>CM048920.1:8311533-13801533 GCA_026686955.1 Epinephelus cyanopodus
CCGTAGGTGCGAATGTGAGTGTGAATGGTTGTCTGTCTCTATGTCTGATGACCAGTCCAGGGTTCTGCCCAGTGTCAGCTGGGTAGGCTCCAGCCCTGGAAAATGAATGGCTTAATGAATACTTACAAACAAGTTCGCCATTTTAACTTCATAAAGTAATATGTCAGTGTTGCACATTCCAATGCCCGCAAAAGTGCAAAAATTAATTTACTGCTGCTTAGTTTCCGTTTGCCAGTAATCAGTTGCCGTACTCTCACAGGTGAAACAAGCAGTCATTTGGGCCTTGGAGGCTGGGTATCGCCACATTGATTGTGCATCCATCTATGCCAATGAGGCTGAGATTGGAGAAGCCCTACAGGAGACACTCGGCACTGGCAAGGTAAAGCAGCTTCAGCAGACTGCATTAGAAGAATATTTTGTGTTCTGTAACCTAAAATGACAAAAATACGTCCATCGGGGTTGACCAAACTGCTTTTGACTGGTTTTATTGTGCACCAGGCCCTGAGACGAGAGGACGTGTTCATTACATCCAAGCTGTGGAACAACCAACATCACCAAGAGGATGTGGAGCCGGCTCTCCAGAAGACCCTCAAGGACCTGAAGCTGGAGTACCTGGACCTCTACCTCATCCACTGGCCCTACGCCTTCCAGTGAGCTCACCCTCCACTAAACTCTAACGATGACATGATTAACTTGTTATCCTGAGGAAACCATCTTTTGTCTTTACATAACAAGCTCATTAACTTCATATCCCAAGATAATAGGATGGTAAACTTGTTATCTTGAGGTGGAATTTGAAGACTACGGTTAAACTCATTTTCCATTTCAATCTGTTTTTGGTTGCTTTTCTTTTAAATGTGGTCTTTGCTTTGTATCTCCTAGAAAAGGAGACGTTCCTTTCCCCAGAAACGAGGACGGCACCTTGCTGTATGACGACATCGACTACAAGCTGACCTGGGCTGCCATGGAGAAGCTGGTGGAAAAGGGCCTCGTCAGATCCATCGGCTTGTCCAACTTCAACAGCAGGCAGATAGATGACATCCTGTCAGTCGCCAGCATCAAACCCACTGTCCTCCAGGTACAGAGTGTTAAATGTCAACACCTCTGTAGCATGTTTCAAGTTTGGTGTTTCCTGAAGCCACAGATGACACTGGTATCTCTGTGTTTTTGTTGGGCAGGTAGAGAGTCACCCCTACCTGGCCCAGGTAGAGCTGCTGGCCCACTGTCGGGACCGTGGCCTGGTGATGACAGCCTACAGCCCTCTGGGTTCTCCTGACCGGGCTGGAAACATCCAGATGAGCCTGTTCTGCTTGAGGAGCCTGTGCTGGCCACCCTCGCAGAGAAATATAAAAAGTCCCCTGCTCAGATTATCCTGAGGTGAGTTTACTCTTCACATAACTGATTAGACTGAATCCCTTTGAGCAAGTTTATGTAATTTTTAAAGCAAACGTAAACCCCTCATCGTAATAAAGTGGTGCTGTGAAATCAGAAATACAAAATTAATCAACAGGTAAACTTGCAATAATTAATGTGGCCACTGGGGGCCCTGCAACAAGCTGTAAACACAACAATGGCATATGCTACAGTATATTATTATTATTATCTAAGGAGCCTGCCAGGTAACATTAAAGAAACTTTTTTTTGCATGGTTGCAAATGAATGAGATCCTATTCCGTGGCCACAACTTTCTTATTGCATGGCAACGAGATAAATTAAGATCCCAATGTGGTGGCATAGTTTTCAGTTTTGGAGTGATGCTGTTTTTTATGCAGTGGATAAAGGTAATTACACAATATGAAACAGCCCAAATCCCAAAATCCCAAACATATGATGATTTTAACTTTACATAAGAATCTACGGGACAAATATATTCATGTCCTCCAGCAATGTACTGCCTATATTCAGTCGCCGGGAACGACGCAAGGCTTAGGAGTTAGTTTTGGTCTTCAACATCTTTGTAATGTTCAACATCTTGCTAATGACTCCACACGTAACCACAAGTGACTGATGTGTTACTGTAATTCATCCTTAGATTAAAATAAAACCAAGTCAAAAATGTCCATGTTTGCAAGTGGCTACAGCTACTAATGATACACCACAGTCATCTCCATATAGATTACTAACAATAATTGTCTTGTGGCCACACAAAATTATTTAATCCCCAAACCTTATTTAAGTGCAACCAGACTTAATGATGTTGTTGGCGCATATTAAGAGTCTTGTAGGTGCTGTATCGTAGACAACTGGACTTGCTTGCGTTTCTTGAAGATGTTTCACCTTTGTGTAGACACCCTGTTCACATGTTGTAGTCTAATAACCAGAAATCATATGAACTTTGCAACTAGTTATTTCCCAGATATTGCTGTTGTGTTGGAGGTGCACATTACTTTGAGTTGTCTGCACATTGTTAAGGTGATTTGTAGAGGTGGGAATCACCAGAGGCCACCTGATGTGACAGTATCATTGTACTTAGTTCATGACTCAAGTGATCTGTACTAACAGGGCTAAAATAAGCACTGGTAGGTAAAGTCAAGGAACTCTCCAGTGATCATACATGTCAACACAAGTTTGCTGTATTTGCAGGTGGCAGACACAACGAGGAGTGGTAACAATCCCCAAGAGTGTGACACAGTCCCGAATCAAAGAGAACATTCAGGTAGAGTCAAATTTAATTCCAAGCAATTCATTTCCTTTTTTTTAAGATGGGCTTCTTGATGAGATTTTCTGAGGTTCACTGTTTTCCTGCAATTATTTTAAAAGCTAATTGTGTTGAAAATGCTGCGAACGTGTGTAGTATATTTATTTAACATTTTGTGTGTTGTCAGGTCTTTGACTTCACCCTTGAAGCTGAGGAGATGAAGAGTATTGCAGCCCTGAACAAAGGCTGGCGCTATATTGTACCAATGATCGAAGTAAGTGGGCTTTATATACTGTATCTCTCATGGCTGGTGTTGATGAGATTATATTTCATTGCTCCAGTCTACTGAGTGAACTGAGAACCAAATTTAAATGGACAGGATATTGGCAGCGGTTACAACTTAAATGACAAAATATCAGTGTCAGCTCTGTACAACTTACACTGCATGAGCCGTTCTTGAGAAGTTTGGTAAAAGGCAAAAGTGTGTAATGCATAGTTTTCCATAAGAAGGCATTGTATGTGCTTTTACACTGCTCATGGAAATGCACAGGTCTGGCTCTGTCGGGTAAATGTATTAACTTTGGTTTGGATGTTGCAGGTGGGAGGAAAACGTGTTCCTAGGGATGCAGGACATCCTCACTACCCTTTCAACGACCCCTACTGACAGCTCACACTGCAGCCTGAATTTGTGCCTTCAACAACCCCAAAAACGCCACATCACCCCCCGACATCACTAATAAATGTTCCTGGGTCCTGACATTGTTTGTCTTTAGATTATGTCCAATGTTGCACTTATCATTAGAACATTTAAAGTTACTGTTGGTGATGGAGATTGCAAAATCTGGTATGACTGTATACGTACTGTACCTGTTATTTTTTAAATAAACATTTGTTACTTCACTTGCAGGCATCTTTATTTAAACAGCTGATTATTTAATAAATAATAAAAAATGTCATATTAATGTATAAATAAATACAGGAATGACTAAACAAATGCTGAAATAACATGAATAAATGCTGATGTCATTAACAGACAGAAATATGATAATAAATAAATGTAGTTATTCAAAAATAGACATTTAATAAATTTATGTCCTGTTTAATCTCAGTTTTATTTATTTCTATGTCTACTTATTCTTTATATTTTAGCATTTATTTTTGTATATATTTTAGCATTTATTTATTCATTTCTATATTTATACACTTTTATCTCTGTTTATTTATACATTTACTTATTTATTAATATTTATCCTCTGACACTGTGGTTGTATGGTGGTTACATTTCATCTGGCGTGAAATGCAGTGTATTAAATATTGTTAAACAGATGTTGAGGTTTACTTCCAACATTTTAATTCTTTGTATTATGCCAATCCAAAACTGATTAGTTCCTTTAAATGTTGTCACACTCGACTCGAAAAATGCGAGGTGTTCTATTTTTCCAGAATGCCGGGTACACATCTTGTGAGTTACTCTGGTAAATTTAAAATATCCAAGATATTAATATGTTAAAAATGTCTGTAGTGGTTGACAGATAATTATTCTTTTAGAATTGTGTGTTGACATATTTTCAAACACCAATTTTCCTCTTAAAGGATTTATTTTAACTTGTGTATTAAAACAGGAGGACAGAGGCCATCTCATTCAAATCACACACTGACTTTACAAAACCATCTCATACACAGTACACACTGCATGATTTTAACTTTAGGCCCAGACACACCAAACCAGACTACAGCCAACGGTCAGCTACCATGTACGTTCTCTGATGTCTCTGATTCAGCGTGCCAAAACAGCCGAAAGAGCTGACAAGGGCCGACTAGTGCCAACTATGGGACACAGCAAAAACTAGGGTGACAGGCGCTCACTGGTGGCCTGATAGGGACTGACGGCCAGCTGTCGTCTCGGTGTGTCTGGGCCCTTTGAGACAAATTAAAAACTCTATGACACGATAGCACTTTAACAAAAGCATCCACTCTCCATGGCATGTTCTCATCTGATTAACAAGAAATACTGTAATTCCTCTCATAGTAGAAAAATGTAATTTAATTATGTATAAAACTTATTTACTGAGAAAGACATGGCAAATCCCTTCAGTGATGTAGGCATTGAGTACCAGTGGTCAGATATGATGGTTGTCTCTCATCTCCTGCAGCACTTCCTCTAAGGCCTCCTCCACTGTCAGTCTGGGACGTCTATGCTTGTGAATGTGCTGTGGAGAGAATGAAGACATATCAGTGAATGCAGGGAAGCTGTGGGCAGTAAATGCCTCATTGTGAGGAAAGATAAATATGTTGAGAAAATATGAGAGTTCTTTCACAAACTGGATATCCAACCAAGTTGGAACGGCGATTAAAATTATTTCTTTGTTTTGCCAAGCTTTGCAGAACAAGCGAACAATCAGGATCATCCACAACTATGTGCTGGTACATAATTGTATGTGTGAGTATGCTTTACCTCCTTGGTGTCCTCCAGTGTGGTGTACCTGTAGTTTGGTGGCCCCAGGCTCTGCACCAGGCTGGAGTGAAGGTGTCGGTTGCTGTCGATGAACTGCCTTATCATGGCGAGCTGCTGTTTGAACATTTCGTTGAGGGCGAATGCAGCTGGGTTGAAGGTGCTGAGAGCTGAGGGAGAGACATGAGACACAAACAAACATAAAAAATACATCATCAGCACCATGGCTTCAGCAAATGTGGTCTTACAGTACTTGTGACGGACCCACTATTGGTACCACTGGTGTGAGATGGAAAGAAGTAAGTCCACACCAGCTTTTATAGCTGATTCGATAAATACTTGAACACAACAGCAAAATATCAACCTTTTAAAGGAACATCTGGATTGTTTTTGTGTGAATTATCGAGTGTTGGAGATATCGGCCTTGTCTCCAATATAATAAAACAAGATGGCATTTGTCTTGTGGTGAATCAATGGCATGTAGTGGTGAAGGAACAGAACTGCGACTTCTCCCGTGTGCCAAGCATGTATATCACCACCTTGAATACTGTAAAGCCTTCTTCACCTGCCTAAACAATCGAGCTACACATCAGCTCTTAATTGTTCAAATTTAACAACGAAACAATCTTCACACATCGCACCTATTTTGGCTTCCCTGCATTAGCTTCCTGTCTCTTTTAGAATCCATTTTAAGCACATTTAATGACATACAAGGCTCTCAATGATCCGGAGTATATAACTGAGCTTCTCATGCAGTACTGTCCAAACAGGCCGCTCAGGTCTGCTAGTCTGTGTCATCTACCTGTTCCAGAGTCCAGGTTAAAAACAAAAGGTGATCGAGCCTTTTCGGTTCTGGCTCCTCAGCTTTGGAACAGCCTCCCACTGGACTTTGCTGACTTAGCTGACTCTGTTCACGTCTTTAAATCTCGTCGCAAAACTTACTTTTACAGATTGGCCTTCTCTGACAGTTGTTAGATAGTTGATAGTAAAGCCACTTCCACAAATTTCATGTCTTTCTTTTCAATTCAAGTGCTGTTTCATGTTATCTTTTATTCCCTTCCATTTATTCTGTTACACAAGTGAAGTATTTGGACAAGCTCTCAAAAACTAGTTTATATTATAAATATATTTCTTATTTATTGTGTTTTTTTACTTTGTTTATAAAGTTTTTGAAGGCACACTCTGAATCAACTCAATGTAATCCTACAAACTTAAACAGCACTTCACCTGTAGATGGAGCAACAGCACTATATTTCAAAGTGACTCACTTGAAATTCTACATCACCCTTGTACAAACTCTGTCAGTCTCCATTATAGTGACCATCTGGATCAAAGTCCAGGTGTACTGATGTTGCACTGTGTCCTGTTTAATTACCTTCCACCTTTTCTGCACTGAGAGCGTGAGAGACCATCGGGTGGGATCCATGTAAGTCATGCCCACTGCAGGACCCAAAGTAGCCATACCTACAGGGGACAAACAGAAACACTGCAGGTCTGTATGCAACACCTCTACTGTCCATATGTCAAATTAATCCTGATACCTTGATGAATGCTGTGGAAATAATGTGGTGGTGGTGATGATTAGTTGCCCTACCACATCTTGAAGTGAAGCCGTGTGAGGTACTGATCTATAGTTCATGCACTGATAGTCTTACGTAGCCAGATCTATATCCACTGCATTGCGTCAGTGCTAGAGAAAAGTCTGGATCACTCATCTTACTGCTATTGCGGGAAAAAAAGCTGATTGTTTTTGTTTCTTTAACCGATCACAGTCGTTTGGCAGCACTGAGCCCAGGACGCAGCGATGGTTTTTTCAAAATAGTGTCAGGGGTGAACGTTTTGGTGGATCACACGAGGAAGCGGCCCTCGAGACGAAGCCTGACTATACTTTAGTTTGGGCTCAGCTGACTAGACCGTTAAAAGCACAGATGATTTGCTGGCTGTATATCGCTCTAGCAGAACAGAATTACGACAATATCACAGAAGCGCGTGTGAAGTAAAACGGATTGATACATGGTGGAGTTGCGGTCACTGGTGCGTGCTGCTGCCAGAGTTAAAAGATGTGGCAAATCAACTCCAACTGGCCATGTCAGAAAATGGATCAACACTGGGCACAAGAGTCCTGTGAGACGCAGTCTGGGCTTTTCCGAGGTGCGTTCACAAGTTGTTATATTCATGGTAGATCCTCTCCACACTGGGGACGTGCCGACTGACATCTACTGAAGTTAATACACTGACTATGGATAAGAACCTCCAACAACCCCACTTCAAAAACGTTCACCTATGCCTTTAAATATACACACAAATGCCATGTATGTCAGACTAACCTGTGGGCCGTGTATAAGCCAGTGGATCAGGCTGCGTCTGTACCGCTGCCTCTTTTAAAACCTTTCCAGTTGAAGCACGCCTCCTTGACTGGTGAGAGGTCCTGCTATCATTTGACACGTATGATCTGGAGTCCATGCGTCTGCTGGCTGTTTGACTGCGATCTGACGTCCGCGAGGTGCAGGAGCGACTTGTGTCCGAGAAAGTACTCGAGTAATCGTTTTCTGTCCTTCGACCGTGGGACGCGTCTGAATCCAAAGCCTCCTCTCTGACCTCTGACACCACCTCCTCTTCATCTCCCTCTCCCTGCAAGTGCTCTGACACCTGGCTGGCACTGTAATCTGGCTCTGTCCTGCTCTCACTCTCAAAGTCACTTTGGTAGTCCATCGAGTCCTCGTCCTGCTGCTGCAGCTGTGGCTCCTCTTTCCGCTTTATCTTCTTTAGTCGTGGCCCCTGGTGATGTCTGTGAGGGGATCCAGGAAGAGGAGCACTGGGTTTTGTTTCTTTCCGTTTAGGCAGCTGGAAGTAAGCAAACACATCAGCATAAGGAGTCCTTCAGAGGCAAACACATTACAGGTATGGAAATTTTACTTTCTTTAAGCCCTTGAGTGAATCCTGGATATAAATTTGTCAGGCTGACACAAGCACGACTCCAACTGAATGCTAACTTTGCTCCGTGTCTGCTGGTGTGTAATTAAGAAACTGTGTGATTTGCTATTTCAACTTAAAGGGTAATAACAGACACTACAAGTTTTAAATTAATCAGGTTCTGACTGTTTGAGTTGCTCTTTCTTGTGTGCGAGGTCTTTTCATAATGGTTAGAAATAATAGAGAAAATTCCATAACATTTTCCTTTAAAGAAAGGAGTAGTGTGTAGGATTTAGTGACATCTAGCAGTGAGAACTGCAGATTGTAACCAGCTGAAACTTCTCTCAGGTTGAATACCTTCAATGTTCAGGAACTTTTTTACCAGGAGCTGAATTATCTGTAGACGTTTCTTCCTCAAAAATAAACACAGACTCAGTGATTTAAGTGTGTTCGGTTTGTCCATTTTGGGCTAGGATAGAAACATGGTGGTGCAGCATGGTGCATTTAAGGTTACAAAAGTACAGCAATTCTTATTTTCAGTTATTTTACACTAAAGGAAACAATTCATGTCACCTGAAATCGTACACACTGGATCTTTAAACTTTATTAGCTTTAATTTTATTTATAATTGCAATATACTACAGATAGCATTACATGTTACACACATTTTATTTGTGACTTTACTTAATTAAATTCTGTCATCGCTCACCTCCTTTCCTGGAGTTTCCTCAGTAAATTCAAGAGTAGCAGGAACAAGGTCGTCTAATGTCATCACATTTATCTTGAAGTCTGGAACAGATCATATCACAGTTTTATAAATGATAGCGTATATCCACAGGACCATTAGCAACATCAACATTAAAAGCACCCGGAGCGAACACAAGGTAATCAGTGTTATTAAAATCCTTTGACACAGTTATAAGAAAACACAAGAATGGTTCCTAAAGGTCTGACAGAAAGGTGACAACCTGCACAGCAGCTACAGAAATTCTGTATTAATTCTGGCTCTACTGAGGGATGATTTGTGTACCTTGTTGTCCGTCTAGGATGCATGAAATAAGGAGTGAAGAATAAAACGATTAACGAACAAAAACAACATAATTTTTCCCTGTCTTTAAAAATGATAGACTGGGTATTTTGACCTCAGTGAATCATTAAAACCTTTAGACAAACTTCTCTCACCTTCAGAGCTCACTGAACTCATCTCACTGTGGGGATCTTCAAAACCAGGCCCAACTGAGAACAGCTCCTCCAGAGAATGCACCTCACTGCGGCCTGACATGGAGGAGTGAACGCTGTGGACTCCCCACCTGTGATGAGGGGAGTTCAGCCTCCCTGGAGGAGATGGGGAGGCACGGGGAGGAGAGGAGGCTGGAGAGAGCACAGAGGGGCTGAAGTGGGCATGAGCCTGACCAGTGTATCGAAAAGGAGAGCTGCGGAGAGAAGGGGAGACAGGGGAGCGAGGAGGTGCTGTGTTGGAGGATGAGGGAGGGACAGCAGTGGGCCGAGGTGAGGAGTGGACCTTCCGACTGCTTCTGCTCAACATCTGTAAGAAAGGAAAGCATGTTGAGAACTGACAAAAAAACTGATTCTACTTATTTTTCTAAATTAGAAATTGTTTGAAAAGATGTAAAACATTTTTACATCTTCACCGTGCTGTAAATAAAGGGAGTGAAAACAAAGCAAAAACAGCTCGTACCTTGTCTGCTGTTCTGGTGGAAGAGGGTCTCTCTGGTATGAAGAAGCTGTTGTCTGATGAGTCCAGGGAGTCTCTAAGCAGTTTCCTCATATCCTCTTCATCACTTTCCAGACTCACTCCTCTCACTACTCTCACTGACCTCTTCTCCAAACCAGCTGAAGGACCTATGACATGAGCAGCTCTGGACCTGGACCTGACACTAACATCTCTGCCTTCTAGAGACGTATTACTATTGTTACCAGCTGCGTCTGTCTTGCTCTTGAGGAAACGTTTTCCCCTCAGGCTCTGGTCACTGCTGGACTGCGCTGAGAGTTGCACAGGATACTCCAGGGACTGGGCCACTGGTGGTGGTGGTGGTGAGATTCCCAAGTCAGAGGTTTGATTCTCAGCAGGTTGCGGCTCCTGAACCTGCTTGCGGCTGCGGATGCGGCTCTCAATTTGAGCCAGTCTACTCAGAGCAGCAGTCTGGGAGCTTCGCTGGGAAGATGTCACATATCTGAGCAGAGGGATGAATAAAGAGAGTAACACAAGAATTAAGTTTCAGCAGCAGAGGTGGACATATGTCTGGACATATTTGAGTTAAATCAGTGGATCTGGTGGTAGAGAAGGTTTCATTTTTCCCAATGTAGAGCTCAATATAACATTTTTTTTTACCTTACACAAACAGAACCGTACCTGGGTTCAGGCACCTGCCATGATAAGCCCTGGCCTTGGCATTGTTCCTGTATTATCCAACATATGCAATGTTTTTCCCTCATCAATCTTGACTACACCAAATCAAATCAAATCAATAGAAGGGCAACAGAAAACTTCGAGAAGATGTAGTTCTGAAAAGTGTGTCATATGTGTTATATTAAGACAGATGACACAGTATCAGCCTGAATGCACCATCTTGCCACCTGTCCTTGATTAAGAATGTTGCCTCTACACAGACAAACATAATCTCCCTAAATTACAATATGACATTTATTCATCTCACATACACAGAGCTGTACCTGGGTTCAGGGTCCTGTTGCATTTGGCCCCTCCTGACAGGCGACTGGCTGCTGTTAGCTGCAGGTGGCGGTGCTTTCTTTAAGAATCTGCTCCCTCCACCGCCCAGCGAGCTCTGAGGTCTGAGGTCCTGGAAGAGGAAAGCAAAAAGTGGAGGCCTGTTGTCAAACTGGACTCCAAGCGTGGGAGTTTCTAAAGTTTCATTGCTAAAGTTTTTTTGCATTTATGTCCTGAGCAATACCCTCCTGAATCCTGAGAGAAAAAAGGTTTTAATTTTTTTCCCCACCATAATTTAAGAACTTGGGATGTAAGAAACGTATCGTGTGAGTGTACAAGGTAAAAAATCTATCTCTGACTCGTCCTCAATGATCTAACGAAACATTTTCTGCATTACTCTATGCTCTGTTTCCTGAAGCATGGAAAATGGTTGACAACGAGTAGAAGCAAGTAGAGATGTCCGATATTATCGGCCTACCGATATTATCGGCCGATATTGGCATTAAAATGTAATATCGGAAATTATCGGTATCGGTTTTTACTTTTTTAATGACACAACTTTTACACAGCATGCACATATTATACATCAAACTCTTCAGCTACTTCTCCTCTCACTCAGAATGTCAAAATATGAGAGATGTGGTGTATAGTTTTTGAGATATCTTTGTTTGTTTGTAATATGTGTAATGTTAGTTGCCTAAAATGATTTAGTTTTTCTTTTCTTTTTTTTTCTGGGGGGGGGGGCGCGCATATATCGGTATCGGAAATTAAGAGTTGGACAATATCGGTATATCGGATATCGGTAAAAAAGCCAATATCGAACATCCCTAGAAGCAAGTCTTGAAAATAACATATACTTATAGCATCTTAACATTATATAGTTAAGACTCATAAAGCAAAAAAAGAAAACATCCTTAAGTAGACTATAAATTATAAACTTGATCACTTAGCTCCTTACCTGATAATAAAACCTGTGCTGCAATTAACCCCATTTTGGAAAGACTTTTTCTCTTTACTTTTTGTAGGTACTGCAGCTGCACTCTGACCTTCTTGTTCTTGTGTTTGTTACCTTGGAGATCCAACAAAAAGCCATTTGCCTGGAGAGCTCTGCTGTTGTTACTTAGCAATCTATGTCCTTTAAACTTTAAGTTAGAACTGCATACATTGCAGATCCTAACAGATTATATTCACGGAAGTAGAATAACATAAGCTGTGCACTGTCTGACATTGTTACCTAAGCTTTATGTCCTTTTGATGTTGGTAATTTTTATAATTAAACATTTAATATTCCTGTTATTACTATTTTAAGGGTCACTAGTCACTTAATGTGCTGCCTTTCATCTTTTCAGCTTCTGTCAAGCTGTTAATGAGCTGCCCTTTGTTTGCAGCTCTGTTGATGTGACATATCTTCCACTACAGAGGACTGTGGGTCAGAATAGCCGGAAAAGCATGCCAGCTTGGATACTGCAAAATCTGCACGGATGAAGTAGAACATTATGGTATTTTTGGCATGTGCCATGTGCCCTACAGAGGACAAATATGAATTGCTGGGTCTCAGGAGGGAATTGTTTACCTTGGTAAAATCTCCCTCTCTCCCCGGAGTCTTTGCAGCAGCAGCAGTGGCAGAGCCCAGCAGGTCAGCAGCTCCATGCCCAGGCGCTGAGCTGACCGAGGACAGCTCGCTCAGATCTGACAATAACAAGTGTGGATCTGGGGACGCGGGTACAGCACCCTGAGGAGAAAGAGAGGAAAGAGTTTCTGGTGTTAAAACATCACAGAATAACACCGCAGTTCACTGAGACATTAAGGTTTCCCACTCACTGTGTGTCCCCGTGTTTTGGCTGCGGACTCCTGCTCAGACTCAGCGTCTCCTCTGCTGCTCCTCTTGGCGGACAGCAGCGCCTGCGCTCGGTCCAGAGCGGAGCTTCGACCGCCGCCTCGTTTCCACATCTTTACGCTGACTCTTCCTAACGCTGCCTGCTTAACTATGACTTAATACACTTCCACATATACACTGGTACATGTTTGCATGTCGTTTTAACGGCAGTTAACACAGTCCTGGGCTGTTTCATGCTGTGCTGGAGACAGCAGCGCCAGCTAGCTAAAGGCTAAAACCATGTTTGCTTGCTAACTACAACGATGCACTTCGAAATTAAAGTGCTCAATAGATACATTTCGACACACTACATAGTCTAATACAGTTTCACATAAGTTAAGCGACATAAAACGGCCACATGTTGCCAACTTCCAGCCCCTCAGTGCCTACTTTCTGCATAGTGACCGCCCGGGCGTCTCTTGTCTCCAAGGACCTGCTGTTGCTGCTGCTGCTTCTTCTTCTTCGTCTTCTTAAATGTCAATTGCTCATCCGGGTATCAGCGCCACCAAGTGTTCATCACGTGAACTGCTCATAAACTGGTTCACACGAGGAGCTGGTGTTTCACATTTATGTCCACATTAAATCTTCCTCATATTTTCTTTAAAATTTTGTCGACGGGGTACACATTGGATATGTCACCAGACAATGGAGACAGACAACCATTCCCCTCAATTCTGGAACATGTTGTCGCCTCCCAAATCAAGACCCACCTCCGCTCTCATGAACTATATGAACCATTTCAATCCGGATTCCGCCCTCAACACAGCACCGAAACCGCTCTCCTCAAAATCACTAACGACCTCCTCCTCTCTGCCGACTCTGGCCACCTCAGCATACTCATCCTCCTTGACCTCACTGCTGCCTTTGACACCATCAACCACACCACTCTGTCTGTCACTATCCCGCCTACAAGCTTCCCTCAGCATCACTGGCTTTGCTCTCTCCTGGCTCAAATCATACCCCACCGACAGCTCTTCCATGTCAACAGCTGCACCTCCTCCACCGTCCCTCTGCTTCAAGGTGTCCCTCAGGGCTCGGTGCTTGGTCCTCTCCTCTTCATCATCTACTTACTCCCCCTTTAGTTCTATCATTCGTCATCATGGTCTCCATTTCCACTGCTACACTGTCGACATCCAAATCTACAGCTCCACAAAATCCATCACCCCGGCCACCCGCTCTACCCTCACCAACTGTCTGACTGAACTCCAAACATGGCTGCAAACCAACTTCCTCAAACTGATCTGTGACAAATCTGAAATAATACTCATCGGCCCAAAATCCCTCTCTACATCAAAACTTCACCCTCAGCATGGACAACACCACCCTCTCTCCCTCCCCATTCATCCGCAACTTTGGTATCATCTTCGACAATAACCTCTCATTTGAACATCACGTCAGCCGCCTCAACCAAACTGCCTTCTTTCACCTCAGAAATATGCCCGTCTCCGTCCATTACTCTCCTTCTCTGCCGCTGAAACTCTCATCCATGCTTTCATCACCTCAAGACTCGACTACTGCAACAGCATCCTCTACGGCTCGTCATCCAAAGTCCTCAACAAACTCCAGTATATCCAGAACTCTGCTGCCCGCCTCCTCAAACACACCCGCTCCCGTGAACATATAACCCCTGTCCTGCAAAACCTACCCTGGCTCCCTGTCCTGTACAGAATCAACTTCAAGATCCTCCTCCTCACCCACAAAGCCCTCCACAGCCAGGCCCCCTCCTACCTCACGGATATGCTCCACCACCACACTCCCTCCCGCAACCTCCGATCATCCGACAAAAACCTCCTCTTGCCTCCACACAGCGACAGAGCCTTCTCCATAGCCGCCCCCTCCCTCTGGAACACCCTCCCTATACACATCCACCTTCAAATCACTCCTTAAAACCCACCTTTTCAAATCCATTTTTAACCTTTAATACATTAGCTTTTCTTTCTCTGTTTCTCATGTACCCCCTTTTTTCTTCTTTTCTATGTTTTGCTCTATGCTTTTGCACCTTGTTGTTGTATATCGTCCTTGTCTTTTCTTTATCTCTTCGCACTTATATGTACGTACTTCTTTTCTTTGTTTAAATGTAAAGCGTCTTTGAGAGCTGTAAAAGCACTATATAAATAAAATGTATTATTACTTATTATTCACACTCACATTCACACATACGGCCAATTTAGAGTCAGCAATTAACCCGCATGTCTTTGGACTGTGGGAGGAAACTGGAGTACCCCGAGAAAACCCAGCTGGGCAGAACATGAAAAACTCCTAAGGGATTGTTTGTTATAAATAATAAACCATCCCTTGCTCATATTGGCTGTTCCATTGGTGTTTGAGTGTGTTAAAGCTGTGTAGCAGGTGGCAACTTGCATGGTAGCCTCGGCCACCAGTGTGAATGGGTGAATTTGACTGTGTTGGAGGACTAAAGGCACTATACAAGTGCAAGTCCATTTACCGTTTACCATAAGGGGGGAAGAGTGCTGCAAAAAGGGGGATGTTCAATAGAGGAAAGTAAAAAAAAAGGTCACATCCCAGCCACTCCCCTCCTCTGATAAGTTGAGAACAGTCCATAACTATGTTAATATTAGCCTTGACTTCTTCATTTGCTCTTTGTGCACCTTCAATTGTCGAACGAAGCTGTAAGGTGATCTGTTTTTGTCTGTAATTTTGGACCAGCATGATTTTTTTAAAACCTAACTATAAGATCACCTAACTTTATCATTCTCATGGGTTTGTCTTTCTCCCCAGGTCACAATTTTCTTTCTATTTTCAATCCTCCCATCATCTCTGACTGTGCTAAAGCATTAAACCTTGACATTCCCCGACAGGAGACCATCTAGTGCTGTCTGCATCCTGCAGAGCCAGCCAGCTCGTTCGCAAAGTGAGTGTTTGAGTGCTCTGTGTCTGCACATATACGTTCTATAACTGACCTTGTTTTAGCTGTACTCTGCCATCAACAAGCAAAAGGAGACTGTGTCTGCTCTTTGCAGTTCTCTTGCAGAGTTTGAATCATCAGGCAGTCCACTCATGAAGTTTACATCACCCTGTCCTTGGCATTGTTCCTATTTCATCTCAGTATATGTTGTTCTTGTCTCTTCTCTTGCCTAAACATCTCTGCATGTACCTTGTCAACATTATCAGCCTGTTTGCACCATCACCGCTTGTCCTTGTATCAGACTGTTGTCTCTACTCCCTAAATTATATTATGTTACCAGTGAGGACACTCACGTCACTCCCTCAATATTTTTGGGGTCAGTTTGGATTTCAGCAACCTTGGCGTGTTCTATCTAGTGCTAATTACAAAGATGTATAATGATACCTAGGTAACGGATCCTGAGGTGGCGCCTGTTCATTCTAATGGAGTTGTTTACTGGGCGCATACACTAGAAAAAGTTCTCTAGCCTTGAGTTTACTTTTGTGGTATGTGACATGATTTTTTTGCCTGTCTTGTGAGAACACAAAAGGCACTACTTACAGGTCAAGTGGTCATACACCTTAAATCCTGTCTGGATGGTAGCTAAGCTCCGATGTGTCTATGAGGTCACATTTTTGATTTGCTAATGCATCATCCATTTTGTGCTTGTACATTTTTAGTTACCTTTAGAGCCGCACCAATTATACGCTCACCCTGTTGTACCTTTCATAGCTAATGTTTCCAAATGCAGGAAAATTTATTTGCAGAGAAGCAGAGAGCAAATTACATTTATTCAACCCCACATAAGACCTCTTGGATAAATAAAAGCAGTAACAGCAGTTTATGGGAGGATATTTTCTCAATATTTTTGGAGTCACCGTGACTCCACAGTCTTGTCAACACAGTAATTAGTTACCTTCCCACAATGACTTTGAAGTAATCTCCATTAAATGAGAAAAGAAGTTAGATTAAGTTGCTCTTTTTGTTTACGGAAACTTGTTATTGTAGTTTTTGCATTGTTTTTTGGTAAGCTGTAATTCAAGGGTCATGTTAAGCATGGTAAAATAACTGTGTGGTCAATGGAGCCTGGCTTTGAGGAGAACAGAGATCAGTATTACTTTCTGTCCAGTTCTGTTCACCTCCCAAGCTGAAAAATAAGGCCAATGCAGTAGTACAAAAAAACTGCAGTTTGTTGAACGACCACTTGACCATCCACAGACCCTAACCTGGAAATCCAGATGCCCCACCCCTAGCAATATGAATTTGCTCTGCATGGGAATCTGGCCCCAACAAGTAGATCCCGCTGAATCACCAATCGGACCAAACAGATCAATCTATCTGACGGAGGTGGGCTCTGGGCGGGCGTAACATGATGACGACAGCACTGCACCGTAGGAGTCGACTCTCGGGTAGGAAGGGTATATCGGTGAAGGCCAGAACCAAAATCTTTCTAGATGTGAGTCTGGATTTCCAGGCTCACCCCCCCCCCCCCCCCCCCCCCCCCCCCCCATTGCCCTGGCAGTGATGTGATTGGATCCAAATCCATGTATTCCGTACTTCCTCAACCAATGGCTGATTAGCTTTGCCTTACACCCGCCTAGACCGGAATTGCTGTTCCCCGAATTGTTGTCCGTATACAACAGAAAAGGAAGTGTTCAGTGCATCGCAAGAAGGCATTAAAATGGATATGATTTCATTTGATTCAGCTATATTACAGAGCTGCAATGTCTCTGTTACATGTAACACACGTGCCGTACCTATGGCAACGCCGTCACATGGTCTGGATATCCCCGCCATTTCTATTTCAAAAAGAAAGACGAAGGTCCCCAGACTCCCATTCCGAAGTAAGGGAGGCTGGTCACGCGAGACTAGTAAGCAGGGAAACTTGACAGGACATGGGATCTGAGATGACACAGTGGTAACCAAAATAACACAGGAAACAAGGATGACAAATGAACACAAATCTAGGCCTAAAGTTGCTTAAGTGAGAGGTTGTCTGCAAGGCTTCGCCAGTCTGTGAGTCAGATCCACCCCTCACTCCTCCACAGCTTCAGTGTCTCGTCCAAATACGGTCACTTCTGATTTAAAAAAACCAAGATGACTGAAATACCAAATTTGAGGCTTGAAAATAGCGGTCCTCAAACCAGTGGGTGATGTCAGAGTAGCTACATCCATTATTTCTACATAGCTGGAAATTCCGCCAATGTCTTGATAAAAACATGCAGCAGAACAATCACGGCTGGAAATGCTTTGATGTCTCACCAAAACAAACAGTCGGTTGTTTGTTGGTCTTGAACAGTGGTCTGCAACTTGGAAGCTGTTTCGCCAAGGTTTCACGCCATCCACCACCCTTCTGATGACAAAGTCAGGCATGTACTACGTCACTTTAGAAACACTGATAGGATAGATATGAAACATACAAATGGAGAGCATCCGTGGTTTGCCGAAAAGTACAATGCTAAACTTTTCTTCTGGCGACCGGACTCGTGATATGTGATATTTCATGTGGAATTTGTTCTTGTAGCTCACTAATTTTACAATGTGCAATACATAAAGGATCAAAATACTTCTTTCACAAGTGGTTTAATAGATTGAAAATGAAATTGTTCCCAATTATTATGCTCTAACACAAATAACCTTATGTGTGCTTCGGCTCCACTGCCTCCCACATACTTCAGTAATTGAGATACGTTACCCACTTTTGACAGTGTCTAACCTTCATTGCAGTTAACTATCTGACAGCCTAAAGATCAAAGCACATCAGCCTAATCCGCTGCGCACTGCTCAAAACAACACAGAAGAAATAAGAATCACTGGGTATCATATTTAAATGTACGTTCATTTTCTCACTTAAAAAATGTGTATTTTGAAACTAAAGAAATTGTGAACTTGAGTTGTTGCATTTTTCCATATGATGTTCGAAAAACATCACACAACAGAGAATAAATAATCTGACTTTGGTGCTTGGACTCATAAAAAATGCATTACATGAAGTCAGAGGAAAATGTAATTTATAGATAGTGCTGAAGGTGTGGCAAGATCAAAGTGAAGCATCAAAGTAAGAAGCAACACAGGCATGTGTAGTTCATAGCCTTTAATAATTACTCTGCAAATACATTTATCAGTCAGAGGCACTTGAGCTGCCACTTATCTTGCTATAAACACACTGACAATAAGCAGAACTAGCTGTGCTAATGGAGTCTTTAATGCACTGATGAAGTCATCTGACTGACATTACGTCTTTGTTCTTAAAATGAACTGAGCAGTCAAGCTACAACATGAAGCTCCGGTTTCTTCTTCAGCCCCATCAAAGCAAACACAAACTGTTCCAGCGTCTGACCGTCGAGGTGATATAAGAGTCGTGATGAGTAAACTGACCCCTGTGTGTAGTGGCTCTGTCAGAGTCTGTTTGCAATGTGGGGGTCGTCGAATAGTTTTCTTTTCATCTCTCAAAACAGTTTTTGTTTCTCAATTAACATTTCAATAAAACATTTTTTTTACACAACATCAATAATAATACTACTAATAATAACTTTTTAAAAATATAGCACCCTTAAAAACAGAGTTTACAGCGCACTTAAAAAAAACCACAATGCAATTGCCAGAGTAAGTGTTGGCACTGTTCATTTCTTTAAACCTCGGATATGTTGAATTTGCATTAATATGTAGCGGATATGTTGAAACTTTGCTTCAACAATGTTTTGGTTCAGGAGTAGTTAGGTTTGACTGGGCTACGGACAATCCAAAAGCAGGATAACCCAAAGACAATAAAACAACAGAAAGCCAAACAATAGGGCCAAACAAAAGACAAAATTAATTACAAATAAATAAAAATAACTAGAGTTACCACTTTGCTGCTGTAAGTTTCTGTGAACCAGTCAAATTTCAGTTTACATCCATGTCCGTGAAAACATGGATGCTTCACACTAATCTGCCCCCCAGCAGCACAGAAGATCTTCACATCCAGCACAGTTTGAGGTTTGAGGATTAGTGTCACCAATTCAGTATCTGACCAAATGTCTCCCCTCCTGTTCCTGAGATATGGCGCTGAGTAATGGCCAGAAATGTGTTTTTGCAGAACAGTATGATGCCACAGTGAAGCTGACCTTTGGCCTTTTATATCAAATGTCATCACTCATCATTAAAGCGATTAGACATTTGTTTAAAACTGTATCCTAATTAACATATGAATTATTGAGTTATGGCCAAAAGCATGTTTTGTGAGGTCACAGTGACCTTGACCTTTGACCACCAAATTCTAATCAGTTTATTTTTGAGTCCAAGTGGGTGTTTGTGCCAAATTTGAAGAAATTTCCTCAAGGCAGTTCTTGAGCATGAGACAGATGCAAGGTCACAGTGACCTTAACCTTTGACCCCCTCTAATCAGTTCATCAATGAGTTTAAGTAAATGTTTGTGCCAAATTTGAAAAAAATTCCCTCAACGTGTTCTTGAGATATAAGAACAAGAACGAGACAGACAAGATCACAGTGACCTTGACCTTTAACATATAACCACCAAAACGTAATCAGACCATTCTTGTGGCGTTCTTGAGATACTGCGTTCACAAGAATGGGATGTGCATACAGATGGACAGACAACCCAGAGCATAATGCTTCTGGCCACAGCTATTGCCGGCATGGAGGCATTAAAATAAAAGCAACAAGACACTTACAAAAAGACGACCTCACATAAAAGCAAGTATAAAAAAATAGGTTTTAAGAACAGATTGAAAAGAAAAGTCTCTAATTCTGCAAACCTTATCTCCTCAAAAGCACAGTCATCTTTAGATTTAAAGAGGAGCTATTATGCTCATTCTCAGGTTCATAGTTATTTTAGTAGAAATCCAGAATACACATTTATATGCTTTAAGGGTCAAAAAACATTTTATTTTCCTCATACAGTCTGTGCTTGATTCACCCTCTGTCTGAAACGCCCCATTTTAG
The DNA here is from genome assembly GCA_026686955.1 of Epinephelus cyanopodus. Classification (NCBI taxonomy): domain Eukaryota; kingdom Metazoa; phylum Chordata; class Actinopteri; order Perciformes; family Serranidae; genus Epinephelus; species Epinephelus cyanopodus. The sequence goes on from CM048920.1 coordinate 8,331,951, forward strand.
CACAGTTCAGTGTTCCCCTCACAAAATTCCCAGGCTGCTCTGATTGGTCAGTGTCTCCAGGTCTTCCACTCTGCAACCGGGGAATGACTGTAACAGAGAACATACACTTTCTGCTGTGAAATATCACCAATAAAAGCTTTGAAACTGTGGGCACTTTGCACCTGCCATGAGCGCCATTGTCTCAGCTCACTCAGTAGTTTTTTACTAACCCTCCCTCTTCACCTGTCCACAGATCTCTCACTCCTGCTGGTCCACCACAACCTTCTCCTCAAGCTAATGCCCCTGACCTGTGGATCATTACCTCCTGCCAGTACAAAGACTCCTGCTTCACAGACTCTCCTTGCCAGATTCGTTGTAGATTCCACTCACTGCCACTGACGGGTCTCTCCCTGCCGACAGCCGGCTTCACACTGGTGTGGCAGCTCCTGTGAGTACCCTTGGTTTTGGATTTCCTTTTCATCCAACATCATCTCCCGTCTGCTCCCTCACAGTCCTACTGCACACGTTGGAACTGTTTGCTGTTAGCGTGCTTTCAGCAGACGCCACTGACTCACCTGTCACACCAAGTGCACCCGTGTCTCGGAAGGCTCAACACGACACAGACTAAAACTGTTGTTTCACCTGCTCACCCTGCTCACTTTGTGTTTGACAAGTGGTTTCATCAAAGCCTATTACCTTCTGTTTGCGGTGCTGCAATTGGGTTCTTATCATACCCGTGATCACCAGACATGTTCTGGCAGGAATATGATCTGAAACCAAGGAGAAGTTAACAATATGAGCAACCAAGTTTCCCTGATGTTAGCATGTAGCTACGTGTAGCAATGTATGTTATGTAAACACTTGCAGTGACCATGTGGACCAATGTTGGAAACAGGAATATTCAGAATGGTTTGAATCCTGAGGTTTTTGCTCACAGGGGTTACTTTTACACACATTTACAATTTGAAACTTTGGCTATGTTTAACAAGAACATCTGACATTGTAAAATTACATTTAAAACAATTCTGCTATAAAGCTTTCAAAGTGATCAATGGAGAGAAGCCAGGATTGGGCTGATGTGATGTTGTCTTTTAAAAACAGTAAGAAGCCTACAATAGCTACTGCATTCTGACCTTGTTGAAGGAGACACACTGTGAAAGTTCGGAGCCGCACATTAAACACAGCACAGTTTAGGCACAGACTGTCCACAAAGTTGTTGTTGTCTCTCAGGTTTAACAGAAACATGTCTTGAGTCCATAATGTCAAACAGTTAATCATCGTTCAGAGAGCGCTTTGAGGTCATTTCTCAAGGGATCTACTTTTGAAAACAAGTGATGAATTCTGCATGTTGTTTTCAGTTCTTCAGACACATAAAATGCATGACCAGCAAGTCTTAACAACCTCTGGACTTGAGGGACATTTCAAAGGAAATGAGCTCTAATAAATGTATTACAACTCAGGTCAGGTCTCATCCATCCAAAGCCAATTGAAACCATGAAATGATCTGTTTGCAAATAGCAAACATCCTTCTGTAAGGACTTATGATTCATCACCATAAAAATATTTGTTTGTTGACACACAAACAAAAAGTCGAACGGTCCACCAGTCTATGAAGGACCCTCGACGTTGATAGATGTCACAGTAGCCATGAAACAACGCTGGAAAAGCCGGTCAGGATCTGGGGGCTGGTTGTCACAGTCCAGCTTGCCCCTCAGGAAGTGCTTCCTGAGGCCTTGAGGACCAGCGGGGCCGCTGCTGTGACTCGGCTCTGCTCCCTGTGGACTCGATGCAGAACCTGGAAGACACAACAGTCACTTAGACACTTGCACATGAAGAGCTTGACAGACCACACAGACACGATTAAAAAAATGAACATGTTTTATCTCAATAATTCAAGGCATTTGGCTCTATTAGTTGTCCAGCCTTCACAGCTGATTGGCAGAGATGTCACACAAGCTTTACATGTTTATACAGTCCTGAGGAGACATCTAATCTGACAGCTTGCATCTGTCGGTGTCTCAGGGGTGTGCAAAGCATTTAACAGGTCAGTGTGTAGGATTTAGGGGGTTATTTTGGCAGAAAATACAAATCATTGTATCTTCGTTACCTTATAATGAGCTGTTTATATCTACATAAGGAGCGGGTCCTTGTCCAAGGAGATTGCCATATTGCATTGCCATGTTTCTACAGTAGCCTGGAACAGACAAACCCGACACTGGCTTTAGATAGGACCACTCATGTTTTCGCATCGGTCACCACAGTAAGCAGCCTCTCTTTTTTTTTACCAGTTTTAATCACCTGGCCTGTTTGTTTTGGAGACTGCGGTTAATTCGGCTCCCAGTAAAAACCTCCTCAACAACGAACACTAAAGGAATTCAAACCAGGAGAGGTTTCAGCTGGTTGCACCCTGCAATCCTCAGGGCTAGATGCCACTAGATTCCCCTAAATCTTACACACTTGACCTTTAAACATGGTCATTTACAGCCCAAATACTCCAGATTTATTTGCTCTATTTCTAACCTTTTTAGATGACATTAACTGTGTTGCTATAAACATTTATTGCATTTGAAAAGATTTATGAAAATGGCAAAATTTATTAAAACTTCCTCAATTTTTTCGCTCACTTTGGGTGGTTTTGGCCTTTTTGTGCATAAGAGTTGATGTGATAAATGGAATATGGCAACGTCTTTGCTGAAAAAAATCTGACATCACGACTGATCTGAGCTGTTTCTGCTGTTGGTGTCTTTCATGTCAGCGTGTTAGGGATGGAGCTGATCAAAATCCACCTGCCTACTGCTCTGCTATTGGGTCACTTCCTGAACTGATCTATAACAGAAGTATATAGTAGAATAAGAACAGAAATATTCAAGGAACGTACACATACTTGAGTAAATATACAACACTACACCACTGCTAATTAGCATGTTTTATCTTTCGGCTCTGGCTTCATACTTAACACACTGACATAGGAAACAATCATTTCATCTAACTGTTGATAGAAAAATGAACAAACACATTTCTTTCAGTATCAAACTTTTAAACTGAATTGTGACGAGATGCTCTGTTAAATAACGCAAGAAATCTATCTGCAAAATTACTAATTACACTCTGATATAAGAGCATTTGAAATCTAATTTATATATCTTCTACTGAGAAAGAAAGAGCCTCTATGTGGAATATTTCCCTCCTTAAATGTATTGAGTTGAACAGCTGGGGCAAAGTTAAGGACATTAGATCCTGACGGGATATTGAGAAAATAAAATAACACAATATTTTCAACCAAATATCTCAATATCTCAATATTGACATTGCTATTGGTGTTTTCACAGTATTGATATAATATTGTTATATTACCCAGCCCCATTGTTATTACTGACAAAAAAGGCACAAAAAAAGATGAATCATTAATCATGTGAAGATCACTGGATGTTTGAGCAGTCAGAAAATAACAAGCTTGCAGGAGTCCGGTGGTTTCTTTCTTCTAAAACCTTTGGGTCACCCATTAATAAATGTCAGGATGTTGCCTGCTGCTACATAATTCAGTGTGTTTTATCGACGTGTTAGGAGATTGAAATCAGTACCTGGTGCTCGGAGCGGCAGCCCATTGTCCAGACCTCTGGGTTTGGTGGTGATGAACAGATAGCAGAGGACACAGAGCGTGACGATGAAGGCAAGAAGAACCACGGCTGCTACGGAGAGACCCACGAGAGCCCCGAGACTAAAAGACAGAGAGAGGAGACGCAGAAGGACTATCAGCATGCTCTCACTTTGCTGTACAACAGAATAAATGATACACTCAATGCATAAAAATGTGGACATTGATTACAATTTTTAAACATTTCTTTTCTTTCTTTAAATGTACTGTATGATAATCTACTGGTAAAAATAACTAAAATAACAACTTTAATGAGGTTTTACACAGTTGATAAATATTTCAGTGAGTTTAGATAATGTCTTGAACAGGAAACATCTGCTTGTCTTCCCTCCTTTGCATACGAGAAATTGAATATTTATTTCCATATCTTATGTGACTGTCACAGGTAGCTTGTGACTCACCGGGGCGTAATGTACATGAAGGTACATTTATTCTAAGTAAAGAACATTTATACAGTAGATGTCATGTAATTCCAGTGGCTCTGAATCATCTGCACAATCACAGAAAATTGTCACAGCCATAGGCGTGCTCCAGTATATTCCCTGTGTGTTTCCCACGTTCCTGTCTTCCCTTCTCTCCTAACTTCTCTCTGCACTTTCTCTCTCTTTCTGCTGGTTCTCATCTCAGCCTACACGCCTCCCATCAATCTGCTCGTCCCCTCCCTCACTCTCTGGGTTCCCTGTGATTCCAACACACCTGCCTGCAATCAGCTCATCATCTCTCCTGCATATCAACACCGGCTCTTCTCCCACTCAAATACTGCGGCAGCTGCGCTCAGGCAAAGCGCAGCTGCCGCATTCTCACTGAATAGTTTTCCGCGTGGATTTGTGTTCAGTGTTTATGCTTGTTTGTTTTCCTGTGCTTCAGGAATCCCGTTCGCTCGCCTGCCAGCTCATTCCTGCCATTCATTCACCTTGGTCATCTCCTGCTACAGTGGCTCCAACAATAAACCTGTTAAGCTTTATCTGCCCCCTGGTTAGTGCTCTGCATTTGGGTCCACTTGATTAGATTCGATTCATTTATTGTCATTTGCACAGGTACACTGAAGTGTTTATGCACATCTCTCTCTCTCTCTCACTCACACACACACACACACACACACACATACAAAGAGAGCAGCATAAACACAAAAGATACACACTCTATAAAACTGGTACACGCTATAAACTACAAAAACATGCTGTGAATAACTGCACAGTGATTGACGGCACAAGACAATGGACTGGGAAAAGACTCTGAATGACAGAGATAAGGTTATCCTTTTCTTCCTAACAAACATTTCTCTTCTGCATCGTCCCAGTTTATGTACATTTGTTCAAGTGACATTCGTCAAACCATAATGGATCCAAACAAATCGTGGCGCAATGTTTTTAGCAAGACAGTGGCTGCATTTCCAGCGGTTGTTGTGCAACAAAAACCAGATGTTTTTCGTGAGATATCAGCGCCAGCATTGGTGGCATTTCCAGCTGTGATTGTTCCATCAAAAGTGGATGTTTTTAGTGAGACTTTGGTGGTACTTTCAGCCGTAATTGTGCCACCAAACCAAGAGTTTCTAGCCATGATTGTTCCACCAAAACTGGGTGTCTTTGGCAAGAGATCGGCAGCATTTCCAGCTATGATTGTGCCACCAAAACTGGGTGTTTTTAGTGAGACATCAGCAGCATTTTGGCCGTGATTGTTCCACCAAAACTGGGTGTTTTGGCAAGACATTGGCAGCATTTCCAGCTATGATAGTGCCACCAAAACCAAGTGTTTTAGCAAGACACAGGCAGCATTTCCTAGAGTGATTGTTTCACCAGAACCAGATGTATTTAGCAAGACAGTGGGTGCATTTCCATTGGTTATTGTGCCACTGAAACCAGATTTTCTTTAAGGGATACATCAGTGGCATTCCAGTTATGATCGTGCCACCGAAAAGGGTGTCTTTGGCAAGAGACTGGCAGAATTTCCAGCTGCTATGATTGTGCCACCAAAAAAGTGTGTTTTTAGTGAGACATTGGTAGCATTTCCCGCAGTAATTGTGCAACCAGACCAGGTGTTTTTAGTGAGACATCAGCAGCATTTCAGCTGTGATTGTTCCACCAAAACCAAGTGTTTTAGCAAGACAAAGGCAACATTTCCTGCAGTGATTGTTTTACCAAAACAAGGTGTTTTTAGCGAGGCAACAGTGGCATTTCCAGCTATGATAGTATCACCAAAGCCAAGTGCTTTAGTAAACATAGGCAGCATTTCCAGCCATGATTGTTCCAACAAAACCAGGCATTTTAAGCCAACACGTTCTTCTCCTAACCAAGTTATTTGTGCCCAAACATAACCACACATTAACCAACTTTGCTTAAACTAAGAAATTTTCAACAAATATGCTAGATTTTTGTCATAATGTACAAATGTTACATATCTGTGTTTCGCAGAAATGCACAGTGCCAACATTTATTCTGCTGTAAAATGCTGCTGACTTCAACCTTTACATGCCTATTTTCACATGCAGTGAATGTAATTTAGTTACCGTAACAAAAACAAAAATCAAGCTGTATGGAAATACACAAGATGTCTAAAGATGTATACAATATATTAATTGTCTTATGGCTGATGTGCTGCAGCTGTGAGCAGCCGAGCGCTTCAGTGTTCTGCATTCACACCTTATCATATGAACGCCTACTCTGAGCTCCAACGGAGTAAAGCATACAGTAAAAGCACCCTAGTGTTTACGTGGAATTCTTTTCACACATAATGACACATAATGATGCAAAATGGCCAGACGTGCTCCTCAGAGGCAGCTAATGAAAAATGCCTGCACAGATGAGGTGGTTGATATTCTATTGTGATATGGAATTGTAAAATCAAGTATCATTGAATACTCTGATTTTGACAACATTGCTGTGCATTATTTTATTATTTGCTTCCCTGTGGTGATATGTAACCATGCGGATAGACTTGGTTTTATCTACCCAGGTTTTGCGATCTGTGTAATCTCTGCACCTCATGGGTGGAGGTGAAATTGTGTTTGTTTGTAGGGCTGCACATTCATTCATTCATTTATTTTCTGTAAGTGCTTATCCTGTTGGGGGTCACGGGGGGCTGGAGCCTATCCCAGCTGACACTGGGCGAGAGATGGGGTTCACCCTGGACAGGTCACCTGACTCGCACAGGACTGACACATAAAGACAGACAATCACACTGACACTCACATTGACACCTACGGGCAATTTAGAGTCACCAGTTTAACCTGCATGTTTTTGGACTGTGGGAGGAAGCCACAGAACCCTGAGAAAACCCACGCTGACACAGGGAGAACATGCAAACAGGCAACCATTCACATATTCACACCACAATTAATCAGAAATATTACTGCTATCATAATTTGACCAAATGCAATAACCAAATAGCAGGAGCTGCAGTTTTTCTTTTCATGAAGGTGAAATATGTCACAACACATCCTTCTAAATGAAGCACTGATGCTACAAATCATTTTTAAGATGTAAGTGAACATACTTTTGGACAGAACCTAGCAAAAAACACAACACTGTTATTTTCATTTTCTTTTCTTTCAGTGAAAATGCAAAAATCGACCATTCCCTCTAAAATTGTCTCGACTTGAATATTTCCCAATACCAGTCAGAATAATCCCAATATTAATTTGCATATTGTGCAGCCCTATTTGTTGTGCATACAAAATGATGCCCTCACACCTCACTGTGAACATTTCTAAGTGGAGCTACTGGAGAAAGACACACAACAACTGCTGACAGTGCAAGAAGAAGTTGCATCAGTGCATCCCTGGTTCTAATGACACCTACAGTGTTTGTGGAACATTTTACACTGCACCACATCTGACAGTTTAGCTGTTAAATTCGGCATGAAAGGTAAGGTGACATTAAACTTCCTTAAGATGCAAAATGAGTCAGAATAGTTGAAGACCATTAGTGTTTTTATAAATCAAACGTCCTCCTAATTAGACTCGCTCTCTTATCACCGCTAATTAGCCTGATTGAAGCCAAACAGTGACAGACTGCAAAATTCAACAGGTTCTGAACTCGCTGATATAAACAAGATTATGTGCTTGCAGTATCAACTCCACACATGCATGTTTTAACACCTAAAAAGCTCTTTTTCAGGAAAAAAAACTGTATGTTTTGTGCAGAATTACAGTCTGCTGCAGGAGAAAGCAGATGCTCAGTGCGCTCTGCAGATTATATGATGCATATACATTCACTCTCCTCTATACACTTCTGACACAGACAAAAAATGCAACAGCTCAGTCTGACTGCGCTTTCCTCCTCTTACCTTAACCACCACATGTATCCATATTCGTATGGAAAAAGCTGTTGGGGTCATCACAGCAGTACTTCAGGTCACTGAACCCACAGCAGAAAAGTGCCGTGGTGTCACTGTCCGCTTTCGGACACCTGAATCCCTCCACGAACACGTTTTCTTTGCTGTAGTAACTTTCACAATCCGAGCTCATATCGGATACAGGCTGTCCGCACATGGACAGCCGGATGCGGTGTGGCGCACATTAACACCCGCTCTCATCCTGCGCATCTCCCATCGCTGCAACTCCACATCAGCGGCTGAGGAGAGTCTGATCCCGGATCTGCACACTCCAGACTGACTGCATGGAGGTGCCGCACACTGACTCTCCCTCTCTGTGCGTCTCTCTTTCTCTCTCTCACTGCAGGCTACATCCATCAATGGCTACATAATAATGAATTAATGACCACATGAGATAAGGGGTAGAGGGCTAATGTTGCGGTGGTGGGGACATCATCAAGAAGCAGCACCTGATGTGCTCCAGTGCAGAAGAGAGTGAACTTTTTAACAAGATAACCAGATGAAAAATAAGTCATCAAGATTCATCTGTTGGGAATTATGAATGACTGTGCTAAATTCAGTGACAATCAATTTGTTTAAATGAGCAGTATGTAGGATTTAGTGGCATCTAGTGGTGAGGAATGTAGATTGCAATCAGTTCAAAGTTCTCCCGTGTCCATCCATCCATCATTTTTATCCCCTTATCCCAGGCCGGGTTGCGGGGCAGCAGGCCGAGCAAAGCACCCCATACGTCCCTCCCCCACCAACACCAGCGTGTTCTGGGCCTCCTACCAGTGGGACGTGCCCGGAACACCTCCAGCAGGAGGCGCCCAGGACGATCCTGATCAGATGTCCGAACCACCTCAACTGACCTCTTTCAACACAAAAGAGCAGCGGCTCTACTCCGAGCTCCCTCCAGATGTCCGAGCTCCTTATCTGTAAGGCTGAGCCCAGACACCTCACAGAGGAAACTCATTTCGTCCGCTTGTATCCGTGATCTCACTCTGTCAGTCACTACCCAGAGCTCATGACCACAGGTGAGGGTTGGGACATATCGACCAGTAAATTGAAAGCTTTGCCTTCTGGCTCAGCTCCCTCTTCACCATGACGGACCGACGCAGCGCCCACATCACTGCAGATGCCGCACCTGCACTTGTGAACAAGACCCAGAGATACTTAATTCCCTCGCTTGAGGCAGTAACTCTTGGCCTCGTGAACCGTGGCCTCAGATTTGGAGATGCTGTCTCTCATCCCGACCTCCTCACACTCAGCAACAAACAGCCCCAGTGACTGCTGGAGGTCACGGTGTGTTGAAGCCAACAGAACTACATCATCACCATGCGCCAAGCGTGAACTCCTGGTTAGTATTCCTTGGGTTCATTGTTCAGGAGGTTTTTAGCTGGAGACTAATTACCCATCGAAGTCTCTTCAGCGCCAAAACAACCAGGTGATTAAAACGGTAAAAGCACTGAGTAAAGCAGTTTTCACTGGGTCGTCCCAGACAGGCCACTAGCACAGCACAGGTCTGTGATTATGTGCTCACCTTTCTTTCAATTACTCAGATGTTCAGGAGGCTGTAAGTGGGAGCTGAATTATCTGCAGCCATTTCAGACTCAGGCTCCAAATACATTACACATTTCAGTTAATAAAGTACATACAAAAGCACAACAACAGATCACGAATTAAAAGAGAAAATCTATATTTTTTTCTCATGTATGAGATTTATTTGTCTTGTGAGAATGTTTTTTTGACTTTTCCATTTGGGCAAATGTACCAGTGTCTCTCCAGTGGATCAATAAGCCAGCTAATACATTTATCTATGAGAGAGTGTTTTGAAAGTAATGACTGCAGCCACAAACATTTTGACTTCTTACTCTATACGATCTCTTGAAGTCTCTGCAAGCTTCCTTTGTGTAATGTACTGCAACTAACGATGGTTATCATTCTGCAGTAAAGGTGATGTGTGATGCAGCCCACACCATCACCACTGTTGAAGCCAAATGACGGCTCTGTCCATGACTCACGGATTTATCGCAAGTCTACATTGAATCATAAATTTGCAGAGGGTAAGTTAAATGTTGATCTTCCCTCCTTCAATAATTGTGGAACTTAAATTTCAAACTTGTAACCTGTACCTCCACCACTCATGATCACAGGACAGTTTAATGGCATCTTTATTGGAGACAGAGAGTACAGCTGCCTGATGACCCCTGACCCTGAGCCTGGACCACAGCAACACTGCAACCTGGCTCACTGCAGAACTAGAGCATAATTGGAGCCTGTGTCGTGCTCCACAATATTGCTATATTGAGAGGAGAGCATTCTTTACTACTTTCAAATAAACTGAGGACAGAAATATTTTTTTTCAGATGTGATATATCTGTCTGTGTTCTTTATTTCCTGCAAATAAAAGAGAGAATGCTTCAATATTATTACAAATAGTTGCTTAATAAACTGATTTTCCAACAGTAAGAGAACAGCATGTAACATCATCCATCATCAGGTCTAACTCACCTTTAACTAGTGTTCCAGTTTCTCAATTCAAGTTTCGTCTTTGTCATTTTCAGTCTGATATGGTCCATTTGGAGGTCACATTTGGCTATGTGTCTTTGCAGGTGAACCCTGTGCAGATCCTTCACAGGGAGCTATGGAGAGACACTCTTCAGTCTGAGACATTTCCACAGTTTGATACTTAATCTTAATTGGGACACACAAGCGATGACAACTGCAAATAACATCTTGCTATTCTCAGCTGTGCTCTGGAGGTGGACGGATCCTCTTACTCATTATAGTTGCCAGACACACTCTGTTCTAAGAGCATACACATTTTCATGCAGGACAGAGCAAACAGGAATTGTCATACATAATACTGAAGATGTACAGGATACCTCTGAAGGCCCATCAGCCCCCACAGCAGTGGTTACGGACACTGTGTCTTCATCATCCTCCTGTGGTAAAGAGGACCAATAATGTTAGATGTAGGCAACTCAGAACCAACACACAAACTCTCTGCGATATTCAATTACTGACCCCCTGACAATCTGCGGTGGCAGGAGGCTCTAGGAGGGTAATCACTCCATCAGCAGGAACTGTTGAAATATGACAAAGGTGAAATGCCAACATCAGGGTAAAAAATTGTATTGTATCACAAGTGCAGGGTGGATAAAGTGACCCACAGTTTCTTATGTACTGGCAAAGAGGATGGATGGTGAACATACCTTTTATATAAGCGTGGATGAATGCAGCTGGCGGTGACCCACCATCCATTTTTTGGGCCTCAGCCTTCTTCCTGTTGGCTACAGTGAAATTAAACTATTAAAGTAAGCTCAGCCTAAAATTGCAAGAATGAAGTCTGCACAATATTTTGCGTTTGATTTTAAGTTGCTGCCAAGTGTGTTTTGGCCCCACTGGATTACAACTGAATACTGCAAATTATATTAGAATATATGAACACTGTTAACTTATAAAAATGTTTCTATATTTTCTTGATATTAGAAAATATCATTCCCATGCAACATGATTGATTTATGTGTAAAGACATGTTCTGATTCTGCACATGCAGTCATTAGCATTTCTAATTCAGCTGGCGTGAAGTACACCACTCTGCCATTAACGCCACTTTCTGCCACTGAGAATCATGTCATATGCTGTTTATTGATGATGGCTTTACAAGCTCACCGTGAAGAAGCTTCCTCCAGACTGAACATACTCAGAGCTGATTGAGTTAAGTCTGATCAGCTGTTCTTGAACCGAAAACTCAGAGTTTCCCAGCTCAGGCTCAGTCAACTGGAAGATCAGGTTTTGGCTCAGAGTTTGAGCTGAGCCTGGCCCTGTAAAACACTGAATAAAACACTTTTTCCAATGCTGTTTGGCTGGTCCCTGAGGGGATGCAAATTACAGCGGCCAATGTGAAAATGCAAAAATGCAAATAGCCCTATCTAGAGCTAGTGTTTGGTTTGTCTGTTTCTGGCCACTGTAGAAACATAGTGGTGCAACATAGTGGACTCTGTATGAACATATAAATGGCTCATTCTAGGTTAACAAAAACATGATGATTCTTATTTTCAGGTGATCATACACCAAAGAAATATATTAATTTCCATTTCTGCTAATATATCCCCCGACATTCTACTTTCTTTACAGCAATCTCAGCATTTTCAATATGGACATCATGGCACAGACAAAGAACCGTTGCTGTAAAAATGCAAACCTCATGTTAACAATGCATGAATTAAAGATTAAAGATTAAAGATTAAAGTTAAAAAAAATCAGAGTGTACATCACTGTCAATGTCCAGTGTTTCTCATACATTGGTTTTTTAAAAATCTTATTTATCAGCCCATGCATAAGAAAATAACTTGAAATCCTCCGCCTCACTCTCAGCTGAGGCTCCGCAGGTGGCAGCTCTGGGGCCACAGCAGCATTGGGGCCAGTGGCAGCACTGGGTCTGACTTGTGTAATGGCATGACTTATGTTTGTCTTTTATGATGGTACGAACATGTCATCCTCTCGTGTGTGACTCTGCCTTTAACAATGTGTCTGTGTTTGGGTTTTAATTTGTTTTTTACCTTTGTTTGAGTGAAGTATGCTTGTTTTTCCCCTCTTCCTCCTCAGTCTCTCACGCTCCTGCTTTCACACACCTGATCACCATCTGCAATCAGCGCACCAGTCCGCCAATCAAACCACCTCCTCTCTACTACAGATACTCTGCACGAGCTTCCAGTCCCATACCGGATTGCTGTGCCACACTTGTTCTGTTTGAGTCACGCATCAAACCTCAGCACAGTTGCTTGCCTGTTTGCCTGAGAATTTAAATAGTTTGTTTGCCTGCCTGCTTGAAGATTTACACTTGTTCCCTTCTCTTCAGAAACACCAGCCGGCCATCTGCGTTGCCAAGATTGTCAAACCGCACACCAGCTCTCAAACTCAGAAAACCACGTCAAGCCAAAACCCGTCACCCTTTGGACAACACCCCAACGGCTCTGCCAGAACCCCTGCGCACTGCCCCAAACATCTCCAACCATTCCCTTTTCACCTTTACTCACCTTGTTTTGAGTCTCCATGTGGGTTCAGCCTTAGCTGTGGTTTGTGATTTGTTTTATATTTCTACTGCTGCATTACATCAATAATTACAGAACCATATATGTCCTCTTACTTTTTTCCTAATGCATATGTTCCTTGAATTTACCTGATAATAAATATTCTTTAGAAATCAGATGTTTTCTCTGCATGTCTCCAGCTGCCTGCAGGCACTGTGCGTGTTCGTCCCTGAGGTTTTATATATTCAGATTTTATTAAAGCAGTCACATGAGAACATGAAGCTACACATCGACAGGCATCACTTAACAATAATTAAGCACTCAGATGCTTCCCTTGCTTTGTGCCTGTTCAGTGATGTGCGTGGAATGAATCAGTGGTTAATGAAACCACAGCAAATGCAGAGCTTTCATTATGATGACGTACAGTAAATATAGTAATAATTGCACGATCAAGCGTTGATTAAGAGGGCAGTGATTCATATTTAAGGGGGAAATTACGGGAGGCTGTGTAGGACACCATAATTTTAAAAAAATAATAATAAACTTTATTTATATAGCACCTTTCAAAACACAGTTACAAATGCTTTACAAAACCAAATGAGAGACAAAGCAATAAAACAAGATAAAAACAATAAAAATAAAATACAAATAACATAGTAAAAACACACAATAATAATAATAATAAAAAACAAACCGTTGAAATCATTGAAGGGCAGTTTTAAACAAGTAGGTTTTCAGAAGTGGTTGAAAAGATGAGACTGAGTTCTCCTCAGGCAGGTCATTCCAAAGCTGTGGAGCCCCGACTGCAAAGGCTCCGTCACCTTTGTGAATTAATCGAGACCTTGGAACAACAAGAAAAGTTGCATGTGAGGATCTCAGGGTGTGAGAGGGAACATAGGGCAATAAGATCTGATATAAAACTTGGAACGTCAAGATTCTGGCAGCAGAGTTTTGGATGAGCTGGAGGTGTGAGAGGGATTTTTTTTACTGATGCCAGAGAGCAAGGAATTGCAGTAATCTAAAGGACTGGTTATAAATGCATGAATAACGGTTGTTGGTTTGAACTACCGAATTTACATGTTTGTCTAAACTAAGGGTTTGATCAAAAATGACGCCAAGGTTTCTGCAGTGTGAAGTTATTGAGTGGGACAGAGAACCAAGACTGTTTGATATTTGAATGTTTGCACTACCTTGTCCTATGATCAGTATCTCTGTCTTTGCATCATTAAGCTGCAGGAAGTTTTGTGACATCCACTTGTGAATGTCCTGAAGACAGTTTAGCAGGTTAGTTGTGTTCAGCCCAGCTTGAGTAGATCTGAGTATAATCTGCATACAAATGGAAAATGATATTATGCCTGCGTAGAAGATGACGAAGAGGGAGCATGTATATTGAAAAGAGAATTGGACCTAGCATGGACCCCTGAGGCACCCCACAGTGGACGTCTGTTGCACCAGAGCTGGCATCAGCAACGACTACACTAGTGAAAAAAACAGCCACAACTGAGCCCTGAGCAGAGTGTCCGTCTTCTATTGACCAATCAACAGACTGCAGTGTTCACAGCTCCACCTTTTAGTACCAGATCTGTGTGCTAGGTACCCCAACAGAGGGGGGACCAAAGATGGTAACGGTACAGAACGGTTCCATTGGTACCATCCACAACTTTTCGCAGTGGAAACTGAAAAAACTGATCTGACCTGTACTGCTCTGTGGAAATGGGGCTTAACATAAACCGTTTCAAAAAACCATCTGACTTCAAGAAGAGGCCACCAGGAGTGCAAAGATGCCAACTCATTTCCACGTTTTAGAACTTATTCCTTGGGCACACTGTTAGGTTCTGAAGGGGTTATTCCTCACCTGATTCAGTAGCACTATTCATTTCTTACAAATAGAGTACAGTCAATCAGACATATTCAGCTTCCATTGTTACTAACTCAGAAGCACCCCACAGTCGTGTGAGCGCTCCTGTTCGCTTCACACTTTACACAGACAACTGTAGAAGTGATGTTCCAGATACATTTACACTTAGGTTTTCAGACGATTGTTGTCTTTGTTGGACACAGAAGCTGATCTTAGTATTCATCAGTGTTGTACAGACAGACTAGTGGAGGCGTGTCAGAGGAATTCACCTATTATTAATTTAAAGAAAACACAAGAGGTAATTTTTGGTCTTCCAGTGAACTTCCACCGGTTACTGTCCTCACACAGAGTTTTCTCAAGTTTTCTCCTATAAATATTTGATCATCATGGACGCTGCTTTGACCTGGAGTGCACATCTTGATCACATCTGTGGTAAGATACAACAATGCACTTATTTTCTATTTATTGTTCGCTGTAGTTTTTGTTGATGTGACTCCTCTACAGTGATCTGATGCAGCAACAATCCACCTTCAGCTTTTCCAAGGTGCAACTTGATGTCTGAAATGGAATCAATTTGCCTATCAGACATAAATCAGGTGACACATGAGACACCGCTGATCTGTGTTTGTGATCCAGTGTTTAATACAATTACGCTGAACGTCCCAAAGAGGCAGCTGATATTAAAGGTCATTCATTACTGACTCAAATATAATATCCTCACCGTGACATATTTAATACCACAAGACTGAGCTACATTTAGAAAAAAAAAACTCATCCTCAGCATTGAGCAGGGTGATCTGCAAACACAGACAAATAAATCTGAACAGTGTTGATTTTACTGTGTCATTTTATACAGGATGGACTGAACCTTAGTGAAGAACAGTGAACATTAAAACAGATTTCTGTCCAGAGGGAAACTTTTATTTCCAATTTATTTCCAAGAAAGACAATAGATACTGAAAAGTTCAGAAATCAGGATAAGATATTTACATGTCACAATATCCTGTTTTTTATTGGACTGTTTGGGGTCCAGGTTTCAACAACCACTGTTTGATGTTAACACCTGAAAACATGAATGGAAACACCAAAGACTTGATCATAACCAGGATATCAGTGCATGTAAACCGTTCTATAAATCTGTTCTTCAAATCTGGTCAAAGAAAACATGACAAAAGTAAATAAATATATAACTCCAAAGTTACTCAGAACATTCATCTAAGTACTTTTATTTACAATTACAATTTTATTTGCCTCATTATTTACCTCTATGTACATCAAAACGTATATTTTGAGATACTGTATTTGAACATTTACATGTGTAAATTCCTACTTTAATTTTCAAGGGTCAATATCGCACCTTTCATTCTGCTGCATTTATTTAACGAGTTACTCTGCGTATTAATTAATTACATACAGCACTTGTATTGATCCTATGATGCTTGTTATACATTGTTCAAATTAGCGCCACTTTAATCAGCCAGATATTCAAATGCTGCTTACACATTAATGCATCAGTGATAATAATCCAAGGGTATGATATTTATAATGATATAAGACTCCCAGAGGGACATTTTGAATAATGTGCATTTTTAGCTTGGCTACAGAAAACAATGTAAAGGTTCCGTTTCCAGGTCTCATGAAAAATATAAATAAGTAAATAAATAATAAATAAAGGTATGAAATGATAAAAAGTAAATCAATTTTTAAAATATTTCTATGAATTTTAAGTTACGTCTAGTTACGTCTTAAGTCTATATTTTTATTTATTAATTGATAAAATTAATTTTTTTATGATTATATAAATTTTAAAAAATATTTATTAGAATTTTATAATGTTATAACCCCTGATGAATTTTACACTTTTATGTATTTTTCTTCTTCCTCCACTTCAACTTCTTCTTCTAAACAGAATGTATTAGTAATACTATTATCAGTTTACATGTCATTGTTTTTCAGTGTAAATATATGCAGGCTGTACAAACTTCAGCCTGTCAGATGACGGTGACAGAAAAACAACAGACTTTTGTGAAGAGACAAGACCTCACTGCTGCATCTGTGAACTCCATCTGTATATATGAAATTATATTTGTTTTTAAAATCCAGTTTCTACATAATTTCCCCGCACATTCATTCACTGGTTTGACCTAAACATTGATCTGTAAAGACATTTAAGCAGTAATACTTTTACTTAAGTGAGACTTTAAGTGTATTTTTACGTGCACTCTAGCAGAGATCAAAGTATTGAACTAGTGCAGGGATGACTGAAGGATTTCAGCAGTAACATTGATCAGCCTGATGGGGGCACCGTACCTAAAGGGCAGACACGCTCTACATCACTGGTCCAGCTTTGACAACATCAGAGGGGCTGGAGGGAGGATGCTGCTCTATGTGATGTTTAAAAAAACAACCCTGATAACAGCAACACACTTTGAAAGACTGCAACTTTATCATCAGTCACACAGCGACGATGTAACTCAAAGGGCGATTCATCTAATACGCGCAGGCAAGGACAACCTGTGTCCTTTTATCCATCTTCTGAAGAACTCCACGATCGTGATCTGACTCTGGAGGTGGACGCTTTGCTCTCCCTGCTGTTGGCACTGTAATTAGAGCGCTGATGAGGAACATGGAGCTCAGTGTGGATGTTTGAAGAATCAATAAATTGTTGAGGTTTTGTTTTTTTTTACTTGGGAATCAAACACAAATAAAACAAACAAAAATTCTCTTACTGACCTTGTAGTGTCCAGTCATTGCTGCATTTCTTTAAGAGGATCTGAGCAGCCATTGCTTCCCAAGAGCAGAGGCTGATTGTGTTAAAGCCTTATCGCGTCATATCAGTAAATGACTGAGTCTTTGTGGAGCTACACTGTGTGTGTGTGTATGTGTGTGTGTGTGTGTGTGTGTGTGTGTGTGTGTGTGTGTGTGTGTGTGTGTGTGTGTGTGTGAGAGAGCTTCATTAGTCAAAGCTCAGACTTTGATTCAGAATATTTTGAGATATTATTGTTGAATGTTTCTCAGTAAAACTCTACATGGGGTCTCTGCCATTCATTATACAAAGCCCATGATGCAGTGCAGTGGTGCAGTGGTGAATGGTTGTCTGGCAGCCCTGCCTCTTGCCCAGAGTCAGCTGGGATAGGCCCTGGATAAGCCCCAAAATAAGGTCCCATGGAGGACACCAGAGGGAGAGGGACTCAACCACAACTGTTGCTGCTGCTGCTGTCAGATTCAAATGAGCTGTATGGATTTGCAGAGAGAGGATCGTTGTTATTCGGTGATGCACTTTCCTTCTCTGGCGTTACACTGGCATTGAGCCACCATGTGTTTTAAACATCCCTATACTTCTTACACAAGTGGATTACTTACTAGTCACACTCACAAGGACATTTCAAGGTCAGATGCCATTTTTTAAATGAAAAAGTAATTAAATGTCTTTTCTGTGTCCTCTAGGTTCTGTAGTGTCTGATCCTTTCCATTACCCTCTGCACTCACCTCAGCTGAATCACAGCGTTGACTGAAACCTGCTCTTACCACATGTTGTTTTTTCTTCTCTGCTCAGACACCATGACTGACAAAGCAAAGTGTTGCTCTTGATCAGAGTGACAGACACAGAAGTGATGCTGTCCCATTTCTCCACTGATCTGAGTGGAAGCTGCCAATTTAGAGTTTTCCAAAAGCTTCACTTGCGATGAGCCATTAAAAAAAAGATGATGTTCAGGTATGGCAGCGTCACCACCTCTGATATAACTGTTTAAAGCTGATATCACAAAATCATCCTGTTTCATCCTGTCAGTGATTTTGGAAGTTATTGTAAATGTTGAAAGGAAGAAATGTCTGTGGAGTTGCATCAGTAATGTCTCCGAGAGACTGTGTAAGTCTGTGACAATGTAAAGGGGATTTTTACCCTGCTGCACGGTAACTCGCCGCCCCAGTCATTTTAATGAGGGTAAGGTGGCAGAAGGGAAGCGGTTTCCATCACTGTTCAGTTCACCGTGCTGAACTTCTGACTGTTGCAGCCTGCCAAGCCGATAGATTAGCAGGCATCATGGAAGTAACAAGATGAAAATGGAATACATGGCGACATGGATGAACTGAGGCGGCACGGTGGTGTGGTGGTTAGCACTGTTGCCTCACAGTAAGAGGGTTCCCAGTTCGATCCCGGGTGTGGGAGCCCTTCTGTGCCAAGTTTGCATGTTCTCCCTTGAAATGTCCTTGTGAGTGTGACTAATCTGGGCAAGAGGCAGGGCTGCCAGACAACCATTCACCACTGCACCACTGCACTGCATCATGGGCTTTGTATAAGGAATGACAGAGACCCCATGTAGAGTTTTACTGAGAAACATTCAACAATAATATCTCAAAATATTCTGAATCAAAGTCTGAGCTTTGACTAATGAAGCTCACACACACACACACAGCAGGTATGTAAAGAATAAAAAAGAGTCAGAAAGAGAAACCTGTTTGCTTTCCTACCTCCTCACAGCTGGACAAACACAGTCTGAAGTGTGTGTAAATACACTCTTAATCTTGTTTCTCCAAGGAAACACAGCAACTGACAGAGCAGGATAGAAACATGGAATTAATTTTTACCTGGATTGAAGATTAGATTAAATGTGATGGGAAGATTTTGCCACTGCATGGCCTGATTTCAAACGTATTTCAGAATCCAATTTTGGTAGATATTGTAAGAGGCACTTTACAGAAAAAAACCCTCTTTGTTTGTTTTGTTTTTGTTTTTACCGAGCCGAAACAGAGACTAACCTCAGCCCAGCGAGTGGAGCGTTTATCCAATCAGCTGTCAGGAGGTTTTGTGTTGACGTCTGATTGAAAGAGAGACCTGACAACCGTTTAGTGTGCGGCTTACTTAAAATGACATCTGTCCCGAGCAGATGTTTCATGAGCCTCTGCAGAGCACAATGAGAGCCTGGCTTTGTGAGGAAAAAAAGAAAACGACCTGGTGGAGTCCAGGTTGCACCAAAACTGGTCCTCGCCGCTCATATTACCATATTTATCTTCACATATTTCAGGCAGGGCATCACAAGAATTTACTTTGAGATCAGGATGCAACTTAGTGAAAAGAGTTTATTATTCAGAACATTTTACAATGTCATGTATTGACTGTGAGCTATGGAGCTGGCTGTAATCTTTCTGAATGGGCTTGCTTGTCAGCCTCAGCTTCTTTTATCTGCACAGAGAAACCATCAGCCAGAGGGTCACGCTCTGACTTACTGCCTGCTGCTCCGACGTAAAGGGCAGGCTAAGGTTGCTCCTCAGTCCTGAGTATCCCACCCTGATGACATCAGAGCCCTCATGCTGTCATCGCTGCCATATTACATAATCACAGGGCACACAAGACGACAATCTTGGCATGACAAATCAACGGTTAATAAATATATTCAAGGCATTCTAACAAGTGGCCGATATACGTGCTTGCACTTGGCCTAATTGGTGCGTTTTGGCCGAATTGGAGGCATGTGAGCAACTGCGTTTGGGTTTTTAATGAATGAATGCATGTCAGCTTCTGGGAGGTTGTCTAATCCTGTGTAATCCCTGCCTGATGAAACCAGATAGAGTGGAAATATTGGCAAAAGAGAAGGATTAGTGACCATGGAGTCTGGCAAAACATGTGATCGCAGCACGAGCATATACTTTACTCACACATATGCAGCTCGGCGCTGACACACACGGACAGCACCAGCCTCCATTCATGATTCCTTCATATGTTATGAGAGGAAGGCGTGTGTTTCTGTAGAAGTCCTTCAATTAAAGTACAATCTGAGACCTATGAGAGGAATGCACTGCTAAAAATTGACATAGACATCTGTCTCTGTACTATCCTGTAGGTTGCACATCTTCCCTGTACTCTCATTTTAAAACAATTATATTGTACGTATTTGTTTGACATTCTTGATTTCTGCAGCCTTCATTTCCTCTTCATATGTTTATGTTATGCACCAAACTCCAGTGCACATCTCTTGTGAGTGAAAACCTACTTGGCAACCAACCTTATTTTGATTCTGCCTCTGCTTCTGAATCCGAGTGACATGACCGCAGCACACATGGTCTCATCCTGAGGACAGACTGTGAAGGACAAAGCGACCTGAATCACTCCAGCTCTGGGCAAACGAAAGATTAAAACTCCTCTCTGGGGGAAAATAAATAAATAAAATCAAATCTGCGCAGCAGACACAACGGTTCAGGGCTGGACTTGTGCAAACACACAGAGAGACAACGTCTTAAAAACAAGAATCGTAGCTTGCGGACAGAAAACTATCGGCTACACTGTCTAGTTTCAGTCCGAGGTTCTTTTTAGCAGTCAACAAAGTGATTAGAGGAATAGTTTTATATTTTGCGACCCACACTTTTACTCTTTTTGGAGTCTGCGTTCCAACTATTCACAGTTCTGTGTGCACATGCTCACTGTGATGCTCCTGTAAAGTTATTGCAATAACTGCTTCATTGAAAGGCTCCAAACACTGCAGAGAAAACTTACAGATGTATCGCTGTGTCTCACAGAAAACAGCGCTCTCATTCACGGCCCCAATAACAACAACAACAACAACAACAACAACAACAACAGAGATTACATCACCAGCCGGCCAGACCTGCCCCCCCTCCTTCTGCTCCACCAACCACCAGCACGGACGCTGATCATACATGTACCATGCATTCCCATGATTGGCAGAGATGATAGACTGGCTTCACTAATCCAAAACTCCCAACTGGACAAAATCATGAAAAAAAAAAAAGTAACCATGGTGGGAGAAAGATTATAGCAGCCAGCGCCACTGACTGCAAAAGAATAAAGCTCATTTGGGTTTAAAAAAAGAAAACAAAATTCTGTGGGGTCATCAGTCATCCATTTATTTAGCTTCAGACTTTAAACTTAATGACATCACAAGTTTGGGACTTCTCTGGTTTCGGGCTTTGAGAGACAATAGCTAACATTCACAGATATGGTTTGAATTTTCCTCAGCTGTGGAAATAACACTGGAATTTTTATGTTAGGTAATGTTTCCCTTTAACATGTTAGGGACTGTCTAAAAAAAACCCAAAGTCCTCCAACCCGTAGAAACTACGTAGGTTGTTCGATCCTACCTTTCTAATATGACCCACAGGAGCATTTTCTTACTTAGTGCCACTTAAAGTGACAAGAAATCAGCACAAAACAACAGACAGAAAGTATGTAGGTAAGGATGTATGTTACGTTACTCTAGTTATGTAACCACAAAAATGCACTCACAACAGTACGTATGATATCCGACAAATTGGTGCCCCATAATGTTACTTACTTACTTAAGTTCCGTGATTAACGTAGAGTCACAGAGGTTAGGTTTAGGTAAGTAAAGTTACAGTGATTAGGTTTAGGAAAAGATTCATAGTGAGGAAGTACCTTAAAATGATTTAGGGTGCATTCACACCAGGATAGTCCGGGGGACTCGGTTTGATTGGGTGGGGAATACCGAAAAATGTCACACCTTCATTTGGTTCGGTTCACTTTCACATTGCACTTTTTAAAGTGGACCAAACTGCCTGGACAACGTCATGCAGTTACAACAGCTGCTCGTCTGGGGGCGGTATTGCTCGAAACCACCACTGACCAGGAAGAAAAAAAAGCACAAGGAGGAAGAAAACCCAGTTCATCGATTGGCCAGGACTGAAAACTCTCTTTGGTTCACTTCCTTTCTTTGGTTCGCTGGAAACTCTGTTTGCATTTCCTGCTGTAAGCAAACCGTGCCAGGGTTCACTTGCAAGTGAACCAAGACCCCCAGTTTTCAAGTGGACCAGGGTTCACTTGTTTGGTCCACACCAGAGTTCGGATGAGCGTTCACACCACTCCAAACGAACTGAACTATCCGTGAAGCAGACTAGGGTTCGTTTAAAGCGGACCAAATAATGTGTCCTTAAAGCTCACTCACCACCGGGGAATGTTATGGGGGAAAAGTCCTGTGTTTTATGACCCATCCAGCACCAACCTGCCTAGGCTAGGCTGCTCAGGACGGCTTCCTTATTTACTGCTATCAGTGTATTGGTCATGTGATCACAGCCTTCCAAAATATGTGGGTGATGCATGAATTACTGGCTTATCATTACATGAGATGTGTACGAATTTTGGTCCATTTCTTTTCACATAAAAACGTACAAACAGTGCATAAGAACAGCCTGCAGGAGGTGGAGGGGATGATGAATAGTGTTTCATTTAGGCCAGAGCTGCAGACAACTGTTTGAGACCAACAAACAACAAAGTCAGTTGTGTCTTCCAGCGACTTTTTAGCCACCAGCGGGTATTTTAAGCTAAAACATGATGTTTCCCAAATCCTAAGTGCTTTTGTTGCCTAAATCTAACTAGACCATAACCACAGCATTGTTACACCATGAAACAGTGAGACAAGAATATTTTGAGGTGGCTTGTAAGATTTTTGCAAATCTAGGTTTACCACCTAGCCACAACTGTATTTCATCCACCCACCCCGACCTCTTCTGTATGCAGAGTGTGCTGCTCTTTATTATCCGTCACCTGCTCCCATCATTATTACATGATTACAGCCACTAGAGGTTGCGCCTCAGTAAACATAAATATGGGTCGTAATGAGCTGCTTGTACAACCTGGGGTCATTTTTTGAGGGAGGACAGTCTCTGTAAAAAGGTTGGAATTTCAAATGAGGATTAAGAGAACTAAGATTAATGCTCTTGGCTTGTTCACAATGCAACACAAAGGGAATGCAGGCTGGAAAACCTCTCTTTGAACTGCTTCTGACAACACTGCATCCTGCCACAGACCTAAAGTGGACGACAGCTGTGTCAGAAATGAGAGAAATTGTTATGGATCTCATGGCCGGGACTCCTTTAAACTGACAGCTACTGTACATCTATATAAAAGACCAGTCAAATGCATCTCTGCTAATCCCCCTGGCTATTCTCAAAAGGCATTTATACATACATTACTGAATGAAATCCATCTGACCTATAAAGCCCTCATGCATGCCACCTCTCTACCACGCAGCAGGGGAAGGTGATCCTTTAAATACAGATAGTCATTGGACACAGCTGCGGGACTCTCTGGATAAACAGTCACACAATTTTAAGGTGGTAGAAATATTCACATCAGAATACTGCAGCTCACAAGCCTTTACATATCGCGTCACGTTTTCTCTCTCTGACAGAGTGCTTTGTTGAGAGCACAAGAAACAAAATCGACTGAATTAATTGCTTTCAGTTCTGAACAATACGGCACAGATTGGCTGTTGCCTATTTCCCTCCAACTGAAAAAATCATTAACAAATCTATTGCTAAAATTAGACACTTTGTGAGGACTGGAGATATATTGAGTTTCACTTGCTCTGTTAAAGGTCGTCTTTATTCTTTTGTCCGCTGATTTTCAAGTTAAATGCTAGTCTTGGTCTCCGTCTCCATCTTATTTCTGTGTTCACCATTTTTCTTTTGGCATTGACATAATTTGCTCAGGACTGGTGGGTGACCTTCAGTGGCAGCTGGCTGAGGCTGCTCATACTGAGATGGGTTAATGGATCGGAAATGTTTATTACATCTGATGAATGTGGCATGATAACTGGCCTTTTATCTGCTCTGTCCAACATGCATTAGTGGCTGTGATCCTTTATATGTTCGGGACATGTGTATGCACAGACCTTCCTGCACATGTCACTGTCATTTCAGCCAAAATCACGTTTGGGATCAGATTAATACCAGCCGTCAAATACTGACGCTTTATAACATCCCCCCCAGTGTGTGACACTGATGCCACGGTCACCCTTTAACATCTGTATGACACGCACCGAGCTTTCAACTGGTTCCAAAGTGCGGCTTGCCATGATAATGACATTTTCCTCGGGCAGGGAGGCATTTCAAGTGTTTCAGGCAGGAAGACATTCATTGTAACACCAGTCAACATGTCACAGTAGTCACTGGGTATTCTCTGGTTGCCACCAAAAGTTAAAGGAGCTATATGCAAGAAATCTAAAGCAGATAGTCATAAAATCATCCTAATATGTCACAGAGACGAAGGAATAATGATAACATACTGATCTCACTGACAACAATAATGTAGCCAGAATATTCGCATTTAAAAAAAGTTTTTATGGTAAGCAAATCATGTTTATGTTTTGAATTTGTGTTTTGGCCTGTTGCACCACCCACCGCTGTCTACCAGTCACGCAGTCAGTAGAGTCTCAGCATCCAGGTTGCCAGTAGTTACGACTGAGCTACAATGGCTGACGGTGCGACTAAACCCAAACGACCTTGTTATGATTCCCAAAAACGTCAAGACAAAATTCGAGGCAAAGCGAGGGTCTATACAGGAGATGGTTTTGAACGGTGGAGACGGTTGAAAGTGGAGAAGAATTTGAAATCGGATGTCGAAGTGGCTACTCCTCTCCTTGACAGGTAAGCTTTAGCCAAAGTTGTCTAACTAGAATCATAGCTAGACGGGGATGGACATTTCGAATACTTTCAACTGTTATTCATTTTCAATCATACATTGTAGCTCATGTGCAGGTGGGTCATCAACCCGACTGATTTTTTTGGGAAACAAACGTTAGCAGCATGGCAAGCAGCATTCGCAGTGTCCCGGTACATAGCATTAGCAGCCGGCTCCTCCGCTGTATCCCGGCAGCAGCGTTAGCAGCAGAGAAGCCAGACTTGCTCGAACTGGGGGCAGACACAACTCATGGCAGTATTTTGAATTTGAGTGCAGTAACCGTTTTGGCCACATTCTTACATACGACACCTTTAAACTAAGCCTAGTTTTTAGTTTGGCTGCAATTTGCCACAGCTTTCTGCGCTCGGAGCAGCCATCACAGTTTTCCATAGACATTGCATGGCAGCTGGCCTCAGGCCGCACTTCGCCACTGCTTGATGGGTTTTCAATGTCAGAACAATGAATTGGTAGAAAGAGTTAAAAAATTCTATGCATGGTGGGGGTTGGGGTGGATGGATGGGTCAAACAAACACACAGGACTTTCACCCAGGACACTGCTGTTCATGTCCTTTTGTGTGTGTAACCAAAAGTCAGTGTTGTTTTAGGGTAACATTACATAACTTACATATACATCATGAACTCAAGTCACATTACATTATGTCCCATAACAAATAAACATGATTTTTATTTACAACCCAACCTTTAAGTTTTGTTGCCCGAACCTAACCGTGACCGTTTCACAACTTGTGACCAGTGACTCTGTGAGGGTTCACACCCACATTGGGTTTAAAGCCTGTGGCTCTGCACCAGTCCGTAAGAACTGAAGAAGCTTCTTGAACCTGAGGTGAAACATGCTCAAGAAACTCAAGCAAGTCCAGTTGTCTATGATATAGCACTAAAATGACCATGACCTGGGTGATCCTCACCAACATATTAACTCCCTCTGATTCCTGGTCTGGAGGCCATGCAGGTGGACCACTGTTTTTGCGATGTGGACATATTTTGTCTACAGCTAGTTGCCATGTAACTGGCAGCAAATTAATATTAGACTGGAGGAAAATAAATGAGCTGTGGATGGTGCTGAAAAAGTAAAGCTAAAAAACATTATTTTTTGTCATGTTCCCCAAACTTAAAATGACAGATTTCCAAGGTTCTCTAAAGCTTTACAGTCACCTTTCTCTCATATTACTTTTGTAAGCCAGCTTTCTGTTTATATATTCATAGACTCATTCAAAACTTTTTTCAAACAGGGCAGAAACGTTCAAGAACAAAACTGAAACAACCTCATTTTTAAGTGGCCCAGAGAGAGAGATTTAAAGACTTGTTTTGTCCTTGGCAGACGCCTTCACTAGTTTCATATTCATCAAAGTGATTTTGACGTTGTGTTTGGAATTTGAATAATGAAGACAGAAGCAGGCGGAGAGCAAAATCACAGCTTTTCAGAGTTTTGTCTGCCTCCTGGGAAGCAGACAAGGGCGAAGTCAATGCATGTAGTTGTACAACATTTACATGAATATTATGTTTTTTGTGTGAAGTTGCTTAACAAGGGACGATTGCGTTAAATGAAAACTGACAAAAATTTTACCCACATAGAAGTCCGAAACTTACAAAAGGAAAACTTTTAACACTGAAGACGACAGTGAGGTTGGATGACTGTCGACAATTAGAGAGGAGAAAAACACAGAGCTGTGTGGAACTCAATTACACGCCTGATTTAGTTTGTGAGAGGTAAAAAAAATTCAGTGGTAGGTAGTATAAAGGCTATAACATGTCAGACTTTAGATACTGAATAAATGAGTTCTGGACCTTATAGAGTGCATTTAAATGAAATAGTTTTTTCTTTGTCCTTAATCACCTCAGTTATTTTCATTAAGGAGAGTTTAAGACGCTGAATTACAGCTGTCCTCCTCAGGATTAAACTTAATGAGCTGAGAGGACCAGTCGCTGCTGCTGCCTCTCTTTCCCTTCATTAATTTTCATTCATTTGATATTTCAGGTAACAGCCTCTGATTTTTTTAATCAAGTGAACCACTCCAGTGCTAAGACATGATACTTATATAATATTGATGGCAATAATAGTAACGAGGATCATTTTTGCTCTAATTAATAACTGATATAATGATCGTAATTGGGGCGGCAGAGGCTCAGTCCGTGGGGATTTATCTTGGGGAATAGAGGTTCACAAGTTCAAGTCCTTGCTTGGACCAAACACAGAATGTGGATCGGTAGCTGGAGAGGTGCCAGTTCATGCTCCTGGGTGATGCTGAGGCGCCCTTGAGCAAGGCACCGGACCCCACGGGCAGCCGCCTCATTCTGACATCTCTTCATTAATGCATGTGTAGAGGTCCTGTTTGTGTATGTGTGTTTCTTTCAGTCCTGTGAATGTGTGTGTGTGTGTGTGTGTGTGTGTGTGTGTGTGTGTGTGTGTGTGTGTGTGTGTGTGTGTAATCTAAAAAAAAAAAAAAAAAAAAAATCTCCTCAAGGGGACTAATAAAGGAATGTTTTCTTTCTTTCTTTGTAATTATATTCATGATTAAGTAATTTACTAATCATACCTATTGTACTAATACTAATTGATTTATTATTTCACCAGCCTTCCAGTAACGTGTCTCATTTACATGTTTTCTTCCTCTTAGTTGGATTGTTAATGTTTTGAATCTACATTTAGGAATCAGCTGCTTTTGTTCAGACTTGGTGGGAGCCTGGTCTCACTTTAAAGCCGTCAAAATCCGGTGTGGCGGCAGAAACCAACGAAAAAAGGGTCCTTTAACGTCGGCATGATACGTGGCCCGTTGCCGTTGTAGTTTAATGGCATCCGACAGCGTCAGGTCGAAATGGGGCGGGACAAGGACGAAAGTTAAGGCGGTGAAAGTCTGGGTGGGGTGGATGGGAGGGGTGGGGGATGGGGTCCAACAAACATCGACTATCACACGAGACAGTGGAGTTCGCGTCCCGTAATATTCTAAAGCCAAACCCTGTTATTTTCTTCCTAAACCTAACCATGTGTGTTTGCGGTTGCACCAGCGTAGCGCATTTATTTCCTGTAAATACGGAAGTGTATCTTGAAAGAAGACAATGCATGTAACAGGCAGAACTTGACATGGTGTCCCAGAACGTCATTAACTACCTCCAAATGAGAGTTAGTTGCTTCTGAGAAAAATATCTGTCTCTTTCGCTGCTAAATGCTCCATTACTGTTTGCCAGCTAGCTGCTAACTGTGTTTCTTTGACGTTTGGTGCTGCGCAGGTAGTGTATGGTAAGATTATTACATATAACAGCTTCCTGCTGCTGGAAACAATGTTGATGAGAGTGGTGAGAGTGAGCTAATACAGAAAAGGTGTTGGCTGTACCACCAAAACAATGAGCTGAAAGATGCTAAAACGCATTTGAGGGGTGAAAACTGTCTGCTGGTTTGTCCCTACACACAAAAACATGGTTAAATTCAATTGGTACATTTACTTTAAATGCAATAGTTAATGTGGATCCAAATAAGCAATGACAAAGTTACGCATGTGATACGTTATGATTCTCACATCTACATAGTTGCATGTCATATTGCAGTGTAACAGAGCCCAACAATGACCTCATCATCAACATGAAGTGTGTGTGCCGTTCATTAACCATCACATGCTGTTTTATAGTTTTTCAGATATTGTTCTGTGAGGTCGCTCTGCTCTGCTAACCTTCATCAAATTGTTCATGTATCTCTAATCCAGCCTCAGACCTGTTTAATACAGTAGCGCACTAACAGGATTGGGAATGTTAACCCCCAGGGACACGGTTGCCAGCTGTTCCATCCCCCTGGCGGTGGGGCGGCTCACACAGGGCGGCTGATGGGTGGAGCAGGGTGGGAGGGGATGCCTGGAAAGTGAGAGGATCTTCTGAGCTTAGTGCAGATTGCTGCAGTGAGAGGACGAGAGGATGCTGAGCCCGATGGTGCTTTAAAACATCACGGAGAATTGGATATTTCACATCCCATCCAGTCCTGGAGTTTTTTCTTTGTTGGTTGTGTTTTCATCATCACACCTGGATTTTAAGCTTCTGCTTGGGTACATTTATGGGTTGCTGGTAGGACGCAGGACAGCTGACTCACGATGGCCGTGGCTTTGGACGCAGTGTGGGTGAGGGTGAAGAACGTCTGCAAACAGAATGGGCTCCTCATCATGTCGGTGCTGGCTGTGGTCATTGGCTGTCTTTTGGGATTCTTCCTGAGGACACGGCGCCTCACAGAGCAGGTCAGTCTGTCTCCGCCCCCTGACCCAGTGTGACGTTATGCAGGCAGAAGATGGGGATCTTTTCTCTGCGGAGCATTACACTAAGTGCTTCTCCTCATTTATTTTCCTGCTTTACTGCGTTTTCCCCCACAGTTTCACACTGATACCGGGACATGATGGCCTCTATAGTTTTTAGTCATTATCTGGATGTTTTAGCTCTTTGCCAGATTTCATGTCTACTGATCCTTTTCCAAATCATTATCTATTATAATTTTGCAGTGGTGGAAAGTAAATAAATACTGTGAAGTCACTCAGTATTTGCTGTACTTGTACTTTATGCTACTTTAAACTTTACTGAAAAGAAATACTATACTTATAACTACACTGCATTTATTTAACAGCAAGATTTTACAGAAAAGACACATTAGCTTGCTAAAATTTCAAGCCCTTTTTGAGGTCCTCTTGTTCCAACAGAGAGATATTTTCCCTCTAAACGTCTCACATGGTTTTATTTCAGTATGTGTTTAAGTCCCTTATAGGTCAAAGTCTTCATTATTTCACTAAAAAACAGAAATGACAAAAAAATCCCAAAAGAATTGAATATAAATTTGTCTTGCAAAACGTTTTTCTCTTCCATCCTACCCTGTTTATCCTTTCACAACCCCACAGATTTATCCAACATGTCCACTAATCCACAAAGGTCAAATGTTCCTACCCTCTAATATGACCCACATCGTTTCCCAAATTAGTGCACCTACCTGTTTGATTTGGTTTAGGAGAACAGTCACTCTGACCCAGTCACTCTGACCCAAAAGACAGCAGCCTTTTGGGTCAAAGTCCTGTGTTTGTTTAGCCCATTAAACCACACTAACCTCCTCTCTACATAGAGGAGTAGTTGCTCTTTATACTACGTCACCCGACATCCTCTTTTGCTCCGGTCATAATTACTACAACCACAAGAGATTGTCACCTTCACTAAACATAAATATGGGTCTTAACTGATCGCTAAGCTGTTTGCACAGATGACCTATGACCTAATTTTTGTCTAGATTTATCTAGTGAGGGGGCCTGACCACTAGGCCAAGAACCACTGGACTAAACTAGCTAAAGCTGAGCATGATGAGCTGAACACTGATTTGAACCTGTTTTAGGAATGTTGTAAGCTCATGATTTACGTGCTCAAACTGTGCAGTCTGCGGGCTTTCCTGGCTGTAGACAATAGTCACTAACGCAGAGGAAAGCCCCTTGCTGTGTTGCCTGACATTGGTGTGTCTCGGCTTAAAAGTTGCACATTAACACGCCACAAAGACGGCCAACCAGCACGTATATTCTGCACCTGCATGAGAGGAAATAACTCTTCACATCAGCAGATGCCGTTGGTCTGCAATCGTCATTCAAAAAGGGAAACTGGAAGACTGTGTTTTTATGCTAGTTAGCCTCTTAGAACATTTACAACACAATCCAGTGGTGAAAGAACAAAGCCTATTTATCGTGCGCCAGTGAATAGTGACACAAATTATCACAAAACATTGTTGCGAAAGAGCTCAGTGGTAAAGAAAAATAATCTTATCCTCTCACTCCCTCTGGGCCTGAGCCGTTTGTTTACTTTCCTCACTTTCGTTTCTTTTCTTGTGCACTGAGCTGAACTGACAATCACAGTGATTTCATTCACTGATGGGCTCTGAAGTCACAGACACAGACTGAATTGGTGGAATAAAAGCTGACTAGCACCGACAAGGGCCATAGATGCTAGCCCACGGCCCAGCATTGACTGTCTGCGGACTGCTAGCTTGGTGAGTCAGGACATTAACAGTAACATGCTCTTCTAACATTGATGCACCAATATGAATCAAAGACTGTCATGTAATAACATCATATCAGTCACAGCAGCCACAATAAGTATTTTTACTTTTGATATTTCAAGTGCATTTTACTGATAATACTTATTTCACTTAAACTGGTTGTTAGTTGCAGGACTTTTACCCGTAATTGAGATTTTTTTAATTGATGTATTAATGTGTTGACTTAAGTAATAAGCTCTGAGTTGTGAGTTCATCCACCACTGTAATTATCAATGTTTTCACTACCCTCCAGGCAACCATCGGTCATCAAATTATACACCTAAAATTAGCGTAAAATAAGCTTTATAATCCAGTCAGTGAACATAACATTGGCTTTTATTTTCAAAACATACCCGTGTGTTATTGTTGCTTTGTACTATAGCGCAGACCTCTCAAATCATTATGCTCTTACAAGCATCATTAGCTTGTTGGTTAAATGGCACAACTCTGACATATAGGGTAAGTCCAACGAACTGAAATTGGCTCTAATTGGTGTTTTTATGACGTGAAGTGTGTGTGTGTGTGTGTGTGTGTGTGTGTGTGTGTGTGTGTGAAAACATCAATGCACAAATCCAGGCTAAAAACAAACCCACAAGCTTACTGTAAATACACTGAAGTTAATACACGACACAGCTCCAGCACATCGCTCTTAATACAGCCAAGCAGCTTTATGGAGGGGCCCCATAAACAAAATGCAGCCCTTTCTTTCCCATCACCCCTCTGACTAAAGCTCCGTCATATTCTCAAATAGGCCCTAAAAATAACCCTGTGGCTCCTTTACTCTCACAATAGGGGATTACAATCCAATCAATCAAATGCTTTCTCTAATTGAACATCAAATAAGAGTGCCTGTCTGTGTGATGACAAGGTACACAGGAGGCAAAGACCTTTATGTTTTCAGACAATTTATAGAGGCCTGATCCCTCTGTGTGGAGAGTGGAGAGGGAAGAGTGTGTGTATGTGTGTGTGTGTGTGTGTATGTGTGTGTGTGTGTGTGTGTGTGTGTGTGTGTGCCTAGCATTAGTGAAGTGAGATAAGATTAAACATGACATATTTCTGAGGAGAAAGTACATGGTGTAGCAGAAAAATGTTAAAGGATTAGTCCAAATTAAAAGGCGGGTCCACTATCTTTTTAGGTTTTTAAATCATTCTGTAGCTTCCCACTCATGTTTCTTTTGTATTCAAATACGAGGATTCAATTTTTGTTCAAACTGTGTATGTTTTAGCGTCAAAATGCTATTTTCCCAGCCCCCTCTAAAAAAAGTTTTCCCTCATGACCCGACGTAGGTTTCTGCATGATGACGTTGCTTCATATAAACCCCTTAGCTCGCTGAATGTGTCAAGCCCTCTGCAGAACTGTGTGTTATTGATCCTCCAAATTAGCAATACTCCTCCAACCCCCCTAACCTGCACAGAAGCTAAACAATGTACTGCTGTGGAAACTATTGAGGCAGCAGTAGACCAGCAACTCCTGTGTTGTGTGAGGTAAAATGATAATTATTAATATTATTAAAGATGTTTTTGTCTGGTGGCTTTTTAGAGAGTGATATAAGGATCCCCTTGTCGCAAAGGGCTGTTTGATGGCAAGGTAAAGTGCAGAAAATATTACATTAACTATAGAAAAGTACCTCAAACAATCTTGGCCAATGGCTGAGTTGCTGATACACCTAGAGAATAAAGCAGACGGAGTTGACCTTTAAAAACTATGCAATGGATGTAAACGTGGTGAACAGTTTCCAGACAAGAACACACTGAGTAGAAATGTATGGATGAGTCTATGACATAAGTCTGGATTATAGTATTAGGAGGGTCTGCAGAGTCACACCAGGGTGTGAAACAACAGAAACTATGAGGCAACATTTCACTGATAACAGCATGACTCAATATTGAAATGTAATGCACAATATTTTGACATTATTTTGTCGACATGACACAGTGTTTCTGTTTTTATCAATGTTCAGTAAGAAGTAGGGACTGTTATGGCTGTTTAAGCAGTGAGGAGGCAACAGGTGCATTTGAGAGTGAATGATAACTGAAAACAGAAACAACTCAAACCAGTTGTCTCAAAGCTGCTCCCTGCACGCAGAAAGAGGACAATGATGATTTAGTAGGCAGTGAAAAAGTGACACAGTGTCACATTACAGCGATGGGTATTTAATATGTTATACACACTAAATGGCTTTTTTATTAGGTACACCTGTACATTTTATTCTAAAACAAAATTGTCAGAATAAATGTTGTCATTATATGTTTCTGCAAACTGTGGATATGTTACCATTGCACATTATTTTGTAGCAAATATGTTGAACTTTACATTTCAACACTGTAGTTAATGTGGGTTTAGGTTTAGGCACAAAAAACCCTGTTACTTACTCTACATCACCTGACTTCCTCCTTTGCTTCGCTCGTAATTAGTACGGCCACTAGACATTGCAGCCAAACAATAAATGGAAATATGGGTTGTAATAAGGTGTTTATGCACATGACATTCTGCAGCTGCTACTTTATATTAAACTAGACTTTACACATTTACCTTACAAATGTGATGCTTAGTCTGTTATATAGGCTATTTCTATGTCAGTGTGTGCAGTGCATGAAAATATATGTGCAGTTTGTACATTACAACTTGTTTCCAACAACTTAAAAAAAATATGTATTTGTTCTTTTACTTTGGTAGCTAGATTTTATAGACAACAGACAACCATTTTATAAATTTGTATTTGTAATCCCCAAGCTGACATATTGTTTTATCAGATCACAGCGGCCTCCTTTGGGAATATTACACAGGCTTATATAGTGCTTGAAATGTGGCAATTGCAAGATCATCCCATCACTCTATTATTGTGTGAGAGCTCATCTACATACTGTGTTTGCAGCAGCTAAAGCCTAAAAACTAAATATCATAAGAGATTCCTGCAGTGCACAGCTCAGTCAGAACAATTCCAAACTTGTAGAAAAGGACCAAAATAACAAGCTGGAAGGTGTTTCCATTAGAGAAGTACAGAAATGTTGTTCCTCTGCAAACAGAATACATTTGTTTGTATCATTAGGCGCTGTGTTCCACCTGAACCGGTCATTTGCACAAAGGCTCTGAGAGCAGTAATGGTGTTGAGGGTTGTTTTGGTTCTGTGTTTTTAAACAATATTTCTTTTGGAGCTGTCAGAAATATTGTACCCTGTTCACAGTAGAGAACTTTGTATATGCTTTCAGTGGGAGAAAGGTAACAAACAAAGTTCAATCAGACTTCTCAATAATTCAAAACTTTTGTTCAAGCTTTCACTGTCAGAAATGCAGGAAGCAGAGGACAGACACAAACACACATGAAATGGACAGAATGGTGCAGCTCAGTAGTTTATTGTATAAAAATGAAGACAAGTAGGCAGGTAACAGGCAATGTGGAAATCCAGTGGTTAAAAAAAAGACTAATCTGATGTTTGATAAGTCTATAAACACAATGATTGAACAAACGTTACTATTTCTGTGTGCACGTTTTGTAAATAATAACATAGTTATCGTAGATTAGCTGGGCTAACCGTTAGCGGTGTCTGTAATAACCATAGACTGTATAAAAATAAGGTAATAACTCAATAAACGGTCTGTGAATAAAATATTTTTTCCAGCGGATATCTTGGTTACAACGTGATTGAGCTAGCAAAGCAGTTTTGTGTTGCTATGTGTGGTATTTATTCAGTTATGGGAAATCACAATGTCTAGAAAGCATCAGTGGCTGCAGCTGACATCAGGACGTCATCTGTTAAAAGCCTCCTGTTGTCGAATACAACATGAAACTACTCTAGTTAGCTCAATCATGTTGTAACTCAGACATCCGCTGGAAAAATTATTTTTTTTCACGTTAACGAGATGGTGTTTTGGGTGGAGCGGTCGCTATGGACGCGGAGCTTGCTGTTTCTGTAGGTACACATTTCCTGGGGACACCTGCACGTTTCAGCCACGCCCCCTCCATTGTGATTGGCTAAAGTGCAGCGTCGTTCAACCTCAAAGCCCCGCCCTCCCCCTCTAGTCATCTTTCACACAGGGCTGCCGACAGATTCTACAATGTAAATTGCATAATCTGTCTTGAGAGATTAGGTAACAGGTAACACAAATAATTTCTCCCCGGGGATCAATAAAGTATTTTTGATTCTGATTCTGATTCTGACGCGTGACTGGTGAAAGGGAATACGCATGCAGCAAGCGATGACCAGGAACGAAAGGAGGTGAACTGGTATGTGTGTAGAGTGGCTGACGAGTGAATGAGATGCAGGTGAGGGGGTGGGTGGCCAGGCAGAGCTGATGAGGCAAATGGCAACAGGTGTGTAGGTGGGAGGGAATGCCAGGTGAGCAGAGGCTCAGCTCACATGCAGAGGAGAAATGGGATCATCAGCCCCAATAATAAGTTGAGTAACATTACAGCTGTGGAATGTATTTGTAATGCCCCAGAATACTGCAGACAGCTTCACTTTTTAACCAACACAGCCTTTGTCCACCTTAAATAATAATCATACGCTTATGAAATGAATTGTAACTGTGAGCTCTTACATTTGTGAAGTGGTGCTTGTCCTGCAGTAAATTGCACCGGCTGCAGAGCTGGGGGAGAAGCATTTATTTCCGTGTAGCAATATCACTTCAGTATAGGAAGCACTTGCGTATCCTCTCCTCTGGAAGCCTTTTCTCTCCTTGACTCCTCCAGGCACATTTAAGGAATTGGGATGTTCTTCAAGTTGGCAGGTCTTATAGAGGAGTAAAGGGGGGATACTTGGATAAAACCCAGGACTGGAGAGAGTGTCTCAGGGCGTTTGGTGGATGGTTTGTGGATGGCAGGTGTAGAGAGTGAGAGGAGTAACCAAATACAACTGCCTGCTGATGACCTCACGTTTCTACCTGTTTCTACCACTGAGCTGCCCAATCTGAGTTGCGCTTGCACGAGGGAGACATGTAGCCAGTGGACTCTAGTTGTGTCTGCATTGTGTTGATAAGAAGAGGCCCAGACTGCGGATATCTTTGGAATTGACCTCCATTAATTCCCACAGCAAAAGGTAAAAAATAAAACGCTCCATCAATTACAACCATTTTAACTTGAGCCCCTACACGAATTAAGTGACACAAGAATATGTCAGCATAAAATTAACTGATAAACATCTTTACAGCACTAAAACTCGGAAATTACTACGAGAGCAACGTCGCTTACCTCTCCCAGGGAGCACAACAGCGAAAGGGGAGAGGTAAGGCGGGAGACAAACCTTTATGTAGTAGGATGACAAAATAATCATGACTCAAAGTCTGCTTACTGGCTGTATTTGATCTGGGCTGTTAACTGTATCTCATAGTTTTCATCAGTGGATGGTTTACTCGGGGTCAGTGGTAAGATGGGACTAAATTGGCTCGCAGCTTCACCGAAAATTACAGCAGCTTCACCGTGCCTCTATCAAAAAATAACCACACGATTGACCCAAAATTCTGTCTGATTTTCTTAAGTCGGTTGCTATCTAAACGCTCCAGGTGCTGCATGGGCAGTATGAAGTCTGTCAGAGATTTATAACACAGATTACATAAGCAGCAGCAGCAGCAGCAGCAGCAGTATTCGTGGCTTGACTTAAGCTAGCCTCCACTAGTGGAGTCACAACTGTGAGATAATAAAGAGAAGGCCAAAACCTAACTTAAAGCATTATTTAGGTAAATTTTGCTAAAGCAATACTACTACTAATAGGAAGAACCCAAAATGGGCAAAGATTCTCCATGAATTTAGGTCAACAAAACTATGTCAAAACATCTGTTTACAAACTCTCACACAACTGATTCAGTATAATCCAAGTCTCATTTATCCAGTGATATGCTCAGTACTTTCCAAACATACGCATGTTTGCTAAAGCAGTCACATTAAAAACACTTCCACATAAATAGCACGGGCGCAGCACTTGTCTGTGCCTGACGCTGTTTTTCTGGAAGTGTTTTAACTGGTAAAGTTTTAGCAGAAATTTCTGGGAAGTACTGAGCATGATACTGGATAAATGAGACTTTATACTTAATTATATATTTTTATATATTATACTGAATGAGTTGTGTAAGGGTGCTTTCACACCTGCCCTGTTTGGTTCAATCGAACTTAACTTTGTTTGCCCCCCAAGTGCGGTTTGTTTGGGCAGGTGTGAACACAGCAGTCACACTCAGGTGTGCACCAAAACAATCGGACCGAGATCTTCTTGAAGAGGTGGAACTCTGGTGCAGTTAGTTTGTGGTGAGAAGGTGTTCCGACCTGGATCTGAACCAACTGCAGTCACATGACACATTGTTTGGGTTAAACATGAGCATGTTACAGTCCTGGAGGATTATTAATGTGCACCTCCTCCTGTACTGCCTTAATGTGCACATTCAGCACATCCAATGCATCAAAACATTGTTTTCTAGCTGGAGCCGCGCCTCGTTTTCAAACTGTATGGTTTGACTAAAATGAACAATGACAGCAATATAGTCCACGATGAGCAGCGCTAAAATCAACCTGCATAGTTGTCCCTCCATTGTGACATTAGAAAGTGTCACATTTATCTTGCAAGTGTACTCTTCTTCAACATTTGCTTTACTTCCTGGATTTTTCCTGCATGGATATTCTGACCGATCAAGAGCAGCTTTCTCGTGTAAGGCATTTGATCTGGTCCGCTTGTAAATACTGCTGA
The DNA here is from genome assembly GCA_026686955.1 of Epinephelus cyanopodus. Classification (NCBI taxonomy): domain Eukaryota; kingdom Metazoa; phylum Chordata; class Actinopteri; order Perciformes; family Serranidae; genus Epinephelus; species Epinephelus cyanopodus. The sequence continues at coordinate 8,369,951 of CM048920.1, forward strand.
GAACATGAACCAACTCGAGGCAATTATACAACTTTGTAACAAAATTAGTCCCTGATTCAGACCAAAGCAAGACAACTTTGGGTCTGTAAGCACCCGAAGAGTTTGTAAACACATTATATGATGTAGATTTGCTGTTTCTATAAGCAGCTCCCTTCTTAATCAAGAATTTTCTCAGTTTTTGGGTTCCAACATAGCAGCATACATTCAGGAGGTAGAGCGTGTTGTTCCTGATTCCTCCAGTCTGCATGTTGAAGTATTCTTAATACTGAACCTCAAAATGGCTCCCGTTGGTGGTGCCATCGGTGTGTGAATGCATGTGAATGTTTATTGTAACTGAGTAGGCACTTTGTATGGTAACCTTGGCCACCATTTAATTATACTGTGTGTGAATGCATTAAAGCACCTTGAGTGTTTGAAAAGGCTAGAAAGGTGCTACACAAGTGCAATTCCATTTAATAGTCACCATAAACTGTTGGTCATACCAGACCAGGTAAGGTTGTAGCAGCAAAACTCCTGAGTGTATTGAACTGAGCAAAGGGAGTTCTTTACTTAATATTCAATATTTTCATTTGTACAAGGAAGAATGTGCAATTAACTCCTCCTGATGGATGGATGGAAGATGGGTAAGATGGGTTTTGTACCAGTGATGCTGTTTTGTGACATCTTGATGCCTCATTTCGTGTCACACTTGGCTGATAAAACCTGTCACACAGCGGCTGCCCTGTTGACTGGTCCTTTGAAAACAGCTGCACTTGCACAACACACAGACAAATACACACCAACCGACCCACACGCATGAGTGCAAGATGAGCAGAGCAGAGACAAACCTTCTCTGCTGGCTGTATGTGAGTGCTGATCCTGCTCTTATACAGCAAACTAAGCTCTCTCTGCTTAATGCCCAACAGAAAAGCTCTTTAGCTGTCATTATGCACCGGCCTCGCCCTGCAGCCCCTCAATCCACCGTCCTCCCATCTCCCCTGACATCGCAACCTCACTCTCACTCCCATCAGTTGCATACAATACACAACTTTGAGATGTAGCCATGATATTGATACTGTACTGGTGTCTCAGCATCGTATCCATCATGGTTGCCTCTTCTTCATCCCACCTCGGTGAATAACAAAGATTAGAGATAAAGATAGAGATAATATGATAATATAATACTACTACAGTGTTTGTGACAGATGCAGGCTTTAAGTTTGGTAAGAGATGATACCTCAGATTAATGGAGGAAAGTTAGCTTAGCATTGCTTCAGGGCTTGGACTAGCCTTAGGGCTTACTGAGCTTGACTTTGGACTTCTTAAGCAAAACTTGTGTCTTATGTGTTGCTAGCTGCAGGATTGCAAAGGACATTTAACAATGTATGAGAGATGTTTTATATATGTCAAGGGATGGTTCATGGTTCAAGGGCTGGACCTTGATGGACCTGCCTTCTCTCTAGTATAATGGACCTGGGTTTCACTTGTCTTGTGGTACTCGAAGCACCAAAAATACATGTGAAAAACTCAGCAGCAATGTCTCCTTCCAGAAATCATGACCCGGTTAATCATGATAATCCACAGACTTTGTTTCAAGCGGTTTCCTTTAGGGACTATTTTCTCTCTACCGAACTACACTCGCGGACCGTATCACTGCACAGAAGGGAACATCTACTGTTAGCTCACCTAGCACCACTGAGCTCAGCCAAGGAGGTTACCATTAATGTATACATGTCGCACTGTCACAATTATGAGCCTCTTGTCCATGACTAAACGTACAGTTTCTCGGCTACGGCAAATTTTTTCCAAGGGACATACATGAGGAGAGTCTCAGTATATCCTCTATCTTGTGCAGGGTTTTTGGCTGAAAAACAGTTAAGTACCTCTGCTCCAGTGGCTGCAGGAGTAACCCTCACAGTAACCTTCCCTATGAGCTCTCTCCCAGCTTTTATCCATGCCATGTTCAGTTCACACATATTCAGTTTTTGTTATGCGGACGATACACAGTGTTATTTACCAGTTACACCTGACAGTGCCTGCTCACTGGAAAACCTCTCTCACTGTTTAAACGACATTAAATGTCAGATGACAAGGAACTTCCTCCAACTGCATGAAAACAAAATCGAGGTGATCATCTTTGGCCCTCTTAGCTCCATCAGCAGCCAAACTAATGTGCTTGGGCCCCTATCTGCAAACCTGCCTAGTAACGTCAGAAATCTTGGTGTCTTCTTGGACACTTCATTGAATTTTAAGAAACAAGTCAGCTGTGTTGTGAAGAGCAGTTTTTATCAGCTTATAATCTTTACCAAATTAAAGCTGATTTCATCTTATCAGGACCTGGAAACAGTTATTCATGCTTTTATCATCTCTTGGCTTCATAACTGTGATTCCCTTTATATTGGAGAGGCCCACTTGTCTCTTTCTAGACTCCAAATGGTTCAAAAATCAGCTGCAAGATTTTAAACTGGAACAAAGTGATGACAAAACATCACTCCTGTTCTGGCTCACCTGCATTGGCTACCAGTCACATGGTGATTTTAAAATCCTGCTTTTTGTTTTTAAAGCCTTACAATTATAACCTCCACAGCAGATTACCAGCCTGCAAACTCCATTCTCCCTCTTGGCTCCTCAGGTCAGCCTCACAACCTTTGAGCTTTTTCTGTTGCTGCTCCCAGGCTCTGTAATAGCCTCCCATCCCACATTAAGTCCCATTCCACCACTTAAAAATATAAATCACAATTAAAGACGCGTCTTTTTTTCCACTTTCTCTTAGCTCAGCCTGAGGCTTTTAACATCCTATATACCGCTTTTTGATTTTAATTATCCTTCTTTACATTGCTTCTGCTTTCATCATGTGCGTCATTTTCTTCTCTCTATTATTATGTTATTGCATTGCATTATTTATCACTGCCTTTCATGCACCTTTTACTTCTTTAATTATGTTAATCCTAATAAGTCCTAACCTATCTGCTTTGACTGGAAAGTTCTTTGGTTCAACTTGTTTTTAAAGGAGCTATATGAATAATAATGACTGTTTACATGAGCATAAACATTTTATTTTTTCTCAAACTTAACAGTCATTTGATTGAATTCAATGAGACAGTGCCAGCAGACCTTTCTCCAGGGCCTTTATGTTACATGTATACACCCACACAGTTCTGTCTGATCTATAAGTTCCTTGTAGTCTGTGTACAGTCTGCTTTTAGCCACGAGCAGTTCTGCTATCATAATTTGTCCTTGTGCTTAAACCTACAATTATTGATTTTCTTGGTACTTGAGGGCAAATTGTAAACACAACACTGACATATATCATCTTGTAAAGTTGTTATGGCTAACTCAGCATACATTTACACATGCAGCAGATATGGAATAACATCGGAATGTGCTTGTTTACCTGATAAATATAAGTCTGTCATTTAGTCCCTTTTCACTCCCCATTAGCTACTCAGGAGATAATGAGAAAATAGCTGCCTTTTTAGCTGCTAAATGCTCCTCTATGTTCACTAACTAGTTCCTAACTGTGTTTTTCTGCTGTTTGCTGCTGGGCATGTAGTGCACTGTGGGGTTTTAGAGCTTTTTAAATGGAGACAGCTGCATGCTACAGCCCAAAAATGACACCATGGGAGCAGTAAGCACCAAAATACTAAAACTACAGGCTGTAAAACCCAACAATGAGACAAAAGTCTCAATAACACTTGAAAAGTCGAGGGGAACAGCAGAGTGGGGTGATAATTCTCTGTGTGTTTATCACCCTGAGTTACCCATTTCACATTCAAGTCATCATATGATCCATGTTATTAAATAAGTATTGATTACAGCCTCTTATGATGACACATAAGCTGTAACAATAACTCTTTTATGAAGTAATTTACAGGTGATCACGTTACCCTGTCTCCCCTAAAATTATATACATTTAATTTGTTTCGCCAAGTATGGTTCACTCAGTGTTGAAATATAAGAAGTTTTTGTACCACATTGTTGTAAGGAGGTGTCCAGGGTTTGGCGAGAGCCTTTTTATAGGAAAACAAATGAAATATGTTGTCAGTGAACATACTGTAAATATGTTTTGTATGAACAAAACATGGCAAATATTTTAAGTAAAGGGGACCCATTATGGTTTTACCTACCAGTACGTTGTACTGTAGTAATGTTGGATATTCATATTAAACATGGCCAAAGTTTCAAATAATGAGGTAAACGCAACGTTCCAACTTTTTTTCAACTTCCGCTACAAAATGTCAGCTCATGACAGATTTCTTTATAAAGTCATTTGCTCCAGGCACTTTGCTGCAAGTGTTTACATGACATGCTACATGTAACTACATGCTAATGTCAGGGAATCATGTCTGGTGTTATTGGTATGAGCCCTGCTTCTCTGGAGGTCATAACAGAGCAGAGGACTAGGAGGAAGCTTAGAGCTATCTTGTCTCAGGATGATCACCCCCTGCATAGCACTTTTGTTAGAAGTGGCAGAAGTAAGTGGCTTCTTTTGCCCAGATGCTCCACAGAAAGATTGAGGAAGTCCTTTGTTCCTGCAGCAACCAGGCTTTTTAATCTGGATTGCGTATGTCATGTCTTGCTGCTATACTAGTCCTTGTACATCGCACTTTAAATTGTAGCTACACTCTCTTGCTGTCATGTACTCTTTCTGTTCATTTTAATCTTTATTTTTTATTTATTTATTTTTTCTGGTCATTTTGCTATTGTTGTATTGGACCACTGCACTCCTAGGTGACGTTATTATATATGTATATTTTCTCTATGTCTTATTGTTGTATTGTATGTTGGCCATGGTGGCAATCCAGTTTCCCCTTGGGGATTATTAAAGTTAATCCAATCCAATCCAATCCAATAATCTTGGTTGCTGATGTTGTTAATTTCATCCTTATTTCGGATCATATTTCTGCTGGAACATGTTCAGTTGTTAAGACTTTGGTTTACAAGCTTCTATCGGTGATTACTCATGGTAGAAACACTGCTACACTCCCTTACTGTATGTTCAAACCAAAAGTGACCAGAGCTTCCAAAACGTCGGAAGTCCTTCATTTTCAATGCGAGTCCGGGGACTTGGTTGTTGACCAAAGCGACTGGAGCGGTCTGGAGGGGAGTTAAAACTTGTTTAACTTTATGGTAATGAACTCTGACACGGTTCGGCGACAGCCAATCGAGTGCTGATGTGCTTCGATGAAGTGGGTCCCAGAGAACAAGCCATGTAACTTTGGTTCTTACAGCACACTTGTTCTGACAATGTTCGGTTACAGATACCAAAATAAAAAGAATGAGGCTTGGGACCACGTCGTGGAGGTAGCTGGTTGGTCTGGTGAGTTTTAAAGTGTGTATTGTTAGTAATAGAGGAGAGAATTGCAGGCTCATGTTGTCATGTAGCATGCAAGTCTTCCTTGCTTGTTTCGAATGGGATGACATTTTCTGTTTTCATCGACCAAACATAACTCTCTGTAGGCCAACTATGAGCTTTTTGACTGGACAACAGTAAGCAGCAATTGCTGATGAGCGTAGTTACCAGTGTGACCAAAGCTGCCACAAATCTCGTGTCCGAGAGAGATTTTGCCTCTTTGGAAGCTTCTGGTTTGAACGTACAGTTACATTTCTTCTGCTGCAGTGACAGTGTAGATACATGGCGAAGACCTGGAAACACTGGCCAGTCAGAGCAGACTGGGCTGTTTTTGAAGGGGGGCATTAAGAGATGTGGTAAAACAGGGTGTGTCAGCCAGAGGGTGAATACAAGTGTTCCAGCACAGACAGCACAAGGAAAACAAAGTATTTTTTAAATGTTAAAGCATGTAAATATATTCTGGTAGAAATCCAAACTACAAGTGTGAACCTGAAAATGTGCATAATAGGTCCCCTTTAAAAACCTTCTCTAATTATGCTGACAACAAACATAATTAGAGTGACATGTCTTTCAGTGTGTAATTGCAGTTGCAAATTACTTGTATAGAGAGGTGATTTCTCAGAGACAGGGTTAGGCTGCTGATGAGTGATTTTTGTTCTGCTGCTTAACAAATATGGGCTGATTATGGAGGATTTCCACCACAGTTGTGCACTTACAAAAGTCATGACACCAATGCTGCACCACGAGCCTTTTGTGTGTGTCTATCATGCCAGTGAGTAATTTGCAGAACTATCCAAAATAAAGCCTGAATCACATGGCTCAATGTGGTGAAGAAAAGAGTCAGACCTTTTGCACCTTCTCTAAGTTTTAGTAATTATTGATGAAAATATTGCGACACCCACATCTCAATCTTCATCAAGGGAGAGCAAAAACAAATTAACATCTAAATAAATAATGATCCCACACCAAACTACTTGCTTATTCCTACCTCGGGAGAATTTTAAAATATGTACAAATTGTTATGCAGCATATTTACTCACTCAACTGTGAACCCAATCTCCATCTCCCCCAGTTAACTCCCAACAAGTGTGTGTGCAGAACAATTAAAATGCAGGATCAAACACCGACTCCTGTGACAGATATTCTAAACCACACCATGACCAGGAAGATGACTTGAGAGGAAGAAGCTTTTTCTTGATCAGTTTGACCGAATGGAGATATGAGGTCTGGCTGCAGGGGGATGGAACAACACAGCTGATAGAGAACAGCTGTTCACTGCTGCTCTGGATACAAGCCAGCGTTAAGCCCGAAACAAATACATAAAAATCCTGTGAGATCTTAACTCCTCTGCCAAACTGTCACCCAAAACTCTCAGGCCTTAAAAACATGACACTGGAGGTTTATCTGCGTTATTCTATGACTGTGCTCCTGTTCTTTTCAAATTAGGTTTACTCATGTGTTTAGCTGCGGCTCTCTTTTATATCTGTAACCTTCCTCTATGGTGGCTGAATAGAGCGAACATGCTTCAACAGCCTTGAATTTCTTTTAGGAGAAATGTACTACAGTTTCAGAAACAATGCTCAGTCAATAACCTCAAGTCCTCGGTCAAAAGCAAATACACCAGCGGAGACATGCTGCAAATGAAAAACATGCTGCAAAAAGCCAAAACAAATTTAACAGTAAAAACAGATAGCAAATAGAAACTGCAAAGTCAAAAAAGCACAAACTCTAAAGACAAATGAAAAATGCTGCATATCCTGTCAAAACAACAGAGGCTGTCCAGGGAAGTGGGTCACAGGTCCATTCTATATGGACCACGAGTTACTTGCGAATGTTCAAGTTTATGAAAAACACACTTTGTTTTGAAGTACAGCAGATTTCTGGCACAGAGCTTTAATTTTGAAATGTTGTTTCCTGCTGTAGAGTGAGCGACAAACACTCGACCAACACTTGCCACTCGACAGAGACGACAAACTAGCTCTTCAACATGGCCAAACACAAGAATGATGTTGAATATATTAAATTGTGTGGAGCTTGAGCTAATGACTAAGCAGGACTGAACACTGTGGGTGGACCAGTTGGGAACCACTGCTCTAGGGGAAGTTACATTAATCTGTTGCTCTAAGACCAAATATTAAAAAGGACATGTACTTTTTTACGTAATTTCTTTACTAAACTTTTCTTCCTGCTTCAAAAACAAACAGTCTGCGTGTTCCAACAGCCACACTACCATACTATTTAATGTGTAAGTATGTCTCAGTACACAGTATGTCAGATGCAGTATGCCAAAAATACCAGGATGTCTCACTACATCAGATCACATTTTGCAGTATGCAAGCCAACATGCTTTTCTGGCTATTCTGACCCACATTCCTCTGCACAGTGAAAGATATGTCATATCAGCTGAGTGGCAGATGACAGCTTGACAGCTTGTTGACAGCTGACAGAAGCCGCAAAGACGGATGACAGCACATTAAAGTGACTAGTCCAGTAGAAACAATATGAATATTAGTTGTTGAAATGAACAAAATAATCATAAAGATAACCAACAACAGGAGGACGTAACTTAAAAATAACAATGACAGAGAAATAGAGATGTAATTTTGCTGTAGACAATATATGTTAGAATCTACTCTGTTTGCAGTTATTGCTGAATGGTTAAAACTACACACATTGCAAAGTAACAACAGCAGAGCGCTACAGGTTGACCTCTGTCTCTGACAAACATGGTGAAAGTTAATGGCTATATGAGCCAGAAAGTCAAAGTTCAGGGTGCATTGTTATGACGAGTTAGTATGTCTTGACTGTGTGCATACTGCATGCAACAGTATGAACTTTGTGAGGACATCTGCAGTTCCAAATGTGGAAAAAAAAGTATGCAATCTGGAATACACTCATACTTTGTCTGGAAATGTTCTGGGGCTGTTGTAACATCGTTTGGCTTTGTCGGCCACCATATTTTTCCACCTCACTGGAACACATACAAGTCTCTGGGACAGCACACAACCTTCTGAGTAACGGAGTTCAGAATTCACTTTCTCTTTCTAGGGAAAGTTTTGGAATCAGTGGGAAAGGGTTTCTTGTTTGATCAACAAGTCTGTCATGCGATATGATGATATTTTTGGGTTTTGCATCGGATAAAAATGTACGTAAAACCCCTTTGTATAATGCTCAGGTTAACATACTTAATAACAATTTCAAAATTGTTTCATATTTTTGCTTAATCACACGTTATATAAGGCCTGATATTTTCTTGTTTCTTATTTTCCTAATCAAGCTATTTTTCCCCATTTGATTAGATAAGGCAGGTTTTTAAGGCGGAATACTCAACTCATCTGCTGACAGTGTTTTTGCGAAAACAAGCATTGATTATAATGTAAGCACAGGATGTTATGATTTTACTAAGGAGGACCAAATTGGAACAGGGACAAACAAACGAGCATTTAACTTGGGAAACAAGAACACAAGGGATACTTACTAAGATTACTAAAACTTGGCCTGAGCAAAGCTACCACAGAAGTTGAGATAATCTGGCGATGACTGGGAGAGGAGCTGGGTTTGATTTGTTGATTCCAGACAGGTGTGCTGGAGAACAGGGTCCACAGATGGATGGTAAGACAGGAACATGACAAACACACACACGTCCGCAGAGAGGCAAAGTGGGGACACTGAATACACAGGACAAGTGGGGACACAAGGAAGCACAAGGGAGAGACAGCTGACTGGCCGTGGTCATGACACAGAATGAGATCACGAATGTTGCTGGTGATGCTGCTGTCAACGAAAGCCCAGAAGACATGTTATTATTGTTAATAGTCAATTATTTGGAAATATTTATTCAACATTTTCAGTCTCTCAGAGCTGCCCCATGTTTTTGTCTATAAAGCTGAAATACAGAGAGGTCATATGAACCATGCAATTAATATCCTCCCTGACAGAATTTTTGAAATCTGAGCTCCACTTCAGAGACCTAATGTTTAGCCCATTTCACCTTTAGCCTGTGACAAAAATACAGTCTAATTATCATCTTTATAAAGTTTCAAAGCACATGCGTGGTGCTTCTGCTTTCTGACAAATAAATTACATTTTAATGGCATTAAGTGAATACTGTTACAGCTCTATGACCTTTTATTTTCTAACTAACTTACTAACTAGATGGGCATGTCATACTACATCAGTTTGTATTGTGTTTTTGTGTCACTCATTTTGTTATATAATGCATAATGGGAAGGTTTTCCTTGTAGCTTTTTTATTAATGTGCAATCATCAAAGATAATCAGCATTTTTATATCAGTGTTACATGAATCACTCTGCACTTCTGCTCAGCTCAGAGAATTTGGGCCATTTTTACTCCTTATTATGGTTCACACATTTAATTTTCTAGGAGCTGGCAGCTGTTTTCAGGAAAAAAAGGTCCGTTTTAACTCCTCATATAGGCATAATATTGGAGACCAGCTGGAACACATAGTGGTGTTGCTGGAATTTAAATCTACAGGACAAAAACAGTTGTGCTTGCAGTTTTTTTTAATGTTTTTGTGTTGAGATCACAAGTTAATCACTCTTCATCATCTCGAGAAAACAAGCTTTTATCTTGAGATTGCAAGATAATTATTTCATTATCTTGGGCATACGCTTTTCTTGAGATAACAAGATAATTCACCTGCTCTTTCGAGAAAACAGGCTTTTTATTTTAATGAGATAATTAACCTTCCATCTTGACAAAACAGGGAAGATATCCAAAGATAAACAACCCGTAATCATGCGAAAACAAGCTGAACAATCAAAAAAACAATGTTTGTTTTGTTTTAGACTTATAAAGTTGATCAGAGACCAGGAGTGCCATGTAAGCATATGTAGATGGTGTCCTGATCACTGCAGCAGCTGATTTAAGCATAAAATGTCAGATCATGAAGTACCCATTAAAGATCAACACATCAAACTGTATATTAATCAAAATCTAACACAGGCAAAAACATCATGTCTTTTTGTTAGAACATTCAGATCAGTCCATGTAATTTAAGAACTCTCCACGACCGTCATGACAGTGATCTTGAAAGCTAAAATCAGGTGTGATTAAATGAACCTGACACTCGTTTTTTTCCTTCTCTATCATCATCCACTGATCTTGAGAAAATAAAAGTAATTTACTTGATAAATCACTTGTTTTATCAAGAAATCCCATATATTGTCTGCAAGCACAGCCTTTCTCAGCTTCTGTTATAATCGGAGCAAAAAGGAGTGTTAACACAAGACTATTTAGAATATTAGCCAGAGTGACATGGCCAACCGTAAGACAGAGATCCGCCTTTAGTCAGAAATACACTACTGATACACCAAGGACATTATGTAAAAGATTATTTTTGCTCAACAATCATAAGACATGATATGCAACAGAAACACGGTTCATGCTGCCTAAAGCAAAAACAAGTATGGTGCAGACGACAGCTTGTGTACAGAGCAGTCAGGTAGAATTCATTTCCAGTGGATTTTATTTAAGAGAACATTAAGGATCAGTCCTAAATGTTGTTAAAACAGTATGTCCAAACATTTCAGGAACTATCAGTGAACTGTGTCTATATATTATGAAACGTCATGAGAATCAAATGTAAAGCTGGGTCATAGTAGAAATCCCCCTTGGAAGAGAGAGAGAGTTTTTATTTTAATACCCTGTTTTCTAGGAATTAAATGTGTGAAAATATAGCATGTATATTTATGCAATCCTTCCTCTGGCATTTACCCTTAAAAAATGATTTTTATTCTTTTTTTTTCCCCAGATAAATTATGTAATTTATGTAAATTATGTACTGTGGTGTTAAACATATAAGTAGTTGATAGTACTTAGTACTGAGAAGGAACAGTTATTATTAGAATTTAGAGTTTGATGTTTGTACTTTAGTATTTCTATTTTATGCTACTTTATACTCGTACTCCACTACAACTCAGAGGGAAATATTGTATTTTTTACTCCACTACATTTATTGGTCTGCTTTAGTTTACTTTCAAACCGTACCATAAAACTTCAATTAATAGCCTGGGCTATTATTTATATTAAATCACTGAAATCAACAGGCCTTTATTTGGGACAGGCCTTTAATTCCTTTCACACAAAGTTGTTTCTCAGCAAAGATCAGGAAATACAACCAATTGTTTTTGTTATATTTTAGATGAAACTACCAACAGGAAAATAAGCATTTAAAATGAGCTCCACCTTTATCAGCTGCAGAATTAAACTGATTATTGGTGTGCTCTCCCTTTAATGCATGTATAAGATGACACATTATTAGATCAGGGCTTTTTAAGATTAGTATTATTAGGCGTATTCTTATTTTTAAATTATAAATACAACCTATTGAGTTCTGGGGCTTTTCATAAAATATTTGGGAGTGAAGCCTTGGACGCCCAGGCCTAACAATGCCACTTTAATTGTCATAGTTACACGCAAGTTCAAATCAGTTTCAGTCTTACTTTTAATGACCACAGCCAAATCCTGTAAAAAAGACACATCATAAGAAAGACTCATCTCTATTGTGTGAAAAAAGGAAGGCATCTCTTCGTGTCACGCTGACAAGGAAAATGAAAAATAAACATTAGCTACACTGGGAAAGATTATCAAAATAGCTGCCTCAGCTCTGTTTTAATACTCAGTGTATATGTGTAGAGAATGCAAATGTGTATTGTGCCTGTGTGAATGCAGTAGATGGCAGCGACCCTCACATTCACAAGTTTAATCTAACAAATAATACCCGTATGTCGTCTTTATCGGCAAAAGATAAAGAAAAAAGGTCCAGTAGCTTTCTTAAGACTTCAACTTCAAGAGATGATTCAGCTTTTCTCATTTTCTTACCAAGGCATGGGCCTTTGTACATCATAAATTTATTCTTTGCTCTTCATAATGCTGTCGTCAGAGAGATCTGGCAGCACCCCAGACACCCTAACAATGTCTTGCTGTCAATCATTATTTTTTGAATAACATCTAGTTCCTTCATGATCTCTCTAATGCCTGTTCCCTGAAATTACCTGTGACTATCATTTCTTCTTTTCTTGTCCTGACAGGAGGTGAAGTACTTCCAGTTTCCCGGAGAGCTGCTGATGAGGATGCTGAAGATGCTGATTCTGCCACTCGTCGTGTCCAGGTACTATACAGTCCTCACAGCTTGAACCCACTCATTTGCTTAACATATTAGGAGTTTGCAGTAACATATTCTGTGAGTTATTAAGGTATGTAACCCCCAATTTCCACCAGATGCGTGTTGGTTGCATCAGCAGTCCGGCACAGCAGCGGAGCCGATTAGATTCAGTTATTTCCTCTCGGCAGGCGCAGAACGTATGTGGTAGTTAGCTGTTGGCTGTAGTCTTTGTGTTGTGTTTAAGTGCAACTCTTTGGCTGAGACACAGGTGACATGAGGTGACTCAACATTTGCCACTAATTCTCTGGTGTGAGTTTTGTGTGTGTGGATCTTTAGTCAAACAACAAGCAAGGACATAGGAAGTGCAATAAAAAGCCTTTTAAATGTTAAATATTTTGTCACTCGTCTCTGGATTCGTAAACATAATAGGGTCAATTTATGCATATTTGAAGCAGACTACTCACGTAAATTAGTTAATTGCATTTAGGGCTGTCACCTCTTCAAAAATTAAGTGAGAAAACAAAACAAAAGCTAATTGGAACCAACACATTATTCATTCAAATTCATTACTGCCTATCCTAGAATGCATAATTTAGGCACTGCGCGCCTTTTAGGCATCGAGAGAGCAGACACACTAACAGGATGTGCAGATATTGAGTGGAAGTAAAGCAATTTATCTGTCATTACGTTCACCAAATAAATACCCATTGTTTTGCAAGTTAAGCCATTGCCTGACCTAAAACTCTGTTATGCAGGGTTTTCCTAAAACAAAACAAAACAACTTTTAGACTTATACAGAACCAGTCCCTCTCAAACATCCCTGATGACCCACTAGAAGTGTGAGGTGGTGTATTTTTCTGCAGAGACTCTACCCTGTAGTCTGTAGTCTTATTTTCTTTCTATATGTTGTGTTCGGGATGTTTATGTGTGTGATGTGCGTGTACCCCCACAGAGTTCTGCTGAGGTCAGAGCTTTAAGGGTTGCGACTAGGTGCCAGACTGAAAGCTGCAGGCATCCAAGAGACACAGCATGGAAAAACCAATAACACTCATAGCGAGGCGAAACGCCACAAGGTGATCTGGATTGGCTTTTACTCTCACTACTTTTACTTTTACTCTCCAGTCGTTTCAGTCTTAAAACAAAAACTCAGGCAGTGTCCTTCTCCTTGGTCTGGGCCAAAGTTTTCCGAGGGCCAGCACACTACTGCATGAAAGAGGATATGAAGAGAGAGAAGAGAGATGTAATCGGAACAAATCAGCAGCAGCTGTGTTAATCAACTCACCTGGTACTACTCTCATGAGCAATCCCCCCTGCAGCTCTCCCCTGCAGCTGACTACTGACAACACCTACCTCCACAATCACCAATAAAGTGTTGCTATCCTTGTTCCGTCTGCTTTATGCCCTGAGCAGCCAAGTTGTGCCTCCTCACTTGAGGGACAAATTAACGTTAAGGTGGGCAGTTACTTTTACAAAGTTGTGACTGTGCATGTTAAGACTTCTCCCTCTGAAGTAGAAGGCACACCTGTTGGAGAATTCAAATATATGATTACAGGTCAAGCATTTAAATTTTAAATACAACCTGCTAACATTATTAGCACAAGCCTATGGCGTTTTATATAGTATATATTAGCCTTGCGACTAGCAGAGATTTCCTCTACTTATTTGAAGCCAGGATAAATCCCAAAGTATAAATCCCCAAAGGATAAATCACACACAAGACTTGAATAGTTATTTTGTGGGGGCTTTATTGTTGTCACAATTTATTGTTTCTTATCCGTGAAATAAAAGTACAAGCTTTATTTCCACTGAGGGAAATGGTTTGAGCTTACAAAAATAGAAAGGAGGTCTGTGTCACTGTGACGAGCCCAGTCTCACTCCAGAATTATTGAAATCTGGCACTTGGGCAGTGACTTGCCGCTTCAGAAACCAACGCAAACAGGTGTCCTTTAATGTTTGTATGATACGTGGTCCGTTACCATGGGGTACGCAGCAGGGCAAGGCAAAAGTCCTTAGGGTTTGTGTCCCGTAACATTTTAAAGCCAAACCCTGTTCTTAACCACGTGTTTTTCTTGCCTAAACCCAATCATGTGTGTTTGTTGTTGAAGGAAAAAAAACGTTAATTTGCAGTGTTGCACCGACTTAGTGTGTTCTTTTTAAAAAAAAGAGGATATATGTAAAAGAAGAAGAAAATGCATGTAACTTGACGCGGTGTCCCAGAACGTGAACAACCAACATACCCAGGGTACCTTGCACATCATATGTGGACGTGGGAAGTCCATGACGAGGTCAGAGTGGGAATGTGTTGCTGTGACACATAGTTACATTTTAGGGAAGGTGCATGTCAGGCTACGGGCCGGCGTAGGTTATGGTGTGGGTAACCAGAAGTATAAATCCAGCTTTAGGGCAAGGGTGCATTGGGATTGGACCTTTGAGTAAAAAGTGACAGCCATCATTTCACAGCATGTGATTGAATGCAATGAGTGGATTCAAGAGGAGAAAACTGTAAAGGAGAGAGCTCTTAAGATGCATCAATAGTTAATATTGATGGTGATTATGATAGCACTTCGAGGTGTAAAGTAATAATGCTGAAAGACATCAAGAGTGTGTGCTTGAAAGAAATGCATCTCTGTGAGAGCTAGCCAGTTGTGATGGTTAGGGAATGCATTGTGTCAATGAGTGTCCTCACAAGTATAGAAGTACAAGGTTGTGTGTGTGTTGCATAGTGTCCCTGAGTGAAAGCAGCGGGGGATTAAGCATCTTTACATTCACAAGAGAAATCCAACAAACAGCACTAACACTGATGTGACAGCAGCTGGCTGTGATTAAAATGCAGTCTGTGTGGTTACTGGTGGATCCTCTGGTGGTTACTGGTTGTTGATGCATACGTTTAACATGCAGACATGAGTTTAATGCTTGACAAAACATTTTACCTTATCTCCATGTGAATAATTCATATGACTTAACTGAATAGATTCAAAGCAGCAGTCTAGACCTTTTGAATTCGTCTCCTCTGAGGACCAATTGTATTAGACATCCTCAGCACAATGCCACAGAGACAAAGGCAGTGAGGAACTGGCACAATAATATTTATGAAAAAGAATCTCGTTTTACCTTGTATGTAGTTTCATATCTCCAAGGACTCCTGATGAAACATGCTGTGTATGGTGAGTGCCAGCATTAGTGTGACAGTCATGTTGGCTTTAATATTAAACAGACATCCAAGAGACAGCAGACAAAGAATGGGAAGCATTTAGAGAGTTGTGCTGAAGACGTTGAATACATGAATAAGTGAGAGGCGAGAAAAAACCCCAAAGATTAAATTTTATTGTAAATGCCACATCAGTCATTAACTGGGCGACTTTGCCACTCTTCACTTCAGTAGCAGAAACAGTCTGGTGTTACTTTGAAGTACTTTATCTGACATATTTAAAGCACTTTTGTCATCATCCAACTAACCAGCAAAAAATACTCTATGCTAATGTAACGTCGTGACACCTACACCTAATTTAAGTGAATTTTTGGATAGCATTTTCAATATTTCCACATTTCAGTTATAAGATCACAGAGTATCATTTACATCCCATGCCACTAACATTTTACTGTCTTGCAGTCGCAGACACTTTGGGTACAGTTTCATCTTGTGATATGAAGCAGCCGACTTCATTCATGGCTCTGATGATGTTGCTTGTGATTAACACCCCCCTCTCTTTCACATGAACGCACTTGTGGCTGTATAGGAATATCCAGAGTTGACCAAACTAGCTGATAACCGGCTTTGTAGCGGCCAGTTTTAGGGTTAGTCAAGCCAAGTAACAAAAAGATATCCTGGGTAAGCTGAAGTGACCTCGTAGAACAGGTCTCTGGAGATCTATTCATGTGGGTTGACTGAATTTTGTCTTTTGTGTTGAAAGATGATGTGTGTTACTGAAATGATTTTCAACATGCCACCTTAGCGACCTTGTCTAATAATCACGTACCTTCAACTGTGATTTCCATTATTTTTATTTATACTCAAACCTCAAACATACTCATAAAGTAAAGAGAAGCTACAATAAACTATTAATAACACATGGCCAAGGTCCACACCTTTAAGTCCACCCACTCCACTGAGTTTACTGATTCATCTGCATCATGTAATGAAACAGTGGCTACATTTACATGCAAACTAATATTCCACAATTGTTCAGAATATGACATATTTTCCAAATTAGGTCTTTTCCCAATTAAGCATTTTCTGATTAAGATATTATTCAGGTTTTGCTAGCATTATTTGGGCATGTATACAGCCTGTTAAGAATATGCATCTCATTTGGGGTTTTTTACCACAATTTGCAACACAGGGCCTCTTGCCTGTTTGTGCGTTGTCATGAATAAGTTGTATACAAACCAACTAGTCAACAGTTTGTAAAGTTGGTGTTGAGATGCAAAAGAAAAGCACATTTCTGGTCGGAAGAGAAAGATTATGAGAAAGATGATGAAACACTTGGATTGAACAAATTTTTGGATCTTTTCAAAAAGGTGATTAAAGGAGGGAAAGAGGGAGGCTGTGTTCTCACATTCAAACAAGTCCACCAGCCGTGTGAAAAGCAAAATAACAATAGGCTCTAGCCGTTCCACATTTCTGTATTTTGATGTGATAATAATTAAGAACACATTAGAGCATGTTAACCGCAGTGTGCATGGATGAATCCAAGCAGGGATATTAGTGAAATATTCATTTTCATTAGCCATGTTAGCAGATTAGTAGCATCTTTTTTTTTTTTTTTTATAAGAGCAAAAATCAGTATACTTTGTGTCATGTTTTTCTAAGAGAGAAATCGATCAGTGCGTTCAGCACCACGTTCAGGACTAACGCCATTGTCAAGTTGTGCACCAGAACTAAGAGTAATAGCTGCAATCGTGACAGCTATAGACACTTATGTTTTTACAGACATGTTGTCACAGATGTTGTCCTGCCAACAGATCAGAAAATCCCTCTATGTGTCATTCAAGAGGACATGGACAAACAGTTTTGTTGCTTGATTTGAAGGATGTGTTGAGAGCCTTACATCTATGTGTATGTTCAAATTAGGTTTTAAGTTAACTTTTGTTGTAGTTTGCAAAACAGTCTCACCACAAGGTTTGAGAATATATTTGAATATGTGCAGTTCTGTGAAACTGAGCAAACTCCATCATGTGAGATGAGCAAAAATTGTAGATGGACTGAAGTTTTACATTTGTAGTTTTCAGACAGATTGAAAGATTACATTTCAAAGGTTTTAGCCTCATAAAACCATTTCTAAATGCATTGGCTTCACTCAGAAATCCTTTGTGACTAAGCTGCTGAGAAGTTAACATTTTGAAGACAGATTGTTTTGCACCTCAACATAAGTGGATTGTCAAAGTGCAACCTAATCATCAGAATAAATATTGGCATTGGACATTTCCGCAAATATGTGTAACATTTGTACATTATTAGGTCGGGGATATGTTGAAACTTTACATGTCTTTACATTTCTAACACGATGGTTAATGCGTGGTTATGTTTAGGCACAAAAACCACTTGGTTATGGTTAGATGCACAGGTGGCACAAACATGGCACAATATGGACATGCCACCGATGTCTCACTAAAAAATATCTGCATTTGACAGCACTATCACAGCTGGAAACACCACCAATGCCTTGCTCAGAAACACCTGCTTTTGGTGGCACAATTACATCTGGAAACGCCTGTGACTCACTAAAACACAACCATTTTTTGTTATTTCTTGGTGTCAACCAGTGGTTTGCAGTGGTCTTGCCTAGGTGTCACACAATCAACCATTCACTTCACCTCCTAGCATACCTGTCAAGTTTTGGATTTGAAAATAAGGGAAATTTTTCGGCGCCCACCGCAAGACACGGTAGTCTAGAAAACTCGCGAGTTTTGAGCACCCCCACATAGATTGTGCCCTGGGCGGTCGCCCACATTGCCCATAGCAAAACCTGTCCCTGGGTGTACATGAAATCTGAAATAACCACTTGTCAACCAGACCTGCTGTCGACACTAACCTCGTGACAACTGCCACCCAGGCTACTGCAGGTGGCAGTTCTCGCAAGACTAGTGACAGAGTTCAGTTTGGAGAGGCAGAGGAATGTTTTTTTTTTTTTTTTTTAAATTATATTATAATACGGGAGATTTACGGGAAAATACTAATACAGGAGGACGGCGGGATAGAGGGGTAAAATACGGTAGTTCCCGGCCAAAACGGGAGACTTGACAGGTATGAGTGGGAGCATTATTTGATAGGGTGGTATTGGACTATCAAAATATGCAAAAGAATTAGTTCCTTACTGATTGCACTGACTATTTGCTGTAACATGGCTTTATGGATACAAAGCACCTACCATCAGTCTAACAGATGTTTCCACTTCCAGTTTGATGTCCGGACTGGCAGCCCTTGACGCCAAGTGCTCCAGTCGGCTCGGTCTGATCACAGTGTC
Source organism: Epinephelus cyanopodus (assembly GCA_026686955.1). Lineage (NCBI taxonomy): Eukaryota > Metazoa > Chordata > Actinopteri > Perciformes > Serranidae > Epinephelus > Epinephelus cyanopodus. Next base: position 8,388,874 of record CM048920.1, read on the forward strand.
TTATTACCTGTGGACCACCTTTGTGGCCGTGGTGGTGGGAATCATCATGGTCTCCATCATCCACCCGGGTGGTGCGGCGCAGAAAGAGGACTCTGAGGACAGCGGCAAGCCTATCATGAGTTCTGCTGATGCTCTGCTGGACCTCATCCGGTAAGACAGCCGTAACATTCATTCAGCTACATGTTCACACCATAAACAACTGAGGTCATGATTCTAACATGTGAGTGACCTCACCTCAGGCCATTTACTGTATTAAGCTCTTGGACAGACTGAAATAGTGCAAGTGGAGCACATGCTGTTCAGTTGGCTGTAAGGAAATCTCCCTGCAGCAAAAGTCAAGTGTTTCATTACTGAGTGGCTTCAGTACAGGCACTGTTAAGTGGTCTGTTATTCGTGCACATCAGGAGAGCATGATTAGCAGAGAACAAATAGGGCTTGGGAGGGCTCCGGTGAGTCGCCGTCCTCAGGAATAACACCCACTGATGGCTGCGCACAGATTATTTCTGTGCTGAAGAGGATTTGTGTTGTAAGGTGATGTATAGAGCTGAATTCTGAAGAGAGCAACATACAGGAGGGGACGACAAGGGGAGGAGGTGTAAGGAGGCTGATCTAGAGTGGCATTTAGCTGTTTTTATTTAATCCTTTATTTAAACAGGAACTCATGGTGAGATCGAAATCTTTTTTTAAAGACACTAAGTCTAGCCTTTCAAAATGTTCAAGTGGAGTTATTCTGGGTTCAGACTACATGCTATCAGCCTGATTATAGCCTGTCAGTTTGTGGGGCTACGGGTCCAGCGTGGCAGTCCCACAGTGTCAAATTGGATCTTAAACAGTAATAAGTGTCGTGCAAAACAATTGAACATTTTATCTTCAGCCTTTACTGACCTTCATCAGGTTACACAGAACACTCCAGACAGAGAGCCATCACCTGCTCAAGTGGGGCCAGTCAAGACCATGAGCTGTCAGGCAATCAGTCCCTCCATGCAGGCAGTAGGTTACCATTCAGTTATGTAATACTGGAAATAGTAAATGGGAAAAAGCAGGTGCAAACAGTAGGAGACTTGCAATTGTGCATTTGTCAGAGGCACCAGTGGGACGCCGATTGACGTGGCTGTGCATCCCTGTTAAAGTCAGACAGTGTGTGCATGGCTTTCTTGAGGAAGTTCAGTTTGGCTTCGTCTGATGGGTTGTTGGTGTCGTAGGTTCTGTAGTGTGTGACATTTCCTCCATGGAGCACTTGAAATTACCTATTATATTCTACATATTGCAAATTTTGTACCACATACTGATCTTTGGCACATAACGTTGACCTCCTGTTGTCAGCAGTTGGCACAATGGCTTTGACTCAGTGAGCCTGATTAGACCTGGTATTAACGTGTGTCTTGAGTGACCCAATCACAAGTTGACAGTGCTAAATGCGTGTCTAAATGACCACCAAAATGCATTGTGATCCGATCAGACAAACCACTAGCTGAGGTGGTCTGGGATGCATTTGACCACATATCATTTGGTATCTTCCCGACAAGGACTACATCATAGGTGCAAGACCCGATGCTTGTTTTGGTGACAGAACATAAAAAGTTCTACAACTTACCCATGTTATGTTGAGTTGAAGTGTTGCATGACCATCCCTGGTTTTGCCCTATGGAAGGTGAGGTGTTGAATTCTGTGGACAGCGATATCTCCAGTGGTACTGAAACACCCAATGACATGACTAGCAGCCATGCTACAGAAGGGCCAGCAAAAGTGTGGACGTAAGTGGTCAGCTGGAGACTCATGACAGGCACAGGTGTGAACAGCAATGTGTCTCGGCTGTCCACTTGTGTCCAGATCACCAAAACACACGTTAATACCAGGCCTAAACAAGCTCAATACAGTTATGTGAAACTTTGGGTAGATTGGACCAGAGTTACAACTTCCTGTGGGTACCATTGGGCCCTCGCACTTTTGTGTATTATAGAAAACATCAAACCACTCTCAGTGGTTTGAGTGTTGTGGCTCATCGGTGTACATAAACATAGGGACTAAGAAGACAATGTGTAAATATCAGTAGGTAACCATGAAACCTTTTGGTTGTATGATTTTTTTTCCTCCAAATACTCCAAATGTTGTGATTTTCCTCTCAGTGGCCCTATGAGCCATTTACAGCACATTCAACATGTTTCCAATATGTGAGAAAAAATAATACAAAAAAAACATATATATAATCTGTACACAGCATGTTTGTTCCCTTGATAATGTCATTCTGACATTTGCGGAACAGTCCTGAGATTCCACACAGCACAGTAGCACTGGTGTGGCTCAACATTGTAATGTGGAAAACAACATCAAGCAGATTCACAAGGGATAGGACCCAAATGCAGACAGGTCAGGGCTTTACTGGAAAAAACAGAGGGCTACAAGAGCTTACAGAATGATGAGTAGGCGAGGGTTGAAACTGGGAAGGTCTACAGGCAAATAAATCCACCGAGGTGCAGGCGAGGGAATCCAGAGTCTGACGGTAGAGACTCATAAGTCTGTGAATCAGGCAGGAGGTCAGGCAGATTCAGGTCCAGGTTCAAGTTTCAGTTCAGGTAACAGAAGGCTCGAAAGCCGAAACACATTACAAGAACAACAGCAAAGGAACTTGACAAATTGACAAGAAGTGCTCTTCTGCAATGTGTTTTTGCAGCACAAGCTTTTACGTGCATTCTGCCACCATCCATATTAGAGCATGTAAAATAACATGAACAATAATGAACTACAATAAAAGGACAAACTTCCCTCACTCTGGCTGACAGAATTTTCGTAACCACAGAGAAAAAGAAATCCTATTTTCTGCTGTTCATATGTATGTATTTCTTGTTATGTGTGGTTTTCTTAGGGTGCTCCAGCTTCCTCCCACAGTCCAAAGACATGCAGGTTAATTGGTGACTCTAAATTGTCCATAGGTGTGAATGTGAGTGTGAATGGTTGTCTGTCTCTATGTGTCAGCCCTGTGATAGTCTGGTGACCTGTCCAGGGTGAACCCTGCCTCTCGCCCAGTGTCAGCTGGGTTAGACTCCAGCCCCCTCCTAACTGGAAATAAATTAGCATTTTGCATCATTAATATGGAGGATGGAGCATTTTCCATGTTGAACACAACACCGTGTTGCACATGGTCAATAAGTCGGCATAGATGCAGGCCCGCTTTTAGAGGGTTTTAAAAAGAAATGCCCCTTGTCTCCATTTGTTCCTCGCTCCCCTTCAAATCCCATTCTAGTCTGGCTTCTCTCACCCCTTGTTGCAAACTTACTCTCTTTATTTTATTTGACGCAATCTATTATTATGTGTTCAGCATTGTAATATATATTACTGTTCCCTTTAATCCCACATGTGCAGGCACCCAACAAAGTTCTACAATATTCCCAAACTCTGAATTCTAAATAACCAATGAAGAATTTCAAACATAAAGTTTTTCCTCTGACATGGAGTGTGTGCAGCTGGTTGTAAAACTGCAGGGCTGAGGAGGGAAAGTTGGAACAGGTGAGACAGGCAGATCTGATTAGGGAAGTGGGAACAGGTGTGTGGGTGGGTGTGGTGCTCAGAAGACGGGGAAAGGAGGGAAAGTCCACACTGAAAATGGCATTGGTTTGAGTTGCTGAATGGGCTTTATGCACAGCTCCACTATTTCCTGAACTTAAAGCAGCTCCTTCATTTCCTGTCTTACATTATTGGACAAACTGATTAATCCAGGTGTGTCTGACCATGTTGTGACTAGTACTGAGGTGTGACACTGACGCCAAAGGCAGCCTTTAGCGTCTTTTATGACACACACCAGAGCCCTATTTCAGAAAGCAGGAATAGTGAAGCCAGCTCAGCGTGAGTCAGTTACTATGGCAATACTCTGTGAAGCAAACCTGCTGGAATAAGCCTGAGGCTGGTCGCCCACTGAGCGTGTAGCAGGAAGGAGAGACATGGCGTGTGTTAAGGATTTACTGCAACAGATATCGATTGTCATGTTGAGCTGCTTTAATACTGAACAACATTTTTATTGATCACGCTTCTGCTCATCTGACATCACGAGGCACAGAGTTTCCGCTTGAACTAGTTCCTGTTACCAACCTTTCAAAATAAGAGCATCATGCAATGTATTAAATACCACCGCAAAAGTCGTGGACGTTGAGGCACAGTTATTGAGGAGCTGTTGCATCAGAAGAATGTGATTAGACTCCATTTATATGTCTTATTGTTCCTGGAGGAGTGTTGATATGACAGTTACAATTTCACCTCACATTCTATTATTTATCTTAACAATCTGTTCCACACACATATATCAAGTATTACACATCGTGGATCTGCATTGTCATTGGTGCAAATTTTAAGCATTGCCCTTTGATTCTTCAGCAGCGGCAGTTTTCTTTATAACATCAGAGACACTGAACACATCAGCAAGACACCGTAAGAAAAGTGACTCTGGTTCTAAAAAGACTTTTGCCGGTATTTGTGGTTTTCCTCTGGCATAAATCAGAAAGGATCACAAAGAGGAATTCCACAGAATTGCAGGTTTGTCAGTGTTAATTAGAAACTAATCTTAGCGGATACATTATGCAATAATTCATTAATACTTTTAATATATTCAAACATTCCAAGTTGTAATTACCTGCATTTACGGGACTCACATCCCATCATTGCTCCATCTGAGAATAAAGGAGATTATGTTAAGCGGAAGTCATTTCACGGCAATTTAGCAATTCATTTAACCTCAGCCTAATATTGCAAGAATGACATAAGTATAAGCAAAATTTTTACCAGTCTGATTTTGAGTTGCTGCCAAGTGTGTTTGGGCCCGATCAGATTACAGCTGAATAAGAGGATACAGCAAATTATATTAAAATATATGAACACTGTTAAGATATAAAAGTGTTTCTCTATTTTCTGTATGTTAGACACGCATTAACGCATCACTTTACATAAGGTCACTTCACATTCTGCAGTCTTTTCCCATCCTACCTCACACTGTTTAGCTGCAGCTGCCATATTAGATTTATTTTTTTTTCATCATTCATTTGCAGTCATTAAAATCTCAGATTCAGTTTTGGATTAAATAAGTGGCTCTGCTTTTAACTCCGCTTTCTGCCATTGAAAATCATGTCGCCCTCTATTGATGATGGCTCTGGGTGCTGAACGTGCTTCCCTCAGGCTGAACATACTCAGAGTTGACTGAGCTAATTCTGATCAGCTGTTCTGGAACCGAAAAGGCTCAGAGTTTATTGAGCCTGCTTCTGAAATAGGGCCCAGGCTTTCAACTAATTCCAATGTAAACCCACCCAAGCAATACATGATACTGAGAGCTACTAATGTGAAACCCAAAGTCAGTGTCATTTTATTGAAACATAACTTGAGTGACTGGTGGAAATGTACAACCCTCCCTTCACCCTAAATGAGATTTTTAAAACTTATCCTTTGATGTTTTAAAAGTTAAAAGTTGAAGACAAAATTCTGGAGTTAAATAAAAAAGCCTCGGGTTTTCACTATCGTAGTTCATGCTGCTACGCTAACTTATTATTTTTTAGCCACGTAGAATAAAGTGTCATCAGTGAAATATCACTATTTAAATTTCAAATTTGTTTATTATTGTTGTTTTTTTTCTAATGAAAGCATTCATCTCAAATGATGTGCCCCCAATACTCACACTTAGCATCTTTTGGAGTCCTCAAAGACGCTTTACATAGAGGAAGATAAACACAGTAAATTCTTTTTTGAAGACAATAAAACCAAAGACTGAAATTGAGAAGAGTCAAATGGAGAAATACAACTTGTTTGTGTGGGGGTTTGAGAGTCTTTGAGGGCTGACAGTGTGGGAGCATTTTTTATGTGGTGTGGTGGTGAATTCTACAGATGGGATAAATGGTGTAATTTTGGCAATTTGTGGTAAAATAAATACAAAATACAAACATCTAAATTTATTCGCCCCTTTCCCACGCCAAAATAAAAAAACTATGAGTTCCTCCGCAGAGCTTTAAATATTATTTGACATGCCTTGCCCTTTTTGCACCATCCCCTCCCCCATCATAAGTCACTAACAGTCCCTAACTGCTATCGTTTGACAACATTAACCACATGTTACAATGTGTTTGAGCTGTGGGTCACATAAATACGCTCAAAGGTGCCCTGTACATCACAAAGAGACACAGAGGGCGACCTGGGAACGAGAACATGACAAGATTCTGTGCTCTTCATTAGCCTGTGTTATACTTTGTGCATGAAAGCACAAGCATATCAGGCATAACTGGTTACAAAAGTTACAGTAGCTGATTTATTTTTTGAGCCTTATTAACAATTCTCCAAAAGAAATGCTCATAAAAAGGAGTAAATAACAATAAATCATGGAATTAAACGAAAATAAATAAGCTAAAGCTCAAGTTTATGATGCTTAACCTTTTGAGCATCATAGGCGGCTCTTCTGCTACTTGGTTCAGGCTGTACAAAGGCGGTGATATATTATCTTATTCTAGTCTGAACTAAATGGAAGGAAAGACTGTCCATGTCATACCTCTTTTGTTCACATAAAAGCAATTTGTAGTAATAACACCTCAGTGGAGTGGACATCATCCTCACAGCACCCTCCTTCTTCAGACTGTTTGGATTTGCCACAAATCCTGAGACAGGATTAAAAACATTGGTTGTCTTAAGCTTTTCAGTTCCCGTATTCTGGGATGACTTCATTGTTGACTAAAAACATTTAATCTTCTTTAATAGGACATGCGACTGCGTTTCTCAGACCCCAGCATCAGTAAACAGGACTATTAACAGTCACCTGTCATACACTGCGCCTCTGCAGGTCTAATCCAAGCATTTGATATCATGCTGTTGGTGGAAATGATGGGGTGAGTTTGAGTCCAGGCCATTAATCACACAGCACAGTGTGGGCAGGCTGAATGGATCAGCAGGTGACCTTAAGAATGCAGTCAGAATAAAGCCTCACAGAGGGACTGCTTCAAAATGCATGTTTGCAAGTGTTGTGGAGAGCTGAGCACCGAAAAGAAAAATAACATTAGCACGGTGGGGTCTTAGACTTTATCCATCTATCCAATTTGATATTAAAACACTGATTAGTGCAGCTTGGAAGTGTAACTGAGCCCGAGGCTGAATGAATTCCCACAAGTGACAAATGATGTCATTCAATGCACAGGACTGATGTTCTTATAACTTAGAGATTTATACTAAAACTACTCCTTACACTGTACTGGTGGTCAAATAGGTTATAACTGTGCTACAGCTACATTAAAGGTACACTATGCAGGAAGTGCCAGTCTGTTGTTTGCTTGGCATTTTGTGTATTTGCGTTGTTGATTTTCGTAGCTTCTTCTTCAGTCCCGTCTCCTAGGAATTATGTTTGTATCTTACTAAACTGCTTTTTTACCAGAAGTGGGTTGGTGTTGAGACTCCTGTCTTAGGTTTGGGGCCAGATTTCTCCTGACTCATTTGTTTGAGGTCCCACAGTTTAATGTATTCATCGTCATACTTGTGTTTAGCCATGTCTTCAAGATAATTTTCTGTCTTTGTCAAGTACCTGTTGGTTAGTCGCTCACTCTACAGCAGGAAACAGTAAATTAAAATGAGAGCTCTGTGCTGGAAATTCACTGTACTTAAAACCAGTCCGTACCCATTGAGTGCACAGTTGCCCACGTACAGTTTCACATGGTGTGTGTTTGGGATACAAGTCATAGGAAATTGCAGATTAAATAGTCAGTTGAACCCATTAAGAAGAGCAATGTGTTCAGACAGAGTTTTTGAAAAATGACTGACTTGAATGACTGACTGACAGAATGACACGCTGACAGTTTCTGTGATTATGTACAGCATACCATACCATGACTTAGTCATACCAAAAATTAGGGGGAAAAACAAACATTGGTCCACAGGGGGAGCCACAGCGATCGGTCGCATTTTAGCCATTTTTAAGTATTTGTCTGTTGTTATAGCGCCACTCAGTTGCCAATAAGGGTTAAATTTCTCCAGTCACCTTGAGGCATCCTGTTCTACATATCTACCAAGTTTAGCAAAAATCGATACGGCGGTTAGGCCTAGATAAGAAATTAGCTCTCTAGCGCCCCCATTTTGTTTGATGGGGTCAATAATGGAGTAGACTGACAAGTCAGTCTTTAGATACTTTGCTTAACTAAAGACTGATGTCTTTCTCCCTGATTTTGTGTTTAGATGGGCAGATACAATATCAGAGATAGTAAATCCTTCGGTGGCTCGTTGAACTCTTGTGCTCGTAAACATAGTCCGACTGTGTTAAAAGTTTTAAACAAAGTCGCTGTAAGTCCTTCATTTCCACAATCTTGTGGGCTGAGCACACGTTTGATAAAACAGAGTTAAATCGCTTGTCATCCATTTTCAAGCTCTCTGTGTGTTTGTTTCCTTGCAGACGAGAAAAGGGGGAGAGCACATTTCTGGGAGGGCGTGTCCTTTTCAAAAATGCAAGAGGCGTTGCTTTGTTGCCGGCCGTTCTCTCCGGTGTGTTAAACACACTTTAGAAAGGAGTGTCCCCAGACTATCAGAAGGTGGAGATCTCTGATTGTCTGGTGGCGAGACTAATAATGGAGGGGTCCCCTCAGATTATGTGTGGTCATATGCCTACAAAGTTGCGTGGTGATGGGTGAAACCCTTGAGATGTTATACACTTTTATGTGATGAGCCACGCCCTCCGCAATATTCATTGCCTTATAGAAACTCAGTTTTAGTAAGTTTTCCAACTTTTGCCAAGAGGGAACTTTAGATATTGGTCCCTAGATTATGTTCACCGAGTTTCATGCAGATCGGTCAAACTTCCTAGGAAGAGATCGATTTTAAGTGTTTTTCAAAAAATTCAAAATGGCGGAAAATCCGTATAAACGGAAGTTATAGGCAAATGTGTTTCTCATGACGAGAGGCATCTCTGTGCAAAGTTTCTTGTTTCTACGACATACGGGGCATGAGATATGCCCATTCAAAGTTTGCAGCTATAGCGCCCCCCTTTGGTCAATTGATAATTATTGGCATCCTCCCATGACCCTCTACCACTGTGCCAAATTTCACATGGATTGACCAAGTCAGTGAGGAGAAAAACGTGGAGCAGAGACACAGACACACACACAGAAAGAGTAAGAAATAACGCAATTTCCCAGAGACGTGTCCTCTTGGATGCATGCTGCTCATATTCTGGTACCTGGCTGCTGCCTTTTTATGAAGTCCTGACCTCACCTGCATGATGTGCTGTGAGATGTTCTGAAAACAGCCAAATAAGGAGAAACACACGAACAGAGGGCAGAGTCTCTGTAGATAGTACACTGCTACACACTGAGAGTGGGTTGTAAGTGATGGTTGAGAGGTGTTACTTTTAATACCTATTTAAGAAATGCTTCCAAAGACTTACCATCTCACCACCTTCGATGTTAAAGGTGATCTGAAATTTCATGAATAAGTCAAAATTTCACAAAAGTCGTAAAGTTGTTTTTTTTAAAAAAAAAAAAAAAAAAAAAAGTTGCACTATCTTAAGAAGACAAGTTGTCTGTGTGTTTAAAGTTTTGTGCGGCTTCACATTGTTCTGACAGCTTCCTCCTTTGACTCGACAATTAGTTTAAATGTCACCATGTGTGAGATCTTTCTGTTGTGAAGGCAGAGCGAGCTAAAACATCTAATTTAGGTTTTTGGATAAATCTGCATCTGCTGTGCTTTGTGCAGAGTTGGCAGGACTGTAATCAACAATTGAATACTGGGAGGGAGGACATTTTCAAAGCATCCAGACCGGATGGAAAGTTTCAGCATCACTTTGCTACTCATCTTTCTTTACAAAAACAAGGTCACAGGTTATGTAACCTACCCTTCACAGTCTCAACAGCTCTTTTTATCTTACCGGATCTGATGAGCATGGGCGCAGTTTCTCTTCAAAGTCAACAAGTGTTTTCAAAGACACCATTGTTGTCTCAGCTTTTCATCAGTGAAATGAAACCTTGGATCCTGATAGAGTTATTGAATGCAGACTGCCTTTGGTTTAACAGTAAAGAAAGATTTGTGCTGCATTTAAGTTCAAGCTCTTTTGTGGTTCTGATGTTTTCAGTCAGTTTTATCCAGGAAATATTGTGAGTTATTAATACATTTTAGGAAGTAACTATTAACTAAGAAATTACCCAAAAACAAGCCCAACAATGAATTTAAAAAAACAAACAATAAATTACCTAAAAAATAAGCAAAAAAACAACAACAACAAGGAAAAATAAAAAAAAAGAAAATTACATCAAAACAAGCAAAAAAGAAAAGTAAAAAAAAAAAAAAAAACAGGAAAAAAAAAAAGAATTAACAAGAAAATTACCTGAAAATAAGCAACAAAGAAAAAAAAAAAAAAAAAAAAAAACCAAGAAAATTGCCTGGAAAAATGGGCTATAAATTATTTATATTATTTATAAATTATTCATTGTCTGTCACACAATTGTAAATATAGAATTAGAACTTTTCCTGTTATTTTGATCATTTTCTGATAACACTTTTAGTAACCAAACCAGTTTATTGTGATATTTTAAAGGCGTGCGTGTGAAAGGCATCTGAACGCAGCACAAGAAATCCAGTTTTAAAACGGTTCATTAAGGGTCAAAATACAACCCCTTTCCCCACTGCACCTCACTTTACACCCAGATTATGTGCTGTTAAACTAGCAAAGAGGAGCTGGCCTCACCCGAAATGCACTTGAGACCGTGCACTAAAATAGTGCCCTAAATGTATAAGAATAAAACACCTACGTTTAAATAAAACACCTACATTTCAGGTGTTCTGTTATAAACAGTGTTTTCCTGAGTGGCTCTTGTAAGTGATCCATAGTTCATTTTTTATTCATCACATGTTTGTGTGCAATTAGCCTCTATTTTGTTGTTTTAATAAAGTCAGGAGATCAAATGGTCTGTGTGGGCCACGATCGTCAGACCTTATCTAGCTTATCATATTATATGCACCTCTCAAAACAGTCAAGTGTCTGGTGGGTGAAGTGCAGATTGTTTTTAAATGAGTTTTTAGAGAGCAGCTTCATGGTTTTGTGGGTAAATGTTAAACTTCAGGTTGGAGAACTAAAGGTGATTTGTTAAGATTAATGAAATGTTTTTGTTATGGTTCAATAAATCAGACTGAACAATTTAAAAAAAAACAACTGTTTGTTTCAGTCAAATGAACCATGTCTTTTGCTCAATGCTATAAAAATGAGAAAGTATTGTTCTAAATACACTAGAAACATTATGCGAGGTCACGGCTGCTGAGTTGGCACCGTGTTGCACAGCTGCAGTCAAACACACCAACACAAAAACAAAATATTTCAGCATGATTTGGTTTGTTTACACAGGAGGTTAAAAAGTCACTGGATCGTATCAAATTACAGAGCGCAGAGACACAATAGAATAACCTCATTTTGTTTATGTTGTTTTTCATCTTGTTTTTTTTGTATTAAAGTGAATAATTGTGAGTAACTCCTCTCATGGAATGAGGTTACAGCACAAGAGCTGCTCTGTTCGCTCCTGCAGGCTCCTGCTCTGTATTATATCAGCTTATCGAAAACACTGCAATGTTATATTTGGATCTTGCTGACTATGACTCACTGCCATTTCATTGCCATTTCAAAGCAAGAACCTCCGAAACATCTGAGTTCTCTTCAGCTTTGTAGTGAAAAAGGATCTGATTATACACAGAGGACAAGTATACCGATATTATTACTTCTTACACTGATGGGAAAAAACTCCCAAAAGCATAGAGTATATAGAGTCTAAGTTTTGCTTGCTTCCTTATTGATCAGCCAGTGTTTTAAGTCCTGTGTATCTTTTCCTTGCAGCAACATGTTCCCAGCTAATTTGGTCCAAGCCACATTTCAGCAGGTGAGATTTTTGACGTCACAAACACACACAAACATGACGCCAACACAAAGACGTAGCTTTAATTAGAAGTCTTCTTCTGCTTCTGTTTCTATTCCCTGGCAACAGTATCGGACAAACAGCGAGTACATTGTGAAGCCCAAGCCTACCGTGAGTCAATCAGAGTCCACCACGCGGCGAGCGCTCATCTACGGTATCCAGGACGATAATGGTACCGACATCCAGAACTTCGCCCTTGACCTGACTCCGCCCCCTGATGTGCTCATACGCATTCGGGAAGGAACAAGCGATGGGATGAATGTCCTGGGGATTGTTATTTTTTCAGCCACCATGGGTAAAAACCTGCGTCATTCTTCTCTGACTTGTGTTTTGGCTTCAAGTGGAATTTATCATTAAAAATTATAAAGTTTTCATCCATTGTTTTAAATATTGTGCTCTGTGTTTTCACAGGTATTATGTTGGGGAGGATGGGGCCAAATGGCAGCGCCTTGGTGAACTTCTGCCAGAGCCTGAATGAAGCCGTCCTAAGAATTGTTGCCATTGTTATATGGTAATGACGCATTAAAATAAACCGTTTTACTTTAGGAAGCTGGGTTTACATGGCCACTTTGAGTGACAGGCTGTCTGCGAGGTGTCACTACAGTCTATGAGGTGTATCCACCCCTCCGCAGCTCCAATTTCACATCCAAATATAGTCACTTCTGGCTCCAAAAAACCAAGATGGTGACGGCCAAAATGCTGAACTATAGGTTCAAAATGGGAGCCTACAAACCAATAGCTGATGTCATGGTGGCTATGTCCATTATTTTACACAGTGTATGCAGCGTACGGTGAGAAGACATTAAACCTGTGTTAGGTTTTCCCCATAGCTGTAGTGAAGTATGACCACAAATGACATAACCACCAATACTGTGCCCTTGTTCATCCCAGTCACGTTTTCTGTTGTCCAGGGCGATGGGATGTCATTAGTCTGGAGCCCTGCTTTTAGCTTGCACAAAACTGTTGTGACACACTGGATAACCATCGCCCACTGCCACCAGTAAATGTCCTCTTATTTGCCAGTAAGACAATGGCAGTCAACAAAATACTGGCCGATACCAATGTTCAGCCAATATATCGGTACATCCCTAATTCAGAGTCTGCGTTAGAATTGCCTGCACATGGGCTTTAACATGGAGGTGACTGACCTACTAGCAGCTAACAATGCTAAAGGCATGAACAGTGCTAGCAACAGCAACAGGGCTGGCGGAGCTAATGGTGTTAACCTTGGGCGTGAACCAATAAGTGGGCGTTACCTACATGTTTGTCAAGTATCCCTGCATTGTCAGTGGACTTTCATATCTTCATATTACATGCTAGTTATCCTCCCACGTCTTGCCTCCTGCTGCTACGCCACAACCAGCGCAAGGACATCAACAATTAAAAAACAGGCTGCCGTTACACTTCCAGGATAATGGCCCTCATACCATAGTGGCGGGAGGTGGCGAAGTTGGATGCAGAGTTTTTTTTTCCCAAGAAAGTTTCACCTTGTCCCATCCTACTGTGCTGTGATTGGCTGGTACTCATTATGGTGACGTGTTGATGTCAGCAGCAGCTGGGACAAAGAGGTCATGGTTAGGGTTAGTGCTTGTCAACTACAATCTCATACGCACTAACAAGCATGTGCTGCCGAACCCACTACCACATAATGAACAGACCCAGAGGGAGCATTGATATAATATGAATCATGAGCTCATACAACCACTGAATCTTGTGCGACAAACACAACTTGGCACCTTTTTTGTTGGACTTGGCAATTTGTCTGATTCTTTTAGTGACTTGCCGCTGAGAGGAAAATCAGTCAGCAGCACAGCGTCTCTCCCCCTCCGTCCCCCTCATGCAGATAGGAGTCAGTTACTATGGTTACAGGCATCAGTGTCGTCAGGTCATGTTGTCAGAGCTTCACCCCAAACGTTGAAGCCTGAAAATAATTTTAAATGTACGCCAATGTGAAGCTCAACGTCCCCATAACAGCCCGTAAAAAATGAATAAATGCAGGTCTATAAACTAGTTCTTTGTGCGTGTGTGTGTGTGCGTGTGTGAACAGTATTTTTTGAGGTACACATTTCAATGTCTCAATGATTAAGACGTGTACTTTGCATAAAATGTGTGGGTGCATAAAAAAGGATCAAAATAGAGCAAAAAACAATACAAAAAAAATCCTTCCCCGGACCCCCCACTGAGGTCCACACTAAGTGTTCAGGTCATGTTTACTTGAATCACTCTGCTGGTCCAAAATTGCGTCCACATCTTGGCTGCATCCCAGAAAATAAATGTATTCCATTCCTCAACTGCAGCCCAGCTGTGTTCCCACTGACCTCCTGACTATGAACGACTTCACATGTTGTTTTCTGATCAGTGAAAATTAAGCCTCCCAGCCTGGGCGGCTTGTCCACATGTATCTAGTCATGGACAAGAGGCTTGTGCTCATGACACGTCTTCCCAGGCTGAGCTGAAACCTGTCTATTGATCAACAAATCTTGGAGAAGGCACTTCACAGCCACTGTCGCTAACTTTAAGCTCCTCCCTGCCCTGACAGGTACTTCCCGTTTGGCATCGTGTTCCTGGTGGCCGGTAAGATCCTGGAGATGAGCGATCCGTCAGCGATGGGAAAGAAGCTGGGTTTCTATGCTGTCACTGTGGTCTTTGGTCTGGTGTTGCATGGTTTGTTCATCCTGCCTGCCATGTACTTCTTCATCACCAAAAAGAGCCCCATCGTCTACATACGGGGAATCCTGCAAGCCCTGCTCATCGCCCTGGCGACCTCTTCCAGGTAAGGGAAATAACCACAGAGTGAACAAACTCAGTTAAAGGAATCTTGTGTAAGATTTAGGGGGATTTAGCGGCATCTAGTGGTGAGGATTGAACATTGCAACCAGCTTAAACTTCTCCCGTTTACAATTCCTTCAGTGTTCATTGTTCAGGAGGTTTTTACCAGGAGCTGAATTATCCACAGAGGTCTCAGATTTCTCGCCCTCGAAACATGGCGATCTGCACAGCCAAGGACCTGCTCCCTGTGAACAGTAGATCAGTGGCTTTCAAACGTTTTGTGCACAAGGCACACCAAAGGGTCAAAGCCTAAATCTCAAGACACACCTGTATCTATGTCTGTGCAGAATAGCCTCTATAATGTGTGTTATCACTCTTAACATGACATAATTTTTTTAAGATTTAAGATTTAAGAATTCATTCTGAACCTTTTAAAATTCATCGAAGCACCAATACCACATCCAATTAAACAGGGAATAATGTAAGATGATGTCATGTGTCACACACTTATAATTCCTTTGCACAAATGGCGACAAATATGTTTGTCGTGAAGGTTTTTTAAATCAAACTAAATCAAATTACACAATTTAGGAAGAGTTTTTCTCTTTATTATGAATTGAGTATGCACAACATACTGATACAGTCAATTGAAAATTCATTCATAACTTCTTATATAAGCCAAGTTAAATATTGCAATAATAATGTGGGGTTATCACAAAATCCCAAGGGGTCCAGATTTCTCCTTTGGGTCCACACAGTTTAATAAATTCAGCATCATGCTTGCCATGATGCCGCGCTGGTTTACTGTCTCTGTTAAGTAGCTATCCGTCATTTACTCACTCTACAGCAGCATCTGGCACTTCAAAATAAAAGCTTTTTGAACAAACCTGACACAAATGCGAGTCACTTGCGGTCCATTCTGAATGGACCCATGAAGCTGAATTGACACAAAAAAAGACCATACTTTTTACATTATATTCCAATCTTGCCAGTGTATCCTCCTAACTCCCACACACTGGACCTCTAACTTGGTTTTTGTTTATGTTGATCTCTTGTAAAAAGATCAGCGACTGGTTATTAGTTTCTCATGTGTGGATCAAAATGATATATCCCTGAGTCCTAACGCAACTTATCCTTTCCTTCCTCTCAATTTACTGAGACGTTACCATGAAAAACCTCAGAGGGACTCTGGGAGATCAGAAAACATCTGGTGTGTGTGGGAAGAGATGGGAATTTAAAGGAGCATTCCACACATTTGATTAGACTGGCATCTATCCATGTGTGTGTGTGCATGCACATGTTGTTGATATTTTGGGATAGAGTTCCTCTATAAAAACTGACAGTGTCAGCGTTTTAGCTTGCCTCACATTAGCAGACATTGTGTTGACTGTGGCGGATTTCAGAGTGGTTTAAGTTTTACAGAAATGAATGGAAACCAGTGGCTGCCTGGAAGGTAGGAAAGCGAGAAAGTGAAAATTTAAAACACAACAGCGTGCTTTGGAAAATGCTGCTCAGCAATGCTTGGTTATGTGATTTTAAATTGTCCAAACACACAAAAACTTTGGCATGGCTCATTAGACTTTGTGAAATCAGTCCTTTTATTGCAAACGTTACTGCATCTCTTCTTGTTCATCAGGGTTTCAGCTGTTTGTTTCACTTGTTTACACTGAGAAATTAGGAGGTGGTTACGTAATGAATTCTTTTTTTTTTTTTTTTTTTGCCTGACCTTTCAGCATTCTGAGCTCGTTGTCTTGTTCTCTGTCTCCCTCAGCTCTGCAACATTGCCTATAACCTTCAAGTGCCTCTTAGAGAACAACCACATTGACCGCCGCATCATCCGTTTTGTGCTTCCCGTGGGCGCCACCATCAACATGGATGGCACGGCTCTCTATGAGGCTGTGGCAGCGATATTCATCGCACAAGTTAACAATTATGAGCTGGACTTTGGCCAGATCATCACCATCAGGTCAGTGGACGGTGCCATCTGTGCATCTAAGCTCATTAACGTGGGAAAGACATTATTGGGATTTTAAAGCAATGATATCAACCATGATAAATCCTTTACACTGTATGGCAGAAATACACCATGCAGACTGTATAGCTTTGAAAAAATCCTCTTTAATTTGTGTTTTCTGTGATTTTCTGACCTGATTAGTTGCAGCACAGATGTAGTAAGAGAACTGTCACCAGTTGACACGCAAGCAAAGCAGGAAAGTAAATACTGATGATGGATCTGACTTTCCTTAATGTTTTGGACGCACTGCTGAACATCAAAGAACAATTTTTGAGTCTTCTCTAAATATGCCGTCAAAACACAAATAAATTAAAATCAGGTGCAGGAGAGCCAGAAATTGCTAGGAAGCAATCTGAGAAATCACAGTGAACATATCGGAGGCTTTTGATGAGCAGTTTGACCTACAATTCACCAAAAGTAAACGTTGGCAGTATCGGGTTTTTTTTCAAACCACAGATACATTACATTTGTATGTTTCAAATGAATCATATCAAGGTTTCTAGTGACACCTAGGTAAGATTCCTGCCAAGCTGCAAACCACTGTTCGAGACCAACAAACGTAACTGGTTGTTCATTTCTGAGACATTGCAACATTTCTGGAGGTGTTTATGCCACAAAACCTGGGTGTATTTTAGCAACACATCACAGCATTTTCAGCAACATTTCCAGTGGCATTTGTGCCACCAGACATGGCTGATTTTCTAATGATGCATCACAGCGTTTCAGGGACTTCTGTGCCACCAAATGTGGGTGATTTTTAGTGGTGCATTGTCAGCATTTCCAATCGTGTTTGCGCCACTAAATGTTGGTGTTTTTTTAGTGTCACATCGCAGTGTTTCCAGCAGCATTTGTGTCGCCAAACACGGGTTTTTTTTTTTAAGGAGGCATCACAGCAATTTTAGCAGCTTTTGTGCCACTAAACTTTCTTTTTTTAGTAACACATCATGGCGTTTCCAGTGGCTTTTGTGCCACAAAATATGGGTGTTTTAAGCCAAAACATGATCTTATCCTAACCATAACTAAGTCGTTTTTGTGCCAAAACATAACCACATGTTGACCACAGTAAGGAAATGTAAAGAAACAATCAGGTTTAAAAGTATCCTCCACATAATAACATACAAATGTGACGTATCCATAATTTGTAGAAATATACAACAGTGACATATATTCTGGCAACTGGGTTGTTTAATATACCTCAGACCAACATATTGCAGCTGAGAAAACTCTAAAATAGTGTCACTGCAATTAAGAATTGTGCCTGGAAGTAGAGAAAGTCTCAGCAGGCTCACCATAGATACAGATGATCCACAGGAAGAGGATGGCTGATTATACTGATTATATCTCAAAAGAGGCAGGAGGAAGAAATTATTGATAAATATCTTACCTTATGCAGTCAGATTGTCTTCAGTGGGAAATCACAGTTTGGCGCATTAGAATTGAGAGCACGTTATTCCTGAAGCCAGGATCAGATAAACATCCCTGGAATGAAACTGTGATAACAGTATATACAGTTTCAAGGCTTTAAGTTACACGAACCCTGACTTCAGGTTTCAGCATGCCTCAGGATTGTTTCCATGGATAGAAACACACTAATAAAAGAGGTGCAAAACATGATGCATGGTAGAAATGGTGCTAACAACACAGTTTCAGACAGTCTTTCCCTAAAGACATTCATGGTGTTACACTCTGTTGGAAATAGTTATGTGAGGAATGAAGTAGAGTGCTTGAGAGAGAAGTATGAATCCTGCCTGCTCTCTGTTTTCAGCACACTTACAGTAGCCAATCACAAGTGAGGGGGGAGAGGATTTCAGACAGCATACTGATGCCTTTAGGTGTCTTGGATCCAGGTATCAATCTCCAATTAATGGCTCCAAAAACACTGAAACTAGTCTAGAAACATGGACAGTTCGAGACAACAGTCTACAATGTAAGAAGAGGCAAAAAGGTCTAAATTACAATACATGAGTTGAGGGAACTGACAGGATTACATTTCACTGCAACTGTACCTTGTCTGATTTCATGTGACAGAAAAAATATTCATTCATTTTTAATTACTTCAGTGCTGAAAAGCAGGTATTTCTCACTAATACATCAATATGATATTCTCGGGGATTCCTCCTCTGCTCGGAGTGATTTCTAGTCACCTGTTCATTTCTGCACCCAGTTCCCATTCAGTAGTTTTCCATTCAACCTGATTTTCCCCTCAGCATCAGTCACTCCACCGCATCAAGGCAACTCCATTCACCTGTTCCTGATCTCAAACAACCAGTATATATACCCCAGCCGTGCAGACACTCTTTGCCAGATTGTTCTTTGCAAATGGTCTCACTCTGAATTTGTCAAAAACCGGTTCTTGGTCAGTGACAAAGCCATCACGGGGTAACGTGGTATGACAACAATGAAAGTTAAGGTGGCGGAAGTCTGAGTAGAGAAGGCGGGAGAGGTGACGGGAGTGTTCACTTCCTGTGAGATTGTAAAGTCAAACCCTGTTCTTTTTTCCTAAACCCAACCATGTGCATGTGTTGGCTAAATGTAACCACGTGCATTTGTTGTTGAAGGAAAAAAAAACATCAATTTGCAGAGTTGCGCCGATGTAGTTTATTTTGAATTTGTATGCAAAGTGTACATTTCCTGTGAAAATGAAAGGGTATTTCGAAAACACACAATGCATGTAACAGACTGAAAATGACATGGCGTCCCAGAACTTCAGCAAGTTCTACCTTCTTCCTGTCCCCGACTGGTTCATCTGCTTGGACTGAGCACTTCACTAGTTGCAGATCTTCTACCTCCACAACTGCATCTCCTGCCTGCTCCTACATGTCACCATTACCTGTTACTGTGCGTGTGTCCGGGCTAACATCACCACCCACTCACCTGCTTCCTGGCCAGGTTCGTACTGCTGGGCCAGCCAGGCTGTGAAAGACTTTGCAGAGAGACTTTCCTGGAGTGTTGAACTGTTCTGTGTACTGTCCTGTACCCACTGAGTTGTGACATTAAGTGTCATCACCAACTGTCTTGGCTTCCTGTGTGCTGCAATTAGGTCCTCATACAACCCATTACAGATCAGCTGGAATAGCGAGGTAGAAGTGCAGATTAAAGACAGCACGTGTATAATTGGCACAGTGCGAAAACGATTATCTGCAGTCAATAGCATTACAAAGTGCCAGCAGTACAAGATGAAGGCAGGCTCCATTGTTCTTTAAGTGTAAAGCAAATAGTGACCCTCATGTGTTTCACCCTGTCTTCAGTATTGAGGACACATCCTGCACTTAAGAAAGTTTGAAAAACCAAGGAATTATTATAAAACTTCTAGTCTAGTATCTCCTCTCTCTGATCTTCACAGCACATGTTATCACCAAGACACGCACAGAAAATGTGTTAATGTTTAAACAGTGAGGAAAACACTATTGAATCTGTAGCATGAATACTGATGGAGCATATTCAAGAAAAATCTTTTACTGTTGTGTTGTGATTGGTGACTTCCAAAAGTATAATTTTAGATTCACCTGTAAAGAGCAGTGTCATAAATTAGTAACGTTAAGAAAGGAAATGATTTTGTGTTTTGTTGTCAGTCGTCAGCGTCTCCTTTCTTTGCCATTGTATGTTTTTCTATATAATTCCATACAGCAACTGTAGATTGAAACTATCCGCTTATCTCTCTCTGGAAAGAGCCATGTGGCCTCGATAAACCGCCATATCTGAGTCACGCCACTGCTGGACCTTTGACCCCCCCCCCCCCCCCCCCCCCCCCCACACACACACACACACACACACTCCCCCTCACCACCTCCCACCATCATGCTGTGATGAGCGGTGGGATCATCTCATCCTCAGCCTCTGGATGTGCAGATATCAGATGTCGTTCACTCTCCACACAGTGTCTGCTGTTCTGCACTCATCTCGTTAAACACCAGAGTGGATGCCTCTAATCAATATGACAGTTGCTATGGAGACAGAAGTCTTTTGATTCCATCCTATGAACAAATTGAGAACAAAATACTTGATTAATTAAATCAGTGTCCTCGATGAATGTGTCCATCACATTCTCATAATCAGTAACTGCGACAAACGTTCATCAAAACCTCCGACCAGCTGTCTGCTGCTGCCCACAGAGAAAGTAGGGCAGCTCAGCTCAGTCTGTGAGGACAGTGGCACTAAAGGAGGGCTGAATTATATTTGAAACCAGTTAGGAAACCCTGGCAGCTGACATTCAATACCAAAAAAGACCAATATGTGGATTGTGTTGCAGGAATTTTCCCTTAACCATTAAGGGATTTGAGGGGTGGCAGCAGCCTTATTGTTGGCATAATGGCCAAAATGTGTCTCCCTTGTTAACCTCCCGTCCCTCTGCATCCCACAGGTGCAGACACTGAGGTTGTCCTACCCAGACTCAGACCTATAACCTGTAAATTATTGAGAATTATTAAATTTTGATGGAGCGTTTCTATGTCAACTTCTGCAGCATTTATTGAACCGGACAAACTGAGTAGCATCACACATGACACTACTCAGCCGATCAAATCTGTGCATTCTGATAAGCATTGTGACACAAGTGAGTGAGATACAGACAGCGGAGAGATGAGACGAGATGAGAGACAACAGTCAGAGAAATAAGAGTCAAAGAGAGGTAACTTCACATGATGCCGATTTTAATCACAAAATGGACAGTCTCTTACATGTTCATTCTTCCCACGGCAGTTAGAAAATAGCATGTCTCGTCACAGCTCAAGTTTTTATTTCATTCATTCAAATTGTTTCCTGTTTTACTTTCAAACATTTTCAGATCACTTCACTTCCTGCCCCTGTGTGTTCTCCCTCCCTTTTGATGACTTCACCTGTGTCTGATTGTCTGTCCCGCCCTGATTAGCCTCACCTGTGTCTCGTTATCCTTCCCCTCACCAGAGTATTTAAAGTGTGTCTTGTTTTCCCTCGGTGCCGGTTCATCTTAGCTCCTTGTGCGTCTAGTGGTCCAGCCTTTTATTTCCCAGTCCTTTTCTTGTTTTTAGGACTAAGGCTGTTGACTCTACCTCTGCCTCATCCCTACTGGATTTGTTTGCCTCATTAAAGACTGTGTCATTTCACATGAACTCCACTCTCCATGAGTCGACTCACCTGGTTCACCAGTTGTTACAGTTACGTCTTCAACATACAGTTATGCAATTAACATAAAATTACAGAGGCTAGGTTTAGACAAGTAAAGTTACTATGGTTAGGTTTAGGAAAAGAAACATGGTGAGGGCGTATGTTAAAGAAGTTCATACGGATCCAAACATACAACTCCAGGTGAAGTCCTGGGCGAAAGTCTGGTTTTTGTGACCCATCCTCCACCCTGACCTGCCTCCTGACAAGCACTCGGGGCTGCTTCCTTGTTTACAGCGCATTGGTCACGTGATTACAGCCTTTAAGAATACATGGGATGTATGAATTTGGGTGCGTTGCTTTTAGTAGAAAACAGACGAGAAATTGAATGTGAAAAGCCTGAACATCACCACTCAAATGACAACTGAGGGCCCTTCAGATATTTCAAAACAATCAATCCAACAAGTCGTTTGTCACAAGAAATCATACAAGGCGCAACTCATCTGTAGAAATTTGTATGATTATTCTTTATTAGATTATTGTGATAATGATGATGATGATGATGATGATGATGATGATGATGATGATGATGATGATGATGATGATGATGAAAATGATGGTTTTTGTTTGCAGAAAAATTAGCCTGACATCGGCAGACCAAATGCAAGTTAGTCATTTTTGATTTGTAAAGGGCGTTATCAACTGGTTATCAACACTTGACATTGCACTGAACGACCAGTGATCAGGTCCGCCTGGTGTAGATGGCAATAATCGCAGCACATTAGGACAGGACGTGGCACAAAGCGATGGACAAATGTAAACAGCCTGCAGAGATGAGCTGGTATATCATGAGGTGGTGAAGTTAACTTTTGCCAAATCCTGTCTGAAGTACAGCAAACACATCTTTTTTCTCAAAAGACACTCTAAGTGCAGTCGATTGTTCTTTTATTTTTAACAAAAATATACTATCCACTTCGTTCAGTACTGGTGCAGCAGTGGCCTCAACAGAAAGTCACTTATAAAAAAAAGTAGAAAAAGGACACACATCCCAGTAACCAGTGCTGGATCTGAGAAATATTAGTTAATATAATATTAATTAATATTATAAGTATCTATTTGTCCTGCAGCTGATTGTTTTGATTGTTTGATTGTTTTCAAAAATGTCTCAAAGAGCAATGTGTGGATAGAAGTTTCAGTGATGCTGTTCTTGCTTTTGTTTTTTTCTATATAATTCCCTCTCAGACACAATGCAGTTTGAGTTGCACTGCTAATTGTTCAGTCATTAATACAGCCAGCTGCCTCTGATGATCGAAGTTCTTCAAAACTGAAGACTGGGACAGGAACATCTAAAAGGTCTTACTGTCATCAATGCAGAACTCTCCAGTCTCCAGCAGCTGCTGAAAGATGCCTGTTCTATAGCTCTTCTGAACATATGTACAACTTTTAAAAAATGTTTTTGACTTCTCTTTTGTTCCGTGTGAGCAAAACAACATCAGTTACACTCAAGGCACCTACACGGCCAGCAGCGGCTCTGCTTTAGTGAAAAGAATAAAGGACTGAAAACAATCAGACAACTTTTTCTTTACTTGTTTACTCGTCTTTCATTTCTTAATGTTTAATTTTGTTAAGTGACGTCAGGTTTCTCTCTAAACCTCCAGTATCACAGCCACTGCAGCCAGTATCGGTGCAGCAGGGATCCCACAAGCTGGACTGGTTACCATGGTGATAGTGCTAACATCCGTCGGGTTGCCAACTGATGACATCACTCTCATCATTGCAGTAGACTGGGCACTGTAAGTAATCGTACGATCCAAACTAATCATAAAAGAGCGAGAACACATGAGGCCCATCGTCTTTATCGCTTCTTCAAAATGTTCCAGTTTATTTTCTCACTCACATGTCTTCCCCTCCTACAGAGACAGATTCCGCACCATGGTGAATGTCATGGGGGATGCTTTGGCCACAGGCATCATGGCACACATCTGCAGGAAAGACTTCATGAAAGAGGGAGATGGGGTGAGTTCTAAACGCGGCTTCATTCACTACAGAAATCGATGAAACTAACTGTGACATGTATAACTGCGGCAGCGTTACACACAGGCAGTTTAAAAGGGTTTTACAAAAACATGACAAGGGCTGCTTTTATTGATCAGGCTGTTACGATCAAAGGCTCGTCCCCCCTGTGTGCTGTCAATACTACTTCCTGAAACCGAAAACCACATGACGCCATTTTTCTGTTTCTTTTAATGTTAGAGCTTTTGCTAAACATAATAGCAGACATTTAGGATGATTTTCTCTGTAATTACCGTGATGATAAATTATACAACATCTCCGAAATATCATTGGAAAAAAACATTTTTTGTGAGGAAAAGAATACAAAACTGTGGCTGTGTGGCTCCTTTCAATATGTTGTTTTCTTTTCATCCTGCTTTTATTTTATTCTTCCCCTTCTTAAAGGACCAGTATGTGTGATTTAGGGGGATATACTGGCAGAAATGGAATATAAGTTTATAAATTTTCTTTAGTGTTTAATCACCTGAAAAAAGGGGCTGTTGTGTTTTCACTATCTTAAAATGAGATATTTATATCTACATAGTAGAGCTTAGATTCTCTGCCTGAGCCCGAACCCGACCCGACCCTATCCGTGGGCGCGGCACCCCCTTGTCGGCGCCACTGGCCGCGCACACGTGAGTTGTTGACGGTGACAACGTGTGTGTCGGCTTCGTCGAGTGTACCAAGTCCAGCCCGATGCTGGTATATGAGAGCAAAAAGATGGGCACCTCGACACTTAAGAGGCACATGACGAAGGCTTGCCATGGAAATCAAGATGAGAGTCAGCCTTCAGTGTCCACATTAGTATGTTTATAAAAAATGTTGGGTTTAAATTGGGCTCCAGCTCATAATTACAGTTAAAGGGACTGGGCTGGATTTTTTTTTGGCCCAATCTAAGCTACTACATAGGGAGCAGGTCCTCATCTACAGAGATCGCCATGTTTCTACAGTAGCTCAGAACAGACAAACCAAACACTGGCTCTAAACAGGGCCGATCATGCAACAAGCAGCGTAAAAAAAAGCATCAAAGAAACACCAACACGTTTCTCATCCCAACTTGTCAAACGTTGCCGCTTTGTCAGTGGACTTTCATACTCAAATACGACACGATAGGTACCCATCTGGTCCTGTTTTGGAGAGGAGGACACCTTTTGGGATAATCCTGCTCCTGGTAAAAAAAAAAAAAAATATCAGAGAAAAAAGTCGAGCGCACATTGGCATGTGGTGAGGGAGCTGGCTGTCTCCAACATGCTAAAGAGCATCAGAGGAGCAGTGATTTGTAACATGAAGCTTCTTTATTCAGTGTTTTTAATGGTTTAAATCACCTGGTCCGTTTGTTTTTGAGAGGAAGAGACCTCAGCTCCCGGTAAAAACCTTTTAACAATGAAGTCAGAAGGAATTCTAACCAGGAGAATATGCAGCAGGTTGCAGTTTAGAATCCTCACTGCTATATGCCGATTAATTCACCTAAATCACCGGTTCCCAACCTGGGGGTCATGACCCTCACTAGGGGTCACCAAAGCTTGACTTTCTGGGGTCACAAGGCCTTCTTGATTTTGAATAAAAAGTTCCATAAATATGTCACTTAGTCAGGGGTCGTCAGTTTACTCCATGATAGAAAAAGGGGTCCTATAAGAACAAAAGTTAGGAACCTCTGACATCGATACATCTTACACGCTGAACCTTTAATTCTCTTCCTGTGACTCTGTCGGCCCCCAGGTGCCTTTGATCTGTGAGCCCAAACCCGTGATGAACACCCCGCCTCTGATGAACTGTCACAACAACAACGGCAACTACCGGCCCCCTTCTTCAGGGTCAAACACAAGCTCGTCCCCTCCGACGTGGCGCGGCTGATGCAGCTGGAGGAGGGCGTCCGGCCGCCTTCAGAGAGGAAGAAGCCTCCGATCCCCCCGAGGCACCTGAAGAAGAGCAAAGAACACTGCACCATTGACATGAATGGCCTTGAGACCAACGTATAGCCTCCTCCTGCAGTCTGACGGATCATCTGTGCGGATGTGCTGATCACATCCTCGGAGCAAAAGACACTCGTGCAGGCGGGAGGACAGCACGGCCAGGCTCGTCTTCATCTCTCAGTTTATTGTCAGGTCAAACTCTGTCCTGAAGAGGGAAGCCTCGCAGGGGGAAACTGTATAGCAGGGAATGTTTTCTGTCAAGTATCACACTGACAGTGGAGTTTAAGACACCAAAAGGACAACAGTTGGATTTCATTCATAAAACTCGTCCTCAGTGTGGACCTACAGCGTGAGCTCACACCTGAACTGGACTCTGATTACAGGTGTGAGCTCACACTGATGAACTGATTTCTATTTGATATCTATTTTATAGCATTTATGATTTTATTTTGTCTGTGTGCAACATGTTAATAAGTGTTGATTATATTTTATACTACTTCAAGCAACCAGCTGTTTGTGTCATATAAGAGACAAGGCAGGACTGCAAGTGTCCGGCTTGAGCTACATGATCAGGAGGCAAAGCGAAATGCCCGAATTGTTTATTTTGCCTTAACAAAGCTGGTGGTGCTACATAGGCTGACGGGACGACAGGGAGGACAGGACTGAAGACAAAGATCAGAAACTTTACCCTCCCGTGTGGACATGTTAGAACTGTAATACGTGTAGAGATTTGTTTGAACAGCCTCAGGAGCATTTGATTTAATTAAACTTTCCTGGCACTTGAACAGCCTAAAAAAACACTGGTAATTCATCGTGAACTGAGTAGTCCTGGTTTGTTGGTCAGGTGGGATTTTATGCCTCTGCACCGGGGGTAGCCATTGCCAGAGGCATTATGTTTTTGGCTTGTCCTTCCATCCATCCGTCTCATTTTTCACATTTGACACAAACATCCACCTTGACTAAAGGATGAACTAACAAGAGTTTGGTGGTCAGAGGTCAGTGTGACCTTGCATCCGTCCCATTCTCATGAATACAATACTTTAGAAATGTCTTAAGGGCATTTCTGTAAATTTGGCACAAATGTTTACTTGGACTCATTGACAAACTGATTAGATTGTGGTGGTCAAAGGTCAAGGTCACTGTGACATGCCTGTGGATATTCTCATTTATCCAGGTCATAGTTATCTCAAGGCAATTGAATCAAACACAACTGGACTTAGTTTAGTTTTCAAAACTTAGTCCAGTTGCATTCGATTCAATTGCCTTGAGATAAGGTCACTGTGACCTTACATCTGTCCCATTCTCATAAATGCAATATTTTAAGAAGGCCTCGAGGGAATTTCTTTAAATTTGGCACAAACATCCACTGCAACTTAAGGATGAACTAATAAGAATTTGGTGGTCAAAGGTCAGAGGTCACTGTGACCTTGCATCTGTCCCATTCTCATGAATGCAATATTTCAAGAAGGACTTGAGGGCATTTCTTTGAATTTGGCAGAAATGGTCAAAGGTCAGAGGTCACCGTGACCTCACAGAACACATTTTTACCCATAATTCAAGAATTTATACACTAATTATGTCAAAATTTCACACAAAGTCTAAAGGATGTAACGATGAAGTGATGACATTTAATATCTAAAAGGTCAATGGTCAGCTTGTGTGACAACGTCATGTTTTGCAAAAGCACTTTTCTGGCCATTATTCAGCATCACAACAGAAGAGGAGACATTTGGTCAGATACTGAATTGGTAACTCATCTTGGGTGTCCATCTTAAAACTGTGCTGATTGTATAGATTTGCTGTGCTGCTGTTGGGGGGAAGATGTGTGGGAAGCATCCATGTTTTTACCGACATGGATGTAAACTCTGAGAGAAGCTTGACTGGTTCGCAGAAGCTGCTATTTGCAATTAATCAAACAAGATCTGAATATTCTGTATTTACAAGACTGACGTCAATCAGCTTAAGGTCAGGCTGGCATCCTTTTAATATTCCTGCCCATATTGACCGTGAAGTGATTACGCTGTCACAATTCTATTGTGAGGCATATAATAAACATTCAATAGTTTGCTGTGTAGTAAGCAGAAGATTTGCACTTATGACTCATCATCATTGTGCGTCATGTGTAGGTGGTGTAGTGTGTAGCTTTGCATTCAAAGAACTATTATAGGAATTATTATGTAAGAAAAAATGTCACAAGGTAATTTTGTTGTTTTCGCTGAGCTTGACATTGGCCCTTTCTCAAGCAACTTAATTAGACTCGTGTTCTGTTTAAGGGACTGTTCATTACTTATGAATGGGGGATGGTGCTCAGGGGAAGGACATGCAACTTTAAATGGTTGTATTTTGTATTTTTTTAAATTATCTTCTGAATCCCTTGACCTGCCAGCGAGTTTGAAAGGCTTGTAATTTTTGAAAATTGCCAAAATGACACCATTTATCACAGCCAGAAACTGTAAAAACAACATCTGCATACAAGACAAGAGTGACAACTGTGCAACTCCAGTGTTTCGTTTTCAACTTTTAACTTTCAAGCTATGTTTTTAAAATCTAACAATGGCAGCTCTGCCAAGTTACTGATATTATTCTGGTTCTGCTGCCACCACCCCTGTGTACAATTTATTTGGAAAAACAGTCATTATATACACATGTTGCCAAGGCCAGCTGTGTGTGTACTGTGGTGTGTGTGTGTGTGTGTGTGTGTGTGTGTGTGTGTGTGTGTGTGTGTGTATACGTGATGTGTGGGCTTATTAAATTTTGTTGGTTTTGTGTGGTGGGACAGGTGGCTGTCATGCACCCATATTCTGCTGCAGTGCACACTCATCTTGTGTGATACTGCAATTTACAAGTAACATAGGACCATTTAACTAAATCTACATCAGTCATCTTATGAATCAGTCTCATGTCCCAAAACTAATCCTAAAGGAAATGTTTTTTATTCATGTTTTTTATTGTTATGGTTATGACAGTATCAGTCTTGCTACTATTATCTTAGGATAAAGAAAATGGAATCAGGGGCAAATATTAAATTAGCTGGCACTTATGCAAGGGTGGCCAGGTGTCCTGCTTTATGTGAAACTATAGCTAAATCAGAACCTATATCCCTTGAAGCTGAATGTTCACATGTTCAATTTCTTCATGGTGCACTTCACTCTTATCACATTAAGGCTCCAGTTTACTCCGGTCAAATAGATTTCATGTATATTGTCATCTGATCAGCTCTGTGCACAGAAACCAGGCTGACATTTCTCTCATGGAAGAAACATTTTGTATTCTCAGATGTGTTTTTTACTCTCTACAGTATCAGGGGTCTGTTGCACAAAGCAAAATAAACTTGGTTGCACAAAACACCCTTAAGTCTTCTCCTTAAGGTCTCCTTAAAATGTCCACTTAAGTAATTATGGTTTTCTTCTTATCTTTATCTTTTACTTAAGGAATTCCCGAACCATTACACAAAAGACCTTAGCAACCAAACACGTCCGAGTTTATGGTGAAAAATGAGCAAAACTATCACACCCCGAGAAGAGCATTCTGCGACCAGGAGAACCCGATGGATACGCTTCTGATTTTATTTGATAGATTTGACTGAATTAATTTTCATTGCAGTTTCTTCCTACAATTGTTTTCTGTTATTTGGGGATCAAATTTCCTTTGTAGTTTGCGTGGTCTATGATTGCAGTCCTCCAGAAGTTTATTCTCTTTCTCCTTTGACCAGTATGGTTTTCTTGTCTTCTGTCCTGCCATTTTTTCCACTATCTAACTATAAGTCAAGTTTGTGAGATGAAAACAGACATCAAAAGTCTGAGCCTAAGAAAACAAATAATCTCCATGGAAGCTTTTACTGCTGTAAAATGTCTTTCAACACAATAAATAAGGAAACATTTTTCCTAAGGAAACCCTTGAAGGGATTCTGTGTAACTGTGCAAGTCCCTCAGCGAAGGAGAAATTAAGTTTAATTAATTACTGGAGGAGAAAACTTGAGATGTTTTGTGCAACTTGCTTTATTCATGATATTGGACATAATATCTGCACGAGATGCACCCTGGAGGTGAAGGAGAAATGAGCGGTGATGCCGCCCTGCGTGGGAGAACCTACTGAAATATTGATCAAACATTCAGGTGGATGTGAGGAAACACTCTTCTCCAGCCTTTTCAAATAATTTATTGCTGTGACTGTATATGTGACAATACTGTACTGCTGTATGTGCAAGTGACACTGTATTCATAGACATATGGTGAGTGTAATAGGATGAGTATTTTCAATATCATATAAAAATACTTGCTATCTTTGAAAAAAAACAAACAAACAAACAAACAAACAAACAGAAATGGACTGAAGTAGCAGCAGCAGCATGGACCGAAGCTTTGAGATATGTTGAAATTGCTTTTATGTTGGGAATATTTCATTCACAGGCACAAAAAGGAAAAAACATAAAATGATGATGACATCCACAATCATCCACGCTGTAAGTGAACTACTGATATTTCACGATTGTTGCTGTAAATGTTTCTCACTGGTTGTATATCTGCAACTTTTACCACCTCCTCAGTGATTCCAGTACCCTCAATTCAAATAGTCATCTAAAAGAAAATTTATATGAGATCATTTTGATTCTGAATTTTGACTGAATCCTTATAGGGGACCTATTATGCTTATTTTCAGGTTCATACCTCTATTTTAAGATAAGACTTTATCAATCCCAGACTGGGGATATTCACACACTGGGTTTCTACTAGAACATGTTAACATGCTTTAATGTTTCAAAAAACAATTTATTTTCCTCATGCTGTCTGTGTTGGAGCATGTATATTCGCCCTCTGCCTATTTTCGCACCTATCTTTTTGAGCCCAGTCTGCTCTGATTGGACAGCGTTTCCAAGTCTTCTCTATTTGGCATCTCTTCGCCATCACTGCAGCTGAGGAATGACTGTAAAGGAGAATTGCTGCACCTTTCCCCCTTAAAAAACACCAATAAAAGCTTCTGAACTTGTTCCAGCAGGTATAATCTAAAATGAAGGCAAAATTAATCAAAAGATATTATGTTTCCCTGACGTTAGCATGTAGCTAAATGTAGCAGTGTACAGAAAGTAAATATGTGCAGTGGTGCCTGGAGCAGCTGACCATATAAAGAAGTCCATCACAATCTTACATCATGATGTAGCCAGTGGCAATGCTTAATATGGACATGTATGCCTTTTAAGATTAAGATCATTTATAGTGTCTGACAAACAAGCAGTATTAATTGACACACCCACAACTTTCCAATACACATTTAAGGTGTTTCCTGTCACTTAAGCTACTGTTTTCCTCTCATTCAGACAACCAGCTCTGAGAACAATTGCTTCTCCTCTCATAACCAAATTTGGCCAGAGTCATGCCAGATCATTTAGCTGAAGTCACGTCAGGATAATAAGTTTATTCCAGGTCATCTACACTATAATATGTATTAAAAAAAACTAATGCCCCTCAAAGAAGATGATGGTAAATTCCCAGTGTCATTAAACGAGTACTTTCTGATTAACAGTGTCAAATTTGTATGGCATATCAAACTACAAACATTATTTATCATAAACAAAAAAGTTTCAACCATAAAATGTGATCAGGTTTTGTACGTTGTCCTCTTTTGTGTAGAGATCGGCTGCAGACTGACTTGGCAGAGATGGCTGCCATTTTGTTTTTACGTGGATTAGTGTAGTGTTGTCTTACTACCACTAGGTGGCCCAAAAAATGTCCACAAAGGAGGACAACAGGTATAAGTTAAGCAGAATGAAGTAGAGGGTCCATTAAATCCAAAATGTGATGTCCTCATATGAGGACACAGGGTCTCAGGAGGATATGACAGAAAATAAGGAAAAGAATAAAAGGTCCCCTTAAAGATTTCAGTCCTCGGTTTGACTACAGCTGTGGCAACTGTTGGTACCAACAAATGCAATTTAATAACACACATCCAAGACTTCTGTTGGAAATGGCACTCATGAGTGGCTGCTGTCTGTTGCTCAACAAAATCATTGGCTAATAGAATTTTCACGGTACAAAGTTTTTTATAAAAGAACAGACAATGTCGACCAACACGGAAATATTGAACTCATGTTCAACTATATATGGCCAGTATGTTTTGCTTGTGCTTTGATTCTCAGTTTGTATTCCACAATAAGCATACCGCACCAGTCACAATAAAAACTGCTACTGTGCCTACTAACTCAGTTACAGACTGCAAATACAGGGAGTGGCTAATGCTAGAACTGCAGGCTATACATCATTTCTAAAACAGGGCTTGATATTTTAAACGTTTAAAGGAACAGCTCATCCCTCAAATCAAAAATATATATTTTTCCTCTTACCTGTAATGTCATATATAGATCTAGATTGTCAGTTGCTAAGTGTTGGGGATACTGGGGGGATATTCTGTCCAATGTAATGGACCTAAATGGCACTTGGCTCCGAGTGTTCTCACAAACTGTTGAAAAGCCTGCAATCATGTGACCAATGCGCTGATGGGAGTAAATGAGGAAGCAGGATCAAGCAGTCTTGTAAGGATGCAAGTTGGGATGCTGGATGGGTCACTAATCCCTGGACTTTTGGTGAACTTTACAGTACGTCCTCAACATGTTTCTTGTACTATACTTAACCTACGTAATTTAACCTTATTTATGTAGCTGTACGTTAAGGACGTGATGTCACCTGTGGGGCGCTAATTCATAGGATATCATTGAAACTGTAATAGAATACAAGAATATGTTGCTCGTCTTGTGGCGCTCAGAGCACCAAAACTTACATCTGAGATAGCACCACTGAGCTAGCTAACATTACAGCTCAGCTTAGGAGGACACCATTAATGTTTACATCTTGTGCTGTTATCCATGAGTAGATGCACACTTCCTTCTGCACAATGATATTGTCGGAGGGTAGTTCAGTAGAAAGACAATAGTTCCTACATGAAACTGCTCACAACAAGATCTGTGGATTATCTTGAGTAATCGGGTCATTATTTCTGGAAAGAGACATTATTGTTGAGTTTTTCAAAAGTATTTTCTGGGCGCTTTGAGCACCACAAGCTGAGTGTCATCTAGTTCCATTATACTGGAGAGAAGGCAGACACCTTAAACACTCAGCAATTCACACTGAAACAATCTAGACTGATAAACAGCAGGTAAGAGGAAAAATATGTATATTTATCTTTGGGGTGAACTGTTCCTTTAAGGACTGTAACTTAAAGCTTTTCAGTGGTTTTATTCTTCTATTATTTTTTAATCAATATAAATAAAATGAGATTTTCCAATTACTGATCCAACAAATCATCCAATTTTTTAAAAATGCTTCAGGCTTGTGTTGAACTTTAGTTTAATACTGACATTTTATAGACTGACAAATGAATCCATTAGTTGAAAAAATAAGTGATAGATTGATCTATAATGACACTGAATTGCAGACCTATTTGAGAGTTCAGTGTTTCATTCCACAGTTTGAGATTACTGAGGCTTTGTTGGTTTTAGTGGCAAACTGCTTATCTTGCAACCTTTTGGTGTTAAAATTTCAAATTGTTTCACAGTATTTCTGGTAAAATCACCTTTGTTAAGCTCGAGAAAAAAGGCAGCCGTCGACAAAATGACATGGAGCAGAGAAAGACGCACACAGTGTGGACAACACATCCTTTTTCACTCTGCTTAATTGTTGGTATTGATTCTGAAACATTTACACGGGGAAATTCACATTGATTTCTGTGGATGTATTTTTTTTTTTGGAAGCACAAAAACACAGTTAGATGACAGATTTTGCATGACAACAGTCCAAAACAAATATTTAAAGCTCAGATATAAAGATATGCTAACCAGCCCAAAAAAAGGAAACTAAAGTAACTTCATCCGGTATCCTGCACCAGAAATATGCCACTCAATACAATAATGGACCTGGGAAATGACATTCACAGGTTCATTTCCATTTAAAAACCTTTCTGTCCTTTACACAATGCAGTCCAATGTCAGTTCAGTTTAGTGCGTTTTATGTTTCCTGCTCCATCTCCTCTTTTTTAAAGGGGAGGTCGGTGTTTCCTGTGCCGATGTCCAGCACTTGCAAGTTGGACAGGTGTGCGAAAGAGCTCTCATCCACCGCGTCCACAGACAGGCGGTTAAACCTGAAAAGAAATGAGAGGTATTTCTGAGATGGTTTTCCCCACTTGACAGTAAATCAGAATAGGTTTTGAAAGACCTTTAAAAGAAATAATGTGCAACTTTTCTGCACTGAAATGTCTAAAAAGTTAAAGATACGCTTCGTGTCATTTGATCAGTCGCCTTCAGTGGTGTCGTATCCCCTTTGCACATGCATTGGGGTTTGGCTTTCTGGTTTTCTGAAAATTGACTTTTAATCCAGTTTAAAGCCATATTTTTACAACACACCTTTTAGATCTTGGTAGTTTTTGATAACACTGAACAAAAGTTTAAATGCAACACTTGTTTTTCCTCCCAGTTTTTAAAGGTTTAAGTTTCAGTGTTAGTGAGGACTCATTACTACACAGGTCACAAAAGGTCACTCTAAAATGTGCAGTTTAATCTTATAAAAAAGGACATTTATTAGGATGTCACATCTGGATCTTAAGTTTTTAGAGCAAACGTTAGCAGCAGCTCTGCTCCAGCTCCTGACGTGCCAAACAGTGTCAGAGAAACACTGATTTTTAAAAAGAAGCTGCTTTATGCAGTGTTTTTACCAGATTTTATCACCTGGTCTGTTTGTTGATTGAGGAACAGACCTCTGCGGATAATTTGGCTCCCATTAAAAACCTCCTGAGTGTCTAGATCTGAAGTTATCAGAGAAAAAAGGTGAGCAGGCATTAGCAGGAGCTAATGATGAGTCAAACAGCATCAGAGAAACAACATGACGTGAAATGTTTAAGTGAAACTGCTTTATTCAGTGTTTTTACGGTTCAAATAACCTGCTATGTTTGTCTTGGAGAGGAAGAGACCTCTGCGGATAATTTGGCTCCCACTTGAACATCTGGATCTTCATTTTTTAGAGATGAAAGGTGGGCAAATGTTAGCGGCAGCTCTGCCCTAACTCCTACTGTGCCAAACAGTGTCAGAGCTGGGCTAGCAGTCCCTCCACAGTGAGCCAAACAGCGTCAGAGAGACACTAATTTCTAATGTGAAACTGCTTTATTCTGTGATTTGTGGTTTAAATCACTTGGGGTCTCATTTATAAACATTGCGTACACTCAAAACAAGGCATTTTTGGCTTTTGTCTGTACGTGCATTTTTTGTATGGATTCTACGCACTGTTTCATAAATGAGATCCCTGGTCTGATGTTTTGGAGAGTAAGACCTCTGTGGATAATTCGGATTCTGATAAAATCCCTGAAACAATGGACATTTTTGGAATTCTAACCAGGCAACACTGACTGCATTGCTCCGTCTTCTGTTACTGTTTTAATTAAGAGACCTAGAGCAACAGAAAATTACATATAGTAGAGGCTAAAGGCAAAAATCCTGTAAGGCAGGAGAGATGGTTAACAGACAGCGGGTACAAACCTGTCAGGAGAAGCATCTGGCAGCTTTGCTCCTCTCAGGGTTCAGTGTAGTGGGATCCATTTGTTGAAAACATGTTTTACACTGACCTGCACGCACTCTGATGTAACACTGAGCGGACCAAACACACTCAACAGTGTTTCACTCACTTATTAGTATGAAAGCATTTCTGAAAGATATTTTTGGGGGGTATTTTGCCTTTAATGCACAGGACAGGTAAGTATGAAAGAGGGAGAGAGAGAGAGAGAGAGAGAGAGAGAGAGAGAGAGAGAGAGAGAGAGAGAGAGAGCGAGAGTGGGGGGGATGACATGCAGCAAAGGGCCACGAGCTGGATTCGAGCCTGGGCCGCTGCGGCAACAGCCTTGTACATTGGACGCCTGCTCAACCACTAAGCCACCGACGCCCCAGCATGAAAGCACTTCTGATATACTGGAATAACCTGTATCTGCTCTTATCTATCAGTGGAAATACTTGCATATGTTGAACTCTTAACAAGTCGCCAACATGCAACACAAGTGCAATTAGTAATGAAATACACAAGCAAATCCTCCCTCGCTTTTCCCCATGGACACAAAGCATTCCACCGGTTTCTAAATTGGCTCAGACCGATGGCTCCCAGCTGTGGGGGGATTTGGTGAAGGAAAAAAATGAAAAGAAACATGGCAGCAGCTGATATGAACAACACGAAGAGCACAGCAGCCTGGAAGGGTCAAGGCCCGCAAACACGAGCCATAAGCAGCCAGGTTGAGGTCAGACCGACAGCCAAACAGAACAAAAGCCTTGAAAGCGCTCGTCCGAAACCTCTTTACTCTGCTGTCTGAGCGTGGCTTTCAGCTGCTGTGCCTGTGGGTATAAGCCTGCACTATGTGGAATAAACCTAAGTGGAAAATTTGCTGAACGCACACAAGTTAGAGGAGATGGGGAGATTAGATTCCACAGTGCACTACTCTGCAAAATGAAGCTCGGTCAGATGGTCCAACACGTAGTAAATTTAGTTGATTAGTGACAGACCAGGACACCGGGGATATCTGCATAAAACTTTATCACAAGGTTCACTTTTATGAGGTAAAATCTCATTCACATAACACTGAGACTGTCATTGGGAGACTGATCATAAATTGTCACACTTGATACTATATTGTGAGGAGTTAGAAGGGTTTAATGTAATGTCAGGTTTGTACAGTGGCCCTGAGAACTCAATGCACTGCAGGAAAAGCAAAGCACCCCAGACGTCACTCTCCCCAGCAACACTTTCCGGCTCCTCCTGGGGACCCCAAGGCGTTCCCAGGCCAGATGAGATATGTAATCCCTCCAGCGTGTTCTGGGTCTACCCCGAGGCCTCCTACCAGCGGGACGTGCCCAGGAGGATCCTAATCAGATGCCCGAGCCACCTCAACTGACCCCTTTCGACACAAAGGAGCAGCGGCTCTACTCTGAGCTCCCTCCAGATGTTTGAGCTCCACCCTGTCTCTAAGGCTGAGGCAAACTCTGAGGCAAATGTCAAACTGTTCCTTTAAATTTAGACTTTCTGAATCCACTTCCGAAACCCGTGAGGCACCACTGTCGTATATTAAACATGCTCCTTTCAGAGACTGTGAGCTTTATGTCACCTTTCCTCAGACACTTCTACAACGATAAAAGGCCCCTAAATTCACCGCTGTGAGAACACCGCTGTATGTCTCCCTGCCTGCAGCTGCTCCTCGGAGATGTGCAGAGCAGTATAAACAAAAGCATTTCCTCGCAGCCATTTTGCAGTCAAACTTGCACAATCATTTCCTGAGTGGAGATCAATCCAAATGGAAAAGGAAGTCATGTGAGGAGACACCCACTAGATTTCTACAAAGCACTGAGGACGCTGCAGCGTTCAGGTCAAGGCCTCAAGGTCCTGCAGCTACTTGAGCAAACAATCATGGAGGATAAATGGAGTGTTGACAAGAGTTCAACACCCAATCAGAGAGAAAAGGGCCGGCAATTAGCAGCAACATGAGTTTAATGACTACGGCCTCCTGGTTGATAAGAAGCAGTCTGTGTGTTCCTTACCGGAGGAAGATGCCTTTGATGTTCGGAGTGTTTTCAAATGCTGAAGCAGGAACGCTGGAGATGCGGTTACTCTGCAGGTAAATGTACTCCAGAGACTCAGGCAGGTCAGAAGGGATGTGTGACAGCTGGTTGCCAGATAGGTCTAGTGTCTAAAAATAGAAGATGCACAATGATTAATGAACACATCAAAACTGTCAGAGATAAGCTACTGTCAAATGCTATTTTTCCACTGCATGGTGTGGCTCACATTGACTCACTTTTGGTACCAGGTGCTTTTCCAACACATTCTCATCCCAAATTTTCATATACAGTCACTTTGGCAGTGGACCTACGCATCAAAATATGACTCGCAAAGTAGCCTCCCTCATCAGTTTTGGGCATTCGGGGATGCCATTTATATATTTACGCTTGTTAAATGCATCTCTTCTTTTCAGTGCTTACAGCCTTTTTCAAGCTAAACTTACAGCGTTGGTAAAACATTTCGTTTTTAGATTTACTTCCTTAGGTTTACGCAACAAAAGCACAAAGCTAGGTTGAGTAAAATAAAGTGTGGTTGTTACTAATGTCACGTCACGTGACATATGTGATGTAACATACGTCACTAGCGTAGCATGCTAGACATACTAGCACACTATGTTGTTATTAAAGTAACTCCACTGATTTTTGGTTTCACACAGGAAACAAACATTTTTTAAATTTGGGTGGTAGTTAGCCGATTAAAATGGTGGGTTTGCGCAAGATGTCCTGAGTTGCACAAGTGACCAATCAGTAGCCTGCAGTGTTTTAACTCCACCCTCTAGTGTCGACTCAGCTCACTTGGAACCTTGACTGAGATGGTACCAGAAAAGCGTACCAGGTACTATCCACAACTTTTTCTGATGAAAAACTAAAAAACAGAACAAGTAAAGTGGAGTAAAGCTGTGCCGCACCATGCAATGAAATTACAGCATTATCTCTTTTTCCCACTGCAGGAACCGAACAAATCAAAACTTAAAGTTTAGCCACTGTTTGCTTTCACTGTTGTACGAGTACTACAAACTTGAGTACTCTGTGTGGTGGTGATTGACTGAGAGTGTTTAGTATTGCAAACTCATACGTTCGCCTTGACCTGACCTGACTTGTATGTTTGTGAATCCAGCTCCCCTACGTACACTTTCTATTGATACTTCCTGGACAAGCTGCACTGCTGCTCATACGCCAAAGCATACCTAAGGGGAATAATGAAATATACATTACTTGACTTCCACTTACTGAAATACTGTAATTTTTGATGTGTCACTCTACATTGTTCCAAAAACCTGCGAGTTTACAGTAGATGAGACAGTGTATCATCTCCATAGAAACAACTTTGTACACAACACACCATAAGGACGGAGCCAAACATATGTATCAACAGCCACAGGGATGTAAATGAGATGGACTTGGGCTCAGCCGGCAGAGAATATCACAGCAAGCGAAAACACTACTGACGGTTTGTAACTGAATGACGAGTTGAACTTGCAACAAGATAATTGGCAGCTGAAACAGCCGACATACTTTACGTTCTAAAACCAGACATTGCTGACTCGGCAAGCTGAGTCACAGGTGACACCATCAGGTGGGTTGAGTCGAGCTGAGACAGGCCAGCTCACACCACTGCAACTTTTCCATGCAGTGCTCTAAAACGGTTTCATCTGATCACAAATCTTTGGTCTGAACTGGGATTAAGTGTGCTCTGTACTCCTGTGGCTTCAAAGGTGCCAAACCCCTCATCGACTCGGAAAATCTGCCTCTACTGTTCTCCTAACTCACATGAAAATGACGCTTCATCCTGTTTGCCAATCTTAATGTTGTATATCTGTACTGGCAAAGACTGTAAGTCTCAAGAATCTCATACACAAGCCTCACAAGGATCTTAAAAGCTCAGGTTACAGTTTGTTCCTGCAGTGGACCAAAACATCTTGCACTCCCCAGCCACTCACTGTGAGAGCACCGAGCTCCATCCAGGCTCCCTGGTAGACTGAATTCAGTTTCAGCTGGTTTTCACTCAGGATGAGCTTCCGTAGCTTCTCCATGCCCGTCAGCGCACCGTCTGGTATGGCGTTCAGCTGGTTGTTCTTCATTTCAAGCACCTGCAGGCTGCGTGGAAGACCCATGGGGAAGGAATGAAGGTTGTTCCCTGATAGATCCAGAGTTTCCAGTGCACGCATCTTCCTGAAGGCCTCGCGGTGCAGCTTGGGGCTGGTCAGCTTGTTGTAGCTGAGGTTGAGCTCAGTCA
Source organism: Epinephelus cyanopodus (assembly GCA_026686955.1). Classification (NCBI taxonomy): domain Eukaryota; kingdom Metazoa; phylum Chordata; class Actinopteri; order Perciformes; family Serranidae; genus Epinephelus; species Epinephelus cyanopodus. Next base: position 8,428,403 of record CM048920.1, read on the forward strand.
GGGTGTACAGCAGGGACAAGTCGTTACGGCCAATTTCGGCAATGAAGTTGTGGAGCAGCATCAGGGTCTTGGCCCGCCTAGGTAAGCCCCTGGGAACCCGCTCCAGCAAGTTGTTGTACATGTGGAGGGTGTGCAGTTTCTTCAAGCCCTGGTGAGAATGAACATGTTTCGCATAAAATGTCAAAACAAGGCAGTTCAGCTTTCGATCTCTTCCAGCCTGTTTTTAATCTTGAAAATACAATCTGAAATATGCATGTTTTATGACAGTTCAGCTGCCCTGTAAAAGATCCAAAAGTATATGAAATGAAAGACATACCATGAAGGCAGCCGGGTGGATGGAGCGTGAGCGGAGCTTGTTATTATGGAGCAGCAGGTACTCCAGGTTTCGGACAGAAGTAAGAGCGTCTCCGGGGATGCTGCGGATGGAGTTCTTCTCCAGGTGTAGCAGCACCAGACTGCGAGGCAGACCCTTGGGAACGACACTCAGGTTGTTGTTTGACAAGTCCAGACACTCCAGGCTGCTCAGCTGGCTGCCAGGAGAGAAGGAGACATCAAATCAGTTCTGTTTTTCTCCAAAGCTGCAACATGAGAATTCATAGTCTTTGTCAAGTACACACTTGAAAACACATAAATCAATGCTTCTTTTACAATTGGAAATTTCACAAAAATTTGTTGCAGGAACAGTTCACCCCAAAATCAAAAATACTTATTTTCCTCTCACCTCCAGCGCTATTTATCAATCTAGACTGTTTTAGTGTGAGTTACTAAGTGTTGAAGATACTGGCCGTAGAGATGTTTGCCTTCTCTCCAATATAATGGAAACTAAAAAAACATTTATAAAACTGAAAAGCAATGTCAAGCCCGTTCTCATCAAATACTTGTCTTGACTTGTCAAATACTACTGTTTTGTCACTGATCTCAGCGTCAGACACAGACACACAGAAGCGCTGGTCACGGCTGCATGATACGCACTGGACAGCGGCAGTTGTTGACACAGCGGGCAACAACCAAACTCATCAAATATCACAGCTTTGTCAGTGGATGTTGGCTTCAGACACCGCTGCACAGAGGCACCCTTGTGGCAGAATAAGACGCACTTTGTAACGCCACCAGCAACTACCATAGTATGAAGAGTATAGGGATGGTGGGAGGGGAGGTTGATGGGTCAAACAAACCCTGGACTTTCACTCAAGAGCCCGCTTATATCTTCCATGTGAAAACAAAAGTCAGCAGTGTTATTTCAATAACAAGGTAGCATGCTAGTATGTTTAGCATGCTATGCTAGTAATATATGTCACATGATGCGACATGACGTAAGTAACAACCGTACTTATTTTAAGCCAAACCATGATGTTTTTTAAAACCTAACCATGTGTTTTTGTTGCCTAAACTAAAAGGAATAAACCTAAAAATGAAGCGTTTTACCTATGTTGTTAGTTTAGTTTGAAAAAGGCTGCATCTAACGAGCAGAACCTGTACATTTCCTGAGGAAACAGAAGTGTATTTTAAAGACACAATGCAGGTAAATGACACACTGTCCCTAAACATCCAAAACTGATGCAGAACGGGAACCTAGAGCGTCATATTTTAATGTGGAGGTCAACTGACAAACGGCGATATTTGGTGAGTTGGGATGAGAATGTGTTGCAGCATTGTCTCTTTTACTTACTCAAGAAAATTCACTGACCTTGCTGTGAGTAGGTTCATGTCGGAGCTATTTTTCTCTACCGAACTTCACCCGCCAACTGTATCACAGAGCAAAAAGAAGCGTGCAGCTCACCTAGCACCACTTAGCTAGCTATTGTTACTGCTCAGCTGAGGAGAGCGCTATAATGGTGTGCTGTCACGACCATGAGCCTCTTGTCCATGAGTAGATGCACGCTTCCTTCTGCATGGTGATATGGTTGGTGGGTGTAGGTTGGCAAAAAAAAAAAAAAACTTCCTACATGAAACTGCTCACAACAAGGTCGGTGGATTATCTTGAGTAACCAGGTCATGATTTCTGGACAAAGACATTCCTGTTGAGTTTTTCAAATATAGTTTTTAGGCGTGTTGATCACTGAGTGCCATCTAGGTCAATTAACACGTGGCAACTCACACCGTAACAAACTAAATTGATAAACAGTACTGCAGGTAGGAAGCTCTGGGTGTTTTTCCACCTGAAAGTCTCGTTGTCCATGCCTTCATTGCTGAGGAGGTTGTTCTGGAGGTACAGCTCTCTGAGATTTCGCAAGTTGTCAAAGGCCCCTGCCGGGATTTTCTCTAGCTTGTTACTCTGTAACAACAAGAGCAATCTTTATGCTATCACAATATTCATAAATGAAAAGAATAAGATGTTTATCATCCACCTAACATCTAAATGCAAACTCAACAGCTGCTGGACCTTAAGATGGAGACGGTAAAGGCTGGAGGGCAGATTCTTCGGGACAACTCGCAGGAAGTTGCTGGACATGGTGAGGATCTCCAGGCTATCAGAACCATTGAACATTTGATCAGGAAGTCCTGCATCAGTCAGCTTGTTGTTATGGAGATACACAGACCTAGGAGCCATGATCAAGGGACAGTGCAATGTGTAAGTGGACGTGATTCCAAGAACGAGGGGTAAATGTACACAAACACACACATTCGTACTTCAGTTTGGGCTTCTGGCCAAACGTGTATAGGTAGATCCTTGTGAGCTGATTAGCAGCAAAATCAGCGCTAACCAAGGAGGGTGGGAGGACTTTTGGTGCCGAGGTGAGCTGAAAGCACAAGAACAGGACATTGTTATAATAATTGTATTCCATTGATGTAGGGAGGATGTGATTTTTCATCAAAAAAATAATAGCATTAAAAATAACATGTTTGTTTTTTTGATAAGCAATCTTGAGTGAATGTGTGAATAATGAACAACAGTTTTCATCCTGTTTCCTGTCAACACTCAGCATTTGCAGCTTTTAACCATGACAATGTCTTCCCAAAATATTTAACCATGGGTTAAGGAGATTCATTACATCTTTGGAGAAGTTGATTTACAATATATATATATAGTAATAATTTAACATGCAGTATTAATACTATTAGAAAAAGGTTACTTGATGGATTTGAGATTAAATGGTTAAATGAGATTTTATTAAAACCAAAATTACGAACATATATTCAAATCAAACATAACTATGGCCCTGAATCTCTTACTGCAAATTTAACAAGGAGCCAAAGATCTTTAGTTGCACAGCTGAGAACAGGAATCCTCCCTCTGAACCTGGAAGTTGGCAGATTTAAAAACATCCAGGAGGACGATAGTCTATGTGAATTGTGTGATTTAGGAGAAGTTGAGAATGAATCACATTTTCTTCTGTACTGTCCTTTCTATGATGAGCTAAGACTACAGATATTTAATGATATGTTTGTCCAAAATCCTGACATGTTCTGGTGGTCCGATGATGACAAAATGGAATGGTTGTTTAATTTTAATGTTTATAAATTGGCTAATTTTGTTTCCAAAGCTTGGAAGAAGCGTCAAGATGGTTTATTTGTTTAATTAATACTAATTGTAATTTATGTTGCTACTCTGGTTTCTGGCCTGTTTTGTTTAGCAATGGTGTCTTGTAAGCCTGTTTGGGCTGGGCACTTTGTGCATGACACAATAATAAAAATTATTCATTCATTCATTCATTCATTCATATTTAATATAATTTGTAGGTGCACTCGCAGCAGGGCCATGGAGATGACAATGTCCACCGGCTGTTTGGTCAATTAGTCCGTCTTGAGTGAATTCTCTCAATCATATTGGATGAATTGCTGTAAAATATTGTACAACAATCATGGTCCCCAAATGATGTATCCTAATGACTTTGGTGATCTGCTGACTTTTCCTCTAGTGCTACTATCAGGTCAATGCTTGTAGAGTCACTTACTCAGTGAAACACACAAGATAAATGACTCCACATCTATCTTACTATACAATGAGGAAAACTCCATCTGTGTGTGTGTCTGTTCCATTTTTTATCCTCACTGACTTGGTCAATCCATGTGAAATTTGGCACAGTGGTAGAGGGTCATGGGATTGAAGCAATATTACATCAATTGGCCAAAGGGGGGTGCTATAGCAACCGACTGAAATTGCAAACTTTGAATGGGCATATCTCATGCCCCGTATGTCGTAGAGACATGAAACTTAGCACAGAGATGCCTCTCCTCATGAGGAACTAATCTGCTTCACCCATAACGTCCGGTTATATAGATTTTCTGCCATTTTGAATTTTTTGAAAAACACTTAAAATCAATCTCTTCCTAGGAAGTTTGAGCGATCTGCATGAAACTGGGTGAACATAATCTAGGGACCAATATCTAAAGTTCTCTCTTGGCAAAAGTTGGAAAACTTACTAAAACTGAGCTTCTATAAGGCAATGAATATTGCGGAGGGCGTGGCTCATCACATAAAGGTGTATAACATCTCAAGGGTTTCACCCATCACCACGCAACTTTGTAGGCATATGACCACACATAATCTGAGGGGACCCCTCCATTATTGACCCCATCAAACAAAATGGAGGCGCTAAAGAGCTAATTTCTTATCTAGGCCTAACCGCCATATGGATTTTTACTAAACTCGGTAGATATGTAGAACAGGACGCCTCTTTTTTGAGGGGGTGGCGGCCATTTTTTGCCTATATTTGACAGGACAGTGAAGCATGACAGGAAGGATGGGAGAGAAAGAGCAAGGAAGACATGCAGCAAAGAACGAAGGCCGGATTCCAACTCCCACCGCTGCAACAAGGGCTAGCTGCACCTTTCCCATGTGAACTACCAGTGCGCCCCACTTTTAAGTCAATACAACATATAAACATTTTAACTATCTGCCTTTCAACGTGCTACCTCAACTACTAATGTGCAATTTTATTCCACTAACTATCCCAATACTAGCAATGGTACTACTGTACTTTCAATGAAGCAATCGTACTATCAAATTCACAAAAACTGTCTGAACACATTGCTCTTCTTAATGGGTTCAGTTGACTATTTAATCTGCAATTTCCTCTGACCTGTATCCCAAACATACACCGTGTGAAACTGTACGTGGGCAACTGTGCACTCACTGGGTATGGACTAGTTAGATGGATTAGTATAACATTTCCTACACTCATTTGTGCTTCTCTGAGGATGTATGGAATTCTAATGACTTCTGTGATTCCCTGATTTTACATCTGGTGACATTATCAGATAAAATGTTTTTTTTATTCTTGGTTCACAGTGGAGGGGTGTGAGAAAAGCAAAGTTATCTTCACAAATTCAGCCTGACACAGAGTAACTGATACACAAATGGTCATTTGGGTGAGTGAAGTATTCCTTTAACTGCCCAAATTTATCCAGAACCCTTATTACCATAGTGGTGGCACAGAAATGCTCACATGAATTTTTGTGACCGGCACACGTGGGTGTTTTTAAAAGGCAACAACAAACCTCCTGTTGAGAACTTTTGTTCCACAACGCAGAACTGCTTTATGTCAAGCTTTGTACTTTCATACAAGCAAGTTTTTCTTGGCTTTTGCTGCTGCTGCCAGCACTACATTGTACAAAATAGCAAATCCGAGAAGCACTGGTGAGATTAGATGTTCATTTAGAGCTCTCTCCTTTATAACATGGTTTATGGATTAAAGCAGCATGGGTGTCTTTGAGGCTTAGTGAGCACTTAAAAATCCCCTATTCTTTCTGTATCCCGTTTGCCTATTCATCCCTGCGAAGGCACAAACAAATCTGTCCATCCTTTCTCTCTCGCTCGCTCTGTGTCCAAAAGGGTCAGTAACATTTTAGCTCCCACCAGCTGGCACGGCCATACTGGAAGTGATTACAAGCATAAGCTCGCATAGAGTGTATGAGAGGAGACTGCCACCTCTCTCTGCCAGCTGGCACTGTGTGAGAGTTTATCAGGACAGAATGGAGTAAAATTGTTGTGAGGTGGATGATAAAAGAAAAAAAAGATAAATTTGCCAGATTTGAGGTCAGTGTTGCGTATAAACAAGTCTGGTGTGTGACTCACCTTGTTATTTGCCAAGTATAAATAAGCCAGCTCTTCAAGCATCTCAAACCCTTCATCTTCGAGGCCTATAAAGAGAAAAACACACCGAAGAGTGAAACTATTTACTTTAATCACAAGGTGATAAACAAGCTGATGTTTTTTTAAAGCCCTACCTTGATTTAGCTGTGGAATGGCAAATTACTGAAGTGATACTACTCTCTAACATCTGACTTGAAATGGGCTAATGCAGTGTTCCCAACTGGTCCAGCCACATTTCTCCATGGTCATTGGTTCAAGGTCCACACAGTTTAACATGTTCAACGTCATACTTTGTGTTCGGCCATGTCGTCCAGCTACTTTGCTGTCTCTGTCAAGAGTCTGTCCGTTTGTCTATTACTTTACAGCAGAAAACAGCACTTCAAAATAAAAGCTGTTAGCCAGAAATTCACTGTAATCCAAAACAAAGTGTGTTTTTTACAAACTTGACATGTACGCAACTCACTTGTGGTCCATTCAGAATGGACCCTGCAACCCACCAGTTGGGAACCACTGGGCTACTGGACACTACAGGCCTAATAAGTCACCACACTTCCTGTGCAGAGATGCAAATTATATACAAATGTACTACTTTAAATAGTTTTAGTCAGTTTAGTCAACTCCATCTCGCTCCCATCTCGTCAAATACCGATGCAGTGACTGATCAGTCCACTTCAACCTCCTCCCCATGCATTTACTCTGAGCATTTAACGACGGCAATGCCTGGTGCGTCTCATACATAAACTAAAGGGTATGTTGGTGTCAGATGCCGAGGGCCACAGATCAAACGTCTGTATTTGATGAATCGGGAGTTAGAACAGGCTGAATAGACACTAAACCGTTAAACTCAGTTGGGAATGATAGAAAGAATTTTTTAAACACACTCTTGGCATCTACCTCTTAAGACTTCAGTAAAGAAGAAAGCATTGACCAAAACACTCTGCTGCAAATTACACAGCAGGTTCTGAAGTCCACCCATCTGTTATGTTTGAGACAGATGGGAAAAAGAGTCTGAAGAAGACGTTTTATAGCTTGTTGTAAAATACATCTAGTCATTTCCTCTTCATGTATACACTACTGCCAGCTTCACAGTTTCACCATATGGCGTTACATCTCACATAAAATCTTTTCCCATGGAGGATTTTGGTCTCATATTGGTCTGTTAGCGGGTACCATTACAACTAAATGCTTAATTCACAATCATATGAGAAGCAAAGGAAGGGAAGCAGAGGAAACACAAGCTCGCAGTGGTCTCAGCTGGCCAGAAAGACAAAAATCCATCGAGCTGTCTGTTCATCTTGGCAGCACTGTTTGCCAAAATAACAATAATTAGCTGGCATTCAGCCACAGTAGGAGCATTCTAAGGTTAGCAAGACATCTGACGTCTGTTTTGCCTTTTGACATGTGTTTTGGATGCTGTTGTGAGTAGCGGACCTACAACTGGGGCTTGACATTTTCTTTAAGACAAACAAAGGAGTAACCGAAGTCAGTGGGAACAAGAGGGCAGATGTCTGCTGCATGGTTCACTAACTGCTGGTGTGTGGCTGCAAATTATTTGTGTGATTACGGGTGTTATGATGTCATAGATTTATCTGAAATAGGGATAATAATTGTGTCATCTGACCTTCCCAAACTCACAGAAAAGTAGCATTTCTACAGCTGCTCGCAGAGTGTTATTTGTACACTGATAAAGCAAAGCTTTCTTTCTGCATTTTGAGGGAACAGCACACAGCGATACTTGCGACCCACCACGGGACATTTAAAAAGCAGCTGTTAGCAGTTAGTGGCTAATTCAAAGAAGAAAAACAGCCACCGAAAATGTCCGCAAATTTGGAGAACAATAAGGTCTGGGGGCTCTTTACCCTCTGAGCAGAGGACGAGATCAGCCGCCATATAACAGGGGAGGGAAATGATTGTTATTGCCATGTTAATGCTTGAGCGAGACCAGCGAAAGCACATGAACACACACGAACACAGTGCCCAGTCTCACGGTCTTGCACAAGTGCACATACGTGATCACAGTCCACAGAGAGGCAGTTAGAGCTACAGGCTACAATGAGGCTAAAACAGAGTTCAAATGACATATTTCCAAACAACTTTTTATGTCGGGGCTTTAGGACACTTTGATCACTTCGGACGAGCAGTATGGAGATATTTTGTGGTTTCAATTATGTGTTTTTGGACATTTGAATCTGGCGCACCTTAAGCCTCCGTTAGGTGGAGTTGTGTTGCTACCCCCTCTCCCCTTGAATCTTTTGATTATTAAGGTTGCTGACCCCTCCCTTAAATCCTAAATACTGGACCTTTAAATGCAAGATTATTGAACTATTGCTGAATATCAGCCACATTCTAAAGAAAATGACTCTGATTTCTCCATTAATTGACCTCCCTTTTCTAGACGTGGCTGTTATCTGGAGGCAAAGCTTGGCATTATAGGAACAGTTGAATTGGGCAACAATTGCCAGAAAGCTAAAAAAATAAAATAAAATTTTGCTTCTAAAAAAAAAAAAAATCAGACTCAACATAGACACACATCCCACAGGCATGAAAACTCCTAATCAAACTAAAATTGCACCAAATTGACCTGAGATTTAAAGACCCACTGCTGTCTGGCCCACAAAAAAACCTTGCAACAAGCCTGTAATCTGCCCCCTGCCCCCCCTACTGTACACCACACTCCTGCTGTTAAGCTGGTTTCACAGCGTTTACCATCCGTGGTGAGCCAGTTGTTCTGCAGGTTGAGAGTCTCCAGCTGATGCAGATGAGAAATGTGCTCCACTGTTATCTCCTCGATTTTGTTGTTCTGGCATCACGGGACGAAAAACAGACAGTAAATATAATGCAGACAAGAGTTTGCACTATTTCCTGAGCAGAATTACAAAATGTAGATGTGTGTTTCATTGTGTGTGCACATGCGCGACAGACCTGCAGAGAGAGCTGGCGAGTTTTATCCGACAGCCCGGCGGAAACTCTGTGAGGTCGACACCGGCGCAATCCACTGCCCCCTCTGCTGTACAGCTGCACTCGGGCGGACATTCAAAAGGCTCTGATTTCGTCACCACTGTTGCGATGTTGGTCTCCTTCATGGCTCTTCCTCCTCCTCTTCCTCCAGTGCGATCGGGGCCTGGCAACGCACCAACACCCAGGCCAAGAGCAGCACACTCAGGGCCTGCAGGATGGAATGCTTGGGAAAGGCCATGTCCACTGCTGAGCTCTCCTTGCACAAGCACATGGTCGGGGAAGTTAAAAACATCAGGAGTGTTTTGTTTTGGAAACAAGACCTTGTTAAAGCTACAATCTGCTACTTTTTACCCATTAAAATAGCTTTTTTTTATACTTTGAAACTTCTGAAGTAATTATATGTTGGGTGCAGTGTTGTGCAATGACACGTTCATTTAACACTGAAGATTTGAGGCATTGGCACACCAGTGTCGACTTTTTCCCCGTCAATACGTGCTTCCATGCGGGGGTTTTACCGTGCAGAAGGAAGCATGCATTTACTGCTGGCTCACCTAGCATCACTGAGCTAGCTTATAGCTTAGCCGAGGAGGACACCATTAATGTGCATGAGTCCCTCTTCCATGAGTAGATGCACACTTCCTTCTGCGCAGTGATGCAGCTGGCAGGTGTGGTTTAGAATAGAAAGAAGTTCCTGTGGATTATCTTCAGTAAAGGCCTTTGCTGTTGAGTCTGTGTTTTCGTACGAACTTCCCTCCTGAAATCATGTCAACTCAATGGAGTCTATTCGCCAAAGACTTTTCATTCTTATGTGCAGATGTTAAAAAAAAAAATTCTTTTTGCTATAAAAACAAGTCTCTCCTGATTGAACAAGAATCAGTGAGGAAAATGTGAAGGCAGGACACAGCCGCGACAAGACAGAGGGACGGGGCACGCAATCATCATCATCATCATAACTCAGATAGCTACTTTCAGCAGGTCAGATAGTAATATCCAGGTGGACGATGAATGTGAAGAGGTGGAGGATGTGGACCGAACACTTCATGCAGCTGCAGTGCCAAATGCAAGACAGGGAGGGAGTGGTGACAGCCAGATACGTAACTGTAAACGTGTCTTTCATTTTGTCTCAAAGGCATCAAAATCACTGTGGGAGGTTCTGTGCGTGGATTCATTTGTGAGTCAGAGGGAGCTGCACAATGTCTTCTACGGCTCTGAAGGATACCGAGAATACACAGACATACCTCAGCTGTTGGTAGCCTTGAAACTTTTATCTGGTAGAAGGATGAGGCCTGCGCACTGACTTGTTTGTTTCATTAATCTCTGTAATATTTGTTGTCAGAGCAGCAAAGTGAAAGAACAGACTGTTAATTGGGGTCAGACAAATTAGGAAATTTAGGCCTCTGAGTGGCTGATTGCCTTTTTTCAGATTACTTTTTTCATGAAATACATTTTGAGTCACAGTAGGACAGGCACAAGTGAATGATAAAAGGAATAATGGCTGGATGTGGCTCCATTTTCAGCGTCTGATTACTGGGACAATTGAACATTTTTGATGTTACTAACCTGAGAGCCTGTCTGCAGTTGAAATACACATTATATTCAGCTAACAGAAGAGGACAGGTGTTACATAGGTTTACTCTGTTTTTCAGACAACTTATTGAGCCATGCTTTCATTCAGTAGGTATAAATAACATATTACATTACCTTTATATTATTCAACTGCAAGACTCTTAGCGTGCCAGCAGCATGTCTCAAGAGATGGTCTACCACTCAGTTGCACTGGTGTGAACCAGCAGGTTGCAGAACGGCACATTGCAAGTTGTTGTTTGTTTCAACTCATCTCATTGCGAATCTTTGGTCTGAGCTGGGCTTCAGACTTGCGGTCCAGCCACTGCATAAAAAACGACCTCACTGCTCAATGGTAGGTTGTTTCCTTTGATAAGGTACAAACTTGTTGTCAGAATAAAAGTCTGCCACTTCCCGACAGAGCCAACCAGTGCAAAGCGTAGATTGCAGCAGTCAAATGAAAGAACCGGATACGGTCAGGAAACATTTATGAGGAACAAGCCTTCAATTTTAAGGGCACCCATAGAATCCATTTTCATTCAGATAACTTGAGGTGAGAGTTCAAAGGACCTCTGTAAAAACAGCCATGCCAGCTGTTCCCTCGCCAAAATGAAGGCTAACTTTGGAGCCTTATTGAGCCCCTTTCCCACTCTGACATCACATTTCTACCTTGTTCGGGCGTCGGTGGCTTGGTGGTAGAGCAGGCGCCCCATATACAAGGCTGTTGCCGCAGCGGCCCGGGTTTGAATCCAGCCTGTGGCCCTTTGCTGCATGTCACTCTCTCTCTCTCCCCCCTTTCACACTTGTCTATCCTATCAATTAAAGGCTTAAAAATGCCCAGAAAATATCTTAAAAAAAACCATTTTTATCTTGTTGAAAGGAACAATCTATCATTCATGAAGGTCATGAAAGTAATTTTGCAATTTCCCACAGTGTGTGTTTCAGTTCAAGAGGACTAAAGTTCCGCGTTTCACATATGCCATTTCCGTGCGGTAGTGGCTGGACTAGAAGTCTAAGGCTGCGTTCAGACTGCAGTTGCAAGTGACATGAATCCGATTTTTTCACTCAAATGTGACCCATATCTGATTTGCTTTTGACAGTGTGAACAGCACAAGTCACATTGAATCTGACATTTTCGAATCAGATTCAGGCCACTTTCAAATGTGGTACTGAATCCGATACATATCGGATTTTTTTGAATGCGACCGCAGTCTGAACAGCCAGGTCGCATTGAATGCGACTTTGACGCCATTATGACCCACACTGCCTGTTTTGTAAATAAAGTTGATTGAAAAAAAAGTGTCCTAGGCGGGGAGAGTAGGCGGGAGCGGAACAGAATGAAAACAAACATGGAGGACAGCATGGATGCAGGCGGCCAGTGGAGAGATAGCGAGGTTTTAGACCTCATAGGTATTTGGGGGGACACCTCGGTCCAAGTAAAACTTGAAGGTTCTTACCGTAACAGGTCTGTTTTGACAACACAGTTGTGCGCGTGATGTCATCAACTATGAACTGCGCATGCGGGTCAGTTCAGGAGCGTGAGCTGTTCACACATCAGTCCGTAGATAGGCCACATTTTAAAATGTAATGTGAACAGCCAAACAAAAAATCGGATTTGGGCAATACATCGGAACTGGGCATTAAGGCCTGCAGTCTGAACGCAGCCTAAGTGGAACGACAATGTTGTTTCCTAGCAACTGAAAGACGTCTGAAAAGGGTCTGCTAATAAGTGAATTGTGTTTTCTGGGTTTTTTGGTTTCTGTTTTCCCCCTTTCCTATATTCTTGTGCTGCCTTTCCCTCGTTTGCCCATCCACACACCTGCCCTGCATCAGTCTCATTAGTCCCTCCCTGCTCCAGAGTTTTTCCCAGCCAAAGAGCTCCCTGCCTGTTCTCCTGCCTAATCACCGTATTCCCCTCACCTGAGCTTCTCTGCCCATTTCTCCACCTGCACTTCATCCCCTCGTCAGATTAGGTTGTATATACGTCCTGGTTTTCAGCTCACTCTCTGTTTGATCCTTTGTTTTGTCATGTGATCTTCGGGTTTGCTTTTTCCTGATCATCTTTGAATAAAAAGTGATTTTTATTCAAGTTGTTGCCTGCAGTCTCCTGCGGTGGGTCACCCTGCTCCACACCACATGACACATACACTCTGTCTGGGGAGATGGAGCGGCAGCATGCCAAGAGCAGTGAAAGTGAAACTTAACCGTTCATTAATTCATATAGAAATAAGGAAATTGCTGCAACCCGACCTGATCCGAGCCAGGGGAATGCTGAGAAATTACAGCCTAGCTGAACTTGGCGGGTCGGGTTCAGGCAGATAATGAAAGCCTTAAGTGTTGGATCCAGAGTTTTTGGAGCTTGACCCATACTGAGGACTAAAATTCAAAATACTTCTCCTCTCCTTATAATCATTTTCTCCCAAGTGCCCCAACCAAGTATTATATAACTGTAGTGCCCCCTTTACAGCAAGCAATGATTTCATGTGCAGCGTAACTACAGTCATCAGCTGCAACATTAAAACCACTGACAGGTGAAGTGATTAATATTGATCATCTTGTTACAAGGCAATGTTCTGCTGAGAAACCTTTGGTCCAGGGTGGCTCTTCTGATCTGCAGAGGCATAACCACAAGACTGCTGGGGGTGTCCTGCGCTATTTGGCATCATAGCAGTGGCAGCAGATACTTTGAGTCCTGTGGGTTGTGAGTTGCTCCATACAACAAATGCTCGATCAGATCGCTATCTGGGATATTTGGAGGGCAGGTCGATGCCGTGAGCTCTTTTGGTGAGTTCCATTTGTACTGGAAAGTCGGAATTTCCAAGTTCCCAGTCTGAAATTTCAACTGGAAAGCTCCCTGAGGTCGGATTTCCAACTCGGAAAGTCAAAGAGGAACTTCACCAACCTCAACCTCAAAATCCAATATGGCTGCTCTGCTCATCAGTGGAAGTGAAGGCTGTGGTAATACACAGTTTATTAGCACATCTGTCTTATTTGTGTCTCACTAAAGCAGTCCTACACACAGACCTGTCCAACTTCTATCTGTGGACATGCTGCTACAGTGTTATTGGTACAATGGCTAACTTGGCTTGAGTTGGTGTTTAGGCTGACCAAACATCCTCTTTTCCTCCACATGTCCACTTTTCACGTCCTGTCCGGGGCGTCCAGGGGCTGTTTATAAATTGATGATAATGTCCGGTTTTCCTTGTGTGTGTGTGTGTGTGTGTGTGTGTGTGTGTGTGTAAGAGTGCGGCATGCACCGCATATTTCTGTCCGAACCCGACAGTCATTCTTAACGTTATTCTGTTTTGTTATGTCCGAAACCGAACCAAGCCTGACATTATTAAATTACTAAAGCACTGAGTTTGTGTCACACAGTTGTTATGCTTACAGGCTATTTAACAGGCCGAGTGTGTGCCTGGAGGGAGACCTCTGTGTTTGAGATGGGGAGCGGGCGGCGGGAGGTCCGAGGCTTCCAGCAAGGGGAGAGGGAGAAATATGACAAAATAAGATAAAATAGGAGACACCTGTCTCCCTCTTTTATTTTATTTTCAGCGTTTAATCAAGGTGGAGGCGGGCAGCGAAAGGTCTGAGGCTTCCAGCGAGGGGAGAGGTAGAAACAAACAGCCAATGTGTGTGTGTGTGTTGTGTTCAGGTGGTGTCACGTGAATAACACTCCCCAAGCAATAAACAGGACAGACAATAGGATTTTATTTATTTTTACACTACATTTTCACTGAAAGTTGACCGAACCCGGCCCGACCCGTCAGGTAGGCCTACCGTCGGGACCCGTCGGGCTCAAATCAGGTAGCCACACTCTAGTGTGTGTATGTGTCCCCTATCTATAGGGACCTATCTGAATTTCTGTCTTTGAGAGATATTATTTTGTAATATAACAAAATCCATACATATAAACTTTAAATATGTTAAAATTATAAGGCATCTTTGAGTAAACTGCGAGTATCATTTAAGTAGGCTATCTTGTGGCCGGGCCGAGTGTCCTCTTTTTTGGAAATCAAAATATGGTCACCCTATTGGTGTTGCTATTGACATTTTGGTTTTCCAACTTGCCCTATGGAACGCAATCAACATGGGTGTAAAGTCATTCCAAGTCCAAACCTCTGACTTCCGAGATAAATGGAATGCACCATTTGTCACATTCCTTGGGAAATTACTTATTAGTTTTTGTGGCGCATTGCTTTGCTAAGGAGGCCATTGCTACGCAGGAGGGTTCTTGGTCTTAAGCAGTGTTTGCATGGGTGGTTCATGTTAAATGGCATCCACATGACTGCCAGGAACCGAGGTTAGCAGAACATTGCATTGTACCGAAATGATCAACAGTCATCACTTCCTTCACCTGTCAGTGGTTTTAATGTTGTGGCTGATTGGTGCAATCCGTGCTTGGCCATTTCTGACTGATGTATAGAAAAACACTGTATCATTGTACCTAGAAAATATCTTTAACTGATGGAGGGTATGGAATTGTTTACGCACCGGGTCAACAACAAAAGACAGGTGGTTCTCTGTCACTTCTCTCCTGTGTCTGAAACTTCAGGCCTCACCAAGCGGAAGGGCTAATTTGAAAAAAGAAAAGAACATCTTTGCTTTCCAATCATTTCACACACACGCATTCACAGAAACAATCAACAATTATATGAAAATCTTCAGATAGAGACGAAATAACATCATATGAATCTAGCCTTTAGCAATTATCTGACAAGCATTTGGGGACAGCAGTGTTTATGTAAGGCTGGTGTTCTGGCAAAGCCAGAGAAAAAAACCTTTTAATCATCTCCACCAATGTTGATAGGAATATTCCAAGTGGGCACTCAAGGCAGCTCTCAAGGCAAATGTCCACCAGCACAAACACACACACAGTCTACACAGCAGCATGCATACACCAATAGAAAATGAAAAATAAAAGCCTGTTCCCGCACTTATTGTACAATGTAGACCTGGCTGGAATAAAAACAGCACAGCACGTCAGAGAGGACTTTAAAGCCTCGACTAAGTCAACAGCTCTCTCATGTTACCTTATAAAGTCTTGAAGTGAGAACAGTATTTATTAGCAGAGAGATGCTGAAGCATTTTAAAAGTCATCCTGTTTTCACGCTCTTCCTCAGCTGGGCTGAGGTCGTGAAGTGGCTTTACTGCACTGTTAAGTAGTCTGAATTGTCTGTAACCCACATGCCACATTGCCATGCACGGATGAATGACACTCACAGCAGTCTACATAACATAACAGCCACCCATAAAACATGCAGCAGCAAAGTCTGCAAAAGCAACGTTCTGGTCCACTACTTTACCCCGTCCGACCAACGTTTGCTGAAACACAATGCAGTCTGACGTCCAGTCCAAACACAGGCTGTCCCATAGCAGGCGAGGAGTCACACAGCCACACCAGATACCCTCCAGATGTGAGCGAGAGAGAGTGGGAGTGGGAGAGGGAAAGTTAAGAGAAAGCAAAGGAAGGGGAACAGGCGAGAGTGAAAAGGAAGGGAGTGAGTAAGAGAGACAGCTCTGACCTGAGCGGGAGCCAAAAACACAAATTCTTTCCTTTTTTTTCTTATATTTTTTTTCCCCGAGAATTGATTTTTTTCCCCTCACTGTAGCAGGTCTTTCCAGTTATAGTGTAACATGTTTGAGTTGTGATAACTTGGGCAATTTTCCTCTGGATTCAACAAAAGAACTTTCCAAATCCCACATTATTAAAGTGAGATAATTATAGACTGTAGATGGGAGGCCTGGTCACTTCAAATAGATTCGGTGCGTATATTTTGGATAGAACAGCGAGGAGATTATCGATAAAAGATGTTATACATAGCTTAAAAAAATCATGTTCTCAGACAACTTTCATTTGGGGAAGAGAGAGATGAGTTGTCCTAAATATCCCAGTAATAAATTAAAAAGTGGAAGAGCAGCCTGCCAAGAAGGGGCGACAGGATATGATCTAATGTCCCACGTGTCTCTGGATTAGGCCTCTTCTCCGACAAGCCCACCTCCCGTTAGACCCGGTGTATGAACATCTGCTACCATTACGATGCATTAGCGCAGTTCACTGGACTTCAGATTAACATGTGGAAGAGTTCAGAGATGATTCATCATCATGGGTAGTCAAAATATTTGTTTTTGTCCTGTTTGTTTTCTTAGTGTTGCATCTGATTTCTTACCTTCTGCTTTTGATTTCAGCAATCTGTGTGTGAGCAACCATTAAAGCCTTAATTCTCACCTCCATTACCACAGTTGATTTTGTTTTTTGTGTATTAAATCAGCTTAAAACAAAGGCCATCCACACTGCCCTACCAAACCTAAATGTGTTAACTGCATAATTGAAATTGAGTTAATCTTTCTGTACCATATAAATAATTATCATGTTATTATACAAGGGTTAGATGACAGGATCCATAACACTTTTATGTCTATACTGTAAATATGAAGCTACTGTCAGTTAGCTTAGCTTAGCATTAAGGATGGAAACAGCTAGCCTGACTATCTAAAGGTGACAAAGTTGGCCTGTCATAAAGCTCCCAAATCATCATGTTATATCTTATACGTAAGAGTAAGCCATTGTTTTACAGTAGTTATGTGTACCTGTCTTGCAACCTAACACTGACACAGACTAGCTGTTTCCCCATTTTCGGTCTTTAAGCTAAGCTAAGCTAAGGTAACTAACCGGCTGCTGGCTGTACCTGAATATTTAAACCTGGGGTGGGCATATTCGGTGTTATTGGTCAGAAATCCCAGGATAAACTTTTAGCATTCTGTAATTCAAGTGTTCTGAGAGAAAAGTTGACTCCTGCGCCTCCTCTTGGATCTGTTTTCAGGCTTTAGAAAATCTAGCCCGTGATGGGAGACTTTGCCCAATCACAAATGCAGATGTACATCCATCAGCCAAACATTAAAACCACTGGCGGGTGAAGTGAATCACATTGATCATCTACAGTGCAATGTTCTGCAGGGAAACCTTGGATCCTGGCATTTATGTAAATGCTACCTGACGTGCTCTACCCACCCGAACACCGCTGCAGACCAAGTAAACCACTTTATGGCAATGGCACTTGTTGATGGCGGCCCCTCTAACTCCATAGACTGTATAAAAATATGGACGTAGTCACCGTGACATCACACATTGGTTTCTGAGGAGTGGGTTTGAAGCTCATAGTAGGCGGCTCTGGCCGTTGCCATCTTGGCAGTGCCTGACTCTGTCCAAATCCCGGCCAACAAAAAATTGCCAAAGGGGCGGGCCGAATGAAGCATGGTTGCTTAAACACGCCCACCTCGCTCGAAGCTGCTAAGTTAGCTAAGGCTAACAAGCTACACTACTTTGCCTAGCCCTGTGGTGTCGGCTGCTCCCGCTCATGCTCCCGCTTGGTTCCAGCTCGCTCACGAAACAAAATATCCAAAAGGCACAAACACGGCTGAGAGGTCAGTTTCAGTGACTTGCAAATTAGCTGAGATGACGCCCAGCAGACAGCCAGCGGCTAGTTAGCCACCTGGGATGGCGCCACCTGTCACTCAAAGTGACCACGCACTTAATTATACGCAACTTTAATGTCTCCTTCACTGGATTATGAATTCAATAATGGAATCTAGCTTAATGTGAGTGACTGTTGCCTGTGTGTTTAGTCACAGGTGCGGGTCAGGTCACGGGACTTTTATTAACAGGTGCAGGTAGGTGAAGCTTTGACTTATACATAATGATGGGTAATGGATCGGTTCTGGAACTGAGCTTTACAGGTATGGGCGGATGCCTGATTTAATGGCGGAGGATCCAGCAGAGACAGTTGCTATTCTAGCACTGGTAACAGCTGCCTAAACTGCAAAGCAACCAAAGAAAGGAAGACGAACTTGCCTTTTCCAGATTTCTATCAGTCAATATCAAACTGTTCCTTTAATCTCCATGAAAACAGCATGTCAACATTGCACTAACTCTTGATGCAATCCAGATCAAAAGGACAAGAACGCATTTTGTTGGTAGATACTCATTTTCTATCCAAAAGCAGAGAGCTGTATCTGCATTTTTATGTAATTTGCACGTTCCATATGTAAAATAGAGAGCCTGAAAAAGGCTTAAAATGAAGGCATCATAACCTTTGCTGCGGGTTTATATAGCCAATTTAACTGCTTCTGTAGATATCGAAAAGCAGCTAAATGTACCCCTATACGTTTTCCTTAACTGGGAGAAAAAAGATAACACGCTTTCCTAGAAAGCTGCTGATACTTAAAGGGAAAAGCTGTTATACAGTTAGGCCCAGAAATATTTGGACAGTGACAAAACTTTCATGATTTGGGCTCTGCATGCCACCACATTTGATATGACATGAAACAACTGAGATGCAATTGAAGTGCAGACTTTCAGGTTTACTTCAAGGGGTTGAACAAAAATATCCTATGAAACTTTTTTTTTTTTTTACCAAAAATAAATGTTCATTTCTAATACTTTGTTGAGAATCCTTTCAAGGCAATGACTGCCTGAAGTCTGGAACCCATGGGCATCACCAAACACTGGGTTTCCTCCTTTGTGATGCTTTGCCAGGCCTTTACTGCAGCTGTCTTCAGTTGTTTGTGAGTCCTTCTGCCTTAAGTCTTATCTTAAGCAAGTGAAATTCATGCTTGATCATGCTTGAGATCTAGTGACTGACTCAGCCATTGAAGAATATTCCACTTCTTTGCTTTAAAAAACTCCTGGGTTGCTTTCGCAGTTTGTTTTGGGCCATTGCCCATCTGTACTTTGAAGTGCCGTCCAATCAACTTTGCTGAATTTGCTGAATCTGAGCATTAAGTATATCCCTATACACTTCAGAATTCATCTGGCTGCTTCTGTCTTCTGTCACATCATCAATAAACACTAGTGACCCAGTGCCACTGGAGGCCATGCATGCCCATGCCATCACACTGCCTCCACCATTTTTACCGAAGATGTGGTGCGCTTTGGATCATGGACCATTCCAAGCCTTGCCCATACTTTCTTCTTCCCATCATTCCGGAAGGTTGATCTTAGGTTCATCTGTCCAAAGAAAGCCATTTCAGAACTGGGCTGGCTTAGATACTGATACACCTACTTCCTGGGGAGTATTCTTCACTTGGGTGGATGTAGTGAAGGGGGTTTTCTTCACCATGGAAAGGATCCTGCGATCATCCACCACTGTTGTCTTCTGTGGGCGTCCAGGCCTTTTTGAGTTCCCGAGTTCACCAGTGCACTCTTTTGTTCTCACAATGCACCAAACTGTTGATTTGGCCCCTCCTAACATTTTCGCTATCTCTCTGATGGATTTATTTTTTTTCAGCCTAAGGATGGTCTGATTCACCTCCATTGAGAGCTCCTTTGACCGCATGTTGTGGGTTCACAGCAGCAGCTTCCACATGCAAATGCCACACCTGGAATCAACTCCAGACCTTTTACCTGCTTAATTGATGATGGATTAACAGGGAATAGCCCATGCAGCCCATGAAAGAGCTAGTTAATTGTCCAATTACCTTTGGTCCCTTAAAAAAGAGGCGGCTACATATTAAAAAGCTGTAATTCCTAACAGCTTCCTCCAATTTGGATGTGAATACACTTGGCTAAAATAACAAAACTTGTGTTAGTGTCCAAATATATATGGACCTGAGTGTATATGATAGAAACCTGTGAATGCTCTCACTGTTAGAGCCACAGATGTGAATGTTGCCTTTAATCTCACACAGTGGACAAACACAAAGAGAAGTGATTCACTAAGATCGCTTCAGGGACATCTTCACAATCTGCTCCTTCACCAGTGATTCCTCCATTTATCCATCTGAAAGTGTCGTTATCGAGTGCATCTGGAGTCACTCAATACTGAGCAATTGCACTGAATCTTTTAGAGGTGACCTCTAGTATTTTTTTCTAGATTATAAATCTCCCGCTTAAAGCTATTTGCGCTGGAACTGCAGACACAAGAGCGCAGACAAGAAGTGATGAATGCTTGCACCGGGATGGAAGATACTTGGTCCCTTGTGGTTAGTGAGAGTGATGGGGTTTTGGGAGTCTTACTCACTGATCACATGCCTGCAGAGCTGCTGTTTTCAGGCTGAGAGAGAGAGTTTGTAGCCTTGAGTCCCCTCCTGAAAGGGGAGAAAACACACTCCGATCCATGCTCTGGTTATTACTCATCATATTTTTTGGCAGGCTGTTTTCCCTTCAGAGGGGCTCCGGTCACTGCGACGTGTTTTCAATAAGTTTCCACTGTTTCTGTGGAACGTGTTCAGACAACTCTCTGAAAGCAATGGCCCCTCCGACAGATTCATTTTATAACAGTTTTGAACAGGTTATTATGGTTCATGTCATTCTCCAGGACAATACACAGAACAGTGGGGACCATGTGAGAGACACCTACGCTCCCCTGCTGTGTTAAGGCAAGGACACAGTCCCGGCGTGATAATGTTCTGTTTACAGATTCTATCAATTACAGCTGGGATATTGTTGCCTTCTCTCTTTGCACACAGCTGAGGTCCTGCCTGCATTTTATAAACTAATCTTTTTCAACTCAACTATTTTCCGCTGAGCACCGCTCTTTAAAGGGCAGCTCTCTTGTCTCATGTAAAAACAGAGGACGAAACAAGGCTTGGAGTCCCACCCAGACTGTTTGTAATGTAAAAAGTGTCCAATAAAGCTTCTCAGCTGCTGCCCTCTTAGTCATCGCTGTTAAACCAACCCTGCTAATCCCACAAGTGTGACATTTATTACATCATGTAGCATTTACAGCATGCAGTCTATATGTCGTCTAATGTACTATAAGCTGGAAGATCCTGTTTATTTCCTGCGTCTTTGCATCGATGGAGAGATGTTTGTTTGGTGGGTTATCGCTGCTCCAAACTACCTGGCTCATCTTCCGCACACCAGGGTTTGTTTTTTATTTGGATATGTACAGCATCTAGTCACAGATAATTATTACCCAGGACAGTAATGACACACGCTGGATCACTGCCGTGTTACATAACTCACAGAAAGAAACAAACATCTCAATCTGGTCAGGGTCATGGTGACAACGGAGCAAGCAGGGAGATCATGGAAGATAATTTAAGGCCTTAATAAATGGTGCTAGGACTAGGACAGAAACAAACATTTAAAAAGGAATGGTCATAAATTAAGTTGGGAAGGAGAGACCCACTTGACCTTTCGCTAAGCCCCACCCCTTTGAGATGGTCTGACAAGCTGTAGGAGTAAGCACCGAGCCCACACTGTAACTAACTGCACTCCCTGAAGAAATATCACCATATTTTTGGAAAAATGACATACAATGCCAAGGTTTTCTTCTGGAGATTTGGCTGGACGGAGACACCCTGACTTTTAGTCCCTTGTATGCGTCAATCTCCAAAAACAGTGTCCTTTGATCACCCCCTTCCCTTCACCATCCTACAATTCCCAGTTGGCTCTACAGGATTTCTGTTATATTATGTCACCTTCGAGCCCAAGCCAAGACAACCCTGATGAAGTCACTGTAACATCATAAAGGTTGTTTTCCCAGACTTGCCAAAGCTTCATACAAGTCTTTATAGAAGCTGCGTACGCTCCTTGACAAGCTAAGTGAAGTTCATGTGTAAAATTGGTGGAGTGCCCCTTTAGGTTTTTATTCTGGGGGGAAAGTGGATGATGATAGAGAAAAAACATCTGTAGCAATTTTTAAATTGAGCTTGCAGGCATTTCACAGTAAAATTAGCGATTTTATGACACTATTCTACTTGTTAATCATGTTTTGAACCAAGTTTTGATGCAGGTAACACAACATGTTAAAGTTATGACATCTCATGAGTACACAAAAGCAGTCATTACTGACCAGTGAAATAACACCACTCCAGCCACAGAGTAAGAGTGCAAGAGCCAAGCCAAAGCTGCAGTGGAATCTGGGTCAGAGCTAGTTAACAGATTTGTCTTTCAGCCATGCTCCTGCGTTTACAAAGGGAAAAACTACAGCGTGGCAGTCTGGAACAAGGTCGCTGCAGTGTTTGGAAAAGTGTTTGGTCCTCTAAGAGGGGGAACATAAGCAGGCTCGGGCCAACTTCACAGCGACATCCAATTACTGTCGCGGCTGAACAGAGGGCCATTATTATGAAAGGTTACACTAATGTAACCTCAAACAGGACCCTTGAATCGTCATTTGCTCACCCCAATCGCCAAAATAAATGTGGGCATTTCTGCAAACCACAAATATGTTACATTTGTACGTCACTATGAAGCTGATGCTTTGAAACTTTACGTTTCTTTATGCTCTAACACTACTGTGGTTATGAGTGATTAGATTTAAGCGCAAAAGCCACTTGGTCGTGGTTCAGAAAGGATCATGTTTTGGTTTAAATTACCCATTTTGGTGGCACAATCCTGACTAGAAACACAGCAATGTCTGTGTAAAAAACATCCGCTTTTCATGGCAGTATCTCAGCAGCAAACAGTCATGGGCTGCTAAAAATCAACCACTTTTGGTAACTAACCCCGCAGGGAATGCAGCAATGTCTCAGTTAAAAAAAATAATTTAAAAAAATCACATTCTGCGGTAGCCTGGAAATCCAGACCCAAATCTAGAATGATTTAGGGTCTGGCTATGAGTAATGAAAATGGCGCAACTCATGGGGCGGCACCAAGCATGCATTTGAAAATATCACTGCACGCAATTGGATAACACTACAGTCAATCAGAATAATACACAGGGTGATGTATCCAGAGCGCTACCAGCAGAGCTAACTGGTAGATTAGACTCTTGCCGTATTTGGTCAGCAAAACAGCAAAAATGTGCTTCTTGCAAAGGAAAGACTCAAGCGCCGTCTTCTGTTCCTCTTCTAGAGAAAAAGCCAAGTCCAACTCGTTCATTGTAGCGGCCAAAGCTGTTTCAAACAGCTGGTGTACATCCGTAGCCATCTTGCAATGTTTACTGACTGATTCCGGACTTCGTCGTCGCAGCACAGTCGTCATCTGTTTAGCTTCCCTCTGGCCCGCCTATATCAGATACACCAATGTGATTGGTGCAGCTCGGCTCCACCGGCATGGGTAATGAGCATCATTACTGATTGCCAGAGTGACTCGCTGAGCTAATTCAAATTTTGCTCTCGCGAGAACTCTGGATTTCCAGGGTAAAAAAAACGCTTTTCATGGCATTATCCCTGCAGCGAACACACTGTCAGGTTGCAAAAAAAATGAGTTGCTAGTGTCACTATCCCAGCAGGAAATGCAGTGAAGTCTCGGTAGAAAACAACCGCTTTCAATTGTAAAATCTGGGCAGGAAACACAGTGAGAGGTTGGTAAAAAACAAACCTTTTCGTGGCACTATCCCGGCAGCAAATGCAGCAATGTCTGTAAAGAAAACACTCACTTTTCATGGCACTTTCTCAGCAGAAAACACAGTGTGAGTTTGCTTAAAATCAACCGCTTGTGGCACTATCCCGGGAGCAAATGCAGCTATATCTTAATAAAAAAACAACTGCTTTTTGTGGCACTGTCTTGGCAGGAAACACAGCAACAGGTTTATGAAAAAACAAACCATTTTGTGGCACTAATGCAGTGACAAGTTGGTAAAACACAAACCCTTTTCAAGTCACTGTCCCGGCAGCAAACACATTAATGTCTCTCTAAAAAAACAACTGCTTTTCATGGCACTATCTCAGCAGTGACCACAGTGACAGGTTGCTAAAAATTAACCTCCTGTGGCACTATCCCGGCAGGAAATGCAGCGACGTCTGAGTAAAAAAGAAACCCTTTTTGTGGCACTATCTCAGCAGCAAACAAGCGATGTCTCTGTAAAAAACAGTGGCTTTTGTGGCATTATTTTCGGTGGAGGCACAGCTACAGATCACTAAAAAACTGCCACATTTGGTCGCTAAAAATTGCTGGAAACACGATTTGTTGTGTGTCTCGTATCACGCCATCCACCACGCCCTCCTCCTCCTGATGATGAAGTCAGCTCATATACTACATCACTTCAGAAAAAGTGACATGATACATAAAAATATAACATGCCCATGGTTTGCAAACACTGTGCAGTGCCAACATTCTCATCTGGCAGCTGAGCTGATTTGTGTTGATCTCCTGTGGAGCCAGGATCATGTGATCACATAAAGTTAACATCAACCCTTCACACTGAATAAACACTGATGCCCGTGTTGTACATCGGGCCAATATTTCCATTCTAACATCCATAAACTCAGCATTGCAGTTTAATCATAAAAGTCAAGAACACTTCATGTTTAAATTCAGGGCTAGCGTGTTGTTAAGTTTTATGTGCCATTTTACAAATAAACTGCTCTGGCTTTTTTTTGTTTACGTCTTAAAAGATTATTAGAAACATAAAGTCAGCGCTGTGTGCTAGAAACAATTACTGCTGAAGAAACACAGACTCAAGTCGGGAGCACCCAGTGGACGTTGCAGCAAAATTTATTTAGTAGAAATCTTTTAGGGATTCATACAATGATAGTTCAGCAGAAAATTACAACCCCCCCTCTCCCTCTGTTAAAACGTTAGGCGGCCACAGTGAAAAACATCTCTATGCTGCTGGCTAAGAACCTTAGAGCAAACTGTCTGAGACGAGGAGGCACTTAGACTGTCGTGTCCATGATTGTGGAAAATGACATCAATCTAAACTACTCAAAAGATTTTCAGACACAATACACTCAAAGAAAGATTTCTTTAGCAACAGACAATGGGAAATTATTGATAGTTGGACATTATTCATATATAGTAGTATGGTATATAAGTAGGGAGCACCTGCCTCCACTCTAGTGTACTGACAGTATTATCATGAGGAACCTTATTAGAGAATTAATTATCCGTCCATCTATCTTATTCTCCGGTTAGATTGGCGAGGCTGCTGACTAATCCCCTGCCCCGTCAGTGAGGTCACTAGTAGAAGTGGTTCAGTCCTGTGATGAGAACCTTTAACATTTATCTGACACCAGACCTGCTGTTAAATTCTTCCTGGGTAACTCTATTCAGTGTTCAGAGGTGTAGTTACAGGGAGCTCCGACGTCTCATCTACAGCTTGGCTTTGCCCGGCTGCAGCTGCAGGCTCTGAAGCTTCATGGCCAGTCCCATGTTCCCTGTGATCTTCAGCTTGCCCTGGAAAAACGCCTGTGAAGTAGAGAGGGTGAAAAAATGTTACGCATGCAGACAGATCTGAATCTGAAGTATGCCTCAGTCTGAATTGGAGAGAACTACATGCTGCTAGTTTTAAGAGTTACCGTGAGAGATTAACTCAACCCAGAGAAAGTGGGGCAACGGCAACAACAGCTTATGAAATGCCAGGAAACTGCATGGCACACAGGCACAGAGCGGGTCGAGTCAGAGAGATGGATGTTTGTCGACAGGAGTGCAGGAGGCGATACATTCTTAGAATATTAACAAAGTTCTCAGAAGGAAAACGAAAACTTTTTCATGTGGCAGAAATGGAAGGACTGAAATGATAAATTTTGCTTCTGAATTAAAAACATCATGCAAAAAGTCAACCTGTCCAAATTTCTGAGTGATGTACGATAAAGCAGCGGAAAAACCGTGGAGCGTGTCCTGCTGTCCTTCATGACACAAACACAGTGCACTGATGGCTTTTCCAGGGACTCCTGATACATGTAATTACTGTAAATGGCCTTGGACTGATTGCTCAGAGGTGTGTCATCGCATCACTCTCGCAGCACAAATGAACTTGGTGGGCCTCATGATTCACTGCTTTCGCACATAATAATTCAGAGCTGGGAAATATGGCATGAAAATCAAGACAGGGCTGATTCATCACACACTGAAAAATAATGTGCGTGCAAAAAAGAGAGAGAGAGAAAAGCAGACTGTTCAGCATCACCAATGTCCAAACTAAATACATTAATTTGTCCAGTTTAAATTATTACATGGTGCCATGCTGTTACTTCAACAACTCATAATTCTGAAGCCTAAATAGTCTGAAAAGCCCATTTGTACAACAGTCCATTATCCTGGAAACAAACTACCACAAAAACAATGGAGCAACACCAAATTCGCCTGCACCTCCTCACTACTCCACGTCTGCCCACGGGACATTTTCCAACTTTTGCTTCGTTAAATCTGCTTCTCCCTGTTCGCACTGTTGGCTTTGTTTTTCTTCTACCCAAAACGCAGTGCGCTCTACGTCAATTCCTCTCTTTGGTTTGCTAGATAGTCCGTTTGCATTTCCCACTGAAAGCGAACCACACCAGGGTTCACTTGCAAGTGAAACGAGACCCCCGGTTTTCAAGCTAACCAGGGATCGCTCCTTTGGTGCGCACCAGAGTTCGAATGAGTGCCAGAATTATGGGCTGCCAGAACAACTGTTAGTCACCTTATTTTATTAACCCTCATTGTGTATATCTTAGGAATATCTCCTGAGCCACAGCCACCTTGGTCAAACAGTTCCCATTAACAATACATGTACTTGTACCGTTCAGGATGAGGTGACGGCTCAGTACACATTACAAACTGAACGATTCCTTAAACTAATCCTAAAAATTGCCACACAAAAATATCACGATACTGTGCTGTATCAATTATTTCACCCACCCCTCATTGAAAACCAAACTGTGACATTACGGTGTTGTAGAGAACTGAACCATGAATTTCGAGAACCATCACACCCCTCGTTCCCAGTGACTAGTATTTTTGCTCTAAATGCCCATAATGAGACTCATTCTGAAGGAAATGGCTTGCATAATTTGTAATTTTTCTTACTGTCAACAAATTCCATGAAAAGACAAAAAACAACAATCTATCAGCCCGTCTCTCCTCTCCAACTTCCCCAGCCTGTCTGTGGCTCGCAGGCTCGAGCCTATTTGTTCCTGCTGCGGACAAACATCTTTAAAAACAAATACATAGTTTATGTTTTTAAAACAAAAAAAAGGCTCAGTAATTTCCCATAAAAGCTGAGCTCTGTATTTTTTAATCAAGCAAACAGGAGTAAACAGTGCATCTGCTTCTGGCTGATTCATATTTAATGCTTTTATGAGTATTTCCAGCAGCGTGATGGTGTGTGTGTGGGATTGAGTCAAAATAAACTACATTGTGTTTTTAATCGTTGCTGAAACAATGGCGCTCTTGTTGCTTGTTAGTCACATCAATTCATTGTTGTCTCTGGTCGTCTCATGGGATTTGCTGAAAGCACACTAGCATGTTAAAGACTATCTGCTTCTGACAGAAGCTGAAACATCTGCCTTCTGCTCTTTTTCTGCACAAAGATCAGGTTTTATTTTAAAGTCAGGCATGAAATATACCGTTTTTTATTGTCAGCTCTCTCCTGCTCTGGCTACAAGCAGGAAATCTGTATTAAGTTATTTCACCACACAGCAGCAGCAGCTCTTTGACCTCTCGTCTGAGGGCGGTAAACTGGCACAATCAGCCAATAACGCAGCACAGTGTTTCCTCTTAATTTCACCCAGGCGCTAACATCACATCCCGTCAGTACTACATCCAACTGGCAAACAGATCTGTTCCACTTTTTCTGAGAATCATTGGACAGGACACATCAAATGAATGGCAGGAAAAAAGCCAGGACATTGTGCAGGACACCAGGGATAAGACAGGTACAGTCCTAACACTCCTACACACTTTTGACCTGAGAAGACAAACACTACATGCAAACGAGTTCACTCAAACCGCACTGAGCTTGAATACTCACAGTCTGTGGGTTCATCTTCCCTGTCATCAAGGCCAACAAGTCTGTATCTGACATGGAAATGGTGCAATCTGCTTTCTTAGCTGCAGGGCAGAGACACAAGAGGTACACTGAGTACAAAAATAGGAGCATGCATCTCAGAGATATTTACTCAGTGACTTAAAGGTATTTTAAGTTTGAAGGTAGAAGTCTAATAAAGCACACATAGAGCAGAAAAAACACTTTGAAGACAGACTTTGAAACTTCACAGCTGAATATCATCATGATTACATGTCACTATAACCTCCACTGAGTTTTCTCACCTGTGTCATTGTGAACACAGCCTTTACCGTTCTTCACGTCCACATACCAAGTCGCCTCCTCTCCATTTGGGCCGTCCTTTACTTTGAAGGCAAACACTCCCCCGATCTTTTTCACAAACTGCTCCCCTTCCTGTTCAATGGACACAGGGGATTTAGAGATAGGTAGGTGTTGGGGGAACTGTACTATCTATATTTACAAGCTTGTAGCACAGTCATTTAGCTAGGCAGGGCACTATGACTCCTTTCAGGATAGGTTACGCTACTCAGAAAGACCATACTTTCATATATGACACTGTACTGTACATATTTAAGGACACCTTTTATGAAAAACATTTTGCAATGTTTGAATTGGATCAGTTTTCGTCTGTATAAGCACAGGTTGTAAGACACACACAGTAAATATCTAAGAGTGTCAGTAGATCATGGAGTTAAAAGCCACGTTCATGGGTTATTCTGAGGCCGAATATGTACAGGAAGTTTTAAAAAACCTTTTCATGGATATTTTGTTTCACTTATACCCCCAACTGTGATTCATTGTTTTCATTTTCCGTAACCGCTCATCCTGCTGGAGCTTATCCCTGCTGTCACTGGGCTGGTACACCCTGGACAAGTCGCCAGACTCTCACAGGGCCGACACATTCACACCTACGGCCAAGTTAACGTGTGTGTCTTTGGATTGCGGGAGAAAGCCAGAGCGCTTGCAGAAAACCCACGCTTACACAATGAGAACAGGCGAACTCAGCACAGAGGGGCTACCGCAACCCTGGGGTTCAAACCCCCCCCCCGACTGTGATGAATTTGTTAAATGTTAACCCTACTATTTCCATGTGGACTTGTTATGAGTGATGTATTTAAATCAATCAATCAATCAATCAGCTGGAGCTAAACGGGGCAAAGACAGGTAGAGACCATGGCAATGGAGCAGGAGCAAGGAGTATGTCAGACAATCCTAAGAGGCGTCTAAGAAAAGTTTCTAGGGTGAAAGCTCCAGATAAAAAAAGAAACAAGGCGTTCGGAGGAAGGATTAGATTCTTCCCTCTGCAGGGATGACGGCGTCCTTAGCTGACATTACTGTCTTTCAGAGGCTGTAGCGGGCTGAGCTTTGAAGCTAGAGTGAAAATACTGGCATCATGTGAAATCAGAAACCCTCACTCCATTGGTATCACGTACCACATCATGCTAGCTGAATGAAACTGGGTTCTATGTGTACACACAAGTCTCCTCTTTACAGACACGCCCACTTAATGCTAGTCCCTTTGGGGCAAAAACCCTGCAGTTTGCATTATTTTATTTGAACATTTCTGCACACTGGGGTCCCTAAATAGTCTTGGAATTGCATGAATTGGGTAAAACTGGAGAGCGGAGACTCTTGTGGATTCAATAAGCCTTATTTTATTAATGTGTGATGATGTGAGTCCCTATAGCAGCAATTTTATTGTGATATGTTTGGTCCTAAACAAAGCACAAAGTAATAGTGGCTCATGTGAATGCAAGGTTGAAAAAAGTGGTAAAAGCGCTCTACAACCATAGACCACAAAGATATTGAATGTACTCTGTGGAAATTTTCACCTCTGGCAGTGCTGGTAAAAAGAGAACTGTTAGGAAGAAAACATGGTTATAAACTATGCAGGCTTGAAATTGTAAAATAACAAACAAAATGACTTTGCAAATGTTTTATGGGCAGGAAAATGCATTCAACACATTTGTTAGACCTCAGGGATACACACAATTTGGTGACAATCATTAAGTGTAAACAGAAACTTTGTTTACGAGAAAACTTGCCAGTGAAATTTGCAGTCTGCACAGGCAACACATTTCAAGCTCACACTCTTCATCAGGCAAAATTATCTTACTCTATCACTCCTCTGACAATGTTTAACTAATATGGAAATCGAAAAAGGACAACAAGTTCTCTCACTGAAAACAAGCTGTGCAGCTAAAATGTTGAATCTGTGTCTCATCAGTTGCCTGAGATATTACACTAAACCATGTCACTAAGTATCCAGGGTGCTCCACTGTTGCCATTTTCTCATTGATGACAAATCCCATTCATTACATAGACAGCACTGCCGGCGGGCTCAAGATGAATCTGGTATGATTGAGGTCACATAAAGGTAACTGCTTAAAAACACTGACTTTTGGAGGAAGCCATTTGTCTGATTGAATCAACATAAGCTTGATATTAGTTTTATACCATGAAACAACAGTTTGGGAAGTGATCCAAATGTGCCACCATGAGGCTAAAGGCCCAAGCTGCCATATGGCACAGAGTGCATGTTTGTCCGTCCTTGGAAAGGGATTTGACTTTTGCTCTTCCCGAGGTTTGTTCCATTTTTATCTTTATTTTCAGAATCAAGGGTCAAAGGACAGAAGGTGTCATATGTTGTACAGATTGTTAAGTCACTTGAAAATTTACTTGACTTATAAGCAATGTGTATGATTAGACATATTGATTAAATGCTTACAAAAACCTATATGTGTGCTACAAATGAATTAAAACAAGACTACAGAGCTGCCTTTGTAAAAAGAAGTACTGACATAAAAGTCCTTGAAAAAGTGATAATAATAAGTCAGAGATCTGGGATTATCAATATTGTTTCCTACGGTCAGTTATCATATATATCAATTATTATGTATTGTGGCTTCTTCCATTTGAGATGTACAAAATGACAATTTCGTGAACATCGCGTATAAATTGTTACGACATTTTTTTAACCCACCAGTATTAGATTTGCTTTAGCATTTCCGTCCTCTCACTCTCTCCTTTAATGCTCTTCCTCTCACGGACAACAAAAGAGGTTAAAAAAGAAAAGACTCGCAAACATGATGCGTCATACGTCATTTGTATCTGTAGAGCTCCAGACCGCAACTATTTAGTCACAATTTGCAACCATGGAGCACCTGTTTGACTTGCAGATGTTCTTAATATATGAATTGGAGAGCTGTTGGTTTGTTTCCAGCTCACTGTGAATAAATCCTAAAGTTTAACGGAGCCGCTTTAACATTTTGACTTTTAACAAGATTAACAATACTATGAGCAGGTAAGGCATATGGTCTTATATTTGCAGAGCTCCAGACCGCAACTATCAGTCACATTTTGTGGCAATGGAGCACCAGTGCGACTTGAAAATGTTTTTAATAAATTAACTGGAGAGCTGTGAACACTGTGAGCAGGCAAAGCATGTCTTTTTGTACCTGCAGTGCGCCAGACCGCAACTTTTAAGCCACATTTTGTGACCATGAAGCACCAGTGCAACATTTAAATACTATTAATACATAAACTGGAGCGCTGTTAGTTTGTTTCCAGCTCACGGGGAATAAATCCTCAAGTTTACACAGCTCTGGGGTAAAAGTTTAACTTTCTGCTACTAGATGGTGCATGCTCTGCTGCAACAACACGGCCCGTACGTCTGTCTGTTATTAGCACAGCCACTGCACGCAGAGCTCAGACCATTGCACAGGACCCCAGTTGGCACTCAAGATGTAAGCGTGTGTGATGGAAGCGTGAAGAAAATTTTCCCAATAGTACAAATAAACTAATCTAATCTAACTGCTTACAAGTAAATGTTTACCAGAAGTTTCAAGTTCACAGCAAAACATATCAACACTTTTGGCCCAAGACGAGCTGGATGCTTCAGAATAAAAGCACCAGTAATCCTGCTTTGACAGATTTCATTATAAAACGTTCTTATTTAATTTTGTTATAACTGTATTTTATTTAATTTTACAATAAGAGTATGTTATTGAACTTGATTATAACAGTAAGCTATTTTCTTCTAACTGTAGTTTATTTAGAGTTTAGTATTTTAGTAGTCCGCAGTAGTTTAGAGGACATATCAAAATATCAAGATTTCATGTATTGCAATAAAGTCTAAAAATACTGCAATATTACTAACAGACCATATCACCCAGCCAAATGTAAGTCATGTAATCACCTCCTGGAGCTTCTTGTCGATTTCCTGGAACACAGCATGTGCCTTGAACCCCTCCAGTCCGTCACTAGCACTGGTGTAAATGGCTTGAATCCTTGACATGGTGAAGGCAGAGGCATGAGAATGAGAAGGTACGGTTAGTGATAGCAGAAGTGATAAAAACACGTTACAGAAAAGTACATGGTTGCCAAAGACAAACCAATCACTGATCAAACGTTTACTTTGATACTTCATTCTTTTTCATATATTTTAGGAGTACGTATTTTTTTCTTATGGATCTCTCCCCTGGATCCAAGTGTGTGTTCCCCCTTGTCAATTTCATATTACAACATGCAAGTACCACCCACCTGTCACCAGCTCTGAGGTGACACACAACACAAAGCCCACTCCATTATCACTTCCACAGATGGATTTAAGCGCATCAAGACTGTGGCCTCCACATTTTACACCTCCACTGCCTGGTTCACAGTCTGTGTATTTATCTAAACATCAAAACAGCTACTCTCAGCTAAATCAACTATGTCACTATCTTTATGCACCTGTCAGCCAGCTGAGAAGAAGGTGTTGCTGCACAACAAAGTTCCAGAACACTGACTGCGTTGGTGGTTCATAAACAGCTCTTAAAGAGGACAGCAGTACATTTTAAATGAAGTCTGAGATAAGATAAAGCAGCCTTCACCTTTTCCCCAGAGGTGAAATTCAGGTGTTTTTCGTGACTGAAGCAACATATTTTAGGACTTCTAATAATTAGGCTAGATGGATGGAAAAAAAATACAATTATTTATAAATTATGGCCAAACGGTTACATGGATAGTCAGTTTTGTCTATAATGTGACTTCTTGGATATTAAATGTTTATCTGCAATTTCTTGTGGTCCAAGAAATATTTGTTCCTCAACTGTTCTGAAGTAGCAGATCACATGACCTGGATATGTTTGAAACGGATAACATGACCACAGATACTGGACTACTGAATATCTTGTAAAACAATTTTATATTGCTGGCAAAATATTACACATGCATGCTCTTAATCTCTTGGTGGTCTCTTGTACAATAAAGTACCATACGTATATAATATGGTATAATGTAGAGGTACAGACTTGAGTCTAGGGCTGCAACTAACGGTCAGTCTCTCCCAAACCCCAAAATTATGTCATCTAATGTCTTGTTTCGTACTCATGCCAAAGGGTTTTAGTTCACCGTCTTGGGAGAGTATGTAAAACTGCCAATATCTGAACGTAATAAAAGTATTTTGAGGTAGTTTTATTGTACTTCCTATGAAAAATGACTCAACCTGATTAGTCGACTACTAAAATAGCCACTGATTATTTCAATAGTCAATTAGACATAAGTATGCAAAACATGCAGGCAGAAAAATGCAGACTGAGATACAACAACGTCTGGCAAATTCACTGTAGCATAAGGTAGTATGAAATAGTAAGTATAGCAGGGGTGTCAAACATATGACCTACAGGTCAGGACTGGCCCGCTGAATGACTTTGTACACCTAATATTGATGCACTTGTGAAACTAAGAGGTGTCAGGTTTTAGAAGCAAGTTATACAGCGAGTCTCCTGCTTAAAATAAAATGCTGCTTTAAAGGCCGTTCCAGTCTGACAAGAATACAGTACTCTGTCAAATGATGAATAATCACCATGGTCATATTTAACTTTGTGCAAAATACTGTCAATCGGCAGCTTCAGTACAAAAGAAGAACACTGTCTGTGGGACACTACTGCTAAGGCACTGCCAAAACTTTAGATTTCTAACTGGGTTGTAAGACAGGATATAACTTAACCTGCATCCTTAATAGCTTCCACTTTGGTTTGTTGAGGTGACACCAGCATGTAGTTGACTGAATGTGGAAAACTGAGACATATTGTTGAAACTGCACTTATTTTTCTGAAGACACCTCAGGCTGTTCATTGTCTGTTATGTAAATGGATGAATGTTTTAAGAGTGCACTTCTTTAGGCTAAAACAGATGGGAAATGTTAAGGTGTTACTATCTATACACTGATCGGCCAAAACATTCAAACCACTGACAGGTGAAGTGAGTAACAGTGATCATTTTGTTACAATGCAATTTTCTGCTGGGAAACCGTTGGTCATGGTGTTCATGTGGATACCACTTGATGGCCTCCACCCACCCAAACACCACGTTACTTCCTGATGGCGGTGGCCCCCCAGCAGAAAAACGCATCATGCCACACCACAAAGACTGTTTAGGAGCGTGACAAAAAGCTCAAGGTGTCGACCTGGCCTCCAAATCTCCCACAATCTGATGGAGCATCTCGGGACGTGCTGGTACCCCACCTCACAACTGACAGGTCTCAAATGATCCGAAGCCAGCACCCTGGTGCCAGGACACCTTCCAGAGATCATAGGGAGGCCTCACGGTGGATCAGGGGTACCAGCACGTCCCATGGATGCGCGATCAGATTTGGATCTGGGGAATTTGGAGGCCAGGTCGACACCTTGAGCTTTTTGTCACGCTCCTCATGCCATTCCTAAGCAGTTTTTGTGGTGTGGCGTGGCTCATTTTCCTGCTGGAGGGGCAGCTGACATCAGGGAGTTTTGCAGCCATGAGGAGGGATACTTGATCTGTAGAGGTGTTCAGGTGGGCGAGCACCTCAAGTGGCATCCTGGCAAAAGATCCCCAGGAGAACATTGCATTTTTGTCTGATTGGTGTATGTTATTATATAATTACATATTTTTTTAATTATATATAATATATATCATACATAACTGGTCCGGGATACTTGAGATCAAATTAGATGTTTGACACCCTTTAAGTATTATATAACATGGTATGTAAATAAGTCGACCAACAGCAAGTCAATGGAGAGGGACAGTGTGCCAAACACTGTGGGAACTGTGTGTGTATCACATCACAGTTTTTCCACATCATAATTAGCTTCTTTGCTATTTATGTTGTAATAAACGGAGGGTTACAGTGTCACTTCAGCTTTGTAGTCATGTAACAAAGAGCTGGAGTTAATGAGTGAGTGACTTCGACAAACACGTTAACGTGCGCCTAGCTGTGTGTTTGACATGTTCTAGCTAACTGTGAACTCGGTGTAACGTTAACCGGGAACACCGAGTGACCTCAATGAATTACACACAAACGTGTAACGTGACGTGTCCCAGTGATACGGTACAGTGTTCAGCGCTCTTACCTTGGTGTCTGTATTTCAGGCATCTTGCTGTAGCGTCAGGTGAACAGGCTGCAGTGTCGCGGGATGGTGGAGTCAAAGCTTAGCTTGCCTGCTGTGCTGTGTGCTAACTGCACTTCCGTGTTTCCTCCTGCTGTCGCTGATCTTCAGACTCGATGTGTCGATGTCAGATTGAGCAGAGTAATCGAGCGCAGGGAACATAGTGATGGTCAAAGCAGTTCATTAGATGTTACTGAATCACTAGAGTCAGTTCATTAAAAAGATTCGTTCAAAAGATTCAAGGCAAGGCAATTTTATTTATATAGCACCATTCATGCACAAGGCAATTCAACGTGCTTTACAAGAGAAATACGCTAAGATAAAAGATTAAAGGAACAATAGATCATTAAAAACAAAAGCTAAAAGCAAGAAAAACAGTGCAGAAAATGCATTTAAAAGGCAAACATAAAGCAAAAGCAACAGCAGACAAATTCACTGGTAAGCTGCAGTAAATAGTAATGTTTTAAGCCCTGATTTAAATGAGTTGACAGTTTCAGCCGACCTCACATAAGTTTGTACCACAGGCGGGGAGCATAGAAACTAAAGGCTGCTTCACCTTGTTTGGTTTTGATCCTGGAAACACTGAGTAAACCTGTTCCAGATGATCTGAGGGGTCTGGTTGCTTCATAACATACAAGTATATCAGAGATGTATTTAGGCCCGAGACCATTTAGTGCTTTATAGACAAGTAACAAGATTTTAAAGTCTATCCTTTAACACACAGGAAGCCAGTGCAGTGATTTAAGCGCTGGTGTAATGTGCTCCACTCTCTTGGTGTTGGTGAGGACTCTGGCAGCAGCGTTCTGGACGAGCTGCAGTTGTCTGATTGATTTTTTACTCAGGCCTGTGAAGACACCGTTACAATAGTCCAGCCTGCTGAAAATGAAAGCATGAACACGTTTTCTGTATCTTGTTTAGACAGAAATTCTTTTATTCTTGCTATGTTTTTAAGGTGGTAGTAGGCTGATTTAGTAATTGTCTTAATGTGACTATTGAAATTTAGGTCTGAGTCCAGAACTACACCAAGATTTCTGGCTTGATTTGTAGGTTTTAGTGTCATGGCATCAAGGTGAGCACTGACTATTGATCTTTGTTCTTTGGGGCCAAAAACAACTATCTCAGTTTTTTCTGTGTTTAGTTGTAGAAAATTCTGGCACATCCACGTATTGATTTCGTCAATGCACTTATTTAGTAGATATAGGGGACTGAAGTCATCTGGTGACACTGTTATGTAAAGTTGTGTGTCATCTGCATAAGTATGGTAGGAGATGTTATGATATTCCATAATCTGAGCAAGAGGGAGCATATAGATGTTGAACAGATGAGGCCCAAGAATGGACCCTTGAGGAACTCCACATGTAATCTTTGTTCACACAGATTCATAATTGCCAAGTGACACACACACAGTGCTTGGCGGGCGGAGCACTGTGCAGTCTGACTCACTGAACTGATACACGGCTGAGCTGCTGCTCCGTCTGCCCTGCACCGGTGAGTCTCAATACTGGCCAGCCTAATGTTTTAAGTTTGTTTATCTGGAAACTAAATCTGTTAAAACAATGGGGAGGTGTGTGAATGTGTTCATGTGGCTTGATTCCTGGCTGCATTAGCCCTTAGCTTGGAGAAAACGGTCCCTATGAAAGTGTATCGCTGAGAAGAAATTATTTGAATCACTCAGGGATCAGGGTTATGTCGTTCATCGAGTGATTCATTCACTGAGTGATTCGTTCACCGAGTGATTCGTCACATGGTAGGCAGTCCCTCCCTGCAACGTGGCTGACTTGCAAGTGATTCATCGTTTGCACGGACCGATACGGCAGTTCCACTCCCGGCCTGCAGGCTCGCTGCTGAGCTCAACTGAACTGAGAAATTAACGAATCAGTTCTGGAAGTGATTAAGTTCTGTACGTTCACTCAACAGATTTGTTCTTTTGAATGATTTGTACGTGAGCGACACAACACTACTGTGAACATAACTTCAGATACAATCCAACAAACAGTCCACTCTCCAAATTCTCAGTTTAATTAGTTTGTTTAAAGATGTGATTCTCAAAGATGGCCCCCAAAGATGAGCTGGTAAGTTGACTCCTCGGGCAGCAGGAGGAGGACGAACCATCATGGAAGGACGAGCCCCTGCACGGCAAGTACCACCGACAGATTGAAGAAGTGGCCAACATCAAGAGTTGCAAAAGGCTGGACTGAAAGACACCCCAGAAGCACTAATTATGGCAGCACAAGAACAGGCACTTAGTACAAGATCAATAGAAGCAGGGGTCTACCACACCAGACAGGACCCCAGGTGCAGGCTGTGCAAAGATGCTCCTGGGACAGTTCAGCACATAATAGCAGGGTGTAAGATGCAAACAGGAAGTGCGAACATGGGACACCATTACCAAGTGGCTGGCATAGTGTACAGGAACAACCCGCACTGAGTGTGGGCTGGAGGTCCCAAGGTCAGAATGGAAGACACCTCCTAAGGTGGTTGAGAATGCCCGAGCTAGGGACAGACAAACCGGTGATGGCTAACCAACTGGACATCGTGTTGAGCGACAAACAACAGAAGAAGGCAGTGGTGATAGTGGTGCAAGCAACATCAGGAAGAAGGAACACGAGAAACTAGAGAAACACCAAGGGCTGAAAGAGGAGCTAGAAAAGATGTCAGGAGTAAAGGCAACAGTGGTGCGAGTGGTGATTAATGCACTCAGGGTTGTGACCCCCAGACTGGGAGACTGGCTCCTGCAGATTCCAGGTACAACATCTGAGGTCTCTGTCCAGAAGTGTGCAGTCCTAGGAACAGCAAAGAACCCTCAAACTCCCAGGCCTCTGGTCGGGGAC
Source organism: Epinephelus cyanopodus (assembly GCA_026686955.1). NCBI lineage: Eukaryota > Metazoa > Chordata > Actinopteri > Perciformes > Serranidae > Epinephelus > Epinephelus cyanopodus. The sequence goes on from CM048920.1 coordinate 8,466,852, forward strand.
CTGAGCTTGAGGAAGACACATCCAAAATAGTGAATCGATCACATTCTATTCGAACAATTTCTGTATTATTTACATGGACTGTAGACTACAAAAGTTAAAGATGGACAATGTGACAGCTCCCCAAAAGTAAAGCCAAAACATCTAGTCCGCCCTTCATGGCTGGCTGGAGTTTAGGTCGTGAACCTAGCCCCGTCTATGTTAGTAGATGGGACATGAGCCACACTAAAGTCTCAAAGTACATGTCAAATAAATTTTTCTTCAGTTGGTTTCTGTCATTTTAGGTAGTTCCTATCACACTGATGTATATTCAGGTGTGACAAAAAGCTCAAGGTGTCGACCTGGCTTCTAAATTTCCCAGGTCCCAATCTGCTCAAGGATTCTTGTGATGTACCCCAGATGTTCCCTAATCCAAGGTGGGGCCTCCTTGGATGGGACACCTTGACCTGTGGAGGCCTGGACACAGGATCTCTGGGAGTGTCCTGCGGTGTCTGGCACCAGTGCGTTGGCGGCAGGTCCATTTAGTCCAGTGGGTTGTGAGGTGGGTTAATGGCACGTGCCACAGATGCTCATTCAGATTGGGATCTGGGGAATTTGGAGGCCAGGTTGACACTTTGGGGTCTTTGTCACATTCCTTGGGCCATTCCTGAGCCATGTTTGCAGTGTGGCATGCTGCATTATCCTGCTGGGGGGCCACTGCCATTGGGGAGCACTGTTGCCATGAGGGGGGTACTTGGTCTGCAACGGTGTTTGAGTGGGTGGAACATGTCAGGTGGTGTCCACATGGATGCCAGAACCAAAGGTTTCCCAGCAGAACAATGCACTGGAACAAAATAGTCAAAGTTATTCACCTCACCTGTCAGTGGTTTGATGTTTTGGCTGATTGGTGTATAGACAGTGCAGGCAGTGCCGTTGAACTGGGGCCCATAGAGAGAGTGGGCCCTCCAACAATACATTGGGTGGAGAATGGGCCCTTATAAGAGATTGCCACCTTGAAAATATGCCTGTGTTCAAAGACGAACTCTCATTAATTTAAGAAATGTGCCGTTTGCTATATGCCCTCGAAAAATGCAAACCCATCTCTGTCATGTTTATTCTTTCTTCATTTGTAAACAGTAAATAGCATCTATAACAAAATTAAATTTTACTTTATTTACTTATTTAACCTCTATTTAACCAGGAAGTCCCATTGAGTTTGAAAATCCTTTTTACAAGAGAGACCTGGCCAGTTAAAACACATTTAAAATGCAACCAATACAACATATAATACAGAAATCGACAACAACTATTCATCCATAGTGGCCTCTCACGAAAGCACTACATTCTTCACGATGCCCTTAAATTCATTCATGGATATAAGTTCTTATAGTGCTTATGCTTATTCTGTAACTTTAAATCAACTTTTCTGTAAAGCAGCTATTAAAATTGTTAAGTTAAATTAATAATTTCTTAATTTATTTGGTTTTCTGTTATATATATATATAGACATGCAATCATGATTGTTGGATAATGTCTACGTTGATGTTATCCAATGTCAAGTCTATGACTGTGTGACGAGACAATATGTGCACAATAGCGTGCGCTGGAGCCCATCATAACTACCATACGTCTTTGTGTGGCTCCAAATGAAATCCATCGCAAGGCGGCAGCGGCCACGTTCAAGACATTTGGCTTCATATTTGCACAGTGGGAGAGTGGAGATGAACGGTCCACTCTATGATTGTACATTCCACAGTCTATGATTATTTAGAATCTACATTTTAATTTCGCTGCACTACGAGCGAAACACTTCACCACTTCACACTTCTCCCGATTTGAGTGCGTGTGTTTATTCACTAATTTGTGCTGATTTAATTTCTGTGCTCATTTCACAGCCAATGAGGTGAATCAGAGGAAGCATTTCCGTGAAAATGAAGCATACAATAGTTCCTATGCACTCTCGTGTTTAAGCTTTGTTATCCAGGGTCACACTGTATAGTACACAGCAATATGCCTTGTTTAGAAAGGTGTAAGTGGAAATGGGGGAGGGGGTCTGTTGCATTATCTGGCGTTCATAGAGTGCTGTAACACAATGTTTGCATGGCTGTCCTGGCTTCCATGGTTTTAATTTTGCAAAAGCAGTGTTGACCCAAGCATGTCTAATCACACAAACCCTGCATTACAGTCAAATAATTGATTTAAAAAAAACACATAACTATAAATTTATAACACAGTGTTCCCACTGTGATGGAGATAGGCATATATATCAGCATGTGCATACCCATAATTGTCCCTCAACAACCACCCCATACATTTTCAATTTCAGCTGGATACACTAGTTTAAGATTCTCTGCATTGTTTGAAATTCCTGCTGCAATATAGATGTGCAGAACTGTGTTATCTGTCTGCTGCAGGCTTTGCAGAGTGCGTAGGTCAGTAAAGTAATGTACACAGAGTGGAGGCTAACATTAGAAAATCCCATCAGCCTAATGGCAGCTGTGCACCAACTCCATCACTCTCCCACCCGACATGGGAGGCCAGGCGATGCTGTCCTGTTATTATAAGATTCTGTCTGGTCTTCTTTCTGCAGTGGTTGTGTGGGGGTTGAGCTCAGACCACACAGCTTAGTGAGTTTAAGGCCAGTGATCAGGAAAACACTGCACTCTGCTGGCCAGGAGACCTCATCATAACATATCAGAAATGGAAACATTTTCTGCTCGATGCATCAAAGATACTGAAGGTTGAGTTTGTGAATGTGCTTTTTAAATGCTGTAGTGTATGTGTCAGATTTAACATGTGCTATGTTAGCATTTAATGTCCTATTGGATGCTGCGTGAGCTGAAGGAGTTACATAACTTCTACATGAAAAATAAACTCAACTGAGACACTATACCTGTGGAGGAATGACCTACTACTTCAGCTCAGCTCTGTGATACATGTGAGAGGACATTAGTTTTGCCCGTATGGATCGTTTCACTCACTGGAACTGGACAGTCTGGAGTCAGAGGCAAAGAGGAGGATGAAGGACATCCTATATAACCCCTCTCATCCTCTCCGTGATGAGCTGTGGCAGATGGGCAGCTCATTCAGTTGCTGGATCATCCCACCCAGGTGCAAAACTGAGCGCTCATTTGTGTCCACTGCCATCAGAAGACAGAGACGACAGATTGTCACGACACACACACACACACACACACACACACACACACACACACACACACACACACACACACACACACACACACACAGTGTCTGGCACATTCAGGACTCTCACATCACTCTCCCTCATCTTTGACCCTCTGTTGGTCGGATTTATATCCTTTGTTATATATCTGATATATCTTTAAATATAATAAATTATCATATTTCATACTTCACCATATAATTATTGTTAATATTCCTTATGATTATATATTGTACTATACCATTTGATATTCTGTTTAACTGCTGTATTATGTTATACTACATTACATCATTACTATTACATTGTACCTTATACCACTGGTTCCTGACCTCAATAGGAGTCGCCAAAGCTTCATAAGGGGTCGCAAAGCCTTCTTGAATTTAAAGGGTGTGAGAAAACTTTAAGAAAATATATATATATTTAGTGGACCTATATCTCAGACTCAGTGAAGACCTGAACAAAAGCCATATTCACTGTCTGCTAAACAGCCTCGCAAAATTCACAACGTGCTTCAGAAAGTATAATTAAACAATAAAAATGAAGGCAATAGAACAATTACAACAAAGCAACACAAAGAAAGTAAAACATAGAGCAAATACAGGCTACTGAGGCCCCAGAAAGAAAAACACCAGGGAACAAGCACCTGACAATTTAGGGTGGGACAAAGGTCATTTTCAGTTGTTTTTTCACATTTCTAAGGAGGCCACAGACTGTATCCCTAAAGGAAGAGAGCTTCACAGTGCTGGAGCCACGTCTTCAAAGGCACAATCACCATTTGTTTTGAGTCTGGCGCAGGGGACAGCCACTAGGTCCTGATCTGACGACCTAAGAACAAGTATCTCGCAGTGAATCCGGAACCTGATGGGAGGCCAGTGTGGAGAAACTAAAATGGGAGTGATGTGGGTTGACCTGAGTTAACAGCCTTACTGCAGCATTCTGGATTATTTGAACACGGTTCAGGGATGATTTGCTCAGGCAGATAAAAAGAGTTACAGTCGTCCAGTCAGGAGGACACAAAAGCATGGATAATCATCTCTAGCTCAGGTCGAAACACATCAGACCTGAGCTTTGCAATATTTCTTAGTTGTGTAAAACAAGTATGGGTTGATGATTTAACATGATGATCAAAAACAACTGGTTGCTGTACCTCTTATTTTATTTATATTTTTCATTTTTACTTCTCTATGTATCTGTACTCATCTCTCTCTGTGTTGCTGCAACGTCTGAATGTCCCCTCTGGGGCTAAATAAAGGCTTATCTTACATAATGATGGTACTGCTTACACTGATGTTAGACTCTTTACCTTTAATTTGAATGTTTAATAGTGTGTTGTTTGTATAACCTAACTGCTGTGTATTTAAGCCTGAGTTAAATCAATATTTGAGCCTTGAGCTGAGCTGGGTGCTCACTCTGCAACACTTGCCCAGGTGACTACAGAGGAAGAGGAAAATTAACAGTTAACAGTTCTCATTATGGCAAAGTATTAAACAAATATGTACAACATGATGCACTAAGCCAAATTTATGACAGCCCCACTCTGTTTAAATGCTTTTTGTGATGAATTTCACCCACACTGTAAATCCATGAAACATATGAGTGCAAAATCTGTAAAATAGCTGCTGAGAAGTGTAAGATTGTACAAATTAATAGTATGAATGTGTTAACTTTTAGTTTAAGTTGAGGACCATTTATATGTATTCTATTTTGTATTATTTACAATTAATGTATTTATTTTCTCACTTTATTGTTTTATTTTAGGTGATTTATTTTTACTTCACAGATAAATAATTATTTCGTATAGTTTATTTTTATAATTTACAATGTATACACTTAAATTTTCTTATGTTATTATTTTATTTTAGAAAAATATTTTAATTTTTATTTTGCTACTCAGACACATAAAGATTTTAAACTGTGCTCAACATATCTTCTTGTTTGTGCATTTTATTTATAATATTGTTTATTTTTGTTATTTACAATGTATGCACTCTATTTTCTTATCTATTTTTTTTATTTTAGCTAAAAAATATATTTTTATTTTACTACACAGACACATAAGGATTTTAAATTGTGCTCAACATACCTTATAATTTGTACATTTGTTAGATTGTTTATTTTTTATTTGCAGTGTATGCACTTTAATTTATTATCTTTCTTTATTCTTTTATTTTAGCTAAAATATTTTTATTTTCCCACTCAGACACATACGGATTTTAAACTGTGCTTAACATACCTTATTGTCTGCATATTTTATTTTTTATTTTTTTATTTTTAGCATTTTCAATTCATGCACTTTAATTTATTTTTTAATTTAATTGATTTATTTTAGATATTATATTTTATTTTACTAGTCAGATACATGAGGATTTTAATTTGTTTAACCTCTCATGTTGTTTGTATTTTTTTATTTATTTTTTTATTTTTAGCATTTTCAATTCATGCACTTTAATTTTTTTTTTAATTTGTTAATTGATTTATTTTAGATATATATTTTTTTAAGAGGGGAGGGGTAAGGTAAGTCACGTGACAGGTTTTGCCGGTTAAACTTCCTGTTGTCATTCACTGTAATATTTTTCTTTTTGCTTTAACTTATCGTTTAACTTTAACTGTTTCCGGAACAATTCGGGTGCGGGTTTTATGTGCCGGGTCCATATTTCCGTCGGCCAAACACAACCCGGGTATTAAACTGATTCAGACACTCACGGGTCATTCAAGGCAACCTGTCAGCTAATGCTAGCTGCTAATGTTAGCTAGCTGTCGGGTCTCCTGAGCTGAGTGTTAGCTTCAGTCCATTAGCTCTAACCGGTTTGCTTCACGTCTACACATCAGATACTCAGCTTCGTCGCTAACACCATGGCCGGTCTGCTGTCAGTGCAGCGCGTCGCCTCTCTGAGGAAATCCGGGATTCATTTCAGAGCTGCTGCTTTGGGGATCGATAAGAGAAACTACAGCAGCAAATCTGGAGGCGAGTATCTGCATCAAAGTGTCGTCCCGTCGATGCATTACCAGAAGAGTTTACCCAGGTGAGTGCGGAGCTGAATGAGGAGTAGCTCTAGCATATTGTCTTATGTGTTAGATTATCGCTTTCATTCAGCATATCTCCGGCTTCATATGGATCTAATGTGAGATATGAAACAACCCTGGAGATGTCAGGTGGATGCAGAAAGGTGTTCTGAATGAAAGAAGGTGACCCAGTAAAATTTATATGAATGTAGGTGAAAGTGCACACTTGACTGTGGATCGGTGACCACTAGAGGGCCGTGACATGACTGACATCTGCTAAGATGGATGGATGCGTCTATACTGTACATGCTAATGCTACATACATGTGTGAGGTACATGTAGATCATTTGGAGGAGTGTATGAGTCCAGGGTGTAAGTGTTCAGCAGGGTTGGAAATGGACTTTTTGTGGCTGGTGAGTAAAACAAATCTAGCAGCCACGTCTCATTTTTTTTTAATAATGTGAGTTTGTTTTGCGTGTACAGTACCTTGTTCAGCCAGTTTAAATGCAGTTAGGGCACTAATTACCTAAAAGTAAAAAATTGTAAACTTTTATTCCAGGCTTCACCTCCCGCTGTTTAACCAGGAGGTCATAAAGCGGATGTGAGGTGTTTTGCATGATGCACAACAGATAGATAGAGAGATAAACTTTATTGTTCACTTCAGTTGAACTTTGGCTTTGGCCTCTGTCAAACAAAGCAATGGCGCACACAAATAGAATCAGTGCTATTATAAAATAAAAGCATTCATCCTGTGTTAAGAGCCTGTTTGGCATCGGAAATAAAGGACTTCTTGTCTATGTCCCGGCTGGTTCTTGGGACTCTAAATCGACAGCAGACAGGAGCAGCTCAAACTCTTGAGTGTGATGGATGTGAGACTTCTGGAATTACGTTTGGCAGAGCTGTTTCTATGACTTGCCAGTCACCATCCCTGCAATGTTAACAATCTTGGAGAGCTTGTTTGTGCTCTTTGCACTCTTCGCACCATGCTGTCATGTTAGATGATGAAATGCTTTTAAGCAGACCTCAGCCTCCTGATTGAAAAAACAAGCGCTGATTAAATCTCTTAAAAATGCTCTCTGAGTTGTCATTAAACATTGAGGCCTGATCAATAATTGTGCCCAAAATGTTCTACTTCTCTACAGGCTGGTCACTGAGTATGACAAGCAGTATGTGACTGTGAAGTAGAGACAAGGTGATTTATGAACAGCAAAAACACAAAATACTCTGGTCACACTGAAAAAAGGTTGCATGAATTTTAGAGTAACTGGCTGCCGGATGCCACTAAGTTAAGTCACTAAGCTGAGCTGGAAGGTGAAGCTTTTGATTTACTGGTCCATCTACATCCCAACCCTCACCTATGGTCATGAGCTCTGGGTAGTGAGCGAAAGAATGAGATTGCGGATAAAAGTGGCTGAAATGAGTTTCCACTGTAGGGTGTCTGGGTTCAGCCTTAGAGACAGGGTGAGGAGCTCGGACATCTGGAGGGAGCTCGGAGTAGAGCCGCTGCTCCTTCATGTCAAAAGGGGTCAGTTGAGGTGGTTTGGCCATCTGATCAGGATCCTCCTGGGCGCCTCCTGTTAGAGGTGTTTCAGGCAAGTCCCACTGATAAGAGGCCCCACGGTAAAACCAGAACACACTGAAGGGATTATGTATCTCATCTGGCCTGAGAACGCCTTGGGGTCGCCCAGGAGGAGCTGGAAAGCCTTGCTGGGGAGAAGGACGTCTAGGGTGGATGGATGGATACTGTATGCACTGTTTACACTATTTTCCTGTATGTATTACAGTAAAATACTATTCAGATTACAAAACATGGTTACAGCCTACTCTTTGTTTTATTGTTAGGCTCCCTGTACCAAAGTTGGAGGATACAATCAGAAGATATTTAGCTGCCCAGAAGCCTTTGTTAAATGATGACCAGTTCAGGTAAGAGTTCACCAGAAAATCAACCTTTTAATTTCATTATTTAAAACTTACTCTAAATACTAACTATCTGAATCTTATAAATCCAAAGGACGACAGAGAAGCTTGCACAAGAATTCCAGAGTGGTGCGGGAAAACAGCTGCATGAGGAGCTGGTAGCGCAGGACAAAAACAACAAGCACACAAGCTACATCTCAGGTGAATGTGCCCCTCTGATGATCACCGTCTGCATCTTAAACGCATGCAGTCTCTAATGAACGTGGCTAAATAACTTCTTTTCTTTCAGCACCCTGGTTCGACATGTATCTTTCTGCTCGCGACCCTGTGGTGTTGAACTTCAACCCCTTCATGTCCTTCAACCCCGACCCTAAGACGGAGTACAATGACCAGCTCGTGCGGGCAACCAACATGGTGTGCTCAGCAGTGCGCTTTATGAAAACACTGCGAGCCGGAATACTGGAGCCAGAGGTTTTCCACCTCAACCCAGCGAAGAGTGACACAGACGGCTTCAAGAAGTTTATCCGCTGGGTCCCGTCTTCTCTGTCCTGGTACGGAGCTTACATGGTGAATGCGTACCCCCTGGACATGTCTCAGTACTTTCGCCTCTTCAACTCAAGTCGGATTCCCAAGAAAGGGAAAGATGAGCTCGTCACTGATGAGAAAGGGAGACATCTCCTAGTTATGAGGAAAGGCAACATGTATGTGTTTGACATTGTAGACAGGGATGGGAATTTGGTGACGCCTGCAGAGATCCAGTCCCACCTGAAGTACATTCTGTCTGACCCGACCCCGGCGCCTGCCTTTCCTCTGGGCGTTCTGACCAGTGAGAACAGGGACGTGTGGGCCGGGCTCAGGGATAAACTGGTAGCCGCTGGAAACGCAGAGGATTTACGGATTGTGGACAGCGCCATTTTCTGTCTCAGTCTGGATGATGAAAGCATGAGGGACCATATCCACATCTCTCACAACATGCTGCACGGTGACGGCTGCAACCGGTGGTACGACAAGTCCTTCTCCATCATTCTGGCCAAAGATGGACAGGCAGCCATCAACTTTGAGCACTCCTGGGGCGACGGCGTAGCTGTTCTTCGCTTCCAGAACGAGGTCTTCAAAGACACAACGCAGCAGCCGCTGGTACACCCGGGCTCTGCTCCTGCAGCTGTGGATTCAGCCTCCGCTGTGCGCAGGCTGCAGTTCAAGCTGGACAGCGAGCTGGAGAATGGCATCCAAAAAGCCAAGGAGAACTTTGACTCGGCTGTATCGAAACTCACCATCGATGCCATGGAATTCAAGAGAGGTGGCAAAGAGCAGCTAAAGAAGAGCAAGTTGAGTCCAGACGCCATCGCCCAGCTGTCTTTTCAGATGGGTTTCCTGAGGCAGTACGGACAGACAGTAGCCTCTTATGAGTCCTGTAGCACGGCGGCGTTCAAACATGGACGCACAGAGACCATCCGGCCAGCCACCGTACAACACAGAGCGATGCTCACGTGCCTTTGTTTGCCAGCCAGGCCAACACAGTGTGCAGGAGCTACAGGCCATGCTCAGTGAATGCTCCAAATATCACGGGCAGCTCACCAAAAGAGGCAGCTATGGGTGTGTATGAGATATTTCTACTTCTATTTAAAGAATTACAGTTCCTGATACCATGAAAGATTCAAAATACTGTCCCTACAAGTGTATTTTTGGGGTCTGCCCCGAATATTTTTATTTACGCTGTAAGATAACCCTTCCCTGTTGGTAGCTTTATAAGGTGCTTTGCCAATTTATTAACAGGAAAGAAAATCAAGACTTAACTTGAAGGTCCAGTGTGAAAATTTAGGGGGATTTATTGGCATCTAGAAGTTTTTAACATGAGCTGAATTATCCACAGAAGTCTCACTCTCTCAAAAACAAACTGACCCTGTGATTAAAACTAGTGAAAAAGGAAGTGGGTTTGGCCTGCTGCACTAACCACCTCTTATGTTTCTTCCTCCAGGCCAAGGTTTTGACCGTCACCTGTTTGCCATGCGATACCTGGCCAATTCAAAGGGCCAGGCTCTGCCCAGCCTGTACACAGACCCGGCTTATGCTGCCATCAACCACAACATCCTCTCCACCAGCACGCTCACCAGTCCAGCTGTGAACCTCGGTGGCTTTGCCCCGGTGGTGCCCGACGGGTTTGGCGTCGGCTACGGTGTCCACGACGACTGGATCGGCTGCAACGTGTCCAGCTACCCGGCTCGCAACGTGCACGAATTCCTGCAGTGCGTCCACAAGTCCTTAGACGACATTTTCACCATCCTGGAAGGAAAGGCACTCAGCTAAGAAACGAGTGCTTGCCATCAGCATAGAGGAATATATGTTTGATTGTATGGAACAGTGACCAGCTACCAAACTGCTGATTAACTTCTCTGGACAACCATGCTGAAAGTAATAATAAATAATAATACTAAGGTTTATTTGTATAGTGCTTTGAAAACCAGTGTTGCAAAGAATAACCAAGCAGGCATAAGGAAAAAAAGGATTATTAAAAACCATAAATTAAACACCAAAAACCGATAATGACGTTGTGTAACTCAGTAGTTAAAGATTAAAAATAAACCAAAAAGTATGATTAAGGCTTGTGATAAAGATAAATTTTCAAAAAAAGTGAGATAAATGATATATTTTATAAACCACACAAGAAACAAGGTGCTTAAATCTGTTTTTTAGTAATTAAGTGCTGGAAATGTAAGTTGGGACTTGATGTTTTCTCTGAAGGAGTTTGGATATTACTGTAGATATAAAACGAGTTATGCCTAGAAATTAAAGTTTGTAGTGTCAGCCCTTGACTGGGAACTCAAATCATATCTGTTGTACAGTGAAAGCACGATTGAACGTAGAATATGGGAGAAAATGTTAGTTTCCCACTGGCTGACATCTGCCTCATCAGTCTGTACTGTGGCCTAATGTTATGCATTAGCTGTGTTTTTTGTCTTCGGTTTGCAAACTGCAGGTGACAAGATTCAGAGTGCTGATCATATTACTTGTGCTCGTCAGATGTAGAACTCTGCGATACAGATTAGAGTCAAATTATGTGCCTTATCTGAATGTGAATTTAAGAGCACAACGGTCACTGTAAGAACTCGTATTTAATTTCTCATCACTGTCATTTACAGCCTTATTGTTTGAATGTATTTGGCAATAAAACTTTAATTTAATCCCTTTTGTATGATTACAATATCATTGTCTTGTCTCTACATTCATAGGGTTTTGGGGGTCTGTGAACGCAGCACTTTGTGGAGTTTGATAAGCAGGGTTGATAATTGATCAGCTGATCCAGTCAGAGCTGATCAGATCATTGGACCAGAGGAGCAGCTGCAGCTGAGGCGAATGAAAGCTGATCTTAATAACCACTGCAAGGAACGGTTAAGTTTTATTTTCACTGTGCTGGGTGTTATGCAGCTCTGTCTGTGCCCAGAGTACGCGCTGAGTGTGGTGCAGTGACTAACTGAACTATATATTCATTCCAACAGCGCACCTAATGAATGGTTAAGCTCCAAAAATAGTGAATCAACTGGGGCAGGCCACAAAATAAATGAATGTGTGGGAACCCCTGGACAATAAAACTCTAAGTCGGAGTGTTGATACCAGAAGGGAACACTTACAGAGAAATATTACGAGTAGCTTGGACAAGCAGCAAAGTTTTCTCACCCTTTATTTAAAAAAAAAAAGTTCCACCAAAAGCAAATGTACAAATGCGGTAGTACAACAACAGAAATACCAGCGAAAGCAATTAAAACTGAGCAAAATCCGTATTTAGATGGGCTTGATCTTGAAGTGTAGGCCGATGAGACTGAAGACGAGACATTTCAGATCTTGCACAAGGTAGTAGAACACGCGAAGACCTTCAGGGTCCCTGAAACACAAAGCAGTTTTAACATTAAGTCCTTTTGTCAATGAAAAATATACTTTATTTATTTAGGATCCCCATTAACTGCCCTAAAGCTGTGGTTCCCAACTGGTGGGTCACAGGTCCGTTCTGAATGAGTGTCCAAGTACAGTGAATCTTTTGAAGTGCTGTAGAATGAGTGACAAACATACATCTGTTGACAGAGACAGCTAATGAGCTCCATGACATGGCCAACCGGCAGTATGACGCTGAATATGTTACACTGTTTGGACCTTGAACTAATGAGTAAGGAGAAATCTGGACCAGTTGGGAGTCACTGCTCTAAAACAGGAAGTCTTCTTGGGGTCCACATTTAAACATTAAACATTACGGTCAACACAAACAGCAAACACAAGACATACATTAATAGTCATGAGTAAAATTTGCACTGGTATGTGTATGTATGGATAAAAACTGAACACTAAAAACACTGATGACTCTCAATATATTTCCCAGTAAAAACTACAAATCCTCAAATGCATTGCTTGCTACAAATATGATGTTCCAAAGTGTTTGCTTTTCAAACACTGATTTCTGTGCAAATTTGGTCAACACAGGAAAAGAACCCCATGTTTTCATTGCTCTATATGCTACTGTGCCTTTAAATACATCAATGTTTGCCTTGGAGAGTGGAAACTGGCGGTTAGAGCTCATGTGCAGCTCACAGCATGCAGCCTGTTGCAGCTGGTGCTGCTCATTACCCAGCATCCACCTGGGGATCAATTAAGTATTTCTGATCCAGTTGCCTCTTTGGTGGCTTATTTTTGACTCTTAATTGTCTTTTAATAGACTGCATAACTTTACACGTTGGAAGTATGAGTGCAGTAATCAGACCAAAGACACAAGAGTCCTGGATGAAGTACTCACTTTGACTGGTTGACGTCAATCAGGGAGCCAATTTTGGAAGTTGTGAATGAAATGTGCTCGTCGCCAATGACGATTTCCAGTTCCTGTGAAAATTTGGACAAAAACAGGTACGTTATTTTTCAGTCTTTTAAAACATTTTTTGGTCAAATTCATCAATGAATAGTTGATTTGTGCAAAATCTGTGACCTGTCAGACTCTATGTCCATGTGATCACTATTAAAAGAAATACTCATGGGTATTCCAAATTTTGAAAAGTGGACTGCTCTGTGTATGCTGGCAAACTTTGTGACCTTATATAATAAATATTAGAGTATGGCATGGTCACAGCTTTTAAAATATTTGGTCTATGGAGTCACAATTTTGAGCACAGGTGAGAAATACATTTTGTGACCACAGCAAAAAACTTTCTCTAATTAGGTCACAAAATCTAAGAGGTCACAGAAAGCAATTAAGAAACGTGGTATTATGGCACCATTACATCAACAGTTTCAGAAAATAAATTTGCAGTTACATTACTTCGCGTGGGAGGTTATCCACAGAATATTATATTTCCAAAACCTTCAATTATTTTTACTACTTCCAAAGCTTTTCCAAGCTTGGAAAATGTGATTGTGAAATCCCATGACACATTTCCAGGTTTTACCATGACTGTGGGAGCCCTGTGCTCACAGATGGTGATTTAAGTCACAAACCTGTCTGCCAACTCTGTCAGGAGGCGGCCACAGAGCGTCGTCTTCCTTGGTGATTTCACTGTCGTCGATGATCCTCTTCAGCTCCTCCATCACACTTTTGTGTACATATGCCTGGGTTGAGATGCAAAACAAAGAAGGACAAGATTAAACTCTGTGAATGTTTAAAGCTGGGCCACACGTTTATAACACAGAACTGACGTGTGCACCATTACATCACAGACATACTAATTATTTCACTATAAAATGTGAGTTTTACAGTATGTAGGGACGCACAATAATATCGGAATGGAATCGGCCAACATGCTTTTTCTTATTTTGCAATACATACGTTGAAAGCACTATATTTCATGTCTCCATCTGCTGGTGGGCCATAATCATGAGACTATGCAGCATAATATGATGTGAATTTCATTACAGAGGAGACTTTAATCTCACTTAAATTGGGTGGGGGGATAAAGTGGATATATGTATGTATATCGGTACTGGATACTGGCCAAAAAAATCTTGTGCACCCCTAACAGTATGTGCTGTGTTTTCCCTGAGAAACAATGAGTCTCTGCTTTGTTGATCATCATAATCAAATCCCTTAATGAATGACCACAATCCCCCTTGTTGCATACAGCCCTTCAGCATCTTAGAGGTAAATTAAAGACATCATCTTTATTATGTGTGGTGTGAATGGACTGCAATGAAAGAAACCCAAACACCATGGACAACAAATGATTCATGGCTAACTTTAATTGCTCCAGCAGTATTTTAGTCGTTTCATAAACACACTTTACCTCTTTCCTGATCATGACGTCATTCTTGTAGTTGCTGTTGTTTGCATACCTCAGTTTACCTGCAAGAAAATATTAACGTTAGAGTATAAATCTGAAACAACGCATCACTTGCAACACCGCTCATGTGAGTTACCATCCACACAGGTCATACAGCGGTGAAACGCTCAGAGACTAATGTTTAAACCATTAGCGCATTTGAAATAAATATTTCAGCGGTACTTCCTCAGTTTAAACATAAACTTTTATCATTTATAACACAGAGAAAACCAAAGAGATCATTTCGCGCTCGCAGCTCGTTTTGAGTCCGCTGCGGCCTGTTAAGTTAGCCGCTGCCGGGTGGCTAAGTTAGCTACATTAGCTTAGACGCAGGAAAGCTAACACATTCGTATTAGCGCCAAATTAAACTCACCGTCAGGTCTGAATTCAAATTCCAGGAACTCGTGTCCAAACTTTCCCTTGTGCCCGACATAATATCTCAAATAGAAGTCGCTTGTTGACATCTTGACTCTCCAGAAAGCGCGTTTCTCCTGCTAAAGTCTGAGGAGCGAAACTCTGCGAGCAAGAGCAACCCGGAGCCTCGCGACACTTGTGCGCATGCGTGCAGGGTCACAACGTTTCCGGGACTTCTGCGCCCCGAGATTTGTCTGACAGGAAGCTTTTACTACATGTGGCTTAATATCGTGGATTTATTTTATGATCAATGAAACACATTCACACACAGTTTAAGATGGACATTCCCTCTGCATGTATCTTCTTTAAATTACATTTGAGTCAATATATTATTTTCTGCATTAATCTGTGTAAATGTACTTAACATAGTGTCATAATCAACTTTAAAGGGATAGTTCAGTTCTTTAAAAGTAGGGTTTTGTGGGGTACTTATGGTACATTACATACAGTAGATGTCAGTCTACACGCCCCTGGTTTGAAGTCAAGTCAACTTTATTTATATAGCACATTTCATGGCAAACGTAAACCCAATGTGCTTAAGATTCATCATACATGACAAACATAAAATATCATATAAGATAATGAAATATTACATATGTATTAACAAGCAGGACATGATAGAAACAACTTGATTTTCACTGCTACCAGACTCCATTGAGAAAACTGGTAATTTCACCTCGCTGAACACACGCGCTGCTGGTGTACCGCTGCTTCAGTCAGTTACTTAGTCTGTCTTTTGGTGTGACTTCGGTGCATCTGAACTAAGCCGTTTAAATACGAAAGTCACAAAATATCTCAAACAAACAAACTGAATGAAGCAGCAGTAAACCAGAAGCTCGTGTATTCAACAGTGTTAAATTACCAGTTTTCTCAATGGAGTCTGGTAACAAAGAGAGCAATGACGCTGCTTCATTTACCCTTTCAAAATCACCACCTGACATTAAGGTAAATCAATTAAAATACTCCAAATATATAATACACCTAAACTGATATTGATTTTTTCCAGGTTGGACTTTTTTAAGTGGCTAAAATTGATTTCTTTGCTGACTAAGTCCAGCCTGTAAGACGCTACCCAGGACAGTCCTGTTAAAAATATCTTAGTGTCGTCGCATTTTACTGACGTCATTCGTCTCCGCACCAAGAAACGGCTGTGGCCGCAGTCCACGTGTGGTTGTTGTAAACTTTTAATCATGGCAGGCTCGTTTTCTCAGGAGCTCGAGGACTTGTTGAACCCTCAGCCGAAATTCGCAGATCCGGAGGATGATGGTGACGAAGCGACCAAAGCCAGAGTGATAGAGAGGTTCACCGAGGAGGACGAGGAGGAAGATGGTGTCGGCCTCAGTGCCCTGCGGAAGCACAACACATCCCTGCTGTCAGACACGGACAGACGGTATGTGGGGAAGAAGGTGTCCCGTAAAGACCTGCTGATGGACATTGAGGGATCTGGTGAAGAGGAGGAGGAGGAGGAGGAAGATGATGATGATGAGGAGGAGGAGGAGGGCAGCATAGAAGAGCTAGAAGAAGATGAAGGAGAGGAATCTTTGGGTGATGAAGAGGATGATGAAGAAGAGGAGTTGGTGGGCAGTGATGCTCAACTAGATGCTCAACGTTCATCTAAGAAAAGCGGTGCTGACGTCACTTTTCCTCAGGAAGTGGACTTTCTCAAAATGACAGAGGGCATGGATGATCTGGGAGTGAGCGAAGAAGATGATGATGATGACAGTGGCGAGGAGATTGAAGGCAGCGATGATGATGATGATGATGAGGATGAAGATGAGATGGATGACGACGATGATGATGATGAGGGAGCTGTTCGCACATTTTCTCAGGAGAAAGTGGACGAGGAGGTCGAGAAAGGGAAGGCTGTGAAGAACCAGCTGGCCCTGTGGGACAAACTGCTGGAGGGTCGAATCAAACTCCAGAAAGCTCTGGCGACCGCCAACCAGCTCCCGCAGCCGCAGACCCTCCCAGAGTTCAAGAGGAGAGGCGGAGCGGAGCTGGCGGGGCAGCTGAAGAACACCCACAAGGCTCTGAAAGCTCTCCAGAGATCCCTGCTGGAGCTGCACGATCAGCTGCTGCACCAGAACGCAGACACGAGGACCATCGCTCAGGGGGAGGCGGGAGCTCAGGGTGATGACGAGGAGATCGACAGTGATGAGGATGAAGAGGTGTCAGTGCAGGAGCGTGGGGCGCCTAAACGAAAACTGGAGATGGCAGAGTACCCGGAGTTCATGGCCAAGCGTTTTGCAGCTTTCCAGCCTTACCAGAACGCCACGCTGCAGAAGTGGCATGACAAAACCAGACTGACGATGGGCAAAAGCAGCAAAGGTTTCGGGGCATTCGACAGAAACATTCTGACCCAGGTGGAGCAGGTGCTGCTGGACAATGAGAGGCTTGTGCGACGCACCCAGACCCGGCGCTCTGAATACAGAGTCCTGGGGAAACCAGAGGCCTCTGCTGTCACCTCTGAGACCGTCCCTGCAGACGGAGAGGAGGCGGAGCAGCAGCAGCTGAAAGCAAACACACATCTAAAGGATCTGGACGAGGACATATTCGACGACGATGATTTCTACCACCAGCTGCTCAGAGAGCTGATCGAACGCAGGACGAGCGCGGCGGACCCCAATGACCAGGTGGCCATGGGCAGGCAGTGGCTGGCCATCCAGAAGCTGCGCAGCAAGATCAAGAAGAAGGTGGACACCAAAGCCAGCAAGGGGCGCAAAGTCAGATTCCACATCCACAGCAAGCTGGTGAACTTTATGGCTCCTATCGACCACAGCTCAGTGAGCGATGAGGCGCGTAGTGAACTGTACCGCGGCCTCTTTGGACAGAACTCCACAGTCAGGGAGTGACGTGGAGGAAGTGCTCATGTAACATCGGATGTGAATGAAGCCTTTCCGCACATCGTCTGGAAGGATGGCGAGCAGCAGTTTGTGTTTGGACAGAGACTGAGTCAGCAGAGGCTCCTCAGTTACACTGAATATGGACTCACAGGGCTCACACAGCTCTTCATTTATACCTTTTATACCAGTATGTGTTGCATAATGAGCAGTTTGTGATAAAATGTGTAATACATATATGTGTGTAGGGCTGCAACAGTTATTTTCATTATTGATCAATCATTTTGTCAATAAAATATCAGAAAATAGTGAAATGTTTAACTTCCCAGAGTCCAAAGTGACGTCTGCTAATGGTGTGTTTTGTCTATCAGTCAGAAAATCCAAAATTATTCAGAGACAAGAATCTATTCTTCTAAATGATCACAATTAAGAAACGTGAAATCAGTTTATCAAAAAAACCTGCTAATTTTCTGTCGATCAGCTAATCGATTAACGGACTAATTGTTCTACTTGCACAATGACTGTTAAGTGGATTTCAAGGGGGAAAAATGTCTCATGTTTCAAGTAAAGTGTGGACTTCAAATTGAATGGCCCTTTTTGTTTTAAATGGTGAACTGCCCTGACAGACATGTTGTGAGCCAGTTCCAAACCACATACAAACTATATTAGGTACACTTAGTTTTTCCAGTTACAAGAAATCAGTGTGCGTCACTGTGTTACACTGACAGCAAACAGGAAATGATATCACCCTGTAAAAGTGCAGGTTTAGTCTGTCACTGCCAATAAACTTCACACAGAAACACATTTACAAAAGATGTTTCAATGTCCTCCACAATGAAAATAATCCAGTTGTGAGCAGCTCTTTCATTTCCTTTTGAGCATTGCATTGTGGGAGAATAGTGTCCAGGGCTGAGTATCACCACGGATCTCCCGATTCGATTCATTTCAATATCGGTTCGATAGGGGATATTTCTGTTAAATACCAACGTTTGCTTGGATGTGAAAGAGATTCTCAGAGAAATTATACTGTAATTTTTACAAGAAATTACTTTGAAAAAAGAATAAATTCAGAACCGAATAAACACTGAATATTTCATAACTAAAAAGTCACAATATAACCTTAATATCTCACTGGAAACAAATCCAAACTGTCAATAAAATAAATTTTATTCCTGACATTATCATACTGAGTGAAGGCTGCTGCAGCATCGTAATATAATGACACAGAACATAAAAAAGTAAGCTAACATCAGAGCTTCTCAAGACGACAATCGTTAATAATTTAGTGCTGAGGTGAGATTAACGGGGATAAAGCTTCACACGTCATTGAGCAAAAGCTTGTATTTAAAGATCAGTCTCAGATTTTATGAATCGATATCGGGTCATTCAAATGAAGATTGATATGAGTCGATCATTTGAACCCAGCCCTAATAGTGACCATCAGCATATACACACACGCCGGCTCACACTGATGGTGTCCCAGTGTGAACACGCTGCGAAAAACCTGCTTAGAATCAGTGTGGATTTGGGACACGGGACTGAGGTCATGAGCCCAAGTTCCCCCAGCGATCTGCTGTGTGGTCAAATGTTGACCACACATCAAAGCGTTGTGGAATGCCATCTAAGTCTATATTAAATAAATAAATATGCCTATGAAATAAAATAACATAGTTGAGTCAATTAACATATTTAATAAATAAAGGTGTGCTTTTATGGAATTATGACAAAAGTCCCCTGAAATAAGCAAAAGTGGTCTTTGAATTTTCATTTAATAAAAACACATTTATGTATTTATTGCCTCGTTTATTTATTTCAGGATTTATTTCTTTGCCATATTTATTTCATAGGCAGACATATTCATCAATATATGTATAATGCTGATTTAAATTCCATTTAACTTTTTCTTAATATTTTGATTTTCACATTTAATTTACATTTACATCTGACTTTCTGTAATTGCTTTTTCTCAACATAAAGGTCTAAATGTTGCTTTGCTACACTGCCAGGAATAAAATTAAACATGTATGTATTTTTATGTTCACAAAAATTGCCTAAATAAATCATCCATTTTAAATAAATGGATTTAAATAAAGAATACGGGATAAGCTTTTCCCATAACGGACATTTTGACTTGTCATAGGCTGCGTTCACTTTATATTACTTCAACCGCAGTGAGAAAAAAACGCTGAAGCAGCCTTCAACCTGTAATTCAGAGTCAGAACAAAAAAAATTAATAAAAAAAAATCCATTATCAACACAATACAATAATGTAAAGGAGCTATACACTGAGTTTGTAACTGCTTTCACTGCTAATGAAGGACACAGAAGCAAATTTAGGCTGTTATGTGGTGCGGCTACAGGTCAGCAGTGGAGCCAACCACCCTGGACTTGGAATAATGAATGAACCTTGAACCTTTTCTTCAATATGGCACCAAGCACATGGCATTATTCTCTCAATATGCAGATTTATGAGTCAAACAGAAACAGAAAATGTCTTAAAAAACACAAATGCATATATTTAAATCAATACAAGGAACCTGGACGTGACAGATGTGTCAACTCAAGCAAACAAAGAGTACCTGAGAACTTTATCATGAGAAAAATGTACACGGGAAGAACATTTACAGAACACATTTACATCGGGCATCTCGTACTTAATGACATTTTACAGCTCAATGCATTCAGTAACACTGTTATCAGCGTGTCTTTGAAATGAAACCTGCAAACATTTGAGGATTCAAGTTCATGGGACTCAAAAGGAAATCAATACTTTGTGGTAATCTAGAACAACATAAACAGCTCTTTCTGTTAGCAACATCTGAATGAATTACTTAAAGTAACGTCAGTGTCACACCAAAATAAAAACTATAACACAATTAGTCTACAAAGACATTACAGAAAGTGATCTTTGGTGATGTCATACATCTGATGGTTTGAGGTGGGAATCGGTTGTTTTAATTTGACTGATTCAGTTTAGGTTTAGACAAGACAAAGCAAGTGCAGCTCAGGGCGCAAACATCCAAAGTCTCGATCCATTAGTACATCGTTTCAAAGTCTATTCATACAAGTCAAAAAATGCTTAACGCTGAGCCTGGAAACAAAAGAAGTGAAGTTGCATTGATAAAGGGAATTAGTCACCTTTAACGGTAGTGAGTTTGGGTAAGGCCCTGCCATTGAACAGCGCGTTGCTACACTGCGTTTATTGTATTGTTAAAGGCTATCAAGTGTGTTTTAGACACCATAACTGCTTCTGTAGTTAGCTTCAGTGCGGTGGTAAAGGCAAGCAGCAGTTTGAAATTAAATTACAAGTTAGCCCCTTTGTTTTTCTCCCCCTTCCATCTCATACAGTACACAAGCTACAGAGGAAAATATAACTGAACACAACCTTTAAACCAGACCCACAAACGGATGGTTCCCCTTCAGTCCAAACTGAATCATATCAAAAAGAGGCCTTTTGATTTCCTGGCTTTACTCTTGCTTTGTTAGCCACAGCGCAGAGCCTGTTCGGCACGTACAGGTGAACCGTCTTTCGTCTCCAGGGAGCGCTGCGCTCAGTGGGGCCGACTGCTTGACTCCATGTTTGGCTGCTTCTTTGCAGTTGCGCAGCCGTTAAACCACCCGTTCAGCCGTTTGGTCAAACCGCCGTTCAAGATGTCCTGGATGTGCTGAACTATGAGATTTATGGCAACTGTATGAAAAGACAAAGAGAGAGCGTGGTCAGGTTTAGCCCCCGTTAGTGTCTCTGATGTATTTCTAAACAGTGATCTCTGAAAAACCTGCTGATATTTAAAGAAACTCACTACTGTTTCATCCACTGCAAAACATTTCTAACCTGTGAGTCCAATGAATTTATGGTAAATACTGATGTTTCTTTCTAATATTTTGCATTTTCATTTTGCTGTACACAGTAGTGCAGTGGTTAGCATTGTCGCCTCACAGCAAGAGGATTCCTGGTTCGAACCCAGGGTGGGGGAGCCCTTCTGTGTCAGTGTGGGTTTTCTCCGGGTGCTCCAGCTTCCTCCCACAGTCCAAAGACATGCAGGTTAACTGGTGACTCTAAATTAGCCGTAGGTGTGAATGTGAGCGTGAATGGTTGTCTGTCTCTATGTGTCAGCCCTGTGATAGTCTGGTGACCTGTCCAGGGTGAACCCTGCCTCTCGCCCAATGTCTCCCCTGTGACCCAGGATGAGCAGAAAATGAATGAATTAATGTACAAAACAAGCAACGGACAAACACTGTCCTTTGACCCCACTTGCACACGGTTCTCACACATGGAGGTGACTAAACCAGCAGCTAGGAGCTAACGATGCTAACATGGTCAATATCTGGCTATAAGGCTGCAATGACATCCTGTCTTTACACCAACTTTACATTTTTTACAGAGAACCAAACTGATTTTAGGTAGCAGAAGCATCTGCCTCTGCTGTGACATATAACAAACAATAACAATGGCATACCACGACAATGACAATCATTTACTGTCAGTGTCACATAGTGGCTGACCTCGTCCTTTGCTCGGAGGGTAAGGAGTTCCCGGACCTCACCGTCTCCTCAATTAGCGGGCATTTTCAGCTGCTGCTCTTCTTCACGTTAGCTGCTAACTACTAACAGCTGCTCTTTAAATCTCCCGGCGGTGCAACGCACACATAACACGCCATCAAAACTTCACACCTGTCCTGTCTGCCGTCCCCTCCTACCAGCCACCCCTTCTAAACAGACATCAATTTGGTCCTGTTACTACCTTTGCTGCTGGCTTAATAGCGAGACAACTCTGCCCCCTATTCCGCAATTGTACCTTTTTATCAAGAATGGTGAGTTAGAATGACGGTCAAGTCAAACAAGTCCGCACACCAACCAGCTCCCGTTTAGAAGGATTTAAATGCAGAGTGACGTTTCGAGCCCACAGGTCTTCCTCAAGAGTTTTGAAAAATGACGCCATCTTAAATACCCATAGTGCTGCCTGAGCCAGTCATGTGACATGACACATCTGTTGCCCATATGCACCTAAAAACGTTGCATTAAAATCCTTCTGAACAGGAGCTGCTTGGCGTTCGGACTTATTTGTTTCCTACTTTGCCGGATGTTTCTTTGGTCCAGCACTCACTCCATTGGATGTTGGGATGTGCGTGTCTTTTGTAGTGTTTCTGATGGAACCAGAAGGTGCCGTCCTCGACATGAAATTTTGTACAATCACGGGCCCCAGAGGCTTAATTCTAATGATTTTGATGATCCTTTTCCTTTTTCTCTAGCACAACCATTGAGTCAAAAGGTTAAGGCCACACATGAGAAGCACAATCGAGGCCAGGTCAGGGCAGGTGTCCTGCTTCAAGATATTTAGACTATCTACAGTGTAGTTTTCTTTTGTGCAGTGTGTTTTGGATGTTCTAAAGTTCTTTTCTCAAATCAACAGACAAAGCTGTTTTGTATTCGGCAGCAGAGGCTTTTGGCTTCCCTGCTTTTGAGAGCACAATTCCCAGCTCAGAGGCCAACAAACACAGCTGTGTCCTTTATGATAACACTGTTGAGGCTAATGTCTCAAAATATTTGGTTCCAAGTTCTTCTCTTTCGTCTCCGAGCTCCGAAAGCACTAATACTCACCGAGATTGTCAACTCCTCTCGGTATGATCACATCAGCATATTTCTTCGTCTAAACAGCGTCAACAGAGAGGACAAATGTTTGACCGTGAGTCGATGCTCAGGGACACAACCACGCAAGTAATCTGAGTACATGTGGAATAACACTTACTGGCAGGCAGAACTCCTCAAACGCAGGCTTGACAAACATGATGTACTGTGCTAGAACACTTTCCAGGTCCCGTCCACGGTCACTTATATCCCGCAGCACTGGGGGAAAATGAGACCAGGGAAAAGCTCAGCTATCTTTTAATTAATGTCTTTCCTCTCGTGTGTAGAAACTGAAGGGATTTGTCTGGTCATGCTCGTACATCTCACCTCTTCGAGACAGACGCGTGTCTGCGTCAGTGTCCACAAACAGCTTCATCTGAAAAAGGTCCCTGATCTCCTGAGAGTAAAACATCAGGATGCCCTCGAACAGCACCACGTCAGCAGGGTACACCGTCACTGTCTCTTCCTTCCTGTCATACAGGAGACATTCAATATAAAAATACTTACAGTGTGCCTTCATCTTTCAGAGTTAATTATTCATTGTTTGAGTGCAACACAGGGAAAACAGTAAAACTAGAGATTAAAGGGGCCATAACCGTACTTTTGCATGTTTTAGTCTATTTACTTTTCCATAGTTTACTGTGATGTTTCAGACCTTCAAATGCATTTCCTGCCTCTAAGGCATCAGTTGGTTTCCATTCATTTTATCATTATGCTATGAAAATCGATTTAAGTAAAATTAATTATTAATTAATCCACCACAGTGGACATTATATCCTCTTTTATAGTTAATGTTACTGCCACATTATGATGCATTAGAGACCTCTTTTACAGCCCAGTTGTGAGAAGAAAACATTGCCATTGTATGTTTCTGCAAACCATGAAAATATTAGACTTTTTATACATATCATATTAACATTTATAAAGTGACATAGTATATGCGCTGGCTTTATCATCGGGAGGTCGTAGTGGATGGTGGGACACTGAGGCAAACTGTAGACCACTGTTGATGGTGAGTCATTGCTGTGTTTCCAGCAGCATTTAAGGCACCAAACGTGGGTGTTTTTTAGGGAACTATCACTGTTTTCCTGTGGCTTTTAGGCCCCACACAAGTGTTTTTTTTAAGGACTCATCACTGTGTTTTAAAAGGCATTTTACGCACCAAGCGTGGGTGTATTTTAGGAAACCATTGCCATTTTTACGGCAGCTTTTTAGGCACCAAATGTGAGTGTTTTTTGAGGACCCGCTACTTTGTTTACAGCAGCTTTTACAGCATCAAATGTGTTTTTTAAGGAACTATTGCGGGTTTTCCTGCAGCTTTTTAGGCACTAAAGGTGGGTGTTTTAGGGAACTGTTGCTAGTTTTCCTGCAGTTTCTTAGGCACCAAACATGGGTGTTTTTAGGGAACTATTGCTGGTTTTCCTGCAGATTTTTGGGCACTAAACATGAGTTTTTCTTAGGGAACCATCTCCATTTGGCTGTAGCTGTTTAGGCACCAAACACTGATGTCTTTTAGGGACTCAGCACTGTGTTTCCAGCAGCATTTAAGGCACCAAATGTGGTTGTTTCTTTAGGGACTCATCGCTATTTTTCCTGTGGCTTTTAGGGCCCAAACAGATGTTTTTTCGGGACCCATCACTGCATTTCCAGCAGCTTTTTGGCACCGGTCATGAGTGTTTTTTAGGGAACCATCACCATTTTTTCTTGTGGCTTTTAGATCACTTTTTAGGCTTTTAAAGCACCAAACATGGGTGACATCGCTGTGTTTCCTGCCAGGATCGTGACATGAAAAGCACTTGTCTTTTACAGTGACATTGCTGCATTGTGATTGTTTTTTTATAGTTCCTGGGCTCAAACATGCAAATGCTTCTGTTTGTTGTCTCTCTATGCAGCCAATCTGATGAGATTCATTCACCTGGAATGGGAAACAAAGTCATAAACAGGGATGTGGACGGTTTTTCCCTCCTTGATGTCCCACAGAGTCGCGATTATGAGATCGTTGTCAAAAGCATCTGTACAGAAGGAAAGAGCACAAAGCAGTTAAATGATTTCTCTAAGCAGGATGAATTATCAGCAGCAGGCAAACCTCATATTATGATCCTGAGTCACATACAGATTAACTGCTGGAATCGCCTCTGAATAAACAAGGCAAATGTTTCCCAGCAGGAGACACACAGCTGTTTCAGGCCAGAGGACGTCTGTCCTTGGTTACCCTGCCGCCAGATGATACATTAACACAGCGAGACATGTGATGAAGTCAGTGATACTGACATACCTGGGTGGTCAAAGTTGAACTGGCCCTTGAGTGCCTTGGCCTTCTGCTCTGGGGTCAGGACCCTGTAGAAGCTGTCTTGGCTGAGGATGGCCACTTGCCGCTGGTGGTGGTCGATCTCGTTCTGGCCCAGCAGCTCCATGATCTTGCCGCACACCGACGACTTGCCGAACAAGACGAACAAAACAAGTAGTGTGAAAAAACACCGGCCTCCGTTATCTTACTCACCACATCCTTCCGTTTTTGGAACTTAAGTGGCTGTCTGTACAAATTACACCAACACCTAAACTTTCATTTATACTTTACATTAAGTTCATGCATGTCGCTGTGTCCTGAAAGCACAACTTAACGTGTTCTAAGATCTCTATTTAAAGGCTGCAAACTTTGATTCTTGACATACTATGTGAAGCTGGCAGACAGCCACACTCAACAGACACTCAGAAAGACAAAACAAAAGATTGCAGTTTACTCAACATTCAGATAACATGTGTGGGAGAACAGGTGGTTCTGTGAGCAGTTAGTCTTATGGGAAAAAGGGGCCACAGTACAAAGAAGTTACACCCACAAACTGCCTGCTGAACCACAACCACAACATTTTGTAGCTTTAATCGCCTTTAAATCAACCTACAGTCACCTACACAACTAAAGTAAAGGAACAGGCTATTTAATCATTAATACATATACAGGTTTTAATTTACGTAATTCACTCCACTACCTCTCTGAAGTTTCAATAACCATGTTTTTTAACATATTAAGAAGAAGAAATAGAGACTTTGATTTTGCCTCGGGGCGTCCTGCAGTTTGATGATCTACTCTGCAAAACAACTGTGCAACAAAATATAAAACTAATTCATCCATTACCATGGAAACCCATTCCCACCAGTGTGAGGATAAGTTATTAAAGTGAGAGGGTTTCTGAAAATTATGACTTGTTATCGTTTCTCATTATTTTGAGATGTCATGTTGATATTTTATTTTAGTGTCTTGTTATACTGAGATTCAAACTTCAAACTTGTCATTATTTTAAGATACTAAGTTATTATTTTAAGCTCAGGGGGTCAGTATACTGAGAACTTCTCATTAAATGTGAGATACTAAGTCATAAATTTGAGAAATCTCATTATTTGGAAAGTTGTTGTTTTTTTCAGAAAGTTTTGCCTTATTTTGAGAAACTGAAATAATTAAGTCCATATTTTGAGAAAATCTTGCATTATTCTGAGATGGTACGTCATCATTTTGAGGATTCTCATATTTTTAGAAATAAGTAAGTCACTATTTTGAGAGATACATCCATATTTTGAAAAGGTTTTGCATTATTTTGAGATACTAAGTCATTTTTTCAAAATAAGGAAGTCAATATTTTGAGAAAGTTTCACATTATTTTGAGATACTGACTTGTTCTCCTGACAAATCTCATAATTTTGAAATAAGTAAGTCCATATTTTGAAAGTTTCTCATTTTGAGATAGTACATCATCATTTTTTGGGAAATCTCGTATTTTTGAAATAAGTCACTATTTTGAGAAATCTTATTATTTTGAGATAGATACGTCCATATTTTGAAAAGGTTGTGTATTTTTTTGAGATACTACATCATTATTTTGAAATAAGGAAGTCAATATCTTGAGAAAGTCTTACATTATTTTGAGATAGTAACTCCTTCTTTTGAGAAATCTCATAATTTCGAAATAATTAAGTCCATATTTTGTGAATATTTCACATTATTTTGAGATAGTACATCATCATTTTGAGAAAGCTCATATTTTTTTTAAATAAGTAAGTCACTATTTCGAGATAGATACGTCCATATTTTGAAAAGGTTTTGCATTATTTTGAGATATGTCATTATTTTGAAAAATGGAAGTCAATATTTCAAGAGTTTCTCATTTATTTGAGATACTGCGTCATTAC
The DNA here is from genome assembly GCA_026686955.1 of Epinephelus cyanopodus. NCBI lineage: Eukaryota > Metazoa > Chordata > Actinopteri > Perciformes > Serranidae > Epinephelus > Epinephelus cyanopodus. The sequence goes on from CM048920.1 coordinate 8,494,283, forward strand.
TGTGAGAAATCTCTTTTTTTTAGATAAATAAGCATATTTTGAGAAAGTTTCACATTATTTCGAAATACTACTGACTTATTTTGATAAATCTCATTATTCTGATATACTAAGAAATCATTTTTACGACACTATCTCACTGGATGTGGCAGTGGCGCAGCCGAGGGAAATATTTATATGGGCACTATTATTATTACAGTCGTGTGGTTGGAATCTGACAAGTTCACTCACATGTCATGTTAATACTGTTATTTTGATTAACCTCAGTTTATTGTTTTATCATCGTTTATCATTTTCTTCTCTTTTTTCCCTTTGCCTTTTGAGGTGGTTTGGTGTTGTTGAAAAATTAAAAATTCAATAAACTTTAAGTCACAAAAAGACACTTAGTCATTAGCTCAAGAAAGTTTCTCATTGTCATGACTCACAAGATCTTTTTTTATCCCCAATCACACTGGCAGAAATGGGCTTCCATACATTTCTGATCTTTAAAAGAGAACAACACTTATCGACGATGCTTAGAAACCTTTGAAACACTGCACAATATTGAATACAGAATCAAGAATGACAATGCAGATATTTACCTTACAGTACACTGCAATACCTGCATCATCAACCACCTGCATTTAGACTACCACCATTGGCATATCTATCACAGTAACAGCTCTGTGTAGTCGTCCTGGGACCAGACTGCCATTATACTGCTGTGTGTTTTAGTCTTATGTTTATATTCTCTGTCTGTCTGTCTGTGGCTTCTCACCATGACAGTGAAGACATAAGTGTAATGCCAATGAGCCAGTCGGTGAAATGAGGTGAAGTGAAAAAATCTAGAGGGAGCTAGACAGAAGCTGCATCAGAGTCACAAAGAAGAAAAGGCCAGACATCAGCAACTGCACCAGGAAAAACAATACACATCATGATAACATAAAAATAAATAATCCTCAGGCCATATTTTACACTGGTATTTGATATTCATAAATATATGACCTGCAGACAGCAACACACTTTAATATAACAGCCACATTGTACTTGGTTGTGCCAGACTGGTGAGTTTTTGGAGCTTTTGAGTATTTTTTTAATTCAAAATAAAATTCAATTAATCATTTAAGGTCTAATAATGTATTTTTTATATCTATCTAATGTTCATGAGCCTATAGCAGACCCTGCACAGATGATGCTAATTAACTGAAGGTTCATCTTCTTTACTATGATCCTTGTTACCCTTTATATCTTATGGTGACAAATGTACAAACACAACAGCAATATGTGGGAGTCCTTCAGTCCGATTCCCATTTGTAACACTAACCTACTTTATCAACCATTTCAGGAAAGGCAGTGCATATGTTAAGTGCTGTTTGGACATGCTGTAGGGCGGCCTGCTCCACAGTGATCACTGATGAAGCAGCGCAATAATTGATCCCACATAATCAATAACCTCAGCTGATATTTCCAGAGGGAAAGAAAGCGCGTCATCTTTAACATAGAAAAAAAAACATATCTGTGTCGGTTCACACACAGTCTGATTCAATAAACACCTGATAAAGAGATATAAAGACATAAAAACAGTCTATTATAGTATATAAATACAGACCTTGCCGCTGGCTGTGCCTCCGGCCACACCGATGAGGAAAGGCTGCCGGTTAACGGTCTCATTTTCGGCTTGGTCACCTGGCTTTGTCTCGCTGTCGCCTGCCATGCTTCATCTGCAGCGCGCTGCGGCCCTCTGACACACAACCGGCGGTGCCTGCGCTCCTCGTGCGCTCCTCCCATCCGATGATGGCGAGGATGACGGGGCTGACGTTCACGGGCACGGAAGCGGTGATGATGATGATCTGATGATGTTTGGAAGGATGATGATGAAATCAGAGTCGGGTGAATTACATGTAAAAAAATATTGGCCAGTGATTGTTACATTTCAAACTTCATGTTAATAAAATTCAATTAATCACATTTCAACATGTATTTTTTATCTACTGTGTTATGTATGACCTTATACACCAATCAGCCACAACATTAAACCACTGACAGGTGAAGTGAATGACTTTGATTATTTTGTTCCAGTGCATTGTTCTGCTGGGAAACCTTTGGTTCTGGCATCCATGTGGATACCACCTGACATGTTCCACACACTCAAACACCGTTGCAGCCCAAGTGCCCCCCTCATGGCAACAGTGCTCCCCAATGGCAGTGGCCCCCCAGCAGGATAATGCACCATACACTGCAAACATGGCTCAGGAATGGCCCAAGGAATGTGACAAAGACCTCAAAGTGTCAACCTGGCCTCCAAATTCCCCAGATCCCAATCTGAATGAGCATCTGTGGCACGTGCCATTAACCCACCTCACAACCCACTGGACTAAATGGATCTGCCGCCAACGCACTGGTGCCAGACACCGCAGGACGCTCCCAGAGATCCTGTGTCCAGGCCTCCACAGGTCAGAGCCAAGTCCCATCCAAGGAGGCCCCACCTTGGATTAGGGCACATCTGGGGCACATCACAAGAATCCTTGAGCAGATTGGGACCTGAGAAATTTAGAAGCCAGTTGTGTCACGCATGCCACTTCTTTATTTATTCATTCAATCTTGAGGCCACTTTAATCACATTTTGGTTAAATTATGTGCAGAACTAAAGTAGTGTAAAGAGTATATGGTTGTCAGCTCTTCCTTGTCCAGTCATTCCCAATTTATGCAAGTCCAAGATTGTTCAGGGACCCCTGCACACAGAAACTCACCCTTTAAAACTCCAAAGTGTATGGTTTAGCTAATCCTTAGTCTCTGGTCTAAGGATGAGCTAAACTCTTCATTCCCCTTCCTTCATTATCTCTATTACCATACTTGACATAAATGCTTGTATTATTGTTTGTAGGTGCACGTCGCTCTGTCATTTACGGTAATAATATTCGGTCTCAAAATTATTGTGACTAAATTAACACCTTTATGACACAGCGTCGGTTGTGATAAAAATAGACAGTTTGTATAATAGAACAAATGCATTGTTTTGTTAACATATATTATTTATTTCAAAATATTCGATATTTATTTTCTGCTACGGTCGCTGAACCGGAAGTACTTTCCCCATGTATGACCTCCTCGCTAACGCTGACACAGCCTGTCAGACTCGTGTAATGTGCCCGTGCTGTGACCTCGAATAACAAATCAACTGTTTCTCTCTGCGGTCGGATAAACGGGGCAGTAAACGGGACGCCGCCACCATGAGCACCATGTTCGCAGACACGATCCTGATCGTGTTCATCTCGGTCTGTACGGCGCTGTTAGCCGAAGGTGAGCGAAATCCTCCTGACAGCTTAACTTAAGCAGGAAAGCACGTTAACTTCCGCCAAAGAGACACAATGATACTGTAATGTTTACACCATTCTGGATTACACATCAGGGAGATATTGTTTACGTTATTAAATTTGTTTAATTGCTACTTTTGGTGTGTTTGAGGACCGGCTGCTTATGCTAGCTAGCCGCCGAATTTAGCTAACGAAGCTAATGCATTCGACAGCGCAAGGGATACAACTTCCGGTTATACTTTCACAATAACAGTCTTGCGAGAAGCATGGTTTATTTATTTATTTTGGCTCTGGAAATCTGTCCTCTGCGTTTGACTCTAAAATATCCGTGGTTTGATCCATCATAATAAAAGAGAATATACGTTTGATTTTAATCGTTGCGATATGATAAAATAACCTTTACTGATCCCCAGAGGGAACTTCAGGAATTGCAGCAGTGTAAAGACAGAAATAAGTACATTAAATATAGAGAAGTAAAGGATACAAATAAAACTATATCAAAACAGGGGTGTACACAACTAGTATAAGAGTAGAAGTAAATTATGAACTGTATAACAACAATTAAATAATAATAAACTTTGTTTATATAGCACCTTTCAAAACACAGTTACAAAGTGCTTTACAATAAAAACCAGAACACATTAAAAAAAACAATGAAACGAAGAAGAGCTAAAAACAAGGTACATACAAGATTAATTAACACTGGGGATGCATGATATTGGATTTTTTTTTTTTTAAATGACGCTTTTCATTGAAGGATAACTGCACCCTCCCCGTCTCCTCCTGCCCCTAACTCGAAAGTCCACAGAGATACAGGATGAACACACAGTGACACTGATTCCATATTTAAAAGTGTACAGTAGAAAAAAGGGGGATAAGTAAGTAAAAGAAGGAAAGGAAAAAATAGGAGGTCTTTTGAGAAACAGTACTTGAGAGTGAATAGCAGTAATGTAAAATTACATAACATTTTGAAGGCTATTAAAATAAATTGCCATTTCTTTCCTACAGAAACAGTCTTCAGAGCCCCTAAGAGTGAATTTTATCTTCTCAAGTTTGAGGAAATAAATGACAGGTCTTTAAACCAGACAGAGGATAATGGGGGGTCAGCGGACTTCCATTCTAGCAAAATCTTTCAACGATCTAATAGAAATGCATACGCCACAATATCAACCTGTCTGGCGCCTTTAGTAGTGAGGTCCTCTGGAACGTCAGTGTCATGAGCACGAGCAGTCCAAATCCTTTTTTTAAATATCAGCTAAGGTTCCAAAAATGTAGGCCCAGAAGCTCTATAGTTTGGGACAAAGATAAAACATAAGCATAGTATACAAATAAATTGGTCCAACAGTTGTTGTAGTTTTATTTCATTTAAGTTAATATGACTTTGTCAGTGGGAATTAACACTCCGTTCTCAGAGTTCTCAGAATAGGGTTTTCCTAACCTGGGAACCAGGCGAATCTGCAAACTCATGCTCATTAATTTGTCAAGCTAGGGTAGAGGTTTGCCACCTCCATAAAACTTGGTTTGTAGCTCGAATTTAAAAGTGTTGTTTTTTTTAATCCTCCCTCTTCTTGGCACCCAGATGCAGTGGAAAATTACAAGACCTTACTTCAAAAGCTCAGCTGCAGAAAATCAGACCATCAATATCCCTGTCATTTAGGATTCATGATTGTAAATTAAGTGCAGTTTATCGTCTGACTTTTAGATCTGCTTTGACAGAAAACAAACCAGATACAGTTTGTAATATGCCTCAGGTTGATCACCACTCTTTATTGGCATCGCTGCGGCATCACTCCCACACAGCTCCAGGGTAACAGTGTCGCACTGGGAGTGTGCAGTGTGCATAAACTTCACAATGACAGTGTGTGTAATTATATATTGTGTTTTCAGTATGTTTGATGATACAGTAACTTATCTGTGAAATCTGAGAAACTGCTTATCGACACAACCATCACAGAAATGTCTGCTGATGCAATAAATAAAATATAAGACACTGGAGATGTCTGACAAAACCTCTTGTTCTGATTGTCTCCTCAGGGATTACCTGGGTTTTAGTGTATCGCACTGAAAAGTATAAGAGGCTAAAGGCTGAGGTGGAAAAACAGAGCAAAAAACGTAAGTGGCTCATGTGATTTCTGCATTGATTGTATCTCTTTGGACTGTTTGATGCATTCTCTGTTGCTTGTTTGATATTAGTTGAAAAGAAAAAGGAAACCATCACAGAATCTGCAGGACGTCAGCAGAAGAAAAAAATTGGTAAGAGGACATAAGTTCTCTGCGTCTATGAAATGCCCTTTTCCTCTTTTCCTCACACTGACATGTGACCTGTGCTTCTGAATGTCTTACAGAAAGACAGGAAGAGAAACTGAAGAACAACAACAGAGACTTGTCTATGGTGAGAGACAGTTGTAATGTTCAGGCTTGAAATCCACCAACAATTGTCATATAAATAAGATCATGTTCGTGATCGTCATTTCTTAATGTAGTTTAGAATAGATATTGTGTATTAACAGGCTTACCTTCACTTTATATGTTTAATATTAAACAATACTGTGATATTTGAATGTTGGTAAAGCCAAACTCACGTCAAGTGTCACCAAATTTCAATTTTCCATTTTTAATCTCGTGCGTTTGTTTGTAGGTTCGCATGAAGTCCATGTTCGCCATTGGCTTCTGCTTCACAGCTTTGATGGGCATGTTCAACTCCATGTAAGTTACACATAGTGACATCGGGTTGATGCGACCTCTTCCTCTGTTGATATAAAAAAACCCGATGTAAATAAAATATAACAATTGTGCCTACGAGCTCTCATAACTATCTGTTTTTTGTGTTTGTTGTTTTCAGCTTCGATGGAAGAGTTGTGGCCAAATTGCCGTTCGTGCCGCTGTCCTACATCCAGGGTCTGTCACATCGCAACCTGCTGGGCGAGGATTACACCGACTGCTCCTTTATCTTCCTCTACATCCTCTGCACCATGTCCATCAGACAGGTAACTTCCTCACATGTGAAATTGAAGCCTTTCACTGTATGTCACTGGACAGTTCTGGATTTCTGTGTTGTATTAGAGGAAATTCAAGGTTTTTTATTTGAGGAAACGCCAGCCTCTTATTCCCAATAGTAAAATGACATAGGCTTTACTTTTCTCTGCCATTGTCATTCAATACTTAGGCTCTTTTGTTCTTGTTTGTATTTCTGATTGGTTAAACGTTCGCCCCCTCGCTTGTCAGCACCAGAAATATTAGTCGGTTAAACCAATTAGTGTTTTATTCATGTACAAAGCTGCTTAACTGTCATGCAGCCGCCCGCCACTAGTGTGTGCCACAGAGTCGTCAGACAGCAGTCCCCCTCATGCTTCCTAAATCAGAAGATAAACTGTTTTGTTTTCTCCGTTCTGAGAGAGTGTTTTGTGCTGTGTCTCTTCCCCAGAACATTCAGAAGATGCTCGGTCTTGCACCCTCCAGAGCGGCAACTAAACAGGCCGGAGGCTTCCTGGGACCTCCTCCCCAAGCGGCCAAGTTCTCCTAACCATCAGACGGGCTCGTCAGCGCTGTTCCTGCACTGCGACCGTGTGCAGCCATGGCTCCGTCATCAGAGCACACACAGAACTGATTCTGCAGTGCTGGAGCCAAGAGCATTATCTGTTGCAGCTACTGTATCACTACCTTCTGTTTGGATTTCTCCCTCGTGTTTAGTTTATTTAACTTTAATTGTCTCCCTTTGAAATTAGAGAAAGATAATCGGTTCTTAATTATGTTGATTACCAAAGGATACGAATGTCTACCTTGTATTCAGCACATGCCATACGTTGTTTAAGGATTTTAATTGGCACGGTAACCTCTGATCCATTTGTCAGTATTATTGGATGTCATTGTTTGTATCCTTATTTCTTACATATTAATAAAGTTTTATGGTTACTCTTTAGTCATGTTTTTCATTTTTATGCCTCCACGCCAGCGATAGCCATGGCTGGAGAAATTATTTTCAGGTTATCCGTCTGTCCGTCCATCCTATTCTCATGTACGTGATATCTCAAGAACACTGAGGGAATTTCTTCAAATTTGGCACATGTCCACTTGGACTCAGCAATGAACTGGTTAGATTTCAAGGGTCAAAAGGCAAGGTCACTGTGATCTTGCATCCATCGATATCTCAAATATGCCTTAAAGGAACTATCTCAAATTTGGCACAAATGTCCACTTGGATGCTGATTAGATTCTGGCTGTCAAAGGTCAAGGCCACTGTGACCTTGTGCACATCTCATTCTTGTGAATGAAATGAAGCACATTTAGGGAATTGCTTCAAATCTGGCCCAAACATTCACTTGAACTCAGCGATGACCTGATTTGAATTTGGTGGTCACAAGTCAAAAGGCAAGGTCACTGTGACCATGAGTCCATCTCATTTTTGTGAATATCTCAAAACACTGTACAGTAATTTATCATTCATTCTTGTGAATGAAATGAAAGACCTTTAGGGAATTGCTTCAAATTTGGCACAAACATCCACTTGGATGCAGGGATGAACTGATTAGAATTTGGTTGTCAAAGGTCAAGGCCACTGTGACCTTACAAAAACAATGTTTTGGGGCACAAGTCAAGAATTCACGTGTTAATTATCACAAAGTTTCACACAAATGTCTAATAGAATAAGATCATGAAGTAATGACATTTTGTATCCAAAAGGTCAAAGGTCAGTTTCACTGTGACAGCATAATATTCTGCATAAAACGTTTTTCTGGCCATTACTCAGCATCATATCAAGCTGTCAGCAAATGATTCCAACTCAATTAGTTATTTTGTGTAAATACATATATATATGAAGCTGCAATAAACATTAGAATAGTGAGTTTTCTGACTGAATGAACAATGGTAAACAAAGGCCTACCTGATCAACACTAGTCATACATGATCAAACTGTTATCTGTCTGGTATGTCAATCACGCACCAAAACTTTATGCCTTCTGCATATGTTTTATATAAACATTTGCTGATCTCAGCAGGATGAAGAATCTCAGCACATAACCTTTAACTGTATTCTGACAAAAAGCAAAGAAACTGTGCAAAATTAATAATAAAATAAAATTGAAGTGATTCACACTCGTGCCTTCATGTAAATGATTATAAACATAATGTTGGAGCCAATATGGGATTTTTTTGTTTGCTGCCACAGCACAAGGGGGCAGTCAAGGCTTTTAGACTTGGTGATGGGTCACGTCAATTAATTAAGTACAAAAGACACACAGGTGTGGGGATCAGAGTGTTTTGGGCCACAGGAGGTGTTAAGTTTCTTACCGCAACACATATTGTTAAAACATAAGACATTAATCTAGTAAATAAATAGGTTTCTGTCAGCTACCACCACCGAAGAATCGCAAGAAAACACAAAGGTATGCGCGTGCAAGAAAACACTTAGTGGTTCATTCACCGCAGTAGAAACCGGCACTGGGCCTGTGGCGAGCCGTTTTAACATTAATCGCTAAGTCTGACTATCCGGAATTACCATTATAGATATCAACAACGTCATTTTGACTAGCAGTAATGTCATTGTGACTAGTATGAATTTTAATTGAAGATATCTATAATGTCATTCTGACTTGTCAAAACTACGTGTATGTGTAATTCAGTTTTGACTAGTAAGATTCAAACTATTTTTGCCATTCATGTGTACGGGCTTTGTCATTATAGATATCTACAATTACATTATGACTATCTGTAATTCCAGTTTGAGATATCTACAACGTCATTTTGACTCTCTGAAACTCAATTCAAGATATCTAGAAAGGACCATGTAGATATCTTCAATTGATGATAATTAAAGATATCTTGAACTTGAATTATGACTCGTCAAAATTAAATTGTAGAAATCTCAAACTGGAATTACTGTTATCTACAATTCAGTTGCAGATATCCGCAATAACAATTGTAGACATCCGCAACTAGATTGAAGATATCTATAATGACAAACCCCATACACACGAATGGCAACAATAGTTTGAATCTTACTGGTCAAAACTGAATTACAGATATCTTGAGTTTGAGTTTTGACTAGGCAAAAATTATGTTGCAGATATCAGCAGCCTACTGAATATCCAGTCTAGCGATTAAATGTTAAAACGGCTTGCCATACTGGGCCAGTTTAGCCACTACACTACACATAACAATATGTGTGGAAACAGAAGTATAAACACTTAAACAACAGATTCCCATAAATAAAAATAAGTAGCCTAAGTAAAGCCTACATAGCGTGAAATGTGACATGACATTTCAGTTAACAGTTGCTGCTTACTAAAATAACATTATACATAAAATAACAACATTAAAGATATTCACCTTCAGCCTAGAATGCTGTTATTTTACATTTAGCCGACAGGTGAGTCCAAATGCCTTCTTATTATTGTCAGACTAGCTATTCAACATTACAAAACAAATATTTGCCACATCCGGGAAAGTCAACAGGCAACAGGTAGCTATAGGATATTTACATCTTTTGGTTCTTGGAAATAAACGCTGTGATTATTTTTCTTTCTTCTCTGGCTTCATGTGGCAGAAACATCACCAGCTCAGCCATTAAACAGCTGTATATGATCACTATGGTTACCGCTACAGCACAGCTACCGGCTGCTATGGCGCGTTATATTTACATTGTATAGGAAGTCGGAAGTCGGAGTTCCGCACAACGTGAACTCCGGACTGAGCGCTTCCCATTTGAAAAACTGGGACATGGAACATGCAAAAAAATGGACAGTTAATGAAATGAGACGCAAACCCCAGCGTTCATGCTTGTAGTGCTAGATTTCAATGCTTCTCCGATTTCACTCCGAAGTCCAGCTGGTGGGGGAGGTGAAATTATTGTCTCCGCCTCAGTGTCAACACTGTCCAGTCTGTGTGCTGACTCATTAACGGTAAGGTTGACGCTTTTCGTCTGCGGTCAGATTTATCTACATATGGTGTAATCTGCAGCTTTTCCTCGTGCTTGTTCAGTTATGTGCATTGTACTTTAGTTATGTGCATTGTTCTTGTCCTTATTATTAGCTGTTAGAAGTAACTTTGCTGTAACGCGTCGTGTCTCTGCAGGTCCGCTGCCTCTGTTGAAAATGGCCCAGTCAATCCTCGACACTATGCCCGGAGCCGCCACCGGAACCGTGGTGGTCACAGAGCCTCTGAATTTCTGGGGTGGGAAACGAATGAAGCCCCGGCAGGAGAAAAACGCAGAGCCCGTGTTTGAACCTGCGACTGGTAAACACAGCACACTGCAGACTGGTTCACTGTGTAGTCAGATAAGGGCGTAGGTTTCATATCAACTGTGGTGGGGACCAGTGCCATACGCAGACATTTTGTGGGACAGGGGCTCAAGTGAAACAGGGCATCCCTATAGATACAGTGGGTATTACAGCTGCCTTAAAAAGTACTGTTGCATGCAGTATGCACACAATCAGGACATACTACTATCTCATAACATTGCACCCTGAACTTTGACCCTCTTGCTTTTATATCCATGATCTTGGAGGTAAGAAAAACAGCACTTACCAAATTTGCCAGAGATGGAGATCAAGTTTATTTATATAGCACATTTAAAAACAATACACCAAAGTGCTGCACAAAATAAAAGAATGGCACACAAATATATGGCAATATAAAATGTACACAAATATAAAACTGGTAAGAACCATTACAAACATTAAAAGATAATGGAATACTAAAATATTAAAATCACTGCAAACAACCAAAGGCCATTAAAAACATGTACGTTTTAAGTTTTGTTCAAATTTAAAGACAAATTATTTATGCTAAACCATTGTTTTAATTCACTGATTTCTGTTGTGACCTCCATCAAATACTGCTGCAGATTTCTCCCCGAACAAAGAGCACAGTGTCGTCTACAAACAAATTTAAATTTATCATTTATATACAAAATAAATAGTTTTGGACCTAATACTGGCTCATTCTGATATTCTGCACAGCGAGTACTTTTAGTGCTTTAACATGTTTTGACACTGATATTAAATTTATTTTTCTTAAGTAACGTTTTGAATGTAGGACTCTGACTTGTAACTGAGTATTTCCACACTGTGGGATTTCTTTGGTGGGGTGGAGTGCAATCTGGCTTTTTTTTTTAGTTGAAGGAATGTTTTTAAAAGAGAAAATCTGAAAACAGGTTTTCCAGCTGCATTTGTTACAATATAGTAGTACTTGAGATAGAGTCCTCATGTTTCTCTGACTCCTTGTGTTTGTCCTGGAGCTCAGCCCGTGTAACATGCAGATCTTGTTGTTTGTGCAGGTCGTGTCTTGTGTCAGATGGTGCCCTGTGGAGCTGAGGAGGTGGACGAGGCCATGCAGAGCGCCTATGCTGCCTACCTTAAATGGAGCAAGATGGCGGGCATGGAGAGGGCTCGGGTGTTGTTAGAGGCCGCCCGCATTATCAGGGTGAGGGTCAATCTGTGTCCATGTAGTCTGGAGTTTGTCCAGTTTGATATCACTGTTGCGCAACTCAAATTGGAGCTGACTGTTGAAAGCATGCCGTAAGACAGTAGTTATTCATTAAAAGCAATAACTCCCCTCCCCTCCCTCCACTGCTGGCCTACATTTGCACAAAATAAACCTTTTGTGTGTCTGTGGCCTCTTTAATGTCTTTAATTTCAACCTTGGTTTGTCACCGACAGAGTGGTGCAGGAATGAGTCCTACAACCAGGAGATGAGTCAGCTTTTTAGCACTCTTGGTTCCCTTGTTTTCAAGTCAACGGGTTTCTGGTTAGATGCCTGAAAGAAGCTTGAAAGACTTTCACATTTTGTGCTACGACATGAAATTCATCAGTAAATTCCCCACTTGTGAATTCTGAAGCTTTGACGTGTCTTTAAAAAGAGCTTAAAGCTAACAAGTGGCTGAAGGAGACTACAGATCATCATTACGCCAAACACAGCTTTACAACCTTGTTGTGCCAGCGATGATGAATTTATGCAGCTGGGGTGTCGTTGGTTTAGAGTCTAACGTTACCTTTTTACTTCTGGCGATTGCATTTAGGCCTCAAAAATCATAAAATTGGTGTTTGTTTGTGAGGATTATCTTACTAAACAAGAGATTACTTTCTGTAATAATCCAATATTCAATGGAAAAATCCCGCTGGCATTTTGACAAGGCAACCAGAGTGATGCTAACATCTGTGTCGGCCCACAAAAAAAAACAAAAAACGTCACATCTGCAGCACTTGATTGTATAATGTTAAAATTACACATGTAATGAGACTAAACCACCACAGAGTATCTTTTTGCATCTTTTTTATTTAGTATTTCAAGACTTTTTGATTCTTTTTATTCTAACAAAACAAGGAAAGAAGCCAGAAGATTGCAAAGCTGGAGGTGATCAACAATGGCAAGACCATCACTGAAGCAATGGGTAACATTGTTTCTTCAGCTCAGATCATTGAGTACTATGCTGGCATGGCTGGTACGCTTGCAGGTGGGTGCACCAACACTTTAGTTTTGTCAGAAAAGTGTGAATTTCTTAAGCTGTAAAATTCAGCATTGTGATGTTTTGCTGTTGTCCCGTGTTTGGTTCTTTGAAGGCCAGCACGTCCAGCTTCCTGGTGGATGCTTTGCCTACACCAGGAGGGAGCCCCTGGGTGTGTGCGTGGGAATCGGTGCATGGAATTTCCCCTTCTTTATCACAGTAATGAAGTCTGCTCCTGCTCTGGCATGTGGTGAGTAACAGTGTGTATTACCACATTATTATAAGACTTGAGATAATTGTGGTGCAGCAGTAATGTGTCTCTCCTGTCCCTTAAACATAAACGCACACACCATAACCATAACCATGTTTATATCTGGTTGTTTAGGCAACGCCATGGTATTTAAGCCTTCTCCGATGACTCCTGTGACTGCCGTCATTCTGGCTGAGATTTTCAAAGAGGCAGGGGTACCAGACGGACTCTTCTGCGTGGTTCAAGGTGGAGCAGAAACTGGCACCTTGCTCTGCCATCACCCGAAGGTCGCCAAAGTCTCCTTCACTGGCAGTGTGCCAACAGGCAAGAAGGTACGGAGACCAAGATGGTGCAATCATTTTTACGTCTGCCCATGAGGTTATATTTTTGGTGAAGTTTGTTTGTCTGTCAGCAGGATAACACTGGCCTGATTTTCATGAAACTTGGTGGTGGCATGGGCTCAGAAAGAAACCCATTAGATTTTGGAGCGGATCCCATTCGCAGGGTGGATATACAAATGATTTTGCGAGATGCTTTGAGCACCCACGTGTCTGTAGCCAACAATGCTATTTGCACCCAGTGTGCAACAGCCATTGTGGCTGAACACCGATCAGTCAAAACATTAAAACCACTGCCAGGTTAAGTGAATAACATTGATCATCTTGTTACAGTGCATTGTTCTGCTGGTAAACCTTTGGTCCCGGCATTCATGTGGATGCCACTTGACACGCTCCACCCACCCAAACACTGTTGCAGACCAAATCGCCCCTTCATGACAACGGCACTCCCTAATAGCAATGCCCCCCCAGCAGGACAATGCACCATGTCGCACCACAAGAACTGTTCAGGAATGGCTCGAGGAATGTGACAAAGTGCTAATTTTCCGTCTTGTTAATACCCTGTTTGTTCACCCCGCCCTCAGGTCATGGAAATGTCTGCAAAGGGTGTGAAGCAGGTGACTCTGGAGCTCGGAGGGAAATCTCCCCTCCTGATCTTCAAAGACTGTGAGCTGGAAAATGCAGTGAAAGGAGCACTCATGGCAAACTTCCTGACGCAGGGACAGGTGAGGCAGATGTATCATACATGCGCTGTGTCGTGTGATGTCAAGCCCGTCCTGAGCCGATACATTGGACATTCTGCATTGTACAGGTTTGCTGCAATGGGACCAGAGTGTTTGTGCAGAGAGAGATCATGCCCAAGTTCCTGGAAGAAATAGTGAAGAGGACTAAGGCCATCCCTGTGGGTGACCCCCTGTTGGACGGCACCCGAATGGGAGCGTTGATCAGCAAGCCACAGCTGGAGAAAGTGCTGGGATATGTCAACCAGGCCAAGCAGCAGGTGTGTTTATAATCCTCCGATCATTAGATCAGAGGAACATTTAATGATCCTTGTGGAAGAATTGAGCAGCTGTGTAGAGGCATTTATCTGAGAATAAATCAGCTGTGACAGCACCACTGACACTCTCACTGCACCTCAAAGCAGCTATATCAAGTTTAATTACACTTATCTTAATTCTTATAGCTGTGTGACTCTGATACTCTAGGGAGCCAAGGTGCTTTGTGGAGGAGAGCCCTTTGTCCCCAGCGACCCCAAATTGAAAGGAGGCTACTTCATGTCACCCTGCGTACTTGGTAAGTCTCTTTATGGATTCTCCAGGATGTTTTGATTTCTTGTAACACACTCATTTCTGCCCATACCAGCTGTGTTTCATTACCAAGCACTTAAAAGGACTGATGAGAAAAATCTGACATGCTGTGTCATTTTTCCACACTGGTGTTAGCTTGGTTTGGTATCGGCACGTCAGCGCAGCATGGCAAGGATTCGCGGTTCCGTTACAACTGGGCCACCTGCTAGACAGTGTGTCTTTGACTTATGACGGCTTGTCTTACAATAAAAGTCCACCATATTTTGTTATTTAAAAGCTTTTATTGTGAAGCAGCAGTAAGTTAACATGACTCCTTCACGGCTGAAAGCGAACGTGAAAAAGTCAAATAAAGCAGACATCTGTGAGTACAAGCAAGACGCAGGAGAGAACTCCAAGCCACAGAGATTCAGTTGGAGGCTACAAAAGTCCCGAGAGCTGAGTGACATCTACTGCTTTTTCCTGACACAGATAACTGCAGAGATGACATGACCTGTGTGAAGGAGGAGATCTTTGGCCCGGTCATGTCTGTGCTGCCTTTCGACACAGAGGAGGAAGTGATCCAGAGGGCCAACGACACCACCTTTGGATTGGCCTCTGGCGTCTTCACCAGGTCAGCAGAAGACGATACAATATCATATTGATTGTTTGGACAACGACACACATTAGTTAGGTTTTCTGATGATAGCTGCCAGCCTTTTTACGCAGTCATGTTTCTCTATATCCAGTTCACACAGTACTTATCGCATTCCATTTGGCAGTTTTGTAACCGCTGCTTTTACGAAACTCTGAACTGCAGCCAATGAAAAAATCTGCCAAGTGGAAACTATTGCACAAAAGTAGTCTCTGTGGTCGGGGGCAGATGAGGCTGCATATTGCTGTGCTTAAAATCTGAAGTCTGTTCCTTTCCTCTGCCTGCAGGGACATATCTCGAGCCCATCGTGTGGCTGAGAACATGGAGGCAGGGACCTGCTTCATCAACAACTACAACACCAGCTCTGTGGTGGTGCCATTTGGAGGATACAAGAATTCAGGTTGGGTTTAAAAAAAATGGTCAGAATCACCATTTTTGTCATCGTATATGCAAAGGAAGTGCATTCATAGTATTACACTTTATTGCAGTGAGTGACCTAAATTATCTTCACTGAATCAGGTGAGAAGGGTGTTAACACAATCTCTACTGTGCTTTATCAGGCTTTGGCAGAGAGAACGGCCAGGTGACAATCGAGTACTACACCCAGCTGAAGACTGTGGTTGTGGAAATGGGCGACGTCGAGAGCCTCTTCTAAACTCCTCTCACCAAGTTGTGCCACAGCTGTGAATTAAAAGCTGCACCTCTCCCTTTATTCATGATCTATGCACCAGATATGAATACACGTAGCTCTCTCTTCTTTCACGAACGCTACACCCACACTAATACGTTTTCATGTTAAAATTCATTAGCTATTGTTATGTTAACCCTTAAAACAGATAATCTTTTAGACGCTGCTGAGCTTGTGTTAGTTTGAAAATGCTGGGATTGTGTTTGAGTCCGGACGTGCGTTAACAGAGATTTTTGAAAATAATAATGTAGACACCCACGTGCCTCCTGATTGGATCTTGTCAGTTATACTGTATTTGCTTTGCAGCGACTCTCAATCTGTTTTCTGCCACCTTGACTTGTGTTACTTTAGGTAATAATTCCATTTCGTCCACCAAGCAAAAAAAACATCCCGTCTTACTTGTCACCATTGCTGTTCTATTATCTGCAACTGACTAGATGATATATTTACTGTTTACACCAGCACATGCATGTCCAGTGGGCGTGGGTGGTCATGTGATATGCTATTTCATGCTAGTATGGACGGAGATTATTTCTGAAATGTTGCTGCAATGTCTGTACGTACAAACATTTTCACTTTCAAACACTGTTTTAAAATAAAAACGTATCAGTGTGGATGTACTCTGTGTTTGTGTCATACGTGTTCCTGTTCACAGTTCTCTACTTTCTTCACCCAACAAGTGAGCGTAGTTTCGCATTAACCAAGGAAATGACACTGTTGATCAGCTAAGTATTTTAAATTCAAAGTTTGCTTGTTGCTTCTGAATCTGAAGATTGACTGTAAAGATAGTTCACTACCACTTTTTTAGTAACAACGGACAAACAAGCATTTATAATCACACTTCTACAAATATCCAGCGGCTGATGGGCTCCATTTAAATTTTTCCAGTACAATAATATATCAGTAATATGTTACCACATGTTCAACTTCTAGTAGTGCATTTTGCCTGTTACTTTTTAACTGATGCTTGGTAAAGACACAGATGTAACAGTAACTAGCAGGTGTTGCTTAACAACATTTGTTACCTCTCTTGATTTATTTTACAAACATCCACTCATGCTTGAGGAGCTGACTGGATTTTTTGTTTGGCAAAAGTCAAGATCACCTGCACTTGCACCCCTCTCGTTGTCGTGCATGCAGTATCTCTAATGCCTCTGAGGACTTTAGTAAGATTTGGCACAAATGTCCAGGTGGACTCAAGAATGAACTGAGTAGAATTTGGTGGTTGAATATCAAAGATCAAGGTCACAGTGATCTCACAAATATGTTTTTGGCCAGACTCAGAATTCATACTTACATTGAAATTTGCATACAGTTAAACTTGCACAGCCGTACTTTGCACAACTGTTATTTGCACAGGTGGGCACCCTATTCATGTTTACAGTGTACATATTTTTTATGTTTCTATTATTATTGTTATTTGCACTCAGATTTTATATTTAATTGTTAATAGTATTTCCTTTTTATACGTTTACTCTATATTTTAATATATTTTATATTCTTTGTTATGTGCCAACACAACAAGCCAAATTCCTTGTATGTGAAAAACTACTTGGCAATAAAACGGATTCTGATTCTGATTTCACACAAATGTCTAATAGCATAAAATGTAAAGAATTTCTTCAAATTTGGCACAAATGTCCACTTGGACTCAAGAATTAACTGATTAGAATTTGGTGATCAAAGGTCACTGTGACCTCACAAAACACATTAATTCATATGCTAATGATGACAAAACTTCAAAGAAATGTCTAATTGGATATAAAATGATGAAGTGATGGCATTTTATATCCAAAAGGTCAAAGGTCAGCTTCACCATGACATCATGGTGAAGTCACGCCCCTTCCAGTAGACCCCCATCAGACCTCTAGGCTCGGAAAATATGAATGGGAGTCAATGGAGAGAAAATTATTATTTTCTGGTCCCAGTCATTAAATGCCTTAGATTACACAAATGTTTTGTGTGGGTCTAAATAATATTTTTTCATGTTAAGAGTTTGACAATTTATTGTATGACTCTTCAGTTAAAGGCTGTGGAAACAACGTAATGAGAAAGACTATATGTCGCCTATGTGACATCACACTTTCCCTCCACTTCTCACCTCACAGTGCTGCTGTTGCGTCTTCTGCCACGATCTATGAAGCCATCAGATCACCTAACATCTCCCCACTGGCATAGCTGAAACTTTCCACATGTCCAGACTTGTAGTGGTTTTCGCCACGCTTAAGTCTTTTGTCCTCTCCTTGGAAGAAGGCGGTGGTGACGCAGATCATGTGTTGAGAGCAGCGAAGGGCTGTAGTCCACAAAGCGCTCTCACACAAAACCTAACAGTATCAAACTTCTTCCCGCTAAATTGTAGCCTTCTTTGCACGAAAAAAAATATTAAAAATTCACAAACAACATATGTGAAATGTATGGCACAATTAAAACGGGACCAGAAAATAATTTTCATCTAGCCATTGAAATACATTATGAGAAATCGATTTTTAAGGTCCCATGTTACCAGAAACACGCAACTTAGGAGCTCTATAATGTTTAATTAAGTGTTTAAAAGTTTACTTTAATATTGAATAATTTTACCAAAGCAATTCTGGGACACAGACCCTAAAATATTCGCCACATTTTGTCTCAGTAGTTTTAAGTGTGTGTTGCCCTTTAAGGCGTAATCCACTGTCTATAGGCGCAGATAAAATCTCGAGGAGGGACCACTGAAAATCTCAGGCGGCGGCGGCGGCAGGAGGCGTGTCCTGACCGGTCCTGACCTCCTGACAGGATAACGGGGCGTGAAAGGTTGCTTTTATGCGACTTCTGCATCGACATCATCCAGTCCGTCTGCTGAAACAACAACGGTAAGGCTTAATTTCTTATTTGTGCATGTGTGTTTAAATTTACCTGCACATTCTGTCGTGTCTCATGCTGGTTTAGCTGCAGTGCTGCAGACAGTTAGCTAACAGAGCAGCTTCACTCACGTGTCCTAATTGTTAGTGATGTGAATAACTTTGCTGTAACGCGTCGTGTCTCTGCAGGTCCGCTGCCTCTGTTGAAAATGGCCCAGTCAATCCTCGACACTATGCCCGGAGCCGCCACCGGAACCGTGGTGGTCACAGAGCCTCTGAATTTCTGGGGTGGGAAACGAATGAAGCCCCGGCAGGAGAAAAACGCAGAGCCCGTGTTTGAACCTGCGACTGGTAAACACAACACACTGCAGACTGGGTCACTGTGCACTGCTTCATGTCTAAACTGGTCATACTGGTTAACATGTTAGGTGGGATGAGGTGAGTGGGTGCACACATCTGTGCAGCGGGGTTTCTATGAGGACACGATGTTATGTAACTCTAACCCTCCCTTTTCTTCCTCTGTGGTGGGTGGATCATTTATGGCATGTGATGATTCAAGCAGACATGCAAAGCAAAGTATTTCAGTTAAATGCATTTAAAATACGTTCATAATATTGAATTACTTTTGAGTATTTTGCACTCGTGAAGTATTCAGTTCCTTTATATAAGTAAATATAAGTACCACACTGTGAAAATACTGTTAGAGGTAAAAGTCATGCATTGAAAATGTACTTAAAGTGAAAATAGTAAAAGTACCCAATGCAGGAAAAAGACTAGTTGTTGCATAATTTTCTGTCTGTTTGCTAATTGATTAATAATAATGATAATAAAACATTTTATTTATGGGCACCTTTACCACTCAAGGTCACAATACAGGCAAAGATAGAGAAAATAACAGTCAACGGTTGGAGGTAGATCAGAGTAAGGGGGCAGAGCGGCTGAAGGCTGTAGACCGCATGGTGGTCAAGCGGGACGGTGGGACAGTGAGGTGGATGGAAGAGGACGACCTGGGACTAACCCAATCCTAGCCTGCTGTACTTGTATTAACTGTTGGGTGGATTGATTTATAACAAAACATCGTGTTTCATAAAATGTTTTTTGTTACGCAAAAAATCTTTAAGTCGCTGAAGCGAGAGAACTAAAGCTGTCAGATCAAAGTGGCGAATCAAAAAGTGCCAAATTTCCCCTGAAATGTTGTGGAGCAAAGGTATAAAGTGGCATTAAAAAGAAAAGACTCAAGTGAAGTACAAGCACCTCAAATTGTGCTTGAGTGCCGTATTTACGTTAATGTTTGTAGTTACATTACGCCAAGGAAATTTTTGTGATTTTGCATTCAGCTGGAGAGAAAAATGGAGATATAATTTTGTAACAAAATACTTGTAGAATTTGTATTTGTGTACTTGACAAACTTAAAATACACCATTTTCATGTCATTTTAATTTCAAATAAGACACATTTGTATCCCGAGGTTTAAATCGTATCCAAAAATAGAAAATCAAAACATGGCAGCAGATGTTTTAATCATGGCAGGCCGCCACCTATAAATGAATGTGTGGGGAACCCTGCATTTACTCAAGTACTGTACGAAAATCCGATATTTACTTCTGTCCTCAAAGTAAACAGTCACGTTTTGAATGCAGAGTATTTCTACACTTCATTATTGCCACTTATACTTAAGTTGAAGGTCTAAGTACTTCCTCCACCTCTGGTAATAATAACTGAGATAGAGTCCGCTCGTTAAGTAATGAAGTAACCTGTAGATCTTGTTTGTGCAGGTCGTGTCTTGTGTCAGATGATACCCTGTGGGACTGAGGAGGTGGACGAGGCCATACAGAGCGCCCACGCTGCCTACCTAAAGTGGAGCAAGATGGCGGGCATGGAGAGGGCTCGGGTGTTGTTAGAGGCTGCCCGCATTATCAGGGTGAGGGTCAATCTGTGTCCATGTAGTCTGGAGTTTGTCCAGTTTGAAATCACTATTGCGCAACTCAAATTGGAGCTGACTGTTGAAAGCATGCCGTAAGACAGTAGTTATTCATTAAAAGCAAAAACTCCTCTCCCCTCCCTCCACTGCTGGCCTACATTTGCACAAAATAAACCTTTTGTGTGTCTGTTGTCTCTTTAATGTCATGGTAGGATTATATAATCTTAAAGGGGAACACCATCTATACACCAGTGTGTTATATAAATGGTGTATGAAAGGTCAGTCCATACAGGTGAACATGAGACACCCTCTCTCAAAGCAAGAAACCAGAAACCTGTGATGTCATAGGGTGTAAAGTGTTGAGCTGCTCTACAGTCTATGAACAAGAGACTGATTGTGTTTCTTTTTACACTCAGGTGAAGTTTACACTATTTTAGTCGTCTCAGTTCTGAAACAGAAAACAACTGACAAAGTTTTGCACTAACAGCTGTTCTCTTTTTTACGCTATTGTGATAAAAATAGGAAAGAAGGGAGAACATTGCAAAGCTGGAAGTGATCAACAATGGCAAGTCCATCACTGAAGCACTGGTTGATATTGATATTTCCTGGCAGACCATTGAGTACTATGCTGGAATGGCTGGTACACTTGCAGGTGGGTGCACTTTAGTTTTTGAAACACTCATTTGTAACATGAAACTGCTTTATTCAGTGTTTTTACTGGGTGTGTTTGTTTTGGAGAGGCCTGTCCTGTCTCCAGGTTAAAACCTTCTCTACAATAAACAGTGAAGGAATTCCAACCAGCAGAAGTTTCATCTCGTTGCAAACTTCACTGCTAGATGCCACTAAATCCCCTCAAGTCTTACACACTGTTCTTTTAAGTTCCAAAACTTGGCGTTTAATGCTGTGTATGTTTGGTTCTTTGAAGGCCAGCACGTCCAGCTTCCTGGTGGATGCTTTGCCTACACCAGGAGGGAGCCCCTTGGTGTGTGCGTGGGAATCGGTGCATGGAATTACCCCTTCCAGATTGCAACATGGAAGTCTGCTCCTGCTCTGGCATGTGGTGAGTGTGTAACAGTGTGTATTATCACATTTTTATAATACTTGAGATAATTATGGTGCAGCAGTAATGTGTCTCTCCTTTAGGCAACGCCATGGTATTTAAGCCCTCTCCGATGACTCCTGTGACTGCTGTCATTCTGGCTGAGATTTACAAAGAGGCAGGGGTACCAGACGGACTCTTCTGCGTGGTTCAAGGTGGAGCAGAAACTGGCACCTTGCTCTGCCATCACCCGAAGGTCGCCAAAGTCTCCTTCACTGGCAGTGTGCCAACAGGCAAGAAGGTACGGAGACCAAGACAGCACAAAATTTTTCACCTCAGTCAAGAAGGACACGTTTTCAGTGCAGTTTGTTTGTCAGCAGAAGTATGGAAAAACCACAGGCCAAGCCTTTTCACAGTATTGCTTGATATTGATCTAACTCTTTACAAGGCTACAAGGCTTCAATTGACCTCGTTAATACCCTGTGTGTTCACCCCGCCCTCAGGTCATGGAAATGTCTGCAAAGACTGTGAAGCAGGTGACTCTGGAGCTCGGAGGGAAATCTCCCCTCCTGATCTTCAAAGACTGTGAACTGGAAAATGCAGTGAAAGGAGCACTCATGGCAAACTTCCTGACGCAGGGACAGGTGAGGCAGGTGTATCATACATGCGCTGTGTCGTGTGATGTCAAGCCTGTCCTGAGCCGATACATTGGACATTGTGCATTGTACAGGTTTGCTGCAATGGGACCAGAGTGTTTGTGCAGAGAGAGATCATGCCCAAGTTCCTGGAAGAAGTAGTGAAGAGGACTAAGGCCATCCCTGTGGGTGACCCCCTGTTGGACGGCACCCGAATGGGAGCGCTGATCAGCAAGCCACAGCTGGAGAAAGTGCTGGGATATGTCAACCAGGCCAAGCAGCAGGTGTGTTTATAATCCTCCGATCATTAGATCAGAGGAACATTTAATGATCCTTGTGGAAGAATTGAGCAGCTGTGGAGAGGCATTTATCTGAGAATAAATCAGCTGTGACAGCACCACTGACACTCTCACTGCACCTCAAAGCAGCTGTATGAAGTTTAATTACTCCTACCTTTATTCTCATAATTATTTGAGTTGTATGTCTGTTTTTTCCAGGGAGCCAAAGTGCTTTGTGGAGGAGAGCCCTTTGTCCCCAGTGACCCCAAATTGAAAGGAGGCTACTTCATGTCACCCTGCGTACTTGGTAAGTCTCTTTGTAGTCTCTCCCCACCAAGCGACAAAGCGATTAACAGGACTGATGACAAAAATCTGACACACTGAACACCATTAAAGTTAACTCTGGGGTCCATGAAGTCGTATGACATATCATTTTTTGCCCAGAAGCTAACTGTTGTGCTGCACCGACGAGGACTACAGTGCGATCGTATCCCTTTCAGAAGCTTTGTAATCCAGCCTTAAACTGCAGCGTCTTTCTGGAAACTCATAAAGATGAAGTCAAACTAAATGTCTTTTGTGATTATTTATCAATTTTTATGCCTCTGTGCCAGAGATAGCTGTGGCTGGAGGCATTATGTTTCCGGGTTGTCCATCTGTCCGTCTATACATCTGTCGCATTCTTATAAATGCAATATCTTAAGAACTCCTAATGATGTCTTCACATTTGGCACAAACATCCACTTGGACTCAACAATGAAAGGATTCAGTTTTGGTTGTTATAGGTCAGAGATCAATGTGACCTTGCATGTGTGTCATTCTCGTGAACACCTCGGAAGAGTTTCTTCAGATTTGGCACAAACGTAGCAATGAACTGATTAGATTTTAAAGGCCAAGGTTACTGTGACCTTGAGTTGGTCTTATTCTTGTTAACATAATATCTGAAGAAGGCCTTAAGGGAATTTTCTCAAATTTGGCGCAAACGTCCAAGAATTAACTGATTATAATTTGGTGGTCAAAGCTCACTATGACCTCATAATACACTCAAGAATTCATATGCTAATTATGACAAAATTTCAAACAAATATCTAACAGGACATAATGATGAAACGATGACATTTCATATCTAAACGGTCAAAGGTCAATTTTACTGTGACATCATAATGTTATGTGAAAAACACTTACTTGGCCATTATTTAGTCATATCTCAGGAACAGAAGGGGTAACATTTGGTCAGATACTGAATTGGTGTGTGAGAAGCATCCATGTTTTCACAGACGAACGTAAACTGTAAGTACAACTTGACTGGTTTGCAGAGGCCTCCAACCAGAGGCTGTGATCCTGATTGTGTGTCTGCTCTGATCTCAGACGCACTGTGCAGTGGATTAACGAGCGACAGAAATAACTGTCCAAATCCTTGTTGATTTAATTTTTCAATAAGCTTATATTTTCTATTTTGGACAAGTAAGTTCGGCCATCGGGCAAGAAAAGAGCGCGTGGCTTCGATTAGCCGGGCTTTGGTCGTCCACTCCCACAAGTTTTATCATGGTGTTGCAGCCATCAGCGGAGTGTGTATAGTTGTGTGTGCAAATAAACATACAGACTGACATGCCCCACTGGTCACAAATATTCTCCGTAGTTAACTGATTAATCTACATGTTTTGTGTCCCAGTACGCACCGTGTGTTACATCTTCTGCTTTTTCCTGACACAGATAACTGCAGAGATGACATGACTTGTGTGAAGGAAGAGATCTTTGGCCCGGTCATGTCCGTGCTGCCTTTTGACACAGAGGAAGAAGTGATCCAGAGGGCCAACAACACCACCTTTGGATTGGCCTCTGGAGTTTTCACCAGGTCAGCAGAGCACAGTTGAGCTTGTCATCATTACTCAGCAGTCTGTTGCCACTCTTGATTCACACCGCTGACCGTTAGCTTTTGTAGATAGTGAGGTTATTGCATTCTGTTGGCAGCAGTTCAGATGTTCCACAAAGCAGCCAATAAAAAATTGCCAAGTGGAAACTATTGCACAATAGTGTTCTCTGTGGTTGGAGGGCAGATGAAGCAGCATGTTAACTGTGTGATCAAGGTGCATGCAAAATTTTTTGTGCTTAAAGTCTGAAGTCTGTTCCTCTCCTCCTCTGCCTGCAGGGACATCTCTCGAGCCCATCGTGTGGCTGAGAACCTGGAGGCAGGGACATGCTACATCAACAACTACAACATCAGCCCTGTGGAGGTGCCATTTGGAGGATACAAGAATTCAGGTAGGGTGTTTTAAAACGGTCAGAATCAGCACATTGTTAAAGGGATAGTGCACCCAAAAATGAAAATTCAGCCATTATCTACTCACCCATATGCTGACGGAGGCCCTGGTGAAGTTTTAGAGTCCTCACATCCCTTGCGGAGATCGGCGGGGGGAGCGGCTAGCACACCTAATGGCAGACGCGCCCCAGACTAACGTCCAAGAACACAAAATTGAATCCACAAAGTATCTCCATACTGCTCATCCATAGTGGTCTAAGTGTCCTGAAGCCCCGACATAAAAAGTTGTTTCGAGAAACGTCATTTGAACTCTGTTTTTAGCCTCACTGTAGCCTGTAGCTCTGACTGCTTCTCTGTGCTCCATGTTCATGTGTGCGCGCCTGCGCGAGACCAGCAAGCATGAGCTTTGCTCACCTGTGTTTACATCACATGACACGTGCACACAGGGGGAGACAGCAGTAACCACAGAGCTAAAAGATAACATGTCTGAAGACTTTGAATGTGAGGAGGAACAGCATTTCTTTGTTGAGCCGTATTTGTTTGAGCCCGAGTATACAGACGGAACTCAGGCTACTGGACAAAGCAGCCGCTGCAGCTCATGAGCCTAACCCTCAGCCAGCTGCAGAATACCGGAGTCGAGCTCTGGAAACCTGGTGGTGTAGTTGTTTCAAATGCAAAGCAATGCCAACGGATGAGGAAAGTCTTTGCTGCTCAGACTGCGAATTGGTGATGCCTGCACTTGAGAATCTGGACATCAGTACTGACGAGACTGCTGCTCTTCAGAGACTGTGCATCACTGATCAGCCTGAGCGCGCACACGTGAGCGCGGAGCACAGAGAAGCAGTCAGAGCTACAGGCTACAATGAGGCTAAAAGTTCAAATGAGTTCAAATGACGTTTTTCGAAACAACTTTTTATGTCAGGGCTGCAGCACACTTGGATCACTATGGATGAGCAGTATGGAGATACTTTGTGGACTCAATTTTGTGTTCTTGGACGTTAGTCTGGGGCGCCGTCTGCCATTAGGTGTGCTAGCCGCTCCCCCTGCCGATCTCCGCAAGGGATGTGAGGACTCTAAAACTTCACCAGGGCCTCCGTCGGCATATGGGTGAGTAGATAATGGCTGAATTTTCATTTTTGGGTGCATTATCCCTTTAATGCAAAGGCGACACACTCACAGTATTACACTTTACTGCAGCGAGTGACCTGACTTATCTTCGCTGAATCAAAGTCAGGTGGATCATTAAAACATATTAACACAATCTCTACTGTGCTTTATCAGGCTTTGGCAGAGAGAACGGCCAGGTGACAATCGAGTACTACTCCCAGCTGAAGACTGTGGTCGTAGAAATGGGCGACGTCGAGAGCCTCTTCTAAACTCCTCTCACCAAGTTGTGTCACAAATGTGAATTAAAAGCTGCACTTCTCCCTTCATTCATGATCTATGCACAAGATATGAGAACATGTAGCTCTCTCTTTGCATGAACATTACATCCACACTAATACGTTTTCATTGTAAAATCTCTATTGCTGCATACGCGTAGCGCCTACACTACTCTGACATATTGAAACCCCCAAAAGCGCCGTATTAAAATGAAAGCGTATAAGTGTGGGTGTAGCCTATGTTTGCATCTCACATGTACTTAGAGAGAGGCACATCTGTGAGAACTTATGAAGTGGACCTGTTCAAAATTCTCTACTTTCTTCATCCAACAAGTGAGCCTACTTTAGCATTAACCAAGTAAATGAATAGAAATCTGCTTATTACAAAAAGAATAAATGCTGGTGTGTGTGTGAGAACGACCATGAGCCTTAATTAGATGCTGTGTGTAGTGAACTGAGCATCAGCATCTATCAGTTGTTACCAGATTTTTATACTTTACGCTGAACCGACACACAATTGAACTTTTTATCAAAATAAAATGTTTTAGATACAAGGTCTCTTTTGCTGTTTGTTTGCTTCTGAGTAAATGATCAATTACTACCACCTCTTTAGTAACAACTGACAAACACATTAGTTTCAAGCATGCATAATATTCACAATTTTACAAATATCCAATAGACTTTTGCCAGTACAGTGAAATCAGTGACATCTCAGTGATAAATCACTGCTCATCTAACTTCCTGTAGTTCTTTTTCTACCTGTTACATTGTAACTCAGGGTCAGATAAGGTCATGTGAAAATACCTGAGGACCAGCAGCTTTTTACTTTTGTACTGTTAGTATCTGTCCTGATTACGATATGATATGATACGATACAATACGATACAATATACTAAAAATTGATTAATTACTATTCATTATCATTCATGTGCTAACAATACCTTATTTTCATGTTCCTGCAACTACTAAATATGAGCCTTTTTTGGGGCACAATATTTTAAACATCTGTGTTGTTGAAATGAAAGTATGCACTACTACTGATGCTCATATTATCTTATATTGGGCACGACATTGGTTCTGTATCATTAAGTACTTATTTTCCAATACTAATTAGCTGGCCAGGATATAGTGCAGCAGCCTTTGTACTACAGTGTTATCTGCAATATTACATATTTTCACCGGAAATATTGTAGTGGAATGGCTGTGTGTGGTATTATTGTCATCTCCTGTTGTGCAAACTTTGTATTTTTAGGTTGATGCACATACATAATATTCAACATACCCCAGTTATTGTGTTGGATCACGTTTTAGATTCAGTTGTGGATGAAGTACTGGGATTCTTTGCTTCAGTGAAATTAGCAATAGGACACTGGAAATTTCACAATGCCTTTGCCAGCTAATCCAGTTTTTAAACAGCTAAGTTATCTTAAGAAGTGGGACGATTTTTTTCCATCCATAAAGGAAAGTTCAGTCCCCCAGTTTACCTAAAAAACTGTAATTCAAAATCACCAAATGTGAAGATATGTGGTACAATTTGCCTGTCAAGTGTACATGAGTAAATATAATATTTAAGTTTATTTTATTTATTTATTTATTTATTGTTCAGTATGCTTCCGTGTGGATTAAAACGTATGCTTTTATTTTGACAACGTGAACCGGAAGTTATTCAGCCTTGACTGACTGGAACGTTTCTTCGTCAGCTTGTAGTTCAACAATGCAGGTAACGTCATTTAATGCTCATATACTGCAATTCTCAGCGTGATACTTTGTTATATTATTTACTAGTATTTTCTGTAAAGTGTTATGTGCACACGCTTGCACACGGTGCTTCTGTTTGACTTGTTTGTAGCGCTAGCAGTAGCTAGCATGCTAACACTAACAGCTAAATAAGTTTGCGTTCAAGCTAGCTAGTGTAGCATTACAATCGTTTCAGGTTTAAATTTAAAATTGAACCAACATTTACATTGATAAACTCTGGGGTTACCACACACTGTTGTTCGGGTTGTTTGGGTTTTGTTCATCAGTCGGAGCTTCTTGTCTTGTATCACTCTTAGCAAAGAGAAGAGAAGCAGCTGGAGGCGGCGGTGGAGTCTCTCATTTCTCGAGTAGCACACGTCAAAAACGCTCTTCACAGTTTCATTTACAAGTTGGAAAATGAATACGAGCGATTAACATGGTAAGTAAGGCACAGTTTTCTCGAAATACTAATCTGCACCAGTTTTTACTGTCATGGCAAGAGTATTGCTAAGGTAAATACACTCACCGGCCACTTTATTAGGTACACCTTGCTAGTACCAGGTTGGACCCTTTTGCCTTCAGGACTGCCTTAATTCTTGGTGTCATAGATTCAACAAGGTGTTGGAAACATTCCTCATAGATGTTGGTCCATATTGACATGATGACATCACACAGTTGCTGCAGATTTGTCGGCTGCACATCCATGATGGTGAGCCTGTGTGAACTGTAGCCTCAGTTTGCTGTTGTTAGCTGACAGCAGTGGCCCCTGGTGTGGTCTTCTGCTGTTGTAGCCCATCTGCTTCAAGGTTGGACAATGTGTTGTTGGTTCAGAGATGGTCTTCTGCAGACCTTGGTTGGAACCAGTGGTTATGTGAGTTACTGTTGCCTTTCTATCATCTTGAACCAGTCTGGCCATTCTCTTCTGACCTCTGGCATCAACAAGGCATTTTGACCCGGAGAACTGCTGCTCACTGGATATTTTCTCTTTTTGGGACCATCCTCTCTAAACCCTAGAGATGGTTGTGTGTGAAAATCCCAGTAAATACTCAGACCAGCCCGTCTAGCACCAACAACCATGCCACATTCAAAGTCACTTATATCACCTTACTTCCCCGTTCTGATGCTCGGTTTGAACTTCAGCAGGTTGTCTTCACCATGTCTATATGTCTAAATGCATTGAGTTACTGCTACATGACTGGCTGATAAGCTATGTGCTATTTCAACGAGCAGTTGAGCAGGTGTACTTCATAAAGTGACCGGTGAGTGTTTGTTATATCAAGACTGTGTCAAAGCAATGTGGTGAAATAACTTCACACATATGACCCAAGATACTTTGATGTTTTGTAATCAAAATGTACAGATTAGGGTTTTAACAACGTTCAATTTTTTTTTCTGATGCTGTAATATGCTTGTGTCATTCAGGCCGTCTGTTTTGGACAACTTTGCTCTGCTATCCGGTCAGCTGAACACTATCAATAAACTGCTCAAGAATGAAAAGACGCCATCGTTTCGCAACCAGGTTATAATACCGCTGCTTCTGTCTCCAGACCGAGATGAGGATTTAGCAGTGAGTATCAGACCCCGCGACTGACACCTCTGCGCCTTCCATGTGTTTTTCAAGCAGTCTCTCTGAGCTGTCTGTTTACAATCTCGCTCTCTGCTTGTTCTCCCCACAGAAACTCACAGAGCAGCGTGTCCCAGTGTTCAGCCACGAGATTGTACCAGACTACTTGCGGACTAAACCAGATCCAGAGGTGGAGGAGCAAGAGAAACAGCTCAGTGCCGAGGCGGGACGAATTGGCCCAGAGGTGGCACAGGTCAGTTGGGTATTGTATGGACTGAATGGACGGATGCGGTCTTACTTACATGTATAAATATTAAAGGGATTGTTCAGATTATTTGAAGTGGGGTTGTATGAGGAATGTAAGATATGCAAAACTTATTTTATCCACCTAAAAAGAATCAGTATTACTTTGAGTGTTAGCCATATTTAGAATAATTTTACTGCTTTACCTTGCCACCAGATTGCCCTTTATGTCATCCAGCCTCGTTCGCTGAGTTTTCTTAGTCATACCTATTAGATGAGCTTGACCCCTGCATGCCTGCGCTCCAACGTTTCCTCAGAGTGGATGTTTCATATGCAGCTACGTTTGCACGGCACAAGTGAGTAAATGAAATCATTCAGATTACTTGTGTTCAGCCTGCTACATCTATGGTATTGCCTAATATTATGTAGCTAGATGTTTGACTGAGTGTTGCCTAACACACTCAACATAATGAAACGATTCATAAAGTTGATCTAATATTTGATCACATCGACAGTTATAGTTGCCACAGTGGGAACAGTGTTTATATCTCTCAAACAAGCCACAATTTAACCATGCACTGCGTCATAATCACACTCTGGGACTTTAACAATCAGCACTACACCTCTGACTGTAGGTAAGCACCCCATACAAACTTATTTTAAAACATCTGAACAATCCCATTAAGTACTTATGCTGTGCTAAAATGTAGAACAGTCTTACATTGTTTACATGTGCAGAATATTTCTAATCGCTCAAACCCTCCTGGTTTTATTTCTGTCAACAGAAACAGATCCAGACGTTGAATAAACTGTGTTCCAATCTGTTGGAGAAGCTCAACAATCCTCGCGATGACAGAGATGCAGAAAGTGCAGGTATGTTTTTTAATGTTGTCCAGGTTATTCTTTGTAAAATGTATTTATACATTTAAATATGTTGACACTTCATGTCTTTTTTTACAGCAATACGACAGAACAAACCATCTTTCAACCCTGCCGACACAAACGCATTGGTCGGAGCTGTCGCTTTTGGAAAGGGGCTCTCCAAGTGTAGGCCTCCAGGTCCAGTGGCCCCTGGTCATCCAGGTCAAGGGCCCATGATGAGTGGAGGGCCAACCTTACAGCAGGTCACCATTGGTGGCGGTTCAAGCCAGCAAGCAGGTATGGGAGGACCGGTGGCTCCACAGCAGCAAGGGCAGCCAGGTAGGAGACCTGGAGAGCTGGGTTAGTATTTCACCGGACCACTCTGACCGTTTGTTTTCCACTTGCTGCTCTTCATCTCCCCGTGTATGTGTGTCACTGTGACGATGTTTGGTTGATGAATTGATGCTTTGAATTTCTATATTTTAGGATGTGAATGAGTTTAAGGTGCACAGGGTTTTTTTACATTAAAGGGTGGGTCCATCTGTGCTCTCTTGTTTTCTGTGTTAATAAACGCCCATCCAGTGATGTAGGTCAGAGTGGTGAGAGCTGGGGTGACAGTGGCTTAGTGGATAAAGCAGGCACCTTATACACAAAGGCCTGAGTTCAATTCTAGCCTGCGGCCCTTTGCTGCATGTCGTTCCCTCTCTCTGACTCGCCTTTTCACACTTAACTGTCCAATCAATTAAAGGCAAAACAGGATACATTTATCAGAATTTACAAAAACAAGAACAAATGGCAGTAATACTTCATATTGTGCTGTTGAGCAACCCAAAGCCCCCGATCTCTCACAAAGTATTTTACAGGTTGCAAAACGCAACCAGCACTGCATTGTCTTTCTTTTTTTTTTAAATTGAATGCCACTGGCAAAAAACGCTTGCTGCGTCTTTTTACTATACCTAGGCAACCACCCCTGCACCTCTTTACCCAAACCTTCCTGTGTAATCAATCTACCATTTATTATTTTATTTATTTACTAACTTTACATGACCACAACAAAACATAATCACCTGTACAATGCCATACTTCTTTTAACCCAGGCCTTTTCTATAAATTATGCAAATAAAAATGTTTTATGTTCCAATAACCATGCCAGCAAATCTGTATCCTGTCTCATCTCGTCCACTTCCAGTTTGTTAAATAACTGCACTCTTAAATCATGATGATATGGATAATACAAAACAAAATGAACTTCATTTTCAGTTTCATTGAGATCACATAAAAAACAAAATCTGTCATCCTCATTTGTTCCAACCCAATGTCCTGTTTCAATATGCAGAGGAAGAATACCTGACCTGAACTGGGCACACAATGATCTTCTCCTCTTAGACAGATTATATTTAACATAATTCTCTACACCAAACTCATTTGTTCCAAACCTCAACGGCCCACTTCAGTTTTAGCTGCTGGAAAACAATCTCTTTTATGTTAAAAACAATTACAAAAAGCTGCCTCCAGCTGCTAAAACACTTTCTGTGTGATCAGGGCCTGAATCACAGGGGAAATCCCATCACTGCTACTGCTACAGCACCACATATCGCTCTCGTCAAAACCACCAGACTTCTTTGACAAAAACAGGGATTTTACCTCACAGAACACGGGAGTTGCGGTTTGTTACTTTGTGTAATTGTGTGACTTTCTAATCTGAACTAACATGGTGTCCACAGCAGTGCGTTGCTTAGCTTTCATGCCGGTAAGAATAATATAGACGATTGATAACACACAGCTCTCAGTCATGAAGAGGCACATCGGCTGGTCGAGGGGTTTTGTATGAAATGACGTCGTCACGCAGGAACCTACATTGGGTCACATGTTTTTAGAAGGGCTTAGAAAAATCATATCGCAACGCTTAAACGTACGTGCTCTGACCAAAATGTAAATGTTCTAAGTTGGATACATAAAAACAAAAAAAAATGGACCCACCCTTTAAAATTCTCTTTAAAATATTTTAATAAATACAGTATGAAGGTTAAATTATATGAATGATGACACCGTATCATTTCACAAATGATTTAAACATTTTTTTAGAGAGTAAAACTGGAATAGATTGATCTAATAAATAATATTTCATTCAGTCAGGGTCAAGGTAAGTGTTTATTTGACTTCCTGCATAAAGTGCTGATGCTGTTGGAAACGTTCTGACCATAATAATTAAGGGAACGAATTTGTGTGCAAATAACCCCAGATATGACCTGCAGATTTCTGCATGTAAAACATTATAACCAAGCATTAATAATCTCTTTTTTTTTTCCTCCTCAGGAAAAATGCCAAGCAGCATCAAGACAAACATCAAATCTGCATCTGGTTCCATGCATCCTTACAACCGATGAGCTCTGTCTTTCTTATTTCTTCACCCAACATTTTTTACACGTCAGAGACTCAACTACTGCAAATATTTCTAATACCTCACCTCTGTATATAATGCCAATTTTTTCATAAATTGGATCAACGAAGTTGTCTATGAAGCTGTTTCATTCATTAGGTGCACTTCTCATTTTTGATACATCATCTGAGCCTCAGTGTGTTTGCCACTAGATGGCAGTGTGTCATCAGTGATGGGATTGTCATAGTTTGTACATGGAACTGTGCTGTTGACTCTTTTTCAATAAAACAAGTTAAAAAAGAACGACTTGGTTGCACAGTGACTTCATTTAAAGCATCACTTTATCTGTAACACTGTTTGAAAACCTTAAGAAAGTAACGATTCTGGAAAATTTCGAAGTAATTTTGTCCCTTTTTAGAATCCCAGACAGGAAACAATGTCACGGCCATTAATTTTTGCAGTCAGCTGGTGTTTCAGCTCTGTATTGTCAAATTTGTAAGCTTGTAATTGAACATCGCTCATGTTACGTGTCTTGACGTGGGCAGATATCCACCCATCAAATGAGCATCCCAACATTTCAGACACTCACCATGATCTGATGTCTGCTCACCATTTCTTCTTCTCTTGCCTCTCTTTGCCCGTTTTGCTGCAGTACCAAAGGTGAGAATAATGAGGGTGGACGTTGCTCTGTGTGGCCTGATAATGTCAAAGTGTTTAAGGGGGCAAATGAGGAAGTATCGGTGCTGACGTGTGAGGGGGGTCTCTCTCCACGCCGGCTCTCTCTGTCCACTCCAATCCCTGTCCTGCTGCACAGCACAGTGACCGTGCTGCTGTCACAGCATGCGGGCCCATGGCTGACCTACATACACCCTCTGTCCCCAAACAGGCAGACGTCTCGCTGTGTCAGCCACCATGGTCAGACGCTCTGCTGAGACAGCTCAAAGCTGCACAAGGTCACACTTGCGTCCACAGATGAGGTCTAGATTATAAACAAAGACCGAACAGGCAGCATCCTGCAAACCTCACAAAACAGAAAGGTTGAACTGAGTTTGCAGCGACACTGTCACCCAAAAGTTACAGGGTTATGCAGCATTTGCATGTCTTGAAGGTTCCCTATGAACCATGCTTTATTGTTTGAATTAAAGCTACTCATTTACAGCATACAGTAGAGTTAGATTCTTGGATTTCTGGTGTTTTTCCTGCTGTACAGGCAGCTGGTGGGGGGAGGGAGTATTACGATCCTGTACTTTGTGCTAATACAATGCTGTAAAAGTCCTGCATTGTATGTGTGCACACTCAGGGAAATATATTCAAGGTATTAAAAGTACTGAATGCAGAAAAAAATCAAGTTAATCAGTCAAAAATAATTAAAACGAATCAAAGGAAAAGCAGCAAATCCCTTCATGTAAGAAGCTGAAATCACAAAATGTTTCTGTGTGAAATAATAACTCGGCAGCACCATTTTTATGTTTTGTGCATAAAAATCGAAGTAAAATTATCATATATTAGTATTGAAGTATAAAGTAGCATTTCCCTCTGAAGCCTAGTGGAGTAGAAAATGGCATGAGATTGAAATACTCGAGTACAAATACCTCAAATTTGTACATAAAGTGCACTTAGTTATATTCTGCTTCTGCAGGCAGCTACTGACCTCCGTTCATTTCAACTCACCAGAAACAAACTGATAATATTTAAAACTTAACTGAGTCAGGTAATCTATTAGACATGATCAGCAGAAAATATCCCAAAACACGCAAAAACAATGATGTGATTCTCCCTTAATGAAGCGATGATCCTCTGAGGCTGATTTCATTGCACCTCTTTTGCGAGATGGGCCCACTGACATTTAATGTGCAATTAATTTACAATGATTTTCAAGAGGGATTGATGATATTTAATGAAAATGCATCATCACAAAAGCAATTAAGGTACAATTTTGTTTCTGCATTTTTGCCTTTCAACAGCAGAATAAGAGCTCCAGAGCAAGGCAGTGATTATAATATACATGTATTCAAACATGTTTAAAATGTCTCGTCAATATACTGATAAAACATATATAATAATCACAAACAAATGCAAACAGAATCATAAATGCTATGAGGCTGCCATTATCTCCAAACCTCTAAAATAGTTTAAGAAAATATGTATGACTCATGGTGTAGATTTAAAGCCGCAATGACGTTATTTTTTAAAATGTATGTATTTTAGTTATGGGCCAGTTTTTATTGAGCCAAAGATGAAAATACATATCACATGTTGCTCATTTAATTTTACAGAACAGAGTTGTGAAATAATACATTCACAAATGCAGGAAAACATGTAGCTGTTAACAAGACAAAGCATTAGTGAATTAAATGTGCATAAAGTAAATGAAGGGAAAAAAGAATGAAAATAAAATAAAATGGAAAAAAGAGATAGATACGGCTTTCCTTAACCCCTTCTGTTCCCTTATCCATCACCCTCGTCTTGCTTATTAACTCATACTCAGAATGGGATACTGTATAAGAGAACATCACAACTCAGGTCCTTTGTGTGAGGTGTGATATGAGAGGTTGCCCTTTAAGATGAGTCTTATCCTTCCAAATGTAGCGTGCTTGTTAGATCGTGTAGCCACTGTCGTTCCTTCCCATGAAATTAGTCATAGCTTTTTTGCTGTAATGATACAATAGGAGAGGAATGTTGTCTTAATGCATTGAATACACCCAGAATGTTTAACACAGCTCCTGGTTCTGGTGAAATATCACCTGAGGGCACAAGACAAAGCTGTGAGAGAGGGTTGCTCCCGAGGAACGACGTCTATCTCAAGTTGGCGACACGTTTGGATATGTTTTATAGTATCTGTGTAGTGTTTAAAATTGTATAAGACAGTGTCTGGCGTTGTGATCAAGACTTTCTTCCCATTTGTCATCTGATATTTGAATACTTTTGTCTTTTTCCCAACTGGCTTTGCAACTTTCCGTAGATCGAGAGACTTAGATAGTAGAGTGTCGTATAGGTAGGACATGAAGTTATTTAAAAAAATCCATCTATTTTGATGATATCGGGGCCGATATTCGATCCAGATATTGGATCGGTGCATCTCTAGCCACTGGGTCCAGATTTCTGCTTAGTCATTACTTCTTCAAGGGCCACTCATCAATACATTCAGCATCGTACTTGCATTTGGCCACGCCATCAAGTAGTTAGTCGTTCTCGTTGCAGCAGGAAAATGTCACCTCAAATTAAAAGCTCTGTATCAGAAATTCATCACACTTCATTTTTTTTAATTTTTGCACAGAGTTGACAGATTTGCTAGTCACTTGCAGTCCATTCAGTATGGACTCGCGACCCACTTTTGGGCCGTGACCCACCAGGTGAGAACCGCTGTTCTAGGGCATGTTAGGGCAGTGGTAACTCAGTCCACAGGTACTCGGGTTGGGAACCAGAGGGTCGCTGGCTCAAGACCCCATCTGGACCAAATATGGAGCGTGGACTGGTAGCTGGAGAGGTGTCAGCTCACTTCCTGGACACTGCTGAGGTACCTTTTCTCCATCTAATGCATGTTTAGGTCCTGTTTGCACGTGTGTGTGTGTGTGTGTGTGTGTGTGTGGCAACAGAGTGAAAAATTCTTGGACAGTAGTTGTATCTGAATCCAGTGGTGACAATTTGATGATGAAGTAGTAGAGGTGAAAACATGAAGCTTTGTTGGACGCCCCTCGCATGTTCTTTTCATGTTCTGTTGAGTTACAGTAAATTAATGAGCTATAAAGAGCACATTGATTATCTGATCGTCCTTTAAGAGCTGTAAGATGCAGGCAGTGATTTAAATTGCACTCCCTGAAGAGGCTCAGATACTCACGCTACACCATCATCACCGCCCCGTCACTGCCGCCATGCCTGAGCCTCGTGACAGCCGCGTCTCTTCTCTGTTATGCAATTAAAATATTAATTTGCTCCTTGTCATAGAACTAGCATGTTGCATGTGAACGCCGTCTATTTGTGATGCTGCACAAAGTCTTTTTTTTTTCTTGTATTAAAAGACTTTCTTACATCTTAACTTGTCGTCAGAATTAGAATCGGGATTATCGGCAAGTAGGTGTTCCCATACAAGGATATTTTGGAGTGTTCTGGTGCAAAAAACAAAAAAAAAAAAATATGAATATAGAAGAAAAATATATATACAACAACTACCTTTGAGGCAGGCTTTGTGATTGGGCTACTAATCTGTAAGGCACTTGAGGTATGAAATGTGCAATATAAATAAATTTGGCTTGCCTTTTCCTTGTTTAGGACTTGAAACTCAAAGTGTAGGACTCGGGACTTAGTCGCTACCATGGGCCCCGGTGCGCGCCATTGTGACAGGCCTTAGTGCACAATAGTTACTAGTTATAACACCAAAACAACCGGACTGAGACTTTCTTGAAGAGGTGGTCTCGGTCCGGTTACAAACAAACTCTGGTGCGGTTCGTTTGTGATGGGAACGTGTTCCGACCTCAATCTGAACCAACTGCAGTCACATGACACATTGTTTGGGTTAAACATGAGCATGTTACAGTCCTGGAGGATTATTAATGTGCACCTCCTCCTGTACTGCCTTAATATGCACATTCAGCACATCCAGTGCATCAAAACATTGTTTTCTAGTTGGAGCCGCGCCTCGTTTTCAAACTGTATACTTCCTGGATTTTTCCCACATGGAAATTCTGACCAATCAAGAGCAGCTTTCTTGCGCAAGGCATTTGATCTGATCGGCTTGTAAATGCTGCCGTGAGAACATGAACCAACTCTAGCCAATTATACAACTTTGTGACTAAATGAGTCCCTGATTCAGACCAAAGCAAGACAACTGTAGTGTATATTTTTTAAGAAGGGAACTCAAATTTTGAATATAAGAGCTTTCAGACATTCAAACCGTTCACTGCTCCTGTTGTCAGAGCTCTCTGCCTCTGAACGACACCCATCAGACCATGAGGGGTCAGCAGTGTTTCACTGTTGAGAGCAACGAGACTTTCCACAGGCTCGTCCTGTAAAAACAGATTTCTTAAACCTCCTTCTGTTTGACTGTAAATTTAAATATTAATTTGAATCGATAAATCAAGACTGCGTTTGTGTGAGCTATAGAGAGACGGTACAGTCACACCCAGTGCATTCAGTCTGCGTCTGAGCCACGCTGTACATACAGGATAATGGGAAAACTCAATATGACAGCTGCCTCCTAAATTACAATATACAGTGTATAGCAGGGTACACAGAGCAGGGGGAACAGGGCAGTTTCTTTTACTAGACGTAAATCCATCTTGACAACATAATCAGCATTGCTATCTTATGAAAAGACAGGATTTCCCTCCAAAGCGACACACTGCAGTGACCAAATGTGTCAAACGACTTCATGTCCAGAAACGCAGGGAAAACATTTAAGAGGATGAAAACACAGAGACAAACTCAAAACAAATTAGCTCACAGCTGCATGAGAGTCGACGTGAGCGGTCCTACTTTTGTTGTCGGACGTGAGTGCGATAATTATTGCAACAGCAGTGTATCTGAATGTCCTTGATCATCAGCGCAAAAAAATATTTTTTTTTGTTTAATTTTTGATTCATGTTTTGGAGAGATAACTTTCTCGTTTCTTTAATGAGAGCATCTCCTGGCACAGTTTTAAAGGGTTTTTTTCTCCCCCTTATAATTGAAGAACACGATAAGGTCCATATCTCGCTCATTATGGGAGCTTTAGGCAAATATAAAGAACCAGTTTACAGCCTTAAACTCCCACACCCCAAAATGCTGAAATTTACTGCAAATTCTAATTCAAATGTTCCACGGTTGAAATAACTTGAAAGGCTTCAATGACGCACGCTGATCTGTGAAATCTTTTCCAAATGTCTTCTTTATGAAAGTTGGGATCAGAGGAATTCATTAAAGATCTGTGGGTGGCATAGGCAATACGAGACTGAGGCTTTCCAGTGGCAAGTCTTTGCCAAACTGAACTGTTTCCAAATCTGAAATCTGCAACACTGACTGAAACACACCCACAGTCACTAATTACTTGACCCTATTCCTGCAGAGCCTTTTCTCTTTGGAGTGATTCTGAGGAGATCTATCAGTGGAGAGGAAGACTTGCTTCATCTTGTTAATGCAGAGGGTTTCCTTGAGACAAAGCCTCTCCATTATGTCGTGCCCTCAGACCGCAGACCTTGCATCGTCTGCTTCGGTAGCCCTTCCCTCAGGCACATGTGTGCCGCCTCGGTGTGTGTGTGTGTATCATGCTGGCAGGCGTTGACATAACTGATGCACATTATGCGTTGTGTATAAGGCCGGCCTTTTTATGAGTCTTGTTATTGTCATTGATATAATGTGAGCCCTGAGCACCTCTGGATGTGCCACATGCATTGTGGTCTGGTTGAGGATGATTGATATGAAGCTCCAGTGATGAGAAGGCTCAGATGTAGGAAACCCAACGAGGGTGAGGTCAAAAAGGACAGAAGAGCTTTTTGTTACCGTCCTCCCTCACGTCACAGTGAGAGGCTGATGAGTACGTTTGCATTTTTGCAGGAGAATTTTCATCTTTTTGCAAAATAGCAATGAAGTGTTTTGCAAATCTGAAATCCAGACAAAACCTTAAATTCTTTGTGCATCGCCTATTTGAGCCTTTTTTGAACTTAAATTTACTAATTAATTTTTTAATTTTACTTACTTACTTTTTTTTAGTTTTACACAAGGACACACACACAAGGAAAATGAACACAAACTAAAATGTCATAAGAGGTGACGAAAGTAAAAGATAAAATGTGAAAGCCAAAACTAAAGCCAAGATCTGAAAGAGGTACGATTTAGGAGACACTGAAATGAACATAGTGACTCAGACTGCGCCTCACATCCTCGGGCAGGTTCCAGAGCCTCAGGGCCTTGATTTCAAAAGATCTGTCCTCTTTAGTCTTCAGTCTGGACTCTGGAACAGACAAAAGACCTCTGCCTGAGGATCTCACACTGCGCAAAGGTTCATAAGGGATTACAAGGTCTTTAATGTAATCTGGAGACAAGCCATGAAGAGCCTTAAAAGTAATCAATAAGATCTTAAAATCAATCCTTAAAAAAGACAGGGAGCTGATGTAAAGAGGTGAAAGCAGACAGGGTTTGATCGTACTTCTTGGTTCTCGTTAAAAGCCCTGGAGCAGGAAATGCAGCATTATTGCTTTGAAAACAAACCTAAAATGCCTCAGGAAAAAGAGTGACAATCACTAAAAATCACCCATGTTTGGTGCCTAAAATGCTTCAGGAAAACCAGTGATGGGTCACTAAAACACACCCACATTTGGGGACTGAAAAGCTGCAGGAAAAACAGCAACCCAGCGACCACTCTGAAATAAACACCCAAGTTTGGTGCCTGAGGTGCCTTAGGAAAACCTGTGATATATCACCAAAAACACCCACATTTGTGGGCTAAAAAATGCAGGGAAAACAGCAACTTTTCCCAAAAAAGACACGTTTGGTGCCTATAATGCCTCAGGAAAATCAGCGAAGTGTCGCCAAAAAACACCCACTTTTGGGGGCTAAAAACACCAGAAAAACAGTGACCAGTCCCTAAAAACATCCATGTTTGGTCCCTAAAATGCCTCAGGAAAAAGAGTGACAATCACTAAAAATCACCCACATTTGGTGCCTAGAATGCCTCAGGAATACCAGTGATGGGTCACTAAAAAACAAACATTTGGGGACTGAAAAGCTGCAGGAAAAATAGCGACCACACTGGAAAAAACACCCAAGTTTGGTGCCTAAGGTGCCCCAGGAAACCAGTGATAATCCCAAAGCACCCATGTTTGCGGGCTAAAATAAATGCAGCGACTGTTCCTCAAAAAACACCAATGTTTGGTGCCTAAAATGCCTCAGGAATAACAGTGACAGGTCACCAAAAAACATCCACATCTGGGGGCTAAAAACACCATAAACACAATGACCAATCCCCAAAAAACCCACGTTTGGTGCCTAAAATACAGCTTTAACAACAAAGACGGTTTCCAAAAAAACACCCCATGTTTAATGCGTAACATACCCCAGGAAAACCAGCAACGGGTCACTAAAAACACCCATGTTTGGGGGTAAAAAGCAGCAGGAAAAACAATGACTTGTCCCTGAAACACCCACGTTTGGTGCCTAAAATGCCTCAGAAAAAAACAGCCATGGGTCACGAAGACAGGTCCCCAAAAAACAACCATGACTCATTAAATTGCAACCGTTTTTGTTGTTTGTTGGTCTTGAACGGAGGTCTGCAGCTTGGCAGGCATCTCACCTAGGGAACGTGCCATTCACCACTCCCTTGCCTCCTCCCGTACAAGAAAAGAACTCCTCGAAATCCATGTTCACAAAATTTCTGTTAAAACACAACTTCATGTCACCTTGATATCTCTAAAACTTTCACTTTCCAACCAAATGTACCCGATTTAAACAAGAACATCGAGGCGTCTTTTGACTTGCAAATCATCAGATCAGTGATTTCTGGGAACGTCCTGCACTTCTTGTAGTAGATCAAAAATAATAACAGCTGCCATGTGATTCTTATTCCTTTTAAAATGGATATTAGCTAGTTAAATCTTAGAGCGAGTGACCTTTAACAAAATGTCAGGGAAAGATAATACAGTGGGGGTTTTTTAAGGGTACATTTCATTTTACTCTTCACCTGTTTCAGCCAAGGTATTTGTTAATGGATAAAAGAATCCAGACTTCTGATTCTGCTCCCGACTGGATTTGCATCTTCTCACCATGTAAATGGATAATGATCAGTGTCGTCTCCTTAAAAACCTGCGTGGCATTTGTCACGGTGTGGCATGTTATCCAACCTATTTGTTAAAGGAATCAGAAATTCAAAAGAACGTACAGTGATTTTACTCCGAATGGGATTTACACCTTTTCACCATGTAATGACTGAATCAGCCTCACAATGCCTTCTGGTTCGTGGGAGCACATGAATAAATTAAACACGTCCAGCACTTCTTGCCTTTCATGCCTCAAACAGTGGCCCTTTGATAGAAACAAGGAGGCTCCTCCATGTAATTACACTTGATCATGTTTGCATATGTCACTCCCACAGTCTCTGTCACGCTCTCTGATTTTGGATGCTCCTGGGAACCTCTTCCTAATCCACAAGTTAATGTTTCAACCCCCTTTTTTTTTCTTTCCCAGGGACGGATGAATTGGAGGAGCAGAATCAGACATCCTGTCTGGTTTATCTGGAGGAGAGAGATAAGTGTGGATTCCGC
The DNA here is from genome assembly GCA_026686955.1 of Epinephelus cyanopodus. Taxonomy (NCBI): domain Eukaryota; kingdom Metazoa; phylum Chordata; class Actinopteri; order Perciformes; family Serranidae; genus Epinephelus; species Epinephelus cyanopodus. The sequence goes on from CM048920.1 coordinate 8,536,593, forward strand.
CTCTTTCAGGGAACGCACATTAACCATGCCTCGGAGGGACCTGGGTGTGGGGAGGAGAGAGGGGGGCGGGGGGCGTCTGTCTGCCGGGAGCGCACAGCTTTCACTCACTTCGAAAACTGTGAAAATGTCCCCTTCACACCCTCGGCAGCTCGGCCGAGCTCCGGCGCTATGTTAGTGGTGATAAAATGCCTGCGTGCAGTAGCATAGTTGGAAGTGAGACGTGCAATGTTATCCAGAGGTGTCGGACTGACAAGTCTACAACGTGTAAACTTGTATCCTACAGTGACTCCTGACCCTGACCCTGTTACAAAAGTCTGGAGGAGAAAGCAGGCACAAGTTTGGGATGAAATTCAGTCGTGCATCTGCGGTGAAACTTGACATGAAAAAAGACGAAACTGAGATTTATGCAACAAAAGAAACTATTTATTTGGGATACGCATTGCCAGTACAAATTAAGAGACCATAAAACCTACACCTTTCAGCTATTTTTCTCCACAGAAAACAGGTTTTGAATTGGAATTAAAAAGACAATAGTTTTCCATTTGATACCTTTTTACATACGCAGAGATCTTAAAAGTTAAAACCTGTCAAGAAAAAGGCTCCACGATTTCACTCTGAAATCCTTATAAAAAAGAAGTTAACATTCAAAACACTGCAGTACGTTATTTTATTGAAGAACAAAAAGACATGCAACAAATAAAACATTTTATGTTTTACAAATTGTTCATTTTTCTTTTCATGTCTCTTCTCCTTTTATATTCAAAAACTAAAAAGCATCATTACATGAAGCTTCGATAATATTTGACAGGCAATGTGAAAAGTAGAGTTAAGCCTTTTTTTTTTTTTTTCCTTATCATCCGAGGGGTGCAAAAACAATCCTTGTGTTTGCCTTGCATGGCCGGTGCTGTCAATTCACTCCAATGACTTCAGAAGACACGACTGAGGCAGGTTCTGTGCATCACTTCGACGGTGCTCGGCCCCTCGACTGTAATACTGAGCAGGTGGGTCGAGGAGGAGGAGCCGCTCCCAATGATCCAGATGAGTTTGTTTGGTGGAATCATGCCGTGGTTGACCTCCAGACAGCAGCTCTGAAACATCCATGATTTCATACATGTGTAATAAATACAAACACACTGACGACTGTTAAAAAATACCTGTGGTTGTCAGGCTGTATGACTGGTCGGGATCTCAGGGTTGAATTTCTGTATCGTGAGTTAAGCTCAAAACAAATCCGGAGGGCGATGTTAACACTAACTTTTCACGTCACCTTCATTCGGACAGTAGCCATCTTGGAGGCAGGCTTCTTTCGGTGGTCTGAGTACAAAATAATAATCAGGATTTGGAACTCCATCAGGCTGCGTTAAAATGGCTACCGTCCAAATTCAAAGATGCAAAAACAAAAGAGTAAAGGTGCATATCTACATACTGTATATAGAGCATTCTTGGGCTAATTCACATATAATGGTAGCATTAAAAAAAAAAAAAAAAAAATTCCTGTAGCAAAGCAAAAGAATATCAAATGAAAACAAAAGTTATTCACAAAATGGAGACATAAAAATATATCCAAACATTATCTGGATTTGTGTGCCATCAGGGTATTTGTTTCCGTTGTAATGTCTATAAACACGTCTGTATTCCAACTGCATGTTTTTGGCTTTGAATACAGAGTACTGGAGCATTACGAGACGCTCACTAGTACCGCAGATCATAAAATCCTACGAAAAAGAGGAAAAACAAAACGTCGATAAAGCTGATCCCAATGTAAAGGATAAAAATTCTGCCTTTTTTTGGTATCAAAGTATGTAAATGCTGATATCTCATGAGGACCACTGTAATCATGTATACATGTTAGACCACATACTATACTGTACATACAACAAAGGTCACAAATTTTAATTTCACATTTTGGATCGGTTTGTGTTGATGGACGTGGTGTCAAAACAATAAGTGATGGGACTCTTGAAAACACAAACACTGCAGTTCATTATGTTATCAAAGAACAGGAGTGATGGGATGAGAAACCTCAAGTGTTTTTCAGCACTGAATGTGTATGGAGTCATATTTGTGCCATAATCCAGAGTGTGCAATGGGATTTTTTTAAAAAGTGATATTTTCAAGCACAAGGTATGATTAAAAAAATTTGATAATGTAACACAAAAATCTAATTGGAGCGCAAAAAGTCCCATCGTGGCCTCAGGATTAAGACACAAATACTTTGTGCCACAATCCTGAGCGTGCAATTGCATTTTTTTAAGTGATTTTTTGTGCGAACACAAAGTATATGTAAAGTAATTTTGATAATGCAACACAGAAATTTAATCTGTGTGCAAAATGTCCCACCACGTTCTCAAGATTTTGTCACAAACATAATTCTAAACTATGGGGCTGTGTTTGTGCTACAATCTTAAGCTTGCAATGGGATATTTTGAAAGTGAGTTTTTGAGCTGACACAAAGTATATCTAAAAAACAAAACAAAAAACTAATCCTGTAAAGAGTAATTTAATTTTAACAAACGCAAAAATGTAATTGGTGCGCAAAATGTCCCATCACAGTGTCAGTCTTATGACACAAACATAATTCCAAAATATGGAGTTCTATTTGTGCCACAATCCTGAGCGTGCAATGGCATTTTTTGAAAGTGATTTTTTTTGCGCTGACACAAAGTATATGTAAAGAAATTCTTATCATGCAGAGAATAATTTATTTTAAGCAAACACAAAAATTGAATTTAAGCGCAAAATGTCCCATTGTGATCTCTGGATTATGACACATATAATACGGAGTTAGTGCTTAGAGTTTGTGCCATAATCCTGAGCATGCAATAGCATTTTTTTAACGTGATTTTTTTTTGCGCCAACACAAAGTGTATATTGATAATATAACACAAAAATCTAATTTCAGCACTAACATAGGTGTCCCCGTCACAGTCTCAGGATGATGACACAAATATAATCCCACAAATGAAATGTAAAATCCCAGCAACATGGTGCCTTAAAATCTGAATTACAATTTTTGTTTTGGATTTGGTTACCAGCAGTATTTGGCTATATTGATACACACTGACGATGTCTGACAATGCACTGACTGTATGTACACTCTTTTTCTTCCATATACGACTCCTATAGTTAAATCATAAAATTTCCTCTGTATTGTTTTCTCTTCAACATTTACAAATGTTACCCTTCAAGATCAATCATTAGGCTTTATTGTGCTTTAATCCTTATTGACGTGCCATAATTGCCGCTAACGTTGTCATCGATTTAGTTTTTCAGGTCAATTATTCTTTGAATATTGTAAATGCAGCCGACAAGCGTGACAGAACTTCAGCTCTCCTCTCGAGTCGCACTCAGTTTAATTGCTTGCGTAAAAATTGTGAATTCTTTGCATTATCATTGTACTGCATATGAGCAGAAAACCTGCTTCTCTGGCAATAAAATATAAAATGCCTTATATGTCATTGTCTGTTGTAGAAGTTCTGAATACAAACTATATAAATCGAGGCTGAATACGTGGATATTACCTGACTAATATGACTGGACTAACATAATGATACTTCACAACGTATGGCATGGAAAATGGAAGGACATGACGCAATAAAAACGTATCAAAATTCACCTCCAGGGTTGAACTTTGGCACTGTAGATAAACAAAATGTGTGAACACAGTAATAAAGACAGAGGTGTTATGACAGGGCGTGATGCGTCGTACAGTAAAATTCCAATAATTATAAAAATTTGTAAAACCGAAGCGCTTGAAATGTTTTCTCTGTTGTTATTTCGAATAGAGGTAGTGTGGAAGCATTTCAATTTACAAGACGTGGGGAGCGTTACGCTGCTAACTGTGTGCCTACTGTGTGAATATATAATGTAAGAGAAATACAAAGAGGCAACATGGACATCAAGTGGAAACTGTACAAACTGTGAAGTGTGGATATGAGTCCCCTACGCAGGCTGCTAACGGTGCTGCGGTAGTCCAGATAGGAAAAGTGAAATATCTGTCCATAATGATGGAAATGTCGTCCCAGACCCCAACTGTGTCCCGCCGCGTGACTGCATACAGTACGTCACGTCCAGTCCCAATGGGGGGGTTTGAGCTTCAGTTTTAGGATTTGTGTCTGGGGTTGCAGTGGTGGAGGAAGTTAGGAAGCAGAGGACGGAGGAGTGAAGGAGGGGGGTGGAGGATCAGTTGGAGGTGTCAGAGTGAACGCTTCCGGGTCCTTCTGTGGGTGAAGTCACTGATGAGGGGGTCGGAGCATCCTGCCAGCCACCGTTTGCCTGGGAGAAAAAACGAGAGCAACAGTAGGGGGGGTGAGTCCATTACTCAATGCAGCTGGGTCAAACACAGTAAGCGACAACGGATGGAAGTCCTGAGGGCAAGGTAGTATGTGAACGCACACTTTGAGCTATTCGCCACACAGTTGCACACAGCCTTGAGCCAAATTGCCTCCTGGATTGCAGGAAAAGCTAACCTAGCTCAAATTATATTTCAGAGAAAGACTGACATAAAGAAAAAAAATCATGTTTTCAACCGAGCAGAAATGGAGAGCAGAAATTACACCCCATCATACGCTGCACACTCAAATTCGTATAATGAAGAAAATACACAGAAGAAAAGTCGAGCTGTACAAGATTTTGTCTCGAAATAAACGCCTGTCACTTTCACTTTAAATAATATGAATAATATATGTAAATTGTACCAAAAGACCTCTGAAACAAAACAAGTACAATCAGCGTCATATGCACTCATTATGACGCTGACAGCAGGAATTAACATACAATGAGGGCCTTTCCACTGCCAGAGACGGGCCTGTTAAAGAGCATTTAGGATATTAATAGTTAAGTTTAAAGCCATCAGAAAAACTGGGAATGGTCCTCGACAGCCTTTCATTTCAAAGCCTGTTATTTAAGACGGCAGACAGTAATCAAAAGCGGAGGGGTCAGATTGCAGAATGTCTGACTTTGGTGGCGCTCTGTGTGTTTCAAAATTGTAATTACAGCTGTAATCATGCAACAGCATGCATTATGTATCCGCTCAGTCATTATCCAGTCTTTTTTATTTCAGATATTTCCTTAAACTCTCTCATCATTTGTTGCAGTCTTCATTCATAAAGTCTGTCTTTGGATGTCTGTAAAACTGTTTCTTGGATACTGGAGTGTACATGTATCTAATTATCAACACAATGCAGAGAATTTCTCTGCTTTGGTCTCGAGACCCAACATGGGGGCTGGAGTTGACAGTATTATTACTACTGGTTCTTGTATTATGTTATACTGCAGGTCTGTATGTTGTTTCTACAGGTGATGTTGCCATTCCCCAACAGATGTGGTTGCTTGACTTCTGAAGGCAGCTAATGTCAATGTCAAACACTGTACTGTCTTTCTGTTTCATTTATTGATTGTCCATAACCACATATCCTGGTACAGGGTCGCAGGGGGGCTGGAACCTCACATTCACACCTACAGACAATTTAGATTCATCAATTAACTTGCATGTCTTTGGACCGTGGGAGGAAGTCGGAGCACCAGGAGAAAACCAATGCTGACACCGGGAGTTCATGCAAAGTCCACAAAGGAGGGCTGGATGGCAGATTTGAACCCGGAACCCTCTTGCTATGAGTTAACTGTGCTAACCACTGCACCAGTCTCTGATTCTTAGATATTAAAACAATGAAAAAATATAATGTGTTATGAGTGTTGTGTCATTTTTTTTCACAGTCGATTTAAAACGTCATAGTATAGTATGTCGAAAAAAGTGATAGAAACAACATAGTATAGTATGTCGAAAAAAGTGATAAAAACGTCATAGTATAGTATGTCGAAAAAAAGTGCTGAAAACATCATAGTATAGTATGTCGAGAAAAGTAATAAAAACGTCATAGTATAGTATGTAGAAAAAGTGATAAAAATGTCATAGTATAGTATGTCGAAAAAAAAATGCTGAAAACGTCATAGTATAGTATGTGGAGAAAAGTAATAAAAACGTCATAGTATAGTATGTCGAAAAAAGTGATAAAAACGTCATAGTATATTATGTCGAAAAAAAATGCTGAAAACGTCATAGTATAGTATGTGGAGAAAAGTAATAAAAACGTCATAGTATAGTATGTCGAGAAAAGTAATAAAAACATCATAGTATAGTATGTCGAAAAAGTGATAAAAACGTCATAGTATAGTATGTCGAAAAAGTGATAAAAAAGTCATAGTATAGTATGTCGAAAGAGTGATAAAAAAACGACATAGTATAGTATGTCGAAAAAAGTGATAAAAAAGTCATATCGAAAAAGTGATAAAAACGTCATAGTATAGTATGTCGAAAAAGTGATAAAAATGTAATAGTATAGTATGTCGAAAAAAGTGATAAAAACGATATAGTATAGTATGTCGAAAAAAAGTGATAAAAATGTAATAGTATAGTATGTCGAAAAAAGTGATAAAAAAGTCATAGTATAGTATGTCGAAAGAGTGATAAAAAAACGACATAGTATAGTATGTCGAAAAAAGTGATAAAAAAGTCATATCGAAAAAGTGATAAAAACGTCATAGTATAGTATGTCGAAAAAGTGATAAAAATGTAATAGTATAGTATGTCGAAAAAAGTGATAAAAACGATATAGTATAGTATGTCGAAAAAAAGTGATAAAAATGTAATAGTATAGTATGTAGAAAAAGTGATAAAAATGTCATAGTATAGTATGTCGAAAAAGTGACAAAAACATCATATTATAGTATGTCGAAAAAAGTGATAAAAACGTCATAGTATAGTATGTCGAAAAAGTGATAAAAAACGACTATAGTATGTCGAAAAAAGTGACAAAAACGTCATAGTATAGTATGTCGAAAAACAGTGATAAGAAAAACGACATAGTATAGTATGTAGAAAAAAGTGATAAAAAAGTCATAGTATAGTATGTCGAAAAAAGTGATGAAAACGTCATAGTATAGTATGTCCAAAAAAGTGATAAAAATGTCATAGTATAGTATGTTGAAAAAAGTCATAGTATAGTATGTCGAAAAAAATGATAAAAACGTCATAGTATAGTATGTCGAAAAAATTGCTAAAAATGTCATAGTATAGTATGTCGAAAAAAGTCATAGTATAGTATGTCGAAAAAATGATAAAAACATCATAGTATAGTATGTCCAAAAAAGTGATAAAAAATGTCACAGTATAGTATGTCCAAAAAAGTGATAAAAACATCATGGTATAGTATGTCGAAAAAATTGCTAAAAATGTCATAGTATAGTATATCCAAAAAAGTGATAAAAATGTCATAGTATAGTATGTTGAAAAAAGTCATAGTATAGTATGTCGAAAAAAATGATAAAAACATCATAGTATGGTATGTCGAAAAAAATGATAAAAACGTCATAGTATAGTATGTCGAAAAAATTGCTAAAAATGTCATAGTATAGTATGTTGAAAAAAGTGATGAAAATGGCATAGTATAGTATGTCATAGTAAAGTATGTCGAAAAAATGATAAAAATGTCATAGTATAGTATGTTGAAAAAAATGATAAAAACGTCATAGTATGTTGAAAAAAGTCATAGTATAGTATGTCGAAAAAAATGATAAAAACATCATAGTATAGTATGTCCAAAAAAGTGATAAAAAAAATGTCACAGTATAGTATGTCGAAAAAAGTGATAAAAACATAGTATAGTATGTCGAAAAAGTGATAAAAACGTCATAGTATAGTATGTCCAAAAAAGTGATAAAAATGTCATAGTATAGTATGTTGAAAAAAGTCATAGTATAGTATGTCGAAAAAGTGATAAAAACGTCATAGTATAGTATGTCGAAAAAGTGATGAAAACGTCATAGTATAGTATGTCCAAAAAAGTGATAAAAATGTCATAGTATAGTATGTTGAAAAAAGTAATAAAAACATCATAGTATAGTATGTTGAAAAAAGTAATAAAAACGTCATAGTATAGTATGTCGAAAAAGTGATAAAAATGTCATAGTATAGTATGTTGAAAAAAGTCATAGTATAGTATGTCGAAAAAAATGATAAAAACATCATAGTATAGTATGTCCAAAAAAGTGATAAAAAAATGTCACAGTATAGTATGTCGAAAAAAGTGATAAAAACATAGTATAGTATGTCGAAAAAGTGATAAAAACGTCATAGTATAGTATGTTGAAAAAAGTCATAGTATAGTATGTCGAAAAAAATGATAAAAACATCATAGTATAGTATGTCCAAAAAAGTGATAAAAAAATGTCACAGTATAGTATGTCGAAAAAAGTGATAAAAACATAGTATAGTATGTCGAAAAAGTGATAAAAACGTCATAGTATAGTATGTCCAAAAAAGTGATAAAAATGTCATAGTATAGTATGTTGAAAAAAGTCATAGTATAGTATGTCGAAAAAGTGATAAAAAAGTCATAGTATAGTATGTCGAAAAAGTGATAAAAAGTCATAGTATAGTATGTCCAAAAAAGTGATAAAAATGTCATAGTATAGTATGTGAAAAAAGTAATAAAAACATCATAGTTATAGTATGTGAAAAAAGTGATAAAAACGTCATAGTATAGTATGTCGAAAAAGTGATAAAAATGTCATAGTATAGTATGTTGAAAAAAGTCATAGTATAGTATGTTGAAAAAAGTAATAAAAACGTCATAGTATAGTATAAAAAAGTGATAAAATGTCATAGTATAGTATGTCGAAAAATGAAAATGTCATAGTATAGTATGTCAAAAAATGATAAAATGTCATAGTATAGTATGTAAAAGTAAAAGTATAGTATAGTATGTCGAAAAAAGTGAAAAACGTCATAGTATAGTATGTCGAAAAAAGTGATAAGAATGTCATAGTATAGTATGTCGAAAAAAGTGATAAAACATCATAGTATAGTATGTCGAAAAAAGTGAAAAAACGTCATAGTATAGTATGTTGAAAAAAGTGATGAAAACGACATAGTATAGTATGTCGAAAAAGTGATGAAAACGTCATAGTATAGTATGTTGAAAAAAGTAATAAAAACGTCATAGTATAGTATGTCCAAAAAAGTGATAAAAACGTCATAGTATAGTATGTCGAAAAAAGTGATAAAAACGTCATAGTATAGTATGTTGAAAAAAGTGATAAAAACGACATAGTATAGTATGTCGAAAAAGTGATAAAAATCATAGTATAGTATGTGAAAAAGTGATAAAAACGTCATAGTATAGTATGTCCAAAAAAGTGATAAAAACGTCATAGTATAGTATGTCGAAAAAAAAAGTCATAGTATAGTATTGAAAAAAATGATAAAAACATAGTATAGTATGTCAAAAAGTGATAAAATGTCACAGTATAGTATGTCGAAAAAGTGATAAAAACGTCATAGTATAGTATGTCGAAAAAACTGATAAAAACGTCATAGTATAGTTGAAAAAAGTCAGTATATAGTATGTCAAAAAGTGATAAAAAAAAGTATAGCATGTAAAAAAGTAGTCGAAGTGAAAAAAGTCATAGTATAGTATGTCCAAAAAAGTGAAAAAAATAGTATAGTATGTCGAAAAAGTGATAAAAATTCATAGTATAGTATGTCGAAAAAAGTGATGAAAACGTCATAGTATAGTATGTCGAAAAAGTGAAAAACGTCAAAGTATAGTATGAAAAAAGTCACAGTATAGTATGTCGAAAAAAATTGATAAAAAAGTCATAGTATAGTATGTCGAAAAAGTGAAAAAACATCATAGTATAGTATGTCGAAAAAAGTGATAAAAACGTAATAGTATAGTATGTCGAAAAAAGTGATGAAAACGTCATAGTATAGTATGTCGAAAAAAGTGATACAAACATCATAGTATAGTATGTCGAAAAAAATGATAAAAAAGTCACAGTATAGTATGTCGAAAAAAGTGATAAAAACTTCATAGTATAGTATGTCGAAAAAGTGATAAAAAAAGTCATAGTATAGTACGTTGAAAAAAGTGATAAAAACGACACAGTATAGTATGTCGACAAGTGTTAAAAACGTCATAGTATAGTATGTCGAAAAAGTGATAAAAACGTCATAGTATAGTATGACAAAAAAGTCACAGTATAGTATGTCAAAAAAAGTGATAAAAACGACACAGTATAGTATGTCAAAAAAAGTCACAGTATAGTATGTCCAAAAAAGTGATAAAAACAACATAGTATAGTATGTCGAAAAACTGATGAAAATGTCATAGTATAGTATGTCGAAAAAAAAGTGATGAAAACGACATAGTATAGTATGTCGACAAAAGTGTTAAAAACGTCATAGTATAGTATGTCGAAAATAGTGATAAAAACGTCATAGTATAGTATGACAAAAAAGTCACAGTATAGTATGTCAAAAAAAGTGATAAAAACGACACAGTATAGTATGTCAAAAAAACAGTATAGTATGTCAAAAAAGTGATAAAAACAACATAGTATAGTATGTCGAAAAAGTGAAAAAATAGCATAGTATGTCGAAAAAATTCACAGTATAGTATGTCAAAAAAGTGATAAAAACACATAGTATAGTATGTCGAAAAAGTGATGAAAATGTCATAGTATAGTATGTCGACAAAAGTGAAAAACGTCATAGTATAGTATGACAAAAAGTCACAGTATAGTATGTCGAAAAAATTGATAAAAAAGTCATAGTATAGTATGTCGAAAAAAGTGATAAAACGACATAGTATAGTATGTCGACAAAAGTGTTAAAAACGTCATAGTATAGTATGACAAAAAAGTCACAGTATAGTATGTCGAAAAAATTGATAAAAAAGTAGTATAGTATGTCAAAAAAAGTGATAAAAACGACACAGTATAGTATGTCGAAAAAAAAAAAGTCAGTATAGTATGTCAAAAAAGTGAAAAAACATAGTATATGTTGAAAAAAGTGATGAAAATGTAATAGTATAGTATGTAGAAAAAGTGATAAAAAAGTCATAGTATAGTATGTCGACAAAAGTGTTAAAAACGTCATAGTATAGTATGTCGAAAATAGTGATAAAAACGTCATAGTATAGTATGACAAAAAAGTCACAGTATAGTATGTCAAAAAAAGTGATAAAAACGACACAGTATAGTATGTCAAAAAAAGTCACAGTATAGTATGTCGAAAAAGTGATAAAAATTTCATAGCATAGTATGTCGAAAAAATTCACAGTATAGTATGTCCAAAAAAGTGATAAAAACAACATAGTATAGTATGTCGAAAAAGTGATGAAAATGTCATAGTATAGTATGTCGACAAAAGTGTTAAAAACGTCATAGTATAGTATGACAAAAAAGTCACAGTATAGTATGTCGAAAAAATTGATAAAAAAGTCATAGTATAGTATGTCGAAAAAAAGTGATGAAAACGACATAGTATAGTATGTCGACAAAAGTGTTAAAAACGTCATAGTATAGTATGACAAAAAAGTCACAGTATAGTATGTCGAAAAAATTGATAAAAAAGTCATAGTATAGTATGTCGAAAAAAGTGATAAAAACATCACAGTATAGTATGTCGAAAAAAGTGATAAAAAAGTCATAGTATAGTATGTCGAAAAAAGTGACAAAAACATCATAGTATAGTATGTTGAAAAAAGTGATAAAAATGTAATAGTATAGTATGTAGAAAAAGTGATAAAAAAGTCATAGTATAGTATGTCGAAAAAAGTGACAAAAACATCATAGTATAGTATGTTGAAAAAAGTGATAAAAATGTAATAGTATAGTATGTCAAAAAAAGTGATGAAAACGTCATAGTATAGTATGTCGAAAAAAGTGATAAAAACATCACAGTATAGTATGTCAAAAAAAGTGATGAAAACGTCATAGTATAGTATGTCGAAAAAAGTGATAAAAAAGTCATAGTATAGTATGTCGAAAAAAGTGATGAAAACGTCATAGTATAGTATGTCGAAAAAAGTGATAAAAACATCACAGTATAGTATGTCGAAAAAAGTGATAAAAAAGTCATAGTATAGTATGTCGAAAAAAGTGACAAAAACATAGTATAGTTTGTTGAAAAAAGTGATAAAAATGTAATAGTATAGTATGTCCAAAAAAGTGATAAAAACGTCATAGTATATAGTATGTCGACAAAAATGATAAAAACGACACAGTATAGTATGTCAAAAAAAGTCACAGTATAGTATGTCGAAAAAAGTGATAAAAACGACAGTATAGTATGTCAAAAAAAGTCACAGGATAGTATGTCCAAATAGTGATAAAAACAACATAGTATGGTATGTCGAAAAAAGTGATGAAAACAACATAGTATGGTATGTCGAAAAAAAGTGATAAAAAATGTAATAGTATAGTATGTCGAAAAAAGTGATGAAAACGTCATAGTATAGTATGTCGAAAAAAAGTGATGAAAACGACACAGTATAGTATGTCAAAAAAAGTCACAGTATAGTATGTCGAAAAAAGTGATAAAAAAGTCACAGTATGTCGAAAAAGTGATAAAAAAAGTCATAGTATAGTATGTCGAAAAAACTGATAAAACATCAAAGAATAGTATGTCTAGAAAAGTGATAAAAATGTCATAGTATAGTATGCTGAAACAATTATAAAAACAACATTGTAAAGTTTGTCGAAAAAACTCATAGTATAGTATGTCAGAAAACTTGATAAAAACAACATACTATATGTTGAAAAAAGTGATAAAAACGTCATAGTATAGTTTGTGAAAAAAAATGATAAAAACGACATAGAATAGTATGTCGAAAAAAGTCATAGTATAGTATATAAAAAAGTGATAAAAATGTCCATGCAGTTTGTCAGAAAAAACTGATAAAAACGACAGTGTAGTATGTAAAAAAAAAAGTCATAAAAACATCATGGTATAGTATGTCAAAAAAAGATAAAAATGTCATAGTATAGTACGTAAAAAAAAGTCATAGTATAATATGTTGAAAAAAGTGATAAAAACGTGATAGTATAGTATGTCAGAAAAATTGATAAAAATGACATAGTATAGTAGGAAAAAAAAGTCATAGTATAGTATGTCAAAAAAAGATAAAAAAGTCATAGTTTAGTATGTCGAAAAAACTGATATAAACGACAGTATAGTATGTTGAAAAAAGTGATGAAAACGACATTATTCAGTTTGTCGAAAAAAGTCATAGTATAGTATGTCAGAAAAATTGAAAAAAAAAAACCCAAACAAACGACATAGTATAGTATGTAAAAAAACTGATGAGAACATCAAAGATCAAAGTATAGTATGTTGAAAAAAGTGATAAAAACATCATAGGATAGTATGTCAAAGAAAGTGATAAAAACGACAGTTTAGTTTGTCGAAAAAAGGAAAAAAGTCATAAAAATGTAATAGTATAGTGTGTCGAAAACAGTCATAGTTTAGAATGTTAGAAAAATTGATAAAAACGACAAAGTATAGTATGTCGAAAAAGGGGTGTCAGTTAAAACTAGTCCTTTCCCAGATCATGATGGCCCTGCTTCTCAAACTGATGTATCGTCATTTTCAAGATATATCATTCATTTTTTATACTTTTTTTTTTACTATTCTTTTAAACAAGAATTAAAAACTTTAAAATGTATATTGCTACAACAGGCCAGAAAAGGTTGATAAGCTTTGATGACATATAGCCACCACGAGATGAACAACTCTGACAAATATCTTCGAAAAATATCATATAAAACAAAACTACAGAGAACACATTAAAGCAAAGGGGGGAAAAAGGGCGAAGAGTCAAATTGGTAAGTTACTAGCCTTAGCTCCATAAATCACAGGCAAACAGGCTGGCAGACAGATATCCCACTCTTACATTATGCATTGCAGGGCTTCTTTACAGGGTATAAAAGTGAATAACACAGCATATTGTGGCAGTGTAAGATGTGGTAGAGCAAGCAGGCGTCCAAGGAGAACCGTATCTGTGAGGTCAAAGGACTGAGAAAGAACAGGGCCTGAATACGTTAGTGGCCTCTCCGGGCTACCACAGCTGGCTGTGGGATGCGCTCGGAGCAGCCAGGAAGCCTATTTGAATACACATACATGTTTTTATACGGGAGACATTTCATCTGATTATCATATGGCCACTGAGGCACGACGAAGACAGCGGAGGAACCCAGCCGCGGCTGTGACCGTCCTCGTCCTCTCAGCGCGGCTCGCTGTCAGGGCCATTAGTGTGGCAGGAACATGATCTGAGCAATGCGCTTGGATTGCTGTCCCAAGTCCACACTCTGCTCTCCTTGTGTCTGTCTTATCGATTTTCCCCTTTACGACACGGCTTGTCGCTGTGAATTTCCCTACTGTTTGCAGCCGCCAGCGAGCAAACCCCCAACCCCCCCTCCCCCCACAACCCCCACTTCTACCCCCGAACTCTTTGCAAAATAAGACAAACATGAGGGGAACACACCCCTATGGCACATGAGGATTTGTTTCCAGTGGCGTGAGGTTTTATTTTTAGCAGGACAGCGGCGATGTGTCGGGAGGCTTTAATGGGAGCTTCTGGCCCCGGGGCTGCTAATCACGGGTCAGGTGGTCAGAGGGATTTGAAGTCCAGTGCAGGAGGTGTCACCTGTTTGTGCAGTTCGCTCACGGCTGACTGTACGTGGCTGCAGGTGCTACGCCAGACCTGATCCAACATGACAGCCTCAGACGGCGGCTCTGCATGTGTGTGGCCGGCCACACGCCTGCGTACGCCGGGCAGCGGGCTGCCCATGGCGCGAGTGATACAGCAGCAATCAACTAGGTGACCATGGAGCAGAGACAAGTCCCACTAAGTGGCATTCTGAGCCCTATGGCTTTGAAATAATTGGTAGGGAGAGAAAGAAGAAAAAAAAAAGAATCCTTACATTGATGCCCTGCGGACTGTACATCTGGTTGGCTGTGAGTCCTTCACTGTATCCGCCTGTCTGACTGATAACATGGCGAAGGGTATCCACCTGAAACATTCAGAAACAACAAACAAAGCAAGGTCAGAGTCAACACAAGAGAAAAGACAGAGGGATGACGAGACAACGAGACAAACAAAGCAGCACACTGTTGCAAGTTGGAGACAAAAGGGTCCAATCAAACAAAAAGGAAATTTAAGATGAAAAGAATTTTTGCTTTTCGCTTGTTAAAATAAAAACTATTTACATGTGAGAAAACAGTCTGCCCTTGAGACTGTGAAGAGGCTCCACAGCGGAGCCAGTACGAGCCTGTGCAGTATTGTCACAGCAGACATTCTAACTTGTCATCACAGGAAAACCAGCAGCTATAATTAATAACATTAATGATGGCTCTGGTATGTACAAGTAAATTAGTGGTTTTTATATTGCTGGGTCGGCTCCTCTTTGGGGACGTAGACATACTGCAGTGGGGGTGTGCATGACCGGGGTAAAACATATGTAGTGGAACTGAAGTTGAATCAATGTGTTTCATGTGGGAGCAATAAACCCCAGAGTGCTCTCATGCTAGCAAGGATTTCAATATTTAAGTTGGCAAGATATATTCAAACAGCAAAAGTTACTGTCAGGTAAACTTCTCAAGAATCAGCAGTCAAAACGTGACTAATTCTGCATTCACTCAAAGTTGAAATGGAAAAAAACAAAAACTAATGTGTTACATTTGTAGCTGTTTGCTAAGATAAGATAACACCTTCATTGATTCAGCTGCTGTAGCAGTACAAGGGCAGAAATAAGAAATATAAGAGGTACATAGACAAAAAAAAAAAGGAAAGAAAGAATAGAATAAAAAAAGAAACTATACAAGAGCATGTGGAGACGTGTCTGTATTAAAGGAGCTCTATACCACATTCAGAGTGAGGCTGCACATTTAATCGAAATATCGAAATCGCAACATGGCCAAGCGCAATATCCAAATTGGAGGAACTGCAATTTTTTGATGAGGGTAAACTGTGTCACAAAAATACCATCATTGATAAAGCATTGAGGTGCTACCCAGCCAGCATTTGTATGTGGGGCCCATGTGGGTAGTAAATGAGCTGCAAAAATAAGCCCTTTATTGGATTGTCAAAGGGTTTCATAATGGCCCCATGCCAATTGCCCATATGTGAGGGTCACAGATGCCCCAGCCAACAAATCATATTCAAGATGTATGGGAGCATGCTTTTCATACAGACCCCAGAACAAACACACATCATCATCATTTTTTATATATTATTTTCAGTGAAAATAAAATGAAAAAATGACCATTCCCATAAAAATCATGACTCATATCGCCATTGCAATATCCGTTAAAATTATCACAATAAGGTTTATATGTGCATCGTGCAGCCCTAATTCAGAACATATCTATGATTCAGAATCTGAGCCGGGATTGTCTGCACATGACTCTCAACATGGAGGTGGCTGAGCTAGCGGCTAACGGGGCTAACAGCACAAACATTGCTAATAACATGACCACAACAAAGAACAGAGAAGCTCAGATTACAACACACACAGACTCCACTATATGTTTACATAGCAGATAGTGGTTTGCTGCTATGTTAATATCCTGAATGTAATATAGAGCTCATTTAATCTAATAGAACGTAATACAAGAATAAATTAAATTAAGTATAGTCCATTTCTCCTGCTAACAAGTAAAAACCAAATGCTAACAAACAGTTTATAGCGCCTTTAGCTTATTGGATTGAATTAGAATTAAGCTATGATATTACTTATATACACCATTAGTCCAATTTACCCTTTGAAACCACAGCTAACAGGCTTGATTTCTTTCAAAAACATGAGAAGGAAATGAGCAATTTGACAAGAAATGGCCCCAAAATTGCAAGAAGTAAGTACAAAGTTAAGAAATTACCTGAAAATATGCAAAAAAGTAAAAAACAAAAACAACCTGAAAAAAGTGCAAAAAAGATATTTGTATAATATCACATTATTATTCCTCCTTTATAGCAAATTTTCAGTCTTTTTCCTGTTGCTCATTTTTTCCATGTTTTTCTAAAGATATCAGACCAATTTGCTGAACTTTTAAAGGTTTAAATGTGAGTGAAAGGCGTCCCAATGCAGCAGAGGAAAATTGGTGTCAATCCAGGTTTCAAAGGTTTAATGACAACAGTCACACCTGTGCATGAAAAGTCAAAATGTCTACTGGGAAGTGAGGTGGGTCTGCCCCTGTATTATCAGCTGTGCAGCTCGCGGCCCTACCTGTGACTGCACGTTGGCTCCCACCTGAGCCCCCTGGTACGAGTCCCCATTGAGAGACTGCACGCTCATGAACAAGTCCCCGGAGTTTGACATGTTAAAAGAGCCAGCAGAACCTGGAAGGAGAGAGGGAGCAGTCGCATCACAGAGAGACAGAGAGCAAGCAGGGAAAGCAAGTTGTCCAGTCCAGCAGGCAGCAGCCTGAAGGAGCATCATGCAGAGGTTAGCTGGCAGCAAAAACAGGCTCTGTTAGCTGAAAGGATTGGAGTCATAGAGGACAGAAGAAATACGGCTATAATCTGACACAAGAGGTGTTGTGTCAAGTAATTATGTCCAAATGTGGAAATAAGCAAGTCAGTTATAAGTTAGTGCTTTTAAGAAGTTATGGCTACAACCAGGAAAAAAGAATTGAAAAAGCAGACCAAATGCCCTTTGCTTGCCTAATCCAAGAAGTTGGCTCAAGGTTTCTTTAGCCTAGCTAGCCTAGCTCGGTCAAAAGTGACTTGTGAGACTTTTGAATTTATTTGATGACCAGTACAACAGCATACAACATAATTCAGATTTATTTTCCACTTATTATGGATCTAAGCTGGTTGTTTGCCAATGGTTGAATGTAGCGAGTACATTTAGCCTACTTAAGTACTGTACTCGAAGCCCAGCTCAGAACAATGATTCACAACGAGACAAAACCGTATCAGAACGTTGCAGAGAAAAGTTGCAGTGGTGTGATATGTTTTTTGCTGTTTAATCACTACTACAAATGCAACTGTATTCAGTATCTTACTTTCACTATCCTCACTCATATTTTAAGAAACTACAAAAAGTAGTCAGCCACAAAATAAGTCTGAAAAGCTGCAAATCAAAATGGAAGCACAGAGAGTTGTTGCATAGAGATGATACATCATCTCATCTAGTTGCATTGGTGTGAACCAGCAGATTTTTAGAACGTTGCAGAACAGTGAATTGCGAGTAGTTGCCTGTTTCAGCTCATCTCATTGTGAATCTCTGGTCTGAGCTGGGCTCAAGTACAAATTTAAGGGACTTGTACTTTACTTGTTTATTCCCCTTTCATGCAACTTTATACTTCTACTCCACTACTCTACCCCGCTACATTTGTCTGGCTATGGTTAGTTTACAGATGACAGTTTTTCATCCATTTCCTGTCCCGTAAAAACAAATATATGAATGTTTGTGATTAAGTAATGCATCATCACACAGCTGAAAACAGGCTGTTTTTCTGACACCATGAAAACATGACTTCTTAGAGATGTGTGGTTGTGACAGGACAACCATGCTACAAACATGTGATGCTCTTCTAGAATATGATGTATTGTTGTGGATTAAACTACCCAACAGTATATCGAGAAGTTAAAATGAGCACAACCTTAAACATCTATAGCAGTAAAATGCAACATACACATTGATGCAGCGGTAATTTTAATCAAAAAAGTAAGATGTAATAGTGAAACACTGACAGGGAACATTTAACTGCACAGTCAATACTTTTACTTTTGATACTTCAAGTAAGTTTTGCTGTAATACCCACATATTTCTATTTAAGGTTTTTCATGCAGGACTTTTACGTGTTATGGAGTATTTTCACAGTGTGGTTTTAGTACATTTACTTCACTAAGGGATGTGAATAATTCTTTCACTACTGCTGCTTCCCATACTTGTTCTATGCCAGGCAAAACATGTTTCCTATTCTGACTCCAGGGACCACGTGTATAAAACCATGTAGACGCATGTACGCCTTAATCTGTTTTCTAAATCTCCACTCGTGCACAAGCCTAATCTCCACACCCACAGTTCACCACAAATGGATGACACCTTTAAACATATGTTTTCATATTGATACTTGCGCCCTTTCATCGTTTCTTAGACCTGTCAATGAGAAGAACAACGTGATCAGTCAAAGTGCAGTTTCACTGATCACGTTGCATCGGTGAGGTTCTCCAATGGTACCACAGCAGCTGTCATTACGCACGGCCGTGGATATTTGTAGCGTCTGTACCACTAATTTATCACACGTTTCTGCAAACCATCATTACGCAAAAATCTCAATCATCATTATTATTAAACGTCAGAAGGTGCTCATGTCGCAACTGACTTTACAGCGTGTGCAACAATTCAGGATCAAATTTAACAATCATTAAAATGGAGACTGTTACTCAAATGTAAATAAAAACATGAATCAGAAATTATTTTAAATAAAGTCTGTAAATGTGTCTTTCATTGACATTTTACTGAACGCTGTGCAGCATGCACAAATATTAACACAATCAGTGAAACTGGCACACAACCTGAAAACTATGTATTTTTTCTCACCTTATATTTAATGTTTACCTTCATTTCACTCGCAACTATCTCAGCTAATACCGTGTGCACGCTATGTGTGGTATGTGAGGTGCACACATTCTCACCGCTTCCTTTATGAACACCTGTTAATGTGTGGAAAAATGTGTTCATGTTTATACATGTGGCCCCTGACATGACAAATACACACATTTTTCAAAATAATGGCCTGTGGCTTTAAAAGATAACATTATTATTTTGTAAACTGTCAACAAGTCTCATAAAAAGACCCAATTAAGTCATAAATTACATGAAGCACTTTCAGATTTCTACTGAAAATAAAAATTTGGGGTCACAAATATGTAGTTTCAGTTTTAAAAAGGTGAAGTAACATCCTGAACCAGTGGCACTGTAGTTAGTTTATTAGTTATCCAAACAAAATAAAACAAGGTCACCCAAAGAAATGTTTCACAGGTGTGGCCAAATGGTGCCACTGAAAATCTTGGGGTGGCACACCACTCTTAAATCCATTACTGAATTTCAGTGATTCAAATTACACTGTTGTATTTTATAGGCTAGCTCAGGGGTCGGTAACCTTCACGATCAAATGAGCCATTTTTGTTCGACAACAGTCCTGTGATAAAGTGTCTGGTTGTCCTCTTCCTTACTAGGACAAATTTACGGCTTCAATTTGACACTGATCATAAGGAACAAAGAAAGCTCAGCAGAGACTTGCAGGCACACATACAGCCCATTTTCACTCAGATATCTTGAGGTGAGAGTCCTTTAAAAAACTGCCATGCCAGTTGTTTCCATCGCCAAAATCTAGCCTCCATTTGGAGTGTTGTTTAGCTCCCTTCCTGACAAGCTATGCTGACATGAATGGTACCAATAGATTCCTTAAATTATCTAGTTTCATTGTGCTGCAGCCTTTTCAAGACCATATTGTTGGCCATGGCCCACCCTTTTGGGATGCTACTGATTATTAAAACAGATTTGATGATAATGAGTATTTACATGTGATATATGTAAGGTAAGAGTCAAACTACAGTGGCCATGTTCATGGTAACGAGGGATGATGTCACCCAGTGTAACAGTGTGGCTCACTGATGTGAGCTGTGTGGCACACAGGAATAAAATAAATCAGGAAGTACTCGTTAGTAAAGTCAATTCATTGTTGGTTTTGCCTTTTTGTGAGATTTGTTGACAGTAAGAAAGAAGTACAGAATATCACCGCATGTATACTTTGAATGTGAGCAGAGCAGAACATGATGAAAACAGAGTTAAAGAGTCATACATGAAGAATATGATTAATTGAGATGAAGAAAAAAGGACAGTAAGAATAGGGAGACTTGGCATGGGGCTCAGGTTGGCTCATTTCTGACACAGCGTTACTCTAGAGGGGCAGCTGTTCTGGTTAAGGTGTGAACCTGTTTAATACAATAATGGTGCATTACCAGGTGATAGGCACGTCCCTTGTACAAGAACTGCCATTCTGTTAGTCCTAATTTTTACAAATCACCAGCACCAGCATTGAAATAGCCTCAGACTGATAGACTGCGTTAGTTGAGTTGTAGTAATGCACAAAGAGGAGTTACATGTCCAATATAGCTGAGCAGAGCCAGGGACTTCCTGTCTCACCTGCAGAGTTTGGAGTTGAGGGTGAATTTGCTTGGCTTCCATGTGAGGATGCATTAGCCGCATTCACGGCAGTTCTCGCAGCGTACATGTTGGCTTCTTCTTGGAACTTACCAATGTTTTTCTTGTATCTGATTCTTTTATTCCCAAACCAGTTGGAAACCTGAGCAGACAAAGAAGAGAATGTAGTTTAATGTTCATGAAATCTCAACATACACAGAGCCTCTCCATATTTGAGGGCAAGCATTCAGAGATATCAGGGTAGTCTTTAGCTTGCATGGCCTTAATGGCATGTGTTACACTGCAGAGAGCCTTTGTCAGAGGTATGGGGCTACATAGACTGGTGCTGTGAATCCGCATTAGTGCCAGAATGGAATGATTGCCAATAACAGTCTCATTATGTCACCATGACTGCAGCTATCATCAGAACTCACGCAAGCACCAATCAGTCAACATCCGCTAACACCCATTACTGCTAATGGACTCCCAGATGAAGCCAGGGGGGTAATCCCAGCGCTAATGATAAACAACATTAAAATGAAAACCAAATCAATCCTGCAAAGTTTCCAATACACAGAGTAGGTAAACATTCTCCTTTATTATGGCCAAGAAACGGAAACTCTACAAATCATTCAGCCGCCGAGCGGCTTCCACAATCAGGCCCAGATGCATCCTCAAATCATTTGGTACAAATTAATGAAACCAATTGAGAAAACAATCCATTCCCAAATGATGGATTCAAAACACAAACTGCTGTTTACCTTGGCGATGCTTTCCTTATTATCAATTCTCACAGGATTGAAACAACTTGAGCGCTAGAATGCAAAGATGAAAAAAAAAAAACAAGGTGCCTAAATATTTGAGTCTTTTTGCTCGTCAGCAGCAAACATCTCAACTGTCTGTAGATAAGTTACTGATTTATAGAAAATCATCACTGCTCTGCACATGACTCAAATGACTGCTGATTCTCAGAGACTAATGATCTTGTAAATTACGTCTATGTACTGTTGAGCTGAAACTATTTTTTTCACAATTGATTAAGCTATTGATTCTTTTTTATTATTATTATTAATCAATTAGTAGTTTTGACTTGGTTTGATGAGCAGCCAAAAAAAACATGATTTGTATAATTATATGAAACAAAGAAAAGTTTCTAACACTTTATAATAACCATCATTAATGAATGTTAACAATGAAATGATAATCATGTTTACTTTACAGTTTTTTGTCTCACTGTCTCATCTATAAACATTATTTGGGTAGCCATTATGAAGTTGCAATGATTACAGATGCTCTACACAGCATTTATGAACCCTTTGAACTCTGCAATAGAAATGGCCTGCCAGTGTCTACAGTGGTATTTTTGCTTACTGTGATGTCATTTCTTGGCGTATCTTAAAATACTTCCTAAAATCTGCACAACCTCAGCGAAAAGGAAAAAGAAAAAACAACAACAACAACAAAAAAACAAAACAAAACATTAAACTCTATTAGGAGCTGTGCCTTGTCAAAATAAATCAAAACCTATGACTGGACCATGTGGGGAATTTAATTTGAAAGGACAGACACAGGAAGTGTCCACGCTCAGCAGTCAGACAGGAGTCAGGTTAATTTCCAGGGCTGGTACCTGCGGTTATTCCACAGGCTAGTTAATAACATGTCGGGCAGGAAATCCAAAGTGTGGGATCATTTTGAGAAGGTGAAGGACGAACCCAAGGTGATATGTAAACTCATCTTCATTGGTCGACTACAAGCATGACGTATCATCTGAAACATGGAAGTAGCTACATGCCCATTAGCCCACAGCGTCATTAACAGGCGGCTCGCTCAGTGTGTGACGTGCACTTGGAGATAAAATATAGGCCTATATTAATGAAGGTTCATTAGTACGGTTTTGTATTTCTCTGTAATGTAGCACAGTGTTAACAATGTTATTGATACTATTCTTTCTCACACCTTCAACTCAAAACACCAAAATATATCATTTAATCATTACATTAATTTCGTAAACATGCGGGTGACTAGTCGACTAATGGCCCTACATGACAACTATTGGTCGACTAGGAAAATTCTAAGTTGTGGGCAGCCCTGATAAGGTCATGACATTATGATGGGGAAGACAGAACCCTCAGCTTTCTGCTGCAAAAGAATGAATTCTCTGTCTATTATGCTTCTTATTTTAGATCTATTTTAAAAGGGTCACACAAACAAAGATCACCATCCGTTCATAACAGCTTAACCATTTAACAAGGTATTATAATCATCATTTGCAACTCTATAATGGCCATCCAAAAATCTTTATAGGTAGTTTTACAAACCAATTATCAACCATTTACAAATACTAAATATAATACATAAAATGTTCTACGTGTATCGTTAAACACTATTTATTATCATTTCACTGTTAGTTAACAGTAAAAAAAAAAAACCTATTAACTAAAGTTCAATTGAATATCAATTTACCATTTATTCTTGATGGTTATTATAAAGTGTTACAGATTCTTTTAATTCATTTAAATGAAGTGATTTAAACTATATCCAATGTGTCACAGCTCACACAAGTACTTTGACCGTCTCTGGATTTTGTATATTTTGAGTATTATAAAAAAAACTTGTTTCACTATATGATTAGATGAGAACTATGACAGCAGTGTTGTCGTTAGCTTGCGTTACTTCAATAGAAACAAAGAGTCATTGGTCAAAAATAGCTTTGTCTGGTTTGAATCACAAGACAACAAACTTATGACATGGCATATTTATACTTTGAGTCCTTTGTTGTCTCAATGAAAGGTACTGTTAAAGATTAGAGGAGCTGTCTGTACTCATGACAGTCAGAAAACTTATTATTAGGTTACTTGCCAAGACGCTCACGGCTGCTTCACATTTGAAATCGTGTTTTGTCTCACTCTTCTGTGTGCAGTGGTTTTCCTACAGGTGCTGTGGTGTGCTGTGGGATGATCTGTGGTGTACCTGGGCAACTGTGATGGCACACTTCTTTGCCAGTTCTTCTTTAGCCTCCTCGCTGGGGTACGGGTTACTGAGGTGTGAGTAGAAATACTCGTTCAGGATCTCTGTTGCCTGCTTGTTGAAGTTTCGTCTTTTCCGTCTGCAAAAAGAGCACTGGAAGTTAAAACAGGCATTGAGGTTTGGCGATTGGATGAAAATATCGGCCATCATTGACTGACCGAGTACTTCGTGAAGACTAAGTAACTCATTAATAAACACTGCATACACACAAAACGAGGCCTGAAAGAGACATACGCCACTTCCCATGCAGAAGTTGTGATCTATTAAAACAGACTTGATGGAAGAAACTTTGACCCGCGCTTACATTTTGGAGATGGGAAATTGGCGACATAGATGGTAAGGTAGAAGTCTGATTGTGGAAACTGTCTAATATTTTTTGGCCTTTGTCCATTGGTACATTTTTAGCATGGATCCGCACTGTTTTATAAATGAGACCCCAAGTGAGAGCTGCTGCTCAGCGGTAAGCACCCTCACTCTGATTTCTCCCTACTTAATGCATGTACAGGTCCTGTTTGAGCATGTGTGTGTATTTCAGAGTGGACAAATTGAATTTCCCCTCAAGGATTAGTGCAAGAAAATGTCTACTCTTGACATTTATTTTGCTTATTAGTTAAAATAAAAAGGCTACGAGAGCTTGTAGAAGGTAGAGAACTCACCGCTCAATCACATCCCCACCTGCAACAACAGTTTGAGTCAATCACAACAGCACAGAGTTTCTGGGCACCACCCAGAAAATAAGCCAGAAAATATATTTGTCATGACGTCAGGTCAGAGTGTAAGGGTCAAGCTCATGGCTCATGGCTCAGAGAGTTGCAGTAGCAGGAGCTAATCAATAGCACGGACAGGCTGAGAAAGATCAAAAAATTGACACAGTTTTGCTTTTTAAAACCGGGAAATATCTCGATTGCAAGGGACTTCCACCGACTCCAATCAAAACGAAATTTTAGAAATTTTAGCACATGCAGTCCAGAGAGAAATTGTGTCTATGGTGAGGGAGCGCACAGTCTTTGGACGACTGAACAGAAGTTTAAGATGTTGGCTTGATACTGGTCTTCAGATAACGTGGTCTCTTTAGATCTCCCGGTCTTGCTTTGGATGAACATTACCTGCTTGGTGAAAACCTTTGCCACGCAAGAAACTTTCAATTTAGCTGCAGCTTTGCTCGGAGACACTTTGTCAGGACTCGGGAGAACAATTTGACCCAGATCTGCTTCACTACAGTTCCTTTTATGGGCGACTGAAAAAAGAATTGGCAGGAGCAATAATAACACATAGAGAGCGGTTATAATCTACTCAAGATCTACGATGAAAAACCAAAAACAGTCCATTGAATGAAGACTTTAATAGGAATGAGTGCCAATTAGATAATCAGATATATAACAACTAAGTGTGGAAAAAATATACAATTCAAAGAATGAACTGAATGAATATTTGATAATGTTGGTGAGGCTGTGCATCTAATTCTAATACTGAACAAAATGTATTTTTACTTATTCTTTAACCAGATGGTTTTGAATTTAAAAATCATTAATATTTTTGATAAATTTGGATTTAATAGATAGGTGTTAGGCTTTTTAAGTTTTTGTACCTTGTGGTTTGTGGTTAAACATCAACATCTGGCTTCTTTTGTGAACACAAAACTCTGAAAATCCTTTATATTCTTCCAACCTGCAACCAATTTTTGTCCGCTTGCAGCAACACAACAAGCTGTAAACACAACATTGACTTATGAAGCTGTTGTGGTAAACATGTTTGCACACAGTCGTTTATTTACAGATCTTGCAGACAAATAACAGCATCTGAAATTCGTGTTTCTGGCCACTTGATGAAAGTACAACATTCACTCCATCAACTCCTGAGAGAAATATCTGTCTCTTTAGCTGCTAAATGCTCCACTGTGTTCACCAGCTAGTGCCTAACTGTGTCGGCCTGCTGTCTGCTGAGCAGGTTGTGTGCAGTGGCTTCATCAGAGCTGAAAACAGCTGTGTCTGAACCAAAACAGTAAAACTGCGGCCTGCAAAACCAAAACAATGAGCAGAAAGATGCTAAGCAAGATAGAAGCAAAGAAGCAAGATACAGTTGGAGTTTGTGTGAACGCCAACAAAATGTCTCATCCTTTAACCCCCAGGGGAAAAAAGGTACATCAAACAAAGTTGAAGGGCATTTTTCAACCTGGACCCTATCTACACACGTTTTTGTGTCCAATGTCCGGCAACATTATTGAAAGGATCTTTAAATAGTTTTTGTTTAACAAGAAA
Organism: Epinephelus cyanopodus; assembly: GCA_026686955.1. NCBI lineage: Eukaryota > Metazoa > Chordata > Actinopteri > Perciformes > Serranidae > Epinephelus > Epinephelus cyanopodus. The sequence goes on from CM048920.1 coordinate 8,562,875, forward strand.
CAGCCCCAAAATTTCAATCATCACACCCACCAGACTCCATTTAAATAAACTGCAATTCTATCATTGTAAAACATACTTGATTCAAAGTCCAAAGAAACACATAGAAACCATCTTGGTTTGTGTTTCTACTGTTTCAACAAGCGCCAGCTCTGGTTTGGTTGACATAAACCCTTAATTCATGCAGAATCTGCTGGCTCTATACACACTTAAATTTATGTATATTTAAATGGAGTCTGGTGGGTTTGATGATGGGGATTTCGGGGCTGTTTCTGGTTACACAAAAGGATCTATCACTGGCCACTGGTTGAAATTGTGAGCCTCTGAGGACTTGAGGTTGAGGTTGCAAATCTCTGCGTGGTGACGTTTTTGCACATCACCAAAATGTAAACTAATGCCACTAAGTTAATGTCAGCTCTGCTTTGCTCTTGAGGAATTCACTACAACATGCACGTCTATTACATCATTGCGTTAATGGCTGCAGGATACGGATATTTTGGGAAGGTTAATTAATCATATCTATAGCAAATCTAATATTGTCTCTTATGTGACTGACCACACGCCCCCTAACTATGACTGACTCACTGACTATTTATCAAAACTGTTTTAAAGAGTAACTGTCTAATAGCAAACACACTGATAATCCTTGTATCCCGACATGCTAAAAATAAACAGCAGCACAGAATCAAGGCTCAAACGTGAAATACTAACATACATTTTTTCAAAGCTTCTATGTGAAAACGAACTCCACACAGCACCTTAAAGCAGACAGATATCACATGCTGATGCCCATGAGTTGACTGACCCTTTATCTCCTGCACCTATCAGGTCATGTCTGCATGTGCCACATCTAAAGAGGGCTTTGCATAAGCTGCAGGGGGACCCTGTAAAATCTCTATGCATGTATCCACCGGTGAGGAGATTTGTGCTAAAATCTCTGTCCCGCACTCCAAAGCCTGCTTGAGAATATGTAAATGTGCACAGCGTGAGCTCCAGCAGCCAGTAGATTAATCAGCGGCGCCGAGCATGGCGGTGCCTCTCAGCCAGTGAAAGCTCTCCTCTTCCTCTCCCTTCCCCTTCCCCTCTGCACCACCACAATCATTTGCAAGAGAATAGATAGGGAGCTTTGTAAGGGAGCGCATGCCTCATTTAAATGTTATGCCTCCAACTCAGACTTTGAGTGACATTTATCCTTGGAGAAATGTATGCAAATCCAAAGCACGCATCAAAAGGAACAAGCGATTACATTAAAAAAGGGAAACAGTTAGCGTTATGGAGCACGCAGGGAACTCTCATTGGCCAGTGTTGCCGGGTATGTGCTGGTCCAAATGGCACCCGTAGATGCAAACCAGCCCGGTGTGTGTGGTAAGCAGCAAAACAGCATGTGCTGCAGCATGTTTATAGCATGATAGGCCTCCTACATCAGCCATTCATATGGATATCAGGCTGAGAGGGAAGCACATGATGATTTGCAATGTTGTTAAATTGGGAGGTTATTTGCAGCATGAAGCGTGGTGCGGTGAATGGAAATGCGCATACACGTGTACCGTGTACAAAGACACACACCTGGCATCGAGGAAGCGGGAGCGCAGGATCATGACGGCCTCGCAGGTGCTCTGCTTGAGCTGCATCTGGATGGAGCTGAACTTGCGGTGGATGATGTTCACCATGCGCTCGATCTCTTTGGGCGAAATTGGACGTGTGCGCGACTGCTCCCGCAACAGGTTCATCACATGGGTGGTGAACTCGTTGCATGCCTGTAAGGAGGACACACACACACACACACACACACACACACACACACAGGAATAAATATAGAAAAACGTACAAAAACACTTCCCCTGAGGTCAATGAAACTGGGAAAAAGACTTTAATTTCTCACTGTGGTCGTGTCAAACTCACTGCACAACACACATCTGCACACACACGATGCCATACAGTATTTAAAAGTCACAGATGAAATAAATTCTAAAAAAAAATCCCGCTCTTAATGTAGTTCTGGGGCGAGCGTTCTCACAGAGCCAAGGGGGAATATAAGCGCTGATATATTTCATATTTAACAGAAGTGGTGATGGCAGTGTGTTGAGAGGAATCAATGACAGCTGTTCCCTTCTCAGACACACACTTTCACAGCATAGCCACCCTGAGAGACGAACATGCCACGACGTTTCATTCATCCCCCCCTCCCCGTGTGACACCAGGCGTGAATCTGCCACGATATTACACTCCGACTCTGCGTCTCTTACTGTCTCCTCTTCTTTATTTCTTCTCCTCCTGTCGATCTCTCTCTGGATTTAGCCGTGTCAGGCTTTGTCTGTGTCTGTCTATCTGCGTGTTCATCTGTCTTACTCACATTCATCTGAAAGGGATGCTATTGTCGTGAATGCATCGGTTATCAAGGCAATGAGAGGAAATCATCCCCCCCTGCAACAGACACACAGATACACACAACATACTGCATGTGCTGGACTATTCTGGGCTGGTAACACAATCTAAAGTGAATTCTTACTGAGCGTGATGTATAAGGAGGAAACAGTCGAAAGTATAAGGGTGAGTTAAGGCTGATCCTGCGTCAGTGAAGAATAAAAGTCTGTATTTAAAAGAGCAAATAAAAAGTGGGGGGATGGACCAGCAGCTCAGCCATGACATAAACATGTGACATCTGTTAACACAATTGTTATCACACATTTATTTTATGGACATTTTGCCTTTTTTGGTACTAAAGGCTGCAGAGAGACAGGGGAGGCTGGTGGGAGAGAGAGCGAGGGGGTGACCTGCACCCAAAGGTCCAGTCATGAATTGAACCTATGACGCTGCGATAAGGACTGAGCTTTCATGTAATGCACTCTGCCAGGTGAGCTACCACGGCGCCATGGGACTCTATTCTAATGGTAGATTTTTATTGTTTGCAAGTTGTCAAGTACTCGATAATGATTTATTATCTTGGGAATTTCTTAAATGCCCATCCCCACTTATGACTGAGGGCTCACAGTGTCACAGTTTTAGTAAAAACAGTGAAAACTGACCAAAACCAATTACAAAGTGACATCATCAAATCAGTCAGGATTACAAAACTTAAAAATATTCAGTTTACTATAATAAGACAAAGATAAGCAGCATATCCTCACAAATAAAGAGCTGGGATGAGGGAACTGTCTGAATTTTTACTTGAAAAGTTATGTAAAAACAGTTATCAAAACACTTTCAGTGGATCGACTAATTCAATAACTGACTAACTGTTTGAGCTGTAAACACGTGGCTTTTATTACAAAGAGTGTATCCACACTTGTGCCCTCATCTGTGGTGTAGTAATAGTTGATGAGGAGTCTATATTTTTTCTCAGTAACTGTAACTGATTACAATTACCTGTAATCTGTAAACTGCTCTCCTATACTGAGAATGAAGAATGCAACCCCTGCAGTCCCGAAACAACTAGTCGATTAATCAATAAGTCGATGGACAATTATTCAACAACAATTAACCCTTTGAAACCTGGCGTGACATCACTTTTCTTGTGCTGCTTTCAGATGCCTTTCTCAACTGTTTAACCTTTGAACCCTGAGCAAATTAGAGTCATTTCTTTCAAAATCATGGCGCAAAAAGGCAATGAGCAACTTGGTGAGAAACATCCCACAAACTGCCAAAAATTAATAGATTTAGAAAATTATTTTTAAAAAATAGGGAAAAAAGAAAAAAGCTAGGGGGAAATTATATTTATAATTATTATTATAATTATTATTATTATATGTTTAAAATTATGGTACAGAATAACTATAATTTTTAAGCAGGTTATCTGTTTGTTTTTAAACTAATATTCCTATTTTTAATTTTCTCTTTTTACTAATTTCTTATTTCTTCTTTCGTTGCTCATAGACATTTTATAAAGTTTTTTGTGTTTCATATAAATGCACATTGAAGATGTGTATGTCTGGGACAGTGCTGAGTGTTTTCCATTATGATGTCAAGAGTTATCTCTGCTTGAAGTTTGAAAGACGTGGGTGAGGAGGGTCTAACAAAAAGATGCAATTGAGTTGCATTATGGGAGATGTAGGCTACAGTGTTGTTGAATCATGACTTGTATCAAGTCAGGACGTCTCGGCCTTCACTGTATCAGTTCTGACCATTTCTTTATTTAATGTAAATTCATTAAATCCAAACTGCTGGAGCACCTTTGTTGTTGTCACTACATATTGTGAGAAAGGTACATTTCTTGCATTAACTGCTGAGAAAGTTTCAAATGGCGAGCTGAAATATGGTGAGACGCACATCAGCAAACAGCTTCCTCTCATGCTGTCTGCTGTCCTCACCTGTTCATACTTCTCCAGCTCTGTGTGGTAGATCTGTCTGATCTGGGTCAGCTTGGCCCTGTAGTCAGAGTGCTCTGCCGAGTTGTCCGCCCCCGCTCCCCCTGAGGCCGCCGCTGCAGCCGCCGCCGCCGCCGAGCCTCCACCTTTCTCTGGACCGGATACGCCCTCTGCCAGCAGCATGTTGTCCAGGCGCATGAGCTGGGGATCCGGGGGCTCCTCCTCCTGGGCGCCGCGGATACTCAGCACTGCAGTGACAGGAGAAGGTCAGAGGTCAGTCATAAAGGTCACACCTACAGTGGCGTGATGCACCGTAACAAGCTGTCAGCCGGAGAGAGCCCTACTGCAGGGGCTGACACCGCTGAGCTGCGCCCACACATCCACCCGCTCAGTGTGAGTGATGCAGTGTGTTGTGGCAAAGGAAGACAAGCAGAGACTGTAAGTGTGAAGTGTGCAGACGATACAGGAAGTGGTGTACTGTTAAATGACAATATTCTCATAATAAAAGGGGGTTAAGGGAAAAATCAGTTTCAAAATTTCCTCCAGAAATGCAACATTTTAGGAATGAATGTCATGCTTTGTTGCGTGTGTGTGTGTGTGTGTGTGTGTGGTGTATGATTACATTGCTGGACTCTCCCTCCACAGCTCTCACTGGACTGAAGAGGGAGTGGGAAGTTTTAGTCTTTAGTTTTTGCCTGACTTTGTTTTCTCTCTGGAAATATATCTTTCACACCTGGTCCACTCGTTACTCTCTTTCACCTTCCACCAAAAAATGCAGTGCTTCGGCCATATTAACCAGGTGTCTAATTCATTTTGAGCTGCAACAATTAGTTGATTGAATATTTGATCCACAGAAAAATAATCTGCAACTCTTTAGGCAATCAATTTAATTGTTTCAGGCATTTTTTAAAAGCAAAAATACCACAAACTTCCCATTTGAAGGGTTTTGTAGTTTTTTTCTCTGCAGCCCTAAATTTAACGTGTTAGCTTTATCCTTAAAACATAAGGTTTAGAGCTGACAAGGCGCTGAGTTTTTAAAAATGTTTGTTTGTGAAGGAACCTTTTTCACTAACCTTTCATTTCTCACCACTGTGGGATAAATCCCATAATCCATTTTTCTTTGTCTCTCCTTTTTATCTTACGTAAATCTCCTTTGTTGTCACTGTTATTACTTGAATTATTACAGTTATTTAGTTTATTATCTATTCTTCATGGTGCTCCTTTTGCTGCTGGAGTTGTCGTCGTCAATTTGGATGTAGTTTATGTTATTCTTGTGCATCAATATAAGGCATAGATTTAAAATCAAAGTTCTCTAAAACCTTGGAAAGTGGACACAATGTACAATGTAAAGTGTGGATTTAATGGCTGGCACATACCTGGAAAGAGACAAAATTGACACCTTGTGTATAGGGCTGCACAATTAATCAAATATTAGTATTTTTTTTGTCCATAATCGTGCAGCCCTACTAGTAAGTAGCGTGATTAACATAAAGTAATCTGATGAAACAAAATGTTCCTTATCCTTGCAGCACAGTACAATAAATGGAAATCTGAGGATTCATCAACATCAGTAATCCTGATGGATTCCTCTGCCCTCCACTAGAGGTCTCCCTTGCCATTCTTAAAAAGACTCAAGTCCCACCTTCCATTTTCTGAGGTGAAAACACTCCCAGGCTCTGACTCTTCCTCCTCCATCTGAGAACCATCCATTTCAATATAAAACACCTCCTCCAGTGTGGAGCTAGGGTCCAAATTGATCCCAGAGTGGACATCCAAAGTGCATCGACGGCAGCCGGCGTTACCGGGCCTCGGCCGCGGCGCCAACACGAGCTGTGACTCTGTGACTTTACGCCCCGCGTGTGTCGATAGCCATTTAAAACGTTACCATTTGTCATTTGTCTCGTTGTCATTGAATGAGAAGGGACAGGCAGGGAGCACTTCATTAATTCAGAGACAATGGGAGTGCTTGGTGCATTAACCCCAGACTGCTGTCCGGGTTGGTAGGCCTGGGCAGGGGGTCACTGGGATGAGAATAAGGCCTGCTGTACTAGCAGAGGAAGAGGAGGGGGCTCCCTCAGTCACCCCCGAGTGGACTGGAAATGCAAATATGGCAACTGTTGGCGAGTGGGAGAGGTCAGGGGTTCAGGCCAGAGGCTCAGCAGGAGGTAGATTGAGAGTGGGAGGAGTGTTGGAGGAGGGTGGATGGTGGGTAAGGGGGGGTCTCTTGGGATGGCAGGACTGTACAAACATCCCGTCTCATTACCCAGACTCCTTCATCACTCCTGTAATGTATGGACCGGCTCGGAGGGGAAAATCTCGGATGGCTTCACACCCGTCTCACCTCCGCACCGCCACGACTGCAGCCGCGTTATGACCCGATCAAACCTGCTCCATCAGAAACTCTAAACCCGCCTGTCCGCTTTAGTTAACGTACATCAGCGGAGGCCCCCGCCGCTCCCTGGCTCCTGAACACTCACCACTATGGAGAGGCAGTTTTTCTCTATAGTTACCACCTCATAAATACCAGACTGAAGTGGGTGTTAAAATGAGAGCACACCACAATATCCCATGGAGGAAAATGAGCTGCACTTTCTGGAAGTCATTTTCACGGGAAAACAACTCACAGCAGCACATAGTTAAAGAGGAAGAAAGAAAAACTGATGAAAGAGCAAAATAAGAAGCTGCATTTAGTATTACAGAGTGGACTGAAAAGGTTCACAAGATTCACAGAATGTTTGCTTTAAATTTGACTTCCAGTTTGGCCTACAGACCCCAACACTATGACATCGCACTAACAACAACATTCACCTCTGTGTAGACAGCTTGATTTCAAATGCAGATATAAGTAAAATCAGCAAACTTGTTTATTTCTGTTGTCAACTTAAGCCATAATTGTAATGTTTAAAGATATATACCGTAAAACTTCCATTAATAGCCCCGGCTATTTTTTGCTTAAATGACTGAAATCAACAGGCCTGTATTTGGGACAGTAATTCCTTTCACACAAAACTGTTGCTCAGCAAATATGGGAAATATGATCACATTGTTTACTTGTATAAAAATTAGGCTTCAGATCATATATTTATAAGTCATTCGTTCGATCTGGCTCCAACAGATGGCGCATCAGAGTGAAGGTGAGTTACGGCACCAAACCAACAATACTCACAACTTGAATTAATTTTTATGAAAAACCCTTCTGATTCTTTTGATCTGAGGACCCTTACTGATTAAAGGAGTATGAACAACTTACAGGGCAATCAAGGAATGGACACATTGTTTGAGGTAACCAACAACCTGGTTTTACACATCCGAAGAACTTCTATAAAAAAAAATGAACTGCTTGGCAACCAGACCAGGCCTCTAATTGAGACAGGCCTTTATTCGTCAAAATGTGTATCCACACCGGGCTAGTCCAGGGCACTGGGGGTTTTATTGGGACTAGACTTTTCTTTGAAATTTTACGGTAGTTAAACACAATGATCCAACCTATCACTCATATTATTGATTGTGTTGTTTTGCTAGTGTTGTCGATAAACAAAATCTAACAGCGTGTACGCTACATTAAGAATATTTTCACAGCTTTACCTTTCGTGTTAACCAATCATGGCAGAGGTAGATGGACCAATCAGGTATTTTGTGAAGTAAAATGACTGTTTTTGTCTATTGAGTCTGATGGCTGTGATATGACAACGTAAATTCCTCATAGGAATTTGCTAACGTCAAGATAGAACTACACTTAATGTAATTTTCATATAATTTTCATTTTTTGTATGGTCCCCTACCCAAACATTACTGTAACTTAACATTGTGATTAGGTCTTTTCCTTTGGACAACTCACCTAACCCTCTAACTTGAATTCATAACATGGGCAGATGAAAAATGTATGGGTCAAAATATAAAATAAAAGTTGGTTGTGGCTATTTCATTCTAATAAAATGACATAACGTCTAAAATGTCAACGTCAAAGTTTATACCTGTTCTAGTCTCAAACATGATTACACGTCAGATAGATTGACAATGACGACAACTCCCATGATCCCACACTACTTCTTCAAAGTCTGTCGTTTGTTGTTGTTTTGATTTAAAGACAACTAGCAGCAGAAATCACCCACACTCTCCAACATCTAAATGACAGAATAGGCCGATTTCCACTGACTTCAAAAACAACTTATATGACCAGCCCCAAAATTACATATATCATCATTCAGGGTCACAGTTTTAAAAACGTCCTTAATGTCATAAAATGGTTGTAGTTCCACTCTAAAACTACCTGGTTAGGTTTAGGCAACAACACTACGTTGTTAGGGTTAGGAAAAACATCATGGTTTGCATTAAATAAGTACTTCTGTCATGGATAAATATAATATTTGTCACCAATGCAACATGCTACACATACTAGCATACAAGGCTATGTTGTTATTAAAAGAAGTCAACATTGACTCTGGGTGAAAGTCCTAGGTTTGTTTGCCACCAACCCCCACTACTCATGCCCACCCTCTAAGGGATTCTTTGATATTTGTACATTACATGGATTTTATCACTACATCACATCATTCCTGTAATAAAGACTACTGCCACTAGAGGGCAGCACCTTACAACCAACACAAGCACGGGTCGTAATAAGCTGCTTACGGCTATAAATTACATATTGTGAATTTAAGGAAACTAAATAAAGTATTCACATATTAAATGTTAAAAAAGTGAGACATCCAATCCGGAAGCATAAATAATTTCCATCTGCGAAAGTTCTGCGGAAGGACACGCTTCGTCTGCCATGATGTTTAAATGTAAATGCACAAATGCACATTAAATCATTTCTTTCTTGAGACAAACCTGTCTTTGTCAAACAAAATGATCCACATCATTACTAAGAAAACAAAGTAAAAGCACAAATCAAAGAGCACCAGCACACAAATGTAAGGGAGGAAGCTCTTGTCAGATGTTTCTACAGAAAAAAAAAAAAAACCCAAGGCCAGGTTTCTTCCCAAACTCATAAAACGTCTAGACTGTCAAATGAAAATGGAACACAAAAATTCCCCATGTCCAAAAAAACGTTTCGATTCACGTCTGCCAAGTTCCAACTTAACATTCATGAAGTGTTTATTTTACTTGGCTGGAAGCACCTCCAGCATCAGTCTTATAGGAGCGGCTGTTGCAGAAGAAGGTCATTTCTTAGGAGATCTCTTGGAAGGCAAAGAGAAAAAAACACCAGTAGGCTGACTCCTTTTTTTTTTTTTTAAAGAAAGATGGAATAAGAAAGGTCGAGGAAAGTAAACACTCAACAGGGCTGGGTATCTGAAGCCGAGCATTCTGCTCAAAATAAATAGGTAAACGTGTCTTAAACTGACAATTAACACAAACTCCGACATGATCCCCAGGCCTTGCTTGTTGACACATGTATACCCTCGCTAATCAGCTGCATATCGCATCCTCTCCTCACACGACGCAGCCCAGATCCCAGCTCCGTTCTTGCTGCTGATCCAGCTGTCTTGGAGAGCATCTGTCAGGAGGGACCCAGGAAGGAACAATGCATTACGCCATGTTGGCTGTGTACTGTCATCCCTCATTGACAGCACATTGTCACACTTACACAGTGTCCTCTGAGCTGGGAACAAGCTAAGTAGCTGCTGCCTATAATATCAGCTCTTCCTGCCGCCTCTTATCACACAATCTGATGGGAACCTGCTCCGAGTGGGGTTAATGTGGACTCCGCGAAAAGGATGCGACGGTGTTCGTTTTTAATTTAAGCCACTAATGAGTTTGATCCTTACAATGATGACAGGCGTAATGGCAACAATCTCTTGTCTACATGGAGAAAAACCACAGACCTGCAGTGATGGAAGCAAATGATGATTTATTTATTCCACCCTGAACCTAAAGCACATAATTAAAACCATGGAGGGATTATCTCAAACAAATAAAATTAATAAAGAAAAGAAAGGGATAATGTGCTTCCATAAAATTGGCTCTGCTGTGGGTCATAATTACACGACTCAGTGAGGGCCACTTTATTGGCTAATGGCAGCCTAATTGATTCATCCTAATGTTTTTCGAGCCTTGGGTCTGCTGGGCACTCCCTGTCCAATAGTGCTGGTGAACTTACTTAGCCACCCGCAGACAAACACTGAAGGTTCTCCCAGGGATAAACAATTATCTGTGTGTATGTGAGTCTGTGTGTGATTTGGACGCCCCCCCTCCCCCTCGGTGAACACACATTTTCTGTATGTCTCTAATGGATGCCATTTCCCTCTTGGAGGCGTTTCAAAGATGGCTTGTTGTCAGACAATGCCTTATTCCTCCCTCCTGTTGTTGACAAGCAATTCTCACAAGGAGGCATGCACCAGGCTTTATTGCTTCACTTTATTCTTTGCGTTAATACAAATAAAAACATCTTACATTGGCTCTGGCTGCAGAGGAATTTACTAAAAGCAGATGCAGGATGGTGTAATGCTGAAACTAGGGATGCACCTATTGTAAAAATTCTGGGCTGATACCAATGTTTAAAGTAACTGTTTGACTGATAGCCGTTACCAATGTTCCTATAATGTTGTTTATTTTCTTGTTGTTGTTATTTATTCCCCTTTTCGTGCCAGGGAAACAAAGAAATCTATGCTACAGTAACAAATAACATCCATTAATAGGGATGCACCAATTATGAAATTCTGGGCTGATACCATTGTTCAAAATAACAAATCTGGCCGTTAGCCGATACCGATGTTTTTATACGGTTGACAACAAACCTTAATCCATGTTAAAAACAGCATGAGCAGAGATGTTAACGTTAGCTGTCAGCTGTTAGCAGCCACTGGCAGCAACTTACAGCTCACGGAGGTTGCATAAGGATACATTACAATGCGTTCAAGTTCTATTCAGTAAAAATGAGTACTGAGCGAAGGTAAATTATAACATTCTCATGATGTGTTCACTGTAATCTTGTAAAATGTAGTTTTTGGTGAGAAAAATAAATACAGCTGTTGAATGTTGTTGGTGTTTTCGCATCATTATCAAATAGATATGAGAGAGACAATTATGATATATTGTTTTTGGTAAAAATGCTTTTGATGCAGTTATTCTTTTAATAAAGATGTTTTTCATGTGAGAGTTTGTATGATTGAATTTGTGCTCATTCAAAGGTAGTGTAATGAAGGACTTAATTATTTGAAAACATTTCAGTTATTGTTTTATAGTAAAGATTTATTTGTTTCCCTGGCACAACAGGGAGAACAAATGCAACAAAAATAAAATTAACAACAATATAAAAACATTGGTATCAGCTATCGGCCAAATTTTTATTTTAACCATTGATACTGGCCCAGAATTTCCAAATCGGTGCATCTCTAGTTTCAAAGTAATTAAGCCCTTCGTTACACTACTTAAACTAATAAGCACAAATTCAATCATACAAATTTATGAATCAAACATTTAAAATAGCCTTTCAGCCTTAAAAAAAACTGCTTCAAAGGCCTTTTTACTAAAAAAAAAAAATCAGAATTGTCTAACATCTAGTTTATATTACTGTGAAGACATAAAGAAATATCTCCATCAAACAAATGTATTTATTCATGTTTCTCCCCAAAAATACATTTTACAAGATCACATTTGAGCACATTATGAGAATGTTACAATTTCCCTTTTGATCAATAGTCATGTTTAATTAATACAGCTTGAACGCATCACGATCTACTTAAATGCAACCTCCGTTAGCTGTTAGTTGTAGCTGCTGGCTGCTCACAGCTAATGTTAACAAGCTCTCCTCCTGCTGATTTTAACACGGATTCATTGTTCACAATGTGACACTATCAGGGAAACAACTGGGTGTATCCTGTGATTATACGATACTAAGTTTACTGTATCCTTTCGTCTCGAAGGCATACCAGAGAAAATTTCTGTTGGTCCCAAACACGTTTGCTATCATCCCTGGGAGGAAGGGACGCTGGAAGCTACTGACCACCACGTCACGACAGTGAGATCACAGAGCCCATTACCAAACAGTCATTGTATTCTTCTTGTACCTGCTCATTAATGTAACTTTGTGGCCGTTATTCTCAAGCCTGCTTTTTAATTGATGTGACACGATCAGAAAAATATCGGCCACTGTATTTGCCTAAAGGCCGATGACAGTCAACAAGGCGAACATTGGCTGATACCGATGTGCGACCAACAAATCGGTGCATCCCGAGTTGAAACCTCTCCATGTGTCAACGGTGCAAAAGCATCCCTGCAAGGATGGACTGGGTTCGGCTGCGTGCACTGGTCAGTGATTTTGCTGCTCCGTGTGTACACACAGCGAGACAAAATGTCACCGACTGAGAAGACAAGAAAAGTAAACTGTAATGGCAAACATGACATTTATTTAACCCCCTCAAACATCTGGCCTTTTACAAATCAAATCGATATTTAATAAAAGCCTGGGGCAATTGGCTTTTGGAGAGGTGGATGTTTAACTGTCGGGCTGTTTATCTGGGAATATTTATTTCATTTCCACACTGAGGGAAAAAGCTCTTTGAGGATAAGCTCGGAATATCATGCTCTGAGATGATTTACGTCCCTATTTGGGGGAAAGCAGCTTCCCTTCTTCTCCCCCCTCGCTGCTTGTTTTCAGTAAGCACATGTGTAACGTACTCTCTTCCCCATATATTAGTCATCCGAGAAGATTGGCCTCATATGAAGATGGGTGTGGGTATTAAAATATTAATTGAACTACTAGCTCCACAGATACATCATTTCAGAGCAGCTCTGAGTTTGGGGTGAGTCTTAATTGAACAAAGACGAAAGAATAAACTCTGTCTTGTCTCTGAAGGGGAATGAACCGTGGCAAAATAAAAGTGGGCTGGCAGCCTGGGGCTAGCATCATATTACTAGCCTCTTTGGAGAAATGTTATCACCGGGGAAGGACACAGGTCCGTTACAGACTGTCACATCATCTCAACATACATGACAGAAGTTCACAAATGTGAGAAATATTAAAATTGACAGCAAATACAAGCAAGATCCAGGTCTAAAAATACGCTTTTGAGTCAGTGACAATATTTGGGATGGTATCAAAAGCTTGTCAGGGGATTAAGATTTCTTCCAGGACACTGCTTGCATCTTCAAAATGATTCAGTTTTTTTCATGGCATAACAATATCAGACTCAAAGAGTTACAGCACACCATGCTCTGCAGTCCAGATATCTTATCCTATCAGATTAACGGAGGCAAATGGCAGCCTGTCAAAAACCATTACCATACGTAATCCCCTTCTAGATTTCGAAGGCATGTCGACAGGGACTGTTGGCATGGCAGCCTGTTGTGGCGATCGGGTGATTGGGGGGAAAGCCTGATGTTTAATTAATGATGTTGGGCTGTTCTGTCACAGTTAGCGAGACGGACGGTCAAACATAAAGGCCTCTGACAGAGATTGGGTGCCTCAGTTCAGACTGGCAGACACCTTTGGAGGCCCTCCGTTCTGCACCCAGACGCTGAAATGTGATCCGCAGTGTTACATCACAGGTAGCAGCACAGGGAGTGTCGGCCAAAAGTGACACACGATGCCGGTCAGGTGACAGCGTGTCCAGGCAGATCAGCAACGCCTGGCTTGACATTTCTATGAGCACTTTGAGTAGAAAGGCGAAAGGCACGAGACCTTAAAGTGACAACCTGTGATGTTTTCTTATCTGTTACTCCATTCTGTTGCTGAGCCATCAGCCAACAGTAACTCACATACAGCCTATGAAAACTTCTGCTGTGTCAAGATGGTCTTTCCTGAGAATAACAGCAAACAGGAAGTGATGTTTCCCGAGTTTGTGGCAGCAGCAAAAGCAGTTTGATTAGTGGAAAGGGACATGACATAAGTTGTTAGCACTAGCAGCAACAGCCACCATGTTTAAAAATAAAGAAATCACTGGTACACAACAGGGCTGTCACTGCTTATTTGAAATCCAAACTAGAAAAATGCAATATTTAATCTCGAATACTTTGTTTGACTTCAAACTTAACAGTAAACATGTGAAGCTATTTCTGATTTTGCTAACATGCAATTAAGGTTGGGTATCCTTTAAGCTAATTCAGATTCTACTGATTGATTTTGGTTCTCATTGACTCCTTGTTTCAATTCCAAAAAAAAAAAGAGGTCAAACGTTAAGCGTTAACTGAATATTCACAAAGTTTGTTGTATTATCATTGTATCACATGAGCAGGCCTACATAAAAATAAAGATAAAACAAGGTACAAGCATGCAGTTATAGAGGTATATTCAGTCAGAGGACTTGGGGAACAGAGTTGTACAATTTTCCATAATAAATGGATATATCGATATCGTTATCTGTTACTGGCAAAATGAGTCATTATGTCGGCATATCGGATATCAACAAAGAAATCCAATATTGTGCATCCCTAATTCCGCACGATTAAATCATTTTATCCCTATTCAAGTTAGCGGAGTGCTACACTAAAGGTTGGTCGGTGGAAATTAGCTTCTCTGCTGCTGTTCAGTCCCTAGTGCGCTTGCTCTTTGGGCCCAACAATGCAGAAGCTTTTTTGGCTTTATGCACCACAGAGCAACTTTCATAGGAACGAACAGGGCCCTGCCTCTAACACTGTATCCAGTTCTCTTTATACATCCATGGATGTAGTCATGTAGATCCTGGCAGATAGCTATGAACGTTGTTGCAGATATGTAGCCTTTGTTTACAATAATTAAGCGTTATCAGATCTTAACAGAACCCATGAGCAGAACTGCAATTCGAATCATCTTGTAGCTAGCTGCTACACAGTTGGCATTTGGAAACCAAGTTTTGGTTGTCAAACCTACGTACAATTTTCTTTTTAAACTGAATTTAATTTTTGGGACATGAAAAGTAAAATGGTAAAATTTTCAGTTTTAATACTTAAAATTCAAGCACATATAGTTGTGAAAAATCTGGTATACCTGACTCTGAAAAGTTATTGCTTTTATGGCTTCCTGCATATTTTGAAAAAAAAAAAGGAATATTTAGTTTTAAATAATAAAATAAAAGTGTCTAATCTCTAATGTTTACATTGATATTTAGTGTGTAGTCATACCTTTCACCAAACAGCCTCATGATGTAACCATGCCTTGAATAATCAGTCCATCTCTAAAAACAGTCCAGTGTGTCTGATGAAAGCCAAACGCTTTTGCATAATTAACCCTTTCTGGTCAGGCTGCGGTCGCCCTGTCTGCTTGAATTTACAGTGACAGCCCTGGCCCTATTTGTTTGCATTGGTGCTTCAGTGGGCACACTTCATTGTGGCTTCAGCAGTTAATAAATCACAGTAGAAGCCCCCTCTCCCGACGCCAGCCTGTGCTACGGTGGTCCTGTCACAAGGCAGGCACCAGCACCGAAGCGACAGCTACATGCTAATTCAACATCGGCATAATTCATTATACAGTCGCAAGTGTACTGGAATGGAAAGAGAACCAACATACACCAGGAGGAAGACGACAGGCATCAAACTGTTAAATCCTGCTCCCCTTAAGTCCCCTCTGTTTGCCTTTGTAAAGACTCAAGTCTTTAAACTCCTGCCAGCATTATAAAATTATACATTACTTATTAGATATGCACAAAAATGGCTTTGGGATGTGTAAAGAATACAATTATTTTACCCATTTCCTTTCAAAGACACAAAGTCATGTAATTCACTTTAAGGGAAAAAGGTTAACAGACAATATTACAGAGGTTAATGGACAATGAAGACTATTAAGAAGCAACGGAGCTCCTTAAAACTAAAAAAAAAAATCTACTTTTTTTTTTATGAAATATGGTAATCTATAGAGCCACTTCCTGTAAGTCATGCAAACGCCAATGTAAAATGACATATCAAAAGGTAGAACGGGAGCTACTGCACTGAAGGGGAAATTAACAAAAAGATAAAGAGTCAATTAAAGCGATAAGGCCTTGTGCTCTTCAGAGGGTGGAAACCAAGGGGAGTGGAGCTGACAGCCTTCACATTAAAGCGCCGTGCTGCCTTCTCATCCTCTATGTGGCCCCTCCGCTTTGTAACCAGCAGTTCAGAGGAGACAGAAGCAGCAAGAGTCTTTGTTAAGAAATACTAATCACACACACTCACTGTCATCAGAAGATACAACTAATGAAGGTAATTAGAATTAGGTCCACCAAAGCCTCAGGGCCACGAGTAACGACATCGTCACTGGCACAGTGGACAGTGTTTTTTCATTCATTATCATTCACTTCTGTCTGACACACCCTGAAACTTTTTCTATAAAGCAGTTCAGTTCGGGACAGTTCAGTTCAGTTCGGGACACTTTTTTTCCGTTTCATCTGTGAAAAGTTGTGGATGGTAACCAATGGAACCGTTCTGTACCGTCCCCATTTTTGGTCCCCCCCTCTGTTGGGGTACCTAGCACACAGATCTGGTGCTAAAAGGTGGAGCTGTGAACACTGCAGTCCGTTGATTGGTCAGTAGAGGACGGTGACTCTGCTCAGGGCTGAGCTGTGGCTGGTTTTGAGGCTCATGTAACCACTGTTCATACTGTGGAGAGTTTTATTAGTAAACTGTAACTATAAAATGAAAGGATGTTTTGCTTAATAACTTAATTCACTGGGCCGACTGCAGGCGACTTTTAAGGTGGAACGTTAACCTGTAATGTTACTCAATGTGTGAGATGATGACGTGAATCAGTCAACACACCTTAAATTTCACTGTGACAACTTTGACCATTACTTTAGTTTTTATATGACATACACTTTTAGTAATGACTGGATCTTTGAGCGCTTGTATATATTGATTTCAACCAGGTTATGTGAACTGCATATATTCTAACTTTAATATATTATAACTTTTCTAAATTGTTTATACTCTGAGAAAAAAAAAAGTGTCGTGGAGAATTGTTCCTGTGGGATCTGGCAATGCTAAACCCCTGAGCTTGCCGGAAGTGCCATATGTTTATGTCTACATATGGCACTTCCTCATCCACGGAGTCCACCATATTGTTTCTACAGTCGCCCAGAATGGACGAACCAAACTCTGGCTCTAGATACGGCCATTCACATTTTTGCGTCGGCCACCGTAGTTCTTCTACACGTTTGGCATATGGAAGAAGTTTCAGTTGGCTGCAATCTGCAAACTCACCACTAGATACCACTCAAACCTACACCTTTAACCAAGCTTTTTGGCAAGATACCCTTTAAAATCAATATGTTCTCTTGTGCCACCTCACCAAACCTCTGTTTATTATTATTCTGTATTTCACAGGAAAATAAGCAAAAAAAGTACCTACAAATATGGAATTTTTTAAAGCATGAATGTTCATACTTGATCTTAGTAACAGTACTTTGATAAACTAATCTTAAATTGCTTTTACTAAAGCTTTCAACTACATCTCTGGGTCTTCCTCAGACTCTATTCACGATAGAAGAAGGAAAGATGTGGAAAAATCTGTTGTGTTAATCATCTTTTGACCCCTTAGATTTATTCTGGGGTTCTTGAAGTTGGGAATAGAAGTGCAACAATTAATCTATTAGCAGTCAAGTATTAAATTAACCACCACCTATTTTTGACAAATGGGTAAATGGTAAATGGACTCACATTCGTATATCAGTTTTCTTGTCTTCTGACCACTCAAAGCACTTTTACACTACGAGTCACATTCTCCCATTCACGAACACATTCATACACTGGTGGTCAAGGCTGCCATACAAAGTGCAACCTGCTACTTGGCTGACTATTCACACGCACTCACACACTGATGGCACAGTCTGGGGTTCAGTCTCTTGCCCAAGGATATTTCCAAATACAGACTGCAGTCATGGATCAAACCACTTATCTTCCATTTAGTGGACAACTCACTTTATTTCTTGTAATTCGTTTTATTAATTTTCTAAGGAAATAAAATCAAATTTCTCTGACATCAGCTTCTTAAATGTTAATGCATTCTGGTTTCTTTACCCCTCCGTGACAGTAAAGTGAATATCTTTGGGTTGTGGACAGAACAAGATTTCATGTTGGACTTTGGAAAACACTGATCAACATTTTTTTGCCGTTTTATGACATTTTATAGATCAATTAACGAATCAATTAATCAAGAAAATAACTGACAGAAGCACCATCAACAACATGAAATAAGTAGTGCCCCTTCAAGTTGATTAAGGATATAAACAGTGTAACCCTTATAAAAATAAAAAATTGAATAAATGTCATGCAGTGAGACGAAGATTTGGAAAACAGCTAAATTATGGATGAATCTGCCATGTTGTGGACACGTCTCTTCCTGGACCAAGTGGCATCTGTCAATGTCAAATTGTCTTTCCGAATTTATTGGCTATCATGATGTGATGCAATACCAGCAGCAAAAGTTTGACTGGTCTTCACTATTCTTTTTTTTCTGGTACACTGCTCTGCTATGTGACAGGCCCTCTGCTCTGGTTACGGACAAGACTAACAACTGGAATACATAAGGAGAAGGTCTGTTGTTTTCTGCATAGTGTCCAGTTGTTGCCCTTCAACAACTGGGTTTTACAGTATCCTATACAATCTACCAGGAATATCTCACACGTATATTATAGTGTACTGCCAGGGGTTATGGGAAAGCTCTTCAATACAACCAACCCTCTTTTTATGAATCATAAAGAATTTGCTGCAGTTTTTTTCCCATTAAAGGCAGACATTGGCTCTCCTTTGCTTTCTGATTGTCTTTTTGAAACATTCAATTACCTATGGACAGTCCACACTCTTTAACCCCTTTGTCACTGGACAAAAAGCAACCAACACATGCTAACATCTGGCTTTTGTATTCAATGGAAAAAATTACAATCGGCATTCACTCCCCGGACAAATGACTTCGCAGTAGTTGTGGGTATTTATTGACTCTAGCTCCAAACAGCTTCTATTGGCAGTGATGGAAATACAACACCTGTGTGGACACAAATTTTAGCCCCTTTGCTGATGCGATGCAATGACGGGCTGCTGCAAAATACCGTCTAAATCCGTCCAAGCAGCACTCGAATGTCGTTCAAAATTTAGTCAGCACCAAGTTTTAAAGAGAGACTTATTAAGTATGAGATATAACTAAGAAATAACCACTGCTTTCTACCATTTACTAACCTGTTTTCTGGCCTGTCCCTGACATTGAACCAGAAAAAATACTGCTGTGTAAATTGGTCTGGTCTACTGGCAATGGGGAAGGCATCTATCAACATGTAAAAAAAACCCACATACACACGCTAATTTTGGTGGAAAAAGGATATTTGATACTGAATTCACGCACACAATGTTGTCACTTTGTAGGTGTTTTGACCAAATTTGCAATTTGTAAAACCAGCTCATCTCTCAGACGGGCAGAGTTGGGTTCATTCCACTGTGCAACCTCCCAGCCCACATAAAGGATGGGTAGCAGTTAAAGAGCATCCAGACGAGTGTCCTGTGTGTCCCACATGAGATAGCAAGCGTCCAGCAGCATGCACCAGACTGGGGCCATCCATGGCCTCGGGCACTGTGTTGACTGGGCCTGCCATGTCATTAACAGTCGCCTTGATCTGCTCTACCTTATTAAAGCCATTCCTTCAGGAGAGCAGACGAGCATGTCACAGTGTGAAACCAGGCCAAGGAGGGAAGGTGACCACACTGCCACCCTCAGCGTGCAGGGGGCAGAGGCGGGGGGATACGAGCACAGTGCAGCGGCTTTGTTGTCAGCCTCATCCCGGACCCCCTGATGTCCCTGTGATTCCCTTGTCAGTCTGTGTTAATGGAACTCACAGTGGTTATGCTCCTTCACATTCTTATCTCCTGTAGCAGGACAGTCGCACAGCCCAGCAGTGCCTGTTTAGCCTCGGCTGACCAGGAGACAACCGCTGTGTTGAATATTGACAATGTCTCTCCTGTCACCAAGAAATATGTTCAGTATAACTTCTATTTAGGAACGCTGAAACTCAACCAATCTGCACACCCCCTCAGTGCAAACTGGCCTTTTACTATTTGACCAGTATTAACTGATGCAGAGAATCATTAGAGGTTAACTTCATTTGACTGGTGTGCTCATGAGTAAAAAAGCTGCAGCATAAACCCGAAGAAACACCCGATTGGGAAGCCCGGTGGCTTCCAGCTCTGTCCCATTCCATCTATCTGACTACACACACTTGTGTGGCATTTTTCACCGAGCACAGCTCTCCTACTGCCAACCAGTTTATGTAAAAGTGATTAACAGTAATTAATCCTTAATCACCATGATTAGCCAAGTCGCAGTAAATTAAGCCACATCTGGAGCAGCTGAGGGCTCGAGAGTGGCAGCAGGCATGCTGAGTGTGAACGCCGCTGTTGACTGAGGTCTACCTGAAACATCTGAAGGCAAACAGCACAAGGCTCGTCTCCACTGCTTTGTTTGGGCGCTGTGCTGTGAAGTGGCGAGTAAATTCAGATAGTCTGAAGAGCAGAGACCCTTTTATGGTTGTGTAACAAATGTCCAAAAACGGAAAATAACATTCAGTCATCGTAAGTGTTTGTGCAGTTGTTCTCGACGATTATTTGTGCAACTACTCGTACTGTGCAAAGGTAAACTGTGCAATTAGACCTGCACACACACAAACGTCCATCAACAACATGGTTTAAGGGTTCAATTCTAGTAATAAAATGTTTGTTCAATCAAAAATAACCCTTTGTTTTCATTCCTTAAAGGGTCATTCTGATTGACAATAACATACAATCTGTAATATCATGATACTGTGAAACCGTAATATTTTCTGAGATGGTTATCGTACCGTAAAAATCTCATACCGTTGCAACCCTTGTCTTGGGTGGGATATTTTACAGTACAAAAAAGTGTCTCTTTGGTGGACAAAATACTGCATACTGCAAGGACTCCTGTCTCACTTCCTGGTTTCCACAAAGGCAGGAATGCTGCTCAACTATCAGTAAGCCTTCTATTTTATGATAAATTCATTAAAAAATATTGCTATCAGGTGTGTTGCAACCATAACATGTCAACTCCGTAGCCCTTCTACATCTCTTCGAAATTTAATAAGAATTATGGTTTACAAAACAGTATTTTAAGATCTTTTCAGATCTTACCTCTGACATCCAGTATGTTTGCTGTCTAAAAATGGAGTCACTCAGATCTTTTAAAATATATTTGCAGCCTCATTGAAATGTAAGAATAAAAATAATAAGGATGAGTTTCATTTCTTAAGAATGAGTGATGTAAATATGTTTTTGACAAATGACCATAACTGATGGAGATCATTCCTACTCATTCTTATTATCAAACACACTAGGCAAACACTGGGTGCTGATTTACACCATGTCTCTGGTCCTTTAAGTATAATAACAAATTATCGATCTATAACAATTTCACAACAGAAAATTACTCTAAAAAATGTAGTACCTTGAATATGGTGCACAAAATAATACAATTACATTAAGACGCGGTCTCTGACTGATTTCTGAACACTTCTTTGGAAGCGGTTTTCATGTATACTTTTTAAGGAAATCTGTGTCGACTAAAACAGCCTTCCAAGAAACCCAGAAACTGACCTTCAGTATCTACAGTAAACAGACACCAGAGCAGACACATTCACAAGGACACACACACACACACACACACACACACACACACACACACACACACACACACACACACACAGCCCCAGTGCCCTGTGTGTACCCGCGCTGCATTGTTGATTGGCTGAGTTGCCTGAAGATGTCTCGTGTGTAGCAGCGGCGGCGCCTCTCTGTAGCTTTTCCCTGCCAGATAAATGATGCAGGAGGACTGGTTGTGTGCCGGGGAACTGGTTCCATCACAGCGGGTGTGCTGTTTCTCTTAGCCCAATGTTTCTCTTGTGCCCCCCTGGAGAGTTTTCTCCCTGCGCCCCAGTCTCTCCCTGTTACACAGCTCCACATTAATTACACACTTTAATGAGCTGAATTATTAATGGGGCTCTTACTTGGCAGTTTAAGGAAATGCAGAGGAGAAGACAGCGTTGAGCATCGGGAATCAGGGCTCTCATTAAAACATCACACAACGCCTCTGGGACCGGTGTTATTTAGCCGGAGAAATAATAGGATTTGGTATTTTATGTATCAGGAAGAGAGAGGCGGCTTGAGTATGAATCCACAGCGAGAGATAGAGAGAAGAGCCCTGCAGAGGCTCATGCACAACATTATGTCATTATGATTGCAGGCCCAAGGAAAATGAAAGGCCATCTAATGCAGCCGCTGGAAAAGCTTTCCTTTCTGATTGTTCAGCACAGATGGGAGCAATATTATCTGAAATGAGGTGGACTAAAGCAGGAGTGAAATGAATGAAAAGAAAGGCCATTTCTAGGTGAATATGTCTCATTCCCTTCTCCCTCAAAAGGGACGCTTTTTTTTTTTTTTATCTCGCACAACTGTAACACTTACGGCGGCGAGGGTGTTCATCAAAATCAGGAATATGGAAAATTGTCATTATGAAAGCTGCAGGAAAATGAGATTATTCACATAATATCACACTTGCTGATAAGAGAAAATCCCACAGTGAAGAGACAGGAAATGAAACCAGGAAACAAGCTCCAGAGTTGTTCCTGCAAGTCTAAATTTATATTTCTGCTGGAGCAAAATTCAATCTTCTCACCACGTCTATGTATGATGTGTGATGTATTCAATAGGAACGCTACAAAATTAGGAACACCTCCAACACTGAGGCATTGTTAAACTCACATATATGATCTGACAGTGTTGTAAAAGAACAAAGAAAGGCGGTTTGCTTTCTAAATGCACTTTAATGTGTCGGAGAACAGGACTAGCCCTTCTCTATTTTTTGACAGAGCATCTTCATCAAGCAGCCGCTCATATTTCCAGTGTGATGATTGTGTTTATCAGACAGGCTTCGCTGTGATGGCTGCGGCACTAACACGAGCTACATGTCTTGAGAGCACCAAACGGCTTTCACGCTCGCTTGTGGATTCCACAGTGGGATCCCAGGGGATCTCTCTCTCTCTCTCTATTTGTGTACAAGCTGCTGCCAGTGCTGACTGTTCCCGGTGTTTGGGAGGAAACAATAACAGCCTCATTGCACAGTCAGATTACATTACAGCCCGACGCTCTGCACGGCTCGGACTCTGAATGGATTTTGGCTTTATTGCCATATTTGGGCAGACACTCTGGTAGAACTGATGACATGGTGCCTGACAAACAAGATTGAAATCTGACTGATGATTTCGCCCTCTGCGTCTCCGTGATACAGCACATTAACACAAGTGGCTGATTAGTAATCACCGTGAAGAGTAATCAGATGACCTAGAATGGCCTGCAGAGGCCGTGCAGGCAGGAGTCTGGATGGGACGGTGTCTTTGTGCAGCCTTGCAGATCCAGACACAAAGCCCTGGGGACACTGCCACCACAGCACAGCTAAACACCCCCCTGCAGTCAGGATGAAATCCACACAAGTTCCTGCTACAAAAAAAAATGGACGAGCGGCTCATTACATGGGTCCTATTTGGGTCAGGGAGCAGATGCAAATGTAGGTCAGAAGGAACCCCTGTTGTCAATCAAGAAAGAGGAGAGAACAGGGTGGAGTAATGGAGGAGGATGGAGAGAGTGTCTCCCCCGGTGAAAGATCGCGCCTGCTGCTCTCCACAGCTCATCCCCGAGGACAGAGGGGATCAAATCATATGCAGAGGAGGGGAGTGGTGCTAAGCTTCAATGAGGAAACTTAATTAGACTCATGCTTGTGTGAGGTTAATTTGAGCTAACTGACGCGAGTGAAAAAGCATTTCATTTTTTTTCTGAGGCAGGACGGATCCAACATCAAGGCCTGTTTTTCTTTTTTTTTTTAGTCTGGTGTCACCGGACCATATATCACCGGCGCACCAATAAAGCCGCTTCCCATCGAGCCTATCCTGCATGTTTTGCAGTTGGATGATGAGGTCGGTCTGACCTACATGCTGCAGACCTCCAGAGAGTCCAGGATCCAACTCCTCCACCAGCCTGAAAGGGAGTACACGTGAAGTCACCTTGAAGCAAGATGCGCTGTCACATTTCCATGCTTGAATTCCTTTCAGATGACTTGTGTTTTTTTTCTACCGAAATGTAGAAGTACATCATCTTTTCCTACTCTTGCACTTTTGGCCAATTCCAGCTCCTTTCTGAAAATCTCAGCAGCAAGAGCAGCAGCAGCGGCGGCGGTGGCAGCGGCTCCTCCAACTCTGTAGCACTTCATTTCACCTCACACTGAGCTTAGATGCAGCGCTAACTGCCTAGAGGTTGACACTTGTCTGAATAATGTTATGCTAATGCTCTAGTCTACCTGTATTTACCCCTAAGTGCAGCAAGCAATCTGTTGATTGCGAGAAAGCAATTTTCCTGAGAGAGGGGGAGAGCGGGCCGCGAGAAAGACTGAATGAGAGGGTAACAAGAGATCTTCTTTAAGCTGCGGCAAAAGCAATTTACAGAGGACGACAATTTTCTCTGGCTGTGAAAGGAGCGCTCTCTCTAATTGTGCCTACGCAGAGCCATCAAGATGGGGATACAGAAAATAGCAGAGCAGGCTCGCATGTATCCCAGAGCAACTTAGAGGTATAAGCAGGAAAACAGCTATAAAAGCTTCCTTTTATTTAGTCAGGGATATTTTTTCTTTTGGAAAATTGAGACGCCCATTCATTCTGTAGATTATATATAAAAAAGAAAAGCTCACACAAACACAGTAACAGCTTGGGTACATTGTGTTTTCCAGCTCAGGCTAATTACCTTTACATTATATGTTACAAACTACAACCAAACATAATGGCATGTATAAGACAGAATGGCCTCCATCTCCCTGCTCGTGTTTCTTTTCTCATGCACAGGCATAATGCAACTCCAAATGCTATAATGATGAATGAGGACATTGTCCTTTTAATTTGTTTGTTGGTCCTTGTGTTGCCCGAGAAGGCAGATGTAGAAATTAATTGCTCTTTCTGACAAGGAGCGGGGCTGGTGTTTGTGTAAATGTGTGTGTGTGTGTGTGTGTGTGTGTGTGTGTGTGTGTGTTTGATGGGGTGACAAGGCTTCTAAAAATAAAGCAGCAGAACCGTGTGTGTGGTGCCAGATTGGGCTCAGTGCTGTGCTCGTCTCGCTCTGGCTCGACTTCTATCTGCCCGTGTGATAAAGCTGCTAACAGGCCTTTATCGGGGAGCAAGGGGAAATATGCTCCTGCCAGATTAGGCCCCAGACTCTGCCAAGGTTATAAACAGCCTGTTATCTGTGTCCCAAACAGAGTAATCCACGCTCTATCAGCACCCAAACATATGGGCCACACAGAGCAGAGATAGCCTCTGATGGACACTTGGTTTTAATTGCAATGAGAGCCAGCGGAGCATCTCTGGGAGAGAAAAAGGACATAAAAAAGGTCTGTTATTGTGGACATGTCCCAGCCCCGGTGTAGCTGGCCAACATTCACAAAGACCAACCTCGACCTTTCTGCAGCGTTGCACCTGCTCCTTCCTGTGCGCTCAGGCGATAGCGTGAACGAGCAGGACAGCGTCGATGCCACGTTTCCAGGAATCTATTAAAGCCCTGCTGGATATTTGTTTCCCACTCAAATTAATATTTTCCCTTTTCATCCGATGTCATTTGGTGTCTTTGTGCATTTCGCCAGCATGCTTAATTAGATCTTGGCAGCAGTAAGTATGCATTAATTTGATTAGGCGCTGATGGGCTATTTTCGGTCCTCAACACAACACGGCTATTCTTCAGCCGATGCCTCACAAAACATCAGTTCTCAGACGCACTCTGCCTCCCTGATCAATAACAAACTTAAACTTCCCCGGACGTTCTTCTTAGTAAACATGAGCCACTCAGACGCTCACACACTCAGTGAAAGTCTGAAGTGAAGTGAGGACAGCAGACAGAGATGATGAAGGGTGAACTGAGGCTTTCAGCCCTGCAGGAACTGTGTAGCGCCTGTGTTGAAAAGAGCCATAAACATGAACAATTATATTTATATTTCAGCGTTACAGATTAGGCTGAGCAATACCTCATCTTTCGGTTTGAATGGACGCTGACTTCAACATCTGTAAGCATGTGCTGATGGATGTTTTTGGCCACTTGGCGGCGGTGGAACAAGTTGTGAACACAAAATTGACAGATTATCGCCTCATAGAGTTAACACGGAGCATGCTTTAACAAACATCTCACATCTATCAGACACAGAACAACAGTAACATTCACTCAGTCATGTTTGTCTCCACCTGATGAATGCAAGTCCGGCACTTGCTCTTCTTTTAGCTCTATTTTTGGTCTCTACCAGCCTCTGAGAAAAACGTCTGACTCTTAAGCTTCAGAACGCTTCACTATAATTATTTGGAAACAGGGTTGATAACAGCGGTGACACTGACATAAACGGTGAAGTTACGAGCTGTAAAACCAAAACAATGAGCTGAAAGATGCTAAAATGTTCTGTAGAGCTGAGAGAAACTGCACAGTCTCTGTACGTACATCACTACTTACACAACAGCCTACATGTAGTCTATTTGAAGTGTAGCTGTATGCTGTACTCATTCATAGTCAGTCAGTACATTTACATGAACAGTGAAGTCGAGCTACAGTTACAGCTCGATTAGGCCATTTAATTGGACTCCCGTCCTTGTCCCACTGTACAAGCACAGGAGGGGAATCCATTTATTGATTGAAGTATGTCTGACTTCTCTACGATAGGTGGAGATATGCCCCCTTAGTACTGGAACATTTTCCAGTTGACCTATTACGTCACAGACCAAGCAGTCGACAAACATGTAAGCTACAGTTAGCTAGCGGCAAACTGGTAACGTGGTGCAGCTCTGTACACGGATTCAATGCTATTTCACTATTCTTTTCCCAGTCTTGACAGTATACGGATATCTTTTTAGTTTGGCACTGTACATGTAATGTTTCGTTTTAGTGCCATGCCAAAATGCCAGACCGTGACAGTACTTGTATTTCAATGCAATTCTTTCGGACCTCACAAGGCAGCAAACACAGCTCGAACTGTTCTTGTCTGACATTAAATGCCAAAGGAAGAAGAAGAACGCCTACCAACACAGAGGAACAACACCACAAGATGGCGACATGTGCAGCTCAACTCAAGTGGTTTTTTTTCTTGAGACCAGCATTTTTTTGTTGATTCCTTGCAACGGGAGCGCCATGTATTTACACTCTGCTACAAACGCCAGCAGCATGATGAGGTGCTGAGCGTCTATTCTGCTCTGAGCACGGCACATTTGGTGGGGTTTTTTTGGGTCACCATGAGTTAAAAAAAAAAAGTTCAATTTTGGATAAAACGCTGTGCTCATCGCGGTCGTTTCTACCCAATAATCCAATCACAGTGGAGGAGAGGCGGGACTCTAGCTGCCTGTGGGCCAAATCTGGCCTGCGACAAGGTGCCAGGTGGCCTCCCAACCATTTTCTGATTCACAATAAAAATAAGTTTATTCACAAGTGGATTTTTTTTCCACTTTGAATGGAAATAAGGTGGCAGGGTGCATAAAAGGCCCCCAGCAGAGGTCTACACAAAGCCCTGAATATCCTCAAACCCAAGTAATGCCCCTGCGTACACCTTGCGACCGGCCCCTGGCCACCTGACATTTTGCAACGGTGGCCCCTGGATAAAGCAAGTTAAGTATCCCTGCTGTAGGCTACATATCCTCGCAAACAAAATCTCATTTAGTCTCATGTACCCACCTAGACTATTACTTTGTGTTTGAGGTGGATCATCAGGGATTAATACTAACATTTTAATTTTGATTTTATTGTTTTTAATGAAGGATTTCATTGTTAAGTACATCGGATTTATTGGTACTTCTTTGTTTTTAACCATGGTATCAAAGTGGGTATGGAGAATCGGGACTTTCACTGGTCTTGGTATTGACTACTACGTTTCTGGTATCAAGACGTGCCCATTACACAACATTAACTGATTAATCCAGGAAGTAACCGTAACTCAATGTTACTATAACCAGTAAATATGAGATGAAAGTATGACCAAGGTTGTAATAAACCAGAAAAATCTTTTAACCTGTTTAGGTTCATGACAAAAACAGTTAACTAACCAAAACACAACAGGAGCAAGCTTAATATTACGCCACTATTTCTTGTATTCCATCACAGTATAAGACTGTACATCCACAACATTCATCTCTTCCTCTGTGAGGCACGAGCCGTAACGAGCAGCAGCTCCTGCATTAATGAGGATTGAGGTAAATCAGGGAGAGATTTAGACCCTCTACTACTCTCTGTCTCCTCATATAAGCAGCAGGCTGCTCTTTCTGTCGACAGAGCTGTGATCTGAATACCTCTGCCTTCATAAAAGATTCAGGCCTTATTGACTTCCTACTTTGGTTTCCCCGCAGAGCCTACCTCCCCGGCTCCTTTTAAATTCTGCTCTCGTGGCTGAGGATGCGCACCTGCCTCGGGGAAAAAAAAAAAAAAAAAAAAAAAGTCTCCGGCTTAACGCGGGGCTTTTATAGCCTTCCCTGAACCGCATCTAGAACATATCACTCCCTGTGCAGGAAATGTACACCTCATCTTAGCACGTTATCAGAAGATGACCCTGGATATAAAAATCAAATCCCGTGTATCTGATGAAATGAAATAATAAAGTTTTGAACCACTGTATTGTGAAATTCACTAATCACTCGGCTGCTCCTGACTTACAGGGTCAGTCGGGGATTATTGGCATTATAAAATGCCACATCACATCTGTTATGCTAAATATTGATATATCATGTTCCTTTTACGTCAGCATCTGTTACCTGCTCTTTACTGCACATCATTACCGCCTGACTGCAGCATTAAAACCACACAGGCTGGGCTCATCTGTCTCTCTATACAATATTTCAAACACAACCTACACAAAAGGCCACAAAGTCTAATAAATTCCTCATTTTATATACTGCCCCCAGATTTCTAAGTCCTGTCCAATAAAGTTTTAAATGTCATGAAGGACCTATAATATAGATAGTATAAACCAGAGCCAAGAAAACCATAGACTGTGCTGTCCCTTATCTTTTTATATCTTTGAATCAACTATAAAATGGTTTGGAAACTGTCAACAAGGGGATAATTGACCAACTTTACTGTTACGGTGATACGTCCCAACAGGCTCATTTCTCTTTTGTGACAGTAAATGAGAAAACTGTACACTATACAATGTAGTCTTTCAGCAAGCCTGTGCAGTCTGAATGAATCATATTAATATAGATTTAGAGAAAATATGTGATATATAATAAGGTTATACTCTCTGGTTGTAGCTTGTGTAAAAAAAAAAAAAAAAAAAGAGTCAAAAATACCCGAAAGAAATCAAACACTCAGCGTGTTCTTGACCTCTAAAAGCAGCACTGACCTTCTGCCCAGGATTTCCGAGTTGCGACAAACTGGTCGAACAAACAAAAGCAGACCAGCATCTCCAAGGCGCAGCATTTCACACTTGGGTAGAGGCAGAGGACGGGCCTTTAATGACACACAGTCCCCCCAGTCACCTAGAATGAACACGCAGCGCTGGAAATAGACCGGAAACTCAGCCTCCACGCAGGCCAGAAACCTGGTGACGCCTGCCTGCCTGCCAAATAAATCCTGCCACAGCAGAGGGAGACGAACCCCCGACCACGTCTCAATCATACAAACCAAACATGACCGAAGCATGTTATTCACTGAGTTATAATGCTGACGCCATCGCTGACTGAAGTGTGTGGATACTGCAGCACACTTCAGTCAGCTGACGTGCTGTCCAGTGATGTGTGATAACACTGTAGATGGCACAAAGCCCATCCTTGGATTTTCTGTCCGTGTTGTGTGCAGCTACCAACAGAACACCACACTCGCTGTACAACACCATCACCATCAAAGCTGAGACAATGTTTCTGTTGTGGGTGAATTTGCTCCTTTATAAACCCTTAAATAGGATGTTAGGATTACAGCCAAACCCCAATGGCACCTGTACTATGATACTAGTGACTGACTGTGCCAATACCAAAACAATACCACAACACTTTCTATTAAGCCTTTAAAAAATGTAACAGACCTTTCAACCTGAAACTGGTCCAGTATCAAGTGAGAGCGCTGCAGCCTGCAGTGCGAAACAGGCTGCAATGTAACCACTCGACATGTTCACACAGTCAATTTACATCCTCCAAAAGTGTTTTTTTTTTTTTGCCACTGACAGGCTCAGATTATTATACGTGTCTGATAACATGATGGAAAGGATCCCTACAGAGATAGACCTTTTTGTTAAAGAGTAATTTTGGGCAGCCCTGACGCAAGATGACCAACGTGAAAGAAATGTGGCGATATCTGCGGCCCTGGCTCTAAAACGGGCAGTCCTGCATTGCACGTTGAGAGAGGTTCAAGGATGGTCGTTGTCACGGTCTCACCCTATGACTGCTATTATGACCTACACCAACCAATAGAAATACAACATGAAATGACGCACTGGTTTTAAACCTAAACAAACAGGCAGATAGCAGCTCGCAATGGAGGCAAAACACACAAAAGAAATGTGCAGGATTCCAGCAAAGAGTATGATGTGTCATCCAGCCCTTACCATGATCCATTAAAGAACGAAGAAGCATGGAAGGAAATAGCAGCGGAGTTGCAGCTGCAAGGTGAGCGACCTAGCAGCTAGTAAATACACAGACACACTGCAGCATGTAGTGCCCACAAAACCGTAAGTTATTTAATAATCGATGATTTTATCATTGTAAAACACACTTCATTCAAAGTCAGGAGAAACAAATTAAAACTTACAAAACCCATCTTGGTTTGTCTTTCCACTGTTCCAGCAGTCACCAACTCTGGTTTAGTTGAAATGAACTCTTAATTCACAGAGTTAGATCTGACAATATGCTGCCTCTATACTCGCTAAAATGACTGTTTATTTGAAGGGAGTCTGGAGGGTTTGGCGATGGTGATTTCACGTCTGCTTCTGGAAAATAAACAAACTCCAAACAGCTGTTCATGTGCCAAGTGAAACCAAAATTCAGTCGTCAAAGTGTGTTAGTATGTTTAACATACTTTGTCAGCTGAATCTAAACCTGCCTTTGTTGCTCAAACCTAAGAACTAAGTTTTTTACCTATGTTGTAAGTGTATTTTGAAAAAGACTATATGTATTTAACAAGAATAAACTGTACATTTCCTGTGAGAACAGAAGTCTATTTTGAAAAGAGACGATGTATGTAACGAGTTTAAATTGGTAAGCTGTCCCTAAATGTCTAAATTGACCTAGCATGTCATATTTTGCGTGATCAGCCACTGACCAAGCGTTGGTATCTGACAAGTTGGGAGTGAGGACGTGTTGACTGGAGACGCACGATGGACACAGGTATGAATGGCAATGTGTCTCAGCTGTCCGCTTGTGTTCGGCTCATCAAAAATGCATATTAATACCAGGTGTAAACATTTGGGGCCCACTTGGGTAAACCCACCCATGTGGGCGATGAGCATTATGGAACCCATGAACAATCCCATATAGGGCCCATTTGCTAACCACATGGGGCCCACATACAAATGTTGACTGGGAGTAAGGTGCCTTTGAGAAAACAGTATAAAATTAGGAGAAAAAAAATGTTTTAAATTCGAAACTATTTCGTTAAAGAAAGCGTCCAGACATTCAGGGCCAACTGTTGCTGCTCAGCACTATGGACACATTTTAGTTGGTGCTGTAAGAAGTATTAAGGTTCAATACCTGGCCCTCACAAGCACTTGTTTTTAGGATTTACTTTTGAATCACTACTGCCTTTGACTCTTCTACACATTTAACATGACATATAGGTCACTTACATGATATTAATACTGAGTGCTTTCCTATTGATTGTGCGTCCCTGCCAGTGGAAGCGACATGGCTGGTTTGCTGCTTGGAGACAGGCCATTTCATACATAAAGTAACTCACCTGTGCCTCTGTGCAAAGACTCCCAGTATTGAATTCCACCTTCCAAAATGGATTCCCCCCCTCCAGCACTAAATTCCCTGGCTTCCACCATTCTGCTATGACAAAGGGAGTAAAGGCAAGCAGCGCTGGGGTTAAGGCTCCAGTCTCCTAATGAGCTTCTCTGTTCCAGTATGTTGCATAAACCCATTACCTCCCAGCACATTACCTCATTCATTTCTTATATGTGGATAGCTTCTCTCTCCCAAGAGCATGGCATTTCAGACACGGCTCGTGGTATACTGTATATGCACTTATACAGTCTCACAGAAAGAGTCTGTAATGTTTCTATTTCACGTAGCCATTGAGTTGACCCTGAGATATCAGGCAAACACTGAGGCAAAAAAAAAGAGAAACTCTGCTGGCAGGAGATCTATTATTTACAGAAAGACAAAGAGAGAAAAACAGAAAGAGAGAAGGAAAGAAAATGTCTCCCCTCGCAGTAGTATTATCTCAGTATGTGGCAACTATTGCAGCGTGGGATGAAAGACGCAGGTGGTAGTGAGCTCTGCTGCGCCTCAAGCTAATCTGCGGATGCAATCCAGGATGATCGTGTCCCCAGATTCTCTCTCAATTTGCCTGATGGTTGGGTACAGTAAATTCTCAGAGAAATGTGGGGATTAAAATGACCAAGCTCCAAATTATAGCATGAACAATAAAGTCCAGTTGCCAATACAGGCAGGATAGAAACATGGGGGTTGGGGGATGAATTACCCCCTGTAATGGCTCATATGGTACACTCTGGAAAATGTCCCCAGTATTCTTCACTCATTTGTTATTTCTACTTTGCTTCTACTCTCTGTTTTTATTCATTTATTTTTTGATTGCTGTTAAACCGCTGTCAGTAAAGCTCCACACTTTGTGCAGATGTTTCACATTAAACGCTACCAGGAAAGGGAAGGATCGTGCTCCTTGAGCTGCTGAGAGAAAGGCTGGGTATTGTGCCAAAATTTACAAAAAGTACCAGTGCCGTTAAAGAGATAACGATAGAGATTTTTTTCCTACTTCATTTATGACTCATCTTATGAATGGAAGCGTTTTGTTAAATACTTTAATTTCTTTCATACTTTCAAATGTTTTGGTGCCATCTTGACTCACAGGGATGCCAAGTAGTCGAACCACCGGGAGGATTCTGATATGAAGCACTGGAGCAGGAACTGTTGGGTTTATGGACAGCAGCTTAAAAGCAATGACCAAAACCCAACAAACAGGAAGTGACTGGAACATCTCTTTTCAGCATAACTTTGCCATCTTTTTATTATCAGTTTGACTCATGTCCATAACTACCCACTTTAAGTACGTATCAGAAAGAATGGGAGGCTGCTCTGTCAGCCACTGAGAGGACTTTACTGGTTGACGCACTTCCTTTGTGCTGTCCTGAGATCATAGCTGGTGGCAGACCAACTTGCAGAGTGAAAGCGAAGCAAGCCAACACAGACTTTCGGCCAGGACACCGCTGTTGGTGTCAGTGCTGTTTTAAAGTGACATTATATACCCCGCGACCACCTGTGACGTACTTACGTTATGTATTTATGACACGTTAGCGCATATTTCAACCCGAAACATGACTATTTTCCTAAACTTAACCATGTAGTATTCTTGACTAAACTAACCACAACCATTTGACAACTTTAATTATGTGTTACGAGTTTCACCTAGGGGACACCTGGGGTCTCATTTATAGACACTGCGTACACACAAAACGAGGTCTGAAAAAGGTGGACGCCACTTCCCACAGAAAAGTTGTGATCTATAAAATCTTTGATCCATGCTTAGGAATGCTAGAGACAGTAAACTGCTGATGCAGATGGTGAGGTGGAAGCCTGATTATGGAAACTGTTGAATATTTGTTGGCGTACGCAACTTTTGGCGTTTATCCGTATGTACATTTTCAGTATGGATCCTATAAATAAGAACCCTGGGTTTATGTCACATACATACATTAAAGGGTGCATCTTTCGGCGATGCAAAAGGCCGCCTTTGGTGTCGGTATCACAAGCAAGGGGCATGAGAAAGCGTTGAGAACGTGTTGCATTACGCTATAGCCGTTACACTGAGTATTCAACATTTAATTCATAGTGATAAATTAAAGCAAAAAACATGAAATAATAACATTTCTGTTTCTAAAATAGCCTAGTAAGACATGCTTTCTTTCTCCACTTGCTAATAATTGGAAATAATTCAGTTTGAGAATTCATGGTATTTGTATTCAGCACCATCAGAACACATTTTTACCTTTGAGCTGACCGTTAGCTAAGGGATCACAAGTGAATGTACACATCCTTTAATATCTCTGTTCACAAGCATGTGAAGCACACTTTGGCCCACACTTGTGCAAATCAAATAATCAAAGATACAACTGGCTTTCATGTACCAAACCACTTCACAGAATGTTGTGTTGATTGATTGTAGATGCAGAATAAATCTTGCCAATTATCAATTAGGCTGTACTAATCCTCTGCCTTTTCCCAACCAGAGAATATTTATGCCTGTGGAAGACAATATTAAATTACTGCGACAGGCAGCCGTCGCCGTTCACAGCAGCTCCATGTGTGTTGCAAAGCGAGCACATGTGTGTTAGCTCGCGCTCGCAGAAGGATTTATTCAAATTCACTGACACCTTAGTTGGAAATCGGTTGGGCCTTAATTTTCAGCTCGGTGTCAGAACACTTTATTTTGTCGCCATAAATCAACAGTGAGCCCAGAAACAATGGGGCCTATTTCTCAAGCGAGCAGCAGCTCATTCCACACTGCGGAGGGAGACTGTGACTCTGAATAAAGTGCTCAATATGGCACGAGTGTTTACATGGGTATCAATATTTAATCAGAGTTAAAGGCAGCTGCAATTCACGGAGACAATGGATAGAGTTTATATGGAGCGCTGTTGCCATCAGCCAAACAATTTGTGGAGTTTGCATGACTTCCTTGGCACTTAAATGAAAAAATAAACAATGACATCAAATCAAGGCCAAGTGGGATTCTGTTCCCTGAGCCTGTACGCAATAACGAAGTCTTCTTGCATTACAAGCGATGATGAGAAGAACGTGAGATCCTGTCTCGTGTTTAGTTGATTCATCACTCATTTCTCCCACTTCTATGGCAACCAGCGCCGAGGACACTGATGTCTGCTGTTGATGTTATTGTTTGTCAGGCTGAGTCAATAAGTGACGTTTCAA
The DNA here is from genome assembly GCA_026686955.1 of Epinephelus cyanopodus. NCBI lineage: Eukaryota > Metazoa > Chordata > Actinopteri > Perciformes > Serranidae > Epinephelus > Epinephelus cyanopodus. The sequence continues at coordinate 8,598,216 of CM048920.1, forward strand.
TCCGAGCCATTTGGACTTCGTTAGAGCTCCGACCACAGCCCTCACACATCAATCAAAGGAAACATTGTGAGCAAATGTGTCCCCTGTTATAATTGGATGCAGCCGCCCTTTTTTTTTTTCTACATCACACAGTGACAGTGTATGCAGCGCTGGAAAACTGTAATGCAACCCGCAGTGAATCATTCTGTTTGAAGAGGGAATGTCTGCAATATGAAATCCATATGAATGTTTCAAAACCTCCTCCAAGTTTCCATTAAAAAGAAAAGAATCTTTTAATAAATTTCCATAGAAAATTGTCACCATCTTTCTCTTCCTTCAGGGGAGGGATGTGAGGCTTGGCTAGGCTACCGTCCTCTGCATGCAGCTCCCTCCTCTTCCCTTCTCTTCCAAGGCTAAGTTAAAACAGAGCATCAAAATCCCAGCTTTAATAATTGAGAGAGAGACTGCAGGGTACTCTGCTCAGGCCTTCTTGATGTGAAGAGTCCTTAAAAGATGCATGGATGCCTCCCCAGAGGGAGATGGAAGGGTTTCATGGAGCCGAGGCTCTGTACACTTAAAGATTATGTGTGCATCCGCTAAAGCAAGATGACCAGAAAAATGCTCAGAGGACCATTATTCTCCACAGAGCGGTTTGAGGGATGGGCACCGAGCTGATAAGATACTATCAATATTCATGCCTCTAAATCAATTATATCCCCATGTACTTCAAATGCAAATCATTTGGCAAGCGAGACATTCTCAGAGTGACTCTGCAGACTGCAATAATTGAATGCAGGATATACAAAGCTAGGTAAACAAGCACTTAGACACAGACTTAGCTTTAGAGGAAGAGCGATAAGGATTCCAGTAAACATAAATGTGTCAGCTGTTTACAGCAGACACATTCAGGGGTTTCTAGTTAACTCCGGCAGCCCGGCTGGAGCTCGGGCTGTGCCTTTAAAATGTAATCTCTGACTCAGATGTATCGCTTTCTCCTCACTCCACCATTAAGGCTAGAGCCTAAATTATTGATCCCCTGCCTTCATCAGCATAGCAGTCACGTCCGAGCGCAGGGGATCTAACTCCGGCTGTGTCCCCACGCTCCAGCCACTGAAATAATTAGGAGGAGTTCTCATTAAGGGAGAATGAAAGGTTGAGAAAGAGAGGAGGGGAGAGCAGCCTGAGGGGCATTCTGGGTGTTTAATGTCTTCCCGTGGGCCTCCAGATCATTCTGATCAAATCCTGAGGCTGTGTCTAAAGACGACAGGCCGTGCTGCAGGAAAAATACGCACGCTGTGTGGACACACAAATAATACATCAAGACATCAAGGCAGAGGAGCGCTGCATAAATAAAGATGCTGCACCGTGCAACCAAATTAATAATAAATTGTTAGGATTTGGGGATCAATAGCATCAGTGCATAACCTCAGCTGTATAAATAAGGCAAAAAAAAGGGCTGCCATGGATGCAGTGTGTTTAGCAGTGTGAATGAAGTGGAGCAATCCCTGCTCAGCTTGTTTTTATTTTAGCTGCTGAGGGAATCCACAGGGCTTTGGTGCCCCAAGGTAGTTTCCTTCTTAACGCTTAGTGAATCATACAGCCAAAAACTCCACACTGTGTCAGTGTGTGTGTGTGTGTGTGTGTGTGTGTGTGTGTGTGTGTGTGTGTGTTTGTGCTGTACATGGAATGCAAAACTCTGAACAGAAAGGTTGAAAGTTAAAAAATGAATAAATCGACCATGGCAGCATAATGAATATTTGATTTGTAACTATTTATGGAAGCTGAAGACAATTTCCAACGTATCTGCCAGAAATAACAATGTGCTATATGTGCCAATGCTTCACGGGAGCAACAAAACACCTTTGATTTCACTCAGTCCAAGATACACGACTAAATTAGACCACAGAGCCAGCAAATATGGAGATTTCCTCATTCATTTTTCAAGATAAGAGCGCACTACAAAGAAATTGCATTGTCATGTCTCTCTGTGGAAGGAAACGCCGAGCAGAGCCTGTAAACCGAGTTTGCAAAAGAACCAACTGAGGAATTTGCATGCTACAGTTACATTTGTGCCAAAATGGCTTTCGCAACGACTAGTGAAGTCCATGAATCTTTTTGTCACATTGTGCTTTCACTGTCGGCTCGCCTCACGCTGCGACTCCTGAGCTTTCTAAGTAGCTCAGTGTCGAGGCCACACCCCTCGTTAGTGGGGAGGGTTCATTATGCAAATGATCCTGCTGGAGCGGTATCAACGAGGCGCACGCTCCGTTATCATTTTCTGCCGCCGGGGCTCTTCTTCTCCCCGATCGCTCATACGGAATCATGGCCTAATAGCATCCCATTAACATAATTGCCAGCACAACTAGTGTTCCGTGTCTCAGAGCCACTCTGCTGCTCTGCCAGCCGAAAAAGAGAGAAGAGGATGGGTGAGGGTGAAGATGAGGAGGAGGTGGGGGGGGTGGAAAAAAATTTAATTAAGCCAACGCATTGGCCACTCCCTCTCACAGTAAATGTCTGTTTTCTTTTTTTTTCAAAGAGGAGAGGGCAGAGCTTTTGTTTTCAAGAGACCTTGAGAGTCTCCCTGTGCTCCTGAGAAGCAGGCGAGGTGCTCAATATTCCACTGATGAGCTCACAGCAGACGCCAGAATCATGTCCAAATCCAGTCTGCCAGGCAAAATAAAATCCCCATTATTTTTTAATTAATCCTTAATTAAAATATATTACAGAGACGATTCCGCAAATCTTTCCTAATGTGAAGATGCGGCCCATTCAAGCATATTTACACATCTGTAATTAACGCAGCACATTCTTTTAGTCTAACAAGCCTTGGACTTTGAGTGGTCCAAAACACGCCACAGACTGTGGAGCATTTGGAGATGCTGCTGGGACGGAGGCCCTTCAGACACTCCCACAAAACAACAGCCATTGTGGTCACTGAGGACGCTCTGCAGGAATCTTTTGTAGCCGTGGACCGACGGGTGTACAGTCAGTCAGTCAGTCCATTAAGGCACTGCAGCATCAGCTACAGCCGTGAGGGGAAATAGTTGCAGCAGGGAGCCATAATCATGTGCTGCGCTCCTCCTGCACGCTGCCGTTACCACGCCCCCAGCTCTCCTCTGTGCACAGCCACCCGTGTTGCTCTGATGAATTGATTGACACCATTTTCCATCTTCCGGTGCTGTCAGAGAAAGAGAGAGAGCCACACACGGAGGCCTGCTCAGCTGACACTCAGGCAGCAGCAGCAGCACTGTGGTCACTTCTGAAGGGTCTCCACTGGCAAATGGACATATAGCAGCGGCCTGGCTTCACCTCAGTATGCACCATGTAGAATCATAAAGTACAGTATTCACAAAAGCATGCTGGATACTTTAACCCTTTAAAAACCAACGTCCTGTGGATGGCGGCAATGGTGACGAATGCTCTAACAATAATAGAGCGTTCGTTCTTTCTGCAGCAGGAAGCTAAAGCTTCTGTCTTCTGTGTCACCATGTCATTATCTTACATTATCTTACATTACCTAAGCTTACGCGGGGTGCATACACTATTTAACCATAATTATGCAGATATGTCCACATAATGGCCATGGGAGATCATTATGTGCATAATCCTATATCGATCTGAAATAAAAAACATTCATTGTTTTTGCAGCAGAAAGCTAAGGCTCGTGTCTTCTGCGTCATCACGCCATTTCCTTACTATTCTTTACCTTATGAGTGATGGTAGCGTGGGATTTCACCATAATCAAGCCAGTATTTCACCTTAATGGCCGCGGGAGATTCTTATTTGCATAATCGTGTATATATATATATCGATCTAAAATAAAAACCAGAACAGCAAGAACAGTCATTCTTTTTGTAGCAGAACGCTAAGACTTCTGTCTTCCCCGTCATTACCTTACATTACCTTACAAGCGATGCAAACTTGGTATTTCACCATAGTTACACAGGTATTTCCCCTTAATGGCCGCGGGAGATCATTATGTGCATAATCCTGTATTCATCATTTTAAAATAAAAATCATAACACCTAGAGCAGCAGGAAGCTAAGGCCTCCGTCTTCCCCGTCATTGCGTCATTACCTTACATTACCTTACCTTAGGAGTGATGCAAACATGGTATTTTGCCGTAATGAAATCAATATTTCCCCATAATGGCTGCAGGAGATTGTTATTTCCATAATACATATCTATATATCTAAACTAAAAACCAGCTAGAATGTTCATTCTTTTGCTAAGCTAAGGCTTCTGTATTCCTTGTCATCATGTTGTACACTTGTGATGACATCGCTGTGCTACGTTACATGTGGTGCAAAGCCACACAAATGCACGGTGGTTTTAGAGGAATGCATGCCGAATCTATCAAAATGCCTTTGCAATCAGCTCAGAAAAATGAGCATATCTCAGAAATGAAATAATGTATACAGCTGAAACAACATATGGAGTGTTGAGAAATATTTTGTTGACGTTTCTACACTTAGAAATCTTTTGCATCTTTTGTTTTGTGTTTTCATTTTGTTGAATCTTAAATGTTAAAAAACTTGTATCCTTTTTATTGATGGCAAAATTTTAACTTTATTAATGAATATCGTTTATTGACTGATATAACCTTTTAGCTTAGGTTGTACAGATTTCAGGGATGAGAAGTATTTGGAGATTCTCCAAGAAATTACATCACAATAAGCAAAAGTACCCTTGTAGGCACTGGCAGACCTCTTCTACTGCAGAGTTCGAAGGGTTAAATGTTATCCCAGAAACATAACTGCTCATCACAAAGGCTCCATCAATGTGGGGTAAATATAAGAAATCTGCTTCCCCACTGCAGCCTCACAGCTCAATAACACGTCTGGCCTCGTTACGCTTATCACAATGACAACTAAATAAGCGCAATTACTGTAGCAGTCACCCAGGCATCCTCCTCACTGCTGCTGATTTCATTCCCCAAATTATCGCGGAGATCCCAAATGTTAAAAGCAACAATTCCTCATCAAGCAACGCATGGTAATCACACCAATCATAAACCAAAAGGAAGGTTAAAGCAGCATGTTGACATCAGAGACAGCTCTGGATCAAACTCATTTCTGCAGCAGAGAGGCTGCTTTTGTCTGTTGTTGTTTTTCTTAATTGAAAGATGAAATTTTTTGCTCATTTGTTCTCGATGGTCCGGGGCAAAGGATGCACTCGCTCTCAATCCTAGCCACTTAAAACAAATCGCTGCCCTAAACAAACTAAATAATGCAACAGAGGGACATGCATGCAATGAAACACACATACAAACAAGAGCGGGTTCCTCTCTCTTTTCCCAGGCTGTTTTAATTTGACACCTTGAGCTGGGGTAACTAGGTGGGGAGTGAGGAGCCGCAGAGGAATTCATTAGGCGCGCCACTGCAGGGTCCTGGCTCTGAGCGTTAATGACATTGGAGGATAGGGAAACGAGACAGCCCAGACGCAAAATGAAATAAACATGAGGACTGTCAGTTCTGACAGCACCAGCAAAGGGGACAGAGTCATTTGGGCCGGAGACCTTCAGCCCGGAAGATCAGACCAGACGGCTTATGGACCAAAACAATATTAGTGTGGGAGAACAATCATCCTCACTAGGCCCTTAGATTCACACTGACAGACATTCGGTGTGAGTGTGTGTGTGTGTGTGGCTGTGGAAGTGTGTGTGCCCGCATTGATCTTTCTGGGCTTCACTCTTCATATCATTAAAAATATCCATCACTTGGCGCTCCTGCTGCATTCAGATACACGACTGCAATTAAATTATTAATGTCACAGCACACACACACGCCCCCACCCCCACCCATTCAAACTGCACTCTTAATGTGGCTGCTGAAAGACATTAAATATACAGCAATCTTTGTCTGGCTTCACCATGGATCAATTTAGATGACTACAAAAATAACACGCAGAGAGAAAATAGGGATGCTAGCCACAGAGTATAAAGACACGGGGACGAGAGGGAGAGAAGAGGGTACATTAGTCATTTGGCTTTCACTATTTCCTGTTATTTCTTAGAATAAAAATGTCGTGCACTGGCAGGTGGAACAGCAGGAAAATATGGACAAATTTGCTCCTAAAATGATGGAACTTTAGCATCTGTCTCTGTGCTCTCCTCTCCCTTTGTCTCTCTGTGCAGAAGCCAGCTGCGAGGAATCTGAAAAATCCAAATGCCAAGTGGTACAAGTGTGGTACAAGTGGATTTAAATGCCCCGTATTACAACAGCAAACTTTTGTTCCTCACTGCAACAGGATGTATGGCTGGCACATTGTATCACAGCAAATATTTTGTGTTAAACTGACTCAATACATGAGTGATGATGCTCGCTAACAGAGACAAAGCATGGATCACATCAAGGTTTTTAAATTAGTTCTGTTCTCTATAAGCTGAGTTTGTCATCAGGAGGTGGAAGGGAAGGTGGGTGCTGTTACACCGAGGCAAGACGTCTGCCAAGCTGTGGACCATTCAATACCAACAAACAATCAAACCGGTTGTTTTCTTTAGCGGTGGCATTTCTAGATGTGATTGTGCCGCCAAAATTTGGTATTTTCCTGACCATAACCAAGTGGTTCTGTCCCTGAACCTAACCACACATTCACCACAGAGGCGCTGAAATGTACAGACACATAAACCTTCAACATGTTGGCGACATAATGACGTAAATCGTTCCATATCCATGGTTCACGGAAACATTTACTTAGCCGACTGGGTTGAGATCAAACAGATATTGGCCTTACTGTTGCTTCCCTGCAGTAATACCTAAGCTGTATTCGCTGTGTTGTATTACTGCTAATGCTAACTGAAATGTTTCACGACTGCTACGTCACATTTAAAGACTTCCAAAAAAGAAGAAATGACACATTCTTCTCTTACAACTACCGATTGAATCAACCAGTAATAACACAGACATGTTCTCGACTTAATATACTCAGAGTTTTTGCTGCTGCAGTGTTACTGAGGGTCCGTCTCAATACTCACACTTCCCCTCAAAATTAGCCAAAACTAGCCCTTGTTTTTTCGCCTTCCCGCGAAGGGCTAGGGTGTCCCAAACTTTAGGGAAGTGCTTTTCAGCCCTTAAAATCCCCACTTAATTTGAAGGGCCGTGCGATGCACACTTACAAACCCATCTCAACTGAGGGGAAGATTGAATTTCCCAGGATGCTTTGTGAAACTATCCAGCCAGGCGAGTTTTCCAGGAAGATGGCAGCCTCCATGAGAAAGCCATCGCACAACTGTAAATACTATTTTCGCAAATAAGCACGCAAAACTTCCAAAGTATGTCAGAATGTGCTATGTTTCTGCATATGCATTGTTATCTGAATGCTTGAAAATCGCTAATTCACAATGTAGCCGACATGAATATCTACAGAGTTCTCCGTGAAGTGTACATCGACGATACGCATAACTTAGGTGAACACATCTGTTATGCTAATTTGTACGAAATGGCGTCCCAATTTGTAGGTAAAATTCCCTTCCCCTCAACACTACCCCTTCGTTGTTGAGGGGAATCTATCCAGCGAGTGCACCTGAAACCAAGGGGTAAGGTTAAGGGAAGAGAATTGGGATTGGCCCTTAGTCTTGTATGACCAGTAGCGCATGGTTGCTGATGTTGGCTTACATTGAATATTGCTTCTTAACTGCTCTGGTCACTAACTTACTGTAAGGGCTGTTCTGTAGCAACCCAATCACCAGAAAAAACACTAGCAGTGTACATTTCTGCAAACCATGGATTTGTTCCATTTTTACATTACTATGTAGCGAATACGGAGAAACTTTGCAGTGAAATTGTACGTTTTAACAACAATGTGGTCAACGTGTGGTTAGGTTTAAGCACAAAAACCACTTGGCTATGGTGAGGCAAAGATCATTTGGCTTAAAATATCCAGTTCTGGGGCATTGGTGGCTTAATGGGAGAGCAGGCACCCCATGTACAAAGCTGTTGCCGCCGCGGCCCAGGTTCGACTCCAGCCTGTGGCCCTTTGCTGCATGTCACTCCCTCTCTCTCTCTACCCCCTTTAACACTTGACTGTCCTATCAATTAAAGGCTAAAATGCCCTAAAAATATCCAGTTCTGAGGACATAATCCATGCAGGAAAAGGAGCGATGGATGTCTCTCGTGGCTATAAAGCTGGTCTCAAAATGTGACATGCAGCCTGCCAGGCACCATCCCCTTCACCTTTCACCGACAAAGTCAGGTCATATACTCTGTCATAGCAGAAACGTTGATATGATACGCATACTCACCAACATCTTGCTTTATTTATCTGCAGTGGTCAGGTTACTTTTGCTCCTTACCTAAGTGATGCTATATCGCCAGGTGAGGTTCCGAACATAAACGATAATTAGACTGAATGACGTGACAGTGATTTTGTTCTTTGTCTGTTTCGATCCGAGTAGTGTTCAAACATCGTTCCTAATTATTTGGCACAGTGTTCGAAAGACAGATATGAAAAAAAATAAGTTACCACTTTAACATTTTCACTGGTCTCCATGCTGCTTTCTACTGTTTACTAACCATCCTTTCTGGCACATTTTCACATTTCTTCTAGTAAGTCTAACGCCTATATTTAGCAGGTTTTTCCACGTTTTCAAAACCTGCATATACCCACTAATTATGCTGAGATCAGGTGTTTGTTGCCACAGTGGCTGCGGTTCAGCAAAGGCAGCATTGCAGTTGCTCAATAAAACTGGTCTGCACAATAACATATGGACATATTTGGTGCTATGCTTGCTAGAACCGTAGCTTGGCTCAGCACTAGTGTCCCCACCCATATGGAAAAAATAAACTGCAGTATCATTACCCCGCTTTTATCTTGAAGAAGACAAGCTAATAAGAATTCCTCATGAAATTACTGATTCCCGAGTCCTTGGGCCCGAAGCTTTGTAGTCAGAATATAACATGTCAGATTCCTCCGTGGCGGCTTTTGTACAATTAGAAAAAGAGTGTTGTCAGCTAAAAGACGTGGACTCTATACAAAGAAACAACAATGCATACAAAGGAACAAGTAATTCTTCCCGAGCACGGCTGACTATGGTCTGTGTTTGTAAGGCCTCTTCACGAGAGCCTTTCATCCCCGTTCCTCAAAGGACACAATAAAGCTGTCAGTCAGCGTGTCAGTCAGTCAGGACGCAGCCCCAGTCTGTAATGCTCTTGGACTGGGACAGTCTCCTCTGGTGGATGCTCCGTATCTGACATGAGCGCTCTCACACGCTGATGAAGCTCGGGTCTCTTGCGATATAGCGACTGTGAATGGGTGGCAGAGATGACCCTTCTTTCTAAGTTGCTCAGCTTCAAATATGTGGCTCCATCGCAGCAGGCATCTGCCTGGATGAGCGTGAGGAGGGGGGTGGCGGGTTGCTGACACCTGTCTCTCCTAGGACGAGCCCGCCTTTGTGACGCGGGAGTCCGGGTTGGCTGTCGGGACAGGCCCGAGACAGATATGACAGGGCCGCTGACAAGGGCCAGGCTGCACGCTGGGAGCAACACTGCAGTCCAACACAAACAAGACTTCTGCTCTCTTCACTGGGCCTGCAGTGAGACCCACAGCTGGCAGCTGAGAAGCCTCAGGCAGAGAGCACTGAAAGCAACGCTGTTAGCCACTGGCTTCTCAACAATGCTAATCACTGTTGTATGGCTGGACCTCCAAAAACACAAACACAGAAAATCAAATGCAGCTTTAACTATATGTTAGTGGCAAAAGGCTCCGTGCTTCTCCGAGACTTCAAACTCGGCAGACACTCGAGCGCTCTCCTCTGCGCTGGATCTGTTCATTATGTCAACCTCGCTTGGCACGCTCATATATTCTGAGCCCCGTTCCAAAGCAGACGCCACCTAATTGTTATCAGGTCTGTGTTGAGACAGTCTGAGCAGAGAGACGCTGATAAAAAAAAACTCCCCTGGAGCTGATGAGACTTCTCACAAATAGCTGCAGAAGCCAACACGTTATGGATGTGTGGGTACAGTGGAGGGTGTGGAGGCATCAGCAGTGCTCACTGACCACAGTTAGAACAATATGACTAATTGGCCTAGTTTCCCTTTTAATTAATCATGCCTCGTTGACAGCTACCTGTGCCACACATCATCATTAGTCAAGAGGAGTCCCAGCTACATATGATAAGAGAGGAGGATACACCTCATCAACTCATTTCCCTCCGTTTATTTTTTACAGCAACAAAACAATCACTGAAGAAATATTCTACAACTTCATCTTAGAGTTGGGTGTAGAGCTGCAACGATTAGTTGATCAATCGATCAGTCAGTCGACAGAGAATTAATTGGCAACTATTTTGATAATTTGATCATTTTTTAGTTGTTTTTTTTTAGGCAAAATAAGCCAAACATTTGCTTCTTAAATGTAAGAATTTGATGTTTCCCTTTGTCTAAAAAATAATTTCATTATTTATTGACATTTTATAAACAAAACCATTAATAGAAAATAATGGGCAAATCAAGTGATAATGACAATGTATTTGCGTCCGCTGTCAACAGATTTTGCTATATACCCTTTATACCACTGCAGATTAACCTTACTGCCTTTTACCGCTATTAGAGTTGGGCAATCGGACAAATATATCGGCTATCGGCAATTGGCTGGTACATTGCTAGTTGTTTCTTTTGGGGTGATGTTTTTTGGCAATTTTTGTCATGTTATTTTGCTAATTTAATGGTCTACAATCGAAATAACAGCTGCTTGAAACAATGATTAGATGTGGTATATTTTTTCATCCAACTCGTTCATTATTCCAACCAAAGCAGAGTTGGAGATTGTGGGAACAGTGGAAAGACGAACCGAGATGATGGTTCTGGTGACTTTTGTTTTGTTGCTGTCGAGCTTAACATATCTCGCAACTCCACTAGCCATGAATACGTCTGACCCCTCATCAAGGGCTAATGTTCCCTTCTCAGAACTTGGTCGGCTGGTCTATTGGTTGTCACGGTTTCCCACAAATTCATTTATTTGCGGCAGTGCGCCACCATAATAGCATCTGCCACCATGTATAGATTTTTCATTTTTGAAGCTGGACCGTTGATCAGGAGCACTGTTACCATTCGGTTATTCTTTGCACCACACTCCCAGAGTGTAGAACATAATCTGGGCACAGATAGAACAGCAGAACACAAGAAGCAGTAAAACTGAAACCTAACCGTTCATCGGGTTGGTACTAAAAGTATGAATTTACTTGCCTCGACTGAGCAATTACCCACCCCGCAACTCAAAACTGCACAAACTGCTGCTGACCTCATCAAGAGTCCTGCTTGGGCTGCGTTCACAGACCTGCAAAAACCACAGAATTTAGAGTAACCACCCCCAACATTGGACAGACAATCACTGGTGTTACTTTTATAGGGTGTGCATCCTGAAAAAGGCGCTCTCCTGAAAAAACTGGGAGTGTCAAAGCGCTTTGGAGGTTTTGTGTTTTTTCAGATAAGATGCTTTGGTCTGTGGTTGCTAAAATATGGAATATCTGCAGAAATAAAAATGTAGGCATAAGGTGGGGAACCTGCTCTGGATGAAGGGAAGTCTGAAGCAGTGTGCAGTGTTTTACCAAAAGTTTTGCATATTTAACTCTCGGCGACCAGAAAAAAAAACACCAAACATGCAACGCTCGAAGCCGAACAGACGCTCAGCGCCTCGTCAGCCTGCTGGTGTTTGTACCATGTTGTAAATATGCAACACTCCCATTGCAAAGAACTTTAAAACTACGCCTGCCTTTCTGTTTTGGTGTAAGAGCGGAAAGAAGATTTTTTTTTAGTTGACTACAAACCTAGTTCCCAGCTCTCAGCAGATAAAGTTTAATATCACCATAAGGGACAGAAATGAAGAACAAAGCCATGAAAATAAGAACAAAGTTGCAATAAAGTGAACTTATCCTTTAACAAAACATTTTACCCGAATCACAGGATCTAACTGACCTCTACATTCAATCATTTCAGTTATTTGAACAACCATCTGCGCGCCTCCCTTCAGCGTCATTCAGAACCAAAGGATGAATTTAATTAAAGGCTAACACACTGTCCACAGAATGCTCAACACAAATGCACATGTGTCACAACAAAAGTCATTGTTCCAGTCCCTCACTGAGAACTGACGCTGCCTCTCAGGACTCAGGAAGCCTGCAGATGATTGACAGCTCCATCTTTATAGGGGCCATCCAACAAAAAGGCAGAAAGAGAGAGGCCATCCCCGCCCACTGAGCTGAATGCGTTTGGACACCAGCGGTTAAAAGAGATTTAAAAAAAGAAGAAAATAAACCATCAGACAAGCGAGAACAAAAAAAAAAAAAAAAAAAAGATGCCTCTCAGACACAGATTTATGTCGAGGAATACTGATCCACGACAACTTCTAATTGGACTCAGTGTTTATCACAGTCAGTTCAGGTTTTACCTTCCATGCAGGCGTTTTAACAACTACCCATATGTTGTTTAATGCAACGTATTTGGTCTTATCTTACTCATAAAGGGATAATTACCACTTTCATAAGGCAATAAACACCTTGTTACACTCAGGATATTGTATCCAGAGATCATGTACCCAGGATGTGGTAGGTAGAAATAAACACACTGGGATATTTGAGGTGAGGTAGACTTCATGCATGTGGAAAGAGGGGTGATGGATATCATCTAAAACATGAAAAAAAAAAAAAAGCTGGTAGGGTAATAGCCTCCCTGAACTCACACAAATAAATGTTCCACAGCCTGTGCTGACATAGTTAAAAATGAAGAGAAATGTAAAATTCTCTACAAGCTGTTAATATTTCATGAGTAGCCATTCTGACACTGTCAGTATATATACCTAATTTGTATAGCATGCAAGAAGAGGGGAAGGGAGAAGATGGGGAAGGGAGGGAAAAAAAGGGGGGAAGAGAAGTGGAATAAATGGAAAACGATATAGGATAAAGGTGGAAAAGCGTCTCCAGAAAGACTTCAGCATGCGCCGAGCTGGCTGACAGTGAATTTTTTGGAAGTCAGCATAGTACAAAGAACATTTGAAATGGCCCATTTAACAGCACTGTACTCCACTCCCAGCCGATGCCACCATTTGCATACTTCATATCAGATGAAGATGGATGGTGAAAATCAATGTCACTGAGATGAGCGTTTTATCAAGGTTACGCTATCCTCCAAACTCCTAAAACCTCTTTATCTCATCTCTGTTGTCGGAATATTAACTTATCAACACAATCTCTTTACAGCAGAGGCAGGAGCAATGTGAATTTATCAGCGGGGAGAGCAATGACAGGGTGGCCAGCTGGCTGTTAGAACGCCAACTAATGATTACGCTGACTATCAATTAATCTCCCAATTATTATTTTTTTGATTGATTCATAATCGTTTGGTGTAAAAAAATGTCGGAAAATAGTAAAAAGTGCCCGTCACAGTGGTGATGCTTTTGAATTGCTTATCTTGTCCACCCAAAAACACAAACAAGTTCAGTTTACAATTATATAAAACACAGAAAAGTCCTGACGTTTCAGAAACTGGAAGTAGTGAGTGAGTCATTTTGACCTGTATTCATTTTTTGTCGGCTGTTCTCATGCACTGTTGGTACATATACCTATGAAAAGTACAATTAATATATGACACATGGAATCATGAACCAGTAATTTGTGTATAACCCATGTAACTAATCACACGACCAATGCACCGACAGGAGGAGTTAGTATAACGCTCAAAAATCTTTGTAATGTCGCAAGTTGGGGTTGCAGATTGGTCAAACAACACAGGACTCTCGCCCAGGAGACTGGTGTTCACAACAACATGACACCAAGTTATTTTAAAGCAGATTGACACCATGTTTGTTTTCTTAAACCTAACCCACATAACTTTACATTAAAGGCTAAGTTCGGTTTTTTGACATCTGGGCCTTATTTTTTAGGAATAAATACGCTCGTAGACTCACCCAGACGATTTTGGTGGAGCTCGGAGCCGTTTTCGAGCAATTTAGATCCATCCGACGGCGTCTTCTCTCATGCCATAGAAGCGGACGGGGCCAGACATCGAAGCCCCTAAATTAGACATTATCTGCTGCGAAACTCGCTCACTTCACCTACATTTTATAAATGAATGGCCAGTGTTATCACCATGTCCGCTCAACTTCCTTGTTATGGTCATCCGCGGCTTTACAACGATGGGCCACTTTTGGTGACGTCATAGACGTGCGCCGCAGGAGCGCAGTCCAGCCGGCGCTAGGCTAGGCTAGGGGCTACACGGGTACAAACATGGTTCGTCATTGCGTTTTTCCACTTTGTCCAAACAAAATGACTAGGTGGACAAAGTTCACATTCCACAGGCTTCCTTTGAAAAACCCGGAGTTACTAAAGCTCTGCTTGTTGTCCTGAAAATGGACCCGAATATTGCTATGGAAGAACTGAGGAGGGTCAGTCACCGGGTCTGCAGCGCTCACTTCGCTCCAGAAGACTTCATTACGAAGACGACAAAGATAAAAGGCCAGGAAGCTCAGCGTCAGTACCTCAGGAGGAATGCCATCCCGATTGTTTCAGAGGGCAAAACAGACGCAGCGGAGGTAATGCATTTCTTTTGAAGATGTAATAATATTGGTCGATAACCAGTGCACGTCGGCCAGCGTATAAAGCTCCTTGTATAAAATGAATAGCTATCTTCACGACCTATGTCTTAGCAGGAGTAGCCTTCTAAAAATACATTCCTGCAAAAGAATACTGCACTGTAACGCAATATAATTTACTCTAGTCCATGCTAGTTTTTGAAAAACTAACTCGCAATGCATATGATATGGTTATTCTCTGCAGACAATAAATTGTGACTCGAGCTGCAATCACCACGGGTCTGCATTGTTAGCGCACACTTACAAGTAGTCATATGCTTTCTCCAAAACTAATTGTCAGTTGTTTCGACCGTTATTTATTTATAAAGTAAACACTCATAGAAAATATACCCTTTTTGCATTTGTATGGGCTACTTACTCTATCGAAAGTTGTCCGTTCGGTCCTGCTGGCTTCGGCTGCGTCTGCAAGTTGACTCTCGGGACATAAAAAAAGTCTCTACCACAGCCCGGTTTGTCATGGCAGAAAAATCTTCCAGTGTAGTGAGACACGTATTTTGGGGGGCATCAATACGTGTTTCCTCTGGTCTCAAGTCCCACTCTGAGCAGCAAAAGCTCTCCTCTTCTGTTGTCTGTGGCGTGCAGTGTCCACAACAACAACACCAGTTAGCCCCCATTCATGGACGTGCAGTGGTCGCTTGTTCTCTGGCCAGCTGTTCGGCTCTTTCCCTCTGCATCCTCCTTTCAAATAGCTCCTTGTCGGTGTATTCTGGCTCAAACGATACGGGCATCCATCATACTCGGAGTCGTCATCAGACACGTTTACATCGGATAAATATTCCGTCATGTTGCACAAGAATAGCTGTGTAGCTGTATAGCCTAGCCTAGCGCCGGCGGAACTCAGCTGCGCTCCTGCGGCGCACGTCTATGACGTCACCAAAAGTGACCCATCGTTGTAAAGCCCCGGATGACCATAACAAGGACGTTGAGCGGACATGGTGATAACACTGGCCATTCATTTATAAAATGTAGGTGAAATAAGCGAGTTTCGCAGCAGATAATGTCTAATTTAGGGGCTTCGATGTCTGGCCCCGTCCGCTTCTATGGCATGAGAGAAGACGCCGTCGGATGGATCTAAATTGCTCGAAAACGGCTCCGAGCTCCACCAAAATCGTCTGGGTGAGTCTACGAGCGTATTTATTCCTAAAAATAAGGCCCAGATGTCAAAAAACCGAACTTAGCCTTTAACTTTGTTTTGTAACGTAAATCATGGGGCACCATACCATACAAACTCTGCACTCCAAGCGATGAATTCTGCATTACTTGCAACATGTTATTTTTATCGAGTGAGAGATACTGTTGGTATCATTCATTTCCGATCTTTCATTTACAAACTACTAAAACAACGCCAACGGGCATGACACAAACTACAAAGTCTAAATTTTGGCTGTTACCTGGTAGGCGTGAACTGCACTCATTTGTTAAGCCACGCTGAAACTACACTATCTTTTCTTTTGTTATGTCGGTCACTGTGCCAGATTCGGGGATAATAGAGTCATAAATTCTTGCAATGACTTGGCTGAGAGACACGTGGACTGAACATCACAACTCACATCACAACACCCGTGATGTCATCGGGGAGGAGGTGCTACGGACAGACTTCCTGGAGCAAAAATATAAACAAATAATGGCGCTGTGTTTGAGGATGGCTGTCTTGTACTGTGATCGTTTCTCTGTTTCACAGTTTTATCTGCACCTTCAGCAACACCATTCCTCTTTGGCTTCAGCATGTTTACAGTTGAGGAGTGCTCTTAGCTCCTATTGGTCAAAGTTACAGTCAAGAGAGAATACACTGGGGAAGAAAAAAAAATTAAAATATGCTAGTTTTTCTGTCGGATGTCACAAGGTGTCCAACAAGCAGTGTCAGTTGTCGTCCATTAAGGATGTTACGTGAACCGATTCTTCGGTAGCAAATCAACGCCAAAATTGTGACAGTACCTGTTGTTTTCCGGGATCATATTTGCAGAGAATGTGATTCTTCTGGGCCTGACAGGGCAGCATATATGCCTACAAGTGTTTTAGCCCGCTGTTAAATGCCAAAGGAAGAAGAGGAACACCCACCAGCATGGACGAACAACAACATCATGAAGATAATGAAGAAGACTGCAAGCGGCCATCGAATATCCTTAGTTCTTGACAATGGGAGCGCCGTGTTCTTATGCAACGCTACAAACGCCGACATGTCCAACTGTGAGTAAAACACTGCTGCGCCCGTCACTGTCAATTTTTACTGAGCCATCCAATCACAGTGCCACAAAGATCAACACATCTTTCATATATGAGTGTTTAACAATAACACCAATGAAGGAGAGATATGTTAATAAACTGTAGACTATATATTAATGTTTCCTCGCCAGCATAACCTCCCACATGAACCCACATAGACTAGCAATTTGAGTTTGAGGTAGACGATTGGGGATTAATCATCAAATTTAAATTAAACTGGCTTTAAATGTTTTTAATAAAGGGGTGCATGGTATAAAATTGGGTATCCAGAGTCGTGGAATTCGACTGGTATAGGTATCAACTATTAAATACTACTGAATTTCTAGCTTTGTGACATGTGCATCGTCTACTACGACACACTGCACGGGATAAAACAACCAACTGATGCAGCCGACATCCACTGGGCTCTAATCGGGATGATATTGTGTAGTCTGAACCTGTCATGAGAGAAACATCACTCTATAGCATTAACATGTAGGCGAGGTTTGTCTCTTGAAAAATGAAACTGGTTATGTATCCAATATAATGCTGGCTCTTATATCATTTTAGCATTGACAGTATTTCTTATCTTCTTGTTTGGATGAAGCAGTGACCCCCTACCAAAGCAGCAACAGGCCCATTTCACCCCCTCCTAGACCATCCTGACTCAAACACTGTTCACATCCCAACCTCTCCAGCTCTGCACTCCATGTTTAGTGAAACATCATTATAGCTCTCCCTCTGTCAGGCTACAGAATCCTTCCCTTTGTCTGCATGATTAGCTGCTGGTTCCTCATTATGGAGGTGAGGACTGAACTTCCATTTCAAGCCTTTGTGACTCCCACCTTTACTTCAGTCCACTAGTCATAAAAATGTCACGGCAGCTACAGAGCACACAGGCCACACCGAGATCTAACAGGAATCACACGCTCAGGGCCAAATCCAACAGGGCAGATACGGCCAGTGGCTACAGTTTGGAGGTCGCTTAGGCGTCTCTGCATGTGACTTTCCACATGCTCACCCTTTCCAGCCTCCTGACATCAGCCTGAAAGTGACTTCAACCAAGTGCACATCCTCCGTTAGCTCTCCTGGTGTAATGTTGCACCGCGGAGAGAAAATGACAGACCATTTATAAAACAGGAAGAGGAGCTAACTACAGTAAGCATAAGCTATTTCTGGCGGAGGATGTCTGCAAATAACAAAGAGCTGTCAAACTCTAACAGGTCCACAGTGAAATAAAATCACTTAAAAAATAAATAAAAGGCGTCGTCAATGCAGAGAAACTCCAAGTTTTGAGATCCCACCTGCTGTGACCCCTGCTGATGCTGCAGACGATCACACTGCACGCTTTAAGTTCCCCACCATGTCGCTGGTGTCGGCGCTGGGAAGGCGTCCAAAACCACAATACATTTGTGCTATGGAACATTTGTTTCCTTTCAGGGGGGGCGCCGGGCCCCAACATGCTCCTACATTTTTCTGTCCTGCCACATTGCATGACAGTTTATTTTGGGAAGCGCAGGTTGGCACCTGAGACACAAAGCTGACAAAGCACTCGGTGTCACTTCAATGAGGCCAGTTGGTGCCATGACAATGCCTCTGGCCATGCAATGCTACAAGATGGACAACACTGCGCTGAATATCTTGGCAAAGTAGGAAAAGAGGCATCAGCTGTTTGCACAATTTCATCTTCCGAGATAAATAAAGCAACATGCAATCTCTAAATGTGAGGCCGCTGCAGGAGGGGATCCACCTCAGATTACTGGACGTTAATAAAATCTGAGCTGCTGTGATGGACCGTTCGCCAGTTCAGGGTGTTTCCCTGGCACCCGCCCAATGCATGCTGGGAATAGATCCAGCACATCAAGCTCCCGTAATAAGAACAAGTGGGTAAGACAATAACTGCATGAATGGAATTAAGAAAGTAAAACTAAATTGTGATCAGCACATTTCTTGCTGTCAGAAAATCCAATCACGCTTTTACAAAAAAAATTCAAAATATAAATTCAAACTTTATTTATTGATGTAGAATTGACTTAACACTGACTTCACTGTCAGGCTAACGTTACTGTAAGGATGTTACATTTTATAAAGTCAGCAAACAGCCTCACTTTTATCTACAATTTTTCCTCCATGGTGTTAAACGCGAAATCCTTACTGCACTTTGGTTTTGCTTATAATGATCCATGTAGCATGGCGTGCTAGTTTTCTCCATTTTTGCGTTTTACAAACACCCCCCGCTGGAGTACAGAGCAGCACCTGTCGCATTCATACACTGAATTTTGAATACTGGACAAATTGTTATTATTTTTTTTTTTTAGAATTATTTTTGGGGGGCATTTTCTCTTTATTGATAATACAGCTTAAAGGGGAGGGGTGATGTGTGGGATTGAACCCGGGATGCTGCAAAGGCTTCCATCTGTATGGGGCGCACACTGAGCTAGAGGTTGCCCCATAGGTCAAACTATTAACAGAAATTTAAACATAATACTTTTTAGGACCTTTTTAAGATCATTTTTAAGCAAATTTAAGACGGACAAATAATCTTTTTCGTATATAAACAATGCAGGCAAACACAAAGGTATATATGTACTCCAGTGTAGGGGGAGTTTTTAGAGTGAGCTAGGTTAATCTGCATTTTGCCAACAGGTAAGAGCAGGTATAAAGCAAAAGCGCAGTATGAGGTTTAAAGCTGGCCTACTCAATTAGCAGGCCTCGGGCTACATCTATCCCAGAAGCAACCTCCGAATGGCTCAGCATCCATAAATCTGATATATCAGTATGATAAATTATGTCACACATACAGTGTCTGGAAGTAGCTTACAAGTGCGCCATCTCGTTCCGATTGGGAAGGATGTACGGATTTTGTAATGTGCCTGGGTCAGATAAGTGACCAAAACTATATATTGTTTTTTTAATTTCAAAAAACCAAAAGTTTTAAAAAAGGTTTTAAACTGGCTGCTGAAAAAGTCTGATCCATCTACATTTCATGGTTTTAAAATCCTGAGTCCGAGTTTAAAGATTTTTAACATAAATGTGGAGTTTCACACAGAAGAGCTTCACTCATATTAAACAATGGATAAATGAAATTAGATCAGATGCTCATGGCAATTAAGCCTTAACAAACTCAAATTTAAGACTTTCTAATGACTTTTAAGACCTATTATAGTTACATTTATGGCATTTTATGACTTTCAAGGACCTGCAGTCGCCCTGTTACACACTGAATATTAGATTTTTTTTTCACATTTGGACAGTGGTTAAAATTTTGAATAAAAGTCACAGCCCTATCAGATCAATATCATACCAGACTAATTAATATCAGCGCTATTTATCCGCAGCATGACGCCATATTTCTGCATTTAATGAATTGTTTGTATGTCAGCAGCACAAAATTGTAAATAGGACACAAACGTCTGTGTTATATCAAAGTTATTGTAACAATAAGAAGAATAAATACACTGATATTGAACATAATCATCAATGGTTGTTGTGACTCAGTCATGCCGTTGTTCTTCAGCGATAAGAATAGAGTAAACTGAATATTTACAGTGAGGATGTAGACACTGTTAAATGTTCGAGATGTTTCTTAATAATCGTCCCTCTGAGTGTGTTTTCATCGCAGCCGGTGGAATGACAAAGAGATGAGTAGCAGCAGTGGAATTGCGGGCTGCATTAGCTCGACCAATTATGAGCCTTCGCGGGATGCTTAATGTGGCTCTGTGAGGACGGATGCTGCTGCTGCTGCTGCTGCTGAGAGAGGAGTCAGCAGATCTGTGGATGCCACTCACAGAAATCAAAAGGATATTTATGATCCACAGCACCGACTGCGACACTGCACTTTTAGGGTGAAACATAGAGTTCTTTAGAAAACACTCATGTGATAAGTTTGCCTTACAGAGTGACCTTGGAGTTCAGTTTCCCGGTCGTGGGTATTTTAAAATGCTACTTTCCAGAAAATGAAGTGTTGTATAAACACACCAACTGACACACACTCAGTTAATGCATATCCTGTTTCTCATAATGCAGTGGCAACTGAGTGCAGATAAGATTACTGGCTGAAATGACTGTTTCAAAAACACACACGAACAAAAACCTGCGCGCACACACTCGTATAGACATACCCACACACACACACACACACACACATACTTGTACTGTAAAGTGACAGAGCAACTGCTTTGCTGTGTTAAATATCAGATGCAAATGAAAAGAGAAAATCTATCATGACTCTAATGTGGCCTGATAGGAGGGGGCGCACTCTCCTCTGAGGAGCCGAGCGGTGTGAGGAGGGTGATGTATGGAGGAGCTGGATGAGAGGTGAAAAGCGTAGCGAGACGGACGAAGGGAGGGGTGGATTGCTGGGAGGGAAGAGGGGGGGTAACGCAGTCCTGCCAGACTCCTGAGAGCCCAGGGCAAAAGTGGAATAAATGTTGATTAGTGTTGATTTTGTCCAACGAGCACCCGGCAACTGACAGTGGGACTAAGCTGCAGCGAAAGGGAACCATTAATCTTGGTCTGGTTTAAGTAGTGTATATTAATTTGTGTCATTTCCACTACGTGGAGAGAGGCCTCTCTCTCCCTCTCTCTTCTCTTTCTCCCTCCCTCCAGTGTTTGAAAGCTGTGGCAGCCGAGCCTCTTTCATAGTGAACATACAGTGGAAGCCTGGAGGTGGCGTCTGCAAGTAGCAGCGGGGGAAAGTGGAGGAAATGAGATTCCAAACACTACATTATGGAAAATGAACTCCTGGGGGGTTGGTATGGCAACCACATCCAAATGTGCCATTGCATGTTCAATTTAACGTGCATAACAAATTTGCAGACTTGATTAAATTCGTAACATATTAAGAAGGCACGTGTATAAAAAAAGGCAGACCGAACCTGCAGGGACCGAGATTGCAAAGAGAGCCTCGAACAAGGTAAATGGCAGAACAGTGATATTTAAGCAATGCGTTGAGCACAGGAGTCGACATTCAGGTAAAAGATTGAGGCCCGCGCTCTTTTACGAGTCTACTTGGATCTTGCCTTCATTCTGTAATCTCCACACTGGCAGGGCTGCTCCGAGCTAAATGTAATTTTTCTAAACTGCATTCCAGTGGCCTTCAGCCAAGAGGGAAAAAATCATTCATCAGTTCAGGAAATTCTGAAAATATACCAGTTAAAAATATAAAAACAATACAGTGCTGGAGGACGAGGGGAGGCTATCACGGCACGGGGAGAAAAAAAATAGATCACTTTCCTCATACATGTGATGTCAGTGTTAATTAACAAATGGCAGCACAGTAAGATTCCTATAATTAAGCTCCTTAATATGATTAACATGTATCAATTAGGCGACTGACAATTTGCATAATGTACAATGTAACCACATTGTTCTATACTGTAATGGTATTAACACACCATTTACAATGCTGTCACTCACTGATGATTCTGTGATTAGGATTCTGCATCAAATACAGTAAAAAGTCACTACATGCCTTACGCTGCTTAATCAAAACACATTTCACCTCAGTTGTCTACGTCCTCGGAGCAGAATTAGACTCCAGGTCTTCCTCTCTATCTCTCTCTCTCTCTCAGTGGATGATTAAGCAGAGAGATCGGGGAAACAGCTGTGGCGGCGAGCGTGCCCCCCCCACCCCCACCCACCCCAAATGCTGCTGTATCAGCATCGAGGAGGAAGGATAAGAGGGGAGACAAAAGCTGCACGTATCAGAGTCGTCGGGCGGGCGAGGGGAGGCACAGCCCCGTGACACGACGCTCGCTATCAGAGCAGACATCTACATCGCCTCGTAATACAGACAAGCTAACATGCACTTTTACTACCTGCTGGTTTACACTTACAGTCAGTCAGCCAAGAAAACCTAAAAACACACACTCCTTCACAGAGGGATTTTTGATAGTCACATACGGCTGAACAATATATTATTATTATTATTATTACTGAGACTGAATATCAGCTTAGATTTTGGATAGTGTTTTCTTTTCCTGCTGCATTTACAGTAAAGTGACGTAATTTTCCGAGCTTAGCCTTTAGCCAATTGCTCATTATTTCCACATTACTGAATTTTTATCAAAAATCTCATTGTGTAAATATTTTCTAAAAGCACCAAAAGTGAACCCTAAAATATCATCACATTATCGATACCGAGGTATTTGTTAAAAATATTGCCATATTTGATTTTCGCCATATCGCCCTGCCTCGCCGAACCTCAAGGGTGCATCTCGAAATAAATTTAAAAACATTCCTTCTGTCACCACATTACACTATAACGTCAGATTAATGAATATAATAGTTCATCGCTGTCCTTTTTATGTTTGTTTAGAATATTAATTACGTTGATGATCATATTTCGGATTGTTTATCAGTAGCTTCGTCTATAAGATGTGAACGTCACTTGCAAATTTCCAAAACTCTGAGTGATGCCTTCAAATGTCTTGTTTTGAATAAAGCTGCAACAGTAAACCAATTATTGAATAGCTAATGGACAAAAAATTATATTACTATTATTTTTGACGGATATCAGGAGTGCAATGAGGCGCAGTTTAAGCGAAAGGAAATTTTTGCATTTCATTTTCACTTAACAAAAATAAAAATGATGATGATGTATTTTTTTTGGCTGAGGTCTGCATCAAACAAGCATGTTTTCTTACATCTGGGGCATCTCTGTGGCACCGCAATGCTTCAGTTATAATGGTATGATGTGACATGTTTTACCTTTATCAAAGAATTCCAGCTCCTGCAGTCTGAATATTGTACTTAGCCATATTGGGATTTCAAGCTGCAGCCCTGTTTTGTCTAGCAAACAGTCCAAAAGCCACAAATACTCAGTTTATAATGATATAAAACAGAGAAAATCAGAAAAGCCTTAAATTAAAGAGAGTGAAACAAGACAAAGTTTGTGTCATTAATGACTTCAATGAATAATTACATATTAAAACTGTTAATTATGGAGCCCCTATAGTCAGAATAAAGTTATTATTTTATCATCTTGTGGGACTTTATGGGCCCCGTTATAAACTAATGAATTAATGCAATGATTGTTTGAGCACAACACCACATCACACTATCTCTGAAATTGTAACTGATCCCCATGAAGGCTGCTGGGAGTGTTTACACAGTGACATGCAGGGCTGAGCTGCGTTCAGCCTCTGTAATACAAATAGGCAGATGCCAAGCATCTGAATGGACTGACAAGTCAATGTAGTGTAGGCTTCCATGCACCTTCCATAATCAGACCTCTGGCTCATTTCATCCTGTCAAACACTACCCGGCTGCCCTCTGTAAAACACCCTATTTTCACCCTTCAAAAAATAACATTACATCACTCGGCTAGTCATTTTTATAAATGGAGGATCCCCTAGGCTTGAAACCTTACACTACACAAACACGGGCCACAAGAAAGCCGGCCTTTTGTTGAGGTTGAGAGGAAAAAAATTAAACAGCGAGTCGGAGCAGCACATTTACTGAGCAGCTCAGTCAAGGAGTGGTTTTGTTTGACACTGCCAGAGATTTATGATGTTGGTGAAGTGTTTACAGAGGTCAAGGCGGCTCATTTTCCAAATCAGTTTGTCAAGCATTTGCTTATCTAAAGAGGCTTTTCATCAATCATAGAAACTGATGGTGAAGAGAAAACAGTCCACCTTTCCAAATATCAGTATTCTTACACAAATAGATTACATAGAGGGAAAACTTGGATTAAGTCATGTCGAATAATTTCATATCTCAGCCTCTTAACTCGTATTCAGATAGTGGATAAGATTTCACAGGCTAAAAGCAGTGGAGTCAAACTGCTGGATATATTTTGGGAAAGTTTCTGTGAGAACCTCTCCAGACGAAACCTGCTGTTCTCACCTTTGGACACATCGACTGCAGTAATTAATATGCTTTATATATTTTATGCTTCGTCTCCTCTTAGGAATGTACTACACACACACACACGCACACACACACATGCGCGCACAATCATGCAGTGTCTGAAAAACATTACTCCTTTGAAGTAAAAAAGACAACCCAAATATGCCTGGAATGAAACCGGCAAAAGACGAAGCCGATGTCAGTCAAAAAAAAAAAAAAAGAGGCACTGGTTTAAATAAAGTGTTCCTTCCTTGTCCTTTCCTCTCGGGTGTTGCTGCACCATTGTGCTTGTTTATACTGCACAATATTTCTGTTGGCCATCCCTCACATCAGCCCAGTAAAAATACACAGAGTAGGTCACAAGTTCAGGCCCTAGATCAACACTGGCATTGTGTCCTGCAGGTGCTGTCAGCCGCTCCGGGGACAGCCAGCGACGGAAAATATACACAAGCAAACAGCAGCTCTGTGGATACACACTGTCTCTGCGCTCACATGGTGCACGGGACAAAGAAGTTACAGCGGCTCCACTGCAGCTTTGGGGAGAAGCTAAAGCTGTTGGACTCGGCCGGGCGACGTGCAATCTGAAATATTTAAAGGTGGGAGAGTTCGGCTGCGGGTGCACACAGAGGAGAAGAAAAGGTGTTTCAGTTTTGTTGTCTAGGATCATTTTCATTACTGTAACACTGACATAAAGACAAACATTTCAGCCGTCTGTCAAAACATGAACGTAGAGAGAGAACATGAAAGCCAAATGATTTCTTTCCCTAATGCATTGCCAACTTCAAAACAACATACGTACTAAAAGTAAAATATCCATTGACCGTCACATCTATTATTTTATTTCTATAAATCAAGAAACAGCCAACGATAACAATTCAAATAGGTCACAAACATTTTTTAACCATGAATTAATGTTTAAATTTCAAAGGACACCGGAAGCTTTTTCAGGTTTGTTTCCTGAAATAAACAAAAACAAAGCGGCATTATTGATTCTTTCGCTTTCAGCCTCCTGTCAAAGCCTCAGTGTAGAAGGAAAACCTAAAAGCCACTTTTCTTCCTGATATGGTGCCCACTAAAAAACTACAAATACCACCAAACCACCAACTTCCCAACATTAGAAAAGTAAAATATCCACTGACTGCCACGACTATAATTTAATTTCTACAAATCAGAAAAACTTAAAGAACTTAAACAGAAGTGAAATTAAGTGGGTCACGAACATTTTTTAATCCTTAATAAATGTTTAAATTCAATGTCAGAAGGAGACCTAAGTTGTTTCAGGGTGCTTCCATGGTGACATCAGCTTTCTTTAACCAAAATACGAAAATAACCAACCTTCTGTCAAAGCCTCGTTATAGTGTGAAATACAGAGAAAGAAAACCAGAATGCCAAGTGACTACAAAACTTTAAAACTATGGATAGCAGAAAGAAGCAAGAACTTCCTGACGTTAGAAAAGTAAAATATCCACCGACTGTCTCAACTTTAATTTTTATAAATCAACTGAATTACACAGAATAACAAATTAAAAAGGTCACAAACATGTTTTTAAGAAATATTTAAATTCAGTTCCAAAGGAGACTAGAAGTTGTTTAAGGTTTGTTTCCTCTGTAACTTCAGTTTTATCACCAAAAGTGGCGTCATTGATTCTTTCATTTTTAGCCGTCCATTAAAGCCTCCACTTAGAAGGAAAACTTGAAGACTGTATTCCAACTTCAAAACTACAGGCATCATGATCCTAAAAGCTTCCCAACGTTAGGGACAATAGTTTTGTTTGAATGTCAGAACTTCAGCCGAATGACGTACAGAGAAATATATTTGCCAAAGTATTATTTAACCCGTCCATGTATGTTTAAATTAATTTTGTTATTACAATCAGATGAGGCAAAAGTTATGTATAAACTAGGTGCTTCCCTTATTTAAGTAACATTTATTGTACTTTAGTCACGCCGCGTGCCATCGTCACATCTGCAATTTAATTTCTGTAAATCAAGAAAACTTAAACAACTTAAACTAAGGTGAAAATAAGTCACACACATTTTTTGATAAATGTTTAAATTCAATATGAAATGGAGACCAAACCACTAGAGGGAGCAACGAGCTGCGACTTCGAAATGGCACGTTTAAAACAACACATTGTCAGAATTTTGACAGTTTCGCCAGCGGAAGTGAATGTTAAATATTATTATAGCATTAATTATGAATTTTCCAATGTTTTATATATTTTATGAGTGGATCTAATGAAGCGAGAGTTTAATGTAACATTTATATCGTGACTTTTTTTCCCGACGTGTGCGTAAAATTATGCTTTTTCTCAGACTTTTTAGATACGTTTTAACACTCTGTGAGTAAGTTAAAGTAAAACTGACAGCAGTGCTGACGTGTTGAGACTGACAGAGGTGAAGCAGAGTTTGAAGCACTCTTAAGTCATGATTTTTAAAGCGTGGCAACACCACAACAGCAAAAACCGAGCATTACCTTGTTCAAAATGGAAGTTTAGTGTATTGTAAATTTACTGTAAGGAAAATAAATAAATAAAAACAAACCTAAAATTATACCAGAATTAGAGAAAGAGTTTGAACTGTAGTAAAATGTTTCTTGGTAAACTCAGAACAAAGCTAACGTCTCCACAAACAAGACAAGCAGCAGATCTCCTGTGTGGAGCTCCGTGAGCTGCACCTTGTATTTATAGGTTGCCAGCTGAAAGGGAAAAGAATGGGTGTGCAGGCAGGAAGAGGTCCAAGTTACTTTGTACTCTCAGCAGAGCCGAACTTTGGATGAACTCCGAGAAGCGCCAGGGAGTAAAACACTATGCATAACTGTGTCACTCCCCCTCCAAAAAACCTACCAAGACAACAAAAAAGAGGAGCGAGCCAGCAGGCTTCAAAAGGCCCCCTGCTCTCTCCTGAGGCAGTGGCCGATTCAAGATAAACTGCCGGGCTTTGGGGGGAAGGCAGCGAGGTGAACTTCAATGAAAAACCTCAACATCCATGAAAGCACCAGGCGACGATGGCATCACACACGAGAGACAATCTAAACAGCGCCAGTCGACGCCGCCACAGAGGTCAAGTATGAGCAAGTGCAACTTTGGAGACAATGAAAACAATATCTTCTTCATCCTCCATCCATTCCATTTGATTTCATGCACTAATGAGTGTGAAACACACAGGAAGCGCTGCCTCTCGTAGTAAACCGGCATGCTGTGGCAACTCAATATCTCACCAGTGTAAGTTTTGAGGAGTCCTATAGCACATCAGTGTAAAGACAGGAAAATAAAAGATGCGCTATCAGTCTGAAGTGCACCGAATTCTATCTGTGCCAATTTCAAAAATGTCACGGGGAGAATGATTTGGAAACATGACTTACGCCTCCTACGTTACGTTATTTCTCTCCTAGCAATTATTCTGCTGACATGCTCTCTCACAACTGCTTTAATAGAGAGACACAATACAGAATAGAAAGAGACGTATTCACCAGACTTGACAGTTAACTCACAAGGGGAGACATCAACGTGCTTGTGACAATTTTGCTCAATACTCTCTATTATTCCACAATAGCATCAAAAAAAGCCCTCATTCATATTTTGACACGATAATTGATAAGGACTGCTCGAGGTAATTGTCCACAGTTCCTATTGTGAAATAGTTAGAACGCGCAGACTTTACAGCTACAGGAGGAAACACATGTCTTACATGTCAGTGAAATTTATATGGTGAATTGTGTTGTGACTGAATATCCACCATCAGGCTCTCCTGTGTGAATCGGTGCCTGAATAGCAAATTACCCTTTGATGATAAAATAGCCCACACAGAGCTGGTGCCTGCTCCATTAGGGAGAAATACTGTGTGTGCAGTATGTATTCATTTAACCTGGTTAAGGAGGCTTACAGTGTTTCTCGTAGACAACAACAGTGCCGTGTCTCTTATTAGAATTAATGTGAACGTACCTGTTTTTTCTTTGATTTCACACAAGACATTGAAAAGCGCTGGCTTCATTCTGTGACAGTTCAGAGCGTGTTTCCTGCAACAGAAAAGTGGCTTCATAATCAAACCACATAAACATACATTCAACCTCCAGATTCCCAAAATAACAAGGCTGTTTACTGTCATTTCTATTTTTATCTTTCAGATAAATGCTACAGCACAATTTCAAAAATAAATAATGACACATGTGCTCCAGCTGTTTCCATAACTGCTGAAACATTTTATTTAGCTTCATCTGTTCTCTTTTTGTATAAAATTATTAAATGTGTGCATGAATAGAATTTTCTGAGCAACTTTTTGAATAAAACAAAACACGTGAGATGCTTCACTTTTGCCAGCTTTGGTGATTTTAAAGTGGATTATGTATCAGGAATAATAAAGTTGCATTTTGCTGTTCGCACTTTTCCCTCAGAAATGACATATTTGGAAAATCAAATGTCAGCTTTATATATTTATTAATTTATTTTCCAGTCTCGTGAATGCATCTTGACTGTACTGAGGTGTAAAGTGCTTTAAAAATACTCTCCGTGGGCGACACGTTGGCATATCACAGTCATAAACACCACATTCATACACTTTTATTTCCTCTCTCTGGAGCGAGTTATTTCAATGTGGAGCAAACTAGTGATCTGCAGGCATGCCATGGGTGTTTCTGCTTGTACACAAGGCTGTGCAGAACATTTACGCCTCACTGTGTTGCAAATTTATATTTTTAATGTATATATTTTTATTTTTATTCCACCCCTTTCTTTTTAAAAACCTAGTTTGCCGCCGCCTCCTCCTCCTCCTGACAGCGGAAGGAGAGGAAGATCGGAGCATATCTTTACCTGGCTTGGGCTTCGTCCAGACTTTGATCCGTGATGGTCATAATTTGCTGTAAAATGTCTCCAATGTCCTGTTTTCTCCCGTCGCCGTCCGTTCCTCCGGTGCCTTCCTGCATATGCTGCGGCAGGCCGGGGTGCCCTGCCATGCCTACCCCCGTGTGAGAGTGCATCAACCTCGTCTGCTCGTCCATCTCTTCTTCTTCTCTCTATCTAATTCTCTGTGGCGCTCTCGCTGCTGAAATCCTGCAAAAATA
This sequence comes from Epinephelus cyanopodus, assembly GCA_026686955.1. Taxonomy (NCBI): domain Eukaryota; kingdom Metazoa; phylum Chordata; class Actinopteri; order Perciformes; family Serranidae; genus Epinephelus; species Epinephelus cyanopodus. The sequence continues at coordinate 8,627,890 of CM048920.1, forward strand.
CATAAAAGAAAAAAAAAGGAGGAGGGGAAAAAAATCCCGGTGGTGTTTTTTAATATTTGCGCCGCGCACCCGGTTGTTCCTCGCAGGGGCTGTGTGGGGGTTTTTTTCTGGCGGGGGTATCGGAGGGGAAAGCGGAGATACGAGCCCTCCTGCTCTCTGGCTGTGTCTCTCTCAGCTGGTCGGAGCTGAATGTGAAATCTGATCTGAACTGCTGCTGCCTTCACTGGAGCAGGGTGTGCGTAAAAAGAGATAGGCTGCTGATTTCTACTACTAACATGAACTAGGACACGTTTTCTTGTAATGTGGCGCAGTGATCCAAACACCCCCCTCTCTCTCTCTCCCTGCCAAATTACTACCCCACTAAAAAAAAAAGTGGCTGTGAGAAATAAGAAGTGTGGATTTATTTCACTCACTCCATCCCCCTTTGCTTTTGTCATATACAGTGCAGGCTGGGCAGGCAGCGGCATAGCAAAGAGCATGAGAGTCAGACTCCGCCTACGCGACATGATTGGGAATATAAGACCATTTAGCCCCACCTTGAGGTGCCTCTCATGAAACGTCGATCATTGGGCTGTAAAGGTGGGATGCAGAGGAGAAGCTGGGAGATGTGGCTGCTGCCTTCCAAAGCAGGGGAGACAGTGCAGAGTGGCAACAGGGTGATGAATAGAGCCTGAACTCCAAATAAATAACAGAGGCTGACACAGAAGGTCTGCTTTAGTCTCCCCTTCTGACCTCAGCAAGAGCACCCACGGGCTCCACAGGAGAACATTTCATTTCCACACTGTGCCAAGATATAAGATACACTAATCAAAACTGCCGGCCAGCCCTTTCATCTGTTATAATTATTAGAAAGATAATGTGATTGAAGATTTACGGCTGGAAAAATCCATCCACTGATGAGACACCTTATGTAAAGCACCTCTGTGATATTAATATTTCATTTCACGATGTTGCAAACAGAATCCAACATGCTTGTTTTCTTGCAGGAGGCAGTGGAACATCGACTTTGTTCATTCATTTTCAGGTATGTTGCAGGGCTCCGCTTGGCTGACTTTGGCAGGGTCCTCCTAATGTAAGGCGGTGACCCATGTTGCGCAGCCAAGCAGCAAGGCCCGAGTGTGTCTGGCCAGGCTGAAAAGTGCCCTTCAGGCCCAGTGCTGCCTCACTGCCGCTGCTCCCCTCCGCCACTGAGAGCCATTCAGAGGGAAGAGAGGAGGAGGTGGAGGAGGGGCAAAATAAAAAGAAGCTCCAATGTGGAACCAAAATATGAACAGTGCTGTGCAAATCACCGGCCTGGATGTATACATGTGTGACACACATACAGTAATGAGGATTGTATGTGGATGCTTGAGAGAGCCAGTGTTTTATTGGAGAGCATTTTAAATATATTGATGACTGCTACCTGCACCTAAGTGCACCTACATAGTGGATGTCAGTAGACACACAGCTGTTGCCATGACGTAATGTCAGATAAATTACAGTTATCATACATCTGAAATAAAAGATGGTTACAAAATAAAAACGTAACCATCATCAAACGTCGTGCTCCAGTCTTTGCTACGATGGTTCAGGTCTATTAACTGTTTCTTCATGTTCAGGCTCCAACTTGGGCTCAGATTGATAAGGGAGAACTGATGCTTAAGTTACGCCGGTGTTTTTAGCAGCTCATGTAGCCTCAGGGAGTGAAAACCAGTTAAGGTAAGGGGCGCAATGTAAAGTGAGCATAATAGGGCCTCTTTAAAATTTCTTCTTGTAAATAATGCCCATCTAAGCTGATGCACTGGTCAGAAATTAAAACTGGGGTAGGAATACATCTGGACAACGAAAAAAAACCCCAGCTAAATTTATAAATAGACCCTCCTCCTGCAGCCCTCCCCTTTCTTTTCTAAGCTCCTCCCACCAGACAACCACAGGCACATGCACGTGCTTCATACAGTAACCCTGTGTTTCCCATACGTTCATTTATTTAATCGCATTCCATTGCAGAGCTCTCTCTCTCTCACTAGCTAAGAAATAGCTACCACATCCTGCTGTCCCTCCGCCTCACTCCCCGCCACAAGGGTTTGCGTCACCAGGAGGAGAGCAGGCAGCAGCTCAGGAGACTGACTTTCGGTCAGTAGACGTGGCAGCTCAAGTGTGTCACAGCAGGCTGGTGGCCAGCAGCAGCACCACGTCTAACCTGTGTAACAGCAGCAACAGAAAGTTTACAGATCTGGCAGGGAGTCAGGCTGTCTGCTAGGGTTTGTGCTGGCTGGATTTAGGTTACTACGGCTGCTGACCTTGGTTCTGTCTGCGGGGTGGTCTGTAGTGGCGGGGAGTGAGGTGGAGGACACGCTGTGATTGAGGCTCTAGCTAACGTTAGCGACATGAATGTGAACTTGAAGCTGCAGCTGTGAGACTTTGGTTAGCAAAAGGCTAAACTATTAACATTTTCTGTCCATATCTGAAACACTTCACTGATACTAACATGTTTCGTTTTGTTTATTGTCAGACTCTCTTTTTGACAAGTTTATCTTTGCAGCGTAGACAGCTGTTGCCTCTGCTGGAATAGCAACTTTCTCTTCAGGATTCTTCACCATTAAATCAGGCTTTCTCCAAAGGAACGTGCACGCGCATCTGCATTTGTACAACAGCCGATAGGAATGTCCTCTCTCTGAAATGATCCGTGATTGGCCAAAGTCTTTCGTCCCTGACTAGATTTTCTAAAGCCTGAAAACAGAACCAACAGAAGGTGCAGAAGTCTAGTGTTCTCTTACAAAATGTTAAAAGTTTATTATGGGATTTTTGCTCAGTGATGCCAAAATGAAATCGCCTACCCCAGCTTTAAGGAAATAACAAACACATTTAATGTTAAAACGATTTAAAGCCACTAAAACATTCACATTTTTTCATCATATTAAAAACCTACATCATTTATTAGTAGTCTTCTTCTTCGCTGCATTTGTTGTTGCACTGCTGCACATCTTGGCAATTTACAGCCACCTATAGATCAGCTAAAGAACATGAAACCTTTGGTAGGAATAGACCAGACCTGCACATAGGGGTACTTCCAAAATGCCCTTTTTCAGGGGACACAAAGCAGAGGATCCTATAGAAGTCAGTGCTACTTGACGTGTGCTTGGATCAAAATTTTGACACATTTGTATGCATTTATTTTTTACAGACTAACATTGGTTTTATCGACATGTCAACAATTGTCTTGCGACCTTGCCTGAACCTCAGAGCTCACGTTCCTTTAATAATTTAAGTTTGATAGCCGTTATGTCCCTTCGGTTTCCTCCTGTCCGAGTGGAATCGATGACCCGACAAAGTGGCCGGATATTGATACAAACATCTATGTATATATATAATTGATTATATCCATCAGTAGTCTATAAAAAACAACCTGTTAATGGCCAACTGTTTGATCTCGGCTGAGATGCACATGGAGACGACAGTCTGATGCTGCTACACTGTATGACTGGACTGCAGCTGCGTCACTCTCAGGCTAACGTTAGCTAGTAAATAGTAGAAGTAACTGTAACCAGCATCATTTAGTGATTTACCACACAGACAGTAATTATTCACATAGTCAGGTATGTTCACATATGTCTGACAGCGCATTTCTTTACCCCAAAAAAGTAAATAAAGTAGCTTTTAATGGAGGCAGCACTGTTGACGAAAGTAGTGTGCGGCCATTATAATCATCCCAATCTATTTTCACTATATATTATTACAAGCGCCATTATTTATCTCATTCTCCTATGGTTGTATCTCGCTCGAACTACGCTACACTTCCCCTACGATATTCAATGGCACTGCTCTGTTTCATCCGTATCTGTAATCTTTCCAGAAAATGTGCACAGATACGGATGAAATGAACTCAGAGGGCTTTGTCCATCTCCATATCTCACGTTAAGCATAAATGAGCCCTTTGCGCCCCATGAATGACAATACACGCTTAACGTAAGGTTATGAATGTAAAGTAAGGTGGTTGGGTTTGGGAAAAGAAACATGGTTAGGTCTCTTAAGATTTAGGCGTAAAGTTACATAGGTTGGGTTTGAGGTCTCCTTATGCTGACGACTTCCTTCTTTATTCCCGTAAGCACCTTGGTCACGTGATTGCAGCCTTCCCAAATATGTGGGTTATCCATAAATTACTGGCTCATGATTATGTGGGATATGTATGAAAATTGGTGCATTACTTTTCGTACATTTACTTACACACAGTGCATGACAACAGCCTGAACTTTGTATGTTGCTAAGTCCATACATGACATCATCTAGTTTCACTATGAGAGAAGGAGAAGCAAAGATACAGAAAGGTCTCAATCAAAATAACCAAAACTGTGCCGGATTCCATGGCTCATAGTAAAAAGATGGTTGGGAAAATTAAATGAGTTTCCTAATTGTAGGCTGAAATGTTCACACATGGCAGCACATCTAAATGTATCAATTCTGAAAGTTGAGCTCCTGATAAGAGACAGGCTGTATATGCAAACACTCCAGAATACAATAAAAGACACTTCTTTGCCATCTTATTAAGGCTCCTTCAAAGTAAAACATTTCCCGATTGATATTAAACTATTTAAAAATCATCAAGCTGCAGATTTTTTATTCCTCGCGATTCAGAATTTACAACAGGGATGCACCCATTGGAATTCCTCCGTACAACTATTAGCATATTTGAGTTTGAGGTGTAGTGGCAGTGACATCTCAGACTGTCTTCCTAAGCCTCAGGTGGAGCTGCAGTGCAATCCTGGAGCTAGGTACTCTCCCTGTAGGAGCTCCCGTGAAGCACCGGCTATGTAAATTGGGAGCAGAATATGTATGATGGATAATGGTAAGTGTGGTAAGTTTCCCTGCCATCTGCTCAGTAGTAGAATAATGAGAATACCTGAGGGGGTCTCTGTTACACCAACATCCATATGACTCCCCAACATCTGCTAAGTTACGTTAGCAGGGCATTTAGAAATCTAAATATATGCTGATACTTTCAGGGTACATGGCAAGGCAAACAAATCACAGCGCTGGCAGTGATCTTCATCCATTCATTGCCAGGCTGATGTATGATCAGCCACTCACTAGTGATAAAACAGGAAATGCTTATAGAGGTCCTGTAAAATGCTTAATTTGCTGCAGCGGAGACGTAAGCGATATATTACAGAGCGTGGTGCTGAATACATGAATTTCCCATGTCGGAGGAGCTTCCACATTAGTGGGCTTCTGTGATACAGTCAGAGTTATTAAAAGTAACAAAGGCAGACTTGAACAGCAGTGGCAAATATAACGCCCAGGTGTAGGACAGAACAGCAGCTTCGGCCCTCACACCTCTGCACTGTAGATCCTCCAGGACACCCTTATTGTGTAGCAGACAAAATCTGACTGGAAAATAACTGACTGAAGCAAATCTACAAGGAAAAAGATGAATAAATGAATTGTTTAATTAATTAAATCAATCTGATATTATTTATTGCCTCAGTTTTTGGTGGGGGCTTAAAGGTACACTATGCAGGAGTCTCATTTATAAAACTATGATTATGATCCATATTAAAAATGTACGCATGGACAAAAGCCAGAAATGGTGTGCGCCACAAAATATTGCATGGTACGGTGGTGCAGTAATTAGCATTCTCACAGCAAGAGGGTTTCTGGTTTGAATCCAAGGTGGGAGTTTGCATGTTCTCCCCGTGTCAGCGTGGGTTTTCTCCGGGTACTCCAGCTTCCTCCCACAGTCCAAAGACATGCAGGTTAATTGGTGAATCTAAATTGTCCGTAGGTGTGAATGTGAGCGTGATTGGTTGTCTGTCTCTATGTGTCAGTCCTGTGATAGTCTGGTGACCTGTCCAGGGTGTAGCCTGCCTCTCACCCAATGTCAGCAGGGATAGGCTCCAGCCCCCACCACCACCCCCAAGAGAATAAGTGGTTACGGAAAATAAATGAATGAATGAGTGGCGTACGCCTCTTTCAGGCCTCATTTTGTGTATAAGCAATGTTTATAAATGAGACCCCAGGTCAGTTCAGCTCTTCACACACTGGTTTATTTTTGCATTCCCATTGTCATAATGGTACCAAAAGAAACGTGCCATTCTGTCTCGTTTTTTCGTCGGCCCTCTGTTGAGGTACCCATCACACTGATTCACTAATGGTGAAGCTAGAATCACTGCATCCGGCTCATCCCGGCTTTGTTATTGGCTGATCTGTGTCACAGCATAAAAAGGTAGAAAATGAATCCTGTCTGAAAGAAAGGAAAGTCTGGATTGTGGTGAAGAGAGGTTTGTTCATTTCTACATTTATAATTTATTGTTGTTTTTTGGGTTTTTTTATTAATACATTCAATCCGTTGCATCTGTCAGGTCTATTTTCTAAACAATTTACTCTTCGCAGGGTTGCCAAAGGCCTGGAGCCTGTCCCAGCATGCACTGGGCAACTGGTCAGATACACTGTGGAAGAGTTGCCAGTCTATCACAGGGCACTTAGGCCCTATTTACACTTGTCATTTTAAGTGTCTTATTTCTGGCTAAACTCCAGATCTGATTTAATAAACTTTTGTTTATACTCAGACACATAAATGTGCCTCAGTTAGCCAAATCATAAATCTGAGTGCCTTTACCTTGGTTTTCCCAACTTCATGCACCTTTCCCTGTTTGTCTTCAACTGTCCTATCGATAGAGACAAAATGCACCCCCTCCCTAAAGTGCACGATTTCGCAGGAGACAATTGATGATTTTTGGGGACATAACGATCAGATGTCATTGAGAATTAACCAAAAGGGCCTAAACTACATTTTTGAGGGATATATTCATCATTTTATTGTTGAGAAGGTCGATGAAAAGCTTAAATTACAAGCCAAAATTTACAGGTCACAGTGTTACGCTTGTGAACCGCATCTCATTGCCGTCGCCATCAAAGACAACAAGTTAAAGTGCCACTGAAGTTAAGGTTTTTGGCTCAGAATATGAGAAAAGGATAACGGCCTTTTTACCATCTTTACCAAGAGCGTCTCTCTAGCTATGTTTCCATCCAAAAGTGATTTGAATCGCTGGGAAATGCGCATTAAAAGAAATATGAATCCTGTGTGTTTCCATTAAATGTACGGACTTTGGTGAAAACTATGAACTCGTGCAAGTTTTCCGCAGAACCGGAAACAAAACAAGTCTCGCATTCTTCTTCTTCTACGTTTTCTGGCAGTTGGCAACCAGCTTGTAAATGCATTACCGCCTTCCCGACCCAGAGTGTGGATATCACCATGGAGAGAGGTGCGCTACGTCAGACTTAATTCGAACATAACTGTTTCCATCCCCCGTTTTGTGAATCAGCATTTTTTTCTAATCAACCAAAACCCGGCTAAAGCGAGTGTATTTTAGTTTAATTCGAATTTTGGCGTTTCCATCATAATTGTCTGATGCGATACTTCTAGATGTGCATCTAAACAGGCTGATGGTAACATGGCTTCCGTTAGTTTGGTGCTACAGTATTTACACTGAATCATTCAGCATAACGTTTGCCAACCTTTGTTATCTCTGCCATTACAGATAAATTAATGAAGCTAAGCTCCAGAAGTTAACGTGAGGTTAACTAGAGCTCTTTGGACAACAGCTAACAATGATGTACGATCACCAAAGTACAAAACTAGAACAAAACAGGCTAATGAACTCCCAGCAAACAAGGTGACATGATGAACAACGCAGCTAGGAGCTAACGTTAGGCTAACTTCAGCTAACATTAGCTAGACATGTTAAAGATAACTTTATATTTCTTTCCAGCAAAGTGACAATATGTTGCCTCAGACACAATGTTGACTTACCTTAGAACAGATGTAGACATCATTGTTAATCTTATTCACGTTGAGTTTAAAGTGTAAAAATACACCTGGTCGTCCAGCCTCTCAGGATACCTTGTGTCAGAGTTGCATGTAACCCATGCTCACTGTTTGACCATTTTTAAACTTCAAATCTCCGAAAAAGCTCATAAAACCGAACAAAACTGACTTTCTGTGATGCATTTCAATGGACGTCCAGGCAGAGAATGGCATTTTTTTTTTGACGTTAACAACTGACATGATCTTACACTGAGTTGATATCAGATATTAAGCTAGTAGATAAAAACAAGCGGCAAAATAAGGATAAAAAAATAAATTTGTGCTGTTGTATTGTTATGAATCTGATTTCATCCATCCACGACTACGTTCTCTTTTGCTGTAGAGTACCTTCATTACAGTATTGGTTTATAGCTAGGTAGCTAATAAATTACATTACTAACACAATTGATGACAACTTAGCCGATTCACCTAACCTTTATGTCTTCCATTATGTATTTCTAAATTTATTCAGACTTTATTTATTTACCCAAATAAGCTCTGTTTGGCCCTCCATACACAGATTGTGCTTTTCACTGAGTTAAAGAGACGGAAAGAGTCATCACAAGAAATGTATTGTTCATGTGACTTAGCACATAAACACAGCGCATTAGCAGTTTCTTAAGGTACATCATACTTGAAATTTCAATTCTGTAACCCATCAGTAGAAGCATGACTTCTCACAGTTATGGAATAATCTCTTTGAAAACTAACTCAGACACTCAACAGGCCTGAGAATCCTCTGCAGAGCTTTGACTAGATATCTGTACAGGAAAAGCACAGAGGACGACTGGAGGACGACGGGACGAGCAGCCACTGGTGGGCTGGTTTCCATGGCACCTGAGAGAAAGACCTTTCTACTCCAGGCCCCGGGTCACACCATGTGATGAGGTTGTGCAGATAAATCCTCCCTTTCATCCTGCACGGCTTCTGGCCTGTGTGGAGGCAGCACTAATGGAACGGATTCATACACATAACCCTCTGTTTGATTCTAATACGTTTGGACTGAGAAACAAATGCATGGGAGCTCCGTGTCCGCTCTGTTTTCAAACATACAACACAGTATTCATGTACAGCAGTGACGGCAGAGGACTACTACTGTGAAAAAGCAGGAGGTGAGTCTTAAGACACAAAACAAATTATTATTTGGCCTCTGTTTACCACTAACAAAGAGTCACTATGACTGCAAGAGAGATTACACTCTGATGTGTGAATTCACAAAGGGTAGTGTGGTTTGTGGTGGCAAAACTTGCACAAATAAGACAAAAATTCTGAAAGCACTCGCAGGGTGTGAAATGCACCCCTTCAGCATGTTTTTCAGCTTGCTGATCTATTTTTTACTGTTGACAGAAAGTGTATGCTGTTAACTTATGTCTTGTAGCTTGTCTAGGGCAACACTGAATGTGATGCTAAAACAAACCATGAACTGTACACTAACCCTGCACAGGTCGCCAAACACGTGGAGACAGACAACCATTCACACTCACATTCACACCTACGGGCAATTTAGAGTCAACAGTTAACCTGCATGTCTTTGGACTGTGGGAGGAAGCTGGGAACCCCGAAAAAACTCACGCTGACACGGGGAGAACATGCAAACTCCACACAGAAGGGCACTGGCCAGCCGGTGGATTCAAACCCGATCCCTATTGCTGCTGTATGTTTTCTGTTCATCCATCCATCCATTTTAACTGCTTATCTGAAGCCAGGTTGCAGGGGCAGCAAGCTGAGCAAAGTATTCCAGGCGTCCCTCTCCCCAGCAACGCTTTCCACTTCCTCCCAGCGGATCACAAGACATTCCCAGCCAGACGAGATACAGGTCTGCCTTGAGGCGTCCTACCAGTTGCACGTACCCAGAACACCTCTAACAGAAGGCGCCCAGGAGGATCCTGATCAGATGCCCAAACCACCTCAACTGACCCCTTTCGACGTGAAGGAGCAGCGGCTCTACTCCGAACTCCCTCCAGATGTCCGAGCTCCTAACCCTGTCTCTAAGGCTCAGACACCCTTCTGAGGAAACCCATTTCTGACGCCTGTATCTGTAACCTCATTCTTTCGGTCACTACCCAGAGCTCATGACCATAGGTGAGGGATGAGATGTAGATGGACCAGTAAATCAAAAGCTTTGCCTTTCAACCAACTGGTCTGTTCAGATCATGGTAATCACACTTGGTGACATCAGACAGCTCTGGGTATCCATCAACAGCCACCACTAGTTTGTTTTTTTTCACCTGGACCTTTATGTGATGTTTTTTTATTTTTGTCAACCTGCTAGCGTCAAGTAGGTTTACACTACCAAAGGCTTATGACAAAATCACTTAATGACACTGACTCCCATGTACACACAGCGAAAGAGGAGAGGGAGAGACGCTGTGCTGCTGCCAGAGGAGCCGCTGAATGAGTTCCCTCTGAGCGGTAAGTCATTAAAAGAGTCTGAGAAGTCCGGGACTGTTCATAAAACATTCAGGACGCCACAGTTTATTCCACACTACTGAAGCTGCTCCTCTTTTAGGAACCACCGCAGCATCTGTAATAATTTTGCTTTCAGCCATGCTTGTTGTTGTACAGTATACGTCAATATGTATCACGACATGAATTTTTTCATATCATATTAAAAATTATAGCAGTATTACCGTGAACGAGATGACATGGCACACCCCGAACTGACAGACTGGGATATTAAATACCATGTTTGCATACTGTCTTACTATCCACATGGATAATTGCAATCAGACACAAACAGGGCAAATGCACTGTAATATCATCAGCATAAAATCTTTTGTGAATTGGACCTTGAGGCAGAACATAGCGATCCAGTGATGCGCAATTTATGTGCTACCAGTTGCCGCAATCCATTCTTTGTGAGTTTGCCCATTGGTGTGAGTGACAGGAGCTGCTTTAAGACTTAGAGATGCAAAAATCAGCTCTTACCCAATACTCCTGTAAGATTGTTCATATTAGAGTATGATACATTCCTGTGGAGACAGAAGAGACAATCAATTGATCTGCCCGTATAGTCATCCATTATTCCGTACACACCATTAAGTCTTTAAAAGATGTAGATGATAAAAAGTTTGAAGGCTTGATAGCTTAAAAAATAAAATGTACACCGAGTCACTGAGTCATTACAGCTGAGGAGAAAATAGAGTCTTTGAAGGCTGTGTTTTTTGTGACGGCTCTGTTTCTTACTGCCGTGTGCGAGCGAGCATTACACGATGGCACAAGCTGGTTTGAGCAGAGCGAGCACCAGTGGAGTACATTCGGGAGGAGGTCTGAATGGATCAATACATCACAGAACAAAGAGGAACTGTGCTTCAGCAGGGGCCCCAGAACAAGACAGGCCCATTGCTCAACCACTGTCACAGCAGTGTATCCCAGGCATCTCACATGCATCTCACACAACGAGGATAAAGACAGATGTGAGGACGGCTGGATAAACTGAGGAAACTTGGGACACAACCAGCAGATAGACAGATAAAGTACTGTGACAAACAGAGCCACTTTGGCTAACACAGTTACGTCGTTATAACAGTGTTTATTATATCAAAATTAGAATTATGTTGAATTGGAAATAAAGTGTTTTAGCCAAGATTCAACAGTAATACTTTATTTATAATGTGTGTTATGATTACTTTTCATCACTGTGTCAGGCCGTCAGTGGGGACATTAAAAAAAATCATTGCACACAGCCAAGAAATAGTCTAGCCCATGAAACCACAATGCACCGTTTTTACACATTATATTTGTAATAAACAAATTAGGTAATTGTTAATTAGTACGTTTCAGAGAAGTTGGTAATTGGATTTTGTAACCATTGGACCAACTCAGGCTACCTGTTTCCCCCTGTTTCCAGTCATTATGCTAAGCTAAGCTAACTAGCTGCTAGCTGAAGCAGTACTGTCACTAGCTACAGTACACCTGCTGCTTCGGCTGTGGCATGTTTTTCTGCCCCACCCCTTTCTTTTAGCCCGGCTACTTGGTGTAACGTTACATTTCATACCCACTCAGTTTCCAGTTTCCGTCTCACTTGACCTTTCTGCTTGCTGCGTTACATCAAAGGGATCATGGGAAGAAATGAAAAAGGTACAGTCGGGCTGATATCACAAGTTTTCAAGAAACATTGGCTCGAAATTTCAGTTTTGGTTGTTGTTATAAATTGCACTTAAGGAAGTGTGCAGACCTGTTTGAATCAAAATAATCAAAACAAAATTGTACTCTTGTAGCTCTTGGGCAGGCGGCCACTCTGGTATTTCCCTGATTTCCAGTTGGCCAGTCCGTCACTGTTAATCAAAATGAGTAACTGATTAAATTTGTAAAGCTATTTGGCCACAACTGGTTTTAGCTTTGATCAAACCATAATTTGCAAATAAGCAAAATTAGGTCAACTATTTCATGAGTTTGTTTGAATTAGCTTTACGTCACAGTAGAGCTATTTTAGTTCTGAACCAACTCCATTCATCAACATGAGAGGAAGACTGAAGGCCTCAGTATGCTGCAAACAAACTTGTTCATATGACAAGAAAAAACATCCTGTTCTGCTTCTGCAGCCTAAAGCTGCCTGAAAGCAGCAGGGATAAGGAGCTGACCTCCAGTTTGTTTTTCTCCTCATCCTGGTGATCGGCACATCTGGGTGATGTTGGTATATGTTGGGTAGTGCCGGCACAAAGTCCTGTTCTTATGCACACTGTGTTTCTGGTGCTGTTGTAGAACCATTCATTACATTTGTTGTGCTAACCTAAATATTTGTTTGTTGTGTTTCACATCATAGGCCCACAAATATCTATCCATATCTCATAATTATAACTTGATCCTCTGCCTGCCTGACCCTCCTTGTGTCCAAGGCTCTTCATTTATTTTAAATGGTCTAGGCTATCTAATTATTCTCTATCATCAAGCTATTATTAATATAAGCAGGGGATGTTACTACCAAGTTGTAACCACTATCTGTGAATACATGAATACCATTGGATTTGAAATGAACTGTAATAAAATGGAACAACTGTGCTTTGATTAGCCACTGACCCTCATTTAAAAAAGTAACACAAAAGCAGAGTAAAAACTAACTTATTACTCTTAAGTGAAGGTAACTAGTAATATGTCATATATTACATTCTGAGAGTAGCTTGCCCAACACTAATTATACAAATATATTGTCAATATTAAATTCCATCTCTGCCCGTGGATGCCCCTGAATCCACCGGACCTTTAAAGAAATGTGGTTTAACATGCTGATAGACAATCTGGCAAGCACTTCCTCCGAAGCCACAGAGGCCTTAAACTGTCTCAAACTGTGTAATTAGAAACACACTGCAGTGACTCACACATTTAAACTGAACTACCTCACCTGAATAACTGAAGTAAAATAATTCCTCTATTTAGAGCAAGACATTAAGCTGTGTCCGATCACTGCTTTTCCACCTGACCAATCCTTAATGTGATAGATACAATGTCAACCCATCACATAAAGGTTACTGACAGTCTAGTTACCCTTCACACACCAGTAGCTGCCTGCCCTTTCCCTCATTCATTCACTTCTTTTTTTAGCCACCTGTCATATTTCTTACAATATTGTTTACCTCTCGTGTCAGCGCAGCGCTGGCATGTTTTCACAATACCTTAAACTCTAACCAGTGAGGGGCTAAATAAAGGGAAAAGATCTCTTCACTGAACTTTGAGGAGACCCCTCCCCCTGTCTTTTAAATCCAACCTGTTTAATGTTTGTGCTGGTGGGCTGCTAAATGAAGCTATAATCAAACCCCAAGATAAATTAAGAGGCAAGCGTTGACTCAGCATTTTGTTGCCCTAGCGATCCATTGACCCTGAGGGCCGGCAGCGAGAAAATTGAGAAATGCTCGTTTTAATGCCTATCCAATATATACGGCATCTACCTCGAGATGGGGCTGTGCAATCAACCACTAATCCATTAGACAGAGATGTTTTTCAAAGATTGACGCGTTATTGTGCTGCTGTCTGCACTGGCTCACGTTCAAGGTTAACCTTTTAGAGACGCCTGATTGTTGCTAGAAGGTTAAACAACACATTAACATGCATTAAAATATTAAATTATGGCTCCATTTACTATATGAGAGAAAAACAACAACATAAAAAAGGCTTTTAAAATTATGAAGGCAATTGATAAAGTGGGTGGCGAGCACGGGCGTCTACTCTGGGGGGGAAAACGGGGATGTGGAAGTGAGATGGTTTTCAAATGGGCAGACCGGGTGCAGTTCTGGCAGAATGAGGGCTTCTTTTATTGCCGGGTTAATGAACTGATGGGGAGGTCAAGTATTGAAGCCAATTGCAATTAAGGTGACTTTTCCCATAAGAGCTGGCCAATGCACGGGATAAAAACAAATTGAAACAGCCACCTCTTACACTGACATTTTATTCCAATTTTTGCAGCAGCGTTCGCCGCGATGGAGCCTCTCGGAAACAGCTACAGTCTGCGGTGGTTACATATGGGCTCCATCTATCTTCCAGAGAGAGTAAACCCACACTGCAGGAGGCCGGAGAGAAGCCCTTCTCTGTTTCAGTATATTGACAGTGGGAGGACTCTGAACAAGCGATGCCTCCTGTCTGTTTGAGTGAAATACATCCTCTACCTTGTTCTAGAGGAAAAGCAATTAACTAATCTGAGCGTTACAGTAGAGCTACAGTGGCAGCACGCGCTCCTCCCCTATCTCGTCCATTTGAGTAATTTAAGGATTGGAAAGGCCGCCTCGTTTTAAACATTATAAGGGAGCAATCCCATCATGCATGTCTTCGCCCGTCTTCGCCCTCGCCGTCCCATCTTGTGCTGTCTCCCGTCAAATGTCTCTGACTGACAGCATTTCCTTTTTAAGGGTCCCACAGCACACCAGCTTCAATTTACTTTGTGCAGTGCCAATAGTGGCCAGGGTTAGGATGCACATATTCGAAGCTGCAGCGAGGTCTGGAGGAGAAAGAAAGACGAGCTTAGAGAAGGGAGGGGTGGAGCGAAGGGAAGGAGAGATGGGGGAAGAAAGGACGGACAGAAATACAGAGGAGGAAGAGAGAGAAGAGACCCTGTCACTTGGAATCACCATCACGGAGCAGGTGAAGAGAGATAAATGTCAAAGGACTCTCGGCGAAATAAAACAACAACTCGCCTGCACTCATCCAGGCAAGCGCAAGTCAGCCACAGTTCGTGAGTCTCCTGGCCTCTGGTCTAAATAGACACACAGAGGAAAAAAAACACAAAAATCCCAATGTAAAGAAAAATCGAACATAGAGGACACTGGGTTTGACTTATACGGCGATCTAGCCTCTTTTGGGGGATTGTTGTTCAGCCTAAAATGACAGATTTCACAACATCTTTTCAAAAAAATTGTGATGCATGTTGCAGTGTTATTAGGCTTTTTTCCAATTAAATTGTGGGAGCAAATGAAAATCGGAAAAATAGTTTCTTTTTTTGTATAATTCATTAAAAATCAGAGGCAACTCACTTGAGTGAGAGTAAAACCGCACTTTTCTGAGTTTGTGATTTATTTTACATATTTCATTTCACTCAACTTGGCTCTTTCAGCACCTGCAATAGATCTGGGCGCAACAGCCTCGAGGTGATTAGTCTCGTCTGATTTCCACATTTCAGCCGTTCTCCAGGTGTGTTTTGTGGCAGAGAAGTGTTTGTCAATCGATGTTGCCTTGCAAGGTTTTCAGCTGTCATTTTTATTGGTAAATGTGAGATATGTGAACGACCTTAATTTGAACAAAAAAAAAAAGAAAAAAAAAAAACAAAGATAACAGTGTCCGAAATGAAGTAGGTTGATATAAAACTTGTCCCTCCGCCTTTCTTACATTTCTTCTTTTAACTCATATATTATTTCAACAAATTCCCAAATTGTAGACATTCCCAGATGATGTCGCACGTGTCGTCATCTTCACAAACAGAAACAAGGAAGTGGGTTTGATGACCTTATGCAGGGGACTGCTGTGATTGGTGAAACTCACTGGAAGCTATCATGATTGGTCTAACTTGCAGAAAGGTTACAGTGATTTACGAAATTGTGAGGTTGCGTAGAATTCACAGGGATTGAATTTGCTTTAATTGTTGCGATCTTGACATCGCAACATCCTGGCCAAGGCAGCAGCCAAGCGAAACACGTTTAAAATTTAGTAGGTTAACTCTAAAGCCCGTTTTACACAGAGATTGTGCTATAGAGCCACTAGAAAGTCTCCGCTTTATGTCACCTTTGCATTTCCACACAGAACTAAACGATGGCGGCTTCAGCATCAGCCTCTAGTGTGACATATAACGTGTCAGCAGCACTTTATAAATGATGGCAATGGCATAACATGAACATTACAGTCATTTACCGTCTCTGTTACACGGCGCTGATCTGGTCCTCTGCTTGGAGAGTAAGGAGCTCCCTTTTCGGCTGCTGTTCTTCCTCCTCGAGTTAGCTGCTAACTGGTATCAGCTAGTTTTTAAATCACCTGTGGTGGGTTGCACACATAACATGTCATCAAAGCCCTGAATATCTGAAAGGGTTTCACTACTCATTTTCTGCGGCATCGATACACAGATTCAAGCTGGGCTTTCTCACTGTCTCTTATTGTTAATATTTATTGCAGCCATTCTGCTGTTCTCTGTTAATAACCAAGAACATCATGTTGCAGCCTTGTTTTATTTATCTTCTAATAAAATCTAAATGTAATGCTCAATGTCATTTTTTTTTTCTATTGAATATGATGATTTAAATCAATATTTTCAAGGTATTGTATCAAAGTTAAGCATTTCAGCATCGTAACAACACCACTCTAACTAGTTCGTGAGTCGTGAGTGAATATAAAACTCTACAACAGGATTTTAATCTTTTGTCTCTGGTATTTTAAAAAGCAGAGTTTGGATGTAAGAACTGTTGTGACGTGAGATATTATACCTGGAGAGGACACCTAAAAGTGCAGGAAAGGCTCCAAAATTTGGTCGAGGTCCCATGTGTGTGGAGAGTGTCACAGCTGCGGTGTGACAGGTCCTCCTGAAGGCCCTATTCTCACACAAACACTCCGAGGCTGCTTTTATTAACACTACCCCCCCAAAAATAACAGAGAATGGAGCCAGGGCTCTGGAGCCAAGTAGCTGTTGCTGGAATTTTTCTGGCCTAATTTGCATTAATAAAGAGGCTGTTCCTTGTCGGAATGTGTTTTATCCAGCTCAAAAAATCCCTGGGCGATCCCTCTCCGTAGAGCACTGGGAGAATCCGACTGTCAGAGCCGACAAGACAAATGAATCCTGGTGTCAGCGCCGAGTGGCTCCGCGTTGACAGATTGAGAAGAACTGTCCCTCTGTCGACAGGCATGCTTCATTTTCAAATTAATAAATCTGAATAAAATATTTTACCCTTCATTATGAGTGCTGCCGCTGTGACAGCTTTGCTGAACAGGGCTGGGATGGGGATGTGGGGGGGAGACGGGGAGGGGGAGGTTGCTGCCAGTGAAAACAGCTTGCACCAAATCCACCTGGGCTTATGCTGTGTATTTATAATGTTTGCATGTGTGTGTGTGTGCTCGTGATGTGTAGGTGTGTGTGTTTTTGTTTGCGGTTTGTCTTCTTTTATGCACATGCACATTTTATGCGTTTTTCCATTGATCCTCCACTCGCACATTTTCCGCTCGGCGCGCTCCCCGAGCCCCTCGTGTTCCACCAAAGAGGATGGGACAAACAAAAATAACTAGCGCCGCTGCGGTACAGTAGTGATAGATTCCTCACATATTCTCCCCTCACACCTGTACAGCCATATGGAGGCACGTCAACATGGCAAAAAATAACTCTTCAATGAGACTGCTGAGCACAATGTAAATGCTGAATGTAGCTTTTGGCTAATAGCAACAAAAGGAAATGTGTTTCTATCACTTTTTCAGCAGTGTCACTTCAAATGTGTCCTGTGATTTGATATTAACGACTAACAGTTCTCTCTTCGTTCTCCAAACCACAGCTGATCATGTGCAGGGAAGCAAATGAGGATCGATGAAAAAGTCGAGTGTTTAGCAGCGAATGAACAGACGAGTCTCGCGGCAAAACTGTGCGGTGGGCCTAAGTAGATGTTGAGTGACAGATTGATGTGGTTGAAAGGCATAATTGCTCGAGATAAAAAGGAGCAGAAAGAGGGGGATGTATAAATATAACACACAGGACTCATAATCCTGCGATATTACCCCTCCAGGGTGAGAGAGGAAGGCATAAAGGAGCATGGTGGGATGTATCCAGTCAGTCATTCTGGATGCTAAATTAATATGCAACAGCAAACACTAATATGCCCTTTGAGGAGGCCTGGCATATTGTACGAGACTTTAAGCTTACGAAGTTGCCTGAGGGCAACTTCCTATGAATAACAAAAAATACAATATCATGCTCTGTAAATTGTGGAATGTTTATGTTGCTGTGTATCCTGTCAGTTACAGTTTGCTTCTTCTGCTGCCTGTTTTTGCAACATTTACAACAAATTCCATAAAATGATGGCGTAATGTAATATTAAGCAGTATGGAAAATTACATGGTAAAAAACAGTAAAAAAGAAAGACATCCACATCCCAGTATTCACTGGAGTGGGTGCTGGATTGAAGAAATATCTGGCCAGGTAGAAACAAATACATCTGATCTCCCATAAGAAGGATTTTACTGCTGTGTGGCTCGAAACGTTTCTGCTTTGCCATGAAATTTAAAGGCCAGTTAAGAACAAAGTTTCGCAATGAGACGAAACTGTTGTAGAACGTTGCAGAGAAAAGTTGCAGCGGTGTGAGCTCGACTCAAGCCGGCTGATGGTGTCACCTGCAACTCTGCTGGTCAAATCGCTGGTAGCTGGTTTTAGAACGTAAAGCACATTATCTGTTTCAACAGCCAATCGGCTTGTAGTGAAGTCAGCCAGTCAAGTCAAAATGGTCGCATATGGCAGTGTCGGACGGTGGGTTGATGCTGCTGCTCGCTGTATGTGCTTATGCCCCTCGAACACACATTCTCATTGACTGATTAATCGCCGCTGCTTATTTATATTATCTTATATTATTGTGGCATATCTATTACGTATTCAGTCCATCTGATGCTCATTTTGTTTGTGTTTTGCTGTTCCATCACTACTACAAATGCAACTGCAACCATTATGTCACTGTTAGATACTGTGCACTTTATTGTTTACTTTTGTGTTAGGAAATGTCTTGTCTTTATCTGTTGTGCTTGTGCATTTTATTCTGTCACCATGGGATAGTGGGAAACGTCTTCTCGATCCCTCTGTATGTCTGGTACATGTGGAGAAATTGACAATAAAGCTGACTTTGACTTTGATTTACAATTGGAGAATGTAAGAATTTCTTTAGGTCTATAATAACCAAAATAAAAACACCATTGGAGAGGGGCTTAAGAGCTGCATATGGCTCCAGAACCACATGTTGCTTACACCTCCTAGCTAAACTAACTATGGATTGCAAATCCAAAAAAAAAAAAAAAAAAGAAAATTTTAGAGTGCATAAACTCTAGTACCAAAAATCCTACATAGCCTACTGCAGAGTAACCACCTTCATCTCATTTCGATCTTTTAGTAATTTTGAAAAGGCTAATTTAGACTTACAGGATGTGTTACCTTCATTACATGCTCAAAAATGTCCTGCAGTTCCAGTTTTTATTTTTATTTTTAGCCACAAATGACTCCTCTGACAGTCAAGGTTGCTGACCCTTTGTCTATGCACATCAGATAATACAGACAACTGACATAGTTTTCAACCCGCTTATATACTATATAACTAGCCTATATACTTAAACAGCATAATCAAATCTCTGAAATTCAGTGGCCCCATCTGCCTTCCACTATTAAAACATTTCTAGGGATGCCAAAATAATGTAAACTACATAAAACCAGTGCAACACAAAGCAGTGCACAAAGTGATCTGTTTACTATCCGTGTGTTTCTGTACGTAAAAGCTGGAGCCGTATCTAAAAGGTAACCCATTTCCTTTAATCAGCACACAGAAAAAGAGAGTGCTATCGAGCCAATTAATTTACACCAGCCGACATGTGTATAATAATGACAGGCAGCACAAAGGACTCCATGTTCCTCCTTATGTAGGCCTTCAATATTTAAAGAAGAGTACATGTTTTTGGCAAGGCTACGGCGATGCGCGTCAGTTCTTAGACACGTCAGCCTTCCCTGTGAACATCACATCATCAAAGATGACATTTCATCAACTAACTCAATAAATAATAGAACACAGTGCCTGCCATTTGAACCCTGGGTGACAGCATCTGAGGAAATTGTCACCCTGTAATTTGTTTTCTTATGTCTTCTGTCGTCTTTTATTAGAGTTATCACCTGTAGTTGTAATGTCCCGCGCACAGTCTGAGTTACTATAAAAGTGTACATACATTAAACCCTGTTACATTTCAGTTAAATCTGTAAAGGCAGGAAAAGGAAGCAGCTTTCCTTTAAAATGTCCAATAAAGTGAATCCTATGATAATATTTAAAAGACGTCCACAGAGGCTGACTTGATTTGACATCCCTGCTTTGACCACAGATAGATAGAAATCAAGTAAACAGAGCGGACAGAGAGTGACAGCACTGTATTTGTGATCTCTTTCCAGTGGTTGGGAATTGTTGGGGAGGGGAGCCGGAGAAATGTGCCAGCCCTAATGCCTTATGGCAACTCATGCCCAGCTGATAAGACAATATTTCATGTAGGGTCAGGGCCAATAAGGAGCCTTTTCAACACCACAGAGATGAATAGGGCCCGACTGCCATGATCAAAACGGTAGTAACACACACACACAGTCCTGAGAATGTAAAACACACACACACACACACACACACACTCACACGCAGTGAGTGAGGGGGTGTAATCAGGTCAGTGTGTAGTGACGCTGTAAGTTGACTGACAAGACTCTCTGTTGGCGCTCTGCCTCGGATAAATTTAATGACGCTGTTTTATGGGATTGTTTGAGCAATGTAACCTTTTATTTAAGACCACTGTTGATTTAGATTAAAAATATAGGTCATGCCTGAGGTATAAAGTCTGATTTTATTACCCTCTATATATATATTCCATATCATTTGAAATGGCATGAGGTGTTAAAAAAGATTTCCATGCAGGAACATGACAGGAAGATTTAGATTTTGGCCACTAGCTCATTCAGAGATTAAACTGTCCCAAACTCACTTCTGTTAAGTTTAAGAGTAACTAACACCAACTAAAAATTGTTCCAATGTGACCTTATCGCCAGGAAAACTGTTGGCATTGTACCTTTGTGCCAAAACATTCTCAGTCTAACACTCTTCATATAGTGATGTTTGGTCATGGACTTCCCACGTTGAGATATGATGTGCTGACGTTCCTGGACGTCGTGTCAACTTCAGCCTGTAATATACATTGTCAGTTTTCACATTGCCACTTCCGTTTTCATGGGAAATGCACAGTTTACATGCAGTCTCTTTCAAAATAAATGCAACAACCAATGCACGTGGTTACGTTTAGCCAACACACACGGTTGGGTTTTGGAGAAAAGAACAGTTTGGCTTTACAATCTTACAAGAAGCAAACACCACTTTCCCAGGTGAAAGTCTGTGGTTGTTGGACCCATCCATCATCCCTCCCACCAGCCCTACTTGAACTCCTGCCGCCTTAACTTTTGTTGTTGTCTGGCCATGTTTCCCCCTGACGCCACCAGGTGCTGTTAAAGAGTAACAGCATGGCCTTTTACTTAGCTTGTAGCCCATATCGCTTCCCCCATTCATGCATCACAAGCGTCCTACTGAGATAGTAGCCCAAACTGGTCCCAGTGGTCTGATGATCTGCACCAGTATCTGCTTACAGTCAAACATGAGGTGATTCCAGGTAGTGCAGATTCTTAGGAGATCATAGCTCCTCTAGGCTAAGTACACTTCAGCTTCACAGACTGCAACTAGAAAAGTACTGAGAGAGTACAGACCTTCACCAAGTAGGTGATATTCCCTCCCCCTCTGCATCAGATTTTGCAGCCTGCATCACAATTAGGTTATTTGTATAACTATCATTATTAGGTTATATATGCCTTCACCATGGACACACTGTGGTGTATTTATTTCGTTTTTCTTTAGCAAGTAGAACAAGAGGTGATTTCCGGCCACCAGATGGCGCTATTTTCACCGCCTTTAGAAATTGGAATAGCTGCAGGGGGTTTTAGATGATAGACTTTATTTATTATTTTATCCACTTTGCTTCAACCAATCACCACCAAACTTTTATCGTCTGTTCCTTGTCCCATTTCCACCTTTCCTGAAAATTTCATCAAAATCCGTTCATAACTTTTTGAGTTATTTTGCAGACAAACACACAAACAAATAAACAGACCAACGCCGGCAAAAACAATACCTCCTTGGCGAAGGTAATAAAGAGGAGCTGCTGCATCCGTGACCTCTGCCATATTGTCTTTATGACAGCGGCGCCAACAATAATACTACTACAGAACACTAAAGGGGCAAAAGTTGAAAAGCTGTCTATAGAGGTCTGAGGGATGATGTTTTTCTGTAGGCCAACATGGAAGTTGGCTTCGCCCTGGTTACGTCATCAACCAACAAGATTTTTCCATTGGGTTTTGGATTATTGCAGGAAAATGACTGTGATACTTACATGTTTTGTTCAGCAAGATTATCTTTGCATAAGACCACCTCCTTTATGATTATCACCAAAAGTGAAAAGCTAACGTTAGGCTGTAAATGAACTACACTACAGCTGCATGATTTAACATCCCTAACACAACAAGGCTGTAAAGCCAAATTCAGCATAATGACGTTTTGTAGTCTCATTTAGCCACTAAATGTCACTGAACAAAACATGAAAGTGCTTCAGACATCTAACCAAAAACCTGTTGAAAAAACCCATTGATAACCAAGACGAGGGAACCGGGAGTGCTACGATGCCAACTCATTTCAGGGTTTTAGGACACATTACTGGGACACTGTATTTCGACTGTAATATAAAAATTGATACATGTAGCTTTAAATTACTTAATATATTTCAATATTATACTTAAAAATGCCAACATGTATAGTAAAATGCAACAGCACTGAGTTGCATAGATTTCTTTTTAAATACAGTGAAAATGAAGTAAATAGAGCTGCCCCTGACTAAGAATGTTCCTAGTTGACCAACAGTCGTCATTTACAAGTTTGAGAATTCTGTGATTGATACTGATATTAGTTTGGCCCATTTCAACACAAAGTATATTTCGATTTTTTAAGCACATTATTTTAATTCTATGCTCCCACGAATAGATCTGAAATCCACATGACAACCATTATTACTGTGTCATGAGAATTTTAGGAACTAAAAAATGCTTTCATGAAAAGGTCCAGTAACCCTTCAAATATTAGATTACAGTTAGATTATATTTACAGCATGACTGAGAGCCTGCTTTCGTACTACAGTAAACGGCTGTTTGATTCATTAGTGATGACAAAATGAAGATAATAATAATTGTGGTCAAATTTCTTGGCCCTACGCTGTTTCTGTGTGCTGATAATTGGATTACAGGCCAAGGAAGGGTTAAACCTATAAAGAGATATACGTACCTCAGCTGTGACCCCTTGCTCTCCGAGGTATCTCCCCTGTGCAGGATTCTTATTCAACTTCAAACTGACAGTGTTTTTAATCTTTTCTTTGCTTCTCTCCTGGAGATTGGGGAAACAAAAATCAATACACTGTGGCAGGCGATCTAGAAGCCTGTGAATTACAAGGCCTGGATCCGGCCGTGCCGCCTGCTCGGCAGCCTTGAGCAGGGGACCATGGGAGTATCATCAGAGACCAAGGGCAGGTCACAGGTTCAGGTCAGGAGCACAGGCGGAAAAGCAAGGTATTTACTGTCTGTGCACGAAAATGAGAAATAAGTTCCACGCTGCATCAGGGGAGCCTCGAATCTTCTCACTTCGTTTTTTGTTTTTTTTTCCCAGGGAACAGTTGTGGCCTCTGTACACCGCTCTCCCACCTCACTTCTCTCCTGACTCCCTTTGGATGATATACTGGGCCTGAGCCTGTGATAATGCCCATGCTACAAATCTGAGCGCAGAACATATCGACACCTGGGTCTGTCATTATCCGTTAATCACACCGCTGACGTACGTTTCAATCCAGGCTTCTTGGCAGCCCACCAAGCTACATAGATGACATCAGATAAATCCACGGGGCCACAGAGCACCTACTTTCATCTTAACTCCAGACAGTAACCAAACTCACACACTAAAACTCATCATTCTGCTAATCAGGACAGACGCACATAGCCTGCAGATTATGACACTGACTAACTAAAACATGACAGTAAATTTAGTTTAACAGTCCCTGAAAGAGAAATTAAGCTTTATTTTCAGTGCTTTACTTTTGGGGTGGTGTTACATGACTGTAATTTTTCGTTCTGCTGTGAGGGTCCAAAGGACAGAGGGATGTCATATGCTCTAAAGCCCTAATTTGTGGTTATGTTTAGGCACAAAAAGTACTTGGTTATGGTTATAAATAAGGCTTAAAATACCTGTTTTATTGCCACAACCACCACAGGAAATGCACTGGTGTCTCAGTTAAACACACTGCTTTGGTGCCCCAGTCGTGGCTGGAAATGCTGCTGATGTCTCCCTACAAAACACCTTGGTTTTGTTCGACAATCACAGCTTGAAATGCCACAGTATCTCACTAAAAACACCCATTTTTGGTTCCACAATTGCAGCTGGAAACATCTGCCATGTCTCTGAAAAAAAAAAACCCTGGTTTTGGTGCCACAATCACGGCTGGAAATGCCTCAATATCTGGCCAAAAAACACCCAGTGGGTTGGGAAAAAGATCATGTTTTGGCTTAAAATGTCCAGTTTTGTTGCCATAACCACCACTG
Organism: Epinephelus cyanopodus; assembly: GCA_026686955.1. Lineage (NCBI taxonomy): Eukaryota > Metazoa > Chordata > Actinopteri > Perciformes > Serranidae > Epinephelus > Epinephelus cyanopodus. The sequence goes on from CM048920.1 coordinate 8,652,579, forward strand.
GAAGTGCCCCACTTTCTTGCTAAGGAACACCTGGTTTTGGTACCACAGTCGTGACTGGAAATGACCTGATGTCTGGCTAAAAAACAGCCTGAGTGTTGGAAAAAAAGATCATGTTTTGGCTCAAAATACCTGTTTTTGTTGCTACAACCACAACTGGAAGTGCCCCAATGTCGCACAAAAAAATTACCTGAATTTGGTGTGGCAGGAAACTCCCCTGAGATCTTCCTAAAAACAAATTTTGGTGCCACAGTTGCAGCTGGAAATGTCACGATGTCTGACTAAAAAACACCAGGTAGGGTGGGAAAAACATCATGTTTTGGCCTAAAATACCCAGTTTTGTTGCCACAACCACCGCTGTAGGTGCCCCGATGTCTCACTAAAAATCACCAGGTTTTGGTGCCACAATTGCAGCTGGAAAAGCTCTGATGTCTCACTAAAATACACCCCACTGTGGTGCCACAATCGCGTCTGGAAATACCCAGATGTCTGGCTAAAAAACACCAGGTAAATTGGGAAAAAGATCAGATTTTGGCTGAAAATACCCAGTTTTATTGTCATGACCACCACTGGCAGTGCCCCAATGTCTTGCTAAAAATCACCAGGTTTTGGTGCCACAGTCATTGCTGGAAATGCTGACATCTCGCTAAAATACACCTGCTTTTGTTGTTTCTTGGTCACAAACGGAGGCCATCTCGACTAAGATTCACACCATCTAGTATCCGCTCCACCTCCCAATGACACAGTCAGCTCATATACATGTAGTCAGAACTATTTCACCTCAGAAACACTGAAATCTTACGTATAAACATACATATCTGCGATCTGCAGAAAAGTGCAATGTCAACATTTTCTTCTGGTGACTGTGATGCAGAATGTGAAATTTCAGGTAACTAGCTTTTACATTACATATTTTGGTAAGATGAGATAATAAAAATGAAATAAAACTTTCAAGATAAGATATATAGATATAGATATAGATATAGATATAGATATAGATATATGTGCATTCTTTGTGAATTCTACACAGTATGATATATAACATGTTTATGAAGCTTATAATGTTTGGTTCAGTTACATTGCATCCTGCCAGAACAAAAGCCTCACCCTTCATTTTTGGTCTGAGGAGATTTAATGAGGTTTGAAGAGTTGTCACGATACGACCCTTCTGCTAACCAGGTGGTGTTAAAATCATGATGTAATGTGATCTGTTTTCAATTACACTTTGTGTGTCCAACAAACAGTGTCTGTGGTTAACTGATGCACTGGCTCCATGGTGATATCTGTGTTGTACTAAGAGGTGTTTTCATGACAGTGATTGTATATTTTGGACCCAGTTATTAGGTATCCAGAAATCCTCTGACTTACTGACTGGACTGCGATTAGAGCGACTCCTTTACCCTGCGTGTCTCCGCGTCATTGCACAGTGATTCATATTCCCTGATGTCATCTTATGTGTCGGGGCATTAGTCCAGTAAGAAAATATTGCTTTGTAAACACCACATCATCCACATCGCATCAAACACGGAGCAGTCTGAGATTTCATATTTTTTCCTCAGCAAAAAAAAAAGAAAAAAATAATGCCTGATTAATTTCTGCTTGAGAGTCCAGCCTTAAGCACTTTGATCAATATGTGTGCAACTACCTGCCAATGCTGGACTGACTGAGTAATTAGCCAATGTGCTTGGCGGGCCTGACGGGGGTAATGAAGTCACACGGGCTAAGAGCTGCCAGGAAGAAAATCAGCCCGTTATTCCAATCCAAATAAAGACGGTTTCCCTTCAAAGCCTGGACGGATAAATTGAGAGAACGCCATAAGATGCTCAGATACGCTTTAACATCACACAACAACACAAATCATCTGCGTCCTCACATACGCTGACAGAAGTAGAGAGCCCGTTCATTTGCACGAATATTAATTCCATCCAAGATTGAGGAAGAGCGCTATAAATATCTGTGACCGCCTGATTGCTCTGGGAAGATCAAACGGAGACAAACAATGTACTTTCTAAACAGTTTGTTCTGAGAGAATTATGACAGAAATAACTGACAGCTCTTGATGAACAGGAACATCCAAAGATCAGACAAGTTTTTATTGCATCAGAAATTAATTCTAAAAATGATACATCACTCAAAAGCATATTAAAAGCATTCAGCTCCCGCTTGAAGAATTTTTGATTTCCCTGACAACGGAGTCTAATTAGACCAAACACGTCTCTGTTTGTCTGACTGAAATAACTCAATTATAGAAACTCCAAACATCTGGCTGCACACTCGCAGAATTGATTAGAACAAATTTTTTCTGAAATGATTAAATAAGACAGTAATCACTTTAAAGCCAGCTCCATCTCCATTAGAAGTATGTAGAAGTCAAAAGACGTGGAACCTCAACTAATCCAATCACTGCAGAACCCACACTCCTCATTATGTGCCGTTACATGTGAGGGTGACAAATAATCAAATGTGCACAAATAGGTTTAGAATCGCAGCCACAGCATATGTCAGCTGGTTATTTTTTACTTTGCTTGTTCTTTCATAAGCAATGCCGTGAGTTCCTATTGCTTTTATTTTTAGCTTGTTTTGTTTCTGACAGATTACACAGTAGGGTTGGGTCTGAGTCAAAATTTTAAAGCCAGTCTGAAGCCAAACACCGGACCCGACCGGTTTACCAAATCTTTCCATGTGTCCCATTTGAACTTGGAAGTGGAACATAATGACACTGTGTCCCAACATAAAAGTAGCGCTTGACTATCGCGTAGCATCATATAACATCGGAGCACTGTGTGGACAGAAAACATGTTTTTCATTATGATATTTACCAGAAATTACATCACATTACATAAAAAAAACATCCAAAATAGCCCACAGCAACTAGCCTAGCTTTTTATTAGCGTTGTGCGTTTACCATAAATTTCAGCTCCCTGGCAATCGCCCCTGAGCCAGCTCACACCCTATCTCTTTTTGTTTTTTAGTGAAATAATGAAGGATTGTGTAGCTACAGTAATACTTCATTTGAACGCCATGAATCAGCCATGCTTCAAGCTGTTATGCCGCCTCACTGTTCTGTATAAAACGTACAATTTGTAGAACGGGAGGACAGTGTTGTCTCATCTTTAAGGCGGCATCGGAGGTAGAAACAGCACAGAAACGAGGTCTGTATAAACGGGAGAGCTGTCAAGATGGAATCATGGGCAGCACAGGTGTGATGTTTTAACAACATGTTAAGTGTGTGACACAGCGCAGGAGATTTAAAAAGTACATGATAGCAGTTAGCGGCTAACTCACAGAAGAAGAACATCAGCAAAAATGTCCACAAATTGTTGAAAACAATGAGGTCAAGGAGCTCAGAGCAGAAGAGTGGATCAGCCATCATATAACAAAGGCGGTAAATGATTGTTATTGTCATGTTATGCTGTTGTTATTGTTTGGAAAGCGCTGCTGACAAGTATGTTAAATGTCACACCAGAGGCCGACGCTCTTGTGTTACAAGTCACGGCATGATGTCTAAGATCACACACTGAAGCAGCATGATGCTGCCGCTGTTTGGTTCTGTGTAAAAATGCAAAGTCGGTATAAAGAAGGGACTTTGTAGCGGCCCTGTAGCACGTTTCTTCTGTAAAAATGGCTTCACTCTGCCACATCTCCTCTAATTTCCCCCCAAAAACACACAAAATTATGAGAAAACACAGCATGCACTCCCACTTCTACTGAAATTTAATCCTCTTCATGATGTCGATAACGACCTCAGCTCGGGAGTTAACTGCACCCAGCCTCTGAGACAGTAGTGACTCTGTTAGTAGGTTTACAAACCTTAAATAATGTCAATCATGTTGCCGTGGTGCTTATCATCATTGAGTTGGATTTAGCGCTGAGAAACTTAGCACAGGTTGCTGATGTAGGCTACTTTTTAATTTGCCAAAACATGTTATAATGGCAAATGCCGGTTCAACCAGTTCGCATAAAATCAAACCAGTTTAAGCTCGTACACTACAGCAGACCGATAAAACTGAAAATCGACCCAATTCTATTAGACAGAGCTGGTCTCAAATTATGATTATGTGCAAATTACTGTTGGCTATATGCTTCACTGATTGCTGTGAACATTTTTGAACACCAAAGCTTTTCAGGCATGTTTTTAAAAGGCTCTGGCCCATGAGCTTATTACCTCCTTTTCTTCCTGTGTAGCTTCTGCCTATCAGCCTATTACCAATGACAGGATGGAGCGGAGGAGGACAGTGCAGGATCTGCTGTAGCCTTTAATTTCAGGAGAAGAAAGGGGAAAAAAACCCAATTGAAACTTTCTCTCAATGATTTGCTACTTGATTTGACGCTGGACTTTCCCATTGTCACAAAATCGATAGAGGCAAGACAGGCAGGGCCTAACTGGAGAGGGCTTTTGGCTTTTCATGCCGAGCAAAGGCGAGCGAGAGCGTCAGGGTTAAGTGATGTGTTTCTGACGCTGAGTGGGTCTGGGACACCCCATTCGCTCAGCCGCCCTCTGGAACTCGCGGGCCTAATGGCAGGGCAAATCACTTGGGGGAAGGGGACTGACTCGCTGTGATGTGTGTGTAAGTGTGCATGAATGTGTGTGTGCTTATCTATTGTCCATGTGTGGCTGTTTGTTTGTGTGTACGTGTGTGTGTGTAGAGGGGAGAGTCTCTAGGGCATTGGATTGTTCATAAAACCAAGCGAGGGCTGCAACATAATGACTTCACTCACCTCCCGAAATCAAAATTAAAAACATCACAGTGGACGTAGCTATTATCATTGTAATGGGGTAGCCACAATCTGCCAGCTGCTGTGTGTGTGGGTGCATGTTCTGTGTGTGTATGTGTGTGTGTGTGTGTCGGGGTCATCTTTGACTCTGCCCTTGTGTCACCTTTTATCTGATGAATAAATACAAATACAAGACAAATATCACTGCTGTCAGACGAAAATCTCCAAAATGTCAACTTGACAGGAGTAATAATCCTGAAGATTTCATTACATCAGATCCAATTTTTAGACTATTTATAGCTGGCTTTTTTTTTTTTTTTAGCAATAGTCATTCAATGTACTTGCATTCTGTGGTTAAAACAACAGCACAGCAACAGGCCGTCTGATCTAGTGTTGAGCTCTGACATGAGTGGTGCTGTCCCTTAACCTTTGTTAGTCTATAGGCCTTTACATACATGCACTGCAAACCTGAAATTACAGTATCTAGACATTACCTGGAGGAGCTATATGTGGGAACACAAATGTCCGAATCAGTTGGATCGGACATTAAACAGACTTTATCATTCCAGCTTTCTAGTACAAAGTCTTTATAATGTCCGACTGAGCCCATGTGTAAATAGAGCCAGTCGTATACAAATCTCAGCTCTTCGCTAGGCTAATTTCTACAATGTAAAATACCATAGGTTTGTGCTAATAATGTTAGCATGTTGTATTTCTTTGGAAAACGTGTTTAGTGTTAGACAATTGTTTTGTCGGTGAACGCGAGGTGTAACGGAGCTGAATTTTAGAACGTCACTTTTGTTAAATGTTGCTGTTGTCCCTGGCTTCATATGAGTAGAGGAAATCTCCGCTAGGCACGAGGTTAATTTATACAATGGAAAATGCTATAGTCTCATGCTAATAACGTTGGCAAATTATATTTGTGGGGGAAATGTATCCAGCAAAAGACAAGTGCTTTGTCGGTGAATACTGCGAGTTATAGTGAAGCTACTTGTGTTTGAAATTGTCTCTATTAAGCTATGTTTAATGTGTGTTTTGACACAACTACAGTTTACAGCACTTCACAGAAACTCCACCGCTGACTAGTGTTTGGGAGATGTAACTGCAGAGTGACAGATACCACGTACAAGTGCAAATGCTCATAACGGTATTGGCAACGTGCGTAGGCTATGGCATAGGCTCTGCATTAAGCTGACGTAGAAGTATAAATCTACCTTAAATTAAGATTAACAGGTGAGCAGAGTAGCTACTATTCAATTCTGCATATTTAATTGTTTTTAAAAACAGGAAGCTAGGGAGAGACTTGTTGTGGTCACCAATGGAAAAGTACTAGCATAAGTAAATATGGAGACGGCTGAGCTGAGCTGAAAATCTAGTGCAACAATGGCAACAGTGCTGACAGAGCTAACTGTGCTACCAGGGTTGGCAGTACTTCTTACTCACTGGTTTGGCCTGCAGGTGGACCGGAGTACACAAGACTTCATCATCCCACCACTATCGCATACGTGTAACAAGTGGTAACCGCAGGAGTTAGCACAACCAAAAACGCAAAATCTGTGAGCTAACTCATAGGCCCTTTGCACCGGTCGGTAACTGGCATAATTTATAACCATGGGGGAGTGACATGAAAATATAAGAAAGAATTTCACTGGACACAAAATGAGTATACGCCCTTAAGTGCAGGATAATGCATCTAAGTCTGTTGTCATTTTCTAGGTAATGACATGCTCAAAAATACCACTAAGAACAACATCAAAACAAATATTTAGTTATTGGTGGGGCAGATTTTGGCATAAAGGTGACAATCAGCTCAACACATATGTGATTAAAAAGGAGAAAAAAAAACTATTTTGATATGGCGAGGATGATAATTTGGACATATTTCCTAAACAGCAGTGTAGAAACCTCTTAACCCACAGAGGACCTTGTAATCATTCAAGGTAAAACATGAAAATTTCAAGGTGTTCCCTCAACAGTCGCATTATGCAAAACAACACATTTCAGTTGACATTACAATGAATGATAGTAATGAAGCTACTGACACTGAGTTCGGCATAAAGGACTAGTCAAAGAGGTTTGAACCAGGAGCATGAATTCCTGAGAAGCCTGAGTAAATGCTCTTAGGCAGATAGAGAAGGCCATAGCCATTTGGGTAAGTAGGGAGCAATTACACATGAGGATGATTTAGGGGGATGCTGTCACTGTGGTGAGGAGCCAGGACCTCTGCAGATGAAATGAAAATGGCCTGTATAATGGCAGAAGCGACAACGCAGCCACTTTGGATGGACTGACTATTACGGCACGTCAACACAGGCAAGAAAAAGAGCAAAACTATGAGGACGGCAATTAGAGAACATGAAAGAAAATGGATCGCAGCGGCTCCGGCGCTGAGGAGAATGTTACAGCAGAGGACTTCTGAGCAGGAGTTAATGCAGTGATTTATAGAATTTGTCATCACAGACATGTATGTTATAAATTTCCTGACTGCAGTAATAGCGATAATGAGGTCACCAACTGTACAGTGTCATCTCAGCACTTTGGGGTTCAGACGCAGCACTGAGAGAGGTTACTCGCCCCGGCATTCTGAATCATTAGAAGACGGCATCAGTCACCAAACATTACCTTAATGCAAATGTCAGTCCGACTTTGGGCATGTCTCTGTCTTGTGATCGCTCAGCACTCTCAGATAAGAAGAGGAGCAGCTAGTGATCAGTTCGGGAAGGTCATCATTCAAAATCTACAGTAAATACAGCCCAGATACGAACGCTCATCTGCATCATCATCATCATCATTATCCACACGACCATCATCATCATAATCATTATGTAAATATGCTCTCAACATTTTGCAGTTTGGATCCTGGACGGCACAGCAGGCCCTGTCTTGCATTTGCATGTGCATATTTCAGTGTTTTCCGAGAACGCGCCGCAGCAATTAACACAGGATTAATTGGCATCTTTATCTCATTAGGGCCAATCTGATCAGAGTATGATGAGGTTTCGGCGCGCTCCCATTTGTTTAAGCGGATTGTGGTAATTGCTGTCATTATTATGGGCTCTTTAGCGTCATCCGTGGGCCTCCTCTGCCTGCCTGGACCCCATAAAGCCCAGCCATGTGTCACGGCTCAGTTTAGTTAACCCCTGGAATGAGCCCAGTGTGGCGTGTGGTTAACGGCCGAGCGGTGATTAGCTCTCCACACATCAACCCATTAACACGTCGGCCCCCCTTCTCAAACTGCCTTTGTGTTCACTCCTAATTACAGCCCTACCTTCCCAAATAAAAACTTTACAAGCCCCACATGGGGGGAAAACATGTACTCACAGTGTGGAATCGGGCAAACGCAGGTTGAGCACGTGGTGGTGTGTTTTACAAAGCCCCAGGGCCTCATTTATCAATCCTGCAATGATGTACTTCAAGACTGTGGCACGTACATGCCATAAAATACGATAGATATCACTTTATAGACAATGAGAGGGAATTATGGTTATTTCACACACTGATATTAAGGCTTAGAGGAGGGCTGATATTAGAAACAACGAAGAGGTCTTCCCTTCTCCCACAATATATGTTTTACAGCATCCTCACCATAATAAATATACTGTGGATCTAAAGCGTGAGGCATCAAAAGACAGTATTTCTAAGAGAGGGAGCTATTACTTCAACATGAACCCAGATCTACAACCCACCAGAGAGAAGTAACAGACGGATATTGAGATATAGTGTACAATAGAAAAAGGGAGCCATTGATCCCACGGAGCGCAAACTTTACACTTGCTGCTAAGTTCTCTAAAGGGGGCAATCAAATTTTATATGCTCGTAACTATTTCACCCCCTCTAAATGTTAACAACTGTGCACTCATGCTATATGGCCCGTCCCCTTTGTTGATCCACCACAGTGATGAGCCCCATCGTCATGGATTTGCAATATAATAACAGTCGGAGCCTGTGCGATGTAATGAGGTGTGTTTCACCTTGACAACCTGTGTCTCAGACTAAATTCATAGGGCCAATACACTGCCCTCACAAGTCAATCAAGCCCTTTGGGTGCGCTAAAAACATATGGGAGAGGCTCTATCTGTCAAAGTATTTGAACAAGCGCAGTATTGAGATGCCCAAGAGGCGCCCTGATGTATCGTCTGTGCTTCTGCTCTTCAGCAACTTTGCATCTCGGGAAGGCTGCCAATTTGCTGAAAGAAGAAATAGTAGGAAGCGTGACTATTGCTGCACAACCTGACTTTTGATGCAACCGTAAAATATCCAAAAGAACATTGTTAAGTCAATGCTCCAGCCATGAAATCATGCGCAAATAAGTGATAATTCCATAAAATCAAACTATGTCGTTCTTTAGAAATCTCCCTTCCCAAAAAACACCAAGTGTGCCAAATGCAGATACTTCAAACACCCAAACATATGAATTCAACATTTTGGGAAGCTAATTGGTTGTGACACCCTTTCACTTACGTTGTGGCTTTCCTGGTTTGCAGACCCCTTTGACTCTCGAGTAAGTAGACATAAAGAATTACACCAAGCTTTGAGACAAGGAGACACAAATACTTCTTGAGTGCGTCGCGAAGGAGAACCAGTCAAAATTAGACAACCATGAGCTCCATCACAGCCCTGACAGCCTATCCTTATATGACAGCAGCAGGCACCAGTTGTACCCACTCACCTATGCCTCTAAGCACAAACAAAGCTTTGATTTCCTCAAATTCCCCAAAAAGCACCCCCCACACCCATCCCCCACCCCCTTTTCTATGAGTACCACAACAACGACAACACACTCCACCCCGTCGCCCCTCATCTCCCCTAACACAATCTAAGAAGGCGCGTAGCCATCTGTACCTCCGGGGAAGCTTCTTCTTCTTCAAAGAGCAACATGATCAGCATTATGGCATCTGAAAGACTCCCTCCATGACTGGGGAAAGTAAATCAGTCACATAGTTGAAGACTGACACACTTGGAAAAAGGCACGTCAACACCCACAGCGAGGCTGTAAGCCCCGAAAAACTTTAAAGGCATTCTGTCCTGTTGTTTCGGCTGGGCTGTCACCTGCTCCAGCCTTCTGTTTGTATCCTTGTACTGTATGAACATAAAAATACTCTACTCTCTACATAAAGGACTTCCACTGAACATTTAGAGTTTAATACAGCAGAAATTCCTTTGAATAAAATATGTAAGTAAAATTACCAGTGTTTGATCCAGGATTGTCTAGGAGGGGGTCAAATGGGCCCATTGGTGCTTTCTAGCCGCTCACTGCTCCATCCAAGGGGGGCAATAATTACTAATTTTGTTTCCAGTGACAATACAGAAAAGATTTGTCCACTCTGGGCTACTGTAGAACAATATGGTCGACTCCATGGAGAGATTTGAAAGTGTTCATTCGGAGATAACAGGCTACAATTTCTCTTGTCCTATCTTCTTTAATTCATCCAACTTCTCTCTTACCTCAACTGCAGCACGTTAACCTGAATTTGTTACACAAACACCTGTCCCCCGCAAAACAGTGTCAGGTAGGAAGTGTAGTCGCTCTCACTTGATGCTAAGGGGACATAAAATAGCAACGTAAAGGTGTCTTTGAAGAGAAAAAACACAGCAAGTCTTGCTAACTTTCTAAATCTATTTATGATTTTAAAAAATGCATGTCACTGCCTAAAAGCATCTTTCAGAGAGTACAGTCTACAGCTAACTACTAATAGTTGTTTGATCTTGAAACCCTTTGAATACTGGTCTAATGACAATTTAGCCTGTGGAGGTAATGGGCAGTATTTCGGGGGTTCCAGCCTCCTCCATGCACTGGCCATTGTCTACATCCTAATTAGCTACTTGAGACGCGAGAACTGAGTTGAGAGACAACTAATCTCAATAAACAGAATTTAAAAGAAGCTAACAAAAGCTAGTCATCACCAGATGGCGGCCGATGCGTTCCAATAATGCATTTCGGCCAATGCATTCTGTCTCTCTTGCTCTCCACACAGACTGTTTACCTGCAAATGTGAGCGGTCAATAAGCTATAAACAGAAAGAAAAACACTTCAGATACGAAAATCTTGTCCCATTGCCTACGCTGCCCTGTTGTATAAAATGAGAAGCCTAACAGCATTGATCCTACCCTTGATTTTATGGGGACAGATTATACATTAGAAGTTGTAATGACGGGATATTTAGGCCCGGCTTTACTAAGAAAATTGTGCAGGTGGAGATGGAGATGGATGTTGGAGGCTGAAGTGAGTAAGTTTTAAATTCAAGTTTGATGAAGACAAACCAACATCTGTCTTCTATTTGTTCCCATTACAGTAATCTGATATTGGGCAATGAATATCAGCCAAATTGCTTAGTTTTTGTTTCTAATGATCAGTTTGTAGTTATACCAGCTGAAATTTAATGCACATTTATTTCCTCCCCTACAACCCTCCTTCTTGTAAATCCCATCTGTGCTGTGTTTACGCCTCCTTTTCAGAGCATTTTTCCTGCAAAACTGACAGCCTCAAAAACATAATACTTCCAATGAATGAAAAAAGCATTTTTAGCACAGAGGCTCCACTTTCACTAGCTACACCAGACATCAGCATTGCAGTCTGTAATGCAGCCAATATTGCAGTCAATAAACTTTGTGGGATCATGCGCTCAATTACGGTTGAAGCTCTGTGAGGCAACGACAGCAAATGTCTCTGATGCAGCAGAAATATTCATGTCAGTGGTGCCCTACAGAATCCAATAGGCCTGGCTGCCTTTGAGGAGAGACAGATGAATAACCAGAGAGCGAAGGAGGGGGGATCCAACGCGAGAGGAGCTTTGGTGGAAAAAAAAAAAAAAAGAAGTGAAAAAGCGAAGCAGCCTTTGCTCTGCTGGGTCTTTGAAGTCCTTCCTCCAGCAGACACTGGTATACAGACACACACAAAGGCACACAGGCTCTCTCTCTCGCTCTTACTCTGTTTTCTCACTGCCTCCCTCTCTCTTCTCCCTCTTTCATCTCCTCCATATCCCTTCATCTTTACCCTCAGTTTGCTCCAGGGATCCCCCCTGTCCCCCAGTACTTACCACTCCTTTGCTGTCCAGGCTTTGATATCTGTTCGCAGAGAGATCAACAGCATACTTTGGATCCATTTCTCCAGCTAGCACTACTTTAATAACGGCAACAAAGCCAAGGCTTTTCAACTGCACTGACTCACATCTATTTGTTATTCATAGCCACTATCATTTCCCCAAAGCACTGAAACATATGCATGCGGAGCTGACTTCATGATTTCTCTAAAACATGAAAAGAGAGCATACGCTGTGTGGGTTTCTCAAAAGTAGTGAGTACCACTCTGAACACAAGTTCTGTAAAGAAAAAGAAAAAAGTTCAACTGTAAGTGCAACTACAACAGCGACACCACGCCGGAATACAGCTATAAATTAAAGTAAATAATTTACACAATGGGTCGAAACAGATCCCGTAAAACTGGGTTTAAAACATTGATAAGCATCAAAAGCCAGAATTCGAACCACAGCAGTGGTCACATGTGCAGGCACACAGAGAGCTGTGGTTTGATGAAGCTCTCTGGCCGTGCAGGCAAATGCAGCCTGGTTCTGTCTCCGTAAAGGTTCTGTGAGCCTCCAGGCCAGCCATCACACCAGGCATGAATCATGGAAATGTCAAGTACAAAGTCTGCCACAGAACACAGCAAAGAGCCTGCGTACTGGGAGGCACCCACCACAACACACTACAGCACAATACCAGAACAGTCCCAGCATTAGCGCAACAGCAATTATTATCTCTACTCTTTTTCTTTCCGACAAACATTATCAGTTTGAATTATTTGGGGGGGTGAAGCCGGATTACAATGCTGTCAACTGGAATCCCAGATGAAATGAATGGAAGTGAATCTTTACCCAGTGTATGAATATACACACTGACGGCTTGTGTCCACATAGTTTGTTTTCAGTGAGCATTTGTGAGCATTTATACTTGTGCATTGGTGTGTCTGTGTCACTCTGCAGTTACACCTCCAAAACACTAGGCGGTGATGGGGTTTCTGTGAAGTGCTGTAAAGATGAACTGATTCAAAACGATTTAATAGAGACAATTTCAAACACAAGTACACAAATCAGCTTCACTATAACTCGCAGCATTCACAGACAAACACTTTATCTGGACACATTTTCCCCACAAATACAACATGCTAACATTATTAGCACAAGCCTATGGCATTTTACATTGTATAAATTAGCCTCGTGGCTAGCAGAGTTTTCCTCCACTCATATGAAGCCAGGGACAACAGCAATATTTAACAAAGGTAATGCTACAAAATTCAGCTCCACCAGGTTCACCAACAAAAAAACTGTCTTATATGAAAACATTTTTTTCCAAACAAATTAGCACAAACCTGGGACATTTTACATTGTATAAATTATCAAAGACACTATGGACACATGCCCTAAAGAGCACAAAAAGGAAAGAACACTGCAATACAAAAGAGATAGACTACATAGACTGTGTAAATAATGGATGTAGCTTCTGCGACTTTGTGACATCACCAGTTGGTTTACAGGGTGCCGTTTTGAAGCCTCAAGTTCGGCATTTCTGCTGTCAGCATCTTGGTTTTTTGGAGCCAAAAGTGACCATATCTGGCTGAGCCTCTCACTCAAGCCGCCCTGCCCTTAAATATACACAACTTAAAGCCTTAATAAAATGTAAAAGGTTGTCATTAATGTTAAAATTAGCGATAGAGAGTGAGGTTTTTTGTACCAGGCTGTAAACATGTTTATATCTGCTGTTAAATTGGCCATGTTAACATGAAGGTCCATGGAGGTTTACTCTGTTTTGGAGCCAGCCTCAAGTGGCCGTTAGAGGACCTGCAGTTTTTGGCACTTCCCCAACGGCTTCATTTTTAAGCATCACAGAATGTCCCTTGGACTTGGTACTGAACTATGTTTACGAGCAATGTTTTATTTAGTGATGGAAAGACACTTTTTTGTATGCCACCCAAGTCGTAGGGAGGCGTTGGTGTCTGATGAAACCTACTACTGAACTTAATACTTTGTTTTACCGTCTATTTCTAATGCTTGAATATGAAAAGGGTGATTTATCCAAAAATCTATCTCAAATTTGGTCAAAAATTAGCTTGAAAACATCTTAAAAAACATTAAATTTAGGTGTCTGATACCTGCAGACACCCTGACATCATTTTTCAGCCATATCAGCTCACACTGACAGGCAGACAGTCTGACGTACTGTACTACACTCTGTACTATATACTATAATATCTATACACTAGATACCAGTCAGAGGATGACATGAGACGTACCCCACAGCTCCTGTACTACAAAGGCCGTTCACTTAATAAAAACCTGTTGATTAAAGCTGCAATGATTAAACCCGAGGTGATACTATGTCCCCTTGCTCTTAGTGAGGATATACAGCACTAACCTTTATACCATATCACCTTGAGGAAATGGGCCAGATGATTAGGAAGGTGTTAGTGGGCTGCTATTTTTACACTTCTGTCTCTCTCTCCCTCTCTCTGTCTGTCTTATTATCTCGTTCTCCTTGTTTCAGAAATTTTTTAATAAGTGCCGGCCAAGGTGGCATAATGGTCTTTCAGCTCGCTTACTTTAAAATATGCAGAGTTAAAGAGGATTTTACCTCCAGTGCCACTACGGAACACTGGAAACGGGAGCAAAGCTCGCTGCGAGTCAAACACAATGAGAGCCAAACTTCTTTATGGTGACAACAAATGTATGAACCATCAAATTTTGATCCGCGACAGATTGCCAGCAAATGCAGCAGGTACACTTTGCCATATATGAATGCTCCTCCAACAGATGGATCAAAGATGTGCAGTGCACAGCAAATCTGGAACTCTTAATAATTCAGCAACTTCTTGTGTGACATTGACTGCAGTTTAGCTCACTCTCAAACTGGGCACAGATGGAAAGGCAGACGCGTCTCTTACAGCAAACACTACACTAACAGGAGAAGTCCCCAAAGAGAGCAGAGAAGAAGTGAAATAGGTAAGGACAGACAGACTGCTGCACGAGCCCCCTGAGACCCGGAGAGACTGCTCCTCAGCTGCGCCTGTTCAGCTGCTAACAGCTTGAGCTGCTGTGCCACATGCTGCTGGAGACACATCCTCCTGTTCACCGGTTTAATTTGTGCTGAAATTAGAGTACAGCCAAAATCTACCTGGTTCAAAATGAGTGACTGGACCCAAAACAACACAAGTTAACCCATCCAGCTTCAAAAACCTGCACTTGACATCATTTGTGCGTGTCTCATACGATACACTAGAATCTGACAGATAAAAAAAGCAAGTCAATAAATTTGAATTAACTGCAAAAAAGCAAATACCTGTGATTTCTGGTACATTTCAGTAAAATTATAATGCATCCTTCCCCATAACAAACACAAATATTAACAGTACGATTATGTGAATATGAAAGCTATTTTGTCATCTTTTGAACAGTATATATAAGCATGACAGGAGTCAGAGCCATCTCTGAGCAGTTATCTTAATCAGGAGTAAAAAACAGACATTGACTGGACAGCTTCATCAGTGCCAACGTTGACTTGTGCCTGTAAAAAAACATAAATCTGATTGGTGCATCAAACTTTGTTACCAAGGCAACATGGTGGTTTTATTCCACTTGAGCGCTGGGACCCACTGGTGTCTCCACAGTAAGAAGGTGACATGGACTCAGTTTACAGACATCATAACATTGTCACATATGTCCCATAATTTCAACACTTAATGCCTCCGTGGTAGTTTTGTAGCCTGGTACCGTCCTGATGATGTGAGCCCAACATTCTGTTGCACTCGGACTCGATGCTGCCCCAAACACTTTCAGTGGATGGGAGTACTTGCCGAGAACATCTTCCTCAATCAAGCTTTGGCCAAATCCAGCTGCAATAGCAAAAGTGTATTTTTCTGTGACAAACTCCACATGAGCATATTCTTTCTCTTGTTTAACTGTTGTTATTGACTCTACTTCTGCAAATAACTTCACTTACTCTGCTGTGAGAGTTAGCGCTTGTTGCTTTGGTGGCCACCATTACTGCTCTGCAAGCTTCATCAATGACAACGCAGTCCCTGATTGGCTGCTTACATTGTCAACTACGGTGTGGATCCCTGATCGGCCCCAACTGGATTTTTAATTTGTGGATATGTGACGGGGTGGCAATGCAATTTATGCTTACAGTTTACTAATATATGTAAAACTCTCCACGGTATGAACAGTGGTAACATGAGCCTCAAAACCAGCCACAACTCAGCCCTCAGCCTATCCCAGCTAACACTGGGCGAGAGGCAGGCTACACCATGGACAAGTCACCAGACTATCGCAGGGCTGACACATAGAGACACACAACCATTCACACTCACATTCACACCTACAGGCAATTTAGAGTCACCAAATAACCTGCATGTCTTTGGACTGTGGGAGGAAGCTGGAGTATACGGAGAAAACCCACACTGACACGGGGAGAACAACATGGCTCCCCCACCCTGGGTTTGAACCAGGAGAGGCGACAGTGCAAACCACAACACCACCACGCCGCCTGTTAAAAACATATGTGGGGGCGTTGGTAGCTTAGTGGATAATGCTGGCACCCCATGTATAAAGGCGATGCCTCGCTGCAGTGGTCGCGAGTCTGACTCCAGCTTGCATCCCTTTGCAATCCCCATTTCACACTGTCCTGTATATTAAAGGCAAAAAGCCCAAAAAATAATCTTTAGAAAAAACGTATGTGAATTATTCAACAACTGTAGCAGCTCCACCTTCGACACCTCTCTCTGAGCATCTTTTGTTTGTTCACCCTTAACACTTAAATGTTACAAACAGGTGGTGTTTTGGTCGAGGCTCCTGCTTTGTTTGGTCTTTCTTTCATATCTCAAACCAAATGACATCCACAAGGGCGACTGCATGCATCAACATAACTTTAAAAATAATCTATTCTGGTATACTGTAATACTGCATTGAAGAAGTCTAGACTATAGCTTTTTATTGCCTGACTGAAAGATAACTTATAAGTAGCATCAAGCTGAAATGCAGGTCAGAGGTGGATCTACATAATCTGATCATATTATCATGGATATAACATTAAATATAATTTACTGTGTGATTTCATGATAGACACAACATGATGTCTGATCTGTGCTGGTGCACGCAGAGAATCATCTGACTGTAATGAATATGCTGTAATGCCACATCCTGTACAGCTCTGTATAAATGCCACTGCATTCGACTGTAATGTACGTCTAATGACTTGTCAGACGAGCAGAGCTGTACCCCAGGAAAACACACGACGAACCACATGTGGGAAGATTTTTCAAAAGATGGCTTTCAGTGCCATCTCTGCCTCTCAGACTCCTGCCCACTAATTATGACATAAACAAAAGCACCAGTTGCACCAAGAGTTAGTCACCAAGAGAGATCGGCTTTTGCTCTCTGAAAAGAATAACAATAAGTGAGAGGAAACAGAAAGAAATCAAAACAAATCCAACTTTATGACCTTCACACACAGAAGTTAAATACAGTTAAAACCTGACAGACACCTTTCTTTTCATAAGAAGGATTTGATTTCTTAGGTAAAAAGTAACTCTGTTGAGCATGAGAACTGATTTTAGAAAAGGCATGTTGCATTTAAATTGTCAGTTCTCTGAAACACAAAAACAAAATCCATTCTTAATTGTTTTGGGGTTTAGGCAGGAATTTGTCAGAGACATATGTCTCAAAACTTGGACAAAAACACCCTATATAACTATCTGTATGGTGCAGTGAGAAAATGTGCTTTTTTGTAACTTTGCTGAACCAACCTTTTAATTATGCAAATGCCAGCGCTGCGTTCACTTCATGTGGGATGGCAGTTAGCAACAGAGAAGATTCCCACAGTGACTCAAGTTATAGGGCAACTTAGGACAAAAATGTATATTCCTTGGTGTAATTCCTCCTCAAATGTTAACAATAATATTCATATATTGGAAATTTGTAATCATGGTAACATCCATAAAAATAAGCACAGTACAGACAGTTTCGGATGCTCCAGGGGCCAGCTGCACAGAGCACCTTAAGTTTGACACTTAAAGTTTAGTATTTCCCTTAGCTGAGGAAATGACATAAGGGTGTTGTGCAGAATCTCTTGAAAGGTTTTCTTCATCAGTGAAAGACATTACGGCCTTAACTGTGCTGAAAGAGATTTTACAGCAGTAAAATTCTACCATTTCCGCAGAGACCATTTGTTTGCCTGAGTGTGTGCTTGTGATAACCTACCTGTTATCGCGGCTATCCTCAAACAATGTTGGCCCGATAATAAAAAATAATGGCAGAAGATACGAAGACACAAAAACCAAACTGATCCAAGGAAGAAAAAATATCACATTTCTAGAAGAGTTCAATAAAGAAAGAACAAACTGAAAAGTAAATTTGATTGGAAAATAACACCAAACTTGAAGCAACAAACGTGAGAAGAAACTGCAACATTTGGACCAGGGGCGAACTTCCCCTAAAATTTCATAGAATAAATGGTCAAATGTGCACTACTGAATTTACACTAAAATAAGAATTTACATTGCATTAAACGTGCGTTAGGATGCGTTTCACATCATGACTATGATGTTCAAACGTCAGCTGTTTGTCACCAGTTTTCAAACGCGACCTCCCTGTGATACATTCTCGTGTCAGCACGGTGGACGCGGAGCCTCCAAGCATTCCTATGAGACAGCGCTGAGCAGATTTTTTTTCATGCAGCAAAGCGAGATGGTCTTTGGATAAATGCAACAAATCGTCACTTCCAGGGAGGCTCAGCTTCCCTGGCACCTAATGGAGCGGTAGGCGGGAGAGGACGCTCGGTGTCTGCATGATGATTGGAGGAATTGTCTAAAAGGCTGAACCCCTTTGTGGTTGACAGCACTTTGGAAATAAACACCGGCATCGTTGCATTTCGAGCTCAGTCCCATGCGGATATTTGTGAGTGGAGTGCTGTCCGGAGTTCCTTATTTCCATAAGTGATATAGCTCATTTTCACCGTTTATAAACCCATCTGAAAATGTGTGTGTTTTGCTGTGGTTCCATGGCATGAGTGTGGCTGAAAACGGCATAATTTAAATGTTCCTTTTATAAGTTACTGCCTCGCTATAATATGACAAATTTTATGATGCAAACTTAAAGTGAGCTTCCCCTGTTTGAAAGACCTGCGGCCGCCCGTTTTGGGTGTCTGAAACTCTGTGAATGCCGCAGCACACCGTTGACTTGTGTACATAAAACACCTCGCCAATAACTGATTTGGAAAGATCCCATTGCATAAAACAACAGAGCAATCATTCACTTTAACAGGGCTCAGTGAGTGCAGTTTCGGAAAGTTGAGTGTTCCAACTTCAAATCATAAATTGACCGATCAATTTTATAGTGCTAAATCAATTGCTCATCATTAAGGGCTCCATCGAGTTCTCCTCAAGACGCCTCCTTCATTTTCCTCACCGATCGCCATAAAGTCAGCCATGTTGCCGTTAAGATGCAGTCAGAGGTACCTTTTCTTACTTTGGTTGCTAAGGTGCTCTGTGCAACGGTTTAATGAACTTTGAGCAAATCCTTAAGTATAAAACTTAAGGAAACCTTAATGAGAGGACTTTAAGACATTTTGTGCAACCAATTTTCTTCACAAAACTTCAAGGCTGCGTCCCATTTTGGGGGACAGAAAACAGAGGATCCTATGGATGTCGACGCAGTTTGACTTGTGTTTGGATAATAATTTTGACAAGTCTGTATTCATGAATTCGTTGTTACACAAATGTTTGTTTTATGGACAGGTCCAGTAATTGTTTTGCGACCTTGTCTGAAGCTGAGCATTTACAGGACTGTAATAAATTAGTGTCTTGGGAACATTCATACACTTCCACTCTTAACTATCATTGCCTGGTGTTTTAGCAGTTGAAAGGGATTTGATAGCTGATTTCATTTCATTTTCCAGGACAGGTGCCTCCAATGATTCCTTTCTTCTTCACAGAGGGTTGGTAAATCTGTTTCTCTGAAAAGTCTTCCATTTCCTTGTCACTCAAACAACATTCTGATTTATAAAATGTTTTTTAAAACTTTGTTGAATCATTTGATTTTTGATCACAAACCAAGGATCCATCTTCCTCATTGATGCTAGAAGTTGACTGGCAATTTTCTTGCTGTTTTTAGTCTCAAAGCATTTTACTTACCTTTATTGCTGGATTCAAAGCATCTTCTGTATAGCTGAAAGAAGTAAAAGTATTTTCCTCACATAGGAATTCTGTTTTTATAACTGACAGAGTTTTTTAGCTGTAGTATAAGTTATCAGGGTCCAACAAATGATTCATGAGTTCAACGATCAGACCATGTTTCCTTGCCATTTTTTCTTTTTCCTTTTTCTACAGTCTGGACTCACTGGACTGATTCAAGATTGATATTAATGTCCCACTGTGTTTTCCCCCTATCATAGCCACAAAATCTCTGTCTTTAATTAAGGTTTATTGCCATCATGCCCCTTTAATCTTTCCCCATCCAACACAGTGACCGGATATTGCTTATCTGATCATCTAGACATATTTGATTGAATCACCGGGTATCATGAGGTTAAGTGTGAACAAACTTGTTAACAGCCAACTGTTTGATCTCAACTGAGATTTAGTTTGAGGCGACAGTCATGACTGTGCTACAGTCTGCGATCAGCTGCTGCTGGTTTGGTATGACCGTATCTAAATGAAAAAGATGCAGAGAAATTGATTCCTGCCTTTATTTCAAGCCGACTTGACTATTGTAAAGCTCATTTAAAACTCTGTAGCTCGGCTATGAACCAGAACCAAGAAGAGAGAGAACATCAAGCCGGTCTGAGCTGCTCTGCACTGATTTCCTGTCACATTTAGAATCAATTTTAAGCTCCTCCTCCTTGTATACAAAGCCCTACATGTGCTAGGACCAAGCTACATTGCTAACTCTCATGTTAACTATTTGCCTCCATGAACACTGTGATCATCTGCTGCTGGTTCACTGGAGGTTCCCTGAAACAGCCGAAAGAAGATCAGGGATTGGGCAGCCCCCAACTAAAGCTAACCTTAGCTATCCATTAGTAGTAACTGTCACCAGTGTCATTTAGCCATTCACCACACTGACAGTGATTATTCATTTATCTTTTGTGCCCCAAATCTCTGTGTAAAAGCCTTTGTTAACCCGCTTCGTTAATCCGTTTCTCTTCTTACCTGCCAGCACATTTCAGATGCAGCCGGCAGCCGTGAAACAAGCTAAAACGGTAGATATGGGGGCACATGTGTCCCTTATAAGTTTGCACATTAAAAGTGCTTTTTTTCGCCACTGACCGGTTCAGATCGCCAGTGCTATCTCTGTAAATAGCATACTAAGCGTTTCCCTGACCCTTCACTTCCTCTGGGCTGTGTGTGACGTCATCTCTTCTTGCTGGAAGAAAACAGAGGAGCCATGCTGAGGGCCGCTCCGAGTGGTGCTGGTTGTCCCGGAGTACAGCTGATGGTTTTACTGCATCGATTGAAAACAATGGTTCGTGTTTGTGCTTATCCGAATTGCAAGAACACGATGCAGCGCAGCACCCCGTACAGCTGTCATAGGCTGCCTTTGTCGGACAACGAGATGCTGAAGTTGTGGCTAGCTGTGCTACAAATGGATGCTAACACTCCTGTCCAGACACTGCGCCTTGCAATGCTCACTTCTACCAAGATGACTACTGCCAGCCGAAGAAGAGAAGACATCCAATCCATCCATCCAATACATGTGCAGTTATGAAACTGAACACAGGCTGGAGCATTCATGTGTGGAGTGCGTACAGGTAAGCTCAGGTGTGTGGAACGGGAAGCAAACATTTTTTTAATCGTGTTACACAAGTGTGTCGTGAAAGCGTGAAATATCGTGTGGAAAACTTTGCTGAATGGAATAATACTTGAATATAGACAATGCTGTGTGTATTAAACTGAGAATAAATGGATCGCCAAATCTAGAGAGATAACACACACTGGACATGGTTTATTCTTAGCCCAGAACACGCATCCAGAACAAGTTCAACCGTTCACCCCTCAGTGGCTTTTAGTTTTGTTAAAAGTCACTTCAGGTATACTATGCAGGTTACTGTTTGGAAACACTCAGCAGTGAAAGCAAAGTAAAAGCCGACCCCAGATAAACTCTCGTTTTGCGTTTCGCCTTGCTATATTTGCGTTTTTTGGGCGCTGTGTCTCTTGGATGCCTGCTGCTTACACTTTGGCACCTGGTTGCTGCCTTTTTTCAAAGCCCAGGCGTCACCGGAGTGCTGTGGGGTTACACACCCATAAACACCCCGAACACAGAGCAAGGAAATTTAAAATAATCCAGGCAGAGGGCAGAGTCTCTGCAGAAAAATACACCTCCACATACTTCTAATGGGTCATAAGCGATGACTGAGGGGGATTACTTTTGTATGAGTCTATACATTGTTTGTTTTTATTTTATTTAGGAAAATCCTGCAAAGTATATCTTTACAAACATGTACTGGCACGAGTCCAGCAACTGGCCTAAAGACCGAAAACAGAAAAATCATATGTATTCTAAAACTTACAAGAAACTATTTCTCTGTAACAGGAGTAAAACTGTGTGTTCTTGGTTGGCAAACATGCTCCTGTGTTTTGGCTGATCTGCAGGTTAGCCAAGGCTTTCTTGGGTAGACCAGAGAGAGGAGCCTTGAAGTAATCAAGCCTTCTACTGGCACAAACATGCATTATCTGTTTGGAAGAAAGGCAGGCTCGGGGCTTGATGTTTTTCGAGATTGTGTTTCTGGGTCTGTGCTCCAACAAGTAAAAACCTCTTTTCTTTTTCCAGTTGCAGACATTTTGTGACATCCGTGATCTGAGATTGTCGGTGCTCTCGAGCAGTTTAAAAAGAGAGACGACACTCAGGAAGATGCCTCTAAATCTATGCAGTGTTTACCGAAAATTTTTTGTATAGTCGATGCTTTTTTACGTGCACATGAATAAATCATTAACAAAGATCCGTAAATGCTTTCTGTGTGACTGCAGGGAGGAGGCTTGACTGCTCAGCGCCTGTTGGCAACAAGAGAAACTTCCACACAACTTGGCACAGCTCCTTCAAGACCTCTGAAAACCCCTGGCAGTGCATGAGTCACACACACATACACACACACACACACACACGCACACACACTTCATAAGGATAACTTCCACTTCAGCTGGTTAGGTGGACTGCCTGGTCTCTCTCTTTCTTTCTCACACTCTTTTTTTCCCCCCATTTCACTCTTTCTTTTTCTCACTGCCTATCTCACGGACATCCCCCGGGCACCAGTAGTTGTTAGTGTCTCGCAGTGGAGGTGGCGGTGGGGGCCGAGGAGCGCCACGGTCTCATTACCTCCACACACTCACCCTGCAGCCCGCAGTGGGGGCCTGAGATGAGGGGTGGCGGACGGAGCCTGATTCGTTTTGATGTTGCGCACATAACGAGGCTCCCTAGTGTTACTCCCCGTCCCCCAGCGGAGCCCCGAGGAGCCTGACACGCGTACGACGCCGTGGCTGCATGAACGCATTGCTGCGGCGTCCCCAGCAAACCTCACAAAGGTCAGGGAGTAATGTCTGCTGAATTTCTGTGTCCTCGGGGCTTTTCTCATTAGCAACCCGGAGTGGGTGGATCTCCAGCGTCAATCAAGAAACACTCTAAGGATCTCCCAGTAGGATAAAGAGAACAAAACCATGCTGCACTGTCTCTGTAACAAAGCAGACATAATACAGTTGGGACTCTTCTGCAACCAAACCTCAGGAAGTTGCAACTAACCCCTCTATCCTCTCACTCACACTCACATACACTTCCTCCCACCCCAATTCCCGACCACATGCATCGCACCGTCACACATATCCCACACTTAATCTCCACGGCTCGGCCTCAAGCCTGACAGTTGAGCTTGATAAGGTATCTGGTTTTCCATTATTGTGTCTGGGATGATGGCTGAGAGTATGTACACATGTACGGCTCACACCGAGCTGTGTCTGCCTCACTGATGCTTCTAACTGGTAGAGCCTAATACCACCTGATTGCCAGCGCTCAGAGAGGCTTTGCTCCCAGTCTGCCACCCTCTCCGCTGCCTCCTCTCCCAGCTCTGTTGTTTGGTCTCTGGAATAATCTAATAGGCACATCACGCCTGAGATGTTTCGGCCTAATATTTCCTCTCAGAGGCAGCGCGGATGCGGCTGGGAGTGAGCGCCGGCCAACTGTCTGTTGAAGTGTTCAGTCACGACAGTGTGCTGGAAATTCAGATGCATTTTTTTTTATATATATATGTTTGAATTAGATGTTAAAAACATTTAATGATAGCAACACAATTTCTACAGTATACTAATAATAATTAGTATATGCATGTTCTCACTTACAAGCCATGCAGATAGTTATGGTTTTTAGGTTTTAATATATCCAATAAGACATTTATGCCTCCATCACAATACAGTGGGGATGAATGGAATTGCAGTACTCAAAATAAATGTTTATAAAATTCAACAGTGACATGCTTTTCCAGAGATAATGTCACCCTTACTGTGAGCAATCCAAAGGAAAAACACCATTTCTATACTGTATATTCCTGCATGGATAAAAGCAACTTAACTGTTTTAATAGGGGAGAGTGGGGTCGGTTGGGACAGTTGAAACTGGGCCTTTTAAGCAAGTTAAAAAGCAACTGTTTTTCGACCAAAAACTTTCAATATGGTACCTTTGGAACCAAAAGGGACCCTTCAGACATGGTACCTAGACCCTAGGTCAGTTTAGCGTTTCCATCGCAGACAGTGCTCCGTCCAGCACTCACTGTATTTCCTCATCACCGGTGACACTGATGAAAGTCGGCACCTCGTTTATCGTCCACAGAACGAGGCTGCACGCCAACATTTTCAGAACAAAATAAAACAGGCTGCAGTGGGAGTCTCTCTCAATGGGATATTTAAAAATAGCAGCTTTGTGCATTTAGTCCTTCTAAGGCAAGCTCAGGGGTTAGTGTTGCCGTAGCCCACAGGAACAACGCTCCACTGTGCTTTTTTTTTCTGCGGGTGAGAATTGGGATATATGCCGTTTGCATAACCCGTATGAAATTAATATATATATATACACTTGAAGATCCAGTCATGACTAAATTGTATGTCACATAAAAACTCAAAGTTGTCACAGTAAAATTTAAGGTGTGCTGATTGTTTCATGTCATCAACTCATGCACTGAGTAACAATACAAGTTAATGTTGCACCTTAATCTGCTGATCTGTCTCTGCCCAAGCAGCACTTACACACTAATCCAAATTAGTCTGCACCGAGTTTGAAAGACAGACTGAATAAGTCTGTCTTTCAAACTCGGTGCAGACTAATTCACTGCCCGCCACACATTTCCACTGCCCGCCATATTCCTCTCTATTGTTTGCTGATCTAGCCTGTCCGTGATGTCAAACATTACACACCAAAAAAACCCACAACCACACACAGAAGCTTACTCATCTGCTGCAGAGCCGTATACACAGTGCTGATCTACTGGCAATGGGAAAGGAGTCTACAGCCTATTTTCAGCGAGTCTACCCGTGTTTAAAAAAGACGCTAATTTTGGTGGAAAAGGAGAGAATGAGGGAAGATTATTTCATGTACTAACCGACCCCGTTCTCCCCTACTGAGCAAACGTAAGGTACTCAGGGTTTGCGGAAACAATGCCAACATTTTCTTGTAGCAATTGATTTATCTTCCTTCTCCGTGTCATAGAGCTCCATTGTTGTCTAAAAAACTACATCAGTGAGGCACTCTGTTGCACAGGGTGACATGTTCCCCTATTACGATGAACGTGGGCACTGTAGTTTATTTTGAATCAAATTCTTTATGTACATTTACATTTAGTTGATACCTGCTAAAGCATCCGGTGTGAATTAATCCACTGCTGAAAATAGTTCCCCCTCAAAAAACACAATTGACTCTTGTTTAAATTACTGCAGTGTCCAGCTGTTTGAGGAAATTACAGAGACTTTTTTCAAACCAAAACTGCATTTCTGACAATTTTTTTTAAAGAAGATTTACATCTTCAGTAACATGAGTTTGAGTCTAAGAAACACAGCCAGGCTGATTTGTTGACAGTAAGAAAAATCTACAATAATACCAGTCTTCTCTTTCAAGGACTCCACAGAAAAGTATTCACATAATACAAATATTGATTCACATCAAAAAAATATTTTACTCAACAGCTTAGAAAATTTCAAGCCAAAAGCAAGACTTCTGAGATTTTAAAGAGTGCACAATATTTACTAAATGACACCATATTTCATCAAATAAAAATGTATGGATAGGAAGATCTAAATATACATTATCGTATACAGCAGCTGATCCACCTGTGTGCCAGACACTCTGACAGTATTCCCCATGAGCCACTAGAGGTTGTCTGTAACATGAAGAGACAAGGTCAGACATTAACTCACAATATTGCAAAAAGAAGCTGTATGACCGTGAATAAAGATGTGAGTAGTTTTTCATCAGGGCAAAGAGACTCCGACTTGTTTTTCTCTGTCACTGCCTCATCAAGAAGCTGAGAGGAAGACAATAATCACATTTTAAGTGCCTATCAGTTTGAATTCACAGAAACTGCAGAAGCTAAATCATCAGAAAAGGTTACAGAGTCTTCTGTCTAATTCCTCTGTTCCTCACCTTTACTTTCCTTCGCCCAGTAACCCTGTAATGTATGTGTCTCCAATATACCGACTTCAGCAGAACCGTGATTGGCTCCTTTGTGCCTGTCCTATCAGATGGGAGTTTAAAAAGAGAGGTCTCCCTCAGCCTGCAAGACATCCATTCAGTCCTGCTCCTCTCCTCTCTGCTCTGCCGGGCCAACAGAATGAGAAGCTGCAGACGGATAGACGGACAGCGGCGGGCAGGTGGAGACGGGATGAAGCACACTAAAGAGTTTCTTGCTGACCACTATCTGACACACAGGCAGGGGAAAGCAATCAGCACAGCACCAATTCTTACTTTTCTCCTGCAGCAGCATTTTATCACAGTAAATTTTATCTGCAACTGATACAGAGATATCCACGGAGCTGAGGACACGGGGGGAGATTACCAAAAATATACAGCCAGGATCAAATCAGATTCTACCTGCACATTATGCACCGTATGAATAACAACTGTACACTACATAGTGCAGGCTGTGCGGGTCCAATTTCAACACTGCAGCTCATTTTATGTCAAAGTGAAATTAGTTTTATATATTTTTCTGTTGTGCAGTGCCACGTGCATTAGGGCTCTCCGGCAGGCATGAATTCTTGGCTCTACTACTACCCATTGCTGTGTATTTTGTCCGTCTGGTTAGCTGCCATCACAACATCTGGACCCCTGAAAGAGAGACAATCCTGGATAAACCTGCTACGTAAGTGGGGAGGATATAACACTAAGGCTGAAACCGTTTGCTAGTCGAGCAGTGTGTACTAATTTGGCTCAAATGCAGTGCGGCATGAGTACCCAGATGTCGTACTGATTCCAGTATACACTGCACCAGTCGACCTCACCTACTGTATCCCACAATGCAACCTGCTTGCACCAATCCACAGCAATGGTGGAGGAAACAGCCTAAAACTGTAAGCTATAATTTTCAAAATACTACTGTTATTAGTATAATTTACAGTGTGGTGCAGGGTGCGAGTACGCATAATGCTAGCTGCGTATACAGCACAAGGTATGAGGTTTGATTTGAGTAGTTGGTAGTATTTAGTATGCTGTTCTGAAAGTGTCCGGGAGCTTCAGATTAGAGGCTGACATTTTTTCGGGAGTCCCACTATTCGTCACGTGATTAGAACGGGATGGGAAAAAAATCAACGGGAGCGGGCAGGACTGGGAATCATAATAACGATAGTCAAGTTTTTATACACAAATATGCAGTTCCACAATGAATAAATGCTATTTCCTTATTTTTAATATAAAGCTGGCCGATCTGTTTTCTTGTTTTATTCATTTTTATTCTCTCCTGTCAGGTGGCTGGCTGCAACCAACCAGCAACCAGTCACCTGACTGGCGCATGATGTATATGGATGTTGACGCACAGTGCAGCCAGCCGCCAAAATGGAGTCGGAGGAGTTAGGGAAGGCAGCGTTACAAGCGAAGGTGAAGGAAAATGATCCGTGCATCACCCGGACAGAGCTTCCGGGCAAGTCTAGAGTACTATAGAATTTTTTAAGACTCAAGAGTGACGGTGTTAAATCTTCGTATGCTGCTTGTAAGACGTGCAAAATTCACACGAGATTGGGACGGGATGGGATTACTTTTGTCGGGGTGCGATGGGACAGGACTGAAAATCCCCTCCTGTGTCACCCTCTACTTCAGATAGCTCTGAGTGTTGCTATAACATCACAGAAAACATCCATGTGGGTTACAAACTTAACTGTGGGTACTTCCAAACGTTTAAAGGGATAGTTAGGATTTTTTTGAGGTGGGGTTGTATGAGGTACTTATACATAGGTTGTGTATTACATACAGTAGATGGCGGTCAGCACGCCCCCAGTTTTGGAGAAGTGGCTTTGAAGAGAGCATTATAAAGGCTTCTATTGGAAATCGCTGTCTGACAGCAAGGTAAAGCAGTGAAAATATTCTTAATATAGCTCACACTTGAGCTGATATTGATTTTTTTAGATGAATAAAACACACTTCGCTGCTGCCCCCATCCACAGCAGTGCATTGCTTAGCTTTCGTGGTGGTGCTCCTGTCTGCCTCTCCAAACTGGGCGCATGCAGACCGACATCTATTAATTAAGATCAGCACCTCATACAACCGTGCTTCAAAAAATCCAAACTATCCCTTTAATATTGTAAAAGGGACATTCAGCCTAACTTGCCAATGAAAACAAACACCTTGTATTAACCTTGTTGGCTGCACAAGGTTAAGAAATATAATAGCTGCAGTACTGATATATTGTATATTTCCTTTCACAAAACGTGAGGGTAATTTTGTTTCTTTGAATCAAGAACAGACCCAATAAAACACCAACAAGCTTCCCTAACACTTTCTTTTATCTGCTTGTGAATGACAATATTTCTTTGTGTTTGCTCGACCACGTTGGGCGTGTATTTCACGGCATTTCTGCAGCATTCTTAAACTGGCTTGCAGTGTGCTCGGGGAGTGCTGGTCTGTTTTCTCTTACTCCAGAGCAGGAGATGGGGATCAGAGGGTGAAAAGTCAGAGGGAGGACAACTTGACAGATAGAGCCGGGGTGGTGGAAGGGTCAGCGCAGGGAGGGCCATTTCCTCGCTGATTTTTATCCGTCTATTAACACAATACACCACCTGGCAGCTATAAACACACATGAATAAGAACATAGCGCATGCACGCATGTTGTGTGGAATATACTTTGAGAAAAAAGTGGGGGGAAAGGAATAGTTGAATATAGAAAAAGTCATAAACAGCCATCCCTGCAAAAATATCATGTTCCAGTATGTTCGTCTCAATAGCTCCATTGGAGGAACTGAGTCCCACATTAATCAAAATAACTTTGATGACAAACTTTGAAGGTAACTCTTTGTCCCAAGCAACCGTCTCTTTGATTGCATTTTCCTTTTATTCTTCAGTTTAATCAGAGGAGCCTTTTCAATACAGAATGCAATTACTCCTCACACCTGAACACACAATGCTCTGGACCTCATTCAGCGCGGGTCATTGTTGGTTTAAGCATCAGCGTCTCTAATAGGAAATATTGATTCAAACTTCCTCGCTTTCTTTCTGTCCAGGCGGCGGCATGTATTCTGTTCTGAGGCTGAACAGATTCAAATCAAAAGTGAGCCGGTGTTTATTTCATTTGGGCGTATTTCCCCGTAGACAAGCAACGCCTCTTTGCACTTTATTGCTCGGATTATCATCCTGAGAAAGCAATTAGTATGAAATGATCCCTTCAATTCATTAGTATTGGGAGAGACGCGAGGAATCGGGGCCGAACACGCTAACCTTTCTATGCGGTCTGAATACCATTTGTAATAAGAGCCGAAGCACCGAGAGCTGCTTAATGTTACACAGTTAATATTCTTGACAAAAGGTAACCATGTTGTAGCAGCAGGGACTGTAAAGGAATCATAATGGCATGAAATACTTAAAGGAATGAATGCCCTTTGCAAGAGTGGTGGCATATTTTGTTAAAGGTCAACACGGTAGAGTAGAGTCAGAGCATAAACAGGAGTGCTCCATCCAGCTCTGGGAACAAGCAGCGTTCTCTGGACAGCACCAATTTCAGATTCAGCAGTCCAGCCAGAGCCAAGTGGAGTATATTCATCATGTCCAGGTCTAAAGCGAACAGCGTCTACAAACGACTTCTGCACAGATCACTTCATAAATCTACTAAAGCGCACTTAATGAAGGTCTACGATCCCGGCCACTGAGATTTACATACAAGTTATGACACTGCAGAAGGCTCCGAGTCGATGCCGTTATCTACTTTCATTTGGTTTTAGCTGGTGCAGAGGGCACTTTTTATCCAAGTCTCTACATGCCAAGTATATCAATTTCATATTACAGGCAGGAGACGCTCGCTGCAAGGCCACGCCATAAAAACATTTCAGTAGGTACTTTACTGTGTTGGATTACCTTTGATTGTACTTGTACTTAAATAATTACCAATTCAGTGATATATTCATGACATGATATGTAACATTTATATTTTCTAGGTTTTCATCCGATCGGTTACTATCTGTGTAGCAGCTGTTAGTTCTTCAACATATTAAACTATTGATAATTACAGGGGTTATTAATGGTCAGATTCATGATGTAGTTATGTAGGATGACTTCAAAAGTTATTACAGATTTAATATTATAACTACAGTTGCAAGCAAGTATACTGGAGCCACAGGAAAGAGCGAGGCCTTTACCATCCAGACGCTATGGCTAGCAGCAAGGCTAACTGGCTACAACGGCGGGCTGAGGTGTCAAAGGATCTAAGGATCTTGGATTAGTTAAAGGTCCAGTGTGTAGGATTTAGTGACATCTAGTGGTGAAGTTGCAGAACTTCTCCTGTGTGCCATGCATGTAGGACAATTATGGTGACTGATTGGAAATGCGAATGGACCGACCTTGAGCCAGTGTTTGGTTTGTCCTTTCTGGGCTACTGTAAAACAACATGGCGGACCCCATGGATGAGGACCCGCACTGTAGGCTACAAACGGCTCATTTCAAGCTAACAAAAACACAAAAATTCTCAGCTTCAGGTGTTTATAAACTAATGAAAACATACTCATGAATATTATGTACCATTTCTGCCAATAGATGCCCCTAAATCCTACATACTGGACCTTTAAATGAGCAAATGGTCCATGATGCAATCTCACAATCTCTCGGCCGGCCTGCCTCACTCACCTCCCTCGCTACGTGATGGAGGTGGCCTGGTTTATACACAATATTAGATGGATTAGCAACTGTTTTACTTCTGACGATAAATAGTTTCCATCCTAGACTTGTATGGTTTTTAAACTGTTTTATTTAAGGTGTAAAAAAAAAAAAGAGAGAGAAGACAATACCGCAATATCATACTGGCACCGCATCCCCCCAAAATAATACCGTGATATTGATTTTAGGCACTAGGCAGCCCTAGTCGATACTATTCAGACTACAAACGGGAACCGAAACACCTAATAAAATTCCCACAGTTTTTACTGGTTTTAAAGTCTAAAAGGCTCAATATCAACCCTAGAATAAAAATTCAAGGTAAGGTAGCTGAGGCAGAATTGTGCAGATAGACAGCAGCCAAAGACATTAAAGTCATATTTCTACTATAAAATCTCCATTAAAGGTTATTTTTTGAATATCTAATAAGAGCAGATATTGAAAGTCTTCATTGTGTGTCGAAACAAAAAATATAAATACTGTATTTTTTTTTTTACGTTAGTTATCAGTCAGTCTATCCCTCTTAGTAGCACAGACAGAATTACAGTGTCAGTGCCTACAATGGAGCCTCCCTCTGTGTTTTCCATCCCAGAATGGAGGTGCTCTGCAGAGCATGTAGGCTTCACTGTGTGTGTATCTGTGTGCGTGTGTGTGCGCTATCTACCTGCCTCCACCACTGAACCCATTGCAATGGGAGGGAGGAATCCGTGATCTCCCATCAAGCGCTCAGGAGAGCGCAGCCACGCAAGATTGATGACACCCTCCGGAAGAAACAAAAGATCTGCCGCCTGCGAGAACTGGCTTATGAGACCTGATAGACTCGTCTCTTAATAAACATCACTGATATGTCAGCCACGGCATGTTTCACCCGCAGCTGCATCGTGGAGGGTGCAGCGAGCAACTACACCCCTACTGTCACTGCACTCTCACAGTAAAACGCCACGGTGGTTACATCCAGACCAGACAGGGGAAAATACTAAAGCGTTAATATCAGGGTGGAGCTTTTTCCTGGAGATTCTGTCATGACCTGCTACATCATTAGGGGAATATTTTTGTTGTCTCTGTGTCCTAACAGGGTCAGTGATTTTAATAACATAGACAATGTGCAATACCCTGAATTGCGTCACACGAGCTGCATTTTGCCGTGAAGAAAATATACATATCATGGTGAAACTGCATATTTGCCTGAGTTACATAGTTTATCTTTTTCCAATAACACACTGTAACTAAATGACACATAATCAATACTCATTCATCAGTGATCTCTGAATTATAATGTTTTCATAAATGAAGCCTAAACAATTGCTGCAGCTGTTGTATATAAAGCCTAAATAAATGCAAGTATTGACAGTGGACATCATTTCCACAGGGAAGAGGAGCCTGAATGACATCCATACATACATGAGCAGCTTCCCTCTCTGAACTCTGCCACATTTATACACTCTGCTGTTTACAATATGCTGTATTTTCACCATAAAAAATGTTGTATCTGTCACAATTCTATCTCCCAGACCTTCCCTCAGTGCTGTATAATGCCTTGTTAAAGTCAGCCGTGTGTGAAATGGCGTTTTAAAATAAATGAAACCGAGCAGGAAAGTGAGGAGAGGGGGAATATTGCGATGTCAAGCTGACAGACAGGCAGTGAAAATGTAACAAGAGCTATCATCTTAAAGAAAACCGGATTAAATAAGAACCTAGGACCGTCGGTGCATCTCCAGCCCTGATATTGACATGTCGCCGGCTAGGGCCATTTTTCATTGTCTCATCAAGACAAAGCATTATGGGAGATCAATCTTGCCCCCCTTGCATCAGATAGGCACATCCAGTTTAAAGTGCGGGGTGTTGGTTTTATTATTCCTGGTAATCCACTGAATGTTTTGGACACTGTAGCAAGAGCATCACTGTCACACTGTGGCATGCCAAGAGGAGGAGGAGGCTTAATTTTAACCTGGAAGGATGTATAGCATCTGCTGTCAGCACGCAGCACCGAGGCCCAGTGTGATCTTAATCAATAAAACACTGCTGAAATCACTTTGCATTTATTTTAAGCCATCACACCGGCCCCTTGTTTTCTACAGGATTTAGTCAATTTAGATAACAATGCGGGAATCAGAGGCAAAAAGCAAGCTGATGCATATCCACCTTCACTTTGAACCACAAACTGCAACACAAATCCTGCAACATCTCTTTTTGGCTGTGAGATTAGATTGGAAATTGTGGCCAGCTGCAATGACGGCATGAAATTATACATCACGCCTTTAACCTGAGGAGCTTGTGTATCTTTAGGGGTCGTTAATTTTAAAGTCAACCATTAACCTGTGATGTAATGTGGAATGAGAGAGGTACGGCAGGTCTCTATAAAAACAAACGCGAAGGAGACATAGACACTCTGCATACAAGAGGTGGAAGATGAAAATAAATTAAAAAAAAAACATACACTTAAAAACAAGTTAATTTAATCATTACTAGTGTCATTAAGGATAAGGAGCATCAGGATGGAATTATCTTAAGCAACTTTATGTACTGCTGCGTATTTCATCTCTAACAATGCATCTTATACCTGGGATGGTCATACTGTTTGTATATAATTAAATTAATCCAGTGAATTGTACTTATATGTTTATATTTGTGCTACATGTATTTGACAGCTTTAGTTTCTTTACATGTTGAAAGTACAAAACGCAAAATAAGCTTATTAAACAATTTAAAAAACAGTGAATAAAATATTTTCAATAAGCTCCACTTTGGCCAATTATGACAGTAAAATGCTACTCACACATTAATGCATCAATAATGTCGATCCAGTAATATAATAAGTAATAGCGTAACACCCACAAGGGCATCCTTCTGTATTATGAATACTTTTGATATTTTGCTAATAATACTGACGCACTTTTACATTAGTGACATTTTCGAGGCAGGACTTTAACTTGTAAAGAAGTATTTTCATTAGCTGTCAAAATAACGCCTTAATGCGTAAAATAATAATGTGTAAAAAAAATAAAATAAATAAATTAAAGCTGATTAATCCCCTTCCGTGATGCCCTTTGACCCGGCGCATTACTGAGAGCCACAGTGGCGGATGAGACGACGCTGCCTGGCCCCGTGAATGGACCATTTACATTTAAATAATGTCCAGATGGAACTGTTGATAGGAGCACTGAGGAAGTTTCGTACCATCGGAGAACTTCAAACCTGAAATATCATCTCAAAGCAAAGCAAGTAGCAGCGAACCCGGCTGTCCGAGCTAGCGCAGCCTCCGATGCTCAGGCTAGCTGCCCGCCTTGTCAAGCCACACTTGACCAGGCGTTCATACACAAACTGAGTAAGTCAACCTGTGACCGACTAACTAATTCCCCTACAAAAGTTTCAGTGGTAGAGGACCGTGTCCAAAATACAGCAGCTTCATTGTAACACATCTGCCAAAATTCAATTGAACTGAAGTTTTAAAAATACTTTCACAGCAACAGTTGTGTGTGCAATTTAGATCTATTAATGACAGAGCATGTGATCAATTAGATAACTAAACATTATTGTCATTGTCCATTAATTATTTTCACGATGCATCGATAAATCCTTTAGTCAATAAAACGTCAAAAAATTGCAAAAAATGCGCATCACAGTTTCCTAGAACCCAAAGTGACATCTTTCATTTCCCTCTTTTCTCCAACCAACAGTCCAAAACTGAAAATCTCCTTATTTACAGCCATAAATGACGTCGAAAGGAGGCAAATTCTCACATTAACGAAGCTGGAACCAGCAAATGTTTGACATGTTTACTTGATAAATGACTGAATTGATTAGTCAATTATCAAAATAGTGTGCGATTAATTTTCTTTCAGTCAACTAATCGTTGCAGCTCTAATTGCTTGTACTTAGCCTAAGTAAAAGGATCTGAATGCTTCCTCCTCTGTCGCCAACTACAGCGGGACGTGTAACTGAGTAAAAAGCACAATATTTCTCTTTAACATGTAGTAAAGTTGAATTATAGAATACAGTATAATGTTAAGGTATGTTATAAAATGGAAATAGCTCATAATAGTTAAGTGCAGTAAATGTACTCAGTTGCTTACGACCCCTAACACACACACGCACACACACACACACACACACACACACACACACACACACGCACACACAGACACAGACACAGACACAGACACAGACAAAGACGAAGTCGCCCCCTCTTGCATTCGCCTTTATCTGTAAAAATCATTAATATCTGATTGGTTGATTTCCTTTTGGCAGATTGTTTTCACTATGTGAGATTTACAACTGTTTGTTTGTGATAAGCATAAAGACCAACGAGCTGTGCAGCGACTATAAAGTCTGTTTTCTCATTATCTGAGATAACAATTAAATAATTTTGCATTATGAGCCACATGCAATCAGCTGAATAATTACAATTCTTAAGTACCAGCTTTGTGCAAACACAATAATAATAGTACAGACTCTTTCCTCCACCTGAACATGACTCCAGTCTAACAAAAACAAATGGGCCGAGCTCGTCTCCCCCCAGTGAGCTCAGACCTCGCTGGGTTTACCTCTACGGCCCCGCTGGGAGTTAGGTATGAAGCTCTGGCTTCGCCTGTTGATTGCACTTTGACCGATCATTTCCTTTAAGTGCTCCAGAATGTCACATACAAAAAGCATTCTTCATTCAGGGCCGAGAAGCCAACGTCCACTGTGATCAAAGAGACATGAGTGTATTTGGCACTCTCCCACAGAAACATAAGTCCTGAGTGTTTAGACTCCACTGTCTCCAGCTATATCTGGCCGCGTTGCAGCAGCACACACAAGGTTTCTCACGACAGATTTGGTTCTTATGCGAAGAGAATACCTCCATCTCCAAGATATACAAACCAAGAATATAGTGCAAATGTTCTGAGCCTTTCTCACAGATATTTCACATTTCACACAATGGTGAAAAACAACAACTAATCAGCAGAGATTTAGCTCAGTGTGCTTCAGTCAACAGCCAGAAGAAAACTTGATGTGTCCTTTCTGAGGAGAAAATCAGACCCAGAGCTGTGTTTGTGAGGATTAAGATGTTTGACGACCAGGGCCCCCTGACCGAGGCGGTTTCTGACCACAAATAAACATCAGCCTCAGCGGGTCTCTGTGCTCTGGCCTCTGCACGGTCAGCAACAGGAGCGCATCAATCACAGCTGGAGTGGGGGCTCCCCAAGGCGGGTGCACTGAAAAAAAGCCTCGGCCAGCTGCCGCCCCAACCCTTCACTCACACACGCACAGGAGCACATAAACACACAGTCTACACACACGCGCACACACACACAGAGGCTTAATCTCCCTCCACAACTTAACTCTGATAGACACCCCGTGGCCTGGCTGAGACATAGATGCTTCAGACGCCGAACAAAGAAGGAGGAGGAACAATGAAATACACACTTACAGTAGAAATGTGAAATTCAATGACAGGTGTTATGAGATTCTCTCATTTCATTAATCGTTTTTAAACACATTGTCCCATCAGTATTTTTAATGCTATTCATTTTTTAATAAAGCATTGTATTTGTTAAAATATCATCTTAAACAGTAAGAAGTACACTGATCTTTTAAGTAAACACCACAAGTTAGAAATACAGCTAATAATTTAAAGTCCTGCGTTCTTCATCATCATCATCATCATCATCATCAACTGTTTATCCAGGGTAAACTGACAGAGCATTTTACGGCAATGCCCTGAGCTCACATTCACACAGGCTAGATGAAAATATAATATATTATAACAACCAAAATAAAACAATGGAAAAGTCCAAAAAGCAAATAACTAGCAGCCACGTTTGCCTCGAATGATAAACTGCAATTAAAAACAGTAAAATGACCAAAAGGTTGAATAAAAAAAACAAACTAATGACTAACAAATGTGTCTGCCAGGAAGAAAGGATGTGTCACAACAACATGAAACATACTCAAACGTGTTGTTTATGCAGAATGGCTCCTTTAAGAGGGGATGTTATTATATATATTGTATTACTGGATTATTATTTTTTATTTATCTAACCTTTATTTAACCAGGAATCTCTTTTACAAGAGAGTCCAAGGTAGCAGCCAATCAAAACACATTTAAAAAGCAACTAAAAATTCTCTGTCACCACATTCTTTTAATGCCCTTAAATTATTAATATATGAACATGATGGTAACATTTTGTGTTTTGGCCAGTCAAGCCGGAGCTAGTTTTAACTAGAACTGCGGATTTTCTTCTATAAATACATCGTATTTTATAGATGAAGATATGTTTTGTATTAAAGTGTTAATCCTTAAAGCAGCTGTAGCTCTTATGTAAAAGTAATGGGATGGAACATACAACATGTGGTGGAATAAAGGGATAAAGTAGGACAACACTGCATTTAGAACAGTGCTTCATGAAATGTTATGTTTCCAAAACTGTCTTGAAGGCAGTTACAGTATATCAGAAGCAAAAGTCAAGATCATAACAGTAATAAACATGCACAGAGGCGTTTCTCGGATGTGGGGATATTGGTGGCTTAGCCCAGACCTCAGTGGGGGGGATCCAGGGAGATCCTCTACAACAAGCTCTACTCAAGTACCTTATTTACCCTGAGGAATCCATAAGGATCCATGAGACGATATTATCACGATACCTAAGTGACAATGTGCTATGCTATGCTATGTTGCAATATGCCGAGCATTGCGATAAAATATATTGCAATTTATTACGCTGTGAATTAGGTCCTCAAAGGAAAACTGTGCAACATCTGTTTTATCTAATAAGTTAAAGTTTTCAGTCTGTCTTTTTTGTGCAGCAGCAGCAGCAAACCTATCTAGTGAACTGAAAAAGGAAAAGATTATATAATTCTAGTGGGCTACCTACAGTTACATTTGTATCTGTACTACTAATAATTTATAGAATAAAAACTGTGTGATAATATATTGTCAGATGAAAATATCGTGATACTATGCTGCATCGGTTTTTATTCCTCTCACTCCTATTAAAAACTTCTTCTTTTTTTAACTTTCTAGATTAAGTATGAATTTTGATGACTAAAAAAATATTAGTAAAAGCAAACACTGTTATTAAACATGTGTTGATTCGAGTTGATAAAATAGTTAAATGTATGTATTTACGTCAACAGTGGTGTAATGTAACTACGTAGATTTTAACAGAATATTAGATCCAGGGCTTTTATCATTATTATTATTATTATTTGGCCTATTATAATTTTAATTTTTACAATATATTTTGTCTATATATATTTTATAAAATATTCAGATGCCACCACTTAATATGCAGGTGTTAAAAACTGATTGATTGATCCATTTTAGGGAAAAGAAAAACAGTTATTTCTGTGTTCCCAGACTGAATCATCTCCTTCATCTCCGTCACAGCTGATGTTTTGTTTCTGCTCTGTTTTTGGTAACAATTCAGAATAATTGCATGACACTTTCACTTCACCTACGAAGGTGAAAATACATTATGCAGTGATAATAATCCACTGCTCGTGTGGTACTCTCACTCCTATTTGCCTCAGGAAGCGCTATGAAATTATTCAGCTTGTAGTGTTACACTGTGTGTGTGTGTGTGTGTGTGTGTGTGTGTGTGTGTGTGTGTGTGTGTGTGCGCGCGCGCGCGTGTCTCGAACACGTTGTCTTTCAAACAGCACACATTTTCACATTGGGGGATTTGAGACTAAACATGTAATAAAGCCGGTTTGTGTGCAGCATCAATCAGTTGATCGGGTATCAAAGTGTCTCTTTCCTGTGAATCAGGTGTTTGTTTACTTTGTGTGTTTCACAAAGAAGATCTGATCATTTAAAAACACTCTTCACTCTGCATCAGCAGCAGCAGCAGCAGTCGTACATTTGTACATTTGACGTGGATCCTCAACATTTAGGGACAGTTTATTGCCTTCTGTATATAATTGTTGCATGTTGTAATCAAGGAGCATGATGCTTGTAAGCTATTTATCAACCAGCCACATCATAGTTTATCTCTTTCTGTTGCTGGAGCAGAGTTTAATTGATATCATGCAACATATATTTGGTTTTGGTCTGTTTTGGTTTGCAGCAACAAATTTTCTCCTTAATGCCTCGACTCTCCTCCCTCCCTGGTTAATATTGCCCCCTGCTGGACACAACCTGATGTTGCTAGGTTTTGGCTCTGGACCCACGACACTATCTTCACCTCCAGCAAACAGAGTGAAAGAGGAGCTGCAACTAACAACAATTTTCATTAGCAATTAATCTGCTGATTGTTTTCTCCACTGATCGACAACGTGTTTTGTCCAATATATGTCAGGATACTACCCAGAGTTCATGTGATGTCTCAAGTTGCTTTTTTTGTCCAAAACCTTCAATCTATAATCCCACAAAACAGAGAAAAGTACTTAATATTCACACACGAGAAGCTGTAACAGGAAAACTGCATTTTTTTAGCTTAACAAAGTGACTGACGATTTTTTTTGGCAATTGTCTGATCATTACAGCTCTATGAAATACTGTTATAAAGGGCCACACTATGTTTTAGTATCTTGTCAGCTTAATATCACTGACTAGTATCAGTGATACTGAATTGAGGAGACACAAAGGAAAATGAGAGGCCAGCTTCTGATCAAATTCTTGGATTTTAAAATCTGACTTTTTCTCTGGCATCCTCGTAATTAATTATTTGATGACACCAGTGTTACCGTTAATGCGCAGTTGCCTCTAAGCTAAACCATGTCACATTCACCAGCTCAGTCACAAAGGACGTCTTTAACAGACCTGTTCTCTCATAACACACCAGTGGTGGAGGGTAATTTACACAAATCAAAGTAGTAATACCACGCTGTAAAAATACTACATATGAAGAGTTCTGCATATAAGATGAAGTATGTTAAGTATTACAAGCAACATGTACTTTAAATAACCTATCAAAAGAAAGTACTACAGACAACCTGCCACAGCTACCACAGAGAACTCAGGTCATGTTGTCCTCTGTGGTTTTTCATTAACGTGCATATCATCATGTAGTTGCTCTGTCACTGTCAATATAAATCCTGCATATACAC
Source organism: Epinephelus cyanopodus (assembly GCA_026686955.1). Taxonomy (NCBI): domain Eukaryota; kingdom Metazoa; phylum Chordata; class Actinopteri; order Perciformes; family Serranidae; genus Epinephelus; species Epinephelus cyanopodus. Next base: position 8,692,684 of record CM048920.1, read on the forward strand.
ACATGTATACATACATACTGTACATTATCATGCCATTCATGTATATCCATTCAGTATGTCACTGCATCATTTGTGTCGACACTATAATGTTTGTAACCTCAACAGTATTGTACTGTGATATGTACAGTAAGATACAGTGAACAGTGTTTACAGTATGTTACTGTAAACATAAAAGCATTGTGGGAAAATATTCGGCCACTACTCAAGTGTAAATCAGTTTGACAGTTGATTATAACACTATAGTTAAAAAAACCCAGCAAAAGTACTGCTAATGAAAACACAGCAATGACATTATGAATTGAGGTATAGTAATAACACTGTAAAAAAAAACTTTTCCAGTAACTTACTTAAAAATTACAGCAAGCTTTAACAGAGTGTATATATACATACACATATAAATGTGTGTGTATATGTATATGTACTGTATATATAGATATATATATGTATACACACACACACACACACACACATTCTTGTTAACATAATATACATAATAATATTAGTCCAGCTATATCGTCCTTGCTCTTAGCTGTTATATGTGTGTATATGAAAGCACTAATAGACAAAAAAAAAAAAAACTAATTCAGTCAAATTCCTTTTGCATACATAATTGGCCAGAGAGGATTTACATTTTGCAATTAGAATCTTACATGCAATGAGTATTTTGAAGCTTGATTCCAGTATCTAAGATTCACTATATTTGACCATTTGACTATATTTAGATCAATTAGATAAACAGAAATATACTTAGCATTTCAGAATTATATGCTTTGAAAAAACATTTACACCATAATGTTGGGGAAAATCTATTAACACAATAGTGTTTTTAAAATAGTGGCTACAGCCCTGACTATAAATTATATTTTTGGATCATCATCACAGATGCATTGTTGGTTAAGATTGAGGCATGAGGTCAGTTCACCTGGTTCTGGCTGATATGAATTTATGGTGTCTTGTAAGCCCATGCAGGCTGGGCATAATTACATGCATGACACAATAACAAAAGCAAAAGCAAAAATTAATCATTTATTCAGAAAAATAACCAATAACTACAGCTGTTATATGAAATGTAACATTCCAATAGAGTGACACAATTGATGCCAACATATGTTGTAAGTATATCTGGCAGTTAGTTAGTCTTTTATTTGAGTGTGACCAATGGCTCAGATGGTCGGAAGTTAAGGGAAGTCACATGGTTGAGAATGTTTCTTCTTACTGTGGTCCAGCTTCTCTTCTTGGACCAGACTATGAATGGAACAGAACACTGCTGAAAAAGTCCAGATCACTCTGTACAAATGAGGAAAAACGGCCTGCAGTGCACAACTAAACATTTATATTTTCTGCTTTTTTGAAAATTTCTCAGCTTGTTACGGCCGGTACAGTATGTTGTAGTAAATGTGCTGAGGAAAAAAAAGTAATGGAGCCAGCAAATTAATGTCTTCAGTGTGCATAAACAGCAAAGCTTTATCATCAAAGTGCTGAATATTCATTTCCCCGGACGCAGCGTGAGCAAATTAAAACAGCTGACCTCATCTGTTGGATTGATTGATATCTGTCAAAAGTGTAAAAGCAGCCAGACGGTGCAAAGATTCACCTGACAATGTTTAAAACGCCGCTCCAACCTCTGAAACTAACTCAACGTAACACATATACACACGCAGTATTATAACTTTTAATAATGTATTCTGTTATAATGTTGCTATTTGGACATAAATGTCAGATTTTGTTTGAAAAAGATAAGTTTTCTGTTACAAAACTCCACGTTGAACAAAGGCTGAGAATCCTGACCTAGATGTGTGTTAGTGCATGATTTGTGTTATAATTGAAAGCTGGTTAGGGATGCATTAATTAGTCAAGGGTTCTTTCCTCCTCTGCCATTTGCAGCCATTATGAACATTGCCTACACAAAGCTCTCCATGTAATTGATATTGTGAACAAAGATCATAAAATCTACCTAAATCAAATAAAAAATAGTTAATTGGCCGACTTATTACATTCCAGAGTCCATTATGAAGAATTATATTATATTCCTTTTCTCTGGGAGGTAATTGAATTTCTAATAGAACATTTAGTTTTTGAAATGACCTTTTTCAATTAAAGCTCTTTAATTGAAACTATATCTTTTTCAATCACTGGATGTCATTTAATTAAACTATATGGGATATATATAGGACACTTGGCTTCTCAAATTGTATTCATTTTTTGACACTTCACACTTTTGGAATATTTGTGCCTCTGGCAAGCTGACATCTGACAAAATAATATTCACATCAAGCATGTCATTAAATTATTAATTGCATTAAAATAGGGATGTTACAGTAAATCTCCAGCTACATTATAATATATTTATACACTAATACTATTGTAAGTTTGTCATAAATTTAGACTTTAAGATTAAAGGCGGAAAAAAAAAATCGATCAGCGTTTTGCTTGAAGGTATGAAGAGCCCATACTTACACAATGGCAGAGGTCTCAAATAAATGAAGGGAAACCCCCATCCCATATGAATCTCAAGCTAACAGAAGGATAGAAAAGACCCCAGACAACAATAATATTAATAATAATGATGATAATAATAGTTAACAGAGTAAACCATACAAATGTTAAAAAGACCACAAGATAAACTCTGAGGAGCATGCAAAACGTAAAAAAACAATAAAGGTTAAAAGCAGGATATTTGAATATTCACAAGAGGTTTTCCAATAATAGTGAATTTTAAGAAGTGATTTCAAAGATGCTACAGTGCAGTACATTTGTAATAGATAAGTAATAAGTAATAAGGTGTGTTGTTGTAACAACCGAGAAACCCCTGCCCAAGGATCACAGACTGTGGCTCATAACACATTAACAAATCAAGAATGTAATTAGCAGCCTGACCATGCAAAATGATTTAATAGTTATTAGCAACATCTTGAAATCAGTTCTAAAACAAAACAACGACAGGGAAAAGCCTAAATGTATACAGAAACTGTATCTAGAAAGAGAATGACTGAGAATTTCTCTCTTTTTCTCTAATATAATTTTAGAAGTATAATTATGATAATATAAATATTTTTTTCTTTGCAATTTTTCCTAGTTTTTTGATAATTTTATAATTATAATTGTTTGTTCTTGTCACTTTTTGCAATTTTCCTGAAATTTGCAGGACATTTCTTGCCAAGTTGCTTCTTGCCTTTTTGCATGTTTTTTTAAGAAATCAAACCAATTTGCTGAGGCTTCAGAGGTTGAAACGCCTGTTCAAGGCGTTTGAATGCAGCACAAGAAAACTGATGTCTATCTAGGTTTCAAGGGGTTAAAAAGACGGTTGTACCGCCCTGGATGCTTGGTTGTCAAATGACAGGAGGAACTGTTGAGAAACTACAGCTGTGTATCATCAGCATACTCATAAAATTGAATTTCAATGGAAATAAAAGAGGACCTAAAATTGATCCTTGAGGGACACCACAGGTGATGGGGCAGGCATGGAATCTGTGGATTTATAATCCCTGAGCATCACAATCTCCACAAAATGACTAATTTCACTATTTACTGTAGCACTTCATGATCATTTCCAAAATGACAATTACGATTATTTTTTCATTAACATATTTTTATTGCACTTTCACATTTAAATCAACAGAACACAGCTTTCACTTCCATGCTGTGCTACATTCCTGCTAATGCACATATCTTTGCATCAAAATAAGACTTAAAGCAAGGTTCCTCTTCACCTGAATCCAGTGCATCCTCTAGAAGCAAAATATACATAAAATTTTGCCCATTTTTTTTTTACCCAAAAGTAAATCAACAGAGCACTGCTCTTACTTTAACCTTGTGCTACATCTGATAACTGATAAATGGATGATTTTCATTTGACCCATCGTGATTAAAATTTGATTTAGTGTCCATATCTGGATTTTTTTTTTTTTTAAATTATATATACTTTATTAATCCCCCTAAGGTTAAATTCAATTTTTTCACTCTTTTGTCATTAACACACAGGTCCGAAAGACACACACATGCACAAACAGGACCTATACATGCACAAAATGAAGAGATGTCAGAGTGAGGGGGCTGCCTTGGTCAGGCGCCCCGAGCAGTTGGGGGGCTTAGTGCCTTGCTCAAGGGCACCTCGGCAGTGCCCAGGAGGTGAACTGGCACCTCTCCAGCCACCAGTCCATGCTCCATATTTGGTCTGGATGGGGACTCGAACAAGCAACCCTCCGGTTTCCAACCCAAGTCCCTATTGACTGAGCTACTGCCGCCCATTCCAAGCCATTTAGTCCCACAACATTAAAAAATTAAATAATTTTTTTCCCCAATAAAATTAGTGGAGCACCAAACCAGAAGTTAGCCACTCTGTTTTTCACTTTTTGGAAGCTCCTCAGTGTTTTACTTGTGCTCTAATTTCAATTTTATCTGACTTTTTCTATTGATCCTTGAGGGACACCACAGGTGATAGTGGCAGACATAGAAAAGCAATACATTTTTGGTCACGGCGTGATTAGTACAAGGTCAGGGCTATGAAAACAACAAAAACCAGATTGGATTTTTAAAAAAAAAAAAAAAAAACTTTTGTTGTTCATAAATAAATTTAATTGATTTCCTTATATTGTTTGTCTGTATAATCACCTAAATCTTCAACAAGCTGGTATTTGGTTTTCAGTATCAATAAACAGCTATCTTTCCTTATTATTACACACTTATACACATCACATTGGCCACAACTGGCTGGACTGTGGAAAGGACAATTTTATTTTAATTTAATTTCTATCTGTGCACTTATTTTAACTTATTTTACGTCTATTTTAATACCACTGTGTTGACCAGGGGAAGTGTGATTGTTTTTTGTCTTTTATGAGCTGCTGGACAGCTGAATTTCCCTTCAGTGATAAATGAAGTTCTATTCTATTCTATTCTATTATATGTGTGTAGGCTGCACAATATAGAATGGCAGCATGTAAATGTAAAATAAAAGAGGACCTAAAATGAACCTTGAGGGACACTGCAGGTGATGGGGGCAGGGGTGGAAAAGCAGTAGCCAATATTATTAGTCTTGGCTTTGATTAATGTGGTGTCATGGCTTTGAAAGAAACAAAAGCCATATTGGAACTTTTCACAAATGCTAATGTGGTCCAGAAACAGAACCAATTAATTTTAATCTTAATCTTCTGTGTGTATAATCACCTAAAACTTCATCAACAAGCTATTTATTTTTCAATATGAATAAACGTCGATCTCTCAGGTTATTACATTTGTTAATTGTGTGGGCCGCCCTATAAGTAAGGATGAAATGCAATTTTAAGAGAGAAAAACAAGATGGTGCAGCAAGAAATCCATCAACCACAACATCTGACAATCAAAGTACACACTTCGCCCAATGCTGCTGTTGCCCTGAAATGTTTTTGTGTTTTTGTTTCGCCTTTCGACATTGCACTGTAATGCTCCATCCCTCTCTGCTCTCCTTGCAGCAGCTGCCGCTGAGCTCCTGCCCCCCCTTTCCCTCCTCCCTTTTTCCCCAACCCCCTCAAAATCACCTTTTCTTTTCGAATCAAGTTCAACATCTGGAGGAGAAAGAAGTCCCTGAAACTGCTTTTGTTCTCTGCGTCAGAACGGATTTCAGACAGGCTGGAGCACGACTTAGGGCAGCTGCGATGATTCGTCCTAAATAGGGTGCATTTTAGTAGCAGTGACCAACGACGGAGGACTTTTACAGCTTCTGTCTCCATTCACAGAATTGGGATTCCTACATCCAAATCTTATTTGGTTTGTTGAGTTTTGGAACAAGTCACACAATCCTACACAAAACATCTTTGTCATCTCATTAAAACATTTTCGTCCACACTCCCCTGACAAAAATACAGTAGCAAAAAAAAACTGAAAAGAGAAGATTTGACAGCATAGACTTCTTAATGATATCAACATAGGTACTGTAATCCAGTGGCATATCCAGACTCTCAATAAAACGACCAATACAGAAGGGCCCACATTGGATTATGTCAACTTGAGGCCTAAACTCAACTGTAAGCAGTGCAGATCTCTGACAGTATCTGACCAAAAGGCACTAATAACTAGGGGAGAAAAACAAACATCAGGGCTGCACAGCCGAGCGGCGATTGTTTGTTTCCAGTGCGTATCACCCCTCAGAACACAGGATGCCTTTACATGCAATGTGACAAGACTTCCTCTATTCTTAACTTCTGCTTCTGTGGCTGCTGGGGTGGAGGAGAGCAGGGTTGGGGCGTGGGGGTCGGGAGGGGGTCGGCGGGCTCCTGGCAGTGGTCTGACGGAGAAACGTCTGACACAGCCTCAGCCTCTCCGCTCTTCGACTGTGTGCCTGGAAGACAGCACGCAGCCATCTGCTGGATTCCCCCACCATCACCACCACACCCCAGACCCTCCGCACACCGCCCCATCCGGATGCTGCTATAACCACTGACAATGCAACAAGCTAATTAGGAGATTTACTGTGCTAATTACACATGCACAGAAGTGTTGCTGGAGATTTCTATTTGGGGCTCGGCTCTGCGCACGATTTCCCCTCGATTAAAGGCAAATGTAGCATGTAAAACTGTGTGATTGTCTTTTACACCCCTGCGTGATGCTGATTCACAATGACACCCGACAGACAGCTGGAATGGCTGAGGGCCACCTGACTTCTGAGGGCTGTAAGAAAGAGACGCGCTCCAAGCCCCTGCAACCAAAGTGAGAAATGAGTTGTGCGGTGCGCTGAGGGGATGCTAGACTGGAGATAACACCCACAATCCATAACATTTTGGTCTACTTTCTCTGTCAATTAAGAGACGAACAACAACATGACTACAAAGGCAACAACAAGCCTACAGTATGGAACGCCCGCCCAACACAGGCAGTAGTTTTCTTTGATATCAAAGTCAGGTTTACTGCAGAGCTTTTCAAAAGTTGGATTGCGCCCCAAAGGAGGAATAAAACGGGTATGAAATGTATTCTCAAGAAACTGAGATGGCAGTGTTATTTTGAGAAACCTTCCCCTGAATCTTGCACTATTATGTACTTGAAATACTTCAGGTGAACAGAAAAAACTGCTTTATTGCTAAACTCTGTGAACTTGCTTATGTTGAACTGGATCTCCCAAAATAGCTTCCAAAAGCAATAAATGCTACATATACTGTACCTGCAAACTTATCTCAAAACTGCCCATTTTGTGACGTAAATTTGGCAATCTGTATACACACCATTGACATGTTGACTTACATGGCAAAGTTGCTTGTTAGCAAACAGTTGCTACACATCCAGCAAACACGGAGCAACATTAGCAGTCAATTGGAATCATATGTCTATCAACTTGATGAGTTTCAACCCAACACTTGCTGTCTTTTAGCTCTGTTTTGGGCTCCACACAGTCTTCAGAAAAGTATTTACAAGGACGAGATTTACAAGGACGAGATTAAATTTGAGATTAATTCCGAACGGTTCAAGATCTTGACAGCCTTTATTTGAGCCCATGCAGTTGCAAGATTAATAGTTTAGAACAAGGTTAGAAAGCTTAAAGCTTGTTAAAATGTGAACGTAGAAAAAGTCAAGTTTTTTGCTTTAATTTGTCATTATGAAGTTAATGGTGATGCACAATGTATGGATTTATGGCACAAAGGAAGCATGTTAACCATTGCACAACCAAACCAAGAAAAAGATAGCGCTTTGGTCTTCTCCAGTAGCTATTTGTCCAGCGCCAGGGTTTGAAGTCAAATGTGGAATTGCAACATCTGGGTCCAAAAAGACTTTTTCCCATAGACTTATGTGTGACATCTGTAAATCAGTGGACATTTTTTTTCCTGAATGTCAAACTTCATCTCTCATAGGAATGAACAGGGCCCTGCCTCCAACACTGTATCCAGGTCTCTTCATACATCCATGCTATCAATACCTATCCCAAGTTAAAGATTATCAATGCAAGTTCTCTGCAGTTACTGTCCCCAGTAGCAGAAATGGCCGATGGAAGAACAATCTAAGTAACTGTGGAAAAAGTGGTAGTAACTAGGTTCTGGGGAAAATGGAAAGCAATCCGGTTTTCTTTTGCAACAGAGGCGCCAACGTAATATCACTGACATTGTTAGGGTGTTTTTAACTTCTACTACATCTGAAAGACTGACTAGAAGACCAAAAGATGTGTCCATTGTATAAAGCAGGAGCCAGGACACAGTTTGCTTAGCTTAGCAAAACACTGGAGGCAAGGGGAAACAGCTAACCTGTCTCTGTCCATAGGTGAAAATAAAAAGATATGGTTTAATATGAATTTGATATGGTGTTGGGCAATTTATCAAATCTTGTCATTAATGGGAAGTTGCCAGGTCGGTGGATATATTTTCTACCTTCTTTCAGTCATCATGCTAACCTAAGCTAACCAAGTCCTCTCTGCAGATTTTCTAATGCAGCTGACAGATATGAGAGTGATATTAATTTTCCTTCCCAACTATAGGCAACAAAAAAGCGAATAAATGTAATTCACCAAATGTCATACTGTTTTTTCCACAGGGCTGCCCCCGAATAGTCAACCAAACGTTAGTCGACCAAGATTTTATTGGTCGCTTTGTCGCAGAAAAAAAACAATCTGGTATGAGCTGCACCTTGTCAAAATAACTCAAAACCTATATGACTGGACCATGTGAAAATTTAATTTGAAAAGACAGATACAGGAAGTGTCCACGCTCAGCCGTCAGACAGGAGTCAGGTTAATTTCCAGGGCTGGTACCTGCGGTTATTCCACAGGCTAGTTAATAACATGTCGGGCAGGAAATCCAAAGTGTGGGATCATTTTGAGAAAGTGAAGGACGAAACCAAGACCCAAAATATATGATTCAATAATTAAATCAATATCGTAAAAATGCAGGCGACTTGTTGACTAATGGCCCTAAATTATGACCATTGGTCGACTAGGGAAATTCTTAGTCGACGGCAGCCCTATCCTTTCACTCCGAAATATGCGAAACACAATAGAAACATTCTAGTTTCGTACCAAGTGCAGTTAGGATGATCCAGAGTATCTCCATCATGCGTACAGTAATTCTACCTCTAACCAGAGCTAAGTGTGCTGCCATTAAAGCGATGCAGTACCAGCATGCTGCCTGTATCTTGCCGCCTTATTACTGGCAAAAACCAAGCAGAGCGGCAGAAAATGTCTGGAAGCCCACAGGGTCTCTAAATATTAATGAACTTCTCCTCACACGGGAATAGCGGGAGCATCTCCTTTTCTTTTTCTCTCCTTTATTATGCTCGTTTGTTTAATTAAAAAGAGTGTGTTTTAGGGAAATGAGCTGCTGTCGACCGCCTCTGGGGTGGTTCCCACCAGGAAGTGGGCTGCTGGCATTTAGACGGAGAAGCTGGGTGACATTGATCAGACCTGAGACCTGGTAAAAAAACGGCATTGTTTTTAGCCATGTACAACTCATTAACTGGCTTATAATTTAATAATCTGATCGTTTAGATAGGAGATAATGTAGATAGTTATACTGAATAATAAAAGCAACAAATAAAACCAGCAATTTTGTACTTTTTTGCAATAAAAAAACATGTTTAATGAAAACATGGTGCTGTAAAAACAGTTATGAAGCAACTGGAGGATGTGCACAGGAGAAATATAGTCCAGCTGCATAAAAACATGGCCCGAGGCAGCTTTTAAATTCAAGCCACACAGTCCTTCATCATTAATAAGAGCGAGGTATCAGATAAGCTCATCTCTTCCGTAACAATAACATGAGTAAACAGGACTTCCTTTGGCAAGAATCCTCCCCGACTCTCTGTTATGGCTTCCAATTTCTCCATACTTTATCCTTTCAGAATCCAATTCACTTCAAGGCTCGACATAAATGAGCCCGAGTTGAACAGATAGTAGACATAGAGCTTTTTTATTTCCAGTATATAACAGTGACAGGTTTGTGGAGAATACGGCCACACTTGAATCCCTGTTTTAATTGCTTTTCAACAGCGGTAACAAAGGAGTAATTTAGACCACATACAATAGCATTCTCAGCTGGCCTGCCCTAGTTATTCCAGGAAGAAACTTTTAATTCAAAGTGCTGTGTAGATTAATTTTCTGATATGTTAAACATTGTTCTGCATACTAATTGACACCATTTTTTATTGTGCAAAGCAAGTCTTTTCATGGAGGCGTAATTAAAAGGGTTGGCGAGGCTTTTATGGCACACGTTAGAACAGAAATTAGCCAATTACCATTTCTGTTTGAGGGGTGAAATGACCATCACTGTGCCTGGCTCTCTTTTATGTGGCCCACTTAATGGTTTTTAAATCCCCCCCAAAATATTTAGTATTCCAAGCCAAAAGAGAGAGGCAGAGAGCAAATTACCCAGCCAATATATCTGTCCTCAAACATGAGTTACTGTAAAACACTACTTCATAAAAGAAATTGCTCTCCGAGTGCAGCGTTTGTTTCTCTGTGTGTTGTTAAGGAAATAAAATCCATGATCTTATTCGTCTTATTTTATCATCACTCTTGTCATAGGGTAACACAAAAAACTATCTGCATGTTGGGACTGACAACCGCAATAAAAATATGTTTTCAATTTTAAGATCAACTTTAAATGTAAGATTTATTATATGCACTTATTTGCCAAAGATGTTTTTGTCCTCCATCAGTCTTTAAAGGGGAGGAAAGTGTAAACCATATAGGTGGAGTGATTGCACCACCCTGTGGCAGAACTTAATACAACACGTAAAGTGGGGAACCTTATTCAGCCTCATGCAGTAAATCTAAATGTGTATTGAGAACTGCTAAAATCATCAATAAATGGACGCTTTGAAAGCAACACTTGGCTGAAAAATGTGTGCCTCTGTTTATTACTTCACTTCACCTCATGTCAAAAATCAAATGGCATTTTTTTCTGACACAGCCTACATTGTTTTCTTATTCTAAATCAAAGTACTGCCAAACTGAGCTGGTTTTGCGAGAGGACATGTTTCCAATTTCCCACCGAGCTGTTTTAAAACACCAGTTTACTGCTGTCTGACGGCTCTGTAGCACCCACTAGTGGCGGGCAGCTGCATAACAGTTAAGCAGCCTTGTACATGAATAAAACACTAATTGGTTTAACCGACTAATATTTCCGGTGCCGACTAGTGAGGAGACGGACGTTTAATCGCACGCATCCCTACTTTGAACACAGGTATATTTCAAAGGTGGCAATCTGAATCACTTACAAGGGCCCACTCTCTCTATGGGCCCCTCCACCCCAGGGGCCCCAGTGCAATCACACTGCCTGCACTGTCTATATTTACACCCCTGTCGTGAGTTTCTTTGAGGTAACCATCCACCAGGCCTGATACAGTCTGCATATTCTTATGGTGTAAATTCACACTGTTAACACATTAGTATCTGTCAAACATAATCCAAACATGCTGTATTCATACTGTCATATCCACCTACATCATGCAGATGCAGCAACCTGTCACATTTATCATTGTAAACTAAGCACAAAAAGTAAGGATTTTTTATTTGGTAGATCATTTCTTTGTTGTAACAATGCTTCTTGGCAATAAATCTTATACCGCTGGAAAGCCTGTTTATTTCCCTTTTAAATGGTGCCACATTTGTAAGGAACATGCCTTTGTGGGTTGTGCCCATGAAAAAGTTGCCAAATCCTCTCTGCCAATGCCAAACAGTTTTTTTTATGCTGCTGCTATTGACTCTTGTTTTGAGCTTTTGGTACCCCCATGAAGTTCTGAAGCCAGTGGCAATCACATATCTCCACAGTCTGGGACCGAACTCTATCCTCTAAGATGACAATGCTTCCCCCACAAAGTGGGCTTTATCAGAGACTACCTTCCAGCAGTCCTGACCTCAACCCCACTGAACACTTGTGGGATCAGCTTGGGCGTGCTCTTCCTGCCAGCGTGACCAACACAACCATGTTGGCTGACTTGCAACAAAATTGTTCAATCAATAAATTAAAATTGACCATTTCTGGCTGCTGTGTCTTCAGACCAATCCACCAAACAACACCAAACAAGAGTCAACAGCAAACAAAAGCTGCATTGGCAGCGAGGATTTGGCAAATTTTTCATGGTCGCAACCCACATACTCAGCTCTGCTGCTCATCCCACAAATGCATGTTCCTTACAAATGTGGCACCATTTAAAAGTTGAATAAACAGGTTTTCCGACGGTATGAAATTATTGCCAAGAAGCATTGTTACAACAAACAATCTACCAAACACAAATGTCCTTACTTTTTGTGATTATATTCAGGCACCATCTGCACTCTGCACTTTGCATTATCAGTGCTGACACTTTACAAACTTCATTGTGTCGTTTGATTATTTACTGACTTATTTCATTTAACAATTAAAAAAAAGTCTTTGCTTTCAGAATATTAAAACCTCTTCAAACGCACTTAAGCTGTTTGAAGCGGCTGAGCAGCATCACGCATCAAAATAATACTATAAAGTCAGTGTAGACATGCTGCACTCAATTTAACACCAGAGTATAATTTATTCCGGTTTACCGACATGACAAACAAGAGCGATGATAAAAAGTGGTGAGTCTCTACCTCTGAAGCCTTAAAGTCCCAACATGTATCCATTCCTGGGTTCATTATGTCCCTCCAGTCTGTGCAGCTAGACGCTAACTTGGTTTGTCAAACTGACCCTGTTGTTGGTTACGCTTGTTTTTCGCCTCGTTGGCTTCAAAATAAAAGTGTCCCTCAGACTCTCTGTGTAGTTCTCACTCCGGCACAGCCCGTGAACTACAGCACGGGCTCTGTCAGGTGTCCTTCCGGCCACCGTAGAGCACACCTGGGTGACAGTCACATGTCATGCGACGTATGTTGGTTAAAATAAACAACTCTGATCATGTAGAATTTCAGCAGGAAATATTGAACAATATCAATATATATTATGAATATATTATAGTGATAATGAATATATTAAATGATACATTTGATTTATCCTGTAAAGCACGTGCTCTGAAGAGTCTGAAATGATTTTGATGGAAGATGTGTGTTTTATAATAATGAAATTAAAACTATATGTCTCCTATTTTATGAATGAATATATCTAAAATTATTTTGGTTAGATATAGAATATTTCCATGTGACGTAGACTGGTTCAATTAAATATTTAGAAGAGAGACACCTGTTTTAATGATAAGATTATTTTGGATCTTTTTTTTAAATTCTCTTTTTATTGTTTTGTAGAAGCAGTATGAACATAATGTTAACAACATGCAGCCTATTTTATTATTAAGAATAATTTTACAAGACAACTTAGATAAAAATCATAACATAAGGATAGAGAATAGATTGTAATGGATATATCAAGAATGTTTAAAGGAGACTAGTCACATCCCTGTGTTTCTAATACTTATCAGACAAAGTCACATCTAATGTTTGACACATATAGCAGCCATTTTGTCCAGTTCTCAATAAAAATATCCTTTTGGGTTCTCAAACTGAAAGTCAGTGTCTCCATTATATAGATATTATAAACCAGGTCAATCCAATCATCAATATTTGGCTTTTTTTTTCAGCCATTTCTTAGTGAAGGATTTCTTACATGTCACCAATAGTATTCTATGCATATGTTTATCCTTTTTTCTCCATTTGAGTTCCTCGAATAAGTTAAAATTTGTAAAGCCTTTAATAATCATCGTTGTTTTTGTTACATGATGCCCTTATGTATAAAGTTTTGTCTTGTCCCTTTTGTTTTCTTGTCTAAGTGTTTCGAGATAACTGTATGGATTGAACATGATACAATTATTTTTAAAAATAATGATATTATTAGAAAGTTAAGAATCTCCTATTTTCATCAGCATCTGGGTCCCGACCTGTTTATGTATCTATACACTTTTTCATACATTCAGCGATGTCCAAAAGTCTGAGACCCCAATGAAACTCTCATCTTCACATAAACCTTGAAATATTCAGAAACTTAAATGATTCGGAAACATTTAAAAACACAGTACATGTAGAATGAACAGGAAATATTAAAGATCCTGCACCATTTCTATATCAGCAAAGTTTAAGCAAATCTGTTGTATTAAACAACTCAACACTTTTGTAGAAAAGGTCAGATTTCCTTGAGTTGTGTCCCTTCCACTGAAGCATGTGACACTCTGGTGGGTATGTTCTTCTCATCTGAGGATCATTTAAGTAATTCAACTTGCCACCAGTGTTCACTTTCTGAAAATTTGGCTGTGCCTCAAGTTTCCAGCACATTATTGTTTAGCTAGCAGCAATGGGATAGTGGGAAACATGGTATCGGGACTAAGTGAAAGTGTCAGAAGTCAAACAAAGAAGAAATTTTTAGCCAATGTAGATTGGAACCAGATGGCTCTTATGAAGTCTGAACAGTCATAAATGACATGAAATCTGATTTTTGCTAACCAGATTGAAACCACCTTTGGGAGGTAGTTTCAAATCTCATCTGGACAGATGTGTCTGAGTCAGAACAGCTCCTTAAATGACTTCACACAATACACGCTAGATGACGCCTCTGCTCCAACGTCGTTGCCACAGCAACCTGTCAGATCGGTCAGTAATGTGGCCCAGTCTGAACAGAGCCAAATCCGATTTGGACACTTGCTAAAAACAGTGCGGACAGTCAGCAGTCAAAAATTTGGATTTGAGAAGGAATCAGATTTGAATCAGATTCGCCTGCAGTGTAAGGCCTAAGCCTAAGGGGGCAGAGCATGGAACTCTAAAACACTTTGCAAGATCTACTTGACTGGCTGTGGCTCAGGAGTTAGAGTGGGTTGTACATTATTGAAACTAAAGTGGTTCGATCCCCGACTTGTCTGGTCTGCTTGTTGAACTACCCTTGAGCAAGAAACTGAACCCCACAGTGTGTCTGGCAAATGTGTGTGTGTGACAAATCAGAACAATATCAGATTATATATAAAGGTGGGAAAACAGTGGCTCAACAGCACATGATACAAAGGAGCAATTTTCTGCTCTTCCGCATTTTAACCACTAGATGTCACCGTCTGAGCACAGATCTGTTGCTGCTATCTGGTAATTTTCCGGTGGAAAGAAACTGAAACTGCTTCTATAGTATTAGATAATAATGTATAGAGCCTTTGATTTGATGCATTGTGTGAAGAGCATAAACTGGGTGATAGCTGTAGTTGGTGACGGCAAGGCAACATATAGGCTATATAGCGCATTTCAACGATAAGGCAATTTTAAGTGTGCTACATAAAACACAGAAAGCATCGAGAAAAAGTGCAAAGAAACACATTATAAAAGGACATTTAATACATGCAATTAAAAACTCAATTAAAGAGCTGGAAAATAGAAATTAAAACAAGCTATAACACGCTAAGCTTTGGTTTAAAAAGAAGTTAGAGCTGCAGCAGGCCTGCAGGTTTCTGGAAGTTTGCTCCAGATATGTGGTGCATCACAACTAAATGCTGCTTCTCCATGTTTAGTCTTGACTCTGGGGAGAGAAAGCAGACCTGTCACAGACAACCTGAGAGGTCGGGATGGTTCATAGTGTAGCAGACGGTCAGAAATGTATTTTGGCCATAAATCATTCAGTGCAGTGTAAACCAGCAGTCGTATTTTAAAATCAATTCTCTGAGAGCCAGTGAGCCAGCGTAAAGAGTGAAGTACCACACGCTTTCTGTGACTTGAGGAGAGTCCTGCAGCTATCACAGCCTGCGTTAGATGAAATACACAGACATGCAACCCTTCGAGATGGTCTGTGAAACGCTCCGGGGGCTCCTGCCAAAGGGTCAGCAGCTGCAGCGAGGCCTCCGATCAACAGGAAGCAAAGGACGCAACACGACAAGCTGTCAGTCTGCGTGTCACCATCAGTGTTCTCGCTGTGAAAATGGCGGGCTGACGTAAAAGAACAGACGGGGGGTTTCATACAGGTGTGTGGAAAACTCCTCCTCTGTAGGTTTCATTTCACAACACTTCCATTTTACTGTGTCAGAGTCTGGCTATAATCCCCAAACGACCTTACACAGATTTGGTGCTTTCTAATCCAAAATATTTCATGCAAACATAAATGCTGTTTTATGCTGAACACACATTTACGTTATAAAGATATTCATAGTCTAACTATTCTTATTAACAACCTCCCAGGTGTAAGGCGCTGCATGGTTTTCCACAACCAGAGTGGAAACAAGCTCTTTGGCACTTTTTCTTTGACCACTCTGCCTGCCAACATAAAGCCACTGGCAAGAAAAGTTGACCTATTTTTTTTTTTTTTTTTTTTTACACTAATTTGACTTTTGGCAACCCCTTTAAAAGAGTCTTATATTATTGCTTCCTCCATGACTCGTTTTCTGTAGCTTTTTATGTGACCACATAGGCAAAGGTCACTCTGTCATCTCACAGCAGAGCTCTAGTTTGAAGGTATAGATTTGTTCATTTGGCATCGTTGTGTGTATTCATTAAGGTTCCCTTCCTTGTCATGCATTTGTGGCCAAGTCTGTGAATGTTTTTCTTCCACTGTAAAGTGTTTCATAAATGTGTCCGTTGGTGATGCATTCAGTGTTCAGGTATTGAGAGAAGTGAAGCTGTTTCTCAGGTTGACGGATGGCCTCGTATGGGAGCGAAGACAATCTGGATATATATATATTTTGTTGATGTAGCATCACTGGTGTATTCATAGATAAAGATTTCGGGGTGGACACATTTCCCCTTAATATAAAGTAGTAGAGGGCTTTTATTTTGATGGAATTGAAGACATTTGGACCATAACTTGAAGTGGTGCATAAATATTCACCAGAATGCAGGAAATTAAATGATTGATGCTCAAGTGTTCTGGTGGACGACCTCAAAACCCCCATTTTATATGTCCCTTTTGGTGTATTGAAATATTTTACTCTGAAAACAAATAAATGTATACAGTTAACACTCCCCTCCCTGGAAATTTTAATAGAAACGACATTCTGTAAATTTTAAAGAGGGGAATTTGAATCACACAAATCCAAAATATTTCTATGGGATGAATTCAGCTTTGTTTATATTTCAACTTAAAGTATTCAGTAAAGGTTAAATTTGACAGTCAGGATTCAGTTGCTGAGACAAATTGAGTTGAATTGAATTGAACTGACTTGAGTTGAACTGAACTGAATTTAACTGAATTGAATTGAATTGAATTGAATTGAACTGAACTGAAATGAAATTGAATTGAACTGAACTGAAATGAGTTAAACTGAGTTAAACTTAACTGAATTGAGTTAAACTGAATTGAATTGAAATGAAATGAAATGAAATTGAACTGAATTAAAATGAGTTCAACTGAATTGAAATGAAATGAAATTGAACTGAATTGAATTGAAATGAATTGAAATGAGTTAAACTGAATTGAGTTGAGTTAAACTTAATAGAATTGAGTTAAACCGAACTGAATTGAAATGAAACGAAATGAAATTGAATTGAACTGAATTGAAATGCGTTAAACTGAATTGAATTGAATTGAACTGAAATGAATTGAGTTAAACTGATTTATTGAGTTAAACTGAATTGAATTGAAAGGAAATTGAATTGAACTGAATTGAAATGAGTTAAACTGATTTAATTGAGTTAAACTGAATTGAACTGAATTGAACTGAATTGAGTTAAACTGATTTAATTGAATTAAACTGAGTTAAACTGAATTGAATTGAATTGAAATGAATGATGGCCTCTCTCTGCCTCCACAGCCTTGTTCTCAGACAGTTTTGCATGGCAACAGGTACGAGGTTATGTACAGCTGGCACATGACAAGTTTTTACTTGTCATCCTGTGCAGCAAAACAATGATTCATCTATTGCAAAATGATGTTTCAGCAGAGCAGGTCTGAGGTTTGACCTCAGGAACTCAGATTTATTTTGTGTTGAAACCACAGAGTATAAAACACAATTACAGTATGAAAAACACAGTAACAGTGTCAAACTGTAAACCACAGTTGCAGTAGAGCAGTTATACTGTAAAGCTCATTCATTTTACGGTAAAACTTGACAACAGTAAAGCTACTGTAAACAGGTAATAGCAGTAACTTATCTAAAAGTTCAATGTGTGCTCGATGACAACAGATCATCTATCAGATTACTGTTGTTGAAGCAGCCCAATGTAGACAAACTGGTTTTAGAGGAGACAGCTGTCTGATTAGTGATGGAAAAACCTGGAACTCAGCCATGTTTTCCTGACTAATCTGGTTTGGAAGTGTTTTTGTCCAACTGCCAAACATAATGACACGTTAATCAAGTAATTACCCGCTGAAGTCTGGGACATGTCTGCTCACACACATCACATTTTTTAAAACATATGTGATGCATATAAAGCACAACATGTGTTAGCTTAACTCCACTACAGCATTTCCTGAATACACAGTACTATGTAGTAGTAGTTATAGTTAATAGTTATAATGGTAACGTACATGATCAGCTCATAAGATATAAGCCATTATGTCTGATTAATGACCAACAGTATAGAAAGAAGTTAAAATGAGCATCATATAGCAATATAACACTGGCGGGGTCATTCTGCTGATGTTCTTTTACTCGGTGGTGCAGTTTTGAAGACCTTGTACTTGCCTTGTGTATTTCATTTTTGGCTCCACTATGTTTCAGCTGCACATATCACACTTTTTACTCCACTATATTTATTAGATGATTATAGTCACTTTGCAAATTCTGATTTTACAGACGAAATATATGATCAGATCATAAAACATGATGCATTGCTGTAGATTAAATGACCCATCAGTGTATAAACTAGGTAAAAATAAACAAAGACATCTACAAAGTAAAATGCTGCCTACATTAATGAACCATAAACATCCAATAAACCAATATGTTTGACACTTTTTTGTTGACAATGCTTCCATACCTAAGCGCTAGTTGAGTAAAATGACTTTCATCCGAGTGTCTTAAACTGTGTTATCACTACATCAAGTTTCTGAGCTCTTCATGCACCACTGGTTTAAAAGTTCGTAGAGTATAATCTACAGTAGCATAGCACAAACTTTTAACCATTTGAGCACACTGATACACAAACACATAAATGCTAAAAAGAGATTTTTCTGCAAAATATTTGCTTCATGCAATATGTATTTGCTCAAAACTACTTAAGTGGATATGAGATTGTTTGTTTGAGATTTTAACAGATTTTTCACATTTTATTTTGTTAATGTAAATGTGAGACTTTATATACACCAGGAGTCTTCAACGTTTGATGTATTGACTACCTAAATTATAGACTTTTTTAGTTATGATAGGGAAAAATGCCACAACATTTGCTCTGATTGGTCTAAAGTCCTGAAATCTGGTGCAGACATACTTTGGGCAAGTATTTAACGGTACAATTCTGAAATCTTAAGATCATAAAATAAAAAAATAAATAGTCATTGTGTTCAAGATTGTGTTTATTAAATGTCCTCCATATAAAATATCTTTTACACTGCATGTGTGTGCATATCTCTGATATTCAACGTGTTCACAGCAGTTGTGAAATCTAACTTAGTACAACTTTGAAGTACTTGTACTTTACTTGGGTGTTATCATTTTCTGCATGTACGACCAAGACAAGGAGAAAACCATAAAAACTTAAAAGAACTTTTTAAGGAAAGCTTAAGGAGAAGACTTCAGGATATTCTGTGCAGCTGATTTTATTCTGAGGAAACCTTAACGGGACTTAAACGAAAATAAGGTGTAACTTAAGGTGTTTTGTGCAACCGGCCCAAGGTACTTTTTTCTTTCTTTCTTTTCTTTCTTTCTTTCTTTTTAAATCAGACTATATTTAGTCTTTGGGCACATGGGACTATTGCTTCTTTTGCCAAAATATTTAATACAGTGTGATTTGTTCAGATTTGTGTTGAAGAAACTCAAATTTTCAGTTGCAGGCACAAATAAATTCTGTGTGGACAAGGAGAAAACCGTAAAATACTTAAGAGAACATTTCAAGGAAACTTTAGACTTTCTTATCACACTATATCTAGTCTTTGGGTACATGGGACAATTGATTATTTATCCACAGATGTATTAAATACGTTAAAAAAGAATAGTGCCATGTGCCCAGAGATTAAATACACTGTGATTTATTCAGATTTGTGTTTGAGGAAATTCAAAACTGAGTTGCAGGCACAAATAAATTTGGATTTTACATATGAAGAAACAGGAAGAGAAAAGGAGAAAACCATAAATACGTAAGTGAACATTTTAAGGGAAACTTGAGGAGAAGACTTAAGGATGATTTTTGCAGCTGATTTTACTTTGTAGAAACCTTGACTAGGACTTCAAGGAAGATCTTAACTTAAGGTGTTTCATGCAACCAGCCCCAGATACTTTTTTTTTTTTTATCATACTATATTTTGTCTTTGGGCACATGGGACTATTGATTCTTTATTCACAGATGTATTAAATACATAAAAAAAACAGTGTGATTTATTCAGATTTGTGTCTGAGGAAATTCAAAATTTTAGTTGCAGGCACAAATAGGTTCTGTCTGGACAAGGAGAAAACCATAAATACTTAAGAGAACATTTTAAGGGAAATTTAGACTTTCTTATCATACTATGTTTAGTCTTTGGGTACATGGGACTATTGGTACTTTTTCCATACATGATGATATGCCCAGAGATTAAATACAGTGTGAATTTCTTCAGATATGTATTTAATGAAAATTCAAAATTCAGTTGTAAGCACAAATAACTTCTGATTTTACAAATGAAGAATAGGAAAAGACAAGGAGAAAACTATAAATACTTAAGTGAGGAGAAGACTTAGGGATGTTTTTTGCAACTGACCTTAACTAGGACTTCAAGGAAGCTCTTAACTTACGGTGTTTTGTGCAACCAGCCCCAGATACTTTTTTCATCATACTATATTTAGTCTTTGGGTACATGGGACTATTGGTTCTGTTCCATTCATTCAAAACAAACAAACAAGCAAGCAAACAAAATAAAACAGTAGTCCCAATGTGCCCAGAGATTAAATACAGTGTGCTGATCTCAGTTTTTAGCCAATTTCTTCAGATTTGTGTTTGAGGAAATTCAAAATTCCAGTTACAAATATAAATTCTTAGAACATATGTGAGATTGTGTAACTGGGTCATCTCTTTTCTATTTTTTGTTGATCTGAAACGAGAACAAACTGTCCTGTTTACATGAATCAGGTTTCATCAGTAGAGGGCGCACCACTTGTTTATCAGTGCCAGTCAAAATGTGTCTTTGTCTCTCCTGAGGTGTCACATTATCAATCCCGTCCGTTTTGCCCCCTCTGTGTTTTTCCATGGTCCACATATGAAGGGTAAGCTAAGGCTGAAAGCTGCTCAGCCAGCGGGGGTTTCTCTCTTTGTGTTTTCCCCCGCAGTGAATGAGAGACTCCCCTCTCATCACGGGCTGATCACGGACTGGTCACGTTTTGTCTTTGGGCCAATCAGAGGCGGCGGAGATGCTCAGCAGCTCTATAAATCCAACGTGGACGCGGTGAAGGAAGCAGGAATGAAAAACAATAGAAACCTCCACGAAGACCACGCATCTAGAGACTCTTTTAGTCTTTTGATATTTTTCTACACTTAACATAAGGTAAGGGCTTTCTGATTTTCTCATTATCACACACATCAGCTCATGGATTAATTACTAGAGGAGAAATTGTTTCCTATTTGTGTGCTGCTGAAAGTTTCCCTTTGTTTTCACCTGCTATGTTTGTTTATTAGGATGTGTGTTGTTTGTGTTTATGTTGCTCTCCATGTCTTCTGTGTCCTCATGAGTCAGAGCAGATGAGTAGTCAGGTTGCAGGATGAATCACTGGTGATGGTGTTGTATAATCAGACACAATGTTATTTTTCCTCATCAATAACATTTAGTTGAACCTTTTTCTGTCAGCCTCATGTGTTCTGTCACATCCTGTCTGGCTGTGTGATATTTTATGTTTAGACACAGTGGCTTCATTGTGTGGTTTCCTCACGTCTCTGTAGGTTTTGGTCAAGAAAATGGCCACCTCAGCAAGTTCAAAACTGAACAAAGCTGTTAAGCAGCAGTACATGGATCTCCCTCAGGGGGACAAGGTCCAAGCCATGTACATCTGGATCGATGGGTCTGGAGAAGGGGTGCGCTGCAAGACCAGAACTTTGGATTCTGAGCCCAAGACGATAGAGGGTAAGATCCGGTTCCGGTATCATCAACACGTCCGCAACAACAAGACTTCGGAGTCGCTGATTTCAGTTGTTTTTCTGTGTCAGATCTTCCTGAGTGGAACTTTGATGGCTCCAGCACCTACCAGTCAGAGGGCTCCAACAGCGACATGTTCCTCATCCCTGCAGCCATGTTCAGGGACCCGTTCAGGAAAGACCCCAACAAGCTGGTGCTCTGCGAGGTGCTCAAGTACAACCGAAAACCGGCAGGTGAGCACAGGAGAACGAGCCTGAGAGTCACTGCAGTTAAAGGATGAGAATCTGGTTCATTGCCAAGTACGCACGTAAAGAATTTGCTTTGAGGCGTTGCCATAAATCAATAAATGTGAATATAAAACAGATGATATTTATGATAAGAACAATACTCTAAAAATATGTACAATATATATGAATTTAACCCTCTCTTTGTTCCTGAAGAGACCAACCTGCGCCACACCTGTAAGCAGGTCATGAGCATGGTGGAGAACAACCACCCGTGGTTCGGTATGGAGCAGGAGTACACTCTCCTGGGCACGGACGGGCATCCCTTCGGCTGGCCCTCCAACGGCTTCCCCGGTCCACAAGGTGAGAAGCTTGTGTGACTGTTTGTGAAAATGTAATGTGAGAAATCCGAAAGACCAGCTGAGTTTTGACATTTAGTTTCCTTCCACCTGATTAGGGCCTTATTACTGTGGAGTGGGAGCAGATAAGGCGTATGGTCGAGACATCGTGGAGGCGCACTACAGAGCCTGTCTGTACGCTGGGGTTAACATCTGTGGCACCAATGCTGAAGTCATGCCAGCTCAGGTATTTGTCTTTTTTACTGTTGTCCCACTTTCAATAAAAATGCATTTTCAGTTGTGATTGTGTAATACCAGTTAATAATGTGGCCTCTGTTGTGTTTCAGTGGGAGTTCCAGGTCGGGCCTTGTGAAGGTATCAATATGGGGGACCACCTGTGGGTTGCTCGCTTCATCCTTCACAGAGTGTGTGAAGATTTCGGTGTGGTGGCGTCCTTTGACCCCAAACCAATCACAGGGAACTGGAACGGTGCCGGCTGCCACACCAACTTCAGCACGAAGGAGATGCGAGACGACGGAGGGCTGAAGTAAGAATGAGCTTTCATTGTCGTAAATAACTCTGGTATGATGTTTTGGTTTTGTGCAAGTTCCTAATTCCCTTTTCTTCACAGAATCATCGAGGAGTCGATAGACAGGCTGGCAAAGAGACACAGGTACCACATCCGAGCCTACGATCCCAAAGGCGGGCTCGACAACGCCAGGCGACTCACCGGCCGCCACGAAACTTCAAACATCGACGAGTTCTCGGCAGGCGTGGCCAATCGCGGCGCCAGCATCCGCATCCCTCGCTCGGTCGGGCAGGACAAGAAGGGCTACTTCGAGGACCGCCGTCCGTCCGCCAACTGCGACCCTTACATCGTCACGGAGGCTCTGGTGCGCACGTGTTTACTGAAAGAAGAAGGAGAGGAGCCAACAGATTACAGCAAATGAACAATCTTAAGACCAAGTGTCATTACCAGTACTGTGTTTAGCCACGTCTTCTTCAAGACTATGGATCCAAGTTAAATTGTTAACATGACAGATGAAATGATTCTTAAGCTATTCCTGCATTCTTTGTGCATTTACTTGCATGCAGAGAGTTTTTACCTCTGGCACAAACACTGCCAACACATTTTGTCATGGTAGCTGATAACTTGTATCGAATTACATAACTGAGTGTTTTTAACCTGTACTAATGAAAAACATTCTTTAAGTGCAGCAGGTTTTTGCTGTAGAACTGTGACCCAAAGGATCCCAAAGGCATTTGAATGTTGCTGACTGTCACAATGGTGGTTTTTATCATGTTGTGGATGTTTAAGGTCAAAATGTCAGCCAATGTTTTTTTTGAATAATGACTATGTTTTTTGTCTGTTTTTTCACTTGTAATTGTCAAAAAAAAAATAAACGGCTAACATTTTTAGGTCTGACTTTTGACTCTAGTTTAATCCCATGTTTTGCTTGAAAGGTCCAGTGTGTCATATTTACAGGGATGTTTTGGTAGATAAGAACAGTTTGTTTTTCATCACCTTAGAATGAGCTGTTAATATCTACACAGGGAGCATGTCCTCATCCACAAAGTTGCACCCCCATGTTTTTACAGTAGCCCAGAACAGACAAACTGAACACTGGCTCTACAAAGGGACATTCACATTTTCGGAAAAACAGATTTGTTTTTTATTCACATGAAACTGCTTTATTCAGTATTTTTATCCATTTAAATCACCAGGTCTGTTTGTTTTGGAGAGGAAGAGACCTCTGCACATAATCCAGCTTCTTGTAAGATAAATTACAAGAAAAAAAGGTGAGCACACATTAGCAGATGCTCGTGATCAGTCTCCAAAATGCCAAACACGCCAGGGCAGTGGCTCCCAACTGTCGGGTCACGGGTCTGTTCTGAGTGGATCTCAGCTGACTTGTAAACATGTCAAGTTTGTCAAAATTACATTTCTTTATGAAGTACAGTGAATTTCCATCAGAGTTTG
Organism: Epinephelus cyanopodus; assembly: GCA_026686955.1. NCBI lineage: Eukaryota > Metazoa > Chordata > Actinopteri > Perciformes > Serranidae > Epinephelus > Epinephelus cyanopodus. The sequence goes on from CM048920.1 coordinate 8,717,297, forward strand.
TATTTTGAAGTGATGTTTCGTGCTGTAGAGTGAGTGACAGACTGACAACATACTAGCTCAGCGACATGGTCAAACGCAATTATGATGCTGAATATATTAAACTGTGTGGAGCTTCAACTAGCGACTACGGAGAAATCAGGATCTCATTGCTGCATCAGTCGGGATTTGCCTGGCAACGTCCATCTGCCCAGTTTAATATGCAATGTAATTTTATACTGTATGTGTAGTAGGGGGTCTGTCTCTCTTTTGTCAAACTTTGATGAACCCTACACTAAGGTGAGGAAGACTCTACAATTCAGATGATTATACACTAAAAAACCTACTTAAATAATATATTTCACTTATGCCAATATATCCCCAAAACACACTGGACCTTTAAGTTGTGTTGTGACACAAGCCTGTTGGTCACATCCACTGTCAGCTGATATGAATCTCTAAAATGTGACCCGCGTTAAAGGAAATGCACTGTAATGTTCAACAAATGGTGGCTGATTAAGACACGGGAACATTCACATCCCCCGCCTGTTCAGACAGCTAAATAGACAAAGTGGCTGTCTTCACTGGAAGGTCAACATGACGTCAAACCTTCAAAAGAGTTGTGACAGATTTATCTTTTACTGTGAATACAGGGATAAAGGGCACGTGAGCGCACTGACTTTGCTGACTCCTCAGGACTTGCTCCTCTAAAAGTAAACGTCAGTCTGGTATGTTGTTTTGAAACAAGTCTCAATAACCTATGGACTAGTTTTTTTAAGTAGGCCAGGAGAGTAAAGACAGCCTGGGGAGTTCCTTTCAAAAGAACACCTGAAAACCTACAGAGAGGGACGACAATTAATCTGGAGCAGTCACATTAGCTGAATTAACAAGTTAATGTTTAATTTCATAATTAGTGTACACAGTTACATAAAAACATGGTCACAGTTACATAAAGACTTTAACAGTCTGAGGCAGTTACATGACTGCCTCTGGTTTTACTTAATGTTACATGTCTCATTGCACAACTTACAAACTTGATTTGAAAACATGTTGATTCCAGTAAATGCACTGAGCTGGTGAGGGACAGACATCTGTCATGTTTAGGCACATCATAATTTCTTGCCAAAATCAAAACCAAATACTTGATGACAATTTAATAAAAAATGTATTTCGTGCACCTACTAATCTCAAAGGGGAAACAGGTTTTCTGTTGTGGTTGACATGTTTTCTCTTTCCATTGAATACAGAACAAAAGTTTAGCCCAAAAATTTTTAATGCCTCCATGCTGGCAACTGCCGTGGCCTGAGGCATTATGTTTTTGGGTTGTCTGTTCCATTCTCATTCTCACCATGATATCTCAGGACCGCCGAGAGAATTCCTAGAATTTTGCACAAACTTCCATTTGGACTCAACAATGAACTGATTAGATTTTGGTGGTCAAAGGTCAAGGTCAGTATGACCTCGCATTGGTCCTATTCTCATGAACAGATTCTCAGAGCCTTGAGGGAATTTTGTCATATTTTGCACAAACATTCACTTGGACTCAGGATGAACTGATTAGATTTTGGTGGTCAGTGGTCAAAGTCATTGTGACCTTGTGTTAGTCCCATTCTCGTGAAAGTGATATCTCAAGAACACTTCAGGAATTTCCTAGAATTTGGCACAAATGTTTCTACACTGAACTGATTAGATGTTGGTGTTCAAAGGTCAAAGTTATTGTGACCTTGCATTGGTCCCATTTAGGTGAATGTGATATCTCAGGAGTACCTTGACGGATTTTTTTCAAATTTGGCAAAAACCATTCACTTGGATTTGATGATGAAATTATTAAATTTTGGTGGTCAAAGATCAGGGTCACTGTGACCTTGCGTTGGTCCCATTCTCATGAACATGATATCTCAAGAACACCTGGGGAATTTCCTAGAATTTGGCACAAATGTCCACTTACATGGATACAAGGATAAACTGATCTGTATTGGTGGTCAGAGGTCAGTGTGACCTTGCATTGGTCCCATTCTTGTGAATATGCTATCTCAGAAGTGCCTCGAAGGAACTTCGTCAGATTTGACACAATCATCCACTTGTATTCAAGATTGAACTGATTAGATGTTGGTGGTCAAAAGTAAAGGGTCAAGGGTGTTGGTCCTGTTCTTGTGAAAGGGATTGCTCAAGAACACCTCAGGAATTTCCTAGAATTTGGCACAAAAGTCCACTTGGACTCAACAGTGAATCATAAGTGCTATATTGTAGGCAACTGGACTTGCTTGCATTTCTTGAAGATGTTTCATCTCTCATCCAAGAAGCTTTTGCAGTTTTAAATAACTGGTATGGAGTTGCAAGCTTTGAACTCTGTGTGGGTGTGAACCCTTACACAGTCGTTGGGGTCAGACGTGGACTCTTGGTTTCAGACTCGTTAAGGTCACATCGTGAGTCATTGACCCACCTGGCCATCATGTGAGTTGTGTGGGTCAGGTGGGACCAGATGCGAATGGGTGTGAAGTTGTCTGGGGAGGGATCCCAAGACTGCATTGTAGGTGGGTGATAAGTGGTGTCGTAGTGGTGACGACTCACATTATCCACCTTATCCCTAATTATGACAAAATTTCACACAAATGTCTCAGTAAATAATTTTATATTCAAAAGGTCAAAGGTCAACTTCACTTTGACTTCACAATGTTCTGCAAAAACACTTTTCTGGTCATTATGCAATGTCATATCTAAGGAACAGATGGGAAGACATTTGATCAGACACTGTGACTTGGCTGGTTGGAGAAGGAGAACAACTGCAAGGCTGTGTTTATAGTTTCTGCATGTAATAACTATTTTACAGCAACTTCAATATATGATGTAATACTGCTTATCAGTTTTTATAATCATGCTGCAGTGTTTGAGATATTTCACAGTATTTCTCCTTCCTTCCAAGTTGCTGGAGCCTCTTCAGCTCACACTAGCATGAAAATCAATTTGCAAAGATTTGAAACATGTATCGAGTTTGGTTTTTCATCGCAGAGAACATCATGTCTGCTTTAATAATCATTTATAAAGCTGCATTTTTATTGTAAGAGTAACTATAAGCGTCAACGATGCATCAAAAATAAAAAAAAGTAAATGGCAGAAAGGAAAGCAGAGAAGTTGTTCAAATTAATGCTGTTAAATGATAATACAGTTTTTGATTGTTTAAGAGATTATTACTGGTGTCAGCAAGGTGACACTGTGGCCTAGAGGCTCTCCAGTAAAAGTTTTGTCTCACGTTTTATCTCATCAATAGTCATGTCTTGAGTGTAAGTAAACTTGAGTAAGACATTTAAACTCTACCCAAACTCTACCTAATCTAACAAGTATTTAGTGCTTTAAGGGACAACGTGCTATGATTTGGGGCCCAAGGGTTAGCTTCATGCCACACTTTACAGTTGGTCTGTACAAAATGATACTATGGCCAAGAACTTATGGCACTATACTCTACTTAGCATGGTAGTGGAGGTCTTTAAGCAGGCTCAGGGGACAGTTTGCCTTATAGGGACAAAATTGGTGTCCCAAATTTGGTTTTACTTGAGCGCATTCAGCTTGGACTAAAATCTGTCTTGACTGTGGTGAGATTATGGTTAGAGTTATAAATGGAGCACTATATAGAGTACTTCAGAATCAGAATAAAGTTTATTGTCAAGTAGGTTTATACATACAAGGAGTTTGCCTTATTGTTTTGTCCAAACGATAAACATATTAAGATAAATAAAAATACAGGCAAAGTACTGTACAAAGTACAAAAGTCAAGAACATAATTTAATAATAGAAAATTACAATAAAAAAAGGATGCTAGAAAAATAATATAACAATTTAAGAGGATGCAATAAAGTATAGAGAATATGTGCAATATACAAGGATAAAATTCCAAGATGTGCATTAATGTAATGCATAAAGACAGATGTCAATGGCATCCTGGGAGTTTCGTGAAGATTTTTTTTGTTTTGGTGACATGACATTTCAGTCCTGATGGACTCCAACCTCCTAGATAGGAGAAAAGCAACGCACACCGCAGATTGTCTTTGTTGAGGTGCTGGCAATGGAGTAGAAAACTTGAAAGAGAGGGAACGCCGCACACTCAGCTCCAAGTAAAAAAGGAATTTTATTAATTATTATTTTATTAGGACAACGTTTCGGCACAGGGCCTTTGTCAAGTCTTAACACACTTTACTTGGAGCTGAGTGTGCGGCGTTCCCTCTTTTTTCAAGGACTTCAACCTCCTGCCAGAGAGGAGTGTCTCAGAAAGTTGTGTCCTTGTCCTTAGCAGAGGCAGCAGCGTACCAGATGGTGATGGAGGAGGTGAACATGGACCTGATGATGGCAGTGTAGAAGCGCACCAGCACTAACTTGTGCAGGTTGAGCCACTTTTTCTGCCACAGAAAGTAAATCTACTGTTGTGATTTTTTTGATGAGGAAGCTGATGCTCAGCTCCCACTTGACACTGTGAGTGGTGATGGAGCCCAGGAAGCAGAGGGACTCCACAAGTGCCTTCTTCTGGAAATCCACAACCATCGCCTCTGTTTTTAGTTCATTGAGCTTTAGGTTCCTTTGTCTGCACCAGGTTACCAGGTGATCTTCCACCTGTAGGCGCTAACCAGAATTAGCAAAGTGAGGGTGGCAGCGTGACAGACTGGTGACTGGGGAAAGGACGCAGCCTTGAGGGGAACCAACGCTGATGGTGCAAGAGTCAGACACAAGTTTCCCCAGCTTCATGTGCTGCTTCCGTCCAGACAGAAAGTCTGCTGTAATCCATGTGCAGGTGAAGTCAGACAGGTGCAGCTGGGAGAGCTTGCCCTGCTGCAGGCCGAGGGTGATGGTGTTCAAGGCAGAATTGAAGTGTACAAACAAGATCCTGTTGTAGGTTCCTGAGGAGTTTAGGGGCTGGAGGATGTCATGGGGGGGGCATGTTTACTATGTTGCTTACAGATCTGTCGGCACTGTTGGTGAACTGCAGGAGTCCAGGAGTGGGTTTGTAAGGGTTTCAAGGTGGGACAAACCAAGACACTAAAAATACGTCTTAACCACCGCAGGCGAGTACTTGGCATGTCTCCAGTAAGGTGTTAAAGATGTCTGTGAACACGGCGGAGGCAGAAACAGAGTCGGGACCGGCTGCTTTGCAAGGATTCTGTCCTTTAAACAGCCTGTTAACATTCTCTCCTCTCGTCCCTGTGGTGGTGGTGGAGGAGGGGGACTCTGGCATGGGTGGTGGTGGTGGTGGTGGAGGAGGAGCTGCTGGATGGGGTCACGGGGGATGGTGTCAGGAGTGTCCTATTGTCTTTCAAAGCCACAACAAAACTCATTCAGGATGTTTGCTGGGCCCAAGTCATTAGAGGAGTAGGGAGCTTTACGTCTGAAGTTAATCATCTAAATGTTTCCAGACAGAAGCAGAGTCATTTGCTGAGAAGTCTTTTTGCTTCTCTCATTGCCTCACCACTATTAGTATTTTGCAGTCGGGCCAACCAATCTTATTTTAGCTTATGTCCATAAAGGGACCTACAGTTTTCCCCATATCTCTATATTTTCTTTTTCTTGATTTAGCAATAGATGCCCATAAATAGACCGGAGTCACGGTGTGTGTGGCGGTGTTTGCTCACAGTGAATTGTTTGACAGCAGTCTGAGAATACACAAAAGTCAAACTGGGTTCAGAGTTTACTGCCAAATCAAGATGTTCAGTACAATGGAGAGACAAAATAAGAAGAGTCACTTTACCACAAACGAACTCTCTTGACTGAGGCTTTCAGCACATACTGAGGTGATACCCGAGGAGGTGCATATATTGCACTGCATATTCACTGTTGCACAACCTTTTGAATTGTTCCCTTTGCATTACAAGTGGAGCCCCTCCTCCACTTCTCCTGTGTTATCCCACTCCATTGATGGGCTGCAAAAGTATGTGAATGGACCACTTTGGCAACAATATGAGGATAAACTGATATTTCAGATAACCTGGGCAGATAAACTGGACAAAGCGGAGGTCTCACGAGGAAAACCATTATGCCTACAGCCTTGTTGCCATGGCAGCCGGAGTCTAAACTCGGGCAATCTGGTGTGTGGAAGAGAGGCGGGGGTGGGGCTCCATACCAGGCTATTACATAACAACAAGCAGGTCAAGAGTATGTGTAGTGCACATAACAAAGACAGTTTACAAACCACAACTATGGCTTCTTATGTCCTGCAGAGCCAGTGTGGTATCACATATCATGATAAACCACTCAGTCTCACTTTGCCCTTTTCATTACACAACGCAGACTATTGATTATAACTACAGAGGCATCTGAGCTGCGATTCAATCAGAGGCTCTGGACCTAATCAGATAGCTTGAGAAGCACCACCCTGTCTTAACTCTAATCTCATCACATTGTTGCAGCCTCTTCTGCTTTAGAGGCCCTGCAGCCCAGGGAATCACCACAATCACTGGTGACAACAGAACAGAACTGGCTGTTTTTCTGTCCCACCCCTCCCCCACATCCTCAAACCTCCCAAAAGCCTCCTCCCCCGCGGTGGTAGGTTCGGGGACATGTAGCGAAAACTGTCACAGCATTGCCGGCTTGATGGTCGGAAACTTGAGCAGCTGTGAAAGCAGAGCCGCACAGTGAGACAGAGAGGTTAGAGAACCCTGGACGGAGGAGCATGACCGCCACCAATTGTGACAAACGTCAGCAAGATTTCAAACAAACACAATCAGCTGTATGATCAGAACTGTCCTGACCGCCGTGATTAAACATGACCTTAAAGCTCAGATTTTATCTGTTACTAGTAGACTGAACAACTAAGATATTGTCTTAAGACAGATAATGAACAGCAACAAGGTCCAGTTAAAGGTTGCATCCAATTTCAGCACAAAATCTTGGACAAGGAGCTTCCTCGTGTTCTGGTGTGTGTCCTATTATGGCAACCCTGCTGCACATACATCACAGCTGACCGGTGATAAGAAACATGAGATCGTGTGACAAGCCTAAGAATAAGCTCAATGCATGTTCCCATTAGCCTCAGAACCAGACAAATCTGCGAGCTCTTATTTAAGTTTGGCAAATATACGTCTGCTTCCCCTGCTATTCAAACTGATTTCCATACAGCCCGGTGGGCCTGGCCAATCACAACCGTTTATGGAATATGGGGCACGTTTCAGACGATGACAGTTTGCAGAACCATCGTTCCTTACGCAAAATACATGATGACCATAGACTGTAAAAAATAATACACGTAGCTACCATGACATCACCCACTGGTTTGCGAAATCCTGTTTTGAAACCTCAAGTTAGGCATTTCTGCTGTCTTGCTTTTTTGAAGCCAGAAGTGACCATATTTGGGTGAGAGGCTGGAGCTATGGAGGAGCGAAGGGTGGTTTTGACTGAAAAGCTGAGGACACTATCAGCAGACAGCCTGTCCTTTATTGTCTGGCATTTTGTGTTTTAGTGTGGCAGGCGAAAACAGAGACTTTTGAAAAGGATGACACAGGCCAACACATTCTCACTCGGACCTCGTCACATATTGATGTTCGATCATGGACTTTCCACGTCCACGTAGAATGTGCAAGGTACCCTGGTTGTGTTGGTTGTTGACGTTGACAAATTGTTTTTTACCTTCAACAACAAACACACATGGTCAGGTTCAGTAAAAAATAACAGGGTTTGGCTTTAGAATCTTACAGGATACGAACACTGCTGTTGAGGGTAAAAGTCTGTGTTTATTGGACTCACGTCCACCCTAGTCGGACTTTTGTCGCCTTAACTTTTCGTCCTTGTTCCACTGCACTTCCCCCTGATGCTGCAAGGCTCTGTCAAACTGTAATGGCAAAGTTGACAAGAAAGACCAAAGTGTTTTACAGCTGAAACCAGGTTTCCCTACCAGATGATGACACACACAAACCAATCAGGAATTTTACATGTGTATGAATTTTGTGTGGTATCTATATCCGTGTGATGATAAGAGTTTGCTCCATGCTTTACAGTAAGATGATCTGCACTAAATATAATTCCCAACATGAGAAGCTGAGAACATGTGTCGAGCCTCACATGTTTTCCTCCTCTGTGTTTGGCTAACAAGACCAGGCTAGACCCTTCTTCCTAGAAGGTTTTTTTCCTCTCTTATCCTGTTTGGCTGAACTCCCTGGTGTCAGGTTGCACACAGCTGGGACAAAAAGTTCTCTCACATGTGTACACTATTCGAGTGCATTTTGTTCTTTTGGAAAATGTAAAATATTTGCAACACAGTCTTGGAAGACTTAGCCTTGATGCTTAAAAGAGCCTTTTGTTGGACTTCACTTAATAAAAGCCTTTGCCCTACAGGACAAACTCATCAGGAGTAAACACCTCTGTATAATTTTTTATTTTCAAAGTTTATCTGAATGAAATAAAAAGACAACAATCAGAGCTGACATGTAGGACTGAATGAAGCCAGTTGTTTTCATGATTGATTTGTTTACTTGGACTCTCTGTCTGGACTTTCTTTCACTGCTTCTGTCATGACGCGCTCTCCTCCCCCGCCCTCAAATTCCAGCTCACGTGTTTTGAAACTGAGCTGTGAACTGTTGAGTGTCAAAACACTGACCGTCAGCAGTGTGGAAATTTTGGAATATGAGGGTACCAACCGGTCACCAGAAATGTTGGCACTATTTGTTTCTGCAAACCATAGATATGTTACATTTGAACCTTATAATGTCACAGATACATTAAAACTTTACATTTCAACAACACTGGATAAGGTGTGATTAGGTTTAGGCACAAAAACCACTTAGTTATGGCTAGGAAAAGATCATGTTTTGGCTTAAAATACAGAGGAGGCAAAATCCCAACAGGAAACGCAGCAATGTCTCAGTAAACACACACTTGTCATGGCACAGTCCCCACTGGAAAAGCAGTGATGTCTCAGTAAAAAACAACCACTCTTTGTGCCAGTATCCTAGAAGGAAACAGAGCAATATCTCTGTAAATTACTTTTTTTCATGGCACTATCCCTGCTGGAAAAATAGCAATGGGTTGTTATAAAACACAGACACATGGCTCCTAAAAAGCTGATCAAACACACAGTGACAGGTCGCTACAAAACACTCACTTTTTGAGCTTAAAAAGCTGTTGGAAAAACATCAACTAATCGCTATAAAACACCCACGTTTGGTGCCTAAAAAGCTGCTGGATAACAGTAACAGGTCGCTACAAAACATTTAAGTTTGGTTCCTGAGACACTGATGGAAAAACAGCAATGGATCGCCACAAAACACCCACATTTTGAGTCTAAAAAGCCACTGGGACACAGCATTACTTGCTAAATCACGACCGGTTTTGTTGTTTTTTAGACTGTGGACTGCTAATTGCAACCAGCTGAAATATCTCCTGGTTAGAATTCCTCCAGTGTTCAATGTTCAAGAGGTTTTCACCAGGAGCTGAATTACCCTCAGAGGTTTCTTCCTCTGATTTAACCGGTAAAAACACTGAATAAAGCAGTTTTATGTTAAAAAATAAGTGTTTTATCAACACTCTTGTCGCGTAGGGGTTGCTAACTATACTGGCTGACAAGAAAATGCAAAAGGCCCTCTTATGAGCCAGTGTTTGTCATGTCCAGTTTCCGTAACTAAGGACTCACTCCCTATGTAGACAAATCTGGCTCATCCTCAAGTAACCAAAAAAATAATTATTCTTATCTTCAGGTGATTTTACGCTAAAGAAAACATACTTATTATATTATATTCCAATTATACCAATTGCTCAGACCACAACCTTCATTTTGATCTTAACTAAACACCTGTAAAGTATCACGACTGTATCTTGCATGCTTGTGATGCTATCATGTGGCAAAATCTGTGCACAGACAGAAGTATAACCACCTGGAAGGATTCTCAAAACATATTCTTGGTAGTTGCTTTTTAAAAGGACACAAAGAGGGCATGACTTTTATTGGAAGCTTCAATATGAAGGTGAATGGAACGCTTTTAGTCTCCTAATTCCTTAAACTGAGAATTGGTGTCCTGATGATGCCGAGAGACTTTAACGTCTCAGCATCCCATAATTCCTTTAACTCACTCCCACAGTTGTGATAATTTATGAGTAAAACAAGAGAAAGCAGCAGAGTGGCACTTTGAAGAAGCAGATAACCTATAAATTAGGATCCTGCAGTTCAAGACCCTATGTTAGCAAACACACACTGAGCCCCTCTCAGCACTCTGACACTCACTGTTCCTTTGAAATCCGAACATCACTTTACTGGCATGGTCTTCTGTTTTGGTACAACAGTTCCTTGTACTATATTTAGACGGCACATTAGAGTTGTCAGTTCTGCATGCCACTGAAAGTGCTAAGCTTGTTAGCTTTCTCCCAGATATGATGTGATCACGCTGAACAAGTCATTATGGGCACTGAGGACTGATGCTTCTGCAGGCTGGTAATCACAGACACAAACAGTGCTCTTATTCTCTCTTTCAGCACTTTGTTTGATAAGGCAAAGGCGAAGAGAAAGTGGGTCCAGGCCAAATGATCATCGCCTGAGTAGATTAAGATAACTGTGATTACATTGTTAATTAAGACAAGAACTACATTTACATACAGTTTCACTGTATCCCTATCGGGTGTGTGAGAAAGACCTTAATTCCATCCATAGACAAATTACTGAAGGGGCCTACGAAGCACAGGCCCAGGGGACTGAATGTCAGGGGACCCCTGGCCTTCACCCTCAAAATGTCACTCAAATTATCATGTACTGAGCAGCAAGCCTCAAAATGACGACAGAGAGACACAAACAGACCACAAAAGGATGCAAAGGAACCGTAAGGACACTCAAAATAACAAAACAAAGACAAAGAGACACAATGCAGTCAAGGACACAAAATAACGTCAAAAAGACACATAACAACTACAAAGAACACGAACCAACCACAAGAAGCCACAAAATGACTACAAAACCCACAGAATGATGTCATAGAGACACAAATCAACCACAAAGAGATACAAACAACCACAAATAGCAACAAAATTACCACATACAGACTCAAAAAGACAGCAAAGAGATGCAACAGAAGTGCAAAGTGACACAAAATAGCTACAAAAACAGCCAAAGAAACCCACAAAATTATCTCAGAGACACATTGCAACTACAAAAAACACAAAATAATCACAAGAACACATAAAATGATGAAAAAAAAAAAACATACATCAAAATTATCTAATAGACACATATCAACCACAAAGAGATACAAAACAATCAAAAAACAAAAGTACCAAAAAAAAATGACACAAAACATGCAGAAAAGGACACAGAGCATCCTCACAGAGACACAAAATGACTAAAAAACACATGCAATTACCTCAGAGAGACACAAATCAAACACAAAGAGATGCAAAACAACAAAAAAGGACACAAAATTACTTGAAAAAGACCCAACGCGTTGCAAAGAGAGGCAAGAGATGCAAAACAACAAAGGTCCTATGTAGGAGAGGTGGTATGGCCCATGATTCCACCCTATAACCATTTGGCAGGTCATTCAGTAGTTTGTAGTGCTGTTGTATCGGACTGCATTCAACAGTAAAGTGTTATTTTGTCCACCTCTTGTACTTCCACTGACTACAATTTGCAGCTATAAAGACAAACAAAAATTATTCCATCAGCAATTTACACACATTTGACATAAAATAAATTGCTTTATTACAATTGTTCTACGAAACCACAAGAAATATGTGTCCAAAAATCCAAATCTACACAGAATATACTGAACGGTGAAACTACATCATGTCTGCATGAAGTGGTACAATGTGTGTCGATGTCCTGCAGCCAGGGCACAACTTATGCAACTGAATGCGTAGCGAAACAAATCCAACCATTTCCACAGCGGGAGAAGTTGTCTTCTGTGGAAAATTCCAAGATGTGGTATGTTCTCAATTAAGGCGGGCTACTACACCGTGAAATGCAGGAGCCACCCCCAGAGTGACTCTGCACTTTTTCTTTGCAGTGTGCCAGTAAGTTACGTATACACAGATGAAAAGTTAATTCATGTCCTACTTTCTAGACAGGCACATTTAACCTCTTTGAAACATACATGTTCGTCGATGATCCTTACAGATGACATGTAAAGTCACATACTGAATGGAGAGACTATGATGTAAAGTGAGATTTTAGATGAATGGACAGCATTTGATTGAAGCTCAGACGTCTCAGATTCATTGAGAGCGAGCATGTTTTTTAATCTCTCCTTTATTTCTTTGATCATGACTGGGGGTCTGGAAGAAACACAAACACCCCGTAAGCTAACAAACCACAATCTTTTTAATCCCAACAGAGACTTCCTGGGTGATGCTCCTTCGACTGTTTGTTAGTACAGCTTCAGCATCCGAGTTCATTTATTGCGTCACTGCAAAAGACACTTTCGTAACGTCCACCGCAGCTTTGTTGTGACAGCTTCCAGTTGACGAACACAAAAACACAGTCATGAACATTTCAACTCTCTCTGACCGGCTTTAGATTTACATCATTTTAAGCTATTTTTCATTGTACTACAAACGTGGGACTTGATTTACCCCTTTGGAAACAAAAGTCGTGACTTCAAATGGACATAAACCTCCCTTGTGCAGCACATACACATGCACATTTTACAGCTATGTAACTAAAACAGATAAATCAGAAAGGATGGAGCTGCCTGTCATAATGTGGCCGACAATTATTTTACTTTACTGTGCTCTAGAGCTCATTTTCAATGTCACCGACCCACAACTGTGTTTTGTTTTTGTAGTTTTCTTAAAGGTACACTATGCAGGATTGTCAGTTGCTGGCTGTAAACACTCCTGCCAGCAAAAGTGAAAGTAAAATACACCACTGGACGCATCAGTCAGTGTGTTTACATGACATCAGAGAAAAAAACATTTCTTGCATTAGTCCGTCTAAAACCGGACTTTTACATACCTGCAGACGTTAGTCCGACTGTAACTGTACTAATCATACTTCTCAAAGTTGGACTGAGGGCCCATTCATACCAGGATAGTCCAGGAGACTCGGTAAGATTGGGCGGGGAATACCGAAAAATTTCACACCTTCATTTGGTTCGGTTCACTTTCACACTGTACTTTTTAAAGTGGACCAAACCGCCTGGACAACGTCATGCATTACTGCCCGAAACGACTACTGACCAGGAAGGCCGGCTTGGTCAACACAAAAACACCAAACACCAAAATGCACTGCTCTCTACATCACTTCCTCTCTTTGGTTCCATTTGCATTTCCCACTGTAAGCAAAGCACAACAGGGTTCACTTGCAAGTGAACCAAGACCCCCACGTTTCAAGCGGACCAGGGTTTGCTCGTTTGGTCCGCACCAGAGTTCAAATGAACGTTCACACCACTCCAAACAAACCAAACTATCCGTTCGTAGGGTTCTTTTAAAGCTGACCAAATCGCACCAGTGTGAATGCGTCCTAACACTCCCAGATAATGTGATTGGGAGTCAAATTCCTCCCAAACCCAAACTGTCCGGAGTCCGACAGACTACAGTCAATAAATCCAACAAACCCCAGACTTTCACCCAGGAGCCCCCTGTTCACTTCCCATGTGAACATTAAGCCAAACCATGTTTTCCTCTAAACGTAACCATGTGCTTTTGTTGCACAAGAAAATAAACATAAATACGAGGTGTTTCAACTGTGTTGTTAGTGAGTGTTGAAGAAGACTGTGTGTATCTAACGAGCAGAAACTGTAAACATTCTGTGAAAATGAAAGTGTGTTTTGAAAAGACACGATGTACGTATCAGGCGTAAATTGACACGGCATCCCAAAATGTCAACAACAGATGCAGGACCTAATACGTCATATGTAGAGGTGAAAATGAGGATAAGACGTTGAATAAATACACTGTCACACACTTCTAGTGTGTCATAAATCATGACTAGGAGGGAATATTTCTCCACGAGTCTTGCACACTTTATCTTTAAAGACCTTCATTTTGTTTTTTTGCTGATACCATGCATTGTTTCTTTGCAGGACTTATTTCTAAATTAGGATGTGATGACATCTTTCCGACACAAACATTAGCTAACACAGGGCACATTGTTCAATATCTCTAAAGGCACACATTAGGAAATTTACCAGCATGTATGTGGTGTTGCTGTGTGGGAACCGACGCAGGAGAAACTCCGCAGAGACTAAAACTCGATACATGTTGAGGAACATCTGAGTTTAAAACGCAGCTTTGTGAAAGTGATTTGTTAGGTGTCCAGTTTCAATCTGCTCTTCTGGGAAAATGCACTGGGTGCAGACCAGCACTGTCCATTTAATTACGAATTATGAGCCTCACGAGAACTTCTCAATTACTTAAAACAAGCAAGCTGCCTGAGCCCTGCCTGTCTTTACAGTGTCAAAGAGAGGGCTGCTTCCTCATCTGAGCAGAGGCGTATGCTGTTTCAACATAGCTTGAACACATGAAATGGGGTTTTGGGGGTCCTCTGCAAGAAAATTTTGAGACACTTAATGTCCTGCATACTGATGAATTTTTATCATAGACTGTATAAATAATGGACGCAGCTACGGTGATGTCACCCACTGGTTTGTAGACTGCTGTTTTAAAGCCTGGAGTCTGGCATTTCTGCTGTCACCATCTTGTTTTTTGGAGCCAGAAGTGATCAAACTTGGAGCTGTGGAGGAACGAGGGGCGGATCTGAGACAGCCTCCCAAAGTGGCCCCACCCTTAAATTACTTACTTACATAAATTCAAACTGGTGAGTCATACCCTGTGCTGTTGTCATGAATGTTGAGAGACCGTACAGAGACCGAAACCAGTTTTGTACCTGGCTATAAACATGTTTATTTCTACTGTAAATTTGGACATTTTAATACAGCAGTTTACAGGGATTTACCCTGTTTTGGAGCCAGCCTCAAGTGGTCAGTCGTTGAACTGCAGTTTTTGGTACTTCAGCACTGGCTTCATTTTTCAGCTCTGGAGGCTGCTGCTGGATTTTTCTGCAGTTCATGGTACAAATGTCTTTAATTTTGTCCAAACAAAAGTTCTCTGCTTCTTTTAAGTTTTTTTCTGGGTGAACAAATGCACATGTTCTAAATATTGAGGGGGACTTGTCACCTGTGTCCCCTCAAAATGTGTCTGAGGAAAAACACACAGAAGGATTTTGTCCAGTTGGTGATGAACATTTTAAGAAAGATTATAAAAAAATATTTCTCTACACTGATGAAGACACAGCCTGTTCAATTTAAAATAAGGCATAAAAACATGAATCAAGATTTTATATAGTCATTTATCAGAATATAAAAAGATAACAAGACAAGCTGATGAGGATACATAATATTAATATTTATATTTACTTTTTTGTAAGCCAAAGATAATTGGTAATACAAATATCATACATTTAGACTGCTTTATATTTGGAAGTCACGGATACCTTGTACTTTAGGTTAGAAACAAAGACAGGTTTATATTTTATTAGATAATTATTTGGTAATTAACATTATATATTTACATTTTATTTATTTTCTGTGACAACGTTAGGTGGTAATAAAAACTGTATATTTATAAAAGTCTAAGGTGTAGGTTTATCTGTATAAGGGAGTTTTTTGTTTCTTTTCAATCAGTGACTTGAGGAGAAATAGTGGGGTTCAAAAACTTTATAAACTCCTTTTCAGACGTGTATATCAAACTAAGTATATACTGACTATTTGCTTTTAAATTATGAATGGCTCCTGCATCATCTTGAGGAGATAGGAGGTCACCTACTGACTGAAACACTGCAGTGCAACTTATTTATCATCTAAAGCTGCACATAGTGTTCCCAAAAGCAGTTTCACCAAATTAAAACCATTCTCCAATCAGAATTTTAATTATATCCTGCACACATACAATTACTCTTCTTTAAAAATAGAATAATTCAAAACAAAGGCTCTCTGTCTGAATGAAAAGAGAGAAAAGGAGCTGATACGGATCCTTTATACTATTCTTTTCAAACATTAAACTGAGAGCAGTCTGGTTTGGTAAACACACATGTTCACTGTTAGATGCACACAAAGATTACATTTCCTCTGAGGTTTTTTTTTTGTTTTAATGAATGGAACTGGGGATTTTCCATAGTGTGCATGGCTCACAAAAAAAGCAGATAAACAGCGACACACTGAGGCCATCATAGGTACATACATGTGGACTTAAAATAGAAGTGGAAACTCCCAGGCTTTGGCTGTGATCTGAAACTCATCATTAGTGTGATACTAATTTAATCACTGCATATAGGCTGTGTCACTGGAAATGACAATTAAAGCTCAAACACGTTAGCATTTATTTAGCAGTGTAGGTTACATATCTGACATTTGTTTTAATTGGCTTCATTCATTAAAGCACGTGACCTCATAACCTAAATAGAATTAAAATATCAATGCTGCACAAATATGGCCGAATAACAAACATATATGTGTTTATTTCTAAAAGTCAAAGAGTTGTCAGGAAAACAAGAAACTCACTGAACTGAAGTAAAGTTAAGATAAAGGTGTGAATTCAACAGTTTCTAACTTCAGCTGACAAAAGTTTGGTTTCCATGTTTTGCAATGTTAATGGGAATTTGTTCCCAGCCTCTGATACTGTGGAACTTACTCAACAGGCTGCAGGCAAACAGCCAGAAAGCCAAGTCAGTGAAAGGTAAGATGAGCCAGGCTGTTAAGATATCATTGCTGTTGCTGACTAGCAGGATAGATGCTGACCCAGAGACGGCTGCTGCCACGGAGTTATACTAGACCCGAGGGGTTAGTGTATCTCTGTGGCATCTCCTGGACCAGAGCTGCTCGGAAAGAGACCGCAGGGTAAGTAGCTCAGTAAAATGTTTTAGATTTGTGCAGTTAGCATTCATGTGGTCGACTGAGCAGGTTGTATTTTTATGGAAAGATGTGAGAAAGCTTTGAAGGAGGAACATATGCTGAAGTTGGGGAATGCACGAGCCATATGACTGTAAGGTGCAAGGTTGTGTGAAGGATATACACAAGGTGAAAGCAGCTGAATGGTGAGTATTATACGAGGGAGAAATTCATCCATGAATGGAGCCCTTAAAATCCTGAAAGGTGATATTTCTTATGTTGTGTGCAGAATATAACTTTAATCTTATGCGCACAAGTTGAACCATCTTGAGAGAACAAGTTTTTATCTTGTGAATTCATTTATCATCTGGTGAAATAATTTATTATTTTGTGCACACAAGATAAAAGGTATTAGCTTGTGGGAACGAGAGAAATGATAAATGGACTGCACTGGTACAGCACTTTTCTGGTTTTACAACCACCCAAAGTGCTTTTATGCTACATATCACATTCACACACTGTTGGCCGAAGCCACCTGCTACTCAGTAACCTTTCACATGCACTCACACACCGATGGACCAGCTATCGAGAGCAGTTTAGGGTTCAGTATCTTGCTCAAGGATACTTCGACACGCAGGCTGGAGGAGCCAGGAATCGAACTGCCAATCTTCCAATTAGTGGACGACCTGCTCTACCTCCGCTGACACTTACCTAGATAACAACCTGTGCACACTTGGCCACGAGTGTTGCTAGACGTTGATATTTGGTTAAATGTAGGTTGTGACGTCAGGTGACCGAAATCCAATGTCACGACAAATCTAATGCCAACGTGAATTTGACGATACTGACGACAGATGATGTCGATATTGTGTTGGTTTTAAATCGTGCTACGTAACCAATCTTCCACATGCCAACGTCATCTTGATGCACAATAATGATATTTCGTCGTAAGGTACGTAGAACAAAAACACAACGTCTGCAAAATGTCACAGTGTTAACTTACGTACAACATGATATTCCGACATCCTTAGACATCAGTTAAACAATCGTTCAGATAATTTTTATTCCAACCCCAGATTAACATCTATCCAATGTGACAGTTCATCTTTCCGAAGTCATATTGATTGATGGACCTGTGTCGCGCAATTTGCACAATGCCAGGAAAATGCTGATTAATAGTGCCTGGTTTTACTTGGAGGAGTCTAAAGCATGGCTTTAGAAAGACTAGGACTCAGGACGTGAAATATGAGGACTGTGTAGTAAAACGTTCAACATTTTTGACATGGGAAAGCCAGTGGTAGCTGTGCTAAAGGAGCTAACATTAACTGCGGTATCAACTCCCATTACTGACATTTTTACCTTGGGGACCAATGTGACACCCGCTGCCAGCTGCCAGCTCTCATCCACCACCAGACATGGGACCATTTCAGGTGCTGTGACCAGAAATGAACCCCTGTACATGAAGCATGTATGTCGGACACTACAAGTGGCTAATTCTTTATTGGTGAAAAGGTGTATGAACCCTGCAAAATAATAAATCCTTCCCACAAGATAATTAACTTGTGTGGACAAAATTAAAGATATCACCTTTTTGGGACTTAAGGGACGCTGTATCTATGTGAAAAAAATGTATATGATCAAATATTTTCAAAAAGAAATGGTTGGTATGATAAAGATGCTCTTTTCTTAAAGTTTAATTTTCTTATTTCCAGGTCCATAATTTGTGACAAGCCTCAAACTCACGCAGATGATTTCACTCCACTGGTGAACATGGCTGATGAAATCTCCCCACTGATGTCTGACGGGGAAGTCGTTGAAAAGAGAAGTAATTGGAAACACGCAGAAAGGCAATGTGACACTCCATCGCTCCCACATGGACGGATCTTAATTGACACACACCATCTGAAGACTGACTCTTCATTTGGCGGCATCTGTGGTATGAACTCACTTTCAGAGAGCAGTGACACTGGAATCCTTTATCTGAACCCTCAAACACCAAACTGGTCTCTGGTAGAGAAGTTTGCAGAGCTCTCGCCAGGAGAAGAAACTGAAGACGGCCAAGACCACGGCAGTCGAGGAAAACTAGAACATACTGAGAACAATAAAATAAATGGCTCTAATGAAGCACTTTTGAATGTTGCACAAAAGAAGGACAGTAACTGTCATAAGATGCAACGCAATGCCCCAGCTAAACAGAGGGCATCTAAGCTCAAAGAGCTGAATGTTGAGGAGTATTCTCCAGGTGGAGCTGGGAGACAGACCAAAAGCAAGAATCTAAATAGTCCTCATGCTAAGAAATTACTCAAGAAGTCCGAAGAGGACAAGATCCCTCGACTTTTGGTAGCGATGAAGAAACGTGGTGGAGTTGACACAGAGCACCGTCCCTTCAAGTGCACACACTGCAACTGGGCTTTTAAGAAGCTCTGCAACCTACAGAGTCACTTACAGACACACACTGGCCTCAAGCCACACGATGTGGCACTTACCGACAGCAGACAGGCTGCACTGCCATACACTGCCCCTTCTGTGTCAAGACCATATCTGGTCCTCAGCACCGCAAGCATAGCGTCTGCACACTGGTGAAAGACCATACCCCCCCTGTATACCTAGCTTCCCCTGTCGCTCCGCACGCACACTGGTGGCCCTACGTCTGTGACACTTGTGGCAAGGATTTCATCCGCTCCTCTGACCTGCGAAAGCATGAGAGGAACATGCATACCAATGACAAGCCCTTCCCGTGCACGCACTGTGGCAAGACCTTCAACAAACCCCTCTCCCTGAAGCGTCATGAGCGCAAGCACCTGGGAGAGAGACCCTTCTCCTGCCCCGACTGTGGGAAAGCCTTCGCCCTGGCCAGTCGTATGGCGGAGCACCAGAAGATCCACGCAGGAGTGCGTCCGTACGTCTGCTCCGTGTGCTCCAAGTGTTTCACCAAGTCGTCCAACTTGACCGAACACGAGGCCATTCACAGCGGAGCGCGGCCTCATAAGTGCAAAGAGTGCGGCGTGGCGTTTGCCATGGCCTCTCGCCTCGTTCGTCACCAGTACGTCCACAATAAAGAGAAACCCCACAACTGCTCAGGCTGCAGCAGGAACTTCACCCATCTAGCCACACTGAAGCTTCATCAGGAGCAAAACTGTGCTGGCAGGATTTTTGTCTGTGTGGAGTGTGACAAATCTTTCCAGTGTGCTGAAAAGCTGGCACAGCACACGCTGAGCCACAGGGACGAGAATGTTTGAATCTGTTAAAGGACAGGTACTGTGCACATCTATCACTGTGATAGTACTGAACACTAGTACTGCACTCAGGTTTCCTCCAGCTTAAGGCAAGTGGGACTTCAGACTTTAAGACTTTTTTAGTGCTATGCGGAATGAAATTAAAGACCAATTTTAAAATAACCAAAACTGAAAGACAAAAAAAAAACAACAACCCAGCAACAGTATGCTACCTAGAGATAAGGAGAAATTTGGGCAAATACTTATTGTAACACAACATGACTTTTTGGTGACATTAACGCAAGAAGCATTCAGTAAAGTGTGGCTACGCATTTTGTCAAATAAAGGCCTGTCTCAGTTAGAGGCCTGGTTTGATTGCCAAGAAGTTCATTTTTTTTAAAGATATTATTCAAGCTTTTTTTTTTTTTTTTTTACCTTTAATTGATAGGACAGTTCATTCACTCATTTTCCGTTGCTTCTCCTGTTAAGGGGTTCACCCTGGACAGGTCACCAGACTATCACAAGGCTGACACACAGAGACAGACAACCATTCACACTAATTATATGAAACCTAATTTAAATTAACTGTTATTTTAAGATTTTAAAATGCAACCTCAGAAAATAACAGATTCATACTTCCCATGTCTTAGCATTTTAAGACTTTTGAAAGATTGATTTAAGATGTTTTAATACCAATTAAGGCCTCTTTGGATGAATGAATTCAGTGCCTTTTATTAAGACTTTTTAAAGATACGCAGAAACCCTGTGCACTTCATTTGCAACTGTATATCTAAACACAGGGTTTCATTGGTTCAAATAATCAGTTACAGACACATCCGATCCATTCAGAGTCTTGGGACACCAGTTTATTTACGTTGAGGTATGTATGATAATTGTTAAACCGTGTCACTCACACGCCCTCCCTCCCCGTGGTGCTGGGTTTCGATGAGAACGACGTGGGATAAAAATTGCCACCAGCATCGACACTGGAGCTGACAGTTTAATGGTTTGATGTGAAAGTGATTACAAGAATAACCTTTATAAAAGTAAGAATATGAATGTTGATAGTTAATTATATTGATTTGATAATACGCACAACACGGCAACATTGCATGTAGGAAATGCAGGCAGTTTTTCATGATGACCCTGGTCAGTGTGAATGTGGCCAATGTGGGGCACGCTGTCTGAATTCAAGTACGAGTGGCACAGAGCATTGCATTTCAAAAGGACCGTCACTTACTCACATTGATTTCATAGATACACAGATTTATATAACCTTACTTCAGCATAATGTGACATTAGCCAAACATAGAGCAGACGACAGCTGTGATAACCAATATTGATGACGGGGAGCTGGTGCGAGATGCAGTCCTGACAGGTGGAGGGGGAGCTTAATGTGCCTGCAACCAGCAACATCAATACTTTCTTATTTTCAGCAGTTTTTATTGTCCGGTGAGTTGTGGCCATTTATGAATGCTGCACTTTGTCTTGACGCACAAGCAGCACTAGCTGCAAAACTCTTGAGACACATTACTGTGACCATATTAATAGACCAGAACAGTTTAATGATTCAGGGAAGCTCGTCAATCAGTCAGTTGTTGCTTTTTGCAGTGGACGCTGCTATGTGAATTATCTTGTACTTGTACTTTCTTATCATTAGTTTGACAGTGCAGCTTAAATGTGTCATGTCTGAATTTCAGTATGCATGTAATTCGAGGTGTAAATCTGTGGCTCTTTTTAATCACATTGCCAAGCACAACAAGCATGTTTGATTTGCGAGAGGGTCTTTCAGACTTGAGCGTGTAGGACAGGGCTGCACAACATTCAAACAAGATAATGATGCAATTAATTTCACAAATATTTCAACTGCCAGTTTTATGTGGGAATGGTAATTTTTGCATCTAATTTTCACTGGAAAACATATAAAAATCAAGATGTTGTGATTTTTGCTGGGTTCTGCACCAAACAGGCATGTTCCATTGCACCTGGAATATGCTTTGTAGGCCAGGGCATCTCTGTTGTACCATAATGTTTCATTAATTATGATACGATGGGACATATTTTATCCAAAAATAGCAGCCCCTGTTATTTGGATGTTGCACTTGGCCATATTGTGATTTTGTTGACATTTTGATTAATGGTGCAGCCCTAATGTTGGAGCTTAAAGGCATACTGTGCAGGATTTTCCTAAAAAGCAATGTATAGACTGATACAGAAGTAACTCATGTCAGTCGTCTCTTATGACTCAGTAGCAGAAGTGTGTGTCAGGTATTTACTGAGAAAGAGGATGGGGATAAAGAGCAACACACACTGTTTTCTGCTGGACAGGTAGGTGCCGGCGGTTAGCTGAGTTAGCTTGCCAAAGTATCAGCTTTTCCACTGCAACAAATTTACGTTCCTAGCTTGCAATGTACGTACAAGCAGGGTAAGGAGGTGGGGCCAAGTTTGAATGTTGAGTTTATAAACAGTAACAGACGATTCCCAACCCAGTCACCAGAAAAAGCGTTGGCATTGTACGTTACTGCAAAGCACTGTTATGCAACACTTGAACGCTATTATATTACAAAAATATTGAAACTTTTAATTAAGAAAAATATGTGGTTAACATGTGGTTAGGCTTAGACACAAGAGCCATTTGGTTATGGTGAGGAAAAGATCATGTTTTGGCTCTTAGGGCGCAATTCCTGCTGGAAAAACAGCATCAGATTTAAAAAACAACAACAAAAAAACACCCACGTTTGGTTCCTAAATAACCACTGGAAACACAGCTGTCACTCGCTAAATCAGGCTCGAACAGTAGTCTGCAGTAAGGTTGTAGTGGTATACCAGTTTAAACTGTGAATAAAAAAATGGATGGTTAAAAACCCTTCTGTTTTCATTCCTTTACAGGTCATTCTGACTGATAATAATAATTCTCTGATACTGTGAAACCATGATATTTTCAGAGACATTTATAATGTGAAAATCTCATACCGTTGCAACCCTAATCTGCAGTTTAGCTGGCGTCTCGCCTACGTGACAAAACATCCACCATCCCCTCCACCTCCAGATGAAAAAGTCGGCTCATATACAAGTCACCTTAGAAACGTTAAAATAATATGCAAGAAACCAGCCTGCAGTTCCTGCACAGTATACCTTTAAGCTCTTGTGGATAAAAGAGAAACACTGCAAATCTGTAGTGTTTAAAACATTTGTCTGAAGATCCATCTTAATAAAAGCTTTTTAATCAAATGGTAAGTTCGAATACTGTCACCAGCTCTTTTATTTTTTCTCCTGATGATGTTTGCTCTCTGAGAAATAAAAGACATATCGCATTTATGCAGCAGCAAAGTTTGGAATAAAATTGTTTTAATGACGTCACAAGAAATTCCATATCTGCCAAAAGAGGAACGGGTCAGAATTTCCCTTTCCGGAGAGATTGTCTGGATGCCATTTGAAGCTGTCTGTCATGTAGCTATCCATTCTGTATGCGTTTATGCTCCGACACATTATTGGCACTGTGTCCTGCTCTTACTTGGCTACTGCAGACTAATCGTAAAAGGAGACGGCACCTGCCGTGTTGTCACTTGCTCTAAATTAAGTGAGAGGCCCTGCTTGGAATCCCAGATATTTCTTGGCAAGATGTTTTTATTCAATATGTGTCGGGCACAAATTGCACAGATAGACTGTTAATCAATACACGTCATGTGTTGAAAGAGGTACAAAAAAAATCACTGACATAAAATGTAGAGCACAAAGCCATATGACAGAGGTATAAAAAATCTCAGTTACATTAAAACATGTTTCCAAGGTGAGACAGTTATACAAACATTGTTCTAAAATGTAATCCGTAAACATATATTACTGTGTGATTTATATACATTAAAGGAGCCTACACATTGCTAATATAGTATTTATATAACAGGGCTATAAATTATCGCCCTTTCTCAGATAGAGGCATTGCAAATATCAGCATATAAACATTTTTTTCCTGTAAGTGTAGGGGGTGCAGAGTATGTTGGTGCTGGCCTGGTCGAGGTCTTTCCCAATCTCCCCTCCCCCTCACACCATGTGGTATCACCCATCCTGTCAACACAATTTCATTAAAAATATATGCCCTATATATAAATAAAATAACACGTTACGGGTTAACATAACCAGATATTGTGCCGTAATTTCGCAGCCTGCTGTGCCAAGCTGCTTACTCAGCTTGGAAGATTAAAAGTGGCTCCTGTGAGGTTACTAAATGACTCAAGCATTGGATTACATTTAATTTAGATCCCATTTATATGTGCATTTTTAATTATTGGATATTTGTGTTTAGTGTATAGACATTTGATCATAAAAAGATAACTGATGTATGGATTTATACCTCTAAATATAACTTAGAGTGCAGCATATAGCACAGATACTCATGTACACAGGTGGTCGCAGTCGCCGGGTGTTGCTGGCATCGATGAACCCGGTCAAATTCCTCATACATAAATGGTTATTGGGGTCGATTAAGACATCCCCTCCCCCAAATATGTCCCGTCCTGCACCCACTGGTAATATCCCCATCATCAGCTTTTAGAAAGCACATATCAGCTGTTTCACTCGCTGCAATATGAGTTACTATGTCAGAGTATTTCTGTATCTAATATGCAACGTGATGTTGAGCAGGCTGTGGGGGTTTGAAAGGACATCCTTTAAAAAGAAATGTGGGCAGAGGGGAGTGGAATGGATATTACTGGTGTTCGTCCAAGTTCAGGTGAAGCTCTCATTAGACATAAAGGCACTGTAAGTGGTAGGTGGTGTGATATCCCCTAGTGATGTGAGTGATCCTACGAACACAAAAGATTTGAAGGTAATTATTATGAATCCTTTAACATGGTACGGATAAATTAATTTTTAAAGGGGCAGTTCAACCCAAAATCAATAACACACATCTCACCTGTTGTGCCATTTCTCAGTCTAGTTTGTGTGAGTTGCTGAGTGTTGGAGAGATCGGCTGTAGAGATGTCCGACTTCTCTCCAATATAATGGAACTAGATGGCGATCGGCTTGTGGTGCTCAATGTGCAAAAAATTTGAAAAACTCAACAGCAACGTCTCTTTAAAGAAATCACGACGTGGTCACTCAAGATGATCAACGGACCTTGTTGTGAGCAGTTTCATAAAAGAACATTTTCTTTCTACCGAACTACACTTGCCAACCATATTGGAATCAGGAGAAGAAGAAGAAAATGTACTTTATAAAAAACAAAAACAAAAACAACTATGGTTAAATGTGATAAGACGAAAGGACTGGACAACGGCGATCATCAAAAATGACTGATGTGCATTAGGGAAATTGGGGAGGCATTAAGAAGAAGACTGGATTTCTCTGTAAGGCTAACTTTTTAGTGCATTAGCACTTAATGTTAGCAAAACAAACTGGAGGGAACCGTTCGTCCTCCTTTGTAAGATTTGCATAGTAATCAACCACAAAGCTTCCTGTGACATCGTCCATCCACTGAGTGAGAGCACACGGGTCGGCCAGTCTGGTCCCGTTGGTCAGTGTATTCAAGTAACAGTCCCGGTCGCAGAGAGTGAGCAACCTGACATGGCGCGTTCGTAAATTCAGTCTGACGCTCTACACTAAAATAAGACCCTGTTGGGTAAAGAAATGGAGCAT
The DNA here is from genome assembly GCA_026686955.1 of Epinephelus cyanopodus. Taxonomy (NCBI): domain Eukaryota; kingdom Metazoa; phylum Chordata; class Actinopteri; order Perciformes; family Serranidae; genus Epinephelus; species Epinephelus cyanopodus. Next base: position 8,742,900 of record CM048920.1, read on the forward strand.
CATAATTCTACATGAACTAACGAACGGTTAAGTTAATCGCACAGTCACATTCCCAGACAGAGTGCGCTCTGCCACTCTGAGAGTGCAGTGTTCTGGATAACCGAATTGTTTATTCAGACAGCGCTCCGAATTTACGAATGGTCCAGTTCGTGCCAGAGTGCGCTGTGGCACTCAGAATGACGAGCCAAAGGAACTTGCTAGCTAGCGCTGGCTAATGTCTGGGGAGAACTTTTTGCCTCCAGCTAAGCCCCGCCCACATAAAAATGTTTACTAGCAGTAAAAAGGCCTATACGTACCCTCTGCTGTCATACACACACAGGCCCAAAACCTATACATGCATTAAATGGAGAGATGTCAGTGGGCTGCCTTGGACAGGTGCCCCGAGCAGTTGGGGGTTCAGTGCCTTGCTCAAGGGTACCTCAGCAGTGCCCAGGAGGCAAACTGGCATCTCTCCAGCTACCAGTCCACGCTCCATATTTGGTGTGGATGGTACTTGAATAGGTGACCCTCCAGTTCCCAAGGTAAATCCCTATGGACTGAGCTACTGCCGCCCCACTGTGTGGAAGGAACCATGTATCTATTCAGGTACAAGGAACTCCAGGATGTGAATGTTAACGTGTCCTCCTCGACTTAGCTGTAGCTTAGTAGAGCGAAAGTAGTTCTTACATGAAATTGCTCACAACAAGGTCTGTGGATTATAGAGTAACCAGGTTATGATTTCTGGAAAGAGACATTGCTGTTGAGTTTTTCAAATGTACTTTATTGGAGCACAACAAGACAAATGCTATTTAGTCCCATTATATTGGAGAGAAGGCGGACATCTCTACAGCCGATATCTCAGACACTCTGCAACTCACACCAAAACAACCTAGACTAATAAATAGCACTGCAGGTAAGAGGAAAAGTGTGAATTTTTGGTTTTGGGGTGAACTGTCCCTTTAAGTAAGTTAAGTTACCTGTGATACAGGCTAGTGGTCTCGACACTGTTTCTACCCCAGCTGCTGGCCTATGAAGAAGACAGCGATATTAATAGAAAACTATCACAGTTACATAACTTAATGTAGATAAAATGTCATCAGCGGCAGCCAAGCCACTGAAATGTTTTTGATTACTAAAAAAAAAGCTGCATATCATGACTGTATTTTAGCCAAAATATGAAATCGGACACACTGGTAAACAAATGTGTTAATGGCACGACACAGGAGGAACACGGCCTCTCATGAAGGGTCAGTGACCTCAGAAATCCCACATAACAAATGAAGAATGTGGAACTTGGCAACATATTTATGACTTTAATAGTTGAGGGGAAAAGATCACAATTTATTGACACTGATGGGTAAAAAATATTAAAACGATAAGTCATAACTCACCTGCTTTCCGTGAAAAGGGGTTGATCCCAGCAGAGGAGGGCTGCGAGGGAAACGGGCCAGGAGAAGCAATGGCAGGCGGGGGAGGAGGACAGAAGCCTGTGGTGGGTGGTGGCCCCTGAGAAAACATGCGAAAATATATATCCTGCATCAACAAATTGAAAGTGAGCAGTTTAACGCAGGGATATTCCACTTGGTTTGCACGGGGAGGCCAGTTAATAAACAAACATTAATAATATTTATCAGTAAATATAATAAACTAATTCCCTGTTTTCAATCTTTCAACATTTATTATATGTCTGGAACCTTATTTACATTCAAAGTACAAAACAAATCCCTGATGAAAATCAATTTATTTTCACTGTGAATTAGGAAATAGTCTGTGGGCCACTTGGCCAGATTTGGCTTGCAGACCATAAGTTAAGTATCACTGGTTTAAGGGACTGTTCATTATTTATGAGGGAAAAGGGGGGCGGTGCAAATAGGGGGAGGCATGTCAAATAATTTTTTAAGCACTGGGGAGGGACTTTTTTATTTTGTCTTGGGGGAGGGGTGATCGCTGATTTTTTTGTTTTTTAAGAAAACATGCCTTCCAAACCTGCCTGTGCATGTTCTGTTTAAAAATCGCCAAAATTTAAATTTTGTTTGTAGACCAGAAAAGATTGTAGTGAGTATTTATGTAGGAATACAGATTTTTTTTTTTTCAATAATTTATTGTTATTTATGCGTTCTTATATTATCATTTTATTTTTTTCAGCTCTTGTGAATGTACATTTGATTTACTAACACTCGGTGACACCGTTAATGCTAGGGAAAAAAAGCAAAAAATTTCGATAAAATATTAATGATAAAAAATAAAATTAAAAAGCCAAAAATTACACCATTTATCATAGCCAGAAACTGTAAAAACAGAAATCGTTGTTGGAATTTCAAATTTACGACAGTTCTTAAACACATCATTTGCAATGAATCCTTCTGTCAAAAAAACAAAAAAACAAAAAACATGTGCACGAACAAACCAGCATCCATGGCAAGAGTAAGAAACCAAGGCTTTTTTACAACCCAGGATTTCATCACTAACATGTAACTTTCAAACATCAAAGGGTAAGTTTTGGAAATCTAATAACTAATTTATGGTGGAGGGAGAGTTATGTATTTTCTGACAGTGACTCAGGACGGCTCCAGGAAAAATATTTGTAGCTTCGAGGAGGGTAAAAATCAAAGTCCCACCCCAGCCACTCTTGTCCTCTGATAAATAAAGAACAGTCCCTAACGTATATTCACTCGACTCTTACCATCGGAGCTGGGCTTCTCTGGTCTGAGCCTTCGTTTTGAACATCTTTGGGTTTTGATTTGAACCAACCACTGAACCATCCGGCCTTGGCGCTCTGCATAAAAAAAAAGGGAAAGTGAGACCCATATCAAAGGACTCTAATGTGGTTCAGCAGGTGTCAGTATGACGGCGAGCCACCCACCTGTTTGGGAGGCTCATCAGTCTGCTCGGAGGCCTCTAAACCTTGCGGGATGCTCTGCTGGTTTTGCCCCTGCTGACTGAAGTCGACTCCCAGCATCTGAGCCCCCACCTTCAAAGGGAAAGTGACCTCACATGAGCATGTGTCAGACTAGCTGCCCGCAGCGACTTGACAAACTGCATGATGATGCTGCGTGATTTGGTGTTTTTAGCAGTTTAAATCACCAGGTCTGTTTCTTATGGAGAGGAAGAGCCCTTTGCGGATAATTCTGCTTACAGTAAAACCTCCTGAACATCTGGATCAGAAAAAGGTGAGGGGAAAAGGGATGAGTACATCTGTGTATGCTGTGGGCCAAACAGCATTGGAGATGCACCAATCTGTAATGTGAAACTGCTTTATTAAGTGTTTTCAGTGATTTAATCATCTGGTCTGTTTGTTTTGGAGAGGAGGAGACCTCTGTGGATAATTTAGCTCCCAATAAAAACCTCCTGAACAATAAACACTTCTAGCTGGGAGAAGTTTTAGCTGGTTGGAATTCACTGCTAAACGCTACCAAATCCTCATAAATCTCACACGCTTAACATTCAAACAGATTCAAATGTTTATACAGTGGTAAAATGTTAACGTTTTGAGCAAGAATTGTAGCCACATAAATCCAGAAAACAGATTAAGAGAGTGGCATCAAAGCAGAACAATCTTTGTTTCCCTTTTTTGAAATCAGAATATTAAAAAGTTACTCACTGCGCCGGCTCCAGAGGATGACCTAGCCCCTGCAGAAGCAATGAAATCAAAATATCACACACGAGCTGACTCCTCACGGCCCAAAGTAAATATCCGAATAGAAACAGGAATGAATGTTGTCTAACAGTGGATTCTCACCCTCTGCGGCTGATGGCAGAGGACAATGTGGTGAGACACTTCTGACTTCAGCACTATCTGTGTTATGATAACTGAAGTCTTGGCTCGCAGCTACTGTGGGTGCTGGGGGAGCATAAACTGGCGTTACTGGCATCGCAGAATTGGCATGAGGCCTAGAGAGGCAACAGGGAGAGGACGGTGACATAATGGTCTATTAGGACTGGATATCACATGTGCAGTAAGAGTTTTCATCTGCCAGTGGAAGAACAATCCAACTGTCACTTAAATTACCGCCACTTGACCACTAGAAAATTTTAAGATGTGTAGTTGTGAGTGGTGTCTTACATGCAAATACCAAAGACAAATTTCCTTCTATGCAAATCCAGTTGACAATAAAGTACTCTGACATGAATAAAGCGTGTTGCTGCACATTTTGTACCAGTCCTGAGCTCCGCTAACATCCCACGACAACACATTCATTCCTTCAGTGATTCCTTCAACTTGGTGCTCAAGGCCTTCTTGATCCTCTGGGCCTCTGTAATAAAGGAGTTCAGGCTCTGGACTCTGGATGTCACGGTTTAGGTCATCCAAGTCTGATTCTGTAGAAAAGTAAAAATGAGAACAACATTTGCAAGTATTTATTAGCAGCTGTGGTGGAAGACAGTGCTCTCTACTGGCCACACAGTGAATCAGTTGAAGCAAAGAGAGAATTAAAAAATGACCTAAGATCACTTTGCCATCCTCGTGGGCCAGAGCTCTTCCCTCAGGAGGTGGATGGTATATTTCAGTACAGTCGTAGGTCCCCGTCTGAGTAAAATAAGACAAACATCACTTATATAGATTTACTGTTAACAAGACAAACATCAGTCTCCAGCAGCTCTGTGGGGCTGTACTGTATTTATCATGCTCCCCAACTTAGTTTAGCATATTGCTAACATTTGCTATCTGCTCTGTTCCGTTCCCGGGGGTCTTTGCTGCTGCTCTTCCTGCCTTAGGCTTTCCACGTAGGCGTGTGGAAGGGCAGAGAAGTGTTCTCTCTGACTTAGGCTTTCTGCATAGGCCTGAGGAAAGGCAGAGAGGCCCCAGAACAGAGCAATACCGCCAAATATAATACTGCCAACGCACTTAATTGTATTTATTGTAACTGTTGGCCCAATTCAAGCAAGCAGCTTTGCTTTATCCAACTGCTTAAGATTCCTAAATTCAAACTGAATTTAACTGAAGCTAAAACAAATATTTTGTTTTTTTGTACATATTTTTTCTTAAGACAACACCTGTAAACTGTGGTGTCTTGCACGGAGCAGTTTGAGCCAGTCAGGTTCCTGCGCAGCTCCGCTAACACCTGCTTCATTGAACTGACCCTCAGAGTGTCTCAGTCTGTCGGACAGCTGCAGGAGAAAGGACACACAACTTCAATACATCTGTGTTTAATTTAATTGCTTAAACTTAATCACTTTGATTACTCAAATTGTACAAGACATAACAAGTATGTGCGTAGACGAAGATGTGAGAAAACCTTAATAACTTCTCCAGTCAGCACAAAGAAAGGCTCCCTCTGTCTGAGAATCGCTTGTCCCACCACCTCGCAGTAATGAAATGCCTGAGATGCGAGCCCACAGTCCAACAGGCGAGTGGCATACAGGAACTTGTAAACCTGACGACAACACAGCAATATTCATCATCACATACCTCATTATCTAATTAATTTATATATTTATGACAGCAAATGAGGATAAAATTATTCATTAAATGGTTTATGAAAAGCAGAGAGATCTGGTGTAAATGGGAGCTACCTGAAAGGATGGCATCAAAAGGGATTTGCCCCCAAGTGTCTGGCAGTACTCATACAACTCCGTGCACTGAATGGCAAGGTTTGTGGCAAAGCATTCAAATGATTGTCTAAAGAGAGAAGAGGATACAGCAAACCAAACATGATCAACATCAACTTAGATAAAAAGGATTATAAATTAAAATAAGAAGCACAGAAAGACATTAAACATTGTTGCCGCTTTGAAAACCATCAAATCCGGTGTTCCCCAGGGATCCATTTTAGGGCCACTGCATATAAATGACTGTGAAAATCTCTAGCATTATAGACAAAGTATTATTTGCCGATGATACAAATTTATTCTTATCACACAATAGTGATTATTTCTTATGTAAGGACACAAGTTTGAACAAGCACCCCCAACCAGAGAGGTGAAATTTAATAAAAAATATGATAGAATTTTACTAAACATCTCTTTTTTTCAGACCGAAACCTAGACCTAAGTCCAAAAGTTAAAATTTAGATTAAAAGCACACAAAGATACTTGCTAGTTTGCTAGTTTTAATTTAAGCAATGCAAACCCACAGTTGACCCCAAAGAAACAGGCAGAATTAATTCAAATGCATAGCTAAACCTGTGGAGACGACTCGAGAGACAAACCAGCCACTCTACCACCAACCATACTGCTTAGGCCAAACTGTGAACCATGCCAAAGACAGACACCAGGCTCCAGGAAGAGACAAGAACGCCAAACTGAGCAGCAGGCACCTGACCAGATAATAGCTCTGCCTGCTCCACCCAGCAATCAGGGCGCAGGCCATTATTGAGCCACACCTGGTGAGCAGGTACTGAGGAGGGGGAAAGAAGGGAAATGATCCCATTCTGCCACAATCGCATATAATACTTATAAAGGGTAACAATAAATAAATTCATTCATTCATTTCACACCTTCATTATGTCTTAGAAATTGTACTTTTATTTCAACTGTTTTGTGAATAAACTAAGCTGTAGCTGCAGCTCTACGTCTCCATTAAAATTACGACTACATGGTCAAAAATTAAACCGCTGGATCACATCAAGGAGCGAGGGACGCTCACCTGTGGCTGCTGCCGAGCAGCACCAGTCTCTCTGCCTTCTGTGTGAACACCCCGAAGGGAACGCTGGCCGTCAGGTAGCACACATGGGCGGCATGCAGCAGGCCTTTAGAGGCTACATGGGGAAGAGCAACAGAAAACAACCAGTTCATACGTCTGTGCAGAAACAAGATTGCAGCCTGTCAGTCAGTGCGTCCATACCGAGCGTGTCCCCCATGGTGACTATGGCCTGCTGTTGGACGGCAGGACTTCCTGTCTCGTTGGAGAGCATGACAGCCAGATGGGGCCTCCAGTCTCCCCATTTTTCATTTCCACAGCACTGGAAACAAAGAATCACTATCAAGACTCTTATTGGCTCATAACGTAGACATTTTAACAATTCAATAACTGCACTTGTGTTGATTGGGATGTGTGAAGAGTTTATGTTCTGTGTGTTTTACCATGGCTACAGCAGGGATTCTGCCAGTCAGCAGGTGGAAGAGAGTCTGGAGGGGATCACTGGCTGTTAGCTGCCCTGTAAACCTGACAAAAGAGCTGTTTCTGTTACCTGCTAACAGCAGAGCTACTGTGCTAAAGCAGAAGCCGTCACAGTTAAAGAGCGTCCCTGTAGCTGCTCTGTACAGATACACTGTGCTGATGTAACTCACAGATACAACTCTGCCTGCCTATCTACCCTCCCCCCCAAACATTCCTCTGGTGACATGTGGGACGTACTGCTAATGCAAAAATAGTCTGTATAATGGATCAGGTTACATGAGAAATAGTTTACAGAAACAGTACTTTAGTGACATAATACGAACATCTCTCTGTAATGTTATCCACACTACGATGTGACAGCGGAGATTTAAAGGCTTGATCTTATTGTATGTCAAGAGATTATTTACAATCTCCAAGACAGTGTTAATGGTTTGTTATGTACTGCCCAACCCTCTGCGAATTATTAATAACTCAGCGGCTGAGATAAACTCTGATAAACTCAGAAATAATGAGTTATTATTGCTTTGTCAAAAGAGTGTCCACCTTTGCCTACCTGACAAATTCCTTATAAAGTTACTAATAAAACATTAACTTTTTTTCTTTTATTTTGAAAGTGATTACGAGCAGGAAGCCATGTTAAAGTGCTCCAGAGGTCCAGTCGCCTTCTGTTTTTATTACTTTCCACAACTTCCAAATAAAGGGAATTATATTTGGACTCAGAGGAACGCCACAGGCCTTGTTGGACAGAGTAGATGTCCTGTGTTTCTTGCTATGTGCTACAAATTCACAAATTACAAGTCTTCTCCCTGAGTTCTGACCGCAGGCAAATGAACATGCACAGATTTTGCTCTGCAACACAGAGCTCACCTTGTTAAACCTCTGGCGGTAGCTGCCTGGTTTTGGTCAGTCATTAAAAAGGGGGCGGGCATTGCGAAAGTAGAACACCGACAAGATGAAGGAGCTGATAATGCTGGTGTCCGAGTACAGAGTTGTACAACACAGTGCCAGCAACTAGTCTATCTTCAGGACCCACATTTTCCCTCAGTCATTAAGTCGTGACCCAAATTTTTGACTCAAATCTATCTCACAGACACTTCCTTGAAATTTTACTTTTTGACTTTTTTCATGAAAAATCATGTTTTGTCACATATTCATGTCTATTCATCATCCTTGCATTGACTACTATTGTACGTATTATACAGACTAACATTTTGAGAATTTCTAGAAAATATTTCTAGAAAAAAACTTGCAAAATTACATGAACAAAGTTGCATTATTTTCCAAAAAAAAGTTGTAAAATTTTTAGAGAAAAGTAAAGAATTTTTAGAAAAAAAGACGAAAAAATTTGAGAAAAAGGTAAGATTTCAAGGAAAAATCATAAAATTTCAGAAAAAGTCAAAAAATCATTAAATTTTGAGACAAAAATCGTAAAACTTTAAGAAAGGGTCATAATTTCACAAAAGAAATTTCACAAAAGATTTGTGAATCTGCGACCCAGTCAAAATGACCCCGCGACCCACTTTTGGGTCCCGACCCACCAGTTGAGACATTGTCCAAATATGTACAAATCTTAAGTAGTCTCAGTGACTTCAGCTGTCTTGATACAGGATGCGGTATTTACATGGTGCCAAGATACAGAAGCTGCTTTTGAAAACTCTTTGCATTTTTGGGGAATGCTTTTGCAGATAGGCAGTTTTCAGGGTGGTTGCAACTCTTACCCCTTTTCCTGCTGGTTCTCAGATGGAACCAAAAAATGGGAGGTTTTTTCTTAACCTAAAGTGTGAACTGTGATGACTTCAGTGTGTGTGTGTGTCTACCTTTGTTGTATGTTTTTAAAGCCCTGATGAAGACCTGTAGTAGTTGTGACATGTTGGCTCTTTTAATGATTTAGCCACCACAATAAAGGCTTTTTAATACTTCCTTCCTCGTTTTATATATTTCTGGAGCGCCTGGATTGCCTTCCTGTGTATCCTGTTGTTACCTGTTCTCCATAAGCACCCAACACAAGGTTTTGATCTACATTTGATAATATGGGCAACCAGTCATCTCTCAAATGTTACTGAACCAAATGGATCAAATTCTGATAATAAAAAGAGTCATTTCTAAAAAATAATGTATTCACTGTTCTATAGCTGCTGCTCCCCACTGATTCTGTATGGGGAGCAAAATGGTATTTGACAAGTGTGCATCATGTGACCAGCAAGGAAGTTACAATACCCTGTGTGGCCACTGTGCCAAAATGCTTTACGGCTCGGCTGCGTTCCTGGAGGCTCAGCTAAAACACACACAGGAAGCTGAGGATACACTCCTAATACAAGCGACAGAAATAGTGACCACATCTCCTTGTAGCTGCAACTCAAGTTTAAAGCAGATCATTAGTATCTAAATTTACTCAGAGGGGGAATTTCTTTACAAACTACTGCTGGTGTAAACAGCTGTGTACACATTTCTTGCATGTCTCTGATGACTTTGCTTTTCTCACCTGTTCAGCACAGTGGTATAAGTCCTGTTGTTCATTTTGCTGGCTAGAAAAAGTGCATGTCCCCACAGGCCGCTGCTCATCGCTGACTCCAAGGCCTCCTGGAAACCACATGAGAAAGTGTCAGGGGACGAACACTCGGCATCAGTATGACATCCACGAAAACTAGTACGAAGCTGTGACACAAAACTCTGGACCACTCAGTTAAAGGATGTATCCTAACAGGTGCCTGATAAACTATTTAAACACATGCAGATTATGATATACTGTATTTATTTACTGAGCTGGAGGGTGGATCATATATTCTGGCAGTTAGCATAATGCTGTGATTACCACTGGTGGAAAGTACATTAAGTTAAGTACAGTCCTGTTAGTACAGTATCTGTATTTAACTTGGGTATTTTAATCTTATGCTACTTTATTCTTTTACTTCACTACATTTAAGTGCATTTAGCAATACTAGGATTCGAGTGCAAGACTGGAATAGAATATTTTTACATTGTTGTGCTGTTACTTTTACTTAAGTAAAGGAACTCAATAAATCATACACATCAGACGAATTGAGATTTAAAAAAGCAGAAACCTTCTTTCTTCCAGCCAGCAGCAGTTTAGTGTAGCTTCGCAGGGCCTTGGCAGAGGCCTCAGAGCTGAAGCTGCTCGAGTCTCCTGTGAGCAGGTCATCGTCTCCTCTGCTAGGCGGTGCTTCGGCAGTTGTGCCGTCACTGAAGTCAATGAGCGTGGGAGGATCTGCCACCCAGCTTCCATCTGAATGGGAGCCCTGCATCAGCAGCTCAGCGATATCTGAGCCAACTATTTGCTGAAACAATGGAAATTTAGAGATAATTTTATGAGAAAAAAACATGATAATTACTTTAGTGACTGTTTGATGCTCAGCTATATATAGGTTATTTCTATGTATAACAAGACACGATCCACTTACTCCATTTTGCCGGCAGAGCAGGATCAGTAGGTTCCACAGGAGGGCAGCAGATCTCTTATCAGGCAGCTGGTCAGCTCTCATGCAGGCGCCTGCCCTCTGGTGGGCAAACTCTATAGCATCTACTTTGTGCAAATCCTCCCTTCAACAGCATGAAAAAACAGATACACACATCATTGAACACATAATCTCTGAGTCTTGTTTAAGATCTGACACTCAGCAGACTGTTTCCCGATGGCGGGCGGTGAGCAGTGAAAAATGACAAAGCCGTACTGTACCTGGCTAAAGGCCCTGGGAAGTTTCTCATCTCCTGCTGTTCCTTTGTCTCACAAAGAATTACCTGTGCAGATATAAGGGACTGTTCATCAATTATGACAGTGGGGGCTTAGGGGAGCAACACACAAGCTAGAATGGGTTTTTTTTGTATTTATTTTAAATACCATCTGAACCCATCTGAAAAGTATTTGTGGCTTCGGGAGGGTCAAGATAAGTAAAATAAAATAAAATAAAATGAAATAAAAATGAAATAAAATGAAATACAATAAAACAAAACAAAACTTAATTTAATTTAATTTAATATTACTTTTTTAATCAATTCAATCAATCAAATTTATTTATAAAGCCCAATATCACAAATCACAATTTGTCTCAGAAGGCTTTACAGCATACGACATCCCTCTGACCTTTGGACCCTCACAGCAGATAAGGAAAAACTCCCCAATAAAAACCCTTTAACGGGAGAAAATGGTAGAAACCTCAGGAAGAGCAACTGAGGAGGGATCCCTCTTCCAGGACGGACAGATGTCCAATAGATGTCTTACAGAACAGATCAACATAATAAATTTACAGTTAATTTATCAAATCAAGCTAGAACCTACTTCCAGACTGTGGATTTCCACCTGGCTGACGTTCTCCCGTGTGGACAACCCTGGGCTGACCCGTATGAGCTGGCCTGCCGGCCCAAAGCTGACAACCGCATGAGGGATGGAGTACTTCAGAGGAGCTGACACCTGATGCACAGCTCCATGCTCTGAGGAGATACGGCGCACAGAAGACTACGCGTCATGACAAACACTGCAGACAAGTGAAGTGGAGGGAAACAGCTGTAACTGTTACACTCACCTGTGTGAAGAGACTGAGGGTCAGGCTCGCTGTGCTCAGCTCCGTTAATGTACTGACTCAGCTCATAGCTGCTGGAGGACAACCCTGAGTTTTTGGAACTTTCTAACGTCCCCTGGTAATAAGAGGACAACTCTTCGTTGTCTCTGGAGGGATTATCCTCGTAGTCGTTGAGGTAATGCTGGGCGTGGTCTCTGCCTTGATCATACCTGAAAGAAGGAAAGCAGTGATATATTGACATTTATTCATCTATTTATTAGCAACTGTAAACCCCGGACTCATCACTGTATCCTGTGTGCTCGGGTTGGTTGGCTCGCTGGGTGGAGTGGGTGGAACATGTCAGGCTTATCAGCTTTCCACGGTCAGTTACGAATCAATAAAAGGAATCCTGTGGCTCACCTGTACTCCTCAGCGTAGGAGCTCCCTGATTGTTCCTGCTTGTATGATCTGTCATGGTAATATCCGGCTCTCACAGGGTCCTGGGGGCCCCACTGGCCAGCATCTTGACGATCAGAGTAACACACCATGTTGTTTGTTTTCACTGAGACGTATAGAGAGCAGTGCGGTGCTAACATGAGCTTTGTTTTGTCTCACTGTACCTTGTCGTGCATGCTGTCCTCTGTAGTAGTCATGCTCATAATAACCGTAGCTGTCTCTGTAGTCCCAGTGGCTGTGGGGCGGATAGTCGTACCCATGCCTGGAAATAAAGAGCATCTAGTTTCATCAATGCATTTATTCATGTTCTTCCAATATAACGCATGATGTGCCGAAAACACTCTCTTAAAGAATTTAAAATCTAAACATCACAGTGGAGTAAAGAGTGTTCAGCTTCCACCTTCTTCCTCTCACAAGTCTACAGTGACAGGTGTCTGGTGAGTTTCCCAGCATGCTTTGAGGCGCAGGGGAAGGCAAACATGCTCTACGTGAAACTGGGATTTTGCACCACCATGCTTTCCCCAAAATGTGATTACATACACTCAAATTATGATGAACGTCTTCCTAATAATTAGTTGCAATCACTTTGTCACAATTCATATAATACAGGAAATCGGTGCGGGATAATTCCTGAATCGCGCCATGGGTTATTTCATTGCTTATTAAGAGGGGAGGGGTGGTGCAAAACAGGGGAGCCATATGAAATTATTTTCTAAGAAGTGAGGAAGGAATTGTGTTTTTGATTTTGGCTTATGCCGCATTCACAGTACGAGACATTTGTGCCAATGGTCCTTGAACACATCATGCACAACAAATGCTTTCACCAGGACATATTAAAAAGAAGGGTCATGGATTTTCCACCAGTCACTCAGGGCAGCTCAAGGAAAAATATCTGTAGCTTGAGAGTCACACCCCAGCCACCCTCCTCCGACAACTACAGAACAGTCCCTTACACAAACAATTCAGCCAATCTGTCTGCATGGTCTCATGATGATACACACCTGGACTGGGGTCTTTGGTGATCCGGGTGCCCATAGCCGTAAGGATACTGCTGAGGGTTGTGAAGATACTGGTCTGGTCTGGCAGGGGGCCCGGTGACGTGACCCCTGTAGCGGGCATCAGCCTGAGCCCAGTGCCTGTCCCTCTCTCTGGGGTTCGCCGGCGGGTAGCTCTGGTCCCTGTCCTGCTGAGCATACCTGTAGTAGTCCTCTCTGTCTTTGCTTCTGTGGGAGTGACGGCCAGCGTCGGGCCGGGGGTGACCCCTGTGATCCATGATGTCACACAGATCAGCCTGCCTCGGCCACCTGGGGTGAATAACGGGACGTGTTTGCAGAGTTTGCAATTCTGTGTCTCTTCTGAAATCCTTATTTCAAAGTCAAATCAGCACAGACGGTGTTAAGTGTTGTTTGGGTTGTTACAGCTCACACATGCTCGATGCAGTCAAAGTGCATTCATGAGTGCCACATCATTTCAACATGAGCTGATAACAAGTCAGCATGATAACAGGAGGATAAAGTTCACTAAATGACAGATACAGCTGTGTGTTGTGACTGTACAGTAACAAGAGTTTAAATTATCTAAATGAGAGAATAAAAACTTACCAAAATGCAACTTTTAAATCAGAATCATGTCACTCAGGGTTTGGATAATCCTTGCTGTGTGTGTCCCAGCCTGAGAGTAAACAGTGGAGCACGCCCTGAGGAGTTTGACAGCTGCAGTCTCACACAGCTGGAAAAAGAGGAAATCACGTCCATCTTCAGGCTGATTCATAAAACAACAGACAGTCAGTCGTTTCTGGGTCGAGTCCTCATCACTGACCGCGTCCTCGGATTGTTAGATACATGTGTGGAGAAAGTGCAACCTTTGAGTGTTGAGTGTTGCCACGTTGCCGGTAGAGAAGATGCAGCGGAGCGCCTCACTCGGTTACTCGGAGTTGGTTGAGCTGGTCTCAGGTCGGTTTTAACATGTTTCTGGGAGCACGAGGAACAGTGAAACTGATTCCAGGTCAGCGGTGACAACTTGGAGCTGAGCGGTTTTGTTACACTCCCAGCAGAGGCGCTCTCACTCATTATAAGCTGGAGTGAGGAAAAGTCACTGCAGCTGCAGCTCAGATCTTTTGCTGCCCACAGTCAGGCCTGCAGCTCCGCTTCTGTTTATGGCAGTTGTTGTTGTTTTCATTCATGTTGTATCAGCCTCTGAATTAATAAAAAAAATGTTTGAACTTTCATAGAGGCCACGGTAGATATTTTATTTTAATTTAATTTAATTTAATTTAATTTTATTTAATTTTATTTAACCCTTTGAAACCTGAACGAACTGGCTTGATTTCTTTTAAAAACATGGGTAAAAGGCAATGAGCAACAAAAGAAGAGATGGCCCAAAAAATTATCAAGAAAATAGTAAAAAAAAAAAAAGAAAATTTCTTTAAAAAATAAAATAAAATAAAAAATGGAATAAGATAAAAAAATTAAATTGAATTAAATTAAATTAAATTAAATTAAATTTTAAAATAAAGAAATTGAAAAAAAAGGAAAGAGTGCTTAAACATTATAATAATTCTGAAGCATAACTTTAAAATGTAATAATAATCATAATCATAATAATCATAAATATAGTCTTTTCCTTAGCTTTTCTAGTTTAAAAAAAAAAAGTCTAAATCTTCAACTAAAAAGCTAAATTCAGATTATTAGATGAACAGTCTCAGACCTTTCATGCAGGAATTATGACTACTACTACTAGGTGTTTATATTCCTCTTTAGTTCATTTGTCCAGTTTGTTACATGTCCAGTCAGGAAGACAGCATGCAATTCAGTTTTCAATAACTGATGTAATATGTGAAACTATATATTTCTAATGCTGTTGAACTAGAGTGTCCACATATTTTAACTCTAATACTGTTCAGTGCCATGCAAAAGCTTAAACCTTGCTCCTCAGCCTCTCCCACACAGCTCCCCTGTTTTCTACTAAATAAATAAATAAATAAAGGTTGCACTTATGGTATTAATTGTAGTTCAAATACAGTCAGTGTCGCATGATGTCCAGTTTAGAGGACAGGAGATTAATTGTAATTTCTTCCCAACATAAAATCAGTACTTGGAAATTTCAACTACTGTATTTCTTCTTAGATGTTACTTGATGTTAACACATTTTATTTACCTTCAGGTGTCTCCTATCATAGTAGGATTGGTGATGAATTCCTGAGCTGCACATTTCTTGCACTCCGTCGGCCATCTTGGTTTTCAGAGATCTGTGTTGCGCTTACAACACCTGGCCAGTGGGTGGCAGTGTGTGACAAGACGCACTGGGGTCCATAGCGGCTTTGGTGCAACTACAGCATCTCACAGATACTTTATAATGCTTTATATTTGCCTACATTTTACACTTACCTTTATCTTCTTTTGTCCATAACAACGTGGATATTATTCTCATATTTCCTGGATTCTCATGTGCCATAGAGGTTTTTTTTGTATAGTATCGTGATATTTTTGTATGGCAATATTCTATCGACACATAAGTATCGATTTTTATTATATAAATTGCTAATATCACAAATATAAATTAAACTTTTGGTAGTCAGATATATTTTGCTGCAATAAACATCATTGAAGTAAGATGAACAGACTGAAAACAGGTGTTGATAAAGATTTCCTTTGGGGACAAAATTTGCAGTCCAAAAAAGTTATGTACATTGTCATACATATTGTCACAAGAAGTTTAGAAAGAGAAGTTAAGCACTAAATGAGAAAAACACGCAGAAAGCTCACCAGCAGACAGGATTGCCATTGTTGCATGGATTTGTAAGTTCATATGGAACTGAAATATAATAAAAATTAAATAAATGCCTTCTAATGGCTCTCTTTTGCAGAGTTATCTTTGTGTATGCTTGTGCATTGTAGACACTCTTATTCGTAAATGTAAATTTAGCAATAAAAAAAACAGGACTAACAATATACTATCAGGACTCTTCATGTCTTAAAGGTTTTATAATATTTTTGTCTAGTGTGGAATACTCCTCTTTTGTTGCTGTTGTTGTTCCATCTGCATTATCATTATTAGTAGCAGTAGGAGTAGTATTATCACTGTCTCTGGAGATTAAAATAGCAAACTCTCTGTTTCTAAAAGTAAATTAAATACCCATCTTTTTAATGTGATTTTTAGTGTAGGGTAATATTACAGTCTTGATTTTTAAGTTTTAACCACTGGGTTTGACCTTATTTTATCCTGCCTGGTTATTTTTATTCTATTTTATTAATTTACTTCATTTTTATTCTTTTTTCTTTTTAATTTATTGTCTTTTTTTTCTAATTTTCTTGCAAAACTTTATGTTCAGTTGTTTGTGTCATCCTTGAAACTGTGTGTGTCAGGGGGCACTGAACTGAATTGGATATTTGTATGAACAGTGTTATATAAATAAAGCTGAGTTGAGTGGTAGAAGTATTTTTATAATTTTTATTATTATTATATTATTATTATTATTATTATTATTATTATTATTATTATTATTATTGTTATTAGTGTGTTGTTGTTTTTTTGAGAGACCACTAAATCTGATATAAATCCCTTTAAATCCAATTCAAACCAGAGCTATTTATTATTTAGTGATAAACTGTGAAAAGTTGGTTCAGTCACAGCCACAGGGTGTCACCACACTTTATGTTCTTGTTTGTGTCATCCTTGAAATTGTGTCTCTGTCAGGGGTGTTGAATTGAATTGAATTTATGAAAGGTGCTATATGAATAAAGCTGAGTTGAGTCCTAGAAGTATTTTCATAATTTTTATTAATAATATTATTGTTACAAATCTGTTATTAAAATTATTGTTGTGCTCTTTTTTAGAGACCTCTAAGTCTATTGTTACCGTATATAATAATGATAATAATGATAATAATAATAATAATATTAACAATAATAATATAATAGAATAATATATACTATAATATAATATTAAAATTAATATTATTATTATTGTTAACTGGGAGAAGTCGATTTCCATTTCCCAGTTGTAGTGGCCAGTCACGGCCACAGGGTGTCGCCACATCCACAGAGACACCCTGGTGATCAGCTGTGTGTCCATGTGACCGGTTTATGTAAATGAGCCGTGAGCACAGCGCGTTTCTCTACTAGAGACGCTGCACCGACTCTACCGGACACACAGCGAGACTCTCAGCGCTCAGACACGGTCGCTTCTCTCTGGATACATTACGACAACACATCAAGCCGCTCGGATGTGCAATATGACTTTTGAAGAAACCGGTGGAGATAATTCTTCTGAAAGGTCAGCTCGACTTGTTGCTGCACTTTTACTCGTTTTTCGCTTCGTAACAAGTTTGCGTGGACAACAATTATTTTAATGTCTCTTTCTTTCATACTTTTAGTTTTGTCTGTCACTAGCGACATTTGGTGTCACATAGTGCTAGTTAACAGCGTTAACCAAGTTATGTGCTAGTTTTAGCAACGTGCTCATTATTTCTAATCTGTAGTAATGATGCAGACACGTCTTAGTGGCTTGTCCACGTCTCAGTGCATCGTGCAACTCTGCATCATCAGCTCCCACCCGCCTCATGTGAATACAAGTGCAGCTTATGAATATTAATGTGACATAACAGGGAGTTTATGTGAGTTGGCTGCTTTCTTGTGTGTTTTGCTGGATGTTTTTTTAATAAATGTTTCTATTTCAGGATGGAATCGGTGGCCAAAGCATTAGAGGAGGTGCTCAGCTCTGCCTTGCCTCAGGGTTGCACCACAGTTGGAGTCTACGAGGCAGCAAAGTCCCTCAACGCGTAAGTTAAGGTTAAGATAACCACTGTGGTTTAAGGGGAATCTGCTAAGGGTGAAAGGTGAGACGTGTTGCATATTCCTCACAACCCTCTCTTGTCTTTGCTTCCAGGGATCCAGACAATGTGGTGTTGTGTCTGCTGGCCACAGACGATGAGGAGGATGTGGCTCTCCAGATTCATTTCACCTTGATCCAGGCATTCTGCTGCGAGAATGACATCAACATCCTGCGAGTGAGCAACATGAGGCGTCTGGCAGAGATACTCGGAGGGGTGAAACCTGGAGGGGAGCCCATGGACCTGCACTGTGTTCTAGTTACAGTAAGTGTCATTACTCACGTCTGCTTTACTACTTTGTATTGCTCATTTCCCATCAGACTGGAAGGGGAGTTGTTCTGCTCTCACTGAGGCAGTGTCAGCGTCAGTACCAAGGTCATACTTGCACGCAACTGTTGCCAGCGGTGGTTGTGCAATCGGAGTTATTTCAGTCTGTTTGCATGCTTCATAAATGAGCAGATGGTAACTGCTGCGTCTCTCCTTCTGCAGAATCCCCAGTCGTCACTGTGGAAGGACCCGGCGCTGAGCAAAGTCACCAGATTCTGCAGAGAAAGCCGCTGCTTGGACCAGTGGGTGCCTGTTATCAACCTGCCCGACCGATGAAACTGCTTGGAATATCAATGTATTGTGTGCATTGGGGGAAAGTAACTGCACCAGGCCTGTGTTAATGTCTGTGTTGGACTCCTTTGGAAAGTGCCCCAGAGAGAGAGAGAGAGAGAGAGAGAGGGAGAGAAGGAGAGATGGGAGGGGCAGAAATAAAGAAACACAAGGAAGCGAAGCGCTCCAACGAATTTACCAGGTCAGTGTGAACTCGTGGGCCAAGGAAGAGTGACTCAGCAGTCTGGGTTCCAGGATTTCCAATGTATGACTGCGCCTTTCTCTGCCGAGAAAGAAGCCTTTACAGGAAACTGAACCATGTGAGTGGACAAGCACACGTGGTGGTGAGCACAGGCGCAAGACTGGGGGAGAGCAGACAGAGAGCTTCAGTTGACAAGACTCTCAAGAACTGGGCCATGCTGGAGAGGACCAGTCAGAGCTCTCAGCCGGAAGAATTCCTCATGAAAATTAGACCAAAACCGAGCATTTCTTTAACAGCACATTTATTTAATAGTATTTAAAACATGTCACTTTGATAATTCAAAAAGGGAAAGTTTTCAGTTTATTATTATTATTATCATTATTTTAACTTAAGGGCAATGCAATGTTTAGACCTGTTCACTAACTGATGTTTATATGTGTTATTAATTTAATGGATTATATTTATTGTGCATAGTTCATGGAATTCTGGCTTGTTAAGTTGAATGAAATAAACAAACAACAGTTTAAAAGGTGGTTTCGTCTTCATGATTTCCAGATACTGCAGGTTTATTATGCCTGTAGGAACACTGTGTCCTGAGGAGCAGGGTTACGTCTTGTGCCCACAGCTGGCACACAGGAAGCTCAACATGCTGCCTGAAAGGGTTTGGATTTTGTCCTGGCATGTTACTGGGCAGGTATAAGTGCTTCACACCTTTCTCAGCTTGTCTGCAGCTTGCATCTCTTGGATGAAAGCAAGAAAATGCATTGTTTCTTCAGCGGTCTTAGGTGAGCATGAAGTATAATGCAACTCAATAGGCGAAATTGGTTACAGGCAGTTGTGGAAGAAGTACTCAGATCTTGTACTTAGCAAAAAAAAAGTAATGCCACAGTGGAGAAAAACTTTGATAAGTAAAAGTCCTGCATGCAAAATGTTACTTAAGTAAAAAAACTATTAGGGTAATAGTTTTCTACCTTTGTAAAAATGAACAGAGAGAGAGGGCGGGGCTGAGTGAATCAATATGCTGCTGATTTTAACCATATAAAAACACTAAAATCTGCGATAAAGCTGCAGTAATTGGGTAAAATTGCAAGCTTGTGCTAACTGTTGTATCACATCATCCTGGAGGAGATGATTAGCATCAAAATATACTTAAAGTACCAAAAGTAAAAGTACACATGATGCAGAATGGCCCATTTCAGAATAATATAAATTGTATTCCTGGATTGTAACTTCTCATGCATAGGATTCCCACGGTCCTGGAAAACCTCTTAAAGTTATGAAATTTCGCAATCACACTTTCCAGGCCTGGAAAAGTCAGAGAATTAGTCAAAGTCATTCAATTGTCTGTAGCTGTCGACGCAACGAGGCTCTCTCACACGTTGATGCGTGACAGTGTTTTGTTTGTCATCGCGTACATTTAGACATTTCCTCCCTGGGTTCATCTTTCCTTCCCTGTATGTCAGCGAGCTGAAGTTATGTTTGAACAGAGTTAGATATATCTGAAAAATTTTGGGCAAGTGGGGCAAAAAAAAAAAAAAAAAATTATGGGTCCTTGAGAAATCATTGAAAAGTCTGGGAAATGTGGTACACAGACAGGTGGGAACCCTGTATGCATTTTTGTGTACATCACTTCATGCTGGCTAATTTGTTATTTTAACCTGTAATACTGCATCATACTTTATTTGTTGATTATAATCTGTATTATTAATCTGAATGTGCTGAGTAATTTATGCTATCAAATGACTGTAATGGAGTAAAAAGTACTATATGTCTCTGAAACATTGTGGAGTAGAAATATAAAGCAGCAGGAAATGGAAATACTCAGTCAAGTACAAGCACCTTGTAAGTGTACTTGAGTAAGTACACGCTCCAGTATGAGCCACAGACATGAGATTTCTTGAAACCAGCCTTGCTCTTGCATGGGAACTCCAGTCAAATGTGACCTTTTGCACGGATTGAGGATCTAATTACATTGAAGGGAGGAGAATTCCCATTGTAGTGCGAGTCTGAGTGGCTCATCGTGACAGCTCATTCTTCCCGGCCCTCTGCAGCTACGCAATCGGAGCTAAATTTACTGCAGAGTGGATTAAAAATAGCAGAGAGGCAAGACGGAAAAATAACCTACCGGAGACCCGTTTTAGACTGTGCAAAAAAGAGAAAACCAGAAATTATTGGTGCTTGCGCAGAATGGGGAGGGACAAAGCCATGTACAACACAGAGGGTCACAAGACAATGGGTGCATGAGTCAGGGTTATTCAGGTCTCCATTGCTAGAGCCGTACAGTGCTTTAGCTTCATGACAAAAATAGCCCTGTGAATAGAGGCCTTCCCCCCCGACCGCTGACAATAGTAGCACTTGTAATTAACAGGCAGCATGCGCAGAGAGGCTGACCTGCTGCAGAGATGACAGTGTGCAGCCGGGGAAATGAAGAGGAAAACAGTCCTCTGTGGTGGGCCGATCAGGTGGCAGAGAGCAGATGGGGAGGGAAAAGTGGGTCAGAATACTGGAGGACTGGAGAAGGGTGCAGGGCGTGACTGAGTGGCCTCAGGGTTTGTGTTTAAGGGTGCAGTTTTGGAAATTTGAAAAAATGTGCACAGTGTGGGAAAACATGCAGATCCACCCTTGACTGAACTGTTGCCAGAGTCTCTTCAGTTCCACAGAAATGCAACGCTTGTCAGTGACGCTGACATTTCGCTGATGTCTCTGTTTTGGGGAAGTTCAGCAGAATGAAAATATTTTGTAGAAGTTCAAACTGTGCCTCTGGATGAAACACAAAAAGCGCCAAATTAAATAACATTGTTCTTTTCTAAAGAATAATACCAAGAATACCAGAGCAGGATGAGTGTAAAATGACACCTGGAAGCCAATTTGATCATTAACCCTTTGTGATCAAGCGTATAATTGGCTGTTTTTGACTACTTTTGATTGTACCTTTAAATTTCACCTTAAAAACTGTTTACCTTGCCTTGTTTGGTGTCACTTTACAGTCATTTTTTCATTTTGACATACTGTATGAATACATTTGACCTAAAATCACACAAAAAACACCACCAGTAGGAGACGGGGTGTCTGCTCGCCAGCACTTTCCTTAGAATAGCCTGTGTTTACCGTTTCTTGCTGCACCAAACGCCAGATGTGATGACAATATCCAGGAAAAAGCATTGCGTAAATTATTTATCATAAGTCTGGTTTCACTTGGCCTATCAACACGATTTAAAAGTGGTATATAGTTTGAAGTTTGCACTTTCGACACAACTTGAAACGGAGTCGGCTGCGTCTTGCTGCTATGTCATCTTAAATCAGTCATGTGATTTGGACGCACCGGCGCATCCGTGGACTCCAGAGGGTTAAAAGACAGAATCACTTTTCCGTCTTAACCACAGTCTTCCTGTCACACAGGGAGGAGACACTGAAACCAGGTGAGATATTGGAGATACTGGCTTAACAGCTTATGCCGGAGCTTATGCACCACTCCGACAGGTAATACAATCACTGCAAATGATGCTGCATCAAAGCCAGCGCTATCCATCATCTGACATGAGTGAGGGTTACATCAATGTGGGCCAACAAATATGGCCTGACCCAATTGTGGTTGTAACATCACACCTGAGGAGAAAGGAGAGAAAGGGCTGCTCCGAGCCGTCATTGCATAACAGGGTGGCCAGGTCTCGGGGGAGCAGAAGAACCTTCACTGAGTAATTGGAGCAAACACGAATGTTTATGTGCTCCTGACCTAAAACTAGAGAGACTCATCCTCTTGTTTGAACATGGTGACCTGTGAACCCAACAAAGGAATGACAACTGGTTGACAATGGGACCAGTGAACGACTACTGAGTGCAAATAAGGTTAAAGTAGTTATGGCAGAATAAGTATCTGTCTCTCAGTTTGAGCAGGCAAGTGTTACTACCCTCAAAATGCAGACTGTAGTCATGAATACCATCAGATAGCGTGCGGTGTGTAATAGCTGAATTCTAAGGTTGAGTATCTAGTTGTTCCTGTGTGAACACTTAACAGGAAGTCAATTTAATGTAGCCAGGAACAACAAGATGAAACTGTTCTAACCTTTGATCAGAACGAAGCGCCTGTAAGTTTTATTTTAAAGCAGCATTATTTAATTTTGTTGGCCACTTAGCAACATAGCAAGTTGTAAACTACCGATTGTATAAGGCCCCGATCACACAGAAAGCATTTGAGCAGTTGGAGGCGGCTTTTTGTGATCGTTTTAATGAGAATGAAACTTTTTGCTTCCATTTGGAAAAAACTTCAACTGTGCAATCGGATGATTGGAGAGGTGGTCATGACAACAAGTTTACAGTTCGTAAATAATGGAGGAGAAACTGGTGGTAGCAGTTGCTGGATACCCAAAGCTAAATGGCCCGACAATAGACAGCAGGTTGTCAAACTGCCCCTGAGTCATCCTAAAATATGCCTGGAAATGGCCATCATGGACAAGAAGCTCCTGGAGCAACTGGTGATACTCCCCACGACCCACCCTCTTTTTTTAGGGTCTCATGTTTCCCTGTGCCCAACAAACTACAAGAGAACATACAAGAGAATGTACAAGAGAACTGGTGACAGCAGAGCTCTGTTCATCCCTATAAAAGCTGCTCAGTGGTGCATGAAGCCAAAAAACCTCAATTTCCGTGATATAAAATACACTAATCTTCCACATCGTGAGGCCCATAGAGCAAACGCACTGGAGACTTACCACAGCCGAACGGCTAACTTCTAGTTTAGCGCTCCGCTGACTTAAATAGGGATAAAATTATGTCATCTTGTGGCTCTTCTAGACTTTTGAAATGTTATCGGACCAAATGGATCAAATCCCGATAGCAAAACGAGTCATTTTGTGGGGGTTATGACACTCAAAAAAATGTATGGACTGATTTACAGATGTCTCTTTCACACAGTGAGCGTATGGAAAAAAAAATCTTTTGGGCTCTATGGCATTTTGTGATGGCCTCAAGTGACCATTCAAGGAACTGAAGAATTGCCTGAAATTGGAGTTGTGTCTATCAGACAGCTGGAAATCCAATTTTCACTCTCCTTTTGGCTCTGATTTGGTCTCCACAAGTTCCTTAGATATTTGGTTCCTTAGCTGCTAAGTGCTTCACTTGAGAGTGAACCAAAACAGCCAATTTGTGTGCTATAAATTCAAAACAGTGAGCTGAAAGATGCTAAAACACTCCACAGAGCTGAAGGGAACTACACAGTAATAATACTCACTACAAGTTACAACTTGTCACTCGATTCATACAAATGGCTATTTCACATACTAATAAATAATAAATGGATGCATCCAACACCCCTTTAAACACATGCTTAACAGAACATTAACTCAACAGATATTCTGTCTTAGCAACCAAGACAAAATACTGCTTTTCCTATAACATTTAGTTTTTTTTTCTTTTATCTTACATTAGTTGAAAAAAACAAAATAAAATGAATGACTTGTTTTTCATAGGTTTATTTGCATTTACCACAAACAGGTAAAGGCAGAACATGACATACAGTAAGTTGACCTACACTCAAGGTGTGAGAAACCATTGTAATTGTCTCGCTACTAAAAACACAAATTCATATTCACAAGTAAAAACTGACTGGAACAACAACACGCTCAGTTTTAATTCAAAAAGTTGAATTAATGTCACAAAACAGAAACGCAAAGTTGAGGTTCAACTGAATCAGCACAATCCTAAAAAGCAAGCATACACTGTGGTTCATGGATAACCATAATGCGCTACAATATTTATGGACGTATGAGATCTATCTTGATGCAAACCATTATTGAACATGAGTCACTTTGAGTTAATAGCCTATTGTAAGATCCCTTAGGGGCCTTCCTTATTCACAGTATTAGACAACAGCACTTATGTGACTAAAAAGGTAGTCGAGAGGTTGAAGCCGGATCACTTCATTATTAAGGCCCTGGCTGGTAAAATTGCAAAATTAGTTGCTTATGTTTTGCATGAGCACCAACACACACGACACAAAGACACAGCTACACACTGCCAGTCGTCATAAAATCAGAGAAAGTTTTAGAGCAGCTGTAAACATGGAATGTTTTTACACTCAACAGTATAACAGTCATCTGGTGTTAACCGGTTTCAAAGTGCCTGAATTGTACAGCCTTGGCTCTGCAGAAAGAACACAGTGACATTAAAGTAGGTAGATGTGATAAGATGGCACAGAATGGTCTTGAATCCTTTTCTTTAAGCAATGATGGCCTCATAATAATTATTTCTTTCTATAAATCAAGGAATACCTCATGCAAAAGGGTCATGCACAATGCACAATGATCTCATCTGAACAGGTCATTTTTAGAGATAGCTGGACTGAGTTTTACATTCATTTTATAAGGCAAATGCAAAGAAAACGACTAAAAAAGACACTTAGACAGTTTTTTCAAGAGGATTCTACCCTCTGGTATTAAAACTGCACAATTTAAGGCAAGACATCATCCACAAAATGATCATTTCTTGATCAGTTATTCCATGTTACGTTGAACTCGTCAAGAAAACTTGAACTTGAACAAAGAATACAAAAACAGAGAACATTCTTAATGAACTGGAATAAAAGGAGGCCGCAATTAACAACAGCAAAACTAAATCAAAATATCGGTTCACAAACACTCAAAAAAACGTGTGCACGAAGAATCAGTACATCACAAACACATTCATTCATTCATTATCAGTAGCTACTTAGCCTTTTCAGGATCATGGGGGGACTGGAGTTTATTTTCAAACGAGAACCCTCTTGCTTTGAGGCGACGGTGCCAACCACTGCAAGCAAAAACATGCATTTGAACTCTGCTCAATGGAGTTTAAATGCACACTTGTGCCCAGGTGTGCTACGTAATGCAGGAGTGTTTTAAATAGTACAGTTTTAGCATGAATGCATGTATTTGGGAAGTACTGAGCATACGACTGGATAAATGAGACTTGGATCATACTGCACGAGTTTTATGAGGGTTTGTAAACTGATGTTTTGATATAGTTTTGCTGTTGTGTAACACAGATCCCGCTGACTTAGATTCATCAAGAATTTTCTGTTTTTGGATTCTTCGTTCACTGTAAAGGCATGTGAGAAAAGCAACATTTTTTACACAAATTAATTCATTTCTAAATGATAATTATGTGGGTGAAATATTCCTTCAATAGCTCTGCATTGGATTTAATTGAAGTATGTAATGAAAGTCTGCCGTATAACAGGATTGCAACTAGCTTGAAGTAACAAGTAATGACAGAAAATAAAACCTCAGTGTTGAATTATCCCAAAAAATTGTGGGTCTAGACTGTAAATAAGCTATACTTCAGCCTAACACTGGTAAAAGCAGTTCTTAGTGCCTTGGAAAAAAAATCCCATCAACGTTTTCAGGGAATTGTTTGTCTCTGGAAAGGTTAAAATTAGAAAGTCAGAACAATTTGATTAGGATTTGACTTGTTTGAGAACAATTTAATGGCCTAGACTATTATTTATGATTGTGTCTGAGGAGTTGTGCATCAGTGGAAGTGGACCTCCACTCTGTCTATTTGTCTTCATGTGACGGACAGTTTACTTCCTGTCCGGGGACAGGATATCATTATCTGTGGCGCTCATTATCAGTAAAACACAACCTCCAACAACTGTTTCCTGAAGCAAGCCTGATGAAAGGAAGAGGTGAAAGCTGAAAGCCTAAATCTGATTGAACTAATGATTGAGGGGGCTTGTTTATGTGTGCTGTTATAATTAGAGAGTTAGGATCTCTCCCATCCATGGTACAGCTCAAATCCAGGCCACAGCTTCACGCTTCTGCCTGTTCTTTGGTGTAACTGGTATCTAGAATACATTCCTTAAACTGCAGCAGGCATGTGAAAAAGTAAAGGGGGGGTTACACTGGCCCTAAGATAAGTTGTGAACAGCTTTTTTCCCACATAAGAATACAAAAAGAAAGCAGCAAGAGTTCAGATGTTCACCTACAAAACAGTGCAAGGCTTCTTGTCCTTGAAAGGGTTTTCTGAAGCGGGGATGCCCATGAGCAGCGGGTCATTCTTGGCATGTTCACCACAGTAGCGCATCAGGTCTGATGAGGCTTTGGACACCTGCAAAGAAATCAGTCCACATGCTGATCCACCTTGACATACACAAGAGACAAGACAGGGTGGCATGAACAACTGTGGATATAAAGGCACCTTTATCCTCTCGATGCCGGCCTCTATCCTCAGCTGCTGCACCATCCGCCTGGCCTGCGCTATGCTACTGGAGCTCTGCATTTTTGATGACATCGCAGTCTTTGGACAGCTGTGCTCAAACCTGGATTAGAAAAAAAAATACACATGTACTCTACTTAGATTAATTAGTGGTGAGATGCAGTTGGTGTTTGCACAAAGAAACCAACAAAGCCACAGTGTAATGAATCTATTCAATTGACTCCTGGCTACAAGATGTTCCTGTGAGATGAGAAGCACAAAGGTCAGGCTGCTGTCATACAAAGTCAACACAATTATTTTGTCCAATCAGCAATTAAGCAGTTTGTAATTCATCCCATTTAAAGCATACATGGTTCTGCAGGGGTTAGTGGCCACAACATTAAAATCACTGCCAGGCGAAGGGATGATACTGATCATCTCTTTACAATGCAATGTTCTGCTGGGAAACCTTGGCTTCTGAAGTTCATGTGGATGCCACTTGATATGCAAATACTGTTGCAGACCAAGCATGTCAACCTGGCCTCCAAATTTCACAGATCCCAATTTGATCAAGCATTTGTGGGATGTGCTGGTACCTACTGTGGGGCCTCCCTGAATTGCGCTTGGCCCTGACCTGTCAAGGCATAGACACGGGACATTTGGGGGGTGTCCTAGGGTGTTGGGAGTCCTACAAGTTGTGCAGTGGGACCTCCGTCAATCGGACTTGTTCAGGCATGCCCCACAGATGCTCAATTGGATTGGGATATGGTGAATTTGGAGCCTAGGTTGATGCTTTGAGGTCTTTGTCACATTCCTCAGTCCATTCTTGAGCAGTTTTTGCAGCGCGGCGTGTCAGCGGGGGAGTGCTGTTGCCATGAGGGGCTGTACGCAGTCTACAACAGTGTTTGGGTGTCAAGTGGCATCCACACAAATGCCAGGACCCAAGGTTTCCCAGCAGAACATTGCACTGTAAAGACATCAAGATCAAGTTTTTCACTTTAGCTGTCAGAGATTTTAATGTTTTGTCTGATCAGTGTATTTTGTAATTACAAGATGTTTATGAGAAGAGATGTGAGAAAGTTTGAAAGCTTTATGGATAAATATCATGAGATGATTATTTCTTCTTGTCGTTCAGGAAGTGAATCCAACTTTGTGATACACAGAACAATGACGAGTACGGAATTTGTAGTTAATGATAAAGCTAAACACACTGCAAAACGTTCAACTGCTTATGTAAGAGTCAAGGCTGGAGCAGAACCAGGGGGATATAAAATGGTGTCATCTGCATAACAACTATGTCAACAAAGAGAGAAACACAACATTGCTTTTTGTCCAGTAAGTAGACAATCCCTGACAATTTTAGGGAATGTACTATTTTTTAGGGAATGTAGGGAATGATGTACTACAGCCACATTGCTGTGGCTGTAGTACATTCAGTACACCAATAAGGGCACATAGTTGTGAGTTAACCAAAGATTCTAGGATATTTGCCAGCAGGACAAGCTTAATCGGGAAGGTATTTAGCTGCTGAGATCACTGCTATCACAGCCTTATGTAATGGTAGAGGAACAGCACGTTTCCTTGCATATTTCCATGTATACAGAGTGGTGTATGGATGATGTTTTGCCTGGACGTTAACATCACTCTGGTTCCCTCTCCATAAAGCAAGTGAGATTCTTCAATTGGATTTTGGATTATTGCAGAAAATAATCTCTGTGGCAAACAAAGGTTTACGAGACTTGCACGTTTTGTTCGGCAAGATAATCTTCACAAATGAACACTAGTTTTATGATTCTTTAAGTGTAATTTTCACCACCACAACTGGTCTGTAAAGTCATGCTTGGCATGTTAATGCTCTGTAGTCTAATTTAGCCACTTGTAAGCAACCACCTTTTTGAAGATGTGTAAACGTAAAACATGAAAGTCTCATAAGCTTGAGTTAACTACAGACTTTATTTCAGGTATCTAACCAAAAACCTATTCAAAAAACACACTGACTAATAACTCACTAGTCCATACCCATCAGTAGCTTTGTCACCTTCTACCTATGTCAGTCCTCAATGCCTATGTGCAGTTTCACATCGATTGACCATGTCAGTGAGTAGAAAAATGTGGGACAGACAGAATGACTGACTGACAGAATGGCACACTGAAGTTTCCGTGATTATGTACAGCATACCATACCATGACTTAGTCATACCAAAAATTAGAAAAAACAAAACATTGGTCCACAGGGGGAGCCACAGCAATCAGTCGCATTTTAGCCCTTTTTAAGCATTTGTCTGTTGTTATAGCGCCACCCAGTTGCCAATCAGAGGTTAAATATCTCCAATCACCTTGAGGCGTCCAGTTCTACATATCTACCAAGTTTAGTAAAAATTGATATGGCGGTTAGGCCTAGATAAGAAATGAGCTCTCTAGCGCCCCCATTTTGTTTGATGGGGTCAATAATGGAGGGGTCCCCTCAGATTATGTGTGGTCATATGCCTACAAAGTTGCGTGGTGATGGGTGAAACCCTTGAGATGTTATACACCTTTATGTGATGAGCCACGCCCTCCGCAATATTCATTGCCTTATAGAAGCTCAGTTTTAGTAAGTTTTCCAACTTTTGCCAAGAGGGAACTTTAGATATTGGTCCCTAGATTATGTTCACTGAGTTTCATGCAGATCGCTCAAACTTCAGAAGAAGAAATCGATTTCAAGTGTTTTTCAAAAAATTCAAAATGGTGGGAAAGTCTATTATAACCAGAAGTTATGGGTTCTGGCAAATGTGTTCCTCATGAGGAGAGACATCTCTGTGCAAAGTTTCATGTCTCTACGACATACGGGGCATGAGATATGCCCATTCAAAGTTTGCAATTTCAATCGGTTGCTATAGCGCCCCCCTTTGGCCAATTGATGTAATATTACTTCATTCGCATCCTCCCATGACCCTCTACCACTGTGCCAAATTTCACATGGACTGACCAAGTCAGTGAGGAGAAAAACATGGAACAGAGACACAGACACACAGACAGAGATGTTTTAGCAAATAATGACTGCCATTGTCACCACTTTAGTCAAGCATGTCAGCATGCTAATATTTGCTAATTAGCACTAAAGACAAAGTACAGCTGATCCTTGGCTGATGTCATCAGTTTGCGGGTATTTGGTCACCAACCACTATATTGGACAACTTCACATTTTGACATGATGATGACGTTTGATAAAAAGTCGTTTCTCCTTTGAGGCTGGGAAAAGACTGGCTGCTGCAACATTTTTACCGGTTCAGTATGATGGTGATTTTCATCTGCACACTGTTTGCACATGTTAGATGCTGCATATCACAGTGCATTGAGATTTGTTATAAACTGCAAAGCCCTCACTCATCACTGTCGTCTTTACATCAGGGCTGGTTGGCCTTCTTTGACCTTTGGTAGGCTCAGTCACTGGTATCTGTTCATTTATAAAGCCATACTGGGTAAACCTCCTTCATACATTTTTACCCTGATTGAACAGAGATTATACTGTAGCTAGTCTGAAGATTTGGTTTTGTTGTCTGATCCTGGTGCTAGGACTGAGCTTGAAACTATGTGAATTGGTCTCCCTGCTTGATCTTAAAGCTCTCAGAAGGTTCAAGTATGAAAGAGTTGGTCGGGTCTTGCCATTGTGCTTAGGTGCTCTAATATTTCTACATGTTACTGTGCATCTTTTATGTCTTTCACTGTGTGGTTGTTTCGCTGTACCTTTTTGTGTGCTGCTGTCTTGGCCAGGTCTTCCTCATAAAGAGACTGTTGATCTCAACGGGACCATCTTGGTTAAATATGGGTTAAATAAATTCAAAAGTCAGAGCATCACCAAATAAATTATACTATGAGGAAACATTTGTGCTGATCTGGTGATTTCATAAAATAAGTGAAAAATCTAACCAGTTGGTAATGCTTGGTAATGTTGGTAATGCTTAATTTTTGATTAATTTTTGTTTTACAAAATTTTCATCATTCAAGTCATTCGTGGAACCAAGCCAACAGATATATTACCGAAAATGTGGTTACAAAAAATGATGCATCTTCGGTGACAGCACATATTTTAATGAATGAGCTATATTGCAAAAATTATAAGAAGTGAAGTTACTAAGATGTTACTGCACAAAGCTGTGCAACTTCCCAGAAGTGACAGTTGACCTAATCTGGAACTGTCTCAATGTGCGTAAAAGCTGTGACCCAACCTAACGGACTCCTGTTTCACAATTCCCACTTCCAGGATACAATGGTTTGCTTTTACTGGCTCATTACGTCAGTGCCTGAGCTACTTGAAGCAGAGGCTGCACAGTTGCAATTTTCTACCATTCACTCCGGCCAACTGCTTTGCAGAGCTCAAAGTCTTTTGCAGACTTTAGCAGCCTTTGGAGCCAAAACCTGATGTTTCTCCTCGTTTCCTGCACAAATATATCTTTATCTAAGAATCAGGAATGAGGAACTACTTCTACTGCAAAAAGAACACCATGTGTTCAATTGACAGGAGAACACCGTCTACTGTTAGGCAATAAATAAAAGTTTCACAGTGTACCCAACAATTGTTCAGGACTGATAACTTGAAGTTCTTGTTCCTGGAACAAATTTAAAAAAAAAAACACAGAGCAGAAAGAGTCTTGTGGGACTGATATTTGACATGTGGTGTTGTAAATGTTTGCTCTGTGCTTTGGTGCAGGATATCACAGAGGAGGGGAACACGCTGAAACGGAAGGCAGATGAAACATGGACTACAGAACCGACTACAGAGGGGAGACAAGACCATGCATCCCTCTAATCCCCCCACCCACTCCCTTCCGCTTCCTACACAGGAAGCAGTATCGCCAGTTACCCTCCAAAGCATAAATGATTAAATATGGGGTGGAAGCTTTAAAAATAGAAGCTGCACAGACAGCCTGGTAACCAAGGAAACAAAAAGCTGCTAAGTGACTTTTGAAGCTTTTTTCAAGAAAGCATGACATCAAGACCTCATTTGCACTTTTAGTTTTTACTGCCAGACCAGTCTATACAAGCTGCTTTCACAGTTATTGCTTTCTTGACCTGTGCACTCGTCATTCCAGGGAACTTCACAATCCATGTCGTGGCTCTCTTGTCAACACAGCTGTAGTTTTCAAGCCCTCAGCTGCATGAGTGGACACAAGAAAAGGGAGAGCTACGTCAGGGGGCTGGTCCTCGCAACCCCCCAACGTCTGCAGGGACTCTGTGTGACGCCAGCAGCTACTATAGAACTCTATATGTTTTGTAATTAGCTTTGACCGACGTCAATAAGGCTAAGAGGTTTCTGTTTAATTGCTCCATTGTTGTGTCTGCGGTTGTGCTATTGCCTTCAAAGTGGCACTAGAAACCTGACAGCACTTGAACGTGGCTGATATACACTTTACTTTTATGATTTGAAAGATACAACTGTGCAAAGGTCAAATTTAAAGATGCCTTTTTATTAAATCTAATCACTCGACTAGTGTCTTTCCACCGAACCCTTCTTCCTCCATCTTGTCATATTGTTTGCCTGTATAATACTGCATCATGTTTAACCTGAGAAATTTTGTAACACAATGCAATGTGAGCAAAGTCTTGTGTGTTCATCTATACTTGCTCTTCTGTGACTGGTTTATAAAAGTTGCAGTGACACAACCCGTTTGTCTTTGTGCAATTACAGCATATTAAAGGGTAAGTTCTGCATTTTTCAACGTGGACACTTGTTGTTGTTGCTGTTGTGTCTTAAGCCCCGATACCACCAGTTTCAGTATGGTACCTTAGGAACCAACATTAACCCTTCAGACATGGTACCTAGACCCTAGCGTTTCCACCGCTGACAGTCCTCTTAAATGTGGGCGGGGTTGTTGTCACTACCTGCTCCGTCCAGCACTCACTGTATTTCCTCATTATCGGTGACACAGATGGAAGTCTGCACCTCGTTTATCGTTGCACAATGAGATTTTCAGAACAAAATTAAAACAGGCTGCAGTGAGAGTCTCTCTCCATGGGATGTTTAAAAATAGCAGGTTTGTGCATTTAGTCCTTCTCAGGCAAGCTCAGGGGCTTAGAGTTGCCAAACCCAGCAGGAACGACGCTCCGCAATGCTTTTTATTTTGTTTATTAGAATATATGCACTTCCCAGTTCACATAACCTGATTGAAATTAACATATAAACACTTTAAGATCCACTCAGTACTAAAAGTGTATGTCACTAAAGTATTGGTCAAAGTTGTTAAAGTGAAATTTAAGGTGTGTTGATTGATTCACGTTGTGAACTCATGCTTTCAGTAACATTACAAGTTAATGTTCCACCTTAAAAGTCGCCATCAGTCGGCCCAGGGAATTAAGTTGTTTGTTTTTTTTCTCAGTCTACAGCTGCTGCGAGAGGCTGAAAATCATCCTTTCATTTTATAGTTACAGTCTACTAATAAAGTGAGTCAGTCCAGGGCATGTCCACAACATACCATGCCAGAAACAGCCCCAAAATCACCAAACCCACCAGACTCCAATTTAAATAAACAGTACTTTTATCACTGTAAAAACACGCTACATCTAAAGTCGACAGAGACATAATAAAAGTCATAAAGCTGTCT
The DNA here is from genome assembly GCA_026686955.1 of Epinephelus cyanopodus. Classification (NCBI taxonomy): domain Eukaryota; kingdom Metazoa; phylum Chordata; class Actinopteri; order Perciformes; family Serranidae; genus Epinephelus; species Epinephelus cyanopodus. The sequence goes on from CM048920.1 coordinate 8,776,285, forward strand.
TGGTGAATCTTTCCACTGTTCCAACAACCACCCACTCTGGTCTGATTAAAATAAACCCCTAATTCACTCAGTTAGATGTGAAAATATGCTGGCTCCATACACACTTAAATACCTATTTATTTAAATGGAGTCTGGTGGGTTTGGCGATGGCAATTTTGGGCTGTTTCTAATTAAAGAAAAAGGATCTTACTCTTTAACAAAAAGGTCTATTTCTGTAGGAATCCTCTCCATAATGCTGTCAGACACTTTAAATGATAATCTGAGCCTGTTGGTGGCAAAAAGAAGCACTTTTAGTGGATGTAAATTGACGGTGCAAATATGCCCCGAATAGTTACACTGCAGCCTCTCTTGCTCAATGATGGAGCAGTTTCAAAAGCTAGTCACTTAGACACAAAGACATAGAAGAAAAGGGTCCAGGTTGCAAAATACTTCTTCCCAAGCAAAAAAGTCGATCCATAGAAATAACGCTGCCACACCATATTCCACCAGGGACTGTGGACACCCTTCCTGTCAGACCAGAGGTGCCAGATGTGGCAAGTCCCAGGAACACACACTTGCATCAGGATTGGTTCATCCCCCTGGTGTGGGCACACACAGACTCCGCTGTGCAGCTCTTCTGAAGGAGCTGTCTGATCCAGTGAGGTCCGAAACCTCAAATGTGCTGAATTTCAAATAATCCTGTTTCTGGGTAGTGTGCTGGGCAGCTTTACAGTAACCCTGCTGTTTCTGAGGGATTATAACATTCTTCCAGACTATATCTGGATCTCATGAGACTCATCAAAATGAATTATCTACCCGGCGGTCCCTATTTTTAGATATAGTATACAGTAGATTCTAGCTTGTGCAAAAGAAAAAATATATCCAACAAATAAAAGGAACAATGCAATATTTTGGGCTTTTTTGCTTTCTTGCTGAGGGTAAGATGTGGAGATTGTTACCACACATGTCTGCACGCTACATTTGAAGCTATAGTCAGCAGAAGTTAGCCTAGCTTAGCATAAAGACTGAAAGCAGGGGGAAACAGCTAGCCTGACTGTGCTTAAAGGTGAGAGAAATCTGCCGCCCAGCAGCTCTAAAGCTCACTACTTTACACCTTAAATCTCATTTGTTAAATCCCTACAAAAAACAAGCAGTGAAAAACAAGTTGTGCTTGTACGGGGGCGTTATGAGCCAGACTAGTGGTTTTACACAATTTCAAATCTGCTAAGCTAAGCTAATCTGCAGCTGCATAAGGAAAACATTTAAACACATCTTTTAAACTGTGCCTAATTGCCATATAATTGTATTTTGGAATCAAACCCTCAGTCAAAGAGATGCATGAGTGAAACGAGTCCTCATTCCAGTAAAACAAACATCAATTGAAGGGTGTGTAAATCTTTGTATGCGGACTGAGCCTTTAAAATCCCCCTAGCCAAAAGAATGTCTGCAATGCCTTCAGCTGTGGTGCGCCTGTCTGCGTCCAGCATGTGTACTTTATGTGTGGTAAATGTAAACATGTGGCACACTGAAAGCATTGATAGAAATATATTTGAAGTCTTACAGCAGAGGGATTTCTTTGATGTGGCTGCGGGGCTTTACACAGGTGGGCTCCCACCTTGCCAACAGAGAGGTTCTGCAGAGTTTATGACAGCAGCCTTTGCCCTGTGGTGTTCAAATGTGTGTGCACAGTGCTCTGATCTGCTGCCCCAACAAATACACTAATAACTTAGTCACACTGGATTAAAATCAACAGCATAGCAAGACTAAATGTGCATTTGTGTCCTGAGCGGCAGGACAACACAGTATCATGCGTCTCCAAGTGCCAATAATTTTCTAATATCGGTATCAACATGGCAAATGTGCATAAAGCAAGCAGCAACTTCTGCAGCTGAAAAATGAAGCCACAGGTGGATTGTGAGACAAAGGGCCCCTAGGCACAGATGCGTAAAGGGCCCCATCACCTCTCCTACACTGGAACAAAGCACACAGACCTTGCGGTGGTTTTAAGTCTCTGTGTACATCAGAATTAAACATGTTCACACCCTGGTACAAAGAACAGTTTTAGTCTCTGCAGCTAATTGCCATGTTACACTGTACAGAGGGTGAAATTATATGTAACTCCCCTGGTTGAATGTTTTTTTAGGCTCTAAGTTATGCTTAATAAAGGATGTGGCCCACTGCAGAAATAAAATACTGTGATGTCACCCACTGCTTTGTTGACTTCTATTTTAAAGCCTTGAGTTCGGCATTACAGCCGTCGCCATCTTGGTTTTTTGGATTCAGAAGTGACCATATTTGGACAAGAGCCTGGAGCTATATGGAGGTGAATCCGTCTGAGAAGCTGAGGACATTATCAGCATACAGCCTGTCACTCAAAGCAGCCCACCCTTAATAACTGTATGTATAACTTTAAGCCTTAATCAAATGTAAATCCACTCCCGCACAGTTGTCATGAATATGGAAATTAGCTACAGAGACCAAAACAGTTTTCTGTACCAGGCTGTAAACATGTTTGTTTCTGCTGTAAAGTTGGACATCTTAACATGGGGGTCATTAAGGTTCTCTGCAGCAGGTCACCACAACGGTTTCCTTTCTTACATTGAGAGCTCATGGTGTGGATCACAAATGTATGATAATCTTTTATCAGGCAGTCCGAGAGAGCGTGATCAGATACAGTATCACAGCGTGGCTGGGTAACCTCTCTGTGCAGTTAAAAAACAAACTATTTTGATTGATCCATACTGTATGGAAAACAATTGGTGTCAGAGAACTATTTTTGAATGGGCTTCTCTAAGTCAAGCCAATAAGATCATCAATGAATCCTCTCATGTTCTGCATCAGAGTACGAGCTGCTGCGCTCTGGCAACAGATTTGGGGCCGTGATAGACTTGCCGCTTGATGGAACGTACGCGTACACAATGCGCCGTGTCTGTGTATATACTTGCTGCAGCACTACGCAACCAAAACGCACAATACTGGCGATCTCCACTTGGGGCAGACAACAGAAATATAACCCAGAAATCGGGCAGTGCATGCCGGGTGTTGTAAACCAACATGGATGCCCTTGATATGCCTGATGAGGAAGAAGAACTATGTCACTATGCAATGGCGTGGAAACATCATAGTTCCGCACCAGGTCTGTCAGCCTCTCTTCAAAAGTTTCCATCGCGCAAGAGACGGGGAAAAAAGTTCATACACTGCTAACATTACTGTCGTCAGGTTGCTTGTTAGCTAGCTAGCTAACTCGCACTATCTGGCTTTTGTCATCTGTCCTGTTCTGCAAAATTGTCACATTATGATAACATGTTAGCTAGTACAACTATGCTGCCGAACGAAGCATGATGAATGATGCAAATGCGATCGGTAGGATGAACTCAAGTTGTAGATGCCGGCTGGAAATGTAGATGGCTCGCAGCTTCCTGTTTAAAATAGTTACATATGCGTGAACGTAACCGTCGCGCTGAAGTAGTGAGTGGTGTCCCAATTCCTAGGGAAAGATTTCAACCCCTGCCCGTTGTTGCTTCATTTCAAGGGCCAAGGGGCAGTGGGCAAGGGGGGGTATTGGGATTGGGCCTTAATCAACCCAAACTGCAGAATATTATATTCCCTTTGTCTGAATGTTAGAATGCATTTTGCACCAAGGAAAGACTGACATGGAACAAACAGAGCAAACAGGAACTACAAGACTAGACAGACTTGAAAACAATGTGAACCCATGAATGCAATGAATTGTGTTCCACTTCTACCTGACATACCTCCTCAGCAGTGAGGGGAAACATAAACGTGCATTTATGACATTTTAAGTGAAATGAAACACAGTCCAAACAAACCAAGGTGCACTTTGCTCACAGATTACAGAGGTGTTAGTAAGAGTCTGATAAACAGCAGGCAGGCAGGGCGCTGCAGCCTAAATGATTAGTTATCAGCTCTCCAGTTCCTGAAAGTGTTGGGCCACGGGACACTGAGCAGCTCCATTATCTGTCCGTTACACTGCTAAACTGCCTGGCAACAACACCGGCAGGCCCCACAGCCTGCTCCTGGGTCGGGATCTGTGGCTGCCTCTACAATAAGCTCTGAGGCTTAGACACATTTGAGAGGCACGGTGACAATGCAGACGGGCTATCAGTGTCATGCCACACTCACGATTGCTATTTGGCATTGTGCAGAACAGAAGCAGTGGGACAGGAGTCCAGAGCTTTTACAAGTTTAACTGCACCCTCATGAGCGCTAATCTCAGGCAGCCTGATGCTATCTGGGAGCCAGACTGTCCAGCCAGGCGTGCAGAGGAAAGAGACAGAGCCTCCCAGAGAGAAACAAACACACACTTGTGAGTTTGGTGGAGACAAACTGTATGACTAACACAATAACATTCCAATCTGCACGAACATCATCGATTACGAGCTTTGATGGTGACAGCTTTTAAAGGCGTCAAGGGTGCTATCCAAAAAGCTTTGAAGATCTTCTGTGTGAAGTGAACCGACATGAAAAGTCGCAGGAGGCGTTGGTGTTTGCGCTGCAGACTACAACAGGAGGTGAGGGTTCCAAACTGTTGAGTCACATGCTGTGAGTTTCTCTCTGGGTTCCAGCGTCTCTCCTAAACTCTGTAGTGGCATGCAACACCTTTGCCTAAGGTGAGGTCAGCTGTGGGACAACAGGTCCCACTCCAGTATCTGTCATCCTGTCCTTTCTTCCCACCTGGGCCCCATGTGCGGAAAAACAGGTTCCTTTGAGCGTGTGTGAATGTGTGTGTCTGGTCGCGCAACCTGCAGATGGTTGCAGCCGTTTGAAAAGTTCAAAGCTTTGAGTAATGTGCTTGTGATTCCCTGAGAAATAAATTCATCTATCTTCACACACACCCTGCAGAGAGGTATAGTGAGTAACATGCACAGATTAGGGCTCTCTTTGAAGATTTCTTTAATGTGCTTGGAAGTCAATAGCGGAGAAGCAGCTAAAAAGCATTGAACCAGGTGCTGCTCTCTTCTGTAACACTCACGAGTTTCGTTCCTGTTCTGCTTTGATTGTTTTCCAAAAACTGTAGACATTGCTTTGATTTGACACACAGACAGAAGAAATGAAAAGCCTCCACAGAGAAAATGCTCCACCGTGTCTGGAGTTAAATCTGGAAGGACAGATGCAACACAATGTGCCACCAGCTGCTTTTATTACATGTAAGTGCTGTCATACAGATGAATGTGGGCGGGGGGTTATCATGCAAGCCTGTTGCATGAGGATCACTCACTTTGAAATGTCTTAACAGCTATTGGATGCATGGCTGTGAAGTGTGTTCCACAGATTCATGTTCCCATCGGGATGAATTGTAAGAACTTGTGAATCTTCAGCCCCATCAGCAGATAAAAACTTTGGTTTGTGACCAAGCGGCAGCCTCCGAGGTTGAAGAATGAAGCCAATGCAGAAGTGCCAAAGTTCCTCAAATGGCCACTTGAGGCTGGCTCCGAAAACAAGTCCCACAGACCTCCACGTTAAAATGCCCAGTTTTTACCAATGTCGTCCCCCGCCGAGCAAAAGAGTCACTGTTTTAGACATGTGCATGCGCAAGCTTGAGAGGGCGGGGTATCTGTCAGCCATTTTTTTTACGTGGCTGATCAGAAGCGCACAAGCCCCTGTCCAACAAAAACTTATCAGGTTTTGATTCCTCCAATCACCTCACAGTAATGGGAGTGGTCAACATTCAATTACCTAGCTATGCTAGTGCTAGCTGGTGTCTGCGTATCAACTCCCTGGTCATAACAGAATATAGTAACTTAAATTAACAGACAACCAATCAAGGTTTGCTGGAGGCTGTTAAGATGCTTAGGACACTTTTCTTATTTTCCCCCGGAGGTCTCATGCCCCTGTCCTTCAGACGGACAGACTTGATTCTCAGCACCATTTTAGCACTAATCCAAGTTAAAGTATCAACAGGTGGCAACGTTTATACTCAAGATTTCAAAGTGGAAATAGACAACTTGTCAGCTAGCTAACAAGTATCTATGGGCGCATTCACACCGGGATAGTCTGGGGGACTCAGTTCGATTCGGCGGGGAATGTCAAAAAATTTCACACCTTCATTTGGTTCGGTTCACTTTCACACTGCACTTTTTAGAGTGGACCAAACCGCCTGGACAACATCACACAGTTGCGACAGCTGCTCGTTTGGAGATGGTGTTGCCCGAACCGACCACACTAGGAAGAAAAAAGCATGAGAAATAAGAAAACTCAGCTCATTGATTGGCCAGGACCGAAAACGGAAATAGATCCGCCACAGCTGGCTTGGTCACCACAAAAATACCAAAATGCAATGCACTCTACGTCACTCTTTGGTTCACTTCCGCTTTTTGGTTCACTGGATAGTCTGTTTGCATTTCCCACTGTAAGCGAACCGCACCAGGGTTCAATTGCAAGTGAACCAAGACCCCCAGTTTTCAAGCGGATCAGGGTTCGTTCGTTGGGTCCGCACCAGAATTCAAATAAGCACTCACACCACTCCAAATGAATCAAACTACCCGTGAAAGTGGACCAGGGTTTGCTTAAAGCGGACCAAATAGCGCCAGTGAGAGTGTGTCCAATGATCCACGGTCCATTTGATAATTTAAACAAAGAACATGTTTCCTTGCTCTGGTCCTCCTAAAAGGAAGAGTGGTGAAAGTTGCAATATTCCGTAATGATACATGGTTAAGGAGCTGACATGCAGACAGTGTTAACTAGTGAGCTTGTGGGAAAGTTTTGTACTTCCACTTTAAACAAGCAATTGTGAACGCTAATGTTATTTTACAAGTACGACATGAAATATGTATTTAGCAATCTCCTTCCGTACAACATAAAACTGAGAGTCTAGTACTGCATGCACATGTCTAAAACGGTGGCTCTGAAACCTGTGCGTGCACACGTCTAAAACATTGGCTCTGCAGGGGAATGTTTCTCAGTTTTACAACAGAAATAAACATGTTTACAGCCTGGTTCATAACAGCTGTACAGCTGGTACACTTTCATATATCACCAGTTTACATTTTATTAAAACTTAAATGATGCATCATTTAGGGCGTGGCCGTTTTGAGTGACAGGCTGTCTTCTAGGTCGACGACTTATGAGTCAGATCTAGCCCTTGCTCCTCCACCCTCTCAACCCCCTCTGGCTACATCCGTTATTTTTGCAGTCTATGTTCATAAACAAATTCCTGAAGAGCTAATGACACCCCGGTCAGCCTAACCTGTAATTTGTTTTAAGTATTAATTAGCAAATGTTAACACGCTAAACATTAAGCACCATCACTGTGAGCATGCTGACATTACTAGCTGAAAGCACGAAGCCTCACAGAGCTCTTAGTCTCTTCAGCTGCCATAAGACAAGTCGGAGTCACTTTTGTGATATGGGAGGGTTCCAGATTGGTGCCATCATGTAGCAGCTGCACAGCAAGTGAATGAATTTATCAACAGCTGTAGAAAGAGTTTTACAAATGATTTCAGAAGTCCTTCACCTTTGGACATTTCCATATGTCTAGTATATGTTTTTAGCATGCCATCAGGGCTGGGCAACATTAAGATATTTTATTGTTATCAAGATATGAAACTATACATGATCTTAGATTTTAGATATTTCAGTTGTTACTCTGACATAAATCACACATCTTTACAGAAACAATCAATGACTAATGTAAAAGTGCTGCCTTCAGGTGTTCATTGTGTGCCGAAGGGCGTACTGTACTCGCCTGATGGCGGTATGTGTGTAGACGCGCCCGCTGGCCTCTAGCTGGTCAGACCAGGTATCAGCAGCGTAACGTAAGGTTACAGGAATGTCTGTAGTAATACGCATATCCAGGAATTCTGGTACATTTTATGAACCTGAAGATATCATTGTCCTCTGGGCCGCTGACGCCTCTACCTTTGCCAGGCAACAGCACAGAGCATCAGAGAGCCAAAGATGAGAGGGATCAGTGGCCATCCTAGACTCCTTGGTTTACCTCTCCAAATCATGCACTTCAGGTCTCAAGTAAAGGGATGAAAAGTCAGGCTACATTTCTATAAGCATGCAGCACAATGTTTGCAAGACAAAACAAATGCAGAATTCAGTGGATTAAGATTATATCTAAGGATTTGGAACATAAGCAGATCATCTTTTCTCAAGCTACCGCCATACTGTACAACTACAACTGACTTTGCTCTTTCTAGACCTTTGTTCAACTTTGGAACAGAGGGTGTGCTGTGTTAAGTCTGTCTTTTTCCAGACTGTATTATCTTCACTTAGATATTGGCACCACCTAATAACTGCTGTCACCACTACGAATCCCACAAAGACAAGAAAGCGTCTCGGCTCCAGTAGAGCAGCGCACATGGCTCCCAAAAAAGAGCCCTGAGGGCACAGCTGAGTGTAACAGTTAATGAACCCTTAGTCAGCCCTGTCTGCTCCCTGATCTGACGCTGTGTGAACCGTCACGCCGCCTGTCTTTGCCTTATCTTGCTCTACCACAGTCACTCAAAGACAATAGAGTCACACAGAGTGGCTCCATGAACGGAAAGCATGAGAAGCACTTTTGTGGTTTTGATGTCAGGTAAGAAAGCCGTAAATTTGATGGATCCTATTGTATCCTCTCCTCTGAGCATTGAGTGTGTGCATCTGTAACTGTGCCTGCTTTGCCTGAAAGGTGGGCAAGTCCGCTATTTCCTGCCGAGTGGGAGAAAGATTTTTATGCCATTGATAACACAAATGCACCAAGCTGTCTCCACCCTATCATGGGAGAAAAACTCCCACCACTAACAAAAAAACCCGCTCTCAGCAGTTGACCGCATTCGCTGAAATCCCCCGAGGAGGGAAAAGTGAGCAGGATGAAAAAAAGAGCCCACTCTCTCCCACCAATACTTCCTGGAGCCCGGGGCAGTCCTGGATCTGCATGGGTCTCCCCGACAACTGAGCTTTGTCTAGACAGAAACCAATGCTCCACTCACCGGATAGGAATTTGGTAAACCCACAGCCCCTCATTCTCACACCACCTTTAGCCTGCCGCTCTCACATGGCACCAAGCAACCAAGTCACAGCTCTCATTGTTACAATAATCCAGCATTTACACTCCAGCTAAAAGCACCACCCTGTCATTCATGAAAATAACAGATATCAGTGTATTTTGCCAAACAAGGTTTTCTCTGTGCAGGAAAATCTGTCTTTTTTTAAAATTCTAAATGTGGGAATGTAATACAGGCTGCAGAGGCAGGCTTCAGCTGCAACACGCTGCTCACGTCAAGCCTCAAAACCAGTAATATTGGATGCAAACGGTGCTGTGTGAAGAGCATGGAGAGCTGAGCAGCATGTCAGTCCAAGAGGCCAACACCCTTCTTTGACACAGCCCGTTGCTTAAGGATAAACACCAGCAGCTCGTCCTCCCCAGCCTTAATGCTGTCATGCCATTCCTAACAGTCCTCTCACCTTTTCCCCACTTCCCCACGCTCACATGCCCGAAACACCCACACACACACAGTCATCGTTTTACAGGCATTTTGTGTTCATCCTTTTATTGACTCTGTCTCAAGGAAAGGTTTATTCAGCACAGTAATGTCTGCTAGGTGTCAAGCTTTCCAATAAACTGTAGTACATTTATATTCAAATATTTTCTTCTGCACCGTTCTTACAACACTGTCATAAATCCTAAACTGAAAGCGTATGACACAGATTAAATACTACACACTTACAGAAAAGTCTAAAGCGAAGTTTCAACCCGCCCTCTGAACTTGACATGAAATGCATGCTTTATATTTTACTCACTTCAGCACTTTCGTTTTCAATAGCCTAATGCACTACTCAGCATGCATCAACAAGCATCTGTCAGATTAGCAATGACAACTTGTAGAAAGCTATTAGTTGCTTGGCAACTAGTGGCACCTTGCAAGTGTCGCAGGAATTACCTCCTGTTGTTAGTGTTAGTGCTGTTAGCAAAAGTTAGCAATTTCAGTGGACAACTCAGCAGTTTAATGTGGAAGTGAGATCAAAAAGATTTTTTTTTTTAGAGTCTGTTTCCACATGGCGTTTCTTTCTTAGAACCTGCATCTTTTTTCAATTGGGGACACTGCGTGAATGCGGCTGCATGTGGGGGCCTAGGAGATAATGCCACACCCGGCATCTTTTTCAGTGCGCCCCTGCTTTTTTGTGCACCCTCACTGAGCACTTCCAGATGTAATAATCTGTACTCTTCAGAGAGGAAGGGCGCTTCTGATGTCATTAGATCGGCCAGACAGCGATTGTTGCTGATGAATGTTGTGCTTTCATCACCGTACACTTTATAACCTTGTTGTTAACTTTGTATTCAACCATTCGTTAATGTGGCGTCATGTTAGCTACCTAGCTAACATTAGTGTCAAGACATTGTTGTCATAGAAACCTAACAAACGCACAGCCTGTCATTCAAGAGCCCTGCAAGCATTTTTTTATGAAGTGCTTTATGATTTTTTTTTTGTTTTTTGATGTGCTGGGATGAAGTGTTGCCCAGGACATTGCTACCGCTTTTCAGTGGACACAGGACATTATTTTTCAGCCCCTTCAGGATTTCATGATGTTGCGATTGCGACAATTAACACAAATTCAGCCATTCCCAATGAATTATACAACCTTCATTCAACTTCATTCAACAAGACAGAGTTGTGCTAGTTTGGGCTTGGCCTGCAGGTCATTCCACAACCAGAGACTGTGGTAAAACAAACTTGCACAACTCTGCAATTTTGTCTAATCACTGGAACTTTATTGCAAATTTGAAACTGAATTTAAAACGAGTAAAATCTCATTTCATTGTGGAGCTGCGTGCAGCGTATTTATCTGCACAGCCCCCTTTCCCTCTCTGTTTGTCATGAGACTACTACTGCAGGAGTGTGAGCTCCACACCTAAGTCAGGGTCACACACAGTTACAAGGCTAACTGTTAGCATCACATGGCTAATGTTACCTAATGTTTATGACCAGGTTTAACAACAGAGTGGAATCGCTTCACTGTCAGTATGAGATTAACTGCTGCTGCAAGGCTTCTGCCCAAGCTGCAAAATGCAATATGAACATATAACCCTTCAGCCCTGCGTTGAACAGCAGCAACAATTGATCATCATCATGATTTTGCAATCTTCACTTGCCCCTGCAATTTCATTGCAAAGACATGCCTGAAAAGATCACAACATGAATCACAATTCTTCAGAAAAACTATGAAAATCAGGCGTTCCAGGTCACAACAATCCCCAAAACCTGTCAATTCCTGGAGGGACTGACTTGTGCACTTTTCCTGTGCAGCCCTTAATCTAATGCTGCTCCCTAAATTGGCAATCAGTCATTAAACTTTTACAACCTCTGATCAAAGTAACTTTGCAGGATCTGTGCCTAATTCTGAGTGGATATCTTTTTTTCAATCCTGATTGCTAAAAGACCATTTGAATGGAAAAGATAAACTGTACAACATTTGGCTCACATTGGTAACATTTGGATAGAAGAATGAAGCTTGAAATCAGATGTAGCACAAGGGACATTCCAGTTTCATTCAAGTAGCAAACAGTTCTAAATGGATCACAAAGTACCTGCAGCTGTAAAAGGCTGCAGGACAGATCGTTTGAAGCATGCAGAAATAAGAGACTGAATGGAGAGAAAATGAAAGTGATCTTATGGTTTATAGTTTCAGAGGCTAATCAGGACATACTCAGTAATGTGGGAAGGTGGTGGTAGGTGATAGGGAGGCTTCTTCACTGCTGCTACCTGACTGCTTATCATGATGAACAAAAGAAACAGAGAGAGAAACAAAATAAAGGGAGGGCTGGGAACAACAACACAGCCTTCTGACCTCAGTGACAGGAATGATCCCCTGCCCCCCTCCTCTCTCTTCTCCTTCCTGTGAACTTTGGAGCAACCCTGAGCTGAGTGAGCACTAAACTGAACATAATGAGCAGCAGTGGGGGAGGCGGAGGAGCAGGCGTGGGACGTGAGAGCGGCTGGGGTGGACGCTGTGTCCTTTTAGGGAGGCTCCACAAGTGGCTACAGCTATTGTCTTATGACATATCGCTGATTGTAAGCCTGCAGTCTTGACGCATTACTAATCTGTCCTTTGGACTTATTACCAGAGACTCTGCATACAGAGTGAGATTCGGGGCAATGAAACAGGTATTATTAACTGAGAAAGAATCCCAAGCATTCACCTCACCCAGCTCTGCACAAGGGTCACTGCAGACAAAGTCCACATTTTTAGAGTCAGCACACGGGAACGTTTCGTGTGCGCTTCTGCAGAATGAAATAATTTGTGTCAGGATGATATTCAAAGAATGCATGAATTTCACATTTGCTGGAATGAACTTTTAAAGGTGTCACTGTGGATTTAGTTCATGCATGTTGCTGGAAATGCACATTGAACTGCTCTAAATAACAGTTGTAACCCGACCTTAGTGGAAGTTATTTGTGTCCCAAAAAATAACTGAAAATCTATGTTAGATTTAGTTAAAGGAGGGTCCACATTTCTAACCAACACACCTGAGTAAAGTGCTTTGTCTGAGAAATGTTTATGTGAACATTTCCCATATTGCAGAAAACGCGGTGACGTCACCAAACCTGGAGACGACACATCGTAAAGGCATGGGTATTCTTTATTATCCTGGGTCCAAACGCCTCTCATTGGCTGATGCTCTTTGTCAGTCGTGTCAGCCTTTTCCAGTTTTCTAGCATGCCAGATATCCAGTCCCAGTCGCAGACGAGGGGGCAACTTGCTCGTAGGCTTGTTCACACATGAGGACTCGTCGTGGCAGAATATCTGCCGACTCACCTTCGACTCACGGTGGCTCTCAAGATCCTCTGCGACGTCAAAATCTCGGTGAAAATCGTGTAATGTGAACTAGGCCCAAAGCGTTCTTGCAACTTCAAATGTTGAATGAAGTTGGAAGTTGCTGCGTCTCTGTAATTTTTGACCTGCATGTTTTGCATGCTGCAATTAGTTTTTTTGTTGACCAATGCATTTACATTTTCAGTTTTTGTACACAAACAATATCATTTTTGCTATCATTTTTTCCACCTGGTGCTCAATAATGTAACGTTAGCTCTTTCAAACCATTAGTCTACAGATCTACAGCGATGCTTTACTTGAGTACCTATGTTTTATGGAAGTTTATACTTTTATATTTCAGTCAGAAATATTTACCTCTTAAATTCATATTACAGCTGTAGTTACTAGTTAATTTGTTAATTTTACATACAAAACATGTTGAGATTATAGATCCACTATATATGAATCCACCATGTTCACTAGCCAGCTGCTAACTTTGTCTACTGAAGTAGTAGTGAAGAAGTAGTTTGGTAGAAAATAAATGCTTCCTGCACGAAACTGCTCACAACAAGGCCTGTGGATTATCTTGAGTAACCGAGGCATGATTCCTGGAAAGAGACAGTTTCTCAGAATGGTTTTATGGTACTTTGAGCACCATAAAACAATGCCACCTAGTGCCAGCTAGTTCCATTATATTGGAGAGAAGGCAGATATCTCCAACATTCGGCAACTGACACCATAGAATTTCACATTTGTTTAAAGTTGTATCATTTGTGCACAATGCATCATGGGGAAGCTCTGCAAAAAGAGAAAAGAGCAGAGGGAGAATTTGACTCACTTGAGGAACTTGTGTGTGTTCAGTGTAGATTACTGTGCACAGACTCACTGCACCATAAACAGAGTGACATTGTGGCACAAAAGCAAATGTATGTCTTTCTGGTGCAGACACTCGTGCACATGCGCACATGATTAGCTAATGTATGCAGCATGCTCAGTAGCACGTGATGTGTGTAATCACATGAAAAAAAACTTGACAGGTATTCATTTACAAGAAAGGATTGCTGCAAGTTATATATGCATTTCGTAAGGTCTGCATGCAAAGGATTTCTTTCAGGACTTTACGATTTTAACATCAACTGGTGTGTCTTTGTTGCTCACATGCCAAGTTTTGTAACTTGCAGTGTCAACATCTAGAGGTAAAACTCAACAGCTATCATGACAGGATTTGACTGTTAGAGGTAAATGGAACACTTTTGAATACACATTGTCACTCTGCAGTAAATCATTCACATGAGTGAGAACATTTATGCCGTCACGAGATCCCAAGACCGAGACGAGTGTGCTCCTTAAAAGGGCAGATGTGCGTCGTTTGATGCAATGTTAACTTGCTTCTCATCCAAAATGAGGAGCTCATCTTCCCAAACCAAAGCTGTGCATTGCCTCAGTCAACAATGACCTACATAACGTGATATTCAAACTAGTCTGGTGAAGAGAGTTCAAATGATGACAGAGCCTTTTTCAGTTGTGTATTTTGCAGCATTATAATGCTGTATTCATTCAAAGCAGCGACCAGGATCTCACAGGGAAAGTATGTGCGGGCCGGTTGCGGCGGTTTGTTTTCAGAACAGTGTAACTCCAATGGAACGCGGCTGCAATGCCGAGCAGCATACCACCCTGTTTCGCCCCTAATGAACATCAATCAAAGGCGCATTCTTACAGCGGCACAGACCACCAAGTGTATACTCGCAAGGCAGTGCAATTAAAAGCAACTTATTCCTGGACTGGAAAATATTTCCTTTGCCACTGTCTGGTGGAGGAAAATGTTTTAGAGAAAAAATCAAAGCAGGAAAGAGCAGCTTGTAGAGAAGAATCCCAAGCATGCAACCAGTGGCTGGGCAGATTTTCTGGGCAGGGTGACATCCCGACTGCTGCGTGGTCTTCCTCTCTTAACTGCCAGACCCTTATGTTTGTTAACTGGAAGCCAACATTCCCTGGACGGCTCCTGCAGCAAAGGTCAGGGTGGCTGGAATTCTTGTCTGGCAGACACGTGGCACAGGAGTGTCTCAAAGTGGACACGGCGGCGGATAAAATATGCTGTGTTTATTGTCCAGACCCTGCAGCCATGAGTAAGGTTATTACCAGCAGACATGCTGTTGCTATGCATAAGCACTCATTGCATCAGCATGTAGAATGATGAGAAATGAAACAAGATATAAACAGGGGCAGCTCTGCAAGCTTTGGGGTAATTGCTAATGTCAGCATGCTAACATCCCAATGTTAAGAAGGCATCATTTTTATCATGTTCACTATGTTAGCATGCTAACATTTGCCAATTAGCAAAAAACACAGAACAAGTATTTGGGCTGGGACATCATGCTTATTTCCTGATTATTTCCCGAGGTATTGTGATTCAATATTAGGATTTATTGCAATTTTTGTTTACACTCAACCATTTGAAAAAGTTGAATCACACACTTCTAGAGACCATTTATCATGAAACGTATTTCCAAAAACAAAGGACATCTCATGTAAGTTAGTCTTTCTGACCTTTATCTCAGCAGCATCATCTACTGCATACAAAAGTTGGAAATAAACTGTTTAAAAAATGTATAACAGGTTGCCCCCTCTAATTTTGGAGAGAGTTACTGCCCCAAGCGAGGGAGTTCCAGTATATTGGGGTGTCGTTTATGAGTGAGGGTAAAATGAAACATGAGATGGATGAGTGGTTTGATGCGGGCACTGCCCCATCATGGTGAAGAAGGAGCTGAGCCAGAAGGCAAAGCTTTCGATTTACTGGTCCATTTACGTCCCAACCCTCACCTGCAATCATAAGGTCTGGGTCATGACCAAAAGATTTTGATCATAGATACAAGCGTAGAAACAAATTAGTTTCTTTCGTGGTGTGTCTGGGCTCAGCCTTAGAGATAGAGCAAGGAGCTCAGACATCCGGGGGAGCTCAGAGTAGAGCCGCTGCTCCTTTGTGTTTGAGGGGTAAGTTGAGTGGTTTGGACATCTGATCAGGATCCTCCTGGGTGCCTCCTGTTACAGGTGTAAAACACTGGACACACTGGAGGGATTACATATCTCATCTGGCCTGGGAACGCCTTGGGGTCCCCCAGGAGGAGCTGGAAAGTGTCACTGGGGACAGGGACGTCTGATTTACTACTTTTTCAGCATATAAAATTGGTCACATAGTTCCAATGCAGAGGTCTGCACAGTGCATTGGTTCACTCAGCCCCTCACCCCGCTCTTGTTCTGTTTATCAGACCACAAACGACTTGTGAATTAGCTAGCTAGCTCGCTAACTAGCTAGCCATCCCACAGTCCCCTCGCCTCTCCCGTTAGTAGGACACCCTTCACCGGGATGAGATCAGGCAAAAGCTCCAGAGACTAACCTTCAGTACCAGGTGTAGCATCAGCTGGCGCAAAGCTACATATCTAAACTGTGACACAGCAGCAACAGAAAGTTTGCTGATCTTGCAGGGAGTTTGAGCTGAGCTGGTGGAATTTGAGTTGCTGTTGGAGCAGCTAAAAGTCTGTCCTCAGACCATCCCCCCTTGTCTGCTCTCTTGCTTCGGCTTTGTTTTTCTTGGAACAGATATGACATCATGTTAATTGTGGATAACCACAATACATGCAGCAATTTCTTTCAACCTTCGCATTTGAATATATTAAATCAGGCATTAAAAAATGTATTAAACAACTGTAAAAAGAAAAAGCTTGATAGTCAAGTGAATAGTGTTGCACGGTATACCGGTACTAAAATAGTACCGCGGTACTAGAGTATTCCAAACGGTACTATACTGCATTTGGAAAATACCAGTACTTTGAAATTGATTAAATTCAATAATTTAGTTAATTTATTTTACTCGTTTATGCACACAAAACGCCTTTCTTGTTCCTATTGGAGCACAGATTGCACAAGTGGTGTGTATGACAACACCTATATCAACATTCACAGCTGGCGTACGTGAAAAAAGACAAGAGAAAGGGAGACAACACGGGACAACCAAACCGTGACGTCCGTACCGAGGTTTCAAACCACGATTTTTTTGGTACCGATACACCCCTACTATTTATTGTTCTAAAGGTTTGTAGCCAAAAGGACTTTTCCTTCGGAAAAGTACCGAAAAGTATCGAAAAGTATCGAAATTCATATTGGTATGGGTACCGAAACAAAGATTTTGGTATCGTGACAACACTACAAGTGAATTGATTTTCCCCCATCCTTTACAAGTACAGCTGAGGCTGATTTGAATGTTTCGTGTCAGTGGGATTCATCCTGTGAGGACCACAAACTCAATCCATCCAATAGCTGTTGAGATATTTCAGTCTTACCCAAAGTTCTGGACCAACCGGATGACACCGCCATCCCTAGAGACATGACACTAGCATGGCTAAAATTAAAATGCATACATGTAACTCTCCTTGCAATTCCCTCTGCAGACAGAGGTGAAGTCAGCACCTGGCAGGCAGTTGTGTGAAAATCCCATCCATGGAAACTGGATCTGCGGTGACCTATTTGTTGAGTGGGCTGATAATATGTCACAACGAGGCAACAAGGAGGGGGGGGGGCATGGAAATTAAACATCTGAAACTGCGGTAATAATTCATTCACACTAATGGCTTTGTGAAGGCACATTGTTGGCTGTGTGTGGACATTCTGTTTGCTTCACACGGGAAATGTTCCTGTGCTAATAAGCAACATATATTTTTTAGGATTAATCGAAAGCATGTGTACATTGTGCAGATTTTTCCAGGTGAACAAAAAAAAAGTTGCTGAAGAAGCCCCAGCTGCACACTAATGATACTTTCTGTGCCCTGTAGCAAAAACTTGCTGAGGCCCAGTTTGTCTCCTTCAAAGCCGACATGTGTCTACATCATAGCTGTGCAGATAGGGCAGCTAATCTTAAGTGGTATCATGCATACATCCAGGGCACTTGGAGGCCACCCAGTGCACCAATCCTGGATGAATTCCCAGAATTAAAGGTGCACGTACATAAATAGCACAAGAGCGTAAATCTCTGGAAGTCTAGGATTTATTTATACAAGCAACAAAGACTTCACGGCAGCTCCTGAGAACAGAAGAAAGCTGCCAAGGATATCAAGAACAAAAGGTCTTGAATGCATTTGGTTCAAATGGATTTTTTTTTTCAGCTTCCAAAAGGGAACTGAAGTGTGACATGTGTGGCATGAAGGAAACAATCACATGCAGACTTGTGAGCTATTTCCATGAGTGAGTACACAACCAGCTGGCTCGCTGGTCATGGATGCAAGTCATCAAAACTGGTGATCAAATGAGTATTAACCACATTACTTCCTGCACAGGGAAGAGCCACTCCCGCCTCTGCCCTCGGCTAACCAACGTGAGTAGGAGTATGTATATGTGTGTGTGAAGGGGGGGTTGCTCAGGAAGCGGACACAGTGCAACCGAGCAGAAGGAAGGAAGATGCCCATATATGAGCAGATGAAACAGGATGGAGTGCATGCCTGAAGAGGCCTGGGTGGGATCTCCCTTGGGTGCGACAATAATGTAGGAAATGTGTAAACCTCCTCCTACACACCCTGGCACTCAAAAGCTGCACTGAGCCCAAACTTTCATTCAAACTGACACTCCAGTAAACAGCCCACCTGAATCTTAAAATGAAGTCTGGATAAGATTCATTATTTGCCACCCAACACAAGCTGCTGGCCGCCGGTGGAACCAGTGTTGGGTCCATTAACTGAGAGCAGGTTTCTGTTTGTACCGGCTGTGCAGGATTGTCCTGCAGCCAATTAGCAACACACCTGCACGCTAGCAAAAAGAGCCTTTGTTTAACACCTGCACACGTCTGGAGCACTTTTCACTCTCACGTTTAATCAGAAGTCATGTTCATGCAATCAAACACGCCTTGTTCTCTCCAAAAGCAGCTGGGAAGCCCTAAATTGATTTGCTGCATTTTTTTCCCTGTTCCCACCACGTTGACTGATCTACTTATTAGTGACACTACATTTTGCTCTATTCAGCTATCCACTGGCGTAGGTTTCATTTCAACGTTGGTGGGCACGCATATGAAACGAGGGGTTTGGGTGTCCTTCACCAGAAAACTTTAAGCATCTATAACTCTTATCTTTAATGCACTAATCTGTGCCTTTTGACACCAATTTGTGGGGTGCATGTGATTTATTTTGTCACAATAAAAGTTCTCTGCTACTTTCATGTTTGCATGGAGGGTGGAGGGGTACAAATGCACATGTTGTAACATACTGATATGATTCTCACCCTAATAAATCTACTGCCACTCCCAATCTCCCACATATTTCCCCATATGGGAAGGGGCTCTGCTGTGCTGTGCTCATATATCACTATGTGCAGAATACCACTGTATGTGTTATTATTAACACATGTACAGGTGATAAAGACATCACAATGCAGTGATGAGCCATTGTGCTTTAAGCAACATTTGCTGCTGCAGTTCTTCACACATGAAATCAGGACAAAACTGCACAAAGAAGCAGACACTGCTGGGTACTGTCGGTAGAAATGAAAAGATAATTCCCTTTTTACTGTTCAATGCAATGCTGTGGACAAGTACAGACAAAGAAAGAGGTTTTTGAATAGTGTAACAAAGGTAGTGATTTGACCAACCTGAGGAACAGAGAGCTTACACTGCCTGATACTGCCATCATGTGGAGGAAATGTATTACTACAGCATAGGAGAGGAAGTCACTTCGTTGTAGTTTAATGTCTCTTTGAACACTATTAATTCTAAATGTCTTTTTTTCTGTAGTGATATATTAAAGCTTAAAACCTAAAATTGAAATTTATATTCAGTTTTATTTTGTGTTTAGTAGTGCTTTTTAACAAGGCAATATCATTTCAATTTTTTTTTTTTCTAAAAGTATGTATTTCTTTTCACTGCTTAATTTTTATTTTGAGTCTACGATAATAAAACTGCTGTACACACATGTATTTGTTGTCTTTTTGCCCAGGAAGAGGAAACCCTGCTAGGTTGCATTCATTTTTCCCTGCTAAAGGGTTTTTTTGGGGGGAGTTTTCCTTCTCTGAATCAGTTGTCTCAGGACAGAGTGTCGTATGCTGCACAGATTGTAAAGTCCCTTGAGGTAAATTTGTCATATTGGGCTTTACTAATAAAACTGACTTGACTTAAAATGAAATGGAAACAGCCATTTTCTTTGGACACGTCAGATTTCTCTTTTTGAATAAGAAAACAAAAGAATACTTCTACATCAATCTCAAAAAAGTTGGGCAGGACAGACAAACTCCCGCACACTGTCTAACTAAAATTTAAAAACTGCCAGCAATGCCAAAAATGTGAAAGCCTAAGCTCTGTAAACCCTGTTTTTATCACCAGGGGGCAGCAGCTTGCAGGCAGTTAATAGAGTCTGACTGGAGATATGACAGACTTATGGGGACTGGGTGTGATTAATAATGGATAGAACGGTGAAGCAATGTTTGCAACCTGATCCTTCTCTAAATTACAGTTAAGGCTGGGGACGCTGGGGACAAAAACTGACCTGTGTGGGAAAAGATCTCAAGGAGCACGTATCGGGTCCCAGTCTCTGTGACCAGCATAAATCTGGAAAGAAAAGAAAATGTTGAAATGACTTAAGTAGCCATGACAGCTCACAAACATTTTTCAACACCAGAGAGTCAGATTTTGTGGTGAGCATGGGAGTGAGACGTGGTGGATGTGTGTTTGACCTCAGATTTGTGTGAATATATTAATCTGTTTACGTATTCGTGCTCTCAGTAGAGGGCAAACAAAACCGTGAGAGCGTGATGAATACCAGTCCACTAACACCAGCTCCCTCGTCATTTGGGGAAAACGTTGAGCCCTGGCATGCCAAATCTGCTGTGGGAGAAGATACTCCAGCCTCTGCTCTATTTGCATTCATTACCGCATTCCAGTGAAACCAGTTAATGGCCAGTCCTTTGGTGGAGGCAGGGTTTGCTGGTGTGAACTAGGGAGCAGACACTTCAAACACTGTTTAGTTTTTTTCCACTGTTAACTTGCTTTCAGCAGTCACCTTTCTTCTCATTTAAAACCCTCATTTTGCCCCACAAAGAATAACACAATTATGATTTCATTTAAATAGACAAATCCACTTTTAGTAAGTAAGTTAAATTTGTTTATATAGCACTTTTTGCAGACATTGGCCAAGGGCACTATACAACAAGAAAGGAAACATAGAAGACAAAGTGACTATGTGAGCAACGAAGTTAAAAGAGCACAATACACAAAATATGAATAAAGTCCAACTCTGGTGCACACAACTTACACTAACACCTGTCTAAACAGGTGTGTCTTTACCTGGCTTTAAAAGAAACCACAAATTCAGCAGACTGTAAGGGAGCAGGCAGAGCAGTCCAAAATGTGGGCACTAAAGCCACAAAAGCTCGATCACCAATGCCTTTTTTAAAAACACTGTAACACAAAACAATTTTTATCAAAAGAATAATTTAATTCAGAATGTTAAGCCTTTTTAAACAAGTTTTAACATCATCTGGATGCAGTCTGATGAGGCACATAATATAGTATATAGTATATAGTATATATATGGTGACAGAAGAGAGGCAGACATATACACTGTATATAGTTTACATATTTTTGTCATATATCAGATTTATGTATGGGATTATTCCCTACAGAGAAACAGTCCTAACATCTTCTCCATCTCACTTCCGTCTCACTTCTGTTGAGAGCTGTACATGCCTGTCAGACACTTCAGAGCAAAAGCTCTTTTACACTTGGATTTTTATTGGTCACACCACAGGTGTTGATTAAAATGCAATCTGACGCTCTATACTAAAATAAGGTACGATAGAACTTTATTTATATTGAAGGAAATTACTGTGCAGCAGTTACAATACAAAGTTAGAGGAGTGCAGATCCAAAGTGTGAAATATACAAGGAGCTGTTCAAAGATATAGAGTGTTTCGCTACACTCTGCAGCTCTGAGAGTGTGGTGCTCTGAATAACCAAACAGCATATACCAACAGTGCTCCGTGTATACAAACAGTCCAGTTTGTGCCACAGTGCGATCTAGTGCTCGGATCTGCTATTTATGAATGCACCCAACCCTTTACCTATCAAGTACACGTACTAACGTTCTGTTATCAGGGCAGACTTGACAGGAGAGGGGTAACAAGGAGCCACGGCCCTTGTGGTTGCTGTGAAGTTTCTGCTCTGGTCAGGCAGCATTAAGAAGTTGTTTAATGTACCAACTGGCAATGCTTCATACTGTATGTTCTCATGAATTAAAGCAGCAGTTATTCATGTGTGGCCACTTGGGGGCAGCAGAGCAAAGTAAGAACAAAGCACTGACAAAATTTTGTCACAGCATTATTGTTAGCAAACACAGCCTGTTTACACACCCAGCACACACAGAGCAACATTAGCATTCAAGTCATGTTTGTGATCACCTGATGAATGTAAGTCTAATATTTACTCTCCTGTTAAAGAACTACCAAGGGAAATGTGTCTCTATAGCTGCTAAATGCTCCACTGCTCACCTGTTAGACGTGTCTGTCTGCTCTTTGGTCGAGTATAGCGGGTTTATCAAACATGAAAGAGAGCGCCAAGAGTGAACCAAAGCATGAGCTGAACAGCGGCATAAATATAGACAGTGCGGACAGTGCGGTTGCACTAGGGGCCCGTAGGGTGGAGGGGCCTGAAGAGAAAGCGGGATCGTGCAGTGACTTAGTGGATAATTTGTATGCTGATGATGTCCAATTTAATTCAAAATTCAATTCACAATTTAATTCACAAAAACAGAAACAGAAAAAGTACATGGCCAATTCATAAGACATAATAGAGATGTGAAATGAAACACGCTGATAAGCTATCAAAAGCTTGAGAATAGGGGCCCGGACATGAAGCAAACTATATTTAAAATGTGTTTATGGACACATTGTCGAGACATTAACATTTCTAACCTACAGAACTCCTACGACTAACAAAAACCTAGAGACTAAAGTAACCTAATGCTAACTGCATTTATTCCAACAGCTTTGATAGAGACAACATACATAGAAACACATGGCAAGCACAATGTAAATGGATATGAGTGTTTAGAAGTCCCCAGCTGTTATGGGTGTCAAGTCGCTATTGGTGTCAAGACAATACATGCATGATAACGTACACTAGGAGCTGTCATACTCGTGTGCACTGGGGCCTGCTGTAACTTCCTTACACCACTGAAGCTGAATAACTCTGAGCTGAGGGGAACTGCAGAGTCCAGGGATCACTCTCTGTGGGTTTGTCACTATTATACAAATGTTGATTAGTGCCTAAATACTGATTAGCCTATGTATCTGAATTGTTATAAAGTTATATTACATAGAAAAACAATACCAGAGTAACTGTTGATCTGTTAAACTGACACTCAGAGGTCTGTTATTGTACAACGCTGAAACCACAGATGTTTTATTACCTGCTGTGTTCCAGTTGCTAAGCAACCTCCTTCTTCCTCGTCTAGTTTATAATTTACTGTCCAGTTTCAGTGCAGGGTGACGGAAAGAGAGAATAATTATGACATCATTTAAAAGCTTTACAGAATGAGTATTTACAAATTTGTGCTGTACAAAAACACACACTTATCTAAAGACTTATTACATGTGATGTCAGAAAAGCAATAACTCAGGAGTTACACCCTTAAAGTTACGGTTCATTTGTACATCTACTTATTAAAAGCTAATTTTGTGTCTTAAATATCAGTGGAAAAAACATTTGGTATCAGTACTGAAGCTCAGAAAAAGCATCTTGACAAGTGCCTAACTTTTCAAACAACACCCAGTCCTATATGCCACACAAAGTCATGGCACGGAAAGAAAATAAAACTCTGGGAATGCAAATACCTTTTTCTTGCTTCTCACTTATGATACATATTTAAATGAGGAACAATTATTTGTTATGATGTAGCAGATAAAGATACCGTGAAACGTTCTTTATGTCTCAAGAATGCTGTGGCTAATTTGTAATTATGTTGAGGCATAAAAGCAACTTGGTTACTGTTAGGAAAAGATCACGTTTTGGCCTTAACCTCCACATTTGATGGCACAGTGGCCATTGGAGATGAAGCAACAGGTTGCTAAAAAAACCCACCCACATTTAATGGTATAGACAAGGCTAGAAATGCAGTGAGTGGGAATTAAAAAATACTTGTTTGGTGGCACAAATGCAGCTGGAAAAGTAGCCACAGGTCACTTTTTGGTGGCACAAACAGCACTGGAAAGGTATTAACAAGCTGCTAAGAACTACCCACATTTGGCAGCAGAAACGCAGCTGGAAAAGTGGGAACAGAACGCTAAGAAATACCCATATTAAGTGGCACAAAAGCCCCTGCAAACACAGCGTCAGGTCACTAAAAACACCCATTTTTATTTACACTAACAGTGCTGGAAAAGTAGCAACAGGTTGCTAAATAACACCCACGTCTGCAGGTACAAATGCAGCTGTAAAAGTAGCAACAAGTCTTGAAAAAATACCCACATTTGGTGGCACAGACTGTGCTGGAAAGGCAGTGACGGGTCACTCAAGAAAACCCATACTTGGTGGCACTAAGCACTGGAAAGTAGCAATGGGTTGCTAAAACAATAATCACATTTGGTGGCACAAACCACACTGGGAATGCAGTAACTGGGCACAAAAGAACACCCATATTTGGTGGTACAAATGCCACTAGAAATGTAGCCACTGGTCGCTAAAAACAACCCACATTTGGTGGCACAAACAGCACTGGAAAGTAGTGACAGGTTGCTAGAAAACACCCCATGTTTAGTGGTACAAAAGCCCCTGTAAACAGTGACAGATCACTAAAAACCACCCACATCTGGTGGATGAACAGCACTAAAAAAGTAGCGATGGGTGGTACAAATGCAGCTGGAAAAGTAGCAATGGGTCTTGAAAAAATACACGCATTTAGTGGCAAAAACAGTACATGGATTCCAGAAACATACAATGCCAACATTTTCCTCTGGCGCCTGGGCTACAGAATCACTTAAAATTTGTGATTTTGATTTTTCTTTTTTATTTATATTAGTCACATGTTAAATAGATCCAGCTTATTTAAAACCAACTGAGACATAAACACAGTGCGACCCAACCAGCCAATTACACATCAGCGCATAGCTCACCCACAGCAACCGGCCGACCGGAGGACAGCATAAAGAGAAGATAATTAAATTTAATGACAAAGGCTTTATTAGGAGACTCGTTCCCCTGACGCTGCACAGATGCACCACAGAGACTGGAGTTTGTGTAATTGTGTCACTTGTATCATGTGGGACTACAGCGCTCGTCTATAAATATCCCACTGCAGCAATATGACAATTCCCTCAGTGTCGCAGAGGTCATACACAGGATGACACAAGTCAGTGACCTGGCTGCTGCCACAGCGGCCTGTGTGTCACTGTGTCGGGGGAACGGCGCGCGAGCAGCAAGGACATCCTGACACGGGGACAGAGGGAGCAACAGTGAGACAGCACTTTCGACTCAGACTATTGGATTTAAGGATAAACAGTTTAGAAATACATTATATTGTCCCAGCGGGTTTATGAAATTGAGAAGCTATTTAATTAAAATGTATAAGCAACCAAAGTGCACCCTGCATAATTCAAATAGTGATTCTGAGATCAGCTACTACCCTCTACAGACTGCCCTGAATCAGAAATGCACGGCACAAAAGGGACTGACAACAAGAATAAAGCTTCAACTTGCAGTCAGTGTGTGAATGTGTGTGTGGCAGTCTGGTAACCCAGTAGCACAGAAGAAGAACGCTATGGAGGCCTAATTTCATCTGCCAGGTTGCCAAGGCAGCACTCAGCTATTTGACATCAGCACCACAACTGAGTCAAGCAGATCTTTGCTTTTATTCCCAAAACATGAAATTTAAAATATGGCTTATCTACTCTTAAAAGGAGGAAATCATTTACATGCAAATGTATTTCAGTCTGTGCTGTGGACTGCAGGACACTCGTTTGAAACCTAAACTAGAGATTATTTCATTTTTGATTATTTAGTTGATTTTTGTTTTTTAATTGAGAAAATGTCAAAATAAAAATAAAAAATCCCAGAAATTCAAACAGCCAAAAGTGACATCAAAAGTTAGTCTTGTTGGACCAACAGTCTAAAGCTCAAATGTGATATTAAACAAAAAAGCAGCAGTTCCTCACATTTAAGAAGCTGGAATCATTTTCTGTTAAAAGCGATGAAAGACGAATCCAAAAAACATTGATGAATTTAAGTCATGGTTGCACATTCAACAACATTTGACATTTAAAACTATATCAAAATATCTGTTTACAAACTCTCACAATTCATGCAGTATATTCTAAGTCTCATTCATCCAGTTGTATACTTTACGTACACATGCTTTTTCGCCAAAAAGGTGCAGTACTCATCCATGCGTCAGACAGTTTAGTTTAGTTATGTTTAGTTTATTTAGGAAGGGACAGTAATTAATAAATACACATGGTATAAAAATGCCAGAATTAGCCAAATGGCCAAGATGTTACACACGGCTACCTAAAATACAATAAAGCAAAAAAACAACAACAAAGAAAAACAGGGCGTACAGTTTAAAAGACATCTCTGAACACATCAACATGAAATGATTTTAAGGCGACATTTTAGTCACAAGAATGTAATGATCATCAAATGTGTGATTTAGTGCTAAAACTTAAGGAAAAGTTGATGCTATATAAAAGGACATACACTTTTAAATAAGTTGTGTGCATGTCGGTGAGTTGACTGAGCACAACTGGATTATACTGCAAAAGTTGTGTGCGAGTTTGTGAACAAATGTTTTGATACAGTTTTACTGTTGTTAAACGTGGACCCCTATGACTTCAATTCATCACAATTTTCTCTGTTTTTGGATTCTTCGCTCACTGTGGACGCATGACAGAAAAACAAAATGTTCTTTGTGAATTCAGCATAATGCAAGGTGAGTAACTGATACACAGATTATCATTTGAGGGCTGAAGTCCTCCTTTAAGGTAGAGGACTACACTGATTTCCTACTGGCTGGTTGTCAAAAAAAGGAAACAAAAGCAGCTGTTCTGATCCGAAAACATTTAAATAAAAAAACAATGACATGCGTGGTTCACTGACTGCTGGGCGCCACACAAGATGCAGCTTGTTGCTCCATCCTGTATGATTAATCACATAACTGGGATACCAGTGTGCATGTAAATATATTAATTTAAAAATGGAAGGTAGTGTTTGTGAGGAAAAGCTCATATAGGGTCCATTGTGAAAGCCTTCATCACCTGTTGATAAGCAGAGTGTGCTTTGTGTAGTGAACAGCCTCATATGTGTGATGCACGTACTCATACACCATGACTGTATAAAACCTACATCACTGTGATTCGCTCCAGTGAGAAGGCTAAGAGGCCTCTGACGTGTGCCAAAGCAGCAGCACATATTTCACATATTGCTGTGGACTAACAGGGCTCAAGGCTGACGCGGCGGCTCCACTGTGTTGACTAGGAGCATTCTCTGAAGGTCTTTGTGACCAGAGCAGTGACGCACAGACGAGCTCCCCGGAGGCCGAGCGTGGAATTTGAGTCGAGGGATAGAAGGGGAGAGAGGGAGGAGGGGGGGCTGCACTCTCACGAGATTAAACCACGCTAAGGTCTGCACCAGTGACTGTGGTGTAACCAGGCAACACAGCCAAACCCACGTCAGCACCAAAAACCCACTCAGGTGGAGTCACTCACAACTGCCAGAAGCCATGTTACTGGAAAGATCCCCCAAAACTGAAAAGATTAGCCTGAGAAATATCCTGGTATGCCTCTCTGTATTTGTCACGTTATGCAATCTCATAGAACAAGTTTCATTCACTGAATAAATGTCACTGCAGCAACAGATGGAAATATAGCAGATGTAGTACATATACTATCAGGTGTCTAGTAGAAGCTAAACAGCAGATTTCATTTTTGGTTTGGCTTTTAAATGAAGGGAAAAACAACTAAACAGAGATTAACAACAGGCTGTTATGATACCACAACTATCACATTCTCATATATGGAGTTTTTTGTCGAGCCGTGAGCGTCACAATGAGTTCCCTCTGATGTATAAGTCGCTAAAAATCTGAGAAGTCCGGGGCTGTTCATGAAACATTCAGGACGCCACAGTTTATGCCACACTACTGAAGCTGCTCCTCTTTTTGGAACCACCGCAAAGTCTGTGATAATTTTGCTTTCAGTCGTTCTGACATCAATATGTCAACAAGTCAAAATACTGTGAGTATCATGATACGACTCTGGTATGATTGTGAACGAGATGATATGGCACACCCCTGCCTGCTACTCAGGTAAACTGAGGTCCGCTTGAGGTTCAGTATCTTGCCCAAGGACACTTCAAAATGCAGCCTGGACGAGCAGGGGATCGAACCGCCTTTCTTGCAATTAGTGGACGACCTGCTCTATCTCCTGAGCCACAGCTGCTACAATGTTAAAGATACGCCCGGAAGTCTAGCCAGCAAACAACACTACATCAGAGGCTATAAGTGCAAGAGTAGAAAACGTCTCCTGTGAAGCCAAACGCAGCATAAAACAACACTACTGTCAAAATGTGAAGGAACAGTGAGGATTAGGGAGCATTCACACCAGGATAGTCCGGGGGACTCGGTTCGATTGGGTGGAGATGCCGAAAAATTTTTGGTACACTTTCACACTGCACTTTTGCCTGGACGTCACGCAGTTACAACAGCTGCCCATGCTCGTAACAGCGTTTGGGGGTGGTATTTCCCGAAATGACCACTGACCAGGAAGAGAAAGCATGAGGAAGAAAGAAACACAGCTCATCAGTTGGCCAGGACCGAAAACGGAAATCCATCCCCTTCAGCCGGCTTGGTCACCACAAAAACAATGGAGCAACACAAATTTACGCAGTCTTGGATTGTCTGTTTTTACCTCTACTTCTCCTGGTTCGCACTGTTGACTTTGATTTTTTCTTCCCAAAATGCACTCTACTCTACTGTACGTCACTTCCTATCTTTGGTTCGCCGGATAGTCTGTTTCCCACTGTAAGCGAACCGCACCAGGGTTTGCTTGCAAGTGTACCAAGACCCCCAGTTTTCAAGCAGACCAGGGTTTGCTCGTTTGGTGCGTACCAGAGTTCGAATGAGGGTTCACACCACTCCAAACGAACCGAACTATCTGTGGAAGCGGACCAGGGTTCCTTAAAGCGGACCAAATAGCACCAGTGTGAATGCATTAGTAGGACACTGCACTACACTACGCCTCTCTTTTTTTTATTAGTTCATTTTGTGTTCAGTTCAATGTTCAGTTAAAAAAAATGGTAGAAAGCACAGGACTACTTTGGTTATTGTATATATCCTCATATAGCCTGTCTTTCTTTCTATTACTTCAATTCTTTCATGTAACAGTGTCAGGTGCTGTTTACCCATTTTGTATGTAAAATATTAAAAAAAAATGGTAGAAATAATTTCCTTTCTTTTTTTTTTAACTGAACGACAATCACCAAACAATATGCTGTATCTTACACGTACACTGAAAGCAGCAGAGAGGCAAAAGTACACTATAATATTTGATTGCAATTAATATCGTTATCATGACATTCAACATAACATACTTTGCCCATAATGTAAAAATACTGCAGGCCTGAATCTGACATGGCAAATCACACAGACAACATGTCAACCTGATGGAAATACATTCATGTGTTTCCCCCAAACTGTACTTGCTTATTGTAAACAGAAGTCAGGCCGTTATTAAAGGGCATTATTCACCAGCTGGTGTTATTAAACCACAGCATTACTGTCCAACACCGCTGTCATGTCAAGTTACAGTTACTGAGAGCTTATTCATGTAATCTCTGAGCTGATACTCACCTGGCCTCTCGGATCCGACAGAGTTTCTGTCTCTTCAAAGTCGAGCCATGAAAATAATGCTCCGTTAATTTAAAGAATACACCCGAGTTGTGTCGAATGAAAAGTTTGACGACGCAGAAAATGAGCAGCGGGGCTGAAGGTGCGAGACAGTGACAGCAGACGCGGAGAGAGACATCTGCTGCTGGCGGCTGCTGAGCTGAAGGGCTGGGACTCTTATTATTTACTCTCCTGTGTGAAGAGACCACAGCGCCCTCTGTCGGTGCTTCTCACACTAGCTCACACACACAGACTACTTGTCATGTTACACACATCCATGTGATATAATGTGTTTACACGTGATTTAACCCCTAAATTAGGCAGTGTGTGTAAAATGTAAAAACATACAATCAGTGAAACAGTAAACTTGGGGGTAACGTTTGTTTTTTGCATTTCTAAATGTGACACTTGCCATACATTACGGAGTACAGTAGTGTGTGAATGAGGCATGATACTGTGTACAGTGTGCACAATTATCAGGCAAACTGTATTCCTGAGGATTCATTTTATTTTTGAACAAATACAGTCAATCCAAATTTTTAATAAACCTCAAAACTGAATATTTAACAAAGGAAAGGTGATGTTATATTTATCGTGCTCAAAATGTATGATGACATTTTCGCGCTCAATTTTGAGACGCATCTCATATAGAAGTGTGTTCTCGACATGCAGCATGTTATATGAAGTCTGCATAAATGTGGTCACAGGAAATACAGACACACTGTATAATGAGGCCCAGATACAAAGCATGGAATTGCAGTCTACATTTCACAACATACAGGATTCATAATGAATAGTTGAAGCTGAATATCTTCTGTCCAAAACACATTCAGTTAACTATCACATGAGACAAAGAAAGGCTGCAGCTGGACAGGTATTTCCCTTTTCATTTCCTGGTGACACTCCTATAAATCTCATGTATGATATTTTGACATGTATAAGTAATATAACATCTCATGTTTACTTTAAACCCAAATTATGCACATAAATAATATGACTGATTGATTAAAATGCTCCTTACTCTTCCTCCTGGCCTTGCAGTCCGCCATGTTTGTTGACAAAGGGGGCGTGGCTATACTGTGGCCACTTTAGATGATGTGTAACACTATGATTGGCTTAAAGACATCGACTTGAATAAGTCTGTGCACTGGGGAGAGTCAGATACAGCAATCATAGATCTAGACATCTACTGGAATGGTTGGGGGACCTTCCTGGTAAATTCACTTTCTCGATCATCTACATTTCAAGCCATATAAATTCCATTGATATTCAAAAGTCATATTATCGAAGGCAGTCTACATTTTACTGCCTTCAGGCTTTGTGGCAGTTATTCCTCAGCCACCTTCCCTGTGATCCTGTAGGTCTCCGTCGGCCCCTGCTCTCCACACGACAGCTGGGTCTCTTGACTCTCCGGCTTCTCCAGCACATCTGTCAACAGTGAACATCATCTTAGACAAACATTGAACATCTGATGTTTTTACCAAGTAAATGTCTCTTTTTGTTGCTTTTTTTTTCATTTAAAGGACCAGTGTGTAAGATTTAGGGGGATTTAGTGAAACCAAGCAATCAGAAATGCAGAGTGCAAACAGATGAAACTTCTCCTGGTTAGAATTCCTTCAGTGTTGATTGTTCAGGAGGTTTTTACCCACAGAGGTCTCCTCCTCTCCAAAACAAACAGAAGTGTTTCGCCAATGCTGTTTGACATTTGTTCTCTGATACTTTAATATCCTGACGTCCAGGGGAATTTTACAATGAGCCGAATTATCCACAGAGATATCCTCCTCTCCAAAAGAAACAGAGCAGGTGATTTAAACCAGTAGAAACACAGAGTTAAAGCAGGTTCCCATTGAAAAATATTTGTTTTTCCGATGCTGCTCATTGCTGAGGAGCTGCTAACTACCATGGCCGATGCTAGGGTTCTGAAAGGGCAACAATTCTTATCTTCAAGTGATTTTACACCAAAGAAAACATACCTATTATATTCCATTTCTGTTAATATGTTCCTCTAAATCCTACACACTGGCCCTTTAAGAGCTGGATTTCAGCTGTGACGTGGAAATGTTACCGACCTGTTTGCTGACTGTCTCCTGACTTGTTCCTGTTGTGCTTGTGGGAGGGGGCATAGAGGAAGATAATGGTGAAAACATACAGGTTCCACATGCCGTAGATCCCTGTGAGGAAAGCACTGTGGACTTGGAGCGTGTAGTCTCCCCAGTGCCAGTGACCCTCGCTGACCTGGTGAAAAATAAACATTTGGAATAATCTTTAAGAGCCCGGAGACAGCCGGAGATTCCAAGTCCTAGCTGAGGCAGCTCCCATGTTTATCATTAGAGGGCTAATACTTACTTGATTTAAGATAAAGAAGATCACTGTCATGGCTGCACACGCTAGAGTTACCAGCATCAAAAACTTGAACCTGAAAATTATACCCTGCAGCAAGAGTGGAAAAAAAGTCTGAATATTGTTTCATCTCTTGTGATTCAGATATCAAATGAAACGAATAAAACAATTCAAACCTTATAACGCAGTCTTCTGGCCTCAGGCATAGCAGGAAGTTGCTGTATTTTCCCACCAATGTTCCTGAACACACAACGCACCATGACACACAGGGAGAGGAAATACAGACAGACAGAAATGCCTGCCACATTAATGAAGGCGATCTGTGATGACAGTCAAGGAAACGGCCTGGGGCCGGTCGCACAATGCACCTTAAGTTTACTCCTCTAGTGTGACACTTGGGGTTTAGTTTTTGCTTAGCTGAGGAAATGACTCAAGGGTGTTGCACAGACTCTTGCTCAGACACCATTTTTTTGCTTGAATGTGCACTTGTGATAGCCTAGACTTCCTGTTGGCCACCTTGTGTTTTTTCCTGACTGTGGTTGCTGAGGTCCTCTTTGCAACAGTTTAACAAGCTTTAAGTAGTTCCTTAAGTATAAGACCAGGACAAGGAAATAAACTCAATGAAACATTAAGGAGAAGACTTAAGGATGTTTTGTGCAACTGATTTTATTTAAAGGAATTCTTAACTCGGATTTAAAGGAAATCAATATCTTTACTTAAGGTGCTTTGTGTAACCGGCCCCTGGATGATACACACAGAGGCACAAATTTAAAGTATGATCATCTGAAGGATACTGCCACCTTCGCCCCAATTTCTGATGCCCAAACACTGTAGAATGGGTTGGTCAAATGGACGCCCCTATCATAAGAAACAAAGCACATCAATATTTAAAGCAAAACAGAACCATAACACCAAAGACCTCATCAAAAGCAGTCATGTCATTACCTCTCACTTAGATCAAATATGAGGAGGATAAATGAGCCGAACATCACCAGTCCAACCTGCCACCAGTATGCTGAGAGCCGATTCCTCTGACTTTGGTCCTAAAGTAAATTGCATTTCAGTCAGGAACACTTCAGTCAAAGAAAACTTTATTTCCATTTGCAGTATTATATTTGGCGGTATGGCTCTGTTCTGAGGCCTCTGCCCTTCCTCAGACCTACGCAGAAAGCCTCCTCCACGTGCCTATGTGGAAAGCCTTAAGACAGAGACAACACACGTCTCTGCCCTTCCATGTACAAATGAGGAAAGCCTTGAAACAGAGAGAGCAAACCTCCCTGCCCTTCCATGCGCCTACATGGAAAGCCTTAGGCAGGGAGAGCAGCAGCAAAGACCCCGGGAACAGAACAGAGCAGCATCAATGACAAACAGAAATGACATTGTTAAGTCAGACACAGCATGAAAAGGAGGAGCTGGGGTGGAGGCGGGTTGCAAAGCAGAGGAAACAGCAACAGCAGGCAGGCCAGAGTTTTAAATAGGGTGCCCTGGATACAATTCACAAATTAGTTGCATAGAAAAGAATCATGTGATCTATCAGCTGACTCCCTTCCATCAATCAGCTGCTGTGAGCTGAGCTTGACAGTGTGTCCTGCCTGAACTGATGCTCAATAAGTGGTGTGTCAGAGTGGAGAAAGCTACAATAGAGAGTAAGTGAAAGGTGCTGACCATGAGGTGTTCACCGCAGAAGATGATCCAGAAGCAGAAGAGTGTGGCGTAGAAGACGCCCTGTTGGGCATCTTCAAACAGCAGCATCCACGTCCACTCAAAGCCCAGGGAGAGCCACTCCACTGGCACATTCAGGAACGTCATAGAGATACCCAGAGCAAAAATCACCCTGTACACAAGGCAAGTACAAAGACTACTATAATGGATTGCTCTTAAAAGACAATAACATTCTGCTATAGGCTGAGTATTGACCTGATTCTGCTAGGCCACTAGTGCACTTAAGATCAAACCTTTTTCATTTCCCCTGCTCTCAACATGCCACCCTGAAGCACTACATCCCTCCTGAAAGTATGACAGGAAGTTTACCTGTGGCTTTAAGTCCACACTGAGTGACTAAAGAGCCTCGGCTGCACTCAGAGTTTTAACCCAAGAGCAATGGAACTGTTGTATAATGAAAAGTTGACGGTGTATTCAGTCTGTAAATCTGAAGCCTGCACACATGTAAGCATCGTATGGAGGCCCAAAGAGGTCAGTGGTGAATAAACAAATAATCAAATCATCAACAATAAAAAATATCAGTGCAAAACATAGACATACCAGTACATTGTAAAATGATTTAAAGGTCCAGCGTGTAGGATTAAGGGGAGATACTGACAGAAATGTAATATACTATTCATGTTTTCATTAGTTTATAATCACTTGAAAATAAGAATTGTTGTGTTTTTGTCACCTTAGAATGAGCCGTTTAGATCTACATACAGGTCGGGTCCTTGTCCATGAAAGTTTTTTTTATTTATTATATTTTATTTATTATTATATTATATATATTATATTTATTTTCATTTTATATCTATTTATATCTATTTATATATATTATATTTATTTCATTATAGAACTTTATTTTAAGTGCTTCTTTTAAAAGTGTCTAATAATAAAGAAATAGGTATTTCTATATATTACATTTATTTCATTACAGAAATTTTGTACATTTTTATTTCATGTCACATTTCATTTCATAATGTCACTTCACAAATGTTGCTTCTCATAAAGTTAATTTTCATGACAGTGAAACTGTCACCAGTCACAAAAGTCACATGAACTAACAAAATACTTAAAAACAGGTTGTTGTTTTATTTCGCATGTATTCCCATGTTTTGTATCTATTATTAAATACTTATCATAATGTGTAATTGGTCTATTAAATATTTAACCTTTAGGCTTCTGAATATTTGTAACTTTAATGCTAAAATTTAACAATATTCTCGATGTGGTTACATGTTACTAGTGTTACAGAGTTAACGCTTATTGGTTTCCTTATTGGTTCGTACTTTTCCAAAAGGACCGGAGGTCTTGCCATGAGGCCGATCCTGTGCCAGTACCAAGCTGTTGCCACAAATATCCAGGGACTGAACACAGTCTTCATGCTGATCCACACTTTAGTGAAGCCTCCATTCTGGTGGATGCCCTTTGAGAAGCGGGACATTAAATGTTTGAATGTAACACATGCAGGCTTTGAGATCTATTGAAACTGAAATTACAATTAAATTACAGTAATTAAACTCACCACCACATGGATGTCTTTTATTTCTCCAATACCAACGTTCACTGTGTCGTTCACTGGCAAGCGCAGGTTCATCAGATAATATTTGTGGGCTACACATCCCAGTTCCATGAATGGTACGGGGTCACAGTGGTAAAAGCGGCCTTCGTTTTCATACGTCTGCAAAAGTACAGACTGTTACAGGTTACTAAGCAGAGATATTACAGTTAATGTCTTATGTGTTAAAATACAGTCATGCAGGTTTACCTTAGGGGCTGCAAATATGCATCTGAGAGGCCTTTGCACCACTGAGTGAAATTTTGTGGTCCACTCAGATCTCAAATCATCCCTGTATGCCAGGCCAGCATCAATAGTGATGATTACATCATCTTCTACACAGGCAGGAACAAGATTTAGAAAACAAACAGTAGCTTGGACCTACTGTATTCTCTACATTTCTGACAAAGACACACCTCTTACCAATCTGATTGATCATTCTGAATGCGATGTCATACTGTAGAACAGCCAGCATGTACTGAAACCAGGGACTCATCTCCTTGTTGGGAAGAGGCACATGCACAGCAAAAACAATGTCGTTGGCATCCAGCGTTTTTGCCAGAGGCTCATCGAAGCTGTGAATCTGCTGGCACCGGTTTGGTCCCCACGGCACGAGCCAGCCGCGTGCCCTGTGGCCATTAATACATTTGGTGGCTAAGTAGCGAATGGCACTGGTGGGACTGGGAGCTATTGCAAAGGGGAGTAAACTGTCAGAGACATGCGGTTTGAGTTATGTTTTTTTAAAGGGCAAGTTTTGTATTTTTCAAACTGGACTCTATTTGCCAGTGTTTTGTGTCTAAGTGACTAATGAGAACTACATTTTTTTTAAAATTGGTTCAATTTGCAAGACAACTGAAGACAACAGCCTTTAATTAATAGGACAGTTGTTAGTATGAAAGGTGGAAAGAGAGGGGGGATAATGTGTCTGCTCCACCTTGAAGTGCTTCTTTTTGCAACGGACATGTTCAGATTATTATTTTGTTAGTGTCTGTCAACTCATTTTAAGTATCTCAATTAACTAAACTTCATAATTGCCTTAAAGACATAAAAACCTGGTGTTAAATTCAGACAAAACTGAAGTTATTGTTCTTGGCCCCAAACAAGATGTCTTTCAATTCTTTCAATTCTCATTTAAAACAAGCCTCACAGACTGCATTTTTTCATCTGCGTAATATTGCGAAAATTAGGCCTATCCTGACCCGAAAAGATACAGAAAGATTGGTCCACGTTTTTGTTACCTCAAGGCTGGATGGATTACTGTAACTCTCTATTATCAGGTAGCTCTAGTAAGTCCTTAAAAAGGCAAATTGTGATTTGTGATATTGGGCTTTATAAATAAATTTGATTGATTGATTGAAGAGACAGACCTTTTTGTTTAACCAGAAATAGCTCCATAATCACTATAACCAATCCCACCAAACTCGGAAATAAACCCTTAATTCACCGAGCTAAATGTGACAATATGCTGGCTGTATACACACTAAAATGAGTGTTTATTTGAATAGAGTCTGGTGGGTTTGGTGAGGGGAAATTTGGGGCTGTTTTTGGTTAAACCAAAAAGATCCTACTCTTTAACAAAAAAAGTTTCTCTCTGTAGGGATTCTTTCCGAAAGATGTCGGACATCTGAGCCTATCAGTGACAAAAAAAGCACTTGTAGTGGACATAAATTGACAATTAGGGCTGCAACGATTAGGTTGTCTGATTGATGACTAATCGACTATTAAAATAATCTGTGACTATTTCAGTAATCGACTAATCGGTTTGTGTCATTTTTCATAGAAAAGTACTATAAAAGTACCCCAAAATACTCTTATTGCAGCTTCTTACTTTTAAATATTGGCAGCTTTACACACTCTCCCATGACGATGAACTAAGACACAAAACACCGGAAAACAGGGTCCAGGTATGAAACATATCAAACTTACTCTTTTATAACAGAATAAAGCTTTATCTTATTCATTTAGTCACATTGGGAGAAGCCAGTTCAAATCTGATTTTTTAACACAAAAAACAATTTGCAAGTTACACATTCTAAATCTACTATTCCGTCTTTAAACAGTTAATATAATAAAATCTGACTACTTACCAATTAATCCTCCGACCATGATGCAAAGTACTTGAAAAACAAGAATAAAGCAGCAAAAGAAAACCAGTTTCCTGGTGCTCATGTTTTCTATGATTGCTCCTGCCATATTTAAAGATTATTTTGGAAGATTGATGCTCGAGACAAAAGACCCGTGGACCCAGTGGGCTAAGTGCTCCACTGCTGCTCGTCTACCTGCTCACACACATCTGACTCACAAATCACAAGCAGAGTGAGTGAGTGCAGAGGGGGATGGGGGTCTAACCATCATGTGTTTAAATTCAGAGGAATACATGATTACATACACACAAAACAATTGTCTATAAAACATGATTCCTTTATTGCTTAAAGAATACAACTTTGTAGCATAGGTGAGTGAACGTGTATCACAACTAGGTTACTTGTCTTTACACTGAGGATTGACCACAGTCACAATGCAAATGTCTGATACTGCACCCGAGGAGAGGGGAAATAACAAATTCAGCCTGGATATCAAAGCATCTTACAAAGTCATAGGTTAATAATCCTTAACATTGTTTACACTGACACGGAGTCAGCAACGAGAATCACAGTTAGCACCTACACCTTTAAAAAACACTAACTCTGGGCTGTTAGTCTGTCCTCTATCTTTGGTTCTATGAGACAAAAATATAACGTTTCCGAAAGGTGTGGCTAATTAGCAATACTGTGGGTGGTTCAAGGTAGAAAGAAAATGCAACAGAAAGTATCTGAATGAGCTAAAATTAACCAAAATGTCCATTTAATTCTCTACTTAACAAAAATATTCCTATATTCACAACCCCTCAAATGATCTGCGGTTGAACAAATATACTAAGAGAGGGTAGAGAAACCCCTTTTTGTAAATGTGACCATCAAACCACAAGAAAGGAGAAATCAACTGCTCTGATAACGTTCTAAAGCAGCTCTCCTAAACCACCAAATAGGGATCTAGTACAACAAATGACATAAGTAAGCTATCTGGTGCAGTACCTGAAGGAACGAACACTTGCTGCATTATCACCAAAATTCACTGACATATCCCAGGCAATGTCTGCCTTCAGTGTCCACAACACAGCCAGAAATCTACAAATTACTCACAACGTAATATCAAGACATAATTAAACAGAAGCAACTGGAAAAAAAGGGGGAAAGATGAGATCAAAAAACTTCATTAACAGCCTCTCAATCCAAATCATTTTCAGGTACTGGTGTCTGAACGTGTGGCTTTCTTGAAATCCCCCTTCATCTTTCTCTTCAGTGTCCATTCCAATGTGCATTTATCCATGTTACACTGATGTATACCGGCGGTCAAACACGCCTCATGTCTCTGCCGATGACGGCACTGGGAGATCTGTGTGCCGACACTGTCCCAGGAAGGGATTCGGACAAGTTGACCGGCGTCCTGGGATCACATGTCATCCTCTTCGTCTTCGTCCTGAGAGGAGCCGGCCTGCTGGGCGGCACTGGCAGATGCCGCCGCCATCTGTGCCTGTTGGGCGGCCTGCTGCATCTGTAACCACTCCTGCTGGGCAAGCTCCGCCTGTTGCTGCCGCGCCTGCAGGAACACAATCAAACCGAAACAGAGATGAGACAAGGAAGGCGAATAAAGAGCTTATTAGCTGATTATCAACAAATCATGATAGTGATATCTGATGTTAAAATAGACCTCAAACATGGCAGTATTTCTGACCTGTAAAGATATTATCCTATTATATATATTAGACAAAAGAAAAATGCTCACAATATTTTTTTGCAGTACAATACTGAGGCTGAATTTGTATATGTTAGACATTGCAAAGATTTATTGATTAGCACAACACTGCTGCAAGATCCTTTGATGTCATGCATTATTAGACAATGTTCTGCATTTTTAATATGCAGAAAGCAGACGTCTTCTCCCATTTACTCTGAGGACACAGCTGAGGAGGAAACGGTCTGTACTGGAAACAGCTTTGCTAAATCACAACATCTAAGTTACATATTTCTAAAATGTGTTTAGTCTTTAAGATTAAAAATCAAGCTGTCGAGGCAGATGGTTGCCCTCCTACGGGCATGAAGTCTTTCCTCGACGCTGTCACCAAGAGCTTGCTCATGGGGGAACTATTGGGTCTCTGTAAATTAAATTAAATTAAAAATTATGCTGCTAGTCCTGCTCTGTGTGAAAAGTTTCCTGAGATAACTTTTCTTATGGCCACAGGGAGAAAAAAATAACCTGTGGCGTTCTGTGGTGCGCAGACTGAGACCAGTGAGGAGCACAACAGGAGATCCTGAACCCTGTGAGGCAAATTGTATTTGTGATATTGGGCTTTATAAATAAAATTGATTGATTGATTGATTGATTTTTTCTACCTGTGGCCATCAAACTGTATGATGTAGGAAGGAGAGCTGGAACAAAGGACACTGACGGCAACATTCACCTACATTAGGTGCACATTTACTTTATATCATGTACATTACTACTTTTTATATCTTGGGCAATGTTTTATCATATTCAATATGACACTGATTATCAGGAGCAGTCCGCTTTTCCCACCATTTTAGTTCATTTTTAGTAACTCATGTACTTATCTTAGTCCTACTGTTACTCTATGAGGCACTGGTTTGCTTTTGCTGCTTGAAACACTTCTATCTTGTATATTTTGCCAGATATTTAATAGCCTGTTGCTCTAAAAACTGGGCCCAGGGAGTAACTCTGACTCGAGGAACCCACTGGTTGTTCCTGGTTGTGAATGTAAAACTGTGGTTACTGTAATTTGAAGCATTCTCTGGCACAAGAATTTCCTTCAGGATAAATAAAGTTCTACTTAATTTAATTGAATTGGTGAAAAAAAAAAAACAGACTTAATTAGTCTTGTTCTTGTTTTGTATCTGCTCCTGCATACAAAACAAGAACAAGAAATGCACTCACATTTCTGAAGAGGTGCACCTCACCTGAGACAAGACCCTTACATACTCATCTACAGAACCACTGTACAAAGATACCACAATATTGTGACACTGAGACAGGGACGCTCCTTACTTCGAGCAAATATCTACGCAGCATTACTTTCTGCTTGTGTTACATTTAAATCACAGCAAGATGCAAAGGAATCTGTCCCATATATCTCCAGGTGTGCAGTGAAGTATATTAGATGATAGATTAGAATAGATTAGAAAAGAGTCTGCTTAGTTAGCAAGTGTTCATACTGCTTTCACTTCCATACATACTATGAAAGTGAAAGCATTTCTCAATTCAGTAAACACACAGTATCTGACTGCTTCAACCTCTTTCACAAATCATGTTCACATTTAACACTACAGTTAAAATACCTATACTTGCTCAGACTTCTCTTTTAACCATCATGACACTTCCTCTCATTGCTATTTGTCTCTTATTTGGAGTACATTTTACTTATTAATCTCTGTATGCTTAAATGTGGGTACTCATCCACACCATCAAACATTATAAACTGTATATTTTCAGATCATACCTTGGCAAATAATTCCTGTTGTTGTCTGAGGAGCTCTTCCTCGGGGATACCCAGGTTCTCCAGTCGAGAGCTGGCCTTCCTCCTCTTCAGAGCGACAGTTTTACACTCCTGGAGAACGTCTTTCACCTCCGTGATGTAAGATGCGAAACCAAGGCTCTCGAGGGCTTTGTTATGAAAACAAGAAGTGAGAGTGAAATAATTACTGTCTGTGGTTTGAAATTGATGACAGAGGGAGGGGCACACCCCTGCCTGTATCCCTTAATAGCTCGCTGCTGTGGAAATATGTACCATAGGGGTCGTCCCTGTGTTTCTCTGGCAATATGTGCCCATGGTCCAATGCTCAAAGGGTCCTACACTGAGCTTCAAATTATGGTTTGAGGGATGAGACTCACACTTTAATACCAAGCTGAATTATGCTGAACCATTCAAGCGCTACATCCTCTCAATGATGCTCTTCCTCTGTTTTGAGTAGGTCTAGGTGGGCATGTGTGTGTTGACATAAACTTACATTTGAAAAGACTGGTGAGGGCTATCTTTGCAGTTCAAACTGCGAAAAAACAAAGGGATGTGGTCGTTTCAAATTCAGTTTGAATACAAGAAATCCATTCAGTCACTGTGGAGATATCAATGTGTGAAGACGAGGAAACTGTCTTGTGTCTTGCCAGCGAATTTAAAGACATGATCAGTAAAGTATAAGCTGCTATAAGGTGGGTGATATCAAACGTTTGGCCCGGGGGGAAACACTGCTGAGAACATAAATGAGAAGTTTCCTTAATGTGCCATATTGACAGGATATTGAGGGGGAACATAGGACCATGGGAGCAAAGGACTCACCATTGATGACATGCTCAGGAGATATGGTCTTCTTGTCGGACTTGTTGCATATTTCATTGGCTTCTGAGGATATGAGGTGTATGAACTCTGTGCAGCAGTTAACCACCAGCTCCCTGGCGTCGTTTGCCACTCGTACGTTAGGGAGAGTTTCTTTAATCATCTTGTTGATAGCTGCTCTGGGGATGGTGAGGTCGTCGTCGTTTCCAGAGGAAGAAGCCATCGTGGCAGGCAAATGACCACAAACCACAAAAAAAAAAAAAAAAAGATAGCTCCGGTTCTTGACTCAGTGGTAAAGAATAACGCCACAGCAGACGACGACAGGTGTTTTTAAGTTAGTGGAGTTTGACGCTCTGCCCGAGACAAGGCGACATCAATTTAAATGTCATCAAGACAGAAAGACGTTTCCTCAAAGTTAGCCGGCTGGCAGGCTAGCTTGCTAACTAAGCTAACAGCGAGTTTTACGTGCTGAAACAAACGAGGTGCAGTTTCCGCAGACCGCCGCTGTTACGCGGAATGTGACAGAGAATTCAAGGCCCGATAAAGGCTCAAGCACAATTAGGAAAACACAAAGACGTTAATACTGGGAAAAGTAGCCGTGGTCCCTGTCGCAAGCAAGCCGCAACCCAGAAGACAAGTGAAAGCGGAGGCAGAGAGCATGGCTAAAGCTAGGCTAACAATGAGCTGCCCCCTGCCATATGTAACTAAATAGTTGTCCGGGTACAGACGACGAGTTGAATGAAGTCGCCGCAGCACTGCGGGTCACTCTTCCCTGCATCGACCAAATGAGCCAAACATGTCAAACAACCTTAAAGCTGCCAACAGTTCATTTACAATTTTGTATTCTGAGCCACATTAGCTAAATTTAGCCGGAACCAACGTCAAACAAAGAGCCGGATGTACGATGTAACCGAGAGGTGTTTGGTGTGGCACAGCTAGTGTTTACAGCCACCTCGTGGCCAAGCCGGAGAATTACACACTTATTCGACGATAGATAGATAGATAGATAGATAGATAGATAGATAGATAGATATAGATAGATAGATAGATAGATAATTCACCATAGACATAGACACATCAGTATCATCAAAGTCACCGATACACAGACGGAAAAACTTAGGCAAGGTAGTGCCTTTGTCGTAATCAATACTGTCTTTAAATGTGTCAACATGTTGTAAAAATGCCTTAAATTATAGGTTAAGGTTGTCTTCATCACATAAACAAAACAAAATATTTCAACTGTGAGAAGACTACAATACCAATGTATCAATTTCATATCATATCGATATTTTCATATGCTCTTCATTGGCTTATGTACTTTTTAAGGGTTGTCCTGTAGCACAGTGTCGTAAGATTCATTTTGGCAGTATGAGAATGTGGCATTGATGCTCTATGAGGCACTGGTTTTGCTGTTGCTCCTTGAAAACACTTCGTATCTTGTATATTTGTATATCTTGCCATATATGTAATACTCTGCTGTTATAAAACAGGGCCCAGTGAGTGACCCTTACCCGAGCAACCCACTGGCTGTTCTGGTTATTACTGGTTGTGAACATTAAATTGCGGTTACCGTACTTAGTGTTACTGTAATTCGAAGCATTCTCTGGCACAAGAATTTCCTTCGGGATAAATAAAGTTCTATTAAATTGAATTGAATGTAGACCTTTTTAAAAGGAACTCAAAGGAGCAAAGTAGGATGAGCATAAACTCAAGTATTATTAAATTGTGTTGAGCTAAATTAGCCATACTGTTCTTATGGGTGAACAACATAATCCAGTTCACCCATAAGGATCCTTATTTGGGTACCTATATATATATTATATGTTTTCCTGACAGTTAAACATGTTACTATTCCAGGATAAAGGCAAAAAACAGGAAAATTCCACAATTTTTTGATAAATATATGAGACCGAAATGTTGCTGCATAACAGAAATGATCTATTTTTGTTTCAACTCACGAATATCTTTGTGAAAAGGTCTCCCATTAAAAGTCCACATGGTGTGAGGCTCAGAGCAAACTGCTGAATCCCAGATTAGACCATGAGTTAATATCTTACATAACCCAGTGTCACAAACACAATATGTCATTAACACAACTGATCCACAAACTCTTCCCTGTTGTTAAGTTGGCTTTTAAATGTTTGGAATGTCGTCAAACACAAATGTCACCTCTCTGTAAAGCAGTGTAACGACCTGAATGCTTCCTCTGATGCAGTGACTTTGTCCCTGCCCTTCAAAGTTTTGCTTACGACTTGCATATTGTGTAATATAAGGCTTGGAGGCTTAACGACTTAAGACAATTATGGTAGATGGTTGAATGTACCAGGTGTTTTTTAAAACCTGCAGCAGGAGCTCACAGGCACATGTGACAAGAGACTGAATTGATTATTTATTACTTTCATATTTTTATTTGTTCACAGTTTTGTCACAAAGACACTTCACAGCTACATCAATTCAAATTGAATAAAGATAAATTACAGAATGCATTGATGCATCTTGCCAAAAATAACAAAGACTTTGAGGCTCTTTTAATTAGTCTTGTCCTTCTCCAAGGTAAAGCTCTTTCGACTTCTCCAGCGCAGAAGTTTGAGGAAGTTCAGACTGGCGTTGAAGACCTTGTCATGCTCAAACACCATTTTGTAAAATGTTTCAATTGGGAGGTCGCCGTTGGGGTCAGCGTATTTCAGTGTGGTCATAGGGGTGTAAAGCGTGTTTGTCTGATGACGGAAAGGGGGATTATCCATGGTGATGATCTTCATGGTATGCTAGGAGGAAAAACACAAACATCAACCACACAGACAATCTGCACTGATTCAAGTCAGTTTCCAGTTCTTCAAAGACAAAGCAGTAGATCTCTGGTTCCCAACCTGGGGGTCCCGAAACGCAGAAAAATCTGATCTTAAAATAGCAAAATTTCATCAAAATTACTTCATCTCATTTAAAATTTGGCCAAAAGTAAACCATTTGCATGAACTAACCAACATGCATTGCAAGAGTTAAAAACCAAGGCTTTTTTCAATTCGATGACTTCGTCTTCAGCTTTTAACTTTTAACTTTCAAACACCAAAGGGTAAGCTTTAAA
The DNA here is from genome assembly GCA_026686955.1 of Epinephelus cyanopodus. Classification (NCBI taxonomy): domain Eukaryota; kingdom Metazoa; phylum Chordata; class Actinopteri; order Perciformes; family Serranidae; genus Epinephelus; species Epinephelus cyanopodus. The sequence continues at coordinate 8,820,994 of CM048920.1, forward strand.
AATCTAGACTAAATTATGGTGGCGGGGTGGTCATGCGTTTTACACCAGTCACTCAGGGAGGCTCAAGGAAACATATTTGGATCTTCAGGGAGGGTCAAAATAAAAATAAAATAAAATAATAATAAAAATTATACCCCTGCCACCCCCTGCCTCACATAAATTAAGGACAGTCCCTTAAAATGACAAAAGAGCTAACGGAACAACAACCAAGCGTCAGGCACAAGAAGAAAACACTGAATTTGTTAGTTATGTATGTAGTTCCTACAAATATCAGGAAAATTCATCTCTGAATATTCAGAAGAAATAATCTGCACAAACTTCCTGCAGTAATTGAGTTTGTTAATTGAGTTAAGTGTACAGTTTATCAGTTGTTCTTTACTGTTACTGTTATGCACTCAATATAATATAAAATATCCATACATGTCATTTAGTCAGGGCTCGTCAGTTGACTCAATCGTAGAAAAGGGGTCCCTCAAGGAACAAGGTTGGGATCCACTACAATAGATGATGAGGTGAATAATGCTTGTGGAAGAAAACTATAGTTACCTCTGCTACATCCTCAGCAGTCTGCCCGAGGGTTTCGAAGATCTGACCATAGTTCTTCAAATAGATGTTCTGGAACATGTCAGCAGTGATTTTGTCAGCTTTGCTGAGATCAGTCTTCATGCCCTCCTCAAAGACCTTACGCTCGAACTCTGTTATCACTGGACCGGGCTCTATCAGGCTGATACTGAGGGAAGAAGATAAGAGAAGTACAGTACAAAACAGTAGTGTTGTTAGGCCTGGGTGTCCGAGGCGTCAGCCCCGAATGTTTTATTAGTTGCCCTGAATCTAAATATATCGGCTATATGTATGGTTCAAAAATAAGAATAGGCCTAATGATAGCAACAAAAAGATGCCATATCCCCTTGACACCATGTGTTGTGTAACAGCGACATCATGCCACGTTAAAGGATAGCTTTTTTTTGTCTGTGTCTGACGCTGCATGTCACTGCCCAAGCGCCAGATTTCGACGACTTTGGAATGAGACCAGGTTGGCATTAAAGCCCCTGAAAATAATATGCTATCATTCATCAAAAAAACGCAAGTTTTGGGTCCTCTGTGTCATTTAAGGAAAAAAAGAAACTCACATGGGAGGTTCCCCCAAACCCTCCTGCAGAGGACTGGGTTAAGCCCCCCATGTCCTCAAATTCTAGAAACGCCCCTGTTAAAAACAGAATTATATGCCTCCCAATAAGAAGATGAAGAGCAGAATGCACAGTAAAAGCTACAGAGCTATACTTCAATGTACTGTTTTTATCTGAAACCACCCTGCAGAGCTGATTCCTTCAGGATTCAGGTACTGAATGATGCTGTTAGGACTTGTCCTGCAGACCAGGGTGTGCTGTGGATGTTTTTGGCATGACACACTTAAGCTGGCATACTTTCCTCTCAATGGTGAGACAGTGGTGGGCCTGGTTGTGTGATGCAAGTGTGCAGATGTTGCAAACAGATAACTGCTGGTGTGCAGGCATTTTCATGTTCGTTCTGAAGAGGAATGTTGTTTCCCTGACTTATCTCAACTTTGTGGGCACCATTCGAATTCCAGTACTGAAAGTTAAGAGCAAAAAGTGCAGTAGTCTGTGTGTTCTGCAGAAGCAGAATAAAAGCATCTTACTTGAGTTGAAACCTCAGGGCTTGCACTGCTAGGCTTTCGCAGAAGCCTTCCACTGCAAACTTGGATGCTGCATAGACGTCATTGAATAGAATTCCTTAAAAACAGAGCAAGACGGTGTTAACAAAGTCTTTTGTTACCGTAAAGAGATGTTTTCATGTTAAACAGATGTAACTGTCCTCACCCTGAATGCCCATGACGCTACTAATGACCACTATATGGCCTTTTTTCCTCCTCTTCATGTCAGGTAGGATTTCCTTCAGCAATCGCACAAGCCCAAAGAAGTTGGTGTCCATGACGGTCTTCATCTCATCGATAGACTGGCACTCAATGGGTCCAATCAGACCCATCCCAGCATTACTTACTGTGAGAGGAAGAAATATTATTCAAGCATGTAGAGTACTATGTCTTGGAAGAATATGCATATCGCATTTTTTTTTCTGACTGCATTGAACCAAAGATCTTACTGAGAATGTCCACCCTGCGCTCAGGCAGGCTGTCCACACAGGCTTTGATAGAGACTTCGTCACATACATCCAACTGTTTGATTTCCAAAGTCCTGCCCAACGTCCGACCTGCAGCCTCAACCAGCAGCTCAGCCTTACTGAGGTTCCTCATGGTGGCATAGACTGCAACAAAGCAAACTAATCGAGAACTTGGGTGCAGAATTAAAGTTAAAGACCTAATCTGGCTTTGAACAGAGGCAAAAAGGACGAGTGCACCAACCATCAAAAATAAGCAACGTGTTTTTTAAATTGGTAACACTGGATAGATCAAAAAGTGTTGTTTATTGTTTTAATTAACAAGTTATTCATTATTGTGTTTTGGCCAAGATAATGACAAGAAAAGCAATTGTTTTCTTCAGACATTATTGCATTTCTATCCAGAATAGTGCCATGAAATTGTTTTTTTTTTTTCAAGTCATTGCTGCGCTTCCAGCCAGGATAGTGCCACCAAATGTGTTATTTCTTAACCAAGACAGCTGCTTTCCCTACTGAGATAGTGCCACGAAAAGTGTTTGTATTTTTAGCACGACATTATAGATAGAGCCACAGACAGCGATATGTTAAGCTCAAATCATGATTTTTTTTTCCTTTTACCGAGTGGTTTTTATGCCTAACCCTAACCACACATTGACCACAATGATGTTGAAAAAACATGTAAAATTTAAACGTATCTGCTACATTATAACATACAAATAAAAACAATATCCCTGATTTGCATAAACATACAATGCCATTTTTTCTCTGGCAGTTTGGTTTTGCATATCACTTCAATTTTAATTTCTTGGGTTTTGTCTCTAAATGTCTGCTGCCATACCAAAACAATGGTGGTATTTTGTTTATGATGTTCACAGCTTTTAAAAATGCGCAGCTGAACTCAACAGCAACATCCTCTGCAAAAACAGTGTTTCAGTTGTTCAGAATAATCTACAGGTATTGCGACTATTTCGTCCATAAAAGCAGTTCCTGGAAAGAGATGTGCACTGGCACGACTCTCGGAGGCAAAAAAAACCCCTCAAAACTTTGCAGCCAAAAACAAAACAATCTGCACTGCTGAGAAAATATGGTTTCCTTTTGTGATTTGGGTGAATACATTTATAATAGAATTATAACAAGTTTCTTGCCAAATGAGGGGTTATCTGGGCATGTATTCTTATATTTGCAAAACACCTGTAGGCACATAACTTTGAATGACTAGTCTCTAAAAGCAAACTGGTCACTACAACTCCTAAAGTGCCATTCACAGTATTTTTTGCAGGTATAGTCACTTGTACTGCCACAGTATTTGATATTCACTATTATTACTCATCAAACTTTAGTTTAAATAAGGGACTGTGCGACACTCATTGGTTTGGGGAAAAGCCTTCCCCACCTTTGAAATTGGACCCTCAGCTTTACTTAGAAAACACTGTAAAACCCTTTCTATCATTTCTAAAAATAATACAACAGTGTTGAATTAATGCAGCTAATAATAAAAAACAAGGTGCATAAAGACATTGAAGTGGCGCACTGTTTTAAACTTACTATTTTAACCCCTTTGGTAATTTTCATACAGTCACTGCCGTTAAATTTCCATTCTTCCATTCAAATTCCTCAACAGCCTGATGTATGTGCAAGACAGACATCTTAAAACTAAACTAAATTAATGTGCAGTTTTACCCATGAACCTTTTCTTCTCATCTTTTGCGATGCGGGCAGCCAAGGCGAGGCCGATCCCAGAGGAGCAGCCTGTGATGAGTACCACCTTCTGGGTCATCGTGCCTGGTTAGTGTTTGTCTTGCAGCTCCAGCAGCAGAGAATGAAGGAGAACAAAAGAAGGGAGGTAATGGGTGAGCGGAGGGGCCTTTTAAAGCCCGCTTCTTAATCCACAGGTCTGCAACTCAGCAGAAGCCTTGTGCACATGGGCTGAAGATTACCATCAAACACAGCCTACGCATGGCGCTAATGCCTAGTGAGGATTTAGGCAGATGATAACAAGTTCATTGTCGCAGTGAATCGTGAAGACTTGATGGGAAAAAAAGCACATGTTCTTGTTTGAAGAAAGAATTGCAGTCAGAAGAGAGTGTTCAGATAAGGTCATATTTTTATTGAAATTTCTCAATCAAAGTTTGTCTTTGCAAACTGGGCTGTAGAAAGGGAAATATTCCATAAAAATAGGCTATACATTCGTTTTGTCGAAAACAGAAATACATTTTTGACACTAAGGAGATTTTTTTTTGTCTTGTTCACTAGTGGGAAAGTTACTTATCTTCTGTTAGCCTATTATCTCGCAGATAATTAACTTGTGCACACAAGATAAAAAATAGCCGATGATGACAGCCGGTTCCAACATGGAAGCTGTTAACGGCTTCAATTCCCCATCTATGCTTTCCTCAAAACCACCAGACTCATTTGACCTCACTGACCACGGGTGATGCTGGTCTGCCACTGCTGCAATCAGTCACTTAGTTTGTGTTTTTATGTGACTTTAGTGAATTCACACAGTTCACAGCAGTAGATTGCCTAGCCTCCACGTCGTACTCCTGCCTGCTTCTCCAGTGTTTGTAATATACTGTCTACAGATAAGTTCCCGATACAACCCCACTTCAGACAAATCTTAACTATCCCTTTAAGGCCACACTGAATTTGGGAGAACTAGTGCATCGAGAGTTTTTGCTGGATCATAAACAGTTTATCATTTCAATGCATAAGACAGAATGAAAACAAGCTGCGGAGAAAGCTTTCCCAGCAAAAGTTTGATTGAATATATTTTAGATAGGCCTACTGTGAGTGTGGTGCTTCCAAACTTTGAGATATTACAAAACAAACAAAAAAAACGTTTGAGATACTAAGAACATCAGAACTGCAGCATGAGACATGATCTCCATAGATACTGCTGCTTTGTGTTTTACAGCACTTTAGTTTTTGCAACACTTTTGGAGATAGTCATCTTCCTTAAACATGCTCCACATGTCGGGGTCCCAGGCGTGAAACCAGCCAGTGAAGGTCACTGGCTCTTCCCCCTGCTTAATGGTAGTGATGGGGACTTGACGGCCAGAGGGGTCAGAATCCAGATAGTCTTGGGCTGAAAAGGAAAAAAAAAAGAATATATTGTGAACAAAGTCTTGTGCGTAATTTCCCTTTATCTCTAACAGCTCTGTTTGTCTCACCAATCTTGGCTACTCCTGCTTTCTCTGTCTCATTGGCATCTTTTCCAACCCAAACATAGATCTGGTGGGAGACATGACCAAAAGAATTTAAGAATAAGGCAGCAATAAAAATGGCATCTACAAGAAGTGGAAGTGAAGGCAGCATACCTCATCCCAGATGTCAAGAATCATGACATCATCCGGTGCCAGATCAAGCTGTGTGAAATCACCAGGCACCTCTTCTGCCTAAAGATTAAAAACTACATGTTTACAAAGTCGCTCTTTAAAAGACAGTCACTTGGACGAAAACATATACTCATTTTCCACCAAAATTAGCATGTGTACACAGGTTTTTTTAAATAAAGGGAAAACCCATTAGAAATAGGCAATAAACTTCTTTCCCATTGACGGTAGACCACAGCTGTGGACACGGCTCTGCCGCAACAACACATTCTCACTCCGACCACTTCACATGTTGAAATTTGGTCATGGACTTTCCACGTCGAGGTACGATGTTGTTGAAGTTCTGAGACACCGTGTCAAGTTCTGCCTGTTACATGCATTGCCAGTTTTCAAAATACACGTCCATTTTCCCAGGAAATGTACAGTTTGCATAATAGTCTCTTTCAAAATAAAAGCACGCACAACACTGCAAATTAACGTTTTTTTTCCCTTCAACAACAAACACATGCTTACGTTTAGCCAACACACACATGTGGTTGGGTTTAGGAAAAAAGAACAGGGTTTGGCGAACACTGACCAACCACTAGAGTCAATGGTTGTTGGACCCATCCACTACCCCTCCTGCCTGCCCTAGTTGGACTTCCACCGGCTTAACTTTCATTGTTGTCTGGCTGCATTTCCCCCTGATGCCCCTGTGCGCTGTTAAACAATAACAGCATCCGGCCACTTTTTATACTGATGTGAAAGGACGTTTTTTTCCGTCTGTGTCTGACGCCTTAAGTCAGTTACCAAGCATCGGATTTCAGCAACTTCGGAGTGATATCGGGTTGGCAGCGGATGAGTATGCCTTTCTCAGTGCATGTGTTGTTTTTATATCCTGGTGCGCCACGTTCACCATCACAGACAGGCCGGAAAAAGGTTAGGTGAAAATTGTTATTTGTTTTGTATTACCCTAATTTACACAGTCTCCCTCTCAAACTGAATTTGGAATGATGCTCAAGTGCTGCTTGGAGACGAACAGTATTTTGTGGTGACCTGTCTTTGCATCACGTTGGCTGGTTCACCTGGGTGTTGCGTTTCCATCGAAGCTGATCGCTGACCCACGTGTGAATGCCGATTGCAACCTTTATCGTTACATTAAAAAAAAACAGGTGTAAGTGGTGATTTTGTGCAGGAAGAGGGCTATAAATACTTACGATCAGGTTGCCAGTCTTGTTTGAACAGCCAAACAGTCGTGGAGGCTTTACAGTATTCTGCAGAGTCTTGGAGGTCTGGTATTCTGCCTTTCCACCAAGTGCATTCCAGAAATCAGCTGGTAATGAGGAGAAAACCAGATTTTCACAGGGAATGTTTTACAGTGCTATTCAGCAGAGATCAAAGCTCCTATTTCAGCACTCACCTGGCTCTTTAGTCTCCTCCACCACTTTTGCTGTCTGGTCTTTTGCAAGCACGCTGACAACATAGTTAGCTGCAGTCATCTCTTCCGAAGTTGCTCCCTTTCCCTTCCATATGTTTATAGAATTGCCGTCCTTCAGCACAAACGCATCGTTAGTGTTCAGAGAGGAGGCTTTGGGCTCCACCTGGGTGAGTGAGACACAAAGATCGAGACAATGGTGTGAATCGTTCACTATACAGCATCACATTCATGCACATCCAATGTAATAAACAAGGCTGACCTCAACAGCCCGTGTGCTTTTGTTGGAGCTCTGGCGGATATGGAAGAGACGTGTGCTAGCGGGCTTGCTCTCTTGGACGCCGCGGCTTGTCCCACCCAGGTAAATGATCAAATGGTTGTCCTTAAACACACTCACAAGATGAGGTGGTTCTTGACCCTGAGGAACACGGACCTGCCAAGACAAAGTAGTAGCTCAGCTTACATGTATAATGAGGACAGGGGTGACAAGACTCACCCTATGCTTAAATGGCAGGAGTGAGTCATTAAAGGAGTATTTTGATATTCTGGGAAACATGTTTACCTGCCTTCTTGCTGAGAGTTAGATGAGAAGATCAATACCACTCTCATGTCTGTCTGCTCAATGTGAAACTACAGCCAGCAGCCGATTAGCTCTGTTTAGCATATAAACTGGAAACTGGAGAAACAGCCAGGCTCTGTCCGACATGAGTGGATTATTAGACAATGGGCCCCAGGGCACAGAAAGGCCCCACCTCCTCACTCCCACACAAGACTGGAAACACACTTTGTGGTAATTTAGCCGCTTTTTGGTGAAGCCATTTTCTGTACTTATTTTGTATCTCTTTGAGGTCTTTTGTGTCTCTTTTTGGTCTTTTGTATCTCTTTGAGGTCTTTTGTATATCTTTTAGGTCTTTTGTGTCTCTTTTTGGTCTTTTGTATCTCTTTGAGGTCTTTTGTGTCTCTCTGAGGTCTTTTGTGTCTCTTTGAAGTCTTTTGTATCTGTTTTTGGTCTTTTGTGTCTCTTTATGGTCTTTTGTGTCTCTTTGAGGTCTTTTGTATCTTGTTTTGGTCTTTTGTGTCTCTTTGAGGTCTTTTGTATCTCGTTTTGGTCTTTTGTGTCTCTTTTTGGTCTTTTGTGTCTCTTTGAGGTCTTTCGTATCTTGTTTTGGTCTTTTGTGTCTCTTTTGGTCTTTTGTATCTCTTTTTGGTCTTTTGTGTCTCTTTGAGGTCTTTTGAGTTTTCTTTAGTCATTTCATATCTCTTTGTGGTTGTTTTGCCCCTTTGTGTAGTTATTTTGTGTCTCTTTGGGGTGTTTTTGTTTCTTTTTTGGGCTATTTTTGACTCTTAATGGTTGTTTTGTCCCATTTGTGAGTAATGTGTCTCTTTGTAGTCACTTTGTGTCCCTTTGTGGTTGTTTTTATGTATTGTGGTCTCTTTCTGGTCGGTACGTGTTACCTGGGCCTTCGCCTGGTAGGCATGTTGTTTTGCCCCTTTTTGTAGTTATTTTGTGTCTCTTTGAGATCATTTTGTGTCTCTTTTTTGTTGTTTTGCCCCATGTGTAGTTATTTTGTGTCTACTTGTAAGAGGTAACTTTATGGATGTTATGTATTTTTTTTTTTTTTTTTAATCTCTTTAAGGTCATTTTCTGTCTCTTTTTGGTCATTTTGCCCCCTTTTGTATGTACTTTTGTGTCTCTTTGAGGTAATTTTATGTCTTCTTTGGTTATTTTTTGTCCCTTGAAGATATCTCGGTCTCTTTATGGCCATTTTGTGTCTCTTTTTGGTCGTTTGGAGTCTCCCTTGAGTCATTTTGTGTCTCTTTGTGGTTGTTTTGCATCTTTTTTGGTCTTCTTGTGTCTCTTACTGGTCAGTGCCTGCTAAATTGATTTACATTTTGCAGATAAAGGCCAAGGGGGCCCTTTACACTTTGGGGCCCTGGGCCTGTGCCCAACAGGCATGCTCAGTAATCCAACAATGCTGTCCAAAGATAACAAGGTCAACCTGCCGGCACCCCCTAAACTCACTAATTAACACCAGATTAGTTGTTTCCCTCTGTTTCCAGTCTTTATGCAAAGGTAACTGGTAGCTGTCCCTTCATCTAACTTTAAAGCACAGATATGAGACTTGGATTGATCTTATCATCATCTCTCACCAAGTAAGCGTACTTCGATTTCCAGCTACTCCTATCAAGAAAAACCTGAGTGACATCATAGCTTTTCACAGTAAATATCTTACCTGGGTAGCTTTTCCTCCCATGCTATCATCCATTTCAATGGTGAGAATGGCTGAAGCACCCAGTTCATCCTTAGAGCACTTCCGCCCTTGCCTGAAGACAGCAAAGCCACAATGTATTCTTAACTCCATCCATCCATCCATTTTCTACTGTGGGCTGTGAAGGTTGCACTCACCAGGTGTAGATGATACACTTCTCTCTGCCTCCTTCTTTGTAGGTATACAGCACAAGGTAACAGTCACCTCCAAAGAACTGTCCATACGTGGATTTGTCCACAGGTTTTTTGTCACTTCCTTCCACACGCCAAATCTACAGACAGCCACAACTGTCACACATACATGTTGATATCTGAGAAGATGAAAATACAACATGAGCTTTGTCAGGCTAGTGAAGCATACCTCTGTTTTCCCAGAGCCATCATCCACCATACGGTGCTGGGCAGCCATGCATTTGTTGCTGTGGAGTTCGGAGGCGTCAAAGGGAATCTGCTCCACCTTCGCGATTTTATTCCCCCTGTAGGCCTCACTTGGGCCAGTGGTCTCATCCTTGTCCAACCAGTTGAAGAAAAACTGTTTAAAAACGGAGGTCTCAGCCCCTGCCGGCATAACCTGGACCTGTTTGTGTCAGAAACAGAGGAGTGAGCATATTCATAAACAGAAAAACAGGCTAGAAAAAAATAAGCTGTGGTGTCAGACTTTCACTACATGGCTTCATTACCTTTGTATGTGCGTCGCAGTTGTTGTCTTTGATGAATTTGTTTGCCGTACTCAGTGCTGCTTTACGCTCATCTGTATTTGCATCCTTACCTGCAGTTTGGGGAATACTACAGTGGTTAGAGACTACAAACTCTGGTCAAATTTGCACATTTTCCCATTTGTGTTGACTAACAAATTGTTGCAATAAGCCAGCTGAGCACTGACAAACACAGGGTGCATGCAACTAAGAAGAGTTTGCAGAAATGGATAGATGTCATGATGTAATACCTTTCCAGACAAATAGTTTTTTGCCTCCTTCATTGTACAAGATGTAGCATTCCTTTTGGGAGAGCATGTCTTGTTTGAAAGGGGTTGTTTTAGACACCTCAGTTGTCTTCATGGAGCCAGCGGCATCAGAAATCTAGAAAGTAGAGAGATGATTATCATCGTTATCATTATCATCTGAATCCTTTGGATACTGAGACATTTGTCTACAGTGATTAATTTAAAACCTGAATATTTGCACATATTTACCACATAGAGAGTTGCCGTCTTTTTGTTCTTTTCATCAGCACTTTCATCACACTAGAAAGTGGAGAGATGATCAACACATTTACATTTATCATGTGAATCATTCTGATACTGTAACATTTGTCCACAGTAATTCATTAAATGCCTGCCTTTTTCACATCCTCACACGATGGGAGATCAGGCTTGGGTCCAAGCACCTATAAATAAAGACATGCACACAGATTGCAACATTTCATTTACATCCTTCGGAGCAGCCAAAGCCAGCGGTGTCCTGAATAAAGCTGTTCACGTTTAAAAGTTAGAAAAAAGCTCACCTCAGTGACAGCTTCTGGCTCACTGCCTTCTTCAGTCATCTCAACTCTGGCACGGCCACGTCTCTCATTGTCACGGATATCCTTGGCCACCTCAGTGGCTTTTAAGCGCTCCCAGAAACTGCACTCACTGCCAGACCAGTGGTATATATCCTAGCATTTTAGATGAGCAGCGAAAAAGATGAAAAGAAAGTTATGGTGAAACATTACAACACCAGAAGCTTGAACTGTTAACATATTTGGGGTATCTAGTAGGGCTGCACGATACTGGAAAAAACTGACATTGCGAATTTTTTAAAATTAATTAATTTATTTTTTTGCAATATATATTGTGACATTAAAAAAATACAAGAATTTTCGTCAGATGAGTTAAAGCGGCGGGGCTTTTACTCACCACAACTGCAGAGGCTACCAGCTTCATTTGAAACAGACTACATTATAAAAGGGCCGTAATTTATTAATCCCTCTGTATCTTTATATTTTTACTTTTTATCCGCTCCTATTGTCTTGATGAAGTTAATGCATGGCGCCGTCATTTCAAACTCGACACTTCCTGAGTGTGTTTCACATTAAAAGCCCCTTATAACCTCTGCTGAGAGAATCCCTCCATTTTCTAAACAGGCTTTTATTGTGAAACATTTGTAGGAACTTATTTTGGACTGTGCTGGCACTTTTTAGTTGACTACAACATTTCTGGAGGCATATGAACAGCCACAGTGACTCAGATAATAGTAAAAGTAATAAAAATAGGACAAGAATAATCCGACGACATCACACATGTCGTGAAAGACGATCGGGTATAATTGGTGTGGTGTAGTATAGTGTGTTATGTCTGTCAGCCAAGTCACGGCATGATTTTAGGACTCCACTATTGTGTAATGTGACATAGTGACTTTCAGAATGGGCAGAAAGAGAGAGAGGCGAGTGGAGCGGAGCAAGGAGCTTTCTTCAGAGCTGCTTTGTTTACATGTTCTAATAAAAAGAGAAAACATTGCATGTCCTGTGATGTGACTATCGCACATGCGCACATCGCGATGTCGATGTTCACATGATATATCGTGCAGCCCTAGTATTTAGTCCCTCCTCTAGGTCACCTTTCCCAAATCAATGATGAAGCAGTCTCCTTTATTGAAGCTTGACCAGTCAAGAGGAACCTCAGTGGCTCTGATCACCCGACGACCTTTAACGTGCAGTAGACGTTTGATGTTTACATCATTGGTCAGCACTTGCTGGAAGCCTGAGGCTACTCCACCTTCCTTTAAAATGGATAAAGTCAAGGAGAAAAAAGCATTAGAACTATTAGCTATAGCGATTTATTGATCAACTATAACCCTTGACATCCCCACATCAAACTCTTAAAATGTCTAGATTCTGGCTAATTGATAGATTAGTATTTCAGCTCCTACTAATATTTGCCACATCTCTGACACTGTTGTCTGTTTTCCACTGGCCTACTTCATCTCATAACATCTGCAGCAGCACTCTGGTGTTTTGGTACTGGAGAGCATGTTTCTGCTCGCCTTGTTTGCCAGTTCAAACTCCCCATGGAAACCATCGGTGTAAAACCTGAGGGAGCAACCAACCACAGCTCCAAGCGTTTCCCATAATAGCACTGTGACAAGTTCGTCTTCCCTTATGAATATACAACATTCACACAACCCCTTTAGCACGAGTCATTACGTTGTTGTCTTTTACTTTTGATGTCTGGGATAAAGCAATGAATTTATCTCTCTTGAAGGAAGGTTGCAACTTTTTAAAATCAATCTAAAAATATGTTTTAAAGTATATACATGAAAGCAACATGTGTGCGTATATCATGTTTTACCATGTATCTGACACCGGATTTGAAGTATCTCAAAAACGCCTGTGACTCTTCATCTTGATACTCAGTGAACTGTACTGGTGATCCATTCAGTTTGTCATCCATCTGGGTCATAAAGATGGCAGCAGCCCCTTTCTCATCCTGGGAAGTTTCCTTACCTTTGGTGTAACAGATAACAGCAAAAAGAAAAACAGCAATAAATGACTGTAAAATAAAAGAGAATCTAGACAGACAAATTCATTGAAAAGCCAGAGTTTGTTTTCAGGTGTCAGCAGAGAATCTAAATCCAATACCTGTCCACATGTGAATGTTGTAGGAAAAATTTTCGGTGGTGTAGAGCACTATGTAAGAGTCTCCTTTGTAGAAGTTTCCATAGAGTTCCACAGGGACGGGTGCCAATTCCATTTTCTCTATCCGCCACACCTGCAGGCCGGACTTCTTCCCTGCAGTCTCCAATGCCTTGCATGATGCCATAGTGTTCAGGGCCTGAGGGGACACACGCCTTCAGTAACAAGTAACATATCGGGCAAACACAAGAGTTGATAGGCTGTAACAGCTTCACACAGGGCTGCAAAGATAAATCAGTTTCTCTACTACTTTTAAGTTCTTTTTCAATCATAAAGGTCAAAGATTCTCTAGTTTCAGCTCCTCGAATGTGAGGATTTGCTGCTTTTCTCTTTTTGTCTAGACAAAACAAGCAATTTGATGACCTTAGGTTTCAATATATGAATGTATGTTGGTATTTTTTGATATTGTACAGACCAAATGATAGATCATTGCAGCCCTAGTTTCATACAGACTTCTGTCGATGGCACTCTTGAAGCCAGGCAACAGCTCTTGCCATAGTTGGATTCAACTGAAGAAAATCAGCCTTGATGTTCTCAGGAAAACGAAAGGTGCACATCATAAAGCATTCGAAAGTTCTCCAAAACAATAACACAGTTTCATCAGTGGTGTATTATGTTGCTTTATTCCAGTTCCATTTAAAGTCCCCTTCATCCCATGACAAAAGGAACATCCTGCATTTACCCTGCAGCATTTGTTACTTAACCTGTAATACAGGGACCATTTAACTAAACAATAGCAGTGTGTCATGTGCAGGGATGGAAAATCACCTGAGGGAGTGTCCTCTGCACTTACTGCCAAACTGCAATGTTAATGTTGGTGTGGTATTTTTTGGGCAGGAAAAGCCTCTCCCCACAGCCAAAGACAAACACCATGTATCTTAGACTTACAGTATAGTACAGTTAGCTTTCAGTATGTGATTATTGCCCAGTGTTCAGAGGCTGATTTTCGACAGAGAATATATATAAAATGCACCTGACGTGAAAACACTGCTAATATCACATGTAAGATATAAAAAAAAAATGTAAAAATGCATCTGTGGAAGGCATTAACTATTTTGCAGAATCATGCAAAAAGTTCACATTAAATTTTAGATTTTTTGAAATGGGGTTTTATGGGTTTTTTTCCCCTGTATATTACATACAGTAAGATGTCAGTCGGCACGCCCCCAGTTTGAAGAAGCAGGCTGGAGTCGGACAAGGAAGCTAAGCAATCTAGTGCTGTGGAGAGGTTGGCAACAAAATGTATTTTAGCCACCTAAAAAAAGTCCCACGTAAAAAAAAAATCAAATCAAATCGATATCATTCAAAGTGTACGAATATTTTCACTGCTTTACCGTCATGTCAGACAGTTTCCAACAGGAAAATGAAGCCATTATATCGCTCTCTTCAAAGCCAGATTCCATTGAGAAAAACAGTGATTTAACATCTCAGAACACAGAAGCTGCTGCTCTACCGCTGACTCAAACACTTACTTTGTTTGGTGTTTAAAAGAGTTCGTTCAGAGTCTCACACCAACACAAACTAACTAACTGGCTAAAATATGTCTTGCTGCTGCCTCCGTCCACAGCAGTGCATTGACTAGCTTCTGTGTCGTCTGCAGCCTGCTTCTCCACACTGAAGGTGTGTCGACCCCACTTCAAACAATCCAAACTATCCCTTTAAAACAAGTGTCTTACCAGGACTTGTCGCTATGAATAATTAAGACAAATTCCTTGAAAGTTAAAATGAGCAATTGGTGTACAATTTCAGATATGCAATCTAAACAGCTCCAGAGAGTTTTATTGGATCCTATAGCATTTTGCAAAAACAATAACCTAATAACAATAACAATATCTCATTACCTGGTGAGGACAGAGGGTAGTTGCTGAGTGTGAAGAAGCTGACACGGCTGCACTGCTGCTCTTCCAGGGTTCCACCCAGTTTGTCTGCGCTCAGCTCTGCTATTTATTCTGCAGAGACATCCGCGTTGTGAAGGAGAGGTGTGTCCAGTCACACCCCAACCCATCCCAGTCTGCAAAACGGCTGCACAAATGGTGGCAAAGCAGCTTTCCTTTTAACATTTGTTTTAAATAAAATCCATCCATTAACACTGTGCATGCATTGTTCAACTTGATTTTGATATCATTTCGGATTATTTTTTATGATTTGCAAAAGGAAAATGATTTCAGATCCTTTCACCAGCGTTCCATTTTTATCATGCAACTCACAGGTGAAAAAAAAGTCACATCATTTGCAATTTGTGGGGTGGTTTCTATGCTCAGCAGTGTAGGTAGAACAGCTGTTAGGGGCAAATGAACTTAAATATTAAGAAAACTAAACCTGACTTGCCATCGAGGACATTAGAATTTTGTTTCAGCCGTACAGCAGTTCGCTGTCTTGCAGAAAGACAAAGAAATGCAAGCAGACTAACCTGTCTGTCGGCAGTCAAATAACTTAACTGAGTATTAAGTCTGAAAACAAGGAGTAACAGCCAACCTGGCTTTGTCCAAAATCAACAAAATGTAACTGCAGGCACAGCAGGAAGTAAAACTGCAGAATTATTTAGAGCAACAAGTACAGACATCTTTATTATTATAAGAACGTATTTCAAAGCAAGACAAAGTGAAGACTGCTTCTACCAAAAAAGAAAACACCAACACGCATCAAAGCATAAAAACTGAACCTTATACGGGCTGATGAGTCATCGCTTTCAGCAGCCCTGCATTGGTCTCTAACGGCAAGAACTCTGCACATGTACTTTGATACACACTCCTCTTGCGTTACGTTGCTGTTGTTTTAGCAAGTGTTTGGTGCAATTGTCCAGCACTGGCCTGCCAGCTGTTGGAGTTTGTGACCAAACTGACTCCCGTGTGGCAGCTTGACAGAAAGCGAAGGCACAAATCTCTCCTGTGAGCTCCGGCAGTCGCCTCAGGTTAGGGCTGGGTTCATCACTCCTACTGTCATAGCTGCATCAGCACATTCTGCCTCGTTGTGTAGGGTACACACAGCTCAAACAGTCACTGGCTGGGACATACCAACAGGCCTACACAAGACTAAACACATACACAATTGCACACACACACACACACACACACACACACACACACACACACACACACACACACACACAAATCCTAACAGAGGCTGAGCACAAAGGCTGCCAACTACAAGCTACTTGCTCTAACTTGAGCAGGATGCAAACACATTTCATATTGCATAACTGTTAAGGTCGTTCATTGCTAGCATAACCAGCAGCAATGCAGTATTTCAAAGACATATGAAGCCCTCAGCAGTAAATCTCTGGAACACTCATGAAAACCATATGGCCCAATCACAAGTCTGATAACTGGGTTATCCCTCTGATTGAACAGGGGGTATGTGCTGGTACATGAATTACTGATTCAAAACTGCCTGCAGATGCTTCTCATGAGTTTTAATTTCCTGCAGCAGCACTTGTTCCAAAGCTCATGAAAAAGATCCTCTGCAGCCTGCAAAGGGATTTGACCCGTCACGACCCGTCATGATCGCTGCAAATCTATGAGTCAGCTTAATTAAGAGTTAGACTTAAACCTTCTGGATACCATTAAAGGAAAAGTAAGACATTTTGTGCAGTAGACTAATTTGCTCTCTCGTCAAGAGATGGACGAGAACATTGGTATCACTCTTTTAACGTACAGATGTCAGAATGGTGTCAATCTTCTCAACTGCAAGACAGCGAAAATATTCACTTTAAAGAAAGATGTTTTCACTGAAACATTTGCAGGCGAGAAACTGCCGCCCTGTTGCAAGAAGGAAAGGTTCACATTGAACGTTTCTGCAAACCACCGGCACATTAGATTTGAACGCTTCATGCGAGTCATATCAGTGTTTCTTAAGTGATGTAATATATGAGCTGTTGGGAGGTAGAGGGGGTGGTGGATGGTGCAACATTTATGCAAAATGGCTGCCAAGCTGTGGACCAATGTTTGAGACCAACAAACAACAAAACCTGTTGTTTTTTTAGCGACCAGTGGCCATGTTTCCAGCAGCTTTTGTGCCGCCAAACATGTTTTTTTTCTAGCGACTTGTCACTGTGCCGTTGAACATAGCTGTATTTCAGCAACCCACAACCACTTTTCAAGTTGCTTTTGTCCTGCTAGATGTGGGTGTTTTTTAGCAAACTGTTGCCGCTTTTCCAGTGACTTTTGTGCCATTGAACATAGTAGTTTGTTAGTAACCTTTTGCCACTTTTTGAGCAGCTATTTGCCACCAAATGTAGGTTTTTTTTCGTGACCCGTCAACCTTTTTTAGCGGCTTTTGTGCCATTGAACAAGGGTGTTTTTTAACGTACCATAAGTGTTTTGCAGTGACTTTTGTACCGTACCATAAGTGTTTTGCAGTGACTTTTGTACTGTACCATAAGTGTTTTGCAGTGACTTTTGTAACGTACCATAAGTGTTTTGCAGTGACTTTTGTGCCGTTGAACATGGGTGATTTTTAGCAACCCATAACAGTGTTTTTAGCAGCTTTTGTGTCATTAGTGGGTGTCTGAAACATTTGTCTCGCTATCTGCCTCTTACCACTTTTGCAGTGATCTATGTGTCGTTTAACATGGTTGGTTGAAGCCAAAACATGTTTTTTTCTAACCATAACAGAGTGGTTTTGGTGCCTTAACACTATCACACCACAGCGTTGTTACAACAGGTTTCAACATGTAATGTATCCATGGTTAGCAGACACTGCGTACACTGCCATTATTTACTGTGGCAACTAGGTTGCAAAACTGCAGGTACAATCCCTGAAATACAAGTTCAGACAGATGCAGCAATACCAGGCAGCAAGTCTGCTTTTTATTATATATTTAGGTGAATATTGTTAAGCAATATTCTTGGATTATCTGCAATCCCTGACAGAGCCTCATGTAACAGCCCGCCCTTCATATAATAAGGTTTACTTTTAATGTATCTGGGATTTATCCAGGATACAATAACCTGACTTGAATGCAGCATGAGCTAAGGTATTAGAGTTTAAGTGTATGAGTTCACCTACAGAGTGCAGCTGAATTGCAGGTCAGGAGTGGGGCTTCCTTGTGTGCAGGTGAGAGTGATGGACTTGCTTGCACATTTTTTGTGTTGCACAGTATATTTGTGAAAGTATTCCAGACTAAGGCAAAGACATTTAGTAAATATAAAATGAAACAGAGTTATACACATGCAGTAGAAATTTAATAAAGTATCAGCTGTTTTGAATGACTGACTGGATGAATGATGCAATAATGAATTCAGCATGTATTAACGCGTCAGCAGACTGATACTCTGATTTAAGTACTGTGTGTTCTCTCGGTGTGCTGTCTGCGCTTTGGAGGAACAAGATCAAGTCTCAAAAAATTACCCCTGAGGCTGTCATAAAATTATCATCTTGGTTCGGGCCTGTGATGTCTCTTTCCAGAAACCATGACATGCTTACTCAAGATAATCCACAGAACTTGTTGTGAGCAGTTTCACGTAGGAGCTACTTTCTTTGTACTGAACCACACCCACCGACTGTATCACTGCACAGAAGCATGAAGGAGGAACTGCTGTTGAGTTTTTTAGCTTCAAATTGCTCCGCAGATAACAGACAGATTCGCCAATGGCAGCGTCTGTTTTTCTGTTTTTCTGCTGTATCTCATTCATTTGGCACAGGCTAAAAAGCAGGACCCGAGACTAACGTGTTTGGGACAATGATCTTCCCCAGGACACTGTCGGGACAATGGATGCAGTAAATTTACTGTCAACACATCAGGGGACGCACCCAACTATTTTTCCCTGCTAATGCTACATTATGAATCAAAATCAGCAGGAGGAGAGCTAGCTAATGTTAGCTGTTAGCAGTCAGCAGCTAGCAGATGCAACTAACCATAGATTTGTAACTAGATAATAACTAGATACCAGACGCCAAGATGATGCCTAGTCGTTCCAATGGAGTTGCTTGCCTGGCCCAAAAAGTTCTCTAGCTTCTGGGTTCACTTTTGTGGTATGCAGCCCGCTGAATATGCGCAGTAGTGTTACCCTGCCGACCCCATCCGCAAGTTCCCGTTAGACTCATAGACTTTACATTGTGATGATGTCATGGATTTTTATGGGGCTTTTCATGGATTGAGGCAAGTTTTACAAATATTAAACCATCTGCAGTTCAAAATGTCAGCAGTCAACAGTTTTTCAGACATGTGGTGGTCTAAGAGGAAAATGCTTTCTGGGCCAGAGGGGATTTTTTTTGCTGCAACACCTGAGTGGCCAGAGGGAAACATTTGCTGCAAGGGTGAACAGTTTTCCTGGGGTCTGGAGCTAACAGCTAACAGCTAACAGAGGTTGCAGTTACATTTTACCCAAGGTTTGTTCGGTCAAAATAAGTATTGTGTGATCGGAAATCATATTGCTCTCATGATGTGTTCAAATGTTATCTTGTAAAATGTTGGGTTTTTTTGGGAGAAAATTGAATTAATACAGTTGTTTGCAGAAGAAATTTGTTGATGAATTATGATATTTTATGAATTGCAAAAAGGCTTTTGACATTTTTAATATGAAAAAGGGATAGAAGATTGTTTCATACATTCGTATTATTTATTATTTAATTTTTGCTAAGTCAAAGGTAGTGTAATAAGACCTGAACGACTTTAAAACAGTTTTTGTAAGTGGAAATAAATAAATTCAACACAAAATGAAATAATAATAACTAATGAAATAATAACTAACTTTAAAAAAAACCCTTCACAGTCACTGCATCCCTAATTTTCACCTCATCACAGTGGAGATGGGTGGTGGCTCCAGTATCAGAACCTCAATACCAGCATCTGTTTCCAAAAACTACGCCCCTGCTTCTCTGGATAAACAGTTTTCAATTGAAATACTACTGTAGCAATTGTTATTAGGATCTTTATATTTTTCCAAATGCAGTGATAACGAGGCCATGATCACCACATCTGTTGTTATGATGCCCGTTTCTATTTTGGTTTTAGTGGATGTTGCATGACTGTCACAACGAGGACATCTTCCAAAGCTCTGGTAGACAATACAATAGACAATATGTTTTTTTCTTTGCACATAAAATAAACTCAGCACCAGCTCACACAAACAATTCAACCCTTTTATTAAATCTACTGGAGTCGTGCCACCAGTGTTGCATAATCCCACCGTTGGTTCATTATGTAACACATGCAAACACATTACATGATAACATGCCATCTGAAAAGTGGTGTGAGGAGGATGTTGCTGAGTTCATAATGCATGTGGTTAATGTGTAGGTGGTGCCACATTAGTGGCACCACCTAAGTCAGCCGGACTAACCTGTTTTCTCCCCCCTGTATTTTAGTTTGACGGCAGCCGTTAATTGAACTGTGCAGCCAGACAAAGCTAATAGGTAAAGGTGGAGAACACTCCATACAAAGCAGAAAAGCAGCCTGATAAATTACTTTGTAGATACATTTTGACGACTTATTTCACAATATAAACAACAAAAGACGTCAAAGTGCAGCTGAGAAAATACAGCAAAGCTTACCAAATAATACATATATGACTATAAATAGGAAATAAACTGACGTGATGTCTAAAGCAGTATGTGCTCCTATGAAGGTGGAGAGTAAGAACTGTTTTGTGAGAAGATTGCTCTGCAGGGTTGTTTGCTGTGATCCGCTACATCTGTTGCAGAAACCACCTCTGCACAGTTTGACGCTGTGCTCAACAAATTATATAATCATACATTACATAATTAACTTCTATTTTAAAGATGAAACAAGAAATATGGATTACGGGCCTCATGCAGCAACATTTCCTTAAAGTTCACTCAGATTTTTTCTTAATTTTCTGGTGAGGGAAAATAAAAGAGAAGTCAATTCCAGATGCACCAAACATTCTTAACCATCCAAATCTGCTGGTTAAGGTAACAATGTGCATGCATTTTTTTAAGTACTTCCAACTCTGGCATTGCTAAGACAATCCTATGAGTCTTTTTTAAACTGACAAACTCAATTAGTTTAGTACAACTAAAATGATTTGCTTTGACCTCTAAACAAAAAAAAATTTAGGCATAAGTTGTGACGATAGTGGTCAAGCAATTTCATATAAGATATTCAAACATATTTACTTTACTCTTTACTTTTCATCCCACAAAAAAACTTGTTTTTTTGTTTTAATCTCAGTTGTCAACTTTTTTTTTAACACTGAAAAACATCTTAATTTTAAGTATTATTCTGGTTCAATTTTAAATAATTAAGGTATCACTGTGCATGTATCTTTTCATGTTGAGTAAATCCTATGAGTCTTTTATAATCTGACAAACTTAATTAGTTTAGTAAAACCAACATGATTTGCTTTGACCTCCAAAAGTTTAACCAACTTAAAGGGGAACTAATGTTTTTTTCAACCTGGGCCCTATTTTCCAATCTACTTTTGTCTAAATGAGTGATAGGATTGTCAATATTTGACACTTCTCCAGTACGAAGCTAGGGCTGACCTGCCTGCAGCCCGTGAGCGTGCGCTACATTAAATAATAGGGCACTCAGACAGCGTCAAACAACATCAAAATAGGTCCACTAAAAGTGCGTTTTTTCACACAGATAGGATCGGATTGTTAGTATAATTATCCGACAACATAAAAGTGAAATGAAAGTCTGGCTCTGAAATCTCACGTCTTGCGAAATTTGAGTTGTTGCAGGTTACCGCTGGAGTGACCTTACAAACACGAGGAGTTACTCTGTCTGGAGTAGTCATGGCTGATTTTTTTTCCCAGTTTTAACCAACTGGATCTGGATGGACCGTATTTATTTGAACACGGAGTACATGGACATAAATGCAGAGCTCATTGAAATTGAAGAGCGGATGAGGAGAGAGAGGGAGCAGTGTTACTTCGGTATAGCACATATACTAAAATTGCAACGGACAGAGGAACATGTCCGATTCCAGCTAAAGGTGAACACAGACGTTTATTTCTCATTTCCGTTATGTTGTCGGATAATTATACTAACAATCCGAGCCTATCTGTGTGAAAAATATGCACTTTTAGTGGACATATTTTAATGTTGTTTGAAGCTGTCTGAGTGCCCTATTATTTGATATAGCGCACGCTCACGGGCTGCAGGCAGGTCAGCCCTAGCTTCGTACTGGAGAAGTGTCTAATATTGAACAGCCTGTCACTCATTTAGACAAAAGTAGATCGGCAAATAGGGCCCAGGTTGAAAAAACATTAGTTCCCCTTTAATATTTATCCAAAGCATCAACTGATTAAAATAGGTAAATGTAACAAACATCATTTTACTAGTGAAAAGCATCTTTATTTTAAGCATTGTCCTTTAATCCCATGATTCATCTTTCTAGAGTGTACCTAGGTGTGCTTGATGATGAATTCCACTAACCTGTTAGCTTGTAACATCCCCTAAACACTGTGTCACGGCAGGTGATGTGCCGTGTGCAAATGCTTCGGCACATGCCCAGAAATTAGAGAGATGTTACCAGAAAAAGCAGGAGGAAGAAGAACTTCTGCAGCGGTGAAACTAATTAAATTACGCACTAAAAAAAAGTAAACACTATTTTCCAGAGAGTCACTACTTGCATTAGAGGGAACAAAAAGGTAACAATAAATTTATTAAACTTAGTGACGTAATGCCGTGTCAGCAGGAAGAATTCAGATCCTTGACCTAAGTATAAATGCTAATATGACACTTAAAAAATACTTAATTTTTAGTTTTTAAGTCCTACATTGAAAATGTTACTTAAGTAAAAGTATGTAAAGACCATCAGAAAAATGTATTTGGTATTCAGAATAAAATAGAAATATTTTAAATAGAAAATAAAATGGATGGATTGTATTCCTTTAGCGTACAAATATAATAATCCAATCATCATAAATACTCTAAAACGTACTCTAAGATTCATGCACTTTATTCATGTTCCTCAAATTTACTTGTGTTTCCTTGCTTCAGACAATTTGTGGACTGTGAAAACAAGATATTTTTCTTGACCACTCATAAAATTTACTTTCAAGGAGAAGAGCAAAAATAAGAGGAATTTTGTTTGTGTATCACTTCTTGCAGAGGCCCAGCGCGATGGTGACTGCTTGTGTGTTTGCTGTGGTTCCTCATTATCTTGTTTCTTCCCAAAATCAGCTTCAGTACACTCTTTGTCCCTCAGCACTCATCCTCACATAACAATCATCACTTACAGACGAGAGGAAGTATGAAGGTGTTTTGAAGTTGATAAGCAGGAAGTATCATTCAACATCAGAGGCAGGAGAAGCAAAGCTGTAAATAATGAGCAGTCTATCTGACTTTGCCCTGTCATGGTGTTATAATCACAGTTAAACGTCCATGTCGGGGTCAGCGAATACAATCCACCCGTGGCCTCGCAGCATGTGACGCTGTGTGAAACAAGCCGTGCTGCTAAATTAGGTGCAATCATGTCTCAGCCACAGGGAAGGCACAGATACAGCTTTCAGATGACTCACCGCAGTAACAGGCAACAGGCTATTGATCCCAGAGGGAGTCCAAACACTGACTTTTCTGTCATCTGGGGAAAAATACTAAAAAAACTGTGTTTTCTTCGGCATCTTCAGATCTGTCTGTGATACACCGGTTAATGTTCTCATCTCAGCACCTCTGAGAATACATCATCAAACAGTTCTTTTAAGAGACAAATCGGTATGTGTCAGTCTGACAAATAATCTCTGTTCATCACACATATATTCTGTTGATAGATCGTAGATGTACATATAAAAACAGTTCATGCAAAAAGAGACTAATCAGTGTCTAAAAGTTTAATAACATCACAATGACTATGACGATGATCTTACAGTTTTACATTACAGAAACTTATCGGCAGGAATCAGTTCACTAAAAATGGGTTCATAAGGACATAACATGGAGGGCTGCAAATACAGCAACCCAGTCAAAATCTGAAATAAAGGAGTGTATGTGGAGAGCATTAGCATAAAAGAAACAAGAATATGACACGTTTGCACATACCATATTGTCTCATTGTTTGTTAGCTAAGTTGTTTATTTGTGTTGATTTTTGCATTAGATTTTGTTCTTGTTAGTAGTTGATATAATAAGTCATTACTGCCTCCGCCTGGGGTGCCATCCAGAGGGGGGTGCACCGCAATTGCTAAAATCTAACATAAAAGCAAAGATGGAGTGGAGGGTATATGGAGAGCAGTAGAGAAAGAATGAGTACAATGAATGACATAGCAAAAGCCATCCTGGGCACATACCGTGTTCTCTTATTGTTTGTATTCACTGTGTTGATTTCTCACTAACTCGTGTATATTTTTATGATAATCTATTTTTAGGGGAGGGGGCACGTGGAGAAACTTGCCCGGGGAACCAAATGTCCTAGGTCTGGCACTGTTGTTATGAGCTGAATACCACTCTTTGTTGCCTCTGAGATAAGCATCTCATATGAGTGCAATCTTCATATTTCAGCCCTGAAACAGTAAAAGAACATCACAGAAATGCGGAATACTGCATGCACAATTTAATATAGTTTTGCTGTGTCCCGATGGTATAAGCAACAGTGATTTAGAATCATCTACAGATTGTTTCCAGGGCCCAGCTGTTAAAAGAAATCCCATGTTTCTCTGTCTAGGATCAGATAATCTGTCCTAGTTTTGTGCAGGTTTTTCAAAGCAGAGTTGGATTGGATCTCCCCAGTCAAGATACAAACTTTTCAAAATTACCAAATCGGATCACAACGTTAGCAGTCTGGCAACAAACACACAGCAATTACTGCTTATCGTCAAACATGTCCCCGAAGAGACTGAAACAGAGATCTTTGAGATGAAACTTGAAATAATTTTTGTTTGATTTTTACAGCAATTTGGGGGATTATTTCACGGGGACAACGTCCTTTTTTTTAATCTATTTTTTTTTTTTTATATCTCACTATACTGAAAGGCTAATACAGTCTAGTCATCACAGTAACTGGTAAACAAACCAAGTGCAAAATATTATTACATTTTGTTCCTGAAATCCACCCTTAATTGAATCCAGATTTTTGTTTCAAAGGTATCCCAATGCTACTAAGACGTTCTGAACACATACTGAAGGTTGTATCCAGATCAAAACCAAGACTAGACTACGTGATCTAATCTTATTTCAGAAGCTTTTCTTTTCTTTAGAACAACCCATTTTCAAGATTTGATCAAATCCAATACCTGAAATCCGATCATATTACTTCTAACTCACTGGGCTCACATTTTAGGCCTGAAAAAGTAAAAGGACATCACAGAAACATGGAATACTGTGTGCATAATTTAGTATAGTTTAAAAAATGTGACACAGAGAGCGGGCTCTGGGCAAAAACTGACAAATTCAAAGAACGTCGAAATAAAGCCTTCAAAATATGAGAGCAGGAGAGAAATCTGAAATAAAAGGTAGAAGAAGCTACTCTGAATATTCGTGAAAGGCAGGTTGTGAAATACCATAGATGACGTCTTTTTAATTTAGTCTTTGGGTGCCAAACAGTGGTCTTACTGCACAGTGGAGGAGAACAGAGGGAAGACCGACATAGCAGCTCCAGTCTCTTTCTTCTATGTGACCGGCGTATGGGTGCGGTCTTGTTTTCTGAAAACTCTACACAGCTTTGTTGGCAGGATGCAGGGCGTCTGGTCAGACATTCGGCTGAAACTTGAAAAGGTCGAAGCCTCGTTTGGAATCGAAAGTGGCAGCAGAACAAGTTCTTCACCTGAGCCCCGCCGCCAGTTTCTCCATGGCAGCTGTGCGCTCCTCTGCCTTCTGCTGCGAACGGCGCAGTTTGTTCCTCAGCTCCTGAAGATGGTCCAGCGTGCCCACCAGCTCGCCTTTCACTGTTTTCATCTGGCTCTCCAGCATCTGGGTGTGATGGAGGGAGTTTCTCCTGTACCGTCTGCTGGAGCGCACCTTTTCCTCCAGGTCCTCCACTGCAACGAAGAAGAAGAAGAACTTAAACTTTCACTCTGTTGTCATACACACATTGCAATACACACATGCACAAACAGGACCTATGCATGCATTAAACAGAGAGATGTCAGAGCAGTTGGGGGTTCAGTGCCTTGCTCATGAGCACCTCCGCAGTGACCAGGAAGCAAACTGGCACCCCTTTCCTTTGCCAGCACCTCTCCAGCTGCCAGTCCACACTCCATGTTTGGTCCGAATGGGGACTTGAACTGGTAACTCTCTGGTTCCCAAGTCCCTATGGACGGAGCTGCTGCCGCCTCATGACTGAGCAACCACAAAACAACAGCTACTCACTCACAGAGATTTCAAAATATGAATATTTGTGCTACAGACCCATGTTCTCCTGGTAGCTCATGCTGTCTGAACCACACTCTGGCTTCTTCTCCATTAGGTTCTTGGTGTGCTGCAGCATCTTCTCCATCTTGACAAGTTCGGCAGCCTTAGTGTCGCTGTCCCGACGGATTTTCAGTAAGTCCTGCTCCCTCTGAGTCAGCTCACTGTGATACCTACTCATGACGACTGTTAAAAATCAGAACAGCTCAACCGTAACGCAACACCAAGCACCGAGCAACCTGTGTCACAGCAGCCAACAACCCAAGTGAGCATAAGACACAAGGATGATGCCTCCAAGCCTGATTTCCAATTACGTTCCACTGTGAAGCGTATCTTCTTTCTGCCGCTGTAGCTCATGAAACGCTGGTTTGTTTGCAAATGAACTGTACCGCGAGTGATATTTGTCTTTTTATAGCTTTTTGCATCCTCGGCACATGCCTGGAAGTCATCTGAAAACAGACAGTTCTCAGTGCACACCATTACAATTGGAAAATCATAAGACCAGCTTCACAAAGGCCTCCAGCAAAATGGATCATTTTTACACTGATTCTCTGGTGACTGAGTGCCTAAGAGGAACAAAAGTTAGCAAGATTGTCCTGTTGGAGGATTTAAAATCAATGAATCTGTCTTTATTTACACCTGAGGAAGAGCTTTAGAACTTGGAAACATGAACAATGGCAGACAGTGAATGACAATGATGTATAGGGATGATACTTTGAGCCAGAGTCCTGCAGTATATATGTAATATTTTGACATTTAAATCACTGTTATCAAGCCGCAATTCCTTTTATTTTGAAAGTCAGTGACACAAGCAGAACCTTTGGCCCCGTCGTCACATCGGTCACCGACATGGAAGGTTCAGTGATGAACCTTTGCAGCCTGAGGATGAGGTGGCAGCCTACATGGAGTTCAAGACACCCAAGGAGGATCCTCTTGAGGTTTTATGGTGGTGGAAGGAGCATGTTAAAATGTTTCCTAACCTGCCAGTGACTGAATGTTTTCACCATTCCCGACATCGAGTGCAGCCAGTGAACGAGACGTCTCCTCCGCTGGATTTGGAATTTAAGAACAGAAGCCAGCTTAATGTGAGCGACTGTAGCCTGTGTGTGTTTAATAACAGGTGCAGGTCGGGTCGTGGGACTTCAATTAACAGATGTGGTGGGTGCTAGCCTGGAAATCCAGACTCAAATCTAGAAAGATTTTGTGTCTGGCCCTCACCGATACACCTTTCCTACCCAAGAGGCGGCACTTACTAAGGCATTTCAAATGCAGCTGCACGCAATCTGATAGCACAATAGCTAATCAGAGCAAAAAACAAGGTGACGTATTCATTGCACTAAGCTCCATGGGTCAGGGCCAGATTCCCGTGCAGAGCAAATTAGAATTTGCTAGGGGTGGGGCATCTGGATTTCCAGGTTAGGTGGGTCCTTTGACTTAAACATAATGACGGGTAAGGGGTCGGTTCTGGTACAAAGCTTTACGGGAATGAGGTTTTTAAATGCAGGACTCTGCTTTGAGCATCTAAACAAAAAATCTAGTGGTGAGAATTGCAAATTGCAACCAGGTGAAACTTCACCTGGTTAGAATTCCTTCAGTCCTCATTGTTCAGGAGGTTTTTACCGGGAGTCAAATTATCCGCCGAGATCTCTTCCTCCCCAAAACAAACAGACCACATGATTAAAACCACTAAAAACACTGAATAAAGCAGTTTCACATTAAAAAGCAGTGTTTCCAAACACTTACAGTGGCCAATGAGAAAACAAAAAACGTGAAAGGCCATCTAGAGCCAGTGTTTGGTTGGTTCATTCTGGGCCGTTGGAAACATAACGGTGCAACAAGACGCTCTCCGTAGTCGAGGACCTGCTCCCTAAGTAGATACAAACAGCTCATTCTGATCCTTTCATTTTCAGGTGGTTACACACTGAACACACGACACAGAAAACTTCAAAACAACTTTCAAAAGAGAACAAGCACATTGTATCACCAGAAACATAAAGCAAAAACAGTGACAGAACAGTGTGTTAACAACTCAGTCTATGTAATCGTGTTACAAACCACATTATATGTGGAAGTACTCAGTCTGTGTTTATGTCAGTGACCTACTTAGACACTAAATGGAGAACTATTCGGCTCCGTGTGAATGATCCTCACCATAGTCAGGCTTCTTCACACATGTCACGCAAACATTTATTCTTGCTGGAGATGAGTCAGCATTTAGCACTCCAGGTCAGTGGTCTTGAAATCGATTGGGGTTTTTTAAAACAGGTTTGGTTGGATGCCTGAAATAAGGTCTGTGGTTGACACAAGTTAAGAGAGTTTCACATTTTGTTCTACGACAAAAATACGTCCATGAATACCCCACTCATTGTTTTTGAAACCTTTATGTGTCTTAAAAAAGCCAGTAGCTAACAAGTGGCTACAGAATGTCATCACGCTGAACTTGGCTCGATGGCCTCGTGGTTGTGGCACAGTTGAAGTCAGGTGACTGCGGTGAAGTTCGTTTATAGCTTAACATTAAATTTTTACTCCTGGCAATTGCATTTATGCTTCAAAAATCATAACAGTGGTGTTTATTTGTGAACACAACATAAACTATTGTTGCCACAGAGCGTGTTTTCTGCGACAATCCAAAGTCTGATGGAAAAATCCCATAGGCTTTTTGACGAGGGAACAAGAGCAATGCTATCTTCCACGTTGGCCTACAAAAAATGTCATCCCTGCAGCACTCCCAACTTCTCCTTTGTTGTGTTTTTAAATGTCAAACTATAGGCACTCTCCTGGGTTGGTTTTGGATGCTCAGGGATGGTGTGTCACCTCATGCTCAACTATGCTACATGCATTGTGTTTTTCAAAATAAACTTCACTGGAAATGTAAAGTTTTCACTTGTTTGATGTACACAGTCTCTTTTCAAAGTAAACTTAGAATGCAGGTAAAAATGTTGGTTGTAGGTTTACTTAGGTGTCGGCAATCAAAGCCTGTAGTTATGGAAAAAGCCCCATCATGGTTTGGCTTAACATAAGTTGGGTTATGTGACCTGACGTGACATTACTAATGCAATGTCCCATCAGGTGACATACATCATACATTTGACCCATCCGTCTCCTCTTCTACCCGCCCTGTGAGACTTTCTCACTTGGTCAGTGACTTCAGATGTTAGACACCAATGAAAAAAGCTGTCCTTTCCTGTCCTCCTGTTTATTGGCACCCAGTGGCGTCAGGGGGAAACGTGGTGGGACAACGGCTTAACCAAAGTTAATGCAGTGAAAAGTCTGAGGTGGGTCAAACAACCACCGACTTTCACCCGGGAGGCCGGTGTTTGCTTCCTGATAGATTGTAAAGCCATATCCTGTTCTTTATACCTGAACACAACCACATGCATTTGTAGTAGTACCTTTATTTTGGAAGAGACTGTATGCAAACTGTACATTTCCTGTGAAAACAGAAGTGTATTTGAAAACAGTCGATGCATATAACAGGCTGACAACAACAACAAACGCACCCAGGTAACTTGCACATCTTCTTTCGGAAGTCTATGATCAAACATCGATGTGTGACGAGGTCGGACTGAGAATCTGTTGTCTTATACTATAAAACCCAAACTGGATTATCTGATCGAATCTGATTTCAGAATCCTTTTTCTTTTCTTTTGAACAAAACCATTTTCAAGATTTGATCCAATCCAATCACTTTTGAACAGCCGGGCACAAGATGATGTGTCTCTTCCTCGCACACTGTATATGCTTCCAGACTTTCCCAGGTTTCTGAACGGCTTATGACCTTCTCCATTTCCAAACTCTTAAAGGATCGTCGTAGCTGTTGGGGCTCTAGTGTTGTGTGGGCACATCAAGCACAGTATAGGCTATCAATGGAGACTCTGTGGTGGTGAGACTTTGTGGTGTCAGAATGTTTTGTACTTTTTCACAGTCTCGCTTGCTCTTATATCTCTCCCACATTTCCAAAGTGCTTGATGGAGCATTAACAAATACACAATGCCGCTAGTTTGTCATATTAAATTCAGCTTATAGTAGTTTTACCTCGTTCCACTGACCAGCAAAACATAGTGGCACAGTCATGTAGTGCAAAGAGCAGGTCGAAGGGCACTCAGAGGGCGCAGACCTCCACCAAGGCCGAGTGAATTAACTCACAATGTTAACGAAAGTGAAAAATAATTTGTGTATCCATGCTGTGCTCTGAAATTGAATGGGTTCTTCCTTTGCCAACACCTTTCCACCAGGTTTAATGAAAACAAGGCCAGTAGTTTTACTGAATTAACCCAAATATCTAACTTCACCGATGGAGGTAATTATAATTACTGACATATTTAACGTTATAGACCAAATGTAGCCAGTGGGTCCAGTAATTCCACCCAGTATCCCCTGTCCACGTTGAACCGATATGTGAACTGCAGTCTGCTGCACATGTAGACAATTTTCGGTAGTCGTACCATTAGAACCGTACGTAACCCGTATGGACATGTACCTAAACCCTAGACCCAACCACAGATAGTACTCTTAGGGTTGTTGCTAGATGCTAACAGGCGTGCCACTGCTCCATCCAGCTTCTGCTGTATTTCCTCTTCACAGATGATGTCTGCACCTCGGTGATTGTTCACGGAGCGTTTAGAGTTTCAGTCATGATCGGTGGGATGTTTAAAAATAATGGGTCTGTGCATGTCAAGTCCCTGCCAAGCAAGAGCGACAATTATCGGACAACGGTGGACTCACAAATGCAGACTGAGACAAGATCCAAAGTCCAGGGTTTGTGATACAGTTGCCAAATTAACAGGCAAAAACTCACATGTCTGCATATGAAAAAAGGTCAGTCTCACGAGGAATACACACTAGGAAACCTACACAAAGGACAAGACAATCTAGCAGAGAACAAAGGGAAGACACAGCCTTATATACACTCTGACAGGGGAGATAATGAGACACAGGTGAGAGCATCAGACAATCAGGGCGGCGGGAAACTTGACAGAACGTGGGGAAACAAACAGGAACCAGAACATCACTTTCAAACCCTGACACGATTCTCTGTTGACCAATCAACAGACTGCAGTGTTGCTAGCTCCACTCAGTGTGCTGGGTACTTCAAGAAATGGAGTGGTTCTACTGATATCATCCACAACGTTTGACCATGGAAACATGAAAATAAAATTTTAATGTGGAACAAACTGAACTGAACGGGCAGCTCGGTGGACATGAGGCTTCACTGTGGCGGGAGGCGCCCTGTATCAATGACTTACCTTCTCATTCAGTGAATTTTCAAGGATGCATGTGTGTATACAATCTATTGTATATAAAATTGGACTGTTTGAATTATTTCAGTATTTAGCAACAAACCGATATGATGATGATGATGTGCATGACAATTCACGTAAAGTGGAGGTTGAACCATTAGGATAAATTACAGAAAGCCTGTAAAGCATTTGTCTGGCTTGTATTTAAGTCCTGGTTTCCAGTTCAGTCTTTGTTTCCTGATCAAACTTTGACTAAAAGGTGATTTATTTAAAACATTAACAACAGATGCAATCATTGTCCAGTGTTAGTCCAGACTCCAGACACTTTTATTCACAGTAACATCACAGATTCTGTCTTTTAATGCTTGTTTCGTCTCTGTATGAAAAGTACCTTGTAAAACTGTATTCTGCAGAGAGCCTATTGCAATGGTATCCTGAGGCACAGTGAGTGTTATTCTGGAGCCTGTTTGGTGTTTTGGTGACTGGCTGTGAGCTGCAGTGGGAGGAGAGGAGCAGCGGGGAGAGTGTTACAGCAGCGATCCAGCTGTGCACTGCAATTACGGTGTGAAGATTTACTGCAAAATACCAACAGAGAGCCAGCACATCCTGTACATGCTGCACACTGGACTGATGAACACTGTGTTTCTGTTGCCCATCTACTGTCTTCTCTGTGATATGCACACATTCCCTCCTCTCAGCTAATCAGTAGCTTCTGATCGCACAGATTAGACAAGCCACATCAGCTGATCTGCGATTACATGTTGAATGCCAGGCTCT
The DNA here is from genome assembly GCA_026686955.1 of Epinephelus cyanopodus. Taxonomy (NCBI): domain Eukaryota; kingdom Metazoa; phylum Chordata; class Actinopteri; order Perciformes; family Serranidae; genus Epinephelus; species Epinephelus cyanopodus. Next base: position 8,853,085 of record CM048920.1, read on the forward strand.
GATTTTTCAACTTCCTGTGCTATTTATACGTCGCTGCCACATGTCCCTGCATGAAGGTCACTCACCTCCCGGGCTTTCTTTGGCTTCTTTTGTTGCTCCTGCAGCGTGACTAGCACTCTCTCTTTCTGCAGCTCCTTCCTCTGAGCTGCCCACACGCAGAAACAAAAACAAAATCATTTTCATTTCAAAAACCTAAACCTTATGAAACTGTGGATGTCAAGGTGCAGCAAGCATCTGAGGAGAATCAGGATCAGACAAGCTGCCATTAACGATATATTTTCTGAGTAAAGCCACAAAAACAGTTAAGAAGCAGCACAAGAATAAAATATAACCTTCTGTTACAAACCTGAGACTGAAGTTAAATTATTTGGCCTCTAGCATTTATATCTCTCTGCTCTCATCTGCTGTTGCACTCACTCTGTTGACACACACCAACTGAACCTGTGTAAAATATTTCATTATTATTGGTGAGCAACAGTCACAGTTTCCTTACATGAACACATACGCAACACCTTCTAAAACAGAAAAGAAAAAACAGTTAAAAAATGATATGAGATCTTTTTCCTTCAGGGTGATCTAGTTTGAGAAACGACTCATAAAAGGCTGCGGTGTCAGACACTTGATACACTGCTCTACAGTGAAGCAATTGTGTTCCAGAAATCCCCGTACATGCACATGACCGAAGAGTGCATATAACTTTGCTGATCACATTTGACCCCGACCCGGCAGCTCAGTGTCCACAGGCCTGGCCATGTGTGTTGTGGTGTGTGGTAAAAGTCTTCAGCTGAGGCTGCTGGTGCTGACTGGGGTTGTTTCTTGTCTTCACCTGCCCTGCAGTACATCCATCTGGCCACCAGGCGAAGACATGGACCAGGATGTCAGATAGTCCACATCAAATGACACAGACACATCCCAAAAAAGACGATTTATCTCAGATTTCTTGTCATGTTTAAATATTAGAAAAGAAGAATCTATGTCAGTGTTAAACAAATCACTGACTGCCTTAGTCTCCCCTCAACAGATTGATATGTCCCAAGTTGTGGCCTCCAGAATCCATCACATGTGGAGGACAGAGAGTGGGACATAAAGGGGTCACTCCAAATAATATTTCACTGTCTCATTCCACGGGCTCATCATGCATGGAAACATTAGTCATCACATTTACATAAAACACACTCAGAGCGAAGCACACCATCTGTTACGTAGCACAGCATATTTCCAGAAACGCTGCTCCCTAAATATATTTGTCTGTTCACATGTGGTGTGCAAAATATTTGGAGGGAACTGTGGACTTTCAAATCATTGAATCTACCTGGAGAACACCAAATGGATTAAACCATCTGTGAGGAAGTACACTAGTTTTAGAAACACGTCTGTCATGTGTGAGGAGGTGCATCTTGTGCGCTTAAGAATAATTCAGAACTTATGCAATTGTGTCGTATTTACTGGTGACCTTTATTCTCCAACTTCATCATAGATTTCTGCCTTTGTGACGATACATAATGAGAGAAAGAATGTTTTATTCTTTGAAGATACCCTGCTGATATTATGCAAGTCTTCTTATAAACAAGATTCTGGTGCGAGTTGTTATATGAGTGTGAACTTCATCTTTCGTTGTTATGCCAAACCACAGATCTTTTACTGTATTGCAGTCCCACAACAGATGGAGCAGAGTTCCTTCAGTCGCACCACATTTTATACAGTTACTGTCATCCCTTATGTCCATTTTATATAGCTGCGATGGAGTGAAATACACTCTGTTGAGTATTTTAAATTGACTTAGTGTGTTTTTTGTATAGTGGAAGGGTTGCCGTGCATTTTTCAATATGTCCGTCCAGGAAATATCATCTTCTTTTTTCTTGAGATCCCTGATCCATTTCACTGCACAAACTTCAACTTGGTTTTTGATGCTTTAATTCAGTACTGTGTGACACATTTTAACTATCAGATAGTTAATGTATATTTTTTATTGTCAAGTCCATTAAAGAACATGCAAATAATTAAAATCAGTTAAGGCTATTCACCTATCGGGGTACTCCAGCTTCCTCCCACAGTCCAAAGACATGCAGGTTAATCAGTTACTCTAAATTGGCCGTAGCGGTAAATGTGAGAGTAAATGGTTGTCTGTCTCTGTGTGTCAGCGCTGTGATAGTCTGGTGACCTGTCCAGGGAGTATCCTGCCTCTCGCCAATGTCAGCTGGCTCCAGCCCCACCGTGACGTCTAACAGGATAAGCGGTTATGAAAGAGGCTAAATAGTTTCCTAAAACAGCAGGGCACTGCAGTTTTTAGCAAACATTACTCAAACAGAAGGAAATGGTGCATCTGTTGGGAACTATTTCCAGCTGTGGATTAAGACACATTTGGTGCTGGTGAGTATTCTCACAAACTGGCTCAAGGAATGTGACAAGAAGGGGGTGCACACAAAAGACTTACTTACAACAAACATAATTTATTAAACTAAGGCTCACTCAAACGAACAAAGGAGCGTGCAGATCAGTTATGTCAGTAATGAAAGCCATGCACGCTATGGAGACGCTGAAGGCGCAAAACCCAAATTCAGTGATGCATGGTGAAGAGAGGAAAGGAGAGAGCGAGTTAATACACGGGCAGCTTTGGTAGCCTGGAAGGCCCAGGTGAGCTTAATGAATCCAACGACCTCCCGTGTCAGCTAACTGCCCGATGAGGTTGGCCAAGTCATCCTGTAAGACAGCGAGAGGTGCGTCACAGGGTGCATTTCATCGTGCTAACGTGTCTCCACGCTTCCCTCACTTGCTCTCCTTCCTGGCCTCTTAGTCACACCCAGGGTAGATGCAAGCACAGCAGGCGAGGACGAGATGTGAGGACGGGGGAGCGTGAACTGCCAAATGAGAAATCCTTGGTTCCATTGCGTCAGTATGAGGTGACGTGAGTTACACATCACGTGCTGTATCACCTGTCAGTCCGACTAATACCAATGTCCACAGGACCCCTTGTTAGAGAACAATTTCAAAACCTGACAGTGCCTTTCATAGACACATAGGAACATCTTTTATAGGTCTATAAAAGTCTTGCATAGGCTATTATCCTATATCCTCTCCAGTGCTAGATTTATCACACCCAAGCTGACAGCACATTATGTTGCACCTCACCATGTAACTGTATGCTGTTATATTATCTGTAGATCCCTGTGCACGACACTACAAAGTGAGTGCTGTCCTGTGAGAATACACCATGCAAATAAAGAGTCATGTGGAGGTGCTGCATTATACATGAGGGAACACGCACACACACACAAAAAGAAATATCTTGCCATGACCCTTGGGGAGCTCCGTAGTCATGCCGCTTGATAAAAGACAGTGAGGCTCATTCATGTGTTTATAACTATTTTTGAACAACAATGGAGCCTTATGGCACAGAACAGTGAGATACTGTACATCAGGCTTCAAAAACACATAATCTAAATATAGAATATTACTAGACTCGTTCTTTAAAGGCCTGGTAATGTTACTCTGCTCCTCACAAGACCTCTTACCTCCTCGCTTGCAGATAGAAGTGTCTCTTTAATCTACAAACCCTGACCTAACAAAACAAACAGGAACGACTGAAAAGGTTTTGCACTGCAGGAAGAAAAAACACATTCTCAGTGTGATGTCTCTTGCTTCTTTGTTTCAGACTGAGCCCACACATTCTGAATATTCATGTCTTTTCTACCCAAAGTGACTTCAGAAGGCAGGATACAGCTGTAACATTGCAATTCATGAGTGTCTCCATGAGGGGGGAGGCTAACATCAGCTATTTTTTATGACTCTGTCACAACAAAGCAGGTTTTATAAAGTAATATTTCTCTCATGTGAATAATTTTAACGTCCACTTTACAATCCAGTTCATAATCAGCCTCACACATGAGCTGTCACAAACACCCGCCTCAGCTGTTAATGATGATTGCAGCGCAGGTACAAATTGTTCCAAATCAGAAATGTTGAACTGATTCCTGCTGGGCTGTGTGACAGAAGTGTCCTGTCATTTGTTACCTAGGTTACTTACTGGGTTTTGATGGATGTTAATGGAACAAGAAGGTAATGAGCAGGTGTGGGCTGCAAGACTAAACATGGATTATTGTCATTAATGAAAGGTAAACTGGATTTAGGCATGAATATCTCTGCAGATGTTTTCCAGCGTTGATTAATATGAAAGATTATGTTTGAGGAGAAGGTCTTCGATATTAGACATGGTGCACGATTATCTGTACTTGCTGTAATCAGGCATCCAAAGAGGACAATATCTGCCACCCATCTGTCTCAGTATTTCTCTGCCATTTTCTCTGTGCACTCCAGTGGTGCCACAGCCTTCGTCTCTGCATCAGCAAGGTTGTTGTTTGTTTGTTCTTATATGGAAATAGAATTTTTTTATCTGCCCACTCAAAGTGCCTCAAGGTAATCGGCATTACATAATCGCAGGAAATACCTTATCTGCATCCAGTTTCTGTCCCTTAGGCTCCTGGAACTCTCCTCCAAACTCTGAGCTCCTCTGCCAGCAAATCCAATATTCCAGGCATTGATGCCAGCTTTGTTCCTGTCTTTTCTAAATGTTCTCTCAATAAAGAATGACAATGCAGCCATCCCGACTCTGTTGTGCTGCACAAATTCTTTAGTCCTGTGCAATCAAATCTGTCATTTCTAACTGTGAAGACAAATTGCATTTGTGTTTTCACACTTGCCAAGCCTTTCTCATGAAATGCAATCACAGAAAGTCAGACTGTTGTCTGTTTTGATGGATGATAATGCACATGCTGCACATGCTAATGTGCTGTATAACTTAGTGCCCATTTCCTTTTGTTGGTGCAATCCCTTGAGAGGCAGGCTTCCAGTCTCATATCTCTTCATTTATAAGATGCCAGCAAGAGATCTCGCATCCAACAAGCACAGAGGCCTTTTTTGAATATAACAGGACAAAACAGAAACACACAAGTAAGAATATACAGATGCAAATATAGAACACATAAATAGAAAAAGACAAGGTACACAGTAAAGTTAACACATCTTCATGGTCAAAATTTCAAAATGTTTCCATGACTTTTAAAGACCCATAACAAAATTTCCGCGGCCATTCACAGAGCTGTAGAGCTCCCAGAGTGGGGCAGTGACAGCCCGTATTTAGGTTGGCCTGGTGGTTAATTTGTTAAACCAAAAAGATTGCTCCGTACCCTTGCTTTCAAAGCAGTTAGTTAAACCAAACCAAACCACAAGTGCACATTGGCGCTCTGAGTGACAATTTAACACCCTAGGCTGCCTGTGTCAAGTGCTCCATCTCAGAAATACATTTCAATTTAAAAGTAGTGATGGGGCAAAGGAATGGAAACTCTGGCATTCGTGACCCCACATCTTAAATCACTCTGTCTTATTTGCCTGCCGTTATTCAAACCTTATGCATTCAAACTCTATTTAAACGTAATAGCTGGCATATATGGAGGGAGAGATGGAAAAAGAAGAAACGTACATGACGGTAAATTAAACATCACACATCTACGCATATTAGTTCAATCAGAAGAGACAGGAGAATGAAGTGAAGACAATATTTAAGATAGATTACAAGTGTGCAGATTAACAGATGATTTGTACTAATTAAGATTTAACAGAAGTCTTTGGCATTTGGACACCAGAGGGAGATATTTTGTGATCAAGAGTCATCTGAGAGGCAGCAAGATCAATATCCCCGTGGACTCCAGATGCTGGTGGAGGTGGTGGCTGCTGACTCTGAGGCTGCTGAGGCAGATGAGGCTGATGAATTCGTAAAGGGTAGGTGGTGATGGGAGGTGAAGGGTACGCACAATTGCAGCAAGAACTACTTGTTAATTTGTTCGTCAGTGCCATAAGAAGAGATGCCTTACATTAATGTGGAGATAAAACCATTAAGGACAGTAAGAAATAAGCCTTGTGGAGGTGTAAAAGAAACAGACAGGAAGATGTGGTGTTGGTGAATGACAGCAAATGTTACAGCCTCTCTGGCTTAATCGTTGCTATGACTAATGTGTGTGCTAGCTAATAATATAGGCTAACATTAGATAACTAACGTTAATATGAATGTAAATCACTGAGGCAAACTGCAAAACATTGCGGTGTATAGTCTTAGTTTTGTGGATATTTAGGTGGACAGTGCCCTGGGAGAGTGCAGTGGAGGAGGCCTACGAGCGCAAGAAGCTGAGGTAAGCTGAGCTCAATGTACAACAACAAGTCTGGACAGCGAAGGTATACCAGTGGAAGTCAGGGGTTCGTAGCCATCTCAACATCCAGGCTACTCCGGGAGATGGGAGTGTGAAGGAAGGTCCACCAGCAGGTGGTCAAGGACCTCTCCAGAGCCGCTGAAAAGGGGAGTCAGTGGCTTTGGATAAAGTTGAAGGACTCCACCCTCTGGAGGTGTCGTGGGCCAATCAGCGAAACACCAAGGAAGAAGGGTGCCCACTTGATAACCCAGAGGATGCCATCTCTCACTTGACCACGCCACAGAGTCTCTAGCAGTGTCTCAGGCGTGTAAAAAGGGATAACTCTTGAGTCCAGTCAGAGTAATAATCAGAGCCATTGATAAATAAATCCGGTTACAATTGCAGTGTGGTCAGCGATAATAGATTGGACTTACGTCAGACCCACGTCAGATGTAACATTAGCTTTCTCAGACCAAACCAGCTTGAGACAGAGCCAAGATCTCTTTGGAGAATAACAAGAAAAACAAATGCGCACATTCAGATTAAAAACATCAGTCAAAGCCTGGTTATGTGTGTATCTTAATTTTGTGGGAAAAAATCAGTCAAAGGTAAAACAACAAAGATTACATGAGTTATAGTGGGGTTGTCACGTCCGCCCCATTGATTCAATATGACACCAAAGTCTGGCTTCTCATTGGTGTTGGGCCATTATGGTATTTACTTCCCCTTCCTGACAGCACAGTTTGACCACATGTGGTGGCCTGTCAGACCTCTGTTGAATTAAATCATTTCAAGGAGGTGGGGCAAGCCCATGAAAACCCTTATACATAAAACAAGCAATATATATATGTGTGTATTTCATGTTAACGAGATCGTTAATATGCAAATCTGTCATCTGAGCACATAAAGAGGAGGATGCTCTGCACCTGTTCCCTCTGCTCCCCCACTGTTATGACTCATTGACAGAAAATACATGCTTTAGTACAGATGCACAGATCAAATCAGAGCCGTGATCAAGCTGTGTAGTATGTTGTCTTTTTCTCATGTGTTGTATATTGTGGATCATGTATAGATGTATAGGCTAAACCCTATACAATATAATGAATCATGACGTATAAATCAAAACAAGGATGACATGATTCACGATCCCCGCTGTGAAGCTGGCAGCGTCTCATTCTCATTCCTCCTCCTGACACAAGCGTCCCTCTAAGCTGTGACACTTCTCCCCAAAGAACGCCTCAAGAGATCTGTGTCATCTCGCACAGAGACTGCCTGAAATGACTTTTGGTTTCTTGTGCATTAGTGTTTCAAACCAGCAAGGTGTTTCCAGAGGTGTGTCGGCCATTTGTTTGAAAATGCATCAGGGCCAAATGCATCAAGGGTCGTGACTGGCTGGTAACCTTACATTTGCGTCATGCTAAATTCCAAGATTAATAAGGTCCTAAACTCTACATTCAGTCTTATAAAGTATTTTGAATGTTTGTAATTGCTTACAAAACTTCCAGCTAATACGGAGCAATACTAGCATTGGTTTGGAGTCATGTTTCTGGTCACTTGATGACTGTGAGTCCAATATTCACTGTACTTTTAGTTCTGTTTTTGGTCTCCACCATAACCTGAGGAAAATATCTGTCTCTTCAGCTGCTACATGCTCCACAATGTTCACCAGCTAGTTGGTAGCTCAGTCTGTCTGCCCAGCTCATTCTCAATCCCAGGTCGTCAGATACAGAGGCTTTGTTGACACCACTCAGTATGTGATTTAATTTAATTTAAATAATTTATTTGTTTAAGAAGGGACAGTGTACATCAATGAACATTCCTTTTAAAGAAAGAAAAAGAAAATGTAGATGCACCCAATTGCAGCCAAGGGCTGATTTACATTGGTAGCCCCCTGCCAGATGTTTGTCAGCATAGTTCCTAAAAAAATAATATTATAAATAATATATTATTTGTCTGGCCAAAGGCACCAGGCTGTCAGCTAGCTCTAATGTAACCCATCCATGGTGATACTTGATGCTGAGAGCAGCTGACGTGGCATAAAGAGCAAGAAGTTCTGCAAACACTGACTTTAACCAAGGAGACCACAGTTCATGTCAGCTGTGTGAAACCAATCGTCAGCGTAGTTTTATTGTAATGTAATTTATGTACAGTCACAGCGCTGACGTCATGTCTACATCACAAAACTTATTTGAACCCAAAATATGATCTTCTTTCTGAAGCTAACCAAGTTATTTTTGTTGCGTAAACCTTGCACTTACACTTTTTCACAACATTACTTATACAGTGTGTTTCAGCTGTGCATCACATAGAGACGCCAAAGGGTGCCCTGGGTGTCAATATCAGACCGTGAGAGGCTTGACAAAGCATCGGTATATGACAATCTGGAAATGTTGCGAAAGAGGTTGTGAATAAATTACTGCCAGGGAAACAGCTCGATGTTTGTTGACTCTCCTCTGATGTGAGGAGAGTCAACAAAATACTAGAATGCAACGTATTCTCATAGAACAGTTTGCACGATATCCCGCGAATTTGCACCCCTCGAATGACGTTACGTCCTTAACGTACAGTTACGTAATTAAAGTCAGGTTACTGTGGTTAGGTTTAGGAAAAGAAACATGGTGAGGACGAACCTTAAAATTACTCAATATTAACACACAACTGAACACGCAACTCCGGGGGAAGGTCCCAAGTGAACGTCTAGTTTTTTGTGATCCATCCATCACCCCAACCTGCGTCCTTACAAGCGCTCAGGACTGCTTCCCTTCTTACTGCAGTCAACACATTGGTCACGTGATCACTGCCTTTCAAAAATAATGGGATATGTAGGAATTTTGGTGCATTGCTTTTCGTAGGAAAACATACGAAAAATCTTTTACACTGCCAGATTTTCCGCGAATGTTGGGCCGTTTTGCCGGCAAGCTGCGAGCATTCAGACACACAGACCCAGATTGGTGAGTTGATCCGAGGTGCCCAATTTTCCGCCTCGTAGGGTAGACATATTGGACCCTCTTAGTTTAAACAGACCGAGGTGGCCTTCTGCAACGGGAGGGGCTGTTGATGACTTGTGGGAGGAGCTGTTGATGACGCTGCACGTGGCGGTGGATAAACAGGAAACAGCTGATAGCAGGAATTAGCGAGCAACTAGTAGTAAGAGGGAAACACAAACCTGACAGACACTGTAAAGATGAGCAACTGGGGAGACAAGGAATTGCGCGCCCTCCTTGCCCTCGCAAACGAAGAGGCCATTAACCGTCACATGATGGGGACAGTGAAGCACGGGCACACGTGTCACATGCTGAGCTACACTTTTTGTTACTTGCTCACGCCCCCCATTGCCCCGAAAAAGGCACATTCTGTATAAACAAAAGTAGGCAGGCGGCATTTTGCTGCACTCTCCGATTTTGTTTTTATACTGCCAATACTGAAAAAAGACTGACTGGGCTTTCCTGCAAATTTGCACAATTCCTGTTTAAAAAGGGCTTGTGAGAACAGCATGTACAATCAGTAACTGCGGGTGGTGGGAGGGGCCCATAGAGAATGACTATGGACAGGGGTCCAGAATTTTGTGCTACGCCCCTGGTGCAGCAGGTGAATTTGTGAACATTATTAGGATGTCATAAATAATTTCGGATGCATTAACTTGAAAGCAATAAATGCACATGTGGGGTTTGGGCATTTCCTGTGTGATTATGTTGTACTGGTTGGATGCAAACAGATATATTCTCACATATTATAAAATAAGCAACAAGCACAGGTGGTTTTTGCGCGCTTTTACGCATAGAATCTTAAATAACAACCAAAAACAAACAAAATTAGGACGGTTAAGAAAAATACTTCCATTCAGGCTCAGGACTGTTGTTAGAGAGCCCTTTGCAGTCTGCATGTAAGCTATATTTTCCATGAACCACAGAAGGTTACAAACTGTCACCAGTCCTCCTCTCTGTAATTGGTCAAAACGCCCCACAAGTGCTCATGGCCAATATGAGCCTCACTCCGCTGCAGTCGACGGGCGCAGCTCAGTCTGCCGCCTCGCCGCATCCAGACGCACATTCACGGCGCTGCCGCCGACAGAAACAGTCATGTTTCACATCTGGAACATTTCCAGGGTCAGTCCTATAGGCGTTGCCCGACACCGTGTGAAGTGTGCGCCGAATTTCTCCCTTCAACAGCTTTTGTGAGATGTTCTTCATTTGCCATGGCAAGAGGTCTGTTTCCATGGGGGTTCTTCAGAAAGCCTCTGTACATCCAGGTAAGCTTCTGGGAAATCCCTCTGCACGCTGCTGTCCAACTGGGAATCTACACCGGCTCTGTGCATGTTTATCTGTGTACACTCAGATGGTACCGGCAGATATAAGAGACGACGCGTCTGATCACTGTTATAGCCTTTTTTCCACTTTACCATATGACCTTCATATCGCACATGGATTGGTAATTTGCAGGCATGGCTGTGTAGCTTTTTCCAGACTGAATCATAAAGTCACTTGATGCTCGACGGCTCGACGGGAATCAACCATCCTCCTGATCCCCGTTGCTGTAGCAACCACGTCCATGATAGGCTACATCTATCTGGTACAGTCATACATTCAAAAGAGGCTGTTTCTGAATGTGCAAAACTTTATTATCACCCCGCATTATATAACTCATCTGCTGTTTGCATAGTTCTGTGATGTTTTGGGGTCACCACAGAGCAAGAAATGCTTTGCCTTTATTCACTTAAATTAAGCATCTCCAAACGTTTCCTGCCATGCAAATGAGTGTTAAATCACAGACCTGTGTTTGGCACGCTGCTGCCCTGCTTATCCTCATCTGGAGGATGTTGAGGAACATTATGTAACAGTTTGATGTGAGTGGAATTAGGTGAAGTCCACAGTGGCATTCCTCATAAGTAAAATTAAACTCTGCCAGGGAAGCCCCTCAAGGACATGTGGAGGTCTGAGGAACCCACATTTATGATCCACGGGGTGAGATCATTAATAGAAAGTCCACTTGAAGACATTTCCTGGCTGACTGGTGCTAAAAGTGCCTCCCTGCACCGTCACACTGTTATGACTGGATATATTGCCAGTTGCATCTATTTTTGAGACGTTCAGCCACAGCCATTTGCTTCACTAATTTCGGTCAGACAGTTGCGTCTCAGCTGCTGCTGTGTGTTACCTTCGTGTCCTTGCATGTTGGAGACAAAAACTGTCAAGTGCAGTGAGTGGAGGGAGAAACAGCCAGTCTCCAGGGACAGCCACCAGCGTCGCTCAGTTTTCTAGGCCACCTCAGCCTTCCAGTGACAACTTAAGAAGTGTCATTCAGCGATCCTCTGAGAGAAGCTATTTCCACTGGAATACAAAAACCGACAAGTCCTGTATAAACTGGAAACGTGGTCTTGTTCCTGTGCAGATTTTGTTTTTCAGTCGAGTGTGGATATTACAAAAAGACTGAGCACAGTTCTCCTGCTCATGCTTATTTCCCTTCACAGGCAATAAAGAGATCATTTTGTCTCATAGTATTCATGTCCTGCTGCAGAGTTCACACACACACAGGTTAATGGTTAAGTGTTTAAAAGCATGTAATGCCAATTGAAATTACAATTGACTGTCAAGCCACGTTAACATTAGTTTTTAATCATTTCCATTTCTATTGACAGGCTCTTTGTAGTTTTTCCACAGATGTGCTGTAGTTATGTTTTAGATTACATTTCATTTGGTAATTTCCTGTATTTTACATGTAAGATAACATATTAAAAGGTCCAGAATTGGAATCAAATATAATAAGTATGTTATCTTTTGAGTATAATTACCTGAAAATAAGATCTGTCATGTTGTTGTTAGCGTATGAGCTGTTTATATTGAACAGGTCTTCATCATGAATGTATTAAGAGACTTGGATACAGCATTGAAGGTGGGACCCTACCTATGAGAGTTGCTCGATGGCAATTAATACAAAAAATAACTAATTGGGCTCATAGAGTAAGTGCGTGACAGACTTCCGCCGGCCAAGATGGCTACCTCTGTCTTAATGCTCCTCTAACTTCAATGGGAATAAAATTATTTAATCTTGTGGCTGTTCTAAACTAACCAAATGTTATCGGACCACATGGATTGAATCTTGATATTAAAATGAGACATTTCATTGATTTACTGACACGTTCTCACTCTGACATCGTCACATATTGACGTTCTTGGTCATGGACTTTCCACGTCCAGATACGACATGCAAGGTACCCTGGGTGCGTTGGTTGCTGATGTTTTGGGACACTGTGTCAAGTTCAGCCTATAACATGCATTGTCTTCTTTCAAGATACACTTCCATTTTCACTGGAAATCTATCGTTTACATACAGTCTTTTACATTGCTACAACACTGCAAATTAAAAAAAAAAAATATATATATATATATATATATATATATATATATATATATATATACGTATATATATATTTATACTTGTCCTGCCACGTTGCCGGACGCCCTTGAACTACAATGGCAGCTGGCTGCATATCATGGCGATGTTAAAAGACACCTTTTATCGTTGGTTTCTGACACCTCAAGTCACTACCCAAGCGCCGGATTTCGAGGACTTGTGAGACTTGTGTCGATTTACAGACATCTCTTTCCCAATGTAAGTCTGAGGGAAAAAGTCTTTTTGGGCCCAATGGCATCACTTGACGGACTTCGGAAATTGCAGTACCACTGTTTGGCCACCACGAAAATTGGCTTCATAGCCCGGCGCGCTAATTGAGGGCCTGTGTCAATACACGATGTGGGAGGTGTGTCGATGTGAGTTGCGCATATGCGAAAAGGTCCGCCATCTTGGACAGCACCCTACGGCTACACCACTTGGACAAACCACATGTCAAGGAGTTGTCATGAGTTTCGTGTCACAATCTGAGTTTTAACCATGGATGCGAGTCGCGCATGCGGCAATTTAGTTTTTACTATTTTTAAATTGTTTTTATAATGTTTATTTTGTAAAATGTCAGTGTAGGTAAAGATATTTAATATATTGAGACGAGACAGAGCCATTCACATTTTTATTTTGGCCACTGTAGTTGGCTTTCAGTGTTTTTACCAATTTTTATCACCTGGACAGTGTTTTGGAGAGGAACAGACCTCTACAGATAATTTGGCTTGTGGTATTAATGTCCTGAACAATGAACATTGAAGAAATTCTCAGTGGGAAAAGTTTCAGTTGATTGCAATCTACAATCCTCACCACTAGATGGCTCTTTGGCCCAATCCCAATAACCCCCCCCCGTCCCCCACCCCTTAAGCCTGATTTATGGTCGTGCATTGAATCAACGACATCGCTACGTGGTTGCAGTGACGCCGTCGTGAACCCTTCAAACTTCTCTGTCACCCCGTTTTGTCGCGGTGCAATTCACCGCCAGAGCGGTAGGAGGCTGCGTTCCGTTCCTGAGTGGTTATCGTCGTCTCTAGTTGATTCTTAGCTTCCGGCTTTTCCGGTCACAGAGAAATGAACACGGAGCACGGACAGACGGCTCCGGCTGTATCCGTATCTGTATTGAATGTTGAGCATAATGGCATATATATAATGAGCCTTAACACTGCAACATCTACATAGCAACAGAAGATGTTTAAAGATGGCAGGGATGGCGGAATCTGGAAATATGGAACCGGAAATGCGCTGCTACCAAGCAAACCAATCACAGCCATGCCGGTCTGTGCTGGGTCTGCGTCGCCTCGACGTGTAGTTACATTTTTGGGGAGGTGCACATCAGGCTATGCCGGGGGCTACGGCGAGCCTTCTGCGTAGCCCCGTACCCTACGACGTAGCGACATCGTCGATTCAACGCAGGACCATAAATCAGGCTTTAGCCCTTGTCCACTACCCCTTGGGGTCGGGGTTTAAATCTTTCCCAAGGAACTGGGACACCACTCACTACATCACCGCGTCGGTTATGTTCATGCATACGTAACTATTTTTAACAGGAAGCCGCGAGCCATCTACATTTCCAACAGGCATCTACAAAGGAGTCTCCACTTGGGTTCATCCTACCTGTCGCGTTTGCATCATTCATCATGCTTCGTTTGATGAACGACAGATGACAGGGGACTTGCCAAAGTGGAGCATTTCATCTGGGCTAATTCAGAAGTTATGATGATGTCAAGCATACATTCTCTTTAGGCGAGTGCACAGCCAGTAAACTTTAATACCAGGTCATAAATAAGCTGCAGACAGTGGTTGACATTTTGTTGGCCCTCTTACAGCCTCTTCTGCATATTAATGCAACAAAAACAAGGGCATGCTTTCCGCTGATGTTGAATCAGACCAAATGTATGTTGGAGATAATTCTTCTGGGATATTTTTGCACATTACACTTGTTGGTTCAGATATGGGAGGGAGTTTCCCCTGACAGGAAGTTGCAGTCCATGCAGGAATAACACGTGACTGCGTTTATGGAGTGTGTGCACGATGTTCTGGATGTTACATTGTTGGATTCACAGCGTCATGACAAACAGAACAACTGCTGATAAAGTTCACATGTGTTAATGTCGCAGTATTGAGTCAGCATGGAAGTGCGTGCTTTGTATGTGTGTGTGTGTGTTTGGGGGGTGGTGTGTGTGGTGGTGGTGGTGGTGGGGGGTTGCCTGCTGTCTGGACTGTGATGAGTCAGATCTTTGTAGTGTCTGTGCAGACAGTGTGGCATCCTTTTATTCCTTCAGAGAGTCTCTGACAAGTGGAGAGACATGCTGGACTGCTAGCTCTCCGTGGCGGTCCCAGACTTCAACATTTTATGCACATACTGTACGGCTTTTATATTTGTCAGTGATGTCAGGCAAACCTTTCATGAATATATCCTGTTATTCACTCCTCCCACCCCGTCCATCTTTTGTTTCTCTGTTTTCATGTCTTTCTCGGCTCTGCACAGCAGCCCATTAACCGGCAACCTCTGAGGGATAGCTTTATAATCATACATAATGGATGAATAGTGTGCAGGCTGCAAAAAACCAAGTGTCAGAACAGAGATGTGCTGCTCTTGATCAGCTTTAATCTCGTCTCTGCTTCAGTGGATCAACATCAGCGAGCACTTCATAACGTACAGTATTCATTCTTTGTGTCATTTCAGGGGTTAAAACGGTTTGAGCGCACAGGCTTCCTAACAGGGCCGTGGGTGGGTGTAGCGGAAGGAGCTCAACCAGATCAAGGCAGACCGTTTCTTTCCGCCCACCTCAGCACATGGCCACAGTTCCCAGTCAGTCTCTAATTAATAGCTGTCACAGCAGCCACAATCAATATCACCTCATTAGCCGTGTTTGTGTAACTCTCTCCCTTCACAAAGGGTCAATACATAATCCCAGAGATAGAAATGCATCGGGTAGAGTTGAAATGAAAGCCACAAAGCATCGATTAGAAAGAGGCCAGCCATACATTTGTTTCCCCCCGTAGAGTGTTATTTCCATAATGCTTTTGCTGTTGATGCATTTCACCTACGTGGAAATCAATAGGAGGTACTGGCAGCACTTACTTGTGTGGTCACTGCTGTTACATTTGCCGCGGGCCTGCCCGGTCAGATTTGTAAGTAAACCAATCGATAGATAAAGCAGCAGAAATCATATTTAAATAGCACGAGTTAAATAGCTTGTCGTTGATAATTGGAGCGTTTACTGTTTCTGCAGGGTGTTCGTGAGATGATTTGTATGTACATGATATCGACATCTGTCAATGGGTCAGCAGTCAGGAAGTGATTTACAGCTCCAGTGTGTAGGATTTAGTGCCATGTAGTGGTGAGATTGAAGCACTGAACCGTCCCCCATGTGCCAAGCGTGGATGAGAAACTACGGTGGCTGATGCAAAGCATGAATGGGCCTGTCTATAGCCAGCCTTTTTTTCATTCTGGGCTACTGTAGAACAACATGGTGGACCCCTTGGCTCATTCTAAGGTGACAAAAACACAACGATTCTTATTTTCGGGTGATTATGCACGAATGAAAACAAAATATTTTATACCAGTACTTGCCACCAGATGCCTCTACACCCTACACACTGGACCTTTAAAAGGGGTCAAGAGAATGTGATATAACACGCTTGATTTCGTAGACAGAAAACACACAGGAGGTGTAAGGAGTGTTATGGCTGTATGTGTTCTGTGCTGCTGCTGTAGATTGGCCCAGGTGTGCTGCATTGCTTAATGAGATGCATCGCACCTGGCCTGGAGGAGGTGCTTAAGAGGAGAGAGGCGTCTGGTGAGGGGACTGCTGGTCCCGCTGCCTCTCAGCCTGGGATTTTTGTTGTCTTGTTTGCTTGTTTTATTTGCTAACACATCCCATTGATTTTAGCGTTTTAAAGATGTCTTGTTATTTTGGGTCTGTGGTGGAGTTTTGTTGGTCCCATAGGGCCACCGAAGGGTGCGGCGTAACAAGGAGATTAAAGTGCAACTAAAAAGAAATGCTCTGATAATTATATTTTTCATATTTTTCCCTTAATTTACCTGAACACGTTTCTTCTTTAAATATTGTTTCAAGGCCTCCTCCGCACTGCCAGAATACAATGCCAGTGAAGAAATACAAAATCCCTTCATTAATTAAATTTCTTTATATTGCCCCAAACAGTTCGATTAAAAGCTGCACTAATCAATGTTTTATTTCTTTTTTAAAAAAAGATCACGTTATTATGTGAAAAGTGAAAAGAGTGCGTCATATCGCAGGTCAGAGGAAGAGAGAAGAAAATATTGGTGTTCTATGTTTCTAATATTTTTATTTCTCATACCTATTGAGAGTTTCTGTGACGATCTGAAGAATGCAAGGATGAGGTGGATCACGGAGTTCTTTCTTAATGCACGTTTAGTACGAGCCTGGATCAACATTTGCCACATGCAAGGCCAAGTGATTGATACATACACAGTGTCGAACATGGTTTATATACATACTACATACTAAAAAATAGAAATACATACTAACACCTATCATATAATTTACTTACTTTACTGTTTTGATTCAGTCTCACCGCTCTCATCAGTGTTTCCAGCCGTGGCAGACAGCTGCTTCCAGTAAAAGCGCTCTGATAAACCCAACATACATGACCTGCTCAGCCCCAAACAGCGGACAAACACAGTGAAGACGAGCTGGTGAACGCAGAGTAAAGGAACAGAAACTTCAGACGTTGGTAGAGACTAAAACAGAAGTAAAAGGAGACGGGAAACACGACACACTAACATGCCCACTAATGTTCTACTATTATTCTGAATGTGATTCGGGTCATACAAACAGAATACTCTTTGGAAATTTTGAATTACGGCCTTTTCTGAATGTAGCATTTCAGAGTAAGATGTGGGATATGGTGACACTGGCCAGGTTTTAGGAGCATTCTTTGGACATACATGCAGTGCATTCGAAATGTATGTGTCAACTTGGGTTTTTACTGCAGTTTGTGACACACAGCCTCCTGCCTGTTTACGGTCAGCTCTGTTCATTGTGCACATCAAGCAGCCAACAGTCCAACAAGGTTGGAGTAGAGATGCATGCCCAAAATGCAAATGTAGACCTAGCTGTTCCACTTATCCATATTTTGACGTGATAAGCATTTTAGGGCACATTAATCAGAGTTTGTAAGTCTGAACAACATTCATCAGTTCTCTGTCTTTTCAGTCTCCCTTGACTTGTTTTGGCCATGTGGACGTGGTGACGTATACACCATTCTGGCTTATCTGCCGGCTACAGCAACTGTCACATGGTGTCCAGACTCTGCCTATTTAGCACACCACAAGCATACATTGGTGTTCTAACGGTGCAGACCCATTCAGGCGGTACATTGGTCTTTAGTGACTGCTTATCAGAGTTATCAGATCTGTCTGATATCAGGCAAGTAAACAGGAATATAAGAAATATTATTTTTATTAGCCATATAAACAGCTTAGTAGGAATACTGTCTTTTTCTGAATAAGGGCAATCACTGGAACATTTTGTGCATGTAAACATAGTCAATAACAATACGTTGAAGTTGTGCTGACGGTTTGGGGTGCTTCACCAAAGTGGCCAAAAATCAGTTAATGGCACTGGCAGCTTCTGCTCTGGTGACAGAGATAGAGAAATACAGATGTACTTTTCCCTCAAGACAAGACGATAATATAGATGAACATGAAAATAAAGGTCACTGCATGGAGAGAAATTAGATTACAGAGTGACATATAGTCCGTCTGAAAGCTCTATATATGCATTATCTGTGGTGTCAAAAACAGGAAATGGATGGAAGATCCATTTAGAGACAGATATAAATATAATGTCTTTGTCAATACTGGAAATAAAGCTCACGTCTTGTGCCTCCAAGTTTGCTTTTTTAAAAATCAGGTTGGGCGTATGGGAAAAGAGCGGAGTGACCGACAAGCTATTTTCTGTTAAACTGTAAAGTTGGGTCAGACAGATCCCAGAGGAAGATGGAGCACAGAGTGTGACAGAAAGAAAAAGTAGAAGGGGGAGGGAGATAGAGAGACTCATGGCAATAAATAAAATTGGAACTGAAAGGGGGCAGAGGGTGGAAGCAAGGGGAGTCCATCACTGTCAGGCACAGAGTGCAAGAACCATTAATAGTAGGACTGCTAAAAACTCTGTCATTTTTTTCCCCCCACTAATGTTTTCCAACTGGAAGAATGCCATGATTGATCCAAGCAGACTGTATTTATCAGCCGGGGTATTAGAAAGAAAATCAAAAGACGAGGTAATGAGCCTGGAGTCGCTCTAAATGTTCCAGTGCTGCTGTGCCAGACCACAAACAGCATTTACTGTTAATTACCGAGCACCTATTTAGAAGCAATTTCATTAATGATGATATGACTCAGTTTGGAGCTCATTTGTATTCCACTAACTGGCCTGTTCCCTCACAGAGGCCAAATTACTTTAGCATAAACATTAATTAAAAGATTGCCATATTGACTTTTACATTATAGTGTCTACATTTTGTTTAAATATTTTTGTACAGCTGACAGGCCACATGCTGAGCACATACAGTATGTTTTGTTTCATGAATAATGAGCCACCGATGCAAGAGAGAAAAGTCTTACTCTTTCCAAGTCGTCTATCAAAACTGTATTTTCAGCCAGTTCAACAGGAGAAGGAGGTGGTGAAGATGAAAAGAAGATGGAGAGGTGCTGATGTTCTGGATGAGTAGAGGAATAGGCCTTTATCGAGCTCGTCCTGGACTCCGGATACAATAGCTGGAGGAGGGCACGACAATTCTGGATAAAATGACAGCAGCAGAGGAGAGAGCAGGTTTAAAATTTTGCAGCAGCATCCTGATTGGCTGATAGAGATCGTGGCAAAGTTCGATTAGATAACTACAAGAGTGAGCACTCATAGTCAGCTGATTTGAAGAAGCAGTGGGCGTGGGAGGGAGAGAACTGTAAATGGATGAGCGCAAAGACAGTCTTCCTGATTGAACTTACCCTGAGCTTCATTAGTTTAATGCTGTCTCCTTTGATGTCACATTTCATCATCATATCAGCAACAGAGAATTTACAGTGTTATTAGCAGCACGGAGCTGTTCTGATATGTTTCTTTTTCAGGCTGATTTTAAAGGTGGGGTAGGCAGTTTTATTTTGTTAGCATTGCCCTGGGTCCCTCATCAAAAGGCCAATGGGATTTTTTCATTGGATTTTGGATTATTGCAGAAAATAAGATCCGTAGCAAACAAATGTTTATGACACTTATTTATAATCCTCATAAATTAACATCACTTCTATGATTTTTGAAGCCTAAATGCAATTGCCTGACGTAAAAAGCTAACATGAGGCTTTACATGAACTAAACTACGGATGCATGTCTTAACATCGCCCCTGCCGCAGGGCTGTAAAGCTGTGGGTGGCATGATGACGTTTTGTAGTCTCATTTAGCTTCTTGTTAGCAACCGCTTTTGTTAGTTCATGGTTGGGGTATTTACTGACCTATTTTATGTCGTAGAATAAAACGTAAAAGTCTCTTAAGCAAGTGTTGACCACAGACTTTATTTAAGGCATCTAACCAAAGACCTAGACATTCACACTAGGGGAACTGTGAGTGGTAACATGCTAACTCATTTCTGGGTTTTAGGATTCATTCCTGGGAAACTCTATCGCAAAGAATCCCACAGGGAAAGTTGCTGTTTAGCACTTGGCAACAACCGTGGACACTGCAAAGCAACCCAAAAAGAAGACAAACTTATCAAAAACAGAGTCTGACAGTAAACGCAATAAAAATAAGTGTCGGTATTGGTTAAGTTAAAAAATGGAGAGAAAGCATAGCTAACAGTTTAGCCTAACTGAGCCAAATGTTCACGGCTGCAACTTCAAGTTCATGTGTATGTAGCTAATGTTAGCTACTACCGTGAATCACAGTGTGTCCTCCGCCTCACTCCCGCTGCTACACACCACCTCGGCAGCAGGTCAAGAGGCGGATCCCCAGTCAGTGGCCACAGCAATGCAAAACAGCTCCAGGGGACCGGACAGAACGGACTCCTGCTGGATCAGCGAACTTTCTGTTGCTGCCATTACACAGGTTAGACCACTGGCCACCGCCCTGATATGACACCTGCTCACCTTGTGGGGAAGACGTCCACAGAGGCGAGGAGCAAAGCGTCTCATGTCTCATTCGTGGTCTGATAAACAGAGAGAAAGCTCCACAGTGATATAAGATTAAATAATCAAAGTACGGGAAACACTAGGTCACACTCTGTGTTATGCAAGTCCACAGACTCAACATTGCTTCTAAGAATATTTAGGGTAATGCAAAGGTCACTGCTTTGTGATAAAAAAAAAGAAGCAATTTTCATGGTAAGGGCGCGCTGTGTGCTCTCCACATGAAAGAAGCGACTGATAAAAAACAAGCATGACTCTCATCCTCTCATTAATCTCCATTATGATATATGTCATCTGAAAAATCCTGGCTGGCCTCAGATCACCCTGGCCAGCTTCATGCACCGAAACATCCACACTGACTGCAGATAATTTAATGACTAAGAATCAGATGCAGTTTTCAATATACCGCCGCACGTTGATATGTGAGCGTATTGAATCTTGAACAGTTTTTATCTCATTTGCAAGCTTTTATTTTCTAAAAATGATAAAAAATCTTTGTATAAATTTGTTTCCAACAGGCCAAATTTTCCTACCTGCACATGAAGTACCTGTTCTTCTCCTGGCTGGCTGTGTTTGTGGGGAGCTGGATAGTTTATGTCGAGTACTCGGCCTACACGGAGCTGTGTCGTGGGCACGACTGCAAAAATTCAATAGTGAGTATTTTATTCCTCATTTCATTTGCATCGACCCACCCAGACTTTGTCCTACATGCGTCCTATATTCCTGACTCCTGGTAACAATTTTTCTCCAGTTGTCCTCCGTGCAGTTCACCCATATTTCCATTGTATTTTTCAGTGTGACAAATACAGAAAGGGGGTCATCGACGGCTCGGCCTGCAGCAGCCTATGCGAGAAAGACACACTCTACCTGGGGAAGTGCTTCACTGCCAAGCCCAACAGCCAGGTCAGTGTTTTTTCAGTCCAACACTCCTCTCCAGTCTGCTTGTTGTTAATCCAGCTGCACCTCAGGCCTATCGTGTTTATTTCAGGTGTACTCTGGGAGCTGGGGAGACCTGGAGGGAGTCATTAAGTGCCAGATGGAGGAGGCTCCTCATTATGATTTGGGAAGTGAGATGGAGCCCAGGAAGGAGGCTGCAGCCTTCAACAAGCCCACCAAGGGGACCTCTGTGGAAAAGTTCAGAGAGATGATCCTCAACCACTTAAAGGTCATGAAGCCTTCAGACCTCTTCCACTCTGCAGGGATGTCACGTCAGCATCCTCTGCCAACATTACTGTCTTTCAGAGGTTGTAGCAGGCTGAGTTTTAAAGTAGAGTGAAGATACATGAAAGTAGAGAAAGAGGGTTAAATAACACTCCAATGTTAGGCCAAAGTTTAGCCAGGGAAAAACTGGCATGGCCGTTTTCACAGGGCTCCCTTTAACTCTCACTTCAGGATATCTAAATAAAAATGGGTCCTGTGGATACCTGTGAGTCTCACTTTACAGACATGTCCATTTTTATGCGAGTCAAATGCAGAATAAGTGTGTTATTTCTGCCCATTGTATTTGAATATTTCTGCGTACTTGGACCCCTCAGCAGTCGTAGAATTGCATACATTGGATATGACCGGAAAGCTGAGACTCTTGTGGATCCAATGAGCCTAATTTTATTCATGTGTGATGATGTTAATCCCCATTGTAGCCATTTAATTGCAGTGAGACCACTTTTTGGAGAAGGACATTACTGTATAAGTGACATACAGTGACCTCTAGGATAATCACAGCCTTATGAAACTTTACAAATACAGAGACGTCGGTCATTCAGATGATGTACGGCTTTCATGTGTGTTATGGCTCACCATCTAATTGCTGAAAAATGCAATTCTTACCAAAAAAATGTCAAAGGATTATGATACCAAATCAGAGCATGGATTTTTCTGTGGTGTTCTTCAAGGTCTTGGTGTCTTGAAAGTTCCAGTGTGTGAGATTTAGGGGGATTTAGTGGCATCTAGCGGTGAGGATTGTAGAATGCAAACAGTTTGAACGGAGGGTGGGGTGGAAGAGGTTAATCTCTAGATAAACTAAAATCCAACACCAAGTTTGACTTTAAAGGTTTTTATTTCTAAACTTTCCTGTCTCCACAGGCTAAAGTGGGGGATCAGGCCAACCTCGCAGACCTGGCGACTCAAGTATTGTCCATAACAGATGCCAACAAAGACGGTCATATCTCACTGCCCGAGGCTCGCTCCACATGGGCTTTGCTGCAGCTCAATGAATTCCTGTTAGCATTAGTCCTGCAAGACAGAGAGCACACACCCAGGTTGCTGGGCTTCTGTGGAGACCTGTATGTGATGGAGAAGGTGCCATATTCTCCGCTGTACGGGATCAGCCTACCCTGGATCATCGAGCTGTGGATTCCTGCCGGCCTGCGCCGCAGCATGGACCAGTGGTTCACCCCATCCTGGCCGCACAAGGCCAAGATCTCCATCGGACTGCTGGAACTGGTCGAGGACGTTTTCCATGGCACTTTTGGCAGCTTCCTCATGTGCGATGTAAGCGCCACCAGTTTTGGCTACAATGACCGCCATGACCTGAAGGTGATGGACGCGCGGTACATTGTTCCGGAAGCCATCTTCCAAGAAAGCGTTAGGCAGCAGCGCTGCGACGTGGACGAGGACTGTCTCTACGGGGCAGACTGCCTCACTTCCTGTGACCTCACCAAGCACCGCTGCACAACAGAGGTCACCAGGCCGAACTTAGCCAAAGCCTGTGAGGCACTCAAGGACTACATTCTGAGAGGTGCCCCGTCAGATGTGAGGGAGGAGTTGGAGAAGCAGCTGTACGCTTGCATCGCACTGAAAGGTTCAGCAGAGCAGATGGAGATTGAGCACTCGCTAATTCTGAACAACCTCAAGACTTTGCTATGGAAGAAAATCTCTCATACTAAAGACTCCTAATAAATAAGCACAAAGGTCATGTTTTTAAATAAAATACAGGCCAGTCTTTTCACTGTGGAAACAAAAGTATATAATTCCCCTTATATTCATCTTTACATGTGTAACTGATGTGTTTTATCCTGAAGCAGATGTTAAGGAATGTCACTTTCATATTAAATCATATAAGTAAACTTTAATATACTGGAGCAAAATGATCAAGTGTAGTTTTTTCTGATTGGTAGACCAATAAACCTGACCTTACCATACAAACCTGAATAGTGAGTGTGTACTTAATCCTTTGCAGTAGTAGTTTGTGAGCACCTTTATTTATTACAAAAGACAAAAAAAGCTCCCTCAAAAGACAAGTGGTGTTCCTGTGCGTAAAGTATGTCAGTTTGCATTCTGGTGATACTCCGAGGACTCGGAACTAAGCCTAAAAATTTCTAGCAAGGAGTCAAAGCTTAGGAGTGATTAGGAAAATCCTCAGAGCAACTCTGTGTGACACATTCTTGCATCAGATGTGATTGGTTGTCCTTTTGAGAGACTGGAAGATGTGGACACCCAGTGGACATGAAGTAAACTGCACCATAATGAGACTAAAAGCACTAACTGTTAGTGCCTAATATCTTAGTGTTGTGATCACTCATATCTTATGTTGTGCCATTTTTTTTTATATTTCCCCTACCTGTCTTTTCACCATTTTCTCCTCTGCTTAAAAAACTTAAACCTCTCAACAGTCTTCCTTCCTACTCCAGTTTTCAATTTAGAGTCTTCAGGATTAAGATATCTTGCGAATAATTTCTTTTTACCAGGACCCAGTCAGGCATCCTGGAAATTCTTTTAAAACATAACTTTTTTTCTAGAATTTTGTCACCAGGAGCAGCTCTTGTACGAGAAAGCTTGGTGAATCTGACCCAATTTCACCGCATGACTAAATTCAGAGGTGGGGTACACCCTGGACAGGTCACCAGACTATCACAGGACTGACGCTCACATTCACACCAAGGCCAATTTAGAGTCACCAATTAACCTACATGTCTTTGGACTGTGGGAGGAAGCCGGAGCACCCTAAGAAAGCCCATACCGACACGGGGAGTGTGTGCAGGATTCATATAATCAGGGCAATGTGAAAAAGTACACATGAGGATCTGACTCTTTTTCGATAGATTTATTAGAACAAATCGTTTCATTTCCAACGGAGCAGACGGACGCCTTAATCTGCATCCTCCTGTTCCTGAGCCCGGAGGAAGCTGGCCTTCTTCTGGGCGACGCGGTCTTTCCTCTGGGCCAGAGAGAGCTTGGCACGGTTCCACCTGGGTCACAAAACAGGCATATTTAGCATTTGCAGGTTTTCTTTGAATAATCGCACCAGAGTTGAAAGTCTTTTTTAACCTCCCAGGTGTCTCAAGAGGCTTAGCTTGCGTTCCAAATTGTGCTAAACTGAGGCCATATGTATGAGTCACCATTTTCCCTTTGAACAGTCACAGCTCACAGACTGCATGAATGTGACCTACACCCTCAGTGAATATTTTACTCCAACTTCTAACAATTTCGTTGCCCTTAAAAGAAACCTAAAAAAAAGTCAGTCCTTACCTCTTCTTCTTGACTTCTTTGGGAGGCTTCTTTTCATGGACTGGGTTCTCACGGATGGCAGCATGAGCCTTTTTGTACATTTCCTCAATCTGAAAGAAATACAACCAGTCAAAGCCGTGTCCGAAAGTTTACTGCACATCTGATTTCTGGGCACCATTAATTCTACATTCCCACTAGCCTTGAAAAATGAAACAAAACCCTTTTTTGCAGATAAATTCTTGAGATTATCATCTTGTTTCATCTCGCAAATCTGCCTTTTATTAAGTGATTAATGAGACATGGATTACTGTGACTGATCAGTGATTAATACACCATCTAGTTCACAATTTTGCAATTTGGAAAAAGCTATTCTGATCCTGTCGAGGGAAGGATAAGAATTGTCGGAATATGTATTCAAATGCAACATTTGAGAACATCAACCTCATTCTGTCATTGGGATTATGATGTCAGCCGGCCTTAAACTCATAAATATGAATTAATGAGACAACAGGGGCCACTGCCCGTTTATGTGGAGACTATGGCTGAATTAAAATTGGTTTTAATGTCCAAGATTTATTTGACTCATTATCTCTAACATTCATTGATTGGACCAAAGACAGATTAATCATTTGGTGCTTTTTTTATTTCCCCAAGTCAAAGAACGTGATCACTGCACCATGACCCTGAGATCACTCAACGGGGAATTACTAATTGCTGTGTGTGATATTTGCCACTGATGAGATAGTTGATAGATGGATTAGGGGAGGAAAAAAAAGGATCTTAGACCACAAGCTAGTTAAGTTCACACAAGGGCAAGCCTCAAAAAAAAGCTCAAGAACGCCATCTACCTCCTGATGCAAGACAGAGCGGACAGACAATTCAAGGATGCACAAAAAGGACTTGCCGCATCAGGGGTGACGCCATTCTTGATGAAGCGCGAGAACTGCTTCTTGTAGGCTTCCTCGTCCTCCTCCATCAGGTAGCTCATGTACTCGGACACGTTGATGCCCATGATGTGCTTGCGGTGAACCTCAGCGTTGAACTCCTTGCTCTCGGGATCGTACCCAGGGAAGCGCTTGGTGCTGGAGGGGGAAAACAGCAGGTCACAATCATCAAGAGGAACCTCCAGATTTTAGACAGTACTGAGTTATGGCATGTACAATTTCTACCTGTATCATTACCACATCGAATCATGCTCTTTGCGCTCAAGCACACTGTCAAACAGTCAGCTGCTGTTTTCATTCTTCCTCATAAAAAGGCAAACAAACTGTGCAAGCAGCATCTAAACCTGGCTGAGACTATAAACCCTCCACATGTGGCCAGGCAGATCACCACACTGCAGCTGAAATGCACACTGCAGTCAGGCACAGACCACATTTTAATGCAAGGTGGAAACAGTATGTTGGAGCAACTGCAAGCTCCTGCTATATGAATCTGCAGTGACCAAACTCAGTTCACCTCTGAAACATAACTGAGTGAAAGCATGTTTCAGTATTATTTCCTCACAAAACTTTAACTTCACTCTTTGATGCTTTCTCATTACTGACAGTACACAAATCACAAGTGTTTGAGTGTAACGCCAGGTATTTCACTCATTAACGACTGCACATGTAAGGCAGCAAGCTTTGCATTTTTATCTGATTTAACTTATAAAAGTCTTTCAAATGGCACCAGTGGAGGACACACTGGACAGGATGTGGGTGCTCATGAAAAAAGAAATTAAGTGCCTCTTTACGCAACAAACAACTCAACAATTAACTTTCTATATGCCGACTGCGGCTTGATATCTATATCATGGTGTATTCCCATCCCCAATAGCAATGCCTGCTCACCCAAGGTAGGCAGTGTCTGATTGGCTTTGCCTCAGTAACAGTGGTCAGTTAACATTCAGAAATTCTGAGGTTTTTGCAGTCCATGAACGCAACAGAGGCATTCTGGTGTGATCAATCAGAGCTGATCAGATCAGATGGATTAGGCAAGAAGCTGCCGCACAGGTGAGTGGAAGCAAACTTCTAGATCCAGCACTAGACTGCAGGGTGCGCAGTTTCCATGAAAACACAGCTGGTTTCTTTCAAAGTAGGTTGGAAGAAGGATGGACAATGCTGAAATCAGGGCACTGAATGGTTAACTCTCACAACAACTGGTGTTCTGCTGCACCATCTGTGGCCAGAGTACACTCTGCCATCCAGAGAGTGTGGTGCTCTGAGTACACAAATGCTATAAGTATCCTCACGGTGCTTCTAATTGATGGTTATGCTCCAAATATACAAAATTAATATGAGACAGCAAATGCTGACATCATCAAAGGCCACCACAAAGAAATGAGTGTGGGAGAAACCCAGACACGACAGACTGTTACCGTTTACTGTATTTAGAGATTTGATCAAAAAATAAATCAATGTTTGGCAGACAAGATGAAACCATCCATGGCTCAATATCTGACCAAGCAGTCTCAGCACAAGCCTTGAAGTTACATTCCCTGAGAGACAATTGAACAAACGCACCGTTTCATTTACTACTTGAAAAATTTAACAGCAAACATCACCGTTTCTGACAGGTCGCCTGCACACTTCAGCTGAAGAGCTCGAGGGCCAATCAGAATACAAAACCACTTTCACTCACTGAAAAGAAAAACTCAACAAAACATGGTCTACATAAACACATTTGACTTGCAGGACAAAAATCACAAGTGTTACTGTTCAATTAAAGTGTCCTAAATGGAATTCAGCTATCACCTGTGTTTTTCCTGATGTTGAAGTATCATCCATGAAAAACATCTAACCAGAAGAGCAAAGCACTACGAAGCAACACTGACTATATCTAGAATTTGCAGACTTAAATCTGGCTGACACCACACTGCATCCAAATTTCACTTTAAAAAAAACAGGCATATCTACCAAATAACAGAAAACTCATTTTGGAATGAAACCTCATTTTCCTCACACAGTCCGCGCTGCCAAGCACACTATCAAATCCAATGTGTTTGACAGGAAGTGAGACAAGTAAGTTACCTGTGTGGGATGGACAGACCTCCATCCACAGCCCCCTTCAGGGCACCGAAAACCTTGTTGCCTGTGGTGGTTCTGGCAAGTCCTGCGTCCAGGTAGCAGGTGAATGCGCCCGGCTGCCCGTCAATGCTCTCCACGTTGAACTCATCGCCTGTCACCTCAACCTGGCCTTCATACACTTTATCCAGGCCAAACTTGTTCAGCAGCTGAGGACGGATAATCAATTCAAGATCAACATGTGGTTCAGCCGCCAACTTGTTTTGTTTCCACAAGTTTACAAACTATTCATCTTGAACCTGGATTAAAAAAATAAATAAATAAATAAAGGTTTATACGTACTCTACGGGCCAGCAGCAGACCAGTGCAGTAGGCTGCTGCGTAGTTCGTCAGGCCCACGGCGATTCCGTATTTTGGCAGCTCGTGTGAGTAGGCCGCACACACAATCATATCACCCTCAATCTTGGCATAGGCGATCTGTAACACAGGCAAAAGTAATATTGAATTTATAGCACATTCATGTCAATTATGGAGTGTGAAAGACAACTGGCGCTGTTGTACACAAGATAGTACAACTTGCATATAAGGATGCACGATATCTATCCCGCTGATAATGGGACATTTAT
Organism: Epinephelus cyanopodus; assembly: GCA_026686955.1. NCBI lineage: Eukaryota > Metazoa > Chordata > Actinopteri > Perciformes > Serranidae > Epinephelus > Epinephelus cyanopodus. The sequence goes on from CM048920.1 coordinate 8,881,895, forward strand.
AATCATGCATTATTCCAATAATTGAAATTACAGCCGATAAATAGCGCCAATTTTTCTCACGACTCAACGAGGGCAGCGTACATGTACCTTTAAACTTTGTTTGCCAGCCGCCAATAAACACAGAACAACAAAAACTGCAGCACACTGTCTAGAGGGCAAAACATATCGCGGTGCAGACGTCTCTCACAGTTTCAGAGGACGACAACAGGACTGCGCAGAGGTTGTGATCTCCAGCCGCTGAACAGGCTAGACACAGCACTGGAGGACCGTCTCCAGAGTGTTAGCACAAGCTAATAAGCAGCAGCGGCTTATATCTAATGCCTCGACTCTGTTAACCTTTTTAATTGCCGCTAGCCATGTGATGCTACAGTTAGCGGTTATTTGTATCTTTACCTGGCAAACCAGTCTGGAGCACGTGTCATAATGTGAGGGGTGACTCTGTATCACAGCGCTATTCTACTTGGTAGCTGTAGGCTAGTCTATCGTGAGATGATTATGTTGTTAACATTTCAAACGCCAAATGTATGCAGACCTGCCAATGTGCATTCAACCCGTTCATGAGTCAGCTGTCACTGTCGTTTACTGTAGTTTGTACACTCTATTGATACACCAGAGAGTAACACCAGGCTACATATTTTCCCTCTTACAATTACCTATAAATTTAATACTTTAAATTTAAGTCATTTCACTTTCATATCCTTCTATTCATGTTCATCTGTGGTGTAGGGTCATACGAGGTCGAGGCGTTTGCCATTTGACAATGCCCCAGAAAATCTCCCTCTTTTCCACAGCCTAATGTCGGCAGGCATTACGAATCACAACTGACTGTTTTTGTCGCGTTAGGAGTTTGATTCAATCAGGTCAGGGCTATGGAATATTAATACATCCATATCTTCTCACTACATATTAACCTAACTTAACCTCAGGTGTACATAAGCTACAGGTTAGACACTTCTTTTTAAATTACAAAAATGTGAAATCATCAATTATTGTATCTGTTATCGGCCATGAGAAGGTAATTATCGGTTATCAGAAGACAAAATCCATATCGGTGCATCCTACTTGCACACACTGCAGAGCAGGTCAATCTGATGCCACATTGCTCCCAGCAATAATTGGAAAACTCCACATCATAATTTCACCATATACTTCGGCTACGTTTCCGTTTGTCAGACACAGAATTCTCTTTATATTTAAGTACCGCGGTCTTTACATCCTCTTCAGTTCAATGATGATAATCTCAGTGTATGCTCACCTGGCAGCAGATGTCCCTGTTGGAGAAGCGGACAATCATGCGGTACTTGGGTGTGTTGTACTTGTTCTTATCTTGTACGACCAGGCGCTTACGAGCAAAGAAGTCGGTCTTTCCCTCTGGAAGAAACACACACACAATTACTTAAACACTACCCCAATGAACTGTGACAGCAGGATGAGGATGGTTGGCACAGGGTCTCTTACCTCTCCTCCTCCTGAATTTGACCTGGTACCTCTTGAAGTAGGCCTTGTTCTTCACCACTTTAACAAAACCCTGCAGGGGGACATGCACACAGTTAGCATCGGGGGCCAGACACACACTGTCACAACAGCTAACTTCACGTACAGCGTGGCTGTGGTCCGAGTTATGAGCCTGTCACTGTCACACGGTACCGTTACAGCCGGCTAGCATTAGCCACCTGGGCCAATGGGAATGAACGAGAGGAGTTAGCATAACTGCTACACCAGGCTAACGGTGAGCAAACAGGGTAATAGTACGCTGTATAAAATGGAAAATTGGGGGATGAGAGTTAAGGGACCGAGTGGACGCAAACTGAGGAATATAACACAGCACAATAGCCAACAGGAAAAAGGAAGCAGCAAGTTTGTGTCAGCAGCCATTAGGCCACGTTTAGGCAGACCCGGGTAAGCGTTAGCATGACTTAATCTATCTTCATCTGAACATCAGCGGCATGTTTTCAAACGTCTGACAGCACACAGCACATCATGTATGTGTTAGGAATGCGTGGAGACACATATTGGGACGGATTACAAACCATTTTTGCAGTCTTTTCGTCTCCTTATGAAGGAGCCCGGAGCCAAAGACTGGGGCTTGACTCCGCTGCACTGGAAAAAGGAAGATTGCCGTGCGCATGCGCCGTAAATAGCGTGTCACAGGATGAGGTGCAGGACGCCATGCTGCGGAGGATTCACCACTCTGCCCCCTGTCGGCCCGGGGCGGAAATAACACATCCAAAACATCCAACATACACATTTAGGTCTTTATTTAAGCTCAAATTTAAATATTTAATAAGCAAAGTAGTGCTTGTTAAATTAGATAATGCATCCTTTGCATACTTAAACTTAATGTAACTAATCAACTGGGAAAGTTTCAGTTTTACTCAGAAACAGAATTGGGTTTATTGCCCAAAAGGTTTGTATCCACCAGCACCAAAGGGTTTTTACAGTTTGAGGCCTGAGTGCATACAATACATTTGTGCACAGAAATGAGCAGAAAAGAAATAAATAAATATCTATACTACATACACCTAGCAGCTGCTACACATTCACATTCTACATTTATAATTTTGTTTTAACAGGCAACAACAAAGAAAACAATGCCATGTTGCGCACACTTTAGTGGTGCATAGGCCTGTGTTCAGTTGCAACAATCAGGCTCTGCTCTCCTCTCCTCTTCTCAATTTGTTCTCCTCCACTCCTCATTCTCTTCTTCTTTCTTTTTAATAGCCCCTATAATTCTTATAATTACCTTCCAAATACGCTGTAAATATTGTTGGACACACAGAACAGACGTGCAGCTCAGTCCTCCTTCTCTGCCTCTTTACGCACCACAGACCCAAACTGCATGATGTTTTTGTTAAAATTACTTTTGAGAGACACAACGTGGGAGACGTAAACTTTAATTCAGATTGAGTTTTGGTTTGAAAAGACATGTGGAAGTGGCAAAGTAATTTGGCGTCTTTCTCCGCTTGCACTGGACAGTTGGTGAACGTGAATCTGGCGGGGAGTTGGAGGTAGATGATATGGTTTTACGCCAGACTATCTTACATTGTTTTTTGCATGTGGTTGCCACACCTGAGTTTGAAGAGGTGGGGACAGGGGGTTGGAGATACAACACACTTTAAATTGAGAATTGATGCCATGGGCCAAATTTAAAAACTAAAATATAAAAGTATTAAAAGAAATACAAAAAAAAAAACATGTCTTGCAAAAGGCGCACTAATCTAGACAAGAAGGCAAAAGGACAGGAGCTGCTGTGATTGGCATTATCGAAGCTTTCTTTAATCACCCACTAGTAGCATGTAGCAGACAGTTTTATAAGCGATATTTAAAATTACCACTAAGCTATCAGGCATCACCATATTCAGCCAGGTATCACCTGTCACAGTAGCAGAAATAGAGTGATTCATTCGAGATGAATTACGTAGTTCTGCATCACAAACTGAGTATTTAGCCATTGATTGGCAGGGATTAAAAGGTGTATACAGCAGAATGTAACTGGGGATATGGGTGTGACTGCAAACAATACCATCATAGTGACAGTTAACTGAGTGATAAGTCAGTTAATTATCTGATGAACCTGCCACATAATGATTTGACCTTTGTTGACTCTCCCAACACACAGCTGCTGCAACACAAATCATCAAGGTGGAAGTGTTTCTAAAAAGCTATCTTCTCTTTCTAATGCTCTGGCTATTTATTTTCATTTTATTCTTTGAGGGGCAACAATTCTACCTCATTACTGAGAATTACTATTTCCCTCTGTGTTCATGGCTACCTAATTATCTACGCGCAACAGACTGAGATGTGATTGTTGTGACAGTGTATTAGATTCAGTGGCCTGCAGTCTCCATGGTGCTGCCAAGGGGGAAAGTCCCTGCATGCTTTGAACGCAGACAGTACAACGTTCAAGTTACAAGGACCAGCTCTTTCTTCAACCCCCGGCAGATCTGGCCAACAAGACATCAGGGAGATTTACAATACCCTGCAAACGGCAACAATCAACATATGGAGACCCCTTTTCTCCTACATGGCCACTAAACCAGGACACTGACCCAAACCTTCTTTAAACCTTTGAAACCTCTGGGAGCCAGCTGTTTATGCATCTTGGATAAACATCCCTCCAATGTAGGCGACCATACCTCACCTCTAAGAGCCAGTCAACCACAGAAAGTATCTGGCGTGGACTTTAAACCCACTGTGAACCCTGATCTCTAGTTTGGATTTTGTCTACGGACAATTGGTGGATCAGTATGTGTGTTATTTAACGACGTGTTTGCCTCAGACTTTTATTTCATTGCCTTTAAGCTTGAAAGTTCACCACAATGTAGTTCCACCATCTCTGATTAGAAACCAGTGTGATCATTTTTTATTAAGGTCCAGTGTGACAGATTGAGGGGGATTTAGTGTCATCTAGTGGTGAGGACTACCAATTGCAACCAGCTGAAATTCTTCCGGGTTACAATTCCTTCAGTGTTCGTTGTTCAGAGGGTTTTTACTGGGGGCCAAATCTGCAGATGTCTCTTCCTCTCCAAAACAAACAGACAAGGTGATTTAAATTGGTAAAAACACTGAAAAAAGCAGTTTCACGTTACGAATTAATGTTTCTCCAGTGCTGTCTGGCAAGTCGAAGACAGGCCTCTCACCCAGTGCCTGCTAATGTCTGCTCACCTTTCTTTTCTTAAAATCCAGACGTCCAGGGCATTTTTAACGGCAGCCAAATTGTCGGCAGAGCTCTCCTCCTCTGAAAAACAAACAGACCTGGTGATTTGAATTGGTACAAACATGTAAGAAATGTTTTTCACTTTAAAAGATGAGTGATTTTTTCAACAATAGTATAGAGGAGAGGTCAGAGGTTCTTAATTTCATAATTTATAACCTCAGTTGGCTACTTAGTACTAACATGTTAGACCGTTAATTTGACTCGCTGCTTCTCAGGTAACAGTCACCTCATCTGCTCATCTGATTGTCCACTTATCAGAACATCAGCAGTTCAATCCCCGGCTTCCCAAATCCGCTTGTGGAAGTGTCTTTGGGCAAAATACTGAACCCCGTATTGCTCTATAGTTGTGCCATTGGTGTGTGAGTGTATGTGAATGTTAAAGCTGAGTAATGGTAAAAGGTAAATGAATTTACACTTGCATGGCACTTTTATAGTCCTCCGATCATTCACAGCCCTTTCACACCACAGAGCCACACTGAGCAATTCACACACTGGTGGCTGAGGCTACCATACAAGCTGGCACCTGCTACTTATTTCAGCAGCTGCAGGTGGCACCTTGAATGGTAGCCTTGGCCAACAGTGTGTGAACATGTGCCTAAATGAGTGAATAGGACATGTAGTGTAAAAGCTGTAATGGTGTGGGGGAGATTTTCTTAGTACCAGCTGAGCCTGGTTTAAACACCACAGCCTACCTGAGTATTGTTGCTGACCATGTCCATCCCTTTATGACCACAGTGTACCATCTTCTGATGGCTACTTCCAGCAGGATAACGCACCATGTCACAAAGCTCAAATCATCTCAAACTGGTTTCTTGGACATGACAATGAGTTCACTGTACTCCAATGGCCTCCAGTCACCAGAGCTCAGTCCAATAGAGCACCTTTGGGATGTGGTGGAACGGGAGACTCACATCATGGATGTGCAGCCGACAAATCTGCAGCAACTGTGTGATGTCATCATGTCAATATGGACCAACATCTATAGCAAGATGTACCTAATAAAGTGGCTGGTAAGTGTATATGACAATGTCAGGGGGTATTTGAGCCGATCTTTGTACTCGTGTAGTTGCCTCTTTTTTTTTTTTTGCATTTTTATGATTCACTTACAGCACATATGTACATACTTTTTGGCTTTTCTTTGCAGTAATGTCATTTTGTGTTTTATATTGTTTTAGAGCTGCATACTTTCTATTTTGTATGTTTGTTCTTGAGATTTCACAAGAGTTTTTTTCTGGTTAAATAAATAAAATTAGATAAAAAAAAAAAATAGCGCTTTGAGTGGTGGGAAGACTAGAAAGACGCTTTACAAGTGCAAGTCCATTTACCATCTGTTTATCAGGTCTCATATACGCTACACAATAGAAAACTGCATTATTCATTGGAGTCATTCATTAGCCATAGCCTCGTGTACCAGTTTCTCCTTGCCCTCTTGTGTCTTGTTTGTAAAATGTTGTGTTTAGTGCTTGTAGCTATAGTATAAGTAAGAACTAAAAGTGAACTTGTGCTTGCATCTCAGTCATTTAACCTTAAAAGACCTATGTCCTCACAAAAAAGCCTATTTAAGATTACTCATAATTCTAATTGATTTCTCTTGTGTGGCCCACAAGCAGGACTCTCTCCCTCTTACTTTACGTACTCACATATGAGTTACGTTGGTGAACCCCTGATGTCATATTCGACTTGTGTGCATCAAGAGTTCATAATTCCCACTTATAACCATAACACTGTATGTGTTTAAAAATTCTTCCACTGCTTTTCAGCTCCTTCTAAGAACAGAGGAGTGTCTAACAGCCAACAAAAGAGATGCGTCACTGCTCTCATGTGAAACCTGAAAAGTGGGTTTTAGGACTGCTTGGTATGTGAATCAAGGCAGTCTGCTCGCTCACTTTTTCATCAGAACACTTACGCCATAACGTAGTGACTTCATCATGAGTTTCTATTGACACCTCCGGCTCAGTGAATGTCAGCTGTCAGAGGAAGCGAAGCAGCTCCTGGCCACTTTGGAGATCATCGTAGATACTTTTATCACGGTTTACAGTTTTGTTTTTTGAGGAATACCCACAAAGTAGGAAGAGTGTTTTTTCTAATTTGATTAATGGTATTTTTTGATTCTGTTGTGGGCACTGTGACAGCAGTGTTCGAACCTCCAGTCTGCTCGAACGGAAGTAACTTTTCTCTCAGCAATGAACCTCAGGTAAGTTTCTGAAGATCAGATAATGATCAGCACTACACACAAAGAGCTACAGGAAGCTTGAGACTCTTTGTCTTAAGCACTCATAATGTAATCTACGCTATCTTCACTGTTACTGGATTATTAATGTCTGAAGTGTGGTGAAACATAATCATATCTGTGATGAAAGAATGACTAATACCAATATGGCTCAGGCGCTTCCTTGTGTTGCCTCCTGCTTCCTGAACGTATTCTCTAACACAACTACTCACTATTTGTTTTAAATTTTGGAATAGATTAAACGTAACAGACTGAGGTCATTAAGAATTTGAAATGTAATTAGAATCATAAATACTTGCTATAATATTACGGTGCACTGGAGTTCTGGTAGGGTTGCTGTACCTCAGCAGAAAGCGTTGCTGTTCATTGCTTTTGAATGTATTCAAAAGTGAAAACTAAAACTTAACATAAGTGTTGGGTAGGCTGTATCAATGTTGACTGTTCTAGTTTCTGTGAAGTGATAGTATGTAAAAGTGCATTTTTATTCTGCGGCCCTCAATCATCTGTTAGTCCCCTAAAAACCTGACAACCCCTGATCTAAGATTTTTGATTGCAGATGCTCTAAGATAGTTTGTTTAGCACTCTAAAAAATGTCTCCTGGGGGTAAATATCCCTCACCCCACACCCACGAGGGTTGGCTGCAGATGGTGTAACAGTATGCTACATAGGCGACTACAGCCCTGACCTGAGAGGTTTGTTGGTAACCTAAGTGCTTTGAGATAAGTACTGCACTTCAGCTTGAGGATATACCCCAAATCAATTCAGTATCAACACTGCCAGATCTATATTTTGGAGAATTTCAAATCCTTGATTAAAAAATGTAATAGTAGTCAGATGAGAAAAATATTAACTGATGATCTATTTCAAATTTGAGTAATGTATTTTTTTTTTTACATGGATGAATTCTTAAAAGGCAAAGAAATTCATTTCGAATTAATTAATAATATATATCCTTCCAGTGAATCCCTTAGAATGAGACTTAACTTTGAGAGTAATGTTTGTTCTTTCTGCACTTCAGATACTGAAACCACACAACACATTTTCTCAGCTCGTGGTCATTCCCAACTATTTTGGAAACAGATGGAAGAATGGTTTAAACAAAAGAATGTAATGAATTTATGAAAGAAAGATGAGAAAATATGTTGCTAACACAATTATTATTATGGTCAAATATGACACACACAAAGCAAAATTTATGAAAACACCAAACATCTTTGAAGCCTCCTGTAATGAATTTTGTTGTACTGCAAATCCCTAAAATGTATAAATTCTAAATATGCAAACAAACTGCTCAACTGTGCAGAAATGTACAAATTTCCAGACCCTGAAAATCATATGTTAACACTCAGATGAAGAGCAAATAACTTTGTCTTGCATTACGTACCTTTAATATAATACCGATAAATCTTTTTTCACTAAGCTAGAATATGCCTTTATGCACATGACAATGTCTAATTTAATGTTTATTTAGGGAAGTCCTCTTGTCGAGCCCCTTGAGGGTTTTTTGGACCTCCTTGCATGTTCCCCATTGTTCTTTTTTTTTAATTTCTTTTTTCCTAAAAAAAGAAGTTCTTTTATCACCGACTGTAATTTGTTTTAATGGTAATTGTATTACTGATTGTCAATTTTTTTATGGTAATTGTAATGTTGACTTTTTTTAATATATAAACAAACAAACAAAAACAAACAATATTTTATAGAGTATAGCACTCAACTAGTTTTTAAAAGGCTTGTATGAAGTCAGTGCACCACATTGGCCTTGTCACAATTACCGCAATTAACTTTTCTGCCATAAGATCTACTATAATTTTACATATAATGCTCAGTTTTGTTGACACTATCATACACCAACATGTGTCAGTTACATTACAGCATTTAGCACTGAGGTCATTACATAGTGGTGGTGTTGTTCTGGACTGTATTATATTGAGAGGTGTCCAGTACAACACCATCTTTATGACCATTGTAAAGATATTAGGCAGGGCTGTTGTGTTGGATTATATTAGGATTATAGTGAGTGGCCACTGAGTGTTCAGGACAGCTGGTGTGTACCTGAGACCAGGCAGTATGTGTAATATAAATAATATGGTGGACTTGCCTTATTATTGTAATTCTAAATTGTTAATTACAAGTTATTAAAAGCTAAACTTCTACCTGAAGATACTATAGTTCTCCATCAGCTAGCAGCTATTTTTGTTTACTGGTAAATACAGTGTTTCCTCGCTCTGAGTGGATGAAAATAATTTAAGGTCTATGAAGCGCAAACACCTGGTGGCGGTGTTGCTCAGAGTTGGAGGTTACAGCGCGTGCGCAGTGCGATGTAAACATTTGGTAGGCCGCCGCCGTCTGTGTGAGCTGAGCAGACATCAGTGTGTACACGTATTATACGGCTCATGGGCTGGACCTGCTCGGTCAATGGGAACTAGCTAGCTAACAGCGCTGGCTAGCCTTCAAGTGGAAACCCAGCTATGCTAACTTGGAGAATATAGCTGATGTTTTCGGGTCAAGCGTCCGAAAACCGGCCTTTTTCTTACAACAGTGGGACTTTACTTTCGTGCATGGGAAGCAGACGACGTTTGCTGCCGCTGGTTAAAAACGCTTCAAGGTAAAAGGATTGTTCTTGGGGTTTTTTCGGGCTCTGACTAAGCACTGGAGCGAACAGTAACTCAGAAAACGACTTGCAGTTATCACTGTAAGAGTCCAAGTGAATTGGGGTGACAGCACAACCAAGAAGTAGACGGCTTCACTTCTGAACTCTTGCAGTTGTTTTGTCGCAGTATTCGCTTCTTACCCGGTTGTTAGTCATGCCAGTGAACGCTTAGCCTAGTGTTGGAAAACTAGTTAATTTGCCTGCTAAGGGCTCCGACTATCACCTGGGAACAAACTATAATTTAATGAGGTATGAGATGTTTTTTTTTCTGCTTTGCAATTTGGAAATAACCAAACGATTGAAGTGTTGAACTCGCCTGTAACGTTAAGCCTCGTCACACTCGCCATCGTTAAAGCTTTCTGCATGTAAGACACAGAACACTGTTGCATTTGATGCTGCATGTCCATTTCAGCTCACCACAACAGCGAGCCATAAAAGGAGCAGATACTTCTCCTCTGTCTATTTACTGCCTGTAAACTAAAATGTGTTTGATAGCTGGGAGCACGGTGTGTAGCCTAAGCAGAGGATTTACGCTGCTCAGCCCTGTGTGGCATTGGCTGTGTGCAGGCCAAGGATATATTTAACTCAAACTGCGGAGAAGTGACTTGCAAGTTGCAACAACACCACGGCTCTGTGGCCACAGATGTAGGGGACGATTAACCCAAAGTTTAACACCTTATAAAACCTTCTTTACTCCACTACAATTGTCTCATAACTTTAGTTACAAGTTACTTTACAAATTAGGTTTATTAAGACTGCAAAGCAACCCATAAATTCTGATATATAACTAAAGATATACATAAAATTAGCTCCATCTTTACCATCTGCAACATAAAAGCGGTGCACACATTAATCTATCAATAGATATAACCAATATTACAACACATTTTATTCTGTGGTACAGTATGAGAGTTTCAGGATACTATAACCATCAGGGTTTCACAGTATGATGATATATGTCTTAAAGGAATTAAATCAAAATGTTTTTTTCCCTTTCTTGATTCTTTAGTACTAAAATTGAAACTTTAATCTATTTTTTAAGTATGTGTTTTGAAAACACTTAATATACTTTTGTATTTTTCCTCAAGTAAGTTTTTGAACGCATGATTTTTACTTGTAACCAGGTGTTTCTACACTGTGGTGTTGCTGCTTTTACTTGAAGGAACATTGTGTAAGATTGAGAGAGATGTAGTGGTGTGTAGCGGTGAGGATTGCATAAAGCAACGAGCTTAACTTCTCTCAACGAGATCTTCGTCAGCATTGGTTTTTACCAGGAGCTGAATTATCTGCAGAGGTCTTTTCCTCTCTAACAAACAGACCAAATGCACCAAATAAAGCAGTTTGCTGCAACAAGGTTCTGCTAATGTGGGCTCACCTTTTGTCTGATTTATATGTTCAGGAGTTTTTTATTACCAGGAGCCGAATTATCCGCAGTCGTCTCCTCCTCTCCAAAACAAACAGACCCGGTGATTAAGGAAAACACAGAGTAAAGCAGTGCTTGTTGCAAATCAGTGTTTCTCCAGTGTAGTTTGGCTTGCTGGAGACAGGCTGCATCATATAACGTTCATAATAGACGTTCAGGAGGTTTTACCATGAGCCAAATTATCCACAGAGATCTCTTCCTCTGCAAAACAAACAGACCAGGTGATTAAAACCAGTAAAAATACTGAATAAAGCAGTTGCATGTTAGAAAATATGGTGTTTTTCCAATGCTGCTGGTCACTGAGGAGCTTTTAACTCTGTAGACAAGGACAAGGACCCGCTCTCTAGATATAAATGGCTCATTCCAAGGTAACAAAAACACAACAATGCTTATTTTCAGGCGATCATACACCAAAGAAAACATACTTATTTATTCTATTCCATTTCTGCCAATATATCCGCCTGATCCCTACACACTGGACCTTTTTAAGTAAAAGATATGAGTACTTCTACCACTGATTTAGCTCATCCTTTGCCTCAATGTATTCCGTTTCAATACACCCCTGCAACTCTGCATTTCTGTGATCAGAATTCACCCAGAGTGCTAAAATTAGCATGTGTAGGTTAGCGACTTTTTGTAAAACACGTTTCCTGGGAGGTAACTAACACTGAACTTCTCTTTTTTGTCAAGTGTTTTTCTGGAAGTTGTATCTGTGAGAATACAGAAAGATTTACCACAGAAACTTTTATCTGACCACCAACCTCAGAGCAACATTACAGAATGAGTTATAATAACCCACATGTTTTGGGACCTGTTTTATGGGGTTATCGCACACCGAGAAAGTTTCGGTTGAGTGGTTGCAAGAGGCTGCAGCGACATCTGTCAAACTAGTGAGTGCAAGTGAATGGAGTGAGCTTTTCAAGTGGTCCAATACCACATATGGGCATATCGCACAGATCTAGAGGTGGTCTGTGGAAGACCATATGCCAGTCCCTGACATAGACAATGGAGCTTACACACACTTTCACAGAGCGCTTAGTAGCTGGTGCTTTAGACTGGCTCTCACTCCCACAGAATAAACTAACCAAGGCTGAGATATATGTTTGAACATTATTGATTGAAACATTTCCTACACTACTGTAAGGCTACTTTCTGCAGTGCGGGTTTTGCAGGCCAAGTGTAAATTATTAGCCAGTGGTTGCAACTCTCATTATGTGGCTGCATAATGAAGAATAGCCTTCAGTGGGACCATTGAAATGCTGATTGTACACTGGGAAAATCTGAGCTTCCCCCTGTGTGTGAAGTGAAAGGCCTTTCTACCTCAGTGTGAGTGTGTTGTTGTAAGTCAGGCCTGTGTTTTAATACCCTCACACAGCACATGGACGGCATGTTTCCCTGAAGATGGCCATGCTCTCTCCTGCTGGGCCACACAGTTTGTCCTCATTCACTGCCTAGAAATGGTATGCGAGGAAAGAGAAGCAAAAGAGAGAAAGGCGAGATGAATCAGTCTTGTCACCTCACATGACGACGATAAACACCTTGTAGTCTGAACCTTGTAGTTTTACATTTGTTCTGGCTCTTTTAAGAATCTGTTTTACAGCACCGTGAGATATCTGTTGGGTGGTGTGCATTTTGAATTAGGAGAAAGGAAATGCTTCTCTGCTCTTTCTCAGTTCCCCAATCGTCTTGAAGTTGTTTCGCTGGGGCTTTTTTATTCGTGCTTCGCTGTGGGTTTCATTAGCTATGCGCACTGCATCTCAGGGCCCCCTTTGAGTTCTTTGGCAAACAAAAGCAGAAACAATCTCTGTATCCAGGATTTATAGGGACGCCTTGCTTCAGTTGGCTGGGCTTGCTAGGAGGAATGTATTCTAAGGCCACCTGGACACTGGCATCTCTCAAAGCGTGGTCTTCCCCTGTCCTGACTACGTTGATTTTAGATCTGATCGCATTTTGCTCCCAGAATGCTGCATTTGGGTTGTTTTTAAGCTGCGTAAAAAAAAAAAAAAAAAAATGCAATAAATCATACTGCTGTTTCTGATTTGTCGAGGTTTTATGAATCAGGAAATTAACTAATCAGATAATTATGTATGAAGCTAATCATTAATCAAACCTAATAAGAGCACACTTTAACAAGGCAAGGTCCAGACCTTAACCTCCACTTGGCCCCACGTGGTGTTTAGTCTATGTGGTCATCTTTTCTCTCCCCCAGTTAGTTCTGCATGGCGTCCCACATTGGGAGTCGGTCTGTGAAGAGACCTCACGTTTTCTTCTTTGCTTTCAAAGAGAAAGGCTGCAGACACAATGCTAGCCTGGATCAGTGGTGCAAAAAAGAGTTGGGTAGGGGGGAAAGATACAAACTGGGGAGCGCAGTTCTTCAGAATCAGAGTGTCCTTTTTTTAAATATTCCCATATCATTGATGATTCTAATTTTTAATCCTTTTTACATTTTAATAATTCAGTTAGATGCAGTCATCTATAACTGGGTTAATGTGTCTGTCAGGGAGATTAGATGTCCTAATACTCTTTCAGTTCTGTGTAATACAAACAAAAGGATGTATTAATTAACTGGACGACCGTGTATGCTTTTACTTTTCTGCTGTTGAAGTGGGAAAATGTGCTGATCAACATCTGTGTCAGGTTGCACTGCACACACCCAATCGATATTCTGGCTCTGTGCAGGAGCAGGATGTGTCCGTTAGTGGTGTGGATCCTGTTATTTTTGGTAATGGCAGTCAGAGTGGGTAAACTGTATTTTCACAATCATTGAATTTGTGTTTGTGTGAGCATTGTACTGAGTTGTACGGGAAAAAAAGTTTAACTCATGAAGGTCTTTTTCTTAAAAGACAGAGATAAAGACAGACTATCATCTGTTATATAGATAAATCACTGTCTAATTATAGGTGATGTGTAAGACAGTGAGCCACATGGTATTGGGAAGGTCAGTAAATATGCCCCCCACAGTGAACGCTCAGGAACAGGGTGTTGTCATGATAACAGTTAAAGTTCAGTGTACCTGCTTCTTGTTTTTTTCCATTTCAGCATAGACTGGGCACAGGCACAATGCCAGGAGACCCCAGAGGTAGAGTGTGCATCATAATATACAGTAGCTTTCACTATACATAATGTCAGTGAATTCCTGATTCACCAATGTTTTCTCTGATTGTTTTTTTGTTAGCATTTCTGTCTTTATTACAGTAGACGGATCACAGTGATGATTTAGACAGGAGATACAGGGAGAGGGGAATGACAAGCAGTTATGGTCCCAGGCTGGAATTAGACCTGTGTTAATATCATATGAAAAAATCATATCGACGTCTTGACACATTCGTCATACTGTTACCAACGGCAACAACAAGCACGGCTGAAAGCAAAATTATTACCGACTCTGCGGTGGTTCCAAAAAGAGGAGCAGCTTCAGTAGTGTGGAATAAACTGTGGCGACCTGAATGTTTTATGAACAGCCCCGGACCTCTCAGACTCTCTTAGTGAACTCATTCAGCGGCTCCTCTGGCAGCAGCACAACGTCTCTCCCTCTGCTCTGCCGCTGTACGCACACCAGAGTCGGTGTCGTCAAGTGGTTTTGTCATAAACCCTTGGTAAAATAAAATAGTTCCGGTATCATTACAGCCTGTCGCAGATTACAGCGTGATGATTAGAGGAGAAATGGTAGAGCATAAAGGTCCAGGTGGGAAAAAACCCCAACTCAATCATTTAGGATTTTACTAAAAGAAGGAATTCACCTGAGGATTTATATATATATAGAACCCAGGGGACATTTTTTGTATTTGGGAGTTGTGTGTAATTTGTGGTAGATTTCATTTTGTTGAACTATTAATATTGTAACAGAATCTGAATCTAACTCTGAGTAACTGTTGTTGCTCACAAACTAAAGAAATGTAATTTTTGTTTAGTTTTACTGAATATTTAAAGGCAAACTGTAAAACTATATCACTTATTTAGTTGCAATTCTATGTCCTTAAATTAATGACATTTTTTTTCTTTACGGATTTGTCATATCGTCAAAAATACCATGTTATTATTTTAGGGCCATTTTGCCCACCCCTGGTGTTAACGCTTTCAGAGATAGGACACACATCTTTGTTTAGTGAACATCCTTTATACTAAGAAACAATCAATCAATCTTAAAAAGCCAGGCTTTTCAACTAATTGAAATGACATAATATCTTTTGATATGCAATACACCTGTTTTTGCAGAGTGTATTTTATTGTTGGTTGCCCAGCAGTCTCAGTGCTGCTGGACATGATGATCTCGATAATGAAAATTCACCACAGTCATCTTACTGTGAATGTTTTTTATTGTGATATACCATGGAACTGTATATTGTCTGATCCTTATTCATACACACATTTCTCAAAATTTAGAGGAAATTAAATTCAATTTTCTTCTTCATCCAAAGCATGATTTCTTTGCCGTCTGGCTCTAGGGAGGTTGCAGATATGCAGGATTTCACGACA
Source organism: Epinephelus cyanopodus (assembly GCA_026686955.1). Lineage (NCBI taxonomy): Eukaryota > Metazoa > Chordata > Actinopteri > Perciformes > Serranidae > Epinephelus > Epinephelus cyanopodus. The sequence continues at coordinate 8,897,391 of CM048920.1, forward strand.
ATTTGTTTCAGGTTTAAATGCTTTGAACTTAAAGCTCTGCAGTGTAATGACAAGAGAATGTGGGTCAGGACTAATTTTTACAGTCTCTGTGGGATTATATATCTGTCAGTGTGGGAAAAATCCCATGATAAAGTATCAAACAGATTCCACTGAACCTCACCGTAATAAAAGATATAATAAAACTTTTTTTCCCCAGATCTACCCATTGAGGATTTAGCCAGTGTTTGCTTCCAATCATTAGTGTTTAACCCACATAACCTCACATTATTCTTAATCATATTGTATTTAAAGACATTCAACAATACCATTAAAATAGTATTCACCTCTTTGCTGTGTGCTGTGTGGTAACTGTAAAGTCACTGAGTGTATCTGTGTGACTACAGGCCGGTAAAAAAACCTTAGCTAAGATATTTTCAGTCTGTACTGTAGCACATTCCTATCACCACATTTACCGCAATCTTTTCCTCCACCTCCTTTGTTTTTCTCTCCTTCTCCGCTTTGTCTTTGACCCTCTGTAGACCTGATACTCACAGAGAAATGACTCATCATTTTTTTTTTTTTATGGAATAAGATGCATGAAATGATTGGCTGATATCCAGACTTCCTGTTGGGTTGAAACTAAAGGCAAATTCAGTTTTTTCTCAGGTGCAAGAGTTTTTTTCGCTGAGCGCAGAGGTCCACTTCCCGTTGTGCAGAGAAGAAGTCCTATCTTAGGCGGAGCACTTTGACCCTTCCTGACAGTGTGATCAGCATATGACGACAGGGCAGTGTGTCATTAAAACGGTCGAAGGTTCAGAAAGGTGGATTACTGTCATGTTAGGACGTGTCACTGACAGTCAAACGTGCTAGTTTTTTCCTTCTTTTTGGGGTGTTCTCTTAATGGATACACACTGGATTTTCTCATGGAGTATATAAGCAGCTGATGATTTGGAATAGCAGGTAGGAATGCATAGAAGATGCCCTGCATTCACTTTATGGACTGTTGGTGCAGAGGATTGGTTTTACCATCAGTATCGTTCAGCAGGTACTTAGATCTAGGGCTGCCACGATTAGTCGACTAATCGGTTTGAGTCATTTTTCTTAGAAAAGTACTATAAAAGTACCCCAAAATACTCTTATTGCAGCTTCTTATGTTCAGATATTGGCAGCTTTACGCACTCTTCCGTGACAGTGAACTAAAACCCTTTGGCGCGAGTACAAAACAAGACATTAGATGATGTAATTTTGGGGTTTGGGCGAGACAGACCGACATTTTCAACATTTTTCGATGAAATGATTAGTCAACTAATTGAAGAAATAATCAACACTTTAGTCGACAATGAAAATAATTGTTAGTTTCAGCACTACTTAATCCTCTCTGTAGCGTCTCGTTTTGATGACAGCAGATTGGGCATTAATGAGCACTGATTCAGTTACTTGTTTTTCATGCTGTTGTTGGCGGTATACCACAAAATGTAAATGCTACATCACTCTGTCAAGTGTCAGCAGGTTATTGTAACGGAACGCTGGATGATTCATTGTGGTGTCTGGTGGTTGTGTGGCCTGTGGTGAACAAGAAGCACCTCCTTAATGAAACTGGCGTATTACATTTGACAGAAAAAGCTCGACTGTGCTTCTGCAAATGGGAAAAGTTACCGGTAAAGAAATGTGTCAAAAAATCTGCATAGAACACCTTCCTTTTTAAAGTGAACGCACTGACAGAAAGTTAATAGTAAGTGATTGTCATTTAATCCATACTCAAAGCACAGGGAGACAAGCATGTAATTTAAAGTATTGATTTGGTATGAGAAGGTGACAAATGAATTTGATGATGCTAAGTTTGAAACTGAGAAGCTGTATTGATCCATCTGATACTTAATGCTGGATCTATGCTGTCATAGATCTGGCAGGAATGATGTTTAAATAAATGTTTAATGCATCGTAAAGAATGTAAGCATCACATCATTGACAGGGAGAGTTTTTAAGGGGACCTACTATGCTCGTTTTCAGGTTTATGCTTGACTTAAGGTTTCTACTAGAAAATGTCTACATGCTTTAATACTCAAAGAACACTTTATTTTCCTGTACCTGTACTCACCCTCTGTCTGAAACACTCTGTTTCCAGTCTGCTGTCATTGGTCAATGTTTCCGAGTTGTCCATATCTCGGTGTCTGTGCACCGTCATTGCAGCTGGGGAATGACTGTAAAGAAGAACAGCAGCACTTTTTCCTGTGAAACATCACAAATAAAAGCTTCTAAACACAATCAGACATGTTCCAGCAGGAATATGATCTGAAATTGGGGAGAGATTTCCAACATTGGCATCCAAGTACCTTATCTGACTTCCACATTTCTCCCACTTGCGTCTCTTCCTCCTCCGCCCTTGTAAGACACGGGGGGAGATGCAAGGATTAGATGGGAGGAGAGAGAAAACAAGGAAATACGTCTTTAGGGAAATTAAATGTCTGTGAAACTCTGGCGATGTTGTGATGTATCAGAGTATTCCAATCAGCTGCAGCGCTGCACCATCCAATCAATAACTCGCAATCAATTTTCAGGTCAAGTGATCGAGGATGGGATGAACCCAACATATTTCCCTGACATTAGCATGTAGCTTCATTTAGCAGTTATTTTTGCTGCATGTGTTTTTCCACAGCAGGGCAGGTGAAAGAAGTTTACCTGTTGGGGGTGAGCTGTTTGCAGAGGTGCAGTAAGAGTCTGTTGTCTGCAGCTCTTCATCAACATCTCACTGTGGCTGTTTCTGCTTTCACTCTTCCTTCCTGCCGCATGATTACACTTCACTATCACTGAATTATATCCTCCATCCTCCACAGGTGGCGACAGACAAGGTTGCTGGAAAGCTGAGTTCTACTCTCTCATGGGTGAAGAACTCGGTGTCCCACACGGTCAGTCAGATGGCTAGCCAGGTGGCCACGCCCACGTCCCTGCAGACCACTACCACCTCCTCTTCTACGTCTCTGTCCTCGCCTGCCCTCTCCCCCATCCTCCCCGGCGCAGCTCAGTCCAGATGATGTGGAGCTGCTTGCCAAGCTGGAGGAGCAGAACAGGTAAGCAGTCTGGCTCATAAGCTTCTCCCGCCCGTCAGCTTAACAGTGTTTGATCGGTGGTTGTTTGGTAGCGTCTAGACTTTGTTCAAAGGCTGGCTCGATACCATGTGTACGGTTACACTGGGACAGTCTGACTAATTGGCAGGCACTCATAAGCAGGACTGTACTGAATGCTGAACACATCATCACTGCTCAGTGCAACCATCTACCGCATTAGTACAGAAACCTGTTTTCTTTGCATCAGTCATCAACTAGTGAGTAAGAATTTAGCGCAGGGCATAACAATTTGACCCAGTCTGATAGCCCTAATGCAAGTCCTGAGGGAGGCAGCTCGGACTGTGCATAAGGAGGATTGAGTGGATATTCACCCTCCTACTTCAAATGTTAGACAGGTTATGGCCTGTAGTATAACTTGACACTCATTATGCCATGCAGCTCGTTGTTGTCACCAGCAGACACATTACAATGCTCAGAAATGTGACAATAGTTGTCGGGTGTCACACCCCAAACAAGTTAAACTTCCTCAGGAAGTACAATTGCTGCTGGCTTGTTGTGCAGGCTACAATTTTGTTTAACTATTTGTTGATTTGATAAATAATTCTAATGATACTACTAAAAAGAATGACTGAAAAAATAAAATTTGTTTTTTACGCGTCTTATAACTTTTATATAAAGTTGTCCTTAAATATTTGTCTTACATTTTTATTCAAATTTTAAGTCAATTTTCAAATCTCTGTTTATCTTATTATATTTCTGCCTTGCTTTCTTTGCACATCTTCACCACTTCCACAGCTGTAGAATCATTCTGCACATCCCCACCATCCCCCTCCTGACACACAGAGAGGAGAGTGAAGTCCAACAGGTCGCGACATGCCAACTAGTTAGCTGGAGAGTTCAAAGAGTAAAATATCGTTTAAGGACAATTCAACAGTCTCCAGTTTGTTTGGTTTTGGACGATTTTGGTCTTTTTGGGGTTTAGCCCTTGAGATTTGGAGTTTTGTTCTTTTAGGGTTTGTCTGCTTTTTGTCATTGTGCTGGTTTGTGGTTTAAGGGTGTTTAACCTGGCCCTTGGTATCCTGGATGCAGTTTTAAGGGGAAGAAGCTCACAGTGTGTAGACTGAGACTTGTTTGGAGATGTTCTCGCTGTGTGTCCGATTGCTCATTTGGCTATGGGCTTGTTTGAGACGGTCTTATCCACTGGCTTAATAGTACCCAGGACAAGATTTAAAGGTTAAGATGTGGGATAGACTGCACACACTGCAGCTTATAGAGAGAGAGTGACAGAGAAAGGTTGAAATAATTGCATCTCTGATAGGGGCCAGAATTTGCAGAAACCTGTGTTGAGCAGTTGTGGTTGTAAATTTAATTTTTGGTTACTTTTGATATACTGGACTATGCAGAATGGTTGATTGATAAGTCAGTAAACCTTCATCTTAGAGCAGGAACCAGAACTTGTTGGAGTTCAGTTCAGTCTTGTTTACATGATAACATCTCCATGAATCTCAGGGCTGCCCTCGGGAAGTCAAAGATTCAAATCATCCGTCAGAGACCCCTTTCGGCTAACTGAGAGTCTTGAAGTCAAGCAGTAATTTGCATTTCCACATTGCAGGCAGCCGTGGACCCAGACTGAGGGTAGGGCCTGTCCCAATACCCACACTACCCTTAGAAATACCCACTTGCACTTGTTTGTGCACGTTCACGTTTAGGCGAGTCGTGTCCCAAAACAGAATTGAGGTAGTGGAAGTGGTTTCCAACACTTAAAACCCACCCTAGATTCCAAGGGAGCCCCGACCCACACTTTCAACGAAGTGGGAGATTAAATTTCCCAGAACACCTTGCGAAGTCAGCAAATTCGGCAAGTTTTGGAAAACAATTTGTTACTGTAAGATCGGAATGTAGGCTATACAAACAACAGATGGTTGGACTAGCGTAAACTCATCAGCAACTCGGTTGAACACAGCGTCAAAATATTTAAACAAATCGACTTACCCGAACAAAATCGATCTGAACTAGAAGACGTTGTAGGTGCCTCCTGTTTTCAGCATTTCTTCTCCGTTGTTATTTATCTTCATCCATCGTTAATGCAGTTAGTTTAGAGGGCTAACTTGGCTTCTTTACTATATAATTTGAACGTTCCGCCAAACCCAGCTCAAACTCTGTATGGAAAAAAAGGCTTTAGTAGTGAAGTATTTATATCAAACAACTTTCAGTTGACTTCATTCTGTGTTGGGTACAGCCCTAAGAAATCTACGTCATAACATGCTTATTTGTTGAGCTCTTAATTTTATGCAGATGTCACACAACTCTTGACTATGTATGTCTCTGTATCAGTCTTTTGTAAATTGAGATGTATTCTGTGTGCTTCTCCTGAGGTGCCCCTGTTCACATCAGATCTGAGCACCGTTAGAGGGTGACGCAACACCCCTCCGTCGCCAACTTTGTGAATTCTTCCTCCGTTGTGACTCTCACCCATGGCTAGTGCCTTGTGTGTCAGCATGGAAACCAAGTGTGCAGTTCAGAGTTCGGGATGTGTCACAGTTAACTCCAGCGAGGAGTCGACAAAGCCCTGTTGAATGCCGAGGTTGATGACTCATCGGTACGCCCACAACAGCTACAGCTCCAGAATGCCAAGCGACACTTGTGATGCTTTCCTTCATTAGGGCAGATCAAAACCAACTCGGGAAATGTTTAATTTTCCCCCTAATTTCCTTTGTGAAGCTCTGAGCAGACTCCCATCTGGTGAACAGAAGTCAGCGTATCAAGGGGCACATAGTTCATCTGCCCTTTGACCCCTGCCTCCACCCCAACACACAGCTGGGCCCTTTCACAAGTCATTTCACATGTCTCTGCTGCCACGCTTTGCTTCTGAATGACAATGCAGTCTCTTTTTTGTAAACCACCCTGTAGAAACACACTAAAACCTACCTAACACCCAGATTTTATCATGTTGTCACTAAGGCCTTTACAAGTGCAGCAACAGGAGGAAGGACTTTGACAGATACCATGATGCATCCTGTGCATGCGTACCATGTGTTTGTATGTCTGGTGAGGCCTTTGTACCCTACAGAGCAGATAAAAGGCACAAGTGCTTGTTCAATAGAGCCACATTGACGGGGAAGTCCTACGATCGCTACGCTGCTACAATCTGTAAATCAGTCATGCCTTTGTTCCAGAATTTATAGAAACCAGAGACATGAGGAGTACATCATGAGTTTATCTTGGTAAGGTTTACAGTATTTTTAGGCTCCTGCTGCAATGAAGTGCAAATTGAAGTCATGGTGACATTCTTAATAGTCACACTTTTTGCTTTTTGTCCTAGCTCAATTCCAATTTTATGGAAGATTTCCTTTTATTTACTGCAAATATCGCTTGACTAAAACTAATTCTTTGCAGTATTTTTTCAGTTTTGTATTTGTAAAGCTCAGACTTGTGTTTGACTACTGGTGAATTATTAGCAGGGGTCTAAGTATGTTCATGTTCATGTGTAACGCAGCCTGTTAGTGCAGTGTGTATGATCGTTTGTGATGGACGAACTAAAACGCATGAAAAACTGGAAATTGTTGCCAAATTCTAGCTATACGATATTTTTGTCTGGCTCTACATTAGAGCTGAATACAAGTGAAGAAGCTCGGTTGCAGGCTGGTCGTTCTTTGTCGTCCATTTCACTCCCTCCCTCCCACACGACCCAAACTTGGCTGTAACCCTAGCCATTCTGGGAGCACCCTCAGTGACGTCACAGGCTCCACTGGAGAGGCCTGGGCCTTTTTCCGAGATCAGGTGTCTGAGCCTTTGTGTGTCTGTCATGAGCTCCTCATGACTGCACAGGTTGGAGTCACAGCTTCTTTTCTCTGCATACTGATCCTTGATTGGGTTACTGTTAGTAACTCCAGTGACAAACTGATAAGAGTGATACAGTACAAGATTAGACAGCTGAAAAACGCATTGCTTGAGCTTTCAGTGCACACAGGCTTCTCAGCTCTACATGCACCGCTGCACATAACTGTTCATAACATGCTCCTGTGCCACAAGTCCATTTTCTTACACAATGAAAAACAAATTTATAACGAATAACACTGTGGCACAAAAAGAGGACACTGACAGTGCTCAGACGGACAAGACAGAGCAGCACAGTGCAACAGCTGCACTGTGTAAAACCCGGTCAAACCAGCCGCCGCCTGGTATACGATGCATGATGCATGTCTATTAGTGCTGTTACAGCACCAGAACCTGGAGTGACCAAGAGGGCTGAAGGAAGACTCGCATTTCAGCTGCAGTTTTAAACATTTAACTGTCAGTAAAGAAGTCCTAGTGATATAAAACCATTGGAAGCAATGGATTTCTGATCAAAATGTCCTTGACTATAACCATAAGTAGTCTGAGGGAAAGTCAGCTTAAATGACATCGTGACATGCTGAAAATATTCTCACTTTAAACTCTCAGAAATTGACTAAATGTTTGCAGAAATTAAGAGGTTTTTTTACTGGACAGTTTTTGTAGCTCAATTTACACTACAACATTCATAATGTCCTTGTATTTAAACTCTTAAAAAACAAGAATCCTTAAAAGTTTTTAAGAAAAGGTCACCAGCATCATCTCCAGAATGAACCTGACATGTCAAAATTGAAGTAATGGTATTATCTAATTGCAAACTTAAGTGAACAGCTAGCATTCCAGTGGAGGTGGAGGTGCTGAGAAAGACGGACAAATACAGCAAATGGTGCAGTGAAAACATTTTAAATTGCAGGTAAAATATATGGTGCATGTAATTTCAAAAGTTTTAAATCCACCAGTGCATGTACACAATTAAAGCTCTGCCTTTAAGCTACTTAAAGCTGCTTCAATCAGATGTGAACTTTTAGACTTGATTGATCTGGAGAGGGAAATCAGTTGCTAACTGACTACTGATAATCAGTCACTGTGATGCTTTGGGTTATTTTACAGTCACAAAGCTGTAACACATCAGTGCAGAGTGGCTTTTTAAATGAGGTCTCCATTTTTAGCACTACCCTCGAAATGTTGGCGGCTTTGATTTCAACACTGGATGTGGTTTGCCTGTTTGCCACAGTCGCAGCTTGCACATTGCTTGGCACTGATTTAGCAGAGTACGAGGACTCATATTAGCACCCATGCACTCGTCCAGCACATCCATGCATGCCTGGTGATGTTTTTGTCTCTTTAAGTTTTGCTGAAGCTCTTCAGTAGTGTTAAGGTGTGAAGACTGGGGAGGGGAAAGCAGTGCAGTCACAACTCCTCGCTCTTGTTTGGATGTCAAACAGGCGTGAAAAAGGCCTGGATGTGGAATTTTCTTCCCAAAGACTCTTATAAAGTAGTGATTCTTTCAATGTGTGGCTCATTCGGTGCAAGTTACCAGCTCCAGAAAATGAGAAGCATTGCTGCACCAGAATATTTCCACTTAAAGTGGTTTGACTATAATGTTTTCAAGGTTTGTGTTACATGTCAGGTTATTAGAACTGTAAAGTTCAAACTTTGATTCATCTGTAAACATGTCTTTGTTTCAGCCTTTAATGTTTGGTACTTGAGCTCCTGCTAAACATTTCGACTATTTTAGACTTAGTATATTTTTAGTAACGGGACTAGAGCATTTTCTTTGAGCATATTTTCATGCTATTTTTGCCTTTGCTGGACAATTGACAGTGTGGAGACAGGCAGGAAATGGGGCGAAGGTTATGTGGTCTGAGTATTTACCACAAGGCCACAAGGGTGACCCAGCTAAGACTCTTTTAGACATGAACATGCTTGTTTTATAATGATTTTAGTTTGACATATGGTGTCTTCAGACTGTGTGGACTGCCTGTTCTTGCATTGGCTGAATGTCTTTTTAACCTAGTATCTTTTAGCTGATTCTAGCAAAAGATTTTTTTTTTTTTTTTTAAATGAACATTTTATTTTAGTCCATTCTTAAAGCTGGAGTGTGGAATTTTGTCTCCCCCAGCAGCAATGTCATTTGAGAAGAGACCCTTGAATTTTGATAAATGATCGAAACAAACATATCTTGGTAGTGGATTTAGAAATAAAACAAAACATGTTGCTGTGTCTGTATGCAGTGTTAACAGAACATCCAACCTCTTTACGACAGGCTGCTGGAGACAGACAGCAAGTCGCTGCGCTCCATGAATGGCTCCAGACGAAACAGTGGCTCCTCCCTGGTGTCCAGCTCCTCTGCCTCCTCCAACCTCTCCCACCTCGAGGAGGACTCGTGGATCCTTTGGGGACGAATCGTCAATGAGTGGGAGGATGTACGCAAGAAGAAGGAGAAGCAGCTCAAGGTGAGACCTGTGAAGTGACAGCCGAGTCTCGTGCAGACCTGCTTAAGAGCTTACTGGAACACGACTGCATTAAAAGCTTACTGAGACACATCTGACCTGCTGCTGCAAACAAGGTTAAGGCAGTCATGGAGCTGCAATATTATGAATGCATTCATTTGTTTCTGCTTTTTTCATAAATTGCCCATTTGACAAGAATAACAGAAGCTCCAGTGATATTGTTTCTGGATGGAAATGGCTTTAAGCTTTATCAGGAAGTTAAAATCTGGGTTACACGGTCTCTCTCGTGATACATATGTTTCTCAGGCATTTGTATCAAGCTTTAGCCTGAATGCCGTATCTGTTAGAATGTTTACTCGGTCCAGAAATGATTTCTAAGGCTATCTTTGTTCTAGCTGATACTGTAGTATTGTCCTTGAGCTTGTTTTAATTCTTGACATTTGAAGCTAATTTTAGGTTGCTTTTTTTCTATGGTTACTCTTTGAGGTCTTGTGATAAACCTGCGCCCAGTCACTGTCAGTGGCAGTTTGAATTAAACTGCACGTGTACAGTGGAAAAATAGAAACCCCCGTTAAGTACTTTGTTGGATAACAGTCTGATAACAGGCACAAATCATGGCAGTGACTCAGCAAGGAACCCGTAGTTATCTCTGCCAGGCATAAGCCATGCATTTGGTTGTGTGAGTGTATCTGTCTGTTCACAGCTAATCTCACATACTACTGGACCTATCAGCCTAAGGGCTCTAACACACCAAGCTGATGGCCGGCTGTCGGTCAAAGCTGGGGCATCAGTGAGAGTCTGTCGTCCTAGTTTTGGCAGTGTGTCCTGCACTGTGTGTCCTGCACTTGTTGGCTTTTTTCCCAGAAGATTCAGCATGTTGAATCGGCACCAGAGATGGCAGAGCCCCTGAAATCACTCTGATTAGGAGTGCACGAGAAGATAAACGGAAGTGAGGAAAGTAAACAAATAACTTAAATTAAGTTCCCTTTTTGATAACGAATACAGTCTACCGCCGCCTGCTGACACGGAGAGTTATTTCCTCCTATGAGGCGCAGAATGTACACGCTGGTTGGCTGTTGGCTAAAGTCTATACGGGGTTTTAAGGTGCAACATTTTTGCCGACACACAGAAGTCGTGAGGTGACTCAACAGTTGGCATTTGTCGCCAATGGTTTGATACTTTGATGTTGGTTTGGTGTGTCCGGGCCTTAATATTTTTTGTGCATAATTATGACTGTAAGCTCAAGGACCTCTTTTTTTTTTTAAAAAACCTGTTTTATTACCTTTTTTATACCGTCATTGACCGCTGACTCGTCACTCCTCTTAACTAGCCAGAAAAAGCCACAGGTGATCTGCAAAATCATGCAGCAAAAGAGTGTTCTGGAATCAACTCGACTGAAGACAAACCTTATCTAGTCTGTTGCAGGCCACATTTCGGCGTTTGACATCAAAGAGTCTCTATTTGAACTAGAGTATCTGCAAATTAATTCCATGCCCGATATGTCATGATCCACTAACATAAGGTACAATAAAAGATGAATAAATCCCTGTGAGATTCATTCAACTCCTCTGTTTGTTGGGAGTGGGGAGGGATTTAGGGAGGGGTTTTATTGTACACTGTGTCCAAGGTTTGTCTCCATACAGCCGGCCTGTTCTGGTTACACCTTGATGATGTAACCTGCATATTGTCTCCCCACCATCCCACTACTACTCTGATGCACACACGCTGTACGCACAGCCTGTCCTGCACACCCTGTTCCCCACCCACATGCTCCCCAGACACATGGCAGAGCTCTGCATCTACTCAGTACACTCTTCTAGTTTCCTCATGTACATTAACTGTTTGAAGGTGTGTTTAGTTTTGGTAACCAGGTATTAGTGTCACCTGAACGCTCCTCAAACCATCCCTGGATGATTCTTGCACTATAACAGGAAACATGCATTCAATCATTCAGAATTCAATGTTTAAATTACAGCCCAGCAGCTCTACACTCAGTGACAGTAAAAACTGCGTGCACATCACCTATGATTATGCCTTTCTCATAGTCCGTCACACTTAAAGCACATTTTCTGTATTCCATTTACATGCAAAAACAAGTGCAGACATGGTATTAATGTTGCATGAACCTGTTGATGAAGCTCACATATGCAAATGAAATGAAACATCTTCTTCATGGGCAGGGTTTCTGTGTTTCTTGCCATTGCGTGGGTAAATGGGGAAGTGTTGCGAAGGACCTGTGAACATGCATGGGTGTTGTTATGTAATTTAACAGAAGTAGTAATGACCAGATGGTTGCTCCTCGTCTGGGCTGTTAATCATAACTGCTGAGGCCTCCACAAATTGATGGTTTCTTCCCCTCGGCTTACGGAGAAACCAGTTTCTGTTGCACAAAGAAGTGAACGTTAGCTTTTCTGCCTGTGTCAGCAAAACCCCTGATGTGTTCATGTTTTGTACGTATCAAGACCCACTGCTGCTGCTGAGAGGGAGCCACACATATTTAGTTTGATCTTGGTAAATATCAAGTTAAACTTGATTTAAATTTCTGCAAAACACAGAACATTAAAATCATTGATGATTTTTCTAATATCTGTGTTGGAGCCTGTCACAGGCCGTGGGAATACAAAAGGTGGTTGACATTGTGGTTCGCCTCAGAAAGCAGCTTTCTGTCAGACACAGTGAAGATATGAGGCGGTGCATTGTTTCAGCACAAAGCTTGGTTTGTCTTGTCTAACCTCGAAGAGGGGAGAGGGATCCCCTGCTGGAAGCCTGTGTGGGTGGACCTCTGCTCCAGATGCACCCTGCACTGACCAGATGCACGCACACACACACACACACACACACACACACACACACACACACACACACACACACACACACACACACAATCACATAACAGCAGGAAAGACGAGTGTTCCCTGTCAGCACAGGAAATTGCTTAATCAAATTGTATCAGCGGTAATATATGGAAACAAATCGCACTACAGAGTGCCTCACTGAAAAGATTATATTTGTCAGTGAGAATCTATTATTATAAGTTACGAGGCGCACACTGCGCTGAAATGGGAAAATAAATAAGAGAGCACAAAGCATGCCCGCGGCTGCATCCTGTTGGAAGAAATGCAAGTGTCTGTTCTTTTTTATCCACAGGAAAGCGATGTGTTTTTTAAAGGCATTTTCACACCACACATGAAACAAAAATATGGAATACTCATTTACACCATTTTCGCATTCAAAGTTTTCGCACCAAGTCTGACATAAAAATTTGCATTCTCTGCGTACCACTGAACGCTCCTCATGTTTTCCTCATATTCTTGTCTGTATAATTGTTCTTTTATTTGTCAAAGAGAACACTATTGTGAAGAGAATTATTACACTCACTTCCGATAAAATTCACTGATCGCATGAGCAAATGTCATTACTTATTATTAATTGGCTTGTTTTTATCTGCATCTGGAATTTGCAGAAGTCTCAGATTCTGTGTGTGTACAGACTCAGGGATAGATGGGCTTGAATTGTTTGACAATGTGGTAGATTTATTAGCACCAAATACTCACATTTGGTGTCAAAAGACCTTTACTCTCGTATGCTGTTGTCCACATTAAAATGTACAAAGACACCTGTTTAAATTCGTCATTAGTGTCTTTACAATACAGCAAGATTAACTCTCATTTCACAAAGCATCTTTTCTTTTTTCACAGGATCTCGTCAGAAAAGGGATTCCTCACCACTTTCGGGCAATCGTGTGGCAGCTGTTGTGCAACGCCCAGAATATGCCCATCAAGGATCAGTACTCGGAACTCCTGAAGATGACGTCGCCCTGCGAGAAGCTGATTCGCAGAGACATCGCCCGCACTTATCCCGAACACGAATTCTTCAAGGAGAAAGACAGCTTGGGCCAGGAAGTGCTCTTCAATGTCATGAAGGCAAGTCTCTGTTAGTGTTTGAGGAACCTGAGTGCATGCAGATCAACTGATAATCCTGTGTACAGAAAACAAAAAGAGGTGTTTGGCTTTAACAGTAGTCTCTGGATAACAACTGTGAATAGAGTAAATCGATGATCAAGTGTGTGCAGCCACCGCTGAGACTCACCCAAAGCTTTTCTGTCACCTCAGGCATACTCTCTGGTTGACCGGGAGGTTGGCTATTGTCAAGGGAGTGCGTTCATTGTAGGACTGCTTCTCATGCAGGTAATAATCAAAACTCCACCACCTGTGCACACAGACACACTAATTCAGCAGCCTCCAGCAAACAGTTTGACATGTTTTAGTGAATATTTGAGGTTTGATTTCATCCTGTTACTTTGTAGATGCCAGAAGAGGAGGCTTTCTGTGTGTTTGTGAAGTTGATGCAAGACTACAGATTACGAGAGCTCTTCAAACCCAGTATGGCTGAGCTGGGACTCTGCATGTACCAGTTTGAGTCCATGATCCAGGTAGACGCCTCGCACTTGGTCTTAAACCTGCTGCATCGAAGAATAATGACAGTTTGTCAACATGTAGTCATGTGGTAATGGTGTGAATCTGTGTTATTTTTGCCTCTGCAGGAGCACCCCCCAGAGCTGCACATGCATTTCCAGGCTCAGAGCTTTCACACTTCCATGTATGCTTCCTCCTGGTTCCTCACCATCTTCCTCACCTCCTTCCCTCTGCCCGTCGCCACGAGGATCTTTGACATCTTCATGTGTGAGGTCAGTTCAAAGGCAGATATCGTATATCTACTGAAATGTATCAGTCTGTAAAGAATTTGTATTCAAGCTAGTCAGTTAATCAGTTATTCAGGGTGTCTGCAGTTCCTTAAAAATGTCTTAAATTTTATGAATATTAGGCGTTAAAAGTCATTCAGTAGCAATTTGTGAGATCTTAATTGCTATGGACATTTGATCATATTTCATTCATTTATCCATCTTTTATTTTCCTTTTGTCAAAGTGAAGCTTCTCACTGTGAAAGTCCACATTTTTGATGTTACAATTTTAAACCTACAACTGAATCTAATACTGTGTCACTGTGGCTAAAACATTACAGTTAACATTTAATAGTTTAGCCTCAAACACATTTAAAATGCAGATGTGAAATCTAAAAAAGGAACAGTAAATCACTGCACTCAAGTCAAGTGTTTCCACTCAGAGAAGATGTAAGGTCACTGCCTTGAGAATGACTGCAGTTTAAGATTATTTTAAGTTGACTATTATGAAAAGGTTATCCATTGGCACCACCTGTTGGAGAAAACAAAACACTACAGTCTAGGGTTAATAATTATTATGAGATGTTTCATCTCTCTCTTGTGATCTGTTGTAACAAATTCTCAGTCCACTTTAGAAGAGATTTCACAGCACACTGAACATTTCATTCCTTTAAAAGACTCCTCAGTGATTATTGCTGATCTCTTTCTCCAGGGTCTGGAGATAGTTTTCCGTGTGGGATTGGCCATCCTTCAGATGAACCAGACCGAACTCATCCAGCTCGACATGGAGGGAATGTTACAGGTAAATCACCATGACCTACACATAACCTGTCGTTCAAACAGGTCAGATTTCTGGTCTAAACTGTGCAGCACACTCAAGGGAGGAACCTCCACCACACCCAGATAATTGATACGTGTGTCCTCCCAGCCCGTACCTGTGTAGTACTGGCGTTTGATGTAGTGCTGTGAGGTCAGAGGAGCGCCTGACAAAGACATCAGATTGCATGGTTGTTTGAAAGTAGCTGGTTTCTGGGTGTGTGGCACTTAACCCCGCCTTTGTTTCCTCACTGTGCTGCAGCACTTTCAGAAAGTCATCCCACACCAGCTCGACAGTGGACCAGATAAGGTCATCCAAGCTGCTTATCAAGTTAAATACAACGCCAAGAAGATGAAAAAGTAAGCACAACTCATCATCAATTATTCATCCACACATACCAACCTCTCATCTTGCTTGTGCATTTATTTTAACACAAGAAAATATTACAGGAAACTTTCTCACATTTATGTATTTACATTTTTGCAAACCTCTCAAGGTTACACTTGCACACGTGTGGAATATTTTTCTGAAATCCTATCACTTTAAAAACTTATTTTTTTTCCTTGTAATTTGTACCAAATCCTTTTCCCGGAGATGTTTTGCGATGTTTTATTGCTGCTACTTTTTCATTACCCGGTCCACGCTAGAAAATGCCATGTTTTCTATTCCTATGCTCCACTAATATTCTTGTCTTCACTGACTGTCTGTGAAATGGTTTCAGGTTAGAAAAAGATTACACTACAATCAAAACTAAAGAGATGGAGGAGCAGGTGGAAATAAAGGTGCGTGGAGATTTAAAAAAAAAAAATGTCCTGAAGGCTCCACTATTTTGTTTCATGTGTATTTTTTCTTGTCTGCAGCGGCTGCGCACAGAGAACAGGCTCCTGAAGCAGAGGATAGACACACTAGAGAAAGTGAGTGCAGCAGTGTTTGTCACAGGTGCTCCGTCACCACACTAACCATTATCAACATCACATTAACCCATCCAGCTGTGTATGCTCACACATCATGCATCTCTTCTTAAAAGGGTAGTTTGGATCTTTTGAAGTGGTACTTATCTACAGTCAGTGTGTTATAGTAGATGATGGATGGGCATCCGCCACCAAAGCTAAGCAATGAACCACTGTGGACGAGCGCAGCAGCAAAACATGTAAGCCACCTAAAAATATCAATAGCAGTTTAAGTGTATGCGTATTAAGAATAGTTTCACCACTTTACCTCAGACAGACCTTGCTGACAGGGCACTTAAGCTTTTTTCAAAGCTTTACTCCACTAACAAAAACAGTAATTTGATCTCACAGGACACGGAGTTGCTGGTCGACCGCTGCCTTGTTTGTTTTTTAAGTGTTTTAAAGGGTTAGTTCAGATTCACCAAAGTCACACAACAACACAAACAAAGGAACTAATAAAGGCAGCAGTAGTCCAGCAGCTTCTGTGTTCAGCGAGCTTAAATTAATGTTTTCATCAGTGGAGCCTGGTGGCTTTGACGAGATCCTAAATGGGGAAACTGAAGCAGTTAACACAGGGCTCTTGATTAACATTCCCCACTGGTAGCACTGGTGCTGCTAAATTCCTCAGGTGGTCGTACCGGCACATGATTTGGTTGCACCTTTTTTACGACAATTATTTTTCAAGTCGTTTTTATCTTCTTTTTAAATATTTGATAGCGTGAAAATAGTTTGAAGAAAGGTATTCACACATCCAGCTCTCTCAGATGCAGGTGCACTGGAAAATATTACTTGAGTCTTTGAACAGAAAATCCTGCACACTGCTCTTGCTCAGCTTCGTAATTTATCAGTAACAGTGTTTTAGAGTGTACGCTCTTGACAAAAGTCCAGGAGGAGAGAAACTAAGAGACAGAAGCTGCTGCTCCGGTGAGTGAGAGTCGCTGAGTCGAACTTAAAAGAGCAGATATTAGTTAAGTTCGACCCAGTTAAGTTGTAAACTCAAGTTGTAAAAACACCCAGCATTTTCTTATGGTAGTATTCTGCTAATAGTAGCCTAGTAGTACTTACCTGTTGCAGCTTCAGTTGTAAGAGTACGAGAACTGCAAGGAGAGGAAGAGGGGGTGAGACAGAGCCTGGACGCAGCGAGATATGATGATCATAGTTTATAAAAATGCAGCGCACTGACGACACAGACATTTTGTACACCAGATTTGGAGAACGCAGACCTGCCGATGTGTATTTTCCCAACGTTAGACCAATTTACGTCGAGAGTCCTGCGCTAACAGCTTCTCTGTCAGCGATCAAAATATCCTCAATATTGCGTTCACTTAAACTGATTTTGCTTTTTTTAGGTGGCTACAATACATTTTGCCGCTGCCCCTGTCCACAGCAGAACATATCTTAGCTTTCGCGGTGGTGCTTCCGACTGCTTCTCCAATCCCACCTCCAAAGATCTGAACTATCCCTTTAATGAAGGAGTCTTGTCTTTCACTAACTGGGCTCTGTTAGTTGAAAGTCCATCTACATGATAAACAATCACTGGTCAGCTGATACAGTATGGCTCAAGTTCCAGTCAGATACAGAAGGCGGATTTTGGACTTGACGTTGCCTTGGTGTCATGGTGACTGTCTGCGTGGCTCCAATAACACTAACTGAAGCAGAGACTGTAACGAGCCTGTGTGGGATGTGAAAGTGGCTGCTTGATGCTGTTCAAGTTGATACAAAGCATTGTTGTATCATTCTGCACCTTTTCGTGGCGCCATGCATGAGGTCTGCCACGGGTAGAGAGGGCTATGGCGCGTCTGCCTGCAGGGAGGATCACTGTGGTCTGAATGAGTCCGTTATTTCGAACCAGCTCGAGGCTGCTGCTCTGTCACGTCACTCCCCGGACCTTTTAACTCTTCACTAATTGAAACTGTTCAAGAGCTTAGATTAAACACATGAAAGCCCAGAGCTCCTGTTCAGTTACAACAACACGCAGCTCCTTAACACTGTTGTTCTACACTTCACCCTCTGCTACTAGTAGAGCCTGTCCTGTCCTCCTTCTTCCTGTCTGAAACCTGTCACTGTTGTCAGCACCACCTCATTTTTCACTTTTGTCACCAGCATCTATGTGTGTGCATATTTGCACCTCTTTCACCACATCTGCATGCAATGTTCCTTTTCTAGCCCTGAATGTAAACATGATTCTGCAGCCTGTAAACAAATATATCTCTGGATGGGAAATGAACATTGCATTTCTTTTCTTAAACAATCAATTGTTCTTTTTGTGTGCTTTTAACTGTCCTCTGGATTGTGTCTCTCTCTGCTGTCTCTTGTCGATATTTCTGTTTTGTAGGAAAGTGCTTCCTTGGCAGATAGATTGATCCAGGTATACTCCTCATTTTCTCTTACCCCTTTTACACAAGTTGAACTGTCTTTTTTCCTTCTCTCTCTGTAGCATTGCATGCTTATGATTAGCACAGTGAAGGAGACAGTAATGATTATGGTAGCTGGTAAAATTGTTGAATAAGTGCATGACATAGCACATTATGGCATGTGAGACGAAGTGACAGAATCAAAAATCATTCTGAAGAAAGCAAAGGAGTTAGAATATAAATCACAAAGTTAAGCATGTCCTTAGAAAACCCACCCTCTCTTCTGATTTGCCTACCCATCACGCCCTCTCGTCCCACTTCTTGTCGTGCTCACGCCACCCCTCCTCGGTTGGTTTATGTCCCAAGGGACAAGTGACTCGAGCTCAGGAGGCAGAGGAGAACTACCTGGTCAAGCGGGAGCTGGCCACAGTCAAACAGCAGAGCGAGGAGGCCAGTGCTCAGCTGGAGCAGGCCAAGACAACCATCAGGCAGCTCCAGCAGCAGCAGCAGCCGCATGCGGTAAGGAGGGCCACAGAGTCCCCAGCTGGCAGGTTGCACCGGCTCAGATCCTGTGACAGGAGCTGTGATGTTGACACTGGGATGTTTCCCACTGAAACCTCAGACTTACCATTTCAAGACTACATGGTGTGTTAAGATGAAACCGGGGCCAGTAAAAATGTGTTTCACTGAAGTTCAAGTGTGTCACCCCTCCTGCCTTGTCAACACGTATTGCCTAGCAACAGTAGTAACAGCAGCATCAGAGCGTTGCTTTTCTCACTTTGCACACCAGCTTTGGGTAATGATCTGATTCAGCATGCATGAATTCAAATTGGGACACGCAGTATGACAGTTCAGCCGCCATTTACAGTCTCCTGCATCCTCAGAAATGTATTCATGAATTTGTAAGCAGTTGTCTCACAGGCTGGTCGATTTCACACGTGGCACCCTGTTCACAGAATCCTCTCGTTGCACATCTATTGACCTAACATCCTTAATTATTGATGGTTGGATGGCAGATGATAATGTGCAGGCATTACAATGTTTTACATAATTTGCTGTCGTGCTTCTCATGAATTATTTATGTGAAAGTGAAAAGGCAAAATGGATGGTGTCAGCTGCAATTAAGGTTGAATTCTTTGTAATGGAGAGTGAAGAGGCATTGAGGTGTTTTTTTGTTTGTGCAAAAGACTGAGAGCAGAGCTTATTAGATGGACTGGAATTATATTGGGATCCTGGTTTACATTACTGGAGTTTGAGTATTTTGAAAATCATAGACACACAGGCCTCAACTTTGCAGCTCTTTCTTGCCGTCTGTACTCACACGTGTCCTGTTGTAGAAGGGAGCCCCTCGGTACTCTGAGGAGTCCGTCCTGCAGCTGGAGAGAGAGCTCGTGCAGGCCCGGCTGAAGGAGGCGGAGTCTCAGTGCGCTCTCAAGGAGATGCAAGACAAGATCCTGGATATGGAAAAGGTGTGTTGCCTCAGACATGATGTACCAGATAGATTATATGACCTGGTTATATTACTGTAGTCACGTCATACACCTCGCATTGCAACCTGGACACACTGTCAGTGATGAATCATTGGGTTTTTTTGGGTTTTAACATCAGACACACTCACCCAGACGACCCAACAGGGGATGATCAGGCCCCGACTTGTTACACTTATTTACATATCAGAGAAGAATCAAAGAAAATATTCTTCACTCTGTGTATGCAGGTCTATCAGAGAGTCAACTTATATCTATCTAAAACAATGTATCTATTTAATTGTACAAAACTATTTACAATTCAGTATCTATTAACAAGAATGTAAGTGTGTGTACAGTAGGTTGTATATATTCGCTCTCACTGCTGCAGCACCTCCTCTCTTCCTGCCTGCCGCACACTGTGTGCACGGCACACGACAGAGAAAGGAAAGGGGAGACTCGGTACTACTCTTGTGACTATTATATGCCAACCTCAAAAAGTACAGAGGCAGATTGCAGCTGAGGTTGCTTAGTGACCAAAAACAGCACTGCACCATAGCCTACATAGCAGAAATCAGGGTGCAGAGTGGATCTTCTTCTAGGTGTTGTTTCTTTAGTGTGTATTTGGGCTGATCATTGGTGCGCCTCTTAAAAACGTGTTTCTTACACACCTTCATTAGAGGAACACATCGCTGCCAGATGACACCAACGTGGCGCGTCTTCAAGAGGAGCTGATAGGGGTGAAGCTGAGAGAGGCGGAGGCTCTGACCGGCCTGAAAGAGTTGAGACAGCAAGTCAGAGACCTGGAGGAACACTGGCAGGTGAGCACGCACATGTCAACGTCATGTCTATACATGATCTCTTTCAGACATTTTTTTTTCAAAGTGAAAATGTCTGTGAAATAGGAATGTTTTAATGTCATGTGATTCATTTGATAGCGTCACTTGGCACGCACCGCCGGTCGCTGGAAGGACAGCCCCAGGAAAAACACTGTGAGCGAGCTGCAGGACGAGCTGATGAGCGTGAGGCTGCGTGAGGCCGAGGCACAGGCAGAGCTGCGAGAGACACGGCAGAGGATGCTGGAGCTGGAGACACAGGTCAGATGTCACATCATGTCTGTCCTTATAATTAAACATAAGAAATAAAAGGTAAAAGGTATACAGCAGCATGGACACCTCAGTCAGTAAGGTGGATCTATAGTTCTTTTAATTAATAGTAAATGAATTCTCTGCCTGCATTGTCACCTTGTATCCTTCAGAGGGCAGCAGTCATCTGTTTCCAAAGGACGGACTGACTGTTCTCATCATCCAGTTTTGGGACTGAGATTATTTGGGATAAAATTGATTATTTGTCAAAGTAATAAATAATAATAATATAGATTTTTTTTTTACATTTTCGTATAATAATAATAATAATAATAATATAATTTTTTTTGTACAATCTGTGCCCACACAGAATCAGATTCACAGTAACCAGCTGCGACGGGCGGAACAGGAGAGTCGCTGTCTTCAGGAGTGCGTGCAAACACTGACGCTGCAAAATAAAGACCTGCATGTGCAATTGCAAGAGATCAAGCGGAGACAAGCTGAGATTGAATGCAAGGTACGACTCTGCTGACGATCTGCAAGACTCAGCACTTTGTGCCCGGGGACAAACTGTCCGTGACATAATCTGAATAAATTAAAACATTTAAAGTTTGTGTTAACGTGTAATATTGGACAACAAATAGATTTTTTCGTTTTTGTGTAGAAAAATAAATTCAAGTTGTGTTTTTCTCTTCAGCTTTATTTAGCTATAAGATGTATAATCAGTTTTGTCTAGTAGTATTTTATTCTGACAAGTCTGCAAATGCCTTTAGATTTCTTTCTTCTTTCGTTTCTGTATTTATTTTCAGGGCATGCATTAATCAGTAGGTCGGTGTCTAAGAGTCAATGCCCATTTCCAGTATACAGTATACATATATGCATACCTATACACATGGAGAGATTAAGTAAAAAGACTTAATTAAATAACAACGACAATGATAATAATAATAATAATAATAATAGAAATTAAAGTGAAAATGAAAGTAAAAATGTAAGTGAAAATGTAAGTAAAATTGAATGAATGAATAAATAACAGTAATAGAAATTAAAAACAGATTTTTTTTTAATAAAATGAGCTAAAGATAAATAAATAGTAGTAATAACAATAATAATAATAATAATAAGATAGAAATAAAATAGGAATAAAACATTTGAAAATGGTGAAAATGTAAAGTGTAAATAAATAAATAAATAGTAATAATATAGAAATAAAATTAGGAATAAAAATAAAAATGGTGAAAATGTAAGTATTTAAATGAAATACATAAATAAAATAATTAAAAAAAATAAAATAAAATAATAAATTCATGAATTAAAAATAACTTGCATTAAAAAAATTAACAATTAAGGATAAGAGAAGAAATTGATGCTGCTAGATATCAGTTAAACTGTTATCTGTAGCGCAGCAACACTCCCCGTCTCTTAGGAATTCCCCGCCACAAGATTCACACGTACACAAATAGAAAATACTCAGACATTGTACAAAACATGTTTTTATACTGGCCATTCAGCGCCGGGCGTCCTCGATGCGTTGGTAAACTGGCTTTTGTTTTTCTGCAGAGTAAAGAAGAGGTGATGGCAGTGAGGCTGCGGGAGGCCGACAACATTGCTGCTATGGCTGAGCTCCAGCAGCAGATCTCAGAGCTTGAGATTCAGGTAAAGTCCCAACACACTCCTGTAACATCACACTGCTGCCTCCGCATCTAACTCTGGATTTCCTACACAAACCACATTTAACATATTCAAATCTCCCTCGCACAGAGAGAGGAATGTCCCATCCAGGAATGTGTGTGATGACAAAGCGGAGTTAAATTCTCATGTTGATGGGAGGCCGTTTTGTTGGTCAGCTCCCAGTTATTGTCTTGGTGATGGGCTCTTAACATACTGTTATCTAAGTTAGAGCCACAGTGGTTGTTTCACCAGACAGATTTCTGTATGTGTGGCTCAGTCCGAGCTCTTCTCATTGGTTCTGAATCTAATAGCAGTTGATGTGTTGTTTGCTGATGTTGCTATGGAAATATCAGTGTCAATCAAATCTGATCGAACTCCACCTACACAGTCCACATGACGCACATTAGCTGAGTTATTTCTGACTGTTGCTCACTCAGTCATGAATGGATTAAAATTTCAGGTACTTTCAGGCAATTAGATATGTATAGTGAACAGCAAATCACGAGATGGTCGGATAAGGCGGGGTTGAGGACAGATTTGTTTAGTTTAATTGTATTTAAGAGCTGGAAATAGTTTATTTTCTTTGGTGCAAATTCAAGGTGTAAACACAGCTTACTTCACACACTGTTGTGACATTTGAAGTTAAGCAGGCTCACACACACACACACGAGCGTACTCCTCACATGAACCAATGAATCCACTAGTATTTATCCCCCAACAAATGTAACGCTACACACAAGAGTGACTAAAACAAATACAGGCCTGTTCCCACACTGCCAGCACTCAGCAGTTCTGATTGATAACAGATAAAACGATCGAGAAAAACAATCTGCGAAGGCTTGAAGCTTGTTTGTGGGCTCAACACTCAGAACAACACACTCTGCAAATGAGTAAAGCAGCGCAGCGACAGGAAGATAATGTTATTGCGTTGTGGTTACCCAAACTGAATCTTTGCTAATGGAAGTCCACTAATTGAATCTATGTCATTTTACATTTATTTTTTATTGATGTTATGATGTATATAATTTTTTAAATATTTATTTATTAACATGTTCAAAAAATCTAAACATATGTGTGCAGATACGTTGAAGCTGAGCACAAAAACCACTTGGTTATGATTTGAAAAAGATCATGGCTTTGGGGGCATAATCCTAAAGTAAAAAACAACCGCTTTTCACAGCACTGACGCTGACAGGTCACACAGCAACAGGTCCCTAAAAAAAACAACCACATTGGGGGCTGAAAAGCCGCAGTAAACAGCAATGACTCGTTTTGAAAACAACCGTTTTTGTTGTTTGTCTTCAACAGTGGTCTGCAGCTTGGCAGGCATAGGTGTTATGCCAGTCACCATTTCTTCCACCTCCTGATGACAAAGTCAGCTCACATACTGCGTCACTTTAGAAAGGTTGATATGATATATATGAAACATGCAAATGCAACAAAATTGATGATTTGCAGAAACGACAAGGCTGCTAAATGGAGAGGTTGAAGTTAAGTGTTACTTGGTAAATATCAGCTGCTCAAACCAAAAGCTTTGTTACAGTCACGACTTTCAGTCAAGTGGGCTTTGAAAAGTACCGCTGTAAATATATTCCTGACTTTAAGGTGTTTTAGAGAGTCTAACCTGGAGACTTTGACTATTTTTAAGTATGACACCAACAACAACAACAAAAAAAACCCCTCCCCCTCTTCCCTTTCAGAGGCGCACACACAATCACACCGTGTGGTCTGAGGTTTTGTTACTAAGTGATAGAGCAAAAACACGCAACACCAAAATTTACCACTACCGCCCTCATACTTTTCAGAATCTGCCTAATGAACTTCCAACAACGTGCAGAAGAACCCTTACACCTCATTACCACTTCATTTTCCTTTTATATTATGATGAGATTGAAAGTACTTTGCAGAGGGTGCTTTAGTTTGATTTGTTTTTATTTTCCCTCAGGAGCAGGGTGTTAAATCTAACTGGTGTCGAAGCTGAAATAATGCCACCGCCGCTGGCTTCATGTTGGTCTGTGGTTTGGTTACTTGCTCTTTAAGTTGTGGGTGAAAACTACTTCAATTACAAGAATTAGTTGGAAAAAAGAAATCAGTTTCTTGCTTTACTCATCAGAGACAGCGTGACGCATGTTGATGGTGATGATTTGCAGCTTGCTTTACGAAGTGAGAGGTCACCGTTTGAACAGATTATCTCTATCTGCGTCTAAATCCTGAGCATAGAAGTCAGAGCAGCGGAAGTCACTCTGAACATTAAGGTTCTTATCTTTTCCTTCAGTAACAACATGTATGATTCTGCAGAGATTTAACGAAGAGATACAAATGGATGATAATAACCACTGAATAATGATGGAAAACATTGTGACTGAAACTAAGATATCTAGAAAGGTTTCTGTGTAGGACTCTTTCACTATCACAGTCATGGCCTCGGCTCAGCGCCACAGCTCCACTGTCTCTGGGCTGATAGGAAGTGGTTTCTCATTTTGAAGCAGAGACTCTACCAAAGGTGACATGCATGGTTTATTTTGAGGTTTCTATGACATGCTCAGAGATTTATACTAAATGTTTTAGCCTGTAAAGCACTTCTTGTCTCTCACGTTTACTCTCTTTGCTAAGTAATGAGGAAACTGTATCATTAATCTCACAGGCGATGAAAAAGCAAACTCTAATAGCACACATATGTATGACAGTTAAAAATGTGACCATGGCCTTTTTATACAAATCTGTTCTTTACTGAAGGGCAGCTAATTAATAGATTGACAGTAAAAATGAAACTTTAATCATAAATGCTCACATCCCTCACAGACGCCTTTCAGAATAAGCTACTTGTGACAACAGCAGAGATGCACAGGAAGTTTAAAAATACCGTGATTGTGCTGCAGAGATGCAAAGATTAGTTAATAATCAATCAGTGGTTTGAAAGAAAAATGAAACGGCAACTATTCTGATAATTGAACAAGTGTTTTGGCAATTTTTTAAAAGCCCAAAAGTTTCTGGTTTCATGCCTGTTAAATCTAAGAATTTGATGCTTTTCTTTGTCATTCATCAGGGGTGTCTAAACCTTTTTAAATGGGGGCCAGATTAGATAATGTGAAAATACCTGGGGGGCGTCTGCTTCTCGCATCATGTTTTTTTTTTTGTTTTTTTTTAGAAAAAAGTCATACAAATGAAACAAATTCAACCGTTTCACCACTCCTGAAAACGGTGACCTTCGCTGTTGACCTAACGCTTTCTTTGCTGTGGCCATGTCTGCTACCTAGCAGGAAATATCTGCAGGAAATGTCTTGTTAGCTTGTTTACCAACACGTTCGTTCTGCCTGCGTAGATCCTACTTGGTGTGAATGTCTACAAACTATCTGACAGTCCTGCCATCATGAGAAAGAAAATAATGGGCAGATTAGTCATTGATGAAAAATATTTGCTAGCTGCAGCCCAGTTTTCCCTCCGTCTTAAATATACTTGGTATACCAATATACCTGGTGGCCAGCAGAAAGAAAAATGGTCTACTTGATGTGACAAACAACAAACAGGCCTACATGTGACCTTTAACACAATATTTTGATTTGCTGAATATTTCTAATACATCATAATGCTCTTAAATATTTACACATAGAGCTAATCTTTAAGATCTTCCTGCTTGTGTGTGTCTACTCAACTCTCTCGCTGCCACGTAGTTTAAAAAAACTCAATCTCAAACAGCAGTGATAGTAGGCTATGTCTTATAAATTAAGTGAATGGGCATATTTTATATCATATAATGTGGGGTTAAAAATTGTGGGAACTGAAACAAGGGATGGTCCTAACGACTAATTTCTCTGGCGTTTAAACGGTGGCTTAAGTCGACTGTTCTTACAGTAAGAAAACCCTCAGACAGCAGTCAATACACTGTCTGCAAAAATAATTAAATAATAATTATGGGATCATATTTAAAATGCTGCTCAAATGTGTGGCCCTTTGCCCCAGCCATGGTACAGAAGGAACAGGTACAGGAGGAGTGGGGCGATAAGTGATTGTTCGCTAGTTAATCGAGAGGAAAAAAAGGCTAAAATGGGTCGTCTGATATATTTTGGCAGACCACCTGTTAGTATACCTGAGCGGCCAGCCCAAGTAAAGTCTATGTGTAGGAAACAATGTGCTGGCAACAAACTCGTACAAAAAGAGCAACTACACGTAAGAAAAAATGAAAAGGAAACCAGATGGAGTTTGGGGAGGAAGAAAGTGAGAACGTAGAGAAACTTTAATGATTTAAAGGGCGCTGGATTATTACATGATATTATCACAAGTATTATAAATGATATCAGTATTTTGTTTTTAAATCTGACAGTTATCGTCAATACTGGTACATCGTGACACCCCTTTTCATATCAGAGAGGAAGCCCCCTTCCCTTTCCTCCTTTTCCTCTTCTGTTCGAACCAAACAAAGTTCAACAGACTTTAAGGGTTCCTGAGGAAGACACTTCTGTGAGGCCACCTGACACCTGTTGATTCACACAGCTGAGCACAAGGAAGTCTCATTAACGGCCTGCCCGTTATCGCTGCGGTGTTTTGGGGCGGCAAAACCTCAAAAACAAGAGACTCTTGGAATAATCTCACCACCATAATCAACCCCACCTTACCACAGGAATCAAAAACCCAATCTTTTTTTTGGGGTGTTGGCAAGCCAGAGAAGACTCACTCTCAACGCTCTACCTCGCCACCCCACCCCTGCTGCGTGCGAGTGTTTACTTCTTCCATTTTTTGTCTGTGTTCCTCTGTGTGCCCTTCACTGTATAAAACTGGCAGGGTGTGATTGAGGTTTGAAATAGAGTATGTGTTTGTCTCCAATGCCTGCAGATGTCTTCACTGAGGAAGGTAAACATCACATGGGCTGTTTAACTGTTAGAGCCAACAACCAGCCTCATCCCCAGGGCCCCGAAAGGAAATCAAGCACAAATGACACTGTTTTTTGTTTCCCCCCAACATCTGTCACTTCGTGATACTGCTTTTTTAGTAGTGGGGCTCATAGTATCCGCCAGTTTTTGTCCTGCTTGTACAGTAGTTCAAAACAGTTAATCCCTTGGTATTTTAGTGTTTTTACATGTACGCTGTGTACACTTGCTAAAAATATTTCTCCCCCTCCCTCAGTATTTACGAAAGCCATGTGTATCACTGTTGCTTGTTTTTAACTCATGTTTCTTGTACTTACAGAAAGAAGAAGGAAAGGTCCAGGGCCAGCTGAACCACACAGACTCAAGCCAGTACATCAGCGACCTCAAAGACCAGATAAAGGAACTCAAACAGGAGGTGAGACTTGAAAACAAGCATCACGTCCATCAGTAGCTACCTTTTTTTTTCCTGGTAGAGACTCAGATTTTGTTTTTGCTGTTTCTTTGATCTCAAGTTTCAGAAGATTTTACAACATTCCCTCAGATATGGTTTTTCTTTGAAGCCAACAGATTAGTATAAGTGTTAACTACACCCAGAGACTTCCTGTGCAGAGTTGACGTTGCACACCTCCTGCAGACATAACCTATAGATGTTTGTATGAGCAGATCACAGAGTAGAGAGTAGAAATTTAATTCATTCAGAGAAGTTGTCTGTTAATAAAGAAATATCTCACAGCTGGAAAGACAGCCTTTTAAAACTAGAGTGTTTATGCAGCAGAGAGACACAAATACTTTTGAAACTGGTGCTACAGAATCAGGGAAAACAGAGGAAAAGGATGCATTTGCTCAAGAGGGAGAAAACCTACAACTACCAGAATGCACATGCAAATGTGTCAGTTTGAAAAAAATGGACACCAGCTGGCACCAAACCGTCATGTATTACAAGTAAACAGTACGCTAAAACGTGTTTCTGAAGCGGGAAATAGACAACGCAGTAACAGAATCTTGGTTTATATTCGCTCAGCGCTGCCTAGTTTTACCATTTGACATCAATTATGCTGGCCTCCATTTTCACTGTGCAGGAAACAGTATGGCGCCCACTTCCTGTTCACAAACTCTCGCTATCAGAGCCAGGCGAGAAGAAGGCAATACAGTAACATAGTATTGACACATATTGGTAGCTTTCAGTTAATTTTGTCGCAGAGGTTGGAAAAAAGTTAAATTTTTTTAACTTGGAACAGCAATGCCGTCTACTGTTGCTGTTGCCTGTATTCTCCACCAACCTCACCTAATTTTATGGCCCTGCTCTCATCCACTAAAATGATATCTGGTTTGCCGTCTACCGTCTCGCCGATTCCATGCGAACGCAATATTAACTCTATTGCCCCATTAGCAGTGTCAGTATGGCCAATGGTGATAACATAGTTAGCCATACTAAAGGGCTTTTGCAGCTTAAAATGAAGCCACTTACTCACTAGGGCGACCAGAGGTTGGGCGTTACGTTTCTGCAGCAGTACAGCATTACCAGCGGTAATCACAAATTAGTGGTGCCACTAGCCAGCTCCCACCAAACCTGGGTGGTGCACAGTGCAGAGCGGCCAAGGTTAGCTAACCAGTAGAGACTGGAAGTTGGGCAGCGGGCAAAAGGTTTTCACACGTTAATGTGGCGAAGTCGGTTGGCTGTCAGCTACAGAAAATAAGAATTTAAGGCAAGACATTTACATCCCTAAACATTAAAGTTTCACCAAATCTAAATGGATTGCGCTTTGAAATGCGGTGCTGAAGCTCACCGAGTGAATACAGTGCCGGACTTGTATCAGCTGTCAA
Organism: Epinephelus cyanopodus; assembly: GCA_026686955.1. Taxonomy (NCBI): domain Eukaryota; kingdom Metazoa; phylum Chordata; class Actinopteri; order Perciformes; family Serranidae; genus Epinephelus; species Epinephelus cyanopodus. Next base: position 8,926,435 of record CM048920.1, read on the forward strand.
TCACGGCTTGCGAGCTGTAGTCTCACCACCAGACAATCAGAGATCTCCGGCTTCTGATAGTCTGGGGACACTCCTTTCTAAAGTGTGTTTAACACACCAGCGAAAATGGCCGGCAACAAAGCAACGCCTCTTGCAATTTTTAAAAGGACACGCCCTCCTGGAAATGTGCGCTGCCCCTTTTCTCGTTCGCAAGGAAACAAACACACAGAGAGCTTGAAAATGAATGCCGAGAAATTTAACTCCGTTGTATCAAACGTGTGCTCAGTCCACAAGATTGTGGAAATGAAGGACTTACAGCGACTTGAGCCATTTTGTACCGCTACACGTGTTTCTAGTCGGACTATGTTTACAAGTTCAGCAAGCCACCAAAGGACCGCCCTGCAGATTTACTATTGGTTCTGCAACGTAGGGAGTTTTTTTAAACTCTGAAATTGTATCAGCCCATCTAAACACAAAATCAGGGAGAAAGTCATCAGTCTTTAGTTAAGCAAAGCGTCTAAGCGAGCTACAGTCAAACTGTCAAACTTGGCAGCGCTGAAGAAATATGAATAAAGATTCTGTTACTGCATTGCCGATTTCTCGCCTTGGATGCTTTCAGAAACATATTTTGATGACTGTATAGCTGTAACTGCAGATAGAGGTTCTTGTTTTCCAACAGATCAGTTGTTGACGGGATGAATAGCATATTTTGACATCTGTGGCCGTAACTGAATTGCAACAAGTGATTGTAACAAGTTGATCTGAATGCATTAGTTTCTTCTGACTCCAGTTTATATCAAGGCAATACATTCAGAGTCATTTCTCCTCTCACTTGGTTTTGCCTTGTGGTCATCTTAGGTTGAAAGTGGCCTGCAATGAGTCATGCTAAGACAAGTGTCTGCTCTGAGCAAACCTGAAAGCGAAGAGTGGCTCCAGTCCACCACCATCCTCCTCCTCCTTCCTCACAGTTTGAGTTAATGCCTGCATTTATATTGCTGGAAATTTTGACTGCAGCCAGTCAGATGACAATTTCCTTTTCTGCATATCAGCAACAGGAAGGCAGAACTCCAAATTTGGACAGGTGCATGTAAAACGTAGGCTTATTTTTTTAGTTGTGTGTATTGTGCTATGAACTGGATTCTTAATGCGTCTCTTCCTACATGTCTGTCTGCTGCATGGCAGGCTGACTCAGGTGAGTTGGTACAGATGTGTCATGTAACCCCCTGTGGTTTAAATCTGACCGCCATGCAGCCCCAAACCTAGCCCCACCTGGGTCTTTTAAATTCACAGCCCAGTCGCCAGAAGAAAAAAAATTGGCATTTCACATTAATGTAAACCAAGGATATGTTACATTTGCACGTTTCACAAGTATATCAACGTTTTTCAAGTGACGTAGTTGTGATTGCATATATGAGCTGAATTTCTCCTCAGGAAGAGGAGGAAATAGCGATTGACGTGACACCTAGACAAGACAGCTTCCAAGCAGCAGACCATGGTTTGAGACCAACAAACCACAAAACCATATTTTTAGTGAGTCGTCATCAGCATTTCCAGCCACCATTGTGGCACCAACACTGAATATTTTAAGCAAATACGTGATGTTTTTATAAACTTAAAGGTCCAGTTATAGGATTAAGGGGGGTATATATTGGCAGAAATTAATTGTAATAAGTATAATCAACTGAAAACAACAGCTGTTTGTCAATTCTGTTGCCCAGAATGGACAAACCAAGCGCTGGCTCTAGATAGGGACATTGGCTTTTTCGCGTCTGCCACCATATTTAGCAGCTCCTCTTTAAGGGCCGCTTTAGAAAAACACCATTTTTTAAAACTGGATCTTAAGTTATCAGAGAAAAGGGTGAGCACACAGGCAGTAGGTTAGCCGCCCATGTGCCACATGCCAAACAGCATGGTTTTATTCATTGTGTTTACCAGTTTATTCACCTTATCTGTTTATTTTGGAGAGGAAGAGACCTCTGCTGATAATTTGGCTCCAGTAAAAACCACCTGAGCATTTCAATACTCAAGGAATTCTAAACTGGAGAGGTTTCAGCTGGTTGAAATTTGCAATCCTCACTGTTAGATGCCATCAAAACCCCTTAATTTTACACACTGGACCTTTAAACAATTGCTTTTTGTGCCTAAACAGAACCAGACACTAACCACAGCATTGCTGAAAAGGAAAGAAACATGAAGTTTCAACATATCTGCTGCATAATAACGTACAAATGCGACATATCTGGGGTTTTGCAGAACACACAATGCCAACATTTATTTTGGATTCTTCCAAAGAGAACTTTAAAGAACTGATGTGCTGCTTTGAAATTAGAGATGGAGAAGGCAACCTGGCATACATTGGTCAAACCGACTACTTACTCCTCATCATCTGTCTTAGCATTCTCAAAACCAAAACACCTGTGTGTGGTTTGTCAAAGTTTGTTGTTTGAGTGCAGCTAGAATCTCTTCACTTCCCTATGTAGCTGATGGAACAAATAAGCAAACACCACAACTGCAGTTTAAAAGTAATTGCAATGCATGATTTCCCCATTTGCTACCAAGGACAGTAAGCCCATTCCTTATTGGAGCAACAGAAAGAGCCAAAGCTTGAAACGTACTTGGCCAAGCCACATAAAGGTGAGATTTGTGCCTCATCAAAAGAGAAAAGACCTACAGGATGAAGAGTAACTGGTTGGTTTGACAAGTGGGTTGGGTTAACTTCCACCTCTGATAAACATCAGTCACTTCTCAAGTTTCAGTAGGTTGCGTTCAGGACTGTCTCCCACACAGTCCCAAATGGAGCTAACCATCACCCATGAAACAATTCTACAATGGCTTTGTCCCAAATCCATGCTACATACTGATTTGAAGGTCTAGATGGAGTTCATTCACACTGGGAAAGTGACTCTCCAAACATACAAAGGAAACGCTAGCGTTACTCATAGCAGACAAAAAAAGAATATTAAAAAATATAAAGCACTGGCCTTCTTGTATCATTTCCTGTTGTGTACTCGCTAAAGAAACAGTATACTATGAAAATGAGTACACATTGCTAAGTGCATACTGTTGGTATGTAATATGGAATTGGGATTCAGCTCATATCGTATTACATTGTTCCCTTTTGGTTTTTGGTTGGTTTGCTGCCTGCATGTTAGATCAGTGCCAGTGATCCTGTTGAAATATCACGTGTATGCTGTTGTGTTAATCAGTTTGTACATGTCAAACCTGTCAGCCTGTGTTTTCTCCCTCAGGACTTAAATATGTGTTTGGCTCATTTTTGCATGCAGGATTAAAGGGGTAGTTGGGATTTTTCAAAGTGAGCTATTTATCTAGAAGGCCGTCAGCATGCACCTGGTTTGTACAGACAGACAGGAGTACCGTCATGGAAGCCAAGCAATGTACTGCTGTGGACAAGGGCCACAGCAAAACGTATTAAAGCCATCCAAAAACAACGTAAATGTATGCCATATGTATAATATTTTCACTGCTTTGCCTTGCCATCAGACCTTTCTGATGAGGAACTGAAGCCATTTTATCACTCACTTCAAAGCCACCAAACACCTTTGACAAAACCAGTAATTTCACCTCACAGAACACAGAAGTTGCTGATCTGCTGCTTCGGTTAGTTTTTGTGATATTGTGTTTGGTATTTTTAAAATGTTAATACATACTCACCAAAGGCACACAATAATACAAACAAACGAGTCCTTCCAGGAGAGGAAGGGCTAAGACAATCAATATCATAACAACATCCAGGAGGGAGTGACAAACCAATCAATCGGGGCAGCGGTAGACCAGCACCTCCCGTGTTCTGCGAGGTAAAATTACAGTTTTTGGCCATGGAGTCTGGTGGGTTTGAAGAGAGCTGGTTGGAATAGGCCATCTGACAGCAAGGTAAAGCAATTAAAATATTTTCAATATAGCGTACACTTAAACTGATAAAGATTATTTTAGGTGGCTAATTCATTTTGCTGTAGCCCCCCGTCCTCAGCTTCCCTGCTTGTACAAAACCGGGGTATACTGACAGCCTGAAGGTAATATGCTGATTATGGATAAGTACCTCATACAGCCCCACTTCAAAAAATCCAAACTACCCCTTTAAACAGTCTTTGTGTTGCTAATACTCGTTTATTCTCACAGATTTGCTGCTTAAAAGCACAGAGGGGCTTGGCCAATCAGCCCGCTTTTGATGGGATCCACATCGTCAATCACTATGCGGGGGATGATGGGTCTTACCAGTCTTCAGACGAGGATGGGGTCAAGGTCCCGGACCTCCAGGACACCCAGCAGAGGAGCGGTGGCCGTATCAGACTGCGCCCCAACCTCGGGGACACCGACAGTGACGAGGAGGAGGATGAGGAGGCCCTGCGACTCTCCGTACCTCAGAGCGGCAGTCAAAAGTCCACCACGGTGTGACGAGGACAGAGGCTGGCAGCACTCACTGAGGAAGAGGAGGTGTTTCCTGCAGCCATTTCAGGAGAAACGTCTGAATCTGGAGTTTCAGAAAGGAAACGCGTCATCATTTCATATCATGAGAATCATACTTACGGATTTAGTTTATTTTGTTTACCTCCCTTTTTGTAGTTTTCTTCCTGAAGGCAGCAAACAGCATGGACAGAGGCAGACCATCAACATGGACATCAGCGGAGAATGGAGCGTATCAAACTCTACTGGGCCGCAGTGGGGAGGGTGAAAACAGTTGACCCCCTCCTGTAGGTACAACACAGAGAAAGAGACTGTGCAATAAAACCTTTTATGCTATATCACACACTTCATCCAATGTGTTTTTATACTTTTAAACCATTTTATAATGAACATCAAACATGTATTGATGCCGTTACTACTAAGTGTCCATCGTGCAGAGGCAGAACTGTACAAGTGCTGTGTGTGTGTATATATATATCTATTGTCTTGATGAGCTCGTCAGCAGCCTGTGTGGTGTCAGCTGGCGCTGGCTTGTTGACCTTTTGGCCTTAGCACATGCCGCATGCCTTTCACCAGGGCTGGTGTACCACAAGGTCAATGTGACATCTGCATACTTGTAGATATGTAAATGTGTATTATGTCAATTCCTTTTGAACTTGAAAATATGTATCTATTGCATATCTGATGTTTAGAATATATTATAAAATTGAGAAAAAAAAAAGGGACACATATGTTAGTTTAATACGGAAACTCATATGACAAATCCTGTTTCTGAGATGTCTGAGGTGACTTCCTGTAAAGAGAATGAGAATAGCTGCTCACTGGAGGATGTCATCTTACTGTTTTCAGAGCAGTACGTCAAAATCAGTGCAGTTTTTTTAATTGTTGTACTGACTTCTCTGAAAGCATCCCGGCTTTACTTTCAAAATGAGCCCCGCAGTAAGTCGAACCAGCACAGAGTCGATTTGCTGATGAGTCAAACGTGAGCAATGTGTATCGGAAGTTTTGTGTATCACAAATTTGCACGGAAATGGTCCTGTGGAAACATAACTGGGAGGTAAAGCCGACACAACATAGTACACTTTACAACACACTCTGTGGAGGAATCGGGAGTTGTCAAGTGTTACCAAAGTAAGCACTAGATTCTGTATTGTGCTCATCCACAGGCCAGTTCCACTCCATTTCATGCGCAAGGACCTGGATGTGTAAGACTTTGAATTTCTCTAATATCTGTATTGAACACTAACTCCTGTATTCAGCGGAAGACGAGGTGGAAGTGAACGCATCGGTCGCATCCAGGAAACGGAAAAGACTGTGACTTTGAGTCGGTGATAATGTCCCTTTGATGAAACAAGTGTTGTTTGATGGGAGAGGAACACGTTATGGCACTTTTGGAGTCTGCAGTGCAGTAAGGACACACATGGCAACACTATGGAGCAGTCAGCACACTCCGGAGACTAAATGAGATTGTTGTGTGTGTGTGTGATGACTTCACATTAAAATGTTTGATAAACTCCTTACTGAAACTGATGTGTCTTTTTCTTTTACTCATCCATAAACCTTTAAATGACCTTGCTCCTCTTTACATCAGATTTTATCAACCAGGCCTCATTCCTGACTCGTCAAATACCAGTAGCCCTCGGTGTCACACGCCGTTGTGCATAAGCACACTCAGCGGTGGTATGAGACGCAGGCAGTGCCATTTAGTGATGCTCAGGGCAACTAATGCATAGAGCGAGAAAGTCCACTTAGAGCAGGTGGCAGGGGAGGTAGATGGGTCAAACGAACGCCAGACTGTAAACCAAGACTGTTGTTTATGTCCCGTGTGAAACCAAGTCTTTTAACAACAGCATGGTGTGCTAGTATGTATAACATCCCATGCTCCAACGTAACAAAGTACTTATTTTAAGCCAAAACATATTTTGGTTTTGTTGTCTAAACTTAAGGAAGTAAGTTTATTCTAAAAGAGATGGTATGCATTTAAGACAACGCATGTAATGGACATAAAGTGACACATTATTTACAGATTTTGTAGCTCATATAAAAAAGTATATAATTTTGTTTTAGATAGCTACTATTTAAGAAAAATAAGGAAAAAGTAAACCATGATGCAGATACGCAATAATTAGCAAATTGCACTGTTTTTTTAATCATTAATACTCTCTTTTTTTTTTTATCATTTCTCTTTGAACACAGGTATATTTCCATGGTGACAATCTGACTCACTTGCAAGGGCCTGCTCTCTCTACGGGCCCCTCCATCCCAGGGGCCCCGAGTGCAACCGCACAGCCTGCACTGTATATTTACGCCCCTGTCTGGAGGGGTACCTAGCAGGTCATATTTTGGCATGTAGGGCCACTGACCAAGCAACTACGAGCACAGGCGTGAGAATGAGTTGAGTTTTTAGCATAGCGTTAGAAATAGATGAAATGTAGCCACATGACATTAATTGTAATAGCCTGAAAACACTTTGTTGAGATGACATTCTGAAGTCATACTTACAATAGTACCAAAGAAATAATTAAATAAAGTGAGAAAACTTACTTTTGGTCATCCCATGGCCTTCAGGAGAAGCAGGTGATGCTATTGTCTGTTGATCATGTGACTTGTGTTATGTCCCAGATTTTTAGAGGCAGGGATTTGTCAGGGTAACAGGACTGAGTGAAAACCTGGGGGCATAATGTAACACAGCATGCTGTAAATCTTCTGATGAGAAAAATGTATTTTATGTCTAAATTGGAAACACAACAATAATAGTGCAGTAAGATGTCAGAAGGATTCTCACGCAGGAGTTTAATGTCAGGGAGTGGGGACAGGCTAAGATCCTTTTTTTTTTTTTCTTTCAGTGACAGGACAAAGTGCAGGACACTTGATTTAATAATATAATTTATTTTATTTTTATCCAATGTGTTTATTTTATTGTACTGAATTTTATTTATTTATTTAACTTGATTTGTTGTAATTTTTAAGCTTACAAATTTTTATTGTTTAGTTTTTGTAATGTGAAGCACTTTGGGCTTCATGGTTGTATAAATAAAGTTTCTAGGCGGCAGGCTGAAGTGTGTTCACTGATGACTGTGAGCACATGGGGGGGTGTTGTGTGTCTCCACGCTGTCTTCCTCCGTGAAGAAGATTCTTGCTAAGATTGACGGCTTTCAGGAAGTGATTTCTCGCGGTTTTCAGAGCTGAGCCTCAACTACCAATCATTTCATGCAGAAAACCACATTTTAAAAGAGCATCTGTCTTCGGGGCACTCTGAAACATTAACCAGGTTTGTCTTATTGCCAAATGCTGATGGAGATAAAGAGATTTTCTTATTCGACATTAGTGCAGTCTGGCTGTGATGTGATGAGCTCAGTGTAATTTATTTCATTTGTATCGCAGTGACTGATGAGCTGATAGTGCTTGATATTTTTAACGTGCATTTCACGGCGCAGTGGAGGGCAGTTATTCAAATCTGGCTGGTTTTAAAACCTAATCACTGTAAGAGAACTCATGTTTCTATCTACCAAACAGACACGTGTCTGATGAGGTTTCCACATAAAACTATTTTAGATTGTGATTTTGGATTTACAATTAGCAACCTAATTTGGGACAAAATCCCATTTGTTTTAACATAAGTAGCCAAGTACGTGGGTGTTACTACTATAGCTTTTAAAATATATATTTTAACTAACCTTATTTGTCCAAATTGTACCGTGCATCCTGAAACGGTCACCATAATAAGAACGCATTTAAATTAGACAGTGATGCAGTGTGGGAGGGGGGCATGAATCATCTGGTGTTTTCATATGAAGAGGCGTTTTTAAGGTTGAATTTCAATAGAAAGGGGGCAATATTTGGATGCATTACGCAGAAACAATAAGGAAAATAATTTAAAAAAAAAAAAAACGGGTTTCCGCAGAACAACAGGTATTAAAAATCTTTAAATTGTTATTGTTGCAGTTTTATTATTATCATCAGCATTATTCACATTCGGTTTGTTGTATTTCACTCTGTATTTACATGACAGGATGCCACAGTTGGCAGTTTTTACGCAGAGTTACGAAAGTACTCTGTGTCGGCCTATCGGCTCTCTCCGGGCAGCAGCACCGACCTGCTTCTGCTTTTATCGGTTCGGGCTTCATATCTTCACATCTTCACCAGCAGTGTGTCCGGATGCCACGGACGTGTGGTGTCTAATCGAGCTGGGGCATGTGGCGCTTTGATTTCCTGCCCTTCATTTACTGATAGGCTGCTTCGCCTGAAGCCGAAAAGCGCTGCTCTGACTGAAAATGTGTTGAGTGCGGTCTGCAGCTGTCACAGAGCCAGATTGTGTCATCGTGTTAAATCTGATGAGTCCTGGATGAAACCGATCTAGGTCTCCAAAAGTGTGTTTCAGTAGAGAAAATCTCTACAGTTAAGGGCGATTTGACTTGAGCTGACATACTGATAAAGAGGTGGGTGCAGAGGATTCTGTATTCATACAGTGTGCGTAAAACTGGGCGATGTAAAGATAATGTCATCTTATTTTTGACGCACAAAAAAGTTATTACCGGGAAGCACAAAAATAGACTGATGTTCACAGACGGTGCCAGTAACATCAAATATTAATGATTTTCATTGTGCTACTCAATCTCTCCCTCACTGCATTTTGGGATTTACTAATGCACCTGCAGTGGATACAAAGCACCAGGACGCACGACTCTATCCTTTTGTCCGGTGCGTAATGACGCGCTACAATCTGCGTCTTGGTCAAACAAAAAAAACAAATTGTCTGTTACTTCTTCCTTTTTAGCACCATGCTCAGGGTAATGTGAAACTGTCACCGCAGGCGTTAGCACGGCGAGTGGCTGTCACATAATGACAGCCTAAACGGCCTAACTGACCACCAGACCGCGACAAAGCTCCGCCACAGTTTGTCATATCCTGCAGGCCGAGGTTTAAACTCAATCACTGTGCATTTCATGTGAAGATTTATACTGAATTACTGCAAATGATTGCATATGCTTCTAATATCTTATTCTGCTGTGTTTCAGGAAAAGGCCAAACACACTCCTGATAAACCTGCAGGGATGCACAATAACTGTATGTATTTTTTAAGTGATTATGATCTATATTACGCAGAAGAGGACCCTGTAGGTTCAGAGTTTCCCCCGCCCCTTTATTTTACCACTACGTAAAACGCAGGCTCTCAGCAGCAGACACCCTGGGGTGCGCCTCCGTGTTTCCTCTCCCTCTGTCAGATTGAGCAAGGCGCTGATAAGGCCTGTATCACTCCTCCTGATTGCCACGAGCTCCTCTGGAGACACGAGCTGCAGTCTGATCCGAGGGGTGGGGGGGTGGGGGGGGACCACCAGCTGCAGGAGGAGGGTTCAACGCTGCAAAAAAAGTCCGGCTTCAAAAAGTCACTTCTTGTCTGTAAAAAAACACTGCTGATAATTCCACGGCTGTTTCTCGAAACAAAAGCAGGGCAAAGGCGAGTCACTCCGTCATGTGTTGTCAAGTCAAGTCCTGAGATGAGTGAATCTGTATTCAGGTGAAACGACGTCGCCCCCGCTGCAGACCTCTCTCCTGATACCTGTAACCCCCTCACGATGCGGTGACGAAAACACCGCAGGCGGATATTCTTTGCAGCGCACGGAGCGGAGGAGTCTCTGCAGTGACACCTGTTCACGCAACACCTGGCAGACGGGACGAACGCTGTGCGCATGCTCCGTGGTCAGGTTGAAATCTCTTAAAGCACTTGGACCCGCATCTCGCCACCAGTGGAGAGGAGACGGAGCAGCAGCGTCCACCTGAGGACTCCTCTCTCCACAGCTGGATTACTCTCACCGATTTGTCCGCTCTCAGATCAGAGATGCCGCGCTCCTTCATGGTGAAGAGTAAGAGGGCGCACAGTTACCACCAGCCCCGGAGTCTGGAGGATGACTACAGCAGGCTGGACACTATACTGGCGCACATATGCTCAGGTGAGTCCGTTTAAAAATATTATTTAATGCGCTAAATGTGTCTTTAAATGTTATCTTTTTTATCCCATTTATGACAGTTTTTAAACACATCGTGACCGCAATTATTGCAGATGTTACAGGATAATTACTTTTGGTTCAAGGCATATTAAAAAGTATCACTGATTTTACAGTTTAAATGACTGCAAAGCTTTGGTTTATGGGAGAAAAATATTTTAAAATTATTTTCAGGAAATGCTGAAACAAAAATCAAAGTGGAATTCAATTTATCGAAGTAATTACAATTGGTTTTTTTTTTTTTTTTACATATTTATAGTGATGTTTGTTTATTATATATTGCGACACTATTGTTTTTATTATATTACAGAATAGATTAGAACTAAAATAATTCTTATGTAGTTCCATAACGGCAATACACATGCCAAGCATTTTTAAAATTTAGTACTGGTAGTTTTTACATCTCCAATAATAAACCTAACTGTGCAGGAGATAACAGTTGTGCAGCGAGTTTATAAACATTAAAACCTCCTTACTTCCTTTTCGTTTAGATGCTGAGTGTCCCCCGTGCGTTCTCTCAGACGCAGATAAGCTCCAAGATGATACCGACATGTCGGTGGACAGGTACGGTCTCTCACCGGACTCCCACCTGGCCGACGCTGCTGATTTCTCCCCGAAGTCCCCGCTGAGCTGCGCCGACAGTCTGTGCGGTCGCTCCCCGGACTACGAGGACTTCTGGAGGCCTCCGTCCCCCTCTGCATCCCCGGGTAGCTACACACAACAACAACAAAGACACATCACTTAGGATCCATTGCTGTTTACACCGCAGACACATTTTAAGTCTCTGTGGGAAGGAATATATAATTTTATTTTTGGATTTTGTCTAATTTTGTTTAATTTTTCAGCACATTTCTGAAAACACAAGATCTGTTAAATGGATTAAAATGATCACACTTGATGGATCTTTTATATGATGCCACATTGTATATCCTATAATAACTAATCTGGTCACTTTTAAGCACTTTTAAGCCATGACTTTAATTGTTGATGTGTATATAAAAGTGTGTTGGGCCGTCAACTTTAAGAGAATGTTCCCCATATTCATTGATTATTCTAGTGCGCACTCTGACCTCTTAGATCTATTATTTCTGGTTTCCCCAACATCATCATCTGGGAATTCTCTAAAAGAACATTGCATGACTCCTTGAGCCCCGTCGGGTCCTGTGGGGTCCTGCAATCGCCCGCTTCAATCATTAAAATTTCATCTGGCCTCTGCTCCCCTCTCCAGTTGATTCTGAGAAATCCCTGTCTCCCCTGGTGGATGAGACGCAGCCCTTCACCGTCCCCTTCCGGCCGTATGCCTGGAGCAGCTACCCGGGGCCAGGACCGGGGCTGAGGCCGCTGGTGCCACCGAGCCTCCACCCCGGCATGGAGGTGGACAGGGGCCCGGCAACGCTGGCCTTCTACGGGGACCGGAGCAGCCACCCAGCCCTGTACGCAGAGCGTGCTCTGGGCGAGGAGGCGTATGGTGACTACAGGAGGCACGCTGCTGCTCTGCTGTTTCCTGACGGAGGCCTGCATGGAAAAAGCCAGAGTGTGAAGGCCCAGTCTGACCTGCTGTGCTCCAGTCTGATCCTCAATGGCGCTTACAAGTGTATCAAGTGCAGTAAGGTGAGGATGGAGATGGATGTGCATGTTCTTAAACTACCGAGATCGTGGTCATCTAAAATAAAAACAGGTTGCTGCCTGTTAAGTGGTTAATTTGACTTTAGGACAGCACACACTGGCTGACCTCTGACCTCTGTAACACAGGGTTATCTAAAGGAGATTTTTCCAACTGGACCTAGTTATTAAATAAACAAAATATATTTCTATTTTAGGATAAAGATATTTTTCCCGAAGCTTCCATGACGGAATTCTCTCTCTCCTGCAGGTGTTTTCTACTCCGCATGGTTTGGAAGTCCACGTCCGCAGATCGCACAGTGGCACGAGGCCATTTGCGTGTGATATCTGCGGCAAAACCTTCGGACACGCTGTCAGCCTGGAGCAACACAAGGCGGTGCACTCTCAGGTGTTGTAACTTCACACGGCTTTAAACCGCATCCTGCATTTCGCACCTTCTCCGGGCCTGCATGTTGTTATTGTTAACGTCAAGATGGGTGTGCTAACTTGAAATCATCACTTAAAGCAGCCTCTGCTCACGTTCCAGGAAAGAAGCTTCGACTGCAAAATATGCGGTAAAAGTTTCAAGAGGTCGTCAACTCTGTCGACGCACCTGCTCATCCACTCCGACACTCGGCCGTACCCCTGCCAGTACTGCGGGAAGAGGTTCCACCAGAAGTCGGACATGAAGAAACACACTTTTATCCACACAGGTAAATCGAGGAATGGCGGATTATATTGCAAAACATCTGGCCGAAGTTACATTTGTATTGATCCTTAAAATCCGTGCGTAAAAGTCGAAAATCTTCCACACGACCACGATATTTAGTTAATATTCAATGAAATAACCATAAGCATAACTTATATGCTCTTTAAATTTGTTTAATCTTTAGGTGAGAAGCCACACAAATGCCAGGTGTGTGGTAAAGCCTTCAGCCAGAGCTCCAACCTCATCACACACAGCAGGAAACACACCGGATACAAACCTTTCGGCTGCGACCTGTGCGGCAAAGGTTTCCAGAGGAAAGTGGATCTGAGGAGACACAAAGAGACGCAGCACGGACTGAAATGAGGCGAACACTGACTGCACACATCGTGTAATGTAATCTGACTTGAGTCTTGAAATCATTGGTCTTGAAATGACCGAGGACACCTGACGCAAAGACCGAGGACATGATTTTCCAGTCGCTCTGCTTGAGGACATTTCTTGGATCACAGTTTGATCCACATGTAGCTCTGTAAAAATTTAAAATTGGAAATATATATAATTATGTCAGCCGATAGACAGATTATTTTTTTATTTTAATAAAGAAAAGCTATTCAAGAATAAGACTTAAACAAACGACTTATTTTGCAGAGTGAAGACAACAACACTAATTCTACCACCCTACTGCAGATTGCTATAAATGTCCATACACCAGAGATAAGCTGTTAACTGTGAGACATGCAGATATGGTGAAGTGTGATCCAAGTACATGTGTCATGAATCAGCTTCAGTGGGCATTATGCTCAAAATGTTTGTACTCAGAGTTTAAGAACCGGATCGACAATAAAGCCAACAGAGATGAAAATCTGCGCTTCTCCAAAGAGCCGAGGCTTTTTTTGTTGTCAGTGTGGAGACATGCTGGCAAAACAGCCTCCTCAAACTGTGTGATTTAATAAACAGGAGGGTTACTGCCTTACTCACGGAACTGTGATCTGCTGATTTTACATTTTGCACATTTTATTTTCAGAATGAACAGTTTTTTTTTGTCGTTTACAAATAAATATAATTTGTTTTCCAGGGTGTTTTTACTCTCTAGTGGTTGTTTTTTGGAATTTAAAATGCCTTTATTGCTTTTTTAAAAAATATAAAAGTGGAAAAACTTGAGGGAAAAAAAATATACATATATATATATTTATACAGACAGAATAAAATGAGTCCAATTCAAAGATCTGTCATTTATAATGCGCTATTTAATATCCATATTATTCAGGCTATAGCAACACATTTCGCTTTGGCAGTAATTTATCTTTATTTTGCTTTAATCTTCCACTCCTAAGTGTTGAGGTGCATTAGAGCTATTGGCCGACAAAAAAGGGGCCATGACGTTTAACTGTGTTGCTGCCGTGATTGTAATTGCCCAGAGGCAACCGCGGCTCCTGTTTGTTTTGACCACATGTGTTTGAACCCCAAACAGTCAGAGCAGATTTGACCGTTAACCAGATGCTTTTTACCCTCATGGCTGTTTTTTAGAAATAAGAAAATGGGGGGAAACGAGTTTTGGTAGGAAGCTGGTTGACAGGGCAGCAGCTGTGATCCTCTGAGGGATGGAGTTTGAGATAGTTTATCAGGATTCAGTGGAGTACAGGACACCAGTTTGAAATCAAATTGAGTTGGGGGTAGGAATAACTTTCATTTAGTCACCATCATACATCTGAAACAAATTAATCAACTTCAGAAAAGCATTTCACCCCAAGATACCATTATTTTTACAGCCTCCATCTTGTTTTGCACTAATGCTTTAACTGTCACATGGTCACCATTTGATTATTTCACTGTCTCATCTTTAACAAGGCAAAAGAGATGTAAAAAAAGAGGAACAATCAGTTTGTCGTCTTCCTTCAACATTGATTGAAATCACTGACTCACAAGGATGTTCTATGCCTCACTTCCCACCAAATCGTACAACATCCAGGCCTGCGAAAATACTGAATATTTTAAACCCCAAGATGAACAGACTGGAGGAGAACAGGAGGAAAAAAAGGCAAGCTCATTTAAAGCGAGACTTAATGGAGCTGTGCACCTTGTGGGCACAGAGTGAGCCACATCCTTTATAATCTGTTAAATAAAAACACACTTCATGTGCGACAACATGACATTAATGTCATGTTGACATTAACAGTGCAGTTTAAAAATGGAGTGACTCACTTCACAGGAAATGTGCAGGTTATAAAGGAAATGATCAAATGTATAACAGATAAATCACTAAGACAAATGTTTGCTGTCTGAAAAGGGCACACTGTTCTGGTCACAGGCAAATGTCATCTAGTTGGAATGATGCCAAATTTACCAGTGCAGTTCACTCAAAAATCAAAAATACTTATTTCTCCTTTTAGCTGTGGTGCTCCTCCCGCCTGCCCGGTAGGGAATTTCCAGCTCCTTGCTGTTTTCCAGCAGTGTTTAAACTGACACCGTCCAGCAGCGCTATAAACTGACACTGTCCGGCGCATATTATATCTCTGTGTAAGGATGGCTTTTGTTGTCGGTGTCTGATGCGAAAATCTTCAACCAAGCAGCAGTATTTGACAACGTCAGAATTAGAGCAGGGTGGCATCTGCTGCTAGCTCACCTGGCAGCACTGAGGTAGCCAAGAGCACACGCCTCTTGTCTATGAGTAGATGCACGCTCCCTGCTGCGTGGTGCTAAGTTTGGCAGAAAGAAATAAGTTCCTTTACGAAACTGCTCACCACAACAAGTTCTGTGGATCATCTTGAGTAACCGGGCATGATTTGTGGAAAGACATATTGCTGTGGAGTTTTTCAAATGTATTTTAAATGCTATTTAGTTCCATTATACCAAAGAGAAGGCAGACATTGACAAACACGGCTGATATCGCCACCAATTGGCAACTCATACCAAAAAATCTAGATTGAGATATAGCATTGCAGGTAAGGCAGCCTCAAGCCATCAGCCTCACCACGACTCTTTGAGGTAACTGGCAAGTGGGTAACTTTAGGTGTGACGTCAGACATCAACATCAAACTCCTCTAATAACTCTTTGAAGCAACTCGACAGCAGCTTATTCAGAAACCGAATCATTTGTGATGTTTCAGAAGGTATTGCATGACTCCCTCTGAGAGACGCTCCTCAAGCGCAATCACAGAGAGAAGCTCTTCAAGCAAAAACCTTCAAACGAGCCATTAGGCTGACCAGATTTCCTCCAAGGGCACGGGTGGATTTTTTTTAAAGCATTACCCCACTGCCCCGAGGCATATCAAATATGAATAGAAAACGGCTCAATCGATTCGAGTGGGCGAGTAATCAGAGCAGTGCAGTCTAAGGCTCAAATCTAGGCCTGCATCTCGGCCCATAAGTGCAAAAAACAAACACACATCTGTGCACACGACCACACATGCATCCACCCAGAGGTATGAGTGAATTAACTGCTCTTGACAGACATAGTTGTGCAATTAGAAAGTTCAGCGTCTGGGTTTCGTGGTTTTGGGTGATTCATTATTGATGTAAAATTAAACATCAATAATAAAAGAGAGATTTTAGAGACACACTCTGCTGTTTGATTTTGATTTTCTTTTTGCATCTTGTACTGTTTAAACAAGATGAATGAAGTCACAGTCTGGATTTAAACAAGCATATCAATATATGATGGGTTTATTGTCTGACAGAAAGAGTTTTACAAATGAGTTTTTTCCCCGAAAGAAACAAAACTCTTGAAATGAGACTCAAAATTTGCAGGGATGATGCTACAACAGCTTTTGAAACCACACCCCATCTGATTTACAGACAGTGAAACTCAAATTGACGCACTAAAGGAGAGAATCTGATCAAAACATAACATGAAATACCTCACAGATTAAAAAAAAAAAAAAGATCAAGATCACACCCACACATTCGCAAAGAGTAAACATCTAGAATCAGAAGCATCTGGTAAACGGTTAGATGTGTATGTTCTTTCATGAGAGCAGATAAGGAAGACACCATGAAGAGAGCGTAAATGTGATTGTTCCCCTGAGGGCGAGCAGACCTCTTGTGTATATTGTAATAATAATGTGGTATTTGCTGTCACGCTCTGATCAGCAGATTTCACACAGGTCTGACGAGTTAGAAAGAGAGATACCCTGAGAGAGATAACAGGATTTCTAACACGAAGCTTCCGGAGAAAAAGCACTGATTAATAGGCTCAGATACAGGAAATGATTCTAAGAACTTACTGGAAGATAAAGAGATATACAAGAAAACTGTTTTCAGACACTGTATAGACAGAAAACTTTCTGCATCAGAGAGACTTTCCTGCTCACCTGTCCCCTCCCCAGTGGCTCACACGCCAACTAAGAGCTGGGACAGATGAAGGGAGGCAGGGCACATATAGGACATAGCTCTTTTGTTGCAGAGGCTTATTCATTATTCACCTGATCTGAAAAACAGACTGCAAACCAACTGCACAGCTGTCATCAAGCAACAAGGCGTAGACACAAATTATTCATGACTCTGCAAAGAAAAGGCAGCAGAATGAGAGGAAAATAATAACAAGAGACATCAGCGAGGCAGCTGACAGGCTGGGGAGAGCTGACAACCTTCCTCCTGAAGTGCCAGCCACTGCTACACCACACTTCCCCCGGACCGCTTCCACACGCCGTGTGGACTTTTACAGGGTGGCATGCTTGCTCACGACTTTTGATTTTTTACAACATGAAGCATTTTATTTTAAAAATGGGCTTAGGTGACTTAGTTTAGTATCTTGTGATGTTACAGCAGCCTGTCTCAGCACAGTCGCTAGAAGACAATGTTGGGATTGGGTGTTTCTGCAAACTACAAATATGTTGCATTTCCTTCATACGAATCATCATTTTAAAAGTGACTTGGTGATTGAGCTGACTTTGTCATTAGGAGGTGGAGGAGGTGGTGGATGGCCTGACACCTTGGCGAGACTCCTGTCCTGACCACTGTTCAAGACCAACAAAGTTTTGATTGAGCAAGTGTAGCGACTACTAACAATGAAATAAGCTGCTAGGAGGCTGAGTAGGCTGGAAATCCATACTGAAGTCCAGAGGTGTGTTTTATGGTGTTTATTAAACAAACAACTGAGACAACTAAAGCAAAACAAGATGACACGAAATATTACATGTGTGATTACGGTCAACAGAATATATCAGAGCCAAAAACTTCCCCTTTTTGTCTAAGAGCTGCCACGCCAGTGAATGAACAGGTCAAATAATGAGAAACCACACCCCTGCACCCCTGCATATGTAGCATTGCTGTGGATTGCAGAACTGTACAACACTATGTGAATGTGAACAGGATAAGCCGTTCAGAGAGGTGATTAAAGGTCGGAATTGGGAGGATATATTGGAGGAAATGGAATACAACATAAGTTGTTTTCTTGTGTATAATCACCTGAAAATAAAAATCATTGTGTTTGTTTTTTACCTTTGAATGAGTCGTTTATATCTACACAGGGAGTGGACCTTCATCTATGGACACTGCCATGTTAACTATATATCGGCCACCACAGGTAGCAGCCTCTCCGCAATGAGTCGAAAAAAGGTAAAACTGCTCAACTGTTTTCACTGATTGTTATGGAGAGAAAGGGACCTCTGTGGATAATCTGGCTCTCAGCAAAAACCTCCTGAATGTATAGAGCAGAATACAGGTGAACACACATTAAGTTATAAGAGAATAAAGTTGGGCACACATTAGCAGGTGCTTGGGTAGCAGCCTTTCTGTAAGGTGTCGAACGGCGTAGGATAAACACTGACTTGTAATGTGAAACTGCTTTGTTCAGTGTTTTCACCGTTTTATTCACCTGTTTGTTTCAGAGAGGAAGAAACCTCTGTGGATAGTTTACTCCCTCTTGGTGATACCACGAGCTACCACTTTGGTCGCTACAAACATGGCTGGACATGTCCTAAATTGTTCAAACTGTTGAAAAATACCCAGTTTGTCAAACAAGTCAGAACCTCAAGGGCTGAAAATATGAAGCCCAGACAGAAGTGCCAAAAACTGCAGTTCTTTGAACGGGCACTTGAAGCTGGCTCCAGAAGTGGATCAATCCTCAAAGAACTCCACGTTAAAATTCATACAAAAATGGTTTTGGTCTCTGCAGCTAATGTCCCTCTTAATGACAGCTGTAGAGGGGCTGAAATGTTGTATAACTTTCCCCTTAACATTTTATCAAGGTTTAAAGTTACGCATAATTAAGGGTGGGCTGCTTTGAGTGACAGGCTGTCTGCTCATAGTGACCTCAGATCCACCCCTCACCCCTCAACTCTGGCTCCCCAAAACAAGCTGGTGACGACCGTAATGCTGAACTCGAGGCTTCAAAAAGGGAGTCCACACACAACATGCCGAGGTGCAACGCCTTCCAGCATCTCCTCCTCCTCCTGATGAGAAACTCAAAGTACTAATGTAACAAATCTGTGGTTTCCAGAAACATATGCCAACATTTATTCTGCTGACTGCCCTGACAAGACAAACATTCTCATTGACCCTCACCACGTCTGATCAGGCACTGTAGCTACAAACTGTGGTACAACATGTGATCCCAGGCTAAACTTTATCATCACCAAGTCTCTAAACTAGTTCAGTCGTGTTTTTATCAAATGAGCGACAAGGCAAAGATGTCAATCTGCACTTAGTTTTGAGGACACAGAAACACTCATACAACCGCCACTTTTTTTATCTGGAGTTTTGCAACAGAATTATCACCTGCCTTAATCAGGAAGCCTTCGACAGCCTTTATACTGTACAGACCTTGGGCTTTTAAGTAGAAATAAGATTACACCTGTTTCAGCTTCTCTGCACCGGCTGCCAAATTAGAAAAAGGAAAATAAGGAATTAAGAAGTGTGATGTGAACTTCGGGTTATTTAGCACATTTGCACTGACAAAATTTCAAAACCTTTCCATTAATTTTCAAGGATCTATGATAAAATTCCCATTCCCACGACTACACTGCTTTCAAGCCAGTAGTGCACTTTGCTGCTCCTTTAAATTGACAAGCATGATCGAACATTCAGTGATTCACGTGATGAGCGACTAGAGCGACCAAAGTTGCCACAAATATTTTTGACAGTCGTATGAATGTACAGTTACACAACAACAACGACAGGCTGCTTGTCATGCAGACGTGAAAGGACGCCTTTTGTCGTCAGTGTCTGACGCTGGAAGTCACTGCCAAAGCCCTGGTATGCGACGACTTCGGAATGAGACTGGGCTGTGAAAATGTAAATGCCGCTATCTAAACCACTGTTTGTTTTGTCTGTTCTGGGCTACTATGGAAACATGGACCTGCTTCCTTTGTAGATAATGAGCAGATCATTCTAACGTAACGAAACCACAATGATCCTTATCCAAAAGTTTCAAGAATTTTTACAAATTACTTTTCCAGGTCTGTACAATTAGATTTAGAATTTCGATGACTATTCCAGTTTTTCTATGACTGTGGGATCCCTAGGACTTGTAAAGCATCACATGTCCAGGCAACTTACCACTCTATTAAATTTTTACCAAGCTCTTTTAAATTGCTTCTCAAATCACAGCTTTTTCATACAGATTACCCTGATTTTAGTAAATCCAGCTTCCTTTGATTTTACCGATTCCATCCCCCATTGTCTTTGAAATTATATTTCTATTTTGTATTTTTGTTTTGTACTTTGTTTTGACTCTATGTTGTTGGTAACTGCTGTTTAGAAAAGTTGATCATAATAACTACTATTGCTTGTAATAATGATAATAATCATCATGATCATTAATGATAATAATGATGTTCTAAGCCCAAATGACACATACATGTAGGCTAATGCAGGTGTGAGTCTGTGTGTGTGTGGAAGGGATGGACAGTGTTGATGTTTTCAGTTTTCAGGCCTGTTTATAATGGCATGTCCCAAGGTGTTTGTGCGTGTGTGTGTGATTCTATGATCACACACACACACACACACACCCCCACACACACAGACCAGTGACATCAAAAAATGGTGAAGGCCAAATGAGAGCCGACATTTTTCTCCGGCTGCCTTGAAAGCTTTCCATTAGCCAGGCTCTGTTCTGATGGTCTGGGGCCCTGAACAGCATGAGTCCATGGGGGGCGGGTGGTGGTGTGTGTGGGGGCTGGCTGGGATGGGGACCCACCAGTTTGATGAAAGAGGAGGGGTTGGTAAGGCTGTCCGCTCATTTAAAGACATGTTTATCTGGTTCATTAAGCATTACATATCACTAGACAATTTGGATGTGAGCTGCCACTCAGGAACGAAGAGGCCACTCTGCCGACACTCAGTCAGAACTTGTGTCTGTGTCACTCCCTCCTGCTCTCCGGGAGGTTTTACACATATCATTTTATATTCTGTAGCTGAACAAAAAGAACCTGTGTTCAATCCTTTTACTGCCTCTGCTCCTAAACTGCGCTCTCGCCTTGCTGGCCTGGTTTCGTCTTTTATCTGAAGCGATGTCTAATAACATATGAATCCTGAAGGTGACATTAAAAGGATCCACTCTTGCTAAAAGGCTTGATAACAAAAGATTCTCTTCTCTTCAGGGGAAAGAAAACACATGAAAAGGGAATCTTCAGTGACAAGGAAGAGAGCTTTGTAACCTTTTAGTGAGCAGTTGATATTCTTGTTCGCTCATAAAAGGTTTTTCATCGCTGGGAATTTGATGTGTGGAATAAAAAGCAGTGAGATCTATGCACAAATCTTTGCATGCTATACAGTTAATGTGAGCATACGACTGTGTGTCACTGTAGAGCAGCAAACTACTCAACTAACTGCAAAATGATATGATAATCCATTTGGGTATTTTCTACTTTTCTTACTACTCTATGACAGTAAACTGAATATCTTTGGATTTCCGACAAAACAAGACACTTGAGGATATCATCTTGGACTTTAAGGAAACAGTAATCAAACGTTTTTCACCATTTTCTGACAGATTACCAACCGAACAACTTAGCAGTTAATCAGGGAAACAATGGACAGAGCCATTGACAAGAAAATAATCTTTAGTTTCAGCCCTAAATTATTAGAATTAGAATTAGAAGAGACTCTTAGGGCTGGAAATTGAACCCAAAACTGTCCATAGCACTTAGCATTAAAACAAAACAAAACAAAAAAATCCTGCTCAGATTTTCACTTTTTTTCCTTATTCTGTCATCAGAGAGGTTTTGATTTAATTAATAATTTTTCTGATTTTTGATAGCATTTTTTAAGGGAAGTACCACTACTGCTTGTGTTCAGAAAACAAACCTTTGAGAAGTGAAGTGTGGCTTCTTTTATGACAGGTTTATTTATCTCAATGTAAAGTGTAGAAAAGTAACATTTTAGTATCAGTACTAGAAGTGAGGTTTTATATCTACACTGTGGAAAACGAACAAATGATAACAAGCCCTGAATACACTGTGAAATTCAGAAAAACTGCTTGAAAGCACACTCAATATGGAGCTCTCAGTCGTGCTGGTTACTCTTATCCTACCACTCAAATGTTTAAATGACCATGTACATGTAAACTGATGTTGATTTCTTTTTAGGATTAGTTATTAGAATCAGTTAATTTGAAGAACGCAGATGGAGTCGACCTTTAAATCAGTCACTGAGAAATGGAAAGAGGATGACAGCTGTAAATCTGCCAAGAACAGGCCGTTCTCAAAAACTACAGAGGAATGGCTTAAAATAAAAAAAAAAAAAGTTGATGTCTTGTTGGCCAGATCAGTTCACAGTCCAGGCCTTAACTCAATCGATGATTTGTGGCTGGAGTTGAAAAGGCTGTACACTTCTGATCCCCATTCAAAGTGACAATAAGGCTGTAATTGCTGCCAAACCTGTATCTACTGAACACTGACTCGGAGTGTGTAAAAACTTATGCAAACATGTATTTTGTATTTGTAATGAATTTGGATCACTTTGTGAGGATCAGTTTTCTGTTAGAGTTCAAACACACACGCTTGCCCTGGCGTGCTATTTGTCCATGTGTGAGGTTGTTTAAAAGCATTTTAAATGGCAAGGGTCTACCAAAAAATGCATGTATTGGGGACGTTCTGAGCGTACATCTGGATAAATGAGACTTGGATTATACTGCAGAAGTTTTGTGAGAGTTCATAAATGGATGTTTTAATATAAATTTGTGGTTGTTCTACCGTTTTTTATCCCAGTCAAGGTTTTTTTTGGGGAGTTTTTCCTTATCCACTGAGGGTCCAAGGACAGAGGGATGTCGTACACTATGCTGTTAAGCCCTCTGAGGCAAATTGTGATTTGTGATATTGGGCTTTATAACTAAAACTGAATTGAATTGAAACAAAGTCCCCCTTGTTTTCATCACAAATTCAATGTAACATGAGGTGAGTAACTGATAATTACCATAAAACCCAGGCTATTATTTTCTTAAATCACTGAACTGAACAGTCCACTGAACATAACAGTTCAACTCCTTTCACACAAAAGTGTTGCTCAGCAAAGATGGGAAAAATAATCAAATTGATTATTTAAACCAGCATAATCACTTGTATGAAAATTAGGCTTTGAATAACATATCAATTATAAATCATTCATCTGAGCTAGCTCCGACAGACAGCACATCAGAGAGAGAAAGGTACGACACTCGTTTTTTAAAACAATACTCACAACTTGGATTCATTTTTATGAAAACCCTTTTTATTTTTTGAATGGAAAATGAAGGAATGGCGATGAATGGACACATATTTTGACTATATGACATCTTCAGAGGTAACGTAGGGAGTCACCACCGGCTACACCGGGCTAATAAAAGGGACTGGGTGTTTAATTGTGACTATGAAGTTTTATGGTAAAATGATAATTTTGTGGTATTTCTTTACATCTTTGATTCAGTGTTGTAAAATAATAAAACATGGACACTTCCAAATAAGTGAATACTTTCAGGGACTCTGTGCATAAATAAATAAACAAATCATGTACAGAACAACCTGCTGTTGTGTAGCCAAAATGTTAATGAAGTAGTAAGATGTGTTAGAACAGAGGGATGTTTAGTGCCTCTATCAAATAAACATTGCGGCCTATATTATCTTTGCAAACAGCATATGATTTGTGAGTGAGCATGGCAGCACGGCATGTTACTTTGTGATACAGTCATCCCCTTAACCAGGCCTGATTGCAGCTATGAATCTTCCTAAAAAATTCATAAGATCCATTTCACAAATGACCAAGCCAAGCATGTGCCTGTATCCAAATAGCAAAGAGAGAGCGAGGCGAGGAAGATCTATAAGAGGAGCCCCGCAGCCAGAGGAAGGAGTACAAAATGACAAAGATTTATTCTCAGCCATGATCAAATATTTATGCTGAGGCATTCAAGTAAAGTTACTTTTTGTGTTCTGATTTAATGAATGATTTGAGCAGTGGCAGTGCTGGGAGGCACAGATGTTGGGTTTGCTGAAGCCTGCGCTAATGCCCATTCAGGGGTCTGTGTGGTCATGTGTCAGACTGCAGCAGGATCAAAGCAGAGTAATGACATTGTGGGGATCACAGCATAGAGGAGTAGGATGGTAAGTACTTCCACAGCCCCAGAGGTCTACACTGGGCCACGGCTGGGGAAGATGAAGTGAGAAAGGGGGGAATAAATACTAGATTAATATGTTGTCTTTGCTGGAAAATCCTGCAGGAGAAAAAGTGGTTTTATCAACACTTTATAGTTAATTACCTTGTTTTTTTCCCCCATTAATTAAACACACTATAGCCCACATATCTTAAAAGCATAATGTTAACCCAGTATCTCTAAATCTTTTTATCGCGTGCCAGTATGTTGCCAATCACTCCATTAGACCGAGCAGCTTTACAATACGTCTGCATTCGGTGGGATTGATCCAAAATGACAAAGCCACAGTCAAAGGAAATGGATCCCGGCAGTGCAGTGACTCTCCCATTCTCCCTCTGGCATCCTCTGAAACATTAATGACCCCAAGCTGAATCTGATCTGGCCTCTTTACTCAGTGTTGTATCTTTACTCAGAACTGTCTGCCCACCATATTCACCTGACATCAACGGAAAATGAAAATAAGGAAACTTTTAATCAGTTGCATCAAAAAAATGATGAACAATTATTGAGAATTGGGATAAAACCTTATTTTTGGGGATTTTTTATTTTATTTTCACTCTTTAATTAGGCTGGGAAAATATATTTTAAAAGATCAAACTTGTGATGGGCAAACCTCCTACTGATTTACTGTTTTCTTAAATACCATACCGAATAAACGTCAGAGGTAAGATGTGACAGAGCTGAAGTTTTACAGAGTTATACATCTATATATTATTTACTAATTTCACGGCAGTCATTTTATTTTTCAAAGTTCTATTAATGATTATTAATATACTTATTTATTCTTATATCTTATTTGGATTTGATATAGAAGAACTCCGGAGTTGATGTGTTATGGTTGAGACACACACAATAGCAATATTATTTAATTAATTTATCATTAAATAGAAAGCTGACCAGTACTTGAGCAGCATTCACGCCTTTTTGGAAACCAGGAAGTGAGACAATTAAATTATTCCTAATTGAATTATGTTTTTATAGAAATCTGACGGAGTTGACAAAAATCTGGGACACATCAAAGGGCCAAAATGTTAATTAAAAAAAACAACAACAAAAAAAACCCAAAGATGATTATAGCTGCATATTTTTACACAGATGTAATCAGTAGGTACTGTTAGAGTATTTTCTGACACAATCACTGATAAATTTAGAGGTTAAATATTAAAGCTGATCAAAAATATTTTAAACATCTAAATTATTTCATATTAATTAATCAAATATTAATTAAATTAATATATATTGTGCTTGTAAACTCCGGGCCAATTTTTAGGATATTTACCAAAATTGAAATTATGGTAGGTTTAAAATGAAAGACAAATAAATAATATAGTGTCTCAAAGACATTCATAACTAGTAGTGAAAGAAAAGATTCCACATGAAGTTGTAAAGTCTGTAAATTCAAAGAAGGGTCTGGATCAGATGACCTGAAAGGAAACTGTGAGGGGGCAGAATGTGCCAGGAGACATCTGTGGCAGGTGAAATAGAAGTTCTAACACTTGAGTGAACACTTAAACGGATAAAGGGAGTTTTTAAAAAAAGGCTAAAAGCTTCCATCACGTCCAAACAAGACATTGGTACCCCAAACACAGTGTGTCAGCATCTTTAAACACCGGAGAGAAGGGGGGATGACAAAATCGTTTTGACAGCCAGTTCACATGTAACATCTCCGATTCATCCACCTTGGGGAGTTGCTGGGCAGTTTTACCCCGCTGCCGGGGGAAACCAAGCCCCGTGTGTGATAGCAGAGTGGGCAGGGCTGAGCTTGTGCGCCGCGCCACGCGCTGCTTATTGATCAGAGTCAGACAGGGTGTCAGTCTCCGCAGCCCAGAGATACAGGAGGCAAGCAGTAGTTATCTGTGTCTATTAAGGCATCCGCTTTGTGTGTATTGATTGGGAACAACTCGACACTGGGAACTGTCATCAAAATGCCGATTTACAAAAGGTTGAGCAGGCGGCGGTGAAGTCTGCGTGGTCCAGGCAGTATGGATTTGTTGATGCAGTTAACCCCAGCGGTGCTCAATGCCAGACAGATGCTGCAGCTCAGGACAGACTAAGGCGTCCGGCCTGGGCCTTTGTCTCACCTTGGGAGCTTTCACCTCACAGCACACTGGTAGATAAAGCAGCTTTAAGCCATGTTGAAAGATGTGAAAAAGGCTGCACTACATTACCACTACAGCCTTTCCCAGAACACAAACAAAATGTTCACTAAACACGCTCACACACTCAGACTGCACCCGCACAGCCCCTCCCTGCAATTGTTTGCTACAGGGGCAAAGCTTTTACAAAAAGGGGCCAAGGTCAAGATTTTCCCTTGTGAGACCCCCATCTCCATTAGCTCTCAGTTCACTGGGGTATCTCTTTCCCCCTGAAGATATTAAGATATTCCACCTCTAAGACGCCACTTCCAGACTCGCACCATCGGTGACAGAAAATGAAAAATAAGTCAAATGCCTGATGTAAACACATCCATGTCACTAGGACACAGACTTTTCCACTTACTGCTGTGGTATCTAGCCAAACAGATTCAGTTTTATCTGCAGATGCTTCTTACTTGAGGGTAACATCTTGATCCAATTATTCTATATGGGAGACATGAGAGAGTTATCTTACATTATCTTCAGTGTCATAACTATATGCAGCACAGAGGCCAATTCACTAACAAAGACACAGGTGAACTCATTTAAATTAGCATTGCGCCTAGCATGGAAATCACATATTTCCTTAGCAACAAATTTGCATTTTCGGCAGTACGTGGGATATGTAGACAATGTATAGTTTCCTCATCAATAGATCATACCGTAACTCAAAGTATCAGCATGACAATATAAAGGAAGAAGGACTTACACAGAACATACAATACTAAAACTGGTTGTGGAAAGCACTCAGGTACTGCATGTAGTTTTGTGGTACTTGCAATTTACCAGTTACATCCATTTATAGCTACTTTATGCTTGAAAAACATTTTGCATTCACGGCGATGTTACATTTGTACATTATTATGTAGCAAGCATGTTGAAACTTTATGTTTGTCTCACTAAAAAACACCCACCTTTGGTGGCACAATCACCTGGCAGCCGTGTCACCTACAGTAGTTGTCACACCATCCACCATGTCCTCCACCTCCCACAACAAAATCAGCTCATATACTACATCACTTTAGAACCGCTGATATGATAAGTATAAAATGTACAAATATAACGGATCTGTGGTTTGCAGAAATGTACAATGCCAACAGTTTCTTCTGGCGATTGGGCTGATACAAAACGTATGATCATCTTATAAAATATGATGCAAAGACATAGGTTAAATGACTCAACAGTTTGTTAAGTAGTTGAAATTAGTAACAATCTAATAATATAATAAATAACTTTTCCTAATGACACTCAAGTATTTCTATCTGATATTTGTGCTGTTAAGTAAGATTTTGAACGCAGGAGTTTTGACTGTAAAATCCGAATACTTCTTCCATTACTGCTTGTGGATATATACACTTACAACTTAACACCATGATGGTTTGAATGATATTAAATGTAAGGTTTTTTTTTAGCTGAACCGAACATTCAAATCCATTCGAGATCCTTTAAAACAAATCGTAAAGCAGCAATCGCAAAGCAAATCTGGACCATATAAAAAAATATCTTGAAATCAAATTCATGCCTGGCTCAGAAAGCAGCAGTGAAGCTGAAGCAGGACTCGAGGGAGAGGCCCTAAACATGGCAGTTTTTCTTGACAAGCACAGCGGGGCCTGGGGAGGTTTTTGGGCAGACAGGAGAGCTTGCAGCAGTCTGCAGAGGCCTCGGGGGGAAGCCGGCTGGATAAATAGTTCACTTAGAACCTCTTGCTCTCTAAGAGGTCACCAAGGAAATATGGGATGGAAAGGGGAAAATGGAGAGGCTTTATCTCGCTCTCATAGGATTGCTGCTTGTTTGTATACTAGACTGCTCCATAAATAAATACTGCACTATCTGCTGCACGACTGAAATGATACAGTCAGCCTTGTTCATTCCTGCTTTTCCTTTCAATCAAAGAGCAAACTAATGTATCATGTGTTCTGTAAGGACGTCACCACATAATAAACCTTAAAATAAGCCTCTACCTTCTACGATTTAAACTATGACCCTGACTTCATCTACTCGAGCTGGAACTAACACAAGACTGTCCTCTACACACCTTGTTACACTGTGTTGTTGTCGTCCAGCAAATTAAATATAAATGGAAATGTGATATCAGTGACCTGAGATACACGTATGCCTCTGAACACTGCCGACCGCTCCCCACATGCCTACAGACTGTCATACAGTATCTTCACCTGCCCTGAAGATTGCTCGGGATATTCATTCATGGAAATCGATACTTCAGTCTGAGCTTCCAAATAAATTTACCTGCTACTCTTAAGATGAATTACAGGCGTAAAGCAGCAGATAGTGAGTCAGATTTCACACTGGAACATTTTATCTCCTGACACAATGATACAGGTAGCAATATAGATTAACAGTCTCACTGTATTTATGCCATTAGTCACTGTTGTGTTATCTAATTATCGGCCGGATCTAAAGAAACAGCTCTGACAAAGCCAAGCCAACAGTCTGTGTAAGTTATAGAGCTATACTTCAGATTTCAGGGGCTTTTGCACAGAGCCCACCTGGTGACAACTGTGGATTAAAAAAACAGGGTCATATTTGCTGTACGTTGCCTTTCCTACTTTGCTTCAGTCCTTGTATAATGCATGCTTTGTATCTGCACTCCTCTATCTTTGTATTGCAACTGCTGCACAGCAATTTCCCTCTAGATAAACAAGGTTCTGTCTTATCTTAGCTTAACCATATGTGATCTGCCCTCATGATTGCATAGATTGTTTTTCTTGACACATGACTGAATGCTTGATGAGCAGCAACCCACGCATCATAGATGTAAGACATTGAAAAAATATATGTATTGTGAATTCATTCTCACTTTGATGTCACTCATATTTTGTTTTCTGGGATTTGGGCTGTCTCTAAAGATGTGACCAGAACTCTGTTTAAAGTCCAAAACTGACAACCACATCTGGAAGTTCAGTTATCTCGTCCCCATGCATTGAGAAAATCGTGGCCATGGAATAGGATCTCATTTTCACACACTATTCATTTAAGGCCATGTAATATTTTAATTTTTGCAGTTGTCACCAGGTGGGTCTGAACTTTTTGCCCCTACATGTGCAGATAGTTCTTGTACTGAAATAAAATCTTGAATGCAAGACTTTTACTTATAATGAAGTATCTTTACATTACAACTTTTACTGAAGCATAAAATCTTAACACTTTCTTTTCTACTGCCTGTGTGTCCATTAGATGATGAACCCACAGATTCACAGGCCCTCCTGACAAACAGTGCCCTCCTGAGTTGGACATTAGTCATTGCTTTTACTCATTCATTGAGGCACTTGGATTCCTTGTACTGAAAAATAAAAATAAGCCGATCAGGGAGCCAACACCTTTGATAAGATGGTTTTCAGTATTTTGTAACCACCACTACAAGAGCAGCAGGAGTTAGATTTAAATGAAAATGAATCATTTTAGGTCACAACAGTCATTTAGATGCAAGTCTAAACTATAGGTTTTCCCAACACATGGTTGCTTTTAAAGTAAAAAATACATTTTTGCCTTTTTTTTAAATTTACATTGTCAAATAATCTGTCCACTATTTTCTTGAATAATTGATTAATTGTTGGGTCTATGAAAAAAATGTCAATCAGTGTTTCCCAAATCCATAGATGACATCCTTAAATGTCTTGTTTTGTCCACGACTCAAACATATTTAGTTTCCTGTCATAACAGAGCAAAGAAACCTGAAAATATTCACATATTGAAGAAGCTGAAATCAAAGAATGTCTGCTTTTTTTTCTTTAAAAAAAAAATAAATTACTCAAAATGATTAACAGATTAGTTGGCTTTAGCCTACTCACTAGCTTTTTTTCTGGGCTCTAAAAGGTCTTCATGTGCTCAGTAAAGTCTAAAATCTAATGAAATGAAAGTAACTTGTATTTTAATTTCATCAACACAATTACAAAATAAGTAGTCTAATTTGATGTTTCAGATAATCTGCCGTGTATAAAGCTAAAAAAAAAAATTGAAATTACAAACAGACATAAAAAATATCATAAACACATACTGATCCTATTTACTTTTGTATTTCCTCCACACAGGACCCACTGTTGAAGCAAAACCTCATCAGCCAGTAATTAAGAATGACAAAATCAGGGACAAACATGGAGTGAGAAGCAGTGTGTACTGTGTTTGCTTTGTGGCTTTTGTGTAAGGCTTTCATCACACAGCAATACAGAGAGCAAACCTGATGCGGCAGATGTTGGCTAAATCCGACCGTTCAAACAGGCTTCTCTCCCTATTCATCTAAAATCAGGACATGAGCTGCTCCCTTACTGAGTCTGTTTGACTGGAGCAGGAAGTCAGTGATTGTACTTCTATTATATTAAGCACACACACCCGAACACTGGGAGGGAAAAGATGATCTGAGCCTTTGAAGCCTTTGTGTTTACACAGAGGAGCGATGTGTTGTCATTAGACAATCATGGAAAGGCACTCTTAATCCTTGTGCTTCTCTATACAACAGGCTCTTCCATTTAATTATAAAGGGGAGTCAGCATGCATCACAGGTGGATTTATCTGCCTTACATATACTCACAAATCACAATGAAGGTCAGAGCAGAGCTGCTTATGTTACAGAGCCTAAACAAATCATTATCTCTCATAAAATCAAATTCAGAGGAACATGGCAGTCATTTTACCCCGACCACTTCAAGTTATACAACACATTATTGTTGATCTTTCCCCAAATTTCAATTGCAATTACTAATATACTCTATTGAATCATCAAAAAAGTTATCTTATCCAAATAACTCTGGATTAGTTCAAGATCAAGCATTGAAATATTACTCCCTATACTAAATAAAAATCTGAGTTCCACTTTTTCTCTTTAAACATCTTAAAATATTTTCAATGCAAATAAAATGCATTTTGTATATTCAGTATTTACAGTTGGTCAAATAAAATTACCCTTATTAATTACCATACAAACTGGAGCACTTGCCTGAGAAACACTGGATGTCAGATGCAATTTTCACAAATTAATTGAGCACTTGTTATCGTGGAAAAAAAGTTTAATAATTTTGAAATGGCCATATTTTAAAGACCTAATCAAAAATATGATCAAGTAAACCTTAATAATGTAATTATAATCCAATTACACATTTCAAATGTTATCCGGGTTGATTATAAATACTTATTATTTGTCATCTCATTACGTGATCCTGGCTACATGTAATCCGTTACAGTTACAGAATTTAAATACCCCAGTAAACTAAGTGGCATATCCCCACCTACTGTGCAAGAAATCAGTCAAATATTTCAACGAGTGGATCTGTAAGTGGGTAGCAGAGCGTGCTACATACAAATACATTTAGTGCACTTTCACTAGATTACTCAACTATTTAGAGACGGGTCTCTGGTGCAATATATTTGGGGTGTTTCCAAAGCGTGACCGCCTCCGTGCTATTTATTCTACAGAACTGAAAGCGCTATTGGACTAGATCCTTCCAGACACTTCCTCGTTTTTCTGTGACCACACAGAAGCGCTCTGGTTTAATCCTATTACATGTCAAGCACAAAGGGAGATAAGAGGTTTATGTTGGGGTTCCATACAGACCGACTCTGTCTCTCTCCCTCGGGACACCGAGAGCTTCACATTTGGTCATTTTGATACTGCCGTTGACACTAGTTCTTACAGCTGCCACAGCGTCTGTTGTGGAGCGTTGAGAATAAAGACATACTGATAATAGGATTGCCTGCGCGTGGTGGGGAAACACTGGTGATGATGAACGAAGATCAGGTGAATGACATGATCCAGAGATGGGTAAGTAAACAATATTCTATCACTGTAGTGCAATTTATCATCTGTCATAATGATACCTCAGAGTGTGACTTTCACTTGAGGGGAACTTTTGAAGGGTGCACTTCTAAGAAATCTATCACCCATTTCGATAAATGACTTGATGGTGTCACACTTAACAAGAACTGGTATATGTATCAAAAAACCTGTACGAGTACTTTAAATGGTGACCTGCACGAGTTCTTGTCATTCATTTCAATCGTTGCGATGCCGTTCTAAGATGGCAATGCTATAAGAGATACCATGCTGTTTTCCTAGCAAACTTGTGGGCCTGTAAGTAAGTTTCTCAAATGGCAATCTGATGCTCCAGAAGGCAAATTTGCGAATCTTAGGATGGTGAAGGAATGGCCTTTACTTAGCCTGACATTCTTACCCTACACTAACCAATCCCACTCCACGATGGCAACAAGTACTTGCCAATCATAGGGAGTGTAGGGTGGATCATTCCTTCATTATCCTAGGATCTGCAAATTTGCCTCCAGAAGCCAGTTAATCCCCACAGACCCCATGCTAAAATTTCCAACTTTACAGCAGAAATAAACATGTTTACAACTTACAACAAAAAAATAAAGTGTTGGTCTCTATGGCCAATTTCAACTTCCGTGAAAACTGTACAGTTGTGAGTAAATTTTTATATAACTTGCTTGTTTAAAATTCAGTTGGGCTAAGTAAGTATGCTAAGTTATGCATAATTAAGGGTGTGGCCACTGTGAGTGACATCATCTCGGGCTCAAAGTCAGATCCAACCCTCGCTCCTCTACAACTCCACCCTGTTGTCCAAATATGTTTGCTTCTGACTCCAAAAATCCAACATGGTGAAGGCCAAAATGCCAAACTCAAGTCTTCAGTCTATGGTTTCATTAAGTTCAATGTCAGAGTCTCTTTCAGGTGGTCCACTTTAATTACAATATGCTCCAAGTTTATGTTTAACTTTATGGAGTTTTTACCCAATGATGCCCAAAACACTTTCTACCCCAGCTTTCACATTTTGTTTCGTATGGTTTATGCTCAGAATGAAAATCTGCTGATATCTGCGTGATAAATAACAGGTGTCCTGCCTCCATCTCATATTTAGCGAAATACTCCAGAGGACAAATTGA
Organism: Epinephelus cyanopodus; assembly: GCA_026686955.1. Lineage (NCBI taxonomy): Eukaryota > Metazoa > Chordata > Actinopteri > Perciformes > Serranidae > Epinephelus > Epinephelus cyanopodus. The sequence goes on from CM048920.1 coordinate 8,959,759, forward strand.
AGCCCGAGGACTACCAGCAGTTCAAGAATTTGGGATCTGCCTGTCTCACCCAGGGTGACAGTGCTCGACTACTGAAATTCCTTCACGATGAGAAAAACCAGGTATTTCTCCTCTGCCAGATCTGCTTTATTCTCCACCTCGACTCATAGAGCTCACACTTTACACATATGAAGTGACAGTGACAGTGTTTTTTTTGTTTTTTTTTAAAGATTATTTTATGGGCTTTTTGCCTTTATTGACAGGACAGAGAGTGAAATGGGGAGACAGAGAGAGAGAGTGGGGACTGACATGCAGCAAAGGGCCACAAGCCGGATTCGAGTCCGCGGCCGCTGCAGCGTGGCAATGCCTCTGTACATGGGGCGCCTGCACTATCCACTATGCCACAGACGCCCCAGTGACAGTGACAGTGTTAATCTGTCATACAGCACTTAAAGCACATACAGTCACACTGCAGCCTCCTGAGCAACAACAGCCACATACCGTATCTACCGAAGCGAACAGCAGCAGCCACTTCCCCACTACCAAACTATGCTAAACATAAAAATGCAGCCACCACTCTGTGCCTCTTGACCCGAAGGTGTGGGGAGGAAACAAGCGGATATTCAGTCAGATTTCTCGCTCCACTGATAACCCTCTTCAATATGGCACTCCTCTAAGTGCCCTTGGTTGTCCCATCTCTCCACGCTTCACGTAGTCGTGTGCAACGCACTTTTAGAAGTATGCGTCATTTCATACACCTTCTTTTTGAGGCTAAAGCAATCTCAAGAGGTTCGAATGATTGATTATCAAATGAGAAATCCCTGGCTTTGAACGTAGAGAATAAACCTTGGACACTGGGGGAGATACTTTTAAAAGCCAGAGCACAACTAGTAAACTGCACAACCCATCATGCATGTGTATGTGGTTCTAACTTTTCTTTTCAGCAAAGCAGCGAACGCTCTCAAAATGTAAAGTCAAAAATATATAATACAGTGTTCTGTCGGTACATTTCAGATCAATAAATTCTGCTCTTGTAATGTGCGGAGACTTTCATTGTTTACTCTTTTGTACTTAGGGAATTGTGAAGTCTATGGGCTGTGTGCTCATCGCACCTCTTATAAATGAAGTGGTTCAAAAAGAGAAGAGTCTCGATCACTGCCAGGCTGCCATCACACATCTGATCAAGGTACATACCAAAAATTCGCCTATACAATGTGACCTGATCCTTTCAATACATTAGGTACATAATGTTTAATGTCTGTTCTGTCGCCTAGACATGCAGACCAGATGAACTCCTGCATAGCTTGCTGGCACTTATTGAAGACATTGATCCAGGCGCCATTTCTGAGACCATTTTAGCCCTTGTTCCACATCTTCAAACAGGTGACAGAGCTCTTGATTCAATGCTACTTACTGACACTCACGCTTTCTATGACACCTGCAACTCTTGAATAATGTATGAAAAGAGTTAAGCCTTTGTAATGCTTTACATTGTCCTATGTTGATATTATGTCTTATGACGGCAATTTAAATACTTTACAAAGTGAAAGATTACATTTGCTCATAATCTCTATATGTATCACACTTGTAATTTCTGAAGACAGAGAGACATAAAGAAATATACGCGGGCGTATAGCAACTTTTATTACGCATTCTGCAAGTGCTTATAAACCTCACTTGTAATACTGCTTTAAAAGAAAAGAAATATTCCTGGATATTAGCTGCCAAAATCAAAAATAAATTCCTTGAAGAAAAATATTAATGTGCCAATAAATGTCCTGAAAATAGTATTAAAAATAAATTTAAGCATTGATGAAATGTAACATAAATTGATTATGTTTTAATTTGTCTTTATTTATTTACCGTATTAATCCCCTATTAGTGTACCTTCCTATTTTAATTGTTTAATTATTTTACATTCTTTTTTTTATCCAATTTAAAATGTATTATTTATTATTGTTATTAATTGTTACGTTATATAATTGTTATTTTTCTTGCATTTTCCACCTATTATGTTCCCAAAACTGATCATTTTATTTATACAATTCTTTTTGCATTTCCTATTCATTCAAAGTTTGGTCAACTGTCAGCAATGTTTTCTTCAAAGGGCAACTTTTCCCAAGTTGGTTGACTGACAAATTCTTCCTTTTTGGGGGGAAATAATGTCATATTACTCTATTTATCAAGTCATTTCCTAATTTATTTCTGCAACAAATATATCTAGGAACATTATTAATCATGCAGCTCAATGGATGCATTGTAGTTGTAGTAGTCAGTTGCCAGTTTATTAGGTAGAGGAGATGTGTTTCTGGTAGTTAGCCTAAATGTGGTGGACAAAATAAATATCAAACCCGTCAGTATAATGCAATACTAATTCACCAGCGGCACAAACTGCAGCCTCCAAAATGACCATTCAGTTAAATCAACACCTTTCAACAAAAACTGAACATTACAACCTTCATGTGTACCTAATAAACTGGCAACTGAGTATAAGCGTATATACTTATATTGTATGTGTTCATTGATAGTTTACTGCCAGTCAAGAGAATTCAGTTGTTTAAAATATGGAGGTTGGCTCCCCCTGCTGCACGCTGACCCTAACAACAGCCTTGTGTTTTGTAAAGTGTTGCTTCAGCTGGATGACAGGAAGGCAGCGAGTGTGGGTTTGGTTCTGGCCGCCCTGCAGAAGCAGCTGACTCGCCTGCCTGTGCCTTACACCCACCGGCAGGCGGAGGCCGATGAGCACGGCCTGTGTCGCTGCTGCAATGCCTTGGCTGCGTTTACGAAGCCATTCATCGAGGAGGTGAAGAGGAAAAATGGAAGCTATGTTGCCACCTCTGAGAATGAGGAGCTAAGGACTGAGCTGCTCAAGTTGTAGGTTTTTGTCTCTGTTTTTTGGGGATTAAATTCAGAGTAATGGGATGTTATTAAATTATTATTGTAGATTTTTCATTTGTTTCATTTTTAGCAATGTTTTAGTGTAGTTTTTCTTCCAGTTATAATAAGGAAAAGCTAAACAAATTTGAACACCACTTTTCATATGAGGTTAAAATATTAATCTTACAGTAGAAGTGTCAATGACAAAACAGTTGTAAAAAGGCTATGGTTATGATTATCTGCAGCTGCATGAGGAGCTTGAGGGAACCTCTGCTCGAGGCTGAACTGAACCGAGACAGAAAATCGTCACTGTGGCTCTTTGCAACAGAGATAATGGTATAAGCGTGTTTTTCCTATTTTCTATCAAAGGGCAGAAAGCAATTGAACAGTAGGTGGTGTTTCAACAGGATTTTGGCACTTAATTTCACTGTGCATCACTACAGGTCACACTACCTGCAATCCAAGAGTCTCTGTCAGAGCTCCTGTTCTTCAGCCCTCTAAAGAAAAGCCCCCAGATGGACGACGGTCAGTCAAAGGAGTCTAGAGCTTGTCTGGCTTATCTGCTGTTTGTCCAACTTATCACCATCGACAGCTTTCCGGCAGTATTCAGGTGAAATACTAAAAAAAGCCATAAATGTGGTCAGACTGATACTCATTTTGTTGTCCTGTGACAAACTATTTACATGACACTGTTTCCTTCTGTTCCAGTCCTGTATTTGTTCTTCAGTGCAACATGGAATACATCAATCAACTCCTCAGCATGTATGCTGTCAGTACAATATGAACTGAATATAAATTCCTGTTTTAAAATGACAGATTTCATCGTGTATTCTTGTTTCTTTAACAGCAAAAAGGAATCGCATTTGCTCAAAGGACTGGTAAGGCCACATCAATGTGCAGAAAGTTTTAGAGATGAATGAAAGCAGAAAACTGAGGGCTTACTTGGGCTTAATTGTGTATTTTCACTCAGGCACTATATTCAAAAAGCCTGGAGAGCGTGCAGGACAACAGCCTTCCGGTGAGTCTACAGGAACTGAAGAGCTTCTACAGTGTACCACAGGTAAGACACGCACACCGATGCAATGTGGGCCAGCTGGCACACTGACGCACAGGTGGAGATGATACGAATTCATAAACTTTATGAGTAATTTTGACCAATCTGTGACCTGTGGTGTGCTTGAATTTACAGAGCCTGCGGCAACTTCTTACTGACTGCCCAATGCAGCATTTGGTGAGTAGAGGGCAATTATGCTTGAGAGGGATGTACTTTACATCTATGAAACACAACAACTCGTTGAGTTTTCTTTCTTTTTTTTTTTGTATGATCACTGCTTCCCTAGAGAGAATCTGGACTACAAGTGCTCCAGCTCTTCATCAATAAATTAGATCTCGAAGCAAAGCACAAGTTCTTCAGGTGAGAGACCAAACCTAACGTGTATGAATAAGACTACATATTCCACTTCACATTTAAAATCTACTATATTTTGATCTTTATAGGTTATCAAAATTATACAGAATACATTTTGGTATCTTTTTTTTTTATCATGCTACAATCTACGTTCCAACTTTTCAGCAATACATCACATTTAAAGGGTGACTTTTCCCAACCTGGCCCCTATTTTCCCATGTTCCTCTGTCGAAGTGACTAACGTACTATTCGGACGGGATTAGTTTTACATATGGAAGTGGTTTACCACAGGATGTCTGTAATATAAATGTCTGATTCGCACGGGACAAGAAATGTCCGTAATTCTACCAGAGATGGGAGTGGTAACTCGGTCGCGTCACCTCCCTGTCGGCATGTGCGTGCTACGTTGCTTCCTGTATGTGTTAAATTTACGATAATAATAATTAATGATTAGCCCAATATGAAATATTGCCCATGATCACGATTGTGAGTACACAACAATTAGCAATATGGATTTATCTTAGGCCTACCGAACACAAGTCTTGTGGCTCTGAAAAGTGCTTTCTTCTCGACCTTTTTGATCGGTCTCCCACGTAGGGCTATGCGATCAGTAAAAGAATGTCCACTATCAAGACTGCCGACAACACTGAATGCTTCTTCATGCGCCTCCATCGTCAAAAAAACGCGGAAAACTAGTTGTAAACACGGGAAAATGCTTGTAAACAGGACGCGACAAAATATTTATATACATTTTTACAGAGGACTGCGTTCCCACAGGATTAATATTACCCGAGGTATTTTTTCCAGACTGTTTTACAGAAGGAAGAAGTCGCCGTAATTTTTACTGACATTATCCATAATGATTACAGACATGGCGCGTTCGGACAGGACTAAAATCCTTGGTAATAATTACTTTACCCAACGTCTCCACGTTAAACTAATCCCGTCTAAATAGGGATTAATGGGAACAACAGTTTTATAAACTGGTCTCGTACTGAGTGAGACGGCTGCAGTCAGCACCTGCAAAACAGGCTGTAATCTCTGCGGACATTGAGCACCATCAATTAACATCTACTAAAAGTGCTTGTTTTTGCCACTGACGGGCTCGGATTGTTGTTGTAAGTGTCCGACATCAGTATGGAAGGGATTGCTACAGAGACAGCTCTTTCTGTTAGAGTAAGATCCTTTTTGTTTCAGTCGTTTTAGTGTTGAGAGCCAGCATATTATCACCTCTAACGGGGTGTATTATGGGTTTAATTCAACCAAACCACAGTTGGTGAATGTTGAAACAGTGGAGAGACAAATCAAGACAGCTTTCGAGAGTTTCATTTTGCATCTGTCAACTTTGAATGAAGTGTTTCATGATGATAAAATTACTGTTTATTTCAAAAGATTCTGGTGGGTTTATAGTATAGTGATATATAGTATATAGTAATAGTGATTTCAGGGTAAATTCTGGTTTAAAAAAAAAAAAGGATTGTACTCTTTAAAAAGGAGGTCTGTCTCTGTAGAGATAAGTCCATAATGTTGTTGGACACTTAGAACACCAATTTGAGCCTGTCAGTGACAAAATCAAGCACTTTCAGTGGATGTAAATGCCCTGAGTTGTGACACTGCAGCCTGTTTTGATACTGCTGCTGCAGTGGTCTCGCTTACTACTGGACAAATTTTAATAGCTGTTGTTACGATTAGTCACTTAAAAACAAAAAAACTGTAAAATAGGGTCCAAGCTGAACTACAGTACACCGAAGTTACCCTTGATTGTGCTCCAGTGTGAAACTGTTTGGCATGTTTTAACATAATGTTACAGATTTACCTATATGTACATTTCTAATTTATATTCTGTCTTTATTTGCTGTGTTCTTTTTCTGTACCTACATCTTATCCTACACTGATTTGAAAACTATTAAGAAAACACATATGTTCTGTTGCAGGTGCATGTTAAAAACCAGCAACCATGCGGGAGTAGAGAGTTACATAGTGAAGAACATCAGGAGTCAAGTTGAATTTTCTATGGAGGTGAGGTGAAAGAAGACTTGGGCTTACAAATATCACATGGCTATATTCTGTAAGAATTAATAAGACTCTACCTTTGTATTTGATGATTTTATTTGGAGGTGTTTAATCTACATTTGCTCTCCTCTAGCCGGGTAATGCCAATAAATGGTTCCTGGGGGAGGAGTTTCTCTCGTTGCTGGGACTGGTTTTCTGTTTGCCGCAAGGTGCTGAGACTGATTTACTTAACAATATGGACAGGTAAGGAACATGTACAACAGCTTAACATTCATATATGAAAGAGATGCTAGCTCTAAATATGCATCTCTAATATGTTTCATCCTACGTTAGAGATATGGAAAATCAAATCTACAACTAAAATAAAGGCAACATTTCATGTCATATGGAGCTAAATTAATGTAGATTTGGGTGTAGAAACGTATGTGGCACAATCCATTTCAGCTTTATTTAAAGGTCAACTCCATCTGCGTTCCTTTGTGGGGTTTTCTAATGGAAACACCCACTCAGCCATTAACGACAAGCAGCTATATAAGTTAGAGTGCTGATAATTATGGTAACTGAAAGGTTAGTTCAGATTATTTGAAATGGGGTTCTCTGAGGTTCTTATCCACTGTCAGTGTATTACTTTGAGTAAATGGCAGTCCAAATGTTCCCAGTTTGGAAAGGTGGGGGGAACTGAGGCAGTTATATTGCTCTCTCTAAAACCGCCAGACTCCTTTGACAGAAACAGTAATTTTAACTCACAGAACATGGGAGTTGCTGGTCTGCCGCTGCCTCGATTAATTAGTTTGTTTGTGTTATTGTATTACTTTCGGATTCAAACTAATATGGCATTCAGAGGCAGCGTCATCATGCAAAAACCTATGTAAAGACATATGGGACAATGTTTCCATCAGGGCTTGGGAAAATAGCATTTTGATGCTAAAACATATGCACTTCAACAACTGGATTGTTCAGCTTTGAATACACAAGGAACACTGCTGAGGAGCAAAAGAATGAAATTAAAACCACATAAGAAATTAGAAAAAATAATGGACCTACACTTTAAGTTACAGACCTCGGTGACTAATTTCATCATTTGCAAAACAATCTCGACTTTCTAGCAATTTCGCTTTCTTACTGAGACTTAAAGACAAAGGTCTGACATTGTGACAGCTGGGACACTTCATCCAGACTGAGCCATGAAGCAATGCCCTGTCTTTGTCCATCCAGGATAATGGAGAGTCTGAATCTTTTACGCTACCTCGTCATCAGAGACAAAGAACTGAGGAGCAATGTAAGTCAGTCTAATTCAGTACTTTCACTGCCAGCCTGGTTAATGCAGAGAGCTGACGATCTACTCCTCCTGCCTACAGACAGCTGTGTGGGAAGAGCTGTGCAGGATCAAAGACGAATACCTAAAAATGCTGCGTGTGTGTATCAGCATATCAAGAGGGTATCATTCGGCTGAGCTGAAGGCACTGAGGGAGGATCAAAAGCTAAAAGCAAGAGGTAGGCATTAGCTTGTAATCTGTGTAACAAAATGACTTTGGAGTAACCTTGCAAATGATGGAACGATCTCTATTTTCCTCCCCAGAAGCCAGAGATGCTGCCAGATCCACCAGATTAGTCAAAAGCATAACAGTGAAACATGAGAAAGTGTCCAATATGTCCCCAGAGGTCCAGAACCAGGTACGGAAACGTTCTCTCCTATAATTTATATTTTAATTCTGGCCTTTGTAGAACCAGCACACTGACTATTCTCATGTCTTGCAGGTGTTGCAGAGTGCTTTGGTGACATTTGACCTGATGGAGAGTCTTATAGTCCGCATTGAAGAGATCGCAGAGGAAAAGCTGAAGATCCTAAACTAAATCGAGGTGCTTAAGTGTCACTTCAGACTGCTGGGCTATTTTCAGAAATGCTGTTTTAATATATTTGCTGTCACAAAAAACACTTGTTGAATAAATTCTTTTTTCTACACCAAAGTTTTTGTAAGAATATAAAAAATAGATTAAAGTGTGCTTATTGAAACACATGTTTTAAACCTGCTATTGTATGTTTTCCAAGTAAAGCTTGTACTGGTTAGCATCAAATAAAACAACCCAAGTGTTAAGTGTGTGGAATAAATGCTGGATCATATGCTTAGCTTTAGAGAATGTCTCTTAGCATCTCCCACACAGGACTGCTTTCAATGATGTGAGCCCGAGCCAGAGACATCTGGTCACGGATACTGTCCACATGGGGCTTACTGGTGGCCTGCAGATAAATGAGCCTTGGCTTACTTCAAAGTGTCACCAAGTAACAACAGCATGCTTAATTTGTTATCCAGAATTACCAAGTAACTTGTGTGCACTGCCTGCTGCTGCTATCTTTACCTTGGCGATTGTCAACATTCCTTTGACAATCTCAGCATTGTTTCGCACAGGCAGGATCCTGAGATTGCTGCCAAAGAATCTGAAAGAGAAAAAGACAAATATTATAAATCTTAGAATCACTATGACGATGTAACATATGTGTACATCAAGCAAAACAAGGGTGACAACTTGAGGAAGTGAATTTGTAAAGACACAGCACAGCCATTTATCTACCTGTGTTGAATCACTGACAAGATTTCCAACTCCCTCTTCCCATTAAAGGGGGCGTACAGAAGTAGAAAGCTGTTCCGGTGTACTTGCACAAAAGTCTCGATCCTCTCAATGAGTCCAGGTTCCTCAAAATTCTCCAGGAGGTCTTGAGGGTCAACCAACAGAAATGCAGTACCTAGGCAAGTAATTAATAAATATCTCAAATTAAAAATGCAAATTACAGATTATACGGATTATAAAGCATATTCACCATCTAAATTTTGAGAAGGATGCAACGGCAGCCTATCAAAGTATTACTGTATGTTATATACTGGGTTTAATCATGTGAGGCAAGTGATAGGGCAGTGGTTCCCAACTGGTGGGTCGCGGGTCCACTCTTAATAGACCACAAGTGACTCACAAATGGGTGAGGTTTGTAAAAAACACACTTTATTTTGAAGTACATTGAAAGAGAAAAAGAAACTAGACAGAGACATAACAACAACACAGACATCAGGAGACTCAAAACAACCACAAAGACAAATGAAACACACAGAAACATAAAACCACCACAAAGAGACATAAAGCGACTACGAAGGGAGGCAAAACAACCAGAAGGCCACAGCAAGTGACCACAAGACACACCAAACGACCACAAAGACACACCAAGCAACTACAAGACACACAAGGACACACCAAGCGACCACAAACACACAAAATGACTCCAAGACACACAAAAACAACCACAAAGACACAGCAAACAACTACAAGACACACAAGGACACACCAAGCGACCAAACACACAAAATGACTCCAAGACACACAAAACAACCACAAATATACAAAATGACTCCAAGACAAACAAAACAACCACAAAGACACACCAAACAACCACAAAGACACACCAAACGACTACAAAGACACACCAAACAACTACAAGACACACAAGGACACATCAAACGACCACCAACACACAAAATGACTCCAAGACACACAAAAACAACAACAAAGACACACCAAACGACTACAAGACACACAAAACAACCACAAAGACACATCAAACAACTACAAGACACACAGGGACACACCAAACGACCACCAACACACAAAATGACTCCAAGACACACAAAACAAACGCAAAGACACACTAAACAACTACAAGACACACAAGGACACACCAAACAACCACCAACAAACCAAATGACTCCAAGACACACAAAACAAACACAAAGACACACCAAACAACTACAAAACACACAAAACAAACACAAAGACACACCAAACAACTACAAAACACACAGGGACACACCAAACGACCTCAAGACACACAAAACAACCACAAAAACACACTAAATTACTACAAGACATGCAAAGACGCACCAAATGACTACAAGACACACAAAAACAACCACAAAGACACACAAAAATGACCACAAATACACAAAATGACTCCAAGACACACCAAACAACAACAAAGACACACCAAATTACTACAAGACACATAAGGACACACCAAACGACCACCAACACACAAAAGGACTACAAGACACACAAAGACACACCAAACAACTACAAAACACACAGGGACACACCAAACGACCACCAACACACAAAAGGACTACAAGACACACAAAACAAACACAAAGACACACCAAACAACTACAAAACACACAGGGACACACCAAACGACCACAAACCACACAAAACAACCACAAAAAACACACTAAATGACTACAAGACATGCAAAGACACAGCAAATGACTACAAGACACACAACACAACCACAAAGACACATCAAACAACCACTAGGAGATACAAGATGACTATGAACGACGCAGTTTTGTGTCTCCTCCAGACTGGGTGTCTTGCTCCTACACAGGTGTGCTGGGGGCCCTTACAGTAAACGCCAGGGGCCCGTTGCCTTATAGTCCCACCGTGAGTCATGTAACGCTACAGCAGGTTTACCTGACAGAGGGAATATGAAGGCTCCGGACTCAACACTGTCTGAGAACCTGAGTCGGTGCTGCTGCGCGCTTAGCATCCTGCCCGCGTCATGGCTCTGCTGAAACGAATACACATCATTTACTAACGTAGATTATAAATTCAGACAGAAGCCAGAAAACGCTGAATGGGTAACGTTAACATTTCACCAGCTGTCATTACCTGTAACGTTACTCACGTTGTGTTTAAGGTGGTGGTGCGTTAAGCTAGCTAACGTTGGGTAGCTAGCAAACATTGTTCGCGTTACTTAGTAAAGCGAGCAGTGTTTTTAGCCCAGTAACGTACCTGGAGAGAGGCGCTGACTATAACCGTTGTTTTCCACTGAGGAGTCGTTTCTTTGTGTGTTTCCATCACCAGTTAATGGCGCAGTGCTGATACTGACAGTCTCAGTCTCATAAATGACAGAAACACAGTAACAGTCTCAACTTTATTATAACTGGGCTCGCGCTGCATCATTCGCACCAGACACCTGTGCACGCAGCACCCACCCAAACCCACTAGAGGTCGCTGTGGCTTAATCCAACAATGTTTAACTATCTATCTATCTATCTATCTATCTAAGTTATCTATCTATCTATCTATTTATGTATCTATCTATCTATCTATCTATCTAAGTTATCTATCTATCTATCTATCTATCTAAGTTATCTATCTATCTATCTATTTATGTATCTATCTATCTATCTATCTATCTAAGTTATCTATCTATCTATCTATCTATCTATCTAAGTTATCTATCTATCTATCTATCTATCTAAGTTATCTATCTATCTATCTATTTATGTATCTATCTATCTATCTATCTATCTAAGTTATCTATCTATCTATCTATCTATCTATCTAAGTTATCTATCTAAGTTATCTATCTATCTATCTATCTAAGTTATCTATCTATCTATCTATCTATCTATCTATGTTAAATTCAAATAGCTTTATTGGCACGAATAAATATGCTTTTGCCAAATTATGTCATAAAAATAAATAAAATTTAAAAAAATTAAGATGAAATAAAAATAAGTAAATAAATACAAATAAAAATATTAAATATGTATATCTATCTGTCTACCTACCTATTCAATTCAAATAGCTTTATTGGCATGAACAAATGTTTTTGCTAAATTATTTCATAAAAATTAATAAATAAAAATAAAATAAATTAGAAATAAACATAAGTAAATATATAAATACAAGTAAAAATATTAAATATTTATCCATCTTATCTATTCAATTAAAATAGCTTTATTGGCATGAACAAATATGTTATTGCTGTAACTGTTGTTTTGTTCTTTTTTTTTTAACAGACCAAGTTCATTCATAGTTATTATGTTATGGAGTAATTATAGTTTATTTTATTTTGGTTTTTATTTTTGTTCTAGGTTCAATTTAGTGTTCCAGATTGAAGAAAATACTGGTTTTAGTTTAATTTATAATAGTTTCAGTACTAGTTTTATTTCATTTTTACTTAATTATATTTAAATAACAAAGGGTCAATATGTTTTTAATTTTTGTTTTCAATTTTGTTCAATGCCCTTCTCTTTCCGGAGTGTCTTTGCTCATTTCAGTTTATTTTTAACATTTTTAAATATTTAGTTTTACTTTAGTTTTCATTAGTTTCAGTATTAGTTTTATGTATTGAATTTTATTATTATTATTATTATAATATAGGAGGTATTTGTCAGGGGCAAAATTTAATCAGTTCAGAATAGGCGTTACAATACACACACAACACTCTGTGAAGGCCACTGACTCAGTCATGAAGACATCCCATTCTCAATAAAAACATGCAGCAATTCCTCCTCAGTGACACGGACTAAAATACAGATCTTTCTTTCATAGATGTAGATTGTGGAGGGGGGTTTGCAGGGGACACGTCTTGCTCAGTATTTAAAACGTTTATCTGTTTATGCAAAAGTAGCAGAGGATTTTTATTTTGACAAAATTGCAGACATTTACAGTATAAATTGATGTGCGTAAAATTACCAGAATGCAGGGAATGAAGTGTTTAATGCTCAAAATGTTCTGATGGAGGACCCCTCCACCCTTGATTTTCTTTATAGTTATATGTTATGTAAAATAAAAAACAAAACAAAAAAAAAACTTCCAAGACTTGACAGTGAGGACCACTTTGATTTTTTTCAAGAAACACAAACCTTTATTTCCAATATGACACTAAATGCAAGCCAGTCGGCTGATATTGTTTTTTCTTTAAGAAACGTCAGTCCACCATATTATCAGAAGACTGCCATGAGAAAGAAATGATTTTTCTCTTACTCTATTCTTTTCTAGAGCTTCGAAGCAACATCAATTAAACAGTCAGACATACAAAAATATCAGCATGCATAACGGCCCACTTGTGTCAGGAAACCGTCCACTGAGGGCATCATGAGGAATGCAAATAAGCTGCTGCAAAGTTTAGAGTTTTTGCAGAGTCCAGAAAAAGAGACACGTCAGGACAGAATATGGTTATAAATTATAATAAATTAAGACAAAGTTGATGTAAATACGTTCAAAGTTCCCAGAGAAGGTGTCAACTGTCCGGCAGGCTCTCCTCTGTGCAGTCAGTGATGTGTTTCCAGTTCCACGATGGTCCACTCCCCCTGTGGAGATGCAGCGTCTTCTGGGGAGAAGCTGGTTACTGTGATGCTGGTGGAGGAGTCCTCCATGGGCGAGATGAGCTCCGCCCAGCGTTTGAAGGTCTCCTTCTCTGGGGACAGGAAGGCCTGCGAGTCCAGGCAGTCACGTGACAGCGACAGCGTTTGCTTGATAAGGTACTGGGCCAAGTTGAGCTCCTCAGGCACGGGGTTTATGACGCCCAGATTGGACTCGTGGTCCGAGAGGAGCTGCCTGAGCAGGCTCCAGTCCCGCTCTGCAAACTCATTGCTTTTGTCATCGTCCTCTCTTTGCTTTTCTTCCTCTGCCTTCAGTTTTACATTCCTGTCCTTGTCCGAGCAGTGCTCGAAGGCTTCTCCCACATCCATCTCGTAAATGGGAGAGAGGGCTTTGGATGGCCGGCGGTCATGTTTGCAGGTTTGATCCAATCTGTCACAACCATTGTCCCCTAAAAACAATTGACAATACTGCAAAATGACAAACGGATTCATTCCTCCACAGTTCTTTTTCTTTTTCATTTCAGAGACTAGTCGCTGCCTACTACAATAAAACACTGATTACTGAGTGTTTACCCTTAATGCAACTGTGTCCCTTAAAAGATATTCCATAGTGAAGTTAGGTGAGGACAGCAGTGTGAACGCAGTGACGTTATGGTCGGTTAAATGGTGATGCCAATTTTTAAATTCACAAGTTTGAAATTCACCAATCACTTCAAATATGGATATCAAGGTATACAGTTGCCTTAAAGGCAAATGTGCACAGAGGAATGCTCATCTGAATGCATCTCTTTATCCACCTGTTCAAACAAAGTAAGCCATGCATTGCCAGCACCAGTGAACGTTGCATTTTGTCAGCAAGTAACAGTGATATGTTTTGAGATTTACGTGCAGGTCTTTGAGCGGGCAGACCTAATGAACAGACTGACATACTGTCACAGAAACCTAAAAAATGCAAGCAACAGTGCTTTTACTTAGTAGCACAAAGGATGGCACACCACCATGTTTCTTTTGACATTCTTTGTGTTTTTCTATTTTTAACAATTTCAAAAAAGGCAAAAGATGAAGTAACTGATCACTGTTTGATATTGAAAACAAAATAATTTACATGTTTGCATGGGGATAGACCCTCAGTAATGGTGCAGCAGGATTTCTTTTTCTGAATATGACAGTGAAAAAAGAGAGACATGGCAGGAGTATGAAAGCTGCTCTAGAGACACGTCACACACTTTACAGAGGAGGCTACTGACACTACACAAACCTACTGAACAAAAGCTTGTAGACAACAAAACATGGTTCTCATTTAGAGTGGATGTCTATGCATCTAGACATAATTCTACTGGGTATGACAAAAGGTGATGGATAATGGAATAAATAAACAAAAATGAAAGAGAGGAATGACAAAATAACTTAAACAGCATGCATGTGTGCAGTGCAAAAATAAAAACAAACAAAAAAAAAAACTCAGGAACAAGTACATTCTCCAGTAGAAATAAAAATAAACAGCAAGGAGATGCAAGGGAAAAGTTCCCCAGTATAACACACTTTTCTGAGAAGCAGTGGCAGTTAAGTGTCATCTGTGTTGTACCATGTATTTTACCTTGATGTCAGGTAACAGAAATCTCAAAGAAATCATTACTAGCTTGTAATTTACCTGAACACAAATTTAAAAAGGTGCTACATATACACTTTAACATCAACACATCTTTTAACATTTATTTTGACATGTTGATATAATTACTGTAAACTAAAGGACCATTGCTGAGAGGTCGAGCAGCATCAAGTGATGCCACCTGACACCTGACACAAGGTCCAGCTTGTGTTTCTTATCATGTTTGTTTTTCGATATGGTTTAATGAATGAAAAGCCAAATAGATTTATCCTTTAAAATAAAGCAAAAGGAAAAGCAACAGTAGTAGCAACATTTTCTGAGCAATGTGGTTTATGGAAACCCAGTTGCTAGAATAATGTTGGTGCTGTATGTTTCTGCAAACCACAGGTTCCTTACATTTGTACATTAGGTACCAGATACGTTGAAACTTCATTTTTAACTTAATTTTAATGTGTGATTTTGTTTAGGCACAAAAACCACTTGGTTATGGTAAGGGAAATACCATGTTTTGGTTTAAAATACCAAGTGGCGGTAGCACAATCCACACTGGAAATGCAGCAATGACTCGGTAAAAAAAACAACCATTTTTCGAGACAGTATTCCAGCTGAAAAGCAGCCACATTTTGTGGCACTATCCCAGCCAGAAACGTAGTGTTGTCTCTGTAAAATACAACCGCTTTTTGTGGCACTATCCGGGCTGAAAACAGCATTGTGTGTATAAAAAAAGACAGCTTTTTGTAGCACTACCCCAGCTGGAAATGCAGCAGTCAAAAACAACCACTTCTATGGCATTATGCTGGCAGGAAATGCAGCAATGTCTCTCTAATGCCAGCCAGAAACGCAGCAATGTCTTATTAAAAAATAACCGCTTTTAATGACACTATTCTTGGTGGAAACACAGCTATGTTTTTAACTTTTGTTTAATGCCTAAAAAGCTGCTGAAGATGCAGCAATAACTCGCTAAAAAACAACCTCTCTTGGTGGCACTATCCTGACAGGAAACACAGCGATGTCTCTATAAAAAAACGATTTCCCTGCCACTATTTTGGCTGGAATGCAGCAATGTCTCTGTAAAAAACAACCGCTTTTCATGACGCCTAAAAAGCTGCTGGAAATACAGTGATGTCTCTGTTAAAATAACCACTTATCGTGCCACTGTTACAGCCTGAAACACAGTGATGTCTGAGTAAAAAACAACTGCTTTCTATGACACATTCCCTGTGGAAACACAGCTACGGGTTTTGTTTGTTGGTCTTGAACTTTGGTCTGCAGTTTGCCCACATACTACATTCTTTAAAAATGTTGATATGATATAAAACATACAAATATAACATATTTACTTTTTGCAACAGGGCTGAAAATGTTGTCTAAATTTCAAGAAACACAAGCTTCATCACAACACTATGAGACATAAAGTGATCTCAACGATGGTCACTGTTAAAGTAATTATACCGATGAACCAGAATTAATTTGGCGATGATATATTGATGTTAAAATTATATGTAAAGCACCTTTAACTATGTCAAATTATCTATGGCTTAAAAGGGCCAAAGACTGTTCCACTGCATAAAAGAAATGACAAAAATAATCAAAAAATCTTATTTTTATGTACATAAAAGTGCATTGGTATACCTATGTCACAGGCCTTGTCACAAGGCAGATTTCTTTTTGACAAATACAATTCTATGATCAGTCTTAGTGAAATGTACACTGCTTTCCCCTTTTTTTGTGTAAACTGAGTTACCGTGGCCTAAACGCCTCTGACTAAAGGTAGTTCAGTTGTTTTAAATGTACACTTTAGGTTATTTTTATGATGAGACCAATCGCCATCTTTAAAAGGATATGGATGTTGCAAATTCAAATTTACAACAGCTACACAATCGATGGGTTGAAATGAGAGGAAGCTTCAGCTATGGAAATATGATGGTTTCATTTGAATTTGAACTTGTGTTTTTAATTAGTTACTGCACTATATCCTTTTTTCTGAAAGAGGGATAGGTTTATGTTGGATGTAGGTAAGGTCTAGGAATCAGAGCAGAGGAGAATGAATCTTGCAGGGATAAGCTACACCTTCACTGATGGAGTTTGGGGGTAAGAGATGGCTTTGGGGTCTAGGAAGGGTCCGTAGATCATACATTACCTGCTGGAGATTGTGCAGCATGTACAGGAGAGTCCCCTGTCAGCTGAGGCTCATTTAAGTCTAGATGTAAATCAGCTTTCTTGCTTTCTGAGGGATTGGGGTGATTTTTGCGCGGCGCTCCGTTGTATTGTTCAGTGTGCCGCAGATCCAGGTGGCACGGGCGCTCCTGGGGAGGGAGGTCTCTAGTGTCAGCATCCTGGATCGGACCGCTGGACTTCACTCCATCGGCCTGGATGTGATTACTCTCCTCTGGCATGGGCTCCTTGATCTCTGTGAGGAAGATGGAGGATTTTTCTTCCTGTTCCTCATCGTGCTTTGTGCCTGCGCTTTCCTGATGGCATGGCAGATGGTTCTGTTGGTCACCTGAAGGGGCGCAATTGGACTGAGGAGCTGCGGAGTCAGACTCGAAAACATCACAAGGAGTCACGGCGTCGTCAGGCTGCTGAGGCGGAGTTTGGACGCCGCCCTCTTCTGAACCCAGCTCCTCACACTCGTCAACAGAGAGCAACACTGAGCGACGGAAGTTGGAACTCGACTGGTAGTCGGGCTGGTCGTTCTCCTGGTCCACTCCGTCGTCATCAAAAGCGAGATTGACGATCCCCTGAAAGTGTGGCGAGGGCTCAGTTGGCGGCACTGAAGCCTGACCTGGAATCACCTCAACTTCAGACCGCTCATCTTCCGTTGCCTCTTCATCTTCGTCTTCCTCTTCCTCCTCAGAGGAGAAGAGCTGGTGGTCAGGGACACTTTTTACAGTCACAGTGGCCTCCACCTCTGAGTGCTCTTCCTCCACAGGGATCTCGTCTCTGTGCAACCAGGAACGAGGACGCTGCCTAACTCCCTCCTCCTCGCTGGTGGTCTCAGCGTCTCGCCCACGCAGCCGCACCTCCACTCTCAACCCTGCGCCGCTTTCGTACATCTTCAACTCCTCTGGGGTGCTTGTGTCGCTGCTGCTGCGGCCTAAGAAGTCATGACAGCGCATGGTGCCGCACTTGGAAACGCCTCTGTCGTTGGAGCAGTCGTCATCTTGCGAGCCTCCCGCATCGTAGTCCTCCGAGCGGGGCTTGATGTCATCAGAGGAAGTGGTGTGTGTGCTGCCAGTCTCGGACTCCGGGCTGACCTGATGGTGAATCCCGCTCCAAGAGTCTTCTATGGGAGTGTCAGTGCTTCCCATGCTGCAGGGGGTGTCTATGGGGCGTTCGGTGTCTTTTGGAGAATTTGGGGAGCCGACCTCCTGAACCTGCCCTCCACTGATGTGAGCAGGGATGACATTGCTCTGAGACTGTTTCACTTTACTCCCTTCAGTCTGTTTGCGAGTGTCTGCATTGGCAGCTTTGACACGGGGGATGCTGTTAGCTGCTGGTGCACTGTTAGTGTTTTCTGACTGTACTTCAGTCGTCTGGAGACTCTTCTTCGGGCTCGATTCTACCTGAAGGCTGAGTGAATCCCCTTCGCCCTGGCTTGTTGGCTGTGCTGCAGGCTGGTCAGAGAGCGCTACCTCTGTACTGTCTTTACACACTTCAACATCACCAGTGCTTTCAGTTGGAGCAACTTCAGTTTTACTGTCTGTATTTTTACCATTCGCTACCTCTTTTCCTTTAGTTCCCGATTTCTTGGATGCCGCTGAGGTTTTGGAAGCTCCTCCCGATTTTGGAGAAGCTCTCTCCGCAGATAAATCAGTAGTACTTTTGGGCTTTGGTCCAGACTTGGCAGCTCCTATACAAGATTGCTTGGCGGGGGCAGAAGAGGCTTTTGGTGGTTTAGCACTGGATTTTGCCGAGGCTCCAGTCCCCGGAACGGGCTTTGTGATCTTCTTTTTAGGAGCTTCACTGGCTGCTTTGTCTGCTGCTGAGGATTTCGACCCATCCTTGCTGTCTTCTTTCCTGGGGGAAGCTGGCTTCTTCATAGAGGATCCATGCTTTGAGGCTAAAGCAAAGACAGAACAAAACGTTAATACACTGCTTCTGTATACTGACAGACGTTTGCAGACTTTGAACATCTCACCATGGTGTTCTGGTGTGCCTCTTCCCTTGGTGTCTGCTCTCGCTGCTGCACCTCCAGTAGATACTTTCTCTGCAGCACCAGACTTGCTTTTGCCACCGTCTCTCACACTTGACTTATTGGTAGGACTGTGGTTGATGAAACAGACAGGAGACACCATGAAACAACAAAGTGACCACAGATGCTTTCACCACAATATCCCCAATAATTAATACCTCTGGGATTTCTGAGAGTGTTGCAGGGAAAGTAAATCGTGAATTAATATTTAGCACCAGCGGGGGGCAGCAAAGTTTCTTCTCCCATTTTGTCAAGGACAAGCCACTGAGACATGAGCTGATTATCAAAGAATTTCGAGTTGTTACTTGTGTCCTTGAGATGGATGTTCTACCCTGGTTTTTCACAAAATATAACCAGAGAAACAAGAGAACAAAGAGTTTTGTTACAGTTTGAGATATGCAGTGTGCTCAAGGTTGATGGATTTTTTTTTATTATCTATCATCTTGGTGAATTTATCCAGTGCAGGATCAACCTTAGATTATGATGATAGTTTATTTAATACTTGACATACAAACGATTGGTCTCACTACCTATATTTAGGTTAGAGGGTAGTTCAATGTTACCTGTTCTCCCAGAGCATCTTCATGTACACAGCCAAGAGCTAATACAAATCCTGAAAAATTAAATTTTGATACTATGCATATACATATATATATATATATATATATAATCTGTTAACTACACCATCTGCTTCTTTACAAAAGAAGGCTTTCCAGAGATTCAGCTGAGATGTGTTTTGTTAGGCTAGCAGCTATTTATTGGCTCACTTACATGGTTGCTTTCCAGGGAGACTGTTAAATATTGATGTGCTCCCACGACAGATGGAGTTTGGATGATGCAGATTGTAAAACGGATATTTTTAACATCTTTGAAGGACAGATAAGAGGCTTGTCAGGAAACAGCTGCTTTTAACCTCCTGACAGCCACATGTGGCCTAAAAAAACAAGCCGGTGATGCTGTGCTGCCACACTCATCCTAATTGCCCTACATTTACAACACTGAAGATGCGGTCTGAGGTGTGTATGTTTTGCCTCCTTGGCCCTGAATGCCTAAAGCTAATGGAGCTGGGCATATCGGCACTGAGCTCATATTGCAGCGCGGCCTGGTCATGTTAAATCTGCAGTGAGGATGGATTGGATTCTCATGATCTGTCTTTGGGTTACTAAAATGTTTTTGCCCTTCTGATATATCTTCTGGGTTTTGAAAGGTGCAAGTCAAGTTCAAGTCACCTTAACAATCCTACATGTTCTTGTAGGCCACATTTTCAGTCTCATGTAGGTGACTGGCTTGTGTAGGGGACGTTATTAACAACCAAAATACGCGCTGGATCATTGACCTGCCCCTAAAACCCTTGAAGACGATCTCCCAAAACTTCACTTGGGTTACATTTTTCAAAATGTGGCAGAATTGCTCCAATTCAAGGGAACGTTGACAAGGACATCACTTGCAATTCACTGAATGTGCAAGAAGGGATGAGAATGGAGAAACTCACCTGCTGATCTTTGTTGCATCTGATTTCTGAGGAGGTTTTGTCAGTGGGGATTTGTTCACCGCCTTAGCCTGGTGTTTGGGCTTCGCACCTAAAACACAGAAAATGAGCCACATGCACAAAACAGAAGTTTGTCAGGGTACACAGTTTACACAAGGCTAAAGCAAATACATAGTGGGATACATGTAAGTTGGAGTAATATGTGCTGTTAGTGTGTGAGCTCACATCGCAGATGTATTGCAAGCCACTTTCAGGGTGGGGTACAGGGACATATGCTGTGCTGAGGCCCAGTTTAGCCATGAAAACAATGCTGGATTTCCACTGCACAGTACAACACAGCTCGACTCCACTAACTTGAAACCGTTCTATTTTTGGTTTTCCCTGGGCAAACGTTTTGGATAGTACCTGAATCTTTTTTTGGCACCACCTCAGTCGAGTTTCCAAGCAAGATACTACAAGGTGGAGTTAATCACTAGAGCGACATGGGACATCCTGCACAAACCCGCCATTTTAAACAACCAAGCTACACAATGTTTTTAATCACTTGACCCAAATCTTTTAAAAAAGGCAGCTTGCAAAACTTCACAGTGAACAACTGACAAAATACACACGTTATCTGTTTGGTTGCTGATGAAAGGATCCAGCAAGAGAATACACTGTGTATGTGTCATGTTGAGGATGATGTCACAGCAGTTTCACGTGGGGTCGAGATCATGATCAGCTAGGGCTTGTTCACAGTAGACGCGGAAGTTCTACAAAAGCACACCAATTTTCCATGGAGCGCTGTCTGCTTCCTTTCGGCACCCAATTGGGCTGTTCACACAGGATGCACCGCAGCCCTACACACCACCATCTTTTCCTCTGCATTGATAGTTTCAGTGTCCAGTCTATTTTCTCCGCAAGCCACGAGTGAATCTGGCCAGAAAACACACTGATAATGTGATCTGAACATTTTAAAAGTATGTTTTGACAAAGATTGTCTTAATTCTAATAAATTACAGAATATGCATCCCATGCTTAATTATTCCACATATTTGTCGGCTGTGTCTAAACAGTGAGTGAGATACACACACTCACACAAGCAGACAGAGACGGAGCCCTACGTGTGATAAAAAACAGAGCAGAGGAGCAGAAGCACTCGCAGACCGGCATGAAATGTGTTTCTGGTGTGAACAGCCAGGCGACTGTATCCAGACTGCTCGCACAACAACTGACATATCGGGGCATTTCCATGTCCTGTGTGAACACGGCACAAGAATCCTGCCCACGTTGAGGGAATACTATCTGATGAGGGAAACAGAATTCGAGTCAAACTAAACCACGCAGTGAAAATTTGGCCTAATATCAGTCGGGATTACCCCACCTCCATCTTCCCAACAAGAGCTCAAAGTGATCAGTCACACCCCCTGTGTGACAGCTGCATAGGCTTTGACCTCTGCTGTTCTGCTGAGAATTTGTACACTGATACCAGCAGGCTGCCAAGGACAGTTGATGTGCTTTGTTTCCTGATAAATCAATATTCATACATGACACTGCCCTTGTCTTCCAAAAATCCCTCCTGGCCATGAAACAACATTCATCATACTAATTAGTCTGCAGGTCCCTTCATACCTCAGCTACAGCACTGTGCCTGGAGCTGACTCCCCGACACTTCAGCTTGGCTACAGTGGTGCCCTGCGATGTAATTGGTGTCAGTCACAATGATGAAATGTAAAAAGTCGATAAAGAGAGTAAACCTGGAACAGAGTGGGTGTCATTGCGAGGGCTGCTGGCACCGTTCTCTGGCGAGGCGCTGCCCGATGTGGATGTAGCGCTGGGCTGAGCCTGGGCGGTGCCAACAGTGCTGTCAGCCTTTCCTGTTGAGCTCTTCTGAGCCTTCATTACCCCCGTCTGGCTCGCAGACGTGCAGCTCGGCGGAGATGTTTTAGGCCGTGCACCTGGGTTTGGCTTCTTCTCTTGCTCTCTAGCTCCATGAGAGCTTCTGGGGCCGTTGGCGCTGGCTACATCCCGCCTGGCCCCTGCAGCTCCTGTGCCATTGACAACTGGTGTGCCAGCTGATGCCGTCTTTGCTTTTGCTGCTACACTCCGGTCTCCTGGCTTCTTCACATTCTTTGCTTTGGATGTGTGACCGTCTCCTGGTTTGTTAGCTGTCCCCAGTCCATCAGACTTCATGGCTGATGCAGCGCTACGGGAGGAGGAAGCTGTGTTTTCAGACACCCTCTGGGTCCTGTGCACAGGAGGACTCTCAGGGGGCAGATGAAGGGCATTTTACAGCCCTTGACTGCAGGGGAAAAAAACAATGGATTCATCAGCAAATAACCAAAGTGCAATCACATGAAACTAAATAATATTAGTGCAGATTACCACAAGGAACTGGAGCAAACGCTGACTAACATCACCTGAATATCTACACAGTCCTCTGAGATCTCTATGGTCTGTGCTAATAAAGCCAAATCCACACAAATATGTTTTTATTTTAAAAGGGTGTTTTAAAATAAAAAATAATGTCTGTAGACATTTTAGCACCATTTAAGAAAGAATCTCCATCCATACGAACAAGCCGACAAATGCATATCACATGACCATTTACATGCATTGGGCATGTGCATGCAAGACCAGTATTTGCTTGGACCACTGATGAGGTTGAGTATAATGTGGTTAAGGTGACGGAGTCTTTAAAAAGCAAATATGGCGATGTATCAGAGCAGTACTTAGGGCAATATCCATCAGCAGAGGAAGCCATCGCCAAAGGAGATACAGCCACAGCTGATAAGACCCAATTAGGAAGCGAACATGGGCGCCTGTGTCATCATTTTCAAAAGTCTCCGTTGCCGCTTGTCGAGACTAAAATGCAACCCCGGAGTTTTCAAACTAAAACAGGGTCGGCAGCATTTCAACTGTCACAGTTTTAGAGATTCTGGGATTTCAAACTGCAGGAGAAGTGTGGACACATGGTGCAAACGTAGCAATAGTTATGCAAAGTTAATAGAAAGAAATGGGTCTTCTTTTTTCTGGTTTTTAAGTATGTTATTTTGTAAACTTCTGCAAATGAACTGAACAAACTGGAAACTCATAAGTGCCGTTTAGTGTCAGCGGAACAATCACAACAGTGAACTGTGTCTTGCCGGTTCAGAGAATCAGCACAAAAAAGCCTGAAGACAGGCACAGTCCTTGTTTTGACTGCATCAAACTACTTCCCGAGAGGTTTGCTGGAGCTCCACTGCTCTTAACCACTCATGCCTAACATCTTGGCAATCCCTCTCTGGATCACCTCAGCCGGGCTTATCTTCACCATACATCCGTTTAGAGAGGCCCTGCTGCTCATTTTATACGGTCAGGGTGGGGCATTTATGACATATGGCATCTGATGGCCACACACTGTAATCATTGTCAGGGATTATACAAACTTACATGGATTTCTCTGAGCTATAAAAAGCCTCATGAGTTCACAACATCAGCTAAAGTCAGAGATGTGATTTACAAATGCTTCAATGAGGTTTTGTTTCTGAAACAAAAATAAAACTTTAAACAGGAGAACGAATGTTAATGCATGGTTGATTATGATGCTATTACCTGTGAGCTAGTGAATACAGGCTTTTTACCAAGTCTCCGATTGTCCCCTTTATCAATAGCATCTGTCAAAACAGCATAAAAGGAAGATCATCAATCAGCCGGTTAGTATTTTGCCTGCAAAACAGAAAAATCCAAGAATAACACAGATGAAAAGAGCTGCAACGATTTTCAAGACGCTGCCTCGGTCCTTCTTTATACGAGCGAGAGGAGCCATAATTTTCATTCACAAATTCTCATTCCCACACCCTCTGTTTACCCTCTGACCATTAGGAAACAACACTGAATCAGTGGTTCGATCCGTCAGGCATGTTTGACAAAGACTTTTCCCACATAAAGCACGACCATTTCTATACCTTATACAAGAGCAATTACAGAACCTAATGATTTATCTTGTTAATTAAAAGCAAATGAGGTGAAGTTTTATCTATTATAGGGCTGCAACTAACATCTATTCATCTGCCTGTTGCTGTCTCGATCAATTGTTTTGTCAATAAAACGTCAGATAACAGTGAAACGTGCCCTGTGACGTCCAAGGTGACGTCTTCAAATGATACGTGTTATCTGACCATCAGTCAAAAAATCCAAAGTTAATCAGTTTATTATCATATATGACAGAGAAAAGCATCAAATTCTCACATTTAAGAAGCATGAAACCTGCAAACATCTGGCTTTTCTACTTAAAACATTACTAAAACAATTATTCGACTATCAAAATAGTTGCCAATTTATTTTATGCCTATCAATAAATCGGCTAATCGTAGCAGCTCTACTCTATTCAGTGAAGAACATTTGTTGTGTTTGCATGTGAGACCCAGAATCCAATTTCAAGATTGCAAGAAATGTACCAGTAATGGGCACACACTGATACCAGCCACATAAATTATTCATGCAATGCATTTCAACACATTACTCGCTCAACAGTGGGGAAACAGCATATTATTTGCAATCGTGGAGGCTTGTAATCATGTGCAGACCCTTAAAGACAGGAATCCAGCCTTTCACTCCCACCCTTTAAAACAAGCATGGCGCGTCTGGTGCATTTACCATGTTAGCGTGCACTCATCTGCACAGGACTGTTAAAAAAAGGTGCTCACATACAGCAGAAATGTGTAAGAACAGCACTGGCTACACAATAAATGGGTTAGTAGTGGACACGTAGCTGTGTAGGAGGAAAGTGTTAAATCAGCCAACAGCATATGCTCCAAGGGCTTTGGTTCATCTCTAATGATGCAGAGCCACTGCCTCAGCACTAGGCTGGGTTAGGGAGGAAAAAAAACACATCCACACAACTGCAGCATGAATATCCTGTGTGGGACTAGAAAGAGGGAAAGAGGGAACAAGGATTTCCTTCCTTACCTGCCAGTATTCTCTCTCTGTGTTTGGAGGACAGGGTCTCCCATCCCTGCGTGTGGCGGACCGCGTAAAAGGTCTGAAGCAGAAAGGTCCACAGCCGAGCACGCAGCGCACAAATCTCTTGCCTGAACGGCTGGCGGTAACAGAGGAGAGAGGGAGAGAGAGAGGGGAGAAGAATGGAAAGGGGTGCGCTACAGCACAAGCGAATCAGCAGCTGCTTGAAGAACCTTTCACCATGGCAACAAATACCCCTCCCTCCTCCCTCCCTCCCTTTCTCTGTCCCTCCCTCCCCCTCTGTCTCCGTTGCAGAATCCACTTGAGCTCCCTTGAGCGAAATCGGTGATGTCAGCGGCCGCTGCCCATACTCCTGTTTCCACGCCTGATTATAAAAACAGGGCTGGAAGGTGGGGCGGAGCCATCTCTACCTCCTCCGCTGCACTGACCACACACCCCTCGCCAGCAGATAGCACAGCCAGATTAGTGAAGGCCACTGGCACACGTCACAGTCTCCCTCGGCCTAATCCATTCTGCCATACTGTACGGTATTTACAGGGGTTATGCGCTTTAACTCGTGCAGCCAGGTCACTTTCCCCTGGAAGTCATCTCACAAGCTGTCGGCTGTAATCTGTTTGTATGATTTAAAATTCTCTTCGACAGACATGAACAGAGCTTACAGCTTGCTGAGGACTTTAACTGAAAGGTTCAAATGTTATACTTGAAATGCCAACATTTCAATACTTGTTGATGCATCAACTTGTGATCACAACACAGTCAACATTCATTACAGTAATTTCTGTAGCCTATCCCAGCTGACACAGGGTGAGAGGCAGGGTTCACCCTGGACAGGTCGCCAGACTATCACAGGGCTGGCACATAGAGATAGACAACCATTCATACTCATAAAAAACACCTACGGACAATTTTGAGTCACCGCTTAACCTAACCTGCCTGTCTTTGGTCTTTGGGAGGAAGCCAAGAAAACCGCAACACGGGCAGAACATGCAAACTGAAGCCATCCACCCTGGACTCAAACCAGAAACCGTTTAAGCGACAGAGTTAACCACTGAACCACCATGCTGCCCAACTTTCAGATTTCTTAACCTAATTTAGCCACCTTATGAAACATTGATTCAACCACTCAGTGTGCGGCAATACATAATGCATACTGATAATAATATTCAATTATATCTGAGATGAAGAGCCAATGCATGTATGACTGAAAGCCCAAGAAATCACCATTAATATGATGACTGACTAATATATGTTATAGTAACTCTTGTCCACCTTTTCATACCAAAGCCAAGCAGCATCACCCCCATGTCACATCCCACTTTCCGCAAAGCCACGTTGGACGACTCATGCTGACCCATTCAGACCAACCCTAAACACATATTTACCCCGAGGCCCATGCTTTGCTCTGAAATGCCAAGTAAATGTGAAGTTTGCTCTCCCGCAGCTGCGTGCTACCCTGCATCCAGAATGAAGTGAAGCACATGATGATACAGAACATGACAGCACACAGTGGTTGTTAGAAAAGGTTTTCAAGGAAATCTAGTTGAAGGAAGACGGAGAGCAAATATTTCTGACAAAAAGTAAAGCTGTGTTCACACCTGAAGTTTGGTTCCCTTTGCCATTAAATAATACTCGTCTTTTTAGAGTTAAAAAAGATGACATAGCATTTCTGCTACTGGAAATAGTAACTGCAAGAACATCAAGGAATAAAGAGACCTGGAACACATAGGACTGGACATCCTACAATGACACTTCAACAAGGCGAGGAGCAGCAGACAAAAGCCCTGGCTACAGCTAGCAAGTGGACACTGATTTGATTTTGTGACTTTGCAGCCAGTTTGCTTAGACGCAGTCCGAATGACATCGTTCCAACTGAGGTCAATGATCAGGACTAAATGAAAGACTGCAGGTGTGAGCACAAGCTAACGGTCACAGAATGATGTCTGTTCTTTGAAACGACAAAGAATCTGCATCATTTACCTCCTCTTGTTTTTGCCCTCCCCGCTCCAGGAGAGAGTCCTCCTCTGCGTCCTCTCCACACAGACAGTACACAGCAGCGAAAAGATCACAGCAGTTGTCCACAGTCACACCTTCTCTGATGGCTGCACACAGCTTCTTCAACAACGTGGGCTCACGGGTAAATTCTTCCCTCTGTAACAGCATGAAAGGGACACGGAAGGGCAAATTCACACCAACACCATGAACTGCGCTTCACACTTCACAATTTTTCATATGCCATAGTATAAATCTTGCCTTTGCACTAAGAATACAGACAACTAGTATATATGAGTATCTCGCAGTTGTGAGCCTCCGCAACCCTCTGTGAAACCATGGATACTTTGACCACTAAATTCTAATCAGTTCATCCCTGACTCAGAGAGATTGCTTGTGCCAAATTTGAAGAAATTCCCTCAAGGTGTTCTTGTGATATCAAAGTCACAAGAATGAGATGGTGGCCACCGTTTTTGAAAGAAACTGTATCTGTGATTAATTTTGCTCTGCGTTGAATCAGAAAGAGATAGTCTCGTTCAAAATATAATTGCTCACAATAACGCGAGGCATGACGATGATATGATCTGGTTACAATCACTGCTGCCATGACTGGTGGAAAGTCTGGGGGTGACACCCTTTATAAATGGGTTTCATTTATCACCAATACCATGAAGACATTAATAATTTTACTGTAACTGTGTCTGTTAGCACTGTTCTTTGTGAACTGGATGGAAAACGGCATGGAAAGGGTCCAATTTTGAACCAAATGAATGCATATTACCTAATTTACATGCAAATAGCACAGGAGCACCCCAGCGCTATTTGCTTAGCACCGCAGACAGGGGTCCATTTCACCAATTGCAGGTGCTTTAAGAGTTACACGGTCCCATTTGGTCTTATTTGTGCAGGTTTAGAGTCCATAAACAGTGTGCAATCCTTTGGTAAATTCACCCATCAGAAAACCATAGAAACCTAAGCTGAATCTCTGCAAAAGTCGTGCATTAGCATGGCTACACCAGCCCCTTACCCTGCGAAGGTCCCGGAAGGCCTGAGTGTGGACGACTTTAGGGAGATGCTGGACAATGACGTGCAGGCTCGCTTCCTGTAGCTCTGTGGCGAGACTCCTCACCTGTTGGGCCCACTTGACTTCTGGGAGGCTGCCAATCAGCTGCTCGGTGCCACAGAGCATTGTTACAGCGTTCTGCACAGTCTGAATGGAAACATCTATCAGCTAAAGAGACTCTTTCTCTCGAGGTGAAAAGACAAAATAAAGTGGAATGAACACAGTTCTATATAAAAGCAGTCTGTTATCCCTGCCCAGGACCTATCGATCAGTGGAGGGAGTCCCAGGATTGTGTAATGGTTCTTGGCCGGCTCTGAATCTCAATACTTGCCAAGAGTGAACAACAGTTCATTTGTCTTGCTGTGCTCACATAATGCACTCCACCTCTTTGATAGTGATGAAAGACAGACTCAAGATTCAATTATCAATTACAAGGCTGGATCACTCACCATCTGTCTGCATCCACATCATATTCCTAAATTAGTCCGTCTTTAATAACTGAGAATTTAATAAAGGTCATCTTTGATTAAGTTACGTTTGGATTTCCTTCCTGTGGAAAAACACTGGAGAACGGGCTGATGATATTTGTGCAATTACATGAATACAGTACAGCTGATGACTGTGGGAGGGAGGAACTTACCATGGTTTCAGTTACAGCCGTTAGACAAGCGGCATGAAGCTCAGGGGACAAGAGGGAAAAGTTTCTCTCACACCAGGTCTTCACATAATGATCAGCAACCCACCTGAAAATACACATTGGACAGTATCTGTATCTAACTTGCTTCTGGGTCATAATAACAGGACAGTTCAGTTTATGAGCAATCTGACCATTTCCCCTCTAATCAGTCAGACAAACTCTTGTCTGCGATTCTGCAGCGTAATCCTGAGGAGTCTCAGCTCCGAGGCTCTGAGGCTCGAAGCAGCGGTCGGCTGAGCTTTGCTTGAGGGAACAGCAGAGTGAGTGAGGATGAGAAGGTCAGTAACGCACTGCTGCACAGAGCAGCGCAGCTCGATTCACCGTCATACTCGCGTGACTCATCAGACTCAGCAGAGACAACATGGCACACACACACACACCACTTCAAATCAGAACCAGCTCACAGCCTCAGCCACATCCTATCCTCCTGACCTACATTCACACACTTCTTGCTTGCTCACTGCAGTGTGCGAAGCGTGCAGAGGAATCAGCTACAGGAGAACTCCAAAGTGAAATACTGTGAGTTTGTGTGCACACACATGAATAGGAAGGAAAGTGATAAAAGCTGTGCAGCAACCTGAAATATAAAGACATGACAGGGTACAGGCGAGCTTCTCGATGCAGTGAAATAAACTGGTGTGTGTTACTAAATCTTTTAAAACGCCTCAACCTTGAAGAGTGAGTCACTTCATTTAAATACATCTTTTTTTAGTAAGAAGATGAAAGTTTTTCCTACAGAGCCTCAAGAATAGCTCATTTAAAGGATCTTGAACATCTTTTACATTTCAATCGACGGAGTGGCGCATTGGACCACATTAAAGCAAACTGCGTTACACAACTAACCACAACCCTAGGCTACTTAATAACACTGAAGCATCAGCCCACATGTTGGTTACCTAGCAACAAGATGCTGATGTAACTTGCAGTGGCAAGAATGGTGACAGGTTGGAATGTGTGGTGGCACTTTTTTTTCCCAAAATTACATTACACAAGCAACTTTTAAGGTCAAGTCCATCTAACTAAAATGAAAGAAGTCTCTGTCTGTCTGTTCTTTAATTTCCTTGACAGCTGTTAATCCCTTTGACTTCACACAGGGCGTATGTATCGCTGAGAACCAAAGGAAGTGCAGTGTCAAGTGCAAGCTCTTGAGATCTATGGGATATATCTATATGTAGTGCGTTACTACTGCCAGAAGCAAACACTGTGTCGTGTTTCGAGAGGGGAACCCTGTTAACTGTGACACTGCCGGACGCCATGTTGGGTAGACTTTTGAAATGTTATCACCCCAAATGGGTCATACTCTAATGGTGAAACAAGTCATTTTCAGGTTGTGACCTCCAAAAAATGTATCCACTCATTTACAGGCGTCTCTTTCCCAATGTAAGTCTTTGGGAAAAAGTCATGGTGGAACAGGAAGCTGTAGTTACACAGTTTGGCCACTATGTCAAATTGGCTGCAAAGTCCAGAGCAGTACATTCAAGAGCAGATGACACAAGAGAGGCCGGATATGTTACATTTCAGCAAACTCAAACACTTCAAGCGTCAGCTATGTAACTTTCAGAATGCATCCTTTTGTTTCAGAAATTAGCCTGGTCCCAAATAGCTAGCTGTTAGCAAATGACACATATGCTCTTGCGCTGCTAGGGTACGCAGCTACGCCTTTTTTGGGGTATTTTTACTGCCTTTACTTTTAAGCTCATATAACAGTCATTATAAAGGCTACATACATGCTATATCTTGTTTTTTTTTCAGGACAATCTGGGCTATCCAGATTTGCCATCATCCCATGTCCTTCCAAGTGCCTGTATTTTATATTAATTTTTATATCAATAAAAAAAAATCTGTGTTACTAAATTCTTACATTATTACATGTATCTCACCATAGCAAGTTGGAAGTTGATATATTCTGCCATATGAAGAGGGGAGACTCTCTGGAATCTGGCACTATAAGAACCATGATACAACAGGCGGACATGATTGCCAGTATTTTTTCATTATTGCAAGAAATTCCATTGACTCATTCACAAGTCAAAAATGTGTTTTATCTGAAAGAAACGTGCAATATTTACATCTAAGATAATAGAAAAAATAGTCAACCAAGTGCAATGATGTTCTCCAAGATAATATTTGCCACTTTGTTTGCAGTTTTTTGTTGTTGCTGTTTTTCAGTTTCAGTTGGGGCTGGGGGTGGGAGGGCGTGTCCCCTCAATGTATATAGTGACTACGGCCCTGTCAGCATGCATAATTAGGCCTCAGTTGTCTGGGTGCGCAAAGGTGAAGTGGCTGGTCTTGTCATACAAAGTTTGACGGAGTGTCAACTGGACAATATGGAGATATTTGCACCTTGAAAACCGGACTACAAATGTGGATAGACAGGGAGAAACACACGTAAGCCTAAGACGTGGTAAGATACAATATCCCTCACTATATGAAGTGACTGATAACAAGATCTCTGTATAATGGATTGTAAAGAAATTCGCCAGGTTTTTATTTTGTAGACAATTGATCTGTATTTATAGTGTGATGGGATGACAGCAAATGATGTGTGTGGTATCACTGGAAAGCTCTGGTCCTGCACTTTCATGTGATACACGTGGCATTTCTGTGCGACCCTGCATTCGCGAGTAATCCATCCAAGAGTTATGTGTGTGCAAACCTGTATGAAAGCTCTGTTATACATAATTGTAGCGTTACTTTATTGTTTGTTTTTTTTTGTTGAGAAAACATTGGACTACCGACAAGTGCTTGGTCTTGTTGGAAAGCTATCGTTCTGCTGTTTCACATGATATACATGGCTCCTCGCTATGACAAACGGTCACGGAGAAAATCCATAGAGAAGAACAGGTGTGAATTTGGACGCACTATGTGTCATTTGGGCTCATAGGGTTAATTTCCAAACAGGCACTTTTTTGCACAGGCACTGCACTAGTCAATACAAATGTCATCACTTTTCCTAATGTTTATGTATATAATGTAGTTTATATTACGAAGCTGAAAAGAAACACTCACCTCTTACACAGCATGTGGAGGTTTTGAAGGCCTAAGGCGTGTGTGAGGGACAGACACTCGAGAACTGTTCTCTGAACCCCATCAATCGGCTGCTAAAACAGAAGGAAAAAAGAAAAAGGGGCATTTTTACTCATACAGTGATTTGTGATGCTCTGAGACACAGACTGGCACAAACACAAAAGGTGTTCAGAGAAGTGAAACGACTTCATTATTGACACTGAGCATGCAGGCACCGTACAAAATCAACAAGTGTAAAGCCAAAGGAATAAAGACGGGATTTGTTCTTGGTGTTTTCAGCTGTGACGCTACACATACTGCTATATCACTGCTGTTTAGGACTACAAGGGATCACTGCACTGAAGATCTGACATGCCCTAAATACGAACATGAAATAATTAGTAGAAAAATTTGCACTATAATTAACAATCTGTAATATTTGATTGCATTCAAAGTGCAAGCAAGCACCCTATGTTGAAAGATGAAAGGTATTTACTAGTTTTCCTTATGTATGGCTGACCTTTGGGAAGAAGCGACAGTAGTCTCGGGTCAAGACCATCTCCACCACGTCTTTCAGCCCCTCTAAACCCAACATGTCTGCTGCCAGCACCACCTGACTGTGGGACAGGAGACACCAAATACATCTCAATTTGCTTTCTGGGCCTGTCCTCTAATTTTGGACAGTCTGTTCACGTACAGTACCTTGCACTGGCTCCAGGTGGCAGATCCAGAATGGCCCCATACATGAACTGGAGCAGGATCTCCATCTCATCTGGCCCTAAGCTGGAACGTTTAACAAAAGAATCTGTTTACAAGCCATAACATACAGAATTGTCTCCAAGCACAACCTAATAATATCTTCATGAATCCAGGCCCACAGTGTAGATGTATATGTTTGTGTCTATACTGCAAACACAACTGAGAATGCTGTAGACAAAATCCATATATCATGCACCACTCAATCCACGTGACTGCAGCCCGAGGGCCACTTCACAGGTTTCCCCCCCGCACGTCAACGCAGCAGCTCTACATTCTGACAGCCGTGTCTTCCCCTGTTACCCTCAGATCAGTAATGCTGAGGCGAGTGTCACGTCTCCCTGGAGGAAAACATGGGCTTCATTTGCCTTTACCCGCTCTGAAAAGGATCCACGGGTGGTGGTGGTGGTGGTGAAGGGCTGGGGGTGGGGGACTCCTCAGCAGACAGAGGATGAGAAGACATTCATGTGCCTCAGAGAGGAAACGCTGCAGCCTCACTTGGTAGAAATCCAAGCAAGCCTTTTGAGATTCCGCGGGCTGTGTGTGTGTTTGCGTAAAACATGGCATTGCGAGTGAAACCCCACACTGTACAGAGACCTTAATAATTAATGCAGCAGATGCAGTAATTCAGCTGTAGTGCTCAGGAATGAAATGTTAGCATTGTTAGAGCGGGAGTGGCGCGTTATTGATCCATGTGACCTGCTGCAAGATGATGACGATGATGATGCTGATGCACCAGTCTTACCCTTGCAGAGTGATGCACTGTCTGGAGCTCTCCATCCAGCTCCCACTCAGCATAGCTCGGAAGTACTGCGACCGTGCACACAGGATTGCCCTAGAAACCCAATAAAGCAGGCAGTTGCATGTCAGAGAGACACACACAGCATTTTAATATTTCACATGTCATCTGGCGGGCTTATGTGTTCTTAAGTGGCTTTGAAGTGACAAGCAGGAGGACAAAAGAAGTAGAAACAGTCTCTGGAGACAGTGTTTTTATTCTCCCTGGCCTCTGAAGACTGCACTGTCACAGATATGGAAATACACCTCCTCTGAAGTGTTTATAGTACTTAATTAGCTCTAATAAAGGACTGGTGATATTCAAAATCCCAAAAAGACCAAAACCAACAATAAACTGATCCCTCTAATGAGTATTATGTGTGTCTGATGTTCTTCTTCTGTGCCAAAGAGCTCCGCTGTTGTCCAAAAAGTTTTAAACAAACATCAACGAGCTTCACAGATGTACTGGGTGACATAAATAAAACATGGCTTCATGGACATATCAAGCGTGATACACTGGACTGCCAACACGCACCAAGCAAAAACAGAAAATATTTCACACTGGAGGAAAGCAATTACAATAATACAATTCTTAATATAACTGTTCTACATGTCCAAAAGGTCCAGGGTGGGAGGGGACCAAAGAGAGGGGTTCGGGGGTGGTTACTTCATTTGCAGCCCCTTTATAGTCACGTTTAAATACCAATAAAAACTGGTCGCAAAAAATAAATACAACACTGTAGTTTATTTTGAGTCAATCACACTAACCTGCTGCCAGAAATACTGAGCAGCATGCCAAATGTGTTTAACCTGCAGCTGATAATATTTTTTGACAAATGTACTAATTCCCCTTGTTCAAATAAAGTTTGCTACACGCACATTCAATATATATGATCTGTCTTCTTTAAAGATTTAAGGGTTCAGTAGGAACCATCTGGCTTTAGGCCGGAGACTGAAAGGAACAAAAAGAAAAGTATTTTTTTTTTTGTTTTAGTAGAATATATTGACATTTTTATGTATAAAATACATTATAATGCCAGCCTTATCTTTGAATACATTTCAGTGAATTGAAAGTCAGTCACAATAAGCCTGTAGTATCAACTTTGTGACGCAGTTTCCCTCTGCCCTGCCTTACACTGGGGACTGGACGCCTCTCTTTCACCCTTGAACTGGAAGCAGAGATTCTGGGCCCATACCTGTGCTGATATTTAAATTAACAACATGGCTGATCCATGAAGCCAACACTGATTTTTGTCTTGTTGTTGTTTATTTATAATTCAGCACGCCCCCTCTTCCAAATATTAATAATAAAAAGAAAACTATAATTACTGCCTTGCAGTTGTGTGTGTCTGCACACTAGTTAAGTTGTTCTGGATGCTTCACACATCTTACCCCTGGACGATCTATACAATCGGCACAGTTTCAACGTGGACACCCAAGATTAGTGTCACCAATTCTGTCTTCATGTCTCCCCTTCTGTTCCTGAGATATGACGCTGAATAATGTGCAGAAAAGTGCTTTTGCAGAACATTACGATGTCACGGTAAAGTTGACTTTTGACTCTTTGGATATCAAATGTCATTGCTTCATCATTAGACATGAAAATTTGTAATAATTAGTTAAGAAAAACCTATTTTGTGAGGTCACAGTGACCTTGACCTTTGACCTTCAACCATCAAATTCTAATTAGTTCACAAGAATGGGAGGGTGCGTAGCCAAAAGCGTAATGCCTCTGGCCATAGCTATCACCAAACTTCATAACCTACTTCTTAGTAAGATGAATATTTTTCTTGACATAGATAAGCACATCTGCCCTGTTGCAGCTCAGTTTTTTTCTCTTCTTATCCAACATGTGAGACACAGAGCTGATCAGCTGCTCACTGACAGAGAACTTGAAAACAAATCACATAAGCGTACGGCACTGTTTCCCTCTTGGGTCACACTAGAGTCGGTCCAGCCAGTGGTTTCTTTTCTGAATCAGCAGCTACTGTTGTCTGAGTCTGACCAAAAATAACCAACACAACAATTAGCCTGAGCAAAACTGATGTGACACAACAGATAAACATCGGCCACTGCCATTGGTCTTATTTGCCGATAGGCTGATGGTGGTAAACGGGGAATTTCTGGTGATATCAATGTTTGGCAAATAAATCTGTGAATCTATAATTGAAGGGGAAAATAAATCTTTAATCAGACTTCAAGTGTGGGTGTTTAATGCAGAGAGTTTCCTACAGATAAAATCCTTTATCACAGTATTTTTACATTATGATACGTGCTATAAATATATATCATGGTAGAGTGATATACTTCCCAGAAATTAAACTGAGAAGCCATTTATAGATGAATAACAACATGGTGAATCAGCCCTAGGCAATAATAAAAAACTCACATAATGTGATCTTATCTTTAGACGAAGAACTTGATATCAGTAGAGAAGAATATCGTCTGGGGATCACTATCAGCGCTATTAGAAAGATCGTCATAATCATTTGTTATGCACTGCGGGTCGGGGGGGATGCTTGACATATTTGATCTAGCTCTTAGATTTCTGATAATAAATGTATTTATATCATATTCAATTCACTGCCAAGCTCAGTCCGCACCCTGTGATGTTCAGCCAACATATTCCTTTCTGAGTAAAATGACTAGTCACAGCTGTGAGCGACAACCTTGGAAAGAGGGGAGTCTTCCATAAACCCACATGAGGTTTCTATTTTCATTATCAGAGATGATTTCTCTTCGGAGCAGTAGGAAAACTTTGACTGCATTTTCATCCATCCTGGATTATGGTGACTTTCTGTACGCGCGAGCATCAAATTCACTTTGAGTGAATCATTCATCTCTATGTTTAATTTTAGATGTCGGATTACTAACTGGATAGACTTAACTGAAGACATGGAGACAGATTCACATGTACCTGTTAAACTTTCTGGGGAGCAATTAAAAGAGGCAGTAGGCCTTATCCAAGAACATTCTCATATTATTCTAGCTTTGTCTTTTTTTTTCTGTGCAGTTTACTCGCACAAGTGTCTGAAGTCAGATTTACCAAATGCTATTAACTGCACAAACCTGTCATCTTGGGTTACAGCCAGGACAGTGTAACTTGTTCATGAGGAGGTGCACGCTTGTGTAATTTGATTGCCAGCAACTCCCCTAAACTGCTGTAACAGGCTGCCTGTTCTGCTCTGTTTGTGGGCAGGGACCATTCATAAAAATGTGTGAACACTACCATCACACATTCAAACCCACATTCAAAACATGCTTTGTTTGTTTCTGTTAGAAATAGTCAAGGTCTCTGCTTTATGCCTCTAAGGTCCTTTGTCATTGTGCCACATATAAAGGACATAAATGTCTCTGTTGTAAAAGAGATGATGTATCTCAATAGACTTTAATATATTCATAGTGCAGAGGGAAGTAAGGGCTTCAGGCTGGAGGAGCCCTCGTTCAGCCTCTGGGTGGGAGCTGCAGCAGCTAACACGGTGCTGCTACAAAGATCACTGCTGCAGAGCAACCGAAAAATAGCCCGGCTTCCTCTCTCTGACAAGCTATCACTGGCTGGCTGCTCCCCTGAGCATGAGCTGGGAGAAACCTGTCTCCATGGTTACCAGCTGCTACTACTACCTCTGCATCAGTGAATGACCACCCACCGCTGCCCCACGGAGGCACGAGTCGACAGCAGATGTGCGACCTCTGTGGTGTTTCACATCTGGTAAATGTGACTGTGATGTATTGAAGCGAACATGCTCTCGCCATACATGGCAGCTATGATGGCATTCTTAAAGGGACAGTTTGGGTTTTTTAAGTGGGTTTGTATGAGGTACTTATTCATGGTTGGTGTATTAATAATAATAATTAATAATAAAATCATAGAGTGTATACAAATAATGAATGTAGCCGCTGTGACGTCAACCACTGGTTTATGGACTCCTGTTTTGAAGCCTTGAGTTTGGGTTTTCTGAGCCAGAAGTGACCATACTTGGGAGTTATAGACTCAGATAGCCTGTCACTTAAAGCAGCAACACCCTTGATCGTGTGTAACTTTAAGCTTTAACAAAATGTCATCGATTAGTTATACAAAAAATTAAAAAATATGAACTTAGAAGTATAGATGGATTGAACTGTATGGACTTGGGGGTGCAGAGGTTAGGATAGTATGTAAATGTTTGTATTTAACCGACTTGTAGCAGGCTGTAAATATATTTATTTATGCTGTACATTTTGGGCATTTTAACATGGGGGTCTATGGGGATTGACTCACTTTTAGGAGCCAGCCTCAAGTGGTCATTAGAGGAACTGCAGTTTTTGGCACATCTGTGTTGGCTTTGTGTTTCAGCCCAGGAGGTTGCCGCTTGAATAAAACAAAAAACTGACTGTGCTTTTGGATTCCAGCTGTATAGACAAGATGGCGAGAGGCTCTACCTGTGGCAGGAGAAGACCTGCTCTGCCACTTGGATGGTGATGTCACACTGCTCTCCCCTCTGGTACAGGTCCAGCAAGTCGGCTCCGAGGCCCGAGGCTGGCTCGAGAGCAGCATCTGGAGTGAAGTTGAGAGGGATAATGAGGGAAAGGCTGTGAGTGTGAGACACATAACACCAGTATTTGAAAGAGCCGAGGTAGCTATGATTAAAGTGCTCAACTAAAAATATTCCAAATATTGGGGAAAAAAAACTTAAAAGGTATCTGTAGCATGGCCTTGCTGCAATTAGCAGTAACGATAACAGGAATCCAAATGAGATTAGGTCTTAAGTGGATTATGGCTGAGATAACAAGATGGGAAAAAAGAGGAGGGGGGACAGCTGAGCAGCAACATAACCTGGAATAAACCCTCCTTGGAAAAACGTGTTCATCTGTTTACCTGAGTCAGTGGAACTATGAAGGTCTGCCGGGTCGGGAGCAGACGGAGTACTTTCTGGCGCTGAGCCTTCAACGTCTGGGATCATTTCAGCCGTGCGCATGCTCTGGTCTGCTGTGTACACTCGCCTGCAGGGGGGAAACTCTAAAGGTTAATTAAAACTCGGCTGTTCACACTTATTTAAATTACAATCTCACTTGATGCACTGTGACTTCAAAGATACAGAACGCCAGCCACAAACTGAACTGCACAGAATATTCTGTTCTCCTCAGTGAGGCATTTTATAGTCACTGGAAACCTTATAATGTTACTTAGATTTAAATAAAAAATTAACGGTCCCAGAGGGATATTTGTTTACAAAGTCAGCACACAGAAACACACTGATATACACAGTGCTCAAAATCTTTGTGTATGTACTCATTCATCACAGCTCACAACAGTGTCAACGAGGGAGACTGTCATTGAGAGAATTTTTTCCATATTCCATTTTATTTCTTCTCAAATTCTGTGTTTTCTGCTTTAATTTTTCTAAATTTCTGTATTATTCTTTATCAAATAAAGTGCTTTTGGCAGGTATATAGACAAGAAAAGGTTGCGTTAGGGTAGTGCATATTTATTTTGTAACACTGGGAGGTACTTGGACTGGGTTTATTACTTATTTATTGAACTGGGGGCACAGACTGGGCATTGATTTATATAAGTTGTAAATACATTTGGGAATTTGTTGAAATAATATATGAGTTGAGAAGAAATGTAAGAAAGGGTAGGGACATATAAGTTTGACTTCTACCTACTCCTTTTCAGACACTGTTGACTTCATACTTCCTGTGAATATAAATATAGAAATATAATATAAATCAATCCTATTTTCATACATGCATTTTTACCTTTCAACACCTTATTTTGAGAAGTAGGTGTAGTCATGTGTGTATCCTGGGCTGTTTCAATGCATTTATAGGAGGTAAGATATCGGAGACTCGAGTGACACTAGCTGCAGCATCAGACGCTGCCTCTCGACCACCACAGAAGCACCGGCAGACAGGATTTTATCCAGCTTGGCTGACCAAGAAAAAGACCGCAGACAAGTTTACACTGGCTGTCACTCAAATCTCCACAGCTGAGGTTTAAGAGCAGATGAGCTCAGTCAGCTGGCTGATTGTATTTACTGCCCAGATGTAACTTACTACTGGCTGCGGTGTGTGTGAAGATGCTGACCCCACTGTATTCTGTGCTGAGGACAGAAGCAACGTACGTAAATGACACCAAATAATCAGGAGCACAGGTTTTTCTGGCCTTTTGGCTGAAGCTGTGAAACTGATGGAGGTATGAAAAACCCTGACTTTTATAAACTGTGATCACATTTTGGCAAATTCCACAATGTTCTGTGTTTTACTGCAGATTCCAATTTACTGTCAAATTCTACAATGGCATCCATGTTTTCTGCAACGTGGAAATCATTTAGGCTGCCCCCAGAAAGTCGTATATTCGAATCATCAGTCGCAGACCCCTCAGCTGACTGAGATTGCTTGTACCTGCACAGAGGAAGACAGGCTTTGCAACATGAGGCTCTGAGACAATATTAACTTCACTCTTCTGCTGAGAATTGGTGAATTTACAGCTCACAGCAACTGATACCACACAGTCTGGCTTATATATGGTATCTAATATTGGCAAAAAATGCTGTTGCACATTTCTGACCCATCATTAGTGCAGTTAGCTTGTTTGCTACACGACGTGAATGCCGCTGTCACCCTGGACGTCCTGCTGTTGGTCCGGTACAGCCCTAGAAATTATAGCGCCCTATTTAAGTCTTCTGTATATCCACCCAGATGGGAGTAGTGTGAGGTGTTGATTGAGGGGGGGATTAGGGTTATTTGCTTTCGTAAGTGATAGACATCTGATGGCTGGTTTTTGGAGGCAGTGTGTGTGATGCTGTTCAGTGTGTTTTTGTTGGAGATGGTTAACATGGTGAAGAAGCAGGGGGGACGGTACAGCAGGATGGGTTGAATCAGGCTTTGGTAAAGCAACAACAGGAGGTGAAGGGGCCAACAGACAGTGCTCTGAGTTTGTGTATGACATGGAGTCTTTGCTGGGATCATTTACGGATGTCAGTGACGTGTTGAAACTGAGTTAATAGTCCGAGATATTTGAGGCTGTTGACCTGTTCTACTGTCCAGTGTGGGGTGTGTTTGATGTGCTTATAACCAGCTTTCTTGTCTTCCTGAAATGCTGAGCACCTTATTGGGGCTGTGACTGAAGTTTACTGTCATTATTAATCAATCTGTCGATTTTTTTTCCCACAATAAATTTATCAATCGTAACATGTAGACACTTTTCCAGGGCGTAAGTGGATTGCTTAAGACACGGCAGCCTCCCACCAGCAGTGTCACTCTGTGGTTACAAAGTCAGCATGAATTAATTTTTAATAGGGTAACCGTAACTGCCAAAAAAATCGATTTCACCTGGATACCTGAGCTCAGCAATGCAGCAGTTCCCATGTGTAAAAAGAGCTTCAAAGTAACTTTTAGTCTCCATGGTGGTGTAACTTAACAAGGACGACTCTTTCTTCTAGCCCTAATTATAAACTGCTAATGAGACACGGACGAAGATCAGTGGATCAAAGACTCCCGGAGCCCAAACTGCAAAGCCTTAATGAAAACTGCAACACTTAAAAACCTAAAGATTATTATAAACACTTACATACATTTATGGATTTGTGTCTCAACACTGACATGAAAATGTGATGTGCAATGTATTATTTATTAGCTGCAGTAGATGTATTGCTCCCTGCAACAAACATGCAAACACCAGCAAATCCTGCAGATGAAAGATGGTGTGCTTGGCGCCCTCTGTCTGATAGTTTGTGACACTGTAACACTATGTTGTCTTAACATCCAACACTAGAAAGCAGATGCAGAGTTAAAGCTTTCTCCTACAGGGGCAAATAGAGGTTGTGTAAATCCTCCAAAATGGAAAAAGAAACAACAAATATAAGCTGCAACTTGAACCCACTGCCTACCTGAGGAAATCTTTTAACCCGGACAGCTCGTAGCCAGACAGATGAATGATGGCAGGATCTTTGTGCGTCTGTCCTTGAAGGACATGAGGAGCTCTGGCCAACAGTATGGCTCTGTGTGCCTGGAGCGAGCCGGAGCCGGCATAGAGAGAAACATCTGCCTCCAGTTCCTCCTGCAGCAACCTAGAAAAACACGTTTTTAAAGAAAACAATGTACATACATGCCATCAGTGTAAATTAATAATAACTAGACAAGAAAAAAAACAATACAAAACAAACTAAGGTTGGAGCAAAGTTGGCGAATTAAACGTACATTTAAAAGCCAACACAGAAAAGACAATAAACCAAAATCATCCTCAACATCTCTGAGGTTCAAAGATTAATCTGGTGGCCTATTTTTCCACGAGCACAGTCCTGAGGCAGCGAGTCCATTTCTTCCCCGTCATTATCTCTCGTCCCGCCTCAACGACTGATCTGGGTGACCCAGAAATCAGTCCACTAAAGACCAATAGGGTGGTTTCGAGTTCACGTGACGGTACTATGTCCATAACTCTGATGAAAAGTGCCCAAACTGGTGAAGCACTAGTGCACAAAGGACCCTGTTTAGTGACCCAGCTGACAATTTCAGATTTGGTTACTGCCTGCATCACTTTCACTGGAAGGACATAGTGTCCTCCTGCAGAGCTCCAGGCTCTGGGACACTGGGACCCATCTCCAGGCAGGATCAGTAATAAATAAATAAAGCAGCCAACTCAGTGTATACTTTATACACTCTATCACGTCCATGCTACTTTATAAGTAGCGTACAGGGCCGTTCATGAGCTCACTGATCACATTTAGTTTCACCGGATTGTTTGTTGAGCTTTTGTTATGCGAATCACTAATGATGATGTATTATAGGCTACAGAACACAAAGGGATAACTTAGATATCACATGACCTCCACCACTAACACCAGGGCAAACAATACAACCTTAATAATATTAAGGTTGTATTGTTTGCCCTGGTGTTAGTTACCATACCTAACATCACAAGTTTCAGCTATATCAATATTGATATAGCTGAAACTTGTGATGTTAGGTATGGTAAAGTAGCATTAGGCAGCAAATAACTTACACACTAAACTTACGTGATGCTGATGCAAGCTTATGTTACTGTACACTCGAGGTTCTCAACCAGGGATCCGGGGACGCCCAGGGTCCTCGGGGGAGTCCCAGTGGATCCCCAGAAAATGGGAAATAGTTAATTTACACTTTTAAATTCACTACGAAATGAGTCCAAAGTGAGTGAGAGTCATAGATTTCATTTTCTCCATAGTTATCCCCCCAACTGTAGTTGACAACTGTAGACTTCTGGTTGCGAGGTTGAGAACATTAGCATAGCTAGCTAATGCTAGCAAACTCATGGGGTTAATATGAAAGTTATTTGCTGCTTCACATTACGCCACCTGGCTCTGTAAGTTAAGGTACTACTGAAACATTAAGGTTGTATTGTTTACCTTGGTGTCAATGGTGGAGGCCCTGTGGCTGATTGAAACTAATGAGCGCATGCTATCATAACCTGACGTGCAAAATTCACTTCCTTCTCCAAGCTCGGGACCACAAAGGGTTCGAAGGAGGACATGGGCCTGAGTCTGGAGCTCTGCAGCGAGACCCTTACCCTAGCAGGTCAAAGAGCCGTGCACAGTTATGATGTCAGTCTGTTACCAGACAAGTGCCAAATTAGTTTAGTACGGGCCAGCTAAGATACCAAAAATGTTTCAAGAACTAATATACACGTTCAGGATATTCCTGGAACTGTTATGATGCCATTTTTGCAAGGGACTCATCGTGACACATTAGCTTTTAAACTACAATAGATTTGTGTCCAAATGAGTCCCAGACCATGTTGGCAAGTAGTTTAAGTAAATGGATCACAACGTATCTTGGCGATAATTAACACTCGCATTAATCGCTGTTCATTTGTGATCTGATTGCCCAAAATGCCTTTTAAAACCGAGTGTAAACAGGTTCATGGAGACTGACTTCCTTGTCAACTAAAACCTAATCAACTGCACAGATCCAACTTGTTTCTTTTCTGAAACTGAAAAATATCTTAACTCAAGGTCCAATTGCTACCTTAAATCCAAAGTTTTCAACCACATCTTGCAGTCAGTCTCAGCAGAGGTTTGCATAATCGAAATAGAGTTAAATGTGATAAAAAGAAGGAAAGGTTATGTAAAAAGGTAATTTGCATGACAACTGAGGAAACTCAATCCTCTGAGGAGGACTTTGTGGTGCAGTTATTAGAGGTATAATTTAGAAATGTAGTTACATAAAGTTCACAAGACTCACAAGAGACAGATTAAGTATGAGTGGTAAAAATTAAAGCAGCAGCAGAAGCAGAGATGCCCTGATGTTTTGCCCATACAATTGCTCATGCTCTTCAAACACTGGACACTATAAAATGACTTAGTTTTTCAAAGCCCACGGCTCCAGTTTCTAATGTAGGTTTGCTTTTAAGAATTTTATGTGTCAGGTAGAGGCTGCGATAAACCCAGATGACACCATCAGGGATATTTTCAAACTCTGGAAAGCTCCTCCAGATCCACAATAGAAAAAGCTGAGTACTACTCTTTGTGACAAGTAAGTAAACTTAATTTAATTTACTTAAATGTAACTCTGATGGAGGCAACTTAAAGGTCCAGTGTGTAGGATTTAGGGGGATATATTGGCAGAAATGGAATATATTACATACAGTATGTTTCCTTAAGAGTGTAATCACCTGAAAATAAGAATCAAATGTGTTTTTGTTACCTTAGAATGAGCCGCTTATATCAACATAACGATAGGGAGCCGGTCCTCGTCCACGGAAATCACCATGTTTCAACAAAAGCCCAAAAACAGACAAACAAAACGTCAAAGTGCTTTATAAGTGTTTTTACCGGTTTAAATCACCAGGTCCGTCAGTTTTGGAGAGTAACAGCCCTCTGCAGATAATTCTGCTTCTGGTAAAAACCTCCTGAACAACTGGATCTTAGGGCGCATTCACACCAGGACAGT
Organism: Epinephelus cyanopodus; assembly: GCA_026686955.1. NCBI lineage: Eukaryota > Metazoa > Chordata > Actinopteri > Perciformes > Serranidae > Epinephelus > Epinephelus cyanopodus. Next base: position 9,004,623 of record CM048920.1, read on the forward strand.
CCGGGGGACTCGGTTCAACTGGGCTGGGAATGCTGAAATATTTCACACCTTCATTTGGTTCAGTTCACTTTCACACTGTACTTTTTAAAGAGGACCAAACCTCCTGGAAAACATCATGCAGTTGCGACAGCTGCTCATTTGGGGGCGGTATTGCCTGAAACGACCACTGACCAGGAAGAAAAAAAAGCATGAGGAAAAAGAAAATCCGGCTCATGGATTGGCCAGGACTGAAAACGGAAATCCATCCCCTTCAGCCGGCTTGCTTCACTTCCTCTCTTTGGTTCGCCGGATAGTCAGTTTGCTTTTCCCACTGTAAGCGAACCGCACCAGGGTTCACTTGCAAGTGAACCGAGACCCCCAGTTTTCAAGCGGACCAGGGATCGCTCGTTTGATCCACACCAGAGTTTGAATGAGCGTTCACACCACTCCAAACGAACCAAACTATCCGTGGAAGTGGACCAGGGTTCATTTAAAGCGGACCAAATAGCGCCAGTGTGAATGCGTCCTTAAGTTATGCTGGGCTAATTATCCGTCTCCAGCAAGCCAAACAACATCAGGGAGACAATGATATGTAACGTGAAACAGCCACTCTGTTTGTTTTGAAGAGGAGGAGACCTCTGCAAACAATTTAGCTCATGACAGAAACATCCTAAACATCTAGATGAGAAATATGGTGAGCGCACATGACGTTATCATTTGCAGGTGCTGGGCAAGCAGGCCATCTGTAACTTGCCCAGCAGTGTCACAGAAACACTCACATGTGTCATGCAACTGCTTTATTCAGTGTTTTTACCGGTTTAAATTACCTGGTTTGTTTGTTAGCTGGTTGAAATCTGCATTCTTCACTGCTAGATGCCACTACTGATCTAGTCTGGTTTATGTGGGCGGCAGAGATGCTGCTGAGCATTTTTCACACTGACATCTGTATTTTCACCAAATCTCAATCTGTCATCAAACACGGTTCCCAAGTATTTGCAGGTCTGGGCGATTTTCACACTTGTGGTATGAATGACTGCTGGAGGACTGTGTGTGTGTGTTTTGGTGAGATGACAGCAACGATCCTGATAAACTGGATCTACCAGAGGGCTCTTTATACTGGTTCAGTGTTACTGGCTGAATGATGACAGACCATTCAAGTGCCTTTAAAAAAACTGCACACAGAGATCACAAAGTCTTTGACAGTCCTGGATATCTTTGACTTCAAAGGGAAAACTTTAAGACACAGGTCTTTGTTATTCACAGGGTAAGGTTAGAAAAATGTTTGCCCAAATGTGTTTATTGTAATATAAAGGGTGACTCCTTCATTGTGTGGCCAAGACAAGGGCAGAAAACAACTTGGAAATACCTGAGTTTCAAAAACATTTTGCATAAATCACATCAAGTCTCATATGCACTGCCATGAACTGGTTTCAGCCCTGCCGTAAAAATCTTGGTTAAATAGCCAATTTTTTTGTTGAACTGTGAACTGCCCAAAAACCTGCTTCCCATGTCTTAGCATTCTTAAGACTTTTGAAAGATTGATTTAAAACATCTTAACACCATTTAAGGCCTTTGTTTTAGATTCATACATTTGATGCCTTTAAAGACCTTTTAATGATCTGCAGGAACCCTGAACGTTTAACCCTGGCCTCTGAAGTTCAGTGCACACAGTCACATGCCTTACCTGTTAAGGTCTGCAGATAAAGCAGATGATAAACATCTCCTCAGCTGCTCTTTGTATTTGCGCTCTTTGGCCTGGAACTCCCTCGCAGCCTCCGTGGTGATCATGGCTCATTAGGTTTCCTAGGACAGAGACAAGACAGAGAGCTCAGCCTGGAGAAGAAGAGGGCTAGATAAAACCCAGTGGTGTGTTTTTTGATCATTTTGAGGCGGCAAAATCCGACAGGTCGTCTATAAAACTGCAATATTAATATTTGTGAGCATATGTTGCCAACATCACCTGACTTCCCTATAGAGTTGTACCGATACCGAAACCAGTATCAGAAATGCCTCTGATACTGCCTAAAATGCAGTATCGGGTATTGGCAAGTACAGCCTATGACCAATCCGATACCACGTAATGCCTCACGTCATTACGCATATGCACGCTACAGGCAAATGAAACGGAAACGAAGCAGAGTTTAAAAAGCATTGTACTGCAGCCTTTAAAACGTCTTTTTTACCAAATTGTGTGGCTGCACTTTAACCTGTGTCTTGATCTGTGTCAACACTGGATAATAATAATAATAATAAAAAAAAAAGTTTTATGGCATTCATTCTATTATGTATTTATTTCTAAATATTTTACATAGAGTTTTAGGAGTTGAGACAACAAAAGGACTTTTGTTTTTTATGTTTGGGAAGGGGTGCATGCATTTTACAGGTTGCATTTTTTTTTTAATTATTTTTAATGCAGAATTAGTTGTTTTTGGATTTGCCTTTATTCAAAAGGACAGCTTTGGCGTAAAAGGGGGAGAAAGAGAGGAAGACATGCAGCATAAGGGCCATCCATCCACCCATTTTCATCCACTTCCCTCAGAATTAAAAAAAAAAAACCCACACAAATCTGAGATTAAAATAAGTATATTTCATCAAAATCATTTTATTCTACATTTTATTTAAAATTTGGCCAAAAATAAACTGTTCAAACGCAAACTAACCAGCATGCAGGACAAGTGAAAAAACCTTTCTCAACTCCAGGACGTCATCCTAAACTTTTCATTTTCAAACATCAAAGTGTAAGTTTTAAAATCTATGGTGGAGGGAGGGTCGTGCATTTTCCAGCAGTCACTCATGGAGGCTCAAGGAAAAATATTTGTAGCTTTGGGGAGGGTAAAAAAAAAAAAAAAAAAGCCACACCACAGCCACCTCCCTCTGATAAGTAAAGAACAGTCCCTAAATCTACCAGCTTGTACCATCACATTGTAGATACAGTTAGCCACATCTGATTCCGTTTTTATGCTTTAATATTCTCTACTCCTGTGTTGCCAGCTTCACCTGACTCTCCTGGGTGAGGTGACATGATTACATCAGCAACCACCACCTCTCACCACACACACACACACACACACACACACCACCACCATTGTAACCCGGGGAGGCGCTGCTTACCAGTATGATGTAAATCAATTAAAACGGGAAGACATGAACACCAGTCAAATCCAGTCACTCTTATGTGACCAAAAAAACATTTAACCGTAATGTTATAATTAAAACAGCTTCAGTAATATAAACCCGGCTTCCCTGAGCCTCCAGGTGGAAACACCGCTGCCACTGACACCAAGAAGAACCAGTTTCTCTCTATTTTATTATAAGTTTAACGCATCCTACAATAAAACACACTCAGTATACTCACACACACACATCTATGTTTGCATGTGTGTTTGCTGTGTCTCTGTCGGACACGGTTTTAGCTACAAGCTAAATAACACTCTCATTACTCTCATTTGCCTCTCGTGGCTAGCATGCTAACGCTAGCTAACACTGGCGACCGTTACTAGTTAGTTCTCTGAATGAACCTTGAACCGGGAATCAACCGGGATGGAAACAGACCTGGAGAAAAGAACCGCAGCCGTTAACTGTCTGTGAGCTTCGGTACCGGGCATAATTACACTATGTTCGTTAACGGGCTGACCCACTGACCGATGTTGTTGACATCACCGCTGCACGCTGCTCGCCGCCCCGCGACGACACGCTCAGCCAAACGGTGAAGGAGTGGACATGTCGTCACGGCCCGGAAGCAGCGGGACATGCGCAGTGTGAACGAGGAAGGTGCCGTGTCGGCTCTGTGATGCTTTCAGGTGCTGCGCCTGATCACGAAATTCTAGCATACTTCGCAAATAAAAATCACATTAATTAAAAAATGACATGAACCACAACAAAAAAGTATTGAGATAAATTAGATGATAAATAATAAATAAATACATAAATATATAAATGTAATATAAATTTAAAAAATAAAATAAACTATTTAATAAATAAATAATAAATGAATATAATAAAAAATATTTGCACACACACACACACACACACACACACACATATATATATACATATATATATATAAATAATCAGGGGGCATTGAATAGAAGAAAATTACAATAAAAAATATGTAACAAATACTATAAAAGTATCATAAGCAGTAGAAATAAGAAGTAAATATGTGTACAGTAAAAATAGTAAAAATAAAAAAGAAAGTAAAAATATAAAAGAACAAAATATCTAAATATCCAAAAATATAAATATGTATAATGTGCTAACTATAAATGACAAAGCTGTATAAATTAAAGAACTGTGCAATTCTTAGACATGATAGTTATTGCAAAATATGGTCCAAAGAATGTTTGTAACATACTGTACATGATGTATTACCATCTTTTAATTTACACAGTGCCACATAAACTTATGTTTCACTCTCATGCCTTTCTTTTTGGGTAAAACAATACTAACATTTTTATTTAAAAAAACAAACAAACCAAAAAGCTAATGATAATAATAATAAAAGGAATAATAAAAGGGAAATCATCCTAGCATCAATCTGTGTAATGTTCTATTTTCTATATTCTATTCTATTCATTTTCATTTAAGTGAAGTGAAAACCTGAAAACCTGACTTTTTTATTAGTTTTTTTGCAGAGTCATAAAAAAAAATACCAACCAAAATATATGCAACTTTTCATATTTTTCGACTGTACCTGAAGGCAGCAAAAGGGCTTGCCACGAACTGGCGTTGATGTCATCGTCCTCTCCTGCACCATTACCCCTAACCTATGATGTCAGTGCAAACGGGACTGTAACTGTTTGGATCAGCATTACAGAAGCAGAAACACAAAAGCTGTCAAATCCTGCAGGGCAGTGAGATCCACTACAGAGTGATTTGGTGCAATAGTAGCACAACTTTATATTAGAGCATTCTTTAAAGGGGTTGAACTGAAACTAATGGGTTTTAATGGCTAATACATTTTTGCTGGTTTCAAACAGACACAGTCATGCATCGTCTGAATGATGTCTTCTCTAAATAGCTTTGCAGTGATTGTGTGTGTGGCTGTGTGCTGGCACAGCACTAAAACCTGTTTATGTAAGACTGATGAACACACACATCAGTGTAATTCCACATCTACATTTCTGTTGGCATATAACCCTTGTTGGAAAGTTATAAATATGATTCTAAAACAAAAATATCAAAATGTTTCTTCTACAGAGGAGACCAAAAATAACCAACGTCAACTGCTGTGTCACTCTGTGGCTCTGTGCTATATTTAACAGAACATCATTGCTATTTCTGGTGTTTTTCATCTCTCCTGTGTGAAAGCTTGAAGTGACTATTCAGAGACAGCGCATAGCTTTGAACACTGTTGTTGTCGTTGTCTTAAAACAGGTCAGGAATGATAAAGAGAAGTGTAGTCCAACAGTTTGACACTCAGTTTATTTATAAAATCAAATGGTGTAGACTTGGCTCAGTGAATCTTCAAAATGCAGTGTGTAGGAATAGATACAAAATAGTACAATAGTCAACCATCACTGACATTTCTATACAGGAAGATCAAAATAACAACATTCTCTACGTTTGAGCAGGTATCTCTGAGGAAAAAATACAAAAAAAAAAAAAGAAACCTCCTTTAGACAGCACTACCTGATAAAGGGAGTTGGGAGAGTCATGGCTCCCCAAAGACTGTGCCCAAAGAAGAGTGGAGCGACCCGGTGAAACACACAAGCAGACGACGCCACATCCCAGTCTCTCAGGACAGCTTTACACCGCGACAACTCCAAAGTTAAAAGGCACCACACAATACAAGTCACGAGGAGATTTTTGCCACACATTTGTAATGCTGTAACTGACAAACTTTAAGGCGGATGTCATGTGCAAAAAACATCTTGAATATGTATCACACGTTCTGCTCAGTGTCCTCTCCATGTGAAGTGTGCTTTGATTCTTTCCTTTACCGCTGACTTCTTTAAAAAATAGTTGAAATGTGAAAGATTTAAAGAATGATTGCATTATCACTATGTTGCTTGGTATCACAGGCATATTCCAGGCTTCCAGGTGTGGCAAGCGGGAGGGGGACAGTGGAGGGGACGGAGGAGGCCCCCGCTGTGGGTTTAGTTCCTGTAGCTTTTGCGTCCCTCTCCCTCCTTGAGGAAGGTCCATATGAGGGTGTTCACAATGTCAGGCTGGTCCTGCTGCAGCCAGTGACTGGCTCCAGAGATGATGTTGAGACGGAAATGGTTCCGGATGTAGAGGCGGCAGGCTTCGGCCATTTCCTGCTCGAGGAAGGCATCCCGCTCACCCCACAGCAGCAGCACCGGAGACCTGACGTGGTTGTGGCTCAGAGGGAGGGAGCTAAGAGACAGAGGAAAACAAAGATAATGTATGAGAGATTTTAAGGGGAAAATGTACTTTAAAGGGACAGTTCACTCCAAAATCAAAAGCACATATTTCTTCTACCTGTAGTGCTATTTATCAGTCTCCATAGTTTTAGTTTAAAGTGCCAGTTGCTGGAGGTATCGGCTGTAGAGACGTCTACCTTCTCTCACTCAGATACTGCCGCGTCAGACACTGACAAAAAACTATCCTCTCATGTTTGCATGATACGCAACCAGGTACTGTCAGTGTGTAACGGCACCTGATGACGTCAGGGGGAAACCTGGCTGGACAACAATGTAAGTTAAGGGAGGCCAGTGTTTGCTTCCTGTTTGAATGTAAAGCCAAACCCTGTTATTTTTAAAATGTTGTACTAATGTATGTTTATTTTGAAAGAGACTGTATGCAAACTGTACATTTCCTGTGAAAACATAAGTTTATTTTGAAAAGACACAGTGTAGCTATGTAATAGGCTGAACTTGACACGGCAAACCAGAACACCAACAACAGACACAACCAGGCTGCCTTACACGTCATTTGTAGAAATGGTAAGTCCATGACCAAGTGGAGATATGTGACGAGGTTGGAGTGAGAATGTGTCAGCAAATAACAACACGCCTCCTTCCATTGGGCAAAATGATGCACTTGTAAAATTGAGAAGTTTTACTGCAACTGCACTGTCACCAAAAAAAAAAAAAAAACACTTCCTGCATTGATGACCTCGTCCTTGTCAAGAGGAAGACATGTTGACATGTAGGAAAAGCACAAGGTCCTGGCATTGTTCATGCTGACTCACCGTCACACCGCCATTACTTACTGGGACCCTTGTATTGAATGGAGTTTATTTTGTTTTATGCGCTTTTCTTGTTACGACAAGTCATAATGGTGGCTGTGAAAAAGACCTTTCTGAAATTTATTTTATTTTATTCTATCTTATTTTATTTTATTTTATTTTAATTTATTTTTTTCTGTTCTAGTTTATTTTATTATTCTATTCTATTTCATTTCATTTTATTTTATTTTATCTTATGTTATTTCATTTTACTTCACTTTATTTTACTATATTTAATTTTTAAAAAAAAAAATCCAATTAATTAAAAAAAAAATGTCAGGAGAGGCCATGAAGCCACACGGACCTCAACTTAAAAAGAAAAACAAACAATAACAGAAATGGAGAAAAATAAAATAAAGAGCAATGAATTTCATGTTACTTTCTGTCTCACCTAAAATGTTCCAGAGCCGGCTGCAGCCATGCACCACCACTCTGGACAGGATGAGTGGAGATATAAATATAAAAAGATGGGTGGATGGATGTTTCTGTGTGTTTATATATTTGTGTCCCTGGTGCTTAGGTACAGTATGCGCTTGTGGAGAGACTAATTGGGCATGGGTCAGTGATATTTCTTTTACGTAAGCATATAAAAGCTATTCTGAGAGAACTCATTGCTTGAGAAGGGAGCAGATGGCGCGCTCAGCCATGCATGTACAGCTCACATGTCAAAAATACATGCACTGATATTTTCTTTGATCTGATTTGTGCCTATCGCTCTGCTTGTCCGTCTCACGTGTAAAGAATAAAGGTGTATGTGAAGGTAAATATTTGACAGCACTGTGGCCTTGAGGGAGAGATTCGGCTTCCTGTCCTTCAGAGCTCTGACAGTAGATGGCGCTACTAAATTTGCATTGAATAAGAACATTATATAAGCTCTCCATATGCACAGCACTCAATATATAACAAAGTTTTTGAGAGCTACACATCATATAGATTTAAAGTGTCTGTGTGATCACAGTATAGAATAACCAACCATGACCAAATTCTGATACTGACTACAAAGTAAGTGCTGCAGTAACAGTGAAATGGTCTCCTATGGCAACAGCATACCTGCTCCTGTCACTAATGCAGGTCAGATATGATTCACTGCTATAGATTAAACTACACAGCAGAATGTAAAAATTAAAATTAGCTCCAACTTTAACAGTAAAAATGGTACCTACACATTTATGTATCAGTGATCATAATTCCATTAATATTACTAACAGGGGACGTTTCTCTCCATTATGAGCACTTTTACTTTTGCTACTTAAATACTTTGACTTAAGTCACTAAAGACACTTTCAGTGCAGGATTTGGAAGCCTTCTTTGTTGCTATGTTTTTAAATGATTGTACTATTCTGGGATGCCTTACAATTTAATGTGAATCCCATGAAATATAAAAGAGACATGTTCTGCCTGGTCACACACTTATGAGCAGAACAGTGCAATAGAGTATTTTTTAATTTAAAGGGAAACTGCGGTATTCAGTCTGGACCCTAGTTCCCCATGTTTTTGTGTGTAAGTAACTAATGGGAACAACAGTTTTTGAAACTGGTCAAAAAGAGCACTGCAGCTGCAGTGGCGAAAGAAGGTGCAGGTAAACCATGCAAAAACAAGTAAAGTCTGCGCACCAAAATAGCTCCAGTCAAGTGTAATTTATTTAAAGCATGACGTCATGAAACGTCACGCTTTAAATAAATTACACTTGACTGGAGCTATTTTGGTGCACAGACTTTACTTGTTTTTAAATGTGAACTTTTTGGTCCAGCACCCATCCATAAACGGGGTAAGATGTGCGTGTTGTTTTTCCACTTTTGGCAGGTAAACCGTGCACCATTGATTTATGTCCACAAAAAGTGTTTGCTTTGGCCACTGACAGCCTCAGACTGTTGCTGTAAGTGTCTGACAACACTACAGGAAGGACCCTACAGAGAAACGAAAGGGGCTTTCACACCGTGATGCAGTAATTTGTCACCTCTAGTCATTTCAATGAGGGGAAGGCAACAGAGGGGAAGCGGTTTCGAGCGAGGGCAGTTAGTGCATGGGGGTATGAAAGCAGCTTTACCTTTCACTACTTGCTCAAGGAGAAGTCTTGTTCATTTCACGAGAGGTGATTTGTTGCAGTAAAAGCAACCGTGGAAATGTTAGAGTCAGATAGAGGAGTGCCAGGAAGAGCCCGTTGTGTTCAAGCACAAAAAGTGTAACTTAGTGTTATCTGTGAGGTTTTTAATGTCATGTCAAGTAAAGATCGTTCATATGCATGTTTCTTCTTCTAACTCACCCACCAAACGAGGGAAAATACATCTCAAAGCCTGTTGCACATTGTTTCACACCATTTTGAGGAAACATGCTGTTCAAACTGGAAAGTGTTAATATGATCACTGATTTATTCATGCCACTAGTGGACTGCTGCCAACCAAATTTCATGTGTGTGTTTTAATATGCAATGACAATAAACTAACTATCTATCTATCTATCTATCTATCTATCTATCTACAAAAACAGTGCGCACCTCATTCAGAATGAACATGCCCTTGCTGACACATACTTCTTCCACTGCTGTTATTTCTAAATCTTTACAAAACTTCAGAAAAATCTTTGACACAATCCATCTTTTGGTCAGTGAACTGCTCCCCACCTGAAAACATTCCTGTAATAGTTGAGTGCTCCAGTCAGAGCTCCCGGCTGTGAGAGCGCATACAAATAGGCCTCCAGGTCCTCTGCAGTGAGCCATCGGCCTTTCCTTCCAATCCCCGTGTTGCGGCTGGTGAACAAGGCCTTCAGAGCCTGCAGCAGAGACAGAAGCAAACACTGGGGTGAATTTATGTGTCTGGTACAATTTGCTGCAGAAAACATTTACAGAAGGACGTCTGTGGTCGCTGTGCTGTGAGTCAGTAAAGGTACTTCAGCTCTCATGACCTTCAGTCACAGCTCTGGCACCCTGACTTACTGTTGGCTAGACAACGTGACATGCTGTGCTTTTACTTTTGAAAACTCCATTTGCAGACAAACTCCTCCACTCTGTCTAACTTGCAAAGGAAATAAATTTGTTGTGACATTTCATCGAGCAGACACTTCTGAAAACTCCAACACATGCTTAAATAAACTTTATCCAGTCATGTATTTAATTAGTAAATGCATACATTAAGTGAACACTTGCCTTGCAAATCGTAAGTCACTTAGATTTAAAGGTTCTGTATAAAACATTCAAAGCATTAATATGACAAACCACAATTTGCTTTATAGTGGAGTTATGGCAGCCTGAGCAGAGAATGTAATCTGAGCCTCTATGTTCTTTGCTGTGGTAGATGTCACTGCAGTCCCTGCGTGCGCATCGTATTGGCTAGCTAATCGCCGCCACTCTGCACTGTGCTCATATGGCAGTTACTGCTGGAAACGGTAAGCATCATCACACAGCCTAAGTGAAACGGCCACTCTCCCCATCAGGTTAATATCATTAGCTCTGTCAGCACTGTTGCCATTGTTAGCACTGTTAGTGCTGTTAGCATTGTTAGCTTCTAGCCACTGGCTCAGCCACCTCCATGTTGAGAGCCATGCGCAGGCAATCTCAGCTCAGACTCTGAATCTATGCTCTGAATGACGTGTGCAGCTCTTTGGGGAAATCAAAGCTGAACATTTCGGGAAATATGTTTATGTGCTCAATTATTAAACTATAAATATGAAGCTACTGCCAGGAGCCAGCTGGCTTAGCTTAGCTTAGTTAAGCTTATCTTAGCTTAGTCTGCAACTGGATATTGGACTTCCTCGCAAACAAACCCCAGTTAGTTCAAATTGGTGGCCACAGCTGCCCAACTGTAGTTTTGAACACTGGGGCCCCCCAGGGCTGTGTGCTCAGCCCTCTCCTGTTCTCACTTTACACCCACAACTGCAACCCCTGACTTGGAGAGAACTCTGTTGTGAAGTTTGTAGACAACATCAGCACCATCGACCAGATTATTTTAGTTATATTATTGTTTGTTTTTGCAGGGACAGTGCATAATAACTGCAACAGAGTTAGCTGGTGGCTAGTTTGCATCTGTTGTCCCTGGGTGTGTAGACATCAAAACAACATCAGCAGCAAATGCAACACAGAAGACACTGCGCAATACATAAAAGAGAACAAATAATGATGAGATTTAGTATCGGGAACAAGGAACAACATACTGCTCAACGTCAGCAAAACCAAGTAGCTCATCCTTGATTTTTAGAAAAAAGGAGGCAAAGACTCACACCAGTGTCTACATCAGGGATGCTGAGGTGGAGCAAATAAATAGTTTCAGTTTCTGTGGAATCAGCATCACAGAGAACCCGATAGGGTCATCTTGCATCTGAAACAACCGAAACAGCTGTATTTCTTAAGGAAATTTCCATGCCAAGTTCTTAGTAACCTCTCCAGAGGAGCAAGAGAAAGTACCCAGGACAGGAGGGCTCTGCAGCTGGCGAACAATTCTGCCCAGAACATCATCCACCAAGCAACAGTGAGATCGGTGAGGTGGGGTGTCTGCACTGAACCAAAGGAATATTCCAAGACAATAACCCACCCAGCAACAACCTCCTCACCCTGCTGACGTCTGGCAAGCAATACACAAGTATCTACTGCTGTACCACTGCGCTACAGAGCAGCTGCAAGACTCCTCAACTCATCCTCAGTACTGCTTGCTTTGGATTATTTACACGTAGCATAAAGGAGACTACAACTTGCATTTTTATTCATTTTATTATTCTCACCTGACCCTCAACACGAAAGAAAATTAGCATATTGCCCATTAAATTGTAAACTTTGCATTTAAACTGTAAGTAACAGCAACAACATCATGAATATTATTGATTTTGAAAGCCAAATTTTAAGATATATAAAAATAAAAAAAACATTAATGTCTCATTTGTGACAAAATGCCCTTATCCAGTTTAGCGTATGATTTGGTAATAACCTACAGTTTGATCCCTTTGTTTACTACAGCCTCTCTCACAGCAGGAGGCTTTAGTCACACTGATGCAAACCCTAAAAATAGCCTGACACTGTAACAACATGCAACGTACACCAATGCACATCAACACACATGCATACGACCCACACACAGAGACGCAAGCACACACAACCTTGACCTTGAAACCGCTTATGCCCACACACAACAGACCACCTTGAAATCGTTGATGGAGAGCATGAGCTCCGGGAAGCGGGGCAGCTGGAAGAAGAAGAAATGGCTGGACTTCAGCAGCTGGCTCGGGTGACGCAGAGCGTAATCTGGAGGAGAGGAGAGGAGACAAGTTCAGTTGTTCGATAGTAATTAAAGGCCAAGTTTGCACGCGCTGCGGGGTCGTGGACGTGATGACTCTCAATGACTTTGCCTCTCTGTTTGCACCAGTTAAACCAGCTGTTCCAGCTTCACATTAGCCTCCTGTAATTAGCTTTTCATCATCTTTCCCTTAAGGCAGAAGAGGATTTGCCAGCTGGATGCAAACATGGAAATAAAGTAATAATACTTCCTAATTAATGATAATAATAATTATGCTAATAATCCAAGGGTCAAACCAGAGTCTCTCTAATTAGTATGAAGAAAATTGGTTTTCTGTCATTACATAAAGAAATATACGTGGAGATCCAGTCGTCTGCATGACGTGAAATCATACCTGTGAACACAGAAGGATGGGGGCTGTTTAGGACGATGAGTTTTGTCACCATCTCTGGGTAGTGAATGGCGAACAGCCACGCTATGGTCCCACCCCAGTCATGGCCAACAAGGCAACATCTGTTGTATCCTTGGAAAAAAACACAAGTGGACATGAGACAGTGTTTTGTTGTTGCAGCAGAAGACAGCACTGTGTCATTTTTAAGAGAGGCTGGATGCTCATGCTGCCTGTTTATTAAAGCATGTCAGTGCCAGAAAATCAATACCGTTCTCACTTCTTTATTGCTGGCTGCATCCCTCAGAGGACATTTACACCCATCAAATGGATGTATTTCATGACATACAGCCAAATTCAGATCAAGGTCAGGGCATTCGTTTGAAGGATTCTGATCACATTACAGTTCCCTTCGAACTAATCCCCTTACTTTTGCTTGCACCATCGACACCCACTGGTATTCATCACAGCAGCCAGCCTCATTTTAACATTCAGACAGTCATCAGGAGAAAATGTTTGCATTGTACGTCTCTGCAAACCATAAATATGTTGCATTTGTAGCTTTCATATGTATTACTTTAACGTTTCTGAAGTGACAACGTGAATGCATGACACCGAGAAGCTGGAGCAGAAGTCTGCCAAGCTGCAGACCACTGTTCAGGACCAGCAAACAACAAAACTGGTTGTGTTTTGGGGACCCGAGCTCTTATTCCAGCAGCTTTTCAGGCACGAAACGTGGGTGTTTTTTAGCAACCTTTTCCTGTTTTAAAGGTGACTATTTAGGTACCAACCTTGGGTGGTTTTTAGCACCCTATCGCTATTTTCCTGCAACTTTTCAGACACCAATTTAGGGTGTTTTTTAGCAACTGGTTGCTGTTTTTCAAGCAGCTTTTTAGGTACCAAACATGGATGTTTTTTCGTGAGCTATCACTGATTTTCCTGCAGCTTTTCAGGCACCGAACGTGGATGTTTTTTAGCAACTGGTCGCTGTTTTACAAACAGCTCTTTAGGCACCAACCATGGGTGGTTTTAAGTGACCGTTACTGTTTTTACAGCAGCTTTTAAGGCACGAAACATGGATGTATTTAAGCGACTGGTTGCTGTTTTGCAAGTGGTTTATTAGGCACCAACCATGGGTGGTTTTTAGTGACCTGTCACTGTTTTTCCTGCAGCTTTTCAGGCTCCAAACACGGGAGTTTTTCAGCAACCTTTTGCTGTTTTTAAAAGTGACTATTTAGGTACCAAACATTCATGGTTTTCAGCAACCTATCACTGCAACTTTTCAGACACCAATTTAGGGTGTTTTTAGCAACTGGTTGCTGTTTTACAAACAGCTCTTTAGGCACCAACCATGGGTGGTTTTAAGTGACCCGTCACTGTTTTTACAAGCAGATTTTTAGGCACCAAACATGGATGGCTTTTAGTGACCTGATGCTGCTTTTCTAGTGGGGATAGTGCCATGTTGTTGTTTTTTAATGAGCCATTGCTGCATTTCCTGTGCCATGAAAAGTGGTTTTTTTTTTTACCAAGACATCGCTACATAATCTTTTCCTACCCATAACCAAGTGGATTTTGTGCCTAATCCTATACATGTTAACCACAGCATTGCTGAAACATAATGTTCCAACATATCCACTACATAATCATGTACAAATGTTATGTATCTGAGGTTTGCAGAAACGTACAATGCCAGCATTTATTTTGGAAAAAAAAAAAAAAAAACATGGCTGTTTCAGCTTTTATCAGTGGACAGGGCATCGTTACTTGGTTAAAGGCCAAACCTCTGATTGGTGTAGCACCATTAGCTGTCTGTGAATATTGTTTATAATCGGGCCTATGTGGGCTCTAACTGCTGGTGCAAAAAAAAGCTCTGTGGTCCAATCACAGATCAGAGTACAGCAGTTATCATGTGATCAATGCAAGCCAGCCACATTGAGTGAATCTTTTGCACAGCAATATGCATTATTGAGTACTTAGCTCCTGAAAGCCTATTAAGAAATTAACTATGACAGCTAGAACGATGAAAGGAGCTGCAAAACGTTAACTTGACCTCTTCCAAAAGCACACTCTCAGAGAATGTAAATATTTAATAAGGAATGTGTTCAAAAACTGCTTGAGTGTATTTGCAGACATGATGGTTCCTTTGGGCTGGACATGGACCAGTTGTGGGACCATTTAAAGCTGAATTTTTTTTTAACAATTGACCAAATGAGCCCACAGAGAAAGGTCACACAACAAACTCAGCTGTGTTTTCAGACGCAGCATGGAGATGGTCCACTAACAAACGGGAGAGAGACAAAGCCAGCAGCTGGCTGGTGAACACAGAGGAGCATTTAGCTGTAAGCAGGAGCTGGTGGAGACCAAAAACAGAGCTAAAAGGAAAGGAGAGTGATGCTGTTGCCGCGTGCATGCACTCCTGAGTGCCTAATTTTCAAGGCGTGATGGCTGCATCCTGAGGTAAACTGAGTTCACCTCATAGATCTTGACACACTGCTTTCTCCTACATGAAAGTATATGAGTCACTTTTAATGATAAAAAGTATCGCATCAGTTTAGATATCAGCGTTTCTAGCTGTGTATTACTTGGTATCAGATAAAAATCAAACTTTGTGGTATTGCCCAACCCTAGTAATTAGCACTACAACAGTAGCTGTGACACACTTGGATATGAGGTGGCAGGTGTGAAGGAGAAAACAAAGATGGAGCCTCAAGACACGATCTGCTGTTCTGTCAGAGAAATTAGAAACTAACATTTCAATGCTCAGTCAGGTTATCTTGTACAGTATGTTGCAGGGCTAAAAGAAAAATTAAACGCTGTCACACACTGGCCAGTAAAAGAGCAAAAAAAGTCACCCTGGCCGGATAATCATTAGGGGACGCTGGTGTGTTCACACAGCCTCAGGCTAGCTTCCTGCTAGTGTTAGCATGCAGTCTGTGGGCTCCGGATCTGCACAACATCCCATGTTCAGTCAGAATGAGTCACAGGACGTTTGTCATGCCATGCTGCAGGCCTGAGGGCTGTCCACAGCTTAAGACTGATAAACAAGTTTATTTTTGACTCAAGACACTGTCACAACAGTGTGTGCTGCTTTGACTTCATTGAAGATTACACACAACACATTTCCCCTGCGTTCCCTCACCTAAGTACTCCACAATGTCCTTGACGTCAGTGACCAGGTAGTCGAAGCGATAACTTTCAGTGGACAGTGGCAGGTCGGACTCCCCGTAGCCCCGCATGTCGATGGCCACCACACGGAATTCGCTCTTGAACTCACGCAGCTGGTAGCGCCAGGAGAACCTGAGGCACACAAACAGATGCAAAGATGACTTAAGTCCTTCATTTCTTTGAATAATTTGCATACTCAAAGAGACAGTTTGTTTCTCCCACAGCAGCTTACCCTTTTAAAGGGGCACTACAGTGATTTAATATGGCACGGTATCATAAAGTTGGGGAACCTGCAAGAAACTAGTTGGAAAAGAAAGGTAAAAGCCATGTGGCAGCAGTCCAGATATCTTGAGTTTTAGTCCCAAAACACTGGTTCCTACATTCCCCATAATGGAATTCAGTAGTGTATGCAGATAACTCTGATACAGCCCAGTCCCCAGAATAAATGTTAGCATTGTACATTGCTGCAAACCTTGGAAACTTAAAATGTGTACCTTATTATGTAGCAGATATGTCGTAACTTCACATTTGAACAATGCTGTGTTAACATGTGGTAATGTTTGGCAACAAAAAATCTCAGTTACCGTGGGAAAAGATCATGTTTTCTCTTAAAATACCTGGTTTTGGTCACCCAACCCCTGCTGGAAACACAGTGCTGTCTCTGTAAAAAACAACCGATTTTGTTGGCAATATTCTGGCTAGAAATGCAGCAATGTCTTGATGAACAATAATGGCTTCTGGAGGCACTATCCTTACTGGAGATGCAGTGATGTCTTGTTAAAAACAACCGCTTTTGGTGGCATAATTCCAGCTGGAAATACAGAGATGTCTCAGTAAAAAACAATGGCTTCTGGTGGAAAATTCGGGCTAGAAATGCAGCAGTGTTACAGTAAGAAAAACAACTTCTTTTAGTGGCACAATTCCAGTTAGAAATGCAGCTATATTACAGTAAAAAAAAAAAACTGCTTTAGTGGCATAATTCCAGCTAGAAATGCAACATTCACTCAGTTAAAAACAAATGCTTTTGTTCACACAATTTCAAATAGAAATTTAGAGATATCTCAGTAAAAAAACAATGGCTTCTGATGACAAAATTCTGGCTAGAAATGCAGCTGTATTACAGTAAAAAAAACAACTGTTTTAAGTGGCACAATTCCAGCTAGAAGCGCAGCATGCACTCAGTAAAAAATGACTTCTGGTGGCAAAACTGCAGCTGAAAATGCAGCAGTTACAGCGAGAAACTCAGCAATGTCTCGGTTAAAAACAACCAATTTTTGTGGCAATATCCCTGGTGGAAACACAGTTACGGGTAATTAAATACAACCAGATTTGTCATTTGTTGGTCTGCAGCTTTGCGGGCCATTCACCTCCCTTTCACCCTGGATGACAAAGTCAGCTTACAAACATGTAATCAGAACTACGTCACTTTAGGATCTTTGATATGATACGTATGAAACATACAAATGTGACGTATCCATGGTTTTGCAAAAATGTACAATGTCAACATTTTCTCCTGGAGACTGGGCAGCCTGATGACATCATTAGCGGTATTTTTCATACTTTAGAAATCTCCCTTTAGAGCCACACAGCACATTATCCATACAGCTGTTTTCTCAGGCTGAGTTGTGCTCTGCATGATGATTAAACTGAACTCGATGTGCAAAACTGGTGAGATAGTTCCAAACTAACTTCACAAACTTTTTTAAAGCTAGCACTCAGCTTGTTTTCCAGCTGAGTGAAGGTCACTTCAGTATAATAGAAGCTGTTTTAGATTCTAATCCGCCCACTGATCATGTGGACTGGGATGACTTCCTAATTGAAGATCTTGTCTGCTGTAAAGGCTCCTCATCAGGACTGAAATCCCCCTCCTCCTCCTCCTCCCCTGCCTCCTCCCCCTCCACCTCCTTCTCCACCTCCTCCTCCTCCTCCTCCATCGAACCAGGGAAAGCAAGATGCAGAGCTCTGACTGTGATTCTGATGAGTCAGTATAAGATCCCGACACTGAACTCTCAGATCTTTGAATATAGATGAGGCTTAAAGCAAAGTAAGCCCCTCCGACCCCTCCACCCTCCCTCTGACACACACAGGCACTCTCCTCTTTCTCATTTCTGAGCGGGAATTAGCACATTTTCAGAACGTGTTAAGAGTTCTTTGCAACCATGTCACTCTCAGCACAGTTCATCATTCCCGCGAAGAATGCGGGAAGTGAAGCAGAAAGAGCTCCCCTCTTCCGTTAATTAATCCCTGTCCTGTCAGCAGCTTAGATAGTATGTTAGAGATATGGACCAGGCTTACAGCTCTTGACAACCTCTTTGGCCCCAATCCAGGAGCCGCGCTCAACACCGTTTTTCATTCCATATCAGGAGGAAGAGATCTTAAATGCTTTGGACCCTTTCCCCCCGATGGCAAATCATGTCTGTGAATGAGGACTCTCCGCTGCATGGCGTGGATTTGTCTCTGCAGAGATTTAACAGTGCAGCTGTAACATTAGAGCCAGGGAGTTCTCATAGGCAGGGGAAATTTCAGAGAGGTGACCGATGTAACCAACACCAAGCGACTGAGCAGACAGAATCTCACAGTCTGCTGCTGTAGTGAAGAGGAGCTGCGACTGTTGCCGCAACCACAACTCACCCACCATCGTGATTTCTTCAGACTCACCAGAACTCAGGGAAGCCGTGTAAAAACAGCATGAGCGGCTTTCCTCTCTCCCCGGCGGCAACATAGTGAAACCTAAGGCCGGACTCCTGAGGGGGAAGAAGACACAAAAACATCATGCAGACGGTCTTATCCAAAGCCACTTAGCGAAAACAACAGGAAACAAGTCAGCGTTTTAAATGATTACTAGCTGCATGGAAACAAGTGGGTAATAATCTAATTATGAGGAAAGCAATACAGGAATAACTTATTTACTTCTGATTGAACACACAACAGTGAGTCACAACCTTGTACTACTGTGAGTCACTCCTGTGAACGTTCCAGTCAAGACCCCTTTCAAAAAATGGTTGCTGACACATTAAAAATACCCCACTTTGAAGTATAACGTGTGTCTGATATAATCTTTACACACAAAAAACCCCCACGAAACTCATCCTAAATCTATCCACTTCTTGAAGGTGACGTGTCAGTGTATCGGCTGCAAAACAATGCACAAATGCAACACATCAGTGGTCTGCAGCAACGCACAACGCAAACATTTTTTTTTATTGCGACTGGGTTTGGAAAATGTGCTTATTCCGGGGTTACTCTGAGAGGATTAAAATAAACATTCTCTAAGTGGATTAACGACACGTCTGACTCATACTGTAAATTTATTAAGGTTGAGGGTGTGGTAATATCATAAAGCACACAGACTCAGCTGTATATGTTAATTTATAGGCCCGTGCTGTGAGAGCGGCTGCACCAACAATTTATTCGAATTGCTTAAAGGTCCAGTGTGGAGGCTCTAGGGGCATCTATTGGTAGAAATTGGTAACCGCCCTGACAACTGCCTACCTGTAGGTGCGTTTGGTGGAAATGTTATCACTGGCGTTATAAGCTGCTAGTGCTATGTTCTACATTTCCGGGTATTCCGACACCAACGTTATCAGCTCCAACTTGTCTTCTTTCTGCTTCCATGATGCCCGCCCCCTTCTATTTGTTCAGCAAAAGTCAAGTTCAACACAAGGAAGTGTGCACAGCAGGGCAAAATCTGCACACATTTAAGTAGGCAGCAACTGCTTTATGCCCCAAGCTGCTTCCCTGCGGAAAGCTGCATAAGGTGCAAGAGTGCATAATAAAGCATTTAAATAGAGCTTGTTAAAAAAAAAATAGTGCTAGGAAATGATCCCCTGGACCCCTGATTAGCTGTTAAAGGGGTTAAACCAGTGGGTCGCGGTCCAAAAGTGGGCCGTGGGTTTTTTCTAAATGGGCCGCAAGTGCCTCAAGTTTGTCAAAAATGAAAATACGCACTTTATTTTAAGTGCAGTGAATTTCTGGCACATAGCTTTTATTTTGAAGTGCTGTTGAGTGAGTGAATAATGGACACCTGCTTGAACTAACGACTAAGGAGAAATCTGGACCCTGTGATTGGAGGTCCAACAGAGTACACAGCAATTAAAATAAGCTCACCCTGGACCAGCTATAGCATTAATTAAAATGCATTTTACATGAAAATGCATCAATAATCAGTCCAATAATATCATATGCAGTATTTTTTTCTTACAGCACTCCTGTACTTTCACTTTAACCTTTACTTTAAGGTTGCAGCATCTTTACTTTCCTCACCTACATAAAGGATGTGAGTGATTCCTGCATGGTTTGGGAAGGTTTTTTTTTCATGACAGACATGCCTCTGTATTTAATTACATAATGTTGAGCAGATAGGTTGTCGGAGGCTGGCAGAGGGAGACGTGAGGCGGAGGAGCTGTCCTTTCAGCACCACCTGAGCGCAGCGCCTGCAAACCGCGATCCCACCGAGAAAAAGAGACGTCTCAACAATAAACAGACGCCTCATGATCCGCTCAGAGATCAGGCCTGTTTGTGTTTGTGCACGACGCGACACGACAAGTGAAGGTGTTGGAGCATTTTACATGTCAACATTTTTAGCATGCAAGAGACGCACACACACATGAACACACACACACACACACACACACACACACACACACAATGGGTTTTCAGACACCTTCCATGTCCAAGTGCATGTGAGCCTTACCTTGATCCTAACATAACAGTGGGTTCCCAAGGACGTGTCATTCAGACAAGCCGGGGGAGTTTCACGAATCACCCATTGGAAGGTTGTTGTCGGCCTTAAGATGATGCTCCACCAAAGTTTCAGCAGGGCTACGATGGTGCAAAGAGCACAATAACCGTATATCAATGACCAATACCCCAAAACTCTGATTTTCAGCGCAAGTCTGATTAGAAATATCAGCAAGTTGTGGAGCACTCTCGCCATCTTTACATTGCCGCAGGAAATCAATCCGGATCAAGTTACCTATTGATCTCTCTCTGTCAATCGCTCGTTTCGGTTTAAACACGGCTCCGACAATGCCGTTGTGTCGTTACCAGCGCATACGCACGACTGTCTGAAGGGAGGATCCCAACAAACGGTTGAATGGGACGGTGGCAAGAGCATCACGTCAGATTTCACGCTTGCGTGTGACAGCAGCGGTTGTTTAGCAGGAGACGGTGTTGTTGACTATACAAGGCAAGTCCGAAATCGAGCAACGAGCCACACGATGCGGCTCCTTTACAGCGATTTGAGCGCAGCTGAGAGGCGCAGGGAGAAAGCCTGGAAATCACTGCAAAGCACCGGAGGCTGCACGCCGCTGTTATGGCAACAACACTGTATTTAGGAGGCAGCATGCACGTGCTCATTAGCCCACTGAAATATTCCTGTTATATTATCAATCCTCTCGCCAAGCAGCTCTTAGACAATATGCTGCAACACGACTTAATAAGCAGGTATGGCTGGTGCTGTTTTGGGCAGCGCATTAATATGTTAATCAGCTGTAATGCGGTCACAGGTGCGCCTTTATCGGGCACAAGATAACAGCCGCACATAATAAAGACTGTTAACCAATTTCAGATTAGCCTAATCCCTCACGTGACTGGATATGTGAGTTCAGAGCTGACATATGGAGCCCAGGAGCTGACCAAACGAAGCACAAACTGAATTCATTAATAACTAATAAGCCTAAATAATTCAGTCTGGTTAAATTAAAGGGAAACCTCAAAGTTTTTTCAACCTGGACCCTATTTTCACTGTGTTTTTGTGTCTAAGTGACCAACAGGAGCAAAAATGTGCTAAATTGGTCCAGTATTGATCAACAGCAGCCAGTGGGGCATGTTCGCAAAGTCAATTTATGCCCATTAAAAGTGCTTTTTTGCCACTAACAGGCTCAGACTTTATTCTAAATGTCTGACAACATTATGGAAAGGATCCTGACAGAGACAGACCTTTTTGTCACAGAGTCAAATCCGTTTTGTCTGAAAACGCTATCACCAAACCAACCAGACTGTTTAGAAATGGCCCGAGGAATATAACCAAAGTCAAAAATCCCATTATGATTGAGCATCTGTGGGAGGTGCCGCTACCCTACCTTGCAACCCACAGGATTCAAAGGATACACTGCTGACGGTCTGGTGTCAGACACCACAGGACACCCCTAGAGGTCCCAGAGGCCTCAACAGGTCACAGGCGCCACCGTGGATCAGACTCGGCTCTGACTTGCCGAGGCATAGACACTAGGGATGTGAATCTTTGGGTGTCTCACGATTTGATTCGATTCTTCTTAGGGTCACGATTCGATTCAAAATCGATTCTCGATTCAAAAATTGATACAATGCATAGTGTGTTAAGTCATACTGAATGACTCATGTCGAGCTGCTGTGTCCCAGGGAGATAATAAAACCCCAAATGAGTCCAAACTCCTGCCTTCATTGAAGATGGGACTGGCTGAATTTGTACTTGGTCTTAGATAGTGCATGTCAAGTGGCATCCACATGAGTGCCAGGACCCAAAGGTTTCCCTACAGGAAATTGCATTGTAACAAGATCATCAGTGTTAATCAGTTCTGTCTGGCTAATCGGCGTGTATGTCATTTATTTAAATAATTTAATGGGTAACTTTTGTCATTTTGAGCCTGGCCCCTATTTTTTCCATTAAAAGTAGGGAGTGCTGTTGCCATGAGGGGGATACTTGGTCTGCAGCAGTGTTTAGGTTGGTGGTGTTTATCAACTGGCATCCACATGAATGCCGGGACCCAAAGTTTCCCAGCAGAACATTGCACTGTTGCGAGATGTAGCAAGACGATCAATGCTAATCACTTCACCACCCCTCCATGGGTGATGGTGGTGATGGTGGTGTGTCTTCCTCAAGGTCAGGTCCTCCTCAGGCCTGGGAGTTTGAGGGTTCTGCGCAGTATCTTAGCTGTTCCTGGAATCTGTTAGAGCCACTCTCACAGCCCTGAGTGCTCCGATCACCACTGTTACCTTTACTCCGCACGTCTTTTCCAGCTCCTCTGTCAGCCCTTGGGATTTTTCCAAGCTTCTCATGTTCCTATATACACCCATGTTAGAAAATAAGCTAAAGTGCCCTTGGATACCGCATCCATAGTGGCCTTATGGTAGATGAAAGATGGCAAAGTGTGCCCTCTGGGGTGGCACCTAATGGAAAAGACATGATAAAGAGCCCTCTGGGGTGCCCCTCCAGTGGAGAAAACAAAATGAAATGCCCTTTATGGTGGCCTTAATGGAGAAGACAGGATGCAGCGCCATGTAGGCTGCCCTACAGGCTAGAAAACTTTCTGCATGCTGGTGTCTCCTTTATTTATTTATTTTTTTTACATCCATCATTCCATCCATATATCTTGCCGGAGAGAACCGTGGCCTCGTGCCTCATAAAGTGATGCAGATCGCTTAGTGAAAATAGCTTTATTATTTTGACTTTAAAAAAAAAAAAAAAAAGAAAGAAGAAGAAATAAATGCTTATTTATTCAGCATATACAAACTGTAACATACAGAACATGTTGATAGTCTCCAAAAGCAATTTTGGAACAGCCAGAACTGTATGAACAAGAAAGTGCAGTGCATGTGCAGTACAGAATGATATCTAATAAAAAAAAAAAAAGAAAAACAAAAGAAGAAGTCATATATGTGTGTGTGTGTGTGTGTGTGTGTGTGTGTGTGTGTGTGTGTGTGTGTGTGTGTGTGTGTGTGTGTGTGTGTGTCATCAACATATAAACCAGTGTTTGCCTACATTTAGTATATTTTTGAGTCAGGATCACCTGAAACATGCTGGTTTATCAAATAAGATAACGTAACAGCAGACCTGAACAACACTGCACATTTCAGCAAACAAGACATGGTGGCATTTACAGTGAATGGATACATTCATTAGCTTGTCGTACACAACTTTCAGCTATAGGAGTCATCCAAATGTGAAAAGAACAGAAAAAGACGCACACAGTATTTGTTTCAGGTTCCAATTTTTGACAGTGCGTCACCCCAATCATCTCAAATTCAACAGTGCGTCAGTGCAAACATTTACCATCCATTTCAAATACAAATGAAGGGCAACACCCGTTTATTTTTTACTGAATGTTTCATCCCCTCAATTAACATTTATTTTCTTATCTCAAGAACATACATGAGGTTGGTGAAGTTGTCTTTTGTGCCCGAGAGAGAACCAAGAGCTCCAGTTATTCATATAAACAACACAGAAGTACTTTTTTCCAAGTAAATCCCAGTTTCTTTTCAGTCCAGGTTCAGCTCAAATGTGGCCATTATGTCCCGCTGCATAGTAATGTCAATGCCAGACATCTGTAACAAGAAAACAAACCACAGATTGGTTGTTTAAACCTCATTTTACTACAAAAAACAAATTAGCCCTAAAGCATGGATGAGGGTACTCACAGCCTCTCGCCTGCGACGCTCTTGCTCCTTCTTGCGGGCCATCTCTCTTTGCCTATCGACCGGGGACTGTGTGGTTAGAGGTTGGGTTTCTGTGGGAGACTTTGGCTTATGTGTCTCACCGTCTTTAGGCGCGTCGAGGACAGCTTCTATACAGTCAGGTGAATCGGGATCCTCCTTAATAGGTTGTGAATTTGTTTCTGCTTTACAAGTGGCCGGTAAGCTAGAAGGAAAATGACCGTATTAACTAAAATTAATTTTTAAAATCATCCACCAGGCTTTAACAGAGAAATACTCCTTTGGTTTATAGGCACTTTTTCAAAAACTGGGATTTGGATAGTCTAAATTATGCTGAAAAATGTAGTCTTGGCATCTTTTAAACCTTGTCTAAGGGCTGCAATTTTAAGCTTGACTCCTGGTTTTTCAAATGGAAACACCCATTCGGCTGTGGGCAAAAAGCAGTGACGTAGGTTAGAGTGCTGATAATAATAATAATAATAATAATGATAATAATAATAATAATAATAATAATAATAATAATAATAATAATAATAACTGAAAGGGTTTGTTCAAATTTTTTGAAATGGGGTTGTTTTTAATCCACAGTCAGTGTATTAGCTACAGTAGATGGCGGTTGGCATGCTCCCAATCTGGACAAGGGGTGCTATATCGCTCTCTTCAAAGCCACCAAACTCCTTTTACAAAAACTGTAATTTTACCTTCCAAACCACGAAAGTTGCTTGTCTCCTGCTGCCTTGTTTGGTTACTGCATGACTTTTGGATGTGAACTAATGCAGCATCCACAGCAGTGTATCATTATGCACCCATTCCAGTTAGAAGTTTGAG
Organism: Epinephelus cyanopodus; assembly: GCA_026686955.1. NCBI lineage: Eukaryota > Metazoa > Chordata > Actinopteri > Perciformes > Serranidae > Epinephelus > Epinephelus cyanopodus. The sequence goes on from CM048920.1 coordinate 9,029,806, forward strand.
ACAAATACTTGAATGAAACAAGTATCATCTGAGTAAAATGTGTCAATATCCGTTCTCGTGATGACGGAAAATCTTCACTTTGGTAGCCATGTGCAATCTCTTACTCTTAAAATCAAAAAATGATCTGAAGCTTAGGATGTATTCACACTGGTGCTATTTGGTCTGCTTTAAACAACCCTGATCGGCTTCCACGGATAGTTCGGTTCGTTTGGAGTGGTGTGAACACTCATGCGAACTCTGGTGCAGAAACCAAACGAGCGAACCCTGGTCCGCTTGAAAACTGGGGTTCTCGGTTCACTTGCAAGTGAACTCTTGTGCGGTTCGCTTACAGTGGGAGATGCAAACGGACTATCCAGCGAACCAAAGAGAGGAAGTGAACCAAAAAGAGGAAGTGACGTAGAGCACGGTGCATTTTGGTGTTTGGCATTTTTGTGGTGACCAAGCTGGCTGAAGGGGATGGTTTTCAGCCCTGGCCAATCGATGAGCCGGGTTTTCTTCTCCTCATGCTTTTTTTCTTCCTGGTCAGTGGTTGTACTGGCAATAACGCCTGCAAACGAGCAGCTCTTGTAGCTGCATGACGTTGTCCAGGCAGTTTGGTCCGCTTTAAAAAGTGCAGTGTGAAAGTGAATCGAACCAAATGAAGATGTGAAATTCTTCGCCATTCCCTGCCCAATCGAACCATGTCGCCAGACTATCCTGGTGTGAATGCGCCCTAAATCTTGAGATTGTTTTTTTAATAGTTTTGTCCTATATAATAAATACAGTAACTTCTGAACAACCCAACTCAATTTCAAGCTTAAGACAGATAAGACTTTGCAATAATTTAACTGTACAACACTCTTCTGTCTATGCTTTTAAGCAGTGTCTGAGCCCCATTTTAACATCAAATTTCACTTTCCGTGTGAGCACCAAAATACACAGAAAGCTAGCATAGCATCAGCTAACTACACTAAATAACACAGTGCCACAGGAGCAAAATTGGTTAACGCCTTACTGTGTCATTGGAGCACTAAAAAAGGTTGAAGCTGGCTAAACGTTTCGTCAAGACCATCAGCAGCGACATGTGTCAGGCATCAATTTCTAGCTTCATGTCACCAGCTTCCATTGACAAGAAATTGTAGTCTGTTGCTGAGTTGCTCTTAGTCTGAACGCACCATTAACACAATTAACACAAAAGCCAAAGAAGGCTTGGCTCAGTCACAAAGAGGCACATTAGGGGGGTTTTATATAAAGCAACATCAACATGCAGAAACCTATGTCTGGTCGGGTGGGAATTGTTTTAGTAAGGTCTTGGGAAAATAGGATTTTGACACTAAAACATATGTACTTCAACCAAAATTTGAATGTTTGGATTTAAATACATAAAGAAAATGATTTAAAACCCTCATAAATAATACATTATGGACCCACCTTTCAATAAAGAAATTAAATTCAGAAGTAAATCTGATGTATTTGCTGAATACCTGCTCTTTTCAGAAGCCTCCTTCTCCTTGTTGTCCTCCATCTGTTTCTTCTTAAGTGCTTTTTCACGCTCTTCCTTTTCTATGGCGGCCTTACGGAACTGCTGAAAACTCTCCTTTGAGGACTTGATTGCAGTTGCAGTGACTGACTGTCTCACCAGTTTGGCCCAAGACTCAGCATTTTTTAGAACGATGTCCTAAACAAGATAAATCACCATGTTTACTTACAATCCATTTCCAGTGTGGTGGGAATTGGTGGCACCAACTACGATCATCTTTAAAGCTGCGTTAACTGATTTCTGTCCAATAAAAAGGACAGAAAAACATTGTCTTATCAACTGTGTCCATCTGCTGTAATTCATCCTCATTGGTGCAACCCTCCCTCTGTGTCCTGATCGCCAAAATCATTCAATATTCCAGGAAAATAATGTCAACACTTGTTTGTGATTATAAACTCAGTTAAACAATGCTAACCTTTTTGGGATGTTTTTCCTCTTCAGCAGATTTACTTGCTTCACTAGTGTAAGGCACATTAGTCGGCTGACTGTCGGGAAGATCCTCAGGGTACCCAGAATCTGGCAGAATTACTTTAAAAATAAGTGTTCTGCTTAAGTATTAGTTATTTCAAAATAAATGCTGATGTAAAAGGAGGCGCTCACCTAGCGACTTACTGGACGTGGTCTCATCTTTGGACTGCAGTGGGCTGTCTCTCAAAGGGGACAGCACAGGGCCTGGCTGAAAGGTGACATTTAATTTTAACATTTAAAATCTTCATGTCCTTAATGCTTAAAAGAGAATTTGAAAATGTTTAACTTAAGGACAAAACACTGCGCTTATCACTGTCACTTTAGCTGTTCAATCACAGCAGAGGAGGACAAATACCACAAAGACAAACCGTTACACATGTACAAGTGCTGATCAACAACAATGGAGGTTAGTTTCCTCTCATGAACCCACACAGATCAGTGGGTTCGTCCTCTCCACCTGCATACTTCACTCTTCCCATCATCCAAAGCAAGTACTCTACTTTGTGCCGATACGTATACTTCCGAGGATATTCCGAAACATAGCAACCAGATGCAACCAAAGCGTCTCAGCTAAAAGGTACAGTCCATGACAAGACCCATCACAGGAAGTCATCAAGTGTGTCACTAGATTTAAAAAGTTGTCTTTTCAACAATCAAAACCAACAGTGTTTGTGAAGTGTTTCACTATAAGTACCTCAAATCTGGTGGCAGCCCAGTCCAGCAACACTCCCGGAGAGGCCATGGGGGATAAAAGCGAAGATAAATCTGCCAAACAATAAAGGAAAGATATTGATCAGAACCATGTGAGAAGAAAGGAGCTACTGTGCGCATATAAAAACGTACAGCATGAGCTAGTGCACAGTAAAATCAAGCGAGGGCAGGAAGAAGCAGCATGAGATGGAGTGAAATAGGGGCAGTAATTGACTGGTCCCTTCCTGTTCAGCTTCATTAGAACGGAGTGTAAGTGAGCCAGTTTTCACTTCCTGAACTTTTGTTTCTGAAGGACACTGAGCATATGGGGCAATTAAAGGGGAACAGGCTGCCTGGGCTGAACAGGCGCTGGAAGAGGTTTACTTGATGTGGAGCTGCATCAGTGAGGGAGGAATAAGGAATCTCAATGAGGTATTTGTTAAAAGAGCTGACAAAGCTGATCTGTGAGTGTGAGTACAGGGTTTTTGGGAGGTATTAATGCTGCTCTGGCACAAAAGGCTGGGAAAGAAACGAGGATAATGCAGAACTAAGAAAGACAAACGCGGGGTTAATGTAAACAGTCTCACCTCAGCACCAGAAAGACAAAAACGTGTATTCATTTGAAGTGATATCAAGTTGAGGCAAAGGGTGACCCAGTTTTCCTGAGCCCAAGGCTTACACACTTCCATTGTCTTAATGAAAATCACTATTTAAAACCAAATCATCCTGTAAATTTAACATGCATTTCCTGCCAAACTTCGATTCTGTCTTAGTGTAGTGACAAGAGGACAAATGTGAGCAGTACCTGGTGGTGATAGAGTCAGCTCATTACAGGTCTGGTCTTCACTACGGTGCGCTGGGGGGCCTTTGGTTTCTGCTGCCGACGACTGCACAGCAAGAGGAGGCTGACAAGTCTTGACCAAGGCTTTCGTCAGATCTTTTGTCTCCGTGTTCTGCTTGCCACAGGTAGCACGAGTCACCTTTGACTTAAGAAGAAGGGACATTTTTATTTTTGATTGTAACCAGCATGATTATCTCATCATGAATCTGTTGATTTCATTGAGCAAATACTGAATGTATTTACCTTCTTCTTCTTCACCTTTTGGCAAGAGTCTTTAGTTTTTGGCTTCTTTCTTTTTGGCACTGAAAGACATGCACATTAATAATTCAGTCTACAGAGTGAGGAGTCATAATAGCTCAGCTTTCTGCTAACTGAAGCCAAAAGCTCACATCTGCAACTTATTCAAGTTGATATTCATGTAGCTAGCTAGAGCCTTGAGTCACATTATGTCCTATGCCTCGCTATCCGTTACTCCAGACCATCTCGCCAGGAGAAGCGTAGGCAGCAGTTCCGGAGACAAACCCCCAGTTAGCATCTGCAGCAACTATAACTCAGCCAGCGACTGGGAACATGACACGTGCACCTGTTTCATGTGGACAGAGTATTAAAAGTTGTGTGTGCAATTAAGCCTGACTCACCAGATGTAGACTGAGACTATAAGCCTGCCACTGGGCTGCTGATTTCAGGCAGCATTCTCCCTCCCTTCCGCTATGTGCCGGTTACCATTTCCAAACAACAACAACCTCCAAGCTGCTAACAACTTAAATGCTAAAAACTAATTTCATTGACGTTCCAATCTACTCCACATGACACAAGCTTCTGTGATAACATTGTAATAATGTTCTGCTCGAGCCACATAGAGCCATCTGTGGTTTTAATGGGTCCATTAAGCTCCTCCCGAGCTGAAGTACAGTCAGGCTTCACCTCTAGAGTTACGATTATAAAATTATGTTTGTCTTTTCTACAACTACAGTTGACTCAGAGTGACATACGACTATCAATGTCTTTGTGGTGTTTGATTTTGCAATTAAATTTTAATGACAGTGCTCAGCTCCCCCACATGCAAATGTTCCACCAAAACAAGTTCACCCCTGACACTATTTTGCAAGAGCAACATTGCTGCATCCTGGTGAATGCAGCCCGAGATGACTGTGATTGGTTTAAAGAAACAAAAACAATCCAGTGTGTTTTTCCCCCGCTATAGCAGAAACATAATTGGTGATTCCAAATCCTTCTCTAGCGCTGAGACAAGACTAGTGCAAAATAAACACAAAGACCAAACACCTGGTGAATGTGCAAAAACATAAAACAATTTAACAATTGGTGTGCAACCACGAGACAGCTTTGAAAGGTAGAGGTAAGGCACCCCGGTGAATAAATGACCCACAGCTTATCTCTCATTTTAAGAAAGGAGAGTGGAGAATGGTGAACCAAAGGCAGGTGAGGGGAAAATGCTAATGGCGCAGCTAACCTGATTCAGAGTCACTGCTTTCGGAAGTGCTTGAATGACTACTGCTGCTGCTGCTGGAGCTGCTTTCAGAGCTGGACGAAGAGCTGCTGCTGCTGCTGCTGCTATCGCTGAGGCGTGAAGGGCAGCCGAGGTCAGGAGCTGCCACGGGTTTAGCTGTTCACAAAAGAGAGGTAAAGTGTCATTTTTACATTAAATGCCTCACGTGTGGAAGCCCAACTGTGACAATTACATTGCTAATCAAATTCAGATTTTACCTGATTGCTTTTTTTTCTTAATTGAGTGCTGCTCTTTAGCGGCAACCTGAGGTGTCCTGACATCCTTTAGTTTTCCAGTTGGCGGTCCTTCTGTGGGCTTCACCTGCTTTTTTTCTGAGGACAGAAGAAATCTACATTTTTAAAAGGTGCATTTGCTCACAGGAAGACCAATCAAAGCAGGACCGAGCTGTACTTACGGACAGTTTTCTTGTTGCATTTTCTCAGACACGCTGCAACAAACCTCTGCAGGGCTCTCAGTGTGGAAGGCTTGAGTATTTCAAAGTCAACCTCAATATCCTCGAGAGATGATTTTCGCAGACAGGACTCCCTGGCATGAATGATCTTCACCAACTTGCCCAGTTTGTCACCAGGCAGCTTGTTGATGTCTATTTTCAACTGCCTTTTCTCCTCGTAGCTCACCGGTGCTGATGAGACCTCGTCCTTGCATTTCAAAGGTACTCCATGAATATTGTGTCTGTTGCCATGCCTAGACGTACAAATGAAATATCTAATGTTAACGTTAGCACATGGGGAATACTCAGTTTAACATTAGTATGACATATAAACCATATTAAGTGGAGCTTACTTACAAAGTAGAGATCTTGTGGTTGGCTTTTTCTACAATAGATTTGTACTTTGATGACTTGTGTTTTAATCGAGCGATATCCTTCTCTTTGGCTCTCTTTTCCTTTTTCAACTTGTCTTTCTTCTTCGGTTTCAGCAGGGGCTCTTGGGCAAGTCTCTTCAGCTGGTCGCTGACAGCTTTCAACTGCAAAGCCAGCCATTGATGAGCCAATTAGGTTAAAATGCACTGAAGCGAATAACTGCTCAAAAGCCACCTGCACTTTTACGGGCATGTATATACCAACCCGCTCCTCTAGATTGGCCAGCTGCATGGCCACCTCCTCTGATGGACTCTCCGCCTCTACGGAGCTCTCGGTTTCAGAACTTTCTGAACTTCCAACTCCGTCTCCTTGTCCCTTGTCAGCTCGATGATGAGGTATGGAACAACCCTCTGCTTCTTGGGGAACTTTCAGATATCGGGCCTCAAAAACTTCCTGTTGATAGAAAAAAAATGTTTTTTTTGCCATTTGCCAGTATTAATTATCTAAAGCCTACTCCATTTCTGATCCTTTATTTATATTGTTACCTTTTGTGTTCACGTATGCCAGCTGTAATATGCCGTGCAACGCTGGAACCAATCCATATTGCACAGTGTTGCCAACAATCAAACAAATAAACAGTGACAGTTAATGATATCTATATTTACAGCGTGTCTACGTTGCCAAAGAGAATAGAGACACCTTCCCCTACGGAAAATGTCACTATTTTAGCAACATTTAACAAGTGCACCACACCTATGAAGTGCTACTGTCGCTTGTCAACAGCATTTACAACCGCTCAGCATCTGCACCTCGACATCATTAACACCTCTGTGTTTTGTTTATTCTGGGAATATAAAAGGCTGTTCAAACCTTCCTGCCACCACCGTGTCTCAACAGATACAATACTAAAACACAAAAGAGCACAATTAAAAACATCATATAAAGCATGTAACAAACATAACTTATGGTACCATGTGGAGTTTTTGACCACTAGTTGTGCTACGGAGCAATGATGTTAGGTATGTGCCCCAGTTTTGTTCTGCCTTGTAAGCCTGTTTGGGTGTCTATTGATGCACGATGCTAAATTGATATTAGAATACAGACTCAGCCCCCAAAATCTGAGCAGAATTTTGTTGTTGGATGTAATTGAATCAATTTAAAAGTCAATATGTTTTAGCACCATTTAGTCATACATATTTCTCAGAATGGAATTGTGATGATCAGTTTAAGAATTTATCAGCAGTCACGTAAAAGTCATCTGAAAATTGGCAGGGAAGTCTAGTCACAGTTGCAACCATGCCAGCAGTACAAAGAGCAAAAAACTAAGTGTGTCATTGTAAATTGATGATCAAAAAATTTGCTAGCTTGTCCAAAAAGTGGAGGGATGACCTAAGGCAAGCAGACAAGAATGCATATCTGGCACAAGACACTCAAAAAACAAAAAAATCAAGTTTTTAGGGAGTCCCGTGTCAACTATAGCCCCTTTTACACTGCCAGATTTTTGGTGAATTTTGGGCCATTTTGCCGGCAAGCTGCGAGCGTTTAGACACACAGAGCCGGATTGGCGAGTTGATCCGAGGTGCCCAATCTTCCGCTTCATAGGATAGACATATTGGCGGAACCCTTTTGGTTTACACAGAACAAGGTGGCCTTCCGCCACAGGAGGGGCTGTTGATGACTTGTGGGAGGAGCTGTTGATGACGCCGCATGTGCGACCCACTGGCGGTGGATAAACAGGAAACAGCTGATAGCAGGAATGAGCAGCTAGTAGCAAGAGGGAAACGCAAACCTGACAGACACTGTAAAGATGAGCAACTGGGGAGACAAACAATTGCGTGCCCTCCTTCACAAATGAAGAGGCCATTAACCGTCAAGTGACGGGAACGGTGAAGGATGGACCGACTTATGAGACAATCGCCAAAGGACTGACCAGCCACGGCTTCCCTCCCACGTCACTGTTTACATCCAATGCTGAGCTACACGTTTTGCTACTTACTCACGCCCCCATTGCCCCGAAAAAGACACATTCTGTATAAAGAAAAGTAGGCACGTGGTATTTTGCTGCACTCCCTTGGACTTCCTGCAAATTTGCACAATTCCTATTTAAAAAGGGCTCTTGGCAAAGAGGAAGGAACGTGCCAGCGAGCTCATGTGAACGTACACAATGTAAGTTTCAAATTCTTCTGAAAATTGTGCCAGCAGAAACTTTATGATGAATATATTCAGCAAATCCATTAGGCCTTAAGGAGTCGCAGAATTAATTTTGATGGGAAACAGTAAATATAAACCTAACTTTGTTTATATTAAAACTCCATTTGGCACTTTTTAGTATTGCCACACTGATTTGACAGAACAAAAAATAAAATCTATACCTGCAGCTGTCTCGCCATGTAGACGACCTCATGCGATGGTGGATTGTATTTGTAACAGTTGGAGAACATCAGTCGGACATCAGCAGCAACTTCCTTTGCATTTGCATACTCCCGTTGATCCATTTTTTTCTGAGGAAACAAAACTTTGTGGAAAACTCATCTGACTTACATTCAAAACAAGGTTATTTATTGTTCATCGTCATACTCATCTTACCCTGATGGTGCTCAGGTCCATCGGCTGCTTGATGATGTCATGGTAGTCGTGCAAGCCCAAAGCCACAGCATCAACGGGGGTGTAAAAGGGCCATGCGTATGGGTAGTGTCTCTTGGAGAGCATCTCCTTCAAGATATCGTTACAGTATCGGAGCTGCTCAGACAGTCTGACCTTCTTGCTCTCCACGGCAGGCAAGTCTTTCTTTGGAGCTTTGATCGGCCTTCTTCTGGAGAATAATGTACAAGGTGCTGCATGATCCCCACGAGCAGACACCTCGTGACTAGTGATGAGGGAGGTGGTGGAGGTCGTGGGGTCTGCTTTCCTCTTGAAAGCTTTTTTAATCTGCATATTTAGAACAAGGTTACAGTTAATAAGTTGGATAAAGCAGTGGGACAAAGAATGTACAATTTGCTAAATTCATGCAAAGGAGAAATTCTGTCTAACACGATAAAGCATTTATTGTGCACACCAATAGTGTGACATGCAGACCACAGAATGAGCTACCACTGGTGCATCGGACTCAAACATTTGTTTTACCTTGTAAAAATTGGGGGAAAAAAGTTATTTATGAACTAGATTTTCTCAACAGCATATTTTGGTTTCTTGTCTTACTGAAAAAACAAGCCAAACAACCTCTTTCCTGCAACGTCTCAAACCCTTACGGTCAATTTCAATTTTTAAAGTCAGTATTTACATTGTGTAAGTGTAAATCGTACCGTTACTGCATCAATTTGTGCAGAGAGCTGGATGGGTGGGATGAACTGAGGCACATCTGGTGGAATAACTGTCACAGTCTGCTGGAGAACAACTTCTGACACAAGGGATCTCTGATGTATTGCACCTGCATGACATGAGGTCAAGTGAGTACATGCACAAGAATCAGATACCATTTTAAAATTGGTAAAATTAGGCAGTACACTTCTTTCGTGCCATCGCTGCACTGCAAAGTTCTAACATGGCAATATTTGGAGGTGCCTGACACATTGTTAAATACACCTGCAGCAATCATTAAATCATGAAAAATCCAATTACACAGAGTAGCCCGAGATTTTTAAAATGTAAAACTGGCCCACATCTTAATAGACTGATGCTGTGTGAGATACCTGCATTCATCTTTTTCCCTTTCACTGGTTCCTTCGCAGTGATTGCCGTGACTTCCCACTCTTCCTTCGGCATTTGGGACACTTTGTGCAAAAAAAGCTTCTCCAGGGTCTGTGCCATAAAAACAATGTCATCTCCAGGCTGTGGAAAAAATGTATACATTAGAATTAAATAAAAGCATTCAACGTAGCATGTACTCTTATGCTAACCACAGAAATGTTTTAAATTGATCTTAAGCTCTGCGGTGACCTAACAAAGCGTCTTTTTGGGTGGGTAAGAGCAGCTACCTCATTTGCATTACAGTATGACAGAACAGCGAGAGGGGTGTGTGAACATAATGTCAGTTCACAGACCTACTTCTGCCCTACAAAACCTCCTCACAACTAATTTTCCCTATGTCTGTTATCTCTGGGTTGGCAGTTTGAAACGCCCTTTGCAGTATGTACATGTTGGTGGGTTACAAATAGTGTTCTCTTACTCGATTGTACACGTAGCAGTTGGTGAACATGGTGTTGAAGTCTTCTATACATTCAAGTGCTTTCCAGTAGTAGCTGTTCTGAAGACGCTTCTTGATAGTGCTCAGATCCATAGGCTTTGTGATAATGGTGTAATAATCCTGAAAGACAACAAACACATTAGCATGAATACACCAAAATCTTTCCCTCCCACATCACAGTCTAATGGAAGTTATCCACCAAGACAAAGCCCACTGACTGCTCCTAATTTGAGGTTCAAACACTGAAATATGATTGTTACAATGAGAGTGAGAAAAAGGCAACACATGTTAGAGTTGAGCTGTGATGCTACAAAAACTACTGTATGACTTACTGGGAGACACAGCGCCACTGCATCAACTGGCTGGCGAAAGGGCCACGAAAAGTTATGCCTCAGTAAAGCTTTGATCACCACCTTCTCCAGGTACTGTAGCTGATTGGTTACACGTCCAGGGTTCTTGGGATTTATGACCTCCGGCGGAGGTGGATTTCCACTCACAGTGGGACAGACTTTCACATCAGACATTGTGTAGTCCAAAAGGCCATGAAGGGGGAGCAGTCCGTAGTAGGCTTTGCTGTGACTTAGTGTTCATCACACGTTTTCCTAAACAAGGAGTGGAGAGCAGTTTCCAGTGCTTCAGTGAAGAAGTAAATTGGGGATAACATTATGAAAAACAAAAAGTAATTCAGTTAAAGTCTCTCTTCTGTCTTTATGCCTTACATCTGACATCCTTAAACCTGGTGTCTACATTACCCACAATACAATCTGACCACCAACAGCTGGGCTCATCATCCATGTTAGCTAGTAGCAGCTAATGGTTTTAATTTACTTAATCCCATATAAAAACAAAAATCAACCATTAATACATGCTAATAACATGTATCGTTTCTGCAGCGTCAAATGTGCATCAATCCACAGCAGAAAACAACCCCACCACAAATGCAGTATTTACTGCTGTTTGAGTAAAGTTTGCCAAAAACCACAGTGCCCAGCTGTCTTAGAAAATGGCTGATGAAATGAGGTTTTTGTTTTGGTCACTGGATATGCCTTAATTATGTCTGTGAGTTTAACTGCTCCCTGTGGAAAACCGAATGTGTCTAAAAATGTCAGTCAAATGGACAGCAACACGTACATAGGAGTGCAGTGGATGCTCAGGAGCATCTTGCCTGCTAAACATGGTAATACTGCCACCTACAGCATCTCTCACAAACTTTTCTATTCTGCATTTTAGCTCAGCAAAACAGACCATTTCAAAATGCACCTTAACTATATACAAAAAGGTTAAAGAATCCAAATAGCCAAGCAGGTTAAAAAAAGTAGGGCTTTGACAATTAAGACTGAAGTGCCCATCTTACAGCTTTTAAATGATCCTTCTCAATCAGCAAGTTAAATTCATTTTATTTATTTTTTTTAGTCAACCATACCCATTATTTTCATTTCAAAAAAACAACACAAATTAATCACTCAAAATTCACATTAAAAGTTCTGTTTACATATTTCCTTTTTATTTTTTTTGTTTAAAATAGGATAAATTACAATACTTTAACACATGCATAATTTTAGTGAAGTCTAGCACATTTTTGTGCTTTTGCTGGGTGCGTGTAGGCACAAAGTGAATTTCAGCAGCATATGGCCGATGCAATTAGCAACTAAATAATGAGCTCCTTTACAGTCTGCTATGTCTTACTTATTTAATTGCAAGATTGAAGGTCAAATGCTAATCCACATTCATAGTCATTTCATTCACAAATCATTATTCTGATACAGCATAGTCATGTTTTTGGACACACTACAGTTGAAACAAGGTCAATTAATTGGCTAACATAAAACAATTATAAGGAGTATAGACTTAATGATAATTCAGTTAAATAAAACAAAAAACAGATAATGAAAATAATCATTTGTCACAGAACTTAAAAAGTTCAAACAAAGTTTCAATGCATGACATGCAAAAGGTTGTTTGTTGTCTGACAGACACAGCTATCTGAAGGTAGAGCCAGATCAAATAAATTACCCTTTAAGCACTGTTTAACTCTGACGATCCAATATTCAAAAGTAACGGAATGCAATGAAGTAAATAAAGTGTTCGACTCTACTTCCAGTTGAAGAAACAACACACCAACTGTTTCAACCACACCAAGATGGTGCAATTGCAAAAATATGCTGTCAAGGTTCAGCAGCCTCAAAAATAAAATAAAACAAAATGAAATAAAAAGATCAGCCTAATTGATGGAGGTCATCTCTTTTGGTATATATGTAATTTTATTATGTTAATTTTGATATCTAAAGTACTAGTGTTAAACGCTGTAGCACAAGGCACATTTAATTCTATTTTATTGCTTTATATTTACATACTTTTAGTCTTACATCTTATAATAGTTTATTGTTTACCTCAGCACAACTGTAACAAATCATCATTCACTCGGGAATCAAAAAAGTATTTCTGACTCTGATTATGAAAGTGAAGCATCACTTTACCTGCCTCAAAAATTTTTTTAATTTGTGTTACCAGTAGGCTACAGCTTAAACTTCTCGCTAATTGTTAAATTCACCTTAAATGAGATGTGTAAGGTGTTGCAAGCATGGCTGAATTTAAGATAAGCCTTTATTGATCACCAGCAGGGAAACTCAGGTGTTGCAGCAGCAAGCACAGATACATAAAGTAAAAAAAACAAAAAACAAAATCAGAGGTAACTGCAACTAGTGTAGAGCTGAATTAAATTCTTAACTATACAAGAGCATTTAAAGACAAGGTTTTGAGGTGACAAGTTGCACTGTATGATTGTCTGGTATAATAAGCTCATAATACACATCTTGTTTCCTGAAATTAGTTTTCAATTGTATCGACAGTCTAGCTCCAGAGCCTCCTTACAGATTTATTCAAAGACAAGCATGAGCAGTGTGAATGATTTGATGAATTGTAAAGTACCATACCGTAAATCTAAATCTGGACAATCAGCTTTTTCCATAAAGGGCCGTCAACTCTGGAACACGTTACCCACTGCAATCAAACTGATTACACATTTAAAAACCCTCACAACAAAGGTCAAGTGCTGGCTGAAAGCAAACCAGAGCTGTACCCACTCTCAGCTAACTGCACTCAAACATCTGAGGGGTGTTAGTGTGAGTGTATTGGTGTACTGTGGTGTGTGTATTGTAGTATGTGGTTAGTGGTATTTGTATTTTTATTGAGGCTTTCATGTTTAAAGTGTATTGTGGTTTTATGATGTTTAAAACGGTACAAATGTAATAAAACTGTAGACCTTGGAACAAGAGCTGAACATTAGCAAAAGCTATAAACTCTGTGCAACCCAGCCCATGTTAAACTGCATCGTCCCTCTCAAATACATTTAAAAGGAAAAAAAGTACATTATAATAATATTTACGGCATTCAGAAGTATTTCACGGGCTACTCAGGGTGATATGATGTCAAAATCAGTTTGAACTGTGTAACTGTGTCAAAGCATGTGAGCATGCTGTTGACACTGCTCTGGCCAACACGTGAAGCCACCACCACGCCCACCGGTTAGTTAAACAACTTAGATTAGCTGAGAGCGTGTCCACATGACAAACGAGGGGGCAACGTAGCCAATATTTCGCTTTAAAAATCAGATTCGTCCGGCTAATTCTTTAAACGACACAACGGTGACCTGCGCATTTACGTTAGCTAGCTAACATTTGAAATAAAACCTGCGAAACGTCTCTGAAGGAATGCTAACCGGCGACTTCGGCTGCTTTATCCTGCTTGCTAGCTAACTGACAGCCGGTGCCACAATAAGTAGGTTCTTTAACCTTGTCAACAGTTGTTTTATTTTCGCTTTATCTACCGTTTCACAGGCGGTGCAGCTTACCGAGTGCGTTTTCACCGAATAAAGACGCACAGCTAACGTTAGCATAGCTAACCTCCCGCAGCTAATAGCTAACGTCTAGCTAGCGTTAGCCGTCAAGACGTGCTAGCATAACGGGCTCCTTGCCAACTTACACTTCTTGCAATTGTCACCCATCGGTCGAGTCACACAAGCTACCATGACGCAAGTTTGCATTTATAAAACACGGCATCCAGTGAGCATCACCGTGCTAACATTACCTTACGAGGTATCACGGGCTCTTGCGGTCAACTCTTCAGCGGCAGACGTCTCTACGGCAACTGCCTCACATTTATACCCCTGTGCACAAGGCTACAGAACTGATTGGCCGCAACTGCAACTACACGTGTTGCACTTTGATTTTCTGCACCAGAAAAGTTGCACGAAGCATTTTCTGTCATGCAAAAAACACAATCCAGTGTGTGTGTCTTGCAAATGTGTAGCTGCCTGGGTTTGTAAAGCACTGACGTTACTTAAGACATTTGTGGCTGAGTTGTTCCAAACAAAATGGCAACTCGGAGTCACAGAAGGATCCCGGAGGGTCATCGATAGATGAGAATACAGACTGATCGGTGCAAAGACACCAGCCCTGCTGTAAATAATGTCACTAGTGTAGTTTGCGTCTCTCCGCACAGGCACTCAGTGTCTGTGTGGCTGCCAGCAGCGGAGCTCTCTCACTGTGTGTGTGTGTGTGTGTGTGTGTGTTGTGCAGCTACAGGAGCGGAAAACTGGAGTCTGGGCGGAGCGGTGAGTTCATGTGCTGACCCAGAAGCGGAAATCTCAGTTTCTATGAAAACAAAAGCTACAAACCCCTCTCTACCAGGAGAATTACTATACTGATTATGTGATATGTTTCCCTTTGCAGTTTATAGAAAATAACACATTACATTAACCCTTTGACACCTGTATATATGCGTTGCATTAATGCATATTAATGCTTTTAGCCACCATCTCTTTGCATTGCACGTTTGTTTTATTCTTAATAGGCCACTGTGAACAAAAAGAGCCATTTTTGACCAAAAATAATTGTTAAGCAAAACATATTTTCGCCTTATGGTAGCCTCTCTCGGTCGCAGCCGATCATCTGCCTCCGTCTAACCCTATCCTCTGCATCCTCTTCTCTCACACCAACTCACTTCATGTCCTCTCACAACATCCATAAATCTCCTCTTTCGTCTTCCTCCCGGCCTCTTACCTGGCAGTTCCAACCTCATGTCCAAACCCTCTCAGTGTGGCCTCTCTGACTTTATCTCCAAAACGTCTAACATGAGCTGTCCCTCTGATGTACTCATTCCTGATCCTAATCATCCTCGCCGCTCCCAAAGAGAACCTCAACATCATCTCTGCTCCTCCAGCTCTGCCTTTCTGTCTTTCTTCAGTTGTACACCTTTACTTTTAATCTTGCTGGTGCTCTTCTGTCAC
Organism: Epinephelus cyanopodus; assembly: GCA_026686955.1. NCBI lineage: Eukaryota > Metazoa > Chordata > Actinopteri > Perciformes > Serranidae > Epinephelus > Epinephelus cyanopodus. The sequence goes on from CM048920.1 coordinate 9,045,124, forward strand.
ACCTGACACTTTTCTCCACCTGTTCCAACCTGCTTGTTGCACACGTTGCTTCACCTCTTTTCCACACTCTCCGTTACTTAAAATCCTCCACCTTCTTTAGCCTTATGATAACACTGTGTATTAAATCAAAAGTTGCCCTTTGACATTAAAAAAAGGTCTGAATGAGCATGACTATTTATGATTACTTGGTACTTTAACATTGCAGTGTTGGTGGTGACAGCAAACTAATCTATTAAACAAATTTATTAATCCTATTTTAATTTACTTATGGCACTAATTTAGACATAACATTGCAGACAAAATCAAACTTTTAAGTCCAGGCTTCTTTAGGGCCCCCCTCCCATCGGGCCCCCAGGTAATCAGTTCCACGTTTCCATCCCACTACGACACCCCTGGTCACTCTGTAGTCATATTGTGTTTCTTTGTGATTGTTTTGCCTGTTTTAGTACTTATTCTGTGTCCCTTTGCAAATCCTTTGCACCTCTTTGTGGTCATTTTATAGTATGTGTTAATTTGAGTAACATGCTCGGTAGACTTTCGGTAATCCATCCATATCTGCATTTATGTTTGCTGTCTCTACACCACAATACCAAGTCAAATGTGTATGTGAAAATGTATTTAGCAAAAAAAGAAAAAGATTCTGATAACTTGTGCAACACCTCCCTGGCTTCAAAGATTGCTGCCTTTTATCACAGATGTTTTCCAGGACTTTTAAACTGAGAAATTTGAAACAATAGAATTTATAAATATGACCAACATGTAGAATCACAGAAGTCTGAAGAATACTTTTATTGTAGCCTATAGAATGAAGAGTTGTGATTATTAAAATAAGTTAAGCGTATGGATTTTACTGAGGTAACTTGAACTAAGCATGAGTTTACTTCCTGTTAAGATGGAAATTCAGAATAAATTGTCAACAACTCAGTCCAGGTACTTTTATTGTGTTTATGACGGAATACAACATGAAAAAACATGATGGTGTGAACAGTGGACTTAATATACTACATGCAACAATTGCCACAATTAGTCTATATTCTATGTAACACTTGGTAAATTAAAACAAAAAATACCGTCATGAAAAGACACACCAATGAGCACAATTTTCAAAATTCTCCAATGATAAATTCCACAAGAAAAGTAATTTTAATCCCAATTTAATATTTAGTTTCTTGGACCTTGTAAGCCTTGCCATGAATTAAATGTGGATAATGTAATTGCAACACATTTAGGCTGCACGCCAGTGCAGCGCTGTCCCTTCATCATTCAACACATTTTAGAATTTAAATTCAACGTTAGTTGCTTTATGTAGTAGTAGTAGTAATTTATTTTGGTCATTTTCCAATTTACACCAAATATACACAAGAAAACAGTGGTAACAATAATCAGTCTTTACTTTCTGAAGAAGTGACAGACCAAAGCAAGTTGTAACTTTAAATATCAGGAAATACTATTTCCATCAGTAGGACATGACTGCTCCATGTGAAGACAAGGCACTTTTGAAAAACCCAATATTGTATTCTCATAAATTAGTATATTACCCTCTTGATCATTTACACTTTTTGTCCACAAGATGGCGCCATGAGCAAAACTGGGGGCCCACTGCGATCCTGCAGAAGAGGTTTGATGGCAGAGGCCTGTGGAATCTTGTTGTGGTTTGTGTTTTTGATTCCCAAATGTGACTGACTACATTTTTTGCAGTTTTGTAAACAAGACAAATCTCATTGTGACGTGACATCGTGTTATTTCACTCCCGAAAGCAAGCACAGGAAGTGGTGTGGACTGTTATGAAGGGTTTAGTCTGTCTGTCATATCCAAGGACCAACTTCATATCTCATTCAGGGGAAAACATGTTACCAATTTTATAGCATTAAGATTTGTAAGCTGTATATAATTCAGTAAGTCATAGCCCCACATTTAGTGTCATATTGTGGCGAAGCAGTTCATTTTCCATGTCATACTCGGGGTGGAGGGCAGTAGAGATAAATGAAAGGAGATAAGGCCATTATGACGAGCACAATAAATAAAAGACGAATTGAAAGGAGATTGAGAAAGTGACAGGAATGGGTGGTCAGTCAGATTGTCAGATTTCCTAAATGAGTTCTGACCATAAATACTGACTCAGTGTCTGTTCTCTTGACAATGACAGGAAGCTTGTTCAGAAGGGAGGAGGTCATAAAGGAAAAGGCTCTGCCCCCCGATGTTTCTAATGTGAGGAGGAACAACAGGTATTTGTTTTTGAACGAAAAGATATAAACTTCTCAAACCAAGTGAGGGAAACAAGAATCGCTTTACTACTGATACTGGTATTATTGTACTTGATTATTTCAATTTCATCTTACTTTATACCTCTATAACTACAGTTCATGTCACCTTAATTTAAAAGTTAATCTTCATATCAAGACTGCACGTACAAAGCCTGCAGTGACCTTTCAAAGTCTGATGCATTTTGTGGCCTAAGCAACCCAACAGGAAATGAAGTAGCTATAACTGACTACACCTTTATCAGCTATTGCTTGCCTACGTGGTAACACGTCAGTACTTATTCATCCAGCAATATGTTCTTGCATAACAAGTACTTTTAAATTACGTGTGATATTTTAAAGACATTTTGCAGTCAACAGCTTGCAATGACAGATATTCATAATGTGGTTTTGCTGACTTCAGCTCAGGATCACACTTCTTCTAACACTGCTGCTACTTATCAGTGGTTTCATGTAATGTTCTGGTACTTAAGTATGTTTTGGAACTACCTGTACTATACTTGAGTTTTTCTATTTCTGTCAGCTTTCCCTTTTTATACTACAAGGCCTAAATAAAATGTATACTCTTAGTCCAGTACATTTCCCCTAAGTGTCTTCGTTACTCACTACAAAATAGGGATGGAAGGGAGGAGGGAAGGAGGGAGGAAGACAGACAGACGAATGAAGGGAACCAGGAAAACACTGGATTTTGTTCTTTAAAGCCTTCAAGTTGTGGAAAAGACCTATTAAAAAAGATCATTCTGCCATGCTGTTCCTGTTCTTCTGCTCCCCGTTTTATTAGGTGACATATTATTGACAATGAGTGTATGTGTGTGCTTGTGTGTGTTTAACAATAGCGCTTTTCACACACAGATCACGCTTTAGGGCAGCTACGAAGTCCCTTCTTGATGCCCCCTTTTTACACAGAACCAAACAACAGTGGAATCATGTCGCTCAGTGTGTGATTATAGACTGCATGGCGGCATCGCAGGAGCAAAAGAGGCATGACAGGAGTTATGTGTAACACAACAGCATCAGCCTCTAGTGTGATACATAACATGTGACGGGCAGTGCTTTATAAATTAAAATGGCAATAACAATCATTTATCATCCCTGTATAAGTTGGACGATCTTGTCTTCTGCTTGGAGGGTAAGGAGCTCCTGGACCTCATTGTTTTCCCAATCTGCGGACATTTTCGGCAGCTCTTCTTCTTCGTTGAGTTAGCTGCTAACTGATACCACCTACTTTTAAAACCTCCAGGTGGTGCGCCGCACGCATAACACACTGTCAAAATGTCCACCCATCCTGCCCATGGTCCTGTCCTGCTAGCTGTCCCTTTCATACAGACATCATTTTGGCGCTGTTACTACCTCTGCTGTCGGCGTAGACAACTCTATTCCCCCACTGCGCCTTTTATACAGAACGGTGAGGTGTCATAATGGCATGAAATTCCCACCTTGAAGAGGCAGTGTAAAAGAGGCTAATGATGGCTAAGACTTATTTATACACTCAATCGATATTGGTTACAAATGAGTTAAAACCCATGTTACTGCGCACTTCTGTTTTTCCAAGATAATCCATCTACCTGACAGGTGTGGCATATCAACATGCTGATTAAACAGCATCATTACTGCACAGGTGTGCCTTGGGCTGGTCATAATAAAAGGCCACTCTACAATGTGCAGTTTGATCACACAGCACAATGCCACAGATGCTGAGAGTTTTGAGGGAGCGTGCCACTGGCATGCTGACTGCAGAAGCATCCAGCAGAACTGCTGCCAGTGAACTGAATGTTCATCTCACTACCATATGCTGTCTCCAATGTCATTTCCCTGAATTTGGCAGTAGATTCAAACAGCCTCACAACCACAGACCATGTGTAACCACACCAGCTGTGGACCTCCATATCCAGCATCTTCACCTGCAAGATTGTCTGAAGCCAGCCATCTGAACAACTGATGCATTTACTGTCTGGAGTCCACGGACGTGCCGGTGTGTCCAAATCACATGACCGATATAAGATGACGTAGCAGGTAGACGCAGCCTCACTGAGTCTCTTAACTTGTGTTGAAAGTGCGAACGCCAAACTACATACCTCTTTTAAATTGTGTTGACAGGCAAAGTGAAACCAGACTTACGATAAATACTTTATGCCATGCCTTTTCCTGATTATTGTCGTCATGTTTGATGCACGTTTGGTGCAGGAACAAACGGTAAAAACGGGCTATTCTGACAAAAGTGCTTGCAAGCAGAAAGTGATTGCAAGCAAAAAAAAACAAAAAACAAAACATGACACCCCCTGTCCGATTGGTGGTGTTTTTTTGTATGAGTTTAGGTCCAATGTGTTAATATAGAATGTCAAAATGAAAAAATAACTGTAAAGTCACACAGGTGAAGTTGCGCTGAAAAAAAAATGACACCAAACAAGGCAAGGTAAAGTTTTTAAGGTGAAAATTAAAAGTACAATCAAAAGTAGTCAAAAATGGTCAATTAACTAACCCTATTTCTGCACACACAGTCATCTGCCTGCTTGTTATCCTCACCAGGGTTTTGACCTGACAGCAGTTTGTCATCGTAACCGACTTGTGTGATTGTAATGTATGGTTGGATGTACTGCCAAATTCAGGGAAACAACAGTAGAGATGGCTTATGACAGTGAAACGAACATTCAGTTGACGGGCGACAGCTCTGGTGGACTGTCAACTATCAAACTATAATCAAACTTTTAACTCATTTGTGATCAAGATTTAAGAGAAATATATCTACTGAGTGCATACTAAAGTCTTTGGGAGCAAAAAGTGTTGCATGGATTTTTTTTCAGTTGTATTATTCAGTTTATTCTAAGTTTAACATGCTGAATTATACAGTAACATGAAGACACTCAAAGGTCAAAACGTGGTACATTTCACCCACTTTGCTAAGTATATACTATATAGTGAGCAGGTGTTAAATCATATGAAAATCCTATATTCAAAACTGACTTATTTATAAATGAAAAGCTGGAAAAGACAGGGCCAGCATGCTTTACACAGATAGGGATCTGTTATTAACCGGCTTTCTCTCCACTAAGTTTACTCTTAATGTGCCCCATATGTTGCTGGTAAAAGATGGGGAGTCTGTTCAAATAACTAAAGATGTTTGGAGTGGTCTAGTAGCATGTGGTTTGGTTTTTAAATGAATTAAAAGGAGAGTCCACATTTGAATAGAATTCAGATGTGTTCCTGCTTTGATTTAGGGCATAAAATCCACTATTACATGAAGAAAAAACTTGCAACAACCAAAGTCATCTCATCTTTCCTGCTGCTGATAGGTATTTTAAATCAAAGTGAGCACATGTCAGGAACTGTCCTGGTCCATTCAGAGTCGTAGTGTTGTACCATGAGCCAGCTGGAGTACAGTTTTTTTTGTGGCCGTTGTGTGATTGAGAAAGCATGAGGCAGCGGATCCCTCTTTGCTCTGGCCATCTGATAATTCTCCTGTAACTTGAGTCAGCAGCAGTCCAATAACAGTCCCTGCCCAAATCAAATATTTAGAGTGTCCCTAAGATGATGCTGGAACAGAGACAAAGAAAAGGGGATTCTCACAGTGATGACAAGTTATTCTATTCATGAATTTTTTTTCTATTTTTTTTTTTTTGTCTACTGTTACTTTATTATTCTTATTATTATTCAGCCCAGTCACCAGAGGAAAATGTTGGTATCGTACATTTCTGCAAGCCACAAATATGTTACATTTGCACATATGTATCATATCAGTGTTTTTAAAGTGACGTCGTATAAAGTGACTTCATTGGGAGTTGGAGGGGATGGTGGATGGCATGTCATGACCACTGCAGATCATTGTTCAAGACCAACAACAACAACAAAACTGGTGTTTTCATTCATTTCAGCAATTCATTAATGGGTTTCTAGCAGCTTTTTAGGCACTAAAATGGGTGTTTAGTAGCATCCTGTCGCTGTTTTTCCAGTGAGACATTGTTGCTTTCCAGCAGAGATTGTGCCATGAAAACTGTGTATTTTAAGCCAAAGATGATCTTTTACCTAAACCTAACCACGTTAACCTCAGCATTAAAATGTGAAGATGTGAAATGTGAAGTTTCAACGCACAACAAATTTAATAATAGCAAATTTAATGTATCTGTGGTTTGTAATGCATGGATGGTTTACTGAACTGGCCGACCGGGCACAGGCCCAGGGGCCCATACCTCAAAGAGACACAAAAAATGACCACAAAGAAACTGCAAAGAGACACAAAATTACTACACAAAACACAAAACAACCACAAAGAGACAAAATGACAGCAGAGACATAAACAATCACATGGAGAGTAGCTAAAAAAGATACAAACTTAACCCAAAGCGACATAAAATTACCTCAATAAGACAATAAATTACTGTATGTCAGAGACCCAAACGACTACATACCCAAAAGGAGATATACAGCACAGAGACAATAAAGACACACAAAACAGCAAAAAAGGGACAAAAAATTACTTAAAAAATGCACAAAACAACCACAAAGAGATGCAAAAGCACTGCAATGTCCGCGTGTCATGCTCCTGTGTCGGAGAGGTGGTGGGACCCTTTGCATATCTGCGCCCAGGGGCCCATTATCTCATCATGTATTTTCTGGCGATTGGGTTTAATAATATTAACTGACTTTCTACTGTTTTATCACTCTGTAAAACACTTTGACTGTTTCCAATGAGCCCTTTAATGCTCTAACGTTGTATTATAACATGTGATTCTATTTTTATTTTATTCTCCTCTTTATTGTGGCTTGTGTGCGGTTTTAATGTATTTCTTTGCCCTATGTAAAATACTTGCTCTGCATTTGAAAGGTCCTATACAAATAAAATGACCCTGCCAAAGAATACAGGATAACTGAATGTGCTGCTGTCTTTGTGGAACTACATTATAGTTTCTTTAATTGCATTCATTATGAGAAGTCAAATGCTTACTTATATGAGCCTAAATTGTCTAAAAATGCAGCATGTTTACGAGCTGCAACACAACCCAGCCAGATACTGAGATCATTTGTTATTCTGTGCAGTTGGCACTGGCACTGTGTGCAGCATGATACCTCTGACAGAGCATTGTTGGACGTGACAGCTCGTGCAATCAACTGGGTCAATGCAAACTCAAGAACTCCTCTTACGTTAATGGAATGTGAAGACGCCTCAGATTTTGCGTATCTTTGATGCACTGTTACGCTTTCTATCCCCCTTCCTCTCAGCTGCATTCACAGCCCTAACACAGTGTAAATAAACAAAGTGGAACACTTTAACAGAGACATGCATATGTATGAGATGTAAAATAATTTGATCCCTTTGAGCGTTTCCTTGTCAGCTCTCAAAAGCGGCACACCAGTGTGTTTTTGCATGTGTGTGTGTGTGTGTGTGTGTGTGTTTTCCACAACAAAAGTTTCCTTCCTTCTTGTCACAGGTGCCATCTCATTAGTGGTAAATCACTAAGCTGACATTTATGTTGTACCCAGTCACACGGCATCTTCTTTTCAGTGGAAGTCTGATGTCACAGCGAAGCCACGCAGTGTTTGTTCAGGAGGGTACGAGAGATTTCACACACAGGAATCCGCCTGCATGCAGTTTAGTGCTTGTGATTGGGGTTGTGGGTGGTGAAGTTAAAGTGTGTGACAAAAACGACTTGAGAGCTGTGAAGGGTATCTTACATCGTAATATTAGAAGACACCCAAAATGTAAATATGGAGAAGCCTGATGTTGTGATCACATGTGCTAATCTCTCTCAACTCCTCATCACCTAAAATCAGAAGCAATAATGCACAAAAGGAAATGTATAGCACTTATTTGTCACAAAGGAGGTTGAGTGAACTTATTACGGAGAATAAATGAATTTATTGTGAGTTGTTCTGAGCGAAACCTTCTGCCAGAGAATGTAATATAATCCAGGCAAGTGCTTTCCTGTCTCCGAAGCCAAACATGACTTTAAAGGGGAACTACGCCCATTTTTGAAAATTCATACAGTCACACAGTCCAAAAATGTTAGCAGACATGAACAACTCTCTCCCAAATCCAAAAAGCTAGAGAGCTACAACTCAAATTTGTGATGTCATGCTGTATAAAGTCTGAGACTGCTCCATAGACAATGAATTGGGAAAGACATTCTCGATGACACTGAGAGCACCCGGGGGAGTGTTATGAGTACATGGATACATTTGCTGTTTTTAATCTGAGAAGCTCATTTGGGTATAAAAAAGAAAACAAACATTGTGTGGGTCCATAAAAACAGGCTCCCATTCACTGTCAATGGAGCAGCTCCAGCCTACCCTATGACAGTGTTTCTCAAATGGTGGTGCCAATCCAGGTGTGCTGTGGGGTTTTGTGATAACCACACATTATTATTGCAATATTCAACTGGGCCTTTTAATTAAATTTAATTTCATTTTTTAAAAAAAACCTTAAAAATGTGTGAAAACCACTACCCTATGACATCACAAGTTTGAGACTCACTTCTCTGTTTTTCTTGAGAGAGTAACTCTGGCATGGAAATAGAATATTCAAATTCTCAATGTAGGTGGTGTTCCTCTTTAAAAGTAAAATAAGCAAATGGCATAATCTATAACAATATAGAAACCGAACTTTCAGATTGGCTGGTTGTGCTGTACTTACTGGCCTTGGTAAGTTGGGGCCACTGAAAATCTTGGGGTGACACACCACAACCAAAAGCCATAACTGATTTAAGAAATTGGCTTATGAATGGATTATGCTGTTGTAGTATAAAGGTTAATTGAAAACTATGTCAGTATGAGAGTTGAGGAATCACAATGATGTACTTTGGTTTCTTATTTTACCAACACATTCTCACTCCGACTTCATCACACATCGGCGTTTGGGCCTTCCACACCCAGATATGATGTGAAAGGTGCCCTGGGTGCACTTATATCCAGTCTTTTTCAAAATGAATACACTACGCCAGGACAACACTTTTCTTTTCTCCAACAAATAACACGTGGTTGGGTTTGGCAACAAAAACACGTGGTTGGGTTCAGGAAAAAAGAACAGGGTTTGGCGTTATAATCTTACAGGACGAGGACATCGCTCTCCTGGGTGAAAGTCGGTGTTTGTTGAACCCATCCACCACCACACTCCCGCCCGCCTACTCAGACTTTCGCTGCCTTAATTTTTGTCTCGCTGCTGATGCCGCTGAGCGCCGTTAAACTATAATTGCAACCGGCCACATTAGGGAACGGCTTTTTTGGTCTGTGTCTGATGCCACAAGTTACTGCCCAAGTGCCGAATTTCGACAACTTTGGAGAGAGACTGGGTTGATTTTATAGTTAATGTTTCTGATTATCTTATGTGCATAGAGTAAGACCACATTAAAGTTCCACAATGTGTTACTACCCAGTTCAGACCAAAGATTCGCAACGAGATGAGTTGAAACAAGCAACTACTTGCGATGCGCCGTTCTGCAACGTTCTAAAAACCTGCTGGTTCACACCAATGTCGTCTCGCTCACCAGACCTTTCTTAAGAAAAGAAAGGTCTGGCTGCGCCGACTCTCACTTTAAGATTGGAGAAAAAAACACCCCGGCTTTGTTTTATTTCTTTCAGCCAATCACAATCGTTCTTGGCGGTGCCACAGCAATGGTGCGCTTGCAAAAATATTGCCGGGGGGAAACAGGTTTTGGTGTAACACGCCCACAAAAATATCGCCCACAGGATGCAAACCATGGCAGTAAAATGGCTACATCCCCGCAAGATCAAACACTGCAAAAGTTAGTAAAGGACGTGTTGAAATGTTGAAAACTACTACACAACCGGAGGTGGTAGGGCGGGACTTAAGTGGGTGGCTCGTTCCGCCCAATGAGAGGCTGATCTATGCGGCGAACTTCCGCCCACTCAGACTAACACCAATGCAACTAGATGAGATGATGTATCATCTCTATGCAACAACTCTCTGTACTTTACTTTTGATTTCCAGTTTTATTAGACATATTTTGTGACTGAATGTAATTTGTAGCTTCTACATATGAATGAGGAGAGTGATAGTGAGATACTGGCAACAGTTGCATTTGTAGTGATGAAACTAAACCAGAGGGCTTGGCGGGGACGGAGCACCTGCAGCAAGCCAACACGCCTCCTGCGGTCATTTTGATGCTACATTACAAGCTGATTGGCTCTTGGAACAGATGATGTGCCTTACCAGCTGCCAGCGATTTGACCAGCTAAGTTGCAGGTGACACCATCAGCCAGCTTGAGACGTGCTCAGACCGGCCAGTTCTCATTGCTGCAACTTTTCTCTGCAACGTTCTAAGTCAGTTTTGTCTTGTCGCTAATCATTGGTCTGAACTGGGCTTTACATGTGTTAGGTGATTCATTGTTCTTTAAATATGCTAACCTCTGATTTTCCTTTAAAGGACAGATATAGAGCTTTAATTTGAAGGATTGTAAGAAACAAAACATTTACTGGGAAAACTCAAGTTGAAAAACACTGCACAACGGGGGGCCAGTCAGAAGCCAGTGATTGTATCAGGGTGGCCATAGACCTCCCTGACCCCTTCTTGCCTTCACTGCCCATGAAAACAAAATATGTCAAAAATATGTCATCAGGCAGATTGGCATCTCTGTACTCTCTAGAAATATATTTTCTGTTTTGGCCCCTGTGATGGTTTGGTGACTTTATCACTTTCACTATTGTATGTTAGAATATGTTCTCTCCCATAACCCCTAAGAAAGAATAACTAGGTAAGAAAAGCTTACATAAATAAACAAACAAAAACAAATGTTTGATATAATCTTCCTTGTTGTGACCCGGCAGGATTGGAGCTCCTTTAAATAACAGGCACTGCAGATAACACCACAATGTAAAAGCACCCACCCAACTGTATATGTTAAAGTTCTGCAGTACAAAACTTATTTAAGTGAAAGTATCAACAAAATGCACTCAAGTGTCAAAAGGTTCAAGTAGTAATTATGATGCATTAGTTTGTAAGCAGCATTTTAATAGTGAATCTGCTGAAAGTGACACTTTCTACTGATGGTCACTTAAATCCAGTTAGTTTTTTATAGCACTTCAGTTCAGGCTGTATGAAATGTGCTGTACAAATAAAGCTGCCTTGCATTGCCCGCCTCAGCTGAGGCTTAAAAATAAGTGTGCAATGATTGGTAACAAGACTCTTGCCTAGCTAGACATCCCATAATCTGGCATCTAGAGCCCTCATATAGATAGAGATCACTCTATGGGCCCTCATGTGAATAGAGTGACGTATATACAATAACATTTGAAGTTTTGTATTGAGTTGCACATCTGTCTGCAAGGTAAATGGAGACTGAGTGTGAAGACATTTCAGCACAGTCATGCATTCTTAACTTTGGACTAAAATATATTTGATAGGCAATGTTGGGGGTAACGCGTTACAAAAGTATTCCTTGTCCTGGTAATCGTACATCTAATCCGTTTGTTTTGCTAACCTCAACATTTGTTTAATGTGTTTCATATCACAGGCCCACAAATATTGATCCATATCTCATGATTATTAGACTTTAATCCTCAGCCTGACCCTCCCTGTGTCCAAGGATATTGATTTATTTTAAAAGATCTCAGCTATTTAATCATTCTTTATCATAGTTTTCACTGTATAATACAAAGTGGAAACCACTGTATGTAAATGCATGAATGGGTCAGACCTGTGCAGCACTGGATTTGAAATTAGCTGTAATAAACTGGAGGTTCTGCACTTTGATTATCCACAGTGAAACAACATGACCCTCATCCATTTATAATGCACCCTGCACCATATCCTGACGTGTACATTCCCAAAATGTAACTACAGGCTGCAGCGTTGCAGACCTCCTGTGTATTTTTTTAAGCTGAAACAAAACTTTTATTTACTTTTATTTCACAGGAACAAAAACAATAAGTTGTGAAGATAATAAAGCCTCCACAAAATAACATCTTGTGTCTTGTGTGTGATTTATCCTGGCTTCATACGAGTAGAGGAAATCTCCGCTTGTCACTAGGCTAATCTATACAATGTAAAATGCCATAGGCTTGTGCTAAAAATATTAGCATATTGTATTTGTTTGAAAAATGTGTTTAGCATAAGACAATTGTTTTGTCAGTGGACCTTGTGAGTTGGAATGGAGCTGAATTTTGTAATGTTACCTTTGTGAAATGTTGCTGTTGTCCCTGGCCTCATGTAGAGTAGAAGATAAGTCCGCTAGCCACTGGGCTAATTTATACAATGTAAAATGCCATAGGCTTGTGCTAATAACATTAGCATTTTGTATTTGTGGCACCTAGGTTTTGGCCCTTGTGCACTTTTGTGTCGGAATCGGCTACAGACTGATTTAGCATTAGCATGCTCTTTTTACACGTATAAGTGTATCGTGCCATTACAACCACTAGATGGTACAAAGAAGTGTCCAAGTGGTAATGGTGCGTTAGTATATATCGTATATATAGTATAGATCTTACCGCTAGTAAGACAGTAGGAAAGGCAGGAAGCTGCGCAAAATTATGCAGCAACACGACATGACATGCCTCTTTGAGGCGGTTCTACCAGTAGCTGTCTTGTACGAACTCAGAGGACGACGAGTTTTGAAAGACTGATGAAAGCAAAGATGGCTGCACTCTATATTTACCATAAGTGACTCTGCTCTTTATCTTTACTGTTTAGCAAATTTGAGTCTTCATTTTAATTACTCGTACATTAGCCTTATTTGGAATGCTTTATGATGTTGTGTATGTGATAGATAGATAGATACTTTATTGTCCCCGAAGGGAAATTTGTCTTGGACTCCATGAGCTGAGACAAGCTGCCGCCATAGTTAAAATTACAGAAGGAGAAGAAAGGTAAGTTACAAAGTTGCACATTTGCACAACAATGTGCAACTTTGTGTTGTTTATCCATTGGTGTTGGTGAAAGTAGCTAGCAGTGTCGCTAATAATAAAGGCTCCGCGACTGCAATAGCGACAACTGCTTTCTTGGAGGTAGTGTTGCACGATATACCGGTACTAAAATAGTACTGCGGTACTAGAGTATTCCAAACGGTACTATACTGCATTTGGAAAATACCGGTACTTTGAAATTGATTCATTTCATTAATTTAGTTAATTTATTTTCCTCATGTATGCACACAAACGCCTTTCTTGTTCCTATTGGAGCACAGATTGCACAAGTGGTGTGTATGATAACACCTGTATCAACATTCGCAGCTGGCGCACGTGAAAAAAGACAAGAGAAAGTCTGCCTCGAAAGGGAGACAACACGAGACAACACCAACTTGGTGAAACATTTGAACAACCAAACCGTGACGTCCGTACCGAGGTACTTTCGAACCACGATTTTTTGGTGCTGTTACACCTCTACTATTTATTGTTCTAAAGGTTTGTAGCCAAAAGGACTTTTCCTTAGGAAAAGTACCAAAAAGTATCGAAAGTCATATTGGTATGGGTACCGAAACAAAGATTTTGGTATAGTGACAACACTACTTGGAGGCATCCATCTTTGTTTACGTTCAGGTCACAAATTCAAACAGGAAGTTACAACATTTTACGACATCATCTTGAGTCTCACCGCTTGTAGCAGCGTAAATGGATCACAGCATTAGTTACAGGTAGACGGTTGTAAAAACGCGGTTACAGGTTGCCTGGAATGTGCCATAAGGTGCAGTAAACCCAAAATGTGATGACATCATTTTAGGACACAAGTCTCGGGAGGATATTGTGAAGAGACTCATTACTTTCAAATGAAGGTAACTAGTGATATTGAGAGTAACTCGCCCAGCACTGTTGACAGGTAAGAGGAAGAGGCTGCAGGACCCCCTGACAGTCCTGCAGGGGCTCCTGAGGGGACCGTGCACCAGCTTTGGGAAGCTCTGCAGCAGCTCAGCTCAGCCTCCTCCCTCTAGCCCCGCCTCCAGATGAAGCCCCGAGTAAAAAGGCAGATAGATAGTAAAGTGTTTAAAACTGTGAGCGAGAGGGGCTGTTTACCCACACTGTGGAAACATAGCACGTCAGCTTCCTCAGTTTCCTCCAAACAACGGGATGGTGTGAACATCCAGAGGGGAGAAGAGCAACTTTAATATCCTCACCCACCGGAGCGACTACAACCAAGTTTACTTGGGCACTTTCTGGAGACTCTGCATGGTACGTTTTAAGGAGCTAACGCTATCACTACTGACAGCTTAGCTTGTTTCTTTAAAACTGTCGTCTATCTGAAGGCTGTCAGTGAACACAGTGTCCGTTAATAATGTTAAAACGATCTCTTCCAGCGCTCCGTGTTGACTTAACCGCCCATAAATCCAGCTGAACATCTGTCTCCTCACTTCTGCGCTGCGTCTTGCTTTCCGTCTTCAAGCTAACTTAAAGCTAAGTTAGTAGTTAGCATGTTCATGTTCACTTTACTACACTTTGGGTCATGTTTTAGTTGAAAACAGGAAATAAAGAGTGAGCACAGGTAAACAGAGAGTGTTACAGAGGTGTTGCCCTCAGACAGAGAACAGCACGCTCCCTCAGTCCTGTGTGATGAAACGTGACTGTGACAGCGGAACCGTGCGTGTAATGTATTTTAGATTAAAGCTGCACTAGTCCAAAGGCGCTCGCTTCTTCGCACATGACAGTGGAAACTCTCTGCGATCAAAGATGCGATGAATTGCTCTGTGTTTAACGGCAGCGTTGCTGCGGCAGAGGATAATGTTGGTGTTTGTTTTGCACCCTGGAGGAACTGCAGAGTGTGGATGAATTTAATCAATTAGCACCTCTTAATAATTGTCTGATGCGTTACACTGAGGAGTTGGCACCGACTTGAGGTTGTTGATGCATGTTTACTGATTGTTTTCAAATCTAATCTGAGAAGCCAGTCCAGGGATATTGAGGGGGAAACATTTGAAAGCTACAAAACAGTAGGGGTGGGGGACACATACATAAAGCATGGCGATATTTTTGTGTGGTGTGAACTATTAATATTACAAATACAAATCAAACTTTAAGTAGCCTACTAGAATAATATATTCAACTGCTTTGTCAATCCACTAGATGCATTTTGCTGCAATAAAAACAACTGAAGTGAATGCACAGATTAAAAACTTTGTCATGGAAGATAATGCATATCGCAACCCGTTTAAAATGACAATCTAATATGGTATTGTAACTGATGCATGATGATAATATTGTATCATGGGGCCTCTGGTGGTTCCCACCCTACAAAATGAAACTGCAAACAGTAATTATTATATACATATAAATCATAATGCCAAGTATTTATTAATTAATCGACTGATTCTCTGATAAATCAGTGAATCCTTGAGTTGAAATGTCAGAAAACCCCAAGGTGATGTTTACATATTGCTTATGTCGTCCTTAATCCAGCGATACAAATACCTTTGTTGTCTTTGTACATATACAACAATATTCAGTGTGTTGTACCAAGCTACATCTGAGGAATAACATATAAGAACATCAAATATATATATGTATATGTATGGATAACAAGGATAAATATGCATGACGGAAGAAAAAGGAGTAAGATGTGTGTTTAATGTTTGTGCATGTGTCACAGCTCTAGGTGTCTCTGGATTTGAGACTGAGCACAAGTGACTGTGTCTGTTTACCTTATTTTATTCAATTTGCAGTGGTGCAAAACAGAGAAAGGCGGCAAATCCTCGCATGTAAAACGCCAGAACAAGTAAATGTTGGTCATTTTTGCTAAAAAAACGAACAAAACCCCCAAAACTTAATGAATGCAATGCTTAAATGATTATGAAAGTCGTTGCAAATCAATTATCTGTCATTCAACTCATTGTTTCAGCTCCAATTTAAGACACTGGTTATCTACTTATACTTAATAGTCACACACACAAGTATTATGACTACTGCACACCTGACTTACCACTTGTTTTTAAATTGATCATAGTAGCAGCATGTGTTAAGGACCATCTGCATGGTGACTCAGTTGGCAAAGATGGACGTCATGCACAGGTGTTTGGGTGTAAACTCAGTCCAGAATGTCAAACCACATGTTGTTTCAGGGCACTGAGGTGTGTGGGCAGGGTCTCTTGCTCTGTTAGAAACGAGGCTGTGATAAAGACTTGAAGTCAGTCAGTCAGTCAGTCAGTCAGAGTGGTGCTTTAGCGATGGAACCGGAGTGGGAGGTTTGGTGGTTTGTCACTCTTGAGCCTGTAAGAAAAGAGCTTATTTGAGGTGCTTTAACCAGGTCACAGGACCACATGAACATGTACATGACTTATGAAGCAAACTGGTGTCAGATTAGTAAGTCTTAACATCTTACTCAGCCACAAGATGCAGTGTGAAACACACACACACACACACACACACACCTCAGCCTTTTGTGTCGCTGCTCTCCTCACTCATGCCTCTGTGATTACAAGAACATAGTATATGCCCTCTGGACCTATCAACACTAAAATGCAGTGTATGCATACATGATTACACAGATATAAGCCAGGCCTTTCACATTGAAGTGACCACAAGCATGTGGCTTGGTTTCAGTAACGCGCCGTGTATTCAGTCTGGGGTCTGCGTGTTGCTGATGTACTTTCCAGATCGTCTTTGGGTGAAATAGTTACTCGGCTTAGACGGTCAGGGTTGAAGAGAAGTCACATGAGGTGATTTAAGTTGTTGCTGCAACAAAACCTGCAGCACCGTGGCGTGGAGTAAAACCTGTACACTCAACCCCAAACAAGTAAGAAAAGGGGAAGCTTTGTTGCCCCATACTTAACATGAACATTTTAAATCCTGTGTAATCTTTTAATAAGAACATGTTTCACATTAGGTCTTAAATCTTCAAACCTGGTCTTAACCAACAGAGGAAGATACTTCTTTCTTTCAGTCTTCCTAAATGCCTCTTTCCTTTGATTTGGTCTCTGCCTCACAGAAGGTATTGCAACACAGTTTACCTTGGTTCAGTCAGCGAGGAGATGAAGGTCAAAGAGAGGCATAAATCAAACGGAGGGCACTGGCTCTCCTTGACTAGCTGAAAGTGTAATATTTGTCATGATCTTCCAAAATGACTTCCCAGCCCCTGCAGCTGCCACACAGTCAAAGGCTCTTTTGTCCTGTGCACGCTGCTTGCACTGCAGAGCGATGCACCTTAGAACTTTATGCATCACTTCCCATGCACGCTGTACGGTTCACCACGAGTCAGATAGGCGCACATCTGTTTTCCTCCACGCGGCACTGTACTACGGGTGCAATTCCCGTCACAGCGCCTTTACCTCGTGGTTTTGACATGTGACTCGAGTTACAGTTACAGTGTTGTCGTGAGAATCTGATGTGAGAAGTAGTGTGTTTAACATTTTCGGTGGACCACATCTTTCTAAAAAAATGTTTTGGTTGTTGCTGCAAAACATGCTCTGTAACATACCATTTGAAATGACTCTCCAATTGTATCAATTTAATGTTTTGATAATCTAATTTTGAACTTTGTTTCACCATTTAAAGAAAACACGAGCCAAGATTATTTGAATGGTGAAGCTCTGACATTGTTTTGGATATAACAAGCCTGAATTTTACAGCTGTATGTGTCAGAATGCTTCCTGAAGTTGTGTAAACCCTCTGCCTTCTTACTCTGATCCTCAGACCTCTCTGACTTGATGCAATGGCAATGTGAAACCAGAAATTAAAGGTCCACTGTAGGACTTAATGACGTCTTTGGCAGAAATGGTATATAGTATTCATAACTATGTTTTCATTAGTTTAAAAAATATAGGAATTGTTGTGTTTTTGTTACCTTAGAATGAGCCGTTTATATCAACACAGGGAGCAGGTCCTCATCAACGGAGTCCACCCAGAAAAGACAAATTAAATGTTTATTTAACTTATTTACTTTTTTAGTCCGGTTAAGTGGAACTCTGTTGTGCAAAAGTGCCCATGGAATTTTTGCCAGTTTTTGTCAGTGTCTGAGTTTAGATTACTAAAGTTAAAGCTTTAGGCGAGGTCACGCTGATTAGCGCGGTGGTACTAAGCTGCTTACTCAAGACCCCAATGGAGCATTTAGTGTTTCCTGACGCTCTCAATTCAAGTACAGTAATAACCTGTGGCGTGGTCGAAAGTGTTTGACACCCAGCGAGCCAGTCAGCCGTCCCACGCTCCTCACACACTCTGCCTGACCGTGGGCACGGGAAGGTGTGTGCGGCACGGTCCTTTGAAGCATGCCTGACCCCCAGTTAACCTTCCTGGATTAATCCCCTGGTCTCCAAACTGTTGCTTCTCTTGTCTCATCTCATCACTGCTACAGGGTGTATTAAGCAGAGCCCAGTTCCCTGCTGTTTGTCCACGCTTAGCACAACCTCCTGCTTCTGGTTGACTTTCTCTACGGTTGTTCACTTTGCAGCTGGGGCTTGAAGCTGACTTCCTGCAGACTGCTTCATAGAGAGGGAAACCTTTGTGAGAAGGCCTGTTCACCCACCACCCTCATACTGGAAGCTACAGGATGGCGAGAAGATTCCCCGTTCCCTTGTTACTTCTTGCGATATGCTGCCTGGCATCTGCAGGTAAGTTCCTCTCTCTGTTTAGCTGCATGTGAAACTAATAGAGTTATCAGATACACACCCATACAAATAACTCTCATTGGTAGGAGCCAAAGGCAAACCAATGCAACTCTGGCATCCGGAATAAAAGATATTGACTATGCACCAAGCCTTGCAGGGCTGTGATGTTAGACAACTACAGCTTTGCCCATACTCGGGGATTTTCCACTGTTTCTCCCAGCATGCCTTTCTAGACAGTGCTTGTCAGAGGCGTGAGTAAGAGGGATTTACATTTAAGAAAGTGCTGACAAGTTCAATCTCAGAATACAAACACTCAGCAGGCCTACATGTATCTGTCAGATTGATTGGAATGAGGCTCAGATGCTGCCAAATAACTTGTAATTTACAGCCGTTAAACTGGCAAACACAAGAGCGAGAGAAAATAAGCAAGCAGGCTGCTACAAAGGTGAATACAGGAAATGGAGGTACGTTATCAGTGTGTCATATCAATTCATGTACGGCTCTGGATAATGTCACTTGCTGCCACACAACTCTCCCTGTAAGAACTACATCTAATTGATGAGAAGTACTTCACCTCTCACTCTGAGGAATGTGCATGCTACCTGTGACCTTCTATACTCCACCCTGCTTTCTCAGTAACCTCCATCTTCTTTTGCTCTCCTTGGCTCTGTACATTACTGAGATTGTTTCTGCCCCAAGAGGCAATGACTGACTTCTTAGTCACTACACCAAGATGTGGGAAATAGCTTATCTAATAATAATCCCTATAAAAGTAATTGTCCATTTTGTTATCCTTCTGCCGATTAATACCATTAAATGGTGATTCAACTCACTTTATTACAGCTTTTAAAACTGCGGCTTCAAACACCTGGTGTAGACTATTAGACACCTGGAAACATGTCCACCACACAGGAAGTGTGGTTTTCCTTCAGCGCAGTGGTGCTTTGAGCTAAAGGCTAACATCAAACTGACACACTTGCAATGACCGCACCAACATGCGGGTGTTTACTTTAGCTTAGTGTGTTAGCACCTTAACATTTAGCCTACTGATTAGCACTAAACACGAAAGCTGTGTTTCAGTTCCATCCAGTCCTCTTTTGAGATAAATATATAGCATAGGTTGTGCACAATAGGATATAATAAGGATGTGGGACACAGCGAAAACAAATCCAAACTAAACCGAAACCAAATTATTGGTCACACTGACATTTTGACTTGATGATAGCAGAGGATCACCAAAGTCCTAACGATTCATCCTTTGAGGGATCTGAATGTCTGTAGTGAATTCATAGCTCTCTAATAGTTGTGGATACATACCACTATTAATCAAAAATGTCTGTGACCGTAGACGATTTCATTAGGATACATCACCTGGCGACCTTAAATGTTTGTACAACATTTTAAAGCAAGCCTTCTAATACTTTTGGAGATGTTGTACCCTGAACCAAAAAGGAGGATTGTTTTAACATAGTAACGTCACACTAATTTTACGTTTGGCATGTTAATACACATGCTAGTAATGCACCATTTTATCCGCCAAACATTGGTATCATATCAACCACATTTCCACAGTTGGTGCTTTCCCTTAGAAATGTCAGATTTTAGCCAAATTCATTTTAGCAACAAAAATACAACATGTAAAAGTTTAATTGAAAATGATCTCAACTTTTCCCCCAATAGTGGTGACACAGTTATTTGAATGAAAACAAATTAATTTCTAATCTAATTTAATTTGTTATTGCAGAAATAAGTGAGAAGCTGGGTTGTGGATTTTGGATATTATTAGAGTAATAGACTTGCACTTGTATAGCGCCTTTCCAGTCTTCTGACCACTCAAAGCTCTTTTACACTGTCATTTACATTCACCCATTCACACACACTTGTGGCCAAGGCTACTGTACAAGGTGCCACCTGCTACTCAGTTTGTTTTTTAGACATTCATCTCGGGATTAGTATCTTGCCCGAGGATACTTTGACATGTTGCTGGGAGGAGCCGGCAATCAAACTGATGATCTTGTGATTAGTGGACGACCTGCGGAGGAATTGTTCCTATTCCAACAAGTCCTCCAACCTATAGGTAGTTTGTTTCTACCCTCTAATACAACCCACTGGAGTATTTTCTAAATTAAGGCCTCTACTGATGGCAGAAGATCAACACGCCCTCATATCTAATGTCAGCATAGGCAGTTTGCCAGTGAATCCCAAAATAACATATATGATTGTTAATGGTCGCAGTTTTAAACATGTGGTTAATATTGTAAGATGGTCACAGTTTGGTAAGGTTACAACTACTTGATTACTTTTAGGGGCACACAATAAATTTGGCTCGTCATTGGTATTGGCTGATATTGGCTTTAAAACGAACTATTAGAATCGACCAACATGCTTTTCTTTAATTTGCACAATGAATAAATACAGACATTTACAAGCATTGTATTTCATGTCCTCATCTGCTGGTGGGCCATCACGAGAAGAGTATGCATGCATAACATGATGTTAATTCCACAACAGAAGAGACTTGATGATCACTAAAATAAGGTGGGGAAAAAGTGGATATATCTATCGGTATTAGTTGTCAGCAAATTAAGTTGTTATATCGTATTGGATATTGGCAAAATAATCCAATGTCGTGCATCCCTAGTTGGCTTAAGGAAAAGATCATGGTTTGGGTTAAACATCGACCTGTCGTAAACGAAGGTAAAATCCGTTTCACACAAACAGCGACCTCCTGGGTTAAAGTCCTGTTTTTGTTTGACCTGTCCGTCAACCCTGACCTCCTCCCTACTTAGACGTTGTCACTTTTTATACTACATCATCTGACTCCTTTGCTCCTGTCATAATTATGACAGCCAGGACAGGTCGTCGCCTCACAGTAAACATAAATATGGGTTGTCATAAGCTGCTTGCACAAACTTATGGGGTCGTGTTTTTGTCAACAGCTTCAGAATTCAGCAGTGGTTTTCATCGCTTGTTAACTTGACCAAAATTCAGTTTCCTTACATAAGCCTGACAGACCCAGAGTGTGATGAAAAAGTTGGCACTGCTCTGGCACAAACCACACAGAGAATTTAGTGTAGCCAGATTCCTCTTTTCCATTTTTCAGATTGCGAGATGTCCTGTTTACTAAGACGGGTTTCACAGTATACGGCTTCGGACTTGAACTCACTTCAGCTCTAATCTGCTGCATCTCGTGTTGTTTTTCTGTGGTAGCTCAAGAATAATTACCCGGTAGGAGGCATGCTACATATCCAGCGCTCCAAAAAAAAGTGTACGCATTTTTCATGCCTTCAGTCTGCCGCCATAGGTTATTATTTCAAAAGTTCTTCTCTATTCCCTGGAGGTTTAAACCGCACTCCAGAGAGCTGACTTTTACTCAAACAATAGCTGTGTATTCAGTGTGTGCTGTGGGTAGAGCAAACATAATTTCTCCCACAATGCCAGGATCTCTAACACAATGAAGTCACGTATAAGTTTTCCTCTAAATTCTTCCTCATACGGCACAGCGCATTGTTGTACTGTGTCACAAGGGACAGATATTTACAGTTAGACAACCAAATGCCCTTTCCCCTGAAGTGCACTGGCAGCGAGTGTGCTAAGTGATTTGTGGACAAATCTCAAGATGCTCCTAACTTACTCAAACAGTTGATTCTTGAGCAGGTAATAGGCAGTCTAGTTAACATTTTTTTAGTAATAAAAGACATTCTTCCACCTCCATTTGGCCAAATTAGCTTCAGTTTTTTGCACTTAGCTTATTAAATTTGCCATCTTTTTTTCACACCACTACTTCAGCCTATCTTTCACCTCTCTCTTTTTTTCTGTCTATTTCTATCATCTCGCAGCATCTGTGTAAACAGTCACATCTGCCCTCTAAACTTGTCAGGAGAGCTCTTACGTAATGTTTAGATTAGTCTGCAATGAGTCTTCTCTCAGCGTAATGCTATCCAGGATCTGGGCCTCCCATAACTCTTAAAAGTCAGGCCGAAAGCACCTTGACGTCCATATTTCAAGGCTCTGTTCTGCTGCTTCACTCCATTTTTTCTTTTTTTTGCTGTTTATAGCTTTTTTCTTCCATATCCTTACTACCATTTTGTGGTTGCCTTTCCTCAGCCTGCCAGAGCGGTTATTTTGTGAAGGATATATTGTGGACATTTGGGCAGAGTTTGGGTTTCGCTGTGAAATAGAGTCTTGTAGGAGCCATGCCACATATTAATTTCAGGCACTTGCCAGAAACAGCGCCGGCAGGATGTTGGTCACACCGGAGGCACAACGCCGGGCTGGTGACTCACTGAAAAACACACCAGCATCATTGACGGCAAAAGTACTTTCTCCTCCTCCTATAGCCTTTCCTGATATTACTTAAGGGGCGGTGTGATGAATGATGGTGCTATTAGTGCGAATCTGTCCTCAGCTGCTCATTGTGGAAGCACACAGTCTTAAAACTGGTGTTGTTAAATAAAACAATGACTGGAAAAGGGAATTGACTTGCGCTCATATTCACAGTATATGTTCAACTTTTTACAGTTAAGTAAACAACTTTCTCTCTGTCTGCATTTTTGTATACTCTTGGCAGACAACAGTCACTGTGATGCCAAGAGCGGTCTTAATGTTCTTTCCCCACACAGTTGAGCAAAAGGTTCGTCTTTATATCCACAGTTCTTATAGGGCCAGCAAGAGGGGGACTGCCAAAATGTATTGTGCAACCGCTGTAATCTGAGAGGTGGGGTAGCCAGGGGGAGGAGAGAGGCAGGCGCAGGCGTGGGTCGTCTGGTCCAAATTGACACACTCCACACACGTACAGCGTGCCAAACCGACAAAGTCCCTTCCAGCATGCTAAACCAGATGTTGCCCTGTGATTCATGCGAGGAGCCGGAGCAGCGCAGCACAGAGGCAGTGCGCTGCTAGGCAGAGTGGTTGGGATGTTTACATAGCAACGGGAGTCCCGTGTGTGTGTAATTACAGGTCTGCTCTCCCCCATGGTGAGGCCTTTATCTTAACAGCGCTGTCAAGGAGGAGGCAGCCATGCTGGCCCTGTTTATATCTGTTGCTTATTGAATAAAGGTCACCCCACTATTACCCATCTTAATTAACAACACTGTATAAATTAGATTATAGAATATTTACTTGATTTACTTGCGCTTACTCCCTGACTCACACACACACACACACTCACACACAAAGAAGAGGACCTGAAAGAGCTGCAGCAGGCAGGTCTTTACAAATCGACTCGTATCTCCGTCCAGCTTCATCATATCTTGTCAGCCTCCCGTTAAGAGGAAGCTTACGCAAATCTGCAGGAGTAACCCGAATCCCGCCCCTTCCCACTCTCCTACTCTCTCTCTCTCTCGCTCTTTCTCTCTCTCCGTGTCTCCGTAGTTCCAGTAAGCAGGCGTGTAAATAATTTGGTCAAAGCCAGTAATGGGAGACAGCTGGAGTGATCGTGCGTTTTCCATTGTGTTTCATAGTCCTATGAAAAAAAAAAGCCACTGGAGCTGGGGAGAGTTAGAGTACGAGAGTTATGCGGAGTGTGACTTCATTGAAGAAAGAGAGAGTAATTGTACAAAGTGGACTCCCTCTATTCAGATAACCTTCAGAAGCAGTGAGAAGAATTATATATTGGTCGAGGTGTAGTTTTCATTTTTCAGTCACAACAACTGTGAGTTAATTAAAACTTGAGTTGCTTAATCACTTCGCAGAGGTGCCAAGTTTTGAGTGCGTTACTCTTTATCTGCAAAATAAGCCCTAATATGGGATTCTCGCTGACGGCTTCCAGGTGGTGTCTTTCATCAGACCTGCCCCTCCAGGGGCCTCACCTTCCCCACTCCTTTTCCACCAGATGAGTCCTGCTGAAAGACCATGTCCCAATTTTGGAATGGCCCTTTGGAAAACAGGAGTGTCTGTCCAAAAAATGACAGCAGGCCCTTTACTTTGGCCTAAATAACAGATATTTGGGTTAGATCACAAACACACTTGCTTGGAAATGCTCTGTTTTTCCACTTGTATTTCACAATTTGATTTCAGATAACTAATAGAAACACTAGTTTGGGTCTGTTTGTTTTAGAAATAAAATAACTGGTACTGTAATAGGCTTTTATTGTAGCTGGAATACAGCCTACTGTCATTATTTGAAGCATTTGCACATTAAAGAGAATGAATAAAAAGCGCCACTCATAAAAGTGACAATTTAGTGGCAGCTTATAGCATTTCCTCAACATCATGTAAATCAGCAGCTATCTTTGTATTTTTATTTTTTACTTAACTTCTATTCATAGTTTTTTATTGTCCGGTGTCTGTCTAAACAAACCCAACATTTATCACACTTTCCGTTTGTTAACTGTCCAGTAAAGAGGCCTTCCCAGCGTCCTGTGTACGTGTCAATACACGACGAGGCAGCACGGCATTTGACAAGTCATTCTTCTCCTTTGCCCTCCCTTTCCTGAAGATGAAGAACCCCGGAGGAATGTAGTCCCTCCAGCTTGTGTGAAAACGCTGTCTGCCTTGCCCTTTCCTCACCTCTCTGGCCCCTTCACACTGGGCTCACACACTGGCACAAAGGCCCGGCATTGTTTCACTCTTTGCTTTCTGTTGATGGCAACCTGCTGCTTCTCAAAGGCCCCCATTATCACATCTGAGTGATGATGTTTTTGTAAAATATCACACGATCACAGGAAGGACATCTTTGGGGCTGCTATTTGATTGATGTTAAAACAAAACATCTATGCGCTAAATGTGCAGTGAGCCCAGACCTCTGTTCAATCTGTTGATTTTTCTTGGGTATGGAAGGGTGGGTGTGTCGGTGTATGTCAATTTGGACATCCAGATTAGAACAGATATGGCTAAGCATGGCTCTTTTTGACACCCAAAAACAACATCATTCTGATGAGATTATCCAGTTGAGACATGACATGGATGAAATGTGCAGTCGTAATTGCAAACCCTGCTTCCAAAAAAGTTGCGACGCTGTGTAAAGCATGAATAAATACAGCATGCAGTAATTTGTAAATACTTTTTTGACCTACGCTCGCCAGCCGCTTCAACTGCTCATTAACGCACATAGCTAATCAGCCGTTTACGTGGCATCAATACATTTAGGCATGAAGACGTGGTCAAGATGATCTGCTGAAGTTCAAACCGAGCATCAAAATGGTGAAGAAAGGTTATTAAAGTGCCTTTGAACGCGGCATGGACGTTGGTGCCAGACAGGCTGGTCTGAGTGTTTCACTGCTGATCTACTGGGATTTTCACGCTTTTCACAATTCTGAGAAATCACTGCACTTAAGGGGCAAAGCTAAAACCAGCATTGTCTGGCTGTGACCTTTGACCCCCTCAGGCAGCACTGCATGATAAACTGAAATGACCATATAAAGGATATCCCTACATGGTTGTCAGTAGACACAGTTCGTCGCTGCATCTACAAACTCAAGTTTCGACTCTACCTTGCAAAGTGAAAGCCATATATCAACAACATACAGAAACGCGGTTGACTTCTCTTGGCCTGAGCTCAGTGTGACGTGTGTTAGTGCCGATGGCGTCCCGGGTAACCTGCACATCTCTGAAGGCACCATGAACGCTGAGAGGTGTATACTTGTTTTGGAGCAACATATGCTGCCATCCAGATGATGCCTCTTGATGCAGGTACTATTCAGACCTGCCTGCAGTCCAGACCTGTCTCTCATTGAAAATGTCTGGCACATTATGAGGCAGCAAAATACGACAACTGAGACCTCAGACTGTTAAGCAGCTGAAGTCCGAATGGAAAAATGTTTCACTTCATCAGTGTCCTCTTTCCCAAATACTTACTGAGCGTTGTTAAAAGAAAAGTTGATGTAACACAGTGGTAAACATGCCCCTGTCCCACTTTTTTGGAACGTGTTTCAGGCATTATATTCAGAATTTATCAGTTTAAACTGTACTCAATCTAATATATGACGAAAAGGATTTGCAAATCATTGCGTTCTGTTTTTATGTATGTTTTATGCAGTGCCCAACTTTTGTGGAATCTGGGTTATAAATGCATTATGATTTATGGTGTTGTGTCGACTCTACAGCATGTTTTCCAACATCTTTACATTCTGTGGTTTTGGAATTTCCGGACTTAAAGAGAGCAACTCAACAGGCGTCCTTCAAGCTAACAACTAACCTTTTACCCCAGCCTGTCTGACATATTGACTTTCCATCACTGCTGGCGGATGATATTAAATACTGTAAGTTGAGGGTTTCTGACAAGGCAGATGATCCAACACAAATGAAATGAGGCTGATATGAAGTTGGACAACACAAGTGACCCCAGGGCGCACCTCCCTGCATCCCCCACTGGGTTTGAATCTTGGTGAATGCAGATGAACGGGCTGCTCCCGAACCCCCACCAAGCTGCTGTCGGAGAACATGGCTTTTGCAGGCATCTATGACTGATGAGTGAGATGCCCTTGAAACAGCAGGACATACATTTTTCTCCATTGCCGTGTTTAATAAAGAAAGGCACTTGTGCTTGGGTACTTTTAGCACTGCTTAGTACTGCAGTGTGCAGGGTGAGCTGATGGCTGATGCAGTCCAGTCAGTCAGCAAAGCCATGTCTGGTTGAAACCTTCCCATTTAACCACTGAATAATAATGCTGCTACACTTTTTCTGTCATCACCAACCAAGCCTTTACTTGTTTTTGTTCTGGTCAGGGAGTGTCAATAAGTCATTTGTATCTGATTGCTCCCTGGTAAAGAATTATGGTAAATATTTTCTACGTTTTACATCCTTTAAACTCTAAATTGTAAAGCTTTACTTTACTGATGCTGGACCACTTTGTGCAAATGGTCCTTGGTTGGTCTTAAGCATCGACCACATTTTAGTTACACCAACAGCCAGTTCTTGTTTCGTGCCTGTGCTGACAACTTTTTTGTGCTTTGATATTATAGGTCCAGACAGCACATGTCAGCACCCATCAGTAAAGACATACTGTGGTAGCACAGCCAGTAAAGTCTTTATGCACACATGCTCGGTTGTCTCACTTTACACAGTGGCTCCTGTGTTCCTCTGGGATTTAGCCTTGTCATCCATCTCTTCAAAGCCCTCTGATTTATGTCTGCATTTGGAGGTAGAGAGAAATGTGCCCACTTCAATCTCCTCTGCTTGCCCGTGGCTCCGTATGCCGCTCGTAATTGGTCAAGTATGTTTTTCAACCAACGTTGATGGTTTACCAACAGGTGCCGAATTCATCTGTCAGGGCTGATGAATAATAACCAGGCTCACTGTCAGTAACAGTGTTTTACTTAGCCTACGTCTCATTGTGCATAATATATCAGCCATTGTATCTTAACCTCAACCTAGATATTCAGGATAGATTTTAATATCTCGGTGATCTTTTAACTTTTTCAAATCTTTCCAATACTTTTCAATAATTTGTGTTTATTGCCACCCAGCAAATGTTGGTATGCTAACACTAGGCCTGGATATTCGTTCACTGAGTAGGTCTTTGGTTTTCAATTTTGGGGGCCCCTTGCCTAGCTCTTTGTCTCTCTCTCTGCACACTGGAGACAGTTGACATGTCTGCCCGCACACAAAGAGTGACAGCGCAAACTGATAGCAGCAGGTTTCCTGGTTATTTATGGGTTTTGGACCATATAACGCCTTAGTTTTGGATGTTAGCTGCCTCTGCTGTGTTAGTTGATCTGACTGGGCAGAGGTTGAACAGAGCGTTTGCGAGGAGGAGAGCGGCACCGAGATGGTACTTCAGCGCTGCATCTAACCTGTGTAAAGAAACACTGAAGTTTATAAGTATACCTCTCAAATCCAAAGCTGGCGAGCAAGTGTTTCTGTGTGTCATTTTCACAGCTTTGTAGACATTGTCTCGGGTTCGGAGCCTACTGTTATGAGCATTTCCTGACCCTTTCTACCTGGTTGGGTTGATTGGTTGGTTGATTGCTATTGAAGCTCCGGAGCTCCAAAGTGTGTTTTGGGGCAGCCCTAATACACTAAAGTGGTGATATGGTAAATATACCTGTTAAAAGGGTAGCACTGTCAGTGTGAGTGTGTTAGGATGCTGACATTAGCATTTAGCTCGAGTCTAGCCTCACAGAGCTTCCACCATGGATGTAGACGATAATGGTGCGGACAAACTTCCCGAGTCGGGAATACAGTACAGTGGTGCAGCTATCTTCTTGGCAGACTAGCTGGAGGTGCGGACGCCACCAACTGGACTGGAGAGTGGAACAGGAGTTTATATTTTGTAACTGGAGCATGCGCAGTTGGTGCGCTCGCTATGCTTACAGACAAGGTCTCGGATGTCCACATAGGGGTCTGTGCAAACCCTCGCAGTCTTGGGTGGATGACAACATTACATCACGTGGACCAAAGCAGACCCTCACAGGAAAGAACATTCATGTTTTTCCTTTATCGTACCCTCTCCCAAACCTACACACTTTAATGGCATTTTGTTTTCCTTTGTATCCAGTGCCTTCACTGTAGCTGGAGTTTTCACATCCACAGGGATGTAAAGTTATTGTCTGAACACCTGTTAACATACTTACACAGTGGAAAAAAAAGCTTTGCCTGTGTATCCGCACTTGTGTTTGCTCCACTTCTCCCACACAGATAAAATATAATCCAGTCAAACTGTGGTTTAGCTGTTTTTTCAATTATATGCCAGCTGACAAGATCATGGTTAACGACCAATGAAGTGTGTTTGGGTGATATTGAGCTCCAGACAGGTTTGCAGGATATCTGTCTTCAGATTTCACACTTTGATGGGAGAGTTTACAACTTCCCTAATGGAGCTCGGGCTCACCCTCACCCTCCTCCCTTTTTCCCATTCCAGTTTCCTCCTCTTATGCCTCCAATTCTACAGTCCAGAGATAAATCCTTTTCATAGGCAGGCCAATAAAGTGGACCTACACCACCCTTATGAAAAGCTTTACTCACTTCCTGTAGTAGTGGCTCAAGGTTCAGGGGTGAGTGGGCTGCGCTAATGTCAACACTGCAGAGCTAGTGATTCTTTAGCCCAAAGCCCCTTAGGAAAACAACAGCGGGCAGAATATTACGTTCCCTAAACTGGTTTGCATAGTTCATCGACCATGGGAATCATGCCCTGCAGTAAAAAAGAAAGGAGACCAGAGGATTCATATAATCCTGTAGTTCATATGGGAACAGAGATATCTTAGGTGGAGAGGAGATATATAGAAACAAAGAGGCCCCTTTGTGTTTATTACAATTAAACTGACCTTATTAGGCTGTAGCTTTGCATTATTGGCCAACTGTATTGAAAAGGCATTAAGTTCCATTATTGCCTTTCTCTGCCCCATTGTTTTTTTCCAGATAGGGAATCATGACATTGCTTTATGTGTTGAGGTTATCGTCACTACTGCTTTGACTCTCTGGAATACTGGGAGGGTACTGGGAACGAGACATGTGAGGATGTGTATACACACACAGGGGAGGTTCTGTTTGTTTATCTTCGGAAATGGCTTTGTGGGAATATCAGATTTGTCCCTAACTGGCACACAGACTGACATCACTTCCTGTACCCAAATCTTGGCTCGGTGCCGCACTGTGGAAGTCAACTACTGTACGTGCACTCTTGGGAGGTGTTTATAGCTGGTAAAAGAGGAGAAGACTGCACTGACAAATGTGTGTTGCAACCTGGCAGTTTCAGTTTGAAATTTAAAGCAAGTTTTAACATAACAGTTTTATGTCCTGAAGAAAGTAAGTTTAAACTTGGAGTTTGACCAGAGCTTTGAAACTGACAGAAGCTTTCATGATACAATATGAATGAGCATTTACTTTTTAAGGAAAATGCCAAACATCCCCTAGTTCCAAGTTTTTTGTTGTGACAATTTTATGCCTTTATGCCTTTTTGTAGTTTGACATTAATTAAAGTGACATTACCAGAAGTTGTCTTTGTCATGGCAAGTTGACATTAAATTTGTTTGGGATGTCCTTATAATGACAACTTGACATTAACATAAAGACATCTTCTGGTAATGTCATCCTGGTTAATGTCAACTTGTCATAATCAAGACAAACAATGCCAACTTCACATTACAAAAACTTAATGACACTTAATGACAGCAGTCATAAACGTTTATGACATGTACATAATGTTCATGACAGGTTCATGACCGTGTCATGTCATGTTATGACAGTGTCATGTCACTCTTATGTAGATACCTTCAAGTAAAGTGTTACCGATTACTTACTGCATGTTACATTGAATTCATGAAGAAAACATTGGTTTTTAGAATCCAAAAAACCCAAACAGCAGAACTACATCAAAACATCCAAATGACAACCTCACACAACTCTCACAGTGCAAAACATTAGACTTCTGCCTAAGAGCAGTGCATCCTGATTGTGCTTCAAACACACCCGTGTGTCCAGGCCCGCCACTCGGCTGTGTATTAGCATGTTTTAAATTGTTTTTGCCAAAAAGCATTTGTCTGGGAGGTACTGAGCATACGACTGAATAAATGAGCACAGATTATACTGCACGAATTGCGCAAGAGTTTGTCAATGGTTAGTTTGATATAGTTTTGTTGTTGTCAAACGTGTTTCCTATTTATTTCCATTCACGAAGAATGTTTGCCTTTTTGGATTCTCCATTCATTGTGGAGGTGAGAAAAACTTTTGTTGTGAATTTAGGGTAATACATGGTGAGTAGCTGTCACACAAATAGTCATTTTGTTATCTCAAAACTGAAAAGAGAACTCAACTTCATGTCAGGAAGTCGCTGTTTAGTAATAGTACATGCATTATTAGTTTTGATTTTGGTCATCTTCTCAGTAAGATAATTGTGATTCAATCCGTTACGTTGGTGGAGTAATCTCAGATACTGCGTGACTAATATAAAATGTGTGATAATATGATGTCGGCCGACATGAGAATGAAGCATTCACTTCACAGTGTTAGTGCTCACATATTCAATAGAAGTACAGACCCAGAACACTTTGGAGCATTACAAATTTATTACAGCATTATTTCTGTTCCAGCTCCAGACCCTCTTTCTTTTACTGAAGTCATGCTCAGATTCCCCCAAAATACCATGGATCCTCTATAATTGTGATCTCATCCGATTTCACTGATGTTTTTGCAATATTTTTTAAGTATGTGGCTGGTTTTGTTCCTTTAAAATAACTTGTTCAGGCGGATCGTTTTCAAGAACTGCAAGACAACCAGTAGTCTGCGTAATGTCAGTTTACATAGCGATTGGTTTCTTCCCTTTAAATACCATGTGGTTGCACTTTGAAAAGCTTGTAGTCTGCTGAAAGGTGTAAAAATGAAAGCAGGACTGTCGTTTTATCACTCGCTATAAGAGTCTGGGATACAACAAATCTGAAAGAGATATTAGCACTTAAATCATAAAAGAGGTTACAGTCCAAAAGGAGCCTGCCAAAGAATGTGAAAAGTGTCTAGTGACATCACTGTCTGGACCTCACACTGTTGAAATATATCAAAAGTGAGTATTTTTACAGTCTGTCCCTTCTTAATCTGGATTGACTTTGTTCACTTCCTGTTTTACTTCTAACACAATCACAGTCGAACGTTTTAGGCAATGTAAAACAATAAAAGAATACACCTAATAAAATAAATCCCTCATGCACGTGGTCTTGTAATGCCATATCCAGTGTTGCTCTTAGAGTCAGTCTGTGTATACTCAGTGCTAATCCCCCGAAAAGGTGTAACAGAAGAAATAAACATTTAACTGTGGGTGGTTAGGAGAAAAAGAGGTGGATTAAGGTGCACGTCAGTCACAAGTGTTAAGTAATTCATGTTCGTGTCCTTTACTGCTTGTGTAGAATTAGTCACGCTGTGGTGAACGCTGGTCGTGAACTGTGCAGGCAGTTGGATAACCAATAAAAAAAGTGAAAATCCGTCATCTAATAGAAACCACTGTGCACAGAAACCTGCACATCGAGTCTGATGTGTTTTATCGCTCCGTTTGCTTCAGATATTCGCAATATGAGACAAAATGGAAGGACACATTTGCTCCCTTGCTTTTCCCCACTGGAGGCACCTATCTGGCCGTCGCCACTCTCTGCTTGCGTCTTGAATTTGACACTGCGGCTGCCTAAAGAGGCTGAGCTGTCCTCCCTCTCTGTCTCCACAAAGAATATTTATTTACATGTGCACACCAGGATGAGAAATGTGAAAAGTCTTTGGCAACTAGACCCCATCGTGATGTTTTATAGTCCAGGAGGGTGGTAAAGACGTAGTAGATTAGGGATCATCCATGGAGTCTAGTCGCTTGTGGTGGTGGTGGTGATGAGATGAGATGAAGAGGAAACTGAGGATCTGGATGTGAAGAGGAGTGGCTTTGATGAGCTCGTCCTGGGCTCTGGATAAGGTGATTGGAGGTGAATGGGATTGAGAAGAGTGCGACTGTTCGCCTAAGATGGCAGCTGACAGGAGCCAAGAGGAGATCAGATTTAAAGTTTGGCAGCAGCAACATGAACGACTGAGGGAGATCATGGCAAAGTTTGATTGGCTAACCGGGAGAGGGAGCAGCTATAGTCAGCTGATTGGTGGAAATGATGGGATAGAGAGAGAATTGTGAGTGGATGTAGCATAAAGAAAATCTTCCTGATTGAACTTACGCTGAGCTTCATTATCTGACCTCACTTTCTCACTTCCACCGAGATGATTTCAGCCGCTTCCAGTCTTTGAAATTCAACTGAGTCTTCAACTCTTTTCAGGATTTTCACTTCAACTGATACTCCAACTGTATTTCACCTAAACTGAAACTTCAGCTCCTTTAACCACCTCACTTTAGTAACTGTATTTCGGCTGCTACTTCTTCTGTTTTCAGGATTTAAACTATTTCAAATGTCTAGCCTTTTATAGTACATTTGTTCCTGATGTTACATCCACACCAAGCTGCTATGTAATACTTGATACTAGCATTTAGTAGCCATCTATGTCCCACAGTAAGCCTAATAAAATGTGCAACTGTTTTATAGTACGGTCCTTTGTTGACAGGATTCAGTTCTGCTTTTTCCCAGATACTGAGTATCGTTTAGCAGCTATTACCCATTTTAATACCAATATGTTTAAGCTTTAAACGTTGATCATAACCAGTAAAGTGAGGAGTATTTAGCTGAAGTGGTTTTGGCAAACTGTTGTGGAAACTGGAAAGTGAAAGTGATGATGAAAGTCATTTTTTCCACCCAGAAATCTCCCTCTAACTTCTCACTTTCACAGTGAAAACCACAAACTCCTCTTACACCGTTAGATGTGGTTTTTACACCTGTGACATTTGTCAGAGAGTTATTGAAATGCTGCCTGGTTGCTGACTCCACTGATGACAGTCTTCACTCTTTTACAAGAGCTCATTTATTGTTTAAGGCACATTTTGATTAGATTGTGGACATGAGGAGGTGTCCTGAGCCGATCCGCAGGAGTCTGGAAGGCAGCCGATAACAAACATCTTTTCATAGACCCTGTTGGCTAAATAAAGATCAATTTCTGATCCTTTGTTTGTTTGCTGGAGGTGTACCAGCTGTCAGAAAGGCCCCACTGAGCTCTGTGACATCTCGTAATCCACAGTGTTGTGTGCATGTAAACCACAGAGCACAACAAGCTGTTGGGTGGTGCCCGCTCTACCTTAGATCGTTTCAAACCTTTTTTTTTTTTTTTCTTTCAAATCTTGAAACAGCATCAAAAATCCCAGCATGCAAAGCTGAAAGGGCAGATTTGAATATGTGAGAGAAGTGTGTTGAATCTCAACAAGGCATTTTCTAAACCTCTAAAATAACAAAATGTAAAGGTTAAGTGTAGGATTTAGGGGCAGGAATGGAATATGATATAAAAAGTATGTTTTCTTTTGTGTGTGATGACATGAAAATAAGAGCCGTTGTGTTTTTGTTAGCTGGGTATGAGCTGTTTTTATCTACATAGGGAGCGAGTCCTTGTCTACAGAGGCTGCAGTGTTGTGTTGCCATATTTCTACAGTAGCCAAGAACAAGCAAACTGCTTTATTCAGAGTTTTTACTGCTTTTAATCACCTCGTCTGTTTGTTTTGGAGAGGAAGATACCTCCACATATCATCAGGCTCTTGGTAAAAAAAAACTCCTGAACATTGAACACTGAAGGAATTTTAACTGGGAGAAGTTTCATCTGGTTGCAACTTGCAACCCTGACCACTAGATGCCACTTAATCCCCCCAAAATCTTACACACTGCTCTTTTTACCATTCACAACTTTGCAAAACATCACAACTATAGAACCAGATATTTACAGACATTCAGACTTTCATAACATTCTTTTTCCATACCATTCAAATCATAGGTTTTTTTTGTGAACGTGACTTGACCTCACAGCTGGTCGGCGAGGAGGGATAATGAGATGTTGATGTTGAGTCTGTTGGGCCGGATCAGGATCTGGCTGTCTTGTCCATGTTAGCTTTTTCTAAAGTCTCGCTGTTGCTGATTTAGCCTGACACAGAGAACGAGGCCCCCTCACTCGGACGTTAACAAAATGAATCGTCAAGATTCAGAGTCAAGAGATTGTAAAGTAGTGTTTTCCATCCTTTTGTTGTCGTTCAGCTGCAGGCGCAGTATGCGTTGGTTGGCTGGATTGAGATTGATGTGCAGTGTAATGACGGTCTAGGAACATTCATCTTTATGTAACGTACAGTATCTCATATATCATGGATCAAATTTTGCCCAATTCCTGGGGAAATGAAGCATCTCACCACTTTTATTCCAGTGTTTTCAAAATGAATGCTAAGCCCCAAAAGTGCACTGTAATTACCCTGCACCTCCTTTGATAATAGATCATTTTCATGTAATTTGCTGAGGTTTGGGGATATTAGTTTGTAGCTTACCACGATACAGTTTTACAGTAGGTTTACCACAATAATTCAGTACTTAGGAACAAATAGTGGTAAGCTTCAGGCTACACAAGGGTCTAAATGGACACAACAGATTTTTTTTTCTACATATTTCAGTGTAGGATATAGTTATAAGGTTACACTCTCCTCCTCTCATCCTTCATACAGTTGGTACTCTCATCTCTGTAAAGACATACAATAAATTTTTGAGATTACTGTTACAGCTGGAGTCTCAGATTTACCATCAGATGTTGCTGTATCTGTTGGGTTAAGGGGGTATTTGTGGTGTAGTCTGCAGAGTGTCTGGGACCAGGCTGGACTTGTTTTTCGGGCAGATTGAACAACAGCTTCTCTCATTCCTCCGCTGTGGGCGTTTGGCCTGGCCAGCTAAAAGGCACTCATAGCAGCTGGACAGGACATACTCTGTCTCTCCATCGATGACCGAGGAAAAATGGCGGGAGAGGAGGGCAGACAGAAGCGGGGGAGAGAGGCAGACGGACCAGGTGACAGAAGACACAAAGCTGTGGCAGAGCCAAACATTTTTTCCCTTAAACTCTTTTCTGTCCATCGAGTTTGTAGGTTGATGGGGATAGCATATGTGATAGGCTTAGAAATCAGTTAGTTTCATCTTGATAGAACAACTGAATGACTGATGAAGGCGTTTATCATCTTAAAGGTTTATTATAAATGTATAAAGGTCAAGTTTAAGGCTCATAGATTTATTGTGGATCATCTTAGTGTAACGATTGTGTGTCCTTACAGCTCAGGATGGAGTCATTTCTGGTGAAAGATTCTTCTGTCAACCCAATCTCGTAAAGTAAAAATAAAGGGATCGTTTGAAAGCATTAATTGATTCTGAATGATTATTTGGCACAATATATGAAAAATATGCAAAATGACAGGAAATCGGGGCCCAGTTAATAAATGTACATCAATAGTATTCATCAGATAAAATGAATAAACAATAAAAGACCTATAGCAATTTTTTTCTTGTAAAGTCTTTATTTTCAAATTGACTTATTTACTAACTTACACAGTAAACTAATTTAGCACAAGGACTGACAAAAGGCCTGTACGACAGTTCAATCAGCAGAGACAAGACAGACAAGCTAAATCCCCCCATGGAGTTCGGACACTGGTGGAGGTGGTGGCTGATGACTCTGAGGCAGCTGACTGCTGAAGCTGAAGAGGCTGATGAATCTGTATTAACTAGGTGGTGATGGGGAGGTGGAGGGCACGCACGACTGCAACAGGAAAGGACTACGGCAGAGAAAGAACCATATGTAAAATGAGGCACTGTAAGATGATAGGCTGAAAGAGAAGGTGTGTCGCTGTGCTGGTGGTTGATTGTGAACAGCTGATGACTCAATTTACAGACCCTGACTGTAATGCCTCGAGATAGTGAGTGAGCATGTGTACGATAATGGCAGGGTGAGAAAGAAAACTTACAGCCTGAGAATAGAAAGTATTGTCTTCCTGTATGAACTTTTTTTTTTATCAGGGTTCTTCCTGTCGAGGAATACCTGGAGAAGTCAAGTTTTCCAGGCTTTGAAAAGTGATGGAATTAGTTAAGAAAATCATTAAAAGTTTGGGAAAAGTCTTAAAGTTTTGTTGTATGTAATGAAATTGTTATAGTAATCTTCTTTGGATAACCTTCCATATGAAGTAACATAACAGCAAATTTATTTTCTGTAGTTGATGACATAATGTTGCTTTCATTTTGTTTACCATCATCCGCCTTTCGTCACTTTCTCCCCACGTTCTCCCTCTGTCTTCATGTATGCCAGCGAGCTGGGATCATGTTTAGAGTTTGAATCTGACATGTTTGAAAAACGCCTGGAAAGTGGGGCAAGAATCTCTCTTTTTTTTTTCTTAATGGGTTCTTGAAAGTCATGGAAAAGTTTTGAAATTTTGTCCATGAAGACGTGTGGGAACCCTGTCTATGGAGCAGCTCTAGACTGTATACCCTATGACATCACAGGTTTGAGACTTCCTTCTGTGGTTTCTGGCTTTGAGAGAGTGTAGCTCATGTTCACAAATATTGATCGAAATTTCCAAGGACATGGAAATAACATTGGAATTATTAATTTAGGTAGTTCTCCCCTCTGAAAGCTGCAACTGCTTTTTAGTTGTAAATGCTATGGTTATATTTAAAAGGGATTATACCACATCAAACATATGTGGGATTTTAGCCTGGATTTCTGTTCCTTGCACTTTATTGTACATAACAAACTCTATTTGTGCTTCTTTTTTTATGCAATCTGGCACCTCATTTACACTTGAAGTACCAAAATAAAAACCCAGTGTGAATCAGTTTATTTTCCTTGTAAATTAGAAAACAATCAGTAGACCACTGGACACCCTAATTTTGACCGTTTCTATCCACAATCTGATTCTTTCAGTCACTACCCAAAGCTCATGACCAGAGGTGAGGGTTGGGACATAGATGGGTCAGCAAATCAAGAGCTTTGCCCTCTGGCTCAGCTCCTTCTTCGCCACAATGGTCTGGTGCAGTGCCCGCATCACTGTGATGGCGTTAAAAGGCTTGTCTATTTCATGCTCCATTTTACTGTCACTCATAAACAAGACTTCAAGATACTTGAACTCTTTCGCTTGGGGCAGTAACTCTCCTAACTCAGAGGGGGCAGTCCAGCTCGACTGAGCTTTTCGTTGTCTTTCAGCACGTTGTTTTAGTTTAACCACCTGTGATTTAACTATTCTGGTTCAGTCTCGTGGGTATCATTAGTGTAGTTACCACATGCATCAGACAGCTGTTGTCAAGGTACAAGCTCTGATGAACACGCTGCTACCCGACCCAGCACGAAAAGGCAGAGAACGTGAGTGACTAGCTGATGAACCTACTTCTGTAGGAGTTGGTGGAGACCAAACCAGAGCAAAAAGGAAAGTGATTGCTCTGCATGTGCTGGATGTATAAATACTGTTTGCTAAAACATTAGCGATATAGACACAAGGATATAGACTTTCTTAAAGGTCTGTGTTGACGTTGAGCTTGTTTTTGCTGCCCCCGGCTGGCAGATAGATCAGTTGATATGGGTTTAATCTACAAACTGTCATCAGAGCGGCACCAGAGAAATGAACACAACATCATTTAAATCAAACGGGTTGTTTTCTTTCCTTCATGTCAGCAACAAAGTGGTCGTCAGGGAGGTCACCAAAATCATCATGAATCATCTTCTGGTGAGAGTGACTATCTATGAAAATGTCATAAAAGTCTAGTCTAGTCTTCGGCTCAGCAGAAACATTACCACGAAACTTTGAGTGCCCTACTTTTATATCCATGTGGGGCCCTTCTGTCCCACATGCCTCCCTTTGTATTTTTATGCAGTTTGAAAAATCAGATCATTGCCCAATGTGTATTGTAATCTTTTGGCAGTCTCCCAGAAAGAGCTCAATTTTTCTTTGTTTGTCTGGCAGTTGTTTGTTATTCTCCATGTGTGAGGGGAAAAAGTGAGTTGGAGTGCCCTCAGACGTGTTTGTGGGAGTAAGGCTTGATGACATGGTTAGGCTTCGGTCCTTTGGGAGGAAAAGCGAGGAGGGGGTTAGGCGGGGGTTGAAACACTGATGCACCACAGGTTTTTGCCATTAAGCCCGTTCTTTTATCAGCACAGTTGCCATATTCTAATATATGTATGCTCCCAATAAGTTTCAAAGATAATGTATCTGGGCTTGGAGTGACTTACAGGCAACAAGAGACAACACAATAAGTCCAGGTTGAGACATCTGTCAAGGGCCCGGGGTTTGTCTCAAGAGACAAATATGGTTACAATAAAGCCCCTGTTTTTTTCTCACAACAAATGCCATATTTAATCTCTGGCTTTATGCTGATGTAACATAGGCTTATTGGACAGCACGGAAACAGAAAACAATAGCTATGTGTTCCGACCAGGGAAAAAAAAAAAGTTTTCCCCCCTAGCTGTACCCCACTGCTGAGGCACTATGTTTTTGCAGTCAGTCGGGGGGAGAATTTAACATTGTTATCTAACTGTCTTTCACTTAATGATTTCCAAATGCTCCATCTGATTGCTATTGGCAACCTTTGCGTGTTTAGCGTGATGTGTTTGAAATGTGAGCGGCCCTTGGCTGGCACAAGGCTGTGGGGTAAAACACAAGGTCTGACCCCATGGAATAAACCTGGCCACTGATGCTCTCATAGTATACATGACACTAATGGAAAAGAGCTGTTTGGTACCTCACTCAAACCTCGATATTGTGCTTTTATGCCACCCTGACTTCATGTGAAACAGTTGCATTTGTGTGTTAAGTTACGCCCTAAATATATTTAAGTGGGTCACAGATGTAAAATGTAAAGGAAGTTTACACTATAAGAAAATCTTTGGCTGTGGTGAAGTTTGTTAACCACCTGAAAGCTTGTGGCTGAAAAGGAAGTTCCATATCATGCAAGAGCAAATGCGGATGCTAAGTGCGATCCTGTAAACATGAGTGAATCTTTGTTTAAGTCAAGTAGCCCAGTCGTTCACAGATCACTACGCTGTTCATTACAGCTGACTGTGCAGTAGACAAAACACAGATAGAGACCCGAGAGACTGAGCTTCAGTGTCCGCACACCCTGCTGACTGCTGCTTAGCTTGATAGATGGGGCTCAGTTAGTGTTTTTTGTCGTCGTGGCTGCTGTGATGTCTGTGACTGAAATGAGAGTGAAAGAGAGACAACAAGTGTCCCTTTTTGTAAGTAATACACTAATATGGAATCTCACAGCCCATAAAGATAACTGATAGCTTGTTATGACTGAACTGGATACGATGACACAGGATATTACTCATACAAGTGCGAAAACTGGAGGAGACCAGGCAAACTCTCCACTTAACTCAGCAGTATGTATTAAAAAAAAACAATACATAAAACATGAATAGTCCAACGCATATATGGTGCAGAAATGATAACAAATAAAACACCACACATGGATGTAAACAGTGACAGTCATTGCGCTTTTTGCATTAGCAGCAGCACT
Organism: Epinephelus cyanopodus; assembly: GCA_026686955.1. NCBI lineage: Eukaryota > Metazoa > Chordata > Actinopteri > Perciformes > Serranidae > Epinephelus > Epinephelus cyanopodus. The sequence continues at coordinate 9,085,653 of CM048920.1, forward strand.
CAAACGCTGCATTGATTCAACTTTGCACTTCTGGAGCATCGACGTTGACACAGCAGAACCAGAGAAATCATCTTTTTTTCCTGCACACACCTCTTCCTTGTGGTGCCAACATCACCCACAATGCAGCTGTACTGCTGACAGTCTGGTTGGAGATTTGGTTGTGTCATGCAAGTAGCGGCTAATGTAGCCTTGAGCCGCTGGCCTCAAGCAGAGATAAGCAGTACCCTCAGATTATTATCATTTTCAAACTTGAAGTCTTCAGCCCCAACCAACTTTGACTTAAGTGACATTCATATTAGACTCGTTGATTGGACGGTTTTGGAGTTCGTCATATACATTAGCATAAATAGGTTATGGGATATACTTTGCCTTTATCAGGATCAATTATGAGATGGCAGGCAGATTTCACCATCAGCAGGTGGATTTATTATTGGTTTAGCTGTTGAAATCATGCTAAAATCACGTATTTGCTATCATAACTAATAATCATCATGATTGGAGTTCATGGAAGCAGACCAAGACCAACCTTTTCGAGCGGTCTCTGTTCAGTTGTTTGGTCTGCACCAGGGTTTGATTGACAGCCTTTACGCCAGCCCAAACAAACCGTACTAACCACGCAAATAGACCTAAGGTTGTTTTTTTACCAAACTAAACAGGCCAGGTGTAAGAGCACCTGAAGAGTCATCGCTTACTCATCAAAGCCCAGTGATCTAATCATCCAGTTATTTGGATGGTTGGATGCTTGCCCTTGTGGAAGACACAACAGACTGTGTATTTCAGTGGATTATTACTGTAGAGACCATGCTTTGTCCAGGATATTGTCACATTTCCAAGGCAACTAGTGAAGGCCACAGCTAATGGTTGGTTACAGCCTTTACAAGGCAGAGTGCACTTTGAGTGTAAAGTGTGGTTTCCTCCGACGTGATTCAATGAGGTCAAATTTGACCATTCAAGGAAAAATAAAAACGGTTGAAATTGCATAAAGGGAATTACAACTAGAGTGCTTTGTGTTGATTATATGTCTCACACGTTACTCAGCGTATAGATGGTCAGACTGAGTGACGCTTCACCGAGGGAAAAAAACTTTATAGAGAGCTGCTTTTTAAAATGAGGAATTGCTGTACTTAGACCACCATCGCCAGCAGCTCACATCAATGCAGATTACATTATAAATGGTTAAATTCTCAGAACGATTAAGGTGTTGCATTTCTAAGTTCTATGTGTTGAAAAGAAGACAGCTGCACTCTCTTTTCTGTTGTAACACTGGCTCCTTTCTGCAGTAGACGATTATGGCCATGGGACATATAAACAAGTCATCGTCATGTGAGACGTGACATTTCACATACTGTAACATTTGATTCATACAGTATTCTTTTCTACACCGCAGGGCCATTGTTTCGCAGCCCTTGTGAGCTGCTGCCGGTGGGGATTGGACACCCGGTGCAGGCTACACTGAAGAGCTTCACCGCCCTGTCAGGCTGTGCAAGCAGAGGCACCACCAGCCTCCCTCAGGAGGTCCACATCATCAACCTGAGAGGACATGTTCCAGAGGGACCAGACAACACCCCGGCTGAAGTGAGTCATTCTTAGTAACAAGTAGAAACTAAACTTGAGTTATTTTTTTCTGCCACCATAATTAACTCCCCAATAAACCAGTCAAGATTAGACCTAGAACCAAAATAGTATATAGCAAAGCATTTAAAAGTTCTCTAAACCCACGATCGCAATCAGTATAGGCAGAGTTGTATATTGCTTTGTCAGCATTTACAGAGCACTTACAGTATAGCACAGTGAGAGATGATCTGTCTGCCACATCCTGTCATCTACTGGGGACCTTATTGTTCAGCCTGATAAAGAGTGCAAGCTCTGCTGCTCTCGCTATTTCCACTGCCCTTGTTTGCTCTATTTTTAACCAGTGACCCTGATAATAGCGGCCAATCCTTTTCCCTTTTTGCTTAGGGGAAACTTCTTGGGCAAAGCTAGGTAGTAAAGGCCCACTCACACAGTTAATTCATCTATAACACAGGCTGCACTAGGGGCTTGTTGAGGAAGGATTATTGCATGGTTAGCTGGTAAACTACTCTGTTTGGTAAACTAATGCTAACACACACTAGCAAGGCAAAAACAAGCTTATGTTTGTTCCAAGGTTCTCTCTGTTTTCTCTAGACTGCTCTTTTCAGGATTGTGCGGTATTGAATTCAATTAAGAGTTCGTAGCTGCGATTCCATTATCTTCATGTGCATTTTGAAGTGGTGCATCAAATTTGATAAAACTTCTTCAATTGCCCACAAAGTATCTATTCTTGCTCGAGGTGTTTTTTGCCTGTCTTGGAAAAAAAATTGATGTGATAAATGGGATATAGAAATGTCTTTACCAAATAAGTTCTGACACAGTGAAAATTTAATTCACATGACTGGTCAGCTGTTTCTGCTATCAGTGTCTTTCCATGCATTAGAATCATTGCGTTCATTTGTCTTCATCTCTGGATAGCATGAAACAGGGCCTACACCTAGCAGACATGAAACCACCAGGGTCTAAAAGTAACTTTTTGACGGCCAAGGTGGCTGTTAGATGCATATTTTTTTTACTGGCGGGTGTTAATCTCAGACCCTGGACACAACAGTTAAAACTTGCCCATTAGAAACAAATTCCTTTAGACCTCTCCGTTTTTTTTTCACGTAGATTGGTTTGATGGCTAAGGCGATTTGTTTTGTTACTGCTTTGCAACCTCTACTGATTCCCCATTTAATGGTGGATTACAGCAATGTGTAGCCAATACTGCCAACTAGGTTTGGGCTGTTGGCTGTCAGTCATCAATCACTGATTCAACATTGTGAAAGCCCTCAGTCCTGACAGTTGTGCTACTATAATGCATGGTGGTTGATGAGTGCATATCTTTGTGTTTTCGTCTATTTGGGTGGTTCACTATGGACATCAACGGCCAACTCTACCATCAACTAGATGTAAACGTGTCTTATTCACATTTCTTATTTGTGACATTTCAAAAATTCACTTTAAATTTGCTGGCCAGTTGAATGGAAACACAACTATCCAAGAGCAGAAAAAGCTGGCAAACTTACTGACTGTTTATTTCCAACTCAGTATCTCTAGCGGGACAATACGTTTGCACTGTTAATTCAAGGGGGCGTATTTGCACCATGGACTCCCGTCTCATAACTTTATAAAAAGCAAGCCTCTTTTGTGGAGCAGTTAATAGGCTCCTCCACAGAAATGAACGTTCTGATTCTGTGTTCCCTGAGGGTAAGCCCTGTCAAGATTGCTTGCTAGTCAAGTGGTGCAAATTAGCACATCAGAAGTCACCACAGTTGAACTTGACATTCAAAATATGCACAAATTTACTTCACCCTGTGGGCAAACTTTTGCTGTTTTAAATGCTGGTGTTACTGAGCTTTATCCCTTCTTTTTCGATGTCATTGTTTTTGGAGGCTCCACTAGGTATGGTAAAATAAACCTGCTCCAAACCTCATGGTTACATGGGCTTACCTAACATGGGACTTTCTAAAGGGTAAAGCAGCAAGACAGTGATTAGTCAGTCATTTAAATGTCTGTGCCGAGTTTTTTTTCCAACCCCTTATTTGTTTTGAGCAGAACTCTTTAGTGTGCTCATTCAGGCTGTCAGCACATCTCCTGATAGTGCTTCAAACGTTGATGGCGGTTTTAAAACCACTCCCTGTCTTCAGGTGCTTTAAAACATGTCTCATGGCAGAACTCTTCAAAGTTAGCCAGAGTTTGAAGATGAATCATGGGCCCACGGCCTTTGAAAACGCAGTATCTGGCTCTTAAACTGTCCCACGTTCCCTTCCCCCTCAGTCACAGCAGTGTGAAAAGCAGCATGTATAGACTTGCCATTGCAATTTTGCTGCTGATGTCGGCTCAAACATTGCCAAGGCCAAATATACAGAAACACAGTGTGTGTGTGAATGTGCTGCATCGGCAGGTAAATACAGAAATTACACTCTGGTTTCGCTGGCTGTGCTTGTTCTGAAGCTTTACTACACGAAGTTAAATGATGATCTGTGATCTTAACAATGAGAAGGATTTGTCTTCTGTTGTAATCCATCATGTTTACTCCACACAGTGCACTGTGGAGGAGTCGAAGTAGTTACAGGACAAATTCACCTTAACACGGGCTGAGTATTTGATACAGAAATGGTCATTTGGCGCTGAAGTATTCCTCTAACAATATTGAGTGTATTTTTGCTGCTGTTGAAGCTGTCACAGCCCATGAGACAGGCTGTCTAAACCTTATTTTTACTTGCTCTCGAGAGACCCTGTTGCTGGTGATGGACCAAATAATGGTTCATGAATACAGTCAACTGACAAAGTCTGGTCGTAAAAGTGATTTTTGTATGCTTTCATTTATTTTGTCCAAAGTTAATATTTTTCAGTCATCTGCTGAGTTTATTTATTGGGATTTAAAGCGGAGGGAGAAGAAAAGAAGTCAAAATATTTCATTTTTGTGTTTCGGCTCTATGCGGAATTTTATCCATCTAAAATTTTGAAAGAAAAAAAAAAAGCCTCATTTATTTGACATTGTTCTTTTTTAACAGATGTAAAGAATAATTAGCTCCGTAAATGACCACTCACAGCACAACTGTAACAGATAGTCCAGTGAAACCTTCAGTTTGAGGTTCTGTGAAATCCATCTCTTCACGTCAATTTATCCAGCTGTTGGTAACCCATCACCTCCATGGTCAAGTGAGGACTTTTGCGGAGGAGGCAGAAATCCAGCTGTCTGTTCCCCTGCCTACAGCCTTGGCTGCAGAAGGTCACCCAGCTCTGGTTGAGATTAGGTGGCCCGGCAGAAACTCGTTTCCGTGAGTGGAGCGATAAGATAAGATCCCCACTCCCACTCCGGTCCTTGATTGCATTTCCACCTGGGTCGTGGGCACAGGTTGGCCTGTTCGGACGCAAGCAGCATCTTCTGAAGTGCTTGGCTTTCGACAAGGGCACTCAGTGCGTCAGAGTGTGGTCTCATTGACACAATCTGCCCCTGATCTGTGATATTCCGTGACTGGAGGAGGTGATAATCCAGTGGAAAAGGGGAATTACAGCTTGAAACTAAGGCGATCTTAACATGTTTAACATCCTTGGCCACATTTGGGTAACGATGCTCTCATCTAAGAGGCTGTGAAAAAGCGGCAATGAGTCTTAAGGATAAAAGCTATTCCTCATTTCTGAGGCATATTGAAAGCAAGGGGAGTCGGAGGCTTATCTCTTGCAGTGGAAGGCTTCTTAAACTTACCTCCTAAAAACCAACCATGAAACACTTCTCTTAAAAAACATTCGCTTGGAAATGTTTTTTGAATTCAAACCTTGAAAGGTGGCTCTGAAAACTTTATAGCTTGTTCCTTTGTGTAGGAAAATAGTCAGTTTGGATTGACAAGCTTTGAGCATCCCAGTTTCATGGCAAAATAAAACACTCACTTAAACTTCTCAAACCACTCTTTCAGCATAATCCATTTCCCCTCTGTCCATCTGTACGCTCCACGTGCCAAACGCTCATATTTTTGCTAAAATATGGCTTTGTATACAGCTGGATTTGCTGCCAGTTTGTATTTTGTCATTTTAGATTTAAGATGTTTTTGTCAAAACAGGCCCAAGACTGTAAACAGTTGAGTGTTAAATTCAAGTTAGCCTCTGAGACCATTAGAGGACACCTTCTTAAAGGAACAGTTACATGAAAAGAGACATTTTTGTTGAGAGTTAGGTGAGAAGATTGACAGCATTTGACTGATTCCATTTAGCTTCTTTGATATCAGGGTCCTGGTACTGTGCATGCTCCCTCAGTGTCACACTCACTCAGACTTTTGAACAAAACAGAGCCATCGTTAGTGTCACTTTTATCCAATCGTTGCAACTTTTCTGCAGATTTGACAAATAAGCGTAGCTTCCTGTGAGTTTTACCAACCACAGTACCCCAGCGCAACATAACCAGTACCTTGTTTGTGGTTGTGAAGATGCAGACGTGTGCAACACTAATGTCTCACATTTACCAACAAAAATTACTGCTAATGATCGTGTCAGACAGTCCCCTGATGCTCTGCCTGAAAGCAGGGTGTAAACAGTTGGTGGAACACAAATGAAATTCTACAAAACACACCTGGAGAATGGCTGAAACACATTGAAAACAGACAAGTCCAATCGCTATGACAGAGGCTGTTGCATCCAGATCGATTACAGGTGCTGACAGAATCAAAGTGAGTTAGATTGAATATGCATAATTAGTGGTAATTTAAGTGTAGTATAAATCACAAACTTAGTACAGAGCGGTTTTACTCTCACTGGGAAAAGTTGCCTGTAATATTGAGAGAATAATACAAAAACTGTGTTTGTAATTTTAACTTGCTGACACAGTTTCATTGCAAAAAAATGTATGAAAACACTGCAACATGTATGATTAGAAAAGCTGCGGTAAAGTCAGGCATGTAAGAGTGCTTCAGTCCCAAAAAACACCTGCAAAATCCTGGATGGCCTGAGCTGCTTTAGCTCTGTTCAGAGGTAGTTGTGGTTTCATGGGAGTAGCTTGGTATTTAGTATAGATACATGAGAGTGATGTGGATTCTCTCATCTAAAAAAAAGAAAGCAAAAAGGGTATTTTCCAAAAATGTTGAATTACTCCTTTAAATATAGTGTTTTTCAGTAGTCAGATTTGGAAGCGTCCAGATTGATTTCACTCTCAGTCATGGGTCTTTTTCCGTGTTTGGTTTTGCATGTGTATGCTTTGCTTATTTTCAAAGCCAGCAGCGAGGTGCCTGGTCAGTCTGTGAATATGTAGATTTTCTGAGCGTGCCTCTTCACCTCTGCTGATGGGGGAGGAAGTGGTGTCTGGGCCACGGAGCAGACTGTATTTGGATGTTTTCACCGATGGCCTGCAGCACAAGAGGTGCCTGTGGCTGAGCTCTGGCTGCGCTGGACTGGCTGTCTGGGTTGAGGGGCTGCTGGAGAACATGATGTGCCCCAGTGACTCCTTATTAAGTGTCTGCACAGCCAAGTGTTGACCAGGTGGGGGAATAAATCTGCTTTTGCACACGGTGTGTACGGACTAATGCGGACAAAAGGGATCGCATGGTCTATTTCAGACAGTTTTAAACACACACAGGCACACACACATCCTGCAGCTACTACGATGTGTGAGGCCTGCTTCACATCTCCTTCACATGCATGTGTGAAAGTCGCGGCTCGCAGTTTGTCCATATTTTCAGTGAAGACGTGAGAGCAATGAATTGTTTCCTGCCTGCACCACTGAACCCATTCAGTATGGGTATTAACTAAGGGCTATGAACTGTTATCCACAGAAAGAAATGCACAGCTGGACCTGACTCAGAATACGCAGTTTGGCTCCTGGCCAATCTACACACCAAAGCTGAGTTATTAAGTGCAACAGAACACCTCAGTAGTGACTCTGCACAGTGCTTCGTCTGGGATCTGCTCACATTTAAAGGGCTCGGAGTCACCGTAGAATAACACACCAGAAGGAGGAAATATGTTAATCATTCATTCAAGTAGCCTGAAGCTACAAATACCCACAATAATATTTTGGAGAGTATTCTAGAGATGTGCAAGCCATGTGTTCAAATCTGCTGAGCTGAAAGCATAGCATATGATTGAAGGAGGTTTATTGTTGTAAGACTGAAACCTAAATGGAGTTTTTTAGTCTAAACTCATTAATCAATCAGTCAGATTTTCTGTTATTGTTCTTGAGACATCACTAATAAAAGTATGAGCTCTTGTAGCTATGGGCAGAAGGATGCTACACATCGTTACCTCGGTTAGATTCTCCACTGTTCAGTTGTTCAGTTCATTTTGCTGAAACCATGAGCACCAAAGAATAATTCATTCAGACTTACCAGCATGGTAAACAAAAGGGACAAAATGATGGTGACTCTCTGAAGCGGCTGTGAAGTCTGACTGTGTCCCCTCCTCAATTCTTTATACTCCTTTAGTCTGTAAGGGTCCACCACTCAAAAGAATCAAAAGGGTTTTTCATAAAAATTAAACAAAGCTGTGAGTATTGTTTTAACAGGACAAATAGGTGTTGTGTCGGTATGCCTGTCACAAATACACACCGAATGAGTTCAGTGATAGCATTGTCATGAACGTCGTGAGCACGCCAGCATGCCAACATTAGCATTTAGCTCAAAGCCTGAATTCAGCCTCTATTTCTAGGAAAGTTTCTCCTCTCCAGTCAGTGGTACATTGGTCCAGTTTGGAGAAGAAGATCCTAAGAAATAAGAGCACTTGTCTTTTTTTAATTAACATCCTGAAATGACACTCAGGGGGACTGCTATCCCAGCTGACACTGGGCGAGAGGCACCAGACTATCACGGGGCTGACACATAGAGACAGACAACCATTCACACTCACAGTCACACCTACGGACAATTTAGAGTCACCAGTTAACCTGCATGTCTTTGGACTGTGGGAGGAAGCTGGAGCACCTGGAGAAAACCCACGCTGATACAGGGAGAACGTGCAAACACCGTACAGAAGGGCAACCGCAACCCTCTTGCTGTGAGATGACAATGCTAACCACTGCACCACTGTGCTGCCCCGTGACAAGTCAAAAAGTTTTCCATGAAGAAGGCCTATATGGCAGATTTTTGTCTGTTTTCATTTGGCTAGTTTGCATTTTCAAACCAACAATCTTCATCATACTCTGGATTTTTACTCAGCGTGTCTTTTAGACAGTGGGCCGTTTGTTTCATAGATTCATATTTCTTTTTCCATAAAATGACCAGCACTCAGCTCGCCTGGACAATCTATATTTTTTTTATTTCTGTTATTCACATTCGTCTGAAGAAAAGAGTGATGATTTCCTCAGCTCCAGTGGTCCTGATCAAAGTAACAGAAGCCCCTTTTCTCTCTTACACCCTTGTGGGCCTCTAAAAGAAAGACAGTCCAGGCTGAGAGCCAGCGTGAAGAGGGCTAGTAAAGTGACAGTTTTGGGCTTGCAAGTCATAGGAAAGAGTGTAGTGCCTGGCTGTGGCTTTATGTATCTGCAGGTAGTGATTTCCTGAAATAATAGCAGAATCATTTTCTCAAAATTCAATTATATATTGTATATAAAAGTCCTAATCCGCTGGATTTAAAGAACAAATGAGAGTTACAGTCAGACGGAGCCGTGCTGTAGACTAGTGCTGCTCACATTTCATCCAGGCTTTAAACCTCTTGGGATTCTGAGGTGAAATATCTTTTTGACGGTTGGCTGTTGACCTGAAGGTGTTGGTGTTTTGCCACTTATGCTCTACCAAAACAATGACCTCATCCTGAAGTGTTCTTTTCAGTTCTTTCTGCTTTGCTTCAACGGTGTAGGTATCAAGTTTGAACATTTTTCCACATGTTCCCTCTGTCACACACTGAAGTGGCCTCTTGCGCCCTGCTAACAAGCCACTGCCACATATGTGCTGATGCAGAGCTTGGCACTGTGTAGACACCTAGATCCCCTGTTGCTGCAAACTGTAGAGTAAAAACAAGCAACTGAAAACAAGAGGCCTGTCTGGGGATACAGTCGGGTGATAGGGTAGAAAATAAACATAAGGGGCCGGTGATATCTCGAATCTGCCATCTTTCTCTAATCAGTTTACCAAAGGCAAACATCAAACATAGCCACTGGCTCTGAATCAGGGTGAGGCAGAGCAGATGATTGTTTTATCAGCTGGAATTCGCAGATATCTTTGACTGTATGAGTGACTCGCTGGAGGAGCTCACCAGGCACAAACAGCTGGCGAGAGCACAGTGTCAGATAAGAGTAGAGCTCCCACACAAGTCAAACTGCACACACAAAGCCAGCAATGTTTTTATTTGCACTTGTGCTCAGGTTTTTGTATGGCCGTATGCTGTCATGGAATGTCATATGTTTTTCAACCCAGGTTGTCAAATACCGACTCTTTGTCACACCCCTTGGTGACTTATAGCAAAGGACAGGGCAGCCTTTTATCGTATTAATGTGACACACTGCTGAAACACATTATAACACATGGTTAATGTTGCGAAACGTTTGTGGTGTTGTTTATGCAACAAATATACTTGGTAAGGTTTTGTGCTTAAATAAGTAGATTTGTTGTGTAGAATATCCGAAGTCACTCTTAGGACTTAGGAAGCACTCACACTGGTGCTATTTGGTCCACTTTAAATGAACCCTGGTCCCCTTCCACGGATAGTTTGGTTCGTTTGGAGTGGTGTGAACGCTCATTTGAACTCTGGTGCAGACCAAATGAGCGAACCCTGGTCTGCTTGAAAACTAGGGCTCTTGGTTCACTTGCAAGTGAACCCTGGTGCAGTTTGCTTACAGTGGGAAATACAAATGGACTATCCAGCGAACCAAAGAGAGGAAGTGATGTAGAACGCAGTGTTTTGGGCAGAATAAAAAAGTGAAAGTAGTGAAAGTGAACCGCACCACATGAAGGTGTAAAATTTTTCGGCATTTCCCACCCAATCGCACCAAGTCCCCCGGACTATCCTGGTGTGAATGTGCCCTTAATTCAAAATTCAAATTGTGAACTATGAACATGATCAAGTCATTTTTCAACGTTGCTAAAGTGTCATGGCATATGATCTGACTTTGTTACTGGGAGATAGAGGGGATGGTGAATGACGTGACACCAAGGCAAGACACCTGCCAAGCTGCAGACTAGTGCAGAACACTGTTCGAAGCCAACAAACAACAAAACCACTTGTTTTTCTAGTCTTCACTGCATTTCTAGCGGCTATTTAGCATCTAAAATTTTTTTTTTTTTTTTTAAGCGACCCACAGCAGTAGTGTTATGAAAAGCAGCTGTTTTTTGCATTTAGACATTGCTGTGTTTTCACTGGGGATAGCGCCATGAAAAGGGTAGCTCTTTACCTGAATATAGCTGCATTTCCTGCTGGGATTTTACCCCAAATAAATAATATAATAATTAAGATAATAATTCAGTAATGATACAATCAATAATAACATTGTCTATTGGAACACACTAATGTAGGAGCCACAATCACTGCAGAAAAATAAATAAAATTTTAGTTTCTTCCTTCCAAATAAGTACACAAATCAAAACACTAAGGTGATATATTGAGTTCATATTGATATTCTTGCAGATAGGGATTTTTAATTTCCGTTCAACTTTAATCTAATCTGAGTGTTATCTTGGCCTGTCCTGATGACCCCGTCTCCTCGCCTTGATGTTGTTTTTTTCAGCCCGTCCTACACTCTGCCATATCACTCAAAGATTGCTATCCAGAGGTCCCGTCTCACTTTGACGTCTCTCCACTATGGGCGTTGAGCCGAGCGCAGCCTGATTACCATCACAGTTCAGGGGAAAGGCTCCAGGTAGCATCCCCATCGCACCCAAATATGTGGGTGGCACTGATAACAGCGGTCACCAGGTTTTGGTCCAGCTTCACTTCCCTCTGTACACCCTCAGTGATCCAGAAAGAACCAAGATCCAGACAGACAAGACACACGCACATACACACACATCAGATAACATAGTATGATTGGTCCCAGGCTGTGAGCTTTTCTCCTCTTGGAGCCATGACTTTCAAGCTCTTAGCCAGGCTCTCTTTGTTTTCCACTTCTGCAGTGTTCCGTGGTTTAGCGTGCAGAAGTTTATCTCAGTTTTTTTGTTAGAATCCGGGATATCGATCTATTTCAGACCCTTTCTCTTTGCTATTTAAAAGCCAGTCGTTGTTGTTCAGACATTGTTCAGCATGTCTCTGCTTCATGTCATGGAATACATTGTGCTTTCCGTGATTATTATTTCCTGGGAGGGGGAGTGTGCTTCTAGATTAGCCCGACTTTTTGGCTAATTAGAGGATGTTTTGGGTTTTCTCTGAACCAAAAGGGATCATCAGGCACTTAATCTGCTCTGTCAATAAAGGAAACTGCAAGGACCGGGAGCTGCGCTGATACAGAGCTCTGACTGCAGGGTGTTTGCTGGTTACACCGCCGGGGCGCAATATTTGTCTGTAAAAGTGTCGCGTTACAATGTTGATGCTCAGTGTTTACGAAGCACACTTGAAACTCAGAGTGATTTAGCCGGCTTGAAGGTCATGAAATTGCAACCACATGCTCAAGACAGAACAAACAAATCAAGCTTTACAATTACAGTGTCACGGGCATCAGTACGTTCTAAATCTAACCATGTGGCTTTGTTATACAATAAAAAGGCTTGTGTATGATTCATCATTTGAGTTTGCCTTCCAGTTGGCAGGTTGTTTGTTGTTGAAGTTGATTTAGAGCTTAAAGTCGAGGCTGTATTGTTTCTTTTTTAACATTTCCATTGTTTACACATGCTACCACCACTGATGGTATGCTCTGTGACAGGCCTTGCTTGTCTCGCTACAGCTGTCGTCCCTTGTGTGGAGTGTAATTTCAGTAATGTGATAGGTCTAGACAAGCTTCCATCCATGGCTGCTGGCAAATGCGCCCCCGTAACTGTAATGGACACTGGACCCCCAAATCCCTGTGCCAGCCTCCTGATAATCAATCAGGCGTGGCCTCCCATCCTCAGCAGACCCTCCCCACAGGGTCCCATAAAGGTAGAGGGGACAAGTCAGCGCCACCTGATCCTTGCGAACACCATTAGAGGCACTTTGATGCCTGGTGTTTCTGCACCTCTTCTCTCCACACCCTGGCTGTGTGACAAGGTCTGTTGCTATGTGCACCAGTCTACCAAACCTCATGACGGCAACTCCGTGGGCAGAGATGAACACCAGCTGCTGTTGAGTCCCGATCATCGCTTACATTGTGCAACCCAGCTCTGGTCAGAGCTGATATAGCTTGGCATTATCACTGTTTACTCGGTAGAGCTTGAAGAACAGCAGATAATGAGCAGTTTTCTCTTTTCCACCATCAGTGCCTCTTGGCACTTCCTCTCCACGGTGCTCTGTTTATGTGTGTGTTTTCAGGTGACTCACGTCTTCTGGAAATGTTTCTGTCTGGGTTTAAAATTCCTCATATTTTACAACTCTCTCCCTCATTTTCATTCTCCTTCTGCCTCTGTCTTCCATCTCTCAAAGCCAGGGGCCTCAAAGCCAAGCCAGGTATGATTATATCTAGGTTGTTGCTCTCAAAGGAACGATACACACGCTTTTTCCAGTCTGGACTAACGGGAAGGCAAATACGAAAAAAAAAAAAAGAGAGCAGTGCGTCTCTAAGTCTCTGATCTGTTTGTTTGGATCACTGTCCAGCTTGCCTCATAGATAACCATTCAGTAATTTCTTCCATTTTCTTCTCCTTGAGGGACTTTTTAATGATTTGTGCAGCACTTTCACGGACCACATCACTAAACACTCCTTTGTGTTGCTCTCCTCCAGGGCTTACATCTGCTGAGGACTGATAATTAGGTTTTGATGCTTCTTGTTCACTCTGTCTCTGCTGTCGGTGTCTCTTGTTAAATGGCTTCATGCAGCATCACAGTGACAAGTCTTTGAATGCAGAGTATCTGCCAGAAGATAGAAATCATACTTTACTGGATAGAATGGATCTCTTTTATGGGAGACAGGAGTCTGGCATGCAGTTGGCTTGGAGAGGTTTGTGCGTGAGAGAGAGCAATATTTTTCATATCCTGCCTACTGACAAGATAATTGCATTTTTTTTCAGACCAATATGGAAATTGGAATGGTGATTACTGTCTATGAATTAAACTGCAGGCCTGTATTTATGGTCTGCATCGCACTGAACTGAAGACATTGATGAGGTTCAAAGTTCGTTCTTGACCTTGAAAGAAGCAGTTGACCAAACAGCCTCACCTGAAGGTTGACCTGTAGCTGTTCTGGATTGATAGATTATATGAAGCTAGAGCCACAAAACCAATTAGCTCAGCTTAACATAAAGACTGAAAGTACAGGGGGACACAACTTGCCTGGCTCTGTCCAAAGTAGAGGGTGACAAGGAAATGAGGTTTCACTCCTGTCCCATCCCAATCCCATGACAGAGAAAAAACAAAATTCCTGTCCCGTCCCTATCTCGGAATAATGAGTCCCATCCCATCCTGTTCCCGTGTTGTGTTTTTCTAAAGAATATAGCGTTTATTTATATTAGAAATGCACATTTATATATAAAAGCTGTGTTTATTTAATCAAGTATACAGTATAGACTAATGCTGGAATAAGCACCAAACACCCAGGCAAATCCTTGTAAGTGAAAACCTACTTGATAATACACCTTATTATGGTTCTAAATTCTTCAAAAATGTGGCAGATAACTAGCACTGAGTGTGTTACCTTGATGCTAACACATAATGGGAATTACTATCGAGAACGGAAATTAGCATAGTGATCATGATATTATCTGAGCAAACATTACTTACTTGTCTGTACAAACAAGCCAGGAGTTGCTGGCAAACTTAATGTTGCTAGCTTGATATTACCATCCTGTTGGCTTCCGTTGATTCTTTTTCCTGTCCCGTCTCAGTCACGTGATGAATAGTGTAATTCGACTCCAATTCCACTGGGATCCCACAGGAATCATGTGACTCACAGAATTCCCAAAAAGATGTCACCCTCTAGTCTAAAGTAAGGGTGGTACGACCTATTGATCTGGATACATGCATTGATTCAATGATCACGTAATGTCATGGATTCAAAGTTAAAACATCAATAAAATGTCGTCATCTTTAAGATACGCCTTTGTTTTGAAATTTCCATAGTATGACTGTGTTCCCATTCCTGTCCTCCTTAACATTTAAACAGTGCTAGCAGCCTAGCGCCAACAAGCACTAAGAAAAAGACAATGAGAGTATTACTGATGTCGTCTTATATTGATCAATGGCCCCTGAATTTAATTGAATCAAAATCATGTCGTTACAGACTTTATGATGTCAGCAGATATTTTATTGTCCAAACAATCAATATAATATAGTACTGCAGTGAAACTTGTGATTCACACACCCAGTCCAAAGGTGACAAGATCCACCTACCAGCACCTCTATCAGATTATTATGTAGCGATGGGAGTGACGAACTGGTCCCAGTTAAGAGCTTGTTCTAAATTGTCCGAACCATCAGAAAACATTCCTCTGAGCTTATCACTTCCTTCTATCAATGCTGGAATGTTTTTCTCACATTTGTACAGTGCAAAACAAAGATTTAAAACTCATGCATCTACGCTACGGAAACTTCCAACAACAGGGAGTCATGGCAGAGAGAAAGAAATGGTCAAAAGCGTGGCTTCAGGCTTCAGGTCTCAAAGGAGGAAGACACTGATTCAGAATCCTTTTAACAGACTCTTCCATCAATGGTTTATGTTGTCATTTTACAAATTAGTCTTAAAGAGTCACTGAATGAGTGACGCAGAAATGCATTGCACCAGAAAAATGGTACTGGTTTCTATTAAAGATGTAGATCTTTATCTTGATAATGTACAAGCCTCAACCACATCCAAACAAATTACCGGTATAAATGTTCTCTACAGTTTTTCCACGGTTCAGATACGCTCAACATTAAACTGTCAACATATTTTTACAATCACCGTCATAGTAATTTCAGATCGTTTTTTCCATTATTAGCTTCAATCCAAGCCCAAAGGCTCCATTTCTTTAGAAAAGCAAAGGGCCAATATTTTTGCGAGCTGTGATTGATTAAATTACTGAAGGGGTCGTTTTATCACATAATGTGATTCCTTGTGGATTGAATTAGTGATTAACAGGCTTTTACTGCTGACACACAGGATGGGGCTAATATGATTAGTCTGGGAATACAGGGGGGAGAAAGTTTAAAGAAGAGTGTCAGACAGACCACCATACCCTCCAGAGTATCACTTCTCATCAAAGCTAGAGAGAACAATTGAGAATTTTTAATAACTCTGGCGTAATGGCAATGTTATCAATTAAGTGGTACAATTAAAAAATTCTGCTGATCTGCAAAGAGGATGATGAAAGCCAGATCCTTGTCTGAGATGAGTTTGAGTTCAGTGCATTGGCGGAAATTGGAAAAACGGCATGTGTATTTTGCACCCTCGGCATGGAATATGTTAAAAAATCACTTGTTGCTCAGTGAATTAATCTTGTTAAATGCTTTTAAGTCCAAAATAAAAGAACCAGAGGCACATTCCTTCAGATGTTGATCTTTCTACTTTATCTTGTTATGAAACGAACTTTTGAATTTCTCTTTTGTAATGTGAGTTTTTGTGTTTTTTGTCTGTAACTATGTGTTTTTAATTTATGTTCATTTTTCTCTTGATTAAAAGGACAGTTCACCCCAAAATCAAAACCACATATTCCTGTGGTGCTATTTATCATTCAAGATTGTTCTGGTTTCAGTTTCCGAGTGTTGGAGATATTGGCTGGAGCGATGTCTGCCTTCTCTCCAGTGTAATGGAACTAGATGGCACTTGGTTTGTGGTGTTCAAAGCACAAAAAACATTGTAAAACCTCAACAGCAATGTTCAGAAGTTATGATCCACAGACCTTGTTGTGAGCGTTTTCATGTAGGAACTATTTTCTTTCTACTGAGCTACAACCGCTAACCTTATCACCACACAGAAGGAAATGTGGATCTACTGCTAGTTCCAGGATTTTCCCTGCCTATCTAAGACAAAGGCGGGCCGCCTGGGTGATTTTGGCCGCCGCCTTGGTTAAAGCATGTGTGTGTGCATGAGGGGCGTTCAGATGTAGCGTCTTTTGCACACACAAACCCATTATTTTGAATGTAGCCACACGTCATGTGCGCTCACAACCCAAAGCGACGCCGTGGCGGCGCACATTCGTTGTGACGCGCTTGTTTTTTCGTTCGGCCCACAACTCCACGGACCTGCTTCTCCCTCTGGTGTTGTGTCAGGTCCCGGTTCCCCCTCGGGCTGTGTCTCTCCTACTGTTTCCCACGGAGCTCTGCCCTGTTTGAAAGGTGAAGGAAGCCCATATGTGGAAAGACATCACCTCCTCATCAGAAAAGACATGTCCTGTGATTTTCAGCCTCCTCTCATGTTTAATTGAGGGGGGACAATACCTGACAGTAATATTCTCAGCTGTCAGGATGTGCCTGCTGTAAATGGTAAATATGATCATAGAAGGCTGAAAATCACAGGACATGTCTGTTCTGATGATATAAGTCAGCAGTGTAAAGCTCAAGCATGTGGGGGCCTCCTTTCATATTTGATAGAGGGGGGGCGTATCTAAAAGCACAGCTGTCAAGATGCCCCCTGCCACAGGCCTTTGCCACCTTGGCCTCGAAAAAAACCAAGGGAAAAACCCTGAGTTCACCTCGCACCACTGAGCTAGCTAACGTTAATGTCGTAGATGATCTAAAGTAGATGCACACTTCCTTATGTGCGGTGGTACAGTTGGTGAGTGTAGTTAGTTAGAAAGAAACTAGTTCCTTCATGAAACTGCTCACAAGGACAGCAGATTATCTCTGCAAAGAGACATTGCTGCTGAATTTTTCAAATGCTTTTGTTTTGTTTTTGGCACCACAAGCTGAGCGCCATCTAGTTCCATTATGTTGGAGAGAAGGCAGACATCTCTAGAGCTGATATCTCAAACACTCTACACCTCACACCAAAACAATCTAGACCGATAAATAGCCCTTCAGGCAAGAGTAAAAATATGTATTTTTAATTTTGAGGGTGTACTGTCCTTTTAAATAAGGGGTAAATTAAAAAAATATGCTTGAGTCATGAGCTATCTGACTAGTTTGGTCCAGACAAGTCTAGCACAGGAAACAAGTAAACAACATTTGAGGTCCCAAAGTAGTTGTAGTTTGTTTTCCCCATCTCACTACCAGACTGTGAAAATCTATTTTAATGGCAGTCTGAGAACCAAAGGCATAGTTGCATGCTGTAGAGATGGTAACAGAGAGCCGCCACTTACTATTTTTTCCCTCTGTTAACAAAGACTCCACTGTGTGAAAGTTCAGATCCCGCTGAGGCTACATATCAGAGCTAAGCAAGTGCCTTTTAGGGAGAGCACAGCATGCCGTCTTTGTGAGTTTATCAGCAAAGTGAGTACATAAACAACCACAAAGCCTGATAAAGAGCAATAATCTACAACATTATAGCGCTGCAATTACACCAGGATAGTAACTGTATCGCTTGATATTTTTAGTCATATTACAAGCAACATGAAAAAAATCAAAGCTGTGACATTTGTGGATCATGTCATGTGCTGTGAATGTTTATGCTCTTATCTCTCTCTCTCAGTGTACTTATTTTTACCAGTGTGCTGCTGCTTTATGTGACTTCAATCCCCCCCTTTTTTTTTTTTTTTGCCTCACCAGGTTGAGCTGCATTTGAAGCCGATCCAGTCTCTGCTGCGCCACCAGAAGCCGCTGGTCTTTGTGCTCAACTCCCCCCAACCACTCATCTGGAAGATCAAGACAGAGAACCTGGCCCTGGGCATTCAACGTACCTTTCATGTGAGTCTAGCATCACTAAAAGCCTTTAAATCCTACTTCCTAAAAACTGTGTATTCATTTCCTCACAGGCTAAACCGTCCTCCCGTTTCAGAAGTCGTCTTCTCTGAGCAAAGTATTTAAAGCGATGTAAATATGCAGAGGAGGCCTTTCCAAACTCGGCAAGAGGCATTAATCTCTGTACACACACATACATAATGTTTTAGTACATACACATTTAGCTACAGCTGAACACTTAACAATTATGAACAATTATGGAAGTAGTTTTAGATAAGTACAAGTTTCATTAACAACAATATTCTTTGATTTATATTTCATGATTCAGTATGTAATCGCAAGATTTTATTTTTACTAGCATTATGTTACCAAACTAGTATCACTCTCTCACATCGTGGTGTAAAATCTATTTATCTAAAATGATGAAATGTGCTTTCTCAGCTTTATTCACACTCTAACCACAGGCCGCCTCCCTCCCTCCTGTTAACGGTCCTGTTGATAGCTTGGCAGCTGTTCAAATCAGACAGGGCGTATCCGTACACCACGAAAACCCTAACAACGGGGAATGTGTGGTAGCAAACACTAAACCACTAAAGCTCCGCTGAGTAAGGAGGTGATCTCTCACCCTCTAATATTTGCTGATATCCTGAATTATATCACCACTTTCTTTGGAAATAATGATAATCCTATAAGTTGGTGTCCAGTTTGAGGCCTTGCTGATCGAGACATGAAACATCAGCAAGACATTCGATCTCTCAAAAAAGAAGTCTTCATCACAGACTCAAAGTGACACTTACAGGACAATGGCACATTGAATTTATCTGCTAGAATGTAGAATAACAGGTCCACAAGTAGCAAATAGTGATAAAGCCAGTAAAAATTAGCTACCGTAGACTACTGATCACACCAGACCAGCAAAACTTAAATATTATGCTAATTTTCAGGTTCATACTTCTGTAGTAGAACCAAAAATACATGTTTGCATGATTTACTGGTCAAAAAACACTTTATTGTCCTCATACTTACTGTGCTTGGATTGGTCTCTCAGGCCCCAAGTAACGCCGCTCAGCCTTGTTTCCAATTTTTCCCAGTGGCGACTCGCAGTATTGCAGCAAAAAAACCAACAACAACAACAAAAAGAGTTGCAGCCCGAAAAGCGTTTTCCCTGTAGCCCACCATTAATAGAAGAGACGTCTGTAAAACTGCTGACAGGACACATCAAACATTTTGATCCATGGAGGTTTTATATTTGTAAAAACCCTTGATGTCATCACAATGAAAAGTTTTCGAGCTGAGTGGGAATGTGAAGATGGTGGGGGCAGGAGTAACACTACTGCGCATATTCAGCAAACTGAATATCGCAGAAAGTAAACCTGGTACTAGAACTTTTTTTCGTAAATGTGCCAGGCGAGCAATTTTGATCGGACCGAATAGGGGTCCATCTTGGAGTCTGGTATGCAGGTCTAATAATACATCCATGGCGTTTTTGCACCGTCTTTGCAGCTGGGGAAAGACTGTAACATAGTATAGCGATACTTTCTACTGTGAGAATCACCAATAACAGCTTTAAAACATAACCGGAAATGTTCCAGTGGGAATATGAGCCAGAATAGGGGATGAATTAACAACATCGTCAACCAAGATTAGATGTTCACCTGACGTTAGCATATAGCTACATGTAGCAGTGTACTATTATCGTGTATGGTGGCACTTTTTCCCATTAAATATCAATAATAAAACTTTTTTAACGCAACTGGACATTTTCCAGCAGGAATATGAGCTGAAATCGGGTAGAGATGAATAACACAAGAACCCAAGGTTACCTGTTTACCTGATGTTAGCATATAGCTACATGTAGCAGTGTACTATGACTGTGTATAGCGCACTTTCTCCCATTAAATATCAATAATAAAAGTTTCTTAACTCAACTGGACATGTTCCAGCAAGAATATGAGCTGAAATCGGGCAGAAATGAACAACACTGGCAACTAAAATTACATGTTTACCTGAAGTTAGCATGTAGCTACATGTAGCAGTGTATTGGCAGCTGAGGAATGACTGTAAAGCATCACTTTCTCTCGTTAAAAATCAATAATAGAAGCTTCTAGTAGGGATATGATCAGAAATATGGGAGAAATTAACAACCTTGGCAATCAAGTTTACATGTTTCCCTGAAATTAGCATGTAGCTACATGTAGCGGTGTATACAATGTAAGCACTTGCAGTCGCTGCCCATTGTCTCGAAAGCAGAAAAACATGTTGGAAACAGAGTATTCAGAACAGTTTGAAGCCTGAGGTTTTGTTTACAGGGATTAGTTTTACATACGTTAACCTCATTATTTTAAACATTGGTCACATTTAACACAAAAAGGCAACATTGTAATGTTATAGATAGCACAGAAAATAAGTAAAGGCGTAATAGGTCCCCTTTAAAGTGTATTTAATTGAAAAATTGTGCATTTATTTGTCCATAAATTCAACTTAATATTTGTAAGAGGTATCACAGCAATATGAAAAAAGCTCACCAGATTTAGGGCCAGTGGACATTTGCAGGGGGAATAAAAGAAGTTTTGGTGAAGGATATTTCAGTGTATCTGGAGCCAGGTCCCCTGGAGAGACGGCCGTTTTTAGTAAAGGTACCAGGGGGCCTCGCTGGGAAACTTAATAAAAAATGTAAAAATGGACTGCTTCAGTGCCCACGTTCAAAGCCTGTGTATCACATGAGAAAATCATGACAAAATGAGACCTCAGAAGCCTCAGCCGCGGCTTAACTATACTGCAGTATATTGTGATGAAAACTCTTTTTTCTCTTTGCCTTTATATGCTCTGAAGGCTTTTCTGTATTTTTGGCTTCCCAGAAGTAATCATTTTCAATTGTACGTTAACACCACAGCATTCTGCAAGAATGTGGTATCAGGTACACAAATGATTTCCACATGTGGTCCGGAGTTTTCTTGCTTACCTCTCGTGCGCAAAACATCCTGCTGTGAAAGCCACTACGACATGGAGAAAAACATCCATGGATTGCAAAAATCCTTGTGTTATACACAGACACACACTCACACACACACACACGTTATATAAAAAGTCGTCTGCTGCCCTGACATATTCTTTTTGTCCTGGCTCCTTTGACGTTAAGAGCAGCCAGTGTTAATATGCATCTTCTAGACCATATGAAACTTTTTGGGCTTGTTTGTCATGTGACTTCAAGCAGATTTATTAGTAAATCGTCACCTCTGCTTTGAGTGGTTGCATCGTTTAAGGATAGGGTTACGTCTTTCACTCATCTTGCATCCAGATAATTATTTCTTTGAAGAGGATTCTTATTAATTTAGAAAATATGTTGTTCTAAACAAAACAATTAGCCTTTAAAGACATTTTTCGGTCCCTTTTTATAGGTTTCTTGTGCGTGAGTGGGATCACAGCTTTCAGAGAACAACATGAAGACATGAGGCTCCTTTTAATGTTCATTTCCTGTGGTAATAGGAATAAATGTTCTCGTGTCAAGAGAAGTTGTTGAATTTCATGCAGACAAATGTGCATCTGGCCTGCTTGTATTTTCCTAAGCTGTGATAATGTGCGGCCAGTGAGATGGGTGTTTCTGCAGAGACCAGCAGGTCAGCATCACAGTAAGAGTCTCCCCTTGTCAGTGGTGGCAGATGAAAAACAGCTGACAGCCATCATTTAAGCCTTCAGTCCAGGCAGGGCTGTTGCTGTGTGTCTAATGATGTTGAACATCAGAGAGAAACGGGTAATGAAGGAAAAAGAGGCTGTTCTGAATATACTTTTTAAGAGATAAGACACATCTCTGTGTTAGAGGAATGTGTATCTTCCGATTAATTTACAGTAGCTACACATGCTTAGCCATGTATCTGACTGGAGCTAAAGTGTTCTTTCTGAGACAAAACTGAGGTATAAGTTTTGTCTGTTGGCCCTCAGTACGATACTTGTCTGTATCTGACACATGATGATTTTCAAGTGAGGCGAGGAGAGATAAAGAGAATCTTAACAGTGAAGAAGGAGATCCCTGCGGTCAGACAAAGCTGAGCTAACGGTTTTGACTGACTGCAGGGGGCCCTGCTGAATTAGGTGTTAAGTATTTTGTGTTTGAGTGACAGCACTGAGCCCTCTGGCAGTGCAAGCTGATGGTATCTTATCCGCCAGCCTGACCGTCCTAGACGCTGCTCCTCTTCTCTCCACAGTGACACCTCATTAACATGCCACACAGCTCAAATCCCACACATCATCCTGCTGGACGACCAACCACCAACCTTCTCTTTACTCTAATACGAATGGAAGAACATCAGACTGTTTCAGTTCTTTGCAAGCTGCAAACCCAAGGGTTGAGCAATTAGGTCAACGTGGAAGTGCCAAAAGCTGCAGTTCCTCTAATGGCCACTTGAGGCTGGCTCCAAGAGCAAGTCAATCCCCATAGACCCCCATGTTGATATGCCCCACTTCACAGCAGAAATAAACAAGTGTACAGCCTGGTACAAAGAACGGGTTTGGTCTCTGTAGCTAATTTCCCTGTTAATGATGACTGTACAGGGCTGTTTAATACTGTTAAGGCTCAAAGTTATAAGCATAATAAGGGTGTTGTCACAACGTCGGTTAAGTAACGTAACCATGGTGTTACCCCAGAGTGTAGGTGTAGCCATAGCTGTTTGAATTACAGCATGTTTTAATCTCATGAAAGTTAATTGTAATGTTTTGGTTGCCCAAAAAACACTTGTTCAGCATCCAGTTGTACTAAAAGTAACTTTTTTTTACTGGCAAAAATTAGCATTAGCATTAACATTATCACAATTAACCACTGACCCAAGCCAGCAGCTAGTGTTAGGGTTAGCTCCACCCTCTGGTCACAACATGATCACTTCTGGCTCCAAAACTCCAGGATGGCGAGGGCCAAAATGCCAAATGTGAGGCTTCAACACAGGGCATCCATTATCTTATACAGTCTAAGATTTTCCCAAAGAAGATGTCTCAACCTGTGCCGTGCATCAGCAGCCAAGCTAAGCAATGTGTTGCCAGTACCTGGCAGTTATTATTTCTCTTTATTAGAGTCTGTATTATGTAAGCCTATCTAAAATATCTCAGTACGCAAGAAACAAAAATTATTCCAGCAGAGGAGATGATTTAAACTTAAGAGTATTACATTAGGTCTAAATAAATTACTCAGCCTCTCATTTGCAGTGGGAGAAATCCCAACAGCGCCCATCAAGCTTCTTGTTCTTGCACAGTGCATAAGCAGTTTTTAATAATGCTGGCGACATATTTACCACTTGAAATTCACAGTAAGTTTTTAAACGATGTGTCCTTGGTTTCAAACAGTCAGACAAAAGCAGGATTCCAATATCTAGCGGGAAGTGGTTATACTTTTGGCCCCCTTTTTTTGTCTTTTTAAGCTAAAACAGGGATACCACCCTCCATGCTGAGTCTCTCACTGCAGCCCTGTGCACTCTGCTCCAACATATGGTGAAATCCAAAGCTTGGCAGGCCTGCCGCACCTAGTTACTGTTGCTATGATTGGACAATATGATCGGGGGAGGATTTTTTTTCTGCCACAAAAGTACATATGTACTGGGATCAGAGATGCAGAAATCTTGGTGCATTAGTGACTTTGCCAATTCCCGCACTCAGTGATCCGTGCCTCTCAGGTGGAGGAGCTGCTGTGGTGAGGTCTTACAGTAACAGAGTCAAGAGGAACTGGTTTTGAGCTTAACACTTCAGAACAGAAACCCACTGCCAGACCTCCCTCACTCTGCCTTTCCATTGGAGAGGCTGTTTCCTGGGGCTAATTGGGCTCTGATTCGGGCCTGCCAGTCCTTGTTTCCTGGTCCCGGTGCTCTGGGCTCCGTGGACACAGATGGGCTGCCTGCTGGAAAACCTTCAGAGATGTTGAGCACACTGTTGCTGTTGGCCACTGGACCCTGCCGCCTTTTAAAATGCCAGAATCCAGACTTTTGTTGTAAAACATGTTCTCTGCGGTACTCCCCGTCAATCAGCAGCAGGCAAGAATCATCATGGGTCTAAAATGACATGAAATATAAACACTGAAATCATGCCAAATTTTATTTTACCAAGGGACACCAGGATTCCAAGTGAGACACATGTGCAGAGTGTGTTGTGTTGACTTTGTGGCCAAGTGTATATATTTCTTTCTGATGCTTAGGGGAGGGGGGCTGTGTTGCATCTCTGCTTGAAAGGCTCGATCTGGATCAAATGTTTTGTGACTCTGGATGGAGCAACACTGTAAAGTTTAGCTGTTGGCTCGCGTTGCCTATTGTTTGTTTGCCAAGCTTCGCCTTTTCACTCCTGTAGTTCTTTCATTAGTCTAAAGCTCAGAGTATGAGCTGTTTCGCTCTCACACGAGCTCTCAATGTACGTAATTGCTAATGGAAACCATGGGTAGCCACTATTGGTTTTTACTTGGAGACAGGAACGGCAGAGGAACGTTCCCGAATGGCGCTGAAACATATGGTATTGTTTTCTCCACAAAAGAGGCTGCCAGTTCACAGGAACACACGCACATTTGCAGCGTGATTAGCTCCCCGTATCTCATCAAGAGAGATGAGATCAACTCAGCCACAGAGGCATTTATCACATTAATATCACCAGAGAGTTATTGCATGCTCATATTATCTATCAACCCTTTCTGTACTTTCCATCCCCCTCCTCTGTTTGCAACACCTCTTTATTTCTAAACAGCCTTTTGCGATTTCCCAGGCGCAGGGTGTTGCTCAGTGGAGGATTACAGCTCTGTGATAATTGATCTCAAACACTTGGATGCCGTCGCCTTTTTACTGCTCGTATGGATGTAATATGTTGGTGCTCATAGGCAGAACGGGCAGGAAATATACTGTTAAATGTCTGGCCCGTGTAGGGTACTGACAGATGTGCTTCTATCGCAGAGATAATGAAGAGAGGCGTTATCTTAACTTACTTTAAACATATATAACATTAGTTAAGACAGGAGTTGCCATTTGAGTTGCTGGAGAACTGCCTGCCTGCAAATACCATTACAAACATAAGTACATGAGTTTCCACCATCACGGACATGAAAGCATGAGTCTCGGTCCCCATGGTATGTAACTCGCTTCTCCTCTACATTCTTTGAATGCACTCAGCTGCCAAGTCTGAGGAATTCCTCTTAAGTCGGGGTTAGATCCCGTTTTCATGTATTTTAACTTCAGAACACATTACAGGGCCTTTGCAGCTAACAAAATTTACCATCAAGATACTTTTTGGCAGTAATAGCAACAGATTGCTTAATAAGAGATGAGCTCTGTTTTCTTACAGTGAGGTTATGCTTTAGTTGGCAGCTCAGAGGAACTCTCCACTCTAGAACTCTGGACCTTTTTGCTTAACACGACAGTATGAAAGTAACAGTATTTAGAGTATTGAGTGACCTCTTATGTAAATAGTAAGCACTCTAGTCTATTTATATTTATATATTCTACCTATTTAGATTTATATATTCCACTAAAGCTCATGAAAGAAAATGTTCTTTCCTTTCCAGCAATTTAAAGGCTCGTTTTTACTGAAATGGGGCACCAACACAAATGACCAGCAAATTTTGGCAATTTTGGTGACCGCAGGCATTTGCGCAAAACAAGTGCAACCATACACCATATATAAAGATGTCTCCACTGACCCCCACTGTACAAAAATATAGGGCTGTATTCAACCAAAGAAAATCTCAGGGGACTGAAATTCTACCTACTCTTCAACTAATCGATCAATCTCTGTATTGAGCATTGTGTGCCCCGTGAAAGCTGTATTTTCCTAGAATAGGGCTCAAAATCAAGAAAAGGTACCACGCACAAAAACAAATCAGCAAATTTTAGCAATTTTTGTGAGCACAGGCATTAGCGCAAAACAGGTGCAACCATTGACTGTAAATAAAGATGGAAAACACATCTTCACTTCCCACTGTACACAACATGAAGCCAAAATATCCCAGACACAGCCACTGCCGTCTTGCACTGGTGGGATAAGTGTGATAAGAACTACATAAAATGACAGAAACAATCTTTGGGAAAAATTTATAGATGTGTACTTTGAGTTTTTAGTTCGTCTCAAGTCTTTGGCTTTATGACCTGTACTGCAGCCAGCCGCCAGAAGGTGAATTAGGTGTTTTAGCACTTTTGGGGAGTTGTCATGTTGTCCATCTTTTTTTATACTATTCACTGGTACAAATAAAACGCAGATGGACACAACGTGAAAGAGAGCTGAATCCCAAATCACTCCTTACCCCAGCCACTTAGCTCTACCCCTCTTTAGGGATAGGACAACATGGCACTCCAAATGGAGGTTTTTCAGAGGCATACTCTAAAAAAAGTGTTATGAGAAATCTCCCACATCAACACACAATCAGACAAACTGTCATCTATCTGACTTAAAGTCTTAAGGCAGGGTTTCTCACACATTCATTTGTTTGTGGCCGCCTGCCACGATATCAACCTCTGGCGCCACATATTGATTCTCTATTTTTGGAGCTGGACCATTGATTCGGGGCACTGTTGGACTATACTGCTGATTATTCAGAGGACCACACCCTTGGAGCGCAGAGCGTACTCTTTGCACAGACAGAGCAGCAGAACATCCGGCACAGGAAAAGTGAAACTTAACTGTTTGTTGTGCTGTTTCTAAAATTTAGCTCTCACTCACCTCTGAAGCAGCTGCTCTTTTCATCCATCAATCATCAACTCTGCTGATCAAACTCCACAAAGTGCTGCTGAATTTAGAAAGGGAACAGAGAACCAAGACAAAGGGATGCGCACCCACACAAAAGCTTGTCGCCCCTGTTTACATTAATGCCATCGACGACTACTGATGACATATCAGAACAGTTGTCCTATTGCATAGAGTATGCTTTCAACCACTACACCTTGTCTGTCTTTTACAACAGGTACAGCATCATTTGGAAATGAGAGGTAGGGGTAAAAATAAGAAATGGGATTGGGCACCTGAGGTTCCAAAATACAAATTCACATCACCCTAAATATGCTGTTAATGAAGTGACAGCTAATAATGCCCAAACTGCTAGTATGTTGGCGCAGTTGGTTATTGATGTGCAAACAATTAATAAAAGCTAATGAATGTATTTAAACTCTGTTGTTCTTCTCCTTCTACAAATATTTGAAAACCCTCATTTATGTCTTCAAGGTCCAATTGACATTTGCAGACTTGCTTGCTAGTGTTTAACAAAATGCACATGGTCCATTAACGTTAAATCTTGGTGTCTCGTCCGAAGACTTAAGTGATTAATGAAGGTATTCACTCTGTGCCAGCTGTGTGGAAAGTAAGCAGGATTTTTAAGGAGTAAGATTGTTCTTCTCGGTCATTGAGTTCTGAGCAGAAGGAACACAAGTGAACATGATCCCCCGGAAACACGGAGGGTGTTTCTGCCTCCGCAATCTGAACTATCAGTGTGTTTTTAATTTATCTATCTATTTCGGAGATAACTGTGTGCTTGTGCCAGCTCAAGCAGCCAAATTTGTCCTGCATCTGTGTTTGTGATTAAAGCAAGCCTGAACAGCTTTTAACACGAATACAGTTTGGAGCCAAAATGAGCAACAAAATTTCACTGACCGCCTAATCAGCAAAACACAGCCTTGTCTGCACTTCTCCTCCCACCTCAAAGCAAATTGTGTTCATTTTGTGCCAGGAAACTACCAAACAGGCACAGACGCAAAGAAAAAAAAAATAGACTTGAGTCTGAGGAAAATTGCATAAAAACTGCATTTGCCCTTGCGCTGGCTTTGCCCTGCAGAAAAATAGAGCCCTTAGTATTTTGGGCCTGTCAGCTGAGCATGCAGCAGAGGAGACAGAGAGAGAGAGGGAGAGTTTGTTAAAGCCCAGAGTGGGTCCCTCACTTCCCTGTTTCAAATTCCTGAGGTTTCCAGTGCTTTGGAAGGTCTGGAGCTAATTTGGCTTTCAGGCTTTCCCCTCTAATTCTTTGCGACTAATTACAGTCGTATTCCTGCAATTAAACTGATAAACTCTGCTGAGCTTGGCAAGGTTAGCGAAGAAACCCCAGCCCCTCCTTACTGGCTCTGGGCACCACCGATTCGCCATCTTTTTGTGTTGCCTTTCGCCATAGTAAACACACTAAATATAAAATCAACCTGAATTCTTCGACAGAGCCTGTCTCTGAGGCCGCAGTATTTACTGCCTCTGGTGACAATGCCAGGAACATCGGGGGGAGCGTCCAGAGGTCAGGCAGATGTTGTGCATGAGGGGATTTGAGCGGTTATGTCTGAAAAACCTAAACACCCCAAAGGGATATTATTCTATTATCATTAAAGCATGATTGCAATTTAGGGACAACTTCATAACATCATCACAGAGAAGTGGTCTTACGTATTCCTCTTGGATTCAAGTGGCTTGAATGTTTTAATTGGGCCTGCCAGCACTGTCTCAGCTCATGCATACAGATAGGTCACCTAGGGAGAAAGAAAAACAAGCATGGAAATAAAATGAGTTGGGCTGTCTAGACCGTGTGCTTGGACTCATTTTGGTCGTTCGCTAGGTTTTTCAGCACATGTGAATGTTTATCTCTGCAATGAAGCATACGGGCTGAGCTCCATTAAGTGCTAAAGGGGTGGTCCCTCCTCAATACGGCCAGCTTCCCTGTCAAACGCAAATCAGCACCTCTTTGCACTTCATATTTTTAAGACCTCATCTTTTATCTGTGTTTATTTCCTAGCAACCTACAGTTTTATAACTGTAGAATTCAGTGTATGACGTGCAGAACGTTATTGTCTGAATCTTTTAAAAGTTGGTTATGCTAGCAGTTTAATGCCTGTGTACTAGTATAGCCTAAACTTTTGTGTGTGAGTGTTTCACCTGCTCTGAGTGTGTGCCCAACCAAGCGTCATCCTCCGAGGCTGAAAAATGAAGCCAATGCAGAAGTGCCATAAACTGCAGTTCCTCTAATGGCCACTTGAGGCTGGCTCCGAAAGTGAGTCAGTCCCCACAGACAGTCATGTTATGACCCAACTTTAAAGCAGAAATAAACATGTTTGCAGCCTGGACAAAGAACTATTTTGGTCTCAATGGCTTATTTCCCTTGCCTGGGACCAGACCCTGAATCCACCCACTCCACTGGGTTTAGAACAGCTGTTTATCAGTAAAAATAAAAAATGACTAATGAGTGCAGCAGGAGGACTCGATTAGCCAATTGGCACCACGGGCGGGATTAATTGTGTTGTCGAGCAGTGCACCGGAAACCAATGAGGAGTAATAACAACAAGAGCGAGCTCTACAGATGAGATAAAAGATGTTTTTGTGGCAGTTCAAAATCAACATGTTTTCTTAATATCGCCCCACATCATAGTTTGTTACTTCACTCCGTTCCACTCTTAAAACTAATGTTGGCATGACTACGCATTAGATTCATGTGGATACATTGGTCTCTAGTGAGTGGTTAGGGAACATCTCAGTTCATCATCAGTACATCTGTTAGAGTGGATGCAATGTTAGACTGAGGATGGAAACAAGTGTAATAAGCTGATAGTTCTGTCTGATATAAAGCAATAATTTCTAGGGATGTCTCAGCCTGATCTCAAAGATCAGCATCAGAGCCCGATCTGATCTTTTGTTTTACATCAGCTGTTGTGTTTTCACTCCCGAAGCTTTCATGCACAGCACAGCATTGAGCTCCCATGCATGAGCGGAGGCTGAGCCCCTCCAGCGACAAAACACTACATGCCATAAACAACAGCAAAATGCAGTACACAGCTGTTTATTTAAGTTATTTACCAAAGTTGTGAGCACTCCTTTCGTTTCAGCACTGGCTTCATTTCAGCTCAGTTGCTTGTTTGTCATCGATGGTGCCAACAGAGCCAACGATAACCACACTCACCACACCACTGCAAATGCAACAAAAGCCATGCAAGCAAAAAGCCAGTTAGAATTCCAGTCAGTCCAACTCCAGCGCGGTGACATGGTGAAGTATCAGATCGGAACATGGTATTGACAAATACTTGATATTAAATGAGGCAGACTGGCATTGGTGACAACTTTTTTTTTTCTTTTTTTTTAATGTAACTCACCTGTTTGATCTGGTGGTCAGATCACCGACAGCGCTCCTCCAGAGCTCCACCTTCCAAATATGGTTACTTCTTGCCCCAAAAGTCCAAGATGGCGACGGTACAATGCCAAATTTGAGTCTTCAAAACAGAAGTCCACAAACCAGTGGGTGACCTCATGGTGGTTACGTCCATTATTTTATACAGTTTATGGTGCCCACCTACTGGCAGTCCTGTCTGCGTCATGTATTTGTGTCTTTGTTATCCCCTTGTGGCTATCCTGAAGCAGACCTCCACATTTGTGATGACGCACGTGTAAAAATACTCCGAGCATATTTGTAGAAGCTTTGAAAAAACGGTTGGGATGGAGTGTGAAGGATGGGTTTCACCAATGTTTAGAGAGCAGGTTTAATTTTGGAAAGGCCGAGCTCTCTTGTCCATCTGCCTGCAGCTTCCTTATTTGATGTTTTTTGAATAAAAATAGAGCTGAGCTTGGTTGAGCTGACTTTTATGTGCATATTCTTCTCAACAAAGAGGTCACTGCTGGCTTAAATCTGGAAACGTTCAACTGCAAAGTTAAATACAGAATATTCCATCAATTATTTTGTTACTTTAGTGAATAATTCACCTGTAATAGATGCTGGAAATCACAGAAGCCGAATTGAAAACATGCACTTATCTCTCTTCTGTTTTGGCATTTACGTAGCGCAGAACTGAGAAAACAGCATATTACAGAAGCTCTTTTGTCCTCCAACACTCTCATGTTTTCCCCTCCTCCAGGTATCTGAGGGCTCAGAGGTCCACTTCCAGCCAGGAAACTTCTCCCTCTCGTGCCAGATCCAGAAGGAGACCCTTCCCCATGGCAACGAGCACCTCCTCAACTGGGCGCAGAAGAAGTACAGGGCAGTCACCTCGTTCTCTGAGCTCAGGATGACTCAAGA
The DNA here is from genome assembly GCA_026686955.1 of Epinephelus cyanopodus. Classification (NCBI taxonomy): domain Eukaryota; kingdom Metazoa; phylum Chordata; class Actinopteri; order Perciformes; family Serranidae; genus Epinephelus; species Epinephelus cyanopodus. The sequence goes on from CM048920.1 coordinate 9,116,976, forward strand.
CATCTACATCAAAGTCGGAGAAGGTGTGTTCTAGATTCCCAAAATTCCCAACATAGCTCTCGGCCCCCAAGGCATGCCTCCCTATTCCCCTTCAGCTCCCATAACTGCACGTAGCTTAGTGTTTGAACCAGTTTACATGCACGTCTCTGGGAAACGAATTTCCTTCCCACAACAGGCATTCACCCTTTAACACAATTTATCAGGCTACCTGTGGTAGCTCTGAGCTGTGGCTGCTCACAGCCCTGAGTTGCTGAACCCCAGAAATATAAAGGAAATGCACAGACAAAGTGTTAGAGTATTATGGCTAAACTACAAAAAAATTAAATCACTGCACGCATTACTCTGCTTATACCAGTATATATATATATATATTTTTTTTTTTTTTTAAATATATAAACAGATGCTTTCTATTTTTTTAGACTCCTTATAATGTTTTTTCAAGAGATAGAAGTTGATTATTAATCAAGTATTCAGAAATTAATCTGCAGCTATTCTGTTAAATTGATAAATTGTTGAATATCTTTTAGTTCTGGACTGTTGGTCCGACAAAACAAGCAATCTGAATACAGATAATAGGGAAATGTGACACATTTTTATGAGATTTCATAGACTAGATTATTAACTGATTAATGATAAAATAATCTACAGACAAAACTGAAAATAATTTTTAGTTGCAGAGGTATGTGGCACATTTGGTAATCATAAAAATGTTAACTTAAAGTGGAAATAAACAAGTTGTTTGCTTTAATGTATCATTATGAAGTAAATGTTGATTGCACAATGTAATAGCTAAAGAATAGTGACACTGTGATTGTTTAGATTTGTACCCTGTACGCCTTGCTTTCACTATGAATTTCTTTCTGCCGCATGTCACAAAGGAAGTGCATTAACAATTACACAGCCAAATCAAGAAGAGGAAAGCACCTTTTTCCCCCTATTAGGTATCGATAGCTATCCCCAGTTACCAAAAGCTACCAATGTAAGTTCTTTGCAGTCGCTATCTTTAGTGGCAGAAATGGCGAATGTGGAACAGCTAACGTAAATGCAGAAAACGAAATGCAGTGTATCCTGTGTTGTTGTTAGCTGCTAGTTTCTGAGGAAAACGGAAAGCAATCCTGTTGTGTTTGCGACAGTGGCGCTAACAATAATATCACTTGAAGACACTAGATGGGTAAAAGTTAGAAAGTTTCCTTGTAAGACACTAACAAAACTAATTTTTTTTAGATTTATATTATGCGATATTCATATCCCTGTATGCTGACTGGTCATCTTCTTCATCACTACCTTTGCGAGAGCATTGCTCTACTGTCAAACAGAAAGTGTGAAACAAGCATTGAGAGTGTGTCGTGTCACTTGTGTGCTTGTGCACGTGCGTATTTTAATGCTCATGAATGATACAAACACAACAAGATAAAACACTCATTAAAAAATATTGCTTTGTAACACTTCTAGAGGTCAAAAATTCTTTAGGGTACGTTCAACATAATGGATGACATCATCAGCATAATAGTCTGTAATTAATGTGTGTAGGGTACTGTCAGTCTTGAGACCATTCACATTTAGTCTGTTTATTTTTGTATGAATGAATGCGTGATCATAGAGATAAATAGAGATGCTGAAGTTGTAGACAATAAAAAATGAAGCCAGGACAGTGATCTGAACAAAACTGTGAAATAGGCAAATTGGTATTTAAGACTTTGGAGGGTGATTTTAGCTTTTAGACAGATTGTCAGATCATCTTTGACAAAATCTTATCCCTTGATTCAAATCCATGGAAATGTTTATGATTTGTCTCTTTTGCCAAGTGGTCTGACCTCCATTATTCTCACAAATATGACAATAATAAATGTACAACATCTGGTGGAGAGCATGTATAGAGTGACGAAACATCAGATGGAAAAAACCCAAGGTAAGCAGAAGATTAACTATCGCTTTTACTTTTTTCCAATAAGTAAGATGAGGGGGAGTTTGGGTGAAGTGAGGAAGCACTGGGAGATTCTCAGGGGAAGCTATGATTGATCTTTATACGTTTGAGCTGCGGACTTTCGATTCTTCACTCTCCACTGGCCATACACGCACTGAACAGACAGCACGTCCAACTTCAAATGCATCAGCTCTCAGACGGGACATCTTGTTTTTAACGAGCATCTTTCAGCACATGGAAATAAAGAAAAGCTCATGTCTGGAGAGACGTAATGGCACCACTACTGCCGGTGATAAGTTCTCTCTCTGTGTTAGTCGCTGTGGAGTGGTTGCTCAGCCTGCAAGCGTTTGGCTTGTGTCATTAGGGGGCTGTGGTTTGGCAAAAGCCCAGAGTGCCATGATGTTTACTTCAAGCAAAGAGCTGTAGATTTCCACTCCTCCACATCGTCAGTGGTGTTTCATGAAGATGGACAGATTCTCACTTTGCTTCCTAACCAGGCTCGTATACTCAAGGTCTCCCCTCAGCTCTTTAAAGTGCCACAAGGGTTCCGGAAAGGAAGGTGCCAACCTTCAGTTTACACTTTGTCCTTGGCTCTGTTTGCCAAATAAGGAAGCAGCTGTCTTGTGTTTTCTCTGAGTGCTGAGAAGGGGTGTAACTTTTTACTTTCTAAAGGTACTTTATTAGCAGTTTGTGAATTTTTTGAACAGTCATGCAAGTGAAGGAAAAAACACTATGAAGTTGATAAAATATGTTTATGAATATCATTGTCCTGTTATTGTTAGGGGATTCTGGTGAAAACCTTTGCATGGTTTTCCCACGTAAAATCCAAAAGAGTGATTTCCCTGTTGATATGAAGACAGGTCATGCCAATCAGAGCACACCCAACCTCATCCAACAAGGGTCCTAGTTAGCTCTGCGACAATAGGTATACCAGCTGCAGGGCTGTGTGATGAAGTGAGCAGGAAGACTGTTCCTCAGCTGAAACGGCTCGGTCAAAGCAAACATCCACCCTACTGAAGTCTCCGTGACAGGACATTGAATTCCTCCCAGAAGCAGGGGGTACTGTTACGCAGCTGACCTCGTGCTGTGACCTCTCTGTGGTGCAGGGTAACAGAAAGCCGTATTTCTCCTTTGGGGGATTAAAATAGCCTTACAGAGCCCCTGACCAGTAACATAAATATCTCTCCGCTTTCAGATCCACTGTTTTCTGACACCTGCAAAATTGATACCAAGTTCCTGTCTCTGAACTACCTGGGCGGCTACGTGGAGCCACAGGCATCAAAGGGCTGTGTCCTGTCCGGACCTGACAAAGACCAAGAAGTCCACATCATCGAGCTCCAAGCCCCCAACTCCAGCAGGTGAGCAGCCAAGAAAACATGTTGTCATAGTTTCATTTCGAGGTCAAGATGCTCTCACTAATCTCTGAGGATTAGTTTTGGATGGAAACTCCCATGAAAGCGAGTTGGGGGTCACTTAGTGGTGTTGTTTTGCAAAAGATATTTCAAAACTGGGTTTCAAAGTGCAGGTTGCCAGATAATCGTCTCACTCCCCCAGTGTAGTGATTACCCTGTATGCCCAAAAGACTACAAATCTGGGAATGTGTTGCGCTGTATCTCACTCCAGTGTTATCAGGTCTGTAGTGCACATGTCTGCTTTTTTTCTGGGAATGCATCCAGCTTTTTAATTAGTTGGCCAGACGCAGAAGGCACGATAACACTACGGACTGTAGACCTAACCGTCCAAAATTCTTCGTCTCTCCCTCTGTGCAGTGCTTTCCAGGTGGATGTCATAGTAGATCTACGGCCTCTGGAGGACGATGCCCCGCTGCATCGTGACGTCGTCTTGCTGCTCAAGTGCGCCAAGTCTGTCAACTGGGTCATCAAGGCCCACAGTGTGATTGGCAAGCTGGATGTAGTGGTAAGCTAGCAGCATGAAAACAGACAAAAGCTTTCCATTCATCTCTTATTCTCCTCTGCTGACTTCACCACTGAGATTTTATATCATCTTATCACACATCACAGTAGCTCACAAGTCATGTCGCAGGCAGAAATGTCAGCACTTTGCACCAATGACCAAAGAATTTGTCACATCAGAAAGTGTGTTGAATTGGCGCCCGGTCCCGCGCTGCAGGACAGGGTGGGGATAACAGGTTAGGAGGAACTGTGACATTTCATCGTGGCAGCTCCAGGGATTGTCATCACATTCAGAGAGCCAGGCGCAGCAGTGGTGGGGGCATCACATATTTTCAGAGCCAAGGCTACTACAGTACTCCAGCTGCACATAAGCTGCTTCCCATCAGTCACAATGGAGAATTATGAGACGCGCCTGCTTTGGGCACTTTCTTAAGCGGCGAGCTGTTAGGGCCTCCTCGCCACACACAAAAGACAAACACTGGCTAATTACTGCAATATATCAGAATGCCCTTTATTGGAACTATGGTTTTATACATATCAGTGCTGAGTATGAGTACACAGTTTTGATATTAAATCTTCATTACTGTTACTCAAGTCTCTCAGGACTCTTAGAAACTATAAGAATATGACACCTATGTAAACTTTGGAAGAATAGTTTAACTGTAGATCATGTCGATGGGGAATTGGCAGTAGTCCAACCACTGAAATTGCTCCAGGGATGACATTTTAAACCCTGAGTAAAAAAAAAAGTCTGTGCATTTGGACCGAAAGAGACTCGCTAATGTTGTGGTTTTCTCAAAATATTTCATTTGTCCTGTGACATTTGGTATTTATGGTATGACAGACCCATCAGTTGTATTATGTGCACCTCTCTGCTGCGTTAACCCTGTACTGATTTCAGTGGAGGTGAGTGAAGGGGTTCTGGGTTTCCTTACTGTGTAATGCTGATACTCCTGCAGGGCTGCTGCAGCCATGACACTGCACCTTTTTTCCAGGCGCAGTGTGTTTGTACAGCTGCCCGGTCACTGCTGTACAGTAAGTCAGTCAGGTTGTGTGAGTGTGATGCCAGGTCACAGGCTGCGGTACTTACATCAGCACAAACGGATTGTAATGCCTCTGGTGGAAGTTGGTGGATGATTTGTGTTTTCTTCTACCCACTCGGATCATTTTTAGCCATGCTGGATAATTTTTAGAATGGCTCATGAATGGCAATGTTGGCCCTTTGGTCAGCGCGTCCACCAACAGTTATTGGATGGATTGGCAGGAAATTTTGTAAAGACATTCTGTGTCGCCCACAGGATGAATTATTATAACTGTGGTGATCCCTTAAAGAGAGTCATGTTTTTTTCAATCCCGTATTTTTGTCTAAGTGACCAACGGGAACAACAATTTTTTAAATTGGTCCAGTATTAAGGGAGAGAGCTGCAGCCAGCATTGGTGTAACAGGCTGCAGTGTAACCACCCTGGGCATTTGGCACTGTACATTTACATCCATGAAAAGTGTGCCATGAATCAGTATATTTGCCCCCAGCTTTTATGCCTTTTTTCGTGCCTTTGACACAAACGTTCACATGGAATTAAGGATGAACTGAATAGATTTTGGTGGTCACAGGTCAAACGTCAAGGTCACTGTGACCTCATCTGTCTCATTCTGGTGAATGCCAAATTTGACTCAAACATCCACTTGGAGTCAAGGATTAACTTATTAGATTTTGTTGGTTAAAGGTCGAAGTTACTGTGACCTTGTCTGTCTTATTTACATAAACACAACGTATCAAGAACACCTTGAAGGATTTTTTTTTTTTTTCAAATTTGGCACAAACTTCCACATTTAGTCAAGGATGAACTGATTACATTTTGGTGATTAAAGGTCTAAGGTCAAAGTCACTGTGACCTCGTCTGTTTAATTCTCATGAACACAATATCTCAAGAACACCTTGGAGGAATTTTTTTCAAATTTGGCACCAACGTCCACTTGGACTCAACAATGAATTGATTGGAATGAAATTGGTGTTCAAAGGTCAAGGTCACTGTGACCCCATCAGTCAGTCTCATTCTCGTGAACACAGTATCTAAAGAACACCTTGGGGGCATTTCTTCAAATTTGGCACCAACGTCCACTTTCTGTCACAGATGAACTGATTAGAATTTGGTGGTCAAAGGTCAAGGTCACTGTGACCCCATCAGTCTCATTCTGGTGAAGGCAATATCCCAAGAACATCTTAAGAGAATTTGGCCTCAAGAATGAACTGGTTAGAATTCGCTGGTCAAAGGTTGATGAAATTTCACACAAATTCCTAATAAGATAAAATGTTGAAATGATGACATTTTTATATTTAAAAAAGGTCAACTTCACCGTGACATCGTAATGTTTTGCAAAAGCACTTTTCTGTATATTATTCAGTGTCATATCTCAGGAACAGAAGGGGAAACATTTGGTCAGATACTGAATTGGTGACACTAATCTTAAAACGGTGCTGATTGCATAGATCTTCTGTGCTGCTGGGGTAAAGACGTGTGCGAAGCATCCATGTTTTCAGAGACATGGATGTTAACTGTACGTGCAGCGTTGTTTAGTCACACTTGTTTTAACTTGCAACAAATTAATATAAATTTTAAAAACCATTCATGAGTTTTGTAAATGTGATTTTTTTTTCACTCATTTGTTTTGGTGACAGTCTAATATGACCTCTTCAGGACTCTGAACTCAAAGTTTGGGACCTGGGACTTGTCTTGGGACTTGAGTGCAACACTTGAGATTTACGTGACTTGCAAAACTGTGTCTTGATCCCACCTTTTTGTTCCCACGAGCTGACACTTTGACTTTTATTTGACAGCAGTGGCACACAGGATGCTGTGCTTGTGCAACCAGTGTTTGTGAGCGTGTCAACTATTTATGTGATAGGATGGCCTCGTAAAAAACAAAATCTTGCTCCTGTCAGAAAGCGGGTTCTCCTCGGCGTTGCTCAAGAGAGATGAATGTGTGGGAAACGGCTGTGAGAACGAATCGTTACTCCCTCACACAGGGAGGGTATGCTGTAGGGCAGGACATGAATTTTAAGAGCAAACTAACATGTTGGTCTCACAGCATTGATTGAGGGATGACACGCCCATGACCTCACACTCATACATATGATTCACACTCAGCGCAGCATGAGAACAGGACTGTACTTGAAATGGAATATCTGCGGAGCAGTAAATCATGTCCTCTGTTTCTGAAGATCTTAAAGGAGCTTACACAAATGTATGATCTTCTAGAAATGCCAATTTGTTCTTTTTGATGGAAAACATACACTAAGACAAGAAATATGACATATCTGCTTTCTTTTCCACAGGCCTCTGATACCGTGAGTGTCAGCTCAAATGTGGAGAGACTGATGCAAGTGTCAAAATCCCCCAGGCAGCACTTGCCATCAGGGCCACAAGCACTGATAAAGTGGGCAGGGGAGAACGGCTACAGCCCAGTCACGTCTTACACCAGCACTCCTGTGGCTAACCACTTCAATATCCGACTTAGAGAGCCAGGTAAAGAAGAGACATCCTCTGAATTCAGTCATACTGAAGCAGAAATTGCGTGCTCAGTTAAATTATAGCAAGAACACCATGTGTGAGATATACAATTTAGCAGCTGCTACAATTTCAAGACTAATATTGCGCATTTCACGGTCATAATAGAGAGACGAGCGTGAAATTGTGAAATGGTTTTATAGTCGCAGTCCTGTGTAATTTCCCTGCCTGTTAAATCAGCCTCATGAGGTTTCAACAATGTGTGACTTCCAGATGTGGTGGATCCTCTGGAGAGCATCTTGCCTCCAGAGCTCTCCATCCTGCGCGACTCCAGTCCTCATCCAAGAGCGGGAGCTGCGACACGGCACTCCGGCCTGCCCTTTCCCTTCCCTCCGTCTGTGTCTGACGGTCTACCCTACCTGCCTCTGTCCCCCGGCAACCGGCCCTGGGAGAATGGAGAGTTCGAGGAGCACCAGGGCGTTCTGAGTGTCGGCCTCAGTGTGCAGTGTGAGGACACGAGGATGGTGGTCAGCATCGACAAAGAAAGCCTGCAGGTGAGTGGACAGCAGGATTTCATCCATCATGGAGCCTGCCTAGAAACATATCAGGCTACAACGAATGATTATCCCAGATGGTTTAGTTTTATTTTATTCCAGCATGCAACAAGCATAAATAAACACAACTTGTTTTACACAACAAAATGCAAAAAAAAAAAGAACCAGAAACACAAACTATCCCTGAATAGCATGTACAGTAACATAAGGTGCCGCAAATAAATTGATTATTCATCAAATGTTTGTATTATCGAAATTGTATTAGCTTGTTGCACATGGGATGGATGAAATGATAAAATTGGAGAGCAGTTAGTTTGCTTCCCAGCCACAGTCAATAAATCCTCGCATTTCACAACAGCACCACACGGACAGTTTAACTTTCCGCTAACTGCTAACAGCTGACTGTTGACTAAAAGCTTCAAGTTCACAGCAAAAACTTCAACACTTCCTATTTGATCTACTTTATTTAAGTTTATTTCAACATTTCTTTATTTAAATTTATTCTAAAAGTACTTTATTAAACTTTATTAAAACTATATTGAACTTGATTATTATAGTACTTCTAGAAACAATACTTTATTTACTTTATTATAACACCTCACTTTTAAAGTTAATAAAGTATTGTGATAGTAAAGTTTTAAAAAGTACTATTATAAGTAAGTTAAATAAAACTGTTCTAATAAAGTTCAATAAAGAGCTGTTACAATAAAGTTTAATTTGTAATCTTTATTAAAACAACACTTTTTTAAACTTTGTTATAACATCTTTATTTAACATTATTATAATAGTACTTTAACTTTGTTGTTACAGTACTTCAGTTACTAGTTTACTGTAGTATTTTAGTAGTGTAGAGTAGTTTAGCGGATGTTATTATTTCTAAACCGTATTGCCCATAATCAAATTAAATAAATACATCTTCTGTAGATTAACAAACGAATTGTTAAAGCAAAGAAACAAACAGTTGAGAAATATCCCACTCCAATGTTAAACAGACAGATAGAAACTGAATGTTTTGTTTCCCAACTAGACTTTGTCCAGTGTCACTGATAATTTGGAGTGCGATTCAAGTCGCACATCTGAAAAGTGTTTGACCGTCTGATCAGTCACATTTGCTTTTGAGTATTTTGTTTTTCATCTGTGCTCTTGCGACATAGACTTGATGTGACAAACTGTGACATGAGGGACAGAAAACAACAAACATGGAGGACACTCAAAGAGAATACCAGTGTCAAGAGCAATTAGTGGGATAAATGAAAGTCTTCTGCTCTGCTCTTAATAAATGCCAACATAACTTTCATGTTGCTAGATTTTTAATATCTGCAAAGTATCTTTTGTGTGCATGCATGTATTATATCAAAGTGACATTATGGTAATGATAGCAAATGAAGAAACTGTCCTAATACACACATCTTTAGGTCATTTGTGAGTTAATGTCTTGGCCTTCAGCTGCAGAGATCAGTTTTGCCTGCTGCCGTGATAATTGCCATACTTAAGGAAAACCTGGTTAAACATCCGCAAAAGTAAAACAAAGAGAAATACTGTTAAGTAAATACTCTTAAGCGTCCCTGGTATACACAGGCTGACATTGAAGCAAGTGGGACGTTTCCCAACATTTGCCGTCTGAGCGCGGGAATGGCACACACAGCCCACATCACAGAATGGAAACTGGCATAGACTGTAATTAGGAGAAGCTGAGGCTGGAGCTAGACCACCTTGTGGGATTTGTTTATTCCTGGGAACTCAAAGTCTCACACAACACACTTTTTTTTAATTCCAGAAATGAGTTAATAAGGAAAAGTTGTTTTTTTTTATCTTTTTCCAATGTTGCAGTTTTTTTATGTTTCCTCAGGCGAACGGGTACGCTCATGCCAACCTCACGCTCCAAGACCCAGCTTGCAAAGCAACAGTCAATGCCACCCACTACACACTGGAAACTCCTCTGACTGGCTGTCAGACCACCGTATATCCCATGCAGGGCAGTCCAATGGCCCTCTACATCAACTCTGTGAGTACAACACCTATTATTACGCTAAAACAAGTCATGTCAATAAAGCTGGTTTACCTGAACCATAAACAGTGGCCACCTAGATTATAATGTAAATATAAATGTGAAAACAAACACTGTCTTTTAAGTTAAAATTAAAATGCATTTTTGCTAAGAAATCAGCATCTGTTTTGTTTTGACTTGTACTCATAGAGTTTATTAAAGAAGTGGATGGAGCCCACACGTTTGTAAAGTGAAGCCTATGTGAAATTGCCTTAAACACATACTGTAGGTATTACAGTACGGGCCCAAGGCTTTAGGGGGCCCATAAGTCAGAGCCTCTGCGTGAAGTCACTGTCATTAACTTTGCATTTCTTATCAAAGGGCTCAGTCATCATGTCAATAACAGAGTCCCAAATGTCCTAAAAAAGAAAAACTGAAGGAAAAGCCTAAATGTTGACTTTGAAGATGTCACAAGAAAGAAACCATCATGATGCAGTCTGTTTTAAGTGCTGGAGAGCACCTTTTACTGGTTAAATTGTAGCTCATTTCGAATGTTATATGAACACTGTTCCTATGGTGGCAAGTTTGCATACATAAGTTAACTGTAAGTGCAAAATTAAAGGATGTTTTGCTGCCTTTTCATCTTCGCTAGTTAACAGTTGGCTAGCTGAAGACTGAAAAAAAAGGAAACCAACAAAAATTCACAATGCCGCTCAAAGGCTACCACCGGCATCTATAGACAACTTTGAAGTTGCAGTGTCTTCATGCATGTCAGTCAATGCATCAATCAGCCATTCCACTTGTTTTAATTATTGTTATTATTGCATGACATATGTTTTAGTGATTATCGAATGTTCAAGCATTAAAAAATTGTGTATGAATTTCCACCAGATTTTGCAAACTGCAAATATTGTATTTCCACTTTTGGAGAGAAAATCCTTCTTAGCTCCATACTCTCATCCAAGTATGGTCACTTCTGGCTCCAAAAAACCAAGAGGGCAACTGCCAAAATGCCAAACATAAGGACTAGGAAGCTCGCCAGGCTTTGAAGCCAATTTTCGCAGAGTTCGTCATGTGATGTCATTGGGCCCATAAAGAGTTTCCTATCGTCTTACATTGAGAAAGAGATGTCTGTAAATCACAATCCCATGTGAAACCCCTGTTTTACTCTCAGGATTTAATCCATTTGGTCCGATAACATTTTGAAAGTCTAGAACGGCTGCAAGGTTAAATAATTTATACCATTCAAGTTAGCAGAGCACTAAACCAAAAGTAGCGGCTTGGTTGGCGGAAGTGGAAATAGAGTTTTTACTTCAAGCGCCACTGAGCAGCTTTCATAGGAAGGACCAGGGTCCCGCTTTCAACACTCCATTCAGATCTCATAATTCATCCATGTTCAAAATGGGAGTGATGTCACAGTGGCTATGTCCACTTCTTTTATACAGTCTAGTAAATGCTAATGAGAAGAGGCTTTATTTATTTTTGTGCAGGGATAGCACCTCCTAAATTAGCATTGCTGTTTGTCTTTGCTAATGCTAACAAGGCTAACTATCTAGTTTGCACAGCTTGTGAGCTTTCATTTTCTGAGTGGAACACAAACATCTTAAATCACAGATGGTAAACAAGCAAGGCTTTGTGGGCTTGTTAAAACAGAGAGAGAAAACATCTTGTATCAATGTTTGTCGGCTATTTATGGCTATGATGTGCTTCAGTTAGTAGTTGACAGCATGTTTCTTAGCAACATCAGCGATCTGATCTCAGCCAGCTGATAGTAAACACAATCCTTTCACTTTCTCCACAAATTGCTTTATACAAATTGTTTTTTTGGATAAATAGAAAATGGAATAATAAGATTAATTCAAAGTACATTTGCACGTATTGCTGAACAGTGTGGGAGTGTTTTTATGGGACTCAGCATTCACATCTGACATCTCCACTTGTCTTCATTATTATGGAATGCATTCATTCAGCGTGTTTGTTCTAACAAGCAAGGATGAATCACTTCCTCCCCAACCTTTTGAGATCTTTTGTGGGGGAAATTTGGAACAACACATTTTCTGTCCAGTGCAGATTGAAAACCCGGGCACACGTCCAAGGTTGCCTTTTGTGTTAGCAGTTGGATGCAGGGATAACCTCTGACCCCGGTCAAAAGAGATAAAATTTCATTGTTTGGGTCCCAACACATCAAAGATAATCTGCTCTAGCTGTTGTTGTTTCTCCGATCTTGTGACATGTTGATTTAATTCGGCAGTGGCACCAGGGACAGGTCAACTAATTTGGTGCAGACTCAAGAAAACATGGTTGGTGTCACTGAGATTGTCCTCTCACCTCATTAAATCAGACTTCTCTTAAAGCGGTGTGTACTCATGTCAGACCCCTGACATTCTTCTACTCTACTGAGAAATTAATAGTATGTTTTTATGTTTTTGTCCAGGACGAGTCCCACTGCTGAAACCACGGGACATTCCCACATTTTAAATCCAACTCATAGGTTGCAGAATGTTTTGGCAACCCCTTTCAAAGATTCAGATCTCGGTGTTAAGCAACACTACTCACAACTGGACCTTTTAAAGAAAAAAGTCTGGAAGGGATTTTTCTTTCACTTACTAACCGATGTGGCTCAGGCTTTGTGACTGACGGACTCTTCTGTGGATTGCAGGTCCTGATAAGTCATGCTGAGACTAAGGATGGGAGTGGTGGGCCGCTGGATTATGAGGATCTGGAATCTGGAGACGTGCTGTTCCCGAGGGACCCAGTTGAGAGGACACTTACGGAGGCCCCAGAACCTCAGTCCGTCATAATGGTAAGACAGTGGAATCATTGTTGTTCTGCCTCTGTGAGAGCTCAATCTCATTGCGGGGTGAAAGTTGACAAGTCAAGATCAATTATCATCGACATCTCTATGTAAATCATGCACAGTTGGAAGAAACTCCATTTCCCAGAGTCCCTTGGTGCACGTAAAGGCTCATCTGGTTTCTGCAATCTCCCCGTCTTTCCATGATGTCTGTTTTATGAACTTGACCTGACATTTTCCATTTTGAAGTTGCTCCATCTCCTTCCCTCTGCGGACTTATTTTCCTTTGTCTCATCCATTCCTTGTGTCCCACTTATTGTTCTTGTTTATACAGTATCTCTTATGTTCCTTCCACCCGTTTTCTGATCCATCTTTATGTGGTCAAACGCTGACACACAGTCTTGCAGGGTTGAGGATGCTTAGCAGTGGAATCAGATGTCAGATCCCTGCTGATATTTGTGTTGGCTTATGTCTTATTCTTCTCCTAGTTCAACTGCACGTACCGAAAGAGCCAGGAAACCTCGGTGACACTTCCCAGAATTGTACCAGGACCAGGAAGGCAACCAGTCAGCAACACAACATTTAACATGGAGCTGTACAACACACTGCCGTTCAACAACCCTGCACGCCAGGCCTTCTTCACTGTTGCACAAAAGCAGGAAGTTTTTGTGGAGGTAATCTTTGCACTTCTAGTATATTACTTTTTATTTATGAGTGTGTGTTTTGCAGTTTAGTGCAGTATTAGTCTCATGAAAGTTGTGTTTTTGTTCCTAAATTAAAACTTTAGCAAGAAAACTTTCCTCTGTGTACTCTCTGTCTGGGACTTAAGCCCTCCCTGCTTTGATCCCACGGTGCAGCATCCACAAGGCTGATTTGTATTTTGTCTAGTTGGGGCTAAAAAGCTAATACTCGCTTTTACCCCTCTTGTTCTTTGTATCTCTTCTCGACATGTCTCTGTATCCTGTCTGGCTGAATCAAAATCTTTGTTTCACAACAGTAACTATGGAGGTCATGTAAGAGATGGCAAAGGCTCACACTCTGAGCTCCTCTGACAAAATGATTTATGATGATATCAGCGGGAGGTGCTACGCTGACAGCATGGATGCAGAGCCAGCTGGTTACAAAGGATTTTCTGTATGGAAGACCAGTCCAAAAGAGGGAAAGAGGAGGAACTCAGGGGATGATTATGGATGAAAAGATATTACTTGTAACTAGCTGTGACTGAAATGTTACTTAAAGAAATTTGTTTCACTTGACATAGCTAATGTTTAAAACAAACAGATGTTATCCATCCAAGCAGCATTCATTTTGAGTCCTTTTTTTATGCCCACCTGATGAATAAAATCCAATATCCACTCTCCCTTTAGATCTGGTTTCCAGCAACTCCTGAAATCTTGCTCTTTAGTGACAAAATGTGTCACTGTGTTCACCAGCTAATCTGTAATTTCTGTCTGGACTTGTTTTGCACAGTAGTGTACAGCAGTTTAATGAGTTGTGAGTGTGAGCTAAACATAAATGTTGTGGACAAAACAATGAGTTGAAAGATGCTAAAAAGGACAGTTTAATCCCAAATCAAAAACACACACAAGTCAGCTATAGTGACGTCTGCCTTCTCTCCAGTAGAATGGAACTAGACGGCACTCAGCTTGTGGTGCTCAAAGTGCCCAAAAAAATAATTTGAAAAACTCAAAAGCAACGTCTCTTCCCAGAAATCATTACTCAGTTGGTCAAGATAATCCACAGACTTTGTTTTGAGCAGTTTCATGTAGGAACTATTTTATCTCTACTGAGATACACCCACCATGCAGAAGGAAGTGGGCGAGAGGCTCGTGCCTGTGACGGTGCAAGATGTAAACATTCTCCTTCTTAGCTGAATGTGCCAAGAACTGTCCCTCTAAAAGCTCTGTAAAGCTAATGGAGATTGGGATTGTGACCATGAGAAACCACCTCCACTTTACATAATCTAAAACTATTGGTTAGCAGCTCTAGAAGAACAGTTTGACATTTTGGGAAATTGGCTTATTCGCTTTCCTGCTGAGATTTAAGCCCCATTTACACTGCTTGTTCAAGGTGGGAATGTCTCGCAGTTGTTCCACGTCGCCTGTCTTTATTAAAGGTATGATCACAGAATTGGGGGACAGAGTTGCCTCGCCTTTAAGCCGGCAACAAAGGTAGTTAAAGCGCCGCATTGACATCTGTGTAAAAGGGAGAGCAGGCAGGAAGGACCCATGGCAAAAAAGCAGCTGCTAGCAGTTAGCAGCTAACTCAAAGAAGAAGAACGGCAGCTGAAAATGTTCACAAATTGAGGAGACAGTGAGATGAGGGAGCTCCGTACCCTCTGAGCAGAGGGCAAGATCAGCTGCCATGTAACAGGGACGGTAAACTGTTAGTGCCTTGTCATGCCATTGTTATAGTTTATAAAGCAGTGTCGGCGCATATTTTAGATGTCAAACTAGAGGCTGATGCTGTTGTCTTACATGTCACGTCCGTCACGCCTCTTTTGCTTGCGGGCTGCTTGCATGCTGTCTAAAATCACACACTGGAGCAACGTCATGCCTCAGTCATTTTGTTTTGTGTAACCCACTCTTAAGTGGGTGTAAAATGGCAATGTTCTGTGAAAACTGAAGTATAAGAGCAGGGTGAATGATGGCAGTGCTTATCAGACTCATCAATCACAACTCCAGTCTTAGACTTAGACAAAGAGGCTCACCGCTACAAATGACAAATGATCCATGTATTTGAAGAATAAATGTTGTTTTCTTCTCTATTCTCCCCTCAGGTCACATCAGCCACATCAGATCCAGAGCTGGGGTTCACCATCATATCCTGCTTCATTTCTCCCGACTCCAACCCCAGTGTGGCCTCAGACTACACTCTCATTGAGACGGTCTGCCCCACAGACGACTCCGTCAAGTCCTATCCTCAGAGGGACTTCCCTGCGGAGAAGAAAATTTTCAGCTTCAACTTCAACTCAAAGTTCAACAAGTCCCTGCTTTTCCTGCACTGTGAGATGTCTCTGTGCTCCAAGAGACCTCTGAGCAGCCAAAGACTGTCAAAGGTATGCAGTGTAGACTTCTTCAAATTCTTTTGCGTGTTTAATGAAGCATCAAAGTTTTTTAGTCTATCCAGAGGTATACAGGATGAGTAGTGCTGTTCCTTGGGATTTTTACTCTTGCTGAGCCGAGTCATTCAGTATCAGGTCTGCACCCAATGCTAAGCAGGAAACATGAATCAGTGTAAGGTTTGCCAAGTATCCAGCTGCAGAACAAAATAAGCATCCGTCTTAGGCATCACTTTCATTTTTCTCTGACTGCGTTATCAGTCCAACTCATGCAGTCTCTTGCGAGCACTTTCCCCTACTTTTTCACTTCGTCACTTTTAAATAATTGTAAGAAAGTTGTGATTTAGAAGCTAATTGTTATATTCTGATTCTGATCAGGGTCTGGAATGGGCTCATGAGTTAGTCATTTGTTTATTTCCAAGTTTGGGTCAGGTATGACAGAAGACATTTACTCAAGGTTGAGAAATGTGAATGATTGCTTTTGGTTTTACAAAGCCTTTATTTGTCTGTTTTAAAAAATCGGGGCACATAAAAGCTTGATGACATGTGGCATGTTTCTTTTTGTTGGATTTCTTCACTTAAAATTTTGTAAACTCTGCCCACACAGTGCTTACAGCCCGGTGAGTCCTGCGATTCACTTGGTCTGGACAGTATCATGACCATGATGCTGAACACCAAGACGTCTACCAAGCCGCTGGTTGTGGTGGATGGATCTAGTCCACCAGATAACACAGGTTAGTTATGACACCTACTTTATGACGTGAGTCCAGCCTGAAAACAATGGGCTTAAAAGCTTGTCAGTCTCATCCATGTTTTGGTTCTATCAGCGCTACACATTACGAATTAAGCTCTGATTTCTTTTGTTTTGAATGTAAAGTGTGATAAGGAGACTGGAGTAAAGAGAGAAGCAGGTCTGAGGGCGGAGGAGCCAGAGAAAGCTCGGTCCGATACTTGGAGATTAGACCAAACCGCAAAACACTACGCATCACTTCCCCACATCTGGTCATCATTAAGTGCAGTGTGTGTGTGCTGTGTGTGTGTGATTGTGTATGCACATTTGGTGTGCGCATGTGTCTATTTACATTAACGTCTGTACACAAGAGTGTGTTTTTGGGTGTGTGTGTACATACTAGCATGTGGTTGACTGCAGTAAAGGGGAGTGTGCTAACACTGAGGCCCAGTTCGGCTGCTCTGGACCAGTCCATGCTGAGGGAGAGGTGGAAAAAAAGGAGTCATACAGCACTGAGTTCCAGTTGTTTTCAGTTACGGCCTTCACTGTGGCCTCCCCTTTCCACTAGAGTGGGGTGGAGAAGGGAGGGGGTTGTGAGTGTGTGTGTGTGTGTGTGTGTGTGTGTGTGTGTGTGTGTGTGTGTGTGTATGTGTGAGGGGAGTGGAGGTCCTCTTGTTGGCTTTGGGAGTCCAGCCAGAGCCTAAAGGCCCCTCGATCATCACTTGGTTAGTCACTCATTCAATCGCTTGCTATATTGTCTCATGGGTTGCGAGTGTGATCAGAGGGAGGGAGCAGCATGCAGATGTGGGGGAGGCCTGAGGTAACCACGACAACCGTCACATTTGACTAATTATGAAATAAACTGAGATGGGGTGATATCATGAGTGCCCAGTCTCTGGTGAACTGCCACGGCTTTTCAAATCAGCATCCCCTCTGAGCAATGACATCAACAAGAGACCCGTGGTCAGTTTGAGTCAACTTTATTGACTCATGAATTTAATACAAATCACATCATTTTAATCAATGTAAGCTGGAGCCTGACTGATATATCAGCATGGCCGATATTGGCCTATATGAATGTATACTAGGCAGGATTTTCCTAAAACAAAACATATAGGCTCATACAAAAGTTATACCTCCTAATCATCACTGATGACCCACTCTCTGTGTGCGGTGGTGTATTTATCTGCAGGCATTATGTTTTGGGTTATCCATCCATACACATCTGTCTGTCCCATTCTTGTGAACGCGATGTCTCAAGAATGCCTCGAACTAAATAGATTTTGGTAGTCAAAGGTCAAGGTCACTGTGACCTTGTCTTTCTACTCAAGAATTCATATGCTGATTGTGACAAAATTTCACACACACCTCTAAAAGGATAAAATGATGATGTCATTTTACATCCAAAGGTCAGCGTCACTGTGACATCATAATATTCTGCAAAAAACTTTCTGGCCATTACTCTGCGTCATATCTCAGGAACAGAAGGAGAGACATTTGGTCGGATACCGAATAGGTGACACTTATCTTTGGTGTCCACCTTAAAACTGTGCCGATTGTATGGAGACGGCACGGGGGTGGGGGTTCGAATTGCATGTTCTCCCTGTGTCAGTTTTCTCTGGGTACTCCGGCTTCCTCCCACAGTCCAAAGACATGCAGGTTAATTGGTGACTCTAAATTTTACTTTTGCTGGCAATATTGTTCACAAACAGTAACCAACACTTCCTGCTCACTATACCTTTTAAGCCTATTGTGGGTATGTTGTATGGGTTTATATTGCAGAGGAGAAATGACAAAGATCTGTTTGTGAAAGAGTCTAACACACACATAGTTTGCCCACCAGAAAGCACCAACAAGCTGTAGTAGTTCCAGGATTTTTCGAGAATTTGATCTTGATTCAATAACACATGACACATCCCTTACAAAGATGGTATTGGAAACAACTTGAGGGCTAAACACCCACCCTGCAAGGACGCAGAAGCCAATTTTGTGGTATCTGGGATGACCAATCCAATTCCAGGGTTGTCCTTTGGATCTGCCCATGCTGACAAGTTTGTTTGTGTTAGTGCTGCAACTATGACTCAATTCACTGGAACTTTATTGGAACAATTTTGATGAATCATTAATTAGCAAATTGACTGGTACCAGCCTCTCAGATGTGAATATTTACTGGTATTTTTAGTGTACTGTGGTAATACCCGAATACCTTTGAGCCTTTTCACATCTGAAAGTCTGAACCACAGTCTTAACCGAGGTTCACATGTTTGTTACACTGTATACATTTGATCTGGTTAGTTCTGGTTTCACATTGCAATTACATCAGCACACTAAGTAATTACACATGACATACCTATTTCTTCTTGTCATCACCAAAATGAGCTGCGCCCCAATACTTGACATAGATTGGTTTCTGGGGGGGCTCGACCATCCTCTCTGAAAGTTATTGAAGTGTCAGAGTTTTTGAGGGTTTTTCCAACTGACTCTTTATAAAGTCATATCCTCCTCTCCCCCATGTACTACCACTGCTCATTTTGTTACATAGCATTGTTCATGGACAAACCAAAACCTACACTGTACATCAACTACCACTTCACAACTTTACAGCTAGTTTCTCCTTTGCTGTGATTGCCAACACCTGTCTGGTCTGAGTGCAGCCACCGTCACTCTCCAGGGACGTTGTAGTGGGGGCAAAAGTGGGACTGATTTCCCAGGGTCTCAATGGGTATAAAAAATAGTGGTAGCTCTTTGAGGCTCATCTCACCCCTTAAAGACACACAATGGTTTAGTCCACCCTTCCACTAGGTTTGTCTCTAGACGTAGCTAAAGCAGAGTAAGCACCAGCGTACACTGTCATTTCTATCCCAGAAAAAGGGAAATTGGGGTTCTAAAAAAAAAGAAAGAAAGGAAGGGAAAGAAAGCAAACTGATTTTGTAAAAGAAAAAAAAAAATGTGCGTGAAAGAGACATGGATCAAGAGAGGAAGGGTGTGGAACCCAGAGAGATTGCTCATGTTTAGGGCCCAGAAACTGGTGCAACGCCCCTGATTCTCTCTGTTACTCAACCACACACACACACACTACATACTGAGGTGCTGCACTATTCTTATCATATCACAATAGCCTGCCAAAACTTCCTGTAATTGGCCCCAAAGTCCAAACCATCCAAAAACAAACAAAAAAAAAAAAAAAATTACCAGGAACAAACTAAACCATGTTTCAGTTTGATCTGAACCGAGACCACCTCTGTGTTGGACCAAGGTTCAGCTTTTCAGTCTGAGCTGTGATCTAGGGAGCTCTCACACCGACGATAATGGTTACAACCAAATTGAAAAGTTCAAGCGTCCACACCAAATGAGATGATGATGGTGTGAAAGGGCCCTTAGATTGTAACCTAGCTATTTTCTGACGTTTTACAGTCCAATAGATCTGATCTTTTTAAAACTCTAAAATGTCGATATAGGCATAGACCTTCTCTAACTTGACAACATAAAACATCAGAATCAGAAATACTTTATTGATTCCCAGAGGGGAAACCGAAATTGGTTACAGTCGCTCTGATGTAAAGAATAGAGAATTATAAGAGGCAAGAGTAAGAGTATGAAATAGATGTATGTAAGTATAAAGCAATAAAATAAGCACAATGCTATAGTGTTTAACAGTAGTACTTAAGATATGAAAAATATTAAAAATAAAATATATGTTGTCACTGTGCTGAGGCTACAAGTGTGAATATTTAACTACAATATTTACATCAATAGAATAAAACAAGAATAGGATAAGAGTTAACATAAGAATACGTACAGTATGTTACATTATATGTTGAATGAATATATCTATATATTCAAGAGGTGTTGTTAAAATAAAGTCATATACTAAAAAATATTGGCGGCAGTTTGATTATTGCACCCAATTGCACCCTTTTTTATTTCCGATTGGATAATATGGTAATGCAGTAGCTGACAGGAAGTAAACAGGGACCAAAGCTGTTACTCCAATAACAGAATAGCAATGAAAAGATCAATCAGCTTTAAAAATGCAGTATTAGTCAGGCTCTGGTGTGAATACAGTAACTTTCTGAACAGAAGTGATGTATTTATTACATTTTAATGCAACATAGGGCTTCACAGCTGGGCACAGGTATAGCTGCAGTCACTTTTCAGCAGAGAAATTAGTGCTGATGTTAGAGAAGCTGCTGAAGCTACTGGTGAAGACAAACTCTGAAACTTGGAATACTGAGTGAGTGAAAGTAGTCCACAGTAGGCAGCAACATGCACTGCCCACACCACAGTGCCAGCACAGCGGGTTTATTTTCCATGGAACAGATTAAGTAAACACAGATATGCAATAAACACAGTGAAAAAAAAAACAACCTCAATTTCAAAGGCCGTGTTTTATAACACAAAGGCATCTCTTATGCTAGGATGGCAAACAAAACAAGCTGCCTTTTCAAGGGCCACAGCTCTGCACTGGACAGCATCCCAAAAAGCTCAGCTTGATCTACAAATCAAAGAGGGCCACTTGTGGCCAACTTGTGCATGGAAAAACATAACAGCCTCAAAGCCCTGCCATCAGAAGTAGATTTATTGCTTCGCGATAAATTTTATGCCTTTTTTTTTATGGATCTGGTAACGTTCAGGAAAAGTTGAAAAGTATCATTTATTGGAGAGGTTAGCAGAGTATATTTTATTACTACACCAGTACAAGTTTAGTTTTAGTCTGCAAAGAATAAAGGACAAAGATAAAAAAATAAAAAAAACCCTGTAAGTTATGTATATCACAATGAATATATCTTATGTGTTTTAAAAGAAAACCTTTAATATCAGGTTTATTGTGTTTATTGTATTAAAAATATTGGACAGTCTGAAAGTGTAAAATATCTCTTATTAGTGAATGTGTTGACCCTTCAGATTGCTCATCTTTCAAAGTAGCTGGTTTTTGTGATAGATATCTTTCATGATGTATCACTGCTAAATGAGGTTGTGTGTTCTCTCCATGGCCTGCTGTGTTCACTGGCCGGATATCAAGAAGCTTAATTTGTTAAATTTATCATGAAACTCAAAGCATATCTTTTTAAAACTGAAAGGAAAGTAATGGTTCTGCTTGTACATGAGTTTGGATTCATGCCTCAGCAGATTGTGGCCATTAAAATACGATAAATCATCCACACCTCCTATATTTTTCATCAACAAGTGCAGTGCATCAGAGAGAGGAAGGTGTGTGAGCAGGTCCTTTATAAGAACCCTGCAGAAAACCTCTGCATGTTATCAGTCGTATGTGGTGCTAACGGCCGTATGGACAGAAATTATTGCAGTTACAAGCTTTGAAATGTCGATTTAAACTCAAGTCTGCTGTCGAAGTTTGAGCAACCAGCGCCAAGGGTCTCACAGAGGCGACATCAGTGGTTTCTGCGCTGTGTGAGGAGAGGTCAGAGTTGAACAAAAACAAATCATTACGCAGGGGTGCTC
This sequence comes from Epinephelus cyanopodus, assembly GCA_026686955.1. NCBI lineage: Eukaryota > Metazoa > Chordata > Actinopteri > Perciformes > Serranidae > Epinephelus > Epinephelus cyanopodus. The sequence continues at coordinate 9,138,909 of CM048920.1, forward strand.
TCTCATTCCATAGCAGGACAACTTATATAAACATATGACGTTCGTAGAGATATCAGAACTGGTCCAACCATGGCTTAAAGCTGCAAACATATGTCATGAGTTTAACTCCTGGTGTGCTGTCAAGTTCTGTTAAAGCAGTGACGAAAAGTCAAGACCTGACTGACGTCCAGCTGTGTTGTTCCCCATATTTGAAAAGGGACAAGAAGTAATCAGCTTGATAACAATGGATGCTCTTAGACTAGAAATAGTGACCATATTGTCCGTTTCAGCCACCACTTTTAAAAGTTAGAGTTAAGCCCTGCTTCAACTGGCCTCCCCTGAGCGTGCTCTTCCTCTCCTCTTCCTCTGTGTGAGTGGCTGAGAGCATTACTGACCACTCTCTGTAATCTTAGCACAACAAGTCACACGGGGCAGATAACAGTGGAGCGGTGTGGTGGGGGGTGGCAGGGAGGGCGTCCTCTGGCCATCGTCCCCTCTGAAATTAAAGTCCTCTGTGATGGCCTGTCATCATCCATTATGCGAAATGAAAACTCAAAGGTGTTCTTTCCAAGAATAGCAGCCATTGTGCCAGAGTCTTGGACGTGCACCAGGCTCGCCCCTTGAGTTTGCCCGTACACAAGCGCCTTTGTATTGTTTGTTAAGACATCATTACAGCTAAGTTCACTTTTGAAAGCCTTCCAGATGGCTTGAAAAAATTGGTCGGAGTCAGTAGGTTCATCCTTTACGACCCTGTCAGCTCACAGAATAGCTGCTCTCTTTCAGCATCTTCCTGGTTCAAGTTTCTGTGTCACACTTATCAACACAGGCTAATATCAGTGATCTGCCGCTCCTCTGGCCTGAGGCTGACAGGCTGACTTTGAGTAATTAAAATCCATAATGTATACTGTGCATCGCTATACATAACGGTCAACATACATTACAGTAACATTTTATATTTTATTTTGCAGTTAATCCTCCAATTAATGCCTCCCCAAGCCCATGGGATCGTAATAACGGTAAGTTTTGTATATATATCTTTCTCCTCTCCTTTATATTTACACCTGTGTCTTTGTATGTAGATTTAATTGAATAAATAAATAATACATCATAAGGTAGATAATCATATGAACATGATTATTATTTTGTTTTTGTTATTTTTAAATTTGTATTATTTATTTACATTTATTTTATTATTATTTAACAAATGATTGGCTTTATTTGTTTTTCTTCTTTTTTTAAAAAAATTATTTCAACATTAAAACACTTTGAGGCCCCATGGTACAACAGCATATTAGGGCCACTGTAGGTACAAATTAAAACAAAATATGGAGATGGAAAAATTCATAATTTCCGAGATTAAAGTCACAAATTTTCAGGAAAACCCCCTGAATAATATGTGAGATTAGAGTGGTAAATTAGCGGGGGGAAAAAACACACAAATTTTCAAGAAATAAAACTTGATATTTTTAATTTTTATTTTTTCCAAGGAACCTCATTGCTTTATCTTGTACAGTTCTGCTAAAGTGTGCGTACACAGTGTTCATTCAGCAACGTCATACATTCTAAAAACTGAATATAATAAGCTAACATCGACCCACACAGGACACAAACCCTGGTCTCTTGGGTGAAAGTCCTGTGCTTGACCTTTTCATCCACCACTACTTCCTCCCTATTTGGACTGTCACTTTTTATACTACGTCACCTGACTTTCCTGTAGAAAACGCTGAATGCCTTGTCTCATAAATTTACTTAAATGCACTTTATAGTCCCAGAGAATTTTCTGTTTTCCTACATTTGTTTTTGTCCCTTTACAGTCAGAGAGTAAATTATGAATTAAATCTTGGAAATTCACCTGGAATATTACTCCTACCCCCAGCTCTGTATTGTTATTTTTTTTACCTACAGTGGCCACAATTCACTGTCTTACCACTGACTTTGTGTTTAAAAAATTCCCATACTTTCTCATGTTAATATGAACTGTGCGCTGCTTTGTTTCCCAGGAATGCTGTACGTGCTGGACACTCCGACAGTGGTTGGGATCGCCTTCGCAGCCTTTGTGATCGGGGCTCTGTTGACCGGAGCCCTGTGGTTTATCTACTCACACACAGGTAGGTCCTTTACCTGCTGCTCCGCGGCCCCGGCTCACCTCTCCACATTAATGAAAAGATAAGATGCAGAGGAATGTCCGAGTGTCACGGTGCCAGAAATGTGCCGCTGGGAATGCCAAACATCCTGCTGCTGACAGCGGCCTGTTCACAATAACATATTGACTCCCCTACTGTAAATATATCCTGTTGGTCAGCAGTGAGGGCTCTTCTCTTTCCTGCCTTTGAATGTTTTGGGAGCTGCGGGGTGGTCAGCGAATATTCTCAGTACAATGGCTGAGGACGAGTTGGAAATTCCCCTTGTTGGGTTTAGCGGCCCTCACAGGAAAAGACACACAATCTGTCCATTAGATGCCAAGACCTTCCCCTTCGTCCCCAGCCTGCCGACCCCAGCTGACCCCTGGGAGGAAGTGCGCTCCCAGCAGCCCCCTGAGTTCACCGTTGCATAGAGCTGCCCTGTTCTCGTCGGCCTGAATGCTTGGATGGTGATCCGCCATGCCATTGACCTGTGGCCCCGTGGCTGATGTGTTCGCCATGGACGTCTTTCATAAACGGGGTCAGGATGTTTGAGTTTAGGAGTCGGGCTTTTAGAAAAAACATCAGTGTGAGTGTTTAAGTTTACGCTGAGTTTACAGTTTGGAAGAAGCTCGCAGTGGGACAGTGTTTAACAGTTGGTTTGGTAAATCTTCCTCCCTGATACTTGTCAGATCTGTCACAAACTGTTCCAGTCATGCTTGGTCACAGCTACAAGTGTTTACCGGACAGGATTTCATGCAGCAGAAAAAGATCAGCTGTCAGATTTTAGTGCCCTTATCGTTATCACAATATTGTTCCTGGCTCCTTTTTAGAAAGCCACTTTATTTCAGCTTTATGGGCTCCCCGGAGTGACAAAGAAGCACATGCCTTATTGGCTGGTTTTCCACAGATAGTAGAAGTGAACATGTACAGATAAACAGGTGCAGTTCTGGAAAGACTTTCACAACATAGAGACAAAGGCACATGTTCCTGTTGATGTTATTTAAATAGGCCTCAGCTGGGTGTGTTAAGCTCTCTTGGCTGAAATGACCTTACAAGGAAATATTGGCAGTTCCATGGAAACCCCTCGAATGTAGATCCCCCAAAACAACCACCAAAAATATCAGTTCAGCGTGTATTTTAAACTTGTGTACAGAGTGATGAAACGTGAAAACAGATCTGGGTCTTTCCCCTCAGGCTCTGAGGACAGTGTTCCTGGCCTCTTGAGAAAGAAACTTTTTTAAGTTACATCTACTCATTGGCATTATATTTTGGGTTTTGTGTCCATTACAGTTTAATTCCAAATAAGGCAATTACAAGTTTAAATGCTTTAAAAAGCACCTCACAATATATTATTTGACATTTTGCTCATTATCTTGGCACAGACAGTACGGTAGGTCTGCATTCTGCCAGGGCTGCACTCATGACTGCCAAGAGATCTGCTCCTCACCTCTGCTCAATCGCTGAAATAGCATACGAATGACACATACAGCCCAGTCGCCAGAAGAAATTGTTGGCATTTCTGCAAACCATGGATATGTTACATCTGTACATTCTGTGTGTAGCATATTAATATATCTGCAGTGATATAGTTCAGATTACATGTGTATGAGCTGACTGTCATTGGGAGGTAGGGATTGTAGATGGCGTGAAATCCAGGCCAAGCTGTGACTGTGGCACCAAAGTTGGGTGTTTTTGTAGTGAGACATTGGGGCATTTCCAGCTGCGATTGTGCCACCAAAACCAAATGTCTTTTATCAAGATTTCACAGCATTTCCAGTCGCAACTATGGCACCATTTTTTTGAGATTTCAGGGCATATCTAGATGTGATTATGGTACTAAAACTTGTTGTTTTTTAGCAAAACATCTTGGCGTTTCCAGCCATAAAAGTGGCAGAAAACCTGTTTTTTTAAGTGACATCCAGGCATTTCCAGCCGTGATTGTGCCACCAAAACCAAATGTCTTTTAGCAAGATGTCACAGCATTTCCAGTGGCAATTGTGGCACTCACACTTGGTGTTTTTTCGGCGAGATATTGCAGCATTTCCAGACGCAACTGTGGCACCAGAAACGGGTGGGGTTTTTTTAGATGTTGCAGCATTTCCAGCTGCAGTTGTGGCACCAAAACCCTTTCTTTTTGACATTTCAGGGCATATCTAGCTGTGGTTGTGGCACTAAAACTGGGTGTTTTTAGGAAGACATCTTGGCATTTCCAACCATAATAGTCGCAGAAAACCTGTTTTTTTAAAAAGTCAGACATCCAGGCATTTCCAGCGGCAATTGTGGCGACAAATCCTTGTATGTTAAGCCAATATGGTCTGTGATCTTGTCTTAATCATAAGTGTTTTTTGTGCCTAAATATAACTGCATGTAAACCACAGCATTGCTGGAATTTAAAGAATGCTATGTTTGAACATATGGGCTACATGTGAAGAAATATACAATGTCAGCATTTATTCTGGTGATTGGGCTGAAAATTCAAACCAACTGTGAAAACAGTCCGAATGACAAACATGAGGAGAAACTGCACAACAGCTTCATCTTTTAGCCACGCTAGCAGCTCATGTATGTTGGTCATTCCTCCATTTTGGATCAGACTGTAATATCTCAACAACTAGAATGGACTGAGATGAAATTTTGTCCCCACATTCATGGTACCCAAGAGATGGATTCTAATGACTTTTGGGATCCTCTGAACTTTCCTCTAGTGCCACCATGAAGTTCATATTTGTAGTTTTAAGTGGTGCTTCTGCTGTTGTGATTTAGGCAAAGGCAAATTGTCCCTCAGTCATACATCTTTGGCAGCAACCCCATGCAGGGAGTTTTTACACACAGCTTGTCTTTGTGACATTAAAGCAGCTCTTATCTCTCCCGTCTAGAAAGATAATATTGGACTTGGGAATTTATATTTCCTCAGACAGATGAGGTGGATCCAAGTGCCTTTGTTTTGTACAGCTCTTGGTCCTGTGAGGGAAAGACCGCTGGCAGCTCTGCTCTGGTAAACATTAGCAGAACGAAGGGGCCCCGAAGAGGGAGTGGGATGCATGATAGCCTGTGGACACATATGACAGTCATATACGCAGCGCACACAACTTTTTAGTACAACCCAAACTGTTGGCAAAAAAAAACTTTGTTTAAGACACAGCATTTTATTGTATGTTCTCATTTTTTCTTGGAGGAATAAAACTAGGAAGCAAACAAGGAAACAACTGCAGTAATAATCGTGCCAAATACTGAAATTAAACACAGACTTGGCTTTTTTTCAAAAGCTCGTTCATTGTCTGTCAGAGACATTTTTTGCAAACAAACGTAAGCACTTTTATTATCCCAAGAGTCTACGAAATGAGTGCTTATTTAGACATAGAACAATAAACCAGTCAGTGGTTGGAGCTCCAGTCAGAAGGTCCTGTCTTATGTTTGTTCTGCTTTATCTGCTAAAGCCAGGCTAATTGAATCCAGATAACTAAAGAAATGAACTCCATGAACATGAATCATTCTCTTCTCCTTTGGTTCAAAATATCATCTGTCAGATAGGATGTGACTGGTTGTTTCTGGGCTCTCTGAGGTAAAAGGTTTCGGGCCCAGCAGTTGAAAACAGTTTGTGAATCTGTGACAGATTACGACTGAAGATGGGAAAAGTTAGCGCAGATGAAGTCCAGAGTTCTTTCATTGCTTTGCACATCTGCCAAGTGCTTTGTACTGAAAACTAGATAGTTGTAACTTGTGCACGAGTAAGAATGTGTGAATTTGCACAAGGCTCTGCACAAAACATCAGGCTAAATCATTTGATTTTAACTCAAGTGCTAGATTTAAGTGGTGACAGTCATAGTAAACAGCAGGAGATTAACCAGCACTTAATTTTTTTTTTTAAACGTCAGAGTACAGAGGAACAATGGAGGTTTCTAGCATCTCAGAGGAGTGCAATTTGTAGCTTTAAACAAACCAATTTATCATGTCCCTGCCCTACCTCTGCTGTTCTGTAATATATATACATTTTTTTTTACCCCCTTTGGTTCGATCCCCTCCTCCTTCCCTCCCCATTCCCTCTCTTTCTTTCTAGGTGAGACAGCTGGCACGCAGCAGGTCCAGAAGTCCCAGCCGGCCTCAGAGAACAGCAGCGCGGCCCACAGTATCGGCAGCACACAAAGCACGCCCTGCTCCAGCAGCAGCACAGCGTAGCCCAGGACGCAGGCCAGCGGGACACAAAGCCCTGCAGTGCCACAGGAAGGGCCCGACGGTTCACAGGGACCGGTTAGTTGATCTCCTTCCATGAAAGGAATTATTTTTGGGGGATGCAATAGGAAGGAAAAAAATATGATATGAAAAAAACACACAGTTACACCTTTGGTTATTATATGAATTCCTTTTGTGCCACTTCAAGTGTGTGCAGACAAATATACTGTCCTGGTGTTACTGCTCTGTAATGGTAGTGCGACCCAGCTTGGCAGCCTCACCTCATGTTTAGTTAAAAAAAACTACAAATGTGAGTTTATTCCAGGCATTTCTTTCCAATCCAAATGCTGCTTTTTTTTCTGACCACAACACAGCCTTTAGTTTTGGCCTTACATGGTGTGACTTAGGCTGTTTGTTACAAGCAGGTGCTCTCCAACAGCAGGCTGCAGTGATGTCAGTATTAGTGAGAGTGATGTTCATGGCTGGACTGTAACACGTTACTTCACGACATGCAACCCTGAAGGTGGCAAAGGAGCAAAGCAACCACTATTAACATGCTGACAAAGTGCAGTAAGAGAGGAAGCGGTCGTCTCGACGCAGAGAGCGAGAATGGCTTTAAAAAGATGCGAGGCAGTGTAGGTATTGAATGTATACAGAAGAGTTAACGCCAAAAAATGTGAAAGAAAAATGTGAAAGACATGCTGATAAAATGCCACATTCTATAATGTACTCATTCTTCCCTCATAATGGATTTAAACATGCAGCTTGGTAAAGCATAGTTTACCAGTGCTCTCTATACAGTAGTTGTAGTGATGCATTTCAGTAGACAGGAGTCCGAGTGTCAATTTCATTGATGTTACAAAACTTCACAGGGGCATTATGGGTTCCCTTTTACTAGTAGTCATTAATGGAGTAGTTCAGCATTTTGGGAAATGTGTTTATTTGCTGTTTGTCCAGAAGTTAGAGGAGAAGAGTGACATGTCTGTGCTTTAAAAGGAATATTTCAACCACAGAATGATCACTTGTAAATCACCCCGTTTTAAACTTTGCTTTTCCAGCATGCCTCCACAGTGAAGGAAGAATCGAAATAAACAGAGAACATTTTGATGAATTGGAGTGTAAGGAGTCTGCGTTCAGCGAGAGCAAAACTAAATAAAAACATCTGTTTAACAAACTCTTACACAACTCATGCAGCATAACTCAAGTCTCGTTTATCCAGTCGTGTACTCAGGGCTTCCTAAACAGACAGTTCCTTTCTAAAGGGGAATTGTACTAAAGGTTTTTGCCAACTGGTGACATGACTGGTGCCTTGATGTATAGTTTGTTTGTGTTATTGTGTGACTTTGTTAAATCTGAAGTAACCTTCTAAAGCACCAGAGTCACACAATAACCCTAACTGATCAAGCCAGCGATTGACCAGAAGCTCCTATGTTCAGTGAGATAAGAAGACCTTTACATTTTTGTTAATGGAGTCTGGCTTTGAGGAGAGCGTAGATACATTCGCTTTCAGGGTGCTTTCAGACCTAGAGTTGTCTTGCTTTGGTCTGAATCAGGGATTAATTTTGTTACAAAGACCAGATGAAATACCTTGCACAAGAAAGCTGCTCTTGATTGGTCAGAATTTCCATGTGGGAAAAATCTAGGAAGTAAGCAAAACGTTGAAGAAGAGTACACTTGCAAGATAAAGGTGACACTTTCTAATGTCACAATGGAGGGACAACTACGCAGGTTGATAGGAAGTAGTGAGATTTGGATTATACTGCACGGGTTGTATGAGAGTTTGTTAAAGGGTGTTTTGATATAGTTTGCTGCTAAATGAAAATGTGGCTCCTTTTACTTCAGTTCATCAAAAAATTTCTAAATTCTTGGATTCTTGGTTTACAGTGGAGGGATGCGAGGAAAACAAAGTTGTCTTCACGGTTTCAACCTAACACAGGGCGAGTAACTGACACACAAATGATGTTGATCAGCAGAGGAAACAGGTAGCTCAGATAAATATATGAACATTTGTAAGAAAAAGTTGCTACTGTTACTTAAAAAAAGATATTCCTCTGAGCTCGCTGTTTCCCCCGCTTCATGTTTTTATGCTAAGCTGGCTAGTCTCCCTGGTCACTCTTGTAAATTAAGCCAATGAGGATGTTTCCCAAAATGCAATAATCTTTTAAGACCTGTATATTTTTTTGTGAATATTGTAAATACTCAAAAGTGTTATGAGGCAGAGGGTGTGCAACTTCCGTTCTCTGTATCTTGCATCTCTGGATCAGACGAGATTTATCAATGTGAGATGCACGTTAGTACCGTTTCTAATTTTTAATGTGATAAAATCAAAATCATGGCGCTAAATAATAGATTCACTTTAAGGTATAATTTAAGAACATGGATTCAAAATCATGGCTTAGTCTAGGTGACATACCTTGACGTACTTCAGAAACTATAAAAAAAAACAAAAAAAAACAACAACACATTTTTGGCCTTTTCTCTTTATAAATAACTTCAAGATGATTATTTTTCTGTCAGTGAACTAATCGATTATTCATCTAAGTGTTTCAGTACATAGACAGAGCAGATTTGTTACGTTCGAAGCCAAACTGTGTACAGATTTTCTGACCTTTTTGTATCAATCTTGGCACTGACAGTGTGTTGAATAAGCTGTAGCTGAAGCTCATTGCTATAGACATATATATATATATATTTTTATGTTTTTATTTTTAAACTGCAACACCACGAGTACCCCACCGTCTCAGAATAATATGAATGTTTGCTGTAGTGCCTTCTTTTAACCTGTATGTGTTTCTATCTGACTGCATGTGGGGCCTTTGAATCCGAGAAGGGAACTCTCCCTGAATCGATTTATCCGAAAAACAGAATGTATATTATCTCAAAGCTTTTTTTTTTTTCTTCTTTATGTAAACACGTGTAAAGCTTTCTACAGAGGGAACAGAGTCTAAATATATATTTGTGTACAAAATTATATTTTGGAATATATTTACCAAGAGAAATTTATTGTATTCTATGTGTGTACGTACTGTGAATTGTGGATGTGCTCGTACATAACACACGCTTGTGGGGGATTTAATCAGTTGATTCATGAAAGGCTTGTGGCATGTTTTGTGACACTGAAACTCAAAATGAAATATTCATATTTGTGATACAAATTATTCAGCTCCTAAATATATATACAGCTTAATTTGAAAAACTTCAGTCGTTGACATTAACAATCTTTGACACTGCACTGACATCATGTTTTTTTACATTTGATACTTTTAAATTTCAGTTGTGTTATTGAAGAATGTGTCATAAAACATGTGATGAGTTTGAAATGAATGTGATTTTCAAACAAAGCATTACCTGCAGGTCATTTCTTCCGTTCATGGACTCCTTATGTTTTGTTTAAATATGATTATAGATTGTCATCCGATCACTATTTTCAATAGATAATCAGTTTACTAATTAGTTCCCATAAAATTAATATATCCTAAATACAAATTTCACATCATTGAGGACCAGCTGTACTAATGAATATTAAACTGTATTTTTAACATACTCAATGATGGAGTCAGTCCCACACAAACCTCCTCAGTTACTGTTTTGTCATAAAACAACCCATATCACAGACTCCCCCTTACAATAAAAACAAAAGGGACGGGTTCACTACAAAATCAAAAATACATATTTTCCCTCTTACCTGTTGAGCTATTTATCAATCTAGATTGTTTTGCTGTGAGTTGCAGTGTTGGAGATATCAGCTGTAGAGATCTCTGCCTTCTCTCCAGTATGATGGAGTTGGACAGATCTCAGCTTGTGGTGCTCAAAGCGCCAAAAAGCATACATTTGAAAAACTCAACAGCAATGTCTCTTACCAGAAACTTACCACAACCTGGTTCCAAGATAATCCACAGACCTTGTTGTGAGCAGTTTCATGTAGGAACTATTTTTTGCCTACCGTATCACCACGCAGAAGGAAGCATGCATCTACTTATAGGCAAGATGCTGTTGGTGACAGCACAAGATGGCGTCCTCCTTGGCTGAGCCGAACGTTAGCTAGCTCAGTGGTGTAACGTTGTGTTCACTAAAAAAAATACATGACTGGATTTTTAGCATAGCATCACTTGCACGAGTTTGAACGCTAGAATATGTTGTTGACTAGTGTCGTATGTGCGTGAAATCGCTGAATTAATGAATAAACTTCCACCTGTACATCCTTGAGGTCATATGTCCCTGGAGGATTTCAATGCTGATTGGCTATCGCAGCGCAAATTGGTTCCTGAAGGTCATCGTAAGTGCTATATCGTAGGCAACTGGACTTGCTTGCGTTTCTTGAAGACAAAACGTCTTCAAGAAACGCAAGCAAGTCCAGTTGCCTACAACACAGCACTTCAGATGCATAAGCATGACCTGGATGACTGAGATTCTTCACTGACAAGTTGCTGAAGGTCAGATTTTTCAAGAGTATAACGCAAAATCGTGCTACTGGCTTAATTCATGCTGCTTGATTTGCATATTTAACATCATCAGCGTTGCATTCATCGCACTGCCCAGTGGGAATTCACGTCTAATTGCGTCTTTACATTGACCTTTCCTGTAATTCACTCTCGCAAATTATTTTATTCACGCCCGTTGTGAACACAACATAAGGCAGGCTGTTCTCTCAAACTGTTCCTATGACAAGTAATGCAGCGCAGACTTTGCTGTTGAGTTTTTCAAACGTATTTTTTTGGCGCTTTTAGCACCACTAGTCGAGTGCCATCTAGTTCCATTATATTAGAGTGAAGGCAGACATCTCTAGAGCCGACATCTCCAACACTCTGCAACTCACATCAAAACTATCCAGACTGATAAATAGCGCTACAGGTAAGAGGAGAAATATGTTATTTTTTGTTTTTGGGGTGAACTGTCCCTTTAAATCAAAGCTAAAGATGGCAGCAGCAGTTAAACCAAAATGAAAGTGGAATGTTTATAAAGTGTGTATGTATTCTGTCTGAATGGAGGGTGGAGAAAATCCAACTGTCTGTTATTTTGTTTCTGGAAACTCAACTGTTTTTAATAACACTTGGGAAATATTTTTTATTGAGTATTAGAACCACTTGGTTTAAGAGCAACGTTGTTTGTTTTATCGGGCCTGTTGCCAGGTGTGTCCGTGCCAAAACCACAGTTATACAGTGAAAATACACAGCGGTGATATGTAGTCCACTGTCGCTGTCATCGAGCAGCGTTATTGTGAACAACAACACTGTATCCCACTGTGTACAGAACAGTGAGAGATGCAGAGGGGAAATGTGCCGCAGCCTATAATCAGCGGTCATTGTGGGATTAAGGCTTTCGGACATTCCTGTAGTTTTGAGGTCGCTCTTATCAACCTCGGCAAAACCATCTCCCCACTTGTAATTATCTCCTCCACCCCCTCGTGGTGTCACGCTGTTCGGCGGCCGAGCCTCAAGTTATGTTCTGGATCTAATCTTCTCATTTGCGATCAATTTGGGGATATTCTTTCACTCAAACTAACCATACAGTTCATGATAGTCGCTGTTAGAATATCCACATTCCTCCCTGCCGTTTGCCCCAGTGCATGGTGGGAAGAAGCCTCATTACTCCCCCTACATGAGCATGTAAAAGATAATGTTATCAATATGAAATACCGATGCTGTGTCAAATAAAGGAGCATTGTTACCGTAAAGATATTTTCACAGAACAGCTGTAATTGGAGCACACATCCATACATCTAGTTAATGATTGTATTTTTAACCATTTGACTACCTCATGTTTTTCTATAATTGTGTAATTTGTATACTATGTGTGTGAGTGTTTTCTGTGCCTTTGTTTCAACCACTCGCTTCGAATGTTACCCCTGGATTGAATGGGCCTCAACAGTTGTTTTCAGCCTCATAGATCTGTGTTAAAAGGTTCCTGCTACGTAAAAGGCGTCCGCCAGTGGGTGTAGTAATTAAATTTTAAAATAACAAAGGCCCAGGAGAGTGATGTTCGTGTCCTGTGTGAAAGGATTAAAAAGACCGTAAGTACATAAAATCGGTTTCAAAATGAGGAAAAAATATCCAGCATTCTCTGCTCTGAGACGCTGGGGTCGTGTCCAGACATTTTTTATTCACGCATTTATTAGACTGAAAGAATGAAGAGACTTCATCGATGACTTTTGGTCACATGCAGGACACGAAAAAAGTGGTCTTCTCTGTGAAAGTCCAGTTTTGTTTTAGTCATCTGCTTCGCCATCCTTCCACTCTATGCGGACATGTAGTCAAGTATTGCTGTACATGGGTTTAGATTGGAGTTAGCTGAAAGCCCAGGGCGTCTCATAAACACGCTAAAGAGCACCTTAATATCACACGCCAAGGGGTGTTGTATACGAACTGCATATTTATGAGGCTGATAACCTTTGATAAGGCCCATTCATTCCAGTGCTAACATTGTAAAGGGGTGTTTGAACTAAAGAAAAGTTTAAATGTTTATATAGATTATACTCAGTCGGATGATTTGGGGCCCCTGCGTGGTTTCATTGCAGTTCCACATTTCTTTTTCAAAGCAAACAATGAAGAGTTTCCCCATGATGCCAAGATGCCTTTTTTTGGGCGTTGTTGTAAATGTGTAAAACTTCGGTAAGCCGTTATTATTTCCTTTGGTTTTATGAAACTTTTTATATGCTGTAAATACGCATGATATCTGTATACCCATTATGCCCAATAAATGTTCCTAATAATGTACGTGCGTGTTGTTTGATGATTTCTCTGCCGCTCTGAGGGCGTGTGGGTACAGTGTGGACGCCTCCTGCGTGGTTCTGGGTTAAAACAATGAGCTGTAATAATGATGTGTTAGGCTTGGCTCTGCTGCGGTGAAGTCATGACTCGTCTCTGGTGAGCTCATAACGTGATACAGACCATGTGGACTTCTGGCTGGAGGTTTCAGGGGAGGGGGGTTGCTGAGATGGGTGAAACACACACGTCTTTACCTCTATCCCCGCCCCACTTAATCTTTGCTTTTGATTAGAGCTCCTTGGAGACGGCTGTGAGCAGTGTGCCTTTGGAGTAAACAGTGTGATTATAGTACGAGATGGAGAGGCCAGGGGTGAATAGTAAAGCAGCCTCTCTTTATGCCAGCTCAGGTTTGAGCTGACTGGTCCACCTGACCCCTTTAAGGCCTCTGTGATGTCACATCTGTATCACTGTTCCCACACTGAGGCATCCTCATCCTTTACTGTCCAACTGATGACTAATGCTGAATTCTTAAACGAAAGCTCATCCACCTCAGTGAGCCATCATGTAGACTGTGATGTCATTCTTTTCTTTTCCAGCTTTCCCCTTTGGGTACCTGGAACACAAATTTGTTGTTTGGCTTCAACACTCTGCAGCTAATCCATTTAGTCACTGATTGCATGTGCCCCAGACAATAGTGCATGACAAATACAGGATCAAATTAGAAAAAGGGGCTTTTAGTTTCAGCTGACAGGAGTCCAAACACTGACGCTGCGGAGGCCGGACTAATTTAGACCAGACCTTTGTGCCTAAACATGATTATTTGAATTAAGTTAAGTGCGATGCTCTGGAACTTCCTGGCTGGTTTACAGCATCAGAGGGGGGATGAGACCAGATTAAGGGGCCGTCTGCGTTCCTCACAGCACCTCTTCCTGTCCCGTGGCACATCACTGTAATGAGGTTGGAACAATAACAACACGTCCTCTGAGGGACTGGGGCCAAAGAGACAGACTGAAGATAGATACCGATGACTGAAACAGACCTTTCACTGAATAGATTAAATAATTAATATGGGGTTGCAGATATGGGGGACGAAAAATGACTTCAGTATCGATAAATACATGTATGAATAAATACAGGCATAAATAAATAAATGCTGTAGTAAGTACAGGAATAAGTAAATGGAATTTTTTTAAATGCCAAAATAGGTGCAGAAACAAAAATAAATACATAAATAAATAAATACAGGCATAAATGAATAAATGCTGAAATAAGTACAGAAATAAATAAATGAAATCTTTTTTTAATGCCAAAATAGGAGCAGAAACAAAGATAAATGCATAAATGAATAAATAAATAAATACAGGTATAAATAAATAAATGCTGAAATAAGTACAGAAATAATGCATAAATGCATAAATAAATAGATAAATAAAAAATACTGGAAGAAGTACAGTAATATTTAATGCATGATAAATAAATAAAAGAATGAATGAATGTTGAAAAGAATATGGAAATCAATAGGTTAATGCATAAATATATAAACAAATGTTAATTGTAAAACCGGACATAAAAAAGTAAATAAATACATAACACATACTTTTTTGTACAATTATATTTATTTATTTCTGCATTTATTTCTTAATGCATTATTATTTTCATACTCCAGCATTTATTTATTTCTATATTTATTTTTTATTAATTGATACTCATGCCATTTTTTGTCCTCCATAAAAGAGACACTGACACCTTCCTAAAACAAACTGCTTCAGCTCTACCTGCTCTGCTCAGTCACACCTGTCATACAGTGTTGCTGTCTCCTCTATAGTGCTTTAAAAAACCTGTAATACAACAGAGCTGTGACCTGTGAGTCTGCACAGAGGGTTAAGTCTCCCGGTCTCTGTTTCTTAATATGACATAAATAAAAATGACTCCTCCAACAGCCTGAACAAATGGGAAATAAACGTAGTGTCCCACACGAACACGCCGCTTCTTGCCAAAGTTTGTGCAGTTTGTTTTTCACTGTGGTCTCCTCGCTGGTTTGACGTGGGCGGCTCGGATGGAAAAATAACGTGATGACACGTTCTTCCATGCACCAATCAGCATTTGGCAACGTTTGAATCAGAGCGTGATGACTGTCGTGGGGCTGTTTGCTTATGTTGCCGGGCCAATGTCAAAATTCTGTTCAAACCACAGCCACAGTCCTAATGAAGCACCGTGGTTTTGACTGTTAATAAATAAAAAATACCTGCTGACTCTAAAAAGGTATGACTAATGTAATAACCCCATCAAGATGGTATGATCTAAGGAGGGTGATGAATCCATAGTCGAACAGGGAACCTCCCCGGGGTCTAGACACTGGTGGTGGTAGACATGGTGAAGATGAGATGAGAGGAAGATCTGGATGAGTAGGGGAATGGGCCTTTGGTGAGCTCGCCCTGGACTCCGGATATGATGGCTGGAGGTGACCAGGGTCAAGGAAAGCGTGACAATTCTGCCTAAAATCACGACTGAGAGCAGCAGAGGGGAGAGCAGATTTAAAGTTTTGCAGCAGCATCCTGATTGGCTGATAGAAATCGTGACAAGGTTTGATTGGATAACTAGAAGAGTGAACGCTCATAGTCAGCTGATTAGAGGAAGCAGTGGGAGGGAGGGAATTGTGAATGGATGAGCTCAAAGACAGTCTTCCTGATTGAACACTGAGCTTCATTAGTTTCTTTTTTCATAGCAACAACAGCAGAGGCTCATGGGTATTGTAGTTATATGTTTGCCAAGAAACATTAGTACATTATCATACAAAATTCTAGACAACTGAATATAGATATGGGTAAAAATACTTTTTGCAACTGTGAATACATTGCAATGCTGAAGAATTAAGCCTACAGCGAAGTGCCAAAATCTGCAGTTCCTCAAATGACCACTTGAGGCTGGCTCCAAGAGTGAGTCAATCCCCACAGACCTTCATGTTTAAACGCCCAACTGCAGCAGAAATAAACATGTTTACAGCCTGATTTTGGTCTCTAAAGCTTATTTCTCTTGTCTGGGTCCAGACCTTGAATCCACCCACTCCACTGAGTTTAGCAGTTCATTGGTTAAAATAAAAAATGACCAATGAGTGCCGCGGGGGGCCAATCTGCACCACAGGCGGGATGAACGCTGTTGTCAAGCAGTGCAGCGGAGCCAGAGTGGACGAATATAAACAATGGCGAGCTCTATAGACGAGGTAGAGGCTGTTTTTGTGGCAGTTCTACATCAACACGTTTTCTCAGTATCGTCCCACATTGTAGTTTGTTACTTCCCGCTGTTCCACTCTCAAAACCCCACCAAAAAAAAATATGTTGGCATGACTACACATTAGATTCAGGTGGAAACATTGGTCTGGAAACTGATTGAAATATGCTGACAATTCTGTCTGATGTCAGGCATGATTTCTGGGGATGTCCAGATCAATGTCAAAGATCGGCATCGGGCTGATCAAGGCATTTTTTAACTGATTGGGAACGGCTATTTTGAGCTACATAGAGCCCGATCCGATCTTTTATTTTACATCAGCTGGTGTTTTTTGCTTAAATGCTCAAAGATATATTATGCAGGATTTTCCCAAAAACAATGTATGGACTCGGACAGAAGTAATCCTCAATCATCACGACCCAGTGTCAGTGTGTGTCGGTGTGTTTATCTACAGAGACTCAGGAGCTTATAAACTCAGGGCTTTATAAAAAGGTAAGTGCCAGACCGTAAGCGGCAGCCGACCAGGAGACGCAGCGCCTAAAAAGCACAAATGTCACGAGGCAAAACACCAAATGAGACTGAATCTGGAGTTGGCTTTTATTTTCACTTTTGCTGGTGAGCCAGTTCACAAAGAGCAGCTGACAATCTTGTCACCTTTCCAGGTCTAAAGGGCTGAGCTGAAGGGGTGATACATTTCGTGTGTGTTTTCTCACTGCTAGTAACACACTGCTGATAGTCATTTGAACCATACTTAATGTAAAACACAAATATAAGTGTAACGTTTCTCTCTCTGTAACATGGGCCAAAGGAAATATAGATGCAGGATCTAAAATCAGTGCAGACACACGGCTCCCCTCTGAGTGTCTCTGGTGAGATATTCCTCAAATTGGAGTTTCAACAAGTTAAACAATAAAAACGCTTATCTGCTCCAGTTAGTATTCTTCTCCTGTTGGGGTTATTCTCTTTCAGCCATGCTGAAACTGTAGCCCCTGACTGAGGCGTGCTAACTTTAGCCTCACATCACAGCTGCACCAAAATATGACTATGCTACATTTCATATCGCTGCCAGAATCCATAAAGCAGTCTCATTCTGCTGAATTGCAAACTGTGTTTTGATTGTGGCACATGGGTACAGCATGTGTGTGTTTTTTTTAGACATCTGAGGCCCTCGTACTTTTTCGCTGGAAAACACTCGAGTGTTTCCAGTGGGAAGGAAAGAAGAAAAAACTCTGTAGCCTAAAATTACATTGCTCATAATGAAAAAGCTCAATCATAACTAGCTTTACACCGCAAACATCTCCCTCTCAATTAATGTTAACGTCTCTTTTTCTCTGTACCCTTTCTCCGAGCCGGACCTTTGCATGCACATGTGCAACATGCATGTCCATGTGTACACACTCGCACACTGAACAGAGTCCTTCCTCCATGTGCTTAGTTACACTGACTGATTTGCTGCCCAAGCCACAAATCAAAACTGAAAACAAAAACAAAGCGGAAAAAATTAGCCAGCATTTGCTGCGGCTGTTGTGTTTGGACAAACTGTCTTATCTGCACACGCTGTTTATGTATCTGCTTTCAAATGGAGGCCCTCAGGCACCAGAAAAACAAAGACAAGCCATCAGACTCGTGACATAAGCATCATTTACTCCTCCTTTCATCCAGATATCCACATCATATTTACACCTGGCCACATCGTCCCCTCACACAGCAGAAGTGTGATTGCGTCTCACCAACAGTTTCCTGTGAAAATAACTGTTTTTCATCTGAGCTGCTCGGGAGTTTATGTTTCCGCTGCTGCGGTTGAGGTCGTAACTTTTTAGGAGGAGCATAGCGGCGCACGTGGCTTGTGCAGACACATCATTCATTTACGCTCGACCAACTTGTGGCCTCAACCCCAAAGTGTCTCAAACCACCTTGGGAGGCGGTTTTTAATACATATAACAGATAAACAGATCAGAACCCAGAGCCTTCATGTGTACTTGGCTTTTTATCCCCTTCATAGATCCAGGAGGAGGCAGCGGAAGGTGTGTATTATTTATCTTTCCTCAGAAAGCATTGATCCTTGGACAGAATTTAAACTCCACTGAGGGTTTAATCATTCTGAGTGACTGTTATTACCCTTAAAGTCACAGAGAGAAGAACGGCCGCTGTTTATTTTTAATAGAAGGAACTTTTGCAGCGCTCATTTGGATCTGTGCCAACACAAGCACATCAGCTGTGGAGCAGATGACATGTATGCTGCAGACGGTGCCTGCTCGTGTGCTCGCTGGTCCCTCTTTCTTACACAACCAGTACTTTAAATTTACTCAGAATAAGATGATGGAGAGGATTTAAATGCACATTTCATCTTTAAAAAGTAGTGTGAAAGTAAAAGAAGGGTTTTTTTTCTGACAAATCAACCTCAGACTTACATCCTAATGAGAGTTAAGGAAATGCATTTGTGAATTTATGACATTGAGTGAGCACGATAAAATGATTTACGAACATAATTCTTATAATTTTTCAGAAAAAAAAGAAAAAGAAATGTGAGATGTTGATGAACTTATGTAACCTTTTGAGGTTGGAGTTGGAGTTGTAAAATTGTGATATTGTCGAGCTTATGCTCACGTGTTTGTGTCCACTTCCTGTTTTATTTTGAAATGTGTTCTCATTTTACTTAGTGTTTCTTTTACTTCCTGCGTTTGTCTGCCTTTCTGAATGACCTCATGTGTTTCACCTGTGTCTTGTTCCACTCACCTGTGTAGTTATGGTGCGTTCGTTTTGTACTCGGAGGATGGAAATTCCCAGTTCCCAATCGGAACTTTAAACTCGAACGCACCCTGAGATCAGATTTCCAACTCGGAAACTCGGAGCAACCGCGTCAACCCCGACTTACAAATTCAAGATGGCTGCCGGTCACATACGTAGTGAGTAAACACTCTGCTAAAGTACAGTTTATAGCAATTTTATCTTATTTGTTTTACATTAGGTCAGCCTCATCTGCGGTGTTCATCAGTTGGAGTGCGTGATGGTTTTGAAGCTGTCTATACTCTGAAAGTGCAAGGGCAACAAAGGCTTTCTTGTGGGCCTCCATGTTGTTTTTTCAACTTGTCTACCATTGTCAACTGGAATGCAAAAACTGTTGTCAACTCGGAGGTGACGTCATTCCCACTTCCGACCTCCGAGAACAAAACGAACGCACCATTAGTCATCAACCCTTGTGTATTTTAAGCCCAGTGTTTCTCCCGTTCAGTTGCCAGATTGTCATTGTCTCCTTCCAGTCGTGACGTGTAGACATGAACGCCACTGACTTGACTTGGTGTCAATATGTGATGAGTTGGGATGAGAACGGAGTGGGTGAACATGGCGATTTCGAAAAACAAGGACCCGCTCCCCCCTGTAGCTGTACACGGCTCATACTAAGGTAACAAAAACAAAAATATTCTTATTTTCAGGTGGTTATAAGCCAAAGAAAACATATTTATTATATGATATTCCACTTCTGCCAATATATCCCCCTAAATCATGCTGGACCTCTAAATATATTCTCTATTTTTGAATTTTTTGTTTTGTTTGAAGTGCATATGCAGCACTCTGGCTCTGGTTTATATGGATTTATGGTGGTTTCTCAGGCCATGCAGGCTGGGTGGAGTTTTGTGCATGAAACCAAAATGAAATGATCATTTATTCGAAAGGTTTTTCACAAGTCTTTCCAATAAATTTAGGAGCCTCTTGCACAAAGTTAGGTTGATTATGATTGAGTTCTTTGTAAAAGTGCAGTATTAATTTTTGTCTCACATGAATTCTGCAGAAGTCAGTGGTGTGATCAGATTTCACAATCATCAATCAGACTGAAGTCAAATCCACACCGCTCTGACCTGGGATTTAGCGTATTACCTAATCTATAATTAGGAGAGCTCTGTCCACCTTTGAGATAAAATGATTTGAACATAAAATGGATTCAACACAAAATAACCTTTGACACAGGAGACAACAGTTCTCCAAGTATTTTTCCATCTCACCACACACAATCTGAGTTCTTGTAAAGTTTCCTTGGACCTTCCCGATGAAAACAGCTCTCTCTGCTGTCGGGGCCGCAGAGCGACACACGGCACAAGATGCAGGAGAGAATGCCAGACTTCATTAAGGTTTGTTTTTCCATCCAGAATCCTGCGCGGAGAGCCGCCTGGCCAGGCCTCCAGAGTGCAAATCTGCACTGCAACCAAACCAAATAAGTCGAGTCCAAGTACCCGCTCCTAAATGCAACCAGATGTCTGCCCTCAGCTAATAATCAGAGAAAATACAGACCTTTCCTACCATTGGTCCAGTGGAAGCCCCAGCTGATCAGTGAAAGCTGTCATCCAGAAAACAGATGTGCAGACTGTGCGTAGAAATTACGCTCGCAGCCTGAGGCGACACTGAAAGGTGAATGGAGCAGAGGTGTAGTTAAAGAAAATAGTAAAAATATAGCCTGAAAGGAAAGCTGAGGTGGGCTGCTCTGCAAAAATCTGCAGCTGATGAAGAAGAGGAGCAGGACCTTCAGTGACGAAAACAGGTTTGATTATACAAAGTTTAAAGTCACAAATAGATTAAATCCTTTTAATTAAATTTAATTAATTCAGCAGATTTCTCCAAACAAAATGGTTTAAGGATCAAGAATCAACACTTTAGTTTATCTGAACTGATGATGCTGGTTTGATGTTGGAGAAATATTTGAGAAATAAGATTAAAGTGGAAATAGACAAGTTTTTTTGCTTTAACTTATAATTATGAATTAAAAATTGATGGCACAATATACAGTAGTTTTAAATACAAAATTAAGTCAGTCCAAAATTTTCAAGGTAAATTTCCCTAAACCTATAGATAGTAAACAGTATGACATTTTGGTGGGCAGGGCTAAGCTGGAGGCAAAACAATTCTCCACAGACGTTAGCGAGCAAGTTGGTTTGTTTTAGACGATGAAGGAAGATGATGTGAGCAGTATGTTCAGAAATACTCATCCGTGTGTCAGAATGCACTCTGGCACAAACTGGACCATATGTAAATTTGGAACGCTATCTGAATGTACCGTTCAGTTATTCAGAGCACCGCACGCTCCACTTTGGACACTGTCTGTAGAGACGGAGTGAATGTGTGATTAACTTAACCATTGCTTAATTCATGTAGAAATATAACACTCCATTTCTTTACGTTGGTGTAGAGCATCAGACTGAATTTACGAACGCACCCTGTCAGGTCACTCACTCTCTGGGACCGCCAGTGTTACTTGATTAAGTAAACAATGACCAACGGGACCAAAATGGCCGACTAATGTGCTAAAAAGTTATTACAGAGAAATCCAACATTCCTGTTAATCCCTCCCCTGTTTCTGATGAGGTGAACATGATAACCCTTAATACACATAACGTTATTCATCCCTACAACAGGAAATACTTTCTCCCTAACCTGATATGAAGTGTGTGCTGCACATGTGAGCATTTTTGATGGTGGCCTCCGTCCAGTCCTTACGTCTTATCACATTTAACCATCTTTGTTTTTGTTGACGAGAAGTGGCGGCTGGTATGTGATAAAATTTAAGTTTTGAGCCATGATTCCTTCTTTTCTGGCTCCCATTAACTCAACAAGACAACATTTTAAGACTCCTATGTAGCCTACAGCCCTGTGGTGGCCAGTCGTGTTTTACCTCCAGGTTTGAATCCCACTTCTAACAGACAACATTTAGTAGGCGGCAGTAGCTCAATCTCAGGGACTTGGCTTGGGAACCGCAGGGTTGACAGTTCAAGTCCCTGTACCGACTAAGTATGGAGTACATTGGTAGCTGGAGAGGTGCCAGTTTGCCAGGAACTGCTCAGGGCGCCAGTCCAAGGCAGCGCCCTCACTCTGACATCTTTCCATTTAATGCATGTATAGGTCCTGATTGTGCGTGTGTGTGTGTGTGTTTTGGGCCTGTGTGTGTATGACAACAGAGTGAAAAAACTGAATTTCCCCTCGGGCATTAATAAAGTATATCTTCTTCTCCTCTTGAAATATTGCAGTAGTATTTATAGGCAATATTGCCCAGCCCTGGAATGACATCATCTGCATCAATAGCTACCAAAACAGGAAGAGGATAGTGCTTTTGTGTTCCCCGCTGGCTATCAGTAGACATTCCCAGTTACCAAAGAGTATCAGTGTTGTTAGTCTAGTTGCTAGGCTCTGAGGAACACAGAAAGCCTACTGGTTATCTGTTCAGCTGAAGCAACCTTTCCCCAGAACCACGACCATAATCAGATGATTAAACTGTTGACTGCCTGCTTGTTGGTGACATGACGGATCAGATTAACAACCTCAGGTGGGAGTCACCAAATCAAATTTCACAAAGTGGCCCACAAAGCCTGAGGCAGCCCCGAGGCTGAGAGAAATCCTCACACATTACTACCATTGTGTGTGTGTTGTTACTTTTATACTGACATAAACACACACTTCAACACTGAGCACTGAGACTCAGAATACCTGAGTACAAATGGTTGGCTTTTAATCTTAGTAGAGTGTAATTTATTATGTATAAATGTGTCTGAGAGATGATTTGCCCTTGAGAGGACTGCAGTGTGTTGGCGTCTTGCTAAATTCAAACCTTCGCACTCCACACTGACTGACCCAAAACAGAGATTCTGGTTAAAGATTTCTAACCCTGCAGATAACAAGGTGTTACTGGTGGTGCTGATTCTGGAAGGTCACACCGCTGTTAGATTAATTTTAATGTATGTATTTAATGTTGTGAGTGCCACAGACTGTGTTGGTAAGGAGGCACAAATCACCGAGATGGATCATTTCAAATCTGCACAAGCAAAACTAAAAAATCTGCAGAGACTCAAGTGACAAAGTGTTTTTTTCTATCTTGGGTGAAGCAAGCTCTTAAATGTAATGAGTTGTGGATTTGAGTCAAATTACTTGGACATGAGTCAGACTATAATGACTTGCATAAAACAAAAACTTTAACTTTGACACCAGTGACTCATGATTAACTTAAACTTTTGACTTGCACTGACTTGATTTGCTCCACAAGCCCAAAAATAAAAAAAAAACACCCTGTAATAAAAATATAGCCATAAAAAAAGTGTGCAGTGAATTAACTTTCCTAACAATGGATATAATTTGAGTCAGTCCTACAGCAGCCAAATCATGAGCAGTGGGGAGAGTTGTGTTTGGCAGTGGAAATCAGCATGATGGTTATTGGATTATCACGTTCAGATCTAAAGACTGTAGTTAAAAAAATAAAGGACAATAACATGTTAACATTTGACTCAGATATAACAAATGATTGTAATTATTATTACTTAAATTTGACTGTTTCCCTATTTGAGAAATTCAAACAGCATAATATTTCATAAACAGCACATGATGATTTGTTTAAAGGGGCAGTTTGGATTTTTTTGAAGTGGGGTTGTATGAGGCACTTCCATGTCCATGGACAGGGATTTACCTGCAGTAGATGCTGGTTGACGTGTTCCCGGTTTGGAGAAGCAGGCAGGAGTACCACCTTGGAAGCTGCTTGTATCCGCGATCTCATTCTTTCGGTCACTACACATATCTCATGACCACAGGTGAGGGTTGGGACGTAAATGGACCAGTAAATCGAAAGCTCGCAAGCAACCTTGGGCCATGGGGCTCAGTCGGGGTTAGACCGAAGAGGTAATATAGAGTCACCACCCACAGGGACAGGAATCAGGGTTGGGTGCATTGTGTGCTGGGTGACAGGTAAGGACGGGCTCAGGGCGTGGTGATCCCTGGCGTTGCAGACTGGCTCATAGTGTACGATATATGTAGAATATTTTCGTCACTTTACGTTCTGACAGTGAACTGAAGCCATTACGTTGCTCTCTTCAAAGCCAGACTCCATTGACAGAAACAGTCATTTTACCTTGCTAAACACAGGACTTGCAGGTCCATCTCTCCCTCAGTTGGTTAGTTTGTTTTTTTATTGTGTGACTTTGGTGAATCTGAGCTATCCGATAAAGTCAAAAGTAGACCAGCAGCTGCTGTGTCCAGCGAGGTGCTGTTTTAGTCAATGGATTCTGGCTTTGAAGAAAGCACAGACAGGTTTCACTTTCAGTTCATTGCTCCGTTTAAAAGAGCTGTCAGACAGCCAGGTGAAATGGTGAAGATGTTCTTATTGCATACATTTAAACTGATATTCATTTTTTTAGGTGGCTAAAATATGTTGTGTTGCTGCCCCCATCCACAGCAGTACATCGCTTTGCTTCCGTGGTGGTGCTCCTGCCTGCTTCTCCAAACTTGGACACATTGACTGCTTTAATGAAGTTAACAGACTGACAATGGAAAAGTACTTCATACTAAACCACTTTAACAAATTGAAAGTTTGGGTTGGACCTCAAAGACTTGAGACTTACTAGTGACTTGCATAACAGTGAAACTATCCGTCCTCTGGAGGAGAGTACCTTTGATAAAAGAGTGAAGTAACTGCAGAGAAAACAGCAGTTTTGTCATCTCAGGAAAAAAAAACCCAGTCTCCTTTATTACTCATATTTGGCTTTAAAGGCAGTTGGTATTAGCTTGCAGCAAGTGGTACCAATCAGCCTCAAAGGGGAAAGCTGACGTCTGTTTTTGGGGGTTGCTCAAGGACAAATGTGGAATATTTTTTTTCCAATATTGGTCACATGCCAAGCGAAGAAAAATATCAGAGTACAACCGTCAAAGGTATCCCTTGAAGGGCCCTCTATGTTGGCCGAACTGAGCTAAATTCCACAGACACGTTACCATAAAGACTCCCTGAGGAGTTTTCATCTCTTCTCTCAATCTTAATAACAGACTCTTCCATGCGGCCGAGTCATAGTTAGGTCAGACCTGGCTGTGGTTTGTCTCTTCTTCTTTACTCCATCTGCTTTTGTAAGCCGTCCTCTCTTACCAAACACAACTCATTTTTTTTTATCCAGCCTGCTGCAATTTGTCTTGCAGGATTGGTACAGAGATCGGGGGTGTTTTGAAACGAGTCGTGCAATCTGAAGAGCTCCTCATTATGAATCTATTTGTTTATACAGTCTGACAGTCGAGCTTGACTCGCTCTTGAGTTCCCCTGAAGATCAATAATATCCTGCAGACAGCAATGGTAGGATTACATAAACAGCTCTCGCAATGAGGGCCCCATACACAGCGTCACGACTCTGTACGATTTAACACTGAGATATCTGCTTCTTTTACTGTGTAAGCTGTCAGCAGTTAGAGGGGCAGCAGGCATGCTAATTTATTAAAAGAAGCCCACTGATTCTTATAAAAGGCCTGCTGGCCTGATTGCTCTGGTGTAAACAGTGCTGTCCTCGCTCTGCAGATCCAGCTATGCTTCGCTGCCCTGCACAGAGTCTACACCCTATATGGTCAGCGTAATAAAAACACTCAGGGTTAGGACCCAAAACAAATTATTCACAGGGACCTCTGTTTATGGAAGTGTCACCGTCTTGAGGTTTCACATTTTTGTGAAGGTTCCTGTCCTCCGCTGGGGCCCAGCTGTACCAAATGTCACTCTGAAAACAAAGGAAAGTGAAACGTTAACCTCTGTAGCACGCGTGCATTTGTGCATTTCACCTTCTAAATGTCATGAATCCCTCATGATGAATCTGTCACATACACAGGATTAAATCTGGCGTCCATGAAAACTCCACGTGTGCCGCAGCACCTGTGAGACCTCCTCAGGCCAGCAGATGTTGCTCACCATCAGATTACATCAGCTGTTCAGTTTGTTATTGATACACATGTGTTTCATTTTTTCAGCGTTTTCCCGTAATGAGGGGAATTTACTGGCGTGCAAACACCTCAGGGCCGGCATAAATCAGACGTGGATATGATGCAGAGCAGAGTGTTGTGACCTTGCCGGGCGGTGGTGAGAGCTACTAGACACACAGACAGTGTTTGGGTTGATCTGCTAATGCGTTACCCAGCTGGGCCCACCCCCACTCTCTTATTATGGAGGTCTTGTATAAGTGGCCTGAAGGGTTGGTCTTATCACACTGCTACTGTGAAGTAAGGTTCAAGAATGCATTTATATATCAGATTCTGTGTTTCTGGAATATTTTAAAGCTTCTAATTTTTACCTTTCAGTTTCTATCTGTCAGTTTCTTGCTGTAGAAAAAGAGTCTCCCATATTCTACACATACAGGCTTTAATAATGAATTTAAATCCACGACGTATTGCATATTTTGTTTGTCTTTGCATGAGATGATCCCTCCATCCACCAGTGAGAAGCTGGAGACAAGGTGCAGATTGAGGAAAACAAAAACTGAGAGATTCTCTGCATTGCTATTCTCCATTCATCCACCAGATGCCCTCAGACTCGCCCACCTATCCCCGTCACCTGACTGACTCACCTGCTCACCTGTTTCCACTTCCTGTCATCAGTCCTGCAGTATATAACTGTCCCCTTTCCACTCGTTCTCTGTTAGATGAGCCTTTTTCACAGCAGACATCTTGGCCTTTTGTCCGCATGCAAACTGTGTTTTAGCTCACTGAAAAAGTATCTCTTGTAAAGGCCCTGACACACCAAAGCTGGGTGTGTCCTGCACCGTTGCCCCTTGTAGCTTTTTCCCCGACAATTCAGCATGTTGAATCGTCATCAGAGCCCATCAGTGATTGAAATCAATCCGATTGGCAGTTCAGCTCAGCGCACGAGACAAGAAACCAAAGTGAGGAAAGTAAACAAACTGCTAAAGTCCAGAGTGAGTGAGACCAGCACAAACCTGTTCCATAAGGTAGGATTATTTTTCTTTAGCCACTGAGCTCTTTAGCAGAAACACTTCCTGATGTTTGTCTTATTGTTCACAGGCGCACGGTAAATACACTCTTTTTTTTCAACATTGGATTGTGTTGTTAATGTGCTAACTGGCTAATTAGCGCCAAGATGGTCTTCTGGTTTCCACTGTTGAATGAAGATTACAGACTGTCTGCTGGTGTGGACAGTTATTTCCTCTCACACACCTTATATGAAATGCACAAATTTTATATGTCCGTGATTTGCAGAAACTAATAATGCTGACTTTTTTTCTGGTGATTGGGTTGAGCGACAGCCCTGACACATCATGGCCCTTCCTCTTACTGATGTATTTACTCTACAACCTTGACACAATAGCCTCACCGTTTGAAGGCTGCCATATTTCTGGCTGTCAGCCTCCCTTCATTTGTTGAATCCCTACTGTCCTCACTGTTTGAGCGCTGACTGACCGAGTCTCTTCAGTTCTATTTCTGCCTCGCTGCTATTGTAGGCGCTGCACTCATCAAGGTTAGCTCTGCTCACTCTGTCAGCATCTTCTCCAGCTGTTCCTCTGTATAGTTACCACGCACATTGACATGAAGGATTTTGACTCTGCTGACTTCCTGTTGGTCCGAGAGCTATTTACTGCGTCTTTTGCCTATTTTCAAGATAATTCACGATTTCTCCTTTACAGTACATGACTGCAGCAACACCAGTTTGTCACATCGTCGTCTGTTGGTGCTGCTCAGGGATACAGGAGCATTTTTAACACTATTCTGCTACCTGGATTCTTATTTTACCAATGTGGTAGAAAAGCTGTCCTTCCTCCAGATGCTGTTGCTACATCAAACCCTCCTGCACCTCAGTGGATTATTTACAGACATATCTTAACACATTGTCATAAGTAGGAATAAAAACAAAAAGTTGGATGGAGGGATGAAGGGCAAAAAGGTGTTTTATTGCCCGAGGACAATCATACAGTGTGTAGAACAAGTCAGCCAACAAACAGTCTATAACCTTTATCACCCTCTCTTACAGTCATTTCAATAAAATGCCTCTTTGAACTGAAATGTATCTGATGTTGTTTATTGTATCATGCACGTACATTTGCTCAACCCACATGAACTTATAAAAATAATATCGCAGTAGTGAAGACGTAGACGTTCTACATTGCTCAAATAAAATCGCCCATGAAAAAATTCTCGTCCTTAAACACAACTGAAGTTTTATAATGTTTGAACACAAGAACTCAGCAGAAAATATGGACATTTACTAAAAATTACAGCCTGTCAATCATCATACAGTGGACATTGTTTTTACTTTTACTTAAACTACACATCAAATAACGGCTTTTCTCTTCAGGAAAATCATTCAACCCGCCTGTTTCTATCGTTAATACTGGTGTACGTGCTGAGATCACGTGCTGAGATCTTTAACGTTTTTCTTTCAACTATAAATATTCTTGGGCTGGTTGCACAAAACACCTTAAGTTAAGATTTTCCTTAAAGTCCTAGTTAAGGTTTCCTCATAAAAAATGGTTGCACAAAATACCCTTAGGTCTTCTCCTTAATGTTTCCTTAAAATGTTCACATAAGTATTGATGGTTTTCTTCTTGTCTTGGTCTCATACTTAAGGAATCCCTAGACTGTTGCACAAGGTAAAAACAACAAACAACAACAACAACAAACTTAAGGAATGTCTGACTCTATCTTAACTGCAACATGACAGAGTTTATAGAGATAAAAACGGATACACTTTTGGTTTTACTCTTAAGATTTGACTAAATTAATTTTGTTGCAATTTCTTCCTACAATCATTTTCTGTTTTCTGGTTTTCTGGTCAAATGTACTCTGTAGTTTGTGCTTTCTATGACTGTATTCCTTCCAGATGTGTAATCTTGTCCTCCTGACCGATATGATGTTCTTGTCTGCTTTTCTTCCGCCTTTTTTTCACTATCTAACTATAAGCCAGATTTGTGAGACAATAACAGGCATCACAAGCCCAAGCAAACAAACCATCTCCATGGAAACTTGTACTACTGTAAAATCTCTTTCAATGCAGTAAATTAGTTTCTCCTTAACAAAGGAAACCTTTGAAGGGATTTTGTGCAATTGTGTAAGTGCCTCAGCTAAGGAGAAATTAGCCTCAAGTGTCATACTTAAGGTGAAAACTATCCCTCTGTTTCTATGTCAGACTAAATATACAGTAAAATCATACAGAAAAAAATGGGTCCTTTATATCTACATAGGGAGCAGAGATCAGCATGTTGCACACAGTGTTTCTACAGTAGCCCAGAAAGGACAAACCAAACACTGGCTCTAAAGAGGGCCATTTGCGTTTTCACAGTATCAGAAAAACATTGATTTTCTAATATGAAACAGCTTTATTTAGTGTTTTTAATGGTCTAAAGCACCTGATCCATTTGTTTTGGATTGGAAGAGATCTCTGCAGATCTATCGCCTCTCAGTAAAAACCTCCTGAACAATGAATTCTAAGAAGTTTCAGCTGATTGCAATCTGCAATCCTAACCGCCAGATTCTGCTAAATCCCACCACATCTTACACACTGAAACTTCAAGTCAACGTATACAATATATAATTTCTATTCAGTAAAAAAAAGTCAAGGATTTTTTTAACTGAGTGATACCTGTATTCCCTTTTATTCCTTTTGTCTTATTTTATTTCTTTAAAATACAACTAATGATGAATGATTTAACATTAACATTTCATGAACTAAAACATCAGTCTGTCCTGTCCTGATGGTGTGGGCCTACAGACTGATGTATGCATGTGTGTGTGACGTGTACTTGAGAATTCAAAGCAGCCCCTTGAGGCAACACACAGAGCTGCAAATGTAGCGCGCTGGGCTCTGTTGTCCATGTCACCGGGGACACAGATTGTCCACTGTAGTCCTTCAAGAGCTCCATCAGTGCCCTGCAGGAGCTAACTGTATCACTCCTGCTCTTCATCTCTTGCTCTGCTGTTGATCCAGAGACTTCAGTGGTCAGTTACTCAAAGATGCAAAGCCTCTTTCATGGACAGTATCAAACATTCAGCAACTATCCTCCATATTCCCTCTAATATATCAACTTTTTTTTTTTTATCACTTTTTTGTTGGACCTTTAAAGTAACCTTTACATTTTCTTTACACAATCCCCGCACAGAAAGAAAGATTTTGATGTTCATACTGTGCGTAATTACAGTAATCTCTGCACCTCAAGAGGATCTGCTGTGATGAATAGTTTTTTTATGCCTCCGCACTGACGATAGCCGCAGCCTTGGCATTATATTTTTGGGTTGTCCGTTCATTTTTCCCATTCTAATGAACACAAAGAACCCCCAAGCAAATTTCTTCAAATTTGGCACAAACATCCACTTGGAATTAACGATGAATTTGGTGGTCAAGGTTTAAAGGTTAAGGTCACTGTGACCTTGTCTGTCTCATTCTAGTGAACACAATATCTCAAGAACACCTTAAGGATTTTTTTTTTTTCAAATGTGGCACAAACATTCACTTCACTGAATGATGAACTGATTACATCTTGGTGGTCAAAGGTCAACCTCACTGTGACCTTGCATCCATCTCATTCTTACAAACACAATATTTCAAAAAAGCCTTAAGGGAATTCATTCAAATTTGGCACAAATGTCCACTTGGACTCTGTGATGAACTGATTAGATTTTGGTGGTCAAGGTTTAAAGGCTAAAGTCACTGTGACCTCATCTTGTAAACACAATATCTCTGAAACATCTTGAGGGAATTTATTCATATGTGGCACAAACGTCCACTTGAACTCAGTAATGAACTGATTCGATTTTGGTGATAAAAGGTCAAGGTCAGTGTGACCTTTACCCTTGACAATAAAAATCTAATCAGTTCATCACTGAGTCCGAGTCAATACAGTGACCTAATAATAAACTAATTAGATTTTAGTGGTCAAAGGTCAAGGTCACTGTGACATTGCATCCGTTACATTCTTGTGAAAGTGATAGCTCAAAAACACCTTAAGGGAATTTCTTCAAATTTGACACAAACGTCCACTTGTAGGCCTAAGGTCAAAGATAAAGGTCACTGTGGCCTCACAAAACATGTTTTTGGCCATAACTTAAGAACTGATTTGCTAGTAATATAATAATAAAGTGATGACATTTTAGATCCAAAAGGTCAAAGGTCAATTTCACTCTTACATCATAATGTTCTGCATAAATTGTTTCACATCATATCTCAGGAACAGAAGGAGAGACATTTGGTCAGATACTGAATTGGTGACACTAATCTTGGGGCTCCACCTTGAAACCACGAGGCTGTAATTCTATTTTTTTTTTTCCTTTATTTTGTGGACAACAATCCTATTTTTGCCAGCTCTCTGTTATTTCCACGCTTGCAGGGTTCTGAGCTAAGAAAGTAGCGGAAAGATACTATCTGTGGTCAGAAACAAACAGGCTTTTGGTTGATATATTTAAGTTGGATTCTGATAAAAATTAATTCATGACTATTAACAGGATTTGGCACAAAACCCTCACATTAT
The DNA here is from genome assembly GCA_026686955.1 of Epinephelus cyanopodus. Lineage (NCBI taxonomy): Eukaryota > Metazoa > Chordata > Actinopteri > Perciformes > Serranidae > Epinephelus > Epinephelus cyanopodus. Next base: position 9,170,358 of record CM048920.1, read on the forward strand.
GCCAGTTTAGTCCAGCAGCTCTGCATCACAGACCGTAGCCTGATTACAGCATCTGATACTGTGTGGTGCCAAGGAAATGTAGTGTGTTGTGTAAAAATGCAGACCGCGTGCTTATGGCGGGCTCAGAGCGGATAGGGACCTTCTTTGCTATAAACTGCATGGTTAATGATGCCGGAGTAGCTCGTGTGGTAGCTGAGCCGCACCAAATCTCCGTTCCCAGGGGTAAACGTAATCACGTGGGCAATCATTAAGATTCAGGCTCTGTTGTGATCAAAACTGCGGCGTACACACAAAAAGCTCCCCCTTCTCTTATAAAGCATATTTAGACCATTAGATAAGCCACAACTGACAATTAGGCTGTTGACTGGCTCTCTCACACACTTTTTCCTGAGCCTGGTTCAAATTTTACACACAATCTTTGCACGGAGCGAGCAGAGGCCTGCCTTATCAAAGTCTTTAAGTTTTTATAGCTGTTAAAAACGTTGATTCTGTGTAGCTGTGTGTAGGGAATTAATCCTGCCGCACAGTAAATAGTGCAGTTGTTATTGAGCCTCTTAGTGTGCTGTGATTTGAACGAACGTGTGCAGTCCATCTTATCTGAGCCAGATGTTTCCAGGTTGAGGCCGTTTTCGTTCACGCGACTTAAAGGGTGTTAAGTGAAGGAAATTACATCAGCTGTCTTGAGTTTCACAGACAGACTACTGTCACATGTACCCTTGCATTCAGCCCAGTAAACAGGAAATAGCCTAAGAGAATAACAAATCGTTTGAATGAGCTTGACGAGCTTCAGAAAACTAAACAAAGGTGCATTATTTTACTATGCCGCAACTTACTGGAAAGGATTTTTAAAACGTCAAAGGAAAATCACTGCAAAAGCATTTCTAGGTGTAAGTTTACGTTTTTGTAAATGTGGCGTCTGTTACCTGTTAAGACCTGCATGGCATTTTCCCAGACTGCTGTTCTTCAGAGAGCTGTGGTCTACCTGCTGTCCGGCAGCCACCTGCTCTTCCCCACAGAGCACAAAAAACATCTGCAACCTGGAGAGACTTGGCTGCCTGGTGTAAGCCCAGTGAGCAGACACCAAATCATAGAGGGGAGAGGGAGGAAAAAATATGGAGAAATAAAGACGCACTCACAGATGTTGCATTGCAGATTAATGCTAAGAACCTTGCGCAAGGACAGGAGGGAAAAAAAATGCAGAATGATCCAGATGTGTGGAGGAAGCGACTCCCTGAGAGTGGTGTCTCCTCGAGACAGAACGCAGAGGAATAATTCATCCTCACATGAACGCTGCAGTCAGACTCTGCTTGCGTTGTGTTTGGGCCAAAGGGTCGCTGTGGATGTCTGGTGATCAGTCACAGGCTAACTGTCACCATCCATTTTGTCGTTGTATCAAAAGTAGATGGGGACAAATTAGCGGAAATACTTGCGAACTTCCAACTTTTGCCTTTCCAAAACCAAAACCACAAGAGCAAGAGTGTTCGGAATGAATTAAACACTGTTTATCTGCCCTGATCTGAACTGCAATTGTTAGCACGTCTGGCTAACTGGCTTACAGCCGACAGAAACAGGTGTTATCTCCATGGCCAAAAAGCATTACGGAAGCGTCGGCCTATTTCATTCACTTCAGGAAAAAACAAATATTTGCTCTGTTTTTCTGAATCAATGTGATCATTACCTCAGAATTCTGAGGAACTTTTCTTGTGGAAAAAATGGCTAATTTTTTCTGAATAACAAGATAATTATCTCAGAATTACAAATGAACTTTTCATGCAAAAAAAAAAAACCTGCTCTTTTTCCCTGAATTAATGAGATCCTTTTGTCAGAATTCTGAAACAGAAGTTAAATGGAAAAAAAAACATGGAAAAAAATCCTGCACTTATTTTTCTGAATTAACAGGGTACTCTTGTGGATGTCGTTTTTCTGAATTCTGAATTTCTGAAGATTATTATCTCAGAATTAAAAATTAAGTTTTCATGCAAAAAAATCAGTTTTGTTTCCCTGAATAAATGAAATCATTATGTCATAATTCTTAGGAAAAAAAGGTCATTTATTAAAAAAAAAAAAGCTTGTTTTTCTAAATTAATGACATTATTATTTCACAATTATGAGAAAACTTGTCATGGAACATGTCTGAAAAAAAAATCTGCTCTTGCTTTTTTTGGGTAAAGGAGATCCTTATCTCAGAATTCTGAGGAAAAACTAGCTCAGAAAATCAACAATATCACTGTCTTAGGATTATGAGAAGTTTTCATGGGGAAATAAAACTGCTCTTGTTTCCCTGAATTAACAAAAAAATGATCTTGTACATTTACTTCATTTTGAGTGAATAAGATTTTATCTTGTTAGTTTAGGATGAGATAATAATCTGAATTATTAGATAATCGTTCAGGAAAACAAAAAGACATTTTTTTCCCATGAAACCTTTTCTCAGAATTCTGACATGATGATCTTGGTAATTCAGAAATACAGAGCAGAAATGTATCCTCAAGTGAATACATCATGCTTCCATAGCAAAATATTGACTAACGAATTTAGTCTGCGGGGTAACATTACAGTTGCACATGCATGCTGCAACACATCACAGGTTACATTAAAAATAAAAGCCTAAAAACATGTCCAAGTTTCTCCCTCTCTAGAAGGCTGATTTCCAACGAGCCTACAGAGGCAAACAAGCACATATTATCTTCAGTATTTCCCCTGCAGCTTCCTCCAGCTGCTCCCGAGGCCTGCTGGGACATGTAGTCCTTCCACTGAATCCTGGCTCAGAATTAGCATTTCCATCCAGTCAGTTGTGCTTGGTGTACCTCCAAAAAAAAGGCATGTCATCATTCAACACCTCTAATAATTCTCAATAAGACTACAGCTGGTGATCACTGTTCAACAGCATAATGAGAGGTCGTGGGGGAGTGCGGCTCAGGTTCCAACACAAATAAATACAAGTCCTGTTTATTGATCCTTTAAATCTGCTCATTATGAGGGGGCAGTGAAGCTGTCACTTGTTCTTGCTTGCTCAGAGAAACCTCCCCGGGATTACAGATGGCACAAAGTGTAGTTTCTGCTGCTGCCTGAGATGTGTTCGTTGGCACCGCAGAGGGCCGTGGTAACACTGTAGAGGCAGGAAAGGTTTGCCTTGGAGAGGAACCAGCACAGAGGGTTGCGCAACACTGGGCTGAGCTCACCCTGCCTAATATCTGGGATGGGGAGGGACAGAGGCGGCAGACAAACCATCAAGCTCAGGGAGGAATGGAAGTAAAGGGGGAGCCAAGCTGTCCCCGAGGACGACCGGTCCAAATCCTCTTCCAATAAGAGGTGATGAGTGGAGTGTACTTCAGACTTTGTCACAGAGACTTTATCAGAATATGCTGAAAACAGGGCTCAACGTGTGCGCACATGTGTCACAGAGAGAGAAAGAGAGATTGTGAGGATGTGAAGCTGTAACGATGAGCTCACTGTCAGCTCTGACAGGAGGACAAACTGTGAGATGAGATAACACACACACACCATGATATTTCTCTTTGCTGAGGTCAGCGTAGTTACTCTGTAAAACTTTGTCTTATCACCACAAAATTCAGGCGTGCACACGCACACTGGCGTCGACCCAGTTCTTTGTAGTTGCACACACACACATGCTCGCCAGATGCACATACAGTCCGCTATAAAGCATACATTTGTGCATGCATGCAGTCATTCAACAAACAGACGTGCACACACTTACGAGTATGCACAGAGATAATCCCTACATGCATAAGTTATTGTACATTATACATGATCTAGATATATGTTACATTTCATATTCATAGTTAGTGCAGCATCAGTAAAGACAAATAGAACACAGTGCCACAGTTTGCTCCAGGCTACTCAGCTCTGTTGATCTTATTGCTCAGGTAACTGTTGGATATAAGCAGAGTGGAGTCACTAGGAGGAATTTGCTCATCTGCAGCACCCTCTAGTGGAAATAAAATGCCATTGGTGTTTACAGCAGGATAGAAAATGCTTCAGCCATATAAAGTGTTTGGGTGTGTGTATAGCTGTATTAGTTCAGCAGTTCCCAGCCTTTTTCCTTGAAGGACGCCTTTTCTATTAATGAGCAAACTGACGATGCCTAAGTGACACATCTTATAGATATTTCATATTAGATTCAGTGCATAACAGCAATAATAGCAACAACAGTGCAGAACAACTGATAAACTGTACAATCATCATGAATAATAAACGCAATAACTGCAGGAAATTTGTGTAAAATGAGTGATTTGGATGAATTTTGGGTTAATAATTCCCTGTAAATAAAGCATCAGATTGGGAACTTTTTATAGGTTTTTCCCAGTGATGACTGTGTCAATCGGCCAGTTTATTTCAGCCGAATCTGGGGCATCATTCATCCCGAGTCTTAGCCGAGTCGACAACCGGATGTGGCTCAGCTTATTTCCTCCGGCATACTGAGTTTGGGCCAATGCTGGGCCAGGCCATTTTTGATAACAACCCCAGTGATGGCAGTGTCGGCAGCACCGGTTCTGGGGCGCCATTCATCTTTAGTCTCAGCCAAATTGGGCAATCGGATGTGGCTTGACTTATTTTTTTCCAGCTTGCCAGGTTCAAGCCAATACTGGGCCAGGTCATCTTTGATAATGGCCCAGTGATGGCAGCACCAGCAGCCAGAATCAGGCTAGTTTATTTAGCCCCATTCTGGGGCGCCATTCAATCTTAGTCTCAGCCAAATTGGGCAACTGGATGTGGCTCCACTTATTTCTTTCGGCTTGCCAAGTTCAGACCGATACTGGGCCAGGTCAGTTTTGATAATGGCTCAATAATGGCAGCATTGGCAGCTGGAATCAGGCTAATTTATTTGGCCCAATTCTAGAGTATCAGTCATTTTCAGTCTCAGCCAGGCAACTCAATGCAGCCTAGCTTATTTCTTCCAGCATGGCAGGTTTGGGCAGTTGCTGAGCTCGGTCATTTTGGCTACCTGGGTCTGTCTGTATTATGTATATGTATTTTTTTTTAATGTTTTATTTATTTAAAAAAAAAAATCAGTGTGTTCGTCTCTGAGGACGAGGCTGTTAAGCAGAGAGTGAGCTCTGTGAGTGAAGCGTGTGTTCAGGTCTTCACTGTGCCCTTATCCTGTGAGAAATTTATCAAAATTTATATCTTGAATAATAATCTTAACTCAAAGAATAACAATTTAATTTAATGTTCTTTACAGAAATGAATGAAAGGCTGAGATTTGAACTCGTATTGTATGGACGATCAAAATATAATTTTAGTAATACCTGATGAAAGGGGTACAGGTAAATGAAAGTTAAATCCTGTTTTTCTTTAAACACACTTGCCGTGTGTACCACAAATGTTAAAACTCCAGCAACACTTGTCGTATATAGAACCAGGGGTGTAGCACCAAATTCTGGGCCCTGTGCATAACTAGTCTCTCTGGGCCCCCACCCTTCCTCCTTTGACTCACATCTCTCTCACGCACCATTTGAAATCTGAAGTCAGTTTTTCTTTCCCTTCCTTTATTTCTTTCTTCCTGGAATCCTGATTTCCCTTTCTTGGGGAAAGACGTCACTCACTTGGCTGTAGCTGCTTTTTGATACAAACCTCGACAAGACTAAACCATTTTGTGCCTTTGATAATTTTTTTCATATAACTTCAGTCTCACAACCGATTTATTCAGTTAATTTAATTTAGTTAGGGCACAAATTCATTTAAAATAAAAAATGCAAACAAACCAAACTTTTCATTTCAGGCTTTTCGTGGGCCAGAGGAAATCAGTCCCACATTTCCCCCCACTACAAAGCCCCTGTGTAGATCAACTTTATTGCAAGACCAGTGTGTAGAAGGCCACAAGCCAATACACACTGTGTTGCAGTAAAGTTGATCTATATACTACAAGTGCTGCTGGAGTTTCTCTCCCACTCTCTGTGCACCTGAAGTAGATGAAGCTGTGCCAGAAAGCCTCACCCTGCTTCCACTGTATCACAAATATGGTAAGAAAAGAACGACGAGCGCGATCAGTTTCAACCTCAGACTTGTAAAGCAGTAATGGCTGGTCAGATATGACAAGATGTAGACAGAAGAACAGTAACAGAGGCAGCTCTTCCTGCAAAGTGTCTGTGCTCTTTGACTTCATGCAGACAGTGTACTCAGCCTTCTCTGACTGAGATGCAAAAAAAGGAAACCTTGGTGCAATGTACTTTCAGATGCATTTGAACTTGATTGAAGCCCTCCAGCACAGACAGACGCTTCTGCAGTGAGAGGGATGAGTGTGTGGAGGAGTGCAGACTGCGACCCGGAGCCAAAGTCTGCATTCCACAGCAGTACACTACAGTCCAGAGTACTGTAGTGCATTTATTACAGCAGCTGGATGTACAGGAAGCTGCTTGGCTCGTTGCGCGCGCTCATCGTGCCAAAGCGTTGGGAATAAACTGGCCGAGGCCGCTGAGCACAAAAAAAAAAGTCCACCATATGCTGCCACACTCCCACTAAAAACAAGTCCTGCACCAGTGCTGTCTGCAAAACAAAAGAATTAATCTTTGATATTGAAATTGACACAGAGCAGCCAGCTGGATGCCAACATATATATCCAACTGGGATGAGATTTCACAGAGAAGATGATGACTATGAACAAGTCTTAGCGTACTGTCATTGTGAGATCAGAGTGCAAAGAGACTCAGTTCACTGTGGATCTAACTTCTCTGGCGGGGGAATCATTAAAACAGTCCCATCACTTGATTCCCCCCGATGGCAGTGTTGCCCTTATACCCAATTGTTTCTCAATTAAATTGAAAGTGTTGCAGCATGCATGTGCAACAGTAAATAAATCAGCTGCATGAAAGCTCAAAGACTGTCAATCAATTATCCCATTAGTGAAAAACTTTACAGAAGGGCCCAAACAGCCCTTGTTTTTCTTGTGTGATTACCAACACAAGCATCTCCAAAGGGCCACATTCTCATCCAGTCCATCTGAGTCCAGGATAACAAGGCGGACGGGGGGTCCCAGCGTATCTCACTGTTACCCAAACTAGCATCTGTTATTTTTTTGTGCAAAAAGCATTAACTTAACAACAGAGCCAGGGTCATCCACTATTCTCTTTATGGAGCAATCACGGGAGGCAAAATGGGCTTATTGAAATAATGAGCATGCACATACAACATCTGACACAGACTCACAAGATTTCTCTCGGCTTTGAAGAGAACAAACGCATCGGTGAAACTTTAAGCATTCTCTTTATTTCTCTTCCTCAGATATGTTGTGAAAAGAAAACAAATATCATCGCAGACTCCAAAGCGCTCCTCGTCTCCAGCGTACAAAACTAATCAGCCTGTGTTACTCGCCCAAGGTCTTCCCACTTTTTATTAGTGATGTTCAGCCCCCACAGTGAGGCAACATGAAAGAGAAGGCAGAGTGCTCAAAAGATGGCTTCGTCTTTGCAATTTATGTCAATCCCGCTTGCTTTAGCGTGTTTACAGAGAGATCAATTCCCAAACTCCAAGGGCCAACATTGTCAAAAATGAATAATTTAATAATGATAACCTTAAACTTTCTGTTTTGCCATAATTGCCTCTGTAATATTCTTCCTGGTTTTTTCCTCTGCCAAAAAGACATGACTGGAATCAAAGTAGCTTGTTTATTTCACTGTGGTGACAAAGAAATGTGTTTTTTTTTTAATGACTTTGACCTTCAGCTGTTAGCAGATTTGGAAAGCAGGCTTGCAGAGCTTTTGTCTGTGAAGCCCTGATGTCTTCTAATCTATCCTAATGTCGACACAGTTTTTAAAATGACTTCTCCGGCTGATTTTTAAGCATTTTAAATGAACACAAAGTTCACACAGATTAGTTTTCCTCGCCCTCTACTTAGCCCTTTAAATCAGTGTGCGGCACCAGTGAGGCCAGCAGCCCAGCACCATACCACTCTGTTATATCCACCCCACAACTGAGAGCTGCTTAAGATCTTGCATAAGCATTAGGATGTGAATATCTGCACTCCACATGGCTCATCAATGAATTATGGCCCACTGCTTTCCAAAAGATACCACTGTGTGAGATCTGCTTAGCTGATGAAAAATTACATCAACATCAAAGAAGTCCTCTTAAAAGAGCAAGTTTAGAAGAATTAATATTTGATAATGCTGAAACCCTGCATAAGCACACAGGCAATGAGTGCCTGATAATCTCTTAAGAATATTAAAAGCCCTAATATGCCATATTTACTGATATTAAGGATTAAAACAGCATATAATATGCGTTTAAAAAGCGTTTTGCATATCAAAATACAATTTGTGAGCAGTGATTTAATGGTAGTTAATAAGACTCACTTCAAAAGGCGAAGAAGGAATGGACACAGCAGGCTTCCCTCTGCCACCTTGTGGTCCATTTGTACTACTGCAGGGATGACGGGGAGAAGGGGGGGTCAAAACATTTCAATATGATCATGATTTCACCTTAAACTTGACGTGGGTCATGTTTTTTTAACTTATAACGCACCCAAGTGAAGTGAACTGGTGCAGAAGTGGAATCCACTGACTCCACACATGATGATCATTATGAGGAGAGTATGACTCTTCATTGTGATGTCATCTGTGGCTCTGAAAGAGCTTTGTCAAGCCTGAGAAAATACCTTGATGATTTCATCGTGGTTATTTTGGGCTCAGAGATTATGGATTTATTACAGGAAGACTACGTTACAAACTGCGTGTGTGGAGTTTGGAAAGCATGCAGCAGGCAGAGAGAGAAGCAAAAGTTAGGATATTCAGGCCTTTGCTGCTTTGATTTTGATCATTATTTTTCTTTAAATCTGTCTCTGACTTTTTAGAAGTGCAATACTGAGCGCAGTGGCAGCTGGAGAAGCATTTTGATGGGACACTTACAGTTTTACATCTTTTTAAAATACCTTTTCAAAACAATTTTAAAACCAAATTTAGGATGAATCGTCTTTTTTGTTTTCCTTGTCTTATTTTATTTGATAGGGACAATACAATGTAACATAATTTCAGTACAGAGTATGAGACTGATGAGTTGCACAGATAGCTAATGCTAATTTTCAACTTCTGTCCCTAGTTCAGCTTGGGACAGCTGGGGAGGGACTGATTTCCTCTGGCCCTCAGAAAGCCTGAAATGGTTTGGTTTGTTTGCATTACATTTTTTATCTTAAAGGAATTCACACCCTCTGTGTGGAGTTTGCATGTTCTCCCTGTGTCAGTCTCCTCTGGGTGCTCCAGCTTGGTGACTCTAAATTGTCCATAGGTGTGAGTGTGAGTGTGAATGGTTGTCTGTCTCTGTGTGTCAGCCCTGTGATAGTCTGGCGACCTGTCCAGGGTGAACCCTGCCTCTCACCCAATGTCATCTGGGATAGGCTCCAGCCCCCCTGCTTTAACTTCTGATACTGCTGTACTACTGAATTATGTTTTGATTTTGAGAGATGAATAATTTTTGATTTCACAATGTTGTTTGAATGTTGTTTCATAAACTTTAAACATTGTTTTAAAATTGTTTCAACACTAAAACAGAGCTTTCTGAAATTTCAGTGTTGATGTGTGAGAATTTTGTTTACCGTTTTACAGCCATCAGAATTAAATGTTTTCAATGTTGTTTTAATGTTGAAACAACAACTGACATCATTTCAACAATGAATGCTGTTTATATTTTCTACAGCCCACTAGTTTTTCTTCTCTTCTCAGTTTTTGAGTCAGTTTTAAGATTTTACTGTTCTGATTAAACAAAGTCTGTCATCTGCAACAGCTGCATCTGCATCTTTTTTTTCTGATGTGACCCCCTAGAAAATGTTTTTGCACATTCCTGCCAAGAAATTTTATCTTAAAAAGTCAAATTGTACATTTAAATTTTTATGTAAATTTTTTTGTATTCTATGTTAACGTTTCTCGACTCTGCACCAAAACACCAGAGCTAATTACTTGTATGTGACAAATCTTCCTGGCGATAAACCAGATTCTGATTCTGCAGCATTGGGCAAAGCTCCTCTGCTTCTTTAAAGTTTTAACCCAAAAAAAAACACGTGGTCATGGTTGGGAAAAGATCATGTTTTGGTTTAAAATACCTGGATTTGTTGGAAAAGCAGTGACAACCGCTTTTTATGGCACTATACCCGCTGGAAAAACAATAACAGATCATTGTTAACACCCACATTTAGTAACTAAAAACCTGCGTTGTTGTCTGTTGGATTAAAACAGTGGTCAGCAGTGGTCTGTAGCTTCCACCATCCCCTCCACCTCTGATGACACAGTCAGCTCGTATACTACATCACTATGGAAATGTTAATATGACACATATGAACATTACAAATGTAACACATTTCTTCTCCACCTGGGCTGAAAGTCCAGGACCACCGATGACTTCATCTGCTTGGAATTAAGATTTGGTGTCATCAGTCACAGATAAATCGTTTTTTGAGGAGAGTACGAGGCCCTTTATGGACAGACATCATGACATGTCACAGTGAAGCACAGGTATAAATAATGTATTAATACATGTCAGTGAATGGAAATGATAAAAGGTCATCGCTGGTGCTCAGCTGATGCAGACATGGGACTCACGTTTGAGCTGAAGCGTAATTTATTACAGGGGGGAAAAAAATCGTGAAGAGTGGTCAGGTGCCGACCTTGAATTTAGACCGAGGTCTGGAACAGCCTTCATTAGTGAGCCGTTTCACCTGCACAACTGAAGACAGCCAGGCTATGAATAGAGTTAGTGAACTCAGTAATTCCTTGTACTGTCTTGTGCCCCGTGATTTAAACTGGTTCTCTGCCTCTCTTTGTTAACTAGCTTCAGTATAATGATGTAGTTTTCTGTGATGTTCCAACACCATGGCTGGAGGCAGGAGTTTAGTCAGCAGCATGCAGGATCAAGAAAAAAAAACGTGAGCCACTGAAAATGGAGAAAAATGGCTTGCAGTACCCCAAGGTAGGAAATAAATTGCAGACGATAACTAGTGAAGCGAGGCACAAACAGCATAATAAATTGTTCGAGATTTTTGCTCTCATTTTGCAGAGCAAAATCAAACTTTGGAGTGCACAGTTGGCAGGCCATTAAAAGAATTACTTCATGCTCTGAAAACAGAGGGCTTGTGTCAATCCCTATATCTCACACAAAAAGACAACGTTCTCCTCGGAATTGCTTTGTGTTTTCTGCCATCTAGGTGGGTACGATGATAAGCTCAGATCACAGTGAGGCAAGCACAAATACAGTAAGTGACTTGGAAATAGCTTTGAAGGAAACAGATCTCTGTTGAATAAGGAAGCTAAACCGAGAGCTAATACACACTGGCGTGGAGTAGATAAATATTTATGCACAAATATTTATGTCTTACAGTTTCTCAATATATCAATATTAATGATTAATGATCTGCATTCCACACATTTAATAATTTAGCAAAAATAAATAAGTCATATTTTGCCCACTCTATAAATATTCAGCAGCTACGGAGGAATTTTAGTTGTCTGCAGACTAGTTCTTGTTGATAATAGCAGTCACTGGAGCAATGTACATTCAAAGATTTGTTAGTTGTTTGCTTAATCCAATTAATATTTCATATGTATGTGAATAATGAGGATTACCACTCCAATCAACCACTGCAGACAGCACACACAGACTGTTTCCTCACTGCACTGAACAAAGACAGAACAATGTTACACACAGTAAAATTATGCCTTTTCATCAGTGTGTGTGTGTGTGTGTGTGTGTGTGTGTGTGTGTGTGTGTGTGTAACTATAATAACAGGGTACATGCACAATAGCAGATTTAGATGGACTCTGAGTGGAGCTATGACAATGTCACAGCTACAATACACTTCAGTGGACAAGGTTTATGGTTTCCAGTCAGTTCTACTGTTGATAAAAATGTATTTAAACATGATCCAGAGAATTTGGACGCCTTGAAATAATAATAATAATCATTAGTTTGTTTCAACATTGGGGGGGACACATATGAAATGAGGGGTTTGGGGTTGATTGGTTTGTGATGTCAATGGGTTAAAAAGTTTAACACTCCAGAAAAATGTACCTGTACCATTTGTTACTTGCTTTAAATGCTGCTTAATAAATATACTTATTAAAAAAAAGAAAATTATGCACCAATGTGTGCCTTTTTTGCATCCGTTCATAATAATAATTATAATAATTAAATTGTATAGTATTTATCTTAACAAGCTTACAAAGTGCATGAAAATAAGACAACAATAACACTACAACATTAAAAATGTAAAGAGCTGAGAAAAATAATGTGTACAGAGGCAAAAACAGAACAAAAGGAAATACAGCAAAAAAGTTATAAATCACAAAAGTACAAATCGGGCATTAAAAGGGAAACTTTGCTATAAAAATATGTTTTGAGCAATGATTTAAAAACAGGTAATGTTCTAGCCAGCCTAATCTCCTCAGGCAGAGAATTACAGAGCCTCGGGGCCTTGATGGTCACCTTGAATTACCAACCTAGAGAGATGACAAGCGAGGGCGGGCTTGAGGACCTTAAGTCATGATTTGGAGCATAGGTACTCCGAAGCTCAGCTACATAAACATGCTGAGCTTTAAAAGTGATTAAAAGAATCTTAAAATCAATTCTGAAGTTAAGTAGCAACCAGTGGCAAGAGGTGAGAACTGGGGTGATTTGTGACCTCCGATTTGTCCCAGTTAAGATACGAGCTGCAGCATTCTGCACTAGGTGAAGCTGAGCTACCAAAGATTTACTGAGGCATGTAAACAGTGCGGTGAAGTAGTCGAGGCATGAGAATACAAAGGCATGAACAAGCCTTTCTAGGTCAGGAAAAGACACTGCTGATTGAGTGATAGTTCGTAGGTGGAGGTTTGAAGTATGATGTTAATGTCTCAGATTTTGTCAAAATAAAAGTCCTCCGCTACTACCGTGATCACAAATGTCTGCCCACGAGACATTTTCCAACTTTTTTTTTTACCTCTGCTTCTCCCAGTTTGCCGCTGTTGGCTTTGTTTTTTCTTCATTCCCAAAATACACTGTGTTCTACGTCACTTCCTCTCTTTGGTTCACTTCCTCTCTTTGGTTTGCTGGATAGTTCGTTTGCATTTCCCACTGTATGCGAACCACACCAGGGTTCACTTGCAAGTGAAGCGAGACCCCCAGCTTTCCCTCATTTTGGTCCGCACCAGAGTTCAAATAAGCGTTCACACCACTCCAAGCTAACCGAACTATCCGTGGAAGCGGACCAGGGTTTGTTTAAAGTGGACCAAATAGCCCCAGTGTGAATGTTTCCTTAGATGACAATAAGACAAAGATTGTTATGTCTGGATGACCTGACCTATTGATTGACTCTGTTGGGTTTCTTGGCCATTTAGCATCTCACAGTAACCTCTGTCAAATTTGATAAACAAATTAGTTAAGTTGACAAAACTGTCTTTTCCTAGTTGAGACTTCTGGCAAAAATAAAAGTCTATCTCTCACCCAAAGATCTCGAGTGAGTTATTCATGCTTTTATTGCGTCATGTCAAGATTATTGTGATTCTTTGTATATGGGTGTAGCTCCGTCGTCACTTTGTTGCCTATAGCAGTCACTTGACTTTCCCAGGTGAGAAAAATGCACGTTCTAAATATTGAGAGGGACGTGTGCCCTGTACCAAAACCCCCGAAACCCACAATGTGGCAGTCACAAAAGAAGTTAACCATGTGTCGTTCTTGATTTCCTGGACAGTTCAGTAGGAAGTATGTTAAGTTACAGGCAGAAACATACTAACAATATAAATAAATAAAAGCACATTAATGGTGACATGTTTTCCCCCTGACCGATGAGGTTTAAAAGGCTTGATGGTTTTTTTCTGTGGAATCATGAAAAATAACACTTGGGCAAGAAAAAAAGCGACAGTATTAATAATGTATTTCCAGCATGCATTCTGCATCATTATTCTACAATTTAAATGAGGGTTAAAGCTCACTGCTGTACTTGTACAAGAGCAATTGGACATTAAATATACAACAGTAGCATATTTTTCACCAGTGAAACTTTCATTATAGCCATTTAGAATTTCAGTTCTTGGTCACAGAAGACAAATTTAACCCCTTCTGTCTGAGTCCTTGTAACACTGTGGATGACACTGTTGTGGTTTGTTAAACCCAGAAGAGAACAGAGTGACTGTACTCACAGACCCACAGCAGCTACTTTGGCCTCTTTGCAGTCATATAAGTGAGGGCGCACTGAGACATTTATCACCAGGGTGACCAGATGGGCCCACTGGAAATCTTGAGGTGGCGGACCAAAACCAAAAGCTGTGGCTGAATTTCAGGGGTTTGAATACAGTGTTGTACTGTAGTATAAAGGTTGGTTGAAACCTAAGTATCTGATGTGGATTTGAGGGTGACACAGGAGTGGATTCTCAGTCCTGTCCCATCCCACTCCCACATATAAACTCTTGTCCTGTTCCAGTCCCATGACAAAGTAAAAAGAAAAAAATCTTATGCTAATCCCAAAAGAATGATTCCTGCCCCATCCTGTTCTCACACTGTGTTTTTATATAATAAAAATGGTGTTCGCTCATATTAGAATTTGAAAGAAGAGACTAGGGCCGTTTAAAATCTGTTGGCGGGCCACAAAAGGCCCCCAGGCAATCGCACTCAGGTGTGCACCAAAACAACCGGACCGAGACCTTCTTGAAGAGGTGGTCTTGGTCTGGTTACATGGAAATTCTGACCAATCAAGAGCAGCTTTCTCGCACAAGGCATTTTATCTGGTCCGCTTGTAAATGCTGCTGTGAGAACACGAACCAACTGTAGGCAATGATACAGCTTTGTAACTAAATTAGTCCCTGATTCGGACCAAAGCAAGACAACTCTAGGTCTGAAAGCAGCCTTAAAGACAATAATGTCTGCCTCTTATTAATTATTATACAACTGGTGTAGACTGCAATATTATTAGTGGGCCCCCCTGGCCACCCCTTGGGGACACCACTGAATATCAGCTAACTTAATAATAGCTTGCAATCATTTGTTTCTCAAAAATTGTTTATTTACCAATATTATAGTGACAGTCCACTTTTACGTCTGCGTCTCTGCGCCAGAAAGAATGACTGAATATTGATTTAATCTCAAACAGCTTAATGTAACATGCACCTCAAGGTCATGCACCACATCTACAAACTTAAAAAATGTTGTGTTGACATCTGTTATTCTCTAGTTTCAGATATGGGACCATTTAGTATTGCAGCTATAAGTTATTAATACAAGATGGTCTGCGTGTGTTGAAAAGTGGACATAAGGGGTCGGTGTGCAGTTTGGGTGACGCTCATCTCTCTACCTCCGCCGTGAACATCCGTCTCCTCTGGACCAGAGTGCAACCTGCGTGATTTTAAAGCAAAATGGCGACAGTCTAAAATAGAGGGGGAAGACGAGAAACGGTGTCAAGTGCAGACACAAAGTTGAGGACATGAGTCGTCGTCCTGAGGTGAGTGTTACAACCTGCTCTTCACTTTGATGTGCGCAGGGATACATTGTAAGCAGGTACGGTCATTAGTCAGCGACGTGTCGTGGGTCTGTGTGGAGAAATAGAAACACTGCAGTGACCGCTCAGTGCAGAAGCTGCAGCTAAAGCTCAAGTTGAGCTGCTTCGCTTTGCTTCATAAAGACAGTGCTGCGTGTGTTCGTGGTTGAGCCTGTGGACAGAGCAGCTGGCTGACTGTCGCATAGCCTGTCAGGATAAAGTCCCAGCGACTACAGGCAGCTCTGCTACACAGCTCACTAGTTTCAGTTTGTGTTAAAGGACTGTCAGTTTGTGGCAACTCCGGAAACAGCTGTTTACTGTGAGCTGAGGTTGGTTTTCACATTAATGATTTTTGATGGATACACTGCAGAGCATGTGATGCAGAGCCGCATGACTGCACAGGAAACTTCTCAAGTTATACACCGATGAGCCATAACATTAAACCCACTGACAGGTGAAGTGAGTAACTTTGATTATTTTGTTCCAATGCATTGTTCTGCTGGGAAACCTTTGGTTCTGGCAAGACACCATTGCAGACCAAGGTGTCGACCTGGCTTCTAAATTTCCCAGGTCCCAATCTGCTCAAGGATTCTTGTGATGTGCCCCAGATGGACCCTAATCCAAGGTGGGGCCTCCTTGGATGGGACTTGGCTCTGACCTGTGGAGGCCTGGACACAGGATCTCTGGGAGTGTCCTGCGGTGTCTGGCACCAGTGCGTTGGCGGCAGATCCATTTAGTCCAGTGGGTTGTGAGGTGGGTTAATGGCACGTGCCACAGATGCTCATTCAGATTGGGATCTGGGGAATTTGGAGGCCAGGTTGACACTTTGAGGTCTTTGTCACATTCCTTGGGCCATTCCTGAGCCATGTTTGCAGTGTATGGTGCTTTATCCTGCTGGGGGCCACTGCCATTGGGGAGCACTGTTGCCATGAGGGGGGCACTTGGGCTGCAACGGTGTTTGAGTGGGTGGAACATGTCAGGTGGTATCCACATGGATGCCAGAACCAAAGGTTTCCCAGCAGAACAATGCACTGGAACAAAATAATCAAAGTCATTCACTTCACCTGTCAGTGGTTTGAATATTTTGGCTGATCAGCGTATAACTCTTCTCTCTGACTCTAAATAGCTCATTAGAAACACTCACTGACTGTGAGACTGAGGCAATATGTGGTTGTGGGAAATCACAAGACCCATATTATATGGAAGCTGTTAAAGGCCAAAAGTAATGCCAGTGGCCAGGGGCGGAATTCAGATTTTAAAGGAGACCTGTTATTGTCAGATGTCAATGATACATAGAGAAAGAAGATGTTTTAAAGTGGGCAAAGACTCTTAAAACAATGTGAGAATCTACAGTGATGAACGATAACATTCCATTATAGCATTCAAAATGTATTTACTGTTTTAAATTAGGTAGATATAACTGTAATTTTTGGGATACAATATTAATATTATATTATTATTATTATTATTATTTTGGTCCATATTGACATGATAGCATCACACAGTTGCTGCAGATTTGTCAGCTGCACATCCATGATGTGAGTCTCCCGTTCCAGCACATCCCAAAGGTGCTCTATTGGACTGAGCTCTGGTGACTGTGGAGGCCATTGGAGTACAGTGAACTCATTGTCATGTTCAAGAAAATTCTGACCCTACTATCTGAATGTGGCAGCAGAAATTCAGACTCATCAGACCAGGCAACGTTTTTCCAATCTTCTATTGTCCAGTGTTGGTGAGCCTGTGTGAACTGTAGCCTCAGTTTCCTGTTGTTAGCTGACAGCAGTGGCACCTGGTGTGGTCTGCTGCTGCTGTAGCCCATCTGCTTCAAGGTTGGACAATGTGTTGTTGGTTCAGAGATGGTCTTCTGCAGACCTTGGTTGGAACCAGTGGTTATTTGACTTCCTCTTGCCTTTCTATCATCTTGAACCAGTCTGGCCATTCTCCTCTGACCTCTGGCATCAACAAGGTATTTTCACCCAGAGAACTGCTGCTCACTGGATATTTTCTCTTTTTCGGACCATCCTCTGTAAATCCTAGAGATGGTTGTGTGTGAAAATCCTAGTAAACACTCAGACCAGCCCATCTGGTACCAACAACCATGCCACATTCAAGGTCAATTAAATCACCTTTCTTCCCCATGCTGATGCTCGGTTTGAACTTCAGCAGGTCGTCTTGACCATGTCTACATGCCTAAATGCATTGAGTTACTGCCACGTGATTGGCTGATTAGCTATTTGTGTTAACAAGCAGTTGAACAGGTGTACCTAATGAAGGAGCCGGTGAGTGTATATGTCTGCTTGGATTTCTTGTACAGATGAATTATTTTGCTCCTCTCTTAACCATAATCTAATCCATCTATTCAGCCAGCCAACATAACAAACATAAGGCACTTTCCTTCTGTGTCTTTTTGCAATATGAGATTTTATTGAATCATTAAATAAAATAATCAACAGCAGAGATATCAAGCATGGTGGAAAAATAAGGAATGTTCCTCGTGCAGACAACGAGCTGGTATCATATACTCATATCCCTGTTATGTGCTCAGGAATGGAGGTTTTGTAAAATCAAAGTGTAGACCTACATAAGTGAGTCCATCGCTCCCTGCAGGTGTCTAAGGACGAGCTTACATGGCTATAGGAAGAAGTCAGTGGCAGCTTAACAGGCTAGTGAAGGTTTTACTGCATTAGTATACCACAGAGAGTAAAGGAGTCAACCACTCGACTAAATAAATCAGATGGCTGAGGCGTGTTATCCACAAATTGATTATATGTCACTTGACAAGGTCAAATATTTTAACCAAGATGCCTGAAGTCCCTGAATGCTCAGCATAGCAAACAGTTATGTGTTCTCTGTCGGCCCGGCTGGCTGCTTACACAGCTTTAAATGAAGACACCTGGGACTACTTAAATGGGAGTACACTGGCCTGAATTAGCAGCTCAGCTGAGGAACAGCTGCAGAGATGAGATATTTTAGTAATCAGGTGGATCTACCAAGAACATTGAGGTCTGCAGGAATATATCAGAGGCGAGGAAATAAGGACGGCATGTTTTCACCGGCTGGATCACTACTGCGACTCATTAAATCGTCTGCATGAAATTAATAGCTCTCACAGTTGTTTCTCTTGGTGATGAACATATTGAGCTGTTCAGTTTTTCACTCGTATGACATGAAAATATGAATGCCAGTTCCCATTAGAGCTGCAACCAGAGATTATTTTCATCATCGTGTTAAATTGTCAGAAAATAGTGAAAAACGTCTGTCACACTTTCCCAGAGACCAAGATTGTGTCGGCAAGTGCTTGTTTTGTACCAACAACGCTCCGCAACTCAGTTTACCAATGCATGAAACACCAAATCCACACATATGAGAAGGTGGGAACAGAGATATTTTTGCTTAAAATATGATGTTGTTATTAAAATAGTTGCAGATTAATTCATCTCATGATCTCTAGTTTCCGTATCATTTACATTTTAAACCTTAAGGCATTTCTTTGGCAAACATTTTATGTTTTCGATGCTCATATTAAGGTTTAATTTGATGAGTAACCAGGACGTTAAGAAAACTGCTCATGAATAGAATTTTAAATTGATGGCAGCTGTGTATCAGGAGGAGGAAGACTAGAAAGGCACCATTCGAGCACAGGTCCATGACCATGACATGTTTCAGATGTCTACTACAGAAAACAATGCATTACTTTTGTTTGGGGTATGAGACACCTCACCTGTAGGGGGTGGAGGAAAAAGGCGATGCAGCATAGTTTTGCCAAGTATCGATCTTTTATTGTTTACATCATTCATTTTTGCAAATACACTTTTTTACACAACTTTTGGTACTAGAACAATAAAATCAATTGCTTTTTTTGGTCCACTAGATGGTGCTGATGTTTTTTTCCTGGTGAGGTCAGCAAAGGTCTCAGTCAGCGGCATATGGCAGGAAGTTCATGAAAACAAAGATGGAGGCACCTGAGAAAGAAATCATCATTGTTTTAACACAGAAGGAAAGGATATGACACGTGATTTGCAAGCAGTGTCATATGAGAATAAAATACTCTGGGAATACTGCGAACACGAGGGCTGACCTCACACGCTGATGGCCAAGCTAATGCTAAACCCGCTATCAACTAGTCATGTTTGACTGACGGGTAAACAGGCTGGACATTACCACCAAAATGAAATTTCTGAACGCATGGGCTATCGTCTGATGATGATTTAGCTTTATATTAGATTTTTTTCATGTTGCACCAGTGATAGCCGTAACTGGAGGCATTATTGCTATCGTCCATAGCCACGATATCTCAAATGCACTTTAAGGGAATTTCCTCAAATTTGGCACAAACCTTCATTTTCTCAACGATGACCTGATAGATTTTAGTGGTCTCACGTCAAAGGTCAAGGTCACTGTGACCTTTTATTTGTCTCATTCTTGTAAATGGGATATAAGAAATCACCTTGAGGGGAATTCTAATATGTGACACAAACGTCTACCTGTGCTGAAGGGTAAGCTGATTAGAAGTAGGTGGTGTTAACTTGGAATTCTCTTCTGTTATATTATTTACGGTTCTCATCCCTGCGCCACTCTAGAGGAAAAGTGGTTCTCCTCCATGCGGTGTCCATGAGGTTAATCGTTATTTTTATTCAAGTAAGAGTTAACAGGTGGTTCTGGGTCAAAGGTCAACATCAGTGTGACCTCATAAAATATGTTTATGGCTATAATTCAAGAATTCGTACGTTAATTATGACAAAACTTTACACAAATGTCAAATAGGTGGTGACATTTGATGACAAAAGGTCAAAGGTCAACTTCATTGTGACATCATAATGTTCCACAGAAACACTATTCTGCCCATTGTTCAGCGTCATATCTGAGGAAGAGAAGGGAAGACATTTGGTCAGATACTGAATTGCTGACACTAATCTTGAAACTGTGACGATTGTGTAGATCTTCTATGTGTGAAGCGTCCATGTTTGCACAGACATGGACGTAAACTGTAAAAGAAACTTGACTGGTGGTGAGGCGGTAATTCTAGTTTAGATTTTATCTGCAGATATCTGGTTATAGAGATTAGCCAAAATGAGTGACACACAGAAGGACTTCTCGGCCCAGGTATCTGCTTACTACATCAGATCTCCCGAAATATTGGTCGTTGGTTATTGTCGTCGGACTGATGGCCAGTGGGTTCCAAGATTGATGAGAAAATAAAGCCACTGTCAAAAGAAGCACAGGAGATGATTTCCAGTTCAATGATTCGATTAATCAACTAATCATTTCAGTACTAATCTGATCCTGCTAAAATCACATTTTCTTGTGGTCTTGTGTGGATGTATTTTTTAAGAAATGATGTCGTCAGCTTTCAGTTTTGGATCCCAAACCAGAGTCTGAATGTGGAGGGACAGACTCCCTGAGGCAGGCTCTGTCAGATGTGATCACCAAATCTTGCTGAAACCTGAAATGTTTTTTAAAGAAAGTCACACTGAGCTGTGTGGTGAGCAGCTTTTAGCTTTATTACCGAAATCAGAATCAGCTTTATCGGCCAAGTTTATGTTCATACACAAGGAATGTCACTCTTTTTTTTTTTTTGCTCTCAATGCCCAGAAACAGACAGTTAAGATAATTTTCTTTCTGTTTTCTTTAGGTATGTTTCCTGAGAGCCATGCGGTGGAATCAGTGCTTCATCATCGACTGGTAAGTACAAATCGACTGCTTCCTATTTTCCATTTCATCCTGTTAAACATTCTGCATAATTTCCGAGATACACCTTCTCAAATTTGACAAACACAGTCGGTATTAGTAGAATATTGTGTCTTATTAGAGGTGCTATTATCAGCTCATGGTTTATGATTCAGGCATGAATCACAACAAGGTGACCTGCCGTGAAGCGACAACTTGTCTCAAATAGCCACCGAACTGAAATGAAAGAA
This sequence comes from Epinephelus cyanopodus, assembly GCA_026686955.1. Lineage (NCBI taxonomy): Eukaryota > Metazoa > Chordata > Actinopteri > Perciformes > Serranidae > Epinephelus > Epinephelus cyanopodus. Next base: position 9,191,724 of record CM048920.1, read on the forward strand.
TCTGAGCTCCAAATGAGTGTTGATTGCGTTTTAATTGAAAAGCAAGAAATCATGTGTTGCATGGAGTCTAATGTTCTTGTTAGTATTAACGTCATTATAATCACAATGGCAGAGCATAAACCAAAAATGTGACCGTCTCTGAAGAGGTGTTATCGTTCAGAGGCACAGTTGTATGTCTTCGTACCGGCTTAACACCTGAAACTGTAGCTCAGATGTGTGAAATGCTCTGAAACTATAGCTGGGTGTGATTACCAGTCAAATTAAATCTGAGATGTCAGTAACATGTGTCAGTGCTTCCACTCCTACACTTGGCAGGTTGTAGGGAGTGACAAGCCGGCTGTTGATTATTCTCCAGTGTGAAACTGAATCACTGACACACAACTAGTGTTTACAGTATTCCCGTCTTTCTTTTAATTTTCTTAAAATGTGAGCCACCATTGTGAATTTTGATGTTAACATTGTCACCATCTTGGTCTAATCTTAAAATCGGTGGTTGGAGTGTTGCTCAGAGGTGTTATGAGGTTATTCACATTTTATTTACAAAAATACTTACTCAAAATACCATCTGAATATATTACAGCCTTATTGTCTCATTGACAGCCTGGCAAAACACAGACTTTGCTTACAAAGAGACCTCTGTATTAAGTAATATCCACTTAAGTATTTATTTTTAATCAGAACTCAATGACGTTGGTCCTTTAAATTAGGACCTTTTATAACAGGCTCTGCACTGCTTTATCGACATCACTTTTTTAGAAGTCCCTCAACAAAGCGGTTGCAGCCGTATGAGATTTTCACAGTACAATAACCGTCTCAGAAAATATTGTTGTTTCGTAGTATCACAGTATTATTATTCCTATAAGTTACATTGACCCTTAAAGAGATAAAATGGAGGGATTTTTTAAAGTTAAATAAATGTTTTATCACTCTTGATTAATCGCACACATCAATGTTGCCTGTGAAAGCATTTTTAAAATTTAAGTTCAAATCCAGTCCATTTTGTAATTGACTTAGTTCGTTAGTCACAGGTAGACTTACTCAGTTTGCGTCTGAACACCTGGTCGAGTGTGGCTTGATGAGGCTGGCTGCTAGCGCTAGCATCAGAGCCTGTGCTAGCTGGGACCTCTGGGTACGCTGCTGAATGCTTCATGTTGAGGTGATATTTCAGGCTTGAAGTTCTCCGATGGTGCGAAAATTCTTTACTACCAACAGTTCCATCTTGGCGTATTTTAAATCAAGCAGCATCGTCTTGTCTGCCTCAATCATCACATTCAACGACGCACCGGGTCAAAGGGCACCAGGGAATGCGATGAATTAGCGTTAATTTCTTTTTTAACTTCTGATTCATGGTTTCTAAGTTAAGCCTATTTAAATTCCATTGATGCGAAAGTGACGGCAGCAGCACTGCAGAGAAACTGGACTGATGGTTCAGCACCACAGAGAGAAAAGATTCTGCATTGCCAGATCGTGTGAGTGTTGGCTGCCAAGACAGAGATATGTCTCGAACAAGTACATTATTTCCTGATTTGCCTGTCTGAAAAATGTCGTTTTAGTTTCAGAATGTTCGGAAGATATGTGGTTTGTGAAAACTGGGTCCGATATTTACTCAGAGCCGCTGTTAGTCTCCTAAAGGGGCGAGGCAGTGGCGCAACCCAGATTACACAGATACAGAAAGTGGATCTCAAGCGGGCTGTCTTGGTTTATCAGGTGTCCTAAAATCTGAGATTCTAACGTACTCCATAAAAAGTAAGGTGTGCAGTTTTTGGATGTAACCCATGGATGCAGTATAAGATCTGGATACCGCCCCAAAATGGCACCTATTCAGTCCAATAAGAATCGTGTGGTGCATACGCCAAAAAAGTTTCAAGCTTGCAGCCCGGTGACTATGTGCAGTAGATTTCCCCCCTGCTGGCCCTGCCTGCAACTTCCTGTTCGTCTCATAGACTTTATAATGTGATGACATTATCCCTTTAATGGATCAAAAATTTCACAATAGAAAGAGCCATAATTGACCTTGTTTGCAGTTTCATGTGTTTTGACAACAGTTTAACAGACGTCTCTTTTATAATAGTAGTCCATGGGGAAAAAGCTTTTTGGGTATTTTTTCGCTGCAATAACGCGAGTTGCCACTGGAAAAAATTGGAAGTGACGCTGAGTGGCATTTCTTGGGGCGTGATGTAAACTGGGCCCTGGAGCTTCCTTCAGTTACCTCCCAGATAACCCTGTCACAGCAGGTATTATTGTATGTTTCACAACCATTAGTGCACACCAACATAAACAAATAAAAGACGCTAACTACGTTTACCATTCTGATACGCCAACAGGCTCTTCGTCTGACTGAGGCTCAAACATGTAGCGCTGAATCTATCACATGTTTCCTTTTAGGCAATCTCTAGTCATCTTAATGTGCACCAGTCTAGCTGTAACCGCGCTGTGTCAGCACTGAAGAACACGGAAAGCGAAACCTACTGCAAGCAGCGGTCATGGGCAGGGTGGAGGCCGGATCCAGAATTTTTCATTGAGGGAGAAAGATTAGATCTATGTGTGTGTATATAAAAATATAAAATGAGGTGAAATGCTATGTGGATGAAGCTGTGATTGGATTTCACTTGCACGTCACTGTTTGCAAACAGCAGCCGACAATCACTGCACAGACCTTTAATTGTTTTGATAATCGACTAATCGTCATTTTAAAGCAAAAACGCCAAAATTTCCTCGTTCCAGCTCCTCAATTATGAATATCTGCTGCATGTCTTTTTCATATGTGAGAATAATCTGAGTATCTTTGGGTTGTGGACTGTTGGTTGGACAAAAAAAGGAAGTAGAAGATGTGACCTTTGGCTCCAGGAAATCCAGTTTGTAGCTGATATTATATTTCACACAATACTGCACATAGAATTCAAAGATACCAAAAACATTAGGTGCCACGCATGCTGTTTAAAATGTATGGCACAAAGTTTGGAGAATAAGAGATGTTGAGATGTGACTCAACATCTTTATAGATTTGGGCTTTTGGAGCCTTGAATTATTTGCTTGATCTAATAAAGTCAAATATTTTGGATCCATATGTTGCATGAAGGAGGATCACGTCTCAAGCAAAGTTGTAATTCTAATTGGAGCATTTTTCACTGCATCTACTGTAACTCCAAGCCTTGTACTGAAATGTCTGCTCTCATACTTATTTGTCTTTTTCCTGCTTCCATTTCAGTTCACATTAGTGAACACGCGTGGCCGCTGCTGCACTAGCAAACAGTACAGAGCTATGCGGAAGCTTTTTTTAACTTTCTTAATTTGCAACGGCAGCTCTACTGAGAGAGATTCACAGAAAGATATTTGGATGAATTTCCAGGGATCAGGGTTCATTCTGTGGTTCTGATTCTCTGACACACGATGCAGCCTGATTATATAAAAACCCCTCGAGCAAGCAGCCTCTGAAGCCAGTTTATGTCACGGCAACATCCGAAGTTGGATTTCCATTCTTTTTAGTTTGGATTTTGGATATTTCTCATGTTCACAAACCCTGAATTTGCATGTAAATTAAGTGGCACTCTGCTTCTAAAGAGCCATGGGAGTGACTTCTTCTCAGAGAGGAGAGGAGGTAGATTTCAGCTGCTTAAATCTACGGGGCCGGCAGGTGAGATTGCTTTGGTCCATCAAAGGCTGAATGAAGCTCCAAGTCATGAGCTGCAGATGCCCACAATCCAAGCGGCTGCTCAGCTTCTGCAGATCAAGCCTCCTATTATCCTGCTTCACTCAGGTTATGGAGCGTTTCCTCCACTAAGGGGCAGAATATGATCACTGATGCACTCAGCTCCGCTCAAAGGGATGATACACTGGAAAGCAGCTTCAGTTAAAGAGGTCTGTGTAATCACATTAGATTGAATAGGTGGTAATAAAAGGAATGACGGATGGACACAAAATACAGCTTATTATTCAAACACTTTCAGCTAAAGAAAAAATATCATAATAACATGTTGTTATGGCTGAAGATTTACTGATGTGTAACAATAATAATGATAATATTTGGCAATTAAAAATTTAAAAACACTAAATTCTCTAAACTTCTAATTAAATCCAGATTACACGGCTGTTTTGTGGTATATTTTAGGTCTGGTCTGGACGCACCCTATTTTACAAGAATGTCGAATCAGTATTTATCCCTCCGAACATCTCACAAGTCCAAACAACCTCTATCTTTGAGGGCTCGGATTAGCGAGCTTCCATTGTACACGAGCTGTGAGGCAGCTAACCCTTCCTGTGATACCTATCTAAGGTTGAGCTCAGCACTTTCCTCATTAATTTCCCACTTATTCTCAGAGTTGGATGTGATATTTTAGAGATTTGAGCATGCGGGGCACAGGTTAGGCGCAATTATGCTGACGGAGGGCTTTTACAGCTGTGCTCGATGAATTCTGGAGTATAGGATTAGACATGTAGAAAGTTATATAGTGATTAACCTTCATTTGAGTCCCCTCGGTGATCTCCAGAAGGCAAAATCCTCCTGCTGTCAGGTATATTTCTCCACCCTGATAAATGACCTTCAAAATGATAGATCGAGGCATTCCTTCTCCTTCTTATGCTTTTGAAGCATTTGTTTGCCCTTTCAGGTAGTTCAAATGCTTCCTTAAACTACATACCACTTCGATTTCTTTCAGCTGTGCGGCCGTATTGATTCAGAGGGAACTTAAAGGTCCCCTGTGTAGTTTTTGACCACTAGGGGTCGCTAAGGAGCACGGCACAACTCCACGAGGCACCTCTGACTTATCATTGTGGTATGTTTAGTAACCTTTAAAGGAAAGTATCAGTCACCACTTATCATGGCAAGGTGACAAAAGAGAAGGTGTGATAGTAAGTGATGGGAAACTTGTTTTCCACATGAGTCGTGAAGTTTATCTTGTGCCACTTTTTCTTGTTTTCAGCATGTTTACAGCGGCAGGTGCCATCTGTTGGTGTCACTTCTTACTGAAAAGGATTGGATGCACTGTATATATTAATCATAAACTGTAAAAGACGGTAAAAATATTCCAGAGGGGGAGATTATTTTAAGCATATTCACAAATTTGTAGATTACTAACTCCTCAAAAATCTTTTTTTTTGTTTTGTTTTAAACAAGTAAAAATCTGTCAGTGGGGTGAGATTTTTCGTATTCGTATTTTCAGCAAGTTTCCAGCTGCAGGTGCCATCTGTTGGTGATATTTGGTGCTGGGGAGGATTTGGTGCAACGTATATTATTTAACAAATGTAACGATTGAAACTACTGGAAAGAAATGAATAAATAAAATTTAAAAAAAATATATACATATATACATTTTAAAGCAGTGTTCCCAACTGGTCCAACTCCGGGGTCCAGATTTCTCATTTGTTATTAATTCAAGGTCCACACGGTTTATTGTATTTTACTTTGTATTTTACACTGTAAGGTGATCTTGAGTGCCATAAAAGGCGTGCAGAAATAAAATTTATTATTATTATTATTATTATTATTGTTATTATTACATTTAGTGTCATTCTTGCGTTTGACGTCGTTGAGCTAGTTTGCTGTCTCTGTTAAGCAGCTGTCTGTTCATCACTCACTCTATAGCAGGAAACGGCACTTCAAAATAAAAGCTCTGTGCAAGAAATTCACAGTACTTAAACATACGGTGTGTTTTAAGTGTGAGTCACTCATTCAGAATGGACCTGCGACCCACATTTGGGCCGCAAACCACCAGTTGAGAACCACCCTGTGGGATTCTGTTGATTGGTTTGTAGTTTAAGGGCAAAATCACCCCCCATATAAATTGAGTTATTAGTTATTATTAGTTTACAATGCTGTGTGATAGTAGCTGTGACCTAATCTATACAGGGTCAGATGTTTGTTTTGATACAAGAAAACCAGAAATGGGTTTAGGTGCTGCAAAAACAAACAAACAAACAAAAAAATTCTCCATCTTTACAATAAATTTGTTTATTAATATCACCTAAAAATCTTTTTTTTCCATACAAGTAAAAGTCTCCCAGTGGGTGATTTTTTTAAAAAACAAATCCACTTGATTTGTGGAATGAAATTCTTAGTAAGTGTCTGGAAATTTGTTTATCTTGCCCATTCTTTTTGTATTTTCAGTACGTTTTAGTGTCAGCAGGTGCCATCTGTTGGTGATACTTGGTACTGGAGAGGATTTGGTGCACTGTTTATATTACAGTGATGCTTAAACCAATGTAATGACTGAAACTAGCGCAAAAAAGTGAAATAAACATATGTTGAAATTTACAGATTTTTCTGTGGAATTGTGTAGTTTAAGGGAACCTGAAGTGCATTCAGACATGGCAAAAAAAAAAAATCTCCATCCCATTTTACAGATTAATAACTCCTCAAAATCTTTTTCTTTTTTTTTTTTTCAAATGCAGGTGCCATCTGTTTATGTTTGTTCATGTTTATATTTGGTACTGGGGAGGATTTGGGGTGCTGTATATATATTACAGCAATGCTTTAACAAATGAAACAATGGAAACCAATGTAAAAAAAAAAGTGTATATATTCACAGACTTCTCTGTGGGATTCGTTTATCAGTTTGTTGTTAAAGGGGAAAATCAACCCCTGAAAATTTGAATTGTTTTTATTAGCTTGCTGCTGAGTGAACGTAGTTGGGACTTTCTCTAAAGGTCAGTTTGTTTGGATACAAGTAAACCAGATGTGCTGACCAGATCTATATCTTAACAAGACATTTTGGATATGAATAATTCAGAAAAAATAGTTTTTTAAACAAGTAAATATAAGTAAATATATCTGCCATTGGGGTGAGATTATTTGAACCAGATTCCTACACTAATTTGGTTGTTGCGTTAATTATCTAGCCATGCATGTTAGATTTCTGCATAGAATCAAGGAAACAACACTCGATTTCAAAGTTCTTGGAACAACGTTTTTTTTTGTATGGAAATAATGTTCCCCCATTAACTGATTTTCTCACTCGTTTGAGGAAAATACAGTTTTTGGGAGCAGGGTTTTTCATTGTGTGTTTGAACATGTTGGCGTGCGGGTTTGTTTTTAATTTGGTTTCAGCAGCTGCAATGAAATCCCGTCGTCATCTCAGTGAACTAAGTGTTCTTTCCTAACGAGAAACTGAGAAAAAAAAACCCTGCAGATCTGCTAATGATAAAGAGAAAAAAAATAATGAAACCTCAAATGTCACACTTGTTAAGCACCATTTAATCAATTAAATATATTGATGCCATAATTTTCTAGTTATTATGCAAAGATATTTAACACTATTATGTTTTAAATTTATATTATTTCATGTCACGACATTCTAATCATCTGTAATCCTTCTCCCTCAAACGCAGCACGACTGATGAAGCTCCTTCTATCTCATGCCATCTTGTTTTGTGGTGCGTTTGTACCTCGACGCCGCAGAAAGCAGGCTTTCACAACAATGGCGGTTCCCTCCCTCGCCCCCTCCAAGAAAGGACATTTTTGAGCCTCTTTGATTTGGCCCGATTTGTTTTGATGTGAGGAGTGAGTGGTTTTTAAAATCTCCTTAACTCCGCAGGCCTGGCCCAGCCTCCCACAGGGCTAATGACCGCAGCCTGGCCCGTGTTGAATAATACAGACGCTTGCGAGGTGGAAGTGGGGAGGAGGGCAGAGGGGTTAGACATGGGCCCTCCTCCTACAGTACACCTCCATTGATAAGATTGTATTAATTGGTATGAATAGAGAGGGTTTTCTCCCTCTCCTTGTATACATTTACCATTATACTCATTAGCTTCCCGTTGCCTCCCAGCGAGTTTCTCCTTCACATCCCCCCGGGTCTCCTGGGAGGCAATTTGCATCTCTCCATGGTGTCCCTCTGGGGTTATTGAGGAAATATTAGCCCCTTTTCTTCTGTGGCCGACCCTTTGATTTATTTGGAGCTGGGGCTGATAGAGTGGCACTCACATGTTAATGACTGGCGCTGATACAGGCCCCTGGTGCAAGACGACTCATTGATCCGGGTTGAAAAGGTACAATTGACAAGCAGCACTGAATAATCGTCTTACATGCGTCTGTGTGTCTATGTGTGTGTGTGTGTGTGGACCTTGGGAAATGACAAGGGAATCCCACTGCTGTCAAGGCTACTGCGCTCAAGCTGTCCACTTTTCCTGAAAGAGTTAGATAAATAGGCTTTTGTTGGCCTCTGAATTCCTCGTGACTTTTTGACAGCCACAGTTTTGGCATTTTCTCTTCAGAGGCTCGCTGCTTCTTTTGTTCACCACAGGCTCTGCTATTCATGTCGTCGCTTTGACCCCGTGTGATCATGGCGGTGCTTATTTTAGCCACTTCTCGCTCCCTGAACCCAATCAGAGGCTGCCAGCGACACACTTGATCCAGTTACTGTTTGGTTACTGTGAGTTGTTTGTCCTGGTCTAATAATAGAATTCAAGGTGACTACTGAGGACTCACTTTTGGTGCCATTACGAGGCCCCTGTTCCCCGCGTCCCCCTCCCCCTCATCCCTGCCGCGGTGCACGCATATTATGTTTTAAAGAAAGATAATGAGAGATTTCATCCTAATACCTGCGATACTTGACATGCCTCCGAATTTAAGCTCACTGATGTCTGCTCAGCAATGTGGAGCCTGTCCTCAATTTGGAGAGCAGTTTGACACCGACTCCCTTTCATCTGAATGGTCACATGTCTACAGCAAAGCGGCAGCAACAAAGTTTGATATTTCATTTTTTTCCCCCATCTCAACTGAAGAGGGAAGCATGTGAGCGTGCCTAATCATAGCAACAACTCCTGCCTTGCTTCGTATTTGTATACTTTCAGTTATATGGTAATAATAACATTTAATAAAAGTCAACATCCTAACTGCCACTAAACCAAAATACCCACCGCCGCATTCGCTGCATCCTCTCTGCATACTTATAACAGATTAGAGGTTATGTATATCAATTGCGCAGCTCATGCATATTGTTATGAAGGAGAAATGCAAGAAATGGAAATGTGCCATTTCAACGAGCCGGCACAGCTTGCCAAAAGTGGGCAAGTGGGTAGTGCTTGTGGTGATGGTCGGGTTTGTTTTCCTCTCAGTGTTGGGAGATGAGAAGTCATGTATCTAAACAGAGCAGATATGATGTTTATGAGAGCCATCTGCTTGGCAGCCCTCCTGTGCCCACTGCCCTCCTCAACGTGAGAGCAGCCTCATTAAAACGGTCACATGCCTGAGAAATTTCTAACTGCTGTTTTTTTTTTTCCTTCTTCTTCTTCCCCCCTTTAAAAGGAGTAGAGTTTAAAACTAACAAAGCCTTGGGAAATCCCCATCAGACATCCCTCCCTTAATCCATTTAATTTTGAAAGGTATTGTTTAAAGCTTTAAAGTTTATATCGTTTAATCCCCCTCCAACACTACGGGCAGCAAATGAGGCCGTGTCAGCAGCTTGAACAGATATAATCTACTCCACACAACAGAAAATCCTCCTTCAAGACAAGGTTGCATGGGTTTCCTGTGAACTCGCTGTTTGATGTTTCTACCTGCTATTGAACATGACTTCTGTCTTAACCCAACTGTCACTCGCTCCCTGTCCCCTTTTATCACTCCGAATGTTCTCGCTTCACCTTTTTTCATCAGTAAATCTACCATCACAGCCATTTCACTCATTCCCCTTTTTAATGGGGAGGCGTGGGGGGGGGGGCAGGGAAAAGTTTGTTGTGGACAGGTTCAAGATATCTTTTGCTAGAGCTGAACCCTCGGACAAAGAACAGGGTTGGTTTTTTTTGATTTGCGAGATTCTGTCTCACATGGCTAAAAGCACTACAGTCACCAGTTTAACCCTTCACCTGCTCCATATTTCTTTTTTATGCGTATACCTTCTACCAATCTCTGAACCCATCAGCTATCGGTGTGACAACAATTTAGCCTCTTGGAGCAACATCCATATTCGGGCCAAGTATTTCTCTTCTTTCTGCTGGTCATTGTTTATAGTCCGATTACAGCAGCTTAGGACGCCATATACACAGAGCAATGATGCTCCATAAACAGATATCTGCATATGAGTGCAGATACATTTTTTCAAAAACCTAATAAAATGCCAAATAGTCGTAGTCGATGGATACCGAGATCGCATTTTAGCTGATGTATTCCACCTCTTTAGCTCTTCACAAGGTGTGTTTACCTGCATGCAGCCAAAGCCCACTCAAATGTGATTGATCAATACTACTTGGACAACAAACGGAAACCAGAACGTTTCTGATACCAAGATCACAGATTCTGCATTCATATGCAGATATTTATTTACTGAGATTAACCTCCTACACAATGTCCAGTACATTATTTTCTATAGCCTACTTTGTAACATTTTATTAATTAAAGCCAAGGATGCATGATAATATCGGCACATCATCCGTATGGGCCGATATTGGAAGAGACTTGATGATCACTAAAATTTGTCAGGGAAAAACTGGATATATCGATAATGGTATTGGTTATCTGTCTAATGAGTTGTTATATATCAGCATATCGGATGTTGGCAAAAAAAAAAAAAATCCAATATTGTGCATCTTTAGTTAAAGCAGTATAGAAAAGCTTAGCCAACCCGAAAGGCTAGAATTAGGCAAACAGTTGTACGCAGTGCTTTCCCCAGAATTAAAATCTATGTGTGGCGGTGGGTGACGATAGGGGCGGCGCTGAGGGGGTGACGGATTAGCGGCAAACTTTTTCACGTGTATGTGTCCTTTTGCGATCATTCTTTGTCCCCTTTCTGAACGCGAATGCAGCAGAGGCAGAACTCCCCATTATCAGAAGCAGTTTGATGAGTTTGAGTTGCAGGTTGGAGAATTGCTCACTCAGTTAGTTCATCACAAGGTATCACTGAATGAGCTGTAGAACTGCTGATAAGTGGATTTTGTTGTATTTGGACGGACCATGCTTGCTGGTTCCCCCGTGCCTTCAGTCTTGAAGTCACTGCAACATAGCTGGCTCCTGGCTCTACCTTTATATAAGTTAGAGAGCTTGAGTTCAGAGGTCACGTGCAACCTTTCATTGAGCATTTCATTCATCAGTCTGAAACATGTTCCTGGGTTTTACTATTCATGTTTAAAAGACAAACTAAAAGGGCCTTCAGGACGCATACGACCGCCAAGACCAAAGCCTGATCTCACAATGTTAATGAAAATGAAAAATAATTCATGTATCCACCCCCGTGATTTGGATCCGCTCCAAAATTGAAGGAGTTCTTCCCTGGCCTGTGCTAAACCCCTCCACCAAATTATATAAAAATTAGTACAATAGTTTTTTCCTTGGCAGAGGTAATTACCATCCACTACAACACTTGCAATTGGAAAAGACAAACTTTAATATTTAAAAAGTTAAATAATAGTAAGTAAAGTTTTTTCTAGGGCTGCCTCCAACTCAGAATTTTCCTAGTCGACCAACAGTCATCATTTAGGGCCATTAGTCAACTAGTCACTCGCATGTTTATGATAGTAATTTAATTATCAAATGATATATTTTGGTGGTTTGAGTTGAAGGTGTGAGAAAGAATAGTATCAGTAACATTGTTAACACTGTGCTACATTACAGAGAAATACAAAACTGTACTAATGAACCTTCATTAATATAGGCCTATATTTTATCTACAAGTGCACGTCACACACTGAGCGAGCCGCCTGTTAATGACGCTGTGGGCTAATGGGCATGTAGCTACTTCCATGTTTAACATGATACGTCATGTTTGTAGTCGACCAATGAAGATGAGTTTACATATCACCTTGGGTTCGTCCTTCACCTTCTCAAAATGATCCCACACTTTGGATTTCCTGCCCGACATGTTATTAACTAATAGAGCTTCACATTTTTTTTTGTTTGTTTTTTTCTGCGACTAAGAGACCAATGAAATCTTGCCGACTCATGACCTTTCTCGTCAACTTACGTTTGGTCGACTATTAGGGGGCAGCCCTAGTTTTTTAGTTGTTAGTGAAGTTGCAATGTCAATTTGAAAGATGTTTTCTCAAACCTGGAACAGAACAATGAGCTTCCTGTTTCACTTGGGCCCTCTTTTATGCACCTGTGCACCCCTCCATTGTTATCAAAGCTCTGTTTTTTTTCCCAATAGTTTCCAGTATTAATGCCAAGCCAGACTTACTGGCTTCAAATTTAGCACACAGATATAATAGTGCTATCTTCTCATCGAACACTAGGCAAGAACTCAAATAAGATCATTTTCCAAAAATATGTAACTATTTCTTTAAGTCACCACTTCTTTTCTCAAATCATTTGACTGGACTCTGTGTTCTTAATGTCAAAGCACGCATTAGCATTTAATTTTCTTAAAATAAAGAACCCAATTTTCTTTGCAACACACCACCGATGGTACTCATACATTTTCCTTTAGTGTATAATTTGAGTCGTATAACTCGGTATATATTTTCACTCAAGCAGTAAATTACATTGTTTAGTTATCAAAGGCTTTGTGTAATTACATTTGTGCAATTCAGGATGACAGGGCTGATAGTGTCTGCACAAGACGCTGGCATACATAATCACAGCCAAAATCCCATTAGGGAGAATGGAGACCATTATTATGGAAATGACCTTTGGGTGACAAGAATTCAGTGGGATAAAAGAGTGCGTAATCCAGACAAAGACATCGTGTGAAGCCACTCTGTTTTTTTTTTTGTTGTTTTTTTCCTAGTGCAAATTTAAGAAATTTAGAGTGTTTTATGAATCATCTGTTGTTATTGTTGTTGTTTTTTAGCTTCACGTTTTAAACAAGACAGTCACATTGAGTGAGAGTGAGATTTGGCATGTTGCTAATTTCCTCCTGCTCTTCTGCCGTGGGAAGAACTGCAGGGCTAAGACAGTAGAAGAAGAACTTAACATTGTGGGTTTTTTTTTTTCTTTTCGCTGTGGCACCTTCTCTGAGAGAACATACTCACCTTGGGATTACTGGAGTGTCAAGCTGAATCTCCGTCTGTTTGTTTTGAGCCACGCTTTGATACTCTCACACTTAAGAGGCAGCTTCATAAATTCACATTGTGTCAAATAAATCAATAGATCCCATTAGCTGAGGAAGTTGTGTAGTGCAGTACTTGAGGGACCGTGGCTCCCCTTGTTTAGACATTTCTCCAGCAAAGGCGATGGCAGAGGAATGGAAGGTTGGCTGCTGATCCATACAGACAGCTCCAGCAGTTGAAATGGTTTGGCTGACTGGTCCCAGTTGGTTTTTAGCGCTGTCTCCACTGTGCTGCCAGCCTGGGTCTTCAGTTGAACAGGAAGAAGGAATTTGCTTAGACATTCACAGCCTCACATGCCTACGCGCCAAACTATTCCTCCTCAATCTGTGTGTTGCTCTCAAAAGACTTAAAGTTTGAGTATTTAATTTTTTTGTGTTAAATAATTGACAAAAATGAGAAGAAAAGCCATAATGAATATATTTGTTTTTGTTTGTCATGGACAGCAGGATTTGTGTTTGGTTGCAGCTAACAATTATTTACACTACTGATTCATCAGCACATCACTTTCTCATGGGGGCAGGGAAAAAAATCGATACAGCATAGTATCGTGATATTTTTGTGTGGCAATATCGTATCGTCACACAGTGCCAAGTACTGATTTTTTTACTTTATGAATTACTAATATTATAAATACAAATTAAACTTTAGGTAGCCTACTAGAATAATGTAATCAATTGCTTTTTCAGTCCACTAGATACATTTTACATCTGAAAAATGGCTGAATTGCAGTGTATTGCAATATATTTTATCAAAATACTCAGTATATCGAATCACATTAAAAAACGCAATATCATATCGTGACTTAAATATTGTGATTATGTCATATCGTTGATCCTCTGGTGATTTGCTCCCCTACTTTCTATTTTTTTTTTTTGCCTATAAAATGTGAAATTTTAAATGATGTCCATGATGTTCGGAAACCAAAGGTACGGTTGCGATGGTATGACATTTTCACGGTACAATAATCATCTCAGAAAATATTCAGTTTCACGGTATTACAGAATTTATATTATAATTGGTCAGAATGACCCTTAAAGGAATGAAAACGGAAGGCTTATTGTTGGTTGAACAAATGTTTTATTACTATAATTGAAACTTGAAACCATGTTGTTAATGAAAATATTTGTAAAAAGTCTTCCCTTTAAAAAAATAACTTAAATAAAGATGAGATCTAATGTCTAACATTTTTTTCAGTATCATATAAGCAATTGTACACAGTATGATAATGGTCAACTTCACAGTATACCTTGAAACTGGTATATCTCTACAACCCTAGCCTAAGGTGATATTGTCTAATGGCTTGTTTTGTTCAACCAAGAGTTTGAAACCCAAAAAGATTCAATTAACAATGATATGAACAGAAAATCGCAAGGATTACTCACATTTAAAGCTTTGATAGGCAGTTGTATTTTGGCGTCACTGGGCAAAAGTGCCATAATAACCTTAGAGCATATTATAATTCAAGTGCAACCTTAAAAGAAAGGAAGATGGACTTATCAGAGTCCATCCAGAGTACTAGAGTCGTCTGTAGTAATTTAATGTACTCGAAAATGGAAGTTACTGAAAATGCCCATCCCAGATAGAGATATTTTCAAATTCCCCTAGATTTCTAAATTGAGGCTTTCAGGGCGGCCGAGTGCCACGTTGTTCCTCGAAATTTGGACTATATTTTGGATTATATTTATTATACTGTATTTTGGAACAGTTGTAAAAAATGTTAAATTTGCTGTAAAGGACACGTTAACTTACTACTTGCACGTTTACAGAGTGTAGTGACACAGTTCATTCAGGCAGGAACTTACACAAAGTGTGTGGCTTTTTCATTGAATTACATTGTGCACAGAGACTGACTGGAAGATGAAAGAGAATAGAGCCTGACATGCGCTGAGGTTGTGAGCCAGACTCCCAGCCATACTGATGTGAGGACATGGCATGATTCCCAGCCCACCAACTCTCCGAGATGCTGCACCACATCATTTTTCACTCCACAACTTTACGTGATTTCATTTTAGCTGCAAGCTTTTATTGTTGTGAACCTACACTTTATCATGTACACCTGTGCAATCTAATGTAATCCGATACAACAGCCCAACAACAAATCCTATGTAGTACTCGCACGTTACATGAAGGTAGAGCTTAGCAGACCTGTTGTATTTGATTGCATTACATTGTACCACTGTACCTGAAAATGGCCACTGACTTTATTCACTGTTTCCAATAATTTGTCTACCAAGGTCTATTATTAGAAACACTGTAACCGTATGAGCTTCACAAAGATGTAGGGCATCATTCACAAACAGTGCATATGCACACATCTGCTTAAACCTTGCATACAAATATTTATGCACAAATCCGGGAATCACCTGCTGCAAACAAATTTAGAAATGCCTTAGACCAGTGGTTCCTGACTAGTGGGTCACGGTCCAAAAGCAGGTCGCAGGTCCATTCTGAATGGACTGAAAGTGACTTGCAAACATGTCAAGTTTGTAAAAAAAAAACCCACTTTATTGTTAAGTACAGTGAATTAATAACTTAGCAGAAATCTGGACACTGTGGCTGGACCAGTTAGAAACCACTGCCTTAGATCATGTGTAAGCACAAATGATGAAGGCTTGGCTGTCATAGAACATGTAAACACACAACTTTTAACCAAATGCATAGCATATTAAAACCGTTCTTTACAAAACGATGTAAAAGACAAGTATATTTAAAACAGTTACTTTACTAATGCATTATCCAAATATATTACATAACTATGAAATCGATGCCTCGTCATCCTCATCAATTATTGTCAAAATTAGTGTTGATAAGATTGAAATATAATTGGTTACAGATTACTAGATACCCTTCTAAAAATTTAATAAGTAATGAAAAACTTCAATTACTTCATCCCAGTTACTTATTACATTTGATTACTTTTCTAACAAATGTTTTAAACTTGGCAATAAAGCCGAAAGATTTCCGAAATTGGCTACTCCAAGAGAGGTCATGTATGCATGATGAAAGGATGCAAAGCAACAGAATGAATGTTAAACACTACATTACGTTACATACTACATCATGGTTTGGCTCGACATTCATACAGGAAGTGAACACCGGGCTCCTGCGCCGTATCATACTGCTGCTGAAGAATAGCTTTTTTCGTTTGTGTCAAATGCAAAAATCACTGATGAAACGGGTATTTTACGACTTCGGCATGAGAACAGGTTGGATTCACCAACATATGTTAAGGATAAAACTGGGCGGTGCACACGTATCATGAATCTTACAGTAAATTTTTTGCGCAATCATTTTGTGTGCAAAGTAAGAACAAGTTTATGCGCATTTTAGTGAATGAGGCCCAAAACTGTTGGCAGGCCTGGTATACTGGATTACATCAGATTGCCCAGGTGTCCCTAATAAACCGATGACTGTATTCCACCAGAAGTTCACAACATCTTGAGAAATCCAGTCTACAAACAGAAAAGAAGGTAAAAAGTCAAAAGATCACTCTGTATAAAACTGTGAGTTGTTAGTTTGTTTTCTATTGTCTGACAGTACACAATGAGGATGACGTTCTTCCTAAATCTCATTTACCAAACGGAAAAACGAGGCGAACGTCTTGGGGAAAATAGCAGACAGGGTTAGTAAAAGCTCATAGCAGATTGATCTGTGCATACAGCTTAACTGTATTAAATCTCATAATCCCTGTAAATATCTCCAGGCAAGGCAAAGTCAGCCTTTTAACATTGACTAAATGAAGTAAATAGAAGCAAATAAATTCATAAAAAATTACATTTCTGTTGAACCTCTGTTCGTTATATATAGAAGCGAGTTGTGTGAGTTGGCTGCTAATGAGGCTTACACATTTCCAACCAATATATTTTGATGGTTTTGCCACCCTGCCGTTTGGGGGTAACAGTGAAGTTCGCTTTAAATGGAGCGCGTCTGTTCCCCCTTCGAACCTCTTACACCACAACAGATGGGGAGAATATGGAGCTCGGAAGGTTTTACCTCTGAGGTGGTAACAGTGAAGCCACTCATTAACACTGAATTTACCACTTCGTTAGCAACGCAGCTTCCTGTAGAGAGCGACCAGCCCTGGATGTCAAATCCACTGAGCATACATTTAAAACTAAATCTCTCTCTCTAAGCTCTGGACAGCATAGTATAGTCTTTTATAAGATGAAGCATACACATGTTTTATTATAATTCTATACTCAAAACCTTCAATTTAATAGGTTTGTCTAAATAAATATGAAATAAAATAATGTGCAAAGGCATATGTTTTCTTTGTGTGGGTCTGTGTTTGTGTTGAAGACAGATTGTGTGCCTGCCAATTTGTCGGGATTCAAGTAACAACAGTCTCATGCTGGGATCCGTGTTGGCACCATCACAGAGTGATAAGACGCAATATGATCTCATTGGAGGTGTACTTTGTTCCCATGGAAATTGGTCAATTTTAGCAGACGACTGAGAACTTTAGGTGGAGAAGCAGGAAGGTTGTGTCCCAGAGGTACGCGCACATAATTAAGCATCCTCGCCAGGGTATTCAGGGCTAACAGCAGGGTTTGTTGTGAATAGAGGTGGCGAAAGAGGGTGTTGGAAAATCATAATGTGGCACAGAATAATACCACTCTCATTTTATGGAGGAAAAAAACCTACTTTTTTTTAACAGCACCACATTATCAGCGTGAATGAGGAAAAAAGAAGTAGACTTTTGTGCAACAGTGTTTCATCTTGTAATTTACATTTGCATTATTTCTCTCTGCAAACTGTTTTTGGACGATTGAATGCTGCACTTAAAAAAAGAAAATATGCCTGTAAGATATTCGTTGCTTCACTTGGCTTGCTTGACATTATTAGAAATATAGGGTATGCTTAATAATTTAGTGATATTCTTTCATATTTCAGAAAGTATGTCTGATCTGAAGCCAAATGCACAAGAGGACAAAGACGTGGAATCGGTGTCTGACAGCCCAGGTCGTACTCAGGAGCCATTACAGAGTCACACATTCTCCCTGAAGAACAATGCTGCAGGTCTGTCCTCAGATGAACACGAAAACCCTTTAAATGGAACCCAGCCGAATCCATTTGTATACAGCAGTGTCCCTGCTGTTCCCCATGCAGGCAATTCATTGCCTTCAGGAGCACTTGTTAATGGACCTGGTTCACACCCCACCTCAGAGGTACACTGTGTCCTGAACAAAGGCACTGTTTTATCCAACAATGTCCTGGATGCCGCGTGGCAAGCGGAGAAGGACACGAGCCCCGAGGTGTTACCACCACCTAGTGAGCTTCAATCAGACGCTTGGAAGAACACAGCGGGGCTCGCCGTAAAAACACTGGCCACACAGCCAGGTGTCAACACGCCACTGTCTCACTCGGAGGAGAATGAGTCCAAACTGGCCTATTCCACACTGTCAGGTGCAGACAGTGCAGAGCAAATGCACATTAGCCAACCTTTGACAAAACAGACAATGAAAACAAGATCTCGACGGGACGTAGAATGGTCAGAAAGCTCCTCGGATGATTATGATGATGCTGAAGTAATCAGATGGGATTCAGCAAGAGAGTGCTCCTTGCACGATGACAGAAGGCTGGAGACCAAAGTGATGCACAAAAGAGACAGGAAGCACAATACACATGTAAAAAGCATGTCAGGCTCTCTAGAAAAGGTTAACATGAATCACACATACAGACGTTCCTGTCTCTGCAGTGGTGATGATGAAAATGTTGACATTGCCAACAAAGAAGACTCTTTGGGTACCCGATATAATATTAAATATTCTGCTGTGCCACTCAAAGATCTTTCTAGGAACAGAGCTTCAGACTCAGAGCACCGTATTTATAGCACAGCACGGGAAGGCTGTAATGAGGAAAATGACCCTGAAGATGAAGACAATTTTAGTTCAAAAGTGGAACAGTTGAAGACGGAACAAGTTGAACAAGATCCACTTTTCTTTTCATGCACAATATGCAATGTTAATTTCAAGGAAAAAAGACATTTCCATAGACATATGATGTATCATTTAGGCAAGCATAATCAGGTGAACAGTGAGAATGTCTCACAGCCCTTTATATGCAGGGAGTGTGGGCGTTTGTTCTGTGATAGCAACTCCCTCATGAGGCACATCGTTATTCACCAAGACAGGCTGGAAAAACTTATGGAGGAAATCAAAGGTCTCAAGAACACTGAACTGGAAGACAGGGGCACCGCAGCCCAGTGCCCTAAAATCTCTGTCCAGCACGCCAAAACACGTGATAATCTGAAGCACTACTACTTCTGTGAGGAGTGTAACTACATTACACTGACACAGCAGGCACTGGAAGCACACCTACATGTCGCACATCTCAACACACACCAGCCTCAATACAGGAAAATGTCTCTTACTAATGATGCAGACGAAGCGGACCGTGTTCAGTTTCAGCGTAAAATGGGCTTCCTCACGAACAGAGACAAAGTAGTCATTAAAAGACATTATGAGGCGAAGCAGCCGCGATCGTACAGTGGTAATTGCAAAAAGGTTGCTAAACCAAATCTGTTTAAGTCGACTCTTGGAGAGACAATCCATTTCCCCCAGTGCTCCAGAAAAAAAGAGGGCATTCACATTCAGAAGTTCAAAACTGTAGATTCTCCTCAGTTTAAGTACCGTGTCGGCTGTGCCAAAAGCATGCTGTCACCGTCTTTGTGGAGGGTCGACAGGCATGGAAAATTACTCCTACAACCAGCAGAAAAATTAAACGTGGCAAGTGATCTCACCTGTGTGGAGGAGGACGCTGAAAACAATGACTGCGAGGCTTTTGGCAGCTCAAAGCAGGCAAACTGTCCTGCTACCACTGATATTTTACTATCAGCCAGAAATCTTAAATTAGAGCAGATGTTCTGTCAGGGTAGCGCGAACGACCCGGCAAGTGGGAGTTTACAAGCACAAGCGAACCAAAATTCTCTGTCAATGAGAAGAATGTCAACACCCTTGCATAACACTATTGACAATCCGAATGGTAATATATCAGCAAGGATTAGCCAGAGGCTCAAGAAACAGTGTGCAGATGAGGAGGTAGAGAAAGGCTGCGAGGGCACCAATAACAGTAACGCCAGTGAAGCTACAGGCAGCTTCTTGGAAAGTGAGAATGTAAGGAACCCGTGCGCTCAGAAATATTTCAGAAAGAGGCAAAGCTTTTCAGCCAAAGACCAAAGCCCTCATGCACTCAAGGATGACGATGATGCAGATGAAGACTGCAGTGACATAGAGCAACTCATAATCAAGGAGGAGTATATTGAAACTACAGTGTGTGATGATTCTCCAGAGCCGCCTCGTGTGACTACAGCTACAGCCACAGCAAACGACAGCTTCGATGTTTCCCCTTCGCCAGGGGTAGAACACAAGCCCTGTCCTTACTGCCCTGCCATGTTTGAGTCCGGAGTGGGTCTGTCCAATCACGTGCGAGGGCACCTTCACCGAGTCGGCTTGAGCTACAATGCTCGGCACATGGTTACGCCAGAACAAGTGGCACTGCGGGACCATCAGCCACAAATCCGCAGAAGGATCACCTGTGGCACGAGAAAAATTAGAAAAGGTATGAAAATTAGTTGACCTAATGTCATAATCGGCCTAGTATTCAGTTACGGAAGAGGTCATGGTGGTGGATGGGTATTTAGCACGTCACAACTTTAATGCAGGAGACACAGACTTAAATTTAAAGGTCTGATGTGTAGACTTAAGGAGAATCTATAAGCAGAAATGGAATATGATATTCAGAGCTAAGTGTATAATCACCTGGATCTAAGAATTTTTGTTGTTTCATTACCTTGGAATGAGCTGTTTATATCTACATACAGAGTGGGCACTCTTCCACAGAGTCCGCCATGTTGTTTCTACAGTAGCCCAGAACAGACAAACCAAACACTGACTCTAAATAGTGATATTTGAGTGTTTGCGTCGGCCACTGTAGTTCTTCTATACGCTTAGAACACAGGAGAAGTAAAGAACTAAATCCTTTTGCATTGATTGTCATAAACTTATTTGATCACTTTATTTTTGATCCAGATCCATCAGTGGGTCAGAATTTGAATTTTGCAGAACTTAAGGAATAGTTCCTGTCTTGGCCATTTCAGCATACCAAAGTTCCCAAGGCCACTTAGTCTGCGAGATGTCGAGGTTTTGAGCCGTGTTTCTGTTTTTTTTCTACAGATCCACAGTACTCACACGCGGCACAGAAAGAGCTGAATGAGGTTTATTGAGAACACAAAAAATAAAAACAAAACGGCAGGCCAAGCTCTTCCAAAATTACATCTCGTACGGTCCACTACCGACTCGATGTCCTATTTCTATTTATTCTCTTGCACTGATTGACATTATAACACTGCATAACAAGGTCAAAAACTCATTAGGATCCAAACCAGCACGGACTTCATTTTGTCTTTACGCACAACAAGCTCCTCCCACACTTGTCATAAAAAACTTGTGCATGTATTCTAATATATAAATAACGTAAATATAAACATAACCTTCGCACAGTCCCCGACTATAAACTATTCAAAATATACAGAAATGGTTGTGAAAACTTAAATAACAGCAGAACCTATGATATGTCATATCATTACAGACATTTTTACCAAATATAAATATGCCACGTACACGTGATATTAAGAGAATTAAAAAAACGTTGGCAATGGATGTTTAAATTAAAAAAAGAGAGAATCGTCCAATATTGACAGTGGGTTGTTTTTTTTTTTTGCATGGCTTCTGCTTGATACTTAAACATGCAGTTAAATATTTTGGCAACTTACCGAAATACCTTTTTTAATTTGATAAGGTGAGCTAGTTGATAAACAGTTGCCTTTTTACACATCCAGCAGTTACTCTTTTAGCTCTGTATTTGGTCTCTACCTACTCCCGGGGAAACATCTGGCAGTTAAGTTGCTAAATGCTCCACTATGTTCACCACCTACTCGCTAACTGTGTCGATGTACTGTTTTTACCTGAGCAGGTACAGTGGACCAGGAAAGCTTAACAATCAAGTCTAACTCACAAAAAAAGACTGATTCGGCTAGAGTATTATAAAGCAAACCAAAACAGTATATTATCATGAATATTAGTTTGGTTTTTTCTTCTGTCATTTTAATTTGTGTGACACATTTTATCTGATATTGCAGCTGTGAAGCCAGAAACCCAAGGAGAGCACACATGCCCCCTGTGCTGGGGTTGGTTCGATACTAAGACTGGCCTCTCCAACCACGTGAGGGGACACCTGAAACGAATCGGTAGAAGTGTTACCAGCACCAGTAAGTCCCCGCTGTGCATCCTTAATGAACTGCTACAGGACAAAAAGGAACACCAGAACATCCTCCAGGTCCTCAACAAGAGCCAGGTCCCCTCACGACCTTTTGTGTCCCAGAAGCTAATCAGCAGTGACGGCCTGCTCCTGATGCGCATGGGCATCCCAGTGAAAATCCAATATGAGATGAGGAGCCCACGTCCCATATTGGAAGACTTTGTACCAAAAGAGGAGGCAGAGGCCTTCTCAGAAAGGAAGAAGCCTCAGGCAGAAGCACAAAGAGGCACTAAGGCCTCCACTAGCACTTTAGTTGAACTCCTCAAGATGAGACAGGATAGTTTGGAGCTCACGGCGAGGAACAACCAGGAAGCCTATGCAAGCAGCAAGCTCTGTGATTTGACCAAAGATTACATGGAGGAGACACAGATGACCAGTGTGGAACCAAACTGGGCTCATGGTATGAAGTCTCATGCACTCAGCTTGTTAGCAATCTCATGTTTGAACAGTTTCTTAAAGGGACAGTTCACCCAAAACTAGAAACATATTTTTCCTCTTACCTATAGTGCTATTTATCAATCTAGTGAGTTGGAGATATTGGCTGTTGAGATGTCTGTCTTTTCTTCAATGCCACATTGACTTTAAGATCTTACTCCTCACCTTTAAGGCCATCCACAACCTAGTATCTCTGTATCCTCTCCGAACTCTCGCACATCCACACCCCCACCTGCACTCTGAGGTCTTCCTCTTCCATCCGCCTCACTGTCCCGCCAGCCCACCTGACCACCATGGGGTCTAGAGCCTTCAGCCGCTCTGCTCCCCTCTGGAACTCTCTCCCACTGGGCATTCGTAACATCAGCTCTCTCTCCACTTTGCAATCCCACCTCAGAACTCTTTCAAATATCCTCTTCAGTTTGACTCCCATCCGTCCAGCCACACACATCCACTGTGTACACCATACTTTATTCTTATTTTGGTCAAAAAGAAAGTAGCTCTTACATGAAACTGCTCACAGGTCATGATTTCTGGAAAGAGACATTGCTGTTGAAATGTATTTCTTGGCACTTTGAGTGTCATCAAGCTCCATTTTACTGGAGAAAAGGCAGACATCCCTAAGGCCGACATCTCCAACATAACTATCTAGACTGAAATATATTACCACAGGTAAGAGGAAAAAAATGTAGTTTTGATTTAGAGTAAACCATCCCTTTTTAATGGTCATATGGGTAGTTTTACCCCAGTAAGGGCTCATTTATGCTCAATGTTAAATACGCATCCGGATACAGACGGAGCCTTCTGTCCGTGCTCTGCGTTCATTTCGTCCATATTTCTGCATGTTTCCATAAAGCTTATGGATACGGGCCAAACGGAGCAGTACCACCGGGAACTGTGGGGGCAGTGTTGCTGTCACTATCGGCAGTACTAGAGAAAAGAATTCTCCGTCCCCCAGTCACGATGTATTTAAAGGCCTAACCGACCACAGCCTCCTACAACGCTGCCTCTTTTTTTGTCTTTTATGCAAGAGGTACATTATCAATATCTCCCCCACAGTCGCCATGTTTGTTTTTGAGTTTGTGGTTTTGACTCTAGGCTGCCTCCTGGTGGATATATTGGTTAATATCCATGCCAATGTAAAGGGCGCATGGAAGTATGTGGGCAGTGACGGTAACATCGTTTGAAACGGATGTATACATTTTCGTACGTAAAGGGAGCATAAATGAGCCCTAACAGTGCTGTACAGCAAGTAACATTACTTCCAAAGCATCGTAGGTCGGAAAAAAGTCGGAAATTCATAAGCACTCATTTTAGAGGTTGACCCGGCACGTACTGAACACGAAAAAGAGTTGTTCAGAGCCATTTGTTTGTTCATTTTTGCCCATCACTACAAAGCATGACATGATGAAACACTCATGTCTTCACTTGATTGAAGGGAAAGTTAATCTGAGGATTTAAGTACACTGCTTACTTATTTTAATGTCATGTTACTGCAAACTATTGAACTCCTGTCCTCCTACGGTGTTTGATTTGAATTGTGTCTGTGAGTCCACATCACTTTGGGAAAGGAGTTTTGACTTCACACTGAAAGCTGAGTTATTGGACCTCTGATCTTGCAGGTGTAGCTTTGACAAAAGTTAACAATGCAAAAATAAGTGTCGTTACAGTCAAACTCCATAATATAGCCCCCCCACCCACCCCTTATTAACAGTTTGGGAGCATTTTAGCTTTGTTCTATTGCAGGCACAATTAGATGTGTATACACTAATGTTCAGTCCTCTGATTTCCATCAGTATTTTATCACAACTTTTCAGTGTCTCTTTACAGATACCCGTATACTGCAGATGGAGACCAGTTAAACAATATGAGAATAGTTCACATCATTTGATTTGTGGAAAAAGCACAATAGACTGAATGTCGCCAAAGTGCTTTTGAAGTTCGTATTAAAAAATCATGAGATCCTCTTGATGTTTTGTTGGAAGCCCATCATCCGTGTTTCCACAATTTTGTTTAATGTCTGTCCAAATCAAACTTTCAGTCAGGTACTGAGGAGGATAAGATAAAAGATAAAGATTTAAATCAAACTGCCCTTTGTTGAGTTCTGGTTTAAACTGAAATGTATAGTGGTTTCCATTATTGAGGTGTTACAGTGACAAAGGACGACTTTCTTTGTATCCAGTCCTGAAATCGGTGTAGATTAGTTTGTAGAGGGTGTTAATGATAATAAATTTTCATCAGGTTCACATTGTATCATCACCTTCAGTTAAAGACAACATGAAACCTAATTTTTGATCAATATTCAGAGACATTTTTGTATCAGCAGGACAGATTTTCCTTTGAACATAAATTACTTTGAAATGTAAAATCTGCTTTAATTTTAGAGATCTTTTGGGATAACTACTTAAATTTTCTGGTTAACAGGCAGTGGTTCACAGCACCATCATTGCCAGTTTTCCATCGTAAGACTAACACATCTGTGATTTTTTTGTGTCGTTTATGAAGCCTATGTGACTCTCATGAGGTGGCGTATGTGAAAATAGTTCCCCCGAAGACACGGGATTGTGTTAAACTTAACCAGTAACACTTTCCAAACAGGAGAGTGCAAATCAGATGCTTCCAAAGATACCAGGTGAAAGAAGATGTTAGAGCTCACTGGGAGTAACAGTTTTGCTTGATAATAAAATTACTGCATGAACTCAAAACACCATCCTGAGATGCTTTATTTCTTGAAATACTACAGAATCTGACTTCTGATGATCCTAAACCTTGATTTGAGACATAAATATCAGCGATATAAAGAACATCACTCAATCAAATTATCCATTAAAGATTAAGCAAATGAAAAATATTACGGCATAATTTCAGTTTGAACATTTTGAACAATTTGTCTTGTTCTCTGTGAGTTTTAATTTGTTTTTTTAATCTTTCAGAGGAAAGTGATTCGAACAAGATTTGTATTCAGTGTAACGGCACCTTCCCCGGGCTTCCTGGTCACCTCAGAGCCTATGCACACAGGAAGAGGATTGCTATTTTTGAAGAACCAGGTACATTTCTGACGATATGCTATAGAAAAACGTCAGCATATGTGCTTCCTGTGCCATGCTAATAGTAGTGATTTAATCTGTGGAACCCAATTAAGAAGAAGGTGAATATTTGTGATGAATGCTGTGTTATTAGACATTAGACTTAGTATGTCTTACAATAGATGCTGACTAGAATAGTAAATCTAAAATAATGGTTTGGCTTTTGGAATATTTATTTATGCCTCTTGTCAGTGATATCTTAATACATTCCCTCAGATTAAGCAGTGCAGTGTTTTGTCTTTTTAGGCTATGATTATAAACAGAAGAAGCCAAGACCAAGGCCTGGGCTAAAAAAGAAGATTTTACCCTCCTTGAATGCTGAGATATACACACTCACCTGCAGGTACATAGAACTGAAGGTTACATATGTAACCATGGTTCTCTCAGTGAAAAGTGAGGTGACCACATTCTTTATCACCTGCTGCGAATGTTATCAGCCAATTAAATAGATGTTATCTGTTGTCATCAAGGGGCATAGATTTGAGGTAGCATGGCCCTGCTTTACCTCCTTTATTTTCATGTGTTGTTAGGCAATGACTTATAGTGGCTGTGGTAATTTTGAGGTGAGCAAAGTAGGAAGTAGATGGTGCTTCTCAAAGTTAAGGAAGGACCCTTAAATGGCTGAATTTAAAGCAGGCTACAACATTGAATCTTGCTGAAGGATCAGCGGAATCTTTGAATCCTACCAAGGAAGGAGTCCTTCCTTCGAGGATACATGTGTGTATCCTCAGAGAGCATGA
Source organism: Epinephelus cyanopodus (assembly GCA_026686955.1). Taxonomy (NCBI): domain Eukaryota; kingdom Metazoa; phylum Chordata; class Actinopteri; order Perciformes; family Serranidae; genus Epinephelus; species Epinephelus cyanopodus. The sequence continues at coordinate 9,218,269 of CM048920.1, forward strand.
AGTACCAACTATTCTTTGTGCAGGATTTATCGAAATTGGAGGCGGGAACTCTTCAATGATGCACGCCTGGGCACTCGCTAGTCTGTTCCAATGTGTGCTCCCCGAGTCTTGCGTAGCCTCTGTAGGACCCGACTTGGACGGACTCGTCCAACTAAGGCAGCATCCTTGACTTTGGGAAGCACTGGTAGTACAAAAATCAGACCCCCAGGAGCAGCAATGGACTTTGAATTCAATTTTATACAATGGCCAGACTGTAACTACAACTTCCAGTTCTGTCACGTGATGCCATTTGGCCCAAAAACACTTATTCTCTATTGACGTATATTAAGAAAGACATGTCTGTAAATCAGTGGATACGTTTTTTGTTTTTTTGTTTTTTAGCGTCACAACCCCCCAAAAATGACTCTTTCCACTATTGGGATTTGACTGTTTTGTTACGATTACATTTGGCATGTCTAGAAGAGCCACACAATTAAATTGTTTTATCCCCATTCACGTTACGTGAGTTAAACTAGACGTTAGCAGCTCAGCTGGAGTAAGTCTCTGCTGTGCTTGCTCTGTGGGACCAACAATACTGAAGATCCAGATACTTTTATACCCAAGGAGTCAAACTTTTCCAGCTTCAACATAAATTTTTAAAAAAACATCATAATATGTCTTAAAATTACTACGTTTTTCACTAATGTTGTAATGTAGTATAACGTCACATGACATATGTCACTAGCACAGTACGCTACACATACTAGCACACTACATTGCTATTTAAGTAATTCAATTGACTTTTGGCTTTCATGGGACACGAACAGCGGGCTTCCAGCTGTCAGGAGTTTGACCAATCCCCCTTCACTCCCACCTGTGCCATACAGACTTTCTCGCTCTATATACAATAGTAGTTGTTCAGAGAGTCTAAAAATACTACCACTAAAGGGTGCCTCTGTGCATCAGTGTCTGACGCTGAGGACCACTGACCAAGTGTCAATATTTCACAAGTTGAGAGTGACAGCGGGCTGGCTTGTCTCAAAAGTAGGAGAATACACATGGAAACAAAGTATTTAGAACAGTCAGAAGCCTTCTTGCTCACAGGGATTACTTTTACATAAGTTTATTTGACACTTTGGCCAAGTTTAATATTAACATATAATATTATATATGACAGAAAATATGGAAAAGTGTAACAAGTCCCCTGTAGGAATAGATAGACTGCCACTGGGCATCTCCAAGCATTTGCTTTCCAAATAAAGTGCTTGCACCCACACTAGGATTGGCAGAACTGTTTAAATGTGGATGGGACCGACTAAGTGGGAGCAGAACACTGTGACACTGTGACATAATGCCCATTATGCTCTTGTACCTTGGGTGAAATGTGCCATGACACCTGCATGCAGTAGCACACCCTTATCCACATTTTTTCTACTGTATACTGTTCTCATTCCAGTGGGCAAGGCTGGCCTTAAAGAGTGGTGTCAGCCCACATAGTTTGGCTTGATAAAAGCAACAGGTCTGTGTGCGAGAAAGAGAATTTAATTAGCTCGCCCACGTAAAAGGCAGAAAGTAGCCTACCTATTGAGACAAATTCTGGATTTCACCACAGGACCAATGCTGGAGAGATTGTATTGTAATCAGAACAATAAAACAAACAATACAGTGAAAAACCAGCCGACATTTCACACTGGAAGAAGATGGTTGTGCATTAGCCTGTAAAAAAAAGTAAAGTTATTGTGGAAGTGCCTTAAACCTGCATTCTTCCTAATGCCCAGAGGGCGCGACTCCACTGGTTGCTAAAAGAAGTCCAACTGTACATATTTCTATGAGAAAATGAGCCAAATTTTCATTTTCAAACATTTCTATAATGAGTTTATGGTCTTTATTGCTAGTTTTTTTTTCAGTCTTCTTTAGTACAACATGATGGTCATCTTGTACAATGTAATCCCGTTTAGAGTAGAATAAACCATAAAGCTGGGCATGCTTTAGTGCATAGCTACCTTGTGATTGACATGCCGTTACCACAGTGATCCTCAGGTGCTCAGTCAGATCCACTCCTTGCTCCTCCCTAGCCCCACCGTTTCGTTCAACTATGGTCATGTCTTACTCCAAAAAAAACAAAAAACCAAGATGCTGATGGCCAAAATGCCAAACTCAGGGCTTCAAATGGTAATCCACACACCAATGTGTGATATCACAGTGGCTATGTCCAATTCTTATATGCAGTCTATAGGCCCTGATGCACCAAGCCAACGGCCGGCTGTCAGTCAATGATTGGCCGTTGCTTAGTGTCTGTTGCCCTAGTCGGTGTGGTGTGTCCTGCACCGTTGCCCCTTGTTGGCCCCCATTGGCTTTTCTTTTCTTTTCTTTTTTTGGCCCATTCAGCATGCTGAATTGGCGTTGGCATCTGTGTCTGCACTGGCACTGGCTGTCGATGAATAAAATCAATCGCATTGGCAGTTCAGCTCAGTACACAAGAAGAGAAACGGAAGTGAGGAAAGTAAACAAAGAGCAAGAGGGGGTGAGACCAAAACAAACCTGGACACTGGATTGTGTTGTTAATGCGCTAACGGGCTAACTAGCGTCAAGACAGTCATCCAGTTTCCTTTTTTGAATGAAGATTGTAGTCGACTGCCGTCTGCTGGTGTGGAGAGTTATTTCCTTGGTGTGCCTGGGCCTTGTTGCTTTAACTAGAAACAGTGACTGACTCTTCCTCCTATTTCTGCAGATTCTGTGACCTCGTCTTCCAGGGTCCCTTGTCTATCCAGGAGGATTGGATCAAGCATTTACAGAGGCATCTTCTGCACACCAGCGTGCCCCACTCAGGGACAGGGATGGTTGAGGTTTTGGGTCTTCATCATAAAATACAAATGAGTTTGTCTGGTGATCACCCAGATCTTGAGTAGAGTTTTAGCTGTCGAGAACTTCCAGTTGCCTGAATTTGCACATTGTTTATATGTATAACCAACACATTGTTTTAGATTAGTCCTGCAACTGTTTATAGAAATATATAATATTTAACCCAGACTATTTAAAGTATATATTAATAATATTGGTATATAAGCAAAATCTTTATATAGGCTATTTTAATGCTATGCTTTGCCTTATCAACTTGGCTAATGCAAATTATAGGATGTATCTTTATTGACCGCTGTGTAAATTAGATACAGCGGTGGCAGTGTGAAGCTGGTCTGGCAGTACAGAACTGCCATTGTTGGGAAAACATTATTCTTTTATGTTTGTCATGATAAAGAGAAGTGCCTTGTTATAAAGCATTTTGTTATAATAAGAAAACCATTTCATCATGAAATGAAAAAAAATATACAAATATCTTTTTACATCATAAACAGAAACTTTCTCATTATAAAAGGAAATAGTTCTCAAAATCTTTCTCTCTTTTTATGAGAAACTTTTTGTCACAATAAGAAAAAAGTTAAAAGGAGCGTCGCCACTCTTGTATTGGCAAAACACAGGAGCCTGAGCATTTCAATTAAGTTCATGTCTCCCTTTGTTTCAGAGACGACATAAAATAAAATAGTGCTCTTGTTAAGCAGTGTACTCAGGGCTGTCATTAGTTTGTGGATGCTTTGTAGGATTTCACCTCTCTGTGCCTGCATCAGAGAGAGCATCTCTCATAATCAAAGTGAAGATGTTGCGTTATGTTGGGACAGCTTGTTCTGTCATTGTTCTTCTGCTTAACCTTCAACCATCAGTGCAGGTTCTGAAATACGGCTCTTACATCTTTTTATAATGAGAAACCTCTCTGGTTATAACAAGAAACATCTGCAGTTATAACGACATATTGTTAGGATTATTTTTTCCTCATTGTGGCAGCTCTGAATTTCTGAAGGGTTGGACCCTGAAATGGGTCACTTTTGGTTCTCACATGAGTAATAATGCATCAAGTACATCTTGCAGAACAGTTTAAAGATTACTTGGACTTAACGCATGTCCGCAACCTGTTCTCCAAATTTATCCCAATTAGTAAACTTATTGCTTATTTTGCAGGGCGGCAGAGACAGATCCACCCAATTGCCAGAAAAAATGTTTGCATTGCACTTTAAAGCAAACAATGGATATGTTTTATCTGTACATTATTATGTAGCGGATATGTTAAAATTTAATATTTCAGCAATGTTGTGGTTAAGGTGGTTACGTTTAGACACAAAAATCACTTGGTTATAGTTAGGAAAAGATCACTTGTTGGCTTGAAGTACTAGTATTGGGGGCATAATACCAAGAACAGAAGCCAATACATTCTCACTCTGACCTCGTCACATATCGCCATTTGATCGTGGACTTTCCATGTCCCCCCTTAACTTACGTTGTTGTCCGGCGGCAACACATATCATACCAATGTGAAAGGACAGCTATTTTCCTTGGTGTCTGACGTGGAAGTCACTGTCAAAGCACAGATATTAGGCGACTTCGGAATATGACCAGGATGGATAGGCAGCAATGTCTTGGAAAAAACAACCACTTTTCGTGGCACAGTCCTCGGTGGAAAAACAGCGAGGAGTTTGGTGGCTATAAACAAATATATTCTCATATAAATATGAGAAACGACTCACTAAATCACAACTGGTTTAGTGAGTCATTACTCATTACTTTTTTTTTTTTTTTTTTTTTTTTTTTCCCTACTTGTCTGCATTGGTCTTCATAGCTTAGCGCCACAAAAGGGTGCAAGCTTCTTGTGAAGATTGATGCACTGTTGATCTTGCAGTCAAGTATTTTATACCCATAATGCGTGTCGTTGTGACCGTCACCCACCCTCCCTGGAGACTAGCCTATCAGCCTTTATTGGAAAAGCTTCCTAATATGAGCCAGAGAGGGCCGTGATACACCAAGGTGTGTCAAGGGGAAAGTAAGGAACAAGCAAGGGGGAGGGGGCAGGTGCTTAAGTCCTGAGTTATATAGTGACAGTGCATGCGGAGAGAAGGAGGGGAAAACAAACAAACAAACAAACAAAGGGATAAACAGGCAGTGTAGCTGATGTATTGTGGTCTTGAGGTGGATGTGCTCCATGCAGATTATCAGAAATACAAATATACGTGTCTACTATACTATACTGTACTGAAAGAAATAAACAAAAGAGAAGTCTATGCTGAACACCAAAAATGTGAGAGTTTTGGTGGAGGGAGAAAGCCCGACTGTAGAGAAGAGAGAGTGCTTTGTGGAAGGTTTCAGAAGCAAGTGGGCCCCTTTGAAGTGATCCCATCGGTTCTTTGCGATGCGTCACGGGGCAGAAGTAACGAACATGCATGCGTGAGTTTAAACCCTCCAAATGTGTTTTATGAAAACCAACACCAGGGTCCTGGGCCGGCCCTGCGGGGGAAGGGGGGCGGCCAGCCACCCCAAGACCACAGGAGCGCCCAGACCCCAAGACCAGGGAGCCATAGAGGCGGCAGGACACCCGTAGGCCCCAGGACCCGGGGCGACAATGGCCGGCCCCCCCAGAGAGCCAGAGACACACCCCAGACAGGCGGGACAGGAGGGCCCACCCACCCACCGCCCGACGCGGACCGCCCCAACCCCCCCACCAACCACCACCCACCCCCGACCACCCACCCACCCCCACCCCCCAACCAAAGACGCACCAAGGGACCACCCCCGACCCAAGGCGCCAGGCGCGGGCCCGGCACCGCCCCCGGGGAGAGAACCAGCACCACACCGAACGGGCCCGCCCCAGGCACCAGCCACCAGTGGACGTCGGACCAGATGGAAGTGAGAGCCCAACCAGGCCCAGGCGAGTGAGGGAGGCAAAGAGGCGGCGATGCCGAAAGGCACATGTCCCCCGCGCACCGGGAAACCCGGAGACCAGGAGGGGCCACCCGCCCGAACCCCCCAGGACGAGCCACCACCAACACAGGAGAGAGCGGCCCACCGCGAGCAGTGAATCCCATGAGTCATTACTCATTACTGGTTTTGTCGAAATATTCTCACTCCCAACTTGTCACATTTTGCCACTTTTTCAGTGGACTTTTGATGTCGCCATATGACGTGCAAGGTATCCTGGGTATGTCTGTTTACGTTTTACGTATGTTAAACGCATTGTTTCTTTTCAGAATACACTTCCGTTTTCACAGGAAATGTAGAGTGTCTGCTCGTTAGATGCGTACAGTCTTTGTCAAAATAAACTTACAGCATCAATAAAACACCTTGTATTAACATTTATTTCCTTGCGCAACAAACGTGGTTAGGTTTAGAAAAGAAACGTCATGATTTGGCTCAACATTCATACAGGAAGCAAGCAGTGGGCTCCAGGGTGAAAGTCCAGGGTTTTTTGGACCCATCCATCGCCCCTTCCACCCACCCTATGGATGCTCTTTAAGTTACATTATTTTCCGGTGGCATTTCAAACTAACACCGTCTGGCGTCGTTATAGACTGATGCTGCCCAGCGATGTATCATACTGCCGAGAAAGGATGGAGTTTTTCATCGGCGTCTAATGCAAAAATCTCTGACCAAGTGGTGGTTTTTGACAGTGTCAGAGTGAGAAGGGGTTGGTTTTGTTGTTTATTTGTCTCTAACAGTGGTCGGCTGAAGGATAGCACTTTATCTTTTGCGCAGGATATTTGCTTTGTAGTCATACACAACTACAGTTTGTCCTTCTTTGACCCTCTTCTTTTAGCACCTACAGTTTGAGGTTGAGTCAGTGCCAAAAGGCTCAACTCACTCTTCACAATTTAAATTTTTGTTTGAAGTTCAGAATCGCATCCGTATTGAATGAATATGAAAGTATATTTTTATGTCAGTAATGCCTGTCACATGATAGTTTATCATATTGTATTAAAAGCCAACAGCTGTAATGCAAGATAAAAAAGATTTGGCTAAATCAAACAAATATTAAGCTTTAATGACCAAATGTAATTTTATGGAATTATTTAACTATTTTCTCTTGAAATAATTAACTTTTTAAAAGTATACACATGTACTGTAGGGCTCCCTTATGTACCAGTTGTTAAATTATTATTCATTTCTATAAAATAAGCCTCACATACTCAGGCTTGATAGTTTTTAGACTTAGTGTTGCGCGGATTCAATACAACTTTTTGCAGATAAATGTTGGTATAGAAATCAGCGACGTCGACAATAAACTTGCATGATACGAAATTGTCACGAATTTTAAATAAATTATATACTAAAGCATTTATTGGTGATGCTGTGTTAAGTTACATAAACAATGGGATGTAGATATTGGCAAACAGAGCATGGCACCTTCACTGCAGCACAGTACTGAGAGTCGAGATAATTTACAGCACTTTTGGTGGAGTGGACAAAAGGTTTGACTCCAGTGGTTAATTGAGGACGCTGTCTGAGGTTTATAGAACAAAAGACTCAATTTGCAGGAGAATAGTGAGCCAAATGTCTTTGGATGTTCAAGGTCAGGTGAAAGAGTATTACAATGAATTAATAATTATGGATGGCCATGCTGAATTTCTGACCATCCGATTTTTATAGGGTTGTTTTTGGAATGTAAAAATGGAGAGCCAACCAGAAACACAGGAAGGACAAAATGACGATTTGACCCAAAACTCTTCATTGGAACTGAACAGAAAAATCTACAACTACTTCAGTGTATGATCTCAGTGTTTATGCATTCTATGGTAAGGTTTTCTATATCTTTATTAAAAAAAATAATATATTCGTGTCAATAAATTGTCATTATGTACAGTAAGCTTCGGTCACTCAAAGATGGAACAGAACATGATAACACACACTGAAGCCAGGGTAACACACGTTTGGAGCACTAAAAGTAAAGTAGCTGCTCCCAACTATTGAATTTTTGATTTATGGATACATATTGGTTCTGAATATCTGAATGAGTTTCAGTACTCGTTTCCCGCAGTATTGATACTCTGATACCAGCTGATATTTCTCACTATCTCTCATTGTTAATGTTTCATACAGTCATTCTGCTGTTCTCTGCTACTAACCAAGAAAGTCCTGGTTGCCATGTTGCAGCCTTGTTATATTTATGTGTTAATAAAAGATGTATCTTGTATGTCCTTAATGTCAGTTCTTGCCCATGGTATTGGAAATAGTATTGAATATCGATATTTTTCAAGGTATCGTAACAAAGGTAGAACTTAGGGTGTCTTTTTTTAAAGATATTTTGTAGGACTTTTTGCCTTTATTCAACAGGACGGTAGTCGGCGTGAAGCGGAAAAGAGAGGGGAAATGACATGCAGCAGGGGGCCATGGGTAGGACCTGAACCCACAACAAAGCCTTTGTACATGCCTGCTCTACCAGGTGGACTAATGGGCACCCTAGAGTTTCCAGTACGGTGACAAAACTGGTCCAAACTTTTATTGACTGTTAGGGTTTATTTGCTTGTTTGTTTGTTTGTTTATTGCTTTGGGTTTTTTGGGAATAAAGTCTGCTGCACAGGAAGTGCTTTATGATTTGGGCAGCAAAAACAGCTGTGTTTTAGTTTGCATTAAAGAACCTTAACGTCGTCATCACCACGAGGAAAAGAGAAAATCTGGTGGCATTGTCTGATGTGACGTGTGGGAGGACCACTGCGATAATACTATAACAAAGATCTCTGCAATATTAAAACAAGTTGGATTTCTATTGGGTTTTATGGAGGACAATTTCAGTTTGTTCGGTGTTTATCAAGCCAAAACGCAGAAAAAATCCATTGTATATTTCTGCAAACCAAGGATACGTTACGTTTGCATGTTAGCACGTAGTGGATATGTTGAAACTTTACATCTTAAAAATGCAACTATTAACATGTGGTTAGGTTTCGGCACCAAAACCCCTTGGTTATGATTTGGAAAAGTTCAAACATACTATGCCAACATTTTTCTGCTGACTGGGCTGGTTTATGATGTAATCTATTACTCTATGTGCTTATGCTGCTTCACTGTCTGCAGTTGTGATGATGGCGTTCGGTTTAAAATGCAGCGTATCCCTGTAAGAGAAAGTTTTTAATTAAACAGTGCTCCCAGAGAACAGACACAACCTTCAGCAGCAGCTGGAGTTGACCCTCTCATGATGGATCACTCCCTGCCCACGACACACGAGCCTGTTTTATTTGTTGCGATCCGTTTGGGTGAAACACAGATCTCAGTGTGATGTTGCACCATTATTCCCAACAGGAAGTGATTTTAGGGCTATGTGCTATTTTAAACTCCAGTTTTTAGCGTTACAGGCTGAGTATTTGATGTATCCAGTGCTTGATAGCCACTCCTGGGTTTTCTACTTACCAGTGGCAAAGGGGGCTAACCCTGCAGTTTATCTTGGGCAGTATTTAAAGCAGCGATCAAAGCTGTACAAACCAATTGTCATCATGCTTCTCCGGAGGGAATTTTGAAGTACATTAATGCTCCTTCTTTGGGAAATAATTGTGCCACTCTGTGACTTCATTAGGTCTCCTGGCTGTTTCAAAAGATGTTCTCTCTGGAGGTTGAAAGCCACATCGCTGGCAGACAGCATCCCAAGGGGCCGAATGAATAAAAAAGGAGAGATTATAATGAGATTGAGTTAGCCATGACCAGAATTGGGCTTTTCATTATTCCACTGGCTGAAGAGAGAGGGAGAGAGGGACAAGGCTGACATAAAGAAATGTGTTGTTGCAGGACCCACACTCGCCATCTGCCATGGGGGTCCAATGGTAGGCAGCCAATGCGTGCTTATCATTGCCATGGGTATCAAAGGGGCCTCCTCTCTGGAGATTGCTCCATTAAAACTGCAAACGCCGACCCCAACACAGAAAACCTGCATTTCATTCAGAGGTAACACTTGCTATTGATTGAGCAAATTAAAATGCGAGGAAACAGAAAACCTTGGATTTATTTGGTTTTGTTTGTCAGCTAACGAGCTTTGATTTAGACAGTTCACAGTTTGCATCCTGAAAAAGTGTGTGTTAACTAATGGGACTTTTTTTTTTTTTTTTTTGTCAGCTAGTCTTGTGTTTTTTCTGTGGCAGCAGTGATCCAGAGATCAGGACCATTGATCATGACCTGTCCTTCTGCCAGTTATTCAGAAGTGCCACAGACCGCCTGTGTGAAAAAGAAGAAAAATCAATAGGTTTCCATTATCTGGTTGGGCTGTGTCACTGGCCTGTCAATGATCCTGTTACAGCGGTGGTACAAGGGTGACACAGGCCCACACTCAATCGCTGCTGACAAGAGGAAAACATGCTGACAGGCACCGAGAACAAGTTGGAACACAGATTTGCACTTCAAGCAGCCGTCCGAGGAGGTATCGTGCAAGGCCACCACGCGGCAAGGGGCGAGCTCAGTTGGGGTGGGGTGGAAGGGTTGAGCAGGGAGGGTGCGAGGTGGGGGGATTCCCAGCCAGCCTTCTTCTACTGTCTGACTGTCTAGCTCTCTACCACAAACGCTTTTATCCTCCTATAAATTATTCACCTCTGGATACACCAAAGGAAACTCGGTTGCACTGATTGTGGCTGAGGGGAAATTCGTAAAAACCTAAGGCCCAGTCTGCATCCACTGCTCGGCCACTCCTGCAAACTTATGCAAACCCTACAGTATGATACATATATATGTGAAGCATCTGCACTGTGTTACGCATAAAGCATTGTGACATTGCTGAGCATCGTTTGCAAATTCTCACTCAGGGAAATTTTTTCTGTCATATCTTAATGTGTAAAGGCAAATGATCATTTTCATAACCGACTTATTATTTCAGCTCTTAAGCCACAAAGAAAGCGAGAGTCTCCCCTCATCAGTCAGTCCAGATGGCCAGTCAGAAATTAAGGAAGACATCAACTGTCTCTTGAAAGAACATGAATCAATATATTTTGACAAGGATCAAATGTGCTTCAGATGAACCTTTTGGCCCTCCCAAAACACTGTTTTTCCTCTTGTCAGACCTCTTTATTTTTGTTTGTCTCCATGTAATGATCACATGTCCGGTGACTCATGCTTTTTTAGATCACATTTAGCAGCAGGATTTAACACCTATCCTGCCTGAATATCTTTCGCTCACATTTTACTATAAAAACTATATATAACTAACAAACAGATGGATTTCAGCATGCATGTCTGCAGCTTACACATAAATGGTTTTCATTCAAGCTTCTATTGTCTGACCTACAGGCCTAGGGACATTATGTGACGTCACGCCCCGTGTTATTATACTCCAGAAAATACATAGCCTACTCTTTTTTTTTCCAATTACACACACATATGTGTAGTTTTTTTCTTCTTATGTAGGCAATTGAGTCTATAATGACTGGGGAATTCAGGTTAATATGTTGACAAGGTTTAACAACAGCGGGTCATGTTGCACAACACGCATGGCTGCCTCTGTTCACTCCAGCAGCTGACAGGTCCTAATCATGCGCTGCCCTAAAGGCACTGGGGCAAAGAGGGTTTTAATCACTGAATTATAGACCAGCGCGAGGCTCCAAATTGAGACGTAATTAAAGTCAAAGTTGTAATAATTGTTTCAGCTAATTGGGCAGACAAGTGCGTTATGGTGCGATTACATTATCTGCTGTAATTACCTGAGTCAGATGATTTTTTTTTTTTTTTGCTCTCTGGGAGATGAAGGAATATTGTGTGGTTTTTAAAAATGACATTGTTGTTGATGATGCATGGAAATATATGCTCTGAGTAAAGTAATCAAAAAGAAGAGGATCAGTAGCTTGTAGCCTGATGGTGCGTTTTGAATTTCGCCTTTTTGATGCCCAATAAATACCTGGCTGAGCAGCATCATCAGCATCCATGTGTCATTTACAGTAAGAAGCAGTGGTGTTGATGGTGCATGAAAATGTATGTTACAAATAATTGCAAAACAAAAGAGGATGAGCCTGATGGTAGAGCTGCTTGGTGCGTTTTTATTTGTGTTTGGTGCCAAAATGCAGCCAAAAAACGCAGCTGTTTTTCAAACCATTGACGTTGTAGCTTTAATTTTGCATCACTTTTCTTATGAATTTAGCTGAGCACCATCATCAGCATGTGTCTGTCATTTACAGCAGGAAGCAGTGGTGTTGATGGTGCATGAAAATATATGTTCCAAATAGAATTGCCCTGCAGAGCTGCATGCTGCGTTTTTATTTGTGCGTGTTTGGTGCCAAAATGCACCCCCAAAAAGCAACTATATCATTAACAGTGTAGCTTTAATTTTGCTTCTTACTTCAGCTCATTTACAAACAGGCTGAGCATGTGTGTGTCATTTAGTGAGGAGCTGATGGAAATTATGTTTCAAATAAAATAATTAAAAAGAAGATGATCAGTGTAGCTCACAGCCTGATTGGTGCGTTTTTATTTTGCGTGTTTGATGCCAAAACGCTCCCAGAAAAATGCAACTATTTCCGTGTTTCACAGCATTAAAATTACAGCTCTTTGCTTATTAATTCTGCTGAGGCACCTCCATCACAAACAGGCTGCGCATCATCGTCAGCATCCATGTGTCATTTACAGTAAAGAGATTAATAATGCAGCCAACAATATGCCCAGTCTTGACGTGCTCGGTAGCGATGCCGCACCTTCGGCAACATCATTATTTCCTATTAATTACTCGCCAACCGAATGCCTTTAGAAACGGAGCTGCAGTAGGTGTGACGGGGGAACTGGTCAGGGAGCAGCTGCCCTGCATCCCGCCGGGCTCAGGCTGACCTCCTTTTTTTTTTTTTTTTTTTTTTTACATCACTAAACTGGAGGCTTGACAAGCGAACACAGAGGCTTTTGATTTGGATGAGGGGAGAAATGTAGAATATGAGCCAGAAATGACGAGTCAGGCAGGATTTCGGGTACAGCCAAAGAATAAATTGACGAGAAAAAAAAAATCCAGATCTTAACGTGTCTGTTTTTGGGCCTAAGTGTCTGTAGTGATCCATCATGTTACACTCGGACTGCTGAAACCGCTTTCCCCTTTAATATGGACCTCCACACACTGATGCAGTCACATTTTGTCCATCTTTCCTCCCCTCACACACACACACATACAAAAAAGAACATGTGCTTTAATTCTTGCAATCATTCACACACAAAAAAATGAATATTTACGGTTGTGATTATATCCAGTAATCACTTAGAGGGGTGTGAAACGGCTCTGTGGGATTAAAAAGTGTTTACTAACCACTGGGCCCATGAGCTTTATGTGCTGATGATGCCACGGTGCAATTTCCGCGTCGGACGGCAGGGGGCGCTGCTCATTTCATTCTGAGAGCCACAAGGAGACGCAACACAAAGCGGTTACACTGGAACTGATAACAAACAATAATATAATAAATGGAACACAAATAAAATAATAGCAGGGAAATTAAGGTGGTAATTCGACTAAATAAAAGTCACAAATTCTGCATAATGGCTGCATTTAATTTGTAGCTCTTTTGCAGCTTCTAAGCGTTTCCTGCTCAGTGTATTGTGATGCTTTTACTGATGCAATATTCCTGGGCTGATCTCTCACTTCACAGACACACGCAGCCTGGGTGGATTTCCCTTCTTTTGCAGGGTGAAGGACAGAGAGCCCCACGCACTGATGCAGCAATCAAGCTGACTTCCAGACCTCCTTTAAGGCCCCTCTGTGTGGTTTTTTTTTTTTCTGTGCAGGCGATTCCTCTCCGTTTGCATCAGTCTGCTGTGGCTACTGAAAGCTCACATCCCCGCCTTGCTCTCAGGACGCGCCAGTCTGCAGGAGCTGCACAGAATGTCTCAACATCACATCAGTAATCAAACACATCCCAGAACAAAAAAAAAAAAATCTTTGCCTTTGTCGCATTTGAGGGAGAAATTTAATTACAACCGCGGGTGTACGCAGGCATTGAAAAAAAAAATAGCAGGCGACAAATGAATATACAGAGCAAATGACAAAACATGAGGGGGAATAACTGACAGATGAAAAGACAGAGGATGTGCAGCTAACAGGCAAAACGCGCCGGTACAAAGCCGCGCACACCTTTGAGAGCAAGAGTTTGTTTTATTGCACTTCTCCCGGGTTGCATCTCCTGTCGATTTGCAGAAAAAGAAGGGGGGATAAGTGAACATGCCCTGTTTAAGAAACAAACATGCAGATTAGATGGGATTCTGACAACACACAGCTCAGACTTCATGTCCCACAGCTCATATCTCAACAATGAAAAAAACAGAGGGTTGAAAAATCCACTCAGCGCGGTTGACAACACTTAACGTCATTCTGCAAAAAAAATAAATAAAAATAAAAATAAATGCAAATAATGAGGTTGCATGTGGAAATAAATAGTAGAAGTTAAGACAAACTGATATCAACTCTGGTCCGCTTAAGACCCAATGGGTGGCACCAGAAATCTTTATTTAGTCTCGACGTTTCAAGGCTATAGACACAAATATGAAATAATAAAACAAATCAATATGATAAACTTGTATTTGACGGATTTGGCACACAGATAATATTATTTTTTTATTTCTAAAATAGAAATTAAACCCCCCAAAAGTCTGTCTGCAATGCACAGTGACGCACAGTGGATTTGGGCGTCGCCAGCAGGAAGCCTTTCTAAAGAAGAAAGCCCTTATACAAGGCGTGTGTAACATTTACTTCAAGTGCAGGGAGTTGTCACCTGTTATGTGGTACCAGGCTACATGTCAGCAGCAGCGCTCACAGCCTCCTCTCACTCACTCACCTTCCACGGTGCTGCTCCGCTGTGGACTAACAGGCCTGCAGCAGCGACACCGGCTGAACACGCCCAGACTCACCTGACACACACACACACCTCCATCCTGCAGCGAGACCGACTCCTCAGGAAGCTCGGATGAAGATGTGATGCATTTTAATGATCGGAAATTATTATTCACTGTTGTCTAAAAACATAACTAATTTATAATATTGTGGGTTATGCGTGTAATCATATACTGGTGATTATTTACATTTTTATGTAGGCTATACAGACCTATTTGCATCAGATGCTCAAACATAAACAAACAAAAAACAAAACAAAAAAAGAAATTCATCAATACACAATTTTGTTATCACCTTTCTATCACTCTGTATGGTCATAAAATTCAAAAGTCAAATGCAAAATCACTTTTTTAATGTAGATAAATAAAATAAAATAATAAAAACACTAAATAAATAAATTAAAACATAGATAAATAAATAAATATCTATTATAGACATTTTCCCATAGTTAGACGAGTCACGTGATGCGCAGTTTGATCGTGACGTCAGCTAATTCCCGTGCTAATTGAGTCCAATCGCGATAGTTTGTGAGGTTTTGTTTCAGGAAGTTATTAGAGAACAGTTTGGAGACGAAGCGCAGGTGTGTTGAGCGTTGATGGAGCTCCAGACTGAATGAAGACAGAAGGTAAAGCCATGTTCCAGCCTCCCTTCACAAGTCCTCATGCTGTAGGCTACAAAGAGGTTCACTGTCCTTGGCTTGTTCACTGTGAGAGGCCTATTTCTCCTCACATAGCTTTCTGTTTGGGGCCTGTGGTGCCCAACCTGAGGGGTGAGACCCCTAGCAGGTCTCCGGACAGGTCTGAAGGGTCACAAGCTGATTGGAGAAAGGAATAAGAAAAAAACATCACATTTCCTACTATGCAAAATTAGTTTTTGTTTGGTTTTTGTAAAATAGCCTACTGGACAGGCCTAAACTACTTCGTCAAATCAATCTGAGAAGCTAGAGTCCCTCAGTGGCTCCCTGTGGCTTAATAATAATAATAATAATAATAATAATAATAATAATAATACTAACAAAAAAACATATGCAAATCATTGTTGTAGGCCTAAACAAGTCATGCACCAAATTTTAAAAAATGTTTAAATATTTCATCAACTAAAAAATGTGCTTCAAACGTCCTAGCAGACTGGCGTTGGCTTGTCTTCAATCTTCTAGGATAGCAATGTTTTTAGCTATGTCCAAAAAAGTAAAAAGTCTCATACAAGACAAGATGGGAGAATTTAACAGGGTGAACGCAGAGAGTAAAACATATTAATGAATGCTAATTTAGATCTATAATAATGTTGAGACACCTAATTTAATTTAGATTTAATAGGCTGTGTTAGCTTTATTGTAAGGTTAAAATATGTTATGAGGCTCTAGACAAAGTTTTTTTATTTCTATTTTGGATAAAAAATGGCTCCTCTGATAGTAAAGGTTGCCGACCTCTGGGATAGATACATAAAACTGGCAACAAGGGGTCACAGACCGACATGATGGCTGTTTTCACACTTCTGAGTTTTTCTGTGCTCACCACAAAGCAGGGGTGTTCAGTCTTTTTTGAATGGGCAAAGAATAATTATTCTTTGCCCATTCAAAAAAGATTGAAAATACCTGGCGGCCATCTGCTTCTCGCATCATGTGGGTTATTTGAAAAAATCCCGTACAAATGAGACGAACTAGGGCTGTCAAGGGATTAAAATGTTCTGTGATCAGTGAATGTAAATTAATCTCATACATCATTTTTTGCTGTGAGAATATTTTAAAATATTTCAGTTCAGTGGAATTTTGGCAGATGTGTCGAAGTAAAGCTGCTGGATTTTGGATACAGTTGTTGCCCCGTCCTCTACCAGCGATAGTGTGCAATCCAATCAATCCATTTTGCGAGGGACTTAGTTAGTCAGTCACAGGTCGACATAGTCAGTTTGCATCTGAGCGCCTGGTCAAGTGTGGCTTTGAGATGCTGGTTGCTAGCGCTAGCATCAGAGGCTGTGCTAGCTCAGACCTCTGGGTTCGCTGCTAAATGCTTTGTGTTAAGGTGATATTTTGGGCTTGAAGTACTCCAATGGTACGATGGTGCTCCTATCAACAGTTCCATCTGGTAGGTCCTTATCCAAAAGTGGGTCCCGGGTCCACTCTGAAAGGACAGCAAGTGACTCGTGAACATCTCAAGTACTGTGAATTTCTGGCACAAAGCTTTTACTATGACTTGCTGGTCCCTGTTGTAGAGTGACTGACTAATGGTCAGCGACATGACAGGGACAGCAAACTAGCTCAATGACATGGCCAAACGCAAGTGCGACGCTCAATATGTTGAACTGTTCAGACCTTTAACAAATGACTAAGGAGAAATCTGGACCCTGGGGCTGGACCAGTTGGGAATCACTGGTCTAAGTGACCAATGTGAACAACAGTTTTTAAAATCGGTCCATTGTTGAGTGACGGCAGCATTTATTTAAATGGAGTCTGGTGGGTTTGGTGGAAGATTTCAGGGTTGTTTCTGGTTAAACAAAGAGGATCTTACTCTTTATCATAAAGTAGGAATCCTTTCCATAAGTAGCCAGACACTTAGAATACCAATCTGAGTCAGTGGCAAAAACAAGCACTTTTAATGGACATACATTGATGGTACGAACATCGCAGTGGTTACATCGCAGCCTGTGTGGTCTCACTCAACATTGGACCAATTTAAAAATCGTTGTTCCCGTTAGTCCCCTAGTCAACGGGTTGAAAAATACCAATGTTACCTTTTAAATCTCAGTTTAACACCTGGATGTATGAGTATGCATCTGTGACATCACAACTAGTTGAGACAATTGCCTCCATTGCCCATACAGTGAGAGTGGACTATGTAGTGAAGAAGCAGACATCTTGTGTCCAGCAGTGTAATTCTGAAATGAAAAATATTTATATATGCACAGATTCTGTTTTTTTTTTCACTGGGGGTAGACAAAGTGCATGCTTTTAAAAATTGTAAACTAATTAATTGAACTTCTCTTTGGGGAAAAAAAAATCAGACACAACTTATTATTTGAAGTATTTTTACATGTCTCAAAATGTGTCTGCAGAGAATCATTAGCCAGAAATGTTGGGAACCACTGCTCCAGCCTGTGAGAGTGAGCTCTAACACATTAGACTATAACAAGCACATAATTGTTGATTTTCTGAAATAAGAATGTGAGCTCCTCTAAATTAAGAATTAGTTTTCTTTTCATCCCGATACAACACTAATGAAGCTCCCTGAACATTCAGCATTATTTCCTCATAACCTGTGGGCCAGTGTAAAGTCATCTTTACACTTTAAATGCTCCTCTTTTTCTTTTTTTTTTTTTGCCCAATTTCCCACTCTGCGAACTGTAACAGTGTGTCATGGCAGCGTCCCCACAGGCCTGAACATTACGTGCTGCTGTGCATCAAATCTCCCCGGCAGCCTCATTATTCCATTCTCCTCCACTATCCAAGGTTGATCTAATCACCCGATCAACAAGCGAGATGTGTGAGAGAACAAATAATGGAGACAAAATGAACAAATGATTAGTATGCTGTGAAAAGTACAATACGTTTCTTATTTAGCATTTAGATAACTATCTATCCTGAGGAGCAAGCTTCAAAGTTGAACTCAGTTTAGGCGAGGGGGATTAATTCTCTCTACTGCATGCTTCATTGAATCTCTCATTACCAAACTTTGTCTGTATTGATGTTAGATTTGATTGAAGATTAGAGCATTTAGCAAATCTTGCTTTTCCGCATGTATCAGGCTTTTTCAAGCGCAGCACACTGCTCGCTGGTCAATACCCTCACTTTTATCCAGTGTCTGCTTCATTTAAACTTAATCAACTCCATCAATGAACTGGAACAGCGAAACGTCCCCTGGAACAATAGCTTTTGTTGGATAATGCTTTGGTCTTATTCCCAACCGGGTGGCGATAAACCTAAAATTACACTATGATGAACTATTTCAATCAATATGATAATGGAAATTGGCTTTGGTGACTCTTTGCAGGGCTTAAGGAGGCAGGCTAAAGCCTATGTGACATTAATACATCTCCATGCTCTCTCCCTGCTGTTGCAACCCCCTACCTCACTTTATTGTCCCATCTTTTCAGTGACATTGACTACACCATATTGCAAAGCGCCTGGTAGTTTAATGATCTATCTGCACCAGGGAATGCTTGTGCCGAAATGGATGCACAAGCTGACGGTCTCATGCATTGTTTTCCAACTAAATTATAGGCTCTATACTTTGTTTCCTGTAGTGGCTCAGCGGGGTGTAGATCAATCATTGATGGCACTGTTGTAAAGCAGCTACAACATGACTTTTGCTGCTCATTTGGACATTTTGTCCTTGTGTGGGATCCAGTGCCTGTTATAGGCTACAGTTCATCATATTTATACTGCTACCAAAAGACCAATTTCACAAGCCATAGCAAGGAAAACGCATGCTCCCCATCTGTTGCATACTAATAAATATGCCACCTTCTGGGACAATCCAGGAGTGATCATGATGATCAACTGCCAAGTGATATGACTTACCATAAACCTGTTTATTTGAAAAGTTTCCCCTCAGCCAATAATTGTCAAATTTATTTCAGCATCTATTATCATTTTCTGAAGTGATTTATAAAACCGGCTGAGTTGTTTTCCTCCACACCTTTCAGAGACATTTCATTATCATTTCTGAAGCCAGAGCTGGCACACGGTACGAGATGGATGCCTTTGTGTTGTTTCACACAGAACTGAGCAGTTATCACTGGAGCTGAAAGTCACAGCTGTCCTTTAGCAGAGAGTCACTGATCAGCTCCAGCACTGATGGAGTCATTGGTTGTGTATTTACAATAACAGGCATCTATTTGTAATTGCATTTAAACCGACAGCGTAGAAAGGGAAGGAATATCCATGATGCATGCACGTTGGTGAGGGCTTCACGTATTCAGTCAATTTCCATTTCTCAAATCGTGGCCAGGGCCTTTCATCTACCTGAACTGCAGAGAGAATGTGGAAATGTTTTCCTCATAAAAGTTGTTACGGAAAGAATTTTAAAAATGCAAACTTACAAAATGGTAGAAAATCCCTTTAAATACCCCCCTCAAAATAACAAAACAAAACCTATTAACAAAAAGAAAAAAACATGATCTGTTCCTCCAGAGAAAGCCTCCTTTAACAGAGTCTGTCAAAGTCAATAAAAACATGTACATATAAAGATGTATTTTACATTTATATCGATTAGGGTTGCACGATAATGCCAGCACATCATCGGTATTGGCCGATATTGGCTGCAAAATAAACTATTAGAATCCACCAACATGATTTTTCTTATTTTGCATCATGAATGAATATTACATACATTGGAAAGTATTGTATTTCATGTCTCTATCTGCTGGTTGGCCGTCACGATAAGAGTATGCATGCATATTAACATGTTAATCCCACTACAAAAGAGACTTGATGATCACTAAAATTAGGTGGGGGAAAAAGTGGATACATCATATCGGTTATTGGCCACATAAGTTGTTAAACATTGGCATATTGGACTTTGGCAAAACACCCAATATCATGCATCCCTAATATCTATGATTTGGACTCTGGGGCAGGATTGTCTGCACACGGTTCTCAACACGGAGGTGGCTGAGCTGGTAGCTAGCAGCTGACGGTGCTAACTCAATGAACAGCGCTAAAAAGGGCAACATTGCTGGCAAAGCTAACAATGTGAATGTGGGGAAAAACTGAGTGATGGGTGCTACACTTCCATGATGAAGTTATCCTGATATCAGCATATCACCCTGCCATTGGATGGCCATGCAGCCCGGCATTCTCCCTTCCTTCTGCTATCTGTGGGTCACCTTTTCCAAATCGCTTTTGCCACAGGAAGCAACAACGAAAATCTCTGAGCTAAGAACTTACACGCTGAAAACAGCTAGTTTTGCAAAGATTTGGATACTGTAATAAGGCCTCCATCTTGCAGGACTCTCATACCCAATGTTGATCCGTTTTATAATATGGCCAGTTGGAGTTAATTTGCCACATCTTTTAACTCTGGCAGCGGCATGCACCATGTATAAGTCAAAATTTTCAAAACGTTTTCTTGTTATTTCGAGATACTAAGACATTATTTTGCAATAAGTAAGTCATTGTTTTGATAAAGTTTCTCATACTAACTCATCATTCTGAGAAGTTATTCCAAAAAAGCTCATTATTTTTGAGATAATTATTCAGAATGTTCACATGACATTAGAGAAAACGGATTTATTATGTTAGTCTGACTGAAATCATACTAAATCAAACTTCTCAAAGTCGGACTCACACACCCAGATAATGTGATGGGGAGTGGAATTCCTCCTGCATGTATAGTGGCCGAGGCGCTCTGCACATGCCCCACAGTTTCCAAATAACATTAAATGTATCAGAGGAAGAAGCTGGTAACAACACGGCGAAATCTACATCCAGAGCCATGGCTTTTTGGACGAACGAAATGTACAGAGCTGAAAAGTTGTCCGCCATGGTACCAGTTTGCTGCTAGCTCACCGTTTGTCAATTGTTGGGTCTGTGACGTAACAGGTCAACGGTATAAAAGTACGATAATAACAAACTGAAAGGGGGCATATCGCCACCTATTGTAGCAGAGGCGGACATACTATGGTGAATCAATAGATTCCCCTCCTGTGCCTGCATACTGGGACAAGGGCAGAACTCCAATGAAACGGTCTGGTCAAGCTTTAACTGTAGGTCGACTTAACTGTGCATGTAACATACTGAGTGACTATTTTGACATATTATTTTGAGAAAGCTTCACGTTATTTTGAGATACTAACTAATTGTTTTGAGATAAGTGAGTCATAATTTTTGAGGAGGTTTCTCATTATTTGAGTACAAAGTCACTATTTTGAGAAAGTATTTGAAAAATAATGAGAAACTTTCTCAAAATAATGACTTACTTCCAAAATAATGAGAAATGATGTTTGACTCTCTATCCTTCCTTATGATAGTAAATGTGAAGCTGTTAACTATTTATCCACAGACTAATTAGAGTTAGTTTTGCTGGAGGACAGTTCGTGACAGAGATGGATACTCCCTGCCTCTCTAACCTCTCGCCTCCTGCAGCAGCCAGTGTCAATTAGCCCGTCCTGCATCTTAACTGACTGAAGCTGCTTCCATGTCACCGTAATCCAGCGAACATGAAACACCAGATGTGTCGTTTGACACTTTTGAATATGTTGTTTGCCTTTGTTTCCATGTTTTACTCCCAGTACTGGGAATGATTTGAGAGGACAGACATGCACAACAGATACAGCACCTTGAACATCAAAGGCCCGCGCCGCAGTATTAGCTACCGTGTGTGTGTGTGTGTCTGTGTTTCTGCTGTAACTCTGCACACGCTCACACACACACTCGGGTAGCTGCTGTGAGTTTGCGTGCACGTCGGTGTGCCTGCCATAGGAAAGCATCCGAGACAGCCCAGAATATAAAAATTTACAGGCCTTTTTCCTGCTTTGTCTGTCTTCTTTCCCATTCTCTTAGGTGAGCGGGGCCTGAGTGATAGAGCCAGAACCTTTCATCTCACCCAGTGAGTGTAAATAGCTGTCATGTTTGATTGACGGTCTGACGTGCACATGTGATGCCCTGGAAGAGGGGAAGAGATTCAATGAGAACACAGTACATGATGGCTCTCCTGTCTTCAAATCAAAGATGTAATGAATGAGTAATTACACGAAAACCAACAGTGTTCTCCGTCGTCTCCTCAGATCTGATTTCTGCGACTTAATGCAGAAAAATTTGCATAAATTCCATAACAGCTTATACTGTACAAGATTAGATCCACATAATTGGCTTTAAATGTTATCATAGTAATACAAATCTTAGCATTTCATACGTACTAAACAGAATAATTTCAAAAACTAGTGCATTTAACAGAAAATCTTTACTTTTACCATCACCCAATCTCTTCTCAGTTTGGCTCTGCTCAGCTCTTGTTTGCCTG
The DNA here is from genome assembly GCA_026686955.1 of Epinephelus cyanopodus. Lineage (NCBI taxonomy): Eukaryota > Metazoa > Chordata > Actinopteri > Perciformes > Serranidae > Epinephelus > Epinephelus cyanopodus. The sequence continues at coordinate 9,240,841 of CM048920.1, forward strand.
TGCTCCACAAGCTCCACATGCTCCACAGGCTAACAAAGACGCCATGAATCAGGTCTTTTCTTTCTTTAATCACATATGCCTTGTACTTATCGTCACCTAAACACCAGTATCTGGCCCAACAATGACAAAAACGTTGTTTTGCTCCCATCCTTAATGGTATGTTAGAGTTTGTCATGTCAAGGAAAAGGATAAAATGTTGATGACTCATCCTGCACTCAGAGGCGTTTACTAATTTTGCATCCAATTAACACTTAATCAAATTCTTATGTCCCTCCCCCATAACTATAAATTCTGCTAGTTACCGACCAGCACACAGCGCTAGCTTGCAGCTGGTATCTCTGCTGAGTTGCTGGTTTTGCTAACTCCTGGGTTACTGCTTATAACCAGGGGCAGAGGAAACAATCAGTGCTGCATAGTATCGCAATATTTTTGTGTGGCCATATTAGGGCTGCCCTCTAATTGTTGACCAAACGTTAGTCGACCAGAAAGGTCGGCAAGAATTCATTGGTCGCTTAGTCACAGGAAAAAAACAAAACAACAAATAAACGTGAAACTCCATTAGGAGCTGCGCCTTGTCAAAATAAATCCAAACCTATATGACTGGACCATGTGGGGATTTAATTTGAAAGGACAGACACAGGAAGTGTCCACGCTCATCTTCATTGGTCAACTACAAACATGACGTATCATCTAAAACATGGAAGTAGCTACATGCCCATTAGCCCACAGCGTCATTAACAGGTGGCTCGATAAAATATAGGCCTATATTAATGAAGGTTCATTAGTACGGTTTTGTATTTCTCTGTAATGTAGCACAGTGTTAACAATGTTACTGATACTATTCTTTCTCACACCTTCAACTCAAACCATTGTGTTGCCCCGCCCAAAATATATCATTTAATATAATTTAATTAATATCGTAAACATGTGGGCGACTAGTTGACTAATGGCCCTAAATGACGACTATTGGACGACTAGGAAAAATTCTTAATCAGAGCCAGCTCTAGTCCATATCGTATCGATACACGGATTGTTCAGCCCTAATGCTGATTACCAAATGTTTGCGTGCTAACATGCTAAGCTACCTTGATAAGCACGGTAAACATTACCTGCTAGCCAAGAAAATTGCCCCCCTTTGGCCCTTTGTTGCCTTGTCTGTGAAGTGAACTTTACTGTCCTGCTGAACTTTACTGTCCTGCTGTGCTAAAATCAGAGGTCCCACTCACCCAATATGGACACAAACTCCTTCAAACACACTTTATAGTCCTTGTTTTGTCCAGCTGGCTTGAGTGCGACACCAACAAAACAATGTGCTGCTGTCCAATTTCCTGCTTTACTGACTGCACTCTGTATCTTTTTGATTTTAAAGACTTAATGTATTGTTTTAGTATACATTATGCAATGAGCATTGTGACGGCTGCGTGGCTTGACATATATTTCTTTGTTTGTCCTCAGAATGGTAATTCTGATGCATTTTACAATGGGCTTTTGCTTTGATTTAACACACAAAAAAGCACATCACTCTCATCTGCACTCCAATGGGCTGGAACTGGCGAGAAGGAAACAGTTTAACTAAAGAGAATATATGCATCAAATGAAAAGCAGATGAAAAAATATGCAATTATGTTCCTGATTGGGTTAAGTATTTCTCTGCCAGCACATGCCAGCTACCACTAGAACCTGTCCCAAATGGGCGGCTTCCAGTGCTGGGCGAGGCCCCAGAAAACGTCACATCAGAACGGTGCCATCTCCCGCTACATCTCAGTTTCCTCAGATCCACGGCCAGTCCGTCCCCCTCATTCCCCTCTCCTCTTTGCTACGTTCAGCCCCTCTCTGCGTCCCAGATAATGGAGCTCAGCTTCTGTCTGCCAAAGGGTCCGTGGCTGCCCGGGAGTAATGACCTGAGGGGGTACTTTGTGACAACCAGGGTATAATAATGCCTCCAGCCACGGACAAAGCAGACCCTTGGGGTCAATTTTTAAATACTTTTATGTTTTTCACCAAGGGTAAGAGTCATTTGTTTTTATTGCAGGCCATATACTACATATACACAGCAGAAACAACACATTTATTCCAAACAACAAGGGATACAAAGTGTGGTTAATATTGTTTATTTCAACAAAATGCAGTTAAGTTTTGATAGAGCCACGCCAGTGCTGACCTATCGCTTTTGATGAAACGTGTTCCACTTTTCAACAGAATTTATCCAGCAAATGTCTGTAGGCTGTAGTCCCTCAGATCAAAATAGTGTTATTGAGGCACGCAAGGGAGCGTGGAATCACCTGCGAATGAAAGGCTTCTCCTAATAGGTTAATTGTAACAAAAGCACAGGGGCTTGCCCCATTGAACAGAAGAGGATTGTGGAACACAGGCCTGTGGAAATGATGTCAAGCAATGTGCTGCCTGCTCTCCCCTGCAGGGCCAGAGTTTGTCTGTCAGCAGTTAAATGCTTACCTCCTACCCCTCCCCTAACACTCAACAATCAATTTACCTCCTCGGGGTCTATGAACCCAAAGATTTGACCTTACAGACTCGAGCTTTGTTTCCCCCCTCATCTCTCACACCTCAAAGAGTACTTATTAGAACACAGGCGAAAGGTATTTTGAAGTCGCTTTTTGTACACATAGAGGAGATATGGTCAAATGTTTCTGGGGCCAAAACCAAAATAATTAATTTGCTGGATGATATCGAAATTTCCACACAGATTGATTAAGAAACAAAACATACACCGACGGAGCTGTTCTAAGTGGTTAGTAAAATTCTGATGGAATATGCTGTTTTGTTTCAGTGAATATGAGCAGGTGGTTAAAGGAATATTTTCATACATTGGAACACCGGCCTCCCTGGTGAAAGTCGGTGGTTGTTGGAGCCATCCACAACCTCTCCCACCCGTCCTACTCGCACTATAGTCGCCTTAACTTTTATTGTTGTCCTGCAGCATTTCCCACCGACACTGCTGGGCGCCATTAAGCAATAACAGCGACTGGCTGCGTGTCATGCCGATGTGAAAGGACAGTTTTTTCGTCTGTGTCTAACGTCACTGACCTGGTTTTCCATAACTTCAGAGTGAGACTGGGTTGAACAATTACTCACTGTCTCTCTCTGCTGTTGTTGGCCGGCTTTTTACTAATGTTAGTCCCGTAACGTTATCCCCACTGCCGCAGTCGCCATCTTCCTCAGCTCAGCCGCCTGTTCTACCAGTAGTGGCTGACCTCTTGTGGCGTTTTCCGTGCACTACATCACTTCAATACAGCATCTCTGTATCAGTTCAAAAGGAGAGTCTGTGTCTTTTTGACAGTATTGAAAATCATACTGTCAGGATTTACGAATATGAGTAATACTTAAATAAGTATGAGTAAAAGTAGTAAAAGTATCAAATCATTTTTTTTGGTAGGTTGTGCTGGACAGTTGAAACCATTCATGAAAGACATCAGTACTGAGTCCTGCTCCACAGCCTACTAACCAGGTATGTGCACGATAGTCATACCGTAACTGAAAAACAAAGCCTGATGAATGTCGACTGTTTTGTAGGTAATGATCTTGTAATCAGACATGAATGCATCTTCCTGACAAAAAATGTATCAAAACAGAAGAGCAGCTTTTAGCACCTGTATATTTTACTGTTGATTTACTTTTATGTTGATGGGTACACAGCCTGGGGATGTCTCCGTGTCAATCAAAGACTTCAAATCCCGAGATTTATTCAGTCCCCCTCCCATTTGTACAGTAACCAATGGTGAGAGTGCACACCCAGCAAGGGTCTAGCTAATTGGGCATACTGGGAATAAAAAAAAAAAAGAGAAAAAGCAGCACCTTTTTCCTCTTATGTGATATTTATTGAAACTGTTGATGGTTCAGCACAAAGCCTTTGTCAGGGTGCGTGAGGAGAGCTTTGTAGTGAAGCTTCGTTTTTAAAGATTATCTTTATGGTGTTTCAGTTTATAGCAGAGAGGAGGACAGGTAATAGCACGAGAGAGGGGGAATGATATGTTACAGGACCACAGTACAGACTCGTGCTCCAAATCACTTCACTTCACATACTAGTCCAAGAAACTGATTTGGGATAAATGTCATTTTTCTGTCTATTGAAGGGATTATCATGACATTTTGTACAGACATTCACGATCCCCAGGGGATACAGTTGAAGGATTTTGACGACCTGCTGACTCTTCCTCTAGCACCACCAGCAGGTCAAAGTTTTCAGTTCAATCAGTATGGTTTGTCCAATATTTTGGTTTAAGGCCAAATACTACCAGCCGCACTTTGTGTGTGTCGTGCTAATTAGTAAATGTTAGCATGTTAAGATGGCGCACACTGAATATATGCTGCGTTCCATTTAACTCTGAAGTCGGAGGTTGAAGCTGGGAATGACGTCACATCTGAGTTGATTATGTTCCTGTACAAGTCGGAAAATCTAGCAATACTAATTCAAGACAGATTAGCCATTGTTAACAATACCAATACAAACACTGCAGCAACGTGTCCACCAATAAAAGTTGGACAGGCCTGTGTATGCGTCTCTTTAAAGAAGACACAGATAAACCGGAAGTGCTTATAAACAGTACATTATTACAGCCTTTACTGCTGTCGATGCGCAGAGCAGCTATATTGGATTTTGAGGTTGGGGTTGGATGGGTTCCTTCGACTTTCTAAGTAGGAAATCCGACTTTTGGGGCATTCCAGTTGAAATTTCTGACTGGAAACTTGGAAATTCTTCACCAATAGTGAACATCACACATGCAGCATCAAGCATATTAGCACTGTGATAATGTTAGTGTGCAGATATTAGCATTTAGCTCAAAGCACTCTTGTGCTGAAGTACAGTCTCATAGAGCTGCCAGCATGGCTGTAGACTCTTGAGGGCCATCCACACATTCTAACTGAAGTGGATGGTGGAGTCCACACCTCAGATTTAACAACCGTGTCAGTGCCAAACAATATTGTTAGACTCACTTTCAGAGGGATTTCATGAATAATAGAAACACTAACAGCCAAGGTGCAAACTTAACTTTTTGTCCTCCGGCTAAATGGCTAGTGAATCTTCAGATTTTACCAGGCACTCAGTAGATTACCATTATTTTTTTGGCTGCTGAGTGAAACAAGCCTTCCAGCCAGTTGCATATTTTCGCAGCATTTGGCTGGGATGGTGCTAATTTTGTACCCTGTTGACAGCCAGAGAAAATCCATCTGAATTTATAGGGTGGCGCGTGCTTGACGCCACCATTTACAGAATGCTATTGATCATCAGTGTGGATGCTCACGTTAATATAGTTATAGTTATCGTTCTTGATGTGGACAGCCCATAAGTCTTGTTCTCTCAGTAAGTTCTATCAGTCATGACTTTGAAAAAGAGGAATTCAAAACGGCGAATGCAGAAAAACCACTGAGAGACTTCAGCTCATTCAAAACTCTGCTGCTCGGTTATTAACCAGAGGCAAGAGGAGAGAGCACATCAGTCCAGTTTAAGCTTCTCTGCACTTGCTTCCTATAACTTTAAGGGTGCTTTCACACCTGCACTGTTTAGTTCCGTGTGATCAAACTCAAGTTTGTTTGCCCTCTTAAGTGCGGTTCTTTTGGGCAGATGTGAAAACAGCAATCGCACTTGGGTGGGCACCAAAACAACCAGACCGAGACCTTCTCGAAGAAGTGGTCTCGGTCTGGTTACAAATGAACTCTGGTGTGGTTCGGTGAGAACGTGTTCCGACCTGGATCTGAACCAACTGCAGTTACATGACACATTGTTTGGGTTACACATGAGCATGTTACAATCCTGGAGGATTATTAATGTGCACCTCCTCCTGTACTGCCTTAATATGCACATTCAGCACATCCAATGCATCAAAACATTGTTTTCTAGTTGGAGCCGCGCCTCGTTTTCAAACTGTATGGTTTGACTAAAATGAACAGTGACAGCAATATAGTCCACGATGAGCAGCGCTAAAATCAACCTGCGTAGTTGTCCCTCCATTGTGACATTAGAAAGTGCAAGTGTACTCTTCTTCAGTGTTTTGTTTACTTCCTTGATTTTTGAGAATTCTGACCAATCAAGAGCAGCTTTCTCACACAAGGTATTTTATCTGGTCCACTTGTAAATGCTGCCGTGAGAAGACGAACCAACTCCAGGCAATTATACAATTTTGTAACAAAATTAGTCCCTGATTCAGACCAAAGCAAGACAACTCTAGGTCTGAAAGCACCATTAGAATTGCTTTTAAGCTCCTCCTCCTTGTATACAAAGCCTTAAATGAGCGAGGGCCAAGCTACCTCGCTAATTCCCTTTTTAACTATTTGCCTTCAAAAACACTGCGATCAGCTGCTGCTGGTGTATTATATATTCCCAGCAATAGCCAAAAGAAAATTGTGAATGCAGCCTTTTTCACTTATGCCCCAAGGCTGTGGAACAAAGTACCTATAGATATAAGAGGAGCCAGTTCACTCAAAATGTTTAAAAGAAAGCTAAAAATGTATCTGTTCACTTCAGCCTTCAGCCAGGTCTTTCCCGTACAGACCTGAAACTCTTTCTTCTTACACTTCACACTGCTGTAATTCTTTTAAAATATTGTGTTTTACTTGATCTTATGATTTATGGTCGTACGATTTTATGATTTTAAAGTGTATGGTTTTGCTTATATGCAATAATGCACATTGCAGCTGTGACATCACATGAAAACAATGGAAAGCAAAGTTTCTTTGCATTGCATCATTATTGAAGTGATTTTACTGGTGAGCCAATCAGTATTGAAAAAACTACATGGCCTACATTTTTTTCTCCTGTGCTCCGGTAATTGAGGTGTTGCCATTAGCCTTTGTCTGACTTATAGAGGGATGATAAACAACAACTTTCACTGTACAAGTGGCTGTGTAATAGCACTGGGGTTTCAGTCTAAAGCAGAAGCTTTTGACATCGTTCTCTGGCATTTGTGTCGAGGCTCGGCTTGTTTTTTCACCGCTGCGTTAACCATTAAGAGAACACCATATAGTTTGTGTTGGTGGAGTTTTCATTTGCTGAGGGGAAGACAGAGTGGTTGAGGATGTATACACGTGGGGGAAGAGCTGCAGTAACAGAACTCAGCTGGAGCAGGTTACTTGAGGGAATGCTTCAGGAGCGGGAACAGAGCCAAAAGAGCGAGGAAACATACTTCACTTTATTGATTTTGTCGATCGTCTTAAATGAGGGGCACTCCAGGCCAAAGGCTCACCTCTGCATTTTCTCTCTGTGTTGCCTGTGCTGCTTGGTGGACAACAAGCTGTAGTTACAGGAGCTGGGAGACAGGAATTATATACAGTATGTGTTTATGTTCATGTGTGGGGAAGGTGTATGTGTGTGCGCGAGCCTGTTGTGGTGAAGTTCTAACTCAAGTTTATGGTTCCGGAAAGTGTTGGATATCAACCTTCAGTGGGCTGTCTGTGAGGTGCACCGCCTCTAGTGTTTGCGGCGTAAATAAGCCTATTGTTTGGATCACATGCATCATCTTGAAGTCCAGAAATGAGCTAGTGTGTCCATGAAACGCACCTACACTGCCCCCATCGCGGATCATGACCTTTTGCTTTCCACCAGAGATACACTCTACTATTGTGACTTATTCATCAACTGTGTCTTGGTTATGAATGGCTTCTCAAGGCAAATATTGATTAAGTCAAGTGTAACATCACTTGGCTTAAAGCAAATGTCCATAAGCAATTACGACTCGTAGTCTCATAGTATTTTCCATTTTTGCTTTGGCTGACATACTCATTTGTTTTATATTCCCATATGTCCTGTCAGCTGGGACAGGATTTCTTTTTGTACAGTTAGTGTCGATAGATATTCAATAACCGCTACCCTGAAGTTTTTACCTCTGGCCCTAAAGACATGAACACAACACTTGAGTCATTTTATCGTGTTTTGGCTAAACTCCAGACCATGGAAATAAATTTATTTCTTTACTCCAGACCAGACTTTTCAAAATACTTCAGTAGAACAACAAGAACCACTGCATATCTAATTTTAGATTTTAATACCAAAATGCTGTATATTGTGATAAAGCACATTTCCTTAATATTGAATAAAAAAAGTGACATAAGCACATGAGAATGCTTTTGGCCTGTCCAGAGAATGATGGTTAAATGTTTTTAATTATTGTATCTTCACTTGGATGTTTGAGACTAGAAGTGTTTTTGCTCACTTTAAATCTCAGTTACATACTGGACATACCAGCAGGATTTTGTGACATTACAAAAAGTTTTCAAGTAGTTAATCATGTGCCAATATGCAACTTACTTTCAGAGCTGTGAGGTGGAAACTTAAATGTACAGTATTTGCACATTCATATTTTTGGACATTTCACTGAGGCAGAAGGCTTTTTTAAGAAGGTCTTTTTTCAAAAACAAAAAACAAAAAAAAATTAGTATTCGTATGTTCTGTTTTTTGTTTTTTTTTTACTATTAGCCCAAATATCCCATAAATTAAGAAATGGTGTACTGGAATAAATTATCATGCATCAACTATAATTATTAGTTATTCTCACACAAGGAAATTTAAGTTAGTGATAGGCCTAGTTTTGTGACTCTGACAGTTTGACCACTCGTGGCAGGCTTACAGATAGGCTAGCAAGATGTAGAAAAAAATCAAGCGCCTGGAATAGTTTCAAAATTGACCTAAAAAAGTCGAGTGTCCAATATGCCAAAGGAGACTGGCTTCACGAATCACCTGAAAACTGTAGCCTAAGTAACAGCTAACCCGACTGGCGAAGTATTCTTTTTCTAGCTATTACGGCTGATGTTACTGTGACCTGCATGCTAACAAAGTGCCTGATTGTCACTTTATTTTAGGTGCAACAACTGAACCAGCCCCCCGCCAACCCCAAACGTTCAATTAAGTGTAAATACTTTGTCACAATGCTTCGATGGCCCGTACCTAGTCGTCGGGACAGGTGTAATATCAGCCAACCCTATAGTACAGTAAACAATTTCATCATCGACATAAAGTCATCAACTATTTCAATAAATGATTAATTGTTTAGGTCAATTGTAGTCAAATATTTTCTGTCTAATTCGTGACGATTTTCTGCTTTTCTTTGCTTTTACTTGACAATAAACTTAATGTCTTTCGGTTTTGGTGTGTTGGTTTGATTAAAACAAGCAATTTGATGACATCAAGTGGCTTTATGATATTGTGATGGGCATCTTTTACTATTCTCTTGAGCTACTGATTAATAAATAATAGATATTAGGGATGCACGATATTGGATTTTTTTGGATTTTTTTGCCAATATCTGATATGCCGATATATAACAACTCATTTGGCTGGTAACTGATACCGATATTGATATATCCACCTTTTTTCCCCACCTAATTTTAGTGATCATCAGTCTCTTCTGTAGCAGGATTAACATGATATTATGCTGCATACTCTTATAATGATGGCCCACCAGCAGCTTGAGACATGAAATACAATACTTTTCAGTGTATGTAATATTCATTCATTGTGCAAAGTAAGAAAAAGCATGTTGGTCGATTCTGATAGCTAATTTTAAAGCCGATATTGGCCGATACTGATGAGGTGCCGATATTTTTGTGCATCACTAATTGATATTTTTGTTAGAATTAAAGGCAGATTAACAGATAATGAAAATAATCTTGAGCTGATTTTGTGCAGTTAGTTGTATTTTTATTATAATACATTACAGAGCACTCACTCACTGGAACTCTTACCAGTATTTAACTGTTGAGGTGAGATCCCTTTCTCTTGTGGGTTACCATCATCTGGTCCTCATGTAGACTTGTGCCCGGGTTTAAATCTGCCTGTGTTGTTACACTTTGGTACTGCACAGAGACGCCTCTGCAGTGCTGTTTGCTGCCGTAGTTGTGGATCATGACATATTTTATAGGGTGGATGTTTGGTATTTTGTTCCCAACAGCGGGTTCAACCTGTCAGAAGTCTGCGTCTGATCTGAATGTTGGTTCTGAATCTCCTTGTTATCCTTTATGATCGCCTTTTCTCAGACAATAACAGTTTAGTTGCATTGAGGGAACGGATGTGATTTTTACAGGGTCTTCCCCCTGCATCCTCTCATTGTTGTCCTACTTATCATCTTCATCTGCGTGTCTGTTATAAACTACCTAAGCTTTCATATCTTTTGTCCCTCTCATTTCATTACACAAAATCCCAAATAACCACTGGGCAGGATCAGCTAGTCCCAGCCAGCTCAATGGTTTTCCTGTTCTTTATTAAAGTGTAATCAAACATCGGTTTAAGTGGAAAATAAATATCCAGATCTAATAAGCTGCTCAGCCGGATCATGTAAATGCAAATTTTCAAGCTGGTTCCAATCCGTCCCACTGAGGGGAGAACAAGCCCCGGCAATCGCCTCCTCCACCCGCGATTGTAAATCAAGGAAAATAATGGCTGGATAATGACCAGTTTGCGGTCTCAAGCAGATTGAATGATAACAAACCGCGCATGTTGCACGCAGCTTTTCATTTAACATCCTATCATGGGGAAAGCCGGCGAACAGCTTGGTGTGCCTCATTAAAGGGGTTGTCGATGCCTTGTAAATTTTGTGGAGCAAGGGGTAGAAAATTCACAAGACAAACTTCCTGATAGGGGAAGACAGGGTTTATTTCCCCGCCCATAGGGGCCTCCTGCGCCGACGCGGGGAGCCCGAAGATCTGAGAGGACCAGTGAGCCGCCAACTGCATTGCAGTCGTCTGTTTTCTAATGTGAAGGCGGAAGAGTGTGAATGAAAAGAGAAGAAAACCCACTTAGACAAGCGCTAAATAATAATTTATAAGACATATAAATTGCCTCGTTTTCTTGTTTGGGGAGATGCTGATTTAGCTGCTAATTGGTGACAGAAACTGTCAAATGGGTGGCAGATAGTGATTGTGGTGGCTTCTGTCAGGATTAGGTGAGAGGGAAGAAAAAAAAAGGGAGCTTTCTTCTGGTGAAGGCAAAGACAATATGACGGCAGTCCCCTCCCTTCCCTTGTCTGATATTTACCCAAAACACATTAAACAGATAAAAAAGGCAAAAGAAACAATAAGCTCAGGATTATGGACCCTGTCTCTTGCCTTCGTCTTGTGCTCTCATGTCTCCTTTTTTTCCCTCTCCTCTAAGCTGTCTCTGTGATTGATTAACGTGTTTGTTTGAAGAAATTCTGAATGTTTGCTCGCACAATAAAACACACAGGCGTACGGATACACGCAGGATGTACACAGACACGAGCGCTGCCTGGCACGCACAAAGACAATGAACTGGCTGTAAGCAGAGAGACAGCGAAAGAGACGGATAAAGACTGACTGACTGATCTCTGGAGGGCATCTTCCTCTAACCCTGCCTTGACTCTCCTCCCTTTTCTCTCGAGCATTAAAATGAACAGTAATTAGGCTTTGATACTCTGGCAAATGAACAGTAATTAGAGTGTGCTACTGTGGATCCTCTGCCTGGGCTGCTCATTGAATATTCACACCATTATTGAACGTTAAGATTAGCTCGCCGCTGTTGTGCACAAACAGTGTGGCATGGCAACGGCCCTTTGCAGATGGTGTTAGGGGGATGGTGGAGGCACTGTGTGTATGTGTGTGTGTGTGTGTGTGTGTGTGTGTGTAGACAGGTCGCCCAAGCCCGGCGGACCCTCAGAGGGGATTTTCTGGTTATTAGATCCTTGCCAGATCATGGGCCAATTATAAAGAAAACTGTCAGTCAAGGCAAAGTGGCTATGTGATTAGCGGAAAAGGACAAAATCAGGTGAGGAGTGTGAATCTTTCTGGAGGCAGCTTTGATTTGCTAATAAGAGGGAGAGGGAAAGGACCGGGGCAGGGTCCCCAGCTGTAGTCCTGCTTTGCTCTCTTCATTTTCACTGTGACCTTCTTAGCACTGCCGGTCTAATCTGCGCTGCAGAGGAGACATAAAGAATGGCTCTCGAGGGGGTTTTCTGGGTCCAGGCTCTGAATGAGGCACAAGGGGGTTAGCCACCAAAAAATGAGAGCAGTACCCTCTACTCCCAACCAGAGGGACATGAGTAATCAAATAGTTCCTTCAGCGCGACAGGGGCCAAATGCTGCTTAATTACCCTAATAGTTTTTAAAGACTTTTTACTCCTGATAAAAAAGGGGGGAAAAAAGCACTTCAAGCTATGTCACGGAGAGAAGGAGGAGTGAAAGGATAAGAGGAGGGAGGGAGAATCGCTTGTCTCTGCGAGCATCTTCGGCAGAAACGAGCTCTGTCCGCTCCTCTTCCTAATTTCTAAAAGCACGACAGTGTATCCTAATTTAGTGGCTGGTGACCAGGGCTGACATTGAGGGGCGTGGTAGGGCCTTCTTTTTTTCTCCCCGGCCGCTGTTTCTGGCTGGGGAGAAGCAAGCACAGAGGGGAGACAGGCAGCACAGTGCCAGCGCTATAATGAAGCGCGGTAGACAGCAGGCCTGACAGCTCTGGCAGGTGATGCATGGGGCCCATGCTAATTCTTCAGCAAGCCAGTGATGGATCCTGAAATCTTGACCACACATCCCATTAGCCCCTGTCTGTGACAGGAGAATAAAGATATTAAAAAATCCGGGAGAAGTTGGGAGAAGGGGGTGCAGTTGAGGTGGGGGGGTGGGGGGCACGGAGCGGGACGTGGACAGCCAGTCAAAGGACCTTACGCAAACCTCCAAGTCCTCTGCAATATTTTCAGCAGCAAAGTTATTGATGACTTAACCTCTGGGGTGCAGGTTATGGGTGATGGATACTGTGCATCCCCAGCATGGAACAGCAGAGGATAACAAGGTAGACAGTGAATCACCTGCCCACAGCTGATAAAAATAGAATATGACATGCTCTGCAGCATATACACTGCATTATCCCACTGTAAATTCTAAAGAGATGAGTGAACCGGGCTTTCCTGTAAATAGATTAGTTCATTGAATGGGTTTTCTATGGTCTCAGCTGTTCTGCGCATCCCCACTGCCCTGGCTTTTGCATCTCAGCACTATGAATGGAGGGACTGTTTATTAGGCTGTCCCTGCCAACTCCTCTGCGACCTCCCCTCCTTTCAGGAATAAAAAAGAAGGAGGAAATAAAAAGCGGAGGAGGGTGTGGAACTCCGCAGCTATCAAGCACTTCAGGCGTGTTTACCATATATCTTTTATCTTCCTGTGCAGGATAAGGCTAATATTTTTGACAAGTTTTGTGTGAAATATAAATGACCCAGTCTTGATACAAATAGGAAAACCGGTAGCGAGGCGAGCCGAATCGCAGCCAGGCCCCCAGAATCCTTCCTATTTCTCAGGGTTGACAAATAGCACCGAGGAAGTTCCAGGGGAAACTGAGAGGTTACTGTGACAGACAAGGAGCACAATTATCACACTATGATGAAAGAGCCATGGCGAGCGCGCGTCGCACCGTTAATTACCGTCCTTTTTCCACCAGCCTCTAATGTGAGGAAAAACACGCGATGACAAGTGTGTAAAAGAGCAAGCACTAAATTACTGTCAGGAAAAATAAACGGAGGATCGCGCGGCCCGCACAGTGATTTACGGGGGCAATTAGTCACCGCCCCACGGAGATGCTGAGGACAGCAGTGCGGCGGGAGTGTGTCAGGGAGAGAGAGTGTGAGAGACACCCCTACGCTCCACCCACACTTCTAAAGAAATGGGATGGGAAGTGGGAGAATGTTCTCTGTGCTCTTGGCTGAGTGACCTTTGTCTGGCAGAGGGCCTTCATCCAACTTTTCACTGGCATTAAACAAGTTCAGAAATAAATGATCAAGCAAACAAGAGTGTGGCGAACATCCCACTTCAAATCAGTGCCATGTTGTCATATGTATATGTATCATAATAGAATGAAAGAAGTAACATCAATGGGCGATATGGAGCAAATTTAGGTCACCATTACTTGTTTTATGCTGAAGTAGGTTGATTACGACACAGGTGTAAGACAAGCTAAAGCAATGTCTGTCATTACACCATCAGTAGAACACAGCCTTTTGTCTTAAGTCGAATATGTCAGCGTACTTGAAATGCTAAACGTCTAAAATGAGCAGTCCCCCACTCCACCATCAAACATCAATGGGCTCTAATTGTTTCTAAACGTGACACAAGTTAAGATACTTCAGTTTAAAGCCCGTCGTCACATCTCAAAAGTGACGCTTGATTTCTCATCTCGTCTCCGCGAGCAGCTTCTGAGACAGGAGGTCGCGTCGCAGTCGTCACATGTCCCTCATATTTCATGCTCGGCTATGAAACGAGCCTTTCATCACGCATTAAAATACCTGCTGTACTTTTAAGCAAGTAAAACCACTGGGAATATGCCCGAGCGGGTGGAGAGCCCATTGATTTGTAATGGCTGATGACAGATAGTGTCACATCATCTTTGTTAATTTCACTCATTCCGAGCCATTGAACAAACATGGCGTGCCCGTTTTTTTTTCCTCTCTGAGAGAAATTTCTGAAGTGATGGGCTATTGTTGAATAAATTTGAAGTGTGCCTTGTTAAGAAATTGTCACACCGTGTGATATCTTACAGACATGTGATGAAATAAAGTAAAGATGGGGGGGGGGGGGGTGCAGTCGGAAATTTATCTTATTATATCCATCACAGCCAACTAAAGACAATTATAGTCGAGCACCTTAAAGGAAACCCTCAAACATAGACTCTTGACTTGCAAAGCTTTTGAAGCGCTCACTTCACTTAGCGCTGATGCTTGATGCTAACATGACAAACTGCGTTGGAGGATATTGACATGTTAATCTGCGTTGTCATGCTCGTATACATATTTAGACTGAGCATTTGCACATGTATTTCGGATGATAATAACACTGCCAGTAAGCTGAGTGTTATGGGCAGTGTGAAATGAAGTGGGAGGGGCGGCGGGGGCTCACATTCTCCCGGCCATACAAATCCAGTAGGGGCTAGTGAGTGGGCTTGCTAGGTTGAGCCACGTTTCCAGGTCAGTGGCCTTGAGCATGCTTGGTTACAGCTGCCTTGCCCATTCTTATTGGCAAAGGTGCCATAAGACGGGGTTGCGAGGGGCCATAAGTGGTGAGGAGGAAGCGGTGGAGAAGCTAACCAGGAGAGGACCATATGCATGTACAGTAGTCTGCTTCCCTCAGGCTCATTTTCTCTCTCTATCTATCTCTCCACATCCCTCACTTCACTGCATTATCCACTCCTTTGCCAGGGCTATAAGTGCCAGGACATCAGACTTCCTCAAGCTGTCAGCCTCGCTTTTCCCCCGGAACAACACGATGTGAGATTGGAGGAGAACAGGAAAAAAACAGCTGGTGGAGCTGGACAGCGATGAGCAGGGAAACAATCTGATTGGCAAGAAAAAAGGTTTAGCTTCAGCTGCTGCCAATTAAAGGCATTTTCCTTTGTGGCTGTCAGGGACCTTATTTTACATTTACCGCTCACCTTCAGAGACATTTCAGTTTGATGTTTCCCAAATCGATGGTCTTGTCATTTTACAAATGTTTAAACTGACAGTGCACTGTGACATACAAATGGTTACAGTCTCTCTCATATCATTCTTTAGTCGCTTACATTTACTTTCATGATGCATCCTTTACTTTTACGTACCTGCTATGACCTCAATATAACAACGAAGATGGAGATTTTGCAGCCCAGTTGCAAGAAGAAATATTTGCAACGTACATTTCTGCAAACAACAGATACGTTACACTGGGTGTTTTGTAGCGACACATTATGGCATTTCCAGTAGCTATTGTGCACCCAAAACTGGATATTTTAAGCCAAAACGTGATCTTATCCCAACCATAACCAAGGGGTTTTTGTGCCTAAACATACCTACGTATTAACCACAGCAAGTTTCAACATATCCGCTACGTAATTACTTAAAAATGTAACGTATCTGTGGTTTTCAGAAATGTACAATGCTAACATTTATTCTGGCCATTGGGTTGAGACTTTTAATTTTGTGGACATGCAGCTTTGATTCAGCTCTGTTCTGGGGTTTCAATACACGGCATAGTTTGCACATTTCATTATTATGAATAACCTTAATATCGCTGTACCAGGGTGAAGTAGATTAGCTAGTTAAAGGGTAAATTTGGTATTTTTCAACCTTGCACATATTGTTCCATGTTTTTCTGTAAGTGACTAAAGGAACAACATTATTAAAAAATTGACATTAATATTGCCACTGACAGGCACAGATTATTATTCTAAATAGCAACATTATGGAAAAGGATCCCTGCAAAGATAGACCTTTTTGCTAAAGAGTACATTTTTTTGTTTAACCAGAAGCAGCAGACTCCCATTTTTGATATTCTGATAAACACTTCATTTAAAGTCAACAGGAAAGAATAAAACTCAAAAACGTCGTCTTGTTTGTCTTTTTAGTAACTAACAAGGTTAGAAAATACCAAACTTGCCCTTTAAAGCAATAATTTAACATTTTTGTGAAGTAGACTTTCTTGTGGAGAGTCAAATGGTCAGATTGATACTACTCTCGTATCTGTATGGTAAGAACGTAAGCTAGCAGCAGTCAGCTTAGCTTAGCACAAAGACTGGAGCTGAGGGGCAAACAGCTAGAATGACTGATTTAGCTGAGTTAGCTGATGTTAGGCTAACTGAAATGTTAAAATGATGCTTACACATTGATCAAAGACAAACTTTAGATACAAGCATTTCACGATATAATTACGTTGACGAGTGTATGTGACAACAAATTTAAAAAACATTTTAACAATTCGTCAACTAAAATGTGAGTCATAGCATAGCACGTCTACGGTCTGGCGCCTTTTCTCTAAATTTCGCCAGACATCAAGAGCGGTGGTTTGTCTGGAGTCTCCTTAGCAAAGCTAGCTGTGGATTCCAAATACAGACAGGAAAAATCCTGGAGGAAAATATCGAATTTGATATTGCATAGACAGATTTGTTTACTTTAGCTGCAAGGTATCAGACATTCATAAATACCTTACTCTAGAGGAGCCACCTTATGTTGAAACATAACAAACAAACCCAGGTCTTCTCCAGGGTGAAAGTCCTGACTTCTTCCACAACAATGAACATGTAGTCTAATGCGCTGATTACAGCATTCTGAACGTACTAGTCACTGCAGCAAGACCCTACTGACCCTTCTATGATACTGATAACCGTAATAATGCCCATTTAATCGGTGATAACAGTTGAACCGGATGGCATGACACTTTCTCAAACTCACTGGGTTGACAGGGTTTCTGGTTGCAGAATGTGACCTCTCAAATAATAAGGGAACACACTTTGCATCATGGTAATAAGTTTACTTTATAAACACACTGTATGTATAACAGATTGATATTTGGGGTCACAATGAAGAAAATACAAATCTGTGTGTATTCTGAAAATATTCCCTGCAAAACCCACATTGGGGATTTAAATGTGTAATTTTATCAATGTTAAGTTAGTTATCATCAAATTAATTTTGCCAGTCTTTGTGTTGTGTTTTCCTTGTTTATTGAGGAAAGCTATTTGGAAATGTATTGGGGCTTTTCTTCATAAAAGAGATGCAAGTGTGAAAACACGCTCTTCCACTTTTTCCGTCTTTATGGCTTCTGGTGTTCTGCGAAAACAGGCTTTGAAATTAGACTCACTAACTGGCTATGAAATAACAGACAGCCAAGGAGAAGAGGAGGCAAAAAAATAGGGTCTATGAATCAATATGGGCAATGGGGGAAGGCCAAACGTAATAAATAATACAATAACAAGCCTAACTAATGAGCTGTTGCGACGGTGCAGTTCACAGAATAGTCCCTTTGTATGAATCCCTGCTAATAATCTTGGGGAGCCGCTGGATGATGAAGTGTTGCCATAAGGCAACACCTGTGCAATTAAAGCAGCGGATTCTTTTGCACGTAACATTAATTTCAGCCCTTTATAAAGGCCCGATGAGCACACTAATAATCTAGTCTACTTGACTCCATGTCTAGCTGAAACAGAGCATCTAATTAGGTAAAGGTAATTAATTAGAGATAAACGGAGCTAATCAGGGCCCGTTAGCACTCCCACTTTCTTGGCATTAAGACACGGAGCTTCCTGCTCTCTCATTGGCTGCCCTGTCATCTGCTCGGTGAACATGAAAAAGATATGTTTTCAATAGAGGCTCTGTGATTTGACGATGAACTAGCTTGCTCCCTCAAGATCAAGATACTCTTCTACTGCATCTCTAATGATCTTATTAACCACTGAGTTTCTTGGTAAATTACTGTTTTATTTAATTTCCTGCTGTTTCTCTTGAATACCCATCATGATAGTTCTACTGTGTCTAATTGGGGTTAGTTCAGGTACATGGCAAAATGGTATGTAGATACAGCAGCAGTTTCTCATAGAAATGTGACTATAATAGAGCTGAAACATCAGTCAACAGAAAATTAATCTGCAAATATTTTGATAATTGATCAGTAATGTAAGTCAGTTTTCAGGCAAACATTGTCCAGGTCCAGATGCTGAATGATGAGGATTTGCTGCTTTTCTTTGTGTTATGTGATAGTAAACAGAATATATTTGGATTTCAGGCTGTTAATAGAACAAAATGACCAGTTTGAACATGTCAGCTTGTGCTCTGGGATCTTGTGATTGAAAGGTAATATCTGAGATTTAAGATGCGTTCAGAAGGAATCAGGCAGATGGTAGATGGCACAATGTAAATCATTTAAGGTTAGATGGTTAGATACCATGAGGTTGGCAGAGAATACTGGCAATGGTAACAGTAGACGTCATTGCAGTTCAGAGTTCAAGTATTAATACATTAATCACGGTGCGATTAAAGTCCGAACATACTGTGTTATTCTGTTCTATTCAAGTCACGTAAAAAAACTTCAAGATGACTCTGTTGACTACTGATATGGACCTTATTTCCTATATTTCGGCACTATTTTGGTATGTGAGAATCGCCTCAGACCTGTGGATGAAACTTAACTGAAGAAGCTAACTACAGTGCTGCTAAATGGGTGTAGAGTGACTGCAGACCAATTAACATCATGGAAGACTCGGGTCCAAGGGACAAACTCAGGTTGGCAGGTTGTCGTGGTTTCAAGACCACACTGTTGTAGCAGTGCAGCACTGATTTGAAATAAATAAATCTAAAAGTCAAGATCATGAAGTCAGTTTCTTTGCATTCAATAATTCCCAAACAAGACTGATATGGACTTCAAAACTGTCTTGAAATCCAATATAATGAAATGTAAACATGCGATAAAAAAGGCACTCAATCATGATTAACCACTGAAATTCAGCGATTAATTGCAATTAAAAAGATTAATTGTTTGACAGCCCTGATTTTAACTTTTTGCCGTCCTCATGTTGGAGTTTACAGTCAGATGTTATTGCTCCTTCAGACAAGGCAAAAACATGCGCGATCTGGACAGTTACTGGACACAAAATAATTTTATTTAATATGTTTTATTCCATTCTTTATAAACAATTCAACGTCACCATAGCAACATATTGTCGTGTATTTTACCATGCTGCCATTACATCTGACTGATTGTTTGTTTCTGTCCAGAAGGTATTGTCTGTATGCTGTCTACCATCTGTCTGATTCCATGTTAGTGCCGCATTTTGATAGACTAAATTATGAATTTATACATAATGCACAACCCTTAGTCACAGCCCCCGCCTTTAGAATAATTTTCCTTTAATATGTAAATAGAAATACCAATTTAATACCCTTAAAACTACAGATAACCAAGATTAGTTTGTAGCATTTAAAACCTAAAAGGTGTCGTCTCCTTTTGGCCGAGGCTGCAACATCTTACAAGAAACAATATTAGAAATACATGAATGTGATTTTGTCTTCCTCCCCCAATATTTCATGAGGGAACATTAAGCCCCAGACAGCATACATCCAACTTCCTATCATTTTTGTTCTAATTATAATATGAAAGGTGGAGAGGGGGAGCCTGACATGTATGCACTGGGATGGAACAGTTCCTTCCCTGTTACATTGATGCAATAGCTGCACGAAGACCCCTGTGCTTCTACTCATGTACCTATCATGTCCAATTTTTTTCCAATAGATATTCCAGTCTGCGCATATGTGCAAATACTGTTTGAAAATGGAAATTTAATGGTTATTGTAATGAATGTTGACTTGGCAGATCAGAAAAGCAGGAGGGAAGGAAACGCGAGAGATCCTGAGAGAAGGAGAGGGTTTGTTTAGATGCTCGGGTGTCGTTGGGTTTCATGAGGAGGAATGATTTGGGGGAAACATGATTATTTTTTCCCTCTGCTTTTCCTCGTACACAGGGGAGTCGTCTGCTACAAGAAGGCAGGGCGCTCCCTCGACACGCATCATTAGAAGGTTTTTTACAAGCGACAAGCAGGCTATTTGGCTGTCATTGGGATTGTTTGAAGAGAATATGTTTCTGCACCGTACTCCAGGGAGCCCCACATCAGGAAAAAAGTAGATCACCCTTGAGCACTTGACACTGCTGTTATGCATTTGTCAATATTAAGGCTAAGAGGTTGGGCCAGTGTGTGTAAAT
Organism: Epinephelus cyanopodus; assembly: GCA_026686955.1. Classification (NCBI taxonomy): domain Eukaryota; kingdom Metazoa; phylum Chordata; class Actinopteri; order Perciformes; family Serranidae; genus Epinephelus; species Epinephelus cyanopodus. The sequence goes on from CM048920.1 coordinate 9,261,286, forward strand.
TGGGAGTTTGGCGCCGATGCTTGCCTCAAATGTGTGTTGACCTTTAACCTGGCACGTCATTCATTCACTAACCTTGTTCTCGCTAATTGCTGCATTCAGCCTCACCAGTGTTGCTCAGTTATACCAACAATACTGAGCAATTGCTTAACATGTTTCTCGTGTCTTAACACGTGTTTAACTAGGTTAGCTTTTGTTAGCGTTGTTAGCCTTTTAGCAGTTACTGAAATCAAAGTACGCACCACATTTGCAGGTTATTTTATCGCCAATAGCAATCACATTTATACATTTGAAACTTTCTCAAAGCAGCAGAAACTAGACTATAAAATAAACTGCATGAGACAGCAGTGAAAAGTGAGGTGGCACATTGTGCCGACATGATGGACTGTCATATTCTGAGCGCGGCCCATAATGCAACCATCACTGGTCCAAAGTGCAGGGTGTGTGCAGCGTTTACAATTGAAATGAGGCAGAGTGTAGGCATAGAGATCCTCATTATATCATTTCCCCAAGGGCTGAGGGCAGCGCTTCAGCGGGGAAGGAGGGAGACGAGTGCATCCTCGCTGTTCCACAAAGACAGAGACGAGTAACAGTTTGGTTTCAACACCAATCTCCAAATGGCTTTTCAAAACGCGAGTAGAGACCAACACAGAGGGGAGAGTCTGTGTCGGTGTCTGCGATTCTGGTTCATTTGTCTGCTGTTCACCATGGGCGAAACAGGCAAACATGGCATGCGGGTCACATCTGATTCCCTATCGGAGACGAGATGGTGAAAGGATGGCAGCAGTGCGAGGCAGCATTGCAGCACTCCGCCGTGTCCAAAAGTATCTGCATCAGTGGTGCTGATTGTGAGGCACCCGCTGGCGCTGTTTAGATAGTTTGACTACATCAAGCTCCCTTCCAGACGGCTCTTACTGGTGCGATTAGAGGAGGGTGAAGATGAAAGGTGTTCGGTGTATTTTTAAAATTGTTGATTTTCCATGTAATGATAGCTCATGCAATTAAGCACTGGCTTCAGGCTCTGCATGTCCTTGTGAAAAAAAATCTCTTATTTGTGTGTGTGTGTGTGTGTGTGTGTATGTGTGTGTTCATGTCTGCTTAGGCTTCAGATAGATTTTCTACATTGATATTAGAATTTTAATTTTATGCACCAAACAGATTTTTCTATTAGTGTTCCACAGATGTAACCACTGGCTTGATGTATGTCATGTGCATTTACTTATAGAATATTAATGTATTTATAAAATTAGTCCAGATATATTATGTTCCATCATAAAAAAACGGTTAAAATCCAGATTTAACACCTATAAATAAACTGGGGTGTGAGGCAAAAATTGATACAGTATAGTATCTCGATATTTTGCATGGCAGTATTGTATTGATACATATCAAGTATCGATTTTTTTATTATATAAATTTGAGATGCACTGATTTATTAGCCAAACAGTATCAGACGATAATCATCTTATTTACTGCCGTCGGCCTATCGGCAAACGATGAAATTCACTGATGGCAGTGGCCGATGTTTTTCGCATTGTGTCACATCAGTTTTGCACAGGATAAAAAGCGCGGCTTAAGACTAACATTGTTTCATTGTCACGAGGACACAGAAAACCTGTTTGGCACAAACAGATCTTCCCTTGGGCACCAGTTGGACGAAAGGACACAGTCAACCTATTCTAGCAAACCTATGAAAAAGGCATCCTGTCCTGTCATGGTGGTGTACTAAAATGCAGCCAAACAACGTTAGTATCAAACACTGCTGATAGCGATGTAATTTAAGGAGCTGACACGTCCCTGTAGGGCGGGTGGGAGGGGTGGTGGATAAGTCAAACAAAGAGCGGACTTTCACCCAGGAGCCTGCTGTTCGCTTCCTGTAAGAATGTTGAGCCATTGGCCAAATTGTCTAAACATCGGCATCGACCCAGAATCATTGCAATACCAAATATAAATGCTTGATATTGCAAATCCAAATGAAAGTTTTGGTAACCTAATAAAATCAGCTGCTTTTTTGGTCCACTACGAAGATTTTGATGCAATAAAAATGATTGTAGTGAGATGAACAGACTGAAAACCTTATTTTTTTTAGATAAAACAGATGTTGACAAAGTTTCCTCTGGGGGTGTTGTTTGTAGTTGAAATACAGGGAGTAAATTGCAATATGTGTTTCCGCAATACTCACGATTACTCCACTACTCTGTTAAAGGTTACTACACCTGCTAGTTGGTACCAGAAATACTAGTTTGTTCAACTGTTATTTGTTATTATTTTAAGTGATTGCGTTCACCCGGTGAACATGCCTCTGTAATAAGCCGGCGCGTTTCCTAAAGATTCCTAAACATTTATTTAGTGAGTTGTCATGTTTTGTAGGGTGAAATGCAATGTTCGCATGTGCCACACATTTCAGAGGCATTTAAAACACGATTTGGCAACACATTCACACTCGTCACATATCAACGTCTGGTTGTGGACTTTACACGTCTGGATACGACGTGCAAGGTACCCTAGGTGTGTTCGTTGTTGATGTTCTGGGACGCCGTGTCAAGTTCTACCTGTTACATGCATTGTTCTTTTCAAAATACACTTCTGTTTTCACAGGAAATGTAAAGTTTGCATTCAGTCTCTTTCAAAATAAATGCTCTATGTCGCAAATTGATTTTTTTTGTCCTTCAACAACAAACACATGTGGTTGGGTTTAGGAAAAAAGTACAGGGTTTGTATTTACAATCTTACTGGAGATGAACACCAGCCTTCTGGGTGAGAGTTGGTGGTTGTTGGTGACATTAAACTATAATGAAGACTGGCCACTTATCATGCTGACATTAAATGATGGCATTTTTCGTCACTGCCCAAGCACTGGATTTTGATGACTATGGAGGGAGACCTTGTTGGATTTGGCTATTGAAAGACATGATTAATGATTTCAAATGGCTCTTATAATCTACACAATATCTTTTCTGACATGTTTTAACATTTTATATTAATTATGATCAATTTTGACTAATTTCCGAGTATTTTCTCTCATTTTGTGGACTTTGTGGAAAATGAGTTGGAACATCCCTACTCAGTATATCGCAAAACATTGCATTTTATTGAAATCATATTCTTATGATTTTATATGACAAATGACCTGATTGGTTGAAAATGAAAACAAAAAAAAATTGAAATTGAAATAATATTCCATCATGACTTAAGTATCGTGATTATATTGTGATTCCCATCCCGATAAATGAAGTTTTTTTTCTTCTGATGTGACGCTGAACGTGCCGTAAACATGAGCCAACACCAGCGTCCTCACATTGTTTATTGAGATGAAGTTGCCTGACAGCAAATGTTTCCTCTTGGATTGAAACATAAGCCAGCATTTCTTTGTTTTCTGATATATAGTTTTCACGGTATGGATGACAGGATATTGTGTGTTTGTGTCTGTGTTAAAAGGTGGTGGGCGCGTGTGCACGCAGTGATGGGGCTGGGGGCGGGTGTGTGTGGGGGGGCTAACCTGTAGGGGAGATTGTCAAAAGGGCTAAATTTGCCATGAGAGTAATTGTGCTCTTCCATGGCATTCACTTCTGCTAAATGTAATCACTTTAAATAATGTCAGTGACATCTTGTGAAGTATTTGGTGGAAGAAAAGGCACTATGTAGGGCAGGCATCTAAGTGTGTGATCCCGACTGTCTGTGCGTTATCTTCTCTTTCATTAGAGATGAACAGCCTCGGGTTGGATTGGCGGGAGGGGTGGGAGGGGGAACAGGGGAGTGTGTGGATGCAGGGGGTGGGCAGTGGGTACGGGAGGGGGTGGCTTCACTGGAAATGGTAAATAGGGTTATAAAGAGGGCTCCAGTGTTGCCTAGAAGACAAAAATGACTGATGATTAGCTTAATATTTGTTGCACAATGCAACACTGGCTGAACATTGTGAACATTTATTGCTAGTGCCAGGCACTTTCGGCAAGCATTTCATCACACCCAACTCTGGCCCTGTGAAATCCCTTGTAATTTTACAAACAGTCAGCGTGTTAGAGAAGCAGGGGGGAAAAAAAAAGAGAGAGAACATGTTATCGGCGGCTGCCTGATGTGCCTTCTATACCTTGAGGCACGGTGCTGGAAAATTCAGCGTGAACTTTCGACACTTAAATGCTAAAATGCGACTGATTTGGGATGATAATAGGCGCCCTAATAGAAGCTGATCCTTTGCAATGGCTTCGAGTCTTATAGCACGCAGCTGTAATGCAATGTGAGTCGACAGTTAGGGAAAAAAATGGAGAAAGGCACAGATAGTGAGAGATAACACAACACATAACCCTCCTTGCTGGCTGAGAGGGAAACATGTCTTGTAGTGCTCTGCTATGTATCAGGGTCGGTCGGAGGTAGCGGCGGATTGGAGAGGGAGCAGGAGACGGGGCAGGAGACAGTAAGTGGAGTTGGCAGAGTGAGGATCCAGGCAAGGGGGCTTGACGGTGTAAGAACGGAGCTGACCCCTCAGCCCTCCAAGATCCACAAATGGACGGAGGCGTTGGACGGGACAGGCCTGGAGTCAGAGACCTGCTCAAGGTTGACAACAGCTGGGGTCAACCTTCAGCAAACCCGACTGTAAACAAGCTGCTGAAAGAAACCTAAAGGGCTCGAATCATGACTGCTTCCATGGTAATTCTTCACTTATTGCCATGCTGAATTGGCCTCAGATATTTGAGGGCTGCCTCAAAGGAAACGCTCTTGTAAGTGTACCACACTGCTGCAGCTACAGCAGCAGTCACAGACATTATATAGTATTATGAACTTTAGACAGGGATCTCAAAGCTTTGGTTCACCCACATTACAAAATACACATTTTCTGACTTGTGTCTAGTGGTATTACGCTATGCCAATAATTTTTGCTTATATTTGCTCAGGCTTGGAGAGGTTTTGGCCTCTATTGGAATTCAATGGAGGTAAATGGAATGAATGAGATAAAGTAGTTCCACTGAAAACTGTTTCCAGTGTGTTGGAGATGTTGATGTGAAATATTTTTAAATATGATCTTTTTCCATTCACCTTCATTGTATTGTGGTGGAGGCAAGTATCTTTTTTTTTAACAGTGCACATCTACTTTGCTGCACCAGAGTTAGCTATAAGCTAATTTTCATCTGTTGTCCTCGGCAGGAAACAGAGAATAATCTCTTTTCTAAAAGACACTATTATACAAAGACAATATCTTGGGGGACATATGTCTCAACATCTCAGCAAGTAAAACCAAAACTAAGCATGAAGGTTCGTCCTTGACCATGGAAAAAGAGGCTGAAAATGGAAATACAAATATCTCAGGATAGGGCCAAAGTTATTCTGTGACTGAAAACATGCTGCTTGTAAAAACACTTTTATACACTTTGATTTAAAGTGCAGTGAATTTCCGGTATAGAGCTTTTATTTTGAAGGGTCAGCTGCCTAATGGAGACAGCAAACTAGCCTAAAGACAAGGCCAAATGCAAGTATGATGCTGACTTTATTAACCTCTTGAACTAATGACTAAGGAGAAATCTGGACCAGTTGGGGACCACTGTTTTAGCTGACAATGGAAGTTGAATAAATAGACAAAACAGAAATCCCAGCTGTTGTCAGTACTTTCTGTACAAGTTTTACACCCATGGTATGAAACTTCTGCTGTTTCTCAATCAAAACAACAACAAAAGACGGACTTTGATGATGTCATTAAGGAATGTGGGGTCATTAATTGCTGATGAAAATCTATTTGAAGTGATTGAGACAGAAACAGTGTTTATGGAACGAAGGAAATGTATGAAAGTTATGTCATTTTATTCTTTTTTTATGGGAACTTGACTTTTAATTTCAAATTCAGTCAAATATAATACGTATCAGAGAACGAACAAACATGATTTATCACGTAACAAATGTAAGCTTTGCATCAGTGTATCTTGTTCATATTGTATTAACAGAGGCAACACAGATACAGACACAGACACCTAAATAACCTTATTCTTATATGCAATCACCCGTATATTTAACACTTTTACGCCAGTTGGGAAACTCAGAAGGGTAGACACAGGAAGAACAAATAAAAAAGTCATTTTTATTGTAATGAAAAAGCCGGTTCGTCAGTCACATTAATCTGCAAACTTACCATAAGCATTAGATGAGTCAACCATACAACTGCTGTAGCTAATGTTATGTAGCAAATTCAATGGTGGGGTAGCCCAACGCTGTTATCTGTACCAGGTATTTTAAGCCAAACATGATCTTAACCTAACCATAACCAGTGGTGTTTGTGCCTAAACATAGCCACTCATTAACAATGTTGTTGAAATGTAAAGAAACGCAAACTTATATAATAACGTACAACTGTGACGCATCTGTGGTTTGCAGAAATGTGTAATGCCAATATTTATTCTTTCTTCTAAGTTGGATACGCGCCGGAGAAAAATTCGATAGAGACAAAGCTTGGTGGTATGTGTTGACTTAGCAGCAGGCGAGCTGCACCATGAGAGCACATTTCCATGAGACTAGCTGTCCTGACTTGTGATAAATTGAAAGAATGGCACAAGCGGGCTCAATTATTGCGGAGATAAATGTGTCTGTCTTCTGACAAGAGGAGAACGTGTTAAAAAATAAACTTCTGCTCATCTGCGTTGTTCATCATCTCATCAACACGTGGGGGTCCTACGGTGACCGTGTCCCAGGCAGACAGACGGTTTGTCAAGAGTTTTAATTAGTAATGGGGGATCTCCAGGGGATGGGTCTCATGTAGGGGGACATGTGTGTGCCGTGAATATATGCATGTATGAAAATATTCTTCCTTTTAATGGACACTGTTGTTCGCTGATCGTGAACAATGCAGTATTTCATGAGTTTAAAGCATCCTTCCCACACAGTGGATATTAACACACACATCTCGCCTACCGTCAGAGAGAGACGGAAGCCGCCAGCAGTGACACACACGCTCGCATTATTATTATTTCTGATGCATTTAATATCCTCGGTTTAAGCTTTGAAGACAATCTTTGGGGAATATTGAATCTAACCATTCTCTTTTGCCCCCGATTCCTCTCTCAGACAAAACTTTGTTAATTAGCCCCATACCTATAGGCAGAGTTTCATTTTCTGAGTTTTTCCTGATATTATTAAAGATGCTGCTGACTCTTCCCACCCTGCCTCTTCTTCCTCCTCCTCCTCCTCCTCCTCTGTTGTCTTGTTATCCGAATGTGCCATTGGCGTTTTCTGCATGCAAATTTGGGCCAAGCGTTTTTCCAGCATCCTCCCATACCATTAACGGTTGTGGCCCACGGTTGGCCCTCCGTGCCGGTTGAAGCAAAGTCTTTCGACTGTTTCTGAATGTCTCCTTAAGGCCCTCTTAACCCAGTCCACACCAGCACTGTCTTTTTAGGAGTTAGCTCAGCACCCTTGTTCTTGAGTAGTTCAAAGTCTTCACAAATCCAGCTGTCAAACTAAAGTTAGGCATGGGACCTTTTAGAATGTGTTTTAGAAATCAATAGGTCTTCCCGAGCCCACCGCCTCCTTTCTCTCCGCTGCTCATTCGAGAAACTTAACACAAATTCCTTCACAGTGTGGCTACATTTTGTCTGCAGTATCTGTTTCATTCAGTTTTTCAATAAAATGAACAAAAACAGAAACATTGATAGATAATTTGCATAATGCAGCTACTCCTTGATACCCAGATTACAGAATTATATCCATGTATTCATCTTACATTTATAATTAGAAATGTTTGTTTGATATATTTTCATTGGAAAGATTAAAGTTTGATATACTAATTTCTTAACAAAACCAAATTAAACGCTATAAACAAACATGGTGCTACAGTGTACCCAACAGGAGGTCTTGGGCTCATAATCTTGCAATGCCTTGGCCAAAATGCAACCTCAGAGCCTATCAATGATCCTCTCACATTGTGTCCTAGCTGTATGCAAAGTGAGTGAATGTCAGCAACTACATCAGTTTGTTTGCATTGTTTTTTTATTGGAATGTCCCAATGGCCTGCAAGCGATGCAGCGTGACACAGTATTTGACAGATTTAGTGTGGACAGAGAACTCCTGATGTGGCACGATACCCAGACGCTCGCTAGCTGTTAAGAAACGATAAAAGGATGATTTAACTTTATAGCAGCTGTTTTTTAAATGTATCTCCATTCATATGCATTTTTTGTAGATAAGCTGAGACCGATAGCCAATGAGTTTTGAGACTGCAGTGACCATAATTGACAATCCCAGAATAATGGTGAATGTTTGAGCATTAAATAATAGCAAAGGTTACAAAGAGTCATAGTCAGTGAGCTCACTTACCTTCCTAACATTAGCTAACATTATCCGCCATTAACTGCTGGCCATATCGACTAAGTCTGGCTGTAGCAGCAAAAATTACTGAGTGTGTTGAAGTGAACAAATAACATTAGGACTCTCACTTCAAACAAAAAAAAAGTGAGCTGTGTAAAAATACGAACAAACACATAATCCATTTGAATTAATACAACGCAGTGGAATTACACTGTGAGGCAGTTTAAACACTTAATTCACAATTTTTCCATGGTGTCGTATCCAAAATGTGTCTTTACATCACTCCTCAAATGGGTTGGTGTTTTGGATTATCTGTTCAGCCCAGCTGTTGTTATCCAGGTTACGTTAACAAAGAGACAAACTATGGCCCCGAAATGATCATTTGTAAGTTAATATCTTAACCTGTGTTATGTTGAATTCACGAAGAATTTTTTTTTTTCGCATGCCTCCACTGTCAACGAAGAATCCAAAAAGGTGAACATTCTTGATGAATCAAAGTCATAGGGGTCCACCAAAAATCATATAATTTCTGGAACCTTTGTTCACCGTGCGAGAAAAACAAAGTTTTCTTTCCAAATTCAACATAACACAGGGTGTAATTTATATACTAATAATAATTTGGGGGGTGAGGTATTCCTTTAACTGAGAGCAGTAGCAGTAATAGTAGGTAGTTCAAATTTTGAATTCAAAGTGACAGACTCAATAAGCAGATGATTATTAAGTAACAGGCAGAGGCTCGAGACCAGTGAAGAATGGGTTTGGTTGTGAAAGTGTAGCTGGTGATATGGGGACAAAAAGTGTATTTTTCTTAGAACCCTGAACAGGCGACTCTGCAGACTCATGAGGAACGTTTTAATGAAGGAAATCCATCCTGTTTACAGAGTACACTTGCACAGCATTTCTTTTCCTGCAAAGTAAGAACCCTGCACCTCATCTATAAGCATTACATTACTAATGGCGCACTAATAACATGATTCAAACTATTAAAAGCTCCGCTGCAGATGAGTTGAATTTAAATTGTTTGGCTCGGTGAACACCCACTTCTACAAAATAGTCGACTGTCTTTTGAATAATTACATTTCCAGGCCTTTGATTTGCCTCTGACTTTAAGAATATGAAGCGATAACCTCTGGCTATGTGATTCGCACTAAAGGACTGCTTTACATTGCCAAAGGGGCAATGCTAGGTTCTCCCCCATCACACAAACGGATGTTATTCACAACAATATGCAAAGTGCCAGCACCTGGGACTCTCAGAAGGAAGTAGACTTCAGCATTAAATCACTGGAAAGTCATTATTCAAAGAAGTTCCTTTTTTTGTTTTCATAGCATACTAAAATGCATGATTTATCTACATTGAATAGGTAATATGGTTTTACATATCATAACCCTGGGCGTGTTGTATTTCACATTGAGGCAATTTACAATATACATAAGCAGCTGTGTGATGGTACTGTAGCTGTATGAGGGGATGTTTTATGTGTGCGTCTATTGTGTCTGTCTAATGAAGAATGAAAAGTCGAAAGTCTCTGTTGCTCTCAGCTCTGAAAGATGTAGACCTTTTAAATACAGTCTGGCCTCAGTGGCTCTGTGTATCACTTTGCAAAGTGCTGGTCAGTTTTGTCTTTAGGCACTTGTGTGCAGAGGAGGTGTATTTTGTAACCCTTGATCTAGACATATGCAGAGAGAGGCAGAGGGGAGAGCCATGTTTGAATGAGCCATTCCTTCTGATGCTGCACCCAGGCAGGCTTTAACAATGCTGTAAAGCATAATGACAGCCCCTCTGAACAGCACCATGATCACAGGCAGTAAAACTATGCAGATGGTGGCAGATGATCAGTGCCGTGCGAACAGAATACAAATGACTGCAGTCCAATAGAGTGAACTGTGGATCCCGTTAGGACAAAGGCACAGTAATGGCCGCCTCTGGGATAATACATAGCCTTCTGCTGTTGCTGCTTTTATGGCAGCAAACTTTTCATTTGTGCAAAGTCATTGAAGTTATTTGCAGAAAGCTGCAAAAGTGACAGTGTGCTCGTGTTGCCCATTAAATCCCATATGAAGGGTAAGTGTGCTCCCATTGTATGTCCTATATCTGTTAATACAGCTGGATATTTACTGAGGCAATTCGGGTTAAGTACCTTAGATACACAGCAGCGTCCCAGCTGGGATTCCAACCTTCTGGTCACAAGTCTGGTCTTTTAAACATCCCTGCTAATTGGGCTGTGGGTATGATTTCAGAAAATTGTTCAGGAGACTAGCTTTCCCCTGGTTACCAGTGCCAGATGCAAAGTTTGATCACACTACACTTTAACAAGTATGTGTTACATTATGGTTACAAGCGCACAAAGGTCTTTAATGTTGGATGCAATAAACTATGTTAAGGTTAATGTTATTTTAGATATCTCATTTAAGATTAATTCCCCTCTGATTTATTACTTTAAGTTTTGATCCTTCTTTTCAACATATCATCCTGCTTTTTGTGCTATTTATGGCTGGCATTTATTCTGCCATGGCTGTTAGATGTGTTCGCACACATTAGTTATCTGTATATAGTAGATTGTAGAGATATTCTGATACCATTTTTTCCTTCCCAATACTGCGTTACAGATTCCGATTCCTGAACTTGTGTATCAGCTGCTACTGACTACCAGTCCTGTGCCATTCAGTCCAGGGCTTCTTGAAGTAGCAATGTATTTGTGTCAGTACAAGTAGAGCTAAAGGCCTTTTCATCATGGCCAAACAGCGAGGAAAAAGATAATTGTCAGTGATCGATAGACGATGTTTTGAACCAAGCGGCAGCCTCCAGTGCTGAAAATTGATTTGGCAGTGCCAAAGACTGCAGTTCATTAAATGGCCACTTGAGGCTGACTCAAAAACAAGAGTCAATCCCCAAGGGCTCCATGTTAAAATGCCCAACTTTTAAGCAGAAATTAAAATGTTTACAGCCTGGTACAAAAAACTGTTTTGGTCTCGATAACTAATTTACCCCGTTCAAGACAAGTGTGCGGTGTTGAATTTTTTTTATAACTCACCCATTTAAATTTTCAGAAGGCCCAGTGTTAAGCATATTTACGGGTGGGGCTGCTTGATGGACAGGGCTGTTTTTGATGCCTCACTCATTCATAGCTCCAACCTCTTGTCCAAAGATGGTCACTTCTGGCTTCAAAAATCCAAGATGGCAACGACCAAAATGCCAAACTCGACTTCAAACAGGACTTCACAAACCAATGGGTGGTGACACGGTAGCTACGCCCATCACTTTATAGAGTCAGTGTGTCCAACACGGATAAATGGACAAAAAAATATCACAGGAGACATTTATTGTTTAATGTATTAGCTTTAGAAAGTCTCTAAAAAAACACATTAACACAACAATAACAAAGTGGAGGCAGTTTAAATCGATAGATTGCAGCGTTCCAGAGTTATTCTTAAAAATAAGGGTTTAAAGTTTATCAGTGAATTACGTGAGATTGGATAGGTGCATAGACTCACATACTCGCCAATACTTGATACAGGATCGAAGGCATTTTCAATTCTGGTATCAGAACAACTTTAGTAGTTTGCTTTGTGGCGGGGTCCGCCATTCCTGTGCAGGGATGAAATTGCGTGTACTTGCACAGAAGATTGAAGAGATAATAAATTTGTGTCGGTGCGAGTATAGCTACAGTGATTTACAAAGAAGACATTGAGTGTTCATTGTGGCCCAACAGCTATTGGAAAGATAACTGTCAGTGATCAATAAACTTGGCTTTAAACAGAATTCTAGGATGGTATTATTAAGATGTTCGTAGCAGTAGGATTTGCCAAATCCACCACAACTGAAATCTTGATCATAATTTAACACAACTTTATTTAAAGATAATTCACGTCACTGTAAGGCAGACTGTGTGATGGTGCTCCAGTGGTTCCTGTGCTGTCCTTAAACATACACATTCCCAACCAGGAATCTGCTTATGGTTCCAGTGTTTGTATCATGTCTGTGTATCTGACTGTGATTGGTCAGTTGTCGTTCAGTGAATCCAAACAAAAGCACTTGTTCTGTCACATTTTGTCAACGCAATATCCCCGCTGTGAGTGGGCATACACCGTGTTAGTGTGTAACAACCCTTGACAAAAGCATGTGGCAGAAATGGGTCACTGTAGTTTTGTATCTTAAATTAAGCAATGACCGATAAATAAAGCTGCTATCCTTTTCTTCAGGTTCCACTGACATACCCAGAACAGAACAGCAACCCATGTATTCTGTCTTTAGACATGTCAAAGTCAAAGTGATTATTACATCTTACTAATAGAATATCTTGTTTAGATAAATACTGGTTTGTTTATTCTTAATAATTTATACTGAATGTAAAAGAGACAATAACTATATTAATCTGGCATGTAATAATCACATCTCACCTTAGTATTTCAAATAGAGTGTCTGGTACCAGGAGGCTGCTGCTGGCAACTTAGTTTTGGTTGTGTAATTTATGTAACAAACAATTTCTCCATCCAGACTAAACACTGCTGTTGTAACACAGAATCTCATTGCGAAATCATTGCTCCTATCTGTTGTACCCTGAAAAATAAAAAAGGCGTTAGTTTGGATTAGTGAGCTGAAGTGCACCTTGTTTGGGAGACGGTGTGTGACCCCCACAGCTGGCTCATTTGTACCGTACGTTGAGATAATTCTGAAGTGTGTGATGCAGCATTACAATACCCTTTAACCTCTGAATCTTGACTGAACTGTGCATAATTGGTTGGTCAGCTCCTTTGCTAATTAGTGTAGCATTAATGTGTGCAGCCCTGGGCTAGTGTGGTGCCAGAGTTGCTGGGGGAGTGTGGGGGCTGGCATGGCTCTGTGGAGCAGCCACCATTAACACTGGCCTATGGGCAGCCTGCTGGGAGGTGAGAGTGCTCTAGACCCCGGTCCGGTCCCGACTCCGGGTGAGGGCTGTGAGCTCCCCCCGATCCATATCTTCAATGTCCTTGCGAGGGAGCGCCGATGCAGGCGCACAGAGCAGCAGTGACGCTACAGAAGCTCCTCTATGATCCCTCGCTCTGTAAACTCATGACAGGCATGCGACCCCTGCCACTCCTCAGCAGGCTGCCCTCAGTGCCGGCAGGGCAGCGCGAACGGTGACTGATGTTGGCATGAGACGTGCTGCCAAGTGCCCCAGCCTGTGTGTCCAATCATGGATGTTGATTTCAATTAGCTCAATCACATGCTCCAATACTGACCTCTCTCATTCAAGGGCTTTGTCTTTAGTTGCATTTTACCCTCGCTGCACGTTGCCTAAGCTGCCCCTCGGCGAACAGGGTCAAATTGTTTGGTGTTTGTGTGGCTCCTGGTAATGGTGGGTCCTTGGTTATGTTGGCCAAGACATTTCAGCGATGGCCTGCCAAGCCTTGTTGGTCATCAGGAGATGGGGTAAAGGGGCAGGGGGCTGGGCTAATGATGTAAAAGCTACCCCGATAATCAGTCTGAACAGTGGTTGGTCCTGATGGCTGGTGGCTGCCTGGTGCTTGGTTGATTGATGCTGGCCTGTGCTTCCATACGGAGCCCTGCCATGTGGACCCCACTGTGTAAACACTGTCACTGTGGTGAATCTCTTAGTTCCTTAAAGCCCAGATCAGTGGCAAGCTTTGTAATCTGCAGCCGTGACCAAAAGGAGACGTGAAGGGGGATCACAGGACTTGGATCACATATTGGTAGCTATTAAGGATTTTCATGGACACTGAAGCTTGTGAGGTAAAACACTTCAGTGCTGGTGTAATGTTCTTACATTTATTCCTGGTTCTTTTTACACCTCTTATTTCTGCCAAAAAAGTGCTTACTATAGCTGTTAAAGAGCTTCAAAGACCAATAAAACCAGAGACCCGTCTCTGTTTTCCAGCCATGAATTTCCTTGGTACCACAGCCCATTGTCTGAGGCCCGGTGGGGGGAGGCCATTTCTTTAAATATCCTCAATGTCACCGGCGTGCAGCGTAGGGCGGCTCTGGGGCCTGCAGACCAGAGCAGTACTCCTCTCTCCCATCCCATCCCAAATGCTGAGCTCACAGTCAGAGATAAGTGCTTCTCCAGAGATGGCCCCTCTCCCTCAAATTGCCTTCCACATCTGTGTAAGAATGTCCACGTTGTGCATGTTTAACATGTGACCATTAATCACAGCGAGACAGTCAATTAAAGCCATCAGAGCCACGGGGGCCGGAGCCAGAAGCATGTGCTGGCAAAATAATACACAGGCACATCAGAGGACACTTTCTGCCTTTAGTTTGAATTAAATGGATCAATAATTTATTATATTGGTTGTGGAAGGTGAGGAGATGTTGTCCAGTGGACTGAGGACTGACTATCACAATACGTGATACAATATTATTGCGATTTTAACGTGTTGCGATATGCTGAGTATTGCGATAACATATATTGCGATTTAATACCATTTTTCAACTGCAAATTATGTCTCAAAGGAAAAACTTATGTATTTTCGGAACTTCTGTATTATCTAATAAGAAAAAAGTCATTTTTGTCAGTTTCAATTGCAGCAAATTAATAATTTATACAACAATAAATCAATACTTGGCACCCGTGTAACAATATGATATTGCCATGCAAAAATATCACGATACTTTGCCGTATCAATTTTTTTTTCTTCCTGTTAACTTGTCATTTCTTGGAACAGAAACTTTCAATAGTCTGTCAATCAGATGTCTTGTGCCTCATGCAATTCTAAGATTTATTTTGGTGAGAATTTCCTGGCGCACGACTGATAAACAGTCATGTGAATTAAATATTTATAGGGATGCACGATAATATCGACACGTCATCTGTATGGGCCGAATCAGCAAATGTGCTTTTTCTTAATTTCACAATGAATTAATATTACATACATTGAGAGGTTTTGCATTTCATGTCTCCATCTGCTGGTGGACCATCATGATAAGATTATGCATGCATGATATGATGTTAATTCCATTTTTTGGTGTGGAAAAAGTGGATATGTTGATATCGGTTATCGGCCAAATGAGTTGTTATGTGTCAGCATATCTAATATTGGCAAAGAATCCAACATTGTGCATCCCTAAACATTTTGGGTGATAATACAGTATTATTATATATTGACAGCATTGTGATAATAAATAGAAATTAGATCATACTCCTGCTCTTATGAACGATTTAACTGTATCACCCAGCCCTCGTTGTACACAGTTAGTCAGTGCTAGTGGTGTAAGAGGTTTTCAGATCCTTGAGTTAAAGTAATAATATCATCAAATGAAAATACTCTCATTAGAAGTAAAAGTCCTGCATTCAAAATGTCAGAAATATTATTAGTATAGGTGTAAATCACAAGTTTCAACACGAGACATTAACATATCGATTCTTTAGACAACGATATGATATTTGCTAATATCACAAAGTCTGCCATGATACAATTTTGATTTGACTCGGTTCAGGGGCCGGTGATCAATATGAGACGATATCAGTAAGTATCCTCATTGGCTGCTTGCCATTGGCTTCCTGGCGCCTGGCCTTCCTCGGCCTTGAATGTTTTCAGAAACGTATCTTAGTGTACTGTTTAGCTGTAAAATAAGACAGTTTGCTCCAGCTGGTGGGCAGTGCTTGGTTTTGGCTTTTTCAACATGGCGGCCAGGTCACAAACGTTCTCATTTTACAGCTCAGCGGTACACTAAAATATGTTTCATGATTGACAGTTGCTTTAGAGGTGCCTCTGCTTTGATTAGTTGTTATCGTTCATTCTTGCAGATGCCATTAGAAGCACTATGAGGAGGTGGAGGAACAAGATTTTTCCACAGATTATCAGCCTTATGTATTTCTGTCAGGATAAAGTGACAGTTTCTGCAAATATGACAAAGTTATGACAAAGTGCAGCTGTAATATGACTTAATGATGTAACACTGACAGGAGAGAGTCTGCTGCATAATAAGTACTTCTGCCTTTAACCTATAGTAATGCGTCATACTTGATACGTTGTATGTCTAAAATCTTTATCTGCAAAGTAACCAGAAGCTGGCATGTAAGAGTAGCGGAGGAAGAAGTAAAATGTCTCACCAAAATGTACAGCAGTAGTACTCAAGTACTTCAAAATTGTACTCAAAAGTACTTAATTACTTCCCACCATTGATTACTGCTGAGGTTAATATTAAATTTAAGATGAAGATTCCTCATAGATAATTATTTTCCAACTAAATGAGAACTCTATTTACATAAGACCCTTATTAAACACCATGTTCACATATGGAATCCAACTATAGAGCCGTCATTTAACCATGCGGTTAAGAAAAGAAACCTTTCAGGTCGTCAGAAGTGCAGCCTGCTCTTTTATTTTCTCTCCCCATCTGTCAGCGGTGCCTTTGTCATGGGCACAGGCTATAGATAGAGATGTCAAGTCAGACCTGCAGGTCACCAGGTCAGGGAACCTCTTCACTTCTGTTGACCTTCAGACAGACAGATTTATACTCTGTCAAGTCTCGGCTAGAGTCTCGGCGCTCCCGCCACAGCCGTGCCTCCTGCGATCGGAGACTGTAATAAAGACGTCAGGCTTTGACCCCTGTCACTCTTCATTTCACCGCTAATTGTCATGATTGCTGAATAACTCCCAGATTTCAAACAAATGCATTAGCCAAATGAGGTGAAGTGAAGACTTTGATGGGTAGTCTCTCTGTCCTCCTGTCAGAGACAGACTGATTGAAAAAAAAACACACACACAACTCGACTCATTTGCCAGTATAATCACAGTAAATTACTTGTAGCTCATTTGCAGATTGTTGTCAGCAAGATGGAGTGCAGTTTACCCATTTGACAGGTTAGTTAGCAGTCCATGGACTTGTGAAAAATCACACTTACACCTATTTTTCCAATTTGAGATCCATGTGGGGAATGTGAGACTGGAAATTGTGAGAGGTTCACCTCCAGCTGCAGCACCCACTGGGCATATGTCATATTTTCCACAATAAGAAAGAAATGTGACCTTGAATTAAAGATTTTATGTCTTATTTACTGTCGTCAATAAAAGCATTTTCTCTGCGTTTCATGAATTCCTAACTAAACAAGTAACCAAAGGGCAGTAATTACAAGACCAGAAGGGCTCGGCTAACAAGCTAACAATAAATGTGAATTATCGTTGTCATGGCAACGCAGCATTTTCATCTCTTTTTGTGTTACCCCATGTGGGTAAACAAGCGGTTGACATAAGTTAATTATTAATTAAACATGAAGCAGAAGAGAGAAAAGCATGAAAGAGTCCCTAAAGAGACCTCTAAACAAACGGGGCGTGGAGCAGGTACCAACGTGACCCCGATCCCAAGAGTGCTGTCTGTTGTGAGACTGCCGACTCACTAATGAGCTGTTTGCAGAACTGGGTACACAGTGACAATGACCCCTGACCTTCACCCGCACCGTCTGGGGAGCAGCAAGGGTTGGAGAAGAGAAACCTGCCCTATCGGTGCCGCTCCTTCACTCTCTGCTCCTGGTCAAACGAGTTCTGTGACTCCGCCGTCCTGCTGCGTTTTCTCAAATATTCTCTCCCTCGCAAAGAATCACTACTGCGGGAGAGTTTCTTGTCTTTCTCACTGTGAAATTGACCCGCAGTGCTTCTTAATGTCAGCGTGTTAGGAACCTGATAACACCGGCTGGGCTGCACAATCACTTACATAATTACTATTGTAATAAGGGCATAATGAGCATATTGAAACACACGACCTTCAGGTGCTCCATCTCTGTTATTTTTTAATTATCCCGATCATGCTGCATTTTCCTTTTTTTTTTTTTTTTGCACAAGTGTTCTTTACAGTGAAAAGAGATACTAATGACCAGCCTGACAGTTTGATAGTGGGGAGGGATGCTGCTGTGTGTGTTTGAGGATGCCAGCGCGTCGGCCACCGAGCCCAGCGACAGTAAAAACCCATCTAATTAACCCTCTCCTGGTATGACATCATGTGATTAAATTAAACCACATCATCTCCCTCTGGGTCCGCCTGGAAACAAACCCCAACAATTCATGCTAAGCTTTAATTTTCAAACCTGTTTCAAAGGCCTGATGCAAAGATAATTACCAGCTTCATCTCGGGTGGGTTTTTGTTCCATCCGCTTGTTCATTAATAACGATAAGAGGTTGGAGGTTAAAAACTCATTTAATTGCCTTTATATTAATGACATTATGAATAGCTGGGACTGCGGAGTCTAATTTTGTCCAGTAGTTAGTCTACATGCAGGGCCCCCTGGAGGGCCGCTCATTTTGCCAGAATTACACCACGGCAAAACTAGAATTAATGTGCACCACACTTTAACAGCGATGACAAACATGCTCTCCAGCAAGGAATTATCTTGAGAAATGGCCGCGGAGACACACTCTTCCCTCTCTTCCTCTCCTCGCACACACGCTCACACACACAAGCAGGGGCTGAAATTGCATCATGAATCCCCATTTTGTAAACAGAGTCCAGTCCAGCTCATTTTTAGATATTCTATTGCCTTTCAGGGCCGCAGTACTAATTAGATTCTCTTTACCCTCATGTCCTGTAGAGGTGAATTCCTTCCCACCTCTAAAAAGAACTGCAACCGAGTCGGGCACTGATGACTAAATTGTACTTAGGAATAATGATAATGAAAATGCCTCTCAGCCAAGCCATTTCACCCATGAATATTGCAAAGAGGTAATTTCAGCGAAGCGTTGGCATTTTAACTAATTTAAATTCCTGTTATCTCTCCAATTTTTTGGCTGGTTTTACGGTTACTGGAGCAGATTTAGTTGTGTATGCATTATGGCCACAAGAGCCCGACCATACATCTGAATGCTAATTAAACATTTGAATAATCAGCTGAAATTGTGCAACACGGCAAATGCTGCTGTGTGGGGCTAACATCTAAGCATCTAAACCCTGATTGCAAGACGGGAAAAACATATTTCTTTCTCACCAATTATAGTAGTTCATTGTCGTAAGTAGCTCTGTTCCCTTTCCTGTGCTGTGAACCCTCTGTCTGTGTTTCCCCACACTGTATACATAAAGTAAAAGTTACTGAATTTGTAGCATAATGATCCTAACTAAATAGCACAAGGAACTTATTAGTTTACAAGTATCACCAGCCAGAAATGAGGCCAAGGGGGGATGATGAATGAGTATATTTCCCCAAGCAAAAGGCTGACCTGGATACTGCTTCCTTCCTCCCCTTCCCCAGTGCCAAGTGGGCCACCATTTTTCACTGGCCTCACACTTAGCCACGGACAGGCTTATTTGGGCCCATGCTAACGGTAGCCCTGACCCCGCAGTCTGCCTCCGCCGCCAGCCTCCCTCCACACTCATCCGAAAACTGTAATCCCTTCGCTGGGGCCCCGTAATTTGATCAAATAGCATACACCCTTCCCCACCACTTATTGGCCAATTAAGTCAAGTTCTCACGCAGGGGGTCCAGCTGGCTCGGTGTTATCTGGGGATGAATTGATTGAAGCCATTCCACATCTATGAACCCTACTTTAATGATGTAGGTGATAATACTTGTAATTCTTCTCAGTCAGGGGACTCATGGGCGCAGCTGTTACCGCAGTAATCCTTGTCCTGATACACTGAAGTACCAGCGAGGCATTAATCTGTCTCTCAGATTCTCCGCCGCCAGGTTTTTCTCCACCCTTTTCCTCCCGCGTTCCTGCCTTTGCTTACGTTTCGTTGCTAATACTACATCTGTGAAATGTGACATTGAAGGACGGGAAAAAGAAAAAAGATGAGGCGTAACACACGATTGCGAGGGATTCGATGTTAATGATTACGCACCGCTTGCATTTCCCCAGTTCGGGCCCTGACCACTTTGTTTAAAAAAAAAAAAAAAAAAAAAAAAAGACACCCACGCCCCCTCCTCCAACTAAACCATGACAACTTAAGAAGGATAGATTTAGGAGTGAAAAATCAATAAATACATGCATTAGTTTCAAAGGCAGACATTAACATTCTAAAACAGACTTCTCTTATAATCCTGCCTCTAGCCATTCAGTCAAAATATCAAATTATCATAATGAGGTCTAACTGCATATAAATGCTAAGCATTAAAACCAGAGAAGGAGGTTACACATAATGCCATACATTCTTTATCACACAGTGTTTCTATATAGGTACACATCTCTATAGGTTCCTCATTTAATATTGTAACATTGATTTGCATCGCAGCGCGTTTCATGAAGCTCTACGACAGTGGGAATAGGTAATGACAGAGCATGAATGTCATGTCCTCGTGCCTTTGTTTTACATATTTCCTCATAAAGGTGGAATACTTTGTCAAGAATTAAAAATACAACAGATGACCTGAATTTTAGGCACATTATGCACAAAAGAGTCGAGCGTGCTCTTAAGAGTGTCGACGCTGTCTTTTAACTTGAGATCAGAGAGTGAGAATTGCATAGAAATGAGTCTGAAACCGGAGCCATCCCTACAAAGTTCCTCGGCAAGACACGGTGAGAGGAGAGGTTATCTTCTCAGCTGCTGCTGTGACCTTGACGGGCTCAGTCAAACCGCGGTGCCGTCTCCAGCTCTGCAGAGCCATTCGCACACAAACAGTAGCTAATAACATGCTCCAAGTCCCCATTAGGTCACCATTAGGGTCCTCCGGGGTGCACGGATTCTAGAGGGGTCAGGGGGTCGGCGAAGTCAGGCGGAGTCTGGGACAAATTTATCAAGGGAATGAGATCATGTAGGCTGCACTTTAAAGTAGCGTCAACAAGGGCAAACACCTGCAAGCCAGCTGGTGCTCTGTGGCACTGACAACACTCACCTGCCAATAAAGAATGAAGATATTTCCACTGCAGTTCATTACGCCTCGCGTGTCTCCCTTCAAATGCTTCGCTGGGCATTTACTGTCTGCAGTTATTAAAATAATTTCCACATATTAATGTTCACGAGGCAGAGTATCCATTTATCTGTGCCATTAAATTTACATTGCCAACTTCTGTAAAATGTATTTCCCTTAAAGCGATTGTGTCTTGTAGGGAAACATAAAATCTTACATTTTGTATTATGTGTGTAAACTTAAGTGTACTGATAGAATTTGCAAATCACTCCGAAAATGCATTGAATAATAATGAATAATACATAACCGCTGAACAAATTAGACTGGTGTGAGCTCCGGCATGCCCCACTACGAGTGTTAGCTGAATGCCATGAAAGATCTCAATATTAAGGATGAAAAATTGGGTGAGTAAGCAGCACTAGCAAGCTGGATCAGTCTCATGGTAAACAATTTAGCGCGGGGGCGTGCAGTAATTACTGCTTTCAGTCTCATTTAGAAAGCCTGTTGGCGCTCGGGAGCATGATGTCACTACAATGCTGGATGCGTTTCTGGATTCGTCATGTGCAGATATGAACAGTGATTTAAGTGACAGGACGTTTGAGCTGTCATGCCAGCTTTGAACACTTCCTATTCCCCCCCTTCCCTTTTTTCCTTTTTTTTTTGCTCCCCTTCTAGACAGTGTCACGCCTACTTTTGTCTGAACACATATTGCTCAGTTTAACTGCTACTTTTTTGTCTTATAAATGTGTATATGTGCGGGGGCAGGAGCAGTTAACGATCAGCAACCTTGAAGTCTGTTTGCGTCTTGGGCTGATATAGGGGTTCATTGAAAAATCAAATGAAGAAACTCATTATGTACATTTATGTACATGCATAGCAGATTAGCAAAGCAGAGCCGGGTTGCATATGTATGTGTGTGGCTGCAGGATAAAATAAGCAACAAGCATTTTGGGCTTGTAAACACAAGCATAGAGGAGCGTCTGTTGGTTTCTGTCCTCATTATTTTTGGCAGGGTTGCATATGTTCCCCGCGCAGAGCCGAGCTTGATTATCATCGCAATCAGCAGAGGTGGAGAGAGTCACATTAATTTGTAGTAATTAATAGCACTGCTGCATCTGACAGCACATGCTAACGAGACCCTTTGATTGTTTGGATCTCTAAGTGTGCCTCTCCTTGTTTGCATCACCTCGGAGGAATTCGTAATATCAAAGCTTAGCGCTATCTGATACTTGTCAAAATGCAATTTATAAAAGTTTAATTCTTTTATTGATTTAGTTTAGGTTTGATGCCTGCAGTGTCAGCTCCCCTGGTAGAACTTAGTGGATTCAAATGCTTGTCACCAGCTCGGCCTCCTTTTTACTGAGAACAATTGCCATAGGCCAGCCCAACAGGCATGGTTTAATTGCCATTAATTAAAAGCATAAATCTTTTTCTTCAGTTGCTCTGCTCTTAAACAGGGCTTTGCGTTTTTGCTTTTTTTTTCCCTGTGCTTGTCAGAATCCCTCCTGGCTAGTCAGGGTTCAACCCCCCCTCCCTCCCTCCTTCCCTCCCTCCCTCCTCACCCCCCCATCCCCATCCTCCCCCATCCCTCCCCTCTCCCTCTCTCCCTCTCCTCCCCTCCCTCCCCTCCTCTCTCCTCTCTGCTCACCAGACGTTTCTGGAATCATCTTTTTAGCACACTCCTGTATGATCTGACATGAAGTGCGGGCAGCATGGTGATATTTAGTAAACCGGCTTCCTTCTTTATTGATGTATAATGAGGTCAAATGAATCCCCTCGTACGCATGCTTAGATGGCTCCTTGCCTCAAATCCTTTCTGACAGCGAGTAAAACAGCCGGCAAACACAACGCCGGCTCCCAGAGACATGGTTGTGAAAAAGCAGGAGAGAGAGGAAAAAAAAAAAAAGCTCTTTTATACCATGGCAATTTCCCTCCTGTCTAGTCCTTAATTAGACACTTATTACCCTCTGAACAGTATTGCTCTCCTGCTCTAAGCCTCTAAGACTGCAAATACTGGATGGTGGAATTAACATTAATGCCAGGTTTATTATCAAATGACAGCTCTATTTACTTAAAACAAAAAAAGGGAAAAACACAGTTTACTGTTTTTTTTTTTTTGCTTTCATACAACTTCAGCTTGAATTGTGCCGTTTTACTTATATTGTGATGTTACGTGGTCACTCAAAGCAAGACATGGCGGTTTAAAGAGGAATCACCGGCATCTTAAATTATCAGTGGTGTCAAAACAATTCAGTTCCCTTTCACTGCCAAGGCTCGTCCCCTCGCCCTCAGCCACGTGCCCTGTGCTCCTGGGTGGCCGTGTCACCGTCAGCGGCTCATCGGTGCCCTACGCCCATTTACGCATATTAGCTTTTTGCCGCATCTGCCAGCATTTGCAGGCGTTCCCCCTGTGAAGCTGCATACATACATAGTCAGGGCCGAGCCTTCCCAGGCCTTATTAAAGCCAAGAGAGTGTTTCAGTTCAGGGTCATTGAGAGAGTGCAGCACATAAATATGTTAGGGCAGCACTATCAGCCGGTCAGTTTACTGGGGGTGATCGATGATGGTCCCAGCACACTCGCCCAACAAACATCCTAAGCGGATGCGGTTTTTGCTTAATTGGGAGCTTTGCAGCTCAGATTCCGACTTATTTGATGTTGATGATGAAGTCCCAGGAAAGCTGGGGGGATTCATGTAAACTAAATGTGTATGCGTGCTGTCTTCATTCGTACGCTGGTCAGAACTGTTACCCGTCAATTTGACCTGCATAGTTTTCCTCCTCATCTGAGGGAGTACGAGCACACACACACACACACATACATACACACATGCCCTGAGCTCATTTTTAATCCTCGCAGCTCACTGTGAAGGCAGGAGGAAGTTCCAATTAAAATTAAAATAAGCTCTTTTAACGGTCTCTTAAATTGACAACTGAACAATGATTTTCGAATTGGTATCTGTCAAAGGTCTCGGAAAATCCTCAGTTGATAAGGCCCAACGCATCCAATTAGTAGCAGAGTAGGGCCTCAGCCAGTAATGATTTCCAGGTCCCTTAAGATGTGGCGCGGACACTTATTGCAAATTACTGACAAAGAGCCCTGCTGTATTGATGAGGGGGAGAACAGCCAAGTCTCCGTGTTCCCATCAGGTGGACGAGCACCAAGAGGGGCCTGAAGAAGAGCTCGGGTGTCTCTCTCTCCGCCTCTCTCTCCCCTTCTGCAGCCATAATGTGGCCTCGCTGTGTAGCTCATATATAGCCCCCCTGCTGACACGGACTCTGAGAGACCAGCCTCTCTTGACATGAGCCCCAGCTCAGGGAAAATGCTAATGCTAACATGAGGGAGGTGTCAGGAGCGGATCATCAATAATGTCTGCAAGTTAACTGCCCTCTTCTAATTATAGCTCCTATCTCTCAGGGCCGCGGGAGGCTGCAGGGCAGCTCCTTAATTGAGCTGAGGTAGATTTCCTTCCCTATCATATCCACGGCCCCCATTGTTTACAGTCCTTGAAACTGATTGAAAGGAATCAAAAGATTCATGGAGATGCGATTCAGTGCAGAAAAAGTATTTGGTATGCAGGAAGAATGAATAAAGGAGGATCATTCTTGCTGGTCAGGTAGGGATTTAGATTTGAAGGCCATACTATAGCCAGAGGTCATATCATTTATTCTCAGCATTGATGCCTCTGGAATGCTCTATGTGCTGTGTTTTGCTTCTCTGTGTTGTAGTGCAGGCTGGTACCAGAGGGGCAAGTAAGAGCAGCCTCTATGACAGTCGAGTAACTAGCGCTGTTCACCTCAATTATGGGAGTTAA
This sequence comes from Epinephelus cyanopodus, assembly GCA_026686955.1. Lineage (NCBI taxonomy): Eukaryota > Metazoa > Chordata > Actinopteri > Perciformes > Serranidae > Epinephelus > Epinephelus cyanopodus. The sequence goes on from CM048920.1 coordinate 9,286,154, forward strand.
TGAACAGATAATCACATTTTGCATTTAGATCTGCTGCTTGTGGAGCGTTGTAGCAGCGCGCATTTCCTGCGCCGTCTCTGGGGAGCGTTGCTGCGGGTCCACAAAGCTCTCAGGCCATGTTAAGTCCCCCGATGTTTACACGAGTCTGAGGCTTCCATGCCGCTGTAGGCTCAGTAAAGAAGGTGTTGACCCTGGCGACCTGAGCCTGCTTCCATTGGGTGAAAAAGGGCTGCTCCATACTCTGTGCTGCAGGGTCAAATGGTTTGTAGTTTGTAGTTTCCTCTAGTTAGATGTTTGTTGCAAATGACTGTTGAGAACTGTGAGGATTCGGGCTGATAGCGGAGCGTAGGGAGGGGTTTGGGATGTTTTTTGACATTTTGCTCAAGGAGATGATTGTGCTTCCATCTCCATGTATGAATACAGTATGAGCTGTGTGGTGATTGGTGATTAGCATTATGTTTATACTCATTTACAGTGCATGCAGAAAAGTGAAAATTTTTGGCATCTGATCTGCATCGCTTCATTGTCTGTGTGCCGTTGTAATCCCAACTAAACTTGTAGCCCTCTGCACGTCTGTGTTCCTCTAAGATGAGAGAGGCTTTGATTTCCCCCATCTTTGTGTCACACTGACTGGCATACTATTTGACAGGTGGAGTTAAAATAGAGAAAATTGTGGATGAAAATTCGTCAGTCTCAATCTCTTGCCCTGGGCTGTAGGCAGCAGAGACAGAAGCCCACTGCTTTGTGTCAAATGTTTATCAAAGGGCCTGATTAAATTGCTGTGTTCAGGGTAACAGCCTAATAGAAAAAAATCAAATCCCTATACCTTGGCAAGCAGTCCTGATCTATGATTGTGAGTGGAATAAAGCGTGTGGGGGGGGGGGATACTGAGGTGCCAGAAGAAACCTCTGACCAGCCAGCTGTAAAGGAGGCTGGAATATCATATGCCCTTTGTTGTCGCACAAAAAGAGACGCAAGCTCTGAGATCTGTTATTCTCACTTTCCTCTGTCTTCTCAATCATTCTTTTTTCTCTTTATTGCTGGAGGAAATAAACCTGGCCCCTTTTGCTGAGGCCGGCCAGCTTCCCCTGGCCATTCCTCTCTGTTTTGTTTCAAAAGGGCAAGGCTCTCCAGCCTGAGCAGTTTGCCCTGCAGTCCCACGCCAGGGGCGATGCTTGCCTCAGCTGCTTCATCACCGGGGGACTAGGCTAACGTCTCCTGACTGCACTTAGCTGTGTTTCTCTGATACGGTCATATCACATCAGCCTGGGCACATGTGACATTGCATCTCCTCCTAACTTTAAGCAGTTTGTTGCCATCCATGTTCTTTCTGCTTTTATCTTCCCCCCTTTTTGAGTGATGTTATGAATTGTTGCAATATTTTCTGGCAGCGCCGCTGCCACACGTTTGTGTCGGATAACAGGGCCTATTACAAGATCTCTCGATCTGGCCAGTTTTCCCCTACAGGAGACAGAGAGAGCTAGGCCTCCCCCTCCCAGTTTTTTTTCTCATCCTTACCCCCGCATTTGAATTTCTAGATAATAGGCTTTGACTTCTGGCTGCACGTTTATGGGTCTTTTCATGTTATCAGCTTAGCTCATAGCGTGGAGCTGAAGAACACAGACTCCTAGTGACAGGCCAGCCAGTCAGCAAGGCGAGCCTGTCAGGATCTCTCATACACTAATGATTTCCCTTTAGTCTATTTTCTGTCTCATTGGCCGTTTCCTTCAAAAACAAAATTGCTCATTTAAATTCTCATGCCTGGGGCATTTTGGTCTTCAAATATTGTTGGAAAGTGAAAGGATTAGGCAAAATATGCTTTTTTAAAATGTTAATATATTTTCTGGTTCACTTTCTCCTCTGAGGCCAATTAGGGAATTTCTGCTGGCTGCATTAATGTCAAACTGACATCCCCAGCTATAATTACACTGTGCTTGAAACCTAACTTTCACTTGTGGGTAGATGAGTGTGCCTTGCAGTGACACAGAGACTCGCTCTGCCAGCTTTTGATCATTTAATCATTGCTTGCTTTCTTTCACTCTTTCCTCCCTTGCTTGCTGATGATTTCACCTTTTATTCTTTCTGTTGCAAAATGCAGTGTTGTGTTTCATTATTCACCGCCGTATTTTGCAGGGTTCATTAGTGACATCATGCCTCCACTTTGCCTGCTCACAATAACACGAGGAGAACGGGATGGTCCCTTCAGGTGGAGATACCATATGTACATTGTTTACTCGCTTGATTCACAATTTACATTGTGTTCTTTGTGTTTTCGCATGTTTTTTATTTTATTTTTATTTCTTTACTGAGGGTGCTGTCGGGATTTGAAGGATGGTTGATGCGTGGCACAAACGCACCATGTCTCTGCCTCCTCATGCTGCAGTTCTGTGTCAAGACCAGGGAGACGCTTAATGACGGTTAATGCTTTCACAAAGTGCGTCTGAAACCGTATGGCAGATTCCACTTGTGATTTGGGCTCCTTTTGCCTGTCAGTTGCCACAAAACCACTGATACTTGACACATTGAAAATATCTGTAAGAAGAAAAGGTACATTGGCGTATTACCAGAGGGCTGCTGAACCAAATAATCCGCCTATACTTTGTCATAAGGACGTAAATACTGATAGTGGATGTAATTATGAGGGGCAATAAAGTTTCAGTTTGAGGTGGAGTATGATTATGGTACTGCCAGAATTAATAAAAATACAAGTTGCATTCATCTTTGAGTGAAGTTAAATTGTTTTACAAAGTTTTTTTTTCTCCTACAACAAACTGTTGGGGTGGGAATATAATTTTAAAGGGACAGTTCACCCCAAAATCAAAGGCACATATTCTTCTACCTACCTTTAGTGCTATTTATCAGTCTAGATTGTTCTGTTGTGAGTTGCCGAGTGTTGTAGATATCAGCTGTAGAGATGTCTGCCTTCTCTCTAACTAGATGGCACTCGGCTTGTGGAGGTGCCAAAAAAGTACATTTGAAAAACTCGACACAAACATCTCTTTCCAGAAATCATGACCTGGTTACTCAATATAATCCAGAGACCTTTTTGTGAGCAATTTCATGTAGGAACTATTTTCTCTCTACTGAACTACACCTGCCAATTGTATCACCATGCAGAAAGAAGCAAAGAGAAAATAATTCCTACATGAAGAAGGAAGCGTGCATCTACTGCTAGCATTAGAGTCTCGTCCATGAGTAAATGCGTGCTTCTTTCTGCGTGGTGATACAATTGGCAGGTGTAGACCAACAAGGTCTATGGTTTATCTTGAGTGAGAGATGTTCCTGTCAAGTTTTTATATGTATTTTTTTTGGCGCCCAGTGCCGTCTACTTCCATTATATTGAGAGAAGGCATACATGAAGATCTCCAACACTCTGCAGCTCACACCAAAACAATCTAGACTGATAAATAGCACCACGGGTAAGGGGAAAAATCTGTGTTTTCATTTAGGGGTGAACTGTCCCTTTAAACCAAACCTAAGTGTTTTGAGGTTTGGAGCCACAAATCAGATGAAAGCAGACTCTTGTGAATGAGCTACACTCCTCCCCATTTAGCCTCCAACAGCTTGACAATTGTGATGCCAATCAACTTAATGACCCAGTGATTGTTTTGAGTTTTCATTACCCCACGTTGGACACCATCAATCTGTTACAGTATGTGCTGGTGCTGGCTCTGGGGAGGGGGGGTTGGGGGGATCACGCAGCACAGTTTGACAAAGTGCGCACGAGCTTCCTCAGCTATTCGTAATGTCCATCAGCCGCCCCCTCCTCCCGCGTCTTTTCTCCTCGCCTCACTCTGTTTGCATTGTTTTACCCTTTTGCTTGGACTTCAGGTAATAGGAAATGGCACTGACCCCTCCTGATCCCCCCGATTACCTTTGTGAAGCGTGAATGTGGTATGGAATCACACATCAGGAGACGAGTTGTAATTATTTTTGCGATGCCATCAGCATGGATCAATCACTCAGGGAGGCTGCTAGTGGAACGCCGCTCGCAGCCATGGACGGAGCCAGCAGCGACCCTCTTTGACTGACAGCTTTGGTAATTAAGTGATTGTATAGACCCCTCCGACTGTTATAACAACCTTGTCAGGGCCAGTCTGCATTTGGAACACATTCAAATCAATGTGTTCGCCGCTCCCTGAGTATTTCTGATCATGTACCTCAGACAGGAGGAGGAAAAACAGAATGCTTTGCAGTGATGTTGCTTTCCTTGAATATTTGTCATGGCAGCTTTATTTGACTCTCCAACATTAAAAAAAATACACTTACACATAATACAGATTTTTAGGATCTTTTATTCTGATAGCAGACCGGAGATGTTAATACCCAGTGTTCTTACCCTCAGTGAATAAAAGCAGACTTTACTCTCCCTCCTGGTTTATCATTTTTTTGAATTGTATGGCACAGAATAATACCAACCTGCGCTTCAAATTGAACTTGAATGTCACATGTTTCATTACTGCATGAGTGGAAATGACGTTTAGAGGTTGAAATAACATACAATATGTCCGTCCTAAATGTCAGATCGCTCTCACGCTGCAACCTTTAATTCCAAAGCTCCTGGGATGTAATTTGGCATTGAAATTTGATTCCCATCATCGCATCATCTTAGCCTCTCTCCGTCACACCGAAATGAAAAATGTTATCCATTTGCCGGAGGAGAAGTATGTTGTCCTGCATGTGTAATCTCATCACTAATATACTTGTAAATTGAGTAATTGGTGTGAATGTCCCCCTCCAACATCCGCCACACTGACAGTGCAGCTGAAAGCACTTGCTGCTTATATGCTCCAAAAACTACAAAAGACTGACGTGGTGTGAACTCATCAGTTTACTGTGACGTGTGCACAGTTTGTTATTCAGTTGTTTGGCAGTTGGAGTTAGAAATGCAAATGACAGGATGCAAAATTGTGAAGGCGACTAGAATATCCAGGTCAGGTTAAATCAATAGTGGACAAGTCCAGTCATTTATAATGAAAGCAGAAACTAATTAAACTACTAATTAAACCTTGTAACACTTTATTTATGACTTGTAAGCCACTTCCATCTTCCATTTAGCATTTATAAGCATTATATTAATATTTAACAATTGGTATATAAAATATTAAGTCATTTCTAAGGGTTATTAATGTGATTATCAGCAGTGCTAACTTTTGTGAAACATCTACTGGTGTATAATCAAATTCACTGATAATATAACAAAGCTGTAATTCACCAATATGATTTTGAGTTATGACGTACTTATTTATATTATTATGATTATTGCAGTGATTAATCAATAAGTTTTCAACTATTTAGTTAATCACCAACAAATTTTTCATCATTTTGGGTCTGATTTCCTTTTTTTTTTTTTTTTTTTTTAACCATTTTCATACATTTTATAGACCAAGCAACTCATCAGTTAATCAAGAAAATAATCAATAGATTGAAAGATAATCATAAGTTTGTGGCACTTCAGGCTGGAAACCAGTGACCTCTGGAGTTCCACAGGGATCCATGCTCGGCCCCTAACTCTTTGTTGTCTATATAAATGATTTACCACGTGTGATACAATGTGATGCATATCTTTTTGTGGATGACACAAAAAAATATTTAGAATAATTACTAGGAACACTGGTATAACCCGTCTTCAAGAAGATCTCCATTGTAGGAGAAAGTGGTGTGATCAGTAGTTGCTTAAATTAAACCCAGAACAATTACACACTGGGAAGTGAAATGGTGATAGTGGTAATTATACGGTTGGAGATATGGTGGTTCAGCAAGCGGAAGAGGAAATATATAGGTGTAGTAACTGATGGTTTATGTGGATTCCACAAGCACAACTCAGAAAAAATTAAATAGGTAAACTCTATGCTGGTGATAATCCGAACAACTTTTCAGACTGTATGCAAAGAAATATTTATACCATTACATAACTACTTGGTGAGATCTCATCTTGAATTTGCAAGTTTGATTGGGTGTCATAATAAATTAAAAAAATAAGGTGACATGATTGAGATCTATACACTCGTTCACAGAATGTTTTATAACCATTTTTTGAATAATAGATATGATTCAAGACGAAACTCCTTAAAATGACCTCACTAAAGCGTTTCTCTGAAAAGAGAAAAAACGAACTTTGTGCAGTTACATCATCAATTGAGCCTTCAGAAGATGTAGGGTGGGCTCCTTCCTTATTTAAAACAGACTGGATAAATTCTGGTCAACAAAGGATATTTTGTAGAACTTTAAAGCCCATTTGCGACTTTTTGTGTAACTAGTGTAATTTTTATTACATTTCATTAAATAAGTCGCAGCCCTAATATCCACTAATTGTACTGAGTAATGAGTTATTATATTTATTGTATTTCTTACCTAAGTGTTTGTTTTTAAATTTGCTTTATTTATGGAGACTTCTTCCCTTTCTCTTTATGACAACTGAGCAAACTCCATCTAAAAATGATAAAGGCCACTGGACGTGATTGAAAGCTTCAGGACAAATCAAATAAATGGACCTTGAGTTAAAATTTATTATTTTTGTCAAACTAATGTTTCCATGGCCATTGCATCTGCTCAGTAACTGTTTATACAGTAGTAACATGTGCTAATGGACATTGTTAAAGTTACACATTAATAAATACTTTAAATGTCCTGACTACAAGTACATTATATTGTGTTTGTTAAGTGTTTACGTGCCACTTACTCATGCTAAATGAGGGTATAAAGTGTTGCCAAAACTTTCTTGATGAATTAAATCATAGTTTAACTTTGGAGAGGAAGCTCCTGGAATTTCTAACTTTGATAGAATACGTTGAAAAACTCAATATGCAAAAATTGAAAAATTGACATAAAGGTTAATACATTTTAAATTTTTTTAATAAAAGATAAATATAACAAGCTCTAACGTGACCATAATAACTTCTTGCTTAGTAGCAGAGAACAGCAGACTGACTGGAGTAAACATTAACAATAAGAGAGTGAGAAAGCTCAGCTTGAATCTAGAATGCCAGGTCCTTGAAAAGTCATGGTAACGTTTGGAAACTTTGTCAATGAACAGTTTAGTTACTTTTTTATAATGAAGTTTTATCTGTTTCCTTGGAACAAAAGGAGCAATGAAAAACAACAAAACCTTCTGTATTGATTTCATCCAAGACTTTATCTAATATGCATGAAAAAATGTAGACGATGATCTGAATGGACCTGTGTGACTTAAACAGAATGCTTGTTAAATTAGCCCAGTTATGTTGCCTGGTAAAGGGATAAAGGTCTTTAACTGACCAAACAGCGCTTGCAACAGCTGTAAAGAGCAAAGACCACATACATTTTTACTTGCAACAATGTCGCACAATTACTAGTTGTGGTATAATTTTGGACCTGGGTCTGTACTCTCTGTCCCCCTAATTCTAGGGTGCATTTTATCCTTCATCCGTATGCTGAACTGGACTAGAAATCCACAATTTAAATCAGATATTTAAATAAAAGATGCCCCTAGAGGGTTCACAGCTTTATCACCTCTTTGTTATATTTGATATACCTGCATGTATTCTGCATTTAGACTCACTAAAGACAATCAGAATTAAAACAAGTTAAGTAAATTGCCACAGATTTACCTCAGAGCATCTCTGAAGTTGGTCTGAGTTGAGAAAACAGTTCCCTTTGATATTTTGTTACGACCCTTGGTCTTTGAGTGACCTGCAAGCTGGACTCAGACTCGACTGCTTCATCTCTTATACCAGTTTTAAACTTGAGTTAACAAAAGGCTTTACCATAGTGACAGTGCATGACAATATAGTCATGTCTCAGTGCCGATGTGTCTGTGTTGTATTATATGTGAGCCTCATTGTTTGATGCGTGGACATAATTGATGTGTTGCTGCCTTCTTGGCCAGGTCACCTCTGAAATGGAGATTTTTATTTCAACTGGTTCTCATCTGGTTAACAAAAGGTTAAATAGCAAGTCAAATTTAAGTGGTCAGTGCAGCAGTCACTTCCAAACCTGACATAATCCAGGCAGTTTTTCAAGAAATGAAAAGTGCGTTGGCTGTGTACGTTCCCTTGCATTATAGTCACTTCTGCAGTGATTTGAATTTTGGCGTGTGACTCATTCGGATGAATAAGTGATTTTGGAGCTTTGAAAATGACACATAAGGGCAGACAGCTAAATGTGTGGACGGGGTGATATTCAGAGACGGAAACCTGATAAAGTTTGAGAGGAAATAGAAATGCTGACCTTTGATGGGCCTTGTTTCTGGGCCAAACATGAAAGATACAAAGCACTAATGAAAGTCACTGAATTTTATTTCAGCACATGTTCAGTGACCAACGTCCAGACATGATGTTAACCAAGATGCTTTGTGTTGACAGCAGTGCAGATGTTTAATTCTCCCTGAACTTCTGCGTCTATTGGGGACTATTGGATATTTTGGAAGTGCTGTGACCACCCAGTTTCCATCAGTGCTCCTCTAAACCATACTTTAACTGTCAGCTTTCCGGTCTGACCTCTCGGAAATGACGCACAAACGTAGATGAGGTGTGTGATGTTTGATGGAGTCACATACTCCAGGACACTAAGACCTCAGTGTGGGCAGGTGTAAAATGATCTTGAAGTTTGGGAGGATTTTTCACAAGACTTCATTCCAACAGAGTGATTTGCACCAACACAGTTTAGGATTTGAAGGGATTTGATTTTTAGGATTGTGAGTAATCCAGCAGGGTGTGCATTCTGACAGCCAGTCGACACACACTCTGACACAGGGACAGTAAAACATTTAGCATTTTAATGACCGCGTTCCTCCTTTTACACATCGACCAGCAAACAGACGAGACATGTGGGTGATATGTTTGATTAGCTCCTATGATCTTCTGACTCGGGACATACCGTCAGACAGCTTGTCCTTTTTTCAGCTTTTTAATCAGCGTAATTCCCAGACCATCTGTCACGGACAACAGCACTGTGATGGGATGGTCAGCCAGACATTGGACCACACCCTGCACACACATGCCACTGCTATGGCCATTTTCATACCGTAACAATATGAAGTTTGTCCCAACAAATTAGTCAAATTTGGCTCAGTTGTGTCAGAATTTAGAATATCCCATCAAAGATTTAGAACTTTCCTAAAAAATTAAAAATAAAAACTCACAATTATCTCAAGCTACTTCTGAATAAAACAAAACTTCTATTAAAATGTGATTATTTCTTATTAAAATATTGTATATCTGATCAAATAATTAGGATTTTTAAGTCTTGTTTTTGTCGATATTAGATTACATGACTGGGACTTTTTTCTTTAGTAATTGTAATAGATTACTCCATTTAAAAGAATAAATTAAAGTAGCCTGCTTTTTATTACTGGCTTTAGAAATTTAAAAGCAATTTTATAAAATAGTTTAATCAATTAAAAAATGTGTTTTTTTAATTGGAGAAAAAAAATCAGTCAAACACTAATAATAAATTATTTTTCTGCTTTAATATTTTCGTCATAACCAATCAACAGATCCCTTAATAACCTCTCATCTCTCCTGATTGGATCCTGCTCTTCATGACGTTGGTGCTGGTGTAATTAAATACATGAGACCTCCAGCCTGTGATGATTAAAGCAGGGGACATCCAGCTGTTTAATTTCCAGCCTTATTTCAACCCTTTTTACAAACTTGTCCGGCCTCCCCTCCGTCTCTGGTCCAGCGTGTCCCCCCTCGCACTGATTGACAGTCTAAATGCGGGGTGTCTCTTTGTAAACGCTGCAACTGTGCAACCTAAAGGTCGCCAGCGGTGAAGTGACAGCTTACACGCAAAGCCGCCAGAGAATCAATATGGTGCCAGCCACTGTTACACTGTCCCATCATCGACCATCAGCTGAGGCCAATAAGACGATAGCCTAACTGGTCGCATTCAATTTGCTCCCGCGGCGCCTTAAAGCTAATAAAGCGATTGATTGTTCCTGTTTGCGGCTGTACGCCCTGCACACACACACACACACACACACACACACACACACACACACACACACACACACACTGACTGACAAGTTTAAGCATCGCTTTGATCTGATCTGAGCGATTTGTAGGGAATAAGGTTGAGAAAGGGGCCTGATTACAGGCTGCATGTGGACAGGATATTCTAATTGCTGGGGATAATGTCTTTTCTATTTGCGCCATGTTGTTGTTATAATCTGTGGCTGTCACTTTGTTGGAGGCGTCATCAATGCCTGACCGCTTGGTAATTATTTTAAAGTCCGTATTAATTTAATATCAGGCTGTGTGGAGTCAGCGGGCTCATTAAAGGGCAGCTGAGGCCTCAGTTTGCTCCTGAACTTCACTGCTGCACACTCGCTTTGTCGCCGCCTTGTGCTCAGACTTTAACTGCATCTGCTCCACTGAGAGGACTCGTGTTCAGGTTAGAGAAATAAAAGCTCACTTCCCTCACTGCAACATTCAGGAGCATTTAACTCTAAGACGCTCGTTTATTTCAGTCGGTGTAAGGCCTGATAGAAAACTCACTCTTTCATTTTCCCTTTAATTAAATGCTGAAATTAAAATTAATTTGTCATTTAATTGTGCCAAAAACACCAGCATATGTCAATAATCAAAATATAAATAATTAGAGTCTTCTGCTTTACAGCTTGTTTGTAATTCATATCATTTAAATTATTAATAAAAGTTCAGCATTTTCATTTTCTGCTGCAGCCCTGTGTGACTGTAGAGAAATAAATTAAAAAGAAATCGAAGAAAACAAGGTTAAAAATCCAAAAGACTTTTTTAAAAGCATAATATTATGATAAGATTTTTTTGTAATACATTTCTTCATCTGCATGCAAAGACTATTAGAATAAAAATTAATAAATGGCCTTTTAATTAATAAAGTCCCTGGATAATTGCAATTTAAGAAATGAATAATTTAAATAAGGAACAAACCTACAAATCCGGATTTTTGAGCAGCATAAAATCTTCATCCGCCTCACATCAATAATCATCATCGTCATTATCAACCTGCTGGGGAGGAAGAGGAAGAAGAAAAAGAAGAAGAAGAAGAGCAAAAACAATGATAATAAAATAACGCCGCTCGATGATTCATCCTCAGATTCCGGTTTAAGTGCGGAGGCTGTGGAGGAAGAATAAAAATCCATCTGAAAGAAAATTTCACGTCCGCTAAAAAAAAAAAAAAAAAAAAGTGCAGCACGAGCATACATTCACCTATCTGTGAGAAGTGACATTTCCCATGAACAGACATCATCCCGAGAGCGCGCGCGCACACACACAAGTGCAGCCTCTCTGCAGACACTTTGTCAGCTGAACGCGCCGCACATTTTCCTGCATATCCTTCAAATCCGCGTCGAGGAGGAGGAAGAGGAGGAGGAGGAGGAGGGGGGAGAAGAAGAAGAAGTACTGAATTCCTACTACCTTTGAACGCTCATTAGCACCTCATAATTACTTTACTAATTAGGATGACATGGTTATTAACAAGATGCGCTGTCATGACAGTCACCAGCACTCCTCCCCATTCCTAAATATGTCGACCTCGCGGCTCTGAGAATATATCCATAAAGATAGATGCCATCCGTGACACTGCATCATGGCCTCATGCTCACATACATTTTTTTAAAATTCAAATTCAGGTGGACAAAGTTAAAACATGGCAACAGTTGCGCCTTTTACGCACAGCTCACATGCGTAAAGTTCCACCAGAATTCCTCCAAAAAAGTCACTGATATATGAAAATAAAGATATTTATATTTCCTACCATGGTGCTGCAACTGCTCAGCAACCACTGTGGATTTCTGACTTTTTTGTTTGACTTTATCAAATTGTTAAAGCTCATAATTTCATTTCTCGTCTTATTTTATTCCCCACTTCCTCATCTTTCTGTCGCAGCTTGGATATTTCACATAAAAATGTTTACAGCGTGGCCTTAAAGCACACGCATGTTTTTTTCTTTTCCTCCTTTTTTTTAAAGAGCTATCCCAGAATTAAACTCAACTCAATGGTTGGCTTGAACTGTCTAGATAAAGAAACAACTCCCTGATTGGTGAGGTGCCGGAGCCGGTCAGGATGTGAGCCAATGGCAGCGCAGGAAGGTGGGGGGGACGAGAGAAAAGGCGTCGAGTGTTTATTATAAAGGAGAAAATATTAATTCCCCCTCGCCGTGGGCCGTGACGTCAGTATAGGAAGTCATTGTAGAGCAACACTGGAGCGATTAGCAGCAAAAAGGGGGAGCCTGATGTCGAGGAGTCAGCCCTATGTATATCTCTCTATACGCCTCAACTTTTAACACAAAGTTCAATATCCAAACACAAAAAGCGACGTGGACTACGCAGACCCACACTTTGCTTTTCCGCATTTTTCCTGAATGTAACATCTTGGAGCGTCTGAGCCGCCTGTAATCTGGATTTTGTTCTTCTCCTGGGTTTATTTCTCAACTTCATTTTGATTTTTTTTTTTTTTTTTTTTGGCAACTCCGAGTTAATTTTTGCTGACTTTCTTCTGGAGGAGAAGCATCTCGCTGTTGTTATGAAGACTTCATCACTCCTTTCTTAATATGGAAGGATCCAGCGGGTCGAGTTTTGGGATAGACACTATTTTATCCAGCGCTTCTAACTCTGGTAACCCCGTGCTCATGAACGGAGATTTCCGGCTCGGCGACAGCAGGACAGCGGATTTCAGGAGCCAGGCAACCCCGTCACCATGCTCGGAGATAGACACTGTGGGAACAGCCCCCTCATCCCCCATCTCGGTCACCATGGAGCACGCCGCCGATCCGCATCTGGTCCAGGACAGCCTTCAGCATCACCACCATCACCACAACCAGCCGCAGAGTTTGCCGCTGTCGCCTCAGCAGCAGCCGCTCGCCGGGGCCGGCTGCGCCCCGAGGACTGCCACCTCCTCGTTTCTAATCAAAGACATTTTGGGCGACAGTAAACCGCTGGCAGCCTGCGCACCTTACAGCACCAGTGTATCCTCACCCCATCACACGCCAAAACCAGAAAGTGCCACGGCTCCGGACGGCTTCAGGCCCAAGTTGGAACAAGACGAAAACAGAGGCAAGTTGGACAAAAGAGACGAGATTCAAAGTGAAATGAAATGCAACGGTAAGAGCCCAGAAAAGATCATTAAAGTCAGACAGTTTATTTATTTAAGATCCGGTTTTTACAGAAAATGGCAGTCTGATAGATAGATTATTATGGGCTACAGAAACAGTAGCCAACAAAAGCAAATATAGACCAAAAATAATAAAACTACCCAGCTAGACATAATAATAATTACTAAAATGATAAACAAAATAATACTGTCTTACTGTCTGACTCTTTGTCTGAGTTCCAGCTTCCTTTATTAGTCTAATAGATGTGAAAACAGATGTAAGCCTGGTGATTTTCCCCGTGCGCGGGGCCTCCCTAGTGGGTCAATTAGAGAGATTATTGTTCTTCCTAGAGGGGGGATCACGGTGCACTGCAAACCAGCTACAAATAGAGATGGATTGACATATTGATTTCTCGTTTTCTGAAGGAAAAGAACCAAAAAACTTCAGGTGACAAATACACACACATTTGCTTTTATCGCTTTTGCTTTTGTGCCACACGTGTGTGTGTGTGTATGTGTGTGTGAGTACATCACTTGGAGCAAAGTATTTATAAGAGTTGGGGAAAGTTTGACTGGAGGCGTGGAGGCTGAGCACACACCTGCGTGGGGTTATTTTTGGTTGTTTTAATGGGCTCTGTATTGAGAGGGAGAGTAAATGTAATTTTGGGCACTTAAAGGTGAAGATTTTTTTTTTTTTTTTTTTTTTCAAAATCCAAGCAGGCCCTAATTGTTGCTGTTTCACTTCTGTGTTCAGGGACTAAAGAAGAAGGCGACCGGGAAATCTCCAGTAGCAGAGACAGTCCACCGATGCGCACGAAAAAGCCTCGCAAAGCACGGACAGCCTTTACCGACCACCAGCTCAACCAGCTGGAGAGGAGCTTTGAGCGACAAAAATACCTCAGCGTGCAGGACCGCATGGACCTGGCCGCGGCTCTCAACCTGACAGACACACAAGTCAAGACCTGGTACCAAAACAGACGGTGGGTATCCGCGTCGTCATTAAGGGGCAGACACAACAAACACAGACAGAGCAAACACAGACGCTGCTGCAGCAACACCAATAATCCAAATGTGCAGTGTTAAAACAAACCGGAACTTTACTGGGACATTTTATTATTTAAAAAAAAATCTATAAACAAATTATTACACATAAAGTTAAAGAATCATCACCGACACATTTTCTGTCTCTAAATTATGCTGCAGCTAATTTTAGTTTAGGTCGCTGAATATTTTTTCAGACAGCCATATTCATATTTCACATATTTCCCAGGCCTTTGACTTTTACTTTACATTTCTAATCCATGCACACTCTGTAGAGTCAACACAGACATGCATAACCTTTATTTTTTATTCTAATTGTTCGCGTAAAGGCCCGATGATTTGCAGCACTTGTAATTTGAGGGGGAAAAATTAAAATACACCTGCGTTTTATTTACTGAATTCCTTCAGTGCTAGTCAATGAAAATAAAACGCTATCTTTTGTTTTGTTTTGCAGAAAAAAAATCGACATTATAATTTAATTTTTGTGAAGAATTTCTGCCTTTACCTTTTTGCTTTCTGCACTGTACATTATATTTAAAAAATATTAAATGCATGATTTAATTTGGAAGTGTCACGATATCTTGGAATATATTTTTGTTGATGCACATTTTGCCTCCTCGGCACTTATCCACACTCAGCTTTTAAAATCCTGCAACTTTTAATTTCACCTGCGACCCTTCAAATTATTATTATTATTTTTATTATTATATGGCATATGCTTGCTGTCCTCGTGCAGGTGAGAAATGTAAGCTTTGATAAGTTTGCAGCGAACATCCGACTTGTCTTGATATTTTCTTTTTTTTTGCCTAATTAAACCTTAACCATAATTTGGTGCCTGCAATAATTAGGCCTGTGCATACCAATTAAGGGCGCGTTTGGGGAATTAGCGTGAGAGCGAACTGATTAAATAATTCATCTCTTGTATTTTGATCTGATTTCCAGGACGAAGTGGAAGAGGCAAACGGCGGTCGGATTAGAGCTCCTGGCTGAAGCAGGAAACTACTCGGCCTTACAGAGAATGTTCCCGTCGCCCTATTTCTACCACCCGAGCCTGCTGGGCACCGTGGACAGCACGACGGCAGCCGCGGCGGCCGCAGCCATGTACAGCAGTATGTACCGGACTCCTACCGCGCCGCATCCCAGCCTCCAGAGACCTCTTGTCCCGAGGGTGCTCATTCATGGCCTTGGGCCGGGGGGGCAACCGGCACTAAACCCCCTGTCTAACCCCATGCCCGGCACACCGCACCCGCGATAAAACTCGAAACAAGACGAGCAAAGACGATGAACCAGAAACCTGGTTGAACACGTGATGTGAGTAACTGCATCGGAACCACATTGCAGGACTTGTTCTCCCCCTCTCCCCCCAAAAAGACACATTTAAAGACATTTTACAGAAGTAAAGGAGGTATTTAATATAGGCCCAGGTAGCCTAAGCCCAGTCCGAAAGACTCTCTGTCCGGGCCGGGACAGAACCACAACAAGGACTGCTCATGTCTGATTGTTTGTTTGTTTGTCTTTTGTACAAATACACTTACATTAGCAAATAAACTTATAAAGTTTATTAGATGGAGAAGAACGGAATGAATAAAGAAGTAATGATACTAATTGAATTTGCAGACGCTTCTCTTCAAACTGGAGTTCAAATTTCATTTTTACGCAAACTTTAATACAAGAAAAAAATGTAGTTATGAATTTATCAGTTACACATTATTGGTTGTAAACCGGGTATTTCCAAATAACGTAACGTTTTATATTGTAAAATATATTATAAAAAGCATTTTCTCTAATAATTATATTGACATAATAATTTCAATAATTACAGTGCTGTCCAACCCTGATAATCTCACTCCACCCTTTTTGGATCTTGACATAATTTTTATGACACAAATGGATCAACTTAAATAATTTGCCACAGGAGCATATGGTGCTGAGATTGAAAGATATTTCATTTAGTTTCAAACTCACCGACTGGAGGTCACTTTCCACGCCTTTATATTTATGTTTACCAGCACATATACATATGGATGCGCAGCAGCTGATTGGTGGTGGGATGAATGGTTTTGATGAGTCGGGTATATACTGGGAATGTGGCCTTGGCTTAGCAGCTGTTCCCTGGGAGCACAGCAGACAATAAGCCTGAATTTCTCAGCGTGAGCGATCAGGCGCAGGATCAGGAGAAGAAGCCTGCAAGAAAGGGGAAAAAAAAGAAGCTGCTGATAATCTGCTCATTCTCAATAACCAATAGGCGCTGGTGAACTTGTTTCAGGAAGTTTTGAGGGGGAATAATCTCTATTGATCTTAATCTTAATGCACATTATGGTATTTTTTTCAGTGTCACAACATTCTGTGCATCACTCCGTCATTTGCAGTTTGGCATCATCTTGCTTTGCACCTTTTAAAATCCTGTTTTTAATGTTTTTTTGAGCGATATTACGCATTACTCTCTTTCTGTGGAGCGACTTTCTGGATGTGTATGTGCAGCGGTGCGTTCAGGAGCAAAACTAAACAAACACAGCGCGCGTCTGAAATTAAATGTTATCAAAATACTTAGATTTTATTTAGCCTCCCATAAGCGCGCACCCCGGAGAATGTGGCGGGGAGGCGCTCCGTGTGAATTAGCGCCTCGGGGCCCGTTTGTTTGGGTTTCTTTTCTTTGAAACCATCGCTTATTAACAGTAAAGCCAAATTGACCTTTGCTGGTCTATAAAAAGATGAGGAATGCATGCAAACATCCAGCAGCCATATTTTATTTTACCTTTGATTTTTATTTCCCTTTAGAAATAAAATTCTAAAGAGTTTATGAGCACCTTCTTTTTTTGTTGTTGCTGATATTTTCATTCCTGCCATTTTAAGAGAAAACACGGCTGCATTTTAATGCTGGTATTTAAAAAAAATCTCCTTAGCAAAGCGGTGGTGTAAACCCACATGAATACATATGGCAGCAGTGTCATTTTGCCAGGAGAAGCAGTAAACACAGGCTTAAGTTTAGCTGCGTCTTAATACTTTGAACACATGTTAATGCAGCCTGTTTAAGCCGTCTGCTTGTCATTCACTGCATGGACACCTCTCTCAGTCATTTAGTGCAGAACAGTCCCGCTGCTTTCACTTTCTGCAGCGTGCACGGACAGCGCCTTTAAGGACTCACTGCAGCCATTAGACGCGTTTTTTCCCGTTTAACCAAATTGCCAGGGCCGGAATTATCACTGGCTCGAGTGTTCACGGCACAATTACGGCGCGCTCCTCACGCAGAGTAATTACACTAAATACAATATCCATTCTCATTAAATCTCAGGGTTTATGGATAACAGAGCGAAGGCGCGTCGGGCTGCAGGAGGAAGGTTTGGAGAGCGCGCTTTTGGAGAATAAATCGCTCTGGCCTTGTAAAGCAGTGATTGCGAAAACAGCTCTGGCCTATATCGCCAGCGTTGAAAAATATTAGCCTACCATATTGACCCTACAGCTTCTGCCCATTACTGCAGTATAGTGCCGACGCATGTTGTTCATATGCATGACTTCTACAGCATTATTTATTTATTGCACTCTGCGGGTGGGAGGGGTGGGGGTGTCGGCGGTTGTGCGGGCTGTTCCAATTCATTAATAATAGCCTAAGCCGTACAGCAGCACTGAATTAATAGGCTGCTACCACCTCAGAGTACCTGGTAATTTTGGGCGTTGCTATAATCAGATTTTTTTGTCTGTATATTTTTGTGGTATGTCTCCAAATGAAGCAGCTTTCAGTTAGCTTAAACTGGGCCACAGTGAGTTTAAATTAAATTGGCAGCGAGGCTCGCTGGCATCTTCTGCGTTTCGATCAATGGCACAATGAATTTATTTTTATTATTTTCAGTATTTTTATTATTTTGAGTCATGCTCAGTGAAGTTTAAAGACAAAAACCGGAATATTATTTGCGTAAAAACGCACGATATGTGAAATCTTTTAGACCTGATAGAGCATGATGGTTTTTTTGGATTACAACTCCCTGTGAATTCGCTGCTGAGGCCAAACGGAGTGTTTTTGGGGAAGATGAGCAATACTTGAGAAAACACAATCACCGGTGGAGAAAAAAAAGGGCAGCAGACTTGAATAAAGAGGATTAGGCCTTTCTTTTACATGGCGCATATTATCCAGAACAGATGGGCTTTAGAGAGTCGTTTTCTTCTTCTTCTTGCCTCAAGGAACCTTGTTGGGCACTTTAATTGCCACTTTTTCCAACTGATGTAATGGTGGGATATCTTTTTCATTACAATAATGAGGTAACACTTGCTCTCCTTGGCCTCTCATTATCACATCTCCTACATCACTCACTAAACACAAATTTAACCCCACCCCCTTTTCCCCCCAAAAAAAACCCTTGCGCTAACTTCTCCTATACATCTTGTACACTATCATCAACAGCTGCTGTCTACCGTCTCCCTGCCTGACTGTGTGTTGATGAGTCCTTTTCATTACCAGCCTGCAGGAGAATTTGGAGCTCTGCATAATAATAGTTTGACCAGCAGCGTTTGGAGGTGGATCACATTTTTAAAATGGTAGTTTCTATAGTGCACAAGATGTTGCTTTAGCCACCAAAACACATGCATCAAGTTAGTGTATGGACAGACACAGTGAGTGATTTGGTCAGTCTTGATATTTTCTCCGTGGGCACTTTTTTGACTCCTTAATCATCAGCACTCTGTGGGAAAAAAAATCTAAGGGAGTTCTTCCAAATTTTAAACCCTACTGTAAGGCTCTAGCTGCACGGTAAGAGGTGCAGTGCGCTTCATATATTTTGAAATGATCGTTGAAAATAAATATTCTGTATGGATTTATTAAAAATAGAAGGGATGTGTTTGTGTGCAAATCAGCAATTCATTTAATAGAAGATTGCAGAAAACACTTCTTTCCATAGGCGTAGATTTTGGGGGAATTTGCAGGGGACACATCCCCCTCGCTAATTAGAGCATTTGTCCCCAGCAATTAAAAACATGAAAGTGGCAGAGGAGTTTTGTCATTTATATGCGAAAAAAGCACAAATTTGGTGCATTAAAAATACACCAGAATGCAGGAAATTTAAGTTTTTGATACTCAAAATGAAAGGGAATCAAAACCTACACCCTTGCATCCTTCAACGTTATTTAGCATTTATTTTACCATTAATGTAAATGCTAATACATTTACAGGTATGATGCAGTATCACAATTTCCTAAGGGGTCATAGAAGAATATTTTTAAGTCTACCTGAGCATTATACATGCTAAGAATTTAATTGTTTATATGGTGTTTATTTCTTAATTTTTAGTACTAAACTTATCAGGATTTTTTTTGTGACAACTTCTCAGTAAATATTAGGCCAAAAATCAATTTTACCTTGAAATCTCTTGTCCCGTTTGTCCATTGTAAATGCACTGTATATATCAAATTAACAGAGATTCATTTTCAGTTTGCTGAGATGTCAGGAAATCCATAGCAGTGAAGTACAGGGTGTTTAAAGTGAACCGAGGTCAGGGCGATTATCAAAGACTGTTAATCACAGTTTCCCTTGTTGACAGAGTTGCCATTCTCTCTGACCTGGCAACATGTTGCCTCCATTGCCTCTGTGTTGATATACCAAATTAGTAACAGGAAGTATTTCTGATGAAAAAGAGCTTTCCCGAGCTAAAAACGCTCCTAAAGTTTGTTTGTTAAGAGCAGGGAGTAACCAGGGAATAGACTTGTTGACACGCAGGCTGTAAGCCACCCACTCGTCCTCTCATAAACACCCAGCTCACGCCTGAGCTGAGACTAGCCCGGACATCTGCAACAACCCTGCTGAATGATGCCGTATAGCTGCGACATATCATAGTTTAAATGGCCTCATCATTTCAGCAAATCCAGCCAGTTTCCCTCTCTCTTTTTGTCAAGTGACAGGACAGCTGATGGCAGAGAAGCTCCGCTACCTTTCAAGTTTCAACCAGGCGCCGTCACATGCGACCGCACAACCAAGAAGAAAAAAGTCTGTCAGCAGTGATGTCAAAAGCTTCAATTTTTACAGAGCAATTAGGGGTTTCATCACAGCGGAGTGATGTCAGGATTCATTACGGCTCAGCAACAGCTAATTGCTTCAAGGTTAAAGTAACAGATCTGACGGCATTATATTTTAAGTGACAGACTCAAATTCTGGTGGTGTTTCACAGAGCGCAGAGCTGACATTAAGGGAGTGTGCTCGGGAGGATGGGGGCTGAGAAGCAATTGAAATTACTGCATATTAGGATTGTGATTGGTTAGAGTAGCAGTAACTCTCTCAGGAACATGCATGGGGACTGCTGTTTGGGTCTACCTCTGTAAGGGGAAACAAAGGACAGTGTAACGTGCACTTTGCAAACATCCTTTCAAGTACTCCAGCCTTGAATTGTCTGTTGGCCCTCGTGAGTATAAAATCAGGCTGTTCTCATTCACCGTTTGTACCGAACCAAAAGTAATGAGCTGGGATTCATATATAATCCATTGTAACTGTAGGCCAGGAGGCTGTGTTTATATGACGGGAGCAAAGGACGAAGCCAGATGACGTAGTATAAAGAGCAACAGCGTCCGTGAAGGAAGGAGGTCAGTGTGGAAGGATGGGTCAAACAAACACAGGACTTTGACCCAGGACACTGTTTGTGCCCTGTGTGAACCTAAAAGTCGACGTTGAGTTCGTTGAAGTTGTGTACATAACGCTCATCATGCCTTGATTATTTTCCTAAACTCAAGCTAACCAGCAGTGGTGATAAGTGTAATATATCATGCAATTGATTTTATGATGTCAGACTAATGGAAAATTAGTTCAAACTGCTCAGCGACGTTACATGTTTCTCTTTTTTGCTTGTGACGCTTTACAATGAAGCAGAACTTCCTCGTTCCTCATCTTGGAATCATTCACGTGAATGATAAAGGCCTGAAAGGGTTGAAGCTATAGCACTTCAGGAGAAAGCGGCAAAGATCAGAGAACAAGTAACTAAAAACAGAATTTAGCTTTTCTCATATCTGGTCAATCATTCCGTAACCACTTGTAGGGTTTCACCATTGCACAGTTTTATACCTGCAAAACAGATTTTTTTTATGCCACTTGGGGCAGTGGAGATACTTTGCGAATACAACACTGACATATAACTTTTTACATTGATATGGATAATGTATTAGCAAGTGTTAGGACTTGGCTCTACACATCCAGCAGACTTGGCGCAACATTCATTCGGAGCTGTGTTTTACGGCCACTTGGCCATTGTAAGTCTAAACCTCATTCTCATTTTTGCTCTGCTTTTGTCTCCACCACTCCTCAGAACAATATCTGCCTTATTAGATGCTAAATGCTCCACTAGGTTCACCAACTAGCAGCTAGCTTTGTCTGATCAATTGTCATTTGGTGCCGGGAAGCATACAGTGGGTTAGAGTTACATTTTTGCGTTTCATACAAGTTGTTTTTTGCCACAACATCGCTGTGTTTCCTGCCAGGCTAGCGCCATGGTGAGCGCTAGTTTTTCATCCAGACATCGCTGCTTTTCCAGCTGGCATTGTGCCACCAAAACCGAGTATTGTGAGCCAAAACGTAATCTTTTCCTAATCATAACAAAGTGGTTTTAGTGCCTAAACCTGACTGCACATTAACGTTAAATTTCAACTTATCCTCTACAAAATAACATAAATGTCATCATGGTTTGCAGAAATTTACAATGCCAACATTTATTCTGGAGATTTGGTTGGAAAACAACAAGAGTCTGAACCAGAACAGCAAAATCGTTGGCCTGACAAACAAAACAATGAACAGAAAGTGATAAAATGTAGAACTTTGGAAAACCACTGTAATTGTCTGTTACTTCATCACTACAAGAGACCCCATGCACATGCAGGTGATCATGTGTGACCTATTGTCAATATAGAATATCGACTCTAGCCGCTCTGAGACGTAGCAACAGTGAGCTGAAGCAGTAGTGAGCTCCGGCTTTAGCCTGGGCTAAGCTAGCACCCTTGTATTTAGACCTTTTCATAACTTAATGACCCAATTTAAGAGAGAAATCGAATGTATTTGAGCAAAATGAATTATAGATTGGTGCATCCATGCCAGAGAGCCGCTGGAGTCATTCTCTTCAAATGAGCAGTTGTTTACCCTTGGCTTTTTCTCCTCTTAAAGTAGAATACCTGATCCTTTGAACTGATTGTTTGTTTAACCGCTGCTGGGAATCAAGAATCCCTGAGGTCTGAGTAAGTGTTGATCTAAGGTTGGATTTGAAATAGCCTAATGAGGAACTCTTTGGATAATTAGTGATAGCTGGAATGCTTGTGGATAATTTGAGTGCTTCGCCACCCTGTATGAGCAAGACGACGGGGAGGAGGGCGGATGATGAAAGAACAGAAAGATCAGGGTTAATGAAAATTAGCATGTCAAGTTAGTCCCTACCTCTGTGCTTTTTCTTTTTTTTAATCTTTTGTTCCTTCTTAAGATGCGTTATTGTTGATGTAATGGAACAATTAGCGGCGTGGTTCATTGTGGGGAGGAGGTTCTGCTGCTGCTGCTGCTGCTGCTGCTGCTGGAACTGCAACTAACGCTGTGGTAATTAGAGTCAGGGAGGTGTCTCGTGGTGAGGTCCAGCAGGAAATGAAGAGGTGGCAGTGGGCCTATGGGGAGAAAAAGGCTGCCCCCCTTCTGTGCCCACTCGGTAGTCAGTGAGAGACCACAAACAGGAGCTGTGCCCAGTCCAGACAATCATACAAGTTTGGACTGGTCTGGACTAAACCGCCAGTAATTCTGCTTCTGATAGTTTTCACGGTTGATCTGTCGTGTGTGTGTGTGTTTGTTTGTGTGTGTTAGGACACATAGCCAGTGTTAGGAAAGATTATTTTTTTGTCTTTTATAAGAGTTGTCATTTGTTATCAGATAAGCAATAAACTAGGCATGGGGTGACACCAAAATTACATGTCATGATTATCATTCCAAAATAATGGAAATTCACGATTTTATCACGTTAATTATAAGACAAACAGGAATAACTTTACCTTACATTTTGTTAAAAATTGCATCACAGATAGGGAACAGATTTTTTTATTGAAATACAAACAGTCGTAAATAAGATTTAACTTCCTTTTTTTGTGGGGTGATACTAGGGGGAATCACCAGAGGCCTCGTGATAGGATATTACCACCATACATAATTTACGATACCGCATTACTGCGATTTTAAACATTGCGATATGCTGAGTATTGCGATAAAATATATCGTGATTTATTACCTTTTTTTTTTCAACTGTAAATTATGTCCCCCCTAAAAAACTTGCCGTCCATGTATCGATGCAATATTGTCACTGAAAAATATTGCGATAGTGGGCAAGGTGAACCTTCAGCTGTGGTGACAGGTTCAAGGAACTTTCAGACGCAACGTAATTTGACTTGCACTTGCCGCTGTTTTTAGGACATACAGGGCTGGTGGACCTGCTTTGCTCAACACAGCGAAAAGCTGCAGTGGCACAAGCCATTGGAAATGTTGGTTTCAGAGCTCGGTGGTGCCGTCGTTACAATATATCTAAAAGGACCTCCACTTTCCATTGTGTTGGAAAGCCTGGAAAAATCATGGAATTTGACAATTTTGCCTCCCAGTCTTGGAAAAGTCATGAAATTAGTAAAATCCTTGAAAGGTTTGGAAAGGTCATGGAATATTGTTGTGAGTCATGAAACTGTTGCAGCAATAACCTTCAACGTAATATAATATAACTGTGAATTTATTTTCTGTAGGTCTGTTACAAGAGCATATGTGACGATTTCTTTACCATCACATTCGTTAATTTTCTCTCTACGTCACAGGGCAAGAAAATAATGTTGTGACAGTGTGATTCAACATGTAGGGTCATGAATCCCAACGTTTCCATACCTTTGACCCAAGAACTTAGAAATTTTAGCATATTTATGAGATGGAGGAGCTGACATGGGCAACTGAGGGCATTTGGTGTTCACTTGGAACGCCACTTTGATTTGAACTGCTTTGAAAGTAGAGTGTGGCAGTGCAAAGGTACAGAACATTGTTTTTGTAAACAAATATACCAACAAACCAACTGTCGGCTGTCTCTCCCTCACTCTGGGAGCTCTGTTTCTCCACGTTTGTGGACCGTCTATAATAATACAATTAACATTTTGGGTAACATATAAGATACAGTTCTGTTCTTGTTGTGAATGGTCATGGACATTTGATTATGGGTTCTTGAAAAGTCGTGGAAAAGTTTTGAAATTTTGTCTGTGAAAATGTGTGGGAACTCGGTATGTTAGCAAGATAAAATACTTTTTTTCTAGGCACAATATTGACGATTATTCCGATAAATGGAAATTCAACACAGTCAACTTTTTGTGTGTTTTTTTTTTTTTTTTTTAATTTATTTATTTATTTTTTTTATCACAGTTCACAATAAAATGGTGTCTCGTCCCATCCCGACAAACAACAAACATATTAAAGTCCAACAGTGTTATATACAGTATCAGGGAGTAGCTAGTAACATGGGTTAGGAATGACTTCTTTTGGCAGAGCCTATTTCCAGACATTTGTCAGCCTTCTTGCCCAGTTTAAAATGTGTTAGAAAAGTAGTCAAAAAGTAATCAAATGTAATAAGTAACATTACTTTGATAAGGTAAATAAAATAGCTACATGACTTATTACACTTCTAACACGGTACTTGTAATCTGTAACCTATTACATTTCAAAAGTAACCTTCCTACTGGTTGTAAATGAGATCAAGCCTAAATGACAAACTGATGAAACAGCTCCAGTGACAGTCTGTTCTGTTACGATGATTCTGAAAGAGAGCAGTGTAAATAACCGTCGACTTCATGTTGTAATGATGAACGATATGTACAGAGGCAGCAGAAGAAGTCTAAACAGGACCAGAGCCGGATCTGATTTTACAACACGGCAAAGCAAGGGTGACGCTGTTAACCTCATTTCCATCACATTGTTTGTTTTTGTTTTGGATCACAAGAATAAGCAGCAAGCTCTTGCTGGAGGTTGTGTTGTGGCACAGTTAATTACATTTTTTAAATTAAGGCTGTCTTCAGATCGGCTCCGGTAAAGGCTGACATTGAGAGCAACATTGGGTGTGAAGAAAAGGACTGATAGGAGTTTACAAGTACCTGCGATGTGCAAGCACAGGCCTGCCGAGTGGTGAAATGTGATTAGGAGCTTGTGCTAAGCACTGTCTGGCCCTCTCACCACTTCACTGCTGCGGGCTTCAGGCCATGCAAGTTGTTGATTGGCGCAGCATTTCTGGAAATTTCACAACCATCATCTCCTGCTAGAGTTGGAACGCCTGTATTCCTAACACATGCATATGCAGACATATGTCTGTATCTCATACGCATAACGTGGTGAGAAACTTGGACATATGCGTGTGCATAAACACATAGAATTGCTAAAAGTGCTGCTAAATGGATGAGGGAGGATCAGATCACCAAGGGAGTCAGAATGGTACACTGAAACAATCATTGTGTTTTTCACTGGCAGTTGGAAATGAACAGAGCTTTTCCAGGGACAAAACTGGTCTTTCTCTGCATTAACTATGGGTATGGGCTTTTTATAAGGTTATTTTCCCCATAGCCACACAAAGCAGCTACCCCCCTGGTTGAAGCGATTTGCTGTTCACAATGCCTCAGCTTAACCAGCTAGGTCAGGTCAAGTTGACTCGGACAATAGGGACTTTAGTGTCTCACCCACAGCACAGAGTGTCGCAGAAACAAAGCAGCTCGCTGCAAGTGGAGCAAACATTTCATAAAGTCGTGGCCTCAGTCTATAAATGTCCCGTCTAATCTGCTCGTTCTCATCAAGCAGACCTTTTATCCATTGCGGGCTTTGTTTAAAAAAGAAATCAATATTTGGCAAATTATCGTACCGCATTAAATCCTTGTGCCAAATTTATTGTCTAACGTTGATGCACATTACTACAGAAAGTGTATTTTCCATGTTATTGTTTGTTGACTTTCAGTTGAATCATACCATGATGGTATTTTCTGTTTAAATTCTGTTGTCCAAATGAATGGCTCTGAGAAATTGGACGTAAAAACAGTCATCTAAATTTCTGTTTTAAATGTGTGGAAAAATTTTGTATGCTGGAATAATATTCACATCATCTTCATGATACTGATTTTAACCAAAGTACCTGGTCCTACAATGAAGAATGTGCATTCTTCTGATGATAGATTTTTCTTGAGTAAGTATGTTTTTAAGGAAAAAAGCTTTTCTTTGTCTTCTTTGGTCGCAAATGGGCTGCAACTACAGATTATTTTCATTAATGGTTAATCTCTCATTTATTTTCTTGATTAATTGATTCGTTGTTTGGTCTATAAAATGTCACAAAACGGTGAAAATTTTTGACCAAAGTCTGAGATGACATCCTCAAATGTCTTTTTTGTCCACAACCCAAAGATATTTGGAGGAGTTTTTTTTTTAAAAAAAAATCACATTTAAGAAGATGGACTTTGAGAATTCTGACTTATATTTGAACTCAAATTGATAAATTGATGATCAAATTAGTTGGGAATCGTAGTAGTTCTTGTTGTTGACTCTCAGTTTGAGAAAACAAGACATTTGAATATGTTCGCCTACACTCTGGGAAACTGTTAAAGGCATATTTTTTTACCACTTTCTATCATGTCAGAGACCAAAATATAAATCAGTAAATCAAAAAACCTCAGGGCAGATGAATCAATGATAAAAATGAAAATGCACCAGGATGGATATCATGAGTTTTCTAAACCTACACACGGAAAGAAACAGTGTTTTCATTGAATGACCTTTAGGTTTTCAGCACACGCAGACAGTGTAATATCATTAGAGGTTGGCACTCACTGTCACTGATGTACTCTTCTGAAATGACTCGGGGAGAGGCCCAATTATAACAGAACATATGTGTGATAATAGGGAGATAATTGCGTGGTGTTCACCATACCCATTTTAAGACCCAGCAGCTAACTCTCCTCTCAGCTGCAGCATGAAAAATACATTTCAGCTCGCTCATTCCAGCCCACAAATACTGCAAAGCCAGCCTCCAGTTATCATTACAATATACAGTAGCTGTGATATCAGGTATATATGAAAAATAAACTAAAAACACTCTGGTATTACTACCACGCCTGAACGCAGGCATTCAAAGAAAATTCCCTGAATATATCACAGAGGCTGTATACGTTGTCCATACTTTATGGATGTGCACATCAACACCTACGGGAATTCATATACAAAGGTCTCTCTGCAGCGTACACAATGGCTGCATATAGCAGGAGATGAACATCTGATTTGTCACATTTGAAACGCTAATGTTTAAACCAAAAGGAAGAGCACACAGTAATGTGTTCATTCATCTGCATAAACACCACCTGTCCCGGCACAGACAACTCCTCAAGCAGCGAAAGTTTAGTGGCAGCCTGTGTGCAAGCCAATCAGTGGGGGCCCAGCTGTGGTTTCACGAACCCGTAGCGTTTTCAAGTGTCAGAAAGCGCTCTGAGTACTGTTGGTGGTGCTAGAGAGAGAATACTTTCATTTCATGTCATCCGCCAGCGAGACGAATAGGCGACACGATAACAAAAAGAAAACAGGGTGTGCTATCACGATTGACATCCAAAGGTAATTTATGCTGGCCCTTTATTTACTCACGCAGCCTCCGTATACACACTGAGAGTTGTTCTTGAAGGCTAATTTGGAGCATATTTGGCATATTGCAGGCCCTCTCTCCTTAAGAATTTCCATCATTTGTCTCAGGCATGAGCAATGTGTTATCAAAATCCAGAACAGCATTGATCACCTCGCCTTTTTTTTTTTTTTATTGTTATCATCCCTGGAACAGCTCCTTAGTGCCAAAGCTTTTGTTTGTTTTTTCCTGTTGTTTTTTTCTACACTGATACTAGAACAATACTGTCAGTTTCTGTCTTGACTTCTTTCCAAAAGTGGAATATGGCATGTTCCTCAAATCGGATCTGTAATGAAAAGGAAAGCTTGCCTCACATGACACCTCTTCAGCTGCATGGGAGGGACAAAGCTTGTAGTTTGTTTTGATGGTTAAAGAGGGGATGGCATCTGGCATCGTAATTATTTGAATAAATTACCGCGGAGCAGTGATAAATGAAACCGAAGTGCTGTCAGATCTTGATCAGATTCAGGCTTTTTTTTTTTTTTTTAAAGCACTTTTCTTTTAGAAATACAACCACGGTTCTCAGAAGACTATTTTTTAATTATGTGTCATCTGCTCTCTTTGACTGCAGTATTTTTTCTTATTTGATAAATGCAATTCAATTACCTATTGCTTTTGATAAATGCAATTCAGCAACTGGAAATCTTTTTCTTTGACTCAGGGTTAGGGTTTTTTTTCTTCTTCTTTTTATTTTCCACAATTGTAGTTTACGTAATGGTCACTTCTTTCAAGTAGTCCACTTTCAAGGGAAGCTTTTAAAGGTAGAATTGTGGGTAAGTCGACTGTCACCACCAAAATCATATGACTGATCTGCGGGGAAGAAAGGGCCAATTAGAGATCATTTGGCAAAGAAGCTTTCGATTGCTTTCACTCCCGTCTTATTTGGTCTTTTGTTGACCTCTGCTGAGAGCAAAGGCGGATTCTCTGACAACCAGGAGATGGGCCGCTGCCACGCTGCTCTTTCATCTCGCATTGTGAGAGCACAAGTGCCTGTGTCCGCCAACCACTTTAATCAACTTAATGCAACTGATACTGCCTGTTGTTATGAGCCTGGTTGGATTCAAAGAGGCCCACAGATGCACGATGCTGCGGAGGCTTTTCCGCAGACCTCTGTGGCCAACAAGTGCTATGTGGGTTAGAGGCGGAGGCACGGGGAAGATGGGGGGTCACGGGATGTGCAGACAACACTCAGACAACCTGTCTGCAAGGGCATGCTGGTCCCTCTCTCCTTTCCTTCCATATCCACGTCTTTACAAGGGCTACACAGCACATCTGATGTGATATGTGGGTGATGGACCTTTGTTTAGTTCAAAGGTGCATACCTCTTTATTCCTAAGTCCCTTTGTGGATCCTTGGGCCTTGAAATATGTATAACTGTCCTTTTCATTCCAGCCATCTGAGGGGGAAATCAAAGGCTGAAGTTTCTGGGAGAATCATTTGAAATGGAGTGTCCATACAGTGTCATCATTTCTTAACCTGCTACCTAGCACAGAGCCCTTCATGACCTCCAAAACAGGAACATCCACGATAGGCTTAGCCACAGCATCAAAATGCGTTATCATGTGTTTCCAATGTGTGGCTGTGAATATTTTCAGGTAAATCAGGCTGCTTAAATCTTTAGTTAGGTGTTTTCAGTAAAGCACTATCACACCTAATAATATGTTGTGTTTATATACATTTTTGATTTTCTGTAACATGTTAACGTCATATTTGTCCTTTCTAATGGATGCAACATTAAAGGTGCAGTGTGTAGGATTTAGGGAGAACTATTGGCAGAAAGTGTATATAATGTTTTCTTTTGTGAATAATCACCTGAAAATAAGAATAGTGTTTTCATTACCTTAGAATGAGCTTTTATATCTACATAGGGAGCAGGTCCTTATGTATGCCATGTTGCACTGCCACGTTTCTACTATAGCTGAGAATGGACAAACTAAACACTGGCTCTAGGTAGGGCCAATTCGCATTTTCGCGTCTGCCACTGTAGTTAGCAGCCCCTCTGCGATGAGAGCATCGGAAAAACCAGTTAAATCACCGGTTACATTTGTTTTGTAGAGGAAGACACCTCTGCAGATAATTCTGCTCCTGCTAAAAATCTCCTAAACGTCTCAATCTTATCATTGATGGTTATCAAAGCCAGAACATGAGCACACATTTGCAGGTGCTGGGCAAGTGGGCCATCTGTGCCGAACCAAACAGCGTCGTAGAAACACTGATATGTACTGTTAAACTGCTTTATTTTTTTAATCACCTGGTCTGGTTGTTGAGAAAGAGACCTCTGTGGATAATTTGGCTCATGATAAAACCCTCCTGAACATGTTTTATGATTATGATTCTCTGGACAATATAATATTTGCTGCCCCAAATGATTTTGAATCAGTTTAACTCTGGGGCCTGAGGGAGGTGTTGAGGTGCCAGCATCATCTTCGCGTGGCTCTAGGGTTAGGGTTAGCGCTTCAATTGTGTTTCGCGTTTTAATTTGGACAAACCCTTGTTTCAAAATTACCTGTGTACATTTGGACGAGGCCTGAGACAATATATTTACATTGCCACAGCTTCATTACGGATTGCTGTCAACTCCGGATCAAGGAAATAATTTTAGTCTTCACACAGTTCATTTAACCATTCTCACTGCAAGATCGTCAAATACTTGGTCAGTGATTCCTGCATCAGACGCAGGTGAGAAAAGCCATCCTTTTGTGGTGGTATGATACACTGCCAGGCGGCGTCAGATTATAATACTGCCTAATGGTGCCTGAAAACAACGTCTGAAAGTCCCCAGGGAGTACGGTGAATGGGTCCAATAAACACTGGACTTTCACTCAGGAGCCTGGTGTTTGCTTCCTGAATGTTGAGCCAAACCATGATGGTTTTGTTTCTAAACCTAACCACATGCTTTTGCTGTACAAGGAAATAAACGTGAATTCAAGGTGTTTCACCAACGTTGTAAGTTCATTGTGAAAAAGACTGTGACAAGCAGAAACCTTACATTTCCTGTGAAAACGAGTGTATTTTAAGAAACAACATGCATTTAACAGGTGAAAAAGGTCCCTGAATGCAGCAACAGATGCACCTAGTATGCCCGCACGTCATATGTAGACGTCAAAAGTCCACTCAGCGAGTGGCGATATGTGACGAGCTGGGGGTGAGAATATGTTGGTTTCACAGTAAACTGACAGAACTGGTCCGACAAACAATTAAAGATTAATTCGGGAAGAACGTGTGTTACTCCACAGTACAGGTTAATAGAAACAACGTGAAACATGGGGGTTGTGGTTTTGTTTGCATTGTTAAATTTTAACCTTAATATAACTTTTATAATATGAGAGACAATTTACAGTCTCTGCACAAAACCATGCCTTGGCTGTTTTTAAAAAATACATTGCTTTTCTGACTTAGCGTTGTGGCTTAGAATTTGTGTAAAACGCAGACGTAAATAAATGAAAGTATAGACGTGAAAGGAGTAATTGACATGTGATCCAGCTCTGTTTAATTGGTAAAGAGAAAACTGAAATTGAGAGACCTCTCTTACGGAATAGAATTATTAACGTCCATGTAAAACCACCTCTCTGGGAAACACTGATGTTAGACAATAGGAATCGTCTGATAATACCTGTGTCTATTGTCTGCTGTAAACAGGAAATTTAATTGAGTAGTGCAGAAGCCTTACAAAAGGACAGAGAGAGACACACAGCCCTCCAAGGCATGACATTGTTTTTGACTTGGCAAAGTGCTGAGCTCAACAGCAGACCACTAACAAGGAGACAATCACCCCTGAAGGAAGGATGCATACACAGAATGGCAGGAGGACTCTTCTTTAAAGGGAAAGTGGTAAGCACTCACTCCAATACTCCTGTGGTTACTTCCTCAGTCATAACAAAGGTCTACCGGACGGTGATTTTCATACTCCGTCTCTCCCGCTTCATTTTCTATTTGCACTGTGGTTCAACATTAAGATTTCTCTTGAATATCAATAATTTAGCTTTTGCTTGGAGTTCATTTTCAAAGCACTCAGTCAGATGAAGAAAAAACTGTATCAACTTGCTTTTATCTAACACTGAGAACAAACCAATCTAAGGCATTGATGTTATTTCTCTGCTTTGTTGTCTGAATTGGAGCGTTGATCCCCGAGACACAGTGGAGGTTTTGTTTTTATCTTTGGATTAAGGAAGCATAGGTCTTTTTTAGATTGGGGAGTGCTCTCGCAGGGGTCAAATAACAGATTAATAGGTCCAGTAATGAGCTCCCTGGAGTGTCCAAGTCTCTCCGACTTCCCCAACCTCCATTATGTCTTTTTATGATGGATGATGGCAAACATCATTCACACATCTCAAAGAAAAATGACTGGGATGCCATTTGTGTGAAGGAGAAACATCAGCTGTAGTGATGTATTGTTCTGGTATGATGTTCTCTTTTGTATCTTTGTTTGTCATCCATGCTAAACTGTCACTGCTGTCTCCTTTTGTTTGGTCTCCTCACAGCAACAGGAATGTTAACACGCCACTCTGGGTTTCTTGAAGGTGCTTAAAGGAACCTGGGTTTTAGATCTGGTGAATTCGTCTGCTTTGATGCGATCACGTCATTGATGCTCAGACCACACACTTGAAAAATGTGAATGACGAGACACCAAGGCCGCCCATTCTTTCCTCACAACAAGCCACTTACTGCTTAATCAGCACAAATCAGTCAGAGGTGGTTTAAGGCAATCGACTGTCAACAGTATAGCGATGCATTCATTTCAGTCCAGTTTTCGTACTTATAAATCGAACTATCAGAGCAGATTTTTAAAGTTTGAACTCGTACAAACTATTGTACATATTTGCACATTAAACGCATCTTTGGTTTGAGATTGTGTTGGTATTATATTGCCATTCAACCCTGTGGCCAGACAAGAATGACAATACTGGATCATTCTACAAAATGTCAATGAGAATTCCCATCGCTTTTACATTTTTCTTACATTTACATCACCTGTTAGGGAGCCAATACCACAGGATTTGGTTCAGGGCTGGCGATATAAAGAAAATCAAATATCACAATATTTTTTAACAAATACTCTATTTGGATATTGAGACAATATTGTAGGCACTTTCACAAAATATTAACATAATGAGATTTTTGAAAATCACCAGTGATGTGGAGGTAATGACGAAATGGGTAAAGGCAAATAATAGAACAGCTAGAACAGACTGGTAAGTTAAGAAAATTACATCACTTCACTATCATGCAGCCGTTAAAACCAGGACAAAACACTTTCGAAACGACGTCCAAAATCTATGACGATACCTAGTCTCGTATTATGATATATCAATAATCAATATATTGCCCCGCCTTAGCTAGCATCAATGCTGATAGAAATACCCTTTATTATTATAAGCAGCTAATTTACGATCATGTTTTATGAGGCCGAATGAATTATCAGTAGGCTTCTGGGTACATTTTTAATACCACTGAATAATTTGCCAGACTTAAGGCTTTTATTTTTACTGTGCTGCCCTTACTGGTATCGGCACACCCTTTTTTCCCTTTCTTCACTTTAAGGCCAGTGGCCTTGTGGGTAACCTGTGAGGTGTACTTCATGATGTATGTGGAGGGAAGCAGCTCTCAGGGTGTCATGGTAAAGATGGCATGCGCCAGTGATGATAGTCAGCAGAATTAAGCATCTAGATGAGCTCAGGGCTTCGACTAAACTTCACGAGAAGGCCGTGTTTCTTGCTTTGTGGTGAAGACTGCAATAAAGCCACCTGAACGCGTCCCCATCTGTCTTTCTGCAGAGTTGCCCGGACTGCGAGAACCTAGTTACCAGCTAATAATGAGCCAAGCTAAATTAGTGTCAATAAGTGATATTTAAATGTTTTGCCTTTTTTGTTATTTCCTGTTGGGTTTGCTAACTGACAGCCGGCTAGCCACGTTGTAAAAACATAGTGCCCACTGCCCAGTGTCTACTGCCTCTCGGCTGGTACACACCACCAGGTCAGATGGCGGCTGACATTAGCTAGTGAGCGGCGCTGCTCATTTGGCGATTACAGCTGGCAATACCGTCCTTGTGGCGTAACGCTTTTCTGCAGAAATATTGTTTGCACCCTTCGGTCTTCACTCCAGTTGCCTTGGTGAGTTAGCAGCTTCATTTTGAGCCACAAAACCACTTTGACGCTGCTAATGGTGATAATAACATAGTCGACAAAGGGGTTTTATGGTTCAAATTTCAGTAGCTTACTCACTGGGGCGATGTGGGGGAGACTGGAGGGTGGGGTCAATGTTCCACAGCAGTACTTTGGGGTCAGGACGGCGTTTCTTGCGCCAATTGTTGAACGAGTAGCACTGCTAGCTACCTAGGCCTTACCAGATGTGAGCGGTGCAAAGTG
Organism: Epinephelus cyanopodus; assembly: GCA_026686955.1. Lineage (NCBI taxonomy): Eukaryota > Metazoa > Chordata > Actinopteri > Perciformes > Serranidae > Epinephelus > Epinephelus cyanopodus. The sequence continues at coordinate 9,320,264 of CM048920.1, forward strand.
CATTAAACTAAAGAATGGCAAAATTAATGTGTAGACCGACGTGTAACCGGTCAGAAATATTCTCAGTGGTTAACCGTTGACATCCTTAGTTATGGCAGATAAATTATGATTATGGCCGTTTTAGCCAACATACTCTGTTCAGGCGGGAAAGATGGTGGTTTTAGTTCATAACAAGGTGAATGTTAATTGCAGGTTTATGAGAGAAAGCATCCAATTTGAAATTAGTTCGTAGGGCTGCTGTGCTGTGTGATCACTCCAGTGCTGCGCTTTCGCTCTCCCATTGTAAAGCTGAGTCGACTTGGCCATTACCACATGGATAAATTGGACTAAAATTCACAGTCCCAATTTTACATTGAAATGAATCAGGAAATGTTATTTTTATGTTCTGGTATGCTGAGATATCGTTCATTAAGTCCTCTGGAAATGTTGCAGGAAAACCGGAGTTTCACACCTACTAGCTAAATCCCAATTTATAGTCAGCCTTCTCTCATTGCCAAATCTTTGATGAGCAGCGGGGAATGTTAAAAATCCTTAACAGTGTCGGCCTTGTCATCCCATGGCTGGTTAAGAAGTGTCGGGAGCGGAGCATAATCAGCTGCCAGAGCGGCTCCCCTGGTCAGATATCTCTGTCCACCATCATTAACTGACCTTACACGTGTAGAGAATAACCACAGGGGGAGGACAGACAGTACAGCAGTCACAGGAGATGGATCTCAGGAGGTGATTACTTTATGCTACACCATGGAGCGATGCTAATGACCTCTGTGCTCTTGCATTAATGGCCTTTGCTGACACATTATCATGTGGCAGAGGTGTATGAAGAGGTCCTCACCTCTCTGAGACAGTTTAATCAGAGAAAGCTCTACTAATACTCGGAATGAGGTTAGATAATTAGGACGTGCAGGGATGAGCAACTTTGACGGTGTCATGAGACAAAAAAAGTTGTCACCTACAATAGAGTCAAGGTGTTTGTATGTGATACTGTTTGGACCACAGGTTTGTCTTATTATTCCGATATATTTCATAGTGTACGCTTTTCAAAAGCAGAATTAGCTCTTGATATTAAAGAAAAGTTCAACACTCTGGACAATATGCTGATTTGATTTCTTTCCAAGAGTTACATGACAAGAGCAGTGTCAAGCTCATGTATGTGTGTCATAGTGAAGAGCTGGAGTCATGGCATTGTTAGCCTAGCTGAGCATAAAGACTTAGCCTGGTCGCCAGAAGAAAGTGTTACACCAAAACACCAAAACTGATATAAAAAATTGTAACCTGTCGCTGTGTTTCCACTGGGTTCATTGCCACAAGAAGCTGTTGTTTTTAAATGAGAAATCGCTGCATTTCCTGCCGAGATGGTGCCATGAAAGTAGGTATTTTAAGCCAACACATGATCTTTTCCTAACTGTAACCAAGTAGTTTTTGTGCCTAAACAGAACCACACATTAACCCCTGTGTTGTTGAAATGCAAAGTTCCAACGTATCTGCTACATAATACATACAAATGTAACGTATCTCTTGTTTGCAGAAATGTACAATGCCAACATTTTTTCTTGCCCCAATGACAGTCTTGTTGCCACGTGAGGTTGCAGTATTTTGGATAATGGTGCATATATAGCGTCCAAAACCTGTGCTCATGGGCAGGAGACTTTTGATGGACCACTGCAACGTGCAGGGCGAGGTAACTGAGACAAACAGCCATCAGTTGGTTGATCGACCTGTCCAATGGTTTGCTGTGCTTATTTTATGTACTGTGTTGCTTCACTAGCATCTTGATAAACTAAATCCACTGGCAGTGAAGTTCAGCAGTGTGCTGGGCCTGCAAAATGTATTTTATCCACCAAAAAAAAAGTCAATATCAGTTTAAGTTTACGCCGTATTTGGAATATTTTCAATGCTTTACCTTCCACACTATCTAATCAAAGCAGCGACAAAGAAGCAACTGTCGTTCTGCTACGAACTGCAAAGTGATGTGAACTATAAGTGTCTGGGCTGCCTTCAGATTTTTAAGTTGGCTGAATTTGAGAACACAAGTTTAGGTAATTTTATAATAATCAAACTTTCGTCTCAAATTTAGTCAGCCTAAAGTTTTTAAGTCAGTTACATTTTAAAGTGTGTTTTTGTTGAGTCTGTTCAACCCGGTCTCACTCCGAAGTCATCGAATAGTGGTGCTTGGTCAGTGACCTCTGGCATCAGTCACTGACGTCAAAAGCTGTCCTTTCGGCATGATATGTGGCTGGTCGCCATTACTCTGTAGCTGCGCTTAGCGGTAGTAGGGGGAAACGTGGCCATGCAACGACATTAGTTAAGGGGGCGAAAGTCTGAGTTGGATGGGTCCAACAAGCACCAACTTTGACCCTTCCCGTAAGACTGTAAAGCCAAACCACGCTCTTTTTTTCCAAACCCAACCACGTGCACGTGGTCGCTAAACATAACCATTTGCGTTTTTTGTTGAGGGAATAAAAATGTCAATTTGCAGTTGTACCCACGTAGTTCATTCATTTTGAAAGAGACTGTTTGCAAACTCTAAACTTCCTGTGAAAACAGAAGTGTATTTTGAAAACAAACAATACATGTAACAGGCTGAAGTTGACACGGCGTCCCAGAACGTTTATGCTTTTTTGCTTATTTTTCATTTAAAATAAAATGGATATTACATCAAGAATAATGTGTGCTGAGCAAAAAGAAATAATCTCCTAGAAATATCGGTGGCACTGTCTCGCTGGAGAGGAGCCTGTCATTCCAAATTCTGCAACAGTTTCCGTTCCAGCCTCGATACGTCTCATTCAGAGAGGCAAAGCTTTAAGTATCTTAGGACCAAATTTCAGAGTGAAAAGAGCTGATTGACTTTGGGGCCCAACTTACTTTTTTTTTATCATTCAATGAACCTCAACTAGAGTGAAGGCAAATCAAGGCAGGTGTATTAATGGACATCTCTCTCACTGTATGAGACAGGGACTTAACGTCATGCTAAATTGTTTGTCTTGTGCTCTGGGTTGATCTCTTCATTATATGGCTCTGGGAGGATTACTCCAGGATTTGGACGATCCCTCTGACTCATAATGTGAGCGCTGAAAACAACGCTGAGGTGTATATTGAAGTGGCACACGGGGAAATGAAACAGGGGGACTATATTAAATCACTCTGATTTTTAAAGTCACATACACATATCTATTTTTGTTAATGTTACGTCTCTGATAAAATTCCCGCTGACCCATATTTTATCTCTCTGACCACTGTGCTACACATTACACATTATTTTCTCTGTTGTGGCTCACTACTTGTGTGTCAAGTGGGGCCGTAACTTGTGTGTTTGGGTTGCCCAACCAGTACTGATGTCAACACACTTGTGTCCCCAGCCCCAAAGGCAAATGTGCTCATTCACAAGGTCGAGTGGACAAGGCTCTTTGGGCTCATGGATGTAATGTACACAACGTACGAGAAACTATCGCGTTATATTTGCATCGCCATAGCCAGCTCTTGTTGAGCGTTTTCAACTTCTGCTTGAAACCCGCAATTTGGAATATGCTTTGTCTTATTTTCTAACGCATTCATGTGCTAAAACGGGCTAAAAGCTCAATGAATCCTTCGTTTTTACCCGAGCAGCCAAACATAGCTCCTCAGTCTCTACTTCTCTATAGCAGACAGCAGCGGTTAAATGGCTGCCGTGTGATTCCTGCATCTTCAGCAGACCCAGGCCTGAAGGAAAAGTGTCGTCTTTGAATTCACTGCAGAGACACAGAGCTCTGGCCCCTTTCTCCTCTCAACTTCCCCCTTGAAGTTTTTTTCTTATAGCTGAAAAGAGAGCAGGATTGTGCTTTAAAAAAAAAAAAAAACGAGGGGGTTTTTAATCTGGGGAATGAGTGCTTTGCCATGCAGCCCAGCTCTAGAGAGAGTGCCAAGCAGGGCCGGGCAGTGTATTAATATTTAAATTCCAGTCCAGATAATCAATAGAAGGGGGTACTTCTGTGCGCTGTTACCCTCAGATGGGAAACGATAATAGGGAGAAAACCTGCTGATTAGCCTCCTTAGAAGCTCTCTTCTCTGTGTAGTGCTCAATACTTTAGGAGTGATTATAACCTATTGAGGCAGAAAACCTGATCGAATATAACCTCTTTTGAATTCCTTGTTCCCTCAATAGTGTGTCAAAAAGAGCATTCAGTGGTTCGTGTTACAAAATCACCGCCTTTTCTAACTTATTCTCATTTCTTCTTTGCATATGGTGCGCACGAAAAATTTCAGGCGTCCTTTATGTCGTAACATAATGCTTTAATATGGGTGCCACTGCCATAACAGGCACCAATAGGGAACTTATATTTTATTCTTCTTTTCAGTGTACATAAAAAATCCCAGCTTAGTCCTTTTTGTCTTTTGAATGCTTTGAACTCCTTTCAGCCTTTAGGGGGACTTTTTGTGCTGTGGACTGTGGTGTGCATTCACTGTAAAGGCACTCAATACCGCAATAAGACCACAAGCAAAACTGAGTGTCTTAAGCGGGACCACACATCTAAGGCATTTGCATAATTTAAGGAGGGGAGAAAAAAAAAAGAAAAGGCAAAAAACCAACCCTCTTCATTTAAGATGAGAATCGAGGCAACGCATACCTCTCTCGACCTATCGGGTTACTGCATGTTTTGGTCAAAATGGCCCAACAACAGCTGAAACACAAAGTCTTAGAATTTAAGCCTTTCAGGACGAGATTCGCCTTTTTGTGGAGTTAAGGTTCGAGCCACTTTACCATCTTCTCATAACACGGTGTGCCTGAAAATCTGAATGTTTAAGAGAGGTCAGGATTTTTTTTTTTGCCATTGTCCTCACTTAGTTAAAGCATCAGAGATAAAGAAAAGGGTGTGTGGGGAGGAGGAGGAGGGAGGAGGGGGTGCCAATGCTTTTCCTGAGGATAATATCTCGTTTGAAGGGCCAACAGAAAGAAAAGCAGAAGGAGTTGAAGTAGTGGTGGTGAGTATCTTGAAAGAGAGCAAGGCCAAAGCTGAACTGCTCAGTTCATTTTCCACCTCACTGGCCGTCGTAATCCATCTTGGCCAGCTGCTAACAAGATTGAGTCTGAAGTTTACCTCCACAATGAGATAATCAGATTAAGATGCACAAAGATCAAATAATGACCCGGCTTTAGGGCAAGTTCAGCAGGCCCTTGATTGCGATGTGTGGTCCTTCAGATATATTAAAGAATTCAAATTGTCTCGCCATAACACGTATGAGATGATCAGAGAAATATGTCTGAATGGACTCGAGATGGACTATGACGCTTATTTCCTGCTTAAATGTTTCATTTTTAGACAGCTGGTTTTGTTGGAATCTTTATTTAGATCATCACCAAACTTTCTGTCTTTGCTTGGAAGATAAAACTGTGAATTAAAAAAATATATTGAGCAATTAAAAATGAGTTTTGAGAAGTCTTGTCTGAGTAGACTAGAGATAGACAACGATGCTAACTTCGTATTTAAATGTTTCATGTTTCGACAGTTGGTTTTGTGGAAAGCTGGATTTTAACCATCACCAACTTTTCCATCTTTGCTTGGATAATAAAAAAAATAGTAGAGTAGAGATGGATGCTTATTTCCTGTGATTTTTTTTTTTTTTTTCATTTTTGGACAGTTGGTTTTGTGTTAAGCTTTACTTAAATCATCACCAACTTTTCCGTCTTTGCTGGGAAGATTAATGGTGTGAAAAAAAGACAGCAAATATAGCAATTTAAAAGACTATTTAGATTTTCAAAGTGATGTATGATTGAAACATTTTGTCTGAATGGAGTAGAGATGTACTGTGATGCTAACTTCATACTTTTATGTTTCATGTTTGGACGGTTGCTTTATTCAAATCGTGACCAACTTTTCCATCTTTGCGAAGAAGATGAAGGTGTAAAATAAAGAAAACAAATCTGCAATTTAAAAGACTATTTAGGTTCTCAAAGTGGTGTATGATTGAGACGTTTCTTCCGAATGGAGCAGAGATAGTCTATGATGCTAACTTCATATTTAAATGTTTCATGTTTGGATCGTTGGTTCTATAGAAAGCTTTATTTAAATCATCACCAACTTTTTGTCTTTGCTTGGGAGATAAAACTGTGAATTAAAAAAAAGCACATTCAGCTATTTAAAAGACTTTGGGTTTTCAAATTGACAAATTTTGGCTGAATGGACTAGAGATGGACGACAATGCTTACTTAATATTTAAATGTTTTATTTTTGGACAGTTGTTTTTGTAGGAAGCTTTATTTAAACCATCACCAACTTTTCCATCTTTGCTTGGAAAATAAAGGTACGATTTAAAAGTTGCATTTAGGATTTTTAAAGCGTTGTATGATTGAGAAGTTTTGTCTGACTGAAGCAGAGATGGACTATGATGCTTATTTCATACCTAAATATTTTATTTTTGGACAGTTGCTTTATTTAAATCATCACCAACTTTTTTGTCTTTGCTGGGAAGATTAAAAGTGTGAAAAAAAGACAGCAAACTTAGCAATTTAAAAGACTATTTAGGTTTTCAAAGTGATATATGATTGAGACGTTTTCTACCCAGACTTGTCTTCCCCTGCATACTGCTTTGCTTTAATAGAGTAACGGGATTATTCAGAGAGGCATACAAATGTGATTGTCTCACAGCAGATGGTGCGCACTGCTTCACCTTTGAGAGAAGTTAATTAAGCCCGCCATATTGTGCCTATCCAGGGGAAAAAATGTAGATGAATATTGAGCAATCGAAACCCTGTGTCTTTCCCAGTCCTCAGCGCCGGGACAGAGGAGGCCATTGACGCAGAATTATGTACAGAGTTCAATTAATTCACATCCACTTTCCAGCTCTCTCTTCCCACGTTTCCACAGACCTCTGCAAAGTTCGACTCTCGCTAAACGTGCTGCGCCACGACGGCTGCCAAATTCTCAAACAGCCTCCGTTGTGTGTTATCAAATGGGTCAGTGGGAGGGAACTTTCCTAATTCCCCCTTCGCTCTCACCATCAACAAATTACCTTCCATGACCTCCAAAAAATTCAGTTTTCACGCTCATGTCGTTCTAGTTATATTTCAGCGATGGTTAGAATTTAATGAAAAGTCAGAAAACTTAACCTCTGCATTAAGTGTTTTCAGCTGTGAGGTTTTTCATAGTTAACCCGTCAAACACCAGCCGACTTAATCGGCTACAGTTTGTATTCCACAAAACATCAAAGCCCTGCGAGGTAGAGTTTTAGAAAAAAAGACAAAAAAGAAAAAACAGGGAGCTGCAGATTATTAAACCAAGTGAAGTCAGAATAACAAAATAGTGTTCAAAGTGCCCAACATGGAGGGGGAAACCTGCTGAGTGCAATATAAAAGTAGGGGTTAAGCTTATTGTAAACTCCCTCTGCTCCGTTCCAAAGGTAGATGTTACATATGATTAGAGGAACTCTGCTGTGGCAGTCACGGCAAGCTACTTCCGTTCCAGTTGAGCATTGCTAATTTTTTAAACCCTCGACCACATGTGTGGCACTACTGTGTAGCTCCTTTTCTCCTCTCTTTTTGATCTGTTTTGGTTGGTGGGGGGGTGACTGCAATTTTATGGTAAAATGCCTACTTGAGCCATATCCTCTAATGTTTAATCATGCTTAGTGTTTCCCAAAGTATGTGATCAAATAACTTGGGACGGCTGTAATTAAAGTTTCCTCTATAATTTGATATGATGCTGTTTTTTTCAGCTGTATCTTCAAGAACATAAAAGCTGAACAGTTTGTTTTATTTGATTTCAGGTTTTCTTTGTATGATTTAAACAAAACTCCATTTGTTGTGTTTTTTTCCAGCTCCAAGATTTTATTTTAGGATTTGTTACTATCAGAGGAGCTCTGGCTTAAAGGCTGTTTTTTAGTTGTTTTGTGGCTTTAGAAAAGTTGTGTATCTTTCCAAGGTGCTCACATTATTCACAATATCGTCTTAAATAAATAAATAGAATTAAAGTTTTTATCAACACATTATATCAAACAATATAATATACAATGTCATAAGTATGTATATGAATTAAATCAAGATGTTCTAATCCCAAGTCATCACATACTGACGCTTTTTTATTTGACTGTCATGTCTACATATTATGTGCTAGGTATCCGTCAGTGTCTGCTATTGATGTACCGTGATGCCACAACCAACGCTGGGACGTCTACAAAAGCACATGGTTAGGTTTAGATAAAATTCAATCATGGTTTGGCTCTGTGTTCATATAAGAAGCAAACATGGAGCTTCCAGGTGAAAGTCCAGGGTTTGTTGGACCCATCCAACGTCAATTTGTGGTGTTGTACCGACATAGTGCATTTATTTTGAACAAGACTTTCTCTCAACAGTAAACTTCCTGTGAAAACAGAAGTGTATTGTGAAAGAAGACAGGAACAGGCCTACCTTCTTGAGTGTGTCTTAAACTGATGCAGGCTTGTCTTTAGTGATGACGTTTAAAAGCAGCAGATTGGTCCACGGCTAAAGTGCCTTGTTAGTTTTGCTGCGTGTGTTTTTCCATCACACACAAAAATACCGTTCTCTGGTCCCCTGCAGACAGAGGTGAGTGGCCTGTCTCAGAAGCAGGGTTGTTGGGGGTTGGCTGCGGTTGGCGAGATGTCACCGCTACCCGCTTGAGAGCGGCCAGCTAGCTTTGGGACCTACTCCTGAGAAGGTCCATCTTTGGTGCAGCTTGGCTCGGCATGGCACGACTAAACTGATATATATACTGATAACTAAAATAGGCCAATCAAAATGATGTGTACTTTTACTCTTCGTACTTTTGGTATATGTTAATGCCAATACTTACCTCAGTAAGATTTTGAATGCAGGACTTTACTTGTGAGAGTATTTTTACACCGTAGTTTTGCTGCTTTTACTCAAGTAAAAGATCTGAAAACTTCATCCATCTTAACTTAAAGGTCCAGTCTGTAGGATTTAGGAGGATATATCGGTAGAAATGGAATATAACACAATAAGTAAGTTTTCTTTTAGGTGTAATCACTTGAAACTAAGAGGTGTTATGTTTTCCTTACCTTTATATTAGCTGTTTTTATCTACATACGGAGTGGTTCCTTGTCTTTGGAGACTGATCACATTGGGCATTGTAGTTAGCTCCACCAGCATATCTTTAAGGTGAAACTGCTTTTTTCAGTGTTTTTACCAGTTTTAATCACCTTTGGACAGGAGGAGACCTCTGTGGATAATTTGGCACTTTGCACTTTCAGAACATGAACACTGAAGGAATCCTAACCAGGAAAAGTTTTCCGCTGGTTGCAATCTGCAATCCTCACCACTATATGCCACTAAATCTCCCTAAATCTTTAACACTGGACCTTTTAATGGTTGTGTTCTTTCAGCTATGGTGGTGGCCAATTGACTGCTGTATGGACAGTGTAGAAAAAGTAATTTTGAAATTGCTATTTTATTTTTTCAACCTCTGGCAGCCTCAGTGTTAAAAGTAGGTGGAAATTTATCAGATTATTCATCACACAGGCAGCTAGTCCTGAAAAATCTCAGCAGCATCTGAATTTCTTTTTTAATGTTACCTGTGTACTTATAGAGCAGATATACACAGTTACAAAGATAGAATACAGCATAATGTAAGTCATATTAAACAAAATAGGTAGCAAGACTTGAAAGTGACAAGATGAGCACTGGGTGATTTACAACAGAAGTAATATCATGCACGCTATCAGCAGTGACCAACTCTGCGAGTGTACCTCTGCTCAGGCTAACACTCATTAAAAACAGGGATGACGCTGCAGGGGCCATCGGCCAATTACAAGGTTGGGGATTATGCAGCTCCATCACTTTTAAATTGACAACACAAGTTACCCAGATCTATAATTATACTTCTCTTATCTGCTGTTACATATAATGATGGAGGAAACTTGAAGGCTTCTCTGGGTTAGTTTTAATGAGTCCCCTTTCTTTAAAGACCACAAAATGCCACCAATTTAAGTCCTGCCAATTCTCTCCATTTCAAGTTGAGAAACACCCGTGGAGAGGAAAAAAATCATCTCGTTGACCGGCAGTGTCAGCAGTTAAGAAGCCAGCATGAGCCTGCTCATTCTCCGTGGCAGGGATCAGATTAGAATTCATGAAATAAAAGTTTTCTGGCACGAGATGATCACGGTGTCACACAAAGCTTAATTGAAATAAAAATAGTCTATCGCACAGAGGCACTGTGGGATTTTTAAAGAGGAATGCCAGTGATTTAACAACCCAGATGTTCTTGTTCTTTGCTAACTTAGATTAGTAAAATTGTGTGGTGCTGATATAATGAACATGAACGACTCCCCAAAGCTTGAAACCAGAGAGGTAATGAAGTACAGAATTTAATCAGAACAAATGGAATAACTTAGACTTGTCTGGTACGTTAGAGAGTAACCCTGTCACTAGAATAAATGTTGGCATTGTACGTTTCTGCAACATTTGTTTGTTATTATGTTTAGTGGGGCTGCCCCCTAATAGTTGACCAAACGTTTGTCAACCAGAAGGGTCATTAGTCGGCAAGATTTCATTGGTTGCTTAGTCGCAGAAAAAGAAAACAAACAAACAAAAAAAAACTTCTGTTAGGAACTGCGGCATGTTAAAATAAATCAAAACCTGTATGAATGGATCATGTGGGAATTTAATTTGAAAGGGCAGACACAGGAAGTGGCCACACTCAGCAGTCAGACAGGAGTCAGTTTACAAACCAATCACAGCTGACAGATATCTTTCCCTTCTTCTGTAAATATGCAATCTGATTATACGGTAACGTTTTTTCCAGGCGGTTAAAGATGCAGCATGTGTACGGCCCCTAATTTCCAGGGCTGTTACCTGCGGTTATTCCACAGGCTAGTTAATAACATGTCGGGCAGGAAATCCAAAGTGTGGGATCATTTTGAGAAGGTGAAGGACGAACCCAAGGTGATATGTAAACTCATCTTCATTGGCCGACTACAAACATGACGTATCATCTGAAACATGGGAGTAGCTACATGCCCATTAGCCCACAGCGTCATTAACAGGCGGCTCGCTCAGTGTGTGACGTGCACTTGTAGATAAAATATAGGCCTATATTAATGAAGGTTCATTAGTACGGTTTTGTATTTCTCTGTAATGTAGCACAGTGTTAACAATGTTACTGATACTATTCTTTCTCACACCTTCAACTCAAACCACCAAAATATATCATTTAATGATTAAATTAATATTGTAAACATGCTGGTGACTAGTTGACTAATGGACCTAAATGGTAACTATTGGTGGACTAAGAAAATCCTTAGTGGGGGGCAGCCCTACTATGTTCACCAGGTAACTTTGTCTGCCTGCCGTTTAATGATGTGTAGGTAGCATGTGAGAGGTTTATGAGAGCTGATGGCTATAAAACCAAAACAATGACTAAAAGATGCTAAAAAGCTCCATAGAGTTAAGGGGAACAGCAGTAAACCACAGTATTAAACCAATTTCCATTTGTGTTATCTATCTCTTTAATGACAAAGCACATTTATAGAAAATGGTGTCGTCTGCATAGAAGAACATTTGACATCACTTTGGGTTTTTTGTATCTAATAATTCATCACAAGTCAACTCAGGAACTTTTTATTAAGGGGATTATTATCAAATCATTTGACTAAACAATTGGGATTTTACACATATTGCATTGTGATTATTCATGTATAGAGAATACTGGCTCTTGTCTCTGAGATTAAATGATTCATCAGATATCCTGCCATTAGACTCCCTTTTAAATCTGAATCGTACAGCAGGTTGTCAGCTCTACAGCGCTGAATTCCATTCGGCACAACCAGCATAATTTATGTCAGAAACTGATGGTGTGCATTTTATTGTCACTTCTTGGCATCGCATGACCTTTCAGCATTCAATAAAACTTTAAACAGTACAAAAGCTGGATGAAAATACCTGCATGAAATTCACCACCTGGACTCTTCATTTCTGTTTAATTCAAGTGAGCAGTAAAAACTGATTTACTTCACACTGAGAGGCTTCGCTTTAATTATATTCTTATAAATGCAAATTTCTCACCAAGGCATTTTACTCTTCTGATTTAGTTTAGTGATCTTAAATGCTTATTTGGAAATAAATTAGTCATTGCAGTGTGGGATTTAGCCTTGCCGCATTTCCTTTCTGAAGCTGCATTGGTATTCAGCCGTAACACCTGTTCATCCAGCCAAGGCTCTTCTGCAGAAACGAGGTGCATTTGCTCTCCTTCCTCATGCCCATTTGATTTGCTGCAGCAATCGAATAATGATTGGATACTGAGCGAGAAAAAGGAGGGAAAAAAATCTGTTTATCCACCAAGTTAAGTCAACTGGCAGGTGTTTGGTCCGCCATAGGGATTTTGATTTTCAGTGTGACTCATATTGCACTTGAAGCTTGAGTGGTATGATTGGTTAGTGGATGATTTAATTTGCAGGCGCAGTTGGTGTCCAGTCCATTCAGTAGCAGTGAATTACACTGAAAAATATCACAAACTGACCTGAGAGTGTCCTCATTCACAGCTCGGATGACTATTTCCCTTTTTGGGTAATTGTCAGGGAGATATGGGTAAACATATTATTTATGTGACAAATAAAAAAGTACAAGTTCTAAAATACAAACCCTCAACAGCAGATGCTCATTTCACTGTCTAATATTTAGTCTACCATCACTGATATGAATAGATTGGATCTCTCATACAATTCGACACCTCCACAAACTGCAGCCTCCAAAAGGTTGAATCAGCACCTCTCTGAAAACAAAAACGGAACATCATAACCTTCATGATGGTGGTATTTATAGCTGGGATGTTGTTTTCCAGTGCTTACTAGGTTTACTAGTCCTACTCCTACTTATTTTAAGGCATGCATAATCTGATATTAAAGTCTGGCTGCTTGTTGACTTGGAAACTGACAAGCTACAGTTAGGGACCGTCTTAAAAGTGCAAAATGGCCAAAAGAGATTTTCAGATTATTATCCACACTTTTTTTTCACTAAAAAAATATAGGCCTATATTAATGAAGGTTCTTTAGTACGGTTTTGTATTTCTCTGTAATGTAGCACAGTGTTAACAATGTTACTGATACTATTCTTTCTCACACCTTCAACTCAAAACACCAAAATATATCATTGGATAATTAAATTAATTTTGAAAACATGCAGGCGACTAGTCGACTAATGGTCTTAAATGATGACTTTTGGACTACTAGGAAAATTCTTAGTCGGGGTCAGCCCTAGTAAATGAAACAAACCAGTGTATTCCTCACAACTTCCACTTTCCTGTATAAATCTGACACATACAGACACATACAGCAGCTTTGCGTTACTAGTACTTCCGCTCAAATACACGTAGAACAAAAATGTCATAATTGTAGATGATGTCCTACACTGTGTCCAAATTACCAGCCTTTTAAGACTTCCCATGACACCAGCATAAAGAGTATTTTCTCACTGACATGCATTCAGGCTTGTTTATCACACATTACAACAGTTAACAGAGGAGCACAAGACATTACATCACCAAGAAACAACTTATGCTGTTTCCCTAAAGCAAAACGTGTGTAGAGAAAGTGATGCAGTGTCTGGTGGTGGTCTGAACAGACGCCTTCAGAGATCAACGGGAAATATTTATGAAATAGGTTTTAAGGTTTTTATTTTTAAAGAGCTTTTAATACCTGAGATTTGGGGGGTATTTTGCAACAAATGATGAAATACCAACATTTAAGTATTAAAGTGGTGTGATGATGTGTTGAACTACAAATAGGTTACAAACATCACAGTGTATTTTCTATCAAAATCTGTCGACCCTAATATAACCATAGTGCTAATACCATTTGCAAATTGATCTTTAACAATTAGTCATTTTTTCTAGTTGTCAGAAAACCAATGACGCCCTTGAACGCAGATGATGTTAAATGTTATTCCTCACAACTATAGTTGCATCACACATCTAAGCGATCATATTCAGCATTCATGATGGAAATTTAGTCCAACGGCATCATTCTGGTTTAAAAAAAACAAAACGTAAATGCATGGTTGTGTTTTCAAATCACAGCATTTCCTTTTTCTCCCTGATTCAAACAATGTAGGCTAGACAAAAACAAACAATGCAAAGCTATTTGGTTTATAGCTCACATCCCCCCTCCTCTTTTTCCCCTCTTCTGTCTCCACAGAAATGACAGGAGAAGTGCACATTTGTAGCTTGCAGGTAGTGGTTGGGGTACAGATTGAAGCTATGATATATGACATGTGTTGCAAGCAGTCTCTGTGTATCTCCCAAGGACCTGTCACAGCTCCAGCACAGGCAGTTAAAGGCTCTGTTATACACAGTTTAATCCTCCATTTAGGTCACAACTCACCAGCAAAAATAAGGTTTATGTTCAGAAGTCTCTTAATTTCGGAAAATAAAAAGGAGCACAATTCCCCGCGCTGGTTTAAAAATGAGCTTTTATCAGCTTTAATATTTCCCTGTGTCCTGGCTACTCCTGCATCCGGAATATTTAAATGTGAAAATGCATAATGGCTGAAGAATAGAAGCATCTCTCTGCTGCACCGCTTTATTTGAGCACATATTAATATAACCGCTACATTCCTCCATGCTCTTTGATTCTTTCAAACTGGATTTTATTCCACACATAATACACATTTCCTTAAATATAGTCAATTATGCATTAGCCCCGCGCAAATAAGTAATTGTTCTCTGTTACATTTAAAGGCTCCTGATATTCCCTCAAGTTTTTAGCCCCCAGATCATCTGCTGATTGTGGCTGCATTATTCACTCAAGATTGTGTCATTGCTGGAAGCGAAACCAAGCACAAGCCTTGTCCAATAGACTTTATTTCAACGGTTAAATGTGCATGCACACTTGGTGAGATGGGCTTTTAAGAGCATATGAGCACAAATGCGCACGCACGGTTTGTATAGCCGCACATAAACACGGATCTACAATGATAAGAGGTAAACAGGAGAAGAGAGCTCAATGAATTGATTTGCTTGTTGTGAGTTTTAAGAAGTCAAATCAGGTCAGACCTCATTGATGTTTTCTCTCAAGCTCTCTTTTGAAAAATGCGATGCCTTACATGAATTTCAGAAGTAGTCAAAGAGCAGATAGCAGCTATAAGGTCTTAATAGATGTATTTTTGTGTTACTTTTACCCTCTGGAAATTTCTGTGATGCTTCGCCAGATAACAGTCATAGTTTGACCAGAAATAGATCTCACTCTAAGCAAACTGGGTTGATATTTTCCTCGCTAAGTGGAGCACTGAAGAAGTCTGGGATCCTCTCTGTTGTGACGTTGGATGATGATCGAGGCACATCCTCTGAAATGCAGTCTGAAGGTGTCTCTGCGCTTAGAGGACACAACCTGTATATATGACATTCCAGCAGGCTATATCCCTGCGTTTTGCAGTTGTGACCTATGGGTTGGGGGTTGTGTGCCTCCGATCACAGCAACAGTCTGAGGGGAAATCTGCTAAGAGTACAGTAAAGGGAGCATGTCTTTCTCCAGAGCCTGCGGCCCGCTGGTGCTGAGTAAGCCCATGCAGCAGAGGATGCCTGTGAATTAATACTCCTTGACAGTAAATGTCAACAGAATTTAAATTACACTGCCTGCTCTCTCTCATAAGCATGAGAATGTCTTTAACTTATATTGGGTGCCATGAACACGGCCACGGGAGCCTTTGGGGGGAAATCTTTTTTTGCACTTCAAGATGTCTCCGCGTTTGAAACCACCAGCTCAGTGCTTCTTGTCGCGTATCTGAAACCAGCAGCTAATTCAGCAGGCATGCATGTGGCTAATTAGTTGAATTTAACCGCAATGATCATTAGCGTTGTCGACAGATCTGCTGCGATCTCAAACCAGCGCCCTCCCTTCTCCTGGTCAATGGAGCGTTTCACTGTTCATTAGAGGGAGTCGTCGTGATGGAGCAGGCCTGGCTGCCCGCGTTAGCGTTAAATCCCATAGCAAGAGCAGAACAACAGCATCTATATTAAGATGACATCTTCCTGTGTTTTTTCCTCAGAACACTGGAGGAGCAGAAACACACCAGAGTTTCGTGTTATTTTTGTAACTGTTATCAAAACAAGATGATACTGGAAGTCGTAATGTTCCAGATGCTTATTCTAAATGGAAGTTGTTCGGCATGAACTAAAGCCTCTTTTGATTTTTTTCTGGTCCTTCATACATGAAATAAAAACACCTCTAATGATGATGTAAGGCCTGCTGATATGTGTTAGAACTGTGATCACATCAAATTAAGATGCATATAATTTGTATATGTAATAGAACCAGAAGTAGGACAACAGTGATAAGATAACCTTTATTTTATCCCATGCCGGGAAATTGAAGTGTCACATCATGAACAGAAAGTAGTAAAATAGATGCATGGTATAGATAAATGACCTTAAAAAACAGCAGTGCTGTATATATTATTACCAGCTGGCATACTTTATAAAATGACACATTTAAGGACCAGTGTGTGAGATTTAGGGGGATTTAGTGGCATCTAGTGGTGAGGATTGCAGATTGCAGCCAGCTGAAACTTCGACTGGTTATAATTCCTTCAGTGTTCGTGGTTCAGGAGGTTTTTACCGTGAGATGAATTATCCACAGAGGTCTCTTCCTCTCCAAAATAAACAGAACAGGTGATTAAAATGGGTAAGGCAATTTCACATTAAAACACTGCTTGTTTGAAACATGAATGGCTCCGTAGGTTTGTCCATTGTGGGCTACTGTAGAAACATGGTGGTGCAACGTGATGATCTCTGTAGATGAAAACCTGCTCCCTTTGTAGATATGAACGGCTCATTCTAAGGTAACGAAATGCAAAATATTCTTATTTTTAGCTTATTGTTCGGTAAAGAAAACGTACTTATCCCCTATATGCTACACACCGGACTGGTGTTTGTGTCCCGTGTGAAATCAAGTGAACTTTAAATTATTTTAAGGTATGATGTAGTTTCGTCACGTCATGAGGTTACATTAAGTGCTATTGTGTGAGGAAAGGTTGTGAAATATCACTAATGTGAAAAATATTAAATATTTAATTTGGGATGCAAGTTTGGCTGTTTGCTGTTCCTATTTTTTATTTTAAAACAACACATTCTCACTCTGACATCGTCATTTATCAACGTTGGTCATGGACTTTCCACGTTGAGGTACAACATGCAAGGTACCCTGGGTGTGCTGGTTGTTGAAGTTCTGGGACACCATGTTCTGTGTGTTATTTGCATCGTCTGTTTTCGAAATACACTTCTGTTTCCACAGGAAATTAAACGTTTACATACGGCCCCTTTTCAAAATAAACTCAACACATCAGATCACCACATCAGGGTTTGGCTTTACAGTCTCACGGGATGCGAACACCGGCCTCCGGGGTGAAAGTTGGTGGTTGTTGGACCCATCCACCACCCCTCACAAACCGCTACCTTAGCATTTGTCCTGCTGTATTTCCCCCTGATGCTGCGGCAACCAGCTGCGTATCATGCTGACGTTAAAAGACGGCTTTTTTGTTGCCGTCTGATGCTGGAGGTCACTGCCCAAGCCCCGGATTTCGATGACTTTGGAGTGAGTCCGGGTTGCTTAATGAGCGGTTGCCACTGATGACACCCGAGGGCCAATTATTGGTTGCCAGTTTCTCAAAAAGATGGGAACTTTTACTACTGAGCCCTGCCTTTGACCACAGGAGGCAAAATTTATATGGAAGAGAAAAAGGTTTCAGGTGTTGGATGGCTCAGCTTATTTTCTGCGGCTCTGCTGAGTTATGGCACTTAAGTGAAGCTTGTTCATATGATTAATGAAGGCTGTTAAGACCCAAGTGTATTATGAAATAAACAATGAGTGATACAGTGTGCCCAAGGTTTCTAGTTTTAAATGCGACCATTGCATATAAAGAATTGCCATAGTAGCAGTATAAAAGCAATGATGTAGTTGGCAAAGGGAAAACTAGAAATTGTCTCAAGTCCATGTTTTTTGGAGGCTGGCATTGAAAAGTAACACAGATGTCGGCGGGCAGTGGCTACCCTGCGGTGACCCCTGGGACTGGACTTGTTTCAAAAAGAACACAGTTGACAGGCCGGCAGTATCAATGAGCTGACCTCTCTGCAGCCCACGCCAGCAGGTATTTTTCCAATTGTGTGTTTTTTCTTCTTTTCTTCACCTTGCCACAATTTATTCCCGGTGTGTTAGATGCTGTCGAGGTATGAACTGTGGATTTCAGTGGTTGTCCTACTGGCACTGAGACTGCTCATCAGTGAAACAGTGCTGTGCATTCAGGCTGGAATACACGGCACATTTTATTAGGTGTAATGCATCTGTCTGTTTGTGTGTCTATCTATCTTAGGCAGGCTGGAAAGGGTAGCGAGTTAGCTAGCACCTATTGCTAACACCTTAAGTTACTTCTATCTATCTATCTATCTATCTATCTGCTTGAGTGCCGGCTTCACATTTACCTTTAGTAAATTGCAAATGTTACTGACTGTAAGCACACTGTCAAATCAGAGCTAGAGAGGGAATATTACATGTCAACAGCATGAAATCACCTTTACCTGAACAGACTCTAATAAGCTAATTGACCTTTTCCCATCACTGGCTCTTTCACCGCTGTCTTAAACTGAGAGGAAATGTTGAAAAGCGAGTGTGTTTTTCGTCTTAGAGAGTACACACGAGGAACTTTGTTTCTTTACTTTGTTTTTTGAGAATTTGAGTTAAATGAGGAGACTGTCTCCCATCTGGGTGTTAAGGTTTCCCCCGTCCCTTACCTTCCATATAAGATGGAAGCATACCTACCGACTAACAACTCTCCTTTCTTTGTGTGCCGAGGAGACAGAGGGCAAATGTCTCCTTTCATTTATTTCCACAGTAATAGTATTGTGGTGCGGGAGAGCATAACATTTATTAAGCTATTTATAAATTGCAGTTGGAATATATACATGTCAGATGTGATTCCGTTCCAGTTGTTGTGCCATGTGTTCCAGCAACATCCCAGACTGTTCAACAAGGAGGCCACATTATAACCTATAAACATCAAAAATTCCTGCAGTCTCCCACTGCAGTTGTTCCGGGAGATGCATTTGTGACACCCTTTGGTTTGAATTCCAAAGTGTATTTGTTTAATGCTCTTTAAAGCTTGTCTCTGTTAGTATTCGCATCTGTCTTTGAATTCTCTATCCTACAGAATCGTGGTGCAAGAAATGTCAAGACGGATCTTGACTCCACCTCCGTCCCTACCCCCTCTAAAACCACTTAGCCATGCTGAAGTGCACTCTGTCCGTAACTAGATATAAAGGCCCTTGTTTTGCTCCATTTGGAGAAGCCGCGGTGTCCAAAGCATTGAGTGTAAAGCGCACATCTCCTTGTATATGTAATTTTCTGTGCAAATATGTGTTTTGTTTACAGAGGGGGAAAAGGTTCATTGGCAAACCAAGCATGAAGTGGAAAAAATATGATTCTGATGGAGCATGAGTGGTCAGTTAGAGATGTGTGCTTTCTTCTCCGTCTTAACTATCCTAAGGTCATTTCTTTTATTCTGTTAGCTCCACTTTCTACCCCATCCAGCCCTCAAACCCTGTTTTATCCCCTTAATTGCAGTCCTCATGAGCAGACACATAAGTTAGAGAATTTGGTGTAAACTGAAGGATCGTGCGCTGCAGTTTTGCATCATCTTTGACATCGGTCCTCTGTACGCCGGAGCAATATCTGCATCTGATGTTTGTCGTCGTCAGGACTGGAGGGCAAGAGGGAGATCCATACTTAGGAAAGTGCTCCAAATTGAACGCCGAGGGCCAGGCTTCTCCGCAGTGGGAGGCAATGGCGTGTCCATGGGGCGTTGACCACGGAGACAAATTGTAGCCCAATTTTCAGACTTTGTTACCATCAAAACGACACATACAAAAACAGCTGGAGCTTTGTGTTAGACAAAATGCAACTTTCCGGCCACAGTGACAAACCATAGACTGTATAAAATAATGGATGTAGCAGCCATGATGTCAACCCTTGGTTTGTGGACTCCCATTTTAAAGCCTCATAGTCGGCATTTCGGCTGCTGCCTTTCTGGTTTTTTTTGGAGCCAGAAGTGACTGCATTTGGGTGAGAGACTGGTCCTGTAGAGGAGCGAGGGGTGAATCTGACTGAGAAGACACGTTCTTATCCCAAGTCTTCACATATTGCTGCTTTATTATGCGTTACATATCCTTCTGTGTCTGCTCTTGACGCTCCGGGACGCTGTAAACAACACGACAAAAGCATGTGGTTAGGTTTAGCCAACAAAACTATGTCATTAGGTTTAGAAAAAAAACCATCATGACTTGGCTTTACATTCATACGGAAATCAAACACTAGGCTCCTGGGTGAAAGTCCAGGGTTTGTTGGATCTATCCCCCTCCACTCCTGCCTGCCCTAGAGGGACTTTCCAGCTCCTTATATTGCATCATTACTGGCAGCGTTTCAAACTGACGCCATCCAGCGGTGTATCATACCACCCTGAATAGGGCTGACCCCGATTAAGAATTTTTCTAGTCCACCAATAGTCATCATTTTGGGCCATGAGTCGACTAGTTGCCAGCTATGAACCTTGGGTTCGTCCTTCACCTTCTCAAAATGATCCCACACTTTGGCGTTGGTATCTGATGCTGAAATCACTGATGAAGGGGTGGTATTTGATGACTTTGGAATAAGAACAGGCAAAAAAAAAAAAATCACCACTCATAGAGTTGTCATGAAAGGGAAATTAGCTATAGAGCCCAGACTGTTTTATGTACCAGGCTGTAAACATGTTTATTTTGGCTGTGAGGTTGTGCATGGAGCCGGCCTCAAGTGGACGTTTGAGGTACTGCAGTTTTTGAGACTTCTGTGTCAGCTTCATTTTTCAGCCCGAGGTTCAAACAAAGCCTTGTGTTACATTACATATTAATATTTTCATTAAATGTGATGTTTTAAAGCATTATAAGCTGTACTGATAAAGAAACATTTAGACTTGAAGCAGGAGCTGTAACGTTCCCTTTAGGCCACATGGCATAACCGTTTTATTCACAGTAATTAAACTTGCTCTGCTCTTAAGCAGACACACATATCTCTTATAGCCTGTGGTGTTTTTGCTCAAAGATTTATCCAGAGGGGAGAGCAGCCAACTTTCACACATTTGTGTTAGTACTCCTTTATTGTTTATTTCCCTTTGAAATTGACTATAGATGTGTAGTATTAACCATTAGTTTAATAGTTTTGCTGTTAGCTGGAAAGGTTCAGGTTTCTAACATCTGTGGAGCATGAAAAGGAGTCAGTAAAAAATAAGGGGAGATTTTAAATGATGTTTCAAAATTAGCACTCTGTCTCTGTGCTGAGGTTAAAGCGTGTTCAGCGTCCCCCTTGTTTCATCAGAGAGCCCCTCTTTGTGGGTTTTCCTCTCCGCTCCGTGAGGGCCTTATGGCTCAGACAAGAGAAGCAAAGAGAGCAAACACGCTGTGACAATCGTGTCCTCCTTTTTATTCAGGAGCTTTCACCATTGGCACGATGGTTGGCCAGGTTAATGTCTCCATACAGCATGTCAGTGGAAGCATCCTCTCCACTAGATGTGCACACTGGCGTGACGGCTCGCTCCGACCTGTTTGCAGGGAATATTCCTCTGGAACAAAACCACAGGAAATGTGTTTTTGCTAATTTTGTCACCATAATCAGAGGTATATGATCCTGAGTGAAGGTGAGAAAGTGGGTGTTGTTTGTCACTAGCGTAGAACAGAGAAAAAAAAGTGATGTAGGATGCAAAGACATATTTTGACACCATGGTTATTTAAGAACTCTTTCATAAACTCACCAAGTATTTGTGGTCAGCTAAATTTATCATCCCTGTCTTTACGTAGGCCCTGATAAATTCACATCAGCACTGCATGGGAGAGTCACATTTCTTCTCTTCACAGCAAACGTGTGAATCATGGTGTGACAAACCTTGTTAATCTGCCTGTTTACAGTTTGTTGAGCGGTATCGCACTATTCAGGGCACATGGGGAGACGCAGCGCCTCTCCAGAGTTCTGTACAGTCCTGTGTCATTTACTTCCTGCATGACAGAATATGCAAACCATGCTTGTTGGAGACAGCAACGGCTTCTTTCAGACCCGAGTGCGTTTGGCCATTTTGGACGGATGGTTTGACAAAGGCCAGCACTACTCGAGCTTGCCGCACAAATGCCCCCATTTAAGTATTTGGTTGACTTTAAAGGCGCAACGCTCCCGCTGCTTCTAAGCAAATGTGGCATGATCGTGTGCCACAAAGTGAGTCCATTTGCCTCGACCACTGCGCTTTCACTTGACCATGCGCCTGAAATGAAGGGACATTTAGGCTACATATGGAACAGAACTGTTGTCACATGGATTTGTTGTTTGTATGCTTTGCTGAATGTGAAATTGCATCCAGTTTGTTCGTGGTTATTTTGAACTTGGGAGTGTTGGGAATCAAGCTGTGGCAATATGCCCTTTTCACACACCTGTACTGAGTGTGAACTGACACCGTTACATGTAAACAATAAGATCCATAAGATATAGTTATGGAGTGGGATGTTTACTGCCTCACTGTTATCTTCAGGGATAGAAAGTAATTTGCTCAACTCGTGCACTCAAAGCAATACTTCACCCACCAAAAGATCATTTGTATAACAGTCGCTCACTGCCTTACATTGAATTCAAAAAGAAACCTTTCTTTTTTATCACGTCTCCACCGTGAATAAGAGAATCCAAAAAGGCGAACTTTCTTCATGAACAGAAGTCATACGAGATCAGAACATCCCACACGTTCTCATCCTACTCGTCAAATACTGTCACTTGGTCAGTGGACATACGCGTCACAATATGACATGCCCGGTTACCTCCTGCATCTGTTTTGGACATACAAAATACTTTGTTTTTCAGTTGATTTCCTCAGGTCAAGGCAACAAAAGTCTGTAATTCGGTTTAGGAAAAAACATCATGGTTTGGCTTAAAATTCACATAGGAACCGAACAGCAGGCTTCCAGGTGAAATCCTGAGTTTGTTTACCTATCCTAACTTCTAATGTATGGTTTAAGCAAGATTTTACAGGTTCGGAAAGTACTGACCATATGACTGGATCAGTGAGACTTATTGGCAGTTTGTAAACGGATCTTTCGATCTAGTTTTGGTGTTGGTAAACGTGGACCCTTATGACTTCCATTCATGAATAATGTCCATCTTTTTGGATTCTTAGTTCATCATGGAGGCATGTAAGAAAAACAAAGTTTTCCTCATGAATTCAACATAGCATGCAGTGAGTAAGTGATATACACATGGTCATTTTGTGGGTGAAGTTTTCCTTTAAGTTCAGGTTTGAGGTACTTTTGTTGGGGTATTTAATTTCATTTTAGATATTGCATTTTTCACCCCATTTCATTTATTTAACAGCCACAGCTACATGTTACTTTTCAGATTTTATATATAAAACATATGATGCATTGTTTTATATGAAACTACCAAGCAGTGTTTAAAGAAGTTATAATTAGCTCCACCCCAACTAGTAACAGAAATGCATCAACAATAAAGAACTTTTGGTATTGCTCAGTATTTTATCTAAATGGTGTGTCGGTTGCTTAACTTTTTCCCAGTGGTCAGTGAAGTGTCTCTGTAGGGGGAATAACTGATTGATATGATTTATGTATCCAAAAAGAAGAAAATGCAATGGTGCATCCACCTACTGACCCATTTTTAGCCTCAAGATAAACAAATATCTACACACGAATTAGGGCTGGCACAATATCAGTTCTTCAATACTTGATTATCGTGGCCAAAATATTTCATGATAACTATAAAAAATTAGAAAAAAAATTATGCTATCATTTAAATTCATTTAAAATTTTGTTAACTGTGCGTTTTGTCTCTTTTTTTTTTGCAAATGAAAGGCGCTGGATTATTTACACAACATTGTCATATGTGATGCATTAACATGATATCAGTATTTCGTTGTTAAATATCACGGTTATCGTCAATATTGGTACATCACAACAACCTTAATATGAATGCAGATTCAGCAATAGGACAAGATGTAAGTGTTGGAAACATTCTAGGTTGCATTTGTAGTTGTAGTTGTAATTAGAGTTTGGTTGATGCATTGGCAGAATACAACTGGAACCCACTGGCTTTTTACTAGCTTTATTTTAATTCATCTGCCGTCATGTGCAGATATCTGTCAATAGATATTAGCTATAGCTGCAGTTCTGACTCCAATCTCATGTCTCTGATTGCTAATAGGACGGCAAACAATGGTCGTGCACGAAATAGGAAGTTTTGTCCTGGTTATCAGTTATCCAGATAGCTGCTGGCTTCATTGGACCCCCCCAAATACTGGTCATTGCCCCCACAAGCTACATTGTCCCAAGATTAGCTTCTAGATTGATTGTTTTTTTTTCTACTTTTTTTAAATTAAATATATTTAATACTGATAATTAAACCAGTTCTCTCTCATTGGTAGCATGACAAATAAATGTGTCACCAGTTCTAAGAAGCTGGTATTTCATTTTTATGTGTTTTAATCTAAAGATGTTTTCAAATAAACAATAAATATATTTGCTGGACTTAATTAAAGAAAATGTAACTTGAGCAAGAACTGCAGATGATTCAAACTAGTGCGAGAATACATGGTGTCACAGTCAGTATATCTGTTGGATATCTCAGGTCTTCAGTGATCTTAGCGAAGTGTGAGCTGTAAATAGAGAAATATATGCCGGGGCACAGTCTGTCAGATCCTCCATGATTAGGTTGCTTAACAGTTTAGAGGATGCTTTGAAAGTGAGATTCCCCCTCTCTTTAACTCATTGTCACGTTGTTTTTCAGGTCTATAGATTCTGCCTCTAATCTGTTTAGCTGTACTTAAATTGGCTGCGTTGACATCTCCTCGCTTTAAGGCCGGGATTCCTTTTTCCCCCTGGTCGAATACCCTTTCACGTAACTTAATATGCCATTTTGGTCTCCCAGGGACAATAATTGAGTTTAGGCGAAGTTTAAATAGCTTAAAGGACAGGGAATACAGATGGGCATCTCTGTGATTAACAAACTCCAGCCCAAGGTCTCTGTGTCAGGCGTTGGATTAGGACATTACGAAGAGAATGACAGAGCTTTTTGGCACTTTATTCCCTCTCAATAACATTCTTTCACATATTAAGTTAATTCCACCCCTAGGTAGGGACTTTATCATGCAGAAGACCTTAATCCACTGTTGTTGAGTCCATCTCGCCTGGGCTTTGATGAAGCCCCCCTGCTTTTCTGTGGGTGCAGCAGGCCTTGGTAAGACAAAGCACCCGTGACAGAGACAATAAGATGCAGCTTGAACCACAACAAAAAGAGGGTTTCATCCATTGGAGTGGAGAGAAGAGGTGTTGTTGAAGGGAGAAAAATGAGGAAAAAAAAAAACATCAAAGAGTAAAGAAAAAGAAGACAAATTCACACAGAAGTGCCAACACTTCTGATCAAGAAATTGATCACTATTAACACAGTGAGTGCTTTTATTAGGTGTAGAAGGCCCGGCTCCACTGATCTCTTGTATAGCACTTTATCTGAGGGCCACCTTTGACCCCTTGCTGAAAAGCCCCAGTTGATATGATGAGCGTAAGCTTTGGGTGTTCTTTTAGATCTCGTATTGGTACTATCCTAAATTGAAAAGGCGTGTTTGTGGTGCCAGCGGCCAATTTATCCTTTGGCTTCTGTCACTCTGCATGGGAAAAAAGATTAGCCCCCCCCCCCCCTTCTGCAAAATGACCACCAAGGGAAATTGAAAAGTCAGCTCTTGAGACTTCAAAAAAACATATTAGAACGTTTTTGTGCTTCTAATTGATTCACTTAGCTTGCGTTGAAGAAAGTTTATACCAATTTAGATAAAGATTTTAATGATTTCTTGCAGTACAAGCGAATCATACTTTAATTGTTTTGCACACAGTAACAAAAAGCCGAGCAGAGCATATGAGCAGTCCATTGACCGCTCTATTGAAAACATCTCTGCTGCAACACTGAATAGAATAATTAATTCAGTCACCTGTCTGAACTTAAGCTGTCCATTTGATTGTCAGTGGTGCTGAGAGTCTCTGAAGGTTTTGATCCTTCTAGCGCTAACAGATGGTTGTTGTGGCTCGGCCCGGGCTGGGAATCGCTCCTTAAGAGCGGACAGAGGGTTGGAGGGGGAAAATCCCCTGTTGCCGTCCCTAAGAAGACCATAAGCTTGAGCAGAGAAAAAGAAAGGGCCTGCTACTGGTGCTAATTACCCAGAAACCACACAGAAAGTGCCCACTGTCACTAACTGAAGAGGTTCACATCCCTTCTTACACAGATAAAAGGCGTAGTACGAAAACATTTCGCAGGGGACAAAGAAGGGAAGATTACCATAATCTTTTGGTTTGTATCCCCTGTAAGCTGTCCGTGTGTCCTTTTCCCTCACTCTTTCTCTTTCTCCTCCTCCTCCACCCTATCTCGCTCACTCTCCACTGCTCCCTTGTTTCTTCTTGTCTAAAATCTGGTTTGAAGAAGCAGAAATGGTGGGAATTGGCTTTGCAGCCTAAGCCTGACAGTTGTGTTCTTCCCGCCTTCCTGTGATCATCCCTGTCATTGGTGGGGGCTGCTGTTGGGGTAATCAGACAATGGCAGGCGAAACGAGGTGTCACTGTGCTGACAGACCCCTCTTCATGTTATGTCATTGTTAATCCTCAGCCTTCAGCCCGCTCCCACTGCTGCTTTCATCCAAGCATTCTCCATGAAGGGGAGAGAGGATAAATATGATGCCTTCATATTTTCTACATATCAAAGCGCTCTCAAGCGGCTGTTTTCTCCCTAAGTGGCGAGGGATTGTACAGCACACAACTCAGAGCGAGAACTTTTTAAATGAGGACATCACAGCGGCTGCACCGCATTGGCTCCCTGACTGTCCCAGTCACAGGAAGTCTGGACCAAAGCCAGTCACACAGCCAGGAAAACAGGCGCTTTAAAGGCGTTGCATAAACGCTGTCTTCTCTGGCTGCGGATCACCCCAGAGGTCTGATCCTTTTAGCATCGGGCTGCCTTAGAGCACCTCTGCGAAGCTCATTGGAGACTGTGATGAGGCGTCGAGACATAGCGGAGGAAATGGTTTCAATTAAAGGCAGAGAGTGACGGGTGACACTAAGAGCCCCGCGTCTCTGTGAGAACAACAGCAAGTGGTAGAGTCTCCGACAATCATTATCCAGTGCTTTTATAGCATCTAAAAGCTCAAAACATCCAGAGTGATGGCAGAATATGTGCTCAGTGTATAAGACATCCCATAAATGGCTCCGTTTTCACTCTCTTGCTGTCTGCTTTTTTTGGCTTCTGAGTGGGCGGTGTTGAAACAACCACAGGAAACCTGCTAGTTTTGGTAAAATCTCAAGTTTATGAACGATTATACTTCTTCTCAGCAGTGTGAGGGAGAGCACTTTGCATATTTCTCTCATGTGAGTAAAAGGGACTGTCTTCATTCAAATATCATCGTTATTACATTTCCTCAACATCCTCCTTTAGATCAGCTGCTGTTTGCTTCAGTGTGTTTTGAGATTTAAGACAATGAGTTGTTCCTGCTCACCTGCCTTAAACGCAGGTCATATTTTTATCTATCCTTTTAAACAATTTGTATCAGATGTGACACGCTCTGCTAAAATACACTCAGCCGTTTCATTTTACTGTTTGGTTTGCTGAGCTCTGATTGCATTTGAAAGTGATGCCACAGGTCCGTTCCCATTGTGTGCGCTGTGCTGTGAGTCTGCGCCTCGTTTCTTTGACAGCCTCAGTGTGAGACTGATGTTTCAGAAGGTAGACATGTGTGCTCCCTGTAACGCTGTGTTTACAGAGCCTCCCCACCAAGTCTCTGCTCGCTGCATACATGGCACAGAAGGCCCAGATGAGATAACACAGTTTACTGCTGCTCTTTCTAGTGGATGGCAGCAGCGAGGGAACGGCAACCGGTGGACAACTTACACTGTGGCTCAAGCTCTGCTGTCATAGTTACAGCCTTTTTATCAGTGTTGACATGCTGACTCATCCCATCGTCATCATGATTAATGCTACAGCGATCACAATTACATACAATCATTATTGCTATCATCACTATTAACCAAAGACCGAGTAGGTGTAACTGCTGCTGGAGAAGCTACGTGACGTGCCCTCTGGCTGCATGACCCACCCACCACACGTACACATCAGTCCACAGTCAGCCCCTTGCACTTCTTGGCCTGGAAGTGGAACCATTCACAGACAAAGCGCTTGTCTTTTGCTGGACACATTTTCCCCACAAATACAACATGCTAATGCTATTAGCGCAAGCCTATGGCATTTTACATTGTATAAATTAGCCTAGCAGCTAGCAGAGTTTTTCTCTACTCATATGAAGCCAGGGACAACAGCAACAACTAACAAAGGTAACGTTACAATATTCAGCTCCATTACAGTTAACAAGGTTCACTGACAAATCCACTGTCTTATACTAAATACATTTTCAAAACAAAATATAACACGCTAATGTTATTAGCACAAACCTATGGCATTTTACATTGTATAAATTAGCCTAGTGGCTAGTGGACTAAAGCCAGGAAAAATTACACACAAGACTTAAAATGCTTTTTTTATGGCAGCTTTATCGTCTTCACAATTTATTGTTTCTTATCTGTGACATGAAAGCTTTGTTTCCACTGAGGGAAATGGTTTCAGTTTACAAAAATAAACAGGAAGTCTGCTTTGCCACGACTTGTAGCTACATTTCTGGGGAGGTGCATGCCAGGCTATGGCGTAGGTTGCAGTGTCAATTTGGGACACAGAGGTATCCCGCTTTAGGGTAATGGGAAGGGATACATCTCGTTAGTTAGAAGGTGAATCATCATCTCCATGAATTATGAATCATAAAGTGAATTATTGCTAAATTTGGCGTTGTAACAGGGTTCAGATAACCGTCAGGTTGGGGTGTTTGTCTTGTACGCGTGGTTGGCGGCGTTTGCAGTGGCGTGTTGTGTAAGCTACAAACAGAATGTGTCTGCAGCTGAACATTTCTTGGCATCTTTGCCATCGCTATGCTGTTTTTTTGGAGCCGAAGTGACTGTATTTGGATGAGAGGTTGGAAAGGGCATTTGGATGATCTGAGGATTTTGGGGGCTTAGCCCAGACCTGTGAAAAGGGGTCGGGGAGGGTCCTCCCCTGGGAATTTTTTTTATGTACAAGCTCTGTTTTGATGCTTTTAATGCACTCTGGCATCTTATTTACCATTAAAATGTTTTTTCTTTAAATTTTATTTTATTTTTCAGATTAATTATGAATTGTGATGTTAGAGATATTAGCAGTCGAGTTCTTTGCGACTCCATTTTATGCTACTGTATACTTCTTCTATATCTCAGGGGGAAATACTTTTTACTCCACTGCATTTATTTTTCTGCTTTGGTTGCTTTGAAGATTATCAATACAAATTACAATCAACTAATGAATAATGAAGTTTAATTATAGATTAAACCACTCAATGAATGAGCTCCACCTATACCAGCTTTTTTAAATTATTATTAGGCCTGTTCTTGTTTTATTTTGGTTACTTTTTATAATATATACAGCCTATTTAGATCTGTAGCTATTCATAAAACAATCAGGGCTGAAGCCTCGGACACCCAGGCCTAACAGTGCCACTGGGGGATGACGCTGTGGAAGAGTAAGAGGTGGGTCTGACTCTCAGACTGTGATAACACTTCACAGACATCCTGTCACTCAAGCAACCCCGCCCTTAAATTTGCATAACTTCTGGCCTTAATTAAATGTCAGCTGGTGAGTTATAAAATATATATTGTTTTGAGAAAGACACAGCACTTCATGCAAAGCTTAAATACTGGGTTTTATTTTTGTCTGCTGGAGCTAGCAGGAGCTATCTGGTTAGCTGGCAGGTACTGATCTGGAGATGCTACAGTGGGGTCATAAGGCTGACAGAGGCAACCAAGCTAGCGCTGGCACCACCTGGCACTGTTTCTCCGGCTAGTTTTTGTGCAAGGTAAAAAACACTGGAGACCATTGTGGAGCTATAAAGATCCCAAAACCCAACTCCATAGGAGCAATCTGTGGCGTCATATTCACTGAAAAAAAAGACACATTACATATGCCCTGAAACAGCTTTCCTGGTAGCACAAGTCAAAATGACAGCAGGGATGTCTGGCAAAGACCACCTTAGACTGCACTGAGCTGAGCACATGTCTATTTACCCCCAGATTCCTGTTACAGTCAATCTGCATCTCTTATTTAACCTGACCGAGCTCATTTACTGCAGATGAAACGGGGGAGAAATAGAAAAGAAACCAGAGATGCTGCATTTTTAATCCAGGACATTGAGTAGTAGATTTTTTTTGACAACAAACAGCACTTACAGGCGTGTAACACACACAGAGATTCTTCTACCCTGGAGCCTTGTTGTTGAGAAGCAGACAGTGAAGTGCTGGCCCTGAACCAGTCAGCTAAAGATCATTCTCTATTAAGGATCTCCTGCATAACAGCGTATCTGTCGCTGAATTCAGGATCTGCATATAACAAATCCCCAAACTGGATTTAGTGCACCAGCCCTCCCAGGGTTGTCAGCATCATAAATGTCCTCCAGCTGCCATCACTGAATATTTACTCAAATCTCTAATTGTTTCCGAATCAGCCACGGATCATTCTGGAAAACTGCGACGGGGAAAAAACTCTTTAAGAGGCTCTGTGGGATTTCATGGCATAAGTGTTATAACCATAAGCGGGAGTAGCTTTAAAAAGTGTATATATACACACCTAATGTATTTTTCATCCTTCCCAAACTGTAATGGGACTGAACAGAAGTTCAGTGTTTGGGCGCCATCCGAACTAATTACAATCACAATCCATAATTGAGAGGCAAATGCATGGAAAATGGCTCAACATCACATTTCATTTTAGTGACAAAGCTTTTCAGAGCAGCGGGTGACTTTTCTTGTGTTGTAGCTTATGCCTGGGTGGTGCAGTGCTTGATTCCGTGACAGAGTTTATTGAAATGATTTAGTTTGTAGCGGGCTGCGTCCAGGGATTTGCTGTCCAAAGGTGTTGGGTCTGGAAGTTGAGCGGCACTTCTTAGTGCTCCATTTTCCTTTGTTCTGTTTGTCTTAACACTTCATGCTCGCTGCATGCGTCTTTAATGCTTCTCTGTTAGAGTATATATTTTATCTTCACACTATAAACGTTGTGCTTTCACTGTACTATACATGCAGCTGTGCTATTAATCAATTGACTTGAAATCCTGTTAACTAAATGGATCGCATGTGTACAAATCCCCCTGAGCTGAACCTGTGGCACTCTGGCTTTGCGCACGCTCACACACAAAAAAGGAGAATTTACTTCATCCCCAAAAAGACAATAACCATTGGGAATATGGGGTTGTGCTCTCCGGTCGCTAAATCTTGTGCCACCAGATGGGATGTTTTATTTGATGGATCTTTTCTGCTTAACACAATGCCAAACCCATCTTGTTCATATTGTTCAGCTGTTAGAAAGATTTGGATGCCGCTTACCGCTCTGTTGCTCTGTCATCTTGGATTTGTGCATCCACGTTGGCCTAAATATGCTCTTTCTCCGGTGTGGCCGATGCCGCGCTCTTATAGAACCCTTGATCAAAGGATAATGCACAGACTGTCACTTGGCCTCCCTTAGCAGTTGGCAAGAGTGCTCTGAATTATTCAAATGCATTCTCATGAATACTTGTGCAGCTTACAACACTGTTGATGGCAAATAACACTTATCTAAATAGAGTAACATATCCTCTTTTGTAACTCTTACTCAACACAGTAGTGAGGACTATCCTCATATTTAGAGCACGGAGTGCTGAGTTTGGGTTGGATTGTTCATTATTATACAGCAAGTGCACTTATTTTGTGCTACTTGCTCTGTACTGTAAATCAGTGCTTCCCAAACTGGGGGCTGGGACTTCCCAAAGGGGCCCGAGATACATCAGAGGGGAAGTGGTGGAAAGTCACAAACTGCATTTACTCAAGTGCTCAAGGTACTCTTTTGAGTTATTCCGTTTTATGCTACTGTATACCTCTACGCCACAGTATTTCAGAGAAATATTGCACTTTTGACATCCCGATTTGACAGCTGTAGTTATTGTTTACATAGATCAGTGTTTTTCAATGTTTCCCATTGAAGTACTGCAGGGTAGTGTTGTCAAAAGTATCCGTTTATTGATACATATTGATTCTGAATATTTGAAGTGGTTTCAATATCACTTCCTGCAGTATCAGTAATTCTTTCTTGCTCTCTCTTCTCAACAATGTGAAAATGTCATGCTACGGCCTTGTAATACCATAAAACTTCAATTAAACGCCCAGTTCCTTTTACTAGCCCGATGTGACTTCACATTTTGACAAATAAAGGCCTGTCTCAATTAGACACCTGGTCTGGTTGCCAAGCAGTTCATTTTCACAGAAGTTCTTTGGATGTATAAAACTAGGTTGTTGCTACAAACTTGTGCTAACGTTACTTAGCTGCTTAGGCCGCACGTCAATATGGAGATGCTACATATTGTTAGCTTGGTTTGATTTTCTTTAATTTAATTGTTCATTTCATTTCACCGAAACCATGAGCACCGATTTACTAACATGATGACTCCCTATGTCTGAAGCTGTCGTCAAGTCTGAATATGTGTCCATTCCATGATTACCTGGTAAGTTATTCCTCTTAGTCCGTAAGAGTCCACCGATCACAAAAAAATCAAAAGGGTTTGTCATGAAAATTAATCCAAGTTACAACTATTGTTTTAACATGATAAAGTGATGTCGTCGTAGGTGTAGTCATAACTCTCTCTCCCTGATGCCCTGTTTGCCGGAGCTAGATCAAATGAACGATTTATATTTGATATGTTATTTGAAGCCTCATTTTTATACAAAATATTCATACTGGTTCAGATAAACAGTGATTGTATTTCCCATCTTTGCTGAGCAACATGTTTGTGTAAAAGGAATGAAAGGCCTGTCCCAAATATAGGACTGTTGAATTTAAGTAAATAATAGCCCGGGCTACTAATTGAAGTTTTACGCTTTTTATTAATTCTTTGCCCTCAATTTCAGTTTTTGCCAGTGGTACAGAAAACGGAAGTTAGAAAAAAAATTCAGTCATGCATAACTCCTAAAATGATTACACTAAAATACATTCAATAAACTTAATGTAAGTTCGATAAATCACATTTTATACCTGATATTTCTATTTTCAGTCACAGTGTTAACTGTAATAAACTGTCAACTGCCACAAAAAACACAATCACCAGTGCCATCTAGTTCAGTTCTCTCTATGGTCGATATCTCCAACAATCGACGATTCACACCAAAGTACTGTAATGTAAAGTGATAAACAGCACTACAGGTAAAAGGAAAAATTACAAGGTGTTGTAGATAACAGGTGCACAGCAGCACTCAGCATGAAAAAAGTCATCTTTCAAGCACTGCACTGGATACTAATCCCCAATTATATTTTATTCTCTGATATTTTTAGGCAACCAAAACCCTACATAACGAACCTTAAATGAGAAACAAGAGAGCTGCCAATGGGCATACTGCTGTGAAGTAAAATGTAATGGTTTTAGATCCTTCATTTGCCTGCACAGGGGTTCTTGTGCTGTTGATGTCGGCTTGTTTGCAGTCAGGATTTTCAGTTTTGTAAAGATTTGGGTCATGTTTTGACACGAGGAAGGCGTCATGGGTTTAATAGGCCACTTAGTAAGTGACTGAGCCATGTCAAGGGTCACCTCAGGCCCGCCCACCAGGATGCTCTGGTTCACCTGCTGCAAGCAAACATGTAGAGTGCTGAGAATTGAGCACCTTTGGATGGATAACTTCTATATTTAGTTTCTCTCCTGTCCTGTTGCTACACTGTTTTGTTAATTTTGCCTGCGCGTTTTTGTCTAAGTTATCAGACAAAACATGAATGCTGTCATGTCAACATGCATTTAATGATCGATTTTTATGACAGCGCAGTCTGAACTGACTGTACGTAAGAATTGAAATGCTTTAAATCTAAGTATGCAGTAAGAACCTGATATCACCATGTGAGTATGACACAGTCCAACATTTAAACTTTTTGGCGCTTCTGTAAAATGTATTAATGTTCTCCTCATAAGGAAAATTTGGGGCCCACCAACATGATAATTTCTCCATGAATGTGACTCGTGAAATTGTTTGTGTTTATCCTCTCAGAAAAGTAAAGCTATTGATTTTGTGGGCATCCGATGTCTCCTCCATTTCCTTAAGGTGAAATTTTGGAGCTGTGTTGCTGACAGAGGTCAGCGGAGCCCAGAAAGACCGTGTGACCGTGCACAAGATTGTCAGGCCATCTTTTCCAGCCTCCTCTGATCTCGAAGCTCTGTACGCATCCCACAGAAAGGCCAACTGAAGAGATAAAGGTTGGATGTGCCTATGCGCGAGTCGCTGCTGTTAGTACAGCAGGAGGAAGTGCCTATCAAATGCAGTTTTGTGCAGAAAGATTAAATTTGTACTATTGCCTACTCTAAATGTAACAACAACACCGTGTCTTATAACAGCAATGGAGCAGTTTTATTTAGCTTAGGGCTACACCATGTGGATTTGGCATTAAAATATAGCATGTGGGAGTTGAAATCTTTCTGTTTTTTTGTACTGAGTAGTGACCTCTTGGAGTATCTAATTTGGCTTCCAAATGCAGTAGTTAAAAGCAATCATCCATTCGCTGTCAGGACTTTTTTATTAAAACATGTGCCTGTAGCTGACAGCTGGTGGAATTAACATAACCATCATAGGATTATGTATGGATAAAACTAATACACATGTTCCGCACTACTGCTCTATCTATCTATCTATCTATCTATCTATCTATCGTCCCTGAGAAGGACGAGATCCACTGGTGTAGTGGTAGCTGTTGGAGGTGGTGTAGGTTACGAGGGAGGAAGTGGGTAGACTCTGTCATATATTCCAGTGGCTTTTTGGCTGATAGGTGGGTACTGTTAAGGGATTGAAAAAAGAGGTGGATATTACCCAGCATACCTGCCCATACTCTCCTCTACACCGCTGACTTCATTATCGGTGCAGGAAGTGGTGGTTGTTGTAGTGACAGGTAGGGATATCAATGGTTAACCATTAGTTGGTCAACTGCCAAGAGTATTTTTTAACCCGTTATGCAAGTCAATCTTTCGGTTAATTTTTCTACACTTCAGTTTATTGCATTGCACCACCACCCAGGTCTGGTGGGAGCTAACGTTAACTAACGGCACCGCTCATTTTGCAAATACTGCAAAATACTGCGACTGTGGAAGTGTGGAAAGCAGTGTCATCATTGTGTTTTTTTCCATTCCAAATTTTCCATTTTCACAGGAAATGTAGTTTCTGCTTGTCACATGCGTACAGGCTTTTCAAAATAACAATGGTGGTAAAACACCCGGTTTAGTTTAGAAAAAGACACCATGGTTTGGCTAAAAGTTCACACAGGGACCAAACAGCGGGCTCCTGGGTGAAAGTCCAAAGTTTGTTTGACCCATCCACCTCCATATATGGAGTTTCTCCCTTTTTATATTACAGTAGTTGCTAGTGGCGTTACGCACTGCTGCCAACATTCTTAACAGTGCTAAAGGGGTGTTGCAGCTCAAAATGGAGCTGCTTGCTTACCGTGACTCCCCGGGGGGAGGCCAGAAGGTGGCCACAATGGCTAGCCAGCTATCTGTCAGCAAAGCCAACAGAATATAAAATAGAAATATAGAATAAAAAGTAAAATATTTATAGCACACAACATTATAATTTCACCCTCTCTAAATGGATAGGGCTTTGAACGAGGCAATTAAGCCAGTCTCAGTGCCATTACCAAGAGAAAGGGGAATTCAAAAAGTGTCCAGTTGTATTTCTTTGTTTAATAAGGAAAATGTATGTCAGAATATCACTTTTCTTAACATTTTCTGAGTTTCTGTTGTATATTTATTAGTTTGAAAAAGCTTAAGAGAGTTGCCGCAATAGCAAACTTGACGGTCGGGATTGGGGGATGAGGTACAGTAGACTCATACCATCATCTACCATTTTAAAATTTCAGAATGGTCTGAAGGTAGCAAAAATTAGATACCATCCAAGCCTAACACCAAGTTAGATGAAATGTCGCATGACTTTCCATTGTTCTGCCCTATAGACGGAGGCGTGTCAAAATCTGCTGACTACGATATCTGTACTGACACAGTCGCTAACATGACTAGCGAGCAGCTAGTGACAGTGTGAACAAAATAACTGTGTGCGGGGCCCTTTGATTTTCTCCCTTAGTGACATAGGCAGTAATAAAATCTGAGCACAAGTGGTCAGCTGGAGACACGTGTTGAAAACAGGTGTAACTTAATGTTTGGCAACTGGCTCATGCAGAGGACACAAATACATTAGGTATTTTTTTTTCCAGTAATGTTGTAATTAAAGTACTTACATGCATATAATTAGAAGTAACTAAAACTTCTGTTCAAGTGTCCTTTAATTCAAGGTAATCTGTCTATCTATGTATTAACTGGGAGGCAAGCTAGTTAGCTTGCTAATTACAAAGACATGTTAAGTGACTAATTGTATGAATGACATACTTGGGATACAAACTGTAGAAGTGCATTCTAATCTTTATTTTTGTTGTCCATAATAATTTAATTAGTGTAATTAAATGTACAGTAATTAATAGAGACATTAAGGATTCTTCTGGTGTCTTTTGGTTGAAGCTAATCAGCTAGCAGCTGTAGCTACTTCAGTAATCACACCTTGACTGGCGCACTGGGTTCAGATACTCGTCTTATCAGCCTCAGTTTACATCATATTGTTGAAGAAGAGTGAAGGGGGATGAATATTTCAGCAGCTGAGTGAGCATGAGGCACCAGCAGGGCTTCATACCGTCTTGTTTGCACTTACTACAGCCATTAAGTTTACAAGCAGCATTTGTATTTATCACCAGGCTTGGATGGTTAGAAGCAATCAAAAACCAAACACAAGGAGAGAAATACAAGGTTCAGGTTGGCATGTGAAGAAAAACTGAGGTGAAGTGCTGACATGCTGATGTCTTAGCAGATAACACTTAAATCATTTTCCTCCAAAACTTCACTGCTAAGGGTTCAAAGAGATATAGCCATAATACAAATTTTTGGAGTAAGTAGTGGTGTTTGAAGTTATTTTATGGGATTTTGCTGTAAGGCCCAGAATTGATTTGCAGAAGGGATAAAAGGAAGATACTTTATCTTCGGAGCTTTGTCGGAAAAAGCTTAGCATCCATTGGTAGTTCCGCCAATATGCCTGCAGGGCATGGAGGTAGGGTGAGAGGGGGGTTGCTGGCATTGACATTATATACCAGAATGAATTGTGCTGAGTTTACACCTCCTGCTGCTTACGTTCTGCTCTTTCATAATCTTTCATGAACCATACAATGTTTTATTTAATGTCCTGGGTCAGAGAGAAACTTGAGAAAAAACAAATTAATAATGAAACGCATAGTACTGGCGAGGGAAAGAAGAAGAAGAAAAAAATCTTGGTTTGAGGCTCCTCAGCAAACAGGTCAGAGGGACCTTTTGAAGTCTACTGCTTCAGTGCAGTCAATAGTTTAAGAACTTGTGTTATTTCTGAATGTAAGGCCAGCTTGGACTTTTTCCTACCTGAAAATGCCAAATATCTCATCGCTGCTGCCCAGTGTCTCACTGCGGTCCTTGAAAGGCTATTCAAGCAGCCAAGAAAGAAAAAACCTCAGTCTCTCAGGTTGATACTTCAGTGAAAAAAGTCCATGACCGAGAGATTATTCTGTAAATACTCTTTGGTTGTGAAAAATGTAGAGTGCTGGATTTTCAACACTAAATGATCAGCGATCTTGGAGGTTATTACAACTCACAAATAAACCCACACTACTGCTCTAAATTTCAGTGAAAAAAATGAAGAGTTTGTGCTTATTTTTATAGTGCTTGTTGTCTTTATCCCTTTGACATCAGATATTGCTATCAGTACCAAAGGGAGCAAGCATATGCCATCGCCATAATGTTTGTATTCCCCTGTGAATCCTCATTTGCCGTCTGTTTAGATGTGTAAGGAAAGCCAGCTCTTGGCCTCCCTGCTTCTCAGGTCTTAATTGCTTAATTACAGTCATTATTTGAACTGGAAGCAGAATCACCTGGCACCCTGACACCATGCTGGCCTTACTGGGAAGAAAGGGAAAAAAAAGGCGCTTTGAAAAACTGAGTGGATGTTGCGGGGGTCTCTAGAGGATGAATGAAGATGGCTGCCGTGTGATCCACACGGTTGTGATGTACTCACTCACATACACAAGACAGCCCGCATGCATATACAGTATATCCACTTGCATGTATCTGAATTCCCCACGTCTCCAGGACATTTCGGTGCTATCAGATGAAAAAGCTCCGTGTCAGAGGCTTGGTACCTTCAGAGGAAGGTCCAGGGGCTGTGTGACTTATTCATGACTCTCCTGGTGCTCTCCGTCCTGGGTCTCCCTGCTCTGCACTGTAACCTGTGTTGGCTCACAGACCAGCTCTTTGCCTTTTCATGTGCTGCAGCTCGCTCATCCTGTTTAAAAAGTAAACAGTAGGTTGCATCTGTGCTAATAATTAATGTGCAGGGAGAGAGAAAAGTGTTTATGTGGGGAAATGAGATGGCATTAACACCTCCTCCACTATGGAATTAGCTACTGGTGAGGGTTTATGCAGCCTTTACCACACATATTTCACCTAAGGCGGTATTTTCTTCATTTTAACCATTTGTCCGTTTTATACATCAGAGATCCTTTCACTGTTAGACTGGTCATTTGCCATGCTGTAATTAGGTATGTATCTCTTTGGTTGAGAGAAAGTCCAACAGTAAGAAAAAAAAAAAGGTGGTTACACGTGTCAGCTCTCAGGTGTGAATGTCTGGGATGGTGTTAATTTGAAGCAGGACATTACTGGAAATGAGCATATGAACTCAGGTGACATTACATGGATAAGAAAGGGCAGGAAAAATAGAAGAGTTAAACTCAAACCAGTGTACAGTAGGTAACGCATGTGCCCAGAGATCTGCGTTTATAGATAGCATTAACACATTAAAACACTATGATGAGTTGTATGTTGGAGAGTGTACAGACGCCATTAGGGCTGGTTAATATGAAGACATTATATTATTATCGAGATATGAAACTGTGTATTGGAGATCGTTGTATCGTGATATGGCATAAAGAGTGTTTTTTCCCTCATTTTAAAAGCTGCATTACAGTAAAGTGATTTAAATGCATCAACTTGACAGACTTTTTAACTGTTTTGCGCGTCAGAAAGGATATTTGATCAGAAGTATTGTTATGTTGGATTCTTTTTATTCTTTTATTCTTTATTTGGATCCCCATTAGCTTCCCTCT
This sequence comes from Epinephelus cyanopodus, assembly GCA_026686955.1. Lineage (NCBI taxonomy): Eukaryota > Metazoa > Chordata > Actinopteri > Perciformes > Serranidae > Epinephelus > Epinephelus cyanopodus. The sequence goes on from CM048920.1 coordinate 9,359,588, forward strand.
CAGCGGTTCTCTCCCAGTCCTTGCATTAATGAAGTGCTTTGAGGAGATTTAAAATTATCAATATATGTATTGTGTATCGAGATTTGCCTAAAAATATTATGATAGAATTTTCCGGACATATCGCCCAGCCTTAGACACCATGTGTTCACACTAGGGCTGTACGCAAATACTTTTTAATTTTTTTTTTTATTATCATTTATTTATTTTTTTAACATATTTTTTTGGTGCTAAATGTAGTCTTTTTGTTTTTGGTAAATGATGGTTATCAATAAATATCAAAACTTTTAAATTGCATTGTTAATAATGTGAAAATATAGTATCGCCTACCAACGGAGCTTGTGAGCATGGCAAGCTTGAGCGCATCCGTCTGAGGCTGTGGATCAATGCCAAGTTTTACCACTTTATCACTATTCCCTCTAACTTGTAGCTGTTTTTTTTGTTATCATTTGAATTTAATATGAATTATGGAACTGTTTTTGTCAACGTTTGTTTCTCCCGTTTTGTACAATAAATTATTGTTTAAAGTTTCAACAAGTTTCTTTTGGACTGCGTGACACAAGTGTGTTTTGAAAACGGCCGCAGATTGTCACCTGCTCAACACATCAGTAGGCCTACCGTCGGATGCCATGACAGTAATAGATTATAATAATAATGTCAAAATATCATTTACAGAGCGATTTAACAGATGATCACTGCTGCCCGACCCACAGGTCCATTTGCGGTCCCGCGGGTTACGGGTCAACCCGCGCATCACTACTCAGCTCAGTCTATAAAGGCTGTACACAACAGTAGACATTATATTCTATTCAGGCTGGCAGAACCAGCAGCGCAGCGGCTCTACAGTGCACGGCACTGCTGATTAACCATTTTATTGCAGTACAGAGTGTCTGCCAGCAACCAGTTACTTGCAGAGGCTTCCTACAACTTGTTTCAACGGTTCTGATTTAATCAGAAGACAAATTAAACAGGATGACTAGCCAATGTGAAAATCAAAAGAAAGCATAGAATAATGTACTGAAGGAGACTGTTGTGCCATCAAATTTTTTTGTGGTTTGAGAGCAAATATCCGGTCGCCGATGTGCAAAACTCCGCAATACAATTAGGTCCGAAAAAAAACACGGAGGAGTGCTTCGCAAGGAGTCTAGCATCTCATTTCTGTGTGATCGCCCCCTAAGTCAGGCAGGAGGGGTGGTGGATGGGTCCAACAACCACCAACTTTCATGTGGGCGGCCAGTGTTCACTTCCAGTATAACTGTAAAGCCAAACCCTGTTCTTTTTTCCTGAACCTAACCACGTGCATTTGTTGTTGATGGGAAAAAAAGCATCATTTTGTGGTTTTGTACCGACGTAGTGCTTTTATTTTGAAAGAGACTGCATGCAAACTGAACATTTCCTGTGAAAAGGGAGGTGTATTTTGAAAACAGACGATGCATGTAACAGGCTAAAGTTGACACAGCGTCTGAGAAAGTCAACAACCAACGCACCCAGGGTCCCTTGGACGTCGTTTCTTGACGTGGAAAGTCCATGACCAAATGTCGACGAGGTGACAGTGAGGTGACGAGGTCGGAGCGAGAATGTGTTGGCTAGCACGGCTTTAAAAAGGACTTGAACATCAGTAATTTATTGAAAATTATTAATTTTCTTTTCATCAACTAAACAATCATTTGAAGTATTTTTTGAATATCTGAAATTGCTTTGGCACTATATTTATGGCTCACTGTTACACAATGCTCCCGTATACAGCTTGTATACAGCAGTGGTGTACAGAGTGCACTAACTGGTTTAGGCTTTATCCCGGCCTTGCTTTCTTCATCCTAATAGTAGCCCAGTGTGTGCATGATTTAGTATGACAGGTGTTATACTTACTTTATGGCAGGAATACACTTCAGCTGTATTTAAATATATCTGGCTAATGCCCCATAAAATAGTTCATCCGTTTGCATCTTTCAAGAGCCCACTCTAAGCCACTTCTTTGAGACTTGTTTTTAATCGTCCATGCTTAAATGTTAATTGCACATACCTCTCCCAAACACACTGTGTTTTTCCTTTGTCAGGGGCTTTTTGTTAGAGAAATATGTTACTAATGGCTTATGAATTAATAAGAAGCCAAACTGAATTAGACTTTCATGCAAGGTGATTGTAAAGAGCTTGAAAGCCCCAACATTTTATTCAGATTTCAGGATTTTCTGGACGAGTGGGTTCCTTTTTCCTGTGGCCTATAATGCATCCTTTGTCATCGTCTCTCAGCAGTGATTTAGGCTGTGGGATGTTCCTGGTGTAATTTACTTACCCAAGCAGAGCCATTAATTTTCTATTATTGTGAAAAGATGATTCGTGTTTTGGAGGCTGTCTTGATTATTTATTTAGATACACAGCAGGGAAACATGAGGCAGTGGCTAATGGAATATAAAGTCACAGGCCTCATTCCCATTCTGACATTTAACTACAGAAGCGGCACATGTGTTAATGTGTCCTCCCCAAGCACCTTAATTCGACTTGAAATTCCTAATGGAACTTGCTATCTGTGCTGGGCCTTTGAGACAGTGAGGGAGAGGGAGGGGGACACCAACTTAACACATAAATTCACTTGTCTGAGTCTTGGCTGTGCGTCTAGCGACTTAAATGCTCCACTGGTTGTATGTCTAGAGGGAGATGACAGCAGATAGTAGCATTTTTACTTGCACTGTTGCCTCCCGCCCTGGTTTTATACAGTGACATGATCTTTGCTTTACTGAATCACAGCTCGGCGTATTTGTAGGGCTCTTGTTTATGTGGGAATATCTGAGGGATTAATGGAGGAACTTTTGAATAAAATATCTGTCTTTATAAATATATATAAACGATGGCTTGATAATGGTTGATAAAGTATTTAGGGTGCTTTATAGATCGGTTATAAGCCATTAACAAGACCAGCTTTTGCTTGTGAGGATGAAACGGTCACTGGTTTTATGATTAACCCCAGCAATGTTCCCGACGGTTAGTATTACCATTTCAAATTTGAATTATCATGAAAACTGTGTTTGAATACCGCGCTTTGAAAAATGTTCAGTAAATACTGTCCAGCATCGACCAAAGTTGGCAACAGTTTCCCCAGATGCAGGTGCAGCAGACAAACCCATGATGCTGCTGGACCCTCGTCCTCATTGACAGTGACACAGACACTCAAGTAAGCATTTTGAAGACAGACTGTCTTTAATGTTAATTAATATCATTTTCATGTGTTTACATAAGGTATCAGTTATGTCATTATTTTAATTTTTAGCAGTATGCAATGAAAACGTGCTGCTAGTTTTGTTTTTGGTTTTCAATACAAAACTTGGTGAAATAATTGTAAATGTATACTTTTCTATTTATTTATTTATTTTTTTACATTTTCAGCACATTCTAACAATACTGTGATAATACCAATAACTGTGATAATCGTGATATGAAATTTTTATACTGTTTCATCCCTAGTGTGCAGTTATGAGTGTTAAGGTTGGTTTTATATTTTGGTGGATACACTGATTTCCTTCCCTCCTCAAAGCTGGATGAGAAAATCAATACCACCCTCATGTTTCTGTGTTTAAAATAAGGCTACAACTAGCAGCTGGTTAGCTTAGCTGAGCATAAAGACTGGAAACTGAGGGAAAATCTAGCTGCACAGCTTAAAAAAACCAAACAAAACAAGATAACTTGTCAAAGTCAATGTTTTATGTGAGGAAATATTGCCAAGAGTTAGATGAGAACATCAATACCACTCTCATGTGTGTCTGTCTACTGTAAGGCTACAGCTGGCTTAGCTTAGCTTAGCATAATCATCATCTATCAGCAACTTTAAAGCTCACTGTTTTAGATTTTATAGCTTGTTTGTTTAATCCGTATGAAATAGAAGTGAAAAACCAACATTTTCTGTTTTTTACCAGACCAGATTATTTCATGTCTGGGAGCAATTTTGATTATTATTATTACTTTTTTGCACAGAATAAACAGGATTATAACCTCTGAATAGATTAGCTTTTTGTTTGCTGTTCAGAAAATTCTGTCACCTTTTTCCAGTCTAAACACAAAGCTAAGCTAAGAGGCTGTTAGATGTAGCCTTATATTTAACAGACAAATGTGAGAGTGGTATCAATCTTCTCATCCTGCTCTCATCAAGAAAGCAAATAAGCACATTTCCCAAAATATCAAAGTATTCTCATAATAAGAGGTAATAAGCCACAATTTATGTTTTTTTTTCACAACTTAGCAACCTAAAAGTTGTTGGTGCCTGACCAAGCCAATTCAGTCAAAGGTGGCCCCCTTTTGCTGCATCATAACTGACTAAAATCTGAGCACACAAACATGATACTCAGTGTTAAATTACAGAGTGCCTTATACTTTCTGGGAGTAATAAAATCCCTGAGCTCCATTGTGGATAAATGTCCATAAATCCTCTTCGAAATCACAGAGAAAAGGTGCACCTTCATACTTCAGATCTTACTTCATGATCATCACATTTGATCGTTTTGTTAGTATCCAGTGATAATTGTCTGTATGTCCATCATTAGAGTGCAAACTGGAACTGCTAATGGCTTTTGTAGCTTTCTTAAAATTCTGAAAATGACAGTGTATGGCATGCCTGGTTATGACATGCAGTAACTCTAATAATTAAAGGCAGTGAGGGTTCAGAGAGCTGATGGTTCATAACTTATCTACAAGGCATAAGTAATGTTTCATTAATTGTTAATAAAGTCTTTATTTAGATGAGGTTGGAGTGTTCCCAGTATTTGTTGTGGAGTTCTGAGGGGTAAAAGTTGAACAAAATGCAGTCACACTTGAACGCTGAGTGGACAGAAATGTTTGCGTGATGCACTGGCTGTGAATCAGAGACTTGACACTCAGTCGTTATTACAATTAATGACAGCGTCTCTTCTGAATGACTAACGTGTGATGAAGTGGTATGACTCTTGCCTTTTTGGCTTTTCTCCAGTGCAGCGGCCAGGGTCAGTCAGGCTTGTTCACTTTACTGCAAAGGACATCTAGTGGTTACACACCCAACTGACTCACTCCATCCTCACTGCCTCCTGCCTGCCTGCAACCTGCACTGCCTCACAGCTGTAATTGTCTAAGGTAAGAGTTGTAGAGAGTAATATCCTGATCATGAATAGTATGTTCTTCAAGGATGAAAATAGCTGTTAATTAAACAGTGTCTTTTAGAATAAAGCCAATAGAAATTGATCTCATAAAAGATGTGATGGGACAGGGAGCTGACTGACACAGTGGTAACTTGGTATGAACGCGGCGCAGGCCGTCGGATAATTAAAGAGACGAGGCAGTAAGGACATGGCTATTAGCAGGTTAATTAGGCAATAATGAAAGAGATACCTTAGGTTACTGTGGGCTTTAGCGCAATATGATTCCTTGCCGAATGATATAAGGTGGGTGTTAAATTTAATCCTTGCACATTAATAGAGAATGGCATACCTTCCAGTCAATTATTGCCAAAAGACTTCACCTGCCCTGCACAGTCACAAATGGAGAATTCAGAATAGATTCTATTTGGTGGCTGTCCACTCCGATTAGTTTGATGAAGCTTACAAAGCTTTTAGAGGGGATATTTGCGAATTTAGCAGGTGGCACATATCATTCATGGATCTCCTTATTAGAGACATTGAAGTGTTTCATTTAATGAGTAATTCATTTCCTGCTACTTTTTGACCCACTTTGACAGAAGTAGAAGTACGAGCGTTTTTAAAAAAAAAAAAAAAAAAAGCCACTTAATGGTAGTTTCGTAACCTTGAGTGTGGCGCCGTCCCAGCCACTATTTGACACCGTCTTCATCTTTGTTTAAATATTCCATTTAATTATGAATCAGTGTCGGCTGTGATCAATATAACCACTGAGTCAGAGCGAGTCAGAGCGATTACAACCAGAGAAGTGTCCTGCAGATGTTAGAAGTCAGAGGACAGGCGAGGTCAGAGGTCAGTGTCCGGCTTTATCCTCCTCAGGTTGGAGTGACAGCAGAATCGTGCGCTTCATCCACCCCCTCTAATTGACTTACAAATGCTGCGGTGCTTTCAGTGTCAAGTAACTCACAGCATTAAGTATGGCTGTAAAGTCAATATGACTTTATTAGTGGCTGGGTCTCCATTGACAGGCCGTACTTGCACTTTTGACCTCAGCTAACTGTGATCTACTGTCCAGAGACCGCTCTTCTCTTCCCCTCTCTTCCCTTCCTTCCTCCCTCTCTCACTCTGTCATTATCCCACCTCTCAATGATCATGTCACCCTCTGACTCCAAATCCCGGAAGAGCGCAGGCGGCCAGGAAATTCGACATTGTTGCTTCCCTTTTCAGGAGTCTATCGGTAAACCTCGCTAATCCACAAATCCAACCTTGGATTTGAGCCGCTGAGTCTGAGGGGAAAGTAATTGGGTTGTTGCTAATAATTGGATTTTCTGCAGCTTGGTTTAAAAAAAAAAAAAACATAACAGCCAATGTCCAGGCAGGAACGAGCCCGCACCCCTTTGAGCTTCAGTTCATAGGTCGAGACAGGCCCCAGGTTGCGCATATAAAATGATTAACGTTTAAAATCTGCTTTCAGACTCTGTGATCTAAATAGTGCTTTATTGAAAGCTCTAATTTTTGGTAAGTGTGTTGTAAGTCCTCATTATTTGATCTGAAAGGGTCATTAATGAAAAAAGTCATTAGTTGCCTACGTTACAGCTCGAGCACTGGCAGGAGGTGGTGACACAAGGGTGAGAAAATCTCTGAAACATAGAAACCTTGAAGGAGGTATATTTCCATTTCATGCTGCTTTAAACTTCTAATTCACTACAGTTCTGGGACAAATATTGTACTTCTTATTCCACCACATTTATATAAGGCAACACTTACTTAATTAACATTTGACATAAAGAACATATGATGAGCTTAAAATATTGTTGTAGATAAAACCACAAAACGTCATTTTCCTTAAAAAGACAAAGATACAGCTAGAATTTAAAGGAGTACACTGATTTTAAGGAAGACAACATTTACTGGGAACAAACCTTCTCAAACTTAGGGGAGTCTCGTTGGTACCCAAAGAACCCAGTTTCATTCAGATGTCTTGTCATGAGAGGTCAAGGGACCCCTTTGAAAGTGGCCACACCAGTTGTTCCCTTGCTAATATTCATCCTAAATTTGGAGCGTTATTTAGCTTCTTTTCCGACAAGCTACACCGGCATGGTTGGTACCAATGGATGTCTTAAGCTGCCTAGTTTCACAAGGTACCACTACCTTTGCCCTATCTTAAAAGATCAGTGCACCACAGCCTCTTAAATATGGTAATATATTACTGTAAGTTACATATTGCTGCTTGGTCAGTGGACTTTCACCTCTACATATGATGCTAAATGGTATTCTGGGTGCATCAGTTGTTAATTTCTGCCTGTTACATTGTGTCTTTTCAAAATACACTTCCGTTTTCACAGGAAATGTACAGTTTCTGCTTGTTAGATGTTTGTTGTTTTTCAAAATAAACTCAAATCAGTAAAACACCATGTTTTCATGTTTATTTCAATGTACAACAAAACACATGGTTTGGCTCTAAATTCATATGGGAGGCTAACACCATGGCCTCCTGGGTGAAAGTCCGGTGTATATGGACTTTCCAGGACCTTAAATTACGTTGTTGTTTAGGTGCATTTCAAACTGACGTCGCCAAAAGGTGTGTCACACCGCTGCAAAATAGTTCCTGTTTTTCACCGGCATTAATAGCGGTGTTATGTGAGCACTTCAGAATGAGACCAGGTTAAAAATACTGCCATCAGTAAAATTAAACTAATGCTATCAACATTTTTTTTCAACCAGGACTTTTTCCAGAAGTTTTACTTTTCATTTTTACAGTGTAATAGAACTGACTACCACCACTGTACATGCAGCAGCACTGATTCATCGACTGATTCTGATTTCATAAACCGAAGCAATTCCACCTAATCACATAAATGACTTAAATGAACGCGTGTCTGCAAAGCTTATAAGTTAACGACCGCAAACAGCAGTGGAAGAATATAAAAAATACTCTGTTACTTGTAAGAAGTCCTGACTTCCAAATCCCATGAAGGTTAAAGAGCAGTAAGTAAATCAGAAAAAATGTGTACATAGCACTACTGCAGCTAATTTTACCAGTTTCTATACTGGTAGTTTAATATTTAACAATACACTGTCATTTATGTTTAAGTTTAAATTAAGGTGATATTGTATAAAAAGTGTAAAAATACATGTAAGTAAAGCTCTAAAATAAATCTAGAGGTGTAAAAAGTACATTTCCTACTAAAATGTAGTGGAGTATAACTATAATATAGTATGTATAGAAAATATTCAAGTTAAGAACTTAAAACTAAGTACTAATATACTTGTCGACAATATTAAGTATGTTAATGAGTTCTGTAAAACTGCCTCCATTGTACACCATTTTAATATATGACGTTTTAACTGAAGTCTGTCTTTGAGGCAAAGGCCTTAAAAGTTGTTATTGGTGAGAAAGAGTTCCTGGCAGTCTCAGAACCTGTATTCATGGGCTGGTTGAAAAAGTCTACAAGAAGCCATGGGTAGCTACGGAAATGAGCAGCGTACCACATGTTGGGTCCGCGGATAGACCAGGGGAACAACAATGCTCCCTATCGAGACTTTGAGATCCCGGCCCAGATTATTGGAAAGGAGCAAACTTCACGTTGCTTTGAGGGAATAGTGGAGTGCTCGCTGCACTCTCCTGCAGCTTCCCACCACCCTGGATGATACAGTGAAGTCATCCTGATTGTTTTCCCTTGTGAAGCCATTAGATCTAGAGACACGCTGGCTTCACAATGCACTACTCTAACGGCCAACATCTACCAAACAAGTTCTCTATACAGCAAATCCATAGGCTCCTACAAATGTTATTATACTGTAGATCCCTGCTGGGTCCAAGGAAAGTCAGTCTTGTGTTGGGAAAAGCCGTCGAGTACAGGAAGGCAGGGAAAAAGTGCAAGGTTTCATTCTTGTGTAGTTTAGTTGGGTAGATTCTTGCAAGACTTACCCCTCTGAGGTGATCTAATTTTCATATTAGTGTTCCTCTCTATTTAGTATGTAAATTATACCTCAGCAGTGGATCTCTTCAGTGGGGGAGAAGCATCAGCATTCAGTGATATTACCGAAATATAATGAAGACATACGATGTTGCTACTTTTTCCATTGTGCATCCATTTCTAAAGCTAAAATTAGGACATTGAATCAAAAACAGTAATTGCAGTATAAGGTAATTCAACTGTATTAAAAGCACTTTAACAGTAGTGGTAGCAATACTACTAATAGCATCACCAAAGCCCCACAGTCAGCATCTAGCCTGCAAAGATTGAGATGTGGGTGAGAAGGAGAAGAGGCTCAGGCAGGAAATCTGCTCCCCATCATTTTCTGTATTACTGCGCACTAAAGGTCAAAGCTAAAAAGTCTTCGTGGAGTGACTATAATTATAGATGATTTTTTGCAAGAGCCAGAACAAAGAAGCGAAAGAGCACAGGCCTTTTCCTGCAGTCATTTTCAGAGAGCTCTAATTTTGTAATACAAAATAAGGGCAAGTTAGAAGCACTAGACGATCCTTGAGTAATGGAAAAAACATCCTGTAGATTAAGGAGTCTGAAATTGGTGAGGCATCGGAATTGTATTAAGACAACAAAAGGGAGGAGGTAGAAAGTGTGTGTACGTAAGCAATCATAAATGCGTACACTCTGAATATTTGGAGCTGTGTTTAGAAGTACGTGGGACAATATATATAGACCGATAAAGTATACTTAGGTGTTCCTCTCTGTTAAGGTCCATTCAAGGATTGCACGTTACAATTTGTGCGTCATCCGTACCTTTCCACACAACTAATTTGAAACAGCAAATACATTTTCAGGGACACGTAATTGAGTTCCCTCTTTTTTTTTTTTTTTCATGATAAGAAAACGTTGGTAGCTGTACCATGCAAGTAGCAAGAATGTTGCTGGTACTAGGTACTGAGTGCATCAGCCAAACATTCACGGACAATGCATTTAATTCTGGGCCTAGTACATATGCCACCCTAGGCAAGCTTCACCTGCCCCAGCCCCTCGACCTAAGCTAGCAAGAATGAGAATTAAAAACAAGCAATTTGCAAATTTCGTCCTTTTTTTGTTTTCTGCCAAGCAAGACAATTTTGTGATACCGAACGATCTTTCCCTAAACTTACCCAAAGTGCGTTTGTTGCCCTAAACCTAAGACAAGAGTCTGGATGTGAAGTTTTGGGGTCTCATTTATTAACATTGCATATGCACAAAACAAGGCCCGAAAGAGGTGTATGCCACTTCCCAGGCAAAAGTTGTGATCTATGAAAATAGACTTAATGGGAGAAACTTTGCCCCAGGCTTATGAACATTTTGAAGACGCGAAATTGGCGACACAGATGAAGAGGTGGAAGTCTGCTGGTAGAAATTGTTGAATGTGTTTTGTCACATTTCATATTTGGGTTTTGTCCATGGTTATGTTTTTAGTATGGATCCTATGTATTGTTTTATAAATAAGTCCCCAGGTAAGAGGTCCTGCACTTTGTACACCGGCCATCCTCACCAACCACCTACCTTGTAAAGCCTATGCAGTACATGACATAAATGTAGATTAGTTTAGTTTATTAGCAATTAGGACAAGGCAAAATTAAGTAACAACAAAAATAAAAAAGGTAAGAAATACCAATTGGTCTTAAGAAAAACTAAATACAATGGATATTTGATGATGTAGTGTTTCATAACCTGAAAGAAACATCTCTGAACATAATCCAAGCAGCAATTAAACTGCCACGACAACATAGTTATTAAAGCAGCTTAGTAACATACAAATATCATTTCTAGAAGACAGAGTTGCTGTATCGGCAGATAAAGGCTTTATACTGGAATCAGCCCCAAATGATCATTTCCGTTGATTTGACAGGCTGGTGACACTTAAATTATTAGACTTTAATTGTAGAAAATCATAGACTGTAGAAAAAGGTGGGCATAGCTACTGTGACTTCACCCACTGGTTTGTGGACTCCTGTTCTGACGCCTTTAGTTTGGCATTTCGGCCGTTGCCGGAGCCAGAAGTGACCATATATGAGCAAGAGGTGGATCTGACTGAGGAGCGGAGGACACTATCGGCAGACAGCCTGTCACTTTAAGTGTTAATAAAATGTAAACGGTGGCCGTTCGAAGAACTGCAGTTTTTGGCATTTCCATGTTGGCTTCAGTTTTCAGTTCCAGAGGTTGCTTAGTCGAAGTAGGATAGATTTGCCTTGGTTGTAGCTATTGTCAGGATTGTCTCAGGTAAAGCATCATCCTGTTGAAGTAGAATACATTTTCCTTTTTTTTTAATTAATTAAATTACAATAAATTTGACAAGTTTTAGATGTAGTGTAAGTTGAAGTAATTGTGTACATTTTGAAAAGCACTGCATTTTGCACCACAAGGCCAACACGATACATGTAGGCATGATGATGGTAATTCCACTACAGGAGAGACTTGATGTTTCCTGCAATTAGGTGGATAAAAAGTATGCGCGTATATCCGCATCTGCCACAATATCGACAAAATACAACATCATGCATTCGCTGTACCACATAAAGACCTGACAATATAAATGTAAACATAAAGAGCTGCACAAACAGCATCCGAACACTGTCCACGCTGATGTATCAATATTCCCACAAAAATCTGAGTTGCCTGTCCTGACAGCTTTCCACAGGCAGTTGTGATGAGAAGCAATGCATCATTTATTTCCGTGCATTCTGCTACAGCACGAGCCAAAAGTGAAACAACAGCATTTTTGTGCTGCCCAGCAGTAGCACACTGTATGTAGATGACCTCTGCTTTGTTTTCACTGGAATATTAGCAGGACAGGAGGGGATACGGTGCAGCATGATATCCAAAAATAACTCGAATGGCAATCTGCAATACAGAAAATATAGGGAACAGTCAAATTCTTTAAATCTTTTTATTGTTATTATTAAAGATGCTGCGTTTTTGATTTGATAAAGATAAAATAATGGACTCCAATAAAGGAAAAGGAATAAAGTGGACACCAGTGGTTATAAATGGTATCAAATTTAAAAAGCAAGTTATTATTTGATATTATTTTACCAAAAAGTCATTCAAAAGTAACTAAAAGTGATTAGATTGTGAGTTTAATTTGTGTAATTCACTAGATTACAACATATCATCAGCACTATATGTTAATAGTTGCACTTGCACAGGGTGAATGTTTCAGTTTTTGTAGGAAATATGTTCTGCCTGGAGGTGCCTTTAGTTATTGAGTACTTCCTACAGAAAATAGGCATAGATGTGCTAATACTTTAAGATTTATATTTATTTTTTGTTCATGTTAAAAGACCCATAAAGTGTACGAAAAGTCAGTTATTATTAATGTGATGAATCGCTGACATCAGTCACCTCTGGGTCCCGTGTAAAGGCTCTGCCGTAATTATGATTCTGCTGGTGCTTGATGTCAAAAACAGCATGTTGCTCAGAAATGAGGTTGTTAATAGAACAACACTGAGAACTTTTTGATTTGCTTTTAAGCAGAAACAACAGAATGAGTGAAGACTTTGTTCTCCCACCATTGTCCACCCAAGTTCCCTCTGTTTAGGTTTTCATGTCTCAAAAGCCCGCATTGTCTCCCAGGACACAAATAAATCAGTGTTCTTCCCTTTTCATCTGTGTTGGAAAATAATTAAAAAGGGAGTGCTGAATTGTGTACAAGCTGATTCCTCTGTTCAGTAAGCCACCTTCATCTAAGAAAAGCCCCCCTTTTTTCCCTCCCCTTAATAATATGTTCTGCTCTGTTTAAGATTGAGATCAAATACTCTCTCATAGAGCTAGGGTAATTAGATTTCACTATGTAAATGGCCTTTAAAGCACACTCAGAGTGTGAGATGCTGTGCTCACATTTGTTCGCTGCACTGCTGCCTCCCTCAGGTCATTTGTGTGTGAATCACTTGGCATCGCCCTGCACTGAAACACACAGCTCTGCCACAGGAACTAGTGCACATAAACACTGATAGGGAAACGTTCAGACGAGCGAGTCAATGAGTCATTTTCAAAGCACTAAAAATGTATTCATAATTCATGTGCAAATTTAAAAGCAGTCGCTAAGTGTGATTTTATTGTTATTTGTTTTTACTGATTATACTTCTCAGACTAATGTGTAAAATGAGCCTGGCCTGGAAATAATGAATTTATTGTTCTGTGATGTCACGCAGAATATTCTGTTTGTCTGTTGTTGTAGCAGACGAGTGTTAAATTTCCTTAATTTATTTAGTGAAGCACCCTTAAAAACATTTATTTTTTAAAAAACAAAAAATATTAGTCACCAAAAATATCAATAATTTGCCTGATTTTATGACCTCATAATATAATCCGTTCCTAATTAATTTAAAATAGTTGTTTTGCAAAGATGAGTAAACAAGAATGGCTTTAAAAATCAACCCTCGTTATTAAAACTTCAAACAAACAGCTATGAATCTGGTCCCGTCCTTATGTGTATAATTGAGATGGGTGGTAGGTTTTAGTGATGGATTTGTTGTTATTATTCAAATGTCATCTTTAGGGGAGTGTGTGTGTTTGTGTGTGTGTGTGTGTGTGTGGGTTGGGGGGGGTGCGCCTGTCTTTCTTGCAAGGCAGAGACAGCAGCTATTGTCTTGAGGAGACAAAAGGAGTAGTGACATCACTAATGTTTCAAAAATAAACAGCAGGCTCCTATTATGTGCTACAGTTAAAGCCTGGAAAGGAGACCATATGTTGGGCTGAGGGCTACGCTGCCGAGAGTAGCCACGCATTTCATATCGCTGACAAGTCTCCTCTCCCTCAGCCTTGTCAAACCACTGTTGTAAAACAATTAAGCTCCTATTAACATATATTTTATTAATTGCCCTATCAAGATGGAAACACAAAGACATGTAAATGCCCCAGCCTGACAGATTTCGAAAAGCATAGCGTGGCAGCTTTCTCACAGACAGTGACAGCTGAAGGAATCAGGTCAGATTATATGAGCATGGACAACTCAACAGATTTGTTTGCTATTGATAGCAGCAATCAATTCAATTAGTTGTCTCTCGTGCGTTGAATGGCTGATGAGATTAGCAGAGGTAGTGTTTTGTCATTTATTGTTTAATGTATGCATGGATTTCTCCTTCAATAGAAAAAGGCTCTTGATTTTTTTTTTTTTTTTTTTTTTCATTGTGCAGTGACTGTTTCATAATTATTGCCTCACAGCTTTCTATTTCCTCTGGAGTAATTGGACTGCCCTGTTAGATTATCCGGTCTAAATTGCAATACTAATTATAAAGCCTAACAGTTGTGTCGCATCAATAGTCAATTAGGATTAATTAAGATAGGAAGTGACAGCTGACGATTAAGCGCATCAGTTGCAGTTCAACAATGTAGAGGTCAAACGATCAAGTTCTTCTCCATCACACGAACGTTAAGCCTCCCTTTCAAAAATGCAAATGCTTTTTTACTGACATATAATGTTGAGCAGTCACATGCTTGAGCTGCTTTATAGTTTTATTATCTATTTTATCGCATGTAGATCTGGTCATGTTATGTGTTGTTATCTCGTCCCGGTGGCAGAACAAACGATTTCATAATTGATTATGCTTCTAATTACAAAGCATACAATTAGTGGAAGTTATTGATAGTTCAGCATGTGCCTTTTAACCCCGGAGCTGTCCGTCTACTCCCAGAGGAGATGTGTGTCCTTCGGTGTTAATGATGGAAACGACTTTTAGATAACAAGGGTGTCCCAGACAATCAGCTGTGTTTACACAGTGACCTGGACATTTACTTGCTTGGCCTCTGTATCTCCCCTGCCTTTATATATGCCAACATCACTCTAATTACACAGCACCAAAGCAGATCAACTAGCTCCTATCAACAACAAGTGCAGAGTATCTTATTTTAACGCTGATAATTAAACTGGAATGGGTTTTTTTCTTCTTCTTTTTTTTTTCAGATGATACATTTCTTTTTTAATTGGCCTTCAGATGGCTCTGAGAAATACACTCGTCAAGATGTTTTCAAGAGAAGGGACACATTTCATAGACGAACTGTAATGTTTAATAGTTAGCCGCCCACATTTCAAATGTCAGGAAAGCTTGAGCACTTTTCCATCGTGTCAGTCACGACACACATCTGCATTGTTTCCTGTTTTTTAATCTGATGTCCCCTCACATCCTCACCAGAAGTCCGCTTATCAACACCACCCATCATGTTTTAAGTGCGGATGTTAAATTATTATAATAAGCCTCTCACTTACTCATATGGGTGGAAGGTATCCTGTCCGGTCATTCTATTGTAGCTGGCAGTTTACTTATTTTTGTGTTATTTTCTTCTTTAACACAAATATGTTGGTTTATTTTTCATAGTAAAATCTTAATTTCTAATTTGTGTCTAATTTTTTAGCTAATCTAAACCCCAGTTTTTCTAAAAGTGCAGGAGTAACTTCTGGGGTCAGATTCATTCCTTTGGTGCAGGGGTCATTAATGTTTTTCAGGCCAAGGTCGATTAAATGGCACCGGAGCAGCGACCCCCTTCTAAATGTATCGCAGCAGTGTAGCATGGCTTGGTGAGTTAGCCTCACGCTGCACTGTCACTGGTAGTTTCTGTGGTGGATGGTGTGTCAGAGTCTCTTGCTGTGGCTTGCAAAAATGTCTGTACACTTGGATTAATAATACAACTAATTGGCCAAAAAAAAAAAAAAAAAGAGTTGCCGCACAGTGATTTAGCTAGGTCACATGATCACACATGGATTCATGGGTAACAGTTAGCCTAGCATTGATGCTGTGCACTGTAAATTTAATGGTTTTATGAATAGGTCAATTTGTCTTCACTAATAATAAGTTGGATTCACGTTAATGTGTATTTTCAGACACCAACCACAACAAAAAATTAAAACTTAACTTATTAAGCAGTCATTTCTAAATCTCTCTAGTCAGTGTAACAAACAAGGAGTCATGGAGTCTTTAAACTTGACAACTAATGTCCTACTTTAGTCTCTTGCTCAGAAAGTTCACCGTGACTCACAAGTATGTCCGTACACTTGGAATAATTGCACAACTAAATGGCTAATTTGTAAAAAAAAAAAAATTGCCGCACTGATTTAGCAGCTGGGTCACATGATCACACAACGATTAATGGCTAACAGTTAGCCTATCACTGATAAATTTAATGGTTTTATGAATCAGCCAATTTATCTTCACTAATAAAATGTTGGATTCGTGCTGATGTGTATTTTCAGACACATTTCAATTAAAAACAAAACAAAACCTTAAATTACCAAGCAGTCATTTCCTAATCTGTCTATTCACTGTATAGAACAAGGCCGCAGCCATGGAGTCAACATTGAGGCGGCAAAATTAAAATTAAAACTTGGAAACTAATTTCCTACTTCATTATTTATCATAAGCAGGTGCTGTACAGTTTACTATAACAGTATGCAACAAATGAAAAACCACTACTGTTGATATAAATTCCAAACGCAGTGCAGCATAAGTGATTGACACCTCACTTCACACGGGCTGTAACAAATATAACCCAACAAAGACATTTATGTTAGCTGAATACACCTGTGAGCCATGTGCTGCTGGGGCACTGCAACACTGTAATATTAGAAGTGGTGGTGATGATAACGGCAATTTGTTAGGTTTAGTTATGATTACAACTGCTGCTAATAATAATTTCAGACAACAGAGCATCGCTGCCTGTCGAACAATGGCCTTTTTTTGGTTTGTATTTCTTATCAATGTATTAGGGGCGAACATGTGGAGCGTATCTGAGTATTGGGAAGGTTTTTCCCTCCTTGTAATAAAACCTTTGGATTTTTTGTTGTTGTTGTTTTCTAACACAGGTCTCTTCATAGATAATCTAATATCCTTTAATAATTGTCGATCTCTGCCGGAGGTAAATCGGACGGCTGTATATTTCTCAGTTGCACATACAGCTATCCTCATGAGAATGTTCAGTAGCTGATATGTTGTAAGCAAGTGTAAGGACTGCATTCAGTCCAGTATAGTGAGTCTGTAAAAGGGCTGGAGTGCTAGGGGGCATACTTACCCTTGAGCTCCCAGAGGAGCAATGTTATTATTGGTAATAAGAAGCGATAAATACAGTGTGAGGGAAGCGGATGCCTCCATAGAAGTTACACTCTACAGAGTGGGGGCACCTTTGAGAGTTGCTGTAGATGAATCTCTTGTCTGCCTTTCCCCTAGAAAGAAGGAAAAAAAAAAACCTTTCAGCATTCGTGCAAAAGCCAACAAACAAGTTTGTTAGGAGATGTTAGTTTAGGACATTGCAGATTCTGCAGCACAAAAGAGCGTGGCATCTGTGCTTATGACAATTTCAATAGTTTAATCTTTCAAGGAGGGCGGAGGAGTGGGGAGCGATGCTAAACTACTGTCAAGACAAATATTTCCAGCAGAGTCCCCTTGTATAATGGAATGAAAAAAAGATATATAAGCAGGCACTAAAAGTGTTTCTTCTGCCTCTTGCCCCTCGGCATCAGGCTTTCTCCTTTCCTTATCCAGCACAAAGAGTGCATTGTTAGCAGGGCCATTACAAGCAGTCTTGACTACAGTGGACAACATATGGCTCAAGGGAGAAAGCTATAGATTGCAGGGATGGGAGAAATTGGAAAGTTCATCAGACCCATCTCATCTGACCTCAGTTGGTTCTGGGGAAGAATGCACCGGGACGCTAACGCTGAATAGACAGATTTTCCAAATGCTTTGAATTCCGTTAGGATAGCCAGAAAGAAAAAGGCAAGATGCTCAAAGAAATGGATTTGGCCTATAAAGTGTAAGTGGCGTGATGCCCATTTCTTCAGAGGGATGACATTAGGGGACCGGTGTTATTGATGGCTGCACAAAAAGGGGTAAAGAGTGCACACAATTAGGAGTCAATTGAAGGACTGGGAGATTAAGGTTGATATATTTTAGCCCTATAGCTTTAGGTCTTTTCACTTACAAAGAGGGAGAATAGAGTAGTGTTCATTCTTAAATGCCTTTTTCCTTCTGTTCTTTTATTTATCTTGTTTTATTATTAGTTTTTTCCCTTTTTCTTTTTTTTTCTGTGCTCATGGATGGTAACCGCGACCCCTCTTGGAACAGATGTATTACTTATGACACCCCAGTTTTCATCCGTTCACAATTTTTACATTAGAGTTAAATCTCTGCAGCTGGAATCTCACGGCTGAGTTAGCCGGAGCCCATAAAATATTGAAACCTTCTGAGCCACTGGCAGGCAGGTTGAGGGGAGTTCATGTCCAAAGCCAAGCTTCAGATTCACAGACATCCCAATAGGAGTGTACTACAGAAAAAAGCACTAATAAAAATTTCATTGAAATGAGACGGGGATATTGCTAGCATTCTCCCCAGCATCAGTATGAAATCTTAATCTGAGTTAATGGAAGAGATATGAAAGCCTTTCTCAATTCAAACACAAGCTGTGCATAATTTATAAATTATTGTCAGAAAAGTGATTCCGCTCTGAGATTTACTCTCTTCTAGATGGAAGTGAACTCAGCGAGACAATAAGAAAACATAGTCTTTATGACCTCTAATGCCAGGAGATTTTACAGTAGAGCTGTCGATATAATCAGGTAAACTGGTCCTTTTTTTTTCTCTTTCCTCTAAGAAACACTGCAGCAACGCTCAGAGCAAACAAATACCAGCAGAAGCTTTTTCTGGCGAGCCACAGACCGGTGCAGAATGAGTAAATAAAACAGCCTCCGGAGGATGGAGTGTAAGAATCCTTTGTCCTGAAGGTTGACAGTTTGCTAAAAGCTTCATAATGTCTCAAACATAGCGTCTCAGTGATGTAGAAGAGCCGAGTGTTATTTTAAAAAGGCTTCCCCCCCTCGTCCTTCCCTCGCTCACTTTTTTACTCCAATTACACAAGATATGTTTGCATGGCATGCTCTGTGGTTAATTCACAGTGACAGCTTCCTCTTCCTCCCGCATGTGGAGCGTAATAGAAACGGTGTCCCACGCTGGAAAACATTATTCACTAATGTAGCCTCAGCGTGTCCAGCGTGGAGCTCAGGGTTGTTCCTACTCCATTACATGGCAGGGAACAGGTCCTGATTAGGATTAGCACATGTACTCCCCCCTCCCTGAAGACAGCCAAGTTCAATCATCCTGACTACTGCACTCTATTCACACGCTGCAGCCTCTCTCTCAGCGAGGCCTCCAGCCTTACGGAGCCTTTCATGGAAACGCTTGCGGGACGTGCTTTAACAGTCCAAACTGAATAAGGTATCTTTCATTTAGCTAATTTAGGAGGTTGTCAGACATTACACAGGAACCGAAACATTGTTGTTAGTTATGGCTTTGGCGTTGGCATAGGAAGTTAATTATTTCATGTATAAAACACTAAATCAAATCATCACTTTATCGGTTTCATTTTTAGAAATGAACTGAATTTAAATGCTTTATTGTTCAGATTTTTTGAAGTCAGGTTGAATGAGGTAATTAACTTAACAATAGCCAGTGTATTACATACAGTAGATATTAGTTGGCTAAGCAATGTACTGATGTGGGGACATCAGCAACAAAATTATTTTTAACCACCAAATCTTTTGTTCACTATTATTCAGCTGCTTCACCTTAATGCCAGACAGTGATTTCCAACAGGAAAATCAAGCGGTTATATCGCTCTCTTCACAGCCAGACTCCATTGAGAAAAACAGTAATTTAACACTGCTGAACACAGGAGCTGCTGGTCAGTTCTAATGTGCACTGTATTGAGAGTATTTTCACTGCTTCACCTCTCGATCAGACAGCCCAATCCCACGAGAAAGCAGCTTCAGTTCCCCATCTATGCTCTCGCCAAAGCCGCCAGACTCCATTGACAAAAACAGTCATTTTTAGCACTGTAGTCTCCTGGTCGACTAGTCGATTATTTGGTGGCTATGCTCTCGTCCGACCAAATTCTCATTGGTCGAATAATCGCCGTGTTACTTTCATAAGGAGAAAAGTGCTACATCAACAGCTTTCCAGGATTAATCCATTATTTCCTGCGGCGGGGGGACAGGCTAAGTTACCTGTGAAAATTGTTGTTGACAAAAACCCGCCCACCCTCATGCTCAGCATCGCGGTGACGCAGACCTCCTGTCTGTTTCTGTAAGCTGAAACCATTTCCCAAACAAAGCTTGTATTTCACAGATAAGAAACAATAAATTGTGAAGACAGTAAAGCCTCCACTAAAATAGCATTGTAAGTCTTGTGTGTCATTTATCCTTCAGGATATTTATACTTCGGGATTTATCCTGGCTTCATATGAGCAGAGGAAATAATTTATACAGTGTAAAATGCCATAGGCTGGTGCTAATAATGTTAACATGTTGAATTTGTTTAGTATAAGACAGTTGTTTTGTTGGTGAATCTTGTGAGTTGTAATGGAGCCAAATTATGTACTGTTACCTTTGTTACATGCTGCTGTTGTCCCTGGTTTTATATGAGAAGAGGAAAAGATCACTAGACGTTAGGCTAGTTTAAACAATGTAAATGCCATAGACGTGTGCTAATAACGTTAGCATGTTGTGTTGTTGGGGTAAATGTGTCCAGATAAAGACAAGTGTTTGTCTGTCAGTTCTGCGAATTATAGTGAAGCCAATTTGTGTACTTGTGTTTGAAATTGTCTCTATTAAGCCATGTTTAATGTGTGTTTTGAATCAACTATATAAATAAAGTTTGATTTGAACTAAACTTTACAGCACTTAACACAGTCCTCCACTGCTGACTAGTGTGTTGGAGGTGTAACGGCAGAGTGACACAGACACACCACTACAGAAGTATAAATAACGTGCAGATTTTTTTCACCATGGCTAATCGATTAGTTGAAGATTATGTGTGACTTTAGTCGACCAAGATTTTCTTTGGTTGACTACAGCCCCAGTAATTTTACCTCACTGAACACAGGAGTTGCTGGTCTAACTGCTGCCTTGATCAGTTAGTTAGCTTGTGTTAATGTGAGACTTTGGTGAATCTGAACTAACCCTTTTAAACGCCGCAACACAGATATAATAACTGCTTGAGGCAGCTCTTGTGTTCTGTGAGGTAAAATCGCTGTTTTTCTCAGTTGAGTCTGGCTTTGAAGAGAGCGATCTAACTGCTTCAGTATCCTGTTGGAAATCACTTTTTGACATTAAGGCGAGGCAGTGAAATTACTCTCAATATAGCATACACCTAAACTGGCATTGCTGTTTTTTGTTGCTGACTCCTTCACAGCAGTTTACTGCTTAGCCTCCAAGGCGGACTCCAGCCTGCCGAGCGTCATCTACTGTTTGTAGTATACTGTCTATGGATAAGTACCCCATAAAACCTCACTTCAAAAAAAAAGAACTGTCCCTTTAAAGTCACATCTGCCAAGATTTTTATATGGAACAAACAAACCTATTACCCAAGTCAACATTTGTTTTCTATCAGCCATATAATCCACCTTGATGTTTGTGTCACTAAATGGGAAAAAGCCAAGTTGCGTACATGGAGCACGGGATGTGTTTTACTTTGGTGGGCCGTTCGATGTTCTTGAAACTGGCAGATAAGGGAGAGCGCACATGGTTGGCTGAGTCGGTCGCATCCGAGGTGATAAAAGCATAAAAAGGAGACATGAATGTTAGATGGGGTGCGCAAGTATACACTGCAAACTTACTTAGGGCGGCGGCATCCTGCTTTCTAATGCAAATAAATGGACGTGGATCTCGGTTTCCCCGCGCTTTGGCGTGTTCTGCATATCTTCCTCTGAGGCTGATGAAGCTCCAAAAAGCCTTCAGTGAGCGGTGAGCGAGGCAACAGTGTCATTACCCTGAGACTGCGTTTGTAGCCACAGGTTACGGAAATGAAGCTTTTAACGTGTAAACAGGGAGTATTATATTATGTATATTATTTTATTATTCACCATTTCTTATTGTGGTTAATCCACAATAACAGCGTTTTAATGTAAGTTATTCATTCATGCTTATTATTAGGTGAGTGCTGTGTTGAAATGAGGCTTTAGGGCAGAGTGTATACCCGCCCAGAGGAGCGTGTGGAATCACTTTAGACGACACAATCAGTGAGTGCAGGCTGGTGAATTGAAGCTGCCAGTGATGACTTATTGATGACCGAGCTTGTTCTTTCTCCAGTTTAATTATGAGAGCTAGTTAATTCACGGCAGCCGGGGAGTCAAAGGGAGACGTGTTGGGTGTCATTAAGATATCCCACAACTTCATCACTAAGGCCCCATCCATAATTCACCCTCAGTTCATGTGTGACTAAGAGGGCTTTATTTTAGAACAGCCTTAACGGGTAAACTCATGTGGAAAAAGGTCTGCTGTGCTGCACTGGTCTCCGTGTCCCGCCAAGTGGAAGACTTAAGAAGTGTAAAAGCTGCCTTTTTGAGAGGCCAGAGTGGACGGGCAAGAGGAGGGAAACATCTCTGGGCGGACGAGAGGAGGTCACATGATGTAAGGGGGAAGGAGGGCCATGTGCAGTGGGAGCAATTTCTCGACCTTCTAACTGTAGTCGAGGTGATGCTGTTCATCTTTGGGAGGCTACTTATGTCAGGAAGTGCCTCAGCTCCGGGGGCGCCCAGGGACCTGACATGCACTCCGAAGTGTCCGGCCTGGAAAAACCTGCGAGATGTCCCTGGACTGGTGGTGCTCACTCACTCGGCTTTACTTCACAATTTCTCTTGTGGGACTCGGTGCCGACCACTCACTCTTTCTCAATCTGTCTCCTTAGCTCCCTCCCCTGTCTCCTCTCTCTTTCTGTTCTATCCATTTTTTTTTTTCAACCTAATTTTTTCCCTCTTTTCCTCTCCACCAGCCCCCATCACATCCATCACCGCACTCTCACATCCATCTGTTGTCTTCCCGGCATATCCTGGCTTGTTATTGTTTTTCTTTTAGGCTTGGCAGGCCTGTATTCACAAATGGTTTGCTGCCTGCTGACCAATGTTTCAGACTCTCTTGTATCAATTGCTGGAGTAGCAGGATGGAGTTGAGCAGGGCTGAATGAAAAACCAATGGCCAGAATCTCATGTTTTTTAACTCACTGCATGCTGTTTTTTTCTTTAGCCTCTCTCCCTAAAAATGAGTGATGTAGAGTGATAGTGATAACCTGCCTGTCAGTGGCTTCCCGA
The DNA here is from genome assembly GCA_026686955.1 of Epinephelus cyanopodus. Taxonomy (NCBI): domain Eukaryota; kingdom Metazoa; phylum Chordata; class Actinopteri; order Perciformes; family Serranidae; genus Epinephelus; species Epinephelus cyanopodus. The sequence continues at coordinate 9,382,731 of CM048920.1, forward strand.
TAAAGTCAGTAAAACACGTGTCAGTTAATCAGATATTTCTGTGCAACCTCAAACACTAAGATTTACCTGGAGAAACACATGCCTCGCCTTTGTTTATCTGTTTACTTTCACCTGACTTGGCTGTGTGCTCTGATCACGGGACGGCGTGCTGGCCCTGATCCCACCACTTGCATATTCATCTGGTCTAGGTGCTAATTTGTGTGTTTCATGCCTGTACTCACAAGCTTGTTTGCACACCCTGTTCCACCTGGGCTTGTTTTGGCGTCCTGTCAAAACCCAGGCCAGCGGAACAAACAGCGTCTGTGAGAAAAAAAAAAGTGCCCATGCATGTTTAATTATGACAGGACACTCTCCCTTTCTCTCCTTCTCTCTCTCATTCTCTCCATAGACCTCCCCTCAGAGAGGAGGTGCCTCGCTGCAACCCTGCATTATTGTCGCCTTTTTGAAGTATGGCAAGAAAAAAAGGTATTAATATTTAAAGTGCTTGCTGCCATCCCCTCACACACACACACTTACACATATGTACACACACCTCCTCAGCTTAATCCAGTCCTGATTTGGGATTTAGGATAAAGTATAATGTTGTCTGATGCATGAATTACTGAAACATTCAAATGTTCAGTATGTTGGGTAATCCAGGGAGCGAAAACAATCCTGTTTCATTTCTGCAGACATCTTTCAAGTTGATAAAACACAATACATGAATGCAAATTTTGAAAGATAGCCATACACCTTACATAAATATTGTTAATTCTTAACTTCACCCTTTTGGTAAAAGAAAATATAAACTAATGATACTGAAGCTTTACATTTTTCCTCTTTTCAAAAGAAGAGAAAACTGAAGGATAAAACAAACTTTTCGAAGCATCTGAGGATAATTACTGTCTCTTTCACTCAGACAGTTAAAGCCTAATATTCTAACTTGATAACGTTAGCACTGATTCCAATTAAAGCATAGAATTTTAACACCTACTGAATCACTGGCAGCTCCTGCACCCTCAGCTTTGGGTGTCCACCCACTCTTAGCTTTCTGTCTTTGCTGACAGCAGATGACCAGACCGTCAGCGCTCACACCTAACAAGCTATATTAAATAGACATTTCAGGCCTTACTGGCCATCCATACCTGTAACCTCAGGACTTGGGTGTTACCTTGTGATTTGAATTATGATATAGACCTTGGTGATCTGTACATAGTACTGCCTACGTCCATCTACAGTCTTGCTAGCTGTTTGCTGGTTACGTTAGCGGTTGTGTGGGTACAGCTGGAGATATCACTGTCAGCAGATTCCAACGCATTTCCTTTTACAGGACAAAACGACGGACAGTCACACAACACTTACAGAGCACGAGCACACCGTCACCAAAACAACCACAATGTCCTGTATTGATAAAATAGTTCTTATCATCAGGACGCATTAGCGTTTATGCTACAAAAAATTTGTGGTTGAATGCATCTCGGACAACATCGGCAAATGGATCACAATGCATCTTGGTGGTTGTTTACACTTGTATTTAGCACTGACCACTTATGATACAATCGCCCAAGATGCATTTTAATACCAGGTTTAAACACAGATTAACTTGCATAGACAAAGAGTAGCAGAGAGAACGTAGTAACGGCTAATAACATTAGCTCCCAAAGTGCTGTTAGGAATAGTTTTTAGTGCCTGCCCACACTAATATTGCACCAATCTAAGTCAATCACAACACAGTCATAACCCTCTGGAAAATACCAATGAAGGAGGTGTAACTGCAAAAATAATGAAACTTAAATTTTTTATCGTAGGTAATAACAAAAGGGTATACTGTATTTTCTTACATGCATAAAGCATTGAAGTACTCTTATAGTATCTGCAAAGTTGTTCTGTTTGAAACCCTTACTTAAAAACCTCATGTTCGAATAGAATGACGTTTAGTTTCAGAGAGGACGTTTCCCTAAAGGACCAACAAAAAATCTGCTGTTTTTAAAACTCAAGCAGCTTTTTTAAAGATGACAAATGTCAGTCTGTTTCAAAGTAAGTGGGATAATTGTCACATTTATATCTTCTCACTGACTCTGTTGAAATGCACAAAATATTCCAGTTTTAGCCCTTATCCCAAAAAGATAATATTCCTATGAAGCTGTTTACATGGCTCATTAAAGGAAATATTCCACTTGTATTCCCATTTACACACAGCCATGCGCACTCCTATTAATGTGCCCTAACATGTCATTTATCACAATTAAATATGGAAAGATGGAACGGCTGGAGCTGCTTGTGCCGTGGTGAACTTGTTTGACTGTGCGAACACGGCCTCACCCTTTCATTCCTTCAGCCATCTTCATCCAAAAAGCTGTTGATATCCAAGTCTTTAATGATGTTTAAAAGCAGGTGTGTTTCTCCTTCCGACTACAAATGTGGGCTTTTCTTTTGGGCATGCATCTCTACACCAGCCTTGCAAACCGTTGGCTCGTTGGTTTGTGTACAACGCACGGAGCTGATTGCAAACATCCAACAGGCCGTGTGTTGCAAACTGAGCTAAAACCCCAATGGAGATGCATATTCCGAATGCCCTGTATACATGTCCGAAGAATGTTCCCAAAACCTGAATAATATCGACATAATTTGTAGTATCAGGATGGAATATGCTGTTTACATGATCCGTATCAAATATGGACTTTTTAAATATTCAGAATAGGAATGTTGCTGTACACTATGGAGACATCAGAGATTACAGGCTACTTCACATCGGGGTATGAATTTTAAATTGGAGGCAACATAAACTTCCAGTGCTCAGCAATATAAAAGCAGCCACTGCGAGGCAAAACAATAGACTCATCACAGAGGAGGAGAGAAGGAGGAGGGCTTGTTTTCTCACAGCCCTGACCTCTTTTTCTGACGTGTCACATTATGGTTATACAGAACGTGTCTCCTTTGCATACAAAAGGTCAGGAAGATAAATCAAAATCCGCATACGTGACTCGCCCGATTCATCACAGCAAAGAGGGTCAAAGTGTGAGCTGTAATCAGATTTTCCCCACAAATATAAGATGAATTGTCTTTGTTAGCAAAATGTATCTGTGGAAACGGAGGATCTGGCGCTTTGTACAAACATGCACTTCTAATTAAACTGTTCAGTGAAGGCATGTCCCTGCTTTTTAAAGGAACTGGGTGAATTTTGTTTTATTACTTTTTACACTCTGGGTGTGAGGAAAGAGACTAATTTACCCCTCGAGGTCCTGGAGATGTTTGTTGGCTTAGTGACACTTGTGCTTGTTAGATAATCCGTGATGATGCAATAGTCTGAAATAAAATGCTCTCCCAGCTAGTAGAGCTCCAGTTTGGATCTGGGCCTGTAAGGGGTTTTAGCTCTGTCTCAATGTTCCCTCCACCCCTGCTGAGACATTAATTAAGGCTCCTTTCAGGTCCTTTTTTCAGCAGTTGCCCCCGTAATGCTCTTGCTCAGTTAAAACCTACATATGCAGGTGCCCCCATCATCTCACAACAAGCTCCTTAATTAACTTGAAGTCGTAACAAATGGCTACACTTTTGTCTCTATCTTTGCTCTTTCTGTCTCTCCCTCTTTGTTTCCCTCTCTCTCCGACTTTCTCCAAGTGAACATAATAAATTAAAAGGAGATGCGGAAAAAAACTCAGTCCTGTCTCTTTGACCCGGCGCCTTCCCTCCGTGAAACGTTTGTCTTCCTCTCTCTGTAGTCTGTCATCTCTCACAGTGGATGATCTCAAGAACAGGCAGAGGTTCAGGAAGGAGTGGAGCGCTGCCATCGAAACAGGCATCACACCTCTCCCACACACTGCTAATTAGAGTTAATTATTAATACACTTTGATTTAGCCTTGCTCCCCCACCATCAGGTGCCAAAGTATATTTTACATGTTTTCACAAATGAAAGGAGTGAGGCAAATTGATTGATACAGAAGTTTTTTTCTTACCTTGCAACTTAAATCAAAGGCCCCGTCGGTTTAATTGAAGGCAAGAGAGCGTTTGAAAGTCAATTTCAAAATATATTAGAAGTAAAGTTGAAAGGATAAAGTTATTCGATGGCAAACTTTGTGGTTAAAAGAAAAGCATATTGTGAGTGCATGGATAGAAAAAAGAAGACGTGTATATTTAACAATAAAAAATGTAAATTAAACACTAGAATACATAGGTTGTCACTGCCTCCCAAAACAACATGTACAGTATGAGGCAACAGAGACTGTGACCATATAGGTCGTTTTTACAAGCAGAAATTACAATCCATACCTACATTGTTTTCGGAGGCGACGACCTCTAGTGGCCGTAATGATTATTACGTGGAGGGACGATGTCAGGGTGGATGAAGGGGTGAGACTGATGGGACTTTTGCCCAGGAGACGGCTGTTTGTGTCCTGTGGGAAACCAAAAAGCAGTAGAGGTAGAGCAGGTCGTCCACCAATCAGGGGATAGGTGGTTCAGTCTCCTGCTCCTCCAGTCTGCATGTTGAAGTATCCTTGGGCAAGATGCTGAACCCCAAATTGCCCCTGATGGCTGTTCCATAGGTGTGAGAGAGCTTGTGAAAGGTTACTGAGTAGCAGGTGGCACCATGTATGGTAGCCTCCGCCACTGGTGTGTGAATGTGTGAATGTGACAAAACGTAAAAATGCTTTGAATTGTCAAAAGACTAGAAAGGCTCTATACAACTACAGGTCCATTTATTTAAAAAACGTAATGCAATGTGTCAATATATTTCACCTGACATATGTGATTTGTTACGACACCTTAACAAACATACTCTTTTCAAGCCAAACCATTACCTTTTTACTAAATTTAACCCACGTTTTAAAAACTGCGGCCGTTAATGGCCATATATGAGCTTTTCTGTCATCCACCAATAGGTGCGCTAATTTAGGCACTCCTATGGGTCCTCTTTGGAGGTAGAACATACAACCTACTGTGTGTGGTTGTATAGCATCCTGAGACCCAGAGGAAAAAGAAGTTTGGATATCTATCTTTTTAATATAATTTTGTTTTTATTTTTTACATAATAGTAATTGGAATGTAGGAAACATATCACAGAGTTTTTTTCTCAGAAATGTTGTTAATTAATGCTTTAAAACCTTGTATTGGACAAAATATACATCCCAGTACTTGATATCTACATCATATAATTTGTTCTTTCTTAAGATATGCAGTATTAAAGGTATTGTGCATGCTTTTAATTGGTCATAGTGTGTGTGTGCTTGTGCGTGCTTTACATGTCAAGTTGATGCTTGGTGTCAGTTTCTTCCTCTGGTTTTCTGAGGTATGGAAATGGTTAAAAACGAAAAGAAGCAAGTCCCACTGTCCCCCACAAAGTGCATGTGTTAAAAGGTGTATTTGAAAAGCCTTGAAGTGAACATAGACTTTTGAAACCTTAATACGATATTGTTGAGACTCATAAATAAATAAATAAATAATCCATGTGAGGAAGAGAAATAATATATCTTTACAAATGTGATCACTTATCTCCTAAAGTGAGATAAGTGCCATAAAACATGTTTGAAGTCCCCCGGTTTCGATCATGCAAGGTCTTCGTCAGGGCGTGAAAGAGACAAGAGCTCTCTTTTTTGTCTCTTTCACGCCCTGACGAAGACCTTGCATGGTCGAAACCGGTCGGCGTTTCGTAGTTATTTTAATATTGACATGCTCTAATTAATAAAGGCATTTTATAATATCCTTGGCTCTGTCGGTGTGCCTGAAGCAAGCTTTATGCTTTTTTGTTTTTCTATAAATGTTATTTACTTCACCTGTCAGTGGTTTGAATGTTTTGGCTGGTCGGTGTATGTTGTATGTTTTTTTAAAAACTGCAGTCATGGTTCAAAACAGTGGCGACTGTAGGTTACAAATGGCGATCTCCCATGTCCAGCTTGTTTGTTTTGTTCACCCTGACGTATTCCCCAGAGCCAATACAGAGACGCAATTAAACGTGAATTTGCCCTGGGCAGTTCAAATTGATCCGAAGACGTGTTCGCACAAGTTGAAAAGGTTTCAACATGAGCACATAATTTGTGCTTATCTCAAGGCTTAATTAATCTGCTTTCTAAACGAACAAAGATGAGAGGAAAAAGAGAGAGACTGGAGGAAAATAACAGAAAGAAGTTCCTGGTGAGTTCTGACATCAGTCGGAGCCCGAGCTTTCACACAAACTCCTACATACACATGTTTACATCGTCATGTTTACAGCTAACATCTGTACACTCGGTGTATTAGCTATATCAGGGCAAATAAACACAGTTGTACAGTTTTAGTTTGTGTCTTCACCACAAACCCCCATCGTACCAGCTGTACAGATGTTAGCTGTCGCTGTTAGCTAACTAGCACCATCCACCGCTGTGTGTTTGTGTGACTGCTCAGATTCTGACTGATCTCAACAGATCAGAAAACACAAGTTCTTTTTATCATTTTCCTCCAATTTCTCTTCATACTTGAACTGGATTTATAAAGCCGAGGATAAGTGCTCAATTTCTCCCTTAAGCTGAAACATTTGTGGCTCTCACAGACTCATTTATGCTTTAGCATTCACCACCCAGTGTGATTCTGCATCAACTTGTAACTTTCCATTAGCTACTCAATCTCACTGTCTCTGATTTCAGCTTTGCATTCAGTTCGAACACCTTTAGATGGGTTAGAAATGTTGCTTTTTCCCAGCAGAACACAGTAGTAGAGGGATGGACACACTGAACGGCAGGGCGATAGGATGGAGGAGGGGCGTAGAAACAAGGTTAAACTGCAGTCACGGACTGACCCTGACCTCGACCAGTGCCGTCACATCTGATGACAATCACCAGGTCTTTAGTGCAGAGAGAGATGGAGGGTTGCGAGAAAGAGCAGTGGTGGAAAATGGCGGCTTGATTCAGATGAGACATTAATCAGTGATGACGGACGTTGGGGGTCAAGACCCCTCTTTCTACTGGTCATGTTTCTGTCTGGCTACACAGAGGCTCGCAGGTACAGTAATCGCCCTCTGAGCTGCACATTTAAGCCTGGACAATGTGGACTGAGCAAAGTTTGTGTTTTGTGCCAGCAACACAAAATGTTCACAGAGGCTTAATACATGAGGCACGGATGTGACATGTCATGTAGGTGGGTCAGAGCGGGTTTGCTACCTGCTGCACAGACGTGTTGTGCTGCATTTATGTATAATATTGCTGTCACAGCAATGTACCACAGGATTCAGCAAATGAGGACTAAACTAAGTAAACACATCAAGGAGGCCCTACACATTCAGTGCCAATTTCAACAATGACAAACTATAAAAAATATTAATTGACAAACTTTTTCTACAGCAAAAAAGACTTTTACGGCACAGCCTTTAACAACTGTATTAATTTGACCAATTAATTACGATTAAATTATAATGAAAATGATTAAATTATCATGAATTGATGCTGTTTTATTGCACTCTTACGCCTTATTCGCTCAGAACTAGTATCATTAGGGTACCTCATGTGATTTAAAAATTACCCCCCACATTTGTGTTTTGCGTGGCACATTCACACAGCATATGCAAAGTCTTGAAGTCACTCAAATTCACTGACACTATCCCGTGGATATGATGGAAAGACTGGACTACCTGTGAAGTACAATGACAGCTTCAAAAACAAGACCACATCAGCTCCTGTTAAGTGTCCCAGTCCTGATGAACGCTCATCTGATGTATCTGAGCTCAACCCTTTCTGCAAATGGGACTCTATGCTGTGCAGCGAGATGACTTTGACTAACTTTGCACCCAAAATGCGAGCAGAATTTAAAATCAGAAATGATTTATTGCTAAGTAACTTTGCACTTACAACGAATTTGAACTGGTGATGATTTTGTGCATGCAGTAAAATGAAAATGTACCTACATATACGTAACATAAGACCTACATATGACGTGTTTGGTATCCTCCTAATTTACTGTTGACAATCCAGGATGCCGTTTGAATGTCTGCTTTTTACACGCATGGTGTCTTTTTAAAATAAACTTCTTTTTTCCACAGGAAATGTACAGTTTCTGCTCACTAGATGCATTCAGTCTTTTAAAATAAACTTACAATGTCAGTAAACACCTCATATTTACATTTATTTCCTTGTGCAGCTAAAGCACATGGCTAGGTTTGAAAAAAACATGGTTTGGCTCAACATTCATGGAGGAAGTGAAGAGTGGGTTCCCGGGTGAAAGTCCTGGGTTTGTTGGACCCATCCACCTCCAGTATAGGGGTTTTCCAGCTCCCTACGTTCTTGCCGGTGTGTTATATAACGCTGTGAAAGTTGCCTTTGTGTGTTGACATCCACGTAAGTAGCACCAACATTTGATGCTGTTGGTTGGTGGTCGTTACGTCAACAGTACTGATTATACCGCTGCTAATAGGTGCCTTTGTGTATCAGTATCTAATGCCCAGATCTCTAACAAAGCGGCGGTATTTCATGGGTTCAGAATGAGAAGATGCTGTTTGAAATTATAAAAAGGCTAAAACTGGATTAAAATGAAAAATAAGCAAATCAATAAAATATGACTAAATCTACACATGAAGTCAAAATCAGGTGCCAAAATAATACCACGGTGGGGATGTTTGAAGAAGTTAAAAGAAAAAAGGAATATAAGAAATTACAGAGAACAAGTTAAGAGTACACAGGGAGAATTGTTCCTCCATACTGGTCATTTGAAGTTTGCTCTTCAACACCACATCACTGCTCCCACCCTGCAGCAAAAGGCACACTTTAATAACACCTAAGTGACTCACCCATTAAATTGGTCTGACATCTCTGCTGATCCCGCGGTATTCCCAGTTTGGAGGGGGGGTGGGCCGGCTTTCTTTGGACTCTGTAACTCATCACCGGGGCCAGTGATAATACCCCTGAACCTGTGGCTGTCTTGTGCGCGGCTTTGGCTCCCATGAAATAGAATCATCACCCCCTGCAACAAAACAAATAAATCCTTCCTCCCAGTCTGTTTTGATATGTAATGAGTCGGTGTTTCACTCTTCTGAGATCTTGTTATGTGGCGTATCAGTGATGTGGCTCTCTGCGGCCGCGGTTCATCTGTCAAACTGGATTTTTCCACCTCAAAATAATGATCCTCTGCTGCACCGAGGGCCCTGCTAAAGTATCTGCTTATTTAAGATGGCTTTGCACCGTTGTTCCATGTAGGTAACACCTGGCCCTCAGGAGTCGTCTGCACTGGCTTACAAGTGGAGAGGCCCCTGACAGAGATGGAGACACAAACAAGCGCAGTATCAAGAGGTGGTGGGGTTTGCGATGTGTGAGTAATGCTATGGTTATTGTCTGTGGATCTCCACCAATGATGGATGTCATAAAAATATATACCATACTTAGCAGCAGTGTTGGGCTCCAACAACCCCAAAGCAGACAGCCATATCTTGTCAGGAGAGACGTTTTAGGGAAGTAAATGATGGAGTAAGTCAGGCTGCCATTCCTGGATGCTACTATCTGCATTCATATCTCAGACGTTTCTTTGGCATCAAGAGACATTAAGTCTCTTAATGGCTTTTAGGTTCCTATGTACGTCTTTCTGATTTTATTTAAATCCACTGTATATTCTCTGTATATAAAGTTTCAATCAAACCCCCAGAATAAATGTTGCACTGTTTCTGTAAACCACAGATACGTTACATCTGTGTGTTATTATGTAGCAGATGTGTTAAACTTTACATTTCAACAACGCTGTGGTAAATGTGTGCTTATGTTTAGCCAGAAAATGTGATTGATTAAAGTCAGAGAAACATCACGTTTTGGCTTGAAATACCAGCACAATCGATGCTGGAAAACACCAAGGTTTGGTGGCACAATTGCAGCTGGAAACACCCCATGCATTGCTAAAATAAACACCCAGGTTTAGTGACACAAACACCACTAGAAACTCCCAATAGGTGGCTAAAAACACCCAGGTTTGGTGGCACAGTTGCAACTGAAAATGCCCTAAGTGATGCTAAAAACACCCAGGTTTGATGGCACAGTAGCAGCTGGAAACACTCAATGTGTTGCTAAAAAAAACACCATGGTTTAGTGGCACAAACACCACTGGAACCGTCTAATATGTGGCTAAAAAAGACCACAGCAGGAAATATTAGGATATGTGGCAAACAAACAAAAAGTTTATTACAAATGCCAATAGACATGCTGCAATGTTTCGCCAAAAAACACAGAGGTGCGGTGGCACAAATGCCGATGAAAACACTTCAGTGTCCTGCTAATAAGCAATTTATTTTCTTGTTTGTTAGACTCAAACAGTGATCTGCAGGTGTCTTGTCTCAGTGTCAAGCCGTGCACTAAATGTAAAAATGTAACACATGTCTCAGCAAAGTCTGAAAGGGCTGCAGGTATAAATGTGCGTATTTCCTGCCTACAAATACATCTGAATAGAAAAATGACATGATTCTCCCTCCTTGGTTGATGTACCAATAATGCAAGTGCATGCTACCTAGCAGTATGTGTCAAAAGACATGATTGGCCTTGATCTACATATTATGCCGCATATGATGCTTGATTTTTTTTTAACATAAGTGACAAAATAATTTTCTATTTAAAAAAAAGGCTGTTCCTTGATAATAGCGTAGCCTTCCACTTAAGATCAAAGTCATATATCTATTACTGTAGAAAAGACGTAAGATTATCTGGCCTATACTGTGTTTGATTACAGCATCTATCAAAGCTCCATATACTGAGTTATAGGCTGGAGAAAAGACATCTGTCCAGTAGATGAAAGGCATATTGCTTTTTTATATTATTGATTCATCATTTCATTCAGGAAATGCAAATATGACAACTTCCATGTTGTAGTAAACCTTTAATCTAGGCTTTCTTATTTAAGGCATAAGTAGACGATGATAAATCAGTGGATACAGCTGCTTTGTTTTCAGTTTCCTATCATCGTGGACAGTCTTTATCTCCTTATAGTGTCTGCCCTTCCTTCACATACTGTTTCCACTGTGCTTTTAACTCGTCTGTGAACAGCTTTTTGCCTGCGTAGTTTTAGAGAACGGGATGGCATGAGGTCGAGTGTGAGGGCAGGCGAAAACAGTTGGTGCTGTAGTCTTGAGAAACAGCTTGCCCTTGATACCTGGCCTGTTCTTCATTGTACTGTCAGACCCACGGAGGAACCCTCCCCAGTGACCGGGCCGAGTCCGACGTGGCCCACCTCTCCATCCTCCACCTTGCTCTCTGTCGTAATTGAGCGGGGCTTTAAGATTGTTTTCAAAACCCAGTGTGTTCCCAAGATGCAACCTTAAGCCCATCTTAAATAATCAGAACACTGCACAACAGGACGGCTTTTCTCAACCCTAGCAGGTAGCCAAATGCAACGGATCAAGTGAATCGCTGAGAGAGGGAAAGGCCAGTTCATATCTGTGGACTTGCTGAGGCTTTAAATAAGAGAAACCTTGTTTGGGGCGATACCTGTCTTTAATGTACTCTTATATCTCTATCCATCGCCTTCTCCTCTCCTCACACTGCTCGTCTTACTCCCTGCTTTGTCCTTTTACAGGGAAATTAAGGAGATGATTGAGCTTCATTAAAGAGGTAAATAAAGAGTGCGTGGCCCCGGCGCTTCAGCCGTGTTGCTAATTGGCACTGCATGTGGGTTTGATGTGGAGCCTTGCAGAAGGGGGAAGACATCAGGGGCGGGCCGAGCTCGTGACCCGGGAGCTCCGCCAACCACCGCGCAGCCCTCTCTCGCTCTGTTCTCCCTGTGATCACGCTGCGGTTCTCTGCATGTTTGTTGGGTTTGCTAAGTCAAGGTCTTCTCATTCATTTTAATGACTCCACTTGGATGTAAAAAATTAATTGATATTCTTACAAGCAAACACCTTCAGGCTCATTAATCAATGTGTCAGTTTCTCCCTGCCATAAAATGTACTTTACAGGATAATTAATTTCCTAATATCCTCCAGTCATCCTGAGTGCCCTCAACTTAAAATACTTGACATTTAGCCCTTCATATACAGCTCACTGGCTCCGAGAGCTTTTTGTAGTGGAGACTGGAACACAAACTAATGAAGTTAACAGGAGAAAGGCATATATTTTTAAGATGACACCTGGCACAGGCACACAAGCCAGCACATTGTTCATTTCAGTGAAAGCAATGCAATTTTTTTTGTCTTCCTCCTGTTGTGTAATTTTGCAACATGCATGTGTACGCCAAGATGGGTGGTGAAACTTGCCTTTCCTGCAATGCAGATGCAATTTAGGCCTCCACTCTGCCACCTGCACCATCGCCAGCTGAGACAGAGCAGCAGCATTACGTCCTGTTTCTAAATAATCTCCTAAACCAAGAAGTTGGTCAGTTCATTAAACTTGTTGTTGCCTGGATTATGTTCGAATGTTATTTTCAGGCAACAAAGTGTTACGCTTTTGTACTGTATGGAGGCCGTGGTGCAGAACTCTAACACTGGAGACCAGGCAGTTCACCTCCCGAGGCCTGAGTGTGGTTTGGTTTAGCCAACTAATGAACTTTGGTTTAGGTTAGGAAAATACTGACGTTTTGGTTTTGTTAATAAAGTAAACAAGTCAGGTTGGACTTTTTCAACTTTTAGCCAAAAACTACGATCTTTGTCGAATCTTTACAAAGTGCTGTGAGCGCCTTTATATAAACATAGAGCATAGGGCAGGGGTGCTCAAAGTTTTGGCCACTGGGAAGCCAGTGTACAGCTGAAAAGGAAAAGTGCAGTTGCAAATTGTTTACCGAAATCACTAACTTTAGCGAACAGCATTAGCGTTGATAGCACTAGCACTGACAGAATGTCATTCCATTGACACTCGTGAGGCAACCAGTAACTTCCTACAAGTTGTCGTCCCTAATCTTGTTAGATGCTTGTTGGAGGGGCTGCAGTTTGATTCGGTCTCCTAGCAGTGTATTAAATGTAAGATGAAATTTTTAAAATGCAGGCATTTCATGTTGTATTCTGGGGCCTCAGGAAATGTTTCTGAGGGCCACCATTGGCCCACAGACTGCACTTTGCAATCGTGCTTTATATTGTGTTCACACCAAACGTGATGCAGAATTTCATGTCGCATTACTGGTGCAAGTTTGAATGCTAGAATATTTTTTGTCGACTCTCTTTATACGTGAATAACGCGGATGTTTTCACAACTTAACAGATAACCTGACTTCCTCCCTCACTTTCCTCCAAGTGAGCTCCTTATTCCTGTTTTTTAAAAGTAGGATGTGATGTCATAGAGCTCAGCGTAGCCACAGACTGACATGATCAGTTTCTCCTCCATTTTCCCAGTGAATGAATTCTGCCAGTTTGTCTTCCGCATCTTATGTCCCGGAGGATCTCAGTACTGATTGGCTATCCCTGTGCAAATCTGTCGCTAAAGTTCTGATTTTTCAACTCTCGCAAATTAGCCTATGACGCGAAATCACCCGGTGGGAATTGTTTTACTTGCGCCCGGTGTCAACACAACATTAGGGGCGACACTAGCGGTGAATAAGGTAGGACTTTTTGGATTAAAAGTTTTCTTAAATGTTATGTTTAAATGTGCTGATGAGGCAAATGTGCACTGATTTTTATACATTTCCAGAACATAAATTTAAACACTGGATAAAGCCAGGTTTAAAATTCCTGTTTCATTTTGTTGACATATTAGATTCAGTTTGGTTTTTTTTTTTAACAGAGTATCACTCTGAAAATCCCCAAATCTCAACAGCCATAAAAATCCATTTTAGGGAAGATTTGTAGGAGTAAAAAGTGTTATAAATCAGGCTCTAAATGATATATGAACAACCCCCTCTGTAAAAACCCTCAGAATACAGGCAGGAATGAAACTGGAAAGGTTGGTGTACGTATGTGCCACTGCAGTGGAGATTGAGAACAAACTCATTTTGAGAAAATAGCCTTTAAATATATGTATTGTAAAATCCCACACATTCAAAAGATGCTGCTGGTGAATAGAGCTGGATATTGGCTTTCAAGTAAATAAAGATACCTTTAAAGACAGTGCCAGAAGTGTGTAATTACAGCATTGTTGCAGTAATTAGTACAGTGTAAATGCTTTACTGTACCTATAGGACATATAATGCATCTGTATCAATCTGAGGCCACAGACTGTATGAGCGTGCTGTAGCAGGCAGGGATTTTTCACCACTGTTGATTCTTGTTGATGGCTCTGTGGTAAACCTTTTGGAAGGAAAGGCATTTATCTCCTCTCGCTGGTGTAAATGCACTAACTCCAGTGCTTTCTTGTGTCCCACACCACAGCGGACGTCTTGCTGTGAACTTAACGATTCAGCACTCACACATCAGACTGAGAGGCAGGAGAGAACATCGGAATATTTGATTTCTCGTCACGCAACTGAGCATAAGTAACACCCTGGAAAATGTCCAATAAGTGATTTACAGTGTGCCATCCTTACATTGCTCCACTTAATATATTTCACTCAGAGTGTATTAGAGATACATAACAGACGGATCAGTAATGAGAAATTGCAGCACAGAAATGTCGAACTAGGTTTGAGATCATGTAGAAACAGTGTCGCTATTTGTCTACATGGTTTGTCCACCACAAAAATGGCATTGTGTATCTTGGTCACAACAACATTATTGTTTTGTTATAAGTTTATGTTTAAAAAAAATGCTGCCACATATTTCATCAGCCTCTATCATTTTCAATTTTTTTTCAATAGCAATATCAGTATTCACCTTAAAAATCCAACATCAGTCAGTCTAAAGAGCATTTAACAGATAAAGAGCCAGACATTTTCTGAGAAGTTGGTGTAGACCCAAACAGAGCTAAAACAAGAGTGAATATTGGACAATATGGAGTGCAGGTTAAACGTTAGCTCAAAGACTGGAGAAGTGGTGAGCCTAGCTTATTTACTGGTTGTATAATGGGCCCCATTCAGACGAACTTTAGCGCATGGTCTACATGGCCCAGGTGCATTTATGAAATATCCAACTCCTCCTTAGCGAGTTTAAATTTGTATGATCTGGCTGCGAAGCACCAAGGTTCCGGGAATCATGAACAGAACCAGTTCAAGAACCAGAGCTACAGTGTAATCTGGTGGGAAAAGGATAAGAGTGGAATTTCCAATTCCCTTTAAACGCCAGGTGCACTTCTGTTTACATGGTGGATCCTGCAAAGTGGAGCAGTGAGCAGTTTTCTGCTGAGAGTGATGCTGTAAGTAATGTCACTGCGGCAAATACTGTGGGGCGTTCTGAGGGGCGAAGCTAAAAACTTTTTAAACTAAACTTAAATTTTAGCTACTGAAATCATCAATGAAATTACGCTGCTCCTCATGTGTAAATGTGCACGGTGTCTCTCTTAATGAGCAGTCGGACAACAGCTCTGCAGCTCTGCTCTGATCTCTGCTACGTTCACATTTTAGAGCATGTTGTTGATATTTTCTTCATTTATGATGTATTATTTTATCCACCCACAGCCCATTTGCTTGTCCCTGTGTGTGTAACAAGTGGAGTATGTGTGTATTGTGAGCCCGCCTACATAGGCACAATTTACTATCTGAAAAATGTGCCCTTTAAATAGCAGGAAAATACAGCGTCATTCTGACTTTATACTAAGTTTGCGTCGGTCAATGGCACAATCACTTTCTGCGGCCTTAAAAATGGAAATACAGCAACAATACTCTTGACCACACCTCATTTAAGGCCTACATGCCCATGGGCGCACAGATGGGAGCAAGTACTTCGTCAACGTGGGCGGTTGCTGTGAAAATGACAACTGTGGTCTGAAACTAGCAAGGATAGTCGGGCTGCGCTATGTGTCGCTTTGTGGCAGGTGTCAGATGGGGCCCATGTCATTAAGCTTCTGTTTATCAAACTCCCTGTACTAAACAGGTGAAATATGATTGACAGGAGAGTGAGGAAGACATCAAGTACAGTCTGTTTATGCCGACACAGTCCAGAGGTTTGATCTAATGAGGGAACGTAAGTAAAAACACCTGTATGGGTGGACTGTGGGTGTGAGGAATCAAACCCAGACGACTCTTGAATATATTTGCAGCTATAGCTCAAAGTTATGAATGTTAACAAGACAGTTTTATTAGTTGGAAGGCATGATTTTCACTTTTGACAGAGGCTAACTGTTTTAAGCTAGGCTAAACTTGTGTGGACCTAACTATCTCTGCACTGCACTTGATATCAATCTTCCTGTTTGACTCACGGTAAGACGGCAAAGCGTCCGTCTCTCTTTCTTTCCCCTCTTCGTATCTCATCTGCAAACTTGTTTTAGCCCTCTTGTTTTTAACACTTTGCTGCCGTAGCATGTTGCTTATGGAGTTCAATAGTTTCTCATTTGCAGCAGCAACAGGCTCGCACTGGTCAAATGGATGTTGTGTCCCACTCAGGGCACGCTGTGGCCTGTTTACTGTACATGTGCGAATGCTCCGGCAGCCCACTCAGTGTCTGAAAAGCTCCTATACAGCAGCAAGCGCTCGGAAAAATGTCTGCCTCCGAGTAGCACAGACATTTAAGCTAGCTTGTACTGTAACACGTCCTCCTACTCACTCCTCAGAAAAGTCAACTACTGAGCTGTATAGCTCAATGTATGTTGACTTTTTTGCCTTTGCAGATTATGTGCATATATTTCTAACTCTGAGGCATTGCATTTATTATTTAAATCCTTTCTACTATAGCTGCGATACAGTGCTTGTGCAGCAAGAATGTCTTAATATTTCTTGAGTGCATCATCGGCTGAAACCGGCTGTTAGATTCCTGACAGAGTCCAAACAGTTAATCCTCCTTTTAGGTCTGTGTCGTGCATCGTTATACGGTTAAGAGGAATATTTACTAAAGCAATCCACAGTAAATCCTTGGCTTGGGGCGGCATCACCAGGTTTGTCACCATATGGTGTGAGCCTGCAACCCTCCAGTCATCCACCTAAACTGTGCTGTCAAGCTGCAGCCTTTTAGAAACACAAGAAAGAGTTTACTGATTAACATTTTCAAACTGTGCAGCTCCGAAAATTAGGCCTTGGCTTTATGTACAAAATCTGTTTCTCTTAAATGATTCATGCCCTCCAATATGTTAAGACTGGGAATTATACTTCTGATATTTATTTCATGGTATCATGCCCTTGGAAACAAATACAACTTTATGCTGAGAATGAAATATTAAAAACAGATCTGTAAAATAAATAAGTAGAAAGACCAGTATACATATTTACAAGAGACATGGTGTGATATTTGAAAATAAATGAGGGCTCATCTAGCATACTTAGAAAATGATGTACAATGAGGCAAAAAGTGCTTTGGGATATTTTGATGAAATTATTTATGAGTTTAAATAAATCATCTATTCACCCGAGCTTAAACTATTTATCTAAAATGAATGCACTCTGCATTAGTTTTCATAGCTCAGCATTTAGAGCTGCTTTAAAAGAGGGATAACCAAACTCGCACGGAGAAGCACAGACAATGTCAATACGGCACAACAATAATAATAATCTGGCTTTTTTTTTTTTTTTGGCCACCTCTGACCTTCATGTCACGCATTAAAAACATAATTTCTCTGCAGCTTGTTTTTTTGCATTAATCTTAAATATTTCAAGAGTGCTTTTCAGTTTGAGCAGTTTCTTGTTTATT
This sequence comes from Epinephelus cyanopodus, assembly GCA_026686955.1. Classification (NCBI taxonomy): domain Eukaryota; kingdom Metazoa; phylum Chordata; class Actinopteri; order Perciformes; family Serranidae; genus Epinephelus; species Epinephelus cyanopodus. Next base: position 9,400,274 of record CM048920.1, read on the forward strand.
TAAATCTCCTTAAAGTGACGTCTTTTGTTTGAATTTAATTTAATCAGGTCAAATGCTTATAAGCTTATTTTGCAAATGTGTTATCACTGTACTGTAAAGCAGGACAGCAGCCTGTATAAAGTACACTGTAACCAATTAAAAAAGACGAACACTGTGGAAATGGGTGTGCTGATGATGTTATTAGGAACGATAAGGAGGCAGAAAACAGGAGGAATTAACATAAAGTGGAGGGGAAATAAAGCGATGTGCTGCTTAGTGTGGATATACGGAACCGTCACACTTCTTACAAATAAAAAAACTGTTGCATTTAAAACATTTATCCCATTTTGCTTCAGCGTATTTCACATATCAAAAGGCTGTTTTTGAAAAGCGCTCTGTTTTATAACTGCAGGGTACACTTTGTACGCTTTTTACCCTCACCCCCTTCCCTGGCCTGCCACCCCTCCACTCTTCGTTTCTGAAGAAAGCTAGGTGTTAACACTACAGAAGCAAGAGGAGTAAGAAAAAATCCTGCAGGTACCCTGTGGGTATCTTTCAAATTAATCGTCTGGCTGGTCTGTCTTATGTGCAGTTTTGAAACATTAACAAGACCTTTGAGAGCAGGGGAGAAGGGGAGAGGGAGAGGGAAAGAGAGCAGGACATGGCATGATGGTCTTTAATGTTTTATTGAACAGATACAAATTATTTTGGCCCCGGCCTTCACTGTTTGGTGGAAGTCAGTGAGAAAGCAAGTCAGGGCATGCCATAGGCACTGTGTGGGGACGAAAGAGGAGCAGTGTGTGATTGAGGGTCTGAGGCTTAAAGCCACATTCGTTTTAGTTATTTATTTATTTTCTGAGGAAAACAATGAGAATTTCTTAGAAAAGCAGTGGGTGGAAAGCTCGCTGTAGTCGAGCGTTTGAACGTCTCAGGAAAAGAAACGTGCTTCAAATGACTTGGCCCTGAAATTGGTTTGATCTTGAATATGAGTGTGTGTGAGGATGATTGGAAATGCAACATATAGCATCTTTACAACACTGAAGAATTAAATGTGTCATGTTAATGCACACATGTATGATTTGCTGCAGTTATTAGTCGAATGCTGTAAATGTTTGGGATTGACTGCAGCACTTTAGGTCATGGATGTAGTAGAGGTGCAGATTACAAATTTCATGATTCATCAGATCTTTAGAGCACGATACAGTCTTTGCTTTTTTAATGTAGATTTTTAGTAGGAATTGAGGAATAACTCAAAGGTGAATCATGGCACAAAAAGCACTTGAAAGCATCACTAAAAAGACTCATATCCCAGGTGGTCCTCGATGGAAACAACAAATATGGAAACACACAAACTGATGGAAACAAACAAATTACAAAATAAACCTACTCGTCCTTGTTACTGTTTCTCCACTTTCTGCTTATACTTATACTTCACTACACTTCAGTGGGACATATTGTACTTTTTACCCTACTAAATTTAATATACCGTCTTAAGTAGTATTTGGACAGGATTAATTTTACATATGGGTGTGGACTAATGTCAGTTTACCACAGGATGTCTGTGATATAAATGTCCGATTGGCACGGGACAAGAAATCTCCATAATTCTACCAGAGATGGGAGTGGTAACTCCGTCGCGTCACCTCCCTGTCGGCATGTGCATGCTACGTTGCTTCCTGTATGTGTTATATTCACGATAATAATAATTAATGATTAGCCCAATATGAAATATTGCCCATGATCAGGATTGAGATTAAATGAGATTAAAATCCCTGGTAATAATTACTTTACCCCAAGTTAAAGTAATCCAGTCCAAATAGGGCCTTTGTTACTTTGCAGGGTTGAATTACTAATACAAAATATAATCAACAAATAAATTATGAGGAATAAAAATAAATAAACTAGCTCCATCTTTACCACCTGCAACATTAAAAATGAATACATTAATGAATCAGTAAAACAGTTCAGCAATATAACGAACATCTTTCTGAAATAGGTAGTTCTGCATGCTGAGTACTTGTATCAGAGTATTTCTACACTGTGGTATTTCTACTTTAACTAAAGTAAAAGATCTGAGGACTTCTTCCACCACTGACTGTCGGATCAGAGAAATCTAATTATCCTTCACATTTATAATGGCAGCACTTAAACAAGTCACTCAAGTGCTGCTTTGAGTGATTGACAGTAGAAATAAAAGCCTTAAGCTGATTAATGCTGAACGCTTTTTTTTTTTTAGCCAGTTGTTTGTGGAGGTATTACTGAATATCTGTGAAAACATTTCAATTTGCACATTTGAGACTCAAATAATTTCCTTGCTGTTGCAAAGTCTACTGGGATTTCTATCATGATCTGATTTCATTAGAGACATTTCTCTGGCTGTGGTCAGTAGTTGCTGTCTCGGCTGGCTGGACGACAGTGAGCACACGACAGAAAGTCCTTTAAAACCCAATACCTGACGGAAAAGTTGGCATTCTGCAAACCGAGAGTACGTTACATTTGTATGTTAATATGTAGCATCTTTTAGGGCTGCATGATTATGGCAAAATGATAAATACGATTATTTTAAATCGATATTGAGATCACAATTATTTATCATGATTATTCATTGTTTTTAGGGACAATATATTTTACTGCACTTCCACATTTAAATCAACAGAGCAGAACTCTTTTACTTACATGTGTTGCTACATTCCTGCTAATGTAAAAATATTTGCATCAAATTATGACTAAAATTAAGGTTCTTCTCCAGTTTTTTAGGTGGTTTAATTTAGTGAGTTGTGTTACTTTGCAGTGCAGACACAAGCCTCATGCACTCTGCATATTATTTGCTCTCTCCTATCTGAAATACTTCCAAACAGATGATGATGGTCGATTAACAGAGGATTTTTGTTTAGCATGTCTGCACCCCCCAAAGCAGAGGCTGCTTTAGTTTAGGAAGCACTTGATTTGATTTGCAGCAGAGTTTTCAATGAGTGGAACCTATAAACGTGTGCCCTATAAACATAAAAATTACAGCCGATAATGTTCATTTAATTGTGAGATGCGAAAATCCTGATCATGATTTAAATTTGATTAATATGTGCAGCCCTAGTTTCTTTTAATTTTAACAAAGCTATAATTTGAGAGCGCGCAATTTTTGTCTCCCCAGTTGCTCGTCTTTACAGTGTCTGTCAGGTTTGTGTTTCCCTCTTGCTACTAGCTGCTCGCTAATTCCTGCTATCAGCTGTTTCCTGTTTATCCACCGCCAGTGGGTCGCATGTGCGGTGTCATCAACAGCTCCTCCCACAAGTCATCAACAGCCCCTCCCGTTGTGGAAGGGTGCCTCATTCTTTTTAAACCAAAAAGGTTCTGCCAATATGTCTACCCTACGAGGCGGAAAATTGGGCACCTCGGATCAACTCACCAATCCGGCTCTGTGTGTCTAAACGCTTGCAGCTTGCCGGCAAAATGGCCAAACATTCGCCGAAAATCTGTCAGTGTGAAAGGGGCTATAGTCATGGCTGGCAATGCTGCCAATGTTGCACTAACACCCCATTTTGTTATTGGACTCAAATAGTGGTCTGCAGTTTAACAGCAATCTTGCCTAGGTGCCATGCCATTCACCATCCCCTCAGCTTCTTGATGACAAAGTCAGCTCATAAACATCACTTTAGAAACCCATGAAACAAACTATGCCAGCAATTTCTTCTGCCGACTGGGCTGGTAATACATTATGTAGTCAACGAAAAAGCAGCTGCATTACAATCAAGTGCCAGTTTCAGGGCCTTGTGCTTGTTGGCTCATTTCCATGACTTACTTTTGGAGACTTAAAGAAATTATCATGACAGCTGTACGTTCTGCTGTGAAAGTGGAAATGTCTGCCTTACAAGAGGTCTATTAATACCATGAGAAAGGTCTGTGAGTAGCTAATAAATTCACAGAGAAGATGGGTAATCAGACCAGGCAGGTTGTGACTGCAGGAGTCGAGGCCTTTTAGATAAACTTCTCAAGTTGAAGTTGGGTAGAACTATGCTCAAAGTTTGACAGCTTGGTAAAACTTGTGCAACAAACATGGCAATCTGCCCGTTAGATTTTCTAATTTCTTGTGTGTAAGTGGAAATGTGCTCTGATGTTGGTGCGAGAGGAAAGGCTGGGCAGTCGTAACATTACTGATTATCCTCTAAGGATGATGAAGATCCACAGCGGTCAGTCTGGATGTCAGAATATCTGGACCAACTGACCAGTATTGTTACCCTTAGGCCCCACTTGGCCAAAACAAAACAAAACAAAAAAACCCCAAACCTTATTGAAAATATTGTTCAGAAAATATATTCCCCAAAGCACCTCAAAAGTATGTACATACAGGTCAATTTAAGGTGGAACATCCCTTAATGAAGGGATATAAAGCTGTGTAGGCTGCTAAAGAGAGAGGCTGAAGTGAATTGAGAGCAGACCTGGCTGATAACGCTCCCTCTAAAAGGAAATGACAACAAAGAGAATCACTACCTTGATTTCACTTGTTGTCCTTAGAGTGCAGTCACTATTTATGCATGTTTAACAGAGCTGCTAATTCAATTAGTGTAACAAGTCATACTATTCTCTCTTACAGTTGACGGTTTCTAATGTGCTAATGATGCATTTACATTGTTAATTCAAGATACTTTTTCATGTTCGGCAACATGAATGATTCCTTTAGGATTTAGTGCAGTCTGTTGTCATTAATCCCGTTAGAATGTCCCGCTCGTATCAGTGTCGGCGCCGAGTCACTGCTCAACACTATAATGTACCTGCTAATGCATGTAGTTATGAATACAAGAACGTCCACGTATGTCCACTGTGCGATAATGGTTGTGTTAACACAGTTGTAAGTCTCATGTTATCTCAGTGTAAGTGCTGCAGACATGACGAGTCGTGGCGAGTGATCTCCTCCAGAGTCAGAGCTTCATGCAAACAAAAGCATACAGTAGGAAATGCTAAGTTTGTCTGAGAGGTGTGTGCGATGCAGTCTGAAGCTGCAGGAGTCAGCACTGACAAAGGCAGAAAATGTGGTTCTTACATTTACACTAAATAGGAGACTATTTACTCTGAAATGCTGTCAGCAGTCAGCTGCAGTTTCAGCACACACCTCATGTTCGCTGTGTTTTGTTAGTTCATGATTTTTTGGTACAGATTAAGTTCCACTCAGTTCACTGTTAACCCTTTAAATTCAGACATTCATCGGACAGCTGCAGGAGATCGCTGTTTGCATAATCCTGTACATATATATATCAATGTAAAATGATTACCATGATACCTGAAACATTCTTTTTTTTTTGCAACAGAAAGCGAAGGCTTCTGTCTCCTGTGCCATCATGTTGTTCGATATATCTTGTTTCTCTGTGCATTAGAGCACCAAAAAGTATCAGCTAAGTGGTTGAGATTCATACCATATGATGGTTAAGTCGAGGATCAGTTCCAGCTGGGGGCCTTTGTTGTCACAAATGCTGCTGGAAATGCTGCACTGGTTTGCTAAAAAATGGCCCCATTTGGTGGCAGAAACGCTGCTGGAAACACGGCGAGGGGTTACTAAAAACATCTGCGTTTGTTGGCACTAATGCCGCTAGAAATGCAGTGATGATTTGCTAAAAAAAAGTTTGCTGCTCAGTTTGCTGGCACAAATGTTCCTGGAAACACAGCAAAGGGTTACTTAAAGCACCTATGTTTGGCGGCACAAATCCTGCTAGAAATGCAGTGATGGTTTGCTAAAAAAAGTTTGATGGCACAAACCATGCTGTAAACACATCCGTACACATCCAAAAACATCCATTTGGTGGCAATGTGGCAACAATTTGCTAAAAAACACAAATGCCACTGGAAATGTCACAATGATGTGCTAAAAACACGGGGTTTGGTGGCACAAATGCTGCTGAAAATGTGGGGATGGCTTCCTAAAACACCTGCATTTGGTGGCACAAATGCCACTGTAAATGTGGCAACAGTTTGCGAAAAACACCCTAACTTTGTGGCTCAAACGCTACTGGAAACATGGCAAGGGGCTACTAGACACCTGAGTTTGGTGACACAAACGACCGCTGGAAATTCGGAGGCGGACGGCTAAAAAACATTCAAGTTCTGTGGCACAAATAATGGTGGAAATGTAGGGACAGTCTCCCAAAAAATGGCCACATTTGGTAGCACAAATGTAGCTGTAAACACAGTGGTGGGTTACGAGAAACACCCACATTTGGTGGCATAAATGTCACTGGAAATGCTGCAACAGGTTGCTAAAAACACCCACATTTGGTGGCACAAACGCTGCTGGAAACACGGTGAGGGGTTACTAAAAACATCCATGTTTGTTGGCACTAATGCCGTTAGAAATGCAGCGACGATTTGCTAATAAAAAAAAAACAAAAAAAAAAACACCTCAGTTTGCTGGCACAAATGCTGCTGGAAACACATCCAAAAACATCCATTTGGTGGCACAAATGCCATTGGAAATGTCACAATGATTTGCTAAAAACATGGGGTTTGGTGGCACAAATGCAGCTGTAAACACAGTGGTGGGTTACGAGAAACACCCACATTTGGTGGCACAAATGCTGCTGGAAATATGGTGACAGCTAGCTAAAAAACAACCTGTGTTGTTGTTAGTTGGTTTTGAACAGCGGTCTACAGTCATCTTGCCTGGGTGTGTCATGGCGTCCAGCATCCCCTCCACCTCCCGATGACAAAGTCAGCTCAGAACTTCACTTTAGAAATAATACAATAAAATGATGCTTATGAAACATGCAAATGTGACGTTTTCGGGGTTTACAGAAACATACAATGCCAGCATTTACCTCTGGCGACTGGGCTGAGGGGAGACAAATGAATATAATGTCCACATGAGATTTATAAAGTATCAGCAGTGGGACTCTCTCACCCAGCTCTAGACTGATGACAGAAAATTGGCTTCTTGCTCTCAGTCTTTTGAACTACAGTTTGTGTGCTCAGAGAAAGAGAACAGAGAATGGGATCACCACATTACAAGTGTACATACTGTATGGTCTTCCTCTGTGGTGTAGCGTGGCAGACAGAGCCGACTTCTATCATGGATGGACCGATGCATACATTAATGAGGATGGATGATATGCACATCATGTGCTTTCAGGTTCAGCTTTGTGGGGCCCTAATGTGAAAGCGGAATAGTTCACTGGTCATGAAATTTTCATCATGTGCCATGGTAAAGCTCGCAAAGTAGCCATTAGACAGACAATTTTAATAAGGAGGAGAAAAAAATAGTTGGGCTGAAGCAGTGAGCGTAATATGAATCTGACTGCAGAGGGTTGAAGTAAAACTTTGAATCCAGTTTTTGTATGGCCACCATATTAATGTATTATTGAATATGTAGACCCTTCAGTTACATTTGGAGGTCCGCATGGGATTCTGATGCTGCCGATGCTTAGTTCCTGTGGGAACGCTGGAGGTATCCTGGAAGTTGCAGAAAAAGGGTTGCAGTGAAGGTTTACCGGAGACTAAGAGAATATGAGACTAAGGAAAGAGGAATGTGTTATGCAGGATAACACTTCCTGCATACAATGGCCAAAAAAAGACATTCTGCAGCATCCCTGGAATTTTATTTTAAATGTTCAGTTTGGAGCAAGCGTAGAGGGTCTAACCCTGTGCTGCACGGTGAACAGAGACCACATAGCCTGCCTGGGAAAAAAGTATTCACAGGGTCTGTCTTGCACAAATGCTCTCTGTGCTGGTTTAAGACAATGAACACATTGACTGAATGCTCCATGCATGGTCACAACAGCACGCTCTAGCAATGCAAGTAGTTATGTAGATCAAGTAGATCACGCGGCCAGAAATATGGAGCCATCACCAAAACCTGAGGAGCAAAGAAGTCATTTACAACTGAAAACTTTAGGCATTAGGTTGTCCATCAGGTTGTCTATCCATCTGCCCATCTGTCTGTACATCATACGTCCATCTGTCCCATTCTTGTGAATGTGATATCTCAAGAACATTTCGAGGGACTTCGACAAAAACTTCCACTTAGACTCGAGAATGAACTGATTAGAATTTGGGGGTCAAAGGTCGCTGTGACCTTGCATCCATCTGAATCTCATGAATGCAACATATCAGGAACAGCTTGAGGGATTTCTTTTTTTAAATTTGGCACAAACGTCCACCTTGACTCAAGGATGAACTGATTAGATTTTGGTAGTCAAAGATGACTGCGACCTTGCATCCGTCTCATTCTTGCAACTTTGGTGGTCGAAGGTTAAAGTTCAACGTCTGTGTGACCTCCCAAAATATGTTTTTGGCCATAACTCAAGAATTTGTCTGCCAAGTTGGACAAAATTTCACACACATGTCGACTAGGATAAAAAGTGCTGATATCCAAAAGGTTAAAGGTCAGCTTCACTGTGACATCATAATGTTTTGCAAAAGCACTTTTCCGGCCGTTACTCAGGAACAGAAGGGGAGACATTTGAGTGGCTGACACTAATCTTGAAACTGTGCTGACTGTATAGATCTTTTGTATTGCCGGGGACAAGATGTGTGTGAAGCATCCCTGTTTTCACAGAAGAGGATATAAACGGTAACTGCAACTTGACTGGCTCGCAGAAATATACAAGTGCTGCTCCTCATCCTGGAATGTGGAAAAATGCGATAACCTCTCTCTCCTCTTCACAAGCCAAAGATTCCCTTGTTCCCTTCAATCACATCTACATTTTAAAGACGGGCGTAATCAACACCAAAAAACCTTCTCTTGTTCCATCTGTCTGGATCTACTGAAGGATCTGGTGGCTCTTCCCTGTGAACACAGCTGCTGCATCAACTGTATTCAAAGCTTCTGGGATGGAGAGGATGAGAGGAAAGTCCACAGCTGCCCTCAGTGTAGGCAGAACTTCACACCGAGGCCTGTCCTGCTGAAAAACACCATGTTAGCAGCTGTAGTGGAGGCACTGATGAAGACTCTTGCTGGTCACTGCTATGCCGGACCTGAAGATGTGGCTTGTGATGTGTGCACTGGGAGAAAACGGAAAGCCGCCAAGTCCTGTCTGCAGTGTGTGGCCTCTTACTGTGAGCAACACCTCCAACCTCATTTTGAATTATTTGAAAAACACAAGCTGGTGGAGCACCGCAAGAAGCTCCTGGACAACATCTGCTCTCGTCATGGTGAGGTGATGAAGCTGTTCTGCTGCACTGATCAGCAGCGTATCTGTTGTCTCTGCTCTGTGGACGAACGTAAAGGCCACGACACAGTGTCAGCTGCAGCGGACACTGTGCATGACAAATCTTGGGCATTACAGTGTTTCCCAGACTGTTATTACTTTTGGCACGACAAAGTCCGAACACCGGTCTCAGGTCCTCAGTCCTCCAGAGTAGGAGTGTACCTGGATCCCAGTGCAGGTATTCTGCGCTTCTACAGCGTCTCTGAAACCATGACTCTCCTTCACAGAGTCCAGACCACATTCACTCAGCCTCTCTATGTTGGACTTTTGATGTCTCATTCTCGTGTAGGAAACTGTGCAGAGTTGTGTAAACTCAAATAGACAGAAGTCCTTCAATAGTCTCTGCGTTTGTTGCTGAGAGCTGATTGTTGTGGCGTTTCTTCACTGCACAGAGATCAGCACTCAGTCACACATTAGGGACGATACTTTGACGTCTTCTCATGAGTTGTGTGAAGTTTCTTAAGGTGGCGCTCTTTCCTGTGTCGATGGCTGTTTGTTTACCTCTAAATCGAATTGAATATTTGTACTGATGTGTTTGTATGTTGTTGTTTCAATCCTCTAATGCATGAGTCTGAAGATAAACAGTACCAGACCTCCATTATCCTCAACTCATTCTCACTCCCAACTTGTCACGTATCACCACTTGGTCAGTGGGCTTTCATGTCTACATATTAAGTGCTAGGTATTCCGCTGTTGATGTTGCGTGACGCCGTGTCAATTTACACTTGTTACATGCATTGTGTCTTGTCAGAATACACTGCCGTCTTCACAGGAACTGTACAGTCTCTGCATGTCTTTGAAAAGTCTAGATGTGTTCAGTCTTTTTCAAAATAAATTTACATCAGTAAAACATCTCATATTTTTGTTTATTTGCTTGTGCAAGAAATGAACTATCCTAAACATAATATTTTTCTCAATATACATTAAATCAATAAATGTTGTGTTACATCCATCCTCTTTCTTTTGCCGTCACTTTTAATTATGTTATAGTCTTTATAACGCCTTTGAATCGACTGGCTCAGAATCGGCAGCGCTGTGGAGTGGAAGGAGCTGTGTTAACTAGGAGGAGGGCTTTTGTAGTAGCGATGTGACTTAGGGTCTATGAAGTGTGTCTGCTCTGTGTAGTGTGCAGCAGCCTTGTCTCTTGCTTTGAATACTTGACATCATTGATTTCTCCTTACAGTGGCAAAAGCAGCAGTAATTAAGAGCCCAGGCCAGTTCATTGATTAGACTTTCCGCCTGAGACTTCACACTGACAAATCTTTGCAGCTCCTCCCAAGGGGTCGATCAAGTAAGCCAAGTTTATGTTTTAACCGCCTGAACAAAAACACAAGGTAGACAGTATACCTAAACGCCTTCACTCTCTCCACAGTAAGGGACTGTAAGAAATTACAGGGGCTGAGGTTATGTACTTTTTCTTTTCATTGAAAAGAGTGTTGTGGTAATTTTTTGGAAGACCAAGGTTGGGTTTTTAATTTTTTTCAAATTTTAGTCGTTGACAATAATAAAGTGGTTGGTGAAAAATTGCTTGCTGCACATTTTTATTGTTGTCCTTACACTAACCTTCCTGTGTAATAAATCTACTGTTTTTGTTTTTTTTTAACAGTAATTAGTATCTTGTTCTTAAGATGTTGAGGCAGAGGGTACTTACTGTAGCTCTGGTTGTCAGTAAATAGTTTGTTGGCCACAGGGAAACAGAGATCTGTGTGGGTACATGAGACCCTAAAAAAGAGGGTGGGTCATGGGGAGAACCACCAGTTGGTCCAGGAGCTTCTCCTCCATGATGGATGTTTCCAGGCATATTTTGGGATGTCTCAGGGGCAGTTTGATAACCTGCTGTCTTTCGTCAGGCCGTATAGCTCTGGGTATCCAGCAACCGCTACCACCAGTTTCTCCTCCATTGTTAACCAACTGTAAAATTGTTGTTGAGGCGTTAACACAGTCTTTGATTAAGATCCACTCCGTGACATCAGGAGCCTCCGTTTTGTCCAAGTATGATCACATTTGGCTCCAGATAAACATGATGGTGACGGCAGAAAATGCTTAACTCGAGGCTTCAAAACAGGAGTCCACAAACCAGCGCGACGTCCATTATTTTATGCAGTCTGTGCAGTGACATCTCACTGCCGATTGGACCGACTGCTAGAGAAAGTCAAGCTGTTGTTTTCTTCAGTCTGTGGCCCACCAACAGATAAATTAGAAGAGTTAACCATCTCTTGATATTTTAGCTGTTTCTCACCACTGTTTGTTCAGCACTGTTATGTTCGTGACGCAGGGGTTACTGTGAACAAACACTGTGATTCAGTCTGTAGTGGCAGATGATGCAATTTTCTCAAAGTCAAAGTGAGGGTCCATTGACATTTTTTAAAGCTGGTGTGGGCCTTGCGTTTTTTTTAAAAGACCCACAGGTTCAGCCCCGCTCCACACCTCAACTATTTTGTACGGTCCCTAACAAGAGCAAGCACATAAAGACAAACAGGAAGGCTGTGGTAATAATTAAAAAACATCATAATAGCAGCAGAAGTTGTAAGTTTGCAACAACACTCACACTGTTGCTACAAAAAAATATTGTATTATGATGACAGTAGATGTGAGAGCAAACATATAATGCCAGAAGCTTCTTCATTACAAAGACAGAAAAAGTTGCCACCGTTTCAATGGAAACAAACATTGCTTTGGGCCCCTTTGTAAACAGCACACAGCTGCTATTTCGAGTGATGGGAGCTCCACCTTGTCACAACAATTCCCTTAAAGAGGAACAGTTTAATGTCAACAATATTTTCTCCATCTGCCTGCTCATGAAAACCTTCCAATCCACAGGGAAAATGTTTCTCCCATTCCAAAAGGAAAAACACAATAGAAAAAGATGAACTGATAACATCAAGCACGGATTGCAGTCAAAGGCATAGTATTAGCCCGCCGCAATGAGAGCTTTTGGTGGCACACATCCATCTGTTCACTTTTGCATTTTTCAAAGAGGTGTCATGCCTTCCGTTATTTCGAAATTTCTATGCAATTTTCACAAGGAACTCCTCGGAGCGCCGCGCCAGCTGACTGATTTGCATGACCACCTTTTTTAGTAAAATGGAGGTATTCCACCTGCCAGGCTCCCGCGCTTTCTTCTGAGAAGTTTGATCGCTCAGTGGTAATCAGATTGGGAGAGATCCATCCAATTTGCGCTGATAATGAGACAGCTTGACAGGGACACAACGGCAATTACTTTGCGAGGCATATAGTGTCACAGTCTAATTAGACAAGGTTATATATTTCAATTGAACCCATTGTTATGTATATCATACTCTTATTTTTTGCAAGGCAGATCTGAATGCAGCGTACAACTGTTTCAGCGGCACTCACGTTGTTTTCTACTATTCAATAATTATTTCACCCACTTTTTCAACACATGTTAGCACCTCTCCTCAGTATTAGTGCACTGCGTTAAATGTTACTGGTGTCTGGGAGCAGCTGATCGCCCTGAGGCTGGGAGCAGGCCCGGGGCAAACAGTCTACCAGTCGAGCTGCTTGTGCAATAGAGAGATTAGAGTGCAGAGGTGAAGGTGAGATCGACTGAAAGAAGATTTTATATCTTCCATCACCGTTGTCGGGAATGTGGCATCACTGGCAAAAAAGATAGATGAGCCTCTTTCCCCAGCGATCCAGCCTAATGTGCGTCATCCAGACGCAGCTTCTGGGGAATAAAGCAGATGCTGCTGTGGCTCTGGAGGTTTTTCAACCGTTGACATCTTAGTTTCGACACATGGGAGAAATGCAAGGATGGAAGAGCACAGGTGTCATTCTGAAGTGGTGCCAGGCACTTTACAACTAAGGCTCAGTATTGCAATTTTTGGTGCAGGTTGAAATTCTTCAAGTAAGGTGTCAGAAGCGTTGTTTTGGTATTGATAGCCAGCCCAGTCGCCAGAGGAAAATGTTGGCATTGTATCGTTCTGCAAACCACGAATACAGCTATCATACAGTGTACAGTATGAGCTGGCTTTGTTATTAGGAGACGGAGGGGCTGATGGACGCCGAAGGTGAGATGGCTGCCAAGCTGTGGGCCACTGTTCAAGACCAACAGACAACAAAACCCATTGTGTTTCAGTAAGTCATCGCTGCATTTCCAGCAGCTTCTTAGCCACCAAATGTGGGTGTTCCAGTTGCTGTTTTTACAGCTGGGATAGTAGCAGAAAAACCTGGTATTTTAAGCAGGGGCGTCATCGTGGGGGGACAATTGGGACTGATTACTCAGGGCCCCTGTGCGAGCAGGTACCTTAAAAAGCCTAGAAAACAAAAAATGCCTTTGTTTAGAATTTTTTATTTTCAATTTTCATGATGCTGAATTATCTGCAGAGGTCTCCTCCTCTCCAAAAGGAAACCAGCGATATTCCAGCAGTAACACTGAGTAAAGTAGCTCCATATTACAAAGCAGTGTATCTTTGATGCAGTTTGGCATATCGGTCCACCCCTACTAATGTGTGTGTTCATCTTTTTTCTCTCATATCTTACAATCCGTACGGTTAGAGGGTTTTTAGCATGAGCCGAATTATCCACAGTGGTCTCTTCCTTCCCGAACAAAAATGGACCAGGTGATTTAAACCGGTCAAAACTCTGAATAAAGCAGTGTGTTACAGGTGTTACAGACCACTTCTAACGGCCCTACCAATGACGTGTCGCTTGCCTCAACTCAGCTATAGTTCCCACTCATGTTAGACGATGCACTTCTCTGAATTTATCGCAGTCGTCTTTTTACTTTCTTTTGAATTGTTTCCATGAAACATGACAGATGTGACAAAGACTGATTGAACTGTTTGTTGTGTGGTGACTGTTGAGGCCTGTGTGATTAAAGATCAGTCAATTCAAAGCTTTACCAGGGTGTCTGCTTGGCTCTGTCTTAAATACAATTTCATAAATATTCTGCCTTAAAAGCTATTAAATAGTCTTAAATTTGAATTTGTGAACATTTTAACTTTTTCATTTATCCATCATTTTATTTAGTTTTGTCAAAATGAGTCACATTTCTGATGTTACTAATCTTAAAACCTTCCTCTGAACCTCACACTGTCTTTTTACTTTACACTTGCATTTTCCCTTTTGGCAAAATGTATATTAACCTAACTCACTCTAATAACCATATTTTGTATCTTGCTCGTGACTCTTGAGCTGCTGTAATGTGTGAATTTCCCTGGAATGGAGTTACTAAAGTGTTGTGCCAAAGGCTGCAGTTCCTCTAATGTCCACTAGAGGCTGGCTCCAGAAGTGAGTCAGTCCCCACAGATCCCCGCGTCACATTGTCCAACTTTACAGTAGAAATAAACATGTTTAGAGTTAGATGCTAAAAACGCTTTTGGTCTCTATAGCTAATGTTCGCCTTCATGTTAACTATACGGGGGCTGAATTTTTATACAACTCACTCGTTTACATTTTATCAAGGGTTAAAGGTACGTGTAGCTTCTAAGTCAGATCAAGCCCTCGCTCCTCCATAGCGCCAGCCTCCTGTCCAAATATGGTCACTTCTGACTCTAAAGGACCAAAATGGTGAGGACCAGAATGCCATGGTTTACAATGGGTGATGTCACGGTAGCTACATCCATTATTTTTACAGTCTGTGCATAAAGCCTACCTCTGCATGGGACGAGATATACTTAACTGTATGCTTTCCTGTCGTGCTTGATTAAGAAAGGGATCATTTGTCCAATAATCTGTCTTAAAGTTTGTTAAAATTATCCTAAAAAGTTCTTTAGTGCATTGAATTTAAGTGTATGATACATGTAGACACCCTGTTCACAGTCCACTTGGACAGCAAGTGATGCTTTAAGCAAGCAGAGAATCTAGTTGCTTTCTTGGGTCATTGCACTGACTCATTGCCAGTCGATCACATCATTAAAAGTGTCTTTATCTGACCTTTCGAACCACGAATGAGGCCGATACAGTAATATTTCAGTACGCAGACTAACTGGAAAGTCAGCAAAGTCTTTTACTATATTTATTTCAAAACACATGTAAGCCTCATTTAGCTGTGTTGATGTGATGTCAGAGGTCATGCTCGGCACTAAAACATCTTAAAACATTCCACATTCAAGAGAAAAGAAAATTAAGTACGCCTTAAACTATGGATTATACTGACTCCAGTGAAAACGGTCGCCAATCAATTTACATAAAACATATCGAAACCTTTCTCATATAAGATATTATATGTATCTGTGTTGTGCCACCCCCAGTCATCCCATCATAAATGGCATGTACTTTTAAGTTACTTGTCATCCACATAACATCTGAAGACCGACCATGATAATCAATTGCGTGCTGAGCTGCCTCCTCTTCAGCAGTTCAGATGCACCCAGTGTGAGGCCTGCTCAGATATGAAAATAGTATGGAGATTTACCGAAATTTGCAATATTTAATTGGAGTTTGTGTGCATCTCTGTGTATGTCTCTGTATCTACTGGCAATGTGCCTCGCGAAATTAAAGCAAAATTCTTTGATCTGATATAAGATTTGAATAGTGAAGATTTAAATATTTAAAATTCTTCTGCAGTGTCACTTTGATCTCCGAAATGATTAATAGGGGTTTGTTATAGAAAATACACTAAACGGATCTGGGAGAGCCAACCCACTGTAATTGTGAGTTCTCTCGCAGAGTGAGGGTAAATTACACATTTTAAAGTAACAGGGTAAACAGTTCATTTGAATTTTATTTCATTCTTTTATGTTTAATGAGACAAGAAGACAGAGAGCGACTTCAAACACCCCAATCTAAAGTGGAAAAGATTTTCTCCGTGCGAGAATGACACTTGGACGGGAAAAGTGCTTTCATCGTTTATCATGATGATTAGGAAGAGGAGGCTCTTTGTCTCCCGTCTCTGCCTTTTTCCAGCATGAAGTGAGAGAACTTGGCCAACACCCGTGAAGGCAACAAAATAATGCTGATACTGATAACAGGGCTGTTGATTGTGTGATGCTCTCCTCACAGCTTAATAAGAGTACACTGTACAACACCTCAGGAGAAGTGGTACGCTGACATTTTGATCCCTCGTTTTTCAGCCTGTTTAGCTGGTTCACCAGTACTTTATTCCTGGAATTACATTCGGTGAATATATTTTATGTGTTAAACTGTGAGGGTTGTAGGTGACTTTTGTGATCAGCAGTGGCCCTGCAACACACTCTGACTCCCAACTTATAAAATACAGACACTTGATAAGTGACTCTACACTTTGAAATATGACATGCTGTGTACACTTCTGCATCAGTCATTACATGCATTGTGTCTTTTAAAACTTAACTCATGTTCACAGGAATGCGTGCAGTCTTTTTCAAAATACACTTACAACATAGATTAAAAAAACCCTCAATTTTGTTTTTATAGGTCTACTTCCTGAGGTTTGGGCAACAAAAGTACGTGGTGAGGGTTAGAAAAAAACATGGTTTGGCTTCAAATAGTTGGTTTGTAATGAATTTAATGTACCGTCACATGTAGCTGGGCTTTGAAAGTAAAGGCATTGTGAGTATCGTGCGGTGGTGTGTTTGTGTCACTCTACAGTTACACCTCCACAACACTAGTTGGCGGCAGGTTTCTGTGAAGTGCTGTAGAGTTTAGTTGATTCAGAACACACATTAAACACACATTAAACACGGCTTAATAGAGACAGTTTCAAACACAAGTACACAAATCAGACACACATGGCTGAGTATTTACTGCTGAATGACATCCCTCGGTGTGAGTTTTTTTTGCTGGCTAGCAAAATATCCAGGTGCAGACTATTTACTGGAGCCCATCGCTCATGCGGCATTTGTAAGCATGGCCGCTCTTGGTTTTCAATGTGCGATAGTCCACCACGAATACAACCATCATGTCTCAACAAAATGAAACAGATTTAATCTTAGTTTTTATCACCAAGATCTATTTTTAGTTCGTCATCATCTTGTTACGATTCTGCGGCCCTTTGCTGCATGTCGCCCCTTCCTTTACCCCCCTCACGCTCAACTTGTCCCATCTAATAAAGGCAAAAAGGCCATAAAAGTAATGTTTATGTTTAAAAATCTTTAAAAAATACATAAATACTTGAAAAAAGAGTTGTGTTTTTACTATATTGATATTATTATTTTTTTTTTTTAAAGTCAACGTTGAACCTTTTTCTCCTCTTTTATTCAAAGTATGAACTTTGCCGCTCTGTCACACTGATATTAAAAGTGAATGTAAATCTACTCAACATAGTTTTGATTCAATAATAACATTAATGTGATATTTGCTTTGAATTAATGTTTAATTCATCCCCATCATATTTAAATTCATTAGCATGCAGAGAACAGACCTCCTCTAATGCTTCAGTGACTCTGCCCAGTTGAATATAATAGCCTTGTAAACTGTGCATTAAATTAGAATTGCTCTCTTTACGATGCAATCCTTTTTTTCCCCTCTTATAAATATTCAAAGTTTGATCACTATGAAAACAAATATGGGACATACAGTAGCTCTGTTGCTGTTTTCATCTAGCATGAATGTTTCATTTATGTATGAATTCAAGAGGCCATTTAAATTTCTTCCCCCACTTTGAGCTGCCCCGAAAATTAACATTGGCAGAAATTCAGCCTATTTGTAGTTTGTTTCAGTCTGACTAAAGAACAAGACGGATTTCATCCCAGCCGCTGAACACATTTCCTACCATGCAGCCTCAGCACTCCCCTTCCACTTGACCTTTCATCACCAAACACTTTTTATGCTCTTTTTCTGACTAAACACATGAAACACGTGATTTTAACTGAAGCAGATATGGTTGGTGTGTGTGTGCTTTCACCCGTATGCGCCCGCATGTGTGCACGCAGGCATTCGTCCTAATGGTGGCCACAGGTCAGTGAAGATGTGTCTTCAGAAACTGTTGTCGGCGGCTGACAGGTGACCTACTGGACCATGAATTCTCTGTCTAACATTTCGGGCGGCGTACCAACCGGTGTTTCCAATTGTTGTGGCACGCTGCAAGAGAAAGCCACCTGCTCACCGACCACTGTGATCAATGAAGATTTTTTTTTTTTCCCAGTGTCACGGCCCAAAAGAGGTGGTATTGACATTTGAGGCAGGGGCGTGAATCGATAGCAAGCAGTCAAGCCGTCTGACTGAGCAAAACCCATAAACGTCGAGCCCTCTTGTAGTGGTTGGAGGATTGATTGATTGTTGGAATGGCAAATGTTAAGGCAGGCAGTTTGTGTTTTTCTTCCTTTCTCACAGGCATTTTGAGAGAGTGGAAAGTGCTGAGAAAGACGAGAGAATGAAGCAACGGAAATAATCTCTCGGTTGTCCCACATTAAGAGTATATTTTAGGAAATGCGTCTTATTTCAAAACACAGGATGCACACAGGAGTGATGTTTAATTTGTAAACGTATATAACATGAATATACAGAAAAGGACCTGCTGTGCTATCTGTCTACTCCCTCAGTAGCCACCTCCTCAGCTGCCTTTGCCTGTCTTGTCAATATCCTCCCCTCAGTAAGTAAAAGCCACTGACAGGTCTGATTTAGTCATTGTGCCTCTCAAAGTATCTTTCCACACTAATCAAAATGACTCTCTGTTAAATAAAGCATGAAAAAAGCTTTTCCATGAACGGTGTGCTGGAGCGGAAGTCATCTCGCCCGTAACGCCGGATGATTAATCAACAGATTGGATTCTGCTCAGCATTGCAATTCCTTCCTGCGGCACTCACTTTAACCCAAACATTAAAAAGAGTCTTTCACTTTTTTTTTTTTTTTCTTTAAGTGAAATTAAAAGGTAGAGTGATGGCGTTTTAGGTGAGTTTTTTAAGGCTGAGACCTGCCAGGAAGTATCAGTGAGTGTGTCTGGCTCTGACTGTCAGCAGGGCTGGTAAATGGTTTAAAGACAGTGGGGGTGGGGGGGCACTGTGCATACTAGATTGTGGCCTGAATGGAGAGTTGGCACCCACTGCTGCCTGCCTTTACTTAAAGGGTAAGTTTGGTATTTTTTAACCTGGAACTATTTTCCTGTTTTTTTTTTAGAATTAGTCCAGAATTGAGTGAGACCACTGCAGCCAGCAGCCTCGAAACAGGCTGCAGTGTGACCACTTGGGGCATTTTCATCAATTTTCGCACACTTAAAGTGACCAACTGACAGCTACAAATATCAGAAGGGACCAACAACTTGCAAAAAGGATCCCAACAGAGACAGACCTTTGTAATATTTGTCTAACCAGACACAGCCCCAAAATCACCATCACCAAACCCACCAGACGGCATTTGAATAAACAGTACTTTTACTATTGTAAAACACACTTCATTCAAAGTTGACATGAGGCACCCATAGGACAAAACATGACCTTTTGGGTTATCATTTTTTTACTCTTCAGTTATGCTTACATTATATTAGGGAAATATACCTTAAGAGATCAAATTCTTGACTAATAAACCTTAGTTTAGCTGATGGAGCTGACGTCTTACAGAGCTGACAAAAAGTAATATATTCATTAATTTCACAGAAGTCATAGTGAGGATTTTTCCCCTAATTTTTCAAAGTTGCTAAGAGTTCTCTTAACGGCAATTAAAATACTCATTTTTAAACCATAGTTCTTATTTACTTTTAATTGAGACACACGTGATAGCAATAGTATTTAATTAATTTATCAAAAAACAGAAATTCACGCCTTTCTGGAAACCAGGAAGTGAGACAGGAGTCCTTGTGATATCGTTCCATTTTATGCCTAATTAAATTATTTTTTTTTGTAGAAATCAAAACAAAAATCTGGGACACCTGTTTAAAGTCCAGCATTTTTCACAAAATATATATATATTTAAAAACAAAGATTGTTATATCAGTACATTTTATGTTCAGTACGTATTGTTAGTTTTGGATTTTGAGGGCTTTTAACACATTTTTTAATCGTGTGAAGATGTAAATTCTCATCTGGGACGAGGCTGTTTTCTGCTACAGGGCAAGTTTAGACGTTAAAATAATGAAAATATTTAAAGAAATTATATTTATTCCATAAAAATTAATCTTTAAAAAAAGATGTTTTGCCCCAGAAACTACAGTCAGTGTAGTAAGAAGACCAACTGCAATGTGCAGCGCTGCAGTTACACTGATTTGGACCATGAAACTGCTTTATTTAGTGATTGTACGTCAGTCAGCTTCCCATGAAAACCTTCTGAACATTTGGATCTTATGTTATCAGAGGCAAAAAGCTGACCACACATTAGTATGTTTTGGACTAGTGGCCTGCAGTGACATGCCGAACTGTGTCGGAAATACATGGATTTGTAACGTGAGATGGCGTTATTACTGTAGGTGTTTTACCAGTTTAAATCACTGGGTCTGTTTGTTCAGGAGAGGAAGAGACCTCTGTAGATAATTTGGCTGACGGTAAAAACCTCCTGAGTGTCTGGATTGGAAAAAGGTGAGCACAGTATGCCAAATTGCTTCAGAGATGCATTGATTTGTAACGTAAAACGGCTTTGTTCAGAGATTTTAGCTTTTCTAATTGCCTGGTCTATTTATTATGAAGAAGAAGAGACCTCTATAGATAACTCAGCTCCTTGTAAAAACTGTAAAATACTGTCGCCATCAAATCCCCCTAAATCTTACATGCTTCACCTTTAAATAAAGTCAGGAAAATGAGTTTTTTGAAATTTCATCGGTAGAAATTTGTGTGAACTCTAATAACAATCAAAAAACTTGCACTTGTAGTGAAGGTAAATTGACTGTGCACAAATACCCTGACTGGTTACATTGCGGCCTGTATCGCAGTTGCTATCTGCCGTCCTGTCGCTCAATACTGGACCAATTAAAAAACTGTTGTTCACATTAGTCACTGAGACACAATAACTGGGAGAATAGGATACAGAAATACCAAATGTATCCTTTAACAGGGCGTGGCAGTTTGCTTTCTGTACTCATCACATGGTTTACTGGTCAGTTGTTGGTGAAATGTAGCATAAAATTGCCTGGATTACAACAGGAAATAACCACAAAACAAGAATTTGCTGTCATCAGACAAGAATGACCAGCTTGATAATTATCACTCTTATTGTGGTGTATATCCATAATGTCACAGTCCATGTCAATGTGTAGCAGGGAATTCTTTATTTAAGAAGAAATTAAATTGATTTCTCTCTGTTTCCTGCTTGTTTACTGTAGCATGAGAGAGGTAAAGGGCAAAGTTTCGGAAATAGAATC
Organism: Epinephelus cyanopodus; assembly: GCA_026686955.1. NCBI lineage: Eukaryota > Metazoa > Chordata > Actinopteri > Perciformes > Serranidae > Epinephelus > Epinephelus cyanopodus. Next base: position 9,421,610 of record CM048920.1, read on the forward strand.
AGCCCTGTCTTTTTCTGCTCGATGCGTGAAAATAGTATTGATTAATGGTCATTGCTCCCTTTTCCACGCAGAATGATGTAAAGACCCTGTCAGTTACCATCACCTTCTCCGAGAATGTGTTCCATCAATCCCACGGCCAAACGGGCAAGCAGTGGCAGGTGGCACATATTTCACCTGCCCAGGCAAAATGGGCCAGTAAGTGGGACAAGGCAGAGAGACAAAAGTGACACATAAGAAGGTGACAGCTTTTCACACCTGGGAATAATGGTTTTGATAGGCGTCCTGCTTGTTTCGCTGCTGTGGACTGGACAGAGACCAAAAATGTGTGATAATATACACAATTAGCTCATGGCGCAAAAAGACCTAGGGCCTTCACAAGCCAGGGCAAATCTAAACTCTACCTTTCACCAGGAAGCGTGACGGCGCCGTCTCGCCACAATACTGGAGGAACACTGTGTTTTGACACATCAAGGATACAATTATTGGACCCTAAAGCTATGCTTGTCCACACATGCACCCGCTCAGTTAGACAGCGAATAGTAGTGGGAGCACTGCAGTTAATTTCCACATCACCACCAGAAGACTAGCATCAGTGCTCTGTCTGATTCCCAGTGTATGACACTGAAAAGAATACAAATTATCACCATATGCAACACACATATATATGTAGAGATGCTGTATATATTTCTGTGATATCCCTGTCTTGTCTGTTTTATGTCAGCTGATATTACACATGTGCAGCGACTTCAAAAGTAAAGCAGTGTTAATATCACTTTGGATGTCCAATTTATTCTGTCACAATTTCTCTCTCCCATGTGTTTTGTAAAGGAAAAGATGGCCCTTCAACAGAGAAGCCTCACCAATTTATGTGTCATCGTCACTGTGAGTACATGCAGAGCTATTTTTGTTTTTCACCTGACCATGTTGACACACTCGCCACATTAATGTCCCACAGTGGAGCTGGAGCTTGACAGAATAGAGGATATGTGGGAGCGCGACGGGACGTTTTGATCATCTCTATGGTATATTATCTGCATACTGTTCTCGCGGCTCGGCGGCGCAGGGCCGAGTTGCGCCGCTCCCTCTCTCTGTAGGGCCTCCCTGAGATGCTTCGGCTTATTATCAGCGCCTCTTAAATGCTTCCCAGCAAACGCAGCTGTAGGCCCTGAAAGAGAAAGAAACGAGAAGAAATCAATAAAATGGTGCCTGTAATAAGGTGGGAGATGGATTAAATATACATGGTAAACCCCACACATGAAAACTAATGGGGTCCTGAAGCCACAGTCAGCAGATATTACCTAAAGGTTGAATATGAAATCAGGACATTACCATGATTACCATGTATTAAGACTTTTAAGACACTGACAGTGCTGTTAATTTTATAACAAATACAAAAGCAAAAGTAGGCAGATTTTTGTGTCCCTGTCATTTGTAGTCATTCCTCAAATGAAATTATACAGCTGTGTTCAGTAATTATTAAATAGCATTAAATTTACTCCAATAGTTTTTATAAAACATTGTTCTGTGTGGCATTAAATATTAAGCCTGTAGCTGAACTTTACATTCAGCACATTCTGTATTGAGGAATTTAAAGGAGCTATACGTAAGAAATCTAAAGCAAATAATCGTAAATCCATCCTAATATGTCACAGAGACTAAGGAATAATGTTAATATAACATACTGATCTCACCGACACCAATAGTACAGCCAGAATATTCGCATTTAAAAAAACATTTTTACAGTCTGCAAATCATGTTTGTTTTGAATTTGTGTTTTCGCCTGTTGCACCACCCACCGCCGTCTACCAGTCACACAGTCAGTAGAGTCTCAGCATCAGTTACAGTTACGACTGAGCTATAATGGCTGACGGTGCGACTAAACCCAAACGACCTCGTTATGATTCCCAAAAACGCCAAGACAAAACTCGAGGCAAAGCGAGGGTCTATAGGAGATGCCTTTGAACGGTGGAGACAGTTTAAAGCGGATGGACATTTCAGATTTCAATGTTATTCATTTTCGATCAAACATTGTAGCCCATGTGCAGGTGGGTCACCGACCTGACTGATTTTTTTGAGAAACAAACGTTAGCAGCACAGCAAGCAGCATTAGCAGTGTCCCGGTTCACAGCATTAGCAGCCGGCTCCTCCTCCGCTGTACATTCTTACATACAGCGCCTTTAAAGGTTCAGTGTGTCAGATTTAGGGGGATTCAGTGCCATCTAGTGGTGAGGATTACAAAATGCAACCAGCTGAATTCCTTCAGGATTAATTGTTCAGAAGGTTTTTTCTGAGGGACTATTATCTGCAGAGGTCTCTTCCTCTCCCAAACAACCGGACCAGGTGTTTTAAAACCAGTAAAAACACTGACTAAAGCAGTTTCACGTTAAAAATCAATGTTTCTCCAATGCTGCTGGGCATGTCGGCGATGGGCTGGCACCTGCTAATATGTCCTCACTTTTTTTTCTTGGATAACTTAAGATCCAGGGGCCGTATTCACAAACATTCTGAGAATACTCTCAGAGAGCTCGTAACTTAGCGAGAGTCCTCACCTAAAGTTCTCAGAGCAACTCTGAGCAAGGAAGAGACAGAAACTTTTACCTTAGTGAGGAGGTGTGAGCCTGCAAGGTGTGGACACCCAGTGGAGATGAAATTAACCGCTGACTGTGAAAGTGTTGTCATTGTTAGTGTGATCACTCTGCTGACGGAAGGTTGAGACAAGTCATCACTGTTGCATTTTATTTCTGGCATTATGGCATTAGGTGGGAATGCGTGCGTATCCCTGGCTTCATCAACCACACATATTATCCCTGTGATATCTAAACTGTAGCATTTCGTTTAATCACTGTCTTTCAGCGTTTGGACAGTTACTGGCAGCAGTTTCGTTGGGAGGGGTTTGGTGTAGCAAAGTACCCATGGCCCAGACATGAGGAAGGCAGGGGCGTAAATGTAGACCGTAAAGGGAATGGGGTTGCACTGGGGCCTGTAGGGTGAGGATGTGGGTCAACAGCGTTGGGTGAAGAAAATACGACTGTGTTCCAAGTAGAACTCATGTTTAATGTAAAATAATGCCATTAGCTATATATATGCCCTCGAAAAGGCAAGCCTATGTCCATCAATAGTTTTGGTAAATAGTCAGTAGCAATTACTGAACCAAGCCAAGGAGTTCAAGTATCTCTGGGTCTTGTTCCTGAGTGAGGCTAGAATGGAGAGTGAGATGGATCAGCAGTTTGGTGAAGAGGAGCTGAGCCACAAGGCAAAGCTTTCGATTTACTGGTCCATCTACATCCCATCCCTCACCTATGGTCGTGAACTCTGGGTAGTGACGGAAAGAATGAGATCACAGATACACGCAGCTGAAATGCGTTTCCTCCGAAGGACGTCTGGGCTCAGCTTTAGAGATAGGGAGCTCGGACATCTGGAGGGAGCTCGGAGTAGAGCTGCTGCTCCTTCACGTCAAAAGGGGTCAGTTGAGGTGGTACGGGCATCTGATCAGGATGCCTCCTGGGCGCCTCCCATTAGAGGTGTTTCAGGCACACTCAACTAATAGGAGGCTCCGGGGCAGACCCAGAACACACTGGAGAGATTATCTATCTCGTCTGGCCTGAGAACACCTCGGGATCCCCCAGGAGGAGCTGGAAAGTGTCGCTGGCAAAAGGGGTGTGTGGAATACTTTGCTCAGCATGCTGCTCTCATGATCTGTCTTCAGATAAGCAGTTGAAAATGGATTTGGTATTTTTGTCTCACATATGCTGTAATGATTACTGGGTAATATGTATGTTTATGTTGTCCAGTGTCAAGTCTCTATTTCCTTACGTGGCAAACCGATACGACATATGGTAGCTTTTTTAGGCATAATAGGTAAACTATTAATGTTGATGGTGTACATGTATCATCATTTTTATAACATATCTACCCAGTTGAATATAATATCCTCGTAAAATGAGTTCTCCTACCATCAATACTTTTTTCCCTCTTGTAAATATACTGTTTATATAGGTTTACCTGTCTTCCCGGACTTAGCCAAAGGTTTTGTTCCCCTCGGAGAGCGCAGACTTCGGCCAAGGCCAACAGTCCAGTCTTCTATAATAAATCTCTAAACTCAGCCACATATGTCTGGATATATTTACAAAGCTAAAATATGTGGTTGTGCCAGCTGAAGCTTCATCATCTCAGCTGTGCATTTATTATGTACGTCTAAACTGTGGTCAGTATTATAGCTTGTTTACACCAAGCATGAAGTCTTAAATTATTTCTTTAATATGTCTGGCGGAGTGTTTTAGACAATTCACATGTGGATGTGGGTAATAGTGTGATTAGATGCATGATACGTGTGTTTTTATGTTTCCATATCCCCATCTTATTTTGAGAAAAAAGTGGTGTTATAATTGTAGCTGTGTTACAATTGTTTCGCCTCTCAAGTGAAACCACTGTTTGTCCTCTGTTGCTCTATAATGACGGCTCTGTATGAAGTTGACCAGCTCAGAATATTACTGCTACCTGTCACTGTGGATTGTGATATGAATTCATCATATTTCTACAACTGACTACGTTTTGTGACCACTGGAATTTAATACCATTTACTGGATTTCAAGGTGTATGGCCTTTGTTCTGCCAAGGCCAAATGCCTTGTCTCACAATGTTAATGAAAGTGAAAAATAACCTAAATCTAACAGGTGACGCCATTAAGAGCCACAGTCTGCATAGTAATGATCTCCGCAGCACCTGTTTCCTGTCCATTCACCCGTCTGTCCAATTAGCACCATTGACTGTGAGCACACACAGCTGTCAATCACGACGTCAAACGTTCTTTTGGCAGAATGACAAACACTTAAATATACATCCATGTGATAAGATCTACATAAAATGACAGAATCCATCTTTTGGAAAAATTTATTTGACGTGTAATTTGATGTTTTAGTTTGGCCAGTGTCCCATCTGCTAATGTGGAGGGGGACAGGGTGTATAGCCTATACTGTAGCCAGCCACCAGGGGGCGATCCAGTTGTTTTGGCTTCACTTTTGGGTAGCTGTCATGTCATCATCTTTATTATACAGCCTATATACCATACCGTAACTTATTTCATTACATTATGCTCTAAGTTTTTATGAGGGATGGCACGATATATATCGGGACGATAATGGGACATTTTTATTATTATGCAATATTCCGATGATTAAAATTATAGCCGATAAATAGCGCTGATAATACAAAGCCAGACTGCTTTCACTGACTTAACTAGGTCAGCATTTACACACCCAACACAGTGAGTGGCGTCACGTGTACCTTTAAACTTGGTTTGTGAGCCGCCAATAAACAAAGCAGAAGAACAACTGCACCATGCTGTCGAGAGGGCAAAACATGTCGCAATGTGGACGACAACAGGATTGCGCTAAAGGGTGTGATCTCCAACCGCCCGACACGGCACCAGATCAACAAACTTCACGTAGCTGTTAAACAGGGTAGACTGTAGACTGTAGGGTAGTGCTGAAGGACTGTCTCCAGACTGTTAGCACAAGTGAATTAGCAGCAGCGGCTAACATCCAACACCAAGTTTTTAAAAGGCTCAACTCTGTTGTTAAGCTTATTAATAACTGCTAGCATGTAATGTATCAGTTATCAGCCATGAGAAGCAGGTGATTATCAATTATCGGTATCGGTTGAGAAAAATTCATATTGGTGCATCCCTAGTTTTTATCCTTAATCCCGTACCTCTTCCCTTCTCCTCTTCTTCTTACATACTGTATTTGTCCCTGTGCCACAACCAGTAGTTTTATGTGCGTATACACACAGTATAATTTGAGTTGTAATCCATGGTGTTCATTTAGAAATTAGTAATTACATCTTGCAAACTTTAGCCTTAAATATTACCATCTTATAAATAAATAAAAATTGTGTGAATGATAATCAATAACGACCGTCAGCCCGTTGCTCCCTCCACCCAGCCGCTGGAGGTCTGGGACGTGTTAATGGCAGGTTGGGATTAAGAAGACCAAATCCAACCTGCTGTTTCTCAAGGCCTCAGAAAGCCGAGATGGATAATTAAACTGCCGAGACATGGGTCCTTTCGTCTTTTTTCTATCCTCGTCTTCCCTTCCTGCGGTTTAATTTATTTGAACAAAGGGCAACCCGGTGGGCAGGCTGGGCAGGCTTCCAGCTCGACTGTGAACGCACCACGAGAATGATGCAGTGGCCGGAAGAGTTCAGAGGTTGGGGTGGAAAGGTAGAGCCATTAGGGATGAGCTGGGTCAAGCTATTTAAGTCAATATTGCTCACCCCGTCTGACAGCCAGAGTAACACCCTCCTGATCCACAAGGCCAATGGACAAAGGAGGCGGCACAGACGTCTCATCAGCGAGGGACTGTGGGCTGCTGTGGAACGGCTGCAGGGGCAGAGGTATGTGTCCGAGGGTCCCGGTAGAGCAGGCATTACAGTGAAGGACTCACTGTTTTTGACCTAGCCCCAGGCCACATGTGTCACCGGCATAGCCGTCAATACTACCATGTCATTACATTTGCACTTCAAAAATATAAGGTGCGGCTGGATAGATTCAATCACCATCATCAGTATGTATATGCAGTAGAGCCAAAGACTAAACCAGGGCAATTCTGTTAATTCTGGGATCAAAAATATTCATCCCATCCAAATGCAGTGCAGATTTTAAGAAAATCTCCAGAAAACAAAAAAGAAAATGGAAATTAATATGTTTCTATCCACTACTGTTATGTGGATTTTCCTAGTTGTCCAATAGTTGTCATTTAGGTCCATTAGTCGACCAGTCGCCCGCATGTTTATGATATTAATTTAATTATTAAATGATATATTTTGGTGGTTTGAGTTGAAGGTGTGAGAAAGAATAGTATCAGTAACATTGTTAACACTGTGCTACATTACAGAGAAATACAAAACTGTACTAATGAACCTTCATTAATATAGGCCTATATTTTATCTCCAAGTGCACGTCACACACTGAGCGAGCCGCCTGTTAATGACGCTGTGGGCTAATGGGCATGTAGCTACTTCCATGTTTCACATGATACGTCATGTTTGTAGTCGACCAATGAAGATGAGTTTACATATCACCTTGGGTTCGTCCTTCACCTTCTCAAAATGATCCCACACTTTGGATTTCCTGCCCGACATGTTATTAACTAGCCTGTGGAATAACTGCAGGTACCAGCCCTGGAAATTAGGGACCGTACACATGCTGCATCTTTAACCGCCTGGACAACATGAGGTTGGGCGTTGGGTGCTACTCTTGTGCCTTTTCTGTGCCAGCTTTCAAGGGTGCAGCGGCAAGGTGTAAAGCGGATCTTCTTCCGGACGATGCTTATTTACGGAAGGAGGGAAAGATATCTATCAGCTGTGATTGGTTGTTTCTCTTCATATGACGTGGGGTGTGTGCAGCTGCGTTTAAAAAGTTGAAGTTGGGTTTATCTCAGGGCGCAGTCGTTGCACACGTGTGTGTGAACCGTGACGGCGTAGCTTTGGCATTTGCCTGCCGTGCGTCTTCATTAAAAACAATGAATTTGGGGGCACAAAAAATGCGGCATGTGTACGGCCCTTAATTTTGAAAAGAGTAACAAGTAATGAGTAATAAATTAAATCTTTGAGTAATGAGCCCAACACTTTATCTTTTGACTTTCTTTAAAATTTCCTGTGTGCACCATGTGGTAAATTTCCTGAATGTGTTTTTATGCCCAAATTAAAAAATTGCATAAAAATATCTGAATGGAAACACACTGACATTACTGATTTAAGGCGTTTTCATGCTTAATTTGTAACATGTAAACAAGAGTAGATCTGTAATGTGTATTGTGTAGTACCATACAGTGTAGTAATAGCGACAATGCACACACTCTCTGCCCTCACAGACCTTGTGTGGGGTCAATCGTCGCACCTCTTCCCGAGCTTATGAAATGTCCCCTATCAATATTTTAGCACATCAATTGTAACCCTTGGTAAACACATCTCCTCCTGAAAAGTAAATTATCAGCGGACACAGTCACTGGGGATTGACTGTCTGGGACGCTGTCAAGGCTTTCTCTCCTGTGCTTGCTCTATCTCACACACTCTGTCAATTCCATCTATGAGAGGCGGACCAATAGAATCCAGCAAAAGCTCTTGTTGAGGATTTTTCAAACTAAACAATGCCCTGGGCGTATTGTATTCTCAGGAGAACTGTTGGCCAAAGTGAGATATGCTTCAATTCCCACAAAGCTCAGCATTGCAGAGAACAGTCAGAGGTCCATGTACACTGACAGTGTTGGTTGACCTTTTGAAGAGTCTGTATGTAAATCTATAACATATTGTCAGGAATTTTGTTGAAGAAATAATGTGAAATGTTGCTAAACACACTTAGAGGAAATGAGAGGATTGATACCAAACTCTTGCCTGCTCTGTAAACACCGAGCGACGCCCAGCTGGTTAGCTTAGCTTAGCATAAACACCATCTGCCCACCAGCACCTCCACATATCGTTTGTTTAAAGTACAAAAGAAACTACGAATAAAAACAAGTTTTGGTTTCATGTGGAGGTATGTGTCGGACTTTTTCATGGCTGGACGCAGTGACTTTCTGGAGCCTTGTCCTCACTGCGAGGTCACCACGTAACCAGCAGAGACTCCAGGGACCACACGCATAAACCACTGTGTAGATTCATGACTTAACTTGTGTGCACACAAAAACGATTATGATCACTACTTCTTTAATTGCGTCATGTGCACAACCTTAAGCCCAGCTGTGTCTATTTCTAAACCATCATCAGCGGTGATATCTCAGTCATCATAGATAAACTTCAGAGAGTTTACAAAGTGTTTCACATTTGAGAATAAAATGATAAACACAGGGAAATGATGGCTCGTACATATGGAAGCCCATTTCTGCCAGTGTCATGAAGGAAAAAATAGCCTGTTAGGTCATTGTAATGAGGAGATTTCTCTAAATGGAGACTTTGTATCACAAAATAATAGAAACTTTCTCAAAAGTGATGAGTTTGTATTTCAAAATTATCTCAAAAACGACTTGCATACATCAGAATAATTAGAAACTCTCCAAATATTAACTTCATATTTCAAAATGACAAAGTAGCTAAAAAAATGACTTCCTTATATCAATATTATGATAAACCTTTAAAAAATAGTGTCTTAGTATCTCAAAATAAAACGGTGGTATTTCAAAATAATGCCTTAGTATCTTAAAATATTAAGTTTGAATTTCAAAATAGTATGAGAAACTCTCAACATTTTGACTCAGTATTTCATCATAATGACTTACTTGTCTCAAAATTATGAAAAAGCTTTCTTGAAATGATGATTTAGTTTTGTTCCTCATTATTTTCAGAAATATTAAGTCTTTTTTTTTTAAGTTTCTCATTTTATTGATATAAGTAAGTCATCATTTTGAAATATTAACTCATCATTTTGGGTTCATCACACTGGCAGAAATGGGCTTCCATATAAATTCAATAAAATGATTTTTCACTCACTTAATTTCGTTTCTCTGTCCACCTCATCATATCACCTGCTGCTGGTCTGAAACATATGAGGTGCACACATCCTATCCACACAGTCTTCCTTTATAAATACCAGTTCATGCACATGTGTTTGTACGTCTGGATCATTTATTTATATTTGGCCCACTATAGTGATTAGGCCTGGTCAAGATATAGTCCATAGGCTTTATTACAGAATTTTACATTTTACTCATTGTGCTTTTTAGCTGAAACAAACAAGATCATGTTAACGGTGAGCTTTAGAGGTGCTGCTATGTGAATTTTGTTTCCTTTGGACAGAGCCAGGCTAGCTGTTTCCCTGTTTCCTGTCTTTGTGCTAAGCTACGCTAACAGGCTACTGTCTGTAGCTTCATATTTATCGCACAGACGTGAGAGTGGTATCAATTTTCCCATCTAACCATCTGCAACAAAGTGAATGAGTGTATTTCCTAAATGTCAAACTCTTCCTTGAAGAACTCAGCAGTGTCTGAAATTAGGGATTTGGCCTTTCCATCTGCTGAAGCACAGTATACTCAGGTATTTGTCACAGCTCAGTTTGTGCAGCTTGTTTGTTCAAACAGAAAGGAACTTACTGCTGAGACATTATTTTTGCTGTATGCTGCAAACTGCAGCTGATCAGGGGTTGCTGGAAAAGACCTGCAGAGCCAGAGAGCTTCATCACACTAAGATGAGGATGTTCATCGGTGTGTGAAGTTTCTTCAGGCGGTCAGAGGCAGCCGTTAGCACGCAGAATGATTACCTTTTAATCTTGGAAAGAGCTTAAAAACACAGATTATCATTTTATAGCCAGTCTTTGCCAACCTAAAGTCTGATGGTGCTCATTAATTTTGTAAATAGTATTGATGTAAAAGATGAGGTACCATTTTTAGTTTTAAAAATATTTATAACTTGGTGTGAAATAGTGAACATCCAGCACGCCAACCAGGAGAGAGGAGGAAGGGTTTTCTGGCCTGATCTGCAATATTAACATACAAGAGATATTAATATACAAGAAAAAGAGGAGAAAGAAACAGACGCCGAGCATCAGGAGAAAATAGACGTGGTGCTGTAGAATTTAATGATTTGTTGTTACCTACAGTAGATGCAGTAACCCCCCCCCCCTTGCATTTGGAGAAGCAGACAAGAGCACTGACATTAAAGCTAGGCATGTACCGCTGTGGAGGGGGCCAGCAGCAAAAGGTATTTTAGTCACCTAGAAAATCTTTATCGGCTAAAGTGTACGCTCTACCGGGAATGTTTTCAGCACTTGACACTTCCATCAGACAGCCTGTTCCAACAGGGAAGCTGTTACTGGTTACAGTGCCCCACCAATGCTCTTGTCAAAGCCACCAGACTCCATAAACAGTAATTTTGGCTCAATGAACATGGGAGTTGCTGCTCTACCACTGCGTCAATCAGTTAGAGCGTTGATCGGGCCTGAAAAATCAGGCTCGACGCTGCATGAACCTCTGCAGTTTCTGTCTAAACCAAACCCAAACCATGGCAGCAGTTTTAGGCCAAAGCCCAGTTAGAAACCTGAATTTCTACTATAATTTAATTAATTATTAAATGTGTTCCTTGGTGCCCTTTGGCCCCTTGCATCACTGAAGGCCACAGTGGCCTTGTCACATGATGGAGGCAGACAAGACGACGCTGCTCGGCCCCACGAATGGAACATTTACAGATATCTTTCCTTTGGAAGAGATATCTGTCGGCTGTAATTGGTCGATCCTTGTCACATGACATGCAGTGCATGCTGCTGCATTCCAAAAGTTGACGTCTGTTTATTTCAGGGCGCGCTGAAAAGTAGGTGCTCAGAAATGCATGCGCATCGCTCTAGCGTTTGAGCATACCTGCCGCGCCTCTACATTGAAAACAATTAATTTGAGGGCACAAAAAATGCGGCATGTTTGGCCCCTGATCACACAGAAAACATTTTGCAGGTTGGAAAACACGAGGCGCACTGCACTGCCTTTTTTCTTTTTTTTTTTTATTGAATGCCACTAATAAAAAAAATGCTTGGTGCACCTTTTTTATTGTTGCCAGGCAACTGCCCCATCACCTCCTGTGTAATCAATCAACTGTTTTTCCCCCAGTAATTAGCCAGTCCCTAAAATGTTGAGGCAGCCTGTGCTGTAGCGCTGGTTTAGGGTGAGAGGCTGTCAGCAAATAGTTTGTTGGGCACAGGGAAACGGAGATCTGTGTGGGTGCATGAGACCCTAAAAAAAGAGGGTGGATCAAGGGGAGCACCACCAGTTGGTCCAGAAGCTTCACCTCGATGATGGACGTTTCAAATACTGCACTTCTATTGAGTTGGTGGTAACTGTGGTTTGTAAAGTCGTATAGCTCTGGTTGAGGGTGAGAGGCTTTCAGCAGATAAACAGAGATCTGTGTGGGTACATGAGACCCTAAAAAAAGAGGGTGGATCAAGGGGAGCACCACCAGTTGGTCCAGAAGCTTCACCTCGATGATGGATGTTTCCAGGCGTATTTTAGGATGACTCAGGGACAGTTTGACAACCTGCTGTCTATCGTCAGGCTGTATAGCTCTGGGTATCCAGCAACCACTACCACCAGTTTTTCCTCCATTGTTTATCAACTGTAAACTTGTTGTCATGACCACCACAGATCATCTTATTGGAAAAAGAAAAGACGAAAAAAGAGATGACGCTGGGTGCTTTTCCGCTCTAAATTTAAGTTTTTGAACTCGAGGAGTTCAGTACGCAGAAACGTGAGGTGTGTCGCAATGCAAAAACTGCACTACATTTAAATTATATATTATTATAAAATAAACTAGCCAGTGGTGTATTTTGAAAAAATTAAAATTAGCTTGACCTTAACAGCTGTTACAATTAAGTGATGAACACATGAATGCATCAATAATAATAATCCGGTAGTATTAGAATATGGTTTTGACATGAGCCATGTCACATTAAGAGTGCTTGTAGTTTATAGTATATTTAGAATATTTTATGCAATTATTTTTTACACATTTACTTAAATAAGACTTTGAATGCAGGACCTTTGATTGTAACTGAGTATTTCTACACTGTATTGCTGCTTTTACTGAATCAAAAGGTTTGAGTATTTCATCCACCACCAGCAGAAATAAAAAATAACCCCACACTTTAATGCAAAGATCACTTAACTGTAGACGTACAGAGCGCAGACACGGCATCATAAACATAGTGTGTGGGAGCATTTTTAACAGAAAACAGTGTTTTTACCGACTGAATCAATCTATCAGTGGTGGTGATGTGAAGCCCCAGTCACATCATATCGCACATTACTGACTTTGCTTTATAAAAACCACCTCAACAGCCACAAGCGAGGCATTGCTCATGTCATCTGCAAATCACAAATCGTAGCTCCTGACGCGAACCGCTGCACAGAAGCCAAGTGCCAAAGGGCTCTGGCCAAAGCCTGCATCAGACTTTAAAGTGATTTGAAACAGTGAGCAAAGGAGGGGCAGAATTTGCCTCGGAGCCTAACATAGACAGAGCTTCAATCTTCAATGGAACGAAAAAAAGAAGAGAGAGAAAGAAAAAGATGAGAAAGGGGAAGAAACAGTAGCATGGCCAGCTCATCCATCATTTCTTTAAAAGGTCAGGATTTTGTAGGTGGAATTGGGAAGAGCAGCGAATTGCAGATGCACCGAACAGCAGGGTATTTTCCGCTGCCATGACCAGCTAAGGAGAGCTCCTTTAAAACACATCTGCCAGTAAACATTTTGGCCTGACTCTGGGTCATCTCTCCTGTCTGAACAAGACCCAGCAGAGCGTGAAGATGTACCTGCACAAACCCCGAGACAGACTTAGTCACTTCAGACTTTCCTTTTAGCCCGACTGCCTCCCTCTTAATTGTTATGATGATACATACTGTAGCACAGGGATATTTCCTGGATTCTGAAGAGTTTTCTCACCTTCTCTCCTGTAAAGGTCCAGTGTGTGGGATTTAGGGGGATTTATTGGCAGAAACAGAATATTATATAACAAGTATGTTTCCTTTAGTGTGTAACCTCCTGAAAATAAGAATCATTGTGTTTCCGTTACCTTAGAATGAGCTGTTTATATCTACACAGATCCCCATGTGTCACTGCCATGTTTCTACAGTAGCCCAGAATGGACAAACACTGGCTCTAGATCGGGATATACGCATATTATTGTTGGCCACTGTAGTTAGTTTCCTCTTCGTGACAAGAGCATTTAAAAACGCAGTATTTAACATGCTTTATTAAGTGTTTTTATTCAGCCTGTTGCCACTCCCAACTCTTCATATACCAGCGCTCTGTCAGTGGCCACTGGCAACTATTCTAATATAAAAAGGGAGAAACTCCATATGTGGAGGTGGATGGGTCAAAAAACTTTGGACTTTCACCCAGGAGCCCGCTGTTCGGTTCCCGTGTGAACTTTGAGCCAAACCATGGTGTCTTTTTCTAAACTAAACCAAGTGCAAGTTTATTTTGAAAAGCCTTTATGCATGTGATGAGCAGAAACTACATTTCCTGTGAAAATGGAAACATATTTTGAAAAAACACAATGCATATAAAACAAGCGTAAATTGACATGCTGTCTGTGAACGTCCAAAACAGACACAGGAGGGTACCTAGCACAAATTACAACGGGCCCCAGTGCACACTATTGTGGCGGTCCCTCATGCGCCATGGGGACTAGTTATGAAGCACACTCACATGTTAGGCATATATATATTTTACCGACAATGTGTCTTACTGTGGCTTTTACGTTATATGTGCTCACAGATGTGCCCAGCTTGTCAGTCTTGAGAGATTTTGCACTTAAACTAGCTGCTGTAAACGTGTCATCTCATTACATGATTATTCTTGAATGTTAGAAAACATCAACATACATATGTTGAGCAATCATCATGACATATCTGTGTATGACAAAAACTAAAAGAAAATAGGAAATAATCAGTTTAACTAACTAGTTTTTTAAAGTTAAATTAAAGGGGCGTTTAACAGGTAATGCAGAATGAGTGTATATTTTGTTTAGTTTTTTACAAAAACAGAAAACCATAATGGAAATGGCTTTGGCTTTTTTAGGGCGAATATACAAAAAAATCGCATCTCCGTCATATTTTGACTTGTATGTCCACTAGTATGAGAGTGTTTTGTTTAACTCGTTTAAATTTTGTTTCAGAGAGGAAGAGGAAGAGGCCTCTGCGGATAATTTGGCGCACGTAAAAAACCTCCTGAACATATGGATCTTGAGTTATCAGAAATAAAACGTGAGCACACATTGGCAGCTACTAGGCTCATGGCCCGTCTCTGACATGCCAAACAGCGCTGGAGAAACACTGATTTGTAACAAGAAACTGCTTTATTCAGTGTTTTTACAGGTTTTAATCACCTGGTCCGTTTGTTTTGGAGAGGAAGAGACCTCTGCAGATAATTCAGCTCCCTGTAACATCCTCCAGAATGATTAACTCTGAAGGAAATCTAACCAGAAGTTTCAGCTGGTTGAAATCTGCTGGACACCATTAAATCTCCCTAAATTTCACATGCAGCTCCTTTAGATTTGATGTTTTTTTTCACATCAGCAGAAACTCAATTTTTTTTAAATCACATTAACCCTGGGCAGTACCAGCATCGACTCTGATCGACTCACTCTCTGAAACAGAAACAGCCTTATGAATCAGGGAAAAAAATCACAGTAACATGAGTATTGATTTGCAAAATACAGTGTTTTTGGAACACAGGTTTAATAACTGACAGGAAAACGTGGCACCATAACACAGCAAATGAGTAAATGAAATGTCAGTCCGAATGATATGTAATTATATGATGTCTCAGAGGTACATTTGGAGAAATCGGGAGGAAATGGGGCAAAGAAATCACCAGCGAGGCCTGTCTGAAGTAAAGCCCATCAGCCGCTAAGTGCCTCTTTACCTCCTTCAACCACTAGAGACGAGGGGGGGAAAAAATGACCTTCTGGCATTAGGGACGGGGAGAAACTAACCAAACACGTCACTCATAAAAGACACACACTTTTTTTCAGAAT
The DNA here is from genome assembly GCA_026686955.1 of Epinephelus cyanopodus. NCBI lineage: Eukaryota > Metazoa > Chordata > Actinopteri > Perciformes > Serranidae > Epinephelus > Epinephelus cyanopodus. The sequence continues at coordinate 9,437,118 of CM048920.1, forward strand.
GTACTGTACTTACGGAGGAGCTCAGTACAGTCGGAAAGCACTTTCTCTTCCACTGTCAGAGTGATGAAAAGGTTGCACTCCCAGAGAAAATAAAAATGGCGAGAGGGACAGATGTGAGCATGGTTATAAGTCTCTCCATCAGCCCTGTAGATGCCGCTCAGACACCCCTGGGATGTGCAGAAACATCTGGAAGGAATTGTCAATGGGACTGATACAGTACCTAGAGTAATAAAAAATGAATTTCCCTGCCTCGATGTAAACACAAATGACCTGAGCTGTGATGCATTTGCTTAGATCTGCTTTGATCCCCCCGTATCTGTGTCTTCCTCACTCTCCGTCTCGTGTGTTTCCTAAGCAGTGTGCACACAGTGCGAGCAAAGTCGATAATTGCAAATAGTCCTGCGGATTGTGCGGATTCAGCCTCTGCATTTGGGAAACCATCACGCCCAAATGACTCAAGCCGGGCTGATCCTAAACACCTGTTTAAAGGTGTCTTAATATCAGAATTTAAAAAGGCAGATGGCGCATTATTGCTTTCCGATAGAGATATAACAAGCACTAAAGCTGCTGTACAATCTTTTGAACAGCCTGCGCGGATGGCTAGACAAGTAAAAGAGAAGTGATACATTAAACATGAATTGTTCGAAGGACACAGACTACATAAAAGCATGCGGTGACAGGGTCACAGGCATTGTGCGACGTGAGTGGAGGGGACAGATTTGCAGAGAGTCTTTTAATGTGCGCGCTTGTGCTTAACATTGTTTAGAGCTCAGTGATTTGAGATTACTACCACAGGGGGCGGCCCGAGGGCATTTTTATGATGAGCTTTGGAAAATGTCGCCAATAATACGCTGGCTCTTTAAGGTGGCCATGTCTTTTTTCTGCAGGGGGAAAATCTTTTACATCCAAACTTACATTGTTGCTGAGGTTCTGCTTATTCAGATGGTGATGGTTAAATCTGTGCAGCCTCTCTGACAGATTCAGCATTCAAGAGAGAGTTCAGCTTTTTAACTGGGGTTATTCGGGATACTTATCCATAGGCAGTATATTACATACAGCGGATGTAAATCACCACGGCCGTAGTCACCGTACTAGGGGAAGGTAGAAGCTAAGCAGCTCGTGTGGCACCCATGTATAAAGGCTGTGTCCTTGCCACAGCGGCCGCGGGTTCGATCCCAACCTGCGGCCCTTTGCTGCATGTCATCCACTGACTCTCACTCCCCTTTAATCTAAAGTTGCCCTGTCCAGTTAAAGTCAAAAAGCCAAAAAGAAAATCTTAGAAAAGTCAAAAGAGCTTAGCAATGTGCTGCTGTGGATGGGGGTCAGCAACAAAACGTTTTCTAGCCACCTAAAAAAGTCCCACCTGAAGAAATTGATTGACCAAATCCAGCGGCAGAGACGTCTCTTTCACTGGCAGGTTAGGAAACATTTTAACATGCTCCTTCCACCACGATAACACCTCAAAAGGATCCTCCTTGGGTGTCTTGAACTCGATGTAGCCTGCCACCTCATCCTCGGGCTGCAAAGGTTCATCACTGGAGTTCTCCGCGTTGGTGACCAATGTGACGACGGGGTCAAAGGTTCGTCTTGTGTCATTGACTTTGAAAATAAAAGGAACTGCGGCTTGATACCAGTGATTTAGAAGTCAAAATATTACACATATACTGCACTTCAGCTTCAGTTTCCCATCTATGCTCTCATCAAAGCCAGACTCCATTTACAAAAACAGTAATTTTATCTTGCTGAACACGAGAGCTGCTGGTTTACCACTGCTTCAATTGGTTAGTTAGTTTGCGTTACTGTGTGACTTTGGTGAATCCAAACTCACCTTTTTAAACACCAATGTCATACAATAACGCAATAAACAATAACTGAACAAGGCAGCTGTAGACCAGCAGCTCTTCTGTTCAACACTGTTAAATTACTGTTTTTTGCCCGTAGAGTCTGGCTTTAAAGAGAGTGATAGACTGGCTTCATTTTCCAGCTGCAAACCACTGTCTGACATTAAGGTGAAGCAGTGAAAATACTCCAAATATAGCATAAACTTAGTGGTTAAAATATGTTTTATTGCTAAAGCCATCCACAGTAGTTTATTGCTAAGCTTTCATGTTGGACTCCTACTTGCTGACCACCATCTACTATATGTAATATGCTGTCTATGGAAAAGTACCCCATACAACCTCACTTTAAAAAAAAAGTGAACTATCCCTTTAAAGCCCACATCAGTAATCTCCACCTGTAGTTTTTCCCACAGAGGAGCTGCTCTGCTGCTAAGCTGTCAGCGAGGTGTTTAAGTTGTGGCCTTGAAAGTTGTGCTAAGAGCCCCGGTTCGGCTCCTGCTCCACCAACGATTCGCAGGATACGAGTCAGGTTCCACCCTGCCAGCCCGCCTCCAGGGACCTCTTCATTATCTGTCATTAAATGTTTTTAAGTTTGCATAATTGATCCTCTCCAATAAGTCGTCATTGATTTATGGAGGTCTGGGCTGAAGGAGGAACTGGTTAAAAATTCATAACCCTGCTACGCGTCTTCACAATCCATTAGCTGCTCCTGGACCCAGAGTCCTTCCATTGATTGACCTTGTGCCGAGAATCTCATGGACTCTGCATTTTTCCCTCTTTTATTGCACTGTGGGAAGAGTTATGTTTCAGCTTTTTCCCCAGACAGGTCTTACTTTGATTTTCTCCCTCTCCATGGCTGCGTGTCTTTCTCTCTGTCTCACCCTCCCTCTGTCTCTCTGTTTCTCCTCCTCCATCTAAACTGAAGACCTTACTCTGAGACGATGAATAAATAAAGCATGTTCCATAAACAGCTTTCCACTATTATTTAAGCTTCCAGGACCTCGCACTCTGACAGCCTGCTTTCCCTGCCATCAAATTCAAGTGTGTAAATTTTCTAAAAGGCTCTGAATGTTTTATGATGATTTCAGGGAATGATGGAGTAATAGCTGAATAGTGAAGCTATTACTTTTAATATTTATATTGAGTGCTTTGAATCATTAATGTGACAGGATGTAAAATCAGAGCTGCGGGACGTATGTACTTCACAACCACAGCCACTTGGCAAAAAATATTTGTTTTCCTGAGCAGCCGGCTCCAAACTGTTGTGAGCTACCCGTCGGGGCGGCAGGGTGACGCTCTTTTCCATTAATTTTAATCTCACCTTGAGAAAAGGCCATTCTTGGAAAGCATTAGTTCAAATACGGGGTACGTTTGAAAGAAATTGAAACAAATCTGTGAGTGTTTAGAACTCAGAGGTCAAGTCATCACAATGCTGGGTCAGGACTTCGTTTATCCTCCACTGCACAGTAGTACTGAGTGATGTTTGCCATGTAAAACACTAACAGTTAAATGTATGGAAGTCAATTTTCACAGAAAAATATAGATAAAATAATCAACACACAATTTGAAAGTCAAACTTTATATTTTAGCATTTTGTTTTAAAGAATAGGAAAAATATTTATCTCATAATTTATTTACCATGAGTAGTTAGAGTTTTTGACATCCCTAACTTTTCAACCCGTTCTCAATCCGAAGCCATTAAATACCGCCACTGTGTCAGTGATTTCTGTGTCAGACGCTGATGATAAAAGATATACTTCTGCAGTGGTATTGTCTGCTGCCGGGCAGCATCAGTGTATAACATCGCCGGATTGTGTCACCGTGAAATGCCCCTGTTAACAACGTAACATAAAGAGGTGGAAAGTCCCTATAGTGTGGGCGGGAGGGGTGGTGAGGAGGTCAAACAAACACTGGACTTTCACTCAGGAAGCCGGTGTTTGCTTCCCTATAAACATGATAAACCATGATGTTTTTGTTCCAGAACCTAACTACATGCTTTTGTTTCACAATGAAATAAATGTAAATACAAAGTGTTTTGCCGACGTTGTGAGTTCATTTTGAAAAAGACTGTCTGCATCAAACATACAGAAACTATACATTTCCTTTGAAAATGGCACTATGCATGTCACAGAATGTCAACAACAGACATACCCAGGACATCTAGCACGTCATATGTAGATATAGAAAGTCAGCTGTCCAAACAGTGATATTTGATTAGTTGGGAGTGAGAGCATGTTGAACTTTTCATTTATTTTGCCCCTCCAGGAGGAAATGGGCTTTCATGAAACTGTAACCGTGTTGTATCGATTAGCTAAATGATGCAGCGTGGTTACAGTTTTACAGCAGCTCATTTCCACCAGGAAAAGAAAACAAGAAAACGGATGAAAACTTGGAAATGACAAAATGGTAAGTCAAAATGAAACATATCAATAGCAAGTAATTATCAGATAAGTCAAAAGACTTTAGTCAACACTACAGGATACTGAGTCAAAAATATGAAATAAGTAAAACTGCCATATTGTAAGTTAAAGTTTGACTTAGTTTCTCCTAACACTATGTTTTACATTTAATCCCATGAATGCTGGCTAAAAAATCAAAATGATCCCAGATCAGTTACTTATTATTAATATTATTACATAAGCATTTAAGGGTTTGCAGACCAAGTCCACATGTTTAAAATTAAATATCACGTAATGTTACAGTTACACAGCAACTCCTCATCAAAGTTTTCGGGAGAGGTTAGACTTACTGTGTTTTGTGCATCTGTTTAAAGCCTTTGGAGAGTTTTTTTGTTTTTGTTTTTGTTTTTTGACGTAAACTGCAGGACACATACATCCAGAACAAGAGAGAGAATTGAGGCAAAAGTGGACAGGAGACAGACGGGAAAAGGGAGTCCTTTGTGAAACCTTTGATGACAAAGAGAAGGTAGTGTTAGCTTAACCAGAAATGCACAACAGCAATGATGGTGCTTACAGCAGAGTGCAATTTATGTAAAAGCCACGCAGTAGGCCAGTCACGTAGCCACGGTGCCAAATACAAGACGCGGACAGTGAGTCACGACAGCTCACTCAGTCAAGTGGAGAGAAGCAGGGGAGCAAATGTGTCATTACTTTTTGCGCATTTTTGCTACAATGAACAATAACACGCCTCAGACTCAGTGTGGAGGTCTCTGTGCTTAACGGTTTTATTGGATGATGGATTTTTATAAAGAAAAAACACCATACAAAATACAGAGCTGATGGACAAAGACCCGTACTCTCAGTGTAGTTCTGTGAAATTTTTATTTTTAATCAGTCCTAACTTTAAATCTGTTTTGTATTTATTTTCTTATTGGAAATGTGCTACCTTGTTGGATTGTAGCACAACTGCACCATGTCCTCTGTGTGTTCTTTTCCTGGCACAGATGGGCTTCCATAGGATAAGAACCCTTTTCAGATAAGACAAAATAATTCGTCATTAGTCCCACAGCAGAGACAATTGCACTGTTACAGCAGCAAAGGGGCTAGAGGATAAAAACAATAAATTAAATGTATATTAAAAAAAAAAAAAAAAGCCATGTAATACATAGACAGTAAAAACAGAAAAATGTATTAAACTGACAGACTGAATGGCTTGTATCTTTATTTAAAAATAAAGAAATCAAGAGTAAATCAAAATTATGAGATGCTGTTATATTTTGGTTTACTTTGTTGTCCTGTAGTCATGACTTTTGATTTAATTTTAATTTAGTATCTCAGACCTTTGACAAAGTAAGTTATAATTATTTCTCTAATTTAGACTGAAATTACAAGGAATAGGTTTGATATGTCATGCTATAATTCTGACTTCATAAATCATTTTGACTATCTCATAATTTGAACTTATCATGTCATAATTGTATCTAATTACAAATATTATTAATAACCTTAATAATCTTGTCTTGAATTGTCAAGCGTTTGGCTCATTATCTCACGTGTTTTACTTTGTAGCTCATAATGTTGACATAGAAAGTAAGAAATTCTCGTAGTTTTGATTCATCTTCAGTTTTGTTTTTGTCACTGTTTTCCTAAAATGTTGCTCCATCACTTTCCAAAGTTCATCTGAAACATATTTATATTTATCTTGTTACATTTCATAAACAGTTAACAAACAAAAGAAAGAGACTTGTGACATCAGTGATCAGATATTATTGACAGAGGTAATACTGCAGTGTGGGGTCTCTGCAGATGTGTGGCCTTGGTTTTGGTGTTGTTTTGTCCCTTTAGCACAGGGAGCTTCAGTCTGTGTATCTTGTGCTGTGTGGAGCTTGGCAGTTAAAGGCCAGTTTATTCTTGCAGGTATCAGGCAGCCTTGTCCTGAGGGAACAAGCTCTTTCATGCACAGTTAGTGCACTTGACTCAGCATGGAGATGCTTTCAGATGGAAAAGCCATGTTTAGAGGACGTCTTATGAGACATTAGAGCACTACTGTTCCATTGTTTTAGCTCTTCCTAAATGTCACTTTCCTCTCCTGAGCCTGCCCTTCACCACACTGTTGTGGGACACGTCACAGAGAAAGGCCTTCTCTCGGCTCCCACTGAGGGTCCATTTGAAGAGAGTAGCAGAATGTAAGCTCGCCGCTCTGGCCATTACTGTCGTCTTCATCTGTTTATTTTCTATGCAATATTTATTCAAAGAAAAACAGGACAAATCAGACACATTACGGCCTCTGAAACATTTCTGTAAAGTTTTTACTACATTTCCTGTCACCCTAATTCACAACTGTTGGGTTTTGTTTTCATGTTGTAAATACTATTTATGTTGAGAATTTCTTCAAATTTAGCACAAACGTTCACTTGGACTCAAGAATGATCTGATTGGAATTTTGAAGTCAAAGGTCACGGTCACTGTGACCTTGCGTCTGTATCATTGTCCTGAACACAGTATCTAAAGAAAGTCTAAGGGAAATTTTCTCAGATGTGGCACAAACATCCACTAAGACTCAGGAATTAACTGACTGAAATTTCATGGAGGAAAGTCAAATTTTAAGGTCACTGTGACCTTGCATCTGTCTCATTCTCTAGAATGTGATACTTAAAGAAGGTCATGAGGAAGTTTTTTCAAATTTGGCACAAATGCCCACTTGGAGTCAAGAGTGAACTGATTGGAATTTGGTGGGCAAATGTCAAGGTCATTGTAACCTTGCGTCTGTCTCTCATTCTTGCGAACACGATATCTCAATAGAGTCTTATGGAAATTTCTCAGATTTGGCACAAACATCCACTTGAACTCAGGCATGAACCAACTGGAAGTTGGAAGTCAAAGGTCACTGTGACCTTGCATCTGTCTCATTCTTGTGAATGCAATATCAGAAGAAGGTCTTAAGTAAGTATTCTCAAATTTGGCACAAACATCCACTTGGACTTCAGAATGAACCAGTGGGAATTCGGTGCTTAGAGGCCGAAGGTCAAGGTCACTGTGACCTTGCATCTGTCTCATTCTCGTGAACATGATGTCTAAAGAAGGCCTTGAGAGAGTCCCTGTGACCTTGTGTCTTCTTGTGAGCTCAGTATCTCCAGAAGGAATGAGAGGAATTTCTTCAAATTTGACACAAGCATTTACTTGGACTCAAGACTGGACTGTTGCTGACTGGAATTTGGAAGTAAGAGGTCAAAGGTTAAGGTCACTGTGACATTGCATTGTCTGATTCTCATGAACATGACATCTAAAGAAGGTCTTCAGGAAATGCTGTCAAATTTGACAAAAACATCAACTTGAACTAATTGGAATTGGTGCTTGACGGTCAGAGGTCAGGGTCACTGTGACCCTCCATCCATCTCATTCTCACAAGTATGATATCTAAAGAAGGCTGTGAGGGATTTTCTTCAAATTTGGCACAAATGTCTACTTGGATTTAAAAATTACCTGTGAAGAATTTGGTGGTCGAAGGTCAAAAGGTAAAGGCCACTGTGACCCCATCTTTCACGATCTTGTGAACCCAATATCTCAAGAACACCAAAGGGTAATTTCTTCAAATTTGGCACAGACATTCACTTAAACTCAAGAATGAACTGATCGGGATTTGATGGTTAAGGGTCAAGGTCACTGTGACCTTGCCTCCATTTCATTCTTGTGAATGTGATATCCAAAGAGGGCCTTGACATAATTTCCTCAAATTTGGAACATACCTCCACTTGGACTCAGGAGTGAACTGATTGGAATTTAGTTGTGGAAAGTCAAAGGTCATGGGTCACTGTGACCTTGCATCTGTCTACAATATCTATAGAGGGTCTTAAGGAAATTTTCCAAAATTTGGCGAAAATATTCACTTGGACTCAGGAATGTACTGATTGGATTTTGGTGGTTGAAGGTCAAAGGTCAACGTCACTGTGACCTCACAAAACATGTTTGTGGCCATAACTCAAGTCAGTCTAGTTTTCTTGACAAATTAAAAGTATAGTTTTCTGATTAGTTCAGATTAATTACGACCTTTGTTGAATAGGTAGTTATTGTTGTTTATCAAGACCCAAAAGGCAGACTAGAAGAGACATCAATCTCTACCTACATTTACTTTATATTATGATTGTTTCTGTTCATCAAATATCAAAACTACATTCTAAAAATAACATGCACAGAGCCAAAATAGTCCCATCTGTAGTTACAGCAGAAAGAGAACAACCTTCACTTTGAATTTAAAAATACTTTTAGGCAGAATAATCCATATATATGAAAATATTACAGCCTGAGTGGAGTCAAGAGGTCTTTTTCTTTTAATAAAATGGAACCCACTCTGTTTGTACTGATGTGTATATGGCCTTGGACTGACAAAGATATCTGTCAGTGGGCTGTTTCATAAATTTTCAGACTTAATAGCACCTATCAGCAGTGGAAGCCGAGGCAAACTGGAAATGCATAAGCAATGACATGCAATACATAGCTATCTGGAGTCTGGGTGTGTTTCAGAGTGTCGGGAGAGGACAGAGATGAGCTGAACTCAATAACTCTCAGTGCTTCTTTAAGTTCATGTTTATCCACTTAGAATAGCAATTGAAAACAGAGACTGTTGTGGACTGTCAGTGGTGGAACTGCTGACCCGATGCAGCAGGCACCGGTGAGTTTCAAAATGAAATTAGATTTACAACAAGTGTCGAGGTGTGTGCCCCTTCCTCTGCTTGGTAATGCTGTTTTAGGGGAGCGGTAATGACTTGTGTGGATTCAAATGTTGGTATAATTGAGAAAGAGATGCCGTGACTGGAACAGATGTTTCATATAGACTTCTCCTCAGACGTCTGTGGGCAGGCGTGTGTGTATGTTGGTAAATCTATACCCAGGGGGACAGATTTTGACAGTCTGATATTTTTGTGAAGACATTTTTGGATTGATTTTAGGGCTGTTGGTTCAGGTGAGTTCCGGGGTTACTGCTTATGGGTACGCTCCTGGGCCATGAATGTACAATAATGTAAGACAATATCCTCACATATATAGCAAAAACAATGTCATTGAGGGAGCATGTGTGTATCTGTGGAAATGACTCATCACTCTGGACACACAAGAGCATGTTGATGTCGTCGCAGCGTCCATTTGAATACTTCTGGGCTTTGTTGTACATGCCTGTGAATTGAAATTTCAAAACTCCTCAGTGATTTAAAAACAAGTGTACTTTTTCTCCTGTATCCAGCCTTCTGTGTATTCACTATACAGTCCGCCAGAATGTAAAAAGTGACAGTCTAGCTTTAACTCATAGAATCTGTTTTATAGCAGAATAGTCCAGATATGTGTGATGATGCAGTTACTTAAAGAGAGCCAGTAAATTAGGAGATTTTACTTTGTATACCAGACACATCAATTTAAGCTATACCTGCACAGAAAGCCTTGAAGGACAAATCCAGCTGCACTGAATGCAAAACTAGCAAAGTAGCACTGCACATCTATATTTCCAAAATTGATGCAGCAGTGGTGGACATATGCTGAATTTCTGTCCATGTATGGGCCAAGCTTCAAAACGTCTGGATCTTTATCTTTATCTTAAAGCATCTTTTTGTTAGGCCCCTTTCACACTTACACCCGCTAACTTCCACTTACATTTGCCGTTTGTATTTAGTGAGACGTTTTACAATCTGCATTCACTCCTGTGCAGTGGTCCCTGGGTATTTATCAGCTCCACCTCCGAACGTTGGTCTCTGTTCAGACAGCGCTCTAACATCGTTCTAAATTAGTCTGCACTGAGTATGTAAGCAAGCACCACTGCAACATTTCCTCTGGCCTTCATGTTGCTTTCTCCTGTTGACTTACCTGTTTTCTGCAAAACAGAAATTTGTACTCATCTGCTGTAGAGCTGTGTACAAAGCTCTGGTCCACAGGCAGTCGGAAAGCAGTCTATTGCCTATTTTTAATGGGTTTTCCCGCACATTGTTGCCTCTCAGGGTTCATTTTTAATTTGCATCTGTAAACTTACAGTCCGTGTAAAGCAAATTCTGCTATTTTCTTCTGAACACATTAAATAGGTCATAAAAGTGCATCAGAATGTGTAAAAAAGAGGAAATCGCCTTGTTGTTTACAAATACTTCCGGGTAGAAAACCAGCAGAGTTTAGCTATAGGCTATATGTATCTCACATTTTTCACGTCACTATATCACCGTTTAGACTAATCTGATGTTTGTAAAGTTTATAAACACAGTGATTAAACAAACATTACTATTTCTGTGTGCACATTTTGTAGTTAATAACATGGTTATCATAGATTAGCTGGGCTAACCATTAGCTGTTAGCCGTTAGCGGTGTCTGTAATAACCAGCAACTCAATAAACGGTCCGTGAAAAAAATATTTTTTCCAGCGGATGTCTTAGTTACAACATGATTGAGCTAGCAAAGCAGTTTTGTGTTGCTATGTGTGGTATTTATTCAGTTTTGGGAAACTACATGAAACTACTCCAGTTCGCTCAATCATGTTGTAACTAAGACATCCGCTGAAAAAAATATTTTCAGTCAGTGGAGCCAAACCGACACTCTCCCTCCCTGGATTACATCCTCCCGTTCCGCTGGCTGCAGGTGCAGGGTTACGAGAAGTGCTTGTTTTTCCATGATTTTGAGAGCTAATTTTATATACTTAGCTATTTTTTTAATCTTTCAAATTTGGCTCAGTGATTAATGACAAATATTTCTGTGATGTGGCAAACTTATGACAGACATTTTTTGCTGCTTTACACCGACTTTAAATCCAGTTTATCTGTCAAACAGTTGGTTCAGCCTAATGTCCCATCTCTGGAACAGCAGGCCTCTCCCTGGACACGCCCCTGGCATTTCTGTTGGTCATCTATCTATGTTGTTTAAGAAATTTTTCCACATACAGCCAATCTTTTCATACTGACTTTCAAAGACTAACCAGACAGCAGCACACACAACAGACACAAAAAACATGAACTCTGAACTGCAGCTAACTTTTAGCATGAGTGTCAGATTGAAGCTCCCAGAACCTTCACTCTGACTTTGCCTCCATTGAAGGCGATTTACAAGGAGGAGGGAATTTGATTTTTCCCTAACCAATCAGTAGAGATCAACGACTCACTCAAACCAGGTTAGCTAACTTTAGCTTTTGACATATTACGTTACGCGTCTACGAAGTTAAACACGTTTTTGTCTTTTACGTTGATTTTTGAACAAGCCACAAAATGCTTGAAAAAATGCACTTGCTAATGTAATTTTGAAGTCTGCCGAGCTTATTAGCTACAGTAGTCACAGTAACGCTCTGAGCAGCTTAAACACTTCTGCATAGTGTTTTGATCAGTTTACATGCTGAATGGATGAGATCCTTTCTATCAAAGCAGCTATTAAAATTAATCTATTCTTAGGCTTTAGCCACTTAACTCTCTATTGTCGTGTAACTTTCCCTCCACCTGTAGATGGCTTTCTCTCTTATTTACTCCGATCAACACCGTGGCAATTATTCTTAAATGCCAAGTGGATTAATATAATCCAAGAACAGCATCTGTATCTGCAGTACTTCAACCAGTGTGCAGCTAAATATCAGACAACACAAATCCTCTCATTTTCCTGTTCAAAATGAACTTTTTCTTGATTAATAACTCCACAAAGCTCCAAGGTGAAATTATGGATTTCTATAACGGAAGGTGAAAATATAAACATTGGAACAATTAAGCACCCCTGACACTGTAGCTGTGTATAGCTGTGTCAGAGAAGGTGCAGAGTCCCATGCTGACATGACAGGCATGTCTTAGATCCTGTCTAGGCCTGCTCCCTCTCTCCCATGTCTTACCCCCGTCTTCCTGTCTCACCTTCGACGGTGTCGCCTCTGACTCAGTGCCGTTTCCCAAGGCGTGTGTGAACGCACACAATACAAAGACACACTTATAATATACAACACTGTGACAGTGACACACCTTCTTTCTCTGTCTTACATGTTGTACAGTAGACGCACACACAGGGAGATGTTTTCATGGTCTAAAGATGCTAGCACCCCCTCGAAGCTGCGATAGTCGTGTCAGAGCTTGTTTAATGGAAATAACACTAAAGTCATGATCTATTCCTGGAATCATACAAGAAGTTAAATGTAACATTTTTCCTACAGACTTATGGTCATTAAAAACTACAGGGAATTGTCCCCTGAAGATGCAAAGGCTGCCAAATTAACAGCCCAGACGCCCAGAGAGGCAGCGAGATGGCTTCTAGAGATGGCTGCTCAGCTGCAGACCACTGTTCAAGACCGACAAACAACAAGTTTCCAGACGCGATTGTGGTGCAAAAAACAGGTGTTTTTAGTATAACATCAGAGCATTTTCTGCCATGAATATAGTACCAAAACCAAATGTTTTTTAAGCGAAACATTGCAGCATTTTTAGCCATGATTGTGGCCCGAAAACTGTGTTTTTTAGCAAGACATGGGGGCATTTTCAACCGTGATTGTGACAACATAATCATGTTATTTAGTGAGATATCGGCGGCTTTTCCAGCCGAGATTATGGCCCAAAACCAGTTGTTTTTAGCAGGACATTGGAACATTTCAGTCACAACTACGGCACCATAATCATGTTTTTAGCAAGACATAGCAGCATTTCCACCCACGATTGTGGCACCAAAATTTAGTGAGACATCAGGCTTTTTCACCTGTGACTGTGGCACAAAAATAAGGTGTTTATAATGGGACATTGCCTCATTCCCAGCCGCTATTGTGTTTTTTAACAAAGCATCAGGGCTTTTACAGCGGTGCTCTTGCTACAAAACTGGATATTTTAAGCGATACATGATCTTTTCCTGACCTTTACCAAGTGAATTTGTGTGTAACCATAACTAAACATTAATCACAGCATTGTAAAAATGTAAAGAAAAGTAAAGTTTTAACAAAACCGCTTCATATGAAACCTACAAATGTAACATATGTGTGGTTTGCAGAAGTGCACAATGCCAACATTTATTATGGTGATTGGATTGAAATTAATTAGGACTTATCCCTTGAAAATCATAAATAATCATACCACGTGTCATTTGCCTGGCCAGTATTACAGACCAACATGCATAATGTCTTTAGGTCTCTGATGCTGCTATCAGTCCAAAGATTATCCACTACACATTAAGTCAAACCACCTCAGAAGCAGCACATGGTTCTGACACTGCTGGTGCTCAGTGACCATCTACATACAAGCATAATTAGACATTTCTATCATGCTTACATGACAGGACTAATTTGTGGGCTTGCTTAATTACTGCCATTGTGTTGTGAATTTATACAGAAGGAATCTCAAGGTCTGTTTAATATTCAGGCGCAGCAACATTGTCAACATCCTCTGTGAGGCAGTCGAAGAGATTTCCTATCGATCCAGTGCATGTGATACATGCAGGCTCCATTGTGAAGCTACAGTGCACTTTATACAGACAGATGATTGACAGGCTGTTGTATTTCCTCAGAAGAGTGTGAACCAGTGAACCTGGTTAATAAAACATTAGAAGTGCCTGAGAGGCCCGGCTGAAACGAGGGGTGGGGGAGAAAGGGGTCACTGGTGTTCAACCACCATCACGGCCTCAGAGCGAGCGCGGGATCTCCCCATCCTCCAAAGCACATCACAGGGGGTCCATGTGGCCTCATTAAAATCAAGGAGATCACATGTAAGGACCAGAGGAAGAGGGCTAGTCCCAGCTCAAAGCGCCTGGACTCCCAGGGCATTACTCTTTGAGGAAGCGCCACTGGAGAACACAGGGATAAAGCCTCAAACCGTTAAAACAATGGACATTTAACACAGCCTTTGCACTCTCCCTTCTGCAGGACTCATTCAGCTAATGCTTCAAAGATGGTTGCCGCAGCAGCTCCGGAGCTACCCTGACTCGGATTGGAAGTGAGCCATGTCAAGTTCACCTGATTTGATTTCTTAGATAACCTTGTTGGACGGAGAGATAAAGGCTGGCAGCTAGCTGAGTTATGTGGTGGTCTGAGCCCTCTTTGCTTTGGATCCACTCCACACTCCGAGACACTCCAGGATCTGTTAGATCTCAACTGTTTTTCCACATAAACAATAGTCTTTTTCATTCCATTCATTACCGGGGAGAAAAACACCGATATATGCAGCTAAACTGCATAATTGGGCCTCAGCAGAGCCTTTTTTTTATTGAACTATTTATTTTTCATGATATCTCAATAATTTACATGGTTGATTGTGTAAAGAGTGGGGGAAGAGTGAGCTGTTAGGCAAATTTTCTAAGTCATTGCGTTTGTTCAGCTGTCTGCCTCACTGTCGCATGTATTTCATCTTTTCCCTCCTTTATTTATTCTGGTCTTTGGACGCCTTCCTAGTCATGTATTAAAGCTTTGCAGCTTGGCGGCGACAGTGCGGCTGTCAGAGTGGGGGGTGCTGTAGTGCATCATCACTGCCTTTAATGGCTCGCATCAAGTTCTGACAAGGCTACTTAAAGCAATGGGCTTAGCAAAATGAGGGGCCGGGCGGCTGGCACCGCACCTCGGGATAAATAAACCGCTTATTTTTGTTTTAGTCTTATACGTTCCCAGTAAGCAGCAGCCCCACTGTTGCAGGCCGTACTTATAGCTGACTTTTCTGGTTTAAGAAGAGGGTCAGAACCTACTATACAAGACAGTATTGTTAGAGAACATTTACCATGTTGAGATGTCATTAAAAAGCTGCTGTCAGACTCTGGGGCACTCTCTGACCAGGTCTACAGTCAGACGAACACCCATAATGAGTGGGTGGCACACAGGGAGGAGGAGGCGGGTGGCGCTGGTTTGTTTATGGATACAGTCTAAGAAAGCCCTTGTTTGGGGGACAAGGGTTCACGGCGAGCAGAGGGTAATTATGCTCCATCCGGTGGCTTCGGGATGCTTCACAAAACCTGACACAGGAGGGCAGGCGTGCCAGGCGAACGGGAGGGGGGGGTGCACAGGAACAAACGGTGGTGACAGTGATATTACGGTGCTTGCAAATACACACACATACAGTACACACATGCATAAACACACACCATCCCGTGTAACTGGCATGTGCCCCAGGAAGGCAGGAATGCCAGGGAGAGAGGAAGCAGCAGAGAGTTAATTAGGGCTTGGATACACACTCTTAGGGCTCTCACACCTCACTCACCTCCAGCCTGCTTCCTTCCTGTCATTGTTCCCCGCAGTTCAGCCAGGGAGACACACACACACAACAAGATGGCCCCCAAATAGCTGCTCCCACTATGACAAGTTTACCTCAGTAGTGTTGGAAGGAGCGTCGGAGAGGACTGTGTGTGTGTGTGTGTGTGTGTGTGTGTGTGTGGCTCAGTAGCGGGGTGTGTGTTCGGCTCTCGTCGTACATTTAACCATTTTTACCCAAAGAGCCAAAACACAGAGACTCCAGCTGTTTATTTACTCATTACCCAATTATCACTCTCGCGGCTAGACGGCATGGAACAGTGAAACTTTCCTGTGAGAACAGAAGTGCGGATCGTGCTGCATGTTGAGCACACGCTTGCACCAGTTGACAGCAAATAGATGTGACACATAAGGCGAGAGGTGTGCTGCGTTATGTCAGGAGACAATATGACATATTTTGGACTGTAAGCCAACAGTGAGATGCATTACTTGGTGTACCGAATTTACTGGATCTATTTAGAATTTGTATTGTGTGTGTGTGTGTGGCTGTGGCTGTGTGTGTCAGATGCAGTGTAAAGTTGGTGACTGAAACCCCATCTCCTCAAAACCTTTAAGTGATTTGCTTTGCACATTGTGTTTTTAATGGCTGTCTTTTATTCTCTATGCAGAACTCACATGCAGTATGTACAGTGAAACAGCTGTAGACCCTGGATGATGATGTATTTTGTGGTGGAGTCCTAACAGGTGGCAGAAAGGGACAGGAGTGGTGTCGGTGTGAGCGCCAAATAAAACTTAAAAGGACTGTGATATTTATATTTATAACCAACTGCAATGACTTTTCTTTATATCCATGAGTTTATGAACTATAATCTATAATCACTACTGCTAAGTGCTCGGGTTTTGGCATATTGTCCTTGATTAATAGTTTTGGAGATGTTCCCATATAATATAATGTAGAAGTACAACTTAGCAACCTGCTAGAGCGTAGCCAGCTAACACTGTCTGCTTCCCTTTAGGGTCTGAGCCTATTTTAGCCATTTTTGAATACTTTTGATTTTGATTTTTGAAAAAATATTTACCATACCAGTGTTTGGTATCTTTTCTTTTCAGCACAACTTCACCTATATGATCTGACAATTATTTTTCCACTTCAACCTACTTTATTAACATATTGGACCCAAAAATATACCAAAATCATCAAATCCGAATAAAAAATACGTTATTTATTACAATAAAAAGCACAAACATGCTCAATAAACTGTTTTTGTGCTTGAAAAAGTGAACATAGGTTGCAAATATGAACATATAAAGGTAAAATTGAGATACAGTAAAACAGATATTTCCCTTAAAAAACATGTATATTTATAGGCGTTTTGGGTTTTTTACCTTGTCAGCTGCAACTCTTCAATACAAACTATGTGCAAAATTACACTCTTTCTTCTTCCTACTAAGACACTCTTGCCACTCCCATGGTTGACTTCATGTGCGCCCCCGATCCACATCAGACCTCTCTGGTATATTCACCACATAGATTAGAATCAGCTGATTCAACCTCTTTTTCCCTTTTGTAAAATGTCAAAAAAAAAGATGAATATAGGGAAAGAAATGCAACACCTGCCCATTCATACTAATTTTACGCACAGATAGATATTTTTGTATTTTCAAATTAAAACCATCATATCTCCGGTTTTACATAGTCTATCAATGTCAAACAAAAACTGGGAGCGAGTTTCAAATCAGCACTTTTGAGTGAAGTTGACAGCAGCACCACAAGTGACCTAGTTTAATTGTTACAGAACCTTGAATACGCACGTGATCTGACCTTAGACCTTTAAGGGTTAACACCTTGATCATAACGAAGTATATTAACTTTCACCACTGTTCACTTTCGAAAGGACACCACAAGAAATCCCATGATGTGTGTTTAGATCGCTTTCCATCTGCGTCCAGGCAGGCAAAGTGAAAGGCAACCTAACATTAGCGATGCAGCTAATGTAGCTAGCGTGCTACCTACGGCTGATCGCTGGCAGCTAGAAACAAACGATGATCCATTGTCCTTTTAATAATCTAAACAAAGAACATGTTTTCTTGTGGTGTCCTCTCTAAAATGAAAACTGGTGAAAGTAACTCTATTCTTTTATGATCAAGGAGTTAATAGCTAAAATTTGTCTGTTACTTTCACATTATATTATATTATATGGGGACGTCTCTACAAGTTTTAACCACGGACAATAAAACAAATCGATGCTTAAAAATATGAGTTTTTACAATTCCTTATGTGGATGAATTATCTCTCACCACGTCAGTAATTCGGTTCATGTAAGCCAAACACACACTTCTCTGTGGAGCAGCCAGCAGCGATTATAGCCTAAATATCGAGATTCAAATTAACTGGAGACAAAACTACATCCACTCAAAATTGGTCTATTGGTCACTGTAATCATTCCCCTCTGGTGTGGTTTTGTTTGTGGTGTGAAAGCAAACCAACCAACCACAGGATTTTACGATAGCAGCCATGTGACTTTAACATGATTTCAACAGCTAAACTACTAATAAACCATCTGCTGATCTTGAAATCTGCCTGCCATCTTATAATTGATCTATAAGGCCGTGTATAACCTAATCATGCAGCTCATATGTTAACCATTCTAACACATATATACACATCAGCACAAGTGTTTTCCCTGATTAAAAAGCTGTGATGACTGCTGTGCTTGTATCTGACTCTGTATACTTTATCAGTTCATTAAATCCATTAAAAAGTGTGTGACAGTGATCCCACAGTATTAAGCCGCGAATCATCACCGTACACAACGCCTCCTTTTCCTTCTGTCTCCACCTTTGCAGTCTAATAATACCAATAGTTCTCATAATCAGTCTTTTCTTTGTAAGTTTTGTGCGACACCAAAGAACCTAACTACATCAGAAGCTGCATCAGTAACAGCTTCTTGGTGTTATTTTTTACCAGGCCATGCATTTTGATCATCACGTTAAATAACTGACCCATTCTGATTTATTCAGCTAAGACATATTGCAAAGCTCAGGTCTGGTGTCTTGACCTGAGCTAGAGATGATTATCCATGCTTTTGTGTCCTCCTGACTGGACTACTTTAATACTCTTTACAAATTTTCTCTGAATCGTCTTCAAATAATACAGAACGCTGCTGCTCGGCTGTTTACCAGGTCCAACAGGTCAACCCTCATCACTCCCCTTTTAGTTTCTTTACACTGGCTTCCCGTCAGGTTCAGGATTCACTCCAAGGTCCTCTATACAGGACCTACTGGCTGTCCTCCACCTCAGACTCAAAGCTAAAGGTGATGCCTTCAAAGTAGTGGCTCCAACACTATGAAACTCTCTTCCAGAAGGGTTACAGTCAGCGGTCTCCTTAGAAATTGTTAAAAAGCAGTTGAAGACCCATCTTTTCAAAATGGCCTTTGTCCCACCCTAAGTTGTCCCGTGCTTGTTCTCTGGTGTGCTCCTGTTTGAGGGCCTCAGCAGCCTGTATTTGCTCTATGCTTTGCTGTCTTTTGGTTGCTTGTTTTAGTTGTTATATTGCCTTTGTTTTTATTGATTGCATGTTTTATTGTTTGATTGCGAACTTTACGTTTACACCTCTTGGTTCATTCGTACAAAGTCAGTGTGAACAGAACCTGGAGCAGAACTAAGTAATAATTCGCCAACATGAACACGCTGTAACATTATAACCGATATTATTGTATGTTACACAACCACTAACACTGTGTTAGTAACTGCCAGTTAGCCTACAAGCTAACAAGCTAACATAGACAGTAAAAGATGCTAACTACATTTACCAATCTGATACATCTGCTAGATGCCAATTTGTGCACAACAGACTCTTCATCTCTGTCTAACTGAGGCTCAAAAAAGAAGGAAAGTGTCCGCACACTGAGTTTAAGCTCCCGCTTAAAGCTTAAGCTTAGACAAACTACAACCTAGTCCCCTGAAAAAATGTTGGCATTGTACGTTTCTGCAAACCACAGATATGTTACATTTGGTTTAGGCATGATAACCACTTGGGTGTGGTTTTGTGACATGATAATTTTGGCTTTAGATACCCAGTTTTGGGGACACAATTGACGCTGGAAATTGGTAAATTAAAAAAAAAGTTTGTGGCACTATCCCCAGTGGTAAAACAGTGACAGATCACCAAAAACATCCACATTTTGTTCCTAAAAAGTTTCTGGAAATGCAGCTGTGACTTTAAAAAAACAACTGGTTTTGGTGTTTGTTGGTCTCAAACATTAACTGTAAAAATATGGACGTAGCTGCCGTGATGTCAACCATTGGTTTGTGGACTCATGTTTTGAAGCCTCGAATTCAGCATTTCGACAATCCCCATCTTGTTGGGTTTTTTTGAGTGAGAAGTGACCATATTTGCGCGAGAGGCTAGCGCTGTGAAGGAGCACGGCATGGATCGTTCTATAAAAATTCAGCCCTCATTTGTCATGGACGGGGAAATTCAACCCATTCTCACTCTGAAGTTCTTGAATAGAGCGCTTGGTCCAAACTTCGATATGTGACGAGATTGGAGTGAGAATGTGTTGGGATATCAGCTATACAGACCAAAACAGTTTTTTGTACTAGGCTGCAAACATTGGGCACGTTAACATATGGGCCTATGAGGATTGACTGGCTCCTGGAGCGAGCCTCAAGTGTCCATTCAAAGAACTGCTGTTTTTTGGTTGTCCTTGCTGGCTTCATTTTTCAGCCCCAGAGGTTGAAGCTCGGTCTCCAACAGTGGTTTGCAGCTTGGCAGGCATCTTGCCCTCCAAATTTCTCTCCACCTCTGGATGACAAAGTCAGCTCATGTACCACATCACTTCAGAAACGCTAATATGTTACGTATAAAACAAATGTAATGTAGGTTTGCAGAGACATTTTTTTTGGAGACTGGGCTGGAGACTAGCATCTGCTTTGGTTTGATTTATTTTCCTCTGCTAGTTTATAAAAGATGGGAGAGTCACTGTTATCAAAACAGTGATGAAGCAGATGGTGAGTGTAACCTCACTAACACAGACCCCAAAGGAATTACTGTTGAGTGTTTAGATGGTTGGCATGCATGTTATACTGGACCATTTAGTGTTCAAACATGGCAAGTCGGAGCATTTTCATGCATTGTATATCATTCATTTCCTTTTTGCAGGGCCATTCATCTATACATCATCCCTGAGTGGCAACTAATTGATGCCAACAATTTGCATTGCCACAGGCCTTCCTGTTAAATGAAGGACCGGTGGCCGTGTCTTTAGTTTAATTAAACATGAATTCAGTGCGGTATGATACAGTGTGACACCAAAGGTTTCTGCTGAAAAGAGAGGTGTGCATTATGTCAAGAGAGTTGATGGTTTGAGTTAATTTACTTCCCAACCCAAGCACAGTATAATTATTGACAGAATTAAGGTGTTGTCTGTAACACCAGTGGCAATCCATCTGTTTTCTCTGAGAATTTCCCTAATTGGAAAACTCAATATTTAACCCCATGTGCCCCTCAGTGCACCAACTCACACCAAGCTAAGAATTCAAACTTATTCCCAAACAAACTCATTGAGATTATATGAAATTTGTGAAAGTTAACTGCGATGCCTGGCTGGCTGCAGATAGCAGAGAAAGAGTGTGTTATTATGTGTTTTTGTGTTTGCACTGATTGAGGAACATACAGGCTGGCTCTTTGGCAGATGTACAGAACATCATGTATAATATATGTGTGCTCTTTCAGCTATGCACAAAAGCCAGATGTTCTTTCTATCAGCGGGTCCCCGCGCCGTTAACATGTTGGAACACGGCGACGAAAACCAAACAACAACAAACAAGTGTTTTCTGTTACCAACAGCAGCCATTTTGGAACAAATAACAAAAGGACTTTTCAGGACTCTCGACAGCGGGAGGCCTAAAAGTTGTGTTTTTCCAGAGAAAGAGTGCCAGTGTTTTTCAGCACGTGGAGTTTTTTTTTTTTTTTTTTTTCATTGTGTCTATCTGTCGTTCTTTCCGTATCAGGGTTGATGAGGGAGTTTCTGTTTTGTATCGCATGTGTGGTTTCCAGGAGTCTCTTGGAGTGCAGTTTTGGCAGGGTGACAGAGAGCTCTCTCAGGGCTAAACAAACAGCTGTGGCATATGGGTAGGACGTACAGCGCAGCGCCACGTCTGAGCCACACAGCAGAGGGTGATGAGGGACTTGTGGGAATGTGGAACCTAACCTGTCTGTGTTTAATGGCCTGGTCAGTCACATTCTTGCAAATGCTAGCAGCGGCAGCAGCAGCACTCGGCATTCATTAGGAGCAGGGGTCTGAGCCGTGCCCCGCGATGAAAGCCCGGTGTCAGGCGTGAGCTCTGATGCCACGGCGAGGGAGCGAGGAGGAGGAGGGGGGAGGAGGACGATGGGGGGATGCTCTGCGAAGACCCACCCCTGGGTATCCATCACACACAGCCATCACTCGGGAGCAGAGTAGACCTGATAAATAAATCAACTTAGAGGCCCAGTGAGGTTTCAGGGCCTATTCCTCTTTATGAGTACAGCAGGGTGAGAGACGGAGAGAGCAGGGGGGGATTAAAAAAAAAAAAACTTTGACTTCTTCACGCCTTGGTCCCAGTAGGCACGAGGACCAAAGACACCAACTCTGTGATTCTTTCAAAAATTAAATATATTCACTTATCTGAAAGGCCCAGGCTCAAGATCCTCATCTTTTTCTTTAACATCCAAGATAAAAGTGTGAGGACTTTCCCATTGGCTTTCAATCGGCAGCTCTTTGAAAACTCATACTTAATGATTTGAAGGTCTTTTAGAACTTACTTTGGGACAACAATTTCTGAACTGCCCCTTTTATGTGGAGATAAGTAGCAAAGGCCTGTATGAAAACATCAGGGAGCTTCAAATTACCCCAACTTTAGAAAGAACATTGGTTGTTAGGGCTTAATTGAACATGACTGACTTGACTCCGGCAGCCGCTCTTTATTTTTAATCCACTCCCCCAAAGTTTTATTTGTGCCGTTATTTATTTATTACAGACAAAAGTAGAAGACACGTCTTGGATTTTCGGAGTTTCTTGGCAGTAACTTTGCAGACGTTTACAGTCTCGCTTTCGCTACGACGCTGCAGTGATTCGTGCGTTAAAGGTGAGGGAGCAGCGACGGTGTGGTGTCACTGGTTTTACTCCTTCAGACTGTGTTTCATCCTCAGAAGTTCAAATTAAACACTTGAGTAGTGGATTTTAAAATTTGTCCCCATCAAAACACCCAAAGGAACAAAACAATACAAAGACTGGGTTGGGAAGAAGAGGAGGAGGAGGAGGAGGAGGAGGAGGAGGAAGAGGGGGGATGAGGAGACGAAAGCAGGATCCATATTCCCTGTGCACTCTGTCTCAGTTAGAAACTTAATGGTTGTGTTTACCTTCTCCCCCTGAATGTTTTCTCTCAAGGCTCTCCTTTAACATACTGTATTTGACTCTAGGAAACATTTCATTCAATCTTATTTTCCTATCGCTTCCTCATTCCGTTTGTTCTCAGCTGCTGTTAAGTTTGCTGCAGTTTGGCAAGTGTTACATAGCCTGAACGGGAGATGTGTCTTAAGGCACATTTCTCCCTGACAGAGGCTGCTGTATGAGAGGGGTGACAGCGCCGGCTGGAAATTCTTTCTTCCTTTGTGGTTCAGATAAGTAAGCATGCACAACACCCCTGTGATTAAAATCTCCTTCTGATATATCTATCAAGATTTCTATTAGGAGACAGACGGGGGGGAGAGATGCTGCCAAAACAGCGCGCAGACAAGACAAGTATACATCCTGAGAGTGGAATACCATTCAAAAAAGAGCGGAGGGTATTTAAAATATTTAAGCCAAACTCTTTGGCATTTTTTTTTCTCCCCGTGTTTATTGTTTGTTGATTGCTAGCATCAGAATACATTTGCAAGCAGGGATTTCCAAACCCGGAGCGGTACATCTCGACCGTCACTCACCGAGAACATTTGACATATGAGAAACGATCGCTGCCACGCACTTGCTGACAGTGCTGCATTTCACCCAGTCTGCAGCACTTCACAGGCAGAGAGCAACAATCACCTGTCATCTCCTAAAGTATCTGGTAATTGTGTTTCCACCATACAATTATGTACGGTAACCCCGCAAACAGCGGTTAGTTCTGCTTCCTCACCGTTTCATATTTTCACCCATGTCTGAGACAAAAGAGTCATTTACATTTCCTTGGGCGAGTGCTCCCTGTCACAGCCCCCCCCCCCCCCCCCCCCCCCCCCACTCTCTCATGCTCTCTCTCTCACTAACAAAAGCTTATTTAACCCAAGGTTAGATTACAACAGTGAGGTGATTGCCTGGCCCTCCTCCAGCTCCCCATTATCAAGGGGCCACCACCTAATCTGGAGGAGCAGCTCTTCATTAATGTATTATTAACAAGCCTGTTACAGTGTAATGCAGGAAAAGGCTCTCCACTGGGGATAGTCCTAATGGGGAGGGCAAGAGTGCGCCTAGTGAAGCAGATTACAATGAAAGGCCAGCGAACTGGGCTGAGAGGGGACCGACGAGGCCTGCCCCTGATCATCCTCCACAATGGATCACAAAGAGTCATCTTCCCAATTAGCGTAATTGCATATTTGGACTGTTAAAGACAACAGGGTTTAATTGAAAGACACTCCCTAACCCCCACAGCAACGATGCTGTAAACAATCTCATCTGTGCACGTGTGGCAATGCATCACAGACAAGGAGTGCATACATATGAATACTAAATTACACGTATTGCGCTTATAGCAATCACATGCTTTATTAAGAGCAAAAACACAAAACATCAAAAATAAATATTTCTCTAGTGTCAATTTATATGACTGTCCATTTACAGTGTGTGCGTGCATAGCTTAAAAGGACCAGAACACTCAAGAATAAAACATGTTTTATTAAACAAGTATTTTCGGGATAAAGCAGGATCTCTATGTGCATCGAATCGACGTCGTACATACGGCATAAGCTTTGCATAGATTCATAGTCTACACCGTCGCCTGATGTGCGCCTCTCCAGAAATGTAACGGTACGTTGCAGTGACGTAGACCTACTGTTGATTTTTTAAGCTGAAACCATTTCCCTCAGTGGAAACAAAGCTTTTATTTACTTTAATTTCACAGATAAAAAAAACAATAAATTGTAAAGACAATAAAACCTCCACAAAATATAATTTCGGGGATTTAGCCTGGATTCATATGAATCATCGTTAGGCTAATTTATACAATGTAGGATTGTGCTAATAACATTAGCATGTTACATTTGCTTTACATTACAACGTGTTCAGTATAACACAGATGTTTAGTCGGTGAACCTTGTGAGTTGTAATGGAGACGAATTTTGTAACGTTACCTTTGTTAAATGTTGCTGTTGTCCCTGGCTTCATGAGTAGAGGAAATCTCCACTAGCTGCTAGGCTAATTTATACAATATAAAATGCCATAGGCTTGTGCTAATAACTTCAGCATGTTGTATTTGTGGGGAAAATGTGTCCAGATAAAGACAAGTGTTTAGTCTGTGAATCTCGTGAGTTAAAATAGAGCCAATTAGTGCACTTGTGATTGAAATTGTCGCTATTAAGACATGTTTAATGTGTGTTTTGTATCAATTAGATTTTACAGCACTTTAAGAAACCCCACCTCCGCCATTTTAACTGCAGAGTGACACAGACACACCAAGACAAGTGAAAATGCTCAATGGCAAAGGCAGCGTGCACAGGCTGCGGTGCAGGCTCTGCATAGAGCCAACACACAAGTATAGATTCCCCTTTAGTCTGGTGATATTCAATATTATTGTCAACAAATCCCAAATTGAGTTGAACTGAGACGATTGACAGAAAATATTGCTAATTTTTAAGCACAAATTTGCAGGTCCAGGTTCTTAAATATGATAAATAATTTGCTGGTTTACTGAGTCTTCTGTGATCACACACTATACATCACCTTGGGCTGGAAAAGTGTTATGGCTATTTTTTAACATTTTCATTTTTGGCCGTATGATTAATTGATTAATTTAAGACAATCCCATACAACACCCAAAAGTAACAATGAATTGAACCCCGTGCTACTAGTTTGAGTTGCTATATACTTGAAAAGCTAATTCTGGGAAGGGTAACATGCAAGCTAATTGAAAAAGGCTGCACAGTCAGCAGAATAAAAAAAGCCTATGCTGAGAAAAACCCAAGTTAAGCTGCGTAATGTGGATAAATCGACCACATCAGGCCTGATTTTACTGTAATATGCCTCCTGTTATCAATGAAATGTTGACTAAAAGTCTAATTGGCAATATAACTAGAAAAAAAGGCGCATGTGACCTCTTTTGAGTCTCTAATGAACAATGAACAATTCAACTTGTGTTTGTTGGAGCAGAATTTGTTTTCTTCAACAGGGCCAAATCTGCTTCATCCTTGTCACGTGACGCCTACCAAAACATCGGCTCCAGATTCCTCCTGCCTACAAGCACATGTTCCTCCCACCACTCTTCACACTCCCTCTCTCCTGTCTAATTGACTTCATGCCTGTTCATGAAAAGGATCCTGGTTTCCACCTGTTCTGCCTCTATTCACAGCGTAACACCAAATTCTCCTGTGCTCTCACTCTATTAACAGAGATCATACCCAAGTTCAGCTCCCCGCTATTATTGCAGGGGATGCTAAAATCTCATTTTCAACTCAATTTAACCTGGTCTACCTCAGGGGGAATGGAGAAGTCCTCTCTCCGACTTAATTATGAACATACAGTACTGCAAGTCAAGAAAATCTTTTCATATTAACATTTTGATTATTGCTCTGCAGTCAGGAAACAACAATCATTATGCTCTCTGTAAGCGTACTGTCACCACAAGCAAGTTAATTTAAGAAAATGAACCGTATTTCTGTGGCTTATTATTTCGCATATGTATTTTGGAGCTAGCGTTGTAAACAGGATCCTTTTTATAAACTTCGCATTAAAGGTTCCTTCATTTGATTCAGTCTTTTTCAACTAGGTGCCCCAATTATATTTAATAATTCAGTGATCTTTATGCAGTTAGTTCATGTGACCTAGATAGCAGGTTTTTTTAATGAAGTAGTCTCTTGTTTCATATTCCGCTTGCTTCCGTTGAGAGACCCATTACCTGGCTTCACTGTGTCACAGCCAGCCTTCACCCTCACTCCCCGAAATGTAAACTCCCCAATAAATTGACTCTGGCGGTGCAGTGTCTGCGCCGCCTATCACACAAGATTGTCAGATAATGTCATTCAGAGCTGCTGCTGCTCTGTATAGATGTGGGTAGAAGTGTGTTGGCTATGGCACATTCCCATTCTGCGTTCTCAGAAAGAATTCGGCTACGCTTTGATTCGATCACCCGTATGGATATTCATGCGCTTTAGCAGACG
The DNA here is from genome assembly GCA_026686955.1 of Epinephelus cyanopodus. Lineage (NCBI taxonomy): Eukaryota > Metazoa > Chordata > Actinopteri > Perciformes > Serranidae > Epinephelus > Epinephelus cyanopodus. Next base: position 9,463,894 of record CM048920.1, read on the forward strand.
ACAGACTTAATTCGCACGCAGCATGGCGAGATAGAGGGTTCCTTCTAACAAGAGTAAGAGGTGACGTTTATGTGGCATCCTTGAGGAGGCTGTCTGTGGCTGTTGCTTTGAGCTCCCCTCAAGCAGATACACAGATCCTTAGCAGAAACAGTCTGGCTCAGTGTTTAATGGTACACCAATACCAGGTTCAGTGTGATACTGAGGCTCCTGTCTGCGCTCCTTCCTCCCAGCTATTGAGCACTGTTACCGGGCCATCTGTGACTAAGTGCTGTGCAGTTACCCCAGTTTTGAAGCATTACCCCCAGCACATCTATGATCTTAATGAACCCACAAGCTTTTTACTGTCAATCAATAATTGAACAGCCACTGAAGGAGCTTTTTCCACAGCTATTTGAAGGGGCACAGGGGTGGCTGAGTTTACCCAGCAAGTTAAAATGCACAACGGAAAGCTTTGCCAGACTGAATACAGCTGCTGCTGCTGCTGAGGGGGGCAAGTGTACCCTGCTTTATCCTGTAGGCTGTGAGATTTGTTTTTCTTTTTTTTTTTTTTGGGGGGGGGGGGCATCTGTATTCCACTAAATCTGTTTAGAGCAGCACATGACGCACAAACATACCGTGAACACACCGTCTCAGTCGTTTCTATCAGATCCTCATTTTCACCTCATTCGCACCTATAGGGACGCATCTGACTACTATTAACAACAGGTCATAGCCCAGCCCCGCCTCGACTCGAGGTAACACCTTCAAGCAACTGTCAAGTCAGGCATGATGCCTATTAACATCTCACAGTGATTGAAGCGAGCTGTGAATTCAGACGGGCTTTATAGCTATGTCATGCTTTTTTTTTTTTTTTTTTTTTTTTTTTTTTTTACAAGTAATCAAACAAAGACCAGTACTGAAACAGTAATTACCCCATTATGACATCAAACCTTCCACTGAGGTTGTGGCTATGTTAAGGTCATGTCAAAGTGAGTGCTGAATGCACAGTGCACATTCTAAGGCACAACTACGGTGGCCTTGAGGGCTCAGCATTCTGCAAATTAATACAAAACAAAACATGCAAAAACACAAAACACAAGCAAGTGAAGAAAACGTCAACAATTTTACAACACATATACAGCATAAGAGACGCAGTGCACAGAAGACACTTCCAAATACAGAAACACTGCCTAATACAGAGACATGCTGCAAATACAGACTAAACAACCAGATAAACGCAATACAACCAAATATACTTCAATCAGAACCAAATATGTAAAAGTAACAAAATACAGAAAATGCAACTTATCAAGAAACATACATTAAAAACACAACCTAATACAGAAACATGCTGCAAATACGAATAATACAACTAGATACACACAATACAACCAAATACTAAAAACATAACCATATATGAAAATGTAAAAAAAATACAAAAGTGCAGCCAAATACAGGAAACCCACTGAAATATAAAAACCGGAACCAAATACAGGGAAGGAAACAAAATATAGAAAACACAACTAAATACAGAAATGAAACCAAATACAGAAAGTGCAATCAAATAAAGGAAATGCAACCACATGCAGGAAATGCAACCAAATACAGGAAATGCAACCAAAAACAGGAAATGCAACCAAATACAGGAAATGCAACCAAATACGGGAAATTCAACCAAATACAGGAAACGCAACCAAATACAGAAAATGTAACCAAATAAAGGAAGTGCAACCAAATACAGGAAACAGCCAAATACAGAAAACGCAACCAAGAGCATGAAATGCAACCAAATACAGAAAATGCAACCAAATAAAGGAAATGCAACCAAAACCAGGAAGTGCAACCAAATGCAGGGAATGCAACCAAATACAGGAAACGCAACCAAAAACAGGAAATGCAACAAAATACGGGAAATTCAACCAAATACAGGAAACGCAACCAAATACAGAAACTGTAACCAAATAAAGGAAATGCAACCAAATACAGGAAACGCAACCAAAAACAGGAAATGCAACCAAAAACAGGAAATGCAACCAAATACAGGAAATGCAAACAAATACAGGAAATTCAACCAAATACAGGAAACGCAACCAAATACAGAAAATGTAACCAAATAAAGGAAATGCAACCAAATACAGAAAATGTAACCAAATAAAGGAAACACAACCAAATACAGAAAATGTAACCAAATACAGGAAATGCAACCAAATACAGGAAATGCAACCAAATACAGAAAATGCAACCAAAAACAGGAAATGCAACCAAATACAGGAAATGCAAACAAATACAGGAAATTCAACCAAATACAGAAAATGTAACCAAATAAAGGAAATTCAACCAAATACAGGAAACACAACCAAATACAGAAAACACAACCAAAAACAGGAAAGGCAACCAAATACAGGAAATGCAACCAAATACAGAAAACGCAACCAAATACAGGAAACGCAATCAAAAACAGGAAATGCAACCAAATACAGAAAATGCAACCAAATACAGGAAACCCACAGAACACAGAAATGCACTGAAAATACAGAAAACAAGACAATGAAAGAGAAATATCATATTATGCTTATCGAACTGATGTTATTTACTCTTCAATCAAATGTTATTGACGTCATGTTTCGTAATTTGAGGTTTGTTCAGTTACGTTTTCAGAAGGAGAAAAACTGTGTTGCAACAACTACTGTGCTCGTTTTCAAAACCAAAAAAAAAAATGTAATTCTACAATTTGACCTCTTGCTCTTCACTCTAAACAGGTCACATACTGTATGAGCAGGGTAACGTAAGTTTTGTCAGGTGGTTCATTTATATCTGGCAGTTAATGGGTGTAGATATCTAATAACAACTCTTTTGCAATCAGTTTTAATTTAGTGGTGTGGAAAACTCCAATCTCCAACTTATATTGCCAGCTTTTCAGAGCAGTGAAGATTCTGCATGTGATTGTATTTTGCATGTGTGTTTTCTTCGTAAGCAGTGTTTTGACCTCTATAGGCCACCATACATACAGATAACCTGCAGCTCATGACTGACTGATCTGCTTTGAAATGCTTTCCTAAGTTAATTTGAGATTCATCCACCCATTCATTGTGACTTCATTACTGAAATGAGGCAAGACTTGAGCAGCAGCCCGGCCTGTGCCTGTGAAACTCCCACCATCAGCTGGCAGTAACAGTGTTCTTGGGTTGCTTTTAGTCGGGAGGTTAAGCAGCTGAAAGCAGAGTTTTTCTTCCTCTAGTATTCCCCGCAGGCGGCAGGGGAATACTAGAGGAAGTATGTCCCTTGGTTCTCTTAGCCCTCTTTATCCTGAGACTTCCACAGAATAGACCTTAAACCACTTTAGCTCTGCTTTATGGTATCATCATTGAGTCACTTGTGACATGTAGATGCACAGGGTGCTAGAGATCTACAGATTCATCCATTATTTATGAATTGTGTCGCAAGGATATAAATGCTGCTATCTCATTGTGGGGTACTTGGCCTTTCCAACCCCGCTCACAAACTGCACCATCTATTCACAGACAGTGATGCTGAGCTTTTCATTCCACGACTGCTCGTGCAGAGAGCACTGCATCTGCCAGGGGAGCTGGTCTAGACCGGACTCGAGCTGTTTGTTATGTGCATTTCCAGTTTTGCATTATTTTATGAAGATTTGAAGAGTGTAAGCAAACAACTTTCAGATCCGCCTGAGGCCAGCCCTGAGAAGTGAAGAAAGCCATGTCCTGCGTTCTCCTGGGAGCCGCAAATCCTTCTCCACACAAACTTCGCCTTAATTAGTTGGACTGTGCGTAATGGGAAAACATTAGTATTGTTATGAGGGGAGAGGCAGTTTGACTGACAAGGTCCTGCTCTTAACTTTTGTTGAATTAAAAGAGGATAGCTATCGGAGGTTTGGTATATTGAAACGGCCATTTGCATATTTGCGGCTATATTAAAAGGGATTAGCTCCAGCCAGTGAAGCACAACAAACAGAAGGAGGAGGACAGCATGGTTTAATATCACAAATGACACCCAGGGAGTTACCCTCTAGCTCCAAGCCTGATTACAGCTTCTTAATTAGGACAGCTTCTCAACTCTCACACATCTCCTTCCCCTGCTCTGCCGTGTGCGGCAGGAGTTTAGTCCCAGATTCAATATTTACCCTGCACTCCTCTACTTGTACCAGGAGTTTTTACCGGGGATAGAGGGGTGAGTTGGGGGTAATATTAATCATGAAATCTGCTCCTCGTATGCAGGTGCAAACCAATTAGCAGGCTGGCATTTAAAGGACTTTAATTAATATTTCGTCACAGATGAAATCAGATATCAGTTATGTTTAAATGCCTTTCACACGAGTTTTCAAATATTGGGGTCCCGCGTGTTGCATTATTGGCAGCAGTGAGATTTAGCTTCCTCTGTTGACATCTCACATTTGCACACGTGCTGCGTGCGCACTGCGGCACAGTAACAAAGTTGGCACACGCTGTTTTTTTATCATGTGAATATGTAATATATTTCAAGGTTTGTCTTCTCCATCACTCCTCTGGCCAGCATATCGCTTGGATTGTTATTTTGTTGTTTATAGCAATTTCTACCTCTGCATCCCCTTTAAATAATAAAAGATGAATAATTTTAGGGTATGTAACTATTTGATGTCAGATGTAATACCACTTTAAGAATTTCACATGGCAGCTCTTGTCATCAGTCCGTCCACATATAATGCATATTGAATGACCCAAATGACTATTGATTGTTGTTTACAGTTTACAGATTGGCGTGGCAGCAAATGTGTGGCAGCAGTTTAGTGATTTAATGTTGGAAAATATGCTTTAGTTTTTAGTTTATTAATTATTTTCAGTCCGTTTTTTGTTTATGCTTCTACCTTTTTACATTTCAGAGGCAAAAAAAATGGACTTTTGTCACAGCATTTGGATTTTGCAATTGAAGATTTTACATACAAAACTTACAGTTTACTTATAAAATATAATGCATTCAGGGGCATCATAGTTGGGGGAAAACTGATTACCCTGGAAAAAGCCTGGAGTGAAATGTTTGGTTTTGTTTGCAGTTGTTTTTTTTCTAAGTAATTGGTGCCACAAGTAACTTAAAATAGGCTTAATAAATCAGTTGAAAGACTGAACTTTACATTAAAAAGTAGTGGAAGCTCTCTGAGGTCCCTCTCACCCCTTAATGGTGCAAAATGTTTCAGTCTGCCCCTGCACTAAATGCAGCTAGAGCCGAGGGATGCTGCTGCAGCACCAACGTACATATGTCCGTCCCCATGAAGAGATGTCGGGGTTCCATAAAAGAAAGAAGAAAAGAAAGGGAAAGAAACTTTTTAAATGAAAAATAGATAAATAAAAGTCAAAGGTCTGTGAGAGAGACACGGATCAAGAGAGGAAGGACAGAGAGACTGCTCATGCATAGGGCCTAAAATTTGGTGCTACGCATCTGGATGCATTATCATGGATTATATCACCCAGCAATATAAAATTAGCTTCAGTCTGATTAACTACAATGTGGAAGCAGCACGTTATTATCTCATCAGTAATTAGAATACAGTAATATAACAGATATAATGTGCAGCACTTTGAGTCCTTGAGTACGTTCAAGTACATTTTGCTGATAAAACTTCTTTTACCAAGGAGAAATTTAGAACGCAGGACCTTTTACTTATTGTGATGCTGCTAATTTCACTTCAGCAGATGATCTGACACCATCAGCATCACACATTAAATCATACGGTGTGTCACCTTCAATGTCACAACAACACGACACTTCCATATTTAGTTCACATTATCTACTTACATTTCTGGTAAAGAAAAAGAAATAAAAATAAGATAAATAACAGAGGCTAAGAATGAGAATAGAAATAAATAAAAATAAATTATGAATAAAACAGGTCGCAGTAGGAGCAGACAGATAATAATATACAAATAGACTACAGTTCAGTAATTATCTAGTTTGAAGAACAATTATACTCTTAACAGGTCTCCAACATTTATTAAATGTAAGTTTCTCTTTCTGTAAGTCGAAGTAATAAGTGATCTTTTCCAAACAGTGCAAATCCCGTAGTTTTTTAACCAGATTGCTTCAGTAGAAGGATCTGGATCCAGCCAGTGAGTAAACAGAATCTGAAGAAGGCTCATATGTCCCTCAATACCGTATGTAACTTTAAGTAGTGCCACCATGAGGTCCCAGAGTAAGTCAATGACTGTTGTACCAGTAGGTCGTGACATGCCCCCCACCATTGGTTTTAAGGTAGCACCAATACAGTTGCAGTGGCGAACATAACTTTGTTCACATGGCAAACAAAGAACTATTTGGTGAGGGACATTTTTCTCTTCGATGAGGCTGGGAAATCTGTTTTACTACATTAAAATCTTGACTTTCAACTTCCCAGTGATGTATTTAGTTTCTTAAATACAGCATACATGATGGATGTCAGAGATAAAATCTCACACAGAGTTGACAAAAAGTTATATTTATTTATAAAACTCACAGCAGTCATAGTGAGGAGCCATTTTATTTTTCCAAAGTTGCGAAGAATTCTCTTAATGCTAATCACAATATTCATCTTTAAACTATAATTCTTACTTAGTTTTGTTTTAGAAGCACAACAGAATTGACCTGTTATAGTTGAGACACACCCGCTAGCAATTTAATTTAATTTAATTTATTTATTTATTATAAAATAGAAATTTAAGCAGTACTTGAGCAGGATTCACAACTTTCTGGAAACCAGGAAGTGAGACAAGAGTCCATTTGAGACAGCTAACCCCTTTTAAATGTGATTAAATTTATATTTTTGTAGAAATCTGGGACACCTTTTAAAGGAGCAACAGTTTCACAATAATATATTTTAAAACAAAGATAATTATAGCGGCACATTTTTACACCGACGTTATCAGTGCGTACTGTTAGTTTGAGCTTTTGAAGGCTTTTAACACATTTTTTAATGGTTTGAAGTTGTGAATTTTTGTCTGGGACCAGGCTGTTTTCTGGCACAAGGCAAGTGTAGATGTTAAAAAAAATCAGAGTAGATGTAATATTTTGTAAATAATATTTATTTCATGTGAATAAATCCTTTAGAAATAATGTTACACCCCAGACACGGAGTTGATAAGTGTGATTTTAAGGAATCAGCCGTCTTTCTTTAGACCCTCAAACCTGCCTGTTTGTATATGCTGCACACTATGAATGTTCACTGCATTATAATAAGGGAATCATACAGCTGTAAACTTTGCCTGTATGTATAATTTGCCGACGGCTACACGCCGAGCTAATTGTTAAATACTTCATGTTTCTTCGTGGACAGCATTGTATACGTCAAACATTAATATTAAATACTGTGTCATCCTCACTTTCTGTCGAGGCTCAGCTTTACGAAATCACACAGGGGCTGCTGACCTGCAAAGATGCGACTTGAACCACTTTTTTTTTAACCGCCGCGAGGCTGGGGGGGAGGGTTAAAGGTCAACTGTCACAGAAGCCACAGAGGATCCTCCTGGGTGAAGATCCTTGAGACTTTTCCCTTAAACCAAGACACCATGGCCGGGTTTCACAGGTCTGCCCTGCAGCTGCCCCGGGGCCTGAATACATCTGTGTGTTTATTGGATGGTGTGGTACCACTGGCCACAAAACCCCAACCATTTCCCCAGCCAACGGTACACTTGATGTTAATGTTTAAGTGGGCTTAGTGGTTTTCCACCACATTGTATGGTGTGTGTTCAAACTCATAGTATTGGTTCACTTGCTAGTAGGAGTTTTGTTGACACTAAAACTTATTGCAGGGGGTCGTGCGGTGGTTTCTGCACCAGTGTCAGGATCTAATATACTTCATAGTGTAAAGACAGACACGATCAACCTCTGATACAGTAAGAGTAGGCCACACACCCAGAGATAAATGAGATTCCTCTCATTCAGTGTTGGTAAAGCGTATAGTAAGCACTGATTGGGAATCCACTCAGCCAGAACTAAACTGTGTTTGCTCTATCCACAGTGGAAAAAAAAATCGTATTAGCAAAAATAAATGTTGGTGGGTTGTTAGAGAGTCTGATTATGTGTGTCTCAGGCAAATTGGCGGTAATGAGTCAAGAGACTGCACTCGTTCACATACATTAAAACAGCGATCATTAGGAAATTAGGGCCCAGATTAATCCTGTTAATGACACACTGGTGCTCATGGGAAAAAAGACGGCCCCAGATGTCGGGATGCGGCGCCGTGATGAAGCATCAACTGCGTGCGACGGCTCCCGCTCTCGCCTCCTCTCTTTCTCTCCTTCCTCCGTGCCTGACGGTAACGCGGGGCTGCTCCTGCACAGTGCCGCCACTTGAAATGCAAACGAGGGGGGCCGCAGCCGACTGCTAATGAGAGCAGATCCCAGTGATAAGGAGCGAGAGGGAAGGAGAAAGAAGGGGGGAGAAGGGAAAGTGAATAAATTAAAAAAAGGAGCGATCTGAACTGAGGATAAGACGCAGCAGCAGGAACTCTGATGTCCCCAATTAGGAGGGATGTCACCCCCTGTCTGGGCCGTAGTAATAAAGCCCTCACTCTGTATTCGGAATCACATGGCTCCAACACTGTTAACATTCTAATATCTTGGGCGTGCGTGGTAACATTAATTACTTGGCCATTTGGATGGCTCCTGAATCTCCTTAATGTTTGCCTCCAAATGGAAATCTGAGCTCAGGCTTAGGAGTGTTACATTAGAAAATAATAAGTAATATTTACCCTACCAGCGAGCAGTCACGCCTGCTCCACAACTGGTTCCATTTCTCCTATTGACTGTTTGGATATACTGTTCTCCTATACAAAGACAATTATTCTGTGAATTTTAACAAGAAATGTGATCCCTGGAAATGGTGTCTTGTTCTTTTTTTTGGTGGGATGGGGGGACCTCTTGCATGTCAAAGCTGTTTGAGAGAGGCCACGCCACATTTAGATTTAATTACAGGTGTTTGAAATCTATGCAAATCTCCCCCAATCTATTCCTATCAGGGGAGGCCAATAATTGAAGGGAATCTTCCCAAACAATTCCTGCTACCATTAAAATTCATGGTCACCTTGAAAGGCATGTCTGCGGCAGTGAATCCTATCAGTTCTCCTCCTTCTCCCCCCCCACCTCCTCCTCTCCATCTGAGAAACAAACACTCTTGTTCTTTAGTCGCTGCAATATATATCATACCAGATAAGGAACTGCGGAGGAATGAACATTCTTCAGACTGTGACTCCAAATGGTCAACTTTCATCTGGTGGAAGCCGTGTCTACTGTATTGTTTTCAAAGTGTAGTGAACCCAAAAGAGAAAGGGTAAAGCCATTTTGGTGTGTGTATACAGCAGAAATGTGTTCTTTGGGGTGGCAATATAAGAGGAGCCCTGGATAAAGGAGAAAAAGATTACAATTTTCCCCCCATGTTGTGGTGGCAGAGCTGCCAGCGAGAGGCTGAGAGGAGCAGCGAATGTAATGGTTGTATTACTGCACTCGGCGATGCATTATTAATGCAAACGTGATCAAGGCAGGTGGACAAGCCCAGGAGAGATAGCGCTGCTTAATGAACAGCCCCCCCTCTCTCGGCAGAACAAGGCCTGGCAGCTGTTAGTGTTGCACTGTGAGGTGTGAGCTGCTGTACCTTTGTGGTTAAGGTAGCCCCTATTTAATTAAGAAATAATCTGCAGCCGCTCCTAATTGACTCTGTTCATAGACCGGTGCATGTGTCAGCGCCCACCTGCATTTTAAATGTGGACGTAAACGGGTGTTTTGTGCCGTTCATCATTTGTTTTCTGGAGCAATTCAAGCGGATCAAATTGTGCAGGAAATTATCTGAGTACATGTGCACATTTCATATGAAGACAAATTTCTTGGGGACTCTGAATGATTCTATAAGTACATAAAGGATTCAGACATCTGCAGACTCATTTCAAATGAACTAAAAGACAAAATAAAAATGCACATTTGTTTAAAAATTGTTGCAAACCTGCACACATCTCAAATTCTAACAATATTCTGCAGCTTCATTGTGCATACGTCCCCCAAACCTCTCTGAGATACAGATCTCACAGCAGTGAAGGACTTCCTGTAAACTATGCAGTGAAAACAAGGGACCAGGCACTAATCCTGCAAAGGTAACCATGTGCTGTGCTTCATTTTGAGAGAACTCCCATGTATGGAGCCTCATGGCAGAGCATGATTATTTAGAGGCTGTTGAATTCACACGCACCGTACACGGCTCGTAGGACTGTCGCTGATGTGTGCTGTGAGGATTGCTTTTATAGAGGATAACATCAATTTGACTTTAAATTTTCATTTAATTTTTGGAGCGCGCACATGGGCCTGTCAAGACTTTGGCTTCATCAGGGCATGTTTTTAAGTCACATACTGCCCCCTAGTGTGAGAGTGGAGGATTACACCAGTAGCCTGCTCCTGTGGGAGAGAGTGCTGCACACAGAGATGTATGGAAAGCATAGGTTTGGGTAAAAATGCATCATTATCCCAAATTATTTTTGCGCGCTTTTGTGTCTGTGTTTCTGAATAATGCCGTAAATGGAGAGCGTTTTTGGATTCAAACCAGTGCGAGGGAGCCTGGGGACAGTTTGTTTTCCCAAATTTGCTTTCAATGCAGTTAAACTCAGCAAAAAAAATGGACTGTGTCTTCATTAGGGCTGGCACCATTTCAGCTACACTACAAGAATTCACAGTGCCAATATTATCACAATTTCTGTGGAAAATCTGAAAAATATTAATAATAATCAGTCAAATTCATCTTTAACTTTGTTTATTGTGCATTTTGTGTCTTTTTTGGTGAATAAATTTCACATCAGACACGAGTGTAGGAAGGTGGAGAGGCACACAAAGCAAGAATGGAAAGAAACTAATTATTTAAGGGGAGCTGGATTATTTACACAATATTATCTTTAACATGATGTTACATTTCATGTTTTAATTATCATCGTTACACAACACTGCTAGTCCTCATCAAGGTTAGGCCGGGTTAGGGATCTGCTTACGCCACATTAGGGTTAGGGTGCACTAAGACTCTCAATGCTTGGTGCTCTGTGTACCATCACACATTGATACACTTGTGTGTACACAGTGTGGTGTGTGATGTATTCCTTTATACTCAAACCCCTAAGGTAATACCAGCTCCAAGCAGGTGAATCCCCCACCTCTAGCCTGGGACCCCATGCTGTTTTGCAGGGGACCGCAGCCCGCAAAGGGCCTACAGGGCCCTGCAGTAAAGGAGCAAAGACGTAGGGGCGTATCCGCAGCCAATGAGCACTTTAATAAGCAACACAGACCTTGTTTACAGCAGGCTCTCAATGCTACAAGGAGCCAGCAGCTATAATGCAAGGTGGGGATATAGTCACATTTGCACAGGTGTGATGCATTAACATAGGCAAAGACACAAACAGACAAAGCTCATATGGGCAGACACGCACACACACACACAAACTCATTGATTTAACCATGTTCTGCTCTTCAGACAGGTAGGACTGGGGTTAATGGAATACTTATGGATGTAGTGTGTCTGAGGCTGAGGGAAAGATTGGGGTGGAGGTGGGATTTGGGGTTGCGGTGCCGCCCGCCGCCTCGGTGAAGCCCCCGCTAACCGACAGAGCGCATCCCTTCGTCAGGGTGGATTAGGAGCATGTCAGGCTAGACGGAGCAGATAGCTGGGTTTATATATCACACAGGACGGACACACGGCAGCAGCACCGACACATACATCCTGCCCTTTTACAGAGGATTTTGTCACGGAATGGTTATTTATGACTCCAGATATGGACATACGCATGGGGAAATTATTCCGGGATTATATAGATGATGCTTGAAAGCCATCAGTGTTATGAATTTGAATGAGATGATAATATTTTTGGATGTGGTGGGGCATTATTTTATGGAGGAGGGATAGAGCAGTAATATGTTACAGCTGTTAGTTCTGACATGCAGGATTTGGGATCTGGAGTGATTTGAATTGTTGAAATTGGTTGGTGTTAACTTATCTGGAGATGCAACGCATGTGCTCAGGAAACCACGTGAATCCATCACATTTATAATGAACAGAGTAGACTCAAACTGTCAGTATTTAGAACTTGTTTAGATTTGCTCTGAACTCAAGGTAAATCCGACCAAGGCGCTCTGTAATACCAATGCGAGCCAAGGGTACAATTGTATCTCAGAACGACTTGTCATTATATTTCAGCCGAGCAAAAATAAACATTTGGATACCGTGAAGCCAAGAATTGATTGTGGCTTTGGGGAGGGTAACATTGTAGCCCATGTAGCTTTGCCTGGGGCTGAAGCTTACCAGTGCTTTTATACATAGTTTATTCCTACCTGTTCTCTCTCCATGTCTTGGACCTGTATGATAGTATCTGCTTCAATTCCCCAGTCTGAGCAATCTGTTTGAATCCACAAGGTTGTGAATAAAACAAACCTGCTCTCCTGCTCAGCTTAGTGTATAATGCAGGACCTCGCCATTGGTCATGAATTGACAAAGTCCACATAGAGCTATATCCCACACCCTTACCTGCTGGAAATAGCCATACAGCAGATATGCTACTATCAAGCAATGAGGTGGGAGGAATTGCATGACGGCACGGAGAATTCACGGCGCAGGAAAAACCTTCGGTGAAGATGAGCAGAAAATGGGACATTATGTTCGGGGAGTCTGCTCCCTCCCCGAGTTCGGCCCCTCAAGACGATGGTTCAAGGTGCGGGAGTGGACAGTGGACAGGAGTTGCAGGGGCGAGGCGTGCTAACAAAGCCACAGCCACCAGCCTGGTCTCAGGGAAGCACTAAGCCTGAATATTTCATGGCTCCTCCAAGCACAAAAAGACTACAAAACTGGCCTGGCTCATTTGGAGCCGTGTGCTCGCTGAAGGTCAGGACCCGAAAACAGAGAGGCATGGGGCAAAAGAGGCAGGGCCAGACATCAAACATAAAATAATATCTTTTTTTTTTTTGTTTTGCATATTGTTTCTCTATTGGTGTACATTATAAGCTTAGATGGTGCAGTGTTATTTTTGAGCGGCACATCACTTGAGACTCCCATTTCTCCAGACAGAGCCGGTTCATTAGATTGATGTATTTTTCTTCTAGTTGTAAATGCATAAAGTTGCTCTTTATTATAGAAAGCCTTGACGAGGTGGGTGTAAAACTCACATTCGCTCACTTCTCCTAACAACACAAAAGAGAAAACAATGGGGTGGTTTATACCCTGCAGACCCTAAAGGGAGGCGTTTAGCTCCTTGTGACTTTGTGTGCAAAGCAACCCAAACTCCCCGCGCTGGCGCATGGCAGAGAACAACAGCAAGAACTCAAGGGCTGTCTCTGACAAAAGGGAGCAGGATAGCGGTGTCTGAAACCCTCGTGTACCTCTTCTCCTATTCCCTCCCTAATCAATATCAAAAGCAACAAAAACGCAGGCGCGAGGAAGACACACAAAAACACACGCAAAAGCAAACAAATGCCTGTTCAGTGGGGGGAGAGAATTAGAGCACGGCGCCATCTCCTCATCTTACCTGTCATTATCTGCTTTAGCTCTTAATGAGTGCTCCTCTACACTTGGTCACATCACATTTGTTTTATACAAGTCCCTTTGAACAGCTGAGAGATATTGAGCCTCCTTTGATCATGGAATCCGTCTGAATTTCAAATCAGATAAGAACCCCCCCCACCCCCTCCGTATCTCCAGCTAGGTCGTCTCCACATTTTCAGTCACTATTTTGTTTGTTTATACATCAGCCGAGGAGAAAAAAAAAGAGGGTGAAATAGAAAGAAAGAAATCAGATAAAGAAAAAGTGAAGATGCGGGAGCCTCGCAGAAGGAGCATGTGGGTTGTATAAATTTTGTTCATTAATGTTTATGAATTTAACAGAGAAATAATAAAAGAATAAAAGAGCAACACTGCCACAAGATGCAGTGGCGTGCCTGCCTTTTTTTTTTTTTTTTTTTTGAAGGCAGCCGTCTTCTAATGATGACCCTTGGCATGCTGTGGCACCTGGGACCTCCCCTAGCATGAGGGAGGCTGATGAAAATTAGCCCATTCACATTTCAAACAGAATTTGGCCTGGGCCCTGATCACAGTGCCGGGGCCCCCCTCACGGTCCTGCAGAGAGAACACGCACCACCAGAGAGGATCTCCACCCGGCCAGAGCCTCTCCCCTGGCGATCATTGCGGGAACACATGGTGACATGACTGTGGGACGTGAGGGGTCTGGATGTACTCCGGCTGTTATTCCCTGTTAAAAGATTTAAACCATCGGGGTATGATAGGTCCCTTTGATGTTTGCTAAGCATAGAGCTAGGGAACAAGGGAGCAGGGAGAAGGAGAGAGGGGGGAGAGGTGGGGCGAGGTGTAGTGGTGATGGTAGCGGTGATGCGGGGCAGAGGCTTGTTACTAGAAGGCAATCATCTTTGTGGAGCCACACCAGAGGAGGGAGGAGATGCGTTGAACCTCTGCTTCAACGCAGCCACGCCAACAAAGGGAAGATAAAAGACAGAGGTTGAAGCCGGGGCCAAGACCCGCTGTGGAGCCAAGATTACTGCCAGCACAAAGTTTTGGCACTTCTACCACTCCAGCAACTTTTACGTTCCTAATTGCCCCAATTTGGCTCTTATTTCTAGAGGCGGGGAAAGGGTAGCACTCACAGTGAGATTATGTTTCATACTCTAGAAATATGGTACCTAAGAGAGCTGATTTTTTGTATTCTAATGGTAAAAACTGAGTTCTATAAAAACTGCACAGCTCATCACAGTTCACATACTGACTTCCAGGTTCAGCTTATACTTGCCCTTATTGTGTGCACTTACAGGATGGTTTACCTGTACAATGAGGGAATATTAATAATGACATGGACCACAAATAATGTGTGCACATGTACATTCTGACTGCTGAGTGCAATGTTATCATGAACAATAGCGCCCCAGGATTTTTTCTCTGGGGTGGCCACTGAAAATCTTTGGGTGGCACAACAAAACCAAAAGCCATAACTGAATTTTTAAGCTGTTCTCATTCTCAGGTTGTCAGATAGCAAAGCATAAACACGCCTCCTGTCTGTCTCATACACGCCACCTGCCGCTGAAACACGTTATGGCAGTTAAAATGTGGTTAATGTTGCAAAATGGTTTAGGCTACAAAACTACTTGGTTTAGAAGGAAGATTTTGGATAAGATAAGTATGTTTGTTACCAGCCTGCTCAGTGATTGTTGTTTCCAGGAATTTATTTACCTGGGTAAAAGAACTCATCTTCATCTTCTCATAATTTTGCTTAAGTTTCTTCAACTTTTCACCAATTTGTATCGGCATGTGCCCTATATTTAGCTCCGCCAGCTTGTCGGCTATTCTTCCATAGACTCGGCCGTTCCGAATCGCGGACTCAAAGTCGTGCTGAATTTCTGCTTCAGCCTGGACCTCGTCGTCTGTCCACTTCTCATAGCTTCTCTTCTTTTGCTCCATTTTCCAAATGATCAAAACACAAACAAAGTGAAGTGTATTCCACCAATCAGCGTTCTTCAGCAAACAGCCCCGCCCCTCAAGAAATCCGGGGAATCTGAAGTTTGGGGTTGAAGGAAAGTTTTTTCCCTCGGTGATTTTGGTGGAAACGTGCTGATGTTTTTCAAAATCCTGCGGTGGAAAAGGGGCTAATGCAGCAACCTTTAGCATAAGGCTCGGGCCATAGACTTCCATGTTAAAATGCATTTTAAAAGGCATGTTCACAGCCTGGTACAAAAAAATGTTTTGGCGTTTAATTTCCTCATTCTTGACATTCTTATATTCTATTAAGGCTTAAAGTTATTCGTAATTAAGGACGGCTATTTGTGAAGCATCACTACAGTCTACAAGTCAGATCCACTCCTTACTCCACCTTGTGGTCTCAGTGTGGTCACTTCTGGCTCCAAAAATCCAAAATGGCAAACTCGAGGTTTCAAAATGGGGGTCCACAGACCAGTGGTGATGTCACAGTGGCTTTGTCCATTATTTTAAACAGTCTTTGGTTTAGCATGAAGACTAGAAGAGGGAAACAGCGGGATCTGGGGAGGAGGTAATCATGTAATTTATTGTGAAATATTACAGTTACATATTGTAACTTTCTGGAAATGATTTTCAGTGCAGGCTACAGTAGCTGTTATTCCTGACTCCACATCCTGGCTCCAGCTCTGCAGCTACTTAACACGACTTTGGTATCTCTTTCCATTCCACTTCCTGTGTTTCAAGCCAAGTCTCACTCCTAAGTCATCGAAATCAGGCACTTGAGAAGTGACTTGTGGCGTCAGAAACCAACGAAAAAGGCGTCCTTTAACATCGACATGATACGTGGCCAGTCGCCGTTATAGTTTACCGGGCCCGGTGGCGTCAAGGGGAAACGCAGCGGGACAAGGGTGAAAGTTAAGGCTGCAAAAGTCCGACTGAGGTGGGAAGTAGGGGTGGTGGATGGATCCAGCAAACACCAACCTTCACCCAAAGAGCGGTATTCGCGTCTTGTAAGATTCTACGGCCAAACCCTGTTCTTTGTTTCTAAATCTAACCATGTGCGTTTGTTGTTAAGGGGAAAAAAACATCAGTTTGCTTTGTTGTACTGACATAGTGCATTTATTTTGAAAGAGACGGTATGTAAACATTACATTTCCTGTGAAAACAGAAGTGTATTTTGAGAGAAGACAATGCATGTAACAGGCAGAAGTTGGCACGGCGTCCCACAACGTCAACCAATGCACCCAGGGTACCTTGCATGTCATATGTGGACCTGGAAAGTCCATGTCCAAACGGCGATATGTGACGAGGCCGGAGTGAGAACGTGTTCTAACTATTCCATAGAGTCAGTGACACAGTGTCAAAAAGAAACTCACTGTCTGAGTTTGAATCAAGACAGATTTTAATCCATATTTTGTAGGAATTAAGCTAATCCCATAGATTTACATGTCAGTGATCAGAGTCTAGAAATCTGATCTGACTGTACTGATTGATCATTAATCTCCAAGGAATTAAAAAACAGTGATATCTATAATGATCTATTTAACGCCTGATGTTTGCTTTGTTTCAAGTAATGAATTCACAAGTTGATTTTGTCTTTGCTGGGGGTGGAGCCTCGTCAACTCCTGTGCTAATGTGACAAGAATTAGTCAAAGACAAACTCCTTTGATCCATAACATATACATTAATAGTGAATCAATTATCTCAGTTCATAAATTAACGGGAAAACCAGAACTTTTACCCTCTAATGAATGAGCAGTGCATAATTATCTGAGCCTTACTCTTAGCCCTGTGTTGTGTGTGTGTGTGTTATGTGTGTGTTGCATCCCCCCTTCATGGTACAGCGTTCGGGAGACAGATGGAAGACAGTCTCAGCAAAGGGAATACTAAAGATCTGAAAGCGTTTTAGAAACAATTAAAATCTTTGATGGTTTAATCTGTTCACATCAAAAGCAACAATCCCTCTGTTTGATTTTCTTTTGATGACACAGTATAAAACCGATTGAGCCAACTGTTAGCAAACACTGATGCAAACCACAGCCTGTAGTGCTGCTATACAGTACTTTACAATCATGGGACACGGCTCACCATATTGTACATGCAAAGAGGCGAAATTAACATTTGATTCATGTTGAAAACTATGTTTACTTTGACATTTTAATAGCTGTGGTTTTTTTCAGGTAAAAGCTGAAATTAAAAGACGTTAGTGATAAAAGATCGGAGGCCAAGTGTTTTATTTGCTGTAATCTTTTGGTTAAATGTTTGTCTCCGGGGGAATGGCCAAAGAATTTATAATCTGTACAACATCAGAGGACAAAAGTCTTATCAAACTGCCTAAGAAGCGTTATTCTGACCTATTTCCTTGCTGTCTTTGTGCATGTTCATTAGACAGTTAATCACAGGAGGGAGTACTTCACAGGCGGGGGGATTAGATGAGTCAGGGAGGCTTTTTGACATTCTGACAGTGTTCCACCGGGTCACTCCTCCTCTATTTCCTCCTCAAACTCAGCTCCAGCTCTTCCCTGGATACCCTCGCAGTCTCAGGGGAGCAAATTCATTTACTCATCTTCAAATCAACAACAATGCAAAGGCAGATCTGCTTCCGAATGTCGCGTCAACGTGTTGATAGTCGAATAATACACGGCAGTTTTATTGTTGCCGTTATCTTTTTTTATTTCTTACAGTAAAAAATATTCCAGCCGGTAAAAAGTGTTTTCACAGCTATTGTTTTGAGAATTTATTTTTCATAAAACATATCTTGTTCCTTTTAATTTACACATCCTTTAGTCGAAGTCAAATCACATTCCTGCCTGCTTGCGTCTGATGACCCCAGACTACTGAGATTTGCACTTGCGCCTTGCATGCAGTGTGTTTACATTTGTCTAAAAGCGGTGTAAATTGAATTCTGCTGTATGCTCCCGACAGTGACTACAAGTGTAAAGTGGCGTGTACAGAGTTGTACATACCACTCCTCTGGGGCCCAACCCTCCCTCATTGTTCCATCAAGGCTCAGGATGATGGCTCTGAGAGCGGGAGGAAAATAATCAATAACTCACATGGCATCCTGCATCCAGGAAGATTCAGCTGTAAATTAACTTGACAATGGGGATGAAAAAGGAGAGAAAGCTCCTCTGGATATCTGTTTGTCTGCTCTCTTCCTCAGATGCGGCGGGGAAAGAAGTACCAAACGGGGAGCAATTGAATGCAAAGTGCTCGTTTTCTCGCCGACTTTTCTGCAAGCGCAGCCTACCCCCCGACCCCTTGAGGCGAGACCAGCAGAAACCCGCATCAGATCAGAAGGTGACATATCAAAAACCGTGTCACAAAAAAAAGCAGTAATGGTTGCCAAAGATGTGGCAGCAGTTCTAGTTTTCTACTGGGCTCTTTCTATTGCTCCCCTGTCTATTGGGGTTGTATGGTATCAGAGGGAAACGCTCTCTCAGGCCTGCCATGTAGAAGCGGGATTTGATCTTGATGGCTTTGTGACAGTTTGGGATGAGGGATAGCGGTTAGTGCTGAACAAGAGACTCGGAGCTGATCAATGGGACGTCTCAGACAGGCCTGTGTGCAGAGAAGTTATGGGATGGTACCTCTGTGCTGCTCAAAAGCTCCCCTCTCCACTTTCTCACTTGTTAATAACCACTCATCTCTTTTTCCTTTGTCTCCAAAAGCACAATGGGGCAACAGACACATACAGCACTGGAAACTGACCTGCCGCCCACTCGCAAGAAGAGAAGAGATTCATTAGATAGAACAATCAAATGTTACTGCGCTGTTGGAGGGTGAAAAATAGGGCTGAATTATTAATCTTTTTATATCTATATTGTTAAATTGCAAGAGCTGCCATTTTAATCACATTATTACGTTACAATCCAGTCGCCAGAGCAAAAGCACACATTGTACATTTATGCAAACCGTGGATGAGTTACATTTGCACATTATTATGTAGCAGTAGTTGAAACTCTACGTTTAAACAATGCTGTGGTTAATATGTGGTTTGGCTTAAAACCACTTTGTTATGGTTTGGAAAAGATAATGTATCGGCTAGAAAATACCCACTTTTCATGGCAATATCCCAGAAGGAACCAAGCGGTGTCTTGGCAAAGAACGCTTGCTTTTTGTCACACTCTTGCAGCTATAAACACAGTGTCTTGTAAGAAACATCGTCTTTTCATGCCTCAGAACCTGCTGGGAAAACAGTGATAATTAGCTAAAAATCAGTTAGTTTTGTTGTATGTTGCCTGGTTGTCATGACACCCACAATCCCCTCCACCTCCGGATGACAAAGTCAACATTGTTGATATGATACATAAAAAATGCACAAATTTAGTTGTGTGTTTTTTTTCAGAAGCATACAACACTAACATTTTTTTCTGGCAACTGGGCTGTACATTAAAAACCCTTCAGTGAAAGTAGTTGGCTAATTTTACGGGCTTTAACAACAGTTGTCACGAGGCAAATTCTGTCAGCTGTAGTTAGCTCACATTAATTCTGCCAGCTGGAAAGTAAACTAGTTAATGGTGGTTAATATACTCTTGGCTAAGTACGCTGGTCATACTCACCACCCTTGAGACCTCAAAAATAGGGAGGATTTTGAAACCAAAAATTGGGTTCTTGGTCCACATATCCGACTTTTTCCACATATCAGTGTTTCATCATGGACTTTCCACATCGACATATAACATGCAAGGGTGTTGGTTGTTGATGCTCTGGGATGCTGTGTCAACTTCAGCCTGTTACATGCATTGTCTGTTTTCAAAATACACTTCTGTTTTCACAGGAGATGTACAGTTTGCATACAGTCTCTTTCAAAATAAAAGCACTACGTCGGTACACCTTCAATAATAAATGCATGTGGTTTGATTTGGCAAAAAAAATAACAGGGTTTGACTTTACATGTCTCACGGGAAGTGAACACTGGCCTCCCAAGTGAAACACACCCCAACTCAGATGTCTGCCCCTCTTACTTTTGTTGTTGTCCCACCACGTTTCCCCCTGATGTAGTTGGGCACGTTACAGAATAACAGCAACCGACCGAGTATCATGCCTACGTTAAAGGACAGCTTTTGTCATGTGTGTTTGGTGCCAGAGGTCACTGACCAAGCTCTGTTATTTGACGACTTTGGAGAGAGACCACGTTGTCTTGGTGTCTTTCCCCAGAAAACTTTGAGTTTCAGAGACACAGTTTCCCTACATTCTGGTGACATAAAATGACAACAAAATAAGTGCACTGCAACATCATTTTTATAGTATATACTTTTAATTTTACTGTTAATTCTCAGGAGAGAATACAGTATAATTTGCCCCTCTGGCGTGAACTAGTATTCTTCATTTCATTCATTTCACTCCACTGTATGACTGTATATGTATATCTATATACAATCTAAAATAATTGTTCTTTTCTAAACACTTGCAGTACCTAAACAACAAAAAACTGCAAGTTGCACAGTACAAGTCATTCAGCACAACCAGCACTAAATGACGTGCTCTTCTTAAAGTGAGAGAAGAATTTCTTTTAATTATAGTGAGGTTAGTTTTCCACATTAAGGTCACAAGCCGTCTCCAAGTCCTAAGAGATGAGGTCATTTTAAAGGTTCCTGCTACTTGTTCAAAGAGTTTAATCAAAGAGCTGCAGACAGAGCCACAGATGAATGAATGGATGCACCCAACTACTGTGCCATGACGGCAGGTCCCAGAGGTGCACGGTCACCAAAAGAGGAAACACGTTAAGGATCAAATGCCAGCAACCATGTGAAATCAAAGACGAAGCTATACAGCGAGGCACCTTTTACCATTTAGAGGCAGCTGCAAAGGAAGTGCAGGTTTCATTATGGATGTAATGGAGAGCTGGCCAAGGTCAGAAAGCAATCATCATTCTGACACCTCACCCAGCAGGCAGCGCTGCTCCTCAGGGCACCGCCAGCGCTAGAAGAGCTGTCTTGCACATAACAACAACAGGCGATGGAGGCCAAAGGCAATGTCACAGGCCACCCCTCCATCGATAACAGTGCAAAGGACCTGTAAGAGCACTTTCTCATAGCAGAAAATAGGGCCTGTCAGCGTGCAAAATTCTGGGGCTTCATGTCAGAGAGCGTAATCCAGCAACTGATCTTGGGTGTGGACATGTGTTGACTTGACATGTGTCTAAACTGGCTGGAGAAGCTGAGTCAAGAATAACCGCCGCTTTTATAGGAGCTAACCGAAGCTCAGCATATGGCAGGGCCCATGGTGGCGTACAGGAAAGACAGGAGGCAGAAGAGCGCGCGGCTCGTCCCAGGCATGAGCTGCCATCCCCGTAGAGGAGCCCTGTAATTAGCAAGGCTAATGAAGAATAGGGCTGAGACTAATGTCCCCGCTGACCTCTGAGCCCTCTTGGCAGGGTGAGACGTTGGACTTCAACAGAGCAGAACATGATACTATGCTATAGCCATTAACCCTGACCCAGCACTCCCCTCAGGCTTACATCTGGTGCAGGACTGGACCGGTACCAAATCTCAGTGGGCAGCAAGACTGAATACCTGGGTCCACGGGTAATGAATGGTCTGATAGGCCCTATTATCTCTCATCTACTCCGTTCACTAACTGTAAATTCAACCTTTAGGAGACAGTGTGTTATTACCAGGGTTGTGCTTCTCATACTGCTGCCATTGACTTAAAAATGCAATTCAAAAGTGCGTCTGAAGCATCCTCAGGACTCCTCGTTTTAAGTCTGCGCACTGTAGATATTCCATCATTATAGAAACTGTTGTTGTCTGTTTTGCACAGCATGGTTCCTCACACTGTGATTACATAGCGGAGGAAGACACCTGTCACATGGAGCTGTTACTAGCTGTTACTAGCTGTCAAGGCTTCCTACAGATTGCTTGCTGCTCATATAAATGCGTAGGAAAAAAAAAATGACAAACCTAATCTTGAAATGTATGATTTTGTGTTTGTGTATGCCCAAATCCCAATTTCAGAAACAAAACGTTCCAGGCTAAGGAGGCAAAAGAATTACAGGCTCTGGAAAGTGATTTAGAATTGCTTTGGAGGTCTTTAAAGCTACACGGTGAATAATTTTCAAGTCAGGGTTTTTTGGTGAAACTGTTTTGTTGCTGCTGGGCGCTGGAGATGAGAGACAGGGAGTCTAAAATGCCCATGGAAAGGACTGCCCTGCAGTATATATCAGCATTAAATTAGTTGTGATGACACATTTGAACGCTAACGGAGCAACATGACTGTCACCAGTCACCATTATAAACAGCAGCCCCGCTGATGTGTGTCAAGCTTTACATGTGAAAGAGGAAAAATACACATCAAACGAGGCAAAATAATGGACATCCCAGTAGAAAGCAGCACAGAGCACAGATGGTCATTATCGCAATTCATCTAACGGTCCGTCAAAAAATGTTAAATTATATTTGGATTATAAATACCTACTGTAATGCTTCACTTACCTCATGAGAGGACTTCTTTAGCCACACTGGCGTTATTGATCCGTCCGTCAGATGGTTGGTTGTTTCAACAACGACTGTGAATATCGCCATGCAATTTTGTACAGACATTCCTGGTCCCCAGAGGATGAAGCCTAATGATTTTAGTGATTCACTGACTTCATCTATAGCACCAGGTCAAAACCAACAATATTTTCATCAGCCTCAGAAAGGCTGCGATCACGTGACCAGCGCGCTAACGACAGTAAACAACGGAGCAGTCCTGAGCACATGTAATGCGGCAAAAAAGTAACAAAAAATTACAAAAAAGTTGACTTTTGCCCAGGAATTTTCCCCTGGAGTCACGTATTCGGATCCATGAGAACTTTGAGTCATTTTAAGGTACGTCCTCATCATTTTTCTCCTCCTAAACCTAACCTCCGTAACTTCACGTTAATTACGTAACTGTATGTTAAGGATGTCGTCATCCGGGGGGCAAATTTATTTGATATCATACGATATCGAATTTATTTGATATCTATTGAAATACTTTGTGCACTGTGTGCTTGGTGCTAATTAGCAAATGCTATGCTATCCCATTAAACTAAGATGGTGAACTGGTTAAACATTAGGTAACAGGTGGACTCTTGTGATGTCTGCATTGTGTTGGTATGAAGAGGCCCAGAGAAAGAAAGAATAAAATCCTCTGTCAAACAAAATGAAGTTAAAGACACAGCTTAACAGCACTAAAACATGAAATTACTACGGGAGCAATGTTGCCTTCCTCTCCCATGGAGCACAGCAGCCAAAGGAGAGAGGTAAGATGGGCGGCATTTATACCTATGTTAGCATTGTCGTTGTGAGCGTTTTAGCATGCTGACATTCATTTAGCTCAAATCACAGCACTGTGCCGTAAAACAGTGTCACAGAGCAACAGTTAGCGTAGCATGAGTATTTTATTATTATTAAAAGAGCAAAATTACAAATCATTGAAGTAAGATAAGAAGTTTAGAAATCATGCTTGTGTTTATTGTTGTTATTTTGATACCTTTACACTTTCTTTCAGACAACTCAGTTGCCAGAATGACTGTTGGCATTGTGCATTTCTGAATGTTTATTATGATGTGGCGGATTGGTGGTTAGGGAAAGACAGTGGGTTAAAGTACCTGCTTTTGTGCCACAATTTCAGTAGAAAACACTGCAATATTGCTGTAAAAAGCAAATGCCTCTCCGCAGTGGAAAAAAAAGTGACAGGTCACCCACAGTTGTTGGCTGAAGAGCCACTGGAAATACAGCAAAAAAGTCTTGGAGGAAAATAGAGGATTTAATAGTGTGTGGACAGATGAATTTAGACAGTTTAGTTGTCTTTATCTGGACACATTCTCCCCACAAATACAACATGCTAATGTTATTAGCACAAGCCTATGGCATTTTACATTGTTGCTAACTCACAATATATGTTACTATGGGTAGTAATAGGCTGCTTGCACCTTTGTAGTCATTTTTCGGTACGAGCGGGCTGCCATCCTCCATCCCCTCCTTAGACTTAGACTTAAGACTTAAAAACCCTTTAGTGAGAGTAGAAGTCCACTCATCTACTATATCACTTTAGAAATGTTGATATGATATGTATGAAACATACAAATGTAACTTATCTGTGGTTTGCGGAAACTTACAATGTAGGGATGAGCAATTACACCATTATCTGTATCGGTGTCTGTATCTGTTGAAGTATAAGTCATCTGTATCCGTATCTGTATCTGTGCTCTGTGTGGGCAGGGTTTAAATGTGAAGTGACCAGAAGTTGTCATTTTAAGCCTGAAATTATTATGGGTTGATCAGAAGTTGCTATATTTGTTGTTTATTATAAAGTATTAAGAGAATTACCTCAGAATTAGCCTTCAGTTCATATTTGATCACAGACGTAAGAGAGTGAACACGGCTATCTACATGAGAATAGTCCGTCATCACAAATACACATATTGATGTATTTTACTCGTACTTGTAAAAAGTACATTCTCTGTATCAGATACTTGTTTCATTTGAGCATTCGGCTCAACTCTAGTACAATGCCAACATTTTCCTTTGGCGACTGCAGATTCTTTTAGAAATGAATGTTTACCAAAATAATATGTCTAAATTAAACCTTGTTTTCTAGGGACATTTTATGATCTTGAAGCTGTTATATCACATCTATGTACAGTACGGGATTTTCCACACAATGGTATTGTGTAAAAGAAAAAAATCTTGGCAGGATAACCAAATTAAAATAAGAACTGTGTCGTATGTGGAAAAACGAATAAAAACACACCAGCTTTGTATGTGTCTGTTTGATTAGAGCAAGTTGAGGGAAAGGACAGATAAATATTGTATAAATGAATTTATTGTGTAATGTGAGCAATCAAATTAATTAAGGGGTCCACAGCTGTTGGAGGCGAATAAGGCCATGAATTTTTCAGTGCTACCACTTCTCCCTAAGATTTTACAATAAATATTTCTGGAGGTCTTGGATGAATTTTTCATGGCTGAGTGGGGGAGATGAAAGGCGAATGAGGGATCCAGGGGACGGGAGCTCTCTGCTGCTGACACACCACAGAGAGGTGCATCGGCTCCAATCTTTATCAATGAAACCCAACCGGCACTATTGCTTTAATTACCCTGCTTTGTCAAGCATTCCACTATCAATAAAGAAAGGCTAGGCCGTGTGGTCGGCTAACGGAGGAGGAGGAAGAGGTGGAGAGCGGGGTGATACCACGAGTTCCACTTGTTTTCATGCCCTCCCACTTTAGAGAGGAAATGATGTAACCGTGATCGAACGGAGGTCTAGACCACCTCGCCGTGCCACTGCAATACAGCTGCAACCTGCATTTTGTTTGGGAGCTCGGAGAGAGCGGTCAAATCAATCCCAACACCATGATGGTGTCAGATACAGCAGCATTAATTCAAGGCTGTATCATTTATTTATCTGAGATATCCTTGTAAGAGACAAATCAAGAAAGCATCAAACTGCTATATCCATACTACTGTATACGATACACCATGATAAATACTATTGATTTGCATGTGATTGTCTAAGCAGCAGGCATAGACTGGATGAATAAATCAGAATTGTGCACAACTTGTACATTCCCCCTGATTTGGTATTCAGGGAGGATCCTGAGGTAACTAATTCAGGAGAGACATCTGTTGGGTGGGCAATGCATCAGCAATATTCCACCTGGAATAGCATCCATAAACAGCATCCCTTCTCTTCAGCCAGTCCTAAAATACGGGGAACAGAGAGCAGAGGTGGAGGTGGTGGAGGAAGTTTTATGTATTTATGTAAAGGATGTGATAGTTTTAGCTCCATATATGCCAGGTTCTGAATAAGAACTCAGATCTTGAACATCTGTTTACAAAAGCAATGGGAGCTCTTGTTAGGTGAGGAAAGCAAATATTGTCCTTCTGAGTTCGTGGCCAAAAATATGTGGACACGTCTATACTTTTAGTCTGAGGTTTTTTTTATGTTTTGGGCCTGGCCTACAGACTGTCACCATGGTTTGTGGACTACTGTTTTGAATCCTTGAGTTTGGCAATTTGGCCGTCACCACCTTGGATTGTTGGAGCCAGAAGTGACCATATTTGGACAAATTCAAAAGGGTGAGTTGTATAAAAATTCATCCCCCGCATAGTTTTCATCAACAGAGAAAATTAGCTAGAAAAACCAAACCATTTTTGTTCCAGGCTGTAAACATGTTTCTAGTGTAAAGTTTGGCATTTAACATGGAATTTTATGGGGAGTGGCTCACTCTTGGAGTCAGCCTCAAGTGGCCATTAGAGGAACTGCAGTTTTTGGCACTTCTGTGTTGTCTTCATTTGCCAGCCCTGGATGTCACTGCTTGGCTTACTTAACAGATTTTTTGACCACTTTGGGTCCACAGAAACAAACTGTATTGACTGCTTCAAGGTGTCTTTCAAGGCCTGGACACAACATCATTGTTCCACTTAGACTTCCGATTCAGCCATACAAGTGTTGGGGGTAATGTGTTACAAATGTAACATGATACAGTAATACATTTAGTTTAAGCAGTGACAAAGTATTATAACGCGTTACCATCAGGATTTTGGGTAATATTATTACATTTGCAATGTCAAAGATCACGTTACCACCCAAAATAAACGGCATATAATAAGCGGCACATCTGGGTAATGCTGTGCTGTGCGTTTTCATATTCAGTGTGTTTCCATTAATACACACACAACATCTACAACATATCCCGTTGTGCTTTTGCGTTCAAAGACTGCCTGAAAGCAGCGGAGATGAGGAGCTGGCCCTTGGTTTGTTTTTGCCTTGTACCGGCGATGAAACGCTGAACTGTAGTCCTCTTGAACTGAAATACACGTTGTTGGAAATGGTTGTTCGTTTCGATAAGGTACAAACTTGATGCCACAAATAAGTCTACCACTTCTGTAAAGAAAGCCCACAGTCGCTTGCCAGCAGCACTGTTAGCAAGATCGCTAGCTTACAGTCTACGGAGGGGAGAGAGGAGCATTTGTATTTGTGTGTGCTCTGTGTCGGTCTAGTCATTTTCATTTTCCAGAACATTTCAAAACTTGCCAGGAATACAATGACAGATGCTGGAGTTTCACTGATGGTGCCTAGTTCTGTCATTTGACTGCCGCAAACCACACTTAGCGCTGGTTTGTTTCTTTAGGGAAGTGGCAGACTTTTATTTCTGATGCAAAGTTTGTATCTTGTTGCAGGGAACAACCTACCATTGGGTCCTAAAACTAATTTCACCATTTCCCATAACGTCACCTATATTCAGTTAAACAGTGCTAAGCAAATGCTGCCTCAGTTGGTTTTTAGGAATACTTTCTTAAGTTTGATATGGCGGATCCAGCTTGGCATCGATAGGAGGTGCTCCTGTAGTGGACACTTTCACACCTCACAATTTATATTAGTGCCAGTGCAGAAAGGAAAGGGTGGTGGATGAGCATGTAGCACGTCTTACTAAGACTGTTCACCACTTTCTTCCCTAAATATTTTAGTTGCCTAACCTTGACCTTAATGGGAGCAAATCTCTGCAACAAGAGTGAAGCTGTTAAAGCAGCAAATGAATGTCCGTGGTTTTGGGATCACATACGGGTGTAATGTTTGGTCGTCCAGATACTCCCTGCTACATAGTGCGTATTGCAGTACAATGTCAATGTGGTAATCTGCGCTCTCCTTTTCGTGTTGTTTTGCGATCTATTAATAGAAAGGAAAGCAGACAGCTCCACTCAGCACTTAGGAGGACCGATTGTTTAATTCTGTTATATTCTCACCAATCAATGCCTTCACTTCAAAGCGATGGGAAACGCTTGCATCCAAAGTAGATTGATCACTTCTAATACAAGTCATTAACATACAAGTTGTTAACAAGTGAGGCCTCTGTACTGTATCTAGGAATCAAGAGAGTCATCGATAAAGCCAATTTAAGACTTTTAATGTCTTAAAACCTTGAGTACACACTCCTCCACTCCGGAACGGGATCAACCAGCTGCTAAACCGTTTTCTTTCATTCTTTCTTCCTCTGTGTTTTTCTGTCTATCTCTCTCTCTGTCCTTTCGGTTCACTCACTCAACCTCAGCCACTTAGCTTGAAGCCTGTACTACGGCATGAGACCACTGGTATACTTTACTGATGATAAATTTATAAGCCAAACGGAGGGGAAAGTATTAAACAACCTTGTGAATAGCCGGGGTTCGCTTTAACCGAGGCGGCGTATCCTTTTCATCAACAAAAATAACTCTTCAAAGGCAGTAAAAGCATGCTTAGAAAGTAAAAGGCCATTTTAGCAGACGAGGCCGACGTTGGGAGGGGTGAAAACAGAAACAATCCAGCCTCTGATAGCCCACAACTCCCCTCCCCGCCTTCCCCACTCCTCCCTACTATCCCCAACCTCTGGCCACACCACTACCAACACAGCACACATCCCGCCCCTTAAAAAAAGCTAAATCAAGGCTTTGAAAAACATACAGTGTCTTTAATAATTCAAGCATTGGTGGGTTTGAATAGCCTCTTTAGCGTAGAAATATACAGTCTCCTGATATAAGATCAGTCCCTCAGGGGGCTCCCTCCACATCTCACTGCAGTGTGGCCTTTGTTAACTGCAGTACGGGCTGCTGCTTAAGATGCAACTACCTGCCTGATTATATAAAGTAGAAAAATGGAATGTATACAGGATTGTGCGGCGTGTACCAGCACTTTCAAAAATATATTTTTTTAATGGGTGTACATTTTGAAAAAAAAAAAAAAAAAAGAAGAGTGCTGTGAACTTGTATAACACCCTGTGAATCCATGAATCAAGTGCAAAGTTTTGCAGTAAAGCAATTATTGCAGTTGACTAGCATCTTTACTGGGGTTGTGGACTAACACAGGATTGTAAATATTTAACTATCTTTGCACCCAATGCACATTCATATTTCATCAGGTTTCTTGCAGTTTACTCTCAAAGCAAAGTGTTGGACTGCATAATTATTTCAGTTTAGGATTTTTTTTTTCCAACCTATTACTTTCATAAATACAGGAATTTGAGTTATAGCTCCTCAGAGGGCTAATTTAAGAAAAGCATGCATTAATTAATACAACCTAGATGGAGAGGAAGAAATCCCTAAGTAAGTAAGCTGTTGGCAGATATCAAGGATGATTTTCGCCTTCAAAGGAAATGGGGGATGGATTTGAGAGGATGCGGCGGTTTAATCAATACTGTTGACTCTTGAGGTTGGCAGGTGTGGTTGGTGCGCACCTCTCAGTAGAAGCATTTCCATCATTCAGGAGGAAAACCTCATCGCGGCCAAACTGGAAATCTACTCCCAACTTTCCAAGGCCCTCAGTTGCTGTAATCGTTGTTAATTTCCGATTTTGCATTTCTTTGTCTTTACTTGGCCGCGCGGCACCGCCCGGCACGCGGCTTCAAACATTTTGTTGTATGCTTCCATTTGTGTGTATGTCCATTCTCACATCTGATGTGTGGAATAATGAAATAAATATCGAACCCTTAAATATTTTAGTGCATTCTAGGAGTAAAGTGGAAGTGTTTTTCTGACAGACCTTGCCCCCCCCCCTCAACCCCTCCACACCCCCCCTTCTCTCTGTCTCTCTTCACAAATGCATTGTGTGCACTGGCCGGCCCAATCCATCACTCGGCGTCTGGCGGGAGAAAAAGCACTTTCCCAGGGTGGGTGTTTTTTAGTTCTGCCAGCGCTGCTGTTTCAGTGGGCACCCGTGAGACCTCGCTGATGGACACTCTGGTCATCACTGGCAGGGAGCTTTGGGACTCTTCAACCTCCCATCCCCTCCCTCCCCCCCGTTCCTATCTCCACCTCAGCCTGTTCCACTCACCTCGTGTTTTCACCAGCACCTTCCTTTGTCCCAGCAGTGTTGTGCACTCCTTTTTGACAATGATGACTGCTGTACCTGCCTGAATTCTCCCTTGCAAAGTGGCTTGGCCTTCAGAGACCAGCCACACCTCCGTTCCAGGTCCCAAGCCTCTCGGGGTGTTTGGAGACATGCACGTATGATTATAGCGTGAAAACTAGCTGGAGATAATCAGATTTCAGATTACATATAAATTTCTACTGGAGGATTACATTTGCCGCTCTGAAGGGATTCTCAATGGTGCAGCCTGGGAGACACACACAGTATTTTTCACAGTGGCTCCCATTCAGCCCTATTTCTTTTTTTTTTCATCACAAAGCTCAGAAGAAGAGGGTTTTGCGCATGTATGTGCTCAGAACAATTATGTAGAAATAAATCTATTCAAATTGAAGTCTGCTCCAGTTTTACTCCGACAAACTGAGATTTGATTTCCAAAATGCTCGCTCGTCTCTTCTACACAAAGAAGCCAGCGGGGAGAGGGTGCAATCGCTGGAGAGAAGTGGGCTGGAAGGCAAATCTAGGTGATGCGTATGTTCTTAGAGTGCCCCTGGGTCTTCCATGGGTAGGTAGGATCTGACAAAAGAGATCTGTACAACAAAAAAATCCTCCACTCTGCTTGAGCATGGGATATTAAGCCCAGATAAAGATTCTCTCTTAAACATACTCCCTTCTCTCTTTTCATCCCTCTTTCTTCCCCTCCCTCTGCAGTGGCAGAAGAAATTACCCATTGTACCATTAGATAAACCCAAACAGCCCTCTCCGTAAGACCTCCAGTTCCTCGTGCAGTCCCAGCTTGGCGTCCCTCGGGTGTTTGTTCAAAAGGAAAACTCTGCGGTGCCTCCGGGGGATGTTTAACTCATTGCAATGGCAAGTATTTAGAGAAAACTCAACAAGTTTGAGGCTGTCAAAGCTAGAATCCAACTGTCAGGCAGAATTATGTCTCAGAGGCGTCTGATGCGAGGTAATGACCAATTGCATCATTTTGACAAACCCGCCATCGATGAGAACTAGGGCAGACGGCGATTGCTTTTGCACAAGTGTTTCATTTGAATTTGAAACACTGCTGCTAAGTGCATTAAATGATGCTGATTAACTAAGATTATAGCTGCAGCAGGGATGTGATTTCTGTTTTGATACGGAGCATAAATTGAGGCAGAGCAAACAGTTTTTTTTTTTGAGTGGCTGATGAATAATTGAACGTCAGCAGAGGGTACATCAATAAAGTGGTAATGAAGCATATTTGTGTGAAATTTCTAATTCTCAAACTCTGTCACTCTTCTAGCAGTCCATAACATCTGGTGTTATGATGAAGCTTACTGTATGTTAATTGGATTCATATTAAATGGCACCTTTTCAAATGTGCCCGCAAATAATTCAAAACAAAAAAAAAAAAAAGGGAATAATAACAGTACTGTAAATAATACTCCTGCAACTGATACCACACTACAACCAAAATAGAATATGTCCTATCTTATTTCCTAACCCCGACCTTGGCCTTAACCCTACGTATAATAATAATAATAATAGTAATAATAATACAGCTACTAATACTAGTGCTGGGTTTTTATCATGTCATCGAGGTATTTGACCACAATAGAATAATTATTAACCCTTCTCCTAACCCTTACCTCGGCCCTAAATCCCCTGTATCATTGGTTTAATTATTATTATTAATTTTATATTTATTATCATTCATTGCCACACATTTTTTCACGTCATATAACTATGTTGTCATATCAAAATAAATCATTTATTAACCCTTCTCCTAACCCTAACCTTGTCCATAACCCCTACTATCATAAGTCTTATTACAATTAATGAAATAATAATAATATTAATATTATTATTAATAATAATGATAATAATAATAATAGTCTAAATTGTTTATATACTATATTGTCATGTCAAAACAAATTCTTAACCCTTATCCTAACTTTAACCTTCCCATAACCCCAGGTATCATTGGTGTTATTATTATTATTATTATTAATTTTATTATTATTATTATTACGATTATTATTGTTAATTACCACCTGTTTTTTCATGTCATATCACTATACTGTAATCCAAAAAATATATTATTTCATAGCTGTTTTCTAACCCTAACCCTAACCCTGACCTTGCCCATAACCCCTAGTATCTTTGATTTTATTTTTCTTATTATTTTTATTTTTATTATGATTAATTACCACTTGTTTTTGTCTTGTCATATAACTATATATATATAGTTATACTATATACTATATGTCTTTGCCCAAACCCCTCACCTCTGACCCCGTGGCTCAGGGTCAGGGGTTAGTTTATAGAATTACAAAATACACTAAACACTATGTACACAAAGCACTTCAGTTCCTCTCTGCTGCTGATGACTTGAACTGCAGTCTTTCCAAAAGTGAGGCTTTGGTGCCCTCTATCTTTGAGTCAAGGTGGCAAAAAAAGACACACCATTGACCAAATGTAAACTGATCAACTGTTTCTTGGTAATTTCATTCATTTGCGGTTAAATCTGGACATTTTTTACGACATGTAGTCTTAAGACTATGATGGACATGAGAGTAGATTAGAGGTCGTTTTGCCAGCAGAGGTTTATGTGTAACCTGATGCTGATACTGTGAGTGATGCTGAATAATTCAGCTTGAAAATTTTACAAAAGCAGTGCATGCCTTTGATTTTTTATTTACAACAGTGTCTACAGGTCACTTTCTTTGGAGTAAAACTGTTCCTTTGTTCTGCCTTTTTCTAACACAGTCGTGGCATGTTGTGTCCACCTGGAGTACTGTTGACCTTCTGCGAGACAGCTACCTGGTTAAAGAAGTCCATTTTCAAGGCTGTTCTTGCTCAAATCAAAACTCCATTATAGATTTTACCTCCAGGGGAACCTAGGGCTCACAAGGTCCTTGGCAATTTTACCTGAGGAAGAAGCTAAAAGGATTTGAATCTCCGAGGATGGGTGAAGAGAGGGAGGGTGTGAGGACCAGAGAGAGGGTGGGATACGCACCCCAGGACCCGAGCCCCTAATCTTTCTCTGCCAAGCAGGGAGCAAAGCAGAGCAAAAATGGAGATTCAGAGATGGTTCAGTGGCACTGAACCCTAAACATCAGGGCCTGCAGAAGTGGTGGAGGAGGAGGCAGAGAAACCTTGAAAAACACGGGGTGAAAAAAAGAAAAGGGATTGCCAGGGGAGCCAGTTTCAGCTCCCAGAAACACGAGCTTCCAATACATTTAACATATACGAAAGAACAACAGCTCTCTCCTCACACCATCCTTAACTATTTGTACTAACAAGACAGATGGAGGCCAAAGATGCAGACAGATCACATCAGGACATCTGTCACTTCATGGCAACAGCCTCCTTAATAAGTGACAAGGCTTCCTCACCCGTGGGCACAGGATGGGGGAGGGTGGGGTTAGTGTCTCGGAGCAGTGGCTGTGCAAAGCAGCCGTCAAAGTCATGTGGTGCCCTTTTTTTAAACAACTTGTCCCAATTACAGCCTATCACATGCGATCTGTGCCCTTGATTATCATCCTGGGCAGTAGACATCAAAGCTGCCTTCTATGGGTGCTGACACGAGGCTGTGCGTAATTAGTGGACTTCACTGAAGAGAGTTTCATCACCAAATGTTTTCAAAATACTGAATGTCTTAATTTGCAAGAAGGGAGGGGGCGGCGGTGGTGGTTCATGTCGGGAGAGAATGATGCCCTACAGAAATAATTAAAACATAATTACAGCTCATCAGCTGTGCAAGTGCTCACAAAGTGCTGTCGCTGAAGATCTGCCGCTGTCCTCGGGGCATCAGCGGAGTAGCAGGCCACATACAGATCTGAAATTCACAGCGTACTTACACCAAATACATGCTTATGTCTTATTACTAGAGATACCAGGAGGAAAATAAATTGGCCACAACAGTCCAAATTTAAATGAATGTCTCTTGCCGTTGAATCGACTGCTTATTATCCTCCATAAACACCTGCATTTGTTAAAAATATGTTGTCTGCCAAGGACGAACCAGGCAGCACTCATCAAACCAGAATGCACAGCAGGTCGTTAAAGCAATAACTTGTCTCCCCGGCTGATGTGTCAAACTGTATGCTCGCTAACACGGAGATGCACAGATTGAGGAGCCAGTCAACCTTTTAAATTGACATCATGTTAGCTCTGTCCCCTGGTTGCAGTGCGGGCTGATGGCCATTGGTTCTATGATGACCACTTGGTACAAATATGGCTGGCAGTGCAGTCCTGTAAGGGGAGAGTGCACGCTAAGTGTTTGTGACGAGTGCTAAGGCCATCGCTTGATTCCAAGGAAGTAATGAAGGCTGGACTGTAGGCGGTGTGTTTTCTTCATCCACCTGATGGCAGACTTCTAACAACCCCAGTGTCAGGCCGGCTTAAAGTCACGCATCCTCTCTGTGCTGCTCATCCGGAGTTATCACGACATGTGTTTATTCCTCCCAGCCCAGAGCCGGGGAGCCAAATGGCACAATCGTCACAATCAGGTCTGGTTTGATGATGTGTGCCCTGTTTGTAATACACAAAACATGTGTGTGTGCCAGGGAGAACATGCTTGGCTGAAACAGAATGCCCACTAGTGGTGAAACACATGAACAAAACAGAGATCACTGATGACATTGTAACTCTGTATTAAAAGCACATTTGTACACATTTATATGGAGGCTGGAATAATCATAAACTATTATTAACCATTATTTTTTTTACAGTCTATGTTTAGCACCTATAAGCAGCATATAAACACTTAAACTATATAAATTTCTTACATGTAAGTGTTTTTCAGCGGAGTTGTTATAACTCTATGAAACATTTACTCTCACTGGCCACTTTATTAGGTACACCTTGCAAGTACCGGGTTGGACCCATTTTGCCTTCCTTAATTCTTGGTGTCAAAGGTGCTCTATTGGATTGAGCTCTGGTGACTGTGGAGGCCATTGGAGTACAGTGAACTCATTGTCATGTTCAGAAAACCAGTTTGAGATGATCTGAGCTTTGTCACATGGTGCGTTATCCTGCTGGAAGTAGCCATCAGAAGATGGTACACTGTGGTCATAAAGGGATGGACACGCCAGAGGCTGACATTTTTTCGGGATTCCCACGGGATGGGAATCAGTTTCACTATTCGTCACGGGATTGGGACGGGATGGGAAATAAAGTCAACGGGAGCAGGCGGGACTGGGAATCATAATTTAGGCCTGTCACGATATGCGATAAATCAGTTAATTGCACAGTAAATTAAAAGGGATTAATCGCTCCATTCATGCGTGTTTGTTTTATCTTGTCTCGCTGCACCAAAACTTCTTCTAAAATGACTAAAAAGGACTCTCGTTTTTCGAATTAATGTTTAAACATGTTTATTTTAAATGCACGTGCAGAAATGCCAGCTTCAGGGTTTCTGTAACGTTTATTTGTTCACTTTTACCGCAGACTACTGACCTTCTATAGACTTCAATTATATTCGCTAAGCTAAGCCGCAATGCTAACCGCTGAGACCCAGCCGCTGGACGTACAGACACAAAAAAGATATCGATTATGTTGTCTCACTATGAAAATGATAGAGAAAGGGCATAACTCACAAATCGTCAGAGTATTCCTTTAACTGCACACCTGAGAGTGAGAGACTGACAGTCTATTTTTTTGTATTTATTTATATATTTTTAAGTGTTATTTCTTTTTTGCATTACTAAATATTCTTGTTAAATAGATGTTTATTTCTCTTTAAAAGGGTGTACTTGCATCAATATGTCTTTATTATCATTATATAAGTTTAAAAAATGGTCTAAAAACAGCAAAATTACAACAATAATAAAAATTGTCTTAAAAGCACAATATTATGCAATATTATCGCTTATCGCAATAATTTCCGATGCAATTAATTGCCCAGCAAAATTTGTTATCGTGACGGGCCTAATCATAATAACAATAATCAAGTTTTTATACAGTAGTTGAAACTAGCTCCACTTCCAGCAGCAACAGTAACATGCTGCTCTAACACTGATGCTTCAGTATTAATAATCTAATGATGTCATATATAATAATATCAGTCGGAGGATCCAAACACTACTTTTACTGCAATACATTAACTACATTTTTCTCTCTCAGAGCTGGTTCTTATGACGTGTTGTCTGACCACATCAGAGATCAAATGTGTTTATCATTCTGAACAGCTTCAAGGTGGAGTCAATGGAAAAATAATTAGGCAATAAACATCAAAACACAACATTAGATGTCATATTTGGGTTTATATTCAACTAAGGTAGGCCCTGTTTGATCCATGTACTGTATTTTTTATTTTTATTTTTTTTTACCGAAACACAACACGGGAGCAGGATGGGACAGGAGTCATTCTTGTGGGATTGGGACGGGACAGGATTTTTTTTTGTTTGTTTTCATGGGATTGGGACGGGACAGGATTATTTTTGTGGGAGTGGGATGGGACAGGACTGAAAATCCACTCCTGTGTCACCCTCTAGGACATGGTCAGCAACAATACTCAGGCAGGCTGTGGTGTTTAAATGATGCTCAGTTGGTACTAAGAAAATCTCCCCCACACCATTACACCACCAGCAGCAGCCTGAACCGTTGACACAAGGCAGGATGGATCCATGCTTTCATGTGGTTTACACCAAATTCTGACCCCAGCATCTGAATGTGGCAGCAGAAATCCAGACTCATCAGACCAGGCGACGTTTTTCCAATCTTCTATTGTCCAGTTCACACTTCACTTCTGTTTTCATTCAACAATGTCATCAAACACTGTCAAACACACTCATTGTAGCCTGTATCTCTAACTGTCTCTCTGAGAACCGTGTTCACGTGTGCACGCTTGCACAAGACCGTGAGACATGGGCACCGCGTTCATGTGTGTGTGTGCTTGCTTTCGTTGGTCTCGCGCTGGCTGGTTGGTGCAGCCTGGACCCCACCACACATTCGCATTATTGAAACACACAAAGCCTTCAAACACACTCTAAAAATATGGTTAAAAGATAATCAGGCCTGCGATCACAATCAGTCGTCCATACTAATCCTATAATTCTGTCTACCTGCTTGCATGCCTCTCTGCCTCCACATTGCCTGCTTGACTGCCTATCTGCTTGTCTGTTTCGCTTGCTTACATGTTGCTTAAATGTGCATTGCGTTTTGTTTTGTATTGTTCTGTAATGTTTGCTCCTGGTGTCCTGCCAATATGCTGCACTGCTACTATGTTTGTCTGTTTGCCTGATGTATCCTACCTGCCGGCTGAAGCTTATTTTCCTGTCTTTTAATGTGTTTGATGTGCTTTCCAGTGTGATTATGTGCCACTTATTATCTTTTACTGTGTGTGTTATGCCTTCTATTCTGATCCATGTGATTTTATACATGCTGTGCTGTATATTTTACTGTTTTTACGAAATGTCAAGTGTAATGTTTTTTCTTCCTTTTAGCTGGCATTTAACACCTTGCCTGGGGACTGCAGCTGGAAACTAGCTACTCAGCTAAAACTGGCACATTTGCAGAAATGTTCATTAATGTGCATTGTCCCTGTACAAATAAACAAATAAATGAAATGAAATGAAATGTTTTTGTTGCCATTTGCGGAGCCTGGGCTGCCTAAAGAGACCGGACTTTATCACAGCATATTCAGAGGACATGTAGCTAGCAGATCGTGAGGAGATGTTTGCTGTATGTGACAAAAACTTTTCAAGCTCAGGAAGATTTAGAGAGCCTTTAACCTGCATGTCTTTGGACTGTGGGAGGAAGCCGGAGTACCCTGAGAAAACCCACACTGACACGGGGAGAACATGCAAACTCTGCACAGAAGGGTTCCTCCACCCCGGGTTCAAACGCAAAACCTGCTTGCTGTGAGGTGACATTGCTAACCTCTGCACACAGCAGTTACGGATGCTTTATAAGAGAAGCTGTAATTCTTGACAAAAACATAATTTAAAACTCCTAAATTATAGTTGGTTATTGAACATGTGCTGCTTATGCTAAATAGAGAGTTCAGACTTTTTCAGTGTTTAATTCTAACTAAGAACTTTACACATATAAAGATATATATTTTAGGGCATTCGTTGGCTTTCATACTTAACCTGTTGTGCAGGATCACAAGTAGTGAATATCACAGACTGAAAGTGAAAAGACAGTTTTCACGACACTCTGAATTTCACTGCCCTCAGATCACAACCTGTCATATATCCATCCACCGTGTTGTACAAATCTACAGGAAATATAAGGTCCCAGTTCACCACACTCACGTCTTTGGACTGCTGGAGTAACATTTGAAGCCTCTTGCATGATGCCGCCGTTCAGTTTTACTATATTAAGTTGACAGATTACAATGTGTATAATGATATAATACAATATTATCTGATTTATTTATCAGTACAAATCTTAAGCTACAGTATATGAGGATATTTTCAAGTCAATTGACATAAATTTTAAGAAAATGATTAATTGCGGCTTATCAGGTGAACTGGAGTCTCTTAATTCATAGTTACGGATGTCTGTGTGTAACAGAGTGAACCTGCAGACCTCCCTCAGGTAGTGTCTCTGCCTCTCAGCACATTTGTCTGTACATATACTGATGAGCATCATGCTGCAAGTCTTTCTTAACCATGCAGGACATATTAAAAAAAACCCAGAAATTCATCTAATTAAGCTCCCTTACAGTTTAACAGTTACAGTGGATTAAGGTTGATTAATGACTAACTGACCTGGACAAACTGATTTAATCTAATCTAACTAATTTAATCTGCAATGCAAAGAACATACACAACTCAGTGCTGTTCAACATGCTTCAAATCAGCAGCTAAAATGACTGTTATAAAGTGTAGTAACTACCTACTCGCACTAGAGGACGACACTGCTCAAGAAATGTGTTGCGTTTCACCCACAGGCCTTTCACAGTGATGGAGGAACCTCTGAAAAATATTCCTGGCCTAAGAAGTGAAGTACTGGAGCGCTGTTTGTTAGTAATACTGCATTTTGTTGTTTAGGTCATTTTAGAGCAGTGCTTCCCAACTGGTGGGTCACAGTCCAAAAGTGGGTCACGGCTTCATTCTGAATAGACTGCAAGTGACTCCAAACGTGTCAAGTTTGTAAAAAACACACTTTATTTTTGAAGTAGTGAATTTACAGCACAAGCTTTTATTTTGAAGTGCTGTTTCCTGTTGTAGAGGGAGTGAATAACAGACAGCTACTGAACAGAGATGGCAAACTAACTCAACCATATGACCAGACCCAAGTATGACACTGAATATATTAAACTTTGTGGACCTTGAACCAATGACCAGGGAGAAATCTGGACCCTCTTACTGGACCAGTTGGGAACCACTGTTTCTCAACCTGGGGCCCAACCAAAGCTTCACAGAGGTCGTGAGGCCTTCTTGTTTCTGAGGGATGTAAGAAAACTCTTAAAAATAATAATAATAATAATAATAATGATTAGCAGGCCTATGTCTCAGCATGTCATTCATATGAAGAAAACTATGAAAAAATCAGAATACAGACCAAAAAATCATATTAATCGGCTTTTTTGTGCCTTTGTTAGACTGGACAGGTTACATGTGGCAGAGAGAAAGAACCACAGGTTGGAATCAAACCCACAGCCACTGCAGCAAGGACATAGCCTTTGTACATGAGGCCCCTGCTCTACCAGGTGAGCTACTAGACACCCCAAGGAAAACTGATCTTTGATGAAATATTGTAAAGTGACATCACTTTTCTTGTGCTCCTTTCTTACGCCTTTCGCAAATACTTAAACCTTTGAACCCTGAGAAAACTGGTGCGTCTTCTTTTAGAAACATGGGAAAAAAGGCAAAAAGCAACTTGGTAAAAAAAAAAAAAAAGTCCCACAAATGGGACTTTGTATAGATTTAGAAAATAGATAGATGTATAGATTTAGAAAATTATTCAAAAAATAAAATAGGGAAAAGAATTAAGAATTATTATATTTTTAAGCACGTTTTCCAGGTCATGTCCTTGACTGTTTATTTGTTTTTAATTTTTGTCCTTATTTATTTTGTTTTACTAATTTTCATGTTTTGGATTTTCTTTTATTTTTTTTACTAATTGTTATGTTTTGATTTTTTTTTTTTTTTTTTTTACTAAATTTCATGTTTTTAATTTTCTTTTTTTTTTTTTTTACAACTTTCATGTTTAGAATTTTCTTTTTTAACAAATGTTCATGTTTTTAATTTTTTAACTAATTTTCATGTTTTGAATTTTCTTTTTTATACTAATTTTCATATTTTGAATTTTCTTTTTCTTTTTTAACTAATTTTCATGTTTTTAATTTGTCTTTTTTTAAATCTAAATTTCATGTGTCATGAATTTTGTTCTTCTACTAATTTATTGCAAAGTATTGGAGTCATTTCTTCTGTTGTTGCCTTCCCAGGTTTTTGAAAGAAATCAAGTCAATTTGCTCAGGTTTCGAGGGGGGTTAACATTGAATAAACTAAAAAGCTATTTCAATCAGGGATACACAATAATATTGGCACGTCATTGGTTTTGGCTGATATCTGCTTTAAAATGAGCAGTCAGAATTGGCCAATGTGCTTTTCCTTATTATCAGATATTCTACTTCACATCTCCATTGAAATATCATTGATGTATTATAGAAAAGTGATTTATCTTTTCCAAGGTGCCTCTTGCCTGGGGCCCCCAGAGTGTCTTGAAACAGCCCTGGATATATATCGATATTGGTATCGGTTATCCACCAAGTAAGCTGTCATATATTGCCGTATTGGTTATCAGCAAAAAGTCCAATATCATGCATCCCTATCTGTATCAAGATTAAACTGTACAATTATAAAGAATAAATCCTTTTTTGGTGCAAAAAAGAGCTTCATTTCTATCTTCAAATAATAATAACAGTGTAATAAGTCATCCTTTTATTCATGTAGCACATTTTAAAACCAGGTTTACAAAGTGCTGTGCAGAGAAAAGAACCCATAAAAGACAATGA
Organism: Epinephelus cyanopodus; assembly: GCA_026686955.1. Lineage (NCBI taxonomy): Eukaryota > Metazoa > Chordata > Actinopteri > Perciformes > Serranidae > Epinephelus > Epinephelus cyanopodus. The sequence continues at coordinate 9,505,097 of CM048920.1, forward strand.
CATAATAAATACATAGAAAGAACACACAAAATGCGTGATAAATACACCGTTTACAAGAAGGAAACATAACTAAACGTGAGCAAAAGTACAACTAATGAAGAAGGTCATTGTGGGTTGGCTAGAAACAATCTACTGTCTACTCCTTCTAAAAAACAAAACCAAACAACTGTATCAAAAATAATGTTATGATTCAAGACGTTTCAAAAAGTAGAGAAAGGATTGGATGGGAACTTTTACCATTTTGGTGTGTGACGTGAAAAAAATATTACAAGTATATGAAAACTGGAATGCATAAGGTTAATACTTGGTTATACCTATAGAGTTATTTAATTTGTTTGTGCAGCATATGTCATTGTTTGTGGTCTATACTGTAGTGGTAGAGTAAAAGAGTTGGTCTTGTCTTCGGAAGCCACTGAAGCAGTAATAATTTTAAAGTGTAAAGAGGCAGGTTTCTGCTTTAAATTGTGATAAAGTAAATGTAATGTAATGGCTACAGACTAATAACACTGTCAGTGGTTAGATTGGTTCCATATAAGCCTTGTTTTCACTCTGCAATTTTGTCTGTCACTGGGAACGACCTCCTGTGAAACTGAAGGCTCCATCAAAGCACAAAGGAAGTGTGTCATCCAATGTGCAACACAACAGGAGGAGGACAGTGCTACCACTTTTCTTGCTAGCTCTCTGACTATTCCCATTTACTGAAGAGTACTGAGTACTGTACTGAGAACTGAAATACATGAAATGACCATGACCTCTGCACACCACATTACGTGGTGGCAGCACGGTTGGGTTTAGCCACCAAAACTACTTGGTACGGTTCAGGAAAATATTGTGTTTTCAGTTCAAATAACTAAAACACGTTGCATGCGTGGAATGGAGCGTGAGATGGATCGGCAGTTTGGGGCTGGACCGTCGCAATGAAGAGGGAGCCGAGCCGGAAGGCAAAGCTTTCAGTTTACTGGTCCATCTATGTCATGAGCTCTAGGTAGGAACCGAAAGATTGGTGTGGTCGAACTGAGTTTCCTCCGTGGGGTGGCCTTAGAGACGAGGTGAGGAGTTCGGACATCCAGAGGGAGCTCGGAGTAGAGCTGCTGCTCCTTCGCTTTGAAAGGGGTCAGTCGAGGTGATTCGGGCATCTGATCAGGATCCTTCTGGGAGCCTCTCATTAGAGGTGTTCTGGGCACGTCCCACTGGTAGGAGGCGCCGGGGCAGACCCAGAACACGCTGGAGGGATTATATATCTCATCTGGCCTGGGAACACCTTGGGGTCCCTCAGGAGGAGCTGGAGAGCGTTGCTGGGGAGAGGGACGTCTGGGATGCTCCCTCTGTTGCCTCTCTAAGCACCGAGTTGGAAGTACTATACGCTTGAATAAAAATGTACAGCAGACAAGCTAGAAAGAGGACAAAAACCCTGCACTCCTTCTTTATATCAAACCATGTAAGTTGAGTTGCGTGGTTTCTGATAACAGTTAGCTGACATTAAAAGATCTTTTGGTTATTTGGGTTTGGTTCCTTCCTTACTCCAGAGCCATCTGTCCCCCTCACCTCTTACATAAAGGCTACGCCCCTGCACCAACTCAACCTCCTTCCTATGTGGACTTTCTTGCTCTTTTAACAATCTATAGGATCGTGCAATAAATCTCGCGCCTGATGCCATTTAACCAGGATACTTGTGCGCCCACCAAAACAAGATCTTAACTGACTTTTCCTTTGGCCTTGTTTCCATGGTGCAGTCATGTCATTTCAACACAACGTCATAATGTGGTGTTAAGAGGTCTTTCACGTATTTCTGTAGGACTGGACTGCGATGTAAGGTCTTTGCAGTTACTATCCCCATTAGCGGAAATGCCTGATGGTGGAACAACTGGAGTAACTGTAGACAATATGGTAGTTGCTCAGCTCTGAGGAAAACACAAAGTGATCCAGTTGATTTGCGACACTGGAACAAATAATACTGCTTAGAAATCATGGTGGTTTGTGGAGAAACAGAAAAACATATTTGCTCCCTTAGTATGACTTTTTCCATTCAGATTTTGGTTTGACTTGTTCAAGTTTTGAAATATCAATACTGAGATTTCTACCTCCATTCCAATAAAATGGATGGAATTGAAATTCCGCGTATGGTGTTTACAGCCTTAAAAAGTTTCAGCAGCTACATCTCCTTTCAGGAGCAGCGACCCAGTCACTCTAGATATTTAACACACTTGCTGTAAACAGGTTTCACTAAGAATATTTCTGTGATAAAATGTAGGTTAATAAAAACTGCAAGGTCTCATCCAGGGCAATGGGTGCACTGCTACTGGAAAGAAATGTCGATTTTTGTCAAACATTATATTTTATTGCAGCGAGTGCCACAGACCAAGTTCTACTCGCATCCACTTTATTGGTGGAGGTAGAAATGTTAAAACCACCAGCATGGCTAGATACCATTACAGTTTCTTAAGTTGACGTCCGTCAAGTGTATCAAGTTCATGTGTGAATATAAAAACACAAGGATAAAATGGGGGATTGTTTCATAATGATATAAATTTCCATAGAACCACTGTGGATATTTCTGCATACAAAAGGTAAAAAAATATAAGCAGAGTGATTTAACTTCTACTATGTACCTACATTAAAGGGTAACTTTGGTACTTTCCAACCTGGACTCTATTTTCCCATGTTTTTGTGACTGCGTGACTGATAGGAATTTTTTTTTTTTAAATTTGTTCAGTATTAAACAAGACTGTTGCAGCCAGCAGCAGCAAAACCACGCTGCAATGTAACCACTCGGGGCATCTGAACACTATCGAGTTACATCCACTACAAGTTTGTTTTTGCGACTGACAGGATCAGATTGTTATTCAATGTAACGACAACTTATGGAAAGGATCCCTACAGAGACAGGCCTTTTTGCTAAAGAGTAAAATCCTTTTTGTTTAACCAGAAACTTTCCTGAAATGGCCATCGCCAAACCCGCCAGACTCAGTTTAATTAAACAGTCATTTAAGTGTGTATTAAGCCATTTTATTTCATCTCGGGTGAATTAAGTAGTCTAGCAGGGGTATGAACCAGACGAGATACAAAGACAAATTAACCCATTTTTCGATGTAATTTGGACACCAGGAATCAAATGGAAAGGTCATTAACATGCTACAACCTCTCTTTTTTGGTTAAAAAAAGGTAAATGACACATTTTAGGCTCATAACAATATAACGTCTGCTATTCTGACTCGCAGTTGAAAATCTACATTTTTCGTAATTAGCTTGGACATCAATTCAAGATGGCCGCCAAACAAACCCCATGGGCCATGAGTTGACCATGGCAACAAGAAAAAATCTTAACTAGACGCTATTAGGGTCCCAAAAAACCTACTAGGCTAAAAGATTTATTTCAACCAAACCAGAGGTGGTGATTATCTGAACAGTGGAAAGATAAGTCAGCTTTTGTGAGTTTTATTTTGCTTCTGTGGCTTTAAATGAAGTGTGTTTTATGATGACAAAGTTTATTTAAGTAGAGGCTGGTGGGTTTGACGATTACGATTTTGGGGCTGTTTCTGTTATTAAAAGGATGCTACTCATTAACAAAGAGATTGACTTCTGTATGGATCCTTTCCATTATGTTGTCACACAGACAATTCTGGACCAATCTCAAGAATTGCTATTCCGATTAGTCACTCAGACACAAAAGCATGGTCATGGCAATAGGGTCCAGTTTGAAAAACACCAGAATTCCCCTTTAACGGAGAACAAAATGAAAAAATAATATATATATATAGACAGAAGCAATGATCATTTCTAAAGCTCATCTAAAATTTCTCCAGTGGTACCAACCTTGCATGTGCTGTGGTATGCTCATTATATAAGTTGCTAAAACATCATGAAGTGTACCAATACCGTACCCTGAACTATTGTTCCTAGTGCCATGATAAAAAAAGACTTCTACACACCTAAGGTGAAATGGCAGACGTCTGATGCCACGTAGGGTGTGACTACCGCCCATCACTTAGACACTTACACCCATTGGGAAAAGAAACACTAGATTCCTGATTGATGCCCTCTTTGACCTCCATGGGGAGCGAGTCAAAGAGATGATCCTCCACAATCAGGCAGCTCCTGCGCAGAAGGCTGCACTGACCGAGCTGAGCCGGGAGACGATCCAGACAGTTTCCCTTCAGTTCCAGATGTGTCAGCTGTGAGAGTTGGCCAATCTTCTCTGGGATGGAGGAGATACAGTTGTGGCCGAGACATAAGGTCCTCAGTTTGTTGCACTTGAACAGTTGCTTGGGAACTACTTCGACTTTGTTGCCATTTATGGCAAAATGTTGGAGGTTCTGCAGAAAGCCAACCTCCAGAGGTATTACCACTATGGAGTTGTGGCTAACATCGAGGTACCTCAACTTGAGAAGGGTGAATAATGATGAGGGTAGAGACTCGAGCTTGTTGTGTGAGAGATAGAGCGACTCGAGGTTTTTGACATGGCTTATTGACAGTGGAATAGTGATGATCTTATTGTGCCAAAGTTTGAGGCACGTCAGTCTCTTGAGGTGCTGAAAGCTGATGATCTCCTCGATGGTGCGGATGTTGTTGGATTTTAGATCCAGTTCCTGAAGGTTGGTCAAACTGAAGATAGCGTGGGGGATTCGCTCCAGCTCACAGTTAAGAAGCTCCAGTTCGGCGAGATTCAGTATTTTCTTCAAACTGTTCAGCACTAAGAGCTTTGTACCATCATTATGAATCACCAGCTTGATCAGATGCGGAGAAAGATCCGTTATGTTTGTTGGGATCTTTGTGAGGTTGCTTTTGAGATGCAGAATTTTTAGGTGCCTGAGATCTCGCAGAGACTCGAGTCCAATCATTTTGTTGTTTTCTGAGTTCAGGTTACCAATCAGGTATAGTTCACTCAAATTTTTCAACAAGTATACCCAGCTAGGAATCTCAGCGACATCTGTGAATTTGACATGAAGGCACCGGAGGTGATCGCGAAGAAAAATGAAAGCAGTCTGTTCAACTTTGGCTGGACAGTGATAGAAGTGCAGCTCCTGGAGGTTTATCATCTGTGAGATCTTAGCTGTTATCCTGGCCTCTGGGATTAATTCTAGTTTGAGGATTTCCAAATCGGTGAGATCAAACACAGCATCTGGCACTCCAGAAAGCATAAAAAGATGGAGTTCCAACTTGTCTTGAGGATTGCGCGTCACATGCTGCCGCAACTTCTCAAAGGTCCACTCATGGTTCAGGCTAATCTCCCGTAGTTTGTTCTCACTCACCTCAGAGAGAAAAACACCAAAACGCTTTGAGTACAGCTGGTCGTACTGATCGACCATGTGGAGGAGGAACGCAAAGTCATTCTTAACATCCGGAATGTCACTGAAGCTGCTCTCCTCTCTGACTTTCTCAAAGGAATACTCTTTTAGTGGTCGCCGAAAAAGCCAGAACAGCGTGTATATGCAAATTACACCGTAAGCACATATGAGAGCAATATAACTAACAAGGAGTTTCTTTAACATGAACGCCATGTTGTGTGTACAATGGAACTTGGTGTATCCAGTCAAATGCTTTATTTCAGGCTCACACACATGGTCAAAATCTATAGAGGCGACAAAAGTCATCGTGTAGCACAGGATCAAAATGAATTTGACTGTTTTGATAACTGTCTGAATGGCATACAGCCTGTAAATCAAGTCACTGTCTTCCACATGGGCACGAAATTTCCGGACTTTTTCGAACAGGGCTTTTGCTTGCTCGCCATCTTTCTTGTCCAGTATGGTCATGGCGGGAACTTCACTAACCAGCTTTTCAGCTGAAAACGTGACCCCAGATTTAGTCAGCATTGGGGCGGACTGGTTTGGACTCCCCTCCTCGCTGCTTGTGGACAGATGCTTCAGGAGGGAGGAGGCACCCGCCAGTCTCTGCTTGTTCTCCTCCGAGTCCTCGCAGGCAGTCTCTGACAGCGCTTTGGTAGTCCAAGGCGATTCGAAGCATTTTCCCAGTATGGAAACAAAATGTTCAATTTTGGAGCTTGTCTTTGGGTACTTGAACCAGAAGTTGCTACTGACCATTAATACAATAGTGTGGATGAGAGCGAGGTATGGGAAATACTTTGAATACCAAGGCAGGGCAACATGGTAGCACATCTGGTTGACGAAAACATACTGCTGAAAATCCAGCTTTGTCCTGACACCTGTAGGCTGAGGCTGCCCAAAAGTACTCGGCTGTGTGAAGGGAATTGTAGGTGCGATGCTGTCAGGAGGCCTTCTTGCCATTAAAGGAGCGGCTTGCTCTCCAATGGCACTTTCTTTGTTCCATAAGCTATCAGCTGTCTCTGGTGGTTGGGGCCTTAAGAAGCCCCCAGTCCCCTCTGGAGTTTGTTCCAGAATGGGAAGACAAACCACTTGGTCCTTAGTCAACTGCATCGTCCCAGAAAATATGGCCAACATCAACATGACAATACCAAGATAATCCATGAAGACATCCCACCATGGTTTCAGTATTCGATAGGTTGGCTGGATGTCATTCAGCGAGGCTACTTCTGTGAGGGTGAACATTCCTGCAACAGACATAATAAAACAACATCATGCTTCATTTCTTACATTACAAAAAAAAATAAATCATATAAGATTATTATCCCAGTATCATCTCAGTTTGTTTATGTACTTCCACGGACTTTTCTAATTACATCAATATAACCTCCCACAGTGTGCATGATAAACACAGTTTTACAGAAATGTGTGAAACTTCTTAACAACACATTACATGGTGGCGGGCACACAGTTTGTAAGGACTACGTGCAGGCAACATGAAAACAATGCCAATGTAAAGTCTACTACAAACAGCCACAGTTTTGTTGTGAAACGGTCACCATTTGGTTAGGTTTAGGGAAAGAAAAACACTAAGTTAGACTTAGAGGACAAAAAAAAAAAAACTTGGTTAAGTTCAGGAAAAGATTGTGGTTTTGGTTAATATAACTATGTACGGGAGGTAAGTGACATATACATACTTTTTTTGTGTTATGTTAAGTGTGTGAAGTCCCCAACTAAGCTGACATTTGGTTTTACACGGGACAAGAACATCGGTCTCCTGGTTGAAAGTCCATGTTTGTTTGACCTATAAACCACCCCACAAACTTTCTTGCTCTTATACTTAATTTGTGAGTCTACAACAACAAAGGACCCTCACTGACTTTGCACTGACCTTTTTTCATGTTGCCAGCATATAATTTAACACATTTCATGCCCATCACCATGTATGTGTTGTTAAGACTTTGTGTCCATTTTACATTTTTCTATGACATGTAAAAATGGACCCAGAAAAGTAAGGTTTCTTACTGTTATGGCCACCTTGCTTTCACACTCTGTCTTGGCTGCTATCAATTCTGTTTTCAACACATTTTTTTAGCTGTGACCAGCGGGATGTAAAAGTTAATTTTGCAGAACATGAATTCATGAAAATAATCATGTGTTACTGCAGGACAAGCTTTTACTTTGCTTCACTCCCTAACAGTAATTAATAGTAATAGTTGTAGAGGTACTGCTGAACCACAAGTACTGTTGTATTGTGGCAGCCCTTGCCTACAGTACGTAAATCTAAAATGTCCATGTTTACCACCAGAATTTTCCCTTGGATGGGTGACAAGTGGAAAACATAATGAAACAAAAAATACATACAGTGGTTAACGGAAAGAGATAAATAATTTATAGATCTCCATTTCAATTGTGCCATGATATAGATATAGGATGTTTGTCAGATTAACAGATGATTATACAAGTCAACAGAAAAGCAGTTTGTTGAAAAACTACTTGATTAGCAGCTGATATAAAGACCAGGAATCACTGGATAAAACACATCACTTAAGATAACTTTACATTTGTGCATGGAGCATACATAAGTTACTAAGCTAGCTAGCTGACGTTGGTAGTTCAAAGGGCCTATTGGGCAAGACGAGAGATGTAGGCTAGTTCATTTAGCAGTTTCACACAAAACTGAATCGTACGACAACAAATTACCAACAAACTGCGACTTCCTTGACTTGCAAAGTTATCTTTTAAACTGACAAGTGTCATATGTTTAATTCAGTATGAATATATGCTGTGTGGGCAGTATAGCCGCTGTCAGAGCAACATTTAGCATCTGTATGAGACGCACCGGTTTTTCCACCAACTCCAAAATAAACCCGTCTGCATTATTATAAGACACTCCGAGCAACCGACGTAGTTCAGAACATGAAAGTCCACTCAAGGTGGGTGGATGGCTTCAACAAACACCAGCATTCTCTTGTGTACAAAGCTATTCTTAACCTATTTCCAGCATATTTATGTGTGTGCATGAAGCAAAAAATTGAAAATGGCTGCTCTCCGTTGTCAAAACATGTTCTTATTGTCTGTAAAGAGTTTGACAAGCAAGTGTGTATGTCTGCAGCTCCTCATGTGTGAACTCTTCTGCAGAAGGACTTAAAGTTGCTCTCACTGGCTGTTTCAAAGCACTGTTGCAGGATTTTTGTACATAATCTTCTATATGCCAATGTCACGTTGAGACTTTTTTCATGGTTCATTTCCAGTATATAACATACTTTTAGGCTTTTCTTTGTAGTCATCTTATTTTGTGTTTTATATTGCACGTTTTAGAGCTGTACATTTGTATTCTGTATTTTTGTCTGTCTCTAACTTATGTTGCTGCCCGTCTTGGCCAGGATGTTTAATCTCAAGAGGTTTTTCTGGTTAAATAAAAAAGGAGAGCGGTGTTCGAGACCAACAAACAACAACAACAGTTCCAGGTGTTTCTTAGCAACACACTGCTGACTTTGCAGCACTCAAAGCCAGTTGTTTTTTTTAGCAACATCTGCAATCTTTTCCTAACCATAACCAAGTACTTCTGTTGCCTGAACCTAAACGTCAACCCCTTCTGTGAAAATATGATGGATCAAAAAATGATTTGTCTCTCGTAGTTGACAACCGTACATTTGCTTTTTTAAAATAGGGTCCATGTGGGACACCAGAAGGGGAGTGACATCGCTTGTCTGTCGGTTCTGGTAATGTGAGAATTGCACAGGATCCTGTAATCCAATGCAATCAAATACAACTGTCTTATGACAAATGTATGTAGCTGTGGTGTTGTTGTGTTGGCTCACTTCAAACTCTAATGTGTTTCTAATTGTATTCCATTGTATTCTATATTCTCTGGTCACTTGTAAATCACACCTGGCAGACATTATATGTCCTGGCTTTACTGATTGTCGAGGACAAGCTGATCTAAGCAGTGCACAGTACATGATGGGACAGTGAGGGCTGGAATGACACACTGGTTGTGCCACATTTCCCAGTCACATTCAGACAAGGCTCAGAGAGAGCTGCCCTGTCAGTGTTATGGATTTAGAGAGTGCGCTGCCCTTGAACTGGGACAGAGCACACATGTTGTCTGCAGAGACAGTGCGTGTCATGTGCAACACAAATTCTGCTCTTACAGTCTGAGCTCTCCATAACTCACCGCCTCCATTGGTTTTCTTTACAGTGAGCTTCTCTGTGCATACAAACTACTTTACCCCAAATTAGCCTCTTTGCACAGAGTTTACAGTCAGGTGCTTTGTCAGCACTCCACACCACAAATATACCCTCTCGCCTTGGCGTGATGCTGCATGCTGTAAATAATGTATAGCCTATTTATATCTCTGTATCTGAGTGTTTTCCTGTGCGTTATAATAGAAACGCATCAAATAACACGAAAACATAATCTGTGTCACCGCTGTGTCTGCAGTCTATTGTGTGTGCTGAGAGCATGAAGGTCACTATTTCCATCGGGGCTGCAGAGCAGAGCAGGCTGAGACCGGCTCCAGCAGCAAGACGCATCCATGGACACAAAACAAGAGGTGGACCTGATGTCCGTGGAGCCTTTAAACGCAGCACTCGTATCTGGGTTCCCTTACAGAAAATCACGACGCGTTCACATCACAGCAGCACTAAATCCACTGCTGGTGCATTATAACAGCCAGCTCCGCTCGGTTATACCCCGCTATATAACCTGCTAACAGTGTCGGGCCAAAGCGCACAGTGGGTACATTTGTAGACCCTGAATAACCTAACGGAGGGCCGGCAGAGATACGCACCTTCAGGAGGTCTGATCCACTTATGTCGATGCCAGCAGTACCGAACAACGCCTCTGTTTACATGCCATGTTTGCGTGCCGTGATGAAGCCGTCCTTTCTTCGCATCAGCTCAACCGTGGGCCTGCTGGCCGGGCTGTAAGCAGCTTAGCTGACTACCCCCACTCCGCCTCAGATGGTCGGGTCCTCTGCCTCTGACTGGCGACGCAGCCGGCACGGCAGCACCAGCTGCTGGAAGTGGACCCGGCGTGATGTTAGTCGCACACTCGTTGCTCCTCAGTGCGTTTCCCCATGACCGTCAGGTGGTGACAGATCTGTTGTAACGTGCAGGAGAAATCTCACTCTGTCTTTCCCCCACATCAGCAGCTGAGATGATGGACAACATATGAAAGCTTGCAGGGATTGACAGTGGGAGACGAGATGACCCACTGATGTTAGGGACCGTCGTGAAAGTGCAACGGGTGTAATTTAAAGTTACATCACAGCTTTGTTTCCTCAAAAAAATAAAATAAAAATGATAATAATAAAATACATGACAGCTTACACTAGAAGAAACATTCAACTCATAACACACATTAATGCTTTTTCTATTTTATAAGTATTAGGCACCGATCACACACAAAGTGTTTTTTAAAATTGAATGCTTATGTTTAGGCAAAAAAAAAGGACTTTATAAATAAAATTGATCGATTGACTGAAATTGATTCATCAAAGCTCGGGTTAAAATAAAATTTGTAGCGTTACCGAGATAATTCACAATGTCACTTGATGTATTTGACATATCACGTAACAAGTATATCATGAGATATTAACTACGTAGCATACTTTGTAAAAAATTAACATTTCACACAGGAAACAAAGGACCCAAAGTCTCCTGGGTGAAAGTCCTGTGTTGTTTGACCGGTCCACGACCTCTCCCTCCCACCCTACTTGGACTTTCTCGCTCTTTATGCTACGCCATTGCACCAAATTCTTTCTGAGTTCCCTGCACTTCAGCTCTTGACCCATGTCTCTCTCATGCGTCTTTTGAATTTTTTTTTTTTTTTTTTTTTTACATAATCAGTTTGTCTCCTTTCTCTGTTTTTTCTCTCCCTCTTTCTTTTTTGGAGCCATCATTTCCCTTGTTAAGGGACAGACAAGACATTATGCGTTGGTGCTCCAGCAGCGTAAGCAGTCACTCACACAGCTTTAACTGCGTTTAGTCCAGGTGTGGATTAAACCATTGTGTGCCTCTGAGAGAGGTAAGAGAGGCATCAGAGAGCTTCCACTTTTTTTTCTTTTTCTCTACAAAGTTTAGTCTTTCAATTGATTTATTCAACCAGTTTTAATTCATTTAGCACTAATTATTTAGAAATAAAAAAAGTTGTAAACAAAACATTGGAGCCCTGGGCACTGTGATGCCCCTGAATGGGTTTACATTGGAATTAGCTGAGAGCCAGTTTCGTCTGAAACGGAAGCGAAAGGGTGCCTTGTGCGTCAGTGTTAGACGCCAACGGCTACTGACCAAGCTGCCATATTTGACACCGTGGAAATGAGAAAAGGTATTTATTACTGTATTAAGCAGAGCCCAACTTCCCTTGTAGATTTCATTTTAATTTCCTTCTTTGTATGCATGTCTTTCGTGAATAAAGATTAAGACTATTTTGTTAATCTTGGACTGAGCCTACTGCAGCCACAGGCTCTTAAAGGAAAAATGATGCAATGAGCTCCTCTTATTTGTTCTGCACCTGTTACTTTCATTATGAATTATAACGGTTTATTTAAGACCACCACTGAGGAGCTGCGTAAGCAAGCTGTTTGTGCATGTTCACCATACTCTGTAAATGAAGAAAATTTAATTAACTTGTTGATTCACACTTTATTTTTTTGACAAGCTGGTTACACCAGTTATGTTGTACACATGTGAAGTGTGGGGGTTTTAAAGAAGTGATATATTGAAAAAAAAAACTACTTCTTAAATTCCTAAAAGATACCCTAAAAGTTGAAATGACAACCTGCAATAATATTGTCTGTGAGGAGTTAGGAAGAGAGAATTAGAAGAGAATTACTGGCTACTGGGGAAGGCTGAGAGAGGGTAAAGAAACTAAACTCAGTTGCTCAGCCTGAATAACACAAGTGTATATGTGTCATGATGGCTGACCTCTGACTCACATTAAAGTGTAACAACATCAACTGGTTAAAACTCACTTTTGAACCGAGGCTAAAAGATCAGTTTATACAGAAGTGGTGAAATGAGCTCAGAAGTATGTCACCATGTGGCGAAATAAAACAAATGTTTAAACTGGAGAAGCATCTGTTGCATGAAAACCAAAAGTGCAGACATAAACAACACCAGAATTCCTAAAGCTAGTGGAAGATTGAAGGGTTGGAGCAACAGTCTGTGATGATAATGGTGTGGGAGATGAGTATCATATTTTGTTTGAATGTCCCAATGTAAGCTTACTGACTTCCAGAGAAAGGTATGAGCCGAAGTATTATTTAGACCATCCATCTATGTTTTAAGTATTTTTCTTATTGCAGTCAGATAAGCCAAAAGTTATATACAAACTAGGTGCTTTTTTGAACAGTGTCCTTCCTTTGTTTCAGTAACATTTGTTCCAAATTTTTGTTCTAGACAACTTCATTTTTCCATCGGTGCCTCATGTGCGCGTAATAATAGACTAATCTCCTTTGTTTATTAATCCTCACCAGCCAGCAAGTAATATCTAATCCCACAACACAACTGAGAACACACAATGTGCAGTTACCCTTTTAAAAAATATCAAGTGCAATAACAGATTTAATTTTATTTTTTTCACCACACTGCATCACTGATCGAATCAAATACATTTTTAAATAGTGAATTTTGTGCTCTTAGAACTTCAATAAATTTCAACCTAAGAAATGAGAATTACATATATATAAATTTTTATTAGTCAACAACATAAAAAAAACTGTTTATAAATACATTTCTATGGGCTGCAAACATCTTGTGCACATTTCAAGAGCCAAAGAAAAACACCAGTATGACAAAGTCCATAAGTTTAATGCACTTATTTCTATAGTACAGAATTATTTAGCCAAGGTATTACATGTTCGTATGTAAGATATATCCTTTGTTATTTTTGCATGTCTCCTGCTGCGCTCCATGTGAACTAACAGTCTCCTGAAGAAAATAAAAATACTTTATAAAGGCAACATAACATATATACAGTACAGCATATGTAAGGCTACTGGCCTAAATTTAAATGAGGTCTTCAGTTTAGATTTACATTCAGTGATGAAATGATTTTATGATTTTAGCACTGCTTGTTTGCTTTCTTGTTGAGCGTTAGATGAGAAGGTGGATATCACTCTCTAGTCTGTGCACTAAATATGAGGCTACAGACTGGAAGCAGAGGAAAGTAGCAACTCCGATTCTGTCCATAAATGAAATAAATCAGCTTACCAGCACCACTAAATTGGGATTCATACTCATAGGTTGTGTGTAGACACATACCCTGCACCATAACCTAATGTGCACCTCCCCAGAAATTTAACTACACATCCTCCTGTTTATTTCAGTAGGCTGAAAACCTTTTCCCTCAGTGGAAACAAAACGTAAGGGCCTGTGTCCACATAACATTTCTTCTTCAACTTTTTTCAATTGTTCCCAATGAAGAGGGAGCATATCAGCCATCATTTTTCGAAGTGCACTGGCGTTTCTTCTATTTAAAATCACTAAACTTTTCAGACAGATGCTGGTGACGTCACTGCTGCTCTTTTCGCAAGGCTACTGTCACAGTAAAGACAGAAAATGGGGGCAGATCAGCTGGTGGACGCTGGATGCTGCTGGTGGGTGTTGTGCTTTTGTCACCATAACATTGTCAGCTAACTGTGTCGTTGACCCTGTGTTTACATAGCATTGCATTAGCTACCTATAGCTAACATTAATGGCAAGATATTGTCGTCAAAGCAACAAAACCCACGTGCAGCGCATCATTTTTAAAAAAAGCCCTGGGAGCGTTGTTTTATGAAGCCACCTCTTTTGTGGTGATGAAAAATGCTACGTGGACACAGGCCCTAAATTTACCTTTTTTTCACAGATGAAAAAAAAACCCAATAAGTTGTAAAGCATTGTAAGTTGTGTACGTGTTTTATCCTGGCTTCATAATAGGTAGAGGAAAGCTCCGCTAGCAGCTAAGCTAACTTATATAATGTAAAATGCCTCAGGCTTGTGCTAATATCATTAGTATGTTGTATTTGTAGGGGAAACATGTCAAGTAAAAGACCTTTGTTTTGTTGGTGGATCTTGTGAGTTTCACTGCAGCTGATTTTTGTAATGTACCTTTGTTAAATGTTTCCGTTGTTCCTAGATTCATATGAGTAGAGGAAAACTCCATTAGTGGCTAGGCTAATTTATGCAATGTAAAATGTCATAGGCCTATGCTAAGAGCTTTAGCATGTTGTATATGGGGGGGAAACTATCTAGCAAAAGACAAGTGTTTTATCTGTAAACCTTGCAGGTTATAATGGAGCCACATTTTGTACTTGTGTTTAATATTGTTGCTTGTCAAACTTTGCAGTCCTAGTTAAGAAGGAAACTCCAGGACAAAACCAGGCCAAAAATAATAATACATTTTAAAAAATAGTCCAGCATGCAGCTCCTAATCAATCCACAATTTGCCATTTTAATATTTCAGTTTTTGTGCAAATTTAACAAAATACACTATAACATGTGAATTAATTTGTTTCAGAGTTGGTGGTAGGTTCACCTTCTGAAAGATCATGGCTGTTTCCAGCCGTTTCCCTCTTCCAGTCTTTGTGCTAAGCTAAGCTAAGCTAAGTGCCTGCTGGCTATAGTTTCATGTTTAACTTAGAGATATGAGATTGATGTCAATATTCACATCTAACTCCAAGCAAGAAAGCAAGACGGTGTATTTCCAAAAATGCAAAACTATTCCTTTAAGTAGGTCTTATGAAAGGATAATATGCAGCCCAGTTGCCAGAGGAAAATGTTGGCCCTGTACATTTCTGCAAACCAAAAATACGTAGCATTTGTATGTTTCATACGGATCATACAAACGTTTCTAAACCGATGGAGTATATGAGTTGATTTTGTCATCTGGAGGGGGAGGATACCGAAAATGGTATGACACCTGGGAGAGTCAACTGCCAGGCTGCAGACCACTGTTCAAGACCAATAAACACCAAAATGCACACTTAGCTCTTCATTGCTAAGTTCTGAGCAGCTTTTTAGCCACCAAATGTGGTTGTTTTTTTTTTTAGTGAGCTGTCACTGTTTTTACGCCGAAGATAGTGCCACAAAAACAGGCTGTTTTTTGCTGAGACATTGCTGCATTTCCTGCCAGAATAGTGCCGTCAAAAGCGGGTAGTTTAAGCCAAAACATGAGCTTTTCTTAACCATTTGTGCCAAACACAACCACAAGTTTCAACCTATCTGCTAGCGTATATAATTGCATACAAATGTAATGTATCCATAGTTTGCTGAAACGTACGGCTACATTTTTTCAGGCGACTGGGTTGTAACATGTCAATAAGCAACAAAACAAGCACTCCTGTTGCAGCCACACTCTATGTGACAATATATGAATAAGTAATTTTTCCCCTCGTCAAAGAAACTGGAAAAATAACTTTCTTAACAGCACTGTAATACTTAAATATGGTAATGAGTTCATACAAAAAAAATGGTCTGCAGCGGTGGACAGAACAGACAGCAGGCACTGTGGCTACAATAAGGCGTCTCACTCAGCCTTCATTTGGTCCCTGACATCAGAAGGCAGAGTTTCAAACAGTGTCTCTTCCACCATAAGGCCACTGCGCTTCAAAGCACGACAGCAACCGAGCTCTTGGGGCAGGAACTCAAAGTGGTTGCATTTGAGGTCCAAGTATGTCAGAAGAGCTAGGTAGGAAATTTTTGGCGAGAGTATGGACAGCGAGTTTTTGCCGAGCTTTAGTGTTTTGAGCTTTTTGCAAAAGAAAAGCTCATCTGGTAGGTTTTCGATTTTGTTGCAGGTGACAGAGAAATACTGGAGACTCTGGAGGACTCCGATTTCTGGAGGGATGAATCGGATGTCATTGTTGGACAGGTCCAGGTAGCGCAGCTTGTTGCACAAGAACAGGTGCGAAGGCAAAATCTCGATCTTGTTGTGGCTAAAGTAGAGGCGCTCTAGGCTGCCGAGCTTCTTGATATGCTCCGGGATGTACATGATGCCATTGTACCAAAGTTTGAGGCAAGTGAGTTTTCTTAGATGCTGGAAGCTGATGATCTCCTCTATGGAGCGAAGGTTGTTCTCTTTCAGGTCGAGCTCTTGCAGATTCGTTAGGCTGAAGATTGCATGTGGGATGCGTTCCAGATCACAACGCACGAGTTCCAACTCGATCAGGTTGGTCATCTTTTTCAGGTTGTTGAGCATTACTAGCTTAGTGCCATCATTGTGTAAGTACAGGCGCTGCAGGTGGCTGGAAACATCCACGATAGACTGGGGAATCTTGGTCAAATTACTCTTGAGGGAGAGAGTTTTCAGGCACTTCAACTCCCGCAGCGACTCAAGAACTATATTTTTGGAGGCATCAGGGCTCAGAGACCCAGTGAGATAGAGCTCCTCTAAGCTGCGCAGGCCATACATCCAGTTCGGAAGTTCCCTGTTATCATCGAATTTCACACGAAGCACTTTCAGGTTCTCTTTGAGGAAGGAGGTAGCTGTTGTGTGCAACTTTAGAGAGCATTGGTAAAGAGACAGCTCCTGAAGGTCTTCCAGCTGAGAGACTGAAGCAGGGATGGTGACATTGTTGATGATCTCCAGCTTGAGTGACTGCAGCTCCGTCAACTCAAACACAGTGTCGGGTAACCCAGGGAGCATGAACAGCTGAAGTTCAAGTCTGTTGTTGCCGTTAGTCTGCAGTCTCTGGCGCAATTTCTCCGGGGTCCATTCATGATTGAGGTTCAGCTGTTTCAGTTTGTTCTCACTGACCTCAGATAGAAAAACTGCAAATCGTTTCGAGTACAGCGGGTCGTACTGATCGATCATGTGCAGCATGAAAGCAAAGTCGTTTTTGACGTCCGGGATGTCGTTGATGCCTGTTTCCTGTCGCACATACTCGAAGGAGTATTCTTTCAGTGAGCGGTAGAACAGCCAGTAAGAGGTGTAAAGGCTTGTTAACCCATAGACAGCTACTAAACACAGGTAACAGTAAGACAGCTTAGAAAACAGGTGAGCCATTGTGTGATTACATTCAAAATCTTTGTAGCCTGTCATGTCCTGAATCTCAACTTCGCAAGGCACTCTATTCCGCACTTTATTGACGAGAGAGCTATTATAGGCAATGATCAGGAGGAATTTAAACACCTTGAATACTGTCTGCCGAACGTACATAAGGTACAGAATGTCTCCTTCCTCAACGTGCAAACGGAACTTCTTCACCTTTTCAAAAAGGGCTTTAGCTTGTTCACCCTCTTTTTTATCAAGAACACTTGCTGATGGCTTTTCAACTACAATCTTTTCTGGGATCGAACGGAGGGACTGTGTCTTCTCCAGGCTTCCTTCTCCGGGAGACACAATGATGTTGGACCTTGAAGTGGCGCTCTTTTTATGGTCCTTTTCCTCGGGATTTTCTCCGGACACCTCCGACAAAGCTCGTGTGGTCCACGGAGAGTCGAAGCACTTGCCGAGCATGGAGATAAAATGCTCTATTTTAGAGCTCGAGCCGGGGAATTTGAACCAGAAGTTGCTGCACACCATGAAAACAAGAGTGTGTATAAGAACCAAATAAGGAAAGTACTTGGCATACCAGTGCAGAGCCTTCTCATAACACATCTGATTGATGAAACTGTACTGTTGAAGATCCAGATCTGTTTTCAGGCCTGTCATTTCTTTTGGTATGGCTGATATGTTGGGCTGCAGTGATTTCACTTCCATTTCACTTCTGTTCTCCGAAGACACCGGCACTCTCTGAGGAAGGCATATGATTTTATCTTGCATTACCTGAAACGAAATGTAGAAAAAAAACAAAGATTTGACAAAGTAAAAGACATAATTTCGTCATTGCCCTGACCAACACAGCCTCATGCATTACTTTAAGGCAGGACTGCTTTTAGTCCGAAGGCCCACTTATTCCCCTTCTCCACCAACATTAGTGCACATATGAGAGTTTTGTGAGAAAACTGGCTAGAAATAGGTGTTAGACTTCTTTCCCTTTCAGTTTTGTTTCCTGGTGTGCTATGAATATGCCAGAAAACGGGGCTAGTAAAGAGCAGAAAGCAGCATGGAGGCCAGTGAAAATGTTAGTGGTTACTTCTTTTTTATAACTGTTACTTCCTCAGTCTCTCTTTCAAACTAGATGGCGACTCATTTGGAACAATGTTTGAGAGCTGCTTGGACAGAGGTGGATTGATCTTGTGGCTGAGATGACAAAGAGTTGCAGAAGTTACCGACGGTTGCGTCGGAAAAGGGGCTAAAATTAGCGTGTCCATCTGGCTGTCATGGGTCCATCACTGCAGATTGGAGCCAAAGTCGATTAACATGTGTAACAACTGGGAATGCCAATTGTAACCTTCCACACTAAAGACAAAAACCAGATGTTAAAGGGGCTGTGAAGAGACCTGAATTACCCAGATGAATATTACCTGGAGAGAGCCAATTTATTGGGCATCTGAATGCAAAATCACTATGAACCACCATGTGCACTCAAATGTGGATACACACTGAGGGGCACAACCTGTGCTGCTGAATCTATTGTGCATGAGACCCAGGAGCGTCAAAAAGTGGCAGAATTAATCACTGGTTCATGCATAGACTGTATGTGAAGATGGACGAGTCTCCACTTATCCCTTCGATGGCTCACTGAACTCTTGTGCTCGTAAACATAGTCCGACTGCGTTAAAAGTTTCAAACAAAGTCGCTGTAAGTCCTTCATTTCCACAGTCTTGTGGACTGAGCACACGTTTGATAAAACAGAGTTAAATCTCTCAGCATCCATTTTCAAGCTCTCTGTGTGTTTCCTTGCGGATGAGAAAAGGGGGAGCGCACATTTCCGGGAGGGCGTGCCCTTTTCAAAAATGCAAGAGACGTTGCTTTGTTGCCGGCCGTTTTCTCCAATGTGTTAAACACACTTTAGTGAGTGTCCCCAGACTATCAGAAGGCGGAGATCTCTGATTGTCTGGTGGCGAGACTACTGTTCTGGTGACATCGTTCAGAGTCAGAGTCTGTGCATTAGTGATATCGGCGGTATCAAGTTTCCCGCCCATACACCCATCCAACCAATCATTTGCAGTGCCACTGAATGTGAACCCAACTGGCTCACACAGTTGTCAATCATGTTATAAAATCCCCATTTTATAGCATGTCACATAGCATGATTATAGCCTGATAAAAACTCACTTGCAGTTCTAGGTGTCCTGTCAACAATTTTACAGACCCCTCTTTTTCAGTGGTGGACAAATGCCGCAATACTGCAAGTGGCCACTGGGAAAGCAAGACTTGGCTGTATTCCTGGGGATGTGGTTTGGCAGAGGCTCTTTCCCATCTGCAGTAATGCATTGACACACTGCCAACAAAGAGCTCTATAGAAGTGCTCATGGTGTTCAAAGTGAACTTGCTGCATGTTTACAAAGATTTACAGTGACCAGGTTAATAAGGCGCATTTTATGAAGACCTGTGTGACCTGATGTCTTTCAGTAACCTGGGTTACCGAGTGCATGTAAACATACTGGACAAAACACTGGACAAAAGCTTGTGTCAGTGAACATCCGTAAACTCTCTGCCTTTGGCGAATGACGATAAACTGGTGCTTCACTCTGCAATGCTAATAACAGGAAATGGGCACTTAAATTCAATGGTGGCCGGGCTGAAGGGGAAACACTCCTTGTTTGGAGTCAGATTATCTGAAACTATTAAAGTATGCAAATGCTCACTAGCTTCGTTTGTGAGGAGTGAATAAAACAGGACATTATTACTGTAGTAAGGGCAATGCAGCTGTGATGCAGCACATCAGACTGAAGTGCAAAGTCAGGTCTACTCGGGTCTCTGAGGAGCTGCTCTGCAGAACATTACAGTCTCATTCTCCCTCTCTGTGTGTCTCCCTCTAAATCTAAATGCATGGATTACTGTGTGAGGCAATGAAGTCACTACACAAAATGGCGTGTTGATAATATCCTGACTTATGAAGTAAACTTGACAAGGTAAACAATTACCCACTCATTTACTAACGGTAAGATCACGTCCAAACACTGTTGCAGTGAGATCGGGGAACAATAGCTGCTTCGACTCTGACAAATATCCTGTTAACAGTTTTTATGAAAATGTTTTGGTATCATTTCTGGGATTTACACTACTGAGTGCTGCAGGAGCCAAAATAACGACCCTTTTTCCACACAGAGAGAGATTTTAAGCACCAGGCCACACGAGTTTGGAATCTTGTGTTTACTAAAAGGGGGCTGGGTGGGTAAATGTTTCCACTGGTAAACTCCTGTCGGGCTGAATGCTTCATTTGCTGCTCAGTCCAGGTTGTAAAGGCAGGGAAATAGTGCTTTTTAGCTGCTGCCAGTGCAGGAGGCAGAGCAGTAATGTTCTATCAGAGAGCCTGTGCTTGCGCTAGTAAATTAAATTACTCTAGATTTAATAAAAGAAATAGTAGGACAACTCCTTTTAGCCCATAAACATGCTCCAGTTCAAACTCATGTTACATTAGCGTGCATTAGCCACAACTCTCCCTCACTGTCATTTGAAAAGTGGAAGCACAGGCAGCACAAGCCATTACATAACCTTATGCAACACACGAAGGTGGAGCCCGTACGTCACTGACCTGAAGAGTGCATCCAAAGACGCCGATCATGAGCATGATTACAGACAGATAGTCGGTGAACACATCCCACCACGGCTTCAGGACTCTGAACGCTGGCTGCTGTTCAGAGAACTGCCGGAATTCCATCACAGGAATCATGATACCTTTAACAAAAGAGAGGAAAAATATCCACATAGCTTTTAGTCAGTACAATGGGACAAATGGTTTGGCAACAGAGGGGCAAAACAATGACAATATTTAATTCACAGTATAAAGGCTATTCCGGTTTATAACGACTCACAGCAGTGTTCAGCCTTTACTCATGACCCCCTCAAGATTAACTGTAATTTAATAAAAGTTTTCATCTAGTGCAGGGCAGGGCGATGTGAAAAAACCCAACACACGCTCACAACTAAAGCAGGATTTATATTTCTGCGTGAAATCGGTGCGGTACCTACGGTGTAGCCTCTGCATCAACATACCTTACGCTACAGCCTGATGTGCACCTTCCCAGAAATGTAACTACATGTCACAGCAACACAGACCTCCTGTTTATTTCTGTAAGCTGAAACCATTTCCCTCAGTGGAAACAAAGCTTTTATTTACTTTAATTTCACAGATAAGAAACAATAAATTGTGAAGACAATAAAGCCTCCACAAAATAACATTTTAAGTCTTGTGTGTGATTTATCCTGGTTTCATGTGAGTAGAGGAAATCTCTGCTAGTCGCTAGGCTAATTTATACAATGTAAAATGCCATAGGCTGGTGCTAATAACATTAGCATGTTGTATTTGTTTGGAAAATGTGTTAACCATAAGACAGTTGTTTTGTTGGTTAATCTTGTGAGCTGTAATGGAGCTGAATTTTGTAACGTTACCTTTATTAAATGTTGCTGTTGTCCCTGGCTTCATATGGGTAGAGGAAAAGTCCTCTAGCCACCAGGCTAATTTAAACAATGTAAAATGCCATAGGCTTGTGCTAATAACATTAGCATTTTGTATTTGTGGGGAAAATGTGTCCAGATAAAGACAAGTGTTTGTCTGTGAATGCTGCGAGTTAAAGTGAAGCTGATTTGTGTACTTGTGTTTGAAACTGTCTCTATTAAGCCATGTTTAATGTGTGTTTAATAAACTTCACAGCACTTCACAGAAACCACACCGCCGTCCAGTGTTTTGGAGGTGTAACTGTATCAAAAAATGGCATCTTTATCTTGGTTGCCATTTTCTCCTCTCAGCCATCTCCATAGTGTGTAGTTTTCATAGTGGCCAAATAGTGTGTTTACACGGTCACGTGATGCCATAGGGCCCACACAGACTTTTTCCAGTAGACTTACACTGGGAAAGAGATGTCTGTAAATCAAAGGATACATTTTTGTGAGCATCACAACCCCGGCAAAATGACTCCTTTCACTATTTGAATTTTATCTATTTGGTCCAGTAACATTTGGAAAGTCTCGATGAGTCGCAAAATTAAATCATTATCCCCCTTCTAGTTAGCAAAGTGCTAAACCAGAAGTAGCCATCTCAAGTCTCTGGTGTGCCTGCTTTTTTGGGCCACGTGTCGGAAAAGCTGTGCTGATCATCTTAAGCGGCATCGCTTACCAAAATTTCATCCAATGTTGGCAGCAGCAGGATGGTTAGCTCACCTCCCTGCCCTCCTGTTTGTAGGGGCTGACGCCAAACTGTAATTATAGTATTGATGGAACTGCGTGCATGTCTACGCATCTGTCCACAGACATCCGCTGCAGACAGTATGTCCTCGCCTTATGTCTCGTTAAACCTGGACCTCTAAACCCAATGAGTCCTCCTTTGCCAGTCTCCAGAGCTGCTATGAACCTTCAGTTTTCCCACCTTGTCCTCTTTGGCATTAGCTCAGTAGAAAACAGAGACCAGTAAATACAAATGTTTCCTCAAACTGTTGAGTCCCTCTGAAGTGGAGCTCCAACATTACACAAATGCACATTACAAATGTAATTATTTAGAGGTCAGTGCCCCCATAAGAATAACTAATGACTCATTTTGTAGAGCTTGTGTTTGGACATTGACTTCATAGTTTCAGAGGCCAGCTTGTTTGTTAAGTGGCTTCCCACACGACGACTGACAAAATTGAATTACACCAGATCTCGTCCCTTCCGCTGTTTACACACAGCACAGTCTTCAAACTATTAATCTCTTCAAAGGCTTTAAAACCTGTCTTTGGTGACAGCTGTAGCATGAAGACGAGTGTTGTATCCCTGATGCAGCTTTGTGCTCACACTCTCCGTGGTCACCTTCTGTAAAGTGCTTACTCCAGCTGCAAGTGTTCTGTTTCCAATACCAGTCTGGCAGCAAGTTGGCTGCAGTGTCATTCAAACTTAAAAGGCCTCGTTGATGAAAATTCTGCAGGAGCACCAATGATTTTTGTAGTAAAACATCTCAGTGTGGAAAACATTTAGCATGAGTCTGTCACAGCCGTTGAATCAGCTGGAACAGCAATAAAAATGCTAAAAATTTAAAACACCATCCAAATAAAATTGTATGTGTATAGAATTTTGAGCAGGTATAATGAATAACCTACAAGGTGCCAGACCATAATGTACCGTGTTTTATCATCTGCAACTCCACAGTGCCAAAGAGACAGGTGCTGTCAATAGCTGAATACATCCACACTCACACTTAAGTTCATTATTAATGAGTTTAGCAGTAAGGTATCATTGAATAGGTTGCTAAAAGCCTGGGGGCTTTTAGAGAGATCATATTTTTGATAGTTCAATTAAGTTTTTCACACAAAATGTCTTTACTGATTCTTCTGTCTCAGTGTCATGACAGCAGGCAGGACGGAAAGGAGCCACTCAGGGGTGTTTACACCAGACTGTCTACTGATGGTTGACTTTAAAGGGTCAGTTCAGCCAAAGTACAAGACAAGGCTGAAAGGCTGCGATCACGTGACCAACCATTTTAAGGAAGGTCCCAACCATATTTCTTTTCCTTAACCTTACCTCCATAACTTTACATTAATTATGTAATGGTACGTTACGGACATAACGTCAAAAAACAAACTTTCGCCTGCGACTTTGGACTGGAGTCGTGTGTTAGGTGCCATGTGAAGTTTGAGTCATTTTAAGCAGCATCCTCACCATGTTTCTTTTCCTAAACCTAACCTCCATAACTTTACGTTAATTACATAACTGTACATTAAGGAAGTAACATCATTCGTGGGGAGCTTATTTGTAGAATATCATACGAATTGTTCTGTGAGTACGTTGTGAATGAGTACGTTATGAAGATGTTGTCTGAAGTCATAGAAAATAAGTGAGAACTTTTACTCAAGCACTGTACCGTACTACAAATTTGCTGCACTAAAGTTGGCATTGTACATTTATGCAAACCATAAATATGTTACATTTGTAAGTTTTATACTTATCATATTAACATATATAAAGAGACAAAGTACGTGAGCTGACTTTGTCATCGGGACGTGGATGGGATGTTGGATGGTGTGACACATAGGCGAGACGCCAGCCGAGCTGCAGACCACTGTACAAGACCAGCAAATGAGAAAACCAGTTGTGTTTATCAACCTATCGCTGTGTTTCTAGTGAGGATATGGCTACAAGAAGTGGGTATTTAAAGCTAAAATTGAATTCTATCTATCTATCTATCTATCTATCTAAAAGACGATCTTTTCTGAACTATAACAAAGTGTTTTCTTTGCCTAAAAATGACCACACGATAGCTATAGTGTTGTTGAGTCCATGCCCCTCCTAGTTGTTGTAACATATTCATGGCTTGCAGAAACGTAAATTGTTCTGCTGATTGGATTAGAGTATGTTTTATTTATTAATTTTGTGAGAGCTTCACTCTCACTATTTTATACTTCTACTCCACAACATTGTAAAATTGGGCTTTTCAGTCCATTAAAAGTATCTGACAGCTGTAGTTACTTTGAAGATTATGATTTTACACACAAAACAAAAGATAAACTTTTATTGGGGGCTTTTGAACCGTGGATTGATTTTCTGTCAATGCTCTGGAGTCCTCACACAGATTTCTTGTATTACTGAATGACAGACTGGTTATCTTGCATACTGATGACCTACTTTAGTTAAAAACTTGTATATTTTTGTTTGGGGAGTGACAGGAAGGGATGAGAGCAGCACAAACTGCAACCTAACTGTCATAAGAATTTGTCTGTAGAGACCAGAGCCGAAATATCAGACTTCATAGATAACAATGGTTTTCAGTTGGTATGACATCATATCACACTGTCCTCCAGATGACACTGTCTCAGACCCTCTTTTTCTCATAAGTCCTCTCAGAGATATAGTGTTGGACTTCCCATATCCTTAACCGCCTGCTGATGTTGCAGTTGCTATAAAACAAAACAGGAACAATTGTCCAGACTTGCACAACACAATGACATGCTTAAACAATGTGATCATAATTTTTATAACACTAACAATGACGAAAAACCCAGCCTACGTACAAAGTTATATATATATATATATATATATATATATATATATATGCACGTTTTCCTTTTGATACTCAAAGTATATTTTGATTGGACTTAAAGGACTGTTAAGAGCAGGGCATTACCATTGCCTCTTTCAGGCCTCTAACTAACTAACCTTTCAGACATGGTACCTAGACCCTAGGTCCGTTAAGCACTTCAAACAGTACTCTTAGATGCGTCCAACTGCTCCGTCCAGCGCTCACTGTATTTCCTCATTATCGGTGACACAGATGGAAGTCTGCACCTTGTTTATCGTCCACAGAACGAGGCTGCACGCTGACATTTTCAGAACAAGACAGAACAGGCTGCAGTGAGAGTCTCTCTCCATGGGATATTTAAAAATAGCAGCTTTGTGCATTTAGTCCTTCTCAGGCAAGCTCAGGATGTTTAGTGTTGCCGTAGCCCACAGGAGTGAGGATTAGAATATGTGCCGTCCCGGTTGAAATTAATAAACATAAACGCTTGAAGGTCCACTAATTACTGAAAGTGTATGTCATATTAAAAACTAAAGTGATGGTCAGTTTTGTCATATTGAAATTTAAGGTGTTTTGATGGATTCGCATTGTCAGCTCATGCATTGAGTAACATTACAAGTAAACGCTCCACCTTAAAAGTCGCCGGCAGTCGGCCCAGTGAATTAAATTATTCTTTTCTCAGACTCCAGCTGCTGCGAGAGGCAGCAAAACATCCTTTATTTTTATAGTAACAGTCTAATAAAACTCTCCACAGTATGAAAAGTGGTTACATGAGCCTCAGCCCTGAGCAGAGTGACCGTCTGCTATTGACCAATCAACTGACTGCAGTGTTCACCTTTTAGCACCAGATCTGTGTGCTAGGTTCCCCAACAGAGGGGGGGACCAAACATGGGGACAGTATGGGACGGTTCCACTGGTACCATCCACAACTTTTCACAGTGGAAATTGAAAAAACTGTTCTGAACTGAACCGTACCAAACCGTACTGCTTAAGATTACCATGACCTGGATGACTGAGAATCCTCACCAACACACTGTATGCAGTTCTGTCTTCAGTCCCATGCTCAGAGTTTTCACTTCCACTGTATGATGCAGGCTTTCTGTCGAAACAGCCCGGAGTGTATGACGCAGGACGACATCATCTCTTTATGATGCGTAAAGTGAATCATGTGGAAAATCCACGGAGTGTCCCTTTAAGGTTTAAGCATGAATAAAAGTTATAAAGTCAAATATACTCACATGGCAAGATACCAACAGTGGTTAGTGAGAAGTGTCCAGCCCTTTCAATTTTTTAATAATAGGGTGGAATCATGAAATAAAAATAGCCTCTGGGTTGTGTGTGTGAAGTCTGTAGTTTGCATTAGGAAAAATCCTGTCTCCCCCCTGGATGAGTCAGCCATTGAGTTGAGCTGACCAGGCCATATCCTTGTCCCTTCCTGACAGGAAATTTGTCCGAATCCCAGATATCCAAAAACAGACATGTTTGGAACACACCCAGCCTCAGGCACACACAAAGTCCTGTCTCGTTGAGGACATGAGGAAGAAAAAAAAACTACCCGCATTGCAGAAAGCATATCTTGTGTGATATTAATGAGACACACTTTTATAGACTTTATGTTGAAACGGAAGCTTGTGGAAAAGTGCAAATACAGAGAGAGGAGCTGTGGTTCAACCTGAGATCAGCACAAAGCATCATTAAGTCATCCGGTTAGGAGCTTCCCGTTAGAATAGATTTAAGGCTTGAACGCGGCTTTGAGGCTCATGTACACAAACTAGCGCCTGATCACAGTGACTGTTTGTCCACAGCAGGTAAAGTAACGGTGATCTCAGTGGAAACTAGTTGGTGAGACGCGCCGCCGACCGCACATGACGCGATGTAGACGTCGCACCAGTATGCTGTGTATCAAACCTACATTATCACAGTGTTGGCGGCTGTGGCTGTGGGTTACCTTGCTTTAGGTGAGAGCTGGAGATGAGGATGTTCGGCTTTCATGCGATCAGGTCCCGGATCATGATGTGCGCGGTCCGCCAACCTTCCTGGATCCTCGGCCGGTCGGACCATGCAGGCATGTAGTGTCAGGCGGAGGGGCGTGGACTGGAGAGGAGACCGAGCTGAGACTTTAGGGTTTGTGATCGATGTTGTTTATGAGACAGCTGAGAGGGGACAGGGGCCAAAGCTGCAGCACTCCTCTGCTAATAATACTCACAATAACAACACCATCAGCCCTCATGCTTATTAAATATCTGCTGTCACTTGCCTTTGAATAAAAGTATCTTATCTCAGTTTTATTTAAATCATTCAGTGCTGTTGGAAATACTCACATTCTGTAACAATGTAAACTACAAGCAGCAAAACTCCTAAAAATCCTACCTGTGTATAAATTCACATTTAGGTATCATCAGCAAAATGTGCTCAGTAAGTTTATACCTTAAAAGCACATAATCACACACGTAGTCTCTTTTAGATAATTCTTTTTCACGTGTTTGCCATTTCCTGTGTCTTTGCTGTTTGGTGTGTACTTATTGTCTGCACTCAAGTCCACGGCAAATTTTCCCCAGGGGACAATATTCTGTTCAAGGTGTCGACCAGGCCTCCATATTCGCCAGATCCCAATCCAGTCAAACATCTGTGGGACGTGCTGGTACCCCACCTCATATCACGCAGGGCTCAGAAGATCTGAAGCCAGCGCCCTGGTGCCAGACACCAATTGACACCCTCCAGGTCAGAGCCAAGTCCAGTCCAAGGAGGCCCCACGGTGGATCGTGGTTCCTCTAGTGTACCAGCATGTCCCTCATATGTCCGATCAGATTGGGATCAGGGGTATTTGGAGGCAAAGTCAACACCTTGAGCTTTTTGTAGTTCCTGGGGTCATTCCTGAGCAGCTTTTGTCGTGTGGCACGATGATTTGTCCTGCTGGGGCCACTGCCATCGATAGGTACTGTTGCCATGAGGGGGTTTATTTATCATCAGTGTCCTAACGCTGGGCAACGCAAGTTGAGTATCCGTGGTTTAAACTTAAGCCATGCATTGTATTTTATATTTTAATCATATGGTGTTTAAAGGTCCAGTGTGTTTGATTTAGGGGGACATATTGACAGAAATGTAATATTATATAATAAGTATGTTTTCTTTAGGATATAATCACCTGACAGTAAGAACCATTGTGTTTTTCTTACTTAAGAATGAGCCCAGAGTGGACAAACCAAACATTGGCTCTAGAAAGGGCCATTTGTGTTTTCGTATTGACCACCGTAGGTTAGTGGCTTCTCAGAGAGCGTCAGTAAAACACTACTTTTGAATGTGAAACTGCTTTATACAGTGTTTTACTGGTTTAAATCACTGCATCCGTTTGTTCTGGAGAGGAAGACACCTCTGCTGATACTTCGGCTCAGAGTAAAACCTCCTGACCGTCTGGATCTTGAATTATTAGAGGAAAAAAAGTGAGCACAAATTAACAGGCACTGGGCTTACAGCCTGTCTCCGACATGCCAAACAGTGTCGGAGAAACACTGGTTTGTAACATGAAACTGCTTTATTTAGTGTTTTACCGGTTTAAATCACCCTGTCCATTTTCCAATCTACTCTCCCCTCTTGATAACTGTCATACAGTCCCTAAGTTTGCACTACGCAGGGAATCTGAAAATGACGTGTGGTTGCAGAGTAGCTACTTCCATCAAAAAATCACCTCATGAAAGAATTAAATGAGCTGACTCATAAAAATATTTAATTCAAATGTATTTTTTTGTTAATATGAACTTTATATGTAATTTATCATTTACAACAACAACACAACTAAACAAGTAATCAAAAAGATGATTTACATGATTTATGATTTGTAAACTCACAGAGCTTTGTGGAGGGTTCCTGAAGTGCTCACCACTTTACAGATGAACCAGCCCGGGACGATGCTGCCTTCACGGTTACCATGTAGAAAATACGTTACACTGCCCTTGTAATAAATTATTACATACATTTAAAGCTGATGTTTCTCCAGTATGTTCGCTCTGTAAATAAAACAAACACACATGTTTTCATCTCCCTCCTACAGTTTGACGTCTGTATTGTTTCTTTTTCTTTTTAATGTTTTATTTGTTATGTTTGATATTGTTATTTCATGTTCAGTATTATTCAGTACAGTCAGCTGCAGTATGTATTTCTATGTAGCCTCATTGGATTGTAGTGTTTAAAATATGTTCTTGGGTTTTATATTTTTGTAGCTCAAGTGTCCCTTGTTACCAGGGCATTTAAGTCGGGGGAAAGTGGGACAGATTACCCAGAGCCCCAGTGTGTGCCCCTCAGAAAGACTGGAATGACCCCTGAAGGCGTAAAGTGGTCCAGTTCACCCTTGCACTACGTTTGTCTCTAGATGTAGTTAAAGCCAAGTAAAGGCCTGTATCCACCCAATTTTAAGAATATTTTTTGTGGCTATTTGGTCCACTCTAAATGAACCCTGGTCCACTTCCATGAATAGTGTGAACACTCATTCGAACTCTGGTGCGGACCAAACAAGCAACCATTTGAAAACTGGGGGTCTCGGTTCACTTGCAAGTGAACCCTGGTGCGGTTTGCTTACTGTGGGAAATGTAAACGGACTATCCAGGGAACCAAAGACAGGAAGTGAACCAAAGAGGGCAGTGCATTTTGGTGCTTGATGTTTTTGTGGTGACCAAGCTGGCTGAAGGGGATGGATTTCCGTTTTTAGTCCTGGCCAATTGATGAGCCGGGTTTTCTTCTTCCTCATGCTTTATTTCTTCCTGGTCAGTGGTTGTTTCGGGCAATACCGCCCCCAAACGAGCAGCTGTTGTAACTGCATGATGTTGTCCAGGCGATTTGGTCACAGTGCAGTGTGAAAGTGAACCGAATGAAATGAAGGCGTGAAATTTTTTGGCATTCCCCGCCCAATCGAACCGAGTCCCCTGGACTATCCTGGTGTGAATGCGCCCTTAGTTTTAGTTCCAAAGGTGCAGGGGACCAACATAAACCGTTGTTTCTTTCCCCAAGAAAGGGAGATCTCTGTTCCAAAAAGGAAAAGACAGAAAGCAAATTAACTTTGTTAAATAACCAAAAAAAAATCAATAGGTGCGTAAGTGAGACATGGCTCAAGATTAGGCTGACCAAACGTCCTCTTTTGCCCGGACATGTCCACTTTTCACGTCCTGTCTGGGGCGTCCGGGGGGTGTTTATAAATTGATGATAATGTCCGGTTCTCCCTGTGTGTGTGTGTGTGTGTGTGTGTGTGTGCGTAATCCCCGAGAGGCTGCCTTATCGGCGGGTCTCCAACACTCACAACGAGGAAGCAGCAGACACCAGCGGCGCAGCATTCCAAGATGCCAAAGTGCAAGTGCAGCTTCACAGATGAACTGCAGAAAAAATTCCCAACATACCGTCCCGACCCGGACGGTATATGGGAGGCTGAATGCACCGTGTGCAAAGCTGGCACATATGATTCTGTGCCTAATAAAGGTGCTAAAGGGAGCTCAAAGTTGGATTTTCTAATACAGAAGAGGTATTATTTAGAACATTATTTCATATTATTTATCTATTTGTCCAGTAAGAGTTGATTTTTCCTAATACAGAAGAGACATTATTTCTATCATTATTCATTCCAGAGATTTTACATTCATTTTACATTTATATTTATTTTTGTACAATTGAAACTTGTAAGAAGATTATTATTTTAGGCATAATAAAAGCAAGTTGAGTCATCTCATCACCATACATATAAACTTTAAATATATTAAAAGTAAAAGGCATCTTTGAGTAAACTGTGAGTATTATTTCAGTAGGCTATCTCGTGGCCGGGGTGAGTGTCCTCTTTTTTGGAAATCAAAATATGGTCACCCTACTCAAGATAGGAAGGAGGGGGGGCCCAGAGAGACAGCTCGTGCTTAGGGCCCAGTATTTGGCGCTACGCCCCTGCTTGTGGACTTAAGACTAATTTGAGAGACACATTTCAGCCCTGCTCTGGTTCCCTGTAGGCCTGATTGCTCCAGCAGTTCAGGGTCCGTTGCCCGCAGCCTACATGTGGACGCTGCCAATTTCCGACGGCAGCGAAGGCATCAGTGTCTCCAGCAGTGACGCGTGTCCTCTTGCTGTCCGCAGCTCGTCCGGAGCTCTGCTGATCAATAACACTGTGAAACTTAGCGACAAGTAAGTGGTGTTGGCTGACCTGTGGTGCCTTAACTCCTCTCAGCACATGGTACGTGTCTCTAACAGAAGGACTGGTGGTGATGGCAGCTAACGCCATCACTGTGATTCACTGAAAGAGAAAGCTAACGGCTCAGGCAGCCATAA
Source organism: Epinephelus cyanopodus (assembly GCA_026686955.1). Classification (NCBI taxonomy): domain Eukaryota; kingdom Metazoa; phylum Chordata; class Actinopteri; order Perciformes; family Serranidae; genus Epinephelus; species Epinephelus cyanopodus. The sequence goes on from CM048920.1 coordinate 9,536,697, forward strand.
CCCAGTGTGACTAGCCGCTGTTAGCTTTAGATGCTAACATCAGTGTATAACGGTATTGAGCTAACGTTAGCACATGGCTCACTAACAACACGCGTGTTCCAGTGAGGGCAACTGCACACCGTCTCCAGCAGTGTGTGTAGTGTGTTTGTAATAAATCAGCAGTGAGGTTGATGTGATTGAGTTTGTTCACAGCTTCTTGATGTGTGTGTGAAGCTGTCAGGACTGATTCATGTGCAGCTCACTGGCGCCACCTGTTGTTGCACAGGGGTCAATAAAATGAAAGAGCGTCATCATGAGCACAAGGTGACCTGTTTACATAGTTTTGTTCCAACAACAGAACAACAACCCGGTCAACTTTTAATTTATTTATAGTTTATATTTTCAAGCATTAACACAGTTGTTTTTTTTTTTTACTTTTAACCCTTTGAAAGCTGAGCAACTTGGCTTGGTGTCTTTGAAAAACATGGGAAGAAGGCAATGAGCAACCAAAGAAGACATGACCCAAAAAAATGCAAACAAACAAACAAAAACAAAAGTAAAAAACTAAAATTAAAAACAAGATTTAAAAAAAAAAAAAAAAAGTTTTGAAAAATTATATATATAGAAAAAATCTTATTAATTTTTTTTAAAAAAGGAAATGACCTGGAAAAAGAGCTTAAAAATTCTAATTCTGTAACATGATTTTAAATATATAATAATGGTAACTGTAAATATCTAGCTTCTTTCTTTTCCCCCTATGTTTAAAAAAAATAAATCTATTGGGTTTTTTTTTTGCAAATTAAGCACCTTCAACAAAAAAATAAAATAATAAACAATCTATTTGCATTGGTAGCTCTGCATGTATTTAATTAAATTGCATTCATATTAACTGTAGCAAAGTATTCATTATTCCTGGCCTGACCTTGCACTTAAATTTAATCACCTTACATTGAGTAAATCACCTTGTTATAAAAGTATAATATTATAATTATAATTATTATACAAGTACAATTAATTTAATCACCGTACATACATACACCTGCGCTGTCTACAAGGGGTGGATGATGTGGCCCTAAAATAATATCAAGATATTTCAGGATATTTTTGAGATATCGATATTCTTGACAATATGACAGATCAGTAAAAAAAAATGCTTTGAAAACATGAAACATGCTTTGAAATTCTTGGACTTGGCTAAATTTAAAACACTACAAATCATGTACAAAGCAAGAAATAATGTGCTTCCTGGCGATATACAAAAAATGTTTTGTGAGAGAGGAGGGATATAATTTAAGAGGAAAATTAAATTTTAAAAAATCAGTGTCTGTCCGACCGTCTTTCCTCCAGGGGGTCTGCAGGTCCTAATGAAGTAAACTGTCTTGGATTCCATTTTTATAAACATAGGCCTTAAAAGCCATTGCCAGTTTCATTGACAAACAAAAAATGTCATGTTTATTTTATTTTACTTGTTAGCCTCCTAACGTCTTGAGATCATGGCGGGTCTTATCTTCAGGCAATTGTTATTTTAAGTCTAGCGGTATTTTTCTTCACATGTATGTTGAAAAGATCTGTGCTGATTTTTGTAGCTGGTGTCCTAAAGGAGGTTCAGTTAGAAATGTCAAAAACACCTGCCAATAGATTTTCATTTTCATTCTCTCTCTCTCTTTTTGTGCAGCATGAGCATAGCACAACGAGTTCTGACTTGTTCCAGGTTTGCATGTCACTCAGTGAACATAAACTGCAGGAGGAGTTTTTCTGCTTCACAGGTGAGTCCACGTTAAAACTTTCTTTTAAAACACATGTCAGCAATGTTTTATTTTAGACACTAATATTTGCTTTAGTGGAGCTGCAGAACAGGTTCAAAGACCTTTTTAGACTATTGTATTTTTAAATTCTTGTCAGAGTTGAGAGAAATTCCTCATAGTTCTCTTTTAATATTTCCTCACAAAATACAAATGAAACTAAACATGCACAGTTTTTGGGGCAGTAGCTGTGGCTCAGGAGGCAGAGCAATCGTCTACCAGTCAGAAGATTGTTGGTTCAGTCTGCGTGTTGAAGTGTCCTTGGGCAAGACGCTGAACCCTAAATTGCTCCAAATGGAGTTGGCTTGAATTGTCTGGCACAGTGTGTGGTAGCCTCTGCCAACAGTGTATGATTGTGTGTGTGAAGCAGGTGAATGGTGGCTGTAGTGTGAGGCGCTCTGAGTAGTCGCCAAGACTAGAAAAGTGGTCTGTCTACATTTCAGACAGTCAAAGGTGAGGTGTGAAAGATTTCAGGGGATTTGTGGGCACGTAGGGGTTAATTGCAGATTGTAACCAGCTGAAAACTTCTGACAGCCAGAATTCCTTAAGTTTTCATCGTTCAGGAAGTTTTTACCGTGAGCTGAATTATCCACAGAGGTCTCTTCCTCTTCAAAACAATCAGACCAGCTGACACCAAATGAGTAGTTTCATGTTACAAATCATTGTGTTTCAGACACACCTGGGCATGTTTCTGCTGGAGGCTAGTACAACACGTGCTATTGTGTGGTCACCTGTTTTTCTCCGGTAACATAAAAAGATCCAGACTTTTAGAGGATTTTCATCGGAAGCCGAATTATCCACAGAGGTCTCTTCCTCTCCAAAACAAATGGACCATGGGTCTCATTTATGAACACTGTGTATGCACAAATCAAGGCCCAAAAGAGGCGTACGCCACTTCCCACACAAAAGTTGTGATGTACAAAAACAGACTTGATAGAGCTTGATTTGATCGACTTGACTCACTCATGCTTATGAACATTTTGGAGGTGGAAAATTTAATATGGATCCCACGCATTGTTTTACTCCTGCTCATTTAAGTCACTAGAAACAATGAATAAAGCAGTTTCACATGGGAAATCAGGGTAACTCTGGCGCTGCACATTGCAGTTTGGCATTCGTACTACAGTGGCTGACATGAAAACGCGTACAGCCTCATCTGGAGATAGTGTTTGGTTTGTCTGTTCTGGGCTACTGTAGAAACATGGCGATCTCCATAAACAAAGACACTTTGTCAACCCAGTGAGTACTGCCATCAGCATCAAGCCAGCAAACAATGATATTTCTCCATAATGGAGATGGACATAAAGTTAGACAATTAAAAAATAGTGGTGGGGCTTTTACTCACCACAACTGCAGTGGCTACCAGCTTCATTTGAAACTACTACACTACATTATAAACTACGACTACATTATAAACAGGCCGTTATTTATTAATCCTTCTATATCTTTAGATTTTTACTTTTTATCCGCTCCCGTTGGCTTTGTAAAGTTAATGCATCGCGCCGTCATTTCAAACTCAACACTTCCTGAATTTGTTTCACATAGAAGGCCCATAATAACTCCGGCTGAGAGAATCCCTTCATTTTCTAAATAGGCTTTTATTGTGAAACATTTGCAGGAACTTGTTGTGGAGGATTCAGTGACTTGCATATTTGGGCACGGTACTTCAAATGTATCTCCTGACATCTGGTGGCACTTTTTACGTTTCTACAACAACATTTCGGCTGGCACATGAACAGACAGTGACTGAAATAATAATAATAATAATAATAATAATAAATAAATTAGAATGGTAATAATAATAAAAATAAGACAAAAATAACCTGATGACATCACACACGTTGTGAAAGACAACCGTAGATATTTGGTGTGGACCATCGTGTAGTGTGTCATGTCTGTCGGCCAAGTCACGGCAAGATTTTATGACTCCACAGTCGCCTAATCTGACATAGTGACTGTCGGAACGGGCAGAAACACATATCAATAACTTTGAATTTAGCTACTCTGCGTAATATTGGCTTGGTGACAAACTAATTGGTAGGACGTACCATGAATTATCCACTGTTTAAATGTCCTAGGTGCTTATGTGGAGCGCTGGGATGCATACGAGCTCTTAACAAAACTCAGTATGTCAATACTAACACAGCAAGGACATTGTTTGTTGATTAATTGACTAGATAATGTATTCAGGTTATGCACTGACCGACGCAGCCTCAGCAGTTACAAAACCACTGACCAAAGTCCTGCTGTGTGTGAAAGCACTGTAACAGTGTGAGTGGGTGATGATTAATTCACTGCGACCACACAGCTGCTGAGACGGGCAAGTAAGAGGTTTAAAAATGTAAATGGACACTTGAGATTTTAATTTCGGTGTAATGTATCTTGGTTTCTTGTTGCAGCATATAATGATGTCGCGGCACACACACTCCAAAAGAATCGAGGGGCTGGACAAGAATGTGTGGTAGGTGAAAGAACAAAACGTTAATCTCTTCGTGTGGCACAGCGAGAGAGGAGACGTCTGATCAGGTTCCCATTTTACACCGTATTGGTGTTACATAAAAGCCAGACACAATACCATTCGACAGTTTACAGCATGTCTGTTGCAGAGACAACCCAGTGATATCAAACCAGGGAGAGAAATGTTTAGGTGACTGACTTCTTCAGTTTTAGTCCAAAATATTTTGTGACCCCTCGTCTGCCCAGTAAAGTCTTGTTTCACTGTTGATCCAGGGTGGCCTTTACCTCAGTGGCAGCAGACCCATCCATTGTGAACCTGGGCCAAGGCTACCCAGACATCCCTCCACCTTCTTATGTCAAGGAGGCTCTAGCTGAGGCTGCAACGGTGGACAGGATGAACCAGTACACCAGAGGCTTTGTAAGACTGATGAGCTATCTGTATCCACTCACTCATGCTTCGCTACGTCATGAAGCTAATGGTTTTTGGCACCTGGTTATTAACATTTTTTACAACCATTTGTAAAAGGAAAGTGTGAAGTGAAAGAGTTTGATAGGTGTGGTTTTGGGCATTGATAATTGTCTGAGATGTGCTACAGTATAAGCCAAGTAAAATTAAGCTATCATGACATTTTACAGTACTGCTATTAACTATTGAGAAAATATTTCATGTCTCTCGTCTTCTTTTGATTTGAAAGGGTCATCCGTCTTTAGTGAAGGCCCTCTCTCAGGTTTATGGGAAGGTCTGCGGGCGCCAGATTGACCCCTTTAAAGAAATCCTGGTCACAGTGGGAGGTTACGGTTCCTTATTCAGTACCATGCAAGGACTGGTGGAAGAGGGAGATGAGGTAAGAACATTTTCCTTCTCACAGAGGTGTTTATATTCATAGACATTCTTATATACACTCATGCTCCAGTATTGATTGTGTAATGTTTCTTCCTCCAGGTCATCATTATAGAGCCTTTCTTTGATTGTTATGTACCTATGGTGCGAATGGCAGGGGCCAAGCCCGTGTTGATACCATTACGCCTTGTGAGTTAAACCTCCTGATGTTTGACGCACATGTTCCACATATACCTACTGCACGTCTTGAGGATGTTCGTAGGTTTCAGGAGCCTTTGCCTTCTGCAATGTTTTAGAAATCTGGAAAGAAGACAATCACAAGTGCAGACTGGTTTCTGGACCCAGATGAGCTTGCCAGTAAATTCAACTCTAAGACAAAGGCCATCATCATCAACACCCCCAACAACCCTATTGGGAAGGTTGGTGTACGTCACAGCCATCACTCGTTCTGTCTGAGAGTCGTAAACACTTGTGCTTTCAGTCGTTCTTGTCATCTTCCTGCAGGTGTTCACCAGAGAGGAGCTGCAGATGATCGCTGATCTCTGCATTAAGCATGACACTCTGTGCTTCAGTGATGAGGTTTACGAGTGGCTCATCTACAGGGGACACCAGCATATAAAAATTGGTACGTTTTCAGCTCAGCGCAATAGTTTGACAAAAATGTATAGAGGAGCCAATAACTGTCGTCCACCTCATATGTAGCAGAAGCTCGTCCGTTCTGAACACACTGCTGCAGGAATGGACACACAGGGGTCTCATCAGGGTCTCAGGAACTTGATAAGGGTGACCAGACTCCATTTAAAAAAAGAGTAATTTTAGCATGTTGGTGAAGATTCTCAGTCATCCAGGTCATGGTAATCGTATTGGCCACCGTGTGAGTCGTTAGGGTCAGATGGGATCAGGTGGCCAGGTGGGTCAACGACTCACATTGTGACCTTAACGACTCTTAAACTAAGAGCTCACGTGGCCCCTACGACTCTGCAACAGTTCCCACCCACACAGAGTTTATAGCCTGCAACTTCGCACCAGTCATTTAGAACTGAAGAAGCTGCTTGGATGAGAGGCGAAACGTCTTCAAGAAACGCAAGCAAGTCCAGTTGCCTTCGATATAGCACTTACGAGTAATTTTAGCATGTATATAGCCCGCTCATTTTCTAGAGATGGGCTTCCGTATTCGAGTACTTGCTTTAAATTACTATAGAGCACTAGGGTTGGGTCGGCATGAGAAAAAAAAAAAAAATGGTCAGGCATCAAGTCAGTAATACCGGATCTTCGCCACTTAGGGGCGCAATTGACTCATTTAAAATAAAAAAACGACCATAGGACATCAGAGTGACAGTAACACATTTCTTTTATTCCTTACAAATAAATGTGCAGGTTTAGCTTACTCAATCAGTGCAAACAAGGGTTGCCTCCTTCGTCTGGCTCAAAGCCAAAGTGTTGCCATATTGGTGCATTCTTTGATTTCTTTGGGACTAAATTGTCCGCCATTATCGACTCCCCGTCCAGGCTACAGTAGAGGCCTCGGCGCATGCGCACTCGCACCTCCTAGCTCAGTCCCCGCCCCACCCCTACACCCCTCTCTCTCCTGCTCGCTGTGCACTTGGCGAAGAGGCAGACACAGGCTGTAAAATGATGTATGCGGTCCAGTCGGTCTAAAAACAAAACAAAACAAAACAAAACAAAAAAAAACGGTCCAAGACGGAGTACCGAACCAAATTGGTATTACCGAGAACCGACCCAACCCTATAGAGCACTCACAGAAAGAAATCAAATGTAAGAATTGGAATATAAATTGGCCAAAAACATTAATTAACAGATAACATCAGCAAACTTCCTGAAGCTGATGTTAATGGAAACAGCTCCCGTCAATAAACCTGTTAACTGTAAGGTAACGTTAGCCATGCGATGCTAAGCGTCAGCCCCAGTCAGTTTGGTTCCCATCAGTCATCTAGACACAAACACAGGAACATTGGGTCCCGGTTAAAAAAAAATACCAAACTTATCGTATAAAGAAACAAAATATTATTCAAACTTTTTCTCAGTTTCAACGTTCTGAAGTTTATTAACGTAGTTTTCCGTCTCTATAGCCACTCTCCCTGGAATGTGGGATAGAACAATCACTATTGGCAGCGCAGGAAAAACTTTTAGTGTTACTGGATGGAAGGTAAGACATCTGTGGATTTAAAATGTCTAATATTTAACAATCAGCTCCTGCACATCATGTCGTTGAATTTTGTGTCTGTCAGCTTGGTTGGTCTGTAGGACCTGAGCACTTGATAAAGCATCTTCAGACCGTCATGCAGAACACTCTGTACACCTGCCCCACTCCTTTACAGGCAAGTCTGCACAGCTCTTGAATATGTTCCTTAAAATCAATCAAAAAAAGCAAAGGATGATTTTAATCGTGTTTGTATTGAGAAACTTGTTGTCGTCTGTTTCTCTCCAGGAGGCTGTGGCTCAAGGTTTGCTGCGGAACTTTGAGATGATGGATCAGCCAGAGTGCTACTTCTCCTCACTGGCGGAGGAACTGGAGGGCAAGAGAGACCGGCTGGCTGCCATCCTGCAGGAGGCTGGAATGACTCCTGTCATCCCAGAGGGAGGCTACTTCATGCTCGTGGACGTCACATCTCTTAGTGAGTTACTGAACATTTACACTGACATACCTTGCACAGTTACACTGTAGCTTGCACAAAGTGTGGACAAATCCAGCTTGGTTGATCATTCTGTTCTGTGCTTTACAGGATGTACTTAGTAGATGATTAAGCTCACAGAGGGAGGGATTGTGAGGGGAGAGCTACCAGATATATTTAAAGCATAGTGGATCAATTTATGCAAAATAAGTCACTGCCGTTATGAAGAAAGGTTTTTGCTTTGAATCCAACATCTATTTGCAGCAATTTTGAAGTGAAAGAACAACAATAGCGGTGTAACATCGATAGATTGATATATTGATTCAATGATCAGTGATCCAGTATCTTCGCAATGCGAAAACATGGATGCATATGGCCGTCCTGTGGCCCCCCAGCAGGATAATGCAGCATGCCACACTGCAATATGGCTCAGGAATGTGACAAAGACCTCAAAGTGTCAACCTGGCCTCCAGATTCCCCAGATCCCAATCTGAATGAGCATCTGGGCACGTGCCATTAACCCACCTCACAACCCACTGGACTAAATGGATCTGCCGCCAACGCACTGGTGCCAGACACGACAGGACGCTCCCAGTTTTTTACATTGCCTTATTCTATAAAACTTAACATAAATCCCAGTATTCTACCAGCTCTGTGGTGGATCAGCAGTGGGACTGTCTGCTGAATATTTCTCTCTGCTCTGTGTACACTGTAGATCAGGACCTGTCACACATGGGCGATGACGAGGCGTACGACTACAAGTTCGTGAAGTGGATGATTAAAGAAAAGGTAATTGAGTTGGTCTGATTTAGCTCCCGACAACATACAGCATATCACATTCAGCCATTGTTTTTAATCGCTGCTCTTCATAATAATATTTTGTACAGAAACTGGCAGCCATTCCAGTCACAGCGTTTGTTGGAGACGAGTCCACGAAGCAGTTTGAGAAATACATTCGCCTTTGCTTCATTAAGGTAAATCCAAAACGGTCTGTTACACACCAAAAGCACAACACGTTCAGAATGATCTCGTAAAGATGAGCGTTGGCGAAGGTGAACTTTTCTCTTTTTCTCTGGCGAAAAACAAAAATTTTAATCACCTTTAATTGTCTTAACAGCAAGACAGCACTCTGGATGCAGCCGGGACCATCCTGAAAAACTGGAGGAAGGTTTAATTTGATGCAATGTCTGAAAAGTCAGGGAGGAGGAACAACTCTGGTCAAACCTAGGAAATAGGATCTATGAAACTGCACACCAGAAAATAAACCTCCATTTAATAGCAAAATGCTGTCCATACTTTGACCTGTTTCAAGGGAGAGATTCACTAAGTCAGATAGCTGAAATGAACAGTTCTTACAAATCCCTTAAAGTGTGAAGTGTCATTTTTATCCCACAGTGAATCTTTACAACGCCTTACCCATTCCTTTTTTTATACTGTATAGATTATTCAGTATTTTGCAAGTTAATATTTGCAAAGGATGATGAACATGTGTGAGACAGGAAAGCAAGGTTGACTGAACCTTCCTGCTGTTACTGTGCTGTCTTTAGTTTTCAATAAAACTGACCCAGAGAACTGTGTGAAAACTGGTTGTGGTGTCATGTTTTGTAAAATCAGTGCTTTATGGAGTTTATGGTGCTCTGAGTCATTCTGATGTCCAGACAGACACACTGATTACAGAATAAAAAAGTTAGATAGAGAAAGGCTTTTTTGTTGCTGCTGGGTTCAAATAAATATTAATTTAAACCTTCCACTCAGCCTAAAACTCTCTTTATTTTACAATTGCACTTACCTGTTGGCAAAATGCAGATAAACCTAACTCACTCCAATAACCATATTCCTACATGGAACCTACTTCTGCACGGGACCACATATGTGCGACTTACCTTTAAACTTGCTTGCAATGCTTGATTAAGAAACAAAAATCTGTCTTCAATTTGGTTAAAAATGATCTCTAAAGCATTAAATCTGATACCTGTGGACACCCTGCAAATTCTACAAATGATTTATACAACACGTTATGCTGGAACTTTATAAGCTTGCCTTTCCAGTAGTAACAAAAAAAAAAACTTAATCTATTAGCTTTACATTTAATTAAATTACAAGATAAAGTAACTAATCAGTTAGTTACTAAGACAAAATGTAATTTCAGCCATTAATGACAATATTAGTGATTACAAAAGGGGTGGCATCTGGTTATATTCTTTTTCCTACAATGTTTATATGTAAAATAAAACATTCTGTTCCTTTACATCTTTTTGCTGTGCAGGAATGTTTTTTTTTTTTTTTGCAGAGCAGATTTTTGGATATTTTTCAGCTTTTTTGCCCAGTTTAAAACACATATTAGAAAAGTAATCAAATGTAATAAGTCACATGTAAATGATTACATTACTTATGACATACTAACAGGGTAACTTTTTATCTAACTGATAACATTTCAATAGTAACCTTCCTAACACTGGGCATATTCCACGACTACGGATTAATGGTGCACATTAGATGCAGCTGGACAATATGGGTAAATAATATTGTACAACATTTATAAGTCATGATAAAATGGCTATTATGAGATATTTAATATATAGGTTAAAAATTGAAAGAATCAAAATTAGGTATTGGTATCAAACGATTGAAATAATTACATTTTTTTGCCATAGGCTTTTTGAGAAATGGCAATGGCAATTTTTTTTGTATCAATAAGGGTAAGGCATGTAAGTAGTTACACACAGGGTATGATAATCTAGCTATGTTTTCAACTGCATCCTTCTAGTGTAGGCCTGTCGCTCAATATAACAGGTTGTAAAATCATGCCATACACGTTTGTCAGTTAACGTTGTTACAACCTGTTACTAACCATTAACATACATTAACAGACCCTGTGTGTAACTAATTATGTGCCTTACCCTTATTGATCCCGTAGCTGAAATTGTCTAGGAGCAGGAGCACAGATGCAAAAATACATCCAATGAGCAGGAGTCACCTTTGATGCAGGGGTCACTTGCAGGTGCCAGGTGGGAGCTTATCGCGAGATTTTCAAGTATCTCGTCTCCTCGTTCAGGAAAAAAAAAATACCATGAAAAACAGAAAAAATTACCAGAAAAACAGAAAATATTACCACGAAAAACAGAGAAAAAAATACTCAGAGAAACAGAAAAAAATTACACCAAAAAACAGAAAAATAAATAAATTACTCAGAAAAACAGGGCTTTTTTTTATTTGTCAAGTGAATGCAATAAGCTTCTGTACATTTCACATCAAGTAGTTTTATCAAATATATATACACACACACACACGCACACGCACACATACATATATTTTTGTTATATTCTTAAAACCTTAACTGAGTTAAATTTAATTAAGAAAATATGGAAAGAGGGTTGTGAACTTCAGGTTAAAACAAAAAACAAAAAAAAAACCCTTTTAAATAAATGTATTTCTTTTAATTTTGGCGCGGCGGGTTAGTGACGTAAGTGAGCACGTGACTACAGTCGGCGGTTGGCGGTCGCAGAGCAGATCGCTGCTTCCTGCGCGCTTCACTTCACGAGTTACAGCGAAGTTCAGCAGCGAGCTGTAAACACTGTGACATCGCGTGTGACACTCAGCCACGAAGAGGCTTTTGCTTAACCATCATTTAACTTCCACAAAATGTCCGAAGGTCCTCGCGAGGGTCCCCGTGTTCACTCCCCAGCTAACTTCATCAGGTAAGCTAGCATGTTTAAGCTAGCAAGCTAACGTCAATGTTAGCTTATATACACTCGATGCAGAATGTCAGTTGACAGAAGGAGCGTTGTCTCCGGTCAGCCGCCATCTTAAAATGGTTAATTGTGTTACTGTTACTGTTCAGAAAGTTCAGCCAACGCTGAAAACGCGGTAACTTCAGCCTGTAACTACAGGTACAAAACAACAGGTGGGCTCAACTGTGACCAGCTGTCTATAGAGTAACAATGTCAGTAGGCTACTTTTAGTATAATCTTTGTCAGGGTGATAGGATATATATGTAATCTCAATATAGTGTTTCCATTTTTGCTGTAGAGTCAATTTAGGTTAAAGTTTGCATGTAAATAACTATCGTTGCTAAGTTCTGTTCTTAAGTCAATCTGACCTTATATCATATAGCCTATATTTTACATAATGTTAGTTAAAAAAACAGAGCAAGATACATAAAGAGTACAAGATAATGTGATTTATAAATATATAAATATATAAATATATATATATATATATACACACATACACATACATACATACATACATACATATACACACACACACACACACACACACACACAGTGTTTCCGTTACATTCAATCGCTGCTGCTGAATTATTGCCGCCGCTGCTGCTCCTTCAAAACATTTATTTTATATTTGGCCGAATATTGCAGAAAAACACACGCATGATAACGGCTTACCAGAGAAGTCCAGCTCCAGGTGAATAACTTGTTGTCATGACTTCCCAGAAGTACCTGAACAGCCGAGCCATGGCAGCACGCAGTATGTGGCGTATCAGAGGAGAAACGAACCGTTCACATTTCTCTATGTGTGGCAGGTAATGGCCCACAAACCTCACGCACTTTAAGGACTGTTCTGATGTCTGTCACCCCCCCTCTGCTGAAAAAAAATTCTAGAGGAAACACTGATATATGTATATATATATATATAGATAGTTGGACAGGTGCTCTTTTGATGAAATTCTGCACCCTACTATCTGCCTCTAACATACCTTTGCTCATTGTGTCCAAAAAGTTCTATTTTACCTTCATCAATCCACAGCAGGACTTGTTTTCAAAAAGCTTCAGGCTTGTTCAGATGCTCCTTTGCAAACTTCTGACGTTGAATTTTGTGGTTGCCAAAAATGGCTGCACAGTTGAACAGTGCACCACCACTCCAGAGTCTGATAAGTCTTCCTGCAGGTCTTTTGCAGTCACACAGTGATTTTGCTTTTCTAACAATCCTATGAGCAGCTCTCTCAGAAAGTTTTCTTGGACTTCCAGACCTCAGCTTGACCTTCACAGTTTCTGTTAACTGCCATTTCTAAAAGGATAACTTAGGTATTTTTCAACCTGGGCCCTATTTCCCCATGTGTATGTGTGCGTATGATTCATAGGTACAACTCGTTCTAACATTGGTTCAGTATCGAGGGAGGCGGATGCAGGCGGCAGCTGCGAAACAAGCTAAAACGGTCACAGGGGCAAATGCGTCCTGTATGAGTTTGCGCATTAAAAGTGCTTATCTTCGCTACTGACCGGTTCAGATCGCCAGTGTTATCTCTGTAAATAGCATATGAAGTGTTTCCCTGACCCTTCACCTCCTCCTGGCTGTGACATCATTTCACGAGAGCTTGGCTTTCGGGTCAGGGAAACGCTTCGTATGCTATTTACAGAGGTAGCACTGGTGATCTGAGCCGGTCAGTGGCGAAAAAAAGCACTTTTAATGTGCAAACTTACACAGGACGCATTTGCCCCCATATCTACCACCTCACGGCTGTCGGCTGAACCAATTTTAGAACGAGTTGTACCTATGAATCATACGCACACATACACATGGGGAAAAAGAGCCCAGGTTGAAAAATACCTAAGTTATCCTTTAATGTCATTATGAACTGAGGAAACAGCTACCTGAAAACACTTTGCCATCTTCTTATAGTCTTCTCCTGCTTTGTGGGCATCAGTTATTTTAAATTCCAGAGTGCTTGGCAGCTTTTTAGAGGAGCCCATGGCTGCGGATTGTTGGGACAAGGTTTCAGGAGTCATTTATAAAGCTTTGAAATTTGCATCACCTGGCCTTTACTAACAATGATTGTGAACAAGCTAGAGCCCCAACAAGCTGATTAAGGTCTGAGGCCCTGGTTAAAGTTTTGCATGGTGCTCCTTTCATTTCTTCACTCTAAAATTGCAGTTTGAATAACTATCATGGTTTTACTTAACCGTATATGAGCATATTTTTTATTTTGATTCACAGCAGACATTCTTACTTGTCATAGCTAAAAAAATAAACTGGTGTAATTAATAAGATTAATGCTGTCTGCCCTCTGTTTGACTTGAACAGTACCAGCGGCCTTGAACTGACTGACTATCCTAAGTGAAATGTCATTGAAGTAATTACGCCTGTGCTTTGCCTGCTATTACTTAAAAATATATCTACTTTAAAAGGTCTATTCACGTATGTAACGTTTGAAAGTTCTCTGTTTTTAGCTCCACACTCACTATGAAAAGCTGTGATGTGTTGTTTTCTCCTTCAGACCACTTGAGGGAGACAAAGTACATCAGACTATAACAAAACATGGCAGCACACATTTAATGGAGGATTTGTCTTCCAGTTTTACAACATGTGAAAGAAAAACAAAAACCAACTCACTTTGTATTTAATGGTTATACATTTTAATGTTGTAGCATTTACATGAATGGCATGCGTTACTCCAACATGGCTGCTGCTTCTGTACAGTGAAACTATGGATGAATCAGGCATGGTGACATTAACAGTGGAAAACATACTGAAAATACAACAAGTTTAAAATGATGCAAAAACTCAGTAAAGGTTTTACTACTTGTTAATTTACGCACACTAACGTGAGCTGCCTTGTAACGGAAACAACTGAACCTAAAGTACTGTACTTACAGGCAGACTGTGTTGTGAGTGTTGTGACGTGCTGTAATGGTTGGGTGCAGGAACCTGTCAGGGCTGCATTGCTAACAGGACTTTGGAAATTCTGTGTAACATGATCACAGCATGTGCTAACAAATGAGCTATTCCCATTGCTTATTCATACATGCAATACTCATAATACCTACCACACATGCAGACTGTATATTTAGATCATATCTAAACCACAAGCACACAGTGTGTCAAAGGAAGAGGCTGGTGAGTTAACTCATACAGGGTGTCTACAGGTCCTTAAAAGGTCTTCAAAAGTCTTAATTTCCCTTTTTATAAATATTGGGCCTTGGAGGTCATCAAACAGTCTTAAATTTGAATTTTTTATTTAAATGATTCATATATATGAAATGATTATGATTTGTAAAATATTTTAATCTGCATTCATTTTTTAACTTCTAAACTTGCCCTGTGTCAGAAAACAGCCTCGTCTCAGACAACAATTCACAACTTCAAACAATTAAAAATGTGTTAAAAGCCTTCAAAATCTAAAACTAACAGTACATACTGATAACATCTGTATTAAAATGTACTGTTTTAATCATCTTTGTTTTTAGACTCCATCAGATTTCAACAAAAACATCATTTAATCAGGCATAAAAGGAGTTCGTTGTATCACAAGGACTCTTGTCTCACTTTTTGGTTGCCAAAAAGGCAAAATGTTGCTCAAGTACTTGTAAGCTTTCTGTATTATGATAAATTCAGTAAATAACATTGCTATCAGATGTGTCTCAACCATAGTAGATCAACTCTGTAGCTCTAAATCCAAACTAAATAATAATTATGGTTTAAAGATTAGTATTTTGATGAGCTTGAAGTGAACTCTTAGCAACTTGAAAAGTAAAATGGCTCCTTGCTACATCTGTTGTGAAATATATAAATATATAACTTTTTGGCAACTCCGTAAGATGTTATCTTTGACATCCATTATGTTTGCTAGTAAATTTAAATCACTGCGAGGTTGGGCTATTGCAAGGTTTAATAATCAAGACTTTGATCTTTTCAAATACTTTTTCTAGCATAATTGAAGAGTAAAAATCGAAAACCAAAAAAAATGTTTTGTTCCAGTTCTCAAGAATTAAAGAAACACATGCATATCTGTTGCAAACATTAGAACAGGTCTCACCAGTTTAAAGTCTTACTTTGCCAGACTCACATCAAAGTAAACCCCCTCAACATGTTATCAGAAGTAACCTCATTGATTTTAATTGGCTAAAGCACCCCAGACCAGGGGATCAGATTACTCGACAAGCTAGCTGTTGTCACTCTGTAACCATGAGGCTGTGCGGCCAAACAGTATGGACTCTGTTGCAGAAATGTATATGCAAAGGAAATGAATCTTTTGTCCGAGCACACAGGTGTAACTCATTTCTGTGGTTATGCATAAACCTGCATGAACCTGGCATCTGGTTTCCGTGACATCATTGGCCCACATAAATTCAGAGGTTCACACGGTCATGGTGCGTGGATGTTAATGTATGGGGTTGGAGGGGGCGAACACCAACACCTTGCCTCAGTTTCCCCCTGTTGTTCTAACAGAGCAGAGCACCTTCGTCCCCACCAACAGCACAATTTCATGCCAAGTAGCTTGGAACGTTAACTATTAACTCCGAGGCTACAATTAAAAAAACATCATCAGATAGTGCTTCCTTCACCAGCTTAAGAGCAAGGATACTTCTGTCTCTTTGAGTTGGGTATTTATTGTGCTAGATTTCAGTGCACATAAAGATGTGACACAGGCATCATTTCTCCAAGTTCCATGACGCTGCATGGACCCTTTTGAGTTCAGAGTATCGTCCAAAACAAAACAGCTTCCCCTATTATAACAAGACACCTCGCAGCTAATATTTAAAGCTCATCTTTAATATCACATCCTTTGCATCCATGCGAAACACTCCTCACCCTGTATTTTAATAGTATTTTCCTATCATTAAATGACAAATGTGAGGGTGCTTCTATTTCTAAGCAGTGTTTAGTGAGGCTTAACCTGCTTATGTTTAATTTGATCACATTGTCTCTTTTTACTGTCTTAGTCACACACTCTGCATTCACTGATTTAACCTTTGCTCAGTTTCTGTTGTAAATAGCTGTGTCGAGCATTAGCACAAACACTCTGTGCCATGTTGAGTGAATTTTTCATGTGTAGGAATATCCAGCAACATAAATGTATAATGCTACATAGCTGTAATGTAGTGTGAAAACCAGTGCTGGGAACCCAACAACTGCAGTTGCAGGATTATTGTGTAGGCTGCTGTTATCAGACATATGTAGTGTGCAGTTAGCAGATCCCCGTGGATTAGATGTCTGTCTGCATAATACCATCATAATTTATGTTAATTATGATTATTGTGCCAATAATCTAATGGCACGATCCTGTTAGGAAGGCGGATTGAGGTCGTTGTTGCCCTTAAAATGAGACCAGATGTTTGTGTTACGTTGTGTGGCCTCTAGGTGGCCATGTTGGTCATAGTCTGCAGTAGAACATAGCTGAGCATGGTGCCCTGCCTCCTGCTCTCTCACCAAACTTTTCTGCACAGCTCCAAATGTCTGATGTCGAATGTGCACAGGAAGGTCTTTGTTTTGTTACGTCACCTTTTTCAATCATAGTCATTTGATGCATTTGCTCCTTCTTGTCGAGGGACTCTTAAGAGACAGATTTAAAAAGAATCAAAGCAGCAGAGGCCAAGACATCCTGATTTACAATTCTTTAGTATGGGCAAAGCTCCAAAAATTCTGGATCCTGCCTTTCCCATAATGCGTCTCAATAGTTCATGTAATAGAAGTTGCAAACCGAATGTCATGACAGTAAAGATATTCTCCTACTGTTAGACCCTCCATGCCTCCTAACTGCCCACTCCTTTCAGTACTCCACAACTCCGGTTTGTGATGCAGGCTTAAAGTTGACACATCCAAATATCAAATAGCTGCAACCACCCCATTGCCATGCCCCCTTTTAGCCACATGGCATGAGCACAAACTGAACCTTCACATAAGGGCTGCAGGATTATGGCCAAAACGATCATCGGGATTTTTTTGACCAATATTGAGATCACAGTTATTTATCTCAATTATTCATTGATTTTTTTTCTTTATCACACTTTGATGTTTAAGTAAACAGAGCACTGCTTTCGTGTCCATGTTGGGCTACATTCCTGCTAATGTGCAAATGGGCAAATGCCAAAAGGTGAAGACAATTTTGTGGACTGATCAACTGACAGAGCGAGCCATAGGCAGGGTTCCCACGGTTATTGAAAACCTGGAGAAGTCATGGAATTCCACAAACACATTGTCCAGGCCTGGAAAAGTCACGGAAGTAGTAAAGATTGTTGAAAGTTTTGCAAAAGTCATGGAATTTTGTTGAATTTGGGATGAAATTGTGACAGTAATCTTCCAGGAATAACCTTTCAAGTAATGTAACGTAACAGCAAATTAGAGGTCCTTGAAAAGTGCTGGAAAAGTTTTGCAATTTTGTCCACGAGTGGGGAACCCTACATAGAGCCGCTGGGCGCAGCTAAAAATATGCAAAATCTCAGGCCTAAGCTGAGACAACCCTGGTGATATCACGTTAATTTTCTAGCCACAGAGGACATACAACTGATTTCACAGGCTGGTAGTACTCTGTGTGACTAGTTAACTAAATTGTATGTGTGAAACTGGGACTACTCCTTTAATAATTCTTGCTGTAACAAAGGAGTCGCTCTCTAAATCAGTTGTTTAGAGCCGCATTAAAACCATGTCACAGGAGAATTAAATTAAAGATATTAAGTAAAAATGGCTGACAGATGGATCAGAATCAAGAACTAATCATCATAAACAATCTAACAAACATTTATATTAGACTCATTCTGCAGCATTTCACAACATGCTATAAATCTATTGTGAGCGAGACATAAATATCTGTGAGAATTTAAGGGGTGTACCACTGCATCCCCCCCAAATGATGTCCGCTCCCACACAGGCCATATGGCGGTGTGTGCCCAGCTCTTATTGCCAGCCCCTGCTCTGTGCACACGGGCTAACAGCTTGGTGGACACATAATTAATTTGCTTAGGCGTCTGCCATTTATTTTCCAACCTACATTTTGTTAATTGGACAGAGGAGGTTAAAACCAAATGAGTGTCTCTGGGTATGTTAAGGCTACTAATTGCACTGAATTTACAAGATAGTGGTTGCTTTAGGGAATACAGAGTCAGGGGTGATATTTGGGAGGAGTGTAGTGAAAGCATATGTTTTCAGTAGGGCATGTGCGAAAGTCGGCAGAGGACACAAGACACTCACTGATGATGAGAATGTAAATTGTCATCATTTGGAAAAAAAAACGGTGAAAACATGGAAACAACAGACTTATCTGCCTGAGAGGAAAGACCCTTTTCTTCAGACAGACATGCCTTACATGTTTTGTATTGCTTGTAATGTGTCATTTCTGTTGTCCTGGTTTGTTTACAGCATAATGAAACCTGACATAGCCCCCTCCCCCAGCTTTCTCTGTTGCGTCATTTCGCCATGCTGCTATTTAATTCACCAAGCAATAACTGTCTCTTGCAACCAAAGTTGAATCAGACTTGTAATACGAATTTAATCAAGTTAATTGACTAGTAAATGCAAATGTTATTAGGAGCTGAATTTGCAGCATAAATCTAGATGATGCCCGCTTTTTGTATTTTGTAAACATCAAAAGATGATGATGAAAGTTATTATCTAAATGATCAGGGAGATAGAAAATATGTATAAAGAGAAACCGTTAATTAGAAATGCTGAATATAAAATAGGTCGCATTGTATTATGGTTTTATTTAATACAGCTCCTTCGTACTGAATAATTAAAAACGACAGTGTACTCAGATAGCAAATAATTAGCTGAGAAAGATTAGAAACATTTAGGAATGTTACATAAAGTGATATCATACTTAATATATCAGCTGCTTTTTTTCATGTCATGGAACTTTTTGAAGTCTGTATCAACATGCCATTTTTGGGATTGGGGAGTGCAATTATGGGTTTATAAATGCTGAGGCATGGAGACAGTGCACTAGGGGTTAATGACAATACAAATGATTGCACTCATTCAGGCTTTCAGGGGATGATCCAGCTAGCCAGCGCTTGCAGCAGCTGTGTGGAAGGGTTCGTATGGTGCCCCTCGAGCTGAGCAAAACAGGGCACGTTGTCCACGGCGGCAATCCCTGCTGTTGTTAATCACCTGCCTCCCCCTCCAAACTCGCCCCCCCCCCCCTTCTCTGGTTCTTTCTCCCTCTCTTTCCCCTGCACTGATTTGCAAGCGCAGATTAATCAGAGCATGGGGGCCTTGATGAAATTTTGCTGTTATTGTTCCCAATTTTAGCAACATCTTTTATTGTCTTCATCATTCATTTGCAGGAGGGAGACGGGGGGACTGTGTCAATTATGCAAATGATGTTGCACACTTTTGCAGATTACTTCATTCGGTTGCCATTGTTTGCGAGAATTTAATTATTAAATATTATTATGCTCATGTTTCCTTCAATTTTCCGAAGCTTTGTTTCAATTTGATCTCTCCTCCAGCTGCTCATCCCTCTGCTCTGAGCCAGAATCAAAGCAGTCTGGCACGCCAAGGCCAAACATACTCCCATCAATTTAATGATTTTGAAGTTCGTACCTCTCTCTCATCTATGGGCTCAAAACTATGATTGGAAAAAGGCAGACCACATTCACTTTAATGACCAGGAATTGAAGTCAAGTTTATTCAAAATTGACATTCAATTATGTCGCACCTAATGATATTTTAATCTCTTTTCTTTAATTCCCAGGAATTGGCTTTTCAAAGGCTTTGTCTGGCAGCAACACAGACGGCCTGAATAAAGAATACAGATTGGTATTAGATCCTAGTGATGATAGGGAAATTAAAGCTTTTATAGTTCACACATTCAGAGGAAAGGCAGTGTTCCCTTATTAGACATTTCAATCCCCGTTTCTTGGAGCCATCGCTGCCATCTTTCCTCTGACATGATAAGTTGGAAATTTAAATATCGCAATACAATTTAGAAAGCATTAATCACTTTCTACAAACTCCTTTTTGATACTGCTTTGCTATTTTAGGTTGTGGGAAAACTGTCAGGTGTAGATTATGATTTGATGCTGATTGATCCCATAATGAGGAAACAGGACTATCAGAAACCTCGGCTTGTGGCAGCTCTGTACACGCTGCAGGGCCAGAACGATTTGGACTGACCAGCTGTCCACGCCACGTACAGACCGGCATCATCAGAGCCATGTGCAGAAGTTATCAGGCAACTGAAAGAAAATTAATCTGTTGTTATTGAACTAAAATTGTTAGTTGAATAATTGTCTAATGCTATCACATAATTGTTTTATGTAATAATTTTAATATCTTTCAGTTTTGTTGGTTGGACAAAACAAATCATCAGTCAGTGGGAAACGTCACGTTGACCTTTAGGAAACTGACTATTGTTTAAAATTTTATAAACCAAACGATTATCTGATTCGTCAAGAAGTGACATAAAGTAATCGTTGCTGCCCTAATGTTCACCCACTGGAGGAGTTGAAAATTAAAGACCAGGGCCTGTATTTGTCAAACTTCTAATAATCATACTCAAAAGTGCTGTAAAGAACCAATCTAGGAGTCAGAAGTAATTTTCTTAGTGTGATTAGGACACATTTACTCCACGATTAACTTGTGCTTGCAGCTAAGTGTAAGATTAACTTTTAATTTAGTTCAATTCAGTTCAACAGAACTTTATTTATCCCAAAGGAAATTCTTGTGCCAGAGAATGCTTCAATTACAGTAACAACAATTAACGTTCACAAACCAGTAACAACCAGAACAGCCAGTGGGTTCCCAGGGTCAGGGCCACACACTGGGCCCAGTTTTTAAAACAGTAAAGTAAAATAAATATATATATTCAAAATATACAAGACACCAAGTATTTAAGGAGCATAAAGCAAAACCAGTGCCCACTGGAATAACAGTATAAATAAGATAAGGACAAGAGCTGCTAAAACTGAACTAAAATGGTGGAAAATTGCAAAAGAGAAACTCTAAAGTAGGGTTGTTTTCACCAAGAATTTGCCCAACATGTGCCATGTTGCTTATTCTGTGCAAAACAAAATTAACAAAACATATGCAAGTTAAGTATTTTGAGAAGATGTTTAATTTGTGCGAAATGATGCTTTTCCTTAGTTTCTGTTATATAATTAATGTTACAGTATGTCGGATGTTCATATTAGATGTGGCCAAAGTTTTAAATAATGAGGTGAACGTATGGAAATATAATCTTTGCTAGCAAAAACGTCCGGCTTCAGAGCGTTCAGGTTACTTTTGTTTCCAACAGTATTTTTCCTCCTTTGAGACAAGCCGATGTTCCCTTGTGATCGTTTTCTTTGTGTTTACATTACATACCCTGTTACATGTAGCTACATGTTAACGTCAGGGAAACATGTAATCTTGGTTGCCGATATTTTGAATTTTCCCCCGATTTTCGATCATATTCCTGCTGGAACATGCCGACTGTGAAGATTTTGGTTTAGATGCTTTTACTGGTGAATTTTCACGGTAGAAAATGCTGCTATACTCTGCTACAGTCATTCCCAGGCTGCAGCGTTAGTGTAAAGATGCCGAAATCTGAAAGACTTGGAAACGCTGTCAGAGCAGACTGGGCTTTTTTGGGAGGGGTGTTAAAGAGGTGGTAAAACAGAGCGTTTCAGACAATGGGTGCACACAGTTGTTCCAGTACAGACAATATGAGGAAAATAAAGTGTTTGTTTGTTGACTATAAAAGCATGTAAACATGTTCTAGTAGAAACCCAGAATACAACTATGAACCTTAAAAATGAGCATAATAAGTTCCCTTTGGCACTTCCTCTGCCATTTATTATATCAAATGAACAACAATCATATATATTTATTAACCCAGCTGGGGAATTTAGTACCAAGAGAAGTGCAGACAGAAAGGATTATTTTAAAGTAATGCCAGACACAATCAGTGCCAGCTTTATCCATGTCTGGTATGCTAAAACTACCCTGTTCCTAACTCAGCATATTGCTTCAGCTTCATATTATTCCTAATGACAGTGATATCTTGTACAGTCACACTGTGACATATCTCAGCAGGTGTGTAGTTGCCTCTGTTTCTGTACTGTAGTCATCTAGGATCTACACTTTCTAGACCCTTGAAGCTCTCCTACATTTAAGCATTTAAGTCAAAAGATGTGATAAATAGTTTTTATTCACAAGTTTAAGCGTAGGTGTAAAAATGAAAGCTTTTCAGGAATATTTTACCACCACCTCTTAAATGATCATTCTGTATGTCAGTTAATCACCCTGTGTTAATTCAAGACGAGCCTTTGTTTTCTCACATGCCTCCACAGTGAACAAAGAATCTAGAAACTGACAAAACTCTTGATGAATTAAAGTCATAGAAGTCCGCGTTTAACAACAGCAAAGCTATATTTCAACAAGAGATGTCATTGGTTAACTGCCTAGAATATTTTTGACCAGTTATGCATGTTGGTCTAATTATTATACTCTTCAGTGGGGTGCACTGCACACCATTGGTGGGAGCTAATGTTAGCTTGCGTTGCCACTCATTTAGCAATTAATGCCGTCCTGACCCAACAGCATTGCTGTGGGGACACTGGGCCTACTCTCCCAGTCTCCCCCCAGTAAGTAGGCAGCTTGGTTTTGAGCTGCAAACCCCTGTCAGCATTAATAACTTCTGTTAGCTCTATTAGTGCTGTAAGCAGTGTCAGTATGTCTAGTGGTGCTAACATAGTTAACAATGCTAAAGAGGTTTAGTGCTTCAAAATAAAGCCACTTACTCGCCTACCTGGGGGGTGATCGGAGGTAACGCCATTCACCAGGATGGCACCAGTGATAAGCAAATGAGTGGCAGGCTGGCTAATGTTAGCTCATACCCGACCTGGGTGATGTGCAGTGCAAAGCTGACAAGGCTAACACTAGATAACCAGTGGAGACTGAGGCGTGGGTCATGGGTGCTATTTTGCCATGTGTTGACATGGCTAGCCAGGTGTCTGTCAGTGAAAACCATAGAAAATAAAATTAAAGACAAAACATTACAATTTTACCACCTCTAAATGGATGGATGAACTTATTTATCCAGTCGTATCTTCAGTACTTTCCAAACATATGCATTTTTGGTAAAACATTACTGTTAAAAAACTATGAAAAACTTTAAGCATCAAGTGTTTTAAATGTTATGGTTTTAGTGAAAATACATGTTGAGGGCGTACTCGGCGTACAGCTGGATAAATGAGACTTGGATTATACTGCATAAGTTATTTGAGAGTTTGGAAACATGTTTTAATGTATTTTTGCTGTTGTTAAATGCAGTCCCTGTTTACTTGCCTTTTTTGGATCATTTGTTGATTGTAGAGGCATGCAAGAAAAGTTTTCTTTCCAAAGTTTACATAACACAGTAAGTTATTTATATACAAATGATCATTTGGGCAGTGAAGCATTACTTTAAGTCCAAACTTGAATTTTTATTAGTTTAATAAACACAGGCGCTGTATTTAGAGGTTGCTTCTTTTGCCTCCTGCAGCATCACTGCTACCCTTGCCTTTTGGCTGCATGCCCTGACTGAGAAATCTTACTGGACTCCTGTGACACTGTTTATCTCATGCACATGGCTTTTCTCACCACAGGTTACTGGTGGAATTATACACCAACTGCACCTTCACCAAATTAAAGGGATAGGACAGGGTCAGGAGACAGCCTCATGAACAGTCTTGTGAAGGGGAGCGGCTGGTTCATGGAGGGGTTGGGGGCTGGGCCTGAAAAACATAACCCGAGGAGCACTTTCTCGCTGATTACTCATTGACGTTTTCCTGCCTTGTGGGATACTTCTATTTCTGACAGTTGCTCCCGCAGTGGGTGTGTTCAGCGGCATGTCCGGCGCCACTCGTCATGTTAGCCATGGCTGTGGCTGGGAGGAACAGCTGTCTGTGTTAACGAGGCCATAGCCACACAGACCAGCGAGGCGGCGGTGCTCGAGCAGACCAGAGCACCACTCAGGCTCCATAAGGCCCCGGGATACGTAAACAATGACTTAATGAGAATGCGTGCCATTACTGTAATTAACACAGCTCACGTCAAGCACTGTCAGCTCTCAAGAGTTTCAGGAAGGTCTTGCATTACATTGAAAAGGCTGGCATGCAATGACCAGAGGCCCTCCCTACAACATTCACAAGACACCCTGTACAGAGCATAAACACAGTCAATAAAACAGAACAGAAAAAGATTACAATCCACCATCTGTTATTAATACACCAAACATAAATGTCGTCATCCACAGCATTTAAGTCTTGTGTTTTATATGATTACATCTTAATATATTTGATTTAAGTTGGATTTTTTTCCCCGCTATTTTGCTGTAAAATAAATAATCTCACTTACAGTTGCAGTTTATATCTTGAGGCTACTGAGCTATGCACAGCATGAAATGTAATAACATCATGTCAGCTTTACTGGCAGATTTCATTTTAACCATTGCAACTCTTCTGTAGATTATCTTTGTGTTCAGAATGAATTTACCCACATTAGAGCAAAACAAAGTGGAAAAAAATACAAGTATTGCCTGTTTCTAATGACCATTACAGTATTATATTCTATATTTAAATGTTTGAAGCAGTGGTTCTCAACTGGTGGGTCCAGGTCCAAAAGCGGGTCGTGGGTCCGTTCAGAATGGACTGCAAGTGACTCGATTGTGTCAAGTTTGTAACAGACACACTTTATTTTGAAGTAAAGTGAATTTGCGGCACAGAGCTTATATTTTGAATTGCCATTTCCTTCCTATTTTCCCATGTTTTTGAGTCCAAGTGACCAATGGGAACACCATTTTGAAGTGCGTTCAGTTTTAAGCCAGACAGCTGCAGATTGCAGCAGCAATGTAGCCACTGGGGGCATGTTCACACTGTCCACTAGAAGTTCTTGGTTTTGCAGGTTGAGATTGTCATTCTGAGTGTCTAACAACTTATTTAAAGGATTCCGACAAATTCCACCTTTTTGTTGAAGAAGTAAAATCCTTTTTGTTTAACTAGAAACAGCCTCGAAATCACCATCACCAAAATTACTGTTTATTTCAATGGAGTCTGGTGAGTTTAGCGATCGTGATTTCAGGACTCTTTCTGGTTAAACAAAAAGGATCTTAGTCTTTAACAGAGGTCTATTTCTCAGTTTATTTTGACCCAATATCCTTCTTTAATAGGAAATACATCACATACAGGAAGCAGCATTATCTTAATTTGCTTTCATTAACGAGCAAGATGGATTTTGCAAGATAGCATCTGGTTACTTACTCAAAGCATTTAAACTTGACAGAGCCATATAACATCTCAGTGGACCAAGCAGCGTCACACAGAATTTCATTGCCTCAAAACTTACGTTCAAACTCGATCCAGATACTCTGACCAGCTTTTTGCTGCTGAAAATGGGCTCAAAATCACTCACACACACACACACACACACAACAAAAAACTTGCTGGGAAAAACTGAACATAGTTTAGTGTGATGCAATGTCAGACAACCTCATTGTCATTTTTCATGTTCTTGATCAACACGCCCCAAAACGATATGTAGGATTGTTGTGAAATGGTTGCAGTTACTTTGTTGGGTTTAGGAAAAGACCGTAAAGATGGTTTGGTTGAAAATAAGTGTTTGTAGTGTGGTATGTAAGGAAGTAAGTACGTTATGTATGTTAACTTACGTTACTTGTGTAGTAAATATTGTTTAAGTTAACTTTCGTATGTGAGTTAACATACAGTACAACATACAGTTTCACACAGGACACAAACAGCGGTCTTCTGGGTTTGACATATCCGTCCATTCTGACCTCGTCCCTACACAAACTATTGTTCTTTATACTGCGTCACGTGACTTCCTCGTTTGCTCCTGTCATAATTACTAAGGTCACCGCCTAACAAACGTGAACATGGACTCTAAATATTAGGTCTTCGTCTCATTTTAAATATCAGACCCACATTTATTTCTACAACTATACAAAGGTTGACTTTTTTGTTTTGTCCCCTTAAAATAGAGGGCCTGATTGGTAACTTCGTTGAGGGGGGTGCTGTTAGTGCTCACCAATGTTAACTGAGTTTGAGGTTTGGGTGGTTTTGGTCTAGGGATGCATGATATTGGACTTTTTGCTAATATCGATATACCGCTATGTAACCACTCATTTGATAATTCAGCATGTTGAGCTGGTCCATTTTAAAGCCAACATGGTCGATACCATTGTCGTAAAAACATTTCATGCATCCATAGTTTGGTTTGTTGTCATAGAGATGGGTAGCCCCTTTTTAATACTGTACATTTGTACTAAACTGCGTTGTCACATAGACTTTTAAGATTATATTTGTAAAAACAATATATGTACTAACTGATTTTTATTTTCATAGGTGCAGCCAGTCTTCTCTTTAAGCTTTGGCAAGCTGGGGAAAGAGCACCTCTTGACAAGGGAGGTAAGTGCTACTGTCTTTTACATTTGTTGTGTTCTTGTTGCATTTTTATCTTTTATGACGTATGAAACAACAGGCAAATATGGCCTAAAAGAGAAATGGAGGACATGTTACAAATGCCCCCCACCAGATTTAAAACCATAACGTTTTGACATTTGTTATATTGATATGCATGTTAAGACTGTTGGGCCACCGAGTGAAGAATGGTTTGATTTCCCAAACAGACATCTGTGCATGTACTGAATATACTGGGTATATTGATCAACTGCAGAAGTGGATTGATGTGCAAGTGTGATTTCAGTGCTGTCTCCAAATGTTTTGATGCTCCTCTTCAGTTATGACGTTCTAAAAAGGAGCAACTGACAGACCCTTAATAAATAGGTGGAGATATTGCTTTAAATTCATCTGAGCTCTTGATGATTACCTCTGTTACACTGGTTTGGTTTGATGCCTCTGTTGAATTGGGATGACTTAGTTAAAATGATAACAAAAGGCATGTTGTGGTGTGGATAAAGGAGAAGAAGTATGTGAATTATCTAAGCCGTGGTGGTTTCTTTTGTCACTTTGTGCTGTTATTTGGGCTTGCTGTGGATGCAACATAGTCAGTTGGAGCTGTGCTTTTGCAGGAAGGCAACATTATTAACAGTTAATCATGGAGTGAAGTTGTCAGCGGGGGTGGTTGCAGTTTTCATAATGGCCTAATTTCTAGCAATCGCAGACTAATTATCTGCATTTGCAATTGTTGTGAATTGTCTTTGTGACTATGCGGAAACTTTTAATATAGAGTTTATAGTCCAGGGTGAGTTCTTGGTTTATACATTTGGAAAACACCATAGGGCATAAAGCCCCATAAAGCTGTGACATAACTGCAGCATAATTAGGAAGGTAAATTCTTATTAGAAGCCTGTTATTGCCAATGCAGGCATTGTGCTTGTGGATGAAATGCAACCGGACACATGCAGCAGCTTGTATAATAGAAATCAGTACATTTTGACTAAAAATGAGCAACTGAAATGACTCATGTTGTGTATATTAAAATAACAGCTAAAAATATATAAAAGGCGCAGAAAACGGCAGCCGTAACAATGTGGACACCATGCTTGAAAATATCATTGCAGCAAGTCATGCTGATCTAAACAGACAGGTTTTACCATGTTCCCTAGGCTTGGGTGGTATCATGGTATTACGGTGTACCAGGGTATTTAAAAATCCCAACAGTATAGTTTTCAATACCGTCATAAATTCAGACACTCATCTTCCCATTAACATCATTCCGGAGAGGCTGTTCGGAGGATTATTTGCATGTAGTGCACATCTTGTGCCTCCAGAGGTCAGTTTGGTGCAAGAGGCAGCAAAGCTACTGCGAATGGTGGAGATAAACGTAACAGGACCAACTGTAAACAGCCGGCCTGTGTCATGTCTGCAATGACACGTGTAGTGCTGCACACAAATACTGTCATATGCCGTATACCTCGATGAAATTACAGGAAGGTATGAAAAATTAGATCCCGGGGGTGACGTTGATATTGATATGGTCATGGAGGCCACAAAAGTATTTTATATTAATTCGACTGTACATGTACTAATTAAGTAACTAAACATTTTTATGTATATTAGGTGTAACTTAATTTCGGGCTGTCAAGCGATAAAAAAAGTTAATGTACTTAATCACAAGCTCTGTGATTAATTAATCTAAATTAACCACATACATCAACTTTTACTGTGAAGGTATTTAATAAAATTTCAATTCAAATAAATTTTTGTAAATGTGTTGACATTTTTTTAAACTATTTTCCCCCCTCAGTTGTCGAAGGCTTCGATTTAAAATCAATCTGAGCTCTGAAGCTTCGATTTTCAAAAATAAAGTCGAAGGTCAGCCCTAGTCTGAACGACTGGTCGAGTGTGGCTTGATGAGACTGGCTGCTAGCGCTAGCATACGAGGCTGTGCTTTGTGTCTAGTTGATATTTCAAGCTTGATGGCATGAAATTTCCCGTTGATCAACAGTTCCATCTCAGTGTTTGTGATTAATTAATTGAAATTAATACGTTATTTTGACATCCCCCAAGTTAATTATTTATTTAATACAGTACCTTTCACAGAGCAAAGTCACAAAGTGTTTAACTGGATTGAAATAGTTGGAAATAAGACCATAAACAGTTTATTTACCACTTTTCTTTGTAGTATATGATGCTGCTGAAATGAAAGTCAGACAGACTGACATGAGATGTGCATTGATATATTGAAAAACACTCTTTAGAAGTGTTTGATTAAACTTAAAAAATAGATAAAAAAAAATCACAATAAATCGCAGTATTAGATTGCAATACTTGAAGAATCTCATTTCTTAAGAAACACAATACATATCGAATCGGGACATTAGTATACAGTGCCAACCCTATTTTATACACACACACCATGCAAAGCAGTGAATGGAGCAGTGTGAGCATGTCAATGATTGATGACTCTGCAGCACTGTGGTTGTTGAAGTGGTTGTATATCCCAGTGTCTTTTTTTAATTAGTGTTGAATTACTGAGGGTAACACGGCCAGTGTTTCTTTTAGGTTCTGGGGGTGATGGAGCCACAGTGGCCTCGATTTTATTCATTGATCTCCTTTTTGCCCGGCCTTTTTTTTTTTTTTTTTTCAGCTGACAGACTTTGTGTTGTCTGGTGTTTTTAGCCTTTGGTCGTTAACACAAAGGTGACATACAATTTGTCTGAACATTTTAATGTTGCCCACCTGTGTTTAACCAAATATAATTAGCTTTCTGGAGAGGGTAAAAACAGTACTCAACAGTGCGGTTCACACCTATAACCAATGTTTTCACCACTTTTTTATTGTGCTTGTAACAATGGCTGAAATTTGTGAAAGGATGTAGATCCTATTTTGTACGATGGGACTGGAGTGGACTCGCCTGCACTGTTCAGCCTTTTCTTCTTCCTCTATCTCTCATTTGCTTTATCTCCGTCTCTCTCCCTTTTTCCCCCTCACATTCTTTCCTTCAGAGAAAAGAGGGCTACGCATTAATGAGTCAATGCGGAGCTGTATTATGTTTAATTAGGTAGTTTATATAATGAGGTGTTCATTTCTAATGGAGGGACATGCTGTGAGCAGCACATCTGCAAGAATAACTCAGGCAATCAGCGGCATGAGGACCCATGGAACTGCAAATGAGACTTACTTACTCAGAAATGAATTATGTCTCAGTGCCTTTCCCAAAGCCCATTAATTAAATCCACTGGCATCAAGGTCTTTTTCTTAATTTCATGTACCATTAGCATAATAAACACAATTTGAGTTAGCACAATGTGATCAGTTTAATGGATGCTATTTATTTTACTTTATTATTTAAAGCTCTGGTAATGGGGGGAGAAACATAAATATATCTCTATGGCTCCCTCTATGAAAAACTCCCATCAGGCGCTGGCGTCGACACAGATGCTCGTTTCACTGGCCCCATACATTTGGAGTGCTGCTGCTGCCCTTATGAGTGTGCAGAGTGGAAAGGTGTTGCATGGCTATAATTTTTGGGCACTAGACTGCGGTTCAGTGTAAACCAGGTTTCACATTCATTAAAAATGGGCCTGCGGTCTTATATGTCACAATCTCCTTACTCATAATGTTTGGTGTTCTGAGGTGTACTGTATTCCAGCATGGTTTTTTCCTGCTAAGTGAGAAGAGAATTAGATTTCGGAGGCATTTATACACACGGGGTATTTGAGGTGTAAGTGCAATGGGTAGCGGCAGGAATCCGTGCACCTTCATTAAAACAATACAAGGACTTAATGTATGGTAGTGAATTTGTTCTGACCTTAAAGCGATACCCTAGAGGTGAGATATGATTAGCGTTATTGTTGAGGACAGGTACATCATTATCTCAATGTACCTCGACCATTGCCAAGTTCCACAGCCATGCTCCATCCTCTGACTCGGGCACTAGCACAAGACATAATCTCTTCTCAGGAGCAGAAATGCACTTAATCATCTACTCAAGTTTCAGGGACTGCCCCCGAGTGCTCTCTGTCTGGTAGAACTACGACAACTGCTCGGCAGAAATCTGCAGCAATGTTTTAAGTTCCCAAATTAATTGCCTAATGGATTAGGAGGTATGGAGTGTCCTACTTTACTGGGATGGAGCAATAATTTAAATTGTGCCAGGTAAGGACAAGGAGAAGTTGTATTTCAGGAGAATGTATTTTTTATTTCATTTTCTTAAGATAAAATGCATCTTTTATTGCCCCAAATACTGTGAAACCTCCTCCCCCGCCCTCATTGGCATTCAGGGCTTCATTAGACAGTCAAGTGCCTTGGAAAGAGAATTACAAGCAATAGTTCCTTGTTACTTACATACATGGCCAGACACCAAGTTAGCCAGACAGGCAGACATTGACTCTTACACACTTAAAACTACAAAATCGTGTCACATACACACCAGATACAGTGTGTGCTACTAAGACAACTTTGCGTGCAAAGATGCAAAGAAAGGATGGTATTTTAAAAAGGAGGGAAGTCTTTAAAATAGACTCTCATTTTGGACAATCTAAGTGACCGAAAGTCAGACCGTTACTTTGGCATACCTCATCGTAATGGACATTAAAGTGGGGTGATTGAAGGAGAACGGCTCCATGTGTCAAGTGTTGAGTGAAAAACACATGACACCAAAACCCATTAGTGTCCTCTGGAGAGACAATGCCCAGAACTCTCCCTCCTCCTCCTCGCTCCAGACTCAGGGTGCTGTTTCTGTCAAAAGACACTCTTTTCTGCTACAGATAAAAGGCCCCACTATTAGCCCAGGGGTTGAACTGTGCTCCATTCCAGTTTCACTTTTTTTTTTTTTTGTAAAATGAGAACTTGAAATGATGTCAAAGTCTGGTGTAATGAAAGTGAGTGTTTTTTTCTATAATAGATCTCAGGAACTCAGGAAATCATCCAATTATCTTTTCACTGAAAGAAAATTTTATTGGAAATGCTGATGTTCAGAGATGGTCTGCCTTGATGTTTATTGCATTAATTTGGATTGGCAGCTCTTTTTAAAGTAAACCCCACTTGGATTATTTTATTACTACTGTTAATTATGATGGGTTATTGGAATCTATCTATCTTTCTGTCTGTTTGTCTCCCTGAGTGTCTGTCTTACTATCTGTGTGTTAATTTCATCAACAGAAGACAATAAGACTTAAAGCAAATAAAAGTTACCTTTGAAAATAAAGAAAATGACAAAATAAATGTATCTTTTATCAACAGATTTAAAAAAGGAATCATTATTTTGATACAGACAGACGGTTTAACTACTGTTTGAAAGTAACATCGTATTCAGTAATCTGCATGCGTCTGCAGAATCACACATTGTATGCTAGCTAATGTTACAGCTCAGCCGAGGATGACGCTATTAATGTTTAAATCTTGCGCTGTCACAAGCATGAGCCTCTCGTCCATGAGTAGATGCATGCTTCCATCTGCACAGTGATACAGTTGGTGGATGTAGTTCAGTAGAAAGAAAATAGGTCCTACATGAAACTGCTCACAACAAAGTCTGCGGATTATCTTGAGTAACAAGGTCATGATTTCCGGAAGGAGACATCGCTGGTGAATTTTTCAAATGTATTTATATATTTTTTAACGTTTTGAGCACCACAAGCCGAGTGCCATTGAGTTCCAGTATATTGGAGAGAAGGCAGACATCTCTTTGGCCAATATCATAAACACTCAGTAACTCACACCAAAACAATCTCGACAGATAAAAAGCACTACAGCTAACCAGGGAGATGCATGTATTTCTGCCTGTTCTCATTGCTAGCGCAGGCTTTCTACTCCAAAGTATACCCATCTGTGGCAGTAATTGATGCTGAGAGAAACTAATGCAGTATAAAGAGCAGGAATGGTCATGTAGGGCGGGAGGGAGGAGACGTAAATGGGTCAAACAAACTGGACTTTCACTG
This sequence comes from Epinephelus cyanopodus, assembly GCA_026686955.1. Classification (NCBI taxonomy): domain Eukaryota; kingdom Metazoa; phylum Chordata; class Actinopteri; order Perciformes; family Serranidae; genus Epinephelus; species Epinephelus cyanopodus. Next base: position 9,569,466 of record CM048920.1, read on the forward strand.
AAGAAACCATCCGTGTGAAACCAAAAGTCACATTGGGTTAGGAACAAACATATCTATTACAAAATCAAAAATATTACCTTTTTTCGAGACCTAATCAAGTAGTTTTGTTGCCTGAACTTAATTGCAACCATTTTACAGCATTAACTGATTTATTAATTTATTCGTCAAGGAACTAAGTACTTACAAATAAAAACTGCGAACAAAACCGACTTTTTTTTTTGTGCCAGGCTTTTTCAGATTTTTTTTTTTTTTTTTTTTTGTTTGCTTTAATATTTTTTTTTAAAATGCTAATAGGGTGATACAGTAGAAAAACCCACAATTAAGACAAACTTAATGGATGGTGACCATAAAGTAAGAACATACACAAACAAATGATAATGAAATAAATAATAATAATAATAATAATAAATAAAAAAATAATAAAACTAAACAATAACATTTTTTTCAAATTGTAGGGCCACAAATGTATTTCAGTCAGAATATGTCTACACAACTGTTAAAACTTGTCTAAAAAACAACAACCTTGTGATTCTAAGATTATTCCATATTTTACAGTTATGTCGATTAAATCTAGAATAAAATGAACAATAATCAAATGACAAAATGTGACTAAAAGTAAAACCCACTTTTTTCAGACTAACTGTGCTTTCACACCTGCCCTGTTTGGTTCGGTTCAATCGAACTCAAGTTTGTTTGCCCCCTAAGTGCAGTTCGCTTGGGCAGGTGTGAACACAGCAATTGCACCACCACAATCTAACAGAGACCTTCCTGAAGAGGTGATCTCCATCCGGTTACAAACAAACTCTGGTGCAGTTTGTTTGTGGTGAGAACGTGTTCCAATCTTGATCTGAACCAGCTGCAGTCACATGACACATTGTTTGGGTTAAACATGAGCATGTTACAGTCCTGGAGGATTATTAGTGTGCACCTCCTCCTGTACTGCCTTAATATGCACATTCAGCACATCCAATGCATCAAAACATTGTTTTCTAGTTGAAGCCGAGCCTCGTTTTCAAACTGTATGGTTTGACTAAGTGGTTTAGCAGCGCTGTAATCGACCTGCGTAGTTGTCCCTCCATTGTGACATTAGAAAGTGTCACATTTATCTTGCAAGTGTACTCTTCTTCAATGTTTTGTTTACTTCCTGGATTTTTCCTGCAAGGAAATTCTGACCAATCGAGAGCAGCTTTTTCGCACAAGGTATTTTATCTGGTTGGCTTGTAAATGCTGCCGTGAGAACATGAACCAAATCTAGGCAATTATACAACTGTGTAACAAAATGAGTCCCTGATTCAGACCCAAGCAGCTCTAGGTCTGAAAGCAGCCTAAAACTAAGACTGAAAATCTGAATCAGGTGCCAAAATTAAAGCAGCTGTTCATAAATCTCTTTAACTGTCTGCCACACTAAATGAATCATAACCTTCAGTCTCACTGCAGTCTCAGTTTGGATGAACCATTTTTCTTGGTTCCATTATGTTTTTTAACACCCTCTATTAAGAGTGTTTGACACAAAAAGGGGCGTATGAGGATCAATAGTGGAGTTACGTGCTTATATTACCCTGAGAGTCCTGCTGGCCTTTGAGTGGCGCCATGAGCTCATAGCTAATGACTGAAGATCAATGGCCAGAAACTTGACTGTGGTTTGTTTCAGTGTTATGTTTACCATACACTAGCTGATGATGCACCACTGACATCTTCACCCAGGGGAGAAAAAACAGGCTCTGGAAATACATTTGCTGATTGTGGTTTTAGTTGCTTATTACATTTTCCACTACATGACAAATCCCTGACTGCATTAGTAAAACAAGACAGTCTATCAGCTGTACAAATACTGTTCAACATTCCCCAGCATTCATTTGGCACTGTTATATTTATCACTGGACTTGGCTGCTGCCTCAGACCGACGATTAGATTTTCTTTTTCAAAAACTGTTTCAACAAAACAGCATATAAATACATAAAGAAAGAAACAAATAGGGTAAAATGATTTCATTGTGGAAACAGTGTCACATACAGTAACATGACTTTAAAGTTATTTTCTGGCATGGAGGTCTTCAAGGACTGCTGGTAGACATTAACGTAGGCTGTTAATATTGACAGTCCTGTTATCATAAACCCAGTTTAGACCAAAGATTCGCAACGAGGCAAGCTGAAACAGGCAACTAGTTGCAATGCCCTGTTCTGCAACGTTCTAAAAACCTGCTGGATCACACCAGTGCAACTCGATGAGACAGTGTTTCATCTCTAGTCAACAACTCAATGTACTTCCGTTCTGATTTGCAGCTTTTCGGGCCTATTTTGTTGCTGAGTACAATTTGTAGCTTTTTAAAATATTAATGAGGATAGTGATAGTAAGATACTGGTTACAGTTGCATTTGTTGTAGTGAAGAAACAGCAAAAAACAAAGAAAATGAGCATCAAATGGACCGTATTCATAATAAATACGCCACAGTGTTACAAAAAATCAGCACCAACAGTCGATGAGAATGTGTGCGTGTGTGTGGGTGGAGGGCCATGAGCACATACAACGAGCAGCAGCAGCGATGCACTGGCAGTGATACCAGGGCATTTCTTAAATAAAGTAGAAAAAAAAGAGACCAGAAACCATCAGCGCTGCAGTGATAGTTTTGGCTCGCTGGAAGCCGGCTAAGCTCCTTGGCCAACTTCCTGTCTGCGGGGCATTTCGCACTCCTCCGTTGTCTCCCCTGCAAAGCATCCCAAAGCCGGCCATAGAGTTCTGGGCACTGTCCCACCTCCAGGGCTCTTTGTGGTGTTACTGTCTAAACCCAGAATGCTCACCCAGGTGCGCTCATAGGCAGCAAAATTTGGCACCGATTAATTTAGCGTGAATCAGTACTGGGTAGTATGAAAGTAATTTGGTTGGTACTATTAAAAATACTGAGATGATACCCAATCCTAATTGTATTATTATTATATCAGTGGCATAAAATGGTCTCAGAATGATGATGATATAGTTTATTGCAGTTATTTCTTGGACAATTTTAGGCCTGCCAGACTCAGAATTGTGTCAGATGAATCAGATTCAATCATAAAAATATTTAATTGTTATTTATTTATTTTATTTTTCCATATAAAGGTTAAAGAATTGAACTGGTGAGATGTTCAATGTGACAGTGGCATTCATGCAGTATAGTAAACAAGCAATGGGCAGCTAACGACGGATTGGAAATGTGCAGCAACATTTTTTGCTGACACTCGATATCAAACAAAAACCAGAGACTGTGTCATGTAAATATGTATGAGCTGTGAATTCACCACCTCCAAGCAGAAGAGAGAAGATAATGTTATCCTGGAGCCTTATGGTGCAAAGTTACTGCTCTCCCGAGCTGCTGCATCACATCCACAGCTGTCTGTACAGGAGTAGTGCGAAAGTCAAGAGCACTCACTCCGCAGCAAAATCTGGTGACCAAAATGTCCACAGAAGTAGCCTGCACAGCACACTGATTAGCACTGATTGCTTGACTTGAAGCAATCTCCGTTGACTGAGAGGTCTCTGACTCACGTTCGAATCTCTGACTTTCAAGGGGCAGCCCTAGACAGTATATCATCCAGTAAAAGTTATCTATCGTAACAGGCCTTACTGTAACCATCAGCGGCTTTTTATTAAAAAATGAGTGCCTGGTATATTCATCACTTTAATATGTTTACCATACATATATTGTTTTTGAGATATCAGGGCAAAGGGTAATGGATTCTTTTAGGGTCTTTTATTTTACCCTCATAAGTTTTGTACAGTCCCTAACAGAGTGAATAAAAGTGCTGAGAAAAGACGGTGCAAATTTTAACAAATATAACGCAGCTTCTCTTTAACTGCTCTCTTATAGTCACTGATGTCTCCCTGTGAAGAAAAATTGAAAATGACTTACAGTGCCACCATGAGCCGCTGTGGTTTCAGGCTCACAGCCCACATTCAGACAGGGGCTCATCTAGTCCATTTTTTCAAATATAGACTTATTATTACCTTCCCACAATAAATTGCTCTAGAGGGCTGGGGAAATGCTGCTCTCCGTTTCTGTAACAGTGGCATCTCAGATATCATTAGGAAAGTACTATGCAGGGGGACAGCAGATCAATGGATTCCACCACAGAAGCATTAGTACTCTCTGTGTATGATCAGTTTACTGAACAACAACACCGCCTCTGCGTCTCTTACTGGAAACAATTGATGCATTGTTGCAGTGAAATTAATCCCCTGAATTCATAACCCCAATCAGATATTCAATTGGCACTACCCAAAATAATTGTGTGGATGCCTGCATATGAGAAACGGATTCTGCACTGAGGCAGAGGCAGGACATAAGCAAACAATGCCCATTCAATATCTTGTGCTGCTTTGTCATCTCAATAAAACAGTCTGAGCATTTGACTTTGATTTGATTTAATCTTCCAGTCATTTTCTGTTCTTACTAATCCAGAAGAACCAATTTGAATCCACAGTGAAATACATAAAGGATCGCAGTAATGTAGTTATGTTTTTGGAAAATACTTATGCATGTCAGTGTAACTCAGGTTGGGAGGATTTCCTGGAGAAATATTGAATTCTCTGCAATCCAAACATGATCGACATGTTTGGCCTCAACAAACCTCAGATGAAAATACTCTGCACTCAAAATCGACACACTGAAATTCAAGCCTAATATAATCCAGCGGGTGTACCATCATTTGAATAACACATCTATGTCGAAAAGTTTTAAAAGTGGATGAATGTGACGACTGGAATTTAAAAGGAATTCAACAGTAACTGCTCGTACACCCAGAGCTAGCAGCAGTGGATGGTGTTTATACGTTTTAGATTTTCAACTTGTTGGACTCAACAAGCAGTTTGAAGCTGGCACTTGAGCTTTGGGATATCATGATGGGCATTTTTGGCATTTTAAGCCCAGGCCACACCAAAGATTCATGATGAGATTAAACCATTTTAGAACGTTGCAGCAAAAAGTTGGAGCAGTGTGAGCTGGCCGGTCTGAGCTTGACTCAAGACAGCTGATGATGTCACTCGCAACTCAGCTGGTCAAATCGCCAGTGGCTGGTTTTCGAATGTTAAGCACGTCACCTGTTTCATCAGCCAGTCAGCTTGTAGTGAAGTCCACCAGTCAAGTCAGAATGACCTCAGGTGGGGTGTTCACTTGCTGCGGCAGGTGCTCCATCCCTGCTGAGCCCTCTGTGCCCGACCTCACGGTGTGCCATTGTCAGACTGTGGGTTGCTGTGTGTGCTTATGCTTATTTAAGTGCGTGTATCTGTCTCAGAAATTACTCATATTTCATGTGAACAATTACGACTCAAGTACATTGAGGTTGCAGTGATTCAAATTGTTGAAAAAACAATTTTTTGATTGTTCTATACCATCATTGGCCCTTTTTACACAGAGATCACACTATAAGGCTGCTATGAAGTCCCTTCTTTATACCTCTTTGGCATTTTTGCACAGAACAAAACAATGCAGATATTTTCAGCTGCTGTTCTTTTATGAGTTAGCTGCAAACTGCTGCAAGCTGCTTCTAAAATCTCCTGTAGGGGGTTGCAAACATAACATGTGATCCAAATGCCACACCTTTGTTGCCCACGATCTCGATCTGCTGGCTGTCCTGTTTATACAGAGGTCCTTTCAGTGCTGTCACGACCTCTGATGCTGTCTTTAGGCGAGACAACTCTGTTCCCCCGTTCCAAGAGTTCCTTTTTATACAAAATAGTGAGCAGCATAACAGCGTGAAATTTGCACCTTGGACAGGCAGTGTACAGTGGGCTACTGACTGCTGACTCGTCACTTAACTGGATGGTTGAGGCTGCAGGTTTTCCAGAACTTCACTAGGCTGTTAGCCTTACGGTCTGTTCCAGGGCACATTTTGGCTTTCGTTGCGGCTTAAAAACAAAAAAGTCAAAACCAGGAAAGTTTGGTTCATGTTGAACTGGAGCATTTGCAGATTAATTCCATACCTGATATGTTACTACTAAAGTTAGGCGCGATACGAGACATTTCGCCCCCCTACAGACAATGTAAAAGTCCACTTAGGAACAACTTGGATCAAAGATGTGTGGCCATGTTTTAGTATAAAAATTAATGCATCCTCACATCCACGTCTTCTATATATTTCTCATACAGTGACTGTTAGCAGGAGATCTCGATCTGCTCCGTGCAACGTGTTGTGGCTCTATTTTCTCAGCGGGGATGCTTCTGAAACATGCTGTAGCGCCTTTGCTTAATTTATAAGAATTGTCTAGAGTGGCCACCTAGTTGTCATTATTGATTTATTTTTAATTCTCAATTTAATGTTTGTTGTTAATAGACTTTACAAAAATATTCTGTTAACTGTCAATTAAGACGCAAGAGGTAACAAATCCTCACAAATTAAGCTGGAACAAGGAAATGGGAAATTGTATTTTCATGATTGATCAATTTTCATAGTAGTTCCTTTTTTTCCCCTTTTTTTTTCGATTGACTTGTTTTAGCTGTAGTCTAAATACAACCCCATAGTACTTGTTCATCATTAACTTTTGTGCAGACAGGTATTCACGACAACGACAGCATGACTTAAAAACAGGGTTGCACAATAATATCAGTCATCAATATCAGCCGATATTGGCTTTAAAATGAGCTCTCAAAATCGGCCAAGATGTTTTTTCTTACTTTGCACCATGAATTAATATTACGTACTTTGAAAAGCATTGTATTTCATGTCTCCATCTGCTGGTGGGCCATCAAGGTAAAGGTATGCATGCATAATATGATGTTAATTCCACTGCAGAGGAAACTTGATGATCAATAAAATTAGGTGGGAAAGAGTGGAAATATTGATATCGGTTGAACCCAAAGCTCAACTAACATGTTGTGATGACTGCCCTTTAGAGGAATTTCACCTGAAGTTTGATCCCTCCTTGAATTTTATTTTTCCTGCTGTATTTCTGATGAAAACCAGGAAATCAGATCAGGTCTCTTTTGTTCAACAAATCCCATAATGTAGGTTACTTAGATAAAACTCACAAACTCTCAAAATTTAAAGTCACATCCTGCAGGGGACAATAAATATTTCAGAGAGGTTGTATCAGTTAAGTGACATGGTCACAATGAGAGAAGCTTGCAGTCTGAATTAAAGATGTACTCTGTACAAATGCTGTGGCCGCATTAGATTAGCCACAACCTGTAATCTGTCACTTAGCTGCAGCATGCCTTGCTGTTTGAACTGATGTAAACTGCTGCTGTCTGGGCACAGAGCTGGGGAGTGTAATGGGGATTCATTGATCCACTGGTCTTTAGCTGATTGAGTTAGATAATTAAAAAGCCTCTTGTATCAGTTCCATTAAGGATTGTTTGTGTTGCTTTTTTTTCTTTGTGCTCTTGTTCTTGAACAGCAAAACTTAGAGCTCCAGAGAGCTGCTGGAAAACAAACAAACTGTCCTTCTGGCCCTTTATTTAATGTATTATTTATTGTAAGATCACTGATGATTTTGTGAGCTAGATGAAACACAAACTAAGTGGCAGTTCTGTTACATGGAGATATTATACATTGGGATATCACCACGCAGAATCTGAAGGAATGAAAAAGTGGCCGTGTAAATCAGAATATTAAGCAGCGAGTGTGATGTGCCGGGATCACACGTATCCATCCAAACAGGATCTGGAGTGACTGTGCTGTCCTGAAGCGTGCAGGCTGAGGTCTGCTTTGTACCTCCTCCAACAGGCCAACTGTCCTCTGCTGTCACTGGAAGCCGCGCCAGGCCTCCTCAGCAATGGCTATGATGTCTGCGGCAATGCTGAAAATAGCCATGCTGAGCTCATTAGCAGATTAGGTGTTGCAATGAATCTGTGTGGTTAGAGCTCCGCGGCCTGATATTGTTCCTCCAGGATGGCAATTACAGCTGATTGACGTGTTGGCACATGGGGATGGAGGGGTGGAGCCGGCAGCTCGTGCCTGTGGAGGGGCTCCACATGAAGGGCAAAATAATCTTCTCTACTTCACGTACAATATCTTAACAACACTATCCATGTCACTGGCATCAGTGAGAGATCTGCAGTTGTGATGGAAGAAGGGATGTCAACAGTTAATTGGTTAACCGCTGAGAATATTTTTGACTGCTCTGCTACAGGTTAATTCTGCTGCTCTTCAGTTTACGACCCTGTGCACCAGATCTGATGAGAGACAGACGGCTGGCTAGCCACGTTAAAATGCGGAAGCTGTCCAGTGCTCACCCTCCAGTCTGCACTGGTTAGCTAGCATTGGCTGCTCTGCACTGTGCACCAGCTGCATCAGGTGGGCTGCTTTTTCGGCAATCACCACTAGTGACGGCATTCTGACCCAGCAGCGTTGGTGTGGAAATATTGAGCCCACCCTCTGGTCTCCCCACAGTTTGCTTCAGTGAGTAAGTGACTCAGTTTTGACTCAGTGACTCAGTTTTTAGCTCTGTTAGCACCATTGGCGGTGTCAGAAAAGTAAGTGGTGCTAACATAGTGAACAATGCTAAAAGGATTTTGTTCCTCCTGCTGGGGACTGGGGGGGACGACCAAAAGATACACAACATGTTTCCACAGCAACGTCGCCCTGCTACCAGGATGGCATTACCAGCGGTAATTGCAAATGAATGCCGTCACTAGCTAACTTAGCTCCAACCCAACCCAAGTGGTGCACATTGCAGAGTGGCTAAGACTATTGTTAGCTAACCAGTGAAGACCACAGGGTGGGCTGTGGCCATCATGCTTCCACACGATAACCCAGCCGGCAGTCTGTAAGCAAAGCCAACAGAACAACAAAATAAAAGGCAAAGCATTTACATTAGAAAACATTACAGTGTAGTAGTAGTCATTTATTTTGGCCATTTTGCAGCTTATACCAAATATAGAATTGATTTAAAAAAGTATTAAAAAATGCCATACTTAAGTGAATTTCCTTTTTGTTTTACAAATGTTTGGTTGTTAATATTGGAGATCATTGTCAAATTTAGATCCTGTGGTTCAAAGTTGTCTGTAAAATTGAGATATACCATCTGATCATGGGCGTATTTATAACCATGACTTTATCTCCGTCCTTACCTGGACACAGCAGCAGCAGCAGCAGCAGCAAGAAGGATAGACTTGTCTTAATTTCAGCCAGTTGTCCCCTTTTGATCAAGGATGCCGTGCCCTCTCTGGGCCTTCCCATCATGGCTGCTAATCAAATAAGTGTGCCCTTTTAAATGGATGTTGTCTGTGATTCCAAATGACACCCCCACCTCCTCCATTTGAAAGAGAATCACTGTGAGTTGCGAGTGACTGACTGACCCCTTGTCTTTTAAATTAAACAGTTTGATCTGCGGCCGTTTAAGCTGCAAATTTCAAAGAAAATAACTTAATTTCACAACATCAATGGGATGCCAGTCGTGGTAAGAGAATATTTGATTCTCTGTGGAATGCGGAAAACCGCCAACTGGCCTCTGATCAAGAAGAAATAGGAAATAGGTCAAATCAGAAAATTAGAGCATTTTTTCGAACATGTAGACATTCATGAAGTTTGTATGATGTCTCCCTTTTTTAAGATTGGAGCTTGGAACATGGAAACGCAGGGTGTGGGGGGGGGTCACTGTCTATGAACAAGTACAAGCAAAAAGAAGAGTGTTGAAATTCACTGCATGTGTGGTGAGATCAGTGAATTTATATAACGATGGGTCCACTCCACTCCACTTCATCTCACTGTACAGAAATGAGGCCAAGATATCCTGGATTCAGTCGCTGCCATCTTGCACTGGTGATGTCATTTGGAGCCAGAGTCTGCACAGTGGTGATCTCAGTGGTATAGAGTTCCTGCCCGTATACCGATTGGCACATACAGCTGTCGATCTTTGATCAATGACGTCACACCCCCTCTTTATAGCATCAAATAACAAATTAAAACTAAACTTATTAGAAAAACAAACACTTCAGGGATCTACTTTCATGCTGTTCATCATTACATACAGTCTTGTCCAGACTCGCCCATGCCAGACCTTCAGTAATATCCTGAAGATGCCACATGGGGTCCCTGTCATGTACCACAAATCAGTTGCTTGTCGACCAATGTCCATAGTATAAAAGTTCAGATTATTGAAATATTACATACAATACAAATCCAAATTTAAAAACTAGGGATGAAGTTTTAGATTATCACGTAAATACTATTGACATGATGAAAGCAGCTTTCTCTTAGATTTTTTTTTTGTTGTTGTTGTGGTTAAATGGGTAAAACTACCCACAAAAAGGCCCAATCTCTTCTCACCTTGGCATTCAACAAATATTGAAACATAAGGCTACTTTGGACATGACATTCACAAATATGAAACACCTCTTCAGCTACAACCATCCTGCCCGTCTTCACTCCACTGACCACAAAAGTCGTTTTTTGAGTCCAAGTAGTACTCCTGAGTCCAAACAATGGAAGTGTAAAAACCAGCAGATGAAAAGTCACTTAATGATCCATGAAAGAATGAAGCCTGTGTGACAATCACTGACTGGCCTGCTGTTTAGGGTAGTGTATAAGTGTAAATTTGGTGACTGGCCAGTCCAGCTAGTAAAAAAATGGCCTGCCAAAAACACCAAGCAAAATCCAGCTAGTCCGTAAATACTTTTCTGGTTTGCACACATGAAGAGTTTGGGACGCACTAATCTATGAACTGATTTTAGAGCACTAGCACATCATAATCGTGTTTCCATCAAAAGTTTGTTCAGTATATTAGCTATGACAATTTTAAGACCTTATGTTTTAAACTAGCTAAAGCTTATGCCATTTTCCTCGCCTTGTGCATTGCAAGGTCAATTTCCTGTTTGAATCCTGCCCCACCCACAAACGTGATGTCACACCTATGAGGGCATGCAAGTTTGATTATGTGGTTTTACATCTATGGCTCAGCAAAAACTCAGAAACTGGGTCATGTTTAACGTTCTGTTCAGATCTGACCTTAACTTACCTTTGTATGTGATGAGGCAAACGTATGGTTCATATAAACTGTAGTTCTGCAACCTTATAAGCCTCCCTACTCTAAGCTATCGTAGCAGGCTATCATAACACAGTTTTCAGATTAAGGCTGACAATGTCGCAGCACATTTCTCTTTCAAAGGGCATTTTTTGACCCCCTGTTGTCAAGGAGTGCAAAGGTTTCCACAGCAGCCTTAAATAAAACAACAAATCCTCCTCTTAAGCCTTTTCACCTTAAATCATTACAACCCTATAAAACTATAACAATGTGAATAATAATAATTAGAACATGAATCTGGCCTTTTGTTTATATATGTAAAATAATATGTGCTTTTATTTTTATGATGTTTTCTGCTCCTTTGCTCAGGGATGACAGAGGGCGAGGAGATAATGTGTTTCAAATTAAGAGCCAGGATCACAGCATTACAAATAGGCCTACATGTTAAGTGCTTGAACCCACTGACCCATCAGGACAGCCTGAAGTACAACACACACCAGCTGCATCAGAGAGGGTTGCACTATTGTACATGTTTCAGTGTTGTCAACACACACTCGAGACACATTATACGGACAGAGGAAGCAGCCAGGGTTAAGGTAACTATGAGCCACAGAGTGAATGTGATGGAATAGCTGCTTTTCTGGAGAGCTGATCTGTATTGAGGCTTGGAAAGAGATTAAGCTAACGCACGTCAAAGGTAATGACGTCCAACGATGTCCAGGCTTACATAGGTGTTTTTATTCAGAATTGAGCTTACTCTACGGTACATTACCATGCTCAGTCCTGCAAACCATGGTTATGCTACATTTGTACATTTTATGTTTAAGCACAAAACTACTTGATATTTGTTAAAAAAAAATAGGTTTGACTTAAAAGACCCATGTTTTGTGATACAAATGCAGCTGAAAACTATGATGGGTCACTAAAAAAAACACCCAGATTTGCTGGCATGAGCACTGCTGGAAATGCAGTGACAGGTTGCTAAAGATTAGAGTGGCGGTTAGAGTGGCAGCAAGTCTGAGGAGCTCATGTTTTTGAGTCATGTTTGAGTGTGTTTTTTTCTTTTTTAATGATTGTTATGTTGTGTACACAAGGGATTATCTTTTGGCTCTGAGGGGAACCACTTACGGATTTAAACACCAGATACCGGCTGAGCTGAGGAAGCCGTTCAGAGGCTGAAAAGCAGGACCTAAGCTAAAGGCTAGGAGGTGGAGATGCAAACTTTTACTGCCGTTGGTCCTTATGGGGAATGTAAACTCTCTATGCAACAAGTGTGACGAGGTGCTGGCACTGGTGAGGAGCCGACAACTCTACAGGGAGTGTAGTTTCATGTGCTTCACGGAGACGTGGCTGAATGACAACGTGCCTGAATCCTGTCCTGTGTGAACCTACCTGACTTCTCTACTGTGCGAATGGACAGGGACGCACGCGAAGGCGAGCGGCAAAAACAGAGATGGGGATTGATCCTGCTTGTGAACAATAAGTGGTGTCATCCTGGACATGTGACGGTAGGACAAGATCTGCTGTCAGGATTTTGAACTGTTGGCAGTCAGTCTTAGACCATATTATGTACTACAGGAGTTTTCACACATGGTCACCATTTTTGTTTACAGTCCACCGCAGGCAGCAACGGCAGTGTCATGTGATGTCATTCATGAAACTGTTGCTAGGATTCAGACCCAGCATCCTAGTGCATTCATTGCAATAATTATCAATAATTATGTGGGCAGGAAGTGGTCCCCGGAGACCAGTGAGTCTCTCAGGGTCTGTTTTGAATGTACAGACTTGACTGTACTCCTGGAGCCACTGGACAACAACATGGACATGGACAGGAGGATGGATACTCTAACAGAATATATATACGTCTGTAGGGACACTGTGATGCCAGTAAAGACGGTACGCTGCTTCCCCAATAATAAACCCTGGGTTAACAACCAGCTCCTCAACCAGAAAAAGCTGGCGGTCAAGAAAGGGGACAAGGAGAGGCTCAGCAGAACAACATCAGAGAGGTGCGGAAGGGAATGAGGAACATCACAGGCTATTCAAAGAAGAATAGCCAGATTATGGATGGTGATGTGGACAAAGCCAACAACTTCAACTTGTTCTTTGACCGATGTGATGGAGGAGGCGATGTTCACCCAACCCCTGCATCCATCCCCCCTTCCACAGTGTCACCTGCTGCTGCTCCTGCTCCACTGTCACCTAGAAGTAGACCCTCCCTAACTACTGCAGCTACAGCTACAGCTACAACATCTACCACCCACGGCCAACTACCACTATCCTTTACAGCAAACAAGGTGAAGGCGGAGCTCAGGAGACTGCGTTACTCCCTGGAGCGCCTGGTCCTGATGCTGTGGACCCCCTCCAGTTTGCCTATCAGAAGCACATGGGAGTGCAAGATGTGGTTCTTGACATGCTGCATTGGTCCTACACCTACTTGAAGGAGCTGGGATTTTGTGTGAAGATCCTTTCCCTTTAATTGTCAAGTGCGTTTAATACTATCCAGCCCCCTATACTGAGAGACCGGTTGGGGGGGATGGGAGTAGATCACTTCCTGATCACCTGGATAACAGACTACCTGACAAAGCGGCCTCATTACGTCAGACTTGGAAGCTGTGTCTCTGGGATGGTCAGGAGCAGCACTGGTGCTCCACAGGGACCTGTTTTAGCACCATTCCTGTTCACACTCTACACAGTGGACTCAGAGTCCTACCACATACAAAAATAAGTGCTGTCTCCACCTGAACACAGCCATAACCAAGGAGATGGTTGGAGGATTTCAGAAGAAAGATGTCACCCCATCAACCAGTCTCCATACAGGGGGAGGACATTGAGGTGGCGCACACCGACAAATATCTGGGGGTCCTCTTGGATGATAAGCCGGACTGGTCCTCTAACACTGACGACCTCTACAGGAAAGGGCAGAGCTGCCTGTTCTTCCTGTGGACACTGAGGTCCTTTGATGTGTGTGTTGAGATGTTGACCATGTTCTATCACACAGTGGTGGCCAGTGCACTTTTCAACACTACAGTGTGCTGGGGAAGCAGCTTGAAACATAATGACACGTTGCTTTAAAACACCAATGTTTGATGGCATAAACGCAGCAGGAAACAGCGATCGGTCACTAAAAACATCATATTTGGTGACCTAAACGCTGTTGGAAAACAGCAACTGGTTGTTAAATAACACTCTCCTTTGGTGGCACAAACACCGCAGACAGATACTGTATGTCTAGACACTAAATGCAAACCTCAATGCAATGAAAACTTGATAAAATATTTTCAAATTGGAGTAAAATGGAGTTAAAGTGTTACATTATGCGTCTGCTACATTATGATAAATATGCTCTCACTTTATGTTAAAAGCCTGAGCCTGACATGCAGAATAGCCATAATCCACTCTGCGCTGTTCCACATTTCTTTATATGACTTTTATTGATGTAGATTTTGTATGGCATCTACTCTATAACTACTTAAGTTTGAATATGCCTCGGCCTTGGCCTTTATCGTTTGATAAATGTTTTTCCCCTGAGTGCATGTCGAGTCTCCTTACAAGAAATCCATGGCTTTTACCAAAAGCCATCGCACCAGGAAGTAATCTCATAATGAATACAACAACAGTTTACACACTGCCTGCCTTTGTACCCATAATATAAGCAATGGAACTGCGAGCGTCCAGACCTCCTCTAATGGAGTACCAGAGCAAACACATTCGTTTAATCACAGGCCTTTCTTTCAAAGCAAACTGGCCAAGCAGCAGAGGATGAGAGGCTAATGACCCATGAGCAATAAGCAAGTGTTAGACTGAATGTACTCTTGCGAAAAGAAAAAAAGCTTTTACGGAATAGCGTATCACCCCCCCCCCCCCCCCCCCCCCCCCCCCCCCCCCCCCCCCCCCCCCCCCCCCCCCCAACTGGATTAGCTGTGTGATGTGTTCTGACAGTATGTTGTTAGTGATACTCCATTTGCTTTGTCTATCATCTGATTTTCCCTCGGTAATCCACAGAGCAGCGTTATATTTCATAATTTGTTTTGCTATCAGGGCTGATTTGTAAATGTGCAAATTCTAATTAGCCATAGCTACTGTTTCTAATTTATTAAATATTAAATGATTCCTGTGGTGCAGTCTTTCTTCACATCCCCCAGATGAAAGTTTGTGGTATGCAAATTCAATTGCCTTTTAGATGTCAGCAGTTTTTTTTAAATGTCCCATTTTGCGAGTGAAGCCATTTTCCCCTTGTTGTTTGTTTGTCCGTCCCCGGCCCTCCTTAAGTTGATATTTATTCATCTCCAGTTGTGTTTAGGTTTTCAACAGAAGTTACGTACTCTGTCAGGCTCTGCTGCCACTGCTTTGTTTAACTTCATTAGTGTTGTCTGAATAATCTGCTTTGGTCACTTACAACAAAGGATGCTTTGCATACTCTCTGAAGTTAACTTGTAGGTAGCTTTTTTCCCTCACATACCATTCCTTATTGTTTTGCAGTCCATAAATGCAGTTGGGTCCTGTTTCCTTTTAACACTTGACCTTCCAAGTTAAGAGCACTTTTTAAGAGCGTGTCTGTTTAACACTTTTCACACACGTTTCCCAAAGCGGCACTTAACAGCAAGTGCAGGAGTGTTCTGTTAAGATCTTCCTAACATGGCCTCTCTGTAGTACTGAAGACAATTCAGAATGCCTTTAAAGTAATACGGTGTATTTAAATACACATAAATCACAAAGAATCTAATGTTGTTAAAGACACAGAAATGTTATGTATTTGGAATTATTCAGTGTAAAGATCCACCAATACCACTTATTTCAGACCAAGTGCAATACAAGTACTCACATTTGGGTACTTGCCGATACCAAGTCTGATAATGGCCATCCTTAAACATCTCTCACTGTGCGATGTAGGACCACCATTTTAGAGCCACGACCAAAGATTACCGTTGATCATCTTTCATCTGGGACTGCCCAAAATCGCACAGTGTATACTGGGCTGGGCACATACTCATAGAACTGGAGTTGCACCCAGCTGACTGCTTACTATTTTCAGTGATGTGGTGTCGGCTGAGAATCTCATACTTCGGCTCCAGTGCAGTGAGAAGACAGTAAAATCCTGTTTCATTTACAGCTGACAGCGACTGGTTATCAAGAGCAGTGTACTGGGTACAAGTGCTCTTACGTGAACTGCCCGTGGGTTGTCTCTGGACATTTTCACTCGCTCTTCCAGAGTTTACTACAAAGTTAGTTGTGGCTGTTTCCTGCTGCTAGCATTAGAAAACTCCTGGAAGTCTGCATCATTTTGGTTCTTTAAATGTTGAATGACATTGCTTGTGTTGAAGGTACTATTCTTTCAGTCACTCTCTTGACAGTTTAGCACAGTGTAGTTTGTAGACTGGATGCCATGAGATGTTGATACTTGGTCGAATTTAGGTTGTCACATCGGGTGACCAGAATTCGATGTCAGGACGACGTCTGCTGCTAATGTTAATTGATATAGAACACTGACAACAGATGGCGTTCATATTTTTTTGGTTTTCATTTGTGTTGTTAAGTAAATCCAACATCCAGACCTCTCATGCCAACATCATCTTGACGTAGAATAATGACATTTAGTTGCAAGGTATGAAGAACAAAACCCAGCGTCTGCAAAACATCTTAACGTATGTACAACATGAAATTCTAACATTTAAAAGTTTGTCAACCTGATTTTCATTTAAACCTAACTTTTACGTCTGTGCGACGAAAGAGTCCAATGTCTTTTCAACGTCATATTTACATCTGTTACCAGCTGGGCTGTCTGTGACTGTGGAATACAGTCACAGACAAAACCTGATAGAGAAGTAATATGTAATATATTGCTGGGGTGGCTGTTGTTTAGGAGGTAGATCAGTCATCTATCTATCTACCAATCAGGTCTGTGGTGCAATCTTTGGCCCCTGTAGTTTACATGTTGAACTCTCCTTGGACAAGTTACTGAACCCCAGAGTGATCCCCTGGCTGAGCCACTGGTGTGTGAGTGTACATGAACGACTATCTGAAGAGACTTGTGTGGTAGCCTCGGCCATCAGTGTATGACTGTGTGTGAATGGTGCCTGTAGCGTAAAGCACTTTAAGTAGTCGTTAAGACCAGAAAAGCTCTATATAAATTTATTTTACGTTGTATATTATGCAGATACTGCAGCAGACTAGTGTTTAATTTCTTTTGTGCATGTGCACATGCTTGAATATTTCGATATGTTTCTAAATCTAAAGATACCGTGAAGTACATACCTTTTCTCCCATGGGTGGGTGAGTGGGAGTATTTTGGAGATTGGGTTGAGGAGTTGAATGGTTTGGGAATTGGGCAGGAGAAATGTTCTGCAGTTCTGTTCACAGCACGATGTAATATAGTTCTTCAACATATACATGTGCATTCAGGTTGACTGTTCTGAATCAATCTGTGAATGAACATGCTAAGACTTAATAAAGAAATAAAAAAGATAAGATAAGAGATGGAAACTGAAAACAGAACTTCATGAAAGTAGCATTTCAGCCACAAGAGAGATAAGAGGGAGAAAAGAGGGAAATGATGACAGAACGGGCAGATTAATTATGCAAATTAAATGTGTAATTGATTTTTCTCTTTTTCTGTACCCATGTTAGTTCAGTTTTGTTTTCTTATTGTTTTATCTAAGTATAATTGCTCATCTTACATCACTTAACAGAGAGGGCAAATGGTCTTTAAAACAGTAAAACAGTGATAATATCCTGGAGCTTAAGATATTCTTAGCTCTCTGAAAGTATGTCCAAGATACTTTATAGTCCTTTCTGAAAGGTCCAGTGTGTAAAAGGGGGTTTTGTGGCGTCTAGTGATGAGGGTTGCAGATTGCAACCAGGTGAAACTTCTCCCCATTAGAATTCCTTCAGTGTTCATTGTTTAGGAGGTTTTTACCAGCAGCCGAATTATCAGCAGAGGTCTCTTCCTCTTTAAAACAGAAGGAGTAGATAATTTAAACCATTAAAAACACTGAATATAACCATTTCATGTTGAAAAATTTGTGTTCTTCCGATGCTGCACTTTGCAGAGGGGCTGCTAACTACAGTAGCCAATGCAAAAATGGGAATGTTCCTATCTAGAACCAGTGTTTGGTTTGTTCTGGGCTACTTGGCGGAGCAACATGGCGATCTCTGTAGATGGGTTCTTGCTCCCTATGTCAATATAAACAGCTCATTCTAAGTTGACATAAAGACAGTGATTCTTATTTTCAGGTGATTTTAAACTAAAGGAAACATACCTATTAGATTATATTCTTTTCTGCTGATATATCCCCCTAAATCCTACACACAGGACCTTTAAGTGGCAACACTTTGGGAAATTTGCACTACATCATGTAGACCTTTAAATACTACAAACCATGACAGTCTAGTTGCCTTTATATTCACTCCTCTTACATCTTTGTGACTTTTTTCCCGCCGCACTCCCTCAGCCTTATACGATATGAAATGTTTCTGAATGCCACTTGTATTCAACTGCTAGACATTTATTGAACGCCCACTTATCTTCACACTAATTAAGTTTTAAGAAACACATCCATCAAGCTATTGAGGCAGTTAATTTACTATTGCAGTGTGAATCTGAAATTCTCCTTAAGATGATGCACATATTTCTCACCGCATTGTGCTGCGTTCTACCACTGACTACAATAAAATTATTGGTGCTTGATATTTTTCTGAGTGACCTATTTTAGATATACTGTGCACTGTAAATACTGTTAAAATATACAAAACATAATACAATGTGGTATTAATTTTATAGTGGATGTTTTTAATTTGACCCACTTTGTGTAATAATCTTAAGATTTCAGTTAAAATTCAAGTAGAGTAACTGTCTTTGTTCATTTTCACACACAAAATGAGTAGTTAGCAACCAAGCCAACATTTTGCAAGTCATTACCACAGTTCCTGCCATTCCTAACCACACGTCCCTTTATTGTAGCCCCTCTCTGTCTGTGTTCTGCCTTTCCCTCCGCATAATAAACCTCCACCCAATTTGTCATGAAATCCCTCATTTGCTGGATACTCAGAAAGGCAGATTATGCTTATTTTTCATTTGGACAGTGGGAGATGGAGCCAGGTGTTTGGCAGCAGCAGAGTGTTCAGGTGTAACTGTGCCGGTGACGGGACATGACGAGCAGCCGCAGATGAAGGATGAGGCGTGGAGGATTTTGGGAAGAGGGGCACCCCTCGACCTGCTCCCTCAAGAATACCCCCACTGATCGGGAGGAGGTAAAACTTTCTTTTGAATCACTTCTTGCTGGAATCAGCTTCTATTTCTTAATTAGCCAGTTAAAGCCATATTGGAAATGCAGCTGTTAATCTGGGAGAAAAGAGAAGTGATTCTGCTTCGCTCAACAAGATTAATTCATGCCTCTTCAGACAATAGTGGTCTGATCTGTAACAAGTCCATTAAATCAGTCGCCTTTGGCTGTAGTTAACATTATTGGTATAAAAGCTGTTGGGTTCCAGGTTTCATAAGTGTTATTTCTGTTATTAGGTGTTGATTACAGAGCCTGGATACAAACAGTATATAATGGACCTCCTCTTGCACAGTGATATACTTTGTAAAGTGTGTTAATGAGGAGACACAGTCCAATAGACTTCTACACATATTTGCAGAGCAGAGAGTGGACTGAGTGGTTTAGTTAAACCTTTCCTGCCACACACCCTGTTGTTCTTGCATAATATATCAAATTAACCTCGTGTTGGGCGCAATAATGCAACATCTTGACCACCTTTGCATCAAATGCTTTGTCGGCCCAACCCCCGATGAAAATGACGGCAGTGTACATTTTTACAAACCATGAATACATTACATTTGCACGTTTCATTTGCATCATGTCCATGTTTCTAAAGTGACGTAGTATATGAGCTGACTTTGTCTTTGGGAGAGCCGAAAACTGCAGTCCCTCAAATGGCCACTTGAGGCTGGCTCCAAGAGCGAGTAAACGTCCATAGACCCACATGTTAAAATGCCAAATTTCACAGCTGAAATAAACACGTTTACAGCTTCGTACAAAAGTGATTTTGTTTATGACAACTGAACTAGGGGTGAATTTTTCTATAATTCACCTGTTTACATTTTTTAAGTTTTAAAGTTATGCGCAATTAAGGGCGGGGCCTGTTTGAGTGACAGGCTGTCTGTGTGGCATCAGTCAGATCCAATCCTCGCTCCTCCACAGCACCACCCTCATACAAATGTGGTCACTTCTGGCTCCAAAAATCCAAGATGCCGACGGCCAAAATGCCAAATTCAAGGCTTCAAAACGGGAGTCCACAAACCAGTGGGTGACATCATGGTGGCTCATCCATTATTTTATGCAGTCTATGAAACTGACACATGCAGCTTCCACTGGGGGCAGCAAGCACCTTAAGCACCTACTCAGAGAAGGAACAAAATAAAGTGACAATATGGTAGCATAATAATGAAAATGATTATTCAGACACTGGAATTATAATAAGAATTTTTTTAGCATATGTTTTAAAACACCTGATTCTGAATACAAACAAGTGAGTTTATGAGCTCTTGTGACTAATAGACAAGCTTATCAGCTTCAGGAACTCCACAGTTACCGCCATAATCCAGCCAGTGTGCTGCAGTCGGCTCCCATAGATGGACGGCCTGATTTATAAATGTCCATGTAAATGCACTCCATGTGTTGCAGTGTCGTCCAGCAAGCTCTCTTTGTGTACAGAAAAGTCTATGTATCTCAATTATGTGTACAACATACAGATTTTTTTTACACTCTATATTTGCATTTTAATATTTCCTGTCATGTTTGACATCAACATCTCTGGGTTTGACTTTTCCAGCAAGTTAAAAAAAACAAAAAAGAAAAACTAGCCGTGCCTGCAAGCCAGCTCATCTGAGTACACAGCCCCTATCATGTAGGCCCTGGAATTGAAATATCCTCTGCTTGAAATATTGACTTTAATATCTCATTTGAAAAATTAATGTAACCTTTTGATGTTAAATCCATACTCAATTTTGCAGAATGTTATAGAAATATGCAGAAAGGGGATAGGAGGCATTATTATGTTTTTTTTTCCTGCAGAGAAATTACATTTTATGGTTGTAACACCAACCTCCCCTGTGTTCTTTTTAGTCCACGAGGGATAAAAGACGGGGCCATTAAGGCAAAATGAAAAGAGCTATTGATTGGGCTCTTATGCCTTTTCTATTTGCCTCATTTCCTAAATGCATGATAATAAGGGCCAGCCACTGAAACTAACAATACTCCTTAATGAATCGAACTCTAAAGAATTAACCTAAGTTTGCATAATGATTCACAGATGTTTCCATCAATGGTTGATACGCATTTGGTTTGTTGTTTTGTGGATTCATGTTCCATTTACCAAATACACGCTCATCTCCTTCTATCATTATGATGCAATCAAGACATCATTTGATGATTTCTGTTTTGAGAAATGGGTTTCTTGTTATCAGAGATGTCTGGGGTGACATTTTTAAAAGCTATCATATTAGAATAATGTCACAGTTGATGCATTGGAGATAATAATAGTCAAATAGGGAACAGTAGGTTATAACAAGTAGAGAAAAACAGGCTTTTAGCTAATGGAGTCTTTTAATAGAGACACTGGCATGAGAGCATCACAAAGAGTGAGAGTGAGAAATGAAAATCAAATCCACAGTTTGCCAATAGAGATGAGTGCCTTCCTAATACAGAAATTAGCAAATTGTTTACCCCAGGTGGTCAAAAAAAGGTAGGACTCATGTTGTCATGTCATCAGCTCGTGTCATACAGACAGTTTAAGTGTTGCTGCATTGCTTAATTGAAATTAGTGTAATGATAGATGTTTTTTCTCTCACTTTAATCATTACTTGGTTTCACAATTGCACACAATACAAATTTCATACAACAGGACAAGAACAGCTTTTGAGGTTTTGACCACAATAGGTGCAATGATCTAATGAGTGAGCTCCCCTTTGTGTTTGTATTTAAAGCCTAAAATTTATATCACAGTATTCAGTATTGGGAATATTGTTTTTTTTTTTTATTATTATTATTATTCTACATTCATAATTTCATCATTAACTTTCAACCTGGATCCTATTTTCCCATGTGTTTGTGTCTCAGCCCCTTTTACACTGCTTCGTCAAGGCGGGAATTTATCGCCTTTGTTTTCGCCTCGCCGTGCTGTGTAGAAGGTACAAGTGCCGAATGAGGGGACAGAGGTATGTCGCCTTTAAGCTGCCATGGGAGGCAGTAACAGCACCAAAACGATGTCTGTATAAATAGAACAGCCAGCAGGATATGGATGTGATGTTTTGATGAGGTGTTATGGACATGACCCACCGTCAGGAGTAGGCATGTGCCGGTATGAGATTTTGACAGTATGATAACTGTGGGCAAAAATACCACAGTAATCAGTATTACCGCGGTAATAATAATCATAATAATAATAATAATAATAATAATAATAAAACATGACCGTTCATGAGTGACAGCACGAACCATGCATCTCCTGTCAGTGCAAGGCATCATCACACCAGTTTTTTAAATGTGTAATATAGACCCGTTAAAAGTAATAGAGCTGTTTCTTAACTTCACAATGGTCACTCCGCCCAGCAGCTTGTTGAGCTCCTCATCGTTGCGGTGAGGTCAGCTTCGCCTCCTCCATGTTTGCAGTTTGCACGTGAGTGGATTTACACTGATTACTGACGTACTGACTGACTGACTGAGGCTGCCCCCCCAGTAATTGTGCTGACTGCAGCGGCTGCACATGCATGATTTCAGAGTGTGTGCCAGTTAAAATGTACGACTGGCACAGAGTTATTTCTGAGTTTTGAGTTCCTGAAGTTCCCATTTATGAAACGTAGCGTAGGTTACACCGTCGGCCTTTACCGTCGGAACGGAAAATGGGCGGTTAGTGACACCGTGACATTCTTTTACCGTGGTAAGCCGTGACGCCGGTAACCGGCACATGCCTAGCCAGGAGATTATAAAAGTAGCTATTTGCAGTTAGCAGCTGTCTCAAAGGAGAGCAACAGTGGTTGAGAATGTCCACAAACTGGAAAAACAATGAGGTTCCTTACCCTCCAAGCAGAGGACAAGATCAGCCGCCATTTAAAAGGGACAGTAATTTTTTATTTACATGTTTCGCCATTGTTATTGTTTATTAAGGGCAATGAGAAAGGCTCTCATTGTGGAGGGACTGCTAACTACGCTGGCCAACGCAAAAATGTGAATGGGCCTAGAGCAAGTGTTTGATTTATCTGGGCTACTGTAGAAATATGGCAGTGAAGCATGGTGATCTCCGTAGATGAGGACCTGATCCCTATGTGGATATGAATAGTTCATTCTAAGGTAACAAAAACACTACAATGTTGATATTCAGGTGATTATACACTAAAGAAAACATAGTTATTGTATTATGTTCCATTTCTGCCAGTATATCCCCTTAAATTCTACATACTGGAGCTTTAATGTAACACTGTGTAGATAGAAGAGAAGCAAAAGACTGAGATGTTGTAACCATACAGATTTTATAACATTGAATAAAGCCTTCTGCAAATGTTTTGTGAGATATGAAATGCATTTAGCATGTTTGTAAAGCCTTAAGGATACACAGGAACCATTTGGTGCGTACAGCTGAATGCAAACAAAGCCATGTTTGTTTACAATGAAAACTCCACAGGGTAACTTTAATTATCTTTCATAAGTTAATCCTGGCCTAATTAATTGTAGCTGTTGTTTTCTTTAATGTATTTACCCTGCCACATGAACAGATATTTGTACCTTGTTTTCTGTTGTACAATGAAGTGGCGCAGGTTTGTCCTAGTTTATACTGCTGATAAACTCTGGCTACCACAGAAGCATGTCAAATTGCTGTAAGTCTCCTTATCAGGGACGTTTGCTCGTACACTGATGCTAGGTAAGTTATTTCCTTCAGGGCAAATTGCATATTATATGTCCAACCAGCATCTCTAAACATGAAAGCAAAGCAAGGTTATCTCCCACCCCTCACTCCTTTGATCCAAACAGTACAGTAACATTGTTAAGTAAGATGTTAATTGTAGTGTCTTCACTCCACAGAATTGTATCATCTAATTTGCTCTGGCTGTTTGGCTTTGCATTACCTCAGGCTAGGTATCTGCATAATGAGCATTTGGAGTTGGAGCAGTGTATTATCGTGCCAAGTGCACAGAGGTGAGGCTGAGGTGCTTTCTTGAAATAGGTATTTGAGTTTTTTTTTAATGCACTCAGTCTTTCATTTAAAAAAAAGTGTTTGAATGACAGTCCACGTAAATTTTGGCAGAAAGTACTCATTGACGCTGGTTTATTTCATGACTGAATTGTAACAACGACATAAATAAAACAAATATTGACATAAAAAATTAAAATGTTAATTACAAACCCCTTTAGGGCCACCGTCACAATGACATTTTTTTTATTAGCTAGAGGCACACCACGACCCTCCACCACAGGGCTGTAGGCTACATAGGAGCCTTAAAATGTGGTCTTGTGTGTCATTGGGAGCCAGAATAGAAGGAGTCGTGACTCAAAACCAGCTGCCACTGCCCGTCAACAAAAACAAAGAAGGCTATGGTTAAATGTGATAAGACGTAAGGACTGGACGGAGGAGATCATCAAAAATGCTCACATGTGCAGTGCACACTTCATATCAGGTTAGGGAAAAAGTATTTCCTGTTGTAGGGGTGTATAACGTTATGTGTATTAAGGGTTATCATGTCCACCTCATCAGAAACTGGGGAGGTATTTAGAGGAATATTGGATTTCTCTGTAATGCTAACTTTTTAGCGCATTAGCTAACATTAGCTTCAATAGCAAAACAAACTGGAGGAAACTGTTCTCTGCTACTCTAAGAGTGCGCTGCTCTGAATCACGAAAGGTACATTCAGACAGCGTTATGAATTTATCTTGCATCGTCTTCCTCCATTGTCTAAAACAAGCTAACGGACACTGAGACAGAGTGGGAGTAGGTAGGGTCCGATTTTGGAGAGGCACCTTCTCAGCCTAGATGACACAACAAACAGTTTTAGCTATGCTTACTTCTGTTTGGATTTTTTTTTACAGCTGGGTGAAGAATCCTTTAGCAATATCGATTACAGTATCATGGAACTGTCTGAGAAAATTATGATTGAAACACTGATTAAGATTAAAACTGAGTTTTAAATCTCGACTAAAACAAAACACTAAAATGTGACTTTAAACCAACTCCAATTTTCAGTATGTGACTAAATTAAAACAAATTTTAAATTTCTCGTAAAAAATGAACACCGTCTGTAAACATCACTAAAATACCTGACCTGAGGTCTATACAGTCTATACAAGTATTTATGCCTCCCTTAGGCTCATTTGTGCAGAGTTATTGTAAACGTTGAAGCAGTTTTATGACCTCATCGTGGAAACTGATGCATCTTTGTGATGTAGTATCCTCAGCATGTGGTATTCTTGGCCTTTCCAAGCCAGATACAAATCCACAGCCACAGTGTCACCCCTGGTGAGACACCCAGGAGGATGTCATTCAGCACTGGAAGCAGTGCCTCTGCAGCCGCTGTGACACACGGTCAGCTCTGAACCAAGTCTATCACCGTCACACTCTGAAAACAACAGTAGATTTCAGAGAACAAGTGGCAGCTGTAAGGTGGCTTATAGTAGGCCATTACAGGGCTTTGCCTGCAACAGCAGCTTCATAGCAGGACAGTTTACCCTGCTGCTCTCTTTCGCTGTCTCAGCTTAACTCCATCCTCTATCTGGGGACAGTCACCTGCAGAGGGGCAGATGGTCTCATTTCTCCCACTGGGACTGTCTTTCTCACGTGCAGCAGTGTTGCAGTGCTTTCTTCTGCAACATCTTTCCTACAATATATTAATAATGTTGGGAATACTTGTAGAAATAATTGTAATGACATTATTGATGCTGAATTTTACGTGGATACAGTCTGTATCATCTCAACATTTTAAATGAACAGTTGGACTAATTAGTGTGATTGTGACCTACTTTTGGAAGCCTTTTGGTCAAGTCAGCTAATGTTGTTCCACCCGTTACTGTACGCCACTTTTACACCTCCCTGTTCAGACTGACCCATTGTCTAATCACAAGTTTATCCACATTATGTTTCCCAGCAACAACATGACGAGGGTTGGACACCTAACCTGGTACTTTTAAGGGTACTGACCAAATTACCTCAGTACCACCAAGTGCAGATTTACATTAAATCAATTGGCTCTAAGTTTCGGTTCCTGAGAGCGCATCTGGGTGAGAACAACAGGTTCAAACAGAGGGCAGAAACCCCCCCAATGCTGGGAAGCCAGTGGCTCTGTGGCTGGTATCGGAACTCTTCAGAGCTGCAGACTGTAGGTGGAGGTACCCTGAAGCCGGCTTGGGAGCTGCAGGGCTGGCAACGGAGGTATGTCAGCTTCCAAGGGAGCCGAAAGTATCAGCTGCAGTTATAGTTGCGATGTCTAGTCTATTAGTCTGTTTTCTTTTGTATTTCATTTTAGAAATAGCCTAGAATCACAGTTGTTTGTGGTTGTGTTTTTTTCCGCAGTAGTGGAAGGAGCGTAAAAAATGTTCAAAGGGGAGCACTGCCTCAAGCAGTAAAGATAGATAGGTATGATAATTAAGAGTTATTCTGATACACACAATGAAATTATTCTCTTAACACTCAACAGGACACATTTTTTCTTTGACTTAATGTAATCTAGCAGTATTTGACCTGACCCAAATAAAATGCATATTACTATTGAAAGTATGTTTTTGTAAAGTCAAAGGTTGCCTCCCTGGTTACATGTAAATATTAGAGAGACTGTGTATTTGATTGGAGGGTGCATGTTCAATTACTGCTCAGGCCAATTCTGAGATAAGCTAAAGACATTTCCTCATCAGTCCTCGGTCAGGTTTGATAACATCTTGCTATGGAAACCAAAGTAATACACACCATACCTAACGTACATTTACACTCTGCTGCAGCCCTTTTCTCTTTGTAATCATTAATTACCCAAATGTAAGACCTCATGCTTGTGTAAGATATTATTTTCCTGCATATACAGTGGCCGATTTGCTTTGCATGTCCCACATCTCAACACCTCATTAATATTGCATGAACTTGTTAGTGTCTTCTACCTCTTCTTTACCCCTCCACTCCCCCCAACCCCCCATCCTCAACGGCTGCAGAAGCCAGAGGGTACATCTGAAAGTCAACTTGCATCCCCTGCTTTTACCAGACTTGCAGACGTGGAATAGGCTCATATCCATCCAAGGATTATCCTCCACTGTCTCCCTTCCAAAAAATCATTATAGGGAAGTGTCAAAAGAAATGAGATTAGTTCTCTCTTCTTTCCTCTCCGCTGTGGAAAATACATTTTACGTGTGATTTTCACCCAAATAAGCTGAGGGTACAGATGAGTAGGTTCTTGACAGTTATGAATGAGTAGCATACTACATGAAGCAGTGACAGAAGGAGGAGCAAGTGCAGGTTTCAAAAAGTGTTTGAATGAATCATTATCAACTGTGTTAAAGGGTCCAACACCCAATCACTTGACCTGCAGTTACCTCGGAAGCATTCCTTAAAAAAAAAAAAAATGATTGTAGGTCTGCATCGAACTGGTGTCCATACGCAGAGCCACCCCCCTCATTATAGCAGGCAGTCAGGGCAGCAGCATCTATATGCTGTGGTAATGAAGAGCCCACAGAGGCCAAGGGAAAGGACTGCGATGAAGTGGGAGGAGAGGGAAAAACAGGTGGAGTGGTTCGGAAAGAATGTCAATACTGGAAGTGGAATTATAAAAACAACGATGTCTGGGTTATTATTTGAAAATGCATCTGTTGAACAACTTCCTCATTTAAAAAGAAAGCTGTAATTATGCCTGTTATGTCCGTTGTAAGTGCCCTAAACATTAGCATGCATCTGAGTGTGTGTATGTGTTTCTGTGGGTCTGAGCCTGATTTGAATAAGATGGATGTGGACTCTGGCCAAGCAGTAACCACTGACATTATGAGTATAGTAGTTCAAAATAAGACTAATCTGAAACCTCCTCTCTGAACGTAGATGTCAGCATTAGGTGCAGACTTACTACAGTTGGCAGGTGATAGTTGCTTTACATGTACCTTGTAGATTACTTATCAGTTTTTTGACTCTTGTACCTCCACTTTATGCCTCCACACCAGCAATAGTCATTGCTGGAGGCGCTTTGTTTTTATGGTTGTCTGCCTGTCTGTCTGTCCTAGTCTTGTGAACACACTATGAATGAATGAATAATTTTTATTTCGGTTACATACATCTGGAGAAATAAATATTATTTCACACAATTTTACAGACAATTACCAAAAAAGGAATAAGCTTATTTTTTGCCTATCTCATATCAACTAGAGGATAACCCAGAATATCAACAATACCAAAGAAATTAAATTAAATTATTTTACATTTTAATCATTTCACATTTTAAGGCTTTTTTAAGACTCAACAGAGAGCAACACAGTTTCAAATCAATACTGAGTCTATTCCATAGTTTAACTCCCTGAACTGAAACACGTCTGTATTTTACATTGGTTCTGACATTACATGTTTCACACTGTAAACAAACAACCCTCTTTAATTATAATTTCCTTCTTTCAATTTAAAAAAAAAATGAAAACAGACAGGAAAGCTTTTGTTCACAACTCAAACATTTTACCAGTGTTCTTAAATACACATGTCTAGAAATGTTAAGGTGTAGGATGCTATATACAGCTGATAAGTAGATTCACAATAAATAGCTTTGTGTGTTATTCTAACTGCATTCACACCTACATTACATACAAAGTCAATGCAAAGACGCGATTAGACGTGAATTTGTGCCGGGCGGCGCGATGGACGCATCTAGCGTGATGCGATAGACGCGTAGGCGCGGTGCGATAGCCACAAATTTCGCGTCCATCGCCTCATTGCTCAGGTTGAAAATATTGAACTTTTGAGGCGTATGTAACGCTGTGTCGCGCAAGCCACTCAGCGTTAAGATTCTCCTGACTGTCTTGACGCCCTGACGTCCAGTTGTTGACACAACAGTAAACTGGTACTCAGCGGAGACAGATGGACGGGTGCTCCGCAGCTGAAATGGAGGGCCTGTAGTTGATGTCCTACTGGGAGATCCTGGCGCCAACCCTTGCTAACAGGTCCTCAAACTGGGCCCCAGTCAGCCTGAAGTACCGCTGAAAGCGGCCATCATCCAGACAGAGTTCCTGGAGGAGGTGGTGAAATTCGCCGAGCTGGATGCGCTTCTGCAGGATAGGGTGAACCCAAAAACGACGGCGTTTGGCCCTCTGACGCATCTGGGACTTCCAGAGCAGGTACAAAGCAGTGATGGTGGTTATCTCAGCCATGGTTGAGGAGAGAATGGCGGGCCAAAAGTTGTTATCTTGTGAAAATGGGCGGGCTCACTACTCACGCAAATGACGCGATAACGCGAATTAACAAAATGGTCCGGCATCCGAACTCAAGTGTTACACGCAAGTAATTCGCTTCACTCGCGCCCGGTGTGAACGCACAGTAAGAGCTCTCTTCTTAAGTTAATTACAAAGTCTATATTTATTTTATATGCATTTCCCCAAATTTCAGCACAGTAGGAAATATATGGCATTACAGGTGAACAGTACAGTATATAGAAACATTTCTTATTCAGCGGCTCCCTTGTTTTATAAAGAACAGCAAATAATTTAGATAATTACTGGTTAATATGTTCTTTATGTGGCTTCCAACATAGTTGATGATCTGTGATCACTTTCAAAAATTTTGTTTCATATAGTCATCAACACCTTTTGTCAGTATCTCAAGAACATATTCAGGGATTTTTTTCAATTAGGCACACATGTCCACTAGGGCTGTGGTCAACCAAAGAAAATCTTGGTCAACTAAAGTCGCACATAATGTTCAACTAATCGAGACAATTCCAAACACAAGTATGCAAATTGGTTTCACTATAAATCACAGAACTGACAGACAGACAAACAGACAGACAAATCTGGACACATTTACCCCACCGATACAACATGCTAACATTATCTAGCATTATCTAGCAATCTTTTCCTCTTCTCATAAAAAAACAAGGGACAACAGCAACATGTAACAAAGGTAACGGTACATAATTTGGCTCTATTACAACTCACAAGATTCACAGACAAAACAACTGTCTAATACTAAACACGTTTTCCAAGCAAATACAACATGCTAACGTTATTAGCAGACAACACTGTACAGCTCTGTAATCTCTGATTATTTTTAATAAATATACCTGGTTATATAAGACAGATCAGGAGATGGTGTAGTCGACACAAAAACAGACAGTATTTAAGTTAAACAAGCCAACCAGTGTACCTCCTTAAACTTAAAATGATGTTAATCTTTGACATAAAACAAGGCTGTATGTTATAGACCCATGATTGAACCATTAATACGAGGCATAATTTAGTGTTTTCACAAGGTGAGTTTGGATAAAGACTGTATCTCCGGTCAGTGAGAGACTCAGACTGCACACCCAGGCCGTCTGCATGCTGAGGTTTCCTTCTGGCAGGAAGAGGAACAAGGATCTTTTGTTTCATACTGAAAAAAATGCTGTTTTCATTGGAACAAGGTGTAAAATGTGAAGCTGCCCCATTAACTGCTGGTAATTGCACCCAAAGGGTGACTGATATCTCAGTTTAGCAATCAAATGGGCTTCAGATAATGTTTAAAAAATGACTGAAAGCACAATAATCCTCTTTTAACTGTATGACTGCAGCGTTAAAATGATGTGGTAGATCTACTGAAGGACAGACAGCGCACCCAAACTCGGTATTACCTTTTCTACGGGCGCGTGTTTGAATGTGGGGGGAGAATTCTGAGAACTCTTTGGAGATTACATTTTGTTAATTGCCATCATCCATCAAGCATAACATTCATAAATGGGATAGCCATTGGACATTTAAGATAATGCTCAACTATTATGATGGATCATGGTTTCAGTGCTCATGTTCTATCTGGTTAATGTCTGAGATAATAATTTAGCTTTAATCAGTCTTTTTTTATAGATTTGAAATCACCACCACCTCCGGAGGCATTCAAGGTTCCTGTGGTCCGTAACTAATAACAATAACAAGTTAAAGCACACATAATGTCATGACTCAAATACATTCTCTGGACTTTATTTGTTTCAACAATGGCATTTATACGACTTAGGGCACAGTATTTAACAGTAGTTTAAAAAGGCATATTTATATTAAAATGAGGGTGTAACAAATAAGCTCAGTGTAGATCATTTATCTCAGCTGCTACGTGTAACAAATACATGATAATCATTGAGGAAAGATGGGAACCCCAAAAAATAAAAAGCGGTATGGGTTTAACAGGAACTAGTAGTCTGTCTCTAGGCTGCCGGACTGTCAGTCAGTTGTGTTCATTTTGTTCTTTTTCTTTTTTGGTCTTTATTAAAAGGTTGACTATTTGTTTTTATAATACTGTATGTAAAGCACCTTTAAGAACTCTGAATAGCATAAGTAGGTCTGATGTATTAGTAGTATTATAACTACCATAGTCTAGGGCTGGGCGATACGGGTGGAAATCATATCTTGGTGTTTTCAGGCTGCATGGCGATACACAATACATATCGTTAACATTTATATAAGAATGAGATTGCGGATACAAGCGGTGGAATTGAGTTTCCTCCGTGGGGTGGCTGGGCTCAGCCTTAGAGATAGGATGAGGAGCTCGGACATCCGGAGGGAGCTCGGAGTAAAGCTGCTGCTCCTTCGTGTCGAAAGGGGTCAGTTGAGGTGGTTCGGGCATCTGATCAGGATGCCTCCTGGGCACCTCCTGTTAGAGGTGTTTCAGGCACGTCCCACTGGTAGGAGGCCCCGGGGCAGACCCAGAACACACTGGAGGGATTACATATCTTGTCTGGCCTGGGAACACCTTGGGGTCCCCCAGGAGGAGCTGGAAAGTGTTGCTGGGGAGAGGGTCTGCGGTGCTTTGCTTGGCCTGCTGCCCCCAAGACCTGGCACTGGATAAGTGGATAAAAATGGATGGATGGATGGATGGATGGATTTATATTTGGATGTGCGATCTAAACAGCTAACTAATGGTAGCAACAACCTGGCTATATACATTCAAGGAACTAATGTAATATCGTACATTGTTGTTGTATCGCCCAGCCCTACGGTAATCTCACGTCATGATATCAGTGTAATTTGTAATGCCCAGCCCTTGTTTCAAAAGTTTTAGCTGCAGGACACGTGATGTACTGAGAAGTCCTTTATCAATGTGTGGGTGCAGAAAGCTTCAGATTTCCACCTCACACTTTTGTAAGTCCCATATTGGCTCCAAAGTAATTGTGATGCCACAGAATCATACTGATACATACACATGTAAAAGTGAAATTTAAGTCAAAGTGAATTAAAGTAACCCAGTCTTTGTGTTTGATTTATATGGTACATAACTAAGTTCAGGCGGCACTGCGCATTGGTTAGTATTGTCGCCTCACAGTAGGAGGGATGCTGGTTTGAGCCCGAGTGGGGGGTTTGAACCCTGGGTTGGCAGAGCCCCTCTGTACAGAGTTGGCATGTTCTCCCCTTGTTAGCGTGGGTTTCTGGGTACTGCGACTACCTGCACAGTCCAGAGACATGCATGTTAATTGGTGACTTTAAAACTGGCTGTAGGTTTGAATGTTAGCCTGAATGGTTGTCTGTCTCCATGTGTCAACCCTGTGATAGTGTGGTGACCTGTCCAGGGTTGACCCCGCCTCTAAGCGGTTGCGGAAAGTGAATCAGTGAATTAAATTCCACAGTGAAACACACACACACCGAAGCATCAAAGCTAATAATGGACTTATATCTGTCATTTAGATCAGTTTACAACCTCAGACTAAAACAGTTTTCTTCCTCTGCATCTTAAGATACTGCACAAGCTTTACACGTTTGGGGATCAAAGGTTACATCATTCACACACCATACATCAATGCAGTTTGACTTTCAAAAGACACAAGTGTCAGTGTCAATAAATGACAAGCAGGTGGAGCTGTGAGCAAAGTTAAGCTCAGGAAAACTCCCAGTAACATTACATTTAGTTTTTTTTCCTCCAAAGAGAGAGCCATGTGTTGATGCTTTCTTCCTGAGAAGGTTCCTCCTCACAGATAGAGCTTATTACTGTGCAGCCTGCCTCCACACAGTGAAGTCTACGTAACATCAAGACCTTGCCTCTCTGCACTTACTCCATATCTGGCATAACTAGAGGCTAACAGTCTCATTTTAATTGATGTTACTTCCACATCTCTGCTCCTTCCTGTGTATTCTGACGCTACTGCTGGTTGGTGCTGTAAGTGACAGTGTGGAGAGGCGCTTCTAATCCGGAGGTGGCAAATAATCAGAATAATTTGGCCGCTGTGTGTGTGTTGTGTGTGTGTGTGTGTGTGTGTGTGTGTTTGTGGGCGATGGCCTGTATGTACTGCTTGTCATTTTTTCAATTACTCGAGCTGTGGTTAAATGTTCATTTTCAGCAGTCAGCCCGGAGCAAAAACTACTGAGCCCCATTAGGTTTTACCCACAGCCTCACACTCATTAGTTTTCTCCGGTCAGACGAGAGTGAGGGAGAAGCTGGAGCCGGCCTTTCTAAAGAGGTCAGGGTGGAGTCTAGTGCTCTGTACAGCCACAGCAGAGATTGTTAAGGAGTTTCCAGCCAGTTTCCTACAATAGTAAGATTGCTGTGAAGACTTGGGTGACCTTTGTAAGGCAAATCAGCACACACTCCTAATTGACCTTATCTCTTTTTCCTTCACTGTTTCTTTCCTCCTTTCTCCACAATGAAGGAAACTCAACCCAACCGCCAGGAAATATGTTGGCAACTGTGGTTACATTTGTACGTTATTGTGCAGCAGATATGTGGGCGCTTCATGTTTCTTTACGCAAAGTGATTAACTTGTTGTTTAATTTACTTGGTTGTGGTGGTACAATCCTGGCATGAAACACAGCAGTATCTTGGTAACAGGGTTCCTACGCAAGTATGGAGAGAATGGAAAAGTATGGAAATAAATTTGACTAATTTCCAGGATTAGAAAGTATGGAAAATGAGAAATAAAGTATGGAAAAATATTTATGTTTCCACACTATTACCACTGTTCTAAAATACTGTTTTATAAAATAGAAAATTAGGTATTTCCAAAAATAATTTAATCAAGCCGGATTGTGTTTTATGCCGGGCCAAGCACAGTTTGTGTGTGAGCAAATGTCTCAGAAAACATATCACCCCTTTTACCTGATTGACAAGTGGTACGTCCAGCCCGCTGCCCCATGACCCTCCTCCAGCCCCCCAGGTATCAAGTTTCACTCCAACACTGCACCTTCAACAAGAAGATGAGTTTCACGTGGTTCACAATGGGTAGGTGGAAGTTTTTGGATGGATTGCTTGACAATACCGTATATAAATACTGGTTGGCCAAGGATTCCCAATTCACACACAGAGCTAGATGCAAGCTTTGTGTGAAATTGTTTGACCTCGCCAACATGGGGGAGAAGGTGATTCTGAGCCACATGAAAGGAAAAAAACACAGACCTCTCGTAACTACATTG
The DNA here is from genome assembly GCA_026686955.1 of Epinephelus cyanopodus. NCBI lineage: Eukaryota > Metazoa > Chordata > Actinopteri > Perciformes > Serranidae > Epinephelus > Epinephelus cyanopodus. The sequence goes on from CM048920.1 coordinate 9,603,980, forward strand.
CTTGCACCCAGAGTCCCAACCTTTTTCCTCGGCCCAGACATTGAACTTACCTGAGTTTTTATTTGCATGCCATTATGGTACTTGGCTACAATCACCTATTAAGAATAATTAAATATGATGTGAAATATGATACACTGATATATTTATTCAGATGTTGCATATTCTCTGGGAAAAATTAAAAAAAAAAAAAACGCAGGTAAGTCTGGAAATTAGGTATGAAGAAGTATGGAATTTTGAAATTCCAAATGTGTAGGAACCCTGTGGTAAAAAGCAACCACTTTTTGTTGGTTTGACCAAGCAGGAAATGCAGCGATGCCATGGTAAAAAACAATCACTCTTTGTGTCACTGTCCTTGCATCAAATGCAGTGATCTTTTGTAAAAAAAAAACCCTAAAAAAACAAACTGCTTTTTGTGGGTTTATTTGGGCAAAAGTGTAACAAAGTCTTGGTAAAAACCATCAACTTGTCATGACACAATCCCAGCATGAAACAGCGTATCTTGGTAAAAAGCCACCACTTTTTGTGAGTTTATCCGAGCAGGAAATGCAACAATGTCTCAATAAAAAAACAACCATTTTTCCTGGACTATTCTAGCAGGAAACGGAGCATTGTCTCTGTACAAAACGACTGCTTTTCTTGGCACTACCCCCGCAGGAAATGCAGGGATGTCTTCAGTAGAAAAACACCTATTTTAGTGACACCATTCTGGCATTAAATGCAGCAATATATTGGTACAAAGCAACCACTTGTCATGGCACTATTTGGGCAGGAAGTGCAGCAATGTTTTGGTAAAAGGAACTGCTTTTTGTGGGTTTATTTGAGCAAAAGTGCAGCAAAGTTTTGGTGAAAAAAACCCCCCATCTTGCCGTGGCATTATCCTGGCAGGAAACACAGCGATATCTTGGTGAAAAGCAACCACTCTTTTTGGGTGTATCCGATCAGGAAACGTAGCAATGTCTCAGTAGAAAAAACAATCCCTTTTCGTGGCACTACTCGTGGCAGCAGAGTTTCGGTGTAAAAACACTTGCTTTTCATGCCACTGTCCTGGCACCAAACCTAGCAAGTTCTTGGGAAAAAACGAAACAGAAAAACGACCACTTTTTGTGGGACGCTTCCACAATGAGTCACTAGAGAAGTTTTGTTGGTTGGTCTCCAACTGCAGCTTGGCAGGAATCTCACCTGGGTGTCACGCCATCCACCATCACCTCCACCTCCTGGTGATGACATTGGCTCACTGTAGAAACACTGATATGATGCGTACGACACATAGGAATGTATCATTGGTTTGCAGAAATGCACAATGCCAACATTTTGTTTTGGTGATGGGGCTGAGGAAACTTCTGACCTGTGAGAGAAGCTGATAAACATGATGGCAGAAAACTAGGGATTATATTTATGTTGAAATCCTGATTCCAGGAAAACTATTGGAATTGTACATTCTCTCCACTACTAATAGGTACGGGGGCTTTTATCTTCCCTCTTGCATCTAGCCCCGATGCTTTCAGAGCAGTACAGGCATCATTAACCAACGTCCTCTGTTTCCATTGACCTGAGGGATCCTGTCTTGATTTTGTGCTGCTTCGGCTCTGCCAGCTAAATGGAGGTTACAGGGAGATTGCATCCATTATTGAGGTATTCAATTCAAATGTCACCCGTTTCCACTTGGCACTGTTTTCTCTTCCCTAATGTTTGCTCGGGGCATGGGGGAGGGGGGAGGGGACACCAGTTTTTGTGCCTTGTTGTCTCAGCGCTGAGAGGGACTTTTTTAGCAGACATTAGCGGGGACGGATGCAAGGTGACACCGTTGTAAGTCTCGCCACTTCACCTTGCACTCTGACACCTGGACGTTCTCTGGCACTCTCTCTGCATGGTTAGTATCCTCCTGAGCACAGGCCTCTAAAACAAGGCTGATTGTAACTATTCATCATCCAACCTCCACTTAATTGGACCAAAAGTAGATTGTGAGGTGGAACAAGCCTCTCCGATGGGTGTGGACAGAATACAGTTCAGATAAGACGCTAAGAGCACTTCAGGTGCTCACATGGAATAAACCCACTTTGTCTCTACGCGCAGGTTACCCATTTAGCCACTACAGACTCGGCTTTCATTACCCGGTTACCCTCCTGTCAGTGTAATTCAGTCCTATCATCCCTCAACCCAGTTGAAATTAACAGGTAATTTGTAAATGTCACTTTGGGTTAGACACCTCATTTTCTTCCTTTTCCAACAATCCAGCAGCCACAAGCTAATTTTTCTTGTCTTTTGAATAAGGTTTTCATTCACAAATAGAGTTATGGTCCACTAAATAAATGAGAGTAATTGATGAGGGGAAAAAATGTGATTTACCGTAACCTATTAGAGTCAATCAATGACATACTACCCAGGATTCCTTTAGTTACCGTAATGCATGTCTGCAGTGATTCAGAAGAGGTTCATTTGAGGAGTGAAATGAGATGTGAGGAGATGGTGAAAGTGCTGTATTTAATAACTTGCCACACACAAACACCCGCACACTCACACACACGCACAAACTCATTTCAAATGACAGATCATTTAATGAGTTGGGGACAAATGCATAGAGAACACAAGTTTAACCTAAATGTAACAGCACAGTAGATTTCTGACTACATTTACAAAGAGTACTTAAAGAGACAGGCAGTTTTATTTGCTTAACACATTACATAGACGAAGGCAATTCAAAGAGCTTTACACAACTTATATTTAAACATAAAACAGCTGAAAAAGTGAAATGCAAGTTAATATGTTAATATAAGAAACCAAAAAAGAGAAATAGATATTAGAGAGGTGGGAAAAGTCAAGGCTATGGATAAAGGTTTTAACCTTCAGGACCCAGTTATGTTCCAAGCACCAAAACATATTGTAATAGTGGATTTCTACTCTAAATGCACTTAAAAATAATTAGCAAAATAAAAAATTGATTAGGATATTCAATTATGTTTTTGTTCCTGTCCATTTCAATGGATGAAGAATCTTAATGCAGAAATTAAGTTTTAGTAAAAATGACAATAAATGGTATTAAAAGACCTTTTTCCAACAAAAAACATTAAATTTATTTGTTTTTTATGACAGGTTAACTCATATCATTTAGGGGTGATGGAAAAAATGGAAAAAAATCGATACAGCATAGTATTGCGATATTTTTATGTGTCAATATCGTATTAAATTAAATTAAATGTTGGCCTGTTAGCCTACTAGAATAATCTCATCAGTTGCCTTTTCAGTTTACAAGATACATTTTGCTGCAATTAAAAAGACTGAAATGAGATGAGCAGGCTAACTACTTTACTTTATTTGATGAGTTTTCCTTTGGGGATGTAATTTGCCACCGGATAAAGGTAATAAATCGCAATATGTTGCAAATACATTTTATTGTAAGCTGCAACACATTTAAAATCGCAATAATATTGTATCGTGACTTATGCGTTGTGATAATATCGCATCGTGGGGCCTCTGGTAATTTCCACCCCTAATATCAAAGTGATGCTTTTAAACACATTACATGTATATTTTGCACAGAATTTGTCATCACGACTAGAAATATCCTCAATTTCTTCAGTATCTTCAGACAACAGTATGTCGAAAGCCTCCGGAGATGTACCCAATGGGGTTGTCACGACACCAGAGTTTCTAACTCAATACCGATACCCAGAAAAATACTTAATACCATTTTCATTACCATGGGGTGAAAAAACATAAATTTAAGAGGCAAAAATAACATGGCTGCCTCGCTCACACAGTTGTTATATTATTAGCTGTTAGCTGCTAGCTTAGTGATGGCATAAAAGACAGCTAATGTGGCTGTCGGCCAGGATTGGGAATCACCATCGGACCCATGATATAATATTATTGCAATATACTGAGTAATGCGATAATATATATTTCAGTATGTATTATCATTTTTTTTTCCAGCAGCAAATTATTTCCTGAAAGGAAAACGTTCGTGGCCATCAGTGGCTAACGATGGTGGAGCGTGAGGTGAGCCCTCATTTTATTGTCATATGACACTGCTTTCAAATCGCATGTGTCACATCTAAGTCCTTCTTTCCTTCTGGGATGAAAAAAAAAATCCAAAATAAGTCCAGGTGTTTGATTTAAACATTATCGGCACACTTCTGATTTCTTTCTCTGGCGCCTCCATCTTTGTTTTGATGAACTTCCTGCCAAATGCTGCTGACTGACCTCTGCTGACCTCACCAGGAAAAAAAATTGATGGAAAATTGATTTTCTTATGCTAGTACCAAAAGTTGTATTAAAATATGCATTTGCAAAAATAATAATGTATATAATAAAAGAGCGATACTTGGCGTCCTTACATCCATACAGTATCAACACACAAAATATGGAGATACTTTGCTGTATTGATTTTCCCCCCCACCCCTAATACTGTTGTCATTTTCTTGTATTTTTAAATGTAAGAATTGTTATTATACATATATATGTTATAAACTGTTATCTGTAGCTAGTCAAAGGAGGATTGGCGCAGTGGCATATTTTCAGATGTACTGTCACCCAGAATCTTGTTTTTGTCACACAGAAACATCCAGACAGAGACTCTCTGATCATGCATCATACGTTTCACCACTGAAACAATACCGAACAAAAACACAAATATTACCACCGTCATATCAGTAATGTGTTGATATTTAGAGGATCCTCTATCTGTGCTTTCAGAAGATATTAAGGATTTTTGAAATTATCATTAGGAGCGTGAATATAATGCCAGAGCAGGTAGAGGGTTTGTGTTCCATTTCACTCAGCTAGAAGAGTTTAATAAGGAAAATTGATCCATTGACTGTAATGCAGCCTTTAGGACCAGGAAAAGAAAACATTTAGGCTACATCACAATATTACCACAGCCAAAATCCCCCATAATATCTACTCTCATTTGAGGATATTATATTACATTGATACATCGCCCGGCTCCAGGTGGCATGAGCATAAAATTTGTTAGTTGCAATGAATCAATTCAGACAAAGCATCATCGGCTTTCATACATAATGTATTAGTTATCAAGGGTCCAAAATGTTTGAGGGAATTTGCATAAATAAGTATGAAAGTCCAGATTTAATAAGTCTGTCATTAACTTTACATAGTGACTTTTGCAACTGAAAAAGACACACACACACACACACACACACACACACACATATATGTATATGTATATATGTGTACATGTATATATGTGTATATATATAGATATAGATATAGATATGTATGTAGATATAGATATATATCTATAGATATATTTATACAGAGAGGACACACTTAAGTACATTAAATGCTTTTGTTCTCGTTGTCTCCGAACTGTTACATGACCATCACTCAAAATAGCATTCAGGCTAATTCCCCAATCAGTCAGTGCATCGGCTAAGTGGAATTCAAGACTGATTTCACCGTGTGATACCGTGTGCCTGCAGCCTAAAAGCCTCTGTGTGATTGATAAATAAAAGAATTGAGGAGACATTCAGACTGGGAAAAGGCCTCTCTCATTAAAAATACGGTGTCCATAATGAAGAGGAAATAGAATTAGCACTGAGAAGGATGAAGGGGAGCAAATTGCTGTAAATATTGTAAAGACTGATCGGCAACCTCCTCCTCTAGCCACAGCAGAAAGTCATTATGTGGGTTTTGGATATAGGTTCCCCATGACCGCATATTTATTATCTATCTAAATAGAATCACTTACCTCTGATGCTGGCTCTGATAGCCAGTCACCACAAATATCAGTTCCCCCCGGTGCCTCTGCCGGCAATTTTACATAAGGCCAAATGATTATGCGCCCAACCAGACAGGATTGCATTTTGTTGTTAACTTGATCCGTGTTTTCCTATGAGAAATAACCGTTTGTGGGGGAGATTTTTTTTTCCCTTTAAGAGTGTCGATTCAACACTGTTTGACATCCTCTATGGTGGAAAATGAGGTCAGTGGTGCACTTTTTAAAAAACAGTGAAAGAAAAATGCCTCCTTGTAGTTCCACAACTGTGATGTGGCCATCAGCCTCTTCTATGATCCCGTATCTTTATTCACTGTACCTTATTTGTCAGTATGGTGCAATTTAACCGTGTTATTTTCTGTGCAGCAGTTGTTCGAGCATTAAGAGTTATGGCAATAAATATATGTATTACAGCTGGGGATGCAGCACAATGCCTATTCATGAAGGCAACATATGCAGTGTTCAAAAGCATGTATGCACATAGGTATTGGCCCATTTGTCAAGCCAGGAGAGCTAATTATCTCATACCGTGCGATATTGTTTTCAAGCCATGCATTTCATTTTGCAGCATTAAAACATACGTGGTGGAGGCAGCAGAAATGGTTTCCATGAGTATGAATGCATTAGAAAATTTTGGGAGGGGATGTTGTATTAGAACTCCACAGGGATATCAGCATGCTACACCTCTTTTGGTTTGTCATTCATCTTCCTCGGCGAGGGCGGAGAAAGAACCAGTGGGTAGTGACGCCTTCAGCCAACTTGGCAGGTTAATGAAGGTAATTTGATTTCATACATAATGGCTGCCCATGCCACGCAGGGCTTAATTGCGCTCGGTGTCTGGGCGTCATTTCGTGGTACCAGCCGAGGCCCTGTGTATTTCCTGAAGGTTGTGCAGAGGCAAACAAGTTCCTGATTCAAGTGAGATGGAACCGATAGCTCTGTTTCATCTGCTAATAGTTTATCTTATTTCCCAGGCAGCTGTGAGCTCTGCTGTCACAGTGTGACGGCGGCAGCTCGGTTTTAGTGAATCAAGCAAGTTCATTACTACATGGCAAACAAACACCATAGTAGGCCTTACAGTCCTGGGATGACTCTAAAGGAACATGATGGCAGTCCTATTGTTCCACCTTCATTTCATATTATCCATGTTGAATCGGTTTTTGTGTGATTTTGCTGTTGGTGATTCGTGCTGTCATCTTAGGCTGCTTTTCAGAGATATTTTAGTTGTGTCAGCTGCGTTCATTTCTCCTGTAATTCTCCTAGAAAATCAAAATGGTATTATTTATAAAAATGGTCTATATCCACTGAAGTAATCCTTAAACTGCCACGTTTCCATGGTTAGAGATGCTCTTCACAATCACAAACTCTCACTGCTAAATGTGGACGAGGTTGTACCTGTCTAGACTTACAATGCAAAGACGTTATTATTATAGTCTGGTAGATAGTTGGACGCCAACGACAAGGTGAGACGACATAATTGGCACAAGGCTAGTAGCACCGTTGTAGATTGAATGTATCATCATGTATATATGGATACCCAAAGTGGTCAATATTAAATAAATAAATAAATAAATATGGCGGCATAAAATAAATAACCATGTAACTTAATATATGAACATGTCAGAGATGACTGGTTGCTCTGTATAAACAAATGTAGATTATAAACCTTGTGTTGGATGCTCTTGGAAAACAGGAAACTATGTATAACTGAACATGTTAAATAATACATTCACTTTTGAAAACACATAAAGATATTTAATCTGGCTTATTTTTCAAGAAGGACGTAATTAGCATTGACATCTTTTTTTTTATTTCTAAGTGTCCTTTGAAAAAGTGTTTTCATTGACTTCTTCTTCTTCTTTTTTTTTTCATAGTAATTATGGACCGAAGCAGCAGTCGAGAATATAACTGGTAAATTTGGAAGGGTTAAAAACAAAAAAACAAACAAACAAAAAAACACAAAAAAGGGAAATAAAGTAAAGCAAGTAATAAAAGTGTAAAAGAGTATTTCAGCATCTTTGTGAGTTAAATTGACAATATTCCTACAATGAAAAAACACGTTTTAATGACCCTGTTAAAATGAGAATTAATATGTAAATCAGATTCTAAAATCACCCTTAAGTTTGTGATGTTGGTTTTGATCTGTTTGCTCAGGCCACCAAGCATTTAGTGTAGTTTTTCTCATGCTGGGTGGGGTCATATTAAAATAATCTGTTTTTACCTCATAAATACATTAGGCATTGAGAGCGTGCAGTGGTGAGATAAACGCCATTTTAACTAGGGCTGACCCAAAAAATTCGACGCTTCGAAGCTTCATTCGATGGCATGAGATTCAGTTGTGAAAAAAAGAAATCGAAACTTTGCCGTTTTTTTTTTCTGCAGTCATTTGGGCCTCCATAGTCAAGCGCACTTCCGCGTTGTAGTTTCCTGTAAAAATGTCCATGAAACTCTACATTACCCCCAATTCTTGTGCGTTTCTGTCATGGCGATGTGAAAAATACATGGCGAGCAGTCTTCTGAGTGGCACTGGTGCGCTAAGTGGAGTCCACGAGGTCGTAAAATCTGAGCTTTGCGCGCACAGGGCTTGCGGACGTTCGCTTTTGGTCCGCGCGGACCTCCTCTGTTTTTTTAACACTAAAACAAGCATGAGAAAACACATAATAGAATAAACAATATACAAGCAAATTAAATCCTACATGGGATATACATATAACATGGTCATGGATTTATTTTTGTTTTGAGTGATTATCATCAATTCATCATCTGAAGAAAACAGCATTTCTCCTCAAAATCAAATGAAATGACAAAATAATGTTAAGTTAGAGTCTGAAATACATCATCCTACAGTTAATTAGAGTTTTTTTCTCCCCTGTAATTGGATCCTAATCAGCATTGGGGTTCAAGCTATTTTCCTAAGACCTCTTCATTTGATCATTATCTACAAAGCCGTGGTAGATATTATAGGCCATATTCCTTTACTCTGCCATACAATCTAAATGGATCTTGTTTCAAAGCCTCAAGGACAGTCTGTGATGAGCTCGACTAGATTGCACTTTCCTGCTTATCTTCATCTACAGAGATGTCTGTAAACATCATAATGCACAGATCAATATAATGTTGTGTTACAAATAAAACTCCCAACCAAAAAATTATATTTCAAACCATGACTGTAGAAAAGCGGTTTTACTTTGTCGCATCTTTATTCTGTAATAGCAGCATTTGTTGCCTCTTCACTTGTACACAGTAGTTGAGAGCAGCCTTGTTAGTTTGGGGTTATGAGAGCTGCTGTAACATCAAATACTGACAGTATATTTGTGGAGTAATTGATGAAAAATGCAGAGCAGAGCACCAAAGCAGCGGACAGTAACCCAGGATTGTCATAGAGAGGGTCACATGGGCCCATTCGTACTTCTTTAGGAGGTCACTGCTGAAGGGTGACAATAAACCAAACTGAGAAAACTGCCCATTCATTGGATGGTACAACATTTTTATTTTGATTTGACCAGATGAAAAAAAAACCAAAACAAGAATATTTGTATTATTTTGTTTTTGGTTACAACAAATAAATGAGATTTTTTTTCTTGGGGAAAAGGTCTATTTAATGGTTGTTGTTTAACACTACCAGCTGTATAAAAGAGATTATTAAATATTTATTTTCATACAGTAGACTTTTTTTTATTTTATTTTATTTTTTAGCTTTTCTCAGTACATTATAATGTTCCCCACGGACTTCACTGAAGGTTAAGTTTCACTTCCACTGCACCTGCTGTTCTGCTGCTCCATCTAAGCAAATAATAACTGTATATATTCCAACTGCACTTAGTGAACGGTCCAGCAAAAATGGAAAACCTAAAGTCCTAAGTCCTGTGCAGTTGGCCCAAAGTAGCTGGAAGGTTACTATATATATTGTGTTAAGGTTCCACCATAGTATTTTATTTATTTATTTATGTGCTTTATTTATTTAAAAGGGACCATGTACAGTTTAAAACATACATGTCACCTTTTAATGCATCTTGCTAGATTGTAGCTATAAGCTAATTTACGTGTGTAGTTGGGGTGCCATATCATCTTGTTCATGATAATACCGGTATAATTTTTAATATGATATGAAAAATTTATATCCTGACACGAGATATTTTGACCCTGACTGACATATTGATGTCATACTGTTACCCAGTAACAAGCATGGCTGAAAGTGAAATTATTACTGACTCTGCAGTGGTTCCAAAAAGAGCAAACAAAAACACTACATATATGTGAATGTGTGATAGTTGTGGTATCATAACAGCCTGTCACAGGTTACATCGTGATGATTAGAGGAGAAATGGCAGAGCATAAAGGCCCAGGTGGAAAAAAACCCAACTCAATCATTTAGGACTTTACTAAAAGAAGGAATTCACCTGTTGATTTATATATATATGTAGATCCCATAGGACATTTTTTGTATTTGGGAGCTGTTTAAATGTGTAATTAGTGGGAGATTTTATTTTGTTGAGCTATTAATATTGTATACAGAATCTGAATCTTACTGAGTTACTGTTGTTCACATACTAAAGAAATGAGAGATTTTTTTGTGTAGTTTTTACTGAATATTTGAAGGCGAACTGCAGAACTATATCACTGATAATAATTGATTGCAATTCTGTGTTCTTCAATTAATAATACATTTTTACTAATTTGTCATATCATCAAGAATATTGCTATTGCAAAAATACCCTGAAATATTGTGATGTTTTTTAGGGCCATATTGCTCAGCGCTGATCTGTAGTCCCTTGGCAGGTCAAAACAGAGAACCAGAGTACAGACACAAACAAAGTTATACAAAAAAAGAACACGCAACACAAAGCTCCACACAATAGCACAAGAAGACCATGAGTTAGATTACAAGGTTGTTGAGTGCAGAGCTGGGAAGTTTTCAACAGACGTTTGAAGTCTCGTTTTCTTAGTCTCATTTCAGCTGTTAAACTAATGTTAGCTACCGTTTTGAAATCTGAACCAGTGGAACAAAGCTGCTGCTCAGCTCTAAATGCTCTGCACATCCTGATTAGCTTAATTTTAATGTGAAGTATAGCTAAAGGACTCTGACAGTTGTTTCCTTCAGACATTACGCCACCGCTAACTTCTGTAGATGGAACTTGTGGGGCAAGAAAACTTTTTAAAACTCAGAACAGCAGAGAGTGTCATCTCTCCCTCTAAGAAACCATCTTTAGCAGAGCATACAGACACCAGCCTGCGCTGCACGGTTTCCAGATAACAGACAACAGTTTGATTTTATAGCTTGGCTAACTCACAAAATGAATGTTGATACAGCTGACACACTGAGAAGTCTGCTGTTACACTGGATCCTGCCCTTGACTTTATAGGGTGCAGGGAGGTTGTAGTAATAGGACACTTAATGTTTTAAATGGCTCAGTATCCTCATAATGTGAATCTGGCAAATAATTACTCGTTATTTAATGGTTGTTGTGTTTTTAACGTAATTAAAACATTGGCCAAATACTGCGTTCTAGAGAACTTGGAACTTCAAATATTTCCAGCTTCCTGCTACAAAAAGTACAGTTGAATGCCACTCAAAGCCAGAGTTCCTTCTGTGATCTTGGCGCAAGTCCATCTACCACAACTAAATGAAGAAGCATCTGATGACACACAACAATTGCTGCACCCATGGATGTGCACATTAGTAATGATAATCCATCAACTAAAATACAATGATTGTAGAAAACAAGTGTCGCACACTCTGGCTCCATACGCATTTCTTTTATTTTAATGATGTTTCTGCCTGTGGGCCTTCTTCAAGGTCAACAAACAACGGCACAATTGTCACAATTTCTACCTTGAATAAAGTACCTTGAAATTATTGATAATAACATTGAGGATATACAATAGGTAAATATAAGGTAAATTAATCAAGGCTATAACATGACAACAGTGGTTTTCTAAGTCAGAGCAGACAACATAACAATGATTATAGTAAATACTTACATTAGGAGGAAGTGCAGCTGGTACTCGTGCATCAATACTGAGTAAAATGAGAATTAAAACACGTTCAGATATCCAGAATTAATATGTATCGATTATTTTTTACAGCACTAGGGCAGAGTTGTCTCACCTTTAAATTGCCACGAGGTAGTGGCATCTGTGTAAAAAGGCACAGCTGGCAGAACAGGACAGATTTGACAATTTGATGATATGTTTAGTCTGCGACCTCCCAATCTGGAAATCCATCGGTAAAAAAAAAAATAATAATAATTTTTTTCTTCCTTTACCTCTGGAGGCACAGCCCGGAGTTTTTCGACTAAAGGAAGTGCAGGGGCCTCGACAATCGCTCATGCCCTTTGCTTCCAGCGGTGCCCCCAGGGAATCGCTGTGTTGTTTACAAATACTTTGGGTAGAAAACCAGCAGAGTTTAGCTATATATCACATTTTTCACGTCACCATATCACCGTGTAGACCTTGCACGTTTTGTAATTAATAACATGGTTATCATAGATTAGCTGGGCTAACTGTTAGCTGTTAACGTTTGCAGTGTCTATAATAACCATAGACTGTATAAAAATAAGGTAATAACTCAAACGGTCCATGACTAAAATATTTTTTCCAGCAGCTATCTTAGTTACAGCATGATTGAGCTAGCAAAGCAGTTTTGTGTTGCTATGTGTGGCATTTATTCAGTTATGGGAAATCACGACGTCTAGAAAGCATCAGTGGCTGCAGCTGACAGGGACAGTTAGCAAAGCCAACATCAGGACGTCATCTGGTTAAAGCTTCCCATTGTCGGATACGACATGAAACTACTCCAGTTAGCTCAATCATGTTGCAACTCAGACATCCGCTGGAAAAAAATATTTTTTTTCACGTTGACGAGACGGCGTTTTAGGTGGAGCGGTCGCCATGGACATGGAGCTTTTTTTTTTTTTAAGATATTTTTTCGGGCATTTTTAAGCCTTTAATTGATAGGACAGATGAGCGTGAAGGGGGGAGGGAGAGAGGGAGTGACATGCAGCAAAGGGCCACAGGCTGGAGACAAACCCGGGCCTTGTACATGGGGTGCCTGCTCTACCACTAAGCCACCGACGCCCCATGGACACGGAGCTTGCTTTTTCTGGGGACACCTGCATGTCTTGGCCACACCCCCTCCACTGTGATTGGCTGAAGCACAGCATCGTTCAAACTCTTTTCACTCTTTTAGTGAAGTCTGCTAGTCAGGTCAGAATGACCTCAGAAGGTGTGTTGGTTTGCTGCAGCAGGTGCTCCGTCCCTGACGAGCCCTCTGTTTCTGTCCTCACGGTGTTTTGGTGTTGGATGGTGAGGTGTTGCTGCTGCTGGCTGTATGTCCTTATGCCCCGCCCACACACACACATTCTTATTGACAGATTGGCACTGCTTATTTGTATTATTGTGGTGTGTTTATTATGAATACATTCCATCTGATGCTGGTTTTGTTTCTGTTTTTCGCCATTTCATCACTACTACAAATACAACTATAGCCAGTATCTCACTATCACTATCCTCATTCATAATTTAAAAAGCCACAAATTATATTCAGACACAAAATAAGTTGGAAAAGCTGCAAATCAGAGCACAAGTACAGAGCATTGTTGACTAGAGATGATACACCATCTCATCTAGTTGCATTGGTGTGAACCTGCAGATTTTTAGAATGCTGCAGAATGGCGCATTGCAAGTCCTGTTTCAACTCGTCTTGTTGCAAATCTTTGGTCTGAACATGACGGTGTACTAAAACCCTTTGGCGTGAGTACAAAACAAGACATTAGATGACATAATTTGGGGGTTTGGGAGAGACAGACTGACATTTTTCAATATTTTAACACATTTTTCGATAAAATGATTAGTAGACTAATCGAAGAAATAATCGACAGGTTAGTCGACAATGAAAAATAATCGTTAGCTGCAGCCCTACTTAACAAAAACTGTAAATGATTGTTATTGCCATGTTATACCATTATTATTGCTTATAAAATCTATTATTATTCATATAAAAGATTTATATGTCACACTAGAGGCTGGTGCTGTTGCGCTACATCATGCCTGTCATGCCTCTTTGTTTCTGGAACGCCAGCATGCTATCTGAAATCACATACTGGGGCGGCATCATGCCGGTGTTATTTGGTTCTGTTTGGAAAAGCAAACCTAAGGTAACGAAGGGACCTTGTAGCAGCCCTTAAGTGCGATCTCTGTGTCAAGAGCGCTTTACACTAAAGGTCTTTGCACATTTTCTGCATTTTTCACATCCTTCATAGCCTTTAGAATCTTTTAACCAAGAATCCGTTAAGAAAATGTGGCAGCAGGACATAGCTGTGACACGACAGAGGAACAGGTCGCACAGTATCTTTTCATAACTCCAATAGCTTACGTTCAACAGGTCAGATCGTACTGTTCACATTGGTGATGATGATGATGAGGAGGAGGATGTGGACCACACACAGACAGAAAGAGACAGTGTGGAAACAGAGAGGATAGCTCCGCCCCTTAATGAAGCTGCGGTGCCAAATATGACACGGGAAAAGAGAGTTTTGACAGATAATAACTTAGAAAGAAGCAAAGGAAGAAATGCATATTTTCATTCTGACTTGTATTGCAAATGTTTGCAACGAAAAAGTGTAAAGGCCTTAAGAATAAGGGTGTGGTTGGAAGCTCTGTAGTAAAGGTCACAGACCTGGATAATATAGAAATAGAATCAAAAGACAGAAGTACAAATAAGGTGCAGCAGCACAGTGCAGTTACTGCTGAGCTGTATGATAAGGTACCAGAAAGTGCAGTAGCTTTATGTAGTGATCTCTGACTGCGTTTGAGGAGTCCATACTGGAGAGCTTTGTAAGTGTTGCTGTGGGCTCACAATGAGGCAATGTTTGCTGGATGATACAGTATGTTGGCAGGGGCGGAGTCAGCACTGCATGAAGGTTTGTGCCAGCGCACAACAGTCGAGAGCCAAAGCACACCATATGTACGGCTGCATGTTACCTCTGACCCTCATCAGACAGGCTCACAATCACCAAAAAGTTGTTTGAATTGGCTGGTGTCACTGTCCTCGTACTATATAACAATGTTCAGTCAATGCCAGGCATGAAACAGAAAGCCACTGGACTCAGTGTGCAGAGTGGATAAGCACTCCTACAGATTCTCATCATATCGAGCTAAAAGCCTGTTTCTTCTTCACCTCGCTGCTTACCTTTACTAGTGGCTGTACAATTAGCAATAACAATCTCTCACATAATGCGTGTGTGCCAGGTCCAACATTAAGCCTTTGCTTTCTTTCACGTAGGTGTTTAGCTGTTAATTTAGACTAACAGAGGATTTTCTCAACAATGAACATTACAGTATGAAGGAAGAGAGGTCTAAACCACAGTGCCTTGACATTTCATGGTAGTCATGGTAGGACAATAAGGGAAGGGAAAGGGAAAATGTAAAAGACATAAAATGTGTTCATTAAATCTTTGTCATAGTACACACTAAAGCAGAGGTGCAAACATGTAGCACAGTCTATCTTTTAACCATCAGCTAATCTTAAAAGAAAATGACAGGCACAGATTAATAAATGAAATATGATCTGTAATAAATGCGACAGAGGCTTTATAATGGGCACGTCTTTGATGACAGGATCAGCTAACATCTCCATGCTAGTATTATTCCCTGTTTTCTGGAGCCAGGCCAAGTTGAAGAAAGTGTAATGGCACTGAGAGTGTTGAGTGGTTTGTTGGAATGAACTACATTCTTTGCTTTTAGTTAAATATCAACAACATGAATGTATGGCATGCTGGATAGAGCTGTGCCCTTGCCCCATGTACGGCATAACAATACGCATCTCCTTAAACATTTCTTTTCCTTGATTATACAAGAATCTTTAAATCCCCCTCGACACTTTTTAAAGAATGTATAAAATCCTCTGCTCTGGAAGCAGATCTACTCCGTCAAACTCACTGCGATATTCTGGGTCTGGCCTCAACTCCGCCCACCACTGCTGCTTACTGCTACGTTAGGTTTACTGGTAAAAGAGCAACATACTTCAAGACTGCTAGCGTTAGCCTCAGAGGAAACATCGGAGAGATGCGGTCTTAAATGTTTGAGCCTCAGACTCTGAAGAGGTCCTCGTGCACCAG
Organism: Epinephelus cyanopodus; assembly: GCA_026686955.1. Lineage (NCBI taxonomy): Eukaryota > Metazoa > Chordata > Actinopteri > Perciformes > Serranidae > Epinephelus > Epinephelus cyanopodus. The sequence goes on from CM048920.1 coordinate 9,619,832, forward strand.
CGATGATTAGCAGACATATCAGAATGGTAAGTGTAGTTAGCATTTTTATACCCCCATGTCAGCGATAGCCGTGGATGGAGACATTATGTTTTACTTCAAGAATACCTTGAGGCATTTTCTTAGAATTTCACACAATTGTCCAATGAACTCATCACATTTTGGTGGTCAAAGGTCACTGTAACCTCATCTGTCTCATTTTCGTGATTATGATAGCTTAAGTATTTTTTTTTTCCCATTTTAAATTTGGCACAAACATCCACTGTGAATCAAGGATGAACTGATTAGAATCTGGTGTTCAAAAATCAAGGCTATTGTGACCTTGTGTCAGTCTCACTCACGCAAATGCAATATTACAAGAAGGCCTTGAGGGAATTTCCACAGGTGTAGCACAAACGTCCACTTCGACTCACTGTAACCTCGTCGGTCTCATTCTCATGAACATGATATCTGAAGAACACTAAGGATTTTTTTTTTTTAAATTGGCACAAATGTCCACTTGTACTCAAGGATGAACTTATAGGAATTTGGTGGTCGAAGGTCAAGGTCACTGCGACCTTATCCATCACATTCTTGTGAAAGGGATATGTCAAGAACATCTTTGGGGAATGTCTTTAAATTTGGCACTTACGTTCACTTTGAATCAAGGATGAACCGATTAGAATTTGGTGATCAAAGGTCACTGCGATCTTGCACCCGTTTCATTTTTGTGAACGCGATATCACAAGAAGACCCTGAGGGAATTCAGATTTTGCACAAATGTTTAGTGCTAACTGTACTGTTTGTACTGACAGGTCCGCTTATAGCTAGAGGTTTCAGGTTTCTTTGCCAGTCCTGTGTTGAAGTCTGTTCCACCATCTGTGTGTGTCCTGTATTTGACAGTGATTGACTTTCATATTAGTGATGTACCTAATCTGGCTACCTAGCGTACATTTGAATCTCAGATTTTAGTATGTACAGACATCGCCCCCTTCAGTAGAGGAATGTCATCTTTCGACTGACAAAGTTTGCACAGACTGTCAGTATAATCAAGGTCAGATATTTTAGGGGATGTTAACAGAAGGAAAACACATTTTTGAGTGGAGGCGGACTTAAATGTTCCTCACAGATTTCGTGCGGAGTGTCTGGTTTATTTCAGCAATGTGTTGGACTCTCGACTCAGACTGTTTGAAGAGGTTGGGGATGATCCACCTCAGCTTGGCATTACCTACGGCCATGACTATCCAGCAGCAGGCTGTTGGCCAGTCTGGACTTCACACCATGCTGGGCAGCATGTGGGAAATGAGTGTGCTCTGTTCAGATCGGTGTAATTGAGCATGGTGGAGGAAAAAGAGTCGTGTCTAAGCTTATAGAATATACAGGAAATACTCAGATTCTTAGTATTTGTTTGGCTGTCAGTGGGTTGTGTGTGTGTACTGTATGAGTCTGTGTTTGTGTATTCCACTCTTTCTTCATAAACCTGATTTTTTAAATCCTTTGTACTCTTGCACAGTGCCGTCAGGGTGACTGTTTTTCAAATAGAGAAACTTTCCTTTTATAAGGTCAACATTCATGGTTGTTTGGCTCCATAATCTACCATAAAGCCAAAGCCAAAGTCCACTTCTGAAAATGGCTCATTAAGATTTTGATCAATCTTGTTCTCTCGGTGAGACAGACTTAGGAAATGCCATCAGAAAATTGCATTTCCCAATGACATTAGGCGCCCAGTTGACCATCCAATTCCATGTGTTTCTATTGAGATGTTAAGATCTGATATCGTTTGGGTCAGAAAACCTGCTTTTTTCTCTAAGTGAGGCAATTAAATTTCCTTGATGGTCTCTGAGAGCACTTAGCTTAAGAGAATACACTTTTAAATCAAAAAGCTTTCAATCATTTCAAATCATATTCGGGAGAAATTTGCCCCAGAGTGTAATGTCACATGCAATGCTATCGAGCATGTGACAGACTCGTGCTGAGATGGGCGATGTTGGGAAAGGTTATTGTGCATGTCTCTGTGGGCTGTGCATTGGCTGCGACATGTTGTTTGTCGGCATTACAGTGTAACTTCATATCAAAGACAGGACAAGATGAGACAGGCTAACCTTAACAGAGAGAGGCCTGGCAATTTGAGACAGAACATAAATGACGAGGAATATTCAGATTTTTTTTTAATGTTTTAAAAGAAGAGAAAAGTGATTCATTATTAATCTAAAAATGATTGATTTTTTTACACATACTCAGCATGTAATAAGAGATGAATGAACAATTAACACAGACATAGAAGTAGAACATGAAAAATGTATTTTTCATTTAACTGTCTCTTTAAGAGCAGAGAAACACACTTTAATCCTTTTCTCACACTTTTGGGCCACATCCACACTAAGTCAACTTTTTAATAGAACAAATAAATGATCAGTGAATAAATGATGATTAAAATAAATGATCTCTGCACACACGCATTAGTACTGTTACAGAAATAATCTCTGTGTACACTAACACACGTGAAAACATCACATAACCAATAACGTACACTGGACATGCAGGTGTAAATATGAAGGATGTGGCCCACGCCGCTGTGAGCCTTTATGCTTGTGCGTTAAGTTGGTGGCTAATGCTAATGTTTTTAGCACAAACCTATGGCATTTAACACTGTATAAATTAGCCTAGAGACAAGCGGAAGCCAGGATAAATCCCTGTAGGATAAATCACACAAGACTCAAAATGCTATTTTTGTGAAGGCTTTATTGTCTCCACAATTGATTGTTTCTTATCTGTGAAATTAAAGTAAATAAAAGCTTTGATTCCACTGAGGGGAATGGTTTCAACTTACAAAAATAGACAGGAAATCTGCGTCGCCGTGATGTGAAGTTGGAGTTCTGGGAAAGTGCAAGTCAGGCTATGGTGTAGGGTACGCCGTCGATTTGAAGTATAAATCCCACATTAGTTGCTGAAAAGGCTACAGAGGATGAATGGCAATGTGAAAAGTAAGATAAGATATTTCTTTGCGTAGACTAACAAAGTCTACACAAGAGCAGGTGCACTAGGGTCTGGTTTCTTGGTGCAGTCGAGTGGCTAACTTAGGGTTTAGTGCTTAGCTAACTTGAATGGGAATAAAATCATTTAACTTGCAGCTCCTCTAGACTTTTGAAATGTCATCAGACTGAATGGATCAAATCCTGATAGTGAAACATGTAATTTGGCAGGGGTTGTGACTCTAAAAGAAATGTATCCACTGATTTTCAGACATCTCTTTCACCATGCAAGTCTTTTTGGGCCACAGGGCATCATGTGACTGAACCCTCAAATTGCAGTACCACAGTTTGGCCACTACGACAATTGGCTTCAAAGCCCGGAGTAGTCACGGGGGCCTGTTGAATGTAGAAACAGTTTTGAATTTTAAACCTGTTTGCATCACATGACTGATGGAATACAATCTGATAGGTCAGAGGTCTGATCAATCCATTCAGGCTCGATTGCTATGGATAGTATTTGCATAATTTAAATGAAGTTTTTGGATAAAGAGTACTTGGATTTTCTGTGTGACTTTGTGGACCCTATTGGGTATTAAAAATTGCAGAGAGAGGCTTTCAGTCCACATAAATAAAAGTTGATATTTGTTTTTAAAGTAAAATATTTACGCGCCATAAATTCAGTGCCATTTAAATTTCAGCATTAAGTATTCAGTAGTCATTAAATTCCTCAGTTAGGTTGTGTTAGATTCAGATCTTTATGGCCACAGTTTGCTGTCAAACCTCTGTTGTGCCAGCAGTATGCAAAAAATAGACAGTCTGTCTGTGACAGAATTAAACATTATATTAAACAAAGGTAACATATAAAAAGCTTTAGTTAGTTCAGGTCAAAAATAGGCTGTCTGGCAGGTCTGAAATCAAACACCTCGTTTTCTGTAACTACCTGTTCACTGGTTTACCATCCTGCTCTATTTTACGACAGCTAATTAGGCAAGTTTTATAACCAGGTTTACTTAACTCTGTCATGCAAGGATAAATTACCATTTTGCACTTCTCACTTAATCATTTTAATTACCACAGGCAATTTATCAGGCTGTCTCCAGGCTATGAATAATTGCAAAGATTATTAGATGAGAGTACAAACTGTATATATCAGGATATACAGAATATATGTAAGAATATATTTTGAGGAGACTGGAGGAAATATGAGGTTTTACTTCCTACTACTAGCTTTACAGCCCAACATATTTTAGTCAAATGTGTTAGATGCAGCCATTTTCCAGTCATTCATAGCCTGTTGTCCCTTACAGAGATCATCAGCAACAGACAGAAGGCTCGCTGTGATGCAGGTTTGCACATTTTAATGCTTGTGTGCATCGGGAGTGTGTTTGGGAGGGGCTGGCCCTTTGCTGACTTTGTCCTGACATTCATTCCCACACTATATCAGCAGCGAAAGAGGGATGCACCAGACGCCCCCTCCACACAGATCAAAGAGGGGTGTGCCACGCTGCTGTGGGCTTACTTGAGAGACTACCAACATGAAAATACCACATCCCAGTCCTCAGTAGGGGGTCGGTCTGTAATTGTGTCTTGTCAGACCTCCAAAGTCCCCCTCACAGCTTCGTACCTGACATTTCCCTCCAATGAATTTATTTTTCATTCTTTGGTATTTTGGCAGCGCTGCCACTTGTGACCAAATTTAGCTCCTTTCTCCCACTATGTGTACTGCGAGCCAATGATAAAAGTGTGTGGAAACTGCACTTTGTATGAAAAGAGAACGTTACCCCCATCAAGAAAAGGTCACATCAAGCCACTGATGAACGAGCAAATGCACCGCTGATGTATCAGTTTATGATTCATTGGCTTATACAGTATGTGCCTCACTGTACAGCATTCTGCAAGATTAGAAACTACCACTGAGTTCTGAGCACTTCAATATGAAAGAGAAAAGCCATATCAGTGATCCATCTACAGAATCAGACATACCACAGAACAATGTGTGTGTGATCAAGCAAAACAAAAGGATATCAGTGTGGCATTTTACAGTAAAAGTCACCACTGCTCACTTTAGTTGCATCAAATCGTGTAAGATATGACACAGTTATGCATTTAAGGTCCAAATCACAGACTCTGGGCTCTAACCACCATAAAGGCTTATCAGGTTTTATGCCACTGCACTGCCGATAGCCTTAGCTGGAGATGTCATTTTTCCGGGTTGTCTGTCCCATTTTTGTGAATGTGATATGTCAAGAACTTCAGATTTGACACAAACGTCCCCTTGGTCTCAATGGTGAACGTCCACTAATAAACTGATTCGAATTTGGTGGATAAAGGTCACTGTGACCTAAATAACATTACTCATCTAAACAAAACATGTGTGACTTTACGTTAAATACCTAACATAAAGACACCCAACCATGATTATTTTCCTAAACCTAACCAACTTAATTTTACTTAACCTAAACTACGTAACGTTATAATCCTAATTTTAACCTACATAACTTTACGTTAAAAACATAATGTGACAACCACAACCATGTTTCTTTCTCTAAACCTAACCAATATAACTTTCCTTTCCTTAACCTAACCAATGCAACATCACTTTCCCAAACATGACCTGTGTAACTTTACATTAAATACCTAACATCAAGACGTTCAAACATAATTCCTTTCCTAGACTTTACCTATCACCTTCCTAAACCTAACCTCAGTAACTTTATGTTAAATACATAACTTAAAGATGCCTAACCATAATTATTTTCTGAAACCTTCCCTATGTAACTTTACTTTGCTTAAGCTAACCTATGTAACTTTACTTTCCTAAAGCTAACCTACATAATCTTAAGTTAAAGGTATAGTGCACCCAAAGGCTAGCATACCTAATGGCAGACACGCCGCAGACTAACGTCCAAGAACACAAAATTGAATCCACAAAGTATCTCCATACTGCTCATCCGTTTTGTGTTCTTGGATGTTAGTCTGGGGCGCCGTCTGCCATTAGGTGTGCTAGCCGATCTCCTCAAGGGATGTGAGGACTTGAAAACTTCACCAGGGCCTCCGTCGGCATATGGGTGAGTAGATAATGACTGAATTTTCATTTTTGGGTGCATTATCCCTTTAAATGCATAACATAAAGTTGCCTAACCATGATTATTTTCCTAAAGCTAACCTATGTTACTTTACTTTCCTCAAGCTAACCTACATAACTTTGTTATATATGTAACATGAAGATGTCTAATCATGATTATTTTCTTACACCTAACCTACATAACTTTACGTTAAATACATAACGTAAAGACGTCCAACCACGATTATTTTCCAACACCTTACTCACATAATATTACTTTCCTTAACCTAACCTACATATCTTGTACGCAACATGAAGACGCCCAGCCATGATTCTTTTCCTAAATCTTATCTAGCCGGTAGGGGCACTAATTTGATGTCATACGAACCATTGTATTTGCATTTACATAAGATATCATATGACATTGAATGAGGATATGCTGTTTTACAACAGCCATCCGCTCCTTTTCTGGCTTCTGGGGGATTTGGTAAATGTTATAGTCCCCCAAAAAGCAGGGCCTTAATGCAGCTTTTTACTGACTGTAAGGGCTGGGAGAGAGTGGCAAGAGTTCTTAGTGGCAGTAGGTGACAACTTCAACTTCTCTTAGTCAGCTTTAAAAATAAATCTGCTGTAAGGCCCTGCAAATACAAGAAATCTCATCTGCATCTATTTTTATTGCAACAAAAATTACAGTAACTGATATACAGACGGACTATATCAACTCAATGGTAAGTTCAGCACAAACACACACTGTAGTTAATCTTATACAGTTCAGCACTACACCTCTGACTTACTGTAGTGCTCCTTGAAATCTCCCCGTGCTAACATGCTGTATGTTACTGAGAGGCCTGAAGATTAGCATATGACATGACAGATTACATTAAATCATGTCTGCGCCGTACTTTATGACATTAGCCTCTTAGCCCAGGCATACAGATGCATGCAAATGCTCCCCCAAACCCTCTTATTTAAATCTGCTGCATGACATGGCACCTTTGATATGATTATTAGTCATCTAAGCGACTCGACTTCACCCTCATCAGATAGGCGATGTCAGTGAAGGTGAGAAATGATGGCCACTTTGAACATGAACCTTGACAAGCTGCGGCGAAACACTGAAAAGCAGACGACTGACTGAAAATGTTATTTAACAAAGGAGGTGTATGCGGGGAGATTTTCCTCACCCTGATTTACTCGCACGATTTCTTCATATCGAGCGTTTTAAAATGTGGGACAAAAAGTCTCCTCAAATGTAAAGAGGAAAGTTGTTGAGAATGTGGTTGTTCTTTTCATGCTGTCCAACTCATTAGTAACAGAAGTCAGTCTGTCTCAGTCATAACTGCTGCCCAGATGGCTCCCCAATCTGCCCCGTGTAAAGAGTGAATCATCATAATCGCACATAATCTGCTGTTTAACACATGCCTTTTGCTTCAATTTTTTAAATTATACACTACAGTAATACATAAATCAAGCTCTTTCTTTTTTGGACCTGCAAGCTACAGGGAGATTGTGAGTTATCACGCAGTCTGGAAGAATTCAGCGATCTTGGTATTTCAACCTCATTCCAATTGTCAGTCACATCCAGTGTTTGCATATAGTGATACCCACAGTCTCCTAGTCTTTGGGGAGGTAGGGATTGTAGATACTTCTCTCCAATTATTCCCAGTGTCATCGGAGAAGCCCGCAACACCACTCGAGTGTCTTGTCTGTGCTCTCTGGTCTTTAATCTTAATTATAAAGCTATCATTACAGCATGAACCCTGGGCTGCCAGCAGTGGAGCCCTGGGCTCATCTGCTCCGAATCAATCAAACTAAGTTCTGCACTGGAGGACTTTTTCTCTTTTTTCAGTCAGGTCATTTTGATTCTCCCTTATCTCATTTTCATAATTATGCTTGTCCCTTCTCTAATGGAGTGAAAATGCTCTACCTCCCGAAGCTTTACATGGTCAAGTCTGAATATTTAAACTGTGTTGCAACCTTGAACATCTGACCTTGCTTTAGAACTTTGTTTGACAATAACTGTTTTTTATTTATTTGGTTTTTTGGTGGTGAGCAGAGCTTCAGAGAACAATCCGAGAGATCAGAATTTGCTCCCTGCAGTGCTTGTTAATAGAGCCCTGTTAATAGTGGAGGATGAGACAAGAACAAAATAACTTCAGCAGTTTATTGTTTATGAGAAGGTGTTAGATATGGAGTTATGTGTCTGTGAAACGCCCTCGTTCACACTCAAATTGTCAGCTTCTGCTGTAAATCAAGGCAGTAAAATTGGATGACAGAGAGAAAGTTGGCAGCAGCCAATGACAAATTCTCTCTATCTCAAACGCAGCTGACATCTTAAAGCTGTGATCAAGTGAAATGATCAAAGGCATTCAGTACTCCAGAGAGTACAGTGTATATGTATGTCTCTGTGTGTGTGTGTGTGTGTGTGTGTGTGTGTGTGTGTGTGTGTGTGTGTGTGTGTTCGGGGTGGGGGTTGGGGTGCCCAGAGGTTTATTTAAAATCAAAATCAAACTGGAATCAATGTTATTTTATACATAAACCCGCTGTAATTGTTTTTACTTGTGTATTTGTTTGGTCAAACGTGTAATAAGACATTTCAGTTTAGTCATTTTTCTGCAGCGCCCCACACATTAGTGTCCTCCAGGGAGTGTAAATTTTTGGTACAGACTAACAATGTCAGTAATTTAATTTTATTGGCTTAATATCTGTGTGGGCAGACACTGGAAGTGGTTGGTTGTATCACTTCTGTTCCAGTGGCTACACAGGAAGTTAACCAGCTTAGAGGCTGATGTTATAGTGACACGTATCACTTGCCACCGCTATCTGCTTCGTCTCAATGTCCAATTCAAAAAAGATATTACTCTAATGATAGTACAGCGCAAACACAGCCATTGCCCTTTTTTGTGCTATTAATTATCTTAGTTTATCTCAGTATAACTACATGTTGCAAGAACACAGGAGGCAGAACAATGGCAGAGAGAAAAACAAAACTGAATCAAACCGACAAGATACAGGGCAGTTGTTCAGAAATTTGGTCAAGGAATTTAAATTATAAAACAAAAAATAAATGAAACATATGTGGGATTTGATATCTTAGTCTGTCAGGGCACTTTCTGAAGACACAAATAACTTCACTGTAAGTGTGTGTTGCTATGAGAATGGATTTTTTGCTATGTATGCACTATAATATCAGCATGTCACCGGTTTTGGCCAACACGCTTTGTCTTAATTTGATCATTCAATGAATATTACATAAATTAAAAACTGTGTATTTCATGTCTCCATCTGCTGGTGGGCCGTCATTTTAAGAGTATGCAACAGAAGAGACTTGATCATCACTAAAGTTAGGCGGGGGAAAAGTGTATATATTGATATCCGTATCGGTTATCGGTCAAATGAGTTGTTACATATCGGATATCAGCAGCTCTGCTCCTCAACTCTGGAATTCACTCCCCCCTGACCTCCAGGCTGAAAACTCACCTGTTCAGGCTTTCCTACGCTCTTTGAGTGTGTAAGCCTGAACAAATGTTTTGTTTTTTGTTGTTTTGTTTGCTTTTTAAACTGATATTTGTTTGTTGTTAAATGTTTAATTATCCTGTACTTTGTATTTTATTGTATTTTACTCTGTAAGGCGACCTTGAGTGTCATGAAAGGTGCCCAGAAATAAAATGTATTATTATTATTATTAAAAAAAAATCCAAAATTGTGCACCCCTAGTTTTTGCAGTGAGGATAATTTGCCTAGAAAAGGGCCTATTTTGCACCAAATGTATGCAAATTACTCAATTTAAATATGTGCAAATAGCACAGAAGCACTTTTTGTCTTATTCATGCAAGTTTAAAAAAAGCTACACAAACCCTTTCTGAATTCTCTGTGACTGTGCAGGTGCTGCTGATGACTGAACACATGTTGTTAATGCTAACAAAGGAAAGCTAGGCTAAGTAGCTTCTACTTTTGGAGTGGAAGCTTATTAGCCTAGCTTACTAGCTTCCACCTTCCTAGTGGAAGCTAAGCTATAATAATTTCCACTTTGAGTGTTTTTTGAGTTGAATGTGCTAGGTAGTTAGCCTTGCTAGATCCCACTGTTTGAGTGGAAGCTAGTTAAGGCACATTTATGCCTGTGTGTCAACTCTACTAGCTTCAGCTGTCCTTGTGGAATACAAACCTAACAGCAGGATGGCTCCTCCCAAAAGGTGAATGTTGTAAAGGCCTGGTAGCTTAAATCAAGGTCTGATAACCAATGCCAGGTTAGCCTCTTGAAAAACAGCAAAGAGCGTCTTGTATCAGTGCTCATAGGATATACAGTATGAAACACACACCACCAACACTGATCTTCAAATGTCTCTCAGCTGCTGCCAGTGAAAATGTCCACTCAGAGGCCTGAAGCTTTGACGGCACAAACATGGTAACAGGCACCGCAGGAAATTTTGAAACAAAATAAATAGATAAATACAAAGTATTCAACAGTCCTCTGCTGTCTACAAAGCTACTTCTGTTTAAAGGTACAATATTATATTAAGTTAAATTAACTACCAATTTACCATCTATTAATAGAATCAAAATCAGAATGCCTTTTTTTTGTAATAATGTAAAAGAAGTTATTATGAAGTGTAACTGACTTATTTACCAGTAATCTAGGAGATTTCAGGTATATCATGACTTCACTGTAAACATTAAGAGTAGGACACAATCTGTTTGTTTTTTAAAATGCATTATTCTGTATCAGCAGCACCAATCAACCGCTGGTCTCAAGTCATAATTCATGAAAGATAACCAAATATAGAGCTACAGATGAAGAGATAGTCCGTGAACTCCTGAACCTTCAGTCTACAGTAAAGAAATTCAAACGAAATCCGACACAAAGACAACCTGTAAGTCACATCATTCATCATTAAAGACTATGAAGCAGATCAAAGAGTAGATGAATTGAGCTTTTCAGCTTTCAACGGGCGCCGCAGGTACCGTACTGTCCACGCCACCTAGTCATCGCACAAAGAGAGGAGAGCCTGACAAGTGAGCATATGACAGAGAAGATTATGTTGAGTTCAGAGGTCACATTTCTTTAAAGCGCAAAACCCTCCAAAATACCTTTTATTGCTGTCTGGGAGAAAGCAAAAGCCGTATTTTAATGCGATTGAACAGAGGTCCTCATTGGTTTTAAAATATGCAAAGAAGTACATGCTAACATTAACCACTGCCTACATTATTTATCCTCCTGAAAAGTGTTTTATCAGCACTCGGCCTGCTTTACTTTACTTTTAAATATTCAAATCAGAGCGGAACTAAAACATCTACCATGCAAGAAAAGGGCTCTTTTACATTTGATTATAAAATTAGACCCACAATTCTCACATGTTTGGTTAAAAATGGTTCGGTTTGTTGTAAATTCTGTAGAGCTGCATTTTTGAAAGGAAGTGCCGAAGGCCTGACTACCCACAGTAATCAATATTTCTTTCTTTTGACTGAAGGAAAACGCTATGGAAGCCCATTCCTGCCAATGTGATGGAGGAAGTTCCTGTTAGTCATTTTATTTAGAAACTCACCCAAAATAACGACTAAAGTACAACACACACCACCGCCGGCGCACCGTCAACATGTGTTTCCCACCCCAGCCTGCTAGGTGGCTGTACCTACACTAGTTGCCAACGGTTGCCAACTGCTAGTAACAGAAGAAGAAGAGGAAAAACTTTGAGGCAATAACAACGCGAATTCACGGGTGAGTTTCTTATCAAAGTCGTCTTATTAAAAATTTGAAACAACCGGAGTTGATCCTACGAGACGAGACGTTCATAAAAGGCTTTTCTCGCAGCGCCGGCCACGAGGAAATAGAGCAGTGGGCTGAAGCAGAGTGGCGCGTCGGCCGGCGCCAGTGTGTGTTGGTTCATAGAATATAATGGAGGCGGGTGTTTTGACGCGCGGCGTATGGTGGCGGTGTGTGTTGCACTTTAGAATTATAAAATATCCTTTTTTTAATATTCCTTTTTTTTTCTTTTTTCTTTTTAGGAATAATAAACACATCTCAAACTATGATAAACTTTAGACATTTTCTCATTATTCAGAGAAAGTTTCATAATATTTTGAGACATTTTGTGAGATTCGAAGTCAAAATTTTCGCAAAGTTTCCCTTTTGAGATACTTTTGTTATTTTGTGAAAGTTTATCATTATTTTAAGATACTATTTTTTTGAAAATACTCAATATTTAAAAAATATTTTTTGCTTTAATAAGGCCTTATTTTGAGATTTTTACGTTTAGAGTTACTGACTTGTTATTTTTAGATACTAAGGTAACATTTTGAGAAAGTTTCTCATTTTGAAATACTAAGTTGAAATATTATTATTATCTTGTGATACCAGTGCATTATTTTGAGATACTTATTCATTGTTACTCATTATTGTGGGAAAATTTCTCAGTTCTTGAGACACTGAGTCATTATTGTGAAATAAGTAGTCATTATTTTGATAAAGTTTCTCATTAATTTCTGATACTAACTCTTTTTTTTAAACATTAAGTCGGTATTTTGAAAAGAAAATCTTATCTTGAAATAGTGCATTATTTTGAGAAAGTTTTTCATTCTTTGAGATTCAAAGTCATTTTCTTTAAGCTTCCCATTATTTTGTGATACTTATTCATTATTTTTGAAATAAGTAACTCATTATTTTGAGGAAGTTAACTTGAGATAGTAGCTCATCATTCTGAGAGGCAAAGACATTATTTTGAGAGTTTCACATTGTTTAGAGTTACTTACTAGTTTTTGAAATACTAAGTGAATATTTAAGGAAAATGTCTTATTTTGAGATACTCAGAATTTTAAAATACTAATTCAATATTTAGAAAAATAATTCCATTATATTGACATACTAACTCATTATTTTAAGAAAAGTTTATATATATATATATATATATATATTCTAAAGTTTTTCAATTTTTCAGATACTAACTCATTATTTTGAAATAAGTAACTAATTATCTCATAGGTTTCTCATCATTTTTGAGATACTGACTCATTTTTGTTTTAAGTTTCACATTATTAAAAGTTACTAACTCATAATTTTGAAATACTGCGGTAATGTTTTGACAAATGTTCTTATTTTGAGATTCTGACTCAAAATTTTAAATGACTACCTTTATATTTAGAAAATAATACTTTGAGATATTAACTCATTATTTTAAGAAAGTTTCTCTTTTTTTTTTTAGATACAAAGTCAGTATTTTCTGAAAGCTTATTATTTTGGGATGTGGGTGTTTTGGGATAACTATTCATTATTTCTCATTAATTTGAGATAGTTAACACTCAGGTTGTTATCTCAAATTTTATTATTGTTTTGAAATACAAAGTCATTATTTTGAAAAAGTGTCTCATCATCTTGACAAACTAAACTTTCTCATTTTCTTGAAAGTTTGTATCTTGTGATTTCAAGAACATTATTTTGAGAGAGTTTCTCATTTTAACTCATCTTAAAATTCTGCATCATCGTTTTGAGAAAGTTTGTCATAATCATGAGATACTAACTTAATATTTTGGGATACTAAATTATTTCAAGAACATTTTTCCTTACTTACAGACTCTTTTTTTCATCACATTGGCAGAAATGGGCTTCCATAGAGCTAAAACTGATGTCAGTGACAAAATGAAATACCTTAAAGGTTCATTTTTAGCATGATAAGAATATCAAAACACCTGGTCAGCCACATGGTTACACTGAAATATGTTTCCAGGATTACCGTGTGATGCGTGGACTGTGTGTCATCCATTAAGTTCCACTTGGAGCAATGACTTCAGATACACTTCAGAATGTTTGTAGGACTTGAGAGTGAACTTCAAAATGCACTAAAAGCATGGTGCGATAGTGTGTGAGAGGCTCTTAAACAAAATATGTTTTTCACAGTCACACCATAAGGTCATAAACTAACAGATTAATCTCTCACCAGTTACTTTGTGTCCATTTCTTAGTCTTTAGTGGTTGATTCTTTGCCTGATGTGGACTTTATTTAGATGGCAGGAGGTTTTAGAGGGAGAGGGAAAAGCTTTTACTGTGGTTTACATTGGCCATGTATCACTGAGCTTACTAAAAACTGAAGAGCTGTTCCTTGCTTTTTAGCACTCAATCTTTTCCCCTGCTCTTTATTCCCTAACACCCATCACAAATTTGGTCTGGTATGTGACTGCTAATTTATCCTTTCAATGTATGATATCCTGTCATCTCCTCATTTGTCCCTGAGTGTTTCTAATCTGAGATAATCCCAGTCAAATCCTTTGATTGTGTGTTTGGACGTGATCCATCTCTAAAGAAGCAATTTAATGGGCTTCATGGCACTTGGTGTTAAGTCATTTATCTAGTGGATTGGATGTGAATGCTTGTTTTAATAAGTGCTCTTCATGAATAGTAGGAGACGTGCCATTTAATTAGGCAGAGTGTAGACCTATCCTGTACCAACAACTTCTCCAAGGTTTTTTTTTTTTTTTAGTCGGAGCTGAGTGCTTTTTTAGAGAAGGCATGGACCTCTTCACATTTTGCATCTGTGTTAAGTTAAACTGTGTGATCATTTCAATACAAAAATCCTGTTTAAAAAAAGGGTCATAAATATGCACAGGATGACTACGTGCATGATAAAGTGCTAAAAGACAAAAGCTAAAGCTGCACGTCCAGACAGGAAGCCTGCATTCTAACCAGCTGATGATTCATGTAGATGACATATAAAGAAACAGGACTGTTATTGTATAAATCTGATCATGGTACAGAGAATTATGTTGTATACACTCACTGGCCACTTTATTAGGTACACCTTGCTGGTACCGAGTTGGACCCTCTTTTGCCTTCAGAACTGCCTTAATTCTCGGTGGCATAGATTTAACAAGGTGCTGGAAACATCCTCAGAAATTTGCTGCACATTCAGCTGCACATCCATGATGAGAATCTCCCGTTCCACCACATCCCAAAGGTGCTCTATTGGATTGAGATCTGGTGACTGGAGGCCATTGGAGTACAGTGAACTCATTGTCATGTTCAAGGAGTCAGTTTGAGATGGTTTGAGATTTGTGACATGGTGCGTTATCCTGCTGGAAGTAGCCATCAGAAGATGGTACACTGTAGTCATAAAGGGATGGACACGGTCAGCAACAATACTCAGGTAGGCTGTGGTGTTTAAACCATGCTCAGTTGGTACTAAGAAAATCTCCCCCACACCATTACACCACCACCAGCAGCCTGAACTGTTGACACAAGGCAGGATGGATCCATGCTTTCATGTTGTTTACACCAAATTCTGACCCTACTATCTGAATGTGGCAGCAGAAATTCAGACTCATCAGACCAGGCAACGTTTTTCCAATCTTCTATTGTCCAGTGTTGGTGAGCCTGTGTGAACTGTAGCCTCAGTTTCCTGTTGTTAGCTGACAGCAGTGGCACCTGGTGTGGTCTCCTGCTGCTGTAGCCCATCTGCTTCAAGGTTGGACAATGTGTTGTTGGTTCAGAGATGGTCTTCTGCAGACCTTGGATGTAACCAGTGGTTATTTGAGTTACTGTTGCCTTTCTATCATCTTGAACCAGTCTGGCCTCTGGCATCAACAAGGCATTTTCACCCATAGAACTGCCGCACACTGGATATTTTCTCTTTTTCGGACCATCCTCTGTAAATCCTAGAGATGGTTGTGTGTGAAAATCCCAGTAGATCAGCAGTTTCTGATATACTCAGACCAGTCTGGTACCAACAACCATGCCATGTTCAAAGTCACTTAAATCACCTTTCTTCCCCATTCTGATGCTCGCTTTGAACTTCAGCAGGTCGTCTTGACCATGTCTACATGCCTAAATGCATTGAGTTGCTGCCACGTGATATTGGCTGATTAGCTATTTGCATTAAGGAGCAGCTGAACAGGTGTACCTAATAAAGTGGCCAGTGGGTGTGTATTTTACCTCTGACTATTGAAACTGGAGAGTATGCTCATCTACAAGAAGAATAGCAAATTTGTTCAATGTGCTGTCTAAATTATATGGGCCAAATAGGCCAAAAGTCTTTAAAAACGCTGTGTGGGTGTGAACCCCTTACAGAGTCGTTGAGATCCGTTGGTCCATCTGTCTGTCCGACCCCAAAGGAATTTCTTCAAATTGGCACAAATGTTCACTTGGACTCAGCAATGAATTGGTTAGATTTTGGTGGTCATAGGTCAAGGGTCAAAGTCACTGTGACCTCATCTGTCTCATTCTTGTAAATGTGATATCTCAAGAACACCTTGAGTGAACTTCCCCAGATTTGGCACAAACGTCAACTTGAATGTAACGATGAACCGATTAGATTTTCCTGGTCAAAGGTCACCCCTGCCTTTCCTCTGTCTCATTCTCATGAATGCAGTACCTCAAGAGGGCCTTGAGGAAGTTTCTTAAAATTTGGCACAAACGTCCACTTGGACTCAATGATGAACCAATTATAATTTGCTGGTCAAAGATCAAGGTAGAGATCTTCTGTGCTGATGGGGGAATGATGTTTGAAGCATCCATGTTCTCACAGACATGGATGTAAAGTGCAAGAGGAACTTGCCTGTTGTGTGGAGGCGTACAGCCATGTGGTGGTGATTGTATTTTTTTTAGGTGGCTAAAAACTAACCATTGGAGGCAGTGCTTGCCTGTTTCATTTTAAGCACATTTCGCAGGGTTTTCTACCCGGAAGTTGGTGTAAACAAACATTGTCATTTGGTCTGTAGAAATTGAGTTCCATTTTGTTTCCTGGTGTCCTTGTAATTTCATGTGGAATGGGCCAAATGTTCGGCATGACACAAAAAAATAAAAATAAAAAGGATGAATGTAGGGTGGAGCCAGTTAGCTCAAGTATTAATGTACAGTATTATAAATGAAACTATAGTTATGATCTCATTTGTTTGAATACAACTGTATTTGTTTGGATGCTAAGTGTGGGAAAATAAACATACGTGAACAAGCAAAGGATAGGTTAAATTTAATTTATATTTTTGGTCTATTTTAACAGTGTGTTTAACTTCTAAGAGAACTAAACCATTGTATTTGGTAAATCTCAAGGGCAAGACAGAGCTGCCAACATTTAGGGCACCCAAATGGCCAGCAACAGCCCTGTTTGGAAAGTTTGAAAAAAATACAACTCTTTAACTTTTTATTTACCTTTGGATTATGGATATTTGTTGGGATTATTTTATCATTTTATGTTATGATATTTTTACACTTTTGGATTTTGACCTATTTTGAAGCTCATGCAGTTTTTGGTGCATTCAAGTACTGAACCCACAAGATTTTTTAAGCTAAAGGAACCTTTTAAGCTTTAAAAGATGATTGACTTGATTAAAATCAGGTTTTAAGACAGGAACAGTGACAGGATGTAGGCTGCTAAATGTACAAATAAATGTCACCGCTGCTTCTTTGGAACTTTCCGTTAGTGTTTGTATGTTGTCAATGTGCAGAAAGGTGTGTGGGGAAATTCCAAAATCTGTTAGTCATTTCCCAGCAGTGAGCATGCAGGATGGTTTATTGCAACATAGTGCTGTTTTTAAGAAAGCAGTCTCTCCTTCATTATGAAATCTTGCCAAGCTTAGATTATTTTATTTTAAACCAAACCGAGCATGAGGCTGAATCTACCTTTGTGGTGTTTTACATCTATCACTTTGTCACTCACATCTGTTTTTAGAAAGTCCTGACAGACACACAGTTCACCAGAAAGCTTCTCTTTCTGTGTCTTTTTTTTCCATCTGGCTTCCTGTCCTGACGTGTTCCAGAGTGCAGCTGTGATTGGCTGCCCATTTTCATAACTTCCTCAAAAACAAAAACACAGAGCGATCAGCTGACTGTGAGTGCAGCAGTAGAAAGTCCAGATAAACAGCCGTAAATTTCAGTTTTGACACGCTGAGTCGTCCCTCAGTGTCCGTGTAAGCTCAGCGAGAGCAAACAGAGGAATGTTAACAGGAAGTGGAAGAAACTGCTGGTATCTGGAAGTACTCAGGAGTGAGTGGAAGTAGTCGACTCTCAACCACAACAAAGAGTGAAATATGGGCAGTGAGTACCAACCACTGTCTGCAGCAGAGTCATGCAGAAGTTTATTCATAGGTATGTATGCTGCCCTGAGGTGCTACTTTCCATTTTGTCAGGAGCACTGTTCTGCATTAGTGGTAGAAATCTGATTATTGTTGTTTGTTTTAAACTTACCTCAGAGAAAAACATGAGGCTCATTTAAGATTCTTCCCGCACTTACTTTCAGCAAGGGGTAGCTCTCTTAATAGAGTGTGATGTCTCTGTCTCAGATAGATGCGTAGATATCTTTCTTGTCATTGTACAACAAAACTGAGTTCGCGACTCCCAAACATGATGCTGTAAAAGACAGTCGATACAGTAAAGTGGACCACTGGGCTCGTAACAACAAACAGTTCAAAAACACACTACGATTATTATTATTAACTAAGACTAGGTGTGATCCCACATTTTAGTTTACTCATTTTAAAATCAAAACTCCAGGAAAAAAATGTGACAAACATCATTGTGTAGTTAAAAAAAACACTGAAATAAAATAAAACTATGCGGAACGTCTTTAGTTTTAGTCTTGGTCAATTTTTACACATCTGTCAACTCAGCCATGACGAAACACTGGTGTGTGCGTTATTGAGACCGGGATGTCTACGTGACTGTGAGTCAACTGCCTTCACAAAGTGCTTGTGTTGTAATATCTAGTGTGAACTTGTAAAATCTTGCCCCTGACAAATAGCCCCCCAAACTGAAACGAATTCAAACTAAGCTAAATCCAAACATTAACAGTAAATACTAAACTGAAATGAGCACACCCACTCTGGAACAGGGCTGCAAGTAATGATTATTTTCATTGTTGATAGGAATTCAGAATTTAGAATTTATTTCTGTCTCCAAATTCATGTCAATAAAATCACAGCCTCTCAGAAAATGGCGGATACTTAAATAGCACAGTGCAAAATATCTCAAAGTAATTTAACATAATGTAGACACTTCTGCAGGCAACAAAAAGTGGAGGCTGAAGCTACAGTTTATAAACCCGACCCTTTAAACAGCACATCATATTTAACGATCAACAACAAGGCAGCTTACACAATTTAGGCTCCTTTATCCTGTTCTTCTATGTCAGAATTACAGTCTGATCATCCGTTTTCATTTTTGAGCAATACGTTATTTTTAGAACTTAATGTTCAACATGTTTTCAGTTCCTCACTACAACTGTTCCTTAAACTCACTCCTTTAAATGAGATACAGTGTAGTGTTGGTGTCGGTCCTCACTGATGGTTCTTTGAACATAAAAACACCTCACAGCATGTTGA
Source organism: Epinephelus cyanopodus (assembly GCA_026686955.1). NCBI lineage: Eukaryota > Metazoa > Chordata > Actinopteri > Perciformes > Serranidae > Epinephelus > Epinephelus cyanopodus. The sequence continues at coordinate 9,639,143 of CM048920.1, forward strand.
CTTTCTCTCTTTTGAAACAACTTTTGGATACCTTTAGGTAATGATTGTTTTAATAGTTGTTTGGTCTATAAAATGTCAGAAGATGGTGAAAAATGTCAATCAGTGTTTCCCTAAACCCAAGATGACGCCTTCAAACATCTTGATTTGTCCACAACCAGCAAACTGAATTATCCACAGAGCCTCTTCCTCTACAAAACAAACACACCAGGTGATTTAAACCAGTAGAAATGCTGAATAAAGTAGTTTCATGTTACAGATTAGCGTTTTACTGGTGCTGCTTGTCGCAGATGGGCTTCTAACTACAATGGCCAACATAAAAAACTGTAAATGCCTCTATCTAGAGCCAGTGTTTGGTGTGTCTGTTCTGAGCTACTGCAGAAACATGGCGGTGCAACATGGTGATCTAAGGACCTGCTTCATATGTATATACAAACAGCTCATTCAAAGCTAACAAAAACACAACCAATCTTATGTTCAGGTGATCATACGCTACATACTTATATTCAATTTCTGCCAGTATATCCCCCTAAATCATACACACTGGACCTTTAAAGCAAAATGTGTCTATTTCCAATTTAAATAAATAGATGACTAGCCAACAATTTGAATTAATAAAGAATGCTGAAATTTTGGTCATTGCAGACCGAAATCTTCATTTTAAGGCTATTACAACATAATTTTTTGCAGAGATCATGTGCTCTGTTTGCATCCTTGAACAGTATAAATATCTTTGATCAACCTCCATGTGTTACTGGCCAATAAGGACTGATTTCTTACTCTGAGATGTTTGATAAATTCAGGCTCAGTATGAAATGTATCGTCATAAATAGATTATAAATGTACTGTAGGTGTGTCATTTAAGGTAACCTGCCATTTTCCCTTGCTTTTTCTTCTTTCATTTCTTCCATATCAGGTAAAATATCCAGAGACATTCAGTGGATAAGTTTAATCTCATTTTGTGACTTTTAACAAATCATAATCCAAATGAAAGTTGAATTTACATCTGTCAGTAAAACACTAATCCCCACTTCCATCTAGAGGTGCTCTCGGCCTGTGCTGGGAAGTCGTGACGGCCATGGTGTTAACTTACCAGTCCCCCAACCCCCACTCAACCCCACCCCCCATTGTAGCCAGATGGCTGTCACACAGGCGGTTCCTTGCCCAGACCATGCTGATTTCCCATCATTCTTCTGTTAATGAGGTCGTTAGCAATGCAACGGACAATTAAATGATCTCAATCTGGCATTTTCCCCATTTGTTTACTGTAAAGTGTACAGTACAGTCATCAGATAACACTGCTTCTGTTGAGATTATGGCTACTGTCCTAACATTTTCTGTCTTATGATTTATGTGTGTGACGCTGTGAAGGAGGGGATTAAAACGTCACCAACAGAAGCCCACCACTGAAGCCTTTTTCAGACAGTCAGGTAGTATAAACAGAGCCCTTGACAGAGTTCGTGTTGGTACATGGTCCTCTGTGATAGTGGGAGATCAGCGTCTCATGCTGACAAACTTTGTTTTAGTGCATCATCACTCCATATGGAAACAACGCAGCCTGGAGCTGCTGCTGCTGCTGCTGCACAGAGGAAGTTTTGTTAGCTGTTAAAACGTGTGTTGAGGGTGACTTCAGCCAGTTAGTCGAGCACTCACCTTCATGTGAAACGCTGCCGAGCACTGACACCGCTGACAGTTAATTATGGGTGTCACAGATCACGCAGACGTGTCAGCTCGGCTACGATTGACGCGCTGCATGTTTACATCTCTGTTGTAATGTTGTTTTCTAGTTATTTTCTCAGCAGCAGCAGCAGTGCATCCGTTATTTAGCTCCAAAAGCGCCTCAGGGCTCGCCATAATGATCGTAAAAGCAGTACAGATTCAGGGGAATGAAATTTTAAAAAGGACTTGTGGGTATAATTGGTGAACCTGCCATCACAGTAACTTTGGAAATATTTTCGGTCAGGCTGTTGAAACACGCAGACTGCCTGTTAGGTAGACTGTCATGCTCTATATGTGTGTCTCTGCATGGCTCCATTATTTTCTGCAAACTTCACATACAAAGTTATTTTGACAATGAGTGAAAACCAACTAAACCTGATATATTGTTTCGACAGGCAGACAAAAAGGAGGCAAACATATTAGCTGTGACACACACTAGTATTTGGAGAGTGCCTCGCTGGAATGACTTCCATTAGTAGGCCAGGTGGCTGGTGTCAGTAACAGGGAGGTGAAGCTAGTGGCAGACAGACGCCACACATTTATCTCAAAATGCCAGATTTCTGACTTTTAACCATGAGAGAAAAAAAGTTTGTGCTTTTTTTTGTTGCTCCGCAGCTTGTCTCAGAGATATTAATGTGAGGTGAGATATATGCCTGGTCAGTAATAAAATCTGCTTACACAGAATCTGATGGGCTACATTAAAAACCTACCCTTTGATTAAAAGATTTTTCATCTGAAGAGAGATTTTCACCTGAAGCGATCCGGTTCAACGAGAGGCCCAAAAGAGACAGGAGCTCCTGAGGCAGCAGTTTATCCTCCATCCACATGACAGCTAGCCCTCACTGCTGTCTCCCTGTGTTTTTACACCATGAAACCAACAAATCTGGCTTCTAGCTACTGTCCAATATTTAGCTTCAAAGCTCCTGTTTGGGAATCATCACTAGTGGAGATACTGGCACGTTCTCTGTTAAATCAGAGATGCTGGTTGCTGTGGCTAACACCAGCCTTGGGCTAGGTCCACAAGTCTGTCAGCTAGCGCGTGATGTATTCCACCGCTCACCTTTTATGTCCACTCCTAATTGAGGCTGGATCAACCGGATCATTTTACTGCAAGATATTAGGCATCGTTTCAGCTGTGAGTTCAAAGCAGCTGTTGTAAGTTGTGAAGGCAACGTCTTGTCGCTAACAATTAACAACTCCTGATCCTTCTTTTCACCCTGTTGCCAAGCACAGTCTTAGATCAGGCCAGGCTTGTGTAGATCACATGACCTCATGTATACGCTGCAATAATATGAAGAACCAGGGGCAATTAATTGGTCAATGAGAACACGCAGTCTGCGGTCATTTTAGTTCGACTAGCGAACTTCTCAACAAGCCCAGTGGCTGTAGAAACAGGTGACCTCCTTTAAAACCAGCTGATGGCAATTTGACCAGCTGAGCTGCAGGTGACACCATCAGCCAACTTGAGTCGAGCTCAGACCGGCCAGTTCACACCTGGTAGAGTATGCACCCTATGCAGGCTGGAAAAAAAGAACAATCTTAGGGGGGGAAAAAAAATCTTGAATTAAAAATATATCGTCACAAAGACAGTGTCACCTGATATTGATGTCATTACTGATCACTGGACATGGCAGTCCAATAACTTTTTGGGGCATTTTGGCCTTTAATGTATAGGACAGACAAGCATAAAATGGGGAGAGAGAGAGGGAGTGACATGAAGCCACAGGCTGGAGTCGAACCTGGGCCGCTGCAGCAACAGCCTTGTACATGGGGCGCCTGCTCTTCCACGAAGCCACCGACACCCCGCCCAATAACTTTTTGTGCAGTTGTGTTATACTATAGAAACAGTCTGGTACCTTTCTTATTACTGTCGCCATGACGTCATGTTTTCGGTTCGATTTGTTGGTTTGTCAGCAGGGTTATGGAGAAACTACTGGCTTGATTATCCAAAAACTTGGTGGAAGGGTGCAGCATGGGCCAAAGAACAGTACATTTTGGAGCAGATCTGAATTACAGGTGGATACATGAATTATTTCTCACTTTTGTTAATGTTGCCAGATAGGCCATGCGGCCTTGGCGGAGGTCTGACCTCTGTGAGTACTCTACTAGCTTTGGTTTACTGGCGTGTCCATGAGGGGACCGTTAGTATGAGCTCGTAGATTTCTGACAAGCTCTAACTGACTAAACAGTTTTGGTAAATGACACAGTGTAAAATCAGTAGAAATCTGTCGAGATGCAGATTTAAAAGAAGCCATCTGATACTTGCCCCTAAAACAGCCAAACATTCTATACTGTAGGATTCATAAAAGATTGACCCATTTATGACTGCTGTATGTACGATGTGGCAGGACGGCATTCACTTTATTGTGTCATCTCTTTATTGAATCAGATTAGATGTATTTTCTATATTGCCTCCAGCTTATCAATAACAATCCAAAATACAGTGTAAGCCATTAGGTTATTTGGAACAGGCCTGTCAATTTGATCTTCCAACAGTTTGTGCTCGTGCTTGTTCGTAGTAAACCGGTGAGAACAAATCACACGTAGTCAGAAAATGTGCAGTTATTAATTATTGAAAATTCTGTCTGATGAATCTTTCGAACATCTGGGAGAGCCACCTTGTGAAGTTACCTTGTGGGTCTTTAACTATTACTTTAAAAAGCAGTTTTTGCCAAACTTCAACAATATTGTCTTCTGCTGAATTTTATGTTTTTCTTTGCAAAATAAAAGTTTGTTTTAAAATATCATTTGATCAGAAGTAACTGCATTTTGCTCTTAAATTGAATAATGGCACTATTTGCAAAAGAGAAAACAAACCAAACAACAAGCAAGATTAAAGCAGCTGAAAATAACAATTAAGTGGAAAACTGTGTTTTGTTTCCCATTGTCACTCTCACCTCTGCACCGCTGTGTTCATTGTCTTTTCATGAATGTCAGCCTGCTACAATTACCTTTAAAGCCAGGATTCACTTTGCCTCACTCCCACTGGGAGCAAAATAAAGGCCTCGTGCTCGAGGGAGCTTTACAGTGTGTGTTAAATGCTGTGATGAGAAATAAGTCGCAGTATAAGTGGGAATATTTGCAGAACTGATTCTGTAAATAATATAAACAATATAGTTTTTTACATCGATGATAAAGTTTGAGTTAATAAACAGTTTCCTGACCAGCAATGAATCTTAAAGGGTGACTTGGACCTAATTTTCCCATGTTTTTGGGTCAGAGTGAATCATGGGAACAACAATTTTTTTACATTGATCCAGTTCTGAGGGAAACTGCTGCAGTCAGTAGCACCGCAACAGGCTGCAATGTAACCACTCTGGGTAGTTCGTTCTAAAAATGTACGTCTGCTAAAAGTGTTTTTGCCACTGACAGGCTCAGATTGTTGTTGTAAATGTCTGACAACATTGTGGAAAGGATCCCTACAGAGATAGACCTTTTTGTCAAAGAATATGATCCTACTTGTTTAACCAGAAACAGCCCCAAATTTGCTCCATTTAAAAAAAACAAACAGCCGTTTAAGTGTGTATATAGAGCCAGCATATTTTCACATCTACCTGGGTTAACCCTTAACATCCTGCACAGTTTGGTAGAGCACATTTTGTATCATTGAATGTAACTGAACCTGCCTGAGCTATCTCTACCAGCCGGTTTCATGTGATGCTAAAAAGAATCCACTATATGTCGCTGTGTCTTTAAATAACAATCCCCTTAAGTTTGTCCCCGACAGGAAGTTGGCAACAAAAAAAGTCACACCAGACATGAGGACTGTGTGTGGTGGGATTTTCAAAGGTATGTTAATTCAACATGTTATAGTTCCAGAGGTCTTATTGGATGGATTCATGTAACTCTACACAAAAATAAAAGTCTACTAGAGGTCAAATAATCATTTAAAAAACGTGCCCTGCCAAACATTTGATTTGTGTTTTTATCGTGAAGATGGTGAAGCTAAGCTAGTGTCATTAAAATTGGCAGTTTGCCATGAAAATTTTTTTAAAAATTCTGGTCATTTGTTGTTGTTTAACCCTTTGAAACCTGGCAGCAGAGAAGAAATTACCCGCAAGAAATATGTAAAAATAAAGAAAGTTTAAAAACCAACAAACGAACAAGGAAATGGCCTAGAAAAGGTGCTTAAAAATGACAATGATTCAGTACCATAATTTTAAATATGTAATAACAATAATTTTGAATATGATTATTCCCCAGCATTTTTTCATTGTAATGGTAATATCTAAAATAAATATATGGAAATAATACTAGTACTGGTAGTACTACTAAATCATGGTAACAAATTGATATATGTTGGTATATATACACACATACATACATACATACATACTGTATAACAAGCATTATATCAGTACATGGTTTGTAATTTTGATTATTATTATTATATTTTAAATACTAATGCATCTGTAAAGAAAAAAAACCCCAATAAGATAATAATAATTTGTGTTATTTATTGCCCAAAGGAAATAAAAAGTGCAAATAATCAAATGAAATAAAATAAACCCATTGCTTTTTCTTGTTGTGGATATTAAATGGTTAAATGTTTCAATGATGCTGATTTCCGGGCTTTAAGGTAGAGATCTATTACTGTAGGGATCCTTTTCTAAATTTTCTTAGGCACTTAGAATAATAATCTGAGCCTGTCAGTGGCAAAAACAAACACTAATAGTGGATGTAAATGGACGGTGCACAAGTGCCCGTGTAGTTACACTACAGCGTATTTCGCGGCTGCTCTGACTCAATGCTGGACCCATTTCAAAAACTGTTGCTTGTATTGATCACACAGACATGAACACATGGAAAAATAGGGTCCAGGTTGAGAAACACTGCAGTTACCCTTTAACTTCAGCCTGTGATGTGATGTGAAAACAATGCTAAACCATTGATAACCTCTATCTTCTCCTCTTCTTCTACAGAGACGTCAGAGTGCTTTATATGCAGGGATGTTGAACTTCAAGCCAGTGACCCACTGAGGAATTTCTGCGACTGCAAGAATTTACTTGCCCATCACGTGTGTCTGTCCACGTGGATCCAGAAGGTAAGAATACTTTCCATGTAGGGAACCTTGATATTTCAGTCTGGCTGCCTCTCCTCCTCCTCAGCCATTTGTCAGACTGTGAAGGGGGAAAATGTCTTTGTTGGTCTTCTAACAGTGAATAAAAAGTGTTTGCCATGTTAGCATTCCTTATTGAGACAAAACGTTGCTGTTTGCCTCAAGGTAATGAGCTACCTTTCAAATAGCAATACCAATTAGTTAATGAGGGTTGCTAACAATGATAACACGTCATCGTTATACAGTTGAAGCACAGCTGAAACGCTGAGAAGTGCCTCATAATGGACTGGCAGGGATCCAGGAAGCTATCATGCACCCGACACCTGTCACCTACCACAGAATGGCTCATTAACATCTGTAGCACTCCTTGAACCAGTAGTTGTATTGATACAGCGGTCACTGATGCTGTGTTTCTGCACTGCACCTCCCAAAAGATCACTTTGCACTCTTCTCAGTTAATGAAATGGAAGTTTCTGTAGGTGGCATACATTTCTCTTTCTGTTCAGTCACGGTGCTTATTGCTGCTCATGCTAATTACTCTTCCTCCATTAATTCCCAGCAAACTGCTGCTGCTGCTGCCAGAATTGTAAAAATGTATAATTACCTCTGTATAAGTATTCCCAGAAATAAAAAAGTTAAAGTTAAAAAGTAAGCGAAGAGGTGTGTTGATGTGAAAATGTAAATTTAACTGCAGGTTTTTACACCTCAGCTGCAATTTTTCACATAAGTAATAAACCATGTCTGTATGCAAATGAGTTTTTATGTCACATGACATGAAACTGCGCTTTAGGAGCCTGTTAGTTTGCACGGACAGATGTTGTTTATTTATATGTGATATAATCACTGCTCTACTGCCTTAAAGGGCATCATAATAATCACATTATTATACCACATGCACTGGTTGAAAAAAACTGGCCATCATAGCTTACAATAATCTATAAGTTAAAGCTGCACTAATTCATATTTCAATATAAACAATGGATCAAATGCATTGTATAAAAAGGGTCATGAACCCACAGAAGGTCATCGTCCAACTTTGAGTTCACCTCGGCTCTACAGAGATTTTTAAAAACGACCTATTCTGCTCATTTTCAGGTTCATACTTATATTTTAGGTTTCTTGTTTATGCTTTAACAATCGTTATCTTCCTCATACTGTCTGTGCTGGAACACCTGTATTCACCCTCTGCCTGCCTCTGTAAGTCTTCCACATCTTGGCGTCTCTGCACTGTCATAGAGTGCCCCGGAAATGAGTTAGCATTTTAGCATTCCTTGTTCCCTCGTCTTTTATTAACCCAGTTTAGCAGAAAACTGCTATCAGCAAAAAACGCTCGGATAAACCCAACACAAACTATGAGCACTGAACGGCAGACTGACAAAGTGAGTGACTAGCTAGCAAATGTAGCAGAGCGCTAAGAGGCGAAATACACAAATATTTTTCTCAGGATTGGGTGAACATGGAAACAGAGCTAGCCACCATCACCATCACCATCTTGGGTTTTTGGAGCCACAAGTGACCATTCTTGGATGAGAGGGTAGAGCTAACCCTAATGCTAACTGCTAGCTTGGTTAGCATGACACATTTACAGCTGTGGTTAACTGTGATAATGCTTATGCTGAGTTTGTACACAAAAGACTGGTACAAATTGGAAGCATGGCATTGTGTGGGCATTTAACAGGCAGTGACGATCTGATGAAGAGATGCTGTTGCCTTATGGGAATTGTAGTATCCAGTATTTATGGAGCCTAATCCATGCTAGCAACTTAAAGTCAGGATGTCTAGGAATCTGCTGCAGCACTAGTGACCAATATGTTTTAAAGCCATATCTCACAAGTCACGCAGCTTTCTGGAAGTGCAGCAGTAAAACGCTCAAATGCCATTTTGACTAGAGAGCCAAAGAGCAGATACACAGAAAATTAAATCAATCTGTCACTTACGCACTTGTGGACTGTACAGTATCTGTGCTTCCATATGAGGTACATGCAGAGTGCAGCTCTAAATAGCAACATCTGGATCTGACTACACAGAATACACGTCATCTGTAAGTCGGTAACTGTATGTAATACACAATTCAGTTATTATCACATGTATTGACTGTATATTAATGAAATATGCATCTGCTGTTTAACGGTTTGCTGTTGTGCCATCCACTCCTGTGAGCTCCGGGTCTCTTTGGATACTCCACAAGTGGTAGACAACATGCTACAGCAGACCTTTCATCTGCACCACCCAGCTGTCAGAGTGAAGAGCCACTTCCATTAAGTGTGTGTCTTCCCACTATACAATTATATACAGACACACACACTCAGGCTCATGAAGCAGGCACGCACGCACACACAGAGCCACGCTCTTTGCCGAGAGTGTGTGCCGACGCTACGAGACTACTTTATTTTTTTGTGTGTGAGAGAAGCAGAGACAGAGAGAGAGCGTGCGACCTTTTAGAGTGCTCAGGGTAGGGAGCCCCTTTCCCTTTTACAGAACAGAAATCAGCAATTGACCTGTCACTTTTGCTCTGATAGCCATCTCTGGAAAGCAGGTCATGCACATATGTCTAAAGTGCCTCTTAACCGCATTTTATGAAGCCAGAAAATGTAATCCAATAATGATTTGACTTGAGAGAGAGACAGCGAGCCAGCTGGGAGTGATAGCATGCACCGTTACCACTCCTAAAAGCAGCTCGAACAGAAAAAAAGGGCAAATTCCACGTCCTTATTTAATTTCAGCCACAACAGTAACACACAGATGTTGTCACTAAACAGCGGGCAGGCTGAATTCAAGCACAACAAAACAGCACTGGCGTTCATTTCCACAACTGTTGATACATACTTCAGCGTGTTTGCAGCAGAGCACTATCTGAATGATTATCATCTGCACTGAGGCAGACCATACGCTATCTTTTTTTAGACTGCCCCCCTCCCTCTCCTTCCCCATTCAGGTTCCCAAAGACAAATAGCATGGCGCAAAACTAATTAGTAACCAGGAACTAGTTAGGAGATGCCCTTTGAAAAACATGTCCTGAGGCAGGATTTAAATATAGGGACAGAGTCAGTGACTGAGTGCGCCTAGGAGATCCCGGCCTCCAGGCGCGGCAGCACTTTGACCCCTGACCCTCATTATAGGGAGTGCATTCCTAGAGGGGTGAAACCCCTTGCAGCACAAAGTACAAGGGCATGGGAGGACTGTATGGCTCGCACCGCACCAGCCGAGCGCGGCCTGGTGTGTCTCACTGCCCGGCCCAGCGACGGCTTGAGAAGATACAGAGCAAGGACGCAGTCTTTTGGAAAGTAATGGCATACACTTGCTGTCCTCATAGATAAATATGTTTCTCATTTTTATACATCTGGTTTTAATCTATTGAAGTTTATGGGAATGGTAGTCTGCAGAAAAAGAAATGCTCCTCAGGATTTGTAATCCCATCCATCTGAAATAAAATACGTGGTAGGTAGGTGGGAGAAAAGAAGTGAGGAAAAAGGGGGTTTGGAAACAAATCACATACTAAATATAGCCTTGATTATAGCAGTGCCCGAAGTGTGAACACATGAAAAACACATTGAGAGGATGAGTTTACATGCTGACATGCATTAGATATGTTTTCTATATGTGACGTGTGTGTATGTGTGTGTATGTGTGTGTTTATGTCAGCGAGCATGCCCTTGTCTGAAAGTGTGTGCATGCCTATGTTTCCCTTTAATTGCAAGTGGTGTGAATACTGAGTTAAACCTCCCCTCCTCTCCCCTCCCCCACCTCACTCTGTCTCTCATGGGTTGATAATTCTCATCACTGCAAACAGACTTGGTTTACATTCATTAGCCCAACACTCACAGCAATCAGGCCACAGTGCCAGGGGCAATGGTCCTCTTTATAAAATCACATTGCCTAATAGCAGTGTTCTATAATTATATGCCATTAACATCTATCAAAATGTGCTCCTACATGCCTGGCATATTAGCAGTGGATTTGGCAGTTTGTGTTTGTACAAGTGCTTTTCTTGTTATTAGCATCTTCAGACAGTTAGCACCAGCCTGAAGAGCGTTGCCAACATTATTTTTGTTTCCTGTGCAGTTCTGTCATGTGAAGTGTGTGCATTAAAAGAATATAGTCATGTTCGTCTGTCTGATAATTACTAAAGCTGCGGTGGTCCTGTGGTACAAACAATAGACAAAATGTTTTAATAGCATGAATTAAAAATACTTTTTGACTTTTCTTTGGTGTTGTTTCAATGGTTCACTGTCACTTAATTACTTTTACAACATAGTCATGTATATGTCTATTAACCCTTTGAGACCTGGAGCGATATCATTTTTCTTGTGCTGCTTTCAGATGCCTTTCGCAAGTATTTAAATCTTTGACCCCTGAGCAAATTGGTGCAGTTTCTTTCAGGAACATGGGAAAAACGCAATGAGCAATTTGGTTAGAAATATCCCACAAACTGCAAAAAAAAAAAAAAAAAAAAGATTTAAAAAATAGGGAAAAAAGAAGTTGTTAAGCCGATTTGCTTTGGGTTAATAACTAACTATGGTGGCCTAGAGTTGCCAACATGGGACAAAAATCACATAAAGAGGAAAACACTTTAGAAAGTGTGACAATGTGATTTTTTTTTTTATCCTGACTGTAGTTGTATTTTCTATTTTGTTGTGTTGTTTCCATCTTTAACTCTTTTGGATTAAAGAATCACATTTTTCCAAACATAATTAGTTTATTGATCAAAACACAACCAAATGATTTGTCTCTCATGCATGTGATTCAACATCAGGTCCATCTTTCGAGCTGATGTTCTGATGCTTCTCTGTCACTAAGTTACTTTTAGAACATAGCTTTACGTCTATTGTTATATGAACAGTGGCCTGGAGGTGCAGAACGTAACAATACTGGCAAAACACATTAACTCAATACAAAATACAACGATTTTAGATGCGTTTTCTAAATGTAGGTAATTTCCTAATTTGTTTGTTGTTGCATCTCACACACCTTTAGGTTAAAGATGCAGTTGCATTTTCCCAAACATAATTAGTGTATTGATCAAAACACAAACACATTGTCACTCATGCATGTGACTGTACCGCAGACCTAGAGCTGATGTTCTGATGCTTCTCTGTCACTGAATTACTTTTACAACACAGTCATGTAAGTTTGTCTGTTAATTACTGTACGTATGGTGGCCTGGAGGTGCAAAACAAAACAACATCAGACAACACCACAACACTTTAGGAAACACCAGTGTTAAATATTATTTATTGATTTTTGACGTGGTGAAATTTTTGTTGTTTTCTACTTTTTTATTTTTTATTTAAACTTTGGGTTAAAGCTGCAGTCATACTCAGAGTCTTGCATCCCGTCGGGCAGCCTTGTATACCTGCCGGTCGACCTGCAAAAAGAAAACAGAGATTTGCGGATGGTAGTTTGTCTTAATTTTATTTCTGTGTTCAGTATACAGCTCCAAAGTGTCAAGTCCCTTTACTTTGTAGTTTAAATTGTGTTTTAGCTAAAGTTTAAACAAGCATGTTTTCAGAAACTAGAGGGTTAAGTCTCAAATGAAGCCTCACACACAGAACGGGCGTGGCCGATCACAGGTGTTGGATATTAAATATATTTTAACTTTTTACTCCTCTGACTGCTGACTTTGTGTGTCGTCTCTGAGATGAGAGCTGTGTTACAAACAGACACACTAACTGTGGAGATGTGCTGCTCAGTATGATGAGAATATTAAAAATATATTGATTGAAATTGTATTGTCTGAATTACCTTTGTTTTATAATACATTCTCATGTTTCAAATGTATAAAATGTCTCAAAAGGATCATTTTAAACATGCTGCTGGACAGAATTATCTGAGCAGCGGGCAGATATTAAAAGGTTTGTGGTTTCAGTTTGGGCTGCAGATCTTGTGTTGAAGATTCAGAGGGTTGAATTGGTCATACATGCAGGTGCCAGGGCAGGACCGGGATCTGAAAATCAGACCCGTGCAGGACTCTGATCACATTTTCCAAACATAATTAGTTTATTGATCAAAACACAAACAAATGATTTGTCACTCATGCATATGATTCTGCAGCAGGCCCATCTTTACAGCTGATGTTCTGATGCTTCTCTGTCTCTAAATGTCTTTAAATATTGTTTCTTTACAGGGAAGTGGGAGTGAAGACAGGCTGCGCTGCATTATCTGCAAAGCCAAGGTAAGTGTATTGATGCGTGAGTGTGATTTTAGAGGGAGGGTATTATGAAAATCCAATGAGAGATCTGATGATGTCTCATTCTTTTAATCTTCCTGTGTGAAATGTAGGTAGCAAGCATTTAAACAAACACCGTTTAAGTCATTAAGCAGTAGCTGCATCTCACAAAGCAGATTTAAACAGAGCAGATTCATAATACTAATGAGCAATCAGGTCTTTGTTTTGCTCTGTGATTTAGCTGATTTTCCAGCAGTTGTGTTGCTTATGAGCTGTAAGCTGTCTTATATTCCTTATTATTGCAGCAGAACACTGGCTGCGGAAGAGGAGGGAGAAACATTACAATATTTGGCAAAGGATACAAGCCATCTAATGACCAAATCTGTATTCATTTCATGAGCAGAAATTAATCACGCTTTCCTGTGGTACATTCCTAATGCTAATTTTCCGTCAACACATTGTGTCTCGTGTTTGTGAGTTTATTCGTATGAAATGGTGGAGCTGATGTGTCATCACAGATGGGGTTGCATGCTGGATAAGGTGGCCACATTACTAACCATCTCAGATTAGGAAGTATGCTGTTGATGTGTTGTATGTATTCATGCTTGTGCCGCGGGTCAAAGCATCAGAAGCTGGCTACTGGGTGTTTTATTCATTGTTTGCTCCACGGCGGCTGGTTGAAAATGTGATCCTTGCTGTCTGCTCCTGTGTGTATGTATGGGCGGAATACACTCTGTGGAGGAGAATGTCACAGTTACTCTGACAACGACCTTTCGGGATTTTAAGATATTTTAAACATGAAATCAAACACACACACACACACACAGATTGACACCGACTGATGCAAGTTAAATGAAACATTTAGTCCGAGGGGAGGACTCCTGTGATTGTTGTTATTCATCTTGGAGTTTGTCTTTGTCTCCATTTGGGGTCAGAGACCAGTCGGTCCAACGTGTGATGCTTTCTTTTACAGACATCAACACGTCTCTGTTACATACAGCTGGAGTTTGTTACCAACAGGACGATGAGTTTGTCTCGAGGTTTCAGGTTTTAAAGGCAAACTCTCAGTTTGTGTATAAGTCAGTATAAACTCTAATGATACTTGTGGGCATCGTGCACATTTTCCATTTTTATAAAAAGGATAAAACCGTTTTTGGACATATTTGTAAAGACAACATTTCAGCTCGCAGCCTGTGATGGTGGGTGTTTCCCCTGGCAGTGGTTGACTGACATTTGAGAGCCAGGGTTGCTCAGAGACATGCTGTTAACTTTTGCTGTGTGCTGCTGGCTGGAGAATGTTGTAATTATTGGGGTTGGGCTGGTGTAAAAATTTTCAAACCAAATTGATATCAAGCCAAACACTGGACCGGACTGGTATACCAAATTTTAGCAGGTGTCACACTTGACTCACAGCTGCTCCTCAGTGAAACATAATGAGACCAGTCCCAACAGAAAACTAGCATCTGGCTATCGCATAGCATCGCTTAAACAAACTACGATCAGACTGGAGACGTCACCACTTTAAAGATGTGTGAGTAGCCTGCTTGCTATCTTCCTACGTTTGTAACACTACTTTTTAAAACAGAAAAGACATGTTTTATGTTGGGATATTTGCTGGAGATGGCAAACAACAAAAGCAACAGCAAGTAGCTTAGCTTGCTATTAGCAAAGGTATTTTACCTTACCAGAAACTTTCAGCTCTTTTGTAGTGAAATAAGAAGGTGTTGATAACTTCTCTTTTCATCTTGATGAACTGGATGTTCCTCATTCATTGTGGCGCTTCCAACACGAGCAACGAGAATAAACAGAAACACAGCTTACAATAGAAGTTCATCTCAAAACGTTGCCTGCAGCCAGTTAGGACAACTCTTTCATCAGCTTCAAATCCAAAATGTTGTCATAATGGCACAGTTTTAGTTTTCTTGTTAGACGAACTCTGCCATGTCGCCTCTTGTCACCCCAAAAAACCCATGATTCTTTTTGCTTAGGCTGTCTTTGCCAAGTCATAGGCAGCTTAAAACAAACTTTATAACACAATAAGCTGACGTAATTGTGGAAAAAAAAACCAACAACAACTATAGTGCTCTCCAAAAAGTAATTTCTTGTGCATTTCCCCCCAAATAAATTAACTATTAAAGGTACAATTTTTATTTGGAATTTAAAAAAAAAAAACAAAAAAAAAAAAAACCCTACATTCCCTAGCTCAACCACCCTTGGAAAATTTTAGAAATTTACCAGCCCTTTGCAATCCTAGACATACTTTTAACTATAACATACCCTAAGAATATTTTCCTCCAAGTGACACTATGAAAATGTTTCATTTCATCATTTTTAAATTGTGAAAAATATTTTTCAGAAATGTCCCCTATTCCTCTGCTTTATTTTCCTTCAAAAAAATTCAAGAAATTCGTCGACTCTTTGTAACCCTTGTCCAGAAGATGGAAAGTGACCACACAGTCAACGGCCACAGCTGTTTAACGTCCTGTGTGGTCACTGGAACTAAAAGGATATAACAAACTATTTTAAATGCGGACTCATGCAGACGACAGCAGTGATGACTTCATCAGTTGAAGCCAAAAACTTCCACTCGCTGGAGAACAATAAAATATTTTTTACGAAATATGTACATGTCAAAACAAACATCAATTAGATATTTATATATATATATACACTGATTCATTTATTTATTTTCAAAAATAAGTAAGTAAGTAACACTTAGACCAAATTGGACCAAACCTAAAATAGCCTTAAATAATTCTGTGCTGTAGTTTTCTGATTTACCGTACTAAACAAAGGTTGCCATGAGAAATTAAGAGAGGTTTTGGAAATACCACCGTGAGCTGTCATGTTAACCTGCAGACTCTCACCTGGCTGTAATAATGTAACTCGCTGTTGCTTAAATGGAAGTCATTTTCATTTTTGGCTGTTTCCCTGACAGCATTTGGCTGCAGGCAAACACATTTTTTAGGTGTTACAACCATCCCTGCTCCTCTTTTACCTAAGAGGGGACATTTCTCGCACTTTCTGCAGCATCTCCAACTGACCGCTGCACTTGTCTCCGTCCATTGTACTGATGGCATCGTTATCAATTATTAATGGTGAGCAGAGACATCCCGCCAAGTGTCCAAACAGCCATGAACAGGGGTTAGTGGCAGGACTGGTGAATGTGGCAGCAGTGCCATTTAGAGAATGATTGTTGGGAAGCATCTACTGTATATTGATATGAACTCTGCTACAGTAAGTTAATGCATCAGTATAATAACATTTTAATGTCTGCAGTGGCACAGCTATTTAATATTTGTCCACAGAGAGATGTATATGTACATCAGCAATGGCTGTAATGATGATAGTGATAATCATTTTGCGCTGCTATCACTCTGTAATGCATTACCACAATCACCCTTGGTTAACATTAAGAGGCTTTAGCCATTAAGACTTTGTGAAAGCAGTGCTCATCATACAGTTTGCAATTCAATGTGCCAGCTGCTTCATTTTCTATTTATTTATTTTTCTTGTTGATGCTGCTTTTTCTTGTATGTTGTTTTCCCCTTTTGCAACGTGGTCTCAAATGTGGGCCATTTGTTTGAGTTATGCTAATTTGTTGGGGCAATGAATGCATTAATTTCATTAGCACATGGCCTCAAAGCAATAATTACCAGAGTAGGTGTGTCACAAGCAATCATGTTAAAATTTGCCAGTTAATTATTAAGATTTTGTTCTGAGGGACCTGGATTTGACACGAGTCGCCGAGGGAAAAAAAAAAGGAGAGGGAGAGAGGAGAAAGTTAATGCATTCCAGTGGCCGAGGCTAGGTGCTTGTTGTTGAACACAGTGGGGGTGGCCGTGGCATTGTGGGCCTACTGGCACGATTTTTGCATGTTGACAGCTCACATTCTGGACTAATTACCGCAAATAGCAGAGGGCTAGCTGGTGCTCGGTCAATCCAGGAGGGTGTAATTATAAAGAAAAGGAAGTCCAGAGCCGCCTAATGGCCTCTGCTCCCTTTGATTGGAGTCCGGCCGAGAAGACGTTGGTTTGGGAGTTGTGACGGAGGAAGCACATTCGCAGCTCTCCTCCTCAGCCCTGATTAGCTCTTGTCCGACACAGAGCTGGGGTCAGGAGGACAGACTGTGCGTCTAATGATGCGCTCTTAATAAAAAATAGTAATTCTTGGCACCATGAGGGGTTCCTCACCTGATAACCGCAGGAGCCATATCGGGATAATAGAGAACTGGGTTGGTTTTTATGTCCTGTCAGCAGGTTTAATGTCATCAGTGTGGTGCTGCTTCACTTTTCCTTTTATCTGGTAGTGACTCTGGTAATGACCGGACTCTTGGCTTTATAACAGTAAATATTGTTGCAAGTTAGAAAATCGGTTTGATTAGTTTGCATGCACACAGTAATGAGAACAAAAGGCAATGCCAAGGTTTACTAATGTGAAAATGAGAACGTGTGTTTGAAATGTCTGGTCATGCTGGCAAATTATAAGTTGCTTAAAGATGTGAGGACCCTGGAACACAACCAGTCATCTGCTGATACAAGTACATAAAGCGAATTTAGATTCAAATTTAAAAGTAAAGATGCAGGATTTGTCAACCAGGTTAAGACTAACCATTTATCTAACCCTGTCTCCGATATCAGTCACTCACTCACAACTCCAACACGGTTCTTCCACCGACACCGCTGCTGGTGTATCACGCCGACGTGAAAGTGTGTAGGTGTCTGATGCCGGAGAGTTAGATCTGGTTGGGTGCTTTGCTCGCGTCTTTGAGAAACCAAATCTACTGTCACGCAGCAGCCACATCTCACTGCTGGTTGGACTAACTGCAGGTTTTGGGTAAATTTAAGCTGTCGATTTCTTTTGTCCCAACAGGTAAATCATGTCTTCAATCTATTGTTAAAAGTGTTGTTATTAATGAAATATGGAAGCAGCAAACATGCATATCAGATGAATGAGACATATACATTTTGAAATAACAGACGCTGAGTTCAGAGTTGCAACACAAAACACAACAACATATAACCATTTTCTCTTCGTATCTCAGCTGTTTCTTGCCCGTTTGCTCGACGCTGTTTTATTTTATGTTTGCGATGCAGGTGCAGATTATTGTAAACAAACATCATGATTCAAGTCTGTATTTGTTGGGGAAAAATCCAGTTGTTCTGTGGGAACACCCACCCAAAAATGTGTCTTTAAACACGCTGTTAAATCAGACTCTCCTAGCGTTTTGTGCTGACTTTATTGTCGACCAGTTTTGACTTTGATTGTAAAGAGCTTCTGCAGCCGAGGTTTGTGTATTACATCATCACACAAATGGATAAATTACTGATCTACCATGCCTTGGATTGTACCTAATTTGTTCCTGGCTTGGACAAAAGCATCTGTCAAATAAATAAATGTAATCAGAAGTCAAGATGATTTACTAAAACATTTTTGAGACATCATATTGCCTTCTTAACAAAATATACTACACTAGATTTTTTAGTGTCAGTGTTTTACAGCTTGAGTGGCCATTCTGTGATTTATGCTGTGGTTAAAATATAACAGTGTTTTAAAGACATCGTAGCTCAAATTAACCGGTTTTAAAAGGCAGTGGGCAATTAAAGTCATAATATAGAAATCAGTCCACACAGAGCAACACTGAGAGCTTAGTTCATACACTGCGTTCATATAACTTCAAATCTGCTGCACTGTTTCTGAACCTTCCCCGCCCCGTGTCTCTCAAGTGTCTCCTTAAAGGTGCTAGCATTTACGCTCCCATCCCCCTCTGTGGAGAAAAAAAAATGTTAATCATCACTTGATTTTATATGGAAAGCAGATTATCCTTTGATTTTGATGAATGCAGCAGCTGCCAGACTCTTCATTTGACTAAAAGCAGGACATTCTGCCGAGGCCTCTCGTATGTCACTAAGCCTCTGTCAGGACAGTACGGTGACAGGAGATGGCACATGAAAGGAATTCCTCCTCATGGCTTTCACAGGACAATGGAACATGGCCTTGAGGTAGAGTGTGTGTGTGTGGTGTGTGTGTGTGTGTGTGTGTGTGTGTGTGTGTGTGTGTGTGTGTATTGCTTAGTAGTGAACCATGTTGGCACAACAATGGACAAATAACAGCAGAAAGGCGTTTGCTTTGTGTATCTGTTCAGACTTACAATATTCATATTTTCAAATGTACAGAACTGGAATTTGAGTCACTCATTGTGGGAGGAAATATAACTACAATTGCAGGTTGGGACTGTATGGTGTTTTTTTTTTAAAGAAGAATGTCCTCACCTCATGTATACATCAGACCAGACGTACACACCATTTTAACAGAGATGGCTGCAAGTGATATGACGAGGAAGAGCTTAAATATCAGGTGAAAGACGTGATCTTATTGTAAAAAATAAATAAATAAAAGTTCATTTCATTTGAATTGTACTTTAAAAAGCAAAACAGGTAATAAAATATAGATCTACTGCATACAAGGTGCATCTTTAGCTGTGTTTGAAGCAACCACAGAGTCAGCAGACCATAAGAGAGCAGGCAGAGCGCTCCAAAGCTACAACAGCAAAAGCTCCGGTCTTAAGGCGAGTGTGAAGGACAGACAACATATTAAAATGAAAGTGCATAGATGAGTTCCACAAGATGACAATAAAACAAGTTCAAACAATTTAAACTCAGTGAATCAGGAAAAAATAATGAATAAAGGAACAGGTCAGTTATAAGCCAAAAAGTAGGGTCTTAAAAGCATCAACAGACTGTCTAATGAAAAACAATGCACATGCTTATTTCTGTCTGTGTGTTAGTCCTAAATCACAGATTTATGTGTCTTGTTACACTTGTACCAGAAGACAGTGGACTGACATGTACATCAACACTCAAACAGGTATCATCAGAAAGGTCTTTACTTTAAAAACAGGGTTCAATACACAGGAAGTCAGTCCGAGAAACAGGCTCAGGTATCCAAAACACGCAGCTGAGGCAGAGTCAGAAAAGACAGATGCAGGGTCTAATTACCACAAGATAATGTGCACCAGGAACACAGAGGGGGGAGTACAGTACAAAGACTGAATACACCAGGGAGTGAAGGTAATGCTGCAACTCACAATTATGTTAGTTAACAAATTATCTGTAGATTATTTTCTCCATTAATCGACTGGCCCTTCAAAATAGAAGAAAACGTCCAACCAACACTTCCAAACCCAATGAATATTAAATTTACCATAATGTCAGACCAAGTAAAGCACCGAATCTTCACATTTGACAATGGCAGGAAAAGCAGTTGTTGTGTACAGAGGAACCTCTGTTTTTCCAGTGGGGGTTGTGCCACAAATTCCTGTTTTGTTTTTTTTTTTGTTGTTTTTTTTACTGAGGCATCGCTGCATTTCCAGCATCTTTTTAGCCGCCAAATGTAGGCTTTTTTTTTGGGACTTATCACTGTTTTTTCCATTGGGGTTACTGCTACAAATAGCAGTTGTCTTTTTTTACTGGGACTCTACTGTGTTTGCAGCCATGATAGTGCCACAAAGTGTTTGTTTTTTACCAGGATATTGCTGCATTTCTGACGAGATAGTGCCAGGAAAAGCGGTTGGTGCTCACAGAGGCACCTCTGTGTTTCCTGCAACCTGTCTCTGTTCTTTCACAAATTCCTTTTGGTTTTTACCGAGACATTGGTGCATTTCCAGCGTCTTTGTAGCCATGAGGTGTGGGTGTTTTTTAGAAACCGGTCTCTGTTTTTCTATGGGGGATAGTGCTACCAATAGGCCTTTGTTTTTCCAGTGAGGTTATTGCCACAAATTCCTGTTGTTATTTACGAGACATTGGTGAAGTTTCAGCTGGGATAGTGCCGTGAAAAGTGCCTGTTTTTTGCTGACACTCTGCTGCTCTTCCAGATAGGATTGTGCCAACAAACCTGGGTATTCCAAAGCAAAATCTTTTCCTAACCATAAGACATTTATGTGCCTAAACATAACCACATGTTAACCACAGTGTTGTCGAAACATGAAGAAAAATCAAGTTTCAACATATTTGCTACATAATATTGTACAAATGTAATGTGTCAGTGGTTTGCAGAAACCTACAATGCCAACATTTTTCTGGCATGTGGGTTGGGATCTGACACATCCTGCCCATGGTCTCCACAAATGTAGTGCAGCATCTGTATTTGGTGCAAATTCTGCATTAATTTTTGGTTGAAACTTGTGTCACATTTAAACTGAAGACAAGATGTCACCAGACAAGAAACAAAAACACAACAGCATCTGTTGTGGTTGGATGGGGTTGCAAACAAAATTTAATTTTCATCATAGCAGGGTCAGTCTGTTGCCATTACTCCAAGCAAAGACTTGGACCCTTGGTAATTTCACCCTTTTTATTTAACCTCCATGCCCTCCCCTTCTCTCCTGCCATCCGTCCCCAAGCACAATTCATTTGAGTTCCTGTTCGGGAGGGTCCTGAGGCTGATTCAATTAAGTTTCCTTTAATTGGCTTTCAGGCATCCAAAGTGAAACTGATGGAGAATTAATAACAGCTCCAGTTGGTCTCTGCATTGTTTGCAACCTTGGAAACATCCTAAAAAATGGAGGCTAAATCAGGCCCATTTTCCCTGTCTCTGTTTTGGTAGTTCGATAATGCAGCTGTGAGGAAAATGCGGTCACAGTAACTGTGTGGTCCCTGCTCTTGGTATGCAATTCATCTCTTTGTCAACACCTTGGAAGTTTGGTGCAAACTTTGTACCCACAAAAACACAACAAAGGGCCAAAGAAAACTGCATGAGTACAGTTTATCTATCTATTTCTACTTTTGCTAAAAGATCCATATGGTTTCAAAATGTGTACTGTTCTCCAAATCCATCAATTAGTGATGAAAGAGGAAAACACTCTTTGCTTTCCTGTTAAGCCTTTACAGTATGTTCTCTCTGCACTGAAGCACATGTGGTACAGAGCAAGCACAAGCCTTTAAAAAGAGCTGTTTCTCTGTCTGACAAGTCGTTCTCTGTGTGTCCAGAGGAAGAGAAATCACTGGCAGATGCATTACTATTTAGGTAGCTAACAAAAGACGATGGCTGCTGAAATGAAGGTTTGAAGTTCACATATCATTAACAGCCGTGAAATCAACTTTCCCTCTGACTCTTCTTTCCCCCCAGAGTCTGCCTTTGTCTTCAAACAGCGCCAAAGCAATCATTATGCTCAGACATAATGCACCATAATGACAGTAATTTCAGTATCAAATTTTCAAATGTTAGGCCTTAATTCATTGTGGTTAAGTAGCTTAGTTGTAATTCACATTTTCTACCCTTCTTAGCGGAGTGCTCAAGGAATGAGACGTCTAAAGCAGGACAGGAGAGCATCACACACAGGAACACTCATTTTAATACTGTCTCTGTGTTAAGAGTTTACTTTTCTCCAGTGCATTTATTTTTTACCTTTATACACAACTTCTTAATGAATAGGTCAACACATGGCGAGAAGCAGCAAATCCACATGTACAGGATGATTTCATCCCATAATATCAGCATCTAAATAGATGTCAGGTTAAAGTTTAAACCACATTTCTCTCAAATGAAAATAAGCTTTCCCTTTCAGTTGAGAAAATTAATAATAGATAATAATGCATTTTATTTTCAAGAGCCTTTCAAAGCACTCAAGGACACCTAAGGGGCCGTACACATGCTGTGTTTTTTGTGCCCTCAAATTAATTGCTTTTAGTGTAGACACGCGGCAGGCGCACTTAAACGTCAGAGCGACGTCGTTGCTTCCTAAGCGCCTATTTTTCAGGGGCAGCGCCCTGTGATGAACTGAGTTCAACTTTTGGAACACAGCAGTACGTACTGCATGTCATGGTCTAGTCAAAGAATGATAATTATTGATGGTGATTCTTAAATTCAACTACTTTCAGTTTGTTTTTGTCTTTTAATCTCCATCAGGTGTAAAGGCCTGAATTGAATGTCTTTGGGTTTTGAATTGTTGTGGAAACTTGCAGCAGGCGTTCTGTATTACAGCGCCCATGTGTGTTTCATGGTTGTGTTTTGAATCATTTTTGGACAACAGTGGAGCTCTACGGTACAGAGGAATGGGATCACATTCATTTTTTTGTCTTCTTTTTCTGTGTGATTTATCAACAGTAAGGGCATAAAAACAATAATTTGATTTTCCATCAACATAAAGTTCACTGGGTTTGTTCGATGTTTGGTTCGCAGCATTAGTCTGTGTTTGTGACACCCTTAGGTACAGCCCAGTCACAAGAAGAAAATGTTGTACGTTTCTGCAAACCATGAATATCTTACATTTGCACGTTTCATATGTGTCTTATCAGTGTTTCTAAAGTGACGTAGAATATAAGCTGGAGGGGACGGTGAATGGTGTGATGCCTGGACGAGACCCTGTCAAGCTGCAGACTGCCGTTCAAGACCAACTAACAACAAAACTGGTTGCCATTAAGTGTCGTATTTGCTGTTTTCCCAGCAGGGAAAATGCCACGAAGAGTAGCCATTTTTTACAGAGATATTGCTGCATTTCTGGGTGAGACTGTGCCCCCAAATCCAAAGCCAAAACATGTTCTTTTCCTGACTATAACCAAGCAATTTTTGTGCCCATTTAACACAGTCTGTTACAGAAGGAGCTGCCACCTCTTTTTTTGGGTTTTGGATATTGCTATTTGGCTATTGGTTTTGGATATTGGATCCTTGATCATTGAATTGATATACTGATCCAGATCAATGCAAAAAAGTACAATGCCGACATTTTTGGCGATTGGGTTGCAGATTTTACTCAGGAAAATGTGATTTTTTTTTAAAGAATAGTAGTGTAATAATGATGGATAAGATGATTATTATGGCATATATTTTTCCTGCTGATGTTATGAGACAATATGTTGGTGGCCTCATGATAATGATTTGTTGGCATTAAAATACTGCACATTAAACCTCTTGATAACTATCTGAGGTTGATTCTTAGGTGGGAGGCCCAAAGCTTGTATGATGTCGGACATTACTACAAAGAAAGATAAAAGACATAATGACTACTGCTCCATGTTTCTGCAGCTTTTATCTAACCGTTCACACGTGTATTTGTTGATTAATCAGCATCCTCCTCACAGCAGACCTCACTAATGTGGATCAGTATTTTCCTTCTCAGGCCCCTCACAGCCATGATGCACAGAATCTTTCGGCTCCAAACTGAGCTGTAAATTTTGAGAGAATCTGACACCCCTGCCCGAGGGTTACAGCAGCAGAATGCTAACGAGGCCACAGCGACATTTCCATCACCATACAGTCAGTCGCACCATACATCAGCTCTGCGCCGAACATCTCCCAGCGACGCACCAAGTCAGTGACAATTTCAGACGTAACACTTTATTAGTATCCCCCCCCCATATCCGCCGTGTAATGAATGAGGCCATTTAAACAGGATTTACGATATCTTTAAAACTTGATTGCTTAGAATTTGAGAATTATTCATAAGACTAAAGCATCGTTTGTCATAGAGAGAGTGCTGTTTTGGTGGGAACAAATGGTTTTGTTGTAGTTTTTCAAATGAACTCCTTTTCATCCACTCTTCAAATCAGCCATTTGTATGCATATATGTCCACACAACGGATGTAATTAAAGGGAATGAGGCTCAGGTGACAACTCACAATCAAGTTTTCTTCATAATGCATCGTGCCGCTGCCGAGCTAAAGTAACAGATATGGATGCAAATGATTAAGAATACATACACGTATTGCATTACACTGCAACTTCTGCTGAAACAAAGAGGACAGTGTTCATACGCGGGCCCGGCTGTGATTCTGAGGCGTTAAAGGGAACACAATACATGTTTGCTTAAAGCTACCCTCTGTTGAACTTATTCTCTTATTGAACAATACACTTAAGGAATTATATGATCTCCCCTTGAGTTACATTTCCTTATTTCCACCATGAGAGAGGAAGAGGCTTCCTCGCCTCGTTACAAAGATTATTGTGCTCACTTCCTGAGGCAGTGTGACCATGCTTTGTGTGCGATGCCCAGATCATCTCATAATTACACTAGGATCCTGAGGCACAGGGTGGGGACCCAAGTGAAGGACCAGTTATGTCCACACACACACTCACACACACACACACTCGCTGCTATAGCTCGGAGGCATGGCTTACTATTGCCACAGCCAAGAATGAGGCCTCTCAGGATAGATTTACACACAAATAAAACCAGTCTTATCTTGGCCCACATGTGAACGAGAACTGATTACACGGTCTACATTTCAATGCTCAGATTAAATGGAGTCAATTTCCTATGGCCTATTTAAACCAATTCCAACCTGCAGACACAGTGCGGCCAAATCTGATATTACTGCACTAAGAGCTCAAATAAGTTCAACTGTCCACTTAGAAACAGTTTTAGAGGCACTCAAAGACTTGAAGTGTTAACAGGCTGCAAATATAGTAAAGTTTACATTACCAGTATCCCAAAAAACATTTTCATCTGTCCTAAAGTGAAAGTAAACTGACTCAAAATCACACAGTTGTGTCTATATCTGTTAGTGGCACTATAAAAACAGTTAAAATGCTGATAAATGCGAATGTATAGTTATTTTCCTGACCCTGTAGAAAAAAAGTTACACTAAAAGATACAGGATTAAGAGTATTGATTTAAAAGTAATCCTGATTATATTTTAGTTAACTGATGTTTCATATTGTATTTTTTATACAAATCACTTTGTCATCAGTAAAAGCTACATACACTTTTTTTGTCATGTACAAGAACCTCAGCAGCACAGAAAGAAGTATCTGGTTAGTTTGATTCAAATGAATATATCATCAATAAATCTGATGTTAAGTGTCTGTAACTCCAAACTCAAAGTACTTAACCTTCAAACTGCACTAAGCTGTTAGCTCTGTGAGCTTCATTAGCTCCGTTAGCTGTCCATCAGTCATTTTAGTTCCATTAGCCAAATTAGCTCCATTAGCCATCTTACCTGCGTTAGCTGTATTATCTCCGACAGCCATATTAGCTCCATTAGCCATAATAGCTCTGTTAGCTTTATATGCTCTGTTAGCTGCATTAGCTCCATTAACTGTATTAGCTGCATTAACTGTATTAGCTCTTTTGGCTGTATTAGCTCTGTTAGCTTCATTAGCTCCATTAACTGTATTAGCTCTGTTAGCTGCATTAGCTCCATTAGTTGTGTTAGCTCTGTCAGCCATGTTAGCTCCATAAGCTATAATAGCTCTGTTAGCTATATATGCTCTGTTAGCTGTATTAGCTCCATTAGCTCCATTAGCTGCATCAACTGTATTGGCTCTTTTGGCTGTATTAGCTCTGTTAGCTTCATTAGCTCCATTAACTGTATTAGCTCTATTAGCTGCATTAGTCTTAGCTTAGCTGTGTCTGCTCAGTTAGCTGTATTAGCTCTGTTAGCCGCACTAGGTATTTTAGCAACATTAACTGCATAAGCTATGTTAGCTGCATTAGCTCCATAAGCTGTATTAGCTCTGTTAGCTGTGTTAAACTCAAAAAGTTGCATTAATTCTGTTAGCTGCAGTAATTCCATTAGCTGTATTAGCTCTGTTAGCACTGATAACTCAATAAGTTGTATGAACTCTGTTAGCAGTATTAGCTCCATTAGCTGTATCAGCTCTGTTAGGTTTTAGACAAGCACACCAAGACTGTACTGCTCACTGACTGCTAACAGCTAATAGCTAACTAGCTCTCCTTCAAATGATAGTAGCTAACAGCATGAGAAGACGCGCTGTGTTATAGTCCGCGCTCAGCTCAGTTTTTCATTGGCTAAGCGCTAGTTATACATCCACACATACAAAAATAAGGCTGTTATTTGCCTGCAAAAATTAGCATTAGCATTATCACAGTTAACCCTAGCTGCAAATGCACCATGCTAACCAAGCTAGCAGCTAGCATTAGGGTTAGTGCCACTCTCTGGTCTAACTATGGTCACTTCTGGCTCCAACAATTCAAGATGGCAATGGTCAAAATGCTAAATTTGAGGCTTCAAAATGGGAGTGCACAAACCAGTGGGTGTTTTTACAGTAGCTGCGTCTCTGGTTGCACACTGCTTAGTTTAAGAAGATTCAGAGTGATGTGATATGAAGTGACTGGATGCAGACTGGGTGTTTTAGCTTTTTTATAGGACATCTCTTGTAAACACGTGGATAAAGCTCATACCGACTTGAACAAAATTAGGTTGGTCTGTGACTCATAGAGCCATTATTGATAATTGCACAGCTCTAGTGTGCAACATTATTATACCACTGGCATAGGATTGCAGCTACTAATACCCTGTGGTGTCTTTCGTTTAAATTAGTTTGCATTGTGTTTATCAACAGTGGAGTTTTCAATGTATTTTGAAGGCCAAGGTAAATTAATGAAACAACCTTCAGAGATGGAGTATATACACTGGTTATTAGTGAGTTTACCATAATAATTGGGTTTAATTAACTTAGTTTAAATTCACAAAGGCTGACTTCACTCAATTTTATTTTATTTTACGTGATAAATATTTTATGTTTAGATTTAATGAACTGAATTGTGAGGAGTTATTCCAAAACAAAAACTCTGAATTATCCATTAAGTCTTTGTGCGTGTGTGTGTGCATGTGTGTCAGTTGAACACACACCCACGGATGAACGCTCGCACACGCGTGGGTGTGTTTCTAAAATCCCACACAGTCATATTGCAATGCCTCAGCAAAGCTCTTGATTAGCTGTGGTTTTATGTTTGGATGGTCCATTTAATTAGGTTATGTACGAGATAAAGGCCAGCCAAAAGTAATCACAAGGATTATTTACTCTTGTTAATTGAGGTTCCATCTTAACACCACAACTAAAGGTTAATGTTCTCTTGGTATATTATTTACTGTCCACACTCCAGAGGCTGGCTCGCACCGCACACAGCGGAGGAGGGAAAGGAGACTCCACAGGTTCAGAGGGAAATGGAAAGTGATTTGTAGCGTAATATTGACAGTAGTTGAACTTTGGATATTTAACGCCCTGCTCTAAGCCTTCTGAAATACTGTACAACCTATATTTTAATAATCTTACTTTGGCTCAGGTGTGATGCTCGAGTTTCCTGGAGCTTTAGGTGGGTGCAGCCCATCACCACTCCTAATCTCTCCTTTAACCAACCACAGATAATTCTCCATGCACATGTAAATCACAGAGCCAGCTTTAAAGTGAATTGAAAGGTAGATTTGAAGTGACATTGTGTGATTAATTCTGCCGCTCTCTAAATGACCCTTCGTTCTGTCTTCATAGGAAAGCTGTTCTAATAGTCTTTCCAATAGTGATTAAAATTACAAAAATGTGAACCTGTAGGTTAATAAAAATGGTAATTTAACTAGTATCTGATTTAATTGACTCTGAAGAAGTACTTAAACGTGTTTGCACTCTGGAAAATCTACATGGCTCAGCGGCAAAGAAATTGGAATATCCAGCTGTCAAGATAATAAATTTGACTATTTCATCACTGTAATCTTTGAACAATCTCCCTTTGTGCTGGTCTCTACGGCTCGCCGCTAATGTAATAAATCACCTCCATGTTTGGAATTGTTTCATGTGTTTTAGAGTAATTGTAATATACTCAAAAGACCCCAAGTGTGGCGATCAGCCGCTGTTCTTAACCTTTGTAGATTCAAGATTTGGAAAGTTTAACTCAAACTTCCACCTCCGTCAAACTTCTGCCGTGTTAACATAAGAATGGCACTGTGCTTTATAAATGGAGAGTGGGTTTGAATGTGCCGTACATTTAACACAGTGGCCTCTCAAGAAAAACATCCACATACTTCCATCACTACATTCAGTATGATGCCCCTCTTCATGATTAAGAACTGTCTTATAAAATATTGATATTCTGTTGAGTGTTTCTGTGAGTAAATGTAAATAAATCATAGTTTCACTTCACTTTTTGGCCCCATTAGGTAATGTAAGGTAATAAAAAAATAAAAAAAAATAAACTTTCTTTCAGTGATTATCTCTGTTTACATCTAATTACCTAGAGCAGTTTTCATTGTTAGTGGCAGGGTCCGCCACTCCTGTGCTGTTATTTTTATACTGTAGATATTATATTCAGTGAAATGAGCACTGCTTTTATTTCTAAAAAATAGCATTGCTCATTTCTGCTTTTTAAATTACTGTGCATTTTTCTAAACCAGGAAGTTAACAAAAATTTAAAATAAAACAAGCACGGCTATTTTACACACCGGCCTCTCAGGTAAAACAACCACTCACCACCATCATCCAGCAATATGATGCCTTTCTTTATGATTAAGAACTGTCTTATAAAATATTGACGTTCAATGGAGTGTTTTAAATGTAAATAATAGTTTCACTTTACTTTTGGCCCCATTTTCCAAAGTAATAAATGGTTAAAAATGATTACCTCTGTTTACATCTAATTACCTATAGCAGTTTTCATTGTTAGTGGCAGGGTCCGCCAGTCCTGTGCTGTCATTTTTATCCTGTAGAAAGTGTGTGTTATTGACACAAGCACTGTTTGTATTTATGTTTGGAAATATGTTCAAATTTTAGAAGCTTCTTTGTGGTGTTGTAACAACACTGGAATTTGTTACTTTGATACAGTACATTGAAAAATCTCAACATCCAAAACCATTTTTGATACCAGTTTATCAATCCTGCAGAAAATGAGTATTAAAACAGTTTCAAATATTCAGGATGGATATGCTTTAATAAATTCATATTTTTGAAGTATTTACATTTACTGAGCTTTATTAAGTTTAATTTACAACTAAGAGTGATGTACTGTTTGTTAATTGTTCATACTCTGCTTATTAATGTTAAATAAGAGGGTTAAAACAGAGTGTTAGTGACGCGACATGGTTTGGTATCTAATAGTGTGTAACGTGCCTGTGATTGTGGATCCTACAAGGCCTGCGCACCAGATAATTCTTTCAGGGATATAATTTCTCTTTTTTTTTTTCATTTCTTATTTATATGATGCCAAAAATATGCTCCCAGGGCTATCATTTTTCTGTGGCTGTTTGCAAAACCGGAGAGCTAAGAGGATTTATCTTCTTGACCCATCACACAAAGACAATGAGCTGCAGAATAGTGGTGTCCAACTGGGAGGACTGAGGGTGGGCACACCCACCCATCCTCAGGCCTCCTTCTAAAGACAGAATCATGTTACAGGTGAGAGACCCATTACTCTTGTCTGTATCAACTCTCACTGCCTTTCTAAAAAGCCGGTGCATGTGTGTGTTGGTTGCAGGGATTACTGTATGTCAGTGTTATATCTCTGGCTTGTTTTGACCAGCTCGGGCTTCAGGTTTCTGACAGTACACAGCATTAGATATCTGCAGTGGCAGTAACAGGACAAAGCAGCTTGTCCCTGTCTCCAGTATACACCAGCACTGCATCAGCCTTTGCATGGAGACTTAGTAATAAAATGGTGTTGCAGAACTCCTCACTTTTTAGGAGCCGTTTGCCCCGGGGCTAGGGCTAATGGTTTACTCACTCCCCGACAGGCCCTCGGGCTCCAGGTAGTCTCACATTGTCAAGCTGCTCTCATTAACTCCTATAACTCCTGGAGAGATAAGCGGTAGACAGTCACATACTGGAGGCCTTACACGTGGAAGTGCAACAGACTGACAAACACGTTTACAGGCAAATGTACACAGTTAAATTATAGTTTGTGGGTATTTTTTTTTAAAGTTAGAGACAACTTTTTACACAGGTTGTTTTATGGGGATTCTTTTGCCTTGTATAATACACAGTTGTTGAGCTTTGAATAGTTTTGGGTTTTGTGCTTTAAATCTGTGCTCCATATTAGTAGTGAAGGAAGTACTCAGATCCTTTGGACCCTTTTTTCCATGTTTTGTGTCTAAATGAACAAGAACAAGTTTAGTTCTGCAATGTAACCACTTGGGACGTTTTGGCATCGTCAATTTACGTCCATTAAAGGTGTTTGTTTTTGCTACTGACTGGCTTGAGATTGTCATTATGAGTGTCTGACAACTTTAGGGAAAGGATCCCTACAGAGATAGACCTTTTTGTTAAGGAGTAATATCCCCTTTATTTAACCAGAAACAGCCCTGAAATCACCATCACCAAACCCACCAGACTCCATTTAAATAAACAGTAATTTTAATGTGTATAGCGGTAGCATGTTTTTACATCTAACAGGGTGAATTAAGGGTTTATTTCAACTAAATCAGAGTTGGTAATTGCCGGAACAGTGGAAAGATGAACCAAGATGGTGTTTGTGAGCTTTGTTTTTGTTTCTGTCGACTTTAAGCAAAGTGTTTTTTACAATGATAAAATCACTGTTTATTTAAATGGAACCTGGTGGTTGTGTCAGCGGTGATTACAGGGCTGTTTTTGGTTAAACTTAAAGGTCTGTCACTGCAGGGATCCTCTCTGTAGTGTTGTCAGACACTTAGAATAATAATCTGAGTCTGTCAGTGGCAAAAACACTTATAATGTATGTAAATTGTCGGCTTAAAGGCACCCTGAGTGGTTATTGCGACCTGTTTCAATGCCACATCACCAACGCTCTCGCTCAATACTGGACCAGTGTTTTTAAAAAATTGTTTTTCCCATAAGTCATAGGAAAAAAGGGTCCAGGTTGAAAAATAGTGAATTTACCCCTTAAGTTAAGTTAATTTACTTGAAGATAAAAGTACTTATTAAGAATGGCCTATTAATGCATTATTTTTGATAAACTGAGGATGTGATTTATATGTAAATTCTTTATAATATATTTGAATTAACTAGCAACTGTGGAGTTAGATAAATGCAACGTTAAAAGTACTATATTACAATTAAGTAGCTCAAAATTATACTTTTCGAAATGTCCTGAAGTAAAACAGCAATAGCAGGCACTGTGACATCAAGTTGTATTCCAAATAATCTGTTTTTATCAGCTTTGTTGCATTTGTTTTTGTAAATATGTCATTCTTTATACAATAATTAAGTCTTTTTGTTTGCGATATTTCAGCCTTACTGTCAAATTGGGACAGATTGTAGGTCAGATGTCACCCCATCGCCTTCTTCTATAGTTACTTTTAAAGCTCAACATGGTTTAGCCCCCAGTTATATATCTGAGCTTCTGACTACCTACACTCCAAGTCGTGACCTGAGATCTTCAGCCTACCCTCACTAGTCGTCCCTAGATCAAGGTTGGTGACCGGGCTTTTGCCATCAGGGCCCGGAGGCTCTGGATTCTCTGCCTGCGGAGATCAGGCTTGCCAACACATTACCTGTTTTAAAATCATTGTTTCAAACATATTTTAAATGCACAGAAAGGGGATCGAAACACTCATGTTCTTCATATCACGGGGCAGATTGTGCCAGAATAAAAACACATATTTAGGGTATTTCAGGTGTGACAGCCTGCATGAAGTTTGGTGTATTTTCCTGACAAATTGTGTTTCGACTCAAATTTTCAGCCACATGCAGCTCCCACTGATGTGCATATAGACACTTATTTAAGACTAAATATATAACTGTCTGTTACAGATCTCCTGTTTCAACATTCGCACTCTGAAACAGTCGCTGTGCCGTGGTATGATGAGTTCTGAATTATACATCGGCCCTGTAGACATCCTGGGTCCTCTCACAGTCACCTGTTCCACCTTTTCTCTTTTAATCTTGATTAAATATGGCGATCTCTGTGTTTGACAATGTTTGAGCTGCCGGACCGTCGCTCAGTAAAATATGCACCGAGGCCTATAGAACCGCAGAGTAAATTATAGACTGCTAAGCCAACATGTTTTCATAAGACACGGTCTTAGATAGAGGCACTTTGTTAATCTACTCGTCCATTTGTTCAGCTGACTCACATCATATACATGAATTCTTTTAGAGTGCAAAGAATTAATCCCAGTTTCTTCTGTATGAAACATGTTGATCTGACCGCCACATTAAAATCTTCTGTTCTGACAAGTGCAGAAGAACTCTCTTACATATTTATTTATATTATATGTATATATATATATATATTGTTTGGTGAGTGATGTATGGACTGCTAGAGGACTTTTCCGTTTTAGGTTTCCTATGCAGTATGGGAAATTATGGAATTTGATTTGAGTAATTTCCAGGTCTGTATCAGTGTGGAAAAAAATAGGAAAAATGTGTTCTAGACCATTACTCCTTTCCTGTTTCTAAAATATAAGAATTACATATAGAATTTCTAAAGATAAACTGACAAATTCGTTGTGTAATATCAGATAGAGTAGCCGCGCTGTACCAGTTTTAAAGTATACCGAGATATCAAAGTTGACGGTTAACATGCCGTGTACATTTACTTATCTACGATACTAAAAAAGTTGTGACTGGATCGAAAATTGCACCTTTATTTTTAGTTATTTCCAAACTGGAGACTTTTTACACATACTTCCATTAAAGAATAGTTTCAAGTTTCAATACAATAATAAATGGTTAATTTTATCCAAAACTAACCCTTCATTTTCAATTCTTTAAGGGTCTTTAAAGGCCATATTTTCTGAGATGATTATAGTGCCATGAAAATCTCGTACTGTTGCAGCTCTAATATCATATTTCATCGTGGTGAAACTAGTGACTTGCACCCCTGAAGAAAAGAAAGCACCAGTTAGTTTACTTCTTCTTTGGGCTGAGATAAACTTGGCTGAGTTTGGCGTTAATTGATTTGTACGAGCTACAGTATTGTCTAGGGCTACCCCTGAATAGCCGACCAAGCCTAAATCCAATCCAAATGACTGGACTATGTGGGAAATTAATTTGAAAGGACAGACACAGGAAGTGGCCACGCTCAGCAGTCAGACAGGAGTCAAGTTAATTTCCAGGGCTGGTACCTGAAGGTATTCCACAGGCTAGTTAATAACATGTAACTCATCTTCATTGGTGGACTGCAAACATGACGTATCATCTGAAACATGGAAGTAGCTACATGCCCATTAGCCCACAGCGTCATTAACAGGCGGCTCGCTCAGTGTGTGACGTGCACTTGTAGATAAAATATAGGCCTATATTAATGAAGGTTCATTAGTACAGTTTTGTATTTCTCTGTAATGTAGCACAGTGTTAACAATGTTACTGATACTATTCTTTCTCACACCTTCAACTCAAAATATATAATTTAATAATTAAGTTAATATCGTAAAAATGCCAGTGACTAGTTGACTAATGGCCCTAAATGATGACTGTTGGTCAACTAGGAAAATTCTTAGTCATGGGCATTTATTTTGCAACTTAATATGGAATTTTAAAATGGAGAATGTGTAGAAACCCTGTGTTTTCCTTCATGTGTTTACTGGATTTTTTGTTTTTCAGTTTGCTTTTTGCTCTCAGTGATAAGCTCCTATAGGAACACGCCATGTTCTGCCAAAGACCAGCTTTAGTTATTTCAAATGAGAGATTTTTTAACTATGAATGCCAATCTTAGTTTGTATAATTTTGGTGCTGAATAAGAATGTAACAAATGATTTACTTGCAATAATGAAACAGCTTGAATAAAGCACACATCCATCCCTCCATTAGGAGTCTGGGTGAAAGGCACTATGTTTAGCTGCACTGGAGTTTCATAACAGTAAACCCTCCCACCACCACTGACAACCAGTCTCCAAGAGTTCTCTGGAAAAAAACTGTGTGTTATAAAAGCATTTAAGAAAGGAAAAAAATCAAAATTTTGGTACCTATACAACCCATTTTCCTCTCCTCTCTTCTTCCCTTTGCCCTGCACTTGTGCTTGTTGAGGTTGAAAAAGATTAGGGGAAAATAGTGCATCATAAACTGGCTGCAGGCCTCAGGGCAACAGTGTCTGCTCTAAAGCTGGATAATCTCATATCAGTGTGGCGTGTTCATTTAGCTTAAAAGATAGGACCGTTTTAGAAGCACCTCCTTAGGTTATTATGAAGCTTTTCATACTCAAGATGATAACTCATTCTGGCACCTGTGTAATTTACTAATGACACATGATTTTAGCCTGCACTGACTGCGAGCCGGGGAGGAATTACAGTGCACTGCAGAGCCTCTGCAGATATGCCAGCCACTGACATTGAGGCAGAACCTGGTTGGGTTGTGTTTTAACTTCTTTAATTAGGTGTGTTTACTCTGTATTTTATTTGCAGAGATCATGGAGGAGCCTGGGGAAAGGTAGATTTAATTAAGGGACACTGATGAAAGCACACAGCTCACACAATCTCCAAAGTGTTTCCTCTCATATTGCTGCAAAATATCCTGATGACAGGTGGTGCTGGGGAGGAGTTGACACGGCTGCGAAATAGAACAATTTGGATTCATTCTCACCATGTGTAGGTGGGAAAGTGTTATAGGTCTTCTGTTATATATCACTGAACCCAATTTAACCGCTAAATAAAATCCATTTAGATACACGGTCTGACTGGTGCAGGAGAGTGGGATTTTTCGAAGTGGAAACATGAAAGAAAAAAAGAAAGATTTGATTGCACATGAAGGAATCGTGATGGTCGGTGAGATAGTGGGAATGTACGAGCAGCTTTGCAATTAGCAAATGCAGGCCTGCCACATTGTCAAATGCCCTCACGCTCTGTCTCTGCGATAATTGTCACAGCCCCTCTCTTTTATTACAATCTGTCACAGAGTCAACCATATTCATTATGAATTCTTATCTGCCTGTGCTTTAACATTTGCCAGATGGCACGTCGGTATCAAAAGCTAATAATGATGTAGTAAGGAAATTAAGACTTTATCAAAAGCTACTTAATGCCGGAAAAAAGGAAAATCAAAATACATTGATGCATCAGTTGATCCTTGATGATCCCATCTGTGAAATTGTAAAAGGTGAATCATCCTATCTTATAGCTACAGAATATGCAAATTGGGGAGCAGAGCTGAAATTCGATTGGGTTTAGCTTAACTAATCTCCTTTGGTCACAATTTAAGTTTGATGTGGAAAGAAATCCCATTTTATACACACAGATTTAATCTGGATGTCTAACCTACAGTACAGAAGACCATAAAATATGTAAAGTAAGATGCTGGGACACGGACAGAAACACTAAATACAAGCAGCTCTCAGACATTTCATACACCTGCCAATTCCCAACAAAGGGATTTACCTTTGCCACAAGCTGCAGATGCACCGGTCTAATTAATACATGCACAGAATATCTGAGTCGCCTCATAGCAGAGCAGAAGAAGGCTTTATGTTGGTCACCACATGGAGCAAAGTGAGTCGAAAGGCAGCAGAAGAAAATAGGTTTAATTTGATTGTTCACATTTTTGGCAAGATTTGGTCATTTAGAGCTGATGTAAAGAAATAAATCAGCAAAATTTAACACTGTACTTAAGATATTAAAATTTTAAA
This sequence comes from Epinephelus cyanopodus, assembly GCA_026686955.1. Taxonomy (NCBI): domain Eukaryota; kingdom Metazoa; phylum Chordata; class Actinopteri; order Perciformes; family Serranidae; genus Epinephelus; species Epinephelus cyanopodus. Next base: position 9,675,341 of record CM048920.1, read on the forward strand.
AATAAAAAATATATATTGTCACTGTGCTGAGGCTGTAAGTGTGAAATTGAACTTCCATATATACATCATTGGAATAAAACAAGAAGAGAATATGAGTAAACATAAGAAATATGGACAGTTATGTGCATTGTATGTTGAATTAATATTTACATTCAAGAAGTGAAAAATCATAAAGTGGTATTTTTTGACTCGGAACAATATAATTACAAACTGTTATTCATTAGTGATAATTGCATAACTATGAAGACCAAAGGTTGGTGGAACCTTGACTTGCCTTAAAAAAACAAAACAAAAAAACTCCTAATTTTATCAGCCTTACTCTCAAACTTGTGACAATCTGACAAACTGTACTATTCTGGACTGTCAGCGACGTCCTCTAACGCTACCCATCTAAACTCATGTTTCCATGATAATTAAAATGCTCGCTTTTGTTTCTGCTCATAAACTTTGTCTTTACTCGCTGCCATTGTCTCACGAGCACTAGATCGATACAAGGGGTGTAAACCACCAGTTTTATCATGATGCGATATTATATCAATTCTTTGGACAACAATACGATATTTACAGGTATTACAAAGTCTGCCATGGTACGAATTTGATATGATGTGATTCAGGGGTCTACGATGAGACAATGTCACCTGCCCATTCAGCACAGTCTGTTACAGAAGAAGCTGTCACCCCCTTTCTTTTTTGATTGTGGCCATTAAAGATAAAAACAACACATAAATAATAAGTACAGTAAAGTTGACTTGTCCACGAAGCTGATTTATTTCAGATTAAATAACTTTATCCTCATCGTCTTTCTCTTGGCTGTTTGCTGTCTGCCTGCAGCTGTTTGATCGTGACACAGACTTTCAAAATAAATGTCTCGATGATATTGGATTGTTGATCATTGAATCGATATATCGATCCAGATCGATGGATTGTTTCACCCCTAATTGGTACTGCACATGTGCACCTCTTGACAAAGATTACAAGGAAGCGAGATGGCTCACTCCTTAGCTACGTCCATAATCAGCTCCAGGACTGTGTGTTTAATTCTTTTTTACCTTTTTTCCGAATGGGCATGTGAGTTGCTAGATTTGCTCACCTGGCGAGGCATTTGGGCAGGCCACATTGTTGAGCTGTGGACCTTGAATGTCTGTACAGAGTTGAATAGCAGTTTTTATGTCTGGGCTAAAGTGTTTGACCCACCATCCCTGGAGCCACGACACTGCTGCTAAAGAGAAGAGAAACAAGACAAGTATGTCATGACTCTGTTGTTGTGCTGATGAAATTAGTGCTGTGGAAATGTACATTATAATGAATTTATCAAGACCACAGGTAAACACAGAGGAAGTTAACATTAACAGCAGACAACAGCAACAAATTAAAATGGGAGCAGGTTTCTTACGATATAATAAACCAGGGAAAATTAGAAATAATAGCCTCTCTTATATAAGCCTGTTTCAAGGCTTTCATACCTCTGTGACTCTCCCATTAATCTTATCTAAAATGCAAGTAAAGCCTGTTATTAATATGTCTTTCCTCTTGAGAAGTAGGCCCAGAACAGAGGGGAGAATTTCAGCAATGCACAATAAATAGCTGAGAAAATGAGGCTCATGGGAACAAGAGGTACGGTCCTAGATTTTCCTCCCGCGGTGACATCTTGAATAGTTCAGGAGTTATGTGCAAAAGTTGTGGAAGATAATGTCTGGTGACATAGACTTGTTGTCACATTTTTCACCCACTACTATCCAGTCCCATTGCATTCTGATCACACCTCTTCAGGCAGATAACTATTTCCTCGGGATTAATGTCCCAGTTTCTGCATCCTCCAACACATCACAGTTAATGACCTTGATTTAAATCACAAGCAGGTTTGTAGGAACTCATATTACTTCCAAACAAGAAAATAGATCAGCCTTTAGGTGTTGTTTTTGTCTGGCCCTGTGCTACGCAACTTCTGGCCTGCAGCTATCAGTGAGATAGGCAATCGCCTCCACTCTTGGTTTGATTGATTCAATGCAGGTTTACCAAGCTGGGACACTTCACTCATGCATATTCTGTTTCTCATTTCGTCTTTTTTTTTTTTTTTAGTTTTAAAGTCAGATACTTTCTGCTGTTTGATTGCAAAAGCTTAAAGAGTTTGACACGCTGAATAATCGTGTAGGTTATGTGGCTTTAGAGAAGTGAAAGGTAAGATAAGCTCAGAGGATGAATTAGTGCTGCTTTAAAGCTTGCCGCATGTTTTTAAATATTTCCAATAAGTCCTAACATCTCGGCTAAGCTGATGACAACATCACAAAAATGACAAAAGTCGAGTAGAAGCAAAGCAAACTGCTTATGGGCCTGTAAATGATTTTAGTCTGCGGGGGGTGAATCGTGAAATGTGTGACATTCACATTGCACACACACACACCTCCCACTCATAATGCACCAACACTCACGCTGTCTGTCTTTCTCTTTGTGTTGATTTTACACACCAGAAATGCACAACCATAATGCTCCTCTAAATGACTACTTGCAGTTATTTAAACCTGACACCATATATAAAAGACACCTGCTTAAAAGTAGGATCATTTACTAAATACTAAAAAAGTCCACAACAAACACAAGTAATGGGAGCGACAATGTAATAATCATGCCATCATTTATACTGTAGGTGTTAAATTACAGTAAGGTGATAAAATTCTTGTAACGATCTGAGTCGCTCAGTGAGGCTGAAAAAGCTTTGCTTAAAGGATCACTTCACCTTCCAAACAACCATTTGTATATCAGTTACTCAGCCCATGTTACCCTGAATTTGTTGAGAAAAATTTGTTTTTTTCTCATGTCTCCATGTTGAACGAAGAATCCAAAAACTGAGAAAATCCTTATTGAATTGAAGTCAACATGGACCACGTTCAACAAGTTACAAAACTTGGTTTATAAACTGTCACACAACTCGTGCAGTACAATTCTGGTGTTCAAAAGACTTAGTTCAGATTCACCAAAGTCACATGATCACACAAATTGACTACATGGTTGAGGCAGCAGTAGACCAGCAGCTCCCGTGTTCAGTGAGGTAAAATGACTGTTTTTGTTAATGGAGTCTGGCTTTGAATGGAGCAGAGATAAGTTTCACTGTAAGTCTCTAGTTTTTGGGAAGCACAAAGCATACAGCTGGATCATTGAGACTTGGATTATACTACTCAAGTTGTGCGCAAAAAAAAGCGAATATGGTGATGTAGTTTTGCTGTTATTAAACACGGACCTTTATGACTTCAATTCATTAAATACTTATTCAGTTTTTGGATTCTTTGTTCAACATTAAGACGTGTAAGAAAAACAAGGTTTGTCTCATGACTTCAATGTAACATGTGATAAGTAATTGTTGTTCAAATTATCTCACACTGTGTTATGCTGTATTTTGTGAAGAAAACTGTGTTTTTCTCTTATGCCTCCACCATGAACGAAGGATCCAAAAACTGAGAAATTCTTAATGAATTAAATTTTAAAGGGACCACATTCAGCAACAGCAAAACTATACAAAAACAAAAGTTTACAAACTCTCACACAGCTCGTGCACTATAACTTTGGTGTTTTAATGGGTTAGTTCTAGGGCTTAATCACAAATCAATCAGTTTCCAGTTTTTTAAACTCTTATCAACATGGGACTGGTCAAATATGCTTGCTTTATGCAGATGTATGTTTATTATTATTGCAACAATCCGAAACAATGACAAATACTCTCCAGAATATTCTTCAGAATAACCTCAAAGGTTCTCTTTGCTCAAAAAATAAGCTGAAAGCTTGAGCCCAAAAAAGCAACAACGGAAGGACGTATTGACCTCAAGGTATTATTACTTTGTAGAGGTGGGTGATATGGTCCCAGAATAGTATCACGATATTTCAGGGTATTTTTGCAATAACGATTTCATGATGATATGTCAGATTATTAAAAAAAATATATACTATTTTTGGAACCGGAATTGATGAAGTGGGCAAGAGGCTGGAGCTGTGGAGGAGTGAGGGTTGGAGAAGCCGAGGACACTATCGGCAGACAGCCTGTCACTCAGCAGCCACACCCTTAATTAACTTTACACCTTAATAAAATATAAAAAGGCGAGTTATATAAATTGGTGGAGAAATTAGCTATAGAAACCAAAACCATTTTTTGTACCAGGCTGTAAAGTATTTCTGTTGGAAAATTGGACATTTTAACATGGAGGTCTACTGAGATTGACTCACTTCTGGAGCCAGCCTCAAGTGGCCATTAGAGGAACTGCAGCTGTTGGCACTTCTATGTTGGCTTCATTTTTCAGCCCAGAGGTTGCTGTTTGGTGTTTTCCTCCAAGCTCGCAAGCTCAGAACACTATATTGACTGACAGAATTAGCATATTCCCAGCTAGCTAGCATATTAGCGTCACAAACAGTCGTTCACCAACTGGCCCTGTAAATGCTCACTATGTTGCCAAGCTGCTAGCAACACCAAATCCTCATGGACATGAAGATTATTTTTATTGTGCTACTTTCTGCTCTGTTTTGCGACCAGGCTTTTAAACAACTGTTACTATATTACATTTATTCCATTTTAATTCTCAGCTGTACTGTGTTACTGAGTCCCTCCGGTGAAAAATGTCACCCAGGTCTCAGTTTATCATGTTTTCAGCGACGTGACAAACTGAATGTTGAAGTTAACATCTTTTATGTTGTGTCACATATGTTGGAGACCCACCGGAGTTAATCTGCACTCATAAGCTGTCTGCAAACTCATTTTACTGTAGTTATAAAGGCATGCCAATTATCATATATGTGACATTAGTTTCCATGGAGTTTCGATGGTGCTCTGGCGATGGTGCCTTCAGTCAGTGAGCAGTGGATGAGGAGACGAGACACTTACTGTTATGCTGGTGCTGTTAGAGGTTTCTGTTGGGAACATAATATCTTTCAAAGTGAAAACACAGACGGTGAAAATGAAAAAAGACAGTACTTAAATTACTTAAGATCACAGCTTGTTAAATAATACACACAAAAAACAAACAACTGGTTTTAGAATGTGAAGGAAACTCTGCAATTTGTATCACCCAAAGTGTTCAAGTATGCAGCAGGTCGCAGTGACGTACGTGTGACAGAGCTGAACGCAGCCCTGCACAGAGCCGAACGCAGCCCTGCACAGAGCCGATAGACAACAGCTTTAACTGGAACCAGAGCATTTATGACATTTATGTCCATGAGACAAATGACTAACAATCATGAGTCACATGTGGTGCAGACAGGCTTTAGCCTCCAAATGTGATGTTACTGTGATACAGTGTAAATACCATAGCCCATAGGAGGTCAGATATTAAATATTTATATCTGTTTCCACTGTAAAAGTGCATTTCAGTAGAGAATTTGTTGTGCAGAATTATCCTTAATAATTATCACCAGAAACCCCCCAAACCAATATTATCACGATACCTAAGTCACGTTACAATATTATTGCCATTTTAAATGTGTTGTGATATGCTTAGTATTGCAGTATATTGTGATGTATTACCTTTTTTTAACTGTAAATTATGTCACCAAAATAATTTGTTTTGTCCAATAAGATGAATTTTCTGTTCACCTCATTTCAGTCATTTTATTGCAGCAAAATGCATCTAGTGAATGGAAAAGATATCGATCTGGATCGATACAAAGTGAAAACATCGATCCATATTGTCATCGCTAGGATACACTTTTACTTTGAAAGTCCTTGTCACTGTCAACAGCAGCAGGCAGATAGCAAGCAGCCGAGAGAAAGACAATGAGGATAATGTTATTTACTCTGGCACTTATTGTATCATGATGAGACTGGTGATTTACACCCCTATTAATAACATATATAATAAATAAACATCATTGGAGTCCATTTAACGATCCAGTATTGTCATGCAAAAGTCTTGCGCTACTACGCTGTATCAATTTTTTTCCAAAACTCCTAAAAGATAAATGTTTTTTTTTCTGTCAATTAAAGGAACACTTTCAACCCCCAAATGATCATTTGTACATCATTTACTTACCCAGTGTTACGTTGAATTCGTGAAGAAAACTTTATTTTTCTTGATACCTCCATGGTGAAAGAAAAATCCAAAAATGGATAGAATTTTTTACAACTCAACTGAAAGTGAAACTTACCTACGCTCTCCTCAAAGCCAGACTTCATTGACAAAAACAGTAATTTTACCTCTCTGAACACGCAAGCAGCAGGTCTACTACTGCTTTCAAGAGAACTTAGATAAGTTTCAGTTTATGATCAGTTCTCTGTTGGAAAGGGATGTTTCGGAAGGACTCAACATACAAGTGGATAAATGAGACTTGGTTTATTCTGCATGAGTTGTGTGAGAGTTTGTAAACAGATGTTTCTACATAATTTTGCTGTTGGTGAACATGGACCTCTATGACTTCAGTTCATCAGGACTTTGTCATTTTTGGATTTTCCATTCACCCTGGAAGCATGCAAGAAAAACAGTTTTCTTTTTACGAATTCAACTCAACACTAGGTGAGTAATTGACATACAAATGGCCACTTGGGGGGTGAAGTTTCCCTTTAAGCTCTCAAAGCTGTGGACAAACAGCAACATCTGGATTTGATCTCATAAGGCCTGAGGAGTCTGACTAATCACCAGAGTAACCCAAGTAAACTATTGCAGATGTGAAATAATTGCCCGGACTGGCTCTCCAAATAACTTCATTTAAATTTGCAGAAGTTGCTCTGTTAATATGAGGGGTGAGAGCCGATTGGCCTATCTCATTTCCCCACTTCTCCTCGCTGCAACATGATCCGCCACAGTCTGTAAAGAGACAAGTTATTAGAAACTTATCAAATGGCATGAATGTATGTTCAGAGTTTCATGTTCTAATTTAATTAAACACACTTAAGAACTGGATCTGTGTTGTTAGGTAGAGAATATGTGCTGACACACGTGCGGGGTATCTTGAAAGACAAACTCGCGTCCACAACAATAGAGCTTGGACTTTGAAATGCAAGCTGCAAAGCATCCTCATTAATTGTGTAAAATAGGTTTCCCTCCAAAGAAGTGACAGAAATGTTGTAATGCTGGGCTTCATGGGTAGATATGCTAGCTAATTGGCTCTTTAAAAGAAGGTTAAGGCATTTTAAAGGCCTCAAATTGGTCTTTTCTCCTTCAGAGCGAGTTTTGAGTGCCAAAAATAATTAGGGCGGTGCTGATTGTTATGGACCCCATATCACACTAAGGCAAAACAGACAGCAGGGAGGATGCCAAGGGAAGCTTTATGAGTCTCATTTGAGGTAAGCTGAACTGACGCTCATTATAAACTGTATGAGTTGTGTGAGAGATAGTCAGCAATACAGATTACATAACTATCTGGAGTCTTTAAAACAACCATTTGCAGTTTGTATAGTCATTATTAGTGGAATTGAATTTCTGTATGGAAACAGTTTTATTTTATGCATTAGCCATGAGGAGGTCTGACTCTAATCGAGAGACTGTCCTCACCCAAAAAATTACACCCTTGTTCATTTGTTCAAATGCTTAGAGAAGCAATAGTTGATTTTCTTTGTCGAGTTTCTTTGTTCTTTGGGCAACTTTGGGGCAGTAAAACAAGCTGAAACCACAGCACTGACATATCACCTAACTGTGTTGTTGTGTGAGCAAATAGTTGCTTATTTACACGTCTAGCATACATGGTGCAACATTCACTTTGAGCTTTGTTACAGGCCACCTGCCAAATGTGATACTTAGGTTTATTCTCCTTTTAATACCCAGACACACTAAACTTGCCTCAGAGAACTGGAAGCGACAAAAGCCACCTGCTGCGTCACCTCACCTCGAAATATCCTCTGTACAGGCAGATAGTAGTAGTCTGTAATCACCATTCAAAAAGGGAAACTGGAAGATTACCTTGATGCTAGTGAACAATAACAGAAACCATCAGAAAACATTGATGCTAAAGAGGTCAATGGCTAAAGTGAAATAATCTTACCTCGTGTAGCAAGTTTGTTTTGGTCTCACTCCATCTTGACTTTAGCTCTTTGTTTACTTTCCTCACTTCCGTTTCTCTTCTTGTGTGCCGAGCTGAACTGAAAATCAGAGTGATTTCTTTCACGACGGTCTCCAAATTTGCTGTTGCAGTCGTTGTTACTGATTCAGTAAGATGAATCGGCAGAAAAAAATGTCAGTGGGGGCCAACAATGTGGGACACAATGCACAGACTAGGGCAATGGACACTCACCAAAGACCCACCAGTGACTGACAGCTGACCATTAGCTTGGTGTGTCAGGGCCTTTAGTTCTGTTTTGGTCTTCAACCACCTTCCTGAGGGAAATATCTGCATGTCACCAACTACCAGCCACCAACTGGGGCCGTCCAGTCCCTCAGCACTGGCTAAGATCAAGTTGCTGCTGCTGCTGACCAGGGGTCAGCAGTCTCCTGAGCTGCTGCCCACTCTACTCCTGGCGAGGTGGTCTGTAGCGGCAAGGACTGAGGTAGAAGCTAGCCAAGGTACATAAACATGAACTTGAAGCTGCAGCCATGAGTCTTTGGCTCCAGTTAGCGGAAGGCTAAACTATTAGCAACATTTTCTTTCCATCTCTGAAACAGTTTGCCGATGTTGTTATGTTAAGTTATTTTTTGGGTTGCCTTGCAGTGTAGGCAGTTGTTGCCAAAGCTGGAACAGCAACTTTCTCTGCAGGATTCTCCACCATTAAATCAGGGTTTCACCAAAGGGACGTGCACACGCATCTACATTTGTAGAACAGCCAGTAAAATCACTCTCTCTCTGAAAGGACTTAAACTGGCCAAAGTTTACTATCAATCAATTTTGTTCTGGAGAGGAGGAGACCTCTGTGGATAATTCGGCTTTCGATTAAAACTTCCTGAACTTCTGGATCTGAAGTTGTCAGACAAAGAAAAAGATGAGCGTTAGCAGGTGTTAGGCTAACGTACTGGCTCTGTCACGACAAACAGGGTAGGAGAAACACAGATTTGTAACATGAACCTGCTTTATTCAGTGTTTTTAGCAGTTTAAATCATCTGGTCTGCTTGTTTTGGAGAGAAGAGACTTCTGCGTATAATTCGGCTCCCGGTAAAAACCTCCTGAATGTCTGGATCTGGACTGAGGTGAGCACACATAGCAGGCAGGGTTGGAAAATTTTTGGTCCACCTACCACTGTGCCTGTCTATTTCTTTGTAATTTTGTTAATAATAGAATTTAAGTATGGTTTTCTTCTACATAAAAATGGTTGAACACCTTACCATGTTTTTGAACACAGCAGATTTGTAGACCTTTGAAACTTTTACAGTTGCAAGCGTCATCTCTATTCTTTGGCAATGACAAAGATCAAACATTAATCGTCAAATACCCCTCTGAGCGCTCATTCCAGTGTTGCAGCTGTTCGGGGACCTCCACATTGCGAGGCTCCTCGACGCTGACATGGAAACATGGTGAGCAGTCGGATGTCCTAGTAGCCTCATTCTCCCTGCTAGCAGAGCATGTCCCAACTGTTGTCAATTTATCAATGTATCGTGCACTAGTGGGCACAGTTTGAGCCACCATTAGGACAGGTGCCTCCATCCATCATGGCCAAGTCACTTATTCCACCTTGTCAGGGGAAACTAAATGGAGCTTTTGAAGAAATGTAAACAACCCTCAGTGGACAATCAGAGGAGCCGTCTCAACACTCCAAACTGGAGGAGCGAGTACAGGGAGAGTTCAGTCTCCCATTAACATCCAGGGCCTCCTGTGCTCACACTGATGTCTCCCCATATGTCCTGTAATTGTGCAGACACAGTGATACGCAGCATATGAGCTGTCTAATGTTGCATTTTAACTGCTGCATGTTTTCATCTAGATGTAATTATCCTATTGTCTTGATTACCCAGAAAATCACTCCACTGCGCTCCGCAAGAACGCTGCATCTTTGAAATGTTATATTTAAAAAGAAAAAAAAAAAAGACTTTCAGTTTTTTTAATGGTTCGTTTTGTCTCATCCAAACACTTGTAAATTATGAAAGAAGGACGGAAAAAATCTGTCTCGTTCCCAAAGATACTTAAACTGGCATTTATATTCAGTGGTGTGGATAAATAATATAAGAATAACAAAATATTGGGCGCATGTATTCACTGTACAAGAGAATCTAATGAAGCTTGTTTAGAAGAGTTTCATCTTGACAATTATAATCTTACGAGGAGTGCTCCTACCTCCCAGGCTGCATTCATTTTCCTTATACCGCTGCACAATACAGCCAGAGGTGAAGTGAGCCGGGTTTAATTAAAAAACACAAAGAAATTAGGAATTGGGGGATGCACAAAGCTGTTAATCAATCCCCACCAATCAGCCAGGATGATGATGGCACAACAACTGTCAACAGAATGAAGTGAATAGAGAGCAGAAGATTGATATGTTGTTTTTTCTTCATTGCAGATCTAAATCAACATTTGCAGTCATGATGAAACCTTTTATGTCGGCTAAATTCTCTCTCTTTTCTCCAACACCAACTTAGGAAACTAATTTGTTCCCCTTCTCTTTATTTTCTTTTTACATTAAACGCGGGGGGGGGGGGAAGCAGAAATATGGAAAGTAACGTCTGTTAACATCTGTCTGTGATTTCATTACTCATCTATATTTACTGTTTACTCGTCACATTGCATTAGATAATTTTGAGCTCACAGTTGCTTACACAGCCACATTTTGACATGTTGTAGTAGGAAAAGCTCAGGATAATACAATGAATGGTGGCTGAATTCCATTGAGCTGCTTCAGTTTCAGGGTCCTGGTATTGTGCACGCTGGCTCACTGCCACACTGTCATAGCTTACTTGGACACTTGACACTGAACGGAGCCATTGTTCATGCTATTAGTAACACCTGCGCTTGTCCTACTATGACGAGTCAGAACGTCTGCTGTGAAAAAAAAAGGTCTGTTATAAAAGGTTAACTGTTTCAGTGGTTGGCTGCAAGGTTAAAGGTGATATTCTGTGTTTTTCTTTGGTGAACAAATTTCATGAAGAGTCCAACACCAGCAGTGAACTGATTCTGCTAAAAGGTGTAGCCAAAATGTAATATACTGTAGCTTATTCCTCTGTGCCATAGAGCGCCATTATTGTCCAGTTATGAATAAAAACACACCAGGGAGACTCACCATTAGAGGGTGGTATGCTCCCTCATCATCATGATTATAGACACTAGAGCTGTCACTTTGTATTTGACATTTAAACCTCTGTTCAAACATAGGAAACGTATTTGATTTGTAATCGTCTGTTGGTTAGCTACTGTTTTCTTTATGCTAACAAAGTTGATAGTGTTGTTGTTTGCTGATGGGAAAAAAGCTAATTCTCCATAGTTCAGGATATGGATGACTCTGTGGGTCGCCTTCTAATTAATGCAAAGAATTAAGAGTTTATACAAATTTGTGTAAACGTGATTTTTTGAAAACATGACTTTAAGACAAGATAAGAAATACTTTATGGATTTCCAGCGGGAGAGTGTGACATGTTTTTTTAGTGTATATAAGCATAGAAAAATCATGAGAAAATAGAACTAGGAAACAAATATGTTAAAAAAATGTGCATTATGCAACAATGTATACATATATATGTTGAAAAATAAAAAATTAAAACTTAAATTTAAGAAATATCTACAAATGTGTGAATTGTACTACAAAGCAAGTAAAGTATAAATGCAAGAATAGAAAAAATAAGAATTAAAGGAAAATTGTATTTTACAAATTATTGCACAGCATATTGCACAGATTATGTACAGTTAAATTGGTACTACAAAGTTGAAAATATAAACAATAAATATATAATGGGGTTATAGCTGCTGACAGGTGATACAAGGCCAAGGGAAAGTCTATGGAGTCCGTTGGACAAAAATCATCCTGGTGCTCTCTACAGCACCAAATATGTATTAATCCTCGGCTGAAAATACTCCTGAGCAAATGCAAAATTTACTCCTGTTTGAGCAACATTAGTTACGAGGAACACTAGAGTCTATTTTGAAAATGAAACTAGGTTCAAAAAGGCTAATTGCCACACACAGAGTAGGGCAGTCGCAGTTTGGTTTGGTGCAGAGTTCATGCAGTCATGGAAAGCCTGGGAAAAGTCATAGAATAATTAAAATCCTTTTAAAGTTTTGTAAAAGTCATGGGACTTTGTTGTTTATAATGAAATTGTTCGATAAACGTCCTTGAATTTTCTTTCATGTCACCAGGGTTTCTACAGCTTACGACAGATTTAAAATTTTAAAGACTTCCTTAACAACACTCGCAATAGAATTTAGAGCAGTTCTACAATAACCAAAATAAAATAAAAGCAATGAACTGAACTGACATTAATTGTTCAGGGCTAGGATCAGTTTTGCAAATGTTTATAGTAACATACCAATCAAACTTCAATTAGTAGCCCGAGCTATTACGTGCTTAAATCAACAGGCTTGTATTTGAGACAGTCCTTTAATTCCTTTTACGCAAAAATGTTGTTCAGCTGAGATGGGAAATACAATCAAATTTTTCATTTGAACCAGTATGAATATTACTTGTATAAAAATCAAGCTTCAAATAACATCAATTATGAATCAATAATTTGATCTAGCTCTGATAGACAGCACATCAAAAATAGAGTTAAAATACTTGTTCTACGGCACTCGAGGATTACAGCATCCGACATACCGACTGCTATTGCTGTTAAAAAAAATACTCACAACTTGGATAGATTTTTTATGAAAAACCCTTTTAAGTCTTTTGATCCGAGGACCCTTACAGACTAAAGAAATATGAATTAGTTACAGGGTAATAGATGAACGGACACATATTCTGATTTAATGACAGCTTCAGAGGAAGAGAGTTCCTTTTTTTTTTCATCATTCCAGTAAATCCAGTAAATCTGAATGAATTACATTCTCCTTTGGTGCTTACGGTTTCAGTAAAATGAAATCAACCGAGCTAACGATGTGTAGCATCTCCATATTGACAAAAGTTAAAACGTTTAAATTTGGGTGAACAAACTAAACAGCTAACGAATGGAGGTAGCCGACAACATGGTTTTGGTGCTCGGCAACCAGACCAGGCCTCTAATTGAGACAGGCCTTTATTTGTCAATGCGTAGCCACACTGGGGTGGTAAAGTGACTGAGCGTTTAATTGGGACGAGGCTTTTAAATGAAGTTTTGCAGTACGTGGCCTTGTATTGGTTTCAGCCCCAAATTCTTTAGTTCAATAGCCAGTTTTCACCGAATTTGCACTTCTCAATGTCGTCCACAGTGGATTCTCGGCTCCCAGTAGGAAGCAAAATAGTGTTGTTGTTTCCGTCATCCTGATCTGTGTGACGTTAATGTTAGAGGCATTCGGTAATAACATTTTAAAAATTTGATGCTATCAGTCATTTTGAGGTTTACAATACCACTAAGGCTGCAGCAGTTGTGTTGATCTGTTCTGTACGACATCTATTACACGTCTGTCCGTCCTGGAAGAGGGATCCCTCCTCAGTTGCTCTTCCTGAGGTTTCTACTGTTTTTGTTCATCCAATTGACTGCCAAGTAATTTTTAAAAGTGCCTGCTCTTTTCCAAACAGGCTCCAATGATGGCTTCTCAGATGGTTCTGTGTAATCTTGTCAGGTTAGGATGGTGGTGCTCTATCCAGCTGTCTTAATACATCCATGGCCACTGAGCTGCATTAGCATCAAGCTCAAAATACACATGAACAATATGTGAAAGTGACAAGCGTACATTTCAACCTACTGGTAGCACAAGATTGAAAATCAATCCAATCCATTCATGTGAAGATACTTAACTCTGGATCCAAATATTGGATGGAGGGATGGACAGACCAACATCAGTCTCTGGAGCTCATTGGTTTGGTAACGTGGGCTAAAAAGGGCTACGACTGACCTTTCAGTTCCATCCATCTGATGGTAATTAGGTGCTGCAATCCCAGTGTTTATGAAGGTATTAACACAACAACTGTTTGGGCTTTTCTTCCCATCCTGTCTCTGTCCTCTGTTATGTCTTTCACAGCGAGCACTCTAGTTTTCTGCAATAACTAAAACAACATTTAAGGGCAGGAAATTGTTTCACAGACTTCTGTCAGGAAATTTGTCTCATGCTATAATGGTAAAAAAAAAAAAAAGAAATTATAAACCACGAGGGACCATTTTTTAATACACCTGACATGGAACACATGATTAAAGAGTGCAAATTTGAGGGTCACCCCGGGCCAATTGGACCTGTGTTTTATGCACTGATTCACATCAAAGACTCTCAGGCAAGACTCCTCAAGGCATACAGTATGTGATCAAAGCACTCTCCTCTTTGTAAATTCTATTTTATCCTTGTTGTTCACATTATGTTTCAGAGTAACCATACAAATCTCAAGCATAATTGGGAGGGTAAAAGACATTTTAATTCTTCCAGAACCATGTTTCGTGCACAAAACAAGAAATTGTAATGTAAGATAATGATTAATGTACTTCTTTGTTGATTGACCATTGAAAAGACTACTCTTTTATTCTTCTGCTCCACAGACTTTGTAAGCAGTAGGGCAGCAATTATTGTTCATTTTCAGGCTGGGAATAATCAAGACCTTCAAAAGAAAATTAGATAATAAGCATATAAAATATGAAAGGAAAGAAACAGCCAACTAGAGTCTTCACTCGGAATAAAAGAAGATGTGATTAGCATGGCCAAAGGTTTACAACATTTTGTTTGAATATAATAGATGTAATTACTTTCGTGTCGAATTGAATTCACTTCATAACAATATATCAGAATGAGGTGAAATATGTCTGGATTAAAAGTGTGATATTTTCTTCTTCCATGTCTTTGCTCACAGTGAGCGTGGATCATGTTGCAGTCTGTTTTTGTTATTTTTACAACCATAAAAGCGTCATACTTGGTTAAAATATTTTTTTTTTGCTCTTGCATCAACATACATATACAGATTGTGAGAGGAAATAGTGACTTGGGTTCAACATTATTCAACATGTATGATGTGTATAACGGCTTCCACTGACCTCACAAGAGCTTCTGAGCTAATCAACAGGAGTGCTCTTCATGTGGCAGATCTGCTGCAAATTCTCAGACTTCTCATTACACTGAATTCCTCTCACGCTGACGCGCATGGCACCATTTCTATTTAATTTAAACACTTCATACATTCTGTGTTTGGGAATGAGCAAAATCATCTGTGCTCAGCCATTTTCAAGTGTTTCCCCTCCTCAAGCTCTGTTTGTAACAATCAAGAAGTAGAGTAGATGTTAAGTTACTTGAGAACAATACATTTAATAAAGGAGAAGTATTATTTATTCAATTAATCAGTAGAATACTTGATTGATAAAATAATTAGGGGTGCAGGGTAATGTTGGCACATCATCGGTATCGGCAATGGGCAAGATTACAGCATTTAGAGGCTCTGGATGTTGATTTAAATTAAATTTTGATTAACTGACCCTTCGTTAAATCCCGCCCCCAGACGCAGACTGACCAATCATAACGTAGGATTGGGCCAACTCAGACCAGGGTCTGACAGCAACAACACACTCTAATGCAGTCGTTTCAGATTTCCTTCATTTTCAGGCTGGTTTTGTGGGTTTGGAGCTAAGTGTTGTGCTTGGGACACGTTGTGTATTAATGACACTCGTTACCCGGAGAGGCTGGAAAAAGATGTACGTTTCTTCCCTGATCCAAAACCAAAGTCAGACTCTGAAAAGTGAAGGGTTAGCTAGCTAGCTACTGAAGATATAGCCTACTGAATGTATACACATGCTGCTTTTGCTTTTTAATGATTAGTAACAGTGAAACAAAGGCCGACCCTGCTGCACAGGAACCAGTGAAGGGAAGCAGAGAAACTGATGTTCAACCAGCTGTGTGTCATCACATTGTGTGCAGATGAACGTTGTTTGAGATCCGTGGTGGAGGTCCAGGTCCTGGCAGCAGCACGGGGGCAAAGCCAAACATGGTTCATCTGCACACACTGTGATGCCACACAGCTGGTTCAATATCAGCAAAGTTTCCCTTTATATTCATTGTCTTGTGTGGCGATCAGCAGTGATGTGGTGGTTCACTTTTACACTGTGATCTGGAGCCTATAGTTCGGCTTTAGCTTCTAACTATCTTTGTCTTTTTAACCTGTTGTTGCTGCTGAGTCAGTTTGACATCCTGGATATATCATTCAAACACAGACTGTAGACTCCTCTGTCTGCTCTCTCTGGAATCACTCTTTCATTTTTCCAGAAATATGATAATAGGAGTACAGTTAGTTACAGTGTGGGCTCCATGCTTACTCTGACAGCTTGTTGGACCATCACAAAGGGGCGGGGCTTAGAGAAAGGTCCATTGCCCAGACGTACTGCTGAGACAGTCCCCCAGTCCAACCAGGCACAGTTGTCAAAAACTTTTAAAGTTATAATTCAGTTTAGGTCATTTTCTTATAATTGTAGTCGTTCAGACTGAACATCATGGTAACTCTGTACCTGCCACCTCCATTGTGGAGATTCAGAACAACAGCCGCTGCTGCTACTATATATAAACGTTAAATTGATACCAGCTCTCTGCCCCACACTGTTGTGTATTTCAGAAACTCCCTACAGCAGACGCAGCTTCCAACCACCACATAGCAACAAACATCTGTTAGCTGAGGCATGACAGTAGATCTGTGAGGGAGAGAAACAGACAACACATCTCGATCCTTTGGCCTGTAGAAGTTTATCCCGTCTATATTTGACCTTGCTTTGTAAGTGGCAGTTTGTGAGGCATGTCGCTTTTTTTTTTCTGACCATTCTTCTGACATATTTTACAATACATAACCATTGTTACCTCGAGCTGGTGAAGCCTGAATTTTATAAGAAGTAGGAGACGTTCCAGCTATAGAGGGAGGAATTTTTATAGCCCAGGAAAAAAAAAGTGAGCACATGGGACAGCAACAGTCCAAACTGAGAATAAATGTGTCCAAAGTTTATTCTTCCCCGTATCTTTAGACGATTTTCGAATACTTTTGGCTAGTTTATAATGAAAAACTTGCATATGGTACCTTAATCTTGACGTGGCAGATGCAAATTGTTATCTGTCCATAAACTAAATTCCATTGCTCCGGCTGTATAGACATCCCCGTGTGATTTAATAGGGTCTTCTTATTTCTATATGGAGATAGAATTGGAAGACAAATAGGATTTAAGGAAACATATTACCTCTTGTCCCTCTCTGAATACAAAGGGCAGACCTCAGTGCTATCACAAAGAAAACAGCTTAGCAGCAGTGCATTTGTTTTCCATTCAGAGAGAGAAGCACTTTGTCTTTCCAATCGTTACCTGTCTGTGAATCAGTTGCTCCATTAAGGACAGCCTAAAGAGGGAGGTGCTGTCTAGGGCTAAATTGCAATTAGTCGGCCTGCAAGTGAGGCTGGCACCAGTTAACTTGGGATATTGGAGTGCAAGGGCCCCGTAATCAGGCTTTGGTCATGTAGAACAATGCATAAAATTAAATTGACATTAATGAATAATTGTGTAATGAAAATGGAGGAGTAGAGTTAATTGCATGTTACAGTGAGTGTAATGCCCAGATAACCTTGTGTCTAATGCTATTCTTAGTCTGACTGCCAAGGCTCTCACCGTGGCTCCTCTCGGCGGGAAGTCATTAAAGCTAGGGAGTAGATAATGCCAGTGTGCCGAAACCCAGAGTAGCTACAATCTCGCAAAGACTTTCTTTCACAGGGTTTTTTTCCTAAATGGGCTATGCTGAAGTCATTTGTACACAGTCTGAATGAAATTAAAGGTCACTAGTGCTACGCATCTATGTCTGGATGGGCTTTTAGAGTGGGGCCCACTCACCCACGGGGGCTGTCACACGGTAGAGTGAACACCTTAAGATGACTGAGGGCCGGGATATTTGCTTCACATGAAGAGGACTTGAGTGACAGCTGCTCTGACTAATTCATAAATGTAACCCATGTTGAACTACACCTTCCATTTAAAAATTATTCCAACAATTAGATGCTTTCTTCAGAATTTCAGTTTGGGTTGCGCTCACATTATCGAACTTGGAGACTATTTCAAAATGTCAGTGACTGCTCAGTCACAGACGTATAATTAGATATATAATATTCACTTCCCAGCTTGGGGGTCAGGACCCTCTCAGGGGGGTTGTAAGATAAATCTGGAGGGTGGCGAGGTGATTAATGGAATGGGAGAGGAGAACAAAAACATGCTATGCTACAAAAAATTATTTTACGTTTTAGATGTTTGTCTAGTTTTCACTTGTTTTCTTGTCAACTTCTCACAAAGTGTATCACTTCAATCAGTCAACCTATATTTTTCAAGTCTGTAAAGTTTTAAAAATGCATTGAATTTTTGATCTAAAAATTAGGCATCAATTGGTGTTAAATGGCTTAAAACAGTTTTATGAAGTTTAAAAATATGCTGAGACGTGGGAAGTAGCATTTTAGGATTCTAGTCTTTCTAATGTATTGTTTACAAAAGCATGCACATTAAGACAATTTAAAAAAAACTAGGCACTGGACATGAGATGAAAAAGTAGAGTCTGCAGACTAGACTATGCTCCCATAAGTATTTAATTAAATTACTACTGAGGTGAGAGCTACATGCTCTTCATCAGACAAAGTACAATGCTTGAATCAAAAAGGAAGATTTGTCCAAAATACTGGTCTTTAAGTCTAAAATTTGGTGGAAAATTATCTTTAAAGCACTGAATTTACACGTCTGCTACGTGTAGACATCCTGCTATTGTTACACCTCCAAATAATTAATTCCAATGAAATGCCAAGCTCACATAACCTGGTGTCAGCTGAACATCCAAGAGACGCCAGTTTATGCAAGTGTACAATTTAATATATATAGAAAAAAATGTTTCCAGTTATAAATGAATGATGAATAAATATTTACTTGTGTTTAAGTGGAGCTGTTCTTTCAGAGAAATTTCTCTAGAAACCAACATCTGCTTTTAAAGTCAACACAGCTGAACTAAATAACAGTCCTATGTTGTGTTCACACGAGCACGAGTGAATTACATGAAAAGTCAAAGCATAAAGCGATAAGACATGAATTCTCATCAGGCAGGGTGATGGACGCGAGGCAAATGACAAGAAATATGCAGATTAAGCATCACAAATGAAGCAAGAAGCATGATTTATCGTCATACGCTTGAAAAATCTGAACTTCAGCTACCAATTTGCACCATGATAGCCAATCAATATTGAGATCTTCTGGGGACGTATGACGCTGAGGACGTACCGGTGAAAATTCACTCATCGATTCAGCAATTTCACACACCTATCACGTGAGTTATTCATGCGTATGAAGTGAGACAACGCAAAAATATTATAGCGTTCAAACTTGTGCAAGTAACGTGACACAAAAATTTGCATTGCATTTGGTGAACGCAACAATATGTCATGTTCACACCAAACGCAAAGCAAATTTTTGTCTCTCATTATTCGCTGAATTGCGTGTGGTTATTGGCATTACTCAGATAAGATGTGCTAGAGAGGAGGAGAGGGTTCTCAGCAGGTGTTACACCTGGGGCTGATGCTTGTGCTAACTTGGTTCATAGTTTAGTCCAACTTATAGGGTTGTCCAGACCGTCCAACTTCCTGTTTTACCTCTCTCCAAGCTTTTTCTTCTCTTTCGTCCGGTCTCTGTATGAGTATGAGCTACTGTTGCAACTCTGGGTGCCCACAGATGGTTACAGTAATGTTTTCGTCCATTTTTGATTCAACAACTTAAGACATTGCTGACATCAGAAGAATTTCAGTGCTGACTGGCTTTTGCAACAGTGTGTTGAAAATTTTAAACTCACAAATTCTGCATATTAGTGTCATTGCAGGCCACATAGTTGTATCTATTCGTGTCTCTATGTTGACTTTGTATGTAATTGTTTTTAGTGTGAATGCACCATTTCCCCTAAAATTTGTACTAAATTACTTCATTCTTTGCATGAAATTATCAGGAATAAATTGACCTGTAAAAATATTTCTTACCACAATCACTAGTTGTTTGACCAGGTCAATTATAGAACCAGTGAGGATGGGTGACAAATGAATATTGTCTTACTTTAAGATTGTACATGGAAAAATCCATGCTCCTGCTTAAATCATACATACATTAAATATTATATTACAATAAACATAAGTCCACATTAGACGTAAGGACATGACACACAGGCCTTAGGGGCAGAAGGAAACGTTGTGAACTCTGTGTGGTCCCGTCTGCAGCAGCCTCCCATAGGGAAAACCAGTGAAAAGAACAGCAATGTATCAATTTACTAGCTGCTAATTTACCATTGTCTCAGCTCATTAAGCTGAAATGCATCACTAACATCACATTATCACAGTAACATGCAATAAATAAAGCTAAGGAAGCAATATTATAGTAATTTACCTGATCATTTGTTGTAATCACTGATTTGTTTACTTATTGCTATTTGCTGTTGATGTACTGAATGACTGAATGCACGTTATACAATCATCTAATAAGAGGAATAGAAATATAAAGCTGTCACGTAGTGTACGTTTTTGAGAGGCACTTTATTTTTTTGCCACTACACACCAGTCCAATGTAATGTAGTCTGGAATGACGCTGCAGGAACTGTGTGTCATCACACAGACAAAATACTGTGTAATGTCAGGAAGTGAGGATTGTTAAAAAGATTTGGTACAAGGTTTGCATTATATCTTTGCAGCTAAGACAGACTGCATGAACCATGTCATTAATTAAGATTGATGCATTGTTGTATTAATAGCGTTAAAGCTTTCTGATTGTTGGAATATCAGTACAGTAATTTATTAGAATGATGAACTGCAAATATCTCTGATAAAATCGTATTGCGTTAGCCTCGCTAGCAAGTGGAGGCTGCCCAGCTGTCGACTACTATCAAGGCAAGTTCTAACGATAGTGTGTAAAACGTTCTATACAACTGATACCTCTTGTTTTATTTGTAGTTTATAAATGTTAAAAAGGAATTTCATTATTCTTCTTATCTCATCATATTTCACAGGAGTCTTGAGGCAAAACTCTCAATAGTCAGGTTTCATGTGAATGTAGTGACAAAAACAGGTAAATGATACAGCAACATATCTTAATGATATACAAGTATGTATGACGAATATAAATGATATTAAAACAGAAGGATAAACAGATGATAAAATAAATATGTGTAACTCTCTCGCAGTCGGCTCGTGCTGCGTAACTACAGCCAGTGCGACGAAGCCAAGAAGATAACTGACATGTTTGTAAATGACAATGAAAGGGCGATTAACCAAAACACGTTAAGTGCTTATAATTTGGTTACTAACTTTTTGGTGCAAAAGAACTTACAGTATAGAACGAAATGAACAACAAATGTGTTTGACAAAAGTCTATGTAGTGTGAATGTTGGAGTGAATCTGTGCGTTCAGAGTTCGGTAACTTACGACCCTGCACCATCCTGACAATGGTAAATCCAGAGACTGCAGCCTGCAGAGGTCCTTCACAGAAAAAAAACAAAAACACGGATACGGATGTCAAAAAGTCCAAGGATGAGTCCCACAGTGTTGTGTTGCCCTCTTCGGATGTAGCATTATCCTCTCTTGATCCTCCAACCGATGTAGACTCATCTGCTAAGCCAGCTAATGGCTAGCGAGCTGAAGTCCACATTAGTTAAAAGCTGCTAAAGTAGCTAGCTCTACACTACACAATGCATCATAAATACATGGTCTTAAACCAGGATATTACATAAGTAAATAAATGAAAATACATCAAAGAATACAAAAGCATAAGAGGTATATTCAGACGATTCAGGGAATAGAGTTGTACAATTTTCCATATTATATGGAGGTATTGATATGAGTATATTGGATATTGGAGTATTGGTTATTAGCTAAATAAGTTATTATATATCTTGCATCCTTAAAAGTATTTACCTATTTAAGACCGGGATAAATTTAACACGTGGGTGAAACAAGACTTTAGTTTTTAACCCTCTTCATTCTCCGATCAGAACATCGTTTCAGACGGAGCTAGAGAGCCCCTGCTTCAGTGATATCAATATGATGATGTCATTGTATTCAGTTTCACATATCTGAGCTCTTGAGGACTTCTGTCTACTGTAGACTGTGGCCTAGATAAACATACCCCAGATATGTCAATCTCACCCTTTTTAATAGTTTTCATTTCTCTTGAATAGCTCATCCATCATGTTGCTAGAGATCAGAAACTGCTGTTGAATTACAGAGATTAACATTCATGTTGATAGCGCACACAGATGTACTGTGGCATGATGTCATGCTTTCTATCTTATCGCAGGCACTTAGAGGTCCAGCCTCGGGCCCCTTGTGTCCCTCACAGTATGTGTTCGGTTTCATTACAGATGGCAGTGACGTGGCAGTGTTTCCTTAAATAAGTCCTGTCTTGCAAAGTTTTACAGTTGCCTCGTTTCACTGGTGACAGAAGCAGGATGTCAGACTGGAGGAAGTAGGCCAATTAATTTACAGTGACCCCTCCTCACATTCTTCACTATGATCCACTAACAAGGAGTTTCCCAATGCAGAGCCCCTGGAGAGAGTTCCCAGTCAGTTTCCAAACCACTTGCTCTGAGAAGGATTGTGATGTGGTGATTCAGGGTGTGCTGGAGTTTGAATGTTGTCTTAATCCAACTATACTAAACACTAGTTAGGAGTTTAAATACAGAGTTCCAAATGTGCTCAATTTTTTGTAGGGGTGGGGGTTAAGTATCATGATATTTATTTATTTTTTTAAATCTATTTTTAAATGCCTATTTCGATACAATTCGAATGCAGAGGTGGAAAGGTGTTCAGTCAGCAGTCGTAGGAACTTGAATTCAGCCAGTACAAACCTCGACACCAGGTTTCTGATGCTGAACCAGCCTGACTCCCCACCGGATTCGCAAACTTTCTGTCCTCTGTTACACAGCCTGCTCTGCACTTGTTGATTACACTATCGGGCAAAGCAGTAATGATTGTGCTAAGTGGCTAATGGGCATGTAGCTACTTCCATGTTTCAAATGATGCGTCATGTTTGTAGTCGACCAATGAAGATGAGTTTACATATCACCTTGGGTTCGTCCTTCACCTTCTCAAAATGATCCCACACTTTGGATTTCCTGCCCGACATGTTACATACCAGCCCTGGAAATTAACGTGACTTCTGTCTGACTGCTGAGCGTGACCACTTCCTGTGTCTGTCCTTTCAAATTAAATTCCCACATGGTCCAGTCATATAGGTTTTGAATTATTTTGACAAGGTGCAGCTCCTTTTTGGCTTTAGCAGCAGGAAACACAGCGACATCATGGTAAAAAACAAACAGTTTTTATGGGACTATCCCAGCTGGTAAAACAGATAGGGATCACCAAAAAACACCCATGTCTAGTGACTAAAAACAGCTCAAAACACAGTGTTGACTAAATAAAGGCTGGTTTTGCTGTGTGTGGGTCTCAAACAGTGGTCTGCAGCTTGGCAGCTGTCTCGCCTAGATGTCACACCATCCCCTTCACCTCTGGATGACAAAGTCAGCTCGTATACTACGTCACTTTAGAAGCAATATCTGTCACATATGGAACATACAAACGTACGTAATGTATCCGCGGTTTGGCAACTGTTATGTGTTTTTAGACAATTTCATTAGTGTGTGAACAGTGTGAAATGTTAGGGCTGAGAAAATAAAGCAGCCACTTTACCTTTGTGTAATGTTGCTTCAGGCTTCACTCAGTATGAGCAGCACATTGCTTGAACTCTGCACATGAACTTTGATCCAGTCCACTGCATACTTTTCATTGCCTGGAGCCCATTTTCTAGATGTCTCAACTTATGCTGATCTACATAAATAGATAAATCCAAGCTGATCAGGTGGTTAAATTGTTGATGTCAACTTAAAATTTTGATGTAAATCAAATGAATTAAAAAGTCAGGGCTTAAAGTCCTCATAAGCCTTTAAAAAAAAAAAAAACTTTTGCGGCACATTGACGCTCACGGCTATGCTGACTTACCTGTCTGAAAGGGAGCAATGAATAATTTGATCACATTTTTCATTTCACTCGAGTGCTGAACAAACAGGAATCTGTGATTAACAGTTTTAATTAGGATTCTAACTTGACAAATTCTTACAGCCTCGCAACGTGCCTAAGATGAATAAATCACTGGCCTGGGATCATCAAGCTGCCTCCTAAGTGAATGTGCCTCGAGATTACTTTGTGATTCCACAAACTGTGAGTCAGCCAAGGCTGAGTGTGTTTAACTAATCCTCTTCCCACCACATGTCAGGTGGAGGAAGTTTATGTCCACTCAATGAGCCGAATACCCCGCTCAGGTATTGGACCCCCAGTGCTCTGCAGTGTTTCTTCTTTGACTCTTGAAAGCTGCATGTCAAAACTGAGTGGAGCCAGTGTTAGTTAGCCTCACAGCGTGTAAGACGTCTGCACACCTGGGTTATGAGGGCACTGTAAAAATAATGGCAAAACATTTGGGGAGTTTTATTTAGAAGTGAAGCTTTGCTGCAAGTTGGGTTCAGTTATAGGTGATGCAGCGTGAAAACACTGATTTGTGCCATAGAGGTTGACAAAAAGACATAATTGAATTCCTCCTCTTAGTGGGTGACTACAGACAAAACTATGCATTTATTCTTAGTAACAGTGTTACACTGAAAACAAGTGTCATATCATTAATTAAGATATAATAGAGGAAAGCAGTGGCCCCAGTTAGAATCCCTGGGGGACACCATAATTTATTTATTTATTTTTTTTTTTAAATTTCTCACTTCCTCACAATCCATTTGGCAGTTAAAATGTGGTTTGTGCATATTCCTCTTATTCCACACGACACCCACATGCAGTTACAGCAGTGGGCTAGTGTAGGTTCAGCCATAATACAGCACCCCTGGTTTGATGCCTTGCCCAAGGGCACCTTCACAGTGTAATTAAAAAAGACTTCCAATGAACTAAATATATATAACGCACACAGTATCTTGTGATTTATTAAATCAAATGTAGCATTAAAATAAAGCAAGACTGCTGTTCTATCATCTCCATGAGGCGTAAGCATTTGGTCGTGTGTGTGTGTGTATGCGTTTGTGTATCTGTCTGTCGGCTGCTGTTCTCACATACTACAAGACCAGTCATATTTTGTGTGCTTATTTATGAATGTATCCAAAAGGATCTCTTGTGGTTGGGGTGATTCAAAATGATTGAAAATCTGCTTCATCGACAGTTTTGTACCATCATTGGCTGCTGACTCCACTTAGTAGGGGCCGCTAGTTTGCTGGAAATAGGCTTGGTTAAAAAAAAGATGCCCCAAAGTCTGTTGCAGGCCACATTTTGGCCTTCAGTGTGGCTCAAACACTAACATCCATGAGAGAGTTTGGACTCATTTTGAACCCGAGCATCTGCAGATTAATTCCATACCTGATATGATCCACTAAAGTTAGGCATGATAGGAGACGAATTAGTCCCCATTTATGTTATTTACGCCATCTTGACTGTAAGGGAGCCAAGAGGGACAATTCCACCAGGCACAGTTGGGCTGCTTGCAAAGTTGCCTAGAGTGGCCGCGATCAGCTCTGACTGCTGCATCACCACCAGAATGCAGCCTCCTTGGGGAGATCTGCAATCTACTAAGTGTACGACTCTAGTTAGTATCTGTACCACTTGGGCAGTGAACTGTGCGAGTAGTGTTAACCTCCTTAAATGCATGCTGAAAATCTGAATTAAATTTGTAGCGACCAGTGTCAGAATCACATCACCGCCCACCTGCCCGAGAGTTCATTCATGTTTCCTACAGTTAACACCCACAGTCAACCAATAATCAAATCCCAACTGTTCAAAAAACACTTGACGTCTGAACCCCACCTCTGGAAAACCTACTCGTCACGATGCATGAATGGTCAGTGGAGGAGAGAAACGGCAGCTTTACCTCGGCATCAGATCACGTTGCAAAGTCTGCGTTGGTGGTGGCAGCTTCTTCTGAAACAGATTGGGTTCAATGGACAGATAATATCGTCTCACATCAATTGCAGGCCCCTGAATCGAATCAAACCAAAATCGTGTCATGGCAGACTTTGTGATATTGTATTGTGATGAAACTGCTGATTTGCACCCCTAGTTAGACCACTCTTCAAATTAACTTGACAAGTAGAAAGACAAAAGGACAACGTTCTGACTCAACATTCTGGTATCCAAACATTATGTGCTTATACTTAGAGAATGTGTTGATTGAAACACTTCATAAAACACTGTATGTCTACTTTTTCCTTTTATCACTCGTCCAGCTTTTTCTAACCGTGCAGCAAATGTAAATTTATAGCTACAGAAAGTACTGCACTGTAAGTTTTGTAATAACAGTTTGGTTGGAGTTGTAGATGGAG
This sequence comes from Epinephelus cyanopodus, assembly GCA_026686955.1. NCBI lineage: Eukaryota > Metazoa > Chordata > Actinopteri > Perciformes > Serranidae > Epinephelus > Epinephelus cyanopodus. Next base: position 9,701,663 of record CM048920.1, read on the forward strand.
ACACGCACCATCCCTCAACCCCTGTGACCCGCCCTAATGCCAAATTTAAACATCAGTAATGTGCACTGGTGTCTGAAATTCCATTGTGAAATGTTAGATTTAAATCTTGATGATATGCATCGTAACTATTGTAATCAGACATCCCAAGCTTCGCCTCCATTATTAATTGTCCAAAGCGTAATGATTTATTGTAGTCCTGCAGAATGATTATTAATTTTCTGGTTGATTATACCTGTGGGCGGCAACAACACTGTTCTGCATATAAGCATCTGCTAAATGAAAAAGTATTCTTCACATGAAAAGACGTCCTTGGAGGAACAACAGCTCATTTTTGCTTTAATCAAACATATGTAAAAGTGCTGTTGATTAAGGATACTGTGGCATGCATTCAGAGGGGAAATATGTAATGAACATTATCAGATTTTCTTTGTTCAGACTTGAAAATGAAGGAAAAACTTTAATGTGCATGCATTTAAATCCAAGTGTTCTTTTGCATGCACGCTGTAACTTGGCAAAGCACTTCAATGCTGCACCCCAAACTGCACCTGCACCGCAACAAAAACGTGCAGCCCCAGCATATCACACTGGTGTGACACTGTTGGTTTACATTCCAAAGGAACAGCGGAGAGTGACAGGAGTGTGTGTACAATACAAGCCGCTCTCAGCCAGGCAAGTCTGGGTACGCCTGAGCCGCAAACAGCAGGCCAAGTTCAAACTTCACTCGGAGAATCACTGGGATCTCAACACTTAGAGGAATGCACAGGTGCAGACACTCAGCAGCAGACGAGCCCAGCTAACACTTGATCAATCTGACACTTTGCAGGGCCGATGCCAGTGACAAGTTCCTGTGGGATTGTGATCGGGCCTCATGCAACAGAAGAAAGAAGTCCGTTGAGCTGCTTTATTTCCTGCCTCCGGTCTTGCAGTAACCTGGCCCAGTAAATCCCTTTCCACTCCCCTGCTCGTTTACAGCATCACAGCTGATGGTTGTGTAATAACACTTTTACTCTGATGAGCTTGGCATCAGTATCCAGATGCATATTAATCTATCCATGTCCAATTAATCAATGCTGGATCGCATGCTGGTGCTCCTACATCTACTGATAGCAGCTGACATGTTTAAGCAGGGATCATCTTCCTATAGAATATGCATATATTTTAGCAAATAGTCATTTTTGCAAGTGCATTTATTAAAATTCTGCACTAATCAGTCAGGAGAGAATCCCTGAAGAGCTTTATTTGCAGCTTCATTGATCACAAGAGATATCACTGTCCCTCAAAGAAAATTTCCCAGGACTTTCATTAACTAAATTAGATTAAATATCCAATTAAATAGCTTCACTCATAAAATTAGAAAGGAAGGACATGATGTAGTGTTTTAATGATACTGATTAGGGATGTTGCTTAACATCACGGCGGTCGTATCCTAAATTAGACGTGTATTTGTCAGGAATGGTACCTCTGACACGCCGCTGCTGAGGAGGGGACTCTGTTCACCCTGTCCTCTCCGGCCACTAAGAAGGAGAGGCAGATTAATTAACAGACCTTTGCAGCCAATGAAGACAGGTGGCAATAATCCTGACAAGAGACAGATCTGAAGCCTCTCATACAAAACCAATTTCAACCGCACTCCATTTTTCAAAAGCTCATCAGGGTGAAGAACGAGAGAGTTGAACCCGTGTGGCTGCAGAATTTGTTTCTCTCTGATTGCCTTGTCAGGATATCTTATCCGATGGCAGATGACCAAAACCCCACCCTTCACAGACAAGCTCACCCTCTTTCTTTCTCTCTCTCTGACACACAAACTGTTTCACACAATGCATTCTGTGTCTTTGCCACTCACGCACATCCTCTCACACTGTCTTACACTTCCCCACAAAGACGCACACAGCCACAGTCGAGGTTTCAGCCAAGTTTCAGTCGGTGCGCTTGTCAAGCTTTCCTTTCTCACACAAATGCAGTTTACAAAGATAACAGGCGCAGATTTACCACTCTGAATTCTGTCTTAATATTTGAGATAGGCAGAGGTAGTCAGAAGCAGGCTGCTCATTTCTGCTCACAGGCCTTCAATCTGTGAGGCTTACAACTGTCACTGGTAGATTTTAACTAGCTAGCTAATTAAGCTAATGTGAGCTCCATGAGTTGTTTTGAAAACACTCTCCCCATAAAAATTATTACATATAAGGGTCAGCCTCATGCTCCCCAGCTCTATGTTCCCTTAATATAACGTACAAAACACACTTTCCATCCGTCTTCCTTTGGATTTAAATGATTTACAAATAATTATATATGTCTCTTGATATAAACTGACATTGTCAGAGATTGGTCAGGGATGTCATTGTAGTTCAAAATTGCAAAGGCATGAAGGCAGATGGTCGTTTCAGTTGCAGTTTGAATTCTAAAAATCTGTTTAGCAGTGTTGGATATATCAACGTCTAAAGCAAGCAACAACCTCGGGCTGAAAAATAAGGCTAAAACAGAAGTGCCACAAAACTGCAGTTCCTTTAACGGCCACTTGAGGCTGGCTCCGAGAGTGAGACAATGTCAACCCCCATGTTAAATGTCCAACTTTACAACAGAAATAAACATGTTTACAGCCTGGTACAAAAACAAGTTTGGCCTCTGTAGCTGATTTCAACATTCATGAAAACTGTACCAGGAGGTCCACCCCTCACTCCTCCACAGCTCTATCCTCTTGCCCAAATATGGTCACTTTCTCTCTCCAAAAAACACTTTGGCAACAGCAAAGAGCCAAATTTGAAGCTTCAGAACAGGAGTCCACAAACAATGGGTGACATCAAGGTAGCTATGTCCATTATTTTACAGTCTGTGGTCTAAAGTCAATTTATAGTCAAGGTTTTATAACATCAGCTGTCGACTGTACGCTGTTAGTAAGTGATTTAAACACCCAAAAAAAAAACCTATTTCACATAGGAAAAAAACAACATTGTTGAGAACAGAAAGCCCTTTCAGAAGTCTTAATGTGTCATGTTGAAAGGAAATGGAGCCTGGAAACATAGATATGCTCCCGTTGGGCCTTGACATTCCAAGCCAACGGCTGAGCATCACTAAATATTGGGCCTTTGGTGAGTATCTGCCTCAGTTTTTGTGGTGTGTCCTGCGCCGTTGGGATTGGTTGGCCCTTGTCTGCGTTTTTTGGCAGAATCAGCGTCTGAGATGTTGGAGCCCGTCTGTAAGAGAAATCACTTTGATTGAAAGTTCAGCTCGGAAGACGAAACGAGGAAAGCAAACAAAAGGCTTTAGTCAAGAGGGCGTGAGATCGGAACAAACGTGTTTTATTGGGTAGAATTATTTTTTAGACGTTGAGCTTTTTAGCAGAAACGTTTTGTAATTGTTTGTGTTATTGTTTCCTAGCGCACAATAAAACTAACATTGGATTGTGTTACAGTGTCCTAACTTGCTAACTAGCATCTTGAATCCGTCCTGTTGATCTTTCGGTTTCCCTTTTTGAATGACAAATACAGACTACAGCTGCTATGGAGAGCTATTTCCTTTCACATCGGCGCAGGACATACTTGCTGGTTGGCCATTGGCTGTAGTCATTAGCTGAGACACAGGCAACATGATGCAACATAACAGTTGGCCTTTGTCGCCACTAGTTCTTCAATGTTGGTTTGGTCTTCCAGGCCTTAAGATATGCTAATGCTGTGCTAACTCTTCGCCTTGTAAGTAACATTTGGTTTGGTTCCTACTGTGTGTAGTAAACTTCTTAGCCAGACATGCTAACATGTGCAGCTACATTAGAGCAGATAAAGATAGTTTAATCATTTCCCTTCACTTTTGCTATTGTTTTTAGGTTTTGAAAAGGCCCAAAAGACTTCACTCTCCAAACTCTTTACATAGATTAAATGTTAGATTCTTCCTTATTTAAACTGCTTAGTTTTGTTGGTCTAATTCAACAAAAGTTGTGTGAGAAATGTGTAAAATAAAAGTGAACACAGGAAAAGTTGTTTCCACAGTGGGCATTGATTCTGTTTATTTTGGTTATTGTCTCAGGTACAATGAGGGCATTTATCCAAACAGAATAGACCCCACTTGGTTTGCAGTGATATAATCAGCAGCACATTATAGTAATGCTACTATCCATTGGCAATTAGTGCATAATAATGTGCTGCACTTGCATTAATGTGATTGAGCATGTCTGCATTAGAGATCTGCATATGTAACATTCTTTCCTTACCACCACTCCAGCTAACACTCCTCAAGAGAGCCTCAGTGGTCGATGATAGGATCCACCCTGACTGTCCAAACACCGCTCCCTCAGGGACATTAATTTCCAAGCAGTCCCATGAGTGAGTCAAAAGGGAGAAAGCTCAGTGAGCATGAAGAGTAGGGAGTGGATACCGCACTTCTGTTTAAAAAAAAGTCTCTTTTTTCAAGGAGAAAGTATAATGGCAAATTAATTTTCCAGAGATTAATGTACAAGGTAAATATTTTAGTGTGAGTACTTATCTTCTAAAAAGTCAGAGGATGGACACCTCCTCACTCCCTTTTGCCTGCCCTGCTCTCCCAGTGTGTGTTGAAACAGCTTAGATGCATAAGGAGTCTAATGAGAGAAGAGATTCCAAGCCGCCTGATGGCTCTCATCAATCACCTTTCTCCTTTGGAGGTGTGATGCCGGCCGGGGGAAGGGGGCCACAGAGGGTCGGGTGGGAGGGAAGGCATCAGGCTTTTAATCTCAATAAGTTAATGGACTTTCTAGTCTGGTCCTGCTAAGTAGAACTTCATCCCTGTTGTTAGCAAACAAGCAGCATGTACACGGGAGACTGTCTCTGGAGCAGCTTGGCATTTCCACATTACACAGTTAATTTGTGTTGCAGCTTAAATTAGGAGATCTAACTAAAGTTTGTCGATACGCTGATAACAGCCAGTTAAAGGTTACTAAGTACTGAGTTTAGGAAAACATATCCAGATCTCTGCTGCAGCAGTTGTATATGGTACAGTTCCTTGGTAAATATATTAGCAGCTTTTGGCAAACTTGTTTTTTTCCATGCTTAGCTGAAGGCATCTACAGTAATCATCCCAAACTCCTAAACCACACAGGACACAATACTGTCATTGATCCTCAAACAATTTAAACTGACTCTACTAACACACATAAAACAGCACATGGGATAAGTCAGCCTTCAGGGCTTTCTGTCAGAGAGACCTTTCTGGAAGAAATATTTTAATTTGAACCCAAACCATGAACTTTTTCATAAAACTTCAGAGTTATCTGGCTTAAAGCCCTGAAGGCAAACTTCTCCCAACAGCAAACATCCAGGTCCAAGACTTCATCTGTCGTCTGCCGGTCATTGTTTACAGTCTGATTAGCAAGTTGAGATGCTATATGAGTCATTGCACTCTATAACAGCTATCAAATTTAAACCTAGCTAAACAAATTTAAAAAAGCTATTAAAAAGCTAAATTATCATCAGACCATAGTCGATGAGGGGCAACGGCGCAGGACACACTGAACAGACAAGTGTGACAGATGCTCACTGAAGGGCCAATGTTGACAAACAGCTAACCGTTGGCTTGGTGTCTCAGGGCCTTAAAAATACAAACTGGGGTCGAATGATGCCACTGTTTTTTGGTTCTGTATAAACAAGCAAAGGTGGTATAAAGAAGGGACTTCATAGTGGCACTATTGCACAATCTCTGCCCCCTAATAGTCAACCAAATGTTAGTCAACCAGAAAGGTCATTAGTTGGCAAGATTTCATTGGTCGCTTAGTTGCAGAAAAAAAAGTGAAACTCTATTAGGAGCAGTGCCTTGTAAAAATAAATCAAAACCTATATGACTGGACAATGTGGGACAGGACAGTCAGACAGGAGTCAGGTTAATTTCCAGGGCTGGTACCTGCGGTTATTCCACAGGCTAGTTAATAACATGTCGGGCAGGAAATCCAAAGTGTGGGATCATTTTGAGAAGGTGAAGGACGGACCCAAGGTGATATGTAAACTCATCTTCATTGGTCAGCTACACACATGACGTATCATCCGAAACATGGAAGTAGCTACATGCCCATTAGCCCACAGCGTCATTAACAGGCGGCTCGCTCAGTGTGTGACGTGCACTTGTAGATAAAATATAGGCCTATGTTAATGAAGGTTCATTCATACGGTTTTGTATTTCTCTGTAATGTAGCACAGTGTTAACAATGTTACTGAGACCATTCTTTCTCACACGGGCGACTAGTTGACTAAGTGACGACTATTGGTCAACTGGGAAAATTCTTAGTCAGGGGCAGCCCTAGTGTTTTCAGTGTAAACTGTATACATGCTGTCTTTAAATTCAAAGTTTTACAGGCAGAGCGACAGCACCAAAAGAGGGTGAAATTAAAAATGATACAGGCGTTTCTCTGACTGTGCTGTATCATGTTTTCCCCTCTGTACTGGTTTGTTTCACTCTGAGCTTTACATCTGAGAAGACCTTTATGTTGTTAGAGTTTGATACTATATCTGAGAGAATGTTACATATATTTAAATCGCAGGTCAAACATGTGTGACCGTGACTTTATAAGGATAATAATGTATTTGTGCCTTTCGTCCCCTTTGCTGTAGCAGTGTGACAGCTCTGCTTAATTAATTATCTCCATGCTGGACAGTGTGTTGTGGCTGTACCTTCTGGAGGGAGAGGGGGGGTAATGTGGAAAATATGCAGAAAATGTATTTGGGTTGACTGTCCGGCTATTAATAATGATTGTGTTTGGATAAATAGTGCCCTACTTTCAGAATCTGTGGATCTAAATATTCCCAATAGGCTGCTTCCCTCCTGTATTGATTGATCGGTATAGTGTTTAAAGGTCACAGTCATAAAACATCAGGATGTAATTAACACACTGTGATTTTTAACCAGTGGTTAAGACATAGCTTCTCACTCCGTGTTTATGATTATTGAGTGTTATTTGAATTTAAGATTAGGTGCAGAGGAAATGTAATTTGGTGTTTCTCACCAAAAAAGGGACCTGCCAGTGTGATACATATCCTCATATAGTGTTCCTTTAATCATGTTTTTTCTTCAAGGAATAGATGGACTGTTGTGTCTCCTTTTCCTCTGAACCACCAGCCTCCAAAATACTGAAACCCTGCTTACATTCCACGCAGAGACAAGACAGATGTGATGGTCCGTCTCCTTATTGTTACTTTACTCTCTTCACAGATATTTAATTTTGCCGAGGGAATACAATGACCATATTGAGCTGCTTTTAACCCAATTCAAACTGGCTTGGCCTTGATATGACTAAAGGCTGATGTCCTACTGATGGATGTGACGCTGACAGCTTCATTTAAATTCACCTTTTCACCATTTTCACCAAAGTATGTGTTATTGCTTAAACACTGACCACCACATTTAGTTCAGTTTTTAATAGCCTGTGTTATCCCTGCCTAAAACACAAAAGAAAGCCTTCACTGTGTGGCAACACATTCGCTCTGTTGTTACCTTGGGAGTCGAGTCTATTCATATATCCTCCAAGATTGAAAACACGTGTTTTGGTTTTGTGAAGACATTTATCTGAATGTCTGGGTTTTCTCTGGCAGAAAGGATGGAATAAGCTTACATCTCTTTTCTCTCTAATGGCCTGCACACAGAGGAAACTGTTGTGCATTATGAAACCAAATGCAACACGATTCATAAATTCAACATCAGCTCTTGATTTATATTTGATTAATTTAATAAATAATTAGATAGAATTTCAAATTTAATCAATCCTGAATTATTAGTCGCCACTTTCCAAATGAATTGAAATAGATATAAATGTAATGACCTGACTGTGAACCTGAGATACAGCTTTAGCCTGTCAAGTGTTATGTTAAAAGTCCAGATACGGAATGTTTAAAATGGTTTCATTTGAAAAAGAAAAAAACAGTTCACTGGGTTGTGTGGTGACACTGGCTCAAACCCAGTGGATCCAGTACGACAGGGTGGAATGAGCAGAGCTTAACATTGTCCAGCACTCTGCCAGAATAACACCGTGGGGCCTTTTTAGATTCAAAAGTAGATATTTATATGTATATGATTATGTCTACAGACAATATTCTTGCACTTTTTAAAGATAGATACGCAAACACTGACTCAAATAGGACTCAAATCTGTCTTTTATGTGAATGTCTTTTGCTTGACCCATTCACCCACCACGTCTTGCTTCCTATATGGACTGTGTCACTCCTTCTACGATTTTCTGCTGGTACATTTTTCTTGTAAATGTATCACTAACATCTCAGTAAATATCTGAGGTTCGTTAGTACTGGCCCCAATTGTGACTCTTTGTCCTAATCCTAACTGCTTCTGACCTTGACACATAAATGTGACGTTTTATTACTATAACTGAAACTTTAAACCTTTTTTTTTAATGGAAGTTTGTATAAAAGGTTTCCCCTTTAAAAATGGTTGAGCCCTTCTGTTTTGAGTTTGCATGTTCTCCCCGTGTCCTCCCACAGTCCAGAGACATGCAGGTTAACTGGTGACTCTAAACTGTCCGTAGGTGTGAATGTGAGTGTGAATGATTATCTGTCTCTATGTGTCAGCCCTGTGATAGTCTGGTGACCTGTCCAGGGTGTAGCCTGCCTCTCGCCCAGTGTCAGCTGGTATAGACTTTTTACAGACTGTGAGGGCTAAAATGCACAGGGGCCTAATTCTGCTTTACACACGTTCACTACATTTTACCATCAGGTAGGGATTAAAATATGTAATAATTAAGATCAGTGTTTATGATCATCATCAGAATGTATGAGAGGTCACATAAACTGGGCTTTTATGCCAAAATTTTTCTCACTGTCTGGCTCCTCCACGTCCTTGTGGAAAGCCCTGCATCTTATCTCACCACAAGCTGTCTCCAATATCTTTCATTTGTATTGTTTGTCAGTGTTAATTTCTTCTTTTTGTGAACGCCCCTTCCCTCCATTCTTTCTCGTCGTTCCCAAGCACATTTCAAATGCAGAGTTTTTCCCTTGAATGAGACGCTAACACAGGATTTACAAATTCCTTGGCTGTAATGTTTATCTCACGGTCCTTACTGTGCATTTATTAAGAGAGGTTATAATCTGAAAACACAAGGAGGTGTTTGGTTTTCATTTGGCTGCACCACTGTTCCACCGCGAGAAGGAAAAATCACCACAGAAGAACCTGATATGAGAGGAAACCACAACCCAGTAATTTAATCAGAGCTACTAAAATCAAAGGAGGTAAAAGTTCAGGATCTGAATGCAGTGAAATGTATCAGTTCCTTAGAACCTACTGACATAGCTCACTTGTGGAGGAGCAAGCCTCGACAGAAAGGGCTGAGTAATGAAGATGGATGCATTCTGTTATCAGGCAGCCACTTACTGGGGCCTGATGTAACCTTAAACATTGAGGATAGCTCAGTTGCACAAAGAATCTAATTAATGAATAGCAGCCATGAAAGAGGACAAGGCAAGTGTGCATTTGCAGATGAATTCCAGACACTAATCAAACGCTGTTCAAGCGGTTTGGTTTGTCTCCAGAGCAAGGCGATATTTGGCGAGGATTTAAGGCGATGTTTGCATGCTGGCTTGATGACTGCATGCGTGCTTCAGTGTTTTTATGTATGTGCCTGTGTGAGTGTTTTCTTTGTTTTATTTCTGTTTTTGAAGTGCAAAGCCAGACGTTAGAAAGGACTGGATGTACAGAACAGGTGTGAGGTTGGATTGTTGAGTTATTTCAACAATAGGGGTTTGTTTACTCTCCATTATGGGGTCCTACTACACTTACAAGGATTTCTATATGGGCAAAATCGTGTCCTGTTGTACTTGCTGCACCTTTATCTCAGTATATATTGATTGTATTAAGCTGGAAACACGCTACACAATTTAAAACCCAGTGGCCACTACACCAGTTTGTGTCAAACAGAGCAGGCCGCCACAGACAACTTGTACTGGGAAGGTTCAAGGGGCAGAACTCTGGCCTTAGACAAAATCATTTAATGACTAAAATCTGGATGTGGTCCACATGAAGCATTCTTTATTTGTTGAGAACACCAATCTAAGCCCACTGTCTTCTGCCTGTAAGTTCGACATTAATTAGGCCAAATCTTTTCACACTTTGTAAAGATGTTAACAGGACTAAGAGTCGGCGTAGTCTGGTTCCAGACCTCTGAATAGCTGCAGATATCTCCGATTTGTTTAGCAACTGAAATAGGTCAGGTCTCATCCCATCTATGTCTCTGTCAGCTGGTTGGAGAGAGTCAACCAATCAGAGCTTTGTAAGTGTGATCAAGAATGATGAAGTCATTTTTCTGCATACCAAGCTAGCTACCAAGCCACAACCTCCTCCGCTGCAACGGTGATGCGTACAGGGTTCCCATCTTAATTTAGCATGTTAGCATCTTAATATTTGGCAATTAGCACTTAAGAGTAAAGTTTGGGCTGATGGGATTATCATTAGTTTTGAAGGTGTTCGGCCAGAAACCAAAGTGAATTAATGGGGGAACCAGTCAGGTTTTTAAAGTTGAAATAGTTTTTTGCTTTAACTTATCATTATGAAGTAAATGTTGATTTTACAATGTAATGGCCATAGAGTATTGACACCATCAGCATTTATTGGTTCCCATTCACCTTATTTCTGATTTTATCCAGTTGGAGATATAAGAGGTGGTATGTTCTACATGTTTTATCTCCCAGTCCCTCTAAATCCCTCTAGGCAAGAGGATTAGCGTACCATTAGCTAACATTTATTACTGGAAAACACCAGTTCCAGATCAGTGCTGGAAATCATGCCCATAATTTACAGAGGGTATCATACGGGCTAAGAACTGGGTGAATAAACCTTGCTTTGCTCTGCAGTTCTGTCTGTCACTGGGTATGATCTCCCAGGAATATTGCACTACGGAAGTACATCAACCAATGTGCAGCTGAAACAGAAAGAGGATAGCGCTTTTGTTCTTCCTGGTAGCTATCAGTAGCTTTTCCCAGTAACCAAAGAGTATCAGTGAAGGTTATTTGCAGTCGTGGAAATGGCAGATGGTGTCATGACTGCAGTAACTGTGGAAACTGTGCAGGGCTCTGAGGAAAACGGACGGCAATTTGGGGGGAGGGGGTCCACTTTAAAGTTCATCCATAAAGGGCTATAGTTGTCTGTACACAATTTCATGTCAATCCATCCAGTAGTAGTTGAGATATTTTGGTCCGGACCTAAGTGGCGGACTGACTGACAATGCCAACCATAGAGCCATGTCGTTAGCTCTGCTAAAAAATCTCGACAGTGTTTGGGGCAAAACCCTGGATTTGCAAAACTCTTGCAAGCCACATCAAAATATTCTTGTCTTGCTGTTTTATGGTGTGATAACGCTGTGGTAAAGGTTTGGTTAGGTTTAGGCACAAGAAGCACCTCGTTATGGTGAGGGAAAGATCATGGTTTGGGTTAACCCTTTAAAAACAGACATCGGGAGATCTTTGTTTGCATGATTCTGTTTAAATAGATCTAAAATAAGAACCATAATAGATGAAGCATTCATTCTTATTGCAGCAGAAAGCTGAGGCTTCTGTCTTCCCAGTAATCATCTCATGGTCATATGTTACTTTACCAAATGTGATATTTTAATGTAATTACACCAGTATTTTCCTGTAATGGCTGTGGGGGGTCATTGTTTCTATAATCCTGGATATATATTGATGTAAAAGAAAAACCATAATGGCTAAAATGTTCGTTCTTTTTGCAGCAGAAAGCTAAGGTGTCTGTCCTCCTTCTCATCATGTAATTATCTTTGGTTACTTTACCTTACTTGCGGCGCAAACGTAGTATTTCACCATAATTACATCAGATTTCCCCCAGGAATTACCCTTTAATATCCAAAGGGGAAATTATTGTTTGCATAATCCATCCATCCATCCATCCATCCATCTTCTAACCGCTTCATCCTCTTGAGGGTCGCGGGGGGGCTGGAGCCTATCCCACCTGACATTGGGTGAGAGGCAGGGTCCACCCTGGACAGGTCACCAGACTATCACAGGGCTGACACATAGAGACAGACAACCATTCACGCTCACATTCACACCCACGGACAATTTAGAGTTATCAGTTAACCTGCATGTCTTTGGACTGTGGGAGGAAGCTGGGATGCCCAGAGAGAACCCACGCTGACACGGTGAGAACATGCAAACTCCGCACAGAAGGACTCCCCCACCCGGGATCCAACCGGGAACCCTCTTGCCTTGAGGCGACAGTGCTAACCACCACACCACCATGCCGTCCTTTTGCATAATCCAGTATACATATATATATATTGATCTAAAATAAAAAGCAGAATAGCTATAATATACATTGTTTATGCAGCAGAAAGTTAAAGGTCTTGTCATCTGTGTTGTCAGGTTGTACGTTCGTAATGACGTCATTGTGCTACGCTATGCGCAAAAATGTGCGGTGAATGAATGATTTACACTCTGCTCATAAACATATCTCAAAAATAAAGTAATATACATAGTTCAAATATTAGTATGGAGTGGTAAGAAACATTTTATTTATGTTTCTGCATTTAAAAATCTTTCAGATCATTAATTTTTGTGGTTTTATTTCGTACAATCTGATGAAAGAATAAGTCTGATTTTTGTTTATATGACACAATTTCAATACTTTTATGAATTATCATTTATTGTTTATTGACTTACATAACCTTTTAGGGATATGAAGCATTTGAACATACTCTAAGACAGAGTTCAAAGGATTAAAGTGATCACCTGAAACATAGAACATGAAGTCTTTTGGGTGTTTTGGTAACTCTGAACTGTCTATAAGGCATGACCTTCTAAAACTGAAACTATACTGATGACAGTTAAGATTTTTCAGTGATCAGACGGTACAGTGTGACTGTGATGTCATGAGACCTGCTGTCTTCTCTCTTGTCCAGTACCAGCTCCAGAGGAGTTCTCCGTGGCGGTCGGTGAGCTTTCAGTGGCGAACGTGGCTTGTGTCGATCACTGCGCTGGTTCTGCTGGCTCTGGTACCTTATGCTGTTTACTGCATGATGACCGCCTTCACCGACCCTCCTCCTCCCAGCACCTTTAAAGTGGCGGCCGCCTCTTTTGGTCTGCTGACGGAAATCCTGCTGATCAAGTAAGTTTTTAATATTCGTTGAGCCTCATATCTGTACTTTTTAAACTTGCTGTGAACTTCATATAAGGTGACAAACACAGTCAGAACATTAATGATTAAAACGATGACGACGCTCTTTCCTCTCTGGTTGTGTTCTCTGTGTTCTCATCTGCCAAATACAAACAATATTTTTAAGCAACATTTCACTTTTATGCGAGTTTCAAAACAAGACGCGGTGAGCATCGGTGTCATCCAAATAATCATCTCTGAAAACAAGCTGTTGTCCGACCCCCAGCACGCCCCCACCTCTCTTGTTTTCACTTATGCTTCTTTCCCATTTTGATATTGCTAATTGGAATGATGCCTGCGGTACTGTAAACCATTAGTAAATGAACAGTCTGTTTTTATCAACATTGAGCTTGTAAATAATGCATTAGATTCCTGGCATAAACAATATCTACTCTGTGATTAGAAAGCAACATATGGCCGATACTGTAATCAGATTACAAATACAGGTTATGTAATCTGTAATTGCCTAAAGCAGAGTCTCAGTCAGGCTGAAGAATATCTACTGGATTACTTGGAATTATGTTCGACTAGTGTGTTTACAAATAATGTGACATATTGACTCGCCTTAATCGACTGAATGCTGGGATTTCCACGAGCTCCCCTGCTTAATAAAATTGTGAAGGGAGTAGTAGAAGTGATGTAACTCTCCGATCACTCTCAACTGCTGTTCGTGCCAGTAGCAAAATTAAAACTTTGTGTTCTACATCTGTCCTTCCTCCAGTATTTGTCTTAACTTAAATAAGAGGCTGTTTGTAATTAACTCAACAAGGCTCGTAACTTTTTTCCCCCCATTAAGTGCCTTTGCGAGGAATGTGGCTGGTGAACTGGTAATTAATAAATATGGTTGCACTGGTAATGTGCTTCTGCATCATTATGTTGTTGAAGCCCTTATCCACGCTAGTAATGAGCTGTAATTTTATGACAGGAAATTGGTTTGTTTACAACACATTCAGCAGCTTTCAGACGAGCTGCGTTCTTGGCAGATCTCAGCTGCAGGTATTTGCTCGTTGTTTGAAGTTGAAAGCGGTTCAAATATGTTGTCATGCTAACAATTATACTGTTAAAATACTAACACTTTGCTAATGTGCATGAATCACTCAGAATAACTTCATTACACTTTTTGTGTTGTTTTTGAAGCTTCAAAGCCTGAAATTAATCCAGTTCAAGCGTTCCTCAGATTGAAGGTACTGTACATTATGTCATTAAGCTTAAGTTTAGTATTTCGTTTCTTACCCCTATTTTCCCATGATTTTGTTTCTGAGTGACAAATGGGAACGACGAGTTTTTAAAATTGGTCCAGTTTGGAAGAAGAAGGCTGCAGTGTAACCACTCAGGACACATTTTCACAGTCAGTGTACATCCACTAGAAGTTTGTTTTTTCCACAGACAGGCTCAGATTGTTATTCTAAGGGCACAGTCAGTCCGGGGACTGCTGAGAAATGCCAAAAAATTTCACACTTTCATTTGGTTTAGTTCACTTTCACACTGCACTTTTTGAAGCGGACAAATCACCTGGACAACGTCACGCAGTTACAACAGCTGCTTGTTTGGGGCGGTATTGCCCGAAACAAGCGCTGACCAGGAAGAAAAAAGGCATGAGGAAGAAGAAAACCCGGCTCATCGATTGGCCAGGACCAAAAAATGGAAATCCATCCCCTTCAGCCGGCAGCCAGCAACTGTGATATATAGTCCTCTGACCATATATCAATAAGTGCCTGCACCTCCTCACTACTCCACGACTGCCCATGAGATATTTTCACAAGTCTTTTTTTTTTTTTTTTTTCCTGGCAAAAATGCACTGTGCTCTACGTCACTTCTGCTCTTTGGTTCGCTGGATGGTCAGTTTGCATTTCCCACTGTACGCAAACCACACCAGGGTTCACTTGCAAGTGAACCGAGACCTCCAGTTATTAAGTGGACCAGGGTTCACCCGTTTAGTCCGCACTAGAGTTCGAATGAGCATTCACACCACTCCTAATGAACTGAACTCTCTGTGGAAGCGGACCAAATAGCCCCAGTGTGAATGCGTCTAAAGTGTGTTACAACAATGAACAGGATCCCTACAGAGATAGACCATTTTTTAAAAGTGTAAGATCTTTTTTAACTAGAAACAGCCCCAGAACTGCAGTCCCCAAACCCACCAGACTCCATTTAAATAAACAGTAATTTTAGCATATATACAGGCAGTCTATTTTCACATCTACCTGAATTAAGGGTTAATTTCAATCAACCAGAGTTAGTGATTGAACAGTGGAGAGACAAACCAAGAAGGTGTTAATGAGTTTCATTTTGTTTCTGTCAACTTTAAATACAGTGTGTTTGTGATGATAACAATTCTGTTCATTAAAATGTAGTCAGGTGTGTTTGGCACAAGCTTACTATAGCTAAAATAGATTAAAAACTAAAACTAGATGTGAAAAAAACATTTTTGTTAACTGAAATACAAATAAAAACTAGACTTCAGAAAAAACTGAAGTGCAACTAATTAGAGTAAAGGCATACAGAATATCTTTGTGGTAAGATTTGTCAACACAATAAGGAGTTGTGGGTACGGGTAAAGGTTAGGGAGGGGAGAAAATTAACATTTTTAAAGTGGGGATAGAGAGAGAGGGGATGACATGCAGTAAAGGGCCTGCACACTGGAATCAAAATGAACTGAATTACAAACCAAAATTGAAAAGTAAATAAAAATGCAAATCTATAATAACTGGTTTAGGGATGAAGATCACTTGGCTGTTTCTGGTTTAAATTAAAAAAAAATTAAAAAAAAAAAAAAAAAAAGGTCTTTCTGTGTAGTTATCCTTTCTGTCATGTTGTCAGAAACTCATAATAACAGTCTGAGCCTTTCAGTGGCACAAACAAGCACTTTTAATGGACGTACACTGACGGTGACAATGTGCCCAGAGTGGTTACATTGCAGCCTGTATTGGCGATGCCAGCTGCTGCAGTCTCACTCACGACTGGACCAATTTCTAGACCAATTTTGTTCAGTTATTTAAACAGAAAAACATAGGTTGGAAAATACCAAAGTTACGCTTTAAAGGAGCAGTATGTAGGATTTAGTGGCATCTAGCAGTGAGGACTGCAGATTGCAACCAGCTGAAACTTCTGTCATATGCCAAGCATGAACTCCTGGTTGGAATTTATTCAGTGTTCATTGTTTAGGAGTTGTTTTTTTTACGAGGAGCTGAATTATCCACAGATGTCTCCTCCTCTCCAAAACAAACAGACCAGCTGATTTAAACCGGTAGATTCGCTGAATTAACAATTTCATGTTTAAAATCTGTGTTTTTCCAATGCTGTTTGGCTCAGTCTGGAGGGGCTGCTAATTCCGGTGGATGCTGAGAAAACATAAATATCCCTATCTAGAGCCAGCGTTGGGTTTGTCCAATCTGGGCTACTGTAGAAACATGGCTGTGCAACATGATGCTCTCTTTAGATGAGGACCAGTTCCCTATGTCATATTTTTAGGTCATTATGTACTTATTATATTATATTACATTTCTGCCTGTATATCCCCTTAACCCTGCACACTGGAGCTGTAAAATGGAACCTATGACACTGGAGGTATCCCACTGCACTGAACAGGTTTTCTGTTCACTGATGCTTACACTGTCACTGGTACAACTGGAAGGTTGGTGGGTGCCCTTATTAGGATTGGTGGGCCTCACATATCTGTGCCCCATGGTGCTTGTGCTGCCTGGGATGTGCCAGCCTCCTGCTGCCCCCTGTCAGGGTGCATCTCAGTCACTCTTCACCCCGAGGGTGGAAGTCCTCATGAGGAGCAACCCCTCCCCCCCACCTCTCACCCACCACACGGCCTGGTAGGCTCTGAAACAGAAGCAAGACAGAGATGAACAAGTGAACAGTTCAGAGTGACCTTTTGTTGTGTTGATGAAATGGTAACATGCAGTAATGCCGGTTTATTGGCAAAGCATTTCGTTATCCTCACAGTAAATGAGCCTCTCTGTTATCTGTTGTTGGTTGCCATGGCGACAACACATTATACACTAGTTTAGTTTGCTACAAAACAAGTTATCGAAATGTGTCATTAAGGATCAGTTCTGGATAGATTTGATGAAAGATGTTTGGGAATCTTTTATCTATATTTTCCTTATTGTCTTATTGATGCGTGGTCATGTGTATGTGAATGTGGTCTCTATCACCACATTCTTTATGATGCCCTTAAATTAATCAATGGATGTAAGTGTTTTCAATTTTAGATATTTTATAACTAACAACAAAAGAACAGAAGTATTTAATAATGAAGAGAGCTATGTAGCCTGTGTAATTCTACTACTGTGAATATTATATGTTAAAATGCAGTTAGTACTTACTGGAAAATTTAAAAAAAAAAAAAAAAAAAGCTGTCCAGGTTGACCTCCGTCTCTGGTAAGCTCGGTGAACAGCTTGTTTATCTCCATGGTAACGGATATATGTGTCAGAGGGTTAAAGTTCAGGTCTTAACGTTAAGGAAATAGTGTGTCCCGACTGAAGAAAAAACATTCACGATTCAGAACGCACCCCATATTTGGATCTGAGAGTGGAGCTAACCCTAACGCTAGCTGCTAGCTTGGTTAGCACAGTGCATTTACAGCTATGGTTAACTGTGACAATGCTAATGCTAATGTTCACCCGCAAAAACAAGCTTAAAACCATAAAAAATAAATGTACTTACCAGAAAAACCGAACATCCAAATCCTTAGAGGGTCAACCCCAAAACATGCA
Source organism: Epinephelus cyanopodus (assembly GCA_026686955.1). Classification (NCBI taxonomy): domain Eukaryota; kingdom Metazoa; phylum Chordata; class Actinopteri; order Perciformes; family Serranidae; genus Epinephelus; species Epinephelus cyanopodus. The sequence goes on from CM048920.1 coordinate 9,719,510, forward strand.
CAGACGACATGTGCGTCTTTTTCTTTACTGTGTTTAAAATTGTGGATTTTTGTACTATATGTTGTATTATTAGACTTGTCTTAATTGAAGAAATGCAGTTCATAAAGTTTCACTAATTCAGTAATAAACATTTTAATATCTATAGAGTCTTAAAAATAAAAGTTCCCTGTAAGTCCTGGTAAAATAAAGCAGATATCTAAAGTAAAAACAGGACGCAGGAGAGAAACTAAACTCCAAACCACAGAAATTCAGTTAGAAGCTACAGACGTACTGAGAGCTGAACACAGAGACTTTGAAAAACTCTTCCTCTCTGGTCTCCTGAAGACAGAGGTGGGGAGAGTCTCACAGAACACACGGCTTGTCTGATGTTATGTGATGCAACTTGACCCTATATCGATATAAATGGTATTGTCTAAATCTATATCTTGCTTGAAAATATATCGATATATTGTTAAAAACTCAATATATCACCCAGCACTAACTGGGGGTCAGAATAGCCACAACAGCACTGCAAAATAGGACCGGATGTAAGAACATCATGGTATTTTTGACACACTGCATCTGATATATTAAATCTTTTATTGGTATACTATATAGTATGATAGTGTGGGTATTGGAACGTATAGATGGTCACTTCTGGCTCCTCATTTCCAAGATGGGAACTGTCAAAATGCCGAATTTGAGGCTTCAAACCAGTGGGTGCGTCACAGTGGCTACGTCCATTATTTCATACGGTTTATGGTTAAACATAAAGTTGTCCTGTATTATAAAGACACTTTATCTTCCGACAGTAAAAGCAGGACAAGAAAAGGGAGCACAACAGCTTTGGGTTAAAGAGCTAAAAGCTGCAAATGAATGCAAAATGAGCCCCACTGACTTGAGCATCATTTGTTTTTCCTCACAAACTTCTCTCTGACGAACCCGTCTCATTTCCATCGATTGCACTCCGGCCTCTTCTCAACATTTCGAACCTCAAACAGAATCTTTTTGTTGCCCTCCTCTTTGCGCTGCAGGTCTGTTATTGGACACATTCACAAAGTCACATGACATTTGTCAGGCTTGAACTGCCTTTCAGAATGCTGTCACACAATATGCGCCCTCTCCTTCCTCTACTGTCACGGCGAGAGTCGGGGCGCTGAGACAGTGCCCTGACCATGCAGCTCTGCACTGTGAATTTTTATATGCCATTGCCTGGAGGTTAGAAACTCTCATTATGCCGTGTTAGATTTATTAAAATAGATTATGGAAATGTTAATTAAGTCATTAATTACATTATTTAAGCAGCATTGACAGATAAGGGAGTGTGTGTGTGTGTATGTGTGTGTGCGCGTGTGTGTGTGTGAGGGGGGTGTCGAGCTCCCTGGGTGGTTTAAAAGGATGTGATTGGTGACAAGGGACACTGTGGAGATGGCGTCTAACCGCTAGCGCTGACATGATACAAAGTGGCCTACACTGCTCTCTCACCTCACGCTACTGTCTACAGCAGTTTGCAGAGCTGCCTGAGGACGAGTAGCTCATCGCCCTTTTGCAGATACAAGTGTACACAAGGGTACAAATGTACTTTTTTTTGTGCAGCGACTCCACATAAGTTAAGAGAATTTGGGCGCAGTGCTTAAACACTCTGCTTTACATTTTCCTTTGTGTGAGTATTTGGATGGAGCATTTGCCGTGACGTTTGAGCAAAGGCCTCAAACCATATTTCCAAGCTGTTCCCGAGGAAAACACAACGGCACAATTGTAAGATGAATTGCCCAGGAGTTGATACTATGGACTCTCTTATCTGTTGACAGTTTAGTTACCACGAAGCACAAGAAATGTGTTTTCCAATTCTCTGAGAATTGAGCTTTTCTTTGTCCCATCAAACCTATATTAAGGGAGGGAAAATTGCTCTGATCACACTTGATAAGAACAAATGATAGATGTTGTAAACAAGCAGAATGCTTCAATTCTGATCTGAGGCATTGATTCGCCTCAGCAGCCAATTACTGTGTGGACTGAGGTTATGCATCCAGTCAATCTGCGGGGAAAGGGATTTTTTTGTTTTCTGTCCAGTCTGTTACTTTGCACCCAGCAGTTAGTAAAGATGTTAAACTGTTGAATTAAAATGTATTATCAACTGTTGGAGTTAAATAATGAGCGCCGGTCTTGATTCCTCAGCTCCTCTGTCAGGTTGCCAGGCAGTAGTGGAAGATGTACGTCTTGATATTAAGTGGCTACTGATTGTAGGAAATGATACAGTATGAGGCTGTTAGACCACCTCAGATTCAAGCTATTGTGATTAGCTCCTAGTCAGTCACATGAACCTCAGAATAACTAATTCATAGCTGTGATGGTTGGTATGCTCCGACGTGAAGAATCACATAATAGCACTTAACCCCCCACAAGACTAAAACATGCAGATTTTTCCTGTGTGATAGCAGCTGAGTACACTGTGGGAGAACTACACCGTGCCTTTTGTGTTTTCAGCTGTTTTATCTTTTGCCGTATAAAACCTTGAAAATGTCTGCTCACCTGCTTATTATTTCTTAAACACTGCCCACAGCATGTCTCAGTGGAGGTACTTTCAACCACTTCGCTAATCACCAGGCAGTGATGCTCAACCTTATCGCCAGAATTGATGCTGGAATGTATGTTTCTGAAAGAGATACGTTACTTTTGTGCATTGTTATGTAGCAAATATGTTATGTTACATTTCATAAACGCTGTGGTTAACGTGGTTAGATTAAAGCAACTCTTACCTTTCTTGCATTTCACACAGCACTTAAAAAAATGTGAACATCCACAACTCCCACCTCCCTCCAAAGGCCTACTCTCCCCTCCTCCATTACGTCCTCATACGTCTATGGTAGACGTAGGCGTTGGCATGGTAACGTTAGCTACACAAAAGAGGAGGGCGAGTGTAACGTTACAAATGCATCCCTGGAGTTTTAAAACTCAACCAGTCAGTGATGACTGATGAGTTTTAGAATAAGGTTACAGTGCTAACGTTAGATAGTAATGTTAACATTACTAGTCAGTGGAAACGCACAAGGGAAATAACGTTAATATTTCAGAGGCTATCCTACAGTAGGCTAACGTTAGCCATTAGCAACTAGATGCTGTGTTGTCATATATAACATTATGAACTGAACTGAACTTCTTTATTTGTCATTTTTATGCACAGCACAAAAAACGAAGTGACATTTCGCATACCCCAAGCAAAAAGAAACAAAACATTTGAAAACAATTTGTGCAACATACAAGAAAGAACATATAGTGCAATAGTAAGATGAAAAGGGTCAATATTTCACAGTCAAAAACTCCACATCCTGAGAGCAGAACTGGGAGATCCTCTAAAACATCACAGCACCATGAATTGTTGTGTGCACACCACAAAGCTTACCAGATGATGCAGCCTCCCTGTCTGCTCTATGTAGTGTTAGCCTCCTTAGCTCAACACCGGCGTCTTATATGTTACCATTCATCCATGTCTCAGTGAACACAAGGACGCAGCAGTCCCTCACTCCTCAGTGAGTGGATCTTCATTGTCGGATGTAATCATTTCGTGTCCAGCGAGCGGACGTTCGCCAGAAGGCCGCTGGGAACAGCTGGTTTGATGGGGTTAGCTGTTAGCATAGAGCTAACCCCTCCGCGCTTCCCCCGCTTCCATGTCCTGTCACAGCGCTGCCAGCGTCTTCCCTTCGGGACATTTCCAGACAACCATGGTCATCTCAGGTTACTAGTTTATATCCACAAGCGTCCCTGTTACTAGCATATTTGTTGTCTCACAGACTCAGGGGTGGAGGGTATGGGGGAGATGTTGTGCAAGCGGTTACATCTGTCGGAGGCCTCCACGTGGGGAAGACAGACAGCAGACAGCAAACTCCGATCAATCATTTTCTTAGAACCATATGAGAATGGTATAATTATGAGTTTTTATCTCTGGCATTTTAACCTAAACAAAGAAAAGTGTAAAATTTCCAGAAAAGTAAGTGTTTCTTTAAGGCACAAAATTCATGTGGTTGTGGTTCGGAAAAGATCGTGTTTGGGCTTAAAATACCTGGTTCTGGCGGCATAATCCTGGCAGGAAACACAGCAACGTCTCACCCAGTTTTGTTGTTTGTTGGTCTTGAACATTGTTGCAGGTTTTAATACATACAAATACATGTAAAAGTGAAGGTAAACTCACACTGAAGCTGTTTAACATTTCACCAAACAGCTCCACTGCCTGAATATTTAGAGAAAAGGTCCAACTGGACGGTACGGTAACATCCTATAAAGAGGCCAAGCAGCACCCTGGACTCAGCAGTAGTTTCCTACATGCTCTACAGACTCAGTTAATAGGAGGAGAGGCACTTAATAATGAGATTAGGATTATGTTATTATACTAACAAAGTTATTTGGCTTGAGTCAAAGTGTGAATGTAGCTAATTGGACTCACGTGACAGAAAAATGTAGGATGAAGCAATCAGACCTCGAGTTTCTGGCTACAGTTGAAAAGTGTTTGGTGCTCAGGAAGGTTCCTAACTGAGTAAAATGACTCCAAAGTGTCTCAGCGGTAGGCGTGACAAGAGCTGGTGATATTCAAGTAATGGCAAAGGAAAGGAGCTTCAACCCTTTTTTGTTACCTCCTTTAGCGTATGATATACTGGGCCATCCTTTAGAAAAGGAAGGGAGAAGATGACGTCCCACAGTTCCTTGCAGAAACAATATTTTAAGCAATGCCCCATTCAGCTGTTCTTGAAAACAAACGTCAGGCAAATGATCGGCAGGACCGACGAGGGATGCAGATCATCCTGACCATTGCATCTTAAAGCTGGAGTAGGCAGATTTATTTTGACTTCACTGGGCAAAAATCCAGCAATAACCTTTGAGCATATTGTACTTCATGTGGTCTGAAAGAAAACATGACTTCTGCTCCTCCTCTTCTGTTTTCACATTTTTGAAAATATATCTAGCCAGTGACAGGAGAATTTAGCCAATCACAGGTCATCTCAGAGAGAGGACGTTCCTATTGGCTGTTCTACAAATACAGATGTCTGTGCACGTCCCATCAGTGGAAGCCTGATTCAATGGCAGAGAGTCTGGCAATAAATAAAATAAAACACGTGTCAATATCGGCCACTTGTTTCAGAGATAGAGAGAAAATGTTGCTAATATTTTTGGCTTTCTGCTTACCGGAGCTAAAGGCTCATAGTTGAAATTTATGTTACGTTAGCTAGAGCCTTGAAGAGCCTTTTCCTTGTACAGATTCTGCCTATCCCAGCTTTAAGCACCTCGGTAATGAAATAATATTTTTCACCAGGTTGTCAACGTTTATATCACCGCATGGGGCAAAGTATCTCAGATGCATATTTAGTCATCCATGTGCAGAACATTGTAGTTTCACCACGGCAGACACTGTTGCATAATTACTGGGTCTGATGTAGTCAGATTCTTTTAGCACCTTTGCCTTTTCCGAAGTCCTTAAGACTTCTCCGTCACACTTTTCCTTCACCTCATGAAGTTTTACTTCAAGGTCAAGGATAAATGGTTAGGACGTAATTTTTGGGAGCTGTTCTCTGCTAATGTTTGTACTCGTGGTGTTTTCTCAGGTGTCTGTGCAGCTACCTCAGCAGTCGTTACCAGCAGGCTGAGCAGAGCTCTTTCACAGTTCAGGCCAGAGGCTTCGACGAGGACAGAACGAGCGTGGCCCGCTGGGATCGGTCTGAGGCCTCAGCAGCGCCAGGTCACGCTTCATCGGCGGCCTCACCCAGTCAAGTGGACGAAAGGAAAGTGGATATGAAGAGTGGATGTCTCAGCCTTTTCTGAACCACTAACAGAAGGAGTTTACAGAATGCAGGGTGAGAGTAAATCCTATGGGTATTCAAGATATCAGTTTATCAGCGTGGCGTTTATGAGATTTTACAATTTAAAACCTTTTTTTCGGAGGTGTCAAATATTCTTGTTTTCCTCTATGTCAAACGCTTACCCTCTTTATTCAGCGGGTACATTCTCACATTTTGCAAATTGATCATAAGGAAGCTAATGCACGCAGCGTGCATGAGTGTGTTCAGGCTCAGGGAGAAAAAAAGAGCCTGAAATCACTCTCGTTCCTTAATGATGTCCACACAGAGACAATGGGGCGCCGCTCTGATTAGTGTCACCTGTCCTTGTGCATCTCATCAGCTCCATTATGGCTCCAGCTCCCATGCTTCTTCTGCTAATTGAATAGCCTGTGAAGTGGTGACGAGGACGGGGGCGAGAGCAGCGTCTGTCCCGCTGCTGCTTCAGAAATGAGAGTGAAGCTTCCCAGTGAGACACCACTGTAGTTCTTAAAACATGAACCATTATCATACAGATGGAAAAAGTGCTAACAAGCAGCCCTCATGTTATATTACTGTCATATCATCTATGGATTATCTTCATATCTAACAGCTTATAATTAGCATCTACTGTAGGTTTTTAAAGATAAGCATTTCTGCACTACACATTTCATCAGTTTATCAGACAGAGGTTCATAGTGGACGTAGCCATAAAACACTCATCATCTTTCAGTAGCTGCACATGGCAACTTAAGTATGGTTTTACATTTTTGTACATTTATTTGCATTCTTACCAAAAACTTTTAGCGCAAAGACTGGACATGGGAAAAAATTAACCCAGCAACTCCTTGGGCCCAGACACACCAAACCGACTTCAGAGAACTAGCAGTGAAGCCCCCTTGCTGCGTTGCCTCACGTTGCCTTTGTCCTGGCCAAAAAAGTTGCACATCAACACACCTCAAAGACTCAACCGAGGGTCAACCAGCATGTACATTCTGTGCTTACATGAGAGGAAATAACTCTCCATACAAGCAGTCATCTATATTCATGATTCAAAAAGGGAAACTGGAAAACAACCTTGACGCTAGTTAGCACATTTACAACACAATCTAGTGTTGAAAGAACATAGCATATTAACTGTGTGCCTGTGAACAATAAGACAAACCATCAGGAAACATTTCTGCTACATAACCAAATCGATAAAGAAAAATAAACTGACCCTATGTAACAAGTTTGTTTTTGTCCCAGTCCCTCTAGACTTTAGCTCTTTGTTTACTTTCCTCACTTCAGTTTCTCATCTTGTGCGCTGACCTGAACTGACAATCAGACTGATTTCCTTTAAAATAGGAAACTAGAAAATGTAGTGTAAGTATAAGGCTGGTGTTATTCTGTAGTGTAAGTATTGTCAATAAATCCCATAAAAAGACAATCTAAGATTAATTCAGTGACGGGCTCTGCAGCTGACTCTGTGCTCAGCTGCCACTTGTATGTCCGAGTCTGTATCTTTTGAGTTCCTTTCTATATGTACATTAACGCTTATTCACTGGGAGAATTCACAGAACCACAATCCATGTGAAGCTCTGATATCAAACCACAGTGTTATTCACCATGAGAACTTTATCATACACATTTGCTGGCTTGACTTTGTTTGACTAAGCGTGTCAGTCCAGCACAGCAGGGATTTGCATCTTCAGGGCTACCTGCCTGAAGGTGTGTCTTAAACTGATGACACACTTGTCTTGAGTCGGTGTTGTTTTAAAGCAGCTCCCTCGCTGTGCAGCGGTTGTTGGTAGCCAGCTACTTATCATCATGGATTTTCTGGCTATTGTTACAATGAAGTGTCCGCCATGTCTGACAGTAACAGCAGAGCCTATTTGAACATGTCGCTGAATTGTCGCTGAATGTTTATGAAGCCCATCTGACATCACTGCAACCTGTCCTGAGTGGGTCTGACACGACTCTGGAGATGGTCTATCACAGCACATCTTGCCACATTTAAACTGGCAACGAAAACTCAAATGAACGCGGCCAAAAGTGCCAATGAAAATAACCTACTCTTGCTCAAGTATAAACAAGGTTGGAAATCAGCACCAGCCAAAAAAAACAGTGGTAATCTATTGAGTGGATTTTGGAATCCACCAGCCATTTTGTATAACCACTTCCTGTTAGGGGTCGCAGGTGTCTATCCCAGCTATCCCAGCTGACATAGGGTGAGAGGCAGGGTTCACCCTGGACAGGTCAGCAAACTATCACAGGGCAACACATAGAGAGAGACAACCATTCACACTCACATTCACACCTGTGGCCAGTTTAGAGTCACCAATTAACCTGCGTGTCTTTGGACTGTGGGAGGAAGCTGGAGCTCTCTTGCTGTAAGGCAACAACGCTGACCACTGCACCACCGTGCCGCCCACACTAGTGACATGAATAAAACCCATCACAAAAGTATTTTGTAGTAAATATGGTCTAAGGAATGTATAGAGGAACTGAGACTCTGTCTAGAGAGAACAGTATGGGATATTTTCTTTGAATCCTGCATCGAATTCACACTGTGTTCTCTAATATGAAGTTGTGTGAGGGTGATGTGTGTAAAACAAAAATTGTGAGAATCCTCACAACTGCTACCCTGTGGTATAAAAACAACTGAAAGGAAGTCTTAATGAAAAGAAAATGGCCTTTTATTGTGGTGTCACTGGATTCTCTGAGAAAAAGAGAGAACTAAGAGAAAAATAAGATTGAAATCTTCAACAGTTAGCATAAAACAAGCATGGGAAGGCTTAAATGCGCTACTGGGGGTGGCCAGAGAGAAGGAAGAATGCTCTGTCAGTAACTTTGCTAATGAGCTAAATATTTATTACAGTAGATTTGACTGTGTGGTGCCTGTGTGTGACTGTGTGAAGCCAAAAAAGGCCACCGGCCCAGACGGACCACAGGCACATGTCCTTAAAGACCCAATTAAAGGGAGTCTTTACAAGGTTATTCCAGTACTTGTTAAACACACGCACAGCGCCTAAATCAGGGAAACTCTCAGTCATTAAATCTGTGCCCAAAAAAGCCAAAAGCAAGTCTGACTTTTGACCAATAGCCATCACTACAGTCTTTTTGTGAAACCACAGAGTTCCAGCTAACTTCCTCTGTGGTACAGACGATGCACTGCTTTGTTTAATATCATTAATAAGCATCTTTTATTTGCGGATTTTGTGAAGCTGATTACTCCGAGTCTGACGGGCTCACTGTCAGGACAGGTGCTGTTGAAGGATGTGTTCTGTCCCCTGTACTGTTCATCCTATACACAAATTAATTTGAGATCAAAGAGCAGAGTTGAGCTCCTGTGATTATGCAGATGACCTCAGTTGGCCTTTGTGAAGTGAAGCGGACTGTTTGGCCCAAACACACTTTCTTCATACAGGCGTGGTGCAGAAGTAGCAATTTGAAGATGAGTGTTGATAAGATTAAGGATATGTTCGTTTGTGCCAAGCAGGATTTCACAACAGAGCCTGATGGGTTTGACAGCCAACTTGTTGAAACTGTTAAAAGTTTCAGATGTCTTGGCTCAGTCCTGGACGACCAGCTGAACCTCTCTGAAAAATATTAACTGTTTTCAACAGAAGCACACAAACGGCTTCTTCTTCTCTGGAGATTTTTGAGTTTTGAGTTAGTCAGTGTCAGAAATCGTTTACAAAAGTCTTCAGTCTTCGGTCACCTGAACTGCAAGCTCAGGAATGATCTGGCTAGAGTAGTCGTCTTTGCCAACAAAACAACAGGGAAGCCCTTAACAAATGAGTGAGCTTTACACCGTCAGAACAAGAGATAAAGCCTTTAAGGGAAACTTTGGTAGTTTACAACCTGGACCCGATTTTCTCATGTTTGTATGTTATAAGTCCAGTTCAATCCAAAGATTGGCAACGAGAAGAAACATTTTTAGAACGTTGCAGAGAAAAGTTGCAGTGGTGTGAACTCATCGCGATGACTTGGTTTGAACTGGCAGGTTTTTAGAACGTTGCAGAACAGAGCGTTGCAAGTAGTTGCCTGTTTCAACTTGACTCATCGTGAATATTTAGTCTGAACTGCCATAAGTGAGCAATGAGAATAACAATCTTTGACAGTGGTCCAGTATTGAGCGAGAGCGCTGCAGCCAGCAGTGGCGAAACAGACTGTAACATATTCCCTGCAGGCATCTGAGCACCGTCAATTTACTCCCACTAAAAGTTCCTGTTTTTGCCACTGACAGGCTCAGATTGTAGTTCTAAGTGTCTGGCAATATTAAGGAAAGGATCTCTATAGAGATAGACCTTTTTGTTAAAGAGCAAGATCCATTTTATTTAACCAGAAACGGCCGACTAAACAAAAAAGGTCTTACTCTTTAACGAAAAGGTCTATCTCTGTAGGGATCCTTTCCATGTTGTCACATACTTAGAACAACAATCTGAGCCTGTCAGTGACAAAAAAAGCATCTTTAATGGACGTAAATTGACAGTGTTAAGATGTCTGCAGGGATTACATTACAGTCTGTTTTGTTCAATTCTGGACCAATTTCAAAAATTGTTGTCCTTATTAGTAACTCAGATACAGAAACATGGGAAAATAGGGTCCAGGTTGACAGATACCAAAGTTACCCTTTAAGCACACTGACTCACAGTTCTCATCCTTTATTTCCTCAGTTTGAGTCTCTGAACTCTGGGGCAACCAAAAAATAGTTTTATGAAGTATATAATTCCAAGTGCAATCAGCATTTAAAACAATATTGTTTTGTTTTAGGTGTTATATCTGTAACTTTAACTTGTGTGTGTGGAAAAACATTTTTTCCTCTCCACGGTGTCTCGTTGCCACATTTCTTCCACTGTGTTCTCTACAAAACTACCAAAACCAGGAAACTACCTACAGCTCCCCTCTCTGTGGCTCTCAGACCCAGGCCCCTGATACTTAAGACACCGATCTTTTAAGAGGTCAAAAGTTTACAGTTTTTAGAGGGAAAAAAGTAAAGACTGATTTCCTCAAACAGCTGGGCCCTGTAGTTTTTGGCAAACATGACTCTAAGTCGATTCTTTTCCTTGGGACTATTTTCAGTTGTGGATTAATCCACATTTGGTGCTCTGGTGAGTATTTGGGGCAGCAGGACGGTGTATGTGGGACTGAGTCAAAATAAACGGCAGTGTGTGTGTTCATGGTAATGAAGGAACAAGTCAACAATGCGGCTCATTGTGTTTTTAATAGTTTTTTGGCAACTATGGAGCTCTATGGCACAAGATATATCAGGCTGTGGATACACAGACGATACTTTTAGTAGCATCGCTTCACTGTTGGCTTCGTCTTTGGGATTTGTTGATGATAAGAAAAATAGAGAATATCACCAGCCTGAAACATAGTTCAAGGATTTTTTTTTTTTTTTTTTTTTTTTTTTTTGTTTGGCAGTCATTTATGAAATTTTCATTGTGACATTATCAACTGGGACAACTGCACCATAGAGACCAAACACAAATGATGAGATCACATCATCTTTATCGTTCAGTAAATGTTCACGTCCCCCAGTTTGTATCACAGGTTCTCCGTTATTACTATGTAGTCAACGAGCCTCCAGAATTTTTTTCATAGTTGTGGTAAGATGGGGCTGCTGAAAATCACAGGGTGACACATCAAAACCAAAAGCCATGACTGAATTTGAGGAATTCTGTTGTGCTGTTGAAATAAAAAAGCAAAACTATGTCAACATGAGAGTTTAGGAATCGCACACTGAGATGCTTTGGTTCCTTATTTTACAGTCAGAGTTCCTGATGATCTGATTTGCACAAACTAAAGTCCTTTGCACTGAGTCCAGATGCATTTTTTTAATCTGTCATCTGAAAAAAATCATTACACACAGAAACCCTGCACACTGATTCCGATTTGCTTTATTGCTCTATTCGTGAAAATTCACAATATATGACAAAATGAAAAGACACATTTCCTCCTGTGCTTCTCTCCACTGGAGTTACCCCCCGTCTTTCATTTGGAGGGAGGGGGCGGAGCTGTCCTCCACATTCTGTGTGCGGTCCACATCCTCCTCATCCTCCTCATCATCATCCACCAGAATATTACTATCTGACCCGCTTAAAGTTGAAAATGATGCTGTGCGACCAATTCCCCTGTCTTGTCGCTGCTGTGTCTCATTTTCTTCACTGATTCTTGGTCAAACGTCTCTAAAGGCTCTGACGGAGGCGAAAAACAGAAAATTGAACCTGTCCTGAAAATTTAAATAACAGACGAAAGTTTTGGACTCAGTATGCAAGTGTGATTGACCATTTCAGATGAAAGAAACAGACTCAGTGTGCAAGGCCTAAGTATCTGTTATGGATGGGCATTTTAAGTAATTTCCATATTTGACTACTTGCAAAAAAAACAAAATCTAAATTTAGAATAAAAACATGAAAGCAAAAATGCCAGTCACAAAGTCAACGTTACATGGCTTGTAATATACTTCCAAACATCACTCTTACCACTATTCTGCCTGTAATGTTAAATCAAGTGACATCTGGCTGACAACACTGAACTTTATCATTTTTATCATAATGGATCTGTGCAGGTATTCATAGCAGGCAGTTACATCACTGTGACCCGTCCAAGAAATGTAAACTTTTAATAAAGGAAAAGGTCCATTTACATTTAATTACAAAGCAATGGGGAAAAATGTGATTGCTCTATACGTTGAATGAATACTGTTGTCAAAGAGGGTCAGTCAACATTTTGAGTTCCACAACATTTCTGTTTTTTATGTTATGTTAGTAGTAGTTGTATCAGGGTGGCTGTGGCCCCCTTGGTGACACCACTGGCCCAAGCTGAGATAACGCTGATGACATCATCATCCCGGTTATTTTCTCAAACGTAGACATTATACAACAGTTTTCACAGGAGTTCCACTCTGATGCATCATGTTCACTATAAATGTAATGTAAATAAATGTTTTTCTTTAATGTAAGAAATTGTTGTAACAATGATTGAACCACTGTATTGTTAAAGAAACGTTTGTATATGTAACAAATAAAATCGGAGGCAGGCCTCTATGTGGTGTTTACGCTGAATAATTTTCAGGTCTATCTGCATTTAAAGTCAAAGGAAAATACATAAGATATTTTCCAGATCTGCAAAGAAAACCTTGAAATAAAACGAGTCTTTTATTTTGATTGGATAAACATTGCCAGCTGTGATGCAGGGCTGTAATGTGGGTGCCTCTCCTGCCAGGCAGGAGCTTTGCTGTTATCTGCATGTGCCTGAGGCACAGCTAATGTAAAAAGATCCTCCTCACTCTGCTCTGCTCTGCTAGCAGTGAGCTCTGCAGGCTTATCCTGCTCAGTCCCTCTCCGTTTCACCTCTCGGTCACAGCCAAGTGACTCTCAGCTGTGCACCACCTCGGTTCGGGCCTTTTCTTTAGACAGAACAGAGGAAGTACAGCAGTATCTCGCGCTGCTGTATCTGGTAAATGCCACAACAACAGGACTGCAGAGGCTTCCCAGTGTCCCCATGCCTGTATGGTTCCGGGGCTTAATGTGTGCGCGTGGGGCCAGATGGACACTTTCATGAGTGTATGAGTGTGGATTATTCTGCCGGCTACATCTGGGGCTCCACATGGTACAGCAGACTGCGGTAAGAGAGGCAGGTGGGCACGTGGGGAGGGCACCCCTCCACTGGGCTCTCTTACATCTATACCCACCGACAGGGCATCGCCGCAAATGGCAGACCGAAAGGTTACTAGACGATCCTGCGGAACAAATGCTTCTCTGAATCCTATAAACATCATGTCCGCTCCTGTCCCGTCTGTTAGCGACAGCTTCCAGGTGTCACATGTGACTACAGTGTTCTTTACATACCCTTTAATCGGCACACGCTTTTACCCAAAACATTCGTCCCGTGTACACACTTCTGGAACAATATGGGGTGCAGAGTCTTCCTGAAGGACACTTTGTAATGTGGACAAGAGGATCCAGGGATTGTGCCGCCACTCCTGTGATTAATGGCCTACCTACTCCACCACCTGAGCTACAGCTGCCCATAATATGAATAAGCCGCCACCACCAACACATTAGCACATCTGACTCATTGTTTTCAGTGTTCATTAGTGGTTCAAACAAGAAGATCATATGACAATAGCCCCATTTACACTGCCTTTTCAAGGCTGTAATTTCATGCTGTCATTCCGCCTCGCTGTGCTGTGTAAAAGGTACGATCGTGGACTGGACGGACAGAGTTGTCTCACCTTTAAGGTGGCATCTGAGGTAGTGCCAGCGCTGAAATGACGTCTTTATAAATGGAACAGCTGGCAGGCCGGGACTATGGCTGTGCAGAGGTGTGACATTTTTATGACGTGACCCACCGCGGGAGATTTAAAAGCAGCTGGTGGCAGTTTGCAGCTAACTCAAAGAAGAACAGCAGCTGTAAATTGGGAAAACAATGAGGTTCAGGAGCTCCTTACCATCCAAGCAGAGGATGACATCAGCTGCCGTATAACAGAGATGGTAACTGACATGTTTTGCTATTGTTATTGTTTATAAAGCGATGCTCGCATGTATATGTCATACTAGAGGTCGATGCTGTTGTGTTACACGTCATGCTCGTCACGCCTCTTTTGATTCTGCAATTTAGTATGCTGTCTAAAATCACACACTGGAGCACAGGGATGGCTATCGTTAAGATTTTATCGATACTACTAATCTACTACTGCTCTTATCAATACTTATTTCTAAATGATTGCTTTTTAGAAAATATTTTAATCTAATCAAGAATAAATTCAGAACAGGATTACTGAATATTTTAAATTGTATTTTTAAGTATTGGCTTTTAACTTACAAAGGTTTAATGGCATGTACAATAACGAGTATAGTTGCCATTAATTCGAGTTATCTTCACTTCATTTCCAGAGAAGGAACTTGCAGTGTCTCTGTAGCACCATCTCTGTGTAAAAAAGGCTACTGTAGCCTGCATGCAAAATTCAGGGCGGACAAGTTGTCTGCACGCAGTTCTCAACATGGAGGTGGATGAACCAGAGGCTAGCGGCTAACAATGCTAACTCCGTAAACAGCACAAAACAACAGCAACAGAGCTGAGAGGTTTAACCATGTTAGCCTGTGGGTAACCAGAGTGTGGATGCATTTCTGCAATAACACTAACCCTGTATCAGTGATAACTGAGTGCAAAGCAGGGACGATGAGCTGGCAGGCTGTAAACACGACAGTAATGTATAATCACTTTATGTAATTAATATGACACACCTTTTAGCAGTTGCCTGTTAACGTATCATGCAGATAAAGAGTAACGTTAACTTTCATTTGGAGTCGTGTTTGTGTCCTTCTCATGAATTCAGGCTCAGTTTTCAATTTCTTTTTGCTCTGTTTTGGTCTCCACCGACTCCTGAGAAAAATATTTTGTTCTATATGCTCCTTAATGCTCACCAGCTAGTTTCTAATTATAGAACATTTGTAGATTAGTGGAGATTTTTTTTTGACCATCAGAACCCCTATGAAAAGACTCATGTCATTATTGGGATTCGATCCATTCAGTCTGATGACATTTAGAAAGCCCAGAACAGCTGCACGAGTAAATCATTTTTGACAGTGATGCCCTCATGTGTCGCTTATCACATAAATGTATGTAGAACAGCGGGAGCCGTTTTTGTCATTTTGCTTTTCTGTGTCAAAATACACGTTTTTTTATAGTGTCCAGCAGTGACAGACTTGTTTGACTTTTTGAACGCAGCCTTCTTCAATCATTCCACCTTTTTACAAGACCAGCATTTACGCATATCCAAACCAAGTTTTTCATAATGTTAAAAAGTTAATGTAAATGTTGTTTTTTCTTTTGGACATTAATCTCTACGTGAGTTCTGTACTTGAGACACGTATTACAAATGCACTCTATACAAAGAATGCTCGTAAAACACAAATAAGATCAGCATACCACTTCTTAATCTGACCATTCAGAATAAGACCTAATTTGGAATATCCAAACGAAATATGCTGTTTACATGACCTGCATCAAATCTGGAATATTGTCATATTCTGAATAATAGCAGCAGTTATTAGTTGTAATACTAATGCATTTTATTTATAGGCGCCTTTCAAATCACTCAAGGACACCTTACAAGACACAGTTAAAAGAAACAAGCAGCAATGTATCCAAAGATCATAAAATCAAACAATTCTGTAGTATACAGTAAAAGTTAATAAAATGACTAGACAAAAATTAAATAAATAAAATAAAAATTAAAGAATATATAAAGATATTTACTTATACAATACTTATAATAAATATATATAAAATTATAAATATTAGGTATGAAATCATCCTAATGTGTGCGTAAATGTGGCCACTGTAAATTGAATCTCTTTGTGTTTTGGGCTCTTGGTAAAATAAAACATCCTCCAAACGGGGATGATTTTTCTATATTTTCTGACATAGTTTAAGAATTAAACCAATAAATAAATTAAGTAATTAAATAATTACAGGCAACAGATTTAATGATGAAGAAAACTGGAGTTCTAAAGCTCATCCTCAGTGACAAAAATACTGACTTCTCTGTGACTGTGTGCAACACAAGCTACGCCTCGTCAATGTTATATTAGTTCACTAAAACTGCCCTGAAAATGAAAAAAATAGGTGTGAAAAAACTTTTTAGTGAACTGAAATAAAAATAAAAATTAGACTTTAGAAAAAAAATTAACTGAAACAATGTGTAGTACTTAATAAAATAAAACTACAAAGGAAATGTCTTTAAAGTTTTTGAAATGTACTGTAGTAATATGAATTTCATCAGAACTGCTTTGGGATCAATAAATTTCATCTATCAGTATGTGTATCTACTCTACATCTTGCCTGACATACACTTCTCGTAATATGACAAGATAAAAAACTAAATCTATTACTTAAACTAATAAAAAGTAAAGCTTTTTTAACAATAAATACTAAACTTATTTGAGCAAACCTGCTGTCACTTAACTGATACTAAACTGAGTTAAAAACAAAAATTAAAAAGAGAATAAATTAGGGATGAGTGAGTACACTATTATCTGTGTCTGTGTCTGTATCTGTACGACCAACTTCACTATCTGTATCTGTGTATGTCGCCAGAATGGGCGGAGTTTAAATCACAAATTGGTGGTGATTTAACCATAAGTTGTTACATTAAGCTTGAAATAGATCTGTGTTGATCAAAAGGTGCTTCATTTATTATTAATCTGAAAAAAATTTACAGAAAAATCCCAGAGTTGAGCTTCAGATCATTTTTGATCATGAGTAAGAGACTGAACACAGCGACCCAAATGAGGATTTCCCTTCAGTACGAGTATAGATATTAACACATTTTACTTGTGTGATACTTGTAGTCCAAAATAGAACATTATCTGTACAGAGTACTCTGCTCAACCCTAGTTTGAATCATTTCCTGTAGGCACATAACAACAAACAATACAGCATGGGAATGGCGGACTCCGCCACCAACAATGAAAACAACTATAGTGACGTCACTGCTGAATATAAATAGATTAAATGGATATTGCTGAAAAAACAGTATCAAAAACAAGGTTTCACTTTTAGGAAGTAATAATCTATTGCATATTCCCTTTAACTGACAAACACTGCATTTACAGGTGTGAAAAACAGGATGAGTTTTGCTTTTCACGCAGAAATAAACTCCGATCTTTGACGTAATTTGATTCACCAATGAGCAGAAATCACTGTACCCACATTATGACACTGATACAGTATGTATGAGTCAAAACAGTGTATCTACATTTAGATATCATCAAATTAAAAATCAGATCATTCCTAAATTAAATTTTGCATCAAGCTCGCTCCCCAAAATCAACTTATTAATGCGCCACACTCAGATTGAACTCAAGCCAAGGCTTTTGTAAAATCGGAGCTCATTAGACGAGTCCACCTCATAATGAGGGTCCAGATCCATCAGGAGAGATAAATCTCCCGCTCTGCGCTGACTGAGATCCAGTTGAACACGCCCGCAGCGCTCCAGACCACATGTGAACAAGATATTTGCTTTGAAGCACCAACGCGCGGATTTGAATCAACGTGTCAGAGTGCCAAACGTCCCAGGATGTGAGTGACAGGGGAGCCGCTTTGGAGTTGGCTACCTGTTGAGGAGGATTTAACAAAATGCAGATGGTGTTTACATATTAAACAAACAAAGACAATCTCTGCTCGGTGCCTCCATCGACAGAGGTCGTGGTTAAAACTGAGGAATATCAGATCCTTCATGTATTTACCTTTCCATAAATCATCACAGTTTTGATCAAGACGTCTCCCCTCCAAGTGTTCCTCAGGAAATCAGCGGCCGCAGATAGGAAGTCATGACTGATGTTTTTCTGGCCTGTGATAAAATCACATATGACCCTGAGATCACCTCTGAAGGACGAAGGCTGCTGAGTGTCCGGCCGTGTATTCTGGCCGTCAGCGCGACGCCAGCGCGGTCTGATCCACCGCGGGTCGAGTTGAATAAATTAAATGAATTACCAGCTGCCTTGTGCGAGCTCGCAGGATGCAGGGTGGCATGAGCACGCCATTACAACAATGATAAGGATATCTGCGTGGCCTTGTGTTAAAGGAATTACACATAGCACCCAGAGCCTTTAAGAGACTCTGACAGTTTTGCGCACACTGGCAACTTAGGATGACATGAAAATGTGTGTGGCTGCAGAACGGCTCGGCTGCTGCTTGGCCTGAGTCGGGGGCACTGAGCGGTTGGCTTGCTGAGAAGTCAAAAAAAGAAAAAAAGAGGAGCGTGGAGTCTTATTGTGATGCAAATGGACACAGTATTGTGCTTAAATAATGCATTAATACGTCCCTTTTTGTGCGGATACCATCACAAGATGCACAATAACACAAAATGATGTCCTCTGAGGTTATTTAAAGCGATATGACATCAAATCCTGACATTGCAAGAAGTGCTTACTACCTGTCCGACTGGTTTTGTCTCCAGCTTTGATAAAAACAGATGAAGGATAGAAGGCTGCTTTCTTGAATCCTCGCCACTGCAAGGGAACGTCCATTTACATAATATTATGTATATTGTATTCCGCTCCATTCTGGTGTTTGAATGTAAACTGAATTTAAGTCTTTAAGGAAGAAGTGTTGTAGCTTAAACGCAAGACACGTGGCAAGGTGTCCGATAACTTTGTCTTCCACCTGTAATCTGATGCAGCGCGGGGAGGAGGGATCGGCCTCACTTCCTCTGGGTGATTTATGATTGAGGACATGTTAATAAAAATATCAAAACAATCTGAGCTCTGGTGGGGGAGATACTGGTCCACTACGTACATCATGCTCGACAGGCCTGTGCGGGGAATCGCCTGCTCGGTGATATTATGCTCGTGTGGATGCCCCGCTGCCCTGCTCTTGAATAGAATATGCAGCTGTTGTTTGTTTTTGGGAGGGTCGGTGGGGGTAGCACTCCTCACACAAGGTGACATTTGTGTGAACGTGTGCCTGATCGGCGAGCCGTCATCGTTCAGAAGGAGCCAGGGACGCTTTTTCTTCCTTGAAATCTTACGCCAAAGCTCATATGAGTTCAGAGTCTTTTTAATTTGGAGCTACACGGGTCACCTGCCCTTTTTAAAGAGCATGTACTATCATATTATACCCACAGGATTTAGGAACATGCTGCTTCGAAATCTGCTCTCACTAAAGGATGCAGATCCCAACTCACTGGAGAGACACACTCCAAATAGTTCATTAAATGCCTTGAATGACTGGATGAAAAGATATAGCGCTGTGTTCACTTCTCACACTGTTTTTTTTTCCCCCTTCTCTCTCCCTCTCGCCTTTGATGGATTTATATCGAGTATGGGCGTGGACACAGAGTAATTTAGTATGTGTTAAAAGCCGCTGCAGCGATGTAGCCTGTAATACTCACTCAATTCCACTTCCAATATCGCTGTTCCTGAAATCTCAGTGATTTTCTGTCTCCGTGTCTTGCCGAACACAAAATCATCACAGAGTACTCTGTCAAAAAGAAAATGTTCTGAAACATGCAATCCACTTCAAACATACCTCGACGCTGTTGTCAGGGAGCACACGGTGTACTGATGTTGTCAGACTGTTACACTGATTCAGTATTAAGTCTGGAGTCGTACTGTGGAGAACTCATGTCTCCTGTAAGGGAATAACATAACATGCTGTAATGAGGGACGTTACTTTCTGTTAATTTAGCTTTCAGTATCCGGATACTGTTTAACTGAGAACTAACCGGTTAATTTTTAAGAAAAAACTGTGAAATACAAGAGCCATTTCTGTTTAGCCTGATGCTACACTGACTCAGTGAGCTTTAGCACCACACATAGTCCTGCACCAGGTCAGGTACCTGACAGGAAACCTGCAAAAAAACGTGTAACGGCCAGTGTTGGAGGTAACGCCTTACAAATGTAACGTGTTACAGTTATATATTACATTTTAGCAGTGACAAAGTAATGTAACATGTTTCCAACAGGATTTCAGGAAACATTATTACATTTACAACATCAAGTAACTAGGGATGTTCGATATTGGCTTTTTTTTACCGATACCCGATATACCGATATTGTCCAACTCTTAATTTCCGATACCGATATCAACCAATACTGATATATGCTATTGATACTGATAAATATATATATATATATATATATATATATATATATATATATTTATAAAGAAGGTAACTAACATTACACATATTACAAATAAAGATATCTCAAAAACTATACACCACATCTCTCATATTTTGACATTTTGAGTGAGAGGAGAAGTAGCTGAAGAGTTTGATGTATAATATGTGCATGCTGTGTAAAAGTTGTGTCATTAAAAAAAGTAAAAACCGGTACCGATAATTTCCGATATTACATTTTAATGCCAATATCGGCCGATAATAATGGTAGGCCGATAATGTCGGACATTCTACAAGTAACGCATTACCACCCGAAATTATTGTTTCAATTTAATAAAATTTTCATTCATCCACACTACTTCACTTCCGCTAGCGGAGCCTGATCTTATTTCAAAGTCGTCAAAATCCAGGACTTGGGCAGTGACTTGTGCGTCAGAAACCAATGAAAAAAGGCGTCCTTTAATGTCGGCATGGTACGCAGCCGGTTGCCGTTATAATTTAACTGCACCTGGTGGCATCAGGGGGAAATGCAGCTGGACAAGGACGAAACTTAAGGCGCCAAAAGTCCGACTGGATGGGTCCAACAAACATCGATTTTCACCTGAGAGAGTGGTGTTTGCATCCTGTAAGATTCTAAAGCCAAACCATGTTCTTTTTTCCTAAATCTAACCACATGTGTTTCTTTTGTAGGAAAAGAAAACATCACTTTGCAGTGTTGTACCAACTTAATGCTTTTATTTGGACCATACCTAAATTCGGAGCGCTGTTTGAATGTACCGTTCAGTTATCCAGAGTGCACACTGTCTGTGGAGATGCAGCAGCAGAGCACTGAGCTCAGTGGATGGATCTTACAACAGAGGACGACACTTGAATGGTTTCCTCCATAAGACTCCTATGTAGCCTACAGCCCTGTGGCGGAGAGTCGTGGTTTGCCTCCAGCTAACAAACATCATTGTGACGTCGGCCCTAAAAGTGTCTATAGTAACGCCCAACACTGCTCACAGAACCTTTGAACAGGCAGGTGCTTTGGAAAGTTGCCCGAGTTTGTAATTCCTGACACTGTATGTAGCTGAAGATATGAGCTTTTTCACAACAGTTGGCAGCTGATAATTGTCAACAACCAACACACGTGCAGTCTGAAAATGATATCAACACTCCTGCAACATGTTTCACCTTCAGCCACCATGAAAACACCACTTCTCAGTTAGTTTTAGCAGCGCCTGCCTTTATTGATTTCAAACAAAGCCGTGGTTTCGAATCACTGTCTCCCAACAGTGCAGGAAAACATTCCTTCAAGATAAATTTCACCCAGCATGAGCTGTTGCACCCTGACACTGGCAAACTTAGACTTGTATAAATGTCAAGAGAGATGTGTCCTCCTTTTGTTCGCTGCAGAATTTGCCAGCAGCTCATTTCCTCCAGGAACGCATTAACAAAGCAGTTAATTCTATCATTAATTAAAAGGAATCACAATTCAGTGAACACTTCAAATTAATCTTTTGAGATTTGCTCTCACACAATGCTCACATTCTATTTCCTTTGTCTCATCAAAGAAATTGCAGCTCGAGAGGCATGTTTTTTTCTTTTCGTGTCATTTGCGTCAGTCTGGTCCTGTGTAGCTCTGTTAGCAAAGCATGTCACCAGCACTGCCAGGTTTGATTCAAAGGGAAGCATCCATGCATTAGCAGGGCGCTAACACAGGAGCACGCTGGCTAAAAAACATCTCATTATGAAGGTGTGAATACTCATAAGCTGATTTTAATCCTAATTATTTAAATGCTGGCGTCGTCTCTCTGCACACTAAACGCCCTTCGGAGCGAAGGGTTCACACGAGACTGATCTGTGAGGTGATGTTTCCTTTATGAATCTCATCGTACAATAATGCAGCGAAAGAGTTTCGCAACACCAACAAAATGTTTGATGTGGCCATTGGCCTCACTGAGCTGTTTATCTCCTCAGTCACCGCAGTTGGGTTATAAATACTCTGTGCTTGGCGTCTCCTCAGTATGGAGCTACTTGGAGGGTGATAAGGTGCTAATTAGCAACTGTTAGCAGGAGTAAAAAACTACATGCGCAGAATGAGGCACATCTCGCTGTTGCCACTGAATGTTCCGCCGATGATCCTTTCTCCTCCGCTCGCAGACACCCAGACTTGAGAGATGTCCCTTATTAACACTGTGTACAAGAAACTCTCTTTTTTTTTCTCCTTCCTTCGAGGCAAGCCAGGTCTGACAAATTAAGGCTGCAGAGTCATTAGATTAAGATAAGAACTTATCTTTTACTCTGAGACAGACTTTTATCTATTGTATTTTTCTCTTTCGTTCCCCCTCTCCCTCCATTCACTGTGAGATTGTTAAAGTAATTGGGATGTTATGTGACCAGAGAGGCCAGTTAAGTTTTTAACCCTGTCACGGATTAACCTTTCATGTCTGAGGTAGGTCACGAAAGGTGCCGTCGGAGACATGTTAGGACTCATTTAAGGGAATCTTGATGTATTATTGTTCGGAGACGGTGTGTTTTTTGTGCAGGTACATGTGCCAGGAGGTCTGGGAATGACTTCTGTATGCTGTCAGGGGTTATTAAAGCATAAAGTGTATTTTTGGGGTCGCTGAGCAAGACTGGTGTGGTGTCTATATCGCCGAGTACATCATTTAGAAACGTTCAACCGGGTTTCATCACACGGCTCCTGAAAGCTATTTTAAATGACCTTTTAAAGTTAATCACAGTCGCGCTCCGTTCACTTTAAAGAGATAAAAAAAAGCTCTTTCATAATATGATCCACAGCAGGATAATTAGGAAAGTAGCTCTCTGAACATCAAATCAGCAATCACCATCAGATACTTTGTCTTTGTCTTAAAGCTGTGCATGCATTTGACCCAATCTGTGATGCGTCTGTATACTCGCTGTGTTATTAATATCTAAGAGAAATATCACAGCCCCGAGCAGCATGATTAGAGCATTGAGATTTATTATTCTTCAAAGCAGAACGTATGAAAAACACCTGAAATAAATGAGTAAGACCCTCATGGCAGCAGCCAGTGCACATCTATGATCCCAGTGTTTATAATCCTTTGTTTTAAAGGTCATTGCACCACCTCATTGATATCTAGACGTTTCTTTGAAGCACTAATTGTGTCTACATTCTTGACCACTTTGTCAGACAACTCCACACTAGAGCTGAGAATTCAGAGGAGTATATGCTGCTTGTTTACTGCGATCAAGATAACAAGGACAAGTCTGTGAAATAACGAAGGCCGGGGCTGATGCAGAAAACACTATATTTTCCATTTTAATGGTGTTTAAGCGTGGAAGCTGGAGGAGAGATAGCTTGAAAAATGTAACTAAAGGATCGGATTCAGTAGGATCCAAATGGCAAGGGTAGCTGTTGGGCATGATGACGTTCCTTTGATGTGAGCTATAACTAGCTTTAAGCTCAGCTCAGGCGCATCACGGCTGCATCCTGACTGATGTGGGTATTCCACTTAGATGAGGGCCACTTTGTCGTGTGAGCCAACTGTACCTTTAATTTCAAATTCTCTAATGTCTCAGATGGGATGACATTAAAGGCCCGGGTCATTAGTGTATTGTAATGTTTGCCCGCAACTGTGTGAGCCGGACTGTCATCTCTTGGAAATTTGTCATATTCATCAATGCTCTGCATAATGGGATGAGATACTATTTACATATCGGATCAAAATTGCCAGAGGAGAGCATTAATTATTGAAAAACTGACAGAATCAAAAGAGCAGCTTTTTCCTCTCCATAGTTTGTTGTCTGCGCAGACTGAAAGCCACTCTCTGCCCAGTAAACACAATTATCTCAATTTTAAAGACATTGCAGGCTTTTTTAAAAGAGAGCATGCTCGACACAAAGGCCGCGCCGTCTTCTGTCACCGCAGTAAAATGAAGGTTCGCCCTTCATGCCGCACTTCCCCAACAGGCTGTAACAAGCGTCTGAGGGAGGATGTGGTGCAGCCTCGGGAGAGCCACCTACTGTACGCTCTGCTTCTTTGTTTGTGCGTCGCGCTGCCAGGGTGGTCAGCAGGCTCTGAATAATAGAGAGTGCGTCATATTGATCAGGGACACTGAACATGAGACTTGTACTGACTTAATCATTGAAAGTAAAGCAGGGTGCTAACAAGCAGGTGGACACAGAGCGGCAGATTGTTGTGCACATCCACTCCAGAGACGTTACTGCATATTATCCTATTAACATTAACGCATTCAAGGCTATAATAGACTTTATTTTGCCTGTGATAAACATAACACATCCACCTGAGTGTGCACTGTAAGACATATTAATCATTTATTTATGTGAATTTAAATTATACCTGTAACAAGATACAGCCCAATCGCCAGAAAAAATGTTTGCATTGCACATTGCTGCAAACAGATAAGTTACATTTGCACATTATTGTAGTAGTAGATATGTGAAATTTTTCCGACAACGCTGTGGTTACTGTAGTTAGGTTCACACATAAAAGCTACTTGGTTATTGTTAGGAAAAGATCACGTTTTGGCCTAAAATACCCACATTTGGTGTCACAAAAGGTGCTAAAAAAGCAGGGACAGCTCTTTGTGGCTCAACCACCGTTTGGAAATGCCGTGATTTGATGGTAAGAAACACCCAGTTTCAGTGGCTCAAATAATGCTCAGCTACTCAACAATAGGTTTATAAAAAAAACACCATTTGTTTCTGTTTGGTCATAACGCTGCTTGGAAACAGCGTGATTTGTTAGTGAAAGACAAAGCTAACGTTATTGGCCCAAATGCCACTTGAAACAACCTGATGTGCAGATAAAAAAACACAAGGTTCAGTGGGTCAAATGCCGCAGGGAAACACCACCAGACACCCAGGTCCGTTGGCTGAAACGCTGCTTGGAAACTATGTGATTTGTTGACAAAAACCACCAGGGTTTGTTGGCTCAAATGCTGCGATGTGGCTGTGAAAAACGCCCATGTCCGTTGGCTAAAAAACGCTGCTTAGCAACACTACTTGGAAACGTTCCAATGTGTTGGTAAAAAGCACCAAGGTTCATTGGCTGAAACAATGTGAGGAAACGCTGTGACTTTTCGGTGAAAACACCTGGATTCGTTGGCTTAAACGTCGCTTAGAAAGACCCTTATTTGGTGGTGAAAAATACCAAGTTTCGGTGGCTCAGACATCACCGGGAAACTCAACAATATGTTGGTAAAAAGCAGCGTTTGTTGGCTCAAACACCTCGAAGAACACCGCGATGTGTCGGTAAGAAACATCCAGGTTCAGTGCTGCTGCAACGTACTGATGAGAAACACTCAGGCTCTGTGTCTCAAACATCAGTGGAAACGCTGCTAAGGGTTGCCGAAAACAACCGGTGTTGTTGTTTGTTGGTCTGCTGCAGTCTGTAGCTTGGCAGCCATCTTGTGCCATCCACCATCCCTTCCACCTCCCGATGACAAAGTCAGTACACTTAAGAATCATGTATGAAACATACAAATGTAACATATTCAAGGTTTGTAGAAACAAACATAAACAGTTTCGGCCTACATTGTTAATTTACTGCGGTGATACATTGTGAACTTGTGATGAAGTATCACACCTGACTTGCTGTCGTGGCTCTGCACACTAGAACTTTTTGGATTTAGCTGTAATTATTTAATTTTTATGCACTCTCCCTTTGGGGATCATTAAAATTTCATCTTGATCTTATCATCTTAATCATAATCTTAAAATCTGTTTGAATATGTTGTAACCTGCTTTTCCACTGACGCAGTAAACTGTGTCTGTTTCATGCTCGATGCTCCGTCCTCCTGTCTCCTACAGTATATAAGAATATAAGGTAAAACCGTGTGCTCACACAGCAGACGGCTGTTTAAACACAGCCATAATGGTCCATAATGAAGTTTGTTTTACAACACTGCCCCAGTATATACAGTAATTTATATGCAAAGGCAATGGAGACGGTGAGGACTTGAAACTGCAGACGGATACATTTTACTGCATCTTCCCCGTCCACAGTGTCATCCCCTTAAGCTGCCAAGAGAGTGTAGGGGGGTGAATTCATGAGGGTCTTCTGTAATAGGCTGGCACACACACAGGCACAGCCTGTGGAACCTTACAGGCTGCTGAAGCTGGTCTTGGCATTGCTTTTGGCAGCTATGTGGTTATGTGCTCTCTCGCACTACACATTCTTTCTGGAAAAAAAGAAAGTTTTAACTAGCTGGTCTTACCGCTCCTTTATAAATGAGGAAGCCTTTGGCATAAATAGATCTACATGTTCATTTGGTATATTAAGAGAGACACACAGTTAAAGAGTGTTCATTACAATTGTAAATTTCTGCCCTCGGGCCCTTAGCCCGCCGCTAGATTACATGAGGTCTATGCTCACGGACAGCGCCTGGCATCTGATTGAGGGTCCAGTGCAGCTAATTAATTTCATTAGAAAGTGAAGTCATCTTCTAGCAGGAATTAATATTTGGAGCGTCATGTTGCTAATTTATTTCCAGATTTAATTAGCTCAGAGAAGAAATGTTGCTTGGGCAAGAGGACTTTTTAATTATCAGCTTGGATAAATTTGAAAATGTTGATGCCTAAGGGTTGAGTTAATTAAAACCTGCATTATTTTAACTTTAATTAGCTCCCATCTTTGTTTTTCTTCACCATATGGCCATGTCCTGTAGTCAAATTTAGTTAATTAAGCTAATTAAGCTAATCATTTTAATTACTCAAGACAATGTGATTGGATAGAGGATGACTACAAGTTTATAGCCAAGTACTTGTTTTTCATTAAGTTGAAGGGACAGAGTTATTTCTGATTGCAGTTGGCAAGCATAGCAGAGTAGTCTGAGAATGAGACAGCCTCTGAGATATTAAGGCTGAAGTCTAATTGCATTCCTTGATAAAAAAAAAATTAATAATAATAATAATAATCTTGTCACCAGCACAAGTCTTTTAGAGGAGAAACGGTTTACTACGTCTTTAAGCTTTCTGCTCGTACACTGATGTTGGCCATCAGATTAAATAATGTCTGAGCTTACTCACGTTTAAAGAGGCTCAACGTCAGAATAGATTCTCTGTTCAATACCAGGAGCGTGTGGTGGACACAATAACAGACACCACGATGTGCAGACAAAGCCAGTGATGGACTAACATCTCTACTGATGAATAGGGTCAGCAGTCGCCAGAAGAAAATACTGGCATTGTACGTTTCTGCAGACCACTTATATGTTACAGTTTTACGTTTCATGCATATCATATCAATGCTTTTAAAATTACGTACGACATGAGCTGACGTTCATCAGGAGGAGGAGGAGGTGGGGGGATGGTGGATGGCGTGACACATAGATGAGACGCCTGCCAAGCTGCAGATCACTGTTCGAGACCAACACCAAACTAAACTGGGTGACTGATATCAATATTTTCTGCGGCTTTTTAGCCCCCAAATGTTGGTGTATTTTAGTGATGGGATACTGTTTTCCACTGGCCTTTAAGACCCCTAATATGGGTGATTTTTAGCGACCCCTGCCTGTTTTTCCAGCAGCTTTTTAACCTCCAAACATTGGTGTTTTTTTGCGACCCATTACTGTTTCCTGCAGTTTTTTAGCCCCCAAACATGGGTGTTTTTTAAGTGATCTTGCATGTTTTTCCAGCAGCTTTGTGGCCCCCAAAATCAGTGTTTTTTAGCAACTCTTGCCGTTTTTCCAGCAAATTTTTAGCCTCTAAACAGGTCTCTTTTTAGGGACCCCTCATTGTGTTTCCAGCTGGTCTTTAGCCCCCAAACTTCAGTGTTTTTTTTTTTAGCAACCCATTCCTTTTCTAGCAGATTTTTAGCCTTCAAACACTTCTTTTTTAGGGACCCGTGTCTGTGTTTCCTGCAGCTTTTTAGCCTTTTAATGTCTGTGTTTTTCAGTGAACCGTGACTGTTATTCCAGCGGCTTTTTAGCCTCCATATCTCAGTTCTTTAGCGACCTGTGCCTTTTTTCCAGCACCTTTTTAGTCTCCAAACATTGTTTTTGTAGCAACCTTTGCATGTGTTTCCAGCAGCTTTCTGACCCCCACACTCAGTGTTTTTTTTTAGCAACCTGTTCCTTTTTTTTTTCTTTTCAGAACATTTTTAGCCTTCAAATGGGTCTTTTTTAGGGACCCATGCTTTTGTTTTCTGTGGCTTCTTAGCATCCAAATGTTGGTGTATTTAGTGATGTGTCACTGTTTTCCACTGGCCTTTAAGACCCCAAATATGGATGTTTTTAGCGACCCTGTTTTTCCAGCGGCTTTTTACCCCCAAACATTGGTGTTTTTTTGCGACCCATTACTGTTTCCTGCAGCTTTTTAGCCTCCAAATGTTGGTGCATTTTAGTGATGTGTCACTATTTTCCACTGGCCTTTAAGACCCCAAATATGGGTGTTTTTCAGTGAACCGGGCCTGTTTTTCCAGCTGCTTATTAGCCTCCATACATCAGTTCTTAAGTGATCGGTACCTTTATTCCAGCACCTTTTTATTCTCCAAACATTGGGGTTTTTTTAGCAACCAACCTTTGCATGTTTTCTCCCATGTTTAAGTTTTTTAGTGACCCGTTCCTGTTTTTCCAGCGACATTTTGGCCTCCAAACATGGGTGTTTTTGTTAGTTGCTGTGTTTCCTGTGGGGTTTTTTTAGCCCCAAATATTTGTGTTTTGTAGCAACTGGTTGCTTTTTTTCCAGTGGTTCTTTAGGCCCCCAAATTGTGGGTGTTTTTTAGTGATCCATCACTGTGTTTCCTGTGGCGTTTTAGCCCCCAAATGTCTGTTTCTTAGCTACCGGTGCCTTTATTTCCCGTGACTTTTTACCCCAAACGTGATTGTTTTTGCGGCCCATTGCTGTTTTTCCACCAGGATAGTGCCACAAAAAGACTGTTTTTGACTGAACATTGCTGCATATCGAACGAGGACTGTGCCCCTAAATCTGGGTATTTTAAGCCAAAACATGGTCTTTTACTAACAAGTGGGTTTGTGCCTAAACCTAACCACACAATAACCACAGTCTTGCTGAAACACAACATTCAGTGTGTCCACTACATAATAACATGCAAGTGTAACATATCTGTGGTTTACAGAAATGTACAGTACAATGCCACATTTTTACTGGGTAGGAAACATGTGAAAGCTTCATGTCTGTTTCTTTTCAACACAGCAGGCTATGAAATTGAATTGTAATTGGGTAATAGACCTGCGTCTGTGGTGGCTGGTGGGGTAGGATGCTGCCCTTCCCCTTCATGACCCTGGAGTGCAGGATGGCTGGGGCGTGGTTCTATGTGAGCTGCTAGCAGCTGTGCGTCAGTCTGGACACAAGCTGGGCCCATCCAGAAGCCAGGCCTAGCTGACAGATGCAGAGGCTAAACCCAATAATGAAATAATACTGGGAGACATCATGTCCGTGGTTTCCATCATTGTTAAAAGATTTTGGTAGCGTGTACCCCCACTTAGGTAATTTGTTTCCATGTATAATCCTATTGCTCACTATTAAATTAAACCAACTGGTCATTTCAGTTTGGAGCCTATAAATAAACTGGTTGCTATGAGCATGGGCAGTATGTGGGACGTCTCATCTGATTAGAGGGGAAGCACTTAATAATTTGAACTGGAAAAGGTGACCTTCAGTGTCAGGTGACCTCAGTGGTCTGCCACACATATGGCCCGCAATATTACTAATGTCTGTTCCCGATGTATTTTTACAAGCCTGATCCAGGACCACTCTCCACAAATTGTTTTGGACAAATGTTGATGTGTGGTGAGAAGGCAAAGTGTGCTACGCTCGAGCTGTTTACATGGTCAAGAGCCGTAATGTCACAGACAGCGCTGGTCAAGAGAGATGATAGGCCCCTCTCTGCTTTCATCAGAGCGAGCGTGGTTAGTCATCAGTGTGTGTGTTCAGGTTTTGGCCAATGCCGGAGCAGAGGAGCCCCCAGCCTTCTCATAGTTGCACTGTAACTTAGAATGCAATATGAGAGGGGAATTAGTCACCACGTCCCCAAAAGGCATTCGCCCACTTTAGTAATGTTTCTGTCACCACCTGCGTATTGTAAATGGTCCTGTCTCTCAATGCAGCTGCCCACCTGATCTGCTGCTAGTAAGATACTCGTCTCACTTCTGGACCTTTAGTCTGAGACAATCAATCAGTCATCCCTCAGTCAATCATTTATATTTAAGAATCTCCCTGACATTATATACACTTTTTATAAAGCAGCGTGTGACTCATTTGGTTTGATACGGAGGTAATAGGGGTGTGATTCAGTAGTTTCATCGTGATACAATATGTCATTTCTTTTGATGACACAATTTTTGCTGATGTCACAAATTGAGCAACTATTCGATTTACCTCAGGAGCCTGAGATCGATATGAGAGGAATCAAACGCCCATTTGACGTAACTGGTCACAGAAGATGCTGCCACCCCTCTCTGTTTTTGCTTTTGTTCATAGAGAAAAAAAACTTTTACATTCACCCTACAATGACAGGATTATCATACAGTTTGTAGACATTCATCAAATAGGAAATACATTGGCAGAACTAATGTGTTTTCATAAACGGACAGCAAACAAGCAAACAGTTCCTGCAAGGTAGGAGGGGTGTAATGCTCCATCGCTTTTATTTTGAAAGTCTGTGTCATCATCAGATGATTAGGATAATGTTATTAACTCAGGAAAAAATCAGCAGTGTGGAAATATTTTAGATTTCGGAGAACGCACAGGTCAACAGACAGAGCACAAGCCATATGTAATCAATGCTGTTAGGATATAAAACACGACGTAACGTTACCTACCTGGACGAGCATCTCACTCCGTTAACTTCTCACTACAGAAACGTTAGCTGCTCTTTCAACGATGTTCGGCTGAAAAAATGTGCATGCAGGCTGAAATTTAACTGAACTGTTCTGCCGGGAGACACAGTGACTTAAACCAACAGTGAGGAAGAAACATAAATTGTAATAATTCGTTAACTTATGAGTAGAGGAAAAAAGTCGGCTAGCCGCTAAGCTAGTTTGTGCAATGAAGAGATGCTAAAGCTTATAATGGATCACAAGCTAAAAACATTGCGATGAAACTGGTGATTGACAGCCCTGCTAGGCAGCACACATGGCCACAGCAAGGAAGCGCAAAGTTGACAGCAAGTGAAATGCTGAATAGTTTTTCGCTGAAAGATGCAACAGTTGCATTCGTCTTGTTTGTAGCGATTCTTTTTTAAAACAATCCAAACAAAGAGAGCGGACCCCACGTGTTTCACGTGATCTCATCTGGCCTCCATCCTGCTTTAAACTGACTCCACTAACACATAAAACAGCTGAACATTTCACAAAAGTATAAAATTCAGTTCAGTAGTAACTGTCAGAGTTCAGATAGAACAATTGTTTTTTGGTCGTCACCCAGTATTAGCTGAAGCTCTTTTTCATTTCATAGATTAGCCTAGCACAGGGGTCAGAAACCTTTACTACCAGAGGAGCTATTTCTGATCCAAAAAATTTAATTTCTCTGGAGCAGCAAAATATATTTGTCTGCATTAGCTTATCAACATTATTAATAGGTCCAATCATTAATATTTATTCCTTACCTTGCCGGCTTTTTTAATCTGCAGTCATTGTCTCTATCGTTGCCTGTAAGGTGACCTTGAGTGTCATGAAAGGCGCCTATAAATAAAATGTATTATTATTAATATGTTTTACCATAAGGTGGCTACTCTGCAGTCAGGTATTTATGAGTTTTACCTTGCAGATAAAGTAAACAAATCTGTCTATGCACCAAATTCAATATTTTATTTTATTTTATTTTATTAAGACTTTTCCTTTCTGGATTTGGAATCCACAGCTAGCTTCGCTAAGGAGACTGAAGACAAACCACCACACTTAATGTTCGGCAGAATTTAGAGAAAAGGCGCCAGGTCGTAGATATCGCTATGACGAAATGTAACACATTTTTTTAATTTGCTGTAGGCCCATAGATTTCACATTTTTACAATTGAATAATGTAAAAATCATTGTAGGCCGACAACAATGAAAAATTAAAATTGAAATGTTCAAAAATAACCATGACTTGCTTCCATTTAGCCAAGTTTTTGGTCAAAGCATCAGGAAGCCATTGGACAGGGGCTACAGAACTTACCAAATGACATGAATTATTTATACTTTTTCTCACTCACCATTGTTTTAAGTCGCTGTGTCTCTCAGATGGAGCTGTTCATAGGAGCACCATGCGCTGCAATTTCTGCAGTAAGGAATTTTTGTACCATCTGAGAAATTCAAGCCTGAAATATGACCTCAACGCAAAGCACAGCCTCTGGTGCAGCGCTAGTAGCTAGCATTGTCAAGCCACACTCGACCAGGCGTCAGTCGACCTGTGACCGACAGGGGCTTAGTAGAGGCTTCACAGATGGCATCCTCTGACACAACTTACAGCAAAAATGTATGTACGCAATTAAATTTGATTAATTTAATTAATTAGATTTTTTTTTTTAATCTCTTGACAGCCCTAGTTATTATTTGTGGAAGTTAGTTAATAAGTGAAATCAAGCACAATGAAAAATACTCAGTAATAAGCTGAATAAGTTCATATCATGTTTTGTATTGTGTCCTATTTTAAATGCTGGCATTTGCGTCAATATTCGCTGTTGTTTTCATCAGGTGGCGCCATTGTAGTTCACAATATCTCTGACTTGGAATAACAATGAGGTTTTTCCCCCTTGGCAGGTACCCAAGCACCGAACACTCATTTTGCTTCATCACAGTGTGGCCTCACTGTAATTCTCACATGAACCATTGATTGCACTTCAGTGGAAAGTAGTGTATGCTGTGGACACTGCATATTTATTCTTTTCTGGGTATTTTTTAGGCTTGAATCAGTAGTGCACACATATCACACAAAGAATTCAAAACTTAAAATAAAGTATAATAGACAGGGTACCTGATAGGGAGCAATTTTGCACAATTTTGGCAATTTATTCTCCTGAAAGTTTGATTATAATCATTCAAATAGTGCAACTGCTTAGAGCTGCTACAACAGTGGATGGTTATTTTAAACTGAAACTTAATTTCCTAATTCTTGTCTCATATTGAGATTAATGTTTGTGAAGGGTTCTTGTTTAATAAACACTAATAATAACAATAATTCTGATCTAATCATCTTTTAAAAAAAAAAAAAAGATTAGTTTGGCCCTGGTTTGGCCCACTGTCCAGTATAAGCTCCTCCACGGGCCAAGGAGAGCTCGGTGAGAAGCAGCTTAATAGATTTAGATGAAAGGAGGGAGTCATGGAGGCCTCAACCAGCAGAGAGCGAGAGCATCTGCTCAAAGGCCACCTCCCCACGCCCGGATCACCATCTCCAGAAGAACTCGGGCATGGAGCCTCCATCTCCACAGCTCCACACTAATTCCAGTGCCCCCGCCACACGCAGGCTAATTAAGGCCATGCATTTATTTATGACTGCGCTCATTAAACAGCGAAAAAGATGGTCGCCGCTCTGAAAACACATTAGTCCCCGAGGAAACTGCCTGTGAAGTCGCTCTCCTCGGGCTGTTTCAGGTCACAGATTCTGAATCTTTGTGACATATGAAGAAACAGGGAGCTGTAGTGCCTTTAAAAAAATAAAAACTTCAGTTCTGAGGGGACGGAGTGACGGTTCAGGACATTCTTCGGGGTGTATTTGAAGCTGCTTGAACTGGTCCCATAATTACACGTATAGGTCATTGAACGCGGGATGAACAGAAATTCACTTTCAGGTCTTTTGCTTTGCATTTTTGTCCTCGGGTATTTGTGGGGTCTGTTGTTCTTTACATTGTTGATTTACTTCCTTTAATATAATATGACAACTGCAGCGAAAAGAAATGACACTTTGGGCAAAACTAGCAGTTATTAACGGACATAACTCAACTTAGATGAACACAAAATGCCTCCGCCCTCAAACACAAGCCTCCACCCCCACCCTCTTTTTTAGATTACTATGGTA
This sequence comes from Epinephelus cyanopodus, assembly GCA_026686955.1. Classification (NCBI taxonomy): domain Eukaryota; kingdom Metazoa; phylum Chordata; class Actinopteri; order Perciformes; family Serranidae; genus Epinephelus; species Epinephelus cyanopodus. The sequence continues at coordinate 9,753,860 of CM048920.1, forward strand.
TTTAAGTTAATTTAGGACTAAGGCAGTGCAGAGCTATGAAATCAAAGGCAGAGGATATCCCTCAGGTATATTTTCTGTCCCTGGAGGGCTTGTCTCTCCACACTCTCTGCGTGTGTGTGTGTGTGTGTGTGTGTGTGTGTGTGTGTGTGTGTGTGTGTGTGTGTGTGTGTGTGTGTGTGTGTGTGTTTAAAGGGCATAGACAGAGAGATCTTACGCAGATCCCACTCCCTTCCTTGTAATTGCAAAGATAATGCCAAATCACACAGTCCTTTGCTGAGACAACTGGCAACTTGATTTAGTGCTCTTTAATGGCTTCAACTTTGAAGACTGAGAAATTCCTTGTTTCTACTTGTGCTGTTGAGCTGTACTTTCACTCTCCTTTAGGAAAGACTGGGGCGTTAGCAGATTTTCATTTCCCTTCTCATGCATTATCAACAACAGCTACAGACGTCATAACAAACACTGTGAATCTTACGTCATGGTTAAGAGGGTTATCACTGATAGTTATACATTGGCAAGCAAATGCAACAGTCCGCTCACTCACTGTGTTTTGCAGCATATTTTTTCTTCATGAACTGTTCCTTGTTTTCTGCTCTGAATTCTATTAGCTGCCTGGTTTACTCAGGAATCCCTGCAATGATACAACAATTAACGCCTATTGCTTGTTACCATTATCAACTATTATGGTGACAAATCTCACAGATGAGTCTATTAACAACAGCCAGGAGGCAAGAAAAGGGTTGAAATAATCAGGTTTGCTAAGAATAATGGATAAACAGCTAAAATAGTTAGCTCAAAGTAATGAATAAGTGGTTGAAATAGTTAGGTCAATTTAAAGTCAACAGTAAAATAGTTAGGTTAGTTTAAAGTAATGAATAAACAGTTGAAATTGTGTTAGCTTGCTAAAAGTACTGAATAAATGCTTTAAATAGTTAGCTTAAAGTAAAAGATAAATGGTTAAAATAGTTAGCTAAAGGTAATGGATAAACAGTTAAAATACTTAGCTAAAAGTAACTTATACACTGTTTAAATAGTGTTAGCTCACTTAAAGTAATTAATAAATGTTGCAAGTGTTAACATTAGCTAAAAGTAACAGATAAACAATTGAAACATCTGATGGGGTTGTTTACACAGTGATGTGTAATCCTTGTTTTAATGTTCCGATTTAATATTCCTCTGCATCTACGTATAAGAAAGACATTCTGACAGATTTTTTGCATGATTATTTACAAAGATATAGGTACATTTATGGGCTTCTTTCTCCGCAGTGTTAGCCATGTTACTTGTTTATGTTTACATTGCCTCAGTTGGCAACCACTCTGGCACTGCATGAGACCCGAATCTCCTAACAAACTGCTGGCTAACAAACTGCATTGTGGGTAATGTAGGTGCCCAGTTATGTCTAGGAGGAAGAATGCGTAGAATTACAAAAACGCAATATCTCTGGTTCTGTTGAGTCGATCTGGATCTATTTTTACAAACTGACAATGACACTGTCAAACAGGAAGTGTAACAGCAGATCAATGGAGGACTCTTTTGAACAAAATCAGCCTGATGTCGAGAGATCAATGTTTTCTGTTTAATTAGTAACAGTGATGTGCTGTTGAAAGCTGCAGTCCTTTCTGTTGATGTGAAAAAATGTGGTTAGACTGTTTATTAAGTGCTCGATCTGTCTATCATCCTCAGGCCCATCTAATGTAGGCTATGTGCTCTGATCAGACCTGGCAGAGTGAAGCATTATTTAAATATTTAAACTTTTCTGGCCATCTGCTGAACAGCAACAAAGGGGACTCGGGTCACAGTAATTTAAAAGCACTGTTAAAGTAGGAAAATAGTGTCATTCTTTGACAGTTCACCAAGTAATGAGCATTAACACGCTCAATCATCAGAAATTCCTTGAAATTTACATCCTTACTTTCTTATCTTTCACACAGTCCATGAGTAAGAAACAGTGCTGGGATCATCATTATGGTGTGTTTGCAGTGCTGCAGGCACAGAGGGGCTAAAATCAATCCACAGGGTCCCCGCTCAGTGCTTCATTTTAGGATGGCTGATAAACAACAGCATTTGGTGACCTTTTGGTGTTCTTATGGGGGATTTAACCCCCTGCTCAGAGCTGCACCATGCTGGTGGCTCCAGCAGACAGGAGCACGATGAGCGCTGGAACTCAGATGGGACTTTTTCTGCAGGCATCACAGGACGCCTGCGCAAACAGGATGATATCACACGTTGAGGTCCTCTGACTCACCGGACAGCGCGAGACCTCCAGTCTGACGGTGTTTTCAGCTCATCATCTGGAGTCATAGACAGTGTGTAGGAGTCTTTGTGTGCGTGTGTGTGTGTGTGTGTGTGTGTGTGTGTGTGTGTGTGTGTGTGTGTGTGTGTGTGTGTTGTTTGTGCGTGTGTGTGTGAGACAGAAAGGAGAGGGGTGGGGGAGCGGAGGCGAGCTCTCCACTCTCTGTAGGACTCTGTGTAAGATGCTTTCAACAGCAGACAAACTGGTTCTGCACTTACTGTGAGAGGAAGCTCTGAGTGTTTAGAGTACTCAGCCCACTTAATGCATTATTATTGTTACTACATTCTTGAGGAGAATGGGGGAAAATGGAACAAGGAATGCTTTTCAAGAGTCAAACCAGTTGAAGGGGGGGACTTTGTGTGTGTGTGTGTGTGTGTGTGTGTGTGTGTGTGTGTGTGTGTGTGCGTGTGCGTGCGTGCGCGGCGAGTTTAAGTGTTGAGTATCTCATTCCTTTTGTATTTATGCTCATTTTTTCAATAACGTCCCATAAAAGCCGTCTGAGCCCACATGTCATGTTTGTAATATTCTCTAGTGAAATAAACATGAACGTCGGCGCAGTGAGAGCTGCTCCCATTCCTTTTGTGTATTTATTTATTCAGTGGAAAAGACGATGCAGTTACTTGATTAAAAACCGATTAAATTTCTTTATTTTTATCACTCATTCTTGACAATTTGGACAAAATCTTACTTGTATGTGTGTGTGTGGGGGGGGGGGGTTAAGCTGGAAAATATATTTTAACAGATCAAAGCCTAACTATAAAACCTTGTAATGGGAAAAGCTCCCAGTGTTTTAATATTTTCTTGAGTATCATACGTGATGATCACCAGCGGTAAGATCTGACAGAGTTAACGTCTTACAGAGTTGACAACAAGTTATATATTTGTTAATTTCACAGCAGTCATAGTGAGTAGTCATTTTATTTTTCAAAGTCGCTAACAGTTCTCTTGAGGCTAATCAAAATACTAATTTACCAAACCATAATTCTTATTAGCTTTGATTTTGGAGGGCTACGTAGTTGACCTGTTACTGTTGAGACACACCCAATAGCAATATTACTTAATGAATTCATCAAAAAGTAGAGAGCTTACCTGTAAGGGTGGGCAACATGTCCTCCTGAGACCCAAACTTTTGTTTGGTATGCATTTTTAAATTCTCTTAGCTATTTGGGATCAGTAGGACCCAATAAGTCCTCAAACGAGTACTTCCTAATTACAGTGTCTTAGCATTACTGTTGCTAAAATTTGTCAAATTTGTTGCCAGACTGACTTAGCAGAGATGGCTGCCATCTTGTTTTTACGTGGATTAGTGTATTGTGCTCTTACTATCACGAATTGGCACAAAAAGTGTCCATGAATGAGGACAACAGGTAAAGTAAAATGAAGTGTAAGGTCAAGTAAACCCAAAATGTGATGTTCTCATATGAGGACACAGGGTCTCAGGAAGATATTGAATATACTTGATGCATCATAGCTTGTTTCACGTGGGAAATATAAAATGACTATATCGCGAACATTGAGTATAAATGGTTACGTCATTTTATTAAACCACCTGTATGAAACTCACTTTAGCTTTTTGGTTCGGCTGTCATGAAATGTAACACACACACTCCTCCACCCATCCAGATCACTTTCTTCATGAGCAACAGTGTGAGCAGGCAGGGTGTATTTGTCATAGCAGGGCTCCAGACTGCTAATGTTACTATTTAGTCACATTTTGCGACCATGGAGCACCACTGCAACTTACAGATATTATTAATATTTACTTCGAGAGCTGTAAGTGTGTTTCCAGCTCACAGTCAATAAATCCTCACGTTTAAAGGCGCACACATCTAACTTTTGACCGTTCACAGCAAAATAATCAACACATGCAGCCCAAAACGAGCTGGGTGCTTTGATTTATGTAATTATGACCATACTTAATTACATAAATCAAAGCAACTTGTAACTTTATTGTAACTGTAGTTCATTTAACATATATATATATATATATATATATATTCTAGCAGTCTAAAGTACTTTTCATTAAAACTATTTCGAAATGTCACGATATATCATATATTGTAATATAGCCTTAAAATATTGCAATATTACTTTCGAGCCATATTGCCCAGCCCAATTTACCAGTACTTTAGCAGCATTCCCACCTTTTTAGAAACCATGAAGCAAGACAGGAGTCACTGTGATATAGCTAACCTCTCGTATGATTGGTTAAATGTTTTTGTAGAAATCGAACAGGGTTGACAAAAATCTGGGCACATCTTTAAACATTTTTGCAAAAAACATATTTTAAAACAAAGATGATGATAGCAGTACATTTAACACCAATGTTACAGTTAGTTTTAGATTTTGAAGGCTTTTAACACATTTTTAATTGTTTAAAGTTGTGAACTCTTGTCTCGGATGAGACTGTTTTCTGGCACAGGGCAAGTTTTTAAGTTAAAAAAGGAAAGCAGATCAAAATATTTTATAAAAAATAATTTACACTTTAGATAATTAAGATATTTCAGACATATTTTAGGGAATCTGAGATTGTTTCCTGTGTGAAAATGTGACAAGATTAATTTATTCATTCCTCTTTTTTTTTCTTTTTTCTTTTTTAAGAAACGTCGCTGAGTGTTAACAAATTCCACTCAGAGTGAATGTGGCTTTAAAGAAGATAAGAGTCCTGAGGGCAGGAGGTGCTTTGTTTCTCTTGTTGCATTACGAGTGCATTTCCACTGCGAAGGACATCTGAGCGTAAAGTGAGCCTCTTTTCGTCAGGAGGTGGGCCTTTTAACAGTAAAAAGCAAAGCTCTGACGGTGCTCCTTGCACCACAGTTCACAGCATACATAATGGAGAGGATAGAGTTACCTGCTACTTTAGGCCAAACATGACTGCCAATAATTGCCCTACCAATATTTGCATGTCCCTCTCTGTGTTATTGAACACCCTGCTAAGTAACTGAGCACCCCGGGCCAGGCACTATTTTAAGTTGTTTGCTGATTCCACGGTGGGCTGAAACAAGACAATTATGAACCACATTTCACACCATTATGGTGTTTTAAGGGGCTTCAGGTTTCACCGAAAGCTTGGGCTGAGTCCTGCTGAACACCATGCAGCAACATCTACAGATAGTCTAAACCTGGTGTGAACCTTTCTGGAATATATGCATTTAATGTTAGATATGTTTGAGAAAGAAGTGGTCAACCATTTAAATTAGTGAACATGGAAAAAAAGAAGAGCTTGAGCACTCCTCCTGACTCTGGACAATCAGTAAAAAGATACCTTTGTATCATGATGTTTTGACCTACTCTCATTATAATCTGGGAAAACTGGAGTGTGGTGCTGAGATGCATCACTTGCCCAGGTTTTGTCAAAATCTGATAAATGGTTTATGAGATACAAATGAACAAAGGAACAGACTAAACCCCTTGGACCTAATCAGTGTAATTACAGAAATGCTGGAACGCGATGGTGAGATGCATAATTTTCACAGGTTTTGGCAAAATCTGATCAAGACTGGCCAAGAAAACAGATGGATGGATGAGCCAATGATGGAACAAATAAAGAAATTAAAGTTGACTGATGTATGGAGGAAGTTCTATTTAAGAAATACAGGACATGGAAAATACAGCATGTATTTGTTTTAGATACATCCCAGGAAACATCAGATGAGATGAAATGAACAGTTAACCCTGTGAGGCTGTGGTGTTGTAAAAGTGCATGTTTTGTTGTATGTCAGTACGTCCTAAAGGCAGGTTTATAGTTGTGCTTCAGACACACACATTAAATGTGGCGTAATAGAGACAGTTTCAAACACAAGTACACAAATCAGCTTCATTTTAACTCACAAGATTTACTGACATAACACTGTCTGTCATAACACTTGTCTAGTCAGAACACTTTCCCCACAAACATGCTAATGTTATTAGCATGAACCTAAGACATTTAATTAGCCTAGTGGTTAGTAGACTTTTCCTCTACTCATATGAAGCCAAGATAAATCACACACAAGAAATAAAATGCTATTTTGTGGAGGCTTTTTTGTTTTACCTGTGAAATTTAAGTAAATAAAAGCTTCATTTCCACTGAGGGAAATGGTTTCAGCTTACAAAAATAGTCAGGAGGTCTGTGTCACTGTAATGTGTGTTTATATTTCTGGGGAGGTGCAAATCAGGCTAAAACACGAATGGCCATATCCAGAACCAATGTTTGGTTTGTCCACAAAAACACAATTCTTATTTTCAGGTGAAAATACACTAAAGAAAACATACTTATCATATTATATTCCATTTCTGTCAATACGTTCCTCTTAATCCGTGGACTGGACAGACCCTTTTACTGTTTGTAAACAGTGTCATGTTTTTGGTAGGTGGGGCTTAGCTGGAGGCAAAACAACTCTCCACAGACATTAGCTAGTGCTAGTGTGTTGGAGCACTGCACTATTCAGAGTGGCACAGTGCACTCTGGGCAGCAGAGCGCCAAGCGAGCTGAATGTGTGATTAACTTAACCGTTGGTTAATTCATGTAGAAATATAACACTCCGTTTCTTCAACCAACAGGGTCTCATTGTAGTGTAGAGTGTCAGACTTTACGAACGCACTATGTCAGGTCACTTACTCATGATGTTAGCTAATGCGCCAAAAAGTTAGCATAAGTTAGCGCAATCCCTCCCCAGTGTCTGATGAGGTGAACACGATAACCCTTAATACACATAACGTTATTCATCCCTACAACAGGAAATACTTTTTCCCTAACCTGATATGAAGTGTGTGCTGCACATGTTAGCATTTTTGATGGTGGCCTCCGTCCAGTCCTTACGTCTTATCACATTTAACCATAGCTGTCTTTGTTTTTGTTGACGGGCAGTCGCGGCTGGTTTTGAGCCACGACTCCTTCTATTCTGGCTCCCAATAACACAACAAGACCACATTTTAAGACTTCTATGTAGCCCACAGCCCTGTGGTGGAGAGTCATGCTAATAACATGACGTCATTGTGACGTCGGCCCTTAAAGGGTCTATAGCAGCCTGAAGTGGCTGAATTAAGGCACTTTTCAGACCTGAAGTTTACATCTGCTTATTTTATACAAAATGTATGGTTACACAACAACTGAAAGGAGTTTTAGACAAAGGCACAGCGTGTTCCCAGGTCATAAACCCTTTACTTTGTTCAATAAATAAATGTATAAAACGTGTTGAAGTTCTTATTATGAGGCATCTGGAAGGTGTTATGTTTATTGTTTCTCATACAGTAAAGAGAGAAAACTAGTTTGGCAGATTTCTGAATAAAATTCCCAGGTTTGCGGAGCCTTCCATAAAAACCTCCCAATCACACTGAGATAAATCAGAACCATGCGGCAGAATGAAGACATAAACTAATTACAAATAAATACAAGGTGACTAATCATAAGTAATCCAGTTGTGGTGCATCGGCAGACTCCCCAGTGAGAGCAGGAAGGAGCTGGAGTTGAGGCAAAGTGATTTCCCTCAGGCAGACATGCCATTTAAGTGTGCTCCATTGTTGCGAGTGAGATCCATTAGCCCTCACTCTGGTTCGCCACATCAAAGCAACTTCTCACATATGGATTATATGTGTAGATAGTGTGTGTGTGTTTTAATAATTTCAGTGAGCCTGGAACTGACCTATTTGACTTGTTCAATAAGTTAAAATAGGGAGACGTATGAAATGTGTGTGTGTCACATGTGTGCAGCTTATTTACGTGTGTATGCATGTGTGTTTATGTGTGCATGTTTGTGAGTGCCTGTGTGTGTGTGTGTGTGAGTAAACAGCTTAATGGAACCAAGCGGATTTCATAATGGAAAAGGCCAACGTTAGCGTAGCACGAAATAGTGTTGTTATGATGTGGATTACACTTAAAAGCAAAATCAAACCCAAAATCAACTTAAAGGATAATTCATTTTTTAAAAATCTGATAGTCAGAGGCTTCTTTGGCCTGAGACTCGTTTAATAAGCAGGTGAAAGTGGAGAGCGCGGTCTGGTTCTGTGGTTATCACGTCCCGAGCTGCAACCACTGGACGACAACTGTACCGTGTTTCATAATTCATACTCATACCATCCAAAAAGACCTTAAATCAAATCAGCAGTTAAGCTAAATGAGGATGATGTGTTTGAAGCATTTCACAGTCATCTAAGTACTAATACATTTTGATGATGTTTACATAGCTGCTCCCCCGAAATTCCTGTTTTAAGTGGTTCATAGAACCTCCAGCCAAAGCTCCATTTAAATGTCACATGAAAAAAGAAAAGCTGAATTATCCCTCGAGATTGTTTTATTTTTTGTAAATCTGACCATATTGCTTTTGTGCATCTGCAATGATATCAAGCTCCAACAGATGATGTCATGTTCACTTCCACAGTTGTCAAATCATACGTAGGGTCAATATGTGTCAAAACAAAACAACATTTCTGGTATCTATTACAAAAAATGCTTATCTTAAAATTCCTAAATTAAAATCATTGTTTTCTTTATCTTGGTACTACCGTCTGCTGAGCTCTGCATTTTGCACACCTTTAATCTCCATCTGTAATGACTGTGAGTCAGGCCAGGTGTTGTCTTGGACTGCGATCTAAATATTAGTAGTCATATTAAGTCTGTTCCAGCATTAGCCTTTTATCATCTAAAAATATTGCTGGAGTGAGGAGACTCTTGTCCAAACATGATCCTGAAAAGTTAATCCATGCATTTACCTCGAGCAACTTAGAAAGCTCTTAAGCAACTGCAACATGTCCAGAGTGCTTTCTGTCTGTGTGTGAACCTTTGAGAATACTTTGGTCTTTAACTTGAAGCTGCTGTCTTTCCTCTGCTCCCTGATTTACTATTTATTGATCATCTGATTTTAATTTAGAATTAAATACAGCAGACATTTGTACGGTGGCTGAGAAGGGCAAAAATGCACATTTACATTAGGACATAACAAAACATGCTGCAGCATCAGAAGCTGCTGCTAAGCTTTTTGTTTTGTCGAGGCCAATATGGCTGTTAATATTTCAGTATTACGGCCATATAGAACAACATGTTTTAAATAGCCTTCATTTAAACAGCAACTGAACACAAAATCCCACAAACAACATCATCCCGTTTCCATTCCAAGCCTGTCAAATTAGATAATTTGAAAACAAGCCTAAATGAAGAGGTGGTCTACTGAAGGGAGTGACTAATAAGAGATGAATGGCAGAGGCAAAGGAGGAGACGGATCCGAACGCTATCCTACGAAAATGCACACACAACAGTTTGTATGATATCCCGATGAATAAGCACCCCGCGAATGACGTTACGCCTGTAACGTAAATATAAATAATTAATGTAAGTTTAATTTACAGAGGTTAGTTTTAGGGAAAGGACGATGTTCTGTAAAATGCCTCAAAGTTCACATGGTTTGGGACATACGTCTCCAGGGTGAAAGTCCTGTGTTTTGTGAATCATCAACTGCCTCAACCTGCCTCCTAACTGAACCACTCGGGACGGCATCCTTGTCTACACCTGTCAGCTCATTGGTCACAGTCCTTCAAAATACATGGGTTATGCACAAATTGTTGGCTCATGAATACGTGAGATATGTACGAATTTGGGTGCATTACTTCTTATAGTAAAACGTATGAACATGTGCTCAAGGTCTTCCTGGAGAAGGTGATCCATGATACTGTCACCAAAATATCCAACACGCTAACTGCCCACGGACATGGTGTATTCTTTGAAGAGGAAGGGACGCAGTCTGTTTAGCTTTGTTGGATAAATAGATCTGTACGCTGTTAAAATGGATAGTAAAAGTATAATGCATAATGTAAGTTTATGTCTTGGCAGCATATCCCATAGGTCTCACAATATTAGGGTCTTTAATATGCTGTCAATAATTTTATTTATTTGGCATATTTCCCATCGAAAATTTGGGCCAGACAGCGACACATGATGCCAGCAAAAAGCCAGCATATGCCGACTAATGTAAACTTTGTTTGAGTAAAGATGTCAATTCAAAAAACACGTATAAAATTCCAAAATAAACATAACTGCAATGTTCAGCAAATGTAAAGGTGTGCTGCAGAAAGCCAAAACAAATACATTCAAAGTCATAAACAGACAATTACAACAGGAAAAACTCTGCGGATCCAGTCAACACAACGGACCTTCGCCAGGCCTGTAGGGGGCGCTCTGAGTGGAACAGCTTGATGTTCAACCCAAGACAGACCAGACAAGAAAGTGTGACTGTTTTTGAAGCAGGAAGAAAAGTGGAGTAAAGAGGCGACATAAAAAAAAGGGTATGTGTCCTGTTTTCCTTTGTCTTTTACAGTGTCATAAAAGAGCAGCAAATTTATGTAGCTCCCCCTAAAGAACCGAACGTTTGCTGTGTTGACTGGATCTGCAGTGTTTTTCTGTTGAGTGTGTGTTCGTGGTTTGTGTGTTTTTGACTTTGGAAAGTAATCACTCGTTTTTTTGTCTTGTTGGTAAATCTGAAAGAATTACAGTCGTCTCTGGTGCCCATGGTCTCCATATTGCCAAAAGTTTAAACATTCATATTTGTATGCCCGATTGAAGCAGCTAACTAACATTAGCTCGAGTGGCAAGTCAAGAATCCAGGAAACATCCAAGGAACTTCTATAAAAAATAACTCTTTGGCAACCAGACTAGGCCTCCAAAATTTGTAGCTACACCAGGCTACTAAAGGCTTTTAATTGACGTTTTATGATATAAAAGAAAATACTAAATGAAAAAACATAGTTGTGTTTTGTCCTACCGTGGGTTGGGGTATCTTTCAAACTATAAAGCCTTTCTTGAGGATTTGTTCCTCCACTAGTAGATTTTCATGAGCTGTTGACAGATCCACTGTAATTCAAAACTCCACTCAAGTTTCCTATAAATGCAACTCGTGTTCAGACATTTAGCAACCACCATGTTAGAGGTTACTTTCAGGGAGATGTTTTCAGAAGCGTCTGCATTCAAAACAGATCGGTTTCTTCTGACTTTGCGAGATTTCTGTAGCATATAAATTTGAAAACATAAAAGTCTGTTTACTCTTTCGGCCCTTTTTCTTCTACTGGAGCTGATTTCTGCATCTTATCCTGTACAGCGGCATTGTTTCAGCCACAGCGGCGGCGGGCTCATGAGGGGCCCAGACTCCACAGATAAGCGCATCAGCCATTACCGGGTTCCTCCTTCAGACCTATTAGGTCTTGCAAGGACTTCAAACACCAATTTGTTCTGCAAATTGCCCATTCAATTTGTGCCTGCCAAAGAGAGACACCTCTCTCCCTCTCTGCAGTAATTGAATCTTCAAAGGGACATTTTCCTCTATTTCTGTCAGGTATTAGAGTGATGAATAGCAAACGGTCATTTGAACAGAAAGAGAGGATACATGTTTATCCATTTTCAGTTAGACGCTCATCATGCACCTTGATGATTGCCAGGCTGGAAATTGAATGGCAGCCCTGCATGATGTTCAATAGAGGGTTTTAAATGGTGCGCTGGACAAGTCGTGCATTGATATTGGGCTTTTGCATGAAGGATAAATTCTTGGGCACTTGATGAACTGAACTTGTGGTAATTATGTAACTCAGACATGAAGACGCAACTGAAATGCTTCATCTGTAAAAACAGCAGACTCAGGACAACTTTATCACAATGCAAACAACAGAAGAATCCTCAGCACTCACCACTGGCACAAATCAAGTCCCACCAAAAAAAACCTTAAAATTATAACATATCAACACACTAATTCTGATTCAGGTTCAGAATATTATTTTTAAAGGATTTATATTTATAGAAAATAAATACAATTTATAAAATATGTTCATTTGCTTTGATTATTATGCCTCCGCACTGACGATAACCGTGGCCAGAGGCTTTTGGGTTGTTCGTCCGTACGGCCATTCCATTCTGGTAAACACAATATCTTAAGAACATCTCAAAGGAAAGTCTTTAAATTTGGCACAAACGTCCACTAGGACTCAATGATGAAATAATGAGATTTTGTTGGTCAAAGGTCAAGGTCACCATGACCTTGCATCCATCTCATTCTCGGTAACGCGACACCTAAAGAACATCTTGAGGGAATTTCTTCAAATTTGACACAAACGTCCACTTGGACTGAAGAATTAACTGATTCCAATGTGTTGGTCCAAGGTCAAGGTCAATGTGGCCTCACAAAACATGTTTTTGGCCATATCTCAGGAAGTCATACACTAATTATGACAAAACTTCACACAAATGTCTAATAGGATAAAATTATGAAGTGATCCAAAAAGTCAAAGGTCAGCCTTGTCCCAGACAAGAATTCACAACTTCAACAAACAAACCATTAAAATACATTGAAAGTAGGGCTTACAAATGATTAAATTGCTGAATGTCAATAGTTAAATGCAATTAATCACCTTTTAAATCGCTTGTTTAAAATTCCATTATTTCGCTTTTTAAAACAGTTTTGAAGTATAGACAAGTTCAAGAAATTCTTACCAGAGTGTCTTGATTGGAAATGAAATTTACTTTATCTTGACTTTTAGATTTATTTATTTCAAATCAGCGCTGCACTGCTACAACTGTGGGGTTTTGGTTGAGCCGTTAAAGCTGAGGAGTGCGTCATCCAATCAGTGTCAATTTGGTGTGCAGTGACTCCAATATAACTGTGATCACTCACTGATGTTCAGTGATCCCTTGGGTAATGCAACAGCACTGTCACTTTTCAGGTGTTACAGTTTAGTTGCTTTCCCTCAGGTCCTGTATGTGTGAAACTATTGTTCCCCCCGATGGTAAAGCATATGACTGGTCACAATCTGCCAACCTGAGGATGAGACCCAAGTCTTCCACAGTGTTGACTGGTCTGCAGTCAGTTTCCGTCCATTTAGCGAGTGCTGTAGTTAACTTCTACAGTCAAGTTTCATCCACGGGTCTGTGGCTGTTCGCACACTCCGAAATAGTGCTTTACTGACTTTGGCGATGTGGTTGCCCGCTGATCAGTCTGATTAGCCGCATCTGTGTGCTCAGCTCGTAGGTGGGAGCTCATCCAGGAGTTTTGTAAAGTGACATGAGCCACATAAAAACTCAGTGGTGACGTTATTATTTATCACTGTAGAAGCAGGAAGCTGCTGCAGTGGCTTGACAAGTAAGGATGCGTCGAAGGGACAAAATAGCAGCACGCAATTAAGGGGATTTAAAGGAAAAATAACGCATTATGTTTGGACCCTAATCGCATCACAGTTAACACGTTAACGCTTACAGCCTTACTTAAAAGCCTTAAAAAACTAAAACGTATCGATAACACTGGTGTAAATATGTACTGCTATCATCATCTTTGTTTTATAATATTTTAATAATTAATTATAATATATAATAATTACGTTTTTGTAAGGATCATGGGCCTTTAAAGATGTGTCCCAGGTATTTGTCAAAAATTTGAAAAAGAAAAAAACAACAACAACCAAATAACATAATTTAATCAGGCGTAAAAGAAGTCAGCTATATCACAAGGACTCCTGTCCCACTTCCTGGTTTCCATAAGGGCTGGAACGCTGCGCAAGTACTGGTCATGTTTTTATTTTATGATACATTCATAAAATATTATTGCTATCCAATACCAATAATCTAAACTAAATAAGAGTTGTGGTTTGATTAGCATTAGCAACTTTGAAAAGTAAAATGGCTCCTCACTAAGACTGCTGTGACATTAACAATTACATAAAACTTTTCGTCAACTCCCATCAGATCTTACCTCTGACATCCATCATGTTTGCGATTCAACAAAAAATCAAATCATTACAAGGTTTAACAGTCAAGACTTGAATCTTTAAAACAGCGGTTCCCAACTGGTCCAGCCACGAGGTCCAGATTTCTCCTCAGTTTTTAGTTCAAGGTCCACACAGTTTAATACATTCGACATCATACTTGCGTTTGGTCATGTTGTCAAGCTAGTCTGCTGTCTCTGTCCAGAAGCTGTCCTTTAGTCACTAACTTCAAAATAAAAGCTTTGTGCCAAAAATTCACTGCACGTTTTTAACAAACTTGACATGTTTGTGAGTCACTTGCGGTCCATTCAGAAAGGACCAGCGGCCCATCAATTGGGAACAAATGTTTTAAAATATATTTTCCAGTAAAAATTGAAAAAAAAACAAAACAAAATAAGGTTTTGTCCCACTTCTCAAGAATGAGGGCTCTAAAAACTACAAAATCTAAGATCAGTACCTCTGAGTGTCGATTTTGAAGCGTTACAATGAATTTAAGGAGGCTTTTAAATCTTCAATATTTTTATTAATTAAATACACCATACTGGAGCAAATGTCTCGGAAAATATCACAAATAAATTTCTCTTTCATTCAGCATTTATATGTTGGTGATGATCTCTACATTACTGACTATGAGCAAATTTCTTCCGTTTGCGATGGGTTCAGGTTTCGAGGGGAGGAGGGAGGACTGGAGCTGAGTGCGGAGGGTCGGATGTACTGTAGCCACGCCTGGACAACGACATTTACATGCATACTGTACATACATGGTAGTTTTACAAATACACCAAGAGAGTGTTCATGATTTGTTTTTCCACAAAAAGCCACAGATTTTTTTCTTTTTTTTTTAAAACCCCATCGTTTTCTATATATACCACCAAAGAAAAAAAACACATTCCCCTTTGACAACACTTAAAATATATAAAGTGGAAACACCATGTTGTTGGGAAATGAGGATAGAAAAGGAAGAGAGGAAAAAAAGAAAGGTCCCAGGTTTTCCCCCAAAATGTCTTTAAACAAATATGCAGAGTTGAAAAGCCTGCATCTTTCACATCTTTAGTCTTTTTCTCTTCCCCTCACTTCAGTCACAACATCCTCTTGTGTTTTAATTTTCTCTTCCTGAAGAGTCCTCATCGGTCTCCCTTTTTTCTTTTTTTTTTTAATTCCAAGGTCATGGAGTCCTCAGTGTCCCGATTCAGGTGCATTAAGTGCAAGTATCCACCCATATTTGGGGAAAAGCCAAGGTTGAAGGCTGAGCGTTGGGTATGGGTTGCAGAAATAAAAGTCAGGTAACTGGTAGGATGGGTAGAGGATTCCTTGGGGGCAAAGGGCCTGGGAGCACAGCTAAAAGGCTGGGGTGCTGCTGATCCACGCTGTCTCGGGTGACAATGAGTAAGGGCTAAAATGAAGGCACACATCCTGCTTCCTGCACGGCTCCCGCCTAACACACCTGAGGAATGAGATAGAAAATACAAATTTAACAAAACTGAGCCGTCATTGAGCACATTTACATGCACGCTAATATTCCACTATTGTTCCTAATATGACAATATTCTGAGTTTGATACGGGTCATGTAAGCAGCATGTTTTCTTTGGATTTTCCAAATTTTAGCATTTTGCAGATAATACATGTCAGATATGCCGCTATTATTCAGGTTTTAACAGCATTATTTGAATGTGCATACAGCCCATTGAGAATATGCATCTCTACTGGGGGTTTTACTCGAGCTGCCCCCTTAAAGTGAGAGATTCCAATCATCCGTCAGTCGATTTTTATTTGCTTGTCAGTGTGCTGTGCTGGGGACATTGTGGTCCCTGGATTTTGTGCTCTTGACTTTTACTATACTCTTTTTTTTAGAGACTCTACTCTGTTCGGATCAATCTAACTCAAGTCCAGACCGAGACCTTCTTGGATCCAAGCCAACTGCAGTCACGTGATACAAGTGTTGCATTTATCTTGCAAGTGTACTCTTCTTCAACGTTTTGTTTACTTCCTGGATTTTTCCCGCATGGAAATTCTGACCAATAAAGAGCAGCTTTCTTGCACAGGCATTTGAGAGTTGTCTCGTATTTAAGCTGCAGGGTAGGAACTAGACGTGGGGGGAAAAAACCAATACAGCTTAGTATCGTGATATTTTTGTGTGATAATACTGTATCGTCACACAGTGTCAAGTATTGATTGTTTTATCAAATAAATCATTAATATTACAAATATAAATTGATATTTAGGTAGCCTACTAGAATAATATCAGTTGATTATTCTGTCTACTAAGTACATTTTGCTACAGCAAAAAAAAATCTGATTTGAAGTGAGACTGAAAACTACATAAAAAACACTCACAATATATCACAATATATTTTATTGCAATACTAAGCATATTGCACCGTATTTAAAACTGCAATAATATTGTATCGTGATAATATCATATCCTGATCCCCCCCTCGTAGTAACAGTGCTGAAATGGTGTCTGTATGAACAGGATGGGCTGCAAGATGGGACCATGGGCAGGACAGGTGTGACATCTGGACAACATGTTATGTGTGACTGAGACTGCGTAAAAGGTTAGGCCACAGCGTGTCTATTAACTCTGCTCCAATTGAGTGTGTGCTGTGCTGTGTTGCTGTACGAGCGGCGTGACTGTGCGTAACAGCAGTCTTTTGATGGTCATTTACACACTGTCCATGTGTGATCACGGTGAACAGACAAGCTGTAACCACGATAACAATAACTACTTCAGGTAACAAACTGCGTTGGGTTTGGATCGCGTTTGGTTATAACTGTCTCAGACTCGGGTCGGGTTTTGTCAGGTCACGAAAGATCAACCACCATAAACCAGAGAAGGTAAACAATTGTTATTGCCATGTTATTGTTTATAAAGTGCTGCCGAGCATGTTTTATGTCACACTAGAAGCTGACGCTAGGGCTGGGCAATATGAAGACATATCGTTCTCAAGATTTGGAAAAAAACAACAATCATCCGTAAAACTGTTTTGCATCAGAGAGGGTATTTGGTCAGAAGTGTTTTGTTCGATTTTGTCTCCCAGTCGTAGCGTTAGTGAAGTGATTTTGAGGAGATTTAAATATACAGACAGATGTTTGGTATTAAGATGTAAAAATATCTGGATATAATTTTCAGGACTTACTGCCCGGCCCTAGCTGACGCTGTTGTGTTAATTTTCACACCTCGCACACTTATCGGAGTATACAAGGCTGCATGTAAATGGGAGTGTCAGAGGAATATTCATTTTCATGAGGTCTTGTACGGAATAAAGGCAAAAACTGGACTATTTAGTGCGTGTAAACATCCTCACTGAGAGTATCAGTTCACAAAATGCCATAAATGTTTCACCCTGATAGACCCAACTTTCCACCAGTGTTTAATTTATTGATCAGCCAGGCTTTGAAACCCATCTGGTGTCCCATTTACTTTGCATTAACTTAAAAGTGCATCCATGAAGCGATTCTCTTTGGTATAATTATAACCACGCTCCAACATAACTGCAGGAGGTGCTCAGTCCTGTGAAACAGAAAAATGTTTTTTTCTTTTTTTCCCCTTCTTTTTCTTCTTCATGATTCTCAGAGGCGATTTACTTTTCCCTTCATCCCTCAAATCACTAGGAGGGCTTCAGTCTATTAGTAATTGCAAACTCCTACTTGGGGGCTAATTAAAGTGACTGACGCTGGGAGGGTCTCGCTCCCCTGGGTCAAAGCAGCTCCGTATGAGAGAGGTAATTTGTCTGTTCAGAACAAAGAGATTAGGAAGAAGCAAGGAAGAAAGCTTAATAAATGAGCATCAAATGTCCCGCGCTATGAACGCGGACAACACCAATTATGTCACGGCAAAATCGCACATAATCAAAACAACGGTCAGCAGATAACCCCCGTGTTTCTGTGTGAGCGGTGACTGCTTCATTTTTCCTCTCTGCTTAAACCAGCCCGTGTTTCCACACTCAGTCCGTGTCGTGCTGTTGAGGATACACGAGGTGTATCGATTCTGAGAGCTGCTATCCTTACTGTAAGTCTGCGTTATTTGAGGTGTTGTGTTTTAGCAAAAGAAATGTTGATAAAGTGCTCCAGCAGCAGCAGCGGGCTAATTCTCCTTGTTTCACTCACGGAGATAACAAAAGCATCCTGAGACTGTTCCCACTGAGCGATGTGTCTCTGTTTATTTAATAATTCTCTCTCTGCTATAATTAAAGCACCAGGGCCAATATTCAGATTGCATTTTAGCATCAATAATTCAGCAGTTTTCACTACAATTGATGTTAGCGCATAAATAAACAATGAGGCCTCATATTTACTACACCAGCCATGCTGCAAGAGACATCGGGGGTGGGAGTAAGGACTTAAACAGACATTTAAAATTAAGCTAGATAATGCAACGGCTTTCAATTTAAATGTGAGGAGCTCTAAGAGCCCTAAGAGCTGATTTGTAGAAGTGACAAGCCCTTAAAAGGCCTGTGACGTGGAGGGAGGGAGGGTGGGAGGGAGGGAGAGAGGGGGGCTTAATGGAGTTCTACCTCTCCTCTACTCACAAAACCACTCAAGGTGAAATGCATGCTCCCAACAATATAATTCCTCTTTCAGTCAGAGTCTGACACACTCCAAACACCCCCCATATCTCTCTCTGTGTGCTGTGTGTGCAGACAAGGTATCAATAAAGCTCCTTGTTGTGAGGCAAAAATGATTATATCTCCTGCGGGCAGAATGAAGCTATCCTGAAGAATGAAGTTATCCTTCGTATATGATTAGGCCTTCTGTTTTGCTTTCACTGGAGGCATCAAGATCAAATCAGGCAAAGCCATGATGACAGCCTCCATGATATACTGGCTGCTGCAGCTTGCTGTCTGTGTTCAACCTCGGGCCCTGGATACATATTTTTGGCCTTGGAGTGATAACTTAGCCCAGGTGATCCCGGTCTTGTTGATACAGTAGTCAAATGCTGGTTTAAACACTCGGTATTAATGGCAGCATGCGTCATTTTTCAGCGCGGTTGGGAGTGCGGCTCGGGACAGCAAATAAATTCAAGATGAGTCAAATATGTATCTGCTCGTAACAAACCGAGCGCGGGGACAGCAGTACAAAAAAATCATTTTCACATGTTTTGTGCTGACGGTTAATACAGATTTTCTGAGCGCGTGTCCTCCAACAAGAATGATGGAAAAATCCATTGGCTGTCTAAAAATAAAATTCATCTCTGCTCTGTAAGATTTAGTGTCGGCTGCATGCCTCGCAGTGAATCGACGACATCAATGTAAACAGAGTGAAAAATGTTGCCGTGAAAATTACAGATGTTTTTCTGTTCCTGTTAATGACTCCTGCTGACTGATGACGAGCTTTTACCGACTTGTCCTTTCCTTGGAAGCTATCAGCCCTCTGCCTGTTTTCATACTTTGAACAGAGACCACAAAGAACTCTGGAGCGCTCTCCATCACCAGACAGAGAGGGTCGGGGTCTTACCTTCTGGTCGGGCAGTAGTGGGTTCGTCTGCAGTGAACTCAAATGGCCGTTGATGAGCGCTGTGGGTCTGTCGTGTTCGCAGAACAGGCTGCCGTTGATGTAGTGGAACCGATCCCCGGGGACGAGCCGGTTCCGGCAGGTAGAACATGTGAAACACTGCAGGAGGGGGACAGAGAAACAACCGCTCACAACCAGGCCCGAAGACCACGAGGCAGCGCTCCGTCCCGTTACGTAATAACACCTCGGAGCAGACACAGATGCTCGTGAACGCAGACATGTACATACTTCTTCTGCACCACTGTGCGTGCAGGTGTCAGTGGTGGAACTGTGGAAAGCACATTTCTTGACTAACTGCTTCATGTTTGGTTTTTAAACTGTCCAAAAATAATGACTAAAATGAGAAATGGCTGTTATTATTGACTTAAGACAAACTTGATTCAACCCTATGTGTTTTTATCTTCCAACCAACAGACCAAAACCCCGAGATATTTAATTTACTATCACACAAGACTAAGAAAAGTAGCTTCTCTCACAGTCGAGAAGCTGGAGCGACATGATGTTTGGCATTTTTGCTTTAAAAAATGACTTTAACAATTAATCAAATATCTAAATAGATGGCTATTAAATTCCTGTTTATGTTCCGTTGGCTGGTTAGTCAACTAATTCTTCTCACCCGTCGGCATTTTAATTATTTTCCTCCTTGTTTTAGATCCTGAAGTAATTTTAATTAAAAACTTCTGTTGTTTCTCATTTTTTTCCTTTGATAACAAGTCATTATTTTGAAATACCAAGTAATTATGTTAACAAAGTTTCTATTTTTTTTGTTTTTTCATCACAACGGCAGAAAGGAGCCTCCACAGCGGCAAGTATAATGATTACTGCTTGAAAACGAAACTTTTCGCTTTGCTATTTTGATCATTCTTTTAAACGCTAACACTTCGCCGTGTTTATTGTAACTACTTCAAACTATCTAAACAGTAGCTTTTTTGTTCAGCCATCTTGAATTTCCAATTGGAAACCCATTTCTGCCAATGTGAGATCAAAAACAAAGATCCTGTGTGTCATTAAAATGACAAACCTTTTCAAAATAATGAGTTGGTGTCTCAAAAGATTGATGTACTTAATTCAGTATCGTTTCTCTCTATTTTTAGATACTAACCTTGAAAAGTTTCACATAATTTTGAGACAGTAAGTCATTTTCTTTGAAATACTAACTCATTGTTTTGAAATACCGAGTTACTATTTCGACAGAGTTTACCGTTATAAAGACTCACAGGATCTTATTTTATTGTCCTCACGCTGGCAGAAATGGGTTTCCATAGAGCTGAGTTCAATGATTACTGCTTGAGAACTAAACTTCTCCCTTCAGTGTTTTGGTTCTTTTAAACGCTTTAAGACTTGACCGTGTTTTTTTAAACTATTAATAGCTTCAAACTATCTTGCTCTATTAATGTGCAACTATCTTCAAATTCCAATTGGAAGCCCCTTTCTGCCAAGGTGACGAAAATAAAAAACAAGATCCTGTGTGTCATTAAAATGAGTGAAGTAATGAGTTGGCATCTCAGAAAATGATTTACTTGTGTCAGAATCGTGACTAAGTATTGTTTGTCTTCATTTTTAGACTCATTACTTTAACAAAGTTTCTATCTGAGATGTAATCCATTATTTTGAAAAGTTTCTCTTTATTTTGAGACACAAACTCATGATTTTAAAAAGGCTTCTCATTATTCTGAGGTCACACATCACGATTTTTCAAAACTTTTTCATTATTTTGAGAAACTAACTTGTTACTTTCTGATAGTTTCTCATTATTTTGAAAAATTTCACATTATATTGAGAAACTAACTTGATTCTTTCTGACTGTCTTTATTTTGAAATACTAACTCATTATTTTAAAATGACTTCCTGTGTTCTGAGGTGACACGTCACTATCTTGCAAAACTTTATTATTTTGAAAAACTAACTCGTTAGTTTGAAAAATTTCACATTATATTGAGAAGCTAACTCGATACTTTATGATAGTTTGTCTTTATTTTGTGATACAAACTTCTCATTATTCTGAGGTAACGTCACTATTTTTCTAAATTTTTCATTATTTTGAGAAACTAAGTTGTTACTTTCGAATAGTTTGTCTTTATTTTGAAAAACTAACTCTTATTTTGAAAAAATTCACATTATTTTGAGACACTTACTTGTTACTTTCACATTGTTTGTCTTTATTTTGAGGGACAGTGCTTACTATTAAAAAAAATAAACTTCTCACTTTAATGTTTTTGTCCTCTTTTAAATAATAAAATCGGCCTCAAACAGTCTCGCTCCTCACAGATACTAGCTTTACTGTGCCGCTATCTTTAAATTCCTAAACAACTCTCAAAACAAAATGGCTGTGTGATTATTTGGCATCAGGACAACTTTATTCACACTGTGAGCACAGTTTGTTAATCACAAGCCTATAATGTTAAAAAAACACGCACAGCATTCACACGTTATCTGTTTCAAAGCTTCACAGAGGAAGCTTGAGTTTACCTTGAGGTGGTACACGTTGCCCTGCGCCCTCATCACCAGCTCGCTGGCTGGAATGGACTGACCACAAGCGCTGCAAGCTCCACTGTTTCCAAATAATCTGCGAGGAAGGAAGAAGAGCAAGTGTTAGTGTGGACCCACTGTGGCCCTCGTCATAGATTTAGCCTTGTGTAATGAACTGTGGCATCCACACTAGTGTCTGTTGAGTTAGTGCTAAGCTCACTGCTCCCCGGCTCCATTTCTAACTTGAAGGGAAAACATACAGCAGAGCAACAGAATGAAGAAATCGAGAATCATCACAATATCGACGGAGAAATGAATCCTCCAGCGCTGAAACTGCATATTACTTTTGGGTGCAGACATTTTTTTGCAACCTAATAATAACCTGGAACATAAGCAATCAGGACCTAAGAGGATTTGATTGTACATCCAGGCGGAGACGTAGTGCTTTTGCCATTAGGACTCCTGTGAATGCTCTGTCAGTGCCGTGTTTCCATTAGAAACCAGTAGCTACTCGGGTTGATATATAATGTGCATGGGTTAACCTTTTCAATCATGGTGTCAACACTTTAGATTTGCTTCTGCTCATCTCTTTCGTCCCTAACCTTCTCCCTCTCCCTCCCTCCCTCTCTCTTTCCCTCTGCCTCTTGATAATGAAATGCTTGCTCCAGCTTCCCTTCTATCTTCCTTCTGAGTCCACAATTTAGATTACTTCATCTCGGTGAGCAGCAAACTGAATGAAATTTCGATTTGAGCAGAAAGTAATTTACTGGGATCTGGACCCATTTGTCATCATATCTCACCGGGTGTTTGCTCTATCACTGCACTTTTCCTAAGCAATCAAATAAGACCACGGCATCTGACATGCTCCGGAGAGAAGGGGAGAGAGGGATGGAAAAAGAAAGGGATAGGGGGGAGTGGTTAACACTGGTGTGTGCGCATCAGATAAAGTTGTTTGGCTTAAAAGAAATTAAAAAGAAAAGAGGGGAAAGTGATGTAAGAACTGCATTTTTCTCCCGTTCAGACATTCTTGAGGACAATTTTATGGAAAGTATTTAACAAATTCACGCTGAGACGGAGCGGGGGAATAAACGCTTCTACCACACCGACCATAACCCAAGCAGTTGTTAGATATATTGATGAACAAACAAGCCGGAGCTCTTTGCAAAGGGACACAGAAATGGCTTTCAATAAGACAGCCTAGGCAGAAGCAAATTTTGTCTTAGCATCATTTGGAAAGGCTCCATCAAAACTCAATTTCAGAAACTAATTAACTGGAGACTGTCGTCACAACACTGCCAATTCTCTGCTTTCACTGGGACAAACACGATAGTGGAAATGAACATATAGGCCCTGCTTTAAGACTCTTGTGCTCGTGCAATCTGTGGGAAAGCAAAACTACACTCGGTTTGTGCATATCAAAGCCGCCTCGTTCTGAAGCTCAAACTTTGCTCAAATTGAAAATATGTTCTCCGTGTTGAGTTCCCTCCTTTTGCTTCTGAGAGGTGTTGAAACAAAGACTACAGGACGTTTTCACCACAGCCTTTTGTACGTGAGGAACTCATACCGGGTTAATTATTTTATCAGGGGATAGCGCTCGATGCTAGTGTTTGATTTAAGGAGCCGAAGCCTTTAGGTGCTAAATTAAGTTGCTATATCGGTTTGAACTTGGGCTCTAATGGCCTCCTCTGCCAGTCACCTACAGCGCTGAGGTGAAGTAGACACCACAGGTCAGTATAATTAAGGCCAAGGGACTCTTTAATTGCAGTGACACATCTGGTTTCAGCCTTTTCCACCTTATAAAAGACCTTACTATGTTTCTGGCTTCATCTTGATTTATCTGTTTTTCCGTCCGCGGATCTGACTTCGCCACGACCGAGGTGTTTGATTGAATTAAATAACAAACAACAACAACAAAAAAAAACACATTTGGAGCTGTCTGTTGTCTATATAGGCAACGACGATTGGATTTCATTTCAGCACTGACTGCCAGGTGAAATATAGCATGGCTTGCTGCTGGGCTGTCTGGTAAATGCAGACCTCATTCACCAAGGCCTTTGAGTAGGGTAAAATTACCCCACAACAATGATTTCTGCAACACAGTCCATTAAAAATGCCTCTCTACATCAGCAGCCAAAGCACCTTAAAAGCACTAGGCCATATTGATACTGAAGCGGGGCTTTGCATAATGGCAAGAGCTGCATTAGAGAAAAGGGTGGAGGGGCCGGGGACGGGGCGGGCGGGGTGGGGAGATTGCTGGGATGAGGGAGGGCGCGCGTGGATCTGTGTTGTGCATGTGTTTTGGGAACAGGGGGTGGGGAGATGTGTGTGTGTGTGTGTGTGTGTGTGTGTGGAGGGGTGGAGGGTGGTGGTGGTGGCGGTGGGGGATCAGCCAAATTACACTTGGTTAATTCAGAGTAACAGATCTGGCCCCAAGTGAATTGAAGGCCTTGAATTAATTCTGTTATGACAAATCAAGATAAACGTTTCCCCTAAATTGCATGCGATTTAATTAATTTCTGAGATCCCGGTTTTTTCCCCGGCCTAATAGTTCACATTCTCTTGTGCTGTCATAGTGCTTGAGTGGGCAGACTTCAAAGTGATATTAAATAACCAACTATTAGATTTACCTCACACGTTCTATTGGAAAAGTGCCATTTAATTACCTAGGCTTATTCAATTAAGGGGACAGCATTCTCCCTGAATCCAGCAGCCACACAAGTAAATTAATTCTCCCTCTACTAGCAGCCCGCAGAAATAATATCACCTCCAGCTTAAAACAACATGATCCCCACAGCAAACGCAACTTTGGCTTCAAGTTAAAGCTTTTGGTGGTGCGTGAAAAACCAGACGACGTCATGTGACGCGTGTGAATATTGTGATTGATGGGAGATGGGTATCATCCCAGGCCAGGCATACATCCCATTATAGCTGTGATGTGATGCGTTTCGACTCCTGATCAATCAGATGAGCATTTTCTTATCTAAGTTTGGAGCTTAAAATGTATGTGGCAGTGTAAGCAGTCTATTACAAAAATGAGTCTGCCCCTTTAAGATGAGGAGGAGGGGGGGACGAGAGAAAAAAACAGCGGCAAATGGCCTTCGCAATAATCCCTCTTCTCTATCTGTCTTTCTCTCTTGCTCTCTCTCAAAAGCCAATTTGGTTAATTAAATGTTTTGTTTGCAGTGTGGCTCTCATTCATTTCGGACACGTCATTGGGAGCGGATACAAGCCAGGGACCAGATCTCATTAGATAAAACCCATCAGGACTAAAGGAAATGGAGGGGGACTATAATTAAAGCATTTAATTGTGTAGACTCACTGTCAGATGTTTTTTTTTCCCCCTCTCCCTCCCGCTCCTATCTTTATCTCCACAGAGATCTCATGGTTCCATAATATGCGTTTTAGCTCTTCCACCAAGCATGCTCTCATTACAAGTGGAAAGGTGTATCCACACCCCCCCCCCTTCCAATTTTAATTACGTTATAGTCCCATTATGAATGAAGTACCCCATTGACTTCCTCATCCTTTTTATGAGGTGGGTGTGAGAGCGCACAGGCACACTTTAGATTTTGAATTATCCGTGCAGATTTAATAGCAGCGTTGCATGTTGACTGTAGTGCAGTCCCATCTTTTTGATTATTAACACAAAAATAAAATGAACCCAAACTAAATTTCATCTTGTGCAAACAGAAAAAATCCACTTGCATTGATATTAAAGTGTTAATTAATAGAATTCAATACCATCTCTCCCCCGCAGGGTGATTCAAGAAAGTATCTGAACTTTCAGTAAACCTTGTGCCGTCACATCAGCCTGCTCTACATTACCAGAATGAGAGTGTCATCAATAAGCTGTAGTTGGGTGTCTGGCACACCTACTAGAATATTTAAAAAGCCTCTCTTTGCTAATTAATTGGTGCTTTTCTGTCACATTGGAAAAAAAAAAAAAAAAAAAATAACAGCGTACACATGTCTCGCAGAGCAAACATGAATCCTACAGGACCAATTTTCTGTCCTTCAGTTGACCATGAACAGCAAACAGGACAGACATGCAGATGGCCTGCAGAGCAACTCTTTTGCTGTGCGCTCTGTCAACACGCCAGCGTGTTTGACCTCTTCCAGGACACACCAGGGAGACTTCAACCAGGAGACTTTAATGAACACTGATGATGTTGGGACAATTTGAGACACATGTTCTGCAGAAATACACCCAACCTTGCTGATCCTCGCATGACTAGCTCCGTCTCTGCCTGCTTCTAACTTGATTTAATATTGCCTCTTAATATCTTCCAGGACTTTTATCTGATTTCTGAGGAAACACAGTTCTCTTAAAAAATTCATCCTGTAACATAAGAGCCGCTTCAGATAATCTGCGCTACCAATGATTGCTGATAATCTCCTGAAAATTAGCGCTAATCTAAATAATGCATGCACATCTCTCTCCTCACCTGATGTAGTCGTTTCTGCAGAGGATCATGCCGCTTTTTGTGTAGCACGATGTGCCGATTTCGCCCAGCTGGGCCTGGCAGCAGGAGCACTTGAGGCATCGGCTGTGCCAGTAGCTGTCCATGGTGTAGAGGAGGAAACGGTCTGCGATTTTGCCCCCGCACCCTGCACACCGCTTCCAGGACAGAGAGCCTGTGCCCACCGGTGGTGGCTGGCTGCTGCCTCCGGGATTCACCATTGTCCCTGAGAGAAAACACACACAGGAAACGATGTCAGCAGGCGGCTCCTGCAAAGTTCATCATACTTCTACCAGGGTTAGGGTACACAAGGGTCACAGGGCTGTGCAGGTTGAAATTTCAGGCTGCAAACGGCACCAAAACACAATAGCTGACATCATAAAGGAGGCAGATCCGACTCCTGTTCTGCTACAAGAACAAGAGCTTCGAGTCATTTAGTGAACTAATCTGCCCCTGATCTCTGCCTCATCCCCGTGCTGTTGCTTCGTCGGACCTCTCATGATGAACGTCTGTTAAGTGTTAACCCCGGGAGCCACAGGAACAATTACGCAGCTCGGGCTGAGAAATTTTAAACAGCACCATACTTCGCCACACAACTCCTCGCTGTGGTGCAGGTTGAATAGCTGGGAGGTGGTGCTGGTGGCAAAACACAAAGGGATACTGTACCAACAGCCTTCAAACTGACACGTCTGTTTACTGATGCATGCTGGGCCTTTGACCTGAAGATGATCCATCATATTTAACAGCACAAGCCAAGTGTTATGATGACGCTAAGTGTTGTGTGAGTCTAATGCAACGCAGGCGTTTGTTTCAGCCACAAAATGAATGTGGGCTCTTTCACATGTAATCCTCTCCAATTTGGTCAGGCAGACTACATGCCTGGATAAAGCCAAATCTTTGTTGAAAGGCAGGTAGGCTAATTAGAGTTGGGGAGGGATGAAGGGGGGGAGGTGGGTGAGGAGGAGGAGGAGGGAGGGAGGAGGAAGGAGGGGGGGGGGTGCACACAGAAAAGCATTCAGTAAGCCCATTAGCGATGGCTCTTAGGGACAAACCACAGCGTACCTTAGTGCTGATTAAATCTAAAAGGAGATGAATCAAAAAGCCGACCTGAAAGTGACTCCCCGGATAAACAAGACGGACCATCGTCAAGTTTCATTCAGAGAGGAGTTTCTTTTTTTTTCCGCTGAGAGATGGAGGGGACAGGAGGAGAAGAGGAGGAGGAGGAGGAGGAGGGGGTGGCTTTTAACTTAAATGGGCTAACTCAAGTAATTACACGGGCAGGCAATTTGGGCGCAGAGACCAAGTCATGGAAATAGAAAGAGGCAGAGACAGAGAGGAAAAACATATCAGGCAGCCATGTGCTAAAAGCTCCTGTCCGCTGCTGCTGCTGCTGCTGCTGCCGCTTTTTAATGGAAAATAAAAGAAATGTAGCATCACGGTGGTGTCGGTGCGTGGACGGGGGATGAAGGGGAGGAGGGTAATGTCGCAAATAACACACAGGCGATCAGATATCAGCAGAAAGGCTATAATTAGAAATATTAAACATTTTTTTTACGCGTGCAGCAGAAGCGGTGACATCAACCAACACCCACCTCGTTTGTCTCTTTTGAGAGTAATGGCTGTAAAGTTAACGTCCTGCGGGGTCAGGCAGGTAAACAGGTACGCTTCAACAGTCCCAAAAAAAGTACAGGTAGAGGAGCGGGTGTCGCGCGCGGTCGGCCTCCAGCTCCGCGCGGCAGCGAACCTTCGGCGAGGGGCGGCTCGAGCTGTGGCGAGCGAGCGGAGCTGCAAATGGAGTTATCAGATAGTATTTCCACCGGATGGTTCCCGTTTTACTGCTTTACTGGGCTTTTTCTCGCTGGAACAAAAGGAGTCCATCGCAAGGCGTAATTACGCGTCTACGCATGCCGTAATGTCCTCAGACCGAGAAGGAGCGCGTGTTTTTGGCACACGCGACGCACAAGAAGGAGAAAAAAGAGAAATAGCGAGGCTGGCACGGAGGCTGTAATTGACTGTCCTCCGGTCTGCTCTCCGGGTCCCGTTAGCTGCTTGTTCTACATGTGTCGCTGACAGGAAGAAACCTCCAGTAAAAACCCCTTTTAGCCGCGTGACGAAGGAGCCGCCGCAGCCAATCAGCGCGCAGCCCATTTAACAGGAATAACAAATCCAGCCAATCAGAGAGGAGGGGAGATTGACTTGGACACGCAGAGGAGGATGGAGGTGAATGGTGAAGATGGACCGGAGAGAGGTGCGAGAGGAAAGTGCCAGATGTACACACTTGGAAACATTAACAGGGAGAGCAGAGGCAGCCCATAATAATCCTGTGTGTCCCGTTTAACACAGGCACTTCATTATATTCTACAGTCATCTAAAAGGAAGTAACTAGTCCCATGTAAGTACAAAATAAATGTAATCAGTTACTGAGAAAACATTTAAAATATTTAAAAAAATAAATTAAAGTTACTGAAGGAAATGTTGGGGATTACAAAGGAGTCACATCAGGGGCGTAATTATAGTCAGTGGTGGGGGGGCCCTCCAACCTTGTGCATATGCCTGGGTTCAAAACTCTCAGTAAATTAAGAACGGCGCCATTTCCTGTATATGCTATTTAAAAAAGGCAAACTCAACTGTGGCATGTTTGTTTGTTTGTAAAATAGTCAGCAGCATCTGCAACAACATTAAATGCTTATTCTACAAAAACTATAAAAGACGATATACTTAATTAATCCCCTGACCCCTGACTTCAGTGCCTTGCTCAAGGGCACCAGGAGGCGAACTGGCACCTTTCCAGCTGCCAGTACATGCTCCATATGAGGACTTAAACCGGCGACCCTCCGTTTCCCAACCCAAGTCCCTACAGACTGAGCTACTGCCGCCCCAAACTATGAATAACTATTACATTAAATTACTTAATAAAGTTATTATTGTAACTTATGTTCTTCAGTATATTTGTAATATACAGATATGTAATGATGTTAATGTCCAGCGTCGTGTGACGAGATGATATGTGACACTATAGTGTGCACAACAACGTGCTGGGCGCAGAATGGGAACTTATGAGCGAGTACCACCTTGGAAATATGGTCAAAGAAGAGCTCTCATTAAATTTAGAACGGTGCCCAAAAAAAGGCAAACCCTCCTCCTTGAAGGTCGTGGGGAGCCTATACCAGCTGACACTGGGCGAGAGGCAGGGTTCACCCTGGACAGACTATCACAGGGCTGACACACAGAGACAGACAACCATTCACACTCACATTCACACCTACGGACAATTTAGAGTCGCCAATTAACCTGCATGTCTTTGGGCTGTGGGAGGAAGCTGGAGCACCCGGAGGAAACCCACGCTGACACGAGGAGAACATGCAAACTCCTCTTGCTGTGAGGTGACAGTAACCACTACAACACCGTGCCGCCCAGTCAGCAGCATCTATAAGACAATGCTTATTCTACATAAACTGTAGATGAGGAAGACGTACTTTATTTATCCTCTGACTCTGTTGTCATATACACACAGGCCTGTAACACACACGCATGCATTGTTGTTGTAACTATCTCACACCACATGTATTCTTCTCTTTTAAAAGCTTATATGTACAATTTAACATTCACTCATGTCTTCACGTTGCAGGATTGTCAGATGTAACAGCCAATGTGACCCAGCAGCAGACTCCATCGAAAAGGTAAGCTTATGTTAGGGTTGGGTCACGGACTCTGACAAATTAGGATGAACCATCCTGTCTGTCCTTCTCTGGACATTTTCCAGCTTTGTTGCACAGTGTAAAACATTTGTTTGAAAAGGGATTAAATGTAATAAGTTACATTAGTGTGATGAGGTAATTATATTACACTTTCAACAGGGTAACATGTCATAACAATTCAAAAGTAACCTTCCCAACAGTGGTGATATCTGAATGTTATCCTAAGACTGATGTGTCTCCCCATACAGGAGCAGAGTGAACATTTTTCTGAGCTGCATTCATCTCACGTCTGACTTTAATTAGTTGACATTCAATAACTACTTAGTTTACCGAGGGTGACTCCAACTTCTGGGAAATATCAAGGCCTAATAGCTGCGTAGTGGCGCCATCGTCTGTCACTGAAAATAATCGCAAGGCCTGCTGTCGTTTACAACCTCATTAAGCCTCAGGTCATTGGTTTCAACACCTATTAAGGCTAATCTGCAAGACCTCGATTTGGCTGAGATCCTTTAATTCATTCAGTCTTGCTGCTTTTTTTTCACCATCATGTGAGACTTCAAAGACAAGATAAACTGGAAGCAATTGCAACACCTTTTAATAAAATGAACGTGGTGCTGACATGTTTTCCAGCACGATGTTGAAAGAGAAGGGAGTTCCTCCTCTTTTTATACTCGCCGAAAGAAAAGACGAAGTGCTGCAGCTGAAAATAGTTTGGTGCAAAACAAGTGACGTCTTCGGTTAAAGTTAAAAAAAAAAAAAAAAAAAAAAAGTGTTGCTATTGGAGAAAAGTTGCCTCGGAGAGAAGTTGTTTGAGATTCACCGGGTTGACCGGTTTTACATGACAAAACAGCTTCATTATAAGATGCCCCTGGCTTCATTAGAAAGACATCAGATGTATAAAGATTATCTTTTTCTTGACTTTAATTGTTTAATTATTCCTGCAGCTCCAAAGAGATTGTGCCGCATCAAGCTGATTTCCCTTTGGCAAAGCCAGTGCTACTCCACCTTGGTTTGAGCCACATTCTCTTGACGTCCTCATCAAGCCTCTCACTCACTAGAACAAAAAACCACAGAAGATGGCGAAGAATATCTTTTCCACCAAGGAATGATTAATTGATATAAATGATTAAAACAGAGGGAAATTATGAAATGAATTTGAAAAGGGGCCTCACAGGAAAAGCTTTGTTTGTTCCAGGCCTGTTTTAATGAGCTTTTCATAACTGGGCAAGAGAAATTACTCTGCGTGTTCTTTTTCTGGAGCTCTTTTGCAAAATAATTATGGCTAGTTGAAGTGAGGAGGAGGAGGAGGAGGTGGAGGAGGAGGTGGAGGGGTCAGGGAGCTGTGTGGGGGAGAGGGTTTGGAGATGACGAGAAAAAAAAAAGGAAAAGGAGAAAGGGGGGGTTGCTCCCTCAGAAATTGATCATCTCCTTTCTCCTCTGAGATCTTTCAGTCCTGTGGCAGTTTCCAAGCAGCTGCATTATGAAGCGCACCAGATAAAAAAACAGCGGCACACAACAATGTGGCGTAACACTATTTCAATGTTTAAACAGGGACAAGAGAGCGTCAGACGTGGCTCGCTGTGTTGATACTCCCCACAGGGGTGATCTCACCGAGATGAAAAGGAGACCACGGTGCCTCATAATGAAGCTGCTTGCCCTGTGGGAAAAAGCAAGAGAGCCACATTCAACATGGTGGTTAACTTCAGACTGAGATTCACTCTGTGTTGGATTCTATTAACATGACACTGAGCCGCACAGAGGCTGCTCTCTATCTGCAGGTTTACACACCACAAACAATCGTCTAACCAAACAACACACAGGTCACCGTAACTTTCCCTCGTGCTGCATTTACAGCTCACAGTAAAGTGTCTCCTGTTTGTGAAACAGCATCACACTCGCTTCACTCTGTGTGTGTGTATGTGTGTGTGTGGTGTCTTTTAGAGAGAATGATATTCAGTTAGCTGAGCCAACTGATGAGGGGAGATTAGAGTTCAGATTATCTACAGATAGAGAGGCCCACTCCATGACTGAACGCAGAAGGAGGATGGCGGACTCGGCAGAAAGATCTCCAAATGAAATCTTCTAAATGAGTCACTGGCTACTTACCTGAAAACACATTAGGAAGAGTTCAGCATTTCGGAAAATGCACTCACTTGCTTTGTTGCCTGGAGATAGATGAGAAGAGAAACGCTGTGCTAATGTCTGATCGCTAAATGTGAAGCTAAACCCTGCAGCCAGTTAGCTTAGCTTAGCATAAAAAGTGGTGTGTTCAACATCAAGGTCCAACACATTCTCACGCTGACCTTTTTTGGTTGTGGACTTTATACGTCCAGATACGACGTTCAAGGTACCCTGGGTGTGTTGGTTGTTGTCGTTCTGGGACGTTTCATCAACTTCAGGCTGTTACATGCATTGTCTGTTTTCAAAATACACTTCTGTTTTCACAGGAAATGTACAGTTTGCATACAGTCTCTTTCAAAACAAAAGCATGTGGTTACATTGAGCCAACGCTCGCACATGGTTAGGTTTAGGAAAAAAGATGCCAATGTGAAAGGGTGGCTTTTTCGTGGGTGTCTGACTCCGGAAGTAACTGCTCAAGTGCCGAATCTTGACGACTTGGGAGTGAGACCGGCCTGCAAGTTCATGTCTGTGAACGTGACATATCTGTCATTGAAAGCTGGAGTCAGGACATGGTTAGCCTAGCATAGCATTAGTCTGTCTATCTCCAAAGCATAGGCTGTATTAAAGTACGGATGTATAAAGAGAATTGGATACAGCACTGGAGGTGAGGCCTCGTTCATTCCTATGGGAGTTGCTAAGTGGCGATAATATGAAAACATTTCAACTTCCCGGATATAAAATTACCCAGATCTTCTAACTTAAACTTTGCTGCGTGTCACATCCAACCGCAGCTACAAGTGTCGGGCCTCAACGGCTTCCAATGAAAATGACTTGTAGCCTGTTGCCGTGTCACTCGTAGTGTGAACACAGCGTTAGAGTTGCTGATAGGAAGATTTTTTGGCATGTTTGGACAGAGTCAGACTGTGAGTTTCCTCCTGTCTCTTCCCTTTAATGCTAAGCTAAGACAGCCATCTGCTGGCGTTAGCTTGAATCTTACCGTACCAACATGAAATTGATCTTCTCATCTAACATTAAGGGTGTTTTCACACCTGCCCTGTTTGGTTTGGTTCAATCGAACTCAAGTTCGTTTGTCCCCAAAGTGCAGTTCGTTTGGGCAGGTGTGAACACAGCAGCCACACTCAGGTGTGCATGAAAGCAACCGGACCGAGACCTTCTTGAAGAGGTGGTCACGAACCAACTCTAGGCGATTATACAACTTTGTAACAAAACTAGTCCTGATTCAGACCAAAGCAAGACAACTCTAGGTCTGGAAGCAGCCTTAGCAACTTGGCAAAAAAAAAGCATATGAGCAAATTTCCCAAAATGTCAAACTATTTCTTCAAATCATTCTGCAACATTTGGACAAAGGCATCAATCAGCCGTGACAGTTTTCATATGAAAGTCTGTTTCTGAAAACAAAAACAAAAAAAAAAAGAAAATTTCTGTTGCATCTGTTGGCAGATCAATACACTGCAGCGTGATGTGATGTGTCGTTGAAATGGCATGAAAATAAGCACATTCAGAATGACTAAATTAGTGTAATCAAACCCTTCAATCTGACTTCATGGCTGTGTTGCGTTCTCTTGCGGTATGTTCTCTGTTCTCCTTCCACTTTCCCATGTGGCTCCAGCTCGACTTGGGTCACGAAACAGAGAAGCAGCCAGAAGTCTTTTTGCTCAATATTCCCCTCTAAAAATATGCCTCACTTCTTTTATTCGGTGGTATCGATCTTGTTCGTTTATCGTTTGTAATTAAGCAGAGAACAAGTGAGCTTAAGGAAATAGAAATCAACAACTTGATACATACGTCCTGTATGGCAGAGGTTTTCTTTACAGCCTGTGCTGATGATTTCACAAGCTGTAGGCAGCCACAACTCTGAAACAGTGTGTCTGGACTAATACAGTGGTCTGAAGATCAGCAGATAAAGTGGTGTTTGGATCTAGAGCAGCTCATGGTTCCCTGTATTTCAGACATATGTAACAGGGTCAATCAGCAGTTTGTTTCATTGTGTGACTTTGGTGTTTTAAAGGGTTAGTTCGGATTGATTGCTTGCTTGCTTGTCCAACCATGTTCTTATCACCTCAGAAACATTGCTAACTTTTAGGAATGCAGAAACTGTTGTACGTGCTTTTATCTCTTCACGCCTTGATTATTGCAGCAGCCTTCATTCCTGTCTTAATCAAAAAACCTTGCAACGACTACAGTAGGGCCGCAGTCAGTCAACCAGAAAGGTCATTAGATGGCAAGATTTCATTGGTGGCTTAGTCAAAGAAAAAATAAACAAAAAAACAAATGTGAAACTCTGTTAGGAGCTGCGCCTTGTCAAAATAAATCCAAACCTATGTGACTGGACCATGTGGGGATTTCATTTGAAAGGACAGACACAGGAAGTGTCCACGCTCAGCAGTCAGACAGGAGTCAGGTTAATTTCCAGGGCTGGTACCTGCGGTTATTCCACAGGCTAGTTAATAACATGTCGGGCAGGAAATCCAAAGTGTGGGATCATTTTGAGAAGGTGAAGGACGAACCCAAGGTGATATGTAAACTCATCTTCATTGGTCGACTACAAACATGACGTATGATCTGAAACATGGAAGTAGCTACATGCCCATTAGCCCACAGCGTCATTAACAGGCGGCTCGCTCAGTGTGTGACGTGCACTTGTAGATAAAATATAGGCCTATATTAATGAAGGTTCATTAGTACGGTTTTGTATTTCTCTGTAATGTAGCACAGTGTTAACAATGTTACTGATACTATTCTTTCTCACACCTTCAACTCAAACCACCAAAATATATCATTTAATATTCAAATAAATATCGTAAACATGCAGCGACTAGTCGACTAATGGCCCTAAATGACGACTATTGTTTGACTAGCAAAAGTCTTAGTCAGAGGCAGCCCTAGACTACAGATTGTACAGAACTCAGCTGCTCGGCTTTTAACCAAAACCAAGAGGTATGATCACATTACCGATTTTAGCCTTTTGACACTGATTCCCTGTTTGTTTTAGAATTGGCTTTAAAATCTTGTTGGTTACTCTGGAGGCTCTTCATGGCTCCAGATTTCATTTCAGACCTGTTAGTCCCTTATGAACCTTTGCGCAGTTGGAGATCCTCCGGCAGTGGTCCTCTGTTTGTCCCAGAGTCCAGAGTCCTTTGCAAGCTAAGTAAGTTTCTTTCATCTGACATTGTCACACATCTAAAAATAAATACAACTTCTTCTTGTGTCAAGTTTGAAACTTTCATCTGTCATTAAAGGGCCAGTGTGTAAAATGGGTTGAAAACAGTGACATGTAGTGTTTAGATTGCAGCGCTTGTTTGCCTGTGCTCACCCCTCCCTTCAGCAAAGTTACGGTGGCCTCCGAGGATAACAAAAGCGGATTCACCGCATACAGGGCTGAATTGCTTCTTATTTTATTAATCAGTCTACAAAACAATGCATTTCGTCCATGGCTTCATCAGGTTTGTTACACAGTCCATGATCCATGATGATGTAATGTTACGAACTCTCCTCCTCACTCCCTACTTGTCGAGTCCGACACATAACACTATTATACTACGTGCTGACAAATAGTAGCATTTATTTTAGTAGTTTACCTGTCCAGCAGAACAAAAATATATATGTACATATAATTTATATATACATATATATATATATATATATATATGTAAAAGCATAATTATAAGGCTACGAAAACCAAACGAATTTTATTTTATAGTGATTATACACTTATATAAACATATTAATGGGTAGAATATTCAGATTCAGATTCAGATTTGACAATAAACCATGCCAAATATTACACACTGGCTCTTTAAAAATTTTTGGATCAGGTTTAATTTCTCCGCATTTCCCGCATCCATCAGAAGCCTATAGAGAGATGTTTGACCAAGAATCAGTGTGGAAGGTTTCTGTGTGAAAATGGACTCAGTGTGTAAAGGCCTTAAATGGGACGGGGACTTTGCAACCAGGGCCTGAAGCTCTGGAACAACCTGCCCGAGGATATAAGGCTGTCTGAGTCACTGCCTTTGTTTAAGTCTTTATTGGAAAGCATATCCTGAGTTTACCTGAGCTGTCTGTCTAATCTATTACTCTCTTATGGGTTTTATTTCCTATTTATTATCTTGATTTTAGTTTTCTTTTTTTTATCTTTTACTTTGGTGACTTTTTATGGCATTTTAGTTTGTTTATTCTCCCTGTGTTTTAAATGTCTATATTATAATGGGTGTTTGTCCCTAAATGTTGAACTACTCCTTTTCTATATGTCTGTACATAGCAAGACGCTGCAGTGTGGAACAACATGCTGCTTCTTGGGGGCTAATGTTCACACGAGTCAATCGGTGCAACAGAACTGAGCTGAATGGCTTCACTCTGCGGACGATGTGAGTATCAGTGGAGAAACATCTGACAAGATTTGGGTCAAAAATGAAGTAAAAGTGGAAAAAGTGCAAGTCAAACAGGCAGTTTAACTCTTCACTAGTGGTTGTAAACTTCATATGGAGTGATCGTCAGAGGACTGATGTCTATATCTGTTTGTTTCCTCTATATTTGATGGCATTTTTAGATGGTTTGTCACTTTCACAGCTTTAGGCTTTATCTTAAAATGTACAAAGCTTTTCTCATTTGATACCATTCTAAACAAGAAGGGACTTTTGTTCCCCCAAATTAACTGTGCTTTAAGCTCCTGTCTGTGCAGGATTTGGGCTCCAGAAGCCAACTCCTCACGTGAAGCTATATAATGAACCCATCTAGTCTGTCGTGACATTTTCATATAAATGTAATGGATTTTGTAGGTTTTTGATGGATCAGAGTGCACATTTTCAAACACACCAGAAGCCCTTGACAGTAATGAATGTGCACAACAGAGCCAGAAAACATCTCAGCGATGGAGAGAAAAAAAAAAAAAAGAAAGAGAGATGTAGAATGATGGAATTCAGAAACTAAATGACAGAGAGGCAAAAACAGCCCTTCCTTTAAGTGCTTTAATCGTCGGATAATTACTTCTACACACTATCTCCGACTCTCTGCATGCGCACACGTACAAACACAAACAGAACACCATGTGCTGCCTCTAACAACATTGCTTTAATGAAATGTCGTGAATCCTTAATGAGTCCCAATGTCTTGTGATAAATTTCATAATTATTCAACCCCACACAACTGGAGAGGGAAATTCATCAGTCAAAGCAAATTAGTTGGGATCCATTAGGGTTCAGTGTCTTGTAGGGACATTCACTTTATTAGCTCCTTACACCCATTGCCATAATTGGGAGCATATTTCATTTGGCTCTAACCCCACTTTACTGAATGACTGCTCTTTCCCTTTTTTATTTACAGCGACGTGCTCGGTGCTGCATACTGTGCATACAGTCGCTGCTGAACAATATAATACACAGTGTGGGCGATGATGCTGTTCTCAGTGTTGGAGTCAAGACCACCTAAACCAGGGGTGGTCATCACTAGTCCGATTCTTTTTACAGCTCCGGTTCCTTCGAGTTCATGTAAATGTGTCGAACCTTTTGAGTTGTGACTCAACATATGGTGTCAATTTCTCTGTGACACTCTGTTTCACATTACGACTTAAACCTCACTGACACACTGAACTCGGAAGAACGACCGTCTGAGGAGCACTTGAATGTACCATTGGCCTTGGCTGGCAGAGGTCCTGACCCGAAACGGTCCTTCATCGTTAACATACACACTACTGTGCCGATTTTAGAACAAAGACAAGACAACACCTCTGTCACAAACCAGTACAACAACCAGTTGAGCTCTGTTACTGCAGCTGGCTCATCAGGAACTCCACCCTCCTCTACATCTGTGGCTTCTAGCTCTTCCACCTACAGCCCAGGATGATATCAGTGTCCGCAGCTCGCAGAAAAAACACACAACAAAATGCGGTGAATTACCCTCTTGGTTTGTTTGTGTCTTCCTCCCGCGACCACATGACACCTAGCAGGTCGTGTAAGTGGCAAGCCGACTGCTCTGATGCTATTTATGGAATATAATTTTTTTCGGCGGGTATTCCAAGCAACAGAAACAATAGTTTTACGTTGTAGTTTACATCTTAGTTAGCTAAGCTATCTATATTTTACTTAGTGCATGCTTGTATGTATGTAGGCCATGTAAGCCCAAGAGATGTTACAGAAATATGATTAGACTGCTTCGATTTGTCGTTCTTAATAATAATACGTCCCACCGTGAGAAAACAGTCACTCGGTCTCGTTCAGTGAGTGTAGTTGCTTGGCTGTCTGAGCTGGGGTCCGATTCAATCCAATCTCGTTCACTCACAGGCAGCGTGAGCGGTTCCTTACAGTAACTGTGAGTGGGAGGAGGGATATCCATGAGCGCTCAGGCGTCCAACAGGCTGACCCAGTACATATCGGACACTTAAAAGAGTCATTCGTTCATTTTTGACCTTCACTATAGGCAACCTGAGGCTCTGGAGTCACATAAGGCTCTTTAGCCCCTCTCCAGTGGCTCCATGTGGCAATGACAAAAAAACCTAAGCAGCAGTGGCTTGTCTTAAGTTTTTCCTGGCTGAACTCAGAGAAGAATGATGCAGAGTAGCAACCCACGTCATCTTCGCTTTTTTCCCATTGTCCAATCAGGTGATTTGAGAGGCAGGGCTTCTGTGGTGGTCATGACAAGATTACACTTTGTAAAAAATGGAGGAGAAACTGGTGGTGCTCAGTCGCTCAGCAGGACCAACTGACTCCCCAAAGTTAGTATTCATTTTTACTATGCTAGGCCTGACGATAGACAGCAGGTTGTCACACTGTCCCCAAGTCATCCTGAAATATGCCTTGAAACATCCATCATGGATGCTGCATGATAATGTGCAAATGTGGGGTATCTGTAGTTTGCAGAAATGTACAATAGCAACATTTATTCTGCCGATTTGGTTGTTCAGAAATGACACCTCATCAACTCTGCCTTCTCCAAATTTGCTCCTTTTTCTTTCAATGAGGCTCAGCGCCAAATCTCTGTGGTCCATCTTTATTGATTCATCTTAAACTTGAAATGAAAGAAGTGGTACGAAGCAGTGATATCTGCTCCCTTTAATGTGGATTAAAACAAGCCAGTAATGAAAGAGGGTTTTGTCTTTTCGCAAGGAGGCCGCGGTCTGAGCACGCAGCTCCTTGTTGATCAGTGGCACACGGCGGAGGGGATAATTTCTTTAGGATGACTGATGATGGCTTCCACTCACAGATGCCTCTCTTGTTTGTCTTGGGGCTGCCTCGGGGTTCGCCTTACCCTCGCGCCTCTCCCTCTGGCTCTGACAACCTGCAGACATCTCAGATGAGCAGCATTCTTCCCACAGAGACACCGAGTCTCAGACGTGGAAGAATGAACAGGAAAGCCTCTCTGTTTAGTGTCGAGCCGTGAGAAAGAGACAGTGGAGAGTAGCACTGCGTGGTGGTTCAGGAGTCGGTTGAGCTTCAGGATTTGTGAAGATTACGGACCAAGAGCAAATCCGAGTCAAACTGTTGCTCTCACTCTTATCACACTATAATTTTTAAATTATAAACTTGCTGTAAATGGCTTGTCTGTCCTGCATGCGTGAACATTTCAGAACACTTCGGCAGAGTAATGCTCCTATTTTCTTAAACACTTTTTGGAAAATATTTGAGATGCCTGTTGAGAAGTCTTGGTTTGTGAGCACTGAGATTATGGGGCCCATATTTTTCAGAAAAATGACAGCACTGGTTATTTGTTCAAATGCCTAAAGAAGAACCTGTGTTTACCTGACAAAGACGTTTTGTAGCTCTGCAAATTATGATGGTGACAAAGTACTTATTTTAACCCCAAACACAATCCTTCCCTAATATTTAACCAAGCAGAGTTTCTGCCTGAACAAACGAGCAGAGTCTCTTTTATTCTGCACACGATTCACCTTCTTTGCCCTAAACCTAACCAAACCTCCACTTTGGTCAGTAAATCGCTGATTTAGTTTGGAGGACTTGTAATTTTCGGACTCGTGCGAAACCAACAAGTTCGAAAGACAACCTTTGTCGGGTCGTCGGCTATTTTTATGCGCTTGTTTGGTATTTTCATGGCTTCATACATGCATGTTTACACCAAGGTGGGTGGAGTGATGCAGCTGAAGTTGGGTTATGCAGGCCAGGTGGCACAGTGTAGCTTTAATACCCAATTTGACTTCAAATTTTGTTTGCATTCATGCTTGCACAGCTCCAGGACAACTGGGGCCTCATTACTGGTCGCTCAGATTGAAAACAGCCCTACGTTATAAAAAAGGGGCTGTGTCAGTGGGGTCATGCTACTGCAGGTACCGGTGATCAGCCCAGTCGTCAGAGGAAATTGTTGGCATTGTACGTTTCTGCAAACCACAGATTTTTTTTTAGTTATTACATTTGAATGTTTCAAACGTATCATATCAATGTTTCTAAAGTGATGAAATATATGAGCTAACGTTCATTTAGACGAGCAGTCAAGTCAAGTCAAGTTTATTTCTATAGCACGTTAAAAACAACCTCAGTTGACCAAAGTGCTGTACAGGATATGCATGTAAATACATATAAACAAATATACATGGTAACAGAAACAATAAAACGTAATAAAATCACCAATAAAACATCATAAAAACAAATGAAGATAAAATAAATAGTACTAAAACCAATATCTCATGCTTAACTAGTGCTGAAAGCTAGTGAGAAGAAATGGGTTTTCAGCCGGGACTTAAAATGCTCAAGAGTCTGAACAGCACTTATATGCAGTGGCAGGCTGTTCCACAGATTGGGGGCTGCCACCGAGAATATCACCTCTACTTTTAAGTTTAGATCTGGGAACCTCCAGCAGCAACAGGTTGGTAGGCCTCATT
This sequence comes from Epinephelus cyanopodus, assembly GCA_026686955.1. Taxonomy (NCBI): domain Eukaryota; kingdom Metazoa; phylum Chordata; class Actinopteri; order Perciformes; family Serranidae; genus Epinephelus; species Epinephelus cyanopodus. Next base: position 9,794,973 of record CM048920.1, read on the forward strand.
GCTCTGACTGGGGTGTGGGGGTGTAGTAGCTCAGAAAGATAGGATGGTGCCAGGCCGTTAAGACTTTTAAAAACAAGTAATAAAATTTTAAACTGGATCCTGAAGGAAACTGGAAGCCAATGTAAGGAAGCCAGTACAGGTGTGATGTGGTCACGGCGTTTTTTCCCCTGTTAATAATCGGGCAGCTGCATTTTGAACAGCCTGCAAACGGCGCAATGAAGACTGGTCAAGTCCAGCATACAGAGAGTTACAATAGTCTAAACGAGACGTAATAAATGCATGAATTACTTTCTCAAAGTCATGTGGAGGGAGGTAGGCCTTCACCTTATTGAGGACTCTTAATTGAAAGAAGCTCGTCTTGACCACTGAACTGATCTGTTTATCCAGTTTAAAAACAGCATCACAAGGCTAAGCTGCAGACCACTGTTCAAAATCAACAATCAACAAAACTGGTTGTGTTTTAGAGTCATAACAGTATTTCCAGCAGCTTTTTTGTCCCCAAACATGGGTGTTTTTTCAGGGAGGTTACTGTTTTTTCCAGCGGGGAAAAGCGGTTGTTTTTAACTGAGACATTACTGCTTTTCCAGCATGGATTGTGCCCCCAAAACCAGGTCGTCTAAGATGAAACGTTATCTTTTCCTTACCATAATTAAGAGGTTTTTGTGCCTAATCCTAACCACACTTTAACCACATTGTTGTTAAAATGTAAAGAAACGAAGGTTTTAAAGTGTCCTCTACATAATAATGTACAAATACAAAGTACCCATGGTCTGCAGAAACATACATTGCCAACATTTTCTCTGTTGATTGGGTTGGATGTTCAGACAGACTCGAGCCATGTGTGGAAAAAACCTTCCCCTTCACATATTTAAATGAGGCAACTCCACTGATGCAGCAGCGGTACCAACACAGAGAGACTCAGCAGAATAACACAGAGTCGTCTGTCAAAAAGTTAATTCTGGCTCAGTGAAATGCAGCATCATCCAACAGCTTTGACCGTGTGTTTCACTGTTTACCTCAGGATTTTCACAACAAAGTTGAACACTATAACAACTTTTAGAAGTAAAATCCCAGTAAGCCCCAGGCTCATGAACTCAGCATATTTAATTGTTTTATCGAAATCCAATCGTCAGAATAAATGCTGTGTTTCATTTGTAAATTATTATGTAGCAGGTACATTGACACTTTACATTTCAAAACTACCAACTTTTGGTACCACGGTCACTAGTGGAAATGTAGAGATGTGTCGGTAAAAGACACCTGTCTTTCATAGCACTTTCCCCGTTGGAAAAACAGCAATGAGTTACTAAAAATCACCCATGATTGGTGGATAAACACAGCTGGAAACACAGCAACAGAAAAGTCTGTTTAAAGCAACTGGGTTTATTGTTTGTTGGTCTCGAACAGTGGTCTATAGCTTGGTAGCCATTTTGCCTATATGTCACGCCGTCCACCATCCCAAGTCAGCTCGTATACGACGTCGCTTTAGAAACGTCAATGTGATGCGTATGCAACGTACAAATATAGCGTAGTCATGGTTTGCAGAAACATACAATGTCAACATTTTTTTCTAGCGACTGAGCTGGAACGTGACCTTAAAACTGTTACAAACAGCTAGAGTCATATTTTCTTTTAAATTAAATGTTGCTGCAAAGGACCAACCACATATGATCATTGTGATAAAATGTTTTAATGAAGGTCAAATCCATTTTTAAAATTTCCTGATGATGATTTTCCTGATTTAATAGAGGCACGTTACACCGACTGAGTATTTTTGGACATCTGATAATCATGTTTTTGTGAAGCAGTAATGTTAGCAGGTCCAGACGACTATCACGTGGATATAGTTTTATTATTTTAAGTAAATAGAAGGTAAACTCACATTCATGCATTGTGTAAATTGAAGCATTTTCCATGTTATCGGGAGACACTGAATCTTCCACAGCAGCAGAAGGCCCTTCACTGAGGCCTGGCTTCAGTGTCTTAATCTCATTCTGCCCACATCATGGCCATGTTTGTCCAAAAAGCCTCTGCTTCAGAGCTGACCTGATTGGAAGGTAATAAAAATCTAAGTCGAACAAAGGAAAGAAATAAGCTACATTCAAGCACGCACGCACACACACGCTCACACACACAGAAAATAGCACCCTTATCATCCCTGTTTCATTTAGAGTTGATTGCTGTCGGATTATAATGCAATCACCACGCTGTGTGAGCCGTAACTATGGGAACTGGTTTTAACTGTTTATCTTGCCAGAGATCTTAATTTAAGTTTGAACACTCTGGATCACTTAGATGTGAGAGACATGGGAAATTGACAAAAAGGGGACAACAAAGAGAAGGGAGGGAACGGGAGCTGTGGAAGAAAATGGAGAAACAGACACTTTCTTGTTCTTTCTGTTGTATTTCATATGCAATTTAATTTGTCTTTCAGAGAGAAAATCAATTTATGATGACAATCCGCGGGGCAGTAATGAAAGCAGCCCGGCTCCTTTGCCATGGGAAAGTTTCTGCCGGAGAATGCCACTAATCTTGGCAAAATGAATCATTCACACTTTATTTGGACATCTGTGTTAACCCCCTCGCCCCCCTCCTCTCTCCTCCTCCTCCTCCTCCTCCCAACTTTCATTCATTTGTGACAGTTTTATTACAAGTTGTGCAGGTGGCTGGAGGCTCAGGAGCCAAAAAAGAATGCAGCATGGAGATGGTCCAAAATGTTGAGGAGTTGTTGAGTTTATAACAGTGTTGCCTCCGTGTAATACGACTGTCACTACACTCTTAACTAACATATTATCAACACCTGAAAAGGAACGTGCTGTTTTGCTCCTGCAGAATGCCTCCCACTATGCTGCAGTCGACTCAACAAAGATGTTTGACTTTAAGGTGTGAACAAATCCAGATTAAAGGCTCTGAGGCTGCGACTTTGTGTAAGCCCGAGCTAACTCCAGCCTAAATACAGGAAATTGCACATGCTGCCACAGTATCCGTAGTTTGAGAGCTTTATCACCTTTTTGGCATCCCAGGAATTTCTGCAAAACGTCCAACAGCTGCCCTCGTTTTGAGATTTGCTTTAAAATCTATGAAAGCATCTTATTGATTTGTCTTTTCCAATTACTTTAAAGGTCCAGTGTGTAGGATTTAGGGCAGTGGTTCCCAACTGGTCCAACCACGAGTTTAACACATTCAGCAACATATTTGCGTTTGGCCATGTCATTGAGCTAGTTTGTTGTCCCTTTTAAGTAGCCGTCTGTTAGTCACTCAGTCTATAGCAGAAACAACACTTAGAAAATGCAACTGCTTAAAAATGAAGAATGTTTTTTTACAAGCTTGCCACTTGTGGTCCATTCAGAATGTACCCGCGACCCACTTTTGGACCAAAACCCACTAGTTGGGAACCACTGCTTTATGGGGATATATTGGCAGAAATAGTAAATAGTATGACTATATTTAGTATAGTATGATTCTTTAGTGTTTAATCACCTGAAAATAAGAATTGTTGTGTTTTTGTTAGCTTAGAATGAGCTGTTTATGTCTACACAGGGAGTAGGTCCTCGTCTACGTAGATCATCGTGTTGCACTGCCATGTTTCTACAGTAGCCCAGAACAGACAAACCAAGTAATCCCAGTTATTCGTGTTTTGGTGTCTGACACTGTAGTTTGCAACTGCTCCATGACCAGCAGCATCAGAAAATTGGTGATTTTTAACCTGAAACTGTTTTATTCAGTGTTTTAAACACTGCGTACGCACAAAACGAGGCCTGGAATAGGCGTACGACACTTTCCACAGAAAAGCTGTGATCTTTGAAAACAGACTTGATGGGAGGAACTTTGACTCATGCTTATGGACATTTTGGAGACTGAAAATCGGCGATGCAGCTGGTAAGGAGGAAGCCTGATTGTCGAAATTGTCAAATATTTTTTGGTGCACGCCATTTTTGGCTCTTGTCCTTTGTTACATTTTTAGTATGGATCCTACGCTCTGTTTTATAAATGAGACCCCTGCTGTGTTTGTTTTGGAGAAGGAGAGACCTCTGCAGATAATTCAACACTGCTGAGCTACAGTAGGTAATGTTACAGCTCAGCCAAGGAGGGCACCATTAATGTTTACATCTTGCACTGTCACCAGAATGAGCCTCCCAAGTATCAGTAGATGCACACCTCCTTCAGCAGAATTTTCTTTCTACCTAACAGCAGGAAGTGTGCATCTACTCATGGACGAGAGGCTCATGCGTGTGACAGCACAAGATTTAAACATTAATGGCGTTCTCCTTGGCTGAACTGTAACATTAGCTAGCTCAGTGGTGTTTGGTGAGCTAGCAGTAGATGCACACTTCCTTCTGCGCAGTGATACGGTAGGTGGGTGTAGTTTGAGTTAGAGAAAATAGTTCTTACATGAAACTGCTCACAGCAAGGTGTGTGGATTATCTTGAGTAACCGAGTCATGATTTCTACAAAGTGACATCGCTGTTGAGTTTTCAGTCACATTTTTCTGGTACTTTTAGCACCACAAGCCGAGTGCCATCTAGTTCCATTATATTGGAGTGGAGGCAGATATCTCTATGACTTATATCTTGAACAACTTGCATCTCAAATTAATCTTCAAGTTCCCAGCTTTTACAGAATGTAGATTTCTTCCATGTGGCATATACTGCTGACCTCCTGTCTCCCCCTAAAGATCCTCTGTACCTCTTAAAAAAAAAAAACATAAAAATGGGGACGAAGGTTAAACTTTACTGTGATGTTTCTCGACACTGTTTCCATGTACCTGAAAATCTCTGTATTTCTGCTTTAATAGGACTCAATATTTTAGCTGTAAAATCGAGCTCTGATCATGAGTGAGACACACAGACAGTGTCCTCCAGCCTCTCGAGCCTGCTGCTGGGTTGGTCCTTGAGCTTAAGTCTAAAGCCTGCACTTTAAATTTCTGAAAAATCCATTATTAGCAACAATTCTAATGAGAACAAGAATTCACAGTCTCTGAATGGGAGATAGGACTGGCTCAACTTACATTATTCTGATCATAATGACATTAAATTCACTTCCACTTGCCCTCACCACTTCCTCATACTCATGCGCCGTATGTTACCGGAACACAAATTGACTGAATCGTAAGCTGAAGTGTGAAATGGAAATAAGTTGAAGTGGCGAGGTCAGCGATCAATAGGAGGTTAATTAATGAGGAGTAAGCAGTGTTGTGAAGTATGGATTTCCGAACGCTTATGATTGTGTTCCAATCACTGAAATGTCACCAGCATTACATCTGAAAAAAAAAATCAACCTACCTTTAATTTACCTTCAATTTATAATCTAATAAAGGGAAATATTAAGTTTGCCGACAACCAACCACTCACACTGATTAAATGGTTTTTTTTCTCGGTTTGTGGGTGAATGAACGAACATGTCCTGACTAAAATTTGTTGTAAGTAAGTCTATGATTGAAGACTGATAACATTAATTAATCCCCCAGAGACATAATTTTCAGCGTGTTGACTTCATTTTTGAAGTTTAGAATACATTTATTTACAAACTTCCATTCAAAGATATGATTTAACTGCTGGCTATGAATAAAGATGGTATCTCTTTTATTGAGCAATCATTTTTCTGACATTTAAACAGCTTTGATCCAGATGATAGACGGGCCAAGAAGAGCTTCAGGGTCTGATTAATGCTTCAAAATGAAGTGAGAGTGGAACATCTACAGTATATATGGTCAGAGCTATATGTTTAAACAGCGGAGGGGAAGCTAATGAATTCATTATGTGCTAAGACGGAGCTATGCACACACTGAACATAATGAGTACCCACTGTCATTGACCCACGTCGAAGCAAAGTCACTTTGAAAAGGGTTGAGTGTATTTTTGGTTATTGTATGTAGCACATAGCTGCAGTATTGTTCAAGCTGTAAAAGTTTGCGTGAGAAAAGTTGTGCCGTGAAAGAGAACAAGGATAAAAAATTAAGTTCTGATTACAATTACGGGACGTGACACTTAGCTGATTTCAAATCAGCGAGGCCAAATTTCACAAAGCCTGTCAATGGTGGCAGCAAGCTCGCCAGATCCCTCCCCAATCAAAAGTTTGCTCTATATAATTTTACGCAATCAGATTTCTCCACAGTCATCCAGTGCAATCAGGTAATCAGAGGGGAGCATTAACAAGACAAATGGGGTTTAAAAAGTGGGTGCACTCTGTTTGCAGGAACTTCCTATGGAGAAGCCCCCTCCCCTCCTTGATTACTCCTATCACCCTCATACAGCGCAACATCCCCACTAAATAGCTTTCGACTACAGTACAGGCAGTATGTTCAGTAGTGATTGACTTTACATGTAGAACTCGACAGGTAAATTGTTACTCTTAAGGCTATTTATGTCGAGTGATTAACTGCTCCAACTAATGCTTTCTCTCAATGAGTCACATTGTGTACAGTAATGGCGCTGTGGCCTCTTTCACACCTTTCATTAAATGTGGAACTCTGTGATCCAAATGGCACAGTCAGGGACTATTTATGCCAGCATGTATTTTCTCTCCATGTATGCAGATGTAGCATGTATGTGACTGGATTTGTGCCGGCTGCTGTCTGTCTTCTTGTATACAGTTTCACCTCAGTAAGCTCTGTGTAGAATCTAAAATCATGTTAATACAAAGATCAGGTTTCAGCAGCTATTCTTAAATCCATGTGTTTAGGTGTTGAGTTCTTCCCAAGGTTGTAGTCATTACTAAAAACTAGTTAGTGGTTACTCACAAAATCTGATCACGAAAAGTCTTAGTGAGTAAGACCAGTAATGTGTAAATCGGTTGCTATGAAACATCTACAGCACCTCCAATCAAAAGTAATCACATTTTCTGAGATGTAACATGTTAATTAGTTTTAGTTTAGTTTTTAGTTTTGTGCTAGTAGGGTGGATTTTGTTACCTTTAGACAGAACCAGGCTAATTGCTTCCCTGTTTTCCAGCCCAGTTGCCAGAAAAAGTGTTGGCATAGTACATTTCTGCAAATCATGGATGTGTTACATTTGTAAATTTTATGCATATTATTAAGAGTATGAAGATATGAGCTCACTTTGATGATGCCTGCCAACCAGCAGACCACTGTTTGGAGGCCAGCGAGCAACAAAACTGGTTGTTTTTTAGCAAGACAAGACTGACAATTTCAGCCATGATTGTGCCACCAAAACCTTGTTTTTTTAATGAGACATTGACATTACAAGCAGCAATTGTACCACTGAAACTGGCTGTTTTTTAGAGAGATATTGGCGCCATTTCCACCGTCAGTGTGCCACTATACACCAGGTGTTTTTTAATATATCCGTAGCATTCCCAGCAGTGACTCTGCCACCCAACCAGCATTTTTTTAGCCAGATATAAGTGGCATTTAAAGCTGTGATTACGCCACTGAACTGCCTGTTTTTTTAGCAAGACATTTGTGACATTTCCAGCAGCAACTGTGCCACCAATAGTGGCTGTATTTTGGGTAGATGTCAGCACCAATTAAAGTTGCGATTGTGCCACCAAAACCATCTTATTTTTAAGAAGGCATTGGTTGCATTTCCAGCTGTGATAGTGCCACCAAAACTGGCTGTTTTTTTTAGAGAGATATTGGTGTCATTTCCAGTAACAGTGTGCCAACCAACCAGCTGTTTTTAAATATATCCGTAGCATTTCCAGCAGTGACTCTGCCACCCAACCAGCTGTTTTTTTTAGCCAGATATAAATGGCATTTAAAGCCATGATTGTGCAACTGAACTTTTTTAGCAAGACATTAGCTGCATTTCCAGCGGCAACTGTGCCACCAATAGTGACTGTATTTTGGGTAGATGTCAGCACCATTTAAAGTCGCGGTTGTGCCACCAAAAACCAGCTTATTTTTAATGAGACGTTGGCATTTCCAGCCAATTACATTGGTAGCATTTTATTTTTGACATTTCAAGCAGCAATTTTGCCACTGAAACTGGCTGTTTTTTAGAGAGATATTGGTGCCATTTCCAGTGACGGTGTGCTACTACAACCAGCTGTTTTTTTAGTCAGACACCGGTATCATTTTAAGCCGTGATTGTGCCACCAAACTAGCTGATTTTCAGCAAGACATCGCCGGCATTCCCAGCTGCAACTGTGCCACCAAAACAAGCTGTATTTTGGGTAGATATAAGTGGCATTTAAAACTGTGATTGCACCACTGAACTGCCTGTTTTTTTAGAGGCAGGAGATAATGCCATGAAAAGTGATCATTTTATAGAGACATAGCTATGTTTCTAGCCATGATTGTGCCATCAAAACCACCTTATTTTTAACAAGACATCTGCGGCATTTTAAGCCGTGATTGTGCCACAAAACTAGCTGATTTTTTAGCATGACGTTACCAGCACTTCCAGCTGCAGTTGTGCGATCAAAACTGGCTGTTTTTGGTGAGGTATTGGTGACATTTAAAGCTGTGATTGTGCCACCAAACCAGTTGTTTTTTTGCGAGCCATTGGCGGCATTTCTAGCTGCGACTGTAGGTAAGCAAGTTAAAAAAAAAAAGAAGTAATATTTATTTATCCAAAGTGCTATACAAGGGCAATATACAACATGCGGGAATAAAACATAGAGCGACAACCTGAGCCATGTAGATAAAAATGCAAATCAGTAAATACACTCACAATAAATACATACACTCCCCTTGTGCCACCAAACTGGCTGTATTTTAGCAAGATGTCCCTACATTTCTAGTGGTAACTGTGCCACCAAAAATGGCTGTTTTAGCAAGGCGAAGCCAAAACATAATCTTTTCCTAGGTAACCAAACGTTTCTTGTGCCTGCACATAACCACACATTAACCACAGCATTCTTTAAACGTATAGAAATGTAAAATTTCAACGTATCCACTACAAAATCATGAACAAATGTTGCAATGCCGTGGTTTGCAGAAACAAACAATGCCATTGGGTTGTGTTTTCAATGTTTATGCTAAGCTAAGCTAACCAGCTGCCGGCAGTCCTTAATTTTTACTGTAAAAACATTACAGTGGTAACTCGACAAGAAAGCAAAATAAGCGTATTTCCCAAAATGTCAAACTGTTCCTTTAAACACAGGACTCTTCTATCAAAATGAACATACTTGGTTATGAATTGTGTTGGATGAAGCCATTCATATGTTGCAGTGTTATGCATGACAAAGAATTAATTATTCTTTGCAGCACCATTTTGGACTTTTTGTCTTTTCTCCCCAAACTTTGCATCCCTCCGTTATTATGATACATTTCTGGGTAATCTAACAGATTGACCTCTTCTCACACTTCTCCAATCCTTCGAGCAGATTTCCTTGGCTCTGAAATAATTAGGGAAGTCGATGTGAGGATGACAAAAGACAACAGGAAAATGAAATAGGCCCTCTCTCCGGCCCTTAGGGTCTTTGCAGCAATTCTAATTAAGCCCATCCAGAAACAGAGGAGCTGGATTGGGGCAGTTTCTCATCAGGGTCCCTCCATGAGCCTCTTTTGTCATGAACACACAGCCAATTACAAAGCTCAACAATAGAGCGGGGAAGTCTTATACCCTCCACAAAGACGAGGGACTATGGAGATCTCGAAATATCCATAAGCAGGGAGTGACTTTGCGAAAACACTCTCACCTTCCACCATTCGTCTTTTCGGTGGACTGAGAACAAGCTTGCAGGTTCAATTCCCTGTGGTGTGCACATCATTTTATGTTTCCAAGGGAACGCTACTGATCCAGTAATAAAGCGGTTTTCAAAATATGTGTCCCACTAATTAAAACGAAATATATTTCAGTGCAGAATAAATCTGAGCAGCTCCCACTCTATATATCAAGACCAGCCGCAGATAACCTCACTTGTTTATCATCTTTGCATATTAGTCTTGGCGAATAATATGAGTGGCTGTGTAATCTCCGAGCTTGCCAGACCTTAGATTATGGAGCTGTCTCTCATTTTATTCATTGTGCACGGAGGGTAATTACCCAGAGATAAGTGTTCCTCTATCAGGGTCCAGTCACAGCGCTCCGAAAGCAATCTCCTCAGACACGGGTCCCGTCCCAGGCTATTTGGGCGCCACAGAGTGGGAAGTGGGTGCTGGAGGACGCCGGCTGAGCTTTGTGGTTGCCTGCGTTTGGATGAGGCCTCCTGACAGTCACGGCCAGGTGGGCCAATCTTTCAATCAGACACCCTATTTACCATCGCAAAGCTCTACTGCCCTGCCTCATTTATAGCCGCTTAGGCTGCTTGTGATGAAAAGCAGATAACAGTGTACATTCACCCTTCCACCTCTCTCCTCAGATGGAGGGAAAACATCCTCTGGGAGGGCCTTGGACTATTTGTGTGTGTGTGTGTGTGTGTGTGTGTGTGTGTGTGTGTGTGTGTGTGTGTGTGTGTGTGTGTGTGTGTGTGACATCAAAACTGAACGCTCCATCGGATTTGTAAGAAAATCAGACGACGTGTCAGAAAGTGCAATTAGTCAGTGTGAGAGGATTCTAGTCTGTGTGTGATTTCTGACGGGGGATAAGTGAGGCAAGATTAATGCTTCTAAGAAAAATCAATGAGTGGAAGAAAAACATCTTATGTGTTGTGGATTTGTATCCAAGTTTGAGCTGGTCACGCGCACACACACACACACACACACACACACACACACAGAAAGATGTAAAGCAAGAAAACAATAGCCCTCCCTCTACATGGAGGAACAGACTCGTATGATTGAAACTACTTAAACAAATGTCTGACTCACAACTTGAAATAACATTAATCAACATAACAGCCGATAGAGTAAAAGACATTCATGAGTTAGACTGAGGGCATTTCTGACAATCTCTTGAGGGTGAGGTGGTTATGCTTGACTTAAGGCCCTGACACACCAAGCTGACGGGAGTGTTGGGCAGTAGCGTCACTACAAGTAGCGATGTTACTAACTTAAGGACATTACTCATAAGCATGGTGCTAACGTCACTTCTTGCTGAGTCAAATAGCTTTTCAGTAGCAAAGTTGACCGAGTAGTGCAGTAGCGTCCACAAAAGTTACAAGCTCTTTTTCTGCACTGGCTCCCTGTAAAATCCAGAATTGAATTTAAAATCCTACTCTTAACTTACAAAGCTTTAAATGGTCAGGCTCCGTCATATCTTAGAGAGCTCATAGTGCCATATTATCCCACCAGAACACTGCGCTCGGAGAATGCAGGGTTACTCGTGGTCCCTAAAGTCTCCAAAAGTAGACCAGGAGCCAGAGCCTTCAGCTATCAGGCTCCTCTCCTGTGGAATCATCTTCCTGTTACGGTCCGGGAGGCAGACACTGTCTCCACATTTAAGACTAGACTTAAGACTCCTCTTTGATAAAGCTTATAGTTAGGGCTGGCTCTTATAGTTAGGGCTGGCTCAGGCTTGTTTTGGACCAGCCCCTAGTCAGGCTGACATAGGCCTACAGTAGTCTGCCTGGGGACCTCCTACAATACACAGAGCACCTTCTCTCCTTCTCTCTCTCTCCTAAGTTTCTGAAAAGTTGGTTCTCCTTCACTTGCCAACATTCACGTCCTGTTACTGCATCTCGCTAACTTGTCATCTCCTCCGGAGCCTTTGCACTCCACTTTCTCACAGGTTAACTTGTATTGCAGCGGTGCCTGGATCGTGTGATGTGGTTGTGCCCCTGCCGTGGTCCTGCCTGATGCCTCCTGCTACTGCTGTTATTATTAGTCATGCTTCTACTGTTATTATACACATATGATTATTATTGTCACAAACACATACTGTCATATTTTAATATATACTTAATTAATGTTATTATAGCTATATCATTACTGTCTGTCCTGCATCTCTCTCTGTCTCTGTCTCTCTCTGTGTATCATTTTGTCATTTGGATTTCTGCAAATTTATTATGTTGATCTGTTCTGTACGACATGTATTCCACGTCTGTCCGTCCTGGAAGAGGGATCCCTCCTCAGTTGCTCTTCCTGAGGTTTCTACCATTATTTTCCCTGTTAAAAGGTTTTTTGGGGAGTTTTTCCTTATCTGCTGTGAGGGTCTAAAGGACAGAGGGATGCTGTATGCTGTAAAGCATCTAAGGCAAATTGTGTTTGTGATATTGGGTTTTGATCTGAGGACCCTTACAGACTAAAGAAATATGTTGAATTTACAGGGTAATCGAGGAATGGGCACAAAATTTGAGGTAGCCAACAACCCGGTTTTATACATTCAAAGACCTATTATAAAAAAAGTTTAAAGCTAGTAAAGGGGACTGGCCATTTAATTGGGATGAGGCTTTTAAATTAAGTTTTACATTAATTTAGTGTTCTGGTTTAATTTAAATTTGTAGTTCTTTCTCTTTCTCCATGTGGCGAGGTGGAAGGCATTGGCCCAAAGAAATCTTGGAACCCCATTATTAGCTAGTGTCTGACGATGAGTTAGCTTTACATTAGCTGTTTTTCAAATGTATGGTGGGTTCCAGATGCAAGCTCACTAAAATGTCAAATGAAAACATTGAGAACTCCTTTAAGTTGAGTAAGTTGATGATTAGATCGATACCACTGTCACGTCTTTATAGGAAATATTAAGCTATGGCTAACAGCATTTTAGCTTAGCGTAGCATAAATACTGGAAACAGAGGGGAACAACTAGCCAGGCTCCGTCCAAAGGGAACAAAATCCACCTAACAGCACCTCTAAAGCTCCCTATTCAGCCGGTTACATCTTATTTGTTTCCATGTTGGCAAGCAGTTACTTACTGGATAAAGCCAGGCTAACTGTTCCCAGTCTCTGAGAGTGGAATTGATCATGTCATATAACTCTTAACAAGAAAGCAAATCCCAAAATGTTGGATTGCAAACAGTACAGCTTCTTCTGAAACAGCTATATTGGTGTATATGTTGAGGTATAATACTTTTTAAAGGTATTTTTGTCAATCGTTTATTGTAATTTTTCTATTTCTATATTTATGTTCTTGAGTGTTGCAGTAAGTTCTCACAATGTGTGTCTTTAATGTATGTGCCAAGTACCAAGGCAAATTCCTTGTAAGTGAAAACCTACTCGGCAATAAATCCTTTTCTGATTCTGATTGTGATTAGGAAAGTATAAAGTTCTTTATTTTTCTCTGAAATGTAGTTGGGTATAAATATGAAGCCTTGCGAAAAAATTGAAAAATTGACTGAACTGAATAAATGTAATTACTTTTCACTAATGGCTGTGGCTTACAGTTACCTATTACACCCTTTTCTAGAGCCACAGAGAAGTTTGCATGTGTGTTCTCAGTGTTGTAATTACAGCTTCATTCTGTTATATTTAAAACACAGCTCTGTGTGTACTGTAAGTCTTAAATATGTCAGGTTTATTTTCTCTGTATAACCCACTCTATACATAATGTGTTGGAGGGACATAAGGAGACCTCATGTCAGCCACGTCACAGTCACAAAAAGGAATTCTACTGTGAGACTCTTAATGAACAGCACCGAGTGAAAGTTTTTGATTATAGAAAATAAACATCCTACCTCAGCACACTGAATGGAGCCACCCCATAGGTCAAGCTACACCTCCTCCCAAAGCACATATTGAAAGTGTGTGCTGCAGCTTTACCTCATTTTATATTGTCACATTTAACCCTCTACATGAAGCACGGCACCATGGTCAACATCTTTAATGTATAATATAACATCCGTCTAACATGTTGGTTACTGATTGGAAATATTTTCACAACATACTTTCCCTGTTTGTTGAAATGGTTGTGTGTGTGCAGTGTCCTGTACTTCTGTTAAGATTTATAAACTCGACTGTCTGACCTTCAGGTAAGAAGAGAATGTTGAAAATGAAAAGCACATGTTGAAGAAGAGAAGCACACAGACTGAAGAAACAGATGACGCACGCTACATGAACAAAACAATTAACGCTCACGGTAAGTGTTGTTTCATCACAACATGGACTTGAAATGGAGAATGGAGAGTTAAAAAACGATGCATTCAACATAAGGGCCACCACTGGCCCCGGGGGCGAGCTTGGAGAAGGTACGGACTATGATGACTTTTTGTGGACTTTATAGAAGGATGGCACACAATACCATGAAAATTTTCAATGACGTTTAATGACCTATGAGGTTTTTTTTATACCATTTTGACAACATGCTATACTGTGACATTTTTTTTTATCACATTTTGACAGCTTGTTACACCATTAACTTTTTTGTCATATTTTGACGACATGCTACACTACAACGTTTTTCATGACATTTTTACGACAATCTATACTATGACTTTTTTTATTATATTTTGACAACATGCTATACTACGATGTTTTTTATTATGTCTTGGTGACATGCTATATGATGACGTTTTTCATGACATGTTGAAGAGATTCTATACTATGACATTTTTTGCCATATGTTGACAACATGCTATACTGTGACGTTTTTTAATCATACTTTGACGACCTGCTATACTATGACTTTTTTTCGTGATTTTGGACGACATACTATACTATGACTTTTTTTCATGATTTATGACGACATACTATACTATGACTTTTTTTCATGATTTATGACGACATACTATACTATGACTTTTTTTCATGATTTATGACGACATACTATACTATGACTTTTTTTCATGATTTTGGACGACATACTATACTATGACTTTTTTTCATGATTTGGACGACATGCTGTACTATGACTTTTTCATGATTTATGACGACATACTATACTATGACTTTTTTTTCATGATTTATGACGACATGCTATACTATGACTTTTTTTCATGATTTTGGACGACATGCTATACTATGACCTTTTTTTCATGATTTTGGACGACGTACTATACTATGACCTTTTTTTCATGATTTAGGACGACATGCTATACTATGACCTTTTTTTCATGATTTATGACGACATGCTATACTATGACTTTTTTTTCATGATTTTGGACGACATACTATACTATGACCTTTTTTTCATGATTTATGACGACATACTATACTATGACTATTTTTCATGATTTTGGACGACATACTATACTATGACTTTTTTTTCATGATTTATGACATACTATACTATTCTTTTTCATGATTTATGACGACATACTGTACTATGACCTTTTTTTCATGATTTTGGACGACATACTATACTATGACCTTTTTTTCATGATTTATGACGACATACTATACTATGACTTTTTTTCATGATTTATGACGACATACTGTACTATGACCTTTTTTTCATGATTTTGGACGACATGCTATACTATGACTTTTTTTTCATGATTTTGGACGACATACTATACTATGACTTTTTTTCATGATTTTGGACGACATACTATACTATTGACCTTTTTTTCATGATTTATGACGACATGCTATACTATGACTTTTTTTTCATGATTTTGGACGACATACTATACTATGACTTTTTTTCATGATTTAGGATGACATACTATACTATGACCTTTTTTTCATGATTTATGACGACATACTATACTATGACTTTTTTTCATGATTTATGACGACATACTGTACTATGACCTTTTTTTCATGATTTTGGACGACATGCTATACTATGACTTTTTTTTCATGATTTTGGACGACATACTATACTATGACTTTTTTTCATGATTTTGGACGACATACTATACTATGACCTTTTTTTCATGATTTATGACGACATGCTATACTATGACTTTTTTTTCATGATTTTGGACGACATACTATACTATGACCTTTTTTTCATGATTTTGGACGACATACTATACTATGACCTTTTTTTCATGATTTAGGATGACATACTATACTATGACTATTTTTCATGATTTTGGACGACATACTATACTATGACTTTTTTTTCATGATTTATGACGACATACTGTACTATGACTATTTTTCATGATTTATGACGACATGCTATACTATGACTTTTTTTTCATGATTTTGGACGACATACTGTACTATGACTATTTTTCATGATTTATGACGACATGCTATACTATGACCTTTTTTTCATGATTTAGGACGACATACTATACTATGACCTTTTTTTCATGATTTATAACGACATACTATACTATGACTTTTTTTCATGATTTTGGACGACATACTATACTATGACTTTTTTCATGATTTTGGACGACATGCTATACTATGACTTTTTTTCATGATTTATAACGACATGCTATACTATGACCTTTTTTCATGATTTATAACGACATGCTATACTATGACCTTTTTTTCATGATTTGACGACATACTATACTAGACTTTTTTTCATGATTTTGGACGACATGCTATACTATGACTTTTTTTCATGATTTTGGATGACATACTATACTATGACTTTTTTTTCATGATTTTGGACGACATACTATACTATGACTTTTTTTCATGATTTTGGACGACATGCTATACTATGACTTTTTTTCATGATTTATAACGACATGCTATACTACTTTTTTTCATGATTTATGACGACATGCTTACTATGACTTTTTTTTCATGATTTAGGACGAATACTATACTATGACTTTTTTTCATGATTTATGACGACATACTATACTATGACCTTTTTTTCATGATTTTGGACGACATGCTATACTATGACCTTTTTTTTCATGATTTTGGACAACATGCTATACTATGACCTTTTTTTCATGATTTTGGACGACATACTATACTATGACCTTTTTTTCATGATTTTGGACGACATACTATACTATGACCTTTTTTTCATGATTTAGGACGACATACTATACTATGACTATTTTTCATGATTTGGACGACATACTATACTATGACCTTTTTTTCATGATTTTGGACGACATCTATACTATGACCTTTTTTTCATGATTTAGGACGACATACTATACTATGACTATTTTTCATGATTTAGGACGACATACTGTACTATGACTTTTTTTTTCATGATTTATGACGACATACTGTACTATGACCTTTTTTTATGATTTTGGACGACATACTATACTATGACCTTTTTTTTCATGATTTATGACGACATGCTATACTATGACTTTTTTTCATGATTTTGGACGACATACTTATACTATGACCTTTTTTCATGATTTGGACGACATGCTATACTATGACCTTTTTTTCATGATTTTGGACAACATACTATACTATGACTTTTTTTCATGATTTTGGACGACATGCTACTATGACTTTTTTTTCATGATTTATACGACATGCTATACTATGACTTTTTTTCATGATTTATGACGACATGCTATACTATGACTTTTTTTCATGATTAGGACGACATACTATACTATGACTTTTTTTCATGATTTATGACGACATACTATACTATGACCTTTTTTCAGATTTTGGACGACAAGCTATACTATGACCTTTTTTTCATGATTTTGGACAACATGCTATACTATGACCTTTTTTCATGATTTTGGACGACATACTATACTATGACCTTTTTTTTCATGATTTTGGACGACATACTATACTATGACCTTTTTTTCATGATTTAGGACGACATACTATACTATGACTATTTTTCATGATTTTGACGACATACTATACTATGACTTTTTTTCATGATTTATGACGACATACTGTACTGTGACCTTTTTTTCATGATTTTGGACGACATACTATACTATGACCTTTTTTTCATGATTTATGACGACATGCTATACTATGACTTTTTTTTCATGATTTTGGACGACATACTATACTATGACCTTTTTTTCATGATTTTGGACGACATGCTATACTATGACCTTTTTTTCATGATTTTGGACAACATACTATACTATGACTTTTTTTCATGATTTTGGACGACATGCTATACTATGACTTTTTTTTCATGATTTATAACGACATGCTATACTATGACCTTTTTTCATGATTTATGACGACATGCTATACTATGACTTTTTTTTCATGATTTAGGACGACATACTATACTATGACTTTTTTTCATGATTTATGACGACATACTATACTATGACCTTTTTTTCATGATTTTGGACGACATGCTATACTATGACCTTTTTTTCATGATTTTGGACAACATGCTATACTATGACCTTTTTTTCATGATTTTGGACGACATACTATACTATGACTTTTTTTTCATGATTTTGGACGACATACTATACTATGACCTTTTTTTCATGATTTAGGACGACATACTATACTATGACTATTTTTCATGATTTTTGGACGACATACTATACTATGACTTTTTTTCATGATTTATGACGACATACTGTACTATGACCTTTTTTTCATGATTTTGGACGACATACTATACTATGACCTTTTTTTCATGATTTATGACGACATGCTATACTATGACTTTTTTCATGATTTTGGACGACATACTATACTATGACCTTTTTTTCATGATTTTGGACGACATGCTATACTATGACCTTTTTTCATGATTTTGGACGACATACTATACTATGACCTTTTTTTCATGATTTGACGACATGCTATACTATGACCTTTTTTTCATGATTTTGGACGACATACTATACTATGACCTTTTTTTCATGATTTAGGACGACATACTATACTATGACTATTTTTCATGATTTTGGACGACATACTATACTATGACTTTTTTTCATGATTTATGACGACATACTATACTATGACTATTTTCATGATTTTGAATGACATACTATACTATGACTTTTTTCATGATTTGGACGACATGCTATACTATGACTTTTTTTTCATGATTTATAACGACATGCTATACTATGACCTTTTTTCATGATTTATGACGACATGCTATACTATGACCTTTTTTTTCATGATTAGGACGACATACTATACTATGACTTTTTTTCATGATTATGACGACATACTATACTATGACTTTTTTTCATGATTTTGGACGACATGCTATACTATGACCTTTTTTCATGATTTTGGACGACATACTATACTATGACTTTTTTCATGATTTTGGACGACATACTTACTATGACCTTTTTTTCATGATTTAGGACGACATACTATACTATGACTTTTTTTCATGATTATGACGACATACTGTACTATGACCTTTTTTTCATGATTTTGGACGACATACTATACTATGACCTTTTTTTCATGATTTATGACGACATGCTATACTATGACTTTTTTTTCATGATTTTGGACGACATACTATACTATGACCTTTTTTTTCATGATTTTGGACGACATACTATACTATGACCTTTTTTTCATGATTTATGACGACATACTATACTATGACTATTTTTCATGATTTTGGACGACATACTATACTATTACTTTTTTTTCATGATTTATGACGACATACTATACTATGACTTTTTTTTTCATGATTTATGACGACATACTGTACTATGACTTTTTTTTCATGATTTTGGACGACATACTATACTATGACTATTTTTCATGATTTATAACGACATACTGTACTATGACTATTTTTCATGATTTACGACGACATGCTATACTATGACCTTTTTTTCATGATTTTGGACGACATACTATACTATGACTTTTTTTCATGATTTTGGACGACATACTATACTATGACCTTTTTTTCATGATTTAGGACGACATGCTATACTATGACTTTTTTTTCATGATTTTTTTTCATGATTTATAACGACATACTATACTATGACCTTTTTTTCATGATTTAAACGACATACTAACTATGACCTTTTTTTCATGATTTATAATGACATACTATACTATGACCTTTTTTTCATGATTTATAATGACATACTATACTATGACTTTTTTTTCATGATTTATAACGACATACTATACTATGACCTTTTTTTTCATGATTTATAATGACATACTATACTATGACTTTTTTTCATGATTTTGGACGACATACTATACTATGACCTTTTTTTTCATGATTTATAACGACATACTATACTATGACTTTTTTTTTCATGATTTATAACGACATACTATACTATGACCTTTTTTTCATGATTTATAACGACATACTATACTATGACTTTTTTTTCATGATTTAGGACGACATACTATACTATGACTTTTTTTTCATGATTTTGGACGACATGCTATACTATGACCTTTTTCTGATTTTGGACGATAGCTTTACTATGACCTTTTTTCATGATTTATACGACATGCTATACTATGACTTTTTTCATGATTTTGGACAATATGCTATACTATGACTTTTTTTCATGATTTTGGACGACATGCTATACTATGACTTTTTTTCATGATTTATGACGACATACTATACTATGACTTTTTTTTTCATGATTTATGACGACATACTATACTATGACCTTTTTTCATGGTTTTAGACAACATACTATACTATGACTTTTTTCATGATTTATGACGACATACTATACTATGACTTTTTTTTCATGATTTTGGACGACATGCTATACTATGACTTTTTTTCATGATTTTGGACGACATGCTATACTATGACTTTTTTTTCATGATTTTGGACGACATACTATACTATGACTTTTTTTCATGATTTTGGACGACATACTATACTATGACTTTTTTTCATGATTTTGGACGACATGCTATACTATGACTTTTTTTTTCATGATTTTAATGACATGCTATACTATGACCTTTTTTTCATGATTTATGACGACATGCTATACTATGACTTTTTTTTCATGATTTAGGACGACATACTATACTATGACTTTTTTTCATGATTTATGACGACATACTAACTATGACCTTTTTTTTTCATGATTTGGACGACATACTATACTATGACTTTTTTTTTCATGATTTATGACGACATACTGTACTATGACCTTTTTTCATGATTTGGACGACATGCTACTATGACTTTTTTTTCATGATTTTGGACGACATACTATACATGACTTTTTTTCATGATTTTGGACGACATACTACTATGACCTTTTTTTCATGATTTATGACGACATGCTATACTATGACTTTTTTTTCATGATTTTGGACGACATACTATACTATGACTTTTTTTCATGATTTAGGATGACATACTATACTATGACCTTTTTTTCATGATTTATGACGACATGCTATACTATGACTTTTTTTTCATGATTTTGGACGACATACTATACTATGACCTTTTTTTTCATGATTTTGGACGACATACTATACTATGACTTTTTTTCATGATTTATGACGACATACTGTACTATGACTATTTTTCATGATTTATGACGACATGCTATACTATGACTTTTTTTCATGATTTTGGACGACATACTATACTATGACTTTTTTCATGATTTATGACGACATGCTATACTATGACCTTTTTTTCATGATTTAGGACGACATGCTATACTATGACCTTTTTTTCATGATTTATAACGACATACTATACTATGACTTTTTTTTCATGATTTTGGACGACATACTATATACTTTTTTTTTCATGATTTTGGACGACATGCTATACTATGACTTTTTTTTCATGATTTATAACGACATGCTATACTATGACCTTTTTTTCATGATTTATAACGACATACTATACTATGACTTTTTTTCATGATTTTGGACGACATACTATACTATGACTTTTTTTCATGATTTTGGACGACATGCTATACTATGACTTTTTTTTCATGATTTATAACGACATGCTATACTATGACCTTTTTTTCATGATTTATGACGACATGCTATACTATGACTTTTTTTTCATGATTTTGGACGACATACTATACTATGACCTTTTTTTCATGATTTTGGACGACATACTATACTATGACTTTTTTTTTCATGATTTATGACGACATACTATACTATGACTTTTTTTTCATGATTTATGACGACATACTATACTATGACTTTTTTTTCATGATTTAGGACGACATACTATACTATGACTATTTTTCATGATTTTGGATGACATACTATACTATGACCTTTTTTTCATGATTTAGGACGACATACTATACTATGACTATTTTTCATGATTTATGGACGACATACTATACTATGACTTTTTTTTCATGATTTATAAAGACATACTATACTATGACTTTTTTCATGATTTTGGATGACATACTATACTATGACCTTTTTTTCATGATTTTGACGACATACTATACTATGACTTTTTTTTCATGATTTATAAAGACATACTATACTATGACTTTTTTCATGATTTAGGACGACATACTATACTATGACTTTTTTTTTCATGATTTATGACGACATACTATACTATGACTTTTTTTTCATGATTTTGGACGACATACTATACTATGACTATTTTTCATGATTTTGAATGACATACTATACTATGACTTTTTTTCATGATTTTGGACGACATGCTATACTATGACTTTTTTCATGATTTATAACGACATGCTATACTATGACCTTTTTTTCATGATTTATGACGACATGCTATACTATGACCTTTTTTTCATGATTTAGGACGACATACTATACTATGACTTTTTTTTCATGATTTATGGACGACATACTACTATGACCTTTTTTTCATGATTTGGACGACATGCTATACTATGACCTTTTTTTCATGATTTTGGACGACATACTATACTATGACTTTTTTTTCATGATTTTGGACGACATACTATACTATGACTTTTTTTCATGATTTAGGACGACATACTATACTATGACTTTTTTTCATGATTATGACGACATACTGTACTATGACCTTTTTTCATGATTTTGGACGACATACTATACTATGACCTTTTTTTCATGATTTATGACGACATGCTATACTATGACTTTTTTTTCATGATTTTGGACGACATACTATACTATGACCTTTTTTTCATGATTTTGGCGACATACTATACTATGACCTTTTTTTCATGATTTAGGACGACATACTTACTATGACTATTTTTTCATGATTTATGACGACATACTATACTATGACTATTTTTCATGATTTTGGACGACATGCTATACTATGACTTTTTTTCATGATTTTGGACAATATGCTATACTATGACTTTTTTTTCATGATTTTGGACGACATGCTATACTATGACTTTTTTTCATGATTTATGACGACATACTATACTATGACCTTTTTTTCATGATTTATAACGACATACTATACTATGACTTTTTTTTCATGATTTTGGACGACATGCTATACTATGACTTTTTTTTCATGATTTATAACGACATACTATACTATGACCTTTTTTTCATGATTTATAATGAATACTATACTATGACTTTTTTTCATGATTTGGACGACATACTATACTATGACTTTTTTTCATGATTTATAACGACATACTATACTATGACCTTTTTTTCATGATTTATATGACATACTATACTATGACTTTTTTTTCATGATTTAGGACGACATACTGTACTATGACTTTTTTCATGATTTATGACGACATACTATACTGACTTTTTTTCATGATTATGACGACATGCTATACTATGACTTTTTTTCATGATTTTAGACGACATGCTATACTATGACCTTTTTTTCATGATTTTGAACGACGTACTATACTATGACCTTTTTTTCATGATTTAGGACGACATGCTATACTATGACCTTTTTTCATGATTTATGACGACATGCTATACTATGACTTTTTTTTCATGATTTTGGACGACATACTACTATGACCTTTTTTTCATGATTTATGACGACATACTATACTATGACTATTTTTCATGATTTTGGACGACATACTATACTATGACTTTTTTTTCATGATTTATGACGACATACTATACTATGACTTTTTTCATGATTTATGACGACATACTACTATGACCTTTTTTTCATGATTTTGGACGACATACTATACTATGACCTTTTTTTCATGATTTATGACGACATACTATACTATGACTTTTTTCATGATTTATGACGACATACTGTACTATGACCTTTTTTTCATGATTTTGGACGACATGCTATACTATGACTTTTTTTCATGATTTTGACGACATACTATACTATGACTTTTTTTCATGATTTTGGACGACATACTATACTATGACCTTTTTTTCATGATTTATGACGACATGCTATACTATGACTTTTTTTTCATGATTTTGGACGACATACTATACTATGACTTTTTTTCATGATTTGGATGACATACTATACTATGACCTTTTTTTCATGATTTATGACGACATACTATACTATGACTTTTTTTTCATGATTTATGACGACATACTGTACTATGACCTTTTTTCATGATTTTGGACGACATGCTATACTATGACTTTTTTTTCATGATTTTGGACGACATACTATACTATGACTTTTTTTCATGATTTGGACGACATACTATACTATGACCTTTTTTCATGATTTATGACGACATGCTATACTATGACCTTTTTTTCATGATTTTGGACGACATACTACTATGACCTTTTTTCATGATTTATGACGACATGCTACTATGACTTTTTTTTCATGATTTTGGACGACATACTATACTATGACCTTTTTTTCATGATTTTGGACGACATGCTATACTATGACCTTTTTTTCATGATTTTGGACAACATACTATACTATGACTTTTTTTCATGATTTTGGACGACATGCTATACTATGACTTTTTTTCATGATTTATAACGACATGCTATACTATGACCTTTTTTTCATGATTTATGACGACATGCTATACTATGACTTTTTTTTCATGATTTAGGACGACATACTATACTATGACTTTTTTTCATGATTTATGACGACATACTATACTATGACCTTTTTTTCATGATTTTGGACGACATGCTATACTATGACTTTTTTTCATGATTTTGGACAACTGCTATACTATGACCTTTTTTTCATGATTTTGGACGACATACTATACTATGACTTTTTTTTCATGATTTGGACGACATACTATACTATGACTTTTTTTTCATGATTTAGGACGACATACTATACTATGACTATTTTTCATGATTTTGGACGACATACTATACTATGACTTTTTTTTCATGATTTATGACGACATACTGTACTATGACCTTTTTTCATGATTTTGGACGACATACTATACTATGACCTTTTTTTTCATGATTTATGACGACATGCTATACTATGACTTTTTTTTCATGATTTTGGACGACATACTATACTATGACCTTTTTTTCATGATTTTGGACGACATGCTATACTATGACCTTTTTTTCATGATTTTGGACGACATACTATACTATGACCTTTTTTTCATGATTTATGACGACATGCTATACTATGACCTTTTTTTTCATGATTTTGGACGACATACTATACTATGACTTTTTTTCATGATTTAGGACGACATACTATACTATGACTATTTTTCATGATTTTGGACGACATACTATACTATGACTTTTTTTTCATGATTTATGACGACATACTATACTATGACTATTTTTCATGATTTTGAATGACATACTATACTATGACTTTTTTTCATGATTTTGGACGACATGCTATACTATGACTTTTTTTTCATGATTTATAACGACATGCTATACTATGACCTTTTTTTCATGATTTATGACGACATGCTATACTATGACCTTTTTTTCATGATTTAGGACGACATACTATACTATGACTTTTTTTCATGATTTATGACGACATACTATACTATGACCTTTTTTTCATGATTTTGGACGACATGCTATACTATGACCTTTTTTTCATGATTTTGGACGACATACTATACTATGACTTTTTTTTTCATGATTTTGGACGACATACTATACTATGACCTTTTTTTCATGATTTAGGACGACATACTATACTATGACTTTTTTTCATGATTTATGACGACATACTGTACTATGACCTTTTTTTCATGATTTTGGACGACATACTATACTATGACCTTTTTTTCATGATTTATGACGACATGCTATACTATGACTTTTTTTTCATGATTTTGGACGACATACTATACTATGACCTTTTTTTCATGATTTTGGACGACATACTATACTATGACCTTTTTTTCATGATTTATGACGACATACTATACTATGACTATTTTTCATGATTTTGGACGACATACTATACTATTACTTTTTTTTCATGATTTATGACGACATACTATACTATGACTTTTTTTTTCATGATTTATGACGACATACTGTACTATGACTTTTTTTTCATGATTTTGGACGACATACTATACTATGACTATTTTTCATGATTTATAACGACATACTGTACTATGACTATTTTTCATGATTTACGACGACATGCTATACTATGACCTTTTTTTCATGATTTTGGACGACATACTATACTATGACTTTTTTTCATGATTTTGGACGACATACTATACTATGACCTTTTTTTCATGATTTAGGACGACATGCTATACTATGACTTTTTTTTCATGATTTTTTTCATGATTTACGACATACTATACTATGACCTTTTTTTCATGATTTATACGACATACTATACTATGACCTTTTTTTTCATATTTATAATGACATACTATACTATGACCTTTTTTTCATGATTTATAACGACATACTATACTATGACTTTTTTTTCATGATTTATAACGACATACTATACTATGACCTTTTTTTCATGATTTATAATGACATACTATACTATGACTTTTTTTCATGATTTTGGACGACATACTATACTATGACCTTTTTTTCATGATTTATAACGACATACTATACTATGACTTTTTTTTTCATGATTTATAACGACATACTATACTATGACCTTTTTTTCATGATTTATAACGACATACTATACTATGACTTTTTTTTCATGATTTAGGACGACATACTATACTATGACTTTTTTTTCATGATTTTGGACGACATGCTATACTATGACCTTTTTTCATGATTTTGGACGATATGCTATACTATGACCTTTTTTCATGATTTAGGACGACATGCTATACTATGACTTTTTTTCATGATTTTGGACAATATGCTATACTATGACTTTTTTTTCATGATTTTGGACGACATGCTATACTATGACTTTTTTTCATGATTTATGACGACATACTATACTATGACTTTTTTTTCATGATTTATGACGACATACTATACTATGACCTTTTTTTTCATGGTTTTGACAACATACTATACTATGACTGTTTTTCATGATTTATGACGACATACTATACTATGACCTTTTTTTCATGATTTTGACGACATGCTATACTATGACTTTTTTTTCATGATTTTGGACGACATGCTATACTATGACTTCTTTTTCATGATTTTGGACGACATACTATACTATGACTTTTTTCATGATTTTGGACGACATACTATACTATGACTTTTTTTCATGATTTTGGACGACATGCTATACTATGACTTTTTTTTTCATGATTTATAATGACATGCTATACTATGACCTTTTTTTCATGATTATGACGACATGCTATACTATGACTTTTTTTTCATGATTTAGGACGACATACTAACTATGACTTTTTTCATGATTTATGACGACATACTATACTATGACCTTTTTTTCATGATTTTGGACGACATACTATACTATGACTTTTTTTCATGATTTATGACGACATACTTACTAGACCTTTTTTTCATTGATTTTGGACGACATCTATACTATGACTTTTTTTTCATGATTTGGACGACATACTATACTATGACTTTTTTCATGATTTTGGACGACATACTATACTATGACCTTTTTTTCATGATTTATGACGACATGCTATACTAATGACTTTTTTTTCATGATTTTGGACGACATACTATACTATGACTTTTTTTCATGATTTAGGATGACATACTATACTATGACCTTTTTTTCATGATTTATGACGACATGCTATACTATGACTTTTTTTCATGATTTTGGACGACATACTATACTATGACCTTTTTTTCATGATTTTTGGACGACATACTATACTATGACTTTTTTTTCATGATTTATGACGACATACTGTACTATGACTATTTTCATGATTTATGACGACATGCTATACTATGACTTTTTTTTCATGATTTTGGACGACATACTATACTATGACTATTTTTCATGATTTATGACGACATGCTATACTATGACTTTTTTTCATGATTTAGGACGACATGCTACTATGACCTTTTTTCATGATTTATAACGACAACTATACTATGACTTTTTTTCATGATTTTGGACGACATACAATACTATGACTTTTTTTTCATGATTTTGGACGACATGCTATACTATGACTTTTTTTCATGATTTATAACGACATGCTATACTATGACCTTTTTTTCATGATTTATAACGACATACTATACTATGACTTTTTTTCATGATTTTGGACGGACATACTATACTATGACTTTTTTTCATGATTTGGACGACATGCTATACTATATGACTTTTTTTTCATGATTTATAACGACATGCTATACTATGACCTTTTTTTCATGATTTATGACGACATGCTATACTATGACTTTTTTTTCATGATTTAGGACGACATACTATACTATGACTTTTTTTTCATGATTTATGACGACATGCTATACTATGACCTTTTTTTCATGATTTTGGACGACATACTATACTATGACCTTTTTTTCATGATTTTGGACAACATGCTATACTATGACCTTTTTTCATGATTTTGGACGACATACTATACTATGACCTTTTTTTCATGATTTTGGACGACATACTATACTATGACTATTTTTCATGATTTTGGACGACATACTATACTATGACTTTTTTTTCATGATTTATGGACGACATACTATACTATGACTTTTTTTTCATGATTTATGACGACATACTGTACTATGACCTTTTTTTCATGATTTTGGACGACATACTATACTATGACCTTTTTTTCATGATTTAGGACGACATGCTATACTATGACTTTTTTTCATGATTTATGACGACATACTATACTATGACTTTTTTTCATGATTTTATAACGACATGCTATACTATGACTTTTTTTTCATGATTTATACGACATACTATACTATGACCTTTTTTTCATGATTTATAAACGACATACTATACTATGACTTTTTTTCACGATTTATGACGACATGCTATACTATGACCTTTTTTCATGATTTATAAAGACATACTATGACCTTTTTTTTCATGATTTATAACGACATACTATACTATGACTTTTTTTCATGATTTATGACGACATACTATACTATGACTTTTTTTTTCATGATTTATAAAGACATACTATACTATGACTTTTTTCATGATTTATGACGACATACTATACTATACCTTTTTTTCATGATTTTGGACGACATACTATACTATGACTTTTTTTTCATGATTATGACGACATACTATACTATGACTTTTTTTTTCATGATTTATGACGACATACTATACTATGACTTTTTTTTCATGATTTAGGACGACATACTATACTATGACTATTTTTCATGATTTTGGATGACATACTATACTATGACCTTTTTTTTCATGATTTAGGACGACATACTATACTATGACTATT
The DNA here is from genome assembly GCA_026686955.1 of Epinephelus cyanopodus. Taxonomy (NCBI): domain Eukaryota; kingdom Metazoa; phylum Chordata; class Actinopteri; order Perciformes; family Serranidae; genus Epinephelus; species Epinephelus cyanopodus. The sequence goes on from CM048920.1 coordinate 9,824,418, forward strand.
TTTTCATGATTTTGACGACATACTATACTATGACTTTTTTTTCATGATTTATAAAGACTACTATACTATGACTTTTTTTCATGATTTTGGATGACATACTATACTATGACCTTTTTTTTCATGATTTATGACGACATACTATACTATGACTTTTTTTTTCATGATTTATAAAGACATACTATACTATGACTTTTTTCATGATTTTGGACGACATACTATACTATGACTTTTTTTTTCATGATTTATGACGACATACTATACTATGACTTTTTTTTTCATGATTTTGGACGACATACTATACTATGACTATTTTCATGATTTGAATGACATACTATACTATGACTTTTTTTCATGATTTTGGACGACATGCTATACTATGACTTTTTTTCATGATTTATAACGACATGCTATACTATGACCTTTTTTTCATGATTTATGACGACATGCTATACTATGACTTTTTTTCATGATTTAGGACGACATACTATACTATGACTTTTTTTCATGATTTATGACGACATACTATACTATGACCTTTTTTTCATGATTTTGGACGACATGCTATACTATGACCTTTTTTCATGATTTTGGACGACATACTATACTATGACTTTTTTTTCATGATTTTGGACGACATACTATACTATGACCTTTTTTTCATGATTTAGGACGACATACTATACTATGACTTTTTTTTCATGATTTATGACGACATACTGTACTATGACCTTTTTTTCATGATTTTGGACGACATACTATACTATGACCTTTTTTTCATGATTTATGACGACATGCTATACTATGACTTTTTTTTCATGATTTTGGACGACATACTATACTATGACCTTTTTTCATGATTTGGACGACATACTATACTATGACCTTTTTTTCATGATTTAGGACGACATACTATACTATGACTATTTTTCATGATTTATGACGACATACTATACTATGACTATTTTTCATGATTTTGGACGACATGCTATACTATGACTTTTTTTCATGATTTTGGACAATATGCTATACTATGACTTTTTTTTCATGATTTTGGACGACATGCTATACTATGACTTTTTTTCATGATTTATGACGACATACTATACTATGACCTTTTTTTCATGATTTATAACGACATACTATACTATGACTTTTTTTTCATGATTTTGGACGACATGCTATACTATGACTTTTTTTTCATGATTTATAACGACATACTATACTATGACCTTTTTTTCATGATTTATAATGACATACTATACTATGACTTTTTTTCATGATTTTGGACGACATACTATACTATGACTTTTTTTTCATGATTTATAACGACATACTATACTATGACCTTTTTTTCATGATTTATAATGACATACTATACTATGACTTTTTTTCATGATTTTAGGACGACATACTGTACTATGACTTTTTCATGATTTATGACGACATACTATACTATGACTTTTTTTTCATGATTTATGACGACATGCTATACTATGACTTTTTTTCATGATTTTAGACGACATGCTATACTATGACCTTTTTTTCATGATTTTGAACGACGTACTATACTATGACCTTTTTTTCATGATTTAGGACGACATGCTATACTATGACCTTTTTTTCATGATTTATGACGACATGCTATACTATGACTTTTTTTTCATGATTTTGGACGACATACTATACTATGACCTTTTTTTCATGATTTATGACGACATACTATACTATGACTATTTTTCATGATTTTGGACGACATACTATACTATGACTTTTTTTTCATGATTTATGACGACATACTATACTATGACTTTTTTTCATGATTTATGACGACATACTGTACTATGACCTTTTTTTCATGATTTTGGACGACATACTATACTATGACCTTTTTTTCATGATTTATGACGACATACTATACTATGACTTTTTTTCATGATTTATGACGACATACTGTACTATGACCTTTTTTTCATGATTTTGGACGACATGCTATACTATGACTTTTTTTCATGATTTTGGACGACATACTATACTATGACTTTTTTTCATGATTTTGGACGACATACTATACTATGACCTTTTTTTCATGATTTATGACGACATGCTATACTATGACTTTTTTTTCATGATTTTGGACGACATACTATACTATGACTTTTTTTCATGATTTAGGATGACATACTATACTATGACCTTTTTTTCATGATTTATGACGACATACTATACTATGACTTTTTTTCATGATTTATGACGACATACTGTACTATGACCTTTTTTTCATGATTTTGGACGACATGCTATACTATGACTTTTTTTCATGATTTTGGACGACATACTATACTATGACTTTTTTCATGATTTTGGACGACATACTATACTATGACCTTTTTTTCATGATTTATGACGACATGCTATACTATGACTTTTTTTTCATGATTTTGGACGACATACTATACTATGACCTTTTTTTCATGATTTTGGACGACATACTATACTATGACCTTTTTTTCATGATTTAGGATGACATACTATACTATGACTATTTTTCATGATTTTGGACGACATACTATACTATGACTTTTTTTTCATGATTTATGACGACATACTGTACTATGACTATTTTTCATGATTTATGACGACATGCTATACTATGACTTTTTTTTTCATGATTTTGGACGACATACTACTATGACTATTTTTCATGATTTATGACGACATGCTATACTATGACCTTTTTTTCATGATTTAGGACGACATACTATACTATGACCTTTTTTTCATGATTTATAACGACATACTATACTATGACTTTTTTTCATGATTTTGGACGACATACTATACTATGACTTTTTTTCATGATTTTGGACGACATGCTATACTATGACTTTTTTTTCATGATTTATAACGACATGCTATACTATGACCTTTTTTTCATGATTTATAACGACATGCTATACTATGACCTTTTTTTCATGATTTATGACGACATACTATACTATGACTTTTTTTCATGATTTTGGACGACATGCTATACTATGACTTTTTTTCATGATTTTGGATGACATACTATACTATGACTTTTTTTTCATGATTTTGGACGACATACTATACTATGACTTTTTTTCATGATTTTGGACGACATGCTATACTATGACTTTTTTTTCATGATTTATAACGACATGCTATACTATGACTTTTTTTCATGATTTATGACGACATGCTATACTATGACTTTTTTTTCATGATTTAGGACGACATACTATACTATGACTTTTTTTCATGATTTATGACGACATACTATACTATGACCTTTTTTTCATGATTTTGGACGACATGCTATACTATGACCTTTTTTTCATGATTTTGGACAACATGCTATACTATGACCTTTTTTTCATGATTTTGGACGACATACTATACTATGACCTTTTTTTCATGATTTTGGACGACATACTATACTATGACCTTTTTTTCATGATTTAGGACGACATACTATACTATGACTATTTTTCATGATTTTGGACGACATACTATACTATGACCTTTTTTTTCATGATTTTGGACGACATACTATACTATGACCTTTTTTTCATGATTTAGGACGACATACTATACTATGACTATTTTTCATGATTTAGGACGACATACTATACTATGACCTTTTTTTTCATGATTTTGGACGACATACTATACTATGACCTTTTTTTCATGATTTAGGACGACATACTATACTATGACTATTTTTCATGATTTTGGACGACATACTATACTATGACCTTTTTTTTCATGATTTTGGACGACATACTATACTATGACCTTTTTTTCATGATTTAGGACGACATACTATACTATGACTATTTTTCATGATTTAGGACGACATACTATACTATGACTTTTTTTTCATGATTTATGACGACATACTGTACTATGACCTTTTTTTCATGATTTTGGACGACATACTATACTATGACCTTTTTTTCATGATTTATGACGACATGCTATACTATGACCTTTTTTTCATGATTTTGGACGACATGCTATACTATGACCTTTTTTTCATGATTTCGGACAACATACTATACTATGACTTTTTTTCATGATTTTGGACGACATGCTATACTATGACTTTTTTTTCATGATTTATAACGACATGCTATACTATGACCTTTTTTTCATGATTTATGACGACATGCTATACTATGACTTTTTTTTCATGATTTAGGACGACATACTATACTATGACTTTTTTTTCATGATTTATGACGACATACTATACTATGACCTTTTTTTCATGATTTTGGACGACATGCTATACTATGACCTTTTTTTCATGATTTTGGACGACATACTATACTATGACCTTTTTTTTCATGATTTTGGACGACATACTATACTATGACCTTTTTTTCATGATTTAGGACGACATACTATACTATGACTATTTTTCATGATTTTGGACGACATACTATACTATGACTTTTTTTTCATGATTTATGACGACATACTGTACTATGACCTTTTTTTCATGATTTTGGACGACATACTATACTATGACTTTTTTTTCATGATTTATGACGACATGCTATACTATGACTTTTTTTTCATGATTTTGGACGACATACTATACTATGACCTTTTTTTCATGATTTTGGACGACATGCTATACTATGACCTTTTTTTCATGATTTTGGACAACATACTATACTATGACTTTTTTTCATGATTTTGGACGACATGCTATACTATGACCTTTTTTTCATGATTTATAACGACATACTATACTATGACTTTTTTTCATGATTTTGGACAACATACTATACTATGACTTTTTTTCATGATTTTGGACGACATACTATACTATGACTTTTTTTTCATGATTTATAACGACATGCTATACTATGACCTTTTTTTCATGATTTATGACGACATGCTATACTATGACTTTTTTTTCATGATTTAGGACGACATACTATACTATGACTTTTTTTCATGATTTATGACGACATACTATACTATGACCTTTTTTTCATGATTTTGGACGACATGCTATACTATGACCTTTTTTCATGATTTTGGACAACATGCTATACTATGACCTTTTTTTCATGATTTTGGACGACACTATACTATGACTTTTTTTTCATGATTTTGGACGACATACTATACTATGACCTTTTTTTCATGATTTAGGACGACATACTATACTATGACTATTTTTCATGATTTTGGACGACATACTATACTATGACTTTTTTTCATGATTTATGACGACATACTGTACTATGACCTTTTTTCATGATTTTGGACGACATACTATACTATGACCTTTTTTTCATGATTTATGACGACATGCTATACTATGACTTTTTTTTCATGATTTTGGACGACATACTATACTATGACCTTTTTTTCATGATTTTGGACGACATGCTATACTATGACCTTTTTTTCATGATTTATAACGACATACTATACTATGACTTTTTTTCATGATTTTGGACGACATACTATACTATGACCTTTTTTTCATGATTTATAACGACATACTATACTATGACTTTTTTTTCATGATTTATAACGACATACTATACTATGACCTTTTTTTCATGATTTATAACGACATACTATACTATGACTTTTTTTTCATGATTTAGGACGACATACTATACTATGACTTTTTTTTCATGATTTTGGACGACATGCTATACTATGACCTTTTTTCATGATTTTGGACGATATGCTATACTATGACCTTTTTTTCATGATTTAGGACGACATGCTATACTATGACTTTTTTTCATGATTTTGGACAATATGCTATACTATGACTTTTTTTTCATGATTTTGGACGACATGCTATACTATGACTTTTTTTCATGATTTATGACGACATACTATACTATGACTTTTTTTTTCATGATTTATGACGACATACTATACTATGACCTTTTTTTCATGGTTTTAGACAACATACTATACTATGACTGTTTTTCATGATTTATGACGACATACTATACTATGACTTTTTTTCATGATTTTGGACGACATGCTATACTATGACTTTTTTTCATGATTTTGGACGACATGCTATACTATGACTTCTTTTTCATGATTTTGGACGACATACTATACTATGACTTTTTTTCATGATTTTGGACGACATACTATACTATGACTTTTTTTCATGATTTTGGACGACATGCTATACTATGACTTTTTTTTCATGATTTATAATGACATGCTATACTATGACCTTTTTTTCATGATTTATGACGACATGCTATACTATGACTTTTTTTTCATGATTTAGGACGACATACTATACTATGACTTTTTTTCATGATTTATGACGACATACTATACTATGACCTTTTTTTCATGATTTTGGACGACATACTATACTATGACTTTTTTTCATGATTTATGACGACATACTGTACTATGACCTTTTTTTCATGATTTTGGACGACATGCTATACTATGACTTTTTTTTCATGATTTTGGACGACATACTATACTATGACTTTTTTTCATGATTTTGGACGACATACTATACTATGACCTTTTTTTCATGATTTATGACGACATGCTATACTATGACTTTTTTTTCATGATTTTGGACGACATACTATACTATGACTTTTTTTCATGATTTAGGATGACATACTATACTATGACCTTTTTTTCATGATTTATGACGACATGCTATACTATGACTTTTTTTTCATGATTTTGGACGACATACTATACTATGACCTTTTTTTCATGATTTTGAACGACATACTATACTATGACTTTTTTTTCATGATTTATGACGACATACTGTACTATGACTATTTTTCATGATTTATGACGACATGCTATACTATGACTTTTTTTTCATGATTTTGGACGACATACTATACTATGACTATTTTTCATGATTTATGACGACATGCTATACTATGACCTTTTTTTCATGATTTAGGACGACATGCTATACTATGACCTTTTTTTCATGATTTATAACGACATACTATACTATGACTTTTTTTCATGATTTTGGACGACATACTATACTATGACTTTTTTTCATGATTTTGGACGACATGCTATACTATGACTTTTTTTTCATGATTTATAACGACATGCTATACTATGACCTTTTTTCATGATTTATAACGACATACTATACTATGACTTTTTTTTCATGATTTTGGACGACATACTATACTATGACTTTTTTTCATGATTTTGGACGACATGCTATACTATGACTTTTTTTTCATGATTTATAACGACATGCTATACTATGACCTTTTTTTCATGATTTTGGACGACATGCTATACTATGACTTTTTTTTCATGATTTAGGACGACATACTATACTATGACTTTTTTTCATGATTTATGACGACATGCTATACTATGACCTTTTTTTCATGATTTTGGACGACATACTATACTATGACCTTTTTTTCATGATTTTGGACAACATGCTATACTATGACCTTTTTTTCATGATTTTGGACGACATACTATACTATGACCTTTTTTTCATGATTTTGGACGACATACTATACTATGACTATTTTTCATGATTTTGGACGACATACTATACTATGACTTTTTTTTCATGATTTATGACGACATACTATACTATGACTTTTTTTTCATGATTTATGACGACATACTGTACTATGACCTTTTTTTCATGATTTTGGACGACATACTATACTATGACCTTTTTTTCATGATTTAGGACGACATGCTATACTATGACTTTTTTTCATGATTTATGACGACATACTATACTATGACTTTTTTTCATGATTTATAACGACATGCTATACTATGACTTTTTTTTCATGATTTATAACGACATACTATACTATGACCTTTTTTTCATGATTTATAACGACATACTATACTATGACTTTTTTTCACGATTTATGACGACATGCTATACTATGACCTTTTTTCATGATTTATAAAGACATACTATACTATGACTTTTTTTCATGATTTATGACGACATACTATACTATGACTTTTTTTCATGATTTATGACGACATACTATACTATGACCTTTTTTTTCATGATTTATAACGACATACTATACTATGACTTTTTTTTCATGATTTATGACGACATACTATACTATGACTTTTTTTTCATGATTTATAAAGACATACTATACTATGACTTTTTTTCATGATTTATGACGACATACTATACTATGACCTTTTTTTTCATGATTTATAACGACATACTATACTATGACTTTTTTTCATGATTTATGACGACATACTATACTATGACTTTTTTTTCATGATTTATAAAGACATACTATACTATGACTTTTTTCATGATTTATGACGACATACTATACTATGACCTTTTTTTCATGATTTTGGACGACATACTATACTATGACTTTTTTTTCATGATTTATGACGACATACTATACTATGACTTTTTTTTTCATGATTTATGACGACATACTATACTATGACTTTTTTTTCATGATTTAGGACGACATACTATACTATGACTATTTTTCATGATTTTGGATGACATACTATACTATGACCTTTTTTTCATGATTTAGGACGACATACTATACTATGACTATTTTTCATGATTTTGGACGACATACTATACTATGACTTTTTTTTCATGATTTATAAAGACATACTATACTATGACTTTTTTTCATGATTTTGGATGACATACTATACTATGACCTTTTTTTTCATGATTTATGACGACATACTATACTATGACTTTTTTTTCATGATTTATAAAGACATACTATACTATGACTTTTTTCATGATTTAGGACGACATACTATACTATGACTTTTTTTTTCATGATTTATGACGACATACTATACTATGACTTTTTTTTCATGATTTTGGACGACATACTATACTATGACTATTTTTCATGATTTTGAATGACATACTATACTATGACTTTTTTTCATGATTTTGGACGACATGCTATACTATGACTTTTTTTCATGATTTATAACGACATGCTATACTATGACCTTTTTTTCATGATTTATGACGACATGCTATACTATGACCTTTTTTTCATGATTTAGGACGACATACTATACTATGACTTTTTTTCATGATTTATGACGACATACTATACTATGACCTTTTTTTCATGATTTTGGACGACATGCTATACTATGACCTTTTTTTCATGATTTTGGACGACATACTATACTATGACTTTTTTTTCATGATTTTGGACGACATACTATACTATGACCTTTTTTTCATGATTTAGGACGACATACTATACTATGACTTTTTTTTCATGATTTATGACGACATACTGTACTATGACCTTTTTTTCATGATTTTGGACGACATACTATACTATGACCTTTTTTCATGATTTTGACGACATGCTATACTATGACTTTTTTTTCATGATTTTGGACGACATACTATACTATGACTTTTTTTCATGATTTTGGACGACATACTATACTATGACCTTTTTTTCATGATTTAGGACGACTACTATACTATGACTTTTTCATGATTTATGACGACATACTATACTATGACTATTTTTCATGATTTTGGACGACATGCTATACTATGACTTTTTTTCATGATTTTGGACAATATGCTATACTATGACTTTTTTTCATGATTTTGGACGACATGCTATACTATGACTTTTTTTCATGATTTTGACGACATACTATACTATGACTTTTTTTCATGATTTATAACGACATACTATACTATGACTTTTTTTTCATGATTTTGGACGACATGCTATACTATGACTTTTTTTTCATGATTTATAACGACATACTATACTATGACCTTTTTTTCATGATTTATAATGACATACTATACTATGACTTTTTTTCATGATTTTGGACGACATACTATACTATGACTTTTTTTTTCATGATTTATAACGACATACTATACTATGACCTTTTTTTCATGATTTATAATGACATACTATACTATGACTTTTTTTTCATGATTTAGGACGACATACTGTACTATGACTTTTTCATGATTTATGACGACATACTATACTATGACTTTTTTTTCATGATTTATGACGACATGCTATACTATGACTTTTTTTCATGATTTTAGACGACATGCTATACTATGACCTTTTTTTCATGATTTTGAACGACGTACTATACTATGACCTTTTTTTCATGATTTAGGACGACATGCTATACTATGACCTTTTTTTCATGATTTATGACGACATGCTATACTATGACTTTTTTTCATGATTTTGACGACATACTATACTATGACCTTTTTTTCATGATTTATGACGACATACTATACTATGACTTTTTTTCATGATTTTGGACGACATACTATACTATGACTTTTTTTCATGATTTATGACGACATACTATACTATGACTTTTTTTCATGATTTATGACGACATACTACTATGACCTTTTTTTCATGATTTTGGACGACATACTATACTATGACCTTTTTTTCATGATTTATGACGACATACTATACTATGACTTTTTTTCATGATTTATGACGACATACTGTACTATGACCTTTTTTTCATGATTTTGGACGACATGCTATACTATGACTTTTTTTTCATGATTTTGGACGACATACTATACTATGACTTTTTTTCATGATTTTGGACGACATACTATACTATGACCTTTTTTCATGATTTATGACGACATGCTATACTATGACTTTTTTTTCATGATTTTGGACGACATACTATACTATGACTTTTTTTCATGATTTAGGATGACATACTATACTATGACCTTTTTTTCATGATTTATGACGACATACTATACTATGACTTTTTTTCATGATTTATGACGACATACTGTACTATGACCTTTTTTTCATGATTTTGGACGACATGCTATACTATGACTTTTTTTCATGATTTTGGACGACATACTATACTATGACTTTTTTTCATGATTTTGGACGACATACTATACTATGACTTTTTTTCATGATTTATGACGACATGCTATACTATGACTTTTTTTCATGATTTTGGACGACATACTATACTATGACCTTTTTTTCATGATTTTGGACGACATACTATACTATGACCTTTTTTTCATGATTTAGGATGACATACTATACTATGACTTTTTTTCATGATTTTGACGACATACTATACTATGACTTTTTTTTCATGATTTATGACGACATACTGTACTATGACTATTTTTCATGATTTATGACGACATGCTATACTATGACTTTTTTTCATGATTTTGGACGACATACTATACTATGACTTTTTCATGATTTATGACGACATGCTATACTATGACCTTTTATATTTACTTTTTTTTTTTTACATTTATTTTTTTTTTCATATTTTACGATTTTTTTTTGATTTTTACTACTATACTATGACTTTTTTTCATGATTTTGGACGACATACTATACTATGACTTTTTTTCATGATTTATAACGACATGCTATACTATGACTTTTTTTCATGATTTATAACGACATGCTATACTATGACCTTTTTTTCATGATTTATGACGACATACTATACTATGACTTTTTTTCATGATTTTGGACGACATGCTATACTATGACTTTTTTTCATGATTTTGGATGACATACTATACTATGACTTTTTTTCATGATTTTGGACGACATACTATACTATGACTTTTTTTCATGATTTTGGACGACATGCTATACTATGACTTTTTTTTCATGATTTATAACGACATGCTATACTATGACTTTTTTTCATGATTTATGACGACATGCTATACTATGACTTTTTTTTCATGATTTAGGACGACATACTATACTATGACTTTTTTTCATGATTTATGACGACATACTATACTATGACCTTTTTTTCATGATTTTGGACGACATGCTATACTATGACTTTTTTTCATGATTTGGACAACATGCTATACTATGACCTTTTTTTCATGATTTTGGACGACATACTATACTATGACCTTTTTTTTCATGATTTTGGACGACATACTATACTATGACCTTTTTTTCATGATTTAGGACGACATACTATACTATGACTTTTTTCATGATTTTGGACGACATACTATACTATGACCTTTTTTTCATGATTTTGGACGACATACTATACTATGACCTTTTTTTCATGATTTAGGACGACATACTATACTATGACTTTTTTCATGATTTGGACGACATACTATACTATGACCTTTTTTTCATGATTTTGGACGACATACTATACTATGACCTTTTTTTCATGATTTAGGACGACATACTATACTATGACTTTTTTCATGATTTTGGACGACATATACTATGACCTTTTTTTTCATGATTTTGGACGACATACTATACTATGACTTTTTTTCATGATTTTGGACGACATACTATACTATGACTTTTTTCATGATTTAGGACGACATACTATACTATGACTTTTTTTCATGATTTATGACGACATACTGTACTATGACCTTTTTTTCATGATTTTGGACGACATACTATACTATGACCTTTTTTTCATGATTTATGACGACATGCTATACTATGACCTTTTTTTCATGATTTTGGACGACATGCTATACTATGACCTTTTTTTCATGATTTTGGACGACATACTATACTATGACTTTTTTTCATGATTTTGGACGACATGCTATACTATGACTTTTTTTCATGATTTAACGACATGCTATACTATGACCTTTTTTTCATGATTTAGGACGACATGCTATACTATGACTTTTTTTCATGATTTAGGACGACATACTATACTATGACTTTTTTTCATGATTTATGACGACATACTATACTATGACCTTTTTTTCATGATTTTGGACGACATGCTATACTATGACCTTTTTTTCATGATTTTGGACGACATACTATACTATGACCTTTTTTTCATGATTTTGGACGACATACTATACTATGACTTTTTTTCATGATTTAGGACGACATACTATACTATGACTATTTTTCATGATTTGGACGACATACTATACTATGACTTTTTTTCATGATTTATGACGACATACTATACTATGACTTTTTTTCATGATTTTGGACGACATACTATACTATGACTTTTTTTTCATGATTTAGGACGACATGCTATACTATGACTTTTTTTTCATGATTTAGGACGACATACTATACTATGACCTTTTTTTCATGATTTTGGACGACATGCTATACTATGACCTTTTTTTCATGATTTTGGACGACATACTATACTATGACTTTTTTTCATGATTTTGGACGACATGCTATACTATGACTTTTTTTCATGATTTATAACGACATACTATACTATGACTTTTTTTCATGATTTTGGACGACATACTATACTATGACTTTTTTTCATGATTTTGGACGACATACTATACTATGACTTTTTTTCATGATTTATAACGACATGCTATACTATGACCTTTTTTTCATGATTTATGACGACATGCTATACTATGACCTTTTTTTCATGATTTTGGACGACATACTATACTATGACTTTTTTTCATGATTTTGGACGACATACTATACTATGACCTTTTTTTCATGATTTTGGACGACATGCTATACTATGACCTTTTTTTCATGATTTTGGACGACATGCTATACTATGACCTTTTTTTCATGATTTTGGACGACATACTATACTATGACTTTTTTTTCATGATTTTGGACGACATACTATACTATGACTTTTTTTCATGATTTAGGACGACATACTATACTATGACTATTTTTCATGATTTTGGACGACATACTATACTATGACTTTTTTTTCATGATTTATGACGACATACTGTACTATGACTTTTTTTCATGATTTTGGACGACATACTATACTATGACCTTTTTTTCATGATTTATGACGACATGCTATACTATGACTTTTTTTCATGATTTTGACGACATACTATACTATGACCTTTTTTTCATGATTTTGGACGACATGCTATACTATGACCTTTTTTTCATGATTTTGGACGACATACTATACTATGACCTTTTTTTCATGATTTATGACGACATGCTATACTATGACTTTTTTTCATGATTTTGACGACACTATACTATGACCTTTTTTTCATGATTTAGGACGACATACTATACTATGACTTTTTTCATGATTTTGGACGACATACTATACTATGACTTTTTTTCATGATTTATGACGACATACTATACTATGACTTTTTTCATGATTTATGACGACATGCTATACTATGACTTTTTTCATGATTTATAACGACATACTATACTATGACTTTTTTTCATGATTTAGGACGACATACTATACTATGACCTTTTTTCATGATTTATAACGACATACTATACTATGACTTTTTTTCATGATTTATGGAACGACATACTATACTATGACTTTTTTTCATGATTTATGACGACACTATACTATGACTTTTTTTCATGATTTATAACGACATGCTATACTATGACTTTTTTTCATGATTTATAACGACATACTATACTATGACTTTTTTTCATGATTTATGACGACATACTATACTATGACTTTTTTTCATGATTTTACGACATACTATACTATGACTTTTTTCATGATTTTGACGACATGCTATACTATGACCTTTTTTTCATGATTTTACGACATACTATACTATGACTTTTTTCATGATTTATGACGACATACTATACTATGACCTTTTTTTTCATGATTTAGGACGACATACTATACTATGACTTTTTCATGATTTTGACGACATACTATACTATGACTTTTTTTTCATGATTTATGACGACATACTGTACTATGACCTTTTTTTTCATGATTTTGGACGACATACTATACTATGACTTTTTTTCATGATTTATGACGACATACTATACTATGACTTTTTTTTCATGATTTAGGACGACATACTATACTATGACTATTTTTCATGATTTTGGACGACATACTATACTATGACCTTTTTTTCATGATTTTGGACGACATACTATACTATGACTTTTTTCATGATTTTGGACGACATACTATACTATGACTTTTTTTTCATGATTTATAACGACATATATACTATGACTTTTTTTCATGATTTATGACATGCTATACTATGACTTTTTTTTCATGATTTAGGACGACATACTATACTATGACTTTTTTTTCATGATTTATGACGACATGCTATACTATGACTTTTTTTCATGATTTATGACGACATGCTATACTATGACTTTTTTTTCATGATTTAGGACGACATACTATACTATGACTTTTTTTCATGATTTATGGACGACATACTATACTATGACTTTTTTTCATGATTTGGACGACATGCTATACTATGACCTTTTTTTCATGATTTTGGACAACATGCTATACTATGACCTTTTTTTCATGATTTTAACGACATACTATACTATGACTTTTTTTCATGATTTTGACGACATACTATACTATGACCTTTTTTTCATGATTTAGGACGACATACTATACTATGACTTTTTTTCATGATTTTGACGACATACTATACTATGACTTTTTTTTCATGATTTTGGACGACATACTGTACTATGACCTTTTTTTCATGATTTTGGACGACATACTATACTATGACCTTTTTTTCATGATTTTGGACGACATACTATACTATGACTTTTTTTTCATGATTTTGGACGACATACTATACTATGACCTTTTTTTTCATGATTTAGGACGACATACTATACTATGACCTTTTTTTCATGATTTATGACGACATGCTATACTATGACCTTTTTTTCATGATTTTAACGACATACTATACTATGACTTTTTTTCATGATTTTGGACAACATACTATACTATGACTTTTTTTCATGATTTTGGACGACATACTATACTATGACCTTTTTTTCATGATTTTAACGACATGCTATACTATGACCTTTTTTTCATGATTTATGACGACATACTATACTATGACTTTTTTTTCATGATTTAGGACGACATACTATACTATGACTTTTTTTCATGATTTATGACGACATACTATACTATGACTTTTTTTCATGATTTTGACGACATACTATACTATGACTTTTTTTCATGATTTTGGACAACATGCTATACTATTTTTTTCATTGATTTTGGACGACATACTATACTATGACTTTTTTCATGATTTATACGACATACTTACTATGACTTTTTTTTCATGATTTAGGACGACATACTATACTATGACTATTTTTCATGATTTTGGACGACATACTATACTATGACTTTTTTTCATGATTTATGACGACATACTGTACTATGACCTTTTTTCATGATTTTGGACGACATACTATACTATGACCTTTTTTTCATGATTTATGACGACATGCTATACTATGACTTTTTTTTCATGATTTATAACGACATACTATACTATGACCTTTTTTTCATGATTTAGACGACATGCTATACTATGACCTTTTTTTCATGATTTTGGACGACATACTATACTATGACCTTTTTTTCATGATTTATGACGACATGCTACTATGACCTTTTTTTCATGATTTTGGACGACATACTATACTATGACCTTTTTTTCATGATTTAGACGACATACTATACTATGACTTTTTTTTCATGATTTATGACGACATACTATACTATGACTATTTTCATGATTTTGGACGACATACTATACTATGACTTTTTTTTCATGATTTATGACGACATACTATACTATGACTATTTTTCATGATTTTGAATGACATACTATACTATGACCTTTTTTTCATGATTTTGGACGACATGCTATACTATGACTTTTTTTCATGATTTATAACGACATGCTATACTATGACTTTTTTTCATGATTTATGACGACATGCTATACTATGACTTTTTTTCATGATTTAGGACGACATACTATACTATGACTTTTTTTCATGATTTATGACGACATACTATACTATGACCTTTTTTTCATGATTTTGGACGACATGCTATACTATGACCTTTTTTTCATGATTTTGGACGACATACTATACTATGACTTTTTTTTCATGATTTTGGACGACATACTATACTATGACTTTTTTTCATGATTTAGACGACATACTATACTATGACTTTTTTTTCATGATTTATGACGACATACTGTACTATGACTTTTTTTCATGATTTTGGACATACTATACTATGACTTTTTTTCATGATTTATGACGACATGCATACTATGACTTTTTTTTCATGATTTTGGACGACATACTATACTATGACCTTTTTTTCATGATTTTGGACGACATACTATACTATGACTTTTTTTCATGATTTATGACGACATACTATACTATGACTTTTTTTCATGATTTTGGACGACATACTATACTATGACTTTTTTTCATGATTTTGACGACATACTATACTATGACTTTTTTTCATGATTTATGACGACATACTGTACTATGACTTTTTTCATGATTTATGACGACATACTATACTATGACTTTTTTTCATGTTTTGGACGACATACTATACTATGACTTTTTTCATTGATTTATAACGACATACTATACTATGACTATTTTTCATGATTTTGACGACATGCTATACTATGACCTTTTTTTCATGATTTTGGACGACATACTATACTATGACTTTTTTCATGATTTTGGACGACATACTATACTATGACCTTTTTTTCATGATTTAGGACGACATGCTATACTATGACTTTTTTTTCATGATTTTTTTTCATGATTTATAACGACATACTATACTATGACCTTTTTTTCATGATTTATAACGACATACTATACTATGACTTTTTTTTTCATGATTTATAACGACATACTATACTATGACCTTTTTTTCATGATTTATAATGACATACTATACTATGAGACTTTTTTTTCATGATTTATGACGACATACTATACTTACTTTTTTTCATGATTTATAACGACATACTATACTATGACTTTTTTTCATGATTTTGGACGACATACTATACTATGACTTTTTTTTCATGATTTATGACGACATGCTATACTATGACCTTTTTTTTCATGATTTTGACGACATGCTATACTATGACTTTTTTTCATGATTTTGGACATATGCTATACTATGACTTTTTTTCATGATTTACGACATGCTATACTATGACTTTTTTTCATGATTTATGACGACATACTATACTATGACTTTTTTTCATGATTTATAGACAACATACTATACTATGACTTTTTTCATGATTTATGACGACATACTATACTATGACTTTTTTTCATGATTTTGGACGACATACTATACTATGACTTTTTTTTCATGATTTTGGACGACATGCTATACTATGACTTTTTTTTCATGATTTTGACGACATACTATACTATGACTTTTTTCATGATTTTGGACGACACATACATGACTTTTTTTCATGATTTATACGACATACTATACTATGACTTTTTTTCATGATTTATGACGACATACTATACTATGACTTTTTTTTCATGATTTATAAAGACATACTATACTATGACTTTTTTCATGATTTATGACGACATACTATACTATGACTTTTTTTTCATGATTTAGACGACATACTATACTATGACTTTTTTTCATGATTTATGACGACATACTATACTATGACCTTTTTTTCATGATTTATGACGACATACTATACTATGACTTTTTTTTCATGATTTTGACGACATGCTATACTATGACTTTTTTTTTCATGATTTTGACGACATACTACTATGACTTTTTTTCATGATTTATAACGACATACTATACTATGACTTTTTTTCATGATTTAGGACGACATACTATATATGACTTTTTTTTTCATGATTTATGACGACATACTATACTTGACCTTTTTTTTCATGATTTTAACGACATACTATACTATGACCTTTTTTTTCATGATTTTGGACGACATATACTATACTATGACTTTTTTTTCATGATTTATGGACGACATACTATACTATGACTTTTTTTTCATGATTTATGACGACTGTACTATGACTTTTTTCATGATTTTACGACATACTATACTATGACTTTTTTTCATGATTTATGACGACATACTATACTATGACTTTTTTTCATGATTTAGACGACATACTGTACTATGACCTTTTTTCATGATTTTGGACGATACTATACTATGACCTTTTTTCATGATTTATGAACGACATACTATACTATGACTTTTTTTTCATGATTTATGGACGACATGCTATACTATGACCTTTTTTTCATGATTTAGGACGACATACTATACTATGACCTTTTTTTCATGATTTAGGACGACATGCTATACTATGACTTTTTTTTTCATGATTTATGACGACATACTATACTATGACTTTTTTCATGATTTAGACGACATACTATACTATGACTTTTTTTCATGATTTATGACGACATACTTACTATGACTTTTTTTTCATGATTTATGACGACATGCTTACTATGACTTTTTTTCATGATTTATGACGACATACTATACTATGACTTTTTTTTCATGATTTATGACGACATACTGTACTATGACTATTTTTCATGATTTATGACGACATGCTATACTATGACCTTTTTTTTCATGATTTATGACGACATACTATACTATGACTTTTTTTCATGATTTATAACGACATGCTATACTATGACTTTTTTTCATGATTTATGAACACATACTATACTATGACTTTTTTCATGATTTATGACGACATGCTATACTATGACTTTTTTTTCATGATTTATAACGACATACTATACTATGACTTTTTTTTTCATGATTTATGACGACATACTATACTATGACTTTTTTCATGATTTATGAGACATACTATACTATGACTTTTTCATGATTTATGACGACATGCTATACTATGATTTTTTTTTTCATGATTTTGACGACATACTGTACTATGACTATTTTTTCAGATTTATGACGACATGCTATACTATGACCTTTTTTTTCATGATTTATAACGACATACTGTACTATGACTATTTTCATGATTTTAGACGACATACTATACTATGACATTTTTTTCATGATTTATAAAGACATACTATACTATGACTTTTTTCATGATTTATGACGACATACTATACTATGACTTTTTTTTCATGATTTATAAAGACATACTATACTATGACTTTTTTCATGATTTATGACGACATACTATACTATGACTTTTTTTTCATGATTTATGACATACTATACTATGACTTTTTTTCATGATTTATGACGACATCTATACTATGACCTTTTTTTTCATGATTTTGACGACATACTGTACTATGACTTTTTTTTCATGATTTATGACGACATGCTATACTATGACTTTTTTTTCATGATTTTACGACATACTATACTATGACTTTTTTTCATTTTTCATGATTTATACGACATACTATACTGACCTTTTTTTCATGATTTATAACGACATACTATACTATGACTTTTTTTCATGATTTTTTTTCTGATTTATAACGATACTATACTATGACTTTTTTTTCATGATTTATAACGACATGCTATACTATGACTTTTTTTTCATGATTTAGGACGACATACTATACTATGACTTTTTTTTCATGATTTTGGACGACATGCTATACTATGACTTTTTTTTCATGATTTATGACGACATACTATACTATGACCTTTTTTTCATGATTTATAACGACATACTATACTATGACTTTTTTTTCATGATTTAGGACGACATACTATACTATGACTTTTTTTCATGATTTATAAAGACATACTATACTATGACCTTTTTTTTCATGATTTATAAAGACATACTATACTATGACTTTTTTCATGATTTATGACGATATACTATACTATGACTTTTTTTTCATGATTTAGGACGACATACTATACTATGACTTTTTTTCATGATTTATAAAGACATACTATACTATGACCTTTTTTTTCATGATTTATAAAGACATACTGTACTATGACTATTTTTCATGATTTATGACGACATACTATACTATGACTTTTTTTTCATGATTTATGACGACATGCTATACTATGACTTTTTTTTCATGATTTTGACGACATACTATACTATGACCTTTTTTTCATGATTTAGGACGACATACTATACTATGACCTTTTTTTTCATGATTTTTTTTCATGATTTATAACGACATACTATACTATGACCTTTTTTTCATGATTTATAACGACATACTATACTATGACTTTTTTTCATGATTTTGGACGACATACTATACTATGACTTTTTTTCATGATTTTGGACGACATGCTATACTATGACTTTTTTTTCATGATTTATGACGACATACTATACTATGACCTTTTTTTCATGATTTATAACGACATACTATACTATGACTTTTTTTTCATGATTTAGGACGACATACTATATTATGACTTTTTTTTTCATGATTTATGACGACATACTATACTATGACTTTTTTTTCATGATTTTGGACGACATACTGTACTATGACTTTTTTTTCATGATTTTGGACGACATGCTATACTATGACTTTTTTTTCATGATTTTGGACGACATACTGTACTATGACTATTTTTCATGATTTACGACGACATGCTATACTATGACTTTTTTTCATGATTTTGGACGACATACTATACTATGACTTTTTTTCATGATTTTGGACGACATACTATACTATGACCTTTTTTTCATGATTTAGGACGACATACTATACTATGACTTTTTTTTCATGATTTTTTTTCATGATTTATAACGACATACTATACTATGACCTTTTTTTCATGATTTATAACGACATACTATATGACTTTGGACTTACTTTTTTTCATGATTTATAACGACATACTATACTATGACCTTTTTTTCATGATTTATAATGACATACTATACTATGACTTTTTTTCATGATTTTGGACGACATACTATACTATGACTTTTTTTTCATGATTTATAACGACATACTATACTATGACCTTTTTTTCATGATTTATAATGACATACTATACTATGACTTTTTTTTCATGATTTAGGACGACATACTATACTATGACTTTTTTTTCATGATTTTGGACGACATGCTATACTATGACTTTTTTTCATGATTTTGGACGATATGCTATACTATGACCTTTTTTTCATGATTTAGGACGACATGCTATACTATGACTTTTTTTACGATTTTGGACAATATGCTATACTATAACTTTTTTTTCATGATTTTGGACGACATGCTATACTATGACTTTTTTTCATGATTTTATGACGACATACTATACTATGACCTTTTTTTCATGGTTTTAGACAACATACTATACTATGACTTTTTTTCATGATTTATGACGACATACTATACTATGACTTTTTTTTCATGATTTTGGACGACATGCTATACTATGACCATTTTTCATGATTTATGACGACATACTATACTATGACTTTTTTTTCATGATTTTGGACGACATACTATACTGTGACTTTTTTTTCATGATTTATGACGACATACTATACTATGACCTTTTTTTCATGATTTTTAACAACATACTGTACTATGACTTTTTTTTCATGATTTTGGACGACATACTATACTATGACGTTTTTTCATGCTTTTGGACGAATTACTATACTATGACCTTTTTTTCATGATTTTTGGAAAAAGGTCATAGGTATGTCGTCATAAATCATGAAGAAAAGTCCAACATCATGAAAAAAAGTCATAGTACAGTATGTCGTCATGAATCATGAAAAAAAGTCATAGTATAGTATGTCGTCCAAAATCATGAAAAAAAGTCATAGTATAGTATGTCGTCATAAATCATGAAAAAAAGTCATAGTATAGTATGTCGTCATAAATCATGAAAAAAAGTCATAGTATAGCATGTCGTCCAAAATCATGAAAAAAGTCATAGTATAGCATGTCGTCCAAAATCATGAAAAAAAAGTCATAGTATGGTATGTCGTCATACATCATGAAAAAAAGTTATATTTTTGCGACATGCTATATTATGACGTTTTTTCATCACATTTTGATAACATTCCATATTATGTTTTTTCTTACGTTGTCGACACGCAACACTATGACATTTTTTTACCATATTTTGTGAACATGCAGTACTATGAGGTTTTTCTTAATATTTTGATGACTAAACTATGACCTTTTTTTATTCTATTTTGACAACATGCTATATTAAGACATTTATTTATCAGATTTTGACAAGATACTATATTATGCTGTTTTTTTTATCATATATTGCCACCATGCGTTTTTTTTTTATGATATTTTGACAACATGCTATACTATAACGTTTTTTTACCATATTTTGACGACATGCTATATTATGACATTTTTATCACATTTTGACACATGCTATACTTTGACATTTTTGATCATATTTTGACAACATGCTATATTATAACTTTTTATCATATTTTGATGACATGCTATACTATAACTTTTTTCATCATATTTTGACGACATGCAATAGTATGACATTGTTATCACAATTTGACGACATACTATACTTTGACGGGGTTTTTTTTTTTTTTTTTACCATTTTTCAATGACATGCTATACTATGACATTTTTATCACATTTTGACGAAATGCTATACTATGATGTTTTTTATCATATTTGACGACATGAAATACGATGTTTTCCATGACATAACATTCTATACTATGACATTTTGGTGACATTTAAATGAGATAGTCCTATATTTTTATGACATTTGTAGGATATACTGTACCATTACATTTTTGGTTACTTCATTTGATATTTTGTAGCTTACTATACTACCACAGCATACTGATTTCTTTCAAATACCATTTTAACTGCAAACTAAACTTTGAATTTTTTTTTCGAAATGTATGTTAAACAGCACTGTGATGTACAACAGTTTTTAAGTCTTTTAGATTATTGTTTTAGCCCTTACAAATAAAGTCTGGAGCTATGGAGCTGCTACTGTACTTACCTTACTCATATAGGATTGAAACAGGACAGGTAAGTATATATTCATTCAACAATTACCTTTCAAAGATGGTCCTCACATTTGTGCATCAGTACGCACTGTGGCCGCCACTGTAAACTTAAAATCAGTCATTTCCAAATGTGAACTTTGAAGCAAAGTCGAAATAAGGACACAAGGACACAAGGACACAACCATTTTATTTCCCTGTACTGTAAAGTTTTTGCTTCAGATGATCCCAGTAAACAGAGTTTACCCAGAGGAAACACAGGCAAGGCGACTGTCCCTGCGGCTGTCGATGTTTTACCTTTATTTACCATGGGAAAGGTTTTGCTAAGCGTGCATGTTCTGTTCTTGCTCTTGCACCCGCAGACATCTATTTTTTGGTCTTTGAGCAGCATTAGCGGAACAAATGGGAGCGAAAGTGGTGGTTTTTGGAGGCGAAGACATTACTCATTCCTATTCAGCACTGAGATTTTCCCAGCTGGTGTGGGCAGTCCAACAGATACAAACCTTCTTCTCTCACAGTTCGGCTACTGCTGCTTTGGTAAAGGTTCGTCCAAATGATCCAAAATATACTTTGTGTGTCTTGAGTGAATGAGAGCAGTAAGATAACACCATTGTTGTTTGTATTTGTAGGATATATATTTATATCACATCTTTAGCATGTTCTCCAAACAGCATGTTGCCGTGATCTCCTGCTGAGTCCATACTGTCGAACCAGTTTCTGAACAGCATCATCACGTGTCCCTCTTGCCAAAAAAACACACTCCTTCTCACAGACAAGAGAGTAGCAGCACCAAACCATTTCCTGGTGTCACATGTTTCAACTCTGTGAGGCTGAAACAATTCTTTCTTTCATTATAATGAAACATGAGATGCCAGATAATCTCATAAATATGTGTTGTATTTCTTTTTCTGCACTCACGCTGGTCGGGAGAAGAGAGGCAGGCCTTTGTTTGGGGCTTCCTGGCTCACAGGAAGTGATTGCAGTGGGACAGTGAGGGACACTCATCTCTCGGAGAGGGGGAATGTTCGAAGACGTATCCCTTTTTGATCAAGGCTTGCTGACGGATCGCCCGGAGAAAGGCAAATGGGGATCATACCGGGGCCTGATGACAAGAGGCCAATTTTGATGTCCCTTTTCTCTCATTGCGGTGCTTCTCTTTCAAGCTCAAATCTGGTTGAGCAGCCTGGGAAAATGGCCTTTTACCCACCTTCCTTGTCACAGAGCTGACAGGACGACTAAGAGCTAAATGGAATTTAGATGAATGTTGAGACTAAATAAACCGTCTTAATTCCAGTTGCAATGAAAAGGCACCTGATTGCTTTTAAGAGATATTTTTCATCTATTTTACAGGATAAAACATTCATCGGGAGTCTTTTAGCTGTGGCCATTCTTTTGTCTTTATCACTGGATTTGATTAATGCACCATTCATTAACAAATGGACACAAAAAGCAGTCCTGAAATTCCATAAAAAGTAGACAAAGTGAGACGAAAAGAACAGAAATAAAAGCTGTCTGCGAGCAAAAACAAGGGCACCGCTTCGTTTCATCCCAGATTGTTTAATTGAAAAATGTTGACCCATGTGAGAAACATTATATCCGAGCAACATGAGGCTCCATATTCAGTGTAACTATAACCTCAAAGGCCACATGTTCTCACAGTGTTTATAATGCATTAGTGGAACAAACTCTACACTGTACTCTCTTTACAAATCCCACCTGGCCATGTATTAGTTGCAGATGTGGCTCTCTAATTCATAATGAACTAATAATGGTTTTGTTAGTGCAAGATTGTTTTCCTTTCCCCCCTCGCACACACGTAGATGGAGATAATCTGTACTGGAGGTGTGGCGGTGCAGGGGAAGATATTGCACCCTGCATGAAACATAGACTTTGGAATGTGTTGTTGCAAGATAGCAGGCTTTGAATTGTCTTAATGTGACTCACTCATTGTGAATTGAATGGATCTGTATCATTGAATAACAGCTTTTTTCTTTGGGGAGTCACCTTTCTGTATCCGCCAAGATTATAATGAGTTATTGTAAAGAGGATTTAAAAAAAAAAATCCACATATGAGCTCTCCAACATACACAAGAGAAACCGCAGAAGTTCAGCACCTTGTTTAATTGAATGTCTTTGACTGTATTTGCGGCGATTGAAACCACATGACACAGAGCGGCAAATTAATGACTCCATATTTTGATGGTGCACTGATATAAAGGAGAGCTCAAGGACTAGACATACGAGATAAAGCAGAACAAAAGATGGAGATCTAAGGGCATCAATTAACAGCCCGATCCAGCTTTTATGTCAAAGAAACTACAGTGTAAAGGAAGTCTCTGAGGCATTTTTCAGATGCATCGACACAGAGTCAAACTGACTGTATTAATGCAAAGAAATCTGACTTGAGCTTGAAATTTATGTTCAGTGTAGCTACATGTTGGTTATTTTATCTCAAAGGATGTTCCTAATGAATGAATACATCTACCTGTGTAACAACATATAAATGAAAGTGTTCTCTTAATTACCAACTCAATATGTTATTATGTACGATAATTACAGCATATTCACTTTTTACCATTTTCAACAGTAAAAGTATTGATTATTATCTTTTGCTAAACCCTGTGTTTTTTAGCCGGGACCAGTGAGTACACCATTACCTGTATCTGTTCAGCCTACTAAATTATCTGTGCTTGTACTCAGAATGGACTTAAGTTGGCAATGGATGGGACCTAACCAGACAACACATCCTCATTCCGACCTCGATTTGGTCATGGACTCTCCTCGTCCGCATATGACTCGAAGGTACCCCGGGTGCGCTGGTTGTTGACGTTCTGGGAGGCCGTGTCAAGTTCTGCTTGTTACATGCATTGTCTTCTTTCAAGATACACTTTTCTTTTTACAGGAAATTTACCGTTTACATATTGTCTTTAAAAATAAATGCACTACAACACAGTAAATCGATGTTTATTTTGCTTCAACCACAAACACACATGGTTGGGTTTAAGAAAGAAGAACAGGGTTTGGCTTTAGAATCTTACAGGACACGAACGCCGCTCTTTGAATAAAAGTCGATGTTTGTTGGACTCATCCACCACTCCCTTCGCCCGCCCCAATCAGACTTTTGCCGGCTTAACTTTTGTCCTTGTCACGTCACGTCACGTTTCTACCTGACTCCATACTCATTAAACTATAACGGCAACCAGCCGTGTATCGTGCCGACACTAAAGGACACCTTTTTTGTTGGTTTCTGACACCACAAGTGACTGCCCGGGTGTCGGATTTCGACGACTTCAGAGTGAGACTGGGCTGAGCCAGAGGTTTTGTTCTGCCTGAAATTTACATGTGTTGGTCAGAAGTTCCTACATTTATAATTTATTAGAAAACTATTTACAGAACAGTCTCAGGATTGAGCTTCAGATCATTTTAGACCAAACAGACGGTTTCATACAATATCCAACAAACAAATGCATGCACAACAGTTCCTGTGATCTCCTACAAATCTGCGCCCCACACATAACGTTACATCCTTGACATACAGTTACGTAATTAAGGTAAAGTTACAGAGGTTAGGTTTAGGAAAATAAACATGTTGAGGATTTATCTTAAAATGACTCAAAGTTCACACAGATACGAACAAAGCAAAAATTTGTTTTCTTGTGACCCATCCACCAACCTACCCTGGCTCCGTACATTCTCTCGAGACTGCTTCCTTGTTTACTGCCACCATTAGTCACATGATCGCAGCCTTTCAGAATACATGGGATATGTACAAAATTGGGCTGCTTTTAGTAGAACAGCTTGCACAGCTACCCAAATTCTTTTTCTTTACCAGGAGCACAGACATTGACACATTTTACTTTGATGACACTTGTACTCGTAAAAAGTACATTACCCATACCAGACACTCGTTTCATCCAAGCATTCGGCTCTACCTCATCTTTTAGCTATCATGCTATGTCTGTCAGGTTTTCCATTTCACAGTGAGAAATTCACAACTCAAATTCTTAGTGATTTTTGAAACATTGAGTCGTTTATTTCACACAGAGGTAGACAAAAACAGGAAGGAAATGACGACTGTAACGAGCATATTATTTGGGCAGATGCTATTCTCATGGCCAATATGGTTATTTACACTCGGGCATATATTCCTGAGAGTCCTAGCAATACTGAAATATGACGTTAGAATGAATGTGTCTATTCAGATACTCTGCTAAAGTTTACGAAGTCCCGTGTGTAAAAGTCTGGTGATTCATGGGGTGCTAATATGTAGCACATGACACTATGTATGAGGATGATACCAACCTGTTCATCCACCAAACCTTATTCCTCCATGGACTGTATCGCTCTTTACGTCACCTGACTTTCTGGCAGTACATTTGTACTTTTTTTCTCTAGCTAGGCTAGCTGTGGATTACAAATCCAAAAACGTAAAAGTCTCAGGAGGAAATAAAGAATTTACTTGTGCTTGGACAAATTTGTTTGCTTTCATCAGCAACACTGCAAAGTTGAAAGTACCAAATAATCAAAGCTAGCCCACTCAGAGGAGCCACCTTGTGCTAAAACATATTCATTAACACTCATAGATCTATAAGTAATATTAAGGGTTAGAATTTGACTTAAACAGCTGTTACCTTTAATATGTTCAAATATATTTTGCTGCTCCAGTAAAGGTCACAGACATCTGCTGAAACCCTAACGGCCTCCGACCTCGACACATTAATGTGACGTAACATAACAGCTACTCAAGATAATCCACAGACCTTGTTATGAGCAGTGTCATGTAGGAACTATTTTCTTTCCACCTAACTACACTCATGAAACATATCACTGCACAGAAGGAAACATGCATCTATTCATAATGGAGAGGCTCGTTCTTGTGACAGCGCAAAGAGCTGGTAGTAGATGCACGCTTCTCAGCTGGGCCATGATTTTTGTAAAGAGACATTGCTGTTGAGTTTTTCAAATGAAGTTTTTTGGCGCTTTGAGCACATAAGCCAAGTACCATCTAGTTCCATTGTATCTGAGAGAAGGCCGATATCTTCAGCACTCGGCAGCTGAAGATTAATAAATAGTACTACAGGTAACAGGAAAAATATGTGGTTTTGATTTTGGCATTAACTGTCCCTTTAATCTTTATCCCCCTGCCCAAAAATCTAATTAACTGATGATAACCCATTGGGCTTTGGACATGCAGCTACGTCAGTGTATTGTGTAGCAACAAGCCAGTTAGCTGGGCATGCTAACATTTGTAGCTCGTGTTAAGCACAAATGTCTCTACATGCCAGGTTTTCTTTTACACCAGCGCTGTGCACACCAGAAAACCAAAACTTGACTGACCTGCCTTGCCTGGTTACAGTTGCTAAGCTATCCAGCAAATGG
This sequence comes from Epinephelus cyanopodus, assembly GCA_026686955.1. Taxonomy (NCBI): domain Eukaryota; kingdom Metazoa; phylum Chordata; class Actinopteri; order Perciformes; family Serranidae; genus Epinephelus; species Epinephelus cyanopodus. The sequence continues at coordinate 9,853,781 of CM048920.1, forward strand.
TCAATTTATGTCAATTTCATGACAGGCTCAACTGTTAACGTGGAAATCCCTCCTACTGTACATGATGCCAAATTTGAAATCAGCCTATAACTCTTAAAAAAAAAAAATCTGCTTATGATTTTAAAACACCACAGACGGTGCCAAACACGTAATGTGTATTGAGCAGCTTATTTTTATGATTTATCTGTACGGATTTGGCCAATCGCCTCTGCTCAAATCAAGCTCTGAGGAAAGTGGAGGAAAGGAGACATTTGGAAGCAAAAGGTCTGACCATGGATCATGTTTTTAATTTATATCTAGTGTGTCTACACACAATGACCTCTCATGTATTAGAGAGCTGTGCTAGACTCAGAAATAGAGCCTGACATGTGAAATACTGGAAATTACATCTGCTGTAGAGGTAATACTTAGTGCCAGGTGCTTTAGAAACCTCTCAGATTTCCATTATTTTGCACAGTAGACTGTGCCTTCAAGCACACAGTTATTCACACAGAATACATGCATTTTGACAAAGAGAGACCATATTGTACTGAGGAGTATGTTATCCTGCTTTCAGTTGGAAAGCATATTGATGACGTGCAAAGAACAAAGCCGTAACACGTGCGGTGTGAAGTATTAAATTAAAATGTCTTCCTGTTACTTCCCTTGTAGATTTCACCTCGTCACTTTGATGTCTGACCTGTGAGGAGGAAGAGAATGAAACTGTGTTATTGCAGCGTGTGTGTATAGTAGTCTCATTAGGGAATTTTACCCCCGCGAAAGATTTCGCAATAAGGAAAACAAGGATGATAAAGAAAATGAAAGAAGGAGAGAAAGCACAAGGAAATCCAGAGGAAAAGAGGACTGGGGATATTGTAATTAGTTGCACCTGTTTCCTTTAACCCAGCTCCAGTTTCCCTCTACAAACGCATGCAGATTACCCATCAAAGCCCCTCGTCGCTGCCTCTGCTCAATGGATCCTTTGTTGCCAGTTGTCAGGGAGGCGGCCCACAAAAGTATGTAACACAAGCAGGCCACATTGCTCTGGAACTTACAGTACATGCAAGCCTCCACCGGCCACAACAAGAATAATAGGGAGTGTTTGTAGACATGGCGTCTGCATGTGAGACACCATGGTGGCACTTTTTTTTTTTGCATGTGACCACAACAGTTGCATCATCTGTCAACACTCTTAAATGGGCCTGTATTAGCTGTCAGGGGGAGCCCTATCACACAGGCCTGACACCAGCTGTGGAAAGATGAGTTTGCCTGTTTGAATGCTCCCTGCAAAAGTACTGTGCTGATAATACTACTAATAATAGGAATACACTCTCTCACGTATCCGTCTAGTAACATTTAGTAGACATGTTGGAGTGAATTTAAACATATCTTAAAGAATAAGTCTGATCATATTCTATATTTTTCCTCTTGTCAACATGAAAGGTTAAAACCAACAACTAACTGATTTTACTCCAAAGCCTGAATTATCTTCTTGATCTGTGCCACAGTGCTCCAAGCCTCCCTCTTCAGCCTGGAGGAGTGAAGTCACCTAATGCGAAACATTAAAGTCAAGGTAAAGCAAAACTAAAAATGTGTAATAAGTTTGTCACACCACAGAAAAATGTGTCATTAACCATCCAGTGAAATCTGAATGATCAAAACAATGACCAATTATAGCCTATAATACTAGGCCTCAAAATCTTGAACAAGCTGCGGCACAGCGACAGACTCTTGCCAGCAGCTAAGTCAATAGCACACAGAGTCTATAGCATTCAGCAGATAATGTTAGAATAAAGCAGGCACCAACAGCGATTCACTAGACCTCATTATCTAGTAACATCAGCCTGACAGTGTTTTACCAGACTTCAGGGAGCGGTTGAACTAGTAGAAAACAGGGGAACTGCCCATTGGTCCGACATCCCATTATTTCAACCATATTAAACCCATTGTTCTGAAGTCCGTTCCGAAATCATCATGATGCCCTGTGGTTAAGGTCTGGTTAGGTTTAGGCACAAAAACCACTTGGTTAGGGTCAGGAAAAGATCATGGTGTGCGTTAAAATGAAAAAAAAAGTGGCAAACACATAAGCCGTGAGCCTGCTCCGCCTCAAGCCTTTCCCAGCTGACCCAGAGCCGGTCGCGACGCACCATACGCCCGCCACGAGCCGTTCAGCACCGCAGACAGTCGGACTAACAGGATGTCGAACTAATGGGCTGTCGGACCAATGACATGGACCCGAAAACAGTAGGTAGAAATAGCCAATGTTAGCTAGCCTCACACTGTTTTACAAAATTTTAGGAAACGGTTGAGCTAGCAGGTAGAATACAGTATTACATTTCACCAGACCTCTGGGAACAACTGGCCTAGCAGGTAGAAAACAGTAGCTGGAGTTAGTTAACATTAGCTAACGTTGTAACGCCTTACAGCAGTGCTTACAGAGTTAAAATAGAAAAGACAGAATACTCAAGCACATTTACAACAAAAACAAGATGGCAGCGATTCATCGTCAACCCAACAACACACAAAATAATTACAGTCCATGAGACTGTTGTAGTCTTTCATCAGCTCACCATAATGTTAGTAACATTAGGAGGTTTGGTGGATGAGGTCATTTGAGGTAAAACAGGCAAATGGTTAAACTTGTTGAAAAATCACTTTTCTTTGTTTTGTATGGATCACATCCAACATGGGTTTCAATCTTCTAACGATACTTGCTGTTGGTTCATCCAACCTTTTCATGTAGTTCCTTTCCTTATTTCCAATCCCCTCAGTATATGGACGTATTGCGTCACTTCCCGCCCTTCACTTTAATTTTGTGCGTCATAATAGTCGCATGATTACAGACAAGCTATTCTGTAGAACTTCAGTCAGCTGTCGGGATATCGATTCTGACAATTCTGAACACCCAACTACCAAGGAGTGGCCAAATGTAGTGTTATTGTACCCGTGCGTATGGTGATGATAAGGATCTTTCATTCATTCATTCAGACATCCTGACGCTTGTTACAGTTGTAATTTAAAGTTTAAATCTTGCTAGCTTGTCTGGGTGGCTGGGATAAACCACCACTTCTGTTGCTAACATGCGCGTGTCAAGTGGCAGCCTCAGGGACGAAAGATAAAACCCATGTTTAAGTTCCAAAAACTGCAGTTCCTTAAACAACCACTTGGGGCTGGCTCCAGAAACGACTTAATCTCCACAGACCTCCATGTTAAAATGCCCAGCTTTACATCAGAAATAAACATGTTTACAGCCTGGTATAATGAACAGTTTTAATCCCTTGTGGCTAATCCCCCCCATTTATGACAACTGTACCTATTTATATTTTATTAAGGCTTTAAATTATGCATATTTAAGGGTGGGGCCGCTTGAGTGACGGGCTGTCTGCAAGGTGTTGCACCAGTCTATGAGTCCTCCTTCTTGTCCAAATATGGTCACTTCTGGCTCCAAAAATCCAAGATGGCAGTGATCGAATGGCCAAACTTATTCATTCATTCTCCGTAACTGCTTATCCTGAGTTGTGGGGAGCTGGAGCCTATCTCAACTGACACTGGGCAAGAGGCGGGGTACACCCTGGACAGGTCACCAGACTATCACAGGGCTAACACTTAGAGACAGACAATGCTCACATTCACACCTACAGGCAATTTTTAATCAACAAATACCATAGCCTGCATGTCTTTGGATTGTGAGTGGAAGCTGGATTACCTGGAGAAATCAGAACATGCAAACTCTGCACAGAAGGGCTCCCCCACCCCAGGCGTTGCTGGTTTGAACCAGGAACCCTCTTACTGTGAGGCAGCTAATCACTGCACCACCGTGCGACCCAAAGCCAAACTCAACGCTTCAAATGAGAGTCCACAAATCAGAGGGATGGGATGCATCATCTATTTTAAACAGTCTATAGCATTTTTTCAGTGCCGTCAGGTGTAAAGGGTCTATAGCACTTCTATTTTTGTTTAATTCTTTATATTCTCTAAGTAGATGCTCATTATTTCTCTGCAATGCACTCTGTTTTCTACTTCCTCTTTGCTTGTAAAACTGATAAAGTTGATCTCATTTTAAACCTGAAATAATCACTGGCATGTTACAGTAGTTAAAGGACTACTGATGTCCTACTGTGACGGCGCTGACAGCTGCTTTACCAACATGAATGAATCTCCGTCTGATTGCCTCCGTGATCAATATCATGTATGGATTGTCCATGTTTCAATTTGTAGATAATCTGGATCCAGCAGCTTTCCTATTTCCTCCATATGGTCACCACATAATTGAAAACACTTAGAGGAGTGACATTTGTGGTCACAGTGTTCCTGATCCCGGATCAGCCAGTCCTCTGCACAGCTGCTGCAGACTAATAGCATTCATCTGAAGAAAGTGTCCTTGATTAGGTTATTATCAAGATCATTTAGCGTCTCAATAAGAGAAGTACGGGTAGGAGTGACAGCGATGTGGTGGTACAGTGGTATTCTCTGCCATTGAATTGGACGCTGATAGGTTCACATGCTCACCTCATGGAACGTACCAGACAATGAACGCCGCCGTGGAGGCAGGGGGTAAAGGGGGAGAGAACGTTCTGCATTCAAGCGCTAATTAGAAAAATTAGATCTATGAAAGGCAGCAAGTGATCTAGGCCTTCAACCTACGTCTGTGTACCGCTGTAGCAGCACAAAGAGGAGGCAACAATAAGCACTGAGGAGGAGGGGGGGGGGATAAATAATTTAATCCATTATCTACTCTGCAAAGCTCATCAGCACTGCTACACAATGGCCACGATTGAATTGCTGATTGCATTTCTCTCCTACCCTCCAGGAGAAAATGCCCATGCTCCACTATGCGCTCTCAGCCTGCCAGCACAACCACGAGCAAGAGAAAGACAGAGAGGGAGGGAGAGACAGAGTAGTGTAGAGTGTCTCCCACCAAGGTCAAACTACAATACAGCAATCTAATTAAGAGTATCAGAGAGTTTCCTGTACAGGGTCAACCTCCCTGTTGTGCTCACAGGCTCATATTGTCCATTATGTATTACATCATGTACTCCTACATGTAAATGATGGATGTGATGCTGTGATCTCCCCGTCCATATTCCTTTTAATTGATAAGAGTGCATCTATAAAAAGGGGCGCAGCGCTGTTGTCTCTCTGTGATTGTTGGAGCAGCAGGATGTATGCATGGATTACTGCGCAGGTAAAGTGATGTCTGGGATTCACGTTGCAACCCAATCGGCAAAAAAATGTTGGCATTGTACGTTTCCGCAAACGACAGACACGTTACAGTTGATTGTTATTATGTGGCTAAGTTTAAGCACAAAAACTGCTTGGTTAAAGTTAGGAGAAAAATGATATTTAGGCGTAAAATAAAGTAACGTAACACAATGTAACGTAATGCAACCCAACTCAACACAACACATAAGTTAAAAAAACTTGTCAATGACTTTTGGATTCACACGGCACACATACATCAGTCTCCTGGATCCAAGTCCTGTGTTTGTTTGACCCATCCGTCCGCGTTGACCTCCTATCAGGCAAATTTTGACACTGACTTCAAACCTGTCGTAATACACCCACCATGCGCCATGCACAACTACTCACCTGCTATCCTTTGGATACTGTTGAGAAGCGTTGAGATGCCCTCTGTTGCTGGATCTGGTGGAAATGCTCTGTAATGAGGGGCGAGGAAGGGACAGGTGGATCAAACAACACAGGACTTTCATCCAGGAGACTGCTGTTGATGTGACATGTGAATCCAAAACTCAACGTTGAGTCACTTGATGTATCTGAAAATACGTTATCATTACTTACTTATTTTAAGCCAACTGTGATCTTCTAAACCTAATCACATACATGTGTTGCCTAAACCTAAAAATGAAGAAAACCTACATTGTTTTAAGTTTATTTTGAAGAGACACTTTGCATGTGATGAGCAGAAAGAAAAGAAAGAAATTCAGTTTTCACATCAGTTTGATTCCTCTCATTAAATACATACACTTTTGTATTTTTAAACAGAATTACAACATAGGTGAAACACAGTTTTTAGGTTGACTTCCTGAGGTTTACGAACAAAAGCATGTGGCACAGGTTTAAAAAAAAAAAATGGTTTGGTTTAAAATGCACAGGGGAAATGAACAGTTGGCTCCCAGGTGTAAGTTAGTTTGTTTGACTCATTCACTTCCCCTCCTGCTCTCCCTGTACGGACTCTCTGGCTCTTTACATTATGGTAGTTACATCGTATGGTAGTTTGTCAGACACCACTGACAAAGCGGTGGTATTTGACGAATTGGAAGTGAGAAGGGGCTCTTTATTTGGATTAGGATTTTTGTAATGGTGCAGTAATCAGAATATTTGTTCATCTGGATAGTTCAGAGAGTCTTTGAGGATTCCAGATATACTTTCAGAACAGCAGAAAGTCTTGCTCAGCAACCTTATAGATTTTTATAGGTACCTGTACTCAAGTATTCACATTCACATGTTATGTTATAGTGCACGACATCTCAGAAGGAAATGCACTTTTTACTGAACTACATTTATTATTTTACTTAAATTATTAATACAAAATATGATCAACTAATAAATGATGATGCGTAATTATAGGTTCAACTACCCCTTAGTATATAAAGTATTTAAAATGAGCTCCATCTTTACCTGCTGCAACATTTAAGTGATTCCTGATGCACTCGTGCCTTCTTTGCATGCGATCACACAAAATGTTGAATCAGAGCACTGAAAAACTTGATTTTGATCAATGATATCATAATATTCTCAAGGGCTTTACAGAGTGACACATTATTAGATCCAGGGCTTTTTAAAAATTATAATTAAGCCTATTCTTATTTCTTTAAAAATACATATACAGCCTATTTAGATCCAGGGCTATTCATAAAACATTCATGGCCGAAGCCTCGGACGGCCAGGCCTAACAACACCACTGCTTTACACATCATCAAATGTCAATGTGCAGCAGGCTAGAAGGCAAGAAACCCTTAATGGATGAATCTGGCGATGCTTTATGGGTGATTGCTACCATCATTTTCTCCCCCATCAGCTGCCATCTATCATCTGCATCACGCAGGAATATCAGAACACTTAAAGTTTTCTTGGCCCAGTGCCTCTGACATGCTGGCTTAATTTTACCTTCCATTTCAGTGTGGCGCATTTACATAGAACACAGCGAAAAGTAGTCCACATAATGGTCCCCTCTGGCTAAGCGCTTTAAGGTCCTGTCCACAGTCCCAGTGAGGGGCAGTCAAGCTGCCTCTGCTCTGCTCTGTTTGTTTTATGGAGCAGTAGTGAAGCCACTTTGAGGTCAGCTAGCTGCAAAAACTGTGCTGGGTCTCCTATGGTCCGCTGAAAAGGGGTCCAGAACCGATCCAGAGGGCCATTTCTACTAATCCAGCCAACTTTCATTGACAAAAAGAGGTCATTACTGTGTGCACAGCTTCAGCAATAACAGGATCAAATGCTCTGGATGGGCTGTAATGGAGATATTTTACTTATGTTAGGGCTACTGATCAGTCCCTCCTGCAAAGGTGGTTCTGCAGGAAGAGGCACATCATTAAAAAAAACCAAAATGTCCCCTTTCACAACATGCAGCAATACTCCATTTGCACACCCTGAATTAATTTGAGTGCTGTCATTATGCAAGTACAGCACAAATTGTCCAAGACCAAGTGAAACTATTTATAGCTATCACAAGGCCTGAGAGCCAAGTGTGCCTAATGGTGTAATTTGTATTGTTAATGGTAATGCACTATTAGTTTGTTCCATTTGGCTTTGCACAGGTGCATTAATGGGGGCTTGGTGAACCGTTTCAGTCAGTCCGAGCTCTCATGCTGCTCCGTGGAGGCTTTTCAGAAGGACCACGGCTCCCTCTAGTGGCGCACGGCGGCACAGCGAGACACAAACTGGTGCCAGAAACTGTGTACTTCAAACACAAGCTGGAGTCAAGGTTAGCACAGAGGCATGTTATTCTGCTGAAACAAAAGACAAGCCTTTTGTTGACGAGATAAAATCAAGTAGTCTTTTTTGTGACAGGAGGAGTCCTTAAAACTGCAAAACAACAAACAGTTCCCACAGCTGTCGAACAACAACAAAGCAGGATAGACTTTTGAAATATTGTGTTCCTAATTAACCTTCAAGCTCATCAGCCACAATCAATATAGAGTGTAGCCTTTTTTTTCTAATTGAGATGAAGTAATTATCAGACTGTATTCATCTCGTTAATGAAACAATGTTCCAATATGCCTGCAGCTAAACTGTTAATTGAGTTCTATTTTCTGAGACGGGCAGCCTCTCCTTGTGTCCATGGCCACAAAGCGTCAAATATGGGTTGGGGCCTTTGTGCTCGTCTCTGTGTAGACACAAGAACAGGCTGTGGACTGGTGGAGCGTGGTAGTGCTTCTCCCTGCAGACACTCTCCCTCCCTCCTGTCTATTCTCCCATCAGAGAGTCGGTAATACCGCTGACTTCAGCAGATCATCCCGTCCCAGTCTGTTATTTCACGGTTTCAGTGGTTAAGTACTCCCTGTTGAGTAAGATATAGCGAGGCAATTATTCTGTAATTATGGAGCCAAAAGACGAGAAATGGAGTCAAGAGTTAGTGGGCTCATGTAAATCACTGCAAGAGGCCCGAAAAGAGCACAAAAACAAGCCTGATGGCTCACATATGGGAGAAGTCGATGCTCCAGTGTACCGTATGAAATACAATTTCCTATCTAGGCGTAATCAACTTTAAAAACTGCCAAATCATTACCAATGAAAAACATACAGACTAATATAAACACACAATTCAAAATTAAAGGGGCAAAAAGCCACATTACAAACAAGAATTACCGCATCGCAGTTGTACGACTCTGCAAACCGCTCAAGTTGCACTTAGTTTACATCCATGTCTGTGAAAACATGGATGTTTCACACAGATCTGTCAGCACAGTTTTAACATTAGTGTCACCATTTCAGTATCTGACCAAATGTCTCCTGTTCCTGAGATATGACCTTTACACTGTAACAGTGAAGTTGACCTTTGACCTTTTGTTTATGCAATGTCATGACTTCATCATTTTTTCCTATTAGACATGTCTGTGCAGTTTTGTTAAACTTAGTGAATCAATTTGTATCGTTTGGCCAAAAACATGTTTTGTGAGGTCACAGTGACCTATGACCAACAAAATTTAATCCGTTCATCCTCAAATTCAACTGGACAGTCCCTCTAGGTGTGCTGAAGATATCGCGTTCACAAGATGGATGCAAGGTCACAATGACCTTTGAGCTATGACCACCAAATTCTAATCAGGTCGTTGTTGAGTCCAAGTGGACATTCGTGCCAAATTTTAGGAAATTCCCTCGAGGTGTTCTGAAATGATCAAATTCACAAAACTGACTGAAGGACACAAGGTCACAGTGATCTTGACCTTTGACCTGTGACCACCAAAATCTATTCCAACAACCTGAACGTCTCAGACGAACAGGTTGAGTTGTCCAAATTCAAACTGGTATCATCAGATTATGGACAGGATCCTGACAGAGACGGACTTTTTTGTTAAACCAGAAACAGCCTTGAGATCACCATCGCCAAACCCACCAGAGTCCATTTAAATAAACAGTAATTTTAGTGTGTATAGAACCAGCATGTTTCACATCTGGTTGAATTAAGGGTTTGTTTCAACCAAACCAGAGTTGGTGATTGTTGGAGCAGCAGAAACAAAAAGTTTAGATAATCTTCAGAAACACCACTTTTATAATTTTAAAGCATTAACGCAATCATCAGAAGTAAAAAACTAATGTTAGGCTTTAAACAAGCTGCACTACGGTCGCTTGACTTCACATCTCCACCACGACTGTAAAGCCGTGTTTGGCCTGATGACGTTCTGTAGCCTCATTTAGCCACTTGTTGGCAACCGCCTTCCCTATTAAGGACAAAAGTGCCCTTCGCAAATTTTATTTTCTTGATAACTTTGCAGTGATTATGTTTTTAGCCATGACATTTGGCAAAGGTGTGTATTTTTTGACTTATTTTGGAATTTCAAAGACAAATTCATGATGCCACTTTTCTACACTGTGTAGCAAAAATACTCACTCGTCCTATTAAGGGACAAAAGTGTCCTTGTCAAAAACGCCAAAAAAATATTACGTTAATATTATTTTCCAATTTTTTTCCCCCATAAATCTTTTAATCCATTGACTTTGAGACAAGGAAACTTAGAGTGCTAAAATGCTAACTAATTTCCAGGTTTTAGGACTCATTGTTGGGACTTTGTAGAGCAGGTGCAGCAGACTCCCGCCAGCCGAGCAGACTACTTCCGGTTAGGCGCTGTGCTCTTCCACTGAAATACAGATGTCTCCATAGCCATGTATGTCAATAGGAAAAAGTCTTTTTGGGCCACAGGGCATCACGTGATGGAGTAATTACAATGTTTGACAACTACGAAAGTTAACTTAAAAGCCTGGAGCAGAGTCCTGTACCGGGTCGGACACCCAACAGATAACCCACAAAAAGCTGTGTAATGGGTAAAAATATGTATATATAAAGTGACAGGTGAGGGTACGGGTAAAAATGAACGACACCCAAGCATGTTAAAATGTTTCCTAACCTGGCAGTGACTGAATGTTTTTGCCATCCCACCATCAAGAGCAGCCAATGAAAGAGGCGGCTCCTCCACTGGATTATAAATTCAAGAACGGAGAACCCGGCTTAATGTGAGTGTGTGTGTTTAATCACAGTTGCGGGTCAGGTTACAGGACTTTTATTAACAAGTGCAGACAAGTGCGGCTTGACTAAGACAAAATGACGGGAAACGGTCCGTTCCGTACTGAGCTTCACGGGTATGGGCGGGTGCAGGTTTTCAAAAATGGACCCGTGCAGGACGCTGGCCTGGAGCTCTTCCTGGTGGTCTGTTCATACAATAAATCCACAAACCAATGCGTGATGTCACACTGGCTATTTTTATACGGCCTACAGATACAACCTACAACTCTCAGAAGAGAATACATTGAGAATAAAATGAGCCAAAAACTGTGCACTTGTGTTTTTTTCTTTTGGTTGTTAATGACGTGTGAAACAAGAGAAACAGGAACTGCATTTCTGATGGACACACACAATAAAGACAAACATAATTGTGAGATCACTGGAAAATGAAAAATAAAATCCTAAATGTTGTAATAAAGGCACTATCACCACCACCTCTACCCCCGTCACCCTGTGACCATGTCTAGTGAACCCTGTACTCACAACGTTCTGTTGATTAGTACCTTTGTCCTGCTCCAGCTGTGCTCCTTTTAAAACAGCAGCTGTCAGATATATCAGAGACGCATATCACTATCTCTGTGATAAAATACTGAGACGACGTGTTAAACATGTCTACAAATCGAGAACATCTCAGTGGGATTAAAAAAAGTCACGCACCAAAGGATGCAATGGTCCAGTCTGTTTTCTGTTGCCACCATTTGGTCCAAAAACATGTTCCCTGCATGTTAATACAGTATGTACATACAAAGCTCTAATTCTTTTAAACAGTTTTATCTTCTGTAACTTGTAAACAAGAATTTGTGCATCTAAAATGTCGTGTTCGAAATAATAATACAACATGGAGCTGAACAGATTTCTCTCTGTCAGAAAAACACATTTTTGATGGTTTAAACTTGTTGATCTAGTTGAGGTTTGCTGCTTTTATCTGGACACTCCACCCAAAACCCAAACACAGAGCCTCGTAAATCAAAGGCTGCTTGTGTTTGGGTTTTGGGATGTATCACATCCAGTTCACTGTGCTCTGGGCTTGAATTCTTTCTCACCATTTAGACTGACGCTTTATATCCATGTTAAGGTCTCTCGACAGCTGCACCGGCAATAAAAAAATTAGACACAACCCTCACAGAAATTCCACTGTACAGTCTGAGAGGGGTTTTCTGTGCCGCACCATGGTAAGAAAAAGCATTCACCAGCATCACTTGGTGAACCTTCTCCCAGTGTAAATGACTACTAACGGAGTCCTGGAAAGTCCCAGTGCAGCCCTCGTCTCTGTTCTCTGGCTCCTCTGTCAGTTCACTTTGGGGTAGATCTTTTCATAGAAGAAGCTCTGAGCCAGGACATAAAGTTCTCCATCCTTTTCCCTGACAGCGTGGGCACGCACAAACTGAAACTGTTCGAGTGCAAACTCGTAAAACTCGTTTTCGATTTTCCAGATGTCTGACTGCTGCAGCTTGGCTATTGTCTCTTTGGTGGGGGGTTTCTTTTCGGTGGTCTTTCGCAGATGGGACTTCTTTCCTGGAGGAACATAAAAGGGGTTAATGTCAGTCGAGACAACGCAGAGTTACTATAGATCATTAGGTATAAAAACAGCTCAGTAACATCAAAGCTAGTCACGAGTGGACCCTACAGACAAGAACTAGAATTACCACCTCGCAGCTGTACGCCTCCGCGCTCCAGTCAAGTTACACTTACACTTTACATCCATGTCTGTGAAAACATGGACGCCTCACACACGCAAGATCTATACAATCAGCACAGTTTCAAAACCAGTCATCAATTCAGTATCTGACCAAATGTCTCCCCTTCTGTTCCCCTTATGGTTCATGAGAACGAAACAGATGCAAGAACACAGTGACCTTGACCTTTGACCACCAAATTCTCATTAGTTCTTCGTTGATTCCAAGTGGATGTTTGTGCCAAATTTGAGAAACAGTGTTTTTAAGATATCTTGTTCACCATAATCATGCAAGTTCACATTAATCTTTGACCTATAACCACCAAACTCTTATCAGTTCAGTGTTGAGTCCAAGTGGACGTTTGTGCCAATTTAGAGGAAATTCCATCAAGGCCTTCATGAGATATAACATTCAAAAGAATGGGACGGACAGCCTGAAAACATAATGGCTCTGGCCAGGGCCTAACCAGCACAGAGGCATTAAAGAACCACAGATGCTGGCGTAGCGAGGCGGACTGTGACGTGGTGTGTGTGGTTGTTGGTACCAGTTCTGTAGAGCTCTGTGGCTCCCTTAAAGAAGCGTGGCAGCGCTGCCTCCAGGATCATGATGAAGTCCTCCAGCTCCTCAGTCACTCCAACCAGCAAGTACTCGTTCACCAGGTTGTACTTGGCCTGTTCCAGAGCCCATCGACTGCCCGCGTTCCTGCACACAAACAGCTCATCAAACATCATCAGGTAATCTGCTGCATGATAAGTTTCTGTTTGTGCTGCAGGGCCAAACTATTTGAGCAAAATAAATATAGATTTTTCAGAACAATAGTGTGATTGCAAGTCAAAATGCCATTACTTTCTGTTGCTAATCATTACACTTTATATATCTTTGGTCTACATTAAACAAGATTTTACCAAGTATATCTTGATTCCAAAAATCAAACTGTGTAATGCAGTTGCTTTTCCAGAGTTCCCATTTTTAACCATTCGGCTAAAGCAACTATACATTTTTTTTAAATAATAAAAGTGTATTAAATGTCAGTGTGAAAACAATGTGATGATGTGAAAGGGGTCGCTCATGAGGATGAAGCTTCAGAGAATTTAGCACCTGAATCAGCAGCTCCCCTCGGATTTACAGAGCTTTATAGTCAGCTAATTGTTTGGGTTTTTGGACCCACAACTTTACTGTTGGTTTAGTCTTATAGCGATTGTGTTCTGTTCCCTGTGAGGCAGGTGCAGCTCACTCACCAGCACTCTGAATGGTGTCCGCAGAAGAAGGGGATCTGCAGCCAGAGTTTCTCAGGAGCACAGTCAGACCCTCCTGATGATACACACTCGTCAAAGGTCTGAAAGATGACAGAAAACACCTGTTATCATGAATTCATGCGTTGACAATCAAATTACTTTAATTCAAACTGGTGAGCTCTAAATGAAGACCTTTTTGTCTCCTTGTTTCCTTCGTCGAAGACCAGGCCTGTAGTCGTCTCCAAAACGTAAGAAGTAGTAGTATGACACCAGGCGCTCTATGGGGTCCCTCACCACATTTATGTACATGGGCTTACTCTTCGCTCCGTACCTAAACATAAAGAGAGGGGTTGACATTTTATTTGCATTGAACACACAGTTGAAGAAACCTCCACCTGATTAACACTGTTTACTATAGAAACAGCTTTCCTTCAGGGAGAGTGTGGCAGCGTCAGGAGAACTGAGTCTGTACGTTAACATGCTCTCTTTCTCTCACTTACACCATTAGGATAATTACCTGCGATCACTGAAATGATAGTGTCAGGGGAGATAAGGACAACAATGCTATTAATCAACACTAAAGCACACGTTTGCAATCAATACATGACCTCCCTTTATCTGCTCTGTTAACTGTTTGTAACTAATCTGGATATTAATGGTATTACAGGAAATGAAGGGCTTTACTTTGAGAAGTCCAGATAAGCTACATGGCCGTGGTAGAAGCCGGGCTTCATCTCTCTCCATGAGGTGACGTTCCTGACAAAGCGCACCTGTAGCCAAAGATAATGGAAACTAATTACAGAGCAGCAGGAAACTCCAGCAAATGGAAAAACAGAGTAACAACAGAGAACAGAGACGGGACAGAGAAGTGGAAACGTCTGGCTCTGCTAAGACTGATGCATTTGTGTTTCACTGACTCTTTTCATTTTTTACATTTTAAACGTCGTAATGAGTCTTGCAGTCAACGCTGGAAGTTTAGTGAGGATTCATTACAGGGAAATCAAAGAGAGGCTGTTCTGTTTAGTAGTTGATCTCAAAAGGTCACCAATCTGCTTTGATTTGCACATTAAAAAGCTTGGTACTAAAAACCTACACCAGATTCACGAACCCCGCAAAAAACTTGGATTTGATCGTAGGCACGTGTGAATGTTCATGAATGCAAATCAATCGTAAATTGACAGCGTACTCCTGCTGGTCAGCAATCAATCAATCCCTGCCCATGAAATACGCAGTGACCACCATATATGGAGGTGATAATTACGGTTGGACAGACGATCCTGTCGACCTGCGAACATGGAGCACACAAAGAAAGAGAGAGAAAGAAGAACCTGTCTGATACGGAGACTGAGGTTATTTTGGGTGGAGTTGGGAAAAACATTTTATTTTCTTCTGTTAGTGGTAGTGTGACAGGGACAGGTAAATCAAAGGCCTGGAGGGAGGTAATGGGTGCTGTTAACGCTCTGTCCTCTGTTGGAAGAACCAGGGATGTGCGCGATTAGCCGTCTAAACAATTAAATGTCCGCCCCCATCGCTTGTCAGCACCACAAATATTAGTCAGTTAAACCAATTAATAATAATAATAATGACAATACATTGGATTTATATAGCGTTTTTTGGGATACTCAAAGACACTTTACAAAGAGCAGCAGCAACAGCAATCAAAAAAAAATCCATAGGGGGTAGGGAGGGAAATAGTCCAGAAAGGGCAAGCAAATCACACTGAAATCAGAGGTCGTAGGCAATTAGTGTTTTATTCATGTACAAGGCCGCTTAACTGTCATGCAGCCGCCCGCCACTAGTGGGTGCTACAGAGCCGTCAGACAGCGGATCAAACATCGGTCTCGATATCATCAAAATACATGTATCAAGTATCGGAAAATGCAACCTATACCTGAGGTGATCCTTTCCCTTTAAAACTATCGCGACATGAGCTACATCATACGTCATGGAGCGAAGGAGAGAATTTGCTGTGTGGAGGTATTTCACACTATTTCAACTGATTCTGCATAATTGTTTATTTTTGTAAAAAATAAATAGTTCATCATTGCATTAATCTGTTTCATCTTGTTTCATTTTATCTTAGGAAAGAACTGTGAAGTCATCAATGCCTGATGCCTCTAGTCTTTTCTGTTCTACACGTAAAGGTTTATAGCTTTTAAGGTCAACCATGGTATCGGATCGGTATCAGGTATCGGCTGATACTCAAAGCCACAGCATCTGGATCGGTATCGAAACTGAAAAAGCTGGATCGGTGCATCTCTGGGCAGGACAGTCAGAGGAAAACGTTAAGAAAGATTTTCGTAAGAAAAGTTGAAGCTATAAAAAGGTTAAAGAGGGTGAAAACAGGATTCTGAAAAGTGAGTCTACAGTGGAAGTTACGCCCAGGGTCAACAGTATAAAACCAAAATTACACTTCAATTTATAAAAGGTTCTAATGTCGTAAATATTACTCATAAATAAGCTGCATGATGTCTCACATACATGTGACCAGAAGAAGTACAAATTTCATCAGTTAAACTCAAACAGCCTTTTGGTTCTGAACAGCTTCACGCCACCCTCATTTATTACTGTTATCTTTGACACACTCTGCTGTCTGAGAGAGTAAAAATATGACAAAGTCAACCACGCTGACCACTTTTGGCGGAGCTAAATGCTATCACTGGATACAAATCTGAATGTTCCTTTTGTAAAATGAGTTGAGTCCTGAGGTGCCAGCAGCCTGATTCTTTCCCCTCGTCTCTGTTTTATCATGTGCGGAGGAAACAGACTGTTTGTGAGATGGAGGGAGGCAGCCTGTTGTGAGACAGCAGACAGGATATTACCTTGGCACTAGGAGCCAGAAATAACATGAGCATAGCTTTGAGGCATTTACACTATGTGTCCTAAGCTGCACTGACAGCCATATAAATGTGCCCAGTGTAACAGGCTGTAATATGTGCTGATGCCATGCATATTCTCTGGAGCTTTATTTACTTACAAGAGAAGGTCACAAGCTACTAACGAACTCTGCCTCAAACAGTATTCTCCCGTAACTTCTACCACCAAGTGTGTGGTTTCTCTTGAAGCTGAAATACTCCAGACTGCAACCAAATGGTGGCATTTTGCGACCATTTTTGGAGTCAGATCGAGTATTTTTTACAAATACTTACTCGTGTGTAACCCACAAATTTGTGGGTGTTTTTTTTTTTTTTTTTATAAACGAAGGAGCGAGTCCGCCAGTGTAGGCTAACGTGTGTGAAAGGAGGAAAGTCCAAGGGTGAGGGATGGTAACTGCACGGATCATGTCATCTACACGTATTTACGTACGTATTTACTTTCATCACGTAAAGTCTGCGAGGGCAGAGACTGCAGGCGGCTGATAGACAGCCCTCAAGACTGGAAAGATTAAACTATCCCTGCTGTCATATTCAAGTAACATTTTAATAGGCCTAACTATCAATAACTATTTTACACATTCATAAGGTTTTTTTTTCCCGGTACTTCAAAAAACCCACAGCACCGTGTCCGTATCGCAGTGAATTATGGGTTATTACATCAGTGAAGTCTGCACCCCAAGTGGACTCTCTGGAAGTATGCAGAAAGTCCACTTGAGGCCCATTGTGGACTGGTTGGAGTGTGGACTTGGAGCCCTGAGCACTCCCGGACTTCCAGGGAACATTTAGATGTACCCTAAATTTTCTGCTTGTGCTCCTATAATTTTTCAGCTAAGGGCTACAGTGCTCCTACTAAAAAGAAAAGTTAGTCTGGAGCCCTGGCTTTCATTTTGACACAAGGCCTTTTAATTTAAAACAGGAAGTGGTGGCATTCACTCATTAACAGACTCACAGGCTTTCCTTATAGCACTAATAGCGCTACAGCACTGAACGCACTGTTGCAGTCCAGCCAAAAGATTTATGTAAATACATGTTAAAAAGAAGAACAGAACACTGAGACAGTCACACAGCAGAAGGGAGCTGCTTTCTCTGGATCTGAGCCAAATGACCATTTAACACCACCCTCCTCTCTTCAGCTCCGCTCAGTCATGTACGTCCCTGCATAACTGGCGAAGGCTGTGCAGCCATTGGCCGTTACCAAAGCCAAGTTCCACCAATAACTTTAAAACATCATATCGATGCCAATTAATCCGTCAACCTCTAACATGAGCTCAATCCAGCTGATCTCACGTTTCACTGCTGACTATAGGTCCGGTGCACCACTGGTGAACATACCGAGTGTCTGCTGATTGTCTCTGGTGACACTTTTGGTTGTCAAACAAAAACAGTAGGTCGTACTGTCAGACATGTCCACCAATGGGGATTTGGAGTTTTTGTTGACTAAGAACAGGCTGCATCAAAAATCCAAAACCAAGTTCTCACTCTCAATCTGACTGCTGCTAAGACCGATGTACACATACCTAAACTAATAGCGGGCTAGCGTAATGCTACCGCAAACTAGCTCGGCAAGTTCTGGTCTTCATGTTGACCTCTGATCCCCGGGCCTCACAATCTGCTCCTCTTTCAGAGGTTTTATGAAGCACCAGCTCGGAGGCCAAAACAAATTGTTATGCCACAATATGAAAATGTTAGAGCGGCGCAGATGGATGATGCAAGTTGATGACATGTCCCTGCTCGCATCTGTTGTTTTTGAATGGATTTACATCATCGCGCTGTGATTCACCAGGCGTTTATCAAATCCATCTGACATGGTCCCCCAAACTGATATCATAGAGCCTGAGAGAGACGGATTCTGAACAACAAGACATGAAACTGGCTTGTAGGATTGTTGTTATAACAGTCTGTAGGCACCTTTAGACTAAATCATGTCCCTTAATTTACATTTACATGATTACTGATTACTTCCTGTCGCCTATAATTTGGAGACAATGGATGAAAAAGGCTGCAGTTTCCACACCATCCATTCAATGTTGAAGTTTAAAGTCAGTGCTAAAACTACTCAGTCATCATTTCATTTAAAATCCATAAGAGCTGAATACTGACTGTCTGTCTGTCTGCATCTATTAGAGTTGGGCTGATTTTGAGTTTTGCAGGTCCCGGTCTGGCGTGTAAGCTTAAACTGGTAAAGTTTTATGCAAACCAGATGAACCAGCATTAGTTATTATGACAAGCCCTGGCAAGTTAAAAAGCAGCCTATATCAGCAACCTGTGCTGATGGCGTCACAGCTCTAAATCCAACTTGTCCTACATTAGTTTATAGAAATGTATGACAAGGTGATTAAAATAATATCATGATTATAAACTGACTAATGAAGCCACTAGTGTCTGACAGGCTGTGAGCTAAGGTTGGAAAATTGGCGCCTGGTGTTTGTGCCGGAGCGTTCTGAACTCTTCAAGTTGGAAAAAAAACTTCAACTCAAAGCAGAAAAGCATCCTACGTCATCTCCACTTTTTTTTCCGTTGTCCAATCGGATGATATGAGAGGTGGGCCTTCTGTGTTTACAAGTTTACAGTTGGTAAACAATGGAGGAGAAACTAGAAAAACTATACGACTTTACAAATCACAGTTACCACCATCTCAATAGAAAACAGCAGGCGGGGAAGCATGTAAGTGCAGTACTTGAAACAGTCATCAGGGAGGCGAAGCTCCTGGACCAACTGGTGGTGCTCTCTGTGATCCACTCTCTTTTTTTAAGGTCTCATGTACCCACACAGATCTCCGTTTATCTGCTGACAGTTAATCATAGCTACAGCAAGTATCCTCTATGTCCATTTTAGGAACTAGCATCTGATTACTGTACATTATTTTTACATAAAAATAAATGGTAGTCCAGCAACAATAAAAAGCAAGTTTTTTGTTTTTTTTTTACTCATGGCATTCAACCTTTAAAAAAAGGCAGTGTGGAGCACCTTGCTTTGGGCAACCTGCAAAACGTTTTCTGTGTGATCGGGGCCTTAAGAAACTCAAACTGCAGCAATACGGCAACATTTCGGATGTGAAGCTGACAGAAGTGGCTACAAGCCACGCGGTGAGCTGAACTTTTGTCGGACATCCTGTTTCTATTCATTCCCGTCGCTCTCACTGGAAGCGATGCAGTGGACCAGGAACAGCTGATTTATGGAGTCAAAATGAGGTGTTATCTACACAATACCTCCTCATTTTACTATGAATACCTAAATGAGGTGCCAGCTGGCTGGAGCGAGCTCGCCAGAGAGCCAAAAGATTCTGGTAAAAGACAATCGCTAATAACAATTTACTTGCTGTCAGTTCCTGTAAATGTCACATTACAAAATTAAAAAACTACAGTCGTAGGAAGAGAGCAGGTACTGGCCCATCTTGTCAGTGGTTACATCTCTAGTCTGATCTCGAGCACATTGCTGATAGTTACGTGGTAGCTCTTGTGCTGTTGGGACACGGTGTCATTATGTAGCACTCAGGAGCAGCTGCTGAGTCAAGTGAGACACCTAGTGGTTACATTTAGTATACCAGTCTGATCCGGTGTTTGTCTTAATATCAAACTGGTTTGAACATTATTACAACAGCCCAACCCTTTTATCTGTCCAATCATCTATCTGTAATTTGGTGAATGACAGCTTCCTCTGTGACACCACTTGTACACCAAAACCTCTTAAACCCCAAATATTATTGCTTTGTTTGCGAACTAGACACCTTTAAGACACTGCAGTATGTGATAGAAATTAGGATGCAGTACTATTAACTGCCATCCTTTTACCCTGCATATTTTTCTACAGAGCTCAGTGACAGATTTGAACAATAAGCAAAAGCTATTCAGAACATGACAGAAATAAAACCAGTCTGAGACTTGACAAACACTGCTGGGGAAGTTCTGCATTGTTCAGATGTTACATAAGGCTGTTAACAGAGCAGAGCTCAAAGGCTCTCTTTATTTATTCAGAGTATTAAAAGCACATTAATGTAAAAATGTTTCATGTTACAACCAGTGCGACTCTGGCCACAACAATGGCCTATTTTTAATTCCAGATTTTCAGTCGTGATGATCAAAGTGCCCACAGGCTTGTCATAAGAGGAGCATCTGTTGTGCCAACAAAGGATTCTTCTGTCTTTGTTGTATGAGTATAGTGTTACTAGTGTTATGAGAGAAATGCTTATGTGAGAGGTGGAGGCAGGTTTCTGTCTAACAGCCGTATGAAAAGATGCAGGTAAGGTAAAATATTTACAAGCTGTAATAAATACTGATCTTTCACGTTGTGAAGGGGATTTAAACGTCAGTGTGGTCTTGTTTTAGTTCACAGTAACTACAGTAACGATGGTCTTACCTGGTCTTGCAGAGACATGACAGGATTGTTTTTGGTTGTATTGATGTGCAGGACGTGGAAGCGATTCTTCCCACACAGGTCGTAGGCGATATTAGTGAAGGATGTGCTGGCTGTCTTGGGCACTCTGTTGTAAATGATGACCATGTCATCTTTCTCCGCCAGTGGTGACAATTCCCGCCCGGCGTCTTCACTGTGACGCTGCTCCACTTCAGCAACCTCGTGTCTGGCGATTGTTTGTTCTGTACGAGCAGAAAATACAATATTTACCATCAATTATCAGGTATAAGTACCTCTGAAACGACGGCTGGCGTTCTCTGCTGCCTGGATTTTAATGAGCCTGTAGTAAGTTGATGTGGCGGTAAACACAGCAGGTGTGAGGCCACCAGCACGACAATGAAAGCAAAGGTACATCTGTTGTGTAAATGAACGAGTGGTTTTAAAATTAAGGCCAGCGCAGCTTGTTAGCATGTCTTAATTAAAGAAAACAACACAGTCCTTCAGATATAATAACATCAAAACACGTAATTAAGCTTTTGATGATAACATTGACAGGAGGCATAATTAAAAGAATTTTCTCCCACTTCCTGTCTCTGTAGCAAAGTTAATTAAAGCCAATTACAGAAACGGCCTTGTGAGGATCTTTTGGATCAGCTGCGTGTCGCTCGGTGTAACGCAGGCATCCCGCTGCCCAGCCAGCCCTTCAGTGTCTGACTCCATGAGGAGGGAGCAGACAATGTGTCTGCAGGATGTGTTACGTCTGAGGGCAGACGGATGGTCTCTTGGCCTCTGTAATTCCCCTCCTCTTAAAGACATCATACAGTAACTATGCAGGTAGTTAGTTACTCTCAGAGAACTCCAGTTAGTATATTCAGATTTCTCATTAACTGAAAATGGTGTTTGCAGGCTCCAACACATTGACAGGACAGCCATTCTGCTGTTCTCTGCTACTGACTAAGATCAGAAAAGTTGCTAGCTGGCAGTCTCTTGGGTCTCCATGTCTACGGATGAGATTTGGGTTTTTGAGATTTTTCTTTTCTTCTTTATTATTGGACAGCTCGAGAATGGCAGGAGAGGGGGCAGAAAGAATGACGATGACACACAGCAAAGGGCAACACGCTGACTGCTACAAGGACTTAGGCCCCAATCACAAAGAAAGTGTTTTGCAAGTTGCAAAATGTGAGGCGCACCTCACTACCTTTGTTTTCTTAATTGAATACCACTAGTAAAAAAAGCTTGCTGCACCTTGCCTGTTGCCAGGCAACCACCCCATCACGTCCTTACAATGACCTTCCCATGTAATGACACTGTTTTTTTGTTTTGTTTTTTCCCCTAGTAATTAGTATCTAGTTCCTAAAATGTTGAGGCAGAGGGCACTTGCTGTAGCTCTGGTTGAGGGTGAGAGGCTGTCAGCAGGTAAAGAGAGATCTGTGTGGGTACATGAGACACTAAAAAAGAGGGTGGGTCATGGGGAGTACCACCAGTTGGTCCAGGAGCTTCTCCTCCATGATGTTTCCAGGCATATTTTAGGATGACTTGGGGCAGTTTGACCAGCTGCTGTCTATCGCAGGGCCATATAGCTCTGACTATCCATCAACGGCTACCACCTGTCTCTCCTCCATTGTTAACCAACTGTAAACTTTTTGTCGTGACTACCACAGAAAGCCCGCCACTCAAATCATCTGATTGGACAATGGGGAAAAAAGATGATGAAAAAAAATGGTGTGGGGCACTTCTCCTTCTCTCCTTGGGGCAAAAATACCAGGCTTGTCACAACACAAAAACAGTGAGCCAAAAGCTTCATTCTCATTAAAAACAATTACAAAAATCTGCCTCAAGCTGCTAAAACGCTTTATGTGTTATCAGGCCCTTAGTCTACATGGAGCAAACACTCTACCAGGTTTGCTAGAGGTCGCAGCCCCATGAGATTAATTTTAAAGAAATTTACTGCAGGTTCATTTGTGATGTAAAACATTTTCTTAACACTACAGGTCTGCTGTAATGTATTTGTAGGATTACAAATAATAATAATAATAACAACTTAATTTATATCCACCTTATTCCTAGCCCCCATGATACCTTGTGTAAATTATGGGTGCAGCTTCCGGCACTGAACGGAAACCAGCGATTTCCAACGGTAACAGTTTGTTTACAGAACTCTATTCTACTTTCAAAGAGCAATTGGGAAATAAAACATGGAACACACCACCTGTTACAGCTCAAACGGGATTATGTGATATGTGTTTGCTTCTCAAAGCATCAGGTTTTTTACTTTTTAACCGAAAATGCTAGCAATGAGCCTGCCTTGCCTCGTTAAAGTATTGTTAACTTTGACATGGCATTGACCAGGATATCATGTACTCACGTTGAGTGATGGACCTGTCAGTCTATGTGTCATTCTCTTCTGCAAATTCTGATTTAATACTTTTTCGCTATGTCTCATGAAACTCTTGTGGTTTTATTTCTCATATCAACGGTACCTTTGGCAACATGAACAATACCTTTTTGTTCTGGTTACATGTTCAACACACAGTTGCTGGAGACATAAATTTAGCTCAGACTGGTTATTAGTCATTACAGACACTGACAGGGCAACAGGTACCAGAGCTCCGCAAAGACAGTTCAGAAAATGCCAAGTTAACATTAATTAAAAATAAATCAGTATTTGCTAAACTGAAGGCAAATTACTTTCGAAAAGAACCAGCGTGAGAAGTTAGCCACCAAGAGTAGTGGGACTAACCACAGACAGTCTTTGGGACTAACTAGCTTAACCTAGGGCTGCTCAATTAATCGAATTTTAATCGTGATTACGATTTTGGCTCCAGACGATCTCAAAATTCATATAATTGAGGAAAAACGATTATTTGGTGTTTCCAATCTGAGACGCGCATGCGCAACTCAACCGCTACGCCCCCGCATGTGTGGAGAGTGGAGATCCAGGCTGGCGATTTAAGCACGTGTGAAGATAACAGAGGGTGAGGCTGAGCAGCGTCGCTTGATTGATAAAAAAGATAGAACCACTTCATTTATTGAAGTATCTATCTCTTACTGTATTTTATTTATTTCTTGTTTTCAAAAGATGGAGTGCAGTACAAGAGTTTATTTTTTACTACTACATTACAAGATATTTGTATATATTTAACAGGAGAGTGGAGAGTTCAATAAATGCTGTTCCAAATTCAAAGACATAATCGTGTAAATAATCGTGATTTCAATATTGACCAAAATAATCGTGATTATGATTTTTTTCCATAATCGAGCAGCCCTAGCTTAACCCTACTTTCACCATCTCACTGGAAGTTGCGCCTGTAATCATTTCTACAGCAGTGCCCTCAGGAATAAAGTGGGTAGCACAATTAGTGCACAAAATGCAACAAAAAGTGCTGAACATAAAAGACAATCAAAACATTTGTGAGTGAAGGAAAAAATATGATCAAAATATATAATAAAATAATAATAAATAAACAAAATAATAAAAGGTAAAGTAAAATGGACTAAAATTACAGTCTAAGATAAGATAAAACAATCATCAGTTAAAAATACATTTCAGAAGAAAGCAATGGTAAAAAGATGTCTTGGGATTACATTTAAAAGTTTAAACATACCTCCATTAACAAAATATTTTCAATTATAGTAGTCATATAAATACCGTGATACCACGATATTTTCTGAGGCGGTGTTATCATACCGTGAAAATTAGTTGCAACCCTACCAGAAGGTGGCCAAAAAAGTTCACCTCCCACCCTGAGTCCAACTAACTTTTTTAGTTAAAGGTGTCTAAAAGGAAAAGCAGTGTGGAATAAGGAATACTGGAAAATATAGACATGAACATGACAACGATAATTGTGTGATCATCCATGTTAACAAGTGAAGCAGGTCTTTTTTTGGTCTTACCGAGTTTGGCTCTGGACTCTCCAGTCTCTGGATCTGGTTCTCGATGAAGAGCATCGACACTCCGAAAGCCAAAACAGCCAAAAGCTGGAACTTGGGCGGCATCATGGTCCTTAAAAGCCCCATCAAACCACCAGATGAATCATACCACAGTGAGACGTCTCTGATCCACTGCTGACGGCTAATCCAGCACAGGAGCTACGACGCTAACCAACTCAACTAATCCAAGCTGATTCACTTAGCTGTTAGCTGTTTAGCTCCATTAGTTAATAGCCAACAGCTCAACAGTGTAAACTCACCGTTAGCCAAACATTAGCTAGCTTCTCCACTAACTATCATTGTGATGCAGCCACGTAAAGCTCATGCTAACGTCATCTTTATAAACCAGGGCGGAGGTCGCTCCACATGCTTAATTCTGGCCGCATGAAGAGTTCATGAAGCTCCATTTAAGTGAGACCTGAACGTGGAGGAAAATAAAATGACTCCAGAGTTCAGTCCAGAAGTGAAGAGGAGCTTGTTGTAGCATGAAGCATCACAGTGCTGCCTGGAGCTGCTTCTTCTTCTGCGCTGTGTTTACTGCAGGATCACAAAACAATGTCAAGTGTCATACCGCCACCTGCTGGACCAGAGTCAGAACAACACCGTGACACAGATAGATAGATAGATAGATAGATTTTTTTTTTTTTTTTTTAAATCCAAAAACCAACAATACAATAACAATAAAAATATATTTAAACATTTTATATTTTGCACACAATAGAACAGATATTAGGGGAAAGTGGGTTATTCACATGTCCCAAAACCAAAAGGAGAAACTACATCTCTTTATCTGCTTGAGTGCAGTAATTCTTTAAAGAGGTATAGCATGGAAAAGGTAACTTCAATCAATTCAATCAATTTTATTTATAAAGCCCAATATCACAAATACAATTTGCCTCACAGGGCTTTACAGTATACGACATCCCTCTGTCCTTTAGACCCTCACAGCGGATAAGGAAAAACTCCCCCCAAAAAAACCCTTTACTGGGGAAAAAAAAACAATAACTTACAAATATCTGACACACACCGATCAGCCAAAACATTCAAACCACTGACAGGTGAAGTGAATAACTTTTTATATTTTGTTCCAGTGCATTGTTCTGCTGGGAAACCTTTGGTTCTGGCATTCATGTGGATACCATGACATGTTCCACCCACTCAAACACCGTTGCAGACCAAGTACCCCCCTCATGGCAACAGTACTCACAAATGGCATGCGTGTCAAAAAGCTCAAGGTGTCGACCTGGCTTCTAAATTTCCCAGGTCCCAATCTGCTCAAGGATTCTTGTGATGTGCCCCAGATGTTCCCTAATCCAAGGTGGGGCCTCCTTGGATGGGACTTGGCTCTGACCTGTGGAGGCCTGGACACAGGATCTCTGGGAGTGTCTGGCACCAGTGTGCTGGCTCCCCACATGAAGTTCGTCTCTTGGGGGACTAACTCTCTCCCAACCCAGAGGGGGCAATAACCCACTGTCTTGCAGCAGAGCATCATGGCCTCAGATTTGGACGTGCTGACTCTCATCCCAACCGCTTCACACTCAGCTGCAAACCGCCCCAGTGCATGCTGGAGATCAGGGTGTGATGAAGCCAACAGAACCACATCATCTGTGAAAAGAGATGCAATTCTGAAACCGGACGCCTTCCTCCCCCCAGCTGTGCCTCAAGATCCTGTCCATGAAAATCACAAACAGGATCAGTGACAAGGAAAAACCCTGGCGGAGGCCAACACCCACTGAAAACATGTTTGACTTTACACCTAGTATGCAGACCCAGCTCTCACTTTGGTCATACAGGGACTGGATGGCTCATAGCAGCAACACTGGTATCCCCTAATCCCGCAGTACCCACCACAAGACTCCCCAAGGGACGCGGTTGTAAGCCTTCTCCAAGTTCACAAAGCACAAGTGGACTACATGCAAACTATAATCAATAACATCTATACTGGTACCTACTTCCTTGTTTATGCTTGCAGTGTTTTGTATGCCTGTGGATATTCTCATTTATCCAGGTCATAGTTATCTCAAGGCAATTGAATCGACCGCAACTGGACTTAGTTTTGTCTTAGAAGACGTTTCAGCTCTTATCCAAGAGGCTTCATCAGTTCATGCTTGTCTGACTAGGCTGGAACTAGTCTGACCAGACCTGACTAGGCTGGAACAGACTAGTCAGACAAGCATGAACTGATGAAGCCTCTTGGGTAAGAGCTGAAACGTCTTCTAAGACAAAACTAAGTCCAGTTGCGGTCGACTCAATTGCCTTGAGAGTGTTTTGTATGGTGAAGGGCAACAATAGAAATAAAATATCTATATACAATTCAAGTGATTTGTAAGTTGTAAACTATATCATGCAAATAAATACACACTGAATGGACATAGACTGGATAACTATGTGCAGTATGGTGTATTAAGGCTGTAAAATAATAGGCCTAATCTAAAATGGGAGCAGTGGATGTTTAGTCACAGGGTTATTGACAGTGTATGAAATATTGCAGTGTTAGCTCATTTTAATCTGTTAATTTCACCTGATCCATCACCTGCTCTCAACAGTCTCTTAAAGCTCTGTTCCTGCCCTGCCTCATTAATCTGATCTCACATCTCCCTCCCTGTATTTATTAAGATGCTGAACATGTTCTCAGTCCTCCAGTACGTCACACCACTGACACAGATTTAAAGGTCTCTCACCAGTTAAAACACAGTGTGGTGTGAAACATGTCTGAGCCTCGGATAATTATGTTTGTATAAACTGTTCAGGTTACACAGCTCAGTCTCTGCCGGTCAGCAGGGACAAAGTTTCCATTGCTCCGAATCTTCACTTAATATTTGTAAGAAGATTACAAAGGAAAACATTTCCTGGGCATTCAGGCCTTTTGTAATGGTATTAGCTGTAAGTCTGCACAGATAATAAAGCCAGGGAAACTTACAGTTATTGACACAACTCTGATTTTAATAGAGCAGCTGACCCAAACCTGGATGATCCAATCACAATAAAGACCAGCCTGAACTCTGTTATCTACAGGTCTGCTACATGAAATACATTTGGTTCCTCATCCACTGTGAGGAGAGAAGTGTGCTGAGATAACAAACAATATGAGCAGAAAATTGGGGATGTATCAGGTAACCATAAGTTCTCTTCTTTTTTTTCTTGATCTCAGATACTGACAGGACACAGATAGGTCAAACAGTGCAAGAGGTCATTGGATGTGACTGAATAATCACAGGAAACTCAGTTGACTTCCATCAGTAATGTTCGTCACACACGCAATGAGCCCTAAGGCCCAGAAGAGGAGGGTGATTTCCAGCCATATCTCGAATGAATGAATGTGGTTGTTACTGGATGTAACTGCACCAAATATTTTACATTTAAATGCTAACTAATCAGTGTTTCTTATAATAGCCCCTTTCACTAGTATTTTTTTATATGTTTGACTTCTGTTTTTGTCCAAGATAATATAAAACACTAACATACAACAAGAACAGTGATACAAAAGTGAATACAAAATTTAATATTGATACCACTGCAGGTTTAGCAGTTCCAGCCCAGGCAGAACAGACTCTGAGGGTAAGTGCTGAAACAGTGGAGCTGGGCAGCTGTGTCAGAGGTGAGGACACCCTGCATCAAGTTTAGCCACATTAATCTCATCAGAGACAGTACACATTAAAGAGCAGAGGAGTAGAAAGAAGTACAATGTTATCATCATTTAAAGGTAACATGCTCCACTAACACTGAATCACGTCTCACTTCACAACCAGAGCGGTGACGCATCATTCAGACAGTAGGTGGAGCCACAGTTCCAGGGATGACAATGTGTTTGTTGGACCACATGATGGCCCTACCTGAAGGAAACTGGAACTAAAAATCAGCAGCAAACTGGGGTTTACAAAATCAAAAAACAGCCAAACAACAACACAATTAAAACATAAAAAGATCTACAGTAGCATGTAGAAATCCTTGTACTTAGGAGAGCTTTAAAATCAAGCAGCTTCGTAATTTCAACTCTTTGTGAGGGTAATTCCAGGTGAGACGAGCAGAGCACGTATAAGTTTCCCTTCACAGCTTGGTCGAAGCACCAGGAACAGACAACAAAACTAAATCTTGAGACTACAGCTACAGTATAATCTCTGTTCAATCAAAGTACAAGTGTACGAAGGAGGTTTACCTAGTATGGCTTTATAAATGAACAAATGCAGTGACTGAGCCTACGAAAGGTCAAAGATGGCCGACCAGCCCTGGAATAAAGCGTACAGTGATGAGTGAGGGCTTTACAGTTTGTAACAAATCTCAGTGCACTATGATATGCAGCATCTAACATGTGCAAACAGTGTGCAGATGCATTCATGTACAACAGATCACTGTAATCCAGAACCGATTGAAAGCAGATTGGCTATAAGATCCCTTTATTGTACACACCCACTTCCTTCTTGAGCTAAAAGATGCTTCTATGTGATGGTGTGATCATTCTGTACAACAGGAGCCAGCATTTAAAACCAACAAAGAGATTAAAAAGTCAAATTTGTTATCAACTTTTTGTATTTTTGTTTAAAGTTAATAAAGAACTGTGTGACACAACAAACACAAGGACTGTTCTTATTAATACGTTTATCTCAGAGGAACAACTCATGTCTGTAACAGGGCAGGTAGTTATAATTAGGTATTACATGTAAAAGAAACTATCTAAAGAAAAAAAAAAAGATCATGTGCGTCATTTTATAACGAGAAACTAACGAGTTACCGTTGTTTCTCATTATTTTGAGATACTGAGTTGATATTTTAATGTTTCACAGAATTTTAAGATACTCACTCATTATCTTGAGAAACTTTGTCATTATTTTGAGATACTAACTCAGTATTTTTGAGAAAGTTTCAAATCAATTGCAGCCGACTAGAGATAGCCCACTGACTAATTATCTGAAAAAAGTTCTCAATATTTTAAGATCCTAACTCATTACTTTGAGAAAGTTCTTCATTACTCTAAGACACCAAGTTATTATTTTTGAGAAACGTTTTCATTATTTTGAGATACTAATTTATTATTTAGGGAATGTTTCCCATTATTTTTGAGATAGTCTCTCCAAATTCATTATTTTTCAGAAATTTTCTCATTATTTTGAGATATGTGCACATTTTTTCGAAAAAAATTTCAAGATCTCCTATTAACCCATTATTTTGAGAAAGTTTCTAATTATTTTCAGGAAGTTCTTTATTATTTATTCAGAAAGTTTCTCACTATTATGAGAAACACAGTCATTATTCAGTGAAAGTTATATATATATATATATATATATATATATATATATATATATATATATATATATATATATATGTATAAAGGTTTGTCACATCGTCTCAAAGCAGAGCCATTACTTTGCTACAGTCTAATTAAAACAGTGAAAGACTCACTTTAAGTGTGATTAAATGTTACCACCTACTCATCACTTCCATTAATTGTATTATCAAGAAATGTGATTTCATGCAAATCATCTAAACCCTTTTCTGCCCGTTCCCTGGGAAATACAGACACATCCCAAAGGAGTAACAGGAAGTGTGCCGCCCTGCTATCAAAGACCAGACCAAATACATACAGCACACAGCATCTGACCAATGAACAAAGCTTACATCAATGCAGCTTCTATCTGAGGGGAGCCATTCACTTTATTCAATTACCCTGAAACAACATGACAATTATTTTATTTATCATATGGTGCTGCAGGGCTGCAGATAACAGGTTAACTACCATGGATAAACTGATGACCACTGCATTTTCTATTGATAACACTAATAGGATAAACAACAACACAATAATCAATATTTGTTTCAGATGTTTTGATGCTCTCTTTTATGACAGGATATGCTCAAATTAAATCAGCATGCTCTCCTTCATTTCTTTAACGCATGAAACTTTTCCACTCATTTAAAATGTTCCTGTTAAATACATTAATTTAATTATATTCTGTAACAGTCAATGTATCCCTGTCTTATGTACCTATGATACAAGCAACCCAATGGCCAGAAACAATGGTGGCATTATACGTCTCTGCAAACCACCAATAAGTTACATTTGCGCGTTATGATGTAGGCTAGCAAATATGTAAAAATTTGATGTTTAAACAACACTGTGGTTAACATGTGGTTACTGAGTTCAGGCACAAAAACGTCTTGGTTACAGTTAGGAAAAGATCATGTTTTGCTTAAAATACCTGGTTTGGAGGCGTAACTGCTTGTCATAGCGCTATCCCGACAGGAATATAAATCAGAAACTTTAATCTGATACAAATCAAATTAAAGTTTCTAAAGGGACGTAGTATATGAGATGACTTTGACTTTGCTTGTGTTTCTTGAAGACGTTTCACCTCTCATTCAAGAAGCTCCTTCAGTTCTGGCATTTGACATTGTATAAATTAGCGTAGCTGCTAGCGGACATTTCCTCTACTCATATGAAGCCAGGGACAACAGCAACATTTAACAAAGGCAACGTTACAATATTCGGCTTCATTATAACTCACAAGGTTCACTGACAAATGTATAAGCCATGTTTCCATCAGCCTGTTTAGATGCGCATTTAGAAGTATCGCATCGGAAAATTACGATGGAAACGCCAAAATTCAAATTAAAATGCTCGCTTTAGCCGGGTTTTGGCTGATTCGAAAAAATGTTGATTCGCAAAATGGGGGACGGAAACAGTTATGTTCGAATTAAGTCTGACGTAACGCACCTCTCTCCATGGTGATATCCACACTCCGGGTCGGGAAGGCGCTAATGCATTTACAAGCTGGTTGCCAACCGCCAGAAAACTTAGAAGAAGAATGTGAGACTTGTTTTGTTTCCGGTTCTGCGGAAACTTGTGCGAGTTCGTAGTTTTCACCAAAGTCTGTACATTTAATGGAAACACACAGGATTCGTATTTCTTTTAATGCACATTTCCCAATGATTCGAAGCTATAGACTCTACGTTGCCACAGTGCCTCTGTAGGTATGACATCAATTCGAAGCAAAAGTGTAAATCCTGATTTACGATGACCATCAACAGCTGTGCAACAGTGTTGCCAAGCAGCTAAATTCTGCAGGCCAAACGGCTAACTTGTGGTTTAGCGCTCTGCTAATTTGAGTGGGATGAAATGATTTAATCTTGCAGCTCCTCTAGACTTTCGAAATCTTATCAGACCAAATGGTTAAAACTGATAGTGAAATAAGTCATTTCCGGGTTTTGATGCTCAAAAAAAAAAAAAAATTATCCATTGATTTACAGGTGTCTCTTTCACAATTTAAGTCAACGGCAAAAAGTCTATTTGGGCCACATGGCATCACGTGCTGGTGTAATTCCACTTTTGGCAGCTACAAAAATTGCCTTCAAAGCTCAGCGCTGTTCCTGGGGGCTTGAGTGGAGGGGACGGTGGATGGCATGACATATCGGTAAGATGCCTGCCAAGCTGCAGACCACTGTTCAAGACCAACTAACAACAAAACCGGTTGAATTTTGTAGAAACCCTGCTGTTTATTTTCACTGGGCATAATGCCACAAGAAGTGGAGACATTGCTGCCTTCCCAGCTGGATAGTGCCTGTAAATCTGGTTATTTTAGGCCAAAACATGATCTTTTCCATAACAGGTGTTTTTTGTGCCTAAACTAACCACACAGTAACCATATGTATCACCACTTAATAATGTAAATGTAACATATCTGTGGTTTGCAGAAATGTACATTGCCAACATTTTTTTTTCTAGTGATTTGGGTTGAGGCTCTAGATGGGGAACAGCTTGTATGGTGTGACCCTTTTGAGTTAGTGATGTGTAAATCTCCACTAACAGGAAACTAGGTTAAGTTTGAACTGACACTACAAACAGCTGGTGCACCAGGTTTCTAATTAATCTGCCATTAACTTTATTTTGTGTTGCATTTTGTGGTGGTGAATTTTGAACTGACAAAATAAGAATCACTTTTTTTTTATTTGACACAAAAACAACAATACAAATCACAAAACAGCATTTGATAATTAGTATTATATGATGTTATTAAAAACAACAACAATAAAAAACACCATAGAAGTTTATAGGGTTGCGGTGGTATACTGGTTTCAAGGTATATTGTGGTGCATTCTTAAATATCACACCATGTACATTTGCTTTTTCGACAGTATTGGGAAAAAAATGCAGAGAATATAACCTTAATTTAAGTTATTTTCAAAAGGGAGAATTTTTAAACATACTTTAATTTTAAAAAATGGTTTGAAGTTTCAATTACATTAATAAAACATTTGTTTAATTATACCTTTGTGTTTTCATTCCTTTAAGGATCATTGTAACTGATAATAATAGTTCTGTAATACTGTTACACCTTAATATTTTCTGAGACAGTACCGTGAAAGTCTCATACCGTTGCAACCCTAGATGTTTAGCAGTTTAGACAAATTAGAGAGACATAAAAAAAATAAACAACCACTCTTCCCATTAATACCATAAAACAAGAGAAAAATGCTGAATCATCACAGAGTGGCAAAATATAAAAGAGAGGTATCTACAAGAGTGAAATGATTCTACACATAGTCGAATCTCTGGTTGGACTGATGTCCGTCCATACTCTGGGCCTTGTAGGAGTCGTTGTAGGCTGGACGGGGTCTGTCAGACTTGTAGATAGTGTGGTGAGAGGGGGCTTTGTAGGCCATCCCGTCGTACCTGGAGAACATCAGAAAATAAACAACTTTAAATAAAAGGCAGACGCATAAAGAGTCTAGTCTGAAGTCTCTTTAGCTGCTGAAGTGAAATAAAACATAAACTTACACCTTCTCCTCATCAGTCTGGTTATTTCGCCTCATGAATATTAAAATTGTCATAAACAACAGGATTGAAAATATACTGCAAGTAAAAAAGTGTGACCAGGAGAATATTAGGGTGTGTGTGTATTGTTCTGTAAGCAGCCTCGCAAGCATTTGCAACTCTGCATTATGTATATGCAGAGAAAACACACACACACATCAAATGACTTGCATTTACATTTTGCTGAGTTTGTGTCCTTAACTTTCAAAAGAAAGATTTTTACTGCTCCACAGCATAATAGAATTTATCCAGGGGTGCTTTACAGGGGCGGGAGTTTGATTTCAGAGGTCGAGGGGGCACAGTACAGGCACAAGTCCTCAAATAGACTTTAGTTGTTCAGATACCTCCGCATAAAGTTGAACAAAACCAAGTCGTCACATATTACCACTCTGTCAGTCGCTTTATGTCTCTGTTTTATGTCTGTATATATTTCTGGCTCAGTATCCTTCTACGTCTGCTGTTAATGGTCTGGGACGCCGCAACCAACGCTGGGAGGTAAACAAAGCACATGATTATGTTTAGAAAAAACATCATGGTTTGGCTCAATATTCATACAGGAAGTGAACACCAGCCTCCCGGGTGAAAGTCCGAGGTTTGTTGGACCATCAACCACCACCGTTGATGGTCCAAACCGATACATCGTACCACCGCGACAGGTGCCGTCCAACCAAGTGGCGCAAAAGGCTCCATCCAGCCGTGATACACACCGCTGCCACTCAATGACAAATCATACCTCCGCAAATAGTGTCCTTTGGCGTTGGTGTCTGACGATGAAATCACTGACAAAGTGGCGTTATTTGATGACTTCGGAATGAGAACCACCATCCTGTCCCCCCGATGACAAAGTCAGCTCATATATTACATCACTTTAGAGACGGATACGTATCAAATGTATAAATGAAATGTATTCATGGTTTGCAGAAGCGTATAATGCCAACAAGCTAGAGTTGTCTTGCTTTGGTCTGATTTAGGGACTCATTTTGTTACAAAGATGCATAATTACCTAGAGTTGGTTCGTGTTCTCACGGCAACGTTTACAAGCAGACCGGATGAAATGCCTTATGCGAGATAGCTGCTCTTGATTGACCAGAACGTCCATGTGGGAAAAATCCAATAAGTAAACAAAACGTTGAAGAAGAGTACACATGCAAGATAAATGTGACACTTTCTAATGTCACAATGGAGGGACAACTACGCAGGTTGATTTTAGCGCTGCTCATCGTGGACTATATTGCTGTCATTGTTCATTTTAGTCAAACCATATAGTTTGAAAACGAGGCGCGGCTCCAACTAGAAAACAATGTTTTGATGCATTGGATGTGCTGAATGTGCATATTAAGGCAGTACAGGAGGAGGTGCACATTAATAATCCTCCAGGACTGTAACATGCTCATGTTTAACCCAAACAATGTGTCAGGTGTGAAAGCACCCTAAATGTGCACTAATAGTTCCCTGATATCTGCCTTACACCTAAAAGCAAAATGAATATCAAAATATTTTTTTTATTATAAAACTAAAGCCAAAGACAAAGACAGACATTTCACAGACCTCCTCCCCACCATTTCTGTAAAAGTCCATTAAAGGTCACAGATTAGTTATTTCCTCCTTCACTGATGAAACATACCGTTGCCTATTATCTGGAGTCATCCCACGGCAGGCTAGACACATGAGGATGCCTCCAATGACCAGGATAGCTGCGCCGATCCAGCCCACGAAAAGAGCGGGGCCAAAAGTGTACCTGAAAGAAGACAGTGGTTACATTAAAACTAGTCTCTATATACAGACTCTACACTCAGTGAATGTTGAGTCTGTAGGCAAACCCCGGAGATCTTGCCTTTGGAAGAAGAGCGGAAGAGCCCTGGTGTCATATTGACCAATCACGTTTGAGCCGGCTGCAGTTGTTGCCAGGTTAAACGGTCCGTGCGGTGAACTAACGAGGCGGAACATAATTGGTGTCACTGCAAACTCTGAATCCATTGCAATGGTTCCGCATATTTACTTATATGAACCAGGGGATGAAACGGAAGTTGGAAACAGAAATTCGCCTCCTCCAAACCGGAATGCCAAAAAATTGGGGGTCTGCCCCCATCGGCTGTATTCGGCGTCTGCCAGAAGTCAGACGCCGAATACAGCCGATGGGTTCCGAGAATGCACTAAAACATCACAAAGTGTTGAATCAGATAAAACATCATCTTAAGAAGACTTTACCTTGGAGCAAGATTTCCTGAAAGTCCGCCAACACCCCCTCCTCCGAACATATTGAACCCACCCTCGGCGTATGTTGTGAACCGAAAACTCTGCACAATCAAGTTAGCGAAGGCCGACACCCCAGCGATGCCGCAGACACCTACAAATTGAGAGCAGATAATGAGATCAGTGCAGAGCGGTTTAGCTTTAATAACTGACAGAACACTGAAAACACTACTGCACCTGCAAGAAGAAACATAATCCCAGATGTCAGAGACATTGTGGCTTTCATGTTGTCCTCCATGTTCCCCATTTTCAAGCACTTCAGGGAAAAAATGGCGATCAGGCAGCCGATGGCTCCGAGAACAATACCGACAATCATCAGGGCACGAACGGCCTGAAGCAGAGCTGAAAGTCACGGTTACACCAATCAGAACATTTCTCATCACATTTCCTCATAAAACTGATCTGCAGCTTGTCAATGTAGAGTGGTTGGAAATAAGGTGAAGGACTTGTGTGCCTGGGAGCCAGAATAGAAGGAGTCATTGCTCAAAACCAGCCGCCACTGCCCGTCAACAAAAACAAAGACAGCTATGGTTAAATGCGATAAGACCAAAGGACTGGACGGAGGCCATCATCTAAAATGCTCACATGTGCAGTATTTCCTGTTTTAGGGATGAATAACGTTAAGTGTATTAAGGGTTATCATGTCCACCTCATCAGACACTGGGGAGGGATTAAGAGGAATGTTGGATTTCTCTGTAACGATAACTTTTTAGCACATTAGCTAACGTTAGCTCTGATCGCAAAACAAACCAAAGAAAACTGTTCAAGTGTCGTCCTCCTTTGTAAGACTGGCTTCCTGTGACATCATCCATCCACTGAGTGAGAGCGTATGAGTCGGCCAGTCCGGTCACGTTGGTCAGTGTTTACTTATTCATGTAACACTCACAGTCCCGGACAGTGAGTGACCTGACAGGGTGTTGGTAAATTCAGTCTGATGCTCACTGCAACACTGCACATATTTCACTTGCCTCCATGCTGCTTCCTACTGTTTACTAACCTGTTTTCTGGCTCTTTCTTAAAAAGTGTTTTACTGAAAAGATTGACCCCCAGAAACTTTGGAAAAGACACCACATATGTAGGATAGAGCCTCCAATATTAACATCATGTCACCACGAAACATTACTATTGCAATTTCTCCCTAGCTGGGCCAATTTTTAATTAGATTGACTGGACTACTATGGCAGACCTGTTGTTATTTAAATATTCAGCTGTCCAGCTATTCATGAGACAAAAGATATGTTTTTAAAAAATTGAATTATCGAACTATCTTAAGTTCGAATTTGATCTGTCTGGCACAATTTCATACACAGTTCAGGATGCTTTAGAGAATAATACAACAATAAAGCAGACAGATACAGTATCTATACAAATATACAGATATACCTACAGAAATCCTCACACACACACACACACACACACACACACATATACATGCAAGAACATGTGAATTACTTAAGGTGATGCTAAAAGGCTGCAGGTCGCTCCTAAACGATCAAAATCTTCGATCTTTGCCAGGAATTAATCAAAGGAGGCCCAGAGAGCTCAGTGTTCATGGCATTTGTTTGCAATTAAAGTGAAAAGCAAGAAATCAAAACTGCAGTTATGTTTCCAGCAACATAAAACTCATAACTCGAGGCAGCGTTCAGTAAAACATATTGACCCAAATGTTGTTTTTCAATGGCCTCAGATATTGTACCTGTATTCTTTCCCACTTAAGCCTTTAAGACCTTATGTACAATATGCTCTACACTACATTCAGCTGTTAAGTACAGAGTGTGGAAATGTACTTTACATTGTGTGACACTCTGCTAAAGCTTGTGCTTGCTCAGCTAAGCTTTGGATGTCTCATCAAATTTCCATTTGATTCCGGAGAGACACCATCTTTTCTGCAGTCCGCTGCATTTTTCATGCAGCAGGGAAATGGAGAAAATCTGCCCTAAAACCTCCCGAATATTCTAAAGTACCTTCCAAGGTCCTTTGGAAAAATGTTCTGCTTAATCCAACATGTGGAGAAATGTTTGATAAATGTCTTTTTTTTCTCTCAGAGTGTAATTCTCTTACCTGGCAGTCCCAGGATGGTGAAAAATGGCCTGCACTGTGTCGTACCGTATGCTGTCCCTACGCACATGTTCCACAACCCGGAGTAGGTGTAAATGTTTGTTACCACATTCACAGATCGGTCTTGCAAGCTCCACATGTCCATCGCGGTTGCGGCTGATATTAAGAACTGCCCCAACCCGGACAACATGAAGCCGATTAACTGTATCATCAAGGCAGCCATTTTAGATGCAAAACAAAGTTACCGCCAACGCCGTGGTGGAGTCATGAAATGGCAGAATCGGAGCTGCTGCTTATCTTTATGTGTTTCAACAGGGAACTGGTCTTATCAGGTGTTTACCTAATTTTCTTTGTGTTGGTTTCAGGAAGCGGTGGCGACGAGAGTTTCCACCACTGAGTAACGAAGGGTGTGGTTTGACCTTTTGTCATTATTTTCCCATCATTCTGAGGAAGAACTGAACTGAATTGGTTCTGATATATTCATCCTCCCAGTGAGTTAATTCTTTTTACCAGTGATAATGAACTTTTCACCCCAATAATTAACCAATGTTCCAGTATAACACCAATAAGTAATGGAACATAAAAGTGTTTTTTTTTTTTGGTTGGTATTTTCACTCATGTTACTTCTGCTAACAAATAAGAGCTCACCTGGCAGCCCCAGGATGGTGAAATACGGTCGGCACTCTGCGAAGCCGGAGCTCTGCTGTACACACGATCTCCACAGGCCCGAGGAATAGAACACAGAAGTCACAATGTCATCGAGTCGGTCTTGCGTTGCCCACTGATCCATCCCCGTCGCTGCAATTATTCCCGCCAGACCTATCAAACTCAGAATGAAGCCCAGCACCTGACAGAGGGTGGCTGCCATGGTGCCGTCTGTTCTCTGCTGCTGGTAAAGAATACTTTCTGGGTTGAAAAGCTCAAACGGCCTCTCCTCAGCGCTGCGGCTGTGTGTTTGAATATGATATCTGTAGATGTGAAGTCAAGAAGGACTCCACCAGTGACCCTGCTTGTTTGCACACAGCCCAGTGGTGTACAGGAGAGGTTGGGTGGGGCGTATTATTAAAATATGATTAATGTTGATGACTAACTCTGGTCAGTGAAGCGGGAACATGACCCACTCTAAGTGCTAATTACTTTGAGTTACTTTATTGTGCTAATGGTATTTTTCAAAATGAACCTTGAATTCAGTGTCAAGCTGCTGCTGGTGTGTACTGTTGGCAGATTTACATTAAAATGTCCCAGATTACTTCTTTAAATTGAAACTGGTATTGATAGAAGTTGTTTTGAATTTAAACCACCAAATGACCCCAAAACCTATTTTCTCAATCAGCTTCTTACTGTGAGTGATGGGGTTCTACATGGTCCTGCAATTTTCTTTCAAAGTTTGTTGATTTCACATTAATGATACTTTTTTTCTGGGACTTACTTTGTTTTCATTTTAATCAAAATGAGATGGGTTGTGCGTTGTGTGGTTGGGTGTTTATGTTGCCTTACTGTTGTCAATCAAACCGGATCAGACCACACCCACACAGTCTTGATGAAGCTGTTTAAAGTCCAATCACACAGAAAGCGTTTAGCAAATGGAAATTTTGTAATTGTTTTTAAAAAAGAATGAAGCTTTTTGCTCGCATTTTTTGCATTGAGATGCGCCTTGGTTTCTGTGCTCTAGGTGGCTAGTGTTTTTCCCAAAAAAAAGTTCATCTCAGACCAGAAAAACATCCCACGTCATTTCTTTTTGTCCAGTGAGTTGATTTGAGAGGCGGGCCTTCTGTGGTGGTCACAATAACAAGTTTACAGTTGGTATACAGCGGAGGAGAAACTGGTGGTAGCAATTGGTGGATATCCAGAGCTACACGGTCCGACGATAGACAGCAGGTTGCTAAACTCTCCCCGAGTCATCCTAAAATATGCCTGGAACGTCCATCATGGAGGAGAAGCTCCTGGACCAACTGGTGGTGCTCTCCATGACCCACCCTCTTTTTTAGGGTCTCATGTACCCACACAGATCTCTGTTTATTTGTGCCCAACAAAGTATTTACTGACAGCTTCTCACCCTCAGCCAGAGGTACAGCAAGTACCCTCTGCCTTAACTGATATTCAGGTAATGAATCGACTTCTGGTCGTGGACTTTCCACGTCCACGTACAACGTGCAAGGTATCTGAGGGGCATTGATTTTTGTCATTCTTCACCAGAAAGTAAATGAGCGTATTACCAAAATACTGAACAATGCATTTAGGTTGAATAAATGATATCTAAGTGTTTTTTTCTTAACTTTATTTTTGACTGTTATCTGACTGTTCTGACTGTCTTATTTAGTCATAAATATTAAATAAATACTTTTTAAACAGGCTTTTGAAGAGCTGTTATTTCGTGAATAATATCCTTACTTTAGCTGCCTTCCATGTGGGTTTCATTCAGCTTCATAGTTGAGTCATATCCTAGTGATGGGAAACCTGGGATGGGCTGGTAATGAGCGATACCAGTCACCATACTCAGACATGTTTCTCTACAGTAACACTGATGGTTATGATCCAGAAAAAGAAGATGTATAGAAACACCTTGAAATCAAGGCAGCGAGACGAGCTCAACAATACACAAACATATTAACTGGTTTGTTCATTAAGTTTCTTACTACAGTTATGTTTAATTTATTTCAGTGTTATTATGAGCAGCCTAAACTAAACTGAGGAACATCTGCGGCTGTGTTAGACGATACTCGATGACACTGTTGTTTGGGTGGGTGCTCTGTATCGTTGTGCACCGGCAGCCACTCAGGCAAAAGTAAATACTGATATGATTGTAGTGAACTGAAACCAATTTGCCTGTGGCTGATATGTCGAGGGGAACGTGTGAGACACCAGGACGGAACTGAAACTGAATTGGGCATCGTTCAGATTGAAACACAGCCTGTATTATCATCATATTTACATATAAAATGAACATACAAAACTGAACCTTTGCTTAACTTGAGTTAATGTCAGGTGTTTCAGGAAGAGGTGTATGAGAGTCGTGTTATAGGTTCAGATGTTTTTCTAACTTTATTTAGTAGAGATGCAAAGATGTGGATTTTTTCAACTGATACAGATAACCGATAATTTCACGTTTTTGTATTTTAAAAAGAAGTGTATAACCTGTAGTTTATGTTCACCTGAACGCAAAAAAGGCTGAGATGTAGTGAGAAAATATGGGTGATTTAATATTCTGTAGCTCTGACCGAACCAAATCTGGCTTTATATTATTGGCACTATTTATCTGCTTTAATTTTACTTATTGTAATAATGTATAATAACAAAAATGTCCCATTATAGGCTCGACATATATCATGCATCCCTGTTATCTAGTGCTCTTGCTTTTACAAACATGGACAGTAACAATTATTAGACTTTTAATTATGATAAACTTTTTCATACAACCCTTATGAAGTTAGACCACTGCTGGTGGTGAAACAAGCACAATTACTCACCTTTAAACTTCAAAATAAAAGACGGCCATTATCAAATTATTATTTAGTCATTTCAGAATAACATGGCACAGGAAAAATATATACTTTAAAAGTAACCCTGGATAATTTCTGTTTATTCCACAAACTATCACCAGTCTCA
The DNA here is from genome assembly GCA_026686955.1 of Epinephelus cyanopodus. Classification (NCBI taxonomy): domain Eukaryota; kingdom Metazoa; phylum Chordata; class Actinopteri; order Perciformes; family Serranidae; genus Epinephelus; species Epinephelus cyanopodus. Next base: position 9,895,291 of record CM048920.1, read on the forward strand.
GCATTTACTTTCAGTGCAAGCACTAAATAAAAACTCCACCTGAGCCAAAGACAAGTGGAGAATTAGGTTAGATAAATATTTTCAAAGGCAGACTGGCCTCTCAGCTCTTTACACAGTAAATCACTGATGAAAGTATTTCAAGTGACCCACCCAGTGAAGCACACATTCACACAGGCGACCTGATTTGATCACAGGCAACAGAAATAAAAGTAGCACACTGCGCTAATGATTTTTTTCTGTCTGCTGTGCGAAGCCATTTGTCTCCCAGCAGGCTGAACCTTGAGCAAACAACTTTTCCAGCATCTGCAGGAGCCGCTGTTTACTTATCATGAGCTGCCCTGACAAATATACATGAAAAGAGAAGCTACTGCACACACGTGTGTTTGCCAAGTGGCTAAGATCATAAGATTTATTCACTGTCGAGTCGTGGCTGCCGTGAATAATAAAATGCTTCCTAAAGTATGTTAAGAAGCAGTAATTCAATGCAGCTGAACAAGTAGCAAACTGCCAGTGGGTCAGTCACCTCCTGCTCTACACCCAAATATTGTTTGCACACACAGGAGATCCAAATGTTGTCAGATATGCTAAAAAATGTCAGGCTGACTTTGGAGGCAAAGTAAAGTAATGTGGAACATCCTGCAGCCATAACAAAACATGGAGTCTGACACGTGACTCACACAGTGTGTAGAGCTGGAACAAGCTTAAACAGGTGATGATTTACGATTCAGTCAGACAATAAGGAAAAAAGATGTTTTGTCGACTTAGGGGCAACACAACAAGCTGTTAACACAATGATGACATATCATCTCATTACCAAAGTCAACTTGACGACACAAGATCGCCACAATCTATGTTTGAGGGGAAAGGAGTGTGTATTCTGTGGTCTGGTAACTGCGAAACCTTGAGTGAGCTTCTGTTTTTCATCTCTTGTGGTTAATTTGAAACCTTGAGTTACAACTGGATTGAGAAAAATTGAGATAGACAGAGAGTTCAGTTATGTTGAAGTCCTTTGGGGCGATTCAAAGGTAGGACAGGAAACACCACTCGCCCGATGCCTAATGTTGTGTTCACACCGCATGCAAATAACACAATTTGTTATGTTAAGTCAATGTAAAGACGTGATTAGACACGAATTCACACCAGGTGGCACAATGGACATGACGCAAATGCAGATGCGTTGAATCTTTACATTCTAACAACACTGCAGTTGACGTTTGGTTATGTTTAGGAACAAAATTCACTAGGTTATAGTTAGGAAAAAATCATGTTTTGGCTTAAAATACTCGTTTGGTGGCACAAAAGCTGCTGGAAAAGCAGCAACAGGTTGTTATAAAACACCCTCATTTGGCAGCACAAAAGCCACAGGAAAAGTGATGATTGGTCACCCCAAAACACCCACGTTCATCAGCACAAAAGCTGTTGTAAAAACAGTGACTGTCAACTAAATAACTGCTGGAAAAGCAACGATTTGTTGACAAAAAACAGCCATATTCAGCAGCACAAAAGTCGTTGTTAAAGCAGCAATGGGTTGCTATAAAACACCTACATTCAGTGGCACTAAAGCCACTGGAAAAGTGATGATTGGTCACCAAAAACATCCATTCAGCAGTGCAAAACAGTGCTGTTGTAAAACCAGCGACAGGTTACTAAAAATCTCCCATGTTCTGTGGCACAAAAGCTAGTGGAAAAGCAACGATTGGTTACCAAAAAACAGCAACATTTGATGGCATAATAGCCATTGTTAAAGCAGAGACGGGTTGCTAAAAAACACCCGATTCTGCAGCACAAAAGCTGCTGGAAAAGCGGCCACCTGGTTGTTTGTTGGTCTAAAACTGTGTCAAACAGTATCACTGCACAGTATGTACCTGCTGCTAGTTCACCTAGCACCACTGAACTAGCTAACATTCAGCTCAGCCGAGAAGGACGACGTTAATGTCTAACATCTCACACTGTAACGAGCACACGCCTCTCGTCCATGAGTAGATGCACGCTTCCTTCTGCCCAGTGATACGCTTAGTTCGGTAGGAAGAAAATAGATCCTACATGAAAATGCTCACAACAAGGTCTGTGAATTATCTTGAGTAACCAGGTCATGATTCCTGGAAAAAGACAGTGCTGTTGAGTTTTTCAAATGTATTTTTTTGGTGCTTTGAGCACCACAAGCTGAGTGCCATTGAGTTCCATTATATTGGAGAGAAGGCAGACATCTCTACGGCTGATATCTCCAACACTCGACAACTCACACCAAAACAGTCTTGGCTGATAAAGAGCACTAGATGTGAAAGGGAAAATACGCATTTGTGATTCGGGGTGAACTGTCCCTTTAAGGCGAGAAACAAAAGGGGAAACAGTATATAAAGGGGTTAAAATGAGACAGTGAGTCCTGCCTGATGCAGCCCCACAAACAGCATGTCATATAGCAAAGTGTGTAGCATAATCTGCTGTCATTTTCTCCGACTTTGTTCAGAAAAAGTTTGGGTGACAGACCTTGAAAGAAAATTTCCACACCAACTTCTATTTTGAACTTCAGTCAAGAGCTCCATTACCACTCAGGCTACAATAAGAAAACACTAGAAAGAGATGTGCTGAAATGATGAAAGGCTGTCTCTGAAAATGGTAGAAAAATGGCCCATTTACTTTCTTCCACCTTTTGGGTGTCTAAATGGATTTTTATTCAGTAATCAGTGCACTGCTGCCTGGCGGACACTAGAGGGCAGAGTGAGCGCAGAGAACACAGGCAGCCGTCGCAGCAGGGAGCAAACTTGCTGGGAGTGTGATAAGAAGTCCTTTCACGCAGCATGGCCTGGAGTGAATGTGCTATTTCTCTGAGGGCATCAGGAACTTCTACAAAATATGAGCAGGTCGGGAGGAGGACAATCAGGATTTCAGTACATATTTCCTTCTGTGCACGAGGGTGCACGTGACAGAAATCAGGAGGAATTAACACTGTTATAGCACTGGGTTAAAAAAACAGGTTTAACGTGAGCCAGACCGAGTGTGCTAAATGAGTCACATGAGTTCCAACTTCAAACCTCCAAACAATGAACACTACCTGGGCAGCCTGGGAGACGAACACACACCCACACCCACACACACACACACACACACACATCCACACAATTCTGTTACATTTGAAGAATGAGAGAAAACTTCAAAAATCCCTGAGCAATTAACCAATCACAGTCCAGCAGGACAGTGTGACAGAGTGCACACATCATTGGTCGACAGGCTCGCATCCGTTATGCTTTCAGTGGGGCGAGATCTAAATTAGAGAGCCAATTAACTCTGCTAATAGCCCTCTCCTATTTAATCTGGAAGACAATGGGGATTGAAGAAGAAGCTTTTACAATATCCTCTTTCTGCCACGATTCTGAGGGTCTGCGTTTGCCTCCTTGTTTTCACTTCAATTAGCCCAGTGCTTTCTATGATTAAGTACCTATAATTATTTTTCAATTAAGGCTTTGATCTGGTGTGTACTGTATACAGCTCCTTAGCGTGCCGGGAAGAATGAGGATGAAACAGTAAATTTGTTCCCTTCTGTGTCGTGTTGATGAGGGTGCAAGTGAGATTAAGCTTGCAGAGCTGCTGGGAGAGCTGCTGCAGCCGCACGACTTGATCAAATGTTGACGAGATTTTTTTTTTCTTGCTCTATGCATCAAACTTTTTTTATTTTCTGAGGTCCATCCGCACAGCTGCTTCTGTTGATGTTGATGAGAGGATGTAACTCTTGTGACCTGACTCGCCATATGATTCCATTTTGATTATTCCTATAACTCTCCTGTTTTTATGCATTTCTATGAGATAATCAAAGACCATAATTCGTTATAATTTGCATTTAAAATCCATATGAAAGGACCAAAGTTTCACTGACTTCTTAGATCCTTTTTTGGTTCATTCGCATTTTTTCTTGTTCATTTAAAGTTACTTATAAATGTATTAATTGCCACTTTTTATGGACAGTTTTCACCCTTTAAACACTGCAACGTAAATGGTCCGCCAGGGCCTGCATTGGTATTTTTCCTTACTGTGATGTCATTTCTTGGAGTATTTTCAAAAGCTTCATATCCCTAAATCTGCACAACCTAAGCTAAAAGGTCATGTAGGTCAATAAACTATAATAATTTAAAAAAGTATTGAAACTGTCATAAATTTTAAAAAAAAATCTACAAAAACCCATTTTTTTCATCAAATTTTACAAAATTTTATTTATTTGATTTTACATGAGAAACATAAATTAACATTTTATGTCCGAAAAGGAGGAAGAAGCAACATGCTTGTCTAGCCCTACTCACAGTCCTAACCTATACTAATCCATCACTAATCAAACTATGACATAAATACACTCTCCTCACCATCAATTAACCACACATTGATAACCAATATTACCACGTGTATAAAACAAATATGAAAATACAAATTGAGAATACCAACAACAGCATCACCCTGAGTGTGCTTCATATTCCCTCTAATCATTTCTAAATGTTAACACAAAACATACTGATCCAACAGATTTTAAAATCTAGAAACATAAACAAAATATTTCAAAAGTTATGTGAACTATTTACAGAATTTAATTTTTGAGATATGCTCATTTTTAGGAGCAGAGTGAAAATGCATCGTGATGGATTCATCTTTCATTCCTCTGGTGTGACCCTGCGTGTTTGCACCACATGTGACGTAGTGCAGTGATGTCACGACAAGCAATGACAATGTGATGACACAGAAGACAGAAGCCTGTTCTCAAAGTGGACCGGAGTTCGCCCAAGTGCAACCGCCCTGCCTACATGTTACGCCCCTGCAGTGAACATGTTGCATCATCTCTCGTGTTAGTCTGTTTTTTGGGTTTTTTTGTTTTGTTTTAACACTAACTGCTTTTGAAAATAATACAACCAAGGGCACATTCACAACAGTATAGTCCAGGGGACTCGGCTCTATTGGGTGGGGAATGGTGAAAAAACTTCACACCCTCATTTGGTTCATTTCACTTTCACACTGCACTTTTTAAAATGGACCAAACTGCCTGGACAACATCATGCAGTTACAACAGCTGCTCGTTTGCTCATCGATTGGCCAGGATGAAATCTGCTGGACTGTGATGAAATCCATCCCCTTCAGTCGGCTTTGTCGCCACAACACCAAACACCAAAATGCAATGCGCTCTACGTCACTTCCTCTATTTGGTTCACTTCCTCTCTTTGGTTCACTGGATAGTCTGTTTGCATTTCCCACTGTAAGCGAACCGCACCAGGGTTCACTTCCAAGTGAACCGAGACTCCCAGTTTTCAAGCGGACCAGGGTTCACTCATTTGGTCAACACCAGAGTTCGAATAAGCGTTCACACCAATCCAAACGGACTAAACTATCCGTGGAAGTGGACCGGAGTTCGTTTAAAGCGGACCAAACAGCGCCAGTGTGAATGCATCCGGACCTAACAGTATAGTATGATGACCAGCTTATGATATACACTGTATACAGTTAGCATGCATTAGGGCTGCTTGTTAGGGCAAAAATAATAATCATGATGATCTAAGATTACTGGTTGTGTTGCTTTGTGGTAAGAAGTATAAAAAAGCAGCATAAAAAATAATTCTACTTCAGTACAACAACTGAAGAAATGTACTTATTTACTTTTCACCACTGATTATCAGGCTCAAACTTGCATGTTGCATGACCTGCAGTGGTGGAAGAAGTACTCAAACCTTTTACTGAAGTAAAAGCAGCGATACTACCATTTGGAAATACTCTGGTTAAAGTGGAGATTTTAATTACTTCATACACTGCTGGATACCTTAAATTATGATAAAATACAGTATAATTTATTAGCTGATGTATTTTTTGCATTAACATCATAAATCGCAAAGTAACTTAAGGTCTGCACAGTATATATGTAGAGGAGTAAAAAGCAGAATATTTGCCCTCAAAATGTGGAGCAGTAGTATTAAGTAGCATGAAGTACCTCCAAACTGCTTAACTGCTAGTCCTTGAGTAAATGTACTTAGTTACTTTCCACCACTGATGACATGAATGCAGACTGTCACATATGTGTGATTTTGACTTCAGTGCACTCTCAGGTGATGCACCGCAGCAGCTCAACCAGCGAAACAAAGCCAAAAGCGTCAGTAAAACAAAGAAAACAAGTTGATCCTCTCATGCACGACGAGCTACTTAATAACACTCACAGGCTATTATAATTCCTGTGTTTACCTGAAGCTACCTGACCTGGGAGGTAGATCCAAAGCGCTGTGATGTGCAGGGTAAAATGACAGTCTGGGTTAATTATCTGTAAAGCTGTGAGGATTAGAGGAATTCACAATAAAATGCAACCCCGAGGGTGGCAGAGAGGTAGAACATGTTTCAAAGGGGAAGGCCTGAGGTCTCATACTAACAGAGACTCATCCAGAGAAGGGAGCAGTGTTAAAAGTCAACCTGAAGAGGATGTTCTCATTAACTGTTTGTATGTTTTCCTATGAAAAGTAACACACCAAAATTCATACATATCCCACATTATGATGAGGCAGTAGTCTGTGTGTAACCCATGTATTTTTGAAGGACTGATCACACCAAGGTGCTGAGGAGAGTTACGAAGGAAGCGATCCTTTGACGTGTGAACTTTGGGTGAACTGTAAGTCATTTTAAGGTACGTTTTCACCATGTTTCTTCTCTTCCTAAAGACTTAAATCTAACCTCCCTAACTTCACGTAACTTTGGTTAAGAACGTAACATCAGTTGTGGGCTGCTAATTTGCAGCATGTCACGAACCATTGTGTATCGCCAACACGTTCTCATTCCAAGTCATCACACATCACCACTTTGACCCCCTTTACACCTGGTATTAACATGAGTCTCTGGTGTCCACATCCAGACCCGTTTGCTATCCGATCACGCCCCGTCCCGCTGACGTCACATCCTCCTCTTCTTCTTCTGCAAACATTTCCGGCAGCAGACTACAACATCATATCCTGTGCGCCGCAACAACAACAACAACAACAACAACAACACAACAACAACAACAACAACAAGATGTTAGCCGCCCGTGAAGTTGCATTATTGTATGGACTCCTTGTTTTTCAACGTTACATTACATATTTCTACGTACATGATGCTTCAATGTCTTAGAAAAAGGGACAAGTTGCTCTGCCCCTAACACTCCTTTGATAGTACCCTTTGCCTTTCTGTATGCAAGTTTTAAGTGTTATATTTTTCATTGACACTGGAGCCAGGACTGGTTGTAGCCACTGTCCACCATTATCTTTGCCATATCTTCATAGATGGCGTGGTTGCGGTACAAAGTGTTCAGTTTCGCCTAGACACTTTTGTCGGACTAAATGGAGAGCAGACACTTTGTCTCACTGTGACTCCATCCTTGGCTATCATCCATGTTTTCTTTTTCTTGGCAGTTGCTAGCTGGTGAGGGTTGTTGCTGTTTTCTTCTTCCTGTGTCCAGCTGGCGCACTTCGCTTCCGTATTTCCGCCCATGTGGTTGTTGCATGTGGATTAGAGACGTATTTGCATTTACACTTGTGTTCGATGTGGTCACCCTGACCACCTTCAGAAATGGTTTGGCAGACTGGATAACAATCCGGCCTCAATGCGTTTTGAGTGTATTTACACGTGTACTTTCATGTGGTCAAGAGCAACCCGATTGCAATCCAATCACAAAAAACGCATGTTATTGCCAGGTGTAAAGGGGTCAGTGGACTTTTATGTCTACATTTTACATGTTAGGTGTCCTCCTGCGTCTGCTGTTGGTGTTCCAGGACGACGCTACCAACACAGGGGCGTCAACAAAAGCAAAACGTTTAGGAAAAACATCATTTGGCTTCACATTCATTCGGAGAGCGAAAGTCTGGGGTTTGTTGGATCCATAGCTGCCATCTGCCCGAACGGGAGTTTTCAGCTCCTGATATTTGGTTGTTACTGGCAGGTGTCATCCAGCCAACTGGCAGCGCCTCATAACACCACGGAACTAACACCGCCTGTCCACGTATCATACTGTCACGAAAGGTGGCTTTTGGCATCAGGTGTCTGACGCTGAAATTACAGACAAAGCATCAGTATTCAGCGACCTCGGGAAGAGACCAAGCTGACACTAGGATAAAACTGTTCATTTAGGATATAACTATTAAATTAAATTCACATAGAATATCATTCAAACTACTGTATGTGGATTCGTTGCCCTGAAATACAAATGAATAGTTTTTCATCTACTCATAACAGATCACATATAGCAAGGACGTAGATTTTATTTTTGTTGCTGGTCGTTCCCTGGGAAACACTGAGCATCAAACACTTAATTTTCCACATTCTGGTAAATTTTTCAGAACCAGTTTGCATCAATTTCAGGTGGAAATGTCTTTAGTTTCGTCAAAATTAAAAGCCCCCTGCTACTATCATGTTGTTATAATTGAGGTACAGTTGCACATGTTCAAATGATGTGTCCCCTGTATCTGTTAAAAATATTTTGTCCATCTGTGTTTCTACATTTAGAATTTTCTTGGATCAATAAGTTGTGTGTTTTTATTTTGTAAAATGTGATGAATTTTTGTAGATTTTTCTTTTAATTTATGAACACAAATTCAATACTTTTATCACATACTATGGTTTATTGACTTAAATAAACTTTTAGCTTAGAATGTGAAGACTTTAGGGATATAAAGCATTTGAAGATACTCCAAGAAATGACATCACAATACGCAAAAATACCCATGTAGGCACAGAGTTTAAAGGGTTAAAATGTTATTCACCAATCAAGTAAAAGTAAAATAGATTCAGACCCATCCCTCGTGCAAATCCTATTAAAAGTTTTGGACAAAAAAGCTTTACATATGTGAGCATGTCAGAGTCCATTATATTGAGGCCTACTTCCTGTATTTGGACTGTGGTTGCTGGTGGAGGGTGAGAAACAGAAATCCATTGAGAGGCCAGTAATTAACTCCTTTACTGTAATTAAAACACTCGAGTCTCTTAAGGGTGTCAGGCTCCTAATGAGTTGTGACATTTTAGAGGCTCCGTGTACCCAAAACTGTACTGTCACCGTGCGCTGGCCACAGCAGACGCAGAGAGTTCCTCGCTGCAGCGCAAAGGAAGTGCTGAAGAAAAAAATAAAAGGCGAGGGGAAGAAAGAGGAAGATGGGACGCTTTCATCGCCCGAGAAGGGTAGAGAGAGGAGGAAATAATGAAATATCAGGGCTTTGTGAAAAATAGAAAAATAAAAATGGGGGGTGCAGGTAGGGGTGCGGCAGGAGGAGGAGGACGGAGGGGGTGAGGGGGGGTTAGGAATTGTGTCTGAAACATTTTGTATGACCTCCTCCCTCGCCCATCCATCAGGCAGGCTGGCTCATTATTCTAACTAGCCAGTTCTTTTCTTCTGTTGCGGGACGCCATCAGCTGCAATCTGCATGCCAATTATCGGCCAGACCCCCTGATACCCCTGCATGGAAAATGATCTGTCAAGGAAAAAAAACGAAAAAGCGAGAAGGCTTGTGCACTGTAGCCCCAATCTCTCCAACTCCCCCCCCCTCACACACACACACACACACACACACACACACACACACACACACACACACATCCCCCCTTTTTACACTCTATTCCTCTCTCTCCGCTTTCCTGTACAGCAGTGACAGGGCTTCCTAGAAAATTAATCTATGGAAAGAGAAGAAAAAAATTATAAATGTAGCTATTCTCCCACTCCGGCCGCTCAGTTCTCTGGGCTCCGGAGGGCAGGGGAAGTGGAGTTTGTGATAATTGCCAGGGAGAGGGGGGCGATAACAAAGGGACACTCTTCCCCTGAATGTTACACTAAGGGCAAGAGGAGCGGTCATGAAGCAACCATCATGCTTTTTACGCTCCCAGGTATGCTCCCTTTCTTCCTTTCACTCCCATCTATTTCATCATCGAATTACAGATGAGATGAGCTGCCATTTCTGATCACTCTCTTGATCTCTTAACTGTGGCGGATAGGCAGCGCCAGGAATAAAGAAATTTGATGTCAGCGGGCCATCCTGTAATCGCTATAGCCACGTGAACTGTGCCCGACGATCATAAACAAAGCCTGAATACATTTGAAAGTCACAATTGACCATTTGCTAAGTCTCACCCCGCTTGGTTACGGTTGCTAAGCCTGTCAAGCTTTCAGGGCCTGCATGGCATGTATGCAGTTTATGACCGCTGTATTAACGTGCTCCTCAGATGGTTCAAGTATGAGATTTTAAGTCGTAATGTAGAAACAACACTGACGCGACAAAGAAAATGTTTTGCATTAAGTAAAGTGAAACAATTTAAAGCTTTATATTAGGGTACGATGCGGGAAGATGCCCCCTACCTCCTTGAATCCTCTCCTAACCAATACATGGCACTAAATATACTCAACACATGTAAATGCTACAGTGAATGCTGACATTTCATCTGATTGCTGATCTATTTTCTTGTCACTGGAAAATAGTGATCTATGTATTTATGTATGTACACATATACTGTATGTATGTAAACATCATATCATGCATACATGCATGCTCTTATCATGACGGCTCAACAGCAGATGGAGACATGAAATACAATTTTTTCAATGTATGTAATAGTCATTAATTATGCAAAATAAAGAAAAAGCATGTTGGCCGATTCTAATATTTTGTTTTAAAGCCAATATTTGCCGATACTGATGTGCCGATATTATGTGCATTCCCAATATGTAGATAGATATATAGATAGATAGATTAGACCCTTTGGGCCAAAACCCCTCAGATCATCGTGCCTCAAAATATTATTTAGAAAGTTTCTCTAGTATATAGTCATATATGACTTTATATAGTTCATATCTATATATTGCAGAAGTATAGCACTGTAGTTTCAACAGCTTGCTAGCATTATTAGCTAGCTAGCTAGCCATCATTAGCATTGCTAGCTATCTAGAATTAGCAAACACTTTTAGCTAGCATGCCGGAGGAAAACATGCTGAAATGAAAACACTTGGTCCAAGGGAAAAGCTACACTGCTTCTAGATTAGTGTGGATGGACCAGTTTGGACACACTGTTCTAGATAGTCCATTAATGTGTTGGGTTGTGATTTTAGTTTGTTTTAGTTAGCTAGATATCTCGTTTTGAGCTCAGGGGTATTGGCCCACTAGTAGGGCAAGATGCCCTCTTACAAGATTTTCATTTCTGTGCTTCAACAACAAAATTGGCAACTGCACCAATTTATGTTTATGCATCATCATCCTGGGCACGCTAAAATCATATCACATCTTATAAGAGGCGTCCTCCCCATTTTACCCTTGTTTTTTTTCCCAGGCTTGTTTCTGCACCATAATATTGCCCCAAACCAACAGAATATTGCGTTGTCTCACTTGTTACCAGGGTAAATGCCAAAAAATAACTTTTCTTACTAATCTGGGTGACTCTACATGGACAGCAACTCACAGTTAAAACCTGATATAATAATCTCACCAGATGATCCATGTGGAAGACGTGGAAATGGAGAAAGAGCATTGTTCTTACATTTCAAATATGAAAAGGAAAAATGTAAGATAAGACCATTTGTATATCACTCACCCTGTGTTACATTGAATATTTGAAGAAGACTTTGTTTTTCTCACATGCCTCCACGCTGAACGGAGAATCCAAAAAGGCAAACATTCTCGATGAATTGAAGTAAATGGTCCACATTTACCAACAGCAAAACTATGTCAAAATATCTGTTTACAAACTGTCACACAACTCCTGCAGTATCACCCGAACCTTATCTAGTGTGATCAGTACTTCTCAACCACATGCATTTTCGCCAGAACCATAATATTTGAAACATGTCTGAACGGACAAGTAGTTCGCCTGCGCTGTGTTTTAAATTGTGAGGGTTTAGGGAAAAATCGGCATGATGTTGTTATACGTGGTCCCAGTTTACATCAATTGCTCAATAATTTTCTTAGTTTTTGGACTCTCTGTTCACCATAGAGGCGCACGTTTTCTTTCCTAATTCAATGTAACACAGGGTGAGTAATTAGCATACACATGATTGTTTGAGGGTGAAGTTTTTCTTTCGTCAGCCTCATGTATGCTACTTCGATATGTGGACGAATCCAAACAGGCCTCCTGTGCCTGAGTTATGTTTGCTATACGTATGAATGAGCACTCACTGGTCAGAGGAGAGGTTTAGCTAACGGTCAATTTAGTTTTAATTATGACTCTATTTTCTTTTGTTTCCAGCTACTTTCTGAGACATGATGAATAAGTGAAATAGGTGGCCGTCAAATCGATCTAACAATGGGACATAATCACAACACCACATATACAAAGTTACACTTTGCCGTCTGGTCGTAAAGCCAAATCCCCGTTGTCCCTTCTTTAAGAGATGAGGCAATGAATCTATGTGTGAATGGCAGTCGAGTAAAAAAACCCCACAAAGCCAACCTGATCCTGATTTCCAGCACAGAGAGGAGAAGCACTGAAGCCAGCGGAGGAACAGTCAGTCGGCAGAAGCAGCGGAGAATTGGGTTTGCTCTGTCTGCCTTTGTGGTGCATGTGTGTGAGCTTTGATTAAAGACAGAAGATTCTTTAAGCACATTAGGGCCATTTTGTCCAATTGTTTCACGCCCTCTTCCATATCCACCCGCACAAAAGATACAGACTGCAGCACAAAGCGATGCTCACCCTCTTTACTCTGCTCTATCACACTGAGCAGGCCCAGTGCAGCCACAAACAGGCGAGGACCAGAGGAATTATGCTCTTGTGTAGTACTAGTAGCAGCAGAAGCGTCAGTGTAATGTCTTATCACTGTAAGGGCAGATGAAGAATTGACACACAAAGGCAGAGGAGACAAAAGGCGCCATGTAGTCTCATGTTTGGAGCCCTAAAAATTACATATTTTCAAGTGAGTAAGTAAGAATCAAACACGCGTATCAGATAAAGAACTCTCACAAAGGAAACTGTAATATCTTGTTAATGCAGTGGGTTGCGGCAGCACTGATAGGGTCAATAATTGATATGGTTGTAGTGGCAGGGACCCACTTCTGTAGCCTGCAGTGCACTCGTGTAAAATCTGTGCAGCATTAAACTAACAGCACATGCATTCCATTTGCAATCATCCCCTAAATTCAAAGTCTCGGGGTCTGACGCGGAAATGCAGCGAACAAAACTGCATTTCAATATTCACAGAGAAGAGGAAAATGACTCTGTTAGCATACTCAGTAAGAGAGCTGAACCCAGGCCAGCCAGCCACCATACCCTAGAGTAATAATTAAGAATCCTGTCGCTGAGTTGTCAGTAGTCAATTACACCTCCTGTTCACTCGGGCGCACGATCTGACTGCAAGCAATGCGAAGACACTGGAGCTGTCATCAGAGATGGAAAAAGAAGGAAAATGACTGAAATGAAGATTACTGTGGAGTGGGGATTTTGAGCAGGGTTTAACAGTCTCTGTCAGGAGGTGAGTGCTGAATGCGAGTGACCAAACGCCCTCCCAAACATGAAACCATTATTGCCGATTACACAGAACGGGGACTTTGGTGGTGCATTAATTGAAGCTTTGGCTTGCATCAGTTTCCAATTACTTTTATGCTAGCCTACGGTTAATGCGGTGACAATGGATGGTAGGAACACGCTCCGCAGACGGAGGACTGGGTATGAAGTGAGGGGAGGTTCTTGTTGTCATTGAGTGTGAATATAGTCGGATGTGGGAGGCGGAAAGGCTGCAGTGCTGTTCCTCTGAGCACGACTATGGAAATGTTCAGCAGACAGAAGTGGATCAGGCCAAACACCGACAGCTCAGTGCGTGGAGCTGATGATGGCCCACGATCCTGCTGTATCCTGCTAAACAGCACCTGGAGGCAGCTTCACCAGCGAGTACAGACTTAGTTACACTGGAGTTTTACACATCACGAAATTAAAATGGGTTGCACCACACAAAGAGTTCTTGTACATACATATAAACCAGTAACTATCGATGTAGCTGTTGCCAACTCACCTCAGTGACAACAGTAAGCCAAGATTGAAATGCTGTAATGATCTACAGCAGTGGTTCCCAACTGGTGGGTCGCGGTCCAAAAAAGGGTCGCAGGTCCATTCTGAATGGAACGCACATGACTCACAAACACATCAAGTTTGTAAAAAGAAACACACTTTATTTTGAAGTACAGTGAATTTTCAGCACAAGCTTTTATTTTGAAGTGCAGTGACAGAGACAACAAGGCAGCTCTACGACATGGCCAAACACTAGTATGACGCTGAATATATTAAACTTTGTGGACCTTGAACTAATGACTGAGGAGAAATCTGGACCCTGATCTGGAGTTTAATTATATGTCACAAAAATAACACACTTAAAATGACAAAACATTACCGCAGTGACGTTAGCCTAAATGACCACATAGGGCTAATACACAAACTTCGTAATGGATTTACGAGTAGTTGGTATGACCCAATCAAGATCAGGTTAATGTGATCAGGACTGGGTCATGTGAGACTGTCCTCCGCAAGCATCTTTTATATTTAATGTTTATATTTATGTTTATTGTTACAGTGACCTCTAGTGGTCATAGTAATTACGACCAGAGCAAAGGAGGAAGTCAGGTGATGTAGGGCATAGGGTTCTGAATCGCACAATTTTTCTTTTTACTTTCAGTAGGTACTGCAGCTGCCCTTAAAAAGTACGTGAACTTTGACCCTTGTGCTTTTATATCCGTTACCTTGGAGATAAAACAAAAGCCACTTACCGCGTTTCCCAGAGACGGAGATCGACCCGGAGAGCTCTGCTGTTTTTACATTGCAATGTATGTAGTTTAACTTTTAAGTGATTGAATGTGCTGTCATCCGTCATTGCGACTTCTGACAGTTGTCAATCAGCTGTCATCTGTTTGCAGCTCAGTCGATGTGACGTATCGTCCGCTGTGCAGACGATTGTAGGTCAGAACTGCCAGAAAAGCATGCTGGCTTTCATACTGCAAATTTGGACGGGATGTAGCAGAACATCCTGGTATTTTTGGCATACTGCATTTCCCATACTATGTATTGGAACATACTAAATCTACCTCTGGCGTACTATATTGTATGGTAGTATGGGGATTGGAAAAAAACGCTGGAGGCTGCTGCTTGTGTCTCGTGAAACCTTATTCATGTGAGTTAACTTTTGTAACACACTTAACTTAAGTTACATACATAACATAAGTTACAGATCAAACAGGGGTGTAACAATACGAAAATATGTATTAAACCGTTCAGTACGAGGGTTTTGGCTCGGCACACATTACAAGCGACTTAGATCAGGCATGTCCAAAGTCTGGCCCGGGGGCCAATTGTGGCCCGCAGACCAATTTTAACTGGCCCTCGGCTTGACTTTCAAAATATACCATATGTGGCCCTTTACACAATAATGGTTAATCGAGCAGGATCACTTTGCATTTTTACCCTTCACCTCACATCGACAGGACTATCATACAGTTTGTAGGCAGGCATCACAAAGTAATAGTTCATTAAAAGATAAAAATGGTTGCATTTGTCTTACGTACGACCAGCTTCATTTATGAGTGACACTTCATAATTTTGAAAATGGAAAAAATGCCTTTAAATTAAATACGATAAACATAAATATAAACACTGTAGCTAGTCATGTGCCACATGATGACTGGGAGCTACTGCACGAGGCTCAAATGCTACTGTTCAGTACAAAGTGACCTATGGATGGTTATGTGCCTTGCTTAAGGGCACGTTTACACTGACAAGAGTTGTGAGCACTTCTCATTGACTTTCCTCTGCCAGCAAAATTCCACCAAACACCAGAAAGGCCACGACCTGAAAGAGAAGTGATGTTTTAGCAGAGTTTCCACACTGACCTAGTTTTGTTCATTCTTTTTTTCCTTTCTTTGAAAACTGAAGCTACTGTAATTATTACCTCTATTGAGGGCCACATTTAATACCCTCATGCATTATTAGCTGGATTTGCTACAAAACAGATTAAACAGGAGCAAGAAAGGCTTAGGTAATTTGATAATTGCTTTTGGCACCTGTGTTTTGTGCTCGTCTCCCTGCAGCCGAGCAGAAAGAATCCCCGAGCAGAGTTTGGAGCTTTGCAGTGACGGCAGAGAGGGCTGAGGAGCAGCTCAGCACCCCGCTGTGTGACGCTCTGAAAAGGCTACGCACTCACGTCTGCTCCACATTGCCCCTGCTCAGCATGTCTTAGATTCAACCACATCCAGATTTTTATCACAATATGAATTAAACCTTGATTTTCTGTCCACTCAGCAAGAGAGCCCCACCAGTGATATTGGGGATACATCATTTCACACTGTGGACAGGCAATTCGCAAAGGTATGCAAAGGAACATAAACTGACTTCCTTTTTTTTTTTTTTTTTTTGGTGATGGCCTCAAAATTGCAATAAAGGTTCTTGACACTGATTTGTATTTATTTATTTCATTTCTCACCTATCCTCGTATTCAAACCCTTTCTGTTTCGACCGGGTCTCTGAGGATTCTTGCTTGCAGGAGGGAAAAAAAAAAAGAAAATTAAAATCCATCAGCTAATGTGTCGCCTGGTAATGAAATAAGAATCTGACACTCTCTCGCATTGAAATGCAAAAGAGGTGTCCTGGCGTTACCCTGGCAATTTATCATAAAAGCCAGTGAATTTCTACTTAATATACATGAGGTACAGTGAATTATTACAGGGCTTGCCATTATAACAAACTTCTCAAAGTGCACAGACAAAAGGGTCAAGTATATTATTTTCCCTTACGTCACTCGGACGGATGATCTAAATGGCTTTCTGAAGTTGGGGAATTTCATACTTTCTTTGAATATGTTTTATACTTTGTCCCATTTCGCACAATGCAACCCTTTTTACCCTCTGTTCCCTTTTTTTTTTGCGGCGAAGAGAAAAATGGAAGAGAGCGGGAACAGAGAGGCAGGGCGAAAAATGTCACCTGCTAGTATCAGAGTGCTTTTCCACAGCTCTAATTCATCTCTGCCAGCAGCATGTCTCTACTTTCCTTTTCTTCCCGACTGCACCAAAATGAGGCCTTATAAGTCCACTGATTCATCCAGTCGTCAGCCTCTTGGCTTTTTTTTTCCATTTATGCAAAAGTAACATTAACAACAGCAAGAAAGAAACCTGCATCAGACTGATGAAACAACAACAACACACAGAGAGAAACTCTCATGATTAATCATTCCTTCTTAATCTAGTGATTCTGCCTGGTTCAAATAATCAATAGTTTACAATGCTTGTGATTGATGTATGAGCCGGCGATATTTAGAAAGTGTTCTCACTGAGGGACAATGCTGAATAATGCCCAGTAATATTAACTGTGGTCATGGGCCCTTGATTATGTTTTAAAATGCAGGAGCAAACTTTGAAAGACACATATTTGGCAGCGGGTTTGGAGGTAATTTAAAACAAATTTCCTGCACTTCTACATCACCTGCACGAGTCTAGGTGAGATAGATTTTGTGAAAACCAAGAATGCACCAAGAACAGCATCACTGGCTGGGGCCAAAACAGTTTGTTGAATCAGGTGTGGAATGGGAAGCAAACAGTTTTTGACCGTGTTGTGGAAGCATGTTGAAAAGCTTGAAGTACTAGCGTGTAAAACTGAATTGCTGAATTGAATAATGATTACATATGAACAATGCTGTTGCCCTTCTGTGTTATGGTAAGCATGTGTATATTGTATTGAGAATAAACGGATTGCCAAATCCAAAGAGATAACGTACACTAGTCACTAGTTTATTGCAACCAAGAGCCCGCATCCAGAACAAGTTGGGCCCTCGGTGGCTTGTTTAAACATTTTGTTTTGCTGAAAAATCACTACACAGTTACAGATCTGTTACGATGTTCAGATATGAAAAATACTGAATCATGTTACTATTCTGACTAATTTTACCTCAAAATAACTTAAAAGGCCCCCAAAGCTCTCTTTAAGAAAAAGCAATTGTATACTTCTACTTCAGCAAGATGGTGTCACTCTGAAGTTGTTGAAAATGGCTCTTGGTCAATGACAGCATGATACGCAGCCTGGTACCGTTATTGTTAAACAGAGCCAGGTAGCGTCGAGGGAAATGCAGTGGGACAACAACAAAAGTAAAGGCCAACATCACCACTTTATACAGCCAAAGAACTTCTATAAAAAAAATGAACTGCTTGGCAACCAGACCAGGCCTCTGATTGAGACAGGCCTTTGTTTGTCAGTGTAGCCACACTGGGCTAGTAAAAGGGACCGGGCTTTTATTTAAAGTTTTACAGTATGTTCGATCAGCACTGCCTGGTTTTACCGTTTCATCAGATTTCAGTAACGGTAGAAGTTAAAGCTTCACACACCCGTGGGAAAAAGTTTGTATTAAAAGTTTGATATCTGATTTTATGAACCGATATTAGGTCATTCAAATGAACGTCTATTTGAATCAGATGAACTGATTATTTTAAGCCAGAACGAGTGAAAATAAACTGAGGCAGTTTGTCTGGGGCCCCTAAATGACTAAATCTGCCCCTGATGATGAGAGCACAGGATGGAAGGAGAGACAGAGAGATTTGTTCTCAAAGAATTCCATCTAAAACTGAAACTAAAACAAAGCAGTCTGTAGAAATCGAAATAAGTCACTTTCCATTGATGAACATTTGACTGTTGTTGATTCAGAGAAGGTCCACTGTCTGTCTGTCTGTCTGTCTGTCTTTCTGTCTGCTCCTAAACATCGATCAGCTGTGTGAATCACAGGCTGTTTAAATACAATCACCTGACTGCAGGGACTGTACGATGATATATTTTTAAAGAGAAGGAAAAGTGGAGCAGTGAAAACATAACTTTGCTCACCCTAATTGAATAATGGGGATGCTTTGCTCCACTTGCTCCGTTGCTCAGGCGCCGGTGTGTGCTGCATTGTGTCATTTGATTGATGAGTTTTGTCAAGCGACAGCCTAAAACAGTTTATGCATCTGTCACATGAATGATTAATGAAGAGGAAGCTAATATCACCTCAAACATGTTTATGGCTCCAACAACCTCCAAAACTTAACGCATCGTCGTTGTCAATATGTCCAACACATTACAGTGAAATTATGATTGTGTATCACGTGTGGCGCAAAAGAAATGCTTGATAAAATCCAACTGTGTTGTTGTTGAATTGTATTATTTCACTGTTAGAGTTCTTTACATCCTTCAATGAATAAATATGAACTGATTTATAATCAAAGACCTCACCAGAGCTTTGATAGGTGACCTAACTGGAGCCCTGGGATGGTGAAAATGCATTATGAGCGACACATCCAAGTGTTTCGCCGCAGAATGAGGACTGTCATATCAACATATGATGCATGTAGTCACTGATAATGTATAATTTATATGACACATTTTCACTGAGGCAGGCATAATGCCATTATCATATTGGGGAATGTTTTTAGTTCTCCCAGGGGACGTCTCAACAAATCACCACGTCTCAAGCAAACCAGGGCCAAAGATTAATGATAAACATGACAAGGACAAATTAGAATATGCAGAAGTTAGCATGTGCGGGCCACACCAAATATCCCCGGGCTAAATAAATAGACATGCGCTCCCTGTTGTCCAATTTTATAAATAGTCCTGTCGGCCTGTTTATGAACTACTACAGTATGTGTTTTTATATGGACAAAGGCTTCAGCTGTCAGGTGTGATAATAACTGCAGACACGGAGTGAATGATTATTGTTACACATCAAGTCGTCAGCACGGCTAAACTGAGCTAGCAGCAGTGGTGGAACTCAGATACTTTACTTGAGTAAAAGCAGTGAAACCACGGTTTAAAACAACCCAACCGCCAGAAAAAAATGTTGGCATTGTACGTTTCTGTATGTTAAATCTGTACGTTTTTAAGTAGAAGATAATGTGTGATTATAGATCATTTTTTCAAACACGTTTTGGCTTAAAATTCCAGCATTTTGTGGCACTATTACAGCTGGAAACGCGGTCATGTCATGGGAAAAGAAAAATTTTCATGCCGCTATCTCTGCTGGGAAAACAGTGACTGGTCGCTAAAAAACCGTCCAGGTTTGATGGCTGAAAAGCTGCTGGAAAACGGCGGTGGTGTGCTAAAACACAACTGGTTTTGTTGTTTGTTTATTATTGTTATTATTGTAAATTTATTACGTATGTTGATCTGTTCCGTACATCTATTGCACATCTGTCCATTCTTGGAAGACGGATCCCCCCTCAGTTGCTCTTCCTGAGGTTTCTACCGTGTTTTTCCCTGTTAAAAGGGTTTTTCCGGGAGTTTTCCCTTATCCGCTGTGAGGGTCCTGTGTGTCGTATACTGTAAAGCCTCGGAGGCAAACTGTGATTTGTGATATTGGGCTTTATAAATAAAATTTAATCGAATCGAACAGTGGTCTGCAGCTTGGCAGGTGTCTCACCAAGGTGTCACACCATCCACCATCCCACCCACCTCCAGATGACACAGTCAGTTCATACACTCCGTCACTTTAGAAACATTTATATGATACACATAACGTAACATGCAAATGTAACGTATTCTCAGTTTAAAGGAGCGTTCAAAGCCAACATTTTTTTTCTTCTGGAGACTGGGCTGCCTAAAACCATATCGAGACAGTAATTTTAATTTGGAAATATACCTGTTAAATGGTAGATGAAAAGACAAATGCCACACTCATGTCTGTCTACAGTCAGGAGATGTTAGCTTAGCTTAGCTTAGCTGAAATCTACCAGCATCTGTGAAGCTCACTTGATAACACATTATGTCTTATTGGCTTAATCCATACAGAAAGTTATAAAAACAATTGTGCCTATAACATCCTGGAGTCTTGTCGTCACCTCAACCGTGTCATTTTAGCACTTTTTGTACAGATTACAGAAACAAAATATAATATTTGAATTTGTGACTTTTAGAGGTGTTGGTAAGTAGATTCTATTTTTATTTTTACCACTGGACAGAGGTCGGCCAGCTGCAGTTTGGAGTGAGAATGTGTTGGCCAAAGCGAGAGGGTCGGGCGACACCAGCTGCGGTCCACGTGGAAGGCGTTCAACATGGTACCATCTGAACCACCACACAAAGGCTTGACCAGCAGGCCAGGATGTTGATGAAACAGAATAAGGACAAATATCGAAATATCTCTCACTCACACACTGAAACGGAAGTCAAACACAGCAGAGACAAGCGCTGGAGAGGCCTAAAGGACAGCGTGTTGTTCATGCTACAATATGGTTTACTGATTTGTTGATGCTCTCATTGTCACATACGGAATATTTAATCTATAACAGTGCTTCAGATTTATTGAACTGGTCATGTTTTGTTTGTACCAAGTAACCTCAGGTGTTAAATAATGTTGAGTAAAAGGTTCGATATTTCCCTCTGAAATCTAGTGAAGTATAAAAGAGCAGATGATGGAAATACTCAGATAAAACACAAGAACCTCAAACAGTAACCGAGAGTAACCTCTTGAGTCTGACCGTGAGAATCTCTCCGAGCGCCGCCTGTGCCGAATCACAGAGGTAACTTTATTGTTTTTGATGGGGAGCATAAATCCCAATAACCATCAGCAGTGAGTGCTGAGCCATTAGCCCCCCTGAGTGACTGTCACATCCAATGGAGAAGCCACTCCTCCATCTCCACCTGAGGCTCCGGAGATGGATGGCCTGCCGCTCCGTGGCGCGCTGGCTCATTTCTGCCCCGGTACAGAAGTCAGTGCTGATTAAAATATCCACACTGGGTCCTTATTTCTATTACCAATTCACTCAGCCAGTCCAGACCCTCTCAATTAAAGCGCTTGGGCCCAGATGAATGGAGATGAGGGGGTGAATGGTAGCTGACAGAATTACAAACGCTCACAGTCACAATTTATCCTCCTGACAATTAGGAGCAATTTGTTTCATGCTAACTCATCCTTAAGGTTTCAGAAGGTCTTATTTGATATCAACAGGAGCGGCTGCAGCTGTCACAATCCCCCAAGTGCCACTCTCCATTTTGATTATACACAGCTGACTGCACTTTACAGTACAAGTAATGGGTTCCTCGATCCTTTTCTTACACATAAATGAAATGTTTATACAGGCCATGCTGAGAGAGATTAAGTCAACTTAGTAGTCTCTAAAAAAACATAACTCGACCTCCAGGACACTGATTCAGCCTCGTGATTCAGAACTTCCTTCAAAATCTGCGCTTTCTCCCACCAGATCTTATTCTGCCGCCCGCACAATTAGATTCACAACGGTAATTATTATAACAGGTTATAAGGCAACACAGGAATATGTAAGCTTTTTCGACAACCTTTTAACTCCAGCCGCAGCTATGAAAACTGGGGAAAAAAAAAAAAACGATGGCGACTTTTCAGCGAGAATGTCTTAGGCTCGGGCACAATGGAGTACAGCTCTCAATGACTGAGCCACTTTCTTTAGCGGAACCACTAAACTTCTATGGCGATATTCTATTGTGCTTTGAAAAAGGGCTTTTGAAATGCATTAGCACTACACACTTTCTGAAGAAAGACCAAGCACGGATTTGATACATAGCGACGGAACAAAAAAAGAGAAAGAAAAAAATAAATAAGTAAAAGCAGGATGCAATCTTTCTTTTTTTTTTTTTTTTTTTTAAAGATTTGCCCGGCCCCCTTGAGATCTCTCCTTCATTGTTTGCTGACGACTTGATACTGCAAAGTTCTATCTATTTTTTTTTTTTTTTCCCGTCTTCTTCTTTTTCTTCCGCCGTAGCAAATTTGTTTTCAGGCTCCATAAAATAGCCTTTTCTTATTTCAAGCAGCAGTGTATGCAGTGGAAAATCTTTCACATAATATATCCTTAAAAGCACATTACTCTGTCCCATACACCGTTAAGAGTTAAGAACACAGTTAATATTTACAGTTGGAAAAAAATGGGAGAAAAGGAAAGGATTTTGCCAGGGAATAAAACACCCCCACCCACGTATACACACTCACTCTCAGTGCAGCAGTTGAACAATTGCTATTCACAATCCTATCCTTAATGCCTAAGACCAACATAAAAGAGGGGAGTTTAAGAATATAGGGATAAGCCCTTTCAGCTTTTCTAAGTCTTAAGGCTGGTTTATGCTCCATGAATACTGAGCATCGGCAGCCAGTGCTGTTGCCACTCTAAATAGATATTACAATGATTTGGGAACAATGCGTTCGACTGATTCCCTCAGACACAAAAATACATATATGTGTATATATAGTGAATAGGAGGCAAACATTAGCGCTCCCTGACAATACAAGCATTTTTGATGTAGAAGGGTAGAGCAAGATTAATGTCTGAGCGAGAGAAAAGGCGAGATACCACTTTGGGTGTTTGCTGGGAAAGCTGCAGCGGGAAGATGCTTTGAGAGTCTAAATCCCCCCCTGAGTACAATGCAGGGCTGCTGATACAACCAACAGACACGGGGTCACCTCCCCTCAGGGAGACAATGGAAGCACAACAACAAAACTGGAGTGAGGAAGCACTGGGGACTGTGCCGGCACAAAGGCATCGCAAGGAAGGCAAAGGGGGGAAATAAGGTGGGGAAAAATGCAATTTGCCAGCGTTTTCCATCATTATTATTATTGCTAATAAGCATCAAGGGCTGCTGAATGTCAGCAGTGGGAGAAGAAAGTGACCATTCTCCAAAAAATCTCATCCGCTCCTTTTGCGTTGGCAACATGAGAAGCAAGAAAATTAGACTACTGTGCACGTCTGCTTCTATCGTACTAAATGACAACATATGGGAGCGTTTAATATGCTAAAAGATGATTTTGAAGAGGGCCGTCTCGCAGCACAAGAGAGGTATGGATAAACAGTCCTCTTTTTTTTTTTTTTTTTTTTTTTTTGCCACTTAAGCTTTCCAAACGGCCTCAGGGCTCCAGAACAACTCCGACCCTTGTGTCTCCTCTCCCAATCCAAGATTAGCCTGTCTTCTTGTCTTAATCCAGCAGAAACGCTGCATCCTGACTCCAACACCTCTCCACAATTACTGCACTCCATAATCCCCTGCCTGCCTCCATTTTTCCCTACTGCTTTAAGAGGGGTAAAGATCAGGGGTGAGCACTCATCCCCGAGCCCTCCCCTGCCTCTCACCATGGCAGTTAAGTGTCTGTGGAAATCATAGAATGAGTAAGCCTTGTGACAGCTTATTAATACTTCTCTCTTCTCTAGGGTTTACCAATGGTCAGTCCTTAAGTATACTGTACTGGATTAAAAGGATTTGCTTGTAGCTCAGGTTGGCTTCTGCAAAGAGGTATTTCGGCGCGATTCTCCCGCTCTGTTCGTACTAAGATGTCACTTGAAGGGTCTTGAGTTGCATTGTGCGCAAAGGCTGATGGTCTACCAGATATAATGTGGAACATGAGGCTAAGGTCTTTTTCATGGTCAGTACCTCCTATGATTTCAAGTGGCACTTGATCCGCTCGGGGAGCAGAAGCACTCAAGCCCAGGTCTGAAATACAGTAACCAGATGAACTGAGCGAGCGGCTCTTTATGGAGCAAACTTTGATAGTTTTTACTGCTGTTCCAAAGAATGACCACCGCAGTTCTCCTCCACTTAAAGCTGCTGTTCGCCGCAGTGTACACAGCTGAGCAACAATGACTGTGGCGCTTACAGAGACGAGAGATGTGCTTAAATGAATCATCCTGCTGGCTTAGCATAGCTTGGCTGCCTCTGTGCTCTGGATGTCTTTAATGCGTTTGTTTGCCTGCAGGCCCTCCGATTCTTTCTTCCCGCTTTCTCTGCTTTCTAGCCCGGATAGATTATATTTTTT
Source organism: Epinephelus cyanopodus (assembly GCA_026686955.1). Taxonomy (NCBI): domain Eukaryota; kingdom Metazoa; phylum Chordata; class Actinopteri; order Perciformes; family Serranidae; genus Epinephelus; species Epinephelus cyanopodus. The sequence goes on from CM048920.1 coordinate 9,920,003, forward strand.
TTTTATATTTATTTCAAAACCTAAATGGACTTGAATCGATCAATACCTCATTGTGTGTGTGACGAAAGCTGCAAGGGAAGGGGGGGGCAACCAATATGACAGATGTTACAATTCAGATTTTCTTTTCATTCTTTTTCAAGTAAACACAATGGCATATCGAAAGGCATTTCAAAAGCTGTTTTAAATTGATTTAAGTTAGCTCCTTGTCATAAAGCTGTGTGTTCACAAGTATCACAAAGATGACTGGGAATGGAGAAAGAGAGTAAAAGAAAGCTGCCTCCTCCAAGGACTCTAAGCCATTGTAGGCTTCTACCCAAGCCTTAGATTTAAAAAGGGACCAAGCCTGGACAGATTTGCTCAGAAGTCTTTTCAGAAGATATTTTTTGAGCCGGAGATAGTCATCATGGAGAATAAACAACTTACTTTCAGAGAAGGGAGGGACATGAAAGAATATGGAGGCAAAAATGTCCCACTGGTAACGAAATCAAGGAAAATAGAAGGGCATCAGAATCCTCTGAGCCTCCATATCAAATGTCCCACCCGATCTGGAATTCACAATAAAAAAGACAGCACTTGTGCATAATATAACGATTGACATGACATATCACTACAGCAGAGGAAATAAAATGGGGAAAGGAAGAGAGCCTTTTATGTTCAGAAAATATGATGTGATTAGGGCTTTTGATGCTGGAAGCTACTCATATTTTTTTTTCTCCCTCTGCATCAAAAGGTGAGATCTTAAGTTTTTCATATTTCTAGTTCTCCGTCGTATCGTTCAATATCTTCAAAAATTATTACTGCCGCATAACTGAATTAATCGACACAAGTACAATTGAGTTGGAACCTCTGTTGCCCTAGCTACAGGGACAATACCAGGGTTTTCATCCACTCTCATCTGTTCCATTTAGTCGACACGATTTTGGGAAGCTTCTAATCTGCCATGCCTCATTCCGACAGAACGGTGACCACAAATATGCTGCGTCCTCAAACTGTGATAGATGGCTGAGGCGGGAAGAAGAGAAAAGGCAGGAAGTTAGAGAGCGATAGCGGCTCACTTCTTGGAAGGGGGAAAAGGAGGGAGATGTGTTCCACTCTGCGGCGCCGGAGCCTCAGAGAGAACAAAACATGCAATTAGAGCAGCAATACACTGTGAAGTGGTCATTACTAGAGCTAATGAGCGCGCTATCTGTCCGCACATTAAAGCGCTCGCTAACGAGGGCTTGTTCATCATCGGCGAACACAAGTCATCGCATAATCCTATCTCCTGTCCTCTCATCCCCATAGCAGGGAGAGAGGCTCATTTGGGCAGGCGGTGGACAAAAGAAGCCAAACAAGGCACGAGGGTTTGGCTCCAAGAGACACTTTAAACTTGACCACAACACCATGCAGCCTCCTGGAAGCTCTGCGGCGTCCTCCAGCATGCTTGCATCATCGTGAATCTTTGCAAATACATCCCAAAATAGATGCACTTTTTAAAATCTGAGTCTTAGCAGACCAAAAAAGACATGATGACACTTTTTATTCTGGCTGAAGACACTTTTTATTCTGGCTGAAGACAACTTCAGGCTCTCTTTGAGGACTTCTCCTCAAGTTTCCACAACACAAGTACCACCAGCTGCCACAAGAGGGCACTGCAGCCAAGCATTTTCCCCCCTCCAACATGTGCTACTGCTGCTGCTGCTGCTGCTGCTGCTGTGTGGCATCCCATACTGTAAGCTGATAAAGACAAGACAGCCGATAGTTGCATCAGATAAAAGGGAAGGGAACACGCTCCATAGGGTTTGCAGATTCTTAAACACTTATTATCTATTTGATTCATTCCTGATTGCAAAATATTTTCACGGGCAAATCCTCCCACAGGGCGAGCAACCTCTCGCTGTCCCCCCCACCCCCCCAAACCCCAATCACGCTTTGTGTCCTTGTGTTTCTATTTACCCGAGAAAAGAAGGAGTTTGGGGGGTAGAAAGTTTAGTCTGCCACTGTCTCCCAGCAGCAGCAAATTTGTCACAATAAGATGAAATATTTGGCATTCACCCCCCACCCCCGCCCCCCCCACCCTAAATACAGCTTTACTGTAAAAAAGTCAAGGCGAGCATTTTTTAAAAGAGTGACTGACACAGGAGTGAATACATCTGTGTTCAAATAAAAGAATGCAAGAATGAAAGAATAAGGAGATGAATTTGGATTTATTTTTTCTCTCCCCGCATGTGTGTGTGTGTGTGTGTGTGTGTGTGTGTGTGTGTGTGTGTGTGTGTTTGTTTCCCTGCTGTCTCCACGGGGCAATGTTCTGGCAGTCACAATCGGATGAACAAGTTTTTCCTCCACCATTGTTGAGTCTCTAACACTCGGCTATGACTCACTCCGTACCCTGTAATTATGTTTGGGAGAGAAAAAAACAGACTTTAATTCTCTTTAATTGTGTAAAGCTGAGCAAACTGCTGGCTGAACGCAGACATAATGTGTTTAACCTTGGGCACCAATATCCCCACATAAACCACATCATGAGACCTCCAGATAAACGATGGGAAAAAAAACAGGAAATAGCACAAATAGTAATTTGGAAATAAACAGTTTTTCCTGCATTGTTTTCAGTGTGGTGAACAATTTCTTGATTTTGAATTTGATTAAAAGATTAAAGCAGGAAAATTCAGATTTTTTTTTTTCTCGACTGGATGCATTTTAATGGGAATAATACTATTAATAAAATCATCCAGCAGTCTAATTGTTATATGGCAGTGTAGCAGACCCTGTGGAGAGAGCGTATCTGTGGTGCATCTCAAGAGTGCTTCTGATTACTTCCTCTCTATTCATCATTTTGTCGTCTGGCCCCAAGGCATCAATAAACAACTGTCATGGATCCAAGTGATGGCAAATCAGTCAGCTTTCACAGCACAAAGCCACTAATGCAATTTTATTGTTCATTACTTTATCATAATATTATATCTATTATATCTAACAGCCAGATTAAGAAGTCTCGTGTTTGATTATCTCGCGAGTTTCAGGTAAAAACTGCGTTTCCACGAAGGAGATTAGCATTGTACCAACCAGGTGCTATCTCCATCTTTTTGTGGCGTAATAGGGAGTGATATCAACTGTACCTTCAGTGTGTGTATGTGTCCGTGTGTTGTATGCATGGACAGATAAACACACAGACACACAGAGTGATGTGCGATCAGAAGCATCAGAGAGTTTAGCTGCAGTGGCGTTGCCCCCAAGGGACTGCTGCTGTGCCTGTGCAAACATGTGGACGTCGCTCTGCCACCTGGGAGCCAAAAGGGGAAGACAATCAAGATCAGCGGCCCAGATAATCTCTGTTTAGGACACTACATGCATTTAGGCTGAAATGTGAGACTGCACGGGAGTTGTTTTTGATCTGTACATGTTTGTTCAGTGTCTGTATCAGGCGGCGGCTGGTTTCTGGGATGAAGTAGTGAACACGGTGGCTGGAGAGAGCAGGGGAGAAGAAAAAAAAGAGGAGCAGGAAAAGGGAAGTGGCTGAAATATTTTAGCATGCACACTTGCTGGATTGGGCTCAAATAAATTCACAATTTAATAGGACGCCAGACAAAATCTGTGCTCAGAACCAATTTCAAAGCGCCCATTTCGGGGTCAGTCTCATCTCAGCTGTGCTGGGCAGCAATCATACTGCGTGCACACAAATGATGCTTAACCACAATTAACCTGGAGGGTGTGCCGTGTACTCTAGGACCATTCAATCTCACTCTCATATCACCAAGAAGTTAGAAGTTAAGAGATTGTCTTGGCTCCTCTCTCATCAAGCATCAATAATTGATTGAGGCTTCTGGGACACATTGTGCATTGTGTCTTCGGGGGTGATCAGCAAACGGACCCTTCGCGTGGGAGGAGAGGGCACCCACTGGTGCTCTGCTTGACCCGACCAATCCTCTATTATTTATTACAGCAAAAAGGATCCTGCTGGATGGGTTAAGGAGGTCAGTCCACATTTAGTGCTTCCTCGACAGACGTCCCCGTGGTTTAGATTGAGCATTTCGCGCTACGCTGCCTCTCCCACACATGCCCTGATTTGATATTAATATCAATCTTCTTTTTACCCTTCTCTTCATTGAGATTAGCACCTCTCTTTTTTCCCCCATTCTGACATTCATTCTGGTCTAAGGAGGACAGTGTGAAACACACTTTGCTGTAGAAGAATAAAATCCTAAATTGGTATTTTTGTGAGCACAGTTAAGCTCACATGTGCATTGCAAATACTCCTCCCCACGCATACATGCACACAAATGTCTGGCACATTTCCAATATCACTTCTTGTAGCACTCAGCTGACAGAGAGAGTTTATTATGTGGGGGAATAATGCACGATTGAACAATAGCTTTGTTTGAAATTTGCAGCCCAAACAGTTCAAATGAAAGTGGAGGGAAAGCGACAGCTTCAGGCTCATGTTTCGCCGCAGCGCTGCTGGACAAACGTCAACCCAAAGGCCTGTGGCAACGTTCTCAACACCGTATCAGTGTTTGCTGTCACGCTGCCATTGTTTAACACTGACACCAGCATCCCACTCAGACATAAGCAGGGTCAAAGTTCAGACCTGCAACACTTAACGCTAACAAATGGCATCCGCACGTGACCTTGAGCCCTGAGGCTGCGACAATGAGGTGAAACAACACGGCCTCTGCCGGGCTCCTTACACACACTGTGTCTGAGAGTGACAATAATTCTGTATGAAAAGTTACCCTCTGAAATAAAGGCATAAAACCATCCATCAAAGGCTAACAAAGCTGAGGCCAAAGCACTGCGAGGAAGACGGTGAGAACAAACCTTTAAGTCCCTTATCAGCTGATGAAGGAAATTACACGGCTGCAACCCTGAAACATTTAATTAGCAGTTTATGTACTATCATGCTATATCACATCTCTGCCACCACTTCCCTACAATTGCTCTAAACGCCTCGGGCAGTTTGCAGCCGGTTTGATACTGAACACTTCTTTCAGGCCTTTTGTTTCTGTCGGCGTCTGGGTCCTGCCTCCGTCTGATTGTCGAGCCTCACCTAAAGTTGATTCTCCTCTCAGATATCCTCGTTTCAGAATACACGAGAACTCATAACCACTACAACAACCGGGGGGGCGCAACAAATCAAATTCATCCTCAACAATGTGCCAGATTTGGAACATTTTCAGAAAGGAAGATCCCTTCTTTACAGCACAGCTTTTGCCAGCGATCACAATCAGAGTGTGTCCCAGCGTTTCTTCCGCCTCAGTGTGTACGTGAGTGTGTGGTTTGTGTTGCCGGGTCACCTTGAGCATTTTGGTGCACATGGCATGAGGGGTCCCGTCGCTGTCTCTGGCGCGCTTCGCTGAGCACTTCCTCAAGCGCGACACTCCCACTCCAGCAGGGATTTCCACACACCAACGGTTGAATCTTCCTCTGGGCCTCCATTGCTAACCATTAGCGGCGGATTAGGAGAGCGGGTAAACGGAAGAGGAAGGGCTCCGGGGGCCAGCTATCAGGTGGCTTTCATAACTGACGTCCTCGGATGACCATCCAGGGTTAGAAACCAGCTCAGCTCTCGGTTTAAACTTGTTTATCAAACTGTATTGTCATTTTTACCCAAAAAACAACAGAAAGTAAAATGTAGTTGTCTTTATTTTCATTTAAACTCCTCAGTTTAAGAGTGAACAGCTTCACCTCGACAGGAAGTGGCTGTCTTCCACTTGTGCATCAACAGTGCCGATACATTACTGGAGCATAGAGGCAAAGTGGGCGGCTGAATTGATGGTCACGGCATCAGCCCATTTGACAAGTTCAGACTCTTCACCGACTTACTGGCACCCAATACCCTCTGGCTTCCTCTTAATAAAAAAAGCGGCTGGGACAGTGCCATGAGATTCTATCACCGGCAGCTGGTAAACAAGCCAATATTACTCAAATATATTTCTCAGACATTTAATCAGGAGATTAATTGAAAGCTTTATGAAAGAACTCATTTGGGACAGGAAATAATGAGTCTGTCTTGAAATTATTTGAGGAGCTGCCAAAAGAAGTAAGCACAATGAAGAAGTAGGTGCAGTGACACTCTTAAAGTCCCAGTGAAACGGCAGTTAGAGCGACTTTAGCGCCTGTAATGTGACATATTTCTGTGTGAGAACGCATTGTTAGATGTGAAGGAGAAAGACGACAAAGAAATGAATAAATTAGACCTCAACCACGTTCTTTAGAAATGCAAACAAAGTTTTTTGGCAGCTAAGATCCAAACACACACCTCTCCTAACTAATATGACCCCCAAACGGCCGGCGTCTGAGGTGGGACCACGTCATTGTTAGTTTATATTTGTGTGTCAGCTCTGTGCAGAGCCTACGCCATTGCGAGCATTTATACATGTGCGATGGTGTGTCTGTGTCACTCTGCAGTTACACCTCCAAAACATTTGTCGGCGATGGGGTTCCTGTGAAGTGCTGTAAAGTCTGAACGTTTGAAAACACACATTAAACACACATTAAACATGGCTTAATAGAGACAGTTTCAAACACAAGTACACAAATCAGCTTCACTATAACTCGCAGCATTCAAGGACACTTGTCTTTATCTGGATACATTTTCCCCACAAATACAACATGCTAATATTATTAGCACAAGCCTATGGCATTTAACATTCTATAAATTAGCCTAGAAACTAGCGGACTTCTTCATACTCATATGAAACCAGGACAACAGCAACATTTAACAAAGGTAACGTTACAAAATTCGTCGTCATTACAGCTCACAAGGTTCACTGAAAAACAACTGTCTTATATTAAACATGTTTTCCCCACAAATATAACATGCTAATGTTAGTAGCACAAGTCTATGGCATTTTACATTGTATAAGTTAGCCTAGCGAAGAGCAGAAATTTCCTCTGCTCATATGAAGCCAGGATAAATCACACACAAGACTTAAAATTACATTTTGTGGAGACTTTATCGTCTTCACAATTTATTGTTTCTTACCTGTGAAACTGAAATAAATAAAAGCTTTGTTTCCACTGAGGGAAATGGCTTCAGCTTACAAATATAGACGGGAGGTCTGCGTCGCCACAACGTGTAGTTACATTTCAGGCTACGGTGGAGGTTACGTTGTTGATTCGATGCAGAAGTATAAATCCCGCTTTATGCATGGCACAAGTACAAGTCCCAAGTCAAGACCATGAGCTGTACAAATATTGAATGACGTTACCTGTTGGTTAGTGGACTGCTGTTTCGACTTTTCAAGTTCAGCATTTTGGCCGTAGCCATCTTGTTTTTTTGGAGCCAGAAGTGTTCGTATGTCCAGTTCACCTACTGTCCTCTTGACTAAAAGTCTCAAAGTTGCACAATGGTTACCAACTGATCACTCACTATTTTACCTATAAATAGTTCATTTTACAATATCAACATTTCTAAAGTAACGTAGTAAATGAGCTAACTTTGTCACTGGTAGGTGGAGGGGATGGTGGATGGCGTGACTTGTAGGAGAGACCACTGTTTAAGACCAACAAACAACACGACAGGTTGTTATTTAACAACTCTTTGCTGCGTTTTCAGCAGCATTTTAATCCAAACGTGGGTGTTTTTAAGGGACCTATTGCTGTTTATCCAGTGGGGATAGTGCCATGAAAAGTGTTCGCTGTTTTACTGAGACACTGCTGCATTTCGAGGCGACATAGAGCCCCAAACTGGGTATTTTTAGCCAAAACATGATCTTTTCTCAATTAAAACCAAGTGGGTTTTGTGCCTAAACGTAACCACGTTAACCGCAGTGTTGCTAAAATGTAAGGTTCAATGTATCTGCTACATAATTACATGCAAATTTAATATGTCGTGGTTTACAGAAATATATAATACCAACATTTTTCTCACGATGGGGTTAGCTAAACAATGAGTTAAAGGATGCTAGCTTCATAAAGCTCAAGGGAACTGCAGTCAGGTGTTTATTTGTTGGTATATCAGTATGAGCGACACCAAAACATCACACAAACTCAACTGATCCACTGATGATATAAAAATGTAGATTTTAGCAGCTTTAAAATCAATAAGGAATATTCTCCCAGATTAAAGAATTGTGTCAAACACCTACATGCATACATGAGTTTCAGGTTTACTGCTGGAGCCTGATCAGAAATCCAGGTATATCTACAGCAGAGGTGAACATTGTGACCACATAAGGAGCCCGCAGGCCTTGCAGCTGGGGGCCACTGAGGTGCAACCGAGCGAATCTGAACGTTGAGCCTCTATTTGTCCAGGAGACAAAGGTCTGGTTTTCACACTAAGGTCACAGTTGCATGGAGAAGAATGGCGGACCCCGCCAGGTAAATAGGATGTCATTGTCCCGGAACAAAAGCATAGTCTTAACCCTGTGACCTCATCAGCTTTGGGGAATGCTTCTCTATTCTCAGTCAGTCATCAGAAGAGGGAGCCTGGCTCTTTTGAAGACACTGCCCAGACACCACAGGTATTAGTTCCCTCAGGGCCCACCGGGGCACAAGCAGAACAGGATACGAGCAACTGCAACTTGTGGCAACACTGGCGCCTGCTTTAACGGCCTTCAGCAAAAGCAGAAGAAAATGCATGTGCAGGGTTAAATGTGCAACTGTGATACCATTTCACCTTAGATTAGAATAAAGGAGGTTACACTGAGAGACTCTGAGCTGCCCGCCTGCTTTCCTGTTTCTTCACTGCCCCACATTTCCTTCAAAACGACTTTCAGAAAAATGCAGTATCACTTGTTCTGTGATCACGCTAATCTGAACGCTTTAGCAGATTGAGAGCTTCGAGTGCTGAAAGCAAAGGCAACTCAATCTTAGAATTTAAAAGGCTTTTTTTTTGCCTCATACAGCCTGCAGCCAAATGGCACTTGTGTTCTGACACGGCACATAAACACACACAAAAGAAGTTATTAGCGTAGATGCAAATCAAATTACTAGCAGTGTAAACTGCTATTCCTCCCTGCACTTGGGCCTGTAATTACTCTGGCTTATAGGACTATAATGAATGCTAATGACACACTACTGCAAGGCCATCAGCCTAACACTTGTGTGAGGTTGGGTGATTTTCACTTAAGTTATGAAAGCCCATTTTGGTCCGTGTAGTTTCCCCTTCATTCCATACTCTGTGCAAGATTAAAGAGAACAAGAATTTTTCGTGAGGAGCACTTGCCTGGAATATGTTTCAAGAGCAAATCATTTAAAAATTAAAGGCCATAATTGGATGCATTCAACCATATCATATATAAAGCATATTTTTGCATTTCAAAAGGGATTACAAATTCAACTACACAATGAGTCCTTGTGGAAATGACAACAGCTGCACATGCCTCAGAACAAGAATCTGTCAGTGTTCCTCACTGAATCTAATTTCATTCAGCCAATATCCAGTTTTGCTGCTGGGAAATCAATATACAAACTAATTCCAATACTTTAACGACACAGTATAGACTGGCCTTGAAACTTCGGCATGTTCACTCAAAAATATGATCAGGATGTTCGGGCGTGACACTTAATAAGCAGCTGGCACAAACAACCAGGCACAGCAATTATAAACACAATTATCTGTGCTATTTAATAACAACGTTGGCCTTGTTTAGAGCCAGCAGCGAGCCACAGCAACACTCTGTCAGTGTGAACATGAAGGAAGGAGGTCAGCAAATCGTTTGCTCAGTTATCATGGAAGTCTAGACGTTCAGATCTTCATCGGTTTTCAAACACTTTGAAGGGACAGTTCACCCCAAATTCAAAACTACATACATTACCTGTGGTGTTGTTTATCAATCTAGATTTTTTTGATGTGAGTTGCCGAGTGCTGGTGATATCGCCTGTGGAGATGACGCCCACCAACTGTATCACTGTGCATAAGGAAGCGTGCATCTACTGCTAGCTCGCCCGCCATAAAAACAGGTGAGATTCGGAGTCTTTAGATGTTCCACGCCGGAGCAGGGCTGCACACTAAAGCTCCGTTTCCATCATCACTTTCGGTATGGTACCTTTACAACCAAAAGTAACCTTTACGTCATGGTACCTAGACCCTAGATCTGTTAAGCATTTCCACCACAAACACTACCTTAAATGTGGGCGGGGTTGTTGTCACTCACTGCTCCGTCCAGCACTCACTGTATTTCCTCATCAGTGGTGACACAGATGAAAGTCTGCACCTCGTTTTTCGTCCACAGAACGAGGCTGCACGCTGATATTTTCAGAACAAGACAGAACAGGCTGCAGTGAGAGTCTCTCCATGGGATATTTAAAAATAGCAGCTTTGTGCATTTAGTCCTTCTCAGGCAAGCTCAGGGGTTTAGTGTTGCTGTAGCCCACAGGAACAATGCTCCACAATGCTTTTTTCCCCTGAAAGTGTATGTCATATAAAAACTGAAGTAATGGTCAAAGTTGTCATATTGAATTTAAGGTGTGTAACATTACAAGTAAACGTTCCACCTTAAAAGTTGACGGCAGTTGGCCCAGTGAAGTTATTTTTTCTCAGTCTACAGCTGCTGTGAGAGGCAGCAAAACATCCTTTCATTTTATAGTTACAGTTTACTGATGAAACTCTCCACAGTATGAACAGAGGTTACATGAGCCTCAAAACCAGCCACAGCTCAGCCCTGAGCAGAGTGATCATCTGCTACTGACCAATCAACAGACTGCAGTGTTCACAGCTCCACCTTTTAGCACCAGATCTGTGTGCTAGGTACCCCAACAGAGGGGGGACCAAACATGGGGACGGTATGGAATCCCACTATTATTCTGGATAGGAGAATATTCTGAATTTGATACAGGTCATGTTGACAGCATATATCGTTTGGATATTCCAAATTAAGCCTTACTCTGAATGCAGCATTTAGGTTTAATGGCCTTTTTTGGACACGTTAACAGCACATTTGGGATGTATGTCTGTGTACAGTCGGCTCTGTGCGTTGTGCAGAAACAACAGTTTGCAGGGCTGGAGTAGAGATGGATGCCCAAAACGAAAGCGCACATTTCCGGTTGGAAAGAGAAACACACCTACTTTAAATATTATTAAAAAGTTGAATATCAATAGCTTTTTGGATATGCACAAATATGACAACACTGAACTTCTCCAAAGGGAATGAATGAGGAATGAACAAGTCCGCCACTGGTGGTAAACTCTAGCACGAATGACTCCGGCTGTTCTCTATATTTTGACGTGATAAATGACATTAGGGCACGTAAATCAGAGTATGCATGGCTGCATTTAACGGGAATTTTAGTGGAATATTCATTTTCAGTGACCATGTTAACTTCTTGGTAGGATATATTGTTTTATTTTTTTCAAAATAAGGGCAAATACTGAATACTGTATGCATGTTAACACGGTCAGTGTTGCCTGCGGGTAGTGGTGGGGCGATGCCACCAGCTCCACATCATGTCCTGCCTGACCTAACGCTATGCTCAACTGATGCTCTGAAGAACGTATATAGAAGCTTTAAAATCAATTTTAGCGATAAAACTCACAGAAGTTCACGAGTGGAAGTCAAAGATTAGAACACACTCTGGAAAAAGCACAGCATATTTTTTTCCACTTTATTTTTATATCCTGGTGATGTTGCGACCTCTTTGTTGTGAGATAGTTGTTTAATCTTGAGAATCTAGTATAACAGACAAAGGTGTCGTCATACAGTATATAATGTTTGTAACTGTATTCAGTTTTTTCAGCAACTATTCATTCTGTAAAGTCCGTTTAACATCTGAGAAGTTTAAAAAGCCATAAAATGCATGAATATGTGCAACATATCTGATCTGAGAACAGAACATGTTCTCATGCAGCATGTCTTTACGCCTGAGCAGCACATTAGTTGATGCTACGCGCAGATTTAAAACCACAGTTGCACATGTCGTCACCTCTCTGTTGAGAATATGCTTATTGAATGATATTGTAGATTTACTCGTACTTCAGCCACAACCTGGAGTTTTTTTCCCCCCCACAAACAGAAGAGCGAGCCGCAGCTCCCCGTCGGACGCCTGAATAAGGAATTTCTGATGACCTGAGCTAAAGGTCGCCAGTGCAAAAGAAGTGCTGCAGTAGAGGAATTGCAGGACGGCTAAAGTCTGTGTGGATGACCGAGAGATAAGGACGGGAGCATGTGAGCACTCTGCATCACTGTTTGCTATACTGGCACGAGCATCTAGAACTGGGAGCTTTCCACTGCTGTGATGTCACTGAGAAGGATGAAGATAGTCGCTGGTCAAGGAGAAGGGATGAGGGGTCTTCATCATACACATTTTCAGCTGTTTCAGGAAGAGCTTTGGAAAAGACATCAACTACAGAGCCTTGATAACAGGAAAAAACACACCCTGACTTATTAAAACAACAAGATCAGCATAATGTAGACAGCTTAAAGACGCTTCAACTAATAAATGTTATTTATACAACAGACACCTAATTGAAATATTAACTGTTATTTTTTACACAACACACGATATGTATAACATTTCATTTTGTATTCTGATTTGTTGTATTTTTGTTAATTGAATGAACAACAAAACATTTTGGTAAATGGGTTTATTTGCTTTCTTGCTGTGACACCGAAAAAGATCGACACCAAAGAGTATTGTAGTTTTCATTAGTTTTTATTTTTAGCCATTTTTTCATTTTGATTTTTAGTTTTCAATTTCTTTCACAAATGCAAATCTAGTTTGATTTTCCTTTATTTTCAGTAACTGGTTAGTTTTAGTTTACTTTTGCCCTTTAATGCATGAATTATTATGACTTCAGTAAAGATTTTAAGTGATTATGTGGGGTTTTTGACATGTCTACTTGTGTGGAGAGCATGTGTTTAGGTTTTAATCTGGAGAAATATAAACCAGTGAATAAAATTATATATTACTTGAAACTATAACTAATATTTTTTAATACTGTTAACTAGTGTGTTCACATATTTGACCATAATCTGATCCTGAATAATGCAAGGCAAATGTGCTGAGGCTTGCTGCTGACTCCACCCTCCCTCATTCAGCTCCTTGCTTTTGACCACCTTTATTATCTTTCATGAACATTTTCTATAAAGTAACAAAATTATTGTCAAAATATTGTTTTTTGTTATAAGTATTTGTTAAGAACAACAAAGTTGCAACAAAGCTATAAATTGTAGTTGAAATATAGCCAGTGATGCATGATGCAAGTTGAATAATCATAATTTCCTCTCAACATAAAATCAATACTTGGAAATTTTATTACCTGTATTACTCCTTAGATGTTACTTCATGTTACATTTTTTTTTTTTTTTAATTTTAGCTGCAGGCCCCCCCCATTATGATTGCCAAGATATTCCTGAGCTGCACAACATTTCTTGCATTCCGTCAGCCATCTTGGTTTTGAGAGATTTGTGTCTCACTTACAACAGCTGGCCAGTAGGTGGCACATGGACACCCAACCATGTGTGTGTTGGCTAAACATAACCATGTGCGTTTGTTGTTGAAGGAAAAAAACGTAAATTTGCGATGTTGTACCGACGTAGTACTTTTATTTTGAAAGTGACTGTATGCAAACAGTACATTTCCTGTGAAAACAGAAGTGTATTTTGAAAACTGACAATGCATGTAACAGGCTGAAACTGACACAGCGTCCCAGAACATCAACAACCAACACACTCAGGGTAACTTGCACATCATATCTTTACGTGGAAAGTCTATGATCAAACATCAGAGTGAGGCAGGGTTGGTGGCCGGATAGATGGATGGACGGACAGACAGTCACAGCGATCACTGGCATGGAGGCATCATAAGCTTTGTCTTTCTTCACTCACTTCCGAAACAAATTAACGTGCGAGCCAGATCACAATCTTGACATGTGACCCCTTTTGTCCACAGGGGGAGCCAAAATCAACAACAAAAAAGAAAGTTCCTTGTAGCTGCTTTAAAATCGTGCAGGTGGTCACAGTCTCCAGCAGTTTGTGGTCATGTTTGGTGTTGTAGAGGGCTAACAGTGATGTTTATTCGATGCATTTGACTTGTGACTTTCTGTGTACCTGTTCAGCACATGAAGTAGAAAGAGTTTGAATTGCTAGTCCTTGGTCAGGCAAATAAAAAGATTAATTAAAAAGACTGATCAAGGTGAAACCAGCTGGACAAATAAAAAGTAAGAAATAATCGACATCAGGAGGTTAACATCATTTCTGTGTGTGTTGGACTGGATTTGTGTTTTGCACCTTCACTTTTAATAGTGCCGGTTTTACTGTTCCTTTTATCATTGAAAACACATTTCAGCTTTGTTCAAGCGATAACACAACACTCAGCACATTCACGTAGACGAACAGCCGAGGACAGTAGCATCAGCACATCTCCTCCATCACTGCTGAGGAACGGGATGCCTTTTTTCAGACCTCAGAGGACAAAGCATCCGGAGTAAATCTCAGATCAAACAACATGCTGAAAAGTTGGATCTCGAAATAAATAGCCGCCGTCAAAGGGGCTGCGGGTAGGAGAAGGAAGAGAAGATTGTCTCAAATGAAAGACACCCCATTGAAATCCTATTGAGCTATTTTCAGTGAGGCCCAAAAAGAAGCGAGAGAAAAGAGTGCACTGGTAAAGGTCAGCGTGAACCCAGATCATAGAACCTGAAACATGGCACAAAGATAAAGGGCACAGTGAGAAATATATCAATTACGCCTTGACATTTTCCAGAGAGACAAAAGCGGCCTGTATAATACGATGGTGTGGAGCTGTGGCCACTGCAGCCTCTTCAAAAGTCACCAACACTTGGGGCCGAGCTGCAGAGTTACTGTATGTTAAAAATGTCTGACGATAAATAAAATAATTAATATCTTCAGCTTCATACTCTCAATTATCTGCATTTCCAGTGTGTGTAAAATATCACAGTAACCACAGGATGAACCTCTGCCATAAACTCAAAATGTTGGATCTAACCTGGCTGTGAATTCACATTATTTGGCCCATTTCATTTCAAAGAGGAAGTCTGAGCCGAAGCTTTATGCAGACAGAATCTCAAACATTCATTACATTCTCATGGTAGGCCTGTCCCCGACCCCTGGAGCCCGAGTCACTGCAAGTTCACACTAAATGCTTGTCAGGAAGCTGCTCGCATTAGATCCCTCGTTAGGGGATGCAGCAATGTCTCGGTAAAAAACAGTCACTTTTCAGGGCACTTACCTGACAGGACATGTATTGATATGCAGCGATGTCTTGGTAAAAAACAACTGCTTTAATTGGCACTAACCCTGCAGGAAATGCACCGATGTATTGTTAAAAAATTGTTTTTTGTGACACTATCTTGGCAGGAAACACACCGACCTATCACTTAAAAAAATTACTACTTTTTGTAAGACTATCCCGGCAGGATAGCTGCTCGCATTAGACAGCAGGACCAAGACAAGTGCTGCACGTGGAGATGAGCACAGTGTTTCTGGTTTACACGACGAATGTAGTGGCCATGACGATGGGCATCTCTAAAAAAAAAAAAAATTCCAATCTGTTGTATTAGAAATCTGGGATTCATCAATATTTTCTTGCCTGAATTTGTTCCTACTCTGCGAACAGTGTTGGGCTTGTTACACTAAAAGTGTAATATATTACTCATATTACTCATTACAAAAATAATAATATTACTTTTTACTCCCTGCCAACAGTAAGACAGGATTAGTGCTTCTGCACTGAATTGATGTCGTACCTACGGTGTAGCCTGACGTGCACCTCCCCAGAAATGTAACCAGAGGAAATCGCTGCACGTCGCTAGGCTAATTTATACAATGTAAAATGCCATAGGCTTGTGCTAATAACATTAGCATGTTATATTTCTTTGGAAAACATGTTTAGTATAAGACAGTTGTTTTGTCGGTGATCCTTGTGAGTTGTAATGGAGCCAAATTTTGTAACGCTACCTTTGTCAAATTTTGCTGTTGTCCCTGGCTTCATATGAGAAGAGGAAAAGTTCACTAGCTGCTAGGCTAATTTATACAATGTAAAATGCCATAGGCTTGAGCTAAACACATTAGCATGTTGTATTTGTGGAGAAAAAGTGTCCAGCAAAAGGCGAGTGCCTGGTTTGTGAATGTTGCGAGTTATAGTGAAGCCAATTTGTGTCCTGGTGTTTGACATTGTCCCTATTAAGGTATGTTTAATGTGTGTTTTGAATCAACTAAACTTTACAGCACTTCACAGAAACCCCCGCCGACTAGTGTTTTGGAGGTGTAACTGCAGAGTGACACAGACACACCACCGCACAAGTATAAATGCTCACAACAGCGTAGGCCACATGAAAAGACTAAGGCGTAGGGTCTGCCGCACAACTATAAATCCCACTTAATTCGTTACACTACTCGATATATTACTTTTATGTTACACCCCATAAAGTGGTAATTGTCTATCTCTCCAAAATTAAGATGTGTTTCTCTGTGTGAATGTCGGGGTAATCACTGGTAAGTCTAGCTAAGACTATTAAATAGAGTGCAAACAATTTTGTTGTTACTCGAGGGTCTTCAGTTGCTGATGACCAGTATTTCCCTCTGTCTGAAAGACGGAGAGACACTTGTGGAGCAACATTTCATCCATAACGTATCCAACCACAAGCTTCATCACTTCTTTGTAGCTGCAGCTGTAAAATAATTAAAATCCAGTTCTGGTTGTTTAGCCAGCGTGCAACTACAGCCGAACTCTAAGGCTGAGGAGGGCTCAGCTTTGGTGGGGTGTATTTCCTGGAGCTTCACATTGTTGTGTTGTCAGTCGTAGTAATCAATGTATGAGAATATTTCCAGCTGCTAATGTGAGCGCTTCCATCTTCAAAACTTGCGTGCTGCTTTGCGACGTGCCTGTGCAGCGCGACGATTACAAAAAAACCCACTGATGTGATGTTGTATTTCAAGTCAGTAGTGAGGTGTAAAACAAAAGTAACATTGGAAGAAGTTGTTTGGTTTTGAGGTAACTGTAATATTATTACTAAAATTTCTTCAGGAATTAGTTACACTACTTATTACTGGAAAAAGATATATTATTGCTTAGTATTACTTAGTATTATTATCAGTGTGTTACTGCCCAGCTGTCTGTAAAGAAATTTAGAGCTGCCTCAGACCAGAATCCTGCACAGATCCACTTTTAAAAACCCGAAAAAAGAAACGAACACGGAAATAACCTGGAAATAGTGCTTAAAAATATTATAATTATGTGACATAAGTCTTAAATATAATACTAATCCTAAATATACTGTAGTTTTTCTTAGCTTTTGACTTTTTTTTGCAATTTGTGGGACATTTCTTACCAAGTTGCTCAATGCCTTTTTTTCCTATGTTTTTACAAGAAACCACGCCGGTTAGCTCCGGGTTCAAAGGTTTAAATACTTGTGAAAGGCGTCTGAAAGCAGTAAAATTAACAGTTTTAAAGGGTTAAACAACACACAAAGAAAAAGATGTCCTGTCTTCCATCCTGTCTTTAACACATGTGGCAGTTATTTTACCTCTGTCCCATGAAGCCCTTTTTTTGAAGGCCACAAAAACAAGCAGAGGGAGAAGTGAGAGTACAAAGTCCCTTTTGGGAGAAATTACTTTTTGCCATCTAGAAAACTGTTTCTGTCAAGTGCTGCGACGGCTGCCACAGATAATAAGTAAGTTATTTCATTGCTTTTCGATCTTTGTATCATTGCTGGTGGTGTTGGCTTGCTTGTTGGTTTTGGAGGCATTCACAGAATAATTATACTTTAAGTAATTTTAAATGCATGGCAGACATGTACAATGTATATTTTTGTTCATCCATTAGTCACACACAATATCTACCACACTGCTGATCTCATTTTGACAGAACGTGCTGCAATTATGTATCTCACCAATGCAAGTGACAGACCGGATTTGTCAGTGATTGGCCCAGAGGACTTCTGCTTTATTTAAAGTGGAACATGTTTTTCATTTTCAGGAATAAAGAAATATCCTTTCAAAATAAGATCCCTTGTTAGAGAAATCGTCATTGTACATTTCTGCAAAACAATGTTAAATTTGGACACTATCATTCAGTAGATATGTTTGAACTTTATGTTTCCTTATGTTTCAACAAAGCTGCTTTAGGCACAAAACCCACTTGTTCATGGTTTCTTATGGTTAGGAAAAGATCATACTTTGGCTTAAAATACCCACTTCTAGTGACTCAATCCCATCAGAAATGCTGCGATATCTTGGTAAAAAGCAGCCACTTTTCAGGGCACTAACCTGACAGGAAACGTAGATATGCAGCGATGTCTTGGTAAAAAACACCTGCTTTTAATGGGACTATCCCAGTAGGAAATGCACCAATGTATCACTAAAAAGAAAAACTGCTATTCATGTCACTATCCTGGCAAGAAATGTGCTGACATGTCACTTAAAAAGAACCATTTTTAATGGGACAATTGGACAGTTTAATTCCCTTTTCATCCGGAATGACAGTTCATTCCTATTAAAAGTGATCTTGTACCTAATTCGGAATGAAAATGGCCAATGCGATTGAAAATTCATTCTGATGTAAGGGGCTGAAATATTCCGTTTCTAATTCCGAATGAAAGAATTTCTCGCGCTTGTATACACTCATTCCTCTTTAAGTTCCTCTCCGGTCGCATGCTCGTTTCCTTGCCCTTCTGGGACGATGGCGTATATAGTGCGCGCACGACTCGTTACACTAACCAGTTTCCATTCGCCAAAGCACGGTCTTCTATCTCCCTTCTTCGACCTTCTACCTCTCTTCTCCTCCTCAACAGACGAAGCATTAGCAGAACAAGGTTGCTGTCGTACTGCTGCTTCAAGAATATAAGCATAACGAGCCCGAAAAAGGCACTTAACGGGGTCGTCAAGCATCTTGTTATCCGGAACGAGGACTACAGTGTTTTCTTCCAGTAAACGTAAACACGTAACATTCGCCCCGCCCCCTATCCAATCAGAAACCTGGCCAACATTAATTTCATTCCGAATGGGAAGCCATCATGTAACCGCACCCAACATCTCAGTAAAAAACAATAGTGTTTTATGGCACAATCCCGGCAGGAAAGCAGCAATGTCTAGGTAAAAAACAATGGCTTTTGATTTCAATACCCTGGCTGGAAACAAAGAGATGGGTCATTTGAAAACTTCAACTTCAACATTCGGTGGCTCAAAAACAGCTGTAAACTGGTTTTGTTTGTTGTTTTGATTTCCCAGAAATCTGTGGTTTGTAGAAACGTAAAATGGCAACATTTTCTCTGGGCTACAGGGCTGAAATGTTCTGTATAACACTATAAGTATGGAGATGATGATTTACTGATTTAAAACAACTCCTCCCTGACTAAAGTAAATTAAAATTAAGAGAGAAATATGAATAATATGTTGAATCAGTTACAGTGAATCATGTGGTGGCTGCAGTATAACTCCACTCATTGACATGAAGGACTTGAGACAAAGATAATCACGTGTCTCTCCCTGCCTTCCTCAGTAACACTCAGCACTACAGAGGTCATGAATATATATTAAACATGACATGCGTGTTCTGAGCTTTGAAGGTTATGATATGATGATTTGGCCTCTAAAAACAATGCAACAATCGAAACAATGTGAAATTACCCAAGCATCTTGTATGAAGCTCACTATCATGTCAGGTACTGGGAGGCACCTGAATGTTACATTATTCAACAATACGGAGAATCAAGCCGCTCTACAAGGCTGATATCTTATTCATCTGCTGCTCTGCGCTTCCTCAAGTATTTGCTGGCATAATTAGTTGGCATAATCAACACTGTACTGCTTTGTGGTGATAACAATGTTGTACAGTGCACATCATTTTGTGTTTCTATAGACTGAATGGAGAGTAAAGGGGGCACCTCTCATTCAGACTCTTGTTCCCGAGCCAAGGTAAATCAATACAGCGAGCCAGAAGATTACCCCTCTGCTCGCATACAAGGTTTCCTGCAAATTATCTAAATTGCATGCAAATTCTTTCCTGGTATATTTAAGAATTTTAAGACAATCAATGTGAGTAGAAGCCGCGGCTGTAAGGCACTCAAGGCCATTCATTTGGTTCCATCAGGTCATGACCACTTGTATTCACTGGGACTTACAGCATAAATAGGCAAGGACAAACACAAGTTACCACACGAACAGTAGCGTGTCAAGTGAAAATGATAACAGTGTGAAGGGCTGTTCCATTTATTTCTTTATTATATTGTTCAGTATTCTGCTGCAGCATAGTGTAACTCACAGACTGGCAAATGTTACAAACTGTCTCCTAGAAATTACATTTATATATGACTTCCAAATTATTTCATGGTGGCACAGTTTATTGCTGCGAGGATTATTGAGAGGAAACATAATTTTAAGTGTATGAAACGCTTCACTTATGTCACGCTCCACAATCTGAAAGTGGCTGACACCAGAGACTGGGGGTGGTTACAATTAAGTAGGATGAGGCAGCACCTATGGCCTAGGCTCTGGATACACGCATGCCCTACGCAGTAGCCTGACGTGCACTTCCCGTGAAGTGTAACTACACGTCGCGTCGACGCAGACCTCCTGTCTATTTTTGTAAGCTGAGACCATTTCACTCAGTGGAAACTAAGCTGTTAATTACTTTAATTTCACAGATAAGAAAGACAACATTTAAGTCTTGTGTGTGATTTATCCTGGCTTTATATGAGTAGAGTATAAGTCCGCTAACCACTCCGCTAATTTATGCAATGTAAAATGCCACAGGCTTGTGCCAACAATGTTAGCATGTTGTATTTGTGGAGAAAACATGTTTAGCAAAAGACAAATGTGTTGCTGGTCATCCTTGTGAGTTATAATGGAGACTAATTTTGTAACGATACCTTTGTTAAATGTTGTCAAATGTGAAATGTCCCTGGCTTTATATGAGTAGAGGAAAAGTCCGCTAGGCTAATTTATACAGTGTAAAATGTCATAAGCTTGTGCTACTAACATTAGCATATTGTATTTGTGGGGAAAATGTGTCCAGCAAAAGACAAGTGAATTTTGTGAGTTATAATGGACACATTTTTGTACTTATACATACATATTGTCACTATTAAACCATGTAAAATATGTGTTTTAGTTGTGTTTTGAATCAATCAAACAGAAACCCTGCTGCCGACCAGCGTTTTGGAGGTGTAACTGCAGAGCAACACAGACACACCACCACGCAATTGTAAATGCTCACAGCAGCACCTTTAGGCAACAAAAACACTTCATTTAATGTTGGTGAAAGATTGTGATTTTAGTTATATGTCAATAAACAAGTCACTGTAGACTTTTTCTGTTTGAAACCAAGACAACGATCTTTCTCTAACCCTGTGCTGTAAGTGCCTAAACATACAACATAAACATACAGGCAACTTTTTGTTTTCTCGAGATAGCAAAGTAATAAACTTGTAATCTCGATATAACAGCATTGCAAAAATTATTGCAAGCATGGCTGTTCTGGGCTTCCACACAACTTATTTATAAAGGTTTTGCTGACTATTTAGAATCTTAAAGTGAGGCCATGTAACTTGTTTAACAGCAGCCACTTTGGTCACACATTGCAGTTATAAGACACTATAATCGTATAAAGTGTGTACTTTAAAAGTAGCACAAGTAGAAAAGAGTCATACAGTCAGTGATGTGACTCAGTAATGTCGGTTATACTGCAGTATATGTCCAACCCAAACGACAGAATAAATGTTGGGGTTGTATGTTGCTGCAAACCACGAATAAGTTATATTGTATATTATTTTGTGGCGGACAGGTTCAGTAACACTGTGGTTAATGTGTGGTTATGGTTTAGCACAAAATCCATTTGGTAATGGTTAGGAAAGATCATGTTTTGGCTAAGAAATGACCATGTTCAGCTGGCACAACTGCCTGTGGAAATGCAGTGATGCGCTGCTAAAATGCACCCACATTTGTTGGCACAAATACTGCTGGAGATGACACAATGTGCCCTTAAAAAACTCAGCTATGGCTCACTAAAAAACACACAGGTGCAGTAGCCCAAATGCTGCCGCCACGGGTCACTAAAAAACAAGCCGATGCTCGCCTGGGTGTCACACTATCCACCATCCCCTCCATCTCCCGATGACAAAGTCAGCTCATACACTACGTCACTTTAGGAATGATACATAGAAATGTACAAATGTAATGTATTTGAGGTTTGTAGAAATGTACAACGTCAACATTTTCTTCTGGCACCTGGACTGATGATGAATGTTTGCCGATGTTAGCTAACATTAGCCATCGTAACTGCAGGTCATATCAGACCAAGTATGGCAGTAGCTTCATTATTTCGACTTTCCATTGATAAAATAAAAGGTGTGTTCTTTCGTCTTTCAGAAGTGGCATCGTCTCACTTTAAAGGTCTAGTGTGTAGGATTTAGTGACATCTAGTGGTGAGGTTGCAGATTGCAACCCCTGACTCCCATGTGACTAGCCTGTAGGAGAACTATGGTGGTGGACACAAAAACTCCAAAAACCTCTGTGGCTGAAAAACAAAGTCAATGCAGAAGTGCCAAAAACTGCAGTTCCTCTAATGGCCACTTGAGGCTGGCTCCAGAAGCGAGTCAATCCCCCATAGACCTCCATGTTAAATGTCCAACTTTACAGCAGACATAAACATATTTACAGCCTGGGTAAAAAAAAACGATTTTGGTCTCTATAGATAATTACAACATTTCTGACAACTGAACAGAGGGCAAAATTTTATGTGACTCACCCGTGAACATTTTATTAAGGTCCAAAGTTACGCATATTCAAAGGCAGGGCTGACTGAGTGACAGGCTATCTGCAAGGTGTCACTGCACTCTCTAGGTCAGAGAGGTTGGTGGGACAACAACAAACAAAGTTAAGGCAGCGAAAAGACTGAGTAGGGCAGGTGGGTCCAAAAACCACCGACTTTCACCCAGTAGGTCGGTGTTCACTTCCTATAAGATTGTAAAGCCAAACCCCGTTTTTTTTTTCTAAACCCAACCACATGCGTTTGTTGTTGAAGGTAAAAAAACAACAATTTGCAGTGTTGTACTGATGTAGTGCTTTTATTTTGAAAGAGACTGTATGCAAACTGTACATTTCCAGTGTATTTTGAAAACAGACAATGCATGTAACAGTCATCTGTCGATATGGAAAGTCTATGACCAAACATCGATATGTGACGAGGTCGGAGTGAGAATGTGTTGGACCCTTCACTCCTCCACAGCTCCACCCTCTCGTCCCGTCTGGCTCCAAAAAAAAAAACCAAGATGGTGACAGCTTAAATGCCAAAAACCTGAGTCCACAATCCAGCGGGTGACATCACAATAGCTATGTCCATTATTCATACAGTCTATGGATTGGCCCTGTCTAAAGCCAATGTTTAGTTCGTAAGTTCTGGGCTACTCTGTGGACGAGGACCTGCTTCCTATGTAGATATAAACAGCTCATTCTATGGTAAGGAAAACAAAATAATTCTTATTTTCATGTGATTATACACTAAAGAAAACATACTTATTATATTATATTCCATTTCTACCAATATGTCCTGGTGAATCCGACACACTGGACCTTTCAAATACAGACACTTGGACACTAGTGAGAAGCTGCATGTCATAAGAGTCATGACAGATACATTAAAAGGTCTCACTTCAGTGATAGTTTCACGACCCTGATCATTCTGTCCATACTCTAACCTTCTCTACATGAGCTCACATTAAAACCCACAATTGTTTTTGGATTATTTTGTCAAACAAGTAGCTGAAACTTGGATTAAATAACTTTTTTTTTTAATCGAGAAATGAAAGATATGCTAGTCAACTACCCCACATCCCTTCAAGAAATGGAGATTAATTTGAAGGTAATCATAAGTGTGAAAATTGCTGTTATCTTCTCACTATTCCTTTGACTGCTAACGGCCTGTCTGGCTCTGAAGTCGTCGCGGTAATAAATATTCATATACCTTTCAGGGTCTTTGTTATGTTGACTACCTTCCATCAGTGTGATCTGTTGTGGCACGAGAAACACAAATGGTGAAAATAAATTAAGGAAAAAATCTAAGTAAATATATAAATAATGATGACAATGAGTGAACGGGGGGGAAATTTGGAACATCAAAGGCTCCTCTATCTTTGTAGCATGTAAACAGTGCGTGCCTTCAGTGAGTGGAAGAGCCCTTTTTAATGATTCCATGGAAGATTGCCACATCGACAAGCATCCTGTAATAAATAAAATTAACAAACATTTCTGTAGGGTCTTTTCAAAGGGAAAGAGAGCCCAATGTTTTTTTTTCAGATAAGTGGTCTATACATCCCCTGCTCCTTCCTGATTAGTCTAATCCAGTGAGAAGTGCGTGCAGGGTTTTGATTGAGTCAGCCGTCGAGGACCCCGAGGGGAACCCTCCTGATAAGTGCCTTTACCTTTCACCTCCAGAACCCCACGCACGTCGCTTCGCCATATCCCACTCCCTCTAATCTCATTTGGCCCAGGAAGACATGCTCAGGCACAAGAAGCTACGATTAGCATCCTCTTTACCGAGGGATTCCATTGGCTCGGACTGCCAGTGCTGCCCTCAACCTGAGTCGCTGAAGGCACTAAATCAGCCAGGTAGTTCTGTGTGTGGCGTGTGTGTGCGCTTCTGCATCCGTCCTTCATGAGTGTGTGCTGATATCACAAGAAGCCTCTATTTTTTCTTCTTTGTCATATATCAGCTTAAATATTCTTGATCGGCACTTTTGCCAACGCACTCCTTTATTTTATGATATGACTTAAGAGTCAGGGCCACGCTGGGGGAAACACTGAGGTCATGAGTTCAAAATCCCGCAGCAGAGCCACCCCCACCAAAACAAACTGACGGGTGGGGAAAAATCAATACAGCATATTGTGATACTTTGTGTGGCAATATTGCATCCATACACAGACGGCAAGTCTAAATGATTAATACTGCAAATACTTTTGCAGTATACTAGAATAAGGGACTGTTCTTTATTTATCAGAGGACGGTATGGCTGCAGTGTGACTTTGTTTTTTGTCTGTTTTATTTATTTTGATCCTCCCCAAACCTACAAATATTATTCCTTGTGCCTCCCGAGCGACTGGCGGAAATCGCACGACCCTGCCTCCACCATAAATTAGATTTTTAAAACTGACCCTTTGGTGTTTGAAAGTTAAAAGTTGAAGATGAAATCCTGGAGTCAGTTTTTCACTCTTATCATTCATGTTAGTTAGTTTGTGCTAACAGTTTATTTCTTGCCAAATTTTAAACGAGACGTAGAATAAAGTGATTTTGATTAAATATTGGGATTTTTTAAACTCAGATTTGGTTATGTTTTTTCCCAATGAAAGCGTGTGTCTGTTGGAAATTTGAAAATCCAATGATAATTTCTGTTTTCACAGTTTCTAGCTGTGATAAATTGTGTATTTTTGGCAAATTTTAAAGAAAATACGCCCTCCATCTTTAAAGAGAACATGCAGGCAGGTTTGAAGCCATGTTTTCTTTAAAAACTGGCAGTAAAATAAACTCAAAATGCAGGCATTCAAATTCATATGCCCCTCCCTTAAGGCAAAATAGAAAACCTTAAGTCACTCCCCAGTGCTTAAAAAATTATTTGAATGCCTCCCCTTTTTGCTCCCCCCTCACAAGTACTAAACATGCCCTTATATTAAACACTAGCTCACCAGATAGCAAGAGCCAAACTAGGAATGAGGCAGTTCTTAATTCACATGTTGACAGTTGGACACAGTGACACTTGACGTACTCCCGGTATAAACACAACCTTCCACTGTTGCTCTCGCTGGTTGTCAAAGACAGTGGAAACAGGGAAGTGTTATCAGCTGATCTGAGATTCAATCAGACCACAAACCCATTTTGCCTTAAGACCAAACCAAAGACAGTCCCCTAATTCGTTTGGTTGTACTGCTCGTGACACGTCAGTAAAACTCAGAGGCCCCTTTAGTCTCCATCTCTTCATGTCAGTGCACAATTTGCCCAGTTAAATGTTGAACACGTCTTTAAATCGGTGGTAAAATAAATATAAAGCAACCATTTCAATGTGCATGCCCCTCCCTTAAGCCAAAATCAAAACATAAATCCCTCCCCAGTGCTTAAAGAAATTATTTGACATGCCTCCTCCTTTTTGCATCAACCCTCCCCCCTCATAAATAACAAACAGTCCCCAATAAAATCAATCGGTCAGTCCATCCATTAGATTCAGTTTGCTGCCATTAAAAAAGATTGAAGTGAGACAAAAAGACCCAAAACTTTGTACTATTGAGTAATAAAAACAGAGAAGTTTCCTTTGGGGACGTAAACTGCAATATATGTTATCTCAATAATATCATATCGGGAATTAAAAAGTATTGTGATAATATTGTATCGTGGAGACTCTGGTAACAAACTCTAATAAAGAGATCACAAAATGTCACGTTATTTGTTCATCTAACTCCTCACTTATAGTTTCTGTCATGTGGGTTGGCGGCAAATCCTCTTCTTTACTTTAGTCTCACAGCCTGAATGAGCAACATGGGTGTGAGAGCGTAAACTCGTCTTGTGTCGTAACATCAACCAGATTCAGAGATGTTAGCGGGGCCGTGACCTCAGTGTCCTCCGTGGCTCTGCACACACAAATTCATGCTAACACTAGAGTGAAGTGGAAGATACCGCGATCCGGTGGGAATCATCAGAGGCCCTGCAATAGGATATTATCACGATACTTAAATCACGATACGATATTATCACGATTTAAAATGTGTTGTGATATTAGGAGTACTGCAGTGATATATATTGTGTTTTATCACCCTTTTATCAACTGTAAATAATGTCCCCAAAGCAAAACTTTTTATTGCGGAAAACTGTATCTAGTGGACTTAAAACACAATTGATTTTTTATTCCAGTGGGCTACCAAAAGTTTAATTTGTATTTTTAAAATTAAGTTTAAAAAAAAAAAAGAAATCAACACTTGACATCTGTGTGTTGATATGATATTGCCACATAAAAATATCGCACTACTACACTGTATTGATTTTTCCCACTCCTAATGGACATAAATGGAGGAATTCACTCAAGTTCGAATCCATCTTTCTTTTCAGCATTCACCACCATGTATTTGATCCGAGCAGGAAGTGTCGTCTGGTATGATCCTGTGTGTTTTCACCAGGAGGTTGTTTGTAAAGATATGTTACAGAGATAGTTTTGTTAAAGAGTCGCGTGTGAGCTCGTCCTGTTCAGATGCTCAGTTACCTTCCAGATGATTATAAAGCTGTCAAAGGAAAGTGTGAGGAAGTCTCTGCAGAAATACTACTCTGAATGTGTCAGGTACAGAAAACAAATCAATGCAATGAATTTTCTGAGGAATACAACTTTATTTATGAAGGTACGGGTAGCGGTAGGTGGTCAGATGAAGTTCTGAGTCACAGATTGGCAGCCTTAAACTTTTAGTAACCTTGATTTGAGTAAAAATGTCTTGTTATTGTATAGAAATTCACTTAATATGGAATTCAAATTTTACTGAATATGTGCAGCAGAATTGCTTTATTTAATATCACAAAACTGTTCACCACCAAGGAGCTTATTAGAATTGAATAACTTAAACTCAGTGACTCCATGACACCTCATATCTATGCTGACCAATTTGCAGTTGTTATATTTTAATTAATGACACACAAATGCAGAGGATGCATGTAAAAAAAACAACTTGATGACTCAAGAGGCATCTGGAGTATTAATGAGCAAAGACAGCGACAAAAAACTCATGCGCCCGCTTGATGTGATGTATGGAAAGTTTATGCCGCATGAAAATTCAGAGAGTGCACGAGCATCAAAAAGACACAATAACTCAAAAAGACGAGGCACACGTACACTCACACACGTGTGTGACGTCTCACACGCCCACGCGTACTGTAAGTTATGACACACATTTTAATGTATGGAAGGTGTCTGAGCAAGCAGGACGTGCAGTGATAATAAATATGCATGAGAGAATCACGTGGGCTGATACTGAGAGTGTGTGAGCTGAAACACTGTCCATAAATGAAGCAGCTGGGTCGCACGAAGGAAATGTTAATCCTGCCTGAAAATGTAGAAGATATGAAAAGTGATTCCCAACATGGGGGTCAGGGCCCCTGTGAGGGGTCACGGGATACATTTAAGGGGTTGTGAGATAGTTAAGATAAGACAGAAGAAAACACTTAGCCCTGTCACACAAAATTAGGATTCTTCTGACTTTTATTTCATGTCACTGGATAACTTTTTTTTATGTCTCTAAAAACTATTCACATAAATTTTATGGAGCTGAATAACTCATGATGAATCCCAGGTAGATATGGCTTCATTTTAAGGGGTCACACGGCAAAAAGATTGGAAGCACTCGTTCAGAAGATAAAGGTGTCACGGGGAAGGTCGGGGGTCACATGTGGTTTCTAATTTAACCAAAGACTTTAAAGGAGGTGATATTAAACTGACATCAGTGATCAGTGTTGGTTTCAATATCTTTAAAAACATTTAAATTCTTCTAAAATTGTGACAAAAAGTAGCAAAATAAAAATCAAATTGAGGAAACCTGGGGATTTAAATGTTAAAGTATATTTAATATCTGCCTTAAATTACAGACCTGCCTGCTGAGATAAATAAATAATGATAATAAAATCATTTGGTGGTGTTTTAGTCAAGAAATGTAGAGGAAATAAAATGATCTAAATATTAAACAAGTGTGCAAAACTTGTGATTAATTGATGCACTTGTGGAAATATCAGCACTGATAATTTATAAATATAAATGTGCAGTAATAAGGGGATTAACACTAGATGTGTTTGTTGCAGGGCGGCAGGGCAGATATCAGCATCAGCACCAGACACCAGGCTGCAGCTCTGAAGGCCTGACAGCTGCACAGAAGTTGAAAAATCTAACGAGCATTATTAAGAAATACATTTAAAAAAAAGTTTAGTGTTTTGCAGAATTGTTGAGACTCATGAAACAGAGTGAACTTTCCGCTGCAGGAAATGAACCTGATGGATGCGAGCGCGCGCGCCTGCCTCCGAGTGAAGCGTGTAATAGTCGATGCTTTCCATATCTGTGTCCGATGAACTCCAGAGAATTGACCACATATAGGGGCCCTCGCGTGCGTGCGTGAGCGTGTGCGCGGCCGGTAAATAAAACAGGGACTGTCTTTATATGTGTCGGGGGAATAAAGTCTTGGTTGTAAATCACTTTTCCGACTGGCACAGCGCATTAAACAACCGTGGCATGATTCCTTTTCTCTCAGCTCATCCGCTCCCTTTTTTCTTTATCAGCTCCTTCACGATTTCATTTCTTTCAAATGAGAATTCAGGGACCCCCAAATTCAAGCCCCCGCGTCTTCAAACAACACAACTGTACGGTTTTACTTTTTCTCCCGTCAAAATGGTATCCCAGATTCAATTTTAGATAGACCAGGATTTAGCCAGTGATGATTTTTTTTTTTTTTTTTGGTCTTCCGGAGACAATATTTAATATGCTGAAATGAGATCAGTTTTTATCCCCCACCAAAAAAAAATAATTTCTCAATATATATTTGTGTCAAATCTCGCCTTGACACGAGGCAGAAATGAATGTTTGATAAGCGAGGCTGTGTTTGGGATATAATCGTGTCTTTTTCTCATCAGAGGGAGGAAGCAGCAACATTGGCACTGTCATCACCATCATCACCATCATCATCAACATCATCATCATCAAGAGTATTTTTTCCTAACCTCTCCTTCAGGGGACTTTTTCCCCTTCTTTTGATTTTGGGAAATTAGCACGCCTAAATACAAAACCACATTCTCAACAGCTACTTATCAAACTCCATTTGCTGAAGATGATTTCAGGGTAACATTAAAAGACAATAATGTAAATGACCCATGGCTTTTAATTAAAAAATGTCTTGTCCCCCTCCTCCCGCTATTTTTTGTTTCGTCTGTTTAACATTTTTTTTTCTTTTTGGTGGGATTTTTGAAGTGTTGTGGAGGGAAAAGTAAAAGCTTTCCTCGGTGTCCCCCTCCTCGTTGACTTTTATCACTAAATGAAGCATATAAATGACCTGAAAGCGCCGGCTGTCGCGTTAAATTAAATAAAATAAAGAACAATTATCCTCTTCCTTTTTCTCTGATCTGGCGCTGAAAAGGAGTCCTGGAGAGATAAGGCAGATTGAATTCTCTCTGTTGTGCTCCAATAAAAACGTCAAAGAGGAGGAGGGGGGAGTTAAAGAGAGATTTAAAAGCCTCCCTATAATTTCAAATCATAATTTCCCTCCCATTATACCTCTCACATGCCGTTTATCGTCGGGGTTATTTATTCCAGGGCGTTGTAACCACAGTCAACTCCCGTGGCTGAGGTGGATAATTACAGGTGTAGTGAACGCACCCGGAAACAGCTTTAATAAAAATTAAAAAACAACATATATATGGGGAAGAATATTCGGCTCATGACGCAATAAAAAAAAAAATCTGCAGTTACTCCTGAAAGTAATTATAATTGTCTAATTTCAAAGTTGAATTAAGACGCTTTAGGGGTTTGATGTAAAACTTCACATTCGGTTCAATGAAGTATCACCCTAATTTACAGCTGCAGATAAGGACTAAGTCTGTCATAAAAATCTATCCTCCTCCTCCTCCTCCTCCCCCTCCTCTTCCTCCCTTCCTTCCTCCCCAGGATTGAATTGCACCTTGGGCAATAGTGCAGAATCGTGAATCTTAA
This sequence comes from Epinephelus cyanopodus, assembly GCA_026686955.1. NCBI lineage: Eukaryota > Metazoa > Chordata > Actinopteri > Perciformes > Serranidae > Epinephelus > Epinephelus cyanopodus. The sequence continues at coordinate 9,950,592 of CM048920.1, forward strand.
CTTCTCTCAGCATATGTTCCTGGCAGATAAGTAAACAATTTGGATGTGGAATGAAATTTTTAATTAATACTACAGTCGTCTAATGTGAGGCCGCGGTCCGCAAACCCTGGGAGTGAAGAAGAGGAAGAGGAGGAGGAGGAAGGAGGAGGATTTTTTTTTTTTTTTTTTTAAAAATCTTTAAATGCTCTTTTAATTCCTGCTGTAAGCTGTTTTCACTCTGCATTGTCTTAATGAGAGTCACTCACAAGTTTGGACAGGTTTAAACACGTGTGAGTGGTGATAATAGGTTTTAGCTTTTGGCTGCAGCACCTTTCTTTTTAAAAAATTTGGAAACACAGATACCTAAACCGCACTACAGTGGTGGGCTGCTTTGCTTTAAGAGCCAGCAAGTTACAAAAGGAAAAAAAGAAATCACATCACATTGAGTTTGCTCCATTAGTTAAACCTATAATTAAGCAGAAGGCTCCCTCCTTGAAGTGATTAAGCAGTCAGACAAGTCGGACGGGCGGAATCCCTCCAGGGAGGCCTCTCCTGAACTGTCAAACATCTAAAGATCACAACCGGTTCATCCCGGTGTCACAAAAAAACTGCCTCACCGCCGAGCATGTCTCAAACCTGTTTCAGATGATTAAAAAAGAAAAGCAGCAGCAGCCAAACGCGCAGGTAATTAAGCCTCACACACATCAAACACTGCAGAGACACAGGGAGAGGATCGATGTGCAAAAACAGGATCCTCATCTTATTGTTCTGCCACGATTTGAGCTGTATTGATCAGTTTGGGGTCTAAAATTACAAATGCAAAAATTGCTTTTGATTATAAATATTCCAAACTTTTATTTCTAATTATTTATTCTGCTTTTTTATTTCTTGCATTTTAAATCTACCCAGCTCCCCCGCAGCAGCTACACACACTATCTCCGTCATCTCAAGCACCCAGTAACCTCCAAATACAGGAAATTGATAGCGTTGAAGACAGATTGTCTTTATTCGAAATGCCTTTGCTCAGCAGTTGAACAAAGAGCAGGAGGTATCAACCTTCTAGATACATTATCCTTTCCATAACATGACAGGTTTTTAAAATACCATCTTAGATGATAATACACATATAACTCCTTGAATTCAAATAGAAGTTATCCTTAGAAATAAAAAAAATAATAATAAAAATTTAAAAATGACGCGATATTAGCACTGAACCACAGGAAAAAAATGCAAACTAAAAAAAACATTTGGATGTCAATGACTTTTCTTTTGTCATCTTTAAATAGACCGTCTGGTTTTATGTGCCAGTTTTTGATAAATATAAACAATATGACCCGTATATAATCCTGCCTATAGGTCCTGATTTTGACCCTATCCAAACATCATAAAATCACGAGTGCCAAAATGTAGACTACTTTAGGCCTATACAGGAAATAAGAATGCTAATTGTGCAAGCCAAATTTGTCAAAATCAAAGGAGTTAGCCTATCAATAATCAACACAAATCAGCATATCAGCATTGAAATGTACACAATAAATAAAGTTAAAGGCCTCCTTTTCTGGCTGCCATTATAACATTTACATTTCTTACAGTTCACAGGGCACCGTCCTTTACACCAGCTCCTCTGCTCCACTCAGGAACTTGTTGGATTTCTGGAAAAGTTTGTCTTTTTTTTTTTAATCATTTTTTGCCATAACAAGTCCAAGGCAGTTAATACTGTTCATGCCTTTTAATGGGGCGCGCTGTCCATAATATATTTACATGCATTTCAGTATTCAAGTGAATTAAAAAAAAGGAAAAAAGAAAAAGAAAAGAGTCTTGAGGGTTACATGGCAGTGGCATGTGCGGATGAATATGGGTCTATCCCAGTCTTGGTCATACCTGGAAAAAGTATGTAGGCCACCGGGGGCTGTAAACTTGACGCTGACCAGGCCGTGCAGTTACACGGGACGACATAGCCCGGGTTTGTGGGCGACGGGTGGGTGTGGGTGTGCTGACTGGGGCACCCAAGGGTGCCGAACGCGCCGTTCTGGTATCCCAACGAGGACGCGTACGGCAAAGTGCTGGTGCTCAACGTGTGCGGCATCTCTGTCATCTTCTGGATGGCGCTGGAGCTGAACTGGCTCGGGTCGAGGAAGGAGTACGGAGCGGTGGTCGGCGGCAGAAACGCTCTGGCTTTCTCCGAGTGGCTCAACAGAGAGTCCGCGGCCGACACCGGGAGTCCCTTCAAGTGGTCGGTGTCCCCGAGGTAAGGCAAAGGGAAAACGTACCTGTCCTTCTTGAGCAGGTTTTTGGGTTTGCGCCTGGGTCTGTACTTGTAGTCGGGGTGCTCCTTCATGTGCTGAGCCCGCAGCCTCTTGGCCTCGTCGATGTAAGGTCTCTTCTCAGACTCGGAAAGCAGCTTCCACTCGGCGCCCAGTCTTTTGCTGATCTCAGAGTTGTGCATTTTGGGGTTCTCCTGTGCCATTTTCCTCCTCTGGCCCCGGGACCAGACCATGAACGCGTTCATGGGTCTCTTGATGTGATCAGCGGGCTTTGACATCTTTAACAAAAGTGTACTTTTATCCCCAATGTTAATGACGAGGAAAAGTTCTTATCGGAAGGAAGGGAAACTATTCACCTGTCTAGATGCCAGATACCAGTCATGCCACGTCTGGGATGTTGTGAGTCTGCGAAACAGCCAAAAGAAAAGAGAAGAAAATAAAAATCCAGCGCCCGGTTTGCTTTTCCCAGAGTTAAAACACTGACGCGCGGTCGTTCAAGTCCGGTTACAACTCTCTTTCAGACCTGCGGCAGCAATACAGGAAAAAAATACATGTAAGATGCACACACGTAAAAAAAAATCCACAAAGGTGAAAGCAATGTTCCGCAGTCAGTTTGCAGGAGTCGTAAAAGTGTTATTTTTTTTCTCTGCGACACACTCCTCCTCTCTCTCTCTCTGAGGTTTGTCGTCAAGCACCTGGTTTGGAAATGAGCGGAAGAGCGTGAATACGAGCCAAAAGCGGTGAAGTTCAAAGGCTGGGCTGGTTTGGTTTCTGCACGCAATCTGACATAATCTGCAGGGCGTTCACTCACCAACCTGAGCGCCCAATCAGCACCAAGACCGGCTATTATAATACCTTCACGAAAAAATATATGTACATTACAACATAAACAAAGAGCGGGTGGTAGTAGGAGAAAAAAATAAGGAAAGAGGAGTGTGTGTGCGTGTGTGTGTGTGTGTGTGTGTGTGTGTGTGTGTGTGTGTGTGTGTGTGGAGGGGGTTAATGCTCAGGATCCCTCCCCGATTCCATTTAATGTAATGAATCGCAACAAACATGGACCTTCAACCTCTTTTCCAGTTAAAACCTGACTTCAATCCAGAGAGGTGACTATACCGTGCAACCAATTTACTGTACAGCTTCACACAGGAGCATATGGGAGGGCTGTCACCTAAACACACACAGATACAGCTGCTATTTCATTTATTCTACGCATAATAATAAGAATATTAATGATAAGAAGAAGAGTTTTATGCCTTTAAAAATAATTTAAAATGAAAACATTCCCTCTTATGAAACACGACATGGCACCCATTTTGCAGCAGCCTTGCTCAAAGACACTTCAGCAGGACTTTAACCTCTGTCCTCCAGCTGCAGGGCGCGCACATGCACACATAAACCCCTGCGTTTAAACTAGGAGGATGCAAATATATATCACATTTAGCTGCAGTGTTTCAGCAGCCTTCTCCAACACTTCCCAATAAAATGATGCCACAACAACAAGCAAAACCATGATAGTAAAAGGGCCCATGCACATGAACATGCACGCACAATTTGAGCCCGCGCGTGCCATCCGTGGGCTATATACGTGGAGCTCAAAACTGCGCAAGTGACAGAATTACAAACAGCAAGAAAATATTACATCAACTGTTAAACGTTTAGAAAAACCCGCCATTGTGCGTCTATAATTGTTGCATTAGCTCGCATCAGTTTGACAGTGTGGTTTTAAGGAGGCACAGAGTGATCGTTTTAAAATGCAAATTTCAATGAGGACCATTGCCTAATAGCCCTCAGGCTAATGTGCGTGATATATGATTCCTTCAGCTGTGATTATTAAACCAAACGCAGACAGATGATTTTTTTTTCTTTCTTTCCAACAGCGTCAAAACGCTGATTGGAGACACACTGGAGTGCTCTCCGGTTAGTTACACTGCTAAGTACATTTATTTAAGCTTGTCTTTGCCTATAAATATATATATATATATATATATATATATATATATATATGTTTATGCGCGCGCGCACGCACACGCGGATGTTGTGGACCACATCCTACTGCAATTATCAGCTCATCTTTCTGTGTATGTGTGTGTATGTGGGGCTGCACACTTCAAAGATTCTTTAAATGTCACCACATCACACTCACATTATATCTTTCATATGTTTGCATGATAAATAAAAATACTTTAAAAGATGAAGAACACCTTAAAGCTAAATACATTTATGGCGCGTGTATTTTAAGGTTTTATTCTGCGCAAAAACAGGAGAAAAATACGCTCATGCGCAGGGCCAAAGCAGGTTAATTTAGCACCCAAAATAGGACAAAATGGAGTTATTTTTTCCTGCCTGTGATATTCCCATATTTCAGCACCATCTGTGTCTCTTTCTCACGCTCCCTCTCCGCTCCCCGGCCCCTCACACGCATGCGTCAATCGGCAGCTTGTAACAAGAAGATTTCCATCATATCTTTCTTTACAAACCCTGAAATTATATAAAAAAAAATACGCCCGTTATGGGAGGAAAATCCTCCTTACCCCGACCTGCAGAACAATGTAGCCCACAGCTGAGGACGCCCCCGACTTTCTTTCTTTTTTTATTTTTTTTAAACAGCCGACCGGATGCCTGCAAAAAGAAAAAGCTCCTCAAATCCTCCCAATCGGCGCGTTGTGATGTTCATCAGCCACCATGAGGTAGTATACTGCTGCATGCTCCCACTGTATGTTCAGGTTATTTTGAAGTTTTAAATTATGTTGTGCTATCTTTCAGCCAACAGCGTATGCAATTTGACATGTAGGCTGCTGCCACACACACACACACACACACACACACACACACACACACACACACACACACACACACACACTGCAGCTTAGGCTTCATTTTGAGATCAATGAATTAGATAACAGGGAATTATTTTAGGGGCTGAGCCTCCTCCTCCTCACGAGGGGGGAAGTCTACTATGTTTCTTATTCAAAAAACTGATTGTCTAATAAACGCACGCCTGAAAGTTCCCTCGACAATTTAACGGGGATAATGAGAAATGCAGTTGGTTTTAATTTGTCAGGGATTGAGATGATATTTGTTTTCCATCGCCTGTTAATATAATCGTTACTGTGCGGGATAAAAAAAGGTTTAAAAAAAATATGCAGCTTATAAATAAGGAAACAGTTTTGACGATCAGGTGCGCGTAAAAAACTTTGTCTCCATCTGAAAACTTCAGACATTTGAAAAGGTGACAACAAACAGCTAAAATAATATTTTTAAAAAAGAAAAATAACAATATACATTTTCTATATAGCCATAATTTGCTGTATTTGCTTTAGAGGACTGTTAGCAGCTAAAATGAGAGACTGATTAAAGTTTATTTTCATCCAATATAACTTAAAATGACTTCCTGTAATGAACAACACATCCAAATAACGCAGGGACACGCATTGGCACGCGCGCAAGAGACACCCCCCCCACCCCTCCATACATGCACACACACGCAGACACACACACCACCATCACTCGCACACACAACTAGGATTATCTAAGGACACATGTCCATCCATCTCGCCTTAAAAAGTGAATGGGGAGCGGCCTGACACACACAGAGCCTATTAGCCAAGTTGGGCTCCCGTGGAGAGCATTGAGGTAAGCTCCCCTACCGGAACTGTCCATGGTGCTGAGGCGGTAAGAGGGTTTCTTTGCTGCACACATGCGTCCTCCCTCAAAAAACTCTTAAAAGCTAGGGTTGACATTTCAATGCCTTTTATTGTATTTCCATCCTATTTAGTGATGGTTCTCTGTCACAAAAATATATATTAGAAAGAGACAACTCACATGCTCAACAACTTTCCTAACTTTTTTCTTCTCCCAGCAGAATGTTTTTAAGCCTGTTTCTCTCACAGTGTGGAAGAAGCACATTTGGAGCTAATACATTATGGCTCCAGAAATTATAATACACATTTGTATGTTGAAAATAACTGCATGTCCCTTACTTTAGCATCAGGAAAATGATTAATGGGGTTAGTGGATAATGCATGCATACAAAGTGTTACCTCAGTTTTTGAAGTTGAACCAGTGGGGTTATAAAGGTAGAGGATGATGCATAAAAAAATTAAGTTTGTTACATTAACATTGTTTCAGTCAGTTGACAACTTAATATTTAGAAGTTTAAGAAGTTTGTCAAAATCAAACATTTTTGAGCAGGATAGAATTAAAATAAACAAGTTAGAATACCTTATATAAAATAATTTGATGAGTAAATACAACCACAACTTTGGGACAAAAATTAAGTTGGTTTAACTTAATTAAGCTTTTGGAGGTCAAAGCAAATCATATTGGTTGTACTAAACTAATGGGACTGACTCAGTGATACCAGAGTTAAATGCAAACTGTTACCGTCATTTTTTTTGAGCTGAACCAGTGACTCATTTTTTCGATGACAGATTCATGGGGTTAGTGGATAATGCATAACATAAATATGTTTTTCAGCATAAGAAAAAAAAATTACATGTTAATGCGTTTCAGTCAGTTGGCCACTTATTTTAAGACGTTGGTCGAAATAAAAACATTCTTGACATTTTTGAGGAAGATGTCTTAAAATAAATAATCCGACCACTAAATATCAACACAGCTTTTTGACAAATATTACGTTGGTTTAACTTAATTAAACTTTTCAAGGTCAAAGCAAATCATGTTGGTTGTACTAAACTAATTTGTTTGTCAGATTATAAAAGACTCGTAGGACTGACTTAATAATTGCCAGAATTAGAACTACTTAAGAAGATGCATGCAAACTGTTACCTTAATTTTATTAAGTTAAACCATTTAATCAGTTTTTGTATTTCATTTATGTGTATTAGTTGGCCGACAACTGATTTTAAGAAGGTGGTCAAAATCAAAACATTTTTGACAGGGATGAAATCAATATAAATAAGTTAGAATATCTTAAATAAAATAATCTTATCACTAAATGTAACCACAACATTTGGACAAAAAATAAGTTGGTTTAACTTAATAAAGCTTTTTGAGGTCAAAGCAAATCATGTTGGTTGTACTGAACTAATTGAGTTTGTCAAGATTATAAAAGTCTCGTAGGACTGACTAAAAAAAGCCAGAGTTAAACGCAAACTGTTAGCTTCATTTTTTTAAGCAGAGCCAGTGAATCCCTTTTTAGAGTGAAAGTGACTCATGCACTCAGTTGATGTAAAATGAAGACATTTTTCAGCATAACAAAATTACATTTCCTACATGAACATGTTTTAGTCAGTTGACAACTTAAGTAAAGACGTTGGTCAACATCAAAACCTTTTTGAGTAGGATGGAATTAAAAGAAATAAGTTAAAATATCTTAAATAAAATAATTTGACCACAAATATCACCACAACTTTGGAACAAAAATTAAGTTGGTATAACTTATAAAAGCTTTCTAAGATAAAAGCAAATCATGTTGGTTGAACTACAACTAACTGAGTTTGTCAGATTATAAAAGACCTGACTCAATAAAGTCAGAGTTGGAACTACTTAAAATCAGATGACTGCAGACTTAACTGGAGATAAGACAGGAATCAAAGCAACTTAGTGCATGTCCACACTGTTATACTGATACTGTGCCAGCAATTAGCCAGTTCCATTTACAGTTTTGCGTAACTGATTCTTAGTCTTGACCTTTTAGACTATGTTCCTCTTGGAAAATGAAACGACTATGCAACACCTCCACTTTAACTGACTCTGGATGAACTTGGACTGGTCAAACTGAAGTATGAGCACAAACACACATAGCGCACGCTCGTAGTGATCATTATGAATTTTTGTTTCCTGTCAAAGTTTTCAAAGAGCGACATAAAATTCATTGGCACTCTGAGCAAAACGGTGCAAACAGGATACAGAGCGCCCATACGTCACAGCTCCCACTCCTGTGTAAGAAAATGTTAAATTTAAAGAATGAAAGGTACAGCACATAACTCAATCTTTTTACAATCTGCCACATTTATATTTTCACACAATAAATACAGGGTGTTCACGGTCGAGGCATTTGTTAGCAGTTTGGACTGATGTTACCATGTTGTCCCTGAAAATGGTACAAAAACGCATACATACTGAACTGCTGATAATTAAACTGACAATGTTACAAAAAGGCTTTTCTGTCAGCGATATGGAAATAATTCTAAAACTCAAATTCAGCTCATAATACTGCAGAGCTTCTTACATCCTCCGCTTACATTCACTAACACTGAGAGGCAATCAAAACAGCAACGAGCGGTATGTGAGATCTTCTGCCAACATGGGGTATATATTACAGAAAATATCCATATATATCATATCTCTGTGGTTACCATTTCTCAGTTAGATAGTAAAATCAGACTTGAATAAAACCTTTAAAAATGACTAAACTTAAGCTGTGCTCTCTTTTATTCTGCAACGCTGGATAGTGCAGAGCAGAGCGGGGGGGAAAATTAACAAAGGTTCAAGGCATCAGGTAATAATGAAAGGATAGGGGCAATACTTCAAAGACCACCAGGTCCACATCACACAATTATACAATACAATTAGGATTAAAGGGGCAAAAGAGATAACAGGAGATAGGGATAAATTATCACAAAAGGAAAGATGTGACTCTCTCCTGACCTTCATTAAGAGAAAAGAAAAAACTCATTTAGAGCTGGCCTTCCTTGCAGGGGGATTTGAGCCTTTCACATGAGACTGTGACTCACCAGATAAGATTTACACAGTATAAACCAGAATATGAACTAAACAATAACATAAGATGCATATTAAAGAATAAAAGAAAACAATAAACAGTCATACGCATATATATAAATTATACAATAAATACCTACATCTGAATAATTATTATGGAGCTGGGCTTTTTTCAGACGGAGTTTACTGTTCGGACAAACTTGTAAAATAGATGCGAAGTGTTGATTCTGATACAGAGCGAAACATCGTTGGATGTTTTACGCTTTCAGCTCTCTAAGCCACTTAATAGGTTGTTTACTGTTTCTATGGTAACCATGGGCATCCACATGGTGTGTGTCCATGTTTATTCAACACTCCGTCACAAATCGACATTTGGTCATGGACTTTCCACGTTGAGATATGACGCGCAAGGTACCCTGGGTGTGTTTGTTGTTGATGTTCTGGGGCACTGTGTCAACTTCTGCCTGTCACATTCATTGTCTGTTCTCAAAATACACTTCCATTTTAACAGGAAATGTACAGTTTGCATACAGTCCCTTTCAAAATAAATGCACTACGTCGGTACAACACCCTGCATTGATGTTTTTTTCCTTCAACAACAAATGCACATGGTTGGGTTTAGGAAACAAGAACAGGGTTTGGCTTTATAATCTTACAAGAAGCAAACACCGTCCTCCCATGTGAAATTCAGTGGTTGTTGGACCCGTTAACCACCTCTCTCACTCGCCCTATTCGGACTTCTGCCGCCTTAACTTTCATGGCCACTGGGCGCAGTTAAACAGTAACAGTGACTGACTGGCTTTTTTTTTTCTTTTTTTCTGATGCCAGAAGTCACTGACCAAGGGTCGTCAGTATTAACATGTTAATCGTGATGCGATTAAAGTCCAGACATATCACTTTTTTTTTTAAATGGCGTTAATCACGTGCTGCTATTTTGTCCCTTTGATGCACCCTATAGACAAACTCATAGACAGAGAAACATCAATGCCTCATTGGCTGCTGGATTGTACATTAGCAGCACCGTCTCATTGGAGAGCGCAAGAGTGCTGCAGTTTTTCTGGACAAAAAGCACATTTTTATATCCAATGGTTTCTGATCTACAGTATGTGTAGTTAAAAAAAAAGTTTTTTCTCCAGTTAGATAGAATCCCCATATTTAGGCTATAATCACTGCTGGAAGCTCAACAGAGGAATGTATGTTTCAGTCTACATGACCTGAATTACCTACATGGTGTGAAATAAATAATTGTTATGAGAAATTGTAAAAAATTGATTGATTCATTGATTTGGCTGCTATTCCATGGTTAAATACTTGTGGAGACATTCCTATAGGTTATAATACAATTTAACTTGCTAGCTAGCTAACGCTGTCCGCTTGTAAACTCCATCATAACAAAGTATAGCTCATTTTAGAAAGGCCACTGCAAGAAAACATGTTCTTTGTTTGTGTTAAATACTGTGCGTTCAGATTGGTTCCTGTCTGCATTCAGGCAGGGAAAATGAAAGGCTTGCTAACATTAGCACAAGCTATGTTAACCATGTGTGATTGTTGGCAGCCAGAGAGAAACATCCATGATCCATTGGCCATTTGATAATCTAATCAAAGAACACAATTTCTTTGGGTGTCCTGTCTAAAATGAGCAGTGGTTACTGTTACTATTAACTCAGTATTAACTTAGTAACTTGCTAGCGTGCTAGCTAGCTTTTGCTGTCTGCTTATAAACTCCTTCACCATAACAAAGTATAGCTCAATGTAGAAAGGCCAACAGAAGAAAACATGTTCTTTGTTTATGTTACATAATGTGCCTTCAGACTGGTTCCAGGCAGGGAAAATTAAATGCTCGCTGACATTAGCGAGACTAGCTAGATCAGTATTAAGATGATGTCGGAGTGACCACAGCCACTCAAAAGAAGCTCTACTAAACTATGATTTGTTTGTAATTTTGCCCTGTTTCTACACCCTGTGATAACTCAAGGTATCATCAGTTGTATTGAGGGACCTGTGATGTGCTTAAACAGCACTGTAACTGTGCTCCCATATTGGGTCATCTAAATGCTTTGATATCTTTTGTTTGGAGAATTCCCCAACCTGATCCACAACTGGACAAAGTCAAATCTCCCAAAAGGCCAACTCCTCCACCCTCCCGTCTCTCTATTTACTGTTGCAAGCTTTCCTTCTTCCAGCAATGGTCCTGATGACATTCAATGTTCAAACATCTTCTGCCTCTGCCTGACGTGAAACAATGCATAATTTTGATTCTTTTAAAAATGTGATCATTGATTCCCCATGCCTATTTACAAAATCATCCAAAGAGGATCTAGGGGACATGTCATCCACTTACATAATCATGAAATACACCACTCCTACTGTTGAAATCTCCACAGACAAAAATTGCCTCAACTTCTGAACACAAATAAATTTGACTCAAAAGATGATTAAAGAAAAGTGAGGCGTCCCTTCCCCATACTGACGTTTCAGGTGGCAAATAACAGGTGAAAACTACAAATGTATATCCTGATTTCAAGTGTAGGAATTTCAAACCTAAAATACCATCCACCTGTTTGTCTATGACATCTATTCTATAGAGTTTCAACAGATCATTCTTAACAAAAAAACAACAACAATGCCCCCTGAACCCTTGGGAGCATTAACATGTTTCACTCTATTATAACCAAACCACTTATAACCGTCCAGGTCAATTACTTAATCATCATACAGATGCGTCTCATTCAACGAAATTACGTCCGGTTTCAAAGTATGCAAAATAACAGATCTTAACTTACAGTTTCCTACAGTCCATCCATTCACATTCCAGTGTGCTAGAGTGATCATGATGGGCCAAAGAAACACTTCATCATCTGTGATCTGAAACACGGCGTGGGTGATCTTCATCTCGTTTCACGATGCGTCCGTTCCCCATCACCACAAAGTCTTTCCCCACCGGGATCTCCTTTAACATGGTGCGGAAATTCAAATCCAATAGTCTCTCCACATGTGATTTTGCCGAGCAAATAAACACCTTGTTGTATCGATCATCATCCCTTACTTTCTTAGTTACTTTCTGCCACTACTAGTACTATTTTTCCTTAAACAACAAACACACATGGTTAGGTTTAGGAAAAAAGACGGACTTTCACCCTCTTAACTTGCGTCCTTGTCCTGCCGCGTTTCCCCTTAGTGCTGTTAAACTGTAATGGCAACCGGCGGCGTATCATGCCGACGTTAAAAGATGCCTCTTTTCGTTGGTTTCTGATGCTGCAAGTTACTGCCAAGCGCAGGATTTTGATGACTTCGGAGAGAGACCGTACTCATAATGCATGTAACAGGCTGAACTTGACACACCGTCCCAGAACGTCAACAACCAACAAACTCAGGGTACCTGGTCGTCGTATGTCGACGCGGAAAGTCCATGACCAAACGTCGACATGTGAAAAGGTCGGAGTGAGAATGTGTTGGATAAATACACCACTACACACTGAGACTGAGTCAAATGCCATGACTGAGAGGGATTATTCTGCATGAGTCTAGACATTGCTTTTTGGGGGGAAAATCCTGCGTAGTTTACCTTTAAATTGAACACTAAAAAAGAAGTTCCACTTTTCTTAATGCCATATAAAGCGTGAGGTAATAAACTAAATACCATCATGGCTAAGAAAAAGACGTACAGGTCTCACCTCTGAGAATAGCTGGTTCCAAACTGTGATATCATCCTCTGTTACACTACATTCTGCATTTAGGAATATCTCAAATTAAATAACAGCTGCTCTTTAAAAGTAAAATATCCACGATAACACCTGTGACACATTTATACTCACTCATTAACTCTCATTATAGCCCAAAGCCGTATCTCATCACCGGACATAATTTGTCTGTTGGAGTGCGTGCCCAGCATCGACATTCAGGCTCTGTCGGACGTTTTTAATTATTGGAAAAACACTTTTTAATAAATACGACACAGAACATTGTGAAATATAATATTTTGATTAATTGGATTTGGTGGTTATATTACAGTGGAGACACCCAGAGGTAAAACAAATGTGGCATAAAGCTCACCTTGGTGGTCAACTGCCCGAGTCCAGTAAAAGCTAGATCAAAATGTGTCTGGATGGGTCAATGATAGTAATATAACTAGATACAGAAGCGTACACACATCCACATTCATTTCAAGGATTTGAATAGCTTTCTTTTACACAACCTTTCTTGTTTTTTATCTCTCACCGTAGGTGTACCAGCACTGAGTCTGAGACCTGAACCTGCAGACATGCTGCAAAGCTCCCGTGAGTCAGGTGATGAATTCAAAACTGAGATTGAAAATCAATATTCCTCAGTGCTTCTCCTGAATGTCTCAGAATTATACATATCAATCAACTCGTTCTTGTACCTTTTCTCCTTGTTTTGTTTACAGAACTTACATCCTGAATTGTGAAGTGGGAAAACCTTCACATGACAAACAGCTGCTTGTGAAATCGGAGCTGGACTGTTAGGTATTGTAATAAAAGAAAAAAAAACAGACACAGCTCAAATAATGAAAAAGAGACAGCTGAAGAATGGAAAAGCTTTTGAAGCCAGACAGACTGATGGAGCGGGGAAAAAATACAATTCTACAAATCTGTATCAGTGAATGAGTGAATGATTAATTAATTTTTGTTGAATGATCTGTTCTAGCTGTGCGAGATATCAGTTTCCATTTCTTTTTACACTTTTACATAAGATCTCAAGAGACCGCCAGTTCAAAAGACGGTTCAATTTGGAGCTCCCATCAGAAATGGTTTCAGAGAGTCTTTGCCATACGTTGGGCTTTGATGTGTTTTAACTGTCGTAATCTTACTGTTCGGAGATGGGAAAATAAATTCTGTTAATTTTTCCATTGTAAGTGCTCTTTTTTCCTGACTTCACATTTAAGATGGTTCACAAAAAAGGATTATCACATGAATATTGATGTAAAACTTATTGTTTTTGTTTGTTTTAAACAGCAGTATCACATTTTTTAATTTTCTATTAAACTAGTGAAAGTAAAGCACCTGTTCTTGAGAACTAGGATAGATCATGTTCTATCAAAGAATAAAATAAGAAAAAAAAATATAACTTACCAGCACACTTAGCCTGTTTCTGTAGTGAAACATTATTTTTGTATATGAAATAAATATCATTTATGAAATATTTTGATCTGCGTTCATTTTTCTAACATCAAAATTTGCCTTGTGTCTGAAAACAGCTTTGTCCCAGACAACAATTCACAACTTCTAACATTTAAAACATGTGTTAAAAGCATTCAGAATCTAAAAGTAACAGTGCACACTGATAACATTGGTGTCAAAATGTACTGCTGTAATCACCTTTGTTTAAAAATATATATTTTGTTAAAATGTTGGCCCTTTAAAGATGTGTCCCAGATTTTTGTCAACTCCATCAGATTTCTATTAAAACATCTTTTAATAAGGTATAAAAAGGGGTTAGCTTTAACACCAGGACTCCTGTCTCACTTCCTAGTTGCCAAAAAGGTGTGAAAGCTTTATATTTTTTGATAAATTCATTAAATAACAGTATCAGGTGTGTCTCACAAATAACAACTCTGCAACCTTCTAAATCCAAACTAAAGAAGAATGATAGTTCCAAAATGAGTATTTTGATTAGCATTAAGAAAACTCTTAGCAGGACTCCCACATATTTTCCTGGACAAAATTTCAAAACTTTTCCATGATTTTCAAGGACCCATAGTAATTTTTTCCTTGCCCCACTTGCCTGGCATTTTTTAAACATATGAGATTCAAACTCTGTTCAAACTTTATTTCAGCCAGCGGACATGCATGAATGAAGAGACAGAACATGGGGAGAAAATGACGAAACGGATGTGATAGAAGACAAAATGTTGTCACACATCGGCGCATATGTTGCGCTACACTGCGTCGACATCTACAGAAAATGATTTGCCGTTATATTATGTTGAAGGTTATCCATTAAATACCACCTTAACAATTTCATTATACACGACAAAATTCCATGAGTTTTCCAAAACTTTTGTTTAGTTTTCCAGGCCTGGAAAAAAGTCATTGTGAAATGTCATGACTTTTCCAAGTTTTTCATGACCATGGGAACCTTGAAATAAAATGGCTACTCACAAAGACTGCTGCATCAGATCTTACCTCTGACGTCCATCATGTTTTCTATTCAAGAGAATATTCAATCACTGGGAGGTCTGCCCATTACAAGGTTCAATAGTCAAGACTATGATCTTTTAAAAAATATTTTCCAACCTAATTGAAGAGTAAAAACTCCCCCAATAATAAGGTTTTGTCCCAGTTCTCAAGAGTGAGGGCAAGATTAGTTTGTACTCATGAACATGCAGTGTATAGTAATTATAATGAGAAACTCCTGACTTATAATTTCATGAAAAACGGACCCTTTTTTCTGAAAGATAAAGATTTTGATTGCTATTTATGAATCTACGGAGCCTGACCTCCATCATTTTATAACCAGAAGGTGACCTGGTGTCAAAGAGTCAAAGAATCTGCTTTGCACCCGGCAGGTCATTTATTAACGAAAGAAAAGATTGATTTCCTGTCACATGCATTTGTTCCACTTCTTTTAATAAAATAAAATTAAAAAAAAAAAAAAAAAGCTGTTGTCTTTGGCTGGCGTTACGACCCACACGTCGCTTTCTAATAAGTGTCACATTTAGACGGATGCATCTGCAGGTAGATCTCTGATAGCTGTTTATTCAAAAGCAAACAAAACTTGAAAAGAGGATATAACCTCGACTCAGAAGTCTGGAGGGGTGGACTAAGATTGAAATTGGTCTGACTCTCCCTCCCTCTCCCTCTCTCTTGAATTGAGGGTCCATTGTAGTACGTCAAACAAAAGGTTTTTTATCAGAGGCTCTTAATGTAACCCCCTCCCCTCACTCTCATGGCCACCAACTCGTTCTTCTCTTCCTCTCTTTTCTCATTCATTTATTCCACTGTGTGTGGAAATAGGCTGGGCAACAATTAATTTCAGAGTGAATTCAGGCAGGATCTATTACCCCTCTCTGCCTCTATTGCTCTAATGGAAATCTATTTCACTTCTCTTTTGTGTCCAATATAATTTAATGCCCATTTTATTAATGGCCTGAAATAATTACGGAAGGCTTTTGTGATTCTTGAGTATGTTTCATTTAATTGTGTAATAAATGTCTAATCAGGGCTCCCATCTGAAGCCATTATGGCATTAAAATTAACAATTACGCCACAAATGTCTTGGTGAATGCGTTGGGGTCTATAGAAATCGTTGCTGATAACAAGACACATATAAATCATTCATGAGAATTTTTTCAGAGAAAAGCGGAGTGAGAGATAGGAGGATGGGAGGGAGAAAAAAAGAAGTGGGGGAAGAAAAGAGGAGAAGAAAGAGGCTGAGTTTTCTTTATTCCATTGAAAAACCGGGGATGGCCAAAAGATAGGGCATTTTAAAACTGTGTCACCCTCTCCAGTTCCTTTCTTCCCCTGTCTCTCTCTATCTCCCTTTAATTTGCCTTCCTCTTTATTTTTGAAGTGACAGATTTCACTTTGGGAATTCATTAACCGTTAACTTGGGCGATAAAATATCTATCAGGCCCTCTGCCCGGTTCCTTTGCTAAGCTGCGTGGCGCTCCGGTTCAACGTTGTGGGTGACCGAAGGCAATTAAAGAGGCTTCACACTCTCTCACTCTGCCAGTGTCACTTTCTCAGTGAAAACAGGAAGGCTGCTCAACGTACCAGCAAGAATTGTTTTCTTAGAGGCCAAGTATACAAATTTCATGGTGTGGGGAAACTCCATCTGCCGCTAAAAACCCTCGTCAGTTCCTCCGTGTCATTTCCAAGCTAATATACTACAATTGGTTTTGGTGAATCTATTTTAATAGCATAAGGTTTTGGCCTTCTTTGTTCTCTATTACCATGATGCACAAAGGGCCTCCCCGGGCAATGGATTGCACCCTGGTCCTAACCAGACGCTCTCAGAGTCGAGGGAAGTCACTTTGATGTAGATGGCGTCTCGTGTTAATAAGAGGGCCGATTTTATTCACAATCAAACACCCATTTTTGAATCAAGCAATCTTGGGTAAGTTGGCAGATATCGCCCATCTGACTCTGTCCCATCTCGGCGGACTGCTGCTGCAGTTGGAGGTTCAATAATTCACCCACGGTTCGTCACATAGTGCAGCTGCAGCACAGAATGAATACGATCGGGTGAAATGATTCAATACATTATATGCTGTCAAGCTGTGAGTTTTGTTCGTCCAGCTGTTTTGGATAAAATGGGAATTTTTGTAATATATAAAGCTCTTTTCGTTCCACTCTTCCCCAACCATCTGCATCTTTTACATTTGGCTTTTTTTGTCACTTAAGCAGCTGGTCAGTTAAGCCCTGTTTCCACTGAGCAGTACGGTACGATTCAGTTTGGTACGCAGTTTTTCTGTTTCCACTGTGGAAAGTTGTGGATGGTACCAATAGAACCGTCCTTACCGTTGCCACCCGCCTCTCTTGGAGTATCTAGCACACAGATCTGGTACTAAAAGGTGGAGCTAAAAACACTGCAGTCCGTTGACTGGTCAGTGGAGGACGGTCACTCTGCTCAGGGCTGAGTTGTGGTTGGATTTGAGGCTCATGTAACCACCGTGGAAAGATTAATTAGTAAACTATAACTATAAAATGAAAGGATGTCTTGCTGCCTCTCACAGCAGCTGACTGCCGGCGACTTTTAAGGTGGAACGTTTACTTGTACTGTTACTCGGTGCATAAGGTGACGGCATGAATCAGTCAATGCACCTTAAATTTCACTGTGACAACTTTGACCATCACTTTAGTTTTTAAATGACAGACACTTCTAGTAATGAATGGATGTTTAAGCGTCTAAAAATATATGTTAATTTCAGCTATAATATGTGAATGGCATATAGAGCATTGTTCCTGTGGGCTACGGCAGCACTAAACCCCTGAGCTTGCCTGAGAAGGATTAAATGCACAAAGCTGCCATTTTTAAATATCCCATCTCACTGAGACTCTCACTGCAGAATTTTTTTTTTTGTTCTGAAAACGTCGGCGGTGATGAAGAAATACAGTGAGTGCTGGACAGAGCAGTGAGTGACAACAACCCCACCCACATTTAAGGGTACTGTCTGGGGTGGAAACACTAGGGTCTAGGTACATGTCTGAAGGGTTACTTTTGGATTCAAAGGTACCATACCAAAAGTTTTTCCAGTGCGGCGGCTTACTAATGGCTAATGCGTGCTCACCTTTTTCTCTACTGACTGAAGATCCAGATGTTCAGGAGGTTTTTACTGGGAGCTGAATTATCTGCAGAGGTCTGTAAATACTAAAAATGTACATACGGACAAAAGCTAAAAATAAAATATTTGACAATTTCTACAATCAGGCTTCTACCTCACCATCTGCGTCGCCAATTTCCCATTTCCAGAAGTTTGTAAACATGGGTCAAAGTTTCTCCCATCAAGTCTGTTTTCACAGATCACAGCTTTTCTGTGAGAAGTGGCGTACGCCTCTTTCAGGCCTTGTTTTGTGAGTACGCAAAGTTTATAAATGAGACCCTGGTGATTTAAACCAGTAAAAACAGTGATTAACACAGTTCCACGCTAAAAAAAAAAATCAGCGTGTTTGTGAAACTTTCATTGTGGAGGGGCTGTTGACTATGGCCAAGGTAAAATGTGAACATGTGAATAGCCTCTAGAGTCAGTGTTTGGTTTGTCCATTCTGGGCTACTGTAGAAACAACTGTCTGGCTTCAAAACATGCAACATGGCAATCTCTGTAGACGAGGACCTGCTCACTATGTAGATACAAATGTCTCTTTCTAAGGTAATGAAAACACAACAATTCTTATTTTCAGGTGATTAAACACTAAAGAAAACAAACCTATGATATAATATTTCCAGTATATCCCCCCAAATCCTACATACTGGAGCTTTATGCTGTTTTCACTGTCTTGTTGTCACCGTTCAAACTCTTCTGTCCAACATCAGTGCTGATATTTTGACAATTGTACCTTTTTGGACAACTTACAAAAATTTTTGTCTCAGGTGTAGGAGGAGCTGGATTTTACAACTACTTTGCTGTTTGAAAAGTTCAGTGAACCCTGTCAGCGATCATCTCCAGAAGCCTCTTATGATCCGTTATTGTGAGAATGCTATTATCACAATGTCAGAAGATATCCTTGATCATTCATGATGATCCTTCAGCATCCTAAAGAAAATTAATAACCTCTTTCATGTGGTAATGCCAGCTCACACAGATGAATGGATCCAACTTATTTGTGCAATGAGTTTCATTTTTAAAGACATTCTTGAAGCATACTGTTGCAGAACAAATAATGTGGCCGCTGAAAAAGTTTGAAGTGAAACATTGACACAAAGTCCAGGTAAGAGGTATAACACGTCATTGTGAGGCTGCTGACACCGTACACTTCAGAGATGAACCTGACTCTGATCCACCACTGCAATATGATCATTCAACGTCGTTGCAAAGGGCACAGCCAAAATGCGGTGGACTTTTTTCCGGAGGCATGCCATAGATTTTCAAATTGATGAATGCATTTTTTTCTCTCCAAGAGGCCCTAATACAACAACGCAGGCTTCAGAAATGTAACATAACCTTGGCAAAAATAAAAGTTGTGCTATCAAGCAAGCTTCTACAAGTGGATTTTAATACTGTACTGACTTACTGAAGCCACTGGATGTTTGAAAGGTGCAAACAACCGCAGCTTTCACACTTTTATGTGATATTTCGCTCATTCTTCAAACATCATTACAACAAAAACTTCCTTAAAGCCAAGATGATCCCAGATTAATGAATTGTGGTTCAGGTATCTTTGTGAAAGATGGTCTGAATCATCATTTTACACATTTGTATTATAACTTTTTATAAAGGAGACACAAATTGATTGCATCTTTCACATTTGGCTTTCTTGTCATTTGAGCAGCTGGCAGAAATGTGTAATTTTTTTTAAGTTATAATCGTTTGGATATCCTTGTGTCCCAGAGGTTAAGATGAATTCCATACAGCTGCAGCACTTAAAGTTAAATTACTGGTTGGAAACCTTTGTTGAAGGCTTTAACCATCTCCTTCTCTCTCATGTCTGTTTCTATACTGTCAATTACCCAATGAAGGCAAAAAATACATTAAAGAACGAGAATTATAAGCCTGCAGTTGTATGTCCCCGCGCACCTGTCAAGCTGCACAAGGACCACATAATGCAGGACTGCTCAAGTACTTTAAAACCAGTTAGACCAGACATTTTCATCAGCTTTTTAAAACATTTTTTCTAGCTTTTGGTAATGACAAATTATAAACAAATGCAAATAAAAGTGAATAGAATTACTGCTTTGCAGATGTATCTCTCCACAAACCCGTCAAGTTGCAGTTACAGTCTACGTCCGAGTCTGTGAAAACATAGATTCTATACAATCAGCAGAGTTTCAAGATTCAAGTCACCAATTCAGAATCTGAACAAATGTCTCCCTTCGTTTCCTGAGATATGACGCTGAATAATGGCCAGATAAGTGTTTCTGTAGAACATTATGATGTCACAGTGAAGATGACCTTCTGGATATAAAATGTCATCACTTCATCATTTTATCCTGTTAGACATTTGTGTGATATTTTATCCAATTACTTCTTGACTTTTGTCCAAAAACATGTTTTGTGAGGTCAAAATGACCTTTGACCACCAAATTCTAATCATTTCATCCATGAGTACAAGTGGACGTTTGTGCCAAGTTGTAAGGAAATTCCCTCAAAGTGTTCTTAAAATATCGCTTTCATGAGAATGAGATGGATGAGGTCAAAGTGACCTTGACGTTTGACCACCAAATTTTAATCCGTTAATCGAGTCCAAGTGAACTTTTGCACCAAGTTTGAAGAAATTTCCTAAAGGTAGTTTTTGAGATATCGCTCTCACAAGAATGAAATGGACGCAAAGTCATTGTTGCCTTGACCTTCGACCACCAAAATGTTATCACTTTATCTTTGAGTCCAAGTGGACAGTGGTGCCAAATTTGAAAGAATTGCCTAAAGGCGCTCTTGAGATACACATAACTTTGTTGAAGGTAAAAGCTTCAGGAATTTAATGCAATATGCTGAGCCTGTATGTTCAGTGTCTCGTACTTTAGCAGCATTTCAAATCCGACATGGTTGTTGAAGATTGTTATTAAAGATTTCAAAGGGCTCTTAATGCACACAATATTTTTTTGGGACAATGTTTCAAATACTTAATATATTGTGCTAAATTTTGACTGTTTTCTCAGTGTCCTCCTCTTTTTAGACTAGTCGACTAGTCTAAAAAAAATAGTATGAACTGAATTTCCTTTAGTCGACAGGGAAATTAGTCACCAGGAACATCCCTATTTTTTACCTGTTAAGACAAACAACTTTAACTTATCAATACAAACGTCAAAATAGATGTTAAGAACCCCTCTGTGTTACATACAAATGAAAGGTATCTGTGGTTGGCAGACTTACAATGCCAACATTTTTTCTAGCGATTTGTTTGTGTCCATTCTAATGTTGCTTCTTAATAAAAAATGAATCCTCAGTGCTTTAAATAATAATCTAAACAAAATACAGTTGTAAACATTTGTGGAATGTCTACAATGAAAATGGGCTAAAAGAATGTGATTTTGCAAACTAAACACAGCCTTTCAATCTCCCCATGATTCGATGTGATGAAGAGCTGTGTACAGCTGCAGGCGCTGAGACAGAAATGCCAAACTGAACACAAATCACTTTAACCATCTCAGCTATTTACTACATTTCTCCTTATTAGGGTTTCCTTTGTCCAAACAGATCTTCTGCTATTTAATTATGCATTTAACTGATGTGCAAATTAACCTTGGCATTTTCACAAAGGCACTTGTGTCTTTGTGATCACACCTCACACCTCCCCCCACCCCCACCCCTTCTTCCAACCAATTTAATTCCAAGCTCCAGATTTCATGGTCAATTTTATCTCGCTCACTCTCAAAGAGTCCATCATCAATTCTTCACAACTTTTCATGTCCCCTTTCTCTGCAGATTCACTGCGAAATTGCCTATTCAGGTTATTAAATAACTGTGACTGCTATAAATTTACGGCAACACCCTGTGCTTTGAATATGCATTTGGGATGCTGACCTCCAGCAGCAATTAGTCTTAGTCTTTGTTTATCCTTTACACAAATCACACAGCTCTTTTCATTCTTTATTTCACACTCTTTGTTTCAGCCCAGTCAGAGGACTGAAGCTGCTCGCACCCACAGACATCAGCAAGTAGATCCTCACTTTACGCCAACTCAGCCTCTTGTTTCCTTTCATGTTCTGGTGAAATATCAGGAAATAGAAAAAAATTGCACATTTCAAGCAACGATGGCTCAACAGCTCAACAGCTTGCATTTCTCAGAAGAGCTACTGATATCACCAAATGAGGGACGTGGTTTCATTTTAATGTTGGGGGGACACATATGAGAGAGGGGGTTTGGGGTCCTCCACCAGAAATGTTAATTTCCTGCATTCCGTGTATTTTTATGCACCAATTTGTGCCTTTCCTGCATCAATTTATGGTGTAAATGTCTTTAATTTTGTCAAAATAAAAGTCCTCTGATACTTTCATGTCTTTATGGGGGGGACAAATGGACATGCATTAATATTGAGGGGGACGTGTCCCCTGCATCTTCCCTGAAATCTACACCTGTGTCACCAGAAGTCAGTCTTATTGAGGATATCTGATCAAATTTTAGCAAAAATGTTGAATTTTGTATAACTAGGCAGGTGATATCATCACCCGGACTTTAGAGATAAGTTTCTGCGTGACATCATATTCTGATGCTCATGCATGCAGGAGGCAGAAAACAAACTGGAACGAGCGAGAATGCAACATGAAGGTATTTGTCCCATTAGCTGCACAAATCGAGAAAAAAAAAAAAGGTGGGAAATGTTCAGCATTACCAGATACTGTTAGCTTACCATGTGTACTCACTTTTATCAAACTGTCAGAGATCTGTATTTTAATAAAGTGGTGGAAAGTGAAGCCCAGAAACTGGTGAGAACAACTACATGTTTTAGAGTCAGTAATGTTTGTGACACTCAAAAGAAGTTGGAAACGTGCAGGAGACAGAGGACGACAGTCAAAATCCAAAAGTCTGTAGATGTAAAAGTTGAAGGCATTGATACACATTAAATAAACATTCTATGGAGCAGACTAACAGATCCAAGGCTAGAGAGTATTTCAGGACAACAGGTCTTACTTCGAAGTCATCTCATACCAGCGCTTGACGGCGTCGGGGGAAAAGCTGTGGGACACCAACGCAAGTTAAGGGGGCAAAAGTCCAAGTAGGGCAGGTGGGAGGGGTGGTGGATGGGTCCAACAACTACCAACTTTCACTCAGGAGGCCAGTGGTCGCTTCCTGTAAGATTGTAAAGGCAAAACCTGTTCTTTTTTTTCCTAAACTCAACAACCTGCTTTTGTTACCTACCTTAATTTCCAGGGCTGGTACCTGCAGTTATTCCACAGGCTAGTTAATAACATGTCGGGCAGGAAATCCAAAGTGTGGGATCATTTTGAGAAGGTGAAGGACGAACCCAAGGTGATATATAAACTTATCTTCATTGGTCGACTACAAACATGACGTATCATCTGAAACATGGAAGTAGCTACATGCCCATTAGCCCACAGCGTCATTAACAGGCGGCTCGCTCAGTGTGTGACGTGCACTTGTAGATAAAATATAGGCCTATATTAATGAAGGTTCATTAGTACGGTTTTGTATTTCTCTGTAATGTAGCACAGTGTTAACAATGTTCTTTCTCACACCTTCAACTCAAACCACCAAAATATATTATTTAATAATTAAGTTAATATTGTAAACATGCGGGCAACTAGGCGACTAATGGCCCTAAATGATGACTGTTGGCTGACAAGGAAAATTCTCAGTCGGGGGTAGCCCTTGTTTAGGCACAAAACCACTTAGTTATGGTTCAAAATATCATGTTTGGCTTAAAATAGCCCGTTTGGGTGCACAATCCCCACCAGAAAAGCAGTGTTGGGATTCTAAAACACTGCAGGACTCACTAAAACCCAACCAGTATTGGTCTGCAGCTCGGTAGCCATCATTTAATTAACACATTTAGCCCATACAAACTAAACAGCTTTAATAACTGAAATACCAATTATAACTGTGAGGTTTGGCATCTTGTTCCTATCGAGGCTTTGAAGAAATGTGTCTGCCCGACCTGGTCTCACTCCAAAGTCATCGAAAGCGACACTTGGGCAGTGACTTGTGGCATCAGGCAATGACAAAAAAAAGCCGTCCTGTAACTTTACTATTGCGATGGGCCCTAATGCACGCTTACAACAGACAATGCAGGCAAAACTTGATGCGGGCGGTGTCCCAGGACATCAACGACCAACACACCCTTGGTACCTTTCATGTCATATATGACGTGGAAAGTCCACGACGTCAGTATGTGACGAGGTGGGAGTGAGAACGTGTTGGTCTGTCAGTGTAATCTAAACTGCATTATTGTTTGCTTCTTTGTTTCTCTGGAATAAGGTTAATTTTCATGTTTTTTCCTGGCACTGCTGCTCTATACTTCTCTGTACTGGAAGAAGTAATAAAGATAAAGGCAGTATCTTTATGACATTTAGTCACACAGTCTGAGTCCTCTCCTTTGTCTTTAAAGAGACCATGGGCTATAATTGGAGACCAGTGCTCATCGTCTCTCGGCTGAGAGGGTAAATGAGGGATCCCTAGACTCCAGGATTACCCTATTATTGAGAAGACGTTCCACTAAGCCTCCGCCACTGACACATATTCCTGTTCTATGGCTTTTCACTTTAAAATATGTCTTGTCAGGAGGCTTACAGAAATCTACATAATCCTTTTTCATCACAATTAAAGATACCACTGAACAATAAAATTGCTTGCTCTCTGGTTTGTTTCATGTTGCTTTGAGGAAAAAAAAAAAAAAAAGGGGGTGAGGGAAATGCGGCTGAGCGTTGCTGAAGGTTGCAAAAGGCTGAAATGAATTTTGGATTGTGCCTGAGGAGAGCAAAGAAGTTGATAACACCCTCTAACCTTTACAAGTGTACAGCGTTCCTGGGAAACAGGAGTGCAAAATGTTATGCTGGGTGATTTGTCTAGATTTGGGGATTTATTAATACGTCATGATTATGAAGAGCTTCACTCGAGAACAAAGGCTGGAAGGAATAATAAAGAAACTTCATCATGATCAGTAAAGCCACAATTATTCTTTTTTTTTTTTTTTTTAAACCTCAGCTCTGATTACGATCAACATGCTAACATGTCAAACAGATGATGTGTAGTCTCTCTGCAGTCGGGACCTCACTGGATCCAGAATTTGCCTCAGAGCCACATGAATTCCTGGCTCAGTCCATTCTTTACAAATTATAGTAATTCATGTCAGGTTGAGAAAATAAATCAAATTCATCACGTTCTGTCAAAGAAGAAAAGCTTTTCTTCATGTTCCTGAGATGAAACACGGCCCTCTCACTTCAGTGATGCCGTGACTGTCCAAGTATATTTGGGGAAAAGTCTGAAAATATTCCAAAATGTAGAAAAAAAACCTTGATCCTTTAAAGCAGTGGCATAAGGTAGTTGCGACAGGCTCCAGTTCATACTATTGTGATGGGCATGCTAGTTACTAGCTATAAGGTGCACACACACTACTGGCAATTGTTTATACAAAATCCAAACGAATCTAATTTAGGGCGTGTGTTGCCAGTGACTTCCCGGCATCAAACATCGACATAAAAAGCCATCCTTTCACGTCGGCATGATGTGCAGCCAGTTGCCATTACTGTTTAAAGGTGCCTGGCAGCATCAGGGGGTAACGTGGTGGGACAACAACGAAAGTAGGATGGGCAGGAGGGGTGGTGGATGGGTCCAACAACCACCAACTTTCATCCAGGAGGCCGGTGTTCACTTCCCGTTAGATTATAAAGCTAAACCCTGTTCTTGTTTCCTAAACCCAACAATGTGCGAGTGTTGTCAAAATGTAACCACGTGCGTTTGTTGTTGAAGGGAAAAAAAAAGTCTACTCATGGTGTTGTACCAACATAGAGCTTTTGTTTTGAAAGAGACTGTGTGCAAACTGTACATTTCCTGTGCAAACAGACAATGCATGAAACAGGCTGAAACTGACACAGCGTCCAAGGTCGTCAACAACCGATGCACTCAGGGTACCTTGCCTGTAAGTCCATGACCAAACGTCGATATGTGACCAGATCACAGTCAGAATGTTTTGGCTCCTCAGGTTTATGTTATGTCCTTGAGCTCATTCAATCCAGAAAAAAAGGCAAATTCATGTAACATTTTTAGCCCCGCAACTGGCGCTCTGCTTTTTACATCAAATTTAAACAAGTTTAATTGTATCCTACATTTAAAAGATAACTGCAGTTCACCTACGTGCCGTACAAATTAAAAGAATGACACACAAATATATAACATTCAAATAGGCTCAGTAACAATATATATAAATAAATAAGAAATTACAAAGCAATATCATATGTACACAAATATAAACACACAGATGGCAGATTTGACAAATTGTAGAAGCGAGTGGCTCTCTGCTGAGAAATGCAGAGCAGTAATGTCACTGCAGCAATCGATCTGAAACAGAGCTAAAGTTTTAGCAGCAAAAATAATCAATGACATAATGCTGCTGCTCATGTGTGAATGTACACAGTGTCTCTCTTAATGTGGAGTTGGACAGAAGCTCTGCTCTGATCTCTGCATCTTTGAGATGTAAAAGTATGAAGTGGCATAAAATGAAAATGCTCACTCCAGTCCTTTCTAAAGGAAGGTTCACAACTACTTTGTTGCTATTAATAAAACATATTTCAACACTGAATAGGAAAAATACAGTATGTCTTGTCGGAAAGAATAAACACAAATTACTATCAATATTTCCATTCTAAAAATAGACATAGACAGACAAGACCACCTCTTCCCTTTCTACTTGTTCCAACGAGTCTCCTCATCAAGTCTGTGCAGTGGAAAATATGCAACAACAAACAGGATTACACTGTACGCATCAACAGCGCGTCATGTGTGAGGAGGCTGTGGGTTAGTTACCACACTGTACGTGCAGACGACACTCATCTCAGCTGTATTTGCTTGCACTGCCAAACTCATGTCCATCATTTTATGCTACGTATACCACTGCATTATGTTTCATGTACATCCATGGCAACATCAAAGGTTCTGTCCACACATGAAAGTCAAAAGAGATTACAGCGAGGTCACAGGTTTACATCGCCTGCAGTGGCATTTTGTGTGCGGTGCCCAGAATTAATTGCCGTTAAATTAGTTGAGATAGTTTTTTTTTTTTAAAAATCAATCGAATCCAGCTATTTTTTTTAGTAGATATGAATTTGTTCAGATATAAACATCTGCTGTCCAAGCATCACCGGCAGACTGGTGGGTCCTCACAGTGCTGACTGTGACTGTGATTACAGTCCTGTGCTCCGTCACCAGCCATCGACTTGTTTTATCTCTCTCAGCCTGGATCGCCACTTCAGGTAGCGATTTTCTACGTTTCACAGAATGGCTATCCACAATAGAAAAAGGTCATGAAATGTGAATGAATGTGGGCTTAAGGACATATAAATAGATGGGAAGTATCACTGCTGGGACACATTGCACACAGTGACGTTCTCCACCCCATCTTTACAGTCATTTCACTGCTTTCTGTACTACCAGGGCATTCGGCGGGCCTCATCACTGACGTCCAAAATGATACTCACAAAAATAAACAGCAGCTGCAGGAGGGACGGACTGAATTCAAAGTCCTCCATTTCATCTCAGATTTTATACAAAGAAAGTTTCAGCAGACACCCATCCATAAAAAGAATGAGGGGCCCTGTTTAAACAATCTGTGGCTCATGGTCTAAAGCAGTGGTTTCCAACCGGTGGGTCTTGGTCCAAAAGTGGGTTATGACTCTCGAACATGTCAAGTTTGTAAAAAAAAACCCCACTTTATTTTTAAGTACAGTAAATTTCCAGCACAGAGCTTTTATTCTGAAGTTCCATTTTCTGCTGTAGAGTGAATGAGTGACGGACAGCTACTTGACTGAGACAGCAAACTAGCTTGACGCCATGGTCAAATGCAAATGTGATGCTAAACTGTGGGACCTTGAACTAATGGCTACAGAGAAATCTGGACCCCAGGGCTGGACAAGTTGGGAACCAGTGGTCTAAATTAGTGGTTCCCAACATGTCCAGCCACCGGGTCCAGACAGACAGATGTTGAGATATTTGACTGTATTTGTGGAAAGTTTGGTGGGGCCAAAGTCCTCAGGGTACATCATCCTGAACCACGAATGAACCTAATTTTGTGCCAATCTACCTAAACAGATTTTAAGATGTTACAATGGTTTAATAAATGCTATAAGCTGCTGCTGGTGGTGGTGCCAGGTAACAGGCTAGAGGATTACCAACATCATTTGGGTATATCATCAGGGAACCATGAATGTTTGTACCAAATTTTGAGCCAATTGGCTCATCAGATGTTGAGATATCAGAGTGGATTTGTGAAAACTAACTCATTGGTGGCGCTAGATAAAAAGTCAGAGGATCACAAAAGTCTTAAATTCAACACAATTTTATTTATATAGCCCTACATCTTTACGGTACATTATCTGGGGAGTGCAAATATCTGTACCAAATTTTAAATTAATCCATCCAGTAGATGTTGAGATATTAGACTGGATTAGTGAACCTGCTGGTGGCACTAGATAAAAATTCAGGGGATTATCAAAGTCATTATGGTTCATCCTCTGGGCACCATGAATATCTGTACCAAATCTCACAAAAAATATTTGGAGAGAGTGGGCAATGTAGTGGAAACAGTTTAAACGTGTTGATAAACCTCATGAGCAATTCAAATACAGTTTTTAGGAGATCTTACACAGGGTGAAAACTCCCCTATCTCTACAAACGTAATCCTTGTGGTCAGCTAGCTGGTGCACACTGGGGTGTGCTTATTATCACAGCTGTAGCCTCACTAATAAACAGAATGTGTCTTGTGGCTGCACTGCAGTACGGTCTATTGAAGGAACAGACGCTGGAGGAACTGGTATGTCTGCGCCCTCTACATCAGATTCCTCCCTGCATGACAGCGGTGAGTATAAGAAGAAGTCCTTGCTCTCTGACTCCGAGTGGCCGACACCAAAACATGACATCTAACACCGATGTTCTCCTGCTTTCCTGTGACCTGTAATGAAAATTTCAAAACCTGACAGTGTCAGCCGAGTTATTCACAACCAGGTCGCACTGTTGCCTTACACTCCAAAAGTTTGTGACCTTTTTTAAGGAGCAGTAGCCGCAAAGTTAACAAGTATCACACAATCCACAGTCCTGCAGGATTATTTGAAGTACAGTGCAGCGAGGAGGGCACGGGGAGAAGGGCAAACATAATCTTGCTCAGAATGCCCAATAGCCTGTTGCTTCTTTCATCTCTTGTATCCGTATTCTCTGAGTCTGTCTGAGTATTCTCCGAGGTTGTTTTTCCCTATCAGTTTGTTTCATTTGAAGGATTTTTAGATGAAGATGAGGTGATCTTTCATACTTTGGGTCTCATCTTGTATTTCACAAGAAACGTGCAAAAGAAAATTGAGTCAGAAAAATAAACAAAATTTTCTCTCAGTTATTCTCTCTTTTAATCCTTTTAACCACCTGGTGACACCTTGCTTTGGAAATCCCCAAACCTCCAGGTTGGGAGTCACTAATACACACAATATACTGATTTAACCCAATTGCCAGAATAAATGTTGGCATTGTAAGTTTCCACAAACCACTGATATGTTACAGATGCATTATTATATAACAGATATGTGAAACTTAACATTTCAGCAACACTGTGGTTAACGTGTGGTTATATTAAGGCACAAATACCACTAGGCTAGGAAAAGACCACGTTTGGGCTTAAAATTCCTGGCTTTGGTAGTAAAACTGCCACTGGAAATGTTGTCAACGTCTTGCTGAAAAAACACTGATTTTTGGTGGCACAACCATCATTGGAAATATCGCAGATGTCTTGCTAAAAACAACACCCACTTTTGGTGGCACAATTTCTGCTGGAAATGCCTCTGATATCTTGCTATAAAAGACATGCTTTGGTTGCACAATCAGCGCAAGAAATGGCACCGATATCTTGCTAAAAAACACTTGCTTTAGTTGCACAATTCCCACTGGAAATGCAGCCAGTGTTTCGTTAAAAAACACACCTACATTGGGTACACAATCACAGCTGCAAATGCCGTTCGTATCTTACTAAGGAATACCCGCCTTTGATGGCACAACCGCCAATGTAAATGCTGCCAGTGTCTCGCTAAAAAAACACCTGCTTTTTACAACACAATTGCCGCTGGAAATGTTGGCAATGTCTTGCTAAAAAAACAGCCCCTTTGGTTGCACAATCATTGCTGAAAATGCAAAATCTCGCTAAAACCCCCACCTATGGTGCGAAAATCCCTGCTGGAAATGTTGCTGATGTCTCGCTAAAGAATACCCACTTTTGGTGGCATAATTACAGCTGGAAATGCCATCAGTGTTGTGGTAAAAAAATACCTGCCTTTGGTGGCACAATGGCGCTGGAAATGTCATCAATGTCTCGCTAAAAACGTCGACTTTTAGAGGCACAATCATCACTGGAAATGCCGCCAGTGTCTTACTAAAGAAACACCCTCTTTTGGTTGCATCACCACTGCTTGAAATGTCATTGATGTTGCCCTTAAAACAAATGGTTTTGTTGTTTGTTGTTGTCGAACAGTGCTCTGCAGTTGGGCAGCTGTTTCCACCATCCCCTTCTCCTACCAATGAAAAGGTCAGCTCATAATATGAGCTGACTTTTGTAAACATGTAATATATAATCAGAACTATGTAACTTTAGAAATGTTGATACGATATAAATGAAATGTACAAAGGAAAATAGATAGAATATAGATAATAACTTAATTTCCGTGTTTATGCAGAATCAGAGTCACACCTAAAGAGGAAGTCAAGAAAGTGTAAAACGACGCTGTGTGTGTGTGTGTGTGTGTGTGTGTGTGTGTGCCTGTCGTGTTCTTTTCTGAAGAAAGCCTGCCAGGCAGCAGTGACCTTATGCTTTTCGACTTCCACTTGCCTTGACACTAATGAGAATGAATTAACCTCAAATGGTATTTCTTATATGATGTTAAACGTTTACATGACCTAATGTAGATGTAGATATGAACATGATACACAATACAAGTACAGGATGACGGTCAAATGTTCAAAGAGCCGTGAATTGTATTTTGTGCTTACTTCGTACATAAAGTCAACTTAATTTATCATGAGAACAAAGCAAGACTAGTATTTTAGGATGATTTTTGAAAGCGTAGTTGCTTGAGAAGATAACTGTTTCAAACCACACATGGTTGATTAATTACATCTCCACTCCTGTGAAGACTGTTATAACATTTGGGACCGTTACTGCTACAGCATTTACTGTTAAAGCTTTACCCCCTATTTCCAGCAGATGCGTATTGGTTGCGTCTCCGCTCCGGCACGGCAACGGAGCCGATTAGATTCAATTCTAGTCATTGTGTGTGTTTCCACCGGCTGCGGCTGTGCTGCGTTCCGGCTCCGTCTCAGCTCCGGCAGTCCGGAGGCCTCCGCAACAGATACGCAGGACTTCTATTTTTGCCGGACGCTGGAGCACAACACAGCAATTCAGCACAGAGTAGATCGTGCGGGGCAGGAAGTCGTGCACATAAATAAAATAAAACATCCGGTCAATTTTCAAAATAAAATACACAGTCTTCAACGGCGGATCATATTTCCCTGCACTACACCTTGAAAACTACATATTGGGCTGAGGCAGGCCTGAAGTCAACAGGTCAGAGGTTTTCAGATGTCATTTCACCCCGTTGACACCGTGGACGAGGAGATATTCATCATGGCAGTGCACCGAGACGTCTTCTGGCGAAGCTGCACCGCTCCACACAGCAAACGCAGCCGGTGGGTATTGACGGACGGCGGAGCACGCAGCGGATAACCAGCGCTGCCGTTCCGCAACGGACACGCATCCAGTGGAAATCCGGCGTTACAGTGGTTTAGACTTCTGCAGGCCAGGGCTCATGTGGTCCAGCATGACCAGGGATCGGCAACTTTTTCTCTCAAAAGAGTAATTTTTGGCCAAAAAAACTCTCAAATAATCTACCTGAAGCCGCAAAACATATTTGAGCCCTATAATGAGGATAACAGTTAGTCTAAATTTGCCCATTTACATTATTAATAGGTCTCAATGAGCCTTTATTAATATGTTTTACCACAAGCCACCTTGTTCTACAGTGATTTATGATTGTTTGGTACTTAAATTCTCCAGGGTTGATGGTAAAAGCAAACATTATTAGATTCAGCAAACTTTAAAGTAAAAGGTTTAGTTGATGGCCTGTAAAAGCATTTTTTAAGGCCCATGACAATGAAAAATTAAAATGTTAAAAAATAGTCATAATTAATTTCTATATAATTTTTGCCAAAGCCACAGGGAGACACTGGAGAGAGGCAGAAGAGCCGCATGTGGCTCTGGAGCTACAGGTTCCCTACCCCTGAGCGTGACCCATGTCACTCCTGGATTTTGGAACATTTATCAGCAACAGCCATGGCATAATGTGTAGTTTCACATATTTATCCAGGAGACTTCCGTGTTTCTGTATTAAATAATACTGTGGCTGTTGTTAAAAGTAAAATACCAAGTCGAGAAAAAAACAACAAATTCAATTTAAATATAGACTAATCGATACACCTGACCTCCCTGGCCCTGCTCCACTCTACATGCTTTACACAGTGAAACAAACTCTAGAAAACTGGAGGCAACAAAGGCCCCCTGCTGTGTCGCCTCACGTCACCTGTGTCTCGGCCAAAAAGTTGCACAAGAACTCAACAGACGGCCAACCAGCAGGTACGTTCTGGGCCTGCGTGAGAGGAAACAACTCTACACCAGCAAGCGGTGGTAGTCTGTGTTCATCATTCAAAAGAGGAAACCAGAAAACCGTCTAGATGCTAGTTAGCCAGTTAGCACATTAACAACACAAACCAATGTTGAAAGAATAGAGCATAGTAACCGTGCACCAGTGAATAAGAACACAAACCATCAGGAGAGGTTTCTGCTTAAGAGCTCAGTGGCTAAAGAAAAATAGTCTTACCTTATTAACAAGTTTGTTTCTATCTCACTCCCTTTTGACATTAGCTCTTTGTTTACTTTCCTCACTTTTGTTTCTCTTCTCATAAACTGAGCTGAACTGACAATCAAAGTGATTTCATTCACCATCGGGCTCTGCAGCTGTTGACACTGACTCAACATGCTGAACTGGCATAAAAAAAGCCAACTAGTGTCAACGAGGGCAGCTGACACTCACTAACGGCCAAACTGTGACTGATGTTTGATCATCGGTTTGATGTGTCAGTGCCTTAAAAGTCCACTAAGCTCGAAGCAGTCCACATGTTGCTATTTCTCCCATGTAATAAATAAAACTGTATTTAAATGACTACATACAATAATACTAAACCAGTGACTCTACATTACAAAGCTCTTCTACCTGGCCCTTTAGTCTAACCTTTCTTTATGTAATCTCAGATGGTACAAAGTTTGAAGTTGTAGTATTTGTGCCTGCAATCTTCGCCCCTCCGGTCTTGCAAACTGCAGTTCTTGTTTTGTTGTTTCCAGTGTAATCCTTGAAAGTAAAGCTAATTATCTTCAGAAGCATGTCTTCCAAATACCAATTTGTAACTGTCTCTACAGCCGGGTGGTGTCTAGAAGGGATACAGCAGATTTCAGGAGGTAATCTCCATTCACACTGTGTTCTCAATGGCTGCTGGTGGCTTTGGTTCAGAGTGGATGTGAAACGCAAAAAAACTGTGTTATTTATCTGCCAGGCAAAGAGAGATTGTCAGAACAGATGTCAAGGTGTCGCAGCTGCTGTCGAGCCCAAAGTGAGTCATGAGTCAAAGGCATTCAAATTCAAGTTGAGTCTGATTTAATACAACACGTCGGGTATGAAGTCCTCTAATTTGTGACTTTATGGTGGCAGCATTTTTACAACAATAAATCATCCATGTTTATACATAACATCATGTCAAGCTGCAAACATCGTCACTGAGAACATAGACCTCCTGTAGTCTCTAAACCAGAGGTCACCAACAATACTGGGACTAAGAGCTACATGAATGTTACAGAGTAATATGGGCGGCTACTTGGCTACTCATGAATTTGTTCAGTTCACCCTCAAATAAATCAATAAACATATATGAACAGAGATCTTCCACTGGGATGCCTTCAGGACAAAAACTAATGCATGCAGTTATGTACAGTATAACTATGGCTTAGCAAATGATAAACTGAACTGAACATCGATGCGTTAAAAATCCAAAAGGACGCACTACACAGTAAACTCACTATCAATGAGTCCAGAGAGGAGACACTATTTTTCATCTAATAATGCCACAATATAAAAAACAAATCAGTGTTAGCTCTTAGCAGGTGGAGGGCAGCACAGTCCTACTTGGCTGAATGACGGAGCTACCAGCTAACACTGAGTTACACTATGATGCATTCAAGTTCTGTTTAGTAACAATGAATATTAGGTGAAGGTATATTTTAACTATCATGAGGGTGTCTTATTTCACAGTCTAATGATACACTGCAAGTCGGACGACACCTGTCGAGACAGTATGATATGCTGCTGGATGGCGTCAGTTATAAACGCTCCCAGTAACGACCTAATATAAGGAGCTGGAAAGTCCCTTATAGGGTGGGTGGGAGGGGTAGTGGTGGAGGGGTCCAACACCCGGAAGCCTGGTGTTTGCTTCCAATGTAGAGCCAAATCATGATGTTTTTTCTAAGTCTAAACATTGGCTTTTGTTGACCACTCGGCATTGGTGAAAGTATCCTTGAATGTCAACAGCAGACACAGAAGGATATGTAATATGTTATATGTCAACATGAAAGTCCACTGACAAAACGGTGATATGTGACGACTTGGGATGGGAACATGTTGCATATTCTCTTTTATGACGCTGAACTGTGAACAACCATGCTGAAATCAGCAAAAACAATAAGTATCTGTATTTGACGACCTGGAAATAAGAACATGTTGAGGCTACATTTCAATATCTCAATGATGTCAGGGCACGGAGGCAAGCTGTGCCCGTCAGAAAGCATCTGACAATTGGACGCTGTTGGCTGGCGACCTTGACAGCCTACCCGAGCAGTGGTACAGCTACAGCAGCGTTCTGTAATGTCAACAGATCAACATCATATGGTCAGTGATCTGCAGCGTATGACGAAGAAAAACACACATGAATTCCAATCCAACCCGGTCTCGCTCCGAAGTCATTGAAAACTAGCGCTTGCTCAGTGACTTTCAGCACCAGACACCAACGATAAAAGACGTCCTTTCACATTGGCATGATATACGTCCAGTAGCCATTATTGTTTAATTGCACCTGGCGGTATCACGTGGCAGGACAGCAACAAAAATTAAGGCAGCAGAAGTCCGAGTAGGGCAAGTGGGATGGGTTGGTGGATGGGTCTAACAACCACAGGACTTTCACCCGGGATGCCAGTGTTCGTTTCCCGTTAGATTGTAAAGCCAAGTCCTGTTCCTTTTTCCTAAACCCAACCATGTGTGTGTTGGAAAAACGTAACCACGTGTTTGTTGTTGAAGGAAAAAAATGTCAGTTTGTGTTGTTATAGTGCGTTTACTTTGAACGAGACTGTATGCAAACTGTACATTTACTGTGAAAACACAGTATGTCTAAACACAGTGTATTTTGAAAAGACACAATGCATGTAACAGGCTGAAGTTGACATGACGTCCCAGAACGTTAACAGCCAACAAACCCAGGGTACCTTGCACGTCATATCTTGCCGTGGAAAGCCCATGACCAAACGTCGATATGTGACGAGGTCGGAGTGAGAATGTGTTGAGGGATCGGATATGTTTGAGATTCAGGACCACATGTGGTCATAAGTGGTTCACATCTGATTGAAAAAATTGGATTTCTGTGTCCACACTACTCTGAACAAAATCAGATCTGAGTCACATGAGAGAAAAAACAACCACATTTGCTTGTAAGCTGAACGGAGCCTATGTTCTGTATTTAAGGCCTCAGTTGCGGCACTGAACTACATTGAAGTCCACTAAAAAGCACCAGAACAGTTTGTTGCTCTTATCTGAAGCTACTGCAGAGTTTGTGTTGTTATAACTTGTGTGAAACAACTTTTTTCAGGTCTCTCACTAGAATTAACTTTCAAGACTTTATTATGAAACTGTGATGAATAATAATATTGTGTGACCACTACCTTCAGCTGCAGCATTAGTGGTTGTCTATGTTTTAAATGTTGTGTGTTCAAATCTATCAGCTGTTTTGACTCAGCCAATCAGGAATGAGATTCAGTCTGTTTTGTAGTTTGGATAAAAACCAACCTGGCAGATGTTTGCAGAACTGAACTGTGTCCTATCTCCGTTGTTTTCCTCCATCATGATACTCTTTGTCTATTTAACACACGAAGCTCGGAGCCAATCAAACTGAACTGATGACTTCTGACCTTGATAAAGGGACGCTGAACCCCTACGGTCTCATAAGCTTTGTGTTGATGGGTCAGGGAGAGAGTTAGCTTAGCATATAATTAATGTTTAATAACCCCTGGTTGTTTGTCAACACTTTTCCCACTGTCTTTTTCCATGCCTTATAATCTTCAGAGTGCCTGCAGGCACTGCATTCTCTGATAGCATCTTAAGCCTCTTGTTCCAATACCCTGGCCTGGCAGTAACAACACTGGCCAGTCACTCATTTACAAGCAAAGATAAATGCACAGTCCTTAATCTGTCTCCAGTTAGGTCTCCAGCAGCACAGCACACAGGCCGGGCCCACGCCGTTAACTCTTCCTCAGGCTTAGCTGCTCCATCAGCCCTGCTGCTGCTGCTGCCATGTAGGCTGCCTTCGCTCTCACCTCTATCACCTGCCACACAGGTACACACTGATAAGCGCACACACACACACACACACACACACACACACACACACACACGGCCACAGAAAGCTCTCCCAGTAATTAGGAGGAAATTTTTTTGTCTGTGTCTATTATTTCATCACTGCTGAAGACACATTTTGGAGGGCTATAATTTTGTAGAAATAGCCTTCTGATATATTTTAGAATTTTCTCCACTGTTTCGTAATATTCATTTTAGTTGGACTGTAAAAAACAAGCTATTTGATAAAATCACGCTGGGCTGTAGGAAGGGGTGATGAGCATTTCTCAGTATTTCCTGGAATTTTATAGACCCTTTTACAGTTCGTAAACAGTACGACGTTTTTG
Organism: Epinephelus cyanopodus; assembly: GCA_026686955.1. NCBI lineage: Eukaryota > Metazoa > Chordata > Actinopteri > Perciformes > Serranidae > Epinephelus > Epinephelus cyanopodus. The sequence goes on from CM048920.1 coordinate 9,987,884, forward strand.
GTGGGCGGGGCTGAGCTGTAGGCAAAACAACTGTCCAATACAGTGCTACTTGAATAAGTAAACACTGACCAAAGGGACCAGACTGGCCGACCCATATGCTCTCACTCAGTGGATGGATGATGTCACAGGAAGCTTTGTGGTTGATTATTATGTCAATCTTACAAAGGAGGACGACACTTTAACGGTTTCCTCCAGTTTGTTTTGCTGTCAAAGCTAACGTAAGTTAGTTGGTTAACGTTAGAGTGACATTTTGACAATGTGTTAGGTGTGCGACCCACCCTGGAGGATTTAAAAAGTATCAGTTAGCAGCTGACTCAAAGAATAAGAATAGCAGCCAAAAATGTCAGCAAACTGGGAAAACAATGAGGTCTTGGAGCTCCTTAGCCTCCAAGCAGAGGATGAGATCAGCTGCCATGTAGCAGGGACAGGAAGTGATTGCTGTTGACATGCTATGCCATTGTTATTGTTTATAAAGCACTGCAGATGTGTACGTTATATGTCACACTAGAGGTCGACTCGGCTGTGATACATGTCATGCCTGTTACGCCTAATTTGATTCGAGGACGCCAGCATGCTGTCTAAAATCACACCATAGAGTGGACTGATGTTGCCATTGATTGGTTCTGTGTAAAAATGCAAAGCGGACATATAGAAGGGACTTCATAGCAGCTCTACAGCGCCCCCTCTTTGTAAAAAGGGTTTCTGAGTCAGCTCCACCCTCCAAATATGGTCACTTCTGGCTCCAAAAACCAAGATGGCAATGAGTGAAATGCTGAACTCAAGGCTTCAAAACGGGAGCACAAACCAATGGGTGATGTCACGGTAGCTACATCCATTATTATACACAGTCTATGAGATGAAACAAAACAAGATTAGTAACAAGATCACTAAATATGTTAATTAGTGAGCTTGGGAGGCTCTAAAGTGTATTTCGGAACCTCAGACATAACTAGGCTAGCTTTATTCCCTGCTTTAAGTCTTTATGCTAAGCTGTGCTAATTGCCACAACTGTTTTCAAAATGATGGACTATTCCTTTAAACCTGTATATCTTTGAAAAACAGGTTTGCTCGTTGTTGGTCGGTTTATCAGTTCCTCTGTTTGGTTTCCGTAACTCATCAGAAACCACATCTAGAACAGAATTTCTTGGATTTCCGTTTCAGTCACTCCTGAGCTGTCAGGCGAGCACAACAAAATCACTGTCAGTGCCATATAATTATTGAGGAAGAAAGAAAGAAATAATTAAATGTGAGTCACTTACACAAGCTCATTAAAGCTTATGCTATCCACTCTATTTTCCTTTTGGTTTGAATGAGACAAAAGGAGAACAATATCCCATTAAAGGCGGTTTCCACATCCTATTCATTTGAATTGGTACTGAAGTGTCAGTGTTTTTCTGTGGATTAAAGTCTGATAGCACTCGCAGGAAGAATGATTCCTCCCGTTTGAAGACTTGTGAATACAGACAGCAAAAGGCAGAGACGGAAAGAGAGAACAGAAGAGTGGGAAACATAATGGAAGAATGCTTCTAATGCACTGTCTGTCGAGGGTGAATTAGGAGGCAAATAGTGTGATTATTGTGTGATGTGGTGGTGGTGGTAGTGGCGGTGATGGTGGGATCTTGCCAGCCCCAGGATGCAGATAGAAACCACCAGGGGTACAGGAGGGGAGCAGGCAATTGTGATTTATGGGTAGCAGCAGGCTGATAAGGCAGCTCCCTTCATTTAATGCCTTATCGGCTGCGTTAAAGAAAGGCCACAATTTGCAGCATTCTTAAAAGCCCCAGATGTGACTAATCTCTGCAACCTTCCAGACAATCTGTCTCAGGGAAAACTATAGATCACCCACTTGTCTTACTGATCTCGGCCTCTCCTCCCTCCAGCGTAACCACAGAGGGAAACGCTGGAGGAAAAATGTGTGCTTGTGTGAGTCAAACCTGAAAGTGAATGCTAAGAGCTGAAAATAAAAATAATAATAAAACTCATAAATCACTAAGATAGAGGTTGGCTTGATGAACTGGTTTTCCAACTTGATAAAAACAATCAAGTGTGGTCGTATTTTGAACAGCTGTCACTTAAATATTACAAATATACAAGGCATTTCAATAGGAATGTACTTCCACCAAAATTACACTTAACTTATTTAAGACACATTTTTAATGAATGTACATACTGAGCGTATCTGCATGATGTGAGGGACAATATCACCTCTTAAAACAATATCTGCTCACAGCAAGTGAAGCATTCAGGTGAGGATAAGAGAGATTTATAGGTAGAAAAACACAAAAACACATGATGGCATCAGACGGCAACATCCAGGGCTGAAAAATGAAGCCAACGCCAAAGTGCCAAAAACTGCAGTTCTGCTAATGGCCACTTGAGGCTGGCTCCAAGAGCAAGTCAATCCCCACAGACCCCCATGTCAAGACGTCCATCTTTACAGCAGAAATAAACATGTTTACAGCCTGGTACAAAAAATAGTTTTGGTCTCTATAGCTAATTTACCAGTTCATGACACATTTGTTTGTATGACATCAGAGAAAATAGATTTATTGTATCACTCTGACTCAAACCAGATATTTAAAATCCATGTTAACATGTTAGTCCGACTGAAATCGTATTAAATCTAATTTCTCAAAGTCGGACTAACACACGGATAATGTGATTGGGAGTCGAATTCAGACTCCAACTGGCTAAGGCGCTCTGAGCATTAGGGTTCCAACTGTATGGGATTTACACGGTACGATAACCATCTCCGAAAATATTGCGGTATCACAGAATTTCTATCATTATCAGTCAGAATGACTCTTAGAGGAATGAAAACAGAAGGGTTACTGTTGGTTGAACAAATGTTTTACGACTATAATTGAAACTTGAAACCATTTTGTTCATGGAGGTTTGTGTGAAAAAATTCTCCTTTGAAAATAGCTAAAATAAAGTGGATATTCTCTGTCCAGTTGCTTTTTTTTCAGTATCACAGATAAGCAAATGTACATGGTGTGATAACCCTCAACTTTTATATCACGGTGTACCTTAAAACTGGTATATTGTTGCAACCCTTCTGACCATGCTCCACAGTTTCCGCCACAGGTTTTGACCTGGAAGTTGAACAGCATAAAATGCAACATGGCGAAAACTACATCCAGATCTGTGACTTTTTGGACGAACGAAATGTACAGAGCTGAAAAGTTGTCCACCATGGTACCAGTTTGCCGCTAGCTAATCGTAGCTAACACTTTTGTTGGTTGTTTGGGTCTGTGACATAATAGGTCACCCGGATAAAAGTACAATACTAGCAAGCTGAAAGGGGGCATATCTCCACCTATCATAGCAGAGTCAGACATACTTCGGTCTCTAAATGGATTCCCCTCCCGCACTTGTATACTGGGACAAGGACAGTAGTCCAATTAAATGGCTTGGTTGAGCTGTAACTGTAGCTCTATTTAACTGTGCATGCACTGTAAGATGTTTATTTAAATATGTATTAGAAATTATTATTAAATAAGAAATGATTATTAAATAAACATTGGTTAAAGGTTGGGCCTTGTGTCGTCTCTGTCCTTCATGATATCACCCTTTGGTTTTATTAGAGGTTAATAACAGTACATTGTGCTAAGCAGTTGTTGGCTCATTAGTTTTTGTGATTCAGAAGACGTCTTTTAACTAAAATATTCCTGGTGGGGGACCCCCTGAGTTAAAAGCAGCCTGACCGGGTGCTATGTTTCCCGGCCTGAATGATTTGAGTCCAGCTCTGGGACACAGGGTCGTTTTAAATGGTGTCTCACTGATGTAAAAGTGTACAGAGAAGAAAACAAACTTGAGAGGGTTAAATATTCTCATTTTAGTCGCTAAATGGGAAAAAGCCTCCATACAGACGCTTTCTGATTGAATTTCATTTGTAGACACACACACACACACACACACACACACACACACACACACACACACACACACACGTCTGCAGCGCTGTGTCAGGTGTCTCAGCACTGTTCTACCAATAAAATGGAAACTTGACATCACTGCGCCGCTGATCAATACTAATCAGAGAAATAATTACTCACTGGAGCTTAGGTATGCCATTGATTTTTAAGGCAGTTGTTTGCATTACTGTCATATCTGATCTTAATAATCTTAAAAGGCTTTTTTTTCTTGAAGTTTAAGGTCCTCAGCCACGTTGTGTAAAATGTATGAATGTCATTGGAAGGTCTAATCAATGCGGACTGATGTATTGAGCACCAGCTACCAGACTTTCATGTGCACGGCTGTGTTTCTATGGTTGGACTTGAACACTCAACAGTGAATTCATACAAGAGAGCAGCTGAATATTGATCAGTGCAGCAAATGTGTCGGATAAACAATAGTGTATGTTCAGCAGCCTCAAATTAACCGCACAATACTGAAACAATGGTAACCAGAGGATTTTACACAATAGTTTACATATTGATAACCACTAAGTTTCCACTTCTTCACAGACCAAACTGTGATCCGCTATCAGGCTCATTCCTCAGCTGAGCTCTGCTAATAGTCAAGTGCAAATAGGCAGAAGGAAGCGGAGCAGTGTTCATCTTCAGGTCAATCATCTGCGACGCGACATCGCCTGGTAATCCCTCCTGCTCCGCCATTCACCTCTGTGGTTAGCACGAGCTGCTACAATCCTCCAAATGTATGCAATATTTGACTTTAAACCGTTTCTCTTTCTTTAAATTAAGTGCATATATTTATTTTTCATATGCCTCACTGTGTTCTACAAGTGTAATTAGTCTGGGATACTCAGCAGTTGATTTTTCACCCCCCTCCTCCTCCATTCTTAAGTATTCATGAAAGCCAGTGATCTGACAAATGGAATTTTTCAGCACGGTAGCATCTCGCATCTCAGACCTTATTCCAGCAGATAATCCTGTTTAAATATCCGGCCTGGTTTACACAGCCCAGGTGGGGAAAGATCAGCAATTGCATTTGAACGCTGCATACTTATGCATGTGTGCACCCTTGGCCTCTCACATACCTACAGATGCAAAACATCAAACAATGGAGCATATCCATCTCCGTTTGTGATAATTAGCCTATAGGGAAATAAACAGAGAGGATTCCTGCTGTGTTCTGTGATGCGTTCAGGGCTCAGCTGTCATCTGACCTCTTCACTTCTGTAATGTGAAATGTCCAACCAGCTCACAGTGGCTACGTTTACATGCACACTAATATTGCACTATTGTAAATTTGATTCAAGTCATGTAAACAGCATGCTTACAGTTTGCAGGGCTGCTGTAGAGATACATGTCCAAAAGAAAAGCCCACATTTCTGGTCAAAAAGAGAAACACACCTACTCTTAAACAATATAAAAGACTTCAACAGGTTTTTGCTCAGATATCCGAATACGCCGACCTTCTCAAGAAGGTAGCTGAGAATGAAAGAGGGAGCTCCTTTTACACTGCCTCTTCAAGAAGGAAATTTCATGCCATGTTGCCTGTGTTGAAACAACGTCAGAATTAATGGGACAACCGGCAGGAGAGGATCATGGGTGGCACGGGTGTGATGGTTTGATGATATGTTATATATGCAACCCACTGTCCACGAGATTTAAAAAGTAGCTGCTAGTAGTTAGCAGCTAGCTCAAAGCAGAAGAACAGCGGTCGAAAACTGTCTGCAAAATGGGAAAACAATGAGGTCCCGGAGCTCCTTACCCTCCGAGCAGAAGACGAGATCAGCTGCCATATAACAAAGGCGGTAAATGATTGTTATTGACATGTTTTGTCATTGTTATTGTTTAGGAGGTGCTGCTGACACACATGTTATTTGTCACACTACAGGCTGACACTGTTGTGTTACATGTTACGATTGTCACACATCTTTTGCTCGGTACGACGTCTAAAATCACACACTGGAGCGACATGATATTGCTGTTGTTTGGTTCTGTGTGAAAATGCAAAGGCGGCATCAAGAAAGAACTCTATAAAAAGGGCCTGTGATTGTTTGGTCCAACACTTGTCACATGGATGTGTCTTTTCAAAATATACTTCTGACTCCACAGAAAATGAACAGCCTCTGCTTGTTAGATGTGTACAGTCTTTAGGCAACAAAAGCACGTGGTTAGGTTTAGAGAGAAACTAAATGGTTTGGCTTAAAATAAGCCATATAGTGTCTAGTGTCATGGATATAGATGACGATGTAGATGATGATGAGAACTGGATACATCGTTGAAGGTGGGACAACATTCATTCCTATATAAGTTGCTCAGTTGCACATTAAGCCAAAAAGCTCTATTTCCACAGAATAAAATTACCCAGCGGATCGGCACTGCTTCCGAAACATTGGGCCCATAGAGCAGGCGCACTAGAGACTTCCACCAACCGAGCTGGCTACTTACGGTTTAGCGCTCTGCTAACAGGTGAAATAATTTCACATTGTGGCTGTTCCAGAGTTTCTAAATGTTATCGGACCAAATGGATTAAATTCTGAAAGTACAACAAGTCAAAAAAATGTATCCACTAATTTACAGACTTCTCTTTCCCAATATAAGTGGATGGGAGTTGTAATTCCTCTGTTTGGCTACTAGGAAAACTGGCTTAAGAGCCTCTACACATTTTAACAGGAAACAAACAGTGGACTCCTGGGTGAAAGTTCTTTGACCCAGTCTACCATCAGTGACAGTGGGTGTAATACCACTGCGAAAAGAGTGTTGTATCTGATGCAGAAATCACTGATTAAGCGCTAGTTTGGAATGAGAACAAGCTGTCCAACAAGTTTGCAACCTATATTTTGACTGAAAATATTGTCTTTTTCAGAACAAGGGCAAAACCTGGACTATTTTCCGCAAGTAACCATAGCCAGTGTCTCTCCAGTGCTGCTGCAGCCTTGACTTTGTCTGTGTATCCTCTCAGTTCACTAAGCTAATTCATCATGAGCGCTCCTCTAACACCAAGGTCACTCACATAATGAGGGGGGTCAGTGTGATAAAGGCTGATCGCAGTCCAAAGATGACCACCTTACAGTCCCACATTTACCCCTGCAACCTCTGTGACTTCACTTAACATGACCCACGGTCCCTGGCGCTGTTATGTGCCGCCCACCGGAGCACCGGCAGCTTGCGTATTGTTTACTCTCCTCTCTTTGTTGTCATGGTCCACTGGGGAATATCCTACAAGTGAACTGGCATTTGACAGGGGTTTGTATGTGGGAGGAGGAGGGGGGGGGGTCGCAGTGTGTTGGGAGTCACCTATTTCCTCAGGAGGCAGGGCCTTTTGGTCTGTTGGTCCACGCCGCGTGCGCCCCATCCACTCAGCCTCCTGCCCCCTCCCTCTGTCTCTGTCTCCCTGTGTTTCCCCACCGCTCCAGCCCGCCTGCACGCCTGACAGACAGACAGATGCTATCTGCTGTGCATCTCCAGCTCTGGGCTTCTATCACTCCCCACAAACAGCCCATTGCTTGCACACAGGCTGCAAATTTCGTCTGCCTCTCTCCCTTTAGATAAGGGGCAATATCAGTGACAGAACATATTTTATGTATGAAATGTAGCTCACAACAAGCAGTCAAGCATTAGGTTTGTTTAAATAGATGATCCTTATCGCCATTCTTTCAACACAGAGTTTTGACATTGTTCTCTGTTTATTTTTCTTTGCACACGATTCTTTTTTAATGCTATCTAGCCCCACAATTGGCTTTTAGAGAGGCTCCTGTCTGGGGGTTGAATTCATTGCTATTTTAATTATAGCCCGCACAGTACAGCAGGACTGACTGTGTGTGGAATATTTCCTGCCCGGGCCGCAGTTGTAGTTCTTCCTCCTAAACCCATCCAGTCAACACAGCAGCGGATTATTTGCCAGGGATTTCTCTTGTCAAAGAAGCGACTCTTTTCCCCTCCGAATGTTGGCTGTTGTTAGCATCAGATATTGGATGATTTCCATTTAGTGCTCAGGTTATGCTTGTCAGTTTGTGCCCAGCATTTTTGTAATGATGGAAATAAGATCTTACATATGCCATGAGTCTGGCTGACATAATAGTTTGGTTTGTGTGTGTGTGTCTGTGTGTGTGTTTGGGAAAGACGGTGGAGGTATCAGCGACAAAAACGCATTAGGAGATGTCAGTTTTAATATTTATACAGTTAACATATGACTTTTACTTTTTCTGTGCATATTTAAACGCAGACAAAAGATGCATTTGTATTAAAATACGTCCATACTGTATTTTTTTGTCCAATAATATAAAATTTACTGTATATTTACATTAACTGGAGGTGTTTTTAGGATAACTCAACCCTCATTTTGCCATAAAAAGCCCTGCCCCTGTACGTCCTGTTGGGTTTGCCCCCTGTAAACCCCCCAAAAAGCGAAGCCTAACCCCCACCGCACACACACACACACACACACACACACACACACGCTCACACGCACATACAGAATAAAAGGGGGGGCACTCAGGTCATTACCATAACAAGCTGGCGTGTTTCTGAAGATACACTTGTTCAGAATAGACAGAAGCAAGAGGGGGGTAGGCCGGGGTGGCAACACAGGCCCAGTTTATTTCAATAACAACAGCCAGACACAAGGCCTATCTAGTCAGACTTTGAATGAAACACTTGGGCTCTGATGGAGCGATAAGACACAGATGCTAAAAAGGAGGACGGCTGAAACGGCCTCTTGACCCTCAGTTTTCTTTAGCATCGAGGAGAGCAAACGAGTAAACACGGTGAATGAAGCTGGTTGTTTTTCTTAGTTTATTTTGTTTTTTATTCATATTATTAAGTATTAATATCATGGATGAAAAAAAAGACTGCACCCTCTGTACCAATTTCCTCTTGTGTAAATTGTTAATTACAGGGCGATCATTTTCACATGAATGGCTCTGTGTTTACCGCGGGGCGACTGATCTATCCCCGGGGAAGACGATGTCAAGTGCTTTACACACAAACAGATGTGTTTCCTTTCTTTCTTTCTTTTTTTTTTTTTTTTAGCACAGGTAATCCTCGAGGTTAAATCTGGGCTAAACTCAACAGTGAAAAAGACCCCGCGCCTTCTTCTGTGTTCAGATAGAGCGCACACTTAGATTCAGAGAGAGATGTCCTAAATCTCAGCTTGATTTCCTATGTTAACCGTGGCTTAGCTTTGGCTGGGCTGGATGCAGGAGAGCCTGTTGAGAGTTAGCGGAGTAGTTGTAAATATGTGGTAACACTTTCAGTGGTAATCCTCCTGCACAAAGAATTGCCAGAGATTATGGACCGGTTGTCTGACAGAGAGAATCCTCCGGCACAATCAAATTCCTATGGCTGCTGAGATTTGTAGAGGGCACAATGCTGCACTGCTCGGCTCGCCAGTAATGTGAGGGCACGCCGTTCCCTAGATGGAGAGCTAAGAAGCAAATATAGCATGAAGTGCATATTAAGTAAACAGAGGGTGGCTAAAAATATAGCATCGTAGCCGAGGACGGTGGCAGGAGAATGGCGTTTTTGACATGTTTTTCAAAGGGACACAGCCGCTGTCCACTGGAGTGCACTTCAAGCGAGACAGTTTGACCTGTACCTGTCCTCTCCTGTTGATCCCCCCCGACCCTCTGCGCTGACCCGAGCCGAAGAGACGTGAGAACCGCAGCCTCCTCCTCCTCCTCCTCGGAGCGCCACACAATCGCCCTCGCTGACACATTTTGAGTGGGGTTTAAGGAAGTGAAGTGAAGAGAGAGTGTGAGGGAGCGAGAAACCCCACCGCAGCCCCACAGCCCCGAGGATGAATAGAAGATAGAAGCCGTTTCATTTCAAAATCGGCCTCTGCACTTGGCTGAACCTACAATAAAAGTTGATAATTGAGAAGTGAAAGAGTAGGATCAATATGACTGTGAAAAAATGGAGGCTTGGGCTTATGTTTAATGCAGTTTAACTGATATTTAATATTTTCTGCTTTCTCTCTCTTCTTCTCCTTTTGTCCACATTAAAATACTTCAAAAAGAATTCTAATAAAGTGGAAATTAAAAGGAGCGTAGATTGGGGTTGGAAAGAGAGGCCTCTAATCCCGCTATCTCTTAATAATTCAAAGTCTCTTTTATTTTCTGAATAAAAAGCGGAATTAATCTGGCACTGTGAAGCTGTCCTCTCTTCTCACTGTTTAAATAAATCCCCGTTCGTACATTAGACGCGAGGAGGCCGGCTCTGGCTCCTCGCCAAGCTCTGTGTCAATTCCCTCCTGCCTCCTTTCTTTCTCTCCCAGCCCCTCTTTATTCCCTTTCTTTTGCTTTCTGCCAGGGAGGGACCTATGAGAGAAGCTGTGCCACCAGAGAGCTGCTATCTCCAGAACCTGCTCAGCACACAGGCCTATCACAGGCAGCTAAGACCACTTAGCTCAGGCCGCCAAAAGGCACCCTTATGAAACTTTACCCAGATATTAGGCCACTGTGAAGCCAAATGATATATTACAAAGGCATTGTGAAAGGAGGTGACCATTTATAGTATTTATATAAGGCTGCCCCAGCTGCCTGAGGAGTCACTATTTTGGCCTTTAACAGAAATAGAAAGGTGGCCGTTTTATCCGTCAGCCTGATTTTTTTTTTTTTTTATTGTGCTAATAATAAATGCAGTAATAATGAATTATATCATTATGTGTTTTGTTTCATTTAGCCAGTGTTTCTGTACAAGAGACAATTTCAACAATTCAACAATAAGTCCACTCCACAAAAGGACGGCTAAGTCGCACAGCTTTTCACAAGACAAAAGACAAGCCTTTGAAAACTGACACCATGAAATAAAAGGAGCTTAGGCTCCGCGAGTAAAACTGAGTAAACGGAGTAGACAGAGGAGTGGGGATATAGGAACAGGCCCGAGCATGAGCACGAGGGGCCTGCAGGCTTCTTGATTAGCACTGCCCTCTCTATCAGTTCGCAGACTGCCTGTCTTCAGAAACCTCTCGGCAGCAGGTCTCCCCTCCGTGTCCGTGGACTCCTCCTCTGGTGCCGCTGTGGGGCTGGAAGATGCTACAGCCGACACGCCGGTGCTCTCTGCATCCCAACGATGCATCTGTAGAGATGAGGCTGTCCTTGCTCCGATAGACGCCTTTTGTGGCGCTCCGGCATCTAAGATCCTCGACTCGATCCTGGATCAGCCTTCCCGCTCGTCTCCTCTGTGGTCGGAGATTTATGGCATCGCTTTCCCCCCTTCTCTCGTCTTCTTCTTCTGCATATGCTCTGGCTCAAACTGCCCACACTTGTGATTGTGACGATACTTTCCTCCGAGACTCTCGGCTGAGAGACAAACAATAGCTTCAGACTCTTTGCATTTTCTTCTGCGACTATTCATCCGGCGAGGCGCTGTGTTTGAAAAGCACACCAGTGTCATCCAATTGGCTGTTTATGATTTAACAATACGCTGGAAAATATCAGTATCTTCTCAAGGTGAAGCCTTGGACTTCTGCACCCTATAACCAATACACACATCTCATTTGATGTGTTGAAAACACCTGGATTTTGTGAGGCGCTTGGAAATGAGATTGACATGCCCGGTCGAGGGCCAAGTCTTTCTAAAAACCGGCACGATTCTTTTTTTTTTCACTGCTATATTGCTCCTCGCAGAAATCTCTACTTTATGTTATCAAATGATAAAAAAAAAATATCAAGAGAAGTAGGAAATAGAGGAGGCCCGGAGGGAAAGTGTAAAGGTGTGTCTTAAGTTCCCTGAAGGCAACAAAAAGTCATTTTCACTGAGGTGTGCGCTATTTTTATTTATGTACCTCCTTCGCTCTGTTTCTTCATACATACTGTTTGTGGGGCTATCATTATAGCAGACAGGGAGGTGGGGGTAAAAACCATTTGCATTAGCATCACTGTCTGACTCCAGGCACTGAGCAATGATACTTTATTCCATACCATTCAGAGGGCCATTATCACTCTACCCCCTCTGTCCCCTCTTCCAGCAGGGAGCTCACACACACACACATGCACACGCAATTACACGACGCTCCGCACACACTATTCCCATCCAGCCCTATCGCGGATAGCATCTCGTGCAACACTGGCACAGAGGTACAGGACGGGAGAGGGAAGTGGAGGGGAGGGACATTTCCGGAGGGGGGTCCTGGCATGTAATTGTCCTGGTGAGCACTCAATAGCACCTTAAACCAAGCAGGCAATCTACAAAGCTGTGCAGTGAAGGAGGGAAAGGCCCTGTGGCTATGGGGACCCTAATAGGAACTTCTTTCTCACAGAGATAAATGGAGAAAGTTCCTTTTATTTATCGGTAGCTGCTGTTTGGGACTGGGGCTATCAAAGCGCAGCAGTGCTATTTATCCCTCCAAAAAGGATTCGTCCGACACAGGGCTGAGGGCGAAAGAGGGAAAGAGAAGGCTAAGGAGGGGGGCGACCACTGGAAATTGGCAGAAACAGAAGGTCAAACTGTTTATCTTTTTATTCCCATGTCTCTCCCTCTCCTTCATTCTTCTACAACTGTCCTCTCTCCGTTTACCTGTTGTGGGAAGATACACAGCCACAGTAATAAAACTCTTTTGGTAGCTGTTACTGTATGGAAAGCAGGTGGACTTACAGTATGTCAGTGAAGGATCAAACCAGCAGGGTTAAACCAGTATGACTACATATCAAAATCATGAAAGTCAAGTGAAATTCAAAAGCAGGAGTGAATTGCAAATAAAACAGAATTACCAAAAAACACAACCTCCATCCATGTAAGGCTGGTGGCTCTGCTTTGTGAGCCAGTTTAACATGCTAATACATGTTAGCTTATCAAACTGAGACGCCAAAGCAAGAGGTGGGGCCTCACCTGGTCCTCACCTGATTCATTAAAACAACAGTGGGTGAAACGTCACATGTTCAAGTGCTTGTCCCCCTCTGTGTCCTGAGAGTCACATGTTCACAGCTCCACTGTGGTAAAGCATTCATTTTGCCGTGGATGACTGAGCATTGTTGAATAAGCAGCGACATGTCAGCTCTCTGTACCCTGCTTTCGGACATTCAGGGACGATGTGTCAATTTACATCCTAAATGCACCGTCTCTTTTCACAACACATTCTCACTCCGACCTTGTCACATATTGATGTTTGGTCGTGGACTTTCCCCGTTGTCATACGACATACAAGTCGCCCTGGGTGCGTTGTTGATGTTCTGGGATACTGTGTCAACTTCCTGTTACATGTATTGTCTGTTTTCAAAATACTCTTCCATTTTGACAGGAAATGTACAGTTTGCATACAGTCTCTTTTAAAATAAACACTACGTCAGTACACCACCCCCTAGTTGAAAACCATCACATCTCCCACCCGCCATACCCTGATTTTCACCCCTTAATTGTTGTTGTTGTCCCGCCACATTTCTCCCTGACGCTGCCGGGCGCCAGTAGACAATAATGGCGACTGGCCCTGTACCATGCTGACGTGAAAAGACAGCGTTTTTCAACAGTGTCTGGCGCTGGAAGTGACCAAGTGCCAGTATTCGACAACCTCGTGAGACTAGTTGCTTTTCAAAACACACTTTGCTCTCCAACTCTGCAGTCCCCTTTAAATCTTTAGCCTATTGTTTTGGTTCACTCTCATGGCTCTCACCATCATCGTTTCAAGCCTTTACAGCTAAAGTTCTTATAAACCCCCTGTGTTCTACTTACAGGCAGAGTTAGCAAACAGCTGATTCTGATTCTGATAAACATGGTGGACCATTTAGCAACTAAGAGTTAGGTGGAGACCAAGACAGAGCTAAAAGGAAGGTGAAGATTGGACAGTCTCCATGTTCATGGATATTTTTGAAAAGGATAACGGCTACGTAAGCAATATGTCAAATTTTAGAGATGAACGTCTGAGCGTATGTACTGAGCATGCCCCCCAGGAACACCGCTGGGCTTTGAAGCCAAAACGACATAATGGCCCAACTATTACAACAGAGTCCGTGTGATGTCATGGGGCCAAAAATACTTTTTCTATTAGACTGACATTGGGAAGAGACGTCTGTAAATCCTTTAATAATTTTTTTTTTTTTTGTGTCACATTCCCCATGATGTGACTCGTTTCAGTATCAGGATTTGATCCATTCGGTCTGATAGCATTTCGAAAGTCTTGAAGAGCCTTCCAATTAAATCATGTTATCCCTATCAAGTTAGCGGAGGGCTAAACCAGAGGTTTATCTCTCAGCTGGCCAAAACCTGTGGTGCAATTGCTCTGTGGGCCCAATGATGCAGAACATCCAGGTAATTTCAAATCCGTGAAGTCGAATTATTTCGGCTTCATGTGCCACTGCACAACTTTTATAGTAATGAACAGGGCCTCCATCGCTGTGTGAGGCATGACATGTAACACAAGTGTCAGCATCTAGTGTGACATATAACATAACTGTGAGGCAGCATTGTCTAAACAATAACGATGACATAGCTAGGCAATAACAATCATTTACCGTCACTGTTATATGGCGGCAGATCTCGTCCACTGCTTGGAAGGTAAGGAGGTTCTGGTGCCAATTGACTCCCTAGTTTGTGGAAATTTTCAGTTGCCGTTCTTCCTATTCAAGTTAGCTGCTAACTGCTACAACCTGCTTCTGAAATCTCCTAGTGGTGGGTCGCACAAATAACACGTCATCAAAACGGCCATCAAAATGTCGTCAAAATATCACACCCGTCCCATCCTGCAGACTGTCCCTTTCACACAGACGTTGATTCGGTGTTGTTACAACCTCAGTTGCTGGTTTTAAGGTGAGACAACTCTGTCCCCCCATTCTGTGTTCGTACCTTTTATAGAGAACAGCAAAGTGGGGTGACGACGCAACTTTCCCGCCTTGAACAGGCAGTATAAAAGGGCTTATTGTAATATGAAACTTGCTAAATAAATATTCCAGGCATAAATTACTAACATATATTTCAAGCATAAAAATTCTTACCTTCTAAGTAAAGCAACATTAGCCACGTGTCCCAGTTCTGCCACCAACATGTGGAAGTGACCTTACGACTGTGATGGATCATCAAACCAATCTCAAATTAATGCCATCACTTCCTGGCTCATTTACATCAGTCTCATCTACAGTCGGTGTCCTGGCAGGAGGAGCTCAATGGACGGCTCTCTTTGAAGCCGAGCGTGGTTTAGGAGGTGAAGGAGGACTGGGCAAACCGCATGCCGGTGATGAATGACTTCACTGATCCATTACTGTCTATTTTAGTCCCGTAATCCAAGTGGGAATGCCCACATCAAAGCCTGGCTCCTTCCTAAGAGGAATTCCCCTCATACTTGGACATGCAAATGAGCAGGGCCTCCTCCAGGCCCCCACACCTGATTGAGGCGTGCAACGCCATTGCCAACGACGTGCCATGGGAATTACATACCAAGGGATGGCATCCAATTGGACCAAACTCTCCCTAAGCAATTTGCTTTGGCTTTATTCACTGGCATAGTCAGGCATGGCAGCACTTCCTTTATTTCACGGCCATGCCGCAAGATTTCTGGCTGGACCTCGCTTGGAAGCCATATTATGGCTGAGAAAGGAGGAAAAGAGGGATTTGGTTTTTACAAAAGAATAGAGCGTGGATCTGTGTCAGTGTCTCTGCTCATTCAGGTTTCGGGGATGTTTTCACTTGTTGCCTGAGCTTATGATGAGATGTTCATGATTCTCTTCCTGTTCCTGATCCTATTTGTATAAAACAATTGTCGCTGCTTAGAGTTAGCTCTGCCAAACAAGTTTCCACTCCCCAGGAACAAAGGGACGCATGCATGTGATCATCTAAAGCTACTGCTACAATGCTAATTCATCTGTTTGAGTCAGTGCTGCAGAAGCGCAGTGCAAAATGTGTGTGTCCTTTGGTCTATTTCAAATGCGCCCCACAGCACAAATACAGAACACGGCACATAGTTTTCCAAAAATAAATAGAAAAAAAATAGTTGTTAAAGATAGAAAAATTTATGCAACCAGACTGATACTTGTAGTGAGTTTCACTGTCCCAGAAAGGGAAGGAGCTCAAAAAAGAAGAAGGTCACACAGCTCCCTGGACACCACAGCCAGAGAAATGGCGAGGGAACAAGGAAGGAATAATAGATATTTCAGTGAGCAATTCTTAGCAGGAAAAGGGAATTTATGTACATGTAGATGAGAGGGAAGAAAACGGGTCAGTGACTGTGATGGACCATCTTTTGGAGAAGAAACCTGGCTGAGGGAGCAGAAGCACACGTTTAACTTCTGCTCAGCCATGCATTCACCTGCCAGAACAGCAGACGCCTGTGCCTGCAGTCAAAGAGCAGGGCTCTCTTCACGTCAGAATCACAAAGTGGAGTTTTCTCTCCTTGTAGATAATGAGATAGCAAATGGGCAAGTGCCACGGCCCTTTTTCTTGGAGAGCTCTTATATGTGGCTCTTACACCTCTGTGGGTTCACGCTTTAGCTGGGCTCCGCTCGCACGCCCCCGCCATAATTAATTTGTCTTAATTGCCCTGCTGCTCTGGTCGCTGTCCCAACATTATTTCTTCACTCTCTGCAGATTTAATGTTTAAAAAAATCTCCAAGATCAGTCGGCAGGGGGACGGGAAGAACAGCGAGCCTTTTGTGTCCCGAACAAAGTCGACAAAACAACCACAACATGAGCCTTTGTGTTGTATAATGTTTCTGACTTTCAGAAAAGAACAGACTGAATTCCAATTAATACTAAATCATTATAATATTGAATGTGTAAAACAGTTTCTCCTCTAATGTTAACTGTTGCCTTTACAGAGCCCCTTTTCATTGTTTAGAAATATATTAAAATTAGGTTTGATTCAATATAATAATTATTATTTGTGGTATATATATCCATGTTGATAGTTTTGTATTACAGCATGAAGATGTATTTAGATCTTTTACTCACACCTAACAATACTACAGTGTAAAATACTCTATCACAGTCCTAAGAAAAGTATGTGTTCCCAAAATGTTAACACTTTATGAGCTAAGAAAAACAGCCCTGTTTCCAACCTTGTGATAAGGAATGTTTCAGATAACCAAATTGTTCATTGCTTTTTAAGAATTAGGATAAAGGACCACGTAATCCCGGGGTACTAATCACAAAATCTTTTCTTCTTTTTTTCAAATTTAAAACCAGGAAACAGCGATGGTTAAAACACCAGCTTAATCAAGCCCTTTTTTAGCTTTTGGTAATGACAATTTTTTTAAAAATGCAAATGAATGTGATAACCAAGAATTAATGCTTCGCCCCCATGAACCAGTCAAGTTGCACTTACAGTTTACATCCATATCTGTAAAAAAAAAAAAAAACCACTAACAGCACAGCAGATCTATGCAGTCACCACCGTTTCAAGGTGAACACTCAATTCAGTATCTGACCAAATGTCTCCTCTTCTGTTCCTGAGATATGATGCTGAATAATAGACAGAAAAGTGTTTTATGCAGAACATTATGATGTCACAGTGAAGTTGACCTTTGACCTTTTGGATATAAATTGTTATTACTTCATTATTTTATCCTGTTGGACATTTGTGTTAAGTTTCGTCATAATTAGTGTATTCTTAGTTATGGCCAAAAACATGTTTTGTAAGGTCACAGTGACCTCTGACCTCAGACCACCAAAGTCCAATCAGTTCATTCTTGAGTCCAAGTGGACATTTGTGACAAATTTGAGGAAATTCCCTGAAAGCATTTAAGATATTGTGTTCACGACATCAGACAGACACGAGGCCACAGTGAACTTGACCTTTGACCACCAAAGTCTAATCAGTTTATTCTTCAGTCAAAGTGGAAGTTTGTTCTGAATTTGAAGAAATTCTCTCACAGTGTTCTTAAAATATAACAATCACAAGACTGAGATGGATGAAAGGTCACAGTGACCTTTGACCACCAAAATCTAATCAGTTAATCCTCAAATCTGAGTGAACGTTTGTGCCAAAGTTGTAAATGATGTCGGGTAAAGATGGTTCACTGGTTAACTGCTTCCAGACACTCTTTGTAATTTATATATTTTGTCATACTGGTATATCAGATTTGCCTCTGGGCTGATGTGGCCCACAGGCTGCCAACTGAATAGGCCTGATGTAATCCTTACATATAATCTGAAACATTCAAAATGACCAAAGTTGGAGATGCAGGGTTTTGTAAGTATCATTAGAAAAAAACTATGCTAGGGATCAAAAGTACTGTACAGATAAAAACCACCCCATCAGTGCTTATTAGATCATTATAACTGATGTGTAATCGCCATCTTAACGTTGTAGCTGGTGGAGTCAATAATATTTACCATTTTACAGTTTCATATTGAAATTTAAGGTGTGTTGATTGATTCACATCGCCAGCTCATGCATTGAGTAACATTACAAGTAAACGTTCCACCTTAAAAGTGGTTGGCAGTCTGCCCAGTGAATTAAGTTAAAATTACAGAAAAAGAGCGTACCAAACTGAACTGAACTGTTCTCTACGGCTCAGTTGACTGTTTTAATGATGTGAGCATCACACAATTGTAAAAATTAAAATTAAACTATGTATCTGGATGGCTGAATATTAACCAGTGAACCACTTTTGAATTTTTTATTTTTTTTATTTTTTTTTAGTTTTTATGAGCCACGCTCTACACCTTGTTCTCTGGCAGAATGCCCTTCTATCGTCTTCCACTAGGATTCCCCACCCAGAAAGCCCTGTCTGGCAGATTTGTGCCTTTCTTGTGCTCCTTTCACAGAGCAGAGAATGCAGCTGAAAGGCAGGGCCGGCTTCCTCGCTGCCCCGGGACCAGTCCAAATTGTAATCCTATTCCTCTGTTTATCAAAAAGAGGGAGAGAGCAGAGAGAGGGAGGCATTGAGCTGACAGCTTGATTGTGATGCTCCTGTCTGATAACTCAGCTAACCTTATCCATCTATTTCACCTCAACCTTGCAGCCATGTCCCCAACCCCCTTCCACCTGCTTCATCCTCTACCCTGTGAGAGCCACACACACACACACACACACACACACACACACACACACACACACACACACACAGAGGCTTACCTTGCACACACACACACTCTCTGTCTCTCTTTTTCTCTCTCTCGTTGCCGTAATACACACACACAAATAATCACTGCACACCTCTGACCCCTTTATCGAGTGTCGGTGTTAATCCTCATCTCTCTGCTCAATGCAGAGCACAATCACAGAGACCCGCAGGACCTGCAGTTAGCGCTGTGGTTAAGTAGCCCACGGTAAAGAAGTCTGTGATAAAGGTGGCACAAAGGGTCAGTGGCTGCTAGGAGCACGGGCCCGAGCCCATGACTGGCCATGGCCTTGAGACAGGACAAAGAGGAGGGGTGCGGAGGACGTGCAGGGTAATAGAGGGATTGGAGAGGAAGTGGAGGACAAAGAGAGAATGTGCACGGCAAGGGTTAGGCTAATACACCAGGATAAGATGCCAGCATGTACAGTGTGTTCTTAAAAAGCTATCTTCAGTCTTTCATGTTCCTTATTAAAACTCCACAGTGCTGAATGTATTAAAGTGAGGGCTTTCAGATTGACACATCAGCCCACCAACTCACAAATCAACACAACTGCTGCCTGATTTTTTGTCTTTATTTGTTCACATTTTGGCAAAGCGTCACTATTAGAAGTATGTTGAATCAGCTATTAGCAGTTTCTTTCTGCAATGTGCCAATGAATGTACAGACAGCTACCACTGGATAACTTTAATATTATACAAGAAGTAAAAAAAATGTGATGATTCTCAGCTCTGACATGTTGTTTTTTATGATTTCTAACAAAATTTATGGATGTTTATTTACAATGATCTGAGATATTGACATACAGAAAGTGCACAACATGTGTATCATGCCTCTATCTGAGTCATGACTCAGATAAAGGGGGGGAATTATTAATTGAGTAAAGGACCTTGAAGGGTTTGGCATCTTTCAACCTGGGCCCTATATTCTTCTTCAGTGAGAGTGCTGCAGCCGGCAGCGGCAAGACAGAGTCACTGTAGCCACTCTGGGGTTGTTCATACCGTCAATTACTGTCCACTAAACATGTTGTTTTTGCCACTGACAGGCTCGACTGTTATTCTAAGTGTCTGACAACATTATGGAAAGGATCCCTACAGGAACAGTTTTTTGTTGAAAGTAAGAGTAAGATCCTTTTTGTTTAAGAAGAAACTGGCCAGAAATCGCCATCGCCAAACCCACCAGACTTAATTTAAATTAACAGAAATTGTAGCGTGAATAGAGCCAATATATTTTCACATCTAACTGGGTGAATTAAGGGTTTATTCTTCATTAGTTTCTGTTTTACACTAATAAAAAATGTTTATTTAAATGAGATCCCCAACTGGTTTGATGGAAATTATAGACTGTTTGAATTAGTGGACGTAGCCATGATGATATCATTGGTTTGTGGACTCTCTCTTTCAACCATTGCCATCTTGGAATTTTGGAGTCATGAACATGGACATTACCTTAGATTCCCAAAATGTTTTTGTACCAAGCTGTAAACAGGTTTATTTCTGCTGTAAAGTTGGACACTTGAACATTGGACTCCTTAAAGATTGACTCACTTCTGGAGCCAGCCTCAAGTGGCCATTAGAGGAACTGCAGTTACTGGCACTTAGGTTGTAACTTGGTTAAAATAAACCCTTAATTCAAACAGTTAGATGTGACACTATGCTGTCTCTATACACGCTAAAATGACTGTTTATTTAAATGGATTCTGGTGGGTTTGGCGATAGCTGCCTTGTGA
Organism: Epinephelus cyanopodus; assembly: GCA_026686955.1. NCBI lineage: Eukaryota > Metazoa > Chordata > Actinopteri > Perciformes > Serranidae > Epinephelus > Epinephelus cyanopodus. The sequence continues at coordinate 10,008,512 of CM048920.1, forward strand.
AGAATAAGGACTACCAGCTGCAGCGGTCTCTCTCAATACTAGACAAATTTAATGTTCCTGTCATTCACCTAGACACAAAAACATGTGAAATAAAGGTCTAGGTTGAAAAATAGTAAACTTTATCTTTAATTGTCTGCCTGAGCTGAACTACTGGACGTAATCGAGCCAACTTCCTGTTGATTTTAGAGTGGTGGCATGCACCTGTCCCTTTCACCTCACGCAATATCTTTGCCTCATGTGCTTTAAATGTTAAAATCCTGTCTCATGTGTCGAAGTACCACGTACATTAGTCAGTCTGGCAGCCGTCATACGTCAGCTAAGTTAACAGATGTTTTGCAATTAATATCATCTAATTACTGTGTAATGAAAAATTACACGCTTCCCATTAAATTAAAGCTTGTGGAGGATTTTCACGTTGATGGACTGTGGAGTGTTGATAAGTAACATATTTAAATTGAAGCCATTTGCGGGTTTTATGTTAACATCCAGCGACTGTGATTCAGCAAATCAATCAAGCGCAGCACAGGTAGCTTTAATGATACTCTCCTATGTTCAGAAAACATCCATCTTCTCTGCTCATTCCGCCGGAGCCCGCTCTGACGATTGTCCTTGGGACACCCATATGACACATGACGACATGCCAGCCAGCCAACACAGAGACACAGGCGGACCCACGTATACAAACACCCATGCACACTCGCATAGACAGACACACACACACACTCTAGACAGCTTCACTGTCAGAGATAAATGATGCCTGACACTGTGGCCTGGAGAAATGGGCTGACTGAGCAGCAGTGAGATGAAGATACTTCTCACAAAGGTTCCCTGAGCCAAACAAGTAGTGTCCCTGGGAAACCTGGGCGCTGACTTCTGTAGCTCGAGGGCCACGTGTCAGTCAAAACATCCTCCAAACAACCACTCTGAAAGCTGACGAACTTTATCACCCAGACACAAACTTGTAGATTGACAACTTAATGGCGGGGTGTGCTCAGTCCACAGCATGAATAAAGACGTCATTCAAAAACAAATCAGGAATTGTCCATTTATTCCACATTAATAGACTTATTACCGCACGCCTCTGATATTCATGAATATATTTTTATATATTTAATTGCCGGAGCCAATGCTTGCCTTTGATTCTTCTGTTGACAAAGACTGATGTGAGTTCAAGTCGATACAGAGGACTTTTAATGTGATGTCTGTCTTTTGTGCTGTGAAACAATAGCAGCTGTAGCTCAGGGGCTTCTCTGTGCTGTGGGAGCCCCAGACACAGACAGGAAGGGAAGACTGTACACAATGTTCCGAGACCTATCCCCTTTAGGACGATCGGATCAGTCAGTCAGAGGGCCCCTCCGCGGGCCTCGAGGTCAAGGGCCACGCCAGTCAGACAAGACACAACAGAGGCTTCGTCTCTACGTGCCAGGTGATTGTGTAAAAATGCACGCAGGAGAACTGTTAACAACTGCCTTGTATGAGCTTTATCGCACGATGAAATAGGACACAATGACAGAAAAAAGAAAGAACAGAATGAAATGTAAAACTGCTCCAAGTGCCTCCTTCTAAAAATATCTGCGGAGGGAGGGAGGGTGAAAAAAAAAAAAAAAAAGTGTGAAAAATAGAAAAAGGAAACAGGCCTTTTACAACTTTAAAGAGAAAGAGGCTGTGGAGTGAACGGGAGAAAATATTTACTCAGGGAATTAGTTCAGGATCATTGTGTGCGTGCAGGGCTTTAGTTCCCTGGCTCCATTTCAAGGCCCAAGTGGCTCAACTGGAGCTCCCTCCAGGGCAGGCCTAATTATCACAGGGCTAGGGCCATTAAAATGCTTAACTAACCTCGTTTCTCCAAAACGCACAGATTAACGCCAGCCTCCAGCAAAGTGTCGGGAATAACCCTGCTGCCTAATACCCTCTTTGATTTTTTTTTTTCTCTAGTGTGGAGAGGCGAGGCAGAGGACTGGTGTGGTAATAGTTATGGATGGATAAGAATACTGAAAGTTACGGTCCCATCAACCCGTCCTTTCACTGTAAATGCTGCTGCACAGGCTGCAGGAGGAGGCACAGGTAGTCCTGAAGAGTAGACTGTGTACCTGTCTGAATAAATCCATCACAAATCAGCGGTGGGAGGAATACTCACAACATATAAAATAAAAGCATAAAGTCACAGTGTAAAAATACTCTGTTATGAGTTAAGTCCCGCAGTCACAATTTTACTGTGGTAAAAGTACAAAAGTATCATCATCAAAGTTTACTCAAAGTACAGAGTGCAGAGTGGCTCATTGCAGAATAATATATTATGGAATTATAATCACTGATAAATTAAAGTACAAATGCCTTTAATGCTGCTGTTGGTATTATGTTATATACTGATAGGTAGCTTAATATAATAATATTTTTTTTATTTATTATCACAATTTATTTTTGATTATTGTCAGTGTTTCAGCTTTGCCTCTCCTCTGTGTTTCCTGTTCCCCCTCCTTGTGTCTCATGTTTGTTTTCAGGCTCAATCCAAGTGTCCGCACTTTCAGACTCGTGGACTTTGCAGGCGCATTTCTGGGAAGTCCGGGAGTGCTGCGCGCTGTCCAAATCCACAATCACAATCCACAATAAGTAGACTCTCTGGAAGTCTGCACAAAGTCCACTTGAGGCCCTTGTGCAGACTTCCAGAGAGTCTACTTAGGCAGACTTCAGCAACACGTACGTGAAGTTGGTGTTTTTTCAACTGCTGAAAAAGACGCATGAATGTGTAATAGTTATTGATAGTTTGGCCTATTAAAATGCTGCTTGAATCATGTCGGCCAGAAATAATATTCAAAATATGTAGAAGTACAGGCTGTAGAGGGAATGAAAATTTAATATTGCAGACTATCAGGCTGTGCGGCGTTCAAGGCTAAAAATGGCTGAAAGTTTCTACTGTCAGTTATACCCAATTTGTGGAGTTCTAGTCCTTAGTTACAAACATTTCTGTTTTTGAACATGTGTAGCTTGTATGTTATAGAGATGTATTATTTTTGTTTCGTCACAAAAAGGCTGTATGGGATTTATATCTTGTTATCCGCAGATGACAGATGAGTTCGGCACTGTTCATCAACTTATATGAAATATAAATGAATATGACAGCAGTGATTGTTTTCACTGCAATTAGTTAAACAATGTCAAGGACTGTCTATCAGCCGCTTGCAGTCACGTACAACTGAAGTCTGCGAAGGCTCAGTCCGCAAGTCCAGGGGTAACATTTGGGCTGGGCGTGGCCCTCTGGTTCCCTCCTCCTCCCAGTCCTCCTGATTGCCGGCAGCTGCTGAACCTGCACACCTGAACCTCATCTACAATCAGGCCACTCCACTGCTCAGACATCCAGACTCTGTGTTACAGACATCTACGTCTGCGTCTAGTTTTTTGACACTTTGTCTTTTTGGACCTCAATTCGCTGTCTGTTCTGTGTCTCAGGTTCACCACGCCAGCCTCAACTATAACCTGCCACGTCCCGCCTCATTCTCATCTCCTGCCTCTGGATTTGGACTGCTCTGCCTTCAGTTAATCTGACCGCTCTGCTTCACCATTTCCTGCCCACCTCAACTATCATTTCATTCAAGCCTTCAGCTCCACTTCTTGAAACTACAATAAACTGACTCAAGCCATTCAGTTTCCTGGTTGTGTTTGGGTCCTAAGTTGAACTACCACAGCAATTACTGAAACTTTACATGCTGAGAGATGCCAAGAGACTGATCCTCTTCCACCAGTCCACCACCAGAAAAAATATCCCCTAAAGGTTGTTGCATGTTGTCGTGTCATTACAGACTACATCATAGAAGAGTACTGGTGATCGGCACATCTGGGTGATGCTAGTATATGTTGGATGTGTTTCCACTCACATCTCCTACAACTGCAGAGCAAAGCCGGCACACAGTCCCATTCCTGGACCCGGGGGGTGGGTCTTTCAGCTCTGATGTATTAATTTGCACTGACTCACACGCCATTCTGTTTGTTGTGCTAACCTCAATATTTGTTAATTGAGTTTCATATCATAGGCCCACAAATATTGATCCATATCTCATAATTATTAGACTATGATCCTCTGCCTCAGAGTATTATTAATGTAAGCAGGGGATTTTAATACAAAGTGGTAACCACTGTATGTGAATGCATGAATGGGTCATGCTTATGTTTTACAATCGCTGATGACTTGTGAGGACGGTAAATAAATCCCACTCAATAGAAAGAAAAAAAAGCACAGATCAAGTGTGTGTAGACCACGGCTATCTTTAATGACACGCTTGACAATACACCACCATGTTTTAGTATCTACTTATTGTACTGTGATCTAAACTAAAACTAAAGAGGACATCTGAATCGGAATCAAACCCGTTCAGCCAGAGGAGCAGCTTCAACACTCGTCATAGCAGGTAAACCACAGGTGTGATGAATCACTTTACCGTCAACACGTCAACTGGCACAATTAACTGGTGCATATGTGGAATATTTTACCCGTAGGTGCGACTCACAAAGCAGGTAGCAGATATCGCTGCCAAGCAAAGAGCTAACACCCTAGCCAGCTGAAACATGCTAGCGCTTTCTGTGTATGAGGCCATTTACTTCTTCCGACATTTAGTTCTCAGGATTGGACATTGTTTCATCCAATAAAAAGTTTTACTGAGGAGGGAAATAAAAGGAGCACACAGGAGAATAAGTTAACACAATTTACTCATCTATGGCATCAACTCATGTCTTATCACTGTTTGCAAACCCGCCCTCTTTGGCGGAGCAGCTTATCCTCCGACAGATGAGGTGTGAATTCTCAGTTTACCACATCTGAATGAATGAAGTGATTTAGCTGCATAGTTTCAGTCCATCATAAATGTTATTCCTTATACCAGTGTTTTTTCCTGTTATGACAAATAGAGATGCACCAAATGCAATTTCCTTGGCTGATTCTAATTTTCTTTCTCTCTAAGAACTATATTTGACAGCACACACAAACACTTTGTAACTTTTCTTCAATTAAATGTATGTATATATTGCAGCAGTGACTATGAAATGACTTTTACATTTTCTCCAAAACTGCAGCCGGTTACAGGACCGTCTTTGGCTCTTAAACAAATCTTAAAATTAAAAAAAATGCTCCAGGTTAGGGGAGACCGGGGATTGTTGTAACAGCACCACTTTTATCTATAGCCCCATTTCCACCAATTCCTTTGGAACCAAAAGTAACCCTTCAGACATGGTACCTAGACCCTAGGTCCGTTTATCGTTTCCACCACAAACAGCCCTTTTAAATGTGGGCGGGGTTGTTGTCACTCACTGCTCCGTCCAGCGCTCACTGTATTCCCTCATTATCGGTGACACAGATGGAAGTCTGCAACTCGTTTATCGTCCACAGAACGAGGACGCACGGCGACATTTACAGAACAAAATAGAACAGGCTGCAGTGAGAGTCTCTCTCCATGGGATATTTAAAAATAGCAGATTTGAGCATTTAGTCCTTCTCAGGCAAGCTCAGGGGTTTAGTGTTGCTGTAGCCCACAGGAATGACATTCTGCGGCGCTTTTTTTTGCTCCGAGTGAGGATCAGAATATATGCAGTTCACATAATCCGGCCGAAATTAATATATATAAAATAAATGTTTGAAGATCCAATCATTACTAAAAGCGATGATCAAAGTTGTCATACAGAATATTTAAGGTGTGTTGATGGATTCATGGCATCATCTCCAGCACTGAGTAACATTACACGTAAACGTTCCACCTTAAAAGTTGCCGGCAGTCGGCCCAGTGAATTAAGTTATTATTTCTCCAACTCCAGCTACTGCAAGGTGGCGGACGTTTAATCATTTAAATGTCTAATCGCAAACATCCCTGGTGGTTAGATGAGCTTCAAAACCAGCCACAACTCAGCGCTGAGCAGAGTGACCGTCCTCTACTGACCAATCAACAGACTGCAGTGTTCACAGCTCCACCTTTTAGCACCAGATCAGTGTGCTAGGTACCCCAACAGAGGGGGGACCAAACATGGGGACAGTACGGAACAGTTCCATTGGTACAATCCACAACTTTTCACTGTGGAAACTGATAAAAAACATACCAAACCGAACCATATCGTACTGCTCGGTGGAAACAAAGCTTTAGAGTCCAAACTATGAGTCATTACATATTTTTATTGGATCACTCCTTCTGGCCTTGCATGTGAAATTTCATAGTTGTGTGAAGAATTGTGCAGATTTTACAGCTAAAACACTGATTTTCATTCATTTCTTTAACTGCTTATCCTGTTAGGGGTCACGGCTGACCCCTCCGCTGCTCTGTCGGCCCTGCTCTGATGCAGATTATCTGTGATGAAGCTGAATACATCAACTGGTAACTTTAAAGTGCAATACGATACGAACCCAATTAAATCTTGTGCATTCAGTGCGTAGAACACATAAACAACAGGCACAAATAATGGAGCTGCTAGGAATTCTGGGTCTCTAAAGAAGATGTGATAATGATAAGCCGATCTTTAACCTGTAAAACCTTGTAAAATCAGACCTTTTCTTTAAAATGCTCCCTGCAAGGCAGCAAAGAGCCACAGTTAATGCATGTTTTTATACATATGTGTCTTCACAAATCTGTTGGGTACACAATATTCAAAATCACTGCATGTATTGAACAGGAAACAAGGTCATTTGTATGCAGTGCGCTGTATAATGAATATAATTAATCTTGGCAATAAGACCCCACGCCTATACAGATGCCGATCATGTTTTAGCACTGCTCTAAATGAATTTGTTGTGCTACCCACTTTGTCTTTCAGGCATTGAGAAGACATGAATGAAGTGTCTGATAGCAGGATCACGGTCTTTGTTCAGGATAACACGAGGATTCATTGGTTCATTTAAACAACTGTCGAAAAATAAGTGCAATACGGCACGATTATTTTTCAAAACGCGTTTTTCTTTTTTAAATAAGCAGGGTCTCTTGATCTTAAGGAAATCAAATTAAACTCAAATCCAATCTGGATGACTGGAACGATGTGGTTTATCCTTACATCCCAATTCAAGCACAACATGCCTGTGAAGTGTTTTGTAAGCGTTAACCCATTGCTCCCTTTTCTACGACCTTATCATCGCAGCTTTGTTTTGCATGTAGGTGCATATTTTCTGATTTAATGCTATTTATTGTTCTATTGAATATTATCAACGAACAGCACACCCAGATTTAATTTACAGGATGCCAGTTCTGCACTGTTCAATGCTAAGAAATTTAAATTCCTGCTCTTATTAATGTGGTCTCATCCTTCTTTTTACTCTGCTACAGGTGCTCCTCACTTCATCTCAACATTCAGGCATTTTTTTAATCTTTCATCTCCAATTATATCACACTATTCATCATTCTATCAAAGTATTATTTGTATAAACACTGTTGTATACACTGACAGGTGGCTGCTCCCTTTAGGGAACCATCACACTCTCACGATTGTGATGCATTGAGTCGACAGTTTGAGGAAACATTGCTGATGTAATTGGGAAGCAGATGCTAACTGGTAGCAAAGTAAACTGGGACTGACTTTTCATTTTGTTTAACTCAAGCACTGTGAGGGAGCCTTATGTCAGTGAGATTAATATTAGCAGTTTAAGCTGTTGATACATTTGCAATGATCCATCTCAGTCATACTATATATTAATGTGTGTTAATAGGGGTGTGACGGTATATAATATTCATGGTTTGGTTAAATACGATACAGTGGTGTTATGGTTTGGTATGTTTTCGGTATGGCAAAAAAGTAGAAAGAGAAATGTATTTAATTTTTACAATTTTAAATGTATAAAAACTAAGATAATTCAGGCTTTTGTTTTTTTTGTACTAAGCAATAATTACAGTCTGTTACCCACCTTATTCCTAGCCCGCATGATCCCTTGCACAAATTATGTGTGTGACTTCTGGCGTTGAGCCGAAACCATCGATTTCAAATGGTAACACTTTGTTAACAGTACTCTATTCCTCTTTCCAAGAGCAACTGGGAAATAAAACGTGGAACACACAATCTGTTATAGCTCAAACAAGATTATGTGATCATACCTCTGCCACCTCTGACAGCCATCGCAAGACACGCTAGCAATTAGCTCGCCTTGCTCCATTAAAATATTAACGTTAACGTTAACATGGCCCGAGCTAGCTTAAGGTAAACATCTGCTCCTTCTAAAAATGATTTCTGATGACTTATTAAGAGATACTATCACAATCGGCAAACATTTAACATAATTCAGTATTAACTGTAGCTCCATGAAAAGTGAATAAATGTGATGTTTCCCAGCTAATCCTTTGCTCGTCTGCGTTAATGCGCAGTTTACTCGTTTTTTTAACTACTTATTTATTAAAACTGTTCTGAGCAAAACATGATACTGAATTTAGCAGCAGACTTCAATAATAGTAATATAAAGTAGTAGTAAAAGATTTTTTTTTTAATATGATTTAAAGGAAGTACGGTAAATCAGTAACACATTCTCAGCTCTAATGACTAAATACATATTTCAAGGCATGTTGCTGAGTTTATTCTATAACGAGCAATTTTCTAATGTAGTTTGAGAACGAAGTCAGACGGGGAAAGACAGGGATATCATGTACTGACGTTGAGTGACGGACCTGTCAGTCTAGACCTGTCATTCTCTTCTGCAAATTCTGATTTAATACTTTTTTGCTATGTCTAGTGAAACTCTTGTGGTTTATGTCTCATATCAACGGTACCTTTGGCAATAGGAACAATCTGTTTTTGTTCTGGTTACATGTTCAACACAAAGTTGCTGAAGACCAAATTTTAGCTTTGACTGGTTGTTTGTTGCAACAGGTACCAGAGCTCCGCAAAGACATTTTAGAAAAAAAAAAAAGATGCCTCAGTGTGTAAAAATGGTGAGTAACAGTGACATCAGCGGTCAAATTCTAGATTGCAGCGCTCTCTCGCGCTCGGGTAAGTGACGATGGCCTCGTAGGACAAAAAGCCTTGCGCAGACAGCAGTTTTTCCAGTTTTTCAGGAGTATCTTGCGACTAGGTGAATATATATTTAGGAATCTAAACCATGTTGCGATATGTTATAGCTTACCAGTGAGATATAGGTTATCTGTGAGATATATGTTAGGAGTGTTTTATTTCTAATTGTTTTGGTAACACAAGCAAACATTAGCACAGTAACAGCGTAGCATAGAGGTGTGTCTCGGCTACCCAGAGAGACGAGGAGGAGGAGAGAGTGGCAGCCTTCGCAGCAGCGCGAGAGGAATCAACAGATTAGGCTGTAGGCTAGGCTAGGCTAACCATTTAGCTGTAGCTCTGGGATATCGTTAGCCAAGGCTAGGATAGCGACAGGACGTAAACTTAGCCGCCACTCAACTTAGACGAGAGGGAAAAGTAGTTGCAAACATTAAGCCAAAATGATTTTAAAATATCAGATAGAATTACCTGTCTAGCAGAAAGCAGGCAACCTCCGCATCCCTTACGAAATCCTTCTCCTTCAGGAGTTCTTTCCACCTGGAATAAGCAACGCTGATATTCACTCGCGTTTTGTCCCGTCCTCACTTATCTGATCTTTTTCTTTTATTTGGTGGCGTGGTTTCCCTCTTACGTGGCAAAACATATGTGTGGTCCTCCATTTAAAGTGCGACAGAATCATGAAAGTACAAAGCCGGTTCATGCAGAAGCGCCCCGGGTTGATCTTCACCTTAACCGTCTCCAGTGACGGCAAGTTCTAGGTACACGAGAAAGGCGAAGCGCATATATCCCTTTCGGCCACTGTATTCAAATATGGTAACGCAAGAGGGCAGCCTCCAGCAGACAGCGCCCTGCCTGTGTATATATAGAGGAATCATTCTAAGCCTATGAGAAAGCTTCCATTTGTCTGTGAATTGCATTACACTTTAGTAAATATATTTTTATGCAAGCAATAGTTGATATTTGCTAATAAACAACCACGTAAATTACACATTGTAACTTTAAACATTTGTGAAAAAATAAATCAGTATTTGCTAAACTGAAGGCAAATTACTTTAGAAAAGAACCAGCATTGAAGGTCAGCCACCAAGAGCAGCCACTGGGACTAACCACAGACAGTCTGTGGGACTAACTAACTCAATGCTACTTCTGCTACCTCACTGGAAGTTGTGCCCATAATCATTTCAAGTGCCCTCAGAAATAAGGTGGATAGTCTGGGTGAAGCACAATCAGTGATTTTTTCTAAACACATTAAATGGGTGAATGCCCTAATTTTAGCCCTTTAACCGGCGAGATGCAGTCATGAGCCACCACACAATACTGTCTGTCTGCGCCCAAGCAGCACTTAAACATCATGCCACATGAGGCACAGAGTTTGAAAGACAGACTGAAGGCAGAGATATATAAAAAGAAGTAACTATTGAAACGTTTTCATCAGCCTCCATGCTCCTTCGTCTCTACTGTTTACCTGTTCTCTGGCCTGTCTGAGACACTGAACATGACACATGTTGGGTTCACATCTTATTTATGCTGTGTTCAAGCGGCCAAAAGATGTCACCATACAAAACTGTACTAAGAAAACTCCAACATGAACCAGGGTTTTGCAGAATCGTCAAATTGAATATGTCTTCAGGAAAGGTTGTAATACACTTAATTCTGTGCCATGAACATTTCCTGCATGCTTATACAGATGATTATTAGTCCTTTTTGCTTCTTGTCATTTCCTAAAAAGTCTGTCTGTGGTTGACGTACTGTAGTTTCTCCGTCTCCTTTTCTGCCCTTTTGTCAATTTCATAGACTCGCAGCCCTTTGTGCCTCTCACCTACATTACACTATGCTAACACTAACACTGGGATTCAAGGAAAAATACAACCCTGTTTTCCTGAATTAAAGAAGCATGAGCATTGCTAATTATTTTAGTTATTCCACAAATAATCCTTTTAGTCATTTTTTGCCTCGGAAAAGGGGAGAAAAATGCGGTAATAAATAAATAAAACCCCAAATAAATAGAGACTGATTTGAATGCGGTGTCAGGGGAGATGTAGTGCAAAGGCGCGATAATAGTTAAGCTAGCTTATAACATCTTTGTTTTCACTGAGCACTGTGCTGTGGTCTCTGGGGCCACAAGAGGATTTTTGGCAAAGCTGTTCTTCTCAAGGTCCACACTTTGCAAACACTCAAGGAGGCTTCTCTCTGTGCTATCAGAGAATCACGATCCACTCACACTCTCAGAGTACAGGAGGTGGAGGAGGCTACTCATACTCAGTGACTCCCCCCATGGACACACGCTAGTGTATCTAACACTTGGGGAAGGCTGAACGGAAAAACAATGAAGCCAAATAGTAGTCTTTTTTAGGGAGATTAGTTCCACGTTTTAAGGCCTTGAATGGAGAGCTGCATCCTGGATATTATTCTGCTCCACAAGCAAACAACACTCGCTGCTAAGACACTGAGAATTTATTGTGATTTCTTACATCCACAGTGAATTTATTGTTGTTTCTCAGAATTCCATTCTGCCTCCGTTTTGACGTTAATAAATGACTTTGGGACCTTGAAGGTTTAATTTGAAATAGCACATGTCTTGCAGTCAAGACGGCGGAGTGAAACAATTGCTTTTCAGCTGCTAACCAGACATGGCGGAGGAGAAGTCAGGCATAATATTTATCTCCCTGCCCCTGGAGATGTGGCACACTCATCCAATTCATCCATGTCTCCATCAGAGAAGAATGAAAGCGGGGCCACAAAAAAAAAAAAAAAAAAAAAAAAAAAAGAGTCCTTTTCATTACAGCAACATGGATCATTTATCTTGTTGAGTTTGCTCCATCACATGTCATCGATTACAAGAGTTTCCTGAAACAGAGGAGCAGCAGAGTTCAGGTCTCGTGTAGGGGAGGTCGGACACTCATCATCCAAAATGTGGAGAGGACAGCTGTGAATCTTTGCCGTGTTCATGAGGCAACACATTTTTTTTTAATTTTTTTTTTTACCACAGAACGACGTGAATAGAAGGACAACATGACTAAGATAGGTTAACGTAAATAATGAAAACGAAACAAACATTTTCATAACTGCTAATATTTCCACTTCAGTAGTACTTACACCTGAAAGAAAGCAACCTGTACTTTAGTGTGAAAAGCTGGTGTGGTTTCCTGCAGACACCTTTCTGTGGACGTGTCTGCAGCCTTGACTGTAATTTCATCTTCAATTCAAACACATCACCTTTGTGGTGCTGCAGCACTGGCTGTTCCCTCCTATTAAATGACTCTTATTATTAAACATTATCTAACAGCTGATAAGATGATTCACCTCAGCACAGATTTCTTAAAACACAGCAAGATGCAGTGGAATGATTGGACGTCTCACCGCTCACTGTTGATCATCCTGTCAACCACAGGAGAGGTCGAGTGATAAACAGTTCATGCTGGAACAACGCTGAGACGTTCAGGGTGTGCAGAGGCTCTGTGATTAGTTATTGTACTTTGTTTGCTCACTGCATTTAACAGACTGTTTAGATTTACAGAATAGATAAAAATGTTGAACACATGCTGATAAATACATCTTCAACGATGCGTTGTAGAAAAACTGGACAGCTACAATCAATCCACAATCAATTAAATAGTTGCAAATTATTTCATTTCAGCTGTGAGAGCAGCACAATCTGGTAAAAAGATGTGTTGAGCAATCTAATATGTACAATCACACATCCCAGGATAATGTTCAGTAATGCATACAGAGTCTATCCCAGCTGACATTGGGTGAGAGGCAGGGTCCACCCTGGACAGGTCACCAGACTATCACAGGGCTGACACATAGAGACAGACAACCATTCACACTCACATATACACCTACGGGCAATTTAGAGTCACCAATTAACCTGCATGTCTTTCGACTGTGGGAGGAAGCTGGAGCACCTGGAGGAAACCCACGCTGACACGAGGAGAACATGCAAACTCCACTGAGAAGGGCTCCCCCACCCTGGGTTCGAACCAGGAACCCTCTTGCTTTGACATAATATATAAGAACGTAAGTGTATTATGGCTTTATAATGGCTGATTAATAACAGAAATCAATGGCTAACGTCACCTGGCGATGTATCGTGTGTATTAGCCAGGTTTTGCCAGACAAAACAGCAACACACGGACAATAAAAAGCTGTAGTCAGTTTGTTAAAGCCTGAGCTTCATTCATGTTATTATGTTAGTCACACACACATTAACACACGTGCACCCCAACTCACTCATTCACACACATGCACCCCTCAATCACTGTCAGAAACACACACACTAGAAAGTAGAGCTTAAATGCATGCATTGAGTACAGCAGGTATATTAATTTGGATTGCAGTAAGCAGGGTCAGCAGGTGTGAGACATCTCTTGACCACAGTGAATGAGTCCAAACTAGTCGCAGAGTCATACTTTGACAGCTTTGTGCAGAGGATTCCACCATGTTCAACTGAGTAAGCAGCTGAGATTACAGACAGCAGATGCATCATTTGATTTGGCAAAATATTTACAAAACTAGGGATTTTTTTTGGTCTGCCAAAATTCACCTAAATACACCTACATCTGTCCAAGGCATACCCAGAAGTTTCAACATGGTGATATAAAAGTTGTTTTTTTTTCTTTGTCTGCAAAAATTTTCTTGAAAAAAAAAAAAAGCTCCTACACATGACTTAAACTGGGTGGTATTAGCTGAAAATCACAATGGGACCATAGCATGAAGCCCCACCTATAGTCCAAATTTAAAGTAGTTAACAATATCACAGAAAATAAATATTTTCCACGTGTTTGTCTGAGGTTTTGTCCTAATGCTTAATAAAAGAAGGTAAAACAATGAACTTAGCGTATATAAAAACACTTCTAGAAAACCTAACCTATTGATTTAAGACATTTTTGTTCCATAAAGGACAACATAGGAGCCATATGTTTATCATTTCTGTACATTTACAGCAGCCTGTGGTGCCACTTACCTGTTCAATAGTGCACTAGAGGTCATGAGTGTCATTGACTACAAGTCCCATAAGCCAACCTGCCATATGAGCCAAACGCTGGCTCTTTAAATGGCTTTAAACTACAGGAAATGTCAGTTACGAACGTTCCTTCAGCACAGGCCCTTGTTGACAACTGAGGCAACAGCAACAGCACAGGAGGGTCCTACTGGCTCAAGTGAGGTGTCAATCAAAAGGTCAGAAGCTGGTTGGATTTGCTAACATGCAGAAAGGGAGAAATTATGGATAATATGTGGAGAAATATGAACGTTTGAAATGATGTAACCGCAGTTTGTGGATATCTATGGATATAATAACGTATAATAACATGTGTGGACTAAATATTTTGCTGGATTTGGATGATCTGGACTATTGTCAGTGTGTGAGAAATTAAATGGGTCTGGATTATAGCGATCTGTGGATTATGACAACGCTTCAAATGTGAGTCATAACTGTTTGTTTTTGGTCTGACAGAAGTGTTAATTGAGCCTGCTGCAGTGGATGTGTCTTTAAATGGTCAGCATTAATGGTAATGTGAGAAGTGTAGCTTTCGGAAAGTGGGTCATATGAGTAAACTACCTAAACAACATGGTTAGGTCATAGTGTTTCGTGCACCCTTGTGCTGGAGACGCTACGAGTATGAACCCAGCTAAGGAATGGGAAAATGTTGTGACATTTGCTTTTGGTCTAACTGACTGTTCATTTTTTACATTTTTTAAATTGGACTAATTAAAAACCTACTTGCGTGTAAAGTCTGTGGTGCTTCCTGTTACCAACTTTCACATCTGAGAGCCCTGCTGAGAGTGAAAAGCTCAGCTGTCCATCTCAGCCTGTTTAGTATTCTGCTCATGAAATGGTTTAAACTCATCCCCTATCCATCTATCTACCAAAAGATATGAGATAACTTTTTTTTTCTTCTCAACAGATGATATTAAGTGCCTCCTATTATCTCAGTAGGTCTGTATCATATTAGAATCTGCAATCGCAGGTCAGAAAGTATACGGCGCTCTTGTCTCGGCCGGTGCTGCAGAATTACTTTCCTGCACACAATGGCTGAATGGGTTGAGGCTTTGTCATTTAAACTGCATAAAGAGGCCAGAAATTGATTTTTATTGTAGATCTTCATATCTAATAAAGCTCTGAGGATCTCCTTTCTTCATTGTCTGAATGGCCAGTGAATGCTTTCAATCTTCTTCTCTGTTTCATGCATAAAAGTGGAAGCCGGAATGATAGGAGAAGAATGAGAGGGAGGGGTGCTGCCGTGCAAGTGAAAAGCATCCCTTCTCTTTTTCTCCTCTCCTTGGAAACTAGACCTGGGGAGGACGGGAGAGGTGAAGGAGCTGGGGGTAATTGAAAAGTGAAATGTTTTTTTCCTTCCTCTTTAGAAAGAATGTGTCTTTTTCAAAGAGAAAACATAACCAGGACACACTCCCTTTAGGAGCGTCCGCAGCACAGAAAGTCTACAAAGATATCAGTCCTCTTTCATCACAGGTTGGAAAAGATTTCAGCCTATTTTCTCATTATGACAGTTTTCATGTACAATAACACATCTGCTGGTTGGACAGAAAATCTGGGTAATTTCTGACAAATGCAAACCCTCTTTTTACTATAAGCTGAACCATATGATCGGGAGAAATGCCTGCTCACTGTCTAAAGGAAGGCCGTCTTTTTAAGTGTTTATTGACGTCGCTGCCAATAACTTGAACTCCTCCAGTCAAACATCCATAACTGGAGGCTGCCATAAACAGACAATGATATAACACAGACAATATGACACTAATTACATAAAATATGTCTTTTTAGGTGAAGTTATACTGGTTGAAAATACTGTATCGTGCCTATATCTGCTAATATCTAAAGCACAGTGTGTTATATGCTCCAGACTAACCTAATCCACTCGAAGCACTGGAGCTCCCCACTGAAAATTTTATGAGCACTCCCACCATGCAATGCAGCACATTCAGATAATAGATACAGAGATAACAACTTAAATAACCACTTAAATAGAACAACTTAGCTCTGAAGTTTGTAGGTGTTTGCTAACTTGGAAATCCAGACGCCCCGACCCTAGCAAATTCGAATTTGCACTGCACGGGAATCTGGCCCCGACGAGCAGAGCCTGCTGAATCGCCAATCGGACCAATCAGATCAGTCTATCTGACAGAGGTAGGCTTTGGGCGGACGTAACATGATGACGACAGTGCTGTGCCGTAGGAAGTCGAAAAGTAAACAGCCAAGATGGCAGCTGCCGAAGGACCACGTCCATTCAATTAAGCTTTGGAAGAAAGTTGGATGTTTTTGCTGTTTTATCAGTTAGCCCTACTGTTCGGCAAACAAATGGGGTTTAGTGCAATGATTATGTTGCCTTTTTTCGCTTTGATTGGCCATCGTGCTATCTGATTGAGTGCGACGGCATTTGAAATGCCTCAGCTAGTGCCGCCCCTTGGGTAGAAAAGGTGTATCGGTGAGGGCCAGACTCAAAATTTTTCTAGAATTGAGTCTGGATTTCCAGGCTACGTGTTTGCTGCTAAATTTACCAACGCTTGCACCTTAAGTATTTACAAATGTAGCTATGTGAAGGTGCACAAATGTGGGACTTAAATTTGGGCAACCTCCCAGGATTTTGAGTCTGTATGTAGTCTGAGCTGTCCTCAATTGAAATTCAATCACTTTTCATTTTTTTTTACTAACAACCCAAAATCGGAGAATGAAATAATTTTCATCACAATTTAGTGGCATTTCCTAATTTACAAGGTTGTGTTCATACCGAGTGAATGAGATGTAAAGCCAATGTAAAGACGCGACACATTCTCGGTCTACCCTACCCAGTCTCTGTCAGACCCAAAGAGAGATTGGTGTTGTTTTGTGCTAATATTTCAGACATACAGGGTTGGGGAGTAACGGAATACAAGTAACAGCGTTACGTATTTAAAAATCAAAATATGATCAAAGTGTGATACGTACCAGGTGGCGGCAATTTGTATCGCCACTGACAATTACTGTAACATAAAGAGCGAGAAAGGAGGTGGATGGGTCCAACAAACTCTGGACTTTCATCCGGGAGCCAGCTGCTCACTTACTGTGTGAATTTTAAGCCACACCATGATGTTTTTTTTTCTAAACCTAACCATGACTTTTTGTCGCCTAAACCTAACAAAACTAGAATTACCACCTCATGGTTGCATACCTCCATGAATCTGTCAAGTTGCACTTCCAGTTTCCATCCATATCCGTGAAAACATAGACGCTTCACACACAGATGATCTATACAATCAGCACAGTTTCAAGATTAGAGTCACCAATTCAGTATCTGACTAAATGTCTCCCCTTCTGTCCTGAGATATGACGAACAATGGGCAGAAAAGTGTTTTTGTAGAACATTATGATGTCACAGTGAAGTTAACCTTTGACCTTTTCGATATAAAATGTCATAATTTTATCCTGTTAGACATTTGTGTGACATTTTGCCATAATTAGCATTTAGATTCTTGATGGCCAAAAACATGTTTTGTGAGGTCACACTGACAACTGACCCCAAATTTCTAATCAGTTCCTTCTTTGGTCTAAGTGGGTGTTTGTGCCAAAGTTCAGGAAATTCCCTCAAGGCGTTCTTGAGGTGTGGTGTTTAGGAGAATGAGACGGACGCAAGATCACGGCGACATTGACCTTTGACAACCAAATTCCAATCAATTTGTCCTTGAGTTTAAGTGGACCTTTTGCCAAATGTGAAGAAATTCTCTCAAGATTTTTTTCGTTTCTTGGCTTTATTTGACAGTACAGTACTTCAGTGTGAAAGGGGAAGAGAGAAAGAGGGGATGACATGCTGGGGCAAGGACATTGCCTTTGTACATGGGATGCCCACTTTACCCACTGAGTTATTGGACGCCCCCCTCAAGACATTTTAAGGTATCCCATTCACAAGAATGGGGCGGATGGACAGTCATATGGACAACCTGAAAACACGTCTCGAGCCAGGACTATCACCGCATGGGTGGAAAATAAACCTAAAATGAAGAGTTTTACCTACTGTACATTTCCTGTGAAACTGGAGGTTTATTTTGAAAAGACAAGGCATGTAACAAGCGACACGCCATCCCATAACATCAGAAACCGACGCAGAAGGGTACATAGCGCGTCATATTTTGATGTGTAGCTCCACTGACAAAGCCGTGGTATTTGACAGCATGTTGAAACACATGATAGTAACAGTATTATCAGAACAGGCGAATACTTTTCATGAAGAAAAGTGATTATATATCAGTTGTTATTAAGACATTCAAACGTACTTTGAAAGCTTCACATACTGTACATGTCCTATATGCACCAGTGTACAGCAGTTAGATATCAGCCTTTAGTACAAGACAATGAAATGCAGGAAATCAAGGCAGACGTGTAATTACTCCAAAAGCACACAAGGATTAGTTCTATTGCACAAAAAGTGAATTTCATGTCTGACTTGACTCGACAAATGTGGAAGTTATGAAACAAAAACTGCCCCCTGTTGCTCCTGTGATAAAGCAGATTAACTTTGCCGCCCTTGGTGCAACACTGCAGAATGCATAAGGAATCATTGCTGGGATTTGTTGACATGAGTTTATTTTCTAAAAAGAACACAACCTGTCAAATTAATGCCTTCAAGAAATATAATAAGTTAAATAAAATGCTGTGATCTGAATATGATTTGAATGAAAAATGAAAGGCACTCATGCCCCTGTTCATCCCAGCGCCGCTCCAAACAAATCATTCTCTGCTCGCTTGTTTAAACTAGATGTTATGCAAATGCACACCTCACCTAACTCGCAGGGCTGCGCACTCCTCCCTCGTTTTTCTCATTTTTAGGTGATCGCAAATATGTAAACAAAATTTGTTTTCATGCATTTGAATATGATTAATTATCACAGAGTAATCCAGCTGCACTTGTAAAGACTTTTCAGACGAGATTAGGAATTTCAAAGTGACAACCATGATAGATGGGAGCATTCTGTAAGTCGTAGAT
This sequence comes from Epinephelus cyanopodus, assembly GCA_026686955.1. Classification (NCBI taxonomy): domain Eukaryota; kingdom Metazoa; phylum Chordata; class Actinopteri; order Perciformes; family Serranidae; genus Epinephelus; species Epinephelus cyanopodus. The sequence goes on from CM048920.1 coordinate 10,027,447, forward strand.
TAAAGGTCACAGCGATGAACTGAAAAACTCACAAGGCATCGTTTAAGTTGAGGCAGATGCAATCAAAGCTGTGCAGCAAATAGACGAGCGCCTCAAACAGGCAAAAATGATTATGGAAATGGGTATCTGCACACAACTAAACATATGGCAGCGCCTAATGCCATATAACACTAGGGGCTGGGTTTAATCAAACTTCACCAATTAAAAACACAAATGATATGCAAACATCTGAAAGTCTGAAGAGAAAATGAGGAGGATTGTTATTAATGATAGGGAAGGAATCTATCTCCACTAATTCTCTGAATGTTTCCTCCACTGCTCTCCTTCCTGCAGATAAGACTGATCGTCATCACTGAAGACTTTTAACAAGCACAGATTCAACAAATATGGGAAAATGACACCATGTCGAAAATAAATACAGATTACACAAGGAATTTACAACAGCATGATTTATTTCCAAAAAATAATAAAATATATTTCTCCTTTTTGAAGAAGTTTAGTTACGGCAGGATCACCAACCAGGGCAAGGGGCCCAAAAAGCCCCAGGTCACTCAATATTGACTGGCTGTACAGAATTCGAATAGTTGCATATATTTGTTGACATATCATCTTACACCTCTTCCTGGCTGGACACAATGCAAACGAAGAAACATCAGATCGTTTCAGTTTTTCCCAGTGAAGATGTCCTACGCTGTTCTGGCTATCCCCATAATTCAGCTAGCCAGCCAAGCAATGGAGCTGCAAGCGCTACGCTATAATTTAACAGTCTGTTCAACAACAACATTAGCTAGCAATCCCGCCACGTCTTTGTCCCCAAATCAATATCAAAATTTTCACGCACAAGCGATACGCCATGTGTACTGTTACTGTCGGCCACAGTAGTCAGTAGCCAAAGTAGCAGTTGCAGTTTTGCACTTACTGGAAGTGATAACTTTTTTTTTTTAATTGCCTCTTCTCCCTTCTGTGAATTGCAAATAGAAGGTGGAGCATTATCGCCAACTTGACCGCTACCTTGAACCCACACACAGACCAAACTTTTGAAAATGTGTCGCCGTAGCTAGGAGCAAGTTAGCCAGCTAGCGAATGAGAACGTTAGCTAGCAAGCTAATACTTGCATTATTGTTTGCAGCACCAAATCCCAACAACTAAACCCAACGAATGTTACTGACGGCCTCCATTCAACAACAGTTTATGATTATTCTCCATTGTTATCCAAGACATTTTAAAGGCTACAGTAGAATGCTTTTTAAACTCTTACATTTCGTTTGCCTGTAGCGTGCGTATGCGTAATGACGTGAGGCATTACGTGGTATCGGATTGGTCATAGGCTGTACTTGCCGATACCCAATACCGTATTTCAAGCAGTATCGGAGGCATTTCCGATACTGGTATCGGTATCGGTACAACTCTAATAAATTCTAAAGAAAAGAAAAACTGACATTGCAATTCATCAAAGCCCAAACTGTTTATTGCAACTAACAGTCAAAAACACAAATGTATTAATTGTAGAATCAAAGACGACTGAAATACCAGCAAATATTCATATCTGAGAAGCTGAAACAAGAAAATTCTTGCCTCAAAAAATGACTTAAATGATGAATCAATTCCCAAAATAATAAATAATTAAATTAATTAAATTTCTTACAATTAAATAAGAGTTATCGAATGGTACTTTTGTTTGAATGAATTACTGACAAATGAATCATGTGGTCACAATTTGATGTTTTTTAATGTTTTGCACACCCTGATATAAAACACACCAAAGAGCATCATGGTCATAAAGCAGGACAAGACTGTGATTGACCTGAAGGACGGAGAGGAAACACTCTGATGCTCATATTCATACACTGATCTGCATATCAGGCCTCGAGGGGGGGGGGGGGGGCTGTTTCAAAAAGCAGCGCCCCAGTGTGGCTGGAGGAGACATCAGAGGTGCCGTCACTAACACAGAGGGAGCATGAGGAAGCTCACTGCAGCTCAGTATAGCAGAACGAGAGTCACTAATGTTGCAGCTCAGCTGAGAAACTGAAAAAAATTGCTAATCACACCAAATAATAAAATGAGACAGCATGTACTGACTTTATTTAATCAATCAGCAAACTATTTTGATGTCCGTATGATGAGAATTTATTAAAAGTTACCCAGGTTAAGAGGAGGAAAGGGAAAGGGAAGTTGCTAAGTGAGGTCTGAATGGTGCATTCAGTGTGCAGGTATCTCCCCGTTTCTACACTACACCTTATTTTTGCCTCCATAAATGTGCAAGATTCCAATAAACATTTAAACAGGAGTCGATATTGCTCCTTCTTAAGGGAAACTGTTGCCTGCGACAGAGTGTGTCAGCATGGAGTCATGGGTATTTGTGAAGAATTTGGATCCCTTAATGACATGCGACTTGATTCAGGTGTCTGCCTCCATATCTGCACTGATGTCAGTATTACTCCAGCAGCAGCCTGCACACACACACACACACACAGAGACACAGACACACATGCACAGTATCGAGCTCAATCATCCCTCCCTGAATGAACAGTGTTGTTATTCCATCAGCTGGTACAGTGTGTGTACAAACCAAATCCATTTAAAATCCTGCCATACTTTCACAAAAATACAGACTCACAGTATATAGTATTGCATTCGCTTTATGGTCACACAGGTTAAGTGAATGTAGGTTTATATATATGGCTGGAAAAATACATTACCTCTTGATCAAATCTCTCTGAATAATTCTGCGGCTTTCTCTGCACATTTACGAAGCAAACAGGAAGTGGGAAGTCAGCTGTTGTTTAAATCATCAAATTTTAAAAAAGAGTCAATTTTTAGTCCTTTTCTTGCTCTGCACAGTTTTTTTTAAAAAGACTGTATTCCTTTTTGCTATCATGTCAGCATTACATTACTTTACTTATCCTCAGCGACTTACTGTAAGCTTTAATGTATGTGAACATCACCAAGTAAATCATAATATTTTTACTCTAAGCTCCCCCAGCACAGGGAAAGGTGAACCTGCCACTTGTCCATTATAGACATGACACGGGTATCTCCCCCCCTCCGTCCCTCAGGAGAAGGTAGGGATGTCGGGTGTGGAGGGGAGAGCGGGAGGGGAGGGGGCTTTGAGAGGATTCTTTATGCAGCTCTGTGTATTGCTTTCATGTTGTCCAGCCGGTAACTAAGTTGGTTTGCCGGGGGCAATGGCTAATTCACACCCTCAGATCACGAGCATGAAATGAGAGAGCAGGGAGCGCTAAAGCCCTGGGGTTAATGATAGCTCCCTGGCACCACACACCCAACACCCCTCCATATAAATCTGGCCAAATGGTTTCATTTTCGATGATCCCCAGAATCTCCTGCACACACTTAAGTGAGAGGAAGAAGCTAAACAGGACACACCTGAGACAGCGACGGTGGAGACGTAAATAAAACTAATCAGGCCGTCCAGTTTTGTTTTGTTTGTTGTTGTTGGTTTTTTTTTTTAAAGCTGGCTCCTTACACACATTTATTGGTGTAAGCAAAGCAGCTTTCTTTGTTAATGCGAGCTGCGTGAATGGACAGCCCACACACAAGCCAGTTTGTCATGATGGAAGCCTTTTTTTCTACGGAGATCAGCAAAATAAAGAAATAAATATTTAAAAGAAGAATACAACTGTGAAGGACTTTAAAATCTTTTACTCCTCAGTCGAACAAGCTTGTGGATGAAGACCCCCCCCCGCCCTCCCTTTCCATCACCCCCTCCACCACCACCACCACCGCCGCCGCCGCCACCCTTTTCCCCAAAACCCCTCTTTAAAGTTATTTCAAATTTCCCAGCAAGGCTTTGAGAAATCTGTTTGTTTGAGGGCAGCATTAGATGTGACCAGCGTTTTATTGTGACATAAAACCGCATTTCTTCCTTGGCAGATTAAAAATAAAATCGGTTAATAAGAAAAGCTGTCAGCAGCAGAAAATGGCTGACATAATCCGTTTATCCTCCAAGCAATAAAGATATTGGTCCTTGGGAGTCTATCTTTCCTCTTATGTTATTTCGCCCAAAACATTATCTTCTATGCATTCAGATGGATTAAGAAGTCATATGGGAGATAGAAAGAAAATGACAGATACAAAAAAAATATATAATATCCCTTTCATTCCACATCACACACGTTTGCAGGAGGGTTACAGATGTGATCCTGCGTTAAGTTAATGAATAAATATAAAAACACACAGAGGAGGGAGAAGAGGAAGAAAAGGAAACGGGTCACGAGCAGCTATCCTGAAGTGTGATGGGGGGAGATTACGGGCAACTCGAGGGGTCAGCGGAGCAAAAGAGCGGAGCGGCATCAACCCCAGCTCGGGCTGAGATGGGAGCATCTTACTCTCCACTCAAGCAGACAAACAGAAATTAATTGTGGCATCGCAGGCGAGCACAAGTGGGCGAAAGAACACAGGACAACTGCTGCGAAGGAGAGGAAGCTTGAATGCAGAGAGTTTAACATCAGAAACAGAATTCACTGTGAGGCACTGATCAAGAGTCTCACAGGCTTATCTCACCTAATGCTACATGGCAGGAATCACGCTCTTACATGAGACACATTCAGAAAAATTCACACTTTTAATATTTAATTTCACCTTTTTTTTCCTTACACAGCGCTACAACACACAATATTTCGCAGTACATGGCGGTATTTTATCAACATGTGGCAGGTATTCAGTGTTGTCTTTAAACAGACAGGCGGTGTTATCCCGCCTGAGAGGAACCAGCCATCCACGGAGGTTTTCAAGGGAGGCCGTCGACGGCAGAATCTCCAGACGAGCTGCTCCTCGGGGACTCACATGACTGACAGATAAAGGCACAAGCAGAGTGAACGTGTGGTCAAAGATGTGAGGCCGGTCATGAAATGCTGATTTGGATCTGTGTGAGCCAGTGAGGCCACGCTGGGGCAGAGGGGTGGGGCGAGAGAGGAGGGGAGGCGGGGGGAGGGGGTGTTGTGAATGATGAAGGGGGTGGAGACGTCTCTGAGTGGCAGCCAACGTGTGCCGCAGTGTGAGCCTCTGAACTCAGACTCTGTTCTGTTTAATCATGTCGGTTTGGCTGGTAATGAAATTTGATTATGCCTCTAAAGGCAGCAACGTCGAGCAGGGGAGGGAGGTGGGGGTGAAATATTAATATCTTCCGAGATTATGCATGAAACCCCCGTGTGTAATTTTCCCTCTCTCCTTGTCCACCACCAAATTGTTAGTAGTTCATCATTAGCATGGAACTTTTGCATTTCCATCCGTCTCTCTGTGCTGGCTGCGCTGTGATTAATGCGGGCCTTGATTCATTAGTTTATCATCAATGTGGTTTTAACTGATCACTGCAGATCCATCATGCACTCCAAGGGGCCCTGCAGTGTAGATAAACACTCAGCATGCTCAGAAAAGCTATCTGCAGATCTGTTTTGGTTGGCTCTTATGGGGGGCGGGGGGCACATAACTCACAATGCCACCGGCCCCAGCCCACCACACTCAATGAGCAGCCATTGTACGTCTATGCCTGAGAACACCCAGCTATTAAAGTGTCATCACATTCATTTGTAAAAAAGGAGTAACTCCCCACCACCAACCAGCCGCCCCTAAAAATATGCTGGGATAGAAAAAAAAGAGGGCATATAATTAAGTAGTCATGATCCGGTGAAGGAAAGTTCCACCGCAGGGCTTCATAATAATAATTGTCACTGAGTAGAACAGTGAAAGAATGGGAAACATCGGCTTAGGAAGTGTAGAGCTATTTGCTGAGACTATTGCGCATGTCAGCAATCTGCTGACTAATGAAGAACTACAGGCCTGAACTCCACTCTGTGAAAAATACTGAACCCAAATAAAGTTTGCTGAAGAACTCATCAAGTATTTACTGCGTGTATTTTCAACCTGGACTGTATTTTCCCATGTGTTTGTGACTGAGTGACTAATAGAAACAGCAATTTATGAAACTGGTCCGATGCTGAACGAGAGCACTGCAGCTGGGAAACAGGCTGCAGTGTAGCGGCCAAAACAAACCCTTATAGTGGCCATAAACTGACAGTGTTAACATACCCAGAGTGGTTACACTGCAGCTTGTTGATTCAGATTTAGAATACTTTATGAGTCCCAAATGGGCAACTCATTTCTACAGCCTATCCCATCCATGTTAATAGAATAAATACATAAATAAATACATAAACTAACAGCAAATCAACATCAACATGCCAGTGACAAGTGCACAGATGAACAGGCTGCAACAACAGAAACCAAGACCCCACTCTAGCTCTCTATTGACCAATTTCAAAAGTGGCGACCTGCTCACCTGGTAGAGGGAGTAGGGTCCCTTGCAGCTGTTCGGGTTCGATTCTGACCTGTGGCCCTTTGCTGCATGTCACCCCCCCTCTCTCCCACCTATTCAATCTATGGCTGTCCTATCAGTAAAGGCATGAATGCAAAAAAATGAATAAATAAATAAAAACCTGTTCCCATTCATCAATAAACTTTTCTAGCCATTTTAGGGAAGCACAACAAGGTAGACACAGGACAGTATTAGCACCCTGTAAATGTAACTCTCCTTTTAGCTCTGTTTTGGTCTCCACCAACTGCTGAGGGTAAAAAAAAAGGCTTGTTAGTGACTAAATGCTCTGCTAACTTTGTCTGTCAGCTGTTTGGTGCTGGGCAGGTAGCACACAGCAGTGAGCAGTGAGACTGAACTTAAGCAGTTAAAATGTGGTTGATAAAACCAAAACAATGAGCAGAAAGACACAAAAATGCAGAGCTGAAGAGAACTACAGAGTCAGGTGACTAAAATACTCAGTGTGTTTTTGAGTCATTTGATTCACTGAGTTGGATATATATATTTAAGGTCAAATTCTTCTGCTATTCCTCAGACGCTAACAGTATGTGGAAAGCTTAGGCCCTGATCACACAGAAAGTGTTTTGCAGGTTGCAAATCGATAGGTGCACCACACTGCCTTTTTCTTAATTATTTTTTACTGAATGGCACTAGTAAAAAAACCAAACATTTGGTGCGTCTTTTTATTGTTGCCAGGCAACTACCCCATCACCACCTTAACCTAACCTTCAGGTGTGATCAATCTACTGTTTATTTTCATTCTTATTTTGTTTTTATGTATTTCACAGTAATCAGTATGTAGTTCCTAAAATGTTGAGGCAGAGGGTACTTGCTGTAGCTCTGGTTGAGGGTGAGAGGCTGTCAGCAGATAAACGGAGATCTATGTGGGTACATGAGACCCTAAAAAGGAGGGTAGGTCAAGGGGAGTACCACCAGTTGGTCCAGGAGCTTCACCTACATGACGGACGTTTCAAGTAGTGCACTTATAGGCTTCCACGTCTGCTGTTTTCTATTGAAACTGCTGTTTGTAGAGTCGTATAGCTCTGGGTATCCAGCAACCACTACCACCAGTTTACCGCCATTGTTTTACAACTTGTTGTTGTGACCACCACAGAAGGCCCGCCACTCATATAATCCGATCGGTCAATGGGAAAAAAGCAGAGATGACATGAGGCGCTTTCTGCTAAGAGTTTTTTCAACACGAGGCGTTCAGAGTGCTCCGGCAAAAGCACCAGGCGCCTAGAGCACAGAAACATCAGGCGTGTAGTAACGCAAGTAGAACGAGCAAAAAGCTTCATTCTCATTAAAAACAATTACAAAAAGCCGCCTCCAGCTGCTGAAACACTTTCTGTGTGATCATGCCTTAAGCTTCCAGGACCAGACCTCACTTGTGGCCTCCTGCATTGATACTTTAAAATTTTTAAACTCAAATTCATGAGTAAGTTGATAATGAAGTTGTTCTCCGCATTATTTTATTTAGTTGTTATTTCACTGAAGCTGTCTTTTTCAGTTTAGACAGTGCCTTTTTTGGATAAGGTAGGAAATAAGTAATTGTGATAAGTGATAACACTTATTTGTACTTATTATTTTAACATGTAAATGTCAGTTACACACTGATGCATTTTTATGCACATGGTGTGAAATACTGCTGGACAAGTCGTCATTTTCATTTTCGACTACAAGAGGTACAACAGATCCAACAACTCTGTGTACAGGGCGAGTCTGCACCATGTTAATTATGCCATTTTTGAAGGGGGGGGGGGGGGGGGGTAATTATGAGCTGTCACTTTTGTTCCTACCAGGAAATGACATGATGTGACTCAGCTACAGATCACGGTAATGTGATAATGTGAAGATAAGACATTTTCTAATTGTTCTTTTGAATAAGCATTGTTATATATTTAAGTACTTGATATAATCAGTCACAAATAAAGCCAGCTTCCTGCTCTGTTCCTTCTAATCTGATCTTCACCTTTAGGAGGACTGTGTGCCCTTGACAACCTCCCTACAGCTGATAGAATTCAAAATAATATATCCAAGCACATCAGCGCCCTGCCCCTTTTCAACAGAAACACATCTACACAGGAGTAGAGAACTTCAGACTAAAGGCCTTTAAACACCCAAAAAGTTTTTCTCCTCTGTTTAATTTGCACGTCAGTATATTTTTTCAAACTGTTGTTTTTGTCATGAGTACTTTCGCAGAACAGGAATATTATGCGACAGACTATTTGTTACTATTTTTGTTGGAATAAAGTTGATTTGTCTGAGCTTTCACGGTGGCAATAACAATCCTCAACCTCAAAAATCTCTGTAGTCTGAACAAAAACAGCAAACTTTATTATTCAACCCTGACAAAAGCAGCACACACCAGGTCCACTCCATTTGTTCTTTCCTTTCACAATAAAAGCCTATGGACTGTTTACCAGGGGAAACTCAAATTCATTCAGAGCATTTTGCTACAAAAAAAAAACCACAATAAAAAATCCTCCAGAAGCTCAGGCCGTAAAACAACTGACCTCAGACTGACGGTCAGACGCTGCTCCGGGTCAATAGGATCCCGGTAGATGTCGCAAATTTGCATCGTTGCTGGTATGAATAGTTGTGATGCCAAATATTCACAGGTGAGTATTTTGAATGTTCGTTTTGTTTATTCATTACGGCCCCTGTGTGTAAAGGCCTTAAGACTGAACCAGATGTGGTGCTGAGTTACAAAATGTTGGCTGTGGAGAACAACTTAGCTGCCGTCTTTGTCGCACTGGACTTTCTCATAAAGCAGTGTGTAGGATCCATACTAAAAATGTTCATGTGAACAAAAGCAAAACTGGCGCGCGCCAAAAAATATTCAACAATTTCTATCATCTTCCACCTCATTATCTGCGTTACCGATTTCCTGTCTCCAAAATGTTGGTTAAGCATGGTTCAAAGTTTCTCGCATCATGTCTTTCTTTATATATCACAACTTTTGCGTGGGAAGTAGTGTACGCCTCTTTCAGGCCTCATTTATGCGTATGCAATGTTTATAAATGAGAACCCTGTGTCAGCCAGAATTACGGAGATTTGAACTTTTGGTTCTGCATACGACCTTCAAAGCATTAATATAGCAGTAAAACACTATCTGCTATGTAAAGATATGGTGGAGCAATGGCGTCCTGAGCAAAGAATGACAATAAGCTACCTCTGTGTCTGCGCTCGTCTGACACATACCGCTGATATTGTGTTGCTGTGAAAGCGTAGCGCCCACCCTCTAATTCCCCCAGGTTAACACCTATACCTCTGTCAGCACTGATGCTGCTGTTTTGCACTGTTTATGGAGTTAGCAACACCAGATGCCAGTTCAGCCACCTCCACGTTGAGAGCTGTGTACAGACAACTCATTATGAGATTCTAATAGAGCCTCTTTAACCTTTATGTTTCACTTAAGCAACAGAAAAGGGATCAATAAAGTCAAAATGCCTTGAAGAACTAGCATCACTGTACTCCTTCTGCCTCTGGTCAAGATGATGTTTGACTTCCATGCTACTGGTTATTAAATCTAAAAGACTGCATACATATTTGCCTAATTCAGTAAAAGACACCTTGCTGCAAGCAGTGTTCATTTCATTGACGACCTGACGAAAACGAGCTAAGAAACAGATCTTGGTAATAAAAACTGAGAAGAAATCTATGTTTCATTTTCATTGACGAGACGAAAATGTTTGTGGTAGACTATCGGACATTGAAAGCCGAGAACGGCCATGCTTGTAATTATCTTCAAATGCTGCATGAGCGACAGGCTGGTAAGCTCCAGTAAATAGCCTGTGCCAGGATGCTTTGCTAGCCAGCAGAAACAGTCACACTGGAGCAGCATCAGCCGTTGGTGCGAGTTGTAAGCTGTGAACATTTTCATCTCAAGACTGAAACTATATCAAAACAGCTGTAAAAATGAACACTGGTTGCAATAAACTATTAATTTGGTCAACACAAAATATTCAATACTAAAATTTTGTACACATTTGATGCTCAGAGGAAACTTAATGTTACATGTAGTCTTTTGTATTTTTTGATCATGCAAAAACCTTATTAACGAACTAAACATCAAAAAACATCAAATAACATAACAGAGATTTAAGCGTAAGCACCCTAATCTTGGGTGAACACATTATATAACCTAACCAGTGTCTTCAGCCTTGGAAAAGACTAACAATTCCTTTCCTTCCTTTCCTTTTTTCCTGCAACTCAAATGTACAAACCGTGGTCGATTGTAAAGACAGTCTGTCCGGTCCGAATCCACACACAAAGTCAAAATCAATCGGCAACTCTACCTGTTTAAAAAAGCAGCTCACACATGGAGAAGTGGCGCACTTTTCACATTCAGACAGCTCCAGCTGACAGCCCAAATGAGACACTGATAAAGAAATAGCCACAGAATCACAATGTGAATCGCAGATAACTAAATAATAAAAAATAAGTAAAGTAGGCTGTAGGAAAACTTCATAATGGCTGTATTTTAGATCACATGCAGTTCAGTTACAATCACAATTATTTCAGCGATTGCACTAAATGTTAGACTTGAACTACAAAGACTGAAAGGACTGTGTCACTTATAAAAGGCACAAGCCATTCAATGAAGTGAGATTTTGCCAGTAACACAGAACATCAGTTGCATTCAGCTCATACAAGCGACAGAGTTCACAATCACTCTGAGGGAGAAAAGATGAACCTTCAAAATGTAATAATTGTGCTAAAAAGAAATTAATTTGTAGATAGAGTTTATGAATTGCGTGAAATTAAATAAGTGTGCATAGATATTTCCCTCTTAAAGAAGAATCTAGGGGCCAAAATGAGAGCGCAGAAGGGCTTCAGTTACCTCAAACCTCACCTCAAAAGTCAAGATAAATGCGGAGAATGAGGAAGATCTAATATAATTGACCATAACAGAAAGACCTTGGGTATTTTGTCTCTAAAAGCCAGCCAAATGAATGTGCAGCTTTGAAATAGAGGGGTTCATCTGCTTCATATCTGCTTTCACTGCCTTATCTTTTATCTCAACCTTGTGTGAAAAGGATTTAATTGATTTTAGAAGCCAAATTTTCTGATGAATGTCTATACAGAATAATGCTGTGCCCTCACCTTATTTATAGTTGCCCCTTGAAAGGATGCAGCCTCTGAGGAGTGCATGTTGACAAGTTCATGGGGTAAACATTGGAGAGGTTACATGTGGATGTGAAGGTGAACAACAGGCGATATTCAGTGCTCCTACAATAGCCTTCTCTTTTTCTAATGAAATGTTGGAGGGAGAATATAGCTGTGTCTCTGTGGAGGGGAAGTGGCTAGTCAGGTGAGAATGTTCCACATGAAAACACAAGCAGCAGTAAGGGCTTAATGGGAAATTCAAATATTGCCAATCGTAGCACAGTCGTGACAATGTCACCGCGGCGCCGTATTACCCGAGAACTGCTGATAACCAGGGTCTAAGTCCGGCGCAAATCCAACCGCGTTCATTCACTGTGGCCTAGCAACCCGTATCAGCCCAGGCCGGAGCAGACACCGACTTAGAGCATCAGAAACTTAATAAGCACTTGGTCCCACTTAACACTAAGTGCTACCAGATATGCGTTTAATATCTGCTAGTCCAGGTAGTCGGCGTGTTTAAGCTATAAAAATGTCATTTGACGTCTGTAATCCTGTCTATTAGTCTGAGGTTTTAGGGGTCTGAATGTTAGGTGAACACCAGCACATAAAGCGAGCAGTGAGGAAGCTGACTGTAGGGAGATGAAATGTTCATTTTGTAATTATAAAAATCTTCAGTTAGTGGTTTTAAGCACAAGTACTCAAAGACAGCAGCAGATTTGTACGGGTATGTAAAGCTGGAAGTGTTACTGGCGTATTTATTGTATAATATTTAGATACAGTACAAGATACAGGCCATGAAATTCCACTAGTCATGTTGTCAAAAATAATGCTTTATTGAAACATATCAATTCTGAGTATTTAATACAGTTTTAATTTCTTGCAGTATTTATACACATGTTCCAGCTGTTCTTTCATGCTCTCTCTTATCGTTAATGTTCACTAGGAAAGAAAAAGTCGTCATTGTCATCCTATAGTCTTCTTATATTTATCTTTCAATAAGAATAAATCACTTTTATGCCCTTAATGTCAAAGTTAGACATATCAGTATCATGACAACAGTAGTAGCTAGCACTTAATGCGATATGTGTTTAGGGACTGTACAAAAGTTACTAGTAGGGGAGGGAGGGTCAGTAAATGAGGGGGTTGTAGAGAAGGGCACTGAATTTTACGTTTTGCTCATTCCAGGTTTATATTTAATGTCAAGCTTCCCTTCTGTGATTTCCTTTAAAAAAATAAAAAACAAAAAGATGGGGTAATTCATAAAAAAAAAAACTAAAGGTGATAACCGCTTCAGTCTTAACACACCTTGCCATACAACACAAACAATCATAATTATATGAATTAAAAGTATTGTATTTTGGAATTGAGGAGGGAAGATAGAGGCCATGAGAAGTAACTAGCAAAGTAACTTACATTTTATTATATTACAATTTGGTATGCGGGTCAGGGCAAAAAAATTCATACACAAGCGTAACCTGGAACTAATCAGCCAAAGTCAAGCATTGCTAAATATGTATTTATTGTATCATATTTTGGCTTGCATAGTTTAGAGGGTCAGATATAGGCCATGAAAAGTAACTAGCAAAGTAACTTACACTTTCTTATATGAGAATTTGGAATCTGAGGTAGGGTGAAAAAAATTCCTACAGATATGTAAAGCTGGAACTAATCAGGCAAAGCCAAGTATTACTAAGGATATATCTTAAAACCTTGGAATGCATATTTGAGAGGGGAAGATATAGGCCATGAAAAGTAACTTACACTTACTTATATTAGGATTTGGAATCTGGGGTGTGGTGAAAGTTACACAAAGTAGCTTACGCTGGAACTAATCAGGCAAAGCCAAGTATTACTAAATTATATATATTTATAATATTATGTATTGGAATGCATGTTTTAGAGGATAAGATATAGGCCATGAAAAGTAACTAGCAAAGTAACTTACATTTCCTTAAATTAGGATTTGGAATCTGGGGTGTGGTGAAAGAAATTACACAAAATAAGTTAAGCTGAAACTAATCAGGCAAAGCCAAGTATTACTAAATGATAAGTATTTATAGTATTATGTATTGGAATGCATATTTTAGAGGGTATGATATGGGCCATGAAAAGTAACTAGCAAAATAACTTACACTTTCTTATATCAGAATTTGGGATCTGAGGTGGGGCGACAAAAATTACTAAAGATATGTAAAGCTGAAACTAATCAGGCAAAGTCAAGCATTACTAAATGATATATATTTATAGTATTATGTATTGGAATGCATATTTTAGAGGGTACGATATATATATATACAAAATAACTTACACTTTCCTACATTAGAATTCCGAATACAGGGTGTAGTGAAAAAAAGTTCCTTCAGATATGTAAATCTGGAACTAATCAGGCAAAGTCAAGCATTACTAAATTACATATGCATTTATTATATCATATTTTGGATTGCATAGTTTAGAAGGAAAGATAAAGGCCAAGAAAAGTAACTAGCAAAGTAACTTGTACTTTCTTATATTAGAATTCGGTATGCGGGTTAGGGCAAAAAAAAATATCCTACACATAGGTAAACATGGAACTTATCAGGCAAAGTCAAGCCTTACTAAATTACATATTTTTATAATATATTTTGGATTGCATATTTTAGAAGGAAAGATAAAGGCCATGAATGGTAGCTAGCAAAGTAACTTACACTTAGTTATATCAGAATTTGGAATAGGGAGTACGGCCACAAAAATTGCAGAGCTAAAACCTTTACCAATGCCCATTTAGCAAATTTATTTAGCCTATTTAACAACAACTGCTGTAAAAAAAAAAATTGCTGTTGCTATTCCACTTCTTATGTTGGTGCTTTAGTCGTTAATGTGTTTAAAGATAAATATCCGGTTAATCCGGCAAAAGCTTTCCTGAGTAAATTACCACAGTACATGCCCAGTTTACTGACGTATTACTCTATAGTACCAGGTCATCAGAAAAAATTCTCCTCATGGTCCCGACCACCCATCAGAGCTGCGTAAATCTGCCTTTTCCTTTCACGCCCTGCAAGCTTGGAATGCTATAAGGCAAACTACACTTGGAAACTTTACTCACTCTTGACAAGTATTTTAAATATCAGTTTTTACAGAACAATTTACAAGTTGTTGTGTTATCTGTCCCCGAAATGTTTTAATTTCGATGCCCATCTTGACCAGGACTCGCTGACATTAGCATTATTGTAACTGAATGGAACCTCTCTGGTTAAATAAAGAATAAACAAAATAAAATAAAACAAAAAATAAATGAAAATTAATGTCTCGTTGACAAGTTTTAAATATGAGAATATCATCCCAAATTCTTTCTGCACTCTCAGCAGTTAATGTCGCAGCCACCTTTCTAAAACTGTGATTATTATTTTGAGACACTGTCAGGAGGTATTGCAATTTTTATTAGTCAAGAGGAAGATCCAAAAAATAATAACAATTACAGGGAGGGTATTGCATTTTTAAAAAGTCAAACACAAAAGGTTAAGCCAAATCATTTTTACACAGTCCCTTAGTTTATTAAGCTATGACTCTCATCTAAAGCTTTAATATTTGCAGTTCAAATGTACAATTTGAATATTAAAATCTTTCCATCTGCTGGGTCAAAAAATGAAGCTTGCATTGTTTCAAACAAACCGTGTGAGTCTCTCTGGTTTAAAAGGGATAGAGGGTTGAAATTCCCTTTCTTTCAGTAGACATACACAAACAGCGACGCTCCCTTGCTGCCTCTCTCCCCTTCTCCAGCACGCCTCTAATGCGTCCTAATCCTGGCTGAAGACAGACGCGGGTTGTGTGTGTAAGAAATATCTCTTTGCTTTTTCTGCCTCAGTTCATTATTTTTCTTTCTTGTCACTTAGTGTGATAGGTTGGACAGAGGCGCACAGATGAGCACTGAAGACACAGTCACAAGGCCTTAATCTAGTCTTTAATGCGTGACTTCAGAGATGTCATTTATCTTGTGACTGCAGCAGGCGTCCACAAAACTTTATCTCTAATAATATATTGATGGATTAAAGGGGTCAGGCAGGAGACCAGGCAAGAAAAATTGCTTATTGACATCAAAATACAGTGCCCCAAAACCTGATAAACATAGGGACAGGAGAGTGGAAGTCAGAGAGAGAAGGAAAAGAGAGAGATGAGGGAGGGGGAATTGAGTTGGGGTATTGTGAATGTTTGCACCCGGTAATTTCCTTCCTTCACAAGAGCCTCTGGTGGTCTGAGCCCTCGGCTTGATAAAAACCCCAGCCTCTCCTGCTCTCGAGCTAGGCACTGTGCAGTTGCCGAAAGGAAAAAGCTGGTGACTGCTAGGTCATTTCCACGTTTATCTTGACATAAACTCCCCCACCACCACCGCCACCACCACCACCTCAACCCCCCCTGCTACACACACATACACACACATACACACACACACACACAACACTGCACCTTATTAATCACACTTAAGTGCCGTGTGAGACTGGAGCACTCGTGCGAAGGCTACTGAAAGCAGAAACCCGAATGTGTGGCATTATCAGGAAAAGCACTGCTGTACAAACTTGGTCGACCACCGGTAGTCTCCTCCATTCTGCCATTTCCTCACAGCTTAGAGAGGAGTGTATAGTGTTTTTATCAGAGCAAATAGAAGACTCTTTAGTCAGCTCGATTTAAGGATTGACTTTAAACACCTTCAAAGGACGATTTGTAGACGGAGTGAACTTATTTATCCTGATATACAGATGACAGAATAATTATTCTCAACTGTAAAAAAAAAAACAGTCTAAAATGTATTTCAAAATTTCCGCACAACCTGATTTTTCTTGCCGACAATGAAACTTTGCTACAAGTCACCGTGGCTGACATTTGTGTAAGCACACTTTTATTGGCTTATTATATCTGTCCATAAGCCAATCACAAAAAAAAAAAAGGTGTGAGATGTGAATTCTCTGTGTGCAAATCAAATTACATACAGTGGTGTAAAGTGCGCAGCTATGTGAGACTTTCAGTTTTTACTGACAGTTCACAGGAAGTCACACTGCCTCCATTTAGCTCGTACAGTAATAGTCTGCCTCTGTGCTGTGTGACAAACACACTGGCTGAGAATAGCTCTCTATCAAATGGTGCTATACAGGAAATTAGTATGAAGCACAACTTTATAGGTGAATCCCTGTCCATGCTAAGTGGACTTTCAATTCCAATTTCAAGAATGCCACTCCTGGAAAAGTCTTTAATTACTCAGATCCACTCCTCGTGATGGATTGTGATAAACCGGCAGGCTTACTTAAGAAATCTACCAATTGAAAGCATGTTTTTTTCTCTCTCCCCTCCTCCGCTTCATCTTTTGCAGTCCTTGCGTGAAAACCATGTTTGGAGTCAGTGGCAAGTCGCTCCAATCCCAAATAGAGTCAATTCTAACCCTTCACACACTCTTCCAGTCCAAGAAAATTAATACACTTTACTATTACAAGATAAAGCTATAGGGACATATTACACCGGGCATATCTGCAAGCCTGTAATACTACAGAGTCAGCATTCAATAAAAGACATTTGCAACCAGGCATTTCTCACAACAACACTTGCGAAAGATTTAAAAGCTTCTAAATTAGGTGCAGCTCACGCACGAAAGGTGCCTGGTAAGCAGAGCGATACTTACTTAAAATGACAGAGTTGTTTATGAAGGGGGAGCCTCCCTCGCTTCAAGGTGGCATGCAAGAGGAACAGTTTATGATCCACACACTGGGTTATTTAGCCTCAAACAGTGTGCATAATGTTGGGTGACAATCAGCGCACATAACTCACATCAGGCTTTAAGTGATCTCCCACTTCATAACATCGCCCTGTGAATACTGATTGCCCTTGTACAGTTTATCTGATGCAACTTGTGTTTTGCTGATCCTGAGCTCAAACAGGCAGATTTCTAATTTGCAGCATCGGTATCAGAAAGTTGCAAAAAAAAAAAAAAAGAAAGAAAGAAAGAAAAGGTGTTGTGGCGCAGGTGTTTAACAATCCTTTGAGAGAAGAACAGAAATGTATTTGCAATAACCCGCTTTCACACTGTTGCTGCAGTTTTTTACGGCCAGGACAACTGCCCTTGGAGCCATTAAAAATTTAATCCAGCCAGCGTGCACACATATAACATATCACCCATTATAACAGCAACTGTCTGCGCCCAGACAGGAAAGCTGGCAAAAAGTGAAAAGAAAACAGAGAGGATGAGGTCATTTTTCATCCTGTAACAAATCCCAAAGCATCTCTGGCTTCATCGCGCGTGCATACTTTTAAGAGAAAGCCTGCATTTGTGTTTGAGATACAAACAGAAATGACTTTGCTACATTTTCTAATGAGCTAACAGATCATCAGTCACTCTTGTATTTACTGAGAGATGGCAATAAAGTGTGATACGAGTTTGGATTGCGCCGTGCGTGTCACCTGAAGGACAGGCAGTGCTCATCAGTTAATCCCCCTCTGGACAAAAAGCCAGGGGGGCTGTAAAGCAGGTTTACAAGCATGTTTGTTGCAAACTAAAATCGGCTGTATTAAACCTGGTAAATCTGTCTCCTGCTGCGACAATAGCAATAAAACAGTGGAGTTTTACCACAGGGCTTCAAGGTTGCACAACAACCCTAACACCGAATATACTCAGTATTCACGAGTAACAATGAGAATAGTCAAACAGCTGCTGTTTCGAAAGTGACAAAGTCATTGTGAGATGATTACATTCTGCCCAGAAACACCGCTCGGCATCTTTATCGCGATCATAACTCACTCCTGGACGTGCATCACTCCCAAAACCGCACCATGAAGCGCCCAAACACGAGAAACATGATCGAGACATTACACCCCAATGCAGTGTATTGAAATGACCTCCTGCATGAAAAAGAAAAAGCATAATACATCTCAAATTCCACCAGGGAGTAATAAAAACACCAATTTCCATGATGGATAAAACGTTTCTCTTTTTGTTGTTGGTCCCAAACAGAGGGAAGCATCGCCAAAAGGGTTGCTACAGTGTAATCTACCTTTGGGCGTTGGTACATTAATTCCATTTTCATATTCAGTGCCCTCCCCCCCGTTCACGCTCAGTCCCGTGCTCCCTCTGAGCAGCAGGCACCGAGGAGGAGGCCCGGGCTACTCCGAGGCCTGGGAATACCCCAGAGCCTGCACGCCAGCACTACATAATTCTGGCCTGCCTCATTATTTAGCATGTCACCACTATTTTACATGTTAAAGCCCCTGCATCGCCATCTAATTTATTATAAGAATATAGAATGGGCTGGGCTGGAATGGGGTCACTTGCTTTCACGCGGCGCAGGAAATAAATTCATACAAAGTCAGTCAAGTCAAGGTGAAAACCTATGTCAGCAAGATGCATTTTGTCATTCTTTGGAACAAGAGTATTTGAGAGCAGTGAGACTGTTCCCGCAGCCCATCGACGTCGCCTCAGTTTCCCCTCAGTTCACTGTGAGTATTTAACTACTTTAATCTTCACTTTCATGCAGGGGAAACTCAGGTTCCTCGCTGAAAGAAAAAAAAAGAAAAAAAGAAAAAACTGAGCAGAGTCCTGCCAAGAGTTGAATTGGCTTTGATGAGATTCAGCTGTAATTATTTCTCAGCAACAACAATAAGGACAACAACAACAGAAGACTTAATCCGCCAGTGAGAGGGCCTGATTCTGCTTCCTGGTGACAGTGATTAGGCCTAATCTAGGGTTTTGGTGTGTTCATTGGAGAAATGCGATTTTTAATGGCAGCGTGTTTTGTTTTGTGTGAGTTTTATTTTGTAGTAAATATATACATTTATAGAACACTGTGAAGTGCAATCCACATCTTTTTGTGGTATTGATATTCAGCAGAAGGGGGGAGCAGGGCTGCCACTGGGGACGCCACGATGTACAATATTACCGTATATCACAATAAAGAAAGACAATGAGTTGATCGTGATGAATTTCAGTTATCGGCAGCACCCAAAGAGACTGCTGGGAAACCAACAATAAAAAGAGTCTCCACAAACAGGCTGCATTCACACCAACTTCTCAAACACACAATCATTCACCTGAATGTTTCACATCAAAAGACATGCTATTTTAAATAGCTGAGAAACCTGGGTTTTTAAGATTTTTTTTTTTAATGTATAAAAAACATGTCTTCTCTTTGATGCAATTAAAATATTTGTTTCTTAAGAAAATGTGAAGTAATTCCAGTATGTTTTGGAGCCATTTGGAGGTTTTAAGCATATTTAGATTATCGGGATTAGGCTTGGGTGGTGTGGTGTTACAGTATACCTGGGTACACTCACATTTTGAGCTGCTCCCATCTAAGCGTCAATTTTGGGCCTAAAGACAAATTTTCATTGAGGTGGACAATGAATCTATCTATCTATCTATCTATCTATCTATTCAGAAATCCTGAATCTTTTTAATACCGTCAGAAAATACAGATGTTCCTCTTTCTATTAAACTGATACGGAGGTGCTGTATTGCAGCGATGCAGTGTACAGCACACACCACCGGAGGTCAGTCTCTACTAGCGACAGCGAGTGGTGGGGATAACGTTACAGGACTAGCAAAGAAGAAAAATGCCTCTGCCTCTACGAGTGCTGCCACGTATAACTTTATCTTTCGATGACTTCTTCATCTACAAAAGCAGTTCATTAACCACATGATTTTATTCAACACATCATCCCAGTTCAGGGCGCATATTTCCTGTCTATTCATTATTTTATGGGCCTCAAGTATTTAAACTGAGCAAGACTCGTCTAATTAGGCTGACTACATAGTGGCAATGCAGCATTGTAGGCTAGACGATAGTATGCGTGCTACAATGGTAGTTCAGCTTTTCCATTTTATTTCCTTCTTACATAACTTCCTTCTTACAGAAATACCGCTGTTGGGATGAAGAAATGTGATTAACTGTTACATCTCAAGAGAGTCTGGATATAGTAACATATCATCCGTCAGAGTGGAGTCATTTCAGCTCTACGAACAAGTTTGCTCCCCTTTGTCTGCCTTCAAATTTTGTTCACGTTGAATCAGTGGTTCTCAAAATGTTCTCAATAATGTTCCTCTGGGAAAAATTTTTTCAGCAGTAGCTGAAAGTACCACCTGACCAGGTCTTAACATTTTCGGTTAAAATAAAACACACTGTGAACAAACATTAACGCAACTATGTTTGTTGCTGCAGTTGACAGATTTCATTGAAAACGTGAATATAAACTGTTGTGAATCAAACTTACATTTACATTTTTATACAACTTAAACTATAATTATATCAGGAATAATGCGACTGATTTTTTTGTGATTATTCAGATTGTTTTTACTATCGATCAGTCATTACTGGATTCTGTGGTGACGTCTCTGGTTTGGTCAAAAACTCAAAGATTCAGTTAACTATCATAGAAGATGAAGAAATAATCACATTTGAAAAGCTGATTAATTCAAAGTTTACTTCAGTCTCACTGCCTTTAAATGAGCTTTTGGGATGGATAAGAGGTGAAATAATCAATCACTTCATCAATTAGTGTGAAAGCACAAATAGTCAGCCCTACAAGATAATCGCAATATCAATATATTGTATCACCTGGTCCTGTCACGATAAGTCTTTCATCAAGCTCAGTTTTCAATTCCAGCTTTTTCATCATAAATATTTGCAGCTTTTCTGTGTTTTATGTGACAACAATAAGAACATCTTCAGCTTTTTGACTTTTGGTCAGACAATCAAGACCAGAAATTGTGATGGGCATTTCTCACAGCTTTCTGAAATGTTACTGACTGAACGATTAATAAATTAACAGACCAAATAATCGTCAGATTATTCGATAATGAGAATAACTGTCAGCAGCAGCTCTGTGTTAGATAATATCATTCCTCTTTAAAAGGAGAAAAGACCCAGAGCAGACGCACAAAAAACACAATCAGCCCAAAATAACTATTAATTTTAACTCAAAGCTGGACCGACAATTTTTATCTTGAAAACTACTTTTCTTTAACATTACACGAGTAGCGAAGCACCTACACAGTTAGTGCAGCGATAATTTTCTTTCACGACGCCACAGTAGCAGCCCTCAATTCCCCCAAAACCGACGAGAGAAGCACAGAGGGTGGACTGGAAGTGGGAGAAGGGGAGAAGGAGAAAGGCCAGATGTCAGGGCGCTCCAGGAAGAGGATTGCTAAGCGGTGTGAACATTTTTCAGAAATGATGTTTTGTGCCTCAAACATCTTGCTTACAGCAGCAGGGTCTGATCCAAGCATTATGTGCGAATACATCAGTAGCCCTGGACCCCCCTCTCCACAGGCATACACACACACACACACACACACACACACACACACACACACACACACACACACACACACACACACACACACATTTCCTAGTAACTGAAGCTCACTCCCCTCCTCCCATCCCCCCGCCACCCTTCTTCTTCTTCTTCTTCTACAGAAGTAAATTATCAAAACTGTGTTTGAAAGTGAATGAAGGGTGACTCGCTCTCTCTCTCCCTTTCTCTCGCTCTCTCTCCCCTTCCCGCTTTGACATCTCAGTTTTTTTTTTCGTTTTTTTTTTTTTTCTTACTTGCCACCGTTTCTGGGCTAGGTGATAACTGCCGGTAATAGGATTAACATTGATTTCTTTTTGCAAGAACAGAGATGTGCCAGTTCCAGCTATTTATTGAACTGCCAGCTTTGAACTATGAAAACTGACTGCAGGAAAAGACCTAATGCAGCATTTTAAAGAAAAGAAAAGCCTCTGTGCAATTCTTTCTCTCCCTCTCTCTCCTCTTTTTTTTGTTATTTCTTCCTCCTCTGTCTTCTTCTTCTTTTTGTTGTTGCAGGATAAAAGAGGAAATCGGGTGCCTCTGTTCTAAGCTCTGGTAATGACTTTATTTATTTACTTTGTTGTTGCTTCTTTTTTTTTCTTTTTTTAAACCGCACCAGTCAATATATTTATGATTTGATCTATAATTTGTTTGAGTGTTTGACTTCTCTTTCACCTTGAAATAAAGATCCATACATGCATTCTCTTTGTCGAGGCGGTGTGCAGAGGGCGCAGAGCATTTCTGCTAAACTCTGCTCTGATATATTAAAAAACATTTTAGTAACTGAGCCATCTGATTCCCACGAACGTTTAAAATACGATAATCATGGTTGTGAAATTAACTTAAATGAACATTTAAGGTTATTTAAATGCAGGTCATTTCTCCTTTAGTGATTCACATGTACTGGATGATAACTGTTAATAGTACGACTTTGTTTTAATTGCTTGTATTATGATAAATAATTCATATTGTGATTTTTTACCACTTACTCACTGAGTGTGACTCTCTTAATTAGCTCTGAATGAGTTCATTGATTACTGAGTCATGTCTATTGATGACACTACTTAAGCAGCTAACAGCTAAAGACACACAAGTAGTGGCTGCTCTCTAATTAGTGACACAAGCAGCTACTGCATCATTATACTGCGTGTACTTCTGTCGTTAAGTACTGTAAGTGTAGCTTAATAATAAACATGCATAAATGAATATATAATTTCACATTTTGGGGACGGTTCAGGCTGCTTTGTGAAGTCACTGAATTACTGCATTTGTCAATATGAAGTACCAGAATGAGCTAATAACTCAGAAAATGTGAGATAATACATTAGATAAAACCACAGTTTTAAATAAGAATGGATATTTCAGTTAATTATTTAAGTGTTTTGTCCATAAAATGTCAGACAAGTGACATTCACACTCAGGGTTACAACAGTATAAAAAAGAAAAGCAGCAAATTGTCACATTAAAGAAGCTGCAGCCTGATAATTTTTTTGGCATTTCTGATTTTAAAAAAGGCTGAAAAGATGAATCAATGATCAAAATATCTGCTGATTAATTTTCTGTCACTCTGCATATTGATTAATCAACCAAAAAAATCTACTCCACATGATGCCACGTCAAAATCAGTCTTAAGGTTGTTGGGTTTTTTTAAAAAAATCAAGTTTTAATAAAATATAGGCTGCAAAATGCCTCATTGATTAGATGTGACACCTCTGCAAAACACCAGGCTCAATAAATCAAGCACATCAAGAAAACATGACACAATAATAAAAATAATAATTCAAAAATAGTATCTTTTAGAATCACCTCCTTTGCATACACTGACTTGAAGAAAGCATGCACGCAGGGTACCAGACTGAGATTGAGCGAGGTGTTGTGTTGCGCCGCGCTGTGTCGTGCATGACAGCAGCACCCCCACACACGTCTCTTAATATCAGCTCAGCTGAAACAAGAAACAACTACCACTGTCACTACAAATGCACCCCCCATCCAAACCAGACGCCTGTCAGCCAGCTAATGTCCCCTGACAAAACACGCTGTGAATTAGAATAGCCACAAAAAGTGTGTGTGCGAATGTGTGTGTGAGACAGAGAGAGGTGGAGGGAGGGGAAGGAAGGGGAACGGAGAGAGTGAGGGAAAGAACTCATCTGTGTCACAGCCTATCCCCTCGGGCAATCAAGGAAGAGAGAGGAAAAAAAAAACAGTCATTAGCAACTGGTGGTGCTTGCTCCAGCAAATCGCCGTTTGAGTGAAGATTTATGCAGACTCCTGACTGGAAATGATTTATTTATTTTAGCAGAGGCTGTGAGATCATTAACCTCCGCTGTGTCTCTGGGGAACGACATCTGCGGCCCCCCACACCGCTCAGACAAAAGGCCCTACGCGTCCCCTGGCTTCACGGCTCAGGAGGAGGAGGAGGAAGGGGGAGGCCCGGCTGAGGGGCCTGTCTGTGGGCCAGAGGGGGACAAGGCCTCTGGTGTATAGGCTGGATCTTTTAGCAATGATCAGGCTCACTTGTTGACATTGCTTTGACAAATGAGGAAGCTCTTGGCTTGGTATTTATCTCATATTGCAGGTAGATTTATGTTTTGATTCTAACTTTAAGTGTCAGATACATCATACATGGAAAAAGCTGTTTTACGCAAAAAATAAAAATACACTCAAATGTTTAAAGTCAAGTAAAACTAAAGTTGTATTATGATAACAAACCAGACTGTGTATGGTATCATATCTGTCTTTGATTTGACTTTATCTTTGTGTATTTATCTGGTCAAAATTCAAATTACCAAAAAAATAAATAAAATTAAACTTGCATGTATTTCCCCCTCCTACATTAGTGCTCTCCAGGATTAACTTTTGTTTCTGACTGACTATGTCAATACTTTAATTTGATGTGTACGATATTTGTGTCGACCGGCACCAAAATTTGGTTGTAATATCGCTTTTATTCCAAAGGCCAGGGCTAACATCGTTGTCTTACTCCCATCAGTGACATACATATCATATAAAAGAAACAGGCATAAGCAACGTGAGATAACCCGCTGGTTTGTGGGCTCGTTTTCAGTCGAGAGTTTGGCATTTTGGTTGTATCCACCCTGGTGTTTTGGAGCAAATATTTACAATATTTGAACAACAATCCAAAGACACTGCCCTCGTTTATTTTACTCTAAATGGGGCAGTAATTTACAAAATTAACATCATATTGAAGAAGACTTGAAAATCGAGATTGAGAACATGAACTCATGAGGATATTGTGTACTGACGTATTAAATCAAGTGAGAATTAGGGTCATTTTCTCAGAGACTTCTAAACAATCAAACTTCTTTTTACAGCCAATGCAGTTGCCCCCTGCTGGCCGTTAGTAAGAATGCAGGTTTAAGGCAATTCAGCACTGACTTGGTCTATGGTAATATCAGCACTCAGTACGTTAGTTACTCTGTATAGTGACTCAACAAATTCTCACTCCGACCTTGTCACATATCACCGTTTGGTCATGGACTTTCAAAGTCGGGATATGATGTGGGTGTGTTGGTTCATCAACACACGCACATGGTTACGTTTAGCCAACACTCAAACATGGTTGGGTTTAGGAACGAAGAAGTCGGTGGTTGTTGGACCCATCCACCACCCCTCCCACCCTATTCAGACTTCCGCTACCTTAACTTTCCTTGTTGTTCCTTGTCAGCGTGAAACACTAGCAGCGACATGAAAGGATGGCCTCTTTCGTCGGTGTCTGACGCTGGAAGTCATTGACCAGACGGCAGTTTTTGACCGGGTTGAGTTACTCAAGTCACACTGTAACTGAGTGCTGCAGCTAAAGGATTAGTTGTTACTGTGAGTTTTGACAGTCTGGGTATTTTCCGTCACCACATCTGGACCCATGAAAGAAAGACAACTGAACACTAGTTGGACTTCCTCTCTAGTGTGGGACGACCACAACAAAAAGTGTGCAGAAGCTGCTGACTCAGCATGTGATGATATAAGATGATCAAAATGTGATGTCTGCGGGAATCAGTGCTAACATTAGCAAGCTAGGCCTACTAGTGTCTACTCTGAGTGGAAAACAAATTAAGAACCAGATGACTCCAAGCAAATGTTCTAAAGGAACAGACAGGCAATAAAGGAGATCATTTGTGTATCAGTTTCTCACCCTGTGTTACACTGCATTCATAAAAAAAACATTGGTTTTCTCAGATGCCTCCATGGTGAACGAAGAACCCACAAATAGAGACAAATTTTGATGAACTTTAGTAAAAGGCAACCGTGTTCAACAACAGCTAAACTATATAAGAAAAACTTATATGTATAACTTGTATACAAACAATCTTGTAAAGGGGTAAAGTACTGCTTTAAATTGCTAACAGTACCTAACCACCCGTCTGTTGAAAAAGGATGAAAGAGTTTTGTATTAACGTTTATGGTCTACAATGACGTGGTCCAGTCAGTGGTGTATCACAGAAATTAAAAGCATATCATAGGAGAACATGATAAAAAAATTGATTTGAGCAACTCACAGAGAGAAATATCGCCCATGTTCAAACTTAAAGAAACCCCACTCATACACTCAAATGTTTAAACTTCTCTCCAGTGCACATCGTGCTCAACTAGCCCTTATGAAATGACCAAATGAGATGAAATCTCACTTACATTAATGATCACATTTAGATGATCCAATGCATATTTTTGCATGCTTTAATTTGACTCAAGTTAAAGAACATGGCCTCTTGACATTCAAAACATTGCAGATCAGTCAGTCTCCAGGTGCCATCACAGTCCCAGGGCTTCATGTACATCAATACACTGTTAATGACATGTACCACTATATTCATGTCCATCTAATTAGAAAAGTTGAGGAGGTCCTGTACAACTCCAAACTGATTCCTGGTGGCAGGAGAAATTAGAAGGGCGAAGCAAATGACAGTATAAATCTGAAATTAATCAAGACTTGAACTGAACGGGGGCAATGTGTGGCCTCACCCGTGCCTTTTTAAGTATGTGTAATTGAACACTTATGGCAATCTCAAAGCTGCGGCAAAGAGCATCTGCATTAACCCACTGCACCTGGAGTGGAGGAGGCCAGATTAATTAAATAATTTCCCCCATTCCCAGCGTCGTGATCCTTTAATTTCATTTGATTGCGAGCGATCAGAATCGCCGTTTCTTTGGACGACAGTATGGAAATGTATATGGAAGACAAGCGGGAGGGAGTTTGTCAGCTCACTGGAAGTGATGACTGTGCGCCAACCTTATCAAGCAAACACTTGAGAGCACAACAAATCAAGATTTTTATTGGGGGTAATAAACTCGAGCATCCAATTGGAGATGAAGAGTAGGAATTTATGAGAAATGTTAACGGTGGCATAATTTCCTCCCCAGATGGTATGATGTTTTTGGATTTAAGATGATATAACCAACTAAATATGTACTTTAAACAAATATTTAATCATCTTATCCATAAATATGCCAGCAGTAGAAACAGTTCTTAACATCTTTGTAATTAACGTCCATTTGTTTCTCACAAAAAAAAAAAAAAGACTTACAAAAGGTATTGATTTCAATGTAGAAATCCCCACTTTTCACTTGGAGAATTGCATTAATACCCCGACATAGCATAAAGAAAGTCTTTAAACAAAAGACATGAACTTATTTTTTGAGGTTACAGTGTCTGCTTCTATAAACAGCTGCACGAACCAAAAAATAAAGAGAACAATGAATTATCAACAAAAATGGAAGCATGTTTCAAATTCAAATAACAGCACAGTTTTCTAATTTAATAAATGAAGTTGGGAAATATGCAGAATAAGTTAGAAAAAGGGGGGGAGAATAATTTGGCATGGTGGGAAACAATATGGTATGGTGAGGGTAGAGGGGGATCAGGGATAAACAAACAAACCTTGACAAGGGCAGCGGTGGAGAATCAGCCTAGGGAGCAGCGAGGTCTGCGGTCGGGTGCAGACAGCCCTGTTTGAGAGGGGGGCTTGCCAAGTACCGACCCTGAACTGCGGCACTCTGGTGCTGCCTGGCTGCACTAAGCAGTGGCTGCCAGCACACGCTGATTTATCAGGGGGGCAACGCCAGCCGCCACCTCGCTCTCCCTCGTGCCCTCCCTTTATAAAGAGCCTCCCTGACGGCTCTGATAGTGCAATCAGGGCTACGGCAGAGCCAAGGCAATTTCTCCTTCACTCTTTGATAACCCCGTGCCTTATTGAAAGCCAATAGCAATGGCAGCAACAACAACTCAATTGGAAAGAGTTGCTGCATTTTGAAGGGGGAAAAAGGTTACGCCTTGACAAAATGAGGGGGGAGTGAGGGGATGTCTGTCTCACTTTATGTGAAAGAGTCATTGTCCTCCAACAGGTGGCGTGATTCCTAAGTGACCAAAGTCCCTCAGCTAGCCCCTCATGGGGACTTTCAAATGTGTTTTTTCCCCATTATTGAAACTCTGACATGGCTGGAGTTCATACATGGCTTTCTGTCCATGTTGAGCCATAAATAACAGAGTCTAAAGCCATGCTAGCAGCTCTGTGAGGCTGCATTCAGTGCTTTGAGCTAAATGCTAGCATCAGCATGCAGATTTGCTTCACATTTAGAATTTAGGTCTAATGTTTACCATGTTCTCCAGCTTAGTTTAGCGTGTTAGCACCAGCAACTGACTGACTTAACACAAAGTAGAGCCGTGGCTGTCTGGGTCAAATTGATCAGTATTAATATAACCGTTGCTTTTGATGTCATATGTCACTGTTCTGTCTAGAGGGAGGGCAAAGGCCACCAACTGCACAAAAACCTGCGATTTGTGGTTTGTACGGCTGTTCCAATCAATCAAATTGAGAATTTTTAAGAATGTTAGCCAGTAACATTAGCCTGGAAGCATTTCACCATACCTCTCAGAGGGGAAACCTAATAGGTAGAAAACTGTGGGTTAAGTTAGCTAACATTAGCTAACTTTAGCTAGTAACATTAACCTCAAAGCATTTTACCAGAACTTTGGGAATGGTTCACATAGTAGGTAAAAAACAGTGGCTAAATTTAGCTAATGTTAGCGTGACAGTTTTTCACTAAACCTTTGGGAACGGTTGACCTAGTAGCTATAGTTAGCAAGTAACATTAGCCTGAGAGTGTATCACCAGACCTGTGGTAATGGTTGACCTAGTAGAAAACAGTAGCTGAAGTTAGCTAACATAACAAGTAACGTTAACCTCACAACATTCACCGGACCTCTCAGAACGGTTGACCTAGTGTAGGTAGAAAACAGTAGCTATAGTTAGCTAACATTAGCTAGCAACGTCGGCCTGGCAGTGTATCACCAAACCTCTCGGAGTGGTAACGTAGTAGGTAGAAAACAGTAGCTAAAGTTTGCTAATGTTACCTAGTACTATAAGCCTGTAGCAGTGCTTCCATGTACACTGCTGTCATTTACACTAAAGCACATTTGCTCATCCGGACACAAACAAGACAACGGTTGTTTCAGCAGACCCTCGTCTTCACAGGTCTTCAAATAACTACATGGGTTAGGGTTTAATCCCCACCTTCTCTTGTCCACATCGCAGCTCCCAGTGGTTCGGTCAGCATCAGGCCATCTGCCATTAGTGTGTGTGTGTAACTGGGTGAATGAGAGGCAAGTTGTAAAGCACTTTGAATAAAAGCTCTACATAAATGCAGCCATTTACTATTTTGTGGAGATATTTAATTCTAGGACCAAAGTAGACGACGGACGGACCGACACTGCCGTCTCTGAAGCCACAGTGCATGGCTAAAAAGACAATTTAACACGAAGAGCAAAACTTTGCATTACAACACCCACAATATGAGCTTTACTAAAGGATGGCCTGTGTTACCTTGCCTCTCTGTTTGCATTTGTTCAGTTCCTCCAGACACACAATCTGAATAGTCAAGGGAGACATAGGCGATGGTTATTCACAAGCTCCTGATAAAATATTTGGTCCTTGGAATGAAGCAAATTTGTATGAAATGAAAACACAAAGGCAGGATTCAGCTGATGTCATATGGAGAGATTTCTTGAAAAACATTTCTTTCAAACAGTTAACACTTCATGAAAATAAAAAGTGAAATAAAACCCATTCTTAGCCCACAAACACTTTATCATTGGAGTGGGTCTGGGTTTTGTATTGATGTCACCAGTGAATAAAGCCTTGCTTGTCAGATTTTAACCATGCTAAAGCTGGTAATGCTGAAAAATATAAATTGATTTTTTGCTTAACATTGTTCTCTGCCGCTTCAGTATTTCTAAGATGCTGAATTTCATTGTAATATTGTTCAAGGCTGTTGTAAATTCATGTGCTGTCAGCTGAATGAAACAACAAAAACAACTTAGTTGAGTATCTCCATTTATCACCATTGCCTTTTATTTATTCTGCACATTTTTCACTTCAGATATGTTCGACTGTGCTGGGCTTTCAGAGAAGCAGCAGACTGTGGCACATGTAGCACACTTAGTACATTGTTCAAGCAGCCATACTTTAAATATGATGTCAAAGTAAAGGCTACTGAAAAACCACCGGAAGACAAACAGACTTTGGCGAGGTTGGACTTGGAGGGCAGGAAGAGGTCTCAGAACAAGAAGAATTTGCAAAGGTGAGAGATCTTTGAGAGAGTGAAGCAGTTTCAAGAGATGAAGGGCCAGAGGACAACATTTTGCAAATTATCAAGAGGATGCAGAGGAGGAGGTTTCAGGGAGTCAACAACTTCCAAATGATTAGGAAATTACATAATTTTAAGGTATTTTAGAAGTTGCAGAGGATAAAAGCAGCATGGCATCAACAGGTTACAAAGGCCAGACACGGTTTCAGAGTGTGAGGAGCTTGCAGAGGATGAGCTTTACAAGAGGATTGAAAAAATGCAGCATTCTGTGTTGTTGAGGCTTTACTGTGAGTACACCCACAGTGGAACAACTTGGCCTTTCTCCGAGGTGTCATGTTATTGCCTGATAGCCATTACTGTATGTCATTCTTGTATTAGAGATCAAGGCTTCTTCAGCGATATGGGGAAAGTGTGGGCCAAATAGTTGCACAAAACATTTGCTTTAAGACAGAAATCAAATATGTAATCACCTGATTATAAGAGATCATCTTCAAGGACAAGTATTCAGGCACTTCAAATTCCAACCTTTCGTACAGGTTACTCTAAATATTCAACTCTGAGTGAAGCAGCAGTCGTCTGTGGCCAGCCTGAGCTCCAGCAGAGTTTTGGTGTCTCTGAATGCACCACTAAGATCATTAAAGCAATCACTACATGTTTGGTCTTTTATTGTGCGCAGCGTGCCATGACTTGCAGCGTGAAATACAGCACCCAGTTCTCTCTCATGTCTGCTTTTTTTAAATAACGATCACCTCAGCAGCACAGACTGAAATAGTGTGACACTGTTTTATTGTCAGGGACCTTCTCAGAGAAGGAGGTAAAGATGCCTGATGTTTGGACTGAATGAGAATGATTTTTCCAAACCTGACCAGCACACAAGAGTGCGGCATGTGGTGTGTCTGCTTTTTGAATATCACCATGATACAAATGTGTGGTCATACTGCCCAGAACTACTTTTGGAGACTGACTTGTGCTATTTGGTCAAGCCTGCTGCCACCTTACCAAAAACTATGACTAATGCCTGGTTCACACTCACAATATTTCTGTCCATTCTGACAGTCACAATCTCAGATTATGCGATTGTGGAGTCATAAAATTGTGCCGTGACTTGGCCGACAGACATTAGAGACTACAGGATGGTCCACACCAATCATCCCTGGTCATCTTTCACGACGTGTGTGATGTCATCGGGGTTATTCTTGTCCTATTTTTCTCACTTTTACTATTATTTCATTTACTGTGTCTGTTAATGTGCCAGCCGAAATGTTGTTGTAGAAACGTAAAAAGTGCCACCTGATTGCAGGAGCTACATTTGAAGCACTGTGCGCAAACATGCAAGTCACTGAATCCTCCACAACAACTTCCAGCAAATGTTTCACAATAAAAGCCTATTCAGAAAATGGAGGGATTGTCTCAACCAAAGTTATAAGGGGCTTTTAATTTGAAACAGATACAGGAGGTGTTGAGTTTGAAATGACGGCGTGATAGATTCATTTTATCAAGGCACACGGGAGCGGATAAAAAGTTAAAATATAAAAAATACAGAGGGAATAATGAATAATGGCCCGTTTATAATGTAGCCTGTTTCAAATGAAGCTGGTAGCCTCTGCAGTTGTGGTGATATTTCCTAGAGGAAATATCTAAAAGGTTGGGGTGTTGCTGACGTACAGTTGTCCACTACAGCAAATTGCTGTGTGTTTCTACTGGTCAAAGTGATGGCTGGGACGGGAGAAGTCGTTAACAACAAAAACAAAAACAAATATGCAAGACTTTCTGTTGGAATTTGTGAGGCGTCCCAGACATGGCGTCTGCTGGCGTCTACTATGACACACTACTCAAGATGAAATGATTATCATGTCCGACTCTCATTGTCGTTCACGATCTGAGCCGTCACCACACGACGCTGCGTCGGGCTGTAATCGGGCTGATATCCTGTTGTGTGTAACAGGCATAAGCATGTTCTATGTATCACCTCTTCCATGGCTAATA
The DNA here is from genome assembly GCA_026686955.1 of Epinephelus cyanopodus. Classification (NCBI taxonomy): domain Eukaryota; kingdom Metazoa; phylum Chordata; class Actinopteri; order Perciformes; family Serranidae; genus Epinephelus; species Epinephelus cyanopodus. The sequence continues at coordinate 10,059,773 of CM048920.1, forward strand.
AGAAAGACAATGACGAGACAGCCACGATTAACTGACTGCTTCAACATGCAATATTGTTGACATAAAAGACAAGACTAGAACGTAGTTTACAACAATAGTTACAGAAAATAACTTAAATTTCTCTCTTTTACTGCACGAGCTGTATCAGGGTCCACACCAACAGCATACAATGAGCTCAGTCAGGAGACCTCGGAGTAACACGCTTCAGTCAAAGTTAACAATAATGAAAACAGGGTTAGGGACAAAGAACCAAGGTGATTTTTGGGCCCATTGTAGTTACAACGAAGCTGAGGGAAAAAAAAATGAAAGCACTGCTTTATCAGAAGGGAAACACTGTGACCATGAAACAGCTGGTCAGAGACCACAAACCTGAAGAGACATAGTGAGGCTCAACACAAAGAAATGAAGATGGTTAACAAAGTTTTTCTTTTTATTCAAAGGTACATCAAGCCAACCAGCGAGGTGGTGGTTTTACAACCTGACATGTTCAATATAATCTGATGTTTAGAAAAAATCGACAGTTTGCATTAATTAAAACTAAAATAATTACAGTTTTCTTTGACTAAGATAAAACTAAAATGCTCACCATTTAAATCGACAAAAACTTGACTAAACATGAAAAAAACTTATGAGGACATTTGACACAGGACTAGCTGTGCGTTCACACCTAGCGCAAATTCACGCGTCAAGATTACATACAAAGTCAATGCAAACGCGATTAGACACGAATTCGCGCCGGGTGCGACATGATGGACGCGATAGACGCGTAGGCGCAAAGTGATAGCCGTGAAATTCGCGTCCATCGCCTCATCACTCAAGTTGAAAATATTGAACTTTTGAGGCGAATTCACGTGACGCTGTGCCGCGAAAGCCAATCAGCGTTGAGACTCTCCCGATGTCAGTGACGTCTTGACATCCAGTTGCTGACACAACGATAAACTGCTACTCACCGGAAACAGATGGACAGGCGCTCTGCAGTTGAAATGGAGCACCTGTACTTGGTGTCCTGCTGGGAGATCCTGGCGCCAACCCTCGCCAACAGGTCCTCAAACTGGGCCCTAGTCAGGTAAGCTGAAGCTAAGTGCTAACAACAATAACAACAACTCCTTCCAACATGGATGAATGGATAAAAAAGAATGACAGAAGCCATTCATTACTGGATTTATTAGTTTTATAAAGTCATCACCATGTTGGATTACAAAGCCTCTATAAGGGCTACGACCGCACAAAGTAGCGGCCATCTAAAGTACATTTTTACAGTGGAGACTTAAGGAGATATTCTACAAAACGCAAAGTGAGAATTTGATTTCATATACGACATCAGCAGCCTGAGGAGGATATAGGCAGTACTCCAAAAATCCCAAATAGCTCACAAATTAGGAAATCGTTGCCCAACATAACTCATTATGCATCAACCTTAATTATTGTTAGTTATTCTCAGACAAGGACATTTAAACTTAGTGATAGTTAATTGTGACTTCAACTGCAGCACTACTGAAATGAGAACAGTTTCACCACGCGACACGCTGACAGAATTGGCAGAAAACCCACAAAAAGTTAAGTGCTAGATATGCCTTTAATAAATTACAATTTATTCTTGCTAAGATGGACTTGCATCTCCACATTTTGTTGTGGCCAACGAGCTGATCGTAACACAGAAGTCTTATGTCCTCGTCTCTCAACACCTTATCTTCTGATAACATTAAAATGTGTTATAAACTATTTATTAATGGTTTATATAGCACTTATAAATGCTAAAAAGTTATGTTAAAATTAAAGTGTTACCACAGTGACTTACAGGATGTCTGTGAGATAATGAGACGTGACATTACAGGAATATTTTTAAAGTTACATGGAAAGTGAATCCAGTTTGAGGCTTTTTATATATATTTTCAGTGTGTTGGCAGGCTGTGCCTCACCAGGTCCCGGGCTAAGCACTGATCCTCAGTTATTCCACATCTCTCTGAACTTGGCTGTCCTGCAGAGGAGCAGCCGTTATGCCGGTTTGATCGACTTCAGGGGGCCTCAAGGTCGGAGCACAATGCAATTCTGAGGTGGAAATCCTAGGTCTTATCAGCGTGACCTTCAGGACTGCCGATACTACTGATTCCACACATACTACAATCCTCTCCTCCGCTTCCACTACACCGCTGTGGCTTATTCTTTAGGAATGAAGTGAAACAAGAGAACACCGTCATGACTAATAGAATAAGTCGTCTTTTTCAGTCCGTCACTGGAGGTTGGTCTGGGATTAGGTTTTTTGATTTACATGTCTTTTTAACTGCTGTTTAGATTCATAACATTACTGATGCAGTTTTGATTCATGATCTCTGATACAACTATGCTTCAACAGCTTCAGATGTTAGAAGAACTAAAAACTTTTCAGAGATAACCTTCTGTAATATATATATATGAATATTAGAAGTGAAAATAATTAGTTTCATCACCATATGATTTTGTATCGATTCTTTGGACAACAACAGGATATTGGCCGATATTACGAAGTCTGTCAAAATAAAGGCTAAAGATGATAATACCGATCAATATTTTCACTTTGCATCAATGATATTGGATCGTTGGTCATTAAATCGATAAATCAATCCAGATCAGTAGGGCTACCCCCGACTAGTTGACCAGTAGTCGTCATGTTGGGCCATTAGTCGACTAGTCGCCCGCATGCTGTCTGCCACTGTCTGCTAGCTTGCTGTCACGGCAGCCTGAACAACACGAGGAAGCGCAAATTCAACAAAACTGTCTATTAAACCAAGATCGCAGCACGACTGAAGTCAGTCAAGTTTTTCAACCTCAACACAATGGGAATTAAGAAGCGCAAAATTGGCATAAAAACTAGCCAACAAACACCAGGTATTTTTTTCTACCCCTCATCTCCACCGCATGACGAAGAAGTCATGTTTTATGTTTCAATAAACATTTCGGCAACATTTTCCCAAAACACAAAGTAACTGATTTGGGTTCATGTGTTTTTTTCTATCAATTTTGATTATTTTAAAATTGGTGTTAAATTTTATTCTGAATGGCTGTAAACAAGTCATAAAAAGTCTTAAATCTAATTTTGAATTGACCCCTGTTAAATTTCAAGACATTCAAGACAGACGAACAACGTCAAGAAAGTTGTGGTTTCTTACAGGTTGGAGGATTAATTTCACATTTAAGATCTTTCATTTAAATTAAGAAACAAACTAACAAACTAGTAAGTGTGTAATGTAAAGATGTCAACAGTTAAAGTTATAATAAGAGGCTCCATTTATAGCTGCAACCCCCCTCTTAAACATTGTTAGCAATGTTAAGTCTGTTTGCACCATTGGCAGTGTAAGCAAGGCGGGTAGTGCTAACATAGTTTACAGTGCTAAAGGGTTTTTTTTGTGGCTCAAAATGTAGCCACGTTTACCTGAAGGGAGACAACAGACTGGCCCACATGTTTCTGCCACAGTGTATCCTGCCACTGGGAGGACTCCGAGAGTGCTAATTGCAGAAGGGCGGCAGCGCTAGCTAGCTGACGTTAGCTCCCACCTCCCGGGTGTTGCGTAGTACTGAGTGGCCATGGCTAACATCAGCTAACCAATGGACTATATTTCTACATGTTAATGCAGCTAGCCAGCTGTCTGTCAGCATAGCAAATAAAAAAATAAAATAAGAGGCAAAACATTTATATCACAAAACATTAAAAATATTACCACCTCTAAATAAATAGCTCAAAAATCAAAATAACCGAAAATGACATTCCTAATTTAATGATTCATTCATTGCATCAATTCATTGGCTCCATGCATTAATTAATCAATTGATTCAATGATCACCAAACAGAAATGAACATTGCTGTTGCTACACTTCACAAATGAGCACTGCAGAAAAAGAGGCCGTCCAACAGATTTCCAATGTTCCCCTGAAGCTAATCTCCAAACGGTGGCTTCCAGATGACACACAGATGAGTAAATCTGCACAGACATACTGTGGGAACACCACCAATCCATCCAACCACCTGTTGAGGTGACACAGCGTTTTCACTGACGCTGAAGTGGCAACCTCAGGTAGGTTCTTAACCCTGCCAGAGTTAGTGTAAGTATATTGTGAACCTTTGAGATGTCTGCTCTCTGATTGGTTGGCACTTATGTAAGCTCTCACAGTGGAGTCAGAAATGTTGGCTTTACACTGAAGCCACTGCTCCTTCAATGACAACCTATTGTTACTGCACCGTGACAAAGTTATATGAACGCGGTGAAAGCAAGGCTAAGCAGGCGCTCTGTAGCCATCACAGCTGATGGATGGAGCAGCTGCTTGACAGAGGGATATGTTACCATAGCCGCATTCTTCTTCTCAAAAGAATGGACCTTGAGCCTTAAATGAAGATCATATCTGGCTTAGAATGGGAGTCTGTCACTGCTACTACTGCCACTACTGCTGCTGACAGTGAAATGTGAGGACAACACAAATAATAAAACACTTAAAATGTGAGAATTTATTTTACTTATTTCATCACATTTTCCAGTTCAAAATCTACTCAATATTTTGAATCTAAGAGTTGTCCTCTAGTTTGTGATCACTGCTTCAGAAAAAAGAGATCTAAGTCTTAATTGCTGGGTATACTTGACCTTACAGTGTCATAGTATGATGTCAAATAATTCAAACACAATATTTTGTTTCTGTTTTAACAATGTTTAATGAACGCAGCCTCATTTTTAGTTGCACTACAAAAGATATGTCAATTTTGATCCAATTGAGATTCACAAAACTCAAATCAGATTAAAAACAATAATTGCTCTGGAGATATAACCAATCTCTAGCCCAGATAACAACATAATCTTTACAAGCGTCCATTAAGAAAATACCAAAAGTCTTTTTTTTTATATTTTTCTTTATGTCTGACGCCATCAGGGTCTTTGGCAGCTACTGTAGCTACCACATGCTAATGTTGCTATATACTAGGGCTGCAGTTATTGCACAGGCTAGTTAATAATATGTCGGGCAGGAAACACAAAGTGTGGGATCATTTTGAGAAGGTGAAGGACAACCCCAAGGTGATATTCTCCTGAGACCTGAACTTTCGTTTGGTATGCATCTTTAACTTTCTTTAGCTATTTGGGATCAGTAGGACCTGATAAGTATAAGTAAAAACAAAAAATTGTCAACAATAATAAAGTCCCAATGTCTTCAAACCACTACTTCCTAATTAGCAGCGTCTTATCTTCTTATTGTTGCTGAAATTGGTCAAATTTGTTGCCATATCAAACTACAAACATTATTAAACAGAAATAAACAAGTTTCAACCATAGACTGTGATCAGGTTTTGGACCTTGTCCTCTTTCACGTCACAATCAGCTGCAGACTGACTTGGCAGAGATGGCTGCTATCACCACTAGATGGCACAAAAGTGTCCAGGTACGAGGACAATAGGTCTAAGTTAAACAGAATGAAGTATAAGGTCAAGTAAACCCAAAAGGTGATGTCCTCACAAACATGACGTATCATCTGAAACATGGAAGTAGCTACATGCCCACTTAGCACAATCATTACTGCTTTGCCAACAGCGTCATTAACAGGCGGCTCGCTCAGTGTGTGACGTGCACTTGTAGATAAAATATAGGCCTATATTAATGAAGGTTCATTAGTACGGTTTTGTATTTCTCTGTAATGTAGTTCAGTGTTAACAATGTTACTGATACTATTCTTTCTTACACCTTCAACTCAAACCACCAAAATATATCATTTAATAATAACATTAATATTGTTAACATGTGGGCAACTAGTCGACTAATGGCCCTAAATGATAACTATTGGTTGACTGGGAATATTCTGAGTCGGAGCAGCCCTGCCTACTTCCTGTCCATTTCTTAGCAGTCTTAGGACTTTTGAAAGACTGACTTAAGACGTTTTACTAGATAAGGCCTTAACTTTAGATTAATGAATTCAATGTTTTTTGAGACTTTTTGAGGATCCGTGGGAACCCTAAATAAAAGAAACCAACATTTGGCTACAGGTGAAAATTATCATTTTGGCTACATTTACATAATCACATCATACTAAAGTAAAATAATAGGAAGTAAATCTCACCTCTACTAATAATGCATCCAATTAATCTTCAGATAATTTCGGTAGCAACCGTCAACATCCATGTATGGGTGAAATATTTTTCTACTACATAGTCATGTGTTGCATGTGTGACTGCATTCATATCCAGAGTTTTAATCCAGTGTGGTGAATTGTTGCACTGATGATGTTCATTTCTCCCACACAGGGTCTGTGTGTCAATGTTAGAGACAGTAATGAATTACAGAATATTTTCAAGGTCAGTCCAGTGTTTGAAATGGTCATAATCAGTTGTAATTTGGCGGGGAGCAGAGCCACGACCTCACATATCCACTGAATCATACAAATATATATGTATGGTACGCCAATGCTAAATAATAAGGAGACATGTACGAACATTTGAAAATCCGTGGAGCAAAATGTTCACACACTGAAGGAGCATAAGGTCACTTTGAACTCGAGCGTTAAAGTTGTTAAATAAACTTATTGAGAATAAAAGCTGATTAGCCCATGTGGGAATATTATAAACTCTTCACATTGTTCCTGTTGCTATTGAAGTTCCCTCCAAATTTCCAAAGAGCAAATTGATGAGCCCCTTAAAAAGTAATTAGGCTCTTGATGGTGTTAGGTGTAGCAGTGGACGGGGCTTGATGGCTGCAGTGCAGTCCTAATCCAGGGCAGCAGCTGAGCTGTTGATTTGCAGACTGTGGGCCTTGCATTGTGAGGGCTTTATGGTCCCTTTATGGTACGCCAAGAGACACCTGCATGGGCGATATGTTGCCTGGGACATTTTTCTCTCTCCCACTCTGTGACTCCTTTGCTTTTGTATCATTAGCAGAGCAAGGGAGCCGTGAATCACTCGTCTCACCCCCTTGTCCCCCCCGTCTTTTTCAACCTCCTTCCACCCCCTAACAGCCCCCCCACCTCCCCTCCCTCTTCGAGGGTGCTAAACGGCTTGACAGAAGGGTGCCCAGACCGTTGGCAGTAGCCATCGACTGGAAGGGAGAAGCTGCCAGGAGTCCTTGATGGATAGGCTCATTTTCCAGCCGGCAGCAAGTCTCGGCGAAGCATCCGTGTCATTTGTAATGTCAGCCAACAAAATGTAATCAAACATTCCAGCGGTTTAATCACAGAGGGCTGCTCGAGAGATGATTGTAGTGTCAATATAATGCTATTTCATTATCTGTTTGTATTTTATATTGACAGTGTCAGATAAACAGTGTGGAAAATTAAGATTAAAAATATGGTAATTTCATTTCAATCACCCCGGCTACAGTTGCTGGCCCATTATGCGATTGATTACTTCTGAATTAAATTTGGGGCTGAATGTAAAGTTTAATCTTCTTTCTTCTCTGCAATTCAGCTCCCCAAAGGCCTCTTAGTAAGTAAGTACCCATTTCATTTGATCTTTAATGAAAAGTAATGGCCCAAATGAATTGTATAAATCAGCTGTCGTGTGCACCTAGTTGACATTCTGTTTCTTTTTCCCTTTCATTTTTAATCCAGCTCTTACACGTACAGTATTATGACCCAAAACTACAGGCCAAACCCTTTTTGAGCTATTCATTTCTTCAGTAAATATCAAGAATATTTCATGCCACTAATGTTGCAATGATCCTCGTCGCACTAATGATATTTTCAGTTTTGTTCGATGTATCACAAACTTTGGTCTTTTTACTTTAATCCAGTAAAGTGAGAGCGGATTTTATTTTCATGAAAACAGAAAATAAGGTCATATACAAGCATTCTGCAAGGTGCTTAGTGGAGAAATTAAGAGGAATGTTTCATAGCCTGGAGTGCCACTTTAAGGAGAAAATGCAACCTCTAAACCAGCCGAGGGGTGATAGACATTTTAATTACATGGTAAATTTTGATATTTTTCTCTGTGCCCGGGAAGAACTCTTAAGCGCTGTCGTGTACTCAAGATTTGGCATTACATTCTCCCCATTTCTGCGGCTATATATGAAGTGACACAACTGTTAACGAGAGCTCAGCAGAAAAGAAGGGGTTGAAAAAAGGAGCTCTTCTTTGTGAGTCCCATTCAGCGCGATTTGTCCCCCTTTGTAGTCCTAATTATGTGCCAAAGTAGGATAACAGAAGTTCTCAACTCGGCCATTATGCCAGCACAAAAAAAGAGACGCATACAAGAAGCTGATCACTTTGGAATTAGCAAACATGATACTATACGAGGAGAAAAAAAAATCATTAATACCGTCAGGGATTAGAGGTTCTGATTAAAGGGTAGCTTCTACCGTATGCAAATTAGTGATAGGCATTTATCAGCGCCTGGGCAAGCTGTCTTAGCTGCAAAGCCACATATGTTTTTTAGCTGATTAAAAAACTGCTTGAAGTTGCAGGCTTTTTAATGGTGGGGAGAGAGACGGAGAGAGGGAGGCAGCACGACAGAGAGGTTGTGAGGCAACTCATTTCCTTTTGGCCAAATTCCCGCAATCGCTCAGAGCATTTGCCTTAATTCCCTCCTTTATTAGCTACATTCTTTTGTATATAATTAAAACATTTCTCAAGTGAGCATGTGCGTGCTTGTTTTATTTTTGTGATATATTTTTCATCAGCAAACATTGTATTCCACACAGCCTTTTTTTTTTTTTCCTTTCTTTTTTGCAGCGTATCACCATAGCCTTGATACTTCTCCCTGAAAGAGCCCAAGTTTAGAATATCAGGGCAGAATTAGGTGAGAATTTGTCAGCAGTCAGCCATTGTGTAAGGGTCTCTGTGTTATTATATTTCCTTTCATATGGAGGTGACCCCCTTTGTGTTAACAAAGAACATGAGGATGAAACTGAGCTCTGTGTGCTTCTCACCCGGCGCTGATAATGCCTCGGTAACCCAGCACCCCCTCTTCTCCTTGAGGGAGCGCTTTAATTTATGCTTTTTCATCTCCCTGGGCGCAGGACTGTTAACCTGCTCTGTGCACTACTGATTCAGGGAAGGGAAACCTCTTATGCACACCAGACTGCTGCGTCAAGTCTCCCCTCTCACTGCGACATTACTAACTGGGTTCTTGATGCACCCAACTAAACATTCCCCCCCAAATATTTGCAACTGTGACATGACAAGATTTATGATTTTATGTAATGAGGGAGTCACTGCAGACATCACACAGGGAGCGCTGTTTGGTCCGGTTAACAGGATGATGTGTGTTTGCTTTCCAAACTTTGTAAACAAATAAATACACAGATACAATCTGAAATACCTCCAAACAGCTGATATGTTTGTTGTTAGCTCTCTCAGGTGTGCAGTCTACCGGCGCGCTGCTGACACATGACATAGTACATTTCAGAAGTAAACATTAGGGGTGTAAACCACTGATTTCATCATGGTACAATATCATATCCATTCTTTGAACAACGATACAATTTTTGCCGATATCACAAAGTCTGCCACGATATGATGCGATTCAGGGGCCTGTGATCGATATGAGACGATATCATCTGTCCATTTAACATAATCTGTTACAGAAGACGTTGCCACCTCTTTCTTTTTTGCTTTTGGCCATTAAAGATAAAAACAACACATAAATAATGTAAATAACTGGAACCAGTAAAAATTACTTTAAAGTGACTCCACTAACATATTAAACAGCACATGGGATGAGAAAACCTTCAGGGCTCTCTGACAGACAGACCTTTCTGGAAGAATTTTTTTCATTTTAACCCAAACCATCATCTGTTTCCTAAAACTTAACCCTTAAAGGTCTATGATCACGCCGGTGCGATCAGATCACGCGACCCTTTCAAGGCGCCGTAACAAACAAACTAGGTCACTTGCTGCTGTCAACTTTACTCGAAAGTACTGATTTGAAACTCTCTTCCAGTTTTTGTTTGACGTTGATAGACCATGTAAAAGCAGAGATATGATAGTTTTAATTTGATAGTACAAAAATATGTATCCATGTGTAAAATTGGGATGGGATGGGCAGGTGTTGCATTTCTTTCAATATATTTGTCATTTTTTGTCTTTTTACAAACGGAAAAAAAGTGGTCGAATCAGCTGATTCTAATCTACAAGGTGAATATACCAGAGAGGTCTGATGTGGATCGGGGGCAGGGCCAAAATTGCTGATCCTGAAGCCGCGGGAGTTAGCGACGGGAGCTAGTGGCGAGAGTGTTCTAACAGGAAGAAGAAAGAGTGTAATTTTGCACAAGGTTTGTATTGAAGAGTTGCAGCTGACAAGGTAAAAAACACCTATAAATTTACATGTTTTTTCTGGGAAATATTTGTATACAGTTTTACTATGTTTCAATTTTTCAATTTTTTGATGTGATTTGTCTCTTGACCTGCATTTTCTCTGAAATCCAAACATTTCCACTTCCATTTTTCATTCTAGATTAAATAACATTATCCTCATCGTCTTCCCATTGCTGTTTTTCATTACCTGCCTGGTGCTGTTTTCAAAATAACAGCGTATTCTGAAGATGATGATATAGATCGATGTTTTCACTTTGCATTGTTGGTCACTGGATCGATATATCAACGCAGATCAATGGACTGTATGTATACTTAAATACTAATGTACAACCAAGTACCAATTCACATTAAATCAATCGGGGCCAAATTTCAGTACCTAAGAGTGGCCGATCCATCTATCTGAACTGATGTATCAATTTAATGACCAACGCTCTATTATCATCGATACAAAGTGAAAACATCGATCCATATAATCATCTTTAAGATATGCCTTTATTTTGAAAGTCTGTGTCACCATCAAACAGCAGCAGGCAGATGGTGAGCAGCTGAGAGAAAGACGATGACGATAAAATTATTTAGTCAGGAATAAATCAGCAGAGTGGAAATATTTTCTATGTCAGAGAAAATACGTGTCAGTGGACAAAACACATGCCGTATGTAAATGTTGCTGCTATTAGATTAAAAACGTCGTAACGTTACTTTCCTGGCCCGGTGCCTCACTCCTATAATTTCTTGCAGCAACAGTAGTGGCTCTGTTTCAACAATGTTCAGCTGAAGAAACGTATAAATATTCAAAATAGCTATCTGAATATTTTAATGCAATAAGAGAAGCAGCTTCAGTAGTGTGGAATAAACTGTGGTGTCCTGAGTGTTTTATGAACAGCCGTCTTACTGCTCAGAGGGAACTCATTCAGCGGCTCCTCTGGCAGCAGCACAGCGTCTCTCCCTCTCTCTCTCTCGCTGTGCGCACATGGGAATCGTTGTCGTCAAGTGATTTTGTCATAAACCTTTGGTGATGTAAACCTACGTGACGCTTGTGGCTCGACAAAAACTACATATATGTGAATGTGAGATAGTTGTGGTGTCAGTCTCACAGGTTACAGTGTGATGATTAGAGGAGAAATGGCAGAGCATAAAGGTCCAGGTGGGAAAAAACTCAACTCAATTATTTAGGATTTTACTAAAAGAAGGAAATCACCTGTTGATTTATATATATATATATATATATGTGTGTGTGTGTGTGTGTGTGTGTGTATGTATATATATATATGTATATATATATATAGATAGATCCCAGGGGCCATTTTTTGTATTTGGGAGCTGTTTAAATGTTTAATTTGTGGTAGATTTTATTTTGTTGAATTAGGTGAAACTCCTGGACCAGCTGGTGGTAATTCTGTACCGACACAGATTTGACTGAGACAAGGCTAAAAGCAGAAACACTGGATCACATGCTGCATCATTTCCTGTGAATTCTAGGTGCGAAGCTAAGCAATCTGAATCCAGCACAGGTGTGGCGGACTCCACCAGTGAAAATAAAACTGAAACTGAACAGAGATACTGGATGGAAAACATGAAAAGGTTACTGCTGAAAAAAAAGGTCCATAAATATTATCAAAAACAAGGTCTGATTTGAAGATAAATGGGAGCATTATAACTCAAAGTAAAATTCAGACTGCAGATTGCTTTTTATTTTTAGGAGAGTATTTTTACATTGCAGCTTCACTAATTCAGTAAAGAATGTAAGTAATTCTTCGAGCAGTGTCACAATAACAATACTCTTCTTAGATGTATTGTAGCTTTGTGATTTTAGTGCTTATATACAGTAACTGCACAAATCAAGAGCCGATATGAATGATAAAAAAAAAACCTGCGTTATAATGACTGAAATAATATTCATGTGGCCTTATTCATAACCACAGAAAGAATTCCTGATTAGGCTACATCTCCTCCCCTGAGTGGACTACATACTATACAGACACACGAGTGGTGGCTTTTGTGGTCTGCAGAACCATTACTTATTCACAGTGGACCAATAATACTGTGCAAACCAGTGATTCAATAAATTACATTGTGGCAAAGAAGCCATGTAATTGAAATATCTAGATAAGGATAACAGTGACTCTAAATGATATAAAATGATGAAGACAAAAAAAAAAAATGCACGGTCCAAAGATGGGCTTGCGGTTGCCTTGAACAGTCTGGAAGGAAAGGCCTAAATAGCAAAGCCATAGAAAAATGATGAAAAGATCTATTGTTGCTTTTGAAGGCGACCCATATCTCTCAAGGACATCTAATTAACAGACAACAGCTGAGTCCATTTCAAATGGTAATATTTTTTCTCTTAAATGCATCATTTTCAGTGCCTTATTGCTTACTTCAATAGACATTAGTAGGTTTTTTCTCCACAGAGGGTTTTCATGCTTTATTTACTACACTCTATATATTGTTGGTGCTTGTACAGGCATTTCTCTCTGACCTCTTCAATATACAATAGTGAATTGGTAGTTAATGAAAGGTAAGCATTTTGACATGCTTTTCGTCTTTGGCTCATCACAGTATTTCGATGTACGACATTCACACAGTTTCAGTCAAGTCTCATTTTTCCAAAATGCAGCCTGATTATAATCAAATAATCTGCAGTAGCCACAAGTTCATACATTAAGTAAGAGCTGAATTAATGCTGTTAGTCTATGATGAGGCCTTTCCTAAAGCATGCACAGAACAACACACGTTCAATGACAAAAACTATGATGACATTTTTTCTACATCAACCTTTTCTCCATTACGAAAACGAGACAATGATGAGTTAAAAATAGATTTTGATAATAAAAACTAAGACAAAATGTATGTCACATTTTTGCTGATGAGAAGAGACGTGATGAAAATGATGATGGTGGACTATCGGACATTGAAAGCCAAGAACGTCCGTGCTTGTAATTATCTTCAAATGACAACCTCCAGTAAATAGTCTGCACCAGGATGTTTCAGTAGCCAACAGAATCAGTTAGAGCAAAGCAATGTCAGCTGTTAGTGCTGGTTGTGAGCTGTTATTCAGCAGTAAATAATCAGCAGTGTGTGTCTAACTGTGGACGGTGGAGCTGCTGAACGGATTTGTGGAGTTTGTTAGTTGCAGCGGTGGCTGTTAGAGGTTAGCTCCGCTCATTAGTTGCTGAACGGCAGCGGAGCAAGCGGCCACCGATCGCTGGACTTCACAGCTGATCCCTGCAGGACTCCACTCAGTCCAGGCTGGAGAAGGTTTCTGGGTCGATGTAGTTTGACAAGCAGGTAGGAGGTTCAGTTATCTGTGAGTGTAGCTGTGCTGTGAGTAAATAGTAAACAGTAAACAGGTCCAGGTGGAAAAAAACAACAACTCCATCATTTAGGATTTTGCTAAAAGAAGGAAATCACCTGTTGATTTATATAAATAGATCCCAGGGGACATTTTTTTTTTGTATTTAGGAACTGGAACTTGCAATTGTTGCAATTCTTAAATTTAGAATAAAGTTTTTTGTCATATCTCCATCTCCCACATTGTTATTGCAAAAATACCCTGAAATATTGTGACGTTATTTTAGGGCTATATCACCCATCCATAATACTTTCTGTAAAAATATTTCCTCTCTGGAGTTTACTTTGTGCATTTATTTTGTGCTCGAACACACCTGTGCAAATAAATCGGCAATCGCCAGAAGGCGCTACCACATCAAAATAAGATAAAGATTTGATTCATTAATTTTTGGTATTTACAATTTTGACTTCAGAATAAGTACATGGGCCACACATACACCATATATATATACATATATTCTGAATTCTAAGCAAATCTTAATTTAAATTTCAGTTTGACTTTGAACTCCTCCCAAATAAAATAACATCATCTGTAGAGCAGCATGTTTACGCCTACTGTCAGCTTCCTGTGACAGATCTTATTAGACATAAAATCAAGAGTAATGTGTATTGTGTGTACCTAGATTGTTGGCTACCATCAACATCCCGACACACACACACACACACATACGCACACAGACACAGACTGAGGTGCTAACTGCTCACACTATGCACCTGACGTTCAGTCTCTCCCCATGGGGACAATCTAAAATCAATAGCAGCTATGTTAAAGATGTAGCTTGCCATCTGACCTGTCCTCCCCTCGTCTTCATCACGGGCTTTCTGCCTTTCTCTCTCAATACCCATCACCCCTCCCTCCTCACCCCCGTAAATGATGTGCCCACGTGCTCTTAACAAGGAACAAATTGTTTAAGACAGTCGGTGTAGGTGAAGTGAGTCCCGTGTCCTCAGGCTGACTGAGATTATATGCAGAGGGACGGCAGGTCAGAGTTCAGACAAAAGACTCGATCCTGCCCCCTTAGTTTCCAAGGAGGGGAATTGAGTGCGCTTAAATGTCTTGGGAGTCGTTTGCCTCTTGATTTTGGAATCAATGAAGGGGGTGAGAAGGGAGGGTGGAAGGTTTCTGTAGCAGAAAATGGCATTAGAGTTAATGACCAAGTTTGTCCCAGAGGGGTAGTCCATATTAAAGCTATTTCAGCAGTGACAGCACTCACCACATGACCTGACTGATTAATAACAAAACGGTGCTCAAATAGGAATAACAATAAGTGCCAGTCAGTGTGAAAGGAAAACAATTATTCAGCTGCATCTGGTCCGTTTTTCTGCCTGTTTTTTTTTTTTTTTTTTTTTTTTTTTTGGCATTTTATAACCGAACAGTGAGATTTTACAACTTCTTGTTCCTTCACTCTTAAACAAAAATGGCTTTCAGTTTTTACACATTTTTGTTTGTTTTTCAGATCTGGTTGATTCAGGGGTCAACATTAATGTTTTTCACTTGCCTGGTCGGGTAAGTGGGTCAGAAATCTACTTGCCCAAAGTCAGTTTCTACTTGCCACTATACACATTGTTTAATTTATTAGCAGCTTTCAAACAACAACAGAGACTTAAACGGAATTTATAGTTGTGCTGTAAAGTTCAGTTGATTCAAAACACACATTAAACACACATTAAAAATGGCTTAATGCAGACCATTTCAAACAAAAGTACACGTATTGGCTTCACTATAACTTGCAGCATTCACAGACAAACACTTGTCTTTATCTGGACACATTTTCCCCACAAATACAACATGCTAATGTTTTAGCACAAGCCTATGGCATTTTGCATTGTATAAATTAGCCTAGCAGCTAGCAGACTTTTCCTCTTCTCATATTAAACCAGGGACAACATTTAACAAAGGTAAAAGTACATCATTTTGCTCCATTACAACTCACAAATTTCACTGACTAAACAACTGTCTTATACTACGTTTTCCAAATAAATATAAAATGCTAACATTATTAGCACTAACCTACGGCATTTTACATTGTATAAATTAGCCTAGCGACGAGTGGAGATTTCCTCTGTTCATATGAAGCCAGGATAAAATCCCTTAGTATAAATCCTTAAAGGATAAATTACACACAAGACTTAAACGCTATTTTTGTGGAGGCTTTACTGTCTCCACAATTTATTGTTTCTTATTTGTGTGAAATTAAAGTAAAGTAAAGTATTACATAAAAGTAAATAAAAGCTTCCTTTTCACTGGGGGAAATGATTTCAGCTTGCAAAAATAGACAGGAGGTCTGCGTCCCTGCGACCTATAGTTACATTTCTGGGAAGGTGCACGTCAGGCTACGCTGTAGCTATGGCGTCAATTCAACGCAGAAGTATAAATTCCCCATAAGAAGGAGGGGGTTGTCAACAGTGAGATGCTGTCTACTCTTGTCATGGCACTCCGGCAATATTTTTTGGAAACTTGATGTACCCTTGAGAAACAACCCCATTTTATCCACCTTGCTCTCAAATATTCGGCAAGCTTCCCAACACATAGTTGGATTCTCATCCACATCCTTTAACTCTACCCAGCTAAACTCCTGTGCCTAGAATAACTGAAATGGTCGTTTTCACAAATATGACGTGTGCAAGATTTCGGGGGATTTGGTGCCGTCTACAGGCGAACTGCAGATTGCTACCAGCTAAAACTTCTCCCAGCTAGAATCTCCTCAGTGTTCATTGTTCAGGAGGTTTTTATCAGGAGCTGAATTATCCACAGAGTTCTCTTCCTCTCCAAAACAACAGACCAGCTGATTTAAACCGGTAAAAACATTTTATAAAGCAGTTTCGTTTTACAAATCAGGGCATCTCCGATGATGTTCAGCATCTCAGAGAGGGGCAGCTCACCACAACATGCTATTGTGTACTCACCTTTTTGTGCTTCAGATGTCCCGGAGGTGTTTACTGTGGGCTGAATTATCCACACAGGTCTCTTCCTTTCCACAAATAACAGATCCAGTGATTTGAACTGCTAAAAACACAGAATAACACAGTTTCAGGTAAGCGGACCTTTAAGCTCACAAACTTTGTCTTACCTGCCGCCCTGCCGTCATGTTTGTAGTCGACCAATGAAGATGAGTTTACATATCACCTTGGGTTCGTCCTTCACCTTCTCAAAATGATCCCACACTTTGGATTTCCTGCCCGACATGTTATTAACTAGCCTGTGGAATAACCGCAGGTACCAGCCCTGGAACGTAACGTGACTCCTGTCTGACTGCCAAGCGTGGACACTTCCTGTGTCTGTCCTTTCAAATTAAATTCCCACATGGTCCAGTCATACAGGTTTTGATTTATGTCGACAAGACACAGCTCCTAATAGAGTTTCACATTTGTTTTTTCTTTTTCTTTTTTCTGCGACTAAACGACCAATGAAATCTTAACTACTAATAACCCTTCTGGTCGACTAACATTTGGTCAACTGTAAGGGGGCAGCCCTACTTAGTGGAGACAATTTAATTAATAATAATAATAACAATAATAATAATAATAATAATGTAATGAACCTTGTGTTTTACAGCCCTGGTAAATAATTGGGTTCGCTCTGAATCCGAAGACTCACATGAAAAATAAATTTACTTCTCAAAAGTGCAAGTGTGATAGAAGTTGACCAAAACTGAAAAACTGCAGATTCAGTAGATTTACATTCTGTTTTCTACTGTAAAAAAAAAAGGTCAGGGAGTGTTTATTTTTTATTTTTTGAACCCCTCAAATCCTCAGACCACGTCTGTGCCATAACCACCAGTTGAAAAACTCCTATTATGCTGGGTATTGTTCTGAATACTGATTGTATCGTTCCTGTGCGGCGGCAGAGGTCCCATCTGATATTTACCACCGTGAGTCTGCTGGGGGTGACGAGGGGGCAAGGCCAAGTCCCACGTGTCCGGCTGGAGAGCAGATTAAAGCGCTCTGAAAAGCCACACACTGCTGCCCGCAATGAGAAAAATAATAATGTGGACATGGCCTTCCCTTTATGACAGTAACAACACATTCTCCAGAGACCAATCTTTTTTTATCAATTCCAAAGAGTGACAAACAGCGCGCACCCAAAGCCAGAATTGTGAGAGAGGATGTATGGAGTATTTATGATGCTTGTGTGTCCTGCAGGCGATGATGACAAAAGCAGTCAAACAAACTTATATTACTATGTGCCGTTTTTTATCCAAACAGGTACATCGTAGCTCGTTACTTCTTTCAACATGAATGAGAGCTGCACCATACAGGAAATCCTTGAGAAAAAAAAAGCATGAATCAGATCCAAACTAGAATTACCTAAAGTGGTATTTTGGCCAAAATTCATAATAACGTGACTGAGGCTGCAGGATGATGTGGTTTTTTCATATTTTTTAAATACTTAAGAACTGAAAAAAGTCATTCCACTTGTAGAAAAGAAACAAGATATTGTCATCCAGTGTCAGTGAAATAATCAGGTCCTCCACTCGAGTAAAGAATTAATATCATGGTGTGAAAATACAAGTAAAGCATTCAAAATTTTACTTGAAGCTGCTGTAATTAATATTTTTTAATTCAACAATAGATTGAATTAAATCTGTAATATAAAAGTGACACTCTAACTGATGAATCTGTAGTTTCTCAGCTTTATGAAGCATTTTAGCTTCTCCTCCAGCTCATTGTTTTAGTCAAACTGCACTGAAACTTTACTGTTTTTGTTAAGTCTCAAGACAGGTTGAAGCAAAAGTATGAAAGCACTGTCAGCAACTTGTAGCAAGTGTCTGAAATTTATTTTTGACTCACCAGGCCATTCAGGTACCTTTGCTCTTCAACCTTACAAACAAATGCTTCCACACCTGAGCTTTTAAACCAGTTGGACTTAGAGATGCACGATAAATATCAGGCCAATAAGTTACCAGCTGATAATGGGACATTTTTATAATGATGCATTATTTCAATTGTTAAAATTATCACTGATAAATAGCGCCGATAACGCAAAGCCAGACTGCTTTCATTGACTTAACGAGGGCAGCATCGACACAACCGACACAGTGAGTGGCGGTACATTTAACTTTAAACTGTGTTTGCGAGCTGCCAATAAACACAGAGAAGAAGAAAAACTGCAGCACGCTGTCAAGACGGCAAACAGTGCCAGAGGAAGACAACAGGATTGCACCAAGAGTCTGATCTCCAACCACCGGACATAGGTTAGAAACAGCGCTGAAGGATCGTCTCCAGAGTGTTATCATGAGCTAATAAACAGCAGCAGCTAACATCCAACACCAAATTTTTAAAAGGCTCAACTTTGTTGTTAAACTTATTAATAAACTCTCACCATGTGATGCTATGCTGTGTGTGAGACACAGCCACTTGTTTGTCTGAGTTGAGTATTAATGAGTGAGTGTCCAGTGATTACATACTGTAAAATTAGTAATAAGTTAACTGCATTAATTTATTAATTTGAGATCACTTTACAGTTTCCTGTCTGTATGAGCATAACAAAATGATGGGGAGCTGATGTGCTAGGCTGTGTTGTTTTAACATCTCCAACAAGTAAATAGAGAGCAGCCTCTCATCTGCATATTTGCTCTGACAAAAGTCAAGACGCTGAGCGGACCGGGCGTAGGGTTTCAAACTGAGCAGAGAGTTATTATCTTCACCATAGGGTTGGTTTAAGTTGTCTGATGCTACCGTATGTGTTGGTTAGCTGGTCTTGTTTGTTAACACACTGTCGATCACTGTTGTAACTTCCTTAACATTCATCTCTGAGTGACGGGTGACAGCAACAAAATCAACCTCAAACCAAAAATCATGATGAGGATAAAATAACAGATTAGCTAGAATATTTAAAGTTATTAAATGTTTGTCTGTCATTTGTCATCACTGATGAGCCCAAACACAATAGTGTGTGGCAGCTGTGTTGATCTTCGTCATCAGTGAATCAGACCCTTCAAGAAACTCTGAGTGTGTGTGTGTTTGTGTGTGTGTACAGTTGTCAGATAAAGAGCCTAAAATCAGATTTGATTTAGATGTGTGATGGTGTGTGAAGGGGTTGTGGATCCACACTAATGTGACAGTTTGAAGATTACACTGTGACCACGCTTTGTGTAACAACTAAAGTTCTTGGGAAGATCAGCATTTGAGCCCACGTCCATCGCAGACTCCAGCAGGAGCTAAGTATACAGAGTGCAGACTGAGCGGACAGTTCTGTGTCTGTGTGAACACAAGTTACACATGTGTAAGAGCCACATTTTGCAATTACGTTATTAGTGGAGATAAATTAACATGGAATAAGAAAAGGCGAGAGAAAATATTGGGCTTTTTTTTGTTTGTGTTTTTTCCTATTTGGAGATTTAAGTGGAGACACTACGGGTGTGCAGCACCTAATGTCAGTGTTTCCTGAAAATGCTATAATGCCTAAAAAGTAGGGCTGCCCCTGACTCAGAATTTTCCTCATCAACTAACAGTCGTCATTTAAGGCCATTAGTCGACTAGTCACCCACATGTTTACAATATTAATGTACTTATTAAATGATATATTTTGGTGGTTTGAGTTGAAGCTGTGAGAAAGAATAGTATCAGTAACATTGTTAACACTGTGCTACATTACAGAGAAATACAAAACCGTACTAATGAACTGTTTGTTTTTGTTTTCTGTTTTTGTTTTTGTTTTCTGCGACAATGCGACCAATGAAATCTTGACGACTAATGACCACTCTGGTCAACTTACATTTGGTCGACTATTAGGCGGTAGCCCTAATTAAAAAAAGAGATTTTTTTGCCGTGTCTTGAAGAATAAAATGTTATTTAAATCAGGTTATGAATGATAAATGAATAACGTATTCACTAAAAACCTTCAGAATACAGACAGGAATAAAAAGAATGGGAAAGTTTGGTGTATGTAACTGCTGCTTACGTGGAAATGTTTGGCTCAGGCTTCAAGAAAAATCTCATTTAAAAAGAAAATGTGCCTCCAAGATATGTGTTGTAAAATTTCATACATTTTTAGACCAAGAATAAGACATGACAGTTGAAAAGGATGAAACCTTTCCCAAACTGATATCGCCATTAAACTTCCCGAGTTGAGTTCATACTTTAAGATAATTATTTTTTGCATTTTACGTTTTAAGAAGTGTTCATATAGGCATTATCTATGAAACGTACATACATTTTCATAACAGAAATCTGAACATTAGATAAGGCCTAGGGTTGCAGCAATATACCAGTTTCAAGGTACACTGTGATACCGTGTACATTCGCTTATCTACAATACTGAAAAAAAAAAGCAACTGGATGTTGAATCTCCCCTTTAATTTAGTTATTTTCTGAGGGGAGACTTTCTACACATACTTCCATAAATGAAAAGGTTCAAGTTCAAATGATATTAATAAAACATTTGTTCAACCAAAAATAACCCTTCTGTTTTCATTTCTTTAAGGGTCATTCCAACTGATAATAATATCATTCTGTAATACCATGATACCGTGAAACCGTGATATTTTCTGAGATGGTTATTGTACCGTGAAAATTTTATAATGAGGCCAAGCTCAAAATTCTTGTTTCATTTTGTTGAAAAATTTGAGACAAAGGATTTTATAGAGGAAATTTCTTATAATCACCTGATAAATCACCCATTGATACCCCTCTAATCCCTGTCCCCTTCTCCTCAAGAGGCTCTTGCCTTTTACCAGGCTGCCATTGTAAATAAGAATTTCTTCTTAATGACTTGCCTGGTTAAATAAAGGTTAAATAAAAAGTTAAAAATAAAATAAAATTTAAAAAAACTTTTTTTTCTCATGGTTTCAGGAAATAAATTAAATCTGGCTATGAATGACATATGAACAAACGTCTCTGTATAAAACTTCAGAATATAGAATGAAAATACTCAATTTGAGAAAATAGCTTTTAAAAATATGTATTGTAAAATTTCATACAAAATTTTAGACGAAAAATAAGACACTGCAGGTGAATAGGGTGAAACTTTTAACCAACACATATCACCATATCCTCAGAATATAGATAGAAAAAAAACCTCAATTTGAGAAAATGGCTTTTAAAAAGTTTTGTAAAATTTCATACAATTTTAGACAAAAATAGGGTGAAACTTTTAACTAATAGATATCACCATGATTAGATAGATTATTCACATTGAGATGATTATGTTTTGCATTAAGTTTTTTTTTAAAAATGTATTGATGTATAAATGTTTAAATATGCAAATGCTAAATTTTCTATTGACATAAATGCTTTTTATTTTATTTCATTTACTTGTTTATTTGACAGTGACAAATGCATACAACACTACTTCATATGTAAAATACAAAGTAGATACAATGCATACAGGTTGCTAAGCATGGCTAATTTGCAACCTGTTTGCATTAATTTTCAGAACTTAAACACCTAGATTTGTACTTTGCACTACTCTGAAGGAAGACATGTTATAGATGCAAAAATAGCATAAAATCCAAAATGGACAAGTGCATGAAAAAACTTGTGTTTCCCCTCAACAAAAATATATCTTTAATATAAGAAAGGTATGGTACATGGCTGTTTCATGTCAGGACGAGACCTACAAATATATAAAGACCAGAAGGATATGTCCATACATAACACAAAAAATGTCTGTATGCATTTGGCAAACAGAAACCGAGTCTATTCCTTTATGTGGCATTTTGAGGAATATTCGTGCGTGTTAACATAAATGAACTTCATCTAGACTTAATCACAGTCATCAAGAAGACAAACGACCCGAACTGAGGAGAAAAAAATGGCCAAATTATCTTAAAAATTGAGTTTAACCAAGTTAATGACCTAAAATTAAACATTTATATTAAAATGTATTGAGGAGAAACGGTCACTCTGTGATGTAAGAGAGAAAGAGAACCACTTTGATGAATGTTAGCGGTATATTGAATATTAAAAGTGCACAGACTCCTAAATATTTCAACACAATAAATGCATATTCAAGACAAAAGCTATAAATCTCTGCGAGATCTCTGCACACTGAGCACAATGGCTCCTGATCCTTTTCTCGCATCTCACATTATGGAACGCTGCAAAGTAAATAGGCACCACATTGAAGGAGTAAAAAAGAGGTATAAATAGATGTTGTTATTCTAAACCATCTAATGTGAAACAACATAATTTTCCTGACAAAGCTTCCCGGCTTCTTTTAAACCAAACACAGCGCTTTAATACGGCCTTTTGTTTCGCCTGTCTTTCTGTTCTATTATTGCAAAGAATTGTTGCTCTAAATCTACAGAGGAACTCACATGCTCGAGATTAAACTGGTCACCATAATCAGGCTGCAGAATTTAATTGTAAGAGCCTCTGCTGGCACTGTTTTCTCTCTTTTTCTGTCCTCCTTGACAAAAATCTGACAGTGGCTTTGCATGGCAAACCTGTTTAATGAATGACTAATCCAGGAAGAGCGCATTATGGCAAACTGTCACACACACATTGTACCAATATTAACTTGAATTTACATTATCATCCTCTGGTAATGCTGGAATATTTGGATTTCCATTAATGCATGGCCTTTCTGTGTGAAAAGCAAACAGCAGTGAACTAAATCTGTTTTTCCCCCCTCTTTTGATTGGATGTTGGTGTTAACGCTGTACAGAGGAGCTTTCTTTATTGGGATGACAGCTCCGAGGCTTCCCCACTCCTCGCAATCAAGCTCACAAACAAAAGACCCCGCTTGCATTACTCAAAAACCTCTTCTCAAGCAGCAAAGCCAAACTCCTATTACACCATTGTACTGGTGCTGTAAATCAACGAGAACAATGAGGAGAGGCACAATCACACAGGCCGGCACCATCATCCATATAAAACATGAACCCCAAGAACAATGCATCAGACACTCGTGTGAAAAACTACTTTCCTCCTCCAGTTATTTATTGTGTTTATCTTCTAGCTCTCTATTCAGTGTTTATATTTTTATTATCCTATTTCTGACACACCAGACGCAGAATAAATCCACAAGGCAGACGTTTGCTTTTTCCGGAGGGTGCCCTACATGACCATAAGGTGTAGCGGTCTGCACTAAAGGTGGATCTGCTCAGCACACATCAGACACATTTGAAACATTTTAATATATTATCTGTCTGCTTTGAACCGCGTGACATTTGAGCTGTTGTGACGCATCAAGAAAACAGTATGTAGGAAATGTAAGTATCAGCGTATCGAATAGACTGTGAAACTCTTTCATAATATTGCAATAGAATGATATAATAAATGTGTGTAAATGTGTTAGTTCTAGCCTTAATTCACTGGTTTAGATTTAAAGCGTCAATTCACCACAAAAAACAAAATACATATTTTTCCTCTTACCTGCAGTGCTATTTATCAGTCTAGATTGTTTTGGTGTGAGTTTCTGAATGTTGGACATATCGGCCGTAAAGCAGAGGTGGGTGGATTGATCCTAAAATATTGATACTATCGATGCTATGTTTATTTAATTTTGAAGATTGATCCTAGTGTCAATCAACCTGGTCTTACTCTGAAGTCGGCACAACATGGCCAGACATGAAAAAAAAGTTAAGGCGGGGAAAAATCGAGTAGGGTGGGAGTGGTGGTGGATGGGTCAATCAACCACAGACTTTCACCCAGGAGGTTGGTGTTCACTTCCTGTAAGAATGGAAAGCCAAACCCTGTTCTTTTTTCCTAAACCCAACCATGTACTTTTGTTGCCTGAACCCAGCCATGAACCTGTAATTTGCGGTGTAGCACTGCTGTAGTGCGTTTATTTTTAAAGAGACCGTATGCACACAGATTTTCTTTTAGGATGCGTTTCCTGTGAAAACAGACATGTATTTTGAAAAAGGAAATGCCAAAACAGGCAGAACATCAACAACCAACACTTGCTTTACCAAAGAAGGACAATTTGGAAAGCTCTGCCTGTACCCGTATGGTCTGCTGACTCTGTTACCAGATAAAAACACACCTGTTGAAACAGGCGTTTGGGTAACTTGTATGTACATGCTCTGTATTTTCTTTACGGTTTGTGTATTCTTGTTGTGTACTCTAATCTTTTTCATGATGTATTAACAGTTTTGCACTTGTAACTATGTGGCTCAGGTGGTTACTTTACTGTATCTTCTGTGTCTTATTCTTGTATGTTGTATATTGCCCTTATAAAACACTTTATGACCAATGCCTGCGAAAAGCACTATATTTTACTACACTTTACAATTTAACTGTCTGGTTGAGCATGGCTTTGATGTAAAAAACAAAAATCTTCTGAAATGAATATATATATATATATATATATATATAGATATATAGATATATATATATATACATACATATATATATATCTATATATATATATAGATATATATATATAGATATATAGATATATATATATATGTGTGTGTATTGGATAACATTAAATGCATCATTTAACAACCATTAGTTAACATAAGCATTTTTATTTTGTAGCAGAATGTCAATTTTAATCACATTAGCTTAGCTTCACTAGCGTTGCCATAAAAAGACAGTTATCTGACCTTTATTAGACTTTTTATGAATCTGTTTAGTGAGACATTTGAAATTATAACATGCTGAAAATTTGTGGTGATTTGAAAATTGCATGTCTGGGGTGACGTTTTTTGTTTCAAACTTCCTGACACAGCGACATCTAGTGGATTCTTTTTAGCATAACATACCTTAAATGGTAGCGATGGCTCAGTCAGGTTAAGTTCAACACATATTTCATTAAGATATAGTGACTAGGGATGCACGATATTGGAATTTTTGTAGATATCCGTTATGCCAATATATAAAAACTCATATGGCTGATAACCGATATCAGTAGCTCTGTTTTTCCCCACCTAATTTTTGTGATCATCAAATCTCATCTGTAGTGGAATAAACATCATATAATGCATGTGTACTCTTCTCGCGATGGCCCACCAGCAGATGAAGACATGAAATACAATACTTTTCAATGTATGCGATATTTATTCATTGTGGAAAATAAGAAAAAGCATGTGTGCCGATTCTGATTATCGTGCATCCCTAATAGTGACTCAAAATGAGCTCTACTTAGTGGTTGAGCAAAACAGTAAAGGGTTAAGTGATAAAAAACCTGTTTGGGTCACCTACTTTATGTTTGAAATAAAATGTAAATCTGAGTCTAGAATAATGCCAGGCATGTTACTTCAAATTTAATCTCAGGAGTCAGATCCAAAAGCTTGCAAGAGAGTAAATCCCTTTTAGCTTTAATGCTTTACTGCTCCTGTAAACAGATATTTAAAATATAATGACTTGCACCAGATTGTTGTAAAAGTACAAGACATTTTATAATTTGGGTTTCTAACAAATTAAAACACCATGATGCCTTCCAGAAAACCAACACTGATTGTTATAAAGTACCATTATACTGACTGATCACCATGAGCTATAGAGTTTTATTCATTATGTGGTTGTCACCCTGTGTGTGTGTGTGTGTGTGTGTGTGTGTGCAGGGTATATATATCACCCAGTGCTAGTACCCTATATAAGTATTTGTCTCCATCAATCCGCACCACTTAGTAATAATGCTTACACTTAGTTTAGTATGGTGGCGGCTTTTCACCAGTCACGCATAATGACGAAAGAGTAGGTGTGGAAAGGACATCCATAAGCCCGAGACAAGCGGAGTGGTGCCGGGGAGACGGAAGAGCAAAGCAGCAAGTTTTGAATATTACTGACCCAGCACTTGGAAAAGGCAATGCACAACAAGACGAAAAATGAATGCTTTTTAGTCTGAAAATCCTTTCACCCTCTCACATTCAGCAGATCAGATTAAGAGAGAGGTTTAAGAAGATTTTGACACGCACAAAAAAACTTCTGAGCCATGGGAGGGGGTGAGTCGGGGAAGGTGGTAGGGAGCAGTTTGTAATTCAGTGGCTTCAGGCAATTCATCACAGAAATTGAGTTTCTAATGCAGCATCTTGTGAATTCCTTTTGCCCTGTCAACGTTTTAATACATTACATTGAGAATGTAAATCATGTTTGAAATTTGGCACAAACTACACAGCCCCCTCTGCACTCACTCGCACATGCTAGTCTCCCGTTATACACACACACAGTATGCACAGGGTAACACGTGCACACATGTATGTGTCATATAAACATACTGCAGCCAGAGCTTTCCAGGCAGAACATCCCTTATGTCCTGTTATTTATACATCAGATTATCTAATAAAAACCAGGGATGCATGATATATATATATATGTTTTTTTAGCCAATACTGATGACTGATAATTACCTACATTTTTGTGTTTTAAAAATAATTTTATAACCAGTAGTTTATGCACACCGGAGGGTAAGAAAGGGTAATGGTGCTTTCACACATGCCCTGTTTGGTTCAGTTCAGTCGAACTCAAGTTTGTTTGTCCCCTAGGTGTGGTTCGTTTGGGCAGGTGTGAACATAGCAATCGCATGCAAACAACCGGACTGAGACCTTCTTGAAGAGGTGGTCTCTGGTCTGACACCTAACCTTTCACAGTGTTATGACACCCCACTGATTGACCAGACGGCACCTGTCCTGGTGGTATGATATGTGCTGAAAGGCATCAGTTTGAAACGCTGCCGGTGACAACGTAATATAAGGAGCTGGGAAGTCCCAACACGGTGGATGGGAGGGGTGGTGGAAGAGTCCAACAAACCCCGGACTTTCATCCGAGAGCCCGATGTTAGCTTCCTGTTTAAATGTAGAGCCAAACCCAACACATTCTCATTCCGACCTCATCACATATTGACGCTTAGTCAGGGACTTTTCACGTCCACACATAACATGCAAGGTACCCTGGGCTCGTCTGTTGTTGATGCTCGTGGACGCCATGTCAACTTCTGCCCGTGACATGCATGCACACACGTGGTTGGGTTTAGGAAAAATAATGGTTTGGCTTTACTTTTATACCGGAAGCAAACACCAGCCTCCCAGGTGGAAGTTGCTAGTTGCTGGAGGAGATTTTGGAATCCACCAGCCACAGTGGCGGTTGAACAAAAAAACAGTCAGCTTAGATTTTAAAAAATACAACAGATACAACTGCGTTCAATTGCATGTGAAGTTTTGGAATCTGTTGTGTAACATTTCTTTTGAAAACTTTAAATTTTCCTCGTGTCTTATTTACAGTGATAAAAAAGGAGGCGAAAGTCAGCAGCTTCTTTGTAAAAAAATCCTGCTCTAAATTTTAAAGATACGGCACCTAATGTTAGAGGTGAAAACAGAGAAAACACATCACCCAGAGCTGATTCACATCCTCTTGAGCTGAACGACCAGAAGTACTTTGCGAAATGAGTGGATGTTCAACAAGTTTGTTGTCAGATGACAAAAGTCAACAATTTCTCAAACAACCCACATTTACACATTTACCTCCCAGTCTGATTTTCTGTCATGGGCAACAGTTCTTGATCTTGATCACTTGATTACAGAAAGTAAAAACATGACAGCATGTAACGTGGAGAAAGTGTCTGGCTCCTTCCCACCCTCTGCCTCTCTGTTGATGCTCTATGCAGAAATAAGATGAATAACCTAAGTAAATAAAAAGATGTAAACCTTTTTCCAGCACTAGATTCGTCTGAAAGGCCAACAGACTCTGCCCACAAAGATTTTTGATTGTTTCAAACCTACTTAATACTTTTATATTCACATTATAGTTTTGTGTGCTGTGCTGCAAACCTTTATACCTCTGTAGCTCCAGTGCTGTGTGCGTACAGCCCTGCTGTTTGTTCTATATCATTTTCCGTTTAAATGTTGTGCAGCTGTATCTTTTCAAAGAGTGAAAAAAAAATCTGTCTTTGCATTTTATTTTGATCAGTCTGTTTTTATGAAAGTGCTTGTGACATCTTAAATGTGGCTTTGACTTGCAGCTAGGGTTGTCACGATACTAAAATTTCAAACTCGATATCGATACCCAGGAAAATATTCAATACTCGATACCATTTTCGATACAGCAGCAAAAAATTAAGAGGCATGTCATTTTTTAAATAAAGATCAGAACAGTAACATCAATGATAACAACAAAAAATCCCCCCCAAATAAATAACAACCTATAAACAAGATATGTCCATATAAATGTATTTATCTACAGCCCTGTTTATTTTCTGTGCTTCTGGTGAATCGGCACCATATTTTTGTTGCTGATCAAATAGAGTTGGCAGTTTAGGCTCAGGATGCTCCTGTTTGTACCTCACTATGTGATCAGAGAACCAGGGGTTACGGGAGAAACCAAACATTTTTTCAGCTTCAATCTGTGACTTTACAGTTAACATAACTTTTCAGACACACATAATTGTGTTGTCCTGTTAAACTAACATTGTCTATTAATGTTACAGACGGGCATGACTGATAAAGTTTTCTGCTTAGCTCCCACATTAACGTTAGAAGTTATATTTTAGTTTGATGCCGGCGACATCAGCTGCTCGGCTGCTAGTGAGGGGAGGGGCTGTACCTGCCGTCTGCAGCGTGCTGTGTTCACTTCACTAAATATTTCCAAAGAGCACTTTTTCCTTTATCATTTTTGACCAAAACTGGCTGCTCTGATCCTCTTGCAGCCACACTGGCCATTTTACAGCAACAGAAATGTGTGCATGCAGGCACAGCGACGACAACAAGCCGGCATGCAGCGAGGGCTCTGTGCCTGCCAGACGCCGCCTGCACAGCGCATGTCCGTCGGACCCGTCGCGCGCACCCGACAGGCGCTGAGGTGGCGTGCACTGTTAGTATCGATACTTTTGTAAATTAGTATTGTATCCGGATACAGCGTTTGAGTATCAATACTTTTCAGAGTATCGATACTTTTGACAACCCCACTTGCAGCTGAAAACATGTCGCCCATTTCAAAGAAAATATCAAGATATATATCGTGTATCGCCATTCAGCCTGAAAATACCAACGTACAGCCCTTGCTGAAAGGCCGGTGGCAGTAAACAGGATGGATATCAGCTGATATCAGTGTGCAGATGACACAGTGGTGCATGCCTAGAAAAAAGATTAACAAAAAATGTGTTACTGATTTTAAAAATCATCAATTAAATGTTTGCCTGATATTTTTTGGAGGCTTTCTCAGTAATTATTGTACATTTTAAATAGATTGCGTATTGTTTTTGTATCTGTCACATCCATACAGCTGCTCACATTCACACTAGGAGAGAGTATATATAGTGTATATAACTGATACCTACATCAGCAGTTGGAAGCCGCCCATCACACTCTGCTGTTGTTCGCCACAGAGCAGCTGGGGTGAGGAGAGAGGTTATGGGAAACATGATGGTACTGTAGGGCAACATTAAAGGAGCAGAAAGCATTACACATTCACTTCCCTCCCCACATTTTTACGCTCTAGTGATTCTGGTCCAGAGCCTGCTTTGCTAACCTTTAGGCTACTACAGCCCCAATTAAACTTAAGTATAACAACAACTCCTCCAACAGTGGGTTTCTCAAGTCAGTCATTCTTCATAATGCTTTTTTTTTGCTACCACTTGTGCAAATACAGCGCTGTAAGCATGTCTTCTTTGGTGGAGTGTGGCACTCGTGCTGCTCCGCAAGGTAAAGTGCACAATGAGCACATTTGCTTCAAATACGGTACTATCATTTTCAGAGTGGGGGATCATAGTATTCAAATCCGTATTTAACCTTTCAAGGCAGGAGGATTATGCAGCAAAGTCTCCATTCCGAGCGGTTTCCTCGCCCCCTACTCCCCTGCCATAATAATGATCATTATCATCATTGTGTGAAAAGAGGATTATCATATCGTTATATAAACCCAGGAACACCCCGACTATTATGAAGTAATTTCACTCTCATCAGTGGACCAGTGCTGTGTACGACAGTCGGCTGAGCTGTCACAGGTGACCACGGCGCTCCTCCATCACTCTGTGAGCTGAGAAGAAGGACAGAGAGCCAACGTCTCGTTTGAACCACAACATCAAAAAGATTAGAAAGTGGAAATCATCGCCTCAAAAATGGCGTCTTAAAGGACTTCTGTAATTTCCACAGCAACTTTTTGTGTGTTTGATGACAGTAAATGATCCTTTCTGCGTTGCTTGTGTTTTTAGGCATTACATCAATGATGATTGTCCCAAAACGGCTGGTTCTACTCCACAGTGAGAAAAAGAAACAGGTCTTAAAGGTCCAGTGTGTAGGATTAAAGGGGATATATTGGCAGAAATGGAATATAACATAATAAGTATGTTTCCTTTAGTGTATGATCACCTGAAAATAAGAATTGTTGTGTTTTCTTTCTTTGTTGTGTTTCTGTTTATATCTACACAGGGAGCAGGTACTCGATCCTGGAGATCACCATGTTGCACTACCATGTATCTATAGTAGCCCAGAAAGGACAAACCAAACACCGGCCTCCTCCATAGGGTCATTCGCATTTTGTTTCATTTTTGTGTCATGTTGGTGAAGATTCTCAGTCATCCAGGTCATGGTAACCTTAAATTCTATATAGTAGACAACAGGACATGCTTGAGTTTCTTGAAGACGTTATAGGTCGTCGTTGAGGTCACGTGAGTCGTTGACCCATCTGGCCATTTTGTGTGTCGTTGGGGTTAGACAGGTCCAGGTGAGAATTGGTGTTAAGTCATCTGGGAAGGGATGCCAAGACTGCACTGTAAGTGGGTGATAAATGATATTGTAGGCCACCTCCTCTGTTTAACAATGGTCGTTCCAGTGTGACGCACATGGCTTCTTTCAAACCATCTGGCCTAGTGTCAGTACGTTAGAACTGAAGAAGTTTCTTGAATGAGAGGCAAAACATCTTCAAGAAACTCAAGCAAGTCCCATTTACGATGTAGCACTTAAGATCATTTTTGTCACTTGCATTTTTCGTGCGAGGAGTAGCATAGAAGAAACACTGATTTGTTACATGAAACAGCTTTATTGAGTGCTTTTCCTGGTTTTAATCAGCTGGTCTGTTTTGCAAAGGAAGAGAACTCTGGATAATTCAGCTCCCAGTAAAAACCTCCTGAACAATGAACACTGATGGAATTCTAACCAGGAGAAGTTTCAGCGGGTTGTGATCTGCAATCCTCACCGCGACACTGTAAACCCTAATCAATCCATGACATAAAATTTTGATAGAAAGTCTACACAAATGCCCCAAATTGTTAAAATGACATAAAAATGTTCTATTTATATGACACAAAAACTCATCACTTGTGAGCTTGACATACTTTTTAATGGTAAGTAGACAATTTTTGAGTTAATTTGACAAACTGACGAAGCCGATTTCGCCCGATACGTTTAAAGCCAATAAACAACACTGTCACTGTGCACTTAATATTATTGTGGTATGTTGGGGCTAAATGGGCATTTCCAAACACAAAAGGCTTATCGATATATCAATCTAGATCGATGGATCGTCACACCCCTACATGTTACCAATTACGCAGTGATTAATGTTCCTCTATTTCACAGTGGACACACAGGAGGGTCTGCTCAGTCAGGTGGGAAACCTGGTGAAATTCTGTGTTCCCGTCCGCAGTTTGACTTAATATCGAATCGGTTTGAAAATGTTCACACAGTCTCAGCCCTAACCTGGTGCAGTTTTGGAAAGAATGTGGAAATTTGTAAAGTGTTTATTGTGAACAAAGACTTGAAATTTCATTTGAGAAAAGTTAAAAAATATTTGTGTATGATGTCAATGATAGATTTCAGAGAGAAAGAAAATTGGAAATGGAAAGTGAACCCTCTTGGAAATGTGTTAGATGTGTAATATGAGATGTCGAACATCAATCCTTGTATCATTTTGACATTATTTTACAGCAGCTTTCTTTTACTGTCCAGCTTGGACGAAGCAGCGTCCCTTAGGAAAGAACTAATGGGTCCATTTGACCTCCTCCCAGACGATCCTGCCTCGAACACTGCGAGCATAAAGGTTGTACGGTACTGTATTCATTCTTTAATGCAGCTGGTTTGCATATAAGCAGTTTCCTTTCTGAAAGGGACACTAGCACCAATATTGTGGATAAAGTCAGCACTACTGGACACTGATTACACAAACTACCTAACGCTACTGACAAACACACAGTCGCCTTATTCAAAGGGTGCTTTTCTTTCGCTTTTCCCTTCTAATTATTTACAAAAGTGCCGCATGCTGTCATTTTGAAACTCAATAGCGAGGTCAGTCCTGTCACTCCCAGGAAACCCTATGTTTCTGCATCTCTGCAGGTACAGTCTTAAACATATGGACTCCTTTAATTAAATCATACCTTGACTCAGTCCTTCTCTCAGTCTTACTGACAGCAAGGTCATTAAACTATTAAAGGGAGTCACAGGCAAAATTGTTGTGAGCAGATTGAGGCAGGAAAGGTTAATTAAATGGCCATTGCTTCTCCTTACCTCAAGCAAATCAGCATTCTTCTATCCCAGACAGGCCAATGCGACAGAATGTGGCTTTTTTTTCCCCTCCACGCTGCACAAGATGTGTGAGCTCACGGCTATTTCTTTCTGTGCTAAAGGGAAAACATGGTTTATCTTAAAAAAAAAAAATCTCTCACAATGCTGATACAAAACTGTGGCCTCCTCCTGTGAACCCTGCAACACAGTAAAACTAAGGAACCAAAAGTGGTGAGATAGCACCTCTGTGTCTGGCGTGGTTAAGGACAAATCGTTTTAGAGTGCCTCAGAGATAATTCTAAAACATCCAGATACTGTACGCGTAGGCTTTTCTTATTACTGTTTGCAGAAAGGGTCAAGACTTGCCATCATGAAGCTTATTTCAAATAATTAGCTTTTAATTCAGCAGCGCTGTTTATTGGGAAATTAGTCTTATGTTCAGTTTAATTTGTCCTTGTAAAATTCCAAAAACACTGAAAAATATAAACATGCCTTGACAGACTTAAGGTATGCAGAGAGCTGAACGGCTTAGTGCTATGAACAACAACATCTGCAGGTTTAGTACTGACAAGGTTTGTCGACCTCACTGTAGCTGACAGACATTTCCTTTAAGTATCCAAACATTCACTGCAAATCAAATATTACCATGAAACACAAAGATATTCATTCCTTTTAAACACTGAAAAAATGTAATCTCAACATTCTTCTCCACCCTGCAGCTTCACCTTCCTGGTACTGTTAAGATTTTGCGGTAGATTAGAGACGAGATGGAATCTGTATTGTGGCTACAATCACAGCCCACTATTATAGCCACCTTTGCATCAGACAATACACGGTTTAACTGTAGACAGCTCTGATGGATCCAACAACAGCTGGAAGTGATACTTTACAGACCTGGAGAATTTTATCTTTTCCGTACCTGCTGCTGGAATTTCACAACAACCTCTCAGTGTTTTGTCTGAGAGTTATCTTCAAAAGCTGACTTTGTCTTTGGAATAATCTGCACATGGAAGATATACAATGAATACCAAAACTGTTAAATTACTACGTACTCCAGGATGGTTAGGAATGTCATAGTGTTTAATCACACCCCCAAATCACAATTAGGATAAAAACTAGGATGCTGCACATTTCATTGGCCTTAGAGACACTTCTGGGTGTCATTAGCAAACTCATCTGTCTGATGGAAAGAATAAAAATAAACTAATAATACTGTATGGCTGTAGTTAGGCACCAGGATGCTAACATGCTTATGTTTAGCAGGTGATATTTACTGTTGTCACAATTCGGGATGCCATGAGGACCGATACTTTGACAACAAGTCAATGCGTCCCTACCTAGTCGATGCCAAAATTCTGAAAATGTAACACTGCTAGTTTTTCTCCAGTGTTGTAGGTACCGGGGATGCAATTCTTCCAGACCTGACGGAGCAGCATATAGGAAGAGCTGAAAATTGTTCAACTCTGGGTAAAACGCTGCACTCATCACTGTAATTTCTTACCAAGCCATCCAATGATAGCGGAGGAAGTGTGGGACAAACAGCCTATCACAAAGACAAACACGTCTTACACGTACAAGTGCTGAACAACAAAAACAGGAGAAGAAATATGTTAATATACCGTAGGCTTTATATTGATATATGTTTCCTCAACCACGAAATCTCATGAACCTACACAGACTAGTAGTTTGTGTTTGAGGCGGATCATCAGGGATTAATAAAAAATGTTTTTAATAAAGAAGCAATGTTTAGTACATGGGATTTATTGTTTTGTTTTTGTTTTTTACCCTGGTAACAGACTGGGTATTGGAAATCGTGGAATTTCACTGGTATTGCCATCATTAAATGTCTGATACTGTGACATGCGTAGTCACAATTCTAATGTTGTATTTTAGCATGTTAGCCTTTGTAGCTCTAAATGCTAAGTAGTGAGGCTGATGGGAAGATATTTGGTCGTTAACCAAAAAAATTGGACACATTGAAAGTTTGACCCTGTGATGGCGTTAGTTATTACAATCCTTCCAACACCTGGGAAGATGTTTAACTCAAATCAAAAATGCAAATTAGGAATGTCAGTTTAGGTTAATTTTGCTTGTTAATAATAGACACCCATTAACTGGTAACTAACCAGTTAATTTTTAAGAAAAAAAAATTATGTGAATGTTGTGTGATGTGCCTTTCCTTTCCTTGCACATGCAGTGAGTTTTAGCACCGCATTTCAAAACACTGTCCATCTAGTGGTGGTGAATTTTCAATGTTGTGTGATGTAAAAGTTTTTCTTTTTATTTTCTGTTGGCATTGTAACAGCCGCCTTAACATGGCTTCCACTGGTTAGCTAACTTTAGCCTTGGCTGCTCTGCACTGCACACCACCTCGGTTGGGTGATAGCTAGTTAGCAGTGTTGTTCACTACCAAAGCCACTCACCACCATGGGGATGGCTTACTGCTGGTAACGGCTCTCAGACACAGGACGGAGTAAGTGACTTTATTTTGGGCTGCAAAACAGCTTTAGCATTGTTAACAATGTTAGCAACACAGGCTGTGCTGACATTGCTAACTGTGCTAACAGAGCTAACAATGATAACGTACTTAACAATGCTAAAAAGGTTTTGCAGCTCAAAAATAAGCTACGACCTGTGAGGGAGACTTGGTGGGACAACACTGAAAGTTAAGGCGGTGGAGGTCCAAGTAGGGCGGATAGGAGGTGTGGTAGATGGGTCCAACAACCACCGACTTTCACCTTCCCATAAGATTGTGAAGCCAAATCCTGTTCTTTTTTTTTTTTCCTAAGCCCAACTACGTGCCTGCGATGGCAAAGTATAACCACATGCGAAGGAATGAAGGAAAAAAAACATCAATTTGCAGTGTTGTATCGATGCAGAGACTGTATGCGAACTGCACGTTTCCTGTGAAAACAGAAGTGTATTTTGACAACAGACAATGCATGTAACAAGCTGAAGCTGACACAGCGTTGTAGAACATCAACATCAAATGTACCCAGTGTACCTTGCACGTCAGCACTGCTAGCTACCTACCACCAGACCTGGTTGGTGCACAGTGCAGAGAACTGAGGAGTAACCTATAGACCAACACACGTATCCGTCAAAGATATTCTATGTGGTTAACAGTTAGCTGAAATCCCTACTGCCAACCTCATGGTGGCACTTGAGTAAGCGTCAGTGAGATACATCATCTGGGAACCATGAATGTCTGTACAAAATCTGTGCCAATCCATCCATGAATGAGATATTTCACTGCATAACTCTAATCCTGACCAGCTGTTGTCACTAGATGATAAGTTAGGAGACCCACAATGTCATTAAGAATCATCACTCTGGGGAGCATGAATGTCTGAACAAAATTTCACTGCAATCTAACTGACAATTGTTGAGTTTTTTCGGTTTGGAGCAAAATGGTGGCTCAACCAGCAGATGAACCAACAGAAAGACTTTGCCATCCCTGGCATCATGCTGCTGGTGTGAAGAAAAAATACTAATTACACACGAAATAAACAGCAGATCCTTTACAGTTCCTCAGTTTCCTGAAAGACTTCTGTCACACAGACCCACAACTGACCTGTAACTTGAAGATGCCTGTTATCAATAGCATGAAGCATGGCCTGAAGAATAACATCATTAAACTCTTTCATGAAGTGAATAAATTATAAAAAGGTACAGATGAATTGGTTTGAATGATTTCTTTCACATTTATCATTATTACCGATTCATTCTGAGACTGACCCCCCCAACAAATAGCTCTGACACTAGACACTGTGATATAAAAGTATTTAGCAGATTAAAAGGTAAGTGTTTTGAGGGGACTGAGTCTCGTTTTCAGGGAGGTTGAATTGTGTCATTTCCATTAATTGTTTTCATTAATG
The DNA here is from genome assembly GCA_026686955.1 of Epinephelus cyanopodus. Classification (NCBI taxonomy): domain Eukaryota; kingdom Metazoa; phylum Chordata; class Actinopteri; order Perciformes; family Serranidae; genus Epinephelus; species Epinephelus cyanopodus. The sequence continues at coordinate 10,096,581 of CM048920.1, forward strand.
TGGCTGATGTGAACCCCTTTGAAATTGTAACCATAAAAATGAACCTACAAGACTTGATTTTGAATTTGCACTTCTTTGCCTGCTCTCAGTCAATGATCTACGCAATACCATGCAACAATTAAGACAGTAACAAAGTGGTAGCAGAGACAGACACTGTAGGAGGAATAAAACCCTGACAGTCAACGCTGTTTATTGACAGCCATACAACTCCAACTCTTTGTCGTTGTGCCATCTGTCATATTTCATCACCTGCTAAAACCACCCTATTAAAGGTTTCTTCATTTACAAAAGTTGCATCAGAATGCTAATATCCAGCAATTAATGTTTATATTTGGAAAGAATTTCAATTTGTCTCATGTGAATGTTTGTTTAGCAACGAACAACAACACAGAGCCACAACAATACAGCAGGAGTTTCAGTACCATCCAGGGTTTATGTCATTTGTATTGCGATCAAAAAAACATGTTAGCAAAAATAATGGAAATGAAATCTTTATTTTACACAAAATCATGTAATAAAAGCAGGGATAAAAAGCTTATCGGTTTTGCAATAAAACTATGATGATACTGTTTTTTAATTATCATTACAACGGTGTTTGATTACCACACTTTGAAAAACTCATAGTAAACCAGGGCTGCCCCCTGATTCCGATAATCAGTTGGAGACCCGATAACCAGGTGGAGACCCCTCGGTTGACTGAGATTCCTAAAGGTTGGGCAGTTGGACTTATGGAAATTTTTTTGTCAGTCACTCAGTAAGTTTACATGACATTAGAAGAAAATTGATTTATTGTGTCAGTCTGACTAAATGCAGACTTTTAAAATCCATGTAAACATGTTAGTTCGACTGAAATTGCACTATACTAAATTTCTCAAAGTCGGATTAACACACCTGGAAAATGTGATTGGGAGTGAAATTCCTCCTGCATGTATACAGTCAATCAGACCCAAAATGGCCGGGCGCTCTGCACATGCTCCACAGATTCCACCCTGAGCTTCCCGGAAGTGGAATAGCATTAAATGTGCAGCAGAAGAAGCTCATAACAACATGGAAAAATCTACATCCAGAGCCGTGACTTTTTGGACCGACGAGAGGACACAGTTCAAGCTGTGTCAGTTGAAAGAGAAGAAAACATGAAATAGCGACCTGTTCAAACAAGTGACGGACCAGCTGGACGACACTGAATTTAATAGGACACTTGCTAACAGTAGCTAAGTGGTTCGTCAACTGTTTGGTCTGTGGCGTAATGGGCCAACTGGAAAAAGGTCCAATACTAACGAGCTGAAAGGGGGCATATCTCCACCTATCGTAGCATGTTCAAACTCTCAAACTACACATTGAAGGAATGAACAGTCGAGTATTCATATTGAACAGCCAAATCTAATTCAATTGACATAATTCTGAGTTGGGTACAGCCCTACAGTAAATACTGCCCAGCATCACCCAAAGTTAGCAACAGTCTCCCAGACACAGACACACAGACGCGACATGCAACATGAGTTTGTTTTACATCAATGATAGGCAGTGACAATGCTCCACGTTGTTTTCCTTGGGGATTTTCAAATTTTAATGGGAACGTTCTTTAGAAACGCACATTAATCACACAATAAAATAATCGCACTACACTATGCAAACACAAATACATTGTCTTAAACCAGGGTATGACATAAGTCGGCCTATATAAATGAAAATACATTTAAAAATAAAGATGAACCAGGGCATAAGCATACAGATAAAGATGTATATTCAGTTGGAGGATTTGGGGAAGAAAGTTGCATAATTTTCCATATTATATAGATAGATCTATATCATTATTGTTGATCGGCCATGAGTTGCTTTATATCAGCATTTCGTATATATCGGCAAAAAATCCAATATGGAGCATCCCTAGTGCTCAGGTGAGAAATGTCTTCAGTACTAGACGCTCACTAAATTGTGGCTATGCAATTTGTATAGCATAACTACAGCAAATAAACTTGACAGCTTCTGTGTAGTGTGTGATTTATAAGTGTGAAATGAGGATGAGCTTTCAGCCATTAAACATACCAGCAATGACCAGTATCATCATTCTGCTGGCTCCGTGAAGCCTCGAGCTACATGAAGACAACAGTAAAGACCGAAGCATAGCGTCCCAGGTGAGCTGTTAGAACTTGTGCCTGTGTAATTAAAAAGGATGAAAGTGCTGGACTCAATTATGAGATACGGTACATTGTTTAAGGCACAATGTGGTGGTCTACGCCGGCTATACTCAGAAGATGAAGTTAGCATGGCCTCAGCTTTTGTGCTCACATGGCATGCAAGCATGATCAATGAATTACTTCGTCAGGTGGAGGTGCCAAGTGGGCAAGGAGCTGCAGCACACAGGAGGCGCAGGTGGAATCTCAGCCTCAGGTTTGAGCTCACAGCTGCTCCGACAGTAGTTACAATGAGATTCACGAATCCCATGATGGACTGAGTGACTGGGGAAGATGGGGATATTTGTAGTGTTCACTTTGCAAACAGGTGAAAATGCAGTATCTAAATTGGATGCATGCACTCAACTAAAAGAGGGTTGCAGAGGTGCAACCAAGTCATTGTTTTGCAAGTCACCAGTGAGTGTCTCAAGTCAAGACTGCAAGAAACTTGAGCAAACACGCAACACGCTTTGTTTTCCTCCTTGTTATTGTGGTTATCGTAAATGTTGCTGGTCTACTCCTTGACATTGAAAAGAATGCCGTGATTGCACATCAGCTTTCTGTGGGTATCTTCTCTATTGTCGGGACTGCAACTGGGCCAAGGTACGTCAGATACATTTTAATTACAACACTCTTTACACAGCTAATCTGAGAAAATACTCTGTTAGAGAGCTGCGATACAATTAATCGTCATCAGTGTGCACAAGGGGTTCTTTATCCTGCTTTCACCAGGTATGATCATCCTGACTGTAAGGAGGGAATCTGCAGCACCCAATTCATCCACTGAAACAATAAGCATCACTTATCTCACAGTACAACAGATACCTGCCATTCTCTTGTCTGAGGACAATGTCACACCAAACTCTGTTTAAAAATGTGGCAATTTAATGTGGCCTTGATTGACCGCAAAGGTGCATTAATACACCATATATTGTTATATGACTCCTCCTTGTCATCTTGGCCTGTACTGCAGGACGAGGGAGAAATTTAAAAATGTCATGGTAAACTGCTGCTGCTGTTCCTGGAGCAGTATTTATCTGGGAGAGGCTTACCTTACTGTGGCTGCTGTGGTAACAGAGGTAAATTGTTGTTACTGATTCTGTGTTAACTGCCGTTTCATGTTTGTCCAAACAGTTGTGGGAAAAAATAATCTATTTACTATTCCATAGCATTTATGTTTGTTGGTCATCCTTTGAAATTCTTCAAAAACAATGTAGCCAGATTGAATATTCATTTGACTAACAATAAGATGTCACAAAGGCAATAAGCTTATTTTCTTTCACATTACTGGCTCTGCTTTGAAAGCTAGATTATTACTTGGTACTTTGTGGAGTTCAATTGTATGTCATTTTCAGGGAAGTAGACACACTTCAAGCCATGATCTAAATACCATAATAAACATGATTATGCCTAATTACTAATCCGATAATATCACGATACCTAGGGATTTTTTAAGTATGGTAATGCAACTTTTATAACACTAGGCCATTTAAAAGTTAAATCATACACTTCCAGAGATCCAGCAAACAGTGCACATCTCTTGTCAGTCAGTCTTTCTGTTCATTCAGCAGCATCATATACGGCAAAAAAAGGTAATAACTAATACTAATAACTAAACAATTTTTTTCGGCTTATTTTTAAGATTGTATTCCAGTGGCACACTTTGTGACCTTTCTCTGTGTAAGGTGTGATATCAAATAAGCTTTATTTACTTCCTTTCTAAAATGTCCACGTAAAATAGATTGAATAAAACATAAACTTTTAGAGTAAACTTTAACTGCTATATTTACTATTTGATTTATTTGTGGCAGTCACCACAGTACTGACACTGATCAGATGGCTTTTATGGCTTTTCTATTTCTTTCTTTAAAAAACAAACAAAAAAAAAACAACTGTTTAAATCAGGAAAAATGTATTTCAGTGTGGAGCTTTTCAGTCTGTACAGCAAGTACCCTCTACCTCAACAACCCTAACCCCCTAACCCAAACCCCTGCACCTCACATTGTGCAACCTGCAAAACGCTTTCTGTGAAATCGAGGCCTAAGTCATTATATCCACATTACTAATGACTGTTTATCAAAGATCTCACTGTGTAAATATTCTGTGAAAGTAACAATCTACTAATCATCACTTATATCTCTCTCCATGTGTGGTGGTGTTTTTAACTATAGAGACTCTGCCCTGTATTTTCTTCTGCTTTTGCTGTATTCGGGACATCCCTGGGCACAGCACTTAGGTGAGGCCAGGACTCTATAAAAAGATAGCAACCAGGTGCCAAACTGTAAGCATCCAAAAGACAGTGCCGAAAACTGGCCAACAATTCCTGGATAGCGCACTTTGTATTCCAGTGAAACCACTACTGAAATGTTTGAACTTTGGAAAACCTTGCTGAGCTCCTTAATACTCTAAAACAAAACAGATTTAAAGATTTATCTCTCCTGAAAACATATTCACACAGAACATAGGTTGGGGAGTTTAAGAAGCAAACAAAGCCCAGGGTCAGGCTGGCAGATAAAGCGTGAAGAGGCTGGTGGTTCACTGTGCTGCTCCGCTCCTAATTATATACAACAAAAACTGCTATCATCTCTTCCTTTGACAGGGGACAGTGGTCAGAGTCAGGGAGTTGAGTTAAATGTGAGGAAGCAAAAATTGCCTTCATTGCTGGCCTGGCATTACCCATGCAGATCTTTATCAGGAGGGCCAGTGACTCTATTGTGACTGTTTTGCTGGCCTTACAATGGCTTTCTGTGCACCTATGCTACCAGGAGATTGGCTGAAATTATATTCTTTTCATGCTTGGCTAGGCTGCAGCTTAGAAACAAGCTGCTTATGGAAGCCAGGGGAAGATTGCTGATAATAGGAGCTTCACATCCAGTTGACCTTTTTCCTACTCTCTTTTCCTCCTTCGCAATAGCTCAATTGCAGTGACAGGAGAAAAGGAAACAATCTGTTCCGTAGAGGACACACAACCTGCACCATCTAAGCCAAGGCCTTGGCACTGAATGGCAAGGTCTTGGCTCCTTGCAACCAATACTGTGATTTCCACGGGGCCTAACAGGGATTGCCCAGGCTTACTCATTATTTATGTCTGTCAATTTCCACATCTCCTTGCATCTCGTTGCCTGCAGCTGGGATTCCAGACCATCAGGTCCTGGACCTGCAGTTGGCCACGGGCTGTTTGCCACAGGGGACGAAAGCATCCGAAAATCCTCAATTTTATCTGCCCTTTGTACAACACATAAATACAACTTTATAGGCAGAGTTACAAAAATATTGCAAAGGCTCTAGAGAGCTATACACAAAGTTGGAGGCCTTCAAACCCTTATATTACTTAATGTAACAGTGTCTCCCCCAAATGTTTTAGGGAAAACATATTCACTTATTTCAGGGCTGTGCCAGGGCTGGAGAAAGGTCAGGCTGAACCTACCATAGTTTTGTATTAAGGGAAAAATACATTCTGGGTTGTTTGTATTTCTTTAAACCAATCAAAACTGTCTTGGGCAGGGCCAAGGACAGAGCGATGGTGGCTTTGCAGGGGCCCCATTGGGAGTAGGACTGTAGTCAACTACATAAAATGTTGGTCAACTGACACGATACCTACTCGTCAACCAATCCTTTGTCCGAAGCATAGTGTGTCCACTCGGGCTATCAAACCATGACATTTTTTAAAATCGCGGTTAATGACACTTTTTAATCACAGGTTTAAAATTCCAGAATTTTGCATTAAAAAATAGTTTTGAACTCCGTCTTAACAAGGTGAAGCAAAGCTTACCAGACTGTTTTGATTGGGAATCAAATGAATGCACAGTAACTAACTTTTAGATACCAGTATCATCACTCTGAAAGCCTCTGAAAGGCAGGCGACGGCAAAAATAGTAGCACGCCATTAACACGATTATTAAAAATAACGCATTATGTTCAGACATTAATTGCATCACAATTAACATGTTAATGCGAGCTCTGAGGTTAACGTTGTTTCACGCAAAGCATTAAAACAAAGTGTGGAGTAAGGTCTAGCCTTACGAGGCTAGTTTCACGCAGCGATGGGGATTTTGAAAACATACATAACATAGAGATAGCGGAAAGGGAAGTAGAATTATGTGTGAAACAGGCAGACAATGGCAGGCTTATACTACTGTCTATCCTGTGAGTCAGACGAGCTAAACCTCATTGCCAACATTATCTGATTTTATCTGCAGAGCAGCACAGCGAAACAGCAGTACCATCAAACCAGCTGTCGTTTGGATTTTGATGCTCATCTATTCATGCTGTTACGGTACCGGTTCTTGGAGCGGCCAAAAAGGAACAAAAAAAGATTCACATTACCGCAATAATTTATACATTAAAATAATAAGTCTTACATATATATATTCCATCACTGAAGAAATCCTGAACCATTTCCAGATTATGTTACTGGATTTTTGCTCCAAACATTCCTATGACCACATAAAATTTGAAGTAGTTTCACTGCACATTACTGTTCAGGAAAATCAACTCAAATCTATTTTTTAAACTTTCATATATTAAATGAATACATTTTTTCCGTCAGAGGTTTGCTTAAATTTTCAATGCGGACTAACCTTGTTCAGGATGACCCTGACTATGAGCATGTTTTCCCGTACAGTCTAAGAGAAAAATAAAGAGAAAGTCAGCTCAAATTACATTATAACACACTGATGAATTCCTCATATCTGAAATGTAATAAAAAAGAAAATGTGGCAGGGGTCGATGTTGGATTTCTTTCAGTTTGATTTGGCTGCGGTTGGTGGTACCGTGTTCTTCCTACAATATACTTGGAGTCACTAGCTGCTTCTTTTCTGCTGACATTGAACTGCAGGGTAAGCTATGAGAGCTACAGAATACTCAGCCTGAAAATAAATTTGGTGTGTCCTCTCAAAGGTGCTGGGTGCAAATGCCAGCACCCTCTCCATGACCAGAGGGTCTGTCCTTCCGAGCCAGAGGGTGAAGTTTGCTCGTCACAGTAGAAAAAGTTTAGAAACTTTAACGTGCATGTATTCATCCAGACCACTTCACTGTACATGCAATTAAAAATTCAGGATAACTCTGCATGTTAACAAAGCTTAAGTTGTTTTAAAGCAACATTACAAGGCCAACACTGAAAAAACATTTTCACTTAATGCAGAACTGCAAACTTGGCTTGACCCAGATGCACTGCCAACTTAGATTTAAATGTCAGTCCTCCCACTGAATACACTTCTTTCATCTTATTCATTTAAGGTAGTAAGGAATCTCTACTGAGTTAAACTATGTAATGAGAGGAAGGCATTAAAAGCAAATCCTCTTCTTGTTTATTCCTAAACAAAATTTTGCTTTACACAGACAGTGGAAGGTGAAAACAGGGATGTAACTATTTTAGCTGATGCCAGAAAACTGTTTTCACATGACATCAGTAACACTGGAAAATGTCATATTTTTGGACCCCAATATCTTTAATATATTGCAAAGTAGCTGTCATGTTATTTTGAAGGTCAGCTACAACCCAATCACCAGAATAAATGTTGTCATTGTACTTTTCTGCAAACCACTGATAGGTTACATTTGCACGTTATTGTGTAGCAGATACGCTAAAACTTTACATTTCAACAACAGTGTGGTTTGGTTTAGGCACAAAAGCCACTTAGTTATAGTTAGGAAAAGATCATGTTTGAGCTTAACGTATTCAGTTTTGGAGGCACGATTCCTGCTGAATAAAAAAACATGTCTTGGGACTAAAAAGCCACTGGGAAAAAAAGCAATTTATCATAATCATTTATCATGTTTGGGGCTAAAAGCTGGAGGCAAAAAAGCAAGGGGTTCCTAAAAAACACCCACATTTGGGGCTGAAAAGCAGCTGCAAAAACAGCCATTTGTCACTAAAACACACCAGTGCTTGGAAGATAAAGGCTGCGGTAAAAACAGCGAAGGGTCGCTAAAAAAACACCCACATTTGGGGCTAAAAACTGAAAGAAAACAACCATTTGTCACTAAAAAGCACCCATGATTGGGGGCTACAGAGTCGCAGGAAAAACAGCCAGAAGTCAAAAAACCACCCATATTTGGGGGCTAAACCTGCTAGAAAAACAGCAATGGGTTGCTAAAGAAACGTCCATGTTTGGGGGCTAAAAGCTTTTAAAATAACACTGACGGGTCACTAAAAAACACCCAAGTTTGTGGGCTAAAGAGTCGCAGGAAAAACAGCGACAAGTCAAAAAACAGCCATAATTGGGGGTTAAAAGCTGAGAGAAAAACAGCGATGGGTCACTAAAAAACACTCACATTTGGAGGCTAAAAGCTGATGGAAAAACAGCCATTTATTGCTAAAAACAGAGAGTTGCACAAGTCAAAAAACACTCACATTTGAGGGATAAAATTGAAAACTAGCTACAGCTGTCAAATCTCTGTGCAACAAATCAGTCTCAGTCTCAGTCTCAAAACTCAGGAAAAAACAGTGACTGGTTGCTACAAAACACCCAAGTCTCTGGGCTAAATCGCTGCTGGGAACACAGCGATGACTCACTAAATCAGCACCAGTTTTGTTGTTTGCTGGTCTCCAACAGTGGTCTGCAGTTTGGCAGGCGTCTCATCTAGAAAACGCACCATTTGCCATTCCCTGCACCTCCCAGATGACAAAGTTAGCTCATATACTATGTCACTTTAGAAACGTTTATATGATACATTCAAACATGCAAATCTAACATATTCATGGTTTGCAGAAATGCCCTATGCCAACATTTTCTTCTGGCGACTGGGCTGCAGCACATTAACACTCACTACATCACTAACACTCAATTTTGGGGAGAGCTGAGAGATTTTACAAACCCTGCGGAGCAAATTATATGTAAAATGAAATAACTGAGACCGTCATTGCTACCACACTTAGCCCCGCAGTATGTCAGTTTTAACATGAAGGCATGCGTTTGCGACTTCTGAAGAAACCTCACAATAATTCTGCATCAACAATGGCTTCCTTTTTTAATAATGCAAAGAGACAACAAATACATCACCATAAAGAACGGCAGATCATCGGTGATATAACTGAAATATTTAGACATGTTTTCAATTCCTGTTTCTATTTTGACTTGTTACTAGAATAAAACATTTCCTTCAGATTTCCAGTTTGTTGAATCTTCCTCTATCTACAAGGATTTCACACAAACTCTCAAAGAGTTAAACTGATGAAGTCTCACATTTTTCCAGCCTTTCAGATAAAAAAAACAAGAATAAAAGTGATCCAAGAGATAGCTCTGGCCCTCATGTGGGGGCCAGTGGTTGCAGGGGATATGTATATCTGCAGATAAAGCCTTCTGTTCCGAAACAGTATTTACCAGGCCTTTTTAGATACACATCAGCCGTGAAGCCATGGGTCCAGCCTTCATTATACTGTGTGAATCTTCCCTCATTTAGCAGGGATAGCATCTCCTTTCTTCCACCTCCAAATACCCCTATCCACATTCCCATTCGCTCTGCACAGCTAACAAGCAAGATGTTGCCATTGATGGTGGCAATATAGCTGGAAACAAATGTCTTTGTTCGGTCTTTCAACGAGACCCCCCAGTCGTTTTCTGACAAACCTCGAAAGCGCCGGGGAATCAAAGGTGTTCCAACACACGATGCATAGTCAGGTGGGAAGATGTGCACAAGACCACCGGCCGGCAAGGTGACAAGATAAGTAAGACCGACCTTTGAGAAGTTATCGGAGGAGGAACAAGTTGCAAAAATATCTGGCGGTAATGTTTAAATAAAATGCACTGATTCAGAGCAAGATTTTAAGATGTGTAAATCTGACACACTGATATTTGTTTTAAATTATAAAGCATTTACACAAAATAAAAAATGACTGTGAAAGTTTATATCTACAACATTGAGCTCCTCGTGTTCTGACGACACATTTCATCATAATGTGGTCTCTGTGTAAAGGCGAGAGGTGTGCCACGTTCTCACAGATGACCTCTCCTGCAGCGGTAATTAGAGACACTCCATCCTGTTGCTGTCCCACCGTGTAACATGACTGCTGAGAAAGAAAAAATCCACATGTGCAAACGTGCACGTTAAACAAGCCACAAAGGATCACATCCTGCCCTTTGCATGCATGGTTTACAGAGTAAAACAAATATTTAAACATGCAGAAAATGACTTCAGGAGTTTTCTATTTACTTAATGTTTAAAATCGTAAAATATCAATAAGTGAATGAGGATTTTAAGATGCCACACACGCTGACATATTTGCCGTTTGGGTCAGAAGACACCTTCTCATTGGCAAGATGCTCCCAGTGACACTCTATTGACATTTTTTCCCTTGAGAACACAAGGCCCGGGAAGCATAAACATTGGCTTGCTCAGCGTGCACTTGCGCTGATGTTGAGATGGGACCATTCCCATATCAGATTTCCGTCATATTTCTCCGGCTGACTAGACTAAGCACAAGTCAGAGGTATGAGCCGATAAAGGGTGTCTTTCACACAGCAACAACACGTACCAGTGTGCTTATCACCTCAGTGCCTAACATGCAATCACAAGGAGGACAGGGGGAAGATTGTTACATTTGGTGATTTGTTTTTTTTTTTTGCTTTTGGGGACTGATAAAGAATGTGGAATCTGAGCAGGAAAGCCCATCTCTGCAGGCACGACATGAGCCGCTGCTGAGGCAGGCCTAGATCTGTTCCCCTATGTCTTAATGTAAATAAAATGCTTTGTTGGGTGGTAACTGAAATAAACACAAATGGTGCAACCCTGAAAATTAGATCAATGAAGACGCTGTTGTCTGCTCGCATGTTGCATTTAAAAATGAAAGGGAAAAACATCTAATGGAGATTCTTGACAAAAGGGAGGAAGGAGAGAAAAATGTATATCTTTACTTATTGCGCATGCTATTTAATATAAAGCATAAAAGGGCTTTTATTTCCACCAAAAAATACTCTGTGAGCTTTTAGTCTGAAAGCCACTGAGGCTCAGGCTCGCCTTTATTCCTTCAGCTGTAATGGCAGCAATTAAAAAATATAAGGTGAACTTTTAAACAGCCTTTTCTCCAGCATGAAAAACACTGTGTAGCAAAATGGTAATAATATATTCATCCCTAGGTAAACATCCCTGCCATGTCCTTTATAAACAACGGCGGTGAACAAAATGAAAGTGATAATTTCTCTCCCTTTGAGAATTCTCTTCTTTAATTCTGACAGTAAACTCGTGGCTGTTACGGGGTGTTAAGTAGGATTTAAAACTTGTCAGACAAGACATGTTTGAAATTGCTTTAAATAAGTGCACTGTGTTGCTGTCAACCACAGGCTTAGAGGAAAATATCCCCACAATTGAAGCACTCATCTGGGCTCAGAGAGCTGTGCCCCAGCAACCGCGCCAAATTCTCCCTCCTGCTCGCCGACTCGAAGCCCTGTGAGCCAGCACCCCCTGCTGGACCCAAGGCGCACTGCTGGCGTCCTCACCAGCAGGAGTCACACATGTTCCCCATGCTCTCTGCATCTGCACCTCAACATTATGATTTAAAGACAGCATCAGTAAAATGATGTCAGGGGTCTTATCAAGTGAATTTTTGACCTGTTTTTTTCTTGCAGTTGGCGATTCTAGATTTATTTTCTGGCCTCTCTGTTTAAAACTCCATTTTGTGTCCAAATAAACCAGCCTTAATCTTTTCCACATGAGCCTCCACTGGCTTTGAAGACAAACTTCCACCTTCCTTTGCCACATTTTAATTTTAATGTCAGTGCTATTGCATTATAATGATACATAATGAGTTTTTCCAACATGATATTGAGAATCACTTAATAAACACATTTGAGCTCATTCTTTAAAATGAACTCTGATTTTCAGAAAGATGTATTTCCATTTAATTATCCCTCTTTTGTTCTTTGAGTCAATGTGGATTACAGGGACGAATTTCTACACAGAAATACAGCAACAATATGATTTTAATTTCAGAGCCCTGCAGGAAGTTTTCAGATTTCCACCTCGAGTCTTTTGATTCCTGCAGCCTGTGAAGCTGGTTTCTACTGAGATCTGCTGAGAAAACACCGATTCTGCAAGCAGGAGAAACTGAACGAAAATATTTTTTAAAAATGTTACCATTCGCTAACTTCAATCGCAGTGTGATAACTTCTCCGAGTGATCGCTGCGAGGACTTAATTGCTGATAAGTCAGTCTTCATCCTCACTGTGTGCTCATTGTGATTGAGAGAGAACATGAGAGTCTAATCTGTCACTGGAAAAGAATACTTCTGTCATGTGTTAATAAAAAAAGAAAGAAATTCAGGACAGAAGTTAGTATTATTTGGTATGTGTAGTTTTTTGTATGTGTTCACTATTGAAGTACTTCAGATATTAGACAGTATTCTTTTATTATAACTGTTTTGTGTGATTGTCTAAAGGCAAACACTTCTTAGTTTAAGATGTTGCTTAGATAAAATAAATTTTTTGCAGACCAACATTTGATTATTCTGTTAATAATCAATTGTTTTTTAAGCAAAAGCTCTGAGCATTATATATACAGTTTCTCCAGTGTGAATATTATAATAGTATATATCTGGTTTTTGGACTGTTGGTCGGAAAAAATAAAACATCTGAAGACATCACCTTTGACTCTAAAATTCAGATTTTTTTTTAAATTTTATGCACCGAAAAAATTGTGATGAATTGATGGTGAAAGTATTTAGTTGCTGCCATGTTTCAAACCCACACTGATCTTAAAAATGTACCTTTTTTTCCCCAAATAAATTCCCAAATGCTCTCACTCAAATTTACCATCATTTCAGAGGCCGTATCATGGCAGCACGACCTAAATTTTCCTGTGCACAAACACAGCCTAAATGGGACTGGAAAGGGTTAAACCAGCTGTTGTCAAGTGCATCACACAACTTTTTGTATTAGTGCTACAACTTTGTCTGCTGGGTCTGGCATTGCTGGTATTTCCCAGTGAACAGACGAGGCAAAGAAAGAGCGAGGTTGTGATTTGAGGGACTAAACCTCTGCAGCACCTTGTCCTATGATCTGGCACACTCTCCTGCCAAGACGAGTCTTTATCATACAAAGGGATTAGATTGCCCAGTGTAAGTGCCTTCAAGTTATTAGCACCTTCTTATACAAAGTATAACAGCAAACCCAAAGACATTGATTGCAGGGAACAGTTCAAATATGATTTCCTTATAGCTATTAATATGTATGCCTTAAATAGAAGCACACCGCTAAGCAGCTTATGATATTATGAAAAGAATGTTCCCTCAGGGGCATAATATGCCAGCAGTGACAGTAAGGAGAGATTCGTATTTACCCAGATTGGCTGTACTTACGTCAAGCATTCTCAGAGCTTGTGGGAGGGAAGATGGGGCAGTGGCAACAGCTCGGTTTCGATAAGCACTTACCGTGAATAAAAGACAAGCATGAAAGTGAGGTTTAGCCTCTTTAAAGATTCCCGACCAAATGTAGAGGCAGATAGGGCAGGTGCCTTTGGTTCCGGACGTGATTAGCCGTCTGTGCAGCACTGTTCCCACAGAAATGAGACATAGCAGAGACATTGTCCAAGCTTGTCCAGGTGGGGGACCTGTCATCCCAAACCAGAGCTTAGCAGTGCAGTGCTTGGAGCGAAAGATTAGGACCCAGGAATTCAGATTTTTCTTTTTTTTTTTTTTTTTTTCAATGAATGCTTAATTCAAAACTGTTTTTTTTCCTCCCCGTTCCTCCTGCTTGCTTCACATCAGCTTTCATTCTATTTTATTCATCTCTACCTTCATATTATATTGATCATTTCTACCTTGTCTCTCATGTCTCATGGCGGCTTTATGCCCTTCTGTGTCATGCTGACATTTTTAGGTACAAATGTTCTTGACAGACACCGCCACGTGCACCAGTGAAAACATGAGTCTGTGCACTCTTTCTGCTGCTTTGTTGAGAGATGCAACATACTGCAAATGAACACTGATTTGTATGACTGTATTAATTCTTTCTTGTGACCCGAGCTTAGAGAACAGAGGAAAATGATCCTTTGAGGTGCATCAGGCACAGATCCTGTGAACACTGACACATCTAATTAGAGGGGCCAGGGTTTTACTCTGTGTATTTCATTGTGAAATTTGACTTGCTTTGGGTTTGTGATCGCAGGACTTGTCAGCACAAATCCAAGGAATGGAAAAACGGGGGAAATTAGGGCAGGGACATGTAATACATAATTCTGTCTTTAGTTTGGGTGGTCTTCAGCAAGGCTCCCAACTGCTTTATGAAGCATGAAGGGAAGGTGGTGGGTCAGAGGTGAATGCATGAATGTGAACTAAGGATGTCACAAGAAACGATACTTTGGTACCAAGTCCATGCCAAAATTCTGAAGATGTGACAGTACTTGTTTTCCTCCAGTCGCAGTTTTCTACAGGTGCAATTCTTGTGGACCTGACGGGGCAGCATATACGCCTACAAGTGTCCTAGTCTGACGGTAAATGTCAAGGGAAGGAGAAGGAGAACGCCTACCAGCGCGGAGGAACAACAAGAAGAGGTGGAAGATGGTGACAGGTACAGCTGCAGCGACAGCTCCACCTCAACTTGTTAAAAAGAGCAGCGTGTTTGGGTTTTTTTTTCTTCCAGGGGCCATGCTATTTTGTTAATTCTTTGCAATGGCAGCACTGCGTAGTTACACTGCTTCAAATGCCAGCAGAGTGGCGAAGCTGTCAGCGTCTACTCTGCACTTTTTTTGCTTTTTTGCTGCTTTTTTTTTCTAGACACTGAGAGTTAAACAATGTTTTACTTTGGGTAAAACACTATGCTTACCACTGTAAGTAAGTAAGTAAGAAAGAAAACATAAAGATAAAGTGACTACGTGAGCCACCTAGTTAAAAGTGCACAAGTAGCAAAACAAGTAGCAAGTCTTTGGCTGGCTTTTAAAAGAAACCACAGACTCAGCAGACTGTAAGGGAGCAGGCAGAGCATTACAACTTTCAGATACTACGGCGTCAGCCACCTCAGCTTGATCACCACAGATCTTGGGGTGAGTGCAAAGGACAGACAAAAAAATTAGCGTATTTGATCGAAGAGAGTGAGCTAAAGAATACGGGTCACTTTTTACCTTGCTGTCCAATCACAGGGGAAGAGGGGCGGGACAAATACCACAAAGACCAACCATCACATCTTACTAAGGATGTTCTAAAACCATTTTTTCCTGATCAATAGTGATTCCAATACCTGAACTTGCATATCGGCCGATACAAAGCACCAATCCGATACCATTGCATTAAAAAAAAAAAAAAGAAAGAAAAAAAGATTAACAGCTATGCTACTAACCCTGTGTGAATGTGAAATGACTATCACTGTGGTATAGCATGGCTCAGGTTTAATCCTTTGTAAAACATGAACAAATAAACAAAGAGAATGAATGCCTCAGAACTTGCCAAAATCCTGCCTGACATTTTGTTAACAGCTAACATTACACACTTAACCGTGAATCAACAGCACAGCACAACTTGCTTTGTAGCCCTGCTGTTTTAAGCGTCACAAAAAAATAAATTACTGGAAAAAATACCAGTTTCATTCAGGTGTAAAACTACATCAAAGTTAACTATTAAATTACATGTTATCACTAGGGCTGTAGTCAACCAAAGAAAATCTTGGTCGACTAAAGTCGCACATAATGTTCAACTAATCGATTAGTTGTGTGGAAAAAAGAATCTGCACGTTATTTTTACTTCTGCAATGGTGTGTCTGTGTCACTCTGACGTTACCTCCAAGACATTAGTCGGCAGTGGAGGACTGTGTTAAGTGCTGTAAAGTTTAGTTCAAATCAAACTTTATATATATAGTTTATATATAGTACGCAAATTGGCTTCACTATAAATCACATAACTGACAGACAAACACTTGTCTTTATCTGGACACATTTACCCCAACAATACAACATGCTAACGTTATCAGCACAGGTCTATGGCATTTTACATTGTGTGAATTAGCCTAGCTACTAGCGTCTGCTCATATGAAAGACTTGAAATGCTATTTTTGTGGAGGCTTTATTGTCTATTTATTGTTTCTTATCTGTGAAATTAAAATAAATTAAAGCTTTGTTTCCACTAAGGAAATGGTTTCAGCTTCAAAAAACAAACAGGAGGTCTGCATCGCCGCAACGTGTAGTTGCACTTCTGGGGAGGTGCACCTCAGGTTATGGCGGAAAGTAGGCACTACAATAATGCAGAGCCTATGAGGTGACGCAGAAGACAGTATCCAGTATTCAGAGGCATTTCTGATACTGGTATCGGTATCTCAACAACTCTCCATCTTACGTGTGCAACATGTACAATAACAATGGAGAAAAAATATGTTACTGTCCTATAGACTATATATCAAAATATGTGTGTCCTTGCCCACAATCATGAATCCAGACAGACTAGTCCTTTGTGCGTTTGTTTTTTACCCTGGTATCAAGAACTCTGAAATATCACGGGTGTTGGTATCAACATTTCTGACATGCCAAAGTTAAACCAGAAAACCAATCCTCAATTAAGATAAATCACAACTTAAACCTGGGTATTTAGACTATAGTTGTTTTTCTAAGAAGTCTTAAAATATGAAATGTATTTTACAGTCAAACAGGAAATTATTCACATGAAAAAATGCATTTCTCCAACATGACTCCTTTGTGGGGCTTTAAGGGGCAATGAGTCAGATTTAGTGCCCCAGAGCTCAGAATATATCTGTGATGGATTGGTAGGATTATTGATCAATACCAATGACCTGATGACTGCTTTGCAAAAAGCAAGAGATTTGCCGTTTTCCAAACTCACTCTCCAGCCGATACAGGAGGAAATAAAACTGTTCTGTCTGCATTTGCACCTACTTAGAGATACAAAAATTACACACTTTTATATACTTATCATCATCCCTACACTGGATGTTTCTTATAGATGTGATTAGGCATTTTAATTATCAAACATGACTTCATTGTTCAGCTCAGAAGCATCAGGATGCGTGACAGACTTTGGGGACGGTGCCGAAGGTTTGTGTAGGAGGGGATGAGTTTTGTCAGTGCTGGTGGAAATCTCACCGGTCACCGCTTGGTGTGGATGAAGGTCACAGATGACATACTGGATTTTTAAAGTTGCACCAGACAAACCTGGTGTTTACAAACCAGGTTTGTGCTTAGTCACTAACCTGGTTTGTATTTTTAGGAAAGAGGAGAAAAATGGAGACAAAGATGATCCATGGGAATTTCAAAATAAAGGCATATGTTACAAATGACGATATAATGTTTTTACTTTGCATCGATAATACTGGATGGTTGATCATTGAATCAATTTATTGCTCCAATCACGGGATCACATTCCAAAGTATTCCAAGTAAAAGTCATTTTATTTCAGATAAAGTACACCGGCAAAATGTGCCTTACATAAAGTACTGTCTTCATTAAGTTAAATAAAATACTGTTATAATACAGTTAAACGTGCAATATGTAATTTTCTGCCGCTAGGGCCTCAAACCAAAACAGTAACAGAAGACGGAGTTGGATCACGTCAAACTGCTAGTTACTTAGCTTTACAGTTAGCGATGGCTTCTCCCTCTCTGCTGCTCTCTCTTGCTCAGTGCGTCTTATGTTTAGCTATTCCTCTGCCTCTTTTATAAATGCAGTTCATTTACCGGCATCAGCTCAGCATTAC
The DNA here is from genome assembly GCA_026686955.1 of Epinephelus cyanopodus. Classification (NCBI taxonomy): domain Eukaryota; kingdom Metazoa; phylum Chordata; class Actinopteri; order Perciformes; family Serranidae; genus Epinephelus; species Epinephelus cyanopodus. Next base: position 10,114,383 of record CM048920.1, read on the forward strand.
AGAAACCTACTGTTAGATGTGGTTAGCCAGCCTCCGCTCCACACCACTCCGCAGCGGAGGCCGCTGGCCAGAGCGCTTGCAATACACTGGTGGAAATGATTAATATTTCGATAACATCAGGCAGATGTTTGCTTACCTGTCTAGTATAACGTAGCTCTCTCCATCTCGGAAAGGCCACACTAATATTTATTCTTGATTTAGCTCTCTTCTTATCCAAAATTCTTCTGGGATTGCTTGGTTTACCCGTACATGTCCGTTTTACCGGCTTGTTTACCAGGTTGTTTACCGGGACAGCTTCGGTGTCAGAAGGTGCAGCAACCGTCAATGCATAATCATGATCCATGACGAGTTAGCTTAGCCTAGCAACAGTAACGTTCATTCTCTGACGTCTCATCCGGTCTGCTCCTTCTTCTTCTTCTCTCTCATTTAATGGCTATAGTAACTGGAGTTATGTCGCCATTGACATGCAACCTACTGACACGGTCTGTAACATTTATTAATATTTCATATTTATCTGGGTTTGAAAAATTGTTGGAAACATTTCTGATAATAAAAGTACACAGCTAAAAAATATAATATTGGTTAAGTTGTTTTTAGACATTTTTATGTGGAAAAACTACACATTATACCTTTAAATACAGTTATAGTAAACTTAAATGAAGTAATGCTATAATAAAGTTAAATAAAGTAATACAATAAAGTTAAATAGAGTAAAGTCATAGTAAACTTAAATAAAGCACAATTATAGTAAACTTAAAGAAAGTACTGTTGTAGTTAAGGTAGTAAAGTTCTAACAAAGTCAAATAAATCAAAGGAACCACTGGTGCTTTTATTTTGAAGCACCCAGCTTGTCTCGGGCATGAAGTGTTGTTGTTGTTGCTGGAACTTGAAGCTTCCAGTCAACAGTTAGCTGTTAGCAAAAAGTTTAAGTGTTACAGCCACGCCATAAAATGTGAGGATCTATCACTGTGAGCTGGAAACTCTAAAAGGTCACCAGTTCACGAATATGTAGGAGTCACACTGGTGCCCTGGGGTCGCAAAATGCAAGCACATGGTCACGGTCTGGAAGCCCAGATACAGAAACACACACCTTACCTGCTGACACACTATCACGCAGGGGACAGCGGTCTGAATGGGCGGGAAAGTGTGTGGGACTTGTCATGTTTGTGTGGGTGGCTTAAATGTGTGTGTAATCTCAATGTCCGGGACGTCCCACGTTGAACAAGCTGCAATACATTGCATATAATCGATATATTGCCCACCCCTAAAGTTGACATGAAACAAAGTCACATAGGAAAATAGATCATTTTTAATATAAATATGGACTTTTTAAGACTATAAAGACGAGTATAAATCCAGAAAATAATCGACACTTTTCCTTTCACATTAACAGTCAGTTTTAATTATTAGATTAAACTGTACGTCTTTACAGTATAGTGTTCCTTATTTTTCTGGTTATGAAAGTGATTTTTCATCGTGAGATCTGTGATAAAACACCAGTATATATACGCACGACATACTGTACAATCCCCTCAGCTTGTTGGCAACATTTCAGTCCTCAATAAGCAGCAGGATGTTTGACGTGCCACTAAAACCAAAGCAGATGAAGGCTGAACTGAAGGATGGGTGAAAACAGTAACATCAGATGCAAGTACTTGTTAGATAATGCGTAAACAAAGCCGCAGACAGTATTGTGGGGTCTCAATGAAGTGAGTCAACAAAAGCTATTGACTCAGTTTCTATGCAGATTATATAAAACACAGGACAAGAGAGGCAGGTTTCTGTGTCATCAAGGTCACTCAGTAGTCATTCAGCTATCAAGCAGTTAGTTCCTGAACAAATAAGAAATTCAAGAGAGCAGGAACTGCACCCGCTCTTTTCTTTTTGAGACAAAGCAGCTAGTACGACGTGTATTCACAGGTAAATGCTCAGAGATTTTGAATGTAGAAGAATGTCCGATCCTGTTTTCTGAACTGGTTTGCACTGAATGAAAACATAATTAGCTCTGGCAGGGCTTGACACTAACTATTTCCCAAAGAGCACATGTGCTCCTAAGTTGAAAAAGTAAGGAGCGCACAAAGAACTTTAGGGGCACAATGTAAACTGAACAAATAATGTGTTCTCTGTAATAAACATGATGCAAACAGACATTTACAAGCGAAATTATTTAATGAATTTGTATACAAAATGTACAGAAAGGTAAAATCAAAAAGTTTTGAAAAAGTATTGCAATTTAATTTTGTCTTTAATGTTATTATCTTATATATATTATACAGAAACAGCACTCAGCACAGCGCTGTAAAAAGGAAATGAAAAACATTAAAGAGTTGGAGAGAAAAAAGCTGAGAAGCCATGAAACTTTGCAGCCTGAGGATGAGGTGGCAGCCTACACTGAGTTCAAGACACCCAAGGAGGATCCTTTAGAGGTGCTATGGTGGTGGAAGGAGCATGCTAAAATGTTTCCTAACCTGCCAGTGAAAGAGACGTCTCCTCTGTTGGATGTGGAAGTCGAGACCCGAGAACCCAGCTTAATATGAGCAACTGTAGCCTGTGTGTGTTTAATCACAGGTGTGGGCTGGGTCACAGGCTTTGACTTAGACATAATGATGGGTTACAGGTCAGTTCTGGTACTGAGATTTACAGGTATGGGCAGGTGTGGATTTTTAAAGATGGACCTGTGCAGGACTCTGGCCCGGGGTCCTTGCTATGTCCTCCAGTATGTCATGTGAGTGGACTCATTCAGCTTTAATGGTCTCTTTACTCTGTAATCCTTCGCTCAGGAGATCCTGACAACTGCAGGTGCACATACACAGCAACAAAAAGCACCAAAAAAGGAGAGCTGTGTGCTGCTGCGTCTGTACGCACCGCTATATTCATGCTAACATTTACTAAGACATGCTGAGGGTAAATTTTTTTGCTAATAAATTAAACATTTTGTCTGTAAAAGTAAGTTACAGTCTCATTTTAAAAGTTGTTGAGTTTAGTGGCAGTTTTTAGTTCTTCATTTTCTGTATCTTTTTCATTTTAAAAATAACATTTACAGTTTTCATACATATATTTCCATCATATTGAGTGAGCGCATGTTTGGTGATGTTGGAAAATGAGCTTTCATTACATACAAATGATATGATAATGTAACATTTGTGCATGTCACAGTGAAACTCAGCGTGATAACCATTTCAGCACAGTGATTTAAACTACATGGCTGACACAGCCACAGATGGGCGTCTGGTGGTTGGTTTGCAGGCTATTTCCAAAAACATACTTCCAGGAAGTGGAACAGCATTAGCTTGTAGCTGTTTTTTCATTTGGACTGAAATAACTCATTGCAACCAGTCAGTCATTCATGCATTCATATATTAAAGCATGTATAAATTCATCATCAGAGGTTCCATCAATGTCATAATCTCCTCCTGATCTAGAACTGTGTTAAACTAAGGTACAATGACTGTGTAAGCAGCGTCACTCAGGGCTTCGTATCTTTCCTGTTTTAGCTGGTTGCTCAGTGCTGGTGACCAGCAGCAAGAGCTCTAACCATTCGGGCTGATGTGCATATTCGTAACCAATCACATCTGTCACAGTCACAACATTCTCTGGGGTCAGATCAAGGCACGATGATATTTCATGTGGCCTATTTCTACCGAGCATGTCACAAATTATACAAATTTCCACATCCTAAATGTAGTCTGGTGCAGAATTAGAGCGGTCATACTTCTTAAATTTTTCATCTCAGATATCAAAATAAATTGCACAGTGGTTGCAAGTTGCATTATAAGATGCAGCTCTGTGTTGAAAACGCTACGGCAGGCAGGCAGCCACAGTGTGACCCTAAATGTCCTGTTAACTATCCACACAATCACAGTTTTGCAAAGTAGCCCTTCCTGGGTCAATCCTCACTGTTATGGCAAATAACAAAAATATGGTAATATGCGTATTGATATTGGACTAAGCGCCTCCTGAAGAAGCCCGAACAATGATCTCACCCTGACCCTAATGTTTATCGACTCAATTATCCTTCTATCTCCACATTTGGACCATACACTTGGACTACTTATTTGTCCTGTGTAAAAGATGAAAGCAAGTGAAAAGTGTGGCGAGGAAAAAATGAGGGATGGGGAGAGAGTCAAAGAGTTTCATTTATAAGAGGAGGGAGGTATTATGAGCACATTTATCCAAAATTGGAAAATAATGAAGAAAGATTAAAGCCCTCCCAGTATTTTAGATGCTCCAAATGGACAACTAGTCCTATAGTTGACAATGGACCACAGAGAGTTCCAGACACTATTATGTGCCACAAATGAGAGAGTGACAATGTGAAAGCCTCTTTGCAAGAGAGAGGGAAAGAAACTTGAATAAGGTCTACCTGTGCACATCCCCTTTAATACATTTTGTGTTGTGAGGACAAGACAAGAGATAAGCGCTCACTGTCTTAAATGAAGTAAAAGTGTAAAGAGGCTTTTACATCACCAATTTGGGCTGTGATTATACTCCACCTTAGCAAGTGCAGCAGCTCCCTCCAGACTAGTCGAGCTGACCCCTGTTTCACTGCAATATGTGGAGCCAACACAAACACGCATGTGGCCTGCTCATTCATCGTTGTTGCCACCCCTGATTTACTCCCAAAAGCTGAAAAATATGCTTTATTAGTTCTGTTTTTCATTGCACGTTCTCGAATGAATCGGCTCCTGTGAACTGTGCGCACAGTTTCGGCTGCACATGACAGGTTGAGCATTTTGTTCAGCGGAGCTAGATGAGAACTACAGCCCCCATCACCTCGACCTAAGCTGAGAAAATACAGACAAGCAGGTCACAGAAATTCTGTCACAAGTTATTGGGCACCTAAGAGTGTGGGAAATCCTATGGTGCAATATTATTCTCTGTAAATCTCAAACTGTGAATAACACAAGCCAAGCAATTTAAGCAGGAAGGTCATAGCAAAGTAAAGCAGGAAAATTGCCAGGAAAAAAACAGGCTTTCTGAGAGAGTGAAATAGATGAGAGATGAAGGGAGATGAAAAGTTGACGGGCTACCCAGGCAGGTCTACAAAAAGTAATGAATATCCCTTGGTGTGGAGCGATTTTGAGGAACTGTCATTCTGAATGAAGCGAGATAAAAATTATATTTCGCCCAGATAAAAAAAACCAACCAATACAAAAGCAGAAAGGACATATGTCTGCCTGATGCTGCCCTTAATCCAAGACAAGGCCTGACAGGCTGCACCATCAAATGTCAGAGCGACTGAAGCATCAAAACAGCATGATTATACAACACATATGGCCAAAATAAAAACAGCAGAGCATTCAGAAAAAATAAATAAAAAACAGAATTCATGGATACAATGTGTGAAGAGCAATTTTAATAAACACTCTTCTCAAGCAACTTTTAATGAGATTCTTGACCTGGTAAAATGGAGAAATGAACGATGAGAACTGTAGATGACTTGGGCTTGCCGCTGTATTTGGTGTTAACTGGTGTTATACAGTGAGTGTTCAGGCATACACATCTTACAATGTTTACCCATCGCTCCAACCATAGATTTGCTTTTCTGATGATCAACACTTAATCAGATGATAGATGCTGCAATTATGAACTTTAAGTGTCTGCTCCTTACAGCAGCAGCTGCACAAATTTCACTTATCAAGTGAGGAGAGTTGACCAACACGATGATGGTGGAGGACTTGGTATCCAACAGAAAAGCAAAAGCACTTATTTGGCAACGTTTGAGATTTAAACCAAATTCATACGGTTAACCTAATAACATTGGGAGAGGGGAAAGGAATTGGTTACATGGCAAAGAAGTTGAAGGTCTGCAGACTCTTCATCTAACGCCCGGGCCACAATGCCTGTATGTGTCACTGAAACGTGTTTGTTTTGTTTCTTCCAGTGCCCATGTTAACAGGTTAGAGCAGCCACACTGCCTGCGTAAGCAAAGCTGCTCTGGTGTGGAACATCTAAAGAATAGGAGTCTTGCCTATTTTTTTCTGCGTGACACGCTCTTTCACTAAGGTTTCAATGTCTATATCTGTCACATGCTCACACATGAAAAAAATATAAATATTTGTTTTTAACTCAACACTTCCCTGTCTCCGTTTCAAAATAAAAGCCCTCTGACAACACTGCTGTGGACAGAATCCCTTCATTTGTTAACGAGGCATTTTATTGTAAAATATTTGCAGGACTGTGTTGTTGACAATGCTAGGTCTTGCAGGGTTCAATAAATGGTGGAGTATTGGCTTTAATTATGGAAATTCAATAACTACAGCAGAAGGCAGCTCTGCAGCAGCAACACTGTATGTGTGAACAAGACAGGTAGTGTGACCTGGGCATAACACAGAGGTAGACAACCTCTTGCTTGTCTCTAATGGCTCCCTGTGAAAAAAAATTCTTATGGAACTGAATAATAGTTGTTTTTAACATTTAAAGTGTATTTATCATTGTTGTAGGTCTTAAGTGATTCTCACATTCTCCAGCTGTAAAAATGTTTAGCCTATACACTGAATTAAAAACTTAGGGATGCATGATACTGGATTTGTATCCGATATGCTGATATGTAACAACTCATTTGACCGACAACCGACACCGGCATATTCACATTTTTTCCCACCTAATTTTAGTGATCATCAAGTCTCTACTGCAGTGGAATTAACATCATATCATGCATGTGTACTCTTATCGTGACGGCCCACCAGCAGATGGAGACATAAAATACAAGACTTTTCAATGTTTGTAATATTCATTCATCGTGTAAAATGGAGTCTTCCTAGTTACGCTAGCTATGGATTCCAAATCCAAAAAAAGGTCTCGAAAATAGAGAAAATTACGCTGCAAAGTGTAAGTACCAAATACACATAAATAGCTCACTGCAGAGGAGCCACTTTGTGGTAGAACATATTAATCAATGCTCATTTAGACCTTTTGTTAATTTTGACAGGCTCATTTGGACTAAATGGGCTGTTGCCTTCATTTTAAGCTCTATTATGTTGTGCAGCTCAAGACAGATTTTATTTTCCTTTGGGCCAAAAATTGTCTCTTTTGATACTAAAGGTTACCAGACCCCAGATCTAACGACTCACTGTCGCTGTTCGTTTTCGTTCCATTGCTCTCTGCAATATCTTAAACTGATCTGCTGTCAACAAATGCCAAAAACGACTGTTGATTCGTTTTGTAGACGCATTTCCGCTGCACCAAAGCGCTGGTGCTAATCTCACTGAAAAACACATTGTATTCCCTGTGACTTCTTCACAGGGCTGTAGCCAACTCACACATTTTCAGTCAAATTGGTTTTGGCCGTTCAATACGAATATTTGACTATTTGCTCCTTTTTTGCCTAAAATAAGAGTTTAAACATGGTTCAGCAGGACGTCCAGTATGACAGCATTATATAGGGAAGGCAGGTTAGTCTTCCAAGCTAATGCATGCGAAGTACACTAATGACGGATCAGAAATATGCAACAACATTTTTTGCCAACACTGGATATCAAAAAAGCCAGAGGCCGTATCATACTACACTGTTGTGTAGGTTTGCAGCGGTATGAGATTGTCACAGTACGATAACTGTCTCAGAAAATAAAGCAGTTTCATGGTATCACGGTATTACAGAATTATTATCAGCTAGAATGATACTTAAAGCAAGGAAAATGAGGGGTTATTTATGGTTGGACAAGCATTTTATTACTGTAACTTAAACTTGAAAGCATTTTTTGAATGGAAGTTTGTGAAAAAAAGCCTTTTGAAAATAAACTACAATAAAGGGGAGATTCTCCGTCCAGTTGTATTTTTTTCCCCCAATATCGCAGATAAGCAAATGTACACAGTATGATAACCATAAGTTTTCATAACACAGTATACCTTGAAACCGGTATATCGCTGCAAACCTATTGCAAGCTGAAAATTTACCACTTAGTCAACTGAGGGGTCTGACTGGTGATACCAATCTTCAACGTCCAGGGGGCAGCCCTGCTTCTACATGCTTTTAATATGCTGGATTTAATATACTGCATTAGCAGTAACTTAATACAGCACTCTACAGATGCTGAGTGTCACTGACAAATATCTTTTCTTGTAAAATGTCCAGTGCAATCTGGAACACTGGTGTTGTCATGAGTTTATTAACCAGAGGGAAAATCACTAAGATGAATATGCATCATTAGTTCATTTATTTTCAATCTGTATTCAGGAAAAAAAATGTTCAATGTCACATAAAATCATAAAAAGTAGGCTAAGTCTGAGTCAAAGTATGCATGCAAGGTTATGTCCTGTGTCTCAAATGACCCAAAATGTACCACGGCTCTCAGCTTTATAATTTGCATCACCGTGGTAACCAGTCAAACATGGGGCCTATCTATGAAATCAGACAAACTTTTTTCCTCCCCTCCCTCCTTTTCATCAATTCAATTTCTTTTGTGAGCACAGAATGAATTGAGCAGCCATAGATTTTGCCTTGTGTTGTAGAAAATAACGTGTCCTTCGCAAAAGAATACAGTCATGCTTCTCATTCCAAAGTCTTAATGCTTTTCCCTTGAATAAATCATCCACATCTATTGACTCCTTTTCATTTCGCAACACAAGCCCACCATTCAGAGTGAAAAGAAAGGAGTCTGAATTACTTCAAGCTGGAGAGTTACCTTGCATAGAGAGGAATTAAGGACCATTTGCCAATATTGTGGATCAACTATGCTGAGAATAAAAGCAGCATTCTTGTGTTACCTGGCTGGGGAATATAGCCACAATGGACTTCAAACAAGGACCAGCGCACAATCCACGGATTGATTTTTACTTGAGGGACCTTGGACTTTTCACAACAAACATTTTCCAGCAAAGACAAGCATAAAGGGACGCGTTTGAATAGTCGTTGTATTACCCTCTTGCCCTTTGTCGGGAAGAATGTAGGCTGTTCATTGTATGTCAACGGATGACCTCAATCTCATAATTTATCATTGTGGCGCAGGAAAGTAAAAAGCTCCCTTTGGAAACGGTTGTTTGGCATTGTTCACAAGCTATTTGGTGGGGTTTATAACTCGGGAAGTTTTCTCGCATTTTGTACACTTGCCACCTTCACATGCCCTTGTGTGTTCCAGTGGTTTCTTACACAGAATAACCAAAACAATGATGAGCAAGAAATAAATAATACCTGCCCTCTCTGCAGAGCTGAGAGGAAATTAAAATGTTGCTCTATCCTTTCCAGGCACTCTGGAAAGGTTGTGAAAGTTTCAGCTGCTGATTTCCAATAAATGTTTAAAGAATGAGTGAACATGTGGGTCTGTTTGTGAGTTTCATTGTCAGTACTGTAAGCTGGCTATCCCTGCTGCTCTTAAAGGTGCCCACACTCCCACCTGAGTGACACTCACTTGAGCTCTGCTCCAGTCTCTAGCCCCTCTAACAGCAAGATAAGACTCTTATCACCTCCAAGAGTGAAGATTTGGCCTCAATCCAAGAGAACCAACGGAGCAGGAAAACCACTGTCTAGACACTTAAGGTGAACTAAAAGCAACAATGCTCTGTTTGACAGGAAATACTAAAGGGCTGTCGCTGAGGCACGGCACGCCGAGGAGGCTGTAGTTCAGACAATGTCATTGTGCGAAAGCGCCTCACCAAATCCCCTTTCCTGCAGTCATTTTTCATCACCATCCACCATGAAGCTTCTGCAGGACATGGGCGGTGGGGGCACACGTTATCCCAGAATGCCACGAGTTGCAAAGTGTGAATGATACACATCAGAGTGCTGGGGTGATCTGATGCAGTATTATGACCTTGCAGATTAAAGATGTCTTGTGAATTTTTATTGTAAACAAATGCATGTTTACAAATTATTGTCACTCACCAAAAGCCGGTGCATATGTCCTTCAGGCCTGACAAACTTATCCAATGCATTGTTTTCCTCATAAAACACTTGTCAAGAAAATATTTTTAATTGTGCATCAATTTTGCATTGATTGTTTGCTAGCTTGCAGCAGCCTTCTGGTGTTACCTAAAGTATGGATTTATCAATACATACCAATTTTGAGTATTTCAAAGAATACACCGGTACCACTTGCTGTTTCCTAATCTCTCTGATTGTTAATGTTTACTATGGTCGCTCTGCTGCTGTGTGCAGGATTTAAGTAGCATCTAGCAACGAGGATCTCAGATTGCAACAAGCTGAAACTCTTCTCCTGTTGATTGCTCAGGAGTATTTTACCGGTAGCCGAAATTATCAGCAGCTGCCCCTATCAAATTTTGGCCAACCTCCAGCTCTCAAGAAAACTCTGATGGGTATCTTCATGGAGAATACTGTAATTGCAGCATCACGCCAATATGGTGGCACTGTGTCATAATTAGCACAGCACGCGGGAAAGGTGCTGCCAAAACTACCAAAGAGGGGAAGAAGGAGCCCTCTTTTTTGCTGAAAGAAAGCAGATGAGGTCATTATTAGTCTCCTTTTCCCTGGCGTTCGATGTTTTATATCACCAGATGGCACTTACAAATGCTGCTGCAACCAAAATTCAGCATTTGTGAATGCAGCTCAATGCAGTTTGGTAAAGTTGAAAAGATATTCACAGATTTGAACTTCCCAGATCAATTACTCCTAAGCAAAACATTAAAAAAAACAACAATGGCTCTTCCTACCGTGGCAAAGTAGGCAACGAGGGAAGCCTAATTTTCATCAAAACGAGATGTCCTGAGTGCACAGGGACTGTCTACAAAGTGCACCAAAAAGAGATTAAAAAATATTCAGTAACTTCCCTCTTAAACAGCGCTAAAATCACTTCACACACATATTAATTGGGACTCCTTAAATACATTGTTGTAGTGTTTGTAGAAGTGTTTGCTTGATTCAGTTGAAGCCACATCGCACATGCATGTGTTTGCACATAAACAGGATAGTGCCACATCTGCCTAATTTCGAGCGAGGAAAACTGATCAACTCATCAAAGTTCATCTGCATGAACTAACATAACAGTTGTGAGCTAACAGTGCTTTTTCAACTAAACTGTATTTGTACACAACAGTACTGTGAACTTAAGTTTCAAAAGTCTAATTACATATTTTTATACAATACAGACACGACTGAAAATTAAACCTTAAGAACTTAAATGAAAGACAACTTTGTTCTGTTACAATCTAAATATAGTTAATTACAGAGGCAATTACATTGCCTTTAATGTTAATATGAGAAAAGACATTTACATGATGAGCTTGAGATTAAACAACAAACAGCAGGGAGCTGTGCCATCTCGTCTGTGCATCAGTTTGTTGTGGTGAGGTTGTCTTAAAAACAAGGCTGAGCAGTGCCAGATAGCAGCAGCTGCGGGCTGCAGCGTGCAGGAACATGACACTATTTGTGCTATCTAACACCTCTTTAGGTGGAAACTCACCCGGAGGTTTTTATTTTCTCTCCACACTTTTGTTTTTGCAAAAAAAACTTCAAACCAGCACCTGGATGTGTTCAATGTCTATGAAATGTCAGTTGTATTTGGATGATATTCTGTACAGTATACAGAGAAGGTGCAAAGAGAAAATAAACAATTATTAACAATAATCCTTAAAACCATAAACACTTTCTGTGTTCTTAAATTTTCGCTTTCAGTTTTCAGTTGATGTTTATCTGTAGGTATCCTGTTTAGTTCATTTCTAACAAGTAGCAGTAAAATAATTCAGCTCATGTGAGGTGAGTCTGGAATTATATTAACGCCAAAATATCCAAATCAATAGCTAAATAAAGCTACTAAATCAAGCTTCCCTGTATATGTTGTACTACTCTATCATGCTCCCATATATGACCAACTGTGTGGAGGTATGGGGAAACACAAACATACAAATACACATGCAATCTTCATCCTCCAAAAAAGAGCTATAAGAATTATACAGAAAACCACAAATTCATTATTAATCAAACTAAAAGCACTAAAATTTCAGATTTAATTGATTATAAAATTATTCAAATTATATTTGGAGCAACTAATCAACAATTGCCCTTTGGCTAAGCCCCATCCCTTTGTGATGGTCCAATAAGCTGTCAAGAGTATAATCATGGAGCCCACACTGTAACTACCTGCACTCCCTGAAGAAATATTATCATACTTTTGAAAAATGAAAGAGTGATTCCAGAGAGAAGCAGACAGAGGGGTCTACAGTCTGTGTTTGAATGATATATCCAGGATGTCAAACTGACTCAGCAGCAACAACAGGTTAAAAAGACAAAGATAGTTAGAAGCTAAAGCCGAACTAACAGCTACAGATCACAGTGTAAAAGTGAACCACCACATCACTGCTGATCGCCACACAAGACAATGAATATAAAGGGAAACTTTGCCGATATTGAACCAGCTGTGTGGCATCGCAGTGTGTGCAGATGAACAGTGTTTGGCTTCACCCCTGTGCCGACGGCAGCACCCGGACCTTCGCCATCGAATGGCAGGGATCTCCGGGTCAAACGACGTGCATCTGTGCACAATGTGATAACACAGAGCTGGTTGAATATCTGCTTCCCTTCACTGGTTCCTGTACAGCAGGGTCGGTCTTTTATTCACTGTTATAATCATTAAAAAGCAAAAGCAGCATGTGTTTACATTCAGTAGGCTATAACTTCAGTAGCTAGCTAGCTAACCCTTCACTTTTAAGGGTCTGATTTTGGTTTTGGAACAGGGAAGAAACGTATATCTTTTTCCAACCTCTCCAGTAATGAGTGTCATTAATACACGACATTTAGCTCCAAATCCACAAAACCAGCCTGAAAATGAAGGACAGGATTTACACATAAATCAGAGTTTGAGACATGCACCAACGAACCTGATTTTGTGGGAGCACAAGTTGTTCAGCAGCCAATCATGGACCAATATGCGACCGACACAAATGTGATATAAGAACTTGAAACCTCCAGTGTATGTACAAAAAGAATGAACCTTCTTACAGTTAAATATAACATATTTGCATATTCATACAGGCTCTGACATAACCAAGTAGAAGTTTATGCAAGCTGATACTGGCTGAGCCAATCAGAGTCTGCGTCATAATTGATGTCATCCCTTTCAAGTCACAATAAAATGCACCATGATTCACTGAAATACATGTAAAAAGTGATATGCTTTTTCACCTGGACTACTCTGCCTGCATGAGGAGCATGTGACAACTATCTTGCTGACATGCTGCAGGTCGCATGTGTGCAGTGTTTACACACACAGCGCTGCTGCTGTGGCACAGCAATATGCTGTATTTGCACAATAAAAAGCCAGTACTCCACTAATTAATGGAGCCATGCAAGCCACGGCATTGTCAACAACGCAGCCCTGCAATTATTTCAAAACAAAATGCCTCATGTTAACAAATGAAAGGATTCTGTCCACAGACTGCTGTCAGAGGGCTTTTATTTTGAAAAAGAAATGGGAAGTGTTGAGTTAAAAATGAACACTGTGACAGATATTGACATTGATACTGTAATGAAAGGTGGTCAAATGTCAATATGATTATCTAAAGACCATGTTTTCACTGTCTATTTGTGCTGAAAAACACAGTTTGAAAAACAAACGAGTGGCATTGCAGAGCCTCTCAATTTTTTATTTTGCCGCCTAGGATAGAGCCGCCACACAGCTCATGTGAGCAGCGTGGCTCATTTGAAGTTACAGCATATTGACTTTTTACCTATATACTAGCAACACTGTACCGTCACTCCAGCTTCAACGTCTGTAGATTTACAGCATTTCTTGAACCTCTCCTGAAGCAGTCCTCGTCAAGCATGTTTCAGATCTCTTACTGCTCCAATGCAGCTGATATAATCATCAGCTTGTTATCAAGCAGCTTCAGGAGTTCATAAGAAGTTCATCTGAATCAACAGTGTTTGAGCAGGAAGAGATCTAAAACATACGAGACGAGGGCTAATCCTGTCAGGCATTACAAAATATGTATGCATATTTAGTTTTAACTGAACACTTCCTGTTTCCATTTCAAATTAAAAGCCCTCTAGCATTTCGGTGGACAGAATCCTTTCACTTGTTAACACAAGGCTTTTATTATTATTCATTATTTACAATTAAGCGCAATATAAATGACATTTAGAGTGAAACGAGTGAAATGAAAATGTAGAAAACAGCTACTGATCTATTTTTGTACAGTTTGAATGTCAACATTACACATAAATAAGGGAAATCAACTAAATCTAAAGGGAGCATCACTATTGCACATATCAAGTATAATACATCGCTAAAATTACAGAAAAAAAGAGGTGGTTTTATTTTTTGGCAGCCGAACCTGTGAAACTCTGATCTGCTAGTCCACTGTGAAAAAAACACTGTGCTGTATACTGTCATAGATTGTGGATTTTTCAGTGAGACAGAAGGAATAATTATGCTTTTAAGAATTGATAAGTAGTTTATTGAACCTTTTTAATGGAAAAAAAAAACATACTAGACAAATTATTATTCAAAACAGAGTATTTTTATATGGCTCAAATCGTGTGTAGGGGTGGTTGTTGTTGTTGTCTGGTGTTACTCTGCATATTAAAAGACTTGCCAGTCACTTGACAGACATGCTATAGATATCATGAGCACAGAAAATGAAATGGTTAAATTGCAGTACAGAGAAACAGAATGACAATATTAGGTAGACAGATGGCACGAGTAAATGAAGAATCATAGTAGATTTGGTGGTGGGCGAACTCGTTAACATTTGGATGACAGATAGTAATGAGCGGTGAATTTCCTGGCCACATGTGACCCCTACTGGTCACTGTAACCGAGTCCTGACATTAAAAGCTTCCCTGCTCACATCTCTCCTTGCCCTCTCTTCTCTTTAACTGCAGAAGTGCTGACACAGTCAAATAAATACTTGAGGTGTGTCGACTACCCATTCTCTCGCTAAAATCTCGGGATATGGTACTCATGTCCTGTCAACGGATTCAACAATGCACTGAAATGTGGTTGCTGATTTTCAACTTGACCGAGCCAAACCCAATGCAGGACAAATCTGAAGGCAAATTGGATGTTTTTTTCTTCTTCTTCTTCTTCTTTTTTTTATGGATGTCTTTAAGTTCAGCAAAATTTCACATAGCCAAGCCTTTTCTGGGGGGTGCGGGGTGTGTCGGGGAACACTGTATTCACTTGCATGTCAATGTGTCGCCTCTCATCATTTGATTGAACCCTGCCAGTCTCGATCACAGGGGATTCCACAGTCTGCCTGTGCCATTTACTGCCCGGGCCCTGAAATCCAAATTGACCTCAACAGACACACAAATGGAGTCTTTTTTTAGCAAATAAAATATGAAAATTAGAGATTCAAGCCAGAAGACACTTTTTTTTTTTCTTCGGTGTCAAAACTGCAGAAAGTTTAAGATGAATGCCGCAGCCATAATATTCAACTCCTCATGGATGAATTCAAACACATGGGACAGAAGCTATCACCCTCATTACTACTGCAGGACGCTGTTATACAACCAATTTATTTGATAAATCTGTTGAAATGGCAATGTAAAATATACCCCTTCAGCAGCAGAGACATCTATGTATCATACAGGGATATTCTCTCTTTGGTAATAAATGGTCCTTTAAAATTATAGGGTGCACATACACAACATTTCTGAACTGAAGTATGTCTGGTGTTGAAAATATACAAGGACAACAATCCTTCAGATTCAACAAAGATTTAAGAGCAAGATGAGGAAAGGAAACTGGACTTATATAACATTTAGACTTTATGTACAAAACAGTCATTACTTCTTACTTGATCTCAACTGTCTTTTAAAGGCTCATTTTCAGTCAATGTATCAATTAATCTATCTTTTCCTTTCAGCATATAACAGCTGGCTAAATGAACAGTAGATACCAGTAAAAGATGGGGGATTTATACACACTGAGCAGGCTGGTGTTGAGTGTGAAGGCTGGTCCTGGCTGAGAGAATATCAAATTCAAGTCTATCAATGCCATCTAGTGGAGGGAGGAATTTCAGACTTTGGCTATTTGATGCTATTTGATCTAACTATTTTTTAGATGGGTGTTTTAGACCCAATTTCTGTGCATGTAACTGCCTCTAACTTAACACTTTTTTGAACATAGGTGATGTAGACTGATATAAGGGATGATAAATGTTATGTTTTATTAATCAAGATATATGTTTGATCATTTGTAGTATGGCTTTTGTCTTTATGTTTTTTCCCTATGTACTTTCATCTATGTATTTTATTGGTCTGTTAATCAGAGTCCAAGCACCAAACAATGCCAGGAGGACCCTATTAAAACTGAGGGAATTATTTTTTCTCCGAAATGTATTGCCTTTTTAAAGGGACTAAAGGTGCTTGAAAACTCATGACACTTTGCACACACACCTGGACTGGTGACATATTTGATATTTTAATGGTCTCATGCTCAGGTATCAAAAAATTGCCCAATATCGCTGCTACAAAACTTCAACAAAATAACCCCCACAGTAGTTTAATCTACAAGTACGATATTTGGTATGCATATGTAACATCTCCAGATGTACAAAAAAGTCTCTTGGAGCCATACACTAAACCCAACAGGAAGTCAGCCATTTTGAATTTAATGCGCAATTTTTGTGCATTTTGGCCTTTTAAAGTTGTTAGAAGTTTGAGTTTTTGTTGAACTGTGTGACGATGGCAAAGCATCACATTTCAGTGTTTCACCACGAAACAGGAAGTGGTTTGTTGCTCGCCTGTAGATACTCAAATCTGCCCCAAACTTCACAGGTTTGATGACAGTCCAGGTCTGAGGACATCTAAATGCCAATATTCTATCAGAGCTATAGCGCCCCATAGTGGCAACAGGAAATAGCATGTTTTATACTTTGACATAGTCCTCCTAGCAACTTGACCAGATCCATGTCAAATTTGTCTTGAAAAGCTTTAACACTTTGATGATGCTTTTGGGGGAAAACTGTGAGTTTTCATCAAATGGCACTGCCATGGCATTTTTTGCTCGTTTTGCTACAGAACAGGTAGTTGTTGTAACATCAACATACATTGTCCCATCAGCCCCAAATTTGTTATGCTTGTTTAAAGTCCTGGCCTCATGACATCTACGTGCCAGAATTGAGTTACAGTCATAGCACCACCTGCTGGCAACAGGAAATGACATGCTATCATTTGAACACCAATTACTTGCAGCAAAACAGGAAGTTGTTGTAACTTTGGTTTACCTAGTCTAATCTGCCTCACATTTCCCTTGTTTTATAAGGCTCCAGTCCTGAAGACATCAATTAGATCAAGGAATCAGGGATTCAAGGAGGATTTATTGTCACATGCAGCAGACACTACAGTGAAAGTACTTGTGTTTAGTACTAGTGTTAACACTGTAGAATAATTCACTTTTTCACGTCTATTTTATTATTTATTACTTTATAGTTACATACCTCTAGTTCATACGTTCATTTTTACTTCTTAGAATTCTCTATTCTTTACATCCGAAGCGACTAATGATTCACAATTTCCCCTCAGGGAACAATAAATTATTTCGATTGTAAAATTTAGTCAGTCCGACTGTGCCGATAAAAGCAGTTCTAACTTTAACAAATACGCAATGAAAAAGAGAAAAGTGCCAATACATAATATAAAAAAATATCTTTCAATAAAATCTACATAATAGGTGTCATCATCACTGCACCATCCTGTGGCAGCAGGAAATAAGTCTTGTGTAATAATATTATTTGATTTACACAAATTTTACAAAGTCTGGTCTAAAATTCAAATACAGCTAAATGAGGTATATAACTGAGTTCTATGGCACCACAAAGTCAACACAAGAAATTGTACAATATTTGCAATACGTCATTTCCAGCACCACCACTCCTTCTGCTGAATACCAGCTTGTTCCTTCTTGCAGAGTCTGACTTTTGCAGCAAAAAATAAGCTGCATCAACTGGCGCATTAATACTGCCCCTAGCGTGCACAAACTTTTCAAACATTTTGACCTGACAAATATCCGTTTCATTAAACTTGTGTGGCATGAAGTTAGTGTGCAGGCGTTACCTCTCTCTTAATGTACACTGTTTTTTGATAGCATTGCATCTACGTGATGTGCATTTAATTATTTCCCCTCAACTTTTTAATGCTATACAACATACACTATTATAATAATGGCAGTAATTGTTAGTGCTACAAATAGTAGGATACTTTAAGAGGTGGGTGGATTGATATCCCTTCACTATTTGCACGTTTCCTTGTGTTAAAGGTTCAATTCAAACTAGAATGGATGTACATTTTTGGCATTTAACTCAATACACAATACCCCATATTAATCAAGTGTCATGTCTTAGATGATGCCTTGTTGGCCTTGTTATAACTCAAGTGTTCTAAATTTCTGCATTACTAAAAACAGGTTTACCATGCAGACTAGTTCTTACACACAGATTAACTGTTACCAAACTTTTACACCCAGCAAGTTGTAACACCTCATCAGATCTGAACCCAACTAAACTAAAGAGATATATGGCACAGACCAGAGTTTATACTGTAAATACTTAGCCTATTTATTTATTTATGTATTTGATAAATGTATTCATTAATTTAAAAGGTACAGTGAAATACACTGAACATTAAGAACTCATTTTTAAATTTTTTGTTCCTGTATCCGCACCCCAAAGGTCACATATAATGTTTTTATGAATCCAATAAAAAAATCAAATTAAATCAAATTTACAAATTGAAAAAAGAGAAATTGAAGGAATAATATGTAAACTAAATAATAATCAACCCATCCCTTTTTCAATATAATGATTTTTTAAAAAAAACTCCATGTAAAACAACTGCACTGTAATCTTCTTTTTTAATGCACTGACTATTGAAAGCATGTGCATCAATAGTAGGGATGCACCAAAATGAAAATTTGGGGCCGAAGCCGAATAATATTAAACGCTTGGCCGAAGACCGAGTACCGAATACCGAATATCTTTGTTTAGTTTTCCATTAGTTTTTGCAGAGGAACCCCCTCCAGATTAGTGTCGTCACGGTACCCGACGATACCAATGAAAATATCATGGTTCTGAGTAGTATCAGGATACCACAGTGAAAATGAGACAGATGTGCCTTTTGTCATTTATAAAAAGATAAATCGCTTTTCTATAATACATCAATGATATTTCAATGGAATAAATTACTTATTGACTTATTCATACTTCAAAAACAGCATCAATAAGTGATTAACATAGGGGGGATCTAAATGAAATAAATAAATAAAATAAGAATCAACCAGCCACCCTCCTCCCCTGACAGTCCCTCCAGAAGTAAAGAACAGTCCCTAAAGTGCGGTGAGGTTTGTGGGCCGTTACCTTCCACAATGACAGAAATGTAAACGGCTCGTTTCTCCTCTGACACGCCACATACCTGTGTTCGGCTGGCTCGGCTGTTCAGGTACTACTGGGCAGTCATGACGCTAAGAAGAGGATATTATTGGAGCCGACTTCTCCATCGCCGCTGGTAAGCCGATGGCCACCGTATTTGATAGGAATACATTACTGTCTGTGTCTGTGACCCCCGTTCAAACCACAAATGGTGGGATTCGCCTATCGTTTCTGCTGGTGGTTGAAATCTGTACTCACACAGCGTGCTGAATGATTTAAACCTATTTTGCGCGCTCAAAACTATTTTTAGTCGCAAATGTGAGTGCGTTGATAGATGGATCGTCACACTGCCGACATTTTACTGCGCCTGTCATGGCACGGTGATTGATTGCGTTATCAAAACACAGCGCTATTATTCGGCCTTGCTTTTAACTTATTCCACCGAATACCGAATGTGTGGTTTTTTGCAGTATTCGGCCGAATGTATTCGTTTACAGAATATTCGGTGCATCCCTAATCAATAGTGAGTGCTTTACACGGTGGATACTTTTACTGACAGCTAAGTGAATGATACGTGACCTGGAGGGATGCAAAACTACCAACCTTTATTTAATGGCCACAGGGACTGAAACCAGGTAATAATATATAATAAAACCAATGACTGCCATGTCTACAACTAAAAATGGACACTTTTATACAGAGGTGGACTTGTGGTACACTGTACCTCAGTGTTTAATCAAGCGAGGTGGATTGTTTTAACAAAAGTGTGGTATTATAATGGAGTACCACCGAAAATGCCATTGTTAGGTTCTTTTGTAACTGACTGTGCTCTGCTGCAGGGCTGCAGCTTTTGTACATGTCTCTTTCTTTCCTTCTTTCTTTGAGGGAATGTTCTGTTAAAAATGTCAAATTAAATTAAAAAAAAGAACTGAACCAACTGGCACAGCCAACATTAGCCTGCTGACATATGACTGGTTTAGCCTGAATAGAAAAAGAAGTAATGAAATATGAGTGACATATCTGACCTGAGGCTGATCAAAATGCTGTTTAATAAAGTCAGATTAAAAGACCAAATAATAATGGTTAGGTCAACATAAACAGACGTTACCCACTTATTCTAAATGAATACTACTTACTCTGAAACACTCACATTTCTCAATGTTTTTATGTATAAATAAACACCAAGTCATACTCACTATTACAAAGGACTGTCAATAAAGTTACTAATACAAAAAATATAATAATTTGCCCCCCTAAAACTGTTATATTTGGAACTTATGTGAAGACATTTCTAATGTTTGGATGATGCAAACTGAGCCAGAAATCGCTAGTTTGAAAGCAATGCTTTCTTCAAATGGATCTCGAGACGTTAGCAAACACATTACAACTTATGAACTCGGAGTTCTGAGAAAATTTCCATTTACAAGGTCATGAATATCACAAGGGCAGGCCTTAATCTCAGCTCTTCTCATAAATATGACCTCATCTGAAGGCAACATAAGCAGCGTTAGATTCATTAACAACAACTATGATGAAAAATGTTCACCAACATCTTTTTTCTCCCATGACCAAGACGAGACGTAGATGAGCTAAAAATAGATCTTTAATAGGAAAAACTATGAAATGCAGGTTTTCTGTATTCAGTGACGAGACAAGATGGGACTAAAATGTTAGTGATAGGCTATCAGATATCAGTATTAAGAAACTTTGAGCTTTTTTTTTTACTTTTACTTTACTTACTTACTTAACACAAAAACTTGCGCAGTGGATTTATGCATAACAGGTGCAACCAAGTGCTGGTGGTTCAAAATTTTTCACAGAGGACATTTTGACATTTTACAGTAGAAAAATAACAAGTGTAGATAATTAAATTATTGATTGTTTGGCTGAATTCCATTTTAGCTGCTTCAGTTTCAAGGTTTTGCCGCGATGTTCATGCTGGCTCACCATCACAATGTCACAGCTTACTGGGATACTGAACAGAATATAGATGTTGTTAATATTTTTAGTAACACTTGTGCTTTTTATACAACAAGAAGTAAAAATGTCAGCTGTGAAAAAGTCTTGAATTCAGAGGTGTACAGAGAGTCCCTTGTGTTTCTTGGCTTGGGTTTTGGGCCTGACGATCACCATGAACTGTGGGACCTGTATACAAAGATTTGTGTCTTTCTAAATCAGTTGAATTTGCCATTGGGATGGAGTGTTTTTAGGCTACATATCTCAAAGGTTATGAAAACAAAATGGATGCACCTGAGCTTAAAGGGACAGTTCACCCCAAAATAAAAAACATATATTTTTTTTGTCTTACAAAAAAATACATTTAAAAAGTTCAACAGCAATGTCTCTTTCCAGAAATTATGACCTGGTTTCTCAACATAATCCACAGACCTTGTGAGCAGTTTCATGTAGGAACTATTCTCTTACTACCAAATTGCACCCACTAACCATATCACTGCCCAAAAGGAACCGTGCATCAAATGTATTTTTTTGCACTTGGAGCACCACAAACCGAGTACCATCCAGTTCCATTGTATCGGAGAGAAGGCAGATATCTCTGCGATCAATATCTCCCACAATTGGCAACACATCAAAACAATCTAGACTAATAAATAGCACAACACCCATTTTCAATTACAAAATTTTAAAACTTTTCAATGACCTTCTAAAGACCCATAATAAAATTTCCAGGAACCATTTACAACCTCTAACACGAACATAATTGTATATCATACTTTACTCCAAGTGTCAATTATTGCAGAAAAATTAAACACCTAATTTCTGATAGCTGGTTATGTTCATATTCACTTCAACTACTTCAAGCTACTGGCACAGCCAATACCTGTGTATGTCCTCTTATTTAAAAAAAGAAAAAAAAAAAAGAAAAAAATTCCCGGACTTTTTCCGAGACTTTTAAGTAATTTAGTAATTTCATGACTTTTCTAACACTTTTAACTAATTAACTAATTCCATTTTACAAAATTTAAGTAAATTACTGATGCCCTGACTTTTCCAAAACGTTTAAGTAATTTATTATTATTATTATTATTATTATTATTTCAATTACTAAAACTTACAAATTCCATCAGTTTTCCAAGACGTTTGGATAATTCACTAATTCAATCACTAACACTTTTATCTAGCCTAATTTACTAGTTCCATGACTTTTCAAGACTTTCGAGTAATTTACCAATTCCCCGACTTTTCCAAAAACTAATTTACTAATTTCATGACTTTTCTAAAACTTACTTATTCCATGGCGTTTTCAAGACGTTTAGATAATTTACTAATTCCATCACTTTTCCAAGACTTAAGTAATCAAATAATTCTATGACTCTTCCAAGACTTTTCCAGGCCTGAAAAACAAGATTGTCAAATTCCAAGACTATCTATGAACTGTCCCTTGAATTTGGAGTGCAATAATAAAGGGTCTAAGGACTTCTTATTTGTGATGAATTTGCAAAACAATCTACAGATTTGATTTTTCCTGGTCTTTGTGGGTTATTGTGTATAAACAGGTGGCCAAAAAGCTCATTCAATCCATTTTAAGTAAAGTTTCAACACAGTGTGTGCAAGGTGAAGGGTCAGAATACTTTCCAAAGCCCCTGCATACAGTGACCACATTATGAATTGTTTTTGGCGCTATAATGGGAAAAAAACAAAAGATACAAATTAAGTTAGTATAGTGAAACATCCTGTCTGGGACAGTATTTGGTCTGGTTTCTAAATGTAAGTGTTGTTGTTGTTTGTTCCTGTATAACACTGATGTTTCTATGTTTTCTTTTTTGGTGAGTTACTGTAAAAATCAGATAGTAGTATTTACATGACATTTTTAGTACTGTACGCATATTGTGTACTGTATTTTAATTCATCAAATATAATCAATTAATCATTTGAAAATGTAACTGTGTATTTACTTTGAATGAACTTTATAACACAAATGAAAAAATAAAAACAATGGGCATCTTCTGTTTTATCAATACAGTATATAATGTAAGCATGAACCCAGCCACAAAATATTTTCTACCAAAACAGAGAACATTTAAAAAACATAATATATCTTTAAAGATCTGAAAAAAAGATGTTCTTTTAAATCAAGGCTAAAAAAAAATATTTGTAGCTCTTCTAGTGCTGCACCTAACAATCATATTCTCCTGTTTAATCTCTTATATTCATATTAGTAGCCTATATGTTTATCTTCTATTGTATGTACCAATTTAAAATTCTACTTATGTCTTCTATAAAGCAAGTAGGGTCAATTAAAGACAAGGCAAGTTTATTTATTTAAGGCAAAGCTTTATTGTGTAAAGGTGACACACAAACTTGTCGTGCATTGAACTACCATTGAGCATTTTATTTGGGAGGGTATTCTTTTTTTATTCCTGAAATCTTTGTGAAATTATCGGCTGCGAGAAGCTAACATCCTACACAGACTCTTACACATGGTAATCTCACATAATGTGTGTTGAATTTTGAGTTTGTCATTGGACGGCAAGTGAAAGACAGAAAAAGGAGACAGAGGAAGAAAGTGAGACACAGATAACGGGGCACTTGGCTCTTTTAAGTCACAAGATGCAGAAGTAGATGGCAGCAGAGGCAGGTAATAAGACGACAAATGCCCAGAGACACAAATCCACCACTCAAATGTTTCTTTCATTTTCAAAATCAAAACTGCATTACCTTACGGGCAACCTCAATGGGCAAAGAGATACCTGAGGCCACCTGGATCCCACTCCAAAGAGTTCGCCAAGACAATTTCCCTCAAATCACCTGCTATCTTAATCTGACAGCCAGACTCGATTACAAGGCGTAAAAATTGCTTTTCTCGCCACCAGCAGTGGTTGGGAAATTATCTTAATTGTGTCATGATTATGCCTCAAAGCTCTGGTGAGAGCTTTACGTTGCTCCTTTCAAATACACGGGAGCGCTTCATGAGTGTTGAGACTACACCTCTATCAAGAGGATGAGAGAAAAATAAATTCATCTTCACTCTTTTCTGTCCGTTCAAGTATTTCACAAACACTCACACATGTGAGCCACAAAAGGGAGGAGGTTTCTAAAAGTCCTGATATTGAAAGAGCAAACCAAGAAAAAAAATTAACACTGATTAAAAAATGTCCCTTTAGGTGCTTTTAAGGGGTATGAAACATAGTTAAGTATTTAGTTTGAAGGAGCAGTTGCATTTGTAGCTTGTTACAGTCGCTGAGAATGGGTGAATAACACTTTGTTGTGGTTGGATATACGATACGTTAGAGAGTTAGTGAGTCATCATCAGTAATCCAATAAAACCACAAAGGGGAAAGACGGGGGTCGGCTGTTGTTTCAGAGTGGCCAGCTGAATTTAACCTTAACCAAAACACTTATTTTAGCTGTGCTAAAAGTCAGACCTCTCATCACAAGCACTGCTTCTCAACCTGGTGGTCCTGACCTCCAGCAGGGGTCGCCAAAGCGTTAAAAGGAGGTCGTGAGGCCTCCTTGATTTTAAGGTGTTACAAAACTTTTTTCAAATATAAAGAGTAGGACTACACCTCAGCATTTCCTTCATTTCTGTGAAGAAAACTAAATGAAATTGTTATTTATGAAGTTTAGATTATTATTCAGGATATAATCTCACAGAATGGGGACACGGTGATGACCACAACACAAGCTGTCGTTACTGGGCCTTCACTCTCAGCTTAAAGGAATAATTCACCCACAAAATGACCATTTGTGTGTCAATAGTCATGCAATGTTACCTGAACACATTGATTCATTGATTTCCTGGGGACCGAATTAAGCAACAGCAAAACTATATTACAACATTCATTGACAAACTCTCACACAACTCATGGAGAACAATGCAAGTCTAAATTTATCCAGTCATATGCTCAGTACTTCACAAACACATGATTTATCACTAAAAAACCTTAATATTTAAAACTGAACTGAAAGCCAAACTTGTCTATGCTCTTTTGAAGCCAGAGTCCAGTAGTGAGTAGAGTAAAAACACAGTTTTCTTCACCAATTTAACATGACACAGCATGACTAATTGATACACAAATGGTCATTTTGCAGGTGAATTATTCCTTACATAGTCTTCTCTTGAATTATAAAAGTATGTCGTTAAAACAAGCAAACAGCTGACAGAACAATGGCCAAGCGTCAGGGAGAAGAAACACTGAATTTGTCAATTTGGCACCTGTTACTTTCTTCCAAGTCTTTGATTTACCTGTCCCTGTTACACCACTAATAATAAAATATTTTATATGTTATTAAAAAAAATAAACTCCACTTGACCCAAATTAACTTCAGTCTCATTGTTGGATTTTTTTTTTTTGCAGGTTTTGTCCATGTTTGCAGGTGGACAGGATGCACCTATAGTAAATATCACCTTTTCATATGGTGGTCATTGGATATTCATGGGCTACTCTGACTAATCTGCTCACAGATTTATTAACATTTCATGAATGAGAACCATTTTGTTCATTGTTTGGGTTACTTGTACAGTTCATCAGTGTCCCTGCACTGTTAGTGGTATTGACTATAATGTGAAATGTCAGTCAGGGGTCGTCAGTTTACTCAATGACTGAAAAGGAGTCCCTTCAGGAAAAAGGTTGGAAACCACAGATCTGGAGAACAGAGTTAACCAATTCAGACACTGGTAAATTAACTGTTTGTCAATCCACAGAAAAAAAAATCATTTTCTAATTTTTTAAGCAACTCCAAAGTCGTCAGGTACCAGCGTTTGGTCAGTGACTTCTGGCATCAGACACCGAAAAAACAAAGCCCTCCTTTCATGTTGGCATTATACATGGCCGGTCCCTGTTATTCGGTAACACCGTTATTCAACCACCGACTTTCAGCCAGGCCAGTGTTCGCTTCCCGTAGGAATGTAAAGCTAGACCCTGTTCTTTTTCCTAAACCCAACCGACAAATATTTGTAGCTGCGGGTAGGGTCAAAAAAAAAAAATCATACTCCAGCCACACCCCTCCTTTGATAAGTTAAAAAACAGTCCCTAAAGTAGAAAAGAATAAACTGAAAAGATGGTTTGACACAAACTGTTACTAAATTTGACAAAGAGCAAAATTATGTTATTTGAAAATCGACAAATTGATACGCAAGTGCAAAGTTAGATAGATAGCGTTGATTAAGAAAAAGTGTGCGAAAATAAATTTCTGGGAGTGATAGTGGATCACAAAATCAGCTGGACACCTCAAATAAGTCACAGTGAGAAGCAGTGCAGTTGTGAGAGAATGAAGACACATACTGGACTATAAATCACTATACGTTATCTACTGCTCACTCATTTAACCACATCTTAATTACTGTGTGGAGGTCTGGGGAAACACCTTTAAAAGCAACTTATATACATTACACATAGGGAGCACACTGACACACTGTCTTTTAAGTCACATGCATTGAAATTTGAGGATTGGGTTAAATTTGAAACAGTGCAAATAATGTACAAAGCAAGACATAATATACTTCTGGGCAATATTCAAAAAATGTTTTGAAAGGGTATAATTAAATGCAAAAAACACTGTGTATGTACAACCTTGATCAGTAACCTTGAGGTACGGAGATGAAGAGGGAGGATGCTGATGGGTTGGTTTATTCGTTAATCTGGGCTTGGTTGAGATGGGGCTTGTATATTTAATATCCAATACTTTATTTATCTTTATTAAGTTAATGGTTGTAAATTAGTATGGGATAGTTGTTGACAACTTCCTTTGCAAATGAGACATGAATACTGAGAAGGGGGTAGGATTAAATAAGTGTACACTTCTTCCTGCTCCTTTTTGAGCTTGTCTGTTAATTTCTGCTCAAAATAAAGCCATTAATTCATTCATTTAGAGCTCATTACTCCTAAAAGCTCACCTTAAACCCAAAACATAAGCATCCAAACAATCTTAACATCCAGCAGACACCAACTACAGACTATCAACAGGTGTTTTTTGCATGACATTACATGCAGAAAACTACAGTTATTTCTAATTATTAAATAGTGTCACGGCAAACAACATGAGCAAACACAGCTCAGTATCCACTGTGACCTCCGCAACAACTTCAGCAAGAACACAAACTGTCATTGTCACGAGGAAAGACGCCCCACAGACAGACATGCAGACAGACAGGTGTATCTGACTCACCTTGTTTGACGTTAAAGTCTGTTCCTCTTTCTTCCACGAAGGTGAAATATCCATAAAATGTTGCCTTGTTGGTCATTGTGTCGAAAATAACTCCTAAATTCACTCAACGGCTGTTAGCTGGTTAGCTAGCTAGGAGTTAGCAACACTGGGGAAATAACGTTAGCGAACTGCAGCGGCCGGAGTTGTTTCAGCTAAACTCCGTCGATTTAATAATTTAATATTTTATTCTTGTTTACCACAGACCGGTCCGTTACTAGACGCGCATTTACTCGACGGTTACCGCAGATAATCGTTATTTTTTATTCCTACGTGACGTCGCTCCTCTGAACTTCGGTGTTTGGTCACACTGCGTCTGACCACAGGAGGCGCTGTTTCACCCAACTGCGCAGACTCAGTTAGATCTACGCGTCAGTGAAGTGAAACTACTCAAGTATTGTACTTAAGTACAAATTTGAGGTACTTGTACTTTACTTGAAAGTTTTCATTTAATGCTACTTTATATTTCTACTCCACTACATCTCAGAGGTTAGAAACTGTTCTTTAGTTATCAGGAGGGGGGGTGACTTCCTTTTCTTTTTTGTTTATTTTATTTTATTTTAACCCTTCTTAACAATATGACAAATTAGTAAAAAAAAAGTATTTAAGAAAACAGAATTGCAGCAAAATAAGTTTGCTTCAAATTAGTGTTGCACTGTATACCGGTACTAAAATAGTACCGCGGTACTAGAGTATTCCAAACGGTACTATACTGCATTTGGAAAATACCGGTACTTTGAAATTGATTCAGTTCATTAATTTAGTTAATTTATTTTACTCATTTATGCACACAAACACCTTTCTTGTTCCTACAGGAGCACAGATTGCACAAGTGGTGTGTATGATAACACCTGTATCAACATTCGCAGTTGGCACACGTGAAAAAAGACAAGAGAAAGTCTGTCTCACAAAGGGAGACAACACCAAACACCAACTTAGTGAAACATTTGAGCAACCAAACACGATTTTTGGTACTGTTACACTCCTACTATTTATTGTTCTAAAGGTTTGTAGCCAAAAGGACTTTTCCTTAGAAAAAGTACCGAAAAGTATCGAAATTCATATTGGTGTGGATACCGAAACAAAGATTCTGGTATTGTGACAACACTACTTCAAATATTCAGTAAAAACAACAACAGTAACTCAGTACAATATGTACAATAATATATATAATAGCCTATATGTACAATTTTAATAGTTCAACTAAATAAAATCTACTACTAATTACACATTTTAACAGCTCCCAAATACAAAAAATGTCCCCTGGGATCTCTCTCTCTCTCTCTCTCTCTCTCTCTCTCTCTCTCTCTCTCTCTCTCTCTCTATATATATATATATATATATATATATATATATATATATTAACAGATGCTTTTCTTCTTTTAGTAAAATCCTAAATGACTGAATTGATTTTTTTTCCCACCTGGACCTTTATGCTCTGCCATTTCTCCTCTTCTCTGTGATAGTGCTGACTCAATGCGCTTTGTCTCACATGTTTTGTCTCCAAATAAAAGCCAATTCTAAACTGATATTTTGCCATTTTATGTTTAAACACCTCAGATTTGGAGCTCACACTGAGATCAGGATGTCCCCGCTGAGCACGACAACCCACTATCTCATGAGTGGATTATAATAATGACTTCTCCTCTAGCACCACCCTCAGGCCAAAAGGTGAGAAAGACTCAATACAAGGTGTCTGCAGCTAACAGACACTTATTTCATGCTTTTTAAGACCATTTGAGATCATTTAAAACCTAATTTAAGACTGATTCTTACACAAATCATCTGCGCTCGACTCCTTTTGACCATAAAGAAATTAAAACATGGGTACAGTAATTGAGAAGAAAATGTTTGTGACAGTTAAGATCTCACAAATTCAAATTTTAGATGATTAAATGACTTTTATGGCCTAATATTTATATTTAATTTTAAGGTAATACATTTTAAGACCTCTGAGGGATAGTTCAGTTTTTTTGCACTGGGGTTTCATGAGGTATCGATCCATGGACAGTATATTACATACAGTAGACGTCAGTCAGCACCCATTCATTTGGAGAAACAGGCTGGAGTTCAACAAAACTTATTTCAGCCACCTTAAAAAAAGTCCCACCTAAATACACCAATATCAGTTTAAGTGCACAGTGTATTGAGAGTATTTTCACTGCTTCACCCTAATGTCAGACAGTGATTTTCAACAGGAAAATTAAGCCTTTGTGTCATTCTCTACAAAGCCAGACTCCATTGAGAAAAACAGTGATTTAACATCACTGTACACACAAGCTGCTGGTCTACTGCTGCCTTGAACAGTAAATTAGTTTGTTTTATTGTGTGACTTTGGCATTTGAATAAGTCACTTCGGATTCACCAGAGTTACACAATAACACAAACTAACTAACTGAACAAGGCAGCAGTTAGACCAGCAGCCTCTGTGTTCAGAGTGCTAAAATGACTGTTTTGTCAATGGAGTCTGGTGGTTTTGATGAGAGCATAGATGACAAACTGAGGTCGTTAATGGGCTCCCTGTTGGAACAGGCTGTCTGATGGTGAGCAGTACATTGCATAGCTTCTGCTTCTCCAAACTGGGGTCATGCTGACTGACATCTATTGTATATAATACACCACTTAAGGTTCCCGTCTATGCTCTCGTCAAAACCACCAGACTCCAGTGACAAAAACTGTTTTAAATGTAGAAGTCACACAGTAACACGAAACAACTTAAAGTTTGAAGCAGAGGTAGACCAGTAACTCCTGTGATCAGTGAGCTAAAATGACTGTTTTTATCAATGAAGTCTGGCTTTGAAGAGAACAATATAAAGGCTTCATTTTCCAGTTGCAAATCAGTCTGACATTAAGGCGAAGCAGTGAAAGTTCCAGATTTACCAGTATAGTTAATTTCACAGGTTATATTCCCTGAGTAAATGACTGACGTTGCTCTTCGCAAAAGAATGAGAACAATGCACAACAGAAATTTTCAATTTTTATTGACTTTTTGGACAATTTCTTTTCCAGTGTCATCCGTAACCGTTCACTTCAATGGTATTTGCATAATCTTTCATTCAATGCTAGGAGGATATAAACCAAGGTAGGCTGATGCAAGGTGTTGATTTAGCAGCTGGCGAGCTAGATCTGCACTCCTCAGGCAAAATTAATCTTGTTTCAATAACTATGGGGGGCCAAAAATCTTCCGAGAGCTTTCAGAGGAACAACAAACATACCTTCCAGTTGTCCATTAAAAATGCACCCAGACATCACCTCTACCTGGTTTGTATCTTTCTAGTTGTAAGGCTGATAAAAAGGGCCATTGCTATTGAACAGAACAATCTGCATAGCAACTGGAAGACAAAAGGACTGGACACTGACCCAATACAGAGGATGAATAACACAGGACATCACTAGACAGATAGTTGGCACGAGATGGTCGGCTGTTTCGCTCACAAACACATATTTTGTAGAGTGATTTAATGTCAAAGAGTTCATTTGACAGTTAGTGTGAGGTTTGATACGTTGGAGCTCTAGGCCTAGTGTTGTGAGAAGTTTAGTTCTTGCTTGATCTCCAAGCATCTGGCAGTTTGAACGGGTGCCATCCTACAGTGGCTGGACCCCTCCCCCCCCTCCCCTCTTTGTAGAGTTTACCAATTCATAAGGCTACAGAGGTACGTGCCACTACTTGACCATATTCACAGAAGCACAGTTAACGAGCAAATGGAAAGATGTGACAGAGGACAACCACTACAGTGCGCTCGAGGGCTCACGACTGACAATGTTCACTCAGCTACATGAGTAAAGCAGGCGGGGGGTGAGTTACTGAAAACAGCCGGCTTCACCAGCGGTAATTCAATCCCTTTACCCCACCCTGCTGAAGGCAACTAAGAGAAGGGCAGCTCCAAAAAACTCATGTCTGGCCACCGTTGAATTTGGTATAACAGTTCAAACCACAATGAAATGTCAGGTCTAATCAACACTTAAATGTTGTACAGACTGTGTAGACGTAACCGCAACATCTGTTCAGTTTTCTTTTTTTTTCTTAGCGTAAGACAGCATTATTTAATGCAGGTACAAAGCTCACGAGTCAATTATCTGAAAGCACTTTTAGACTGATGAATCTGCCGGGGCAGACCGGGGTAAGTACACAGAGAAGGATGACATTCTCGGAACTGAAGACTTTTAGGGTCAGCGGTCAGTCCAGGTCAAGAGGGGGACGATGAAGGGGAAGATTGTGTCCGGTTTAGTTCAGGCCCATCTGTAGCAGCATGGCTTAGAAGCGCTTGGGCCCCCAGGGAGAGGCCTTGGTTGCCACTGGGGCTCCGAAGCTGGGGAAATCTTCAGAGCTGCTCATATCAGGGGCCTAGAAGTAGAAAAAAAAAACCCCCAGGTGTGACCAATTCAAATTTTTCCAAACAGTAGCTGCAGTTACACGGATGATATTTTTTAAAATCCAATTGAGGTCATTCTGATCAGAGATTCCAACTGAACTGTTTATACGCACGCTAAATAACGTGATCTGATGAGATGTGTGTTTTTACATGCCTCAAAGTGTTTAATCACAGTATAACATTTTTGAAAGTGGTCCTGCCCACTGTAAAGCATCTTATGTGCTAAAAAAAAATATAAAGAGGCCGTACACATGACACGTTTTTTGCGGCTTCAAATTCATTGTTTTCAATGTACATGTGGGGCAAGTGCGCTAAACAACAGAGCAACACCACTGAAGCACGCACGTGTTCCCAAGCGCCTATTGTTCAGGGCCCAACGCCTGCGTCCTGAGATAAACCGAGTTCAGCTTTTGGAACACAGCAGCGCGCATTGCATGTCATGTGACGAGGACCAACCAATCACAGCCGACAGATGTTTCTCCCTTCGTCTGAAAATGTCAGTCTGTGATAAATATAAAGAAGAAGTTGATTGAGTGCAGAGCTGCCAGAGCTCTACATCTGTCCTACAGACAGAAAACAATCAGTGCCTGGAAGAAGATCAGCGCTGCACTCAGGGTTTCAGATAAATGGGCTATGATACAGTGCTTGTTAAAATTGCATGGCAACGTCAGACACAAGCTCTTGAAAGCTTGTGCAAAAAAAGGTACAAGAGCAGCACCCAGCGCCTCACTACTTGTTTTCCAGGTGAATAAATGGCGTGTGTATGGCCTCGAACAGAAGAAGAGAAAATTCTATTTACTCAAAATATAAACTACTGAAGAAGTGGTTCACCTGTTAATACAATTTAATATTAAATAATGCAGTGCAATCTCATATCATTCATTTTCTTTAACTGCTTATCCTGTGAGGGGTCGTGGGGGGGCTGGAGCTTATCCCAGCTGACATAGGGTGAGAGGCGGGGTTCACCCTGGACAGGTCCCCAGACTATCACAGGGCTGACACATAGAGACAGACATTCACGCATTCATGCTCACATTCACACCTACGGACAATTTAGAGTCACCAATTGACCTGTAAATATGTATTACAGATGTCCCCACATCTCACATTACTGCCCATGCCCTATCTGTAAATAAGATGACATTAACTGATGGCAGTGGCCCATGTTTTTCTGTTGTGTCACATCCATTTTGTGCAGGCTAAAATGCAGGGCTCCAGACTAACGGCGTCCCACCGCCGCAGGGACAATGGAAAGTGTGTTTGGAACAAACAGATCTTCCCCTGGGACACCTTCAGTACAAAAGGACGCAGTACTAATGATGCGTCAGAGGACACACCCTGTTGTTTCCCTCATCTATAGAGTGAACAACAAATCCGTGTTGACATAAGCAGTTTTTCAGAGAGATGTTTTTACCATGAAAGACAGTTGTATTTAAGGCCGCTTCATAAATTTGTATGATTGAATTTGTGCTTATTCAAAGGAGGTGAAATGACAGACTGAAAGACTTTAAATGTCTTTGTTTCCCTGGCACAAAAGAGGAACTACACAACAAAAACATTGTTATCAATAATCGGCCAAAGTTCACAATCTGTGCATTCCTTATAGACACTACCATTTAAAGGTGTTTCCTAAATGCAGGCCACTGCATGTTGGCGAGAGCTGATTGTTTTGTGCAGTGACTCCACAATTTTGCCCACGGCAAGTACGTCACATAAGGCTACGGTTTCAAAATCAAGGAACATATTTATTAATCAGACTACTCACATAGGAGCACAGCACAAACAACATGCACATTTTTTTAAATATATGAGCAAATCTGTTAAAAATCAGCAGAGGGGGGCGCACAGCCCAGCTACGTCATCCCATGTTCCCCCAACATGCTCAGAAAGCACACATTTATTCCAACATGAGAGAACTTTGGGGTTAGGTGTTTACGTGGTTATTAGGCGGTGATATTTTCCTACTGGACAGATTATCAAAAGGTTTACACCTCCGCTCTCAACCTTACTTAAAGTTCCTTCACATCAGGCCACTCTCTTCAGACAGAGGTGGTTATATGAGGCAGTTTTATTCTGATTATCAGTGGAATATTAGGATCCATGTAAAACACACCTCGAGTAAGGCTTAAAGGAAAATGCTCACCTTCTCACTGCCAGTGGCCCAGGGAGCCTCCCTCACCACGAAGCCTTTGGATGGGCCACGTTGTTCATCCATGGCAGCAGCGCTTCCTCCAGAAGGCCTCATGTAAGCCATCTTTGCTTCGTTCTCCACAACATCTGCCATCTGACAGGAAGCAGCACAGAAAATAATGTATCAATGCCAATTAGGAAACAAGACACGTTACAGGCATTTCTCATGTCATAAACCGTAATGAAACATGTTGCCATGCGAGCAGGAAGCTTACGTATTCCTCTTCCAGGTTCAACAGGTGGTCAATGGCTTCATCCACAAGCTCAGGGCGACCTGTGACTGTCACCAGGTTGGGGTCTGCAGCTCCACTCTGAGGAAACCTGAGATCAACCTGAAAAACATGGACACCAGGACATGTCAAAGACTGAATACTTTATAGGTATACTGTGCAGGATTGTTGGAAGCCGCGCCAAGCGAAAGTGAAAGTTAAAATCAGACTCATTTGGCGTTACACCCCCTCTATATTTTTTTGGGTGCTGTGGCCATAAATCAGTGAGGGTTTCCAAGAGACAAATTCTGCAAAAGGCCATTGCCCTTGTTTGTAAGTGATGGTGCCCCCTATTGACTGATTTCAAAATAATTAAACACACAAACTTCAGCATTTTTATTTAACCCTGCAAGATTTGTGATGATTGGAGAATCTATTTTATGATTTATAGTCTGATTTGTATTATCCCATATCTTTTTTTTTTTTGTGCACGTGTGGTGCCCCCTAGTTGTCAATTTAAATGTGGCTTTCAGGATATGTTCCAGATACCTCTTACAACATTGCTTGCAAGGTTGTGGAGTTATGTGCGGAGCCGCTCCCCCTCTAAAGTTCAATGGTCAATATCTCCAGAACTGAGGTATCAAAAACAGTTAAAGTGTTGGTGATAAAATTTTGGAATAATCTCACATCTCACATCATTCTGCTGATTTAAGGTAATTTTTCAAAAAAAAAAAAAAGGGTAATATTTAGTTAAAAATGAGTTGAAATTGAAAATGTTGCGCATACAGTACAAATTACAACAGGATATTAAATATCAATGGAGTCTGGTGGGTTTGGCGATAGTGATTTCGGGGCTGTTACTGGTGAAACAAAAAGGATCTTATTCTTGAACAAAAGGTCTTTTTCTGTGGAAATCCTCTCCGTAATGTTGTCATGTTTCCCGAGTGTGTATCTACATGTAGCAGTGTATGTGATGGAAACATTTGCAGCAGACAATATAAAGAAATCCATCACTAGCTGACGTTCGTTTGTCTCGAAAGTAAGGATTAATTTTACACATTAACAAAAGCGAAATCTCTTTAAGAAGCACCACACAGAAAACAATTGCTTATAAAGTTCTTACTGATGAACACAGAAAGCTTGAAAAACACGCACATGTCCACTGCTGTGTTATTTTATCCCACTGATGTCGTGTCCTCTCAGCCGCCTCACCTTAAACTCGTCCATGATCTTGCGGATGCCCTTGCCGCGGGCTCCAATAATGCGGGCATGAACCCTGCTGTCCAGGGTGATGTCCTCAGAGATCATCTCCTCCAGCTCATCCACTATAGCCTGGATGGCATCTCGTGCTGCTATGGCTTTGTGCTCATACCCTGTAATAGTAATCTGATCCTGTGGAGAGACAGCAGCAACTTTAACACGACATAAAAGAAAAAATTAATTATTCTCTATTCTCATGTATCAGTGATATAAAGTGGTAACTCAGCACCACCTGCTGTACTGATGGAGTACAGAGGGTTCACCTTTTACCTCCATCATGTCTGATTTGTAGTTTACCTGGTTCTCATCATTCTTCTCTGGGAACTGGATGTTCACATCGTGCTCAGTGCGGATGTTTGTTATAATGGCGCCCTTTCGGCCGATGATTTTGGGGTGATATTTGGGGTCCACAGTGATGGTCAGTTTGAAGCTCCTGAGTGCCTGCAGAGGAGAGGATAGGAACAAAACTCTGGGTTAGAGCTCCACTGAGTTCCTACTTCTACTGGACCTGGTGGTCACCTGCCATCCCGCCAGTGTTACTTCCTGTTTAACGGTCCATATTCTCTCTTTAACAGAGCATGGGGGTGTGGTCAATAATCTGATCTAATCCATTACTATAGAAACCAGATTGCAGCTACAGTAGTTTGGCAGACAGCAACACGGCACTCAATTTGATTAATTTAATATTTATGAGAGCACAAATGAGACAAGAAATAGCACAGTACACCCGTTCCCTTCTTTGCCGTCTCCTCCTGCAGCAGCTGTTGGTTGTTTAAGATTTGAGGCGCCGTTTGGCTGCTGCTGCACCGAAGAGCTGGACACAATAAATGGACATGTGGCCGACGTCTGCTGCATGATACGGAGTTATGAGACATTTTGGAGGTGCACCGTCCACCCGCACCAGCTTCTCTCGCCTCAACTCCCAGCACGGACGCTGTAGCATCGAGCAGCAGTGATTCTTTTATTTTTGGTTTCTCTAATGGGACTTTTCTCTTGTTGCTGCGTGGAGATGCTCGTCATGTCTTCAGGCTGAAAGCTGTACACTGAGGCTGACGCTGGTGGACAGTGTAAATCTTAAAAACCCCCAGAAACCGCAATTCACACAGTGGACCTCACTGTATTGGTTGCACCCAATCATCGCACATACAAATGCTATTATGAAAATGAACAACACACTAAACTATGATGGAGGAAACTAAAAAATAAAATGAACACCCTCAGTTACCTCATGTAATAGGTGGCTAATTAATGTTATACCTGGGGCCGCACCGTGAAAATCTAGGATTTGAATCATCAGTCAGAGACCTCTCAGTTGACTGGGAGTCCTTTAAGTCAAGCAGTCATCTATCTATTTATTTTTTAATCAGTCAGTGTGCAGTGTACTTCTGAATACGTTTCAGTTTCTCAGATTTAGCAGCAGAGTGAGCGCTCCTCGCTTTCACGCTACTCTTTGGTACAGACAGCTGCAGACACAGAGGCAGCTGTCCGGAGAAAGCGTGGTTTCGTGAATTTACAGCTCACAGCAGCTTAATACGATTCAGTCTCTGGCTGTAGTTTGATAGATACCTAACTAAGTTAGCCGAGTTAACTGCTCCATGAGAGCGTGTGCATCGCCTATGCTACAGAGACACTTCCACCAGAAAGAGTTAACCAGAGGTGGCCCGCCTCAGTCCACAATAGACACACACTCTGTTCACACCTTCTACAAAAGGCCTTAAACCTCAGACTGTAGATGAAGTTCTCCACACAGTACTAACCCGATCCTCCTGCTCGGCCTGCAGCTCTTTGACACGCTCCAAGAGGCCCTCTTTGGCGCGGTCCAGGTGATTGGCCAAGCCGGTGATGGCGATTTTATCAGACTGCTGGTCAGGAGCAGGCACTTGAATATTAACCTGGAGGCACAAAGTGATGTCTAAATCAATCAGAAGCAAAATAAAAAAAAACATTGTGCATCTCTGTGCCAACATTAAGCCTGGAACACACACCTCAAATTCATCCATCATCTTGCGAATTCCGCTTCCTTTCTGTCCAATGATGTAACGATGAAGCTCAAAAGGCACTTCCACCTCCACAGTGACAGGAACCAAGGCCTAACGAGAGGAGACAGGTGAGTTGTTTGGGAACAGAGCGACAGATTGGAGACATAAAACCAAGCTCTGACGCAAATACTGACCTTCAGTGCTTCTACGGCAGCGTCACAGCGCTCTTTACGGCCAGAAAGCACAATCACGTCGCACTTTTTGGGTGCATTTGGATCGACAGGCTCCTTCACCTCTCCGTTGGCCTCGCCATTCTCCTGAATAGGAGCCTCTGCTGGAGGTGCTGCAGCAAGAGTGAATCAGAAAAAGTTTGGTGAGAACATTTTGGACACTTCTCACTCTCAGTGGCCGATGTAGATTTAACAATTGATGTCAAATGTTGGCGATATTCATCGGCCTGGTCACAATTCACCAAGCAGAAGAGGAAAAGCTGTCAAATCTTGTGATCGTCATTTCAATTGAGCCACAACAGCCGTGTTTGATCTGTTACATTACCCTCTCAACATTCGTACACTACGCAAATTGTACACAGTGTACAGAAGTATCTGATTTCAAACACAGCAACACTGTTTTTCAAACTTTGACTGTTGATAAAATTGTGAATTTTCATGTGATGTAAAATGTTGTACTGTTAGATATTTGCCCAAAGTATGTACATGCCAGATTTCTAGGTTTTAGACCAATCAGATCAAATGTTGTAGCATTTCTCCGTATCCTACTAAACAGTCTTTGGGCACAAGTCTTCACACTGATCATGTGTTCACCTTGTGGGTCTTCACGCTCCGGGAACTTAATCTGTACATTGTGATCTCTGGTGATCTGCTGGATACGTGAGCCCTTCGGACCCATGATGGAGCGGTGGAACTTCTGAGGAATCACACACTCCATGGTCACTTGAGCATCCTGGAAAAGAGAACGTTGAAATGGGCGAAAATTAGAAGTTGATAAAAGGAAAAAGACACACATACACACCATCGAGACCATCTTAATGAAACAGAACTGTAAATACTCACCAAGTCCTCAACAATCTCCAGCATGCGCTTTTTGGCTGCTTCCACACATTCTTTGGCTCCTTTGAGGGTAACCTTATCGCTCTGGGTACCCGTGCGAGGGAAGCTCACCATCACACCACCATACTCATCAGCAAGATCCCTCAGGACCTGGCCACGGCGAGCCACAAAGTAGCGATGGTGCTTTGGATCAACGTTCATTGTATCCTCAACGACGTTGTCCTGTAAGCAAAGAGTTGGAATAAACTAAGCTGTAGTAAAGCAAGAGTAAAAAGTAAAAGTACGCACAGATTCATCCTCTGTTGTCCTGCCATGCTTTGACGCATCCTACCAGACTCTTGATGAGCTCCTCCAGCTCCTTCTGGGCATCCCGCACTGCTTCTTCAGTGCCGACCACAGTGATGAGCTCCTGGTCTTTGTCCTCCGCGGTGGGGAAAATGATCCTGGCCCCGGTAGTGTCGCGAACCTTGCGGATGTTTCCACCACCTTTACCAATGAGGAACTTGTGGTACTCTGGCTTCGCACGCAGCTCGGCAGTGTGACTCTTCGTTTGCTGAAGAAAAACATTTACAACAAGAAATTCATTACAAGTCAAACCTCAAAACTTAACTTTAGAATTATAAGAAATGGAAAATTCCTTCATGCTCAGCTAAAACTCAAACCCCTGATTTTAATTTGCTTTCTTAAAATATGCTAAACATCATCTCATCTTGAGGGAATAAACTGCAGCAGGCAAATTTCAGCCTTTACTCCTGACATCTTTGCAAGAGCTTGCTGTTTTCACTCTGACAGCTGAAAGGACAGAGGTCCTCAGCATGTGGTAACGTACGACCAGCTCTGCACAGAAGCAGCTCTTTGCCTTTTCCCCCTCCTTTTATTCCCCTGTCTAATAGCTGCCACTTTAGCGAGGTCAACA
The DNA here is from genome assembly GCA_026686955.1 of Epinephelus cyanopodus. NCBI lineage: Eukaryota > Metazoa > Chordata > Actinopteri > Perciformes > Serranidae > Epinephelus > Epinephelus cyanopodus. The sequence continues at coordinate 10,153,803 of CM048920.1, forward strand.
GCAGTTCAACTTTTTATCTTTTATACTAACCTTCTCCTCTGCCAAGGCAAGCAGCTGCTGTTTGGCTTTCTCCACCTCTTCTGCAGGACCTCGGATGGTGACCTTATCGATCCCTGAGCCTTCAGTGGGGAAGTGGATGTGCACGCCACCGCACTCCTCCATGATGGAGCGCACAAAGCGGCCCTTTGACCCAATCAAGGAGTTGTGCAGTTTGGAGGGAATGGACACCTCGATCTCTGTGATGTTTGCCTGAACACGATGAGACATGGATTTAATCCGTTATGCCAAAGCTTTACAGTGGCATGTATAATAAACCAGGGTTTGTACACATTTTTACCAACACAATTCGGTAACTTTTGACTGTACATCTGAAATGTCTGTGATTGACATTAGATGATAAATAAAAATAAATCTGGAGAAAAATTTGAGCACTTGCGTTCACCACATGGGAAAATTGTGACATAAAAAAAGCTGGTTTATTTATTCATACTCATGCGCTGCCTTGGCTTGGTTTGGTTTGGCATGTCAGCCATGCATGGCAGGAATTTGCACCACCGGTACAACAGGGCTAACTGTCTGAAGGTGCCTTTAACTGATAACAGGCTCGTCTTGAGTGATGAGCTTTGAAAGCAGCTGGCTGATCCATGGCTTAAGTCCCTCACTATTTTGCTGCATGTGTTTTTCCACAGTGGGGCAGGGAAAAGACCTGTTGGAGGTAAGCTGTCTGCAGAGGTGCAGTAAGAGCTGGTTGTCTGCATCTCTTCATCAACATCTCACTGTGACTATATCTGCTTTTACTTGTTGAAGAAAAGCCACTAACAAGGTTCCACTAATTCATAGATGAACACATTTTGTTTCCTATACATTCTTCACAATAAAAGTCCTGTTATTTGTTTTGGTAAATGCTTTTATTGTGAAGTGGCAAAATAAGGAAATCCTGTGTTTTCATCAGCAGTAACTAATGAGATTCCTATACAGCAAACAGCGAGCACGAAACAGTAAAATAAAGCAGATATAAAAACAGAAACTAAACTTCAGATTCAGTGAGAGGCTGCAAAATTTCTGAGAGCTGAAAACATGGAGACTTTACAGAGAATTTACATCTCAGCTAGGTAGAGGTGACGAGGTGTCTGAGTGTGACATCACCTACACAAAGGGCAACATAATGTCAAATGATGTGACTGATCTGCCTGAACATTAAAACTGTACATATTTTATTTTACAGGTTTGTATGAAGCCAATTTCCACAACTTTTCCATAACTTCTGGGTTCATTTCTTTTTCCCAAAACATTTCCAGACCTGGAAATTGCCATTTTTCAAGGCTGTTCATGACCATCAAACCTGCTTTATGTGCGTGCGTGTGCTTACCAGCTCCTTCTGAATGGCCAGGATGCGGTTTCTTGCGACCTCACAGTTCGCCTTCTTGCCTGTGATGACAATCATCTCCGAGTTGCTGTTCTCAGCAGGCAGGTCAATTTTTGTGTTAGTTTCCTCCCGAATCTAGAAAGCAAAGAGGAAAATATATCGTCAAGTCAGACATGGACACCAAGAGGATCTCAATGAACTACAGTTGTTCTTTTATATCTACAGTACCTTCTTGATATTTGATCCTCCTTTTCCAATTATGTTTCTGTGGAACTGCTTGAAGATGGGGACTGAGAGAGAGAAGCTGTTCTCCACCTGACGAAAGGAATCACAGTAAGTTAAGAAAGTGCTTTTCAACCTGGACCATACTTCCCCATGTTTTGTGTCTATGTGACTAACAGTAACAACAGTTTTTTTTTGCATGTAAAAACGTACCATCTCAGCCACTATCTTCTGCATGAACTTTGCGCATTTTTCCACCTCATTTCGTGGGCCTCTAAGTTGAACGACGTCACTTTTCTGTGCTGGGTCGGGGAAATTGATGATGACCTGGAAGAGAATATGATCAGTGTTATTTAAGAACATGTAATGGGCACAGCATAGAAACCATCACCATATACCAGCCAACACCGATAGTTACCAACTCACCTCTGGGAATTTGTCGCGCACTTCTTTTATCTTCTCCCCTTTTTGGCCAATGATGGCTCTGTGAAAACGCTGTTCAATGATCAGGTCCTTTGTACGCTCGTTCTCCTGCCAGAGAGAAACAGGTTGTTTAGTGACGGCGCATCAGGAAACAGTGCAGTATCTCTCCTGTTAACTGTAGTCTGAACTCACCATGCGTGACGCAAGCTCGAGCAGCTCCTTCTTGGCTTCCTGTACACCCTGGGGATCCCCCTCAATACGGATCAGGTTGCTTTTCTCATTGTCAGGGGGGATGCGGACAGTCACCTTGTGCAGCTCTTTGATGCGGTTGACTATAAATAAAAATGTATAAATATAAATACACTTTGTTGCACTGTTGTAATTTAATACACCAGTGTTACTATACTTACTGTTGACACCTCCTTTTCCGATCAGGTGTCTGTGGAATTTTGGATCCACGCTGATCTCTGTGTAGTCCATACGGCTTACCTATCAGGTACAAGCAGACAAAAGCATGAACATCACTGGATTATGTCACGCCTGAACATACATTTCACATGATCATTCACGTGCACTGGCCTGCTCTGCTGGTGTAAACAGGAAGCACTACAACAGTTTAAGCTACGGTTTCAGAGGTCTCCATTTTAGGGGCCGCCTCCCAAGAACGCCTAGTCTGCTCTGATTGGTCAGTGTTTCTCTAGTCTTCTGCATCTCGATGTCTCTGCACCCTTATCACACACTTTCTCATACTTTTAAATGCAACTGGACATGTTCCAGTAAGAATATGATCCAAAATCAGGAAGAAATTAACAACATCAAACCAAGATTACATGTTTTGCTGACATTAGCACGTAGCTACATGTAGCAGTGTATGTATTGTGAACGCGTGGTGTTTTAGCGGTCGTACACGTCGCGTTTTTTGTTCCCTTAAATCCAATACGTTTCAAAGGGCCAGTTTTTCAGGGCGCAGTGGCTGCACCCAGAGATATACAGAGTTCAACTTTCGCAATGCACCGGTGCACACCACATGTCACGTGACAAGGAACAACCAATCACAGCTGAGAGATGTCTTTGGCTCTGGGTCTTGAGCTAAGACATACTTGTTTAGGTAACTCAACACTCACCAAATCTGTAACAATGGTTTCAATCTGGCCCTGCACCATCTGCACATCTTTGGTGGGACCCTCCAGGGTGATCCGATCTTCTCCCTCGGTGAACTCAATGTGCACCTGAACGCAAAATATATCAAAACGATAAGTTACAAAGTGAAGTTTAATAATGCAATATTGATGAGAGTTAAGAAGTGCATCCATTAAACAGACCTTGGGCATCTGTTGGGTAATCTTGGCCAAGTTCTGCCCCTTCTTGCCAATAATAAAACGATGAAGCCAAGAAGGAGCTGAGACCGAGGAAACAGTGTAGCTGTTTGCCTGCAAAGGAAAAAAAAATACTTAAGGTTACTCCTCATCTCTTTTTTTAACAATTACCTACTTTAAAGCTCATCACTAGATCATTTTCAAACATTCCACACCTTGGCATAAACTTCAGTGAGGGCCTGACCCAGACGGTCCGGCTCCCCGCGAAGGATGACAGTTTCTGAGCTGCTGTCAGAAGGTGGGATCTCAACTGAGACACCAGTTTTCTCCAGGATCTCCTGCAGGGTGTTTCCCTTGGGGCCAATCACATACTTGTGCTGAGACTTCTTCACCTCCACTGCGATAGTGGTGGCATTCTTCTTCTGCAATGCAAAGGTTGGTTGCACAGGAAATTAGTGTAGCGCCGCTTCATACCAGTGTGATCTGTGTCAACACAAACACTTTGACGTTACCTTGTCTTCATAAATTTTCTTGATCATAGCCACAGCAAGGGCCACCTGCTCCTTCTCCCCAGTGATGACAATCTCCGTCTTGTTCACACTTGGAGGTGGGACATTAATGCGGGCACCGGTCTCCTGCATCATCTCTCCTACCAGTTTATTGTAGGCTCCGGTGAGGAATGGGTGGTACACCTTGTCAATGTTCACCCTCTCCACAGCACGCTTGTCCTAAAAGAGTACGAAGCAGAGGCAAAAAATTGAAAACGTATTCTAAAGCTGCGATACATGAGACGTATGACAATGTAGTAAGTTGACTGTGTCAGGAGACACGTTACCTGCTCAGCAGAGATCAACAGGATCTCATGCTTTGCCTTCTCCAGGCCCTCCTTGGTACCAGAGATCTTGATCTGGTTACTGGGGTCGTCAGGTCGTGGGATCTGGATCTTGGTGGCAGTCTTGAGCTCTAGCTCCTGAAGCTTCTCCCCATTTTTGCCAATGACAAAACGATGGTGCTCCTTGGGGATGGCGACAGTAGCTGAAGCCTGTTAAAGATTAAAATGTACATTTGGCACTACGGTCTTCAACTTTTAACACCTTCTACAGTGATCATCATCAAAGGTGAATCTCTTAACCTGAGTCTGCAGTCGGGACACAATCTCCTTACGGGCCTTCATCACGGCATCCAGCTTTCCAGAAACCATGATGGAGAGACCCTGATCTTTCGCCAAGGAGAGTTCCAGGTGGGCGCCGGTCTTGTGCATGATGTCCACACAGACCTTCGCTTGGTCTCCTTCCCCAAACTGGTTGAGGTCCTTGTACTTGCGCTCCTCTAGCGGCACATGGAAAACCTAATCATGACAAAAAAAAAAAAAAAAAAAAAGGTTAATCGATTACATCAATTAAACTTAAAACTAAACGAGACCCACTGATATTAAAAACAAATACATGGTTTGAAGCTCAGTTGTTTAGCAGCAACCACACCTGAACTAATACATGGAGGGAATTTATGTTGCACGTCAGTGCAACTGTATGGAGTACTGTATGCCGTATGGCGTAATGTACATAATGTACAGTTTAGTTTTAGTGTACGTAGTGAATGAATGACTTTATTTCGAACCAAAATAAAAAAACAAAACAAAGAAAACTGTCCGAAAAGGAGTAGGCAATAGTAAAACTTATGTCCCTATCCCCTTCTTACATTTCTTCTTTAAAGTCATATTATTTCAGCAAATTCCCAAATTCATTTACAACTAACATACAATTATCCCCAGATACTGCCCACGACTTTTACTCATGGAGAACCAAAACGTACAGCTCAAGTTGAGCTGTGCTGTACCGTGAGGTGGAAATGTGGCTGTATACTGGAATACTTCACAGAAATGATCCGTGGTTAATGTTGTCAGTTGCAGGTGTGTCTTTGCTGCTACGACAACTCAAAAAGTCTGCAGTGGAAAAAGGTGTCTTTGGCTATAAAGTTTACGCTATAAAAGAAGAAAAAAGCTGCCACATTAAAACCAAGACTCATTCCACTTTAAAGCACTTGTGGTACACCAACGCAGGTGGTTTTAATCACTGTTGCCTGATTAGCCCTTTTCTCACGACTATGTGGGCATGTACAGACTGTGCTCACTCAACTTGCACCTTTTTTCCTTTCGGATAAATGAATCTATTTTGGTGACCTCATCATTTCCAGCATGGCTCTGCCCACCTTCAACCCGAGAAGAGGACAAACCAGACACATTAACTGAAAACACCTGTGTCTGAACGCAGGGCATTAAGTTAGCCTGAAACACCTGCAGAGAGAAATCCATCACAGGCAGACGGACACAGCTATTTACACTCTTCCCCCAGCAGGGGCTTCATATACTGTGAGTCACTCTGATTTTGCCTGCAAGGCAGATTTTTTGGTGAAACTGTTTTATTTCCTGGGCTTACTATCCCTTTATCTACCATCACATATTCAGTGGAACATGCTGAGGAATGTTCTCTCAGAAATTGTGAAAAGTATTCTGGGAAATGTAGGAGACCACCATCTGCAGAAGTACAAATCTACCCTCTACCATCATCAAGAACACCAACAAAAACACTAATTACAAAAATTATTCACGCAATGACAAAAATACTGTTTATTTCCTGTGTTGAGAATGTTGAAGATGTCATACCTGGGTGATAACAGAGGACTTGAGAGGACGGATCTTAGTCCAGGCGTTGGCAGTTTCCTGGGTCCCCTCAGGTGAGGCCGCCTTCTCGGGCAGAGGTGGGAAGGCGTCCTTGTAGGTAGGAAGGGCATCCTCTTCCCCTTCAGCACTGGGTCCTGCCCCAGCAGCTGAACAGAGAAAATAAACACATGAGTCCACTCATGGCTCTACGTCTCACAAATCAAGCACAACCTTAAAAATCCAAATACTCACCACCACTCTGCTCTGGCAAGAGCCCACTGCGGTGCTCATTGAAGCTTTCCTGCGTAAGTACAGCGACTGAGCTCATGGTCAAAATCCCACGTTTACACAGAGTCCGAGTGTGCCACTGTGAAGAGAGTTTGCATTATTTTCAGGGAGAAGTGTAGTATCTTAAAAGGCCTTGAAACCCATTTTCTTAATCAGCTTCTTACTATGAAGGATGGGGTCCTACATCTACACAAAATGATCTCCCAAAGTTGGAACTGTGTTGGTTGTTTGTGGGCCGTTTATTTGTCTTACATATCTGAAGTAGGCTGGGCATCGTTGGGAAAGGCTGAGGTGACGTATTCACAGGGACCAAACAGGACTGAGCAACATTTGAATCAAATCTGATAACAGTTGTGAGGTTGTCTGATTAAGTCAGACACTGGCAGTCAGATGTGATCAAACCTCCTCACACAATCCTGACGAGGCAGATTAGCCAAGTGATAACACCCAAGGATGTTTTTAAACTTTAACTCTGTCTGCTGCTTGTTTCACACTCAACACTGAATTTCAGGGACTTAAATGAGACAGCAATATTTTGGTTACTCTATTATTACCAAAGTACAGTCTGTTGGTTTTGTTTTCTCCTGATATAGGCTTAGAGATGGGAAGCGAGAGCCGGTGCGATGCATTGGAATCGTATGCCTCTAAGCTGATCAATTCCTTTTTATTGCCAGCATGTTTTTCTGACAGTTGCGCATTGCACACTGACATCAAAGTCATGCCTCTATGAAGCTTGGGCAGTATCAAGGTATTACAGCACACAAGGGTATTTAGAAATCCCAAAGGTAGGATTTTCAGTGCTGCTCAAACTACAGACATTCCTTTTTTGATTAAACTGATAGGAAGACCATGTATTGAAGCGATGTAGCGCACAGCACCTGCCACCAGAGGTCAGTCTCTACAGGTGGAACAGGCAGCTGAGGTGGTGGGGATCACATTAGGGGAGGACAGGCCTGCTAAGAAAGAAAAATGCCCCTGTTTGGGAGAATTGCCTCATAAAACTTCCAGCTACAAAAGCAGTTAATGAACCACATGATTTTATTCAACACCTCATCCCAGTTTGTCCCACTGATGTGTCTGTATCTGCCGCGGCAAGAGGCACTTATTACCCATCTATTAATTATTCTATGAGCTTCCAGTGTTTAAACTTAGCACTTGTCTAATTAGGCTAACTGCATATTAGAAACACAGCACTGTAGACTAGACAATGACTATCACCAGTAGCTCAGCTTTTTGTTGTTGTTTTTAAAACAAATACCATCATATATTGCATACCCCTGTGAAATGTCAGGAAGGTATGAAAAAACAGATAGTGTCCAAGCCTACTGGAAGCAGGAAGGAGTCATGACGGAGAGGGGAAGTAAAGGTCCAAAGTGTGGCTTCATTTCACACAGAAAGATGACAACAGTGCCGCTTGTAACGACTTAGATGATTTCACATTCCTTGGAAACACCAGCAATATGCTGAATCATCTTCCTGAATCATCATCATCATCTGAATTCCAGCAATGGCATGAAACTCTACACTCCAGTGCTGCTGATTCCCAGTCGAACAGCACGTCTGTTACTGAGCGTTAATAATCTAATGTACAATGACATTAGCACTATGCAGGCAGGATTAGCACGTTAACACTGATTTTATGTAAAACCCAGCCAAACATCTGGATCTTCAGTTATCAGAGAAAATAGCTGACCACACATTAGCAATAGCTGAGCTAGCAGCCCCTCTGCAATGAGCCAAACAGCCTTGGAAAAACACTCATTTTTTACATTTAACTGTTTAAATCTGTTTGTTCTGTCTGTTTGTTGTAGAGAGGAAGAGACCTCTGTGGATAATTCAGCTTTGGTAAAAACCGTATGAACAATGAACACTGAGACAATCCTCACTGGGAGTTCAAGCTTGGCACAAGGGAAGTTTCAGCTGGTTGCAGTCTTCACCACTTCATGCCACCAAATCCTACACACTGCTTTTTTGATCAATTTGATCAACTTCACTGGGTTTTTTGTTTTTTTGTAAATATACACTCATTATGAACTTCATGCCTGCAACACACTATAAAAGTAGGGATGAAATTCAGAGTGTTTATTTACAAAAACATGTTTATCAGTTTGAAAATTAAATATCTTTTGTTTGTATTAAATTTAATTGAATAGTTTTACTTTTTGGCTTTTCTTTGAGGTAATCTCATTTTGTGTTTTATATTGCTTGTTTTAGAGCTTTACATTTTCATTCTGTATTTTTTTTTTTTTCCATGTTGTCTGTCCGTAAGATTTTTAATCAAGGTTTTTTTTTCTGGTTAAATAAAATGAAATAAAAATCTGTGTAAGCCTACTTTTTCTCCCATGCAGAAAATTGATAGGGAATCAAAGAACTGGACAAATGAGCAGAATCAATAACTTCATCGGTATCAATAAAATCTTGTCAATTTAACTGAAAAAAACGTCACATTTAATAATGGATTCATGCTTTACTTATTTTAATTGTTATTGCAAATCTGGGCTACGACAACAAGAAGTTGTAATCATTAAAACATTTTTTCACCAGTATCTAACTAAGAAACTGACTTGCTCATCTGCAATTGCAGCTAAATCTAGATCCATGTTTAAATGCCGGAAAAGGCAATTACCCTCTGAAGTGTCACGTGCACAGCTTTAGCATTTTATGCGAGCTTATCACAGGTGGACTTTGAGATATTCACCATTATCTAATCTACCTTTATCAAAAGAAGCCGTGTGTCTCTCAGGGTAATCACACTTGTTGTCACATTACCATGTCAGCGCCGTGTTAATGTTCGCTGAGACTGTGAGTGGTGAGTAAATAGATTATACTTTAGCACCACAAAGAAAACACTGGTGTGGGCAGGGTCACAGCTCCAGTACATGCTGTATCTCTGGAAGAAACCAGTTTGTCTTGTGTTTGACGCTCTTTGTCCAGTGCTATTCTAAGAAGTGTAACCGAGTGAGTAGGCTGCAGGGTTAAGAGGATTTTTCCCCACTGACCCCTCTGTCTGTCAGTGTTGGATGGGATTAAAGCAAAAATCCACCGACACAAAACTCGACGTCCTGTCTTATAAAAGACACCCACACAGCTATTTGGATTTCTCTCTTAACGCTGGAAGTGCTGATTAAGTTCCATTAACAATAATTATTTTTGCTCTGCAAAGGGAAGAAGAAACAAATGAGCGCTCCGACTAAAGCTTGATTCCATTTCACTGTCAACGATGAAACTCAATATATCATCAGGAGTCGCTGGCAGAGAAACTTCAATCCTGGCCAACAGGCGCAGAGGAATGTGAAGTGTTTTAGGGTGGATTTTGCCCCCAAGCACGCCTGAAACTCATCTGAAAGCACAGAGAGGCTCCTGGATGTCAGAGAAAACTTGTTGATATTAAAAAGAGGTTGTTTTTTTTCTCCACAGACCAGGCAACTGAAGGAAATTCACCGGAAGCTTCAACACGGCAGTTTCCCCCTACACATTTTAGACCACCCTTTTAGTGGCCTCTTTCTTGTCAGGCTTCATAGACTTAAGACTGTTCTGCCCAGCACTTACTGTTTACAGACCCTGCTGCCATTTCAGGTGTGCGAATGAATCAAACATTTAATATGGATTTTATTATTCTGACATGTGAACAACTTTGTAACAACAGTAGTTTGAGTTTGGAGGTGCCTGCTTTGATTTATTTGTTGCAAGAGAAGGTGCAGAACACGTCAAAGTTGTTCGTTTTTATACTAGTTAAGTTTTTTTTATACACCTCTTTTCCTTCATCTGTACACTTGCTCCCTTTGTGCTGCTGTGACAACTGAATTTGCCCTCTGGGTATCAACAAAGGTTTATCTAATCTCATCCAGGATGGGAGAAGACAAAGCCACACCAAAGCTAAACAGACTGTTAAGTATTTTTAAATGACGCAAATATCTAAGAAGTTAAGTGAGGTGCACATGTTCATGCATGTGTCAGTTACAGCCAAAATAAAAGTGTCCTCTTTGGCCTGCTTTAACTTGAAATATACTGACAAAGTGTAAGGGAGGTCAAGCGCTATGAAAACAATTTTCACCAGAACATCCAGCTTACTTTACGTTAGACTATGTGACAAAACTGATTTTGTCACATAGTCTAACTGAGAAGCTGAGAAACATAACCATGACATGGTTATGTTTCTCAGCTTGCTTTGGACATCTAACGCCTCCTGCAGGCCAAAATTAAAATGCTAACAAAAGAGGAGAACAGGCATGACGTACTACTCTAAATTCCCAAATATTCTGGATTCACTTGTGCTAAATGTCAGTGAGAAAACATCACTGCAAGCTTTGTACTCCACAACCCTAATTATACTCCATTACCACTGGGCTAATTTCAAGCTGTGGCTGGGGTGGGCAGAATCACATTTAGGGTAAACAAAACCGTATGACGCTAATTGCCTTAGATGGTATTAGTGTCAGTACTTACAATGCTAATAGATGTTGCGACTTACCAGCTAAATGGTCAGTTACCAGATAATCCGTCCTGTAAAGATGCAGTTTCCCGTCAGCCTGCCAGCTTTTGCCTAAAGACCACAAAGAAAAAAAAGTTAGTTGTAGTTTCAAAGAAAGATAAAGAATATTTCAGGGGGAATCACTTTAGGACTGACTACTACAAGGTTATATGTGCAAAAATCAAGTTATATTCTAAAAAATATCCCTATGATTAATTTGAAATATTGCTACGTGTATGAGCCTTGCATCAAGCCCCGTTAAGTACAACTTGTGAATCGATAGTGATACCGATACCAATAGTGGATATTTTCCTATAGTTATTTGTTTAACAGCTAAAATAGTAGATCTCAGACAGGAAATGCAACGTGGACTTCACTCAGATCTAAACAGAAACAGCTGCTGCTGAGGCTTAAATGTGCACTATATCATTTTCTGCTGCTATGGGTCCATCAGTCAACACAGTAACAAAAGATGAAGCAACGCCATCATCGCAGTCAGGTTCTCTTGGTCAGAATTCCTTCCATGTTAATCGTTCAGGAGGTTTTCACCGGGAGCCACATTATCCACAGAGGTCTCTTTTTCTCTAAAACAAACGGACCCTGAGATTGAACCCAGTAAAAACACTGAGTAAAGTAGTTTTACATTAAATATCAGGGCTTCTCCAAAGCTGTTTGGCTCATCACAGAGGGGATGCTAGCCCAGCTCCTGTGAATGTGTGCTCAACTTTTTTCTCTGATAACTTATGGTCCAGATGTTCAGAAGGTTTTTACCAGGAGCTAAATTATCTGTAGAGACCTTTTCTTCCCCAGAACAAACTGACCCCATGATTTAAACCGAGAAAAACACTGAATAAAACAATTTGACATTTAAAATCAGTGTTTCTCCAATGCTATTCGGCACAGCAGAGGCTGGAGCTGAGCTGCCGTTTACACTTGTTCAACTTGTGACTCTGGTAACTTCAGATCCAGATGCTCAGTGACTAAAAGCCATCATTCAGTTGAAATATATAGTTAAAAAACAACTAAAATCTAGAAGTGTAATGTGAAAATTCGGCTTCAAACTGGATAAAAAGTCAATTTATGACCTTCTGGCACACACCAACAGGCGTCAACAACAGACACAGACTGTGTACTTGATTAAATTAACAATTCCTCCAGTTTGAACATTGTTGGGAACGTTCGGGATAATGCAAATACACAACTCATCAAAAAATATATAATTTGGTTGAGTTGTTTTTGGACATAGTAATGCAAAAAAGTTGCACATCACATCTTTAAGTTGCACGTTTCTTGATAGCAGTGCCTCCGGTGAGACCAGCAGGAAAAATGCTGCCACGCTGCCAAAATACTGCCGCCTCAGACAACTGAAACCATCCAGAAATTAAGAAGTAATCAGATAAAGCTGATGCCAAGAGGCGCATTACTGAACTCCAGTAAAGTACCGGTGCCATTGGAGCTCACTCTCCTTGACAAGCATCTGGCTTCCAGAATTAGACAATGCCCCGTCAGACAGAAGGACGGACCTGGCAATTAATGAAGCTGCTGTGGGTGAACCAGGTATATAGGCCAATGCTCTCTTACGCAAGAGCCGGCAAAACTACACAATGAATGCATCTTATTAAAAGGGTGTGATTAGGACAGTCTGTTTTATTTGACAAGGCGTGACAGTTTTATGCAAGTAAAGAAAACATTTTAATGGTCTGCCAGTGGCGTCACCAAATGCCTCTCAAACCACAAGGTTAATAGACTTAATATTTCTAAAGACGACACTAAGTAAGATGTAACTTATGAGAATTTACGTTTCGTATTTGGTGTAGTAGCGTTAGCAAATATGATCAAGGTCATGTCCACAAATCGTACAATATTGGCTATATTGTGTTTAAATGCATGTTTGCTTACATAAGAATGTCCCCAACAAGGACAACTCGATTCATTTTCAACTATTAATTAATCCCTAACTAATTTGAGAATCCATTTATCAGTTTGAGTAATTTTTACACTTCTTAATGTGAACACTGGACTTGCTACATCACCTAAAATAATTGTTTACGAGTGAGTAAAACATTTAACTCAGTAATTATGGACCTCAAAAGACAGAAGAACTATACTTTTTGGAATATGTGGGCACACCAATAAACTACTGTAACTTCAAACATCAAACTGTTTAGCTGTGTTGCTTGGTAGTTTTGATGTAAAAAACAATTTTCTATGGCACATGGGTGGGGTGTTTTGCCATTTCACTGGTTGAAAATCCATTCATTTACTATTGTTTGGCCTGCTGAACTAATCAATTAATTGCGAAAATAATCAATGAAAATAATCACTAGTTGCAGCCTTAATAAACAGCAGAGTTTTTGCCTGTTGAGAAATGACTCTACAGCCCTGTGCTAGATGTTTAATATTTATTTAAGTGCAATTTCTGTCAACAGCGCCGAGGATGGCATTTATTTAATTGTTTTGGTTGTATGATTTTAAGTTTTATTTATTTAGGATATTTTCGCTCTCTTTTTTCCACAATTCAGTGTCTGAATATTCTTAAGCATTAAACGTTCATTGCTCCTTGAAAGGCTGTCCTTGCATTATTACACTATTATATTATCATTATATCTGTGGCATCAAATGTTCTTAAAATGAGTGGTGGTAATCACCAGATATACCGCGGTATTATCAGAATACTTGGGCCACGATACAATATTATTGCAATTTTAGACATTTTATGATATGTCGAGTATTGTGATAAAATATATTATAGCATATTGAGAATCACCTTTTTTTAGTTGGTCCATCTCACTTTGGTTATTTTTTATTGCAGCAAATTGTATCTGGTGGACTGAAAGAGCAATTGACTTTATTATTCTAGTAGGCTACCAAAACTTTAACTTGTATTTGTGATTACGCGATACTATGCTGTATTGATTTTTCCCCCCCACCCCTATAATACAATTATTTATTTATTTAACTGTACTTGGGGGTACAACACGATGCCATAATTCAACTACAGCAATACAATTATTACTCCCACCATTGAGTGTATCTTATGTATATATTGAGTTATACATTATAGCATTATACACATGGTTTTCATTTCTAACTTTACATAGTAGATTTATATATTATATTGTAGCATAAGGCACTTTTTTGGTATTTCTACACACTTTAAATTCTCAGCACATTATACATATTACTACATTTTTTACATACTTTATACTTTTCTATTTCTACTTCTATAAATCTTTATGCTTTACATCAGAGCGACAGTAAGAAAGAAACCACAATTTCTCCCTTGGGATTAAAGTATTTCTGATTCTAAATAATATCATATATCGCAATTACTTCCAGGACAATATATTGTCAAACTTAAGTAGATCTGGTGACAGGCCTACCTTTAAAGCCCACTGCTACACAAGCAGCAGCCAGTTACAGGATCTCCATGTCTTATAATGACTCGTGTGATAACAGGATGTTTTGCTCAAACTACCATGTCATGGATGCAGTTGTGTGTTCAAACCGGTGACTAATAACTTCATTAGTCACAAGCTCCCACCACACACACCACACAAAGCAGTCAACCAACGTAGTTTAGATAAAACTACGGCTCGTTTCATCTAACCTACCTACGAGGTCATTCATGTTAATGAGCTGCTAACAAGTTATAGCTGACGTGCTCGTCTGGCTGGTTAAATTTGCATTAACATTAGCTGCGGCATGACAACCTTCGAGCCTATATAAATCCCAGATTAAGGATTTAAATGGCTGGTTAGTGTGAGTGCTAGCTAACATGATATCAAGTTAACTAGCTGACAGTTGCCAACGACACATTACAGTCTATGCTAGCTGCCCGTCATGTCGGCTAATGAAAATGGGAGTGAGATCGAGGCAAACTAACGTTATCTTTCCTGTCAGGGACGTTAAGTGAACGTTGGGTGTTTAGCGAAGATGTGTGTCTTTTAACAGACGTGGGATCAAATCACTGTAGCACCGGTTACTAGCTCCAAACCACTAGCTAGTTAGCAGAACTTGCTAAAAACTTTGGTGTGTGCGACTGTGACACGTAGCTGCTCGGCTAACGTGTAGCTTGGCTCACTCAAACAGCCCCTACACACAACTTCGAGCTGTACATTAGCCAGCTAATGACATTAAGATAACACCGGATGGAGAATTAAAATAATAACCGGCACACTCAAACACCGGGGTCGTGTCATTTCTACAGAAAAAGCACAGAAATTAGCCCACACGAACGGTCGTAAAAGTTGTGCTGTAGCCTTTAGCTAGCGAGCTCGTGTTAGCTTTACAGTTTGTTCTAGTAGCTCGCTAAGTCCACGTAGGCATACAGCTGAGCAGGGGGAGAAATGACACGGAGTCAGGCCAGAACATACTGTAACATTCAAGGTTCAACGACAAACTGTGTCCCCAACAAGTACCACACCGCCATGTACAACACACGGAGAGGTCATATGTAACGGTAATGTAGTCACGGTCCGTATAAAACTGTAAAGTACTTACTTATTTTATGTTCTCGTCTGCCCTGAAGGTGCAGAAGCTGAGATGAAATTCCACTGGCGAGAAGGTGGGATTGAAGCCTGACGGATATATACCAGAGCCGCCCACCAATCATATCCTCCGACGTCACGTCAGAGAGTCCGATTACAAAAAAAACTTATGCTTTTTCTTTTCTTTTTTTTTTTTGTAATGAGAAAAACAACATGTACAAAACATCAGGTAATAAATAACAGCACATGTCAACATATAAAAAATACAAATAAGTATGACAGAGGTAGCCTAAATGTGAGGAATGTGAGTAACAGTATTTCAAGAGAATTACATGACATAAACAAACTGTAACGCAAAAACAAGGCAAACAACAAACAAAATGAGATGAACAGAGGTACAAGCCTGCAGAGAAGAAAGTGTATTCAGTCAGAGATTGACGGAGACAGTCAGAGATGCGACCTTAGTGTCTGTGAGGGTCCGACACTGGCGCTATTCGGTCCGCTTTAAACGAACCCTAGTCCGCTTCCACAGATGGTTCGGTTCGGTTTATGAATGCTCACTGGAACTCGTAGAGCGAGCCCTGGTTGCTGGGGGTCTCGGTTCACTTGCAAGTGAACCCTGGTGCGGTTCACTTACAGTGGGAAATGCAAACGCACTATCAAGTGGACCAAAGAGAGGAAGTGATGCAGAGCGCAGTGCATTTTGGGTAGAAAAAAAAACAAAGCCAACAGTTTGAACCAGGAGGAGCAGTTTTTAAATTGTTTAGCAAGAGGATGGCGGCACATGGATTTAATCGGTCCATAGATCAGTGTCGCATCAAGGTAAAACAACAAACAGCGACAGCAATATATTCAGGTCCCCGACTGAAGGGGATGGATTCCTGTTTTCAGTCCTGGCCAATCAATGACCCAGGTTTTCTTCTTCCTCATGCTTTTTTTCTTCCTGGTCAGTGGTCGTTTCGGGCAATACCGCCCCAAAACAGGCAGCTGTTGTAACAGGTGACGTTGTCCAGGCAGTTTGGTCCGCTTTAAAAAGTGCAGTGTGAAAGTGAACCAAATGAAGGTGTGAAATTTTTCGCCATTCCCCGCCCAATCAAACTGAATCCCCCAGACTGTCTTGGTGTGAATGCGCCCTAAGGGTCCTTTCACACCTGCCCTGTTTGGTTAGGTTCAATCAAACTCAAGTTAGTTTGAACCTTCAGTGCGGTTTGTTTGGGCAGGTGTGAACACAGCAATCACACTCAGGTGTACACCAGAACAACCAGACTGAAGTCTAGTTACGAACAAACTGTGTGGTGCATTCGGAGCATCCACCGCATAAAACATTGTTTTCTAGTTGGAGCCGCGCCTCGTTTTCAAACTGTATTGTTTGACTAAAATGAACAATGACAGCAATATAGTCCACGATGAGCAGCGCTAAAATCAACCTGCGTAGTTGTCCCTCCATTGTGACACTGGAAAGTGTCACATTTATCTTCTTCAACGTTTGCTTTACTTCCTGGATTTTTCCCACATGGAAATTCTGACCGATCAAGAGCAGCTTTCTGGTGCAAGGCATTTGATCTAGTCCGCTTGTAAATGCTGCCGTGAGAACACGAACCAACTCTAGGCAATTATACAACTTTGTAACAAAACTAGTCCCTGATTCAGACCAAAGCAGGACAACTCAAGAGCTCCATTTTCTCCGACCACTACGGTACAGTTCAGTTTGGTATGCTTTTTTTCCATTTCCACTATGAAAAGTTGTGGATGGTATCAATGGGATCGTTCCATACTGTCCCCATTTTTGGTCCCCCCTCTGTTGGGGTACCTAGCACACAGATCTGGTACTACAGCCCCGTTTCCACCAAAAACTTTCGGTATGGTACCTTTGGAACCAACAGTAACCCTTCATGCATGGTACCTAGACCCTAACATTTCCACCAGTCCTCTTAAATGTGGGCGGGGTTGTTGTCACTCACTGCTCTGTCCAGCGCTCACTGTACTTCCTCATCAGCGGGGACACAGATGGAAGTCTGCACCTCGTTTATCGTTCACAGAACGAGGCTGCACGCTGACATCTTCAGAACAAAATAGAACAGGCTGCAGTGAGAGTCTCTCTCCATGGGATATTTAAAAATTGCAGCTTTGTGCATTTACAATAGTCCTTCTCAGGCAAGCTCAGGGGTTTAGTGTTGCTGTAGCCCACAGGAACAACGCTCTGCTACACTTTTTTTTTTCTCTGAAATGGAAATGCTAGGGTCTAGGTACCATGTCTGAAGGGTTAGTTTTGGTTCCAAAGGTACCATACCAAAAGTGTTTGGTGGAAACGGGGCTGTAGTACTGGTGGCTGATTGCTAGGTTCCCCAACAGAGGGGGGCCAAAAGTGGGGACAGTAAGGAATGTTCCTTTGGTACCGTGCACAACTTTTCACAGTGGAAATTGAAAAAGAAAGCGTACCGAACTGAACTAAACTGAACTGAACCAAACTGTACTGTCGGGTGGAAATGGGGCTTTGGTGTTAGCCCAGGGTGTATCTTGCCTCTCACCCACTGGCAGCTGGGATAAGCTCCAGCCCCCGGCGACCCCTAACAGGATAAGCGGTTACAGAAAATGAATGAATGAATGAATGAATGAATGCAGGTGTTGGAGATATCCGTTGTAGGGATTAGGGATAGGCAATGTGATTTTGTTTTTGTTTTTTTTTAATGTTCATTTTTCATTAAAAAATAATAATGCATCCTGCTGTATTTCTACCTACAGGTGAAAAGTAGCACCACATTTATGAGGTGTAATATAAATCCAAAAACATCAGATTTAATAGTAAAACACTGACAGGGAACATTATACGGCACCATACATACTTTTACTTTTACATTCAGTGTTCTGCTGGTAATACGAACATACTTTGACTTCAGTAAGGTTTTGAATGTAGTACTTTACCTTGTAGAAGGGTCTTTTGACAGTGTTGCACTGTTTTTAATGTAGCTAAGGATCTGAATACTCATTTCACCACTGGCAATATGCAGATGCCAAACAATTCTGAAGTTTTCTTTTAGGACAACACAGGTATGTGCAGAAATACTTCCAGTAATACCAGTTCAGAGAGGCTGCATTCTCAAGCCTGAGTCATTCCTAAGCTAGTTGTTTATGGATATACTGCACAAGGTCACATAGTCCACACTTTACTGCCAGTGGACCACTAAAAAAAACAATGCTATAACTGAGCTCCAAACATGTTATTGTGAATTAAAGTCAATCCGTTCTGATCAGAAATCTCTCCAGGAAACTGTCTTATTTCTCACAACCTCTCAAAAACTTCCTAACTTGAATGCTTAAAGTTCTGAACAGGATCAAAAATAGTGATTCTTCTAAGATGTCGAGACACACAAGTTTTCTTCCACAGTCATGACTGTTAACGTGATGCCACAGCTGAGTTATTCATAACTGAAATGTGTAAATGATAAATGAGATTTCCTTCAGTCTGGGTAGAGCACTGATGCAATAGAAAGATTTTCCACTTGTCGTCCTCGAGCAGAGGGAAATCCTTTAGAAATATTTGATCGGGATCCAAATATCAGGCCCCTGATTTATATCGCACACATAAAAGACTTTTTTTTCCTCCCAATATTGATTCTAATTATAGATATTTGTCCAAGGTGTTGATACATAAATATTCTTTAGGCTTGTATAAATTTCAGCAAATATTGATATTATTAAAAATTTAAGAATTGCTTCAATTAAATTAATTTCAAGACAAACTTAAAAGGACACTTCCACCCAAAATCAAAAATACATATTTTCTTCTCTCGCCTGTCGCGCTATGTATCAGTATAGATTGTTTTGGTGTGAGTTGCCAAGTGTTGAAGATATCGACCCTAAAGACATCTGCCTTCTCTCCAGTATAACAGAACTAGACGGCACTCGGCTTGTGGTGCTCAAAGCGCCATGAAAATGCAACTGAAAACTCAACAGCAGTGTTTCTTTCCGGAAATCATGACCTGGTTACTCCGACAGATAATCGACAGACCTTGCTGTGAGCAGTTTCATGTGGGAACTGTTTTCTCACTACTGAACTACACCCCCACCGTATCACTATGCAAATGGGAGTGTGCATCTGCTGCTAGCTCACCTAGCACCACTGAGCTAATTAACATTACAGCTCAGCAGGGGAGGACGTCATGAATGTTTCCATACGTGGCACAGTTCCGCAGTATACAATAAAAGTTAATGAAACGACTGGACAAAAATCATAATTATAAATTCATTCATTTACGTAACCACTGGACAGGTCACCAGACTATCGCAGGGCTGACACATAGCAGCAGACAACCATTCACACTCAGACAATTGGGAGGAAGCTGGAGTACATGGAGGAAACCCACGCTGACACGGGGAGAACATGCAAACTCTGCACAGAGGGGCTCTCTCCTGGGATTGAACCAGGAACCCTGTTGCTGTGAGGCGACAGTGCTAACCATCCAAATCATCGTCAGTGCAAGTTTCAGTATGTGTCACCATGAAATTTGAGCGAATATGCCTGCTTGAAAAGGTGTTTTCACAAAGGATTTGAAGGTGGAAAGGGAGTCAATATCGCAAATGTCGTGGCCTAAAATCTTGCCGCTTTTACTTCAGAAAAAATGTCCCATTTTAGTTTAATTTTTTTGTCGCACTTTAACTGAATATACACTCACTCAAAATCCTTTCTCATATAAAGTGAAAATATTTTGATTCTAAGTCAAACATCCCACAACCATTTTTGTTGATCTTGTTTTAGCTGCAGTAGCAAATCGACATGCCACATGACTAACCTTGGGACTGGTGATCTTTTCGACTCTTTGGTGGGCCACTCATGTTTATCTCCAGCCAATCAAAAGGATTATGTTAGCATATTCTAATCAGCAGCAAATATGTTCTATGTTCCACAGACATCAGTGTAAAGTACAATTTGACTTGTTCACGAAGGCGCACAACAGCGAGGTGGTCATTCTAGTTTTCCAGTAAATAGACAATCATATGATGCACTTCTCACTTTGTCTTTGTATCATGGTTGACATACTGTCTGCACGCTCTATTTGTTGTTTTCCTCTTTTTGTTTAGCTCCTTGTTCTCATTTATTAACCGGCTGTTGATGTAAAACATGCAGGAGAAACCTACAGATGGTCTCTGTGATGGTGGAGTCTTTACTGATTACTGATTTTTTTTTTTTTTTTATGTTTTCTTTTGATCTGTGTGCATTATCTTCAAAGAGCCCTGGACCTCCTCACAGTGCCCACATGTGATTAAATTAGTCTGGATGTGTGTTTCAGTTTAGGGTGGACACTGTGATGGCAACATCTGTGCAATGTAATGCGTGTCAGAGCAGTGGTGTTGTAATAAACACTTGCTTCAGGGGGTTGATCATTCTTTGCAGAGAAGGTCAGTGTCGGTTTTGAAGCTGTCGACTGTGGTTTTCATTATATCATAATAACCTCTGAGCCAAAGTCAGGTGCTTACTCCTCTCTACCTCTCTTACCCATTAGAGTGATCATAATAATTTTGACAATGGCAGATTTTTAAGGCTGCTGGTGTGGATTTTGTTTGTGTATCTGCTCTACAGTTTGCCCCCTGCCATGTTCAGTTAATGAAGTAATCATTCCTTTCCTGAGCTGCCTCCTGCTGTCCTCCACGAGTCAGAGACTGGACACCCACTGTGTCAGTAGTGAGGGAGACAAGAGCGTACCTGTCAAGTCTCCCGTTTTGGCCGGGAAACTACTGTATTTGCCCTTCTCAGACCTCTGATTGTCTCGCATCAGGGTAGCATATTTTGATAGTCCAATACCACCCTATCAAATAATTCTCCCACTACACAATGCATTCATGTAAGACTACTAATCACCTCACTGCCACTGTAGGATTAATGGCAGCATATTTAGACATGTCATTTTAACATTTTTAATCAATATTTCAGGGGTAGCATATTTTGATAGTCCAATCAATCCTATCAAATAATGCTCCCAGGCAGCTTAAAATATTTGAACTAGTTTATTGTTAATTCAAGGATTGTGAAAGTGGGACAGTGTGTTATTGGCAAACTGAGCCAGTAGCTATCAAAGTCAATTTTTAATAGGAGAGTTCCCTTTTAATTTAGCCCTCATGAATTTAGCTAGCTAGATATTTTATTTTTTAGGATTTACTTAACACCCAACTAGCGATGAACCTTTTTAATATATGGCCGCAAAAAACGAAACTAAAAGAAGTGTGCAGTGCACAGCTATCTAAAAGCCATTATCTTGTACGTGCATTGGTTTTGATGCTATAGGCCTACATGCATTTAAGTCACCACAGTGGACCCTTGTGCGTCATGTCATACACTGCCACCCACTGGCCAGGTGTTGTCAGTGCAACACAAATCTCTGAAAACCAAGATGGCCGACGGAAAGGAAGAAATGTTGTGCAGCTCAAGAATATCTTACCAATCATTTTATAATAGAAGTAAAATGGTAAATTAAAAAAAATCTGGTAACATCAAGTAACATCTAAGGAGTTATACTGTTGCAAAAGTAGTAGTAAGTATAAATTTTATTTTGGGGGGAAACAACAATTAATCATCTGCCCACTGAACTGGACATCGCTGGCTATATTTCAACTTTCTGAGCTGTATTTCAATTGATTTGTGTTATTAGAATGTAATTTACAGTTTTGTAACAGAAACATTATCTTGACAATACATTTGCAGAAAATATTAATAGAAAAAAATGATATAGTTCATCAGGAGGAGATTGGTGGGGGTGAGGAGTGAGGAGGATGGAGCTGAAAGAGGGAGGGATGGAGGCAGGCACAGGAGGGAGGAGTAAAGAGAGAGGGGAGAAGCATAGGAGTCATAAGCAGAGTTCAAGGCTTTTGCATGACATTGAGCAGTATGTGAACACGTTAAAATATGTGAACACACTAGTTCAACCCTTTGAAACCTGGAGCAATATCATTTTTCTTGTGCTGCTTTCAGATGCCTTTTAGCAGGTATTCAAACCTTTGAGCTCATTGGTGTGATTGCTTTCAGAAACATGTGGAAAAAGGCAGTGAGCAACTTGGTTAGAAACGTCCCACAAATTGCAAAAAAAAGTAAAAATTAAAAAATAAATTATAAATATTTAAAAAACAGCTTGGGGGAAAACTATATGTTACAGAATTATTATAATTTTAAGCACTCTTCCAAGGTCATTTTCCTGTTTATTTTTTTCTAACTTTCTTCCTTTCTTTCCTTTTAAAAACTAATCTAATTTTTAATTTTCTCTTCTTTTTTTAACTAATTTCTTGCTAATTTTTGGGGTGCATGTCTTCTTTCATTGCTCACTGTGTTTTCCATGTTTTTACAAGAAATCAAGCCACTTTGCTCTCTTTGCTTTCAAAGAGTTAACAGCATTAAAAAAATATATATTTTTATAGTTTGACATGATATATATCATGTTTTAAACTGGTTTGTATTTCTTCAGTTGAAAACTTAAATGCGTGCTGTCCAACCGGGTGGACATGTGAAAAACTCTTTGAAAAAAATGAATGTTTAATAAAAAAAAAAGAACTTCATAACCCTTTATAATTTACTTTTTCATGCCTAAAGATAAATTAAACACTCAAGAAAAAAAAAAAAAATCTTGACTGAGGTCCTAATAATTCATGCATGAAAAGGTTAATAAATAAATAAACACAATAATAGGAATAAACCTCTGCACACTGATATGTAGACTTTACTCTAGATCTTTATTTGTGTACAACGCGTTTCACGTGTAGCATCATCAGGTTCACACAGGTGTGGTCCAAGCATACAGTATATATAAATAATACACAAATAAATAAACACATGAATAAATAAATAACTTAATTACTACTACTAATATTACTACTACAAATAATAATTATATTATTGATAATATAATACTTACAGTAATAATAATAATAATAATAAGAAGAAGAAGAAGAAGAAGAATGTTCTTTAAAAAATGTTTTAATTGTGTATACTTTATTAATCCCCAAGGGGAAAATAATAATAATAATAATAATAATTGTCCTTTTTATTAGTTATTCTTCACCCTACAATGCATCTTTGTCCTTACTGCAGAAGTAACAGCAGGGGGCGCTCCATCACAACGTCAGAAGTTTCCTTCCCTCCTCTCCTCTCGATCTGAGTTCAATCTGTCGGCGATCATTTAAATGCCGCAACGGACTAAAGTCCAAACTGTGGATCAATAGATTGATCACTGATGATGTGATCAAGCTGTGAAGGTTTTCAAGCCACAGAGTTTACACACACACACACACACACACACACACACACACACACACAATGTTACCTATAATGTGCTCGAAAGAAATCTGTGACTTGATTGAGTATCTCTTGGAGGTTTACAGAGGAAACCCGCTTCTATTTTGTTTTTATCTACGGGTCAAACTTTAGCCCAAACTCAGATAAAGTCTGTTTCGCTTTATGGGCCAAATCAGATAATGAGATAATTTCTCCGGGGTGTTGACAACCATCGGCCTGTGGATTAAACACACGTAGCAAAGACGCTTTTAAAACTTTCCACGCTTCCTTTGGTAAAAAAAAAAAAAAAAAAATCCACCACTTGTAATTACTGCAGGCGGACACGTTTATTCTGCATCCATCAAGCTATTTAAAGTAAAGGAAGGTAAATCTTCCTCAGCCTACAATCCTCCTCACACACGGCTGAGCCAATGGCAGGACGCATGGGGCTGCTGCTTTAGACCAATGACAAAGTAGTCTGAGTACGCACTCCGCTGGAAGACGACGACCATGGACTGGAGTAGTAGTGTCCTTTTCGGTGGAACAAACTTTTAGTTTCGATCCGGGCAAACACGGTAAGTTTAAAGCTGCTTTATGAGCTTATTATCACTTTTACGCACTCGAGTTTGGCGACTTTTTTCCGGAGACTAAACTCGGTGCAGAGAATCTGCGCGTCGCTGCTGCTCGGTGAACTCCACTGAGCTCCATTTCTGAAAGAGAGAATCACCGCAAACATTTAGTCTAGAGCTCAGTGTGGTTTGTCAATGTCTCTCCGTTGTGTTCTCTCGCTTGAAGCAGCAAAGTCCTGCTGACCCACTTTAGGCCCACACGCAGCGCGAGACGCCAATAAACGTGAAATCAGTCCGCCGTCGCTTCTTTTGGGACTTTTTAGGTCGTTGTTTTCAAGCAGAGTGTAACTTAAAGTGTTTACAAAGACAGCTCAGGGGGAGATTTGTCTCATGTGTGTCCTCTCTGTGTGTTAACGTGTTATGAATGAATAAAAAACCCTGATGTCAACCTGCATGACAATATGTGAAGACTTTAGGGACTGTTCGTTACTTATGAGAGGGAGGGGGTGGTGCAGAAACAGGGAGGCTAGTGGCGCTGTGTGTTTTTTATTTTAGTCTACAGGAGGGGCTACAACTTCAAATGGCTGTATTTTGTGTTTATTTAACTGCCAGTTTGTAAAGGGAACACAATTGGAAATCTGTTTTCTTTATAAACCACCTGAGTTACCGAGTAGGTATCAGCTGCATTACCTGTCCTCTAGCTACACAACTGAATCCAAATGTCCACACTTCACCGCATCTGCAGACTCACAGACTTTGGGGGCACATTCCTGTGAAGTCCAGGAGTGCTGCATGCTTCAGTTCAATTTTAGATATAAAGCCAAATATCACAAGCCCACAAGGGGCCTCAAGTGGACTTTCTGCAGACTTCGAGAGAGTCCACTTGGGCTGCAGACATCAGCAATACGGACGCGACGTTGGTGTTTTTCAACTGCCAGAAAAGCCTTCTGAATGTGTAAAATAGTAATTGATAGTTAGTCCTATTAGATTGGTACTTGAATTGTGTCAACCAGAAATAATATTCAAATATGTACAAACAGGCTGTAGAGGGAATGAAAATGCAGTTTATTGTTGCAGCCTATCAAAATTGTCTGAAAAACAACAAGAGGTTTCTAATGTAAGTAATACTCAATTTATAGAGTTATAGGCCTGTCCTTATTTACAAATATTTCTGTTTTTGAACACATGATGTTTGAATATATTTTTGTTCTGTTTCAATAAAAGGCTGTACATGGGCTTTGTAAAAAAAAGATTTTTTTAAACTATTGCCTTCAAAAAGTCAGTTTTATTTAATTAGTTTCAAAACATGGACTCATGGACTTTTCAATGATGCAACGCATGCACGGCGACTTCCAGTCAGTCGGAAAACTGTGGAAAAATCACGGGACTTTTGAAAAATTGCAAGCCCCCGCAAATATTGCGGACTTTCGTTGAATTTGCATTAATTTTTACGATCGCGATTTCCTGGGGGGGACTAAATACGTCACACTACGTACAACTGATGTCTGCGAGGGCTCAGTCCACAAGTCCAGAGGGTGACATTTGGATGTAGTGTTAGTTCACAATCAGCCCCCTTTGTTCCTTGACCCGCAAGCGGAAGTTCTGACAAAATTGCTAAGTCAGCGATCAGCCAGGTACGAAGTATCACGTCAAAAGAGAGGTGGGTAGGGGTAGGTAGGAGGGGCACGGCTCTCGGGGAGTGGTAGTATGGATCTACTTAAAAAATGTCTAAAAGATTTGACCAGAAATGAGTCGTTTGCACCAACTAACCAGCATGAACAACAAGTGTGAAAAACCAAGGCTTTTTTCAACTCCAGGATTTCACTTTTATCTTTTTAACAACAAAGGGTACTAATCAGTGGTGGAGGGAGGGTCATGCATTTTCCCCAAGTCACTCAGGGAAACATATTCATGGCTTTAGGGAGGGTCATACACAAAACAAATCTAACAAAGAAAATGAAGTCACACCTCAGCTATCCCCCTCCACTGATTGGTAGAGAACAGTCCCTTAACCTCTTCATCATGTTTTGCATTTTCCCCAGCCTTAATGCAGTCGTCTCTGTTTGCAGGAGTGAGGTGGGGGAGCTGCTCTGAGCAGTCATGGGGGAGATTGAGGGTTCATACCGGGTCCTGCAGACCCCTGGCATAAGGCTGGGAGCCCAGTTCAACCCCGGAATCAGCACCCTGGAGCCGGGCCAGAGCCTCAGTGGCAACATGGTCGGCGGGAGCAGAAGCCACGGTCGAGGAGGAGTACAGATCCGTGTGCAGGGGCTGGACGACTCCCAGGAGTTCTTTGATATTGACGTGAGTTTCTCCTCGCGGCCTCATTGTGTCTCCTACATCCTCTTTTATTTACACTGTGATAAGTCTGCAGTTTGTTACGCAGCAGGCTGCTTCTTACCTTGGAGTCAGGGTGCGTGAGGCTTGGGCTGGTGACAGCTGCCACATGGCTTTGGTGCGGAAATCCCTTCCTCCTTAAGGCGTCTTATTTGGGTAACTTAGTGGAACTCACCAGGGCACTTTTTAGTTTTATTGGCTGTGATTTGTGATTAAAGCAAAAACAGTGGTTTAGTATGTTCTGTTCCTAAGCTGCAGCTGAGTTATTTACTAAGGGTGGGAATCACCAGAGGGCCCATGATACATGTTATCATGACACATACATGATATAATATAAAAAAGTATGTTTCTTTTGTGTAAAATCACCTGAAAATAAAAACTGTAGTGTTTTTGTGACATTAGAATGAGGAAGCAGGTCCTCATATACTGAGATCACCATGTTGCACCGCCATTTTTCTACAGTAGCCCAGAATGGACAAACCGAACACTGGCTCCAGACGGGGACATCTGCGTTTTCGCATCAGCCACCATAGTAAGAAGCCCGACTGCAATGAGCAGCATCAGAGAAACATTGACATGTAACATGAAACGGCCTTCTTCAGTGTTTTTACTGGCTTAATCAGCTGGTCTGTTTGTTTTGGAGCGAAGAGACCTCTGTGGATAATTCAGCTCCCAGTAATAACGTCCTGAATTTCCGGATGTTACGGTATCCAAGCAAGAAGGTGAGCATGTGGCCAGGGAGCTGCCAGTCTCCCAACTTGCCAAACAGCATAGAAAAAACACACATTTTTATGTGAAACTGCTTTATTCAGCATTTTTACCGGTTTTAATCAGCTGGTGTGTTTGTTTTGGAGAGGAAAAGACCTCTGTGGATAATTCAGCTCCCAGCAAAAACCCCCTGAACATCTTGATGTTAATTTGTCAAAGAAAAAAGGTGAGGACACATTAGCATGTGCTGGGCTTGCCATCTGTTTTCGATATGCCAAACAGCATCAGGGAAACGCCGATTTGTAACTAGAGACTGCTTTATTCAGTGTTTTTACCGGTTTTAATCGGCTGTCGTATTTGTTTTGGAGAGCAGGAGACCTCTGGATAATTCAGCTCCTGGTAAAAACATCCTGAACAATGAATTCTAACCAGGAGAAGTTTCAGCTAGTTGCATGCTGCAAACTTCACTTCCAGGCGCCACTTCATCCGACTAAATCTTACACACTTATCTTTGAACAAGATTAAGTTTTCACTCTGTTCGTCTCACTTAAGTCAAAATGATTCTAGTGAACTGAAAAAGCAATTAAATGAATAATTCTCGAAGACTACGAAGTTGAAGTTAAATTTGTCTCAGTAATATTTACAATTTAAATAAAAAAAACGATACTTGGCATGTGTACATTGATACAGTATTGCTTCACAAATATCACAATACTATGCTCGATTTTTTTTAATTTTTTTTATTTTTTATTTTTCTCCTCCTACCTCTATTATTAACCAGCGTTTTGTGTTCGGTTGAAACAAATGCTTTGTTTTGAATTGTTGTGCTGAGGATTAATGCTGCACAGTAAATGGAAAACTGGTTGTCAAACGCCTCTTTTAACACTGGGAGGCTATTTAAAATCACACACTGGAGCAGAATGATGCCGCAGTCATCTGGTGTGGTGTAAAAATGCAAAGGGGGCACTAAGAAGGGACTTCGCAGTGGCCCAGTCACGCTAATAACATTTTCTAGCCTCTTGCTAGTCTAGAGTTGCAAGGATTAATTGATCAGTCAATCGAAAGAAAATTAATTGCAACTATTTTGACAATTAATTTATTGTTTCAGACATTTTTTGAGCGTCAGACATCTGCTGGTTCCAGCTTCCTGTATGCAAGAACTCTGCTTTTCTTTGACAGTAAATGAAGAGTCTTCAGGTTTTGGACAGTCGGTTGGACATAAGAAGTAATCTAAAGACCCCACTTTGGGCTCGGGGAAATTGTTACGAGCGTTTTTCACATCTTCATGACATTTTATAGACTTAATGATGCATCGATGAATCTGAAAATAATCATCAGCTTAATCAGCGATGAGTTGCAGCCTTATTTAAGTCCAGTATAACTCGGCTTTCTCTATTAATGTATACTACGATGTGTATTTTCTTGCTCTGCTGTCATCACTGCAACCACGGTGACTAAAAAACATGTTTTGAAGCGACACAGAAGCGCACAGTGCAAGGACAATTACACTGTCAAGAGCTTAACATTGAACATGAGTAAATCTGAAGCCAAAAATCATCACTGCTGTGTTCCCTTTGCATTGAAATTACTTTACAGAGAAGTTAATCCCTTTTAAAGATCGGCAGCTGGTTTGAGCAAACTTTTCGATCCTCGCTGTTAAAGTGCTTTTTCCGTGTTTACTCTCTGAGCTGCTGCTGGAGTCATTCAGAAGGCAAATAGGAAGCAATAAGGAAGCCGCTATATCAGAACGAGTTTCCTGTCTATTCTGTGGGGGGAGAGAATATCAAAGTGGAGCCTCCTCAATGAATAAACACCCTAGTCAGAGACTGATCAGTGGAGGAGTATGAATTTGCAGTGTCATATAACTAATGGTTTATTAATTCTGTGAGAAAAGGTCGGATGAATAACTGCACTGTCCTAAATCCTTGTGTAGCCGCAACAGTAACGGTTCTGGCACTGCTGAGACAGACATTTCATAATCTAATGCACCATATGTTGTCTCAGAGTCTTGAGCTAATAGAATGTGACAGACACAAGTTTAATTGTATAGAAGTGGGTCCCTGCGCTGCTCAGTCTGGAGGCAGAGAAGTTGTCTTTGTCAGTTTTAAGAACATATTCAGACGCATATATTGAGACACAACTGAACTCGGCCTGCAGAGTTCAAAGTGAGCTCTGAACGTGGTGTTGATAGGAGGTGGCAGACAGAAATACATGGCTGCAAAAGGGGAATGACGGCGATCCTGTTGTCAAGCAGACTGCAGTTTGCCAAGAACAAGATGGCCTCTGAGAGGCTCTGTTGTTCCCCCACTGCCCAGCACTGCTGTTCATTCATACTGAGGAGTCGTGGGCTGGTGGGAGAATAGTATTTATGTCTTTGCACTGCGTGGCTGCAGAGCTGTACATCCTCGACGTGACTTGTGTTTAATTCTTACTTAAGAAGAGCTGCCAGCGTGCTATATCATCATTAGATATATGTGTGTGTGTGTGAGACCACAGTCCCTTTAAAAGAAAAATGAATGAAGCAGCAAAACTTTTCCTACATTATAATTGTAGTTTTTCCTCATGCATACTGAGTGCAAAAATAGATACAAAATTGCAGTGTTGAATGTTTGAAATGACTGTGGCCTTCAGGCAACTGCCTCCCTCCATTGTGGTATTTCGATTGCTCAGCTGCTCAAATATCCTCCTGTGTGAAGTCTTTTATCATCTGCAGTTACCTGCCACTCTCACTCTGTGCTGTGAACAAATACACTGCCGTCAGACATGTGTTGAAATCCTGCTCTCTTAAAGCACTTCACTCACAAAATGACCGTTTGTATATCAGTTACTCACCATGTGTTGCGTTGAATTTATATATTTAAACAAAGGTTTAACAGAGGCACACTCTAAACTGAGTGTTCTGAGGAATCATCAGCAATATGGCTGCACAAGCAACAAAAGAAACCCACAAATGTATTTTCTTCGTCAATAAAGACGCAGAAATTATGACCATTTGTGTATCGTTTACTCACCCTGTGTCAGGTTGAGTTCATGAAGAAAGCTTAGGATGCACTCACACTAGTGCTATTTGTTCTGCTTTAAACGAACCCTGGTCCGCTACCATGGATAGTTGGTTCGTTTGGAGTGGTGTGAACGCTCATTCAAACTCAGGTGTGGACCAAATGAGCCAACCCTGGTCTGCTTGAAAACCAAAGAGAGGAAGTGACGTAGAGCGCAGTGCATTTTGATATTTTTGTGGTGACCAAGGCGGTTGAAGGGGATGGATTTCTGTTTTCGGTCCTGGCCAATCAATGAGCTGAGTTTTCTCCTCCCTCGTGCTTTTTTTTTTTTCCTGGTCAGTAGTCGTTTCAGGCAATACCACCCCCAAACAAACAGCTGACTTGTCCAGGCGGTTTGGTCCGCTGTAAAGAGTGCAGTGTGAAAGTGAACCGAACCAAATGAAGGTGTGAAATTTTCAGCATTCTCTGCCCAATCGAGCCGAGTCCCCCAGACTATCCTGGTGTGAATGCGCCCTTAGGGAACTGAAGTCATTGGAGACCAGGGACCAGTTGCACAAACACCTTAGTTAAGATTTTCCTTAAAGTCCTACTTTGGTGCACAAAACACCCTTAAATCTAAAGTCTTAAGATTTCCTTAAAATGTTTTCTCCCTGTCTCGGTCTTATACTTAAGGAATCCCCAGACCGTTGCACAAAAGAGTCTAGCAACCAGAATGAGGTAAAAAAGTACTTAAGTTACCTCTGACTCCATCTTAACTGCGTGTTCTGCGACCAGGAGAACCCAACAGATTTGCTTTGGTTTTACACTGGATTTTGACTGAATTAATTTCCGTTGCATTTCCTTCCTACAGTTGTTTTTGGTTTTCTGGTATTTAGTGATCAACTTTACTCCAGAAGTATAAATTTTTTTTTTCCCGATCTAATTATAAGCCAACTTTGTGAGATGATATCAGGTGTCACAAGCGTGAGTACAAGTAAACAAATGATCTCCATGGAAACTTTTACCACGGTAAAATCTCTTTCAACGCAGTAAATGAGTAGACCTTTTAAGGGATTCTGTGCAACTGTGTTAAGTCCCACAGCTAAGGAGAAATTAAGCCTCAAGTGTCATATTTTAGGAGAAAATGCTCCATGCTGCTTTTTACTGTTTGCTAATCTGTTTGTGACGTGAACGTGACGCTCCTGCAGATCCTCCAGAGCTCTGGTCTACTGGCGATAGGAGAGGAGTCTATGCCCTATCTTAGTGGGTTTCTCTGGATTTGTGTGTGTTCATTTTGGCAGGAAAATGGTGTTACACACAAGTAGGACACACTTTGTAATGCTGAGTAGTTTTGCAACCTGTAACGCCTGACAGATTTCATCTCCTGATACTGCAGAACCATATAACGCATGGTGTGATTTTAATCTGTGTATTTATGGTCTTATAATGCTTTTAGTGTGGAACTACAACAGACAAATCAGATCAGAGCTTGTGTGCTTTGATCCGTGGCCTTCATCCACTGCAGGTACCCAGCATGGTCATCATCATCAGTAGACATTTGCTTGCATGGCTCTTGTCCTCAGGCCCCTCCCACAGCCAGCGCAGGAGAAAGCTCAGCCTTGTGGTTTCTGGACAGGGAGGCCGGGCCGGCAGGGCAGGGAAACACAGGCTCCTTTTATCCAGCACGGCCAGCCCCTCCGCTGGCCTTAACTTCCAGCTCCAAACTCGCAAAGAAGAGAAAAAAAAAAGAAAGAAAAAGGCCGAGGGTGGGATGTGGAACCTAGCTGTGTGAAAATGCAGTACAGTCGGGGCATCGGTGGGAGGGAACCCGGGCAGGCTTTTGCTTTAGTGTTAGCAAACAAGCACATAAATAGCAAGGTTGACAAGCAAGCGGGTTAGGAGGGGGGTGGTGGTGGTGGCAGGGTGCTCTGGTGTTAAAAGAGCAGTTCAGAGGGAGCAGTCATGGCCGGTACAAAGTTTGAGCCGGGCGGTGGGGGAGGGGACACGCAGAGTAGCTGAAAGTTTGGAATTTGAACCAGTGGCCTGAAGCAGAATCTGTGATTTTGTCTGTTGCGAATGATGAAACTCTTGAGACTTGTTGGTAACATGCTGGTGCTGCTTTCATCTGATAACTGTTGGTGAGAAAAGGAAAATACTGGATGTTCAGGGTGTTTTAAATAGAGCTTCGGCATCATGCAACAGTTTGAGATAAAGTAATACTGTAATGTGTAAAGGAGGGAGCAGAGCTGGGCGTCTGTTACATGTGCACGCTCATAAAAGGAGGACTCTGGCTCCTCATTACAACCACTACAGCTGAGCACTCAGCTCTCTGCTCTACAAAGCATTCACACTGTCCCACTGTGGACTGAAGTAGCTAAACAATCTAATGGCTGTGCAGAGAGCGACTTGTTTCATCTGCTCTGCACATTTCTCAGTCCCTCGCAGGCTTTCTTTGGGATTGTTGTGGCCTAAAATGCCTAATTTCCCTGCAGCTTTGTGTGTTGCAATATTTTTTTCCATGGAATTACTTGATTAAGTGAAAAGGCAAAAGTAGTTGGCAGTATTTTTTGGTCTGTGTGATTCATCAACAATTAAAGGCAGCTT
Source organism: Epinephelus cyanopodus (assembly GCA_026686955.1). Taxonomy (NCBI): domain Eukaryota; kingdom Metazoa; phylum Chordata; class Actinopteri; order Perciformes; family Serranidae; genus Epinephelus; species Epinephelus cyanopodus. The sequence continues at coordinate 10,186,491 of CM048920.1, forward strand.
GTTTAAGTGCAATGTCTCCTCATGCAACAGTTCGTATGATATCCTGCGAATTAGCACCCCATGGATGACGTTACGTCTTTAACGTTAAGTTTCTATGGTCAGGTTAAGGAACAGAAACATGGTGACGCTGTGCTTTTTTAAAATGACTCAAAGTTCACACGGTTCCAAACATCTCTCCTGCGGAAAGTCCTGTGTTTATTGACTCATCCACCACCTCAACCTTCCTTCTGATTGACCACTCCGGACCGCTTTCTTATTTACTCCTGCCAACAGATTGATTATGTGATCCTTCATACATGTGTGGGTTATGCTGAAATAGCGGCTCATGATTATTTGGGATATTTACGAATTTTGGTGCATTACTTTTTGTAGGAAAATGTACGAACAGTGAATGAGAAGAGTCTCTCCTGTGGGAATAAAACAGCATTGTAGTTTCTGATTTACAGTACACCAACATTACCACCAGTGTTTGGAACGCCACTTATGAAATAGAGATTACTAATTACCCTGTCAAAAAACGTAGTTTTATATGTACTTTATTAAGTTTTTATTACTTTTCTAACAAACAAACTACGGACAATTTAGAGTCACCAATTAACCTGCATGTCTTTGGACTGTGGGAGGAAGCTGAAGCACCTGGAGGAAACACATACTGACACGGGAGAACATGCAAACTTGTTTCATAACTGAAACTTGAAACTTTTGTGTTTTTTATAGAAGTGTGTCTAACATGCAGTCAATGAGGAAAGGAGATGCGCTCAGACAGAAGAGATTCCAGTGTACCTACAGTACACAGTGTACCTTTAAAACCGGTCAATATTTTGGTGTATCGATATTGTGAAATAAAATGAGATGACCTCGTAGATTTTGGGCATGATGATATGTTCAGTGCTGTTTTTTCCTGCTCTTAAAGGCTACATTACAGCTAAGTGATGTCATTTTCTGAACTTTCCCGGCTCTTCTAGCTGTATTCTGATCTGCCTTTACTCACTTAGTCACTATATTACACTTTAATTTTATTTTATTTAACCAAGAAGTCCCATTGAGACTCAAATTGGGACTAAAATTAGAACACATTAAAAAGCAACCACCTACAGGAGCGTAGCTGGTAACTACCAGCAGTGAAAATGCTAAAATCATTAAGGAACTATGAGTGAGCTTTTGAGACGACCATGAACTTCATTTTCTGAGCATTTAAAATCCACGTTAAACCCAGCAGAGCACTTTGTAATGAGATCTATATTTGTGAAAGCAGCAATATTCGACTTGACAATATCAACATCGATGTATTTGGTAAAAACATTGTGATATTTGATTTTCTCCTCATCACCCAGCCCGAATGTGGAGTCTAAGATTAGTTTGGAAAGTATCTGGGTTACACAGGTGACCTGAGCAGAAGGCACAGCAACACACCTGATCCTTATCCTTCCCACTGCGTCATGTTTATCGGCCAACAAATGCCCTGCCCGGCTGTCCACAGGTGTGTCCTGAAACCAGGTAGTGAAGAGAAATCTGGTGCTTTAAAGCTGCCATCAGGTTAAGAGACGCATCAAAGAAGCTGCTGATCTTTTGAAACGTCTCCTCACAGACTTGTGAAAGTGGCCGCTGGTGTGCAGAGCTTTCAAATGTGTGTCAGCAGGAAATCTCCCGGTGGCGAGGCCTTAACAATGTGCGTCCCACTGTGCCAGATACAAGCCCCAACACACCCCTGCCGTCAGGAGGAGGTTCCACTGCAGCTCATTCACCGCTGGCCGGGCAGTTAGACTGCTGCTTGGTGAACCATGCTGAACCTGTCATGCGAGGTACACCCAAGCCCTTGATCTGAGTCAGGCTGGCTGATATTTGGGTTACCTGCTTTTTCTTCTCTGTTCTCTGTGCATGTGAAGCGCAGTCTCATAGCAGGCTGCTTTTTAAAACCTGTGCTTCACACACACACAGGCCGCCCTTTCCCCTCACACACAGAGGGGAAGATTTGTCTCCCAGAGAAACATCTGTTAGTGATAATCCCCGCTGCTTTCTGAGCTTGATTGGGTGACCCACTGACCTGCCTTAATGTTAGAGCTTGGAGATGAGACTGTGGTTCGTACCACAAGTTTGGTGTGAACAAACTGCATGTGATCTCACTGTCACATCACAGATGTGCTCAAACTGAAAATGCCAGATGGACCTTTAGGAAGCAGCTCACTGGTTTGCGTTTGCACGGCAGAATGGATTTAAATTATGTGAGGCAGTAATTGTGCAGTATTTGTTGGGGTAAATTTCAGAAAATATTTTACACTCAAGAAACTGAGACATTATGGTTGATTATGCTGGAACTCACTTCTCTCTAATGCAGTTTAGGGTGTTTGATGTTTCACACTAGGGGCGTGCGATATTGTGAGACTCGCTCTCTACAATCTGCTGTCGAGGAAAGTCAAAACTGGTGATTTCACAATATCATTTAAAGATAGATTTTCTGGAGTGACGAGATTTTCCCGACGAAAATACAGACTTGAGTCACAGTGTTAACAATAATTTGCGGGTAGACTTTTCGACTTCTGTCTGCGAAGAGCAAACGTACTCAAAGACAATTTTGGACTCAGCGTCTGTTATTTCAAAATGTATACGTCTCATTCATCTGGTAAGCATGTTTGATGCTTCCATATCTCATTAATGACAACACTTATAACTGACAATAGATCGAAGACATGATTTACTTGTTGGGCCACAGACAAAAAAAAAACTACACCTTGAATTTACTCAAACCAGCAGTGAAATAAACACAGCGGAAATGTCAGATAAGTCAGACCATCATCATCATCTCACTCACGATAAAACCAGTATCTTTTTTAATATGATAAGAAAAATTCATATCGTGATACTCGCGATATTTCAACTTGTTACTGTTACCCACGAAAAAGAGGAGCAGCTTCAGTAGTGTGGAATAAACTGTAGCGTCCTGAATGTTTTACTTCTCAGACTCTTTTAGCGAGTTACCGCTCAGAGGGAACTCATTCAGCGGCTCCTCTGGCAGCAGCACAGTGTCTCTCTCTCCTCCCTCTCGCTGTGTCATCAAGTGATTTTGTCATAAACCTGTGGTAATGTAAAATAGTTGTGGTATCATAACAGCCTGTCACAGACACCATTGTGATGATTAGAGGAGAAATGGCAGAGCATAGAGGTCCAGGTGGACATTTTTTGTATTTGGGAGCTGTTTAAACGTGTAATTTGTGGTCAGGAGTTGACTCGCTCCACAAATCGTGTTAATTTGATGTTTATTTTATGTTGTCATGTCTCTGTCATGTTGTTGCTCTAAGTTCAGCTTTGGTTCATTGCTTGTGTCACATGGCGTTCTTTTTCCCTCCTTTCACTTTTTGCTCTTGAACGCAGAGATGCCATTAAAGGGTGGTATAATAAGTGTGTGCCCACAGTGTACACAGTGACTGATTGTACACACAGATAAGCCAACGTGGTCAGCAGTTTGGGGAAGTTATTTGAAGGGAAATGATCTGCACAGGTTTGCATTGTGATGAAAAGGGACTTTTGCAGATATGAAATTACCTGGGTTCAGTGTATAGTTGTCTGCAGCCACCACACTGTCTGCATACTGCGTGTGTATTCATGCAGGAAGATGTGAGGGTGATGTACTGTAGTGCAGCTTGTCCTTTTTGCCAGCTGTCTGGCAGCAGTCTGTGTGAACCCGTCATCCCTCGCTCTCAGACTGTGGAAGATAAAGCTGAATGTACCAGAGGAAGATTTTACTCTGTCTCTGGAGACATGAGTGCAGTTTTACATTCCTGCAGAGGGTTAATGAGTAACACGAAGGCGGGGCTTCTGAGAGTTAACACAGTGATTTGCTCAAGACACTGAGGAAACAATCGGTTTACTTTAATCTGCCTTCATGCATCTAACTTCTGGTTTTTTTTCCTTCTTGTCAAACCAAATCAATCCTCTGCTCGTGCTGCTATCAACAGTTCTATCTGGATGTTTTTTAAATGTAAATGCACCCTGTGGTCCCTCTGCCTCACTCTCCACCACAATGAGACAGTTTGCTGGGAGGAGAGTGGCTCAGGCTTAGGAGACCGACTCAGTGGTGGCTGTAGTAGCTCAAACTCAATCCCCAGTGCCTGCTTCACAGCGGGCTGGGTCTAACGTGTAACATCAGCAACAAAAAGTTTGCTTATCCGGTGGTGAGTTTACGCCGGGCTCCCTATAGGAAATGAAGGTGCTTGCTTCACTGAAGCTTCCGCCATTTTCTGCTCTCTCACCACGTTACTCATAGATAAACTAAATAAAAGCTGCAACTTTGCTCCAACTCTGCATGTGAAATATTGTTTAAAGCATTGAAAATGTTTTGTTTTGTTTTTTTTAAGAGAATATTGCTAATATTATTACTCTGACTCTTTGTTGAGTTCACTGAGCTCCTCTGAACCAGTCAAACTGAGACAGAATACCTCAAAATGTTCCTTACATTTGGCCGCTGATTGATTTTGAATACCTCCTGATGCCGTGTGGATCGTATGTTTGGCCCGCACTCAAACACAACCCAGACAAAGTATTTTAACACACCAGTTTCTGCTCTCTGGTTGAGATCAGCTGTAATCAGACACTGTAAATGGTCGGAGAGAAGGTCATTTTACTACAGATTCCTACATTTATGGATGTTTTGTCGGTAGGATTCACCTGCAATTTATAGATTTCGTGAATGCAGAACATGTGATTGTGTCAAAGTAATGAAAAGACTCACTACAGTAAATCTGTTGCTGCTCTCTGAGTTGTAGTGTTTGACTTCAGCCGATGCAAAGCAGTTCTTTTTATAAGGCTTTTAAAAATACTATTTTACATTACAACCAGATGTTTCAAGCTATAATTTTCTCAAAAAGTCACAGGCTAGGATTCCAAACCTCAAGTGCAGTGTGTTCTTAGTACATAGTAATTAGTCCTTCGTTTAGTGAAAACAAACCCCGCAGCGTTGAGAAGGTAAACTGCGGCAGATTTCCTGCTTGTGATTCTGCTGCACTCTGTTCAGGGCCGGATGACTTTAAATGTACAGTAGGACACATTTTTGCAGTTTACTCACTCGTCCAAGTCAAGGAAACTATTTGAATTGACAGATGGAACATAGCCGGCCATAAAACGCACATGAAGTGGATCATTTACGGATGCCAAATATTTTCTGCACCACACAGACAGGCGACGTTTATTCTGTGCTTGGCCTTCCTCACCTCAGCCTGTGACGTCTGATAATCACAGATGTTTTTGGCCAGATTTATTGTGCTTCAAAACTTATTTTTGTCAAAACAATTTTTCAGAAGGAAAATTCTGTCCGTTGAGATTGTAAGGTGTATCATCAGTGTGCTTTTAAAGGAAGACTTCACCCCCGACTGAGCATTTGTAAATCATTTACTCACCACAGGCTGTGTTGAATTTGGGAAGAAGACTGTTTTTCTCGCATGCCTTCAAGGTGAGCAAAGAATCTTAAAACTGAGAAAGTTCTCGATGAATTGAAGTCATTGGGGTCCACGTTTAACATTCATTTACAAACTCTCACGACTCGTGCAGTATAACCAAAGGCTGCTTCCAGACCTAGAGTTGTCTAGCTTTGGTCTGAATCAGGGACTCATTTTGTTATAAAGTTGCATAATTGCCTAGAGTTGGTTCGTGTTCTCACGGCAGCATTTACAAGCGGACCAGATAAAATGCCTTGCACCAGAAAGCTGCTCTTGATCGGTCAGAATTTCCATGTGGGAAAAATCCAGGAAGTAAACCAAACGTTGAAGAAGAGAACACTTGCAAGATAAATGTGACACTTTCTAATGTCACAATGGAGGGACAACTACGCAGGTTGATTTTAGCGCTGCTCATCGTGGACTATATTGCTGTCATTGTCCATTTTAGTCTAACCATACAGTTTGAAAATGAGGCGCGGCTCCAACTAGAAAACAATGTTTTGATGCATTGGATGTGCTGAATGTGCATATTAAGGCAGTACAGGAGGAGGTGCACATTAATAATCCTCCAGGACTGTAACATCCTCATGTTTAACCCAAACAATGTGTCAGGTGTGACTGCAGTTCAGATCCAGGTCTGAACACGTTCTCACCACAAACAAACCACATCAGAGTTTGCTTGTAACTGGACTGAGACCACCTCTTCAAGAAGGTCTCGGTCCAGTTGTTCTGGTGCACACCTGAGTGCAATTGCTGTGTTCACACCTGCCCAAATGAATCGCACTTTGGGGGCAAACAAACTCGACTTCAATTGAACCAAACCAACCAGTCCTTCTGACAAGAAAGTGAACTGAAAGTGAAACTTACGTGTGCTCTCTTCAAAGCCAGACTCTTGACAAAAACAGCAATTTTACCTCACTGAACAAAGGAGCTGCTGGTCTACCGCTGGCTGGGTTAGTTAGTTTTTTGTGCTGTTGTGTATTGTTGGTGTTGGTGAACCTGAATTAACTGTTTCAAACACCAAAGTCACACAAACAAACTAACTGAAGGGTAGACCAGCTGTTATTGTCTGGTAAGTTCTCTGTCAGAAAGTACTGTATGTTTGGAAAGAACCGAATGTTTTGATGTAGTTTTGCTGTTGTTTAACGCAGCCCCCCTTTACTCCAAGTCATCAAGAATTTTCACCATCAAAGCAAGCGAGAAAAACAAAGTCTTCTTCACAAATTCAGTGTAACACGGGATGAGTAATTGATGTACAAATGATCATTTGGGGGCGAAGTGTTCCTTTAAGATCTTTGTGTTGGCTTTGGGATGAAAATAATGAGTCCATTTTTTCTCTGTTGTTTTTTCTTTCAGCCGAAAGCGATTGGGCAGATCCTCCTCTCTGAGGTTTTCGTGAGAGGCAACCTCATAGAGAGTGATTACTTTGGCCTGGAGTTCCAGAACATGCAGATGAACTGGGTACGTACAGCCGCACTGTGTCTTTTGTTTCCTGTTGAGCATCCGGGAACTGACATGCTGAGTGATTCTTCATATCTGTTAAGTACTGACCAGCAAACGCAGCTTGTGTTTCAGAGGTCAGAGGTCACAGGTTGTTGACAACATGACTGTCTGAGGGCAAAAGATAAACTTTATTCGTCACCCCTCAGCCAGTTGCTCCTCTTAAGCTCTTTGCAGCCGTGCAAACTGTGACGCAGAATTGTTTTTACTGGACTTGAGCAGTATATAATCTGGGAATATTTTTAACTCGTCTGGCACAAGTGCCCATACACAAATGTCAGACTTTCCAATGTTTTATTCTTCCAGAAACATAAGTGGAATTCAAGACCACCAACAGATTTTTTTTTGGAAAGCAACAGAAGAGATATTACACACACTGTGAATCTTCTTCAAAGAGAAGACGCTCGTATATTCAACTGCAAAAGCACTGAAAAGCCATTATGTGTATACACAGCACATCTGTCGCTCTGCGGTGTTGCTTTCAAAGACACTTTCAAATGACAAGAGTCGAGCAGATTGTTTAAAGCCTGGCAGCAGAGGCAAATAAGAAGAACTAAATGTTTCTAACCGAAAAGATAAAGAACTGTCGGGGTCAAAGGTCAAATACATTTAACTTTGCTGCTCTTTGTCTCTTTAATGGTTCCTTTGTCACATAAAAAAGGAGAGGTACTCCAAAAAAGTGATAAATAAATACATAACTGCATAAATATATATTATATAGGAATGAATAAACTCGTAAATAAATACATGCTGAAATAAATTTTAAAAATAAATAGATACATAAATGAATAAATACTGAAACAAATTAATTAAATAATAAATAAATGATAAAATAATTTATAAATAAATGTATACCTAAATGTGTAAATAAAGAAACACATGATTAAATAAATGCTAAAATAACACAAAAACCAATGAATAAATAAATACAGGAATGCATAAATATGCAAATAAATACATAAAGGAATAAATGCTGAAACAAATACAGAAATAAATAAATGTGAAATAATACAGAAAATGACTAAATAAAAGAACAAATAAGTGCTTAAGTAATTACAGAAATAAATAAATAGATTTTGAAATACAAAAAACTAAATGATTAAATAAATACAAAAATGAATGAGTTAAAGAAATATGGAAACAAAAAAGAATAAGTAAATGCTAAACAAAATACAAACATAAATACATAAATAAATACAGGGTTAAATAAATACGTAAATAAATAAGTAAAAGAATAAATAAATGCCAAAATACTTTATAAATAAATGTATAAATAAGTGCGAAAAATAAAGAAACAAATGACTAAATAAATGCAAAAATAAATACAAAAACAAATGTAAGAATAAATACAGAAATGCATAAATATGCAAAAAAAATACATGAAAGAATAAATGCTGAAACAAATACAGAAAATGACTAAATAAAAGAACAAATAAGTGTTAGATTATTATAAATACAGACATAAGTAAATGTATAATAAATAAAGGAGTAAATAGATGTGGAAGTACAAAAAAACCTAAATGAATAAATGCAAAAATAAATGCAGAAAATGACTAGATAAATAAAAGAATAAATAAATGCTGACATGAATACATAAATATATAAATGAGTAAATAAATGCTGAAATATATAAATGTTTAAATATGGAAAATACATAAATAAATACAGGAAGAAATAAATACATACATTAATAAATAAAAGAATTGATAAATGCTGAAATTAAAAAAAATGATAAATGTGTAAATAAATAAAAGTTGATAATTAAATAGGACAATTTTTTAAATTATTGCCATGTTTTTGTACAGCGACATGTATTTCTGTTTCTACTTGCATTATTTATTCGTATTTATTTATTCCTGTGTTTATTTGTACATTTATTTATTTATTGACACTTTCGTCATTGTTTTTGTCCTCCATTAAGAGGACGAGGCACTGTTGGGTTTTTCAGTAGCAGGTTGAGCTCCTCGCTCCGCTGCACTCAGCTGATGATGTCACAAACCTAAACTGACTGTAACATCAGCACATTTGTAGGTATAAACTGAGAGAAGGATTCGGGCAAACATCAGCTGATACCAATTGCTCAATCTATCTGTCTGGATGGAGCACATTCCTCCCTCAATCAGGCCCAGATGTGACAGGGCAGCCAGACTCCTGCACTGAGGCAGCAAAGCCAGATTCTGCCCACAACAACGCCTCATCACTCAGTGACTGTACGCCTTGTCAGAGTCTAGATGATATTAAAGGAGTCATTTTAGGCAGAGCGGTCACCATCTGTCAGATTTTTCTAAAGATGATGTTATTTCTGTCTCTCCAGGTTTGGCTGGAACCCACAAAACTCATTATGAGACAAGTCAGACGTAAGTGAGCTCAAATATTTGCTTAAATTCCACAGAATGAAAATGTGCCTGTGCGCTGATGATCCGGTTTCATGTTTTTCAGGACCAGCGAATACACTCTTTAGACTGTCAGTGAAATTCTTTCCTCCAGACCCTGGTCAGCTGCAGGAGGAGTACACGAGGTCAGTGACTGTAATTTCCTACTGGATATTACTTTTATCTGGTGCCTGTGTGGAGGGGCTTTAGAAAATACAGATTTTTTTTTTTATTTTTTCCTGCTTCAGAAGCTCACGATTATGGTTTTTCGGGGCATTATAATACTCGAAAAAAGATGTTTATGAAGTTCTATGAGGGCTTTGCTGCAGTCAGTACAAGATTTAATGAATGCACGTCTTACTTAAGGGAACTAGAGACTTAAAAACTGTCTTCCAATGAACATGAACAGATGGACACTAAGCCTTTTGTGCTTTTGTTTTTTTTATAGGTATTTGTTTTCACTGCAGATGAAAAGAGATCTGATGGACGGCAGGTTGATCTGCACAGAAAACACAGGCGCCCTGCTGGCCTCGCACCTCGTCCAGTGTATGTTGAAGCTACCTCAGTATTTGGCCGTTCAGTAATTAAAATTTTATTTGTTTGTTTATTTGATTTGGAGGATGTAGTTTGTGTGGCTGTGAAACTGTAGCCCTTTGTACACAGAGATGGCGCTTCAGTCTTTGCATTTTCACACAGAACCAAACAATGGCGGCGTCATGCTGTGATGGGTGTGACATGTAACACAGCTGCGTCGGCCTGATGTGTGACATACGACACATGCGTTGGCAGCGCTTTCTAAACGATAACGATGGCGTTAACATGACAGAAAAGCTGACGTTCTGCTCTTCCTCAAATCACAGCGGAGATTGGCGACTATGATGACGTGGCCGACAGGGACTTCCTGAGGATGACCAAGCTGTTGCCTTACCAAGAGAAGGTGCAAGAGAGGATCATGGAGCTTCACCGCAGGCATCTGTAAGTGTCTCCCTGAGGCTGCGTCATGTTACGTTTGGCCTCATCGATCTGCCTTCACAGTATGTGGTTGTGCCTGTGTTGTTGTGGCTGCGTCTTTCCCTCCATGACTCTGTTACTGTCTGAATCTAACAAACATTCTGAACAGTGTCAGTCAGGAAGTAAACTAGTTTCTATTGAACCAATCAGCAAACCTCAGTAACAGTTCCAGCGGCTTCAGTGCTTATATTCATGCCATCAGGTAAACTGTTCTAGCTGCACAGTGTCTCATCCCGACCAGCTGAGTGCCAGGCTGTCGCTGCTGCTGACTCAGCACTTCTGCTCTCTTGTGCACAGCTCATCTTTTTTCTTTTTTCATGGTTTTCTTGTACTTTTTAACAGATGGGACTTAAAGCAAAAACAGGGTTCCCACAGATCCTTAAAAAAGTCTTAAAAGGCATTGAATTCATTAATCTAAAAATAAGGCCTGAGTTGATGTAAAAAATCTCTTGAAGAAACAGTGTGTAAGATTTAAGAGGGTTAAAGGCATCTAGCTGTGAGGAGAATGCTGATTGCAACCAGCTGAAACTTCTCCAGGTTAGAATCCCGTCTGGATGTTTGTACAGGGAGCCAAAATATCCACAGAGGTCCAGACCAGGTGATTAAAACCAGTAGAAACACTGAATAAGATGTTTCAAATCAGTGCAAAACATTTCATTGCTCTTTAGGGCTCTTTTTTCCTTATGTTGTCAGACATTCAGAGTAACAATCTGAGCCCGTCAGCAGCAAAAACAAACACTTGTAATGGACGCCACTTGAGTAGACCCACTTTTCTTAAACGGTTCAATTGCAGCCTGTCTTGCTGCCGTCACAGGCTACAGCCCTCTTTCTCTCCCTCAACACTGGATTTTAAAAAATGATGATGATGGTCATGCGAGTCACTTAAGACACAAAAACATGGAGGAAAAAAGGCTTCAGGTTGAAAAATACCAGAGTTCCCCTTTAAATGAGGTCCCCTTTCCTTCAGTTCATCAAGAATCTTCTCCATGTTTGAATTCTTTGTTCACTAGAGGCGTGTCCTCATGAATTCAACACAACATGGGGGCATTGACGCATAAATGGTTATATTAAATTAAACTGCACATAGCTGTGTCCAACCATTTGGACGATTTTCAAATCATATCCCACATTAAGTGGAGTTTGTAAGCGGTGGTACTTTGTCTGTCTTGTCTTGTCTTGTCTGTTCCTCTTTATGTGGCTTTAAACACAAATGTTTAGTGTTAACTCTGATGAGGTAACTGGACTGAGACAACTATGTGTTCTCACTAAACAACCATAATGAGAGGGTTTGCCCCGTTTCAGAGTCCAGAGTCTCACAAAACCACTCGCTGCACTTTTCCCACCACCAGCCGCCTTGTTAGCTCACTACTATGCTGTGGCCAATAGGGGCTCCTTTCAGCCCAGTGTATATGGCGGCTCTAAAGACCTCTGCTAATCTCTTCCTTTGGTTGCCAATGTGGAAGCAGAAGCAGCGAGCTCCCTGGCCTAATCCCCTGCTCTGGCCGCTCTATTAGCCATAAGGCCAGTGGGGCAGGGGAGGGCCCTAAGGAGATTTCACCGCTTAACGGATGAACAAAATTAGAATGTGGTAATGATTGGATGGATATGTCTTCCTAGCATGCTGTTTGGTTGTAATCACATGGTTTTAGATAATGCTGCTCAAATCCTGGAAGTTGTAAAGGATTTAAGGACACAGCAGTCTGCAAACGAGTCATGATGCGATCTTTGTTTAAAGTTCATGTGGTTAATCAAATAGACATTACACTCACACACTACACTTTGTGCTCCAAAAGCCGGTCAGTTGCAGTTACTAACCTTATTGATTTGAGGAATGCTTAAGATTGTGTGTGTGTGTGTGTGAGAAACAGAATTAAGCTTTCAGTGTTGTTGATGGTACAATCCAGTATGCAGCTGAATGGTATCTTAGGGTGCTTTCACACCTGCCCTGTTTGGTTTGGTTTAATTGAACTAAAGTTCTTTTGCCCCCAAAGTGCGGTTTGTTTGGGCAGGTGTGAACACAACAAACACATTTGGGTGCGCACCAAAACAAGTTTTCGGTCCAGTTACAAAAGAACTCCGGTGTGGTTCGTTTGTGTTGAGAACGTGTTCTGACCTCGATCAGAACCAACTGCAGGCGCATTACGCATTATTTGGGTAAAACATGAGCATGAAAATGTTACTTTTTTTTTTCTTCCATTCATTTTTCTTTTTTTCAAGATGTTGCTGGTCAGCTTCAGGCCATTTAGGAATAACACCAGAATTCCAATGCTTTGTTTTCACAGATGAGAGATGAGCACAGAGCTTTAGTCTTCTCTTAATCTCAGTTTTTCTTTTTTTTTAGCTGAAGGCAGATCATCAATTGTTTATTGCACTTTCTGAGAAAATCTATGGGAGTGTTGTCATTTAGTTTAATGGGTGTTAACTGCAAAATTATAATAAGTAATGTCTTGTTTTGTATTTTGTATTTTGAATTTGTTCTAATGGAACCTTCGTAAGTTTAAATAAAAGAGGACTAAGGGTTGAGCCTTGGGGAACTCCCTCATGTTGGTCTATTTAAATACATAGTAAGTAGATGAGGGAAAAAAGTTTCTGTTGCATGGAGAGAACATGTTTTCAGTCACAAAAATTGATGTGTTTCACGTATTGTCTCCTCCAGGGGCCAGACTCCAGCCGAATCAGATTTCCAGATCCTGGAGATTGCCCGTAAACTGGAGATGTACGGCGTCCGCTTCCACCCAGCAGCTGATCGGGAAGGCACCAAAATCAATCTGGCTGTTGCTCACATGGGCCTTCAGGTTTTTCAGGTGACTTGCTGCTCTCATTCTAGCTGTGTTTTGTGGACGTGACTTTTGGTTCTTAACGGTGATGCTGAAGGTTGTTTCTCTTTTTTACCCTTTTCTTTCAGGGCACCACAAAAATAAATACCTTCAACTGGTCCAAGATCCGCAAACTGAGCTTCAAGAGGAAACGGTTCCTGATCAAGCTCCACCCAGAGGTTCATGTACGTATTGTGTTTTTATTAAAAAAATGACATTGTTGGATGTCAGTTATTTTTATCTGTACGTCTCAAGTCCCTTTCACACATGTACTGAAAACCTGACCATAACCTGAAGGAGCTGTACGTTAAAATGGAAATGTCCAAATCAGTCAGAGCTGGACATTCAACAAGCACCAGAGCACAAAATCTATGTAATGTCCATCTGAGCCTATGTGAGAATAGAGCAGGTTGTTGTCTAAAGAATTTACAGGGAGCAAGTGGGCGTGTTGATGACGTTTCTATCATTCGGCTGGCACAAAGCCAGAAGAACAGAAGAATACAAACTTCTGAGGGGGAAGAAGAAGAAGGGTCATTTACATGAAAATGGCAATGAAAATGTCTTATTGGAGAAATGAAGAGATACAGAACTTCTCTCAGAGAAGGCCAGAGCTGAAATAATCAGACAAATTCTAGAAACGGCAAGAAACTCTTGTTATAGCCAAATTACAAACTGGCTATGTTACCACGGTGTAATCTACGTCATGTCCTTCCTCCTGTACGCTCTACCCGGACGCCACCCCTAAACCTTTTTTCCAGTAGCTAAGAAGGCGTCTGAAAGGGACAATCTACTGTTGTGCACCACATGTGTGAAAGGGCAACAGGAAATGTTCGTACCTGATGCTCTGGACGTTGTCTGGAGTTTCTCTTCAGATTCCCCATCCACTCTGAAGGACACCAGTTAACTGTGCAACTGTATTGTCTCTCTCTCTGTTTATCCTTAGGGCCCCCATCAGGACACTCTCGAGTTTATGATGGCCAGTCGAGACCAATGTAAAATCTTCTGGAAGATCTGTGTGGAGTACCACTCATTTTTCCGTTTGTTTGACCAACCCCAGCCAAAATCCAAAGCTATACTCTTCACCAGAGGCTCTTCCTTCAGATACAGGTATTATATACTGACATCAAGGCTTAATCCCAGTACACCTCATGCCCCTACCACTTAGCCCTACCCTCTGTTTTCACATTCACGTCTAAAGGTTGGGTGTCAGGATTCTTGTTGGTACAGAGGGGTAAGGTGAAGCTTTAGGGCTGCATGGCCTTCCAAACAGAGGTTGGACACAAACAGTGAAGGACACCCGCAAACACGATATCAGGGCAAATTGCTAATCTGTGGTTATATTTATTATTATCAAATGCTAATACACCGATAACCAAAATATTGAAACCGCTCCACCCACCTTAACACCAGTGCAGACACCAGACTATTTCTATAACAATACAGGCACATTAGTCCCAAAATGACAAACCATGATTCCACCAACAGGCCACTTCCATTTGAATCTTACTCCAGCAACTCAATTGCGGTTTTGTTAGCCATGGGCATTATGTTCACTAATCGCAAGTTATGTTTGCTAAATTAACAATGAGAGTGTGCGCTTTTCACTATCTGACCATACAGAGCCACCATAGTTTCGAAATGACATGTAGCTAGCACTAGCCCTATACTTTTAAGCTATTTAATCATTTCAAGAAGCTCCAAAATGAGACCCCCGAATAACTATTGCTTAATACATTTGTTGTTTTGGAACTCTTGTTTTAATACACTTGTCATGCTATTTACGATACAGGGCTGACACTGATACGTGACGCTGATATGCTATTTCTCATGCAGTTTAGCAGCTCAACACTGTCATACAGAACAAATGTTTCTGTCCTGTCATTATTCAGTGTTTTAATTCCAAACTCTCTCTGTCAGTGGGAGGACCCAGAAGCAACTTGTGGACTACGTCAGGGAAAATGGAGCAAAGAGAACTCCATACCAGAGGTGTGTGTTTCTTTGTACAGTATATAAACTGTTTATCATGCAGACAGTTTGTTTGCCTTTCTAATTCTTCTGGGAAATGTTTCCACACTGCATTCATAATAATAATTCTGTCATTAAATTGTTTCTTGCTCAGGAGGAACAGTAAAATACGAATGTCTGCTCGCTCCCTCGCCACAGATGTGCCAAAACAGGTCAGTGAAGCACCAAGGTGCAACAAATAAAAACTGTCATCACCTCGTACAACAGTGAATAAATGAATACTTGTCTCCTTCATAACTCTTTTCCTCCCCCACTCTGTCTGTGTTGCAGAGCTTGTCATTCAATGACAGTCTCAGGGCCCCAGGCTCCCCTTCCTCCGCTTCTGTGTCCTTCCTCCCAGCGCACATCTCCAGTGTCCTCCCACGGACTGAACTCCAGCCTCAGCCACAGCCTTTGCCCGCACTGAGCCGGTCTCCAGCAGCGCCTCCCCAGCAGCAGCAGCTTCAGTCCCCTCCGCAAGCCACCAGACCCCCCAGCCCTCCGAAGGAAGAACCTGTCAAGGCCGCTTCCCCATCTCACTTCGCTTTTCAAGGTGCCCCTAGCAATCCGGCAGCAGGACACTGCAGCCCCTTGTTTGTGTGTGTAGAGAGTGGCACTTCCCAATCACAGCCCTCCAAAAATGGCAATGAGGATAATGAGCATGGTGGGCGGAGGGGCACTGGGTGCTCGGTGGGAGTGGGTGGAGGGAAGAGGAAGGGGGTTCTTACACCTGAGGCTTTTGAGGCGGAGCTCTTGCGTACAAAACAGAATCCCATGTTCTCCATGTCTAACTCCCCGCTGCATGTCTCAGAGGAGTTCATAGATGACGATCCCACTGAGATTTCTTTTTACGGTGGGGGGGCCGAGGCCTACTCTTTTGGGCTTGATGACAAAGTAGATCAGTTTGATTATGTGGAGGAGTCTGACCTCAGCAAAAACAGGATGTATAGTGTGGGCATCGAGGACCTGAATGGGAACACCAATCCCTTCCCCGATAGCATCGTTGGTCACTCCGAGACCAGCTCTCTGGTTAATAACCGCTCTGAGTGCAGCTCCCTGGACAACCTGGGGCTCAGCTCTGCGGGCGAGTCCATGTCGGTGGGTTACGGAGGCGGTGACTCCTCCTCGCTTCGCCTGCCAGGCTCTGAAATCCAGTCAGAGGCCAGCTCTATGGTCAACTTCCCAGCCTACTCGGTGCGATCTGAGAGCAGCTCTGCTGTGCAGTTCAGTGACCTGGTAGAGCAGCTTGAGCAGCTCAGCTACCCCCCCACAGCCACTGAGGGCTCTGGGAACGGCAGCTCAGACTCAGACTCCGACTGGGGCTCTGACAGCGTCCTCCCTCCTGAGCAGAACCTGTTTTACAGTAACCCGCTGACAGGGAGCGGTGGGATAGAGGGTTTCCTCCTTCAGTGCCACAACCTGCAGGCCCTGGCACTCGCAGACCCCTCTGGATCCCCTCATATTAAAATGTAAATCACACATCGGTACAGCACTTAATGATCAATTATTCAGCCCCTCCGGGATGTTGCATGTCACAGTCACAACAATACATGTGCAACCTTTTAATTCTGTCCAACTTATCCACAAATTTAAACAATCATCATAGTAATCATAGCAGCCCCACGCACAACATCACCAAACTCACCAAACGGGGGGTAACATGAAACACTTTTCTACCACAAAACACCCAGAATATGACTGAAACACGTGGACAACAGACAAGACAGAAACAGACGGAAGTTTATTGACGCCAGGCCAGAAACACAGAAGAAAAGTGATCAGTGTCAGGTAGTAACATAAAGTTTCTCATTCTAACAAGATGTTTTTCCACATGTTTACAAGATTCATTCATGTTGTTACAGGGAACTTATGGTCTTGTTATAACACTATACTTATTTATCTTGTCACAAAAGTTTCTTGTTAACCTTTTCCCATATTTTTATAAGATGTTTATGTTATAACAAGCTGAAACTTGTTTTTTAAACCAGAAGTTTCTTGTTAATATGAGATTTTTCACATCTTTACAAAATGTTTTGGTGAAATAAACTCTTCTTGTAAAAAAAAAAAAAAAGTTTCTAAAAATATGACAAACATCTTGTTATAACAAAAAAGTTTCTTGTTATAACATTACATCTTTTTACAACAATATACTTATTTATCTTGTTATAACAAGAAACTTTTCTCTTTAAAAAAAAATCTTTTCGTCCTTTCAATACAGGCATTTATCTTGTGATAACCTGAATTTTTTCTTGTTAGAAAATGAAAATTTTTTGTTAAACTTTTTCACGTTTTTACAAGATGTTTCCATGTTATAAGAGGAAATGTTTCTTGTAAAAAAGAAGAAAAAAACCCATTTCTGGTCATAATGAGATTTTTCACGTCTACACACGATGTTTTTATGTAATTACATTTTTTTGTCAAAACATCTTTCTAAAATTCCAAAAATGTGAAAAACATCTTGTTATAAACAGCAAACCTTTCATTTTATTACCTGATACTGATACTTTTTTCTCCTGGCCTGGCTGCCTTTCATTCTTAATAAATTATAAAAAGTGCTACTATTTTTGCAATTCTGACCTGCAATATCAATCGTTCTTCCCCTATTTTTTAGAAAAGCGGGCGTGAAATCAGACGTGGCCACAATAATTCCCAAAAAAAGCAAGTGACATCCTGGAGGGACTGATAATTGATAAGCAGCAACAGCACTCTTTAATAATTCAATTTTACTTTAGTCCCAGCAACACTTTAACATTCACAAAGCTTTTGGTAATTGTCAGAAAGGACCGAGATGGCTGCACCGTGTGAAGCTGCTGGTGTCTGGCTGTTTATGTCTTTATACTTTGAGTCATTTCCAACAACTTGCACTCTCATCAGCGCTGATGCACATCGTTGTTGCGCACACTTGTTGCATGCTTTCACTTTTAACTCTCTGTAATGAGAGGTGGAGGAAAACATCCTCCGTTCCACGTGTTGTTTTTCTGCAGCAGAACGATTCGATTAGTTTGTTTCAGTGATTCAACCCTGTCACGGTCAGGTCATGGTGCTTTTTTTCACGAGATTCTTGAATGCTAGATAATTCTTTGTCTTTTCAGTTGTCTTATCGACACGTTCAGTGTATTTAGAGCAAATGTTGATTTATACGTTTTGGGTGAATCTCTCGCAGATTTGAGAAAATGGCAACAAACACTTTGGGCTTTTACTTTGAAAGCTTTAGACCTTTTAAGTCCTGTTTCCCGTCCTTTAAAACATGAATGTACACTGTCATAGGAATGTCTTGTTAGATTTGCCTTCCATTTGCTGAACACATAATAATTTAGCTGTGACAAAACCTAGTTGTGCATCCACCTTCACCTGCCTTAGTAGTTTCAATTAGATGAATGTTGAATGATTTCTACCATTTTTTTGTCTTGACCAACAAGTAAGCTTAAAAAATGTGATATCCTAATTTACAAAGTACGTCACAAATAATATTATTCTAATCATCATCATCACCTGGCGTTTCTTACATGGTACTTGTGTAGTGTACAGTTTCCCAGTAGATGGTAATCATTAATTTGTCTAATCTCAGGGTTAAAATGAAACAGACAGTCGTCCAGGTCCAGAGATCCTTACAGGCCTCCTGAATGTAAAATATGAGACACTCCATGGAGCCACTTCTGTGCCTCACTGACATCTGCTGGCTGAAGTCAGCACTCTTCACATCAGACCAGTTGACAGCATGTAGTTGGTGTCATGCACTTAAACTTTAGGTAGGTTCATCATGTCTGAAGGATTAAAAAAAATATAAATAAATCTCACCAACTAACATTTTAGCTTCACGCCGAGCAAAGTTAAAGAATGTAATCAGTGTACTAATGAGCCATTCAGTGCACTGTTAACACTAGGGATGCACCGATTGTGAATTTTTGGGCGGATACTGATGCTTTTTTGTTGTTGTTTATTTTGTGTTTTTATTTATTCCCCCTTTTGTACCAGAGACACAAAGAACTCTCCATTATGAAAAGAATAACTGAACTATATATTACTCTACCTTTGACTGAGCAATTCATGAAACAACCTTTGATAAAACTCAAAAGCCTTTTTACCATATATAATATATCCTAATTCCTGATTACATCCTCTGCTTGGAGGGTAAGGAGCTCCTGCACCTCATTGTTTTCCTAATTATAGACATTTATGGTCACATTTGTTTTTCTTTGACCTGCTAACTACTATTAGCTACTGTTAAAATCTTCCACAGTGGGTCACACGTATAACACGTTGTCGAACGTAACACCCGTCCTGCCCGTGGCTCCGCCCTGCTGCCTGTTGTGGTTGTGCAGACACTGTTTCCCTCTCTAATATATATTTTATATTGCTGTGAAAATGTCAACAAATTTCTCCTTCAAACAGTTGTTTGCACTCAAATTTCACAAATATTCCATTTTACATGAGAGTGTTAGAATTTACCTTTGTCCAGTATTCATTTTTACTGAAGTGAGTTTGAAAGCCTCATGATGCAACTCAAAGTGACCTCCATTACGCTAAATAGCTCCTCTCCTGTCGATTTCAAAACAGATTTGTTGCTCACAATGAAGCATTATCAGGGAAACAATAAGGTCTGTCACCTCAATTGTTGACACTGAGTTTACTACGTCCTTTAGTCCCGGAAGCATCCAGGTGACGATCTCTGTTCATCCCAAATGTTTTCTGTTGTCCTCGTGATGACAGGACGCCGTTTGTCTGGAGCAGATGTGACGCAACAGAAAAACATCGTCCACTGCCATTAGTGAATATGATCTTACTTGCTGATAGGCCGATGGTCATCAACAAGGCGAATACGTTTGGCCAACAGATCGGTGCATCCCTAGTTAACACCACCCTCTACAAAATGAATGTATCATCCTATTTGTATGTAAGCCTTCGTGTACCTGTAGCAAACTTACGACAGTTAGTAAACCATGTATAATAGACGCAGCGCTTTTCAACGTTAAAAACCATCCATGTTTGTAGTTTGTAGGAAACCCTTTGGATTCAGTAGGGGAAGCTTTTATTGAAGCATCAGTATGTCTCTCTTCAGGCATGTTAGCACATTTTGGGGTTTTGGCTTTGGTTATCTTCAGGGTACCAACAAGGTGGTGCTCTGTTGGTTCGAAGGAAACGGGGGTCTTTTGCACATTAGCTATGAATTTCTCTTTTACAGTAGCTGGATTCTTATTCATGTTGTTTTTGAAGTATTGGTGTAGGAATGATAGTTTGCTGTCATGTGGTTTGTCGCTAACACACAAGCATGCACAGTGCTTTTTTTATGTGGTTTTTTTTTTTTTTCGTCCAACCCCTCGGCCTCAGATCTGTCTGGTCTTGTCAAGTCTGTTGTGACAGTTCATTCCAAAATCAAAAATACAAATTTTCCTCTTACCTGTAGTGCTAATTTTCAGTCTGTATAGTTTAAAAACTCAGTAGCAATGTCGCAATGACCAGGTTACTCAAGATAATTCATCTTGGTGTGAGCAGTTTCATGTCGGAACTATTTTCTTTCTACCAAACTACACCCTCCAATTGTATCTCTGCACAGGAGGAAGAGTGCATCTACTGCTAGCTCACCTAGCACCACTGAGCTAGCAGACGTTACAGCGCAGCCAGGGAGGGCGCCATTAATGTTTACCTCATGAGCTCGAGCTTCTCTTTCATGAGTAGATGCACGCTTCCTCCTGCGCAATGATAAGGGTTAGAGGGTGTAGTTTGGTAGAAAGGTAAAAGTTCCTAAATGAAACTGCTCACAAGGTCTGTGGATTGCTGTTGAGTTTTTCAAATGTACGCCTGAGCAGCACAAGCTGACTGCCATCTAGTTCTATTATATTGGAGAGAAGACACATCTTTTTGGCTGATATCTCCAACACGCAACAGTACACACCAAAAAAATCTAGACTGATGAATAGCTCTACAAGTAAGAGAATGTTGTGATTTTTGGGGGTGAACTGCCTCTTAGAACGAATTCACTTGTGCCATACAACACGAAAAAACTAATACTTTCTTGATGTCAAACTAATCAGTCACCATGTTGTCATTTCATCCTCAAAACAGTCTTGCCTTGCTGAGTGCAATTTATTTTTTTAATTCCTTTCATTTGAGCTCACTTTAATCTGCTTGAATTCAGCAAAGTTTGCATTTTCTGTGCTTGTTAGTGTTACTTTTTTGTCTCGCACCTCTGTGCCTTAAAGCACTTACTTTCGCTCTTTTCACGCTTGTCATGCGTATCTCAGGTGTACGTTCCTGTTTACTTTTCAATGGATGTTTCCGGTGAACATCCATGCGAAAAAAAAGGGGCTTTCTAAATTAAGTTTTCCTCTTTAGCCACTAAGAATAAATACTCATCAGTTCTCATTGTCATTTTGAAGGATTGTTATTTTCCCAATAAAAACAACAGTTGTGGAACGTTATTTAGTTTCATGTGCCATCAGTTACCTGTTAGACCGAGTTGGTTGCCTTGATTTTTTTTCTGCCATGTGATTCTTCAAACATCTCAACTGAAGATTTAACTAATGACGGGGCTGACGATGATAACCAGCTAAGCTATAACTGCACTTAGGCATCAAGTAATCATCACTTAATCCTGAACATGTATATTGACTTTATTATAAACAAACCTGTACTTAATGTGTGTATGTTTTTACTCTCTCAAGAATAAAGTAATCACTTTTGGGTACCATGAATGTCAGACTTAAAATTCTTTTTCAGATGCAGACCGAAAAATCAAAGACGCAATGGTGATGTCATTCTTTCAACTGCTTTAACAGAAACCTCTGTGGTGTTCGACACTCTTGTAATGTGCATGGCCCAGATCACGACAGATGAAGTTTACCTCGCCCTCTGTCCGCATTTTAAATTGTACGAAATACTGGACGTAGCCAACATGTTACCCATTTGTTTGAGGACTGGTGTTTTGAGCACGGATGTATAAAGAGACCTGGATACAGCGTTGGTGGTGGGGCCCGTTCATTCCTGTCAAAGTTGCTCAGTGGAGCATGAAAAAGTTCTACTTCCCAAGTGTAAAATTATCCTGATCCTTTGGCACCATTGTGACCATGGAGCAAGCGCACCAGAGACTTCTGCTGGTTGAGCCGGCTACTTCAATTTTAGCATCTGCTAATGTGAATGGGGATAAAAATCATGGACGTATAAAGAGACCTGGATACAGTGTTGGAGACAAGGCCCCGTCCACGCCAATGGGGTTGCTTGGTGGCACAAAAAGCTCCTTTTCCATGCTACGAAATTGCCAAGATCTGACGCATTGTGGGGCCTACAAAGCGAGCTAACTACGGTGGCCGAGTGCAACCAAATGGCTAACTTTTGGTTTTGCTCTCCGCTAACTTGAATGGGGATAAAGTGATTTTAATGTGTGGTTCTAGCCTCTTGAAATCCAACTGATAAAATTAGTCTTTTCGTGAGGGTTGTGACAATTGACAGGCATTTCTTTCTGAATGAGAAAGAAGTCTTTTTGTGCCCAATGGCATCAAGTGACAGCCTTTGAAGTTGTTGTTGCACAAATTGGCCACTATGTCTCAAGTCCAGCAGCGCTGTTTCTGGGGGCTCATTTTTGAAGCCTAGACTTCGGCATTTTGGCCGTCACCACCTTGGATTTTTGGAGCCAGAAGTGACCACGTTTGGATGAGAGAGTGGAGCTAACTCTTACGCCAGTCGCTAGCTTAGTTAGCAAGGTGCATTTATGGTACGCTGTGATGATGCAAATGTTTGCTAGCGGGAAAAAAAAGGCTTAAAACAATTTACTTAGTGGAAAAACCAAACATCAGACTCCTTAGAGGGTCTTTTAGTAAGACTAAATGCCGAACAGAACTTTTCCTGATGACTAAAACGTTACAATTAGCTTTCATGGGCTGAAAATACACTAAAATAGTGACAGCTACTACTATACTATGTGAATATTGGGTTAACAACATGGTGACCTAACCAGCGTTGTTGTTGTGGTAGCCATTTGTCAATGGCACCCACCTGTCATTCAAAATGGCCACACCCTTTAATATGCGTAACTTTAAGTCTCAAAAAAATGAACTTAACTGGTGAGTTATATAAAAAAGAACCCCCCATTCAGTTGTCATGAACGTGACAATTAGCTATCGAGACCAAAACTGTTTTTGTACTAAGCTGCAAAAGCTACTGTAAAGTTTGGTTTTAACATGGGGGTCTGTGGGGGTTGACTCGCTCTTGGAGCCAGCCTCAAGTGGCTGTTAGCGGAACTGCAGTTTTTGGCACTTAGGCGTTTTGCAGCCTCAGAGTGCCTCTTCGGTTTTACTCAGACATCAGGCTGCAGATATTGTGTATTAGGTGTGATGTTTTAGCCTGATCATTTTCTTCATTATTTAAAAACTAAATGAAACTCTAAGGACCAACTTGTGATCCCACGTAAAATTCTTTGAAAGCCGTTTTCTTGTGCAGGAGCAACACACTCCAAACTTTATACTCCTTACTTTAGCTGCTCCTTTTTATTTTCTGCATGAGAGAAATTCTGTTCATATGAAATGCTCTTCAGTGCTGTAGAAAAAGAAGCCTGTATACAACAAGTCAGCACACATCGCCTTTGTATGTCTAGGGCAACAAGCTTGTGTGCAGTTGGGGGTTGGGTCGGACTCGTACACAAGATTCCTCAGCCTAATTCCAGCTGAGTGTGTGTGTTTGGACAGGCTCTGTGCCAAGTCACTCCAAAGCAAACCCTCGTCCTCCTGCTGTGGAGCCCGACGTCCGCTCTCTTCCCCTCTCCTGTCAGTCCCTGTGGGCCACTTCAGATAAACTATAAACAACTATTTGCCCTCCAGACAAGCCACATTCCTGATAGCGTGAGCAATTATTTCCGGGTCGAGCTTTTCTTTTTTTTTTCCCCCGTCTCTCAGCCTTCCCCCACTCCTTTTTTTCCTCTCTGTCTAATAGAAGTGGAAGAACAGCTGTGGTGACCTGTGACTCAGTAAAGAGGACAGCCCGGCGTTTCATCTGCGTGTTTTGTCTCCTGATTTGTTGTGTAGCGAAGCGAACAAAAGCTGAAGAGCCAGTTGTCTGAAACAGAGCCGGGCTCGTAGAAGTTGGCAGTGAATCATTTGTCCTTTCTGTAGCGAGCTCTGAAAACAATGGCAGGGGGAAAAAATGTGGGAACCATTACTTGCCTCGGTCTACTCTGCCGTCTCCCCTTTCATTTGTGGCCAACGTGTGTGATGAACCATTCCACTTGTTTTTGTTAAAATGTGCAGGCAGTGGTTTCTCTCTGAGAGGAAATGAGATAATTTTGGAAAAACAGGTTAGGTGAAGATGGAGTATATATTTGACTGAATGCGGCGTATTTTAGCGCTGTTACAAATATGGTCATGTGAGTGACTGTTGACTTAAACGCCACACAAAAGATTGTGTTTGTTCTGTTTTGAAACCTCTACAATTCTTTTATTTTTCACCTCCCCCACTTCTCACACTGTTGATCATGCTTGGATGCTCTGTTGTTTGACTTGACTGATTTAAATCACCGATTAAATCTGATTTTTTTATTCCTCTTTTCGCTCTTCAACAGACTCGGTCGTGGACAGCCCTCAGCTCTCGCCCCTCAACTCCAAAGGTCCCCTCTGCCTGTCCCCCTCCTTCCAGATGTCGACCCTCAGTCTGCCGGGCCAGGCCCCGTCGCCACTGCAGAGCCCCATCCTGAGCGAGGTGGGCAGCAATGCCAGGCTAGAGGAGGAGGAGGAGGGCAGGAGGAAGGTACACTGCTTACATGCCACCCTTCCACTCCCCCCTGCCTCACAACCCCCTTCTTTTAAAAGTAGAAATCACAAAACCCTCATAATTTATAACAAGATCAAACTTTGAGTTTGTATAATGGAGGGAAGGATTTGAAGTTTCTCTCTTCGTGTTGTCCGTCACTCAGTTATGAAATGTCCCTCTTCTCCCTCAGCGATATCCCACCGATAAGGCCTACTTCATTGCCAAAGAGATTCTGACCACAGAGCGAACGTACCTGAAAGACCTCGAGGTCATCACTGTGGTGAGTGTTTTTAAACCCTGTTCTTATTTGGATTCATCAAAGCTGCATTAAGATAATGTGGCCACTGAAATACAAACGCTGAAGTCAGGATTGTATGTAATCGTATGTTAAAATAAAAAATAATTTGCATCAAACGATGATCATAAAAACGGTCAATACTTTATTGATCCCTGAGGGGAAATTATGATTCGTTAGAGTAGCTCCAACGTAAAGAAAGGGGAATTATAAGAAGTAAGAATAAGAAATAAAATTATGTAAATATGAAGCAATAAAATAAATAAAACCTGTGTTATGCTACAGTGTTTAACACAACTTAAGGTGTAAAAATTCAAATATTAAAATATACATCGTCACTGTGCTGAGTCAGTAAGTGTGAAAATTTTGCTACAATATATGAGTAAATATAAGAAATATGTAGAGTGTATTGTATGAGGTGGAAAATATCAGGCAGTTGAATTATTGCACCCAGTAGATAATTATGAATTATAAATGCAGTAGGTTAAAAAAACAAGTTAATTTATATTTATTACTTTACAATGTCATGTATTATTTTATTGTTTATTCCTCTTAATGACAATTGATTTATATGATTGTTAGAACACATTTAAAACATGTTACTGAAAGCAAAACTTAATTTTATCTTACTACTGGATGCTGTCTCGGATACGGAGCCGAGTATGTTGAGTATCCAGTGTGCACACACCAAAGATGAGAGCATCAGATGATACAGGATGATATTAAAATCTCAAAAATAATAATAATGGACCCACTGTGAAAAGAAAAGTTTTGAAAGCTTGATACAGTCCTCTAATAAAGAAGGGTACAATAAGCTGTTAACCTTTGAGATTTTATAAGCCCGATTTGTCATTTTCTTTCACGATCATTGTATGCGTCATTAGCGTGTTGTCCCTCTTGTGCTCTCAGTGGTTCCGCAGCGCTGTGATCAAAGAAAACGCCATGCCAGAAGGCCTGATGACCCTCCTGTTCTCCAACATCGACCCCATCTATGAGTTCCACCGAGGCTTCCTGAAGGAGTTGGACCAGAGGCTGGCTCTCTGGTGGGTGCTCCTGCACTGTCTCTGTGTGATTAGATGTGTGGAGGCCTCTGGTGAGATGCTAATAAAGACAACATCTGCAAATGTGTTTCTTAGGGAGGGACGCTCCAATGCTCACGTGAAAGGGGACTACCAGAGGATCGGTGACGTGATGCTGAGGAACATGTGCTCTCTTAAGGTGAGAATGGTTTGTCAGGTCTCTGGTGAAGACGGCGGCTCCTTTACAGAGCGGTCCTGTATTTGACACGTTTATTGTCGTCCTTAGGAATTCACCAGCTTCCTGCAGAAACACGACGAGGTGTTGACAGAGCTGGAGAAAGCCACCAAGAGGCTGAAGAAGCTGGAGACGGTCTACAAAGAGTTTGAGCTGCAGAAAGTCTGCTACTTACCCCTCAACACATTCCTGCTCAAGCCCATCCAGCGCCTCATGCACTACAAACTCATCCTGGAGAGACTGTGCAAGCATTACTCTCCCTCCCACCGTGATCACGACGACTGCAAGGGTGAGTTCTCCTCAGCTTGTGTCCTCCGCTTCTGAAGTTTTGCTTGGTAAAGATAGTGGTGGCTGAGGAAGACGACTTTGAGAAAAAACACCTGCTGTGCTGTGTTTGCAGTTTTACTTCAAATAATTATTCTTAAAAATGTTTCGGATTTAAAACTTTTTAAGGTGAAATATCAGCAAATTGAAGATGTGTATTTTCTCAGAGTGGACTGTGTGACTATGATGGACTATTATTTTTGTTTCCTCACAGAGGCTCTGAAGGAAGTGGCCGAGATCGCCACTCAGCTGCAGAGCAGTCTCATCCGGCTGGAGAACTTCCAGAAGCTGACCGAGCTGCAGAGAGACCTGATTGGCATCGAGAACTTGACAGCACCGGGCAGGGTGAGTGCAGTGACACGGAGCAGAGGCTAGAGGGCGCTGGGAAACTGTGTAAAAGCTTCACACAGAGTACCTGACAACCTTCTTGTGTTTGCAGGAGTTCATTCGAGAGGGATGTCTGTACAAGCTCACCAAGAAAGGACTGCAGCAAAGGATGTTTTTCCTGGTTAGTACAAAACTACTACGACTGACTGTGATTAAATTTCTTATAAATCATTGTAGTAAAAGATGTTTCTGTCTCTCTTCAGTTCTCAGACATGCTCCTCTACACAAGCAAAGGTGTTACAGCGACCAATCAGTTCAAAGTGCACGGCCAGCTGCCCCTTCACGGCATGATCGTGAGTATACGAGCTCTAGTTCACCTCCTCTGACTTTTACCCCTCTTTGACCCTCACCAGCCCTGTAAAGGTCCCACTACAGCTCCTGGTACACTGTTAGAGGAACAGTAACCCCTGATGGTGACGTGTGTAGGTTAGAATCATCAGTATGATCTGATCGGTGTGTTGAGAAGGGAGGGCCTGGGTCTCCTAACGTTGCATGTCTCTGCTTTACTCCTGGCTGCAGCTCATAGTGCTGGATGCACCGGTAAGTCCTCTGAGCTCTGCCAGTTTGAGATGCCCAAACTAGGGTTGGGCGATATGGTAACATTTTCCAGCCGGCGATTGGTGATATTTTTGCACAGGTGTGTTCTGGCGGCGAGTTCGCTGTGCTCCACGATCTCTCGTAGCTTTTTTAAGTCCAATAAATGAACAAAATAAAGTCACAAAATGTTAAGAAAAGAAATACTCTTACACCTGTTTCCTTTACGAAACAGAAAAATAAAACTGTGCAGGTTTCTCTTTCGCTGAACTGAGACTGACTTTATTGTCTTGTTAATTCATAGTGAAACTCTCTTCTTTCAAACTCGCCTCGGTTGGTTATTCTACTGTAGAATCCACTGGTGTGCAGATATATTTGTTTCTACTTTGTGCTTCTTCAGTCCAGCACCCGCTCCATCAGACCCTGGGATGCGCGTCTTTTACTCTATTTCCATTGTTCCAACATTCAGCTCTGATTTGGTCAAAATAAATCCTTAACCACAAAACCCACCAGCAGGTTTGGAAAGAATCTTTATTTAAAAAAATCGCCCAAATGACATCATTTATCTCAGCAGGAAACTGTAAAAACTGGGGCTGTCAAAATAACGTGTTCATTTCAATTAATTAATCACAGAAAAAATAGCGCTTTTAAAGAATTTAATGCTGATTAATCATGTCCTGTGGTGCCCTTTGAACCAGTGATAGGAGCACCATTCTCTGCAGTTTCTTTTTTTTTTTTTTTTTTAGGCAACAGCCTTGTACATGGGGCGCGTGCTCTAACCATTAAGCCACTGACGCCCTATTCTCTGGAAATATGTGGAGTCTCACTTTGTTTCAGCGCTGAGCAGCGTCTCATCACCAATCGCTGATAGCTTATATATTCTTCCAGTCGCCCAACCCTAACCCAAACCCTACCCTTCTTCTCCCATGCTTGTGTAGAGCAATCACCAAAGCGCACACCCCGCAGATTACTCACGATGGTTACAAATATTTGTAGTTGTATATCGAGCCAAAATAAACCCACAGACAGAGATTTTAGTCTTTAACTTTAGTCCTGATTGGAGGTTTAACAAACTCATTACAGTTTACCTCCACACAGATACATGTAGATGCTCCAGTGGCAGCTCTGACTTCCAGACTTTGTCTCCCCCTTCACTCCTGAGCTCAAAGCATCCTTTGTAAACTAATGTGTGTTAGATTGAATGTATCCAGTATTTGGATAATGTTTCCTGGGTTTCTCTTTTTTGGTTTGTAGGTTGAGGAAAGTGAGAATGAGTGGTCGGTGCCTCACTGCTTCACCATCTACTCTGCTCAGAGGACCATTGTCGTCGCTGCCAGGTGAGGAGGGGAAAGAAACTTTTTTTATTGTAGTAGTTATAGTTCAGCTCAAGTCCTTCCTTTTTCACACTGCCTGTTCAAGGCAGGAATATTGCGGTTTTATTCCGCCTCAGCGTTCTGTATGTAAGGTACAATGATCGAATAGGGGGGACAAAATTGTGCAGCATACTCAGACCAGTTTGAGTCCGATCGACTGTATACATGCAGGAGGAATTCAACTCCCATTCACATATTCTGGGTTTGTTAGCCCGACTATGAGAAATTCAATTAAGTATGATTTCAGTCGGACTAACATTCTCCATTTATTTTCAAAGTCCAGTTTTAGTCACAGTAACACAAGTTGATTTTCTCTGATGCCCTCATCTCAATATCTTTTTTTTTTCTGTCGAGTTTTATGGCAGTTGGCATCCATTACCACCACCTGCTGCATTATCCCTTGCCCTATCTATTTCGGCATTGCCATGGCCTGTGTGAAAAGGTGCAAAATGCAAATGTTCCTAACTGTATGTGAACAGGGCTTATGTTTGTGTTTCAGCTCTAAAGTTGAGATGGGGAAGTGGATTGAGGATCTGAACATGGCTATCGACATGGCCAAGAAGTCGCAGGAGAAATCCAGCATCTTCCTCGACGCTGGACTCGGCGATCACTCAAACCGTAAGAGCTTCTTTTGACCTCAGTGTTTCGTGGAGATGTAGAAGAACTGGTGTAACTGATGGAGATGTTTACTTTGTGTGTTTTTTTATACTTTCCTCAGCTGAGTAAGGAACAATTTAAAAAATGTATATTTTTCCTTTACACATTCAAATGTCCAGTTAATCCCTTTCCTCCAAACAACTTCCCGTCCCTTCAGGGTCGTCTGATGAGGTTTCTCTGGAGCAGGAGTCGGAGGATGACATGAACTCCTCCCGAACTTCACTGGACAAGCAGACGCACCACCGTGCCAACACCACCATGCATGTGTGCTGGCACCGCAACACCAGTGTGTCTATGTCAGATCACAGCCAGGCTGTGGAGGTACTCCTCCTTTGCCCGCTTTAAGACACACATATACACACTTCTACACAGCCACACTGTGAATACAACACAGACAGCGAGTAGTTTACCCACCAGACTCCATTTAGTAGTTTAGTAGTTTATAAAAGAAGTGCATGTAGCCTCTGTGACGTCACCCACTGATCAGTCTCAGAACCCTACGGCTATCGGTCTGGTGACGATGCGCCTCCGGGGGCACCAGGCAATATCTAGGCTCATAATAGCTGGTCCATTTGACTCTAAATGGGACTATACTTTACCAAATGAACATCAAGCTGTGTTGAAGAAGACTTGAAACTAGAGACTGAGGACATAATCTCATCAGGAAAATGTTTACTGAGGTCATAAATCTGGTTAGAAGTTCATTTCCTCATAGGCTTCCATATAATCCAACAGGAGTCGCCCCCTGCTGGCCATTAGAAAGAACACAGGCTCAAGGCACTTCACTTAAGTATTAGCTGCAGTTCTCAGATCTGGAAGTTAACGTCCACTTCTTTTATTCACTCTTTGAGTTTAACTGACTTCTAAGTGACGTTCATCAACACTGCATCGAGACGTTAGTGACAAACGGCTGCCATCGCTCTGCGGTCCATCTCTGCGTTTCACCTTTTCCTTCTAACCTTTTCAGTTTCCCTCTTTTTATTCTCCTGCTGGTGACTGTTAATATCCTGTGTTTCTACAGTTTCCACTGTTTGACTGAAGTCTGTCCTGGAAGGCTCGTTGTTCTGGGTTTCTTATTTAATTGAGAGGATTTTAACAATGTGCATGCAGCACAGGTTTTTCTCCACCACTAACATTCTTACTCCACAGACCTGGAGGACTTCCTGCTCTTATTTTCCCCTCTTACTTCCTCTCAAAGCTAACATGCTAACACTTTCTCTACACCCTGTCTTCTTCTTTTGTCTCTTCGCCCTCTCAGTCTTCGGCTCTCCGGCTATCTCACCAGAGCTCCCTCCTCGCTATCTCCTCGGTCAGGGCCAAAGACCAAACACCATCACACATGTTTGCTGGTACCGAAACCAGAACCTCTCTCTCACTGATTACCTGCGCATGAACCAGGTACCAGAACCACAGGCCCAGATAGATTACTACAAAGGTCCAGTTGAAATACTGTGAGATGAGCAAATTAGCACACATTACATTTTAAAGCAACACATTAACAATCCTTATTAACACACAGATCTTTTAGTCAATGCAGTTTGTCACAACCAAGCACTCACACACAAATCACTGAGTGTTATTCTGAATTACTGATGAAACATCAGTAACAGTTTATCTTGATCTTGATCATATCTGTCTGACCGTCATGTTCTCTGTGTAGAACCAGCTCTCAGGTTACCTCCTGAGGAAGTTCAAGAACAGTAACGGCTGGCAGAAACTCTGGGTCGTCTTCACCAACTTCTGCTTGTTCTTCTACAAGACTCACCAGGTCAGCCGACATGTCCTGACACCAGTTATTACGCTGCAACACATTTAAAACGCGAGTGGGTGTGTTCTCAGACAGTGTTTGTCTCTGTCTGCAGGATGACTTCCCGCTGGCGAGCCTCCCCCTGCTCGGCTACACAGTCAGCACCCCCGAAGAATCAGACAGCATTCACAAGGAGTACGTCTTCAAACTGCAGTTCAAGTCCCACGTTTACTTTTTCCGCGCAGAAAGCGAGTACACCTTCGAAAGGTACGTTTCCAATCCCCACAACGTTGCAGTGCATCCCACAGGTCGGCCTTAAAGTCAACTCTGCTGTCTTGTCTTCGCAGATGGATGGAGGTGATCAAGAGTGCAGCCAGCACGGCGGGCCGGATGAGCCTGCTCATACCCAAAGGAGGTCCCATGGAGATAAACGGAAACTGAATCAAACATCATGAGTCTGGAGGCTGGGCCTCTGGGACGTCACAAAGACTGTCCACTCTCGTTCTCGGTGTAATATTTTTATGTGAAGGGAAGACGATAACAACTGGAGACTGAAAGATACTGCCAGTTGAAGTGTTAACATTTCTCAGCCTAAAGATTTAATTCTAACTATCTGTGCATTTTTCTTGATTAATGATGTAAATGATAACATTTGTTCCCAGGATATAATGAAAGGGAGACGTGTACATTTTTATCAGTTTTTGCATGTGTGGCGCTCGATGGGGCCTTTCACATGGACTGATAGGTAAATACTGTCATAATGGGACCAACACAAAGGGCTTTAACTCAGGCCCTTTAAAGGAATTTTCTCCTGAAGGATATGATCGGTATTTTTCAACCTGGATCCTTTTGTCCTCATGTGTTTGTGTCTAAGTGACGAATGAGAACGACTATTTTTGAAGCTGGTCCAGTTTTGCGTGAGAGTGCTGCAGCTAGGCTGCAATGTAACCACTCTGGGCGTCAAATTACTTTCGCTAAAACTGTTTTGTTTTTGCCAGACGGGCTCAGATTGTTATTATAAATGACTGACAGTTTATAGAAAGGATCCCTACAGAGATAGACCTTTCTGTATAAGAGTAAGATCCTTTTTGTTTAAGCAGAAACAGCCCCAACATGGTCATCGCCAAACACACCAAACTCCATTTAAATAAACAGTCATTTTAGCGTGTACAGAGCCAGCATGTTCTAATGTCTAACTGGGTAAAGTAAGGGTTTATTTCAACCAAACCAGAGCTGATGATTGTTGGAACAGTGTTAAGATAAAGCGCGGCAGCTTTTGTGTATTTTATTTTGTTTCTGTCAACTTAAAATAAAGTGTTATTTTCAATCCCAAAAATTACTGTTTATTTAAATGGAGTCTGGTGGGTTTGGCGATGGCGACTTTGGGGCTGTTTCTGGTTAAACCGGAAGGCTCGTACTCTAGAAAAAAGGTCTATCTTTGTCGGGATCCTTTCCATAATGTTGTCAGACACTCGGAATAATAATCTGAGCCTGTCAGAGGCAAAAACCCTTTAAGTGGACAGAAATTGATAGTGAACATACACCAAGTGGTTAGATCACAGCCCGTTTTGCTGCTGCCAGCTGCAGTGCTCTCTCTCAATACTGGACCAGTTAAAAAAAAAACCTTTGTCTTTTAGTCACCAAGACTCAAAAACATGGGAAAATAGTGTCCAGGTTGAAAAACACCAAAGTTACCCTTTAAGTACATGACGACTGAAGCGTTGTTTGGTACAGCTCTGCTACGACCGGGACACAGGTGATATACGGTATGTGGGAAATGAAGGAAGAGGATCGTATGTGCTCTCTGCATTGTAAGAGTCAGACGTGTGTGTGGGAGACGGAGGCGAGCAGAAGGTTTACAGGATGTTGAAACAAGTTTACGAGTAGAAGACGCATGGGAAGTTTCGAGCAAATTTAGCAACGTTGCTAAAGGTTTTCGGAATACATTTTTTCATATAAGCAGTATTTATTTCTATCTGAGGCTTTATTTTCCTGTGAATGGAAGGACGTTTCAAATGTTCAAAAGGGAGCTGTTCTGCTTAACTCTCCTGATTAGTCATAGGCAGCGTTATGGCCAGTTTGGTGCTACATTTCTCTCTTTTAATATCAAATGTAATCAAATGTATCCTGTTTTTGTTTTTGCATATAGGGATAACAACCTGAGGAAAAAATGTGCAGTGGTTACTCTAGTGTTTACTGTGTATACAAGTTGCAGATTTTCCTCCTAAAAATGAAAAACAAGAAGAACATATTTTGAAGTAATCGTACTCGGTGATGATGTCGTGCTGTGTCGGACTGTGTTAGACGAATGGGAGCTGACTTATGGGAGACACCAGTGACGCTTACTGTCAATGATTTAGTGCGCTACAAGCAACCGTGGTAGTATTTGGTATATTTTTTTGTATGAAGACTGGAATCTTTACCCTCTGTGTGTTTGTGTGTGTGTGTGTGTGTGTGTGTGTGTGTGTGGAGAAGCCACTGGAGCTGTTAACGTAAGGTGATGATAGAGGTCATCTCCAAAACCATCTGACATTCTGTGTGTGTAAGAGACTGACTGTTGCACAGTTAACATACAGTATGTTACTCCTATTTATTGTTTAGCAGCATGTCATCAGGGCCGTGCTCCTGGATGCCCTCATGTAGTCCTCATGTTATTCCTTTGAAAACCTAACAAATAAAAGATCTTTTCAATCACACTCTCTATGCCTTTGTGTCGTTAATCATCAGTGTGACAGAGTGTGAGTTGGAGATTCATCAGAAAATGTTACTGTGGTGGGCTTAAATGTATTTTCCCTAAGGTTCCCCTATAGTTCAACAGTGCTATGCTTAGGCAGCGATGAAATTTTGCCACCAGTCTGCACCATTTTTATGCCTCCATACTGGAAATAGCCTTGGCCTGAGGCATTATGTTTTGGGGTTATCTTCTGCTTGTGTCCTTGTCACTACTGGCAGCATGAGGCGAAGTTCCTCCACAGACTGTCCAGGAGTTCAATGATGCCCTGAGGACGCCATCTGCCGACTCATCAGGAGCATGCCCAGACGTTGTCAGGAGGGCGTTGAGGCAGGCTGGGGCCGTACACACTACTGAGTCACATTATGAGTTGCTGTGATAAAATTCAAGCTGGATCAGTCTGTGATTTCAGGTTTTTACTTTGATTTCGGTGCGACGCAGAGAATCCAGCCGTTAGTGGGTTGATGATTTTGGTTTCCACTGATCGTTGTTATGTCATTTTGTTCTTAACAAATTATACAGTGTACATCAGTAAAGATTTTCAACTTGAACAATTTGTTCATCAAGATCTGATGTGTGATTTAAGGGTTCCTTTAACTTTTTTTGAGCAGTGTAGCTGCCAATTCATTTTCTGTCAGTCAGTGTTGACACATGATGCAATGATATCTGTCAACACTTAATAATAGGCATTGAAGTGTGTGCTAATACAAAGTGTCTGTATTCATGTGGTTTTAGTTATGGATCTTTGCAGAGAGAGTCTTGCAACTGAAAGTGATGTCAGAATCCTGCATCAACACCTTAGCTGAGACTGAGGCATGGGAAGATGTAATGTTGCTTGAGGGTTTAGGGCTGTAAAGGTATTGCTAAGTGAAGGAAATGTTTCACTGAACTTTTTTTTGTGTGTGTGCACGATCAGGCTGTCAGTCAAAGATGGAAGCGTCGACCTACTTGCCCGCGGTTTTAACAAGGATCTGCAAATCTGTGGAGCAGTCATAAACAAAGCAGGGCATTCCTCAGGCAGGTCCAAACAGTGTGAACACAGGGCGCGGCGGCTTCCCCAGAAGTGACATTATAGTTCATCTGCCAAGGGAATCTTTTCAAACGATTTTCTGTTAGGGAGTGGAGAAGGTGTGGAGCCCTCACTGTCATAACAACATGGCTGCACGGTATCACCACATGAGCCAGCCAAAAATGACTCACACAGGTATAAGTTTAATTACCTCTGTCCCCATGTGTAGATCCAACAAGTGCTGCAAGTGCTGTGCTTTATACATTTACTCCACTGCCTTTGCCTACCAGGTTCACAGACAGTCTGATAACAATTTGATAAGCACATAAAATACGTTGCATTCCGCGTGACAGAACGCAGATAATGCAGTGTGTTGGTTTCAGATCCTTTTCACAGGCTAATCACTGGATTAGTGTGTCATACAGGGAACACAATAACAGACCTTCCTCATTTGTAACAGGATATAATGAGAAGGCAGAGCTTTCACCTTATCTCCCCTTGTTAAAAGGTACAACACCGACAGGGCTGTATAGAAACGCTGAGTCATGAGTCAAACACCCCACCAACTTTAGCAGACACCAAAAGATAAGCTCCAGCGAGCCTGGCTCTCTGCGAAGGTGACACAGTCTGCAGCCTAGCAGCAGCTCTAATGCTCACTGATTAGCATGTTACATCTCAGTGGTTTAATCCAGTCTTTATGCTAAGCTAACCGCTGCAGTAGCTTCATATTTATGAACAGACATGAGAACGATATTAACGTCTTAGTTAGACTGTTGTGAGCCTGTTGTGAAACTAAGACTATTACTACTATCATTTTGTAATATAACATAAGGCCACAGCAACATTACTACATTGCAAAGCCTGCTAAATAATAGAGAGGCCTTTTTGTCCAGGGTCCTGCAGCCCACCGGCCCCCCTCCCCACCTCGTTACACTTAACCTGCTCTCTGGGGGAGATGGGCAAGTTGTCCGGCATCAAGTGAACTCTGAAACATGCTGTATCGTTGTCATGTCAAAACGACAAAAGCTGTCTGGTGCCAATTGACCTTTCGCGAAGCCCCGTCCCTTTGTGATGGTCCCACAGGCTGTAAGACTAAGCATGGAGCCCACACTGGAGAGAGGCAGACAGAGGGGTCTACAGTCTGTGTTTGAAGGATATATCCAGGATGTCCAACTGACTCAGCAGCAACAACAGGTTAAAAAGACAAAGATAGTTAGAAGCTAAAGCCGAACTATAGGCTACAGATCACAGTGTAAAAGTGAACCACCACATCACTGCTGACAATGAATATAAAGGGAAACTTTGCTGATATTGAACCAGCTGTGTGGCATCACAGTGTGTGCAGATGAACAGTGTTTGGCTTCACCCCGTGCTGCTGCCAGCACCTGGACAAACAGGGATCTCCGGGTGAAGTCAAAACAACAATCGTCTGTACACAAAGCGATGACACACAGCTGGTTGAATATCATCAAAGTTTCCCTGCTTCCCTTCACTGGTTCCTGTACAGCAGGGTCCGTCTTTGTTTCACTGTTACTAATCATTAAAAAGCAAAAGCAGCATGTGTATATCCGGGCCTGATGCTCCATTATGACTGGCTAGTCTGCATTGGAGGGCAGGACTTAGTGAAGGGTCAATTCAACCACCACTACACTAGTTAGATGAGTGTATGTGGAGAGAGGAACATGAAATCGATAGGAGGAGAGCTCGTTATTGTTACCTTCGAGCAGCTGGTGGCCTGGTAGGGAAGCCTTGCCTATAGGCACCAAGCGTGTTAGGGCTGCCACTGCATTTAGGCTTCACATAAAAGGGGTGTTCATTTGTAAAGATTGTTTGCAGAACAAAACGTGTAAGCATTACAAATGTTTATTCACCACAGAGCTTATTTTCTGCAAAAATCCAAAATCCAATGGAAACATCCCACTGGCATTTTAACAAAGGAACCAGGGTGATGCTGACTTTGTTGGCCTACAGAAAAACATTGTCCCTGGTGCACTCTATACAACAGATTGTTTTATCTTTATCCTCTTCTTCTTCTTTTCTGCAACAACAAAAGGTGCTTTCACACCTACATTGTTTGGTTCGGTTCAATTGAAGTCATGTCTGTTTGCCCCCCAAGTGTGGTTCGTTTGGGCAGGCGTGAACACAGCAGTCACACTTGGGTGCGCACCAAAACAACCGGACTGAGACCTTCTTGAAGAGTTGGTCTCGGTCTGGTTACAAACGAACCTTGATCTGAACCAGCTGCAGTCGCATGACACATTGTTTGGGTTAAACATGAGCATGTTAGAGTCCTGGGGGATTATTAATGTGCACCTCCTCCTGTACTGCCTTAATATGCACATTCAGCACATCCAATGCATCAAAACTGGTTGAATGGTTTGACTAAAATGAACAATGACAGCAATATAGTCCATGATGAGCAGCGCTAAAATCAGCCTGTGTAGTTGTCCCTCCATTGTGACATTAGAAAGTGTCACGTTTATCTTGCAAGTGTACTCTTCTTCGTTTGCTTTACTTCCTGGATTTTTCCCCACATGGAAATTCTGGTCAATCAAGAGCATCTTTCACGTGGAAGGTATTTTATCTGGTCTGATTGTAAATGCTGCCGTGAGAACACGAACCAACTCTAGGCAATTATGCAACTTTGCAACAAAATGAGTCCCTGATTCAGACCAAAGCAGGACAACTCTAGGTCTGGAAGCAGCCTGAGACACATTACTGACACAGATGTAGGAGGGTAGGAGTGGATTCAGGTTGACAACATGTGTAGTGAAACAGAAAGACTTGAGTTGAAATGTGGTGATTTTGTTACTCTGGCACACCTTTAATAAATCCGGTTATGATTAACAGCTGAGGTAGGACTGGGTCATATGTGTGTGTGTGTGTGTGTGTGTGTGTGTTTGTGTGTGTGTTTGTGTGTGTGTGTGTGTGTGTGTGTGTTGTGGGAAGGGGGTGGGGCGTGTGTCAGTCCTCTTATCTCCGCCTTTGGACTTCACAATAAGTGCCCTTAGAAGGAAAGCCCGTCAGGCTGTAAACTGGGGAGCTTTTTTTTTTTTTTTTTTTTACTTTTTGAGTGGCAGCAAATCTTCAGTTCATAAAAGTCAGAGACCAAAACACAGTTTTCTGCTCAGTGACGAGCTGCGATGCAGGAGAATATCTGACTGTAGGGGCGCGTTCGCCTGTTGATTGTCGGGTAAGTGTTATTTAATTGTCCTCACCTTCACTGTAAACGACTGTGCGCGCACTTCTGGAACTTTATGGACCCGTGCAGAACTTTTGTGGTGTGAGCTTTTCCTCGCCTCAGTGTTCCTGCTCTCCAGCCTGGGGTTTATATAACCTGCAGCCTCACTACACTTTGCTTCGGGGAGGCCATCAAACTAATCTGCGTGTGTGTTACTGCAGAATAATCTCCATAAGTCTTTATACGATAAAGGGACGGAGGTGGTGCCGGGGAGAGGTGGCCGCTGCGAGAGGCGGTGGAGGCGGGGAGGTGCGCAGCGCAGTCCGCGGCGGATGACCGGACAGGGGCATGGAGATGTTGCGCCGCTCTTCTGTGTTTGCGGCTGAAGTGTTTGACCGCTCGCCCACCGACAAGGAGCTGGTGTCCCAGGCCAAAGCACTGTGCAGGGACTACATCCACTCCAGGCTGAACCGTGCCGGGATAGGCTGGTCCAAACCTGAGCATGGACTGGCTGCATCAGGTGGGGCTCTGGGAGAGATATCATCGGTGCTGCTGTGGCTGGGTAAGTTTATGTGGGTGGTCTGCAGACTCTAGTAGACATAGACACTCCTGGGCACAATCCCATGTGACTTCAATGACATATACAGCAGTTAAGGCAAAAATATTCCCATCACATTCCCACAGACGTCTACACTGATTTATATTTATATCAGGACACAGGGGTCATGCTGCAAGTACTTTCCAAGAAGTTTGGGGACCTGAGCTGGATCATTTTAAGTTACACACAGTGGGCTTTTAAAGGACAGACAGTGGTATTATTAAACTCAGTGTGCTTGAATTTGAGCACTTTTAGGCAAAGGAAAGCTTTTCACAATGATCAGAACAATCATTAAAAAAAATACATTTTTAGAATGTAATTTAGAGAATTTCT
The DNA here is from genome assembly GCA_026686955.1 of Epinephelus cyanopodus. Lineage (NCBI taxonomy): Eukaryota > Metazoa > Chordata > Actinopteri > Perciformes > Serranidae > Epinephelus > Epinephelus cyanopodus. Next base: position 10,225,781 of record CM048920.1, read on the forward strand.
GCGACGTACAAGAGTTTTTCATAGATTTGAAAAAAAAAATCTTACTCATAAACAAATAAATAAGTTGAATTTTCAGGTCTGAGGGTGGCATCGGCGGGGCTGCTTGGACCTATGACCTTTATAACCTGGCTATGGTCCTGTCTCGTCAGCCAGAAACAATATTGTCATTGTACGATTCTGCAAACCCAAACGTGTTATATTTGTACCTCATTTGTAGCAGATATGTTGAAGCTATACTTGATTTATGTTTAAACAATGCTGTGGTTAATTTGTGGTTAGGATTGGGTACAAAAACCACTTGGCTATGGTTAGGAAAAGATCATGTTTTGGCTTAAAATGCCTGCATTTCATGGCTCTATTCCTGGTGGGAGTGCAGTGATGTCTTTGTAAAAAAACAACCACTTTTTGTGGCATTGTCCCCGCTGGACAACAGCAACGGGTCACTAAAAAACACACGTCTTTGCTGCTGTGGAACCTGCTAGAAACACAACAAGTTGGCGTCTTGCTTAGATGTCATGCTATCCACCATCCACCATCCCCTCCAGAGAAAGACTCAGAATCACCACAAAGAGACACACAAAGAAGACAAAGAGATGCAAAACAACCACAAAGAGACACAAAATGACTATTAAAAAAACAGAAGAAAACAAAAAAAGACCAATGAAGGCACCAAATTGCCCCAAAGAGACACAAAATATATGCAGTAAGACACAAAATGACTACACTGAAACACACAATGACAAAAAAGACACAAAATTGCTTTAAAGAGACACAAAACAACCATAAAGAGATAAATAATGAGTACAGAAAATAAACATAAAAGACGCTAAATAATTCAAACACAAAACTGCTACAATGACACACAAAATGGCTACAAAAAAAAACAAAAAAGTCCAATGAGGACACCAAATTGCCTCAAAGAGATACAAAATATACTCAGTGAGGCACAAAACGACTACAAACAACAAGAAATGACCAAAAGGACACTAATTGGCCTCAAAGTGACACAAAATCTACCAAGTGAGACACAAAGTGACCACACTGAAACACGAAATTACAAAAATGACACAAACTTACTTCAAAGAGGCACAAAATGAGTACAAACAACAAAAAATGAACATTGAAGATGCAAAATAATTCCAAAGAGATTCAAACAGCTACAATTAGACACAAAATGACTACAAAAAAAACAAAAGAAAACAAAAAAAGACCAATGAAGGCACCAAATTGCCTCAAAGAGACACAAAATATACTTAGTAAGACACAAAATCACAACACTGAAACACAAAACCGACACCAAATTACTTCAAAAGAGACACAAAACAACAACAAAGAGATGCAAAACAACTACAATGAGACACAAAATGACTACAAGCAACAACAAAAATGACCAAAAAGGACACTAACTGGCCTCAAAGTGACACAAAATCTACTATGTAAGACACAAAGTGACTACACGGAAACACGAAATGACAAAAGAAGAAACAAAATTACTTTCAAAGAGACACAAAATAATTACAGACAACAAAAAAATGACCAAAAAGGACACTAAATTGCCCCAGTGAGACAAAGAATGACAAAAAAGACACAAAACAACCACAAAGAGACACAAAACAAGTACAAGCAACAACAAATGAACATAAAAGACGCTAAATAATTCCAAAGAGACACAAAATGACTATAAAAAAACAAAAGAAAAAAAGGACCAACAAAGACACCAAATTGCATCAAGGAGACACACACAACATACTCAGTAAGACACAAAATGACTACTCTGAATCACAAAATATCAAAACCGACATTACTTCAAAGAGACAAAAAAACAACCACAAAGAGACACAAACAACTACAATGAGACACAGAATGACTACAAACATGTAGGAGAGGTGGTGAGACCCTTTACATATCTGTGTCTATTGTCTCATAACCCACCCGTGCTCCTATACCACATCAGTTTAGATGATACAAATGAAACAAATGTCGCATGACTCGTCAGTAACATGACTTTCAGAAGCACACAATGTCAGTATTGTCTTCTGTGACTGGGCTGCTCATCATTCAGAAAAGTGTTGTGGGATCACCTTCCATTTTCACTGGAAGGCCTTGAAGTGATTCTAGGAAACAACCGGCTCAAAATGTGTGACACAGTTTAGTTCCATTTGAGGAATATTTGGATGTTTGCCTGGGACGACAACCCATAGACTGCAGATTTCTCTTCCTGTCTGAGCTTCACTCTGTGGTTATCACCCCACCTCCAGTTTAAGGAGTTGTGCAATTCGTTGGAAACTCAAATCGAACAAAGACTGTGGTTTTTAAAGAAAAGACAAAGAGGAGGAAGTTTGGGAACACTTTCCAGAAGAGTTTCAAAAACTGTGGTCAAAACAGAGCTGGCAAACCTCTGGGCCAGAATCAGCTGAAGAGATTAGATCGATTACTTTTGGACTTTGTTTCCTTTAAAGGCGACTGAATATGAAGTCACTTCAGGATACAGCAAAAACATCCACTGCTCATAAATCAAGGAAGAAAATTCAGGCTAAACCAGATTTTTAAAGGAATATGTCAACATTTTGGAAACTGTCCTTTCTCACTTCTCTGCTGAGACTTAAACTGGTTTCTCATATGAACTCCAGACATTATCCTGTCACCTTTTCACACATGTAGCACACAACAGGAGATTAAGACACATTTTTACTTACTGGAAATACTTTGGTTAAGGTGAAGGGTGGCGTCTGGGTAGAGGTCACAGGATGCAGGACATAACACATGTCGGGGCTGCAGAAAATTAGTTTACGTAGCTGGAGGGTAATTTGGTCATTGACAATCGAGCCTCCTGCCGTCCCTTGAAGTTGTTTAACGATTTCGAACTGAAGTTCCCAATTGTCATCGTCTCTTTAAATCAACATTTTGCTTTGTGTGTCAGGGCTGAACACGCTCCTGCTGTATTCCAACATGGGCGTTACAGGGCTTTTGTACGACAGATCTGGCAGAGTGAAGTCTGTTTATTGTTTGGTCCAACTGATTCGGACACTTGCGTTCTCATATACAGCTCCTCTGGGTCTAGATAAGTCCAGGGTTGCAGTGCATGTGTAAAGGGGTTTTAGATGAGTAGATAGATGCCACAGCATTGGAGGCGGCGCTTTGTTCATTCCTTTGAAGCTACTCACTGTCGCATGAAGCCGAAAAGTTCGACCTCTCGGCTATAAAAGTACCCAGATCTTTGTAATGATTCGGCCAACACAGCAAACGCACCAAAAACTTTGCGGGGGATGTGGCGCTCAAAAAATGTATCCACTGATTTACTGATCTCTCTCACAATGCAAGTCTATGGGAAAGTATTTATGGGCCCAATGGCATCATGTAATGAAATGGTTCCCAGCTGGTCCAGATTTCTTCTTAGTCATTAGTTCAAGGACCACACAGTTTGATATATTCAGCGTCATACTTGTGTTTGTCCATGTCGTCAAGCTGGCTTGCCGTCTTTGTCAAAGAGCTGTCCGTTAATCAGTAACTCTACAGCAGGAAACGGTACTTCAAAATAAAAGCTCTGTGCTGGAAATTCACTGTACTCTAAAATAACGTGTGTTTGTTTTACAAATTTGACACATTCGTGAGTCAGTTGTGGTCCACTCAGAGTGAACCTTTGACCCACCTTTGGACCGTGACCCACCAGTTGGGAACCGCTGATATATTGGTCAAGGAAGTTGTAATTTCAGTTTGGCCCCTATGTCAACTTGGCTTTTTGGTCTGGGGCCCTGGTGTGTACAGTTTGTATGGAGCTGCAGCTGGTTAGCGTAGCTTAGCTTAGTACAAAGCCCAAAAACAAGGGGAGACAACTAGCCTGACTTTAGCTACTAAGAGCCACTCGTCACACCAGACAAAGTGAGGCTGTAGAAACAAAATCATCAAGGATATTGAGTCAAACATGGGTGTGTTTTATTTTTAATGAATCAACAACTGATGCGTAAGAGGAATATTGTGTTCTTGCTTCTTCCTGCATTTGTCTGTTTAGCCTAAAAGCAAAGTCTAAGTCACTACAAACCTTCAACAGAAACATTTTTGATTGAGTTTAGTCTCTTGTGTTTTGGCCAGGTGACGAGCTGGAGTACCTTCGACCCAATGTTTACCGCAACGTAGCGCGACAGCTCAACATCACCGTGGCGTCAGAGAGTATTGTGTCTGATGCTTTCCTGGCTGTGGCTGCAGACATTTTCTCCACAGGTAGGTCCGCATTTGTGTTGTAAATCAGGCCATGCGTGCAGGCCTGCATCATGGGAACTAACTGTAGGGCTTTGTTATCAGGTACACAGAAAACAAAGGGAGATTACACAGCATTTGTCCTTTTAGGGAAGTTCTTCATATCTTTGTCAGTAGGGAGGGGAACTTCAGAGCTTGAGGCAAACACAATAAAAATATTGAGTTTGGATACCTTCTTTTACTTAAATAAAAAGAGCAGTTTTTCAACTAATTCCAGCTAACTTTGTCATGTAAACACCTCTCCTGCAGGGTGGCTGCAGGATCCTCCAGTTACTCAGAGGCATTTTCTTGCGGTCATTATCCTCTTACGGGAAAGGAACCGTGGGGAAAACATTCTGTCCATATTAGGTTAACATGTTGCTGGAGCGAGTGATTGTTACAGACAGTTTGGACCCCACCCAGGGAGCGCAGTCATAGGCTTCAGCTGGTTTCTACCTCAGGGACTGTAACTAAACAATCTGCTGGAAAGTTAATTAGGAGTTGGCTGCAAACAGAACAAAATCAGTGTGGTCCCTAGTATGTGCAGAGCTACTTATAAAAATCGCTGACTATTTCTAGGATATTAACGTTAAATTAAACCTTAATCCAAACATGCTGTTATGGTTATGATCACGAGTGCGGTGTTATTGAAGTAAGCTGCTTTAGTTTCAGTCACAGGTTTGAGGATGACAGTGTAAATGTTGACATATACAGTGAAGCTGACAGTCTAGACGTGTCACTGCGTGAAGAGGAAGTTATGGACAGCAGAAGATTATGACAACAGACTTATCTAATGTGTATGAGCTCAGTCACAACTGTCAGCAAGACACAGACAACAAAAACATCCTCTCACAGTTTACATGTTGCACCATCCAGCAGCGTAGGATGCCCCTTTATTTAAAGCTGTTCTGTATGGAAGTTTGTATTGGACGTTATTATTTGTAACCCACACAAGACACTCTACACCATAACCTACTCTGTACACATGCTTTAATGTCATATAAAAATGTTACAGGATTTATGTGCGGTCATGTTTACGCAGTTGTGGATCCATTTTGACACGTGAGACTTGTTTCGCACATTTGTGGATCACTTCCTGTATGTTTGCGGATCTTGTGACAATTGTGACTTCCCTTCTGTGTATTCGCATAATTTTGGAGGATCTATAAAAGAATATCTGTGTGAGGTGCAGTTAATCGCCGCATCAGGAGATTGCGACATTCCCTCACACAGAGCCTATCTAGCATTAGCATCCTTAAAGGCATAGTGCACCCAAAAATGAAAATCCAGCCATTATCTACTCACCCATATGTCGAGGGAGGCTCAGGTGAAGTTTAAAGGCCTATTTATGCTCAACGTTAAATACGGATCCGGATACGGACGGAGCCTTCTGTCCGCGCTCTGCGTTCATTTCGTCCGTATTTCTGCACGTTTCCATAAAGCTTACAGATACAGGCCAAACGGAGCAGTACCACCGGGAACCGTGGGGGCAGTGGTGCTGTCACTACCCAATACGTAGCTCTAGTGAGACATGAAGAAGAAATAACAATTCAGTTTCTCTCATCGGCAGTACTAGAGCAAAGAATTCTCCGTCCTCCAGTCGCAATGTATTTAAAGGCCTCACCGACCACTGCCTCCTATAACGCTGCCTCTGTTTTTGTCTTTTATGCAAGAGGAACATTATCAATATCTCCCCCACAGTCGCCATGTTTGTTTTTGAGTTTGTTGTTGTCATAAACTTTTGACTCTGGGCTGCCCCCTGGTGGATATATTGGTTAATATCCATGCCAATGTAAAGGACGCATGGAAGTATGTGGGCAGTGACGGTAACATTGTTTGAAACGGATGTATACATTTTCATACGTAAAGGGAGCATAAATGGGCCTTTACAGTCCTCGCATCCCTTGCAGAGATCCCAGGGGGGAGTGGGTAGCAGCACAACTCCACCTAATGCAGGCTGACGGCGCCCCAGATTGAAACCACAAAATATCTCCATACTGCTCGAGCTTCAGGACACTTGGATCACTACGGACGAGCAGTATGGAGATATTTTGTGGTTACAATTAAGTGGTTTTTTTGGACGTTTTAATCTGATTGATTGATAAATGCACAAAACCAGTCTCACTTGTAAAAATGGATTCACAAATGCGTAAATATGAAAGTACGTGTTTACAGACTATACACTGTTCTGTTCATAGTTGTTATCAATATTTTTACACTAACAGTTTGTCAAATTAATGTGTGTAAAGTGGAAGTTGTTGTTTGTGAAACCCACAGAGAATTATGACCCAACTCTCAGTTCTCCTCGGCTCTACGGACACTTTTAGTTTCTTTTAGCTCATTGTTTTGGTTTTAAAGCTCTAGTGTGTAGGATTTAGGGGGATAGAATGGGCCATTTACATCTACATAGGGAGCAGGTGAAGACATTTATGGAGATCTTCATGTTGCACCACATTTTGCAAATTCCAGATTTCACAGTGAGAGAAACATGACGTCCATTATGAGATACTAGGAATGAATCAGACGACAGGAACAGAAGATGGATGAGGCTGAGGCTCAGTTTGTGTGTGTTGGACGTGTAAACACTGCAAAAATAGTCTCAAGTTTTGACTGTAAATGGTGCGGTGGCAGAAAGCTTCACTTAACATGTGAATTAAGTTGGAAAAAAAAGACCTGCTCACTAATCTAGTGAGGCGTACAGCCTGTCTGCTGCCCCGAGCCTCATGTTTGGGTTCTCTGTGGGACAGGCAGGCAGGCATGGACGCCTCATGCCTGGCTGCTGCTGAGGTTTTATAATTTGCTTATCCGACTTTGGAGAGAGCTGTTGACAGACGTTTGCTGCACTAAAAACTACAGCTCCTCAAAAACAGCAATTTAAAGGCCCAGACAAACACAAACAAATATCAAAAACAAGTGGTGACATCAAAAAAAAGGTCTGCTGGCTGCTGCTGACTTGATGTCGGCGAAGCCCATCTAATAACCTACCTATAGGCCCACTTAGGTGCAGCGGTACCAGTCGTCACTTCCCCCCACCCTAATGGATCAGTCTATCATGTAATGTTAGAGGTTGAAAAAGAGCGAGAAATAAAAGAAATCCTGGCATACGGAGAGGAGTTAGTGAGATAAAAATACAAATAAGGTGGACAAAGGAGCCAAAAAACAAAAAGGTGGAACAGAGAAAAGAACTGTCGATACCATTGTGACATTAATATTAGCAGCACTGATAATAATCACGACAGTCTGCTGGTAGCACCAGAAGGGGTAAGGGTTACATTGAGGACATAAGTAATTGTGTATAAACCCTTGAGTGTGGATGCAGTGTATTTTGTTCTAACAGTCCCACGTCTCTTATGTGTCTCCTGTCAGGTGTGACGTGGGGGAAGGTGGTGTCTTTGTACGCCGTGGCAGGAGCCTTGGCGGTGGACTGTGTTCGCCACGGTCATCCAGCTATGGTCCATACCATTGTCGATTGCATGGGGGAGTTTGTCCGAAAAAGCTTGACCTCCTGGTTGAAGAGGAGAGGTGGATGGGTAAGGGACACTTCTGTAGAGTGTTGATAATGAAATAACTTGCAGGCCTTCATATTCTCTGTCATAAACTGAAGGTGGTGCGTTTATCCTGTGAAGTATTTTTGTTGTTATAATCTTTATTTACACAAGGAAAGCCATTGAGAGCGAACTCTCTTAAACAAGAACGCCCTGAATACAGGGCAGGACAGGACAGAAGCCTGTCTGATAAAACCCTGCAGAAACAATAAAGTGTACGAGAAGGAACAAGGCCTGGCAGCGTGCCTCAGTCCCGTTCTGCTCTGCTGGAAAGAGCACAAGTGAACAAATGTGCCCATGCACTCGGAGACATGGCACCCAAGTCAGTGTTGTTTTGACGACAAGTGGAGTGTGAGAAAATGAAGAGCGCTGCATTGTATAACTGACCTCATGGGCAGAAATGAGGGAGCTGTGGCAGTCTAAACTCAAGCTGTAATGTCTCTACAGCGGGACATGATGTCAGCTGGTAGGAAACCTAAATAACGTTCAGTGATATGAAGGATCTGAAGAGAGGGACAAGTGTTTAGTGTCAGGACTGACACTTAACTGTGCTCTCTGTGGAGTCTCATTGTCTGTAAAAGTTCTCCGGTTATATAAGTGGATTTTTGGAGTAAGCATTGCTGAGATTACAGAGTGGGCTCTGGCTTTGAAAGAACATATTTGTGGATAAGTTGCACATCATGTCACTGCACATTCTGAAAATGTTATAAATCAAGAACACATGTGGGATTTATCAGGTATTTTAGGCTATAATCACGCTGCGAGCATCAGGATACATTTTTACTTTGTTTTCATGCTGTTTTAAAATGAATATGATCTCTGTACACAACAGTGTTTCAGCACCATTTCAGAAATAAGTTCCATCCATGCTTAGCTGCCAGAAAAGTAAGACCATAGCTTTCATGGATTTGATCATTTTAAAACTGTTTTATGTTAGTTTGGGTCAGTGGTGAGGTTTTGTTTGCACCAAGGGTGGGGCGTAACAAGGGCACAGTCAGAAGTTTCCCACAACAACAAATAAGATGTTGGAGGAGGTTGTAAATTTGACAGCAGTTGCCTGTGACACCATATAATGATAAATCCTGTCATAATTTCTTTCTTTGTTGTCTCCTATGATTGGAAATTAGTAAGTACGCCACAGTGCCTCCACCATCTCTGGTGGTACTGCTGCATTTCATCTGTCTGTGAGCTGTCAGAAAACATGCAGAAATGTCTAACAGGATAAAATGAGGAAGTGAAGACATTTTAAATCCAAAAGTCAAAGGTCAACTTCACTGTGGCGTCATGATGTTATCTGTTTGTTACGCCATAACTGCAGCTTGAATGGTTTGGAGGCATTCAGCCATAAGGTGGTGATTCTAGTTTCAGTCATATGTACCCATTGGTTTGTTGACTTTCGTTTTGAAGCCTTAAAGGGATAGTGCACCCAAAAATGAAAATTCAGCCATTATCTACTCACCCTCATGCCCAGGGAGGCTCTGGTGAAGTTTCAGAGTCCTCACAACACTTGTGGAGATCCGAGGGGGGAGTGGGTAGCAGCACAACTGCACACCTAATGGCTGATGGCGCCCCAGATTACAACGTCCAAGAACACATAATTGAAACCACAAAGTATCTCCATACTGCTCATCTGTAGTGATCCAAGTGTCCTGAAGCCCCGACATAAGAAGTTGTTTGGAAAAACGTCATTTGAACTCTGTTTTTAGCCTCTTTGTAGCCTGCAGCTCGAGACTGTGAGACATGGGCACCACCTTCATGTGTGTTCACGTGCTTTCGCTGGTCTTGCACGCAAGCGCACACACGTGAGCGCGGTCCACAGAGAGGCAGTTTTTATGTTGGGGCTTCAGGACACTTGGATCACTACGGACAAGCAGTATAGAGCAATTTTGTGCTTTCAGTTCTGTGTTCTTGGACGTTGTAATCTGGGTCGCTGTCAGCCATTAGGTGCGCAGTTGTGCTGCTACCCACTCCCCCCTCGGATCTCTGCAAGTGTTGTGAGGACTCTAAAGCTTCACCAGAGCCTCCCTCGGCATGAGCGTGAGTAGATAATGGCTGAATTTTCATTTTTGGGTGCACTATCGCTTTAATTTCGCCATTTTGGTCATAACCGTCTTGGTTTTTTGGGGACAGAAGTGACCATATTTGGGTGAGAGCGTGGCGCTGTGGAGGAGCGAACATGGGTGTCTGCCTCAAGTATAAGTGTCCCAAATCAGAATAAAAAAGATCAAATTCAATGTGATTTTTGCTGTTAAAAAAACTAAATCTGGGTAACATATGAAATCTGATTTGGGCCTTTTTTGCCTGCCTGAATGTTGTCGAGTGTCTGCATCAAATGTAACTGTTCTTTTTTATTCTGAGTTGATTCAGTGAGCTCTGTGTCTTCTCTGCTGTTACAGGTGGATGTAACAAAGTGCGTGGTGAACACTGATCCCAGCTTCCGCTCTCACTGGCTGGTGTGTGCTGTCTGTGCCTTTGGACACTACGTGAAGGCCGTTGTGTTATACCTCTTCAGGGAGAAGTGAGAGACAGAGTCACACACTGGATTCTGAGCAGAGTGAACAGCACTGTCCACCACCACCACCACCACCATGTCTTTATGAAAGCATCTCCTGCTTTGGATCATGTTTACACTCATTTGCACTGAGCCTTCATGGACGAACACCTCTCCCATCACAGAAAACAGACTCTCCGTGCTTCTTCTGCTTCCTGTGCTAGATTTTCTATTTATTGTTCATGTTTATTTTAAGGCACACATTTGACGTAAATGACGTAAATATAAAATCACCCTCTGTTAATGTTTGTAGCTCTTAATTTTTCCACTAACAGCAGAACTGGTCATTTTGTTCTGTTTGGGAGATGTGTGGCGCCCCCTAGTGGTTAAAAATGGTAACTACTTTAAAGGGGAACCAGTATTTTTCAACCTGGACCCTTTTTCAGTGTTTTCTGTCTGGGCACCCTTGGTCAAAATTCAGTTTACTGAAAATATTTAAGGAAAAGGTGATCCCCAAAAGGCTTGAAGTTAAAGATGACACATGCTTTTCAACATTTTAAGCAAGATCAGTGTATTATTTTGGTTTTGTACAATTTTAGAGTGAAAAAAAGGAAAACAGCACCTCAAAAAATTTGGTCAGACCAGCACATTTAAGCTCTCAGGCAACTTTTACCACAGTCTCAGACCTTGATTAGCTTGTTAGAGCTCTGGCTTGTTCACTGTCATCGTTAGGAAAATTCAAAGCTTTCTAAATACCCTGACTCCTGAAACCTTGTCCCAACAATCAGCAGCCATGGCTCCTCTAAACTAGCACTCTGAAAACTAAAATAACTGATGCTCACAAAGCAGGAGAGGACTGTAAACTTTTGCATGCCACTGTAAATGGAGTCCGGTGGGTTTCTGGTTAAACAAAGAGGATCTTACTCTTTAGTAAAAAGGTCTATCACCTGTCGGGATCCTTTCCATAGTGCAGTCAGACACGTACATTGACGGTGTGATTGCCCCTTAGTGTTATATTGCAGCCTGTTTGGCTGCCGGTCTTGTGCAATGCGGGACCCATTTCAAAAACTGTTGCCTCCGTTTTTCGCTTAGACACAAAAACATGGGAAAATATGATCCAGGTTAAAAAAAAATACAGAAGTTACCCTTTAATTATGTCATATATGTATTGGTTCCTGGGAAGTCAGGAATGTCCGTACCTGCAAATCTTTTTTTCCCCTAATGCCGTTATCTTAAGGTCGCAAGTTAATTATTTTTTTTATCTTAAGATAATCAAGATAGTAATAAACAAGATAATGAACTTGTTACAATGAGAAAACAAACGGTTGTTTCCTCTTATTACTTCTCTGTATCTGAGCTCAGGAGCGCCACGTCTTCACAACCATAGCAACTGATTCAAGCTGACAAAGGTCAGATCAAGGAGAAGCCGTTATTGATCAAGGCATCAGATCTGTATAACAGATCAATCCTCGTCATTTAAGGAGAAGACTGGCTGACTGAAATCAGGTGTGATCAAATGAACCAGACACTCATTTTTGAGTTGTTTGTAATTATCCTGCGTTCGAACAAAATTCATTCTGTTTCAGCTTTTTGTTTTCTTGAGAAGTGACATAAATTAGCGTGTTATCTTCAGATAATGTCAAAAGAAAACGAAAAAATACAGCCATTCTTGGCTTCTGTACATTTATTAGGAAGTGGTTTTTACAAAAATCTCACATATAAGGCCTGACAGACAAGTGCATATGAGGTAAATGTAAAATACAACATGTTTTCCTTTAATTGAGGGACTGTATGAAAAAAAAAAATGTTGACGGGATGGTCGTCCCATCAAAATCTGTCATAAAAAGTCATCCTGTAATATAATTCGGAATCAGATTCCAACTTGTTTACACAAATTGGTGAAGTGAAATGATCATTTCAACTGGGTGACCTATAAATATTTAAAATGGAGGTACGCCATCTTGCTTTGTTTATGTATATTTTCCTCCCTTTTTTAGGTATTAATAGGGAAACAAGTTGTAGGTAATCGGAGTGTGTTGAAAAATTTGGGGGACAGTGTTACAATTCCCCCCCCCCAATCTAATAATTTTCATACAGTCCCTAAAGAGTCTGATGTCTGAAATACATGTAATGTGACTTTTTCCTCTTCTCTTCATTGTTCACTGTGAGGCCGTGTGTGATATAGCTGTACTGTAATTCCAGTAATGCAAGTTACAGTGTGTTTTCTTAGAGCACTTTGATAACATTTCATTTTGCGCGTAGAATTTATTCCATGAATAATTTCACTTTTATATGACATGTAGCACTAGGAGTCCTAGAAAGTTTGAGAGTCAACTGCATTTGTGAATATTAAGAATAATAAATGGTTCTTACAACAATCCGTCAAGTCAGCAGCGATTATGTTTAGAAATTGTTGATAAACTGATTTTGCTTTGCAGCTGGTTTCTATAAGGTACGTGTCGACGTTTCTAATGTGACATGGCATCATGATCTGCCTTGATCTCCTCAGTGATCTCAGTTCTGATTGTCTGCCCACCCTGATTAGTTTCACCTGTCCCTCACTAGTCCTGCACTCAACTTACCTGTTCTCACTTCCTTAACCAGTGTCTCTCTACTCTTACCTGCCCAGGTTATTTGTTCTATTGTGGTTTTCCTGTCTTCTTGTTTTCCCGTTGATTGTTCCTGCCTGCCTGGTTTTCATTCCATCTGCCTGTAGGCCTGTTTCATAAATTAGAGTATCTTTTTCACGTGTCACCTGGGTAAGATGTATGCCAAGCAGAGGACCGCTGCAGCCTACTGTTTGAGACCAGGCAACAACAATACTGGTTGTTATACTGGTTATTTAGCGAAACATTTCTTCGTTTCCAGCAGCTTTTTCAGCACCAAATGTTTGTGCTTTATAGAACATCATCGCTGTTTTTCTGGCTGGGGTTGTGCCATGAAAAGCAGTTGTTACTTACCAGGATATCGCTGCTTTGGTGAAGGCTGCTTTACTTAGACATCCCCATATTTCCTGCCGAGATAGTGCCACAAAAAGCAGATGTTTTTTTAGAGACATCCCTGCCAGGATTCTGCCCCCAAAAGTGGTTATTTTAAGGCAAAACATGACCTACTGTGAACCATAACCAAGTGGTTTTGTGCCTAAATCTAACCACACATTATTCACAGTGTTGTTGAACGTGTTAACCTATCCACTACATCCTACTGTACAAACATCTCAGGTTTGCGGAAACATATGATGCCAACATTTTTCTGCCGATTGGGTTGACTGAATCTGAAATCCTGCTTGCACAAAAAGAGAAGTGCTGCTAAATAATATGATGAATTTAACTCCCTGGATTAAATCTGAGAATCTTAATTTTTGCATGATCCTTGATTTGGATCTAAGCCTTGAGTCCTACATTAGCAAGGTGATGAAACATTTTTTCCACCTTAGAAACATCACCAAGGAACGACCATTTCCAGATGAAAAAGATGCAGAGAAATTTCAAGGTGACTCCATGACTGTGATGCATTTTTTACCGGCCTTGTATACAAAGCCCTGCATGGGCTGGGACCAAGCTACATGTTAACTCACTTGTGAACTATTTGCCACCAAGAACACTGTGATCATCAGGTGCTGGTTTATTGGAGGTTTTCAGAAACAGCCGGATGAAGAACGAGGACGCAGCCTTTGTCAATTACGCCCCAAAGCGATGGAACACACTTCCTGTGGCAAGCAGTTTTAACATTTAATCGCTAAGTTTGACTATCTGGAATTACCATTATAGATATCTATGACCTCATTTTGACTAGTAGTAATGTCATTGTGACTAGTATGAATTTTAATTTAAGATATCTCTAACGTCATTTTGACTAGTCATAATTCAGTTGCGAATATCTATAACATCATTTTGACTATCTGAAACTCAATTCAAGATATCTAGAAAGGACCATGTAGATATCTTCAATTGATGATAATTAAAGATATCTTGAACTTGAATTATGACTAGTCAAAATTAAATTGTAGATATCTCAAATTGGAATTACAGATATCCACAATAACAATTGCAGATATCCACAACTACATTGGAGATATCTATAATGACAAACCCCATACACATGAATGGCAAAAATAGTTTGAATCTTACTCGTCAAAACTGAATCACAGATATCTGTAATTAGAGTTTTGACTAGGCAAAATTATGTTGCAGATATCAGTAGTGAATATCCAGTCTAGCGATTAAATGTTAAAACGGCTTGCCATACAGTTCCTGTAGATATCAGGAAAGCTAGCTCGCTAAGTATTTTTAAAAGAAAACTTAAGACATATCTTTTGACTTAAGTCTTTAAGTAGCTCTGACTTTTCTGATACAAGTCTTCCTTTTTATGCTTCATGCTGCCTTTAAAAATCTTACTTGAATTTATGATTTATAGTTTTCATACTGCCCTTACTGTAAAGCACTTTGTGCTGCATTTCTTGTATGAAAGATGCTATATAAATAGTTTATTATTATTATTGTTATTATTATATATAAATACAATATTCCAAGTGCCTCGCCAGCCTTTCTGCCTCTCTGATCTGATAAATAACGAACAGTTCCTGACATAATTTAATATCAAGCCTCCTTTAATCTGAACCACTGTCAACTCATCTCAACGGGACGCAACGTCACCCCCTCCTGATTGGTCAGATCAACTTGACACCGCCCCTCAAATCTCATTGGACGCCGTAAGAAAAGTCCCGCCCCTCTCCGAATTCCACAGCAGGACTCTGCTCCCATTGGTCCACCGGGTCGGAGTCCAGAGAACAACAAACAAGATAGGGTGAAGACCGTCGGGATGGATGCAGGTAAGCGAGATTTAACAGTAAAATAACATTTCTTTCTCCCCCGTAGCGAGATAGTGTTATCACAAAATAACCACAGCACCGCCGCGTCATGCCTGGCAACAAATTCCCTGCTCTGTCATGACGGGATTGCCAACTCTAGCTGCCAGTCCAACACAGACACATACTGCTTTGTAGCCTCGGTGACGTTAGCCTGCTAAAATGATGACTAAAGCTAACTGCTAACCGCCGTTAGCCTGCTGTTATTGCTAAACGTGGCGCTTTGACAGCTCGCCACACAGCCGCATAACTTCCTGTACTGTCCCCAGATGTCGGCTGTGGTAGTGTCATGTGTTGCGGTGAAGTTTCGCTCCTAATAACGAGCCTTCCGTCCTTGGCTTGACTGTTTATGCTAACAGTACGCTACGCCCAAGATGAACATCCCAGCCGATGCACTGTCACCATCACATCAGTTATTAAGCTAACGTTAGCACCGGAATGCTAGTAGCTACGTGAGAGGTTAAGTTATATGATAAGCAACAAAACTCACATAGTTTAAAAACATAATTGCGTCAAGAAAATAGAAG
The DNA here is from genome assembly GCA_026686955.1 of Epinephelus cyanopodus. Classification (NCBI taxonomy): domain Eukaryota; kingdom Metazoa; phylum Chordata; class Actinopteri; order Perciformes; family Serranidae; genus Epinephelus; species Epinephelus cyanopodus. Next base: position 10,241,444 of record CM048920.1, read on the forward strand.
TTATCATTGCATTCCCTCCTTCTTCGAGTGCAACCACATCCCTTCATCTTTTATCGATGAGGCTGTAAATCTCAGCTGTCTGTGTCCAAGCTAACTGACAGGTAACGTTAGAGAGCGAGCTGGTCAACTTTTCCTGTCTGCTGTCAGTGATGTAGACACTAAACAACACAGCAGACTAAACCCTTAAAAACACTTCACATACAAGCTTAAATTAAAATCTCCAGTGAATAACAACAGGCACCAGTTAGCCAAGGTTTTTCAAGAGGAAGTGTAACTTACTCTTTAACGGTGTCCATTACTGCTTTGCCCAATTTTACATCTGGCTTAGAGCCCAGTGTTTCCAGCTGCAGTGAAAAGTCTGCAAATACAGACTGTTACTGTGATTGCCTTTTGCCATCACACTTTATTTATAGCACCCACTTAATTGCTTACATACTTATTTATAACTACCTAACTGTACAAGGTAGAAGTATTTTTAAAAACTGGAAAAAAGAAATATGTTTTGTAGTGTTGGTGCATAAATTGGGAAAAAACCTACTTTTTTGGGTTGTGATTTTTTTACTCTTACACTTTACATGTGTGATGAAATAAACTGGTTCCCAACTGATCCAGCCATGAGGTCCAGATTTGTCCTTAGTCATTAGTTCAAGGTCCACACAGTTTAATACATTCACCATCATACTTGTGTTTGGCCATGTTATGGAGCCAGTTTTCTGTCTGTGTTAAGCAGCTGTCTGTTATTCGCTTACGCTTCAGCAGGAAAAGGTACTTAAAATTAAAGTTGTGTGCCAAAAATTCAGCCTTGACTATTGTAACGGGCCATCCTCCCAATGATGTAATAGTTTTTTGAATATCATACATGATGGATGTCAGAGCTAAGATCTGATGGAGTTGGCAAAAAGTTATATTTCTATTAATTTAACAGCAGTTGTAATGAGCAGCCTTTTTGTTTTCCAATGTCACCAGGAGTTCTCTTGATGCTAATCAAAACACTTAATTTTTAAACTATAATTCTTATTTAATTTGGATTTAGAAGAGCTATGGAGTCGAGATGTTGTGGTAGAGACACACCTGATGCCATTATTAATTTAATAAATTTATCAAAAACAGAAATCTTAGCAGTACTTGAGCAGCATTCAAACCTTTTTTGAAACCAGGAAGTGAGACAGGAGTCCTTGTGAAATAGCTGACTGCTTTTTATGCCTGATTAAATGATGTTTTTGTATGAATTTGGCGGAGTTGACAAAAATCTGGGAGATATCTTTAACATATTAAACTATTAAAATATTTGATAAATCATATTTATTTCATACATACAAATATTTTAAAAAACTATGTTTCACCTCAGAGATGAAACTAGTGTGTTGATAAGTTGTAATTTAAAGATTTTTTTGGGTGTGTAGGACATGATTTGTTCCAATTCTCAAGAGTGGGTGATAAACATGTTAAGAGTAGATGTAAATTACAATAAAATATGAAAAAATACTGTTAAAATGTACAGTTTATCTGAATACAAATGAAAGACGTGCAGTTTTTAGAAGTATTATTTATTGTATGCAAAAGTGAAATTCAGATACTGATATGTGTGATGTAGTGAGTCTTGTCAGTTTGTCTTGTATGTTGTTGCCTCTGATATTAAAGGGGTGATTTCACACATTAAGTTCAGTTTACTCGTCATGAAGAATATTACTCTGCTAGTGGAAAAAAAAGTTGAAAAATGTCATCTGTGGCCCTCGATGAGGTTTTTGAAGTCTGAGAAAATAACCTTAATGATGCCATAGTGATGTCGTCAAGGTTATTCCACCCTTAAGACCAAGAAATCCTGAATTACAAAATGGGGTTGTGAAGCTTGATAGGTGAGGACAGGGAGCGTCAGGATACAAATAACACTATCACGTTGCATTATGGGGAATGTAGGAATCAGCGTTTTTTGAGCTGTACATATACTAGTGCTCAAAGTCAGGAGATCTGTCTCTCACATTTATCCCAACATCATGAAAATACAACACTAAACAGCTTAGTGTTTTTCCTGACTTTGTGGGGCTTGTTTATACAGTGTGTTTATTTCACTGCCGTATACATTTGGCAGGAACTTGAAACATAATACTTTATTTATCCCACAGGGAGCCTCCTCCTTCACTTGCTCCCTTGCATATAAGATAAGCATAACTAATGGGTGCCATCTTTACTCCCTGACAGATAGCTTCACTTTAATGCAGCAAGCGGACAGTGGTCAACAATATGTGCAGTTTCTCCTCTGTTATTTCCAACACTGACAGTTGTCTCCCTTCTCCTCTTTTGACAGCAACCTTGACGTACGACACACTTCGCTTTGGAGAGTTTGAAGATTTTCCTGAGACCTCGGAGCCCGTGTGGATCTTGGGGAAAGAATACAACGCACTCACAGGTAGTATAATGATGTTATTTAGCACGTATGCACCTTTCTCTGTGGATGTATTCTAACATGTTGATTTCTGGTCTTCACATAGAAAAAGATGAGATTTTATCAGATGTCACGTCACGACTGTGGTTCACATACAGAAAAAACTTCCCACCAATTGGTAAGTGTTTCAGTTGAGCCCCTAAACTACGTTATTACATTTTGTTTTGACATTTGATGCATGGTTCTTGGCTGTGTTACAGGTGGGACAGGACCAACATCAGATACAGGATGGGGATGTATGTTACGGTGCGGCCAGATGATCCTGGGCGAGGCCTTGGTGTGTAGACATGTAGGCAGAGGTGAGACGACTTTTTAAATAATACAAAAACAAAGAAAAAAAACCTCCTTCGATTGTAGATAGATATAGATATACAATCCAGATTTCATCACTGTGTGGCACTCCCAGCGATTAGACTATAGCAAACAGAGCGTGTTTGAAACAGGCTTGATAACTGGCTTGTTGTTCTCAGACTGGAGATGGGCCCGAGGCCAGAAACAAAGAGAAGAGTACATCAGTATTCTCAACGCCTTCATTGACAAAAAAGACAGCTATTATTCCATCCATCAGATTGGTAAGTAGCGAGTGTCAGACATTTCCACTGTTATCGAGGACTCACTCAGGCAGTCCTGAAGAGTGTGCGTAACATTTTTTGTTTTTTGTTCCTAAATGCTGCAGCTCAAATGGGAGTTGGAGAGGGGAAGCCTATAGGCCAGTGGTATGGACCGAATACAGTTGCCCAGGTTCTAAAGTAAGTACTGAAGAGAAGCTGCTGGACTTTCAGTTGTTTCCAGATTTTGTATTTTAGTGCTGCAAGTAGGGATTATTTTTATTATCAATCACTCTTGCGATTATTTTTGCAATAAAAAAATATTAAAATGCCCGTCACACATTCCCAGAGCCCAGAGTGATGTTTTCAAATACCTATTTGTTAAGTTAAAACAACACTTCACCTGCAAGATGACCATTTGTATATCACTCTGGGGTTGCAACTGTATTTCTTTTCAATATTGTAGATAAGCAGATGTTCACAGTATGACAGCCATCAGGTTTCATGTTAGGGTATACCTTGGAACTGGTATATCGCTGCAACCCTACTCGCCCCATGTTACGTTGAATCCTTGAAGAAAGCTTTGTTTTCTTGCATGGCTCCACAGTGAACCAAGAAGCTCCAGTGTGCTGGATTTAGGTGGGTATGAGCAGCCTCGGGAAAGCACTGACTTTTAACGTGAAACAATTTTATTCATGTGTTTTTACCAGTTTAAATCAGCTGGTCAGTTTGTGTTGGAGAGGTAGAGACCTGTGGATAATTCGGCTCTTGATTAAAAACCTCCTCAATTTCTGGATCTTCAGTTATCAGAGAAAAAAGTGAGCACACATTAGCAGGGCCTGGGTTAGTGGACCGTCTGTGATGAGCTGAACAACGTCAGAGAAACACGTGATGCTGCTTTATTCAGTGTTTTTCCTAGTTTAAAGCAGCTGGTCAGTTTGTTTTGGAGAGGAAGAGATCTCTCTGGATAATTTGGCTCCAGGTAGAAACCTCCTAAACAATGAACACTGAAGGAATTATTACCCGGAAACGTTTTAGCTGGTTGCCACGTGCAGCCCTCACCACTAGTTGCCACTAAATCCTACACACTGCTCTTTAAACACAGTTGTGTTTTCTCACAAATTCAAGCCTAACTGATATATAAATGGTCATTGTGCTGGTGAACAAAACAAAACAACAGAAATACAACAATAAGAGAAGAAACCTCGAGGCTGACAGAAGGAGTCTCACCTCAGTGAGCATCATAAGCACGAGTTAAACTTTGTACTTTGTGCAGCAGACATTTGGTCAGTGTGATTAAAACACACACTGTGCAGCATTTAGTTGTTTGTATTGCATCATCTGTTTGCCCTTTATTTCTTTTCCACTCATGATAGATTTATCTATCCACAACAGTTTAGAGACGTCTTTTCAGTTTGGAAAAACACAAATTCCACCTCTGTGTTTTCAGGAAGCTGGCAGTGTTTGACACGTGGAGCAGATTAGTCGTACACGTGGCGATGGACAACACTGTGGTCATCGAGGAAATCAGTGAGTGCAGTTGTTTCCTGTTATTATTCATTAGTATGGACAGAGTAAGTGTCACAACTACAGTATTTTGGTCCTTTTCAATGTGCAAATATACAAAGAAGAGATGGGAAAAAAGGCGGAGCTTCCATTAGATGAATTGCTGATTTAATTAGATTAAAACAAAAAGTAGCTGAGTGGTCAGTGTCAGCATTTACTGTCTGACTTGAGTATCCTGTGTGACCTACAGTAATGCCAAATTTTTTTCTCTGCAGAGCGTCTCTGTATGCCCTGGCTGGACGTTGAAGGAGCCTGTGGTGGACCAGAAGGCGTGGGGGAGCTCAATGGCTGCTTGGAGGGGGCGTGTGCCCTCACAGAGGAGGAGACGGCTCTCTGGAAACCTCTGGTCCTGCTCATCCCTCTCAGGCTGGGCCTGAGTGATATAAATGAGGCCTACATCGAAACCCTCAAGGTGAAGCACTTGAGCGTTTGTATTCCCACATTATGTGTGCTAAAACAATTTTTCTGTGAGATTTATTGAGTGGGTTGTCATTTGAAATTTGATTTACTGAATGAGACAACTGAATTTCCTGCTTGATATTTTAATGTTAGCTAATGTTAGGCTATAAATGAACTACACTAGAGTCTATAAAAATAAATAAGGTCCTAGTTATAGACACCCATTAAAAAGCATCTTAATTTTGAGCTGTAAAACCCCTTTTGCATTGTTAACAATGTTAGCACAACTAGCCGTGCTATTGCTGCTAACAGTGATAATATGAGGCTGCTTACTTGTCGGGGCAACCTCGGGTGGGCTCAGTGTTGTCCCAGCAATGCCACAATGGGTCAGGGTGCCGTCAATAGCAGTATTCGCCAAATGAGCGGCAACGTCACTAGCTAGCTCCCACCCAAAAACCTGGTGGTGTTCAATGTAGAGCAGCCGCAACTAACTAAACATTGTAACATGACTACCTTATTATCTCTGTTGTGGTGCAGCATAGTGAGAGTAACTTTACTACAGCTGTACTGATGAGCAGCAAAATGAACATGTAGACCAACATGTATAACTGGTCAAAAACATATTACATTTATTATCTGTGATGGATTACCAATCTCAAGGAAGTTACAAACTTCTTTGCATATTTTTTGCACAAATATTAAGTTCTCACATCGCTGCAAACCTCTGCAGCTACTGTGGTCGGTGTGTGATTATGCAGGGAACAGAATCTTTATGTTGCTTTGTTTGATTCTCAACAGGTGAACATGTGAAATGCACATCAAGACATGTGCTGGTTTAAAGGTGCTCACGCTGTAAGGAGATATTTGTAGCCTACATTTCAAAACAGAGACACTGAAATAAAGTTACCTGTTTTTTTTGAGTGGCGTTGGTTCCCACACCCTCTTAAATATCAGATTCACAGACTTCTCAAGGCCGTTTCAAGGACTTTAAACAGTTTTATTCGAGACACAGATCAAGGTTAATCACTGTTAATTGGCAGAGTGCTGTCCTGTGTGATGCTCCAGCAGCATGGCCCATCAAAGCTGCTTCACCGACAGCGTGGACTTTATTGATTTGCTGCGGGCTCTGCACTGAGACATGGCGAGCGGATTTTTAAAAAGCCAGACTTAATGAATGGCTTTAGTGAGCCGTGGGTCCTCGGAGCATTTTATTGTTTTTCCAGACCACTTTGGCTGAAACCACAACCACATACGCCTGACGAAAGCAGGCTGCCAGACGTCAAGGCCCGATGATTGGCTGCCAGCCTATTGCTACAAGTAGCACTCGCTTCTGCACACTGGGTGCCATGTGAAACGAAACAGCGAGAGTTATTCAGTGGCTTTAAATACCACTGAGATGGCTTTTGCCTTTATTTCACAGGACAGATTAAGTGTGAGAAAGAGGGGATGACATGCAGCAAAGGCTGGAATCAAACCTGCGGCAGAGGCAGCAAGGACATCGCCTTTGTACATGGGACGTCCACCCTGTCCACTGAGCTGCCACAGGACATTGGGTTTTGACGTCCCTTTCCTTCCTTTATGTATCTCTGTTTGTTTACATGTATATGCCTCCCCTTTGTTCATGTGTCTTTACGAACACTGCGCTTACATGGACCTGGTTGAAAATTGGAGCAAACTATCTGGAGGGAGTGAATTCGAGGTACCACGGAATACGTCCATAAATGGGCTCGCTAGCTAGAAGCAGTCTCATCCCTGTCCGATCAGCAAACTTTCCAGCTCTGCAGTCTCCGAACAGCAGGGAGCAAGCTTGCTAACATACTCTCAGTGGTGCTGGCAGCCAATTATCGAGCCTTGAGGTCTCGCCGCCCGCTTCCGCCACACATTCTGGAATTTACACTTTCCGGGCATAGCTGAAGGTTGCGCAACGTTAGCTTTCTTTCTCTGCTTAACCTGCATCATTTGACTTCGGTCACTCATGCCCGCCTGTGACTGTCACACACAGTGACACAACCGTGGGACACTTGCACACAGACAGATGAAAAAAAAATAGCGAATTAACTTCAGTTTCTACTCTTGCAGAAAATTCATGAATTGAAGCACTTTCACTGACCCATGTCTGTTTTTCAAAACTTTCAAGGCCTTGATTCCCCCCCTCAAGTACAAAAACTTTCAAGGATTTTGAGGGAACCCTAAAAAAAAAAACCCAAACAAATGGTACGCTTTGCAAAATGTCATTTTTCTGTTTGTGCTAAATTGGCTGAAAGATTTCTGAAAACAGGTCGTTAAATTAGCACCGAGGCAAAGTCAGGTGCAGCTGGGGTGAGATAAACCCTCTTGTCTCTTTTCACAGCAATGCTTCATGCTGCCTCAGTCCCTGGGTGTTATTGGGGGAAAACCCAACAGTGCCCATTACTTCATTGGTTATGTCGGTATGTCTAGTCTCTGTGTTTGTGAAATAAACACTCAGCTGTGCACTGCACACTCATGCTCACCATATTAATTCTACCAACACCAAGAGAGCAATCTCATTCTAAACATGCCTCTCTTTTTATTTCAGGAGAGGAGCTCATCTATTTAGACCCGCACACCACTCAGCCTGCAGTGGATCCATGTGAAGACGGCCAGGTCCCCGATGAGACGTACCATTGTCAGCACCCTCCCTGCCGCATGCACATCTGTGAACTGGACCCATCCATCGCAGCGGTAGGAATGCTCGCGAGGGTTTTATAGCGCAGCTCAGACTGAGGCTCATTGTTAAACGTGAATGTGAGCAGGCTGAAAACTTTGCACAGTAACTCAGATGTTCCGTGACTTATTGTTTTCTGGTCTCCGCCAGGGTTTCTTCTGCAGAACAGAGGACGAGTTTGACGACTGGTGTATGCGCATAAGAAGGGTATGTTTCTGTGGACACTGCTCTTTTGTCGCTCCCTTGACTTGACTGTAGCAGTTAAAGGGGTAGTTTGTTTTTGTTTATAGTGGGTTTGTATGTGACACTTAGCAGGGATGTGCAGGCTCAGCTGATTGGTAGATTAAACATGGCTACCTTCGCTAGTCGGCACTAGAAATTCTAGTTGGTTAAACTTCTTATGAAGATACCTCAAGGAAACAAGAGTTTGACTGTCCACTATTGAACAGTCAACAGACTGCAGTGTTCACAGCTCCACCTTTTAGTACCAGATCTGTGTGCTAGGTACCCCAACAGAGGGGGGACGGTACTGAACGGTTGCATTGGTACCATCCACAACTTTTCACAGTGGAAACAGAAAACGTGTACCAAATTGAACGAACTGTACCGTACTGCTTGGTGGAAACGGGGCTTAAATGGATGGAACTGCATGAACTGCAGCTGCCTGTGGACGTTAAACGCAGAAAGTATGTCCAAGCCTCCAGCTAAATGTCTTCTCGCTAGGCTGAATAAGAAAGGTGCTTTAGGTAAATGTTATTTTGTAGGATAATGTGCAGTGTTTATAATTCAGGGTGCTAAAAAATCTACCCACATTTGGCGGGTGTTAATTTCTGACTGTAGGTAATACAGTGACTTTGGATAAGAACCTCATGCAGCCCCATTTCAAAAAATCCCAAACTCTCTTTAAGTGAAGCATCACTCTGCTGTTGGAGGAATTTGTACCTCATAAAGTGATTGATGGTCCTTGTCTCTAGCTGTCCTGCAACAAAGGTGGCCTTCCCATGTTCGAACTAGTAGACAGTCAGCCTTCCCACATGGTCAGCGTGGATGCCCTTAACCTTACTCCTGGTAAACAAACTGCATATTTTCTGCCAAAAATATTCAGAAAATTCTGTTGACGAAAATGGATTTTAATGTTTTTCTTTTTTATGTGTCGACGCTCACTTTGCAGATTTCTCAGACTCGGACAGGTTGGAGCGGTTCTTCGATTCAGAAGATGAAGAGTTTGAGATCCTTTCCCTGTGAGGAACATACGAACAATGATTTGCCGTTCGGGACAGTTGGCGAGAGATTCTGTGTCTCTTCTCTGTGTCAGAAGGGAAGCCTGAGGGGATGAACATGAACTGGAGACCTCTTAAGCCAGTCCAGCTCCAATGGTGTAGTCAGTGTGTGTCACACAGCGTTCTTCTCAACAGCCTCTGAATGCTCTCTGTATCCAACATTGAGACTGCCTGGTGGAAGCCGTAGCAGGAGCTCAGGATAAATTCTGTATGCACATCTTCACATACATGTGTTTCCATTGAGTCTTAACACTTTAAATGTTTATTCTGAAGTGATATGGTGCCTTTCCCTGACTCCATAAGTAAAATTGCCATAACAGTTTTATGTTGTATAGAAACACAAAGGTTCATGATGCCCATGGCTTACGCGGTTTGTCACTAATAACTCAAGTCTGTAACAGCCTGTAATGAAACCAAATCGAGTCAAATCTGCAGACAAGTTGCATTAATTGCTCATGCAAAGTATCCTTGCCAAGTCTGAAACATATACACTAGTTCATTTGAAGATTATTTATTTAATCACAGTATATAGACAGGTGAAAGAACAATACACATGTAAGAGGATTAAAAACAAATAAAGTCAGAATCTGATATTTGACGATGGTACAGCTCTCTTCAGTTTCAAGGATAAAATTATATGAAAAGCAGTTTAATAAAGATCCTTCAGAGAAGCATGTAGAAGAGTCATTAAGCTGCTGCATCAGCAGACTGTTGCTGTCAAACCAGCAGCTGCAAGGCCACTGGTTCAGGATCACTTCCACAGCTCTCCAAGTTCCTGGTTTTGAGCTCTGTTGATCGCATTCAAGCAGTGTATCGCGATGTCCTTGTGCACATCCTCAACACCCTGAGAAGCATCGATTACCTAGAGCAGATCACAAGATGTTTCATATTATTGATTTACGTAAACACGTGGGGATAGATGAACAAGACAGTCCAGAAAAGTTGGGATGCTGTGTTGAATGCACTTAAAAACAGAATGCTATGATCACTCTTATTCAACTGAACACAGCACAAAGACAAAATATTAGGGATGCACGATCATATCAGCACGTCATCGGGAACAGCTGATACTGGTGCTGAATTTGATGCCTGCAACACGTTTCGAGCAGATGGGACGGGAGCAACAAAAATTGGGAAAGTTGTGGAATACTCAAAAGCACAAGCAAGGATGAGGTGAGGTTCAGCACTTGTGGAAAACTGTGTAGGCAACAGTTTAAGAACAATGTTCCTCCACTCACGATGGGAAAGAATTTGGATTTCACATCTACAAGTCATAACATCATCAAAAGATGGTGTCACGGTGCACCAGGGTATTTAAAATTCCTGACGATATGATTTTCAATACAGTCAAAACTACAGATGCTCACCAACCTCATACTGGAGAAGCTGTATTGAGGACGCGCCACTAGAGGTCAGTCTGGTGCAAGAGGCAGCTGAGCAGACTGCAAGTGGTGGAGATAAAGTTAGAGGACTGTAAACAGCTGGCAACAGCAGGGACTGTTATTTTAGTGTCTGACAACATTATGGAGAGGATCCCTACAAAGACAGACCTTTCTGTTAAAGAGTAAGATCCTTTTTGTTTAACCAGAAAAAGCTCTGAAAATCTAACTCAGCAAGTTAAAGGTTTATTTCAACCAAACCAGAGTTAGTGATTGTTGGAACAGTGGACTAACTAACTGCAGGACTCAGGCATGAAAACGGGTCAGGGGTGAAAAAGGTGAGAAGGGCGCGCGGACGGACAGTTGGACGGACGGACACTGTAGGGCGCCTGCGGATATAATAAATGCGCATGCCAGCCTGTCACTTAATGTAACATTTACAAAACATATGAGGCACAGTGTGGTAAGGGCAGCAACATGACTTAATGCATTCTTACATCATGATTGACAGACAAGATTTTTTTTTTTTTTTTTGGGGGGGGGGGGGGGGGGGGGCAAAGAAACCACCCTATGAGTTTTCTACCATTATTGAAACAGAGACAGAGCATGCCAGAAAAAAATATGTTTGATTTAGAATCAAAGTTTCCCTTTTCCAATTTCACAGTGGTCGTGCGCGCGCGCGCGCGGGCGGGTGAGCTCGCGGGCGCGTGCACGACCAGACTATCAATCACTCACCAAATTCAGTCCGGTAAATGAATCCCGCTTCTGACGGTCTGCACTCAGACTCCTCAATGGGTGCGCTGTGGTTGTGCACGCGCCCGCGAGCTCACGCGCCCGCGAGCTCACCCGGCCGCGCCGCTTACCCCCCCCCCCCCCCCCCCCCAAAAAAATACTTTTCTCATCGAATCTCCACGATTCACGTAGGTCACCTATTTTGCCTTCAAAACGGCGAATTTCGCCGAAAGGTGAGTGATTTTCATGCCTTTTCATAATGTTCCACACATGTTCAGGGGGAGACAGGAGTGGACTGCAGGCAGGTCAGTCTGGTACCTGGTACACTGTTGGAACATGAGCACAATGTGTCTCATTGTCTCGCTGGAATAAGCAGTGACGTCCCTGAGAAAGATGTCGTCTGGATGGCAGCATATGTTGCTCCAAAACCTGTATGTACCTTTCAGCATTCACGGAGCCTTCACAGGTGTTAAGTTACCCATGATGCCATGGGCACTAACACACCTCCATACCGTCACAGATGCTGGCTTTCAAACTGGAGCTGCTAACAATCTGGATGGTCCCAGAGAACAGGACGTCCATGATGGACTGGTCAGACCACTTTGCATCAGTGTGTCTTAGATTAGCTGTCTGAACTGTCATCTGTAGATGCAGCGATGTGTTTACTGACAGTGGTTTTCCAAAGTGTTCCTGATAGGATTAGGCAGTATCTAATTCTTCTAGTCAGGCTCAATTGCCCCGTTAACACACATTCAAACTCAACAGAAACTAAATAGAACTCGGCAACACCATTTTAGTTAGTCTTGTTAGTCCTGGACTAACAAGACTAACTAAAATGGTGTTGCCGAGTTCTATTTAGTTTCTGTTGAGTTTGAATGTGTGTTAACGGGGCAATTGAGCCTGGCGTAGTTCGGTGACAAAGAGAAACCTGAATCCCCAAAAAAAATGGACAGTTGAAGAATTAGATACTGCCTAATCCTATCAGGAACACTTTGGAAAACCACTGTCAGTAAACACATCGCTGCATCTACAGATGACAGTTCAGACAGCTAATCTAAGACACACTGATGCAAAGTGGTCTGACCAGTCCATCATGGACGTCCTGTTCTCTGGGACCATCCAGATTGTTAGCAGCTCCAGTTTGAAAGCCAGCATCTGTGACGGTATGGAGGTGTGTTAGTGCCCATGGCATCATGGGTAACTTAACACCTGTGAAGGCTCCGTGAATGCTGAAAGGTACATACAGGTTTTGGAGCAACATATGCTGCCATCCAGACGACATCTTTCTCAGGGACGTCACTGCTTATTCCAGCGAGACAATGAGACACATTGTGCTCATGTTCCAACAGTGTACCAGGTACCAGACTGACCTGCCTGCAGTCCACTCCTGTCTCCCCCTGAACATGTGTGGAACATTATGAAGCACAAAATACGACAACGTCGACCCCGGACTGTTATACTGAAGTCGGATATCAAGCTAGAAAAACTTCAACAGTTAGTGTCTTCAGTTCCCAAACACTTACTGAATGCTGTTAAAAGAAAAGGTGATGTCACACAGTGGTAAACATGCTCCTGTCACGACTTAAATTTGGACAGAATGTGTAGAATATAACTCAGAGCATTGCATTCTGTTTTTGTTTACGTTCTACACAGCTCCCCCATATACTGGAATCTGGGTTGTACAGTCCAGAGCTGCCTCGTACCTGCCAGTTGACTGACGGATCTTTCATCAGCTGTTCAAATTTCTGTTGAACTGCTCTTTGGAAAACACTGGTCTCGTATCTCTCTCCTCCAAACTGTCCTCTGAGAGCAGCCTCGGCCGGACTGAGCTGCAGAAACATAACGAGGTCGGGCTTGGGCAGTCCCACGTCAGGCTGCATGCACCAGTCCAGAGAGAAACCCTGAAGGAGACAAACACATCAAACTGTCAAACACACAGGATGACTCGGTCTGATGGACGCAGAGTCTGAAAGGCTGACAGAAGACTCACCGGCTTCGCACTGGTGAAAGCAACTCCAGAGAAGGCGTACCTATCTAGGATCAGAGTGGTGCCCTGCTCCAGCTTCTTCTTCATTAGAGGCCTGTGGTCACAAGTATTTTATTAGAAGAATATGTCTCTTGTATGTGAACAGTTTAAGGGAATTTCTCACGGCTAAAGACAAAAGAAGAAGGAGAAAAAAAGCATTTATTGATAGAGTTAGCATCACTGCTAATACAGGCAACTGGAAAGGGACTAAATGTACTAAAAGCCCTGTACATTTTTGAAAGAATAAAGTATATATATAAATAAAAGAGTCACAAATGTAGAGTCTGATTTCTAACATAGGCTAAATTATTTCCTTAAACAGCTGGACACTTGTTTTTTAGTAAATATGACTCCAACTATGCAAGTAAATAGTGCCTTTATTGAGGACTATTTTTAGACAAGGATTAAAACACATTTGGTGCGTAGGAAAGGGCTTCCAAGACTTTTCTCACAGCTCATATCTTGCCTTGTCACAGCAGGAGGCAGCAGTAAGCTATTCCAGTGAGCCAGCAAGCACAACACCTGGACCTTCACTGAGTGGAACGCAGCCATCATTAAGACTATCCGACACACCTGTGCTTCGTCACAGGGTCGGCTGTGAGTGTAAAATCTAACTTGAACACAGCAAAGCCAGAGTCTTACACCAGCTCCCAGCGGTTTGCAGAGAACAGCAGGTGCACCGTGTGGTCCTCCAGATCGCTCTTCTTCTCCAGGTAGGCGCTGATCAGCTGTCCAATTGTTGTGGTCCTCTCTGCACCGAGAAAACACACCACAGCACGTTAACGTCACACAGGAGAGACAGAATCAGCTCTGGTGGCCACTGGTGGTGCTGTACAGTGTTCCAGTGCTGTGTAGAGAGGAGTTACAAACATGGGCGAGTCATGCAGGACATGCAGGACATGCTCATGTTCTAATGAAGTTAGAAGTTTTAATTTAGCTCTGTTAATTTTATTGTTTATATCACCGCCTTTTATTTGACTGAAAAAAATATTTTGGAATTCAGTTTTTGAATAAGTGACAGAGCCAGCCATTGGTACTGTTCACAAAGTGCTGTCCTGGCCATTCTGACCCACAATCCTCTGTCAGTAAGTGATGAACTTTGGTGTGGCTTCTCTCAGAAACATGGAGGAAATGCAGTGAGAAATGTCCCACAAATTGCAAAAAAAAAAAGATTCAAAAAATTATTTTAAAAAAACTGGGGAAAAAAATATATTAACAACTATTATTATTACGTATTTAAAATTATGGTACAGAATTATTATAACTTTTGAAGCACTTTTTCCAGGTCATTTCCTTCTTTGTTTTTAACTTGTTTTTTTTTTTGTTGTTTTTAAATGTAACTGCTTTCCTTGTTTTTATTTATTTATTTTTTAAACATTTTTTTTGGTAACTTTTTCTTTCATTGCTCACTGCCTTAATCCCATGTGTTTGAATTATCATACGACACCGGTCGCACCCTGTGACACCCTCAGCGTCACGCACTGACGCAACGACATTACAGCTACTTTACGTCACAGCTACAAAATATAAAGTTGCATTTCTGTGACATTACGTGGAAGATTGTTCACGGAAGACGACTGTAACGTTTCATTACACCAAATTTAATGACTTTTCCGAAGGTTTCTGGTACTTTACAGATTATATAGGACTTTCCAGACATGGAAAACTAGAGTTGAATTTCGCGGCTTTTCCAGGTTTCCCATAAACTCTAGTGCAACGACGCAGAGTGCAAACAGCAGCCTACAGACACTGTATACAGTGACGCTTATATTTACATTAACAGTGATGATATTATCGCGTTAAAGAGCAGTTAGTAATCGGTTCAGTGGGCGTTGGTGTTTTAGGTTTATTGCACTGGTGATGCCAGATGTTTAACGTTATATTCACACGTAGGATCTTTCCGGGAGCTGTAGGAACCCCCGTTATGCTACATGAACAAACAACAAGTCTCACCCGGGAATCTCATCATCTCTGCGGGTCGGCCGCTCTGCTGAAGCGCCTGAACCAGCCTCCTGCACTGCGTGGTCTTCCCGGCTCTGTCCACCCCCTCCAGCACGATGAGAGCTCCTCTTTTACCGGCCATCACTGCGACTGTCCCTCAGCTCTGTCCTGCGGTCTGTCAGCGAGCTGCTCTCTGGAGCTACACCCCAAAACAAAGCGGGAACAGCTGGCTGCGCGCGGCTTCACCAACTCATCTACCCGCCTTTTTAATAAAGCATGTCAACTTCCTGTTCCGGTTTTTTTTTTTTTTTTTTCCTAAACAACTTTATTGAAAAGAAACAAATGCGACTCGTTTATATAATAATGCTAATACTACTACTACTACTACTACTACTACTAATAATAATAATAATAATAATGATAATAATAATTTTGTTTTTTAAAAAAAAGTGTTATTTATTTTTCTCTCATATCTTTTTTTTTTTTTTTTACTGTAAACTGTAAATAGTTTTTTATTTATTTACTCTGAATAAAAAATTGTAGGATTTTTTCATTTTTAGCTATTTTAAAAAAAATATTTTTCTTTCAAACAGGTAAAAAAAATTAAATACTTAAATAAGATAAATTAATAAAATTAACTTACTTCTTAAACAACATAAATAAACATCATTAAATATTTACATGTCCCAAAAACTTTTACTTTTACTATTTACATTTATTATTTAACTTATATTTACTATTTATGTAGTAATAATAATAATAATAATAATAATAATAATAATAATAATAATAACAATGATAATATTATTGTTAATAATAATAATAGCAACAACAATAATAATAATAATAATTTAACATTTGTAGAACATACAAAAGCATATAACATCTTGTAGAGGGTTTTCCTCCTATATAAAAATACGGAGGAAAAAAAAGTCAACCTTGATGAAGATGAGGAAAAAGAGAATAAATAAGTCAATAAATTAATTAAATATAATGAATAAAATAAAGTGGGGGAGATTTATAAATAGATAAATAACAATTGTAAAAAAAAAAAAAAAAAAAAAAAAAAAGTAAAGTAAAATAAATTAAAACACCTGACATACAAAATTGGAGCAAAAACATCAAGAACCAAAAACAAGGATCACACTGCAAAACAAGAACTGAGAAAAGTCGACACTTAATTCTTTGCAGTTTTGCCAGAGTTCATTTTATTCAGTGACAGGGAAAAATTTAAGTCTTTTATAAACCAGTTTAGGGAGGGAGCTCATTAATCCTTCACTTGCTACAATAAATATGGTATTCACCCATAAGTATAATTATATTTATTATGTGGGAGACAGATTAATTCAGATTATCTATAAAAAAATTTTAGAGAAATCAAATGTGTGAATGTCATTAATCTTCAGCGATAACCATTTTCATAATCTTTGAGACACTGGGCAAAAAAAAAAAGCATGTGCTCCGAGGTTTCTTCATTCTCACCACGGAGGGTACAGGGCCGACTCGCATTTAAACCTTTAAATCTAAATCTTATGGATGACCTTAAAATGAAAAAATCAAATTTTTTTTAAAAGATAGTTTTTGGGGCATTTTTAAGCCTTTAATTGATAGGACAGATGAGCATGAAGGGGGACAGAAAGGGGGAGTGACATGCAGCAAAGGGCCACAGGCTGGACTCGAACCCGTGCGTCACGGCTTCACCAAGTCACCATTTACCCGCCTTTTTACTGAAGCAAGTTGTCAACAAGGAAGTATATTGACGCACTTCCTGTTCCGGTTGTTTGTTTGTTTTTCCTAAACAACTTTATTGAAAAGAAACAAATGCGACTCGTTTATATAATAATGCTAATAGTAATAATAATAATAATAATAATTTTGTTTTTTTAAAAAAAGTGTTATTTATTTTTC
The DNA here is from genome assembly GCA_026686955.1 of Epinephelus cyanopodus. Classification (NCBI taxonomy): domain Eukaryota; kingdom Metazoa; phylum Chordata; class Actinopteri; order Perciformes; family Serranidae; genus Epinephelus; species Epinephelus cyanopodus. The sequence goes on from CM048920.1 coordinate 10,258,352, forward strand.
GCTCATATCTTTTTTTACTGTAAATAGTTTTTTATTTATTTACTCTGAATAAAAAATTGTAGGATTTTTTCATTTTTAGCTATTTTAAAAAAATATATTTTTCTTTCAAACAGGTAAAAAAAATTAAATACTTAAATAAGATAAATTAATAAAATTAACTTACTTCTTAAACAACATAAACAAACATCATTAAATATTTACATGTCCCAAAAACTTTTACTTTTACTATTTACATTTATTATTTAACTTATATTTACTATTTATGTAGTAGTAATAATAATAATAATAATTATTATTATTACTATTATTATTATTATTATTATTATTATTATTATTATAATAACAATGATAATATTATTGTTAATAATAATAGCAACAACAACAACAACAACAACAACAATAATAATAATAATAATAATAATGATAATAATTTAAAATTTGTAGAACATACAAAAGCATATAACATCTTGTAGAGGGTTTTCCTCCTATATAAAAATACGGAGAAAAAAAAGTCAACCTTGATGAAGATGAGGAAAAAGAGAATATATAAGTCAATAAATTAATTAAATATAATGAATAAAATAAAGTGGGGGAGATTTATAAATAGATAAATAACAATTGTAAAAAAAAAAAAAAAAGTAAAGTAAAATAAATTAAAACACCTGACATACAAAATTGGAGCAAAAACATCAAGAACCAAAAACAAGGATCACACTGCAAAACAAGAACTGAGAAAAGTCGACACTTAATTCTTTGCAGTTTTGCCAGAGTTCATTTTATTCAGTGACAGGGAAAAATTTAAGTCTTTTATAAACCAGTTTAGGGAGGGAGCTCATTAATCCTTCACTTGCTACAATAAATATGGTATTCACCCATAAGTATAATTATATTTATTATGTGGGAGACAGATTAATTCAGATTATCTATAAAAAAAATTGAGAGAAATCAATAATGCATGCAGCAAAGGGCCACAGGCTGGACTCGAACCCGGGCCGCTGCGGCAACAGCCTTGTACATGGGGCGCCTGCTCTACCACTAAGCCACCGGCGCGCCAAAATGAAAAAATCTGTAACATCTGGGGAAACAGACCACTTTATGAATTAAGAATGTGCTCTATCCATAACAGACTCTGGGGCCTGTGTATGTAACCCTCTGTAATAATCATGAAACACCTGAGATGTCAAGATCATAGGAATAAACTTGCTATTACATTTTTTATCATGCAAGTTACACTCTTCAGTAACCAAATTTGGTAATGCTGCCTTAACATTAAGGTGTTTTTAACCAGCTGAATCAATGGCAGAGAAGAAAAGGCACTTCTGCACGTGATGACGTTGGTAACATGATAAAACAGATTAAAATAAATGATCATAAGAAATAAAATGATTGTATAAGAGGGCAGTCTTTTTTATATGTGTGAAATATATCTAATGTACCATTAAGAGTGGAATAATCAAGTCAGTTTTATTTAAATAGCCCAATATAACAAATTAAAAATTTGCCACATGGTGCTATACAATCTGTACATCTTACTCAGACCCTCAGTGTGAATACTATCATGTCAAAGTCTGTTTTTTTATTGGGCTGAAAGTCAATGAAGGCTTAGAACACAGACCTGTAGCTGACAAAAGGCATTACAGCATCATATAGACGAGACAGCTACTGAGAATAAGGGTTTATTTATTACTTCCTAATGACAGTAGAGTTGATTCAGGGTCGTCTTGACAGCATCCAACAGCAACATGTTACACTTTGCTCCTGTGGCAGTGTTTCAGAGCATCTTTCAGTGCCGCCAGCACCATGTCTACATTGGCCTTGCTGCTGTTACATCCCATCAGTCCCACACGCAGCACCTAAAACGACCAAGAACAAATGGGATTTAGGCTACACAGGATTTACCGTAAAACTGGCTTAAATTGTTGAACTCAGCGGGCCTATATTTGGGACAAGCCTTAAATTCCTTTCACACAAACCTGTTGCTCAGCAAAGATTGGATATACAATCAGATTGTTTCTTTAAACCAGTATGAATATTACTTGTTTAAAAATGAGGCTTCAGATAATACATCAATCATGAATCGTTCAATCTAGCTCCGACAGACAGCACATCAGAGAGTGAGTCAAGGCTCCTGGTATACTGACACAACACCACGTTATTCTGTTAAAACAATCCTCGCAACTTGGATTCATTTCTATGAAAAACCCTTTTGATTCACCACTTTTTTTTCTGTCTCTCTTGTTTACCATTGTGGTAAATCGGAGCGCATTATTCTTTGGTGCTCATGGTTCCAGTAAACTGAGCTGAACAACTGAATTATAGAAAATCTAACCGGGCTAACAATCTGTAGCATCTTCATACTGATGAAAGGTTAAACGTTTTTATTTTTTTTTTAATGCACAAACTAAACAGCTAGTTAACAGCTAGCCTGGTTTTATGCATCCAAAGAACTTCTATAAAAATGAACTGCTTGGCAACCAGACCAGGCCTCTAACTGAGACAGGCCTTTGTCAAAATGTGTAGCTACACCAGGCTAGTAAAAGGGACTGGGCGTTAAACTGGGACTAGACTTTTAATTAAAGTTTCACAGTTAATTGTCTAACTTGGAAGGCTCCATCCATTAGGGGTGGGCGTTATGGCCCTCAAGTAATATCACAATATTTCAGCGTATTTTTGCTATAATGATGTTGTTAATCGTCTTTTTTGCCAAAGGTTTATGACAAAATCACTTGGCGACACAGCGAGAGAGGAGAGGGAGAGACGATGTGCTGCTGCCAGAGGAGCCGCTGACTAAGTTCCCTCTGAGCAGTAAGTCACTAAAACAATCTGTTCTGACACAGTTTATTCCACACAACTGAAGCTGTTCCTCTTTTTGGAACCACCGTGGAGCCTGCAATAATTTCGCTTTCAGACATGCTTGTTGTTGCCGTGGGTAACAGTATGGCGTCACTATGTCACCAAGTCAAAAATACTGTGAGCGTCACGGTATGAATTTGTCATATCATATTGAAAATGATACTGGTGTTATCGTGAACAAGATGACATGGCACACCTCTAGGGTCTATACACACAAACTATTATACAAAGTATTTGACAGATTTTTCTCTTACCAAACCAACTGAAGGTCCGAGTCCTCCAGAAATCTCTAGATTGTGTGTTTTCATGATGTAGGTCGTGATCTCTTTCCAGTCGTATCCATGTGGAGCAACAATAGTGGTCACTGTCGGGAGTCTTGCTTTCTGTAACAATCATTACATTAAAGTCAGAAAATTGTGCATTTGTGATATGATCATTAGGCTAATTAGATTAGATTCTCAACCAGGGGCCAGGGGACACTCAGGAGTCCTTGAGGGAGTTCCAGGAGGTCCCCACAAAAATGGAGGAGTTTATTTTCACAATGGAATTTACTATAGAAGTGAGCCCAGTGTCAGTAAGAGTCATTAGAGTTACTATTTTGATTACAGGTTTTATTTTCTCCTCGGTTATCTCCTAAGCTGTAGCTGACAACTGTGGAATTCTGATCTGAATCATATCTGAGTACCAAAATCTTTTCAAAAGAAGGTCCCTCAAGTGAAATCTTATTAAAGAGGGGCTGTGACCTAATGTGTTTTGATTTAGGAGACCTTGACACAAGAAAGGTTGAGAACCACTGCTCTGTAAAATGTTGATCAGTGTGTCCTGGAGCCCAAGATGACGTCCTAAATTGTCTTGTTTTGTCCACAACCCAAAGTTATTCTGTCACAGCAGTAAAGAAACCAGTAAATATTCACACGTTCGAATCTGGATTCAGAGATTTTTAACTTAATCAAATATGAAATTAGTTGGCGACTAATTCAGCAGGCCTAGCTGACATCTTATCAATGAATCCATGAATCGTTGCAGCTCTAATGATCATTATTCTGTATATATTCAGCTACAGGTCATAATAGAAACAACTGGTTGTGTTGAAACTTGAAACTCACTTTGTCCTTGACAAAAAGTTTGAGTCCCATGCCCTCCAGACCAGCATGGAAATACTCCGCCACTTTTTGATGTCTGTCCCATGAATTCTCCAGACCCTTAGAGTAACACAGAAGAACACAGATTTTTCTAATTTGTACACATTCATTCATTCAAACCTTTATTTAAGACTATGGAAACCATTTGAGGAAGACCCTCATTTTCAATAATGCCGAGCACGAACAAAGACATTAAAGACAATCAATAAGAAAACAAAGAACCATCGTGCAGATCATTAAAACATACAAAATGAAATCATACAAAACTACGAACAACATTAGCAATAAACAACACATTCTCACTCGGACCTCGTCACAGACTGACGTTCGGTCATGGACTTTCTACGTCCACATACAACGTGCAAGGTACCCTGGGTGTGTTAGTTGTTGGCATTCTGGGACGTTCTGCCTGTTACATGCACTGCCTTCTTTCAAAATACACTTCTGTTTTCACAGTCAATTCAATGTTTAAATGCAATCTCTTTCAAAATAAAAGCACCACGTTGTTTCCTTCAACAACAAACACACGTGGTTAGGTTTAGGAAAAAAGAACAGGGTTTGGCTTTAGAATCGTATGGGGTGCAAACACCACTCTCTCCAGTGAAAGTCAGTGTTTGTTGGACGCATCCTCCTGCCCCCCCAGCTGGACTTTAGCCACCCTGACTTTTGTCCTTGTCCTGCTGCATTTCCCCCTGACGTGCTAGCAACTCTTTGAAACAAAAACAAAACTCATTTTACTTGCATTTCTGCTCTGTCCCAAAGCAAAAGCTAGTTAATGGTTAATTCATATTGATGCCTTGTTCTGATATTTTGTCTTTGGCACAGACACTGGTGTATTTCTGTCACTGTGCAACCTGCTCAGTGGTACAGAACTGTTAAAGCTCCAACAGATACAAGATCAAACTATTTCCGTCAAACACGTCCTACCTCTTCAGCGATGACAGCCAAACTCTCCCTTAGAGAGTAAAACGCAGTGACTGGACCTGTGTGGTGATATCTGTCGAGAGGAAATGGAAGACACGAGGCAATTGTCAGACTTTACACAAGTATGGCTAAAAATGAGAGCACAGTTTGAAATCTAATCGGTTTCTGTCTGCAGTGACAAAAGATGTCTTACACTCTCGACGGCTTGCCATCACATCCCCAGTAGTTTGCAAGCCAGCTCAAATCCAAGAAGAATGACACAGGCTTTGTCCTCCGGTTGAATATTTTCTGACTGATGACAGATTAAACTTTAAATACACAAGTAATATAGTAGTATAATTTGAATTATCACTTGTATGTAGATCTCTCACCATGCTCTTTCACTGAAGGAGATGGGCGCTGTGCCCGGAGGAGCATTCAGAACCTTCTGGGAGCCTGTGTACAGGATGTCTATCCCTTGCTTGTCCATGTACAGAGGCGACCCTCCCAAAGACGCCACAGAGTCGACGAGGAACAAGCAGTTATACCTGTGTGCACAAGTCATGACACAGCTGTTACCTGCCCTTCCTTTTGTTACGGGTGTGATGATGTCAGAGGGAGGGGTGCTTTTACTTATGACACAGCTGACCGATGCCATCTAAAGGATGCAGGACTCCTGTAGAAGATTCTCCATGTGCGAGGAAGAACAGCACGGGCCGGTGTTTTGACAAGGCCTGCAATGACACAACAGTATGATCACACAGAGTGCAGACAGAATTTAATTATTTATCTATTTATGCAATATGCAACACCTCTACACATGGAGAGATAATACTAATACTTATACTTGTACTAATACTACTAATTATAATCATAATAATGCTAAAAATACTATTTTTTTTGGGAGAGAAATATTATTTGTAATATAATAGATTTGAAATTCTAGAGGAAAGGTTTTCACCATAAACCCCCCTTTGGGTTTCTTACTTCTCCTGCACAATCCCTGCCATGTTTATTTTTATTTACTTGTTTTTAATCACATCTTGTGTGCTAATGAAATTCAAATTTAAATAATAATAAACAAAATTATGAGTTTTCTGTAAATACTTTAGTTTAAGTTATTATGGAGAAGGGGTGGGGGACATGTAAATATTAAATTATGTTTATTTATGATGTGTATGAGAATTTATATATTCATTTTATTTGTTTTTTATTTTTTTAAGCTTTTTTACATTTTCAAAATAAAAAATTTAATTAGATCTACTACTACTACTGATGTTTATTATTGTTATTATTATTATTATTTTTTTATTTTTTATTTTTTATTGTTGGTGTTATTGTTATTTTGTTTTATTTTTTAAATAATAAATATGGGTTAAATAATAGATGTAAGTTTTTTTGGACATGCAAATATTTAATAATGTTTATTTATGTTTGTTCATGAGAATAAAAAACCCCCAATAATAATGATAATGATAATAATATTGTTATTATTACATTAATAGTAAATCTAAGTTAAATAATGAATGTAAGTTTTTTGGACATGTAAATACTTAATCATGTTTATTTATGTTGTTTATAAGAATTATTATATTGAGAAGTAACTTTGGGAAAACTGCTAATTTTATTAGTTATTTTATTTATGTATTTTAATTTTCTTTTTACCGGTTTGAAAGAAAAATGATAAAAAAAAAACAAATAAAGTTAAAAATTAAATAAAATGGAAGTTAATAGTGATACAAAAAAAATCTAAGAAAATGTTTATTCATAGTAAGTAAATAAATAAAAATAAAATAATTTATAGTAAAAACCAAAAAGGATGTAAGAGAAATTTAATGACATATTTTCTCTTCAAGGAAAGGTGTAGTTTGGTAAATGTATTCCCTGAGTTAATTTGACTGAATTTATTTGAGTAACCATGATTGGAGAGTCAGAGTGATACCTGCTCAATTTCTGCATTGGTGAGGAAACCACCAGGTGGCGCCACTATGGTGTTTACTCTGGCACCTGTTGGGTTAACACACATGATGTTGCGTTTGTGAATCACCTCAGAATCATGTTTATTCCATCAGTTGCTGATTTGAAAGGAGAGGAGTGACGATGTGATGTATTTTGATTACTGTCAACAAATCCCATGAGAATGACAGACAAATGTCATTTCTTGTTGACAGAAAAATACAGAGCACCAAGCCTTACCTATCCTCTCAGCCATATCTGCTGCTCGCTCTCCCCATATGCCGTTTACTGCCATCAGTACGCTCTCCCCGGGCTCCACTGCGTTGAAGATGGCACACTCCATGGCAGTGTGGCCGGTGCCGCTCACTGCTAAAGTCATGTTGTTCTGAGTCTGGAATATGTACTGGATTCCACTTTTGATGTCATTCATGATCTGTAACATAAAATGAGCAAACACTGTTGAAAGAGTTTAAATAGAAATATATTTTCTCTGCAATACCACCATGTTTCCTGTAATGCAGGGCAGACTGAGAGAACCAAACACAAGTCTCCATCTGTCGGTCATGAGGGAAATAAATCATGAACACTTCTGATAACTGATAATTCAGACTCCAGCTTTTGTTTGGTAGAGTTCTACTTGCTATCTGGGATTAAATATGAAAACCTTAACATTGACGGTGAACAGTAATGAGGTAGTTTTGGAATGAGATGTCCTCATATGGGGACAATGGGTTTATTTCTAATGGTCGCAGGTGTGTAATTAAGAATAATAATGAAGAAAACTGTTTTTTTCAATGTCTGAACAAGGCTTTGGGGTTACTGCTCAAGTCTAAAGCTGTTCATTTCAATGCCAGGTGACAGTGGTTTAAGGGTGGTTTAAACCATGTTTTACAAACAAACCAGGTGACCTAAACCAGTGAAACCACTGGATAAAACAGTTTCACATTTTGCCAACACTGTCATTATGGCGTCGTGGCCGAGCCAAAAAAGCGTAACGCAAATGTCCCCATTTAAAGCCAGTGTGTGGTTTGTCTGCTCTGGGCTACTGTAGACACATGGCGGTGAACATGGTGATCTCCATAAACGAGGACCTGCTCCCTGTGTAGATATAAACAGCTCATTCTTAAGTAAACACAGTGATTATACACTAAAGAAAACAATATATGCCCCTAAATCCTGCAGTACACAGCACACACACTGTTCCTGACATTACACAGACTATATGGTCTGTATTTTAAAAAATAAAAATCCAGGCCTGAACCTGGTGGGTCAGGTCAGCCCGAGAATCAAAGCTCTGTAGTGCATTAAAAAGTTCAATATTTCCCTCTGAAATGTGATGAAGTAGAATTATGTAGTGGCATAAAATGGAATAGTCAAGTAAAGTACAATTACATCAGAGGTCCAGTGTGTAGGTAACCGGTGGATTGCGCCCTCTGGGTTCGACACAATGACCTTTTTTTTTTTTTTAAATGTGAAACTGCTTTAATCTGTGTTTTTACTGGTTTAAATCACCTGGTCCGTTTGTTTTGGAGAGGAGGAGACCTCTTTCAGCTCCTGGTAAAAACCTCCTGAACAATGAACACTGAAAGAATTCTAACCTGAAGTTTCAATTGGTTTCAATCTGCCCACCTCACCACTGGATGCCACTAAATCCCCTTAATCTCACACACTGGACCTTTAAAATCATACTTAAGCACAGCACATGAGTAAATGTTACTTTCCAGCAGCTTTAATTGCTTTTCTGTGCACAATGTTGCAAACCACTGCAAATGTACAATGTTTATTTTAAATATATGTCAGCTGATAAAGATTGGAAATGCAAAGTGAAACCTTTATAATCATTCCCACACTCCCCCTCATAATGGGTAAACAGTTCTAGTAGCTCTTCTTCTTTCTACTGTTCGAGGTGTAAAGAAGTCTGTTATTACCTCCCTCTCTTGTCTGGCTCCATCTTGCACTGAGTTACCTCAAATATCTCTGGATGCATGTGTCCAATGACAGGGTTGGCCCCGGCCTCCAAGATCCGTGGAGGAACGTTGGAGGGTCCTGGTCCGAACATGTGACGATGAGGAACCACCATAGACTTCTGCAGGCATTTTGGTGGAGGTACGGAGACGGACGACATGTTCCCAGCAGTTTGACAAACGCAGTAAAACCACAAACAGCTGTGGAAGCAGGTCAAGTAAAGCCTGAGCTGAGCACACCCCTCTGTCTGACCAGTGAGGTCTTTCCAAAGATAAGGAAGTCACCCAACATGTCCTCATATGTTAATCATTGACTGCAGACTCTAGAGCGCCAGGCTTTTGCCCTGGTCACAGCATTACACGATGTGTTTGCTGCAACTCAACGCTCTTGTTTGCCTACGTCGTAACTCAGGTTATTGTATGTTCTGATTAGGTAGTTTATATGATTTATAGATTTCACTTGGGAGTATTTGGACAGTGTATATATGTACATATTGTGCCCTTGAAACTGTTTATTTTAAGCCAAAACATGATCTTTTCCTAACCATAACCAAGTTGTTTTTGTGCCTAAACCTAACTGAACATTAACCACAGTTTTTGAGATGCAACGTTTCATTGTATCTGCAACATGATAACGTACATTTGATTTGCAAAAACATTCAATACCAACATTTTTCTGGTGTTCGGGTTGAGAACTGCCCTGCGCATCCAGTCTAACACTACTGATGCTCATATGGGCTGGTGTGATTTGACCAAAATGGAAAGTGAGTCCAATTTCCCATGACATGGTGTGACAAAACCCCGAAATACTCTGATTTACAGATAATCAAAAATGTGTTGTGTTAAAGTGTCTCAAAGGCCCCAAAAAGAAAGCACAATTTAATTAGTATCGATTTATAATCTATTATATTATATCATCTATTTATTTGGCCCTTGAATCAAATTTTCAACATTATTGTAATGTAATGGTATCAAAACTTTGGAACTAACTTTTCTAGGATGTCTACATCTATGATGACTGTCACCTGACTCCAGATACAAAGACTTGGCATGGATGGATTACTAACCAGGCCCAGGGCCCAAACTGTAAGAGGGGCCCCCTGACCTTCACCTGCAAAATATCACTCAAATTAACATGTACAGACCAGGAATAGATTCAAATTGACAACAGTTACCTCAGAGATATAAACCAAGAAAAAATGTTGCATTACAACTACAAAGAGATATATTTTTGCAGAGGGGCCCATCGTCTCCTAACAAGCCCCTGTCTATAAGCCAATCACAGTGCATGTAAAGTGGACTGCAGTGGAGCCATGCTCATGGATTCAGACAATGGGAATGTAATAGTTTTGATAAATCTATGTCAAACATATGGCTGGGGAGGGCAGGACTTTTACAGGTATTTACAGCTCTGTGATTGTTTTGTAAAAAGGTGAAAGGTATGAATCCAAGAGAACCACCAACTGTCACTCATATATTTATTGATGCTTACAACTCAGGAAGCAACAAAAGCTTGTTTCTACCAAGCAGTACAGTTCAGTACAGTACGCTTTTTTATCGTTTCTGCTGCGAAAAGTTGTGGATGATCCAATGGAACCATTCCTTACTGTCACCATTTTTGGTCCGTATGCTGTTCTGATTAGATATTGTGAAGATGCAATCAGCTTATCATACATTTTATCATTTATCTTCACAGAATATTCATCTCAGGAGGTTATATTGTTGTCTGGAGATACTTCTGATGTGAGAGAATTGATGAAAACACCATGGTGCACTGTTACAGATTCACATGACACAATAACTCAGGTAAGTTTATCACAGCTTGTTGTCGCTGTGCTTCCCAGCTGAGGAGACGAGGAGATGCTTCCCTAGAGGCTCGGGGCAGAAGGAGCCTTCTCTGAACACCAGCCGCCCCCTGACGATGGTGGCACACACCACTCCTTTCAGTGTGACCCCGAGGTAAGGCGTTAGCTGCACACACACACACACACACACATCATCATAAGCTCAGTCACATGAAAAAACTTGACATCACATCCTTTGTTTATTTAACGTGCTTTACCTTGTTTTTATGATGTATGCTTGCTTCTTTAATCTGTGAAGTGTGACAGAAAATGAAATTAATACATTGATTTTCTTCATCAGCAGATTTAAGGTGTTTGTTGATGTCTTATATGACTTTTACTAACTTTAAATTCTCTCTCTGGGTCCCATATGACCAGGTCAGCATCATAGCCGGGGGCGAGGCTGCCCTTCTGGTTGTCCAGCCGACTCAGCTGGGCTGTTTTCTGGCTGAGGAGTCTCACCACGTCGGACAGCTGAAAGCCTCGCTTACTGGCTGAACTCCAAAACAGAGGCAAACCTGCACATGTTAAAGGTGGGTGAAGAGATTAACAGGCTGTGTAGCACCGATAATGTCATAATGTTCTGAACATGTGTAAAATTTGCACTTAACCTGGTCAAAAATGTGATAAAACCCAATAATGTAATGTAAAAACTAGAAAGGTGCACTGAGTAGAGGGCAGATGTTACGCAGCCGTTCGAGACATCTGCAACCTCGAGGCAATTCCAGCAGACGTGCCACAGCGTGTTGCACAGAGCAGGTCGATTTCTCCAGCTAACAGATGCTGTAGGCTACATGAGGTGCAGATCAAGCTGCAACTGCTGGGGATGAAAAATGAAGCCAACACAGAAATGCCAAAAACTGCAGTTCCTCTGATGGCCACTTGGGGTTGGCCTCAAGAGGGAGTCAATCCCCATAGACCCTTCTATAGCCAGCATCATGTGGCAAAGCACGGCTCTCCACCACAGGGCTGTAGGCCAGTCTGGTCCCGTTGGTCAATGTTTACTTATTAAAGTAACACTCGTGGTCCCGAAGAGTGAGTGACCTGACATGGTGCGTTGTTAAATTCAGTCTAAAATGAGAGCCCTGTTGGTCGAAGAAACGGAGCGAAAATTTCTTACTGCAGAAACTCCTATCAACAGTTCCATCTTCGCGTTTTTTAAAATGTAAATGTTCCATTCACGAGGCCGAGCAGCGTCGTCTTGTCTGCCTCCATCAAGTGTCAAAGCCACTGTGGCCTTCAGTGATGCACCGTGTCAGTGCACCATGGAACGCAATTAATTAGCGTTATTTTTTTTTTAACGTGTTCTTTTTTTCTGTAGTCTTGCCACCAGACAATCAGAGATCTCCACCTTCTGATAGTCTGGGAACACTCCTTTTGAAAGTGTGTTTACCACATTGGAGAAAACGGCCGGCAACAAAGCAACACCTCTTGCATTTTTAAAAGGACACGCCCTCCCGGAAATGTGTGCACCCCTTTTCTCGTCCGCAAGGAAACAAACACACAGAGAGCTTGAAAATGGATGCTGAGAGATTTAACTCTGTTTTATCAAACGTGTGCTCAGTCCACAAGATTGTGGAAATGGACTTACAGCCACTTTTTTAAAAAACTTTTAACACAGTCAGACTATGTTTACGAGCACAAGAGTTCAGTGAGCCACCGAAGGACCGACCTGCGAATTTACTATTGGTTCTGCAACGTAGGGAGTTTTTTTAAAACTCTGAAACTGTATCCGCCTATCTAAACACAAAATCAGGGAAAAAGTCAGTCTTTAGTTAAGCAATGCGTCCAAAGACTGACTTGTGAGTCTGTTTCTGTGATTTAATAAATTGAAATGAAGGCGAGTTATTTGGCAGCTTTAGTTTGAATTTTTAGAATTTTTAAAACACTGACTTTAATGGTTTTTAATCATTATTTTGAGGCCAACTAATACAAATGGACACTGCAAAGACTGTTAGTTTAGAAACATCCTGACAGTTTTAAGTTGAATGAAACAAAGTGTGTCCAAAATGTTTGTCTTTTTTATGTTATGCTTTCTCTTGATTGGTGAAATATATATTTAAAAAAATGGACAATGGACATGAAATGTACCCCAATTATAGAATGATCCAGGTGCAAAGACATTTTGAGGAATTATAACATTAGTGGGTGCTACAAAGCCTACAGAGGACTGAGCTGACACCATCAAATACTGATGAGGTTTTTCATAGCTTGTCTCTGGCTGTGTTCAGACTGTTCCTGGTGTCAGACTTTGACCGCTCGCTCTCTTTGTCTGAACAGTAAATGATTGCTCTGTTCTCTAAACTGGCGTTCGGTTGCTGTTTACCTCTCTGTGAACTTTGCCCGCTGTGGGAGTCTGTCAGAAGGATTTACGGGTGAGGAGGAGAGAGAAACTAATCCACTTAAAAAGGGAAATTTGCATATAAATTCCCTGTAACATTGCACAGAACAGGTTTAAGTTGTGAATTCTAGCCGGTGTCTCCTTCAGCTGAACAGCAGAGAGGATTTGTCATGTCGAGACGGATCCTGGAGCTGCTTCATAGACAGTGAATAATGTGAGAACTGCCATGACTCTGACAGCAGCCTGTGATGCTGGTGCTTTATCCTATTCACAGCTCACAGCCCTATAGTCAGATATTAAAACACTCATTAGGATGTAAATTCACAAACAAAATCTGTACAGTAAGTGATAGAGGATGTAAGTGTCACCTGATGTCTCTTAAATCACTCCTCAGTGAATCTAATTTAGTCAGGATACTGTACCTTTGACACAATACTGAGACAGAGAATGTCATGTTACACATATACCCTGGGGGTGAGGTAAGCTAAAATGTAAAAATACCTGAGATGGGGCCAAGTAACAAAGTCAAAGTCAAGTCATGTCCCGAATAAAGCCTGACACATACCAAGCACCAAACTTTAACTTATCCAGATGTAAGGCCATTTTAACAGAGGTAGAAATTACATATATACATTTTACAAAAAATCATGAATGCAACTTTGTATTGAAACATGTTTACTGGAATTTACTACGTCTCCATCTGTAATTTTCGACCTGCACGTTTTGCATGCTGCAATTCTTTTTTTTTGTTGACAGCCACATAGTTTTGAACAAAATTATCTTTGGTATCCATTTTTTTCAGTCATGTAATTCTTCGTGGTCCCTCCTGCACTTTGATTGGATGCTGATTGGTTCAAACAAAGTGGATCACCTGGGGAATCAAGTGCTGACTCATTATGTATAGTAGTGTTAATGTTAGCTGATTCAGAAACTGAACTGATTCATGGAACACTTTTTAAACGACATACTTTTTAATCTTTGGGCCTGAGGAAAGGCATCAAGAGAGCTTTCAAACCAAAATAAAATTTATTTACAACTAATATAAAATTATCCCCAGTCTGTTTACCACCCAATTAAATAAATAAGTAATAAACACAGTTTATTTACAGTCCAAATTCCAGCCAGTGTTACAAAATGAATATGCCCCCCAAACACAACCTTTCCTCATCTATATATCTGTCCTTTGATGCACCCTGCTTCCTGCTGCTGCAGTGATGGAAAGTAACGTCACCACTGTACTTTTGAATGTCTCCTCTCACTTTACAAAACTCCCAAATGGCTCAGTTGACCAAACAAAAGTAATCTGCACCTTGTGTCAAATGGAATCAAAATATCACACAAGTGCTTTGAGTTTGAGTTTCCATCAATGAGCTGGACACACAGGTGCAGCTACTCAGACTGATGTTAGCGGGCAACCACATTGACACAGCTGGCAAAACAGTATTTTGGAGTAAACAAATCGTCACAGGCCTCGGCATGAAACTAAACCAAAGAAGTTAACTACAGCGCTAAATGGGTGGAAACTGACTGCAGACCAGTCAACATCTTGAAAGACCCGGGTCTAAGAGACGACCTCAGGGTGGCATGTAGCTGTGGTTTCACAGCCACATTGTTGTAGCAGTGCAGTGCAGGTTTGAATTAAATTAATATGAAGGTCAAGATCGTAAAGCCACTTTCTTTGCATCCATTTGATTTTCAATCAAAACACTTCTTCACCTTGTTAATATGGACTTCAGAACTATTTTGAAATGCAAAATTATGGAATTTTAAACATTCATTTGACCATGTGCGTCACATCCACCTCTCGCTGCTGCACAGCTCCACCCTCTTGTCCGAATATAGTCACTTCTGGCTCCAACAATCCAAGAAGGCAACGGCCAAAATGCCAAAGGCTTCAAGACGTGAATCCACAGACCAAATCCATTTTGCATTTCACCAAAATGGTTGAAGCAAAGCTATTTATGGATTTAGGGTGTAAAATTACGACCCCAGATCACTGAAATAAACTTGTAATGTTATGTTGCATTGAGTTTTGCACTTATGGAGCTAGAATTACAGTTTAATTGTTGCTCCGCTTGATAGAAAACAATAAAAATGTTTGTCACTACCAAACTGTAGAGATGAAATTCCTCCCCAAGCCTCAGTGAAGTCTCCGTTCTCCAGTTTCTTCAGATCAGGGGTGCAGGGGGAATGATCGGACACCACCATGTCAATCTGCCCAGCTTTCAGAGCGGACCATAACTGCTCCTGTGGCGACAAAATCAACCATCTACTAGTGATCAAAGAATGATAAAGCAGGTACAGCCCACACTGTTCGGCTCACGCCGCGAAATAGTCAGTCCACTGAGCATCGTTCAGCGTCTGTTCACCTGGTTAGCAGCTCCTCTGATGGGGGGGCAGCACTTGAATTGTGTGGCTCCTGCAGGTATGTTCTCTGCACATAGGCTGAGGTAGTGGTGGGTGGTCTCCACTGTCAAGGGTGCCCCGGCCTTCCGTGCTTCCTGGATCAGTTTCAGTGGCTTTGCAGAGGATAAGTGAACTATGTGGCACCGCACCCTGGAGGAGAGAGAGTTAGCTCGCTGTGGCATCTACGCTACAATTACAACCAGAACCATCCACTATGATATTATAGTGATTTGTCACCACGCTGAGTCTCACTGGTACTGGAGGCAGAGTTGTGTGACGGTGCGAATTGCCTCTATCTCCATGACGTCTGGTCTGGACTGCAGGAAGGTGGAGTACTGGCAAGGGTCTAACATGGGAAAGGGTGCAAAAAATACTGCAGTAAATACCAATAATGACAAATTTGTAGTTGATTTTCTTTAAAGATATGTTTGGTATTTTCCAACCTGGACTTATATTCTCATGTTTTTGTGGCTTAGTGACTAATGAGAACAAATATCTTTAAAACAGGTCTAGTATTGAGAGTGCTGCAGCCAGCAGCAGCGACCAGGCTGCAATGTAACCACTCTGGGCACGTTCACACATCAATTTATGTCCATGAAATGAGCTTGTTTTTGCCTCTGAAAGCCTCAGATTGGTATTATAAGTGACTGACAATTTATGGAAAGGATCTCTTCAGAGATAGACTTCTTTGTTATAGAGTAAGATCCTTTTTTAAAAACCAGAAACAGCCACGAAACTGCCATCAACTATCCTACCAGACTCCATTTAAATAAACAGTAATTTTAGCGTAGTAAAACACATTTAATTCACTGTCAACATAAAACAAAATGAAGCTCACAAAAACCCTCTTGGTTCATCTTTCCACTGTTCCAACAACCACCAGCTCTGGTATGGTTGAAATAAATCTTTTATTCGCCCAGTAAGATGTGAAAATATGCTGGCTCTGTACACGCTAAAATTATTGTTTGTTTAAAGGGAGTCTGGTGGAACAAACAGATGATTTGTTGTACGCTGTAAAATTATTTTTACCTCCATTCTCTTCTGCTGTCGGCTGAACATCCCTCTCTGCATGAAACTAAAGGAGACACAGCAGAGGGTTTTTCAGTGTCACATCTTTAAACTTTCGTTGTGTGAGCGAAGATGCTGCAGGTGGTGAGTTACCAGCAGGACACTTCCTGTGCCTTGCAGCTGCTTCATGGCTGCATGTAGATCACCGTCCGTCACATGTGGGAATTCCTCCACACCACTGTGGATAAGGAAACACTTGAAGCCAGCCACTCCTGCCTGGATCATGGGCTGAAGCTCCAGCTGTAAGGAGAACATCCGTTGTTTGTGCTTGCTTGTAATTCAGCACCATCTGGCTGAGAATGTTTTCATTTTCGTCCAAGCTGTTGCACTGTACCTGATTGCCAGGAATCACACCCCCCCAGAAGGCCATGTCCACAAAACACTTCCCCGTCGCCTCCTGCATCTTCTCGTGAAAATTTCCAAGAGTGGTAGTTGGAGGGATGCTATTTCTGTGGGAAGAAAGAACGTTGCTGTGGGTGATTTAAAATCTAATGTCTCCAAAATATTACTTCCCATTTGTCAAAACCACTACCATGTATTGTAAGTGCAAACATAAAAATCCACAAAAACTTAACTCTCAGATCCGTAGTATATTGGCGACTACTGTGTTGATATTACCAGGTGTAAGTACCTGGCTTAAACCAGGATATGTGGCACATTTCTTAACTCCTACCACTCAATACCAACACATTATTATCATTACCAGTCCTCATTTTTGCTGCATTTAATCATAAGTCACTGTTTATGTTGTTAGGCAGGAGTTTGCTGACGTTTTTTATAGCTAGCAAACTTTACAGGTGGTCAGTACCACTGTCCTCTGTTTGAATTGGAATGAGAGAAGCCAGCTGTTGTGTCATGTGCATGTGTTAATATCATACAGTCTATGCTTAATATTAAAGCCAAGGTGCTACTGACTAGCTAACTGACTGGATGCCCATTAACATTATAACTCCTATTGTGTGTATGTATTATTATTTTTTTTGTAGATTTCAAGCACTTTTCTTTTTTGAAGTGTATTTTTATTTATGTATTTGTATTATATAATACAGACAAGAAGGAAAAAGGCAGAGACAAACATTGAAAAAGTCAGTTACTGTTAATATGTTAATGTTACATGTTGTGCATTGCATTTCAAATAAAAGTTCAAAAAATATGCCCAAGGTCCATTTTTGGTATTTTTGGTACTCACTATAGGGGGCTGGTTTATTCCAGAAACATACATACTGTTTACTGTTAGTGGGTTCAATGACGAAGCGCACTGGTTACTTATCGCATCACGGTTATTGTAATGTGGACCCAGAATAGACTCCGCAGATATAAAGTTTGGTGTAGCCATAGCAACAGCCTTTATTAACAAGAAGTAGTGATGTGAAGTGAACGAGTGAGCGGGTGCACTGTCTTTCTCCCTCACAAACTAGTCTCTCTCTGTTTGTTCCAGATCAAATAATCTGAAATTACTGAATACAAAGTAAATTAAAGAAAAAACAAAGAAATTAGGAACTGACTTGTTCACTTCAAAGAGCCGGTTCAAAGACTTGGCTCGTTCACTAGTAGCTTTGCAGCCATCTCACTTGTTACACCATCCACCTTCTCCTCAAAATGACAGTCAGCTCATACATATGTATGAAATGCAACATATCCATGGCTTGCAGAAACGTGCACGTCATTTCTTCTGGTGACTGGGCTGGGAGGACGGTTATCTCCCATTCTGTTTACGCTGCAGCCTTTACCCTCCACCTGTGACCTTGTGAGGTCAGACAGTGGGTCTTGATTGATTTGGAGAGGGGAAACTCTTCAACTTACAGCGGCATGTCCACGATGGTTGTCACCCCTCCTGCCGCAGCAGCCCTGGTGGCGGTCCAGAAACCCTCCCAGGTGGCGCGGCCTGGTTCATTCACATGAACATGGCAGTCTACAACACCTGGCATCACCACACTGTCGCCCACATCCAGCACCTGCCATCACAGCCGGGTCACAACACCGTGGTTTAAGTGCACATAGACGATCAGGAGTGTTAAATCAATGCATATGAGCTCATAAATTGAGACTAATGAGTGCCAGCTTACCTCACAGGCAGCAGCCCCAGAAAAGTCTCTGTCTGGGAGTATCTCATGGATCTTTCCATCCTTAATTATGATGACAGCAGGACGGATCTCGTCACCGAGCAGTACCCTCTTACTCCTCACCATACTTACCGCTGATCCAAGCTCCATGTCTGTCTTTACTGAGTTAATGAGTGCAATACAATCCACCAACTCTGCCTCAGTGAACTTTGCAGGTCAGCGGCCCAGTGTAGTGCTCTGGCACCGCCCCCTGCTGAACAGTCCAAAGGATAAACATATGTTGACTCGTGCTGTCTGTGTGACATGATGAATTTCAGATCCAACCATGCACAGCAGCTCACAAAGAAGTGCAATAGAGTATTGATTAGATGAAGACAGGAATATGATCACACAGCAGAGAGTATTGAAATGTGTCAGAACAGTGAGGACAGGGTGATATGGCTGCAGTGTGCTCGAAGTTTACAGAGATATCAACAAATGGCATCTTTGAGGTTTAATCCTGACTTATCCCAAGTCGTCACATATCGCCACTTTGTCAGTGGACTTTCACGTCTAGATATTATGCGCTACGTGTCCTCCTGCGTCTGCTGTTGATGTTCGGGGACACTGCAACCAACGCAGAGACGTCTACAAAAGCACATGGTTAGACTGAGAAAAAAACATCATAGTTTGACTCTACATTCATATGAGAAGTGAACACCTGGAAAGTCTGGCGTTTGGCGGTATGTGACGACTTTGGCTGGTTTGTGATGCTGTAATACACAGTGTGAGGACAGCAGTGGTGGAATGTAACTAAGTACATTTATTAAAGTATTGTACTTAAGTACCAACACATTCTCACTCTGACCTCGTCACATATTAACGTTTGGTTCTCCACGCTGACACGGGGAGAACATGCAAACTCTGTACAGAAGGGCTCCCACACCCGGGATTGAACCGGGAACCCTCTTGCTGTGAGGCGACAGTGCTAACCACCACACCACCATGCCAGCCCTGTATTATTAATGTATTTGGCCATCTATCTGTGTATTCCTGTATTGATTTATACATTTATATAAGATACTTAGTTATCTTTTTGTCCTCCAGTGTTATGTGGGACTGAGGCTGTCCATAATAATACATCAGAATTTTATTTGTTATTAAACTGAGTCTGCTGGCGAGTAATACAAAGTATCACATAAATGTAGTGGAGTGAAAAGTACCGACAGGTGGTGCAGGACAAGTATGAAGTAGCAGAAAATTCAAATATTCAGGTGAAGTACAAGTACCTCAAAATAATAGACTACTTGAGTCCTGCATTACTTGGGGAAATGTGCAGTGGTTACATGGCAGCCTGCAGACAGATGAGCAGTGATAACCTATTTCAAACAGTGATGCTGCTCACCAGCGCGTCCTCGGTGTGTCTGCGCTCTGCAGGCGGTCAGGCTGCGCGCTCATTGGCTGCCGGCTGGAGGAGAGGGCGGGTTAACGGCCGGAGCGTGAGCGATGGAAGCTGACAGGATGCAGCTTCGCCTCAGCGGGCCTCATCCCTCCGTCCTCCCGGCGGTGCGCTGTGCGTTATGACGCCAGGCCGTTTGACGAGTGCATTACGTGGGACTGTCAGAGCAGCACAGCAGCCTGGATCTCCGTTATGTAATGCATCGGATGCTGCTGCACGGCGGGAAGAAGCAGGGAAAAACTGACGGATGGCTGATTTAGTGACGATTGACCACTGAACGTGCAGACGTCTGCTGTCGGCAACAACGATGATAAATGTAAATCCGTGCGGAGCGCGGTGTGATTGAGCCCGTCTGGGCATCAGTGGCCTATCCCTGAGGCGCACAGACGTCTGGAGCCTGCGGAACCTGCACAGCCTTGTCTTTCTTTTTCCATTTTTAGCCGACCAGAGGCGAGTCTCTGTTTAAATCCGTCCCCTCCATCAGTGGAAATAAACCAATGCGGGTTTGTTTCAGAGGACAAACAGGTTCTGATTTTGTTCTCCGTCGCACCGGTCTCATCCAGCAGCCACTGCGCTGTAGTATAAACAATGGCGGGTCCCGAGCAGTCCCAGCAGCAGCAGCAGGTAGAGGAGAAGGCAGAGCACATAGATGATGCTGAGATGGCCCTGCAAGGGATCAACATGCTGCTCAACAACGGATTCAAAGAGAGCGACGAGCTCTTCAGGAGATACAGGTCATTGCTCTCTGCTTTATCTCCACATTAGTGTGTTGCAGGATGATGCATGCAGTAGCATTTCATATCAGCAAGAACAAAATGTTACAAGTGGTTAAAACACCAAAGTGATATTCTGGCACAGCATGTACTGTTACTGCTGCACATATGTAACAGCAATAAATGACTTCAGCAGTGAG
This sequence comes from Epinephelus cyanopodus, assembly GCA_026686955.1. Lineage (NCBI taxonomy): Eukaryota > Metazoa > Chordata > Actinopteri > Perciformes > Serranidae > Epinephelus > Epinephelus cyanopodus. Next base: position 10,279,243 of record CM048920.1, read on the forward strand.
TGAGGATCTGTCACCTGTCATCCTGTAGGCCACCTCTGATTGGTGTTTCTTACAGAGAGATGACATTTAAATCATGGACACAAGCCATGAATCTGTTACCATCAATGCACCAGGTGTCACACAGACTTTTGAAAATATCTTTTTGGCATTTTGCATTTAACATGATGAACACTAACACTAACATGATGACTCCTGACGTCAGGACGGTGGCTGCACCTGCTCCCGTGCGTGCTCTGTCTCAGCCTGCTGGAGAATTTACCATCATAGCTCCATTCAGAGATGCACATGATTCATTCTCTTTGGCTTTCTGGTTGCTGGCTGAGACAGAGATGTGCCAAAGCTATAGGTACACAGTGATTATGATTTTGTGTTTTCCACAAAATATTCAACTGTTTCTGTTCTCTGTGTAGGACCCAGAGCCCACTGATGAGCTTCGGGGCCAGCTTCGTCAGTTTCCTGGTGAGTTTCCTGTCAGTTGAAGAAGCCAGAGGAAACAGCAGTTAGTGTGAAGAAATAGCAAAACAGTGATTAGTATAATTTCATAACTGATATAGCAGCAGATCAGCTCAGTTGCCAGAAAAAAAATGTTGGCATTTACGTTTCTACAAACCAACGTGACATTTGTATGTTTTATATGTATCATATCTGAGTTTCTAAAGTGACGTAATATATGAGCTGACTTTGATGGCAGGAGGTGGAGGCGATAGTGGATGAAGTGACACCCAGGCACGATGTCTGAAAAATGGAGGTTTTTTTTAGCAAGTAATGACAGTGTTTCCATCGACTTTATGCCCCCCAGTCATGGGTGTTTTTTAGTGACCAGTTGCTGTTTTTCCAGCGGGGATAGTGGCACGGAAAGCAGTTGTTTTTACTGAGACGTCACTGCTTTTCCAACCAAGATTGAGCTCCCAAATTGGGTATTTTAAGCCAAAACATGATCTTTTTCTAACCATAACCAAGTTGTTTTTGTGCCTAAACCTAAATACATGTAAACAACAGCTGCTAAACACTGCTGCTTTGAGAGTGAGTAAAAAAGTAGTGGCAGTAGTGGTGGCACAGTGGTAAGCGTTGTTGCCTCATAGCAAGAGGGTTCCGGGTTTGAATCCCAGGGAGTGGGAGCCTCTCTGTGTGGAGTTTGAATGTTCTCCCCGTGTCAGCGTGGGTTTCCTCCCACAGTCCAAATACATGCAGGTTAACTGGTGACTCTAAATTGTCTGTAGGTGTGAATGTGAGTATGAATGGTTGCCTGTCTCTATTATATGTGTCAGCCCTGTGATAGTCTGGTGACCTGTCCAGGGTGAACCCTGCCTCTCGCCCAATGCCAAATGGGATAGGCTCCAGCACCCCTGTTAGATTTAACAGGTTTGCATAAACGTACAGTGCCAACATTTTTTTAGCGATTGTGCGGAGCAGAGTGAGATTGAAGCCTATCAGAGTTCATAAAGAAAGCACCCAATGTTAATGATGAAAGAAACTATCCATACACCTGCGATATTATGTTTTGTGATACTGTATTGATTTTGAATCAGTAGTTTACGTGCAAAGATTTGTGACAGTGGTTCTTTTTGTGTTGTGTTTAAACTCCCGACTGCTTGCTGTTATCTATCCTTAGCTATTTAACTCTTTTTTTTTTCTTCAGTGTAACCAGGGCTGCCAAGTTTCAGAAAATGACAAGAGTGAGACTTTAGTGTCATGATGCGTTCGGAAAAAATTTGGCCTTTTTTAACGTCAATTCGGCCTGTTTTAACGTCGATTTATATCTTAAGACTGATGTCCTCACCTCCATGCCAGTGGCTCTCCCTGCACTGTGGCCTCCTAATGCTAGTCTTAATTAACCAGAAATTAGAAATGAAAATTGTAACAAGAATTTTGACAAAATACATTTATTTGTCATTATTTCATTTCAACCAACTCTCCATCATTTAGCTGGGGATGTCACATGTTGTAGGTGTCTTGGGGTTTCAGAGAATATGCAACACCTGAGTAAATATATCAGTGTATCATATTTCACATCATATTTAATTATTCTTAATAGCCAATAGTAGCCAAGTATCATAATGCAGTGATGCAAACACAGATATGGTGGAAAAAAGAGAGAGCCTCTGAACTTCTAGGGGGATCTGGGGGCATGCCCCCCGGAAGAAAAGCTTGACTATTTTAAAGTTAAAATGCATCAATCTGGTGCACTTTGGGAGCAGCTCATGGGTCATGAGCTGCTGACTGTTAAACGCACCAAAAGCAATAAAGATTATATGTTTATAGGTCAGTATCAATATTTTATCATTCCAAGTTTTCTATTTCCACTCTAGTTTTAAAACAGTTTCTAACAAACAGAGAGATGGTTTATAACCACACTAAACACATTGCATTTTAATGGTGTAAACATTGTTTTATCCTCAGAGTGACAGCTGACAGTGTGTAAATATAACATTTCGATCAGATAGACCTCATCAGTCATTAACTACCTTTACACGCTTTGGTTCGGTAGCAGAAACAGTCTGGAATTATTTTAAAGTTCTATTACAGTACGTGATATTAAGAATGATTTCATCCTGTCATTAAAACTAAATAGCGAAAAATACTCTGTGTATTATGACTTAAGTCATAATAATTCTTAAATGTGCCTTAGCCTACTTTAAATATTTGTAAATTATTATTATTATTTTTATTTCTAGTCTCTACATCTGTTAAATCAGACAAGCTGTTGTTCGCAAAATTACTGACAAGGATTTTTTATCTGTTTTATCTGTCTTATTTTATTCTGTTGTAGCCCATGATTACAGGCTGTTGTTACTTAGTTGAAAATAACTGTTTTGCTGCCACTGAAACAGAAGTTTTTTTTTTTTACAGATAGGCTGTTTCATCTCATATGAGTATGAGTTCATGATGATGATGTCGCTCCTAATTAACAACTCCGCCTCTTTCACATGAACGCGCTCACTGCTGGAAAACAGAGATGACAGAGCGAGTTGATAACCAGCTTTGTAGTAGGCTACTGGTTATCCTGAGAGAAAGGCAGGCGAGCAGTGACACACAGCCTGTGACTAGAGTTGCTTTACCTGCGACAGCTGTTTTATGTTTATTCTCCTCTTCCTCAATGCAGTTCCATCATGTAGCGTGACAAAAATAGGATTTATTATGAATCGTTAAGGGCATCTGTCAGTTAAATTATTTTTTGGAAATACCAGGCTAATTTTCTATTTTAGAAAACAGTATTTTAGAACAGTGGTAATAGTCTGGAAACATAAATATTTTTCCATACTTTATTTTTCATTTTCCATACTTTTTAATACCTGGAAATTGATCAAATTTATTTCCATACCTTCCATACTTGAGTAGGAACCCTGCTTACGTTAGTCACTTTTTCAAGTGTGAACTGGGCAACAGAAGAGGCAAATAAATGTTACACAACTCTGCAACAAATACAGGACAATGATAGACTTATAGCAGCCTTAAACAGTACATATAGCGTCACACTCAAAGCGTGACGCTTGGCAGCTCTGGTGTAACATATTGCTAGCGAGACTTCGATAAATACAAACACAGATCAGATTTTATGCGTATGGTGTTGTTTTTTCTTACACTATGACTGTTTCCCTTCAATTTGATACAAAAAATTGCAGTGCATCCCCTTTGCTTAGAGTATCGTAATACAGTTATCACAATATATTGAATGGTAACTCAATATATTGTTTCTTACCAATACATGTCTCGACCCAGTATCACTTGGAATAACCCAATCTGTTAAACTGGTTTCTATCATTGTCACTACTGGCTTCCTCTCTCCTGCTTTTCCATCCATTAACATAATGGATGCATCGTTCCTCTCAAGAACAGCAATGCTCCTGCAGCGAAGCACATTATTGTAACGCTGCGTCCATCGCTAATGGAGAAGGAGATTTTTCACAGTGTGATGAACACACACACACACACACACACACACACACACACACACATATCACGAAGCCAGAGATGATGTCATCCTTTGTCCCCAGATGCTAAATAGCCCTGAAGGCAGTGGGGGTGGTGACATCTGAGCACCATGGTGGGCATTCCTTCATGCACAGGCACAGTTAAAGGGATACTTGTCCGATTTTCAACCAGCTTTGTATCAGAACAATGTGGGCAGTATGTGTAGATGAACTGTGGTAAACGTCCCTCCATCGTATCATCTCTCAGATCAAAACCGCTGGATGATGAATGGAGAACAAATGCATTGGTTGTATAAGAAAATATCAGAATGTGCAGTTTCATCTCTAAATGTCACTAAAATATCGCCACCACTCATTCGAGATCTTTAGCAACATCAGATCAGAGACATTCTTAGGACGAAAAATAAGAGACACACGAGTTACAGGCGTTTATCTGAAAATAGCTACTAGCCGCCAGGAGGCTGAGTAGGGAAGACTAACCTGCCCGAGGTTCGATGACTGCATTTGTAGTCTTATTTGCAAGAAAAAAAAAAACAATAGTTAAACAGGAGTCAGCAAAAAATAAGGCTACCCCATCATACACTCTCCTTCTGTTCACAAACTAACTGTTGAACAGGTGATAACCCTGTCACTGTCTCCAACACCACATGACCCAATCACAATAAGTGACCAGACTACACCTGGCTCCTACACAGGCAGACCAACACATAAAATAATTTACTTACAAAAAAGGAATCAAAACTAAGCAAACAGAGGTGGGACAAATCTGTGAAGTCGGTAGTGTGGCGAGTGGGTGACTGAGCATGTGCTGCACAGATGTTGAACTGTAAGAAGGAAAAAAAAACTGGAGCAAAAACCAAAAGTGCAGAAGTGTGTGTGTTCAGGAGATCTGATCGTAGACTGGCTTTTCTCTCCAGTCTGCAGCCCCGGAGACAAAAAACACAACAGCAAAGGAAACAAGCAGAGGACAGCGAGCTGAGGCGCCGTCACCAGTGTTATGCAGAGAGAGCCCTTTGTCCTTTCTAGGATCATTACATAACACTCCTTCCATCTTGTTACAAGATGTTTCTGTTTGTGTGCTGGCTCAAGGATGGATCTCAAGGATGTGAAACACGACAATAAGATATTAGAATATTAAAGCAAGTAATCACAGCGTTTTTAAGATATATTATGAACAAAATGTTGTTGCATTGCAGAACGCCATGATGACATTTGAGGAGGAGAAGATGCAGACGGCCTGTGACGACCTGAGGACCACTGAGAAGCTGTGTGAGAGCGACAGCGCCGGAGTCATCGAGACAATCAGAAACAAGATTAAAAAAAGTGTGAGTGCAAAACTTTGGACGTTTAGAAATTATATATTACACAGACTGTTGCATAAGAATGGATGGATTACTGAACGGGCCTACTGTCCCATTGTCTCACGATCCAGCGATAAAACACCATGAAACTAAACTGTGATAACAGTGCCACTGTCAAAGTTGAGCACCGGTGGAATATCCACAATGTGGGACACCCGCCCCCAGTGCGAAGTTTAGTCATCAGAGATGTCAGGTTACCAAAATTGGGACCCACGGTACGATACTGGTCACCCTACTTAGCCACTCGTAAGCAGCAGCTAGTAGGGGGCCCCATTAGGGGGGGGGTTCCAACATGTTGTCGTTGTTGCAGTGTCTACAGGGGTTCCATAATATTGTCATTGATATGGACCAATGTCAGCTGTCTCTGGGGGCCCCTTCCAGCTCGGGGCCCTAGACAATTGCCTGTCAGGTTGCGACGGCCCTGCTAATAGCACAGCCAGCACAGGCTGCTGTTCAGATAACAGTGTTTCCACTCTCGGCATCAGGCCTAATGATGCAAGCAGCAGTGAGATCATGCCAAAACCACTCACAGATTTAATTAGTGCTTCTGTGAAATATAATCAACAAACTGAGTGAGCAGAGTGGGGGCTGTCTCAGCTCTGGATCATTCAGGAAACTCTGGCTGCCAGCCTCTGGGTGAAGCTGCAGGTGATGTTTAATACTGCAGACTGAATGTGTGTGTTTGTGGTTGTGTGTGTGTGTGTGTGTGTGTGTTACAGATGGACTCCCAGAGGTCAGGCGTTGTGGTTGTGGACCGCCTACAGAGACAGATTATTGTTGCCGACTGTCAGGTGTACCTCGCCGTGCTCTCCTTCGTCAAGCAGGAACTTTCAGGTAATCAACACTAACCCACAGAGTGTGACCTTAAATGTCTGTCTCTCATGGCAAGCAGCGCTCCAGGTATTATGTCATCATGGCGGTGTGTGTCTGTCTCATAATAAGTCTGCATGTAGACCACAGACTGATAATAAATAGATATAAAACATGACAGAAATATCAGACTGATTTAATTTAGGAGTCAAAATTATCGAAATGAAGAGCAGTAAATCCTCCCAACACTAGTGGGGCTAATAAACATAATCAGCAGACTAATAGAAAATTATGGTCTGTACTTCCACTGTAGCATTTCAATGTGAACCTTCATGAAATCTTGTTTCTTGTTCTATCTTGTTTCCACAAACAGCTTACATCAAAGGAGGCTGGATTCTACGCAAGGCGTGGAAAATGTACAATAAGTGCCACAGTGACATCAGCCAGCTGCAGGAGGCCTGTCAGCGCAGGTCCTCTGTCCACCAGGAGTCCCTCTCGACCGACAACGCCAACCACAACGCACCAGTGGAGAACTGCGTGACGGCCGAGGCCCTGGACCGGCTCAAGGGCTCCGTCAGCTTCGGCTACGGCCTCTTCCACCTGTGCATCTCCATGGTACCGCCACACCTGCTAAAGATCATCAACCTGCTGGGTTTCCCTGGCGACCGTCTCCAGGGTCTGTCCTCCCTTATGTATGCGAGTGAGAGCAAGGACATGAAGGCACCGCTGGCTACGTGAGTAGGGGGGTAGAGTTAATGTTGTGTTGTCAAATGAACTGTACAACTATGGTAAATTTAAGACTGCAAAGGGGCTCTATTTGATATTCAGGGATTCTGAGTCTGATTCAGATTGTCTGCACGCGGCTCTCAACAAGTGGTGGCTGAACTGGTGGCTAGCAGCTAACAGAGAACACACCATATGAACACTCGCCTTGTTTGTAAATGAAAAAATACCGCTTATAGCAGCTATAACTGAGCTCTATATGAAATTCAGAGCGTTAACATAGCAGCAAACTGTTGAATATGTAAAGATATAGTGGAATATGATGTCCTGAGCAGAGATGAACTCACGCTCCATCTGTGTGTGTTGTAATCTGAGCTTCACTGTGAGAACCTGTGTGTGTGTGTATGCCACTGCTAATCGTCGCTGCTCTGCATTTTACTTTACTTACTTACTTATCACTGATATCAGGCTGGCAGTAGCCGAATCATCAAGCAAGTTTCACGGTTCTCTGATCCACTGGGGTATTACACATAATAAGAACCAGACCCATGACCTCCAGTAATAGAATAAAACATGGATCAAAACCTGTACAGGTCCTGGGTCAGATCTCAGGCCCAAGGGTCCAGGTAGACCCGTGACAACCTCTGCCTTATAAACTAAAAATTGCAGTATAGAATATATTTCAATTAGGATAGGTTTGTCTTTCACATGTTAAAACAGGGCATGGATATGTCGGTTCACATATTTATTGTGACCTTTAACCTTCCATCACCTCCTGTTTCTGAGGTCAAGGAAGGTTTTAGCTTAGCTTAGGCAACAAAGGTTTTAGGCCTCATCTGGCAAACTGTAAACTAAACTTTTGATGGAATTAATATGTAAAACCAACATGTCCATGCCTTTTTTCACATGTGAAACACACAAGATATATTCTGTACTGTCATTATTAGTATATACAGCATAACAGCGGGCTGTTCTGTCACAAATCTTCAGTTGAATACAGATTCTGACTGAGCTTTAGATTTTAAAGTTTCAGACTGACTGAGGTGATTCTCCTGTTGTGTTGCTCAGGTTGGCCCTCCTGTGGTACCACACAGTAGTGCTGCCTTTCTTTGCTCTGGATGGCTCTGACACACACGAGGGGTTACTTGAAGCCAAAGCTATTCTGCAGAGGAAGTCAGTGGTTTACCCCAACTCATCCCTCTTCATGTTCTTTAAAGGACGGGTTCACAGGCTAGAGGTATGTACAGCCGGCTCAGCGGTGCTAACAATTAGTGGCAGATAAGCCCAGTTTTAACAAGCTGAAAGTGGTGTTATTATTATTATTATTATTGCACTGCTCAAAAAAATGAAGGAAAGTGTTAAATCACACATCAGATCTTTAAGAATGAATTTTTCAAGTTGAAAATTTTTACTGATGTATATTGTATAAATTATTGACAACAAAATGACGTAACAACGGTCAATGGAAACCAAGATCATCAACCCACTGAGGGCTGGATTCAAAATCACACCAAAAACCAAAGTAAAACATTGTTATCACAGACTGATTCAGCATGTGTGAATTTTATCACATCAACTCGTAATGTGACTAATGTGACTGTGCACAGCCCCCACCTGCCTGTATACACTCCTGACATCATCTGGGCATGCTCCTGACGACTCGGTGGATGGTGTCCAGGGGGATCTCCTTCCACAACTGGATCAGGGCATCAATGAGCCCCTGGACAGTCTTTGGCAGTACTCGAATGCACCGATACATGTCATCCCATAGGTGCTCAATTGGATTTAGGTCAGGGGAACAAGAGGGCCAGTCAATGGCATCAATGCCTTTGTTATCCAGGAACTGTCTACACAACAACACTACATGTCCTGCACCAGGAGGAACCCAGGGCCCACTGCACCAGCTAAAGGTCTGACAGTCGCTCTGAGGGTTTCATCCTGGTACCCAACAGCAGTCAGGGCACCCTTGGCTATGGCATGGAGGTCTGTGCGACCCTCCATGGATATGCCTCCCCAGACCGTCACTGACCCACCGCCAAACCAGTCATGTTGGATGATGTTACAGGCAACATAACATTGCCACGGTGCCTCCAGACTCTTTCATGCCTGTCACATGTGCTCAGTGTGAACATGCTCTCATCTGTGAAGAGAACATAGCGCCAATGACCAATCTGCTAATTCAGCTGTTCTCTGATGAATGTCAGTCAAGATGCACGGTGCTGGGCTGTGAGCACAGGTCTCAGTAAACTGGTCCTCATGCCACCCTCATGGAGTCTGTTTCTGACAGTTGGGTCAGAAACATGCAGCTTGCTGGAGGTCATTCTGTAGGGCTCTGACAGTGCTCCTCCTGTTCCTCCTCACACAGAGGAGCAGATACCGGTTTTGCTGCTGGATTGATGCCAAGTCCAGCTCTCCTCGTGTGACGACTGGTCTCCTGGTATCTCCTCCAAGCTCTTAAAAAACAGCAAACCTTCTTGTGGAGGAGGTGGACCAGTTGTGCAACCTGACTGGGCTGCAGGTACTGACTCATGCTACCAGTAGTGACGAGGACACCAGCAGAACAAAAACTAAAGGAAGAATCAGTCAGGAAGGATAAGGAGAGAGCAACTGTCTGTGGCCACCACCTGTAAAACCATTTCCTTTTGGGGGTTGTCTTGCTTTTGCCTCTCCATTGCACCTGTTGTCACTTTGATTTACACTAAAGCAGCTGAAACTGATTCACAATCACTTGTGCTTCCTAAATGGACACATTGATATCCCTGAAGTTTAACTGGCTTGGTGTTAAACTGTGATCATTAACTGTTCCCTTATTTTTTGAGCAGTGTATTATTTGTGTTTGTAATGCCGGATAAAGACATTTTTTTACATCAGAATCTGACAAAAATCTTCCATCAGCTGATGCAGCAGTCTCTGCTCAAGTACATATAATAAGCAAGGGCGTAGGTTTTGTTTCAACATGGGGGCAGGGGCACATTGGAAAGGCGTTTGAGGGTCCTCTTTGGAGAACGGTCACAGACTTAATATCCAACATTTTAGTACATTTTTTTGCAGCAATTTGTGGCTTTTCTGTATTCATTTATGGGAGAAAAAAAAATCAAATTTAAAGTCCTCTTGTACTTAAATTGTTTATTTCTTTCCCTGAAATCTACGCCTATGTTAATAAGAATGCATGTCAGATGGTTCATGAACTCACCACCATCTGATCCACCATCTGTTTATCTAACTCTGTCTTTCAACACATGCATGCAGTGTGTGTCTAACAGATCTACCGTTACCTGTCGGTGTGTGTGCTCTCTCCTCTGTCCCCAGTGCCATATCAACAGTGCTTTGGCCTGTTTCCATGATGCATTAGAGCTTGCATCAGACCAAAGAGAGATCCAGCATGTGTGTCTCTATGAAATTGGTACGTGTTTGCTCATCGGGTTAGTCAGGACATACTGGCACATTGTGTGCAGCACAGGGAGGGATTCATTTTACTCTCTTTGTTTCAGGTTGGTGTAGCATGATAGAGATGAATTTTGAAGATGCATACAGGTCATTTGAAAGGCTGAAGAACGAGTCACGTTGGTCACAGTGCTACTATGCCTACTTGACTGGAGGTAAGTCTGTCACACATGAACACATGCTAACTCTGCTGCAGGCTGTTCTCATGCACTGTTTGTATGTTTTCCTACAAAAGTAATGCACCATTATTGGTACATATCCCACGTAATGATGAGCTAGTAATTTGTGCATAACCCATGTATTTTGGAGGCTGCTATTGCATGACCAATTCAAAGTCATTCTAAGGTATGTCATCACCATGTTTCTATTCCTAAACCTAACCACATGTAACAGGTGAGTGAAGCAGCGCAGTAGTCATGCAAAACAGTTTATATTGAGCTTCAATGCACCACTTAGACAAGTACAGGGGGAGCAGGCTGGTGAAGCAGCTGAGAGAGTCAGGCCTCTAGTTTCTCGGCGCGGTGCAGGGTGGCGAACCCCACACAGAGCTAGTTTCGAGCGGGAAAAGAAAGAGGAGTAGCTGCACGGTGTGCCAAACTTGTAAAATCCCCCTGGCCACACCCAGTTGGCCAGGCGCTGCACCTCCGCCTCGCCCGGTCTGCGAAACTAGAGGCCTCAGTGTCTAAGTTCAGAACTTTCAGGAAAACAGAATCAGTCCACAGCTCTCAGCATGGACAGCCAGACGCACACATAGCAAACAGTTCAATCTTGTGCATTGGCACTGTGAGGTAGCAGGCAGATGATGATGATGAGAGGAGCAGGACACACATAAAAGTGGCAGGAGCAGGAAATGTGTGAGCATGTAATAGGCTGGAAGGTAGGTTTGGTGATAAGGTGGGGTGAGTGAAAAAGTACTGAGTAAGCTTCAAAGATGGCATGTAGGGCAGGTAAAAAGAGCCCACTGTGACACCACAGTAACTTTACTTGCTTAAACTTAATCTCTGTAACTTTATGTTAATTATGTAACTCTGTGCTAAGGACATAACATCATTCATGGGCAGCTAATGCGTAGGTTATCATACGAAATGTTGTGTGTGTCTGTTGTATGAGGATACATTGTCCGCTGAAAACTGTCTACTCTGTTTTCTATAAGGCTTTTGTGTTTTTCCAGTGTGTCAGGGTGCTGCAGGTGACCTGGATGGAGCAAGTGGAGTTTTCAAAGATGTGCAGAAGCTGTTCAAGAGAAAAAACAACCAGATAGAGCAGTTTGCTGTCAAAAGGGTGAGTTTTGCTGCAGATTTTCACTCTTTTTCTCTCATTCAAAAGTCATCACAAAAGTGTCACAAAAGTTTCACTCCTCCCTCCGATTCCCGTCTGCAGGCTGAGAGATTGAGAAAGATCTCGCCCACCAGAGAGCTATGCATCCTCGGTGTCATTGAAGTGCTGTATCTGTGGAAAGCGCTCCCAAACTGCTCGTCATCTAAACTGCAGATAATGAATCAGGGTGACTGTAACCTTCATGATTCATCGCAACATGAGTTAGCTGTAGCCGGATTTCTAAGAATATACCCTGTGTGATAATTCCCTCTTGATGTCTGTTCAGTGTTACAGAGTTTAGATGAGGCTTCGTGCAGAGGCCTGAAACACCTCCTTCTTGGTGCTGTTCACAAATGTCATGGAAATATGAGGGATGCTATTCAGGTATCAAGTCTACATCTACACAAGTATTTGCAGTTGATATACACTTTGAATGTTACTCAGCTGCTCCTCTGTCCATTTTTATCTGTGACCCAGTCATTCCAGCTGGCTGCTAGAGATGAGTACGGACGGCAGATCAACTCGTACGTTCAGCCGTATGCTGTCTATGAGCTTGGATGTATACTTCTTGCAAAACAGGAGGTAAGTCTGCCGCACGCAGCATTCACATTTTGATTAACTCACACCTGTATTTGGATGGTCCTGATGTGATCACATGCTTAGTAATAACCTGGACCTTTTTATATTGCAATCCAGACTCTGGGAAAAGGGAGATCATTGCTACTTCAAGCAAAGGTAAAATATTGATGAAGCAATCAACTAAATTATAATTGTGTTTAATTTACCAGATAATGTAAAGTGATGCATAACATCTACCTACCTACCTACCTAACCTATCTACCCTAACCTACCGCATCTATTAACCTTAACCTACCTACTTACCCCTCCCACTTACCTACCCTATCTATGTACCTTACCTACCTAACTAACCTATCCACCCTGGCCTATCTACCTATCTACATACCTTACCTATCCAACCTACCCATCTATCTATCTATCGCAATCTAGTCTAATCTAGTCTAATCTAATCTAATCTCATGTTTTAGGAGGATTTTACAGGCTACGACTTTGAGAACAGGCTTCATGTCCGCATTCATTCAGCCCTGGCATCTTTGAAGGAAGTAGTGCCTCAGTGACTCCAGGAAAGAATGGGAAGCTACGATGGCTAAAGCAATGCTCATGGCTTTTTACACCATGTTTTAAGCCATTCAGAATAACTGTATCATCCCAGTGAACAAACTCATGTGTTCTTCATTCTTAAAGGATTTGGGGAAATTCACTTGTTCGTCATCTTAACCTGGCAAACTGATAGAAGTGTCATCTTTATGCATCTTGTACAGAGATATTACATATAGGGAATAAGGTAAATAGAAATGGCTAGCAAGTTAAAAACTATGGCTACAAACTTGACGTCGCAACACCGCCATCATCTTTGCTTGGGGAAAAGGAGGTGTGTATTCTGTGGTCTGCATGCTGCGTAACCTTGAGTGAGCTTTAGTTTCTTATTCTTTCTGGTCAGTTTCGCAACCTTGAGTTACATTTGGATTGAAGAATACTGAGGGATTGAAGTCCTTCATTGGGTGATTTTAAGGAAAAATGGGAAAGAAAACTCACTGCGATTGGCCTTGATTCATGCCTTTGGTTATCTGACATAATACCACAACTTTTGTGCTAGCTTAGTAAGATGACTAAAGTACGAGTATGAATAAAGTACTTTTAAACGGGCCATGCCTGGGCTTCTAATGACCACAAAAATGTGAGACCAAACACACAGGCTCAGAGTGTAACTATTACACCATAGTGAACACGAGTCTGTTTTGGTTGACACTCCTATTGGTGTTTACTCGAGCCCTCCCGATGGCCACCAGCCACCTTTCCCCTTGCAATTTCTCAGCTGGTTTGATATAAAACTGCAGACTTTGGTCTTGTTAGTCGTACAACCAGTCACAAACAGCTCTTTTGGCATGTTGGCGTGTTGGCGTCACACAAAAATAATCTTAATTTGCAGCTTTTCTGAGCAGTTACCAGAAGATGTGATCTTCCCCCCCGCGTCGCAGTCGCGTAGCAACAACAGACAGGACATTGATGTCATGAATGAAACCAGTATAGTCTCATCTTGTTAACCAGCAAGCTAGTCACCAGGTAGGTAGGTAGGTACTTGGGATGGGACTTTTGAGACGCTGCAAGTCGCAAAGCAGTTGGTGGTGAAAAAACTGTAAAACTTCTCTGTTTCATAGCGTCTTCATTAATCGTAGCCCCTGTATACATAAGACACATTTAGTGTTGTCAATTTTTGTTCACTTTGCTAGAGCTAATCTAACTGTATCCCCTTGCTTTCCGCCTTAGCACTAAGCTAAGCTAAACACGTCCCTACCTATTTCTGAACAGGATACACAGAGATGACATTAATATCAGTCCTTGACATCGGGCAAAACAACAAACAAGCATATTTCCTCAAATCTCTAACTGTCTAACTGTTACTTTCTTTGAGTGTTTACCACACCCAAATGTATTAGCTAGTGAGTAAGAATTTTCTTCTTTAACTTGTGTATTTGGAGGATTTCAGTCATGCCTCCTTTCAGTGAGCAATCCACCACATAAAAATAACATTTTAATGAGATCATATTTCCTTTAACAGTTACTTTTCAATGAGTAATAAAAGATAAAGGTATTAGTGTTTTTCTTTAAAGTGGAAACAGACAACTCTTAGCTTTTTTCTGTGGTTCATACACTTCCTTTGTGCCATAAATGGAGCCTTCAGCTTTGAAAAGCGAGATCCTGTGGCGCGGGCCTCCAGAGATGGCTTGCAAGCTACAAACAGACAAAACAAAATATTCTTAGATGAGCAAGAAATCAATAATTGTACCAGAAACGTACACTGCCTGACAACAGTAGTAAACACAGACCTACTGCCAAACATTGCAGTTGTGTACTATAATTCCAACTGTTGCTTATCTCAAAGTTGAAATTATTTTGTACAGCTTTATAAAGTCCATATAGTACATAAAGTCCAATGAGCTCCTCCAGAGCATCAGGCTTCACCTCTGGGGCTCCAAAAATCAAATTATGTTTGTCTTTTTTATGACTAAACATTCAGTCACACAGTAACATACGACTGTTAATGTTTTTTGTGGCGTTTTCTTTTACGGGGCCATTTTATAGACAGTGCTCACCTCCCCATGTGCAAATGTTCCACCAAAACCTGATGATTTTGCAAGAAAAAACGCTAACGCTTATCTCTGCCCAGTATGACTGTGATTGGTTTACAGAAACAAAAACAAGCCTGAGAGTTTTTTTCCTCCCTTATTGCTGAAAAAAAGACTGACATAGCGCTGTGGAGATCTGGCTATGCAAGACTTGTGAAAGCAAGGCTGAAAGGGAGCCAAGGCTTAAATTTATTCTTTAGCTGTTACATGATGCAATCAACATTAAATTAAAGGAAAAAACTTGTCTGTTTCCACTTTAAAACATGCAGACGACATTTGAGCATCACAATGATCACATATCATGAAGAACAAAAGGGAATAATAAGTCAAATTTAATCTCTGATTTGATATATTCTCATAAAGGACTCCATGGGTTGTTAATTTTTCAGCAGTTAGCAGCAGTAGTGCTTTTCCCAATTAAATTGTCAAAACATCTGCTTGTGAAATTGCAAACACAAAGGGGCCACTTGTGATATTCACGAAGGAAATCAAATGACAAACTCGTAGTTGAAGTAGTTCCTTTGGGAATAGGTAAATTTCACCAGTCACCGAAAATCACACGTAGTTACAACTCGGCTGCTGTGAGTTAGTTATTCACATTCAAGTAGTTAGACGTCATACATTTGAAATGAGTGAGTAGTCACCACACTTTAATGCCCTAATGAAGTTTTTTATGGGGCATTGATCCTGTGCACTATGCATGGTATGGCAGGGTAACAGTGGCTTTAAGACTGTACTGAAGTCAAATGTACCTGTACATCCATTCCTGCAAATACATGTATAAGGTATTATGATACAGTACACTCTGTGCTGTAATGTTACCATTGAAAGGTGCTGTTAAATGTCGGCCCAATAATCATATATTACTAGTGACTCATTTTTAATAGTGTTTTAGTGAAAAAGCTTTTGAATTAGTTCATAATAGTGACAAGTTTATTTATTACATAACAGAAGTTGTACTTTTGCAAGTGTCATTTGCAGTATGCTATTTTAGTTTGAAGTCCTGTGATGGCCAGCAGGATACACTGATTCAAAAATATGATCTTGAATTGGATGAAGGTTAATATTTCTGTGATTTTAACGAACGTTCTCGTCACAGTTTCACACTGTACATATGATTCATTCTGTGCAGGGTATTGCCTTTTATTAATGAGCACTCTTTTTGTCATGCAAGCAATATAAGTGACAGGAGGGCATCTCAGTCATTTACAGAGGCTTTCAAACATCTGTGTTTTTAATCCCATGTTTAAGGTTGTGGTAAATTTGTTTTGCTCACGCTAAGCTGATTCGACAAAGCCAGTCATCCCCTGTGGCTGTGATGGATGTTAAACTATGGTAAATGTTGAGGTGACCCCCGTGCGAGTGGGCAGAGCGGTGCAAGTACCGGTGAAATGTCAGTAACCCTACCTGCTGTACCAACATACTTCTGTCACTGAAAGAATTCTCCCTTTTGTCATGAGATTTTGTTTAAATGGGGTTATATGTCAGGATGGTGGTGGTCCAATGTGTCACTGAACTCTACAATAAACTGTTCTTCATTAATCTAGCCAAATGTGTGGTGCTTTTCTTTGCCTCTAGAAACTCTACTTGGCACAGTTGATATTTAGGGCCTGATAAGCGAAAGGTGCAAGGACCTTACTAAAACTGAGGGAATTATTTTTCTCAAATGAATCACATTTTCAAGGAACTAAAAGTGCTGGAAATGTCACAAAACTGGGCACTCAGTCAGAAATAGTGAAAATTTTGATATTTTAAGGTGTATCAAAAAATAGCTCCGTAGCGACCCCTACAAAACTTTGAGGAAATAGCCTCCACGGTACGTTGCACTTACAAGTATGGAATTTGGTGTTGTTAGGAAGATATTCACAAATTCTTTTCATTTATTTGCAAATTAATTTAAGGTATTCACAGATAGTTTTTGTATTTGTGGAATGTGTTATATATTTACAGATTACACATTTACACACAGATTGTTGATCACGTGCAGATCAAGAAATATCTGTAGATCACTCTCTGTGCATTTACAGGTATTAATGAGACAAATCTAACTCCATAGAGGCCATTTAGTATGTGTGTATCTATTTTTCTAATGTATAAAGTTGCCCATGTATTGTGTGCACAGACTATAACTTTGACCACTAGATGGCAGTGTGTGTAGAGTCTATAAGATAACACTGATCACAGGTGATGTGTGTCAGGTGATTGAAGGCTACAGTGGAGGATTGCAGCCCTGCCCAAACAGGCAGCGACACAGAAAAGAGGCACCGCCCTGACTGACTGCCGTCGCTTTTATGTCTTTTATGGCCAAAATAATAATAATACTAACAATGAAGATCGTTCACGGGTCTTTTGAGGACGAGTCTCGAGTCAAAGTGTTTGCGACTTTCCTCTAAATAAAACGGGAGGAGGTGTAAAACAGGAGCAACACTGAAAGTGAAACTTTAAAACTCGACGGAGCAGTCAGAGGAACACAAGTCAGGGTGAGTGTTAATACTAGACCTGCAAATAATGATACTCTCATTATTGATTCATCTGCTGATTTTTATTCTGATTAATTGTTTTGTCTGTTATAGTGTCAGGAAAATACCCACCCAGTATGTAATCAGTATCCTGTCAGTAACAAGTTACTGACTGTATGGGTACTTTACTGACTTCATTATGCTGTGTGTGTGTGTGTGCAGTGTCACTGGTTTATCTCTCAGATTTGAGAAGATGAGTGATTTGGAGGAAGAGGGGGACAGATCAGAGTCGCCTGTGTCAGGCTGTCTGTCCTTGAAGAGTAACCTAAGTAAATTTGTACCTCCAGACTTCAGTAATGAGCCTGGACCCTCAGACACAAAGTAAGAGACTGTTTCTACTGTAAACTACAGCACTGTGTTTTTATAATGACATGAGGTGTTGTTGTAGTCACTCACTGGGGATCAGAGTCCTTTAAATGTGTGTATCTACTGATACAGAGTCTGACCTGATACTTATATTTGTCTAAATATTGACAAAAATGTGTATCTGACACATTGTAATTACAGCTGTAGCTGCTGAATCTGACACACCTGGACAACACTGCTTTAAAGTACAAAGTTCAGCTTTACTGCCATTATAATAATAAACAGAACACAATAAACAAATCTTGATCATGTGTCATATTAATGTTACCTCTGCTCTTTACAAGGTCTAATGATATGTGTAAAACATTTGTTGTTTCTACAGACAGAGAGCTGAGTCTCCAGTGTCCAGCTGTCTGTCTTTGAAGAGTAACCGAAGTAAATTTGTACCTCCAGACTTCAGTAATGAACCTGGACCCTCAGACACAAAGTAAGAGACTGTTTCTACTGTAAACTGACCTAAAGAAGTATTCACTGTTCAAATTCAAAGTTTCCTGTTCAGTGGCTCAAAATGTGTGAAGAGAGAATGTAAATGTGTACAGACAGTCTGCAGATTTCTCACTGCAGCAGGAAAGTTAACAAGGTTTGTTTTACCTTGACATGTTTCAATGGGTGTCTTTGGTCTTCTTCAGAAGTGTCACCAGATGTCATTGGTGACATGCCTTATATCAGCTGATGTTATGGAGGCGTAGTCGCCCTGTCAAATTTAACAGGACGACCCCTCGAGGACGGCGCTCCAGGTATGTGACAGCGTATGTGCTCCCTCATCCCGGTTCATCATCCTGCTGGCCCACTTCCTTATCTCCACTGCCTCCATGATCCAGCGTTGGAAATGATTATCATCACATTACCATCAGAGGCATCATATAATGCATCCAACACACAATGACTAAAAATATCATATTGACACACCGGTCAAACCACTCATCAAACTAAAACTGCTACTCATACGCCCGAAGGACAAGATACAACCGGACCATAGGTGCAATGTCATCTCTGAAATTCCTTGCCGCTCCTGCAATACAACTTACATTGGGGAAATGGGCAGATTCTTTTACACAAGAAAAAAATAACACCAGAAAGAATGCAAAAAAGAAACAGAAAAAAAGACACACAAGATCGGAAAAAGAAAAAGCCTATCAAAAAAACCTTAATTCAGCTGTTTCTGATCACTGCAAAAGAGAGAACCACATAATGAACTAAGAGGAGGCCAGAGTCATCCGCACAGAGGATATTCGTTTCCAACGCTGGATCATGGACGCAGTGGAGATAAGGAAGCGGCCCCGCAGGACGATGAACCGGGATGAGGGAGCATATATGCTGTCACATACCTGGAGCGCTGTCCTCGAGGAGCGACCTGACAGCAGGAGGCGTGGTTGTACTGTTAAATTTTACAGGGCGACTATGTCTCCGTAATACACTCCGTAAAACAATCCTTGTCTGATATAAAAGAAAAGAAAAACATTAATTTAACACTTAGAAAGAATGAACTTCTATGGATTATTAGTGCAAGACAGAGAGGTGAACCAGGGCTGCAGTCTCAGCTCCACCATGTTTAACATTTATACTGTGTAATTAGCAACATCACCAGAACAGTCAGACGTTCCTTGTCTCAGCCTTTCTGACACAGGAATTAAACACCAATTCTTTGCAGATGATCTAATACCGTCAGCTCTGTCTAGGAAGGCATTACAACAGCAACTGGATCAGCTGCAAATCTTCAGTCAGACCTGGGCCCTGATGGTTAATCTGAAAAAGACTAGAATTATTGTCCTCCAGAAGCGATCCAGGTGTCAGGGAAACCCAATTAGGTTCCTACTGGGCTCAACTGACATAAAACACAGACACAACTACACATATTTGGGACTAAGAATAACCCTAAAAGGAAAAAATCTGACCATTAATGATCTGAGAGACAAGGAAATGAGAGCTTTTTATGCTATAGAAAGTCTTCAAACATAGAAATACCTGTTAGAATCTGGCTCAAAATATTCACATCTATAATTGAACCCGCATTACTGTATGGTAGAGAAGTGTGGGGTCCTCTTGCAAATCAAGACTTTGAAAAATTGGACAAACACCAGATGAAGTCCCACACATTGAGATTTTCAACAGTATACTCAGAGTCCACAGAAACACCCCTAATAATGGATGCCGAGCTGAACTCAATTCCCCCTTGTAATTAGGATCCAAAAAGAGCAATCAAATTCTACAAACACCATATAAGAAGTGACCCCACCTCTACCATTACAAGGTTCTCCATTGCCAAGAGGAGAACATAGAGTCTTGTGGCACAGAGTTTTAAAGCTGGGGGGCAAGAATGGCTGAAGGCTCTCAAACCCATGGTAGTCAAGTGGGAAGATGCAGAATGGATTTATGGCAGTGTGTGTAGACATAAAGGAGTTCATAAAGATACAGAGGGGCTGAGTTATGAAGGGCTTTAAAGGTGAGAAGCAAAATCTTGAAATCCATTCAATATTTAACAGAAAGCCGGTGAAGCTGCAGGGGTGATGTGATCTATGGAGGGGGTTCTAGTAATGACACAGGTGGCTAATTTATGTTCAGGGGTCACCTTATGGTTGAATACTGTATTCCTGCCTAAGGTTTTGTCAAGCTTGCACGTCAATCGGCCGATCCAGCTGGCACGGTGTGACCCACCAGAGCGTGAAGAGAACAACAAGTCTGGGCGGTTATGCCATGTGCGGGCATGAAGCTCCACCATGAGATATTGGAACTGCCAGTGATAAAGTGTGTGATTAAAACAAAGTATTTCCAGCAGAGGTGGCAGGACGAGGTCTAAAGAATGTGTTCGTCTCCACAGAGAGAAGAAGAAGAAGAGGAGCCATGTTTCTGTGGAGGAGCAGCCGTCCTGCTGTGCTTTGTGTCAGGACGTCCTGAAGGATCCAGTCTCTACCAGCTGTGGACACTCATTCTGCAGACAGTGCATCACCTCACACTGGGACCAGTCTGCTTCATCAGGCGACTCCTCCTGTCCTCAGTGTGGGAAAAGATTCAGAACAAGAGCTGGACGGCAGACAGCCAGTCAGACCATCACTGTACAAAGTAAGACTGTACATCTGTCCTCTGATGTCATCATGTCTGAACACAGGATTCCTCTTGGTTTATTTGTTGTGTTGTTCAGCATCCACATTAAAGATTGTTATTAAAGTCATAAAATTTTAAACTCTTTAATGTTGGCTATAAAAATAATCATCAGCGTCTCTTTTCCTTTAGTCTCACAGTGTTCCTTCTCTTTCAGCAGGTGGTGGTCTGCAGGAGGTTTTAGATGAACATAAGATGAGTCTGAGGAGGAGATGTGAACATGTCACTGAAGGAAGTGATGAAACAGGAAGTGAAACCCTCCTCAACAGGATCTACACTGAGCTCTACATCACAGAGGGACAGAGTGAAGAGGTTAATACCCAACATGAGGTGACACAGCTTGAGATAACTTCCAAGAAGAAGATCCTCCATGACACTCCAATCAAGTGTCATGAAATCTTTAAAGTTTTACCTGACCAACAGAAACACATCAGAGTCGTTCTGACGAATGGCGTCGCTGGCATTGGAAAAACCTTCTTAGTGCACAAGTTCACTCTGGACTGGGCCGAGGGTTTGGAAAACCAAGATGTCAGTCTGGTGATTCTGCTTTTGTTCAGGGAGCTGAACTTGATCAAAGATGAGCAGTACAGTCTTCTCAAGCTGCTCCGTGTTTTCCATCCAACATTACAGAAGGTCACAGCAGAGGAGCTCGCTGTCTGTAAAGTTCTGTTCATCTTTGACGGCCTGGATGAAAGCAGACTGTCTCTGGATTTACACAACAATGAGGTTGTGACTGATGTCACACAGAAGTCATCAGTCAACGTGCTGCTGACAAACCTCATCAAGGGGAATCTGCTCCCCTCAGCTCTCGTCTGGATAACTTCCCGACCTGCAGCAGCCAATCAGATCCCTCCTGCATGTGTTGACAGGGTAACAGAAGTACGAGGCTTCACTGACGCCCAGAAGGAGGAGTACTTCAGGAGGAGAGTCAGTGATGAAGAGCTGTCCAGCAGAATCATCTCACACATCAAGACATCCAGGAGCCTCCACATCATGTGTCTAATCCCAGTCTTCTGCTGGATCACTGCTACAGTTCTGGATCACATGTTGACTACAGAGCAGAGAGGAGAGCTGCCCAAGACCCTGACTGACCTGTACTCACACTTCCTGCTGGTTCAGACAAAGAGAAAGAAGCAGAAGTATGATGAGGGACATGAGACAGGTCCACAGGAGCTGACGGAGGCTGACAGGGACGTTCTTCTGAAGCTGGGGAGGCTGGCATTTGAACATCTGGAGAAAGGAAGCATCATGTTCTACCAAGAAGACCTGGAGCGCTGTGGTCTTGATGTCACAGAGGCCTCGGTGTACTCAGGAGTTTGTACAGAGATCTTCAAAAGAGAGTGTGTGATCTTCCAGAAAACAGTCTACTGCTTTGTTCATCTGAGCATTCAGGAGTTTCTGGCTGCAGTCTACCTGTTCCACTGTTTCACCAACAGGAAGACAGAGGTACTGGAGGACTTCCTGGGGAAAGACCAGGATAATGACAGATACCTGGTGCATTTCCTGGGGAAAGGTGGGGATAAAAAAAGATCCCTGGATGTCTTCCTGAAGAAAGCCATGGAGAAATCCCTCCAAAGTGAAAATGGTCACCTGGACCTGTTTGTCCGCTTCCTTCATGGCCTGTCTCTGGAGTCCAACCAGAGACTATTGGGAGGCCTACTTGGTCAGACGGACAACAGTCCAGAAATCATCCAGGGAACCATCAACAACCTGAAGAAGATGAACATGGACAGAATCTCTCCTGACAGAAGCATCAACATCTTCCACTGTCTGCTGGAGATGAACGACCACTCAGTACATCAGGAGATCCAAGAGTTCCTGAAGTCAGAGAACAGGTCAGAGAAGAAACTCTCTGAGATCCACTGCTCAGCTCTGGCCTACATGCTGCAGATGTCAGAGGAGATTCTGGATGAGTTGGACCTGCAGAAGTACAACACATCGTGGGACGGACGACGGAGACTGATTCCAGTTGTGAGGAACTGCAGAAAGGCTCTGTGAGTCCAGATGTGATTAATATCATAAATCATTATAGTTTAGTTCTTTAGTATATATATATGTCAGATATATAGTACACCCACTATAAAATTCATATTATTCTTGAAATGTGTTCCACTTGATTATTACAAAAATTATGTGTCTGTTGTATTTTGTCACAGACGTTCTTGAGCTGTTTCAAGTCCTTAGTGTAAAAACTGTAACTTTTTCAGTTGTGTTTGAAGCTGTCAAGTTAATGAACAGATTTATGTTATATATTTCTAATAATTGTTACATTTTACAGTTTTTGAGGCTTTTCATATGATCAGATATGCAGATAATATCTGAGTTTATTTACCACTATGCATAAAACTTAAAAATAAGATCTGTATCATTTTCCAAAGCTGATTTCTGAAGTCCTGAAGAACTGCTTTCATGCATTATTGTCATCAAAGGCATGACGTCAATATAAATTGTCTTCTTCCATAATAACATATTTTGGAATATGTGTCATGACAGACTTTCTGGCTGTGGACTCAATGACACTCACCGTGAAATTGTGGCCTCAGCTCTGAAGTCCAACCCCTCCCATCTGAGAGAGCTGCAGCTGGGTCACAGTGACCTGCAGGATTCAGGAGTGAAGCAGCTGTGTGTTGGACTGGAGAGTCCAAACTGTAGACTGGAGACTCTGAGGTCAGTTCACTTGTTAATGCATTTTTTTGGTATATATTCAATTCAGATCCTTGATTGAGGTTCCAGGATTTCACTTTTTTTCACTTATATGAAGAAGGTCATATAAGAAATTAAATAATGAACAGCTATTTGGTCCAACATGTCTGATTTGATATTGACCCTCCAATTTCAGACTTGAGACTGAGATCAGCAGTATGATATTAATCTGTGTTGACATGAATCAGTGTATGCATGTTGTGGTGACATTAGGATGATCCACAATAACACAATGACAAAGTGACTCTAGTTATTTTAGGGAAAAGCTCATTGATTAGGACATGGTACTGTTGAGCTACACATTTAAAACCTGAACACATTTGATTGTATCATTAATGAATTTTATTTACATGATTTATTCTTTATTCAGGTTGAGTTCCTGCAGTTTGTCAGAGATCAGCTGTGGCTATCTGGCCTCAGCTCTGCAGTCCAACCCCTCCCATCTGAGAGAGCTGCAGCTGAGTTACAATGAGCTACAGGATTCAGGAGTGAAGCTGCTGTGTGAATTTCTGGAGAGTCCACACTGTAGACTGGAGACTCTGAGGTCAGACATCGTTTTTACTCCTGTGCTGAGATTAATATGATGTGAAAGTTGTAGTGACACTAAGCTGCAGACATAAGGCTGATAATCACACTGTGTCACAGTGTCTTCATGCTAAAGCTTCTTCAGTGGTTTAGTCCATTGACTGTGGCAGAGCAATGTTGAGCTAAATCCTTAATATAATACAAATTAAAACTGGGTAATTCACTCTGAACCTGTCAAACAGTTGATTTTAACTCAAAGTTACCTTTATGATTCTTTAAATAAATGAGTTGTGTTTGGCTGCACATCATGACTGGAACTGGCAGAGTTCAAGAGGCAAAGTCATTAATCTTTTTCAAAGTAGTAGCATGTTGTCATTCATGTTAATGAGAACTATTTTTCACTTGTTGTATTTTAAAGTTTTTATCATGCATTCTGTTGAGTTCAGGTGTTTTGAGTTTCCTTTATCCTAAACCTCTACATTCTAAACCTTCCTCAGGTCTGAACACGAACACTGACTGATTTCAAGCAGGCACTTTGTTTTCAAAAATTACATTATTTGTTCTTTGTTCAGATTTATCTCCTGCAATTTGTCAGAGATCAGCAGTGTTTATCTGGGCTCAGCTCTAAAGTCCAACCTCTCCCATCTGAGAGACCTGCAGTTGAGTGGAAATGACCTGCAGGATTCAGGAGTGAAGCTGCTGTGTGATTGTCTTGAGAGTCCACACTGCAGACTGGAGACTCTGAAGTCAGTTCAGTAATCTTCAGTTACCTGATATCTTTGAGTAACAATTTGATCTAATTTATGTATATATGTAATTTATATCCATAAAAATGTATGTTCCCATTTGTTCATATTTTTATTTGTCTTGTACAGATCTAGTCTGCACTCACAACAGACTTCTGTTTCTTAAAGAAACTGTTTAAAGGGAAATTGATGTGCGCTAATATTTGTTTTATATTTATTATTTGGTAACGTTTATATGCTGAAGCACAAATGACTTTATCTACAACATTTATTCTTTATTCAGATTGAGGTACTGCAGTTTGTCAGAGATCAGCCGTGTTTCTCTGGCATCAGCTCTGAAGACCAACCCCTCCCATCTGAGAGAGCTGGATCTGAGCTACAACAGCCTGCAGGATTCAGAAGTGAAGCTGCTTTGTGATTTCCTGGAAAGTCCACACTGTAGGCTGGAGACTCTGAGGTCAGTTCACTGACTGTTTATTACTGTTACAGATATTAAACATGTAATTACAAATTTAACACACCTATCTTACATTTATGGAAAATTTCCATTTCCATTTGTTCATATTGTCATTTTTGACATAGACTTTTGTTTCTAAACTGTACAAAATGTCCACTGAATGCATAGAATTTTTAACTACAATTGTACGTAATTTATTCTTTATTCAGACTGACTTGGTGCGGTTTGTCAGAGACCAGCTGTGTTTCTCTGGCCTCAGCTCTGAAGTCCAACCCCTCCCATCTGAGAGAGCTGGAGCTGAGTAACAACAACCTGCAGGACTCAGATGTGAAGCTGCTCTCTGATCTTTTGGCGAGTCCACACTGTAGAATGGAGACTCTGAGGTCAGTAGGGGGTTGTAGTCGGTTAATGCCGGTTTAAGTAACATTGTACTGGACACATTTAGTATCAAAGCAAATATCCACTATTTTCTGTAAACCTTTAACCTTCTCAGTGCCTGTGAGAGGAGAATGATGACAGGCTTCAGGATTGGACAGAAAGACAGAGAGAGAACAGTCAGCCAATCAGATCAGCCAGAAACTTGTTGTGATCATGTGTTTAAGTTGATGTGAGGAGTTATGATCCATTAAAAGTTAAGCATGATACGAGGTGAATGCTCCGCTTGTGGTCTGAACAGGACTTAAGTCCCTGCTGGTCTTTGTACTGGATGTGCTGCATCACTGACTGACAGCTGATTAATGACTTCTGTTGTCTGTCTTCTTCTCTCATCAGCTGGAGTTGAACTCTGCCAGAGTGAGTGATCTGAAAGGTGGATGTGTTGAGAGAGATGATCCAGAGAGGTTGAAGCATGTTACTGCGAGGTAGAGTGAAGAGACTCCAGAGGAACTGTGCCTCCCAGTAACATGGTCTATTCAGAGTATCATCATCAGTGTATAATTTACTGCTCTGTCCTTCTACACTGAAACTCTTCCACTCCTTCTGCTCCACACTCCTCCACCCTCCACCTGGATGTAAGTCTGGATTTTGTAGACAGATATGCTGAATCTGACCCTTCAGATTTCTACTGTTATGACAACATACATGTAAATAGACAGTCATTTAAACTGCATGCAGGCTGCTCAGATTACAGTGAACTAGTGTAAAGCCTGTGATTGTCTCTGTATTGTTTTGTGTTGCACCTCCACACTGTGGAATGATGGAGAACTGCTGTTCATGTTCATATGATCCTGTATGTTGGAGGATGATGTCAGAAAGCAGGTCTACGTTTAATCATTTTTATCACTGATGATATTTCTGTAACACATTCTTTTTTCTTCTGCATATTTATGTTCATATTTTATGTGAATCATTATATTCTGTAGCAGAGTGCATTATTTACAGAAACCAATGTGTTGACACAATTAATAAATGAGAAGGGGCACAAATAATTTCTGAGAGCTCCCACCTACATGAAATTGTCAGTGAAATATTTTTTGTTCTGTAATCAACAAAAATGATTAAAAATAATGTTATTATTCCTCGTGTCTGAAGTGATTTAATCCAGAGGACTCTTCAGACCTGCTCACAGTCAGTCAGCTGCTATAACTCACCCTTTTACATTTTATTAAGGCTTAAATTTACGCATAATGAAGGGCGGGGCCACTTTGAGTGACATGCTGTCTGCTGATGGTGTCCTCAGTTTCTCAGTCAGATCCACCCCTCGCTCCTTCACAGCTCCAGCCTCCAGCCTCTCGCCCAAATATGGCCACTTCTGGCTCCATAAACCAAGATAGCAAGTGCCGAACTCAAAGCTTCAAAGCAGGAGTCCATAAACCAATGGGTGACATCACAGTAGTGTCGTCCATTATAATGACTGGATTCACTGATATGACACTGCAGGTGATTTTTAACGAAGACCCTCATGACAATTTTATTCCGTTTTTTTTTTCTTTTAATTTTGTCATTTAACTGACATGACAGTTTGTGATCTGTCTTTGCCAGCAGTGTCTCATCAATTGGCAGCGATGACTAAAGCTTACCGAGCCTGTCATCTGTTTGCAGCTATCGCTTTAATTTATGTTTTTGTGTCTCAGTGTGGATAAATTATATGGGGTTTTATTCACCTTAAGAGGAGTTAACTTTATGCAATATGACACAAATGACATGGCGGGTTTTGAAGCCTGAGTATGATGCGTTTTACTCAGTTATTTACCTTTAACACAGTTTGACAAAACCCCATAAATTCATCCTCATCACTGGTGTCACAATATGTCACATATTTGTCAAGATATAAGGATGCTTTCTATCACAAGGGCCTCTGCAACATCATTCATTATCATTTATTGCCTACCAGTCATTCCAAAATGTGGGATTTCAGTTTCAGGCTCAGATGAATTCTTCGTGCACTGTACCCAGCGCTGACCTTTTAAAGTTTCAGTTTAGCATCACAGCTTAAACAAGGGATTGTGCAAACACTTGGCCGAACCCACAGCCTTGTAGATGGAGATGAACCTGGAGATGAAACAGGTTCTGTGTGATCTGTGTCAATCGAGGAGCTTCATGAGGAATATGTTGGGCTGCCAGAGGTTGATGTGTCCGTGCATCATCTTCTTCTGCGTAAATCTAAAAGTAGATCATTGTGATGGTTGCTTTGTCATTTATTTTTGTGGTCAGCAACAGGTTTATGAACTAATTTCTGAAATCCGAATGTTGATATTGAAGCTGGAAATTTAATCCAAAACTGGTCTTACTTGTCTGGAACGATTCCACTATGGAGTTTGGTATCCCTACTGGCAGAATTAGCTTCCTGTCATCATCTTCACCAAAGATGTAAGATGAAATTCTATCTGTCCACTTTCTTCTGCTCATTGATTTGCAGCCTGTAGAGAAAGACAACAAATTAACTCTCTCATTCCTGAGAATTAGACAATACTTTTTTTTTGAGCTTTTGATTTATCACTCTTTAATTAGGCTGGAAAAGTCATAAGATAAGATAACACTCTTCTTCTCCTTCCCATTCTGTGCTGCTGTCAAATATTTGTTCTCCTGTAGATCACTGTTCTGTCGTAAGGTTTAAATGGTCCTGGATGTGCAGAGTAGAAGCTGCTCTGACACACCGACACACTCAGGATGATTTATCTAACTCAGAGTTCTTCAGTTACATATGAAGTTAACAGAGTGCTGAAGAGAAAATAGTCTTTTGGGAGATAGTTTGGTTCATTTACATCAAAGTCAGCTTTCTAAAAACATATTTCTTTTCTTTTACCTGAAATGCAAAGCTTATTTTATATTTCATCTTGTTGTTACAGAACCCTTTAATTTCACCTGTGATCTAGCTAAATGCTTTAACTCCTGTTGGTTCAGAAATAAAATTAAATTTGTTTTTTTGTGTAAGCAGACATTGTCGCTGCCACAACCTTTCCGCAAAATTCTTCTCTCATGGAAATCCTCACAGCCTCCCTCCATTTCTAATGGGCTTACAGATGTGATGTTCTTTCTCCAGCTTGAGAAAGTTAAATATTCTCTGTTTGTTTTTTAAAGACATGTGGAGGTGGGAAAGCAATTCAGCATCTGTCTTCGCTCACACCAGGGAGATGGTAAACCCAAATCTGACCGAGTTGGAGGGAGACGGTGTGATTTCATGCCAGACTAGCGTACTTCTTGTTAGGATTAACAGTGGGTTATTGCCAAAGTTAGACTGGCTGTATTGAGATGTTTTAAAAGTGTACAATATTGAGGCTTAGGGCAAAACATGGAGATGTGATACTGCTCTGCAGGGTGCTCGATTTAAGTACGTTAACTGTGACAAGGGACAGTGATGAGGGAGTGGCAGGGGTTCTTGCAGTCTGGCAGAGTTAAAATTCAGATACAGTTGTCAGGTGTTACAGCACACTTTTAATGTAGAATTGATGCCATGGGTCAAATTTAAAAAGTAGAATATCAAAGTAGAAAAAGAAATAGTGTGTTGCTTGTTCAACAGGTGTTTGATACATTTTTGTTGTAGTTAAAATGAGCATGATGCCACTGACTCTAGTTAAATATATCCTAAAATCTGTATAAGTCCCTTCACTGTGAGTGTGTGTGTGTGTGTGTGGGTGTGTGTGTGTGTGTGAGTGTGAGTGTAGAGTGCAGCCCTGCCCTCCTGCAAACAGGCAGTGACACAGATAAGAGAAGCAGCACACTGACTGACTGCTGTTGCTTTTATTTCTTATGTTAATGTGCCAAAATAATAATAGTAATAATAATATTAGGGGGTCCCAAATCCCAAAAAGTCACTGTGATTGCAACTTAACCCAAACTCCTCTCTGTAAAATGGGAGGAGGAGTTACAAACAGGTAAAACATTGAAGATAAAACCTGTTTGTCCCAGATTCCATTTTAAACTCGACGGAGCAGTCGGAGTGTGCGTGTGTGTCTGAGTCAGGGTGAGTGTTAATACTAGACCTGCAAATAATGATTACTCTCATTATTGATTCATCTGCTGATTTTTATTCTGATTAATTGTTTAGTTTGTTATTTATGTGTGTGTGTGTGTGTGTGTGTGTGTGTCCAGTCGTCTCAGATTTGAGAAGATGAGTGATTTGGAGGAAGAGGGGGACAGATCCAGCTGTCTGTCTTTGAAGAGTAAGTCTAATCCTCCATTCTTCAGTAATGAGCCTGGACCCTCAGACACAAAGTAAGAGACTGTTTCTACTGTAAACTACAACACTGTATTTTTATAATGACATGAGGTGTTGTTGTAGTCACTCACTGGGGATCAAAGTCCTTTAAATGTGTGTATCTACTGATACAGGGTGTGACCTGATACTTATATTTACCTAAATATTGACAAAAATGTGTATCTGACATTGTAATAACAGCTGTAGCTGCTGAATCTGACACACCTTAGTGCTCCAAGGTGATCCAAAAACTGGTTCAGCTTCATTGCCATGATACAGTAAAAGATAACAGAGTGAAATTCCTTCAAGCTGCACATGCAGAACATGTATACAGCACAGCGGAGTACAGTAAAGTAAGTCAATAGAATAAAGAAGCATAGGACATTATAGTTAAGAAGTACAGTAGAGTAGTGTAAAGAATGCTCAAGGTACAAAGTTGGGCTATACTGCCATTACAAACTCTTCACTCCTACAATAAACATGTTTCCAGCTGTAGGTAAAATGTTCAGAGATGCAGATGGAAAAATAAACACAACTATTTGTTGTTATTATCAAATCTTGATCATGTGTCATGTTAATGTTACAAGGTCTAATGATATGTGTAAAACATGTGTTGTTTCCACAGACAGAGAGCAGAGTCTCCAGTGTCCAGCTGTCTGTCTTTGAAGAGGGACCGGTCTTTGGACAGACTTACAACCTTCAGTGATGAACCTGGACCCTCAGACACAAAGTAAGAGACTGTTTCTACTGTAAACTGACCTGATATGATTCCGTTTTTAATATTATCTGATAATCTACACTACAGCACTGTGTTTTTATAATGACATGAGGTGTTGTTGTAGTCACTCACTGGGGATCAGAGTCCTTTAAATGTGTGTATTCACTGATACAGAGTCTGACCTGATACTTATATTTACCTAAATGTTGATTAAATGTGCATGTGACACATTGTGATAACAGCTGTAGCTGCTGAATTCGACACACTTTTGTGCTTCTAGATCCAAACACGTGCTCAAGGCACAAAGATGCAGATGGAGAAATAAACATAACTATTTGCTGTTATTATCAAGTCTTGATCATGTGTCATGTTAATGTTACAAGGTCTAATGATATGTGTAAAACATTTGTTGTTTCCACAGACAGAGAGCAGATTCTCCAGTGTCCAGCTGTCTGTCTTTGAAGAGTGACCGGTCTTTGGACAGACCTATAAGCTTCAGTAATGAACCTGGATCCTCAGACACAAAGTAAGAGACTGTTTCTACTGTAAACTGACCTGAAGAAGTGTTCAGTGTTCAAATTCAATGTGTTTTATCAGTTTCCTGTTCAGTGGCTCAAAATTTGTGAAGAGAATATGTAGATGTGTACAAACAGCCTGCTGACTTCTCACTGCAGCAGGAAACTGAGTCTGAAATTTAACATTTGAAAATAGCAGGTGCATAATCTGCAGCACTGTTTCATTGGACACACAAGAAAGTAGAGAGACTATAACAGAAACAGTGCGGGACAGAGAGCTGAACCAGGGCTACAGTCTCAGCTCCACCATGTTTAACATTTATACTGTGTAATTAGCAACATCACCAGAACAGTCAGACGTTCCTTGTCTCAGCCTTTCTGACACAGGAATTAAACACCAATTCTTTGCAGATGATCTAATACTGTCAGCTCCGTCTAAGAAAGCATTACAACAGCAACTGGATCAGCTGCAGATCTTCAGTCAGACCTGGGCCCTGATGGTTAATCTGAAAAAGACTAGAATTATTGTCCTCAAGAAGCGACCCAGGTGTCAGGGAAGCCCAATCAGGTTCCTACTGGGCTCAACTGACATAAAACACAGACACAGCTACACATATTTGGGACTAAGAAAAACCCTAAGAGGAAAAAATCTGACCATTAATGATCTGAGAGACAAGGAAATGAGAGCTTTTTATGCTATAGAAAAAGTCTACCTGTTAGAATCTGGCTCGAAATATTGACATCTATAATCAAACCCGCATTACTGTATGGTAGAGAAGTGTGGGGTCCTCTTGTAAATCAAGACTTTGAAAAATGGGACAAACACCCAGATGAAGTCCCACACATTGAGATTTTCAACAGTATACTCAGAGTCCACAGAAACACCCCTAATAATGGACGCTGAGCTGAACTCAATTCCCCCTTGTAATTAGGATTCAAAAAAGAGCAATCAAATTCTACAAACACCATAAAACAAGTGACCCCAGAGGAGTGCGAGGAGTCCTCTCAGCCAGCTGGTCCTGAGGCTCACCTCCTCCAACCAAACCTCACACAATCCAGCCCAACCAAATTATATCTTAAGGAAAAGAAAACGACGTCAACTATTGGACATCTACCACAAAAACCCAAAACAAACGTCAATACTATTTGGCCTTAAAACAGACAGAACACAATGGCAAACTTACTGCTGTTACAAATCAGAAACTGAGCTGGGGGGCACTTTGGCTGAAGGCTCTCGAACCCATGGTGGTCAAGTGGGAAGGAGCAGAGGTGGATTTAAGAGTATGGGAGTGTGTGTAGATTTAAAAGAGTTCAGAAAGATACAGAGGGGCTGGGTTATGAAGGGCTTTAAATGTGAGAAGCACAATCTTGAAATCCACACAGTATTTAACAGGAAGCCAGTGAAGCTGCAGGAGTGATGTGATCTATGAAGGGGATTCTAGTAATGACACAGGTGGCTAATTTATGTTAATGAAAACACTTGAGAGGGAGACCAAAGAGGACAGAGTTGCAATAATAAATATGGGATGCAACCAAAGAGTTAAGGGGGATAGCAGTGTTGTGAGGTGTCTGCGACAGGTGGAGACGAAAGCACGCAGACCTCGAAGCATTATTGGTGTGCCTCAGAGGACAATGTACTGTCCAGGATGACACTCAACCTAAGGGGATGGACAGACTTCGATGCCCATGCCCATCTTCTGACACTTCAGCAGTTAAAGGATGAATGATGAGAGGATGAATTTGCTGAGACAAGTAATTAATCTAAAACTAAAGACTAATTAAAACTAAAACCACCTGAGGAGCAATTGCTTCTCATCAAGAACAGTTTGACTTCAGGGAAATGTTGAAAGAAATGAGGAAGCTTTGAGCCTTTTGAAAGTTGTCTCACAGTGGAGCGGGACATTACTCAGGAGGATTTCATGAAGCTCCACCATGAGATAATTTAACTGCCAGTGTCTCAGGGTCTAAAGAATGTGTTCATCTCCACAGAGAGAAGAAGAGGAGTCAGCTGTCCTGCTGTGCTTTGTCCTCTACCAGCTGTGGATACTGGTTCTGCAGACAGTGCATCACCTCACACTGGGACCAGTCTGCTTCATCAGGCGACTCATCCTGTCCTCAGTGTGGGAAAAGATCCAGAACAAGAGCTGGACGGCAAACAGCCAGTCAGACCATCACTGTACAAAGTAAGACTGTACATCTGTCCTCTGATGTCATCATGTCTGAACACAGGATTCTTCTTAGTTTATTTGTTGTGTTGTTCAGCATCCACATTAAAGATTGTTATTAAAGTCATACAATTTTAAACTCTTTAATTTAATGTTGGTCATGAAAATAATCATCAGCGTCTCTTTTCCTTTAGTCTCACAGTGTTCCTTCTCTTTCAGCAGGTGGTGGTCTGCAGGAGGTTTTAGATGAACATAAGATCAGTCTGAGGAAGAGATGTGAACATGTGACTGAAGGAAGTGATGAAACAGGAAGTGAAACCCTCCTCAACAGGATCTACACTGAGCTCTACATCACAGAGGGACAGAGTGAAGAGGTTAATACCCAACATGAGGTGACACAGCTTGAGATAACTTCCAAGAAGATCCTCCATGACACTTGAATCAAGTGTCATGAAATTTTTAAAGCTTTATCTGACCAACAGAAACACATCAGAGTCGTTCTGACGAATGGCGTCGCTGGCATTGGAAAAACCTTCTTAGTGCACAAGTTCACTCTGGACTGGGCCGAGGGTTTGGAAAACCAAGATGTCAGTCTGGTGATTCTGCTTTCGTTCAGGGAGCTGAACTTGATCAAAGATGAGCAGTACAGTCTTCTCATGCTGCTCCGTGTTTTCCATCCAACATTACAGAAGGTCACAGCAGAGGAGCTCGCTGTCTGTAAAGTTCTGTTCATCTTTGACGGCCTGGATGAAAGCAGACTGTCTCTGGATTTCCACAACAATGAGGTTGTGACTGATGTCACACAGAAGTCATCAGTCAACGTGCTGCTGACAAACCTCATCAAGGGGAATCTGCTCCCCTCAGCTCTCATCTGGATAACTTCCCGACCTGCAGCAGCCAATCAGATCCCTCCTGCATGTGTTGACAGGGTAACAGAAGTACGAGGCTTCACTGATGCCCAGAAGGAGGAGTACTTCAGGAGGAGAGTCAGTGATGAAGAGCTGTCCAGCAGAATGATCTCACACATCAAGACATCCAGGAGCCTCCACATCATGTGTCTAATCCCAGTCTTCTGCTGGATCACTGCTACAGTTCTGGATCACATGTTGAGTACAGAGCAGAGAGGAGAGCTGCCCAAGACCCTGACTGACCTGTACTCACACTTCCTGCTGGTTCAGACAAAGAGGAAGAAGCAGAAGTATGATGAGGGACATGAGACAGGTCCACAGGAGCTGACGGAGGCTGACACTGACATTCTTCTGAAGCTGGGGAGGCTGGCGTTTGAACATCTGGAGAAAGGAAGCATCATGTTCTACCAAGAAGACCTGGAGCGCTGTGGTCTTGATGTCACAGAGGCCTCGGTGTACTCAGGAGTTTGTACAGAGATCTTCAAAAGAGAGTGTGTGATCTTCCAGAAAACAGTCTACTGCTTTGTTCATCTGAGCATTCAGGAGTTTCTGGCTGCAGTCTACCTGTTCCACTGTTTCACCAACAGGAAGACAGAGGTACTGAAAAACTTCCTTGGGAAAGACCAGGATAATTACAGATTCCTTGATGTTTTACTGGAGAGAGCCATGAAGAAATCCCTCCAAAGTAAAAATGGTCACCTGGACCTGTTTGTCCGCTTCCTTCACGGCCTGTCTCTGGAGTCCAACCAGAGACTATTGGGAGGCCTGCTTGGTCAGACAGACAACAGTCCAGAGATCATCCAGAGAGCCATTAACAACCTGAAGGAGATGAACATGTCCAAAATCTCTCCTGACAGAAGCATCAATGTCTTCCACTGTCTGCAGGAGATGAACGACCACTCAGTACATCAGGAGATCCAAGAGTTCCTGAAGTCAGAGAACAGGTCAGAGAAGAAACTCTCTGAGATCCACTGCTCAGCTCTGGCCTACATGCTGCAGATGTCAGAGAAGGTTCTGGATGAGTTTGACCTGAAGAAGTACAACACATCGTGGGACGGACGACAGAGACTTATTCCAGCTGTGAGGAACTGCAGAAAGGCTCTGTGAGTCCAGATGTGATTAATATCATAAATCATTGTAGATTAGTAGTTTAATTCTTCAAATATACACACAATTTTTTTTATTCTTAAAATATGTTCCACTTGTTTGTTACAAAAATATGTGTCTGTTATCACAGATGTTCTTGAGCTGTTTCAAATGCTGTGTAAACATTGTAGATTTTTCAGTTGGATGTGTTCATAGCTATCAGGTTTATGAAATTGAGTTATTCTGTTCATTTCTAATAATTGTTTGTTTTTCACCTTTGTATGATGGAGGCAACAGTGAACTTGGTAAAACAAATGAAGAATTTTAGAAGTTGTGGTTGAGGTTTTATCCTGAAATGCTTTTAATAAGCTTTAATTTGTCATTTTCTTTAAAAAAAAAAAAAAAACAAACTCAACTACCATCACTCAAATCAAAACAGGATATGTCAAACTGTTGAGTCATCAAATGCGTGAAGTCAGTATAAAGTGTCTTCCTCTATAATAACATATTTTTAAATATGTATCATAACAGACTTTCTGGCTGTGGAATCTCAGAGAGTCACTGTGAAGTCTTGGCCTCAGCTCTGAAGTCCAACACCTGCGACTTGGAAGAGCTGCACCTGAGTGACAACTACCTGCAGGATTCAGGAGTGAAGCAGCTGTGTGCTGGACTGGAGAGTCCAAACTGTAGACTGGAGACTCTGAGGTCTGTAGAAGGTTGACATGATGATGATCCACAATAACACAATGAAAAAGTCACTCCACTCATTTTAGGGAAAAGCTCATTGATTGGGACATAGTAATGTTGAGCTACAAATTCAAAACCTGAACACATCTGATGGATTATTAATGACATTTATCTACATAATTTTTCTTTATTCAGATTGAGTTGGTGCACTTTGTCAGAGATCAGCTGTGATTCTCTGGCCTCAGCTCTGAGATCCAACCCCTCCCATCTGAGAAAGCTGGAGCTGAGCTATAACAACCTGCAGGATTCAGGAGTGAAGCTGCTGTGTGATTTTCTGGAGAATCCACACTGTATACTGGAGACTCTGAGGTGTGACCGTCTTTTACATTTTACATTTAATTAACAACTGGATCTATTATTTGTACATACAAACATATACTATTTTTTTCATCAGGTCACAAGCAGCCATCAGGTCCCTGTATGACTAAAGTGAGAGCTGTGTCCACATACTCGGTGTTAAGTCAAACACCGTTTTGGCGGGCACTGGCCCCTGCCATTGTTGTCCCTTGTCACTGATCCTGTTTGTGATATTCATGGACAGGATCTCAAGGTGCAGCTGGGGGCAGTCAGGGGTCCAGTTTTGGGACCTCAGAATTGCATCTCTGCTTTTTGCAGATGATGTGGTTCTGTTGGCTTCATCACACTGTGATCTCCAGCATGCACTAGAGCAGTTTGCAGCCGAGTGTGAAGCGGTCGGAATAAGAAACTACGTCCCAACCTTCATCTATGTTCGTGAGCCCTGGGGAGTGACTGTAAGAATGAGATTGCAGATACAAGCGCCCAAAATGAGTTTCCTCTGTAGGGTGGCTGGGCTCAGCCTTAGAGATGGGGTGAGGAGCTTGGACATCTGGATGGAGCTCGGAGTAGAGATAGAGAAGACGCCTCCTGCGTGCCTCCCGTTAGAAGTGTTCCAGGCATGTCCCACTAGAAGGAGGCCCTGGGGCTGAACTAGAAAACGCTGGAGCGATTATATATCTCATCTGGGCTGGGAATGCCTCAGGATCCCCCAGGAAGAAGGCTGACATGATGATCCACTATAACACAATGACAAGGTCACTCTACCCATTTAGGGAAAAGCTCATTAAATTGGACATAATAATGTTTGGGCTACACATTTAAAACCTGAACACATGTGATTGGATTATTATTTGTATTAACATTATTCAGATTGAGGTCCTGCAGTTTGTCAGAGATCAGCTGTATTTCTCTGGCCTCAGCTCTGACGTCCAACCCCTCCCATCTGAGAGAGCTGCAGCTGAGTAAAAACAACCTACGGGATTCAGGAGTGAAGCTGCTGTGTGATTTTCTGGAGAGTCCACATTGTAGACTGGAGAGTCTGAGGTAATTTCATTGACTGTCTGTTACAGTTATCAATTTTGCATATTTAAGTAACAATTTGTTCATTTATTCATCTTTTATTCATCTAACATAGATAACTTACACCCAGATGATTTTATATTTCCATTTGTTATCTGTGTAATTATTCTTGTATAAACTGATCTGCAGTCACAACATACAGAAACGTCCACTGATTACATGCA
The DNA here is from genome assembly GCA_026686955.1 of Epinephelus cyanopodus. Classification (NCBI taxonomy): domain Eukaryota; kingdom Metazoa; phylum Chordata; class Actinopteri; order Perciformes; family Serranidae; genus Epinephelus; species Epinephelus cyanopodus. The sequence goes on from CM048920.1 coordinate 10,316,767, forward strand.
TGAGGTATTGCCAGAAAGAAAACTCCCTGTTTCTTGTGAAAGTGTCAGAAACACTCTAGGTGATACAGAGACAGAGTAACGGGCCTCTGAAGTCAGTAAAAAAATTGAAGATTTTGCCTAAAATAAAATAAAAAATGTGTTTCAACTGTCTGTGGCTTCATCTGAGCAGATAAATGACACTGTGGGGCTGTAGGCACACTATCAATGAACATTTGTTTTAAATATAAAGAAGATTGCTCGAAGTATGACCATTCTACAGTGTTTTTTCCATGAAAAAAAACAGGCAGAGCTCCAAATGACAAGAGCGCTCACTCGGCTTCAAAACAGTACTATCAGTGATCAAACAAGAGCTTCCTGAATCCGGCAATACCAAACATTACATGGTTTGATGGCGTAACGTGCCTGGGAGATATCATTTAACAGAGGAGGGGGCGGAGTGAGGACGTCGGCATCCTGCTGTAGTTAGAGAGGTTAAACTTAAAATTTACATGCTGAAAGAGCTGGATTTTGCTGGAGTGGTTCAGTGTACGAGCTTAAATTGCTTTTATTGTATGCCAACTAGCTGAACCAGCATTTGTCATTATGACTAAATTAAAAAGTCGCCTAAATCAGCAACCTGTGCTGATTGCATCACAGCACTAAATCCAACCTGTATTAGTAATAAACTATATGACAACTTGATTAACATTAATATGTTTGTAAACGGACTAGCAACAGTGTCTGACAGGCTTTGAGCTGCACACCGCAACTTGAAGGAGATCAGATTTCACTAGAGGTCGGAGGGGAAAGAGCGGTAACTGCTATGTTTTGTTTACTAGAAAATTTTTGTTGTTTTGGTTGAGATGAGACATGGCAGCTTACATCTGTAAAATTGTGCATTTTCATTTTTATTGTAAAAAATTATCCTGAAGTCACAACAGACTTCTGTTCATGCACGCAGACACACACACACACACACACACACACACACACACACACACACACACACACACACACACACACACACACAGCATATTTCCAGCATATCAAGTTTGTATTGATCCCCTAATTCCAAACTTGACTGAGATCATCAGCATGTTATTAATCTGTGTTGACATGAATAGGGAAAAACTCATTGATTAGGACATAGTGATGTTGAGCTACATATTTAAAAATCTGAACACATCTGATTGGATTATGAATGACTCATCTACATCATTTATTCTTTATTTAGATTGAGTTCCTGCAGGTTGTCAGAGATCAGCTGTGTTTCTCTGGCCTCAGCTCTTAATTCCAACCCCTCCCATCTGAGGGAGTTGGAGCTGAGAGGAAACAACCTACAGGATTCAGGTGTGAAGCTGCTGGGTGATCTTTTGGAGGATCCACACTATAGACTGGAGACTCTGAGGTCAGTAGAGGGTTGGATTCAGTTAATGATGGTTTCAGCAGTATTGTACTAAACACAGTTAGAATCAAAGCAAAGATCCAGTATTTCCTGTAAACTTTGGACAGAAAGACAGAGAAAACAGAAACTTGGTGTGATCATGTGCTTGAGCTGATGTGAAGACGACTGTTGTTGCGTTCATGTCTACAGGAAGCTGGATTAAAGCTGACAGCATCACAACATGTATAGAGACAGCTGTCCTCCTTCATCAAACTGTCTCACCATGTAATCTAAGCTTGAAAGGAACCCATTATGTTTTTTCCTTATTTTGTGTCATACATAATGTTACAATGTTGGATGTTCATACTAAACGTGGCCAAAATTTTAAATAATGAGGTTAATGTATGTAAAAGTAATCCCTATGAGATTAGCTGACATCTGCTTGTGATATTTTTCTTTATATGGTCATTTGCTTCAGTCACGCTGCAGCAAACGTTCACATTACATACGCTGCTACATTTAATTTAATAAGTTTATTTGTATCAGGGACAATGTACAAAATAACATAAGTCTCGAGATGAGAGAAGATGCTTTGTACCAGATTTAGCTTACTAGCTACTTTCCATCCGTAGTCCCTGGGCAGGTGAGTAAGAACAAAGAGAGAAAGGACAGAAATTGTCAACTTACATAACAGACCAAACAACCATACAGATATGCGTATATACGCCCGCTCACACATCACTAACACTCATTGCTAACAGGTGTAAAACATATTTCATATCAGAATGAAATAGAAACATACAGTTATTAAAATATTTCATTCTTTGACAAAGTTAAAAATAATTTAGGTTTAAGATTAATGCTGACATGACTGGTTACTTAGGATCCATTTTTTGATGTCCCGGGAAAAAACGTTGAAGTCTGTACAGAGTTTCAGATTAGTTGGGAGATTGTTCCACGATTTAACAGATTTGAAAGAAAAAGCAGATTGGGCAAAGGCAGAGCTACGCTTAGGCATGTTACAATCTCCACTTGAGACAGATCTTGAAGCTCTGATGGAGTGTTCAGAACGGAGTTTAACAAAGATTTTCAATGGGGAGGAGCAACATTATGGATTATTTTGTACACTAAACGGACATCAGAATACATCATTAAGTTATCGAAGCTAAGCATTTTATATTTCTTAAGTATTTCACAGTGATGGTACTGTCGTGATTTTCTGTCTAAGATTTTCAGGGCTTGCTTGTGGAGTGACCTGATGGGATTCAAGACAGATGTACTTGCCTGAGACCAACAGGACATACAATAATTATAATGAGACAAAATCATGGCATTGAAATAAGTTTTAGAGGCTTCAACAGTTAATGAATTCCTGATGTTTCTAAAGTTTGACAAGTTATATTTTAGTGTATGGCTCATTTTTTTGATATGGCTTTTGAATGTGAGAGTGGGATCTAATATCACACCCAGGTATTTGAACTCATTAACATTTTTTATTATTTCTCCATTGACATAAATATTTGGAAAAACCGTATTTCGTTGCTTGTTTGAGAAATACATGGTTACTGTTTTATTAGTATTTAGGGTGAGACGGGAATACTGAAGCCACTGTGTAACTTTTTCCATTGCCATTGACAACTTAGCAGCCACTTCTTCAGGATCTTTCCCAGTAGTGTACAAAACCGTATCGTCCGCATACATCAGGGTCCCTACTCCATCACACACAGATGGAAGGTCATTAATGTATGCGCTAAACAGCAGCGGTCCTAAGATGGAACCCTGCGGCACCCCCAACACACAGGCTTTTAAAGACGATGTTTTATCATTAATCCGCACACACTGAGAGTGGCCGAGTAGATAGGACTGGATCCAATTTAATACATTAACTGAAAGTTTAAATGATGACAGCTTTGAGAAAAGCACTGAATGATCAACTGTATCAAATGCCTTTCGTAGATCTAGAATTAAGGCACCCACCACCCCTCCTTTATCAAGGCTGCTTTCAATGACTTCTAGGAAGTAGCAACATGCAGTTTCGGTAGAATGGTTTGCTCTAAACCCAAACTGCATAGGATGCAGTAGGTTTTCTTTATTTAAATGAGCTACCAGTTGTTCAGCAACTGTCTTTTCAATAACTTTGGAGATAGCCGGAAGTATATTGATCGGTCTGTAGTTGCTCACTTCCTGTCTGTCACCTGATTTATGGACAGGAGTCACAATGGCAGTCTTCAGAGTGCTAGGAAATATGTTTTCATTCAGTGACAAATTTATAATTTGAGTGATGGAGGTAGTTAGGACATTCTTGTGTTTTTTAAGACAGACAGTATCAATTCCCCCAAATATCTTTGGCCTTTGAATTTGACAACGATGATAAAATTTTATTTACCTTTGCTTCATCTACATTTTTAAAAAACATGGCATTTGCCTCATTAGTTGGAACAATAGGGAGTTGTATTGGAGGGAGATTACCTCCCAATTCTATAACAGAGTTGAGAAAGTAATCATTAAAACCATCTGCAATAGCTAAACTGTCAGTCTGTATGCTACCATTTAATTTAAGTTCTATAGGGGCACTTTTAGGGCAAGCTCTTCCACTGAGTTGATCTATGCCTTTCCACAACAGTTTATAGTTTCCTTTTGCTTGTTTAATTATCTCAAGAAAGAAATTGGCTTTTGCCTTTCGAAGCTGCCCTATGACCTTATTTCTAAGGCTTTTAAATATCAGGCGATCTGTTTCCAAGCCAGATTTTAAGGATTTTTTTTAGTGCTGCATCTCTTGTCTTCATTAGGTGGGATAAGGTGTCATTAAACCAGGGTAAAGTTTGTTTACTTTGCTTGACAAGCACTGTTTTAGTGTATTTAGACAGAAGTGTACTAAATGTTGATATCAAATCCACACAGGCCTGCTCACAGCTCACATTATTACATGTAGCTACATACATACATCAGGGAAACATGTAATCTTGGTCATTGATGTTAATTTCTCCCAGCATTCAGATCATAATCCTCTTGGAACATATTGGGTTTAGAAGCTTTTATTGGTGATTTTTGACGCTATTCTCTGTTTCTGTTATTCTCTAGCTGACCAATCAGAGCAAACAAGAGCTTTTCAGGAGGGAGGCTTAAAGAGACAGGCACTAAAATGGAGCATTTGAGACAGAGGATGAATACAGGTGTTCCAGCACAGACAGTTTGAGGAAAATAAACATGTTCTAGTATCAATCAATCAATCAATCAATCAATCAATTGATCAAACAATTTTATTTATAAAGCCCAATATCACAAATAACAATTTGCCTCAGATGCTTTACAGCATAGGACATCCCTCTGTCCTTAGGACCCTCACAGCGGATAAGGAAAAACTCCCCATATAAACCCCTTTAACAGGGAAAAAAATGGTAGACACCTCAGGAAGAGCAACTGAGGAGGGATCCCTCTTCCAGGACGGACAGACGTGCAATAGATGTCGTACAGAATAGATTAATGTGATAAATTAACAGTAATCCGTATGACACAATAAGACAGAAAGAGAGAGAGACAGAGAGAGATGCAGGACAGACGGTAATGACAGTAGCTTACAACAACATTAATGAAACATTAATAATATTACAATAATAATTATGGCTATTGTGGTACAATATCTTGTAGGTATAAATTAATATCTGATAGTATACATATGTGACAAAACCATATGTGTTTAATAACAGTAGAAGTATGACTAATAATAACATCAGCAGTAGGAGGCATCTAGCAGGACCACGGCAGCAACACAACCACACACATCTCCATCCAGGCACCGCTGCAATATAAATTAACCTGCGAGACAGTGGAGCACAAAGGCTAGAAACCTTAAATACAAGTATGAACCTGAACATAATCATAACAGATCCTCTTTAAAGTGTTTGTTCTCGTCATCTCTGCCACAGCTCTAAGATCAGTCTGTGTGGAGCCTGCAAATTAGTGGCTCTGATTTCAAAGAAGCATCATTACATTTAGTAACCATGTAGTCAACAGAACCTCTGCTGAGGTCCAGGAATCACAGCTGACGTGTTGTTGTTCAGTTGTTACTTGTGTACTGGGACTAGGACAGTAGTCTTATTAAACGGCCTAGTTGTGCTATAAAATGGCTCGACATAACTGTGCATGTAAATTAAATTTATGACTTCTGTTGTCTGTCTTCTTCTCTCATCAGCTAGAAACTGATCTCTGGCAGTATGAGTGATGTGGAGGTGAGGTGGATGTGGTGAGAGAATCAGCTGCATCCTGATGATCCAGAGAGGTTGAAGCAGCTGCATCAGAGACTCTGACTGGACCATGTTACTGAGAGGTAGAGTGGAGAGCTTCATCCAACACTGACTGACAGAAGAATCCCAAGTGGACATGATTCTCAGTGCTGCAGTCTCAGACAACCAAAACCAGAGTGATGTGATCAGAAGGGGAGGGGGGTCTTGCAATGGTATTATCATCTTTTTGAGTCTGAACACCTCAAAACTATATCTTTAATCAATGTGAAAAGACAACTGTCGACTTTTTTTTATTTGAGCTCTTGCTTTTGGTTTATATGAACCAGTTTGGTTGAGACGCAGTTTGTTAAATGTGTAAAAGTTACATTTTGTACCAGAAAACAGTGGGATGATTGATGTGGCCAAATAAATCATAAAATTCTCAGCAAATAATCAATATGTGAAGAGTTCATTTCTTTCTAATCCAGTGAATAGTCCTCCTTCATGAGATGTCCTACAGGTCAACTCAAAGCAATGATTATTGCATTCTGCTTCAAAACTTCTTTCTAAATGAAGCACAGTGTCAGAGGGTCACAGGACTCCCATGCAATCAAACATATCCCAACATTCTGCACAACCTATCTTGTGAGAGTGGCAACTCAGCTCTAGTCCATCTGACGACTAAGTACAGGAACAGAGTAAACATTGAACATGACCTTAGAGCTACTTTGTAAACCATCACCCATGACTTTGAGACTCTTACGAACAACAAAAAACATTCTGTGGAAGTTAGTCTGTGCTTACAGCTTTCCAGTTGAGAGTGAATTATATCAATTACACTGTTTTCCTTGAGTATCTCAAAATAAAAATGATTCTTGACATGACCTGATGTTTGTCGTGTGTTTTTGGCTCAGTAAGCAACTGCCTGATGGATGCAATGACAGACAGGTCATCAGATATCTTCTTTTCAAGATGATTCGGTGAGATGTCTCTAAGGTAGACAGTTTCAAAAATTTGATATCCTAGTACATGAAAGCACAAGGTTTTATTTCTTGCAGCAGTTCTGCGATTTATTTAAAATCACCAACAGATTTGGGAATTTTGGTTGACAAGTATGTAAAACTGCATGCTCTGAACAATTTGGAGCATGATATGTTCCATACAGGATTAGAATATACATTCTGGGGCAAATTCACAAAAGATTGCTCAACTTTTTAGATGGCTAAACCCTACACAAGTAAGATAAAAGAAACCATGTAATTTTTTAAATCACCTTCAAATGGTGAAATGCACACCTATCTTGCCCTTTATGCAAGCTGATCAGATGTGTGTGGTGTGTAGCAGTCCCTCAATCTTTAGTACTTGCTGTCATTTCTTTTTTCCCCAAGTTGTTTCAGCTGGATGTCACAATTGCTGATTGGAGTGTTATTCAGATCACCTGTTGTGCAGGGTGTGGGGACTGACTCCTAAATAAAAATTGAGAGCAGCTTGGTGCATCTCCCCTCTGGGCCAATCAGGGTGTGATGATGTCATTTCTTTAGGATTTAAGAGAGGTGAGGAAATACACACTCAGGACATTCTGATCCTTCCTCGACCGAATGCAGACCTCATGTTAGCAGATATTGTCAGACAGAAACATGGTTTCTGAGTTTACTCAGTGGAGGAAATATTAAAGACCACCTTTCCACTAGTCTGCCTGCATCAGGGCAGATCTTTGTGCAGTTCATGCAAGAGTTTACTTGCTGAACATATTCCCAACAGTTTGTTCATTGGTTTATTTTATCATTAATGAGGCATTTTGTCACTGTGAAGGCATTTGTGAGATTTGTTTCTCCAGCTAAATAGTTTTTGTATTATGTGGTAGGGAACTGGTTCTCAGGCTTCTTCCTGATCACCTGAAATGTGCGGAATCAGTCCTGCCACATATGGACTCCCAATCAAAACCAACTGAATGCCTGGGGCGTAGCCAGGATTGATAAGAGTATCAAGTCCTAATCCCCCCTGGTGCAACCCCATCACCCTAAACAAAGTTCTGACTTTGCCCATCACAAAGAGACAGGGCTTAGCTAAGGGTCAGTTATCAGTATGCTGGCTGCCTAAGTCCCCTCTAAGCTTACAATGACATGGTTGAGGACCCTAGAAAATAACCACAGCATTTCAATCAATGTTGAGTTGCAAATCTGGAAATGATGAAATAACCACACGGTTTGAAATGCATGCTCATAAAGATTTTTATTTCAAATTCAAATTATGCATGAAAAGGAGTTGCTGTAGACAGAGTCGCCTGAGCAATGGAGCAAGCTGAGCAGATGCACCCCGACTATTACACTTGGGGGAGCAGAGGTGTGTTTTTGCTACTTTGGATAAGTGGATGCAGTGTGAATTAAAAACTACATTTCCCATCCTAACCAAAGCTGTTTTCTCATATGAACTCAGACTGTGTTTAAAGATTCAGACCTGGATGTGACCCTTCACACACACGACAGGAGATTTTCTGTGACAGACACATTCTCACCATGGATGTATAGAGACCTGGATACAGTATTGGTGGTGGAGCCCCATTCATTCCTTTTGATGTTATAAATGAAGCCAAAGATGTTTGACCTTCATGCAAAACATAACCTGGAGCTTGTGCATCACTGGGCCCACAGAGCAGGTGTGTTGCGCTAGGTACCCTCCCGCGTCTGTTTTAGATGTTCACGTACAGCATGTCGATTGTTTCTTTCACTAGATACACCTCTGTTTTTACAGGAAATGCAGTTTCTGCTCTCTAAATGCATACTTTGAAAAAAAAACCTCACAACATAGGTAAAATACTTAGTCCTTAGTTTGATTTCCTTCGGCTTAGGCAACAAAAGCACATGGTTAGATTAAGAAAAAAACATGATGGGTTGTCTTAAAATTCACATGTGAAACAAACAGTGGCCTCTTTGGTGACAGTCTGCAGTTTGAAGTTAACATGAGCAGAAGTCTTGCTGAAACTCAGATGAGCTATTAAAATCCAGGTGTTTCTAATGAAATGTGTCATTAATGTGAATAGGTGCCACATTCACATTTCACGAGGATACTTCTACAAACAAAAGACACAAAGGAGGACTAAGTAAATCATGCCTACGTGTGTGACTCAGCAGAGATAACATTAAATGAGAAGCTAATCTGCAAGAGAGTAAATATTTGCAAGCAAATCAGAATGTGTGAGAGCCCCACTGAATTACACGACATGATGTTTTGAAATTTTGAATTGTCACCTCTCACCTGAATTTCATGTATTCCTTTAAGGAAATGAAAAGATTTGCACTATAATTTGGAGTGTAAAAATTTACTGGAATGGAGAAATTTTCTTGCCGAGGATGTGTCTGTTATTGTAACAACTCACTTTAGATGAAACGTCTGCATGCCGAAAGCAGGCTGCCAGACATCAAGGCCCGATTATTAACTGCAAGTAACATTCTAACTAACCCTAACCCATTGCCCCAAACATAAAGGAGCTCTGCTCCTCTCATCCCTCTTCTTAGCGGCAGGATGTTAGCTTTCATTGTCCCTTTACTTCCTTTATGTATCCATGTGTCTGTTTTTACCATAGACTGTCTTAAAAGATGGACTATGTGTCTCCACTCCCTCCGTAAAAATTAAGTCAAAACATCATGGATACGTCTGCTGCCATTTCATGTGGGTGATATCACTTTGGAGCCAGAGTCTGTGCAGTAGCAGTCTCCACAGAGTTGTCAATCATGATGTCAAACCACCTTTGACCAGCACACTTGAACATTATAAGAGCTACCTAAAATAACAGATGGTTTTGGGTAAAAAATTATTTGGCATGCACTTTGATTTTTTTTCGCTTGGCCCATGTCCCATCTGCTAAACATTGAGGCAGCAGGGTTTATAACCTATACTGCATCCAGCCACCAGGGGGTGATCACTGTCATGTTCATCTTTATTGTACAGTCCATGTTTTATACTGACAGTCGCTGGCTGAATTTAAGTTGTTACATCTGTTTAAAGGGAAAGTTTGCTGATTTCCAACCAGCTCGGTGATCACAGTGTAGGAAGTATGTGCAGCAGGGAACTGCAAGTGTTTGGCTCTCCATTGTGCTATAAGCGCTGGAAGCTCGTTTGCTGGTGGAGGTCCACCGAACTTTTGCTTTCACACACTGCGATGACACAGAGCTGGTTGAAAATCAGCAAAGCTTCCCTTTAACTACCCATGTTGCTATTTTCCAAGCTACTGTATTTTCCATACTATGAATTTCATGGACCTTCAGTGACTGGACCGCCCCCCAACTCCCCGCTGGATCAACAAACTTTCTGGGGGGATATAATTCAGAGGGGCCGCGTGTATATCGCACAGAGGGCTGACTAGCAGTAGGCTGGCAGCCAGTCATCAGGCCTTGACATCTAGTTGCTCACTTTTGTCATGCAGAAGTGGGTGTGATTTCATGCAAAGTGGCTTGGTAAAATAATAGACATAGAGAGGAGACCCAGACCCTTCGCTCCTCCACTTTTAACTATAATTTGGTGCCCATGGTTGTAGAGATCATGACGAAATGTGATCTCTTGCCTTGTTAGTGCTGATTGCTCTCTCTGATCGGGACATCATGGAGTGGTGAGAGGAGATGGTAAATTGTGGGACGTCTGCCACTGTAATGAAAGACACATTTGGGACAGAACACAAACAAAGAACATGACAGTTTGCTTTAGATGCATCAACACGGTGAGTCATTGCTATGATGTGAACTAGTGCTGACTCTAATGTTTTACACTCACTTCTGTGAATCAGGACATGTCCTGTATGATCGGCACCTTTTCGATCTCCTGCTGTCTATTACTCCTGCCCATCCCTGCTCCCTGAGGAGCACCTTGGTCTGCAGCCATCATTAGATCGGCGTCAGCTTGGACTGCAGAGCGGGGAAGAGGCTGAGATACCAGGAGATGAGATATATCTGAGGACAAGCAGACAACAACGGTGACATTTCAGAGACAGGATAATATACAGTATGGTTGTATGTGATGTCTTGGTCCTGTCTGACTCCACACCTTCCAGACTGAGGAGGAAGAAGGCGTCGCCTCCTTTGATGAAGTTTCTGCTCTTTAGTCTGCTGTGGCTGATGAAATGTGACGATCCCATGCTTGGGCCTCGATAGTAAAAGCTGCCATTAGACTCATTTACTCGAGACCCCACCTTCTTGGGATTATCCCAGTAGTACCCAGTGCCTGTGGAGAAAGAGGTGCTGTGATTGTCTTTTTGACCAACAAAGCAACAATAAGGGGCGAGTCAGACTTGTTACACTACAAGTTATTCCCCCTTCTCTTACCATCAGTGGACTTCCTATTGGGGTCAGTGGTGACCATATGGTGCATGTTCATTTGTTGTCTGATGTCAGACTGCTGATCCATCAGGGCGATGGTTGCCTGTCGCCATGGACATGGCCACTTGAGTTTGTGATCATTAGGGCCTGAGGTCAGGCGGAAGTCGGTGGCCAAGTGCTCTGAACGGTCGCTTTTCCTGTTCATGTACACACTGACCTGTGGATCACAAAGCAGTATGAAGCAATCGCGTCAGCTATTGTTCTGACGACAAATGTAGCCTTTGAGGGCAAGCCAGTATTTCAGGGGATCTGTTTTAGCCCAGGGATATCCATTTAAATGATATCCAGACCAAGACTTTCTCTTTTGTGCACTGGTCATTGCTTACAGCTCGATAAGTAACATGAGACTCAAGATTGGAGATGGATGGATATTTCCACTAATTTGTAGAAACAGATACCTGCATATGAATGTGGATAAATAAAAGAAAAGATAACAAAACTAAATTGTTGTGGGACAATAGCTGATGGATTCCAAGACTGCATACAACCGAGCATGCACGGACTGGCTTTTGGGAGGTTTTAGAATTTTCCCAGTGGAGCTGTCTAGTGAGGGCCAACCCTGGCATTATATACCCTGTGTTAACAACTTAAAAAAAAACAAAAAAAAAACGACATGGTCACACTTATATTCTTACACTAGCTTTGCCTCGTCAGTTGTTAGCTCTCCCTGTCAGCTTGATCTGGGCTACTTGAGTGCATTTATCATGTGTGTCATTATATTAAATTTTACAATTCAATTTTATTTATAAAGCCCAATATCACAAATCACAATTTGCCCCAGAGGGCTTTACAGCATACGACATCCCTCTGTCCTTTGAACCCTCCCAGCAGATAAGGAAAAACTCACCCCAAAAAACCCTTTCAATGGGGAGTGTATGGGTGAACCACATTTGTAACATTAACTGATTTGACCATGGAGATGCGAGCGATGGCTGGTTTGACTGCAGCTGTGTTTTTGAACGTGCCCTGCAGGCGACTTAGTGGCTCCCTGCAGATGACTAAATGAGCACCCCTGCAAACAAAACCCCCTACAATATGATCAATACTATTTGGACTACAAACAAGGACTACAAATACCAAAGTCTTGTCCCGCTGCCTGCACATTCTGCATACATACGTCGATATCTGTAGAGATGAAGTAACATTAAAGTACTGTGCAAGCATGTTACAGTAATGTTAGTTCACTGACCATAAACTTAACACCTTGACAGAACAGCTGTTGTGCAATGATATCTAAGCAACTAGAACAACAACGAGTGACTCGAGCTTTGGTTTTCTTCAGCATCGAGAGAATCAGATATTTAAAAGGCATTTACCTGAAAGGAGTAACCTGCTGGTGACAGAAAGCGAGGGCTGTACAGTGGTTTTTCTGCTGACGTGGTGGCAAGCTGGCGGTTGATGTTGCGGACGTGCCAGGTGTGTTGAGGACACTTTGTGGATGACAGGTTAATGTCATCCAGCGAGAAACCTCCATTTGAACTTTTCTTCCCCCTCACACCCTCAAAAACCACACGGGCCTTCTGTGCCATATTCAGATTGATGTTGTGCAGTTCCCAGGAGCCCGTAACACCTCCTGTAAGGAGAACCGATAGAACAAAGATTACTCACTATGTAAATACCATGGTTGAGGTTGTAGGTGAAATATTTGAGTATTTGTTTTGATCTGAGCTGATCTATTATCTATATAAAATTGTTTTTTGATGTTGACCCTTGCTTTTAATGTTATCGGCCCATTTAATGTCCATTATCAGTTGTCAGGGGCACAGATTTGTGGTAGTTTGGCCTGGTTTCTTTCATCATGTTTACTGTTAAGCGGCGACCTCTAGTGGCCGGAGAATTATACCATAAAACAGAAACAAAAAGTAATCCCTTCAAAAGACAATAGCTGTATTCAGATTGGCAGCTCTTTAAACTGTAACAAAATACAGTTACTTTGTATTTTAAGTATATTATGGGCTAGGCGTCCTTATGTGCCTGCTGTTGACATTGTGGGATGCCCAACCAAGGCCAGGATGTCAACAAAAGCACACACAGTCAGATTTAGAAAAAAACCTGATGGTTTGGCTCTACATTCATACGAGATGCAAACACTGGCTTCCTGGGTGAAAGTCTGGGGTTTGTGGGACCCAATCCACCACACCTCCCACCCACCTCTGTGGACTTTCTAGCTCCTTATATAGCATCATTATTGGCAGCGTTTCTGCTATCTGCCTGCATATCATATCACTACGACGGACGTTGTCCTGCTGACCAGCAGTGTATTATAACACCGCAAAAGGTTCTATCCGGCTTCGTTACACACTGACGCCACCCAGCGGCATCTCATACCACTGTGAAAGGTGGCTTTTAGCATCAGCGTTTGATGGTACTTAAAGACTTTGGAATTAGAGCGGAACTGAACTGACATACCCAGTGTAATTCATGTTACATAACGGTCATAACAGTTGTACTTATTCTAACCCAAACTGTGATCTCTTCCTATCCCTGACTGTGTAGTTTTAGTGCCTAAACCAAACGAAAGTGAAAGTAGAGAGTAGTTGAGTTCTCAACAGGCCAAAAAAATTACAACCCAAACTTTGCCAATCCATGTGAGCTGAAGCCCCAACTCCAGTCTGTCTGAGATTAGCACATAAAATACTGAGCCCAGACTTGACTAAACTGGACCCGTAAAAACACTACTCAGCCTCTAACGTCCAGGACAAATGGGCTGCATGGAGGCACAAGTCATGCATGTCTCCAATGGAAAATGGACCAGCTCAGTGGATCACCAACTCTCCACACTGTATTTCCACGCTAGAGAAGCTCCCTGCTCTAAATTAAATAAAAACAGAAATAAATTTGTCTTTTCCACAGCCTGAGTCCTGCCCAACCCGGCCAATCAGCGCACATTTTTAGCCAATCCATCGGGCTCGGGTTGAGATTAAGTCACTTGAGTCACTTAAGTCACCAACCTCCAAATCTGGCATATGGAGGCTTTAATTATAACAACATTGTATAAAACACACAACATGCAATATTTCATTTGTTACCTGAAATTCTCTTGAAGAACTTCAGTTTACCGCTGGGGTTGGCCTTGTCATACTGTCGCACCTTGATATTGAGAAAATCATCAGCTGCCCCGCTGTTATAGAGGAAGAACTGCAGACACTGGGCTCCAGGTTTGGGGTAAAACCAGCGACTCTCCAGTAGAGCACGGGCACCAGATTTAGCAGAGGCTGTGTTGAAGTGCATGAAGTAGCCTTTTCCTGAGGGCAGGAGGAGACAACAGTGAGTAATGTTGGGCCTCATATTACTTTTTATGGGACTAATCCAACTTTATCATTGTCAATTTATTTAAGTCTCCTTCAGGTCCCACTGCCTGCACTATGAGGGGCTCAGATTTTGTGGATAGCCTTTATTTGCCTAAACCTAACCTCCATGACTTTACATTAAGCATGTGACTGTATGTTTAGGACATCATAACGTCATTAAAGGGGCGTTAATTAGTATGACATCATAGGAACCGTTCTATGAGAATGCTTTGTCAGAGTCTGCAGTAGATTGTAAAAGGAACATCCAGGACATTAAAAAAGGTTCAACCCTATAACATGCATTTGTTATGACTGACTGTCACCTTTGCATTGTCCCATGTTGGAGAAGTCAGTCTGAGGCCCTCCACGAGCACGAGTGAGTCGTTCCCACTTTGCATTGCCGGGACCCTGAATCATCCCACAAATGTTGTCCTCCTCAAAGTCACAGCTGTCCACAAAGGTAGAAGACTTGGCTGTGGAGAGGAAACACTCGGAATTTCACCAAGATGCAGCTGAAGTGCACCTGAACCCAAAAGGAAACATGGAACAGAAAAGAGCTGGCAACCGTCAACACAAAGACTGTGTACTGATCTGAGACCTGAAAACATTCTGGACAATAAAGGCTATGGCCACATGATTATTAAATGAGCACTGAGGTCATCTGGTCTGAATTAGAGGTTATTGCCAAGATTATTAATATGTATTTGCATCACCTCCTGCTAGATAAACTCTGACTCTTGTCTTGTACCTCTGTGGGATTAGAATATATTTTATTTTCTGAGGTGATTTAGTTTATTGATCGTTCTGACACTCAAAGTGCAGGTTAATGTCTCATTTATTGTGTAATGGACACAATGACAGGTTGACATGACTTACTGCAGTTGTAGAGACGGTTGAGCTTGGTTAGGTCACTAGCACTGAGCCCCATCCTCTGACCGATCACATCCATGAACTGGGGGATCTTGGTGACGATGGTGGGCTCAGAGTTCTTGCTGAAACTTGTCTTGCTGTAGTGCATCACAGAGCCGTAGTCGTAGGGAACACCAAGAGCACTGGACTTTGTGTCATCGTATTTCTTGAAGTTGTGTGTATGATCTAGGGAATGCAGTTTTTTTTTTTAACAAGGATTGATGGAACAACAGTATTGCAACTGCTCACTGCTGTAGAAATGTTTTCAGATAGCAGGCATGCATTAGGAGAAAAACACAGGTGATAATAAACATTTTCATTTATTTTATGAAGTTACAACATAAGGTTTTACTGATCAGTGTTACTAGTTTTGATGTTTCCCCATGTGATGGTGACGTAATCATCTCGGTCAGCTCTGGACTGCTCGTGCCAGAAGCCCAGAGCATGCAGAAACTCATGCTCAACGGTTCCTAGTCTGTCACACCCTTTACCAATGGACAGCTGCTGCTTCCCCTTACGTTGGTTTCCCACAGAGGAGTGACATCTATACAGAGAGGGAAAGTGATATGCACTTTTTACTGAGTGGTCTTTTAAGGTCAACATTCAGAGGCCTCAGTATGAGGATTGATATTTGTGCATAACCTAACGGTCCATTATACTGGAATTTAAAACTGCTGTCCCATTAGGTTTAATTTTTTTGTTTTAGCCAAATGACCCTTTGCAAAGTCCCGCACCTTTGTGATGGACTGTCAAGCTGTCACAGAGCTCACCTTTCACCAACTCCCTGAATGAATATTCTCTAATCTTTGGTCTGCATTTGAAGGCAGAGCAAAGGGTCAATTGGAGACAGTAGATCAAAGTGTTGAAACGCTGACATAGGCTATTATCACCCTATAAAGAGCTGTTAAAAGCAAACAGTACCTGTTTTTATATGGGAGTCCTGAGGCCTGAACTATGATACCAGTTCAACTTTCCCAGGATATCTTTTGGTTATCTGGCTTAACATCATCATTTATTAGTTATATTTTGTAATAATAATCTGAGTCTTCAAAATAACCAAAGCAGGCAATAAATGTCATGCAGTAAAAAGTGTTTCCCTCTGAGGCTCCGATCACACAGACAGAGTTTAGCAGGTTGCAAAACGCAAGACGTACTGCACTGCCTTTTCTTTCAATAACTGAATGCCAATTCTAAAAAAAAAAAAAAAAGCTTCGCAAACACAGTTCCTCCTCCATTGTTTACCAAATGTAAACTTGTTGTCTTGACCACCACAGAAGAAAGTGGAGATGACATGGGGCGCTTTTCTCTTTTTTCAAGTTTTTTTCAACAGGAGTTCAGAGCGCACCAACAAAAATGCCAGGCGCCCACAGCTAAGAAACACAAGGAGCATAGCAACACAAATACAGCGAGCTAAGAGCTTCATTGTGCCCCTGATCAGAATTCCTCCTATGAGTCTTACTAACATTGAGCTCAACTCTACAGAGAATTAAATAATGAAAATAAACTTTATCTCCATTTTTCCAGGGAACCCATGAAACTCCTTGAACGACCCCTGGTTGAGACCCACTGTTACAGGACATCTTTGACTGCGTCACCAGGGCCCAGTTGTTCAAAAGTAATCTGATCAGACTTCCGCTATCAGATTGGATCAAATCTTGAAACTGGGTTGTTCAAAAGGAAAAATAAAGGCTACTGAAATTGGATTAGATCTCACACAATCCAGTCTTGGTTCTGATATGGATCAAACCTTCATTCTTAATAGGATTGGGATACCTTTGATCCAAAAAAAATAGGGATCATTCTGATCCCAGCAGAAATGAACCACATTTATTCATATTTTGCACGTTTTGTCATTTGTTGAACAGTTAGTGTGATAAATTAGACTTTAGGCTATCTGTTGAAGACTTTTTGCTTGATTTTGTTGTTTGTTTGTTTGTTTGTTATATCTTGTTTAGAGCACTGATTTTCAGATATGGTAAATTTGTATCTGGATCACAGTGATCCAATCACATGTTGCTTTGTAAAATCCTGCTAGCTGATCCTGGATAGCAAAACACTGAATTTCCAAATCTGATCATTTTAATCAAAATGATATTTTCTTGACAACTGGGCACTTTGCTTCTGTCATAATTACTTCAGCCACCAGAGGTCACTGCCTAACAGTAAACAGAGATGTGGTCTGCTTGCACAGACGACCGATTCGACCTTTTTGTGGGGAGGACAGTTTGAATACGCACAAACACTGTTGTGTTCTATACCACAGATTATATGAACTGAACAGAGCAGCTCACCCCTTCCCTTTGTACACAGAGATGTAGTTCTTCTCTCTTTTCCGTGGTGTGAAGTCAATGCAGGTCTTCAGTCTGTACTGGTCAAATGCCTTCAGGATCACTCCCTTTGCATTGATCTCTATATATTGCAAAGTGTAACACAAAGAAACAAAAAGCCTCCCCATTTGGTGCATGATAACATGATGAGTACAGTGAATGTAAGTTTCCATTGTAATGTGGTGTCTTACCCACACTGTCCTCTAGGTAGTAGGGAATGGTTGTTGGCCAGCGATACTTGTCACCTATTCTGGAGTTTCTGAATGCCTGATGGGAATGAAGAGAACAACACATATACAAATAGAGATGAATAACAGCAGGGCAAACTCACTTTAGTGATCTAACTGTAACCTGGTGTTTTGAAATTGCTTGCGTTCCTTGATTATTACTGTGGGTAGAAGTCTGCTAAGCTTTTGCATAAGATCGGTAATTTATTTCTTGTACCATCAGCCATTCACTCTGCCTGTCTGCCAGCTGATCACAGTGAACCAACAGCACAGCGACACACAGTCTCTGCTTCTTGTTTTAAACATGCCTCTCTTCCTGCCTGCAGTTCTTTCTTCCTACAGTGGTACACAACCTCCACCTCTCCATCACTGTCTAGTGTTCTCAGATTCATCACCCTCATCATCCATCAGTCTCAGGGTCATCAGCCACCACCACCACTACTGGACTCCATAGTGGATAGTCTTCTATTAAATCTTGAGCAGCACATAATCTGTTAATCTCTACACTTGTAATCTGTATCACACAGTTATTATTACTTCATTCATCTGTCTCTCCTGATTAAATATAATGCCATACTCAAATAGGCCTGAATATGGAGATTACTGAAGAGTAGCAGGAGCCTTTGGAGTCTTTGGTGTCTGTGTAGACCAGCTTACATCGTCCTGTTCGATATCTCCCTCCAGCAGGTCCAGCCCTGCCGCTGCAACAGGAACATTTCATCAGTTGATGAAAATTCTCAGCAATATGCAGATTATACAACAAAGCAAAAACAAGAATGTGTCCACAAACCTTCATTGATGTCAAAGATGTCCCAGTCACGACCTTCATCAACATCCGTTTCTGTAGATGTGGAATCAATTAGATGCTGCTCAAACCAGGACTACAAAAGTACCTTATTTACATAATTACCAATGTATTGGAGCAGTTAGGGCTGCTTCCTGTCCCACAGACCTGAGACATGTTTACTTTAAAATGTCAATAAATTTAAAATTGTGTCTGACCTAAACTTAATTTCTAAATCATTCTGAGTGAGAGCCCTCTCAGCAAAGACACACAGAGATTTTTTAGCCTGCCAAAAAATCACAAGTGTAAAGGGTACAGAGTATTTGAAATGTTCTCACTCTGAGTCCAGCCTCAGCCTGAGTCAAGTTTTTTTTCCCCCTTTTGACAGTAATTAACATGAAAAACATTTAAAATATGTGACTCACTTGTATCACCTGATAGCTTAGCTGCTGCCTGGTAAATACAAAAAAATACATCATCATCATCATCACCATCATCATCATCATCATCATCATCAATGTCGCTGTCTTTGTACTGGACATATAATATTAATGTAATGTTGTATAAAGATACAAAGGTGTACTGGTACCAGTCCCAGGCCATAGAACAGAATGATCCAGCTGACTGCCATGGCTCCAGCTACATGAGAAGGACGTTTACAGACAGTGTCATAAGTTGTACAGACAAGCACACATGTTCGCTCATAAACTGAATATGTCCTCAGTGTCTGTGAAGCTTTTTTGGACCCCACTATTCACTGTCCACCTGTGGCATCTCTGTAGAGTGCTGCAGGAATGAGTCTTAAATCCCAGAAATGAGTTAGCATTTTAGCACTCCTCCTTCTCTCATCTCAAAGTCAAAGGTTTTTTTCGGTCCACCTGCACATTTTCTTCTGTTGTTGTATATTTTTTTCTTTTTTGTCTTTTATTATTCCATGCACAAATAAAGAATTAAAGTGAGACAGTATATTTCTCACCTGCTGAAGTCCCTGAACGCCTCCTCAGACTGGATTTCAGCTGCTGGCCGTGTCTCCTGGAACAGCAGGTGATGATATTCTGAACAGGAATGTATCTGCCGTGTGCTGAGAGCAAAATTATGCCCTATATGATGTCTTCACCCAAACAATCGCCAGCTTTTAAATGTGATGCTTAAGCCAAGCCCTGCTACATCACTTCCTGTGACAGCAATTGGAACAGCGGAGAGAAATTGGCCTCTACGTGAACACGTCTTTCTCAACATGGAACAAAGGTTCACATGCTGTAGCTCTCAAGTGACATTTCTCGGCACATCAACAAGTGACATTTTGAACTGAATGCTCTCCTTCAGACTGTTTATTGCCGTTTTGTTGTTGTCCTGTCGTGAATAGTTTTAGGATGTGCGTGACCGCTGTGTTTTTCATTTGCAGGTCTTTGAAATGTTTTTAAAAGCATTTATTTCAGTTTCCTTAAAAGAAGGCTCTCAAAGTCTGAAATTTTATTTACAATCGTCTCTTGGCTGCTGTGGGCGGTTGTGTTAGTTATAAAGTGTTTCCCTCTGTGATTGCAGACTTTCTGTAGGCGTCCTACATCCCTAAACTAAAAATAGAATTGTTGCAAGAGTGTATTTTGCTACAGGGCCATCAGACCTGCAGTAAACACGATTATGTTTGCATGCACAAAATATTCTGGTTTTTGCCCTTATTTCAAAAAAAGACAATATTCCGATTAAGCTGAGCTAACTGAGCCGATGAAAATGAATATTCTACTTATGTTTTTGTTTACATGCAGCCATGTGAACTCTGATTAGGTTGACCTAATATGTCCTGTATCATCAAAGTATAGACCTACGTGTCATTTTGCGTCTTCATCAAAAAAGTTTTTTTTGTCCACTGGTATTGATCTGCTCAGACGTGTGAACGCAGCCTCCCTCTTTCATTCCTTCAGTCACCCTCTTGAAAAGGTCCACATTGTGATATTTCCACATATCCAAAAACCTCTTGATATCAGCGTCTTTCATTATGTTGAAAGGAGCAAGATTTAGGGGGATTTAGTGGCAACTAGCGATGGCAGATTACAACCAGCTGAAACTTCTCCCAGTTAGAATTCCTTCAGTGTTCATTGCTCAGGAGGTTTTTTACCAGGAGCTGAATTATCCTCAGAGGTCTCTCCACCTCCAGAACAAATGAACCAGGTGATTTAAACCGGTAAAAACACTGAATAAAGCAGTTTTTAAAGAATGTTGTGTGTTTCCCATGCTCTCATCATGGAGGGGCTGCTAAGTATGGTGGCCCATGAGAAAACACAAACGGCCCTGTCTAGAGCCGGTGTTTGGTTTGTCTGTTCTGGGCTACTGTAGAAACACACTGGTGCAAAATGGTGATCTCCGTACATTAGGACCGGCTGCCTATGCAGACATAAACAGCTCAGCCTAACCCTGGGAGCCAGACCTAAGTCCCGCCCTCAAACACGATGAGCACTGGGACATTCTCTGCCTGGACGTCTATTGAAATGCATCACAGAAAGTCAGTTTTGTTCGGTTTTATGATCTTTTTCGGAGATTTGAAGTTTAAAATGGTCAAACGGTGAGCATGGGGTACATGCAACTCTGACACAAGGTATCCTGACAGGCTGGGCGACCAGGTGTATTTTTACACTTTAAACCACATCTCAAGCGAGAAAAGTGTCTCCTTTGGATAAAGTTGTGTGGTAACGTTAGACCACAACATCAACTCAACGTGAATAAGACTAACAATGACGTCTACATCTGTTCTAAGGTAAGTCAACATTGTGTTTGAGGCAACATATTGTCACTTTGCTGGAAAGAAATATAAAGTTATCTTTAACATCTCTAGCAACGTTAGCTAAACTTAGCCTAACGTTAGCTCCTAGCTGCATTGTTCATCATGTCAGCTTGTTTGCTGGGAGTTCATTAGCCTATTTTGTTCTAGTGTTGTACTTTGGTGATGGTACATCATTGTTAGCTGTTGTCCAAAGGGCTCTAGTTAAGCTAACGTTAACTTCTGGAGCTTAGCTTCAGTAACTTATCTGTAATGGCAGAGATAACAAAGGTTGGCAAACGTTATGCTGAATGATTCAGTTTAAATACTGTAGCACCAAACTAATGGAGAGACACTCTTGGTAAAGATGGTAAAAAGGCCGTTATCCTTTTCTCATATTCTGAACCAAAAACCTTAACTTCAGTGGCACTTTAACTTGTTGTCTTTGATGGCGACGGCACCGAGATGCGGTTCAGTGTACACTGTTAGGCTGACCAAACGTCCTCTTTTGCCCGGACATGTCCACTTTTCACTTTTCACTGAGCCCGACATTATTTAATTACTAAAGCACTGAGTTTGTGTCACAGTTGTTATGGTTACAGGCTATTTAACAGGCCGGGCGTGCGCCGTGGGTGCTCTTGAGACGGGAGCGAGCGGCAGGAGGTCTGAGGCTTCCAGTGAGGGGAGAGGTAGAAACAAACAGCCAATGTGTGTGTGTTGTGTTCAGGTGTTGTCACATAAAGAACACTCCCCAAGCAATAAACAGGACAGACAATAGGATTTTATTTATTTTTACACTACATGTTCACTGAAAGCTGACCGAATCTGACCCGAACCCAAATACAATTTATACATTTTTGACCAAACCCGGCCCAACCTGTCGGGTAGGTCTGCCGTCGGGACCCGTCGGGCTCGGATCGGGTAGCCACACTCTAGTGTGTGCATGTGTCCCCTATAGGGGCCTAACTGAATTTTTGTCTTTGAGAGATATTATTTTGTAATATAACTGAATTTTCTATCCATACATATAAACTTTAAATATTATAAGGCATCTTTGAGTAAACTGTGAGTATCATTTAAGTAGGCTATCTCGTGGCTGGGCCGAGTGTCCTCTTTTAGGAAATCAAAATATGGTCACCCTATACACTGTGACCTGTACATTTTGGCTTATAATTTAAGCTTTTCATCGACCTTCTCAACAATAAAATGCTTAATATATCCCTCCAATTACCAGTTTAGGCCCATTTGGTTACCTCTCAATGACATCTGATCGTTATGTCCCCAAAAAACATCAATTGCCTCCTGCGAAATGCATCATCTTGATTTTGTGCTCTCCTCTTCCCACTAATCTTTATTGTATGCACTGTAAGACAGACCAGCCGTTCATGATTATCTATCTAATCTATTGCCATGCGACTGCCTCCACTCTTGTGCCTCTAAATGCTGTCTACCATTCAGCCCTTAGATTTATAACCAGAGACAGTGATGGCGCTCATCATTGTTTTTTTAATCAAAAGGTGGGTGGGCCTTCTCTTTCTATTAGAAGAGACCAGCATTTGTTTTTATCTATCTATTAAAGACTTCCTCAAAACTGCCCTCAGAACAAACACTGATTGGGTAACAGCACTGTCACAACTTCATCTGTTCTCAAGAATATGGACGTTTCATCAAAGAGAGAAGTAAAAAAAAAAGTAGTATTCAACAAGTGCACAGATAACTACATTAATGACAAACTGTTATAATGCTAATAATTACTTTCTATCACCAGAAACACCATATAACCATTAGATTACACTTTAAGATGACAAAATTGTTGCTTGTTATTGTCCGAAATTTTAACTTACTTTATGAAATTACATTGTAATTTGTGCAGTGTAAAGTGCTACCCATTTAGGTTTTACTTCGATATCACACTTTACGTCACTCTGTTGTTTAAAACCATTTACATCAATTGGATTGCTGAATATGGAATTTGTCAAGTAGTCAAATATCATACATGATATTGAAGAAAATTGGTGGCACAGTGGTGTAGTGGTCAGCTCTGTAGCCTCTCTCTTCTGTGGAGAGTTTGCATGTTCTCCTCGTGTCAGCGTGGGTTTTCTCTGGGTACTCCGGCTTCCTCCCTCAGTCCAAAGACATGCAGGTTAATTGGTGACTCTAAATTGTCCGCTGGCGTGAATGTGAGTGTGAATGGTTGTCTGTCTCTATGTGTCAGCCCTGTGATAGTCTGGTGACCTGTCCAGGGTGAACCCTGCCTCTCGGCCAGTGTCAGCTGGGATAGACTCCAGCCCCCTCGAGACCCTGAAGAGGATAAGCAGTTACGGAAAATGAATGAATGAATGATTTGTTCAATGTCACCCTTCCCTATAACCAATGGAAAAACTTAGGATGCTTTGTTCTGTGGCAAATCAGTAATTATACTCAGCTATATCAGCTTCAGATTCCTGGGAATCCACATATCAGACAGTCTCTCCTGGTCCACCAACACCACTCCAAGAAGACACAGCACAGCAGCGACCTCACCTCCTGAGAATTCTGAAGAAAAATAATCTGACCTTCTACTGCTCCACAATAGAGTGTTTGAACATACTGCCTCAAAGTTCACAGAAAAGAGTGCCAAACTTCTAACTCTGTAAGGACAAAGAGCAACCATTTTCTTCTTACCTGCATCATTGGAGTGCAGCACAGCAAAGACTGCACTGGAACCACAGTTCTTCTACACCAGAATCATCCACAACAGACGACCACAGGTTGACGAAAGCAATGAGCCACAGCATCTTTTTCCCCTCCAATCATGGACTGGTAACATAATAACTTAGCATAGCTAATGTTAGTACAGTAACAGTACAGGCAAAGCAAAACAAACAAACAAAAAACACAGTATAAACCAAACGTATTGTATTGCAAAATTACTACTTGGGATGTGCCTGGTTCATTTTCACTGAGTGTTGTTTGCCATGAAGACACATAGACACAGCTGTAAATATAGGAAAAAATGAATGAAAATTCTGAAAATGATTGTATAAGTTGCTGGATTCTAAATAAAAACTAAGTTAAAAAACAAAACAAAACATAATTGTTTGTTTGACATGCTAAACAACAATACTTGTCATCATCATCACCACCACCTTTGCCACAGTCAGTATCACTAGAGTTCATGCAAGTAGATTAAATACAATATTAAGGTACAAAGTCTTACTTTATTTTGCAATGTCGTCCCTGTGGTGTTATTTAGTACTTTCATAATAGATATTGTCTAACAGTACTGTCACAACTTCACCTGTTCTCAAGAATATGGAAGTTTCAATAAAGAGAGAAGTAATTATCTGAGGGAAAAATGTTTTTTTGGGCTGCAGGGGATGTTTTGTTGCAATACCTCAAGTGTCAACTTGAAAAACATTGGGTGCAATGCTGGATGGCGTTCCTGGGGTCTTGAGGTGAGACATGTATAACTGCAGCCACATCTCGTTTGGAACCTACACGACATGCACCTACAGATAACACCCACCACTTGCATAAGACAAATCCACCGACACGACAGCTATCTGAACCCTGCTACAACGTGAGGTTGTAGAGAATGAATATAAGGCCAAAAGCACCAATAATCCACGATAAGTAGCGAGATGTAACCCTCACCATTACCACTATCCTAACCGCTTCTTTTTTCACCAAACTCTTCACAGCTAGCTAAATGCAAACTTAGCATTTTCTTCAGGACTTCACAAGCAACAAGAAAAACAAAGCTGGGTTAGTGCCAAACTTCTAACTCTGTAAGGACAAAGAGCAACAATTTTCTTCTTACCTGCATCATTGGAGTGCAGCACAGCAAAGACTGCACTGGAACCACAGTTCTTCTACACCAGAATCATCCGCAACAGACGACCACAGGTTGACGAAAGCAATGAGCCACAGCATCTTTTTCCCCTCCAATCATGGATTGGTAACATAATAACTTAGCATAGCTAATGTTAGTACAGTAACAGTACAGGCAAAGCAAGACTGTTTGATTTATGGTGTGACCTCTGTGTAGTAAGGTTATAAAGGACAAACTTGCTGCATGCAATGAACCATCCTTTATACACAGAGAGGGAACTCAAAGCTTCTGGTTTAATCTATGGCTCTTCTTACTGACCACATGTTCAGGCATGTTTGACGTTTTAGAATCAGTGTGCATATTACTAAGCTGTGAATGTGGATCCCAAGAGGTAACCTTAGCTGACGCCAGGTCAGTATTCAATAAAAAAGCCAATCTGAGCTCTGTTTACATGATTGCCATGTTGGTGTAATTCAGACACACATTACTAGGTGCAGATGCATGATACATTTAGCGTGCTGGATCCAGGCTACATGCACAGTGGAAGGATAGGGAGACGGGTTGGATTACTCTTCTGCGGATTTGACTTCTAATTTCATCATATATAGTGCATTTTACCTAAAGGAAAATTAAACACAATTTAGACTGGAGTCTTTGTCTCTGGCAAATATCCCAAAACAAAACAAACAAAAAAACATATTTGTTTGTTTGACATGCTTAACAACAATAATTTGACATTAAAGATGACATCATCATAACCTTGGTAAAATAAAAAATGAAGACAGAAAAATCATCATCATCAAGTCCATCGCAGTAGATTAAATACAATATTAAGGTACAAAGTCTTACTTTATTTTGCAATGTCGTCCCTGTGGTGTTATTTAGTACTTTCATAATAGATATTGTCTAACAGTACTGGCACAACTTCACCTGTTCTCAAGAATATGGAAGTTTCAATAAAGAGAGAAGTAATTATCTGAGGGAAAAATGTTTTTTTGGGCTGCAGGGGATGTTTTGTTGCAATACCTCAAGTGGCAACTTGAAAAACATTGGGTGCAATGCTGGATGGCGTTCCTGGGGTCTTGAGGTGAGACATGTATAACTGCAGCCACATCTTGTTTGGAACCTACACGACATGCACCTACAGATAACACCCACCACTTGCATAAGACGAATCCACCGACACCACAGCTATCTGAACCCTGCTACAACGTGAGGTTGTAGAGAATGAATATAAGGCCAAAAGCACCAATAATCCAAGTAGCGAGATGTAACCCTCACCATTACCACTATCCTAACCGCTTCTTTTTTCACCGAACTCTTCACAGCTAGCTAAATGCAAACATTTTCTTCAGGACTTCACAAGCAACAAGAAAAGCTGGGTTAGTCCCAAACCTCTAACTCTGTAAGGACAAAGAGCAACCATTTTATTCTTACCTGCATCATTGGAGTGCAGCACAGCAAAGACTGCACTGGAACCACAGTTCTTCTACACCAGAATCATCCACAACAGACGACCACAGGTTGACGAAAGCAATGAGCCACAGCATCTTTTTCCCCTCCAATCATGGACTGGTAACATAATAACTTAGCATAGCTAATGTTAGTACAGTAACAGTACAGGCAAAGCAAGACTGTTTGATTTATGATGTGATCTCCATGTCGTAGGGTTATCAAGACCAAAGGTCCTGCATGCAATGAACCATCTTTTATACACACAGAGAGGGAACTCAAAGCTTCTGGTTTATCCTATGGCTCTTCTTATTGACCACATGTTCAGGCATGTTGGCCCTTTTAGAATAGAATCCTGCAGGTTGTTTCCTCTCAGCTCCAGCTCTCTCAGATGGAGGAGTTGGACTTCAGAGCTGAAGCTAGAGAAACGCAGCTGATCTCTGACAACTACTAGGGCTGCCACTAACGATTATTTTCATTGCTGACTAATCTGCCGATTATTTCTTCGATTAGTCGACTAATCATTTCATCGAAAAATGTTGAAAAATGTCGGTCTGTCTCGCCCAAACCCCAAAATTACATCATCTAATGTCTTGTTTCATACTCACGCCAAAGGGTTTTAGTATTTTGGGGTACTTTTATAGTACTTTTCTAAGAAAAATGACTCAAACCAATTAGTCGACTACTAAAATAGTCACCGATTACTTTAACAGTCGATTAGTCATCGATTAGTCGACTAATCGTGGCAGCCCTAACAATTAGCAGGAACTCAGTCTAAATAAAGAAAAAATTATGTATATAAAGTCAGTAGAAATTCATCCAGATGTGTTCAGGTCCTAAATGTGATTCTCTCTCTCTCTCTCCCACACTATATATATGCATATATATGCATATATATATATATATATATATATATATATATATATATATATATATACGTGTGTGTGTGTGTGTGTGTGTGTGTGTGTGTGTATCAAGTCAGAGTATCGTCTGTGTACAGATTGTGACCATTAACCAAAAATTATAAACATCAATGTCCTCACAACACCTCAGGTAGCAACAAAACCCCACCTAATGGAGCCTTATGGCGCCCCAGATTCAAACGTCCAAAAACACATAATTGAAACCACAAAATATTTCCATTCTGCTCGTCCATAGTGATCTAAGTGTCCTGAAGCCCCGACCAGTGTTGTTTTTGGCAGCCATTTTAGATTTAGTCTTAGTCTTTTGGATTAAAATGCTTATTAGTTTTAGTCAAATTTTAGTCATTTCTATCTGTGATAGTTTTAGTCCAGTTCTAGTCGACGAAAACTCAAAAAGGTTTTAGTCTAGTTTTAGTCAGTTTTGGTAACAAAAAAAAAAAAAAGTAGTAGAAGTATAGTCTTTTAACAAATTGATTTAGGTCAATAAGTATTGGAGATTGCTGTTGGGCAGACACCTTTTATCTCCATATTTCAACTTTTCAACTTTTTTTCCAACATATTTCAACTGTTTCTTTTTCATGAATTGATGCCCTACTTCATCATACAAGAGTGTCACACATAAGTTGTGAAAATAGCAGATCTATAAGTTCAACACACTGTGAGCTTGTTGATCGGCTATTTTCACCAATAATTACAATCATAAATGAATGGTTTTAGACATACAAGGTTTCCACCCGATGGCAAATACTGTCTGATGTAAGGATTATGCATTACACACAGATAAAGTGGTAACAGTGGAATAAATGTTCAATGCATTCTGTTTTTTTTCTGCTGGATTATATTTAAAATACGTCCATATATCCTCTCGCCGTTTCCGACCCCCAAGCCCCTTTGTTGATGCTGCCACCATAGTCCAGCGTCGAGTGACCGCAGGTGGTGGGCGTGACCAAACAAGGATAGGATGCAGCAACATTGCAGATACTTTTTAGGTTTTAATTGACAGATTACACGTAGCCTCGCGTCACCAGGCTCTTTACATTAAGTTAAGAGCCTGGTGTTTATTCACTCTGAATTTTGTCTGGATTCTGGTTCTGGTCTAGAGAGCAGATGCAGTATTCACCAAATTCACCAGACTAAAAGTATTCAGCATAGTAAAACTTTAAATTCTGGCGCACCATCGATTTAGGGTGATGAGGGGTGTAAGAAAATCGATTAACTTAATGGCTTGGGGCTTTTCTTGTAAATTATATTCTTTAAATCGAAAGTTTCACTGCATTTTTATTAGCTTGGTGCTTTTATTTTTACAGAAAGGCGCATCCATCGAATTCTGGACCCTGTCTCTCTCGCCCTGGTTCCGTTTCCTTACCAAAACGGCCACTAACGGCCCCAGACTAGATTACATGCACAATAAGCAGGAATATCATGTATTTTGAACGTCTGACAGACCACCCAACATTTACGTCCATTTTCGTCTCGTCAACGAAAACTCACACACGTCTCGTCATGTTTTAGTCATCAAAGAGCCATGTTTATTTCGTCACCGTCTCGTTATCGTCATGAAAAAAAGGGGCATCAACGAAATAATTTCGTCATCGTCATCGTTGACGAAAACAACACTGGCCCCGACATAAGAAGTTGTTTGGAAAAACATCATTCAAACTCTGTTTTAGCCTCATTGTAGCCCGTGGCTCTAACTGCCTCTCTCTGCTTTTGTCAAGGATTTGAATTCAATATATACCAAAATAATTATGTGAACAAGTGAGCTGACCTCAAAGTCTACAGTTTGAACTCTCCAGTCCAGCACACAGCTGCTTCACTCCTGAATCCTGCAGGTTGTTGTGAGTCAGCTGCAGCTCTCTCAGATGGCAGGGATTGGACTTTAGAGCTGAGGCCACAACTTCACAGTGAGTCTCATCGAGTCCACAGCCAGAGAGTCTGTCATGACAGATATATTAAAAAATGTTAATATTTAAGAAGACACTTTATATTTACTTCATGCAATTAATGACAAAACAGACTGACATATCCTGTTTTGATTGATTGAAAGTAGTTAAGTATAAAAGAACAGAAAGAATTAAAAGTGATTAAAAGATTTCTGGGGCAACTTCAAAACCTCTTTGACAAAATGATTTCTGGTAACACATAAAAAGTAATATCACAGGCTCAGTTAATAAATCTGACTGACTGCTTCAATCATGTCACACTGTCCTGGAGCATTAAATGTCCTGCATCAACAGTCTGAGGGAAACAGAAAGGTAAAGTCTGACTGCAGTTCCTTCTATAGTCTCTCTACCTTCTTGTGTGTCCAATGAAACAGTGCTGCAGATTTGACACCTGATTTTCTTAGACGTTAAATTTCAGACTCAGTTTCCTGCTGCAGTGAGAAATCAGCAGACTGTTTGCACATTTCCATTATCTCTTCACAAATTTTGAGCCTCTGAAAAAGAAAATGTTGAAATACACTGAATCTGAACACTGAACACTTCTTCGGGTCAGTTTACAGTAGAAACAGTCTCTTACTTTGTGTCTGAGGGTCCAGGTTCATTAAGTCTGGAGATTCATCTTTGGACCAGTCACTCCTCATAGACAGACAGCTGGACACTGGAGACTCTGATTTCTGTCTGTTGAAACAACACGTTCTACACATGTAACTATGAAGCAAATAATCTGTGTGTGTGTGTGTGTGTGTGTGTGTGTGTGTGTGTGTGTGTGTGTGTGTGTTCACCCTCTGCATATCTCCAGACCCATTCATCTGGATTACTTCACATTTTCCAGGTGTATTTTTGGGGATCTGAGGATGTGCACTGTTGAATTTGGTGCAACTGTTTGATGCACTCTAAATAAACAAGCAAACAGCACTCTGGCTCTGCAGTTGGAGGGTGGAGGGGCATTTGGGGCCAGGCTTCGGGAGTAACGGATTACATGTAACAGCGTTATGTAATTATGATACAAAAAAAGGTAACTGTAATCCATTACAGTACAGAAAAAAACACGTAATCAGATTACCGGTATTTTTGATAAAAACAGGGATTACTTAGCAGGATTATATTTTAAAATCAAAGAGTCATAACGTGCAATAAACATTACATTATAAATTATAACCATCCAATCCCTTTTTAACACTTTAAAAGCCCTTCTTGTGTAGAATTACAGGGGGAAACAAATCGTGTTTTAGTGATGCAGCTGTATGTTGTACACTAGTACCCTGGTGCAACCCCATCACCCTAAACAAAGTTCTGACTTTGCCCATCACTTTGCCCCGACAAGGCTTAGCTAAGGGTCAGTTATCAGTATGCTGGCTGCCTAAGTCCCCTCTAAGCTTACAATGACATGGTGGAGGACCCTAGAAAATAACCACAGTATTTTAATCAATGTTGAGTTGCAAATCTGGAAATGATGAAAGAACACATGGTTTGAAATGCATGCTCTTAAAGATTTTTATTTCAAATTCAAATTATACATGAAAAGGAGTTGCTGTAGACAGAGTCACCTGAGCAATGGAGCAAGCTGAGCAGTGTCTGTTTTAGATGTTCACGTACAGCATGTCAATTGTTTCTTTCACAAGATACACCTCTGTTTTTACAAGAAATGCAGTTTCTGCTCTCTAAATGCATACTTTGAAAAGAAACAACTCACAACATAGGTAAAATACTTAGTCCTTAGTTTGAATTCCTTCAGTTTAGGCAACAAAAGCACATGGTTAGATTAAGAAAAAAACATGATGGGTTGTCTTAAAATTCACATGTGAAACAAACAGTGGCCTCTTTGGTGACAGTCTGCAGTTTGAAGTTAACATGAGCAGAAGTCTTGCTGAAACTCAGATAAGCTATTAAAATGTTTCTAGGGTGTTTCTAATGAAATGTGTCATTAATGTGAATAGATGCCACATTCACATTTTAAGAGGATACTTCTACAAACAAAAAAGACACAAAGGAGGACTAAGTAAATCATGCCTACGTGTGTGACTCAGCAGAGATAACATTAAATGAGAAGCTAATCTGCAAGAGAGTAAATATTTGCAAGCAAATCAGAATGTGTGAGAGCCCCACTGCATTACACGACATGATGTTTTGACATTTTGAATTGTCACCTCTCACCTGAATTTCGTGTATTCCTTTGAGGAAATTAAAACATTTGCACTATAATTTGGAGTGTAAAAATTGACTGGAATGCAGAAAATTTTCTGGCCGAGGATGTGTCTGTTATTGTAACAACTCACTTTAGATGAAACGTCTGCATGACGAAAGCAGGCTGCCAGACGTCAAGGCCCGATTACTGGCTGCAAGTAACACTCACTGTGGCATGCTGGGCGGCGTATAAAACAACACAGCTTGAGTTCATCAGTGGCTTTGAACACCACCAATCATCATGTCAAACCACTTTTGAGCACCAAGCAGTAAATAACTACTTAATAACTAATAACTACTACTAAATAACTACTTTGATTTTTTTTTCGTTTGGCCCACGTCCCATCTGCTAAACATTGAGGCAGCAGGGTTTATAACCTATACTGCATCCAGCCACCAGGGGGTGATCACTTTTGGGGAACTGTCATGTTCATCTTTATTGTACAGTCCATGTTTTATACTGACAGTCGCTGGCTGAATTTAAGTTGTTTCATCTGTTTAAAGGGAAAGTTTGCTGATATCCAACCAGCTCGGTGATCACAGTGTAGGAAGTATGTGCAGCAGGGAACTCCAAGTGTTTGGCTCTCCATTGTGCTATAAGTGCTAGAAGCTCGTTTGCTGGCGGAGGTCCACCGAACTTTTGCTTCCACACACTGCGATGACACAGAGCTGGTTGAAAATCAGCAAAGCTTCCCTTTAACTACCCATGTTGCTATTTTCCAAACTACTGTATTTTCCACACTATGAATTTCATGGACCTTCAGTGACTGGACCGCCCCCCCAACTCCCCGCTGGATCAACAAACTTTCTGGGGGGAAATAATTCAGAGGGGCCGCGTGTATATCGCACAGAGGGCTGACTAGCAGTAGGCTGGCAGCCAGTCATCAGGCCTTGACATCTAGTTGCTCACTTTTGTCATGCGGAAGTGGGTGTGATTTCATGCAAAGTGGCTTGGTAAAATAATAGACATAGAGAGGAGCCCCAGACCCTTCGCTCCTCCACTTTTAACTATAATTTGGTGCCCATGGTTGTAGAGATCATGACGTAATGTGATCTCTTGCCTTGTTAGTGCTGATTGCTCTCTCTGATCGGGACATCATGGAGTGGTGAGAGGAGATGGTAAATCGTGGGACGTCTGCCACTGTAATGAAAGACACATTTGGGACAGAACACAAACAAAGAACATGACAGTTTGCTTTAGATGCATCAACACGGTGAGTCATTGCTATGATGTGAACTAGTGCTGACTCTAATGTTTTACACTCACTTCTGTGAATCAGGACATGTCCTGTATGATCGGCACCTTTTCGATCTCCTGCTGTCTCCTCCTCTTACTCATCCCCCAGGCGCTTCCTATGATCAGCACACAAACCATCACCACAGCTGCTGCCACAACTGTAACCAGTGTCAGGTTATTAGCAGCTCCCTGAGGAGCACCTTGGTCTGCAGCCATCATTAGATCGGCGTCAGCTTGGACTGCAGAGCGGGGAAGAGGCTGAGATACCAGGAGATGAGATATATCTGAGGACAAGCAGACAACAACGGTGACATTTCAGAGACAGGATGATATACAGTATGGTTGTATGTGATGTCTTGGTCCTGTCTGACTCCACACCTTCCAGACTGAGGAGGAAGAAGGCGTCGTCTCCTTTGATGAAGTTTCTGCTCTTTAGTGTGCTGTGGCTGATGAATTGTGACCATCCCCAGCTTGGGCCTCGATAGTAAAAGCTGCCATTAGACTCATTTACTCGAGACCCCACCTTCTCGGGATTATCCCAGTAGTACCCAGTGCCTGTGGAGAAAGAGGTGCTGTGATTCTCTTTTTGACCAACAAAGCAACAATAAGGGGCGAGTCAGACTTGTTACACTACAAGTTATTCCCCCTTCTCTTACCATCAGAGAACTTCTTATTGGGGTCAGTGGTGAACATGCGGTGCATGTTCATTTGTTGTCTGATGTCAGACTGCTGATCCATCAGGGCGATGGTTGCCTGTCGCCATGGACATGGCCACTTGAGTTTGTGATCATTAGGGCCTGAGGTCAGACGGAAGAAGGTGGCCAAGTGCTCTGAACGGTCGCTTTTCCTGTTCATGTACACACTGACCTGTGGATCACAAAGCAGTATGAAGCAATCCCATCAGCTATTGTTCTGACGACAAATGTAGCCTTTGAGCCCTGTCAATATCTGTAGAGATGAAGTAACATTAAAGTACTGTGCAAGCATGTTACAGTAATGTTAGTTCACTGACCATAAACTTAACACCTTGACAGAACAGCTGTTGTGCAATGATATCTAAGCAACTAGAACAAGAACAAGTGAGTCGAGCTTTGGTTTTCTTCAGCATCGAGAGAATCAGATATTTAAAAGGCATTTACCTGAAAGGAGTAACCTGCTGGTGACAGAAAGCGAGGGCTGTACAGTTCATTTTCTGCTGACGTGGTGGCAAGCAGGCGGCTGATGTTGCGGACGTGCCAGGTGTGTTGAGGACACTTTGTGGATGACAGGTTAATGTCATCCAGCGAGAAACCTCCATTTGAATGTTTCTTCCCCCTCACGGCCTCAAAAACCACACGGGCCTTCTGTGTTATATTCAGATTGAAGTTGTACAGTTCCCAGGAGCCCGTAACACCTCCTGTAAGGAGAACTGATAGAACAAAGATTAATCACTATGTAAATACCATGGTTGAGGATGTAGGTAAAATATTTGAGCATTTGTTTTGATCTGAGCTGATCTATTATGTATATATTTGTTTTTTGATGTTGACCCTTGCTTTTAATGTTATCGGCCCATTTAATGTCCATTATCAGTTGTCAGGGGCACAGATTTGTGGTAGTTTGGCCTGGTTTCTTTCATCATGTTTACTGTTAAGCGGCGACCTCTAGTGGCCGGAGAATTATACCATAAAACAGAAACAAAAAGTAATCCCTTCAAAAGACAATGCTGTATTCAGATTGGCAGCTCTTTAAACTGTAACAAAATACAGTTACTTTGTATTTAAAGTACATAACACTGTTCTTGTATTCTGTTACACCCCGACTCTGTTCGTGTCCTGTGTGAAACCAACCCATTCTCATGACAAAGTTATCACTTGTCGTGGCTTTGTCAATCGCCTTTTATGTCTATTTATCATGGGCTAGGCGTCCTTATGTGTCTGCTGTTGACATTGTGGGATGCCCAACCAAGGCCAGGATGTCAACAAAAGCACACACAGTCAGATTTAGAAAGAAACCTGATGGTTTGGCTCTACATTCATACGAGATGCAAACACTGGCTTCCTGGGTGAAAGTCTGGGGTTTGTGGGACCTAATCCACCACACCTCCCACCCACCTCTGTGGACTTTTACAGCTACTTATATAGCATCATTATTAGCAGCGTTTCTGCTATATGCCTGCATATCATATCACTACGACGGACGTTGTCCTGCTGACCAGCAGTGTATTATAACACCGCAAAAGGTTCTATCCAGCTGCGTTACACACTGACGCCACCCAGCGGCGTTTCATACCACTGTGAAAGGTGGCTCTTGGCGTCAGCGTCTGATGGTACTTAAAGACTTCGGAATTAGCGGAACTGAACTGATATACCCAGTGTAATTCATGTTACATAACGGTCATAACAATTGTACTTATTCTAACCCAAACTGTGATCTCTTCCTATCCCTGACTGTGTAGTTTTAGTGCCTAAACCAAACGAAAGTGAAAGTAGAGAGAGTAGTTGAGTTCTCAACAGGCCGAAAAAATTACAACCTAAACTTTGCCAATCCATGTGAGCTGAAGCCCCAACTCCAGTCTGTCTGAGATTAGCACATAAAATACTGAGCCTAAACTTGACTAAACTGGACCCGTAAAAACACTACTCAGCCTCTAACGTCCAGGACAAATTGGCTGCATGGAGGCACAAGTCATGCGTGTCTCCAATGGAAAATGGACCAGCTCAGTGGATCACCAACTCTCCACACTGTATTTCCACGCTAGAGAAGCTCCCTGCTCTAAATTAAATAAATACATAAATAAATTTGTCTTTTCCACAGCCTGAGTCCTGCCCAACCTGGCCAATCAGTGCACATTTTCAGCCAACCCATCGGGCTCGGCTTGAGATTAAGAACTGCGGCTGTAACTTTTTCACAGCAGTGGATGTGCATGTTATGTACTGGTAGGTGCACTTTGCTCTGTCTGAAGCATTTTAATGGGAGTGACAAAATCTGATAACGGCCATTTAATGGGCTGATATCATTCGTATCTGGCATATGGAGGCTTTAATTATAACAACATTGTATAAAACACACAACATGCAATATTTCATTTGTTACCTGAAATTCTCTTGAAGAACTTCAGTTTACCGCTGGGGTTGGCCTTGTCATACTGTCGCACCTTGATATAGAGAAAATCACCAACTGCGGCATTGTTATAGAGGAAGAACTGCAGACACTGGGCTCCAGGTTTGGGGTAAAACCAGCGACTCTCCAGTAGAGCACGGGCACCAGATTTAGCAGAGGCTGTGCTGAAGTGCATGAAGTAGCCTTTTCCTGAGGGCAGGAGGAGACAACAGTGAGTAATGTTGGGCCTCATATTACTTTTTATGGGACTAATCCAACTTTATCATTGTCAGTTTATTTAAGTCTCCTTCAGGTCCCACTGCCTGCACTATGAGGGGCTCAAATTTTGTGGATAGCCTTTACTTGCCTAAACCTAACCTCCATGACTTTACATTAAGCATGTGACTGTATGTTTAGGACATCATAACGTCATTAAAGGGGCGTTAATTAGTATGACATCATAGGAACCGTTCTATGAGAATGCTTTGTCAGAGTCTGCAGTAGATTGTAAAAGGAACATCCAGGACATTAAAAAAGGTTCAACTCTATAACATGCATTTGTTATGACTGACTGTCACCTTTGCATTGTCCCATGTTGGAGAAGTCAGTCTGAGGCCCTCCACGAGCACAAGTGAGTCGTTCCCACTTTGCATTGCCGGGACCCTGAATCATCCCACAAATGTTGTCCTCCTCAAAGTCACAGCTGTCCACAAAGGTAGAAGACTTGGCTGTGGAGAGGAAACACTCAGAATTTCACCAAGATGCTTCAGTGCAGTGCTTCATAACTGATGGGGGGATTATGCAGGTACAGAGCAAAAGTGCCATCACACAAATATGGTGACATCATCTCGCAGCAGAAGTGCACCTGAACCCAAAAGGAAACATGGAACAGAAAAGAGCTGGCAACCCTCAGCACAAAGACTGTGTACTGATCTGAGACCTGAAAACATTCTGGACAATAAAGGCTATGGCCACATGATTATTAAATGAGCACTGAGGTCATCTGGTCTGAATTAGATTATCAATATATATTTGCATCACCTCCTGCTAGATAAACTCTGACTCTTGTCTTGTACCTCTGTGGGATTAGAATATATTTTATTTTATGAGGTGACTTAGTTTATTGATCGTTCCGACACTCAAAGTGCAGGTTAATGTCTCATTTATTGTGTAATGGACACAATGACAGGTTGACATGACTTACTGCAGTTGTAGAGACGGTTGAGCTTGGTTAGGTCACTAGCACTGAGCCCTATCCTCTGACCGATCACATCCATGAACTGGGGGATCTTGGTGACGATGGTGGGCTCAGAGTTCTTGCTGAAGCCATCCTTGCTGTAGTGCATCACAGAGCCGTAGTCGTAGGGAACACCAAGAGCACTGGACTTTGTGTCATCGTATTTGTTGAAGTTGTGTGTTTGATCTAGGGAATGCAGTTTTTGTTTTTAACAAGGATTGATGGAACAACAGTATTGCAACTGCTCACTGCTGTAGAAATGTTTTCAGATAGCAGGCATGCATTAGGAGAAAAACACAGGTGATAATAAACATTTTCATTTATTTTATGAAGTTACAACATAAGGTTTTACTGATCAATGTTACTAGTTTCGATGTTTCCCCATATGATGGTGACGTAATCATCTCGGTCAGCTCTGGACTGCTCGTGCCAGAAGCCCAGAGCATGCAGAAACTCGTGCTCAACGGTTGCTAGTCCGTCACACCATTTACCAATGGACAGCTGCTGCTTCCCCTTACGTTGGTTCCCCACATAGGAGTAACATCTAAAAAAAAGTGGAGATGACATGGGGTGCTTTTCTCTTCTGAGTTTAAGTTTTTTCAACAGGAGTTCAGAGTGCACCAACAAATTTGCCAGGCACCTAGAGCGCAGAACACTGTTGTGTTCTATACCACAGATTATATGAACTGAACAGAGCAGCTCACCCGTCCCCTTTGAACACAGAGATGTAGTTCTTCTCTCTTTTCCATGGTGTGAAGTCAATGCAGGTCTTCAGTCTGTACTGGTCAAATGCCTTCAGGATCACTCCCTTTGCATTGATCTCTATATATTGCAAAGTGTAACACAAAAAAACAAAAAGCCTCCTCATTTGGTGCATGATAACATGATGAGTACAGTGAACGTAAGTTTCCATTGTAATGCGGTGTCTTACCCAGACTGTCCTCTAGGTAGTAGGGAATGGTTGTTGGCCAGCGATACTTGTCACCTATGATGGAGTTTCTGAATGCCTGATGGGAATGAAGAGAACAACACATATACAAATAGAGATGAATAACAGCAGGGCAAACTCACTTTAGTGATCTAACTGTAACCTGGTGTTTTGAAATTGCTAGTGTTCCTTGATTATTACTGTGACTTTCCAAACAATCACTCAAAAATGAGACCTGAGACTAATGAAGTTGTGTTCTCTCTCTCTCTCTCTCTCTCTCTCATCTCTACACCAGCATCATTTTAATTATTCAGTGATTATCAACACATTAATGCTGTTCAAATCACCCTGAATATACTGCTCAAATATGGAAGTTAGTGTCTTAATTCCAAGTGCACAATGGAGCATTTTGAGGACAGAAAAACATATTTTTACAAGATTGTGATGAATTTCCATTTTCAGGATAATTGCATCCAGCAGCACACAGTTTTTGTCAATGAAATTAACACTTTATAACATACTATAATATTAGAGAAACGTGCACTAAAAGTCTTCACTGAGCAGGCAACTGATTCCCTTATTTAGCAGCATTACCATGAAAACAGTTAGGCAAAAAGATGATTAACAAAATGCAACAATAAGACCAAACCAAGCTGTTACAATAAACAATCAGATTACCTTGTAGTCCTGAGATATGTCTTGGATATAGCTGAAAGAATTTTCATGTCAGTGTTTGGTTGGGTAGAAGTCTGCTCAGCTTTTGCATAAGATCGGTAATTTCTTGTACCATCAGCCATTCACTCTGCCTGTCTGCCAGCTGATCACAGTGAACCAACAGCACAGCGACACAGTCTCTGCTTCTTGTTTTAAACATGCTTCTCTTCCTGCCTGCAGTTCTTTCTTCCTACAGTGGTACACAACCTCCACCTCTCCATCACTGTCTAGTGTTCTCAGATTCATCAACCTCATCATCTGTCAGTCTCAGGGTCATCAGCCACCACCACCACTACTGGACTCCATAGTGGATAGTCTTCTATCAAATCTTGAGCAGCACATAATCTGTTAATTTCTACACCTGTAATCTGTATCACACAGTTATTATTACTTCATCTGTCTAGGCCTGAATATGGAGATTACTGAAGAGTAGCAGGAGCCTTTGGAGTCTTTGGTGTCTGTGTAGACCAGCTTACATCGTCCTGTTTGATATCTCCCTCCAGCAGGTCCAGCCCCGCCGCTGCAACAGGAACATTTCATCAGTTGATGAAAATTCTCAGCAATATGCACAGAATATACAACAAAGCAAAAACAATAATGTGTCCACAAACCTTTATTGATGTCAAAGATGTCCCAGTCACGACCTTCATCAACATCCGTTTCTGTAGATGTGGAATCAATTAGATGCTGCTCAAACCAGGACTACAAAAGTACCTTATTTACATAATTACCAAGGTATTGGAGCAGTTAGGGTTGCTTCCTGTCCCACAGACCTGAGACATGTTTACTTTAAAATGTCAATTCTTAAAATTAAAATTGTGCCTGACCTAAAATTAATTTCTAAATCATTCTGAGTGAGAGCCCTCTCAGCAAAGACACACAGAGTTTTTTTAGCCTGCCAAAAAATCACAAGTGTAAAGGGTACAGGGTATTTGAAATGTTCTCACTCTGAGTCCAGCCTCAGCCTGAGTCAAGTTTTTTTTCCCCTTTTGACAGTAATTAACATGAAAAACATTTAAAATATGTGACTTACTTGTATCACCTGTTGGCTTAGCTGCTGCCTGGTAAATACAAAAAATACATCATCATCATCATCATCATCATCATCATCATCATAATAATCAATGTCGCTGTCTTTGCACTAGA
The DNA here is from genome assembly GCA_026686955.1 of Epinephelus cyanopodus. Taxonomy (NCBI): domain Eukaryota; kingdom Metazoa; phylum Chordata; class Actinopteri; order Perciformes; family Serranidae; genus Epinephelus; species Epinephelus cyanopodus. The sequence continues at coordinate 10,356,673 of CM048920.1, forward strand.
CATATAATATGAATGTAATGTTGTATAAAGATACAAAGGTGTACTGGTACCAGTCCCAGGCCATAGAACAGAATGATCCAGCTGACTGCCATGGCTCCAGCTACATGAGAAGGACATTTACAGACAGTGTCATAAGTTGTACAGACAAGCCCACACTCGACTCTGTAGCTCCTCTTAAAAAGAAGTTAACAAAGCAAAGAAAGTTCGCTCCTTGGTATAACTCTCAAACCCGTAAGTTAAAACAAATATCGCGAAAATTTGAAAGGAATTGGCGATTAACCAAACTGGAAGAATCTCGTTTAATCTGGGCAGACAGTCTCAAAACGTATAAGAGGGGCCTCCGCAATGCCAGAGCAAACTATTACTCAGCATTAATAGAAGAAAACAAGAATAACCCCAGGTTTCTTTTCAGCACTGTAGCCAGGCTGACTGAGAGTCAAAGCTCTATTGAGCCTTGTATTCCTTTAGCCCTGAGCAGTAATGATTTTATTAGCTTTTTTAATGACAAAATTCTAACTATTAGAGGCAAAATTCATGACCTCCTGTCCTCAGATAGTACCTATCTAACCTCAAACACAGCTGTAAGACCTAATATATATTTAGATTGCTTCTCCCCAATTTCTCTTCAAGAATTGACCGCAGTGATTTCTTCATCTAAATCATCAACATGTCTCTTAGACCCCATCCCAACTAGGCTACTCAAGGAGGTCTTACCTTTAGTTAACACCCATATATTAGATATGATCAATATATCCTTATTAACAGGCTATGTGCCACAGTCTTTTAAGGTAGCTGTAATTAAAACTCTACTAAAAAAGCCCATCCTGGATCCAGAGGTGTTAGCCAACTATAGATCAATATCTAATCTTCAATTTCTTTTAAAGATCCTTGAGAAAGTAGTCGCAGACCAGCTGTGTGATTTTCTCCATGATAATAATTTATTTGAGGAATTACAGTCAGGATTTAGAGTGCATCATACTGTAGCACTGAGACAGCACTAGTTAAAATTACAAATGACCTTCTGATTGCTTCAGACAAAGGACTCGTCTCTGTACTTGTTTTATTAGATCTTAGTGACCATCAAATTCTGCTACAGAGACCGGAACACTTAATTGGCCTAAAAGGTTCTGCACTAAGCTAGTTTAAATCTTATTTATCTGATCGTTTTCAGTTTGTTTACGTTCATAATGAATTATCCTTATGTACTAAAGTTTGTTTTGGAGTTCCGCAAGGTTCTGTGCTTGGACCAATCCTATTTACTCTATATATGCTTCCTTTAGGAAACATCATTAGAAATCACTCTGTAAATTTCCATTGTTATGCGGATGATACACAGTTGTATTTTTTTATGAAGCCAGAAGAAAGTAATCAATTAACTTCATAATTGTCTTAAGGACATAAAAACCTGGATGAGCACCAATTTCCTGATGTTAAATTCAGACAAAACTGAAGTTATTGTTCTTGGCCCCAAACAACTCAGAGACTCTTTATCTGATGACAGAATTTCTCTAGATGGCATTGCTCTGGCCTCTAGCACCACTGTAAGAAACCTCAGAGTAACATTTAAGATCTGTCTTTCAATTCTCATTTAAAACAAACCTCACGGACTGCATTTTTTTCATCTGCGTAATATTGCGAAAATCAGGCCTATCCTGACCCGAAAAGATGCAGAAAAATTGGTCCACGCTTTTGTTACCTCACGGCTGGATTACTGTAACCAGTAAGTCCTTAAAAACTCTCCAGCTAATTCAGAATGCAGCAACAAGTGTACTAACAGGAACTAAGAAACGAGATCATATTTCTACTGTTTTAGCTTCTCTGTACTGGCTCCCTGTAAAATCCAGAATTGAATTTGAAATCCTACTGTTAACTTATAAAGCTCTAAATGGTCAAGCTCCATCATATCTTAGAGAGCTCATAGTGCCTTATTATCCCACCAGAACTCTGCGCTCGGAGAACGCAGGGTTACTCGTGGTCCCTAAAGTCTCCAAAAGTGGATCAGGAGCCAGAGCCTTCAGCTATCAGGCTCCTCTCCTGTGGAATCATCTTGCTGTTACGGTCTGGGAGGCAGACACTGTCTCCACATTTAAGACTAGACTTAAAGGCTAAGTTCGGTTTTTTGACACCTGGGCCTTATTTTTAGGAATAAATACGCTCGTAGACTCACCCAGATGATTTTGGTGGAGCTCGGAGCCCTTTTCGAGCAATTTAGATCCATCCGACGGCGTCTTCTCTCATGCCATAGAAGCGGACGGGGCCAGACATCGAAGCCCCTAAATTAGACATTATCTGCTACGAAACTCGCTCATTTCACCTACATTTTATAAATGAATGGCCAGTGTTATCACCATGTCCGCTCAACTTCCTTGTTATGGTCATCCGGGGCTTTACAAGGATGGGTCACTTTTGGTGACGTCATAGACGTGCGCCGCAGGAGCGCAGCTGAGTTCCGCCGGCGCTAGGCTAGGCTATACAGCTACACGGGTACAAACATGGTTTGTCATTGCGTTTTTCCACTTTGTCCAAACAAAATGACTAGGTGGACAAAGTTCACATTCCACAGGCTTCCTTTGAAAAACCTGGAGTTACTAAAGCTCTGCTTGTTGTCCTGAAAATGGACCCGAATATTGCCATGGAAGAACTGAGGAGGGTCAGTCACCGGGTCTGCAGCGCTCACTTCGCTCCAGAAGACTTCATTACGAAGACGACAAAGATAAAAGGCCAGGAAGCTCCGCGTCAGTACCTCAGGAGGAATGCCATCCCGATTGTTTCAGAGGGCAAAACAGACGCAGCGGAGGTAATGCATTTCTTTTGAAGATGTAATAATATTGGTCGATAACCAGTGCACGTCGGCCAGCGTATAAAGCTCCTTGTATAAAATGAATAGCTATCTTCACGACCTATGTCTGAGCAGGAGTAGCCTTCTAAAAATACATTCCTGCAAAAGAATACTGCACTGTAACGCAATATAATTTACTCTAGTCCATGCTAGTTTTTGAAAAATTAACTCGCAATGCATATGATATGGTTATTCTCTGCAGGCAATAAATTGTGACTCGAGCTGCAATCACCGCGGGTCTGCATTGTTAGCGCACACTTACAAGTAGTCATATGCTTTCTCCAAAACTAATTGTCAGTTGTTTCGACCGTTATTTATTTATAAAGCAAACACTCATAGAAAATATACCCTTTTTACATTTGTATGGGCTACTTACTCTATCGAAAGTTGTCCGTTCGGTCCTGCTGGCTTCGGCTGCGTCTGCCAGTTGACTCTCGGGACATAAAAAAAGTCTCTACCACAGCCCGGTTTGTCATGGCAGAAAAATCTTCCAGTGTAGTGAGACACGTATTTTGGGGGGCATCAATACGTGTTTCCTCTGGTCTCAAGTCCCACTCTGAGCAGCAAAAGCTCTCCTCTTCTGTTGTCTGTGGCGTGCAGCGTCCACAACAACAACAACACCAGTTAGCCCCCATTCGTGGACGTGCAGTGGTCGCTTGTTCTCTGGCCAGCTGTTCGGCTCTTTCCCTCTGCATCCTCCTTTCAAATAGCTCCTTGTCTGTGTATTCTGGCTCAAAACGATACGGGCATCCATCATACTCAGAGTCGTCATCAGACACGTCTACATCGGATAAATATTCCGTCATGTTGCACAAGAATAGCTGTGTAGCTGTATAGCCTAGCCTAGCGCCGGCGGAACTCAGCTGCGCTCCTGCGGCGCACGTCTATGACGTCACCAAAAGTGACCCATCCTTGTAAAGCCCCGGATGACCATAACAAGGAAGTTGAGCGGACATGGTGATAACACTGGCCATTCATTTATAAAATGTAGGTGAAATGAGCGAGTTTCGCAGCAGATAATGTCTAATTTAGGGGCTTCGATGTCTGGCCCCGTCCGCTTCTATGGCATGAGAGAAGACGCCGTCGGATGGATCTAAATTGCTCGAAAACGGCTCCGAGCTCCACCAAAATCGTCTGGGTGAGTCTACGAGCGTATTTATTCCTAAAAATAAGGCCCAGGTGTCAAAAACCGAACTTAGCCTTTAAGACTTTCCTCTTTGATAAAGCTTATAGTTAGGGCTGGCTCAGGCTTGCCTTGCACCAGCCCCTAGTTAGGCTGACTTAGGGCTAGTCTGCTGGAGGACCACCTATAATACACCGGGCACCTTCTCTCTCTCTCTCTCTCTCTCTCTCTCTCTCTCTCTCTCTCTCTCTCTCGTGTCCTATTACTGCATCTTGCTAACTCGGCCATCCTGGATGTCACTAACTCGGCTTCTTCTCCGGAAGCCTTTGTGTTCCACTTTGTCTCAGGTTAACTCGTATCGTGGTTGTGCTGCTGCCGTGGTTCTGCCAGATGCCTCCTGCTGCTGCTGTTATCATTAGTCATACATCCACTGTTATTATACACATATGATTATTGTCACACATGTGTACTATCAGATATTAATATATTATTATTAATTATGATATTATTGCTTTCATTAATGTTGTTGTAAGCTACTGTCATTACCGTCTGTCCTGCATCTCTCTCTGTCTCTCTCTCTGAGGGAGGGATGTCGTATGCTGTAAAGCCCTGTGAGGCAAATTGTGATTTGTAATATTGGGCTTTATAAATAAAATTGATTGAACTGACATGTTCACTCATAAACTGAATATGTGCTCAGTGTCTGTGAAGCTTTTTTGGACCCCACTATTCACTGTCCACCTGTGGCATCTCTGTAGAGTGCTGCAGGAATGAGTCTTAAATCCCAGAAATGAGTTAGCATTTTAGCACTCCTCCTTCTCTCATCTCAAAGTAAAAGGTGGTTTTTTTCGGTCCACCTGCACATTTTCTTCTGTTGGTATATATTTTTTTCTCCTTTTTTGTCTTTTATTATTCCATGCACAAATAAAGAATTAAAGTGAGACAGTATATTTCTCACCTGCTGAAGTCCCTGAACGCCTCCTCAGACTGGATTTCAGCTGCTGGCCGCGTCTCCTGGAACAGCAGGTGATGATATTCTGAACAGGAATGTATCTGCCGTGTGCTGAGAGCAAAATTATGCCCTATATGATGTCTTCACCCAAACAATCGCCAGCTTTTAAATGTGATGCTTAAGCCAAGCCCTGCTACATCACTTCCTGTGACAGCAATTGGAACAGCAGAGTGAAATTGGCCTCTACCTGAACAGGTCTTTATCAACACGCAAAAAAGGTTCACACACAGTAGCTCTCAAGTGACATTTATCGGCACATCAACAAGTGACATTTTGAACTGAATGCTCTCCTTCAGACTGTTTATTGCCGTTTTGTTGTTGTCCTGTCGTGAATAGTTTTAGGATGTGCGTGACCGCTGTGTTTTTCATTTGCAGGTCTTTGAAATGTTTTTAAAAGCATTTATTTCAGTTTCCTTAAAAGAAGGCTCTCAAAGTCTGAAATTTTATTTACAATCGTCTCTTGGCTGCTGTGGGCGGTTGTGTTAGTTATAAAGTGTTTCTCTCTGTGTGATTGCAGACTTTCTGTAGGCGTCCTACATCCCTAAACTAAAAATAGAATTGTTGCAAGAGTGTATTTTGCTACAGGGCCATCAGACCTGCAGTAAACACGACTATGTTTACATGCACAAAATATTCTGGTTTTTGCCCTTATTTCAAAAAAAGACAATATTCCGATTAAGCTGAGCTAACTGAGCCGATGAAAATGAATATTCTACTTATGTTTTTGTTTACATGCAGCCATGTGAACTCTGATTAGGTTGACCTAATATGTCCTGTATCATCAAAGTATAGACCTACGTGTCATTTTGCGTCTTCATCAAAAAAGTTTTTTTTATCCACTGGTATTGATCTGCTCAGACGTGTGAACACAGCCTCCCTCTTTCATTCCTTCAGCCACCCTCTTGAAAAAGTCCACATTGTGATATTTCCACATATCCAAAAACCTCTTGATATCAGCGTCTTTCATTATGTTGAAAGGAGCAAGATTTAGGGGGATTTAGTGGCAACCAGCGATGGCAGATTACAACCAGCTGAAACTTCTCCCAGTTGGAATTCCTTCAGTGTTCATTGCTCAGGAGGTTTTTTACCAGGAGCTGAATTATCCTCAGAGGTCTCTCCACCTCCAAAACAAATGAACCAGGTGATTTAAACCGGTAAAAACACTGAATAGAGCAGTTTTTAAAGAATGTCGTGTGTTTCCCATGCTCTCATCATGGAGGGGCTGCTAAGTATGGTGGCCCATGAGAAAACACAAACGGCCCTGTCTAGAGCCGGTGTTTGGTTTGTCTGTTCTGGGCTACTGTAGAAACACACTGGTGCAAAATGGTGATCTCCGTACATTAGGACCGGCTGCCTATGCAGACATAAACAGCTCAGCCTAACCCTGGGAGCCAGACCTAAGTCCCGCCCTCAAACACGATGAGCACTGGGACATTCTCTGCCTGGACGTCTATTGAAATGCATCACAGAAAGTCAGTTTTGTTCGGTTTTATGATCTTTTTCGGAGATTTGAAGTTTAAAATGGTCAAACAGTGTGCATGGGGTACATGCAACTCTGACACAAGGTATCCTGACAGGCTGGGCGACCAGGTGTATTTTTTACCCTTTAAACCACATCTCAAGCGAGAAAAGTGTCTCCTTTGGAAAAAGTTGTGTGGTAACGTTAGACCACAACATCAACTCAACATGAATAAGATTAACAATGACGTCTACATCTCTTCTAAGGTAAGTCAACATTGTGTTTGAGGCAACATATTGTCACTTTGCTGGAAAGAAATATAAAGTTATCTTTAACATCTCTAGCTAACGTTAGCTAAAGTTAGCCTAACGTTAGCTCCTAGCTGCGTTGTTCATCATGTCACCTTGTTTGCTGGGAGTTCATTAGCCTGTTTTGCTCTAGTGTTGTACTTTGGTGATCGTACATCATTGTTAGCTGTTGTCCAAAGGGCTCTAGTTAAGCTAACGTTAACTTCTGGAGCTTAGCTTCAGTAACTTATCTGTAATGGCAGAGATAACAAAGGTTGGCAAACGTTATGCTGAATGATTCAGTTTAAATACTGTAGCACCAAACTAATGGAGAGACACTCTTGGTAAAGATGGTAAAAAGGTCGTTATCCTTTTCTCATATTCCGAGCCAAAACCCTTAACTTCAGTGGCACTTTAACTTGTTGTCTTTGATGGCGACGGCACCGAGATGCGGTTCAGTGTACACTGTTAGGCTGACCAAACGTCCTCTTTTGCCCGGACATGTCCACTTTTCACTTTTCACTGAGCCCGACATTATTTAATTACTAAAGCACTGAGTTTGTGTCACAGTTGTTATGGTTACAGGCTATTTAACAGGCCGGGCGTGCGCCGTGGGTGCTCTTGAGACGGGAGCGAGCGGCAGGAGGTCCGAGGCTTCCAGTGAGGAGGCTTCCAGGAGGTAGAAAACAAACAGCCAATGTGTGTGTTTGTGTTCAGGTGTTGTCACATAAAGAACACTCCCCAAGCAATAAACAGGACAGACAATAGGATTTTATTTATTTTTACACTACATGTTCACTGAAAGCTGACCGAATCTGACCCGAACCCGAATACAATTTATACATTTTTGACCAAACCCGGCCCAACCTGTCGGGTAGGTCTGCCGTCGGGACCCGTCGGGCTCGGATCGGGTTGCCACACTCTAGTGTGTGCATGTGTCCCCTATAGGGGCCTAACTGAATTTTTGTCTTTGAGAGATATTATTTTGTAATATAACTGAATTTTCTATCCATACATATAAACTTTAAATATTATAAGGCATCTTTGAGTAAACTGTGAGTATCATTTAAGTAGGCTATCTCGTGGCCGGGCCGAGTGTCCTCTTTTAGGAAATCAAAATATGGTCACCCTATACACTGTGACCTGTACATTTTGGCTTATAATTTAAGCTTTTCATCGACCTTCTCAACAATAAAATGCTTAATATATCCCTCCAATTACCAGTTTAGGCCCATTTGGTTACCTCTCAATGACATCTGATCGTTATGTCCCCAAAAAACATCAATTGCCTCCTGCGAAATGCATCATCTTGATTTTGTGCTCTCCTCTTCCCACTAATCTTTATTGTATGCACTGTAAGACAGACCAGCCGTTCATGATTATCTATCTAATCTATTGCCATGCGACTGCCTCCACTCTTGTGCCTCTAAATGCTGTCTACCATTCAGCCCTTAGATTTATAACCAGAGACAGTGATGGCGCTCATCATTGTTTTTTTAATCAAAAGGTGGGTGGGCCTTCTCTTTCTATTAGAAGAGACCAGCATTTGTTTTTATCTATCTATTAAAGACTTCTTCAAAACTGCCCTCAGAACAAACACTGATTGGGTAACAGCACTGTCACAACTTCATCTGTTCTCAAGAATATGGACGTTTCATCAAAGAGAGAAGTAAAAAAAAAAGTAGTATTCAACAAGTGCACAGATAACTACATTAATGACAAACTGTTATAATGCTAATAATTACTTTCTATCACCAGAAACACCATATAACCATTAGATTACACTTTAAGATGACAAAATTGTTGCTTGTTATTGTCCGAAATTTTAAGTTACTTTATGAAATTACATTGTAATTTGTGCAGTGTAAAGTGCTACCCATTTAGGTTTTACTTCGATATCACACTTTACGTCACTCTGTTGTTTAAAACCATTTACATCAATTGGATTGCTGAATATGGAATTTGTCAAGTAGTCAAATATCATACATGATATTGAAGAAAATTGGTGGCACAGTGGTGTAGTGGTCAGCTCTGTAGCCTCTCTCTTCTGTGGAGAGTTTGCATGTTCTCCTCGTGTCAGCGTGGGTTTTCTCTGGGTACTCCGGCTTCCTCCCTCAGTCCAAAGACATGCAGGTTAATTGGTGACTCTAAATTGTCCGCTGGCGTGAATGTGAGTGTGAATGGTTGTCTGTCTCTATGTGTCAGCCCTGTGATAGTCTGGTGACCTGTCCAGGGTGAACCCTGCCTCTCGGCCAGTGTCAGCTGGGATAGACTCCAGCCCCCTCGAGACCCTGAAGAGGATAAGCAGTTACGGAAAATGAATGAATGAATGATTTGTTCAATGTCACCCTTCCCTATAACCAATGGAAAAACTTAGGATGCTTTGTTCTGTGGCAAATCAGTAATTATACTCAGCTATATCAGCTTCAGATTCCTGGGAATCCACATATCAGACAGTCTCTCCTGGTCCACCAACACCACTCCAAGAAGACACAGCACAGCAGCGTCCTCACCTCCTGAGAATTCTGAAGAAAAATAATCTGACCGTCTACTGCTCCACAATAGAGTGTTTGAACATACTGCCTCAAAGTTCACAGAAAAGAGTGCCAAACTTCTAACTCTGTAAGGACAAAGAGCAACCATTTTCTTCTTACCTGCATCATTGGAGTGCAGCACAGCAAAGACTGCACTGGAACCACAGTTCTTCTACACCAGAATCATCCACAACAGACGACCACAGGTTGACGAAAGCAATGAGCCACAGCATCTTTTTCCCCTCCAATCATGGACTGGTAACATAATAACTTAGCATAGCTAATGTTAGTACAGTAACAGTACAGGCAAAGCAAAACAAACAAACAAAAAACACAGTATAAACCAAACGTATTGTATTGCAAAATTACTACTTGGGATGTGCCTGGTTCATTTTCACTGAGTGTTGTTTGCCATGAAGACACATAGACACAGCTGTAAATATAGGAAAAAATGAATGAAAATTCTGAAAATGATTGTATAAGTTGCTGGATTCTAAATAAAAACTAAGTTAAAAAACAAAACAAAACATAATTGTTTGTTTGACATGCTAAACAACAATACTTGTCATCATCATCACCACCACCTTTGCCACAGTCAGTATCACTAGAGTTCATGCAAGTAGATTAAATACAATATTAAGGTACAAAGTCTTACTTTATTTTGCAATGTCGTCCCTGTGGTGTTATTTAGTACTTTCATAATAGATATTGTCTAACAGTACTGTCACAACTTCACCTGTTCTCAAGAATATGGAAGTTTCAATAAAGAGAGAAGTAGTTATCTGAGGGAAAAATGTTTTTTTTGGGCTGCAGGGGATGTTTTGTTGCAATACCTCAAATGTCAACTTGAAAAACATTGGGTGCAATGCTGGATGGCGTTCCTGGGGTCTTGAGGTGAGACATGTATAACTGCAGCCACATCTCGTTTGGAACCTACACGACATGCACCTACAGATAACACCCACCACTTGCATAAGACAAATCCACCGACACGACAGCTATCTGAACCCTGCTACAACGTGAGGTTGTAGAGAATGAATATAAGGCCAAAAGCACCAATAATCCACGATAAGTAGCGAGATGTAACCCTCACCATTAGCACTATCCTAACCGCTTCTTTTTTCACCAAACTCTTCACAGCTAGCTAAATGCAAACTTAGCATTTTCTTCAGGACTTCACAAGCAACAAGAAAAACAAAGCTGGGTTAGTGCCAAACTTCTAACTCTGTAAGGACAAAGAGCAACCATTTTCTTCTTACCTGCATCATTGGAGTGCAGCACAGCAAAGACTGCACTGGAACCACAGTTCTTCTACACCAGAATCATCCACAACAGACGACCACAGGTTGACGAAAGCAATGAGCCACAGCATCTTTTTCCCCTCCAATCATGGATTGGTAACATAATAACTTAGCATAGCTAATGTTAACACAGTAACAGTACAGGCAAAGAAAGACTGTTTGATTTATGGTGTGACCTCTGTGTAGTAAGGTTATAAAGGACAAACTTGCTGCATGCAATGAACCATCCTTTATACACAGAGAGGGAACTCAAAGCTTCTGGTTTAATCTATGGCTCTTCTTACTGACCACATGTTCAGGCATGTTTGACGTTTTAGAATCAGTGTGCATATTACTAAGCTGTGAATGTGGATCCCAAGAGGTAACCTTAGCTAACGCCAGGTCAGTATTCAATAAAAAAGCCAATCTGAGCTCTGCTTACATGATTGCCATGTTGGTGTAATTCAGACACACATTACTAGGTGCAGATGCATGATACATTTAGCGTGCTGGATCCAGGCTACATGCACAGTGGAAGGATAGGGAGACGGGTTGGATTACTCTTCTGCGGATTTGACTTCTAATTTCATCATATATAGTGCATTTTACCTAAAGGAAAATTAAACACAATTTAGACTAGAGTCTTTGTCTCTGGCAAATATCCCAAAACAAAACAAACAAAAAAACATATTTGTTTGTTTGACATACTTAACAACAATAATTTGACATTAAAGATGACATCATCATAACCTTGGTAAAATAAAAAATGAAGACAGGAAAATCATCATCATCAAGTCCATCGCAGTAGATTAAATACAATATTAAGGTACAAAGTCTTACTTTATTTTGCAATGTCGTCCCTGTGGTGTTATTTAGTACTTTCATAATAGATATTGTTTAACAGTACTGTCACAACTTCACCTGTTCTCAAGAATATGGAAGTTTCAATAAAGAGAGAAGTAATTATATGTGGGGAAAAATGTTTTTTTGGGCTGCAGGGGATGTTTTGTTGCAATACCTTAAGTGGCAACTTGAAAAAAATTGGGTACAATGCTGGATGGCGTTCCTGGGGTCTTGAGGTGAGACATGTATAACTGCAGCCACATCTCGTTTGGAACCTACACGACATGCACCTACAGATAACACCCACCACTTGCATAAGACGAATCCACCGACACCACAGCTATCTGAACCCTGCTACAACGTGACATTGTAAAGAACGAATATAAGGCCAAAAGCAGCTATACTCCACTATAAGTACCAGGATGTAACCCTCACCATTACCACTATCCTAACAACCTTTCTTTTAACCAAACTCTTCACAGCTAGCTAAATGTGAACTTAGCATTTTCTTCAGGACTTAACAAGAAAAACAAAGCTGGGTTAGTCCCAAACTTCTAACTCTGTAAGGACAAAGAGCAACCATTTTCTTCTTACCTGCATCATTGGAGTGCAGCACAGCAAAGACTGCACTGGAACCACAGTTCTTCTACACCAGAATCATCCACAACAGACGACCACAGGTTGACGAAAGCAATGAGCCACAGCATCTTTTTCCCCTCCAATCATGGACTGGTAACGTAATAACTTAGCATAGCTAATGTTAGTACAGTGACAGTACAGGCAAAGCAAGACTGTTTGATTTATGGTGTGACCTCCATGTCGTAGGGTTATCAAGACCAAAGGTCCTGCATGCAATGAACCATCCTTTATACACACTGAGAGGGAACTCAAAGCTTCTGGTTTATCCTATGGCTCTTCTTATTGACCACATGTTCAGGCATGTTGGCCCTTTTAGAATAGAATCCTGCAGGTTGTTTCCTCTCAGCTCCAGCTCTCTCAGATGGAGGAGTTGGACTTCAGAGCTGAAACTAGAGAAACGCAGCTGATCTCTGACAACTAGTAGGGCTGCCACTAACGATTATTTTCATTGTCGACTAATCTGCCGATTATTTCTTCGATTAGTCGACTAATCATTTCATCAAAAAATGTTAAAATGTCGGTCTGTCTCGCCCAAACCCCAAAATTACAACATCTAATGTCTTGTTTCATACTCACACCAAAGGGTTTTAGTTCACTGTCACGAAAGAGTGTGTAAAGCTGCCAATATCTGAACATAAGAAGCTGCAATAAGAGTATTTTGGGGTACTTTTATAGTACTTTTCTAAGAAAAATGAGTCAAACCAATTAGTCGACTACTAAAATAGTCACCGATTATTTTAACAGTCGATTAGTCATCGATTAGTCGACTAATCGTGGCAGCCCTAACAATTAGCAGGAACTCAGTCTAAATAAAGAAAAAATTATGTAGATAAAAGTCAGTAGAAATTCATCCAGATGTGTTTAGATCCTAAATGTGATTCTCTCTCACCCTCAGGTAGCAACAAAACCCCACCTAATGGAGCCTTATGGCGCCCCAGATTCAAACGTCCAAAAACACATAATTGAAACCACAAAATATTTCCATTCTGCTCGTCCATAGTGATCTAAGTGTCCTGAAGCCCCGACCAGTGTTGTTTTTGGCAGCCATTTTAGATTTAGTCTTAGTCTTTTGGATTAAAATGCTTATTAGTTTTAGTCAAATTTTAGTCATTTCTATATGTGATAGTTTTAGTCCAGTTCTAGTCGACGAAAACTCAAAAAGGTTTTAGTCTAGTTTTAGTCAGTTTTGGTAACAAAACAAAAAAAGAAGTATAGTCTTTTAACAAATTAATTTAGGTCAGTAAGTATTGGAGATTGCTGTTGGACAGACACCTTTTATCTCCATATTTCAACTTTTCAATTTTTTTCCCAACATATTTCAACTGGTTTTTTCATGAATTGATGCCCTACTTCATCATACAAGAGTGTCACACATAAGTTGTGAAAATAGCAGATCTATAAGTTCAACGCATTTTGAGCTTGTTGGTCGTCTATTTTCACCAATAATTACAATCATAAATGAATGGTTTTAGACATACAAGGTTTCTACCCGATGGCAAATACTGTCTGATGTAAGGATTATGCATTACACACAGATAAAGTGGTAACAGTAGAATCAATGTTCAATGCATTCTGTTTTTTTTCTGCTGGATTATATTTAAAATACGTCCATATATCCTCTCGCCGTTTCCGACCCCCAAGCCCCTTTGTTGATGCTGCCACCATAGTCCAACGTCTGTGACGAGTGACCGCAGGTGGTGGGTGTGACCAAACAAGGATAGGATGCAGCAGTTTTGCAGATACTTTTTAGGTTTTAATTGACAGATTACATGTAGCCTCGGGTCACCAGGCTCTTCACATTAAGTTAAGAGCCTGGTGTTTATTCACTCTGAATTTTGTCTGGATTCTGGTTCCGGTCTAGAGAGCAGATGCAGTATTCACCAAATTCACCAGACTAAAAGTGTTCAGCATAGTAAAACTTGTGCTGTAAAACAGTGCTGCAGATTTGACACCTGATTTTCTTAGACGTTAAATTTCAGACTCAGTTTCCTGCTGCAGTGAGAAATCAGCAGACTGTTTGCACATTTCCATTATCTCTTCACAAATTTTGAGCCTCTGAAAAAGAAAATGTTAAAATACACTGAATCTGAACACTGAACACTTCTTCGGGTCAGTTTACAGTAGAAACAGTCTCTTACTTTGCAGCTGGACACTGGAGACTCTGATTTCTGTCTGTGGAAACAACACGTTCTACACATGTAACTATGAAGCAAGGAAACTCTGTGTGTGTGTGTGTGTGTGTGTGTGTTCACCCTCTGCATATCTTCAGACCCATTCATCTGGATTACTTCACATTTTCCAGTTGTATTTTTGGGGATCTGAGGATGTGTTATGTAATTATGATACAAAAAAGGTAACTGTAATCAATTACAGTACAGAAAAAAATACGTAATCAGATTACCGGTATATTTGATAAAAACAGGGATTACTTAGCAGGATTATATTTTAAAATCAAACAGTCATAACATGCAATAAACATTAAATTATAAATTATAACCATCCAATCCCTTTTTAACACTTTAAAAGCCCTTCTTGCGTAGATTTACAGGGGGAAACAAATCGTGTTTTAGTGATGCAGCTGTATGTTGTACACTAGATTTGATTGAATCTGGGGAATCAGTCCTGCCACAAATATGCACTCCAAAACCATAACCAACTGAATGTGGCGGCACAGCCGGGATTAATAAGAGTATCAAGTCCTAATCCCCCCCTGGTGCAACCCCATCACCCTAAACAAAGTTCTGACTTTGCCCATCACTTTGCCCCGACAAGGCTTAGCTAAGGGTCAGTTATCAGTATGCTGGCTGCCTAAGTCCCCTCTAAGCTTACAATGACATGGTGGAGGACCCTAGAAAATAACCACAGTGTTTTAATCAATGTTGAGTTGCAAATCTGGAAATGATGAAAGAAACACATGGTTTGAAATGCATGCTCTTAAAGATTTTTATTTCAAATTCAAATTATACATGAAAAGGAGTTGCTGTAGACAGAGTCGCCTGAGCAATGGAGCAAGCTGAGCAGTGTCTGTTTTAGATGTTCACGTACAGCATGTCAATTGTTTCTTTCACAAGATACACCTCTGTTTTTACAGGAAATGCAGTTTCTGCTCTCTAAATGCATACTTTGAAAAAACAACAACTCACAACATAGGTAAAATACTTAGTCCTTAGTTTGATTTCCTTCGGCTTAGGCAACAAAAGCACATGGTTAGATTAAGAAAAAAACATGATGGGTTGTCTTAAAATTCACATGTGAAACAAACAGTGGCCTCTTTGGTGACAGTCTGCAGTTTAAAGTTAACATGAGCAGAAGTCTTGCTGAAACTCAGATGAGCTATTAAAATCCAGGTGTTTCTAATGAAATGTGTCATTAATGTGAATAGGTGCCACATTCACATTTTAAGAGGATACTTTACAAACAAAAGACACAAAGGAGGACTAAGTAAATCATGCCTACGTGTGTGACTCAGCAGAGATAACATTAAATGAGAAGCTAATCTGCAAGAGAGTAAATATTTGCAAGCAAATCAGAATGTGTGAGAGCCCCACTGCATTACACAACATGATGTTTTGAAATTTTGAATTGTCACCTCTCACCTGAATTTCGTGTATTCCTTTAAGGAAATTAAAACATTTGCACCATAATTTGGAGTGTAAAAATTGACTGGAATGCAGAAAATTTTCTGGCCGAGGATGTGTCTGTTATTGTAACAACTCACTTTAGATGAAACGTCTGCATGACGAAAGCAGGCTGCCAGTTGTCAAGGCTTGATTACTGGCTGCAAGTAACACTCACTGTGGCATGCTGGGCGGCGTATAAAACAACACAGCTTGAGTTCATCAGTGGCTTTGAACACCACCAATCATCATGTCAAACCACTTTTGAGCACCAAGCATCAAATAACTACTTAATAACTAATAACTAGTAACTACTACTAAATAACTACTATTACGATCAGAAAAAATTATTTGGCATGCACTTTGATTTTTTTTCGTTTGTCCCACGTCCCATCTGCTAAACATTGAGGCAGCAGGGTTTATAACCTGTACTGCATCCAGCCACCAGGGGGTGATCACTTTTGGGGAACTGTCACGTTCATCTTTATTGTACAGTCCATGTTTTATACTGACAGTTGCTGGCTGAATTTAAGTTGTTACATCTGTTTAAAGGGAAAGTTTGCTGATATCCAACCAGCTCGGTGATCACAGTGTAGGAAGTATGTGCAGCAGGGAACTCCAAGTGTTTGGCTCTCCATTGTGCTATAAGCGCTGGAAGCTCGTTTGCTGGCGGAGGTCCACCGAACTTTTGCTTCCACACACTGCGATGACACAGAGCTGGTTGAAAATCAGCAAAGCTTCCCTTTAACTACCCATGTTGCTATTTTCCAAGCTACTGTATTTTCCACACTATGAATTTCATGGACCTTCAGTGACTGGACCGCCCCCCAACTGGATCAACAAACTTTCTGGGGGGATATAATTCAGAGGGGCTGCAGGTATATCCACAGAGGCCTGACTAGCAGTAGGCTGGCAGCCAGTCATCAGGCCTTGACATCTAGTTGCTCAGTTTTGTCATGCAGAAGTGGGTGTGATTTCATGCAAAGTGGCTTGGTAAAATAATAGACATAGAGAGGAGCCCCAGACCCTTCGCTCCTCCACTTTTAACTATAATTTGGTTCCCATGGTTGTAGAGATCATGACGTAATGTGATCTCTTGCCTTGTTAGTGCTGATTGCTCTCTCTGATCGGGACATCATGGAGTGGTGAGAGGAGATGGTAAATCGTGGGACGTCTGCCACTGTAATGAAAGACACATTTGGGACAGAACACAAACAAAGAACATGACAGTTTGCTTTAGATGCATCAACACGGTGAGTCATTGCTATGATGTGAACTAGTGCTGACTCTAATGTTTTACACTCACTTCTGTGAATCAGGACATGTCCTGTATGATCGGCACCTTTTCAATCTCCTGCTGTCTATTACTCCTGCCCATCCCTGCTCCCTGAGGAGCACCTTGGTCTGCAGCCATCATTAGATCGGCGTCAGCTTGGACTGCAGAGCGGGGAAGAGGCTGAGATACCAGGAGATGAGATATATCTGAAGACAAGCAGACAACAACAATGACATTTCAGAGACAGGATGATATACAGTATGGTTGTATGTGATGTCTTGGTCCTGTCTGACTCCACACCTTCCAGACTGAGGAGGAAGAAGGCGTCGCCTCCTTTGATGAAGTTTCTGCTCTTTAGTCTGCTGTGGCTGATGACATGTGGCCATACCAAACCTGGGCCTCGATAGTAAAAGCTGCCATTAGACTCATTTACTCGAGACCCCACCTTCTTGGGATTATCCCAGTAGTACCTAGTGCCTGTGGAGAAAGAGGTGCTGTGATTCTCTTTTTGACCAACAAAGCAACAATAAGGGGCGAGTCAGACTTGTTACACTACAAGTTATTCCCCCTTCTCTTACCATCAGAGAACTTCTCGTTGGGGTCAGTGGTGACCATATGGTGCATGTTCATTTGTTGTCTGATGTCAGACTGCTGATCCATCAGGGCGATGGTTGCCTGTCGCCATGGACATGGCCACTTGAGTTTGTGATCATTAGGGCCTGAGGTCAGGTGGAAGTCGGTGACCAAGTACTCTGAACGGTCTCTTCCCCTGTACGTGTACACACTGACCTGTGGATCACAAAGCAGTATGAAGCAATCCCGTCAGCTATTGTTCTGACAACAAATGTAGCCTTTGAGGGCAAGCCAGTATTTCAGGGGATCTGTTTTAGCCCATGGATATCCACTTAAATGATATCCAGACCAAGACTTTCTCTTTTGTGCACTGGTCATTGCTTACAGCTCGATAAGTAACATGAGACTCAAGATTGGAGATGGATGGATATTTCCACTAATTTGTAGAAACAGATACCTGCATATGAATGTGGATAAATAAAAGAAAAGATAACAAAACTAAATTGTTGTGGGACAATAGCTGATGGATTCCAAGACTGCATATAACCGAGCATGCACGGACTGGCTTTTGGGAGGTTTTAGAATTTTCCCAGTGGACCTGTCTAGTGAGGGCCAACCCTGGCATTATATACCCAACTTAAAAAAAAAAAACAAAAAAAAAAACCCAGACATGGTCACACTTATATTCTTACGCTAGCTTTGCCTCGTCAGTTGTTAGCTCTCCCTGTCAGCTTGATCTGGGCTACTTGAGTGCATTTATCATGTGTGTCAGTATATTAAATTTTTCAATTCAATTTTATTTATAAAGCCCAATATCACAAATCACAATTTGCCCCAGAGGGCTTTACAGCATACGACGTCCCTCTGTCCTTTGAACCCTCCCAGCAGATAAGGAAAAACTCCCCCAAAAAACCCTTTCAACGGGGAGTGTATGGGTGAACCACATTTGTAACATTAACTGATTTGACCATGGAGATGCAAGCGATGGCTGGTTTGACTGCAGCTGTGTTTTTGAACGTGCCCTGCAGGCGACTTAGTGGCTCCCTGCAGATGACTGAATGAGCACCCCTGCAAACAAAACCCCCTACAATATGATCAATACTATTTGGACTACAAACAGGGACTACAAATACCAAAGTCTTGTCCCGCTGCCTGCACATTCTGCATACATACGTCGATATCTGTAGAGATGAAGTAACATTGAAGTACTGTGCAAACATGTTACAGTAATGTTAGTTCACTGACCATAAACTTAACACCTCGACAGAACAGCTGTTGTGCAATGATATCTTAGCAACTAGAACAACAACAAGTGAGTCGAGCTTTGGTTTTCTTCAGCATCGAGAGAATCAGATATTTAAAAGGCATTTACCTGAAAGGAGTAACCTGCTGGTGACAGAAAGCGAGGGCTGTACAGTGGTTTTTCTGCTGACGTGGTGGCAAGCTGGCGGTTGATGTTGCGGACGTGCCAGGTGTGTTGAGGACACTTTGTGGATGACAGGTTAATGTCATCCAGCGAGAAACCTCCATTTGAACTTTTCTTTCCCCTCACGGCCTCAAAAACCACACGGGCCTTCTGTGCCATATTCAGATCGATGTTGTGCAGTTCCCAGGAGCCCGTAACACCTCCTGTAAGGAGAACCGATAGAACAAAGATTAATCACCATGTAAATACCATGGTTGAGGATGTAGGTGAAATATTTGAGTATTTGTTTTGATCTGAGCTGATCTATTATCTATATAATATTTGTTTTTTGATGTTGACCCTTGCTTTTAATGTTATCGGCCCATTTAATGTCCATTATCAGTTGTCAGGGGCACAGATTTGTGGTCATTTGGCCTGGTTTCTTTCATCATGTTTACTGTTAAGCGGCGACCTCTAGTGGCCGGAGAATTATACCATAAAACAGAAACAAAAAGTAATCCCTCCAAAAGACAATAGCTGTATTCAGATTGGCAGCTCTTTAAACTGTAACAAAATACAGTTACTTTGTATTTAAAGTACATAACACTGTTCTTGTATTCTGTTACACCCCGACTCTGGCTGTTCTTGTCCTGTGTGAAGCCAACCCGTTCTCATGACAAAGTTATCACTTGTCGTGGCTTTGTCAATCGCCTTTTATGTCTATTTATCATGGGCTAGGCGTCCTTATGTGCCTGCTGTTGACATTGTGGGATGCCCAACCAAGGCCAGGATGTCAACAAAAGCACACACAGTCAGATTTAGAAAAAAACCTGATGGTTTGGCTCTACATTCATACGAGATGCAAACACTGGCTTCCTGGGTGAAAGTCTGGGGTTTGTGGGACCCAATCCACCACACCTCCCACCCACCTCTGTGGACTTTACAGCTCCTTATATAGCATCATTATTGGCAGCGTTTCTGCTATCTGCCTGCATATCATATCACTACGACGGACGTTGTCCTGCTGACCAGCAGTTTATTATAACACCGCAAAAGGTTCTATCCGGCTTCGTAATACACTGACGCCACCCAGCGGCATCTCATACCACTGTGAAAGGTGGCTTTTGGCGTCAGCGTCTGATGGTACTTAAAGACTTTGGAATTAGAGCAGAACTGAACTGATATACCCAGTGTAATTCATGTTACATGACGGTCATAACAGTTGTACTTATTCTAACCCAAACTGTGATCTCTTCCTATCCCTGACTGTGTAGTTTTAGTGCCTAAACCAAACAAAAGTGAAAGTAGAGAGAGTAGTTGAGTTCTCAACAGGCCGAAAAAATTACAACCCAAACTGTGCCAATCCATGTGAGCTGAAGCCCCAACTCCAGTCTGTCTGAGATTAGCACATAAAATACTGAGCCCAAACTGGACCCCTAAAAACACTACTCGGCCTCTAACGTCCAGGACAAATGGGCTGCATGGAGGCACAAGTCATGCGTGTCTCCAATGGAAAATGGACCAGCTCAGTGGATCACCAACTCTCCACATTGTATATCCACGCCAGAGAAGCTCCCTGCTCTAAATTAAATAAATACATAAATAATTTTGTCTTTTCCACAGCCTGAGTCCTGCCCAACTTGGCCAATCAGCGCACATTTTCAGCCAACCCATCGGGCTCGGCTTGAGATTAAGAACTGCAGCTGTAACTTTTTCACAGCAGTGGATGTGCATGTTATGTACTGGTAGGTGCACTTTGCTCTGTCTGAAGCATTTTAATGGGAGTGACAAAACCTGATAACGGCCATTTAATGGGCTGATATCATTCGTAAGGGATGTTGAAAAATGAGAGAATGCAGGTGGACATAGATGCAGTCAAAATGTTGCTCAGAGTCACTTAAGTCACCAACCGCCAAATCTGGCATATGGAGGCTTTAATTATAACAACATTGTATAAAACACACAACATGCAATATTTCATTTGTTACCTGAAATTCTCTTGAAGAACTTCAGTTTACCGCTGGGGTTGGCCTTGTCATACTGTCGCACCTTGATATTGAGAACATCATCAGCTGCCCCGCTGTTATAGAGGAAGAACTGCAGACACTGGGCTCCAGGTTTGGGGTAAAACCAGCGACTCTCCAGTAAAGCACGGGCACCAGATTTAGCAGAGGCTGTGCTGAAGTGCATGAAGTAGCCTTTTCCTGAGGGCAGGAGGAGACAACAGTGAGTAATGTTGGGCCTCATATTACTTTTTATGGGACTAATCCAACTTTATCATTGTCAATTTATTTAAGTCTCCTTCAGGTCCCATGAGGGGCTCAGATTTTGTGGATAGCCTTTACTTGCCTAAATCTAACCTCCATGACTTTACATTAAGCATGTGACTGTATGTTTAGGACATCATAACGTCATTAAAGGGGCGTTAATTAGTATGACATCATAGGAACCGTTCTATGAGAATGCTTTGTCAGAGTCTGCAGTAGATTGTAAAAGGAACATCCAGGACATTAAAAAAGGTTCAACCCTATAACATGCATTTGTTATGACTGACTGTCACCTTTGCATTGTCCCATGTTGGAGAAGTCAGTCTGAGGCCCTCCACGAGCACGAGTGAGTCGTTCCCACTTTGCATTGCCGGGACCCTGAATCATCCCACAAATGTTGTCCTCCTCAAAGTCACAGCTGTCCACAAAGGTAGAAGACTTGGCTGTGGAGAGGAAACACTCAGAATTTCACCAAGATGCAGCAGAAGTTCACCTGAACCCAAAAGGAAACATGGAACAGAAAAGAGCTGGCAACCCTCAGCACAAAGACTGTGTACTGATCTGAGACCTGAAAACATTCTGGACAATAAAGGCTATGGCCACATGATTATTAAGTGAGCACTGAGGTCATCTGGTCTGAATTAGAGGTTATTGCCAAGATTATTAATATGTATTTGCATCACCTCCTGCTAGATAAACTCTGACTCTTGTCTTGTACCTCTGTGGGATTAGAATATATTTTATTTTATGAGGTGACTTAGTTTATTGATCGTTCCGACACTCAAAGTGCAGGTTAATGTCTCATTTATTGTGTAATGGACACAATGACAGGTTGACATGACTTACTGCAGTTGTAGAGACGGTTGAGCTTGGTTAGGTCACTAGCACTGAGCCCTATCCTCTGACCGATCACATCCATGAACTGGGGGATCTTGGTGACGATGGTGGGCTCAGAGTTCTTGCTGAAGCCATCCTTGTTGTAGTGCATCACAGAGCCGTAGTCGTAGGGAACACCAAGAGCACTGGACTTTGTGTCATCGTGTTTCTCGAAGTTCTTTGACCGATCTAGGGAATGCAGTTTTTGTTTTTAACAAGGATTGATGGAACAACAGTATTGCAACTGCTCACTGCTGTAGAAATGTTTTCAGATAGCAGGCATGCATTAGGAGAAAAACACAGGTGATAATAAACATTTTCATTTATTTTATGAAGTTACAACATAAGGTTTTACTGATCAGTGTTACTAGTTTTGATGTTTCCCCATATGATGGTGACGTAATCATCTCGGTCAGCTCTGGACTGCTCGTGCCAGAAGCCCAGAGCATGCAGAAACTCATGCTCAACGGTTCCTAGTCCGTCACACCATTTACCAATGGACAGCTGCTGCTTCCCCATACGTTGGTTTCCCACATAGGAGTAACATCTATACAGAGAGGGAAAGTGAGATGCACTTTTTACTGAGTGGTCTTTTAAGATCAACATTCAGATGCCTCAGTATGAGGATTGATATTTGTGCATAACCTAACGGTCCATTATACTGGAATTTAAAACTGCTGTCCCATTAGGTTTTTGTTGAATTTTTTTGTTTTAGCCAAATGACCCTTTGCAAAGTCCCGCACCTTTGTGATGGACTGTCAAGCTGTCACAGAGCTCGCCTTTCACCAACTCCCTGAATGAATATTCTCCAATCTTTGGTCTGCATTTGAAGGCAGAGCAAAGGGTCAATTGGAGACAGTCGGTCAAAGTGTTGAAACACTGACATAGGCTATTATCACCCTACAAAGAGCTGTTAAAAGCAAACAGTACCTGTTTTTATATGGGAGTCCTGAGGCCTGAACTATGATACCAGTTCAACTTTCCCAGGATATCTTTTGGTTATCTGGCTTAACATCATCATTTATTAGTTGCATTAGTTATATTTTGTAATGATAATCTGAGTCTTCAAAATAACCAAAGCAGGCAATAAATGTCATGCAGTAAAAAGTGTTTCCCTCTGAGATGTGGAGGAGTAGAATCATGAGGCTCCGATCACACAGACAGAGTTTAGCAGGTTGCAAAACGCAAGACGTACTGCACTGCCTTTTCTTTCAATAACTGAATGCCAATACTAAAAAAAAAAAAAAGCTTCGCAAACACAGTTCCTCCTCCATTGTTTACCAAATGTGAACTTGTTGTCTTGACCACCACAGAAGAAAGTGGAGACGACATGGGGCGCTTTTCTCTTCTGAGTTTAAGTTTTTTTCAACAGGAGTTCAGAGCGCACCAACAAAAATGCCAGGCGCCCACAGCTAAGAAACACAAGGAGCATAGCAACACAAATACAGCGAGCTAAGAGCTTCATTGTGCCCCTGATCAGAATTCCTCCTATGAGTCTTACTAACATTGAGCTCAACTCTACAGAGAATTAAATAATGAAAATAAACTTTATCTCCATTTTTCCAGGGACCCCCTGAAACTCCTTGAACGACCCCTGGTTGAGACCCACTGTTACAGGACATCTTTGACTGCGTCACCGGGGCCCAGTTGTTCAAAAGTAATCTGATCAGACTTCCGCTATCAGATTGGATCAAATCTTGAAACTGGGTTGTTCAAAAGGAAAAATAAAGGCTACTGAAATTGGATTAGATCACACAGTCCAGTCTTGGTTTTAATATGGATCAAACCTTCATTCTTAATAGGATTGGGATACCTTTGATCCAAAAAAATAGGGATCATTCTGATCCCAGCAGAAATGAACCACATTTATTCATATTTTGCACATGTTTTGTAATTTGTTGAACAGTTAGTGTGATAAATTAGATTTTAGGCTATCTGTTGAAAACTCTTTGTTTGATTTTGACAGCTATTTGTTGTTTGTTTTGTTTGTTGGTTATATCCTGTTTAGAGCACTGATTTTCCGTTTTGGTAAGTTCGTATCTGGATCATCCTGATAGCTGATCCTGGACAGCAAAACACTGAATTTCCAAATCTGGATCATTTTAATCCAAATGACATTTTCTTGACAACTGGGCACTTTGCTTCTGTCATAATTACTTCAGCCACCAGAGGTCACTACCTAACAGTAAACAGAGATGTGGTCTGCTTGCACAGACGACCGATTCGGCCTTTTTGTGGGGGAGGACAGTTTGAATACGCACTAACACTGTTGTGTTCTATACCACAGATTATATGAACTGAACAGAGCAGCTCACCCCTCCCCTTTGAACACAGAGATGTAGTTCTCCTCTCTTTTCCATGGTGTGAAGTCAATGCAGGTCTTCAGTCTGTACTGGTCAAATGCCTTCAGGATCACTCCCTTTGCATTGATCTCTATATATTGCAAAGTGTAACACAAAAAAACAAAAAGCCTCCTCATTTGGTGCATGATAACATGATGAGTACAGTGAACGTAAGTTTCCATTGTAATGCGGTGTCTTACCCAGACTGTCCTCTAGGTAGTAGGGAATGGTTGTTGGCCAGCGATACTCGTCACCTATGATGGAGTTTCTGAATGCCTGATGGGAATGAAGAGAACAACACATATACAAATAGAGTACTTACTTTAGTGTAATAAAGTAAGTACTTTAGTGTATAGTGAATAGTGAATATTTTCGTGATCAAACTGTAACCTGGTGTTTTGAAATTGCTAGTGTTCCTTGATTATTACTGTGACTTTCCAAACAATCACTCAAAAATGAGACCTGAGACTAATGAAGTTGTGTTCTCTCTCTCTCTCTCTCTCTCTCTCTCTCTCTCTCTCATCTCTACACCAGCATCATTTTTATTATTCAGTGGTTATCAACACATTAATGCTGTTCAAATCACCCTGCATATACTGCTCAAATATGGAAGTTAGTGTCTTAATTCCGAGTGCACAATGGAGCATTTTGAGGACAGAACAACATATTTTTACAAGATTGTGATGAATTTCCATTTTCAGGATAATTGCATCCAGCAGCACAGTTTTTGTCAATGAAATTAACACTTTATAACATACTATAATATTAGAGAAACCTTATTGAGCAGCATTACCATGAAAACAGTTAGGCAAAAAGATGATTAACAAAATGCAACAATAGGACCAAACCAAGCTGATCAGATTACCTTGCAGTCCTGAGATATGTCTTGGATATAGCTGAAAGAATTTTCATGTCAGTGTTTGGTTGGGTAGAAGTCTGCTCAGCTTTTGCATAAGATCGGTAATTTATTTCTTGTACCATCAGCCATTCACTCTGTCTGTCTGCCAGCTGATCACAGTGAACCAACAGCACAGCGACACACAGTCTCTGCTTCTTGTTTTAAACATGCCTCTCTTCCTGCCTGCAGTTCTTTCTTCCTACAGTGGTACACAACCTCCACCTCTCCATCACTGTCCAGTGTTCTCAGATTCATCAACCTCATCATCCATCAGTCTCAGGGTCATCAGCTACCACCACCACTACTGGACTCCATAGTGGATAGTCTTCTATCAAATCTTGAGCAGCACATAATCTGTTAATCTCTACACCTGTAATCTGTATCACACAGTTATTATTACTTCATCTGTCTAGGCCTGAATATGGAGATTACTGAAGAGTAGCAGGAGCCTTTGGAGTCTTTGGTGTCTGTGTAGACCAGCTTACATCGTCCTGTTTGATATCTCCCTCCAGCAGGTCCAGCCCCGCCGCTGCAACAGGAACATTTCATCAATTGATGAAAATTCTCAGCAATATGCACAGATTATACAACAAAGCAAAAACAATAATGTGTCCACAAACCTTCATTGATGTCAAAGATGTCCCAGTCACGACCTTCATCAACATCCGTTTCTGTAGATGTGGAATCAATTAGATGCTGCTCAAACCAGGACTACAAAAGTACCTTATTTACATAATTACCAATGTATTGGAGCAGTTAGGGTTGCTTCCTGTCCCACAGACCTGAGACATGTTTACTTTAAAATGTCAGTTCTTAAATTTAAAATTGTGCCTGACCTAAAATTAATTTCTAAATCATTCTGAGTGAGAGCCCTCTCAGCAAAGACACACAGAGTTTTTTTAGCCTGCCAAAAAATCACAAGTGTAAAGGGTACAGGGTATTTGAAATGTTCTCACTCTGAGTCCAGCCTCAGCCTGAGTCAAGTTTTTTTCCCCTTTTGACAGTAATTAACATGAAAAACATTTAAAATATGTGACTTACTTGTATCACCTGTTGGCTTAGCTGCTGCCTGGTAAATACAAAAAAATACATCATCATCATCATCATCATCATCATCATCATCATCATCATAATAATCAATGTCGCTGTCTTTGCACTGGACATATAATATGAATGTAATGTTGTATAAAGATACAAAGGTGTACTGGTACCAGTCCCAGGCCATAGAACAGAATGATCCAGCTGACTGCCATGGCTCCAGCTACATGAGAAGGACGTTTACAGACAGTGTCATAAGTTGTACAGACAAGCCCACACTCGACTCTGTAGCTCCTCTTAAAAAGAAGTTAACAAAGCAAAGAAAGTTCGCTCCTTGGTATAACTCTCAAACCCGTAAGTTAAAACAAATATCGCGAAAATTTGAAAGGAATTGGCGATTAACCAAACTGGAAGAATCTCGTTTAATCTGGGCAGACAGTCTCAAAAAGTATAAGAGGGGCCTCCGCAATGCCAGAGCAAACTATTACTCAGCATTAATAGAAGAAAACAAGAATAACCCCAGGTTTCTTTTCAGCACTGTAGCCAGGCTGACTGAGAGTCAAAGCTCTATTGAGCCTTGTATTCCTTTAGCCCTTAGCAGTAATGATTTTATTAGCTTTTTTAATGACAAAATTCTAACTATTAGAGGCAAAATTCATGACCTCCTGTCCTCAGATAGTACCTATCTAACCTCAAACACAGCTGTAAGACCTAATATATATTTAGATTGCTTCTCCCCAATTTCTCTTCAAGAATTGACCGCAGTGATTTCTTCATCTAAATCATCAACGTGTCTCTTAGACCCCATCCCAACTAGGCTACTCAAGGAGGTCTTACCTTTAGTTAACACCCATATATTAGATATGATCAATATATCCTTATTAACAGACTATACCACAGTCTTTTAAGGTAGCTGTAATTAAAACTCTACTAAAAAAGCCCATCCTGGATCCAGAGGTGTTAGCCAACTATAGATCAATATCTAATCTTCAATTTCTTTTAAAGATCCTTGAGAAAGTAGTCGCAGACCAGCTGTGTGATTTTCTCCATGATAATAATTTATTTGAGGAATTACAGTCAGGATTTAGAGTGCATCATACTGTAGCACTGAGACAGCACTAGTTAAAATTACAAATGACCTTCTGATTGCTTCAGACAAAGGACTCATCTCTGTACTTGTTTTATTAGATCTTAGTGACCATCAAATTCTGCTACAGAGACTGGAACACTTAATTGGCCTAAAAGGTTCTGCACTAAGCTGGTTTAAATCTTATTTATCTGATCGCTTTCAGTTTGTTTACGTTCATAATGAATTATCCTTATGTACTCAAGTTTGTTTTGGAGTTCCGCAAGGTTCTGTGCTTGGACCAATCCTATTTACTCTATATATGCTTCCTTTAGGAAACATCATTAGAAATCACTCTGTAAATTTCCATTGTTATGCGGATGATACACAGCTGTATTTTTCTATGAAGCCAGAAGAAAGTAATCAATGAACTAAACTTCATAATTGTCTTAAGGACATAAAAACCTGGATGAGCACCAATTTCCTGATGTTAATTTGAGACAAAACTGAAGTTATTGTTCTTGGCCCCAAACAACTCAGAGACTCTTTATCTGATGACATAATTTCTCTAGATGGCATTACTCTGGCCTCTAGCACCACTGTAAGAAACCTCGGAGTAACATTTGATCAAGATCTGTCTTTCAATTCTCATTTAAAACAAACCTCACGGATTGCATTTTTTCATCTGCGTAATATGGTCCGGGAGGCAGACACTGTCTCCACATTTAAGACTAGACTTAAGACTTTCCTCTTTGATAAAGCTCATAGTTAGGGCTGGCTCAGGCTTGCCTTGTACCAGCCCCTAGTTAGGCTGACTTAGGCCTAGTCTGCCAGAGGACCCCCTATAATACACTGGGCACCTTCTCTCTCTCTCTCTCTCTCTCTCTGTCTCATTGTGTCATACGGATTACTGTTAATTTATTCTGTTGATCTGTTCATCTATTGCACGTCTGTCCGTCCTGGTAGAGGGATCCTTCCTCAGTTGCTCTTCCTGAAGTTTCTACCGTTTTTTTTCCCCCCGTTAAAGGTTTTTTGGGGGGGAGTTTTTCCTTATTCGCTGTGAGGGTCCAAAGGACAGAGGGATGTCGTATGCTGTAAAGCCCTGTGAGGCAAATTGTGATTTGTGATATTGGGCTTTATAAATAAAATTGATTGAATTGACATGTTCGCTCATAAACTGAATATGTCCTCAGTGTCTGTGAAGCTTTTTTGGACCCCACTATTCACTGTCCACCTGTGGCATCTCTGTAGAGTGCTGCAGGAATGAGTCTTAAATCCCAGAAATGAGTTAGCATTTTAGCACTCCTCTTTCTCTCATCTCAAAGTCAAAGGTTTTTTTCGGTCCACCTGCACATTTTCTTCTGTTGGTATATATTTTTTTCTCCTTTTTTTGTCTTTTATTATTCCATGCACAAATAAAGAATTAAAGTGAGACTATATTTCTCACCTGCTGAAGTCCCTGAACACCTCCTCAGACTGGATTTCAGCTGCTGGCCGCGTCTCCTGGAACAGCAGGTGATGATATTTTGAACAGGAATGTATCTGCCGTGTGCTGAGAGCAAAATTATGCCCTATATGATGTCTTCACCCAAACAATCGCCAGCTTTTAAATGTGATGCTTCAGCCAAGCCCTGCTACATCACTTCCTGTGACAGCAATTGGAACAGCAGAGTGAAATTGGCCTCTACCTGAACAGGTCTTTATCAACACGGAACAAAGGTTCACACACAGTAGCTCTCAAGTGACATTTATCGGCACATCAACAAGTGACATTTTGAACTGAATGCTCTCCTTCAGACTGTTTATTGCCGTTTTGTTGTTGTCCTGTCGTGAATAGTTTTAGGATGTGCGTGACCGCTGTGTTTTTCATTTGCAGGTCTTTGAAATGTTTTTAAAAGCATTTATTTCAGTTTCCTTAAAAGAAGGCTCTCAAAGTCTGAAATTTTATTTACAATCGTCTCTTGGCTGCTGTGGGCGGTTGTGTTAGTTATAAAAGTGTTTCTCTCTGTGATTGCAGACTGTCTGTAGACGTCCTACATCCCTAAACTAAAAATAGAATTGTTGCAAGAGTGGATTTTGCTACAGGGCCATCAGACCTGCAGTAATCACGATTATGTTTACATGCACAAAATATTCTGGTTTTTGCCCTTATTATTATATTCCGATTAACCTGAGCTAACAGGGCTGATGAAAATGAATATTCTACTAATGTTTTTGTTATCATTTGTCAAAATATAGACCCACTTGTCATTTTGTGTCGTCTTCATTGAAAAAGTTTTTTTTGGCCACTGGTATTGATCTGCTCAGACGTGTGAACACAGCCTCCCTCTTTCATTCCTTCAGTCACCCTCTTGAAAAAGTCCACATTGTGATATTTCCACATATCCAAAAACCTCTTGATATCTTTATGTCATTCATTATGTTGAAAGGAGCAAGATTTAGGGGGATTTAGTGGCAACTAGCGATGGCAGATTACAACCAGCTGAAACTTCTCCCAGTTAGAATTCCTTCAGTGTTCATTGCTCAGGATGTTTTTTATCAGGAGCTGAATTATCCTCAGAGGTCTCTCCATCTCCAGAACAAATGAACCAGGTGATTTAAACTGGTAAAAACACTGAATAAAGCAGTTTTTAAAGAATGTTGTGTGTTTCCCCTGCTCTCATCATGGAGGGGCTGCTAAGTATGGTGGCCCATGAGAAAACACAAACAGTCCTGTCTGGAGCCGGTATTTGGTTTGTCTGTTCTTGGCTACTGTAGAAACACACTGGTGCAAAATGGTGATCTCCGTACATTAGGACCGGCTGCCTATGCAGACATAAACAGCTCAGCCTAACCCTGGGAGCCAACTGTGGCCCACAGACCAACTTTACATGGCTTGTTGTTCAAAATATACCATATGTGGCCTGCAACACAGTTACAAGACTGTGGTTTGGCAGTAAAACTGTTCATTACGCTGACCTTACTATGTGAGCCATTAGAGTACACATCATCTTGATTTTGTGCTTTCCTCTTCCCACTAATCTTTATTGTATGCACTGCAAGACAGACCAGCAGTTCATGATTATCTATCTAATCTATCGCCATGCGACCGCCTCCACTCTTGTGCCTCTAAATGCTGTCTACCATTCAGCCCTTAGATTTATAACCAGAGACAGCGATGGCGCTCATCATTGTTTTCTTTATCAAAAGGTGGGTGGGCCTTCTCTTTCTATTAGAAGAGACCAGCATTTGTTTTTATTTATCTATTAAAGACTTCAAAAACTGCCCTCAAAACTAACACTGATTGGGTAACAGCACTGTCACAACTTCATCTGTTCTCAAGAATGTGGAAGTTTCATCAAAGAGAGAAGTAAAAAAAAAAAAAAAGTAGTATTCAACAAGTGCACAGATAACTACATTAATGACAAACTGTTATAATGCTAATAATTACTTTCTGTCACCAGAAACACCATATAACCATTAGATTACACTTTAAGATGACGAAAATCTTACTTGTTATTGTTGGAAATTTTAAGTTACTTTATGAGATTACACTGTAATTTGTGCAGTGTAAAGTGCTACCCATTTAGGTTTTACTTCTATATCACACTTTACGTCACTTTGTTGTTTAAAACCATTTACATCAATTGGATTACTGAATATGGAATTTGTCAAGTAGTCAAATATCATACATGATATCGGAGAAAATTGGCGGCACAGTGGTGTAGTGGTCAGCACTGTAGCCTCACAGCAAGAGGGTCACCCAGGGTGGGGGAGCCCTTCTGTGCAGAGTTTGCATGTTCTCCTCGTGTCAGCGTGGGTTTTCTCTGGGTACTCCGGCTTCCTCCCACAGTCCAAAAAATACAAAAGCAGACAAAAAAGCTTTTCAGAGGGTCATAAACACAGCCCAAAAAATTATTGGCTGTCCTCTTCCCTCACTCCAAGACATTGCAGACACACACTATCTCTCAAGAGCCCAAAACATACTTAAGATTGCTCTCACCCTGGTCACCGCCTGTTTAACCCCCTGCCCTCAGGCAGGCGCTACAGCTCATTAAAAACTCGGACCACCAGACTCATTCTTTCCTCAGGCCATTCACACTCTCACAACAACATTTCTTTACACTTCCTTTACACTGGAGACTCTTTACAGCCGTCTGAAACACAAAAGGCAGCAGGTGTCTGTTCCATCTGCACTCTCTGACTGAGTGATGAGTGATGTGCACTGTTGAAGCACTACGGTTTTATGCAACCAGGTTCAGACTGTTGTAAAATAACCACAGAACCCCCTATTCTTTATGTGCACATCAAACATGCCTTTTGATTATTTTTCCTTCACATTGATGGGCATGTTAGAGATTGACACATCACTTAAAACCTTTCACTCTACCCATAACTTTCTCAGGACTGTGTTCCTGCTTGTCTTTCACTCAGTGAATTCAACCTATACAGCTGTGCGTGTCACCTTTTTTAAAGCTCCAGTGTGCAGGATTTAGAGGGATATATTGGCAGAAATGAAACAGAGGTATATTTTCTTTAGTGTATCCACCTTATTCCTGGGGGCGCTGATGTGGGAACGATTATGGGTGCAACTTCCAGTGAGACACCGGAAGTAGCAGTGAGCCATTGGTTGCTAGCGGTTTTTGTTTCCCGTAGCGGTTTATTTGAATGTCCTTGCGCAGCTCGGGAACATGTTGCGCTGTTCGCAGCTGTACTAACAACCAGACAACGTTAAATCGGTGGCTATAAGAGCAATGTTTTGAGCATGCACCCCGGACTAAGAGAGAATGTTGTTGTGCGAATCGGTACAGTTTTCCACCATCTACCCAGGGATGAGGAACCCAGAAGGAGGTGGCTGAAAAACCTCAACTTGAAAAGACCACCTAAAATGTTATATGTGTGCTCCTTTCATTTTGTTGACAAAAAGCCCATGGAGGAACACCCGCATCCTACTTTGTGGTTGGGAAATGACAAATCACCGGCAAAGAGATGCCGGGTGCTAAGGAGGATTGACAGCAGTGTCACAAGAACATCAGGTATGATTTCATGTGTACGGAAGACACAGCACTATAGTATTAGTCAGGCAACAACATGTAGTATTACCTTTTTCTGAACAGTTAAAATGTGATGTGCTTTGGGACTGCTGGTCAGTATTAACCTAAAAATGCCATAATTTCAGCAGACATAACAAAATGTTCAACGATGCAGTATCTTAATCTTAATCTGAATTTAATATTATAGCTGTTATTATGTAGCACATAGGTTACTACTTTGTAGGTAGTGATATGCCTCAGAGCTTTTTAGATTGTTCATTGCCTCACCGTCTGAAGCGACGGAGTTAGGAAAGTAGCTAAAAATGCGACCATATGTTATCTTTGGCCACTTTTTCATGTCATCCTCCCACCCCTCTACATTAGTAGGCAGCGGGATTGTAATGTTGTCTCGTTTGAGCTGTGACAGCTGGTGTTCCCACATGGTTTAGTGGATTAGCGCGAACAGTTAGCATGTAAACAAACGCCGGTTCCGGTTCATACCAGAAGTCGTGCCCATATTTCACGCAAGGGCTCATGGGGGCTAGGAATAAGGTGGATAAGTAGCTGAAAGAATAATTATTGTTTTTGTTTCTTTAGAATGAGCCGTTTATATCTATATCTGCCCCTCCTCCACTTTTTTCCTCACCTTTCTGCTCACAGCAGAAAAGCAAATACAGGACTCATCTAAATGGTTGACGAGACAAGTTAGCATCTGCAGCAGACACAAAGTATGCAAGCTAACTTCAAAAGCAACAAGGAGAAACAAAACTGGTTTAGTCCCAAACTTCTCTGTAAGGACAAGGAGCAACCATTTTCTTCTTACCTGCATCATTGGAGTGCAGCACAGCAAAGACTGCACTGGAACCACAGTTCTTCTACACCAGAATCATCCACAATAGACGACCACAGGTTGACGAAAGCAATGAGCCACAGCATCTTTTTCCCCTCCAATCATGGATTGGTAATGTAATAACTTACATAGCTAATGTTAACACAGTAACAGTACAGGCAAAGCAAGACTGTTTAATTTATGGTGTGACCTCTGTGTAGTAAGGTTATAAAGGACAAACTTGCTGCATGCAATGAACCATCCTTTATACTCACAGAGAAGGAACTCGAAGCTTTTGGTTTAATCTATGGCTCTTCTTACTGACCACATGTTCAGGCATGTTTGAGGTTTTAGAATCAGTGTGCATATTACTAAGCTGTGAATGTGGATCCCAAGAGGTAACCTTAGCTGACGCCAGGTCAGTATTCAATAAAAAAGCCAATCTGAGCTCTGCTTACATGATTGCCATGTTGGTGTAATTTAGACACACATTACTAGGTGCAGATGCATGATACATTTAGCGTGTTGGATCCAGGCTACATGCACAGTGGAAGGATAGGGAGAAAGGTTGGATTACTATTCTGCAGATATTTGACTTCTAACTTCATCATATATGGTGCATTTTACCTAAAGGAAAATTAAACACAATTTAGACTGGAGTCTTTGTCTCTGGCAAATATCCCAAAACAAAACAAACAAAAAACATAAAATAAACATATTTGTTTGTTTGACATGCTTAACAACAATAATTGACATTAAATATGACATCATCATAACCTTGGTAAAATAAAAAAATGAATACAGAAAAATCTTCATCTTCTTCATCATCGCCATCACCACCATCACCTTTGCCTAAGTCACTATCAGTAGAAAGTCCATACAAGTAGATAAAATGCAATATTAAGGTACCAAGCCAGACTTTATTTTGCAATGTGGTTCCTGTGGTGTTATTTAGTACTTTCATAATAGATATTGTCTAACAGTACTGGTACCACTTCATCTGTTCTTAAGAATATGGAAGTTTCAATAAAGAGAGAAGTAATTATCTGTGGGAAAAATGTCTTTCGGCTGCAGGGGATGTTTTGTTGCAATACCTCAAGTGGCAACTTGAAAAACATTGGGTGCAATGCTGGATGGCGTTCCTGGGGTCTTGAGGTGAGACATGTATAACTGCAGCCACATCTCGTTTGGAACCTACACGACATGCACCTACAGATAACACCCACCACTTGCATAAAACAAGTCCACCGACACGACAGCTATCTGAACCCTACGTAACGTAGAGGAATTACATTAAGTGAAACAACATTACCATAATCCATCCTGTAACTTACCATTATCCTAACCGCCTCTCTCTTAACCAAACTTTTCACAGCTAGCTAAATGTGAACTTACCATTTTCTTCAGGACTTCACAAGCAACAAGTAAAACAAAACTGGGTTAGTCCCAAACTTCTAACTCTGTAAGGACAAAGAGTAACCATTTTCTTCTTACCTGCATCATTGGAGTGCAGCACAGCAAAGACTGCACTGGAACCACAGTTCTTCTACACCAGAATCATCCACAACAGACGACCAGTCTGAGCTCTGCTTACATGATTGCCATGTTGGTGTAATTCAGACAGACATTACTAGGTGCAGATGCATGATAGATTTAGCGTGTTGGATCCAGGCTACATGCACAGTGAAAGGATAGGGAGAAAGGTTGGATTACTATTCTGCGGATATTTGACTTCTAAGTTCATCATATATGGTGCATTTTACCTAAAGGAAAATTAAACACAATTTAGACTGGAGTCTTTGTGTCCAGCAACCACCCCCCCAAAAAAAAAAAACAGAAAACAAACATATTTGTTTGTTTGATATGCTTAACAACAATAATTTGACATTAAATATGACATCATCATAACCTTGGTAAAATAAAAAAATGAATACAGAAAAATCTTCATCATCATCGTCATCACCACCATCACCTTTGCCTAAGTCAGTATCAGTAGAAAGTCCATACAAGTAGATAAAATGCAATATTAAGGTACCAAGCCAGACTTTATTTTGCAATGTCGTCCCTGTGGTGTTATTTAGTACTTTCATAATAGATATTGTCTAACAGTACTGTCACAACTTTATCTGTTCTCAAGAATATGGAAGTTTCAATAAAGAGAGAAGTAATTATCTGTGGGAAAAATGTCTTTTGGGCTGCAGGGGATGTTTTGTTGCAATACCTCAAGTGGCAACTTGAAAAACATTGGGTGCAATGCTGGATGGCGTTCCTGGGGTCTTGAGGTGAGACATGTATAACTGCAGCCACATCTCGTTTGGAGCCTACACGACATGCACCTACAGATAACACCCACCACTTGCATAAGACGAATCCACCGACACGACAGCTATCTGAACCCTGCTACAACGTGAGGTTGTAGAGAATGAATTTGAGGCCAAAAGCACCAATAATCCACGATAAGTACCGAGATGTAACCCTCACCATTACCATTATCCTAACCGCCTCTCTCTTAACCAAACTCTTCACAGCAGCTAGCTAAATGTGAACTTACCATTTTCTTCAGGACTTCACAAGCAACAAGAAAAACAAATCTGGGTTAGTCCCAAACTTCTAACTCTGTAAGGACAAAGAGCAACCATTTTATTCTTACCTGCATCATTGGAGTGTAGCACAGCAAAGACTGCACTGGAACCACAGTTCTTCTACACCAGAATCATCCACAACAGACGACCACAGGTTGACGAAAGCAATGAGCCACAGCATCTTTTTCCCCTCCAATCATGGATTGGTAATGTAATACTTAGCATAGCTAATGTTAGTACAGTAACAGTACAGGCAAAGCAAGACTGTTTGATTTATGGTGTGACCTCCATGTCGCAGGGTTATCAAGACCAAAGGTCCTGCATGCAATGAACCATCCTTTATACACACAGAGAGGGAACAGTATTTAATAAAAAAGCCAACCTGAGCTCTGCTTACATGATTGCCATGTTGGTGTAATTCAGACAGACATTACTAGGTGCAGATGTGTGATACATATAGTGTGTTGGATCCAGGCTACAGGCACAGTGAAAGGATAGGGAGAAGGGTTGGATTACTATTCTCAGGATATTTGACTTCTAAGTTCATCATATATGAAGGAAAATTAAACACAATTTAGACTTGAGTCTTTGTCTCTGGCAAAAAACCCAAAACAAAACAAACAAAAAACATAAAATAAACATATTTGTTTGTTTGACACGCTTAACAACAATAATTTGACGTTGAATATGACATCATCATAACCTTGGTAAAATAAAAAAAGAATACAGAAAAATCATCATCATCTTCATCTTCGTCTTCATCGTTATCACCACCATCACCTTTGCCACAGTCAGTATCACCAGAGAGTCCATGCAAGTCGATTAAATGCAATATTAAGCTAGCCTGACTTTATTTTGTTTGTTTATTTTTATTTTCATTCCTGTGGTGTTAGTTAGTACTTTCATAATAGATATTGTCTAACAGTACTGTCACAACTTCACCTGTTCTAAAGAATATGGAAGTTTCGATAAAGAGAGAAGTAATTATCTGTGAAAATGTGTTTTGGGCTGCAGGGGGATGTTTTGTTGCAATACCTCAAGTGGCAACTGTAAAAAATAATTGGGTGCAATGCTGGATGGCGTTCCTGGGGTCTTGAGTTGAGACATGTATAACTGCAGCCACATCTCGTTTGGAGCCTACATGACATGCACCTACAGATAACCCGCTACTTGCATAAGACAAATCCACCAACACGACAGCTATCTGAACCCTGCTACAATGTGAGGTTGTAGAAAATGAATATAAGGCCAAAAGCAGCTATGCTCCACTGTAAGTACCGAGATGTACCCCTCACCATTACCATTATCCTAACTGCCTCTCTTTTAACCAAATTCTTCACAGCTTGCTAAGTTCTAACTCACTATTTCCTTTAGGGGTTCCACTTCCAGACCAAGGGGCAAAGGGGACTGATTGTAGACTAATGGTGGGCAAGTTACGTAGCTGCTCCTGCCCCAGCTATACTTACCATAGACTGTATAAAGATGGACAATGTGACAGCTCCCCAAAAGTGAAGCTAAAACATCTCGTCCCCAGTGGCTGGCTGCTGTATATGTAACCCTGCCCCTCCACGATCATGGATAGGACATGGGCCAAAATAAACAATCCTATTATTTTAGGTAGTTCTTATCACGCTGCTGTATGTTCAAGTGTTTTTTCTACTAAGCTTGGTTATAACTAGTAACTTGATGTTAAATATACGTGGAATTGATGCTGCTGCTTCAACTTCTCTGGATTATCAGGACACAGCTGATCCTCTCAACACATCCACCTTGCTGATCACTCACTCTGACAGAGATCACCACCTCCAGCTGATGAGAGAAGAAGACAGACAAAAGAAGTCATAAATCAGCTGAGCTTGAAGCTTGAGCAGAGGTTCTGCTCTGTATAAAGACCACATGGTTACTTTATGTAATGACGGTTCTTCGAAATAAAAGCCACCACTTTACAGGCTCCACACAGACTGATCTCAGAACTTTGACAGAGACGACAAGAACAAACAAGAGGATCAGTTATGCTCATGTTCAGGTTCATACTTGTATTTAAGGTTTCTGCTAGAATATGTTTATTTTCCTAATGCTGTCTGTGCTGGAACACCTGTATTCACCCTCTGCATGAAACATTTTAGTGCCTGTCTTTTTAAGCCTCCTTCCTGAAAAGCAATGTCTGCTCTGATTGGTCAGCTGGAAAATAACTGATAATAATGGAGAATAGCGTCACTTTCTACAGTGTAAAGTATAAAAGTATTCAGTCTTAGGTTTTTACTCACCGTAATTACTTCTAAATAGTTTACCTCATCATTTAAAACTTTGGCCATGTTTGAACATCCAACATTGTAACATTATATATGACAGAATATAAGCGTCAAAGCATAATGGGTTTCCTTTGAGATCAAATTTGATGATGAGATAGTTTGATGAAGGAGGACAGCTGTCTCTATACATGTTGTGATTCTGTCAACTGTAATCCAGCCTCACTTTCTGTGGACATGAACACAACAGTCATCGTCACATCAACTTAAACACATGATCACAACAAGCCTCTGGGTGATCTGATTGGCTGACTGATCTCTCTGTCTTTCCTTCCTGTCTTCCCTGTGTTAAACCTTCAAAGGTTTACAGAAAATACTGGATTTTTACTTTGATACAAACTGAGTTTAGCGCAATACCACTGAATCCAGCCCTCTACTGACCTCAGAGTCTCCAGTCCACAGTGTGGACTCCTCTCAAGATCAGACAGAAGCATCACATCTGAATCCTGCAGGTTGTTGTTGCTCAGCTCCAGCTCTCTCAGATGGGAGGGGTTGGACTTCAGAACTGAGGCCAGAGAAACACAGCTGATCCCTGACAACCTACAGGAACTGAGTCTAAATAAAGAATAAATTATGTAGATAAAAGTCAGTAATAATCCAATAAGATGAGTGTAGGTTTTAAATGTGTAGCTCAACATTACTATGTCCTAATCAATGAGCTTTCCCTAGAACAAGTAGAGTGACTTATTCACTGTGTTACTGTGGGTCATCATGATGTCAGCCTGCTACAGATATCACCCCAACCCAAGTCCCTATGGACTGAGCTACTGCCGCCCTATTTATATGTAATTACATTAGGTCCCATTGTTACTCAAATATCTAAGATCTATAACAGTTCAACATTTACCAAAATAACTATGTAAACAATTGAACTGACCTCAGAGTCTCCAGTCTACAGTTTTGACTCTCCAGTCCAGCACTCAGCTGCTTCACTCCTGAGTCCTGCAGGTTGTTGTTGCTCAGCTCCAGCTCTCTCAGATGGGAGGGGTTGGACTTCAGAGCTGAGGCCAGAGAAACACAGCTGATCTCTGACAACCTGCAGGAACTCAATCTGAATAAAGAATAAATTATGTCAGTTGAGAAGACAATGTTATGTCTGAAATAATTCAGTGTTGAATAATGTGTTCAGAGCTAAAGAAGGTTTAGAATACAGAAGTTTGGATAATGGAAACTTAAAACACCTGAACCCAACAGGATGCAAGTCGAAAACTTTAACATACTAAAATTAAAAAGGAGCTCTTATTAATATTAATAACAACATGCTGCTACTTCGATAAAAACACCTCTTGAACTCTGCCAGCTCCACCAGTGGCTCCATCATCAGGAACTGATATTCTGCAGCCAAACACGAATAAGAACCCACAGAAATTGATTTAACCCTCCTACTGTGTTTAGGTCATATTTGACTCACAAAGGCAAGAGAAAAAAGGGTCTCTGGCACAATATTAAGACTAATATTTGACTCAAGAGCCCAAAGATGCCAAATACTTTTTTGATTTTGGAAAATGTGAACAAAAAGCACCGACAGTATTTCTTTTCTGAAATTGTGGAGTCATAATATCGAAGCCACCACAACTTTCATGTGTTAATCTCAGCAAAAGAGTAAAAAATTTTGTCTGACCTCAGAGTCTCCAGTCTACATTGTGGGCTCTCTAGAAAATCACACAGCAGCTTCACTCCTGAGTCCTGCAGCTCATTGTGACTCAGCTCCAGCTCTCTCAGATGGGAGGGGTTGGACTTCAGAGCTGAGGCCAGAGAAACACAGCTGATCTCTGACAACCTGCAGTCCCTCAACCTGAATAAAGAATAAATTATGTAGATAAAGGTTATAAAGAATCCAGTCAGATGTGTTCAGCTTTTAAATGTGTAGCTCAATATTACTATGTCCTAATCAATGAGATTTTCCGTAAATGAGAGGAGTGACTTTGTCATTGTATTACTGTGGATCATCATAATGTCTGCCAGCTACAGACATCATCCAAATGTCACCACAACCTTCATACACCTAAATGTCAACACAGATTAATAATATGCTGCTTCATTCATATAATAATAACAATAAAAACTAGAACTGCAAGCACTTATGAACGGGGTTCAAGCTTCCTAGCGCAACTCGGCCTCCACGCCCCATGGAGCCCGCGATAGTCGGCCCCAAAGGACGACGGGCTCAGAGCAAATGTCAGGACACAGGCCAGTGTCTGAGCTGCAGTATTCACCCTTATGGGAAGTGCACTGCATGTACCAAAGGCTGAATTTTGTCGTTAATAATTCACACATTTTTTGACCAAAATCTTTGGCAAAATTCTTTTGATAACTTTATATCAGGTCCATCTTGAGAGTTGACCTGCCAAGTTTCATGCAGTTTGGACAAACTGCGACTTAGCGACTTAGCAAAGGAAATGTACGGTGGAAGTGGGCGGGGCCTATGTCAGCGAATCCAGCTGTATTTAGGAAATATGGGTGGTCTGTGTCCTATTCTACATGTACTCTATAAATTTCACAGCTCTCAGTACAACAGTTCAGCTGAAATAAAGGTTTGTTGTTTATCTTGTGATAAGCCACGCCCACTTTGACCAGTCATGACCACCTTCAATATATGGCCTCAGGAATGGCCCTACATCATACCCACCAAATTTCGTAAAAATCGGTGTACCCATTTGGGAGATATAAACTTCCCATATTTGTCGCACCCCCAGTGCTGACATGAAACAAGAATAACTCAGAACCTCAGGAATCTTAAATTTTGTTGCAATGAATCTCAAACTTGATGATGTGCTTTTTACATCATCACTTCTCTACTTTGGTTACAGATTGTTCATTTGGAAAGACAGAATATTTCTGAAAAAAAGAAATCCTGTGACCTCAATCAAGGATCTGAATTAAATATATACAAGAAAACTGCATAAACAAGTGAACTGACCTCAGAGTCTCCAGTCTACAGTTTGGACTCTGCAGTCCAGCACACAGCTGCTTCACTCCTGAATCCTGCAGATAGTAGTTGAAACTCAGGTGCAGCTCTCTCAGATGGGAGGGGTTGG
Organism: Epinephelus cyanopodus; assembly: GCA_026686955.1. Lineage (NCBI taxonomy): Eukaryota > Metazoa > Chordata > Actinopteri > Perciformes > Serranidae > Epinephelus > Epinephelus cyanopodus. The sequence continues at coordinate 10,397,817 of CM048920.1, forward strand.
ACTTCAGAGCTGAGGCCATGACTTCACAGTGAGTCTCTGGGACTCCACAGCCAGAAAGTCTGTCATGACACATATTAAAAGATTTGTTATTATTAATTAATATTTAATACTTAATATTCAAATTATGAAACACGGAACAGTTTGACATATCCCGTTTAGATCGACTGAAAGTAGTTAAGTGTAAAAAAAAAAAAAAAAATCCTCTGTGCCCCCTATGAAAAGGCTCCAAAACCATTACATTAAAAGACAGAAAGAAAGAAAGAAAGAAAGAAAGAAAGAAAGAAAGAAAGAAAGAAAGAAAGGAAAAAAACAGCAATAATTGCATGACAGTAGTTCTTTAGGACTTCGGAAATCTGCTTTGAAAAATGATACAGATCTTATTTTTAATTCTTAAGTTTAGGAGAAAAGAAACTCAGGTATTATCTGCATATCTGATTATATAATTCACCTTCAGAACCTACTTATGTAATAACAACTTTACTGCATTCACTGATGAACATAACACACTGCTACATGTTGAGCTGAAATGCTGCTGTGATAAATTCTCAACCACAACCTTTGAATTTATTCATTTGTTTTACCAGGTTAATAAGGAATACAAGGATTTTATAGTGTGTATATCTGAAGAACTAATTTACAGTGATTTATGATATTAATCACATCTGGACTCACAGAGCCTTTCTGCAGTTCCTCACAGCTGGAATCAGTCTCAGTCGTCCCTCCTCTGTTGTGTTGTACTTCTTCAGGTCCAACTCATCCAGAACCTCCTCTGACATCTGCAGCATGTAGGCCAGAGCTGAGCAGTGGATCTCAGAGAGTTTCTTCTCTGACCTGTTCTCTGACTTCAGGAACTCTTGGATCTCCTGATGTACTGAGTGGTCGTTCATCTCCTGCAGACAGTGGAAGACATTGATGCTTCTGTCAGGAGAGATTTTGGACATGTTCATCTCCTTCAGGTTGTTAATGGCTCTCTGGATGATCTCTGGACTGTTGTCTGTCTGACCAAGCAGGCCTCCCAATAGTCTCTGGTTGGACTCCAGAGACAGGCCGTGAAGGAAGCGGACAAACAGGTCCAGGTGACCATTTTTACTTTGGAGGGATTTCTTCATGGCTCTCTCCAGTAAAACATCAAGGAATCTGTAATTATCCTGGTCTTTCCCAAGGAAGTTTTTCAGTACCTCTGTCTTCCTGTTGGTGAAACAGTGGAAAAGGTAGACTGCAGCCAGAAACTCCTGAATGCTCAGATGAACAAAGCAGTAGACTGTTTTCTGGAAGATCACACACTCTCTTTTGAAGATCTCTGTACAAACTCCTGAGTACACCGAGGCCTCTGTGACATCAAGACCACAGCGCTCCAGGTCTTCTTGGTAGAACATGATGCTTCCTTTCTCCAGATGTTCAAACGCCAGCCTCCCCAGCTTCAGAAGAACTTCTCTGTCAGCCTCCGTCAGCTCCTGTGAACCTGTCTCATGTCCCTCATCATACTTCTGCTTCTTCCTCTTTGTCTGAACCAGCAGGAAGTGTGAGTACAGGTCAGTCAGGGTCTTGGGCAGCTCTCCTCTCTGCTCTGTAGTCAACATGTGATCCAGAACTGTAGCAGTGATCCAGCAGAAGACTGGGATTAGACACATGATGTGGAGGCTCCTGGATGTCTTCATGTATGAGATCATTCTGCTGGACAGCTCTTCATCACTGACTCTCCTCCTGAAGTACTCCTCCTTCTGGGCGTCAGTGAAGCCTCGTACTTCTGTTACCCTGTCAACACATGCAGGAGGGATCTGATTGGCTGCTGCAGGTCGGGAAGTTATCCAGACGAGAGCTGAGGGGAGCAGATTCCCCTTGATGAGGTTTGTCAGCAGCACGTTGACTGATGACTTCAGTGTGACATCAGTCACAACCTCATTGTTGTGGAAATCCAGAGACAGTCTGCTTTCATCCAGGCCGTCAAAGATGAACAGAACTTTACAGACAGCGAGCTCCTCTGCTGTGACCTTCTGTAATGTTGGATGGAAAACACGGAGCAGCATGAGAAGACTGTACTGCTCATCTTTGATCAAGTTCAGCTCCCTGAACGAAAGCAGAATCACCAGACTGACATCTTGGTTTTCCAAACCCTCGGCCCAGTCCAGAGTGAACTTGTGCACTAAGAAGGTTTTTCCAATGCCAGCGACGCCATTCGTCAGAACAACTCTGATGTGTTTCTGTTGGTCAGGTAAATCTTTAAAGATTTCGTGACACTTGATTGGAGTGTCATGTAGGATCTTCTTCTTGGAAGTTATCTCAAGCTGTGTCACCTCATGTTGAGTATTAACCTCTTCACTCTGTCCCTCTGTGATGTAGAGCTCAGTGTAGATCCTGTTGAGGAGGGTTTCACTTCCTGTTTCATCACTTCCTTCAGTCACACGTTCACATCTCCTCCTCAGACTGATCTTATGTTCATCTAAAACCTCCTGCAGACCACCACCTGCTGAAAGAGAAGGAACACTGTGAGACTAAAGGAAAAGAGACGCTGATGATTATTTTCATGACCAACATTAAATTAAAGAGTTTAAAATTGTATGACTTTAATAACAATCTTTAATGTGGATGCTGAACAACACAACAAATAAACCAAGAAGAATCCTGTGTTCAGACATGATGATATCAGAGGACAGATGTACAGTCTTACTTTGTACAGTGATGGTCTGACTGGCTGTCTGCCGTCCAGCTCTTGTTCTGAATCTTTTCCCACACTGAGGACAGGAGGAGTCGCCTGATGAAGCAGACTGGTCCCAGTGTGAGGTGATGCACTGTCTGCAGAACGAGTGACCACAGCTGGTAGAGACTGGATCCTTCAGGACGTCCTGACACAAGACACAGCAGGACGGCTGCTCCTCCACAGAAACATGGCTCCTCTTCTTCTTCTCTCTGTGGAGACGAACACATTCTTTATACCTCGTCCTGCCACCTCCTCTGGAAATACTTTGTTTTAGTCACACACTTTATCACTGGCAGTTCCAATATCTCATGGTGGAGCTTCATGAAAACCTCCTGAGTAATGTTCTGCTCCACTGTGAGACAATTTTCAAAAGGTTCAAACTTTCCTCATGTCACATTTCCCTGCAGTCAAACCATTCTTGATGAGAGGCAGTCGATCCTCAGGTGGTTTTAGTTTTGGTGTTTTTGCTGGATATGCTGTGTAATTCAAACAAACTCAAGCTGAAGATTTTGTTTGAATTGGAACACTGATTAATCACATGTCTCAACTAATTCATCCTCTCATCATTCATCCTCTCACTGGTGAACAGCTTTGAAAGCCACATGAGCGTCAGATGATGGGACACCTTAAAGTAGATTCAACTGTCTGAGGCTGACAGACTGAAATATGGAGATTCTACTGAACATTACTTTCTGTTTCTTTATGTGATATTTACTAAAACTGTCACTCATTACCACCATTGGTGCAAAATTTGTCTCTCCACTTTTTTGAGCCGTAGTGCATCTGATTTTCACAGAGTTTTCTGCTGCCGAACTTTGAGGAAGATTTCTGGGGCAATTTCGAAACCTATTTGACAAAATTATTTCTGTTAACACATAAAAAGTAATATCACAGGCTCAGTTAATAAGTCTGACAAATTTAAACCCCTACTGTGTTTCTAAAGATCATCGGTGTGAGAAGAAGCTCCACTCTGTAACATCACTGAACAATCACAGTGTTTCTGTCGCTCCAAAAACTCCAACAGAGTGAGACCTCTTTTCTTTAGGACCCCGTCGAATACGAGATGATGCATCTCAAGGGGTTTATCCTACCCTACAATAAATTTCTTCTTCTTTCGCTGACTGCAGCATATCAGTTTCAGGAGTCACAGTCTTCCAGCTGAACTTTGATTCATATCAGATCAACAATTGAAGCTTATCAATGTAGTAGTTTGGAACCAGGATCTCCAGATTATGTAAACATATATATTTGTGTCGACATATATACAGAACCATAATAACTATATTTGTATGCCCATGTAAATATAAATACATTTTCCTTCTGATTTATTCTTTTACTGATATGTTGATATTTCATTACCTGTTTTGTATTTTAAGTTCGATATTTTGATATCTGTTTATTTTTCTATTTATAACCTTTATCAAACTGGGAAGGCCATTAAGCAAGAGCAAGCTTTCTTTTACAAGGAGGCCCTGATTACATAGAAAACAATAGAAGCACACAAAAGTTACAATATACATCAACAGTTTAGTCAAGAAGCAGGACATCAGCATAAGAGACAACTTCATTTCACAGAAAACACCTTGCGTTCACAATGTTCTGTCTAATTTAAAAGCCTCTGCAGAATGTTACACGTGCCTGGAGGAGGATACAAATGCATTTTATTGTGCAGTCCTGTATTGTATAATGGCAGTAAAGCCGAGCTTTGTACCTTGAACCAGTGTTTGGACCTAGAAGCACTAAGGTGTGTCAGATTCAGCAGCTACAGCTGTTATTACAATGTGGCAGATACACATTTAATCCATGTTTAGATAAATATAAGTATCAGGTCAGACTCTGTATCAGTGAATACACACATTTAAAGGACTCTGATCCCCAGTGAGTGACTACAACAACACCTCATGTCATTATAAAAACACAGTGCTGTAGTGTAGATTATCAGATAATATAAAAACGGAATCATCTTCAGGTCAGTTTACAGTACAAACAGTCTCTTACTTTGTGTCTGATCACTCATCTTCTCAAATCTGCGACAACCGGAGACACACACACACATACACACACACACAGGTAATTATTTACCAATAAAATGGGAGGAGGGGCCTGACAGTCAAACTATGAAGTCATATTTTCCCAGACTCCATTTTAAACTTGACGGAGCAGTCAGAGGAACACAGGTCGTCTGAGTCAGGGTGAGCGTTAATACTAGACCTGCAAATAATGATACTCTCATTATTGATTCATCTGCTGATTTTTATTATTCTGATTAATTGTTTAGTCTGTTATAGTGTCAGGAAAATACCCACCCAGTATGTAATCAGTTTCCTGTCAGTAACAAGTTACTGACTGTGTTGGTACTGTACTGACTTCATTATGCTGTGTGTGTGTGTGTGTGTGTGTGTGTGTGTGTGTGTGTGTGTGTGTGTGTGTGTGTGTGTGACAAGAAAAAGGACAATTAATAATTAATCTCAAGTCAACAGTCTGAAATAGAGATATGATGTTAAGATTACTACTTGCACATGTGGAAGAAATGGTCAACTTCAGAAATAGCTTATTGCCAAATTCTTTTGCACAGACAACAAATCTGACTCCGTGATCTGGTGAAAAACAATGAACACAGTGCAAAAGCGTAAAGATGAAATAAAAAAAATAAAAAAAAAACAGGCTCAGCCAATTAGAATTTTGTGGTCAAAGGTCAGACTGACCTCCCAAAACATGTTTTTGGCTGTAACTCAAGAATTCATACACTAATTATGACAAAACTTCACACAACTGTTAAACAGGATAAAATAATGACATTTTAGATCCAAAAAGTCAAAGGTCAACTTCACTGTGACATCATAATGTTCTGCATTAAACACTTTTCTGTCCATTATGAAAGGTCATACCTCAGATGCCAAATTGTGACACTAATGAAACTGTGCTGTTTGTATAGATCCTCTGTGTTGCCGGGGGGACGACGGAGGCATACAACCACGAGACACTAATTCCAGTTTCAGAAATTCTGCTGTATGTTCCCATTATTGGGAAATGAAAGTAAAGGGACATTACAGACACTGCAGTCACGCCACCCAAGTATGGAAATGCCCTGCCTTATTTAAAGCTGCACATCACTGACAACAAAGCAGAGGTTGGACATCACTGACTTCAGACCAGAGAACCCAGAGCGCCATTGAGAGCAACTGCTGAAAAACAGCTGAATGATGAGGTGAGGAGCTGCTTCTGTGTTTTATTTAACTGTATGAGTAAATGGGTATCATTATGATATATTTAATATCTTATAAGTGTCCAGGAGCCCAATATATTTAAATTATTTTTCTCTCTCTTGGTTCCTTTCAGTCAAATACGCAGGGAGATATTTTTTTCAATCTTTTATTTATTTCATTTTATTAAATATTTATTACTGATCATCTGTTTTCTTAAAGTTTGATCCTACAGTGCCAGGAATAAAATTATGATGGAGAAACTGGAGAATTTCTAAATATGTGTATTTCATTTGAATTGAATTAATTAATTATTTTATTGTTATTATTATTATTTTTGCTGTAATTTGCTTCCACTCTGCTCTCAGTCATCTTTCTTCACTTCCTTATTTCTTAGTTCCTGTCTGTCTTCTTAACCTCATGGGCAGATGGTGGCCTCTTCATTTGCGAGGGAAAGGGGGGCGCGCAATTCCTTGTCTCCCCAGTTGCTCATCTTTACAGCTAATTCCTGCTATCAGCTGTTTCCTGTTAGTCCACTGCCAGTGGGTCGCACGTGCGGCGTCATCAACAGCTCCTCCCACAAGTCATCAACTTCTAAGGGCGCCTCATTCTTTTTAGGCTACGAGGCGGGAAATTTGGCACCTCGGATCAACTCGCCAGTCCGGCTCTGTGTGTCTAAACGCTCGTAGCTTGCCCGCAAAATGGCCCAACAATAAGTTCCCGTTACTGGGAAATGAAAGTAAAGGGGCATTACAGACACTGCGGTCACGCCACCCAAGTATAGAACTGGCATGACTGCAGTGTCGTATGCAGTATGCAAATGCCCTGCCTCATTTAAAGCCACAGTGTGTAGGAATTTCTCCCATCTAACATTGAAATCACATATTGCATTCAAACAGATGGCGCACTCTAGCGCCTCACTGTTTCAAACACGTATTGCAACAACTGTAGCCGCTGTGTACCAAAAAGCTATGATAACACTGGTGAAACCATGTCACCCGATACTACATGGAGTATTAATTCAGGCTCCTACACAGACACACGCGACATGAGTTGACAAACCCCCTCCTCAACATGCTGGCTGTGTTTACAACGTAGGACTGTTGGGGCGGATGTAAATGACCATGCATTGGTTGGTTTGCAGTTGAGTATGAAGCAGTCTGGATGAGAGTCAGTGCCTCCAAGTCTGAGGCTCCTGGAGGGAGCTCGGAGTAGAGCTGCTCCTCCTTCACGTCGAAAGGAGGCAGTTAAAGTGGTTCGGGCTCCTGATTAGGATTCTCCTGGATGCCCTCATTTGGAAGTTTTCCTTTCAACAGGTGCGTGTTCTCATCTGGCCTGGGAGCTCCTCAGGATCCCCTGGGAGGAGCTGGAAAATGTTGCTAGGAGAGGAATTGGAAAATGGATAGATGGCTGTTTTATGTCCTTTTTCACTGGCCCATTCCTTTCCCCCTGACTTGTTTACTTGTTGCCAATTTGATGGCTCTTACTCCACTCCATTCCTTTCTTCCTTCCTTTTTTTCTGACTGTCCATCCAATGCTCCATTTCTATCTTCCTTTTCCCCCCTCCTTCCTTCCTTTCTCCAGATGAGTTGAACAGTAGTTATCTAAACATAGCACACTTCAGAGCACATATTGTGAACCTGCTGATGATGTGTTTACTATTTTTTGTTTGTATTCGCCATCAGTGCTGCTCAGAGTCAAACAACATTGGAGTCCAAACTCGAGGCCCTGCAGTGCCACTTCACCTGGGATCTGGACCCCAGCAGATCTGAGCTTTTACGCCGCAGTGAAAGCCTGGAGGACATCGGCACAGAGGAGGGAAACAGCTGGCTAGGTCACATTTACAACCTGCGGGGGTTCATTCAGTACAAGCTGGGGTTCACCGAAGATGCCCAGAGTTTCTTCAGCAAGGCTGCAGAGGCCTTCCGCCAGATAAGACACAGAAATGAAGGTTCCTGGTTAATGGTGAACTATGGTAACTTGGCTTGGCTGCACCACCACCTGGGAAACCAAGCAGAGAGTCAGTCTTACCTGTCAAAGGTCGATGCCCTGATCAATCAGTACCCATCTCCATCCCCGGACGAACTTCATCCAGAGATCTATGCTGAAAAAGCTTGGACCCTGATGAAGTTCAACGGAGAGAAAAAGCTGGTTGTAGATTATTTCCAGAGAGCCATCAAGATGCAGCCGGACATGGTGGAGTGGAACACCAGCCACATCTTAGTGTTAGTGAATGCTTTTAAGCACATCGATGAAAAGGTGGAGGCTGAAATCTTCGAAAAATTAAGAATCGCCAGGGAACAAGATCCAGAGAACTTGTACCTCGCTGTTTACTACCTTGAGCAATGTGCTAAATTAGGAGAAAGAATTGAAGATGAAGCACGCGAGTTAGCCAGAAAGGTTTTGAGAAATCCTGTCGGCAGCTACGGTGGTATTAAACCGTTACTGTGGATTTACAGAAACTACATTTCTGTGGATGACGCCATTGCATTGGCAGAGGAAGCTCTGAAAAAGCACCCAGATGAGCGTTACCTGAAGAGATGTGCTGCACTCTGCTACAAATGGCTCATTTACTTCAGTGACAGACTCCCAGAGCGAAGCAAGATAGACAGAGCAATCCGCCTCCACGAGGAGGTGATTTCTCTTTACCCTCATTCTTCACTTATGAAGAAAGTGGACCTCGCTAATATATACACAAAGTTAAATTACAGCCAGGCAAAAGCTGAGCAGATATTTCAGGAACTGTTAGAAAGGGATCGGATAGAAAATGATCTGGAACCTACAGACAAACAGATGCTTTACAACAACTACGCAAAACGTTTGTTTTTCAATCAACAGGAGGAACAAAAGGCAGTACGGTATCACATGAAGGCGGCAGCCATACAGAATCAGTCCTCCTTTCGTGCGAACAGTATCAGATTTCTGGAGAGGATTAAAACCAAAGGCAGGAGCCCAATGTATAGAGAAATAGCAGAGTTTCTTCAAAACTTAAAAGAGCTGTAGTTATTTTAAAGGTTTGAGTGTGTAAGATTTAGGGGATATATTGGCAGAAATTGTGTATAATATAATAAGTATGTTTTCTTTAGTGTATGATTACCTGAAAATAAGAATCATTTTGTTTTTGTTGCCTCAAAATTAGCCTTAGAAAATATTTTCACCGGTTAAAATCAGCGATCCTTACGTTTTTGAGAGGAAGAGACCTGGGTCAAAACCACCTGAACATATGGATCAGAAATAAATTGAGCACAAATAAAGTTATCAGAGAAAAAATGTGAGCACAGATAAACAGGTACTGGGCAAGCAGGCCATCTGCAACGTACCGAACAGGACAGAAGAAACAATGATTTGTGATGTGAAACTGCTGTGTTCAATGTTTTTACTGGTTTAAATCAGCTGGTCTGTTTGTTTCTGAGAGGAAGGGACCTCTGGGGATAAATTAGCTCCTGGTAAAAACCTCCTGAACAATGAACACTGAAGGAATTCTGACCAGGAGAAGTTTCAGCGGGTTGTAATCTCAGATCGTCACCACTAGATGCCACTAAATCCCCTTAAATCTTACACACTGGACCTTTAACAGCTCTGGTTCTAAAAATCTAAAATTAAAATTACCTTTATAAAATAAAATAATATGGGCAGGATCTCCAACAGCTTTGAGGTAAAAAAAAAAAAAAAAAAAAAGATTAAAAACTTAAAAGATCTAAATGAAAAATCAAGGTACAGTTTTGCGCTTCCAGGACCTTAAAGACAACTTAATCTGCAGTATCTGGATCACTTCAGGTATCTAAAGAAATTTTGGAAAGACGACACATTAGGATCTTTGACTTCTTTCCAAAAGCCTACAAACATGCTACTAACCAAAAAATAATATCTAAAATACACTTTGCTTTCCAAAGTTTTAAAAATGATTATACTCTGAATATTAACGAAGGATGGGAAGCACAGGGCCTATTCTATAACATCAGCAGAAGAGTGGAACAGCATCTGCACAATGGTTGATGATGAGCTCCCCCTCTTGGAGAGAATTCAGCCAGGAAAATGTGACTGGTTTCTTCTGTAGTCCAGCACAAAAGACTAACTCTCTAATCGAACTGCCTGCTGGAGGTCCTGTGAGAGCGCTGAGGAAAACCATCTCCACATTTTCTGGAACTGTCCCTATGTGGCTCCATTTTGGAGAGGTGTCCACAGTGTCCTGAAGAAGCTTTTTGAGTTGAAAATCTGTTTTAATTTTGGCTATCTAGAAGAGCTTCACTGTGCAAAGTGAGATACATATTTGTTGAGGGTGTTGTTCGGGGCTTGTAAAAACGCTTTGACAAAAAAAAATGGGTTAAGATTTACCAAACAGAAATGAGTGAGAGAATTACATTTAAACTAAAAACCCAAATATTTACTAGAATGTGTGCATATATAGCCTAAACGAGCATCTGTATATGTATGTTTATATATGTATGTGTGTTTGTGTACACACGTGCGTGCATGTGTGTAAATGTAAATGTGCAGATTTTGTTTTTTACTAAATAATAATAATAATAATAAACTTTATTACAGACTCAGTGGTCCAGCTAAGAGCAAGACAAAACATATAAAAGATATAAAAGACACAATAAAAGAACGATACACAACATATTCACAGTGCAATATGTTCAAATCACTTAAAAAACAAAATAAGAAAAAAAGTCAATGACCTCAGAGGAGACAACTATACCAATGCTTCCATATCTTGGACAGATAGCGTGTAGTGCTTAATTTGATGCTAGTCAATGCCATGATATTACAATTCTCTGAGTTGTTCAGCCGACATATAAATTTATACATAAAATTTCTCAGTGAGGCTTGCAGCGTATTAACACCTGCAGCCACAAACATCTCGCTGGCGCTACACCAACGTGGTCTTCCCAGCAGAATTCTCAAGGCATCATTGTACGCTACCTGGAGTTTACGCAGGCTTGCTTTGCTGTAATTAGACCACAAGTGGGCAGTATAGAGAGGAGTGCAGTGTGCTCTGAACAAAGCCACCTTCACTCTATCTGTACATGCACCAAACTTGCGAAGCAAACTATTTGCTTGAGCATATAAAGCACGGCATTGCCTGTAAATGTCTTGGTCATCCTTCAACTGGTCTGTAATAAGATGCCCAAGATACTTAACTTTGCTCATAACTCTCAAATTATTACCTGCCAATTTGAATGTAGGAAACATTAGACATTTGTCCTCCTTTGTTCTACAAATCATGACCACACTCTTATCTGTATTAAATTTCATGTCATGGTCAAAAAGAATGATTTTCCCCTAATTTTGGTTTCGTTTTTAGTTCACTTCAAGTGTGTTTTTGTGTCCTGTCGACACACGTCTGTTCTTTAAAGGAAAACCAAATAAAGAAGTAAATAAAAGAAAGATCTAAAAGGTGAGGGGGGATCAGCTGTTTCTCTTTTTGTGATGTAAGAGAAACAAATTGTTGTATGAACTGATGTTGAATGGAAATAAATGGTGGAGCTACAGAGAACTACTGTATCGACTTTGTGCTGATATTGTTTTAATACAGACTAAAATGAGTGAATCCAGCTTTAACTTTAAATGTTGCTCGCAAGCATGCTCACAAAACCGATGACATGTCGACTGACATCTCCTGTAGGTAACACACAACCCCACTTCACAAAATCCAAACTGCCCTTTTGAATGTGTCCAAGACTGCTACTGTGTTTTTCTCAATCAGAGAAGTCAACACTATTAATCCTGAGATCCTCATGAGAGTAGAAATGCTGTCAAAAAGAAAGTGTCGACCATTCTTAAGGCAGATTATGGAATCTATCTTTAAAACAAACATCATATCTAGGAAGAATGAAACATAGTTACATATACAAATACATTTTAAATTTGTCCATCATGACTTAGATACAGGTGCAGCCATGATGTAGGCCTACTATGGTATCATCACATCTGTCTTATTGTGCCCCCTCCTGGTCACAGGCCTGCACAACAACAATATAAACTGTTTAAATGAGCTCTTAAAGCAGTGGACAGCAAACAAACCCATGCCACTGTTACAGTGTTTTCAAAAATGCAAATTATTGAGCTCTGGATTTTTTCTGAAAAGAGAAGCAAGAAGCAAGATCAACAACAAGGGGAGACTGTTCAGTTAAAACAGTGCATGACAGAATTTGCTCAAACTGCTTTTTACAGCAGCTGCTGGAGTGGACATGCAGGACATGCTTCTCCTAGACACAAAATATCAGTAAACTGCACCCAAAATAAAGGCTATGTGATTGCACAGGATATTTGAGTCCGCCTGTATAGATACTTGTCCTTCCCCTGATGTAGACGGAGAGATAGGTGTCTGCATCTATTCATCAATCTATCACAGATGAAAAAATAAAAATATATAATATCCACACATACTGTGTATCATCTATGTGTTCATGAAGCCTTCGTGGTAAGATGAGGGATAACAGGATCAACCTATAGTTGATCATCCAGAGACCCTGTGTGCTCATATGAGGACATCACATTTTGGGCTTACTTGACCTTATACTTCATTGTATTTAACTTAGACGCATTGTCCACCTACATGGATACTTTTTTGTGCCATCTAGTGGTTGTAAGAGCACAACACACTACTCCATGTAAAAACAAGATGGCAGCCATCTCTGCCAAGTCAGTCTGCAGCCGATCCCCGCACAAAAGTGGACAAGGTCCAAAACCTGATCACATTTTATGGTTGAAACTTGTTTATTTCCGATGAATAATGTTTGTAGTTTGATATGAAACATAAATTTGACCAATTTTAGCAATTCAGTTCTTTGTACAGTACTTTGTTCACTGATGTTTCGCCCCCTATTCCAGTACATCTCCTGGCGGGGGGACAGTGGCAGATAGGGGATGTTTCCCACAACCCCTTGCAGCTGCCTCTATTGGGGTGTTGTCCCCCAACCATTGTCCTTCCTCCGGAGCCATAGCGAGTAGCTCGCTTTCTCTGCCTCCTCTCCTGGCTCCTTCACGGCGTCGGGCAGACTTGACCCCGCCATGCCAGCATCGTGAAGTAGTTGGATGGTTTTTTTCCCCAACAAAGCCCCAGTATCCAACCTCCACAGGGTAAACCTTTTGTAGCAGTTTTGATGATAGCCAGTTTCATCCAAAGGCAAGCCCTCTAATGTCAGTGGTATCTGGTCACAAATATCCTTCATACTGTGGTAGATACGATAGCCTCTCGCTGTGCCCTCCCTTGCATGCACTAGGTGAGGTAAAATGATCATACTCAGAAAGAGTTGTGACATGTAAAATACATGATAGGGATTGAATCTTCTCTTGAGGCACTTCAGCTGTGTTACAGTTTGTCCTTTTTCCCATGGTTAGTAGTATAGGCCTATTCAATCAGCCCAACTGTCCCAGTCGACACCAAAGTTGGCAGTTGATGTTCCGTCACCTACAGAATTTGGCCCTTCTCTGTTTTTCTTTTTGTTTGTCCCCCTCCCTCCCAGAAATAGTCAGTATGGTTTGAAATGTTATTAGTAGGCAAGGCCTACCCATTTTATTTAATTCCTTGAGTCTGAATTGTATAGAAACATGTTTACTTCAAAAGCAAAGCTATTTTCAATTTCTTCAGTTTCAGGATAGCATAAACTGTGAAAAGTAACCCCCAGGAGACATTAGCCTATATTTTAGCCTGCTATGTATAATTTTAAAATAGCCACTTAATTAGTTAAGGAAAAACATATAGTGGAAAAAAAATCACTCTATGCGCATGAATATAGGAAAATATACTATAATATAAAAAATAACTATCCCATTAAATTCATTGTGTCATATTGTATGGAAAAATGTGTTCATTTGTCTCTCTGTGTTTACTTCAAAAGCTAAGCTATTTTCGATTTCTTTGGATTCGGTATAGGTGTAATAACTGTTAAAAATAAACCCCATGAGACATTATTTCAGTCTGCTAGCTAGTATAATCCTAAAATAGACACTTAAATTATAAAAAAAACAAAAAAAAAAAACAAGTGGTGAATGTTTTTCACCCTGGGTGCATGAAAAAAGGAAAATATAGTTGTGAAATTAACATTTTTTTGCCATTTCTTGTTGTTTTTGTCCAGAATAATCATTCCATTGAATTCCTTGGGTCAGAGTTGTATGGAAAAGTATGTTTATTTGTCTTTGTATGTTGTTTACTTCAAAAATTACACCACTTTCTGTTTCGTGTTTTTCTTTTTTACATTGGGACTTAACTGGGAAATAACAGTTGACAATATTTAGTTATACTTATCGGGCATTGATCCCAAATAGCTAGGATAAATTAAAATACGTACCAAACAAAAGTTCGGATCTCAGAAGGATATAGACAGAATTGTACTGAATCAGTTGTGTTAAACAGTAAGTGTTACACCTAACAGTTAACCCCACCATGGGGCAACATTTCACTTCCGCCACTTCTCGGTGTGACTGTGGAAGAAGGGTAAAAAACAACTGTTGATTTGTTGCAGAGTTGTGCGTGTTGTTAGAATAAATCAAATCTCAAACCGTTTTAATAACATTTAGCCAAAACTAAAATGTGTTCGGTTGTGTCCCTATCTGCCCTCTCCACCCTCCTCCTGGCAGATCACTGCATCAACACAACATGATGATGATGATGATGATGGTGGTGGTGTAGGTGGTGGTGGTGTGTCTCCTCCCGGTGCTCCTGCTGTCACTGAACAACTTCAGTAATTTCACGGACACGGGGCCGGTCGCCAGCAGCCGCTGTTCCACCGGGGACCTACCTGCGCTCATGCTGCATCGCGACGCACAAGAGTGTGTGCGCGCCTTGTTCACGGAGCTGTGGAACTACATCAGCAAGTGTGTGCGGCAAGTACCAGGTGGTGCTACTACAAGAGGAAGTACGACACGCGCCTCCGGACAGGTGCTGCTACTAAAAGTACACCTGATGAAGACACGGTGTGCCACAGCTGTCCCAACAGGCACCATCTCCAACACTGTGAGTGCATGTTTCCACTACAGTCCGCAGGGGACACTGCACACACACATACGCTGTAAATTCAAGTGTGCAAGAGACACTTTGTGGGAAATCTTCTTGCTGCAATGACTCATAAAAATTCCACAGTTCTTCCACCTGACATATACTGCTGCTGGCTACACATACACGGTACTCGTGAAAAGGTCAACATATAATCTTTAACCTATAACCTTTAATCTGTCTAAAAATAGACAGATTAATGTGAGATTCTACCTTAAAGTGAGTTTTATTATTTTAGAACCAATGACAGTCACTGGAGACCCACAGAGTGTAAGAAGAAGAGTCAGCCTTTGTAGTTGATGAGTGAGGGTTGTACTGAAGTTATGAGAAGAGACCTGTTAGGCAGTGATAGACACGGTGTGGCACTGTGGTTGACAAATAACACAGTGCTGTTGCTGTTTGATTTTGGTGTAACATCATACAGTGACATGTCGTTTACTGTGAATAGTGAAAGAAGTAGAAGATGAACTGATCTCTAAAAGACATGAAGTTAAAGATGGAGCCTATCCCAGCTGACTCTGGGCGAGACGAGAGGCAGGGTCCACCCTGGACAGGTCACTAGACTATCACAAGGCTGACACATAGAGACAGACAACCATTCACGCTCACATTCACACCTACGGACAATTTAGAGTCACCAGTTAACCTGCATGTCTTTGGACTGTGGGAGGAAGCTGGAGCACCTGGAGAAAACCCACGCTGACACGAGGAGAACATGCAAACTCCACACAGAAAGGCTCCCCTCTTGCTGTGAGGCAACAGTGCCAACCACTGCATCACCGTGCCGCCCCTCACCCATACTGCAGCTAACAAAACAAAAAGAAGATAAATCACATCAAGTGCTAAAAATAAGTGTACAAAAATGCAAACCATCACATCATCATAATCCAGTGCCTATTCTGGCTTTATCCACCATTATTTAAAAACTTTATAGATATAAATACATTTTTAAATCTGTTCAATCTTCAACGAGGTCCTCTAAATGCCAACAGACCTCTGCTATCTTTTGTACAACAATCATTAGTGTCATCATGACTTGATACTTGTGAGAATGATGTAGATAAATACATTTATAAAGTACAATAAGGTTGTTTCATTTTGTCCTCTGTTTCACACTGCTGTCATTTGTAAAATCAGAATAATTGTTTGGTTTGAGATGTGGCAGGTTCCTAGAAAGAGATAGTGGGCGAGACTTTACCTGCTTGGTGTTATTGTTTATTTCTCTGTTTGCATTTCTAAGAAGAGTCAGAGCGTACAGGTCTACAGACCAAACCTGAATTCCTAGAAAGACCTTTGTGGGCTTCCCCTTGTTGTTAGCATGTGGTGTGTGATGTACAACCGAATCGAAAGGATGACTTTTTCCACGCACACTCATACTGTGCCATGTTTAAGTTTATCAGGTTGCTGATAATAAAAACACAACTGTAAATGTTGCTTTACTTGTAATAGAGTATTTTACACTTGGTATTGTACTGAGGAAATGAGGGAGAGGGTGTGTGCCTCCCTGTGGATGCTTGTGGAGAGGGGTTCCCTAGTGAGGCTGAATTTATACTTCTGTGTTGAATCAACGGTGTACGGTATAGAGCCTTTGTTGAACACTACGCCGTAGCCTGACATGAAACTACACTGTTAACAATCCACGAAAGACAAACAAAGAACACATAAACAAAAAGTAAGCTAAAGGAAGTTTCTCACAAAAACCTCACAGCACGCTTCAAATAGGCTACACCGCTCTCAGCTCCAGACAGACAGACAGACAGAAACAGCAGCCATGAGACAGACAGAGAGAAGCAGCAGCCGTGAGACAGAGAGACAGACAGAGAGAGAAGCAGCAGCCATGAGACAGAGAGACAGACAGAGAGAGAAGCAGCAGCCGTGAGACAGAGAGACAGACAGACAGAGAGAGAAGCAGCAGCTGTGAGACAGAGAGACAGACAGAGAGAGAAGCTGCAGCCGTGAGACAGAGAGACAGACAGAGAGAGAAGCAGCAGCTGTGAGACAGAGAGACAGACAGAGAGAGAGAGAAGCAGCAGACGTCAGACAGAGAGACAGACAGAGAGAGAGAGAAGCAGCAGCCATGAGACAGACAGACAGACAGAGAGAAGCAGCAGCCGTGAGACAGAGAGACAGACAGACAGACAGAGAGAAGCAGCAGCCGTGAGACAGAGAGACAGACAGACAGAGAGAGAGAAGCTGCAGCCGTGAGACAGAGAGACAGACAGACAGAGAGAGAGAAGCAGCAGCCGTGAGACAGAGAGACAGACAGACAGAGAGAGAGAAGCAGCAGCCGTGAGACAGAGAGACAGACAGAGAGAGAAGCAGCAACTGTGAGACAGAGAGACAGACAGAGAGAGAAGCAGCAGCCGTGGGACAGAGAGACAGACAGACAGAGAGAGAAGCCGCAGCCGTGAGACAGAGAGACAGACAGACAGAGAGAGAGAGAGAAGCAGCAGCCGTGAGACAGAGAGACAGACAGACAGACAGAGACAGAAGCAGCAGCCGTGAGACAGACAGACAGACAGACAGACAGACAGAGGCATCATTTCATTGAAGGACGACTGATAATCAACAATGTGAGTAGCCACCACGGCATCCTCAGTTTATTAGGCTTGTGTGTGTGTGTGTGTGTGTGTGTGTGTGTGTCATTTTCATTGCGTATGTATATATCGAAAGTGACGCTAAGTTATGTAACGTAACAAAAAAGTAGTTACGTGGAAATTAATTAATTAAGGCGCTTTATTGTCATTGCAAGTCAGTGCAATGAAATTTTGTTTGGTATTCATTTCTTGTAGCAGCTACAATGTTGTATTTAAATGTTGTAGCTTATTTGAATAAATGAATTAACCTGAATGTGAAAGAACACTAATGCTAAAAGGCCTTGTGTATCTTGAATCTAATGGTCAGTTGTTCTTTTTTTTGTGGATATGTCCACAGCATCCCACTCATTTCCTGGCCACTGAAGAGCCTGTTTTTCCGGCAGCAGAAACATGCGATTGTCCCTGTTGTCCTTTCCAGATGCCACTAAATCATAAAATTCTTTACCATCTGAGAAATCACTTAGATGGAGCAATCAACCATGGAGGTATGGTCTGAATTTACCGTAACATATTATATTATACATATTATATTACTAGTCTCTGCACAGAGGTAGGCAAAACTTCTTTCAGCTGCCGCTGTGCAGTGTTGTGATAAGAGTTGATGTCGAATAGGAGGCTTAGCTGTGTTGATTTTAATTCCGTTTTCTTAGATAAGTGATTACGATCAAATTCATTCATTTTAGTTACTTTGAAGACAGAATGACTACAAGCTATCAGTTATATTCTCAACAAATACTTATCCTTCCTCTATTTCTTCCAGATTGAGTAAATGTGTTCATTTTTAAAACTGTATTTTTATAGTTATATTTATAGTTATAGTTCTTGGTGTGGACGGCCCTTTATTCTTTGTCGACTCTGTAATAAAATTAAATTTGTCCAGTGTCTCATCCGCTTTTAAGGTCTGCAAAGATACTCTCAAATTAGCATGAAGGAAACTTTCCTTTCGATACACTGATTTCCTCACAGCAGCCATTATGCTTGAATTGTTTGTGTTCCGCGGTCGTCTTCTTCTGCTACTCTATTGGGTGTTCCGGTCAGTGACGTGTGCATTGAAAGTGACGTGTGCGCAAGTGGGAAATACCATTGTGGACCATGCAGGGTAACTTTATATAGCGGAGTATAAACCAAAACCTCTGAGTAAAATACCATAGACTGTATATATCCATATCTTACTTAATGTAATATTGTCCGGGCAAGCCCTTACCCCACATACCTTCATAAAGTTTTCATGCTGCAAAAATGTTTTATTAGAATCGCAACTTGCTCCAAGTTGAGCACGGACTCACTCCGAAGTCATCAAAATCCGGTGCTTGGGCAGTGAAACCAACGAGAAAAGGTCCAACAAACAACGAGTTTTACCGGAGAGGGTGGTGTTTGTGTCCCGTAAGATTCTAAAACCAAACACTGTTCCTTTTTCCTAAACCTAACCACGTGTTTTATTGTTGAAGGAAAAAATCATCAATTCACTGTGTTGTATTGTAGTCCGATTTTAAAAGAGACTGTATGTAACTGTGAAATTTCCTGTGAAAACGGAAGTGTATTTTGAAAGAAGAGAACTTGACACAGTGTCCCTGAACATCAACAACCAACACACCCAGAGTACCTTGCATGTCATATGTGACCGTGGAAAGTCCATGACCAACCGTCAATATGTGACAAGGTCGGAGTGCGAATGTGTTGCCAAGTCATGTGCTGCAGCCTCTCCTCTTTTCTTAGAATATAATGTATTGACTATTTCTGATATTAACATTCTTCAAACACTTTATTTTCAAAGTGAAGTATATGAAAGTTAATTTTTATCCGACCAGACAAACCGATAACCTTTATCTACCAATGTATCGCAAGAGGGCAGTATTCATCGAAATATGATGAAGTCCAACTAAGGAGCATGAACTTGAGCTTTTTAACTGGCTCTATGTCTTTGCCCCAGAACAAAAAGGAACTTAAAGCTGGTTTAATGATAAAAACATTTGGCACTGTGTTAATCGTCACTGTGTTATGTGTCTGCTGTGTTTCTGCATAGTCCTGATTTATTTGTAGTTCTGTTTATTTCTCCTCAGTATGTGTTGACTGTGTGGAAGATATGTGTATTTTATTCTTCACTTTAGGCAAGGTACAAAGAAAAGCTCTTTCTTGGTTTCCCTCATCGTCACATGTAAACTCGCTTTGCCTAGTGTCATGATAAACAGACAAATAGATGCAACTTTTAAACTCATGTAAAGTGTACGCACTCAGTCCAAAAATGAGGTAGTTTACAGTGTCTGGGTTTGTGAGTGGAGGTCGTGCATCAGGGTGTGTAATCCAGGCTTGAGCTGCTGAGTCACATGGATCTATGTTATTTATCAGTTTGTCCAGATGCTGTTGTTTGGCACTTCTCTTTCCATTTCTCTATCTGATTTGACCAATGTAAGCAACTATTTAGCCAAACAAACAAAAGATAAACAGGTACCAGAGCACATGTAGCAGAGCATGTTCCTCACAAGATGGCGCCCTCATCCCAGGAAGCAACACAGCACTAAGTACCTTAACATTCCCTTAACTGCTCCATGTTGTGGGCTTTGGTGATGTTTTATTCTACTAGTAATTCTATAAGACGTGTCGAGTTTTTTTAATTTATGTGACGTCACAGTGCTTGTTGCACCCACCATGGTGTCATATACGTCTTATTTATTGTCCATTATTTTTGTTTAACTGTCTGAGTTTTGTCATTTTTCTGGTGACTACTAGTGAGGCAGCACTGGAGAAGGTAGTTGTATATTTGACAATGATAATCTGCTTTTGCACAAGTGTGTACATTGACATTTAATGCAATGTATTTTGTTGCCTAAAGGTGTTCTTTAATTTAACACTAGTAGCATATATCAACATGTCATTTTTCGAAATATAGGCTAACATTTACTGTTAAGGGAGTATGATATGCTGGAATTCTTTTCATCTCAGTTACTTAAAGGAGCAATACGCGAATTTCATCATTTCTAGATTGAAGGAATTAAAAAATTGCTATGTGAAGAACTAGAGGTGTAATTTCATCTGGTATAGCATGACCTCACACACCCTCTGTGTTGATCGCCAGCATTTTCTGGATTAATACTAGAAGTCACCAGATGCAGGCACAGTTAATTTGGTCATGTCAGCCCTTGTATTCTTGAGTTACAGGGTGCAGTCACATTTTGGCAGGGGTCTGCCAAAATGTGACTGCACCCTGTAACTCAGGAATGCAAGGGGTGACGTTCACAGCATTTTCTGGATTAATACTAGAAGTCACCAGATGCAGTCACAGTTAATTTGGTCAATGTCATTCCTTGTATTCTTGAGTTACAGGGTGCAGTCACATTTCGGCAGACCCCTGCCAAAATGTGACTGCACCCTGTAACTCAGGAATACAAGGGGTGACGTTCACAGCATTTTCTGGATTAATACTAGAAGTCACCAGATGCAGGCACAGTTAATTTGGTCAACGTCATTCCTTGTATTCTTGAGTTACAGGGTGCAGTCATATTTTGGCAAGGGTCTGCCGAAATGTGACTGCACCCTGTAACTCAGGAATACAAGGGGTGACGTTCACAGCATTTTCTGGATTAATACTAGAAGTCACCAGATGCAGGCACAGTTAATTTGGTCAACGTCATTCCTTGTATTCTTGAGTTACAGGGTGCAGTCATATTTCGGCAGACCCTGCCAAAATGTGACTGCACCCTGTAACTCAGGAATAAGAGGAATGACGTTCACAGCATTTTCTGGATTAATACTAGAAGTCACAGATGCAGGCACAGTTAATTTGGTCATGTCAGCCCTTGTATTCTGAGTTACAGGGTGCAGTCACATTTCGGCAGACCCCTGCCAAAATGTGACTGCACCCTGTAACTCAGGAATACAAGGGTGACGTTCACAGCATTTTCTGGATTAATACTAGAAGTCACCAGATGCAGGCACAGTTAATTTGGTCAACGTCATTCCTTGTATTCTTGAGTTACAGGGTGCAGTCATATTTTGGCAAGGGTCTGCCGAAATGTGACTGCACCCTGTAACTCAGGAATACAAGGGGTGACGTTCACAGCATTTTCTGGATTAATACTAGAAGTCACCAGATGCAGGCACAGTTAATTTGGTCAACGTCATTCCTTGTATTCTTGAGTTACAGGGTGCAGTCATATTTCGGCAGACCCCTGCCAAAATGTGACTGCACCCTGTAACTCAGGAATAAGAGGAATGACGTTCACAGCATTTTCTGGATTAATACTAGAAGTCACCAGATGCAGGCACAGTTAATTTGGTCATGTCAGCCCTTGTATTCCTGAGTTACAGGGTGCAGTCACATTTCGGCAGACCCCTGCCAAAATGTGACTGCACCCTGTAACTCAGGAATACAAGGGATGACGTTCACAGCATTTTCTGCATTAATACTCGAAGTCACCAGATGCAGGCACAGTTAATTTGGTCAACGTCAGCCCTTGTATTCCTGAGTTACAGGGTGCAGTCACATTTTGGCAGACCCCTGCCAAATAATAATAAAATACGAATGGAAAACAAACAAAAAATCATACAAAACTTAACAAATTAAAGTTGCATGACCCCCCCTGAAGCCAAAATAAAAACCATATGCCATAGGTTGGCTAAATAGTAGTAAAAAGTTTTCAAAGGTCTTTTCTTTAAGTCTGATATTATTAGACTGATGTAGGTCTACATCATGGGAAGATAAGTAAATTATATAATGTGATCTTTTATTCCATTTATCTTTAAGCGTTCGTGTCGTAAATGTTTATGTAGTAGGGAAGAAGTCACGGTGACTACGTCCATTATTTTATACAGCCTATGGAAGAACATCATGAAATCTGACAGTCAGTTTGTGCAGTTTCGACCGAGTTTCTGAAATCCCGACTTTCCCTGAACTAACCACTAGCCCCGCCCACATCCGCAGGCTGCAGCCATTAGCACTTGAGTCAGTCTGCATGTTGCCTGACTCCGCCTATCGAGTGACCTGACTCTTCCTGTGAGGAGGCCTCATCTACTTTTTTGTATTTTTGTCTTAGAAGTGAACGGAGGAAACGATTTCACTCGTTACCAAACGCAGGATGGATTTTTCCTCGAAGATGTGGACCGGTAAATGTCACCGTTGCAGCGGGTTGAAGACGTTTCTGGGCGGATCATTAGAGAAAGACAAACAGTCTTTCTCCTCGTCGCCCTCACGACAACTCAGACATTTTTTATATTTGTGTGAAAGCTGATGCTTTTTTTTTTAACATCGACTCTTGGAAGCTGCTCGGTGTTTTCTGTCTGAAACACGTCAATTTTCGTGGATTTTACTAGTTTGAGCTGCTTTCTAATATGGCGGCGGCAGCTGGGATCCCCTAAATTAGTCAGTTACTATCCACCATTGCTCCTTCTGGTTCATCTGACAGCTTCCTCTCATGTGTGAGAGAAGCAGCAGCCGTGAGACAGAGAGACAGACAGGCAGAGAGAGAAGCAGCGGCCGTGAGACAGGGAGACATTTTCCTCTATTCTGCTCAAGGAATGCTGAACGACAAGGTGAGTGCACAGTGTTTTCATTTTATGATGAAAGCTCCAGTTAGGAAAAATAAAAAGTGATGCAAACTGTCCAAGATAAAAGTTTTTATTCTGGTCAGGTGGGACACATAGCAGGAGAGGCATGTGATGTATGTGTTTATCACTTGATGCACTTTTTCTCTCAAAGATAAGTAACAGGCGATGCTTTTATTTTCTTTATTTAATACTATAATTTACATGCCTCCGGCGGTTTTTCGGCCGATTGAGCTTGTTGAATCCACATGCCTGTTCTATGGTCTGTGCAAACCTGGCACATAACCAGGCTACTGGCTCAGCTGGCCACTAACAAACACAAACAAATGTTCCCAAAGTGCTAATATTGCTCTACGACAGTGTGATCCTCAGAGTGTAACAAGCATGAACTATGTACTAATTAGTCGGGTTACATTATTCATTTATATTTTTGCTGTGCGTGTATTGTCATCTGGTGACAACGCCTGAACGAGAGGGAGAGGGGCAGAGGATCGGTAGCAGCTAGGCATGGAGGAGAAAGTTTTTTTACCTGTCGAGAAGAAAGCAGGCAACATCAGCGTCCCTTTTAAAACCTTTCTCCTTCAGCAGCTCTTTCCACCTGGGAAAGGCAACCTCGGTGTTGACCCCTGTTTATTTAATTAGCCGTTCACGTTGCCTTTTTGATTCCCTTTTGCGCGTTCATTTGTTTATTTTGATCTTTATTATTTTGATCTTTCAATGTTTAAAAAGTACACTCACCAATAAAGACAACAGTATTTGTACATTTTTTTAAAGGTAAGCCTGGTATAAAATCAGTCCCTCCAGAAAATCTCGATCTTGCAATTGCAGTAATTAACGCAACTAAAGTCTGCAATATTTGCGGGGGCTAGAGTTGGGCGGTATCCAAATTTTACCCCAGGGTGTACTGTTTTACCGTGACTAATAAAAAATCACTTTGAAGGGCTCAGAGGGAGTCGCTAAAATGTCGGCTTGTGCCTACACCATTCAGAAACAGAATAGCAAACTTTACCTAGGCCTAGGAATACTGAAAAATAACAACAAAACGTGTATAACATTAACAACTTTTATTCATAAATATCAAAAAAGTCTAAATGCAGCAGTCAACCAAACAGAATGAAATAACAACAAATCGTCTGTGGGCTACAGTCCACTTCCAGCACAGTAATTGACACAAATCAATTAAATGAATACACAGAGAACCTATCAACATAAATCAAATTAAAAGCACAGCTCTACAGCATCCAGTACTAGGGCTTGTCAAATAGGAAAAAAAGAACAATAAATAAATAACAAGGCATAACAGAAAATAGGCATATATAATCCTATCCTGAGAAGGGGTTAGGGGAAGGGTTAACGGGGAAAACTGTTCGTTGGTTTATTTTTAGAGCCTACCTTTGTTCCTTATCCGCTGTGAGGGTCCTAAGCACAGAGGGATGTCGTATGCTGTAAAGCCCTGTGAGGCAAACTGTGATTTGTGATATTGGGCTTTATAAATAAAATTGATTGATAAAGAAGAGAACTATGAAAAAACAGATGCAGCTATTTTTGTAATATTCAGTATGATTATTATAGCAAGTGATTACATGACTTCATTTTTTGGAGATAGTAATTTTTTTTTTTTTTAAAAAGACCTTTTTTTCCTCCTTTTGTCATTAGCTGCAATTTTTGTCATTTTTCCGCAATTCACATAAAAATGCCGCAATTTGTATTGCAATTTTTAACAAAACTGGCTGCAGATTCAACGGTTTTGGGCTGCAAATTTGCCACTAGATCCTGGGGGGACTGTAAAACAAATAATTGTGATCACAAAAACAACAATATGCTGTTGATTTCAGATCATGTGTAAATGTTTACATGTGATATCACATAACATGATGTGCATTTACTGGCTATCAACTTATTAAAAGAGACAGCTCCCCCAAATGCACTCCAGGGTTCGGATAAAGTTCCTTTGATATTCATGAAATTTGAGTGGATTGTCATCAAGAGCATATAAATTTTTATTTTATTTTTAATTTCACCTGACAGGAAGTCAGCCATTTTGTTTTTTGTGCGTTAATTTTCATTTTTACAAATGTGTGTTTGAGGATTTAAGGATGAACAAAAAGTCACAAAACTTTGCACCCATGTTCACACTAGTAATACTTTTGATGTGGTGGTGCAACTGGGGTTGCGCATGGCACGTCAGCTGTATAGCACCCCCAATTATTTTTAGCCTTGGAACGCATTGTTGATGCCCTTGGTAAACTCTGGATGTTGGTAGAGTTATTACTCTTCAAAATTCAAAGTTTTGGCCTGTAATTATAGTGCTTCTATCAGGCCAGCTTTTGTTGTTATTGTTTTTTCAATACATTTGTAGTACACCTCTAATGTATATGTATACACACACACACACACACACACACACACACACACATATACATCGTTGACAGTTTCTGCCACCAGCATTAAAGATAACTAACAGGTTTTATTAAATTTTATGATGATTCATCAGAGGTTCATTTATGACCAAATTTGTGCTGGGCCACGTTATTCTTCAGCAACACTTTCACACCCCCATACATGTTTGGACAGCTTATTTAAAAAAAAAAAAAATCCACTGTTTTTTGTGAGCTGATGGTCCCTTCTATTGAGCCATTTCAAAAAATTAAAAAAAAATAGTTTGCAACATTTTTGTGAAACATATCCTGTAAGTTTTGTAATGACTGGACAAACAGTTTATAATAGTCTGATTTGTGTTGTCCCACCTTTTTTTTTTTTTTTTACTTGTTGCGCCCCCTAGTGGGTGATTTGATCGAAGCTTTCAGGTTGTGTTCTTGGTACTTATGTGGACATATTGTGCTAGTTTCGTGTCAATCAGATTTATAGTGTCAGAGTTATTACGCTTCAAAATTCAAAATTTTGCCCTGGATTATAGCGCCCCCATCAGGCCATTTGCAGTCAATTTTATGTGTCTAAGATGTACTATCTCACTCAAACATTTCTGAAATAAACGTTTAATAATAATAATCCCAATTATGTTAATGGAATTAATACTGATTACAATATTAACAATAATTCCAATAGTAATAGTCCCCAATGAATCAGCACAAAATCAAAAGCTTTCAGACCCTCTGGCTTGAACCCCTAAAAAGTACATGTTGGATGTAAAATTATCTGTCTTTAAAAATCTTATGTTGAGTTAAGTCCCATCAGTTATTATTTCTGAGACAAATTAATATGATTGAGAAGACATATTTTAATGTGTTTTTTGTTTTATTCTTTATTTATTTATGTATTTATTTATTTACTAGAGATACATGTTCACTAATTGTAAATACTTAACTTACTGATCCACACACTCCATACCACATGGAGGCGGTAATGAGCCAAATTTTGTTGCCATCTGCCATTAAACCTCAAACAAGAAAACACCAGGAAATACAAAGGAACATACAAACCGATAGCTGAAGCTTGTTAAGTCTGTTTATGTTTTTGTGAAGATCAGCATTCCTCAACCTGAATGTGAGTCATGATGAATTGTATCATACCTGAAATGGCTATATTACTGCAGAAACTTAACCTCTGAACTGCTGGATCACTCTAACCACTTAAGTTAATATGGGCACAAGCTAATGCTGCTAATAGGCACTAGCATCTTGTGCTGCTTGAGTTTAATTAATTTGATGTGACACTTTCTTGCCTTATATGGATGGACCTGTATGTGTCATAGTAAAGTGATATATCACAGTGGAACATGTTTGATAACAGCTGTGGCATACCAAAAAACACCAGCATCAAACCACAACACATGCCTCCTGAACAAGAGTGACACACTATCAGACTGCTGAGCATGTGTACTGTTCAGGTACTTAGTAGACGACATAGTGCACATAGGACCACTCATTTTAAGATGCTGTGTGTGTGTGTGTGTGTGTGTGTGTGTGTGTGTGTGTGTGTGTGTGTGTTTTACCCTGTCAGCCCCTGATTCAGACAGATTACAAAAGAAACTTTTGGTGACTTCTCTCCTTCTGTTGTCCACTGTCTCTCAGGATGGACTGTTTCAAATCGTTCAGTGCAGATGCGTGGAATGCCACCATGCTGTATGGCAGTCATGATGACGATCACCATTTCTGGAGTAGGAGCAACCTGACGGTCCCACTCCCTCCATGTGTCTCCTCCTCCTTCTCTTCCCCACCTCCTAACTCCAGCTGCCTGGTCTGTCATGTCAAGAAGATGGTCTTCGCTTTTTGCCATAACCTGACAAAGGGTGTGAAATTGACAATGGAGGCTGGAAGTGACTGGGTCAACCTCACGGCGACCAGTAAGAAGCTCACAGTTTTCTAAAACAGTTTGATTCCACTGAGAAAAGCTTCACTGGGTCTTCACCATTAACACAGCAGGAACAATTACAATGCACCAGTTTAGTGGCTGATGTTTTTCTGTTGTGCCACATCAACTTAATGCTGACTGAAAAGCAGGGCTCCAGACAATAGCCCCATTTCCACCAAGCAATACAATACGGTTCAGTTCGGTACACAGTGAAAAGTTGTGGATGGTACCAATGGAACCGTCCCGTACTGTCCCCATGTTTGGTCCCCCCTCTGCTGGGGTACCTAGCACACAGATCTGGTGCTAAAAGGTGGAGCTGTGAACACTGCAGTCTGTTGATTGGTCAGTAGAGGACGGTCACTCTGCTCAGCGCTGAGTTGTGGCTGGTTTTGAGGCTCATGTAACCACTGTTCATACTGTGGAGAGTTTTATTAGTAAACTGTAACTATAAAATGAAAGGATGTTTTGCTGCCTCTCACAGCAGCTGGAGTCTGAGAAAAAAATAACTTCATTCACTGGGCCGACTGACGGCGACTTTTAAGGTGGAACGTTTACTTGTAATGTTAAACACCTTAAATTTCAATATGACAACTTTGACCATTCAGTTAGTTTTTATCGTCTGTATTTGATGACAGACACTTTTAGTAATGAGTGGATCTTCATGTGTTTAAAAATATTGGACCTGATTATGTGAACTGCATATATTTTAATCCTCACTTGGAGAAAAAAAAAAACCCATTGCAGAGCGTCACTCCTGTGGGCTACAGCAACACTAAACCCCTGAGTTTGCCTAAGAAGGACTAAATGCACAAACCTGCAATTTTTAAATATCCCATGGAGAGAGACTCTCACTGCAGCCTGTTCTGTTTTGTTCTGAAAATGTCAGCGTGCAGCCTCGTTCTGTGGACGATAAACGAGGTGCAGACTGATAAAGGAGTAAATACAGTGAGTGCTGGACGGAGCAGTGAGTGACAACAACCCCGTCCACATTTAAGATTGCGGTTTGCAGTGGAAACACTAAACGGACCAAGGGTCTAGGTACCATGTCTGAAGGGTTACTGTTGGTTCTAGGGCTGGGTTAAATGATTATTTTTGTAATCGATTAATCTAGAAAATAGTTTTTCGATGCATCGATTAATCTAACGATTCATTTTTAAATCCGATTCGATTCGATTTCGATTCGATTTTCTCCCCATAATTTGACCTATATAGCAATTAATTCTAATTTATCTCCATGAATAAAACACAAATTTCTTCTTTCCAATATATTTTTATTATCAAGTTCAAAAATGAATTGTATTGAACAATACAACAATAAAGTGCACACAGTTGTAGTGCAATGGAATCCTATAATAAAAAAATAATAAAATAAAACTTTCTTTCAATAAATAAAACTGCAAAAAACACAATCTGAACCAAAATCTTATCAACATAAAATAAATAAAAAACAAGTTTTTGCGTCAACGTATTTTTTGCGTCAACGTCATCGATGACGTTGACGCGTTGTCCCAGCCCTAGTTGGTTCCACAGGTACTATACTAAAAGTGTTTGGTGATAATGGGGCTCACAGCTGTGGTAGATGTGTTTGGGACGAACAGAGATCTTCAACATAACATAGAGGTTGTGTTAGTTTTCTGTTGCGACCCAGTGCTGGTTCAGTAGTAAAAGAAGCAGTTAATAGCAGTAGTAGCAATAATGACTGCAGTAGTAGAATTGCAGTTGTACCAATAAGAAAGTAACAGTTTAACAGTGGTAGCAGCAGTTATAGAAAAAACACTTGCAGTAGACATAGTAATAAGTCTAATATTATATTGGCATTAAAAACCTTGGTTTCATTGTTATAGTTGTGATGTTTAACAATAAGCTCTGCTTTTTACAGACTGCCCCGAACTTTCCTCTGATGGTGGTGATGATGATGGTGAGTGTCACATACATTCATTATTTACACACTTTTCCTGTGCAATAGTCTGATCCTCAGGTGTGTTAGACCCCTCCCCCTCTGACAGGTTAAGAAAAGTGTCAAAGACAATGGTGGAAGATGTTATCTTTTTCTTAAGTACAAGTAGAAATGCATCAATGTGAACACTCTTGGCCCTGTGTTTAAAGTAAGTGCCATCTGATTGGTCAGTAGGGTTTAAATAAGCTGTATTTTAGCACCATCTGGTGGTCGACAGTAAGCTACACTGTAATCAAACTGTCCACGATTTATATTATAAAGGAATAATGTTACAAGTTAAAACAAGAAACCTGAAATTGGACAAACTGCTTTTTTTCAGTTCAGTCCATGTTGCATGTACAAGTTTGTTGTTTATCGGTTACTGAAAGACAGAGTCCAGACTGAACCATTAAATTCACCTCACACCTTCAGCATTCGATCCATGCTCCCAAACTCATCATTAGAGTTTAAGCTCTGACTTCATGTCTCACTGCTGCTGTGTGTGTTGTTCCCTCTGTGTTCAGTAGGTGCTTTAGAGTCACAGCTTCCTGCCATCATCATCCCCATCCTCCTCCTCCTCCTCCTCCTCATCGTGGTGCTTCTCTGCATATTTCAGGAAAGGCTGCTGAAATTCCTCAGAGCCAAACTGGGTAGTCAGAGGTAAGTAAAAACCATTGACTCCACGCATGTAATGTGAGTCATCAGTGTTATGACGAGACTGAGGCTGAACGTGCTCTCCTCTGAGTCATCGGGTCAGATTTGGAGGGAAATCTGCAGAGCATGATATTTGATAGTGCTGGAAGTTAATTAAGCTTTTCAACCATGATATGTTCAGCAGAAAGAAAGGACAAGGGGTTAAAAATAAAACAAAACACCAGGTAAAAATCTGCAGCACCACATTTTATAGCACAGCATTTTATATCCAGGACAACAGACTCTGAATCTTTTGATGATATTACCGTATTTTCCGCACTATAAGGCGCATCGGATTATAAGGCGCACCTTCAATGAATGGCCTATTTTAAAACTGTTTTCATATATAGGGCGCACCGCATTTTAAGGCGCATAGAATAGAAACTACTGTAGTGGCTGGGGTTGCGTTATGCATCCACTAGATGGAGCTGCGCTAAAGGGAATGTCAACAAAACAGTCAGATAAGTCAGTCAGTCAGACTTTATTAATAGAATTCAAACCAATCCTCTCTCTCCCGCCTACCGCTCCATAAGATCCCAGGGAAGCTGAGCCTCCCTGGAAGTGAGGATTTTGTCGCATTTATCCAATGACCGTCTCGCTTTGCTGCATGAAAAAAACGCTGCTCAGCGCTGTCTCATAGGAATGCTTGGAGGCTCCGCATCCACCATGCGAATGTATCACAGGGAGGTCACGTCTGAAAACTGGTGATAAACAGCAAACAGACGTTTGACCATCATAGTCATGATGTGAAACGCATCCTAACGCACGTTTAATGCAGTGTAAATTCTTATTTTAATGTAAATTCAATAGTGCATATTTGACCATTTCTTCTATGAAATTTTAGGGGAAGTTCAGCCTCCCTTGTTGTCTCAGAGCAATCGCCCCTGCTGTGTACCCAGTCTTGATGCTGTCACCAGTTTACCTGCAGAACATTCCTAACTCGTGTTTTGTAGCATTCAGCCACCTTCCCAGTCTTTTATTGCTCCTGTCCCAACTTAATTATAACATGTTGCAGACATCAAATTCAGACTGAGTGCATATTTTACAAAAAGCAAACTATCAGTTTGAACATCGAATACATCTTTGTACTGTGTTCAGTTGAATAAAGGTAAAAATATGAGCCATCTTCTTCTTTCCATTGTCTTTTCATGCAGTCACACTGCTTCTAAAAAGCTTTGTGTTCTGTTACATGGGTAAAAGAATGTGTCTTCATGTCTGTAAAAACCTGAAGTGGTTTCTTGTGTTTAGCTTTTGAACAGAACGAGACAAAGTGTGAACAAAAGAGCAAACAAAGAAAAGGACTTAAGTAGTGACTGAACCTGCATCAGTGTGAACATGGACTGAAATATTTGTTTGAATCAAGTCTCATCTTAAGAAAACATTTAGCTTTCTGATAATCAGTTCAAGGAAATATAGAAGCTTTTACTTAGTAAATGGTTTTTAAAGCGGTTTCCATTTATCTCAGTGAAACAGGAAGTTAAGCTTAACATACGCGTCTCAACTCAATCTCAGCATTACTGTTATGTGTTTGTGAAGCACAAATAAACTCAGCAGTGAAACTCTTGTGTTCACAGACCAGAAACTGAGAAGAGCGAACAATCAGTCGCCCTCAAGAATGGGACCTCCTGAAGGGGATCAGCTGACATCATGTTCACTTCAAACATGAATGTTTAATTTGAAGAGACGGAATCATGACTGGATTAATAAATAAATAAATAAAATGAATAAAAACAGCAGTGAAGTGTGAGTGTGTGATATTTTATAGACCCACTGTATCTGATGATATCTTAATACCTTTATCTTTGATAAACAGCTGCAGCTATTTTACTGTTTTATACCTTTAATGTTAAAAAATCTGGAGGAAATTTGGTGTCAGCACTTACTCACAGGCCATGACTGCAGCCCTGACCATGTTTGCCAGCTTCACCAACCTGTTTACTCCGCTGAGCTTCTTCTGCGTCCTCCTGCCCTTTCCTGTCATCGTCTGGGAGCTTTCTTATGAGCTTGAGGTGTATGATACAGCATTTTGGCACCATTCCCACAGCCCTGTAATCGCCATCATCAAGGTTAGTTTTAGTAAATATAGAGGCAGCATGTTAAAACATCTAACTGGGTTTTTATAGTGAGGTTTTGTTTTCTTACAGTTTTAGATCTACAAGGTCAAATGTTCGCTGTTCACTGTTGCAAAAACATCATAACTCGGGAACAGAAGGGTGAGATGGTGACACTTGTCTCTTATCTACAACTTGACTGGGATGAAGGAGGCACATAACCACAAGGCAGTAGTTCTAGTCAGGAATCAATGTATACAGTGGGTGTGGAGAGTGTTTATCTCTTTCACATCCTAACACATCTCACTCATCTCAAATACTTCTACCATCAGGTGACAAAGATTACATTGTAAATCGTACAAAGAGAGGGCCGCTGTTTATTTGAGCAGGTGATCAGGTTAGAAAGCGAGGCTTTTGATGTTAACTTGAAAAACTATAGGAGGCCTGTAGTGATCGAATCTTCTCTTGAGGCAGTTAAGCTGTGTTACAGTTTGTCCTTTTTGGTGCCTTGCTCAAGGGCACCTCTCCAGCCAGTCCACGCTCCGTATTTGGCTGGGATGGGGACTTGAACCAGCAACCCTCCGGATCCCAAACCAGGTCCCTACAGAATTTGGCCGCTTCTCTGTATTTTTCTTTTTGTTTGTCTCCCTCCCTCCCTCCCAGAAATAGTCAGTATGGTTTGAAATGTTATTAGTAGGCAAGGCCTACCCATTTTATTTAATTCCTTGAGTCTGAATTGTATAGAAACATGTTTACTTCAAAAGCAAAGCTATTTTCAATTTCTTCAGGTTCAGGATAGCATAAATTGTTAAAAGTAACCCCCAGGAGACATTAGCCTATATTTTAGCCTGCTATGTATAATTTTAAAATAGCCACTTAATTAGTTAAGGAAAAACATGTAGTGAAAAAAAATCACTCTGTGTGCACGAAAATAGGAAAATATAGCTGTCAAATGTAAAAAATGACCATTCCATTGAATTCCT
Source organism: Epinephelus cyanopodus (assembly GCA_026686955.1). Lineage (NCBI taxonomy): Eukaryota > Metazoa > Chordata > Actinopteri > Perciformes > Serranidae > Epinephelus > Epinephelus cyanopodus. The sequence continues at coordinate 10,430,828 of CM048920.1, forward strand.
TGTGTCATATTGTTGGAAAAATGTGTTCATTTGTCTCTCTGTGTTGTTTACTTCAAAAGCTAAGCTATTTTCAATTTCTTTGGATTCGGTATAGGTGTAATAAACTGTTAAAAATAAACCCCATGAGACATTATTTCAGTCTGCTAGCTAGCATAATCCTAAAACAGACACTTAAATGATTAAAAAAAAACAGGTGGTGAATTTCTTTTCACCCTGGGTGCATGAAAAAAAGGAAAATATAGTTGTGAAATTAACATGTTTTCGCTTTTTTTGTCCAAAATAATCTCATTCCATTGAATTCCTTGGGTCAGAGTTGTATGGAAAAGTGTGTTTACTGTATGTTGTTTACTTCCAAAGTTACACCACTTTCTGTATCTTATTTTTCTTTTTCCTGTTGGGGATAGGTGCAATAAAGGGTTAAAAATGAAGCCTTTGGGACATTATTTCATCTTGGTACCTGGCATAATCTGAAAATAGATACTTTAAGGATTAAGAAAAATCAAGTGCCACAAAAACAATCCGGGGGGTGTGCGCGCCTTGTTCACGGAGCTGTGGAGCTACATCGGCAAGTGTGTGCGGCGAGTACCAGGTGGTGAAGACGCCGTGCATGGCACAAAGTGACTGCCAGTGTGAATGTAAACCGGGATACTACTACAAGAGGAAGTACGACACGCGCCTCCGGACAGGTGCTGCTGCTAAAGGTACACCTGATGAAGACACGGTGTGCCACAGCTGTCCCAACAGGCACCATCTCCAACACTGTGAGTGCATGTTTCCACTGCACACACACATATGCTGTAACAGGTCCAGTGTGTGTTGGTATCTACAGCCTGATATATCTTCTTCCTGTTATTTTGTTTGATTAAAAACTACAGTGAGCAGGTGTTTGTGAAAAATTACTGATGAAACTTTATATTTGTGTTGTAAAGACTGACCTCTTTAGTAGGAACTAAAAGGGTTGGATCTAAAAGTCACCAACAGGAACTTAGAGAGTAGTTGGTGAAAAGTAGGAAGGAAGAGCAATAAGGAAATTCAAGTGGGAAAGAAACACTTTGTGGGAAATCTTCTTGCTGCAACGCCTCATGAAGGTCCCGCAGTTCTTCCACCACACTTGACATATACTCAGTGGTTGAATTGAGGGGGGATGCCATCCTCTTTGTTAGAAAATTGCCCAAAAAGCATCCCCCTTTTTAATCTAGAATATGTGTGTGCAGGCACAGACGTAATTTGGGGGACGACGACACAGGGGACATGTCCCCCGTACTTCCCCTATCTGTGCGCTCCCTCCCCCGCACTTTCATTTACAGCCACTACAACCGTTCAATTCGTTTTTAACATGTCGTAACGTGTTTTTCCGAGCTGTCTCTAAACGCAGTATGAGTAGACAGCGCCAGGGGCATATACATGAGGCGTTGTGATCTGAATCAATGGCACAGACAAGACGTGTGCTGGGCAGTGCAGCAAAGCAGCCAGCAAGAAGCAAAAAACCTTGCAAAGTTTCTTCCAAACAAACCGTGTAAGTTGAGTAATGCTGTTGCATGTTGCCAATATATCAAGTTAAGATAGTTAACAAGAATACTAATGTTATTGTTCCCTATGTTAAATCACTTTCTAGCTGGTTTCATGCTAGGAATAAACCCACTCCTCCTTAATTTCTGCACAGAACTTGTGCTCACTATTGCTTTCCACATATTTTTTTTAATCCACAATATAATGAGCAGGGTCAGCGAGGAGACAGTGGACCAGAGGCCAGCAAGGAGGATCATGCAGGGTCTTCATAGGTGAGGAGAGATTATAACTGGCTGAGAGAAAAGATCTCTGGCATAAAAGTGACTTTGAGGTTAATTTCCACAGCTATGTCACCACTACTGTTCCTAATTATATTTCTAAATTTTGCTTTGTACATTTATTATCTATATTATTGCAATGCAAACCATCACATCATCATAATCCAGTGCCTATTCTGGCTTTATCCACCATTATTTAAAAACTTTATAGATATAGATACATTTTTAAATCTGTTCAATCTTCAACGAGGTCCTCTAAATGCCAACAGACCTCTGCTATCTTTTGTACAACAATCATCAGTGTCATCATGACTTGATACTTGTGAGAATGATGTAGATAAATGCATTTATAAAGTACAATAAGGTTGTTTCATTTTGTCCTCTGTTTCACACTGCTGTCATTTGTAAAATCAGAATAATTGTTTGGTTTGAGATGTGGCAGGTTCCTAGAAAGAGATAGTGGGTGAGACTTTACCTGCTTGGTGTTATTGTTTATTTCTCTGTTTGCATTTCTAAGAAGAGTCAGAGCGTACAGGTCTACAGACCAAACCTGAATTCCTAGAAAGACCTTTGTGGGCTTCCCCTTGTTGTTAGCATGTGGTGTGTGATGTACAGCTAAATCGAAGTGATGACTTTTTCCACGCACACTCATACTGTGCCATGTTTAAGTTTATCAGGTTGCTGATAATAAAAACCAGTGTTTCCCCTACATAGACTTTACTTGGGCGGCCCGCCCAAGTAGATTGACAGAAAAATTTTACAGAAAAATGGTCACCATTTATTCTCTCACTAAACGTGTCTGTATAGTGCCACTCAGCCTGTGAGCATATGCCACCTGTACATATAAATATTACAAGTCTATAAAAACTATTGTGTCATATGTAACCTGTTTCTGTTTCTGTTAATGATGTAACCCCTATTCCCTCTATCTCTCACACCACAATATACCACAGCGGTTCATCAGATTTCAAGGTCTTAAGCATGTGTTAGGTGCACCTTCTCCCCCTTGAATCCGGGCCTGCTCCCTGGCTCTGTGTGGGGTCGCGGGGCCGGGCGGTTTCCCCTGGGTGCGGGTGCGTCTGGACTGCTCGTCCTGTGTGCCCGGAGGCGGCGGGGTCTCCTCGTGCTCCCTGGGCCGGGGGCGGCGTGGCCGGTCCCCCTTGGGGGGCTGTTTCCACCCCGGGTGGTGCGGGGTGGGTGGGCTCCCCCCTTCGCTCCGCTCCCGCCCTCCCCCCTCTCCCCGTCCCTCCCTGCCCCTCTCTCCCGGCCTTGGGCGGGCCCGGGGTCCTCCCCCGGGCTGGGGGGCCTGGCGCGGGTGCTGGGTGCTGCCTGCGGGGGGTGTTCTGGTGCTGTGCAGTGTGGGCCTGCCCGTTGGTGTGCGGCCGGTGGTGGGGGGGCGGGTCGGATGGGCTGGGTGCCCGGCTCTGGGTCTGTGGCGTTCTGGGGGGGTACTGGCGGGGTTGCGGGTTGGCCTGTGCTCCTGCGCGTCGGGGTTCGGGGGGGCTGGGTGGGGCTCGTCTTCCGTGCTCCCTGGTGGCGCGTCTCGTTATTCTGCTGGGGGTCGACTTGCTGCGGGCGGTGTGGCCCGGATCGGGACCATTGCGTGGGCCTGGCGCTGCAGTTGCTTGGGGGGCGGGGTTGGGTGGGGGCCCGTTGGGTTTCCTTGGGGCCTGCCTGGCCCGCCGTCCATGGGCGCTGGGGGCCTTGCGGCGCCGGGGTCTGGTTGGCGCCGCCTTCTAGCCCCTGTCATCCAGCCCTCCAGCCTTCGGGCCGGGCCCACACTGGCCTGGCCTCCTAAACCACATTTTGTTCACTCCACACACATTCCACAGTTTTTAACGCACCACATACACTCACTCTTCGAGGCGCAGAACAAGGATGGATTGGGGAGCTTCATGATGGGGCAGGCTATGGGACAGTGGTGTCCGGTAGCCCTCCATGCTGCCCCCCGGCCCATCCTTTTCTGTCCTCTAATTTTAAAGCACCACATACACCTACATTTTGGGGGACAAATGGGAACAGGTTCCAGGTGCCTTATGGCTGCACGGGCTGCAGGACAGCAGTGTGCTGTAGCCATCAGCCTTGGCCACAACTGTCTCCTATGTCCCTCAATTTTAATGCATCTCATCACACTTATGGGCACTCACATGCACATTCACGGTGTAGGGTTAATGTTTCTCCGTCAGGGATCGGAGAATCATAGTAAGAGGGGGGGTGGTGGGTTAACATAAACTGTTGATACGCATGGCGTGGCTCGTGGGGCCCGGCCCTCCTGGGTTGGGGGCTGGAGCCAGGGAGCCCATTTACATCATTGTGGTGTTGCTGGGTTCCCGGTGTCTGGAGGGTCCCGTGGCCCTGTGGTGGGTGGGCCGGGTGGCGCCTGGGGGCTCTGTGGGTTCCTGCCGGGGTTCTGCCTCCTGACCGGCTGTGGTCTATGGGTCCTCTGACGGGGGGTCCCAATGGGGGATTCACTGCTCGTGGTGGGCCGCTCTCTCCTGTGTGTTGGTGGTGGCTCGTCCTGGGGGGTTCGGGCGGATGGCCCCTCTTGGTATCCGGGTTTCCCGATGCGCGGGGGGGCATATGCCTTGCGGCATCACCGCCTCTTTGCCTCCCTCACTCGCCCGGGCCTGGTTGGGCTCTCACTACCGTCTGGTCCGGCGTCCGCTGGTGGCCGGCGCCTGGGGCGGGCCTGTTCGGTGTGGTGCTGGTTCTCTCCCCGGGGGCGGTGCCGGGCCCCCGCGCCTGGCGCCTTGGGTCGGGGGTGGTCCCTGGGTGCGTCTTTGGGTGGGGGTGGGCGGGTGGTCGGGGGTGGGTGGTGGTTGGTGGGGGGGTTGGGGGCGGTCCGCGTCGGGCGGTGGGTGGATGGGCCCTCCTGTCCCGCCTGTCTGGGGTGTGTCTCTGGCTCTCTGGGGGGGCCGGCCATTGCCGCCCCGGGTCCTGGGGCCTGCGGGGTGTCCTGCCGCCTCTGTGGCTCCCTGGTCGTGGGGTCTGGGCGCTCCTGTGGTCTTGGGGTCGCGGGCCGCCCCCCCTTCCCCCGCAGGGCCGGCCCTGGACCCTGGTGTTGGTTTTCATAAACACATTGGGAGGGTTCAAATACACGCATGCATGTTCGATTCTTCATCCCCGTGACGCATCGCAAAGAACCGATGGGATCACTTCAAAGGGTCCCACTTGCTTCTCTAACCTTCCACACTGCGCTCTCTCTTCTCTACAGTCGGGCTTTCCCCCTCCACCAAGACTCTCACATTTTTGGTGTTCAGCATAGACTTCTCTTTTGTTTCTGTTTCTCAGTACAGTATAGTAGACATGTATATGTTTATTTCTGATAATCTGCATGGAGCACAACCACCTCAAGGCCACAATACATCAGCTACACCGCCTGTTTATCCCTTTTTTTGTTTGTTTGTTTGTTTGTTTGTTTATTTGTTTGTTTGTTTTCCCTCCTTCCCCTCCGCATGCACAGTCACTATATAACTCAGGACTTAAGCACCTGCCCCCTCCCCCTTGCTTGTTCCTTACTTTCCCCTTAACACACCTTGGTGTATCACGGCCCTCTCTGGCTCATATTAGGAAGCTTTTCCAATAAAGGCTGATAGGCTAGTCTCCAGGGAGGGTGGGTGACGGTCACAACCACGCATTATGGGTATGAAAAAAAAAAAAAAAAAAAAAGAAGCTCCACCTTATTTCTTTATGCCAATTCTGCTCTAAAAATATGTGAACTCTGGGGATCTTTCGTCTTTTTTTAATATGATCTTTCGTCTTTCTTTAATATGATCTTTCGTCTTTTTTTAATATGATCCCCTGTGCTGCATGCAATACAGACCTTAGTGTGTGTGTGTGTCTATTTGTTACATTCTCAGGTGGTGCACAATGTCTTATGTGTGTGTGCTTTAAACCATACAAAGCATGAGGTGTTTCAATCATGTGTGTGGTTACAACAGTCATTCATTTAACAGGTTACATAAGCCACTCCAAACTTAATCATTGAACTTAATCAACCTATACAGAACAAAGTATTTATCTGATCATTACATGAAATTCCTTTATACTTAATCAATGTATGCAATATAAAAACCTTTACCTGATTAGTCATAAAATATTACACTACAAGTATCGAAGTGAAAGTGCTCTTTATGCACAATGGCTCCTTTTGAAAGTGTTTATTACTCTAGAAAGTTCAGCCTATTTATGACAACAACTCAATTTTGGGTCATTTGGGGATGTGCATATTTTAATCGTAGAGGGAATGTGTCTCCCCCTCTAATGTGTATTGTAGGCCTAATTATGGCCTGGCAACAATATAACAACAATATGACACAATATTAGAAACATATAAACTCATGGTGCACTTCTGTTAAAACGTGCGCAGCTGCACCCTCGACATGCAGCTTGACTTCCCCTCGACTCATCTTGCTCCCTCCTCACGCTCTGACTCACCAGTTTGGCATTAGACTACTTGTCGGAGAGAGAGAGAGAGAGAGAGAGAGAGAGAGAGAGAGAGAGAGAGAGAGAGATTTGCACTGTTTCCGTAAACGGAAGAGCCTGGTGACACGAGGTTCCGTTAAACGCACAGTCTGCATGTTGCGGCCTCATCTACTTTTTTCTATTTTTGTCTTAGAAGTGAACGGAGGAAACGATTTCACTCGTTACCAAACGCAGGATGGATTTTTCCTCGAAGATGTGGACCGATAAATGTCACCGTTGCAGCGGGTTGAAGACGTTTCTGGGCGGATCATTAGAGAAAGACAAACAGTCTTTCTCCTCGTCGCCCTCACGACAACTCAGACATTTTCTATGTTTGTGTGAAAGCTGATGCTTTTTTTTAACATCGACTCTTGGAAGCTGCTCGGTGTTTTCTGTCTGAAACACGTCAATTTTAATGGATTTGACTCGTTTGAGCTGCTTTCTAATATGGCGGCAGATGGGATTCCATAAATTACTCAGTAACTATCCACCATTATTGCTCCTCCTCCTGGTCAACCTGACAGCTTCCTCACATGTGTGAGAGAAGCAGCAGCCGTGAGACAGAGAGACAGACAGGCAGAGAGAGAAGCAGCGGCCGTGAGACAGAGAGACATTTTCCTTTATTCTGCTCAAGGAATGCTGAACGACAAGGTGAGTGCTTTGTTCTCATTTTATGATTAAAGCTCCAGTTAGGAAAAATAAAAAGTGATGCAGACTGTCCAAGATAAAAGTTTTTATTCTGGTCAGGTGGGACACATAGCAGGAGAGGCATGTGATGAATGTGTTTATCACTTGATGCACTTTCTCTCAAAGATAAGTAACAGGCGATGCTTTTATTTTCTTTATTTAACCCTCCGGTCCCTCTCGACCGAAAAACGTCCTTTTCAGCCATTTCTCAGTTTTTATTTTTTGATAACTTTGGCTGTGTTCATGCATATAGCATGACATTTGGACAGAAAACTTATTTTCGGTGATATTTTGAAATTTTAAAGCCACTCCTAAATCAGGCGTAAAATACACAAATTGCAACCTTTTACGACACCTGTCCCTGTCGGCCGAAAACGTCCCCATTGAAACCCATTAATTGCCATTCCTGTAAATTTCGTCTAAAATGCCTGTCCAAGGCGTACCCAAAGTAAATTGAACACTGTTCTTGAACCGTTTGGAGTATATGGATGGTTTTGGTCTCTTTTGAAAGGAAACACTCTAAAGTTTTTTCCCCAAACTGTAAGAATCACTGTAAGTGCTACTGTCATTGAGTATCTAAGTTTGAACACACTAAAGTATAAGGATTTTTATTCTCGCCTGAATTTTTGTAGCAAAAAGATGCCTGCAGAGGAGTGTGGCTGGGAGTTTCTAGCTGGAAAACACTATGTGTGCCATTTGGACACTCCAAAAGGAACATGTTCACAGATCTGCAGCTTCCTCCTGCAGTATGTTTACTGTGTGGCATCCTTTTCGCCATTTTTAACTCTAAAACTCTGTAAAACACCGTCAAACTCCGACCACAGTCAGTCTCTCTCTTTCTCTGCGCTCTTGAGCAGGATGGACGATTCTAGCTTTTCGCATGGAACCCGCCTTTCAACGTTGATGACGTCACGTCATGCTCCATATCGTCGTTTTCAGAATTTCATTGGCTACACAATCCGTCAATCATCCGACCATTTGGTTCCAATTGGCTCAAGTTATACATGCTAGAAGAAGGGCAGGAGCTTCGTTTCAACACAGGCTCTCGTTGGCTGTTTCAGGCTCTAGATGGGACAGGGAAGCTCCTAACCGGTCGTGTGAGGTGTCAATCGAAAGCTTAGAGTTCCAGCTATAGTTTGAGTGTAGATGGACCGGCGAACTCCCTTGTAAACAGGAGTTAGAACGAGAAATATATGGAGCTATTTTTGTGTCTTTATTACATACGAGAAAAAAAAAATGATATGAGAGGGGAAAAAATGTTTGAGAGAAAAAAAAATATTTGAGAGAAAAAGTTTTCACACTGATAGCAAAAAATAATAATATTTGAGACTGAAAAAAGTTTTGAGAGAAAGTATTTTGTCATAGAATATAAAAAAAATTATTTGAGATTTAAAAAATGATTTCCAAAGATAAAAACTCTCTCAAAAAACTTTTTTTACTCTCAAATATTATTTTTTCGCTATCAGTGTGAAAATGTTTTCTCAAAATCGTTTCTCTCAGAACATTTTTCTTCTCTCTCTCAAAACCTAAGTCTTTGCTCTCGTGTCAGAATTTTGCTTTTGCTGTGAAAATAATGTCATGGGCGGGGCCACGTTCCTATTGGCCATTCTCAATTGAATTGACAGCCGGGTGTAGCCTCGTATCTATTCAATCTCTTGATTCTGGTTCTGGTCTAGAGAGCGGATCCGGAATTCACCAAATACCAGACTAAAAGTGTTCAGCATAGTAAAACTTCGATCTCGGGTGATGAGGGGTGTACATTTTCTTGTAATTTTCTTTTCTTGTAAATTATATTCTTTAAATTAAAAGTTTCACCGCATTTTTATTAGCTTGGTGCTTTTATTTTTACGAAAAGGCGCATCCATCGAATTCCGGATCCTGTCTCTCTCGCCCTGGTTCCGTTTCATTACCAAAACAGCCACGGAAAGTTCCCAGGCTAGTGGATGAATGATTCAGTTGAATTCGACTCCCAAGACGATCCTCACCCGGCTGCCAATTCAACTGAGACTGGCCAATAGGAACGTGGCCCCGCCCATGACATTATTTTCACAGCGAAAGAAAAATCCTGACACCAGAGCAAAAACTTTTTGAGAGAGTTTTGAGAGAGAGAAGAAAAATGTTTTGAGAGAAAAGATTTTTTTTAGAGAGAAATTGTTCTCACACTGATAGCAAAAAAATAATATTTGAGAGAAAAAAAAATTTTTTGAGAGAGTTTTTATCTTTGGAAATCATTTTTTAAATCTCAAATTATTTTTTTTATATTCTATGACAAAATACTTTCTCTCAAAACTTTTTTTAGTCTCAAATATTATTATTTTTTGCTATCAGTGTGAAAACTTTTTCTTTCAAATATTTTTTTTTCTCTCAAACATTTTTTCCCCTCTCATATCATTTTTTTCTCATATGTAATAAAGACACAAAAATAGCTCCATACATGAGTAGCTCACTTGAAATACACGCTGTGTAAATGACGTCTCTTGTGTTTAAATACCCTCACGGGGCGGGCCATCGGAATGGCAACAGGTTAAAACAACGTTTTTTTTTTATTCCCCTTCAATTTACATAAAAAAACGTGATTTTTGATAGTCAGGTTGGTTAGAGAGACCCAAGAATTGTAAAGAAAAAAATAAAAATTCCAGATGAAGCCATTTTCCATTTTGGGGCCCTGCTGTATTTTCATTGCAATTCCTGATTTGGGCCACTTGAGACACTATAGGCCCAAACAGGGAGGGCAAATGCAGAGTAGATCAAAAAATGGTCTTGCTGTGCTCATAAGGATGTGACAGTGTGGTCTGTATCAAAATATTGCAATATTAGTGTGTGTGTGTGTGTGTACATGGACTTAAAATACACAATGTCAAATCCCTATGTGAAAATATAGTTAAATGTAAAACCATAAATACCATATTTCTTCATCACATCCTCATGGCAACTTAGAAACATGAAGTTGATGATATTAGTCATGCATTCCAGAGTTAGGGTATCAAAAATTGAAGTTTTTACTAAAATCCAGTTGAATCATACATTTTCTCCTGAGGGGTATTCCAGGTAGGAGGTTCAACAAACTCTGAGTCTAACCCTGAACTCTGAGTTGATTTACCCTGAGATGGGAAACTCTGAGTTCCCGGTTCCAGAACAGCTGATCTGAGGTAGTTCAGTCAACTCTGAGTATGTTCACTCTGAGTTAAGTCGACAATAAAAAGCCAACATCAATGCAGCTCCGACTCCACGATTCAACATGGCAACAGGTAAATAAAAGACAGCGCCTCCATTTTAATCCAGTGGATGTAGAGATATTAATGCATGTGTAGCAGACGGTGCACGTTTATCTTTTAAAAGAAGAGCCTGAGTCAGAGCAAGGAAAGTGTAAATAAGTTAACCATAAAGTTAATAAAAAAAGTTTTATTCAGTGTTGTCCGTTTATTCATCATTCATCAGACTTAGATTTCCTTAATGAAGATAAAGTGGTGGAATCTGACTGTGTATCAGGCTGTAGATACATTACATTATATTAATAATATATAATAATATATATAATAATATATTTGTTCAGATTTAATCTGATGGGGAAAAACACAGGAGGCAACAACTGAAAAATAGGAAGATTTAAAACATATAGGCCAGGCTATAGATCAAAGACATAAAGACATGACTGTAAACTCACAGTCTGACCCAGTAATAATGTTTGCTGATTTGCACTTGAAAAGATGTTGAGATTAAAATACAGTAGATTTTAAAATGTTGCACATCTATTTGTATCTTGACTCAGCAGCATTCAGTGACTTTATTTCAGTTACAAATGTAGTAAATTTAAAGACACTGAAATGCTGCACCATTGCTCACTCAGAAATATTAACATATAATCCCCAATATTAGACTATAGGAATTATGTTCCATCAGTGCGACCAATGACATCAGTAATGGAGATCATTAGTCACTGATACTACGTGTCTAAAGCTTCATACCGATTTTTAAAATTTAAATAATTAGACCTACACATTATGTGCAATAAACATTCAGTGAATCAATGTACAATGTCTATAAATATATAAGATCAAAAGGTTTATTTAAAAAGGTACAAAAAAGTAGAAAAATATTTAAATGTTTAAATAGTGATAAGGACCCAGTATAAGTATGAGACCCAGGTCAGACAGGGGTGGTAACGAACGGACTGCTAATGGATATTCTTTGTCCTTGCCAGTAGCAGTCCATTTTAATGAAATGAATCATGACGTGGCCTCCCTCCGCTTCTGTGGGATCGAACAAGTTTCGTTACCACCCAAGGGGTGGAGACCATGACTTGCTCTTAAAACGACGGGAGGCATTCTGGATCTTCACACTACAGACTCTGTCCCCCAAAGGGTTAAATGATGAACTGCTACTTAATGTTATGCTGTAAATTATTTATATATTTTTTCTATAGACCTATTGGATGTGTTGAGTGCTTGTTAAAAAAGGATCGAAGCATTATTGTTTTTTTTGCCTGACCCAGTTGGTACATTCTGGAGCTGGCAAAAACATTGTGAAAAAACATTGTGAAATATTCTCCCCTGTCTGACATGGGTTTCATACTTATACTGGGTCCTTATCACTATTTAAACATTTAAATATTTTTCTACTTTTTTGTACCTTTTTAAATAAACCTTTTGATCTTATATATTTATAGACATTGTACATTGATTCACTGAATTGGCATTAGATGCCCTTATTTAGAATATGTATACATCCTTCCCCTTGATCCCTTTAAACATATGTTGTACTCTCGACTGTTTTATCATTTGTAGAGTCAAAAGGGTCTTTATGGATGTTTAGATTTATCTTGATGTATTTCTTTCTTTATTTTTCTCTAATTGTTGTATCACTTCCTGACAGGTGATGCTGATGCTCATCAGTCCAATTACCTCCTCCAGTGCTCTGATTGGTTAACATGATACAGCATATGTGTATATATATGCAAGTGGTGTGATGCTGTGTTATTATACCTGATGAAGGTCGTCCTGACCGAAACGTTGTTCTGACACTCAATAAACACAGTCAGCAGTGAGTGAGACAGTGTGCGGGAGCCTTCTTTAATTTTTATACTTTGGGGTGGCGCCTTCCTCCTACGCACCTGCCGTTGTTCGGGTGTGCAGAGATTTTTTCTACTTATTTGAACAGTCCTGAGTAAGAAATTTTTATTTATTTATTTATTTGTTTGTTTATTTGAATGGCACAGTGCACATTGATGAACATGTTAAAACATGTAAAGATGCCGGATTGTAGCTTGACGCTAATTTCCATCCGTAGTCCATTAACATAAAAACAAATTAAGACTACAACATTTCACAGTAAGAAAAATTAAATATCCAGCAGGATTTAGACTGTGACAGACGGTAAATCTCCGCTAATTAATGCTCTTCGATACAAGCTTTGACACGGACTGAATGAATGAGGAAATGACACCGCGTGTAAGAGGGAGGAGACAGAGAAAAAGAAAGAAAGAAAGAAAACCTGCCGTCGAGCAGGTTAGGTTCACAGAGTAAATTGCCATGGTGATTGACTCGGAGTTTGATCTACCTCTCTTTCTGGAACTGAAAACCCAGAGTTTCCCTCATTTCAGGGTTAACATACTCAGAGTTTTCACTAAACCCGCTTTCTGGAATACCCCCCTGCTTCCCCAGCAGAGCATCACAAACTAAATAATAAGCAGTAAAAATGCCTGTATTTTTATCCTATTTTTTCCATTATTCAGGTTTACAAGCCATTGTTGCAAAAAAAATTAAAATAAATGCTAGGTTAGTGCTTATATGGATGTCTGGGGGCTGTGGCTGTGTAGCTACTAAAACAACATGTTTTTATGATCCCACTGATCCCACTGTTCACCATTGACACTTTCAGCCTTATATGGATGGACCTGTATGTGTCATAGTAAAGTGATATATCACAGTGGAACATGTTTGATAACAGCTGTGGCATACCAAAAAACACCAGCATCAAACCACAACACATGCCTCCTGAACAAGAGTGACACACTATCAGACTGCTGAGCATGTGTACTGTTCAGGTACTTAGTAGACGACATAGTGCACATAGGACCACTCATTTTAAGATGCTGTGTGTGTGTGTGTGTGTGTGTGTGTGTGTGTGTGTGTGTGTGTGTGTGTGTGTGTGTGTTACCCTGTCAGCCCCTGATTCAGACAGATTACAAAAGAAACTTTTGGTGACTTCTCTCCTTCTGTTGTCCACTGTCTCTCAGGATGGACTGTTTCAAATCGTTCAGTGCAGATGCGTGGAATGCCACCATGCTGTATGGCAGTCATGATGACGATCACCATTTCTGGAGTAGGAGCAACCTGACGGTCCCACTCCCTCCATGTGTCTCCTCCTCCTTCTCTTCCCCACCTCCTAACTCCAGCTGCCTGGTCTGTCATGTCAAGAAGATGGTCTTCGCTTTTTGCCATAACCTGACAAAGGGTGTGAAATTGACAATGGAGGCTGGAAGTGACTGGGTCAACCTCACGGCGACCAGTAAGAAGCTCACAGTTTTCTAAAACAGTTTGATTCCACTGAGAAAAGCTTCACTGGGTCTTCACCATTAACACAGCAGGAACAATTACAATGCACCAGTTTAGTGGCTGATGTTTTTCTGTTGTGCCACATCAACTTAATGCTGACTGAAAAGCAGGGCTCCAGACAATAGCCCCATTTCCACCAAGCAATACAATACGGTTCAGTTCGGTACACAGTGAAAAGTTGTGGATGGTACCAATGGAACCGTCCCGTACTGTCCCCATGTTTGGTCCCCCCTCTGTTGGGGTACCTAGCACACAGATCTGGTGCTAAAAGGTGGAGCTGTGAACACTGCAGTCTGTTGATTGGTCAGTAGAGGACGGTCACTCTGCTCAGCGCTGAGTTGTGGCTGGTTTTGAAGCTCATGTAACCTCTGTTCATACTGTGGAGAGTTTTATTAGTAAACTGTAACTATAAAATGAAAGGATGTTTTGCTGCCTCTCACAGCAGCTGGAGTCTGAGAAAAAAATAACTTCATTCACTGGGCCGACTGACGGCGACTTTTAAGGTGGAACGTTTACTTGTAATGTTACACACCTTAAATTTCAACATGAGAACTTTGACCATTCAGTTAGTTTTTATCGTCTCTATTTGATGACAGACACTTTTAGTAATGAGTGGATCTTCATGTGTTTCAAAATATTGGACCTGATTATGTGAACTGCATATATTCTAATCCTCACTTGGAGAAAAAAAAAAAAAACCATTGCAGAGCGTCACTCCTGTGGGCTACAGCAACACTAAACCCCTGAGCTTGCCTAAGAAGGACTAAATGCACAAACCTGCAATTTTTGAATATTAGACTCTCACTGCAGCCTGTTCTATTTTGTTCTGAAAATGTTGGCATGCTGGACGGAGCAGTGAGTAACAACAACCCCGTCCTTATTTAAGATTGCGGTTTGCAGTGGAAACACTAAACGGACCGAGGGTCTAGGTACCATGTCTGAAGGGTTATTGTTGGTTCCACAGTTACTATACCAAAAGTGTTTGGTGATAACAGGGCTTACGGCTGTGGTAGATGTGTGGCACGAACAGTAGATGCTGGGATGCCGTTGGGATGAAAAGACGTTATAAACTCACTACCCACGCCTTAGAGGATGCATCATATTGTTTCCCTGATAATTCTATATTGTGAACGAATCTGCAGGAGCAGAGCTACTTAACGATAGCTGTTAGCAGCCGGTGACCAGATCCAACAGAACACAAGTTTCACTCTCAGTGGTTTCTGTGACATAAGGAATACTTTAAAAACTAGTAAAACCACAATTTGATTTTAACACAAATTTATTGTTAACAGTGTAGTATTTGGGGAAAAAATGGGGTGCATTTTGCTCACGCATTGACAATGAGTCCTTTCTAAATTTTAAGTGTAAAGGGATGCAGGAGGTGTACACGGGGACATCACTATCTGTGTCATGTTTCAAGTCTGCTGTGCTCACAGAATTGAAACATCACTATCTGTGTCATGTTTCAAGTCTGCTGTGCTCACATTGGTAATCATCTGTATCTCTGCTTGTGTAAAAGGAAAGCCCAAGTGTGAAATAAAAGTCATCATGAATGTCCAGTGAATATAATCTGTAATGGAGAAAGCAATGCCAATGCAAAATTACTTATCCCACCTTTTAAAGCAGTGCACTATGACAACCGCTATTTTATGCAGAACTTAATACCAACCAAGAGTTTGGTGTAAGATGTACATTTTGAACTTATTGTCAGTATTTCAGCTGGTGCTAGTGTAACTCTTAAAATTTAATATTCCTTAAACTTAAACATAAGAGGTTGTGTTAGTTTTCTGTTGCGACCCAGTGCTGGTTCAGTAGTAAAAGAAGCAGTTAATAGCAGTAGTAGCAATAATGACTGCAGTAGTAGAATTGCAGTTGTACCAATAAGAAAGTAACAGTTTAACAGTGGTAGCAGCAATTATAGAAAAAACACTTGCAGTAGACATAGTAATAAGTGTAATATTATATTGGCATTAAAAACCTTGGTTTCATTGTTATAGTTGTGATGTTTAACAATAAGCTCTGCTTTTTACAGACTGCCCCGAACTTTCCTCTGATGGTGGTGATGATGATGGTGAGTGTCACATACATTCATTATTTACACACTTTTCCTGTGCAATAGTCTGATCCTCAGGTGTGTTAGACCCCTCCCCCTCTGACAGGTTAAGAAAAGTGTCACAGACAATGGTGGAAGATGTTATCTTTTTCTTAAGTACAAGTAGAAATGCATCAATGTGAACACTCTTGGCCCTGTGTTTAAAGTAAGTGCCATCTGATTGGTCAGTAGGGTTTAAATAAGCTGTATTTTAGCACCATCTGGTGGTCGACAGTAAGCTACACTGTAATCAAACTGTCCACGATTTATATTATAAAGGAATAATGTCACAAGTTAAAACAAGAAACCTGAAATTGGACAAACTGCTTTTTTTCAGTTCAGTCCATGTTGCATGTACAAGATTGTTTATCTGTTTATTGAAAGACAGAGTCCAGACTGAACCATTAAATTCACCTCACACCTTCAGCATTCGATCCATGCTCCCAAACTCATCATTAGAGTTTAAGCTCTGACTTCATGTCTCACTGCTGCTGTGTGTGTTGTTCCCTCTGTGTTCAGTAGGTGCTTCAGAGTCACAGCTTCCTGCCATCATCATCCCCATCGTCGTCGTCGTCCTCCTCCTCCTCCTCCTCCTCATCGTGGTGCTTCTCTGCATATTTCGGAAAAGGTTGAGGTAAGTAAAAACCATTGACTCCACGCATGTAATGTGAGTCATCAGTGTTACGACGAGACTGAGGCTCAGGCTGTCATCAGGTCAGACTTGGAGGGAAATCTGCAGAGCATGATATTTGATAGTGCTGGAAGTTAATTTGGCTTTTCAACCATGATATGTTCAGCAGAAAGAAAGGACGAGGGGTTAAAAATAAAACAAAACACCAGGTAAAAAGCTGCAGCACCACATTTTATAGCACAGCATTTTATATCCAGGACAACAGACTCTGAATCTTTTGACGATATTATAGTTTGTAGATGTAAAATCCTAAAATCTGAGAAACTTGGTTGTGAAACTGTTTGACTGTCTTTCGCAAAGTGACCGTCCTTGCTTGTGAACAGCTGAGCTTTTTGAGGATGCCCCTGTATACCAGTGGCGGCTGCTGGTCTTTCAAACAGGGGAAGCTCACTTAAAATTTACATCCTAAAATTTGTCATATTGTAGCGAGGCAGTAAGTTTTAAAAGGAACATTTAAATGAAGCCATTTTTCAACCACACTCATGCCATAGAACCACAGCAAAACACACCTCAAAGATTTTAGATGGGTTTAACAGTGAAAATGAGCTATATCGCTTATGGAAATAAGGAACTCTGGGCGGCACTCTGTCAGAAAACTCCACTCGCCGATGCTGGTGTGTATTTCCAAAGCGCTGTCAATCACAAAGGGGTTCTGCTTTTTAGACAATTCCTCCAATCATCACGCATACACTGAGCGTCCTCTCCCGCCTACCGCTCCATAAGATCCCAGGGAAGCTGAGCCTCCCTGGAAGTGAGGATTTTGTTGCATTTATCCAATGACCGTCTCGCTTTGCTGCATGAAAAAAAGCTGCTCAGCGCTGTCTCATAGGAATGCTTGGAGGCTCTGCATCCACCATGCTGACATGAGAATGTATCACAGGGAGGTCACGTCTGAAAACTGGTGATAAACAACTGACGTTTGACCATCATAGTCATGATGTGCAACGCATCCTAGCGCACGTTTAATGCAATGTAAATTCTTATTTTAATGTAAATTCAATAGTGCATATTTGACCATTTCTTCTATGAAATTTTAGGGGAAGTTCAGCCTCCCTTGTTGTCTCAGAGCAATCGCCCCTGCTGTGTACCCAGTCTTGATGCTGTCACCAGTTTACCTGCAGAACATTCCTAACTCGTGTTTTGTAGCATTCAGCCGCCTTCCCAGTCTTTTATTGCTCCTGTCCCAACTTAATTATAACATGTTGCAGACATCAAATTCAGACTGAGTGCATATTTTACAAAAAGCAAACTATCAGTTTGAACATCGAATACGTCTTTGTACTGTGTTCAGTTGAATAAAGGTAAAAATATGAGCCATCTTCTTCTTTCCATTGTCTTTTCATGCAGTCACACTGCTTCTAAAAAGCTTTGTGTTCTGTTACATGGGTAAAAGAATGTGTCTTCATGTCTGTAAAAACCTGAAGTGGTTTCTTGTGTTTAGCTTTTGAACAGAATGAGACAAAGTGTGAACAAAAGAGCAAACAAAGAAAAGGACTTAAGTAGTGACTGAACCTGCATCAGTGTGAATATGGACTGAAATATTTGTTTGAATCAAGTCTCATCTTAAGAAAACATTTAGCTTTCTGATAATCAGTTCAAGGAAATATAGAAGCTTTTACTTAGTAAATGGTTTTTTAAAGTGGTTTCCATTTAACTCAGTGAAACAGGAAGTTAAGCTTAACATACTCGTCTCAACTCAATCTCAGCATTACTGTTATGTGTTTGTGAAGCACAAATAAACTCAGCAGTGAAACTCTTGTGTTCACAGACCAGAAACTGAGAAGAGCGAACAATCAGTTGCCCTCAAGAATGGGACCTCCTGAAGGGGATCAGCTGACATCATGTTCACTTCAAACATTAATGTTTAAATTGGGGAAATGGAATCATGACTGGATTAATATATTTCTTAGCACCAGCAACCACTCCATTTTGTACCACCAATAAAGTAAATAAAAACAGCAGTGAAGTGTGAGTGTGTGATATTTTACAGACCCACTGTATCTGATGATATCTTAATACCTTTATCTTTGATAAACAGCTGCAGCTATTTTACTGTTTTATACCTTTAATGTTAAAAAATCTGGAGGAAATTTGGTGTCAGCACTTACTCACAGGCCATGACTGCAGCCCTGACCATGTTTGCCAGCTTCACCAACCTGTTTACTCCGCTGAGCTTCTTCTGCGTCCTCCTGCCCTTTCCTGTCATCGTCTGGGAGCTTTCCTATGAGCTTGAGGTGTATGATACAGCATTTTGGCACCATTCCCACAGCCCTGTAATCGCCATCATCAAGGTTAGTTTTAGTAAATATAGAGGCAGCATGTTAAAACATCTAACTGGGTTTTTATAGTGAGGTTTTGTTTTGTTTTCTTACAGTTTTAGATCTAAAAGGTCAAATGTTCACTGTTGCAAAAACATCATAACTCGGGAACAGAAGGGTGAGATGGTGACACTTGTCTCTTATCTATAACTTGTCTGGGATGGAGGAGGCACATAACCACAAGGCAGTAGTTCTAGTCATGAATCAATGTATAGAGTGGGTGTGGAGAGTGTTTATCTCTTTCATGTCCTAACACATCTCACTCATCTCAAATACTTCTACCATCAGGTGACAAAGATTACATTGTAAATCGTACAAAGAGAGGGCCGCTGTTTATTTGAACGGGTGATCAGGTTAGAAAGTGAGGCTTTTGATGTTAACTTGAAAAACTATAGGAGGCCTGTAGTGATCGAATCTTCTCTTGAGGCAGTTAAGCTGTGTTACAGTTTGTCCTTTTTGGTGCCTTGCTCAAGGGCACCTCTCCAGACAGTCCACGCTCCGTATTTGGCTGGGATGGGGACTTGAACCAGCAACCCTCCGGATCCCAAACCAGGTCCCTACAGAATTTGGCCCTTCTCTGTATTTTTCTTTTTGTTTGTCCCCCTCCCTCCCAGAAATAGTCAGTATGGTTTGAAATGTTATTAGTAGGCAAGGCCTACCCATTTTATTTAATTCCTTGAGTCTGAATTGTATAGAAACATGTTTACTTCAAAAGCAAAGCTATTTTCAATTTCTTCAGGTTCAGGATAGCATAAATTGTTAAAAGTAACCCCCAGGAGACATTAGCCTATATTTTAGCCTGCTATGTATAATTTTAAAATAGCCACTTGATTAGTTAAGGAAAAACATGTAGTGAAAAAAAATCACTCTGTGTGCACGAAAATAGGAAAATCTAGCTGTCAAATGTAAAAAATGACCATTCCATTGAATTCATTGTGTCATATTGTTGGAAAAATGTGTTCATTTGTCTCTCTGTGTTGTTTACTTCAAAAGCTAAGCTATTTTCAATTTCTTTGGATTCGGTATAGGTGTAATAAACTGTTAAAAATAAACCCCATGAGACATTATTTCAGTCTGCTAGCTAGTATAATCCTAAAACAGACACTTAAATGATTAAAAAAAACAGGTGGTGAATTTCTTTTCACCCTGGGTGCATGAAAAAAAGGAAAATATAGTTGTGAAATTAACATGTTTTCGCTTTTTTTGTCCAAAATAATCTCATTCCATTGAATTCCTTGGGTCAGAGTTGTATGGAAAAGTGTGTTTACTGTATGTTGTTTACTTCCAAAGTTACACCACTTTCTGTATCTTATTTTTCTTTTTCCTGTTGGGGAAAGGTGCAATAAAGGGTTAAAAATGAAGCCTTTGGGACATTATTTCATCTTGGTACCTGGCATAATCTGAAAATAGATACTTTAAGGATTAAGAAAAATCAAGTGCCACAAAAAAAATCCGGGGGGTGTGCGTCTTGTTCACGGAGCTGTGGAGCTACATCGGCAAGTGTGTGCGGCGAGTACCAGGTGGTGAAGACGCCGTGCATGGCACAAAGTGACTGCCAGTGTGAATGTAAACCGGGATACTACTACAAGAGGAAGTACGACACGCGCCTCCGGACAGGTGCTGCTGCTAAAGGTACACCTGATGAAGACACGGTGTGCCACAGCTGTCCCAACAGGCACCATCTCCAACACTGAGTGCATGTTTCCACTGCACACACACATACGCTGTAACAGGTCCAGTGTGTGTTGGTATCTACAGCCTGATATATCTTCTTCCTGTTATTTTGTTTGATTAAAAACTACAGTGAGCAGGTGTTTGTGAAAAATTACTGATGAAACTTTATATTTGTGTCGTAAAGACTGACCTCCTTAGTAGGAACTAAAAGGGTTGGATCTAAAAGTCACCAACAGGAACTTAGAGAGTAGTTGGTGAAAAGTAGGAAGGAAGAGCAATAAGGAAATTCAAGTGGGAAAGAAACACTTTGTGGGAAATCTTCTTGCTGCAACGCCTCATGAAGGTCCCACAGTTCTTCCACCACACCTGACATATACTCAGTGGTTGAATTGAGGGGGATGCCATCCTCTTTGTTAGAAAATTGCCCAAAAAGCATCCCCCTTTTTAATCTAGAATATGTGTGTGCAGGCACGGACGTAATTTGGGGGACGACGACACAGGGGACATGTCCCCCGTACTTCCCGTATCTGTGCGCTCCCTCCCCCGCACTATCATTTACAGCCACTACAACCGTTCAGTTCGTTTTTAACATGTAGTAACGTGTTTTTCCGAGCTGTCTTTAAACGCAGTATGATTAGACGGCGCCAGGGCATATACATGAGGCGTTGTGATCTGAATCAATGGCACAGACAAGACGTGTGCTGGGCAGTACAGCAAAGCAGCCAGCAAGAAGCAAAAAACCTTGCAAAGTTTCTTCCAAACAAACCGTGTAAGTTGAATAATGCTGTTGCATGTTGCCAATATATCAAGTTAAGATAGTTAACAAGAATACTAATGTTATTGTTCCCTATGTTAAATCACTTTCTAGCTGGTTTCATGCTAGGAATAAACCCACTCCTCCTTAATTTCTGCACAGAACTTGTGCTCACTATTGCTTTCCACATATTTTTTTTAATCCACAATATGAGCAGGGTCAGCGAGGAGACAGTGGACCAGAGACCAGCAAGGAGGATCATGCAGGGTCTTCATAGGTGAGGAGAGATTATAACTGGCTGAGAGAACATATCTATAGCATAAAAGTGACTTTGAGGTTAATTTCCACAGCTATGTCACCACTACTGTTCCTAATTATATTTCTAAATTTTGCTTTGTACATTTATTATCTATATTATTGCAATAGATAGAAAAGGGACAGGGAGAAACCAGGCAGGTATCAAGACAGGGACCTGACAGCCCTCACTGCGACCCAGCTTGTTGTGCAGGCACGCAGATATTTCTGCTGCTACAATATGGCCAGTGCGGCTGCAGGAGGGCCAGACCAGCCAGCCTTGGTCGAAAATGAAAAAGGCAAAAGCCTTGTGTGGAAATATTTTGCATACGAGGCAAACGAAGAAGGGAAACCCAAAGATCTCGACAAGCCTGTGTGCAAACAGTGCTTTAAAACCGTGGCAACAAAGTCGAGCAGCACAAAAAACTTGGCCAAACATCTCAAGGACACCCTGGCCTTCATGATGAATTCCAACAGATTAGTAACTTAAAGCTCCCGTTCATCATTTAACTTTATGTATTAAACATATTACTGATGTAAGTGCGGCCAGTGGTCCGCATTAATGTTGATTGTTTTGTGATTAGCTGTGGCTAGCACGCTACTAGGCCGCACTAGCTGCATTTAGCTTGCTGCTCAATTAATGTTGGTTGTTTTGTTATTAGCCATTAGCCGTGGCTAATAGCCTTTCGCTAGCTAATGTTACTCAAATGTGTTGTTTTGTCTTAAAGTTGCAGAGTGAAGCAGAGAAATCTCGACCTGCAACAACTGAACAAAAGAAGCACGCACAGCCAACTCTACCACTTCTGTCTGACAAACAAAGAAAATATGACCCCAAGTCACCAGAAGCTGTGTAACTAAACAGGGCTGTGGCAGAATACATCTGTAAGGATCAGGTTCCTATTTACACAGTGGAGAAACCTGAGGTCCAACAACTTCTCAAACAGCTAAATCCACGGTATGTTCTTCCTTCATGAAACCACTTCATGTACATTGAAATCCCAGAGTTGTGCAATACAACAAAACAAACACTCATGCAGCAGCTTCAAGGGAAACCATACTTTGCATGTACAACTGACCTTTGGACCAGCAGAGCTGCATCCTCTCCTCTGGCTGTAACCCTGCAGTTTATAACTGAGTCCTGGGACATGCAGAGCAGGGGTCCATTTCACAAAGCAGGTTTAGTGAAAACTCAGAGTCTGTTAACCCTGAAATGAGGGAAACTCTGAGTTTTCCGTTTCAAAAAGGAGGTAACCCAAGCCAGAGAATGAGGATAACTCTAGCCTGGTCGGGACCAGGTTTTTCTCAATGAACCTCAAGTTTCTCTCTGTCTTGCCCTCTTTCAGAACCACAAACGCCATTTGATTTCCTCATTCATTCAGTCAGCAGGAGATTTTTGGCGTAGCGTAGTTCTGCCGTCTGTCATTTTAAAAAATCATTTAAAAAATCAGAGTCAGTATATTAGAAGTCCATCAGGCACAGTAGGTGGCGACTTTTTTCACTAACATGGCATGTCCTTTTGATAACGATCCCATGGATGAAGGTGCAGCATTACTGCGCAGAGAATTAAATATTCATCGGAGATGGTTATCAGACTGTGCATAGATGTTCTAGCATTTCCACACAATTATCTTTTTGAGCTGTACCGTTTCACGTCACAGTCCGTCATCTACATACACAACCTAATCCGTCCTTACATTTGCAACATTACCAATCATAGTCATGCTCTCACACCCCAGCAGATAGTGTGTGTTGCGCTGCGTTTCTTTGCAAATGGAAGTTCTCTGTACAATGTCGGAGATGCTGAGCACTTGAGTAAGGCAACTGTATGCAGGGCGGTCAGAAAAGTGGGTTCGTTTTCCGGGCATCTGCCTTCTTCCTGTTGGCTGAGTAGAAGTCTGTGTTAGTTTAAATAGGCTTAATTATTTAACAGAACATGATATAGATGAGAAGACATTTATGTGTGTGAAAACAGCATTATGCTGCGGATAAAACAACTGCACAGTCAAACAGCCACTTAATATTTACTTTACAATGTAAAACGTGATCAAAATGAGGTTCCCCCATGAGATTATGCCGAACAATGTTTTTATATTTCATCCTAAACTGCTGCCAAGTGTGCTTCTCCCCCGCAGGATTGCACCTAAATGAAATAAATGAATAGGCTACCATTCAAGCAGTTTTCCCCTGTAATATTATTGTGATTGCAAAGCCTACATTTGAACTTATGCACTTCTTTTTGAAAACGTGTGCAAACTCGCCGTGTGAGCGCATTAAGATTTCTAATTCTAGTGCGGTGAAAAACGCAGCCCTCCTCTTCCCCGTTGCCATGGTGAGTCATCAAATCAGGTCTCTATTGATGCTGGCTTTTTATAGTTGTGGTGCACACGCTTAACCCCAGATGAAACTACTCCGAGTTGATTAAGGTGATTCAAATCAGCTGTTCTGGAAACGGAAACTCAGAGTTTCCTATCTCAGAGTAGATCAACTCAGAGTTCAGGATTATACTCAGTTTGTTGAACCTGCTTTGTGAAACGGACCCCTGGTGTTTGAGCTGTGTTGGGTTGCATTCAGAGCACACAGGGGACAGCTTGAGAGAAGCTTTGGAGGAGACTGTGCAGGAGTCATGGAAGCTGGATATAACCAACATGGCAGCCATCACCACAGATAATGCATCAAATAACAAGAAAGCATTTGAGCAGCATTACACATGGATCCCATGCTTTGGGCACAATTTGCACTTGGCTGTTAACAAGGGTCTGGCTATTGACAGTGTAGCAGGAGCACTCTCCAGATTGAGAAAAACAGTGGCAGCTTTCACCAGGTCACCGAAGATGACCCGACAGCTTAAAGGGACATTGTGTAACATTTTCAGTTGTTTATTGGCAAAAATTGATGTCTGCATTCATAAACATGTCATCACTGGTGTACTATTACCTCCACCAATAATCTGACTTACTCTCGTAAAAGGAGAATTTTGGATTTGTTTGTACATTGTGCGGGTAAGTCGTCTGTGGGGTTCCATTACGCTTCGCCATCTTGAGAATACACCCGCCAGCAAGGGACATACAGCACCGCATTCGGCGTTTTCGTTGAGAGCCAGGCCAGCACTGCGTGACTGAGGAGCTGAAGGAGAGGAGCAAGAGGCGCTTCGCTACTACCCTGGCAAATTTGAAACACTGGGTCTGTTCAGAACCACATACTTACCTACTACTCATACTAACTCTTTGAGTATGTAGTGTGTTTACACTGCACAGTATGCGATTTTGAGTATGCGAGAAGTTCCCGGATGCATACTAGATTCGCCAGAAATGTTGAGTATACATCATGACCATACTACTCACACTCAAATTACCCAAGATGCAACGTAACGTGACGTCATCGATCATCCCTTCCTTGCCGCGAACAGGACAAAAGAAGAAGTTATTTATTTATTTATATTTATACTACTGTATATTATAGCTTATGAAACTTTATGAAATCATTCAATTCACAACGACTTTGTTGTTCAATGATGTCCATTTTTCCCTCCAATTTTCAGGCTGTGAGGTATGTTAGCTATATGGCGTTGTATATTGTGATTAGATTTATAGTTGATTAAAAAAGAAACTTAGATCTGAGAACAATCCTAAATCGATTGGGAGCATGATGTACCGAAGACGGCAGGCTGATCTTCGTCTCAGAGCGGACAAGACTCTCCGGTGAGGCATTTTGAACCGTCAAATTCCGTTAACGGGACGAGATCGGACAAAACGGCAGTTTCAAGCTAGCTACATCAAGGGTAGGTTCGTCTCCTGTTTTCAAAGTAAAAGCAAAAATTTTTATCGTTATGGTTTTCTGTATAAGAAAGGGCAATGGGTGTTTTATTTTGTGAAAATAACCGGAAGTGCGTTGCTCACTACAGCTAGCTTGAGCAGCGCCGAAATCTCCGAAATCGCCCGAACAAAATTGTAAATAGCTGGTATTTGGTCAGATTTTCAACACGTTGTGGATCTAAACGGCTACTTTCTCGCCTAAAAATGTTTCAAATGTTGCTAAAGTTATATATTTACAGAGTTTAGAGCTTAAGGGAAATCAGCTGTAGGCCGGCTGATTTCGGCTCGGGCAGGA
This sequence comes from Epinephelus cyanopodus, assembly GCA_026686955.1. Lineage (NCBI taxonomy): Eukaryota > Metazoa > Chordata > Actinopteri > Perciformes > Serranidae > Epinephelus > Epinephelus cyanopodus. The sequence goes on from CM048920.1 coordinate 10,456,250, forward strand.
GCGAAATGCATTGTGGGTTATCATGTAGTACGCAACAGTGTAAACGGTCTGCATACTGTCTGTTGATTGAGTATGTAGTATGTAGTATGGCAGTATGCAGTACGGCAGTATGTAGTATGTAGTATGTGGTTTTGAACACAGCCAAAGTCCCACTCTTTGAGCATAATGCAGGATCAGGCATATGCAGCATCACGGGAGATGGAATCCTTGTCGCCAAGAAAGAAAAGGTAGCATGACCGGCGAATTAAAAAAACGAAGGCCCACATCGGGTTAGCCTTTCCCAGGTAGAGAGCTGCTGAGGGAGAATGGTAATGCAATCACAGGCCAGCGCCGCTGTTGGCTGTTAGCCGCTGTTAGCGGCCAGTCACTAACAGCCTCATCCCTCTCCTCGCATCACTGCGCCGCTGTTAGCTGTTAGCTGCTGTTAGTGCTGGCCTGTGATTGTATTACCTTTCTCCTTCAGCAGCTCTCTCCACCTGGGAAAGGCAACCCCAATGCTGACCCTTGTGTTTTTTTAATTTACCGGTCACACTGCCTTTTTGATTCCCTTTTGCACTTTCTTGGCGACGAGGATTCTGTCTCCCGTGATGCTGCATAATACATGATCCTGCATTATGCTCAAAGAGTGGGACTTTGTTATGCGGCGGTAGTGCCGCTGGCCACTAACAGCTGTTAGCGGCGCAGTAATGCGAGGAGAGGGATGAGGTGTGTGAGGTTGAGCCACTTGTCAGTTGTCAAAGGACGAGATGTGATTGGTTTGTTTCAATTTACATCCGCCCCAACAGTCCTACGTTGTAAACACAGCCAGCATGGTGAGGAGGGGGTTTGTCAACTCGCGTCGCGTGTGTCTGTGTAGGAGCCTGAATTAATACTCCATGTAGTATCGGATGACATGGTTTCATCAGTGTTATCATAGCTTTTTGGTACACAGCGGCTACAGTTGTTGCAATACGCGTTTGAAACAGTGAGGCGCTAGAGTGCGCCATCTGTTTGAATGCAATATATGATTTCAACGTTAGATGGGAGAAATTCCTACACACTGTGGCTTTAAGAAAAAACAAAAAGACTTGCAGCTGCCTGAACACAGACTGATCCACAATGAGCCAACACGCTGGGACTCAGCTTTTGAAATGGTGGAAAGGTTTCTCGAACAGCAGCAATCAGTCTGTGCAGTTTTGGCAGATGACAGGAAGAAGTGGTACCTCATGCCAAAAGATTCAGGCATCACCATTCTTGAAACCGTAAAACAGGTACTTAGCCCAATAAGCTCCTTTAATGATGCTCTTAGTGGGGAAAAGCATACTACTCTGTCCTCTGTCCTACCCTTAACCTGGAGGATATTTTCCACTTTAACAACTGAGGAGGGCGGAAGCAGTAACCTAGAACATCAGCTGAAAGAAAAAATAAGAAATGATCTGAAGCACAGATACGAGGACAGGCACCTACAGCTGGCATTGAACACAGGCACTTTTCTTGATCCCAGATTCAAGGACAGTTTTACCTCATTAAAAGAAGAGGTGAAACAACATCTTGTGGATAATGCACAGCGTCTGCATACTCAGAAGGTCCCAGGTTTGCAAACATCACCTTCAACCCAACCTACACAGCCTTCAAAGAGATCAAAAGCAGATCTGAAGGGACTTTTGTCAAACATTCAGGGAGAGAAAAAAACATGGAGATGATACATCACCAGCAGCATCTGCAGATGATGATCCAGAATGCAGGTTCAGGAATGAGCTGACATTATATGAAACCATGCCTGAGTTGAGTGCTGAGAAGGACCCCCTAACATGGTGGAAAACGCATGAGAGCGCCTTACCTACTCTTGCCTGTCTTGCCAAGAAATACCTGTGTATAGCTGCTTCAAGTTCACGCCTCAGAGCGTGTATTTAGTACATCAGGGCTCATTTGCAACCCAAGAAGGGCAAGACTCACAGAGGAGCACATTGACATGCTTGTCTTTATTGCAAAAAATCTTCAAACAGCGTAGAAAATTCAGGCCAGTGAGACTGACACTTAACAGTCATTTATAGAGTAAAGTGCACTTTTTGAACTCTTGTGTGCCTTAATAAGTATGTGCACTTTTCAATTTCAGGCATTTTTTTTTGTAAGTGTAGCTGAGAATACAGCATTTCAATTGCATGATGTTCATTTTAACTGGTTGTTGTCTACTTGTGTAGTTTAATACCTCAAAATATTGTTCTAATTGTTGTTTCTTTTGTGTGTTGTGTTACCTCAGACAACCAAAAATGGTGTAATTTTTGCTTTTTTTTTTTTCTTGCAGTTTGCATGACCTCAGAAAACCAGTTTATTTTTGCACCACTTTAGACAAGTGTTGTTTGCATATTTTTGCTATTGTTAATTTTAGATTTTTGGAGTATTTGCACGTTAAAAGAATAATACCTCAGACAACCTTAAAATATTGTCAAATTGTTATATTTCGGTTATTTATTTTGCATTTATTTGCACATTTAATTAACTAGCATCTGCGATTCTGTTGAGAAAACATGTTCCATGTTGAGACTGAAAAAGGTGAGTTTTTCATGTTAATAAAAATATTTTTTATGCCTTTAAGTATTTGTCATGTTTTATCCTTGTGGTATCGAAAATGGTATCGAGTATCGAATATTTTCCTGGGTAGTTTGAAATTTTAGTATCATGACAACCCTACAGTGACATGTCGTTTACTGTGAATAGTGAAAGAAGTAGAAGATGAACTGATCTCTAAAAGACATGAAGTTAAAGATGGAGCCTATTCCAGCTGACTCTGGGCGAGATGAGAGGCGGGGTTCACTCTGGACAGGTCACCAGACTATCACAAGGCTGACACATAGAGACAGACAGCCATTCACGCTCACATTCACACCTACAGACAATTTAGTCACCAATTAACCTGCATGTCTTTGGACTGTGGGAGGAAGCTGGAGCACCTGGAGGAAACCCACGCTGACATGAGGAGAACATGCAAATCACAGCCGGTGCTAAAAATAAGTGTACAAAAATGCAAACCATCACATCATCATAATCCAGTGCCTATTCTGGCTTTATCCGCCATTATTTAAAAACTTTATATAGATATAGATACATTTTTAAATCTGTTCAGTCTTCAACGAGGTCCTGTAAATGCCAACAGACCTCTGCTATCTTTTGTACAACAATCATCAGTGTCATCATGACGATGATGTAGATAAATGCATTTATAAAGTACAATAAGGTTGTTTCATTTTGTCCTCTGTTTCACTGCTGTCATTTGTAAAATCAGAATAATTGTTTGGTTTGAGATGTGGCAGGTTCCTAGAAAGAGATAGTGGGCGAGACTTTACCTGCTTGGTGTTATTGTTTATTTCTCTGTTTGCATTTCTAAGAAGAGTCAGAGCGTACAGGTCTACAGACCAAACCTGAATCCCTAGAAAGACCTTTGTGGGTTTCCCCTTGTTGTTAGCATGTGTTGTGTGCATGTACAACCAAATCAAAATATCTGAACATTGGGGGCAACTTGTCCCCCTCAATGTATATGGTGACTACTGCCCTGATTTTAAGTCTTGTGTGTGATTTATCCTGGCTTCATATAAAATATATTCTACATAGACAAACAATATATTCTATAAAGACAAACAAAATCACACAACACGTTTTACAAGTACAAAAAAATCTATTTTACAAGTACAAAAAAAAGAGGGGTTTTTACTGCGGAAATCATACAAACGGAGGGATCCACTTCCGCCCTTCGCAACACTCGTGTGGCTTTCAGGTGATGTAGGACAAATGGCAGCTATCGCTCCGTTCTACAATCGTGAGCGCTCCTCTCATCTGACAGAACAGCTGTTTGAGGATAAAGTTGGTTGTCAAATACTGTTCATGGTAAATGTAGCACTACACCCACAAAAACAAATGCGTTTGATGACTTTAAAACGACAGAACAATGACTTCCGGAACGAATCTACGCATTTTTTGGAACGTATCTTGAACGCAACAATGCGACCAAAAGACTGCCAGACTGATTACAAGCAGCACTAAAGTCTCCACCTTGCAGACAACAAGAAACACAAAGTAAGTACGAGTCCAGTTTGATAGTCGCCTTTGCGTTGTTGATATTTGAGCATTTGAGACCCTATTTTATTCTTGTCGGTGCCACTTTGTAACGTTTGTAGTGTATTTGCTGTTTGTAAAGTAATAATAGGCTGGTGAAGGACTTTATTATAAGAAGAAGATGCTTCTCTTTCTCGGTTCAGTTCGGGCTATTGGTTTGATTCATTACCGGACATCTCAGTCTGCAGAAAAGCCTTCATTTAAGACAAGTTAAAGACTTTAGGTGTTTTATTCACTCTATTTGAAAAAGTAAAGAAAAAGTTCGCACACTGCAGGGCTCCTATTCAGTGCGGTTTACTCAACACGTTAAGTGACGACATCCTGCAGCGTTTTCCACATTTTTGAGCTCAGCACCTGCACAATTTTGTTCGTGGGTACTTTTTGTTACTTTGTCATTCACGCTATTTCCCAGATCTGTGGCTCATATTAACCCCCAACACAGTACATTATGATTCAACTCGTTACTTTGTTTTCCACTAAAAATAAAATATAGCCTATTAAGTTCAGAGCGTGTGGAGGTCAAACGGAGAACATTTTGCCCAATTATATTTTATTTAAATATATTTAGATTACGAACCATTTGAGCGAACAAGTGTGGGTACCAAAAACAAGGGGGTGGCTAGTCAGAAAACAAAAACTGATTGTAATGAAATCATTAATTTCGGACTTCCCCTTTCGGCACGTTGTTTTTCTGTCTGAAAGTTGTCCACTATGATCACTCATCACACTCTTCCCACGCTCACACGCATCAATTAAGAAAAGCACAACTGTTATTCCACGTTTTGAGTAGCCACCAGATCATTCTCAGTTATTCTGTACGACATCTATTGCACGTCTGTCCGTCCTGGAAGAGGGATCCCTCCGCAGTTGCTCTTCCTGAGGTTTCTACCATTTTTTTTCCCCGGTAAAGGGGTTTTTTTGGGGAGTTTTTCCTTATCCGCTGTGAGGGTCCAAAGGACAGAGGGATGTCGTATGCTGTAAAGCCCTGTGAGGCAAATTGTATTTGTGATATTGGGCTTTATAAATAAAATTGATTGATTGATTGATTGAGTTATGTGTGTTAATTAATTCTTCTTGTACAGAATGATAACTTTGACTGTGTTTTAAGTATCAGAGTAAAAGTGCTTATTATGCAGAATGGCTCCTTTTTAAAGTGATATCATTATAGAGCAGCTCTGGCCCGTGGCATATGCAGTAGCCTATAGGTCAACGACTTAGGTGTTTCAAGTTTATCTTAAACTCTGTAATACTAATACTGACACTACTATTACTTTGAAATATGACATAAGGCCACAACAACATAAGTACCTATAGGTGTGTGAATCAAATGGTTTTACCAGATCATATTCTGGGTCCTTTTGGCTCAACAGTGTGAATTTCATACATAATAATATTTATATTTAATATTTAGATTTAACATTTAGATTTAGCATTTAGATTTAATATTTGGATTTAACATTTAACATTTAGGTGTCACATTTAATATTTAGATTTAACTATTTAATATATTTCTAAGTTAACAAATATTGCTGTAAATGTGGTATTGTTTAAAGCTAAATGTGGCAAAATGTTGATGTTATTTTCAGTGTGAGCCACGTTACAAACGGCATCCCATAGAAACTCTCCTATCCTCTGGCTTGTCCCCGCATCTGTGTTCGCCGCTGACCGGCTGGACACAGAGGACAACCCGTTGGCAACAGCGTGGATCAGTTTCATCAGTGATGATCACTGATCTGAAGTCTAGTTTTTAACGTTTAGCGTCATCAGTGTTTTATTAGTATCGGTAACGTAGCGTTTCCTCGATTGGTCTGAGTCTGCTTGATGTAATTATATTTCAGGAGGTCTGTGAATCAAATGGTTTTAGATCATATTCTGTATGGGGTGCCGTTTGTAAAGTGTCTCATGCTGAAAATAACATCAACTTTTTGCCACATTTAGCTTCAAACAATGTTTAAAAAGTGTTGTGAATTTTTTAACGTCACCTTTTACCACATTTACAGCAATATTTGTTAACTTAGAAATATATTAAATAGTTAAATCTAAATATTAAATGTGGCACCTAAATGTTAAATCTAAATATTAAATCTAAATCTAAATGCTAAATCTAAATCTAAATCTAAATGTTAAAGCTAAATATTAAATCTAAATCTAAATCTTTAGATTTAACATTTAGATTTAGATTTAGATTTAATATTTAGATTTAACATTTAGATTTAGATTTAGATTTAGCATTTAGATTTAGATTTAATATTTAGATTTAACATTTAACATTTAGGTGCCACATTTAATATTTAGATTTAACTATTTAATATATTTCTAAGTTAACAAATATTGCTGTAAATGTGGTAAAAGGTGACGTTAGAAAATTCACAACACTTTTTTAAACATTGTTTGAAGCTAAATGTGGCAAAAAGTTGATGTTATTTTCAGCATGAGACACTTTACAAACGGCACCCCATAATTCTGGGCCATTTTGGCTCAACAGTGTGAATCTCATACATGTGGTAGTCTCCTAGGCTGAAAAAACTGGAGATGCAAATCTCGGCAGGTCCAAAATTAGCTCTGCCAAATAATGCATCCAGGCTGTAATTATATTTCAGGAGGTCTGTGAATCAAATGGTTTAACCAGATTCTGGGTCCCTTTGGCTCAACAGTGTGAATTTCATTCATTTAATAATGTCCTAAGTATAAATAACAGGGGATGCATTATTCTATATATGCAGCAGCAATCAGTTCTGTCGAAAAATGCATGCACCCCTTAACACCCTCATGAAACTTCAAATCAAAAGTTTGATAGGAACACCATAATGGCTTTATCCGCATGTAGCGTAGGATTTGATGGGCCTGGACAGTGCGAATGACTCCCTACAATAATTTTCCGCATTTAAAAAACTTGTTTTCGTAGAACTATTTGAAATCCTATGCTTAAAAACGCGGCCTGCAGCCACACACACAATAGTAAAGAGTTGGCATTAAGAAATAATGAGAGATCAATCGAGCAGACTCAGACCAATCGAGGAAACGCTATGTTACCGATTCTAATAAAATATTGATGACGCTAAACGTTAAAAAAAACTGGACTTCCGATCAATGATCATCACTGATGAACCTGACAAAGGAGATTATTTCCGTTTTAAACAGGACGTTTCCTGAAAAATCAAGACGGTAGCTTTCCTTTCGGCTGTGCGCGCGCGCTCCCGCGAGGTGCACGCAATTCTCAGCAGGCTTGTGGGGATCTCGGCTGCAGGGAGTGCCGAGATTCGCGCATGCGCACATTCACAACAGTGGCCCTCACATCACGAGCACCCAGCTGCAGCTGTAGTACAGATATTTTAAAGAGTGGATTGTAATGTTTGTCGGTGGAAAATCCTTCGCTAGTTACCGAACAGTGTTTTTTTCGTGGAATACGTGGACCTATAACTCTCATCGCTGCTGCGGCGGGTGAAAGACGTTTTCGGGCGGATCAGTGAGACCAAACTTCTCCCGGAAACCCGAGAGACAGACTCCCTTCTCGTCAGTGGCGTCCCTAGGCTAAAACATTCGGGGCTAAAGCCCCGGATGTTTTTTAATTAGCCCCGAATATTAATTTTCAATTTTTTATTTTTTTTTTAATTTATTTATTTATTTTTTTAAGATCACATCCTCAAACTACGGTTATCTTATGTTGATGCTATAAAACAGTGTTTTTGCTATAAAACAGTGTTTTTGGACAGGTTTGAGTAACAATTAATTATTATTATTTTTTTTTAAAAAAAGCCACTACTTTGGCTTTGGCACACAAGTGGTTAACACCTCCAGGTCGCACGTGACGTCATTCACCCAAAACAGTAGCGTCAGCGTCAGGCAGCAGGCGCACTTGGTATTCCAAAAAGCGGCTTTAGTGAAAACTCTGAGTATGTTAACCCTGAAATGAGGGAAACTCTGGGTTTTCAGTTCCAGAAATAGAAGTAGATCAAACTCCGAGTCAATCACCATGGCAATTTACTCTGTGAACCTAACCTGCTCGTTGGTTAGGTTTTTCTCTGTCTCCTCCCTCTTGCACGCGGTGTCATTTCCTCATTCATTCAGTCCGTGTCAAAGCTTGTATCGAAGAGCATTAATTAGCGGAGATTTACCGTCTGTCACAGTCTAAATCCTGCTGGATATTAATTTGTTGCTCAGGACTGTCTTAAGTTACTGAATTTATGCACATCAATCATTTCTTTGGATATCAGCTTTTGTCTTTACATTCAAATATTACACAGCTCAGAATCAAACCTCTGTCCTTTTTATATTATTTTTTATAACACTGTGCACAAGGATCAGACTGTCAGTCTGTTGGAGCAGCTCCCACATGCTTATTGCACATATTGTGTAGGTCTAATTATTTAAATTTTAAAAATCGGTGTGAAGCTTTAGACACGTAGTATCAATGACTAATGATCTCTATCACTGATGTCATTGGTCACACTGATGGAACATAATTCCTACAGCCTAATACTGGGGATTATATGTTAATATTTCTGAGTGAGCAATGGTGCAGCATTTCAGTGTCTTTAAATTTACTACATTTGTAGCTGAAATAAAGTCTCTGAATGCTGTTGAGTCAAGATACAAATAGATGTCCAACATTTTAAAATCTACTGTATTTTAACCTCAACGTCTTTTCAAGAGCAAATCAGCAAACATATTATTACTGGGTCAGACTGTGAGTTTACAGTCATGCCTTTATGTCTTTGATCTATAGCCTAGCCTATATGTTTTAAATCTTCCTATTTTTCAGTTGCTGCCTCCTGTGTTTTCCCCATCAAATTAAATCTTATATAGGCTATTATTAGTATAATGTAATGTATCTACAGCCTGATACACAGTCAGATTCCACCACTTTATCTTCATTAAGGACTTACGCACTTATGCATAAAGGACCAAAGAAATGAGGAAGAAACAGATAGCAACTGAGAATGAAGAAAGGCAAGTGTAGAGTGAAAGTAAAAAGTTACAAACAAGAAATGAACAAAGACAGTAGGTGTAGAGTAAGAGTTAATGCAGAGACCTAATTGTACATACTCTGCTACAAGTATACTGTAAATTCAACAAAATACAACACTATACTGTGTTTTAGTACATTTTATTATAACAGTAATAAACTGTAAATAAGTTTACAGTAAGCAAACTAGAAAAACAGTAATTTACTGGCAACTCTGCTGCCAGTAGTCTACTGTAATTTCAAGGAAATACAGTAATGTACTGTTACTCAGCACATGGTATTATTACAGTAACATACTGTAGAGTAGAGTACAGTAGGAGAACTGTAAAATTAACAGTAATCTACTGGCAACCCTGCTGCCAGTATTTTACTGTTAATGTACATGGCAATTGTTTACAGTGTGAAGAAAGAAAAAGAAAAACAAGATGTAAAGTCAAATGTAGAGTGCAAAGTTAAGACAGATATACTGTACAAGACAAATGTTTGAAGTAAAACTAAAGACAAATGAACAAGGAAAAAAGATGTAAAGAGTACATTAATAAAAGTTAAGTGCAAGAAACAAAGACAATAGGTAGAGTTAAGAACAGTTAAGGCAGAGACCTAACCTGAGACCTGTAAGAGATACAAATATTATGTTAAAGAGTATGTTATGTTAAAGAATGTTAAAGAATAAATACATATGAACATGTAAAGAGCATTAAATGTACAAAGTAAAACAATGTAAATACTGTACATGACAAGATGCATGGTTCATTAAACATCTCAGTGTTTACTGTTGCTGAATGGTTGCTGTTGGTATGTTCAACATGATGAATGGGGCATTTTTGTGCCTGGGCTATTGAAGGAAGTTTGTGAAAATTGCTAGCCTATTTGGTATTAACTGGTAACCATGAAATGCCTTAATTCAATTCAGTCCAGAAGAGCAGGTACCTGTAGGGTATGTGGAGAATGTTTCTATGTCTAAAAATTTCGGCACGCGCTCTGCGCGCACATCTGCTTAACTCTTCTGGGCTAAGCCCCGGATGTGTCAAAATCCTAGAGACGCCCCTGGCTGCTACATGTGCTTCACTCACCAGCCATGTAAACAAAGGTTATCTGCAAAGTGCTTGGTAGATTTTGGAATCTATCAGCCACAGTGGCAGGTGGGGGAAAAAAGCTAATATCCAACCCAGCCCATTGGCAAGTTTGGCACGGTGCCTCATGGTATGTCGTGTCCCCACCATTACCTGGTAGGCTTGGGCCAATTTCTGCTTTCATTGATTTAATCTGGTTTAAGAGCTCCAGCCGGTTTAACTTACATCAACTGGCAAAACTGGAAAAAAAAACCCCACTCATGTCTTTTCAGATGAGATCAGCGACGTCACAGGGCTATATTCAACGTGTCTTGCATAGTAATATTCATTATGGTGACAGCTTAATAAGGTTTAAAAAGGAAAACTGGCTTTGAGGTTCTGCACAGGTTGTGACAGGTTGCTGACTGATAGTCATCAGTCAATTGTTAGCTCTGAATAAAGGACATGTCTTAACACTGTTTTCATAATGTTATATTGTTTCTGTGACAGTGTGTCGTGCGGGTGTCAGAATGTTATAATCTTTTGAAACTCACTGAGGAGTTTTGTACAAGTGCACCGAAGTCAAACTATTGGCTGAATTACAAAAGCACAGCATGCATAAGTTAAGAGAATAAAATTGCATCAAAAGACTAGAATGAATCTTGCATTACGGATACAAAAGCCAAGTTCATTAATTCCTCCCTGAATTCTGCCCAAAAATATACACATTGCAATACTTGAAATAAAATGTGAAAATATTTTCCATAATTCCCTCTTTTGTGTCTTGTTTGGAAAATATTGTAGCTGTAGTGTTTCATACTGGTGGCATGTAACTAAAGGTAAGTTTTGGTGTTTTCTTGTGCTTGTATCTCAGTCACTCAACCTGAAAGTCCTGCGCTCACAGCTGGAAGTTGGACCCTGACGTGGATTAATCCATAGAACAGAAACAGGATATGACTGTGGGCAAAACCATCGGCTGAAAGGAAATCACTATATTTAAAAGTCGTTCCTGTATTTTACCACAACTTTGCCACCTTTTAAGCCAACCACAAAAAGCCCTTCAAGACTTGCAAAATAGACACAAGAGGTTAAATTTAGCACAAATTTAGGACCGAGGGGGACTGGAACTGGCTGCACCATCAATCTTGAAAAATCACAATGGAACATAAATGATATCCTGTTTTACAAATGTCATAAACCAGTAAAGTGGTTGCAAACCACAAATAATTAACACATGCCTGCAGGACAACAAGAGTGGCAAACCATCAAAACCCTGTGATCACTGTGTTGTTTCATCTGTCAAATAGCTGAGTATGTGCACTGTGTAGATGACAGTCATTTTTAAGGTGCAGAGTGTGTGTGTGTGTGTGTGTGTGTGTGTGTGTGTGTGTGTGTGTGTGTGTGTGTGTGTGTGTGTGTGTGTGCGCCATACTGTCAGCCTCTGATTCAGATAGATGTGAAGAAATAAAGGGAAACTTCTGATGACTTTTGTCTTGTCCCCTCTTTTGTTCCCTCTCTCAAGATGACCTGCTTCAACTCATCTGATCCAGCTGCAGTGAACGCCACCTTGCTGTTGACCTTAACAATGACAATGAAAATCTCTGGATTAGAAGCAGCCATGAGGGCCCACTCCCTCTCTGTTCCCCCCATCCCAGCCCTCTGGACTCCCGCTGTGGGGTCTGTTTTGATCAGATGGTCTATGTTGTGTGCCGTAACCTGACAGACGGTGTGAAAATGATGATGGAGGCAGGAGTCGTCTCAGTGGACCTCTCGAAAAGCGGTAAGAAACTCCAGATTTGTTTTGATACTACTGAGAAAAGCTTTATGGAGTCTTCACCGTTAACATGATAAGAATAGTAGCAGTAGCAATATTATTTTTGCAGTAGTTATAATACAAATGATGATTTTTACTATTACAGGCAGAAATGGTAATGGTAGCCTCACTCCCTGCTAGGGCTGTCAACGAATATTCTAAATTCGCATTAAATTCGAATTTGAAAAAAAAAATGGACCTTTGAATGTGAAAATTGATATTCGATTGTGGAGGAAAAAAAAAAAAAACACCACCGGAGCTGTCCTCTTTGCGAGTGGGTGTTGGCTTGGGCCAGATGCTGAAACGATCAAGCCAGCCATGGAGCTGCGCTGCGCAGCCCGGCGCAGCCGGTGTAGATGACGCATTCGGTTAACATGGGCACCGAAAGGAAACCGGCTTCGCCTCTCGGCACTTCGAGGCTATTCGCAGCGCTTCCGCGGGCGGTGTGGCCTGACAGAGGCCGAGCGAGAGGTCCGCGGTCGTTTATGACGTAATGTTATAGATAATTGTTTTATTTCTTTTAATGTGTAGGTATGTAAATGTTTTCAAAGACGTTATTGTTGAAATAAACATACCTACAAGTAGTTATGTTTCCTTGTATTAATACATATACTAGTATGTTTCCTTGCATGAGTTTGCCCTCTTGTGGACATGATGCGAAAAAAAAAATATTCGAATGGTTCGAACCTATGAGTTATTTTTAGAAGGAATATTCGAATGTCATTTTTGAGCAATTTTGACAGCCCTACTCCCTGCCACTAGGAGACTATTTCCCAGCAGGACAAGGGTGGAAGCTCCAGAGACGGATTCAGTAGCAGCTGTAGCAGCTTGAATTCAGCTGGCACAAACCCCCTGCACAGAGGTCACAGTGGGCTGGGTCTAATCTGTGTAATGGCAGTAACAGAAAGTTTGCTGTTCGTGTGGTGCGTTAAAGCAACACTAGGTAGTTTGGACTCATTACTACTCCCAGCTGGTTGAGAAGCGCAATTGCAGTGTTGTAAATACTGTCGCTGTATGAGCATCCCTGGGGAAAATCAATACATGTGAATTTGTTGACGGAGAGGGGAATTGCAAAGCCTCTTTTGGAAATATGTCCATCAACAAGGTAAAGTAGCATATGTTACACTGTATTTACAAAATATCATTACATTGTTTTGTTTACTGTGACAGAAAACTACACTGACACAAAGAATGGTGGTATTTTGTGTTTTGCTCGCATGGTTTGTGTGGGTGAACATTGTTTGCAAAGGATGTGTATAATGGAGTAAAAAAAAAAAGTTCCATAATGTCCATAACAACCGTTCAGACGTGAAGTGCTGGAGCATTTGTTTAATTTGGGAAATGCAGACACCGAGATGAAGTAGATGCGCTGGAGCATTATTTTATTGATTCGAATATGACCATTTTTGTTATTATTACTATCGAAACGTGTAGCATTAGATTATCTCCCGGCTGTGTTACGGTTATAAACTGTGGACATATAGTGCCCCAATGAACCCCACATAATAACAAATCAACTCAAAGTAAAACTCGGTAAGATAATAAATATGTATATTATATGACTTACAAATCCAGTAGCAGCAAGGTTAGGTCGCCATCAGTCTTGAAGCCCTTTTCCTCTTTCAGCTCGCACCACTGAGTGTAAGCTGGTCCGATATTTATTCGTGTCCAGGCTCGTGTTCAATCACTTTCTCTCTTTCTTTTCTTCGCCTCCTCAGACAAAACCCTGTTGGCTTTCATAACTGGCTCGGCCATGGCGTTGGTTTACAAAAACATCCAAGTTACAGCTCTTTGTTTTGTGGTTAGCTGCCGGCTAAATCCACCCACGAGTAAACGTGTGACGTATGCTGTAAAGCAGGTCGCACTCTATGCCTCTACGTCAGAGAGGTGATCCTACCTAATCAGGGAAGTTACACAGTGCTGTTGCAGCCGGAGTGGCCCCGCTCAGCCTGCAGGGACGGCACTATTCATCCTATTAACTGTTTCTCTACTACTTAAATGAGTTTAGAAACATTATTTTAAGGTCGAAAAACTACCCAGCGTTGCTTTAATGCTGGCCAGGCTGAAATTGAGTTGCTACAGACTGAAGGTCCGTGTCCTGGGACCGCCAGTGTAACCAGAAATCGACCCAGCTAGACTACTCACCAATCTTTTAAATGGTTATGTCTCCAGTCATCTCTTGAGTGCGCATCAGACAACTATGTGGTTTGTTTACATGATGTAACAAAGTGCATATTTTATAGGGATGCACGTTATTGGGTTTTTTTGCCGATATCTAATATATGCGAATATGTAACAACTAATTTGGCCGATAACCGATACAGATATTGATGTATCCATATTTTTCCCCACCTGATTTTGGTGATCACCAAGTGTCTTCTGTAGCTGAATAAACATCCTATTTTGAATGCGTACTCTTATCATGATGGCCCACCTGCAGGTGGAGACATAAAATACAATACTTTCCAATGTGTGTAATATTCATTCATTGTGCAAAATAAGAAAAAGCATGTTGGCCGATTCTGATAGTCATTTTAAAACTGATGATGTGCCAGTATTATCATGCATCCCTAATATTTAAAGATGGAGTCTATGATTCCAATCCAGTACACTTTTGGTGAAATTCAGTAGATGTATTCTCCTCACAGTATACTAGCTGTCTCTTCTGTGTGCACAGAAAAAAATCTGTTGTTCAGGCACAACCCTGGCTCTGTAAATAAAACGTGGCTTGGATCAACCTTCGAAACACTGTTGTAGCCATAGCAACAGGGAGCACTCGGGGGTGCACTGGGAAGAGGGAAGACCATCGATAAGGCAGCTGGAGTATAGGGCGTTGGAGCACTAACAAATCTGTCAGCACCGGCTGAGGTCCCGAAATCCACAGTGTATTATCAAGGAGAGATGACTGAGATACAGCCACAGAGGAGTGTTAAAAGGCATGAAGATGGAGGTTGCTCTGTTTTTGTTGGAAAGTCGGTAACCATACTTTAGCTGTTTCACAGAACAAATACCTGTAGGTCAGCTCTGAGTATCACTTTCTGGAGCTGGTAAGCTGGCTCTGGGAAACCACCTCGTCCTCTTTGCATATTAGCTTTGCAGCAGCAACTGAAGTGACACACGCCACAGCTAACCCTAACTGATGTTAGGTAACTTTATATTGCTTCCTGTGCTATTCGTATTTGTACACCATACAACGTTTGCAAAAGATTTTATTGCAGTCACGATAGCAGCTAAGTGAAAGTCTGCCCCCCTGTGGATTACGCCTTTCTTGGTCAGCTGGCTCAGCAGTTGTAACTGCTGTTGCCTTGGCAATGCGCGTCCAAGAGTTTTGCAGGACAGGCTTACGAAGCAGCATGTGTGTTTGTTTGGGTTTTCAGTTTGACTATCAACAGTCTTTCTCCAGAATCATAGACTCCACCCTTGATCGAAGCATTGTGGACAAATGTCACATCTGCTGTTAGGACACAGTGTCATTATGTTCCACTCTGGAGCGGCTCCTGAGTCAAGTGGTACACCTGGTAAAAGATAATAGCTGGTAATTAATGTAATAGTTAAATAGCAGTAGCAACAGTTGTAGAAATGCTGATTGCAGTAGTAGCAGTAGTTGTAATAGCACTGTTGGAAGTAATGGTATTAAATTAGCAGTAGAAACAGTGAAACTTTGATCACTTTTCTTGGTCAAAACAGTTGAACACTGACAACTAACCATGAGCACTGTGTTTTTTTACAGACTGCCCCAAACCTCCCTCTGATGGTGATGGTGATGGTAAGTGTCACATACATTCATTATTTACACACTTTTCCTGTGCAATAGTCTAATCCTCAGGTGTGTTAGACCCCTCCCCCTCTGACAGGTTAAGAAAAGTGTCACAGACAATGGTGGAAGATGTTATCTTTTTCTTAAGTACAAGTAGAAATGCATCAATGTGAACACTCTTGGCCCTGTGTTTAAAGTAAGTGCCATCTGATTGGTCAGTAGGGTTTAAATAAGCTGTATTTTAGCACGATCTGGTGGTCGACAGTAAGCTACACTGTAATCAAACTGTCCACGATTTATATTATAAAGGAATAATGTCACAAGTTAAAACAAGAAACCTGAAATTGGACAAACTGCTTTTTTTTCAGTTCAGTCCATGTTTCATGTACAAGATTGTTTATCGGTTATTGAAAGACAGAGTCCAGACTGAACCATTAAATTCACCTCACACCTTTAGCATTCGATCCATGCTCCCAAACTCATCATTAGAGTTTAAGCTCTGACTTCATGTCTCACTGCTGTTATGTGTGTTGTTCCCTCTGTGTTCAGTAGGTGCTTCAGAGTCACAGCTTCCTGCCATCATCATCCCCATCCTCCTCCTCCTCCTCCTCATCGTGGTGCTTCTCTGCATATTTCAGGAAAGGCTGCTGAAATTCCTCAGAGCCAAACTGGGTTGACAGAGGTAAGTAAAAACCATTGACTCCACGCATGTAATGTGAGTCATCAGTGTTATGACCAGACTGAGGCTGAACGTGCTCTCCTCTGAGTCATCAGGTCAGATTTGGAGGGAAATCTGCAGAGCATGATATTTGATAGTGCTGGAAGTTAATTAAGCTTTTCAACCATGATATGTTCAGCAGAAAGAAAGGACGAGGGGTTAAAAATAAAACAAAACACCAGGTAAAAAGCTGCAGCACCACATTTTATAGCACAGCATTTTATATCCAGGACAACAGACTCTGAATCTTTTGACGATATTATAGTTTGTAGATGTAAAATCCTAAAATCTGAGAAACTTGGTTGTGAAACTGTTTGACTGTCTTTCGCAAAGTGACCGTCCTTGCTTGTGAACAGCTGAGCTTTTTGAGGATGCCCCTGTATACCAGTGGCGGCTGCTGGTCTTTCAAACAGGGGAAGCTCACTTAAAATTTACATCCTAAAATTTGTCATATTGTAGCGAGGCAGTAAGTTTTGAAAGGAACATTTAAATGAAGCCATTTTTCAACCACACTCATGCCATAGAACCACAGCAAAGCACACCTCAAAGATTTTAGATGGGTTAAACAGTGAAAATGAGCTATATCGCTTATGGAAATAAGGAACTCTGGGCAGCACTCTGTCAGAAGACTCCACTCGCCGATGCCGGTGTGTATTTCCAAAGCGCTGTCAATCACAAAGGGGTTCTGCCTTTTAGACAATTCCTCCAATCATCACGCAAACACTGAGCGTCTTCTCCCGCCTACCGCTCCATAAGATCCCAGGGAAGCTGAGCCTCCCTGGAAATGAGGATTTTGTCGCATTTATCCAATGACCGTCTCGCTTTGCTGCATGAAAAAAAGCTGCTCAGCACTGTCTCATAGGAATGCTTGGAGGCTCCGCGTCCACCATCCTGACATGAGAATGTATGACAGGGAGGTCACGTCTGAAAACTGGTGATAAACAACTGACGTTTGACCATCATAGTCATGATGTGAAACGCATCCTAGCGCACATTTAATGCAGTGTAAATTCTTATTTTAATGTAAATTCAATAGTGCATATTTGACCATTTCTTCTATGAAATTTTAGGGGAAGTTCAGCCTCCCTTGTCGTCTCAGAGCAGTCGCCCCTGCTGTGTACCCAGTCTTGATGCTGTCACCAGTTTACCTGCAGAACATTCCTAACTCGTGTTTTGTAGCATTCAGCCGCCTTCCCAGTCTTTTATTGCTCCTGTCCCAACTTAATTATAACATGTTGCAGACATCAAATTCAGACTGAGTGCATATTTTACAAAAAGCAAACTATCAGTTTGAACATCGAATACGTCTTTGTACTGTGTTCAGTTGAATAAAGGTAAAAATATGAGCCATCTTCTTCTTTCCATTGTCTTTTCATGCAGTCACACTGCTTCTAAAAAGCTTTGTGTTCTGTTACATGGGTAAAAGAATGTGTCTTTATGTCTGTAAAAACCTGAAGTGGTTTCTTGTGTTTAGCTTTTGAACAGAATGAGACAAAGTGTGAACAAAAGAGCAAACAAAGAAAAGGACTTAAGTAGTGACTGAACCTGCATCAGTGTGAATATGGACTGAAATATTTGTTTGAATCAAGTCTCATCTTAAGAAAACATTTAGCTTTCTGATAATCAGTTCAAGGAAATATAGAAGCTTTTACTTAGTAAATGGCTTTTAAAGCGGTTTCCATTTAACTCAGTGAAACAGGAAGTTAAGCTTAACATACGCGTCTCAACTCAATCTCAGCATTACTGTTATGTGTTTGTGAAGCACAAATAAACTCAGCAGTGAAACTCTTGTGTTCACAGACCAGAAACTGAGAAGAGCGAACAAGAATGGGACAAGAATGGGACCTCCAGAAGGGGATCAGCTGACATCATGTTCACTTCAAACATTAATGTTTAAATTGAAGAAACAGAATCATGACTGGATTAATATATTTCTTAGCACCAGCAACCACTCCATTTTGTACCGCCAATAAAGTAAATAAAAACAGCAGTGAAGTGTGAGTGTGTGATATTTTACAGACCCACTGTATCTGATGATATCTTAATACCTTTATCTTTGATAAACAGCTGCAGCTATTTTACTGTTTTATACCTTTAATGTTAAAAAATCTGGAGGAAATTTGGTGTCAGCACTGCACACATGACTGCAGCCCTGACCATGTTTGCCAGCTTCACCAACCTGTTTGTTTCCACTGAGGGAAATGGTTTCAGCTTACAAAAACAATGCAGTCAGTTAGTGTTGGCACCATGTTTACAGCTTGTCGGGGTTTAGCAAAAGGTTAATTTGAGAAGCTGGAAAGTCCATATAAGGTAGGATGGAGGGGCGGATGGGTCCAACAAACCCCGGATTTTCACAGTTCAGTCTTAGCTTCTGGTATGACTGTAGAGCCAAGCCATGATTTATTTATTTATTTTTTAAACCTAAACACCAGCTTGTGATCCACAGCGTAAAATGACAGGCTGTCCCAGAATGTCAACAACAAATGCAGGAGGATATCTAGCGTGTAATATGTAGATGTGAAAGGCAACTGACAAAGTGGCAATATGTGACGGCTTCTGGATAAGAACAGGATGAACTGGATGTAAAATTCAAAGTTGTAATAATGAAAAGATAACAAAAAGGTTAAGATGCATTTTAATTTGAATAAAAATGCAAAATACAAATTTAAGTGTACAAGTTCATTATTTTTTTAAAAAACAATTGCGATTTAAATAAAAAAACGATTTCAATCTGTACAACAGTGGAGAGGTGAACTGCTACACTGCAGGTTCACTGGAGTCGACTGCACTCGTCACTCTGTAAAAACATGAGAGGTCAAAGGTCAACTAACTATTCAGGCAGATTCATGATGACAAAAACGAAGGATAACGTTCAGAGGTGATATGTTTCACCAGCTTTGATCACATTTCTTGACGCTGAGGGATGGTTTTCTAAATATGCACGTTCATTTTCCAGCCGCGTTTGTATGTGTATCATGATGTAACAACATCAGAGCCATGATCTGTTTTGAGACCAATAACAAGGAAAAACAACGTGTATATTTCTATGAACATCAGTAAGCATCATGAAATGGTGTTTTATACTGTATATATGAATTCTTTTGTAATTTGCACATTTCAAATAATTTTGCATTCTGCTTAGTCTTGAAGCTCTGATCAAATATGCAGGCTTTGTTTTATCGTTTACTGTAAAACTTCAATTAGTAGCCCGGGCTACTTATTATTTGCTTATGGGACAGGCCTTAATTCCTCTCACACAAAACTGTTGGTCTGCAAAGATGGACAATGCAATCAAATTGTTGGTTTAAACCAGCATGAATATTACTATTAAAATATAAGGTTTCAGATAATACGTCAATTATGAATCATTCATTTGATCTAGCTTCGACAGACAAGAGACAAGAGAGAGTTACGGCACTCGGGGATTACGGCACCCGACATTGCACAGCACCACTTTATCCTGTTAAAACAATCCTAACAACTTAGATTCATTTTTATGAAAAACCTTTTTGATCTGAGGACCCTTACAGACTAAAGGAATATGAATAACTTACAGTGGAACCTGGTTTCATACATCAGAACTTCTATTAAAACCACTTGGTAACCAGACCAGGCCTCTGTTTGAGACAGGCCTTTATTTGTCAGTATGTGTAGGTTACTGGGCTAATAAAAGGGACTGGGTGTTTAACTGGGACTAGGGTTTTAATTGAAGTTTTACGGTAATAGAGGAGGTGTCTTCATCGGACAGTTTTGGCTTCTAACCTCTCCTGCACAACATTCAAACTTTTGAAATTCTCACTGTCTTTCTTATATGGACATACAAAACATTGGAACGGGCTGAACTAACAAAATACTCACCTGTCTTTATGCTGCTGGACTGTCACTCAGTTACTGCTTATGTTAACCTTGCAAATTTGCATTTCCATTTTTGTTAGATATGTACACCCTGTATGCATTTGTATTTATTTAGATATTCACTCTCTCAGCACTTGATATTTCACTGTCTGTGCTTTTTATATTTTATGTTTTCCAACATTTCTTATTTAATACAGTCATTACTTATTATTTTTAAGCACCTTGTACAAAAAAAATCTGTATCTGCCCTGGTGTCTGTACATATCTATCTCCGGTTGCATTCATATCACCCATAGCAAATTAACCATTGCTTCTGTACCGCTCTTACACTTAAATTGAATCATTTTACATTGCACTACCTGTGTTGTCACCCACCTAAATTTGCACTACCATCATAAACATGTCTACAGCAGTAGCAGCTATCTGCAGTGGCCCTAGGAGGAGAGTATCACTTCGCTGCTGTGTGTTTTCATCCTTATGTTTTAATTATTTTGAACTATTTTTTCTATCCATATGTGTGTCTGTGTTCTTGTATGTGTTATGTTGTGTAAAAAGCAACTGTATCTATATAGCTATCTAGCTATCTTGCTTGCTATCTAGCTATCTCTATACTCTCCTTCTTACCTTTCCAGGTTCTTTGGGGTTGTCTGACATTTCCTGTGTTTGCAGAAAGCTACCAATAGAACAGTCATGAGGAAGAGGAAGAGGAGGAGGAGAATGGTCAGCCACACTTTCCAAGCACCTATCACACAGAAAGAAACATCAAAGACACAAGGAAATTTTAGGAGCTGTAATCTCAATCTCTTAATTTTTATGTAATCATTTTTTCTTTGGTCATTTTATTGAGTCATTGTTTATATTTTGTGCTGTTCAGTGTATAATAAAGTCCCATCGAGGGACAGTACAAATAAACATTAAATAAATAAATGAATTACCGTAAAACTTCAAGTAAACGCCCAGTCCCTTCTACTAGCCCAGCGTGGCTACACATTTTGACAAATAAAGGCCTGTCTCAAATAGACGCCTGGTCTGGTTACCATGCTGTTCATTTTTATAGAAGTTCTTCAGATGTATAAATCCAGATTGTTGACCTCCCACTTGAGCAAACTTTAGTTAGCTGCTTCAGTGGCATGTACAAATAAACTCTCACCGGCCACTTTATTAACAACACCTGTCAATACAAACTGCTCAACAGCCAATCATGGCAACAACACAATGCATTTAGGCATGTAGACATGGTCAAGACGACCTGCTGAAGTTCAAACTGAGCATCAGAATGGGGAAGAAAGGTGATTTAAGTGACTTTGAACATGGCATGGTTGTCCAAGAGTGTTTCAGAAACTGCCGATCTACTGGGATTTTCACACACAACCATCTCTAGGGTTTACAGAGGATGGTCCCAAAAAGAGAAAATATCCAGTGGGCGGCAGTTCTATGGGTGAAAACGCCTTCATGCCAAAGGTCACTGGGTGTGCAGTGAACAGAATTGTGATCGGTGTTACTTACCGGCATGGTTTCCAGACCAGTCAGCATTTTCATTTGTGTCTAAAAGAGAAAGCGTGGGTTTCAGAGTCAGCTTGTTCCTCACTAACTGACACTTTCACTCCCACTAGACAGATGAAAAAGACACTCACCATCACCAAGAAGTGCGGGACATCCTTCTGTAAAACCACATCACATTTTTTTATTTTATTTGACTTATACAGCCAAACTACTGTATCTACAGTTCATTTGTTATTGCCAATAAAGGTTGTCAAGTTAAATGATAAGTTGTTGTACGGTCATTTTGTACCTATGATACATTTGGGATGGGGGCCTCCGAATAAAATTTCGCTTAGGGCCCCAATTTGGTCAGGGGCAGCCCTGCTGATAAAACTTTTCTCACAGAGGTTATCTGTAATAATGTAATAATTTGAAGCAATGCTGAGCAGCGTTCCTGGGGACCTGTAACGTCAGCCATCTTTGTTATAGGTCTGAAAAAGAATAGTATCAGTAACATTGTAAACACTGTGCTACATTACAGAGAAATACAAAACCGTACTAATGAACCTTCATTAATATAGGCCTATATTTTATCTACAAGTGCACGTCACACACTGAGTGAGCCGCCTGTTAATGACGCTGTGGGCTAATGGGCATGTAGCTACTTTCATGTTTCAGATGATACGTCATGTTTGTAGTCGACCAATGAACTACTAGCTGCTCGGCTCTGAAAAAGGAAAGTGATGTGGTTGTCTTTGCGACAGCGGCACCAACAATAAAACCACTTAGAAATGCCAAAGTTGTTTCCTCTTTAACATGAATACTGGGCCTCCAGAGGAACCCTGGCCAAACTGTTGGGACATTTACTGTGTATTGTTAACTCAACTCGGGGCGCCAGATGAACTGTGCATTTTATAAATGTTGGAGGGATCACAACTGTTGAGTTAACTCAACATGAGACTTCACCAAAGAGTAAATAAACCTCAGTCATACTGCAGCTCTTACCGCTCTTCATCAGGTCTATTGGATTACCACCTCCCTCCATCTTCAGCGTTGCGTTCCTCAGCAGGTCAGAACAAACGGCGTGAACAAACCGGTTATAACACACCACACAGCCGGAGGGTGGAGGAGGGGAGGTGGCGGAGCAGAGTGGAGGAGCACCACTCCCTGAATACAGGTGACCTTCTGCTCTGCTGTCATCGTACAGCACATCCACGCTACTGACGTTTAGGTCAACAGGTCGGAGACAGCTGAAAGACATCTGTGGAGAGGAGACAGAGGCCGTGAAAACCTGAATTATCAGGATTTGAAATGAAAACAAATCATCTCATGTTTTAACTAAAGTGAGTCCTGATCAATTCTGATCTTCATCTGTGGTTCACAAAGTCAGATACAGTGAGTCACTGTAGTGGTACTGAGCAGGAGGAAGAGGTTCAAGCATCTGTAACACTCGGACACAGGATTGGTAAATGATGCAGTTGTGAAAAGTGATTTAGAATTTGTATTTGAGTGAAAACAGTGAAATTGTGCTCAGAGCTCAGCAGCCTGGAGTTTTGCTCTTAATATACAAGCTTCAAGTTGTCAGAACTGTGTGTGTAGTTTCATTTTTTTGTGTGTACAATGGAGACAAACTGTTAGATGACGCTGCCTTGCAAACCAGAGGTAAACAGCCCCTGTAGTTTAACCTGAGCAGATACAGTGTAGATGTAAGGCCGGGTCAGACTGCAGAGTACCTGTGCTGTGTCTCAAATCACATACTACCATTAGTAGCCTACACTTCCATGTAGTATACTATGTGCACTATGTACTTATTGGCATAGTGCGCAAATTTCGAAGGGGTAGTGTTGTCTCAAACCAAACATAGCCATTGTGCACTCACCGGAAATGACGACCACAGCTGTTAGCAAACTAGCATTAGCATTCGCGTTATCGTTTGCGGTACCAAATCATTACAGACTGCTGAATAACCCAGCAAACATACTGCTGGCTTATACCAGACAACAGTATCGTGGTGCTGTGTGCAAAAAACACATGTATTTGTACAATGCAGCCATGTTTACGGTTGCAGTCCTCGGCCACCATTTCCAGTTTGATAAGTGGTCCCTTCCCTTCCACTACGTAGCCTAGATGGCGACCACTGAGGCCGAGAAGTGTCCATAGTTCTACACTCAACTTCTTGTTTCTTCTTCTTATGGAGGACAAGTTTACCTTCGTCATGTGAACCCAGAAACACACTGTATTGTTCTCATGTCAAAACAACCAGTGCTCTCTGTGCCCACTACAATGGACTACAATTTTTAAATGTTGGCGGGATTACAATCATTGAGTTAACTTCTGACCTTTATGAACTTGAGATGTCATCAAAGAGTAAAAAGTTAAAACATACAGATTTTCATTATAAATAAACAGCTGTAAAAAAAAAAAAAAAAAAAAAAAAAAAACAAGTTAAATAAAAACTCAAAGCTTAAACTTTAGGAATTACGTTTCAATTTAAGTTTGTTACTTTAAAAATTTGAAAGGTAGGAATGGGTGCCACACAGGAAACAAAGCAGCGGTTAACATTGTGTCATTGATTCTTCTTTAGAAATCAGTGTGGGAGAATCAGGCACGCATGAACCCCCCACCTCCTCAGTACAAATCATTCACTCCACGTGAAACTGCACGGCAAGTTGTCATACCGTGATGACCTTTTAACTTGACCCAGATACATTCATAAATTGATTCAAATAGTAAACTGTTGCATTTTCTTTCAGTCATTATTATCATAAATGGTAATAAAACATATTTTTTACATGAACTTGTGTGTTAATTAAATCTATGGTGATGCAAACTGAATGGAAATAGCTCATCCTTACAACTCAATCTAGGCGAGGTTAATTTTTGGGATAGCGCCCATATTGGTAACATGAAAACTATTTTAGGTGGCCACCATCTTTGAAATATGCTAATGAGGGAGGGGACCGGATAAATCCAGGCATAAAACAAGCATTCCAACCTGTTTCTGAAGGTCAAAGGTTATCCACCTTATCCCTAGCCCCCATGATGCCATCGTGAATTATGGGTGCAACTTCCGGCGTTGAACCAAAACCTGCGATTTCCAGTGGTAACAGTTTGTCTTCGGAAGGCAGGGATATCATGTACTGACGTAGAGTGACGGTCTAGCAGTCATTCTCTTCTGCAAATTCTGATTTAATACGTTCTTGCTATGTCTTGTGAAACTCTTGTGCTTTATGTCTCATATCAGTGTTACCTTTGGCAACAGTGCAACAGGTACCAGAGCTCTGCAAAGACACTTTAGAAAATGCTAAGTTAACATTAGTTAAGTATTTGTTAAAAAAATAAATCAGTATTTGCTAAACTGAAGGCAAATTACTTTAGAAAAGAACCAGCATTGGCGGTTTGCCACCAAGAGTAGCCACTGGGACTAACCACAGACAGTCTGTGGGACTAACTAGCTTACTGCTACCTCCGCTATCTCACAGGAAGTTGTGCCCGTAATCATTCCTTTAGTAGTGCCCTCAGGAATAAGGTTGATAGCTGAAACGGTTTTCAGGTGGCAGCCACATTGGATTTTGCCAGCATGATCATCAGAATGCCTGATGATGTCTGTGACACCCAGATATCCAGATGTCTTCTACATATGTTAAGCTGTAAATGTACCAAATCTGGTGCTTTTATCACAAAGTGAATGATTGGCCAGTTATGCTTGCCTCACTAACAGGTAAAGCATCAAGTCAAATTATATTCACAGTGTGTTTATTTTTTTTTAATGACACCCTTTCTTCTTAAAAATAAGTTTTCTCAGTTGTAGCTCCAGCAGCCCTGCAGCCTGCTTGAAAGGTCGCCCTGGTTGTTTCGTCATTTCACCACCACAGAGGAGGAAACTACACGAAGAGGAAAAATCTACTCTTCAAACTTTTTATGTTGAGTCTTCTTCTCAGGAGTTCATTCCCCTGTAGTGAATCCACTCTGTCTGTTTACTGCATCAGTTATAGGCTACAGTCTGTTTTATATCATTAAGAATGATGAGATTTAATATCAAAGAACGCTGGTAAGAAATGCAAACTCACCCCTGCAGCAGCACTTCTCTCTGATGATTTCTCAGAAATGCTACACAGCAGCTGCAGCACGTTATTTGTTCAGAGTTGTTTCACTGTGTTTTCACTTCCCCTCAGTAGCCTGAAAGATACACCACAACTCCTGTGACACTTTCTGCTTTTTTTTGTTTGTTGGGCCCTGCACTTCACAAAACCACACGTGAACCCACTGAAAGTGTACAGCCTTGATTAACTGTGGGAATGATTTAGACTGACAGATGGCAAACCAGCAGGAGCAGAGAGGAAACCGCTGTGTGTCTGCAGCTGCAGGACAGGTGACAGTCGACCCTGTCAAAACACTCAAATAAAAGTACCCCAGAACTCACAGTACTTTAGTAAATGTGCTTAGTCACTGTCCACCACTGTCTGCAACAACACTTCTATATTAACAGAGATGTTTTTTTTATATGTAGGGCCTGAGCACCGACCTCAATGTGAGGACCCTATAAAAATGCAGGGAATTTTTAATATTATTATTATTATTCCTCCAAATGAATTGCCTTTTCGGGGGGCTTAACACACTCGAAAAGACTTGGTAGGGATATGTAACACTCCAAGGTGTACAAACAAGCCTCTTGGAGCCATACTCTAAACCCAACAGGAAGTCAGCCATTTTGAGTTTACTTGCAATTTTGGTGCATTTTTGGCCATTTCTAGCTGTCGTACTTTAACGAACTTGTCAGATATTGTAAATGTGAACTAACTATTTTAGGAAATTCGTAAAACCAGGCCTTGAAAATGTTTTGGAATTTAAAGGATGTTTTGGAAAAGGTTTGGATATACAGTGTTTTGGCTATTGTTCACAATATTCTCAAAAAAATGTTGAATGTTACATGAAATATGTTCCTCTTTTACTAAGGGTGCTTTCACACCTGTCCTGTTTGGTTCGGTTCAATTGAACTCAAGTTTGTTTGCTCCCTGAGTGCGGTGTGTTTGAGCAGGTGTGAACGCAACAACCCGACTGAGACCGCCTTGAAGTGGTGGTCTTCTTTAATCTGACCACATGTTCTTGTCAAACGTCAATCGGTGGTGTTGTACTGATGTAGTGTATTTATTTTGAAAGAGACATATGTTAATGTTAAATTTCTTGTGAAAACGGAAGTGTATCTTGAAAGAAGAGAACTTGACACGGTGTCCCAGGACGTCAACAACCAACGCACCCAGGGTACCTTGCATGTCGTATGTGGACGTGGAAAGTCCATGACCAAAACGTCAATATGTGATGAGGTTGGAGGGAGAATGAGTTGGAGCCGTCGTCAGCTGATTGGTGGAAGTGGTGGGAAATAGACAGAACTGTGAATGGACATAGCAGAAAGAAAGTCTTCCTGGTTGAACTTCCACTGAGCTTCCTATCTATGATTACTGTCATCTGACTCCACCCAGAGTGCATAGACTTATTTGATTGGATGTCTAAAAACCAATCACAGTGTTCCACATCATCTAAAGTGGACTGCAGTAGAGCCGCGCCCTTTTTTTCAACAAGCATGGCTGACCATGAAGCAAGGAGGAAGAGTAAGACACATTTCACTCTCTGAATCCTGCTGTAAAAGAACAAAATATGTGTTGTGAGTAAACATGAGATGTTACAGTACTTTTATACTACAGTTAGTTCCAGACAGGCAAATTGACTGGACACCAAAGGAGCACTGATATACAGTATAGTGCTCCAGCGGTGATGTTATAGGCCGAGGCAGAACTCGGTGTCATCCTGGTTCCCTCATCAGAAAATAAGCTCTATGTCAAACAAATGTTTATGATACTCACATGTTCTGTTCAGTAAGATAGTCTCCACTAATGAACAACACTTTTATGGTTTTTGAAGCCTAAATGCGATCGTCAGAATTAAAAAGCTAACGTTAGGCTGTAAACAAAGAACAGTCACATGAATTAATGTCACCACCAGAATGAGTGTTTGGCAAGATGACGTTTTGTGGTCTTGTTAGTTCCTCACACATTAAAGCTTCAAAATTCAAAGTGGGGTACTTCCTGATGTATTTTAGAACAAAGTGTGAATGCTCTTCAGTTTGTATTAACCACAGACCATCTAACCAAAAACACACCGAGGTCAAATCGAAGGAACCAGGAGTGGTAACTCACTTCTGGGTGTCAGGCAAGGAAATTGTAAAAGGCTGTAATTATCTTCAGAGTCACAGCCGTGTATTCAGTACGACAGCACAACCTCAGGGGTGATACTGCTGAAATACATGTCATGAAATTAACACGACAGATTTACAGCGTTTAGTTTGTCAGTATTGTGAAATTCTGATTCTGATTTGATTTTCTAATGATAGAATCAGCCTATAATGCATCTTACTGATTATGTCCACAGAATATTCACGAGGGTTTCGACACGCTGTTTTCTTACTATATGACGAGACCTCTGTCTGTGTGTCTGTGGGTGCATCTGTTCCACGTTTTTCTCCTCACTGACTTGGTCAATCCATGTGAAATTTGGCACAGTGGTAGAGGGTCATGGGAGGGTGCGAATGAAGTAATATTACATCATTTGGCCAAAGGGGGCGCTATAGCAACCGATTGAAATTGCAAACTTTGAATGGGCATATCTCATGCCCCGTATGTCGTAGAGACACGAAACTTTGCACAGAGATGTCTCTCCTTATGAGGAATAAATTTGCCTGAAGAACCCATAACTTCCGGTTATATAGATTTTCCGCCATTTTGAATTTTTTGAAAAACACTTAAAATCGATCTCTTCCTAGGAAGTTTGACCGATCTGCATGAAACTGGGTGAACATAATCTAGGGACCAATATCTAAAGTTCCCTCTTGGCAAAAGCTTCTATAAGGCAATGAATATTGCGGAGGGCGTGGCTCATCACATAAAGGTGTATAACATCTCAAGGGTTTCACCCATCACCACGCAACTCTGTAGGCATATGACCACACATAATCTGAGGGGACCCCTCCATTATTGACCCCATCAAACTATCTAGGCTTAACCGACATAGAGATTTTTACTAAACTTGGTAGATATGTAGAACAGGACGCCTCAAGGTGACTGGAGAAATTTAACAGCAAGTTGGTGGCACTATAACAACAGAGAAATGCTTAAAAATGGCTAAAAAGCGACTGATCGCTGTGGCTCCCCCTGTGGCCCAATGTTGTTGTTTTTTCTTCTAATTTTGGGTATGACTAAGTCATGGTATGGTATGCTGTACTCAATGAGTATGGACTAGTCTGGATATACTTTAAGGATATTTTGAGTCGTGTGTTTGAAACATAGTCTGTATGCTTAAAATAACATGAGGATAAACTTTTAAAGGTGGAATGTGTAGAATTTTTTACATCTGTAAATCAGTACATGTTGATTTTGAGACTGTTTGTTCGCTGTCAAAGAAATAGCTAATAAATAACTGAGACAACCATTTTAAATCATTTTATTTAGCGAAAAAGACAAATAAAGCCATACAGACAGACTGCAAGCGACATCATTTCATAGCCAACAAAAAAATCTCCATTTTTATAATCATACAACACCAATCATCGATCAATCAACAATAGATTAACTTCATTTAAACTTTGTAATCTGGTCCTACATACACAGCATCGAGAACTTACATCAGGGTTAAATGACACTTAAGTATTATAATTCGAATCATTGATGATTTATATGATTAAAGGAAAGGTTAAAGTTATGATTTTCTTTAATTCTCAAAAATAAAAACAGCAAACTTCATAATAAACTGATAAGGGGTTCACTGCCTTAAAGCTGCATTAATCAATATTTTTATATTGTGAACAGTCCAAATGAGAGTGTGTTTATATCAATGTGTCAATAATGCTGCTCCTCTACGGATTATTTTAGCATTTTTAAGCCTATAGTTTTGGTTTTCCTGCACACTGACTTTTGGCATCTAATTTGGTAATTAACTGAATTCAAATTTTGGGCTGTTGGACATATAAAACTGAAAAAATATGAATAAAACAGCTTGGACTATTGGAAATGATATTGTGCATTGTTCACAACTGTCTGCCACTTTACAGTAAAGAGGGGTTAATAATATTAATGTTGTGTTTTTTAAGGTGGACTTGCTGCCCACATGTGGCCAAAAAATCAACAATTAATGCAGCTTTAAGATGCAGGAATCGACCCAATAGGCAGAAGAAAACTGGCATTGTATATTTCTGCAAACCACAGATATGCTACATTTGTACATTAAGTTGTAGCAGATGAAACTTTTTCAGCAGCACTGTGGTGAAGATGTACTTAGATTTTGGCACAAATCCACATGGTTATGATTTGGAAAAGATTGTGTTTTGGTGGCACAGTCCATGCTGGACAATGGTCTGCAGCTTAGCAGGTGACTCACCAAGGAGTCTTGCCAATTATTGGAAATGCTGATATGACTCATATCAAAAAGGCACATGCAACGTATTTGTGTTTTGCAAAAATGTACAGTGGCAACATTTTCCTCTGGCGACTGAGCTGCAGAAACTCCTGAATCGACATGATTCCAAACATTCTTGACACGAAACATTTCGTTTTATATTTCCTTTCAAAGATACCTCCAGTATCCTCCCGAGATCCGAACTTTTATTTGGTATGCATTTTAATTTCTCCTAGCTATTTGGGATCAGTGCCCGATAAGTATAAAAAACGAAATATTGTCAACAGTAATAAAGTCCCAATGTCCTCCAACGAGACGATGTCTTTAAACAAGTACTTCCTACATCTTATCTTGTTACTGGTGCTAAAATTGGTCAAATTTGTTGCCATATCAAACTACAAACATTATTAATCATAAATAAACAAGTTTCAACCATGATCAGGTTTTGGATCTTGTCCACTTTTGCGTTAGGATCGGCTGCAGACGGACTTGGCATAGATTTTTGTATCGTGCTCTTACTACCACTAGATGGCACAAAAAAAGTGTCCATGAATGAGGACAACAGGTCTAAGTTAAGCAGAATCAAGTATAAAGACAAGTAAACCCAGAATGTAATGTCCTTGTATGAGGACACAGGATCTCAGGAGGATATAACTCAGATAAAAAAGATGGAAGATTGGAGGGCAGGATATTGGAGTATAAAAAAAGTAATGATATAAAAGACGAAATAAAAAAACCAAACAAGTTGGACAGCTTTGGATCTCGCAGAGAGTCCAGTGTCTCCGAACTCAAACATACAACAAACTGACCTGTGTACAAACTTCATGCTTGTACTCTCATTTGAGCCTTAATATGACACACTGTAGTTCTCTGTACAAAACAGGAACACTATCAGCTAATATATGACTCTTTCTTTATTATTAATCATAATAAGTAATCTCCCAACTTCCACAGTCGAGGATCAATAACATTATCGATCACTGAGCGCTCTAACAGTCTCAACCACATCTTGTGGTGCGGCAGTTCTCGTCGTCTTGTTTCCATTCCCCTATTTGTCAACCATGGATCACCCACCATTTAGGTGCTGTGAACTCTGACCTTTGACCTTCAGGATTGTCCAAGGCCGGTGACATTTGGGATTTAGGATCCGAAGCTTGTTTTATTTGATGCAGACATTGGAGCTGAAAGCCCTGATACACCAAGCCAACTGATGGTTACTGGGGATTTTATCGGGTCACCCTTGGGCGTTTATGGCTGACCACCGCGGCAGTTGTGTTTAGGATCTGGGTTCGATAGCATTTCATCTGATCTGTCTCTGGGTTTAAACGTAACTTTTCATGAGCTTTTTCCCCACTTAGTGGACATCGTGATTCAGAATTAGTAAAAATGATACACTCAAAATGTTAAGTTGTGATATTTAACCATGACGAGATGTGGGGAAGTTGAAAAAAGTGACATTTGATTCTCATTCGTCAAATGGAAGCACAGAGATGTTTTTTATGCCTAAAATTGAGGAATATCCGATTTCCACAGCCAGTTGATTCCTGATTTTTTATGATAAAACTTGACAGTCTACTAGGACTTGTTTTAAAAACAAGCACTGATACACTGTTGTGCTGGTGTAGGGGTTTAAAATTGAGAAATGACCATCAAATTAATATTGAATTGTGTTCCCGATGCTAAAGCATTTTCCTGAAGCTTTGGGCTCATGAGAGGCAAGACAAAGACTGCCATTTTGAGTCAGAGTACATCAACACTTAATTTGTAAAGGCATCATTTTCCTCTGTCTAGACTTTCGCCCCAAAATAGAGCTTTAGCTGCTACTTACAGTGTGGCACTCTACTAACTTTGATGATGATGAAATGATTCAATCATGCAGACTTTCCAAATGCTATCGCACCAAACGGGACAAATCCTGTGAAATGAGTAACTTTGTGGGGGTGATGCTCAAAAATATTTATCCACTGACTAGCAGGCGTCTCTTTTGACATGTCCGTAAGTCAATGGGAAAACGTTTTTTGGGCAGAGAGTGGGCACTATGCTTCCACGTGTTAGTGTTAACTAACTGAAACTGACACCCCTTATTCAGGTGTGTCACTGTGGACAGAAGTCTTTACTAAAACAACGTGGTGTGAACATATGGCGACTGCAAAGATGCAAAGCGTTGGATAAGTCGTCAGTTCTTTGAGGTCGGCTTGGTGTGTCAGGGCACAGAATTTGGACATCAGCTGACTATCATTATATGAAGCTTGCTACAGTCACAAAGGTATCTGGTGAAGCTACAACCAGACCAGCTCCTCTACATTCAGAAAGACTCTTGTAAACCCTTAGATATGGCTGCAAGATTCAAGTCTGGAAAATTTTCTGCAACATCACGATCTGTTTTTTTTTTTCCTGTTTTAGCTTTAAAGTTTGGGAGAAATCTGGTAGTTCCAGAACTGCAGCCATGTTCCTCCAGGTTAAACACTGGGCACAAAGGCTGGCATTTCAATAACCATAGGGCTGATAATGTAACACATTTACTAACCTCTGAGCAGCCTGGTCATCATGATATAAATGACTAAAACTACTCAGAAAAGTGTGACTTTCATTAACAAGCCCTTAAACATTTAAAACTGTGTTGACTCACACATCACAATGCATTCTCGGTTATTATGGTCAGTTTTACATAAGGTGTATTTGAGAGGGTAATACCCCAAGAGGAAGTGCTGAGGGGAAAGCTCATTAACAACTTAATCACGTGTTTCTCAATGAACTTCAGTCATGCCTCACTGCTAGAAACCACAAAGACAAAAAAAACATCTGTGAGCGGATATTGCAAGATTGTGTTAAGCCACAGCGATGAAGCAGGGTAATAACTTTTTTTTTTAAGATTTCCGTTTAGATCATATTTCAATGCTTTAACCAGTAGAGCTAATCTATTTTATCCCATTTTATTTTACTATACTATTATACTTGCTGTCCCTCGTCCTCCCCTGTAATTAACGTTGCATCACTTTCTACTTTTTTATGATGATGACACACAGCTCTATCTTTCTCATGACACAACAAAACATCTGAAGCAAGTTAACGTACCACTATAATAACTGGTTTTTAGGGTTTACATAGGACTTCTTAGCGTCCAATCACACCAGCATTTATGACAACATAGTCCCAAGCCAAAATCAGTTGTGTCAGTGAATAGGTCTAGACTAGTGGATGGACTTATAATCTTGGTATAATTTTAAAAAGCAAGTTGGTCCTGTTTTCGCCAAACCTTTAAAGCAATAGTTTGACATTTTGGGGAATTCGCCCAGTGGTGTAGTGGAGGGTATATGCAGGTATATGGCTGTTTATAGTATACCCACCTATTTATAAACATTAAATTGATATATCAGTTGCAGTATCATATGCATGCATATATATATACATATATATATATATATATATATATATACTTATTTCCACTTCCTCTCTCTGTGGCTTTATCATTTATAAAATATATAAAATTGTAAAATATATATATATATATATAAAAATATTAAGTCATATATAACGAGTCATTAAGGCACTCAATCACTAATAAAAATATAAATTTATTATCATTAATAATAATCTAATATTGGCCTTATAAAAAAAAGTGGCCACATTTATACCCAAGGTTGTTGGTTTTTATCCGTTAGCCAGTGTGGTCTTGTGGAATCTTTATCACCACCACATCATCTCTCTCTATCTGAATCTGCTGGTTTGCAGGAGTGTATGATGTTCTCATGGCTGTGAATCCTCTTCCTCTGCATTTGCAGCGATTCCAGCAGTACAGAACCATGAAGATACCAAATAGAAGAAGGAAGATACCGGCGATACCGAGACCAAAAGTCAGCGGGGTCGGACACCAACTCTTGGTGATGCAGAACTGTGTAGAGTTGACTGACAGGAGACAAAGACAAGAGGAAACAGGTCAGATCATGTTATTATTTCAGAAGCAGTGTCAATGAGCTGTTAGGTATATTAGCAATGTGGGTCTGTGGATGAGTCTGTCTGTCTGTCTGTCTGTCTGTCTGTCCACCACTTTGGTCCAGACTGGAATATTTCAACAACTGCTGGATGGGTTGTGATGAAATGTAGTTCATCGTTCATGTTTTCCTAAGGGTGAGCTGTAGCGACTTTGATGATCCTCTGACTTTTTATCCAGTGCCAACATCAAGTCAGCATTTAATGTGTCCAATACTATTATGACAAATACCTGCAAATCTAATAACATTCACATCAGCCTTAGCTGGACTCTGTCTACTCTTTCTGCAGTGTTTAAATAGTTGACTCACTGGATGTAGACTGTGGCTATGAACCTGCGATTGGGCACTGATTTCGGTCAACCTTCTCTCGTCCTTCTGCTGTCTGCATACTACCCTTTTCAAATCCACTTTGCTACAGGAAACACCTACAACAACAACCTCCGAGCTAACAACCTCTGTGGTGAGAACTGAAGTTCTGACAAAGATTTGGACCATGCAATAAGGCATGCCTGCTTTGTTCTATGACGAATAAGACAACTTATGAATGCGCCTCGTAAAATCTGATGGCCGATGTTGATCTGTTCTCTGACGTGGTCAGTCGGAGCTGTTCATCTTTTTCCTCTGTAGCAGAAAGATAATCAGTGTTTCCTGACCTTTCTCTCACAGTTCATTTAACTGACTGAGTGAAAAGCTAAAGTATGTGGACCTGCATCAGTTTATTTTATTTCTACTGTTTTTACAAACTGTTATGAAAAGGTAGAGAAAAAAAGGGAATACAAAACAGAATACAAACAAACAGAAATAAGTGTAAAAATAGATAAAAAGGTCCAAATTGCCTCGTCCCTCAAAAACTATTCATCCCTTTGACACAGTCAGTTTATTTCTCATCTTGTCACTGACATGTAAACACTATCATACCATGCATGATCCAGGTATGTCATAACTCAAAATTTTAATAGTAACCGTATGAACATTTACCTAAAACTGCACAATTTCAGGACGCCAAAATATATGAGCATGATCCACATTTATTGCCCCACATCTTCTCCAGCGTGGCTGTGCTATAGACAGATATTTGCTCTTAATCTGTGGTGCAATAAAGAATCTCATTATATTCCTCCAACAGTGCTCTCTCCAAGTACGAGAGGATGTTGTAGACTGTTGTGTTCTGCAAATATGCAACCATTCATCTTCTGTAATATTCATACCTAGTTCCTCTTCTCTCTAATAGACACTGATATAGTGTAGATATTATTTTGTATTTCTTTGATTTGTAAACTCTAGTTATGGTTCTACTATTCAATTTTCATTCAAATTTACATTATGCTTTATTTTCTGTCATAAAAGTCCCATAATTGCACATATCTAAAGTGGTCCTGGTGGTTTAATGCATAATTTTGTTTCAGCTCTTTAAAACTCATAACATTCCCATTCTTTACTATTGTGCATAGTGCTGCCGTGCCATTTGAAATCCACTATTTGAACCTTTGGTCAAGTGTACCCACCATAAAATGTCTGTCATGGGCTATCTACTGAAGTAGCTCAAATTCTTTCTCTAATCTATATTCCCATACTAGGTTGAACCACAATTCTAATGTAAATAGAGTGACAGCATCTACCTACTGGAGTAAGTCCTTTACTGCATCTCTGTGTACTATCAAGCTTTGAATTTGCATTCCTTGAACATATAGTTCTAAGTTTCTCCACTTTGCTTCATAGCCCTTAACACACAAATAAATTACTGGTCTAATTTGTGCTGCATAAAAGTAGTCTTTAAGGTTCGACAATGCCACACCTCCCTCTATATTAACCCAATCTGTAATATGACCATGTCATACAATCCTTGAAATAACTTTGTCCCAGGCTTGAAATTGTTTCTCACGGATATCTACTGGTAGTGACTGAAATAAATGAAGGAGTCTTGGATGTGTATTCATTTGTATGCTATCTATCCGTGAAGTGAAATCCAGTAGAAGGGCAGCCCACCTCTTTATGTTGTGATCCACTTTGATATACTTGGCTGGTCATAATCTTTTTTAAGAGACTAAAGCAAGACTAAAGCAAGAAAAAAATAATAATAATAATGATCTGCATGATTCTTCAGCAGCTGGAGTTAAAGAATTCTCACTTTATTTACCTGTTGTTGTTTTTTATCTTCATATCCAAAAGTGTTGATATTTGATAAAACTTACTCATCCTAAACTCTGTTCAATAACACTGCTGGCAAAGTTCTTCAGTGAGAGACAAATCTTACATCTGGGCATTGAGGGTGATTTTCCTTTGATATGACAAAACCATATTATGATAAACACATCCTCCATTTCTGAGAAAATCAAAACCCTGTTGTGCAACAGCATCTGATGTATATAAAGAGGGGATTTTATCAATCAGTTAAGTGCAGATAGTTACAAGAAACAAGGTGTGACCTTTTTCCTTATTCTCTCAGTATTCTTAGCAGCCGTAGGAGTAACCACACACACCGCCTTCTGCTGCTGCCATCATTAGTCATACTTCTACTGTTATTATACACATATGATTGTTATCACACATGTATACTGCCAGATACTAATATATACTTTCAACATATTGTACCACAGTAGCCAGAACTATAACAACAATATTATTACTTTCATGAATGTTGTTGTAAGCTACTGTCATTACCAAGGATGTCCTGCATCTCTCTGTCTCTCTGTCTCTGTCTCTCTCTCTCTCTCTCATTGCTGATTACTGTTAATTTATTATGCTGATCTGTTCTGTACGACATCTATTGCACGTCTGTGTGTCCTGGAAGAGGGATCCCTCCTCAGTTGCTCTTCCTGAGGTTTCTACCTTTTTTTTCCCCGGTAAAGGTTTTTTTTGGGGGAGTTTTTCCTTATCCGCTGTGAGGGTCTAAAGGACAGAGGGATGTCATATGCTGTAAAGCCCTGAGAGGCAAATTGTATTTGTGATATTGGGCTTTATAAATAAAATTGATTGATTGATGAATTGAAACAGTTCATCTCCTATCTCTGAGACAAACAGTTTAAGGTCACTCTTGGTAACTTCTAATCACCCACTGTCATTATGCACTATGGAGAACCTCAAGGCTCTATCCTAGGTCCTCTTCTGTTCTATAGTCACATGCTTCCTCTGGGCAGATTATTTGTCAATTACAACATTTCTTTCCATTTTATTCCAAAGACACTCAACTCTGTCTATAAAACCAGGATCCCACAACAGACTGACTTCTTCAGAAAACATCGTCTAAGATATATGTCTTATGACTTCCTTCAGCTCAGTGAAGAGATAAATAAAATAATATTATTTGGGCCACTAGACACTTCAGTATTCATTGATACATTTCCTAATTTAGCGCCTTCCATTTAGTCCATTGCTACAAACCTAGGAGTCATCTTTGATTCCAGTTTCAACAACAGTTTCAACAACTATGTTAATAATGTAGTTAAGCCCTGTTTTTTTAATCAACTTTCAATGGTTTCGAAAATCTTATTCATGATTTTATTTCCTTCAGAATTGACTGCTGTAATTCACTCTTTACCTGCATAAACAACAGAGCATGCTCCTGCCTTCAGATTGTACAAAACACTGCAGCAAGATTGTTAACTGGATCAAACAAAAGACATCACATAACCCCCTTTTAAACCACCCTGTTTTCTATTAACTTGGACTAGCACCAGTATACATCTGTGAACTTTAATGGCCCTTTTTACCTGCATGCAATCTCAGATTGTTCGACAAAAATCAATTAACAGTCCCCTGATCCAGATTTACAACTAAAGGAGACTGTGCTTTCGTTGTCAGTGCCCCAAAACTTTGGAACAGTCTTCCTGTTGATATTTGTCCTGCAACCTCACTAACGTCTTTTAAATCATTACTAAAAACAAATTACTATACACTCGCTATTCTGTTACTTTGTTTGATATAGCTTGTTTTTTTCTTTCTTTCTTTCTTTTTGGGGTGGATTTTGGTGTATTATTTTGTATCATTTGTGCAGTGCTGTTTTGAAAGGTGCTATATGAACAAACTTGTAATTATTATTCTTCAGACATATTCCACTCGCTGCACTGAGCTAAAGGTGTGAATCACAAACTGAACAACTCTGGAAAGATACCAGAAACTTAATTTATTCGAATGTGGGTCACGGTTCATTTGATTTATTGTGTAAAGCATCATGCATTAGCCTGTATCTGCTTTCTTTCGGCTCCTTATTGAAGCTGTATGATGTTTGGTGTTGCCAGATTTGAGCAAAATGTACCATAGTTGGGGTGCCAACTCCGGCCTGTGGCCCCTTGCTGCATGTAATTAGGATGTGCTGTGGTTGAGCTGTAGTTCTGTTAAACTACAGCCCGAGGATAGTAAAGTGGTTTTAATCCACTTAAAGTGATGATCTAAATCCACAAACTGCAGTGTGCAGGTTGAGGTAAATGGGGGGGACTCACCAGTATTTACAGGAGGATCCTTCTGACTCAACAGATGGGTGCAGTTCACTGGAAAAACAGAGGGAAAAAAACTGTTAATATATTACAACAACTAAAATGTCTGATGAGAAGATAGATATTCTTTTGTGTTGACTTTTTTTTTTTTTTAATTCTTGTTTTCATAAACATTCACATCAAAGCTGGTGGATGGAAGCATGACTAATGACCCAAACAAACACTACTTATAAAAGACACTTTTACTGTTAAACCGTGTGACCTTTTTTGGTGGGCGAGGCTTAGCTGGAGGCAAAACAATTCTCACTTAAAGAAGTGTGCTCTCTCAGAGGCCCAAAGTGTTCCCCTACTTCTAATTTTACA
Source organism: Epinephelus cyanopodus (assembly GCA_026686955.1). Taxonomy (NCBI): domain Eukaryota; kingdom Metazoa; phylum Chordata; class Actinopteri; order Perciformes; family Serranidae; genus Epinephelus; species Epinephelus cyanopodus. Next base: position 10,495,215 of record CM048920.1, read on the forward strand.
AATTAAGCACTGCAACTAAGTGAAAAATTTTGAAATTAGGGCAGAAAAGTGCTAAATGAGTGCATTCTTCTTTAAGTCCTCTGTAGTTGTCAGTCCATTGTACAGCGTTTTGTTTTCACACTAATTTCCTACAGCCTTACAGCAATAAAGACTTTATGATAATCTAGACCAGTAGTTTTTAAAATGTGAAGGAAACCTACAGCTGCCACTTCCTTTTAACCTCCCACATGTTCAAACATCTGTGTGGGCAGAATAAAGCAACACATTAATAATGTCGTTGTCACCTTGGCAATGCGCTTCCTCCCAGACCTGAAGAAAAAGAAGAGACAAAAATGCAGAAGTTAAAATAGATTTAATCTAGTACACTATTCCACTGATCTTCAAAGATGTGTACAAACATAATGTCAGAAGTTTGCAAAGATCTGCAGGTGAAAACTCTTTTAGTTTAATAGTCAGTAGTTTATTATTTATTAGAATAGATCACAAATTATGATTTTTAAAAGGCTGTTCAGGATTTGTTCTGTGCACATACAGGAAGTGCAGTCAGCGTTCTCAGAGTGAACATGTCTGGGCATGTTTTGGGTCTGAGTGAGAGGAAGTACAAATGATGTGCTTTTTGTCACCACGCTGACGGATGGTTTTACTGATGATGAACTGATGTTTTTGGTTCCTGTCTTGAGCCCCCGCTCACTTCCCCGCAGGCCATTCTCTCACTATACCAAACCATCCACGGGGTGGTATAAGACTTTGCTTCTATTTTGCATATTTGCTGTGTGCTTTTGTTTTTCATTTAGAGGTTTGGATCAACTGTAACTGATTTTATGTTTTTTAGGAGAGCATAAAATATAAAAGTTATTTTTTGATGTGTCTTGTACTCATTTGTGCATATTTGTTATGTTAGCATTTACAGAATGCGTTCTTATGATGCCTTTTTAACAAGGACAAATAGTAAGTCTATCAAGCAGCAACCTCCAGGACGGAAAAATGAAGCTTATGCATAATAAAGGGTGTGGGGTTAACAATGGCTTAACCCCAGTAACACAGAGTATGGGTGTAGCTGTAGTTGTCGCTATTTTCAGTTCATGAAAATTCATTGGTGAGTCGGATGCTCGGTTTTTCTTGTAAGTACAATTTGTTTTAATGGTTTTGAGCCGTTTTTTCTGCTAGTGTAAAATTAGCATTAGCATTATCACAGGTAACAATAGCTGGTGATGCACCGCTAACTAAGCTAGCAGCTGGCATTAGGGTTAGCTCCACCTTCTCGTCCAAATATGGACACTTCTGACTCAAAAAATCCAAGATGAAGACGTTAAATTTAGGGATGTCAATAGTTAATCCCATAACCGCTGATAATATTTTTGACTGGTTATATTTGTCAGTCTGTAGGTCAATTTCACTATTGTTTAGTTTACTACACTACGCACCATCGGGGTCTGGTGCCCAGCTTAATTTTGAGCCCCAAACCCCCATTAGGATTGTTAACTGATTGTATAAATCTTCTGTGAATGACGCATCCACATTTTCACAGACATGGATGTAAACTGTAGGTGCGACTTGACTGGTGCATGGAGGCATACAGCCGTGGCCCAGTAATTCTAGGTTTTCTTTTGTTTTAATTGTTTCTCTGCTCTTTGCTTTGGTTGGCTTCATCGGACCGTGACCTCCGGCATGCACTGCTTGGTTTGCAGTCGAGCATGAAGCATGGTTCAGACATTCATATTCCCCTCAGGATGAACTGAAATAACTTTGTCGATCCTCATCAGGTCAACATTTTAATGTGTCCAGTGCTTTGGTTTATGACCAAATACCTGCAGATCTAAAGACATTCACACTAGCCTCAGCTGTGTTTAATAATTATGATGTATGATTATGATGTGTGTCTGATGTGGGATGATAAAATCTGTGATTTTATTTTATTTGACATCCTTTTAGCTCACTTTACATTTAGTTGTAAATGTGCATGTTTTGGAGTAGCTCAGTTGTATAAATTCAGTTGTCTTGCTTTAACCATTTGAAACGTTTAGCAAATTGGCTTGGGTTCTTTCAAAAACATGGGAAGAAGGCAGTGAGCATCAAAAAATTAACAAGAAATTGGTAAAAAGAGAAGATTAAAAAAGCAACAACTAAGGAAAGTTAGAAACAAACAAGGAAATGACCTAAAAAGAGCTAAATTGTAATAATTCTGTAACATTTTATTAAATACACAATAATCAGAATTATAAATAAAGTTCTTCCCTGGCTTTTTCACAATCATTTTCTAAATCTATAAATTCTTTACAACTTGTGGAACATGTCATACCAAGTTGTCTTTTTTCCCATGTTTTTGAAAGAAACTGCACCAGTTTGCTCAGGACTTGAAGGTTTGATTACTTGCAAAAGGCATCTGAAAGCAGTACAAGAAAAGTGATGTCGCTCCAGGTTTCAAAGGGTTAATAAACACAGAGACTGTGTTGCAAGACGCCACAATCATTCCTGAGTCCTAAAAACCTTTCTCACCAGGCTGGTTTGACAGAAATTTGGGAAATCCCCAGCAGTACTATACTTCCACATTCCCTCATTCAAAAATCCTAGGCTATGTTTTTGGTGTTAGTGTCTGATGTTATTTACCGTACAGTCCTTCGTGTAGTGCAGGTAGTCCTTGCATTCTTTCAGAATGATGAACTGGTTGGTCACATTCTGGACCAGTTTTCGATCAAAATCAAAGTTCCGAACGATGACAGTTTTCTGGAAAATAAACACAGACAGGTTGTTTCAGTGTGGTGTTTAACTCATGCCAGCAGTCCTGTCACAAAGTGACATTAATAGATTTCATATGTTAACAGTGATCAGTGATCAGGTGGGGTTTTTCCAGAGATCATAAGCATCACATTTCATTGTTCAGTTTTAAAAAAGCAGAAAAACAAGTGGAGTTGTGGGGAGTTCCCGGTGCCTTTCAGAGAAGATGTCTCAATCAGACTCTGGGCACAGGAGAAGAAAGTGCAACTTACCAACACACTGGAACAGGATGTCACACCCAAAACACCCTGACAAACAACTGGTCAGAGTAATTTGAATCATGTACTTTTTCTTTTTACTTTTAGTACTGTTGCATGTTGCATACCTTGGAAATGAAACTAATGCCACTTGCTGCCAAGCTCAGCAGAGACTGAGGTCAACCCAGAGAGCTCTGCTGTTGTTATTTTGCAATGTATGTAGTTTAACTTTAAAGTTATAACTGCTCAGATTGTTGATTCTAACACATTATATTCCCAGCAATGAAATTACATCTGCAGCTCTCTGTCATTGTCTTTTTCTGGCATACTATATAGTATGGTATTATTGGTAATCTTTCCATTAAGTCGTTGGACTTTTCGGGTCAAAGTTGAACTTGATATACACTTAAACACTTCAGCCCTGTGAGTGAATTCACTAATCACCGGAATTAATTGAAATCACAGTAAAAAAAAATTCAGGTTGGTCCAGATTGATAAATATGGGGCCATCATCAGGTCAACGTTGTGTTCAATACTGTGGTTTATGACCAAATACCTGCAGAACTAAAGACATTCACATCAGCCTCAGCTGGACTCTGTGTTCACTGCTAATTAGCCAATGTTAGCATACTGAAGTAAGATGGGGAACATTGTAGATAACATCCCGAAAATTTTCCTTCAACAACCTCCTTTCCATGAAGAAAACAAGACGATGACGAGCTAAAAATAGATCCTGATAATAAAAACTAAGATGGAGTCTATGTTTCATTTTTGTCGACGAGACGTGACTATTGGACATTGAAAACCGAGAACGGCGTGAGCGACAGGCTGGAAAACTCCAGTAAATAGTCTGCACCAGGACGTTTCAGTAGCCAGCAGAAGCGTGTCAGCTGTTGGCGCGAGTTGTAAGCTGCAATGCAGCACTAAATAATCAGCCGTGTGTGTCTGACTGTGGATGGTGGAGCTGCTGAATGGATTTGTGGAGTTTGTCAGTTGCAGCGGTGGCTGTTAGCAGTTAGCTCAGCTCGCAGCCAATGGCCGCCAAACTTCACAGCTGATCCCCGCAGGACTCTGCTCAGTCTGGACTGGAGAAGCTTTCTGGGTTGGTGGTGTTTGACAGGCAGGTAGGAGGCTCAGTTATCTGTGAGTGTAGCTGTGCTATAAGTAAACAATCGGAACTCTGATCAGTTTTCTCTGACAGAGATGAAAGTTTAGTTTGAACCACCAACTCTGTGAGGACACGAGTTTAACAATGAACCTGGGAACAAATACTAGTTGTCTCAGATGAGTTATTTGTGGTGTCAAAGTTTTTGAGAGCATAAATAGAGATATGTTGAGCTTTTTAAATGATGATCATTAAGTGTGTGCTCAAACACTGCCGGAGCAATGACAGTTTGGAAGTATGCGGACATTATTTGTCTAAATTAAATTTTTATACAACCTGTCACCTTGATTCTTTGAATACTGGTAAACAATTACACCTGCGAAACAGCAGCCTTCAGCTTAAAGCAACGTCCACTGTACAGCCTCGCAGAGCTTTTAGCATGGCTGTAGATGTTTTAGACCATTCACAACGCAATAAAAAAAAAATAAAATCCAGATGAAGGGAGATCTACTGTATGGTACCGTATGGCAAACAGACTTTGTTCTCTTTGAAGACTTTTAATGCAAGAATTCATGATAATAATGACTGAAAGTAAGGAGCGGGAACCCTAAAATGAGAAATGAATCTGTGACACTCTCCCGTAATCTCTAACTTTCTTTACAGTTACGAGGTTAAATGCCACAGATTCATAAATGTGTCATTAAGGGAGTGATACTACTCATACTTCTTCTCATCTTCTGTTTTATCGTGCGTGATGTGTAAAATATTGCTGAACGGGATTTCCCATTTGCCCATATTCTGAATGTTATGACAAGGCAGCTCGTGTCAGCATGGGTTTTCTCCAGTTACTCCAGCTTCCTCCCACAGTCCAAAGACATGCAGGTTAACTGGTGACTCTAAATTGTCCGTAGGTGTGAATGTGAGTGTGAATGGTTGTCTGTCTCTGTGTGTCAGCCCTGTGATAGTCTGGTGACCTGGTGTGTGCTGTCTTTGGTCACGTCTCTACCCTGAGACCAATCCGGCTTGGTTGAACCTGCAGGGAGCTGAAACTCCCGCCGGCACAGCTCTCAGGGTCTCAGAGACACACAAGCCTCTCCACCACGACAAGGTAGCAGCACGAGGAGAAGAACAAAAACAACTACTGTGTCGACAAGAATTCGTGGCTGTGTGATCACCTGATCTGACCAGCTGCTGTCAGAAAACAGGTTTGCAAATAAACCTATTTGGAGCAAAGTGTGTAGGACTTACATCATGGTCCTCCCAACATGTCCCACACTGGGTTGAACTGGAGGGTCGGGACAGCTGGTAGCGGAATGAACCATCATGGAGTTGGGTCACGTTGCAGGTTAGGGCGTGTTGAGAGTCTTCTGCAGCCACAGCGACCATCAAATAATCTACAAGAGCTGTAATGATAATGAGGGATTAAGTTTCTGGTCAGTAAAAGTGTCTTTATAAGGTTCATTAAAGTCTCGTGTGGCTGTGAGCAGATTTAAAAGTGACTAAGAGCTTTTTTATGATCATATAAAGAGATTATTAAACAGATCCCTGCCCGTACAGTATGAACAGTACACACAGTAAACAGAGCTAAGTGAAGCCGAGATAAGTCAGCACTGAGATAACCTTTCGCAAAGATAAACTCTGTGGTTTAAATCAGACCTCAGAGCCTCCGAGCTGTTGAAACAACTTTCAGGTTTTATCACTGTCATGTGCAAGAAGCAGCACTCGCTGACAATGAAAACGTTTGATCCTGCCATTCCTCCAACAGTGCTGATGAAATATGTATGAAAAGAAAATCATGCAAGTAAATGCCGTAAAACTTCAGTTAGTAGCCTGAGCTATATGCTTAAATCACTAAAATCAACAGGCCTATATTTGGGACAGGACTTTAATTCCTTTCACACAAAACTGTTGCTCAGCAAAGATCAGGAAATACAAACTGCTTCTTTAAATCAGTGTGAATATATAACAGCCTGTCACAGATTACAGCGTGATGTTTAGAGGACAAATGGCAGAGCATAAAGGTCCAGGTGGAAACAAAAAACAACTCAATCATTTAAGATTTTGCTAAAAGAAGGAAATCACCTGTTGATTAATATATACAGATCCCAGGGGACATGTTTTGTATTTGGGAGCTGTTTAAATGTGTAATTAGTGGTAGATTTTATTTAGTTGTAAACTGTAAAACTATATCACTTATTTTGTTGCCATTTCTATTTTCTTAAAATAATAATGATTTTTTTTTAACTAATTTCTCATATCATCAAGAATATGATTATCACAAAAATCCCCTGAAATATTGTGATTTTTTTTTTTAGGGCCATATCGCCTAACTGTGACTAGGCTTTTCATTGAAGTTTTGTAGTAAATGAAAATCAGAGATATAAATTGTGCAGAAGTTAAAACATAGGGATAAAATACAACATATAAAATAAAATGTATATTTGTCATAGACAGGTGTACAGTAATTGTAAAGTGAATAAACTGTGATGTAAATATGATATGTACATGTATATATGTAAATGGATAAGCAGGTAATAAAATAATATGCAAAAGTATATTAAGGAAAGTTTAAGAGTCAAAGCATAACTAGATTTACCGCTCCGCTGTCATACGCCTATGCACATCAGTCAAACCACATGTAATGAGAGTAATAATGAGAGTTCACACACTCCATAAAATCCCCTCTGATATAAATAAATCGACAATGACTTTTTCCTCCGCTGATTGAAAAGTGTTTTAGTTCATTTTCGAAATCTTTGTACTTTACTCAGGTAAATATTTTACATTTTCACTCCACTACACTTATTCCATGTTATCTTAAGAATACCTTTAGGGAGTTTTTTTCCCGATAAATTTGGCTTTAGAGATTTAACTCCATGACAGCAGATAAATACTATCTGCAAAACTAGTGTCGAGATTAGCGATGAGTCATGCCATGACTAATTCTGTCATCACTAAATGCACATCAGTGAAACACACGGAGTAACGGCTGTTAACAAAAGAACACTCCAGCCCCGAGGCAGGGGAATCTGTAACAACGGAGGACGACACAAGTCAATGTGGCTTTGTCATTTATGCAAGATTGTTTTTAATTTTGAATTTCCCTTGACTTCAGGAATTTGCGGTGAACAGATGAGTCAGCTGACATTGACCTGGCGAGGGTGTGCCCAGCTTTCACCTGTTGCGAAATAGTGTATTTGGCTCAGATTATTTTCAACACACTGAGCACAAGGTGACCTTTAAAACATTTAGGAGCTCAGCCTGTCAAAGGACAGTTTTCCATTTGTTAACAAACTCCACGTTCAGACTCAAACCAACAGTAAATGAATCCAGTAGGCGGATACGTTCAACCATAAGACATAAAAACCACAACAAGGGGAGTAAAACGTCAGAAATGAACCACAGAGACAAACAAGAATCACCGCGTTGTGACTGAATGCCTCAGCAAACCACTCACAGTTACAGTATATACCCATGTCTGTCTGGAGTCATATTTAGATGACAATTCTTGAAATATGGATGTTGCTGCAAAGAAGTTACAAACTTCAAAACATGGATGCACCCTTCATATTGATATAGGGCCAAATTGCGTTACATGATGCATACCGGTGTGTATCTCTCCTGTCTCACACTCTCCGCACGGCTCCGCCCCCTCATTCACTCACAAGTTCTCCGGCAACACTTTGTAGAGCAGTAGCCTGACGTGCACCTCCCAGAAATTTAACTACGTGTCGTGCTGACGCAGACCTTCTGTCTATTTTTGTAAGCTGACACCATTTCCCTCAGTGGAAATAAGACTTTTTATTTACTGTAATTACACAGATAAGAAACAATAAAGTGTGAAGACAATAAAGCCTCCACAAAAATAGCATTTCAGGTCTTGAGTGTGATTTATCCTGGCTTCATACGAGCAGAGGAAATCTCGACTCATCGCTAGGCTAACTTATACAGTGTAAAATGCCATAGGCTTGTGCTAATGTTAGCATGTTGTATTTGTTTGGAAAACGTAGTATAAGACAGTTGTTTTGTCAGTGAACCTTGTGATTTGTAATGGAGCCAAATTGTGTAATGCTACCTCTGTTAAATGTTGCTGTTGTCCCTGGCTTCATATGAGTAGAGGAAAAGTCCACTAGCTGCTAGGCTAATATACAATGTAAAATGCCATAGGCTTGTGCTAATAACGTTTGCTTGTTTTATTTGTGGGCAGAATGTGTTTGTCTGTGAATGCTGCGAGTTATAGTGAAGCTGATTTGTGTACTTGTGTTTGAAATTGTCTCTATTAAGCCATGTTTAATGTGTGTGCAATGTGTGTTTTGAATCAACTAAACTTTACAGCACTTCACAGAAACCCAACCAATTTTATTTTGATCACAGTCTGTTTTTATAAAACTTCTTGTGACATCTCAAATGCGGCTTTAACTTGCAACTGAAAACATGTAGCCCATCTCGTGGAAACACAGAGAAGAACATTGTGTACCACCAGTCAGCCTGTAAATATCAAGATTTTTGTCCATATCGCCCGGCCCTATCATGTAGCGGCAACTTCAAAACTGTTTGTGTCTTTTTACTGCAGAGACGGCCCAGTTTTATGAAAGAGCATCCATACAGCAGTGAAATCCCTCTTTAAGTAACTCGAGACCTGCAGGTTCTGATAAAGTCGACAGATTTATGGACTGTTTGCCTTTCACTTTAATAGTTATCTAAATGTGGTGTCTGTTTATGTGTAATGGAAAAGATTACCTCATAGGGCATGAAAATGAAAACTTGCTGTAGCTGTCACCCGTGGCTCTAACAGAAACCGGTTTCTCAGTCTGGCCGAAATTTCATAGGCACAGCAAGATTTAACAAGCTCGGTCTAAAATTAAATCATGGTAAACTCATTGTGAACGGACACTGCAGTGTAACAGATGATGGGTTTGGTTTGTGCAGCATAACACAGACATGAATGAGTGAGGTCAGCTGCCTGCCACATCTATAATTAGCAGAGGCGAGAATGGTTTCCCGCCTTTTTTTCCACTTAGTCACCACTAGTTTTTGTACAGAACTAAAACCAGGAAGCCTAACCACACACACACACACCACATTACATCATCCATGTCACACGCTGTTAATCTTTACACCACAAATCAGGTTGTGTGAGGAAACATTTCTCACTGTTCGAATAATATCAGGTTAGACTGACTGTCAGCTTTATCTCAAAATGAACAGTGCTGGTTTAACACACCGCCCAACATGAATAAATGATCTACAGGTCCAGGGTGTAGGATTTAGAGGGAACTCTCTGCAGAAATATAATATTAATAAGTCTGTTTTCTTCAGTGTGAAATCACCCAACAATAAGAATGATGTTTTTATTACCTCAAGGCCCAGACACACCAAACTGACACTAGCACTTTAGTGTGTCTCTGCCAAAAAGTTATCTTGAGCACACCTCAGAGACTACAGTCGATGGCTGACTGGCATGTACGTTCTGCACCTGCGTGAGAGGAAATAACTCTCCATAGCAGCAGACGGTGGTACGCTGTCACTCAAATGAGGAAACCGTAAGACCGAAGGGACGGATCAAAAGCCCCGTTTCCACATAGTACCTCTTGAACAACAGTAACCCTTCAGACATGGTATCTAAACTAGTGCTCCTGGTAAAAAACCTCCTGAACAATGAACGCTGACGGAATCACTGAAGCAATCTGCAATCCTCACCGCTAGATGCCACTAGATCTCCGTAAATCTGACACGCTAAATACATAAATAGCCTATTTGGTGCGAGACTGAATGTGTGAACTCTCACTCACAGCCATCAAAAGACTCTTGTTATATGGTGTTGCTCAGTCAGGCGTGGAGCGCAGGAAGTGAAATTTCACAGTTTTAAGATTTAGATTCCGGTCTGTACGTAAATACGAAACATAGAAACGTTTCTATTTGCAGTCCTTTTTACCCGTTAGTGCCCGAACACAGGAACATATACTTTGTTATTTACAACAGGGGGTGGCGCTGTCAGGCAGCTTTTGGCACACATGGCATAGAAACATGGCGCCCTCCATAGACGAGGACGCTACCTATGTAGATTTAAAGGTCTCACTACAGTAACAAAACACAACCATTCTTACTTTCAGGTGATTTTGCACTAAAGGAAACACACTTATTATATTATATTTCATTTCTGCTGATACATCCCCTTTAAATCCTACACTCTGGAGCTTTAATTGGGGGTTTTATACAAGGAAGTTGCATTTAACCTGTAGGCTCAAAACTAAAATACTCTTAAGTGTCTGTTAAGTGTGGGTATTATTGCACACAGCATCAGCAGAGCACAGCAACGAGTTTACATTACATAGTACGATCGGGAATGCCACCCAACTTCTTATCTGTCATGTGACCACACACACACACACACACACACACACACACATTCAGGCTGCTGGACTAGCTCCTGGATCAGATGGAAAGCCCCAAACACCAGCAACTACTCTTCTGCCTTTTCTAGGAATAGGCTATTCAACAGAGCCACTTCCAACAATAATAATAACTTGTTTAAACATACATCAAGTAACTGAGTTAGAGTAATGAGGCTCATAATGACGATGAATGAACCCTGTAAAACAAACCACAAAGCATCTTGTTGTGGTAATTAATGTTTTACAGCATGTTAGCCTCAAATTGTTATACAGCGGCAGCTGGAAACCCCCCCACCACCACCACCGACAGGCACAGACACAAGTGCGCACTTTAACTGAGTGTGACAACTATTAGGCTTTTATGTGTAGGTTATTCTCACGTGTTTTCTGTCATATTACTTAAAAAACAGTTATCTGAATGCAAATCCGACCAAATTATTCTATTTTGTTTTTATTTTTATTAATGAAGTTAAATAATTTCCGTGTGTGCGGAGAAAACGTCCACATCCGCCTTTAACGTGATATTACTCATGCGGCTACATTTACAGATTTGTGTTTGACCGACACCAGCACCCATACAATCTGATGCAACAGCCGAATCTTAAAGTGCATGAATTCATAATGGAGTTTGGTTTGAGCGCGTCAGCTCAGCGATGTGAAGAGACACAGTTTGTGATTAACTTACCGATCATAGCAAAAAAAATCCAATAAATGTTGTTAAGCTTCATGTTGGCGGACTGAGGTTTCAGTAGTTTACTCTTTGACATCATCGGCGTTTGTTTAGAGAGATTTCCGCATTAGGCTTTTTATAGCCAAGCATCTCCCCCTCGTGACCGTTCTCGAGAAATCATGCGTTTCATGCGCTCCGCCCAAATTTCGGCTTCGCTTTCCTTTCGTCACAAGTGAACACAGCCTGCAAACACCACACTATAAAAAAAATACTCCACTACAAGTAAAAGTCTTGCATTTCTAACTTGTCTCCAGTAAAAGTATTAAAGTACAATCAGAGGTAAGAGTCAGTGTGTTGCAGTAACTGTCCCCTGCTGATGTTTGAATGAATATTCCTGCTGCATGAATGTGTCATTTTACAGTTCTAGATGTATAAGGAAGAAGTATGATAATCCTCTCAGCACATCTGGGAACATTTCATCACAAACAGTCACCATCGACACATCTGGAGACACGTGGTTTTCACTGGACAGGTGCTGGACGGAAAACTGGAATCTAAATAAGTTGTTATATAAATGTAGTGCAGTAAAAAGTGCATCATTTACCTCCACTGTAAATCAGGTGGAATATTACTTCGACATTTTCCGCACCTGCCAATCCTGGTTGGCACACGTGTAAAGAGTCGCAGCACCATCAAGAGGACAGAAGTGTTGTCAGGCTGCAATGCTGCTTTCGTTTTCTACTCGGAGCTCGGAGCTCGGAAGTGGGAATCACCTCCGAGTTGACAACAGTTTTTGCGTTGTAGTTGAGACCGTGGGTGGCCAAGTCGGAAAAAACACGCCCGGAGTATAGACAGCTTCAAAACCATCATGCACTCCAAGTGATGAAAGCCACACAGATGAGGCTGACCTAATGTAAAACAAATAAGATAGAATTGCTATAAACAGTAGCAGAGTGAATACTCACTATGGATGGGACCGCAGCCACTTCCTAAGTTGAATTCCTAAGTTGATGCGGTTGCTCCGAGTTTCCAGTGATCTCAGGGTGCGTTTGAGTTCAAACGTCCCACTGGGAACTGGTCATTTCCGACCTCCGAGTACAAAACGAATGAGATGAAGATGAATTATTTCCTTGTGCTCTTTTTCTTAATGGAAAGTCCCTGCCTTCAGATTTTTGGAGGTATTAGGATCGCTCAGAGAACACAACATTGATTTATTTGGCTGTAAATGTTTCTTTATGCCTCCTGGAGGTGGGGGTGAGCACAGAGGGTAATATTGCCTCTTTATTAGGGACTGTTCTTTACTCATCAGAGGAGGCTGGTGGCTGGGCTGGGACTTTTTTTTTTTTTTTTTTTTTTTTTTTTTTTTTGACCCTCCCTGGCAGTGGTTGGCGTGAAATTGTTCTCGAGCATTCAGGATTCATATCTAATCGCCCTCAGTTGTCCATGGGGCGTCAAGGTCTGATTCTGACATGAATCGCCTTCGTGTGGATTTGTTTGAGGTATCCACCTCAAACAAATCCACACGAAGGCGAGGTTGCGAGCCTGGGACCCACACACTTTGGGCATCCGCCTTCTCCAGCGGCACCATGGAAGACTCCCTGGCACTACATGTTTTTCACTGAGCCTCCTTGACTGACTGGTGGAAAATGAATGACCCTCCCTGCACCATAAATTAGCAATTACATTTCTTATCTTAAATATTTAAAAGTTGATGATGAAGTCCTGGAATAACTTTATAAATTTCATAAATGTATAATATATTTTGTATATGAAAACTGCCAAAAATGTATCTCCAAAACTGATTGCGAAAATGTAATAATCATCAAAATTTTGGGACGTGTGTTTTCTTTATAAATCAGTGGTAAAATAAATACAGAATCCAGACATTTAAAGCTGTATTTGCGAATATGATGTGTCCAAGAACTGTCAACAAAATTTAAAATACAACAATAATTCTTTTTTTTTTTTTTTTTTTTTTTTTTTTTACAGTTTCTGGCTGTGATATATGGTGCCATTTTAGCCATTTTTATAGAAAAAAAAATGTTGTCCTGAATTAAAAAAAAAAAAAAATCACAAACAATTTGGCTACAAAGTAGCCAAAATTTTAAATTTTAGACATTTTCTAATATATAATAATTTCATAATATACTGTGGCCATAAAAACCACCACAATCTATCTCCAGAGATGATCGCCAAAATTTGGAAAATCACCAAAATTCAGGAGGCATGTTTTTCTCTTTATAGAAGTCAGCAGCAAAAATAATTATATAATCCAACCATTTAACATTGTATGCCCCTCCTCTAAGCCAAGATATAAAAAAAACCTTAAATCCCTTCCCAGTGCTTAAAAAACAATTTGACATGCCTCCCTCTTTCTGCACCACCCCTCCCCCCGTAAGTAATGACCAGTCCCTTACTTCATATTGATTTGAGTACTTTTTTACGGACAAAAAACTTTAATATTAAAATCTATCTGTGATTAAAAACATATATGTAATAATATAACACTTTAAAATGAGCCTTTCTGCATAAAGAGTAGGCCTATTTTTACTCATAGTACTTCAATTACTTTTTTGCTGATTCTGTACTTTGACTGTTTTTAAAATTCCAGATTTTTACTTTTACAGACTATTTTCAGAGTGCTGTTCTGGCACTTTTTCTCAAGTGAAGGGTCTGAGTAGTACTTCTGTTTCATAGCATCGTAAAGTTGCAGCAGTGTTAAGACTCAGCTGCCTCTGGGCTCGTTATGTCCTGCAGAAATCTGAGCTTACCGGTGATGAGAAAAAAACTCCAAGAGAGCCAGCAGTTCCCCGTCAGGTTCATGATGACACGAGTACAGACTGTGGAGGAGCCTCCCTGATAACAGACTACTCTTAGTGATTAAAAAATTAAAACAATACTGAGGACGATGGGAGCGTGCTCTCTCACGTCGCAGCGGGTTTTTTGTGATGCCTTGTTTCGCATTTACCAAACTTACATAGAGCCCATCGACCCACCTCCAGCCGGGGGACTTCCACCCGGAGGGCGCGGCACTACCCTGCACGAGTCCGGGGGAACTCCAAAGGAATGTTTATTTTTTCATGTAGAGTCCAGCATTTCTTTAAAGTGAAAGCGAAACGTATGCTTACTTAGTGTTTTTGAGTCAGTGTTGGGAAAAAGTATAAAAGTGCTTTACTTCAGTAAAAGTACCCACTCAACAAACCAGAAATGCTCCAGGTAAGGTTTTACAAGTACAAGTGCTGCATTCATAATCGATTCCTAAGTAAAAGTGCAGAAATACTATCAGCAAAATGCAGTTTAAGTATCAGCAATAGCGCAAACGTGCCCACTATCAGCTTCATGTAGCCTTAAAGTATCAGCAGAACCGACGTGTCACCTTAGTTACTGTACACTTTTATTTTTACTGTTATTTCCATTCGTTTAAATTGCACATATAAAAAGTCCATGGATAAAAAATGCATCATGCATCACAGAGAGATGCATAATTGACCTTGTTTGCACTTGGAGGTGTCCTGTTAACAGTTTTACAGTAGCTGCATGTATCAGTGTTCTCAGCCTCACGCAGTAAAAGCATCAGAAGTTTTCTTAGTTTTATGTAAAGTGTAAACAGTAAAAGTACACGAGTATTCTCAGTAAACTACAGTTACAGATATCTGTAATTCAATTTTGACTAGGCAAAATCTAATTACAGATATCAGCAATGATGTCACTCAAAACGATAGTCAACTCGTCACACATCGTAAATGACAATTGTAGATATCTGTAATTCAGTTTTGACTAGTGATTAAATGTTGAAACGGCTTGCCATAGAGCCTCCGTATCTGTAGATGTTCTATGCCTGAGCAGCACTGCTCACGCAGGCAGTGTGGCCACTCTAACCTGTTGACACAGGTGCTGAAAAGACAAGCAACAGGTTCAATGATGCACATGTGTTGCTCACATGCAGCGTGGCCGAGGCCTAAGTGTTTAGGTTTGTTTTGTGTTGTGTTGTTTTCAGTGTGTATTTGTGATTGATAGTGATTTTATTTTACGCACGCAAAAGTGAAGTGTCACACTTCACCTTTACACCCACACTTCAATTGTGTAAGATTTGGGGGGATTTCTGAAATTTCTCTTGCTAAGAATTCCTTTTGTGTTCATCGTTAAGGACGTTTTAACACAAGGGAAGTGAACACTGCTCTCTCTTGGGTGGCAGTCGATGTTTGTTGGACAAAAAAACCCCCAATAATAATAATTTTAAAAATCATTTAAGCTTTCACTTTAAAAATAAAAGTACATATTTGAAGAATATTTCAAGATAAGAGGAGAGGTTGCAGCCTTTGAGTTGCTATTCCAGTGAAATGTTTTTTTGCAGCATAAGGAATTTTACGAAGATATGTGGGGTTAGTTGCCCAGACAATACTACCTAAGACGTGCATATATTAGACTATGATATTATGTTTAAAAAAAAACACAAGATGGATGAAATAAAAGATTTATTTTTCTAATAATTCCCAAAGATCTTGTGACCTAATTGCAAATAAAACTAGTAAAGCCGCTCCATGTTACAAACTGGTGTAACTGGCACACTGCTTAATGTAAATGCCAGTGTTTGGTTTGTCCATTCTGGGCTACAGTAGAATACTACTACAGTACTACTACATGTATAAATTTGATCGAATACAACTATATTTGGGGATATGAGCCATGAGAACACTGTGAAAACAAAAGGAAATTAAAGGTTTTAAAGCAAGTTAATGACACAGGACCACACTTAGATAATATGTTTTTAATTATTCCATAAACAATTTGTTTTGGCGCCCACAGTTGGTAATCCAGCCTTCAATTAAACCACTATCTAGCGCTCTAATACAGAGTGGTACTCTCTCAAAATTTTAAATGAATGTGATGACAGAATATTTACTGACACCTCACATCTAGCTGACTGATGATTTAAATTGTTAATTTACTGCATGGAGTCTGGTGGGGACAAACACAGAGTCACGGCACCACCCTCTGGACACCAGCAGAACTGACACATTCAGGAGTCAACCACAGGTGGTGTTCTTCCTGGTTATTAAATAATGATTGTTTATATTCTGGATTAATCTGCTGATTACTCTCTCGATGAATCGATTGATTGTTTGGTCTGTTAATGGCCCCGAGCCTCAAGTGACCTTCACATTGTTTGTTTAATCTCATTATTATTAAGCATTGTCACCTCACAGCAAGAGGGTTCCTGGCTCAAACCCCAGTGTGGTGGGGTCAAACCCAGGGTGGAGGAGCCCTTCTGTGTGGAGTTTGCATGTTCTCCCCGGGTCAGCGTGGGTTTCTCCGGGCACTCCAGCTTCCTCCCACAGTCCAAAGACATGCAGGTTAATTGGTGACTCTGAATTGTCCGTAGATGTGAATGTGAGTGTGAATGGTTGTCTTGTCTCTATGTGTCAGCCCTGTGAGGGGGATATATTGGCAGAAATGGAAATTAATATAGTGTTTTCTTTAGAGAATAATCACCTGAAAATAAGAACTGTTTTTGTTACCTTAGAATGAGCTGTTTATACCCACATAGCATGGAAGGAGCAGGGCCTCGTCTAAGGAGATCACCATGTTGCACCAATATTTTATGTGATGATCTCAGATGGCCTGGGTTTTGGCCTCAACTCACAGGGGCCGGTTCAGGTTGTGATTGTTTTTGCGGCATCATGAGAGCCCTGCGAGACATTTGTGTTTTTGCGTCAGCCACTGTAGCCAGAAACCCCAAAAAACAGATTTGATATCATCCATCCATGTGTTTTCTAACCAGTTATCCTCTTGAGGGTCTCGGGGGGAGCAGGAGTCTATCCCAGCTGACACTGGCCGAGAGGCGGGGTTCACCCTGGACAGGTCACCAGACTATCACTGGGCTGACACATACAGACAGACAACCAATCATGCTTACATTCACACCTACGGGCAAGTTAGAGTCACCAGTTAACCAGCATGTCTTTGGACTGTGGGAGGAAGTTGGAGTACCCGGAGAAAACCCACGCTGACACGAGGAGACACACAGAAGGGCCCCCCCTCACTCAAGATTCAAACCAGGAGCCCTCTTGCTGTCATCAGGAGGTGGAGGGAATGGTAGATACATGGATGGATTACTGAATGGGCCTATACTGGGTACAGGCCCCCAGGAGCCCTCCTGGCCTTCACACAAAAAGGAACTGCAAAGAGACCCAAAACACATATGATCAATAATCTTATATCTTCCACACTGGACCTTTAAGTACACACATGAGTAAATGCACTTTGCGACACCACAGTGCGGCAAATATCTCTTCGTATTTCCGCAGCTGATATCAAATTATCAGGGATGATCAAAACTGGCGTCTGTTTATTTTATCATGAATTATTAATTAGGTGTGTTTTCAGCTCTGTTCACATCCAAACACTGTCATGATGCGGCATTACAGGAGAATGAAGCCTCACAGGTGTGTATGTGCTGCAGAAACACACCTGTGTGTGTGTGTGTGTGTGTGTGTGTGTGTGTGTGTGTGTGTGTGGCGCGCGCGCGGATTCTTCCTCTTTTCTCAGCCCGATGTCTCAGTCATTGAGGCTGAAGCAATTACACGCCTCACCGCTCCGGTTATGAGTCATAGCACGCAAATGACCGCCGTTCCGCTCCTGCCGCTCGCGCGTCTGCACATATCTGCCGTGTGATAGGGCGGAGGAGCTGCCCGCAAACAGCCCGAGGAAAAAAATTCATTCACAGAGAAGCCGGCGGTGGTTATTTTTAGGGTGGAGGAGGTGACAGGCAGAAGAAGCCTTTTTGCAAACATTCCCACATCGCTTCGCTCCACCTTGAATTAACGCAGGGTATGTCAGCGTAGAGCCGTGCGTAAAAGAAGCTGCGTGCGACGCCGCGGTAAGGAGACGCTTTACGGGCAATTTCACCTCATTTCTGGAGGAAAAATTTCCACTCTGCTGATTGCAAACGACGCAGCCGGCGTTCCTGGTTTCCTGCTCAGACGGTGTCGGTGCATCGGATCGGGTGGTTGTCTCCGCTGAGGACGCGTTTGTTGGTTTTATTGCTGTTGGTGTTATTTGGGGGAGCGAGCCGCCTCCGTCAGGTGCAGAGCAGAGTCACAGCATCACATCCGCCCAGCAGAGGTAAGAGACAAACACACAGACAACACAGATGACCGGCGGTGACACACAACACCGTTTAACACCGGTTTAATGAACACACACACACACACACACACACACACACGGCCTGATGGCTAATATGAATCCAGAAACGTCGATCACACCTGAGCCGGCGCGCCAGTGGAGCCCCATTATATTCTTATCCATAACCACCTTAAATTAAGCTTTGTCCCATCATATAGGAGTACATACATACATATATTCTAATCTCCTACAGGCACCCGTAGTGTCCCTGTGGCGCTTGTAATTGATCATTATGTATTGATTTAATCATATGTTGTCTGCAGCACCTCCATCATGTTCCAAACTCTGATTATATTTGTGCTTTATTGGTGAAACGTGTCGGTGATAAAACCCCAATAAAATACAATGTTCCTCTGATATCCCATAATAATCTCACAGGTGCAGCGTGTCTGTGGCTCTCTGTGGGGTGCTGAGCCTCTATCGGCCTCGTGATGATGTCTTAATCTGCTGTAGTGTGTCTGTAATACCTCATCTCCCTACAGGAATGTATGGAGGCTCTGTTGTGCTGCGCAGATGTGAATTCTAATCATGAATCAAACTTCATAATGTCAGATATTTTAGGGCGTGTGTTATCTGAGCCTGTATCTCCATATGGTGCTGATATGGTGTCCGTGCTGCTGTGTTAATACCTCCATATGTTGGTCCTGTAGCACTGTGGTTTTATGTGGTGTTACTAAGGTGGGATTCATGCTGCGTCTGTGACTGTCTTTAGTGTCCCTCTGGGTGCTTTAATGTCTCGGTAATGTCCTCCTGAGACCTGAACTTTTGTTTGGTATGCCTTTTAAATTTCTTCCATCTATTTGGGATCAGTAGGACCTTATAAGTATAAAAAAAACCTAAACATTCCCAATGATAGTAAAGTCTTGATGTCCTCAAAGAAACGTTAAACACTCCCAATGTCTTCAAACGAGTGCTTCCTGATTAACAGCACATTCGCATGTTACTGTTGCAAAAATTGGACAAATTTGTTGCCATATCAAACTACAAACATTATTGATCATAAATAAACCAATTCAACCATATGTGATCAGGCTTTGGACCTTGTCCACTTTTGTGTCGGGATCGGCTGCAGACTGACTTGGCAAAGATGGATGCCATCTTGTTTAAACATGGGTTAGTGTATTGTGCTCTTACTACCACTAGATGGCACAAATAGTGTCCATGAATGAGGGCAACAGGTCTAAGTTAAAGCTGCAGTAGGTAGAAAGCTTGAAAACGGTTGATTTTTGAGTCTCATCTGAGTTAGGTTTCATGTGCCCCTCCTACCAGACGAGCACGTGAGTATTTTATCCTACCTGGTTCTATTTCTCCCTCACCGCGCAGCAGCCCTCATCATCCCTCCCTCGTGGCCCCGCACATACCCCGAGGCTCGGCTCTCCCTCTCCGCGAACAGCCCTTGGCTCCGCTCCCACAGCCAACCCTCGTGCCCTCCGGCCGGGCCCGGGCCCCACCTCACCCTTCCCTTCCCTCCGGGGCTCCGGGGAACCGAGTTCTGTCTTACTTTTTTTGGGTTGTTTAGCCATGTAGGCAGTTGCTGTGCTGGGATAGCTATTCTACCTGGTGCACTGTTCGCCATTGCTGCTTTCTCTTCCCTTCTGCCGGCGGCACGGGAACGCACATATGCAGTAGAACAGCCAATAGGATCGCAGTGGTCTGAGCTGACCTTTGATTGGTTGATGCACATCGGCACGATACTGATTCTTTAGAGGCTGAACACAGAGCCATGGTGAGTTGCAGAAACCTATTGTTTGTCTCAGACCACTTGATTTACATTATGCTTAGAGGATATTATGCAATTTTTACTCAATTATACCAAAACAATGTTTCCCACTGGAGCTTTAAGTAGAACGAAAGATAAGTTCAAGTAAATCCAAGATGTGGTGTCCTCACGTGAGGATATTTTCTATCCTATATGTTCATAGGGAGTTGAATAACAGTTATTTTTTAACATTTTAGTTTGCATTTCTCGTTGCTGTAGGCTGAAAGTGATTATTTCCAGTTGTTGAAATACGAAGCCTTTAAACTCAAAATAAAAGTTTTAGCATTCCATCAACTAAAGTGTGCGTCATACGTCTACGAGCTGGCACCCTCTCCTACATTTTGGTGAACCTGAATAGTCAACACATTCTCATTTGGACCTCGTCACATATCAGTGTTTGGTCATGGAGCTTCCACGTCCAGATACGACGTGCAAGGTACCCTGGGTCTGTCTGTTGTTGATGTTCTGGGATGCAGTGTCAAGTTCTGCCTGTTACATGCATTGTCTGTTTTCAAAATACACTTCTGTTTTCACAGGAAATGTACGTTTGCATACAGTCTCTTTCAAAGTAAAAGCACTACGTCAGCATAACAATGCAAATTGACGTTTAATTTCCTCCAACAACACACACACACACACACACACGTGGTCGGGTTTAATAAAAAGAACAGATTTTGGCTTTATAATTTTACGGGATGCAAACACAGCACTCCTGGGTAGAAGTTGGTGTCTCCTGCCCACCCTACTCAGGCTTTCGCCGCCTTAACTTTTGTTCTTGTCCGGCCGTGTTTCCCACTGACTGCATACCATGCCTATGTTAAAGAATAGCTTTTTTCATCAGTGTCTGATGCTGCAAGTCACTGCCCAAGCCTTGGATTTTGACTGTGTGAGACTGTTTAAATAGTGGTGGCCAGAGACCTCAAATGACTACAACGAAAAACGTAAGACAACGAGAAAGAAACACAAAAGGACAAAAAGATGCATAACAACTACAAAGAGATGCAAACCCACCTCAAAGCCTGTATGTCTTGCACAGGTGATGGTGCCCTTTGCATATCTGTGTCCAGGGGCCCATTGTCCCATGGCTCACCTCATGGCTGATCCAGATGTTCAGGAGGTTTTTACAGGGAGCTGAATTACCCACAGAGGTCTCTTCCTCTCCAAAACAAATAAACCAGCTGATTAAAACTAGTCGAAACACTGATTAAAACAGTTTCACGTTAATTTCCGACGTTGCTTGTCACATAGGGGCTTCTTACTACGGTGGCTGACGTCAAAATGTGAATGTCCCTATCTAGAGCTTGTGTTTGGTTTGTCTGTTTTGGTTACTGTAGAAACATGGCGGTGCAACATGGTGATCTCCATAGACAAGGACCTGCCAGGCCCTTAAGAAGTGTGCCAGGCTCTGAAGCCAATTTTTGTAGCGGCCAAGCAATGTAATTACACCGTCATGTGATGCCCTGCGGCCCAAAAGGCTTCTTCCCATTGACTTACATGGAGAAAGAGATGTCTGTAAATCAGTGAATATTTTTTTAGAGCATCACAATCCTTCCAAAATGATTTGTTTCACTATTGGGATTAAGTCCATTCAGTCTGATAACATTTGGAGAGTCTAAAAGAGCCACATGATTGAATCAGTTTATCCTCATTCAGGTTCACAGAGCACTTAATCAGAAGTATTCAGCTCGGCCAGCTGAACTCTCTTGTGCGCCTGATCTGCGGGCTGCACAGTGCAGACGCAGCGCTGATCATCCAGGTGATTTTAAAGGCGTCAGATTAACCATTTTGGCTTCATGCACCACTAAGCACCTTTCATAGGAATGAATGTTGTCCCGTCTTTAGTGTTGTATCCAGGTGTCTTTATACATCCATCAGACATGCTCCATATGTAGATATAAACGTCTCATTCTAGGGTCACGAAAAACAGATTTATTATATTATACTCCATTTCAGCCAACAGATCCCCCTAAACCCTGCACACTGGAGCTTTAAGTGGCCTTAATGTGATTTTTATGGTGTTGCTGGAGCAGTTGTGGACTGTAACTAGGTACTCTTACTAAAGTACTTGAATATTTTAATATAATGCCACTTTCTACTTTTCAGAGGGAAATATTTTACTGCACTACAATTATTTGATAAATAGTTACTTTTCAGGTTGTTTTGAATACATGTCCTAAAATGTAATGTGTGACATATTTCATTAGATTACTCAAGTCAAGTAACTTATTTTAAATACTTTGGATTACTTTTGGAAGACCTCAAAATCAGGTGCACACTGTATGCAATTTTTTTGCCTCTGTGCGGGCAATAGCTGAGGCATCATGTGCTCGGGTTGTTCGTCCGTCCATACATCCATCTCTATGTCCGCACATAAGGACGTCCCAACCTCGTGAGATTAAGGTCAAAGTCACTATGACCTTGTCTGTCTCAGTCTTGTGAACGCAACATCTCGAGAATGCATCGAGGGAATTTCTTCAAATTTGGCACAAACGTTCACTTGGACTCAACAATTAACAGAT
This sequence comes from Epinephelus cyanopodus, assembly GCA_026686955.1. Taxonomy (NCBI): domain Eukaryota; kingdom Metazoa; phylum Chordata; class Actinopteri; order Perciformes; family Serranidae; genus Epinephelus; species Epinephelus cyanopodus. The sequence goes on from CM048920.1 coordinate 10,517,823, forward strand.
TGGATTTTGCTGGTCAAAGGTCACTGTGACCTTGCATCTGTGTCATTCTTGTGAACAGATATCTCAAGAACACCTTCAGGGAATTTCTTTAAACTTGACACAATCGTCCACTTGGACTGAAGAATGAACTGATTAGAATTTTGGGGTCATAGGTCAAAGGTCAAGGTCAGTGTGACCTCGTATAATATGTTTTTGGCCATTACTCTTCAAAACAAAATTTTACACAAATTTCTATAAGGATAAAATGATGATGGGAGGACATTTTATATCCAAAAAGTGAAAGGTCAGCTTCACTGTGACGTCATAATGTTCTGCTTAAGACTCTTTTCTTGCCATTATTTAACGTCCTATCTCAGGAACAGAAGGAGAGACATTTGATCAGGTACTTTCTTCGTGATACTCATCTTGGTGAGCCACCTTGAAACTGTGCTGATTGTATAGCTCCTCTGTGTGTGAAGCATCCATGTTTTCACAGCCATGGATGTAAACTGTAAGAGAAACTTGACTGGTTAGTGGAGGCGTACAAACCGCAGAGCCTTAATTCTAGTTTATTATAACCTTTCTATTAACATAAAACTGTAACCATGATCTTCCCTATTCTTATCCAAAGTGCTTTTGTTGCCTAAACCGAAGACAGGAGTCTGGATGCAAACCCGGGGTTCTGGTGTCACAGTCCAGCACTTTATAGACTCTTGTTTAATTCATATTTTGATTTTTCATCGTGCTACATAAGGTCTGTTTCCACTGAAGAAGTTCCTGGTACTATTTGGGGGGCAGGAACTTTACAGGAACGTCCTCTCGCTCGGCCCTCTCAACCGCCGTGTCTCCACTGAGAGGGCGGAGTAGGAGGAAGGTTCCTGTAAAGTTACCGGGCTCTGGATGTGACATAATCATTGCGCGACCATTTTGACCGGGGTGACGCAGCAATGAAACAAAGAAAGAAGAAGAACAACAGCTTTTCCTCTTACGATTCCTTTTAAAAATGCGACTCCTCGTCTGCTGAGTTTTAGAAATACCGTTGTTTTTTTTTGTCACTTTCTGTTGACGTCACATCCCGCCTTGAGTATATCCAATCAGCACCAAGTAAACCCCAAGCCCCACCCAGGAGTTTTTCAGGGCTGTTTTGAGTACCTACTCCAAGGCAGGGACTTGTTTAGCCCCTGTAATAGTTCCAGAACCTGCAGTGGAGACACGCACCAACGGCCCAGCCCACCCCGAAGTTCCTGCGGTGGAAACGGGCCTATAGTAAATACCTCTGTGAGTAATCCACAAACCTGGTCCTACAAAATGATGATCTGATTGTTTGTGTGATTTTATGGTTTTTATGGTTTGTTAGCCCATACAGGATGGGCATTGGCTAACTGTGTGCATGAGACATTAATAAAAAACTCATTCATTGTAGTGGAACGGAGGTATAAAGTGCATGAGATTAAAATATTCAAGTGCGAATACATGAAATTTGTACTTGAAGGATTACTTCACTCACAAAAAAAGCATTTGTAAATCAATTAGTCATGCCGTCCTTCCATTCCTTTCATTTTCATCCACTTATCCGAAGCTGCGGGGGCAGCAGGTCGAGCAAAGCACCCCAGACGTCCCAAAGTACTGAGCATACGACTGGATAAATACCTTTTATGACAGTTTGGAAATTAGTGTTTTGATATAACTTTGCTGTTGTTAAACGTGGTTCCTCGATCAATCAATCAATCAGAGTTCAAAATTAACTTTTTTATCGCAAAATTTACCAGCCACTCAATAGATTACTATTGTTTGTTGGCCAGTGAGTGAAGCAAATCTAGCAGGCAAATGCATATTTTGAGCATTAGGCTGGTGGCTGGTGTTAATATCCAACCCTGCAATCAATAGATCAATATGTTTGCCGTATTCTGTGAAGGCATGCAAGGAAAATAAAGTTGTCATTTTTTTCCAACCTGCTCCATGAAATAGCCATTTGCACTTGTGCAGTAAATGAGCTGAATACATTCCACCACTGATGATTTGTCTTTGTATTTTTGAGGTAAATCAATAGTGGCTGTTGTTCAAGTTCAACTGAGCGTTTGTCTTATATTGAAGAATACATGTTTAAAAGAGAAGATGAGTGTGATCTGGACTCCTGAACAACAGATAACATAATGAGTCTTTAATAGAGAGCAGAAGCACCAGAGTGACAGATGGTGCGTGAGACTTCATTCAATTTGAGTTCAGAAACTGACAGAAAGATTTCTCTAAAATCACTCGACATGCTGCAGAAAGTCAGCTTTCTTTTGCCAAATGAGTCACATGATATGAATATCCAGAGATTATGAACGTTCATCCACAATTTGAATCATCATTTCAGAATAAATTTCCTAGTCTCTTTTTTCCTCCCCCGGTGGCTGACGGCGAGGATGAGTCTCCACTGAGACAGCCATCCACGCTGCATCGAACCCAGCGGGATCTTCAGCTGTGACTCATCTGCCGCTCACACTCGTTCAGTCCTCACACACTAACCCTTCACACCGACCTCTGCCTGTCTGCAAGGTCGACCGCAGAGCAGCTTAGGCTTTTTATTTGACTTGACAGGTGAGGTCTAACAGCTAATGTTTGTTTGCACTGGGTCTCTGCTGAACATGCTGCAGGTTTGTTTGTGCCTGAGTCATTCGGCTGCAAAGCTTCTCAAATGTCGGCTCTCTAGTAACAAAGAGGAGCAGCAGCGTTTGTGCAGTTGTTAACTCATCTGACAGGTTTTTATCGCAGCTGGAGGTCAGAGAAGTGTCCCCGAGGAAGAACTCATCTGAAGTGAAAAAACAAAACCTGTTAAACTGTTAACTGTCTGCGACACGAGAGTCATTAAAAAGCCACCTTTGAATTCAGAGCGCAGGTTTTGTTGGTATATTCAGGGAGTTTTATTTCCACAGCTGCAAAATGTTTTGTCTGCCTGCTGTTAGGTGTATACGTGAAAATACAGCGTTTGTTTGCCTTGTGAACAGTTTGTTGTACAACCTCGATTCTGAAAAAGTCTGAACGTTTTGTATAACATGAACAAAAACAGAATGCAATGAACTGCAAATATTTGAGCCATATTCAGTTGAATACAATACAGAGACAAGATATTTTATGTTCACACTGAAAAATAGTTTTTTCGTAAATATACACTCATTCTGAGTTGATGCTCCAACACATTGTAGTAAAGTTGGAGCATGTTAACCACTGTGTGACATCACCTTTTCTTTATACAACACTCAGTAAGTGTTTGGGAACTGAGGACACAAACTGTTGAAGTTTTGAAAGTGTAATTCTTTCAAGTTTTTACTTTATGTACAACTGTGTTGTCTCAATAGTCCGGGGTCGACGTCGTATTTTGTGCTTCATAAAGTTCCACACACATTCAGGGGGTTAACACATGAGCACAATGTGTCTCATTGTCTCGCTGGAATAAGCAGTGACGTCCCTGAAAAAGACGTCGTCTAGATGGCACCATATGTTGCACCAAAACCTGTATGTACCTTTCAGCATTCATGGAGCCTTCACAGGTGTGAAGTTACCCATGATGCCATGGGCACTAACACACCTCCATGCCGTCACAGATGCTGGCTTTGAGCTTTGAGCTGGTAACAATCTGGATGGTCCTAGACGACAGGACGTCTATGATGGACTGGTCAGACCACTTTGTGTCAGTCTGTCTCAGATGAGCTCAGAGAAGTGGGCGGAGCTGTTTCTGGATGTTGTCGATATCTGGCTTTTATTTTGCATGATAGAGTCTGAACTGTCATCTGTAGATGCAGTGATGTGTTTACTGACAGTGGTTTTCCAAAGTGTTTCTGAGCCCATGTAGTAATATCCTCTATACAGTCATGTTGGTTTTTAATGCAGTGCTGCCAGAGGGGTTAAAGATCATGGGCATGGAGCTTTTTAAGGATGCCCCTTTCATACCCAGTAATGACATTTGTACCAGTTAATCTGTTTACCTGTGGTGTACTCCAGGTGTTTTTTGAGCATTCAACCACTTTTGTCTTTTGTTGCTCCTGTCCCAACTTTATTATAACATATTGCAGACAAGTGTTTTTGCAGAACATGATGATGTCATACTGCAGTTGACCTTTGACCTTTTGGATATGAAATGGCATCACTTCATGATTTTATCGTATTAGGGATTTGGGTGAAATTCCAGAATTATGGCCAAAAACATGTTTTGTGAGGTCACAGTGACCCTCGACCTTTGACCACCAAATTCTAATCAGTTCAATCTTGAGCCCAAGTTGTCGTTTGTCCCAAATTTGAGGAAAGTCCCTCAAGGCCTTTTTCAGATATCACATTCACAAAATGAGACACACACAAGGTCAGACACACTGACTTCTGACCTTTGACCACCCAGGCCTAATCAGTGCATTTATGACTTAAGGTAGATGTTTGTGCCAAATTTGTAGAAATTTTCTCAAGGTGAAATGGTATGTTCACAAGAATGAGATGGCCTCAAGGTCACAGTGACCTTGTCCTTTGGCCACTAAAACCTAATCAGTTCATTCTTGAGTCCGTTTGTGCTGAATTTGTAAACACATTCTTGAGATATTGCGTTCACGAGAATAAAACACGATGAGGTTGCAATGGCTTTGACCCATGACCTATGAAAATCAAGTTCAAGTTTATCATTGAGTCCAGGTGGATATTTGTGTCAAAGATTGCAAAAATTCGAATTCATGAGAATGGGATGCACAGACGGACAGACATCCCAAAAACATAATGCCTCAGCTATTGCTAGCGCAGATAATTAACCCAATAAACAACCTGATAGCTTTTGTCTTACAGCAGTATAGAGGTAGTGAAAAACACACGTACATTTGTACAATGCGTCGGTGGTCACCACAGTAGTAGGCTGACATTTCACAAGCTGGACATTTATTTGTGGTCCCGCCCCTTCCTCTACGTAGAACACATAGTGGCCATTAAGAGTGAGAAGTGTCCAACATTCCACACTCACCAGGATTTAGTCCCTGTCTCAGGAAAACCTTCTGTTTTTTCAAAGAAAGCAGAGGAGGGTGCGCACTTCTTATTGGCCCTGAGTAGCGGAGCTTCCTGTCAGGCATCATCCAGCTCCAAGAATCTCCAGCAATCAGCAACCCAGACTACAATTTTAAAATTGCACAGGTGTAAATTTCACCCTTGTCCTGATGGATTTTCATGATGCTGATTGTGTTTTTTTCTCTCTCCAGATGGCAAAGGCAGACCAGCGTTTCGGCCAGCGGGACGGCTCGGACCAGAACTTTGACTACATGTTTAAGCTGCTGATCATCGGCAACAGCAGCGTCGGGAAAACCTCCTTCCTGTTTCGCTACGCCGACGACTCCTTCAGCAACTCCTTCGTCAGCACTGTAGGCATCGACTTCAAGGTGAAGACGGTGTATCGCAACGACAAGAGGATCAAGTTGCAGATCTGGGTGAGGATGGATGGAATTATGTTTGACATAGGTCTGATTACATGGAGATAATCTGAGTTTCTCATCAGGAGGAGGTGATGGTGGATGAAATATCTGCTTTTTGTGGTACTATCCCGGCAGGAAATGCATCAGTGTCACTGTTAAAAAACAATCACTTTGATGTCTTAAAAAAAGAACCACTTTTCATGACACTGTCCTGGCAGGAAACATAGTGATGTCTCAGTAAAAATACAATCGCTTTTCTTGGCACTATGCCGTCTGCAAACGCAGCGATGTGTTGGCAAAAACACAGCAGCTTTTTGTGGCTCTATCCTGACTGGAAATGCATCTATTTCTCAATAGAAACTAAACGCTTTTCGTGGCATTATCTCTGCTGAAGATGCAGCGACGTCTCTGTATCTGGGCTGGAACCACAGTGATGTCTCCATAAAATAACGCCAATGTCTTCGTAAAAAACAATCAGTTTTCATGGCAGTATCCTGGCAGGAAACACAGTGATGTCTCTGTATAAAACAACTGCTTTTCATGACACTATCCTGGCTGAAAGTGCAGTGATGTCTTGATAAAAAACAATCGCTTTTCTTTGCACGGTCCCTTCTGAAAATACAACAATGTCTCTGTACGGAAAATTTCAACACACAACATACACAACATACAAATATAACACATCCTTGGTTTACAGAAACGAACAATGCCAACATTTATTCTGGTGACAGTGTACCATAATATACATAAACACAACATATGTCATGGTATAATAGAGAGAGTGATGCAGAGTAACATGATGTTCTGCTCTCAGGCAACAACAAGCTGCTGGGAGGAGAATAAAAGAAAAGACAGACTTCTGGTTCTCTACAGCTTGTACCATCAGTGGTGATGTTGTTGCCATGGCAGCAGCTCTTCACGCTCACTCACTCTCTTGCCAACACACACACACACACACACACACACCACACACACACACACACACGCACTATAACAGTGTTGTCTTCAGTGGCAATTAAAGAGACCTCTTGGGGCGAAGAGGTTGAGAGCCGGCAGGGGAGAGAGGAGCCTGGAGGGGGGAGGAAGGGAGGTGTGTGTGTGTGTGTGTGTGTGTGTGTGTGTGTGTGTGTGTGTGTTTGTGTGTGTGGGAGAAGGGGGGGGACGGCGCCATAAGTGGAGCTAATCAGAGCTGATTGATTCAAACTGAAAGTGCAGTGATGAGTAAAAATAGACACACTCACACGTAAACATGTTACATAAACAATACAACCCAACAAACAATTATGAGGCTTTGTGTTCGCTAAAATGAACACTGATTTTAGCATGTTAGCATGCCTTTAGCTTCGCCATGTGCATGCGATCAAAGCCTTATGGGAGCTGTAGTTGCCTCTAAAGTGACATCCTCCCTGCATGTCTGTTGGTTTATAGCAAATTCATTAACTACAGATTTGTTTGAGAATTTGCACCAAAGAACAAAATCAACTAAAGGATCTGAGGACCTTTTTCATAACAGTAAGAACCCTCCTTTTTTATTGTTTCGGCAACCGTAAGAACTAGGAACGATCGTAGTTCATCAAATGCCATTTTGAGGGACTTTTTATGACTCCACGCCAGCAATAGCCGTGACCGGAGGCGTTATGGTTTTGGGTTGTCTGTCCATTCGTCCAGTATCTCAAGAACACCCTGAGGAAATTCTTCAAATTTGGCACAAACGGCCCCTTGGACTGAAGAATAGAATAATTAGAATTTAGTGTTCAAAAGGTCACTGTGACCTCACAAAACATGTTTTTGGCCATAACTCAAGAATTCATTTATTAATTATAACAAATCTTCACACAAATGTCTAACAGGATAAAATAATGAAGTGATGACATTCTACATCCAAAAGGTCAAAGGTCAGCACAAGGGGAACTTTGAGTGACATACGTTTACAGTGTTTGGTTGAAAACGTGAGCCAATGCAGCATTAGCAACTGACCCCTGGCAAATTGTGATTTGTGATATTGGGCTTATAAATAAAATTGAAAATTGATTGATATTTAAAAATCCGTTAGTCATGTAAACAACAGACAACACAAAACACAAACGCCAGCTGGCAATGAAAAAAAGAAGAAAAATATAGGGCCGAATATCCAAATGTAATTACAGTGGCTGATGCAGAAACACAAATGTCCCCATCTAGAGTCAGTGTCTGGTTTGTCTGTTTTGGGGCTACTGTGGCAACATGGCGATCAAGTGCTGTGTCTCATATCAGATGCTTCTGTTAATACACCCACATGTGCAGATTTTGACTTTTGGTTTACTTTTGTCTTGAATCAAGCAAGATTGTTGCACTTAACAGAAATGACGGTCACAAGATCTACTCACAAACTGCAACCAGACGAAGCATTGTCATCATTTGATGCTCTTGCTACATCTGCTTCTTGCACGTCGGTGGAGAATTTTGCGAATATTCAAAACTTATCACAGTGAAGATGACAATTTAACATCATAAACACCAAACGTTACTAATGTTACGCTCCTAGATCGTATAGTTTATGCCACAACACGTAACTTCAGTGGCTGATGATAAGATATGCTGCTGTTGGCTAGCTTGCAAGCTAAAGTTAGGGTTTGTGTTATCATTTGTGGTACCAAAAAACATGAGCACTTTCACGTCATTCATTCAACATACCTTCATAGAATGGTTTGAACTTCGGGGTTGGGGAGCCCTTCTGTGCAGAGTTTGCATGTTCTCCTCATGTCAGCGTGGGTTTTCTCCAGGTGCTCCAGCTTCCTCCCACAGTCCAAAGACATGCAGGTTAATTGTTGACTCTAAATTGTCCGTAGGTGTGAATGTGAGTGTGAATGGTTGTCTGTCTCTATGTGTCAGCCCTGTGATAGTCTGGTGACCTGTCCAGGGTGAACCCTGCCTCTCACCCACTGTCAGCTGGGATGGCTCCAGCCTAACTAGCCCAAAACATTTGGGATGAACTGGAACACCGACTGAGAGTCAGACCTGACATCAGTGTTGGAGAAGAAACTGAAACCACACGAGGTTGTTATAGAGCAGCATGTTAATGAACATGGTGCTGCACTGTCCACATACTTTTGGCCATTTTGCTGGAGTGCAGTGTTGTCTTCCTCCGTTGAAATCAAACACACGTTTCTCTCTGCTTTCAACTAAACTGAGAGGAATCAGTCACTGCCTGAGGCTCTGCTGCTTATCACCGTCCGTGATTAATGTCGCTGCTGCACACACACACACACACACACACACACACACACACACACACACACACACACACATCACAATCACGCTCCACATCAAATCTGAATTAATTAAATGCAAACAAGGACTGGCCGTGTCCAACATGAAGAAAAAGAAAGAGAAAACCAGACATTGTTGAACAAGCGCAGAGGAAGCAAAGCACAAAAGAGCTAAATTTAGCAGGATGGCTGCACCCAGACCAGCTGTAGTGGTGTGAGGATGAAATGGTGGAGGCTGAACGACGTGGGAGTTGTTGCTGTGGACGGGCGTGAAAGTCACATTGAGGCTCAGCTGGTTTGTTGCAGGGGAGCAGTGGTCGGCGTTGGCTGCCGCGGATCGATTGGTGCGTCAGATAAGACGGTTTAGAGTCTTAGAGAAGCTGTTTGGTTCCTGTGAGATTAAAGAGTGAGATGTTCTGACAGCAGAGAGTCTTTATAACTGATAAGCTGCTGAAAATCTCAAACCATGTGTCCCTGGTCCTTTATATCACTGAATACATTTAAATCAGCTGATTGTCTGCACATTTAACATTTTTCTATAAACACAACATTAGCGTAGTGCTAACAGGAAACCTCCTCCTCACCAGAGGACAAGAATATACAAGCACACACAGTGTCATTCGGGCAGCAGTGATCGTCTGTTAAATCGCTCTGTAAATGATATTTTGACATTATTATTAAAATCTATTGATCTATAATCTATTACTGTCATGGCATCCGAAGGTACTGGTGCGTTGAGCAGGTGACAGTCCGCAGTTGTTTTCAAAACACACTTGTGGCACACACGCCAAAAGAAACTTGTTGAAACTTTAAACAATAACTTATTGTACAAAACGGGGGAAACAAATGTTGACAAAAACGGTTCCATAATTCATATTAAATTCAAAAGAAAGAACAGCTACAACTTAGAGAGAATAGTGATAAAGTGGTAAAACTTGGCATTGATCCACAGCTTCAGACGGATGCGCTCAAGCGTGCCATGCGCACAAGCTCCGTTGGTAGGCGATACTATATTTTCACATTTTTAACAATGCAATTTAAAAGTTTTGATTTTTATTGATAACCTACATTTACCAACAACAAAAAGACTACATGTAAAATAAATAAATAAATAAATAAAAATAAAAAAGTAAATAAAAAAACGAATATCAAATACTGAATTTTCATAACGAATACCTACCCATAGAAACGAATATTCGAATATCCGAATATCCGAATATTTGGGTACAGCCCTAGTTGATATTAAAATCTTCGTACTTACTCAGTAGATGTTGGTAAGAACTTCTTTCTTTGCTGTAGCTGAACACACAGAGACAGTCTGAGCTGCAGCGTCGACTAATGAACAGACTGATGACGGGCTGAAAGGTGGTGAAGTGTAGATTGAGCTTCTGTGAGCGTCAGTGTGAATATGCAGCTTCAACACGTCGCTGTGTGGTATTGTGAGGTGAGAACAGGTGTGTGTGTGTGTGTGTGTGTGTGTGTGTGTGTGTGTGTGTGTGTGTGTGTGTGGATGAATGATGATTGCTCCAGAATTAGTATCTTTTGTCTATTCTATTTTAATGTTTCCACATCTGTAAGATGACAGTTTAAATAGGTAAATGTGTTTGTACATGTTAGTGACATTAGTTTTTCTGTGTTCTGGCTTTCCATTTAGAAAATTGATGCTTTTGAGTCATAGGGAAAAAAAGAAAATTGATGCAGTGTAACATCTTGTGGTCCAAATGATGGAGACTTCAGACTGTCTCCATGGAAACAGCAAATTGCACAATTAGCCAAATTAAACAGTCTGGTTTTGAAAGCCAGAATATAACAGATAATATCCCAGCTTAGTATGTTGGGATGTGGGCTCATCCTTACTCACTGCCAACAGGAAACAGTGTCCAAACAATGTCCCCTGCAGTCATGGGCGGATTATGAGCCAATGGGCCCCTGGACTCAGACACACAAAATGCCCTTTGACCACATAAGATTCTTTTACACGACATTATTCCTCCTCACCGTTCTTAATGTAATGTGCGATTGCAGATTGGGGGGATGGAGTTGTCTCACCTGTAATGTTGTGTTCACACTGCGCGTGAATAAAACAATTTGCCCAAGTGAATTACATGTAAAGTAAATGTAAAGACACAAACTCCTGCCAGGCAGCGTGTTGGACATTACACAAATGATGCCAAATATACAAGTTAAGAGACGCGAATGAAGTGCGTAGCGTGATTTTGTGTCATATGCTTATTCGTGAGAGTTGAAAGATCTGAACTTCAGCGACCAGTTCGTGCCACGATAGCCAATCAGCATTAAGATCCTCTGGGAACGTATGACACCAAGGACATACAAGCTTCCCCATACGCACACATGTAAAGGTGATTCCTGTCACTTAAGCTGCTGTTTCCTGTTATTTAGATAACCACTTCTGGGAATATGTGCTTCTCCTTACGTACCCAAATTTGGTCAGAGTCATGTTAGGTCATCTGCACCACACAGTCCAGAGGGAGGTGGTGATGTACCTGCAAAGAAACCGGTGCACGGTGTAATTTCAGCAATTCAAACACGGATCATTCAGTGTTTGAACTGATCAAGCTACCACAGCTTGGCACACAGTCTGTGTGACTGCATGTGTTGAAATCCTTGGAGCTGTTTTCGTCGAGTTGTTTTCATATGTGACAGGGAGAACAATCAGCAGGAGTTAAAGATAATTGGAGAGACAGACGCCTTAACACCTTTCCAACATCTGACCTGACTGTGGATTTCAGTCTGTCACAGATACTTCGTGGATGCATTTACACTTTTTTAACAGATACACGTAAACCTCTCTGTAAACGTAAAAAAAGGAAGGAAGGTGTTATGGGTAAATGTTGGTCACAGAGGCTCAATGATGAATAAAATAGATGATTGTTGATGTGCTTAACCGGCTGATATTGTTTGATATTGACCATGAAAATACAAACTGCCCCATGAGAGATGCTGCCGGGCTGGCAGTGAGTCAAGAGACAGACATGGGACAGACAGTGGCAGCAAAGAAGTGAGTTTTAGTAAATCAGATGTGTGACTGGCTCTTTGTTTTTGTTTCCAGGACACAGCGGGGCAGGAACGTTACCGCACCATCACCACAGCCTACTACCGTGGGGCCATGGGCTTCATCCTCATGTACGACATCACCAACGAGGAGTCCTTCAATGCCGTCCAGGACTGGTACGAGATAAGCCTGGGGAGCTTATGCTGCTTCTTTTTTCTGTTCGATACTCAAATTAAGGATTTAAAATGTGCTTTCAGGGCGACTCAGATTAAGACGTACTCGTGGGACAACGCCCAGGTGATCATGGTGGGCAACAAGTGCGACATGGACGAGGAGAGAGTCGTACCTCCAGAGAAAGGAAAACACCTCGCCGACCAGTTAGGTGAGACGTCACCGTTACTAAATACTTTTAATAACTCCAATATGGTCACCAGAGGGGGTTCATGTTACCTCAGTCTTTTTCTTTTGATGTATTTTGTTGTTATTTAATAGGGGAGGTATCTTCAGAAACCATTTTTGGTTTCTAACCTCTTCTGCACAATGTTTAAACTTTTAATTTCTTTTTCCTGTCCTTTCTATACATGTATTTATGTATTTATTTGCATAATTTGTAAACTATTTATGCAAATAAATAAACAAAACCTAAACTTTTATGCCTCGATGCCAGCAATACCCATGGCTGGAGGCCTAATGTTTTGGATTGGCTTGTGAATGCAATATCTTTTCCACCTTCAGGGAATGTTTTTCGAATCAACAATGAATCAACAATGAACTGATGAGAATTTGGTGGTCAAAGGTCACTGTGACTTTGGGTCCTTCTTATTCTCATGAACACGAAATCCCAAGAAGGCCTTGAGGGAATTTCCTCAGATTTGGCACAAACATCCACTCGATACTGAATTGGTGACTCTAATCTTGACACTGAGCTGATTGTATAGATCTTCTGTGTGTGAAACGTCCATGCTTTCACAGACATGGATGGAAACTGTAAGTGCAGCCTGACGGGTGCACCGTGGCATTCAGCCATGTGGCGGCAATTCTACTTGATTAATGATCTCATTGATACAGAAAGGTTATAGGTTGTAGCTATATGTCGCATCATCAAGGAAACAACAGGGTGCATCCTCATATATCGGTATCGATACTGAGTTTACTGTGTCCTTTCATCCCAACAGCGTGTTTGTCCCACACATGTTTTCAATTATCCCTGCAATGACGGGATGCTGTTAGTCTGCGACACGACAGAAAAACATCTGCCACTGCCATCGGCCATCGGTATTTGCAGATAGGCTGATGACAGTCAACAGGGAGCATATCAGCTGATACCGATGTTTGGCCAATAAGTCAGTGCATTGCTAATATCAGACTTTAGTTTCTCTCTAACATAACACTGTTAGTATGTCTGTAATAAAGATATAAGATACATAAGATACATATTGGAATCAGAGGTGAAGCCGTGTGTGTCTGTATGAGTGCTGCATGTAGTGCAGGGTGTAGGAAGTGTGAAAATAACAAACAATGCTCTGAGGGAAGCGAACGTCTCAGCAACAGTGACAGGGTTTTTACCAGGCCTAGGTGCTCCCTACAAGGGCGATGACTCCACTCATCAGGTAGCCTACCTGCTGCATTAAAGAAACAGAATAAATAGGGGGACTGTCACAGGCTTAGGGAACAAAACATGATGAGGATGTACCTTAAAATGACTCAAAGTTCATTCAAAGTTTACACGGATTCAAATACGCATCTCCAGGGGAAAGTCTGTGTTTTTGTGACCCATCCACCACCCTAACCTGCCTCCTTACAAGACCGCTCGGGACTGTTTCCTTGTTTACTGCTGTCAGCGCAGTGGTCATGTGATCACAGCCTTTCAAAATACGTGGGGTATAAACAAATACGAGTGCATTACTGTTCGTAGGAACATGTGTAGCTGCCTGACATAATAAGTAAGTAATAGTAAGTAGTGTTTGTGTTTTTAAACAACGGGTCACTTTTACACCAGACAGGGAGAGTTAAACAAATGGAGAACCTGCCTGCGAATCATCACGTTTGCGAGTTCAGGTGTGCAGAAACAGTAGCCTGTTGCTGACATTACAGCAGCACATTTAGGTTTTATTTTTCTGTTCTGTGACAAAGAGCAGCTCAGCTTCTGTAAACTCACCGCGGGCCGTGTGTCTACTGAGTAATACCTAAATTCTCTAAGTGTGTTGCCTCTCGCCAAAGGCCAAAGAGGCACTTAAATTAAGAAAACACAATGCTGGTTGGTAAGTAAACGCTGCAGGCTGAAAGACAGAGACAAGAGTTTGCTGCTGCGACATGTTTGAGACAAGGTTATAAATTTATTTTGTGTGTGCTCCAGCAAAGTCAGTTAAGAAAAAAAAAAAGTAAGCAGCTACAGGTGGAGACTCAGTGACAACAAAAGTAGCTGAATTACTTTTAGTAATTCCATTTGTGTAGTTTCACACCATATCCAAACATTTGGGATCAAAGAGGTATTTGTGAAGTGGGAAGAAGAGTCGGAATACAGCAAACACACCTTGAGATGCTCAAATAGATGAAACCACACCCAACTTAGTCAGACAACAGACTTTAAAAGCCTAAAGACAGCAAAAATTAAATGTTAAGACCATTCGTGTCCACGCTTTTTAAAAGAAAATTTATTTAAACATTGACGGCCCATTTCAGATTTCTTTCAACCATCTTTGTTTTGATGAACTTCCTGCCAAATGCTGCTCACTGAGACCTCTGCTGACCTCACCAGGAAAAACAAACAAACATCAGCACCATCTAGTGGACTGAAAGAGCAACTGATTTTATTATTCTAGATTAAATTGTATTAAAATGTGTGTCTGTATCACCACGCAGAAGAAAGTGCTCACTTAGCTACACTAGGCCAGCTAACGTTACAGCTCAGCCGACAAGGATGCCATTAAGGTTTACATCTCGTGCTGTCATCAACATGAGCTTCTCGTCAGTGAATAGGTGCTTTCTTCTGCGCGGTGGTACAGTTGACGGGTGTACTTCAGCAGAAAAAAAATAGTTCCCACATAAAATTGCTCATAACGAAGTCTACAAGATAAACAGTGCTACAGGTAAGAGGAAAAGATTGTCCCTTTAACCTTTCTGTTTCCTCCTGCAGGCTTCGAGTACTATGAGGCGAGTGCCAAGGAAAACATCAATGTGCGGCAGGTCTTCGAGCGCCTGGTGGACATCATCTGTGTGAAGATGTCCGAGCGTGTGGACGTGGAGGTGCCGGCGGCCCCCGGGACCAAGACCACCAGACTGACCGACAAGCCCGCCCAGCTACCTCAGAAGTGCTGCTGATCGTCCGTCAGTTCATCCGTTCATCCCTACGCTGTAACCTCGTCCCCTCCCCCCAAAATCTCTCAAGAAAAAAAAACAAAAAACAGATTAACTATTATAACATTCCTCTACACACTCTCTCTGCTTCAGTCCATGTTTGTGAGCAGTCAATAATCACTACTGCGATTTATATAGCCAGTTTCATCCCCTTCCTGTCCCCAAGTATCCGAGGTTGGTTCTTATGTAGGCGGAGTAAAGGTGGCAGTGCGCTCTGGACAAAACTTAATTTGGCGTGTTTGAAAAGGTTCCAGATTTCAGGAGGTTATACAGTGTCGTGCAAGGAGCTAGTTACCTTTGTCGCTAACAGGACAATAGGTTTGTGCATTTTATTTTAAAGAGACGTATTTGCATCACCGTCTCTGCAAACCACTTCACTGCTGTGGAGCAGGTCATAGTCAGACATAGTCAGGCTTCTTTTGTTTTGAAATCTTTGGCTCTGTCAAGATCACAGAAGAGAGGTACAAAAGTATAAAGAGACCTTGATACAGCATTGAAGGCAAGGCCCCGTCTCTTACTAACTAGTTTGATTTCGAATCTGTTTGGATCTTCCACATCGTTGGACCCATAGAGTACGCGCACTACAGACTTATGACAGCCGAGTGGCTAACTTCCCGTTTTGCACTCTGCTAACCTTAATAGGGATAAAATGATTTAATTGTGCAGCTCCTTGAGACTTTCGAAATGTTATCGGACAGAATTGATGAAATTCTGACAGTGAAACGAGTTATATTGTGCACAAAATATTATCCAAGTCTTTTCGAACCCTGTGGCGTCAGCAACCTGTTCTCACCCCAACTCATCAAGTACCGCTGCTTTGTCTGTGGTGCCATTTATCCAGATATGTCCCACTAGGTCCCCTCCTGCGTCAGTTTTGGATGTTCAGGAACAGCTTGACAATATACGCACCTTACATGCATTGTGTCTTTTAAAAAGACACTTCCGTCTTCACAGGAAATGTGCAGTTTCTGCTGGTTACATGCATACAGTCTTTTCAAAACAAAGATAAAACACTTCGTTTTCAGGTTGATTTCCGTAAGTTTAGGCAAAAAGGACGTGCTTAGGTTTCAAAAAAAACCATCATGATTTGGCTTTAAGTAAGTACGTGATGTATAGTGACCTATGTCACTAGCATAGCATGCCATGCAGAACAACATGCGATGTTGTTATTAAAATAACAATAATAATAATGATAATAATAATAATGATAATTTTGGATTTATATAGCACTTTTCAGGATACTCAAAGACGCTTTATAAAGAGCAAATAACTTAATTGACTTTTGGTTTCACAGGTGAAACAAACAGCTGGCTCCCAGGCGAAAGTCCAGAGTTTGTCTGACCTCCTAAAAAAATATCTGTAATTACATGGCAATAGCAGTTATTGTGGTTCGGGAACATTTTTTAAACCTGGCTAGCTCGTGTCCCGATCTCAGCTTCGTTTTGTTCACACGCCAAATAAGATTTTGTTCTGAGTGCACTGCTGAGCTGGAAGCAGGGTCCACAGGTTAGCACAGCACTGCCTCTCCTCTCAAAGTGTAGCACAACGAGAAACTCACCACCACAGCTGCTCATGTTCACAAGTTTACAGTCGTTCACCCGCCAGTCATCCGCCGAAAAACATCAGACTAGGCTGCTTCTCAAATAGCTAGTAATAGTGAGTCCACTCGAATACAATATGCCTATAGCCTAACTAACTGTTACTGGCCTTACTTAGTGCTGTTCGTGGCTTGAAAGACGCTTTAGGGCTACACCACCAATGCACAACTCCCGGGCAGGGCTGCAGCCGAAATCATTTGAGGAGCGGGTCGAGTCCGAGACCGACACAAGTCCAAAAATGTGTCTGACATCAGAGTCTGATGCTGCTCTAAACAGAGAGTTCCTCCTGATGTTGTACAGGGTTCATCTAGATTAGCAATGTTGGTGTTGAGACAAATCATTTCACAGAATGTACGACCACAATGATAAACAATAATGCACTTTGCTGAACAGCACTGACGATAATAGCAGCCCACCTTCCAGGCAGGATTAGACCAATTTTAATGCAAATGAACAGCACAGAAATCTTCAGAAGCACATTGCATCCATCAAAGAAAGTCATTTCTAGTAATTATGACTTCTGCATCTTTAGGATGGAGTATCTTATAATTACGAGAAAATGTTTTCGGATTTATTAGAGTCATATCTCAGAAGTACGAGATAAAGATCTTGTAATTATGAGATATTTTTCTCGTAGCATCATGAGACAGCATCGCCCTTTTTCTTCTTTGGTGAATGTGTAGTGTGGAAACAAACTGGCTGATATCTATGAAAAACGCTCTGTTTAACCCACGACTGGAGGACAACAAATCTGCGCAATCTTTCCCACATTACAATATCTCACAGCAGGGACGTTTATCAACGTTTATGCACAGAACAAATTTAAGTCCGCAAATCCACATTTGAGCTCACATTGACAGATCTAAGAGCACTTCCTGTGGCCTCATTTCCTAATCTGCTTCCTTCAGCTGTTTGGTCAGACTCTCCGTTTTAAATGTGGAACAGTGTGTTTCTCATCTCCTCTAGCAGCTGCAGAGCACTTCATGGTGTTTCAGCTGATACTTTGGTGCTTATACCTGACAGGAAGTGTCAAAATATCTGCCACAGTGCAGCAGCTGGGAATATATCCTATCATATTTGGTTGTGTATTGAAGGCATGGAGGGATTACTGAATGGGCCCAGCAGACGCAGGTCCAGGGGGGCAGAAATGACTGTAAGGAAAGACCAGTATCACAGATTACAAATTTGCGTCAAGGTGCTTTACAGTGTGTCCAACATGCGACACCGCCGACCTTTGTCTTAAGTGTATAATCAGCTGAAAATAAGAATCGTTGTGTTTTTTCATTACCTTAGAATGAGCTGTTTATATCTACACAGGGAGCAGGTCCTCGTCACGGAGATCACCATGTTACACTGCCATGTTTCTACAGTAGCCCAGACCGGACAAACCTGCTTTATTCCGTGTTTTCAGGGGTTTAAATCAGCCTGTCTGTTTGTTTTGGAAAAGAAGAGACAACATGCCACACCTCTGTTCTCATAGGGTTCAGATAAGGAAAAACTTTTCCCTGCAAAGAGACGCAAAACTACCACAAGGCAATGTATCCTCGTACAACCCCACGAATTTGCAAGGGGTCATCCCTTTACCCACTCCACCTCTACCCCTCTTACGTTTCACAAATATTACAGTTAATGTTCTTTGTTTGCAGTAGCAGAAGTTCATCTATCATACACACATTAATGTGGCAAATCATAATTGAGTTAGACATGTACCCCTTCATACTCACCCTGTCACGTATCAGATATGCAAATATAGGCTCTTTTTCTAAGCTTTTTGCGATGGAACATGCCACGCGTGTCTGTGCTCTGGATGCCTGGCATTTTTGCGGGATCGCTCTGAACTCCTCGAGTTGAAAAAAACTTTCTCAAAGCGGAGAAACTGCAGTTGGTACAGTTGGTAAACAATAGAGGAGAAACTGGTGGTAGCAGTTGCTGGATACCCAAAGCTTTACGCCCCGGCAATAGACAGCAGTCATCTTAAAATGTGCCTGGAAACGTCCACCATGGAGGCGAAGCTCCTGGACCAACTGGTGGTACTCCCCATGACCCACCCTCTTTTTTAGGGTCTCATGTACCCACACAGATCTCCATTTATCCATTTAGCCTCTCACCCTCAACCAGAGCTACAGCAAGAACCCTCTGCCTCAACATTTTAAGAACTAGATCCTAATTACTGGGAAATAACTAAAATAAATCGTCAAATTATTATACAGGAAGGTTAGGATAAGGAGGTGAGGCTTCGGTTGCCTGGCAACAATAAAAGGTGCAGCAAGCGTTTTTTTTTTCCCTCACTAGTGGCATTTCATTTTTAAAAAAGGCAGTGCGGCATGCCTCACATTTTGCAGCCTGCAAAGCGCTGTCTGTGTGATCCACCAGGTCAGCAGCTCTCTTAATGGCCTCTAATGTTTTGTCTCTATCACTGTTTACAGATGAAATTGAGAATTACAAGACTAGTACATTAAGAAAGGAAGATATCCACTGACAGTGTGGGGGCATCTATCCTGTGATAAGGATTATTTGGGCTGCAGTTAAACCAGCTTAAAGATGCCTGTTCTGATGAAGATGAAGAGAAGAATCATCGTTCAGCAGTACAATGTTT
The DNA here is from genome assembly GCA_026686955.1 of Epinephelus cyanopodus. Taxonomy (NCBI): domain Eukaryota; kingdom Metazoa; phylum Chordata; class Actinopteri; order Perciformes; family Serranidae; genus Epinephelus; species Epinephelus cyanopodus. The sequence continues at coordinate 10,537,034 of CM048920.1, forward strand.
GGGAGACACACTATCTGAACCCCAATGATATCGGACACTATGTCGATCACTTTGTTCCAAAACTGTTGAACTGAGGTACGCTCAAGTACGCTCAGCAGGACAGTTCACCATGCTGCTCTTCTTCTTTGAGTTAGCCACTAACTGCTACCTGCAACTTTTTAATTCTCCTGCGGTGGGTTGCACGCATAACTCGTTGTTCATGCATCACACCCATGCCGCCCATGATTCTGTCTTACAGGCTGTCCTGTTGATGCAGACACCATTTCAGCGCTGTTACTACCTCCTGTGATGACTTGAAGGCTGCCATCATACCTTAAATACAGAACAGCGAGGCGGCATAATGGCACCATAGTCCTGCCCTGAACAAGCAGAGTAAAAGGGGCTTATGTTTTACTCTTAACCTGTCTGTGGTATTGATATTGAGGCCGATGTTCCAACCGTCTTTAGGTTACATAGAGAGGCTGAAAGATTAATTTGTTAAGTTTACAAATCAAGGGCATATCAGTCAGTGATGAAAATAGACATTAATTGCAGCGAGCACTTCTAACAAGCACTTTGTTTGACACATACTGAGGCCTGGTACATAAACCTTGCTAAATTTGTTCACCCATGAAATTTGATTTTTGTGTTGTTTTCTAAGGAATCCCTGGAGTAAACTTCTCAAAGTTCAGACACTAAGCAGAAAAACAGATAAACTAAGCAGGTCCAGACCGAGATCAGACCCCCGTCCAGACTGCCAGAGACTCGACCCCAGACTGCCGCTGAGCGCTGCAGCCCTGCTTCATGGTGGCTTACAGCTTTTGCACTGGCCGACACAATCCAACGCCATACTGAGGGTGTTTTATACTCACGCACACATGTGAGCAGAGCTGATGAGTGAAGAGCACATGGTTCTCTCCTTCCCCCTTTAGCAGGTGTAGTCACGTAGACGTCATGTTCGCAGTGTTTCCTACATGAACGTGAGTGTGTGTGCGTGTGTGTGTGTGTGAGTGTGTGTGTGTGTGTGTGTGTGTGTGTGTGTGATATTAGAGCCGACATTGTTGCATATGGTTATCATGATATTTATTGCGTGTTCAGTTGTAAAGGGTTTTTTGTGTTTGTGTACAGTATCTTTGACGGAAGTGTGATATTTTGATAATGTCATGTCAGCTGAGATACAGTACGTGTGTGTGTTTACGAAAGACTTCAAGAAAAAAAGGGAAGACGAGGAGAAAAAAATTTGTGCATTTATTATTAAATATTGAAGATAGAAAAAAATCAATATCCTGCCAAATTGTTATATAGCTACCACAGCGCACGTTTCTGTGTGTAACTCCCCACCATGTGTCTTCATATTGATAAAAAAAACATACAATAATATTGACATTGTCTTCATATGATTATTTTTTAAGTGAATTTGTAAATGATAGATTTAGAAATTATAATGGTGTTGAGTATGAATTTATTTTTATGCTGTGTATACCATGGACAAATTATATAGAGAGTTTATGTAAACTTGTTGTCTTACAGTTCACTCCTGTATGGGGGAGAAGCACAAAGTGATTGTACAAAATATTGTGAATGTTTGTATATTATAGATGAAATTTAGTATAATAAAAATCACAATCTTTAATCATAACTTCTGAATTTGTATTTTTTTTCTTTACTTGTAGACATTTTCTTACACTGCTTTACAATGCCTCCACACCAGCGATAGCCATGGCTGGAGGCATTTTGTTTAGGCTGTCTGTCCGTTCGTCCATCCGTCTGTCCCATGCTTGTGGACACTATATCTCCAGAACACCTTGAGATCATTTTTTTTTTTTCAAGTCTGGCACAAATGTCCACTTTGAGTAAAGGATGAGCAGATTAGATTTTGGTGGTAAAAGGCTAAGGTTACTGTGACCCTGCATCCATTTCGTTCTTCAGAACTCATTATCTCAAGAATGCCTTGAGGGATTTTTTTTTTTTTCAAATTTGGCAAAAAATGTCCTCTTGGACTTGACAATTAACTGATTAGATTTTGGTGATCAAAGGCCGAGGTCACTTATTCTCATGAATGTAATATCTCAAGAACGACTTGGGGGGATTTTTTACATTTGTCAAAAACATCCACTCGAACTAAACTCAGTAGATTTTGGTCAAAGGTCAAAGGCCAAGGTGGCTGTGATCTCGTCTGTCTCAGTCTCATGAATGCATGATCTCTAGAACGACTTGGGGAGTTCTTTTCTTTTTTTCAAATTTGGCACACATGTCCACTTGGACTAAATTGAATAGATTTTGGTGGTCAAAGGTCAAGGTCACTGTGACCTCATTTGTCTCTCAAGAACACCGTGAGTAAATTTCTTAAAATTTGGCACAAATGTCCACTTTGGGTGAAGGATGAACTGATGAGATTTTGGTGGTCATGGGTCAGATGTCACTGTGACAAGCACCATCTCATTCTCATAAATGTTTTGTTTACCTGTTTTTTTCTCCTTTTCGGTTTTTGAAAAAATCCTTGATGTTCATTATGATGTTACCTCTTTTGTTCTTTTTTTTTTGTATTTGATTGTTTTAGCATCATTTCCATATTTTATTTTTGTACATCTTTTCCCTGACTTCTTCTGTATATATTTTTTGTGTTAAATAAAATTAAACAAAATAAAATACTACCAATATTCTGTTTTGTTTTTTTCAACCGAACTTTACTTCATCGTCATACATTTCAACCAATCAGACGGCCCGTTTGTCTGTGATTGATTTCCTCTCCGCCAATCAAAGGCTTTGTTTTGGCTAACTGCTACCTGATCCAGGCTAGGCGCCCGTACAAACCGAAACTCCAAAACTTCCATCAACATTAAGCTTAGCTGAAACAAAGGTGAGCTTCTCCCTCTGTGAAACTATACAGCCAAAATGTTCTGTCATGATTTAGAGTTCACATGTAGCCGTGTAGCTAACAGCTACACTAAACGACCCGCATTTTAGCCGGTGTGGCTAAACTAGCTGTTAAACAGTCGGATGTTGTGTCATTCTCAACAACAGGATTACTGAAAGCTAATACACAGCTAACGAAGCCGGGCACTGATACACTGCTAAATTATTACCGTAAACGGCCTATAGTAATTACTGTCCGTCTTTAAATTAGCAATAATTACAGCAGCGCTTGTGTGAATATGTAAAGTTAGCTTCATCAGTTAGCTTTCAAGCGTTTCCTGATATCTAAGCTATCCGATGCCCCGGTTAAATTCACTGAATATTAGCATGAGGTTCTGTTCGCTGGTGAACACAACGGAGCGTCCCACACAGTGCTACAGCGCGACAGAGCTGCGCCACCAAACCCCATGTATTAAAATAGGTATTTTTAATTCTGCCTCTCTTACCGGTAAATTCATACGCGATGGAATTTGATTCGAGCCAGTTTCTGAAACAGAACAAGACCCTCTTTTATTCGGCATACATTTGATTCAGCAATTACAAAGTTAAATCCGTAAAATATCAGATAACAACATAATAAGTAATTAAACTAATAAACTGATAAATATCTCTCTCTATATATACATATACATATAGTATTACGTGCCCTTGTGTGCATTCATTGATAGAGTAATTACTGTAATATTTCTCCCGTCCATACTGACTATGAAGAGACCATTTTACTGTTGATCAGCTAATCAATTAAATCGACTAACTTGATTAAAGATTTGCTCCCATTCAGCCACAAGACCATTAATGAGGTCCAACTCTGATGTTGGGTGATAAGACCTGGCTCACAGTTGGAGTACCAAAAAACGAATTTTGACATGATGAAATTTTGTATAATATATTTATGAATGTGTGTTCTCTTGCACGTCTAGCGCTGTAACTCCAGAGGACTGTCAGAATGCCTCAGACCAACAAGTCAGTGAGCGGTGGCGGTGCGCCGGGCCAGGTATCTGCTCCGGACCAGGGTGAGCCGCCGCCACCACCACAGGATGTCAGGCCCCAGATGGCTGCTGGAGACGGAGGCGGAGGTAGAGGAAATGCAGCAGAAGACCAGGGAGACTCGGAGATTGTCAGATCACCCAGTGACCCAAAGAAATACAGGTGGGAGAGAGAAGTGTCTGGGTAAAATGTAAGACCTCAGACCAAACACAGGATTTTTTTATATGTGAATCCAAAAGATAAACTATTAAATTTGCATGTGAGATGTGTATTTAAGCAGTTTCTTATTAATATGTCTCCTGTAGTAGAACAACATCTCGTGTAATGTAACTTAAAAGCATAATTTTTCTTAACAGCCAATGACTTAATTCTATTGATCGTGCCCCGCTGTCTCTCCAGATACATCGAGCTGAGTAATGGCCTCCGAGCGCTCCTCATCTCCGATTTCAGCGGGTCGGACGGGAACGGATGCAGTGATAACGCAGAAGGCAGGGGGGAGGCAGACGACGGGGAGGATGAGGAGGACGAGGAGGAAGGTGAGGAAGATGGGGATTCTGGTGAGGGGTCGGAGGAGGATGAGGAGGAGAACGAAGAAGAAGAGCAGGACAGCGACTTTGATGAGCTGGACGAGGAGAACGCGGGGAAGAAGAAGAAAGGGAGCTCTGAGAAACAGGTGGGTGACGGAAAGATTCACTGATCAAAAGTATCAGGTGTGTTTGTGTAAACAAAGTAGGTGTGTGGTAGTGACGAGGCTTTGTTTTCTTTCTGTGAATGTCCTTATTTAATTTACATATTTAAATTTTAGTTCAAGTCTATTTAGTATTTAAAAAAAAAAACAAAATCAAAATATAAGTTTTGTGACGTTCTGTATTTCCCTTCCTTTGAAAAAGTCCCATGTGCATATCTGCTGCCCCAAATCAAATGTGGATTAATCCACCGCTGAAAACAGTCCCCAACAAATCCGACATTTCCCCCTGTTTGTTTGATTAAAACTACAGTGAGCAGCTGTTTTAAGACATGACTGAAACTATTTGTGTTTTTGAAGATGTCCCTGAACAGCCAAAGTACTGGTGTATAAGATTTTAAGTTCCCCGTCATAAGCAGCAGTGGTTGCAGTTCGTAAAAGGTTTGCAGTGGAGATAGCTTTGGGTTAATAACCCTTGATGGTCCTCATCGTGCTGAATGAGTAAATTCATGTTGAAAATGTGTGTGTATGTGTGTGTTTCCAGGCGGCAGCTGCTCTATGCATCAGTGTAGGGAGCTTCAGTGACCCAGACGACCTGCCCGGCCTCGCCCACTTCCTGGAGCACAGTGAGTCCACGTTTAATGCTGAATCTTGAGAGCTTCTTGGCACTAGACTTTTTTCTTATCATGGCTAACTCTGGACAGCCTGGGCCTAAAAAAAGAAAGTCATGTTGTGAGTTTCTGGCAAATGAATCTCCTATCCTGATTTCTTCTTTCCTGTCTTTATTTCCTCCGCTCTGACGTTCAGTGGTGTTTATGGGCAGTGAGAAATACCCAGCGGAGAACGGCTTCGACGCCTTCCTGAAGAAGCACGGCGGAAGCGATAATGCCTCCACTGACTGCGAGAGAACCATCTTTCAGTTCGACGTGCAGAGGAAGTACTTCAGAGAGGCTCTCGACAGGTGAGCACTCAGAGAAACACCAACTCTCTGACCTAATTTTCAGATGTTTAGACTAAACAAACAAAAACCAGACTGGTCATGAGATTGTGGCAGAGATTCAGTGACAGTGAACCATAAGCCGGTACGCAGGCTTTTCTGTCAGAACATGAGATTTTGGGCGCCACCCTGTCGTATAGGCTGGTGTCCTGTGTGTTTGTGTTCATGGTGTGTGTTTGTGTTCATGGCGGCTCTTCTCTTGGTGGGCCATCTGGCTCTCTGATGGGAGGTCAACCGGTTCATTAAAGATCACCACGAGCACTCAGCAGCTCTCTACCGGGCCAACTGATGTCCTCTCTGTAGCCATGTTGTCACGGTCACTGTTTTTAGATCTGCAGTCTGTGGACTGGAAACACCGTCGGATGAGGAGACGCCTGCAGTTTGTTCTGCAGGTGAATTTCTCAAGTTGAGTCGGTGACATCTGCATGAAGCAGCCGCCAGAATGTTCCCTCTGCAGGAGAATATTTGCTTGTTCCTTTGCACACCAGCACACAACTGAGGTGTTTTCACAGTGTGGCTGCAGCTAATGAATATTTTACTGATCAGTTAATCCCTTGGTTTGTTTGGTTTTTATGCCTCTGTGCCAGAGATAGCGTCCGTCTGTCCCATTGTTGTGAACGCATTAGCTAAAGAATGTCTTTAGGGAATTTTTCCAAATTTGGCACAAACATCCACTTGGAAGAATTGATTAGATTTTAGAATTAGAATTAGATTAGAACCGCAAAAAATCGGCCAACAGAGGTTCACTGACAGCCCGACTTTGATCGACGCCCTACTGTCGGCTTGGTGTGTCAGGGCCTTTAGTTTTGTCTTAGAAGACGTTTCACCTCTTATCCAAGTGGCTTCAGCAGTTCATGCTTGTCTGACTAGACTGGAACTAGTCTGACAAACTGGTGTGGAAAAACCCCTTGTATTTAACCTCTGAGGAGGTCTTCACAAGGCCAATGATGTCATTGGTTTGTTAGTGCTCCAATGGTGTGTCAACGACGGTCGTTGAAACTCCTTCTGCAACGGTGGTCATTGAAATGTCTTTTAAGACAAAACTAAGTCCAGTTGCATTCGATTCAGTTGCCTTGAGATAATTATGACCTGGATAAATGAGAATATCCACAGGCACCTTGAGTGGAATTTCTTCAACTTGGGCACAAACATCTACTTGGACTCGAGGATGAATTGATAACATTTTGTTAATCAAAGGTCAAGGTCAACGTGACCTTGCATCTGTCGAATTCTTGCAAAGGCAGTATCTCTTGAGAAAATCTATTTAAGCATTTGGTGGTCAAAGGTCATAGGTCAAGGTCAGTGTGACCTCACAAACCATGTTCTTGGCCATAACTCAAGAATTCATATAGCCTAGTCATTAATGACAAAATTTCACACAAATATCTAACAAGATAAAATGATGAAGTGATGACATTTTTTCACCTTTACTGTGACATCATAATCTTCAAAAACACCTATCAGGCCATTACTCAACATCACATCTCAGGAACAGAAGGGGAGACATTTGGTCAGATACTGAATTTGTGTAGTATATAGTATCACCCTCCTGTCAGTGGCATTGAACAGTTTGAATGAATGTTTTTGTTCCAGGTGGGCTCAGTTCTTCATCTGTCCTCTGATGATAGAAGACGCCATCGACAGAGAGGTGGAGGCCGTGGACAGCGGTGAGTGATACGAACTGCACAATAATGATGCGGGGTCAATCAGTCAATTTATTTGTCACAAAAAATTCATAAAAAATGATTTCAGTGAAATGCAGCCCTCAACTCGTGGGTCCTGTGAGTCAGGTGTTTGGGGTAAGCTTGCTGGAAAATCTTGAATCTCGGTTTCGAAAGGGCGGGTAATTTAGTTAAAAAGCAGTGCTCTGATTAGGGACACATTCACACTGGCGCTATGTGGTCTGCTTTAAATACACCTTCTCCGCTTCCACAGATAGTTTGGTTTGTTTGGAGTGGTGTGAACACTCATTAAAACTCTGGTGTGGACCAAACAGGCGAACCAGCGCAAACTAGGAGAAGTGGGCAGACGTGGAGTAGTGAGGAGGTGCAGGCACTTATTGATATATAGTCAGAGGACTATATATATCACAGTTGCTTGTTGCTACCCACAATGGATTTCCGTTTTCGGTCCTGGCCAGTCGATGAGCAGGGTTTTCTTCTTCCTCTTGCTTTTTTTCCCCTTGTCAGTGATTGCAATACCGCCCCCAAACGAGCAGCTGTTGTACCTGCATGACATTGTCCAGGCAGTTTGGTTCCGCTTTAAAAAGTGCATTCTTCCATTCCAATCTCTCTCTCTGTCCCTCTCAAACACACATCAAGCAGCTTTTTCATCAGCACTGTGACACCCAGGCTTACAGGTATCCAGTTGTTGACCTGGAAAATCTGTTGAAGTCAAACATATTTAAATCATTACGGTCATAATATCCAGTATAAATATTTCCCTCTGTCAAATATTTGGGCTTAACATCGTGTCCAAACAGCAAACGCCTTTCTCCATCCGCACTGAGTCTGTTTAATATGCTCCTCTGTAACTTCATGTGAACATGAAACACACACAGTCTACAATCACTCACATTAAGCTGGGTTCTCCGTTCTTCAGTTACAAATCCAGTGCTCGATGGCGTGATGGCGAAAACATTCAATCACTGCCAGGTTAGGAAACATTTTAGCATGCTCCCTCCACCACCATAAAACCTCCAAAGGATCCTTCTTGGGTGCCTTGAACTCCATGGAGGCTGCCACCTCATCCTCAGGCTGCAAAGTTTCATGGCTCGAGTCCTCCACGATGGTGACAAGTGTGACGACGGGGTCAAATGTTGAACTTGTGTTATTGACTTTCATCACAAAATGAATTTCAGCTTGATAACAGTGATATCGATGTCAGAGTATTACATGTATACTGCACATCTTTTTTATTTGTTTTATTCTACTCAATGCCGGGATGGTGAGAACATTCAATCACTGTTTCTGTATTGTTCTGACACATTTATGCTCCTCATGTTTGAGACTTTTCAGCTGGAGTCACACTTTGTCTTTGGCCCTTTTCTCATTTCCTGCTCAGAGTACCAGTTAGCGAGGCCGTCTGACTCACATCGTAAGGAGATGCTGTTTGGGAGTCTGGCTAAACCGGGACACCCCATGAGCAAATTCTGCTGGGGTAAGAACATGACACAAACATACAGTCTTCACTATGGTGTGCTCAATCCCTGAGACCTGTTTAGTTGTTTCAATACAGAAAAAAACACATTTACACAACACACAAACAATAGAAATGTAAGCTGGAGTTGCCGTTTCTCTGTGTGCTGTTTGACCAACTCTGATGTACATATTCCAAATGACTTTATAAAGGTTTTATTTCTAAGTTGATGGATCTGGAAAGAAGTGGTTTGATGTCACCTCTCTATTGACCTCCTGTTCCTGTTAGGTAACGCTCAGACATTAAAGCACGAGCCCAGAGAGAAGCAGATCAACACCTACCAGAGGCTCAGAGACTTCTGGAAGAGATATTACTCTGCTCACTACATGACGCTCTCCGTTCAGTCCAAAGGTACTCGCACACAAACTCTCCAGAGACGATCAGATAATTTTAGAGGATCTTTGCAGACGTCTGCTTTGTCTGTTTTTACTGCAGCTTGTTTAAGTGTTTCCTCCGCAGGTCTGTGAGGCTGTGACGTTTATAACACACCAGAATGTGCAAATGGAGAAACTTTCTTCTCTTGTTGCCTCCTCTGTTCCAGTGAGTAGCTGTGAAAGTGAAGGCGGCTGCGATGTGTTGACTGTGTTTTTTGTTGTTTAGAGACTCTGGACACTTTGGAGCAGTGGGTCAGAGACATCTTCATCAAAGTCCCCAACAAGTAAGACGTCTTGTAGTAGGACTGCATGATTATGGCTAAAATGGTAGTCACAATCACAATTATTTTGATCAATTTTAATATTTTTTTTTTATTTTGATCATGATTATTTATTGAGTTTAGGAACAAAATACTTTCATTGCACTTTCACATTTAAAGACGTGTTTCGCTGCTGGAAAGATGGATAGATCAGTGTAGTAGACATGACCAGAGAAAAGAGAGGAAAAGGATGATTTTGCTTAGGAGGTAGAAAACCTACAACTACCAGAATGCACTGCGCCACACTGGGCTAATGAACCAATGTCGGTATCAGTTATCGACCTAATGAGTTGATATATATCGGCAAAAAAATCCAATATTGTGCATCCCTAGTTTGAGTCACGGGGTGGATAAATGGTGAGTCAATCATGTCAGAGCTGATCAGATCATATTGATTGATCAGAGGAGCAGCTGTTTGTCAGTGAAAGTTAACTTTAAGACCCACCACACTGAAGTTTCACTTTCCCTATTCCTGACGTTCTGCTGCTCCGTCTGTGCCCAGAGTACTTAGCACTCCAGGAGTATGGTGCAATGAATAACTGACCATTATATGATCCACAGTGCACTTAATGAACAGTCCAGCTCCAAAAATAGAGAATAGAAACGTGGCAGCAGCTGTTTAATTGTAGCCATGATTAATGAATGTGTGGGAAACCCTGAAAGGAATCATTATCTTTGTTTTTGTTGTGTTGAAATAAAAAATAAGATAATTACTATGCAATATTGTTTTTAATCCACATCTCATGATACTGTGCGATATGTGTGAAGTATAATGTAAACTAAAATATTAAATAGAGATGTTACGATACTCACACAGAGGTTTATCAAATAAATGAATGAGAACAGTTTGTGTTGTAACTTTTACTTTTGTGTGGTTTTTTTTTTTTTTGTCTTTAGCGGTGAACCTCGAGCCGACTTCTCCCACCTCCTGCAGCCGTTTGACACACCAGCTTTCAACAAACTCTACAGAGGTCAGATAGTGGTGCTGGTTGTATTCTTACAGTGTATCAGATACATAAGTTAGAATCCTACAACCCTGAAGTATGTTTTAACGTGGAATATAAAAGGCAAACTGCAGTACTTTAGTGTTCATAAAACACATGGACAGGATATTTTTACATCCTATTTTTCACTCTCCTTCACTCATTTGTACCTTGTATCTTAACAGTGTTATCTTAATAAAATCTCCTATATCGCATGAATAAGGTTTAAATAACTGGAGAAATGTAGTCTTATAATAATAATAATAATAGTTTAATTTTGTAATTTTCACAGGTCTTTGATATGATTCTTAAGAGGATTCTTTGGTCTCATTTTAACACTAGACACATGCTAACACCTGAACATGTGTGTTTCAGTGGTTCCTGTGAGGAAGGTTCACGCTCTGACCATCAGCTGGGCCGTACCGCCGCAGGGGAAACACTACAGGTGAGTCGGAGTGCAGTACTGCTTTAAAACCTCAAACAGTGCTGGACTATATGGCAGAAAAATGTTGATCAGTATCTTATATCTGATCAAGCTGTCAGATTGAAGAGTATCCTGATAATGACTGAAGACTGATTTTGGAAACAATGTGAGAAGACATTCACCTGGTGTCACCTCCGGCACTGTCCAGCTGTTAAACAGACGAGTCAAACTGTTTCCTGTAAGATAGTCTCTCAGTCAGATGAAACCTCACACAGTTTGTGTTTTTGTTGTCAGAGTGAAGCCTCTTCACTACATCTCCTGGCTAATCGGACACGAAGGAACCGGCAGCATCTTGTCTCTGCTCAGGAAGAAGTGAGTCATAAAGAAACTAACTCATCATAAAGTGACATGTGAAATAAATACAGGGGGGTCACGGTACAAACTGTGTGTGTGTGTTTCAGGTGCTGGGCTCTGGCTCTGTTCGGAGGAAACAGTGAGACAGGTTTCGACCAGAACACCACCTACTCCATCTTCTCCATCTCCATCACCCTGACCGACCAGGGCTACCAAAACTTCTACCAGGTCAACTCTGATTCTTGATTCTTGATTCACAAGTTGTATCCACAAAACTGAGGTGGCAGTGTGACGTACCTGGGCTGTGTGGAAAATGTCCAGACTCATTTTAAAACATGAGAAGCTGGAGTATTTACTGATTACACTTTGTGTCTGAAAGAGTGAAATCAAAGTCAGAAAGGATTCAGTAGCCCTTGTTACACAGATATCACATTTCAGGGTCACTACGGAGTCTGTCCTTTATGCCGCTTTTGCATTTTGACACAGAACCAAACAATGATGGCATCATGTTGCTTCACTGTGTGATTTTAGATAACATGCTGGCATCACAGGATCAAAAGAGGCATGACGGGCTTTACATCTCGTGTGACAAAAACATACGCACCAGCAGCACTTTATAAACATTAATAACGACGTAACATGTCAATAACAATCATTTACTGTCCCTGTTATCTCACGGCTGATCTTGTCCTCTTCCCAGAGGGTAAGGAGCTTCTGGACCTCATTGTTTTAACAATTTGCGGACATTTTCAGCTACTGTTCCTCTTTGAGTTAGTTGCTAACTGCTGTCAGCTGCTCTGACACACAGACATACTCTGAGAGAGATTTATATGTCAGAGGTCTGCAGGTAGATATGAAATCCACTGGGTGCTGAAGAGAAAAAGAGTCTCCAGGGTAAAGTTTGGTTTATTTATATTAGATTTAGCCTCCTACCAACATTTTCTTTTCTATCTGCCTTATTGCAGGGCTTGTTTTTATATTTTCTCTTGTTGTTATGTTCCCATCAGAACTTTTTAATTGAACCTGTGATACAGCTAACGTCTGCAGACTTAAATTCACGTTTTGTAACAATGAATTTTGTGTATAAGAGAAGCTTGTACTATATCTTATAATTATTTTCTAAATGGGCTTTAAATATTCTTAAAGAATCCCAGAGAGAAGACGCATGCAGCTGCTGCAGCTCTGTGCTCCTTCTCTCCTCCTCCTGCGCTCTTTGCGTGCAGAATCTTCCTGCAGCACCAAACAACATGTCTGATTTCTTTAAATGAGTTATCAGAGCTGCATTGTGCTAGATGCAAACATTATTTCAAGTTAAGTTTTGGTTCATAAAAACAGGTAGAAGTGGCAAAGCAATTTGGTGTCTGTCTCAACTCACACCAGGAAGCTGGTGAACCTGAATGTGCCAGAGAGTTGGAGGGAGACAGTGTGATTTTACACCACACTAGCTCGCTTGTTTTTAAGCTTAATGGTGGGTTACAACCTAAATTAACCTGGCTGTACTGAGGTGTTGTATAGTGGTTTAATTTCACAAAAGTGACGAACAATACTGAGGCTTAGGGCAAACAGTATCGTTACCTGGCTGTCCGTGAAGGCAGGCAGGGAGATGTGATGCTGCTCTGCAGGGCGTTTGATTTGTGTGTGTTTGCTGTGGTTGCTGTGACAAGAAGGGAAGTCGAAAAGGGCAGAATTAAAACTCGAATGCAACGTGCTTTTAATTGGGAATTGAAGAGGCAGTGTAAAAGAGGCAAGTGATTCTCTAAACTGCAACCAAACACACTTACACACACACAGTTACCTTTATTTATTGAGATTTTAACTTCTCTTTTCACCAACAAATAAGAAGAAACAGATGTTTTTATATTTCTAAATGCTTCATTGTGATTCTCTGTGCAGGTCGTCCATTTTGTGTTCCAGTACCTGAAGATGCTCCAGACTTTGGGCCCCCAGCAGAGGTCAGACTCCACAAACACCCTCACACACATGTTTTGGGTACCATGATGCTCTACTGCAGTTAGAAATCCTTCGTGTTAAAAACCCTGATGTTTTTTTTTTTTGTTATTGTTGTTTTTAAAGATATTTTTTGGGGGCATTTTAGCCTTTATTTTATAGGACAGACAAGCATGAAAGGAGGAGAGAGAGAGGGAGTGACATGCAGCAAAGGGCCACAGGCTGGAGTCGAACTCAGGCCACTGCGGCAACAGCCTTGTACATGGGGCACCTGCTCTACCACTAATCCACCAACACGCCAAAACCCTGATGTTTTGGCTTTTCTTTTATCCCTGAATCTGAAAAAGAGGATTGAAGAAGTAAAGAGAGATTTTTATATAAATGAATGAATTTCATTTTTTGTTATTGTGTCATGCTTATAACAATGACCAGACCCTTTTGATTCGTCGGTTAACCCCACAGAGCCAACACTAATCACATTTATGTGCCTGCAGACACACTGCTGTTTGTACATTTTGTCTGTATTTGTTCTTCAGTGTCTTGCATCTCTATAAAGCTTTTTAGTTCAGCAAACTTCTTTTTTCTTTTTTAGGATTTATGAGGAAATTCAGAAGATCGAAGCCAACGAGTTCCACTATCAGGAGCAGGTACTACTGCACAGACACACACTAATGAATGTGTTCACAGCCGAATAACGACACAGTTCAGTCAGCAGCTGATTAATCAGACATTGTTGTGTGCCAATTAGTCATCTCTGTGATGATACAATTTTCCAGCACAATAATTCATCATTTGTAATCGTTAAAACTACAATAATAGCAATAATAATAATGATGATGACAAGGATAGAAATAATAGAGTTTAAATATCTATCAATCATCACTAATAATCAAGTGTGTAGCATGGATGTTTCTCACTGTATATTTATGAGTTTTGATTTTGTTGACATGTCGATTAATTTGCTTTAAACTGAAGCAAAACAGGTCAAATATAAATTGTCTGTGTGCATTTGTGACGGCAGCAAATATGTGAAAACTGCTTATTCTTATTACTCAGTGAAGGTTAGTGAGGACCTGAAAGTGGAGATGAAACACTGAACAACATGACTGTGGTTAGTTTAATTTTTACTTAAGGCGAGATGTGAAACTGCAGTTAAACTTCATATCTGTCTAGATTTGCTGGAAAAAAAACATCGGTTTCTTTCACCAGCAGGATGCAGCCATCTTAGAACAAGCTAGTGTGGCTAAATTTAAATTTGATGTTTATTTTGAACATGCAGAATATATTCAAACATGTTTTTTTTTTTACGAGTAGCACAGAGTACAACACTGTACATCAGACTAGTTATCTGCACTACATTGGAATTTGAGAGTTTTGATGAGATGCAAAGAACCACGGACAAAGTTAAAAACCAACTGCACATCCTTTTTGGGCCAATAAGACTAAATACCATCAGTATGTTTACATGGCATGAGAGAAAACTGATTAAATATGTCAGTTGTGAACACGTTAGTCTGACTGAAATCGTACGAAATTGTATTTCTCAAAGTGGCACTAACACACCCACATACTGTGATTGGGTTGTCATATCTTCCCAAAGGTAAAACTCAAAACAAACTACAGTAACTGTAAAATAGAAATGTGATTAATAATGTGATTTTGTCTCCGGACTGACAGACAGATCCCATCGAGTTTGTGGAGAACATCTGTGAGAACATGCAGCTGTTTCCCAAAGAGGACTTCCTGACTGGAGACCAGCTCATGTTTGAGTTTGACCCGCAGGTAACTAGGACCGCCGGACCCAGATCTGATCCAGAACCAGTGTGAGAGCTGAGAATCTGACAAGTTCAGAGTGGAAATTTAAATCTAGCTAGAAATATAAAGTCCATAGATTACTATAGTTGTATGTAATTACTTGCCTGGTGTACACAAACATGTGTTTTATATTGATAATCTGAGTAAAAATAACTGTGTGTGTGTGTGTGTGTGTGTGGTGTGTGGTGTGTGGTGTGTGTGTGTGTGTGTGTGTGTTCAGGTGATCAGTGCTGCTTTGTCCCCGCTGACTCCTGACAGAGCGAACATGCTGCTGCTGTCACCAGAGAATGAAGGTCACTGTACACTCAGAGAGAAATGGTTCGGTACCTGCTACAGCATGGAGGGTACGTCCCACACACATCTCATTCTCATGAACGTTAAATCTCAAGCACAGCTTGAGGGAGTTTCCTTAAATTTAGCACAAACGTTCACTTCGACTGAAGAATTAACTGATTATAATTTGGTGGTCAAAGATAAATTAATGACGTGATGACAAAGGTCAAAGCTCAATTTCACTATGACATCATGTTTTGCATAAAACAATTTACTGGTTATTATTCAACGGCATATTTCACGAGTCGAAGAGGAGACATTTGGTCAGATACTGAATTGCTGACACTAATCTTGGGTGTCCACCTTGAAACTTTACTGATTGTTATTCTTGTACCTTCGTTATCGCATTTCTGGCAGTGTTTTGTGATGCGTCGAACGTACCTGTTTAAATCACGGTGGCGTGATTTTTAAAAATGGCCGGCACTGTGCACAAGTTTAACTAATGGAAAACCAAAAAAAAAAGTGTAGCTGAGTTGAGCAGAGCCGTGCCGCACCATGTAGTGGAAAAGTAGTAAAAAACTAGTCCTGATCAGAGTTTGAAAAGCTAAATATAAGAAACCTGTAATTGAATTAACTTGGGATGTGTTTGTTATGTCTCTTCAGACATCCCAGAGGAGTGGGCCCAGCGCTGGACAGGAGATTTCGAACTCCACCCTGAACTGCACCTTCCTGCTGAGAACAAATTCATCGGTCAGTACAAACATGATTTTTACATGATACTATGAAAGACTAATGAGATTCATCAGATTCATGACTTGTCTTTCTTCCTCTTCTTGCTGCAGCCACGGATTTCACCCTGAAAACGTCCGACTGTCCAGACACCGAGTTTCCCGTCAGGATCATGAACAACGAGCGCGGCTGTCTGTGGTACAAGAAGGACAATAAGTTCAAGATCCCCAAAGGTGAGTCCAGCTATCATGTCGGCCTGAAGCGTGACACTTTTTACAGCTGCATGTAGGCTGAGTCCTTCACAGCGGCCCAGGTTTCATTCTGACCTGCGACCGACCTTTCTCTCCCACCTTTCCTGTCTTTCCACAGCTGCAACTTAAACATATTTTCATCATCAATTTACATGTGTAAATAACACTTTAAAAAATGTACTTATTCCATTTTATTTTGTAGTCCTAAATTGTTTTAATCCTGGTTCAACCAAGGTAGAACGTAATAAGTTTATTGCTATTATTATTATCAGGACTCCGCTACACAGAATTATGTCAGTCAAATCCAATGTGGCTGTTCAAAACAAATATTCCACTCAGAGTTTTGAGAGAGAGTTTTGGCGGGACGTTCAAAGTTGACATCAAAGTTCACTTAGCCCTCCGAGCTAATGCATGCTTACTGCGCTAACAACGAATCAGAAATATGCAACTTTTTTGCCAACACTAGATTATAAAACAAAAAGCCAGAGACTGTATCATATTAAGTTGCTGTGAACTTCTAAGCAGAAGGCAGAAGGTAACGTTACCTCAGAGCCTGACAGGGTAAAGCCCCTCTTCCTCCGGGCAGCTTCCTCTGTCTCACTCAGACTAACCGTGGGTCTTTGTCTGCAGCTTCCTCTGTCTCACTCAGACTAACCGTGGGTCTTTGTCTGCAGCTTCCTCTGTCTCACTCAGACTAACCATGGGTTACTGCAGCTTCCTCTGTCACACTCAGACTCACCCTGGGTCTTTGTCTGCAGCTTCCTCTGTCTCACTCAGACTAACCGTGGGTTACTGCAGCTTCCTCTGTCACACTCAGACTCACCCTGGGTCTTTGTCTGCAGCTTCCTCTGTCTCACTCAGACTAACCGTGGGTTACTGCAGCTTCCTCTGTGTCACTCAGACTCACGCCGGGTCTTTGTCTGCAGCTCTCTGTCATGGAGAACAGCATAAAAGTGAGGGTTGCTCACTTTGCAGCTAAATCTGGGGAGTCTCTTTAAGCATGTCCGGAGGGACACTTGGATGTTGCCTGGGTTTGTCCAACTGTATTCTCAGCAGGTTAAACAGCTCTACCTGGTGGACTGTTTAAAGTATTGTTTCTTTATAAAGCTGTGACAACCATTGTTCAAACCCACAAAGCTTTATTTTGTATTTTAGCAAAGATCATAAGGTTTCCTTTGATGATTTTTGGGGTAATGTAAATATATAGACAATTAGAATAAGTCTGTGTTTTCTCAAGTATATTTAACTCAGTGTTAACATCATAAAGCTTCAATGAAAAACTGGAACATTGGAGTGTTGGAGTTGGAGTTTGTCAAATAATAAATGACTCGTTCAATAAATATAAAATTAACACAGTCATATCGTTTTCTGTCTTTCAGCTTATATTCGTTTCAATCTGATCTCACCAATGATTCAGAAGAGTCCTGAGAAGTAAGAGACCACTGACACATGTTCAGATCCTACATCATAGATTCTTGTCATCACTCATCACAGTAAAAGGATAAATGGCTGTCGTGTGTTTAACCCCATTGTTCCTCTTTCAGTCTGGTGCTGTTCGACCTCTTTGTGAACATCTTGGCTCACAATCTGGCAGAGCCGGCCTACGAGGCCGACGTGGCTCAGCTGGAGTACAAGCTGGTGGCCGGAGAGCACGGGCTGGTGATCAGACTGAAGGGCTTCAACCACAAACTGCCGGTGAGGAGACGCACCGCATAACACCTCGAGTCAGAGAGCAGCTGGTGAACATGGTGCAACATTTCACAGATAAAGAGACAGATATTTCTCTCAGCAGCAGGTGGAGACCAAAGCGACGTGTTCCATCATTACCATGAACACACACACTGTAGTTTATTTTGACTCAGTTCCAAACACACTGTCCTGCTGACTCTACTGATTTTTGTTTAGTTTTACCTGAATATTTGAAGGCAAACTGTAAAACTATATCACTTATTCTGTTGCAATTCTATTTTCTCAAATTAATAATAAAACACTATTTACTAATTTCTTGCAAACATACCTTGAACCTTGATGAGACAATAGAAATGAAAGTGAACAGGCTGTCTGATGGAAAGGTAAAGCGGTGAAAATAGTCTCAATATAGCCTACATTTAAACTGATACTGATTTTTTTCAGGGGGCTTAAATATGTGATGTTGATGCCCCCTGTCCACAGCGTAGATTGCTGAGACTCCACGTCAGACTCCAGCCTGCTCCCCCAAAACGAGAGTTGCGGATAGACATTTACTGAATCTAATGTGACTCGTGTTGTTTCAGCTTCTGTTGAAACTGATCGTGGATCATCTGGCGGACTTCAGCGCCGAGCCGGGCGTCTTCAACATGTTTTCTGAGCAGCTGAAGAAAACGTACTTCAACATCCTCATCAAACCTGAGAGACTTGGCAAGTACGTCCCACACACTGCATTTACACACACATGAGTCAGTATCTGGTTTTGCTGGACATGCCCAGTCCGATGTACGAGATTAAACTGGTTAGATTTTTGTGACACAGTCTGGCAAATTAAAAAGTAGTCCAAACTGCTGTCACAGCATTAAATCCAGCAGGTATTGCATAATATTATTTTTATAAATGGACTAATGGAGCTACTTGTATCTGACCAGCTGTTAGCGGAAGCCGCTGTCAGCAACAAGAAGGAGATCACGTTTTAGGAGATAGGAGGGTCACAGCAGTGCAGGCAGTGTTTGTTTACAACAGAGTTCATGTGTTTTGGGTGATGAGAAGAGACACATTTTGGATTTGAATCTGACATAACCGCAAGTGATGCAGCGCTGCCGTTGGGAGCTGAACTTTTGTCCGATGCCCTATTTCAACTTTTACTGTTGCTCGCGTTGAAAGCTCCATATTGGACGAGGAACAGCTGATTCATGACGTTAAGATGAGGAATTGTCTACCTGATACCTTCTTATTTTACGCCGAAAAACAAAATAAGGTGGCAGCTGACTGGAGGAAGTTTCTGTTTGGCTAAATAACCCGTGCTAATAACAAGCTAGGCGTCTTGCTGTTGGCTATATTTCCATTAAATTTCACAATATAAAAAGTGTTTAAAAAGGTAATGTTACAAAGTAGGAAGACAGTGGTTAGGTCTGATCTCATATTTATGTGCTTTGTTTGCGTGAAGTAACAGAAGCGCACATTAAATGGATGTAATGTAGACAGAGAGTTTTGATGTTACATGATACAACGGGATAGTCTGCTGCCTGTTTGCTGCTGGGACATGATGTCATTATGTTCCACTCTGGAACAGCGACACCTCTAAAACTCAGTATACCAGTCTGTCCTGTCTGTTGTTTGGCCCAACCCTAATCTGTGGTAGCGTATTGATGTAGAAGACTCCTGTATCAGTTAATCCCGACGCCTCTCCACTGTTATTTATGATAAAACCAAACAAACTGCAGAGATCTCCACTGAGCAGCAGCTGGGTCTGTAAACAGAGTGATGTCAGTGTTGTCTTCCTCCACATCCACCTCTCTGCAGGGACGTCCGACTGCTGATCCTGGAGCACTGTCGCTGGTCAGTCATTCAGAAGTATCAGGCCGTCATGAAGGGTCTGACGGTCGATGACCTCATGACCTTCGTCACCGGGCTGAAGGCGGAGCTGTACACTGAGGGGCTGGTGCAGGGGAACTTCACCAGCATGGTAAGACAGAAAGAGACACAAAGACAAACAAAAAGCTGAGCAGCAAAACTTTATATATATATTTCCTCTCTCTTGTGTCCCGTACCCATAACTCCACACAAAATTTAGTGTCGACTCCGTCTTTTAAAATTCAGATTTAAAACAGGAAACAATTCCTCTGTCATTGCTCTGGATAATCTGTAAACACTTTAAGTCTGGAATATTTTATCAGTACAAACTATTGATTTAAACAGTTCAGGTGTAATTTCTCACACGTCGTTTCCTTCAACAGGAGTCCAAAGAGTTTCTGCAGTACTTCATCGAGTGAGTATCCCGCTTCATTTCTTTATTCAGCTTTCAGTATTTTTAATGATGGAAGCTTTTTTTTAATTTTTATTTCAGTCATCTTGTAAAATACACATTCAGGCTTCAGATGTAATTGTAACTGAAAGTAGAAGGTACTTAAACTGTGGACACCCTCACACAGTCATATTCTCTAAACTGAAGTGTTAAAGTGTAAAGTATATTTCTTAACATTTCTATCAAACTAAAACAGATGGAAAGTGCTGAGTACAGAAACAGTCCGTCTATATATGTTAAATCATCTGACTTAATGAACAAGCTACAGAGGAAACAGTCGTCCTCCAGTTTGTGTTAATGTGATGTCAGCGCTCCCGTCTGTCTGTCTGCAGTAAGCTGCAGTTCCAGCCTCTGTCAGCAGAGGTCCCTGTGTTGTTCCGGGTGGTGGAGCTGCCTCAGAAACACCATCTCTGTAAAGTCAAATCTCTCAACAAAGGAGACGCCAACTCCGAGGTCACCGTCTACTACCAGGTAGGAACACCATCACACTGATGCTCCACACTGGACTACAGCCTGCAGCTACATCATGGTTACATGGCAGCGTTTAAAACCACACCATCTGTTTATTTTTTATTTTATCTTTAAAGGTTCAGTTCACACAAACAGTGAGATGTGAGGATTATTTTCAGTAACTGAGAAGTTTTATCGGTAATATTTCAACACACTAACAGAGATTGTGTTGGTGTGGTTGAAGAATCTCAGAGGCAGACATCAAACTTCTACACAGAATACAGTCCATATACAAATTTAGAATGTTGAATTTATCTTAGTCTGCAAATAAAAATAAGAACATCATGTATTAATTTACAAATTCATATAAATGAAGTCACAGCCTCTCACAGAAAATGGCAGATACATAAATAGCCCAGTGCAAAACATTACAATTAAGTAATTTAACAGAACATAGACACTCCTGCAGGCAGAAAAAGACGTAGGCTGAAGCTACATCTTTTAACACCGACCCTTTTAACAGCATATCATATTTAACAACAACAAAACAAACCAAAACAGGCAAGCGAGGTGAAATGGCAACAAAGACAAAAAAAAAACACAAAAAAACAGCAAAAAAGCAACTTACTCACTTGAAGTTCCTGTACCCTGTTCTTCTATGTCGGAATTACAGCCTGATCATCCATTTTCATTTTTTAAACTTAATATTCTACATGTTTTCAGTTCCTCACTACAACTGTTCCTTAAACTCACTCCTTTAACTAAGATACAGTATAGTGTTGGTGTCGGTCCTCACTGATGGTTTTTTTGAACATAAAAACACCTCACAGCACGTTGACTTAGTCTCTACGAAAACACAATCGGCAAAAGTTTATCTTCTTCTTCTTATCATTATTATTATCATTATTATCATTATTACTATTATTATTATTATCATCATCTCTGTTTGAGGGTGAGAGGCAGTGAGCAGATTAACGGAGATCTGTGTGGGTACATGAGACACTAAAAAGTAAGGTGGATCATGGGGAGTCCCACCAGTTGGTCCAGGAGCTTCTCCTCCATGATGGCTGTTTCCAGGCATATTTTAGGATGACTCGGGGGCAGTTTGACAACCTGCTGTCTATCGTCAGGTCGTATAGCTCTGGGTATCCAGCAACTGCTACGACCAGTTTCTCCTCCATTGTTTACCAACTGTAAACTTGTTGTCGTGACCACCACAGAAGGCCCGCGTCTCAAATCATCTGATTGGACAATGGGAAAAAAGATGACAAAAAAAGAGATGGCTTGGGGTGTTTTTCCGCTCTGAGTTAAAGTCTTTTCGGTGCAGAATTGTGAGGCACGTAGCAATGCAAAAACAGCAAGCAAAAGCTTCATCCTCATTAAAAACCATTACAGAAAGGCGCCTCCAGCTGCTAAAACGCTCTGTGTGTGATCAGGGCCTAATAGAGTATTTTACTGCAGTGAAGGATCTGAATACTTCATCACTAGTGTTGTATTCATGTGCATAAATCTGGATTCTGTTGCAGTCGGGGCTGAAGAACCTCAAAGAGCATGCTCTGATGGAGCTGATGGTGGTGAGTGTTACGACCATCTCAACAACTTGAGTGACAGAAAACAGTACTGGTGGTTCTTGTTCTGTGGTGTGAAAACATGCACGTCCACCTGTTATGTAGCTTGAACTTGTGTCCGTCTCTTCAGATGCACATGGAGGAGCCGTGCTTTGACTTCCTCAGGACGAAGGAGACTCTGGGGTCAGTGTCAGTCTCTTACACTGAGTATCATGTTCAGTATTGTCCACTCACAGTATCCGTCTAATCACAACACATTGTACCCCCGCAGGTACCAGGTGTACCCAACCTGCAGGAACACCTCAGGGGTGCTGGGATTCTCCGTCACCGTGGAAACACAGGCCACCAAGTTCAGGTGAGTTGACCCATCTGTGTGTTTGAGTCTTTGTTTGTGTCCCTGTTTAAGACGCACTCCTTGTCCCGTTTGTCCTCGCAGCACAGAGCTGGTGGAGGCGAAGATCGAGGAGTTCCTGGTGAGTTTCGGGGAGCGTCTGTCGGGTCTGAGCGAGGAGGCCTTCAGGACCCAGGTGACGGCTCTCATCAAGCTGAAGGAGTGCGAGGACGCTCACCTGGGAGAGGAAGTGGACCGCAACTGGTTTGAGGTCGTCACACAGCAGTACATCTTCAAGAGGCTCAACAAGGAGGTGAGACACTCCTGTCTCTCTTTCTGTCTCTGCCTTGTTCTGAGGGAACGGGGGAGAGAGACAGGATGAGGGACGGACAGAAAGAGTGAGTGGGAGAGTCTGTTTCTCTCCCTCGCCATCTTTCACTGTCTCTCCCTCATTCTGTTTCTCTCTCCCTCATTCTTTTCTTCATTCTTCTCCCTCTCTACCTCATTCTTTTCCTCATTCTCTCTCCATCTCTCCCTCATTCTTTTTCTGTCACTATCTCATCCTTTTCCTCATTCTTTCTCCTCAACCCTATTCTTTTCCTTCTTTACCTCATTTTTTCTCCATCTCTCTCTCGGGTCAAAACAATTACAGTACAGTTTGGAGGTATTTACACACAGCTGGTGTGGCTGCAGGGCTCTGGTTCTGGTCCTGCACTGTGGTCTTGAGACGTTGTGTTCTGTGCTGCAGATCGAGGCTCTGAAGCTGTTCTCTCAGGAGGAGCTGGTCTCCTGGTTCCTGGAACACAGAAACAACAGCAGGAAGCTCAGCGTACATGTAAGTGTGTTTGCGTTGTGTTCACTGACTCTTTTAACAGACCTCATTCAAACTGTAGACACAAACACTCGGTGAGTACCGGGCTCAGGCAGATCTATCTCTTCTAAATATGTAAAGCTGAGCGGTATGATCCTTTTTAATAGTAAAAATATTAAGACAGCAGCTGTTTCTATTCCAATGAAGGATTAAGACTTGATAACAAAAACTTTGAAGAACAAATTAAAAATTAAAAAAAGAATCTTGTAACACGTTTGTTTTCTCCGTCAGGTGGTTGGTTTTGGGGTGGAGGAGAATGACCCACCAGAACCGAGCAATGCCTGTAGCCCCGAGAGCCCGGACAACCCCCCCTCCTCAGCCTACGGTGAAGTGAGCGAGCTGACCTTCCTGCCAGCCTCCTCGCCGCCGCTCCAGGACACCATGCTCATCACCGACATCAGAGCGTTCACCTCGTCCCTCCCCCTCCACCCTTACCACAAAATACTCAGCTAGGCCACTCCCACTGCAGGCCAACAGGGCGGAGCTAAAGACCTCCTCGTTGTAGTAATAATAATAAAGTAACCATGGAAACGGCTAGCGTTGATGTTTGATGGAAGAGGACACTGTTAGGACGGACATTTAACAAGTGTTTAAATCTTTTGTTTCATGTGAGTGGTTGTAAAAATGCTGCATTCACAGCCTGTGGGAAAAAAATCTGAGCCCGTATTTATAAAGTATCTCATGATTAACGTTTTACAACAGCAGAAATTATAAATGTAAAAATTAGTAATAACCACTTTTTTTAATGTAGCATAAAGGCTTGACATGTACAGGCAAATAGAGGTAAAATAGGACTGTGCTGCAGATTACAGTATATAAATACTGTATACATATATATATATATATGTACATGTGTGTGTGTGCAAAAATACAATGCTAAAAGTGTTTAATCTACAAAATAGATTTCAAGCATAAAAGTAAGTTTTGTGCTGCAGGTACACAGCCGTTATTAACAGTTAGATTTAGTCAGATAAGACGGACCTGTTTCGTGAGATAAACAACTGCAAACACTTTTATGAAGCTGTAGGAGCAAATCAAAGTTTGATTTACTACTGCAGAAATGCACAATTGTTATCATCTCTGCTTCAAAGCCACATTTTAGGTGGGAGGTTGGGAGGACCTTCATTAATGTGGAGAGAGCAGGGGCTCTTACAGTCAGTCAAAATAATGATGAAACTATTGCAGAAAAGGTGTTTTAATGAGCTCATATTCATCAATAAATCTCGAGATATATCTCTGCCCGCAGATAGGAATTATTTTAAAGTAAGTCGCTAAAATTATTTTACTCCTAATCCTAACATTAGGACGTAACTTCTCTTCATATATAATTTGTTGCTGTGAGATGCTCATTAAATACCGGCCCTGCTATAAAACACTGTTCAGCTCAGATATAAGGAGGAACATGAATCTCGGGACTTGCAGTTTGTGAATCTTGATGGATTTAGGGTTTTTTTATTTTTATTTTTTTCTTGTTGCTTTTGACTGTGAACCAATTTGTACAATTATTCCCAGGTGAAGTGAATGCAGCATGATGACTCAGGGCTCTGGTTTAAAATTCAGTCAGACAACAAAGAAGGGCAGAACTATCACTTCAGTGTCACTTCAGCCAGTATCACTGAGCAAAACAAGCTATGTTTTAATTTATTACATATAAGTTTACATATACGTGTTCATACTGAAATAATGGATGATGTATATGAAAGAAATACATGTATAGACTAACAGTATCTGGTGGCCAGTGATAAAAAAACAACAACTGTGACCTGTTTTAACTCAGAATGTACTTCAGTAGTTTGTGCGGGCTGGAAAGTGCCACCCAAGTGATTTTAATTAGTTATATTTGCATTTCCATGACAATTAAAAAATACCTTAACTGAATGTTTCATTTAAAAGTTTTGTTTTATTATTCTGTCCATGAAACAGAGTATGGTTTTCTATGGCATAATGAAGTCATTGGAGTATTACACTGAAAAGTTATATTATAGTATGATATAAAAAACTGATTCTGTACAATGTTATGTCTTAGTATACTATGGCATTTAAAATTCATAGTTTAGAATTTAAAAAAATACTTAGCTTGACATAAAAAAAGTCAGAAAAGTGTTTTAAAAAAAAGTCAAAATGTTGTGTATTGAAAACATTGTTACGAATGCCATAGTATAGTGTATCAAGAAAAAGTCAGTAAAGTGTGTCAAAGTGTCATACTATGTTGTATAGTAAAAATGGCCAAAAAAGAGTCATACTATGTTAAAACAGTTGTTAAAAATGTGATAGTGAAATACATCACAAAAACTGGTAAAAAAAAAAAATATTACAGTATGGAGTAAAAAACCCATGGTATACTATGTCAAAAAATTGGTTCGAAAACTCATAGAATACTATGATAACAGAAAAGGTCCTAGTATAGTATTTTCAAAAAAAAAGTTAAAAATGTAATAGTATAGTATGTCGTCCAAAATCGTAGAAATAATGTCATATTATTATTATTATGATTATGTCATCCAAAATCATGAAAAAACATCATAGTATAGTATGTCGTCCAAAATCGTAGAAATAATGTCATAGTAGAGTATGTCATCCAAAATCATGAAAAAACATCATAGTATAGTATGTCGTCCAAAACCACGAAAGATGTCATAGTATAGTATGTCGTCCAAAATCGTGGAAAAAATGTCATAGTATGTCGTCCAAAATCATGAAAAAACGTCATAGTATAGTATGTCGTCCAAAATCATGAAAAAAAGTCATAGTATAGTATGTCATCCAAAATAATGAAAAAATGTCATAGTATAGCATGTCGTCCAAAATCATGAAAAAAAGTCATAGTATAGTATGTCATCCAAAATAATGAAAAAATGTCATAGTATAGTATGTCGTCCAAAATAATGAAAAAATGTCATAGTATAGTATGTCGTCTAAAATCATGAAAATGTCATAGTATAGCATGTCGTCCAAAATCATGAAAAAAAGTCATAGTATAGTATGTCGTCTAAAATCATGAAAATGTCATAGTATAGTATGTCGTCCAGAATCATGAAAAAAACCTCATAGTATAGTATGTCGTCCAAAATCATGAAAAAATGTCATAGTATAGCATGTCGTCCAAAATCATGAAAAAATGTCATAGTATAGCATGTCGTCCAAAATCATGGAAAAAAAGTCATAGTATAGCATGTCGTCCAAAATCATGGAAAAAATGTCATAGTATAGCATGTCATCCAAAATCATGAAAAAAAGTCATAGTATAGTATGTCGTCCAAAATCATGAAAAAACGTCATAGTATAGTATGTCGTCATAAATCATGGAAAAAAAGTCATAGTATAGTATGTCGTCCAAAATCATGAAAAAATGTCATAGTATAGTATGTCGTCCAAAATCATGAAAAAACGTCATAGTATAGTATGTCGTCATAAATCATGGAAAAAAAGTCATAGTATAGTATGTCGTCCAAAATCATGAAAAAAAGTCATAGTATAGCATGTTGTCCAAAATCATGGAAAAAAAGTCATAGTATAGTATGTCGTCCAAAATCATGAAAATGTCATAGTATAGCATGTCGTCCAAAATCATGAAAAAATGTCATAGTATAGTATATCGTCCAAAATCATGAAAAAGAGCCATTATAGCATGTTGTCCAAAATCATGGAAAAAATGTCATAGTATAGTATGTCGTCTAAAATCATGAAAATGTCATAGTATAGCATGTCGTCCAAAATCATGAAAAAATGTCATAGTATGTCGTCCAAAATCATGAAAAAAAGTCATAGTATAGTATGTCGTCCAAAATCATGAAAAAATGTCATAGTATAGTATGTTGTCCAAAATCATGGAAAAAATGTCATAGTATAGCATGTCGTCCAAAATCATGAAAAAGAGCCATTATAGCATGTTGTCCAAAATCATGGAAAAAATGTCATAGTATAGTATGTCGTCTAAAATCATGAAAATGTCATAGTATAGCATGTCGTCCAAAATCATGAAAAAATGTCATAGTATAGCATGTCGTCCAAAATCATGGAAAAAATGTCATAGTATAGTATGTCGTCCAAAATCATGGAAAAAATGTCATAGTATAGTATGTCGTCCAAAATAATGAAAAAATGTCATAGTAGAGTATGTTGTCCAAAATCATGGAAAAAATGTCATAGTATAGTATGTCGTCCAAAATAATGAAAAAATGTCATAGTAGAGTATGTTGTCCAAAATCATGGAAAAATGTCATAGTATAGTATGTCGTCCAAAATCATGGAAAAATGTCATAGTATAGTATGTTGTCCAAAATCATGGAAAAAATGTCATAGTATAGTATGTCGTCCAAAATCATGGAAAAATGTCATAGTATAGTATGTCGTCCAAAATCATGGAAAAAATGTCATAGTATAGTATGTTGTCCAAAATCATGGAAAAAATGTCATAGTATAGTATGTCGTCCAAAATCATGGAAAAAATGTCATAGTATAGTATGTCGTCCAAAATCATGAAAATGTCATAGTATAGTATGTCGTCCAAAATCATGAAAATGTCATAGTATAGTATGTCGTCCAAAATCATGAAAAAAAGTCATAGTATAGTATGTCGTCCAAAATCATGAAAAAATGTCATAGTATAGTATGTTGTCCAAAATCATGAAAATGTCATAGTATAGTATGTCGTCCAAAATCATGAAAAAAAATCATAGTATATATCGTCCAAAATCATGAAAAAGAGCCATTATAGCATGTTGTCCAAAATCATGGAAAAAATGTCATAGTATAGTATGTCGTCTAAAATCATGAAAATGTCATAGTATAGCATGTCGTCCAAAATCATGAAAAAATGTCATAGTATGTCGTCCAAAATCATGAAAAAAAGTCATAGTATAGCATGTCGTCCAAAATCATGGAAAAATGTCATAGTATAGTATGTTGTCCAAAATCATGGAAAAAAAGTCATAGTATAGCATGTTGTCCAAAATCATGGAAAAAATGTCATAGTATAGTATGTCGTCTAAAATCATGAAAATGTCATAGTATAGCATGTCGTCCAAAATCATGAAAAAATGTCATAGTATAGTATGTCGTCCAAAATCATGAAAAAAAGTCATAGTATAGCATGTCGTCCAAAATCATAAAAAAAAGTCATAGTATAGTATGTCGTCCAAAATCATGGAAAAAATGTCATAGTATAGCATGTCGTCCAAAATCATGAAAAAATGTCATAGTATAGCATGTCGTCTAAAATCATGAAAATGTCATAGTATAGCATGTCGTCCAAAATCATGGAAAAAATGTCATAGTATAGTATGTCGTCCAAAATAATGAAAAAATGTCATAGTATAGTATGTTGTCCAAAATCATGGAAAAAATGTCATAGTATAGTATGTCGTCCAAAATAATGAAAAAATGTCATAGTATAGTATGTCGTCCAAAATAATGAAAAAATGTCATAGTATAGTATGTTGTCCAAAATCATGGAAAAAATGTCATAGTATAGTATGTTGTCCAAAATCATGGAAAAAATGTCATAGTATAGTATGTTGTCCAAAATCATGGAAAAAATGTCATAGTATAGTATGTCGTCCAAAATCATGGAAAAAATGTCATAGTATAGTATGTCGTCCAAAATAATGAAAAAATGTCATAGTATAGTATATCGTCCAAAATCATGGAAAAAATGTCATAGTATAGTATGTCGTCCAAAATCATGGAAAAAATGTCATAGTATAGTATGTCGTCCAAAATAATGAAAAAAAGTCATAGTATAGTATGTCGTCCAAAATCATGAAAATGTCATAGTATAGCATGTCGTCCAAAATCATGAAAAAATGTCATAGTATAGTATATCGTCCAAAATCATGAAAAAGAGCCATTATAGCATGTTGTCCAAAATCATGAAAAAATGTCATAGTATAGTATGTCGTCCAAAATCATGGAAAAAATGTCATAGTATAGTATGTCGTCCAAAATAATGAAAAAATGTCATAGTATAGTATGTCGTCCAAAATCATGGAAAAAATGTCATAGTATAGTATGTCGTCCAAAATAATGAAAAAAAGTCATAGTATAGTATGTCGTCCAAAATCATGAAAATGTCATAGTATAGCATGTCGTCCAAAATCATGAAAAAATGTCATAGTATAGTATATCGTCCAAAATCATGAAAAAGAGCCATTATAGCATGTTGTCCAAAATCATGAAAATGTCATAGTATAGCATGTCGTCCAAAATCATGGAAAAAATGTCATAGTATAGTATGTCGTCCAAAATAATGAAAAAATGTCATAGTATAGTATGTTGTCCAAAATCATGGAAAAAATGTCATAGTATAGTATGTCGTCCAAAATCATGGAAAAAATGTCATAGTATAGTATGTCGTCCAAAATAATGAAAAAATGTCATAGTATAGTATGTCGTCCAAAATCATGGAAAAAATGTCATAGTATAGCATGTTGTCCAAAATCATGAAAAAATGTCATAGTATAGTATATCGTCCAAAATCATGAAAAAGAGCCATTATAGCATGTTGTCCAAAATCATGAAAATGTCATAGTATAGCATGTCGTCCAAAATCATGAAAAAATGTCATAGTATAGTATATCGTCCAAAATCATGAAAAAGAGCCATTATAGCATGTTGTCCAAAATCATGGAAAAAATGTCATAGTATAGCATGTCGTCCAAAATCATGAAAATGTCATAGTATAGCATGTCGTCCAAAATCATGAAAAAATGTCATAGTATAGTATATCGTCCAAAATCATGAAAAAGAGCCATTATAGCATGTTGTCCAAAATCATGGAAAAAATGTCATAGTATAGCATGTCGTCCAAAATCATGAAAAAATGTCATAGTATGTCGTCCAAAATCATGAAAAAAAGTCATAGTATAGTATGTCGTCCAAAATCATGAAAAAATGTCATAGTATAGTATGTTGTCCAAAATCATGGAAAAGAGCCATTATAGCATGTTGTCCAAAATCATGGAAAAAATGTCATAGTATAGTATGTCGTCCAAAATCATGAAAAAATGTCATAGTATAGTATGTCATCCAAAATCATGAAAAAAAGTCATAGTATAGCATGTCGTCCAAAATCATAAAAAAAAGTCATAGTATAGTATGTCGTCCAAAATCATGGAAAAAATGTCATAGTATAGCATGTCGTCCAAAATCATGAAAAAATGTCATAGTATAGCATGTCGTCTAAAATCATGAAAATGTCATAGTATAGCATGTCGTCCAAAATCATGGAAAAAATGTCATAGTATAGTATGTCGTCCAAAATAATGAAAAAATGTCATAGTATAGTATGTTGTCCAAAATCATGGAAAAAATGTCATAGTATAGTATGTCGTCCAAAATCATGGAAAAAATGTCATAGTATAGTATGTCGTCCAAAATAATGAAAAAATGTCATAGTATAGTATGTCGTCCAAAATCATGAAAATGTCATAGTATAGCATGTCGTCCAAAATCATGAAAAAATGTCATAGTATAGTATATCGTCCAAAATCATGAAAAAGAGCCATTATAGCATGTTGTCCAAAATCATGGAAAAAATGTCATAGTATAGTATGTCGTCTAAAATCATGAAAATGTCATAGTATAGCATGTCGTCCAAAATCATGAAAAAATGTCATAGTATGTCGTCTAAAATCATGAAAAAAAGTCATAGTATAGTATGTCGTCCAAAATCATGAAAAAATGTCATAGTATAGTATGTTGTCCAAAATCATGGAAAAATGTCATAGTATAGCATGTTGTCCAAAATCATGGAAAAAATGTCATAGTATAGTATGTCGTCTAAAATCATGAAAATGTCATAGTATAGCATGTCGTCCAAAATCATGAAAAAATGTCATAGTATAGTATGTCGTCCAAAATCATGAAAAAAATGTCATAGTATAGCATGTCGTTATAAATCATGAAAAAATGTCATAGTATAGCATGTCGTCCAAAATCATGGAAAAAATGTCATAGTATAGTATGTCGTCCAAAATCATGGAAAAAATGTCATAGTATAGTATGTCGTCCAAAATAATGAAAAAATGTCATAGTATAGCATGTCGTCCAAAATCATGGAAAAAATGTCATAGTATAGTATGTCGTCCAAAATCATGAAAAAATGTCATAGTATAGCATGTCGTCCAAAATCATGGAAAAAATGTCATAGTATAGTATGTCGTCCAAAATCATGGAAAAAATGTCATAGTATAGTATGTCGTCCAAAATAATGAAAAATGTCATAGTATAGTATGTCGTCTAAAATCATGGAAAAAAATGTCATAGTATAGTATGTCGTCCAAAATAATGAAAAAAAGTCATAGTATAGCATGTCGTCCAAAATCATGAAAAAAAGTCATAGTATAGCATGTCATCCAAAATCGTGGAAATAATGTCATAGTATAGTATGTCGTCCAGAATCATGAAAAAAACCTCATAGTATAGTATGTCGTCCAAAATCATGAAAAAATGTCATAGTATAGTATGTCGTCCAAAATCATGAAAAAAAGTCATAGTATAGCATGTCGTCCAAAATCATAAAAAAAAGTCATAGTATAGTATGTTGTCCAAAATCATGAAAAAAGTCATAGTATAGCATGTCGTCCAAAATCATAAAAAAAAGTCATAGTATAGCATGTCGTCCAAAATCATGAAAAAATGTCATAGTATAGCATGTCGTCCAAAATCATGAAAAAAGTCATAGTATAGCATGTCGTCCAAAATCATGAAAAATGTCATAGTATAGTATGTCGTCCAAAATCATGAAAAAAATGTCATAGTATAGCATGTCGTCCAAAATCATGAAAAAATGTCATAGTATAGCATGTCGTCCAAAATCATGAAAAAAATGTCATAGTATAGCATGTCGTCCAAAATCATGAAAAAAAAGTCATAGTATAGCATGTCGTCCAAAATCATGAAAAAAGTCTTAGTATAGCATGTCGTCCAAAATCATGAAAAAAGTCATAGTATAGCATGTCGTCCAAAATCATGAAAAAAGTCATAGTATAGCATGTCGTCCAAATCATAAAAAAAGTCATAGTATAGCATGTCGTCCAAAATCATGAAAAAAGTCATAGTATAGCATGTCGTCCAAAATCATAAAAAAAGTCATAGTATAGCATGTCGTCCAAAATCATAAAAAAAGTCATAGTATAGCATGTCGTCCAAAATCATGAAAAAAAATATAGTATAGCATGTCGTCCAAAATCATAAAAAAAAGTCATAGTATAGTATGTTGTCCAAAATCATAAAAAAAAGTCATAGTATAGCATGTCGTCCAAAATCATGAAAAAATGTCATAGTATAGCATGTCGTCCAAAATCATAAAAAAAGTCATAGTATAGCATGTCGTCCAAAATCATGAAAAAATGTCATAGTATAGCATGTCGTCCAAAATCATGAAAAAATGTCATAGTATAGCATGTCGTCCAAAATCATAAAAAAAAGTCATAGTATAGCATGTCGTCCAAAATCATGAAAAAATGTCATAGTATAGTATGTCATCCAAAATCGTGGAAATAATGTCATAGTATAGTATGTCGTCCAGAATAATGAAAAAAAGTCATAGTATAGTATGTCGTCCAAAATAATGAAAAAAAGTCATAGTATAGTATGTCATCCAAAATCGTGGAAATAATGTCATAGTATAGTATGTCGTCCAGAATCATGAAAAAAACCTCATAGTATAGTATGTCGTCCAAAATCATGAAAAAATGTCATAGTATAGTATGTCGTCCAAAATCATGAAAAAAAGTCATAGTATAGCATGTCGTCCAAAATCATAAAAAAAAGTCATAGTATAGCATGTCGTCCAAAATCATGAAAAAATGTCATAGTATAGCATGTCGTCTAAAATCATGAAAATGTCATAGTATAGTATGTCATCCAAAATCGTGGAAATAATGTCATAGTATAGTATGTCGTCCAGAATCATGAAAAAAACCTCATAGTATAGTATGTCGTCCAAAATCATGAAAAAATGTCATAGTATAGTATGTCGTCCAAGATCATGAAAAAAAGTCATAGTATAGCATGTCGTCCAAAATCATAAAAAAAAGTCATAGTATAGTATGTTGTCCAAAATCATGAAAAAAAGTCATAGTGTAGCATGTCGTCCAAAATCATGAAAAAACGTCATAGTATAGCATGTCATCCAAAATCGTGGAAATAATGTCATAGTATAGTATGTCGTCCAGAATCATGAAAAAAACCTCATAGTATAGTATGTCGTCCAAAATCATGAAAAAATGTCATAGTATAGCATGTCGTCCAAAATCATAAAAAAAAGTCATAGTATAGTATGTCGTCCAAAATCATGGGAAAAAGTCATAGTATAGCATGTCGTCCAAAATCATGAAAAAATGTCATAGTATAGCATGTCGTCCAAAATCATGAAAAAAGTCATAGTATAGCATGTCGTCCAAAATCATAAAAAAAGTCATAGTATAGCATGTCGTCCAAAATCATGAAAAAAGTCATAGTATAGCATGTCGTCCAAAATCATGAAAAAAGTCATAGTATAGCATGTCGTCCAAAATCATGAAAAAAGTCATAGTATAGCATGTCGTCCAAAATCATAAAAAAAAGTCTTAGTATAGCATGTCGTCCAAAATCATGAAAAAAGTCATAGTATAGCATGTCGTCCAAAATCATAAAAAAAAGTCATAGTATAGCATGTCGTCCAAAATCATAAAAAAAAGTCATAGTATAGTATGTCGTCCAAAATCATGAAAAAAGTCATAGTATAGCATGTCGTCCAAAATCATAAAAAAAAGTCATAGTATAGTATGTTGTCCAAAATCATGAAAAAGTCATAGTATAGCATGTCCAAAATCATAAAAAAAAGTCATAGTATAGCATGTCGTCCAAAATCATGAAAAAATGTCATAGTATAGCATGTCGTCCAAAATCATGAAAAAATGTCATAGTATAGCATGTCGTCCAAAATCATGAAAAAAGTCATAGTATAGCATGTCGTCCAAAATCATGAAAAATGTCATAGTATAGCATGTCGTCCAAAATCATGAAAAAAATGTCATAGTATAGCATGTCGTCCAAAATCATGAAAAAAAAGTCATAGTATAGCATGTCGTCCAAAATCATGAAAAAAGTCATAGTATAGCATGTCGTCCAAAATCATGAAAAAAGTCATAGTATAGCATGTCGTCCAAAA
Organism: Epinephelus cyanopodus; assembly: GCA_026686955.1. NCBI lineage: Eukaryota > Metazoa > Chordata > Actinopteri > Perciformes > Serranidae > Epinephelus > Epinephelus cyanopodus. The sequence goes on from CM048920.1 coordinate 10,571,635, forward strand.
TCATGAAAAAAGTCATAGTATAGCATGTCGTCCAAAATCATAAAAAAAAGTCATAGTATAGCATGTCGTCCAAAATCATGAAAAAAGTCATAGTATAGCATGTCGTCCAAAATCATAAAAAAAAGTCATAGTATAGTATGTCGTCCAAAATCATAAAAAAAAGTCATAGTATAGTATGTCGTCCAAAATCATGAAAAAAGTCATAGTATAGTATGTCGTCCAAAATCATAAAAAAAGTCATAGTATAGTATGTCGTCCAAAATCATAAAAAAAAGTCATAGTATAGTATGTCGTCCAAAATCATGAAAAAGTCATAGTATAGTATGTCGTCCAAAATCATAAAAAAAAGTCATAGTATAGTATGTCGTCCAAAATCATAAAAAAAAGTCATAGTATAGCATGTCGTCCAAAATCATAAAAAAAAGTCATAGTATAGTATGTTGTCCAAAATCATGAAAAAAGTCATAGTATAGTATGTTGTCCAAAATCATGGAAAAAATGTCATAGTATAGCATGTTGTCCAAAATCATGGAAAAAATGTCATAGTATAGTATGTCGTCTAAAATCATGAAAATGTCATAGTATAGCATGTCGTCCAAAATCATGAAAAAATGTCATAGTATAGTATGTCGTCCAAAATCATGAAAAAATGTCATAGTATAGCATGTCGTTATAAATCATGAAAAAATGTCATAGTATAGCATGTCGTCCAAAATCATGGAAAAAATGTCATAGTATAGTATGTCGTCCAAAATCATGGAAAAAATGTCATAGTATAGTATGTCGTCCAAAATAATGAAAAAATGTCATAGTATAGCATGTCGTCCAAAATCATGGAAAAAATGTCATAGTATAGTATGTCGTCCAAAATCATGAAAAAATGTCATAGTATAGCATGTCGTCCAAAATCATGGAAAAAATGTCATAGTATAGTATGTCGTCCAAAATCATGGAAAAAATGTCATAGTATAGTATGTCGTCCAAAATAATGAAAAAATGTCATAGTATAGTATGTCGTCCAAAATCATGGAAAAAATGTCATAGTATAGTATGTCGTCCAAAATCATGGAAAAATGTCATAGTATAGTATGTCGTCCAAAATAATGAAAAAAAGTCATAGTATAGCATGTCGTCCAAAATCATGAAAAAAAGTCATAGTATAGCATGTCATCCAAAATCGTGGAAATAATGTCATAGTATAGTATGTCGTCCAGAATCATGAAAAAAACCTCATAGTATAGTATGTCGTCCAAAATCATGAAAAAATGTCATAGTATAGTATGTCGTCCAAAATCATGAAAAAAAAGTATAGCATGTCGTCCAAAATCATAAAAAAAGTCATAGTATAGTATGTGTCCAAAATCATGAAAAAAGTCATAGTATAGCATGTCGTCCAAAATCATAAAAAAAGTCATAGTATAGCATGTCGTCCAAAATCATGAAAAATGTCATAGTATAGCATGTCGTCCAAAATCATGAAAAAAAGTCATAGTATAGCATGTCGTCCAAAATCATGAAAAAATGTCATAGTATAGTATGTCGTCCAAAATCATGAAAAAATGTCATAGTATAGCATGTCGTCCAAAATCATGAAAAAATGTCATAGTATAGCATGTCGTCCAAAATCATGAAAAAATGTCATAGTATAGCATGTCGTCCAAAATCATGAAAAAAAAGTCATAGTATAGCATGTCGTCCAAAATCATGAAAAAAGTCATAGTATAGCATGTCGTCCAAAATCATGAAAAAAGTCATAGTATAGCATGTCGTCCAAAATCATAAAAAAAAGTCATAGTATAGCATGTCGTCCAAAATCATGAAAAAATGTCATAGTATAGCATGTCGTCCAAAATCATAAAAAAAAGTCATAGTATAGCATGTCGTCCAAAATCATAAAAAAAAGTCATAGTATAGCATGTCGTCCAAAATCATGAAAAAAGTCATAGTATAGCATGTCGTCCAAAATCATAAAAAAAGTCATAGTATAGTATGTGTCCAAAATCATCAAAAAAAGTCATAGTATAGCATGTCGTCCAAAATCATGAAAAAATGTCATAGTATAGCATGTCGTCCAAAATCATGAAAAAATGTCATAGTATAGCATGTCGTCCAAAATCATAAAAAAAAGTCATAGTATAGCATGTCGTCCAAAATCATGAAAAAATGTCATAGTATAGCATGTCGTCCAAAATCATGAAAAAATGTCATAGTATAGCATGTCGTCCAAAATCATAAAAAAAAGTCATAGTATAGCATGTCGTCCAAAATCATGAAAAAATGTCATAGTATAGTATGTCATCCAAAATCGTGGAAATAATGTCATAGTATAGTATGTCGTCCAGAATAATGAAAAAAAGTCATAGTATAGTATGTCATCCAAAATCGTGGAAATAATGTCATAGTATAGTATGTCGTCCAGAATCATGAAAAAAACCTCATAGTATAGTATGTCGTCCAAAATCATGAAAAAATGTCATAGTATAGCATGTCGTCCAAAATCATAAAAAAAAGTCATAGTATAGTATGTCGTCCAAAATCATGGAAAAAGTCATAGTATAGCATGTCGTCCAAAATCATGAAAAAATGTCATAGTATACCATGTCGTCCAAAATCATGAAAAAAGTCATAGTATAGCATGTCGTCCAAAATCATAAAAAAAGTCATAGTATAGCATGTCGTCCAAAATCATGAAAAAAGTCATAGTATAGCATGTCGTCCAAAATCATGAAAAAAGTCATAGTATAGCATGTCGTCCAAAATCATGAAAAAAGTCATAGTATAGCATGTCGTCCAAAATCATAAAAAAAAGTCATAGTATAGCATGTCGTCCAAAATCATGAAAAAAGTCATAGTATAGCATGTCGTCCAAAATCATAAAAAAAAGTCATAGTATAGCATGTCGTCCAAAATCATAAAAAAAGTCATAGTATAGTATGTCGTCCAAAATCATGAAAAAATGTCATAGTATAGCATGTCGTCCAAAATCATAAAAAAAAGTCATAGTATAGTATGTTGTCCAAAATCATGAAAAAAGTCATAGTATAGCATGTCGTCCAAAATCATAAAAAAAGTCATAGTATAGCATGTCGTCCAAAATCATGAAAAAATGTCATAGTATAGCATGTCGTCCAAAATCATGAAAAAATGTCATAGTATAGCATGTCGTCCAAAATCATGAAAAAAGTCATAGTATAGCATGTCGTCCAAAATCATGAAAAAATGTCATAGTATAGCATGTCGTCCAAAATCATGAAAAAAATGTCATAGTATAGCATGTCGTCCAAAATCATGAAAAAAAGTCATAGTATAGCATGTCGTCCAAAATCATGAAAAAAGTCATAGTATAGCATGTCGTCCAAAATCATGAAAAAAGTCATAGTATAGCATGTCGTCCAAAATCATGAAAAAAGTCATAGTATAGCATGTCGTCCAAAATCATAAAAAAAAGTCATAGTATAGCATGTCGTCCAAAATCATGAAAAAAGTCATAGTATAGCATGTCGTCCAAAAATAAAAAAAGTCATAGTATAGTATGTCGTCCAAAATCATAAAAAAAAGTCATAGTATAGTATGTCGTCCAAAATCATGAAAAAAGTCATAGTATAGTATGTCGTCCAAAATCATAAAAAAAAGTCATAGTATAGTATGTCGTCCAAAATCATAAAAAAAGTCATAGTATAGTATGTCGTCCAAAATCATGAAAAAAGTCATAGTATAGTATGTCGTCCAAAATCATAAAAAAAAGTCATAGTATAGTATGTCGTCCAAAATCATAAAAAAAGTCATAGTATAGCATGTCGTCCAAAATCATAAAAAAAAGTCATAGTATAGTATGTTGTCCAAAATCATGAAAAAAGTCATAGTATAGTATGTTGTCCAAAATCATGGAAAAAATGTCATAGTATAGCATGTTGTCCAAAATCATGGAAAAAATGTCATAGTATAGTATGTCGTCTAAAATCATGAAAATGTCATAGTATAGCATGTCGTCCAAAATCATGAAAAAATGTCATAGTATAGTATGTCGTCCAAAATCATGAAAAAATGTCATAGTATAGCATGTCGTTAAATCATGAAAAAATGTCATAGTATAGCATGTCGTCCAAAATCATGGAAAAAATGTCATAGTATAGTATGTCGTCCAAAATCATGGAAAAAATGTCATAGTATAGTATGTCGTCCAAAATAATGAAAAAATGTCATAGTATAGCATGTCGTCCAAAATCATGGAAAAAATGTCATAGTATAGTATGTCGTCCAAAATCATGAAAAAATGTCATAGTATAGCATGTCGTCCAAAATCATGGAAAAAATGTCATAGTATAGTATGTCGTCCAAAATCATGGAAAAAATGTCATAGTATAGTATGTCGTCCAAAATAATGAAAAAATGTCATAGTATAGTATGTCGTCCAAAATCATGGAAAAAATGTCATAGTATAGTATGTCGTCCAAAATAATGAAAAAAAGTCATAGTATAGCATGTCGTCCAAAATCATGAAAAAAAGTCATAGTATAGCATGTCATCCAAAATCGTGGAAAAATGTCATAGTATAGTATGTCGTCCAAATCATGAAAAAAACCTCATAGTATAGTATGTCGTCCAAAATCATGAAAAAATGTCATAGTATAGTATGTCGTCCAAAATCATGAAAAAAAGTCATAGTATAGCATGTCGTCCAAAATCATAAAAAAGTCATAGTATAGTATGTTGTCCAAAATCATGAAAAAAGTCATAGTATAGCATGTCGTCCAAAATCATAAAAAAAGTCATAGTATAGCATGTCGTCCAAAATCATGAAAAAATGTCATAGTATAGCATGTCGTCCAAAATCATGAAAAAAGTCATAGTATAGCATGTCGTCCAAAATCATGAAAAAATGTCATAGTATAGTATGTCGTCCAAAATCATGAAAAAAATGTCATAGTATAGCATGTCGTCCAAAATCATGAAAAAATGTCATAGTATAGCATGTCGTCCAAAATCATGAAAAAAATGTCATAGTATAGCATGTCGTCCAAAATCATGAAAAAAAGTCATAGTATAGCATGTCGTCCAAAATCATGAAAAAAGTCATAGTATAGCATGTGTCCAAAATCATGAAAAAAGTCATAGTATAGCATGTCGTCCAAAATCATAAAAAAAAGTCATAGTATAGCATGTCGTCCAAAATCATGAAAAAAGTCATAGTATAGCATGTCGTCCAAAATCATAAAAAAAGTCATAGTATAGCATGTCGTCCAAAATCATGAAAAAAGTCATAGTATAGCATGTCGTCCAAAATCAAAAAAAGTCATAGTATAGTATGTTGTCCAAAATCATAAAAAAAAGTCATAGTATAGCATGTCGTCCAAAATCATGAAAAAATGTCATAGTATAGCATGTCGTCCAAATCATGAAAAAATGTCATAGTATAGCATGTCGTCCAAAATCATAAAAAAAGTCATAGTATAGCATGTCGTCCAAAATCATGAAAAAATGTCATAGTATAGCATGTCGTCCAAAATCATGAAAAAATGTCATAGTATAGCATGTCGTCCAAAATCATGAAAAAATGTCATAGTATAGTATGTCATCCAAAATCGTGGAAAATGTCATAGTATAGTATGTCGTCCAAATAATGAAAAAAAGTCATAGTATAGTATGTCGTCCAAAATAATGAAAAAAGTCATAGTATAGTATGTCATCCAAAATCGTGGAAATAATGTCATAGTATAGTATGTCGTCCAGAATCATGAAAAAACCTCATAGTATAGTATGTCGTCCAAAATCATGAAAAAATGTCATAGTATAGTATGTCGTCCAAAATCATGAAAAAAGTCATAGTATAGCATGTCGTCCAAAATCATAAAAAAAGTCATAGTATAGCATGTCGTCCAAAATCATGAAAAAATGTCATAGTATAGCATGTCGTCTAAAATCATGAAAATGTCATAGTATAGTATGTCATCCAAAATCGTGGAAAAATGTCATAGTATAGTATGTCGTCCAGAATCATGAAAAAAACCTCATAGTATAGTATGTCGTCCAAAATCATGAAAAAATGTCATAGTATAGTATGTCGTAAAGATCATGAAAAAAAGTCATAGTATAGCATGTCGTCCAAAATCATAAAAAAAGTCATAGTATAGTATGTTGTCCAAAATCATGAAAAAAAGTCATAGTGTAGCATGTCGTCCAAAATCATGAAAAAACGTCATAGTATAGCATGTCATCCAAAATCGTGGAAATAATGTCATAGTATAGTATGTCGTCCAAATCATGAAAAAACCTCATAGTATAGTATGTCGTCCAAAATCATGAAAAAATGTCATAGTATAGCATGTCATCCAAAATCATAAAAAAAAGTCATAGTATAGTATGTCGTCCAAAATCATGGAAAAAGTCATAGTATAGCATGTCGTCCAAAATCATGAAAAAATGTCATAGTATACCATGTCGTCCAAAATCATGAAAAAAGTCATAGTATAGCATGTCGTCCAAAATCACAAAAAAAAGTCATAGTATAGCATGTCGTCCAAAATCATGAAAAAAGTCATAGTATAGCATGTCGTCCAAAATCATGAAAAAAGTCATAGTATAGCATGTCGTCCAAAATCATAAAAAAAAGTCATAGTATAGCATGTCGTCCAAAATCATGAAAAAGTGTCATAGTATATTATGTCGTCCAAAATCATGAGAAAAAAAGTCATAGTATAGTATGTCGTCCAAAATCATGAAAAAAAAGTCATAGTATAGCATGTCGTCCAAAATCATAAAAAAAAGTCATAGTATAGTATGTCGTCCAAAATCATAAAAAAAAGTCATAGTATAGCATGTCGTCCAAAATCATGAAAAAAGTCATAGTATAGCATGTCGTCCAAAATCATAAAAAAAGTCATAGTATAGTATGTCGTCCAAAATCATGAAAAAGTGTCATAGTATATTATGTCGTCCAAAATCATGAAAAAAAAGTCATAGTATAGCATGTCGTCCAAAATCATAAAAAAAAGTCATAGTATAGTATGTTGTCCAAAATCATGAAAAAAGTCATAGTATAGCATGTCGTCCAAAATCATAAAAAAAAGTCATAGTATAGCATGTCGTCCAAAATCATGAAAAAATGTCATAGTATAGCATGTCGTCCAAAATCATGAAAAAATGTCATAGTATAGCATGTCGTCCAAAATCATGAAAAAAGTCATAGTATAGCATGTCGTCCAAAATCATGAAAAAATGTCATAGTATAGCATGTCGTCCAAAATCATGAAAAAAATGTCATAGTATAGCATGTCGTCCAAAATCATGAAAAAAAAGTCATAGTATAGCATGTCGTCCAAAATCATGAAAAAAGTCATAGTATAGCATGTCGTCCAAAATCATGAAAAAAGTCATAGTATAGCATGTCGTCCAAAATCATGAAAAAAGTCATAGTATAGCATGTCGTCCAAAATCATAAAAAAAAGTCATAGTATAGCATGTCGTCCAAAATCATGAAAAAAGTCATAGTATAGCATGTCGTCCAAAATCATAAAAAAAAGTCATAGTATAGTATGTCGTCCAAAATCATAAAAAAAAGTCATAGTATAGTATGTCGTCCAAAATCATGAAAAAAAGTCATAGTATAGTATGTCGTCCAAAATCATAAAAAAAAGTCATAGTATAGTATGTCGTCCAAAATCATAAAAAAAAGTCATAGTATAGTATGTCGTCCAAAATCATGAAAAAAGTCATAGTATAGTATGTCGTCCAAAATAATGAAAAAATGTCATAGTATAGCATGTCGTCCAAAATCATGGAAAAAATGTCATAGTATAGTATGTCGTCCAAAATCATGAAAAAATGTCATAGTATAGCATGTCGTCCAAAATCATGAAAAATGTCATAGTATAGTATGTCGTCCAAAATCATGGAAAAAATGTCATAGTATAGTATGTCGTCCAAAATAATGAAAAAATGTCATAGTATAGTATGTCGTCCAAAATCATGGAAAAAATGTCATAGTATAGTATGTCGTCCAAAATAATGAAAAAAAGTCATAGTATAGCATGTCGTCCAAAATCATGAAAAAAAGTCATAGTATAGCATGTCATCCAAAATCGTGGAAATAATGTCATAGTATAGTATGTCGTCCAGAATCATGAAAAAAACCTCATAGTATAGTATGTCGTCCAAAATCATGAAAAAATGTCATAGTATAGTATGTCGTCCAAAATCATGAAAAAAAGTCATAGTATAGCATGTCGTCCAAAATCATAAAAAAAAGTCATAGTATAGTATGTTGTCCAAAATCATGAAAAAAGTCATAGTATAGCATGTCGTCCAAAATCATAAAAAAAGTCATAGTATAGCATGTCGTCCAAAATCATGAAAAAATGTCATAGTATAGCATGTCGTCCAAAATCATGAAAAAAGTCATAGTATAGCATGTCGTCCAAAATCATGAAAAAATGTCATAGTATAGTATGTCGTCCAAAATCATGAAAAAAATGTCATAGTATAGCATGTCGTCCAAAATCATGAAAAAATGTCATAGTATAGCATGTCGTCCAAAATCATGAAAAAAATGTCATAGTATAGCATGTCGTCCAAAATCATGAAAAAAAAGTCATAGTATAGCATGTCGTCCAAAATCATGAAAAAAGTCATAGTATAGCATGTCGTCCAAAATCATGAAAAAAGTCATAGTATAGCATGTCGTCCAAAATCATAAAAAAAAGTCATAGTATAGCATGTCGTCCAAAATCATGAAAAAAGTCATAGTATAGTATGTCGTCCAAAATCATAAAAAAAAGTCATAGTATAGCATGTCGTCCAAAATCATAAAAAAAGTCATAGTATAGCATGTCGTCCAAAATCATGAAAAAAGTCATAGTATAGCATGTCGTCCAAAATCATAAAAAAAAGTCATAGTATAGCATGTCGTCCAAAATCATGAAAAAAGTCATAGTATAGCATGTCGTCCAAAATCATGAAAAAATGTCATAGTATAGCATGTCGTCCAAAATCATAAAAAAAAGTCATAGTATAGCATGTCGTCCAAAATCATGAAAAAATGTCATAGTATAGCATGTCGTCCAAAATCATGAAAAAATGTCATAGTATAGCATCGTCCAAAATCATAAAAAAAAGTCATAGTATAGCATGTCGTCCAAAATCATGAAAAAATGTCATAGTATAGTATGTCATCCAAAATCGTGGAAATAATGTCATAGTATAGTATGTCGTCCAGAATAATGAAAAAAAGTCATAGTATAGTATGTCATCCAAAATCGTGGAAATAATGTCATAGTATAGTATGTCGTCCAAATCATGAAAAAAAGTCATAGTATAGTATGTCGTCCAAAATCATGAAAAAAAGTCATAGTATAGTATGTCGTCCAAAATCATGAAAAAAAGTCATAGTATAGCATGTCGTCCAAAATCATAAAAAAAGTCATAGTATAGCATGTCGTCCAAAATCATGAAAAAATGTCATAGTATAGCATGTCGTCTAAAATCATGAAAATGTCATAGTATAGTATGTCATCCAAAATCGTGGAAAAATGTCATAGTATAGTATGTCGTCCAAATCATGAAAAAAACCTCATAGTATAGTATGTCGTCCAAAATCATGAAAAAATGTCATAGTATAGTATGTCGTCCAAGATCATGAAAAAAGTCATAGTATAGTATGTCGTCCAAAATCATAAAAAAAGTCATAGTATAGTATGTGTCCAAAATCATGAAAAAAAGTCATAGTGTAGCATGTCGTCCAAAATCATGAAAAAAGTCATAGTATAGCATGTCATCCAAAATCGTGGAAAAATGTCATAGTATAGTATGTCGTCCAGAATCATGAAAAAAACCTCATAGTATAGTATGTCGTCCAAAATCATGAAAAAATGTCATAGTATAGCATGTCATCCAAAATCATAAAAAAAAGTCATAGTATAGTATGTCGTCCAAAATCATGGGAAAAAGTCATAGTATAGCATGTCGTCCAAAATCATGAAAAAATGTCATAGTATACCATGTCGTCCAAAATCATGAAAAAAGTCATAGTATAGCATGTCGTCCAAAATCATAAAAAAAGTCATAGTATAGCATGTCGTCCAAAATCATGAAAAAAGTCATAGTATAGCATGTCATCCAAAATCATGAAAAAAGTCATAGTATAGCATGTCGTCCAAAATCATAAAAAAAAGTCATAGTATAGCATGTCGTCCAAAATCATGAAAAAAGTCATAGTATAGTATGTCGTCCAAAATCATAAAAAAAGTCATAGTATAGTATGTCGTCCAAAATCATGAAAAAGTGTCATAGTATATTATGTCGTCCAAAATCATGAGAAAAAAAGTCATAGTATAGTATGTCGTCCAAAATCATGAAAAAAAAGTCATAGTATAGCATGTCGTCCAAAATCATAAAAAAAAGTCATAGTATAGTGTGTCGTCCAAAATCATAAAAAAAAGTCATAGTATAGTATGTCGTCCAAAATCATGAAAAAAGTCATAGTATAGCATGTCGTCCAAAATCATAAAAAAAAGTCATAGTATAGTATGTCGTCCAAAATCATGAAAAAGTGTCATAGTATAGTATGTCGTCCAAAATCATGAGAAAAAAAGTCATAGTATAGTATGTCGTCCAAAATCATGAAAAAAAAGTCATAGTATATGTCGTCCAAAATCATGAAAAAAAGTCATAGTATAGTATGTCGTCCAAAATCATGAAAAAAAGTCATAGTATAGTATGTCATCCAAAATCATGAAAAAGTGTCATAGTATAGTATGTCGTCCAAAATCAAAAAAAAGTCATAGTATAGTATGTCGTCCAAAATCATGAAAAAATGTCATAGTATAGTATGTCGTCCAAAATCATGAGAAAAAAAGTCATAGTATAGCATGTCGTCCAAAATCATGAAAAAAAGTCATAGTATAGTATGTCGTCCAAAATCATGAAAAAAAGTCATAGTGTAGCATGTCGTCCAAAATCATAAAAAAAGTCATAGTATAGTATGTCGTCCAAAATCATGAGAAAAAAGTCATAGTATAGTATGTCGTCCAAAATCATGAGAAAAAAAGTCATAGTATAGTATGTCGTCCAAAATCATGAAAAAATGTCATAGTATAGTATGTCGTCCAAAATCATGAAAAAAAAGTCATAGTATAGTATGTCGTCCAAAATCATGAAAAAATGTCATAGTATAGTATGTCGTCCAAAATCATGAGAAAAAAAGTCATAGTATAGTATGTCGTCCAAAATCATGAAAAAAAGTCATAGTATAGTATGTCGTCCAAAATCATCAGAAAAAAAGTCATAGTATAGCATGTCGTCCAAAATCATGAAAAAAAGTCATAGTATAGTATGTCGTCCAAAATCATGAAAAAAAGTCATAGTATGTCGTCCAAAATCATGAGAAAAAAAGTCATAGTGTAGTATGTCGTCCAAAATCATAAAAAAAAGTCATAGTATAGTATGTCGTCCAAAATCATGAGAAAAAAAGTCATAGTGTAGTATGTCGTCCAAAATATCATGGAAAATGTTATTGCATAGTATGTTGTGAAAATATAGAAATGTCATTTTGTAGTATGTCATATCAATAACATGCCATGACCTACCTCAGATAAGTCATTGCTTAGTGTGCCAAAAATCTTCCCTAAAAACTTCATGTGATAAAATAATAATCATAATATACCGGCAGTATGCATCAAAATGTCATTTATAAAGTCAGTCTAATGTGCAATAAAATGTAATAATGTCATATTGTAGAATCCCGCCCAACAAACTTCAATCGTGGTGTAGTATGCTCTTAAAATTTAATTTATATAAATTTATAGTATAGTATGCAATAAAATTGTCATAGAAAATCACCTGTCAGTTTGACACTCAAACTTTTTCACTGTTTTTTTCCTGGAGAGCAGAGACTGTTCCTCGGCATATGGAATATTTTAAAGTCGTGTTTTTCTACCTAAGCTGCTTATATTTTCCAGATGCGGTGGATGAGATGAGATTCCTTTCTGTCTCCACAGGAGCAAAACTTGACATCAGCAGCTGTTTTTCAGCAGGCTTAATGGGGTACATAGAGCTGTGGCCAAAAACAGACTTATATTAATGACATCTCATCCCGTCTGGACGAAGAGGATCATCTGTAAACAGCCATATCATAGCATCTATACTGTGCTGATGAAGTCATGTTTTATACCATGACTGTTCGTACAGAGCAGAACACAGACAGGATTAACACAGCTATCTAAAATAAAAAAACAAACCACTTCAATTAATGTTCACCCAGAATTTATCATCATGTTTTATTTGCTTTGCAAACAATTCTTGGCTGATTGCAGGTACCAGTATTTTGGTGAAGGCATCTTTCTTTTTTTTTTTTCCACAGCACACCATAAACATTGTATTTTCAAAATGTGAATACTGAAGAATTGCAACATAAATTACAAATGATACATATCAACACACCCTCCCTCCGAAAAGTACAGGTAGAAAGATTACAAAAACATGTTAGACAACGTAACACAACAGAAGTAACATTAACATTTACATGTTCATTGGTGTAATAATAAACAACAAAGAAAATTTAAAATCCCTTTCTGGATTTGAGTTGTGAAAAAAGTATTACATAATGGTTAAAGTGTAATAACACTTAAAAACTCTTTGGAGATATGAGGATCTGCAGGGAGCCGAAGAGGAAGCGGTGTTGCGTACTTTGTAGGCAACATCCAAAACTATAAAATTAACATTATTATAGCCGTCACACATCTTCTGCATTTCAGTACAGATTCAGTTGTTTGTCGACTTCCTGCACCTCTGCTCTTTACATTGCATCAGATCAGTGTCCCAACATGACAAACAGTAAACACATGGATGATCAAATGCTGTCTAAGCTTGTAAGCCCCCCCGGGTGCATCGCAGTATTGCAGGATATAATCCTTTGTTCTGAGATCAGTTAAAAACACAAACAAACGATTAACCGGGGCAGAATGTGGGACAAGCCACCAGGAGCTAACAAAGTGTAATGAGTGCAGACAAAACACCCAGTGCTGATGAAGCCACACTGTCAGCAGTCAAACAGATTAATGGTCAACACATTACGGTGTCAATGTTCCACCAAATTAGCCGTACTGAGATGCACCCTGCCTCTGTGACTAATGCTTTACCACCTAACTTGTAATGTCATCTCACGTCACAGAGTTTCTTTAGCATGAAAATCAAAAGTGCAGGAGGACGACTGTAACTGATGCTTACTGACCGCAGCCGAAAACCAAAAACCTGCTCTAAAAAAGGAACTGAACTGATCTCGGATGACTCTTTGTGACAATGCCACCACACAGCAGTGTCCGTAAAATATTGTTTGGTCGAGCCTGATCGTTATAAACTAAATACATAATATGTATTTCAAATAAAAAAAACATTAACACTTGTGCATAAAATCCAGACTTTTGGCCTCTGCACACCGAAGCTGATGTACTGCATTGTTTAAAATCTGTCAAGACTGAATGTCTCTGCGACATGAATCCATGTCTTTTACTTTGACATGTAGAAGTTAACAAAAAGCACATAGGAAGAACAAAATCATCAACATGTTAATCATCATTAATAAGCATAATAATCAAAAGTCACTCGTTAATAAAAATATAAATGTCATTCCACTGAATCGAGAAAAATCCAAAAGCAAATAATTGTGATCTTGAAAAATAGTAATCAACTAGTCAACTTGTTTTAAGTTTGCCTCTTTGCTTCAATGCTGATTTTTTTTTTTATTGCACCCCACAGGATCACAGTCGCAAATGAAACACTTACAAATAGTAACATCTGCACAATAATACTGACCCATAGCATTAAAGGGACAGTTCACCCCGAAATCAAAACTTCAGATTTTCCCTCTTACCTGTAGAGCTGGTTATCAGTCTAGTTTGTTTTGGTGAGGTGCAGAGTGCTGGAGGTATCGGCCGTAGAGATGTCTGCCTTCTCTCCAATATAATGGAAGTAAATGGCTTGAAATCATGACACAGTTACTTCAGATAATCAACAGACTGGGTTTTGAGCAGTTTCATGTAGAAACTATTTTCCTTTGTAAACTACACCCGCAAAACGTAAGTGCTAATATCGTAGGCAACTGGACTTGCTTGGGTTTCTTGAAGACGAAAAGGGGTGAATGGGTGTGAAGTCGTCTGGGGAAGGACTTTGACTCTGTTCCCACACACACGGGGTTTATAGCCTGCAACTTTGTACCAGTCATTTAGAACTGAAGAAGCTTCTTGGATGAGAAGCGCAACGTCTTCAAGAAACGCAAGCAAGTCCAGTTGCCTACGATATCAGCAATAACGATTACTACGACCTGGATGACTGAGAATCTTCCCCGACAAGTACACCCGCAAACCCAATCGCCGCAAAGAAGGAAGAGTGCATCTACTCGTGTTTGTGACAACGTAAAATATAAACATTATCGCCATCCTCCTCTGCTAAGCTGTGACGTCAGCTTGCTTAGTGGTGCTAGGTGAGCTAGCATGAGTAGATGCACACTTCCTCCTGTGCAGTGATACGGTTGGTGGATGTAGTTCAGCATAAAGAAAACAGTTCCCACATGAAACTGCTCACAACAAGGTGTGTGGATTATCTTAAATCACTGGGTCATGACTTCTGGAAAGAGACATTTTTTAATGTATTTTTTGTGGGCGCTTTGAGCACCACAAGCTGAGCGCCATCTAGTTCCATTAAACTGAAGAGAGTCAGACATCTCTACGGCCGATATCTCAACACTCAGCAACTCACACCAAAACAATCTCGGCTGATGAACAGCACTACAGGTAAGACAAAAAACATATATTGTTGATTTTAGGTTAAATTTTCTTTAACACCTTCAACTCCCCAAAACGACAAGTGTTAGGCCAACATGTTTCAGCCTATGACGTTCCTTGCAGCCACAGTCAGACCGCAGTGTGTTCACATGTCAATTAACCGTCCTTCTACAACCTAACTGAAGTGGAATGAAGTAAACTGTGTAAATCTCAATGCTATGACCCCTTAAATCTGGAAACCAGGCAGCTACTGCAGTTTTTAGTTTTCTGAACGGCCACTCAACGTGACTTGATTATAAACTGCACCAAACTATATACACGGAGAGAGAAGTGGATTTTCTTGACTCTCCCAAACAACCAATACAGACCCAAAAATGTCTGGTCAGTAACATCAAAACATGATGAGGGCAAGTTTACACCCTGAAAACACTGACAACCACCAAATGGACTTAGAACAAAAGCACACAAGCGTTGAGTGGCTTCCTTAAAGTAAAAAAAAAAACAACAACAAAAAAAAGAAGTGGTGCTTGCATAATACACCCACCATTAAAGTTGTTGTTGGTGAGTAAAGTTGATGTTAGACTGGCAGAAGCACTGAACACCAGCACAGAGTTGCTTGTCTCAATGTTTGACCATGACTACAATGGTGATTGCTTGCAGGAAGTTTCCCTGATATTTGGTGTTACTTATGGAAACTAATTAACTAATTCAATAAAATAAAATACACAGAACAAAATAGCAAAAATTAAGTACTTGAACAGGCAGTTAAAAGGATGCTTTAGTAGCCTGCATCACCACCCAACAGACTCTTGGATCTTGGATCCTTTAAGAGCCATTTTCATGGAGTTTTCTATCGATCTATACAAGACCTACTTGCTAAGTGCTGATAATATCAGAACCTCTATGAGGACGCTGTTACACCCTACTGCAGTAGGAATATTGATTCTGTTTAGTGGTTTAAGAAACTTTTTTTTTTTAAACCACGAAAGGATTTTACAATACGCTAACACGACAAAATAAAAATTTTAAAAAATCCCACCCCCCAAATTTTTTATTAACAGTGCTTGCATGCATAACTGTGCATGTTGGGAGAGGTCTCTTCATGTACTGTGAAGTCCTCCATGTCCACAGTGTTTTATTGCACAATCTCTGGCTTTACGAACGCTATGCCGCCATCCATTCTTGGATGAAATGTAAAAACAGATGTAGGATTAAAAAACAAAACAAAAAAACACTTGAAAGAAGTCCAACAGGCTTGTGCGAAAACTAAAAGCTTCTGGTGAATAAATCAAAGCTTTTTTAACTTTACAGATTAACACGGGGTCAGACAATAATCGCGTCAAAGAGCTCCTCAACGGGCAACACTGTGCAGAGAATGCAAGGCCTATGTAGGTAAGGACACGCCCACATATGACATGTTTCTAGCGGTTTACACTTTCATCATTGCTGCACGACAATGACTGGACCTCCTGTGCTCTGCAGTCACATGTGGACCATCGATGGGTTGTTGAATCCAAGCAGAACAATACTTAAAACATTTCACAATCCACTGAACAAGTTCGTTTGGTCGTTTCTTTTACTACTGTCACTGTTATTAAACATGATCGTCGTATCCATGATGACTGTTGAGACTGTTCCATGTCTCGGGAAACGTCTTCTCCACGTCTGTCACGCTCCTCAGTGCCTTTGCATAAGCTTGGTCAACACCCATTTAAATGTGCTCGTTCAGACTTCCGTTTTAAAAAGTGATGTGAGTTAAGTACCGATGGGGCAAAGACTTTTTTTTTTTGTAGAAAGCAACAAAAAAAAAAAAAGCCCACAAGTGCTTCTTTAAAGGCTAGCTGGCAGGCGACAATCAGCCGCCACACAGAAAAGACACCATTATCATCAGCCGCCTCCGTTTGGTCTCATACTATACTCTCATTGGCAGACTTCTTCATCAGTTTGGTGGAGAGCAAGGAATGCTGGGAAGAGTTAGACTCCTTGGCTTCAGGAATGAGCAGACGTACTTTCTGGTTTGTTCTTCTCCACTCAGAGTACAGCTGACAGTGGTAGCGGAAAGATACCTGCACAGACAGACAGGTAAGAAGAGACAGAAATAGGAGGTCAGTTATGTACATGAGCGTTTAGCTTGTTATTTGTGTTGGTGAACACGACGTCCACTTATAGGCCTTTAAAATAACACGCTGTCTTCAAATGGAAATTGAGAGAGTGTTTGGTTTGTCCGTTCTTGGCTACTGTAGAACAACATGGCAGACTCTGTAGAAGAGGACCTGCTCCATATGTCATTCCAAGATAACAGAAATACAATGATTCTTAAATTTGGAGACGATACACTAACACAAACATATTTATGAATATTATACTCAACTAATGCAAATATATCCCCCTAAATCCTACACACTGGACCTTTACACTTGCATTACAACAGTGCTACAGTCTGATCTGTGTCTGAATTCATTCTTACCAGGGTCCACAGGACATAGATGGTGAAGAGGGCGATGGTGAGGGCGATGAGGCCCACGGCCTGCAGCCAGCTCCCCAGCTGAAGATGGTCCTGAGCACCTCTCAGGCACAGCCAGCCTGAAATGGCTGCTAGGGGCGTGATAAACAGGAAGCACACCATGTCACAGAACAGTGTCCTCTTCTCATTACGAGGGCCCGGGTCCCGCAGCCACTGTAGAAGAGAAGTAGCAGGCAGAACAATAGAGAAGAGGGAGAATATATACGAGCAAGAGAGAGGCAAGGGAGAGGAAGACAGAGAGAGAGATTTTAAGTCAATCAACAACAGTAAAGACACACTTCAACAACAAGTAAGCAAGCAAGCTGAAAGATGAGGGAAAAAGCTACTTCTCCTTCGCACATTTATATATCCACAGTCATTCACAAACAGCAGCCCAACCAAGGCAGAATAAAAAAGACAGGCAGAAAGATTGATGCAGACAAGGCAAAGGGCATTGACCTTTGTTACCTCTGTGAGAGGCCTCGGTCGGCGCTCGATGCTGAACTCTGTGTGGCAGAGCTCACAGTAGCTGGTGTTGGAAGATGACAGCCACTTCTCCAAGCAGCTCTTGTGCACCGTGCCCAGGGTGCCCGTGCAGTCGCATGGGGACAGGAGACCCTCGCTGTTGCCTCCTTCGTGGCAAATACGACAGATGGGACCATCACTGAGACAAAATGAGAGATGTTAAGAAATAACTTTTTAGCCAAATACAGTTATGAAATAGATGTTCAACTGTGGACCAGACTGAAACATTTGATTTCAGTATTTTCTGCAAGTGGAAGAGCGAAAACGCATTTAACGTCTTCTTCAACAGGTTTGCTTATCAGTCAGCAGAACATATGTGTAATTACATGATTCAGGTCCCTGATATCACATTACTCAAATGCATTTATTTCTTTAAATTTGCAGTAAATGCAGAAATTCAAACATGGATCAAATACACGTCGATCAGGAGACCAAGACATTTAAAAATCAGGCATGAAATCCAAAGTGTAAAAAATATTTTTACAGTAATGTTTCAAAATCAAAGACAGACGTCAAGTAAAAAAAAAAGTTGTTTCCACACTGTTTTCCTAAGTTGCTTCAAATTAGAGGGATCAAATATGAACTAATGAGAATTAGTTTAAAAAATGAAATGAAAATGTGAGATAGATGTAACAGATTTAAAAACTTAATAGAATTACATTTAAAATAATTTCAATATAAAACTGAGGTATGAACACTAGTGTGTAAATATGAGTTTATGTTTGAGGCTTCTGAGTCTATGTTGTGACGACCCCTCCGCTCCACTAGGTGTGCCTGTTTTCCTGGCTGCTCTTTCTGTTACAGGACACAGGGGTCGTCATAAACCTCACGAGCCACACCTGGGCCCGGCGTGCTTC
The DNA here is from genome assembly GCA_026686955.1 of Epinephelus cyanopodus. Taxonomy (NCBI): domain Eukaryota; kingdom Metazoa; phylum Chordata; class Actinopteri; order Perciformes; family Serranidae; genus Epinephelus; species Epinephelus cyanopodus. The sequence goes on from CM048920.1 coordinate 10,590,291, forward strand.
ATGATATAACAGCTCACCACCTTCCAATTTAATCGCTCTCTTCCTTCGCGGCACAGCTGATGTCCTTTTGATTTTCTACAGACATGACTGATTACTGACTTTCACGTTAATTTGGTTATTTATTGAAACTTAAATAATAATAAGTAAGCTTTTAACTATTCACACTCGTCTCGTCTCTTATCATTGCTGCAGCCTAAGAGCCGGGTTGTAACAATATAATATACATATATTTTGTTCACTTTCTTTCCTTCTCAGTATATTAATCTAAAGAGAACTATACAAAATGATTAAAATAAAAATGGTACGTGTAATAATCTTACAGCTGAAATACATGAGACATGGACGCAAATGTCTGTCGCAGCAGAGCACACCCATTATTATCAACTGAAGCTGCTACACTGACCACAAAAGCTGCGCTTGCCCGTGCGAGCACCATGTCGCTCGATGGTAATTTTACACTGCTGTTCTATTTATTTCTCTCTACGTGTGGCTCTGCGACAGGCAAAAACTACATAGAGGGGCAACCAGTAGCATCGTGGGTAGAGTGGGCACCCCAGGCCCCCCACGCTTGAGACTGCTCTGTCATTTAAGGCAAATAAGGCCCCAAAAATATAATAATTAAAAAAAAACCTACACAGAAAAGTGTAGAAAACAAATACAATCTGTTTAACAAAACGATTACAATGAATACCTCATTGTACGTGAGGCAATGCGAAGCAGCAAATAATCAACGAGCCAATTAATCTACCCAATTAATTCAGTGCCAGTTACTAAAGCCTGCGCTTCCAAACCCTGCATAACTAACTACTTCATCACTTGGCAAAACTCAGCACACAGCAGATGGCAGCATCCACACGCTGCAAAGACTGAGTCTGTGCAGCAGGTAAAAAGCCTGCTCCGCTCCACCTATGTGATGCACCGCGAAAGTGCCCCATGTATTTCAGCTGTTGGGCTTTTTCCTACTGTGACGAGTTAAAATGTCTGTTGTGTAAAAGGTGGCAGTTGTAATCATGGATTTCTCCCCTGACAACATGAGCGTAAGTAAGTCTCACTTTTGCGTACTCATTGGTTTGAGCACAGAGGAAAGCAACCGTCCGTCTATGGCTGTAACCTGGGTGACGTAGAGCGCCTGGCACCCCTCACCGCCTCCTTCCTCGACGCTCTTCCACAGGCCAGTGGTGCTCGCACAGTCACACAGAGAGCCAGGCAGGTGGCAGCACCCGCCTGTCGTCATGGTTACAGCGGCCAGGCGCTGGCCGTGGAGGTGGAGGTGAGGGTGTAGAGGGTCAGAGGTGAAGACTGATGTGGGGAGTGGGAAGCACAAACTCTGCTGTCCACAGGTTGGGAACGGTTAGTTTCTACAAACAGAGAGAAAAACAGACAGAGAATGAGCGACTTTTTCATGTAAACTGTATCAGCTACTTTATACTTCTACTTTACAACAATTCAGAGCCATGTATTTCACTCTTTATTTGATTTTTTCAGCTTTAGTTTCTTTACAGATAAAATCCATCAATACAAAATTTAAATCAAGAAATTAAACATTATGTATTTTGATAGCACTGAGTGGTGTATGATAGTTATGTGCCCCCAAGTGTGCGCTACTTGCTACTGATGCACCTAAACTGGTTCCTTTATAATCTATTCATCTCATCTCATTTTATGATCAAATGGAGACTTGACATTAGATAACACCAACGTACATGTTACCCAGAAATTCTCATCGCATATAGGTGCATGACAAAAAAAGAAAATAGGGAATTGTTCATTTATTGAATAGTTTTCATAATTATCTACACCATTAAAGTGATGCTTACACACTGATGCATCAATAATTATAATGCAGAAATACAATATTCTGAAACTGGCCTTTCTGCATAATGAGTGACTTTAAGTACATTTTAATACTAATACAATAAGAAACAGTAAAGTAAAACAAAATCTGAATACAAGACCTATGTGGTGTTCCCACCTTTACTTATAAAGTCCCCACAAACTGCAAACTAATGATATATTACAGGTAGAGCTGCAACAATTTAATTGATTAATCAATTAGTTGTCAACTATTAAATTAATCGCCAGCTAATTTCATAATCATTTAATCAGTTTGAGTAATTTGTAAGAGAAAGATCTTTGTTCCAGCTTCTTAAATTTGGAAAAAAATACTGAATATCTTTGGGTTGTGGACAAAACAAGACATTTGAGGACGTCATCTTGGGCTTTAGGAAACACTGATCAACATTGTTCAGACCAAACAACTAATCAATTAATCCAGAAAATAACTGACATTAATCGACAATGAAAATAATAATTTGTTGCAGCCCTGATTACAGGACAAGAATGTAAAATTACTACACAGTATAATATCAGAAGCAGAAGCAGGCTGATATTTACATGTATACAAATTTATTAAAGTGATATCAAAATTATGAAATGTCATTTGGGTCATCACAATATTGTGATATCGAGTTAGCTTAAATGTCTTCCTGGTCCTTACAGCTTCATTACAGCTAAATGTAATAATACCCTGCTCAGCTGTGAAATTAAACACCACATGAAAGCAATAAAAGAGTACTGTAAAATATAATGACTGCCAATACAACCTAGCTCTAGGTAAACTTTCTGTTTTGACAGCCTATCTGAAAGGATGCTTCATGGACCATTAATTTCCTGCCATGTGAGAATAACTGAGGTTATCTTCAAAGACACTGGGTCATTTACAAGAAAGCTGTCAGTCTGGAGGTGGGCCAATTCGCCCAAAGCAGCTGCTAATCCATTATAAAAGCACGCGCTATTGTCAGAGGCAGTGAGTGTGATGTGCAGCAGACTGATAAACAGCTGTCTCCCCTCAGATAACCCTTCACTACAGATAAGACGCAGGCCGCTGCATTTCCTACAGTGCGCTTGTCTTGCTGTTTGGAAATCATCCTGTACGGCAACAGACCTGTGACAAATGAATTTCTGAGTGAAATGTTTCCATTTTAATGAAACAAAAGATACTGTAAAACCACAAACTATATCTGATATGTGTGTAGGTATTCAAGTAGCTTCTTTCATTTTAAATAAATGTTGAGCTTCTCTGCCTTTTCAGGATTTCAGTGACGGCAGCACGTCTACATTTGAGTGCGTAACTGTAGCACACACTAAGCCCACATTTGATCCTTCCTGCCAGACTATTAGGTAAAGACTGGGTCACTGGCCTGTAGCTGTATACACATTAAACCACAGCACTACACGCACACTAATATAGTATATAATCCCATGTACTCATAACTGTTGTTGTTTTTAAACAGGAGGTTTAACATGGCAGATGGTGCAGAAATTCCTGTGTGAATTTATGGGATTTTGGATCTTTATTCCATCTCCTTATGGATAATTAATACAAATATTTACACTCTACAGTCATTTCAGCATAAAAACATCCTCAACTCATTAGATATGATTATTGTATTATATTCTGGTCAACTGCTTATTTTCTACAGCTTCTACAAACAACTACAATAATCTAATATCCCAGTGGAGAGCAGTTTTTGTCCATTATATTAAATATGTAGCCCTTAAATTAGACTGTTATCCAGATCATCATTTTGCTGTTTTATTAGTTTATTACTGCTCAATATTTATTCCTCTGCACTTACCTATTTCTATTTTTATGAGATTTCATTGCACTTTAACGTTGTCATGTCTGTGTTGAATGTCTTGTTTTGTTTGCGACATGTTATTACTGCACCAGGGTTCATGAGTGACGACATTTCATTCACTGTGTGCTACTGTATATAAAGAATGAAAATAAATACATTTAAACTGAACTGAAATTGAATCAAATTGAGTTAAAACTGTAGCTGGTGTAGGTAATTGTAACTGCAGATAGTTTGTAACAGTTCCCAAATATCATATAATGCTGCTCACACCTGGATAGCAAATGTTAGATGACCTCTTAACTCTTTCAAATCAAAGGCAAGCTGTTTTAGTATCACTTCCTAGTGTTGTTATTTATGCATACTGATACAGCACAGGGGGGCTACGATTAAGAGGCACAATCCCTGACCCAGATAAACAAAAGGATAGCCCCCCAAAAACTAAGACAACAACAAAATCTATCCGTTACAGTTTGAGTGATGTATGAAAACACAGGAATAAAACAGACCAATGTGTTTTTAATACACATCAGTATAGAAACATAAATTCTAGGGATGCGCAATAATACGATAATCTGGGCCGATATGAATATGAATTATTAGTATCGTCCAACATGCCTTTTCTTATTTTGCAATGACTGAATATTACATACACTGAAAAGCATTGGATTTCATGTCATGATAAGAGTACACATGCATAATATGATGTTAATTCCACTACAGACGAGACTTGATGATCACTAAATTTAGGTGGGGAAAAAATGGATATATCAGTATCAGTTATCGGCCAAATAAATTGTTGTATATGGGAAAAAAAATCCAGTATCTTGCATCCCTAATAAATTCATGTAACTTTTAATCAATATAAGGACTGTCTTATGAGTTTATACTTCCTCCAACTCCTTTTCCAATGTGTAAATCAAAGCACCTATACAATGACAACTGCGTTTACCTTATACTTTTCATTACTTGTAAATATTAGCCTACTTTCTTTGGCTTGTTTGTGTGTTCAAGTTCAAAATAAATATTAAAAATCGATATCAATGAGCCAAATGCTTCAATTAAATACATAAATGTGACTGTAACCTGGTTACTTTTTAAAATACTGATGAGTGCAGAAACATCAGGACATGACAAAACTACTGCAAACAAACTTAAGTCACTTTCAGTTTCACTTTTTCTCAAGATTCAGCTGTTAAGGCTTTGATCCAGACTATGTAGGACAAACTTCACAGCTGTCTTCCTAGTGAACAAATATTTATATACGTCTCTCAATATAAAGTGACATTGACAGAGACTGATGGGGGCGATCATCGCAGCTCAAATTGCAAAAGCATGAAAGGAGATGGACCTTTCAAGTGCAGTTTGTGTTGTAAAATATTCAGCCATGATTGAGACATCAATGTCCGAAGTCACGAAAACTGAGGGCGTAGGTTTGACAGGGTATAAATATAGAAACAAAATGAGATAGATAGGAAGCTTGTTTTATTACTGTGAGTGTAACAATAGCAGACTATCAGGTATATGAGGATAATTTCACCTCATGTACTGAACAGCTCAACATTTATGAAAGATGTCATTGTGTCATATTTACAGGATATTGTGTTGGGGAACTTAGATGAATATAAGCTGTTAGCTATGCTGCAGCGCCATATTTAAGACATTAAAAGCATTATTTAAGTTTTTATATGGCCATTTTCTTAAATAACTGTCAGCGTTCATTGTCCAGTAAATAAACGCTGTCAGTCGGCGACCGTTACAGCTGTGTTGTTAGCTAGTCACCAGCTGTCACCGGCTAACAGCTAGCTGCTAGCCGTCCGTCTGCTGTGAAAACGAAAGCTCAAAAATCGTCCACTCACCCCGTGTCGTCTCCTTACAGATGTGTCACGTCGACAGGCATTATCGCCACAACAACCTCCTGTTTCCCCTTCGCTTCATCCTCAGCCGTACGCGTGAATTAACGGGTCAAAGTGTGTCTCTCCTCGCTAGCTAATATGCTAACAGAGCGCTGTGCTGGCTCGCAGCAGCCCTCAGCTGATAACACAGAGCAGGCCGAGCTTCCGCTTTCCCAGAGCTTTAAATATCCCCCAGAGGCTCATCATCAGCTGTCTGCCGCTGCGGTGCAGACGGAAAACACTCAGACACACACCGGACACGTTAAAATGTGATTGTGGATAACAGCAGCCGGCCAAAGGGAGGGGCGAGCTCAGCGAAAACATCTCATGCGCAGCACAAAGCCAGAGGAAACAAACAGAGCTGACCGGCCGCGATCTGATCGGCTCTGTAATGCCTTTAAAATCAAAGACCACATTTTAACCAAAACTCTAAAACACAAGCTCAATATAACAGCACAAACCTAAAAGACTATTTTTTTATGTAACATATCAGATATGTATTATTATATCCCACTTATTTAATTACCTATTTTATTGTGCTAATGGTGTTTTTCATGTGATTAGTTGTTGTTCTCATTCACTGCCCTGCAAATTGATTTGTTTGTTTTTTAAACATGGGAAGAAGGCAATGGGCAAAACCCAAGAGGAAGAAATGACCCCAAAATATTTAATTTAATCTTTAGAAAAGGGAAAGCAAGAAAATTAGTAAAAAGAAAAGACAAAAAAAGTTAAAAACAAACAAACAAGGAAATTACCTGAACAAAATATTAAAAAAACAAAAGTGTAGTATAATTATAAATATTTTTCCTCTTGCTTAATTTTCCATTGGTCAAATATTCAATTAATTAACTAAACACTGCAGCTCTCTATTTTACAGTCCTGGAAATGGCAGGTCTTTTAAATGCATAATAAATATTCATAATTATTAGTTATATAAATTAATTGGGACGTCAACTACTTAGTCCATAGGGTTCAAGTCCACGTACGGACCATGTCCATTTTTTTCAATTTTTACATCATAAACTGATTCGTTTTAAAATATTAAGTTGTGCAAAAATGTATTTACATTGACAAGGTTGGTTTTTTTTTCATTATTTACTGTGAGCCTTTGCACATCTCCTACGTATATTTTTGCACTTTGCTGCCTAGCTCTTATATTTTGAAGTTATTTTACTACATTTTTAAATTCTTATTTTTGTTTTTTCTGCTTTACATATATGTCTCGTCTATGTACCAAAACAAATTCCTTGGATGTGAAAACTTGTTCTGACTGAATGGGAGAGAATAATTCTGAAACCAAGTAAACAATATTTCAGGAAGCCTGCCTTGAGTAGACACATTGATTAGATGCTGTGCAACTAAATGATTTAGTCCTGCGTGCGAGCACCTCACCATCATATGTGTAGATTTCCAAGGAAGCCTGTCAAATGGACTTGAGTGCAGCTTGACCCTGTGTGCTCTTTGATCAGTTGACACCTACGTTGCTACACAACAGTGGAGGACACAGCATTAAGTTATGGGTACACAGAGTGAGTAACGTATCCAAAAATAAGTCCGTCTCCTATATGGTCATGTGGATTAGGTTTATTTGTGCTTCAGTATCTTCTGTGTGATGCAAAAGTAGCAAAACAAGTCTGCACAGATGAAAGCATTTTGCCCACAGGAGTGAAAAAGAGGGCATCTCAGCCAACCATAAAGAAATTTACATTTCTGATTTTCAGTTCCACTTTCCCAACCAGCTGGAGTGCAAGTGTTACATGAAGAGTATTTTTAATTGGTTTATTTATCACTGAAATCTTTTCAGATTGCACACATCTTTATCCGCTTCCCTTTAACAGATGTCACAGTCAAATGAAATCAAAGGTTGATTAAGTACATGAGAGGAAGATGCTGTTTAAGACAAAAAAACACCACATATAGTGCAGTTCTTTCCTTTTTCAACCAGCAGGAAAATGTTACTCGATAAAGATGTTGTGCATTTGAAAAATAAACGGTGATTTGTTCCACTGAAATGATTCGACATAAGTGCAAAAGAGATTTTCATTTCCAGACAGCCTGTTAAAAGACCTGAGCTGACTCCAGAGAGGAACACGAGGCCCGATCCAGTCTGATACTATTATTACACAAATAACAAATCACACACCGCGATTCATAACATTGCTTTTGAGATACAGCACAACACGTCTTTTGCAAATAGCCTGGATTAGTTTGCCAAATACAGCAATGAAATGCAACCTTAGCAGCCTTGAGGGAAAAAAAACGAGTAAAACCAAAACTGATAACGATTGCATCCGTCAACTTTGGTATCTTTGTGCTTTAGGATTAACACACACACACTCACACACACGCGCACACACACACAAATAAAAACACTTCATTTGTTTCACACTTGCCCATATTAAGTCAATCACAGCCAGTCTGGTCCCTGGCTCATGCTAATTTCATGCCACAGTGGGCGCAGGGCTCAGAGAGGAAAATTAAAATTAAAGAGGCAAATAGAAACTCCAGACAGAGCAGAGTACACACCAATACTCCAGTGGTACCTTCGTCTCGTCTCCTCTTCTACGCCCGTATTGCGTGATAGGCAGAATCAGGTCAACCAGACATGAAATTGGGATTCCACTGTAGCAGATCGTGACAAAAGTCTGTATCGTTGCAGAGAAAAGGAGGGGAGTAGAAACCACCTGAAGCGCTGATACACAGGTCTACTGGTCCCTCACCGTTCCCTCAACAGGAGCGGGTCAATGGGACCATGGAGGGTGGTTAATCATAAAGAAATCGCTTCTTACAGCTTCAAGATCAACCTCGTAAGAGCTCTACTCTCTTCCTCTGAGGTTGTAAATTATTGTATAGAGAGGTTCTTCTGAAATCAGAGGAGGACAAACAAACGAAGAAAAAACAAAGAAGAAAAAGGAATGTCTCGGTGTGACAGACTTCTGAACCCATGAGGGTATCATGATGACAGCAGAAGTAAACCAGAGGTGAAGACAGGAAAGACCGACGGAGAGTCAAACAGGAAAAGAAGATAAGAGTGTCACAGGCTCTGGCAGCAGGGGAGTTTGTTTCCCCTCTGCCCTTCCGTGGTCGGGGGGAGGCTTATGTCCACTACGTTGTTGCCTGGAGACTCGTCGTGTGCAGATTTGTCCGATATTTGCTTCTGAGATACAATACGGTAGATTTCTGTGAAAGAAAAACAGTCAATGTTCAGTAAAAGTTACATCAGCTGGAGATTCACACTGAGCTGCATGTTGTATTTAACAGCTGATCACTTTTCCTACCTGTGAGGATGTTCTTAAAGGCTTCTTCTACATTAGTGGAGTCCAAGGCGGAGGTCTCAATAAAGGAGAGAGTGTTCCCTTCTGAAAAGAAAAAACAGGAGACAAATTATGTTTACACATAAAAGCCATTTAAAAATCTATTAAAAACAGACAGCTGGAATAATGACCTGTATATTCTTTAAATAACTGGCTTATGAAATATGGTTAAACCAGTCTGACTCATCGGCTGTAGAGTCATCACTTTCAAAATCCTCTTCTACACATGTACAACAATTAAAACGACTTGTAAACACACTTGAGAAAAAGCCCGGACCTCGTCTCACAGAAACCTCATAACTTGACATTGATCTCTTTTCTGACATGACCAGTAAGAGGTGATTCGCCTCCTGTTTTTACCCTGGCAGTGTCACACGCCAGTCACACTGACTTCACCACTTTACCAATCTGTTTCACTTCACATGAGCCTTTGCAAAAACATCATCATAATGTTCTGCTACAGCCACACACAGCCTGCAAATCAACTATGGTTTTATCAGGTCTGGTGAGTTCCTCCAGCAACTTAAGTGTAGTCAGGATTCACCTCTAAGGCATCAATGATTTAATTATGTTTAAGACAGTAAAAATATGTCTGTTAGGTCGAGAGTGTTTTTTGTGGCGGAGAATAAAGCCCTGTTTCCATCGAACAGTACAGTACACTAAACCCCTGAGCTTGCCTGAGAAGGACTAAATGCACAAAGCTGCTACTTTTAAATATCCCATGGAGAGTAGGGATGCACCGAATATTTGGTAACTGAATATATTCAGCCGAATATTGCAAAAAAAAAAAAAAACAACACATTAGGTATTCGGTGGAATAAGTTAAAAGCAAGGCCGAATAATAGTGTTTTGATAACACAATCAAACAGCGTGCTGTGACCAGCGGAGTAAAATGTCGGCAGTGTGGCGATCCGTCACTCACCGCACTCGCATTTGCGACTAAAATAGTTTAGACCAAGCAAAATAGGTTTAAATCATTCAGCACGCTGTGTGAGTATAGATTTCAACCACCAGCAGAAACTATGGACGAATCACACAGGTTGTGGTTTGAATGGGGGTCACAGACACACACAGTAATACAGCTAAACTTAAGATTTGTTTTAAAAAAGCACACATAGAATTCTACTTAAACTACATGACCCTTAAATGCAATGCTGCCTCCCTGATGGCAATGCTTAGTAATTTACCTGCGAAGGCTCGAGCCTCATCAGTGGGCACCGCCCTGAGGTGGCGGAGGTCACTCTTGTTCCCAACCAGCATGATGACGATGTTGTTGTCAGCGTGGTCCCTCAGCTCCTTCAGCCAGCGTTCGACGTTCTCGTATGTCAGGTGCTTGGCGATGTCGTAAACTAGAAGAGCTCCAACTGCGCCCCTGTAATACCTAGTGACAGCAGAGCAAAGAGAAATTGATGAATCAAGAATTACTGAAATGTTCTCTACCATCTACTTCAAAGATAACAAATGTGTACATATGTAACATGATGCAAATTCTTCTGGGCAGAAACAATAAAGACGGCAGTTTTTTAAGCAAATGATCCTAATTTCCATGTTTACTGCTATATTAGATATGCAAATCAGTAGTATGATATTCTGTATGTAGACTGCAGACTATCACAAGTCTGGTAAACACTGCAAAAAAAATAAAAAAAAGCAAACTGACGCCGAGGTGATTGCTCTGTAGCGTTCCTGTCCAGCTGTGTCCCAAATCTGAGCTTTTATCGTCTTGCCGTCCACCTGGATGCTGCGGGTGGCGAACTCCACCCCGATGGTGCTCTTGCTCTCCAAGTTGAACTCATTTCTTGTGAAACGGGACAGCAGGTTACTCTTCCCCACTCCAGAGTCTCCGATTAGTACGACTGGAACCAAAGTACACAGAGCACAAAAACATTAATGTTAGTGACAAACTGTAAGTGGTGTGCAAACATGCTGGGATTAAGCATGTGTTCTTCCTATCCATGTTGCACTGTTACAATCTTTAGCTCACGTCGCGATGGATTTCAGTCATTAAAGCTAATGTTTGTAGATTACAAAGAGTTTATTTTATTTTACATACAAGCTTAATGCGGCACCTTTTTGTACAATACACAGTTTTAAGCACTTGCACTAACGTACACTCCATGTTTTCAGTTTAGTTCCTATTCCGACTTTTACTCTACAGAGACTATTGATAATAATTTATGACTGTCACTAAATGTTGTTTCTTACGTACCTTATTGACTGTCTTTGTCTCTTCTGTTAAATGATAAATGCAATTTTTATTTCCCAAAGGGACTAATAAAGTATCTATCTGTCTACCCATCCATCAAGTCCCTTTTAAGAGGATACTGGGCTAAGGGTGTCTATAGGTATCAGACACTTAACTTTAACCCTTTTAAAGAGAATTCTTTTACCAAACTTAAGAGTGATTTTTGGACAAATCATCTTTTTCTTATTCAAGAATTACATGCAAGTACAATTGAATTTTCTCTTGGGGATTAATAAAGACTACCTTCTTCTTCATTTAATGTATGATTGTGGTTATTAGAGTGAGTTAGGTCAATCTACATTTTGCCAACAGGTAAGTGCAACTATAAAGTAATATGAAAGTATAAGGTTCAGCCAGCTGACATTAGGCGAGAGGCGGGGTACACCCACAGGTCGCAAGACTATCACTGGGCTGACACATACAGACAGACAACCATTCACACTCACATTCACACCTACGGACAATTCAGAGTCACCTATTAACCTGCATGTCTGTGGACTGTGGGAGGAAGCTGGAGCACCTGGAGGAAACCCACACTGACACGGGGAGAACATGCAAACTGCACACAAAGGGGCTCCCTCCCCCTGAGCTCGAACCAGAAACCATATTGCTGTAAGGCGACAATGCTAACCACTGCACCACCGGGCCGTTTTAAAAATTATAGAATTATTAATATTACAAAAACAAATTAAACTTTAAGCAGCCTACTAGTGCAAAAAAATCTATTGCTTTTTCAGTTCACTAGATATATTTTGCTGCAAAAAAATGGCTGTAGACTGAAAACTAATTAGATAAAACAGATGTTGACAAAGTTTTCCCTGGGGACAAAACTTTACAGTACAAAAGAGGAAATACATTGCAATAAATTTCATCGCAATGTTCGGCATATAACAACATATTGAAAATAGCAATTATATTGTATCATGACAATATCAAACAGTGCATCCTCTAATTTATTGTAGGTGAAAAGTAATAATAAGTCTCTCGGTATGCTTCTTTAATCTTCCGTGTTTAGACCTGTGTGACAGCTCACTGCGTTAAGCGGAGGACAGCTGATAATGTGATCTGGAGCAGCTCAGAGAAATATGTCAAGCAGCAGTTATGTCTGCGATGTCAACAAGTTAGCTAAGTAGCTCAGCTGCAAATCACCCGAAAAGTCAACCAGTTTTGAATTAAAGCTTAAATAGTGAACACCAGAGGGTCGCTGTTGAAAAGCTTGTAATTCTAAGTGAACTTAAAGCCGTGTTAACTGATAGGTTTTAACCACAGGGCCGAGTAGCTTGATAAAAGCAGCTACCATGTTAGCATGCTAGCTGACTTATGTAGCCACTTAACTGCCGCCCGTTAGTCGCCAGCGTCAACTGCCATCACTGAACTAGCTTATTGTTTCGCGTGTTTAAAGTCTAAACTACCAAAGACTGAACTATTGCAGCGTTACAAACTGCTTTGTGAACTTATAACAGTGAATACAGGTTTCGATCATGATCGATTGCCGCTTCGCCGCTAGTGACTGCAGGTAACTTTAGCATTAGCGCTGGCTTTGGTGACTTCCTCAGTCCGTGCTGCTGAAACCGAACTTTAACAAAGATAACAAACACACCCTAGTGTTTTATATTCAAAGAATAAATTACCTTTGAACAAATAGTCGTATTCATCGTCTCGGTTTCCCATGTTAGAGGATTTTTTTGTACTTTTTCAGTACTTTCCCACAACAACAACAATCGTCCAGTCTCCACCGGCAGCTAACAGGCACCGCCTTCAAGGAAGAGAGTGGGCACGTGAGTGAAGGAACGTTATTTTTGACCAATTGGAGATAAGAACACATTAACTGACAGGTGATTGGACCAATCATGTGCGTCCTTTGAAAACGCTGACCAATCATCGCTCACAGGACAGAACAAGGTGAGTGATTACACCCTTTGTTCTCCAAACTTTGACGCCCTGTTTCTTCCTGGAGTTTGAGCAACACATTTTATTTCAGTCTCCGGCAATAACACGGCAGATTTCCAGAGACTGTTGTACAATGTACGTTAAAAGGAGGGAACAACAGAATCAGTGCACTGTGTTGCCTCTTCAATTTAGCACTGCACGGTCTTTTTTATTATTAGATATATTTATTATTAGATCCGGGAGCCAATCTCAGAAAAATCCTTAATCCTTAAGGGACCCCCTTCCTTTCATAGAGTAAACTGACGACCCCTGACTAAGTGACATATTTTTTGGGAATATTTCAATTTGAATTGAATGCATAATAATTACAATGCAGGAAAAAAGTGAGAAAATGTATAATCAACCTAAGTATTGACCTCAATAACTGCAGGAAGTTTGCCTAAAACAAACAGAGATGAGTGTCTTGATATTTTAGGTACTTTTTTATGCAGCTCTGTGTATCATGTTATTTATCAAATAATGCTCCCACTGCTCAATGCATTCATGTAAAACTACTAATCACCTCACTGCCACTGTAGGATTAATGGCAGCATGTTTAGACATGTCATTTTAACATTTTTAATCAATATTTCAGGGGTAGCATATTTTGATAGTCCAATACCACCCTATCAAATAATGCTCCCACTCATACCTGTCAAGTCTCCCGTTTTGGCCGGTAAACTACCATATTTTACCCCTCTTTCCCGCCGTCCTCCTATATTAGTATTTTCCCTTTAAATCTCCTGTATTATAATATAATTTAAAAAAAAAAACCAAAACATTCCTCTGCCTCTCCAAACTGAACTCTGTCACTAGCCTCACGAGAACTGCCACCTGCAGTAGCCTGGGGGGCAGTTGTCGCGAGGTTAGTGTCGACAGCAGGTCTGGTTGACAAGAGGTTATTTTAGATTTCTTGTACACCCAGGGACGGGTTTTGCTATGGGGCGACCGCCCAGGGTGCCATCTATGTGAGGGCGCTCGTCCAAAAAAACAAAAAAAAACAAACAAAACAAAACTCGCCAGTTTTCTGGACTACCGCTCATTTCCACGTCAAATTAGATTATCATGTTTCAACCAGCAGCAGAAAGGAACGGCTAATCCTGGAGGTTGTGGGTTGAACGGGGATCACAGAGAGGAATAATGTTATGACGGAGGCTCATAGTGCTCTGCGGCGCAAGATAATGGCTTACCGGCGACACAGAAGTCCAACTCTAGGTCCAGTAATTTCTTCTTTCGTTGGTGTCATGACTGCCCAGTAGTACCTGGACAACCGAGCCATGGCGGCACACAGGCATGTGGCGTGTCAGAGGAGAAACGAGCCTCGCGGTGGGCGCTGAAAAATTTCCCTTATTTTCAAATCCAAAACTTGACAGGTATGAATTTAGCTTGTGTTAGTTTTCTTACACCAATTGAAATCAAGAAGGTCTTATTATTTTAAATTATTTGTTAATTTTACATAAACTATAAATTAACTATTTAAAAAATCCATTTCAAGAATAATTTCTGATTTTATTTGGTATGTTTGTTATATACAGATTTGCAGTGATGACTTGTAATATGTATGTAGATACTGTCCAATGTTAAGTCTATATGATCATGTGATGATATAAAATATATGGTACCTGTTCTCTGTTATCTGGCACTGGGGCCACTGCCGTCTCTCCCTGGACCCTCACAGCAGATAAGGTCTCTCCCCACAGAAAACCTTTAACGGGGTAAAAAAAATGGAAGAAACAAAACCTCACAAAGAGCAACTGAAGAGATCTGTGACAGAGTTTACCCTCCACTGGTAGGAATGGACACTCAGAGGTCTCTGGCTGTGCTGCATAAAAGTGACTTCATCTTGATTTCTTGGTCCAGAACGGCCTCCAGTGATCAGATCTCACCAGCTCCTGCCCACAGCCACATTTTGCAGATATGTGTCCCACTAACAGGCCTGGGTGGTGACATCAGCCAGCTGGTTAATCCATCTGTCCAACACTTTGGTCGAGAGCAAGAGAGCTCAACAGCTAGTGGCCAGATTTCCATGAAATGATTTCAAATGATTTATTTTCTGAGTTTCCATGTAGCTCCACCATCAGGCCAAAATGTTGAAGATCTAACAGGCACACCTGAGGTTCGCCTGTTCCAATGTGTGCTCACCAAATGCTAGGAAGGACTCTTGCCCTGCCTCTGTAGGATCCTTTCTTTGGAGGACTTGACCTTGACTTTGAGAAACACGATCTGTAGACTGATGCAGAACGGCATCAATTCGATAAACCCGGCTGTGCTTGGCACGTCCGGCGTGATGGCGTTCTATAGTCTCATTCAGCCACTTGTTAGCAACCACCTTTTTTTTAAGTTCACAAGTGGGGTATTTACTGACTCATTTTGTGTCGTAGAACAACATGCGAAAGTCTTTTAAGTTTGTGTTAAGCATAGACCTTATTTCAGACGCCTAACCAAAAAACCACCAACTTTGAGATGAGGGAACCAGGCACTCCATGCAACACATCTTCTTTGTGGCGTTAATGTTGTTCCCACATTATGACTTAAAGCTCATGAACACAGCAAAGTCAGAAGAACAACTTCCCATCTTGGGAAATGGGACCCTCCTCGGAGCACGTGAATGCAGTCTGTCTAATGAAATCAAAGGATCAAAATCTGCATCCCAAATCGGAGGTCACTGTTACAAATTGGCTCATTTCCGTTTATGGTTAAACGTCTGATGATTTCAGTGAGGGGTCAATAAAAACACGACATCATCTCCATGAACAACAATTCATAGAACTGCTTTATTTTGTATTCATTCTGATTGAGTCCAAACACACACACATACAGCCATCTATTTATCCTCACGTATAAATAGATGAATATACACAGATATACATAAATACACATTTCTGATATGCATATTCATTTTTGAAATCATGCTATGTCTCTGCAAAGGACTCTCCCTATTGGATGAAGGGCACACAGCGATTTGAAAACACATACACGACACAGCTGAACAGTTGGAAGAATCCCTATTGATTTGCATGTACAGTAAAACCCCACAAATTGCTCAACATCTGGATATCTTACAAAGAGACAGCTGTGGTTTATAGACCATAAATATACAGCAGCTGCATCCCGATAAACACACTGAAGAATATGGTACAGTAAAATTATGTAGATTGCAATCATTTCTTGCCCAGCAGCAAAAATAAAACCAAATAAAAATAATATTCTCCGATTCAAATGGAAAATATATTTGTATATCTTTATATATGTATTTATAATTTTATGTACACATTCTCAGGAGCACAACTATGAGAAAGAAAAATAAATACAACAGCACGAGTGAAAAAAAAAAATTATAAACGCTAGGCCTACATGTAAAATTTCTCAATAAGGCAATAAAAACGAACTTAAAAGCTAGACTGTACAAAATATTGCTGCTATGGTCTCCATCCGATGAACAACAGCAAACTGATTACAACTGGCCACTGCACGTCATGGGAACAAACTGATTTTTTATCTTACAATGTCCGACATTGATGTGTCCTCCCGTACACACAAACACACATAGAAACCAAGTGAAGTTAAAAGAAAAATCAGTTTGTCGAACTTACTTTGAGAGTCCTAAGATGTCAGCCACAGAGAGACTACAGTAAACACTAACCCTACGATGACTGTGATCGACTTCACCAACACACACACTTGATAATCCTAAAAAGAAACGCTGCCTAAATATCAGCCTGTGTGAGCGGAAACGAAGATAACGTGATGCATGTTTTTATTTGGCCTCTATCACTAGTTCATCTTCAGGTCCTCTTGAGAAGTGCAAACAACATTCAACCCCATTTACAAACTCGCCGTGTCTCGCCAAGGCAACACTGCAACGTACTGTGTTCATTCAAATATACAGATAACAGGTACGATATCGACTGCAAATACTACAACTGATGCTCTACATCTACAAACATCTGAAATGTCCAGTCAATGGATTCATTATTGTGAGGAGGTGAGGAGATAGAGCGACTGTCACTGATATGCTGATTATTTTTTCCCCCAGCTAAAATAAAACATTTATTGTAGCAAATGATTTGTGTGCATCTGTCTAAACGTAGGGCAACACTGGAAGACGCTGCAATGATGTGAAGGTTACGACAATGTCTGCTGCCTTAGTGTTGCAATTGAGTCACAAGCCTCAGCCGTTTCCACGCAAGAGGTGCGGTGAACAGAGTACTAACACTGACTTTAAACGACAAACGTGACGGGAAACGAAAAAAAAAAAAAGCTGCAAGGATGGAATTATCGAAACAAAAATTAAAGTTCTTTGGATGCAAATTCAAAGAAAAGAGAAACATTTAAGCATTTCAGAGTGAAAAAGTACCAGAAGACAGTGAAGATTAGAATAAAATACAGACTAAATAAATAAAAGCTCACAGTAGTAAAAGAGTTCAGAAATAAAAAAAATTGCAAAAGAAAGTTTGATATAAATTATATTTATATAAATTATGCTATGAATAAAATCACTGTATATATTGACTAAAGGAAATGATGTTTCCTCTTAAAACTAAACTGCATGTATTCACGACTGCTGGAAATGTTAGGATGACAGAGTTTAGATGTGTTTTGGCCGAACAATGGTTATCACTGTAACTCCTGTTCTACGAGCACAAGGAGAGCCCTCCCAACCACAGACTGTATGATATAAAAGAAGTGAGCATAGCCTCCGTGTCTCAAATTGAAGCCAATGTTGAAGTGCCTTTGAGCTGCATTCTTGCTAATGGCCAGCAGACGGCGACTACACTGATTACAAAAAGAGGTCCGATTGTATAAAACGGTGGTTCCCAGCCTTTGTCTGTAAGGGAGTCTGCTCTAGCGTTGACTCAAGCTACGACTCCACACTAGGCGGCATATTTTACAAATATTTTACATTATGTTAAATGCATAACAACAACAGGACAGAGGGACTGATATATTGTACAATTAGCCAAAATAGTGAACTCAACTTGTGTAACAAACATTTTTTTTTAGCAACCTTTTATCCAGCGCTCTGTATTATGTATCTATTTTTGAATGTTTACCATCACACAAACATCGTAGGCTTCTTTCTTTTTAAGAAATTCAGTGTTTTCTTCTCCCTGTTGCTTGGCCATTGTTCTATTGGCCTTAATTTTTTTTTTTTAACTGCATACTTTTCTGATTCAGGATGACTTGTTTAAATGCAGAGTTAAGGCTCCATAAATATATAGCTTGTGTTCAGTTATTCTCTGCTCTCTTATCCTGTGAGACTTTTTCAAAGTTTATGTCTGAAATAATTATCTAAACTTAAAAATAACTATTTCTTCAAAGTTCATAGTTCTTCTTAGTTTTCTTCACAGAAATAAATGAAATCCTGAGATATAGGCTTACTGTGTGTATATATATATATATATATATGTGTGTGTGTGTGTGTGTGTGTATGTATATATATATTTTTAAGTTTTCTTACACGTTAAAATCAAGATGGCTTCATGGTCCTCTGTGAGGCTTTGGCAACCTCTAGTGGCTGTTGGGACCCTCAGTCTATGAGAAAATTACCCTCTTCTCACTTGATTTATTACCATAGTAAGCATTTTCCAAATGAGATTATGGCCTCAATTACAAGTTTCAAGTCTCCTTAAATACAGCATGATTTAAATTATATTTTCATTTCGTAAAATTTGGTCCCATTTAGATTAAAATTGATTGGCAAGTCGTTACCACGGTGACCTGTCAACAATGATAGATGTTTAGCAACGCATATCCTCCACAGCTCCAACCTCTCATCTTAATCATGGATGTATTAAGAGAGCTGGATACAGTGTTGGAGGCTGATCCTCATTCATTTCTATGAAAGTGGCCAAAAAAGATTCATTTCTGTTGTAATAAATTTAACAGATTTTCTGCATTGTGGGGCCCCTAAAGCAAGTGCATAAGAGATTCAAAGTGGCCGCGTCTGGCTGAGCAGCTAACTGCCAGTTTAACTCTCCGCTAACTCGATTGGGGATAAAGTCATTTAAATGTGCGGCTTTTCTAGACTAATCCTGATAGTGAAATGAGTCAGGTGGCAGTTACGCTCCAAGAAAAGTTTACACTGAGTAACAGACGTCTTTTGACAATAATAATAATGATAAAAGTCTCTCTGGGCCCGATGGCGTCACGTGACAGACCCGGGAGTCGTAATTCCATGTTTGGCCACTAGGTCAAAGCCTGGTGCTGTTCTTGGTTGGCTTGGTCCAAATATGGTCACCTCTGGCTTCAAATAACCAAGACACTGACGGCCAAAATGCCGAACTCAAGGCTTCAAAACAGGCCCACGAACGAATAGGTGACGCCACACTGGCTATGTCCGCTTCTTTTATACAGTCTAAACCTCTCACACCAAAGACTCCATCACTCACTCCTCCCTCAGCACACTGAAATCTACATGTGGCCGTATGTCCTGCTCTCAGGAGGACGTCACGGCAGCAAGGAGACCCGAGCAGAAGGAGCAGCGTCGCATCGTGAGAGCTGTTGTCAATCTTGACCCAAATGCACCATTTGTTTTTTTCAGTGATTAAAACAAAGCGTGATGTCAGGTGAGGGTAGTCAGTACCAAGGACAGTGGGTGGTCTTATCCTGATGAGTACAGTAAATGCATATTTCAGTGTGCTGAGCCTGTCAGAGGGCTGTACCTGTGTGAACTAGAACAGACTGGACGATGCCTTTAAAAAAGTATCAACCCCACTTAGAAGTTAACATGTTTTTAAGAGGATTTAAAGTGGAAACAGACACGTTTTTTGCTTTAATCTATAATTATGAAATAAATGCTGATTGCACACTGTAATGTAGAGAATAATGACACCATCTGTGTTTAGATCAGTTCCCTGTAAGCCTCACCTTAACTATGCTATTCTGTCTGCCACTGGGTACGACCTCCTGGGAAAATGATGGCTTGATTTGCACAAAGGAAATGCGTCAACCATTGCGCAACTAAAACAGGAAGAGATTAACGCTCTTGTTTATCCCGGTGGCTCTCGGCAGCTATCCTCAGGTACCAGAGAGGATCAGTGTACGTTCTCTGCAGTTACTATCCCCAGAAACAGAAATGGTGGACAGTGGGACATCAGAAATATCTGTGGTAGCTGCTCTGAGGAAAATGGACAGCGATCCAGTTGTCTTTGTGACAGCAGTGGTAACAAGATACTTGGAAATACCAAGGAAGGAAAAGATTAGAAAAAAGTCTGTTTCCATTTTAATGTGGTCACAAATACTTCCAAGTAGAGTGAATACTTCTTTACAGGCAGAGAGTTACTACCGTATGATCTCAAACATATAAGACTACAGCCGTATACGCACTACTGTATGTCACACATACACATTATTATTAACTTGATATAATTTTCATTTTGTCAAGGGTGAAAGGCAGGGATGGTTGGAAACCAGTGACGTTCATCACTGTCAGGATTTTTTCCCCCTCTCTGGTACACAAGTCACTTTTCCCCCTCAGTGTGTTCAGTTTCTGTATGCATGTTTTAAAATCCTGGTTCAGACAGAGATCCTGCTGCTACCGCTGAGGTCTGGACTTCAGACCGACGAGTCCTCTCCACCGAGATGTTCGCTCCTCTCTGCCAGAGAACAGGGCTTACTGTTGGAGACAGACACAGTCAGTGTGTTAGGCAGAGTGTGCACAGCATCAACGTCATAACTTCCCCAGGGTGTAAAACGTGTCATACAATATTTACTAGTGATAGTGAAACAGCGAGCGATCTGATCAGAGTGCATAAACTGAAGGGGAAACTTGGAAAATAGAATATGTAAGGTGAGAAGAAATAAACACAGCACACACCCCTGAGTAACTGAACAACCAGGAGAAGTGAAGTTGTGTCACACATCAACCATTAACTAAGTGTAAGTTTATGTGCGGTCTAAATAAATCTGACTGGAGTTGTTACGTGGATTATTTTTGGATCACCTAATGCTGTTAAGAAAGTTGGAAAAACTTAAAAGTTAAAAAATGTAGGAAGTGTCTGTAATGTGGAATTATTTTAAACTGGAAAATTAAAGAAGCCTACGAGCCAGTTACTTTAAGCATAGTATAAGATAAGGCATCACATTTATATGGAACAGGGATTAAGTTTAAGTGGTTCTCAGGTATTTTTAACCTGGACTCTTTTTCCCACGTTTTTGTGTCTAAGTGACAAATGGAGACAACACTTTTTAAAATTCAGTCAGTATCAAGAGAGAACGCTGGTGAGACAGACTGCAGTGTAACCCTTGTGAGCAATTGAACACAGTCAGCTTCATTCATTCATTTTCTATAACCCCTTATCCTGTTGGGGGTCATGAGGGGGCTGGAGCCTATCCTAGCTGAGATTGGCCGAGAGGCAGGTTTCACCCTGACAGGTCACCTATCACAGAGCTGACACATAGAGACAGACAACCATTCACACTCACATTCACACCTACAGACAATTTAGAGTTACCAATTAACCTGCATGTCTTTGGACTGTGGGAGGAAGCTGGAGCACCTGGAGAAAACCCATGTTGACACGGGGAGAACATGCAAACTCCACACAGAAGGTCTCCCCCACCCTGCAGTGAGGTGACAATACTAACCACTGCACAGTCAGTTTACGTCCATTAAAAGTACTTGTTTTTGTCACTGACGTAAAAGTATGTAAAAGACCCTACAGAGAAATGAAACGGTTGTCTTCCCCTGTGTTGAGAAGTCTCTTTCTAAATCCCACAAGGGGTTACTTGTTGCAGGAAGAAAACTGTGGAAACGTGAGTGAGAGTTGCAAAGACGAGTGCTGGCAATATTTTGTTGTCTTGTAGCTTAGTGTTATCTAAAAGACCGAACTCAGCCATGTGAAAAAGTCCCTCAGATTTCAGAATGAGACTTGGATACAAAACTGGACAGAACAAGCGAAACGTACGGAAAAATTGGGGCTGCACAATAACTGAAATATATTCAATATATCCAAATTTTTTGATAGAGATAAAATGTGTCATAACATATCGAGGAAATGCAGAGACGCCTCGGCCTTGAGCACAGTCAATTTACGTCCAATGAAAGAAGTTGGTGAAGGTGAAGTTTTATCACCGACAGGCTCAGGTTATTATTATGAGCATCTTGCGATATTACTGAAAAGACCCTACAGAGAGGGTAAACATTTTTCTTTACCTTCCACTTGCTCCGGTTTGTTCTGTGTCGAAGTCTTGCTAATGAAAAGTCGCGGTCTAAATTTCGCAAGGGGTTACTTGTTGCAGGAAGAAAATGGTGGAGACGCAAGTTGTCGCTTAGTGTTATCAAAAAAAGTTTCACTGTCACGGCTGAATTTGGCAATGTGAGTCTACAAGATCTGAGAACGAGACTTGGATGCAAAACAGGACGCAACAAGCAAAAGGTGCAAAAAAATTAGGGCTGCACAATCATTTCGGAGATTGTTGATAACTGTAAAATGTGTCATTGAGGTGCTGCAGAGATGCCTGCAAATCATGTTCCAGACATCAGGGAACATGCATGTTTGTTACAGGCCCCGGCACAAATCACATCATTTTGTTTTGTTTTTTTTTCAGTGAAAATTAAATACAAAATTCCCATAGCTATTAAATTGAGACACATATCGCAATATCTGTCAAAATAATCCCAATATGACCTTTCTTTCATGTGTCATGTCTGTGGGGTTCTTTCCTTAAAGTTTAATAACTCATAATAACAATCTGAACCTGTCAGGAAAAACAAGCACCTTAAATGGACTTTAATTGACAGTGTGCGCATGATCTGCAGCCAGTTTCACTGCCGTCACCACAGCAGTCCCACTTAATACCTCACCAGTCACTCAAGACACAAAAACATGGGAAAATAGAGTCCAGGTTAAAACAATACCAGAGTTCCCCTTAAGTACATTTCTATGTTTAGAACAATATTTTTCTTTACATCTTTTGTTGCACATGTCCACCCAAACTGATTATTAAATGACTTGATCAGAGATGTCAGAACAAAACTTGCTCGGGACATCCCCGGTGTAAAGATGTGTCTGAGAAGATGAAAAATAAAATGAGCAGGGAAAAAAGTTCAATGGGTGATGACACCTTATCGGAGCGCAATGTGGGCAGATGCTGCTGCGCTGAACAAAGTAAACAAGCAGCCTGTGAAACACAACCTCACAACAGTCCGAGCCAAGTGACGTCATCTCTGATTTGACTCCATGTGTTTCTAACTTTTCCTAGTTTTTCAGATTGACCCGACAGGCAGATATCTGGGGAGATAAATCTTAACGCTGAAATTAAACTTAAGCTCTCTAAGTAAACTCAAATAACTAAAAATGCTTAAACTGAGTATATTATGGATAAAATTGAACAAAATGATGTTGTTGTTCTGCAAAATGTGACCCCTGTGTAAGATTAATGTACACATCTTTAGTGTGAACCTCTCCGTGGGACTTTGTTGATGCATGATTGTTAACGGCTTCATGCAGGCCGATGCAGTGACCGGTGTGGTAAATGCTGAGCAGCTTGTTGTTGGAGGGACACATGATGGCTGGTCGTGGACTAAATGGTCCCGCAAGCTGCAAGTGACCATTTCCACCCACTTATCAATGAGGAATGAATGTTGTAATGTAGGGGTGAGTTTCTGGATGCAGAGCAGACCTACTCTTGGGAATCATCGTGGGCTTTTGAACCTGAGAAGCTTGTTTCTACGTTTACTACAGAAGCTTCTCCCGCAGGTAAAGTTACAACTGATGCTTTCCATCCTCGCTCCCCCCGAATGAATTTGATTTTTCTGATTTTACTCCTCCTCTACGGGGTTTCCCTGTGCTTCATATTTTAGTCCGATGCTTCTCACTTACTGTCTCTCTTTCCCAATCCCCATCTGGCAGGGCCTTAGACTCTGAGCCATAGTGTAGCGGAGAGTACACCCAGGTCCTGTCCTCTTGAGGCTGTTTTTACACACCCACCACAGCAGAGGGGGCCAGAGGGACAGAGGAAAGGCCAGAGGCACAGAGACAAGCAGCAGGGGCAGGCAGGAGAAAAGACACGGGAGATCACAGGAGAAGAAAAGACAAGACAGGAAATGAAAATTAGGGATGCATATAGGAGGAAATGTTGCTGAGAGAGACATCGGAAAGTGTGAATCTGACATATCAAGTTAAGTGTGGATGTGTTAATCCTCGAACACAGAGATGAGAAATTTGGCAAATAACAGGTTGTAGCGTTACAGAGAGGTGCTGTTAGGGATGTAAATATTATGATGGGTCTTACTGACAGGTGTTTAAAATCATATCTCTTAGCGTTTTGCCCCATTTTGGACTAACTCCTGGGAAGCAAAGTGAAGTGTGCAGGGTGAGGGATGAGCCGCTGCATCAGCCAAACGGGGAGGATGAGGAGCAGGGAGCAGGGAGCAGGGAGCAGGAGGTGGGGATGGGAAGAAAGCCAGGATGCTGGGACAGTCAGACACAGCGAGCATCCTCAGTCAAAGCAAAACACAACAACAGGATGTTTTTTTTTCTCCTTTCCAACAAGCAAAGCGCTCTTTGCATAAAAAGCATCAGTGGGTTCCTTGTTACTGCTGTAGGTACCAGCCCTTTAAGAGAGGGAAGCAGCTGCAGCACAGTATGTTGGTGACGGAGGTGGAGGCGGTGTGGGTTGATGTCACACACACACACACAGAGATTCACACACACGAAGCTCGGCATGTCAGAGCTAACACGCTATCCACACAGGTGCATGAGGGAGGCTGTCAGTGAGCGAGGGAACAAATGGAAAATCAAAGAAAATGAACAGAAGAGCAACAAAAAGACAGACTGTCAAGATGTCTTTTGTTTACCCGCCTCCCACGCTTCATTGTCGTCGCCATGCGGGGGGTAGGTATTGTTTTTTTAGTGTCAACACAATCACAAAACACCTGCAGTTTATAGCACACATCATGACAAGCTGTAGAAACACTGTCATCATATGTTTCATCAAACCAACAGCGCTAATCTAGTCTAACACCAGCCAGGACAGCACAAGTCTACCACCATCTAACTCACTTACTGGCCAACTGGACTGGCATGTCCGCCTCTGTCGGAAAGGGGAGACCACCCAGGTCCTCCCGTCAGGAAACTGACAACAACAGGGGCGTATGGCACAGGGACAAACAAAAAGAAAAGTGAGGTACAGAGAGGGGAACAGAGTGAGGTGAGGTAACATGATGGAGAAAAAAACAAGCACGCTGAGGTGAAAATGGAAAAGATTGCTCTGACTGCGTGTAACCCAGCAGAGATGCACTGGATGAGTCAGTGGTGACAGTTAGATTAACAAGTCTGGCAGCCACTCTGTTTTCACTCCCCACTTCCACACAACACGCTAGTATCTCACCACTTTCATTATGAGTCATGAGGACGATCACAGGACGGAGGAAAAAGAGGCAGAGAAAGAACCGGAGGAGAGATTTCAGATGGACACGGGGGGAAGGTGAAAATGATCTTGGAGCAGGGGTGAAATGTGCGAACAGGATGGAGGTGAGGATGAGGAGGAGAAGATGAGGGAGAGCGGACAGAGGAAGAAAAACAATCAGATGTGGAGGACAGAGGTGAAGGAGAGCAGAGTGGGAATCATGAAAAGTGAATGTGGAGGCTGCTGATAGTGGCTGAATAATTTAGTCACGAGCCACTCTGAGGAAGCTGTGAAGTGACGACACACACACACACACACACACACACACACACACTCACACACCTGTGTCCCACTGTGTCGTGAGCAATCACTTCAATCTCACAGCTATGTGATGTGTTTTTTCCCCAGAGAAGCTACATGATCACAAATGCTGCCATCACTTGTATGAAAATTGAAACATACTCTCCGACCTTTCCTTTGAAGCTTTGAAATATCTGCAACACAACCTGAATTCTCTCACAGTTTGTGCACTAAGCAGAGGCAAACAAAAGAAAAACAATTTTGTTACCTAGTAAAAGAAATGCGAGTTGCTGGGTGTTACAAGGACTGAAATTTAAATTATTTCGTTTTTCTCTCGCAAAAACTCGAGCTAGCGAGCTGTAGTGTGCGGGTAATTCATCTGCAATCCAAAACACAATAATAAAACAAGGGAGATGCACTCAACAGCACAGAAAGTCCAGTTAAAAATATATTAAAGGAGCACTTCACAGCCCAAACTGTAGGGATGCATGATATTGGAGTTTTTGCTGGTGTCTGATATTCTGATATGTAACAACTCATTTGAATGATAACCAACACCCATACTGATATAGCCACTTTTTCCCAACCTAATTCCAGTGATCATCAAGTCCCTTCTGTAGTGGAATTAGCATCATATCATGCATGCATACTCTTCTCGTGGAGGTGGAGACATGAAATACAATGCTATTGAATGTATGTAATATTCATCCATTGTGCAAATAAGAGAAAGCATATTAGATGGTTATGATATTTCATTTTAAAGCCAATATTGGTCGATACCGATGACGTGCTGATATAATCGTGCATCCCTAACCATTTGTATATCAATTACTCAACCCAAGTTACGCTACATTCATGACAAGCCTCCACAGTGAACGAAGAATCCAAAAACTGAGAAAATACTTGATGAATTTAAGTCAAAGGGAGCTGTAGGCCTGTCGCGATATGCGATAAGTCGGTTAATTGCACGGTAAATTAAAAGGGAGACGGTAACTTTTCCGGCCGCAATTAATTGCTATATTCATAAGTGTTTGTTTTCCTCGTCATTCTGGACGACAAGAGCGTTCACTGCCGTGCATCGTCTGGCAGCCAGGTGAGTTGGTTCATTAGCGTAATGAACGGAGGGAAAGCTCTACTAGAATAATAAAATCAATCGCTTTTTCAGTCCATTAGAGACATTTTACTGCAAATAAAATGTCTGAAGTAAAATGAACACACTAAAAACTTTATCTTGTTAGATAATACAGATGTTGACACAGTTTTCCTTCGGGGACATAATTTACAGTTGGAGAGGGTATTATATCGCAATATATTTTATCACAATACTCATAATATTGCAACACATTTAAAATTGCAATAATGGAGCAGGAGCTGGACAAAAAAATCACACAATAACACAAACAAACTTACTAATTGAGGCAGTGGTAGGACAGCAACGGAGTCTGGCTTTGAAGAGAGCATAGATAAGTTTCACTGTTAGTTCAGTGGAAAAGGGCTGCCTGGAACGTACTGAGCATACAACCAGATAAATGAGACTTGGATTATACTGCACAAGTTGTAAGTGGATGTTTTGATAACGTTTTTCTGTAGTGAACGCAGACCACCATGGCCTCAATTCATCAAGAACTGTCTCAGTTTCTGGACTCTCCGTCCACCGTGGAGGCAAATAAAACAGTGTTCTTTCAAATCTAATGTAACACGGGGTGATTAACTGAAACAAATGGTCGTTCAGGCGGGGAAATATTCCTTTGAATGTAATTGTACTGTTTCTTTTGCAGTAATGTTTTTCCTCTCTCTTACAATCATAAAAGACTTCAGTGCACAAGCAGCAATTATTGTACACAATGGATTTTTGCCTGAGAAAATACTACTGGGAGACGCTGCTCCACATTACACAACAATAAAGACTCCTTACTGGTTCAGAGTGTGCTTTTGATCGCTGAAACTCCTTAAGGATGTGAGAAGCAATTAAAATGGCGTTAACCCTGTTATCGTCCAGTGGTTTTTGCCTTTTCTGTGTGAATGTTGTGGACCAGCATGGGAGGCTTTCAGCAGTGGAAAATAAGCAGGGTGAGCGGCCATGCAGAAACGTGATGTGTGTGTGATGTTGGGAGTAATGAGGATGATGATGATGGTGGAGATAGCAGAAACAGACAGAGAGCACAAAAGGATGATCAGATGGCGAGCTGGTTGACTGAGCTGCTGAATGACCAAACTGAGTGAAGCCGCAGAGAGCCTGACAGTTTAAATGTACCTGTCTATAAACCATACACAAGATACTGTGCGGAGCTGTCGTACTACAGCTTGGATCTCCGGCAGCGAGTTAACAGCTGATGAAACAACTCACTTTCACCCGGTCACTCCCAAGAGGCCACATGGGACCTCGCTGTCTGTGGCGTGTTTCTCTGTAGTTAAACTTCAGTGTCACTTCACCTCACGCAGCGCTACAGACCCCCTGCTGCTGTGTACACAGAGTGTCCAGCTTCTGAAACATGAACCGGGCATCAGCCAGAGCCAGTCAGATGAGAGGGCTGTTAAATAACTGAGGGAGCTCTTTGACTAACCTGTTGGCCATTAGGATTTCTTGGTGCCACATTAGAGGGTGTCTGATTCCTGATAAGAGACACCCAGTAGGAGTGCAGCCAGGTGGGAACGTTTCTATCTGTGACTGCGATCACTGGCTCCGCTCTCCAGCCTCCACCTGACACTTATGCATTCATTTATAGCTCTGCATTTGGGCGCATGTAGACCTGCCAACACAACGCTAGCTGGCTGCTTTTAATGGGACAATCCTGCAAAAAGCTTCGGCTGTTATTCACACAAAATGAGCTGCTGAGCGTGTCTGCAGCCTCACATTAGACAGGAACTCCGAAGTGATGCTGACATGCTATTATCACTCTGCAAAACATTCCAAAATCAGAGTGCACACTGCAACACACTGTGTTTCACAAAACAGCTCCACATTTTGGGAAACATGCTTATTTGCTGCTGAGAGTTAGATGAGAGGATTGATACAACTCTCATGTCTGTACGCTACATATGAAAATAGAGCCAGCAGGCAACTAGTGTAGCTTAGCATAAAGACTGCTAACAGGAAGAACTAGTCAGCCTGGGTCTATCAAGAAGTAAGAAAATCTACCTCGCACCTCTGAAGCTCACTAATTAATATGTATGTATGTATGTAATTATATATAAGCTGACGCCTTAGCAGCAGCTCAGGTTCATTCCAGCTTGCGGCCCTTTGCTGCGTGTCTCCCCTGATTCCTGTCACTCTCCTGCTGTTCCTATTATAAAGGCAACAACCCCTAAAAAATCATCTTAAAACAAACCAAAGATAAACTATGCTAAGCTAACCGGCTGCTGGCTTACATTTTACTGTTCAGACATAAAAGTGGGGTCAATTTTCTCACTAACTAACTCTCAGCAAGACAGCAAAAAAGCAATTTCCCCCAAAATATGGAACTATTCCTTTAAAGCAACTACAAGGAACTTTTATTTTGTGTAGGGTTTTGGCAGCCCCTGCTGACAAAAGCAGTAGTGTTTTTAAATTCTCTAAATTTGTTTAATTTGCACACACAAAAGACTGATAAAAAATCCAGACAATAGGTGTTAGCGTGTCCTGGAATGAGTCAATTTTACCATGAGCACCATCTCCTCGTGTAATAAAGACATTGATCTTGAATATCGCTTTTCCACTTGTTAACATGTTTATGGAACAGGTGTATTGAGACACACTCTTTGCAATTTGAAGAAAATCTGAACAGAATAAAACACGTAAAATCTCTTTTTGCTTTAGCGGTATTAAAAAAAGAAAGACTATAACATATAATTTACTTGGCCGGAAACTTTCTGTAGACGCAGCTCTTGCACCTACGTACTCACTGTGAAACAGTCCCTGGGAAAATGTAAACACAGGCTCTTTGGTCTGTTCATCATTCCCCCCGGACAGTCATTAACTATACAGAAATAATCGCTGATCGTCTCGTTTGCTTATGTAGGTCATACAGAGGCATCAGTAATAAATTGAGACTGTTTCATAACCATTTAAAAAGTCCTTGTAGCTGCTTTAAATGAATGCACCACACACTGCAAGCACTGTTATTTCCATACCAGACGCTACGCCCTTTCTGTGGTCCTTCTGTCAACGCCTCTGTGGGAGATCATACAGCTCAGTCCTTCATGTTATGGATACATTGTTGAAATGTATCTCATGTCAGCCAATAAACATTGGTGCTGATTAAATATTAAAGATGATTTAATGGCTAAATAAAAATGTCAAACTCAAACAAATGAGCAATGATTGGAGCCAGTCCTCGTCTGAGATGTGCTTACTTTGGTCGTAACGGGGAATTAAAATAATCTAAAAGTATAATGTGTATGTACATGTATGTGTGCGTGTGTGTGTGTGTGTGTGTGTGTGTAGGGTTTTACTTACAAAGTAGATATCTGTGATTGGCACGTCATCTTCATCATCGACTGAAGCCTGGCTGGTGCACCCTGAGCCGGACACCTGGCTGACCCTGTCTGCCTCCACCACCATCACCTTGGGACTGGACGGGGCCTCATCAGCTGCCCCGGGAGAAGAGGGAGCAGCTGGGGCAGACAAGGAGGAGGAGGCTGCTTCAGGTGCTGATGAAGAGCTGGAGGGTGCTGCTGCTGCAGCGGCTGCATCTGCATCTGCAGCCTCGGCGCCAGCTCCTTCCTGAACCTCACTGTGGGAAGGTGGAAATGGGAAGAGTTAGTGTTGACCCAGGGTTTTCAGAGTCTGACGCTGTGGGACTTTCCCTTCAGACAAAGTCAAGACAACTACCGCCCACAGTAATGCTTTCGGGAATATAAGCAGGAGGTGTAATATTGCCATGGATTCAATCATGCTGTGAGCTACAACTTGTATTTTTGTTGTTGTTTTTTACATTTTGGAAAACTGGCAAAATCAAAGTAAGCCAAATTAGCTGTCAGTAGCTCCTATTCGCAATTTAATCACAGGTGCACAGACAGCGATCAGTGGATCACTTTGATACTGAAAAAACACTTAAAAACATGTTGATTCTCAAACAAGTTCTGCAGTTATCAGGAGCACCATTTTCTATGGCTTCTAAGCAGATTTATGGAAATTTATTCACAATAAACATTAGAGATAATGATATCCCCGGAAAGCGTAAGTCACACTGAATTTATTCTGTGTGTAGTTAAACCAAACAGCAACCTCTGGAGCTGTAAAATGAAGCCTTTGAATGGCCACTAAAGGCTGGCTCCAAAAGTGAGTCAGTCCCCACAGACCCTCATGTTAAAATTCCCAACTTTACAGCAGAAATAAACATGTTTACAGTCTGGTACAAAAAATGGTTTTGGTCTCATGACAACTATACACAACTTGTTAACATGTTATTAGGGGTTAAAGGTGTGCACAGTTAGGGGGTGGCTGTGACAGGTGGGCGCCGTCCGTTGACAAATCACTACCACGGCAACAACGTTGGTTAGGTAACATAAACAGGGCGTGAGCTCATATTCACAGAGTACAGTCATAACTGTCGCTATTTCTTTTTTTAGGAGCAAAGGGCCATGGGCTCGAATCAAACCTGTCCTGCTGCAGCAAGGACACTACCATTGCACATGGGGTGCTTGCTCTACCAAGTGAGCTACTAGGCGCCCCTAGCTGTTGCTATTTCAGTGTGTTTTCAGGTCATGAAAGTTTATTGTAACATTTTAGTCCTCTAGAAAGTCTTTAGTCACTATTTGGTTGTCCTAAAAGACGCTCAAAGGAGTCACATATATGTAGTTTTTACAGCAAGTACATTTTTTTAAATGGCTTTAAGCCTGTCTTTTGATAGCAAAAATTACCAGGAAAAAAATA
The DNA here is from genome assembly GCA_026686955.1 of Epinephelus cyanopodus. Lineage (NCBI taxonomy): Eukaryota > Metazoa > Chordata > Actinopteri > Perciformes > Serranidae > Epinephelus > Epinephelus cyanopodus. The sequence continues at coordinate 10,621,820 of CM048920.1, forward strand.
GGGAGTGTTGCACTGGGTTAAGGCTCTGTGTGGTTGGTGTAACATCACCATGGCTATCTCCATTATTTTATACAGTGTGTGGACTGGACTGAGTTTTGACCATGACTAAGGGGGTGATCACACAGAAATGAGACACAGAAACGTGGACACTTCAAAGATGCTTGAAACGCTGGAAGCACTTATTCAATGTGCACTAGACAGAAAAAAAAAAAAAACAGCAAGGAGCGCCTGTGGAGCGGGGGGACAGTAGCTTACATGAAACTAGTACTGAGGTGCGTGTGTGTTGTATAATTCATCAAAATCAAATATTGTCTGGATAAATTTCTCATCTTCGGACTGCATTGTGTTGTCTGTCGCTCAAAAGAGCCATAAAACTGCCATAACTGCCACAACAAAACAGGAAGGAGGATTTGATTTGATTGGTGCTACTGGTGTCTGACGCTCAAAAAGTTGGAAATATTTTAACTTTTCAGCGTCTACGCACATCTAAAAACGCGCGTCTAAAAGAAGTGTCAACAAAACACGCGTCTAAAAAGACACCAGTGATCGCCCCCTAAGAGTGTGATTTTTGATGACAACTGTGGTGGCTTTCACCCACTGTAATTACCTCCATGACCTGCGCTACAGCCACCAATGCAACTGCTGACTGTGTTTATAAGTAGGCCAAACTACCTGTTGTTTTAAGAACATATGTATCTGTCAATCTGACTTCACACAGTATCTTTTCCTTTTGTCTGGTGTGGAAAAATAGGAATAAAAGTTTAATGTTTTCCTTCACATTCATACATATTTTACATGGCTTTTAAAATAACATTGTGGAGTCATTATTACAAAGCCTTTGTGTAGTTTAAGGACACAACAAACAACCTGTTTACCTACACACACAGACACACACAGCAGTTGCCAACACTGAGAGCCATTAATTGGGTCACTTGCCGTAAGCCACTTTCCTGCAGGAGGGCAGAGGAGCAGGACCGAGCCATCAGAGAAAACTGGCTCTGGCTAAAATTCAACAGATGTGTGTGTGTGTGTGTGTGTTTGTGGTTTAGCTGCTTAAGCTCAAAGATTTGCCAGCTGGCTGTGCGCTGCCACAATCCTCTATTGTTCCTGGCCAGATCATCAACTATTAGGAAGGATTTAGGCGCATCCACATTGCTTTCTCAGCTTCTGTGTTCGAGCTAAGCTCCACCAGAGGAAAGGCCCAGCAGTTGGCCACTGAGGCAGAAAAAGCTGAGTTGGCATCTCAAAGAGAGATGTGATTGGCTGAGTAAATGAGGGGGGTGGGACGGGGGTTGCGATGCAGAAAGACTTTCTTTCGCTCCATCTTTCATTTCATTTAGAGACATCCTAATAATCTGCTTTGTCTCTCTGTATATCAGATGCTTCATCTTTCATTTGCTGCTGCTCTCTCTTTCTATATTGTGTTTTTTACTCATTTACAAGAAGACTATTTTTGTCTTTCTCACCCCTCAGTCTGTCTTCACACATTACTCTCTCTGTCTCATCTTCTCTTTGGTCTCTCTCTTCCAATCACTCCTTCCATTTCCTTCACTCCGCTCCATCTCTCTCCTCTCACACTCATCCAACCAGTTCTCCAGCTGCAGGTAGAGGCAGCTCACTCAGATGGTTAATTCAGTCGCCGTCTCAGCTGCTCGCACCGACCCCCCTCTCTCCTCCCCGCCAGCTCCTTCCAGACCCCCCGGGCCATATGTCTAGCCACTGCCTTCTCAGCATCAGACCCAATTATTCACTTGGTTTCCCTCGGCGACCGCACCCTGATCCTCGCTGACCTAACCCCAACGTAAATATGAGCCTCACTTCCATCAGCTTACACAGTGTTTTTTGAGTTGTGTCTCCCCTGCTGTTTTCGTCATCTGACGCAGTTTAACTTTCAAACAAAGCCACACCAACGAACTTTAATTAAAACCCAGGTTAGAATATGTAAAGTATCAGGTCATCCCGGCTTCACGGGAGCAGCCCCAGCAGGCCGGCGGGCTTCCTGCCCCACTGCCCTACTTCTACTGACGGGTTCCCACATGTCACGGCTGCTTTGGCCCCCGTGTCTGCCTCGCAGTGTCACCCCATTAAAGAACACACACTGCTCATACACACATTGCAAATTTACATGCATGCGCACTCTCTCATAACCCAATTACTGTGGAGACGATGGCTGCTCCACATAGAGCCTGCAGCATGTATCTGTCCTAACAGAGGACCCCAGAGTCCCATGAACAAATGGGTCAAGCTGTTTTCAGTGTTTTTCTGTGGGCCATATTAGAAATTGTGTGTGTGTGTGTGTGTGTGACAGGAGAGATGTTCTAATCTAACAGCTGGCTGAGCTCAGGTGAGACACTGGCGGCAGGTTATTTATAGTGCGGCATCAAACTGAGTCACGCTGGTGATCGAGGTCATGGAGGACTCGTTACATCTCTACAGCTTATCCATTCTGTGTCAGGGTCACATATATACTGCATGACAGAGCTTTGTCACTGTTGACGGTGAAAAGGAAAGATGTGTTTATTGTATACAGGGTGTCTACAGGTATCAGACAGTTCAATGTAACGCTCCTGAGGCTTTTTCAAAGTAATTTTTTACTAAATTTGAGAGTGATTTTTGACAAATCACCTTCTTCTTAGTACGTCGGTGCAGTTGTTTGCATTGTCGCCTCACAGCGAGTCGGTTGCTGGTTTGAACTCGGGTTGGGGGAGTCCCTTTGCATGTTCTCCCTGTGTCAGCGTGGGTTTTCTTGGGGTACTCCAGCTTCCCCCCCCAGCCAACAGACACTGGATGTTGCTGGTGTGTGTTGTGTTTTTATCACTGTTCATTTTGTAAAGCTTTAACTGTGTAGTCAACCCTCTGTTAATGTAGCATTATGTTAGCTAATAGCTACCTAGTTAATGTCAGTGTCTAGATTCTCATGGAAACATACCCATGAAGAAAAAAACGCTATGTGGACACAGGCCCAAATGCAACAGCACTGCCAACAGTCCAATCAGAGATTTGGGGTAATGTTGCCAGTAGTAGCTTTAAGCAGAGAGGAGGAGCTGCTACAGAGGTATGGTGAGTGCACTTCTTTCTAACTGCCGCAGTCAGTCCATTAACAGTGACAGACTTCATGGCCTCTTGGCTTATATTTGAGATGTTTCATTAAATTGAGTTTAATTTGAATTGACTGGTTACAGAAAATGTCTCAGTAAATAATTATAGGTGATCTCACAGCCTCCAAGGATGTCTTGCATTAGTTAATGAATGTCTAAGACGCAGCTCAAGGATTTGGCTCTAGATAATGTCGTCTCTTCAGTCTGCTCAGTGAAAGAGAGACTCAAATTCACTGATTAAAAGAAGAGAGATGTTTATTATTATTATATATGTGAATTCTAATGTTCTATTACGGCATAAGTTGTTGAGAAAATATTATTTCTGTTCCCCACTGTGTTGTTGGTGTACCTGGCTTCAGGTGAAGGCTGTGGAATGGAGATGGTTGGCTCGCTGTCGTGTCTCTTCAGCTCCACTTCCACCGTGATGGTCTGCTGATCCTCCTCACGCACACGCAGCTCCTCCTGGGTCCTGAACACAAACAAACACATAAAATACCACGCACAGAGGAAATGAAACACATACGGAAAACAAACACAGCCACATCTTAGCAACAGGAAGAATGGGCCTTCTCAGAAAACACTGAGACCAACAGGCTGACCTCACATTTTCTCCTCTACCCACCCAACCACACCCAGAAATGTCTAATGCTGTGAAAACATGAAGCTGGCAACCCTCACAACGTTGTAGAATGGTGCAGTAAAATATGCTTAAAAAGGTTTATGAGGTGAAAGTAGCATTCATGCTCCCGACTCACCTCCCGTCATGGCTGAGAGACTGGGTGTGCCTCCTGGAGACAAAGGATAGAGTGTCAGAACAAGCTGTTTATGACAACTGCAGCTGCTAGCTGACATTCAACATGTTGCTGTGGCTCCTCAAGTGTTCACATGATTAACTACTGACACCATAATGTGAATTTTCTCTGTTTAAATTGTGTTTTAAAGGGGGCCTATTATGCTTTTCCTTATTTTCTGTCACATACATAATGTTACAATGTTGGATGTTTTTACTGGCCAAAGTTTCAAATAATGAAGTAAACATTCCTCAGGCTTCAGACTGTTCTGAACACTCTGTTTTTTTGATTATTATTCTTTTTGTGTAATATTTTCTTTTATCTAAATATTTTTCTGATTGCTCATTTGTATATTTTGTTTTCTTAAGTATGATATAATATTTTATTGTTAGGTGGAGGCATGTAATAAGCTCTTCGAGTTTTCGCCTCTTCCTGCACTTCAAATTGTTATAATTGTTACTTTTACTTGTGTAATTTTTTTTTAACTGTGCAAACAAATAAAAATAAAAAAAAGTAAACATCTTTTTCTTCTTTCGAGACAAGCTGACATCAGCCTGTGAAGAATTTTTTATGTTGTCATCTCTACTCCAGGCACACTACTGTGCCAAAGTTTTTACATTACATATCAATCAATCAATCAATTTCATTTATAAAGCCCAATATCACATATCACAATTTCAGAGGGCTTTACAGCACACGACATCCCTCTGTCCTTTGAACCCTCACAGCGGATAAGGAAAAACTCCCCCCAAAAAATAGATACACTGCTACATGTAGCTACATGCTAATGTCAGGGAAACATGTAACCATGGTTGCCTGGTGTTGGTAATTTCTCCCCCAGTTTCGGATCATATTCCTGCCGAAACATGTTGAGTTGGGAAGATTTTCCACTGTAGAATGGGCTGCAATACTCTATTACAGTCATTCCCCAGCTGCAAGTAAACTGCTACATGTAGCTACACCTTAGTATCAGCGAAACATGTTATTTGGTGCCGTTTCTCAGAATTTATCCCCAGTTTCAGATCATATTCCTGCTAAAACATGTCCAATAGTGTTTAGAAGCTTATAGGTGATTTACATTGCAGAAAGTACAGCCATACTTGGTTACAGTCATTCCCCAGCTGCTACATGTAGCTATATGTCAGTGCCAGGGGAACACGTAATCTTGGAGGCTGATGTTCTTACTTTCTCTCTGATTTTGGATTTCAGATCAGATTTGTGCTTAAACATGTCCGGTAAGATTCTGGTTTCGATTCTTCATGGTAAAAATGCCACTATACTCTATTACAGTCATTCCTCCCACCTGCAACACAAACTTGTTGAAGTAAAACCCCAAAATGTAAGTATGAACCTGAAAATTAGCATCATAAGTTCCCTTTAAGGATTTTAGTCAGATTAATATGACAAAAGAATGATTTGCTGTTTACTGTAAACATTTATTTCTCTTGGTCACAATGATATGAAATAAATGTTAGGCTACTGGATGACTCCAGTGTTTCAGAGTATTTGTGTGTGTGTGTGTTAACACCTGTAGCGGGGGTGCTCAGCTGTGTCAGAGGGGGATCTCTCGGGGATGGACAGAGAGGTGGTGGAAGAGAGCGTGGTGGCGATCGACGCTGTGGTAGCTTCTTCAAATGATGGAGGAGTACATGGAAGAAGATCTGGTCGCCCTGGAGGAGGAGACACACACACACACACACACACACACACACACACACACACACACACACACACACCACACACACACACATATCATTATTTTTCTTAGACAGAACTGGTACCTGTTATTTTTCTATTTTAAGCACATAATGTCACTTTTTCTGAGGTGCTGTTTCGCTTGCATAACCTTTTGATTCCCATGGCAACAGCTAAAAGCTTGTTATTTCGGTAAGGTAAGGGACTTTTTTTTATACAGCACATTTCAGCAACAGGGAAATTCAAAGTGCTTTACGTAAAATTTAAGTATGGTTTCAAAGTACAAAAGAAACACATTATAAAAGACATTAAAATCCAATTAACAGTTATTAAAGAGAATAAAAAACCAAACTCAAATACGACAGGTATAAAATACAAGAATAAAAGTTACAGTGCAGTGTGAGAGATCAATAATTATTTTGTTAAAGAGTCTTCAACCTTGTTTTAAAAGAACTGAAAGTTGCAGCTCTCTTGGAGTTTGTCCCAGACGTATGGTGCATAAAAACTGACGATCAGATGATAAGATCAGAGGTATTTTTGTTTACAAAAGGGGACTGAGACATTTTCATGTCATGAGGACAGAAGCTGCATTCCTTCCCAACGTGACCTGAACTACACTTCACTCTGACATGCAGTGAACTGTAGAGAGACCAAGATGCCTTCAGGCAAAGTGGAAAATCTCCAACCACTCACACCCCACAATGACTGTAAGATGGGGAATTCTGGTGACTCTCTTTCCTATTATCTGTGACTGTCACTGCAGTGTTTCTTACCCTCGTCCTCCAGCGTTGGGAAGCTGCGAGCTCCTCTCAGGTCGTAGATGTTCTCGTCTCTCTCAGAAGGCAGCTGGCTGGCGGACCAGGCTGCACCAGGACCGGCACACTTAGGCACCGACAACGACACACGGCCCTTCTTGGATGGAGATGACTTCAGAGCTGATGGACAATGCACATAGACAGATTCAATTAAAACATGGAAAACACAGAAGTGTGATATTATGCTGTCAGAATAAATATTAGGGCTACTTTTACAGAGAGCTAGCTAATATTAGCTACTAGCTAGCTAATATTCTTGTCTATTGGCAAGCTTACTTGTTAGCATAGCCTACCTAATTAGCAACTAACTCACTAATATTCTAGCCTGTCGGAAAGCTCAGTTGTTAGCATAGTCTACCTAGTTAGCAAGCTAGCTAGCTAATATTATTGTCTATCGGCAATCTACTCATTAGCTAGCTAAGCTAGTTACCAGGCAAACTCGCAAAACCTGCGGTACCTTACAAGGTTTTTGTTCAATGTTATTGAAGATTTTGTTCATTTGTATTAATTTCAATTTGGAGAGCTAGCTTAGCTCTGAAGAAGCTCAAAGGAATTTCGATAGACGCACTGCATTTCAAGGTAAAACATGAAAGTCATGCCAAAACCCAAAGTTTTAAAAGGGTCCACCTACCCAAATCACAACAACTCTAAATATCAGACTGACATCTAAAAGTGAAATGTATCAGTGCATGAATTCAACCTGTTAGTCAATGGCAATATGTTTCTGACTGGCTACATGTTTCCCAGCATCTCTAACTTGTGAGGCAGTAAAACATATATTCAAATTGTGAGCAGAAATAAAACCTGAAAGATTTTAAAATGAAAATATCACACCCGCTGTCCTGCGTCATTACAAGTAGTCTTTGAAAAGTGATGGAAAAGCAATCTGTGCAGGGATCAAAGAGATGTTAGACTCTCACATGACATGAAGCAGCACCTAATAAGGCAGTTAGCTTCTGTATCTGATTTTCCTGTCAAGGCTCAGCAGTAAAAGAAGACAAAAGCCTGGCATCTGACATTTGCGTCTGTGGCTCTTCCCACACAGGCCCGTGACTCTGACTATGTAAGGCAGTGTCTGGACGTAAACTGAACTCACAGGAGCTCTTCTTGAACACCGTGTTGCTCATGAACTTGAAGAACCTGTCGGCGTAGAAGCCTGGCCGGTGGACTGATACAGTGTCCTGAGGGAGAGACGGAGAGATTAATGAGACAATCAGTGCATGGATAAAATGATCAGAGCAGTGTTTACATGGGGATTAAACCGTCTATTAGTCCCATTCCAGTAATTCTTTTCTCGGGGTCACACCAGCAGAAAGAACAACACATAGCAAACAAAGACAAATGACAGACAGAGACGCAGTCAGACAAGAGCACAGACACGTCTCTTCATTATTTATGTTGCAGCAGACTGAGATCGCGCTGCCAGCAGAGTGACAGATGACACTTGGTGTTTGGTTTGGACTGATAGGAGGATGGAGGAGACTGAGGAAGTGAAGAGACAGCAGCTCGGCTATTATTAGCTCTTTTGCATCAGCGTGACTGGACTTCACCATGAGTAACATCTCAGAAAGCTTTCACCTAACTGAGGCAAATGCAAGCAACAAACGGAGAGTGCAGTGTGCCTATTATCATCATCGGCAGTGACGCACAGGAGGCTGTTACGGGGCTGCTTGCTCCCCTACATATATCTGGCGTATGAGTGTGTTGCAGAGTGGGAGAGTGGAGTGAGTAAGGAGAGACGGATGAGACTGATTCTATCTTGAGAACAGCCTGGTGATGATGTACAGTGTGAGCACCGGAGTAGGTGACGAGATGTGAGGGGCTTTCTTTCTTCATCATCCTTTTGCCCAGTCTACCACCAGGCATTCTGAATGCTTTGAAAGCTTTACACATGCATTTATGCAACAAAGACTGTGACACACTTGTTTGTTTATTCAAGTAAACAAGAAATGAATGTGGTCATGATTTGTCGATGAACCAATCTGCCTCTTTAGTCCTGGTACTGATACCTGTGCTTTGGGTATCGGTCAATACAAAGTACTGATCCAATATCAGTGTTTAATCAATACACTGTATGCCTCATTGCGCAGAGGTGGCTGGGATCATTCTTTTATGTCCTAGGTCTCATCAGGCTTGAATTAAACATTGCTTTCCTCCATCCATCCATTTTTATCCGCTTATCCGTGGCCGTCTGAGCAAGGTATACCAGATGTCCCTCGCTCTAGCAACGTTTTCCATCTCCTCATGAGGGATCCCGAGCCGTTCCCAGGCCAGATGAGGTATCTTATCCCTCCAGCATGTCCTGAATCTGCCCCAGGGCCGCCTGCCAGTAGCACATGCCCTTGGAAAACCTCTAACAGGAGGCACCCAGGAGGCATCCTAATCAGATGCTCGAGCTACCTCAATTGGCCCCTCTCGGTGGGAAGGAGCTGCCCCCAGATGTCTGAGCTCCTCTGTCTATCTCTAAAGCCCTATTTGGACGGGATTAGTTTTACATAGGTACGTGGGGTAAAGTAATAATTACCAGAGATTTTAGTCCCGTCCAAATGTGCCATGTCAGTAATCATTACCGCACGATGTCAGTAAAGATTACCGCAACTTTTACCTTCTGTAAAAGGTTCCCGGAACATTACCTCAGGTAATACTAATCCCATGCGAATAGACCAGCAGTAAATATGTGTGTAGATGTTTCTACATATCCTGTTAACAAGTGGTTTTTCCTGGATTTTCAAGCATGGAGGCTCTTGAAGAAGCACTCAGTTTTGCACTTCACAGTCGGACAAGTCCGTGTGAAACCTCAGGTACTGTGGGCCTACGACGAACAGGATTCAAAACCAAAAGAAGGTCGTAAGCACTTGTCCGAGGCACGGGACTTCTGATTGCTTTAGGTAAGTTAAGCATGCAATGTAGCAGGGCTATGTGGCTAATAAAAAAATGACAATAAAATCAACCAGTAGGCTAATCAGTTCATAATAATAATAATGTTTTGCCTGGAAGGAGTGTGGTATACACAGGAAGCAATGTCATAAGCACATGACGACAGGAGGGGACGGCAGTGCGTGAATGGATTTACCCCTCCCACTTGTGGTAGTTTTACTGATATTTCTTATCCCGTGTGAATTAGCCATTAATATTACCGACGTCCTGTGGTAAAGTGACATTACACCACGTGCCCATGTAAAACTAATCCCGTCCGAATAGTGCTTAAGGCAGCCATCCTACGATGAAAGTCATTTCGGCCACTTGAATTCGCAATTTCATTCTTTCTGTGACCAAAACAAAGCTTTCCTAACTTTGTAAAAACAAAAGCTAACAAATAAATACATGACTTTGTACTTGACTGATAGCCAGACTTGCTCACCCAAAACGGAACGTGTGGCTTTAAGTGGTTGGAAGAACATTTTTTAAAGTTATTTTTTCAGCATTTTGCATTTATTAGATAGGACAATTTGAGAGTGAAGGGGGGAGAGACGTGAGGACAACATGGAGCAAAGGGCCACAGGTTGGAATTGAACCCATGGCCGCTGCGGCAGGGACAAAGCCTCTGTGCAAGTGAGCTAGTCGGCACACCGGAATAACATTTTAAGCCATAATAATAATACCTTGTCCCAAAAACACCTCACTGAGGGGACAGTGCCACACCAGATGCAAGAGTGATTCTGCCTCAAAACAGCCATACTAACATAAATATGAAAGGAAGTGATCAATTTTTTTGTAATCTGCATGGTGTAATATACACAGCCCTATGCACCACTTTTAATTGTAAAATTTTCGTCGAGCACATTTGGATACCACTGTTGAGTTTCTTAGGACGGACTCCCACTGGGCTGAGGTCAGGGATACACACGAGTCCCTTTCCCACTGATGTTTGATGGAAGCTCGGCTGTCTGAGGAGGCGAGACACAATAAGCCATACACTGCCGAAACTACTCTCCAAGTTCTCTATTGAGAGGAGCCAACACATTTTTCAAAATGTACAAATTAGATAGTAAAAATGTATGTATATGATTTGGAGAGTGTGCAGCACAGCACCGTGTCTGTGTGTCTGTGTTACTTCAGCAAAAGCCGACTGTTCATAAAGGTGATTTAACACAGTAAACTCAGTAATTTTCATGGCGATGACAGAAAACAATGAGACTGAACTCATGTGGAGTGCACAGCTCGATTAAAATAATAGCTCAATAAAGGAAAACTGCAGCTGGTGATAGGCGTATAATTCACATCCGAGTAACCCGTAGCTCTGCTCTGCTTATACAGCTAATGTCTAATAAGTTTTAACACACAAACACACCCAGAGACATTAATGTGTCTACACAGGCCTGTAACTTCTACAATAACTGTGCAAAGTACGAGGAGGACAGAGCGACTGGGCCGGCAGGATGTTCACAGTTAGCTGTACAGTTTGAAAGAGAGCGAAATGGAAAAACACACACACACACACACACGCACGCACACACACAGAGAGAGAGGCTTCAAAACAATGACCATTGCCAAACTTGAAGCTAATAAAAGTCCTACGACGAAAAGATCCAAAAACTGCTCGAGGCTACTGTTTATGGAGTCTGGGCCTCGCTTAACGTTACTGTTGTTCTTTTGTTTACTCTCCTAAGACAGAACGCCAGACTGGATGTAAACAAATGCAGTCACATGTCTGGATTATGTGATAATACAAGAGACAGTTAGGACAAGAAGAGTTTCATATGTTTTTGTTTCCTCATTAGAAAAGAGTCAGTGTATTCTGCTGAAATATGTTCTGAGTTTGAGCTCCTGTATGAGTGTGTGTGTGTGTGTGTGTGTGTACTGGCTGTGTCTCTCTGTGAGCAACTATTAAAAACTCACCCCGTCATGAACCAAAGCCTTCCACGTGTGCTCCAGTTTCTTGATTAGCCTGCGGAAACAAAGAGACGCACAGTGATGTTAAATGTGTCTTATATTTTAGGATCACAGGCAAATGAATATAGGGGACGTGCCTGCAGGCTGAGGACCTTACATGTGCTGTCTGAAATGATTAAGTTGAGTTAGTGTAGGAGTTAAAACAGTCTGCTGCAGTAGGCAGGCACAGTATGTACATCTCATTATACGACTTCCAGCCTGTGTCACACTGGAAGATATACAGCTGATGACCTGTGGTGATGGCTACTGTGAGTGCTGTGATGATCACCTGTAGGATTGCAGGATGTCGATGATTCCGATGTAGAGAAGAAGTCTCTCCCCTTTTCCGTTCACAGCTGGGATACCGCCCATGCTGAAATGAGAAGCAGGATACAGCTGAAATTAAAAGTGTGTCACAAGGTCTGTGCATTTGGATGCTGTCAATATACAGTGAACACTTCCTACTGATAAGTCACAGTGAGCACTGTCCAGAATGGAGAATACATTGAGGCTTTTATAATGCAGCAGCTACAGGAAGTGCTCAGTTTTTTTCACATTTTTAAAAATCATTTTGAATCATAAAATTGAAACTGGCCTGTGGCCCTTTGTTGCATGCCACCTCCCCTCTCTCTCCCTCTTTCACACTTACGTGTCCTGTCCATTAAAGGCAAAATGCCACAAAAAATATCTTTAAAAAAAAAAACAGGCAGCTACTTCCAGTGTGCCGTTCTGCAATATTCTAAAAACCTGCAGCTTCTCAGGCTTATTTTGTGGCTGAATATAATTTGTAGCTTCTCAAGATATAAATGAGGATAGTGATAGTGAGATACTGGCTACAGCTGCATTTGTAGTAGTGATGAAAATGTAAAACGAGCATCAGATGGACTGTATTCATAGTGAATTTGCCACAATATAATACAGCGAGCAGCAGCAGCGACCCACCGTCCAACACTAGCACACCGTGAGGACAGAAACAGAGGGCACTGCAGTCATTTTGACTCAAGCAGTGGACTTCACTAGAAGCCAAATGGCTGTTTAAACAGGTGATGAGCTTCACATTCTAAAACCAGCAGCCGGTGATTTGACCAGCTGAGTTGCAGGTGACACCAACTGCCGGCTTGAGTCGAGCTCAGACAGCCAGTTCACACTGCTGCAACTTTCATCTGCAATGTTCTAAAACGGTTTCGTCTCGTCGTGAATCTTTGGTCTGAACTGGGCGTAAAGAGTCTGCAGTTTAAAATCTGCCAGAAATCACAGTTTTGAATCATTCCCTTTTGGTGTCTGACGCTCAATTGACACAGCCTTTATTGCCTTGTAGAATTTTTTTTTTTTTAAATGAAGGTTGTTTTGACTTTCTTTTTTTTGAACAGAGTGAAAAAATATCAGTTTTCCGTTTTAAACTGTGTACATGTAGACAGGGCCCAGTTGCATTTATTGCATGTTAAAGGTTGATATAAGACCCAGTTGGATGGCTTGATATAAAGCCAGCAGTGCTGTTGGTTTAAATGACTAGAGATGGGAGCTACAGCTTTACAGACTGAGATGTTATAACCTCCTCTGGTTCAACCTTCTCCAGCACCTCTGACACAGTCTCCTACAGAGGTCAATTCTTGTTTTACTCCTTTTGTCACTGTGCTCAACTTTGACCAAATATCCCAAAATCCCATAACAGCTGTGTTTCACTGCACTGTAATAATTAATATTTTAAACTACTGACAAGGTTTCTTTTGATTTGGGCCTCCAAAGTGAGATGTTTCTATCACCAGTGTAATCTAACGGTAAAAACAGGACCTTTCTTTTTCTTTTACTAAAATGTAGAATGAGACTCAAGCTGGTTTCATCTGTAGTCATTCAGACTAACATTCATTGATTCATATTATTGACTCTCTCTTACTCTAAAGCAGCTTCCTCACTCCTGCCTTGATCTTAAAGCTGGCAGGTTTTGGTCCTACATCCCCACGGCTGACCTTTTAATCCCCACTGAACCTGAGTGCAGCCTGAGATCTTCTGGCACGACACGACTGACTGTTTGATGGGTAAATCTCAAGTTTGCCATCAGGCTCACTTAAAAGTGGAGCGACCTGCTTCAGTGTCACCTTTTAAATCTCTCAGGTCTCGTTTCATAAGCTTGTTTTAACTTTTTAGACGAGAAGAGGCCCACCTGAGCTGAAAATATCAAGTCTTATAGTAGTTTAAAAAGCTTTTAAAAGTTAATTGTTGCTAATTTATATTGCACTTTATTTATAATTACTGTTATGGCATGAAAGTGCAGGTCAGAGACATGCTCCCCTCCTTTTTTTAAGTGTAATGTTCAATATGCAGCTCTCTGCCAACAGCTTCTCATCTCTCTGGCTGAACTCACGTGTCGTCGGTGTCGATGGACCCTCCGCAGGCGGCTCCTCCCTGGATGGACTCCATGGCGGTGGAGTACAGGGCCTTCTGCTGGGCCACGGGCCTCTTCTCGTCGCTGCTGCCCTGGGAGCCCTCCATCTGCCTCTCCCTCTCCGCCTGGTCCATGTTGTGAACCCCGAGAAGCAAACTGTAGTCCATGATCTTAAAGCTCTCCAGCACCTGAGCGAAGGACACACACAGACAGGGTTGAAGTGTGCGGTGACTGACTGACGTATATATTGGGGTGATAGCTTTTATCAAGAGCGCGTAATGGTGTCAGCACCAGGGGGAATAAGAACCGTAACACTGGGGAAGTTATAGTGATGCACACATTCATAAAAAATGCATAAGATAGCCAGTGTGTGCACATTTACTCCCCAAGCACATGCACTATGAGAGTAAATGTGGGGCGGTGATTTACAAGACAAGGGCAGGCCTGCTACCAGACCAGACACCTTGTTAAACCTGGTGCTCGTAACAAAGCTTTAATTTATAGTGAGGGGTCCTGGGAATGCCGAACACCCTCATAAATAGCTTATTACATCTCTCTCTGCCTCTTCACTTCCATCCATGACCCTATTTTACAAACCAGAGCACCACAGAATCCTGGTTTGCCCAACTCTTTTTCCATTTCCTTTTGTGGACTGTCTCTTTATCTATCTTTCCCCTTGAGACGCTCCATTATAGCTTCACTTTATCCCTCCTTCTATCATCCCTCTAATCCTTCTGCTAACCACTACTGCCTAGGATCCCACTCTCCCTCTCTGGAGGATCTCTCTGGGGACTCTTGATGAGGGTGTTATATGGATCCTCCATCAGAATCAGTAACCGCTCTCGCCTTTCCCCCCCTAAGCTCGTTTCCCCGCCTTCAAGCCATCTCTCTCGACTGTCCAAAAAAGAAGCAGAGCAAGTGAAGTATCCTCTCCCTCCATTTTACTCACCAGGCAGTCTCTCTGCAGGGTCTTGACCAGCGCGTTGTAAGTGTCCTGGTCCAGCATCAGTCCGTCCTGCAGGTCTTGCATAAAGTCCAGGTCTTTAAAAGTGGGCCTGGCCTTCTCTCGTTCCTTCTTGGACGCTCGCCTCTTGTAGGTGGAGCCCTTCAGGTCGTATTTGAGGTGCATGCGGACCACGCGGGGAAGGACGTTGTTCATCACCACCACGCGGATGTTCTTCCCGCCCGATTGGACACAGTAGAGGCCGAAGAACTTGGGCAGCAAAGTGCGAGGGTTCTGGTTCAAGTTCTGGAAGAGAGAGCATGACAGAAAAGGCTCATGAATCCGCTTCTCCTGCTGTGCTTGGACAGGATGTAGAGGCAGGATTTAATATTGGAGGGAAATTATTTGAGGGATTTAATCGTGGGGAAAAGCTGGCTGAGTCACCTCAAATTGTATGATGACATTTTGCAGGATATAATTTTCATTAATGCCCAAGACCAAGATGTGCTATTTTTTTTTCTGCAGGCAAAGAAAAGGTTAGCACTTTAATGTAAAATATCTAAAAATATAACACACCCAGGAACACTGTGCAATCATTTTTCATTTCATGAGACCTTTAAATGTTACAAAAATACATGAGCAGCAGGACAGGTGACACATGTGCTGTATATAGTTAACTGATGAACAATCCAAAATTCTCAGTGCACACACACTGTCCACAGTTACACATTTCTCCATCTGATTGCACCAGGAGGCATTACATAACAGAGAGCGAACAGAAGTCAGGAGCTCACAGTGCTATGAAACATGGAAGTGGTCACGCTCAAACTGCAATTACATTCCTAATATCACCAACTGTTTTGATATTTGATTAATTGTTGAAGTCATTTCTTGTAACACAAATACCAAACATTCTGTTGTTATGATGCTTCTCTTTGTCTTGTGATAATAAGGAGGATAAAAAGGAATTTAAGGATGTCATGTTGTATTTTAGCTAATTACCTTTTTTGACATTTTATTGACCACATACAGAACTAATTATTAAAGAAAATGGGTGTAGATTATTCAGTGGTTGCAGCAACTGCTGCAGCCCTACGACAGACCTCAACATTTACAATCAGATTATTAACCTAAGACCATGATGTAGTATGAAGTACAAACAACACATACGATACAATAATGGCAAGACACGGAGCTTCTCTGTTATTTGTTTTGGTAGCCGGGCCGGCTGTGTGCGCAGGCTAGTGCATGTCAGTCCCTCTCTTCATGTCCCACTGGCTAGCTAATTGCCGCTGCTCTGCTGAGGTGCAACGTCAGGAGAGGCAAATGTTTGGGGCCCCCGACAGAACTGGGAAAAAGTGGCCCTCAATGTGTGCTCATGTTGGCACCAGTGATAACTATAAAGCTCCTCAATACTCCCACAAAGGTGCACCACCGCTGCCCCAAAACCCTCCTTAGTGGGGCCTCTTAATAGAGAGAGGTAGATGGATAGGTGACGGTGAGGATGCAACAACCGCCACAAAAAGTAAGGAGCTAAATCTAGCAGTACAGCGTATGTAGAGTTCAGGCTATTTGTCAGTGAATAAATGCTATAGTGCCTCAAAACCCAAGCCAAGTTTAATGGGCTTCTTTGCCAGGGGCCCCCGAGAGTCTGGGATCACTACTGCTGCACTGCGTTGTGCTAGTTCAATGGTTACCACTGATAACAGCATCCTAAGCCATGTTGGGGGGATGGTGTCATTGCTGAAGCCTAACACTCATCCTCTGGTTACCCTCCAGGTTAAGACTGTTAGCTCTGTCAGCACTGTTAGCACCATTAGCCCAACTTGTACTGCTCGCTGCAAACATTTCTGCTCAGCTTGTGACAGAGATGACAGCTGTCTCAGCCCAAACTCTGAATGTCATATATAGCACCTATAAATAACACTTTAACTACGTACTCTTCTCTGTGTTTTGCATGATTCTGCATTTACTGTATACGAGACTCTCCCCTCAGTCACCAGTCTGTGGTGAATATTTCAGCACCCAATCCAAACAAATGAGGTTAGTCTGGCTGGGTGCTTAGTTAAAAACCTGCTTTGACCTTGGGACCTGGGCCAGTTCAGTCCCATTAGAGAAATGAGAGGGAAGAGACAGAGACAGTGGTCCGTATAGTGAGAACACACAGCATTCAGGAGCAGAAACAGACAGAGGAGAGATGAAGGATGAATGTGGAAGTATGACTAAAAAGCTCAGCACTTGTGTGAGTGACCTTCAGATGAGAGAAACCGGTAGAGAGAGCGGAAAAACGGTGGAGAGGGATTTCAGAGAGAGAGAGCGCGCGCGAGAGAGAAAGAGCATCCTCTGCCCTCAGCCACACACGACCCTTCTGTCAATGTTAAGAGGGCAGAGCAGTGACGAGCCAACAACACAGACACGTGAGGCAGAGGAGGGAGGGAGGAAGGGAGAGAGGAGAGCAAATATGAGCACGAGAAAAGAAAGGCTGGAGAAAGAGTGGATTAAAACACGAGGCAGGCAGAGCGAGAGATAAAAGGGAAATAAATTACACTGCGAGAGTCGTAGCAGCAGGGAGAGTGATAAGACACTAAAACGTGAGAGAAGATGGAAAGACTAGAAGGGCGAATACACAGGAGGGAGAGAAGTGGCAGCAGTGGAGTCGGTTACATCACTGTGATCTGTATGCTGCCCAGAGCCACACTCCTCAGCCAGCCCACTACGGTCAGCCAGTCAGCTGTGGGAGACATGAAGAGCTCCACCAATGACGGCCTGCGTGTTATGCTTGTTACAAATACAGATGAGCTTGTACGGCTGAAACTATGTTTTGGTGTTACATGTGCTTTGATGTTTTGTGTGGTTTCTACTCTGTGTTTATCTCGGCGTGGGTTTGACTCGCCTGTCTGTCTGCGCTATTCTGTCTTTTCCTCAGTCCACCTGCTCCAGCCTTGAGCTACAGCCATCTAACACGAGCCTGAGTCCCTCTGCTTTCAATAATTCTCTTTCCTTAGACCAATTACACCTGCAAAGAATTGCTTCAGAGCCTTTAAGGTCAACGGAAAAGGTCACAGTAAATGCGCAGAGACTTTAACGTCCCTAAATGATTAAATGAATCCCTGCAGTGGTCTTTGGCTGCAGCTGTCGGCACATGAATAAACACAAAGCTGAAGGCCGTGAACCTCAAGAGGCTGGAATAGTAGCATGGACATACATGGAGCTGTTTGCTGGTTGAGTTCATTCAGAATGAGCCTGCAGACTGTGGAGAGAGTAGGAGGGGGGCGGTTACTGTTGGCACAAGCCAGGCTCTGTTATGTGCAACACACCGGCCAGTCTCTTATGAAACCGAATGGCCCAAGGTTTCGGGCGGAGATGATAGAGCTGTTATGTCTGCTTCATACGAAAAGGATGTCACGCTCAGAGGACAGATTTCCAGGGTCTTACATAAACCTGAGATCTAAAAATACGACTCATAATAAGAACATCAGAGGTGGAGGTCAGTATTTATGCGTGTGTGCAAAGGGCTATTCACACTGAGATACATGAACACTGACAAGCTTCTCCACCTTTTGTGCAGTGTGTATGAACCTGTGTTTTCACTGTGGGTGCATGTGCCTATTGTTTTGTTTGAGTGTGCGTGTGAGGAGGAGAAAAAGAGGAAAACTACCAAACCTGAAAGTGTTCAACAGACCTGGAGACTCTTTTTCACTTTTGCCCTAAAGGTAGTAGCCATCTCCTATAACCAGTATAAATTTTTGGACAAACTTTTGCTCCTTGCTCGTATATACATCCTGTTGAAATGGATTAAAGACACTCCACCCGCAGTAACAGCCTGGCACAGGGAGATGTTTAGTGTCTTACCTCATGTAAGAATTAGTGCTGTCCTTGTGGATGATGAGAATTCATTTCTGAAGATCTGGAGCCCTTCCCTAAATTATTTACAATCTACACTTAGACAAACTTTGTTAAAAGGCTGATGCCCTTCTGAGTGGAAGCAAACTACACTTAGTGCCACTCGAGATTTTCAAAATGCTTAATTTGTAATACTTCTTGGACCCATCTGTGTGTCATTATATATCAAATATCCTTTTTTATGATGCATATATTTTTTTTGTTAAACAAAAAAAGTATTTCACAGCTGGAAAGACGGTCTTTTCATAAACTGGTCTATCAATGCAGTAGAAAGAAGTACTTTTGACATTGCTACTACAAGATCAGAAAAAACAGAGGCAACAGGCTGTAGCATTCACTTTAGCTCAAGAGGTAGAAAACCTCGCTGATGGGTGACTGAAAGCGAGTTTGCCTGTTTTGATACAGGAAAAAATATAGCAGCTAGCTGGCAGCAAACAAGTTCAAATTACAGTAAAACAGAATCTAGGCTCGTATTTAATCAGCGCCGCTTAGTTCTAACGTTTGATCTCAGTATTTTTAGCCTCAGCTTTCACAATATAGGAAACAGTATAGCACCCACTTGCTGTTCACAAATTCTCATATTGCAGCCACAAAGTGCCTTAAATATGTTTCTGAAGACATTTTAGGTTTAAAAATAGGCAATACAGTTACAGAATCTTGGTTTATATTTGATCAACACTGCCTAGTTTTACCCTTTGATCAGAGTTTGGTCTCTGTGTTTGAGGGGGTCTCTCCCTTGATCAGATTCTATACTCTTAAGCCCCATTTCAGTACAGTACAGTACGGTTCAGCTCAATTCGGTCTGCGGTTTTTCAGTTTCCACCGTGAAAAGTTGTGGATGGTACCAATGGAACCGTCCTGTACTGTCCCCATGTTTGGTCCCCCCTCTGTTGGGGTACCTAGCACACAGATCTGGTGCTAAAAGGTGAAGTTGTGAACACTGCAGTCTGTTGATTGGTCAGTAGAGGACGGTCACTCTGCTCAGCGCTGAGTTGTGGCTGGTTTGATGCTCATGTAACCACTGTTCATACTGTGGAGTTTTACTTACATTAGTAAACTATAACTCTTAAATGAAAGGATGTAGCTGCTGTAGTCGGAGAAAAAGTAACTTAATTCACTGGGCCGGCTGCCGGCGAATTTTAAGGTGGAACGTTTGCTTGTGATGTTACTCAATGCATGAGGTGACGACGTGAATCCATCAACACACCTTAAATATCAATATGACAACCATCACTGACCATGACCGTCACTTTAGCTTTTATATGACATACACTTTTAGTAATGAGTGGATCTTAAAGCCTTTATATGTATCCATTTCAGCTGTATTATGTGAACTGCGTATATTCTCATCATCATTTGGAGAATAAAAAAAGCATTGCATAGCACCGTTCCTGTGGGCTACAGCAACACTAAAACCCTGAGCTTGCCTGAGAAGGACTAAATGCACAAACCCTCTATTTTCAAATATCCCATGGAGAGAGACTCTCACTGCAGCCTGTTCTATTTTGTTCTGAAAATGTTGGCATGCAGCCTCGTTCTGTGGATGATAAACGAGGTGCAGACTTCATCTGTGTCACCAGTAATGATGAAATACAGTGAGCGCTGGACAGAGCAGCGAGTGACAACAACCCCGCCCACATTTAAGAGTACTGTTTGTGGTGGAAACACTAGGGTCTAAGTACATGTCTGAAGGGTTACTGTTGTCCCAAAGGTACCATAATGAAGGTGTTTGGTGGAAATGGGGCTTTTGTGTCAGTGGTGGCGGGCGTTCAAAAATGAGGAAATACAATTTGTAGTTTGAGCAACAGCCCTACAGCCAGCAATAACCACTGCATCAGATTACCACAGTTCATTTACACATGCTACCCACATTGTTATGATACAAAGCTGGTTGAAAATCTGTGAAGTGTCCCTTTAAGCCCCAGTAAACACACACTCACACACTTTGCTTACCATGTAGTATCCAGGCAGCAGTTTCTGTAAGAATTCAGCCTCCTTGTGCATCACAGTCTTGATGATGAACTCATCATCCTTTGTGAGATAGAAGACCGAGCCACTCGCTCCGGGATTGGACAGCTCGATCAGAGGCTCGTTACATAGGGAGTACTGCAGGTACACACAGAGACGCACAAACACACAGACGAGAGAGAAGAGAGACATACTGTTCAAAACACTGAAACCTGATACTGTAAATATGCCTGTGTTCTACAATCATCACTCTGTAAAAGACACTGCAATGTAAACAGCGTTTTCTGATTGGCTAACCCAACACATACACGGTCTGCATCGGCTATAAAATGAGAAGCTGCTGAATGGTTTGCACTCTGCTAGACGCTAATGAGCAAGAATGAGGAGAGATAACAGCCTAGTTTCTGTCGGAGCTTAGTCAATCTGCGTGACAGAACAGAGGCAATCAACAGTGTGACCAAATGTATTTGCTCATTTCCACACTCTAATTTTCACACACATCTGCAGCCAAATGCTCGCAGAGTGGAGCAACGTGCAGCAACACGAGCAGGTTGAAGTGAACGAAGCGCGGTAGAGTTGAGAAACCCATGAAAATATGTTCGGATCTGAACTTTTTTCCTCACATTCGACAATGAGCTCCTTTCAAAAACACCGGTGATCAAACACAAACAAAAGCATGTTAAGACAGAGATGCTATGAACAAACCCCAAGATCCATGAAACAGATTTTAAAGCTCACTCATCAGGTAGAAACACGCAGACACAGAAACAAAAACACACTGTGGCAGAACAATGAGCAGGAACTGTGTGTGAGAGAAACAAAAGAAGAACAGTACATGCTGTAACAGAACAGAGGCAGCTAATATAGAATAGACGTATTTAGATGTCAAATAATAACAGCTTTTAAATTCCAGCTTTTTTAACGCACACATCAGACTCCCGCTGATATGACGGTTAACGCGGCTAATTAGTCCGCGAGCTCGCTCCTTTTCTCCACAGCTTAAAAGCACTGACAGACATCATTTTTGAAAAAGGTGAAGCTGCCTTCGCCTCTGTTCTGCTAATGGCTCACTTTTCAGATATCCCTCTCCCGAGAGCCTGACATTTAATTTCTCTCCCCTACACACACACACACACACACACGCACACACACATCAAAACACAGCTGAACAGGGTCAAAGGAAAAATGTGAAAATGGAGCGGCTAACTGGAGAAGGTGACGTGCACACAGTAGCGTGTAAAAGGATGTTTTCATTATCTTGACTTGAAGTTTTTTTCTGTACATGTGTGAGAAGGACTTTTATACAGATTATATAACTGCTGCAGTGTGTTGAATCAATTCCTTGCCCACTCGTCAATTAATCATGAGTGCTAGTACAAATGTGACGATCATGTGGCCTCCATGAGAAGACAGCCCTTTGACCGGTCTCATTGTTGTCACTGGTTTGCTTCTCTTTATATTGTCTGAGTTGCAAATAAGTCAGTCCTGGAATGAGCAGAAAACGACCGCTTTAGTTTGTTCAACTGCACGAGCATTGCAGATCTCTATGGCATTCAGCAGTTAGTGGATTAATAGAAACTTATTCTGCAGCTGTATAATCAAATTAGCCATTTTTTAAATCAAAATGCAAAGCAGTCCAGCCTCCCCAGCACGAGCATTTAATACTTTTATTGGTCATATATGATACTAAACTTGACATCTTTGGATTATAGAACGCTGGTCAAACAAAACAAATAACTTCCATTGAGTTTTGGAAAACTAAATTGGGCATTGGGCATAGTATTGTGATATTTTTGTGCGGCAATACTGTATTGTCACATGGACACCAAGTATTGTTTTTTAATTAGATAATTTATTTAGGCACAAATACAAATTAAAATGTTGATAACCTACTGGAATATTATAATCAATTGCCTGTTTAATGCCCTCAATACACTGTGCGATTGTAGCAATCTCATAAGACCATTGCATGACACACTGTGAGACGTGGATCTAATAAACTCTGGTACGACGTTAAGTTTGATGTGTGCAGATTGTACGATGCCTGTTTACTACTGAATCGCAGGTTACGACGTACGTCAATATGCAACGTCATCAGCGTACGTCATCCATCTGTCCTTCAGGGACAAAATTTCAGCGACATGTTTACAATTACAATAATATTGTATTCCGATTTAAGTATTGTGATAATATGGTATCATGGGGCCTCTGGTGAGTCCCACCCCTAGAATAGTTTCAGATTTGTCTCATGTTTTTCTGTTTATGTGACTCTCACAGGGCTGTAATGAAGTCTTGTTGCTTCACGTGCTTGCCAGTAGTGTTACAAACACATACAGTTTTTTGTTTCCTACTCAAAACCCTGTTTACATCCAAAGCAGAGTACACACCAAATATGTTACACATAAACAAAGAGATGAGAACACAGTGCCCAGCTCTTACAAAGCCCCAAATGCCTCATTTAGACCTCCGTAGAAAACGCTGCTAAAGGTGGACTAATCTGTTGTGGCAAGGTGCTGAAAAACTCCCAGGCTCTCTACTCTACGGCTATGAATGTAATGTGATGCGTAATTGACCACATTGGGATGTTATTTTTAAATTTCTACCTCCACAAGGAGTCTAGATTTAGCTTCAGGTAGAGAGCAGTGCTCCTGGATGTGAAAGACAACTCTCTTAAAAAGTCTACTAGTGTCGTCTAATTAAGGATGCTTGTAGCAGGATAAGGAGAGAAATAAGAACGAGATTCTGTTGCTGTCTTGTACCTACTACTTCAGTGTAACCAGACTCACAATCTTAAAAATCAGTCTGGTAGTCTGGTGAGAACATGCAAGTCCCCAGATGGCTTGTGTGGACATATGGTGATGAGTGACCCCAGGCTGGCTGAGAGAGACGGCAGAAACAAGGCAGGATGTGGTGTTTCCACGTGGTTGGAGAGCCGATGCATTAAAGATATGCGCACACGGAGCACGCAGAAACACTGACTAAGCAGTGTATGTATATTCTGCTAGACTGCTCAGGGCAGAGCTGTGAATCACGCAGCCTCCAGGTTCTCCACGTTGATGAGGGGTGACAAGCTGCAGACCTTCCCTCCCTCCCTCTCCTTGACCGTCCCGTCCCCTCCCCTCTGCTCCCTCTTGTGCACTTTCATCGCTTCTTGTCCTCTAGTCTTTCATCTCTCTCCCACCGTCCTGCTTCTCATCTTTATTAACTCCTTTTCTATTTTCCTTCTTCACATCGTTCTACTTAATTTATTCTGTGTTTCATTGCCTCCTTTCCTTTCCCCTCCTGATTGCTTTCTCTTCCTCCCTGTTCATGTCTATCTGCCTTGGACGCTACTGAGGTTAGTTCAATTTCGACCACAGCTAACCAGCTCAGTGCTTCCTTTTCTTTTATTTCATACCATGCAGTTATAATCTGAAGATGTCCTGGAGAGCGTTTAACATCCATGTGATAAGAATTCACCTTAATTCATTTAGAGACACAGGAAAAGTGAAATCTTACCAGGTAGTCATCCGGCCTGATGCCAAACAGTTCTCTGAAGTAGCGGAAGGCCACAGGGGCGTATGTTTTAAAGCGGAAGTCTGGGAAATGGTGGGCTGGAGTGAGGTTGCTTCCTTCACTAAAATACGGGAGAATATCAGAGCGTGTAAGATTAGAAGAGAGTGATTAAAATCATGTTTTTCCTCAAGTGAACATCAAACAGGGAGGTTAAGAACAACATATCAACAACATGCATTAATATTGTATTATTCATGTGTGCACTGGAATTAGGACTGCATATCAAGGCCATGATAGATAAAAATAAACTGGTGCGAACCCGGGAGCAGGGGTTAATATTCAGGGGAAAAACTCTGAGATTAAAGTCTTAAATTTAAAAGAAAAAAACAAACTTGAATATTTTCTGAGATAAAGTAGTAAATTTACAAGAAAAACTCACAAATTTATATGAAAAGAACTGAATATTTTCTCAGATTATTAAGTCATACATTTTTGAGAAAAAAAATCACAAATTTGCAAGAAAAAACTTGAATATACTCTGTGATTACAAAGTCATACATTTTTGAGAAAAAAAAATGCAAGAAAAAACTTGATTATACTCTGAGATTATAAAGTCATAGATTTACAAGAAAAACTCACAAATTTACAAGAAAAAATTTAAATATTCTCTGAAATAATAATCACATATTTGAGAAAAAAAAATTGCAAGAATAAAACTCGAATATTCTCTGAGATTCTCTGAGAAAAAACTCACAAATTCTCTGAAACTGAAGTGACAAATTTAAAAAAAAACATTTTTTTTTGTCACTTTACTTTGTTAGACTGGTTCAAACTCATCACACCACAGATGCTCCCAGTAAACAGGGAATCCCAGCAAACACTGAGACATTAAATAACCGTTACTTGAACCTTCAGTCATGACATCCCATAATGGTTATAAAACAGCTCCAAAATGAAAACTGTGTCAACTTCCGGGATATTACATGGCCATAGCAACGTTGACATATGACGTTAACAGGAACAGGCCTGTTCAGCCATTCTGCTAAACTTAATCTCCACATTGTGCATTCAGCAGCTTTATACATCATAAAAACTTAAAATAATAAGTCAGCTAAAAATAAATACCCAACTTTGACTCATGCAGGACACAAACCTTGGTCTCCTGAGTGAAAGTCCAGTGTTTGACTGATTCACCCACCACAACTTCCTCCTCATGTGGACTTTGTCACATTTTATTTTACGTCACCAGACTCAGTGTGCTCAAAGACTTCTGAAATCTGAGAAATTCTGATTTTTTTCTCGGAATATTCCCCCTCTCCTCCGGCTCTGTGATAATATTATTTTTAATCTACAATGGCCTAATATGCGGTCGTAGGAAACATAGTGCGTGTATACAAAGGGTTTTTTGTGTGTGGTTGCAGTAGAGACCTGGGGAAGAAGATGCTCTCCACCACGTAGAAGTCCTGCATCAACACATCTCTCTCAGGCTTGGAGCTCAGGTTGCCCACTGTGTAACCGATGCCCAGCTGGATGGCACCTTTCAAGGCTGAGGATGTGGTCTGTGGAGAGAGGGGAGGGTGCGGCGAGTGAAATACCTTCGCTGTCTTTAACACCCACAGCCAGACAACAGTTCTGTTCTGACGTGCAGCATTTTAAAATACATTCATCACCATTTAATGCTTTAAAAATGCAAACCAGTCAACACATCACGGCCCAGGCATGTGCTGTCCACAGTACCTTCTTGTAAGTAGTTTCCCCTGATGCATCCACCCCCCTGTGGCCAATCTTCTTTCCCTGACCAGGCTGGCCTGAGGATGAGGGCATCTGGCAAGACAAAGAGGGAGAGACTGGTATTACGGGGGACAGGTGGATTTGCACCTGTTCATTAACATTGATTATTTAAACATTAAAGACAGGGGAGTGGAACAGTATCAGTGCATGAGAGCCTTTTCAAGCTTTGATGTTATAAACTGACTCATTGAAGGGAGCAGGTTTTCATTTTGAATCACATGCAAACTCCTCTGTTCTGAGGATCTTTAATTAGTGGAACTTTATCGATCCCACTCAAACTGTGCATAGCATGAGGTCTGACAGCATGCTTTGTAAGATAATCTGATTTAGAAACTGCTTTAATGGCAGCAGCTACGTACAGTGGATGTTTTAGATCTCATAGCTGGACAGCCAACGTAAATATATCCGGTGCTGTTGTAAGTGATGTTCAATAAGCTTTTTGGTTTTAAAGTAGAATTAAATATCCTCAGCAGATTTAGAGCTAACAAACTGTGCAATACTTCTAATGTTTGCTTTAACGTTCAGTACACCAGATGGACGGGATTTACTAAATTAGGAGGATTAAAATAACGTGAGCCAAATTGTCTAGCAAAGACAAAGAACACTACAGCAATATTTAAATATTTTCTGGTACTCTGTCGTCTGTACTGAAGGTTTGTGCCAGTCCTCATGCACCAAAGCACCGAAAAACACACAGCAAATATTAATTGACCCAAATATTAACTGACCCAAATACAAATGCTCAGATCAATCCTTTGTGGGGTAACGGTTTAATTAGCACGTGGCTAAAACCAAAGAACTAGGTGTTAGTGATGTAGAGGATCAAAAAAGGAACTAAAAAGAGAAGTGTTACGGAGCAGATGATCACAGGGACAGATGGTGGCTCACCTCTGTGATGAAGGCTTTCCTAGCAGCAGCATCTGAGAGAGAGAGAGAGAGAGAGAGACAGAAAGAGGAGACAGACAGAGATGAGTGTGTTAGTCGCTCTGAGACGGGAAGGCTCCATTACTCAGCATCATTAGTTTTCTCCGTGACAAAGATGAATGCCAAAGGGTGGACACGGCGGTCCAACATTATGTAATAACAGTGTCAAACACAAGTAGGGCCCTGTCAGCTGGAGGAACTGCAGGAGACAGGAGCATCAGCAACAAGGGGACTATGTCCTTTTTAAAGCCCTGTGTACTGTACATGAGGTTTAATACATTTTCAGCCATGCTAATGGCTCTAGGGATGTCAGGCCCTCTGATTTCTACAACGCAGAAAACAGACAGAATGGCTTAGATCGGATTAGATAAGCAAAATAGAATCAACTGTAAAACACTAGTAATTTGACAAAATGTGGATACGCTTTTTTCACAGCGCCCTAGTCGTATGAACAGAAAAAAACCCATGTTGCTACTTTTGGTGTCATTTACAGGCACGATGCTTCTGTCCTCTGGTCGCTGTGTTGGTGTTTCACTGAGGGCGGGGCTCAGCTCCTGTGTTTCCCACAGAGTTCGAATCTGTGTGTGATATGTCTGTGTCCCTTCTCCAATTTTGAAGGTTTTTGAGTGTTGGTGAACGCAGCACAGGCAGGACTCTTCATGACATTTGCTGTCCCCTCAGCAGCAGCACAATATGGTTTGATTCTGCATCAATTAAAAGGCTGCGAGAAAGAGGTCACTGGCAATGCATTCACGTGGTAACCAAAGTGCACACGTTACTGTTGTATCTCAAAAGCTGAATGCGTTCCAAGTAGTTGTTAGTCAGAAAGTTTCTCTGTCAGGTGACCCGGATGCCTTTTGCGTTGAAGAGAAGCTGGACAGGGGTCGTGCTGTGTCTTAGGAAAGGTTGCTTCATTCTGGGGAAATCCTGAAGGCACTCTGGACTCTGCCCCGTTTCTTCGATGTACTTGCGGACCTCCTCCATCACCTCCACACTGCTGGATCTGAAAGGCAGGCTTCACAGACCCGTGGATGAAGAAGTCATCTTCAGATTCAATGTTCGACAGATTCCGGCTTGTGTGTGCTTTGGTTATGTTACATGGATCCATCTGGGTCACGAGATGGAGAATTAATCACTTGTGCAGTCTGTGGTCTGATCGACCAGAGCTGATCAGATCAATGGAATAGATTAGAAGAGCAGCTGCTGCAGAGGTGAGTTAGTTTTTAGACCCAGCACTGGACCACAGGGTGCACGGTTTTCTTTGGACCGCAGCTGGTTTTTATTTAAACCAGCAATATTGTTCTACAAAATAGAAAGTTTTATTCCTACATGAATTAACAAAAGTTTAAGTTTCACTTCTACTGCGCCCAGCGTTCTGCTGCTCCTTCTGTGTCTCCTTCTGTGTCTGAGTACTCTCTGCACTCCGAGAGTGTGGTAAAAATTGGTAAATTAACTGTACTTGTGTAGCGTATTTCTAGTCTTCCAACCACTCGAAGCGCTTTTACACTACATGTCACAGTCACCCATTCACACACTGGTGGCCGAGGCTCCCATACATGGTGCCACCTGCTACTCAGTAACCATTCTCATGCTCCCACACATTGATGGAACAGCCAGTCGGAGCAATTTGGGGTTCAGTATCTTGCCCAAAGATACTCCAACACGCAGACTAGAGGAGTCCTGGATTGAACCGCTGATCTTCCAATTAGTTGACAACCCCCTCTGAGCCATAGCTGCCGTTATGCTACACTCAAAAGCTGTGTGGTGCTCTTCCGATATTGTCGCAGGCCGGCCACAACAAAATCAATGTGTGGGAAACCCTGAGCTCCTCCACACACACTAGAAGGGCTGCCAACACTGGGGAAAACACCTAGTTAGCTGTCGCAGAGACTTTGCCCTGCTCTGCCTGTGTCCGTCTCCAACTTTATTGTCAGCTGGTTTGACCACAGAGATGTGAGTGACAGCTTGCTTGACCACAGTTGTTTTCTCAGTTGGCCAAGCTGGATCAAATCCTGTACTCCTGTGCTTCTCTGGTCGCCCAGACGCAGCGTCTGATGTTTCTGCATCAAACCAGCCATCACTCGCATCTATGTGGTCAAGTTGGAACAGCCGCGACACATGACTATGTCTGCTTTCCAAAATAGTTTAAAAATACAAATTCGCAGGAAGTATAAAACATGTTACCTCTATGAGTTTGTTGCAGTGGTAGTAATCTACATGCTCTCACTGTTTATGAGCCTAATATCATCAGGCTGACATGTGTTTCATCAGGAGACAAACAAGTTACAAATTACACAGCATACATTACAGATGGCAATCTAAGAAATCTCAAAAGTACAGCAGCCTTACATGTGTTATGTGATCATTTTTAGTCTAATAACAGGATGGAGGCGGCAGAGAAATGCAATCAGAGGACTGTTTTTACCAGGAGGGCCTGAAATAGATGCATAATTATAGACGATGAGCATAAAAATGGAGACAATGCCCAGGAAGGATGGAGAAAGAGAGCGAGAGAGCACAAAATGAGCAAATGAAAGAGTGGAAAGAGACGGAGAGAGAGGAGGAAACAGGGCTTCAGACGGTTCGAGCGTGAGGCAGATTAATTCCCTCTCTGTTATCTTCACATCCAATATCACACTCAGCCGCCCAGATGGTGGAATTTACAGAGAAGCTGCAGATATGTTTACAACAGTCTGACTGCTGTGAATAAATAAATGAGGATACAAATATCAGCGATGAGATAAAATATTCCTAATTAGGCAGACAGTGTGACGGGATGCAAGTTTTATTGTGTTTACTTTCCATTTTGTGTCACTTCTTCTTAACAGATGTATTATTGTTAATGACGTTGGAAGAGTTTTTATATTAATTAGATGGATTTACTTTTATATCTCAATGCTGCCATGTAAGTGTGTAATAGGCTTTTTTTTCACAGCCGACATTATGTCTTATAATTGTAGGAAAGGCACAGATGTTACGGATTACGCTACATGATGATGTCTCTGTTCTTTTCATGTGCCCCATGACAGTGAGCCTGCGTGCACAAGACCAGGACCCTGAAACCAAAGCAGCCATCAC
Organism: Epinephelus cyanopodus; assembly: GCA_026686955.1. NCBI lineage: Eukaryota > Metazoa > Chordata > Actinopteri > Perciformes > Serranidae > Epinephelus > Epinephelus cyanopodus. Next base: position 10,651,576 of record CM048920.1, read on the forward strand.
TTATGTTATCATTTATGCTATAATTTACTGTTCCTACTCTGATATGTCAAAGTGTCTCCTGTAAAAAACGCCTCTTCCCCCCGTAGATCAAAAGAGAGGATCTGAGCAGGTGTAGCTGTGGGGAATCTGGGTGAAAAACTATTAAGATTACAAGGTTAATTTCAAATATATACCAAAGAAGGTCATTACTTCATGCAAAACATGTCACTGGAGGTCCTACCTTTTGAATGGCTACTCACTGAGACATTAAGGTTGTTTGTTAGGTTGAGAGAACCATGTTTTAGCACAGAGTCACTTGGCTTTGACTGGTTCAAAATGGGTGCTTTGCTGTTTCTGACAGCTCACTGTATACGCAAGTGTATTTCTGTGTGTAAACATGTGCATGGCAGAATAGTAATGCGTCTACAGAGACTTAGTAACATACACAGTCAGTCATACTTCATTTAACTCTAAGCAGGGTTCTCAAAGGTTTCCTTAGTGCCAATTAAGCTAAATAACCCTTGATGAGGAAAGTGAGAAATATTAGGGTAGAGATCTTTCCCTAAGAAATGGGACACCACTTGACGTGCAGGCATACGTCACGCGTAGTAGCACACAATGAAAATGCCGGCTCCAGTGCTTGTGTTGCTACGTCACGCGTAGTAGCAACGCAATGAATATGCCGGCTCCAGTGCTTGTGCTGTGGCGTGTGCTATGTTTGTTCTTCTCCATCTCACGAATCAATGGGGAATAAAATGCTGAAGACAGGAGGCGCCTACGACGTCTTCTAGTTCTGATCGATTTTGTTCGGGTCGATTTGTTTAAATATTTTGACGCTGTGTTCAATCGAGTTGCTGATGAGTTTACGCTAGTCCAACCATCTGTTGTTTGTATAGCCTCCAATCGTACAGTAACAAATCGTTTTCCAAAACTTGCCAAAGTTGCTGACTTCATCTTCCACTTCGTTGTAAGTGTGGGTCAGGGCTCCCTTGGAATCCACTTCCACTACCTCAATTCTGTTTTGGGACATCACTAGTCTAAATGTCCACACGCACAACCAAGTGTAAGTGGGTATTTCTAGGGATAGTGTGGGTATTGGGACAGACCCGCGACACTCAAGAGGTGCCATGAGTTGCCATGCAACCAGTAGCTTTCTACAAGGTGTCATCCCTAACCTGATGGACTCTTGTTAGGGGAGCGCAGCTTGATGCAGTCTCCTAAAAGTGTATTAAATGTACATTTCAAGTGAACTGAAAGTTTGAAGAAAGGTATTCGTACATCCAACTGTCTCAAATGCAGGTGAGTTGGAAAACATCACTTGAGTCTTTGAACAGAAAATCTCGCAAACAAAAGAACGAGGGAACATTTTGAGTGATTTATGAAAGCTGCAAGGCCGATGTGTTCATTCATAAGAGACATTTTTGGTAAGTAATCTTGTAAATAGCGTTCATAGTGTAAGGTGCTTGAGTTTTCAAGGTGTTTCCTATGTTTTTGTTCTCTTCTTCTTTCATTTGTGGGATATGTGACATACAGCACACAAGCTGTTGTCAACTATTGGGAGATACGCCCAAAGCTGATTAATTCCCCCGCACCTGTGCTCATCTGTTAAATGGGTGGAGCCGTTTCTATTTAAGCTCAATCTTGGAAATAAGGGTGTTTAACACTCTCGACGAAGGTCCAGGAGGACCAAAACGTAAGTGTTATTGAAGAATTGTGAAGCTGAACAGGAGCAGTGTGCAAGATTTTCTGCTCAAAGACTCAAGTGTATTTAAAATATAAGTACTGAAATGGACCGCGAATGAGTACACTATAATGAATTTCATGTCATGTTCAGGGTCCGCAGAAAATGCTTTATTTAATTCATTCAATATTAATTAATAAAATCCATTTTGGCTCTGTTCATTAGGTGACCCGATAAGCTACTCCAGTGATCCAGCATGCACAATGCCACAGGTAAGTACTGAGGGCCTCATTTTTATCTGTGTCATGTTTCAAGTCTACTGCCAGCAGGTCAGTAATCCTCTGTATCTCCACTCGTGAAAAAAGGAAAGTGCGAGTATATATATCAAAGTCATCATAAATGTCCAACTGGTGTAATCTATCAGGGACAGTCCGCTGGCGACGCAGAAGAGACAGTATAATCTGCTCCTCCTCATCCTCCAAGTTATCCCACCTTGTAAAACAATGCACCATGACAACTCCTATTTTACGGAGGACTTTATACCCATTAAAGGCTCGGTAAGATTTAAGTTGTAACTTATGCCTACGTTGGAACGATTTCAGCTGGTGCAACCTTGGAAAAATTTTGCCGTTACGTTTAAACAATGCTATGTTTGAACTCGTGTAAGCTGGTGCAACCCAGTGCTAGACTGTGGAACTGATATAGCTGAATAATTTACAACAAATATTTGTGTTATTAGTTGCACCACGTGTGCCTCTTCTGCTCCGACATATCAAAATGTCTGCTTTAAAAGGAGTCAAAGATTCACAGGAAGCTAAATAAGGATGACAGGAGAAGAAGCATGGCTGTAATCTTTGGAGGCTCCGACATCTAACCAGTATAAAATGGATCCATCTCCCTCACCAGCTGAGGCTCTCACAGCTAACCTTTATAACCCAGTGTCGCTCCGGAGTGGGGTGGCATCTTCACAGCTTGACTCTTGTGTCTGCAGCTGAATTGATAGCCAGCCTCTCTGCTCTATGTGTGTCTCGTGGACGCCCATGTGACTGAGCCACAGAATAGCCTGTTTGCCACCCCTCCTCCTGCTCTGTGTCTCTATCTATCTCGCTCTATCACACACACACACACACACACACACACACACACACACACACACACACACACACACACACATTTTCACTGGGATGAGCAAGCCAAAGCGTGCCAGTGTAAGCCCGGCAACGCTCCCGAGCTGGAACATCCAGGGAAGAAAATCTGAGGAAAAAAAAAAAAACCTGCTGCTGAAGGAATGTGTGCAATGCAGCTAATTAAAAAGGAGGCTCTCCTCCTTCCCATACATATATTTACAGTATCTGTACCGCCATATGTGTGGATGCATGTGATTGGCTGGCTCAGTGTGTTTCTTTCACATCGCTTCTGTTATTTCCAAGTGCCTGCTCCTTATACGTCCATGTATCTGTGTGTATGTTATGTATCTTACTGCAGCCACATCTCTTCCTTTCCGCATGTCTGCACCTGTTAAGACTGCTCTCAGAGTGTGTATGCATGCGTAGGTATGTGTGAGGGGGTGTGAGTGTGTGACTGCTAGCTGAGACTACAGGTTTTAAGGCACAGTGTGTGTGCAGTGAATGAGTCAGGCTGTGTGTGTCCGAGCATGTGCTTTATCTCTCCCTGCTCGACTCTAAGCAAACCAGCGCCATGACGGTTTAACCAGAAACAGACTGATTTGTACCCACAGTACAGTACAGTTGTATGGCTGCCGTGCAGTGAATCTCACTGGGAACAACGCTACAAAACTACTATGCTTCTTTAAATAATGTTTATATATTAACACTACAATCATTAACAGCCTTGAAGGGAACCTATTACGCTCATTTTCAGGTTCATATTTCTATTTTGGGTTCCTACTAGGAAACGTTTACATGCTTAACTGTTCAAAAAACACTATTTTCCTCATACTGCCTGTGCTGGAACATCTGTATTCACCCTCTGTGTAAAACGTTCAATTTTAGCACCTGTCTTTAAGCCTCCCTCCAAAAGAGCCCAGTCTGCTGTGATTGGTCATTCTTGTGTTTATCTGCACCATCACTGCAGTCAGAGAATGACTGTAACGGCCCTGAAACACCAATAAAAGCTCCTAAACCAAAACCAGACATGAACATGAACCAAAATCGTGGACAAATTAACAACATCAGCAACCAAGATTAGATGTTTCGCTGATGTTAGCATGTAGCTACATGTAGCAGTCAGGGTTGTACCAATCCGTCAATCCTGAACGATATATAGATCCGATGATCAACATCCAATATCATCGATGCAAAGTGAAAACATCAATCCATCTCCTCATCTTTAGGTTACTCCTTCATTTTGAAGCCACAATTGTATGTTTCCTTGACGTTAAGATGTAGTTACATGTAGCAGTTAAGGCTGTGACAATCCATCCATCTGGAACGATTTATCAATTCAATTCTGCAGCCTGAGGACTTTGCACAGATGGATTACTTTTACATACATTTACATTAACATACATATATCTAAAACTTCAGCCATGTTTAATATAAACATCTGGCATTTTAATATCATATATATATGACAGAAAATAAGGTAAAGCATAATGGGTCCCATCATGAAAAAACATTTTCCATTCTTTGAAATCAATAAAAAGCAGACAGCTCTTTACTTATTTTACCTCTGTGGTCCCACGTAATTATATTTTCTAATATTCATCTATTATTCCCGTCCCCAGCAGCTTGAAGTTAAACACAGACACGAACACCATTGCTACAAAGTGAATTATGAGAGAAAAGAGATGGCTTATGAAATAAGAGAGGTGTTTGATAACTTGAGTACGGGCCATGCAGAGCAGAGCTACATTTGAATTTTCGCCATTTGTGCCGGGCTGAAATGTAATTACATTCTGATTACAAGCAAACGATTGTGAGTGCAAATGAAAAAGACACGAAGCCCTGCTGCTATTTCGCAGGAGTGATAGCATAACCGAAATGGAGAGGCATAAAGATGATGAGAGTATAATGCAGAGAAAATAAAAAGGCAGGAGTTATGATAGGGAGATGATGGGATAGAGAAGGGGGGGCTTTCATACTGTATGGTACAGAGTGCTGAAACAAGGGTATTACAGTCTCTAAAAGACACCAGAGTTCAATTTCTACTTCTAACTATTCTTTACTATATTACATGATGAACTTCCTACAAAAAATATATGAAAACCATCTTCAGAAATATGCCTCTCCCCAGCAGCACAGCAGTCTGACGTGATATGACATCAGTGTTAACATCCCTCCATTAACCTATGACAGGTACCCAAGTGATTTCATCCTTGACAATGTAAAGAGGCCTCAGAATGAGACAACGAGGAAAAATAGGTCCTGCTCCACCATCATGCAGCAGCAGCAGTCTGTAGAGTCCTTCAGGGGATGGAACAACAAATAGACCCATACAAATAAATAGCTCCTAGCTGAGAGTGTTGCCTAGCCGGACTGCTATGTGCTGGTTCTAATGGCCCTCTCTTACACCCTTAACAGAGTGGTCCATTACCAGCTGGTGATAGCCATGAGAGGTGAAGCAAAACACAGGTTTATTTATATCATTTTCACACACACAAACCCAGTGTTTGAGGCAGGATATGTGATCACATGTTTAACCCACATTTCACCTGTTTACGTGAGGCCGCTGTTACAGCTTCATACCTGGTTGTTGCCAATTCAGAGACACACCAACCCCTGTATATTTGCTTAACAAAGCTACATCTGTTCATTCAGACTAAATAAATGCTAGAGTATGTGTTTAGTTCATTGAAATTGTAATAAAACATTCTGATGTCTGATAAAATTCTGGATATTAATGTAACCTACAGTAAGCAATACAGTAATGTGTTCTGCTTCCACTCTGTTCATTAACACCTGTTGTACTGTTTCTTCTCAAGTGCGCAGGCTCTTAGTCACACATCATAAGAAGTAAGTTCTCTGCAACATTAAAACTGTAGTCAAAGAGACACACACCGGTTCTTGTCCAAACTTGCTTTACGATGTGCAGGATAGTGCAGATCCTAAGAAGCTCGCTCTTAAACAAACATATAGATCACAAGCCAACTCAGGGTTTCGCTTTCTTGTCTTGAACTCATCACCTTTCAAATGATTTACAGCGGACTTTTCAGTATTAATGGCACACTTTAATTAAAACCTTGACTTGACTGTGCCACTTAACTGTGACACAGAGCTGTTAATAACCCGCGTTACAGTCTGTGTCCCGGACTTGGGCAGCGCACAGCAAATACATAAAAAATATCTGCTCTGATGATCTCTTGTTTCCATGGCGCCCCAATTGAGGTCAAGCAGCATTTTTATGACTTGCGCACATGAGGCTGGAATCAACAGACAGATGCTGCTTTCCACATGTCCTTTAATGCTGCTGTTAAACAGGGCATTAGCACAACTACACTATAAATTACAGTATATGATATAATTTACAGACACACATGCGTACAGCAACAAGTATTGACCCACTCATTAATAAACACTCCTTGTTTTTAAACTACATTATCAAAAAAAGACAGTGATGTATATGAGGGTTCAGTGCATCTGTGTTTAACTGTTAACACATACTGTACAGTAGGCAGCACTGATGCATCTTACTGACAGCGATGTCAATCCCTGATGGGATCAATACTGTGACTCCCTGAGGATGAGCTAAGTAAGAGGCAGCCTTTGAGATGATTGTTTGTTATCTTGGCAGAGGCTAAGTGATGGTGCCGATATCGATCAAGTGTTAATTTTTCATGCCACGACGAAGCAGTGAAATGCTTGTCGTGTCAAAGAGCGTCTGACCTGACCTACTGAAAGCAGAAATCCATAACTCTGTCAATTTTAAAGAGCGGGGAAATTAACAGGGGCAGCCTACTCAATGCAAAGTGGGGTAAAATACAGTCGGCTCTTGTGTCTGTGTTTTGCCTCATGAGCAATGCTGTGGGATTGTAATATTATCTCTGACAACAACGTGAGGATGAGATGAGTGTTACGAGGAGTTATTTGTTCTCTTCTGTGCAGGACACTGCTGAGGTTCGGATGGACAGAGCTGCCCGGAGGACCTCCTTTTTTTAGAATATGTTAATTCATGGTTAACCTCAGCCTAGTTCACTTCACACAGGAGAGTTATGCAACAGTGATGGCTGCAGTTTAAAACCGAAGGAAGGCAAACTGATCCAAAATCAGTGACATCAGGCCATTCCACCATTGAGCCCTTGATCTCTGTAGCCGGCCAGCGAGTTGTGTGTTTTTCCATGAGGCCACCAGTCAGCCAGTGTGGTCCTCATCCTCTGTGTCTGACCCAGAACAGAAAAGTGGAGGCAGTGAAGAGGCCTAACTGAGTATGTTTGGATGTACACTAGTGTATCTTAGTGTGTCTTATCAACAAGGATATGATTACATTGTAAATACATTAAATTATTTTCATGTTCATGTTTCATTTGTTCATGTTTTATTGTTGCTTTAAACACTGTGCTGGGAATAATACAACATGTTGGGATGCACCCTGTGCTTATTCACTTTCTTGGCATGAGTTAAATAGGAGAATCAATACAACTTCCATGTCTGTGGAGTAAATATGAGGCTAGAGCCAGGAGATGATTAGCTTAGCTTAGCTTAGCTGGGCTTAACATAAAGACTGGAAGAAAGGGTAAACAACGAGCCTGGCTCTGTCTGAAGCAACAAAATCTCTAAAAGCCCTGACACACCAAACTAGCATCAAAGAACTAGCAGCGACAAAGGCCGACTGTTGCCTGTGTCTCGGCCAAAAAGTTGCACTTGAACACACTGCAAAGACTACAGCTAACGTCCAACTACCACATACATTCTGTGTATGCATGGGAGGAAATAACTCTCCATACCAGCAGGGGGCGATGGTCTGTCACTCAAAAATTTAAATTGGAAAATCGACAGGACGGATTCAAGACATTAGTTAGTCAGCTAGCACATTAGCAACACAACCTGATGTTGATACAACAAAGGTTATGTACTGTGTGCTAGCAGACAATAACACAAACAATCACACACTGTTTCTGCAAGGCTAAAATGGCTTTGTTTTGATCTCACGCCCTCTTTACTAGTTCATTGTTTACTTTCCTCACTTGTTTCTCTTCTTGAGTACTGAGCTGAACTGCCAATCAGAGGGATTTCTCTCACCGACAGGCTCCACCGCCAATTTAACGTGGTGAATCAGCTGAAACACCAGTGATAGGGGCTGACTTGTGCCAACGTTGAGGGCCCTAAAGCTCTGTGAGAAAAAAAATTGCCAAAAGGTTTGCTTTGTCTGTACAAAAACCTAATCTATTTGCCACCATGAGATTGTCAGGCAACCATCAGAAAAAAAGTTTCAGCATCTTACTCCACATAATAGCACTAAATAAATTATCAACCTTTTCATCTAACTCTTGGCAAGAGAGCCAATAAGTGCATCATCAAACTATTCTTCTAAAATCATATCTTGTTTTTCTAACCTCCTCAAATGTAATTCAAGTCAAAGACACACCTGTGCAGATGGCAGACAGTGAACAAAAACACGGATCAGGTGTTCACATATCACAGTATCCTGGTTTCTTTCAGAGTGATCCAGCCAAACCAAACCAGTAAAATAGCTTCTCTGTGTTTCTGTAACTAGGACATGATGTTAGCGAGCACAGACACATAAACAGGATGCCCTAAAAGCCTGGTACTACTGTAAACACACTCAGTGACTCCTTCTTCTGCTGCATAGATGTCGATATCTGTGTGTGCATCTAAGTGTATAAATAATCCCTCTCAAGTGACCATTCCCCCTCGATCAGTGCAGGGCTACTTGGAAGGCGACACTAATAATTAAGGAGTCATCAACTTCCTAATGCTAAGCTTTTCAAAGAGGCTTTAAGCGTTCCTCGCAATTACGGCACTCTGGCAGAATAATATCCTTACAGCTTATCCTTACTGTGGCTGCATGTAAACACATACAGGAGCAAACACAGCAACAGACACAGGCCAAGATACACACACGGTAATACCAGCTACTTAGGGACTACAGTAGGAAGAATATCTGAACTCTAAATACATTAACACATCTTAAACTGGCGTGGTGGTGCCGGCACTCATCCACAACCTTCCCCCTGAAAATCGTTTCCCCTCAGCAGTCCTGTGAACAAAGCGGCGTGCAGAGAGGGGAAAGCTGCTCCGTCCTCTGCTGTCAGTGCATATCATACACTTTGTATAATACAGTGAATGTGTGGAGGAAGCAGGGGCTGGAGGGGACAGCTTTTCACTATGCCAAGTCATCCATTACGATCAATGGCAAGCAAGTGGGCTTAATAAAAAGCTTCCTGCCTTTTGCTGGCGCAAAAAACCATCCCTTTGAGACATTTAGCTCGGAGCTAGATGATGAGCAATGCGCAACACTGTCTGCATACAGGCGAACTGCTGCTGCGTCCACATGAAAGAGCCTTTGAGAAATACTACAGGGCTGTAAGTAAATACTTTCTTGTTATTCATCTGTTGATTCTTTCTTGTAATTGTTGATTGTCAGACAGTAGCTAAAAATGCAGATGACAATTAACCTTTTGCTAAGCCCCGCCCCTTTGTGATGGTCCGACAAGCTGTCAGAGTAAGCATGGAGCCCACACTGTAACTAACTGCACTCCCTGGAGAAACATTATCATATTTTTGGAAAAATGAAACAGTGATTCCAGAGAGAAGCAGACAGAGGAGTCTACAGTCTGTGTTTGAAGGATATATCCAGGATGTCAAACTGACTCAGCAGCAACAACAGGTTAAAAAGACAAAGATAGTTAGAAGTTAAAGCCAAACTACAGGTTACAGATCACAGTGTAAAAGTGAACCACCACATCACTGCTGATCGCCACACAAAACAATGAATATAAAGGGAAGCTTTGCTGATATTGAACCAGCTGTGTGGCATCGCAGTGTGTGCAGATGAACAGTGTTTGGCTTTGCCCCCATGCCAACGCCAGCACCCGGACCTCTGCTGCCAGACGGGCAGGGATCTCCGATGGAAGTCAATTACCGTTCATCTGTACACAAAGCGATGACACACAGCTGGTTCAATATCAGCAAAGCTTCCCTGCTTCCCTTCACTGGTTCCTGTACAGCAGGGTCCGTCTTTGTTTCACTGTTATAATCATTAAAAAGCAAAAGCAGCATGTGTATACATTCAGTAGGCTATATCTTCAGTAGCTAGCTAGCTAACCCTACACTTTGCAGGGTTTGATTTTGATTTTGATCTTTTTCCAACCTCTCCCGGTAACGAGTATCATTAATACACGACGTGCCCCAGGCACAACATTCAGCTCCAAATCCACAAAACCAGCCTGAAAATGAAGGAAATCTGAAACGATTGCATTAGAGTCAATGGAGCACAGCTGTGTTGTTGTCGGACCCTGGTCTGCTACGTTAAGATGAGCTAATAGAAGGTATTTTTGTTTGCTAAAGCTGCTTAATACTGAATCATTTCAAATTGAGCTCTATGGTTTTGGGCTGCTGTTTATACTGCAATAAATGAAAAACTCTGCCACTGAATAATTACTGTCATCATTTACCAAATAATACAGGCTAAAAAACAGACATATGATAACTTAGCTCAGCCTGTCATTTCATAGAAGTTGAACAACAGCCATTTTGAAGAGAAAAACAGCAACAGTACTGATTTTCCTTTCCTTTTAATCAGATAAAAACAGAGTAAGCACCACTTATTTTCTTAAGACAACAATCATTTGCAGAGCTGTAAAACAACACGCTACATTCCCAAACAGACCGACATCCTATCATTTTCAGCTCAGGCCTTTTCCGTAGTTTAAGAGCTGGAAACACTACACACCAACACACTCGCTCCAATAACCCCAGTTGGCTGGGGCGTGACTGTGGGTCACCCAAACACACGAGCAGACGGAAACCTAGATGCAAATCCAGCTAAATCACGGTCACTATTACTTTACTATCCCTAATCCCAATCCCATTCTCTTCAGTCTACTAGACAAACTGTCTGGATTATCAGGATAAGATGGCACCGACGCAAGGACAGGTGGAAGTCAAGAGGCCGTCTGTCTGTTTTTCTGGGTTGCTGACTGGCTCTGCTTTGCTTCAGCATTTAGGGGAAAACACAGACTGTATAAAAGAAGTGACTGTAGGCACCAGGACTGAAAAGTGTAAGTGCCTTGAACCTACATTCTTTCTAATGGCCAGCTGGGGCAAATCCACTGTTTGCAAAAGGAAGTCAGATTACATAGAAGTCAATAAGAAAATGACCATACTGCTCACTTGATTTATTACCTCAGTAGACAATTTCCCAATGAGTTTATGGTCCCAACTGCTAGTTTCAAGCCTTAATCAATACAGCATGATTGAAATTCTATTTTCAGTTTGTAAATTATGGTCCCATTTAGAGTGAAACACACATTTAAGCAGGGTGAGTTTAGGGTAAGGCTACCTTGTGAGTTGCCACCCCTGGTGACCTTTCAATCAGGACAGAGGTGTAGCAATGCATATCCTTTTCAGCTTCACCCTCTTCCTTTAGAAAAACAAGATGGCGACTGCCAAGATGCCACACTAGACCTTTTTCATGGCAGACATTTTGACATGTCAGAGTAGAAGCAGCACGGGTGTATTTAATTACAAGGGTAGACCCTGGTATTGTCTATGTTGGCTAATTTTTACTAGCTTACTGGGACACTGAATGGAACTCAGCCATCCTTAATGTTATCAATTTCACCTGTGCTTTTTCTACTAAGACAAGTCAAAATGTCTGCTGTGAAAAAGGTCCCTTAAGGCTTCAAAATGGCAGTCCACAAACCAATGGGTGATATCACAGTTGCTACCAGGGATAGACATTTTAAGCAACTTCCATATTCGAGTACTCACATTTAATTATTAAAGAGAACTTGAGCTCGACTCTGTCCCCTTAGTACCCATTAAGTATTCTTAGCTGTCTGATGCTAACAGTTAGCCCTGTCACTGTGTATATGATAAACAGAGAGTGCGGCAGTGGGGCAAGGAGGCACTGAGCAAAGCAACAAAACTGCAAACAGCTCTACAATAAAATAGGACTTGATCCATTCAATTGGTTAGATAAAAACAACAACAAAAAAACAAAGTCATGTTCACATGTCACAGTCGCGCAGTCAGCTTGTCCGTGCGCTGTGCAGTGTACTTCTGGGGATGCTTTGGTCCCCAGATTTTACTGCAGAGTGAGCACTCTTGACTTTCACGCTACTCTTTGCTACAAGCAGCTGCGGACGTGATGCAGCTGCACAGAAAAGAGGAAACTTTCCATAGTAAGGCTCCGAGATGCCATTCTTCTCTCTTCTGTTTCGAAGTAGTGAATTTACAGCTAAAAGACACTTAACTTCTCTGGTTTTTGTTTGATATGTTGTGTCAGCAAAAAATGCTGTTGCACATTTCCAATCTGTCTTTAGCACCATTAGCTTGTTTAGTTCAAACTTTAAAACTTAATATGGAAAAAAATATGAATCGTTGAATATTTGTATTTAACAGCCAAATGTGATTTGACTGACAGCTCTGAGTCAGGTAAAGCCTACAATGCAGATGCAGAATTATGTATTTCTTTAAACAATTTAAAGGTTACTGCTGATACCAGGTAACGGCTGTATTTCTATTACATAAACAGGCACATTTTCCACATTACTCTGCTGTTAAAAGGTTAACAAAAATCTTTTGATAAAAGTGCACACATCATTAAAATGCCACAGCTGCCAGCACTCTGCCTCTGACGCCTGCCTTCACCATCCAAATCCATTTATTTAGCATTTAAACTGTCAATGAGAAGTGACTAAAATGACTGGCTTGGCAGTTACTGACAGCAGCTAATAACTCTGGCCTAAATCTCGCCTCCGTTCAGGAGGAGCTGCGACAGTTACATCTTCATTTCACACTGTGCTTCCCACTAATGGAACAGGTGGGTATGAAAGTGTAATTTTGCCTTGGAGAGGCCTGAAAGCTCGGCGGACTTTGAAATGGAAATTCAAAGTGAGGAGATGCAGTCTAGCTGCTCAGCCAAGTCCTAACAGAATATTCTAAGCACCATATAGTGATAGTAGCTGCTTTTTACACACGCCACAGGGACACAAACACGTGCGTACACCTCCAGAGGTCAATACAACAGCAGTTCCTGACCGTCAGCTATGCAGACGTCTACCTGTGTGTTTGTGGGAATGTGATGCCTGCCCACAGTGTGAGTCAACATGTAGTCTGAGTCAGTGCAAACACACATCAGGGGAGGAGTAGTAATATTCACAATGTCAGTGAGCATTTTCTCCTGGACACAAGGCTAGTGGGGATGCTATATTGGATTGATATGTCAAGAGTGTGTGTGTCCTACACTCCCTCCGGGACGTCTTGCTGCTCCTGAAGAGACTGGCAGGGACCCTGTTCTCTAGGCAAAGCTAAAAACAGCTCAGTCCTCCCGGCTAAATCGCACACAAACACACACAAGTGCTCAAACTCTTATGCAATGTCAGTATGTTTTTCATTACTGAGCTCCCAGATCAGAACCGAGCTTAGCAATCCTCGCTGATCCTCGAAACGCAGAGAAAACAGCCCTTTTACGGAGCAGAGAGGAGAGAGGAGAGGAGGAGCGGAGTGGAGAGGAGTGGGTACAGAGAGAGTCATGGGAGTGGATCATAAAAACAAACAGGGTGGTAATCAGCCTGTGTGCTGCTGTTTCTGCTGAGAGCAGCATCTTCTGCCACTGGTGACTCAGTGGAGGGTGATGTACGCTAACTACAGAGGGAGCACAGTTGCAATACAGCGTGGGGAACTGCTGCTTATACCTGTACAGAACAATACACACACGCATACACACACCTGCAGATTTAGTGTGACATCTGGGGCTCGGTGCAGAGCTAAAATTCATAAGACTCTTGTGTCATTCAGGGATGTTTTCTAAATGTCATGAAGCTGCGGAGCAAATGACTCCCAACAACAGCAAAGTTGACTTAAACTGCTCAAGTTGCCCATGAGCTTCAGCCTCAACAACAACAACAATGTACCATAATCCAAATGCTGTGTGGCACTGCATTTATCCCAGCATGACCCTTAAACATGTTCCGCCACACAGACCACCTCTGCAGGCTGCCGTCTGAATGAACACAGATGATCTGACACCGCTGTCGTGTAGCAGCCTCAGGTATACGGTCGGTTACTCAGCAAGGTGTGCTCTATCATTTACCATCCTGCCTACAGAAAGCTGCCTCTGTGCACAGTGTGAGGCTGCACCGCCCGTGGTTTCAAAGAGAAATCTTTTTCCACAGCTACTGTATAGACACAGATGAATACCCACGGAAAAAAAGGCCTTTTGCAAAATACAATGCAGCAAATAGCACCGCCCGCAGCCGCCGATCTACCTCTAAACGGTATAGAAAATGAATCCTGTTCTCCAGGCGGCCCCCAGAAACATGCAGGATATCTATCTGTGGAGTGAGCCAGGAGAGGAGCGAAGAAAGCATTTTTCCCTTGCACTGTGAGAAAAGCAATAATCACACACTGATGGGATTTTGGAGCAGAACATGCTACAACTAAGTGTGACATCACTACCTGGAAAACATTAGTCGTAAAAGCATTTACTAACGCTGTAAGAAAATTGATGGGACATCTATTAAATGTTACCAAATTATTGCACTTTATTACATAATAGCCTGATAATGATTCTGTTTTATGGGGAGGTCTGTAAAAGGAGACAGAGTGAGCAGATTGAATTATACTGTGCACCACAATCTGTCCTTAATATGGCTTTGCACCTGCTTTATCCCCTTCCCTTATTCGCACAATCCTTCCTAACATTTTGCATATGCATAAAGGAGAGAAATTGGTGAATATATGTAAGCTGTGCCTCAGATGACAGACGAGCTGTGCTTCTGCTTTAGGATCAGAGACCTGCACCCAGTTGGACACCCGCAAAAAAGTTGTATAACATAAAAATATATATTTGTGGGTACAGTGATTGGTAAAAATGAAAAAAAAAAGGGTTAAAAAAAGGTAGGGTATACCGGGCTGACACATAGAGACAGACAACCATTCACACTCACATTCACACCTACGGACAATTTAGAGTCACCAATTAACCTGCATGTCTTATGACTGTGGGAGGAAGCTGGAGCACCCTGAGAAAACCCACGCTGACACGGGGAGAACATGCAAACTCCACACAGAAGGGCTCCTCCTCCCTGGGTTTGAACGAAGAACCTTCTTGCTGTGAGGCAACTATGCTAACCACTGCACCACCACTTACATTAACAGGTCGTGACAGGTCCAGATTTGACATGGATATAATTGAGAGCGGGTGTCAGTATGCAGACCTGGAGCTGTGCAGGACCCTGGTCAGTATGTGTATTTAATAAATATAATGCACGTCACTACAGTTGGCACAGGGCATGTCAAAAACTATGCGCCAAAAGCTAGCAAATCTCCCACCGACAAGCCAATCTGACCAGCCAGAGAGTAAATCCAACACAAACTTTTTTCCAACTCGTCCAACACTTTTTAAAATTGAACATAATCAATTTTCTAAAAAGCTTATATGAGGCTTATCTCAGCATCCATTAGGCAGCAGGCAGGGTACACACTGTGCAGGTCACCCGTCCATCACAAGGCTGACACACATAGACAAACACATTAACTACAAGCAATTTGGAGCTTCCACCTCACCTCACATACATGTTTTTGGATTGTGGAGGAAGCCAACACAGACTCAGGGTAAACATGCAAACACAGAGAGGCTCCAGCTGCCTAGATAAATCCAGGATGGTATTGCGACGAAGTGACCATGCATCCCTACGTGTGACCCAAATGGCAGCTCCCCTGGCTGGTGAAGAGTTAGCGCCGCAATCACCTAACTTCACTACTGCTGCAGTGAATATCCTTTCTAATTTTCTCTGCTCCACATTGGAGCCCAATTACTGAAGCAGGCACCACTCGAATCCTAAATCTATGTGGCTGTTTAAGATGAGTTTGACAGCTTCATGCTCCAGGTGCTGATTATGAAATAATAATAGCCTGCGCAGTGGGGACAGTAACTCTCCTAATTGAAAACAGCGGGGCTTCGCCTTATTCCTCCTCTGAGGGAAGGCAGGGCAGCATGGCACTGCAGTCATGTCGTGTAAAACCGAGCCAGGGCCTCATCCAGTGGCACATATAACCTTTTTACAGCAGCAAAGTCACCACAACAGACAAAAATACAGCCTTGAATTCTTTAAACGTCTCTCCTCCCTGTCTGTGTCTCCATCCCCTGTATATACTTCCCCCCCCCCTCTCATCTTCCCAACAGCTATCACTCAGAAAATGAAAAACCCCGGCCAAGCAGCACAAGGACAAACAGGAGCAAACACTGTGGTGTCTGTTTAAAATAGCTACTGTGGCACACATCCCCCACTTGCAGACAAAATCAGCAGAACGTAAGACGTAGCTGAACTGCGTCATCCTCTGCGTAAAATAATATGACATCAAAAAACCTGGCGGAGGGTCAAAATCCTATATAAGCCCTTGCACTGGCCGCCGGGATACAAACAGACACTGGCACGCACACAGAGGGAGAAAGAGACAGAGAGGGAGGGAGAGACCTTGCAGGAGCAAATAGATGGTAAATTCCACAGAAGGCAACCACCCTTTGTGCCTCCGTCAGCAATTCTGACAGGCCTTGCCTAAAGTGGAGGACAGAGGAAAACACAGAGGGACTGATGGATAGTGAGTGGCTGAGAGGAGAGGAGAGAGGACAGAGGAGAGAGGAGAGGAGAGAGGAGACCACAGACAAGGTTGAAGGTGAAAGGAGTTGAGTACTAGTATAGGGGGAGCAGATAAGTGAGATCAATGCTGTCGTGCTGACAGGAGACTGTAGGGACAAATTACGACTGCCTGCCTGAGGATGAGGAGCTCTGAATGGGACTAAATGCTCAGACAGTCATTTAACAGCCAGCTGTGACACCCACACACCGCGCCGCATTCACACATTCAGAGCAGCTGAGCCGAGCAGCCTACAATTACACGAGATGTGACGTTAACCAAGCTCTCAGGTTGAGCACTTTGACGTGTTACGTGAACATCTACAGTTTCCAGGAGCCGAAGGGAGTCGAGCGAGACCTATTCAGCTGACGTTTCCATTCATTCTTATTAACCAGTGCCAATGCTGAGCAGCCTTTAATGAACTATCCCTTTAAGACCCTTCACTGACACATGTTGCATGGCAGTCACAGTGTGATCCACACCTACCCCTCCCTGCTGCAGGGCTGCAAAAGCTTTGCATCAGAGGAGGAGACACTCGAAGCTACTGCAGATTACCAACACAAAGAATAAAATCAGGTTAAATTTAGGCTCACATGTACTGCGCTAATTACTTTCAAACACTGATAGAATCTATGATAGAGCAGTATTGTGTCTGATAATATCATCGGCTTGGAGGTAATGTGTTTGTTCATTTATTGTCATCGATATAGATTAACATTATGAAGAATTTGATAACATATCAAAGAACAGAGTTAAGAGTTTCCGCTCTATTAGCCTACACTGCACCCATAATTATTGTTTTTTGTATTTGTCTGTATTTAAAAGAGCAGTGTGTATGATTTAGTGGCATCTAGCTGTGAGGACTGCACATTGCAACCAGCTGAAACTTCTCTTGTTTGCCAAACGTGAGCTCCTAGTAAGGACTCCTTCAGTGTTCATTGTTCAGGAGGTTTTTTTTACCGGATGCCAAATTATCCACAGAGGTCTCTTAAATTCCAAAAAAAACCAAACTAGGTGATTAAAACTGGTATATACACTGAATAAAGCAGTTTCAGGATATAAACTGTGTTTCTCTGATGCTGTTCAGCTCTTCGTGGAGGGGCTGCTAACACTGCCGAGCCAGTGTTTGGTCCATTCTTGGCTACTGTGGAAAGTAGGGCTGCCCCATAATAGTTGACCAAACATTAGTCGACCAGGAAGGTCATTAATCTGCACGATTTTATTGGTCGCTTAATTGCAAAGACCAAAAAGGAAAGACTGTTAGCAACTGCGTCTTGTCAAAATCAATAATAAGCTATATGACAGGATTATGTGGTAATTTAATTTGAAAGGACAGACACAGGAAGTGTCCACGCTCAGCAGTCAGACAGGAGGTTAATTTCCAGGGCTGGTACCTGCGGTTATTCCACAGGCTGGTTAATAACATGTCGGGCAGGAAATCCAAAGTGTAGGATCATTTTGAGAAGGTGAAGGACGAACCCAAGGTGATATGTAAACTCATCTTCATTGGTCGACTACAAACATGACGTATCATCTGAAACATGGGAGTAGCTATATGTCCATTAGCCCACAGCGTCATTAACAGGCGGCTCGCTCAGTGTGTGACGTGCACTTGTAGATAAAAGGCCTATATTAATGAAGGTTCATTAGTACAGTTTTGTATTCCTCTGTAATGTAGCACAGTGTTAACAATGTTACTGATACGATTCTTTCTCACACGGGCAACTCAAACCATTGTGTTGCCCCGCCCAAAATATATCATTTAATAACTGAATTAATATCGTAAACATGCAGGCAACTAGTTGACTAATGGCCCTAAATGATGAATATCAGTCGACTAAGAAAACTCCTGCTCCCTACGTTGATATAAAAGACTCATTCTAAGGTAACAAGAACACAACAATTATTACTATTTTATACACTAAAGAAAACATACTTATTATATTATATTCCATTTCTTCCATTTCTGCCAATATATCCCACCAAATCTTACACACTGGACCTTTAAGCTCTGACATATTTCAGAGACAATTTCGGCTGCTTTGATCAGGAATTCTGGGAAAGGTGTTAGTTATAAATATTAATGAGTGAAATCATACACATGGAACACTGTTTCTATCATAGCAGAACTACAGTTTATATTAGAATCAGTGTAGTAGTGTTAGTGTAATGGCAAATAGCTTTGAAAGCTTTGTTTCACTGGACGACTTGTTTCAAAGTAACCAGAATGGGACTTCAAGCACTGGTGAATTGCTGCTCTAATATCACATTGGAACGGTGCCGCATGGATGATGGGCGCAATTGAAATATGCCTTGTCTCAGCAATATTTAAAACCAACTCAGCCGACAGCATTAGCCGACACAGAGATGAATAAAGCTGAGGTTAAATGAGGTAACAAGGTTTCAGATGTTGGTGTGTTAAAAAAACGAGAGGCTTAAACAGAGCGGTGTGTTTCAGTCCTCGTCACCGTCACAGTGTCATCACACAGATCACATTGTGTTAGGTAGATTTGTCCTCTACTGCTTTTACGATATCTTGCTGCTCTCTCAGCCAACGTCAAGCAAAGCAAAATACAAAACAGATAGGTGAATGCCAGCTGTGGGTAAAACACCAACCTGAATACATTTGGCAGGGAGAGGTGTACTCAATAATACATCTGCTTAACACTGCTCATCTGCACGTGCAAGCTCACACTCTCTTTCTCCCTCCAGTAACTAAGGTCTGTGTTTTCCATTGCATGCGAAGGTGGACTGACTGAAAAGGTACACACTTGTGAAATCACCCTGAGTGCATGAAACACGTGCCAGCAAGCATGCCAGAAAAAAACGCATCTGCAGCCAAAGGCGCCTAGAGACTTTTTCAGTTTTCATCATCTGATACAGCTAAGCTGGATGAGTGGCCCTCACCAGGCAGCTCTTTGATTCATGAGCCTGTTCTGAGCTCTTGTCAGAGTCAGCACTTTGCTCACCAGGGACAATGAGAAGCATCAAACTGTGATGTACAGTGACCAGTGAATGCAGCATGACTGATTGCTGTTAGACTCAAAAGCCATACATGTATTTACAGTACACACATGGCTATATCAAGTAATGCTGTATCACTTACATAGGTTAGAAGCATCAAGCTATATGCTGATGATGCAGTTGTTTATTATAATGATTAAATAAGCCCCTAAACAACTGCAACTTGCTTTGAAAAGTCCCATGACAGAGTTGTATTGAATACATAAAAACTGGTTAATTTGAGAATTATCACTATCAAAATGTAAGCTTCTGTCTGTGTGAGAAGAGAGCATCAATGGCTCTTGTTTGTTTTTCAAGGTAGTTTAAATAGGCCTCATCATTCTAACTAACTTCACCCTTTTACATGGAAATGTTCAGGTAGTCAAACCTGCCCTGATGGCTGATTTAAGCAACACAAAATAAATAAAGACCTTAGACGGCTTACTTTCACACACACAGCTCCATCATCCTGGAATAATGTATGACAGATATTAAAAAAAACACAATTAATCTTAACTTAAGCCCACAACCAAAGCAACAGCTGAGAGGAGGGTACTTATTAATTCTTACCTCCCTCACCTCTCATCACTGATACGCCCTCAACAAATGCAGCCTGTAACCCTATGGGACAAACAGCCACAACACACCACAGTGACAGAGCAGCTAACGGCCACAGCTAACTGTGACTAAAAAAACTCAAAGGCTGATATGGATATTTGAGAGTTTAAAAAATCTGATAACCACATGTTGGCTAATATTCACATTTAAGCGTTAAACAAGTGCTTTTATATGGAACAATATCTTGTTACTTTTTATCCAACATACTGCGTACACAATACCAATATATGATGAAAAAAATCTACGTATAGCAGCCTGACAGATTTCTATTTAAAAAGCCGTTTAAACAAAATACATTTCTGATGCTTCAGGGTACAAAAATGCAGGTGTAAATAATAAAATTGATGATGGCTGAGTTCCATTTATCTGCTTTAGTTTCAGTGTCCTTCATTGCACACAAAGATGGATGACATGAAAACACCCCGAAAGTGAAGCCAAAACATCTTGATGACTCCATGGTGCTCCCACCGCCATATTAGCGGATGGGACATGGCTTGTGTCGTTTTAGGTTTTTGTCACCACGCTTTTAATCAGTTATTTGATGCTGTGAGAAGGGGTTTGACGTCATGACTGACAGCTATATGTGCCTAATGGTGTCCTCATGATCAGTGGTACAGCCCATGATTGGTTGGGCGGGAGCTTGATTGTGCAGAGTTGCTACTGCTCAGACACAGGCTCCCATTGATGTCACCAGTGCAAGATGGCAGCCAGATATTTTGGCTTCATATTTGTACAGTGGGATTGAGCATTTTCCATCTTTATATACAGTCTTTATCCTGATATTGTGCATTGTGTCACACTGTCATGGCTTACTGAGACACTTAAAGAAGTACTTCACCGCTGGAAAGATGACATTATAATGAAACTAGGATGTCAGTAGAAAGACATGAATACTTTCGAAATGGGTGCTAAAAAGGAAGCTTTTGCTCAAGAGGTAGAAGACCTATAAATACCAAAAGGCACTGCGCTGCACCACACCAATAAAAGGTCCTGCTGGTGGGTGACATAATATAAATACAACCATTTGAAACAATGGCAGCCGGCTAGCAAGAAACAATCTCGCATTACAGTATAACAGCAAGCTAAAACATGTTTCTAAAAACCCTTAAGGCGAGACAGCGACAACACAGTAACAGAATCTTGGTTTATATTTGATGAGTGCTGCCTAGTTTTACTGTGTAATCTCAGTTTTTTCAGCCTTCATTTTCACTGTGCAGGAAACAGTATGGCGCCCACTTCCTGTTCACAAACTCGCTATTACAGCTAAACAATGACGGTGTGTATT
Source organism: Epinephelus cyanopodus (assembly GCA_026686955.1). Lineage (NCBI taxonomy): Eukaryota > Metazoa > Chordata > Actinopteri > Perciformes > Serranidae > Epinephelus > Epinephelus cyanopodus. The sequence continues at coordinate 10,672,925 of CM048920.1, forward strand.
TCCAAAGCGCTGTCAATCACAAAGGGGTTCTGCCTTTTAAGGTCCTGACACACCAAGCTGATGGTCGGCCGTCGATCAAAGTCGGGCCGTCGGTGAGCGTCTGTTGGCCTAGTTTTTGCAGTGCGTCCCTCACCGTCAGCCCTACAGCATCGGCGGCTTTTCGGCCGATTGAGCATGTTGAATCGGCGGTGGAGCTAGTTGGTGAAAGAGATGGCTCGGATTGGCTGTTCAGGTTTTATTTCCTCGCCCCTGTAGCGAGTGAATCTGCCTGCAGTGAAACAGGGGCTAACCGGTGCTTCCTCCTCAGGCACCACTTCAGTCAGCTGCCCACAGACCCGCTGCTTCTTCCCACTTTAACCTGAATAACAAACCGGGGCTAGCTGTGAGGCTAGTGGCACGTTAGCCGCAGCATGACCAGAGGGAAGCAGAGCCAGTTAGCCTCCGGTAGTCTCTGAGCTAGCCCCGGCTCTCCGTTTGGATCCAACCGGAGCACCGAGCCCTGGTTTGTTATTCAGGTTAAAGTGGGAGGAAGCAGCGGGTTTATTTGGCAGCTGAGTGAAGTGGAGCCTGCGGAGGATACACTGGGACCGTCTGAATGTAATAGTCCGTGGAGGTGCTGCGGTGCTCGGCAGCACAGATAGGTAACACCTCGGCTGTCAGGATGTACCACTCTCACTCCGCGCTCTCTAACGCAGGCGCAGAACGTACGTGCCACTTGGCCGTCAGATGTAGTCCGTGTAGTGTGAACAAATGCAACTAACACAGGGCGACGTGAGGCGACGTAAACGTCAGAACAGTTGGCTTTTGGCGCCGCTCGTTCTTTGATGTCGGTTTGGTGTGTCCGCACCTTTAGACAATTCCTCCAATCATCATGCACACACCGAGCGTCCTCTCCCACCTACCGCTCCATAAGGTCCCAGGGAAGCTGAGCCTCCCTGGAAGTGACAATTATGTCGCATTTATCCAATGACCGTCTCGCTTTGCTGCATGAAAAAAACCTGCTCAGCGCTGTCTCGTAGGAATGCTTGGAGGCTCTGCGTCTACCGTGCTGACACGAGAATGTATCACAGGGAGGTCGCGTTTGAAAACTGGTGATAAACAACTGACGTTTGAACATCATAGTCATGATGTGAAACGCATCCTAGCGCACGTTTAATGCAATGTAAATTCTTATTTTAATGCAAATTCAATAGAGCATATTTGACCATTTCTTCTATGAAATTTTACGGGAAGTTCAGCCTCCCTTGTTGTCTCAGAGCAATTGCCCCTGCTACAAACACAGGCAAGAAATACAGTAACATAGTCTTTATAAATACTCAAACCGCACTGCCTAGCTTTACGGTTTGATTGAATTTTGGTTTGCGGTTGAAAGAGAGGGGCGGGTCTGTCTCTTGATCCACTGCTATGCTCTTTGTGCCCAGGGTGGCGGCATGGGTGGCAGGCAATTCAAAAGGACCAGCGAAACAAGGTGAATGAGGGATATCTAGGCACTGGTTTGGTGGAGGGAAGTTTACCACAGTTCATTTACACACACTACACACATTGTTTTTTGATACAGAGCTGGTTGGAAATCGGCGATGTATCCCTTTAAATACAGCGGTGCCATTGTAAATGTTACTAGCAACACCTGTGCTTTTCCTACTGTAACATGTCTGCTGACTACAAATGTCCTCTGTGTGTCTTAGGAAGGGAGGAACCCTGATATTAGAATATTATAATGTCTGGTCTAGTGCCTCATCCTGTCGCTGTCAGCCATGGTCTCTGCAGTTTGTAGAAACGTGTACAGCTCCAGCACACGCCAAGATGGTGGCAAACAGTAAACCCAGAATGAGTCTTTAATGGGTGATGGTCATGTTTGTTTTGTTTCCTACAGCCGGTGGGTGACAGGTGGTGATGAGTCTGGGTGCCTAAGGGTGGAGAAGGCAGGGAGGGAAGGGGGGCTGAGAGAAATTTGTTCCCAGGGAGGAGGTGACCACAAATCCTAGCTACACCCCTGCCTCTGTCTATATGTCCAGTAATGAGATATACAGCTATACTATATAAATATCATATTACTCTTCCATATATCGATTCATACGCAGCCATGGTTTGTTGTGTTGCTGACTAGACACGACTCCAGCTATATGAATGTACTCCACACATTATACGGTGCATTTTAAAATGTAAGTGTCTAACTTTACCTGCTGCCCACATCCATTCAGCTAAGTTAGCTACTAGCTTAACGTTAGCTTACCAATTCCTTGCTAGCAAAGATGAGTCGGGAATTTCTGTGGCATCAGATGGAAATGGATGTCAGGGTGATGAAATAAACATGAACACGGACACGGTTTATAGGAGAGAAAGGTGGAAAAGTACCCATGTCCGCGGCGTCCATCCCGTAGCTCACTCCGACGACCGTGTCCCCATCATCGGATGCTGCGGCCCCGGATAGCGGGCTCCCGTCCCTGGCCTCCGACAGCCCGACCGCTCCCTCGGCTGCTGCCTCCATTCAGCCTCCCGGAGGAAAAACAGGCAAGCCCTCCTGATGAAAGACCCACAGCGGCGGCGCGATCCCGGTGAGAGGACGGAGGAGAGTGTGGCTCGGTGCTCAAACGCAGGAGTGTGTGATAGTTATCCGCAGCGGTCCCTTCATCTGTGCGGTGTTTCCTCACGACGGCGGAGCAGCGTCCGTCCGCTCCTCTCAGGTCGACTGCACCGCACTTGCTGCCGCTTCTGCCGCCGCTGCCGCTGCTGCCTGGGTTTTAGTGCCGGACACCGCGGCGCCCTCTGCAGCAGGCTGCGGGAGCTGCAGCCAGGAGCTCAGCGCGTCCTGTCGGAGGCTCTGAATCACACGCAGAGGTCAGCTTCAAGTGATGGAGTCTGAGTGGTTGCCATTACATTTACGCAAGCTCTTAATCTGTCTGCTGAGTCAACAGCTCGCTGTCATATATTTTGCTTTATTTGTCTCCAAAAGCTTAAACAGAGACAGAAAAGTAGCTGTCAGCTGGAGAGATGGTTTACTGGTTAATTGGGTCATAAAAAAAAAAACCCACGCATCTTAATTACACAGTGTTGTATATCAGTTTCAAATTTATATTAACTGGGTCTTCAACAGGAGGTGCAGGACCCCTAGTGGGGTCCTCAGAGTTACTGCAGGAGGGCCACCAAATTATTGTTTAACAGTTTTTACCCCAAAGCCATTATTGAAGAACGCTGCACAGCCAGTAATATTTAATATTGATTCATTTTATGTGCAATAATTCTGACTTATTTTATGTTCACTGCTTATGTGTGCAGTGTGAAATGAATGATCTTTATCTTATCTCCTTTCATAATGAGATCTGTTTTATCCTGTGCATTGCATTTTGTTGTATTTATTTACAGTTCAAATAAAAAAAGGAATTGAATTGTTTGACCATTTTTTTAAGTGTTTCTTTTTTTAATATAAACATTAGAATATGTCTGAAAATGCACATGAACATGAACCCTAACATATTTTGCAACAACCTGCAAAGTGGAGACCATCACAGAGAGATGCCTGACGAGCAAGATGCAGGGCATACTAGACTGTGATAATCATCCACTGCACTGCATCTTGGCTGGACAGAAAAGCATCGTCTCCTGTCACTGCGGTGCAGGACTGAGAGGCTCAGGAGGTCCTTCATCCCGACAGCCATCAGACCCTTCAACGCCTTGGTTGCGGGAGGGAGCACATAGCTCATTTCCCACTACATCTGCACACCCTCCTGCACTTTTGCACTTTGTACTTTTCGGATTGTGCACACTGTTTACATGTAGATTATTTTTTATTTTTATCTTACCTTATTTTACTTTTATATTCATGTTTATATTACCCGTTCTTGTACTCTTTTATGTGCCACTGGACATGACAATTTCCCTATGGGGATAAATAAAGTACCTATCTATCTATCTATCTATCTATCTATCTAATTAGAGGTCATTCATACTACCAGATTCCTGTACATTGCACTTGGTGTAATCTCTTCACGATAGCAACATGCAGTTTGACTAAACCCTTGAAGTACTATTTCCTTCAGCCATTATTGTACATGCAGAGCAGAAACTGACACTATTAGACACACTATTGACAGGCATCTGTATCTAGGTAGAGTATTTCTCAGATGGAATCTACTTTTATGGATTTATGAAGCTGCTTGAAAGGATGCGTTACAGATCTAGACCTGTGGTCCCCAGCTTTTTTTTCTTGTGATTCTTTAACACAAAGCCACATCTTCTTGTGACCCCTTGTTACATGTCTGTGAGCTCTGAGCAGTTCAACATTTAATTGATTATTATGATATCATTGGCGAGGAGAGGTTCAATTCATTTACTGTATACGTGACTACAGTTTATATATTATAGTCTAAATTTAATTGTATTTTTCTTAGTCGAAATGTCAAACTAATCTGCAGCCTGAAGCTGATATGGCCTTCTGCCTGACAACCTCCATCTGCCTGATTCAGTATGTTATTTCCATGGTGTGGGAAAGTTCTATCAATATTTGAACATGAGCTACTCTCTCTGAAAGCCTGACATGAGAGGAATAAGTCTCAAACTTGTGATGTAGTATAAAGTCTGGAGCAAATGGCAACCTCCAGGACTGAGAGCTGAAGCCAGTGTGGATGTGCCAAGAACTGCAGTTCATCAGATGGCCACTTGAGGCTCCAAAACAGAGTAAACTCCAATGGACACCCATGATAACATCCTGCCTTTTACTGCATCAATAATCATGTTTGCAGCCTGGTACAAAAAAAGTTTTGGTCTTTTAGCTAATTTCAACATTCATGCCAACTGTACAAGGAGTTTAATTTTCCATAACTTGTTTTATTTAGGCACAAAGTTATGCAAATTTAAGGGTGGAGCCGCCTGAGTGACACTGTGGGATCAACACTTTGCTCCTACACAGCTCCACCTTCTCATCCAAACAGCGAATGGGAGTCTGATTTTTTGGACCCAGTTGGTTTTCTTTTTTTATATATATATCCAAATGAGCTTTAGTCTATTCTAACATTCTCAGATGTGAAACATAAAATACACCCAGATACTCAGACCATTGTGCTGGGTGCTCTCAGTGACTATAACATCTTTCATCATGTATGGAGCAGCTCTACGTGATGACAAATTTGAGTTTAAGAGCTCTAGTTCTTTATTTGGGAGAGTTGTTCATGTTTGCTAATATTTTTGGACTGTCTTAGACCATATGAATAACATGTATTACTATTAAAAATAGTTGTACTTTCCCTTTAATATGCAATGGAATTTTATACTATATATGTAGTCGGGGGCTCTTGCTCTGCCTCTCTTTCAGCTTCAGGGTCCTTGGCCTGAAAAACATTGAAGACCCCTCGTCTAACTTGTTCATATGTGTCTCTACAACCATCTCCACTGTGCTTACCTCTCTACAAAACATAACTGTGTCTGTCTTCTACCTATTGAGTTGATAAACTGTATAAATCCAATGTCCAAAAGAAAAGACTGGGACATAAAACATTTCTCTGCCCAGAAGAACAAATCTCACAGTCTCATTTTAGGCTCCAGCGCTCACTCATGAACGGTTTTCTGACACACACTTGCATTTTTCAGTACGACAGAAATGGATTTTCTGTCTTTCCCTCCGTCTCCATTTCCATTACACAGAGAGAAAAATCATTGTGCACAACAATAGCTCAAAACACAAACACATCTATTCTACAAGCAGCACCAATCTAACACAATACAATAAAATGTAACACGTCGGTTTTCCTGACAGACAATAAACATCACAGACAAAAATATCATTAGCACAAAATCTTAGTGCGTTTTATTATGAAAACAATGCCACACATTAATCTGTTAAAAGAGTTAATGATCGATTTAGGGCTCATTTCTCATTCTCTCCACAGAACCAAGTGGATACAAGCTTGGTAATCCTCCCAGGAGGTTTGCACGCCATTTTCATCAGGTCTGCTCCGCCCGGCATGCGGGTTTATGAGCAGACCGTCACTGGTCTGGGGTGGACTCAGGCTGTATCCACTGGTGCTTGGAGAGGCAGAGAAAGGAGCTACAAGGGTGATGGGAAGACAAAATGGTGGCATCACTCATCAGGTAGGTGTTTACAGGTATCTGGGAAGATCCTTCTCCACCACCTGGAAAGCAAGCAAGAGTAAGAGTTGACATCAGCTGGAGTGACATAACAATACACACAAAGTATGTGAAGTTACAATGTTGACTGATGCATAGATAATGGTGACTATACTCATCGACTTTATTTGTGATCTATCAGCGTGTAACCGTAAATATCAATAAAAATGCACTGATTTTGTGAACTATGAACCACAGATAATGCCCCTTTGTTTCTCCAACTTGTTCACCATGTGCACAGTGTCATATCTGCATGATTTCACATTGTGACAGCAGAAGGAAAGGTTTGCACAAAAACAGGAAAAGCTCCTCCCAGAGTCACCAGGCCGCTGAAGGCAAATAATTACACAGCCACATGGGAAAGATAAAAATAAACGGACACACAAAGTGTGCTGCGGTCCATATTCACTTCAGTGTCTGTGGTAAAGTAACATGTTTGTACATACGCTGGGATCATCCAGGGGTCCGTATCTCTTCACCACCTGACCCTGTCTGTCGATCAAAAACTAGAGAGAGAGGAACAAGAGAGAATTCAAATACAGTGAGCATGAAACAAAAAACTATTTTTAGTTTTAGAATGAAACATTCTGTGGCTGAAACCAGAGGTGCAACTACTAAGCAAATGGAGGGACACAATTAAAATCTTAAAATGGAGATAAAAAACCACAGGATTGGGAATCCGTTTAAAGTGTTTGATGTGAGATGGAAAAAATACAGGAAAAAAAACTATATCCCAAACCCATTTCCTGACCTGTTTTTACTTCATTTTAACATATTTAACAACAACAACAATAATGATAATGTTAATAATAATAATAATAATAATAATACTTATTATTGTTATAATTATTATTATTGTTGTTATTTATATCCTATATCCCCAACCTTTTTCTTAATCTAATTCTATTTTTTTGTAATATATTAGATTTGTTAGATATTATTACAATATCATTATTATTATTATTATTATTATTATTAGCATTATTATTTTATTACTATTACTATCATTATCATTATTATTAGCATTATGATAACAATGATTATTATTATTATTATTATAAAAATAAAAAACTATATCCCCAACCTATTTCTTAATCTAATTCTATTTTTTGTTTTAACTATTTTATAAAATAATAAATAATCATAATAATATTTTTATTACTATCATCATCATCATCATCATTATTATTATTATTATTATTATTATTATTATTATTATCATTATAATAAAAATGATTATTATTGTTATTATAAAAATTAAACACTATATCCCAAACCTATATCTTTTATTTTTTACTTATTAATTATCATTATTATTAATAATAATATATTATTAATAATCATGATAGTAATAGCAATAGTAATAATAATAATAATAATAATAATAATAATGATAATAATAACAACAATAATAATAATAATTTCATTATTATTTCCTGATACTTCATCAAATGTAAGTGTGTATTTAGTTATTAATATTAATTAACATTACTTCTTTTAATGTTATTAGTACTATTATTATTTTATTTCCTTTTGATATGTAGGGATTGTAGGTTGGGGTGGGAGGGATATACAGAATTGTTAAAAAAAAATGATACCTGCTTTTTTATTTATTTATTTATTTTTCTTTGAGAAGTAATTAATATAAGGGATAATAATTTAACAAATAATAATGATGACGCACAATAATACAGGAATAGATGATCAGTAGTAAGGTCTATTATTTTACAGTAGACAATAAATAACTGTTAAAAAACATTTACCTTGGTGAAATTCCACTTGATGCTACTACAGGCATAAAAACAAATCACACGTTAGGAAATAGTTACTGAGCAAACGTTATGATCATCATTAGTTGACTGAATAAAGGATCAGGATCTAATTCAACACAAGTATCATGTAATTATAGTGGCAATATATCGGTTATAATATCACCACTTACTTTCCAAAGAGGCCGCTCCCCCTGGGCTGCTCTTTCAGCCACTTCCACAGAGGAAGAGCACTGGCCCCGTTCACATCGATCTTACCGAACATGTCAAACTGAGCGTTGTAGCTCTGGGCGAAGTTCTTGATCTGAGCCTCAGTGCCCGGCTCCTTCGAAGTAAAACAAGTTCAGAGAGATAATGTCACTGGTAAGTGCATGTTTGCAAATATGGTTATTAAATGCTGTGTGAATAAACTCGTCCATATGTATCAGTAAAGAGTACACTGTAAGGTCTTGTCTGGACTCTTCTATAGTTTGATCTTGTTCTTTCACATCCCTGGTGATATGACATTCTCACATCAAAAGCTCGGACCTGCAGGGGCAGTGTCCTTTATTAAAACACCCATGTGTTACATACCTGGTTCCCAAACTGGTTAGAAGGGAAGGCAAGGATGCGTAAACCACTCTCAGCGTACTTGGCATGCATCTCCGCAAACTGAGAGTAGTTTATTGGGGTTTTGCCTCATTTAGAGGCAACGTTGGTGATGATGACAACATTCCCCCTGTGGACAGAAACACATTTTAGTGATGGCAGGCTTACGTCATGGGATTCTGCAGCAAAGTCAGGGTTAGGGTGTGTGTTACCTGTATTTTTCTAGGGAAACCAAATTGCCATCAATATCCAGTGCTGAGAAGTCATAGATAGACGTGGCCGTCTGCCAATCCTCTGTCTGAGCAGACTGTGAGGGGAAGGAAAGACAACTTGGAGCTTACTTTCATCCAGCATAATGAAAAATAGATAAGAAGAAGTACATGCTGCAGCAGATATACACATTTCCCCTAAAAATGTATCTTTTAAGACAGTAAAAAATGTTGAATCTCCTCTGTTTGCACCTCATTTAACAATATACATGAATATCTTATGGAATAAAAGCATCAAACAAAGCATAAAACAAATGAAAATGAAAATAAAGACCACGTCAAATGATTAATTCAACTTCAGTTTCAGTTCTACTCTCATTTTTCTTACCACAGCCTGCAGCAGGACAGAGAGAAAGACAGTGGACCCTATCAGACGCATGACTGCCCTTCAGTAAGGTCCTCTGAAGGCAGCGAGTGATCAAATCTGTAACCTCCTGAGTGGCTCCAGCTACACCCTCACTCTCAGATCACAATCCTACCACTGACACAGCACTCGATCCAGTGTTCTCATGTAAAGGCAGCAGGTGATCATTAACAGAATTGATAGGCTGTGATTTTCCAATAGGTCCCTCTCTGCTGCTGACTAACAAATCCACATCATAGCTGCACATGAACTACAGTCCACAGTCCACGATATTATCACAACCCCATCAACAAGTTCTCTCCTTATAAAAGCACAAAAATTAGGCCGTGTGTGGCTGAGCCTCATGTGGCTGGGGTAAAGGGCAACTGTCTGAAGAAACACTTATAAACTCCTTATGTAATGGGATTAATATCAGACTGAAAACCAAAATAATCACATCAGTGAATCAGCACATGCAATAATCTCATGAATCTCAAAGTCACCAACACTGAGCCCAGTTTATTATATCATCTAATTTTAATCCGGGAAAACAACAGGGTTGGTGTTTCAGGCAATTACAAAATGTTTGTCTATAATTTCTGATCTCCAGCAGCTCTGTACCTGCCCATGGACTTCTCAGGAAAATCTAGGCTGCAATTAAAATCTGGTCACACCAGCAGACCCAGTAGACAAAGCTGTAATTAGGCAACAAACTGAACTGATTAGGTTATTACACAATTTTCTGGCTGCGTGTGAACCAAGTGTCATGGCTTGGCTTTGACAACACGTTACACCCAATTCCATGAAATCTTTATTATCTGTATGATTCAAATGTACAGTTAAGTAGCCAAAAATATAGGCTATGTTAATGAAAATGGCAGATGAACTATATTTTGAGTACTACTGTAACTAGTACATTTATTCCAGTAACTTAAATAAACTTCAATTGAGTACCTCCATTTTTAGACAATTTCAGGACACAGTTACACACATTCAGACCTACTTTTCATGTTGAGTTCCTCATTTATTGACAATATTAATATTCTTTTATGGTTGTTGCATAAAGGATGCTGCTCAGATACAAACTAATTTTCATTGCTTATGTAATTAAATTTCAGCTGTAACAGCCACTGACCTTGTGTTGTAAAAGCTATCAATGACTGTACATGATGTCTTTCTCAGACTGATAAGCCTGTCAGCTGATAGCAGCAGCAGGCAGATGCGGGTACTGCTGCACAAATATCCTTTCTTACAAACCACTCTCATGTGTACCTTTGTACTATTTGTCAACACTGCAGCACCCTGAATTTACTAATATGCAGAAACATGCGGAAGTGCCTGTGTAGTGTTTATAGGTTTGTTATGCAAAGGCACGAGGATACAGACGATCACATCAACAAATAACAGCACTCAGAATTATTCATATGCAGAATTTATAACGGATGAACAGCAGTTGTTGGAGCTGCACTTGCAAACATCGCTGTTACGGAAATGAGAAATCACAGGAGCAGCACCACACCACACACACCGAGGCATTACAATGGAGCTTTACGTTACCGTTGGGGATAAAACAAAGCACAGTACCATCGCCAGGAGCGCTCCACTGCTCGCCACAGCCCCAAATGTCAAAATTACATATAAAGGCCTCATTTTTATTTTAGAAGAGGCCACATACATCCTAATGAATAGCTACATTGAGGCTGCTGACTCCGCCCTGCAGTTTGTTGTGAAACTGCGTTTGGTGTGAATACAACCATTCGTGTAAATTATTATTAATTTAATAATTATTATTATCACCGCTGTTGTTATAATAATGACGATAATGTTAGTATAACAATTACAATACGGAGAATAATAATAATAATTAATATTATAAAAAGCTTTTATAAAACTCCACCCACACGCTACGTCATCAACCTGCGTCGCAACCGGTCGCAACAAACGGAAACGTGCGTCGCGCCGTTAACAGCATCCGTGCTGATAAATCAACAAAAGACATAAACTCAGAGTTAAATCCAGAGCAAGTGGGACATTTGAGGCGATATGGATGACGAAGAGGAAACATACAGACTATGGAAGATTCGTAAAACCATCATGCAGGTGCGTTCCGTTTAAATGGTTTTTTTTTTTTTTAGCTTGCTAGCTTAGCATGTACCTTAGCTTAACCGGCGGCTCCGCTCTGTGATGTTGGACACACACTGTAATGTTGATACTGCCATCAGTGTAGGGCAATTTATTGGCAAGCAGTTTGCCTCTAGCTGATTTTGTCAGGGTAATTTAACAGCAGCTGATTATAGGGAAGTGCCACTCCCTTTGCAGAAGGAAGAAGAAAGCTCTTTTTAAACAATGTTTTTATTAAGATTTTCGCACATCAGTGAAAAATACAATAAAAGCCGGATACATACACGAATAGAAAACACTCCAACGAGCTAAAGGCTGACATAGAAATGGGTAATTACATAAACCATGCAATCAACGAGAAATAAAGGTACAAAAAATGATTCACTCTTGTTATAAATTGTTTTGTTTTACCTCCAACAGTGTATATATGTCTCTATATAAGCTCTCTAAAAGTCAGATAGGTTTCAGTCGTAAGCTTCAGACTTAAGCTCCCAGGGAGCATTTGCATATATTTTCCATAAGAGAGCAGTTATTCTCTTGATCTTAAGAAGTCCAAAGTCTTCGCTTGGATGGGGAACATTCTTACCCACCGTCCACCCACCATACTTTGCAGGACAAGTTAATGTCGGTTGAGCTTTTCAGTCTGCAAACCTATACAGTTGCCGTACACTAGGAGATTTTAAACCTTAAATAAAGACCTATTTTCAACCTTAAAGACAGATAAAGTACATCCACACACTGCCTTGTAATTGTTGTTAGAGACGGTTTACAGGCTGGGAGTCGAGAGGTGCCCGACAGATCTCGTCTCTTTGAGTTTGCTTTTAAAGATTCTGGTTTGTCCTGTACATTCGCTGACTTAATGATATCATCTTTAAATTCTCAGCTGTGCCATGATAGAGGCTACCTGGTGACACAGGATGAGTTGGACCAGACACTGGACGAGTTCAAGAGTCAGTTTGGAGACAAGCCCAGCGAGGGTCGCCCCAGACGCACAGACCTCACTGTGCTGGTGGCGCACAACGATGACCCGACTGACCAGATGTTTGTTTTCTTTCCAGGTAGGTGTACACCCGTTATTGGACGCACCAACATGCCTTTATAGAGATACACTCACTGTCCTAGGACTTAAGATGTGTCCCGTATATTATTTTAAATGGTGAGCGTTTGATGTATGGCTGTGCCTGTGACACGTGGATCTTAATTTTCACTTCTCAGAGGAGCCCAAGGTGGGAATCAAGACGATTAAGATGTACTGTCAGAGGATGCAGGAGGAGAACATCACACGAGCCATCATTGTTGTTCAAATGGGCATGACACCGTCAGCCAAACAGGTAAACATCTGTCATATTTAACAAACCAGCACAAAGTGTATATGAAAAAGATAAAGCATGTGATTTCTGAAAGTTTCCTGCAATGATTCTGTCATTATCTCGTTGTTATTTCACGTTCTCTCCGTTTTGAATCTTTCCCTTTTGGAAAACACACTTAATGAAATGTCTCCTTACAGTCTCTCGTCGACATGGCACCCAAATACATATTGGAACAGTTTCTACAACAGGAGCTGCTTATTAACATCACAGAACACGAGGTAAACAACAGACTCATAGGTCTTCTTTATTAAATCCAATCGACACTACGTTTTTAAAATGTTCTCACAGACAATGCCTCAGATGTAGAATTCCATTTTTGTTTTTGATGCATTTTTTCTGTCTTTCTTCCAGCTTGTTCCAGAGCACATTGTCATGACAAAAGAGGAAGTGACTGAACTTCTGGCAAGATAGTATCCTTAAAACACATTGAAATGTTAAAGTAACTGAATTTGAAAATGTTTAAATGAGACGTGCCTGCTGAAAAATGCACTTGGTCATCTTCAGGCGATTCACTGTTTATAGTTAAGTATAAAATAGCAGGTGAATTAGCTGAAGACCACCGTCGAGCTGTATTTGGTGTCTTTTTGAGGCTCAGCTTTTCATGAAAATATATTTGTTATCCTCGCTTAACATTTTTATCACAGTAAATTGAAGGAAAGTCAGCTGCCTAGGATCCAGGCTGGGGACCCTGTGGCTCGCTACTTTGGCTTGAAAAGAGGACAGGTAACACATCTGAGGATGATAATGCATACGATTATTACTAATACAAGGGTGCACGGTGCTGTGCTTTTGATCTTGGGTTAATCCTCTGATAAGCTGCTTTTCAGTAAAGGAGTGTGATCGCTCAAACAGTTTCAGACCCATTTTGTTACAAGACATGATGTTTTAAAGACATTCCATCTCATTATGCTTTGGGTCTTATTAGGACTTGTAGCAATGTTATGTGCTTAAACTATTTCAGCAGCTGTAATTTGAATGAACCTCGACCAGTATTCAAATACAAGACACTTTTATTCAAAGTGCTCTGTCGCTCCAGTAATTCATGTCCAGTTCTGCTTTTCTGACTACAACTTCTTCAGGTGGTAAAGATCATCAGACCCAGTGAAACAGCCGGGAGGTACATCACATACAGACTGGTGCAGTGACACACAGGTGAGTGTGTTATTTTTATTAAAGGATGAGACAGTCACGCTGATAAAATTTAGCCTGTGATATTAAGTGCATAGATATTTCTGCACAGGGTAAAACATTAATAGCTAAACGTTCTAACATTTATTTCCTGAAGTTGGGACCGACCTGGGATTTACAGCAGGTTTTTGTTTTTGTTTTTTTAAATGCAGCAAAAGCCAGTATTTCTAAACTAATAGCCATCAACATGAACAGGTTCACCCTCAGTTTGTGCTACATGCATGTGCAATTTGTTTGTACTTTACAGTTACAGTATTTGCCAAAAAAAAAAGCGAGCAAGCATATCAAAGTTTGAGTTACTGTATGTGCAGATGATTTGACTGAAGATTAACAAAAGCACTGCTGCACTCTGCACCTACATGTTCTTGAGATTCCCTGTAAAACTTTTTTTTAAAGATAGTTTTCTCACTGTTTTTGCATTCACTATTTAATTTTACATGCCTTTGGCTTCTTCGATCCATGCTTGCAAATGGCAGCACAGAGGCGGCATCTGTTACAGATATACATCAGAGCTGATTGTTGATTGAAGAGTTGTGTTAGATGCTTTCCTTCTGTTTAACACTGTCAATCCAGTGGAGTGTTGGGTTAACTGTTTTTTTTAAAGAAGGTGTTAGAAATGCATGAACCCAATGAAAAAGTGTGAACACTTTTGCAAGAGAAGACTTAACATTTCCCAGCTCCCTGTAGTTAGTCGGGGGAAATCTGCTGCTCACACACAGACTGGGAATTGATCAATTCATGTTCCATAGATAGGGTTAAAGTTAGCAACACATACAGCTCTACAGTGAGATATTTGTGTGATTTAAACAGCTGTCTGTGCAGATTACACTTTACTGAACTTGATAGAAATAGACTCAGGGGGTCTATGGTTGCCAAGTAGACAACTTAAAACCTTTTGTAGAAGAATTATGCACAACTGTTTAATTTCTATCGAACAATACTTATAAAACGTGTCGAGCACCCTGCCATAAATAAGGCTTTATGGTGTTGTAAGGTGATGATGAAGATCAAGTGGATCCCAGTTCATTAAGTGCATCTTAGCAGTCAAGAAACACTTTAATAAAATGTACTTTCTATGTTTTACTTTCCAGATACATTTCTGGATCAACATTTAGGAGGAGCTGTGAAGGACACAGACGACGTTCCATCTCTCATCAATCATCCCTTGATTATTCTTTTGCTTCTGACTTGTGTTTAAATTAGTTTTCTTGTATTTACTGATTTTGTAAAATAAACTATTCAAAAAGAAGATTGTTTCCTCAAGATGATTTAGTCGCATAGTCTCACACCCTTTGTGTATATTTAATAAGCAACTAGAGGTTTTTAATTTAAAGCAGGACACAACTGATAATTCAATCTACATCGTGCCGTAATGGTTTTAGAAGCCTACCTTCTTTTTCCTTTTGAAAGGCATGCTGAAGCTGCTGGAGACAAAGGCTGCTGGAACTGTCACAGCTATAAAACCACCACCTACTGTAGTGAACTGTTCCTCTAGTGCCCTTCCCTAAACCAGGGAAGTGAATACATTTGCACTGAATTATCGGCAGTGACAGTATGTACACTCATTCTGTTCCTGCTCACCTTTCAGTTTACTCTTCCTCAATTTGCCTTTACCTGCACGACCTGTAACATACACAAACATGATGTTAAAACAAGGCTGTAGATGGAATAACAGAACCTGAACAATATTAAAATAAAATGTTTATTAAAATAGACGAAACATTCTCAACAGAGCAATACAGGCAACATTTATAAGAGACTGCTAAATTTATTTTTTAAATGTTAGTGCTGAAATAAAACCAGCAGCACTGAAGGGGATTTGCTTTAAAATTCTGCACAGTCCGTTCAGATATGACTCGCAACCCACTTTCCCTCAAGCTTGAAAGAGCAACCAGATAAACAGTTTAAAATACAAACTGACCCATATTACATTTGAGTCAAAAACCTCTTGAAATGACAGCAGTGACTGCATCACACAGCAGAAAGCGTGCAGACGTTCGGATAGATCGATACAGCTGCAAACACCTAAATACATTAAAAACTTGAATCTTGATGTACATAATATAATGGCCCTCTCAGGTGCAGGTTGTACTGGATTTTAATGAATAAAAACCAGATCAATCATTCTATCACTCAACACACACAATGATTTTTAATAATGACATCAGACAAACTCTGGCTCACTGTCCCTGTTTCTAGTCAAGGGCAACTTCTTCCCACACAGACGTGCCAGTGGGAGACCTGACAAGCTCAACACGGGGGAGCACGGGTAGTTGTTGTTGGACTGGTTCACATTCAGCTCAGCCAGAGAGGCACTCAGGTCCTGCTCTGCCCCTGTGTCGTCATCTGGGGGCCCGTTGTCTGGCAGCGCGGGGGGCTCTGCTCCGCTGGGGGTCGTTGTGGTGGTCCGGATCTGCGTCTTGTTCCGGGTCGGTTTGGACTGCCGACTGGCTGGACAGGTCCAGACTGTCCCTGTAGCTCAGCTGGTCATCGTCCATGCTCACCTCACTCTCCTGCTTCACCAGGCTGAGGCTGTGTGCAGTCCTCTGACCGCTCTCGTCCGGCTCGGAGTCGGAGTCGGGGAGCTGCTCGTTGGATCCAAGCGACCCTAAAGAACTTTCTAAATGGGGATAAAGAGGCCAGTGGTTATACAGGGGTGAAAAAAACACAGCTGGGTGCAGTTTAACAAAGGTACAGTCCGCCCCAAAATCAAGAATACATATCGTTCCTCTAACCTGTCCTGCTGGTTATGAATCTATATGCTTTGGTCTAAGTTGCCGAGTGTTGGAGATATTGGCCGTAGAGATGTCTGCCTTCTCTCCGGTATAAAATAACTAGATGTCTCAGATCAGCTTGTGGTGCTCAGAGTGGCAAAAAAGACATTTGAGAAACTCAACAGCAATGTGTCTTTCTAGAACTCATGACCCGGACACTCAAGATAATCCACAGATCGTGTTGTGAGGAGTGAGGTGAGGTGAGGTGTATTACACACTGTCAGGGGTAAATCATGGACATTAAGGGTCACTCCTGGGTAAGATAAGTGATAACAGGCGGGACAAAGGACGATCTGTAACGCTTCGTGCAACATTTAGGGAGACAAAACCTTTGCCCTGATGGAAGCATCTGAAACTCAACAGAGGGGATGTTGAGAGTCTGAGACAATAGACAAAGCTTAAGAAGTGACCCTCTCTTCATACAGATGCTGGAGGTTATTGAAAGCAAGAGAGAACCATGAACCCTCTTGCTGTGAGGCGACAGTGCTAACCACCATGCCACCGCTAAACCAGCAGACAAAGTTAAAAGAACGAACGGACTCAATAAAAGCAGAATATAACAGTTTCATGATTGTCCTATTAATATTGACACTACTCAGCTTCGCAGCAAGTGCTGGTTTGCCTTCATAGATGCCGTCAGTGTTCACGTCAATTTGATACATGCAGGAACTATTTTCTTTATCCTAACTATACTTTCCAACTCTATCACCACGCGGAAGGAGGAGTGCATCTACTCATGGACGAGAGTTTCGTCCTTGACTGAGCTGTAACTTAAGCTACCTCAGTGGTGCTGGGTGAGCACCCTTACGTCTGCGCAGTGATAAGGTTGAAAGAAAATCCTACATGAAACTGCTCACAACAAGGTCTGTGGATTATCTTGAGTAACTGCGTCATGATTTCTGGAATTTTTTTGGTGCTTTGAGGACCACAAGCCGAGTGTCATCTAGTTCCATTATATTCAAGAGTAGGCAGACATCTCTACAGACGATATCACCAACACTTAAAAATAGAATTGAAAAATAGCACTACAGGTCGGAGGGAAAATATATAGTTTTGATTTTGTGGTGAACTGTCCCTTTAAGGTCAAATCAAGTCAGGTGATATCTGTATTCCTGTTACTGTGCTTTTAAATCCCATAAAGCTACTGGGAGTTACAGGAACATGAGTGATTAACGCTCTTAAAAAAAGGAAGTTAGTTCACATTTACATTAACGACAGTACTACACAACCTCGGCTTTATAAAAACTCACCGCATCCCTCCTCCATCTTGTCAGAGTCTGGTTTGTTTGGCTCCTCTCGGCCTCCATCATCCTCTCCATCAGCGGAGCTCCCTATCTTTTCATCTGCAATACTCCCCTGCACCAGGAGGGAGAGGAAATGAAGAGACTGTTATCAAGAAAAACTTCGTGACAGTGTTGTTGCAACTTGTTTTTTTATGACAGACAGTACATCAAACATGCAAACCAGGAGGCAAAAGCTGTAGTCAAATGATGTGAGACTGCAGATCATAAGTCTGGATGAACAGATGATGTGCTGACACTTTAGAGGTTGTTGTTTAGAGGCTCTTGCCTTTATCAGGATGAGATCCACCACGTTTTGTTTATGCTTGTAAACTAATGGCAGCTCTTCTTTAAAACCATGTTTCATTTGTTTAAGTTGAATTTCTTTGTGGTGAACTGACATTTTGCTGAATGAGGACTCCTAAGGGTCACAGTTCTCTTCAACTTCTCATTAAACAAGCAGAAAGTCTTTAAATTAAAGACTTTAGTAACAAGCCAACCCACACACCTTAAGAAGACATTTAATTAGTGGTTATAAGTATGTATTTGTTACTAGATTAAAAGTTAATAGCCATGCTAGCAGCTGTGTGAGGCTGTACTTAGGCACGGTGGTGCATTGAGCTATACGCTAACACCAGTATGTTCACAATAACAAGCTGATGTTGAGCAGGTTTAATTGTTTTTTATGGCCACCATCTTAGTTTGGCTTGTTAGCATGTTAACGTTTGCTAATGAGCACTAGAAATGAACTGCAGCTGAAGCTTGGTGGAGTTTCAACTAGGGATGTTCGATATTGGCTTTTTTACCGATATCCGATATACCGATATTGTCCAACTCTTAATTTCCGATACCGATATCAACTGATACCGATATATGCGGGGTTCCCCCCCTCTCAGAAAAAAAAAATAAAAAGAAAACTAAATCATTTTAGGTAACTAACTTTACACATATTACAAACAAACAAAGATATCTCAAAAACTATACACCACATCTCTCATATTTTGACATTTTGAGTAAGAGGAGAAGTAGCTGAAGAGTTTGATATATAATATGTGCATGCTGTGTAAAAGTTGTTTCATTAAAAAAGTAAAAACCGATACCGATAATTTCCAATATTACATTTTAATGCCAATATCGGAGATAATATCGGACATCTCTAGTTTCAACTGATGCACACAAATTAAACCACCACTGTAGCCGGTTCAGTTTAACTGGTGATATGGTGAAATGCAAATATTTGGCTGTGGCGTCCAAAATATACAGGACCATAAGCAGGGTTCCTAACCACATGGAAAATGTGGAGGTCATGCAATTTCACAGTGTCGTTTTCCAGGCCTTGGAAAGTCATAGAATTAGTAAAGTCCTTGAAAGTTTTGAATAGGTCTTTGAATTTTGTTGTGTTTAACGAAACAGAGTAATCTTCTGTGGAAAACCTTCCATAAAGCATATAGTTAGGGCTGGCTCAGGCTTGCCTTGCACCAGCCCCTAGTTAGGCTGACTTAGGCCTAGTCTGCCGGGGGCCCCCTATAATACACCAGGCACCTTCTCTCCTTCTCTCTCTCTCTCATGTCCTGTTACTGCATCTTGCTAACTCGGCCGTACTGCATGTCACTAACTCGACTTCCTCTACGGAGCCTTTGTGCTCCGTTGTCTCGCAGGTTAACTTACATCGCAGCGGTACAAGGGTCCTAAGGACAGAGGGATGTCGTATGCTGTAAAGCCCTGTGAGGCAAATTGTGATTTGTGATATTGGGCTTTATAAATAAAATTGATTGATTGATTGATTGACTTAATTGTCACATAACAATGAATTTATCTTTTGTAGCTGTTGATGTAAATATAAATGTTTAAACTTTTGTCAATATGGAGATGTTATAAGTCGTTAGCTCAGTTGATTTGATTTTACTGAAACCATACTTACCTACATAGGCATTTACTGCATTGTAAGATTTTACAGTGGTAAAATACTACAGTTTCCATGGTGACCATTTGTTTGCTTGTGCTTACGCTTATGACACCTAAGGTCTTTTATGCAATGGTTTAAAGCTATAGTGCGTAACTTCTACATGTCCGTAAATGTCCGTTTCACCCAAGCCACTACTAGAGGAGATGACACAATGCCGATTAAGCCGATTGGCTCCTCTAACATCTCGCCGTATTTTTCAATATATATCATTTTTAGTTTGCGTGTCGACCGGCGACATTCCCGCGCTGGCGCACGGGAAATGAAGGGCAGGGGGAGGAAGAGCGGAGAGTCTCATAGCAAGAGGTAGAGCACAGGTAGAAAGAGAAAGCAACATGGCGGAGGAGCGGCCGAGACACGGTTCAGAAGTGGATCCTACCACAAAGAAAAAGCCTGGCTGTTCGGCTGAAGGTCTGTCGGCAAAGAAGGAAAGTGACCGACGGAGAAGGCAAACAAGGATTTGTATTGGCGTTGCTTTTCGTCGGTGGAGAGCCCTGAAGGAAGAAATTGGGCTGAGGGCAGACACGGATGTTGCCTTGCTGCTGTTGGATAAGTAAGTGACTTGGTTTATAATTACGAGTAGTATGTGTTGCTGTTACATGTACTGGACCTAGTACTTTATTATTTTCTTGGAAATGGTGCCATGAACATAATATAATGTTAGCAGCCTGGTGTTCGCCACGCTGTGTAACGTTGTGTACACGGTGTGAAGCAAGTGTTACTCTGTGTACACGGTGTGAAGCGAGTGTTACTCTGTGTACATGGAAGTGCCGGCTTATTTGTTGTAATAACACCTTATCCGCTGGGGGGCGACAGAAGTTACGCACTATAGCTTTAACCATTTTTAAGGGATTCCTTCAGTATGAGACCAAGATAAAGAGAAAACCTTAAATACTTACATTTTAAGGAAGCCTGAAGAAAAAGACCTGTTTTGTTTAACTGATTGTATTTTAAGAAAGCCTTAACGTGGACTTTAAGGAGAATCTTAATCTAAGGTGTTCTGTGCAACTGGCCCCCACTTTTCGTATTTTTAATCATATTCTAAGTATGACCCAACACGTCCATGTCAACATACAGTTCTGTTACCTTAATTACTTCATAGATTTTTTTTTTCCAAAGACAGTAAACCACTTAAAAAAGGTGCTGAGTGTTCTCATCAGCACTGATGTCACATGGCTACTTTTCATGTATTTGCTAATGCCGTTCTAAAAACACAGTCCTGTTATTTAAATATGAATCATCTTCCAATGTGACCCCTTAAGAAAAAATAAATAAATAAAATAGCCTGCTGGAAAAAAGAAAAAAAATGAGGATTAAATTTGAAACATTCAGATGGTGTGTTGTACCTGCTGAGTGGACGAGGAAGCAGAGTGAGTGGTTTTGTGGGACTGAGAGGTTTTGGACTGGAAGATAGATGAATAGAAGACTATGAGGGCCTCCACGATGCGGGCCTGGTGGGGGTAATCAACCAGAGAGGACAAGGATATCGTGGCTCCGGTCGGACGAGGACGCATCAGAGAGGGACCAAACACAATACCCAGGTTACTGGGACTCATCTTGTTGTCGTCCTCTAACTCTGCAATCCTGCAGGGAGGGAGGCAGTGAAAGATCAACGATAAATTATAGAGTCCTGCCTTTTATAGTCCTGCTGTTCTTTTTTTTTTAAATTACTGACCTCCGGAGGTGGCGAATAATGTAGCGCAGTGTAGCGATGTTAGCCTTGGGCAGCTCCTTCAGAACCTCCTTCAGCTTCTCCACCAGGACCAGGACCTCGGGTTCGGTGTCAGGGCCCAGATCCACCAGCCCCTTACCCGCTGCTGGGGTGGACTCGGCCTCCTCTCCCTCTGGTGTCTCTGCTTCGCTCTGCAGACTCTCCTTCGCCAAACCCATCAGACTGTTGTACAGGCGGAACGGCATGATGGGCTCTGGCAGCTGTCGGTGACGGATACAGGAAGACGTGTTAGAAGAGCTGAATTAGGCAGCATAGGAGCAATGACTACAGGGCAATTTTTATTTTGAGAAACTATATTTAATCAGATAACTAACAGAGGGATTCTTAAAACGCACTAGGGTTCCAACGGTATGAGATTTTCATGTGCTCTGTGTGTACCTGTCTGAGGTAAAGCTTGAGGACGTTGCTGATGTCATGCGGCGAACACTGCGACAGCTCCACCAGCTCCTTGCCGTTCTCAAAGGCCTGACACAGCTTCTCCACACGAGTCTTCACTCCGTTCACTCTGTAGATACCCTGCGAGGAGGAAGCAAACCGTTTAAACACCTCTGCGGAACGGACTCAGACATCCAGCACTCACATTACCACACCGTCGCTTTCTCACCTTCATCTTGAGCGCTCGTCTCTCGATCTCGGAGATACACTTGGTGATGATGAAGGGGATGCCGTCGCTGGCACAGCTCGCTACCTGAGAGAAGTCCCTGCCGAACAGCTGCAGGCGGCCCTGCAGCTTCTTGTGGCCGCACTGGATGGCCAGAGTCTCCAGACAGCGCTTGTGACACGGCAGGAAGCACTGAGGACAGGGAGGAAGGTGTTGACCCCATGATGAGATGCTTTAAAAGCTGCATATTTGTATTCTGAGTCTCTCTCTGCACTCTGGCTGTTAGGAAGACAAGATGAAGGCCTCACCTCTTCGCACTCGGCCCCCTGAAAGTAAACGTAGCTGTCACACTCGCGGCACTTTGCAGGAGTCCGTAGCTTCCTCAGTCGGTGGGTCCTCGCTGCTTTAGACAGGCCGATGTTACGGAAAGGTCGCGTGGACACCACGTCAGGATCCATGCCGTTCATGTCTGGAGACACAAACACACATCATACACACACACTCCAGGAAACTTGTACCAAATTCACAGCCGACATTGCCACAAGTGTATTTTTGTTTTCCTGGTCAGTGATTACGATCTGTAACTCTTACTTGGCGTTTCAAATGAGTTCACATTGCCGTCTTTCTCATCTGCATCCTCATTGGACGACATTGTTCCAGTGGATGACGTCCGAGCGATTTTACTGATGTCACCTAGCATAAATACAGAGTTTAAGTATTATCTCTCACACACATGCTGGGAGGAAGAAAGAAGTGTGTGAGGAACTGAATTAAGCATGAACACACAGCGCACACACACTGAAATTCTCTCTTATGGTTATTTATAAATGAGATATCCTTGTGTGTGTTTCTGTCAGTCTGTCACTCACTTGTGCTGGCAGTAGGTGACTCGAGGCCTCCCTCTCCTCCGACACTGTCGTCACTCACTGTTGAACCCCACGACTTGTGGCCCTGCCCTGGGGACAACCCAGAGACAAGAAAATGTGAATGATCCATGTCAGAACAATGAGTTTACACAGGTTAACAGAGTCATGTTGTTATTTATTTTTAAAATATAAAATGAAAGAGCAACTAAACTTGGATAAAAACAGGCTGGCTGTCTCCATAATAACATTCATCTCTATGAAACTACAGCTCGCTAACAGAGGCAGGCGTCACTTACTCTTACGCTGAGCCTCTGCCTCTCTGTGTTCTGCGGCTGCTGTGTCCGCACTGGTGGCAGGACTGTCTGTGTGGCTCGTCGGCTCCGTGTTGAAGCTGTCATTCCTCGGTCTGTGGCCATGGCTGCAACGTGGAATAATTTAGATAAATAATTTTTTTATCAGAAATTGGAGAAACACACTTATTAGCTGTCTTATTGAGAGTTACGTGAGAAGTTTAATTCCAAACCGCGCCCACCATCAGTACAAGACAAACTCACCTACGCGGCGGTTGTTTGAATGCTGCTACAACTTGATATTGTAGTGAATAAATATGAGACCAACCTGGCAGTAATCCATTTTATTCATTTACTTTAGTCACTGTAAAGGAAGATGTGAAACTCCGAAACTCGGAGCAACCGCATCAACCCCAACTTATGAATTCAAGATGGCTGCCGGTCACATACATAGTGAGTAAACACTCTGCTAAAGTACTTTTTTATTATACAAATTATTAATATTACAAATACGAATTAAACTTTAGGTTGCTGCTGTAAAAAAATGGCTGAAGTGAAATGAACAGACAGTGACAGATGGTGACAAAGTTTTCCTTCGGGGACATAAGTTACACTTGAAAAAGGGCAATATATCGCAATATATTTTATCCCAACACTCAACATATTGAAACATATTTTAAACCACAATAATCCTGTATCATGACTTGATTAATGTGATAATATTGTATCGTGGATCTTCTGCTGATTCCCACCCCTAGTGAGAGTGACATCAATCTTCTCATTTAACTCTCAGCATGAAAGCAAATGAGAATATTTCTTACACGTTTCTTTAAGGTTTAAGGATAATTGTGGCTCTTACTGTGACGATGAGCTGGAGGGACAGTAGTTTTCAAATGCGTATTGTACATTCGGCTGCTCTGGCAGCTGCAGGTCTCGCACGTGGGCAGCGTACTGCTGGCCCGGGTCGTACAGCTTACTGCTCTCACACAGAGTCTGGTAGTGAACAGGCAATGCTACTGTCTGCATGTGCATGAGCTGGTAATACGAGATGGTCGCCTGGTGGAGGGAAGAGGAAGGGAAAGAGCTCAGAATAGAGTATAGAGAGTATATGGCACATTTAGAAAGGAAGCTGACACTATTTTGTAACAGTGAGGTTTGTGTGCGTGCGCGCGTGTGTGTGTTCTGACCGAGCGCAGGGTCTGGTCGCTCTGTTTGATGACGTCCTGCAGTTGTCTCAGCACTGTGACCTTTGTGTGCTCCAGCTCCAGCTGCTGAGTGGTGGCATCTGCTATACATGTCCGGTAGGTGGCCTCCGCCTCGTCTGACTGCACACACACAAACACACACACACATGCAAAAATTTACATCCTGTGTTCTGTTTTTTTTATCAGATTAGACAGATAGATAAATGAAAAGTGTCAAGTTATACGTCTCCCTGTGGCAACAACAAATCGTATTTTAAATTCATGGTGCTAAAGCTCTGAAACAACAGATGCAGCCATAGAGTGCAGTCGCTGATAAGAACCTTGTTGCGAGCCTCCTCCTCTATTCGTTTCTTCTTCTCCACAGACTTCGCAGTCGACCCTCCTCCCTCTTCCTCGGCTCGGCTGGCTGCTGTTTTGGCCTTTTCGTACTCCTCGCAGCGAACCATGTAGGCCTGCTTGGCTTTCCGCAGGTTCACCTCACACTCCATCTAAACAAAGACAAATTTGTTCCTTAACTTCTTACAGATAAATACAACAACTCCCGCGAACATGCTCACATACACACAACAGATCATACCAGTTTTCTCTTCGCTCGAATCCAGTGTTCCTTGATTTCCTTCCGTCTCTTTTCATGCTCCTGTTTACGCTGCATCAGAGGCTGCACAGATCGACACAATGTGCACACAACAAGGTAAAACACTCCAGCGTGAGTGACCGTCGCAGGGTGACTCAAGAAACACCTCACAGAAGTTATAAAGTGTTCACTGCACAACAAACCTGAGTGAAGTTTACCTGGATGAAGGTCTGGCTGTGCAGCGTGTTGCTGGCCTGCTGCAGCCCCACACTCTGCTCCTGGTCCTGCTCCAGAGCCAGAGAGTAGATGGAGAAGAGCGGCATTTGGGGCTGGAGGGAGCGATCACACATGGAAAGAGAGGGTTCAGTATCAAACACAAACAGGGACAAAATGCAGTATTGCTTTAAATCTATCCTACAGTTTAACACTCTGTTTCACAGATGACCAGTGAGAGATATTCAGAGGTAAAATGAAGGCGGCTTACATGTGTTATGCTGTGTTTGCAGGACTGGTATAATCTCTGGAGGCCTTTGGCGAACTCAGTTTCTGGTCAGACAGAGGGAAAGAGAACAATGTGTTTCTGCAGGGGTTTATTTAAATCAGGCTGCAGCTACTGATCTTAAATCACTGATCAATCTATATTTATTCACAATTTATTAATTAGCTTATACAATGACAAAATCACACCAATCACAAATCGCTAAAACCTAAACTTCATATATTTTTCTGCTACAGTCACGTCATGCAAACTCATCAAATTTACAATGATATGAAAGAGTTCAGAAAGCAAAACTTCACATCTTAGAAGTCTTATTTTTACTGCTAAAACACATGATCAAATCTGACCGTTAAGGTCTTTGAGGATTCCATCTGACATTTTGCCAGTAGGCTACCTCTTTGGAATAGAAACTGAACAGGACGCTAGACCCCATGTCTGCAAAGAGGATCAGCATCATATGTAGCAAAGATGCGTATTTTTGCTCAACTGGAACCAGCAAAGACCTCAAAAATTTAATTTGTTCAAATATTGAATGACACAATACAACTGGAACAATACACTTACATATTAAAAAAAAATATGAAAATAAATTTTAAAAAAGAACCATTTCCACTGACTATTACTTTTTATTATTCAATGATATTATTTCATTTTTTTAAAATTATTATTATTATTTATTATTTTTTGGTGGTGTTTGTAAAATATTAAAGAATATTATTAAAAATAAATATTGAAAATAAATAAGTTGAGAAAAAAACATCAATTAATTTCATGTTGATAAACAATTTTTTTAAGGCTGCAATGATTAATCGTTTAGTTGACAACTAATTTGACAATCAATTAATTGGGTTGAGTGATTATTTATGACAAAAAAATTAATATCTTTGGATTGTGGACAAAACAGAACATTTCAGGACGTCATCTTTGGTTTTAGGAAACAATTCTTTAACCATTTTCTGACATTTTGTAACCAAGCAACTAAATCGATTATTCAAAATCTACAGATTTACTGTCCGTGAAAATAACAGTACGATAAATCCGCAGACAGACTAAACCTTTGTCCCTCACACTCACCCAGTGAAGTCCTCTTCTCCACATAGCTCATCAGGTCCTTCATGTACTTGGAAATGGTTTTGGCATAGAGCAGAGCGGAGTCCACCCCTCCCTCACTGTGCTGCAGGATCACATCCACTTCCTCAGCTCTGCCTACGCATCAACACACAAACAGAGGTCACCGCGCAGGAACAAGCGCACTTCGTTGCTGTGACGACGCAAAGTGTTTTGTTGCTGATCATGATTTGTGTGGCAAAAAAGTCTGCAGCCGAGGTGTGAAGACTCAGAGCTGAAGTGACGGTCTCCAACATCCTGTGTTTTATGTCGGTGCTGACTGTGCCACTGCTGTGTTTCACTCAGAGTGGCTGATTCTGTAGTTTTTAATACTTTTTTCTTTGTTTTTTTGTGATAGACTGAGTTTTATGAAGCTCTGAAACACATAGATGTACCACAGTATTTACGTCAGCAGGGGGAGACAGCGTGTGAACAACATGTAATACCTTTCATGATCTGAATAAAGGTTGGATCACTACTGTCAAACGTAAATGGATGACAGAGTACACAAACATATGAAAATGTCATGAAAAAGAAGCATTTTCACAAGATAAAATGAGTGTGAGAGGAAGGACAGAGGTGCAGAAGCATCACAGACAGCAGCCATGAGGGACTGAGAGAGGTCAGAGTGTCTGATTGTCCTACCCATGTCCTGGAGGTCGCTCCTGAACTGTCCCCCGTCCGCTCCCTGGCCTGTCGCAGCGTACAAGTTCTCCATCGACTGCACAGCACAGAGATGATTCATTAGTGACAAACACACACCAAGGCTCGTTGTCATCAACAGAATTTGTTTCTTTTTCTTCATCCAGTGTAAAGTTGGGAGTGGAAATCAGTCTGACTTTCACTCCACTACATTTGAGAGACAAATATTGTGCTGCTGACCCCGACACATATCTATGAAGGCTTCCATTATGGATACTTTGAAGTATCCTTTGAAGCAGCAATATATCTTTATTCTATTGATATCGTGATGCGAGACTAGTGTTACTGGCTTTAAGGGCAGTGGCCTTGTGGTTAACCTGTGAGTGTGTGACATGTACTTCATTGTGTGTATGGAGGGAAGCAGCTGTCTCAAAGTGTCATGATGAAGATGGCTGGTGGCGAAGAGTGATGATAACAGTAGAGTTAAGTGTGGAGATAAGCTCAGGGCTACGGTTCGAGCTCATAGGAAAGGCCATGTTTGTTGCTATGTGGTGAAGACTGCAATAAAGCCATTGTTGTGAACGGCACCCGAACGCGTCGCCATCTTTCCCTCTGAAAAGTGGTGCGGACTGCTAGAAGCTAGATACCAGCTACAAACAATCTTTTCCATATTGCCCAGCCCTACTCTGAAGTCAGCAGGTCACCATCTTTTCTTAAAAAACCTATAGTCAGTTAGTCTTTGTCCTCTTTATGCAGCACTTTGATCGGCTGTAAAACACTACAGGACACAGTAATGTCACCGCTAAAATAAGACAACAAATTACTCTCTCTGTCACAGCTACACATATAAATAAAATTGACATTGTAAAAACGGATCGATTTTTGCAGTCGAGCCCTCAGCTGGTTGAAAGGATTTGGAATCTTCATTGTCTAAAATGTGACGGACTGTATGTTGTGTTCATCACATTAGTAAAAAACAGTCAGTCAGTCAAGGTCAAAGGGCGTGCTGTAGTTTTTGAACACTTGAACTTGAACTTGGCGATGATAATGAAAACTCAACTCCACAACTCGTCAAAAATTAATGTGTTTCAGCAACAAAGCTTTGTTGCTGAAACACATTCGTTTGTATTTGTTTCAACCTGAATAAATATAAGTCAATTTTAGGAGCCCCTCTGTGTGGAGTTTGCATGTTCTCCCCATGTCAGTGTGGGTTTCCTCCAGGTGCTCCAGCTTCCTCCCACAGTCCAAACACATGCAGGTTAATTGGTGACTCTAAATTGTCTGTAGGTGTGAATGTGAATGTGAATGGTTGTCTGTCTCTATGTGTCAGCCCTGTGATAGTCTAGTGACCTGTCCAGGGTGAAACCTGCCTCTCACCCAGTGTCAGCTGGGATCCAGCCCCCCCACGACCCGCAACAAGATAAGCGGTTACGAAAAAATGAATGAATGAACATTAAATCAGTAAATTTATCTGTGAGTGTCAGTGCACTAAGTACAAAAATCTGCCATCCACCCTGAAAAAGCACCTTGAGGTATGTGACATTTGTTAAATTTCAGATAAACATTTTAAACAAAGTTGTCCATGCTCTTGGTAGATGCAGTTTTTTTTTTTTGCTGTGAATGGTCAAATCAGAGTCATTAGGTTCTGTAAATCCACGGTAGCAACAACACAACAATGTCTTGATATTAAAAAGAAAATGAACTTTTAAACACTGAAGTGTTTTTAAAAAACAAGCACTTAAACTCAAGCGGGTTGTCCCACTAATCGGAGGATCAGTGGTTCGACCCCTGGTTCCTCGGGCAAGATACTGGACCCCAAGTTGCTCCTGATGGCTGTTCCATCGCTGTATGACAGCGTGTGAATGGTTACTGAGTAACAGGTGACACCATGTATGGCAGCCTCAGCCACCAGTGTGTGAATGGGTGAATATGACGTAGTGTAGAAGCGCTTTGAGTGGCCAGAGGACTAGAAAGGCTTTATACAACTGCAGTCCATTTACCATTTACCACATGGAGGTGTGTACTGTGTGCAGATGGGAAACACTGTTAGTTGCGTGATAAACTCACCCTGCTCTTCTCAGTGGGCAGCAGTGAGAGCAACGTGCTGCTGTCCACCTCTCCCATCAGCAGCTCGGACACACTGAGGAGAAACACAACACAAACACCTTTACAACAGCAAATAAAGCAGAAGCAGAAATACACTGTATATACATATATATATATATATATATATATATATATATATATATATATATATATATATATATATATATATATACATACACATATTATATATATATATATATATATATATATATATTATATATATATACATATACACATATATATATATATATATATATATATATATATACACATATATATATATATATATATTATATATGAGTCATTAGGTTATATATATATAGAGAGAGTCATTAGGTTAGGTATATATATATATATAATATATATATATATATATATATATATATATATATATATATATATATATATATGTGTGTGTGTATATATAGATATATAGATATATATAATTACAGGTCATGATGGAAATTATGAGGCAGAATTATATCTATACCTGAAAAACAATAATAAGAAATGAAAAAGTACTCAGATACCTGTAGACACCCTGAGAAAGGTTTTTTTAGACCCGTTCAAGACACCTTTACATCAAATTTAGGACAGATTTTTGGACAAACCATGTTTTACTTATTTAAGCACCGCAGGTAAGGAGTGTGTATGTGGGCTTGTGCAGAGGTGAGTGTAAGTGTGAAGTAAAATGACAGTATTATAGTTTAAAGATTTGTAACGTTACATTTAAAAAATGCTTCACTCATTGCCACAAAAAGAAATTAAGATGTAAAAATGAAATTAGATAAAATGTTTGTGGCAGTTTAGACCTCACAAACTCAAGCTTAAGACTATTTTACGACTTTTAAAGCCTTTCTAAAATTGAATTTAAGACTTTTAAAAGGACCTGCAGACACTCTGCTTCTACTTCTGAAATACAACTAGTAGTTTGTTGAATCAAAAAAGTAGACCCAAGAGCTCCCACACACCGTCTGCTACACTTGCAATTTAAGGAAATATGTAGAAAGCAAGAACGTTTCGATGCAGAGACTGTCAGATCATCTTCTTCTACAAGACGATGTTCTTGTTCCCAATATATTTCCTACTATTACAGGTGTTTTTGTTCTATGATAATCGTCCTGTGGTCTTCTCCTACGCACCTGCTGACCCTCAGGTGTGCAAAAGTTTTGCATTTTGAATTCAAAAAGTGAAAAGAAATGATTTCCAACATTGTTTCATTGAAAAAATGAACATTAAACTGAACACAAAAGGCACAAAAAAGAAACCAACATTTTAAAGTGTGGTTTTTTCACACAAAAAAAATCCCCTGAGTGTAATATTGCAGTCTTTCGCAATAGCATTAAAAAAAACAGGATATATTATGTAGCCTGAGGCAGTAATAATAATTTGTGTGTGAAAAAATGGCAGATATAAAGATGCAGAAAAAAAAGAGGAAGGGGCCCTCGCAGCGAGTCTCGGCAGGTACAAACAAACTGGAGACAGGAAGTGACAAACAGTTTAAATTGAGTCACTTTTCTCTACCTGGTCTGATCTCACTCTAAAACATTCATACTGTACGTCAAAGGACTCATTTTATCTTTCCACATATCCCTCATCCAATCAAGAAAAAAACCCTCCTGATGTCTTTCATTTTGTTTCACTCGCCTGCTGAAACACTAAACATACAAGTCTCCATCTTGGTGTTTTTTCGTTCATGACAGAAAAGGAGTCAAACAGAGGAAGAGGGGAGGAGAGAATGAGGAAACAGACACGTCAGGCAGATTTCAACTGTCTCTGCCAGCTCACTTCCTCCTGCAACTCTGTGACAGATGTCTAAACCCTGAAATGGCACAGGCTAACATGTGATAGACTGCTGGTGAAATGTAATCTGATTACACATAAAGCTGACAAACCTCTCTAGTGGAGACTTCCGCTTATCATGACGTTATTTTCAAAGGTTAAAAACATGAAGGTAAAGAAAAAAAAATCTTGGAAAAACAGACGAGATGATTTTATAGTCACGTTCAACAACATGTTTGGTGTCATTCGTCTCAAGTATCTCAACCCAAGGGAACGTTCTCGTGATTTATCGTCTCCTCCATCTGTTGCAATCTGTTCACTAAGCAGCCAGGTAGTCAACAGCATTTTTCAAGTCTTGGTTTTGTGTCATACGGTAGAAGAAAAGAACCACTTCCTGTTTTCAGCTCTGCCTCATGCAAATGTGTCACCATCGCTGCACTTCTCTCTCTGATTCCCAACAACAGTCGACTTTGTACGCATTAACACACACGCATTACACACTACCTGATTCTTCAGTCTGTAAAAGAGGTAATACCCGATTAGACGCGGTTACAGGCCGCTATTGTTCTGGGTCAGTCTTTGTAGCAAGGACAATAAATAAACCAAACACGGGCATTAATCACTGCTGGGTTATTTTTAGGATCAGAAGGTTATAATGTGATAATCAGACATGTAGAGGTGTATCAGACACTCACTTGCTGCTGAAAGCAACGGCGATGGTTTCAATTGCCTTCTCAAAGTCCTTTTTATCTGCCTCGTTAGAAGCCTCATAGTGGAAACCTGTAAAAATCACAACCATGCATCTGCTCAGGTTTCAGTTGTGCTTTAAAATACACTGCTGACAACACACACACCTGCACATCACACCATATATACAGTATCACCAAAGGATGCTGCAGGTCGTTTCTACCTAGTTAAAAAAAAGTAAACATTTGTTTCTACTGAATTTATGTCCATGGCTGAAGGTTTCCCTGCTCATCAGACTGACCTTTGACCTTGGATATGAGCTTGCCGGCAGCAGTGAGGATCTCCACGGTGTTGAGCAGAGGGTAGGTGTTGATGACCTGACGCAGCACCCGCAGGACCTCGCCTAAACACTCGTGAGCCATGGGCCGCTGACCCTCCTTCTTACCTGGACGAGAGGGAGGAAGGAGGAGGATGAGACTGGACAAGAAGAGGGGAGACTGTCTGCACGTTCCAATACCCGTACTGCCACACTACGAAGTGTGGAAGAGATTAAGTGCGTCAAATACAGTTTACCAAAAATGCCCGGATGCTTTTCTGGCTGTTCTGACCCACATTCCTCTGCACAGTGAAAGATTCATCACATCCACTGTCAGAAGACGCAATGATGGATGACAGCGCATTCAGGTGGCTAATGACCACTCATCTTACTATATAATGACGAAAACTCTGTGTGTGTGTCTGTTCCATGTTTTTCTTCTCACTGACTTGGTCAATCCATGTGAAATTTGACACACTGATAGAGGGTCATGGGAGGATGTGAATCGATCTCTTCCTAGGAAGTTTGACCGATCTGCGTGAAACTGGGTGAACATAATCTAGGGACCAATATCTAAAGTTCCCTCTTGGCAAAAGTTGGAAAACTTACTAAAACTGAGCTTCTATAAGGCAATGAATATTGCGGAGGGCGTGGCTCATCACATAAAGGTGTATAACATCTCAAGGGTTTCACCCATCACCACGCAACTTTGTAGGCATATGACCACACATAATCTGAGGGGACCCCTCCATTATTGACCCCATCAAACAAAATGGGGGCGCTAGAGAGCTCATTTCTTATCTGGGCCTAACCGCCATATTGATTTTTACTAAACTTGGTAGATATGTAGAACAGGACGCCTCAAGGTGACTGGAGAAATGTAACTCTAATTGGCAACTGGGTGGCGCTATAACAACAGAAAAATGCTTAAAATGCGACCGATCACTGTGGCTCACTTGACTATTTAATCTGCAATTTCCTATGACCTGTATCCCAAACACACACCATGTGAAACTGTATGTGGGCAACTGTGCACTCAATGGGTAAGGACTAGTTTAGTAATAATGGAAATATTAATTGTTAGATTGAATAAAATAATCATAAATATAACCAACAACAAAAGGGCATGGACTAAGTGTTAAATAACAATGACAGACAAATGTGTTTCTACTATTGTGAATATAATGTGTTTGAATCGACAACGTATGCAGTCATCACTTATTGCAAAATAACAACATAACAACTGAGCTCAGTGAAACGTCATTCTGTTTTATCTCCATGGTAAGGGATGTATGAGTAAGAGGGTCAAAGTTAAGGGTGTAATATTATGGGGAAGTGGTGTGTCCCAGTTGTGTGCATACCGCATGCAACAGTGCGTATTTTTTAGGGGCAGCTGCAGTACATATTAAAATTAAATAGAAACTGTATATGATTGGGAACGCACCCTGTGAGAGGAGCAACAACAGCACTGGTTTTGGTTGTTTCATCCCATGAACTGCGAGGTAAATGGATGCAAACTATTTTCTAGTTAAACCGAATTATTTTTTTTTCAGGGTTTTGCCTTCCTTATAGAACAGCTGAGACAACACTTGTTTTCATACAGGAAACCCTTTAATCAAAGTTAAATTATCATTGTAAAAAACAGAGCTGCACACAGATCCATTCATGATTCTCAGATATCAGAGTGTCCTTATCAGTAATGAAGGGTTCAGTCCATGCTGACAAAGTCATGTAAAATAAAAGAATCCATTAAGTCGTAATGAGAAACTTTCTTGAAATAATGGCTTAAATTTAGGACCTCAGGATAATTAGAAAATGTCTTAAAACTAGTAAAGCAGACTGGCTGCACTCTGGCTGTGACACACCCGCCCAGGCTGACGATGGCCACTCAGACAATTCTTGTATTTCCAGCAGACGTGCCGCAGCACGTTTCAGAAGATACAATATAACTGTGAGGATGAATGTACTTTTAATCACTAAAACACAGCCATAAACCTTTGATCCATGTCAGTCATGAGTGGACTTTGGCAGTATTAACTC
The DNA here is from genome assembly GCA_026686955.1 of Epinephelus cyanopodus. Taxonomy (NCBI): domain Eukaryota; kingdom Metazoa; phylum Chordata; class Actinopteri; order Perciformes; family Serranidae; genus Epinephelus; species Epinephelus cyanopodus. The sequence goes on from CM048920.1 coordinate 10,707,157, forward strand.
TGTCTGAAGGACACAGCACAACAATAAACACGATTATTGCCTTTGTCTGTAAAATATGCCTCGCCCAAAACATGTCACTCTTCTTCTACCATGAGTAAACAAGTAGGCAAATATCAAGGAAAAAGGACCGAATTAACAAAAACTGCTACAAAACCAGGCAAGATGCTACTGAAAGGCTTCCAGTGTGGTGTGACGCCTTGCAGCAGACGGGACAACACCACTGGAATCGGTTCCCTTACAGTCAAGATGATGGAGGAGATAACAGCCAGTCAAGCCAATTTCTGGAAAACTTTTAGCTCTACCGGCCGGTTTAGAGGCGTCAGGAGTCAGCAGTCAAAGTTGTACATGTGCTAAAGGTGGGCAATATGGCCATGAAATAATATCACGATATCAAAGGGTATTTTTTTGAAGATATGACAAATTAGTGAAAAAAGAAATAAAAATGTAAGAATATAGAATCACAACAAAATAAGTGATATAGTTTTACAGTTTGCTTCAAATATTCAGTAAAAACAAACAAAAATAATCTCTCATTTCTTTAGTTTGTAAACAACTGTAACTTAAGGTAAAATTTAGATTCTGTTACAATATTAATAGTTAAACTACATAAAATCTACCAATAATTACACATTTAAACAGCTCCCAAACACAAAAAATGTCCCTGGGATCTATATATATATATAAATCAACAGGTGATTTCCTTGTTTTAGCAAAATCCTAAATGACTGAGTTGTTTTTCCCACCTGGGCCTTTATGCTCTGCCATTTCTCCTCTAATCATCACACTGTAACCTGTGACAGGCTGTTATGATACCACAACTATCACACAGTCAATATATGGAGTTTATTCACGTAGGTTTACATCACCAAAGGTTTATGACAAAATCACATGACGACACTGACGAGAGAGGAGAGGGAGAGACGCTGTGCTGCTGCCAGAGCAGCCGCTGAATGAGTTCCCTCGGGGCTGTTCACGAAACATTCAGGACGCCACAGTTTATTCCACACTACTGACGCTGCTCCTCTTTTTGGAACCACAGAGGAGTCGGTAATAATTTCGCTTTCAGACATGCTTGTTGTTGCCGTCGAAATACCGCAAGTATTACAACATCAATTTTTCATATCATATTAAAAATCATACCAGTATTATCGTGAATGAGGTGATATGGCGCATCTCTAACATGTGCACACAAAATATGAGGCTGATCGGTCCAGTAGTTTGTGAGATTAGGTGCAGACATATTCATAAAATCAAACGCATACTCATTACATCACAATTTGAAGTCATGACTGATTAACTGTGATACAAGGTCATTGTTCTTATGTTGGTGGAAATGGGCTTCTGTACATTTACAACTTATTGGACCAAACATAAAAGAACAATTCCTCTCTGTCTTAAAGGGATAGTTCAACGTTTTGGGAGCTGTGCCTTTTCTCATTCTTGCCTGGCAGCCAGCGGACTCAAACAAAAAAAAAAAGTGACTTGTTAATTAGTGAGCTTTGTGGATGAAGATTGCTCAACTTACCAGCACCTCAAAACCTCCCTAATTTGCAGGTTTTATCTTGCATGTTTAACCGAAGTGTAAATGTGACACATTGCAGTTCTTTGCAGTAACTTCCTGGAGCCTGCGCAAGAAATAGTCCAGCACACAACTGCTAATTGATGTTTCACACTTTGTACAACTCAAACAAACCAGATACAAAATGTTAGAGAATTTGTTGCCTTTAAACAGAGCCAGGCGAGCTGTTTCTCTGGTTCTAGCCTTCATATATACATATGAGAGTGGTATCAATCTTCTCACTTAACTCTCAGAAAGAAAGCAAAAAGCCTTGTTTCCAAAATGTGCGTCTCTGCTGCCTCCACACGGGATCAGAGCGGACCGAGACGACAGGGAGACGGCACTCTGAGCACAGACAGTAAGGTCAGTGATAACGAGCAAACAAGTTCAGAGTGTCAGACAGGTCGGGTCGAGCCCCAGTGTCAGCTCTTCTGCTTTGATGTCACTGGTGACACATTTGCAGCCTGCATCCTCATATCCTCCTGACACACACACACACACACACACGAGGACTGGTTTCATTTAACTTTTCTCTGTGTAATGTTGCAACCTCATACTCCTCTGTAAACTTTTCTTCTAATGGAGGCAGCTCGTTCAGGGAGGAGGCCAGAGGGCAGCCGATCCTCCGTCCTCCCACCGTCTGTCTGTAAATGTGTGTCAGAGTGTCTCAGGCAATAAGAACAGAGTGACCTGAGCACTGTGCCACAGAGGATGTGGTCTCTATTGTTTTGCAAGATTTGAAACTAATCCTCGGGCTGAGCTACATCTGCTTTCTGTGGCTGATGGAAACAAATCACCTTACTCTCAAACCGGTTGGGTTGATGTTAAGGAAGTAAGGTGGGACCTAACAGCCGCGAGGAGCTCCTGATTAAGTGGAGCACTGAACTGCAGTTTGGAGGAGGTGAGGCTGAATCTCTGATTGTGTCGCTGATTAAGAAGAGGAGGCGTCGTGTCGCGGCGATGCAGCCGGCCTATCAGAGGAGGAAGTGTGGACGAGGCCCTTCTGTCAGAGGCTATCCATCATGGCTTCCTGTTTAGAAAGCGCTCTCTGGGTGGAGAACAAGACAGAACAGAGCCAGATAACGGCTGGCAGACAGGCACAAACAAAGCTCTTTGTTTCATCTGAACCACAGGCCTCTGCTCTGACGCAACGGCCGAGACCTTCAGCGTAAAACACACCTGCTCGTCTCAGCTCACGCTTTCAGTTTGCTTCAGAATCAACTCTGACGTGGTGGTGTTTGACTCCATGAGAAAACTACAGGTGTTTCGCCATTTTAAGCCTCTCTGCATCATACAGAAGGGGAAGAGTGTCTGTGTTTGAGGCAGCGGTAAACAAGAAGCAGGCTTCCTGCTGGAGACAAGAGCGCGGTCGAGTCTGTGGGCGCAGCAGAAACGCAGCCCTTCACTTGGAGAGAGGACGCTCACAGCCACTTGTTAGCTGTGCAAGGTGGCTCCACCCTCGTGTTCCCTTCTCCCCTCCCCCTCAAACGCTACGCACATGTGTCAGTAAAGAGGACTGATGTAAGGTTGAAGAAAACCCTTTTGGGGATACCGCATCCTCTTCATGTAAGGCCCTGTTAAAACGGACTGAAGCATGTGAAGGGGACGAGGAGAGGCCGAGCGGTATTGTTCTTTCAGTGCAAACACAGAAGAGAAACAATGAAATGCGTCATGAGATGAAAATCAGAAGTGGCCACACACGTAAAGAGAATTGTGTTTTGTCACGTCGGTGGTGAAAACAAGCATTATTCATGTCTTTAGATCCGTGACAGCAGCACAGAGAGCCAACTCACAACACGTCCTCACACGTTTCTGCACCAGCTGATGACACACTACAGCCCGATTCAACTTGATGGTAAATATTGACACCAGAGCGTTTCTGTGTTGCTTTGTGCCTCAAATTAAGCTCACCTTCAGCCAGCACCACGTCCTTCAGTTTCTCCACAGCCTCTGCGAAGCGAGCCACGTCCCTCAGCAGGGCCGGGATGTCCTCGACCTCGATAGCCGTGCTCTCGGGACCATCAGATGGAGTAGTCGGGGTCAGGGCCCCTTTGCCCTGGCCTTTAGTGAACACCCACGACTGGAGTGGGAAACCTGAGGAATCACAGAGAACAAATGTATTTATTGAGCAAAAATGTCACATTTTTCAGTCCCAAAATCTCCCAAGAAATATTTAGACATTTTAGGAAATACACTCCCTTTATGGCAAAGAATTAGCAAATTACATACCGAACTTTAGCTTAACCTTAAAGGAACACTTCACCCACAAAATTATTATTATTTGTATATCAATTACTCAGCCTGTGTTACGTTAAATTTGTGTAGCAAACTTTGTTTTTTCTCGCATGCCTCCACGGTGAACAGACAATCCAAAAACTGTGACAGTTCTTCATTTATGGGGTACGCGGAGAGCAAATTTAACAACAGCATACTATAAAACTTCCGTTAACAAACTCTCACACAGTTCCCGCAGTGTAACCCAAGTCTCATTCATACAGTTGTATGCTCAGTACTTCACAAACACATTCATTTTCCCTAAAACTGTGCGTGACTTTATGTGGAAGTGTTAAAAATAGTACAATCACGTAGCGTGCCTGGGTAAGCACATCCGTTTCAACCCTACTGCTACACGACTGCACTGAGTACTGAGCAAACATCAGGATAAATGAGACTTGGATTACACTGCACAAGTTGTGTACGAGTTTAAAAACTAATATTTTGATATAGTTTTGCTGCTGTTGAACGTGACTCTTTTACTTTTCTGTTTTTGTATTCTTTGTTGTGTGGAGGCGTGCAGGATGATCACAAGTCCTCATCACAAATTATATGTTGCACTGGGTGAGTAATTCAACAAATTTTGTTTACCGATCATTTCGTGGGTGAAGTTTTCCTCCAACAATTCAACCCGCCACCACCACCTCCAAATCTCCTTAAGTAACACTTTTTAATCTTGTACAAAAACCAAAGTGTAAACGTGACACGTTGCAGTTTTATGAGGCAACTTCCTGAAGTCTGTGCAAGATATAGTCGAGCGCATAACTGCTAATTTACACTTCATTTTTTAAAAGAAACCAGATGTAACATGTTAGTCAGAGGATTGGTTGGTGAATTTTGGTGCCTTTAGACAGAGCCGGGCTAACTATTTCTTTTTGTCTTCAGTCTTCATGCTAAGCTAAGCTAACCAGATGCTAACAGAGTGGCATCAGTCTTCTTATATAACATTGCTAAAACTTGATCAAGTATATTTTTACAAACTCAAACTATTCCTTTAAATGTGAGGTTTTGCTGCTGTTCATTGTTCAGTTATATTGTAAATTAATTACCTTGAATTTTCGAGCATTCGTTGGGCAAACAATTTAAGATAGTCACCTTTGTCTCTGGGACATTGTGATGGGCATTTCTGTCTTTTTTTGTGGTTGACATTTTGGAGACTGAATCATGTATTAAAAAAGACTAAACCACTAATCAACTGGAAATGAAAAATGCAAACTTTTTATAGCTCAAGGCCTCAAAATTCACCTTAACACTCGGACTTTTCATTCATGCTGAAGTGAATTTAAAAAGTAATAAAACATTTTTTTAATCTTACTCCCCAAAGGTAAATTGTTATTATTATTATTATTTAAATTTTATGGGTTTTTTTTTATTTATTTTTCTTTTTCTTATTTCTTGAAATTATTTTTCTTGACTTTTTTTAAAAATTTTTTTTACATATTCTCCCTGTATTGTCTATAATTTTAATTATAATTAGCCATGATTTAGATCAGGCCGTGTCTCCCGTGGTGAGCTGTGTTTGTCTGTGTGTTTGCTGTTGTTTGGGAAGATGGATGTGTTTCGATGTGGATAACTGCTGTTCATAAAAATAAAAAAAAAATAAAAAATCTGCCCCCCGTACTGTGACTGTTCTATTCATTATTGACCATCAATTAAAAAAAAACCTTTGAAGGGAAAGTAGAAATTATTTGTTCTGGATTCATCTGCTTGTTAAATTTCAGGCAGGTAGATGGTGTATAGTTAAGATATTGTGTGCTTTGTACATATGGCGCCTTCCTCTAGATTTCACTTTCTGTTTCAGCTCAGGTGTGGATGTGGTGCACATGTCACTAACTCAACAAAGAAACGAAGGATGTTTCAAACCGACCTGCAGCGCTGGCGTGTCTGCTCAGCGCCGTCGGCCTCTTCAGGGTGGACACAGGCGACGGGCAGCCCACGCCTTGCATCACCCCCAGCTTTCCATGCTGGGTGCTGGGGGTGCCCGGGCAGGACAGGGAGGGGTCCTGAAACCCGGCGGAGGACGGGGTGAGAGTTGAAGAGGAGGACGAGGGCGAGGATGAAGAGGAGAGGGTGGTGTCGCCTGCATCTTTCCGAGGCTGCTCCTGGAGAATGGACAGCTGAGAGAGACGGGGATGGAGAGTGATTTTAGTGATGAAGTCCATCTTTGGATTCATGATCAGTTTTCTGTGTGTAGAAGAAATGGGCCTTTACAAGTTTAGTGTGAACCAGAAACAGTCTATCAGCGTCTGAGTGGATGAAATGAGACAATATTTGTACAGCATTCATTTTAATTCAAATTAAAAATCTGCTAAGCCTGTCTGGGTGGTGCTAATGTCATTAAAACACTGGGAACTTTCCCTCAGTAACTGATGTGCCAAATGAGTGTCAAATACATTGCACTCCTGGAGTTTAAGCCTGTTTTGCGTCTCTGAATATTGCCACTCTCACTTAAAATGCTCATTTTACAGACATTACAAGCTGCATCTTCCTTCACGACATGAAGCCACGCCAAGACTGTTGCGTCCTCGCCATGACTCCTTCATGTTGGAAGTTTCCAGCTGTGTCACGCACGACTTTGACGTCACTGTTTTGCAACGCACAGCTGTCAGACAAACACCGATAACAGAGGCACACGATTCGACGTATCGAACCGGTTCTCGATTCACACCCCTACACAGGAAGACAGAAAAAGGTCAAGATGATCACGTGATTCTAGCTTGACCTGAATGGCTTGAGGGTGCCGACTCCTCTTCGCGATTAATGGCCTTGAAACACGGCAGCAACAGCGCTGTTGTTGGTAAACACACATGTGAAGACTTTCACAAGATCCTGTGTTGCGTTGTGCAACAACTTCCTGACTCCAAGCTGCTGTCGGGTGTGGCAAACAGAGCCGAGGGGTAGAAACACCGAAATGTCATTTGGTGTTTGGAATAAGAACAGTGATATTTTGCAGAGAAATGACCTTCTCGTCTGTCGACAAAACAGAAGTTAAAAGTCACGGGAAAGCTGTTTTTTTCTGGCCTGTTACAAGAATCGAGTCTCCGATGTGTGGTCGACTCGCATAGGTTGAAGTTTAGGCCTTGACAAGTGCACAAGGAGCTCTACTCAGACGTGCAAACATTTCACAAGAAACACAAAGCATCCCTGCACATCTGTGTTGGACATAAGCTGCGTACACCAACCTACCTGCTTCAGCCACACGCTGTGCTTGTTGGGCAGTATGTCCAGTCTGTCCTTGCCCTTCGACTCAGCTTTCTTAACTCTCTGACTGGTCGAGTAAGGGTTGTAGCTGCTTTTGCCACTACGTTTCAGCATGCTCCTTCCCACTTACAGCCCCGTCCCCATTTTAACCAAGTCAACGTTTGGAACTGGCCTCACACACTGACACTTCACACACACACACACACACACACGCTGCAGCCTGACACTGCTTCAGTGCTGAAACCTCTCTAAAGACACACTTCCTATGGGCTGGATGAGTCAGTGTGCAGCCACACACACATCTGAACATGAAAACACTGAATCATGTAGAACAGCAGGTTCACACTGATCTTACCAGACACACACAACCTGTTATAGGCTCTAAACACACACACACACACACACACACACACACACACACACACACACACACAAACACACACAAACACACACACACACAATTCCCTGTTGTCCGGAGCCCTCTGTGCTGCCTGTCCTCTCCAGCTGAAGGTCATCTGACACACACACTCACACACACTGTCAGAAACCAGAAGTGATGCGCTACTCACAGACGGGGCGCTGCTCTGCGGCCCGGGGCTTCCTGCTCGGCTCTTCTTCGAGATGGATGGCGTCTTGATGAGCTCCCGTTTCTTCCTGGTGAACATCTTGAGCGTGCCTTTGCCGTCCATCCCGACTTCTTTGAGTTTCACGTACAGCCCCCCCACCCACCCCCCGACTCGCCACTTGGGTGCTGTGCCGCGCGCCTTCAGCGGGAGCTCGGTGCCATCCGGGCCAACCTTCAGCCACGGGAACTGTCTGTCTGTCTTCCTCCTGCTGCTGCTGTCGCACATCGAGCCGCGCAGGCTCACTGACGGAGAGACAGACAGCTCACCGCAAACTGTCTGTGCGCTCCCGGCATCCGCTCTGCGCGCAGTTTCCTCACCAAGAGGAGGAGGAGGAGGAGGAGGAGGAGGGGACACTAACAACGACTTTTCACTAACTCTTGGCTTCAGCTGCTCTCATGAAACTGTAACACACACTTTAAACTTTCTCATAACTTCACAGTGACTTTACAGGAGCGCTGCGTCCTGACGCACACCAAACACACACAAGTGCTGCTTTGTCCAAACGCACAGTAATCAGCTCATCCTGACACACGTGTGTATCCAACATGTGACCTGAAGCTTTTCACGGTAACCTTCCGCCTCCGCGTGCACCTCAATACATCCACGGTGCACCTGCTCCACACATATTCAAATAAGAGGAGACACCTCACACACCTGCGTGTTTATACAGAGACTTTTAGAGGTAAAAACAAGATTTAACAGACAATGCACTTCATTTACAGCGCGACCTGCTGAATTGCAGCAGCACATATTTAAACAGAAAGTAACACAGCACACTGCAGTACTGGAAATTGGCAGTGATATTTTTGGATGATGAGGTGGGGTATTTATTTTTTTTATTATTATTACTAATTTATTTATTAACCTATTTTCCTCTACTGATCCATGTGTCCTGTTTTGTTCTTGTTTCATGGCCATCTTCTACTCAGTTATAAGCTGTTATATGTTGTTATTCTGTCATACTTTTACTTTTAATTTGTATTTATTCTCCTTTCACTTATAAAGATATATTCAATACACTGAGTGCTTTAGACAGTGTCTGGGAAAGCTGGGTCAGATGTTTGGTTTTTGTGGCAACTGTGTTGATGTCTTTATGTTAAACACTGTAATAAAAATAAAAAATAAAAAAAATATATACAAATCTTTTTTTAAAATGTGAATTTTGACATGGATAGTCAGGGTCATCCTTGCATCCTGACTTTCATGTAACCTGTTATGGATTTTTTTTTTTAAATGACAGTTCAAATATGAGGAAATTATGAATGTGTACTAATGTAATTTGAGCTGATTTTGGAGCTCCTTTTTTAAATATAAAAAAGCAGTACAATAACTTCTAATTGGATTTCATATAATGTGCTAAATACTGTTGTTTTACTTGGTATAGCCTATAAATGTTGAAATATGGGTCTTAGACCTTTTCAGCAGCTCAAAACACCCATACTGTAGCACCAAGAATAGCCAAGCATCAAAATCCAAGCAGCAGCTGGCTTGACTGTGTACATTTTATTTATAGCTAAATTTATTGATAACTGTTATATATATTTTTCTTGATAAGGGCCATGTGCAGGCCTTCACAAACAAACAAAACAAAATATAAAATACGCCTTGACAAAAAGGCACTTTGGACATCAAGGGGGAAAAGGGCAGGAGCACCTCGGCCTCCCCTTCAGCACGTCCCTGTTTTTATGTGCCTTCTATGCAGTGGCAGAAGAAGTATTCAGATAATTTACCTGAGTATAAGTATACATACTTATTGTATATTGAGTATAAGCAATATTACAGTGTAAAAATACACAGCTACAAGTAAAAGTCTGACATTCAATCTTAAGTAAAAATACACAAGTAACAAGAAGTCATGTATATTATATCACTGGATAATAGTTATTGATGCATTCATGTGTTCATCACTTTAATGTTGCAGCTGGTAAAGGTGGAGCTCATTTACTTTATCCTGCTGGGAAACTTAATGCATCATAATTTATATATCATTAATCTAAATCTGAAAAGTAATCAAATAAAACTGTCAAATAAAGGTAAAGAGTACAATATGTGCTTCTGAACTGCAGTGCAGTAGAAACAGAAAGTTGTACAACATGGAGATACTCAAGTTAAGTTTAAGTACCTTGCTTTTATGGAAGCAAAAAAAGCCATAAAGATGTGTATCTTAGAGCAACTGAATACTTCATTCATAATACATTCATAATACATGAATTTATCGGATATAATATGTTGAGTGGACTCAAAACTACAAAATCAAAACAGATTTCTTATAAATCTTTACTGCCTTTAAAAGGTGAGCTGCCACCTCAGTCTGGTGTTTGTATTTATCTCCTCTGTGCACTGACCACCAGAGGGAGGAAATCTGAACGCTGGACATGAAAGATTCAATGCTTTAATGTGACACTTGTGGAGTGTGAATGTAGAGGAGCGGGCAGATGAACTGGCAGGCACAGTTGGAGAGTAGCAAACTACATATCATAAAACCTTTACTTTTTTTAAGATGATTTTTTTTTTTTTACTTTATTTGATAGGATAGTTTCAGCATGAAACAGAGGCGATGACATGCAGCAATGTTCTAGGGTTTAAAATCGAACCTGCAGCCGCCACAGCAAGGACACAACCTTTATACTGTACATCAGGCACCCAGTCTACCAGGTGAGCTACTGGTCACCCAGTAAAATAAGTAGTTCAACTACATTTTCCAGTAGTAGTTCCTCCTACAGTCCAAAGACATGCAGGTTAATTGGTGACTCTAAATTGTCCGTAGGTGTGAATGTGATTGTGAATGGTTGTCTGTCTCTGTGTGTCAGTCCTGTGATACCTTTAGTTCAATGAGTCATGGCCTCATGTGAGTTTGTAATAACTAGATTACATGCCAGTATATTAAAGAATACGCAGCATGTGAGCGAGACATCAGCGACAAGACACGACACAAGAGCAGGAAAAATGCAGTAGCCACCTTACAGGTTTGTTTATATTGTGCGTTAGTGGTATCTGTCAACAAACAAATGTGCAGGTCATCAAATACACCAAAAAATAAATGCAACAAAATGAATCTGTTGCCTCTGGGGCCCCTGAGGGTTCGTAGTGACGACCCTCTTCACCCAGTTAGCTCTCCAGCCTCAGTGGGGAGTGTAATATCAGGTACAGTGTGTCACAGCCTGCTTTGCAGTTTCATTGTCCAGTCGTTGTTTTTCACGAGTAGCTGATACTAGTGATCATCATTGATCATGGTTGTTTTAACGTAGGAGAATCCTGACAGAAATGTAAAAGACATTTACTGAGTTCTGCCATCTTAGTACGACTGAACAAACCCACTGCTGAAATCAGGAAAACAGTTTAATGTAGAAAAAGTTAAAGAGGCATCCAAACATGTCATAAATGCTTTTGCATATTTCTATGAAAAGACTCACTTAGTATAATTTCTGATAAAACTATGTGTTTACATGTTACATACAGTGACAAAGGGCAAACTGATTTATTTGACATTTAAGTAAAAAAATGAAAAGAAATCAGGCACTTTGATCTTAACATTCACGCGAGAACCTTTTCTGTAGGTGTTTCAGTAATCTGTTAAAGGTTGTAGAAATCTCCAACATCCTCTCGTGGGCGCGGCCGTCAGTGTAGGCCGACCATCTTCAGACAAAACTCTGGTTCTGCACAAACACGTGTACAAAATGATCCAAGAGTTTCTTGGAGGAGTGAAATAGTTTCCATGTCCGTGTTAGATCGGTTGAGTCCAGCTTTAATCCTCGCTGGACTCTAAAGTTCTGTCGCAGGACCCCACTCGATGTCATCCACGTCGTCCTCGTCGTCATCGGAGCTGTCGCTGCCTCGGATCTGTGTGCGTCTGAACTGGACTGCCTGGTGATGATGTGCTAGCCTGTTCAAGTGCAGGACAGAGGGGTGGAAATTAGCACATAGCCTCAGTCTGGCTTTACTCAAGGACAAGGACAGCAACATAAAGAAGACTTACACGATGAACTGAGGGCCCTTCTTCTCCTCCGCTTCTGCCTGTGGCTCTGCAGAGCGAGCCTGCAACAGAAGACAAGAACATCATGTTGGACCTTTAAATAATTAACTGATCATGAAAACTGTTCATTTTGTTAATTTACTTAGATACTTACTATGATAAATGGCCCTAAATGCATAAAAACACAGGTATAGTCCTTTAAATAAACATTTTGTTTACCTGGTCTAATTTCTCCTCGATGGCAGACAGGCTGGCATGTTGTGGGCTCTCAGGCGGCGCCTCGGTGTACGAAGGCTCCTTCAGAGTGTACCTAGTGGAGGGGTCGGGGGCTATAAAATCCGGGGGTCCGTCAGATGGAGTGGTGGGTTGAACTGCATCAAGAGCGCTGAAATCTGAGTCTGTAAAACTGCGATGAGAGGGGTCTTCCTCGTCAGCAGCACTGTGAGGCGGGCTGTAACTGTGCTGGCGGGAAGTCCTGGGCTCAGGAACATGCATCAAGGGTGGGATCTCTCTGACTGAGCGCGTGTTGGCGTGAGGCTCGCTGTCCAGGTCGGGGCTGTGGTGCCCAGAGGCGGGCTCAGATGATCGGGCTAAAGCGGCTCCAGCTACTCTGGAGCCTCTGGGGAGCGTGGCTTCGTTCTGATCCCGGTAAGCCTCCTCCAGGTCCTCGTTGTCGGTGTAGGCCTCGTCGGTGAAGGCCTCTCCGTCAGTGTCCTCCAGGTCACTGGCAGCGCTCAGGTAGTCGGACTGGGTTTGATCCAGAGCATCCAAGTCCTGTTCTCCACCACTCTCCAACTGGACAGAGAAAATCAGTTTAGTCATTAGTTTAAAAGATTAGTTCAAAGGGACATTTCAACCCTGTCTCAACTTTATTCAACTCTATTTATCAGTCTAGATTATTTTAGTTGCACTATTTTTTGAGGCAGACGTCCGTACGGCCGATATTTCCAACACTCACCCCTCAACTTGCAACAAAACAATCTAGACTGATAAAAAGCACTACGGGTAATAAGATAAATATATATTTTGGATTTTGGGGTGAACTGTTCCTTTAAGGTGAATTTTAAGTGTGTAAATTAAGATATCTTATGATCCCGTTTGGGCTGATGAAATTTCATCATCACTGGACCCATAAACAATTGCCAAAACTACTCATATACTTAATATATATATATATATTTGTAAATGTCTTAGATTTACTGTATAAACTGTAGCAACATACTTAAAACAAAACAGAAAAGTAAATGTGAAATGATCAGGTTTGTGTGTCCTACCGTCACTTCAGACACCCAGACAGGTTTTGACTGTTGGTGGCGAATCTTATCTTTCAGACTCTCATACCAAACACCGGAGTTGGGCTGCAGGTCAACACGTGCTGCAGGGAGGAAAAACATAGTGTTGAGTGAGAATTATATACACTATAAATTGGTACAAGATATATGAAAGCGACAGACTCTGCTCGTGTGTCAGTACCTGAGAAAAGGTGGCTGCAGTGTTTCCTCAGCTTGAGCGCCTGTGTGTAGAGGCGCCTGGAGCTCTTGTTGGAGTTGGGGTTGTACCTCTGCCTCATGGCTTTGACGTCCTTGCGGCTGTGAGGGTCCAGGAACAGCACCATGGGGTGGTACTGGATGTAGTTCAGCCTTTCCACTGCAGTGGGAGTGATGTCCAGGAGAGGGTGCTTGTCCTGGGAACACAGAGGAGCAAAAGTGTAAACAAAACAAAACTCATGTTGTTATTAAAGGTGACTAAATATTACATTTTTTTCTAGCTCTAGTTTGTTGAAGACTGCCTCACCTTCTCTGCTATTCTCCTCACAGTGTCCAGTTTAATAACTGTGGAGCTGCTGTCTCCACTGCGAGGAACCATGTCTGCAAGAGGCACAGAAACTATGTTTAATATGTGAACAACAGATCAGGAGAGTTAATACAAAGGACGGAAAGATTTTCTTATGTTGAACACAGAGAGTGGAAAAAAAGAAACCAACCTGCCACTTCATATTCGTCAGGCATCTCTCTGGCCAGCTTCTCCATGGCGATATCATTAAGAGGACCCATGATGACGATGGGTCGCTTGAAATTAGCTGGAGACACAAACAAATCAGGGCTATTAAAACTCTCTCAACTCGAGGACATGAATCTATCTCATGACATTATCTGTGTGTGACAAAACACACCAACCTTCTCTGAGCAGGACTCTCTCGTAGGCGGGGAATTTGCCCTGAATGGTGAGCTGCAGCAGGTCGTCACGCGTCCGCCGGACGTTCTTGTCATTCTTTTTGTTCCCTCTGAGCCCCCGTAGTTTCCAGAACTCAGCTCTTGGTCCCGTCGGCTGCCTCTCTCCGCTTATCCGCTGCGCCTGCTCGATGCTGGCCAGCGTCTCGGCCCTGCAGGAAGTAATGACAGATGTAAGAACTGAATCACGGTGGCGCCTAGTAGCTCAGTGGGGAGAGTGGACGCCCCATGTACAAAGGCCAGCCCACGACCCTTTGCTGCAGGTCGTCCCCCCTCTCTCCCCCCGTCATGCTTCAAACTGTGCCATCATTACAGGCAAAAAAAGCCCAAAAATAATCTTTAGAAGAACTAAATCACTTTGTTGTTTAAACTAGGAATGTAAATCTCGTCCTGACCTGGCCTGGTTGGGGATGGTGCCTTTGTCCATCTCGTGCAGGTCGTTCCCCATGCGGCTGGCCAGCCAGTTGCCCAGCTTGCCGCGGTGCATTGTGTCCAGCACCCTGAACACCTCTCCTCTGGTGAAGCTCAGACCGATGGGATTGTCTGCCTCGTGGTCAAAGTGGGTACGAATGTAGAAGTTGTCTGCCAGGTTGGACTTGATGATCTTCTTGTAAACTGAGGAGAGGGAAAGTGAAGATCCATTAGTCACTGATTAACAGAAGCTTTACCTGTAATTATATCTGAGTGGGTTTAGTGATAAACTTACTGTCCATCTTGTTCTGAGTGCAGATTTCGACCTGCTCTCCTTTCTTGATGTTCAGAAGGAAGTTGGCTGCCTCTTCTCGAGTGAAATGACCGAAATCAACTTTATTTACCTGAACAAATGAGAGACAAGATAAAGGGGATTGACATTTTATCTTAAAGGGAAGTCCTACTTTCTCTTGTTTTTGTGTGTACGTGACTAATGGGAACAACAACTTTTGAAACTGGTCCAGTATTGAGAGAGAGGGCTGCAATTCGGAGCGGCGAAACAGGCCGCAATGTAACCACTCAGGGCGTGTTTGTCAGTGTATGTCCACTAACAGTGCTTGTTTTTGCTGTTGACAGGCTCTGATTATCATTGATTATCATCAAGTGTCTGACAACATTAAAAAAGTCACAAGTCAAGTCATATGAAATTCTGATGATTCAATAAGATAATTCGTTATCTTAAAATCTTTGTGGGGGGGTTGTAGTGATTAATGAAGATGGAAGTTGTGTGATTGTGTCACCAATTTCTGAGCTGCAGACCTTGCAAACCGCTGTTTTTTTGTTGTTGTTTTTTTTTACTGCCATCATTGACAAACATGAACCTTGACCGAAATTTTGTTTGGACTATCCCCCATCATGATACATGCCTCCTGTATTGCCCTCTGTTGGTCCTAATAGGGTGCCAGGTTTGTACGTACTGCTCTGCAAACTACCCAACCATGTTTCAAAAACAAAATGTAACTTCTCAATATCTAGAAAATGCAAATATTGAATAATAAAAAAAAAGAAAAATCGAGTCTTCTTGAGTTATCTGTCTCAAGTCAAAGTCGAGGCTTCTTCAACTTTAGTCAAGCATCTTGAGCCCTAAAATTTGCGATTAAAGTCTGACTCAAGTCACATGACCCGAGTCCCCCACCTCTGCCTGTCAGTGGCAAAAACAAGTACCTTTAATAGACATTAATTGATGATGCAAACATGCTCCGAGCAGTTACAGTGCAAAATGTTTTGCAACAGAAATTGTTGTTTCCACTAGTTACTTAAACACAAAAACATGAAAAAAATAAGGCCCAGGTTGAAAAATACCTGTAACCCGTCAAGCCAGATACAAGTTAGAGTATTTTTAAATTCCAAAACAAAGTAAAACTCTATCAGTTGACTTTTGCAGATTACAGTCACAGAGAACTGCATTCAGATATAACCTTAAACTCAAGTTGATTCCAGTTGTAAAAATCTTTAAAAATGTAATTGTATTGTATTGTATTAAACTTTAACTAACTTTAACTCTGAGGCTTAAATGTCAAGGAGATGTGATGAGCACCCTGAGCCCGCAAACAAGATAAATTGTGCTGACTCATGGTGACGTGACAGATGAAAATCAGAGAGAGAGACTGCAACTGAGCTTTAGAGTTTCCGGTTCTAGATGTTGACATTAACCTCTTCCTAACAGTTCAGCTTTAAGAAAAGTTACTAATGAACTACTGTGCAGTGTACAACCAAAAGTAGAGCATCATTTCCTCACCGACATGATCTGGTCTCCCTCTTTCATCCCCTCTATGTACGCAGGGCTGTTTGGCTGAACTCCACCTACAAATATACCGACATCGTTTCCCCCCACGAGCCTCAGACCCACACTGCTGTCCTTCACAAACGACACCGTGTGGACGTCCGAGCTGTACCTGTGAGAGTGAGAGGAAGAATTAGACGTGAACTCATGACGTTTATAAATAGGCTCGCTGCCTACCTGGTCAGAAAACAAGGACCCTGGAGCCCCGGCGGCTTATAGGCCTGTATCACTCATTAATATAGATGCAAAGATTTTAGCTAAGGTCTTAACTCTGAGGCTTGATCCACAATTATTAATATTAGCAACTCCTGGTCAGACAGGCTTTATTACAGAAAAGAATTCTTTTAATTATATCAGAAGACTTCTGAACACAATACAACTTGCCAGTGATAATAAAGCACAGGGTTTGGTGGCATCTCTTGACTCATTTAAAGCATTTGATAGGATTGACTGGCCCTTTCTTTTTATATTTCTTTTTTCTATTAAAGGGTTAGTCGCAAGCAGACACCTAATTAACCACAAAAAATAATACAGTACATTTATACTTGCAGATACAAAGAGTTTTGCAGGTTGACAGCAGTTAAACAGCATGATGTAAGACCCCCTTTCCTAATTATTCTTTTTTAAGCAGTGTGTACCCATTAACATCTTCTTTAACTATTTCACATTATGAAAAAGGGATGTGTAAGAAAAGTATACATTATCAAATAAGGAGACATTGCAGTACATTATTTTTAAGTTGATAAGGAGACCAGGCATTCTTAAGGGATCAGGCCCCTTTATACCATGGAAATTTTAAATTAGGGGCAGAAATCATCGATTGGGTGAAGTTGTTGTATTTGTCCCTTAAAGCAGTGATTGTTACTAATTCCTACTGCTCAGATCCTTTTCCATTAGAGCGTGGATTCCACCAGGCATGTCCGTTGCGGCCTCCTCTGTTTGCTTCGGCTGTGAGCCTCTAGCACAGCTCATTAGAACTACGTCAATGTTTAAGGCACATAAAATTTCTCTTTACGCAGATGATGTTTTGCTGTACTTAGTTAAGATAGCTACTACCATCCCTTGTCTGCTTGAAAGTTCACAGCAGTCTGGACACATATCAGACTTTATGATGAACTCTGAGGCCAAAAATGGAGGCCACCCCCACTAGAGCTGTGGCAGTCTCTGCTCCTCCTTGTGGCTTTCCTTTTCATTTGTTACTCAAGGAGATAATATAAATATGTCCCTCTCTAAAAAACTGATTTAGCTCAGTCATAATTTGCATTAAAGAAGACTTGCATGGGTGGAGAACTCTACCTGTTGCCTGGTTAGGCAGGATAAATGTGCTCAAAATGAATCTAGGTCAGTGGTTACCAATCTTTTTCATTTCATTTCCTACCATTGAGTAAACACAAGGCCCCTGACAAACTGACATATTTTGCATAGTTCATATTATATTTAATGCATAGCATTGGATGTTCAAAATAAATTGACTTCCTTTTTTGCATTGATCTCAGCATGTGGAGCTTTTTTGTGGCTGTCCAGCCCAGTTACATCGGTGTGCAGGTATCTCCTCTGCCGTCCTTTCTTGATTGTCCTTTGTACTGACGCACCCAAGATACACTTTTTTGCTGCCTTAAGTAGGCACAGTTTCACAAGCAGCCCTTAGACTTCTACTTCCTGATGCCATAGATCTATTAGCTCATAGGTTACATGAACTGTGTACTTTTCTGATGCAGAAAGAGGATGTTCAGAGCATATGTTCAGGTCTTCACCGTGCCCTTATTATGAGTTTATTTAATGTTAATGTCTTGAAAAAAAAATTTCAAATTTAGTTTTCTTAACCTCTCTTCACCCCTTAAATTCAATAAGGTTGTGTGACCCTGGTGAAGCTTACTTTACCCCTAGAGGGAGTCAGAACCCCCCATGTTGGGAACCAGTGACCCAAATTGTTCTACCCTCAACAGAAGTTGCCAAACTCAATTCCCAACAGCTTTTTAAGAATTTAAATTAAATGTTTACACAATCCATTTGGCAGGGTAAAACGATCAGAATGAAAACAGGAAGGTTACAGAGAAGAGAAAGACCCCAAACATCCCACGCAAACCACAAACTGGTTTACGGACAGCGAAGGACTGCCCCTTTGTGAAATTACAAGAAGGTGAAATTGGAGGTTCAAAATAACTTTATTGTTTTGAACACAGTGAATACATGCAATGAAAATAGGAGCCAGAAGTAAAAAATGACTCTTAAGTTTGTAACAAAATCTTATATGGAGAAACCCAGATTTCCCCCCTCATGCCAAGATGTAGTGTCTAGCAGGAAAAAGGTCTGGACCGGCTTGTCAATATCTATGAGGGAGGAACAATGGAGTCATTTAAGGGTTTAAGGGTAAATATTCTTAACAACAGTCTCATTTTTCCACTATTTACAGATAAGACATTATATACCAAAATAAACTCCAAATGTATCTTTCTTGAAAGACATTTTTAAACAACCCAAACAAAAAAGATTTACCATAAAACTTTAACAAACAGCCTATTTGCCTAAATCACTGAAATCGACAGGCCCATATTTGGGACAGACCTTTAATTCCTTTCACACAAAACTGTTGCTCAAACCAGTATGAACATTACTTGTGTAAAAATTAGGCTTCAGATACTATATCAGTTATGAATCATTCATTTAATCTAGCTCTGAGTTACGGCACTTGAGGATACTCAATATTCACAACTTAACTTTCAGGGTAATTGAGCTACACTGATGGCTTCATTGTACAACATTATTTGGGGGCAAGCTTGGTCTGAGCTCTCCTAAATGTTCTAAATGCAATTCAGAAGTTGGCATGCATGCACATGTTTTGGAAATGTGCAGAGATACAGACATTTTGAGGAGAAATTAAAGATGACATGGTTACCTTGATAGGATATGATTTGGAGCTATCATCTCTTCAGTGTATTCTAGCAGCCAAATTGGACGCCAGAAACAGCTGTAAAGCTAAACTGACTGGAACACACGGTTCCCACACATTGTCATGGACAAAATTTCCACGACCAGTCACAACATATAACACTGCATAGTACATTTTACTCTCGCAGTCTGCAGACACAGAGCAGCAGCGCTCCCAGAAAGGGGGCCTGTTGGTTTATTTGTTCGACCTCTGCCACGCTCTACTTTCAGAGCATCGGTAGTGAGGCACTGACATGGAAAGTTTGGGATTCATGACCCTATATGTAATCACACTGTCACTACATTATGTTTCTTGCCCCACTTTTTGGGCATTATTGAAACATATCAGAGTCAAATTCTTATCAAACGTCACTCTAGCTTACTGGCATAGACGGACGGAGAGACGTAATGCGGGGAGTAAATAAAAGAACATATGTAAAAACAACAACAACAAAAAACGCTGTCACACATCGACTCATATTAGAGCTACGTTTTGTCAACAGCTACAAAATATTAATATGCCACTGTGTCACACTATGCGAAAGGTTATCTAGATTAACAAACATCCATGACTTTGACAAAAAAATTTAGGATCACAGGACTTTTCAAGGCCTGGAAAACATGATTGTGGAATTTCATGACTTTTCCATATGCATATAGCAAGAAAGGCTGTTCTCAAATTTTGAATTTCTGAGGACATCCCTTCACTGGACAAATGCTATAAGAAGGTATTGCCCTGCACATTCATGGCAATGTTGAGGGATTAATCAAGTTATGGTCTGTCTTGGACACAGTGGACGCCCCTGGACTGGACTTGATTGTACCTTATTAATAGTCTCTATATACAGACTCTACATTTAGTGATTGTAGAGTCTGTAGGCAAAACCCGGAGATCTTGCCCCCGGAAGAAGCGCGGAAGAGCCCCGGTTTCCGGTGCTAGGCTGTTTGTAGTCTGCGTGAAATTGATCAAT
This sequence comes from Epinephelus cyanopodus, assembly GCA_026686955.1. Lineage (NCBI taxonomy): Eukaryota > Metazoa > Chordata > Actinopteri > Perciformes > Serranidae > Epinephelus > Epinephelus cyanopodus. The sequence goes on from CM048920.1 coordinate 10,727,173, forward strand.
AACGTTTGAGCCGGCTGCAGTTGTTGCCAGGTTAAACTAACGAGGCAGAACATAATTGGCATCACTGCAAACTCTGAATCCATCGCCATGGTTCAGCATATTTACTTATAGATAAACGGAAGTCGGAAATGGAAATTCGCCTACAACATATCCTAATAATTTGAACTTAATTATTTAGTTTGGTGGTTTTGTGTAGTGTTTTTCCTTCTGTATTGCGTTCGTAAGGTTGTTATTCCTGTTGGTTTTGTTTAAGGCAAAAACTAAATATTCTGAACTGAAAGTACACGTAATCATAGTCAGGACCTCAATGAAATTAGAAAAAGAAAGACATGCATTCATTTCTGTTAAGATAAATTAACATGCTCAAAGATAAAGATACACATGAATGAACAACTGAGCATAACTTACCCTGGGTTAGGTGATGGGTAGGAGTCTGGAGGTAGGGAGTAGATTGGCTCCTCTACAGGCTTTGCTAGAAGAGATACCCAAATGTGAGACTCCCTGCTGGTGCGACTTATATATATATATGCTCTTTGTCATGACTTAATCCTGCTATTTAGTCTATAAGAAGGTATAAAACAACAACCCAGAAGCACAATTCATCCCAGCTCTAAGTGAGTGTTCTAATGTGCAAATCTGGTGAGCAAAAGTTTGATATTTTGTACTCAAACTCAAAATGTATTTCCTGTGTATCAGGTTATCACAGTAGCTCTAGTGCTGGGCCTTACTGTGGGTTGGTGGGTTGTTCCTCACTGAAATCCCAGACCTGCCGGTGCCAGTTCCATTAGCAGCACGAGGAGCTCTGTGAGGCGGAGAAAACAGTGCTGTGATATTCGTGTGATTACACATTTACACATAAACGCCATAAGAAAGTGCCTAAAGAGGTTAAAACTCAACAGCACAGACAGAGTTTTTTTTATGTGAGGTTTGCACTGATTTAATTTTGATGAAGTGCATGTCGCCGTACCTGCGGTGGCTGTCTTCCCGCTCAGAGCTCCCAGACCTCCTGAGATGTGACAGGTGGTCTGACTCTGAGGAATCTGAACGAGGTGAAAAGACAAAAGAGGCTTTAGACAGGATTCATTATTTTTACCTTTCTGCTCTGAAACCTAAAATGACAACACAGAGGAGCAGAGGATGAGAGTGAGTGACACAGGAGAGTTAACTGACCATCAGGAGGAGGTCTGGTGGGTGACGGGATGCGACGAGGAGCTTCCTGCCTCACAGCAACTGAACTGGATTTCAGGTCAGGCAGGACTCTGATTGTGAAACAAAAACACGTGATGAACTACAATATGTCATTTAACCTTTTTTGTCATCTTGTCATACAGCACAAGAAGCAATAGAGTGTATTGCCTGTCAAATGTTAGATTTTTAAATCAATTTTCTATCTAAAACAGAAGTGTTTTTGTGAATTAGCCTTCTGAATTGAAACCTTATGTGATGCAATCCTTGTAGGAAGTAACGTCACGTGCATCAGTGTGTACAGAGTGTCTATGGAGACACTCATGTTTGTGTTAGGCAGATGAACCAGTCAGACATCCTGTCAGTATCATTTCACACATCTCCTCAGTGAAAAAGTAACATGAAAGGTGCAGTTACATTTCTCATTCTCAACTGTGCCAGAGAACTCTGCTCCCAAATACTACTGCAAAGGTTTATTACTGGACTTACTGCTTATTACACTTTATCAAGTTCTACTTTTTGATAATCTAGTGGTCTAAAGTAGTCTGTATTTAAACAGCCAGGGTTCCCAAAAAATTATCAATTAATTTTTAACACTTACTGTAATATATTACCCCATTTCCATGACTTTATTTAGGTAGTTTAAAATAGGCAGGCCCCTATAGCAACAATAGGGTGCAGTAATGAGGCTCTGATCCCAGTGTGCTATGCCACGAGACTCACGCTTGCGGACAATTTAGAGTCACCAATTAACCTGCATGTCTTTGGACTGGAGGAAGCTGGAGTACCCTGAGAAAACCCATACCCATGACACGGGGAGAACACGCAAACTCTGCACAGCAGGGCTCCCCCAAGCCGAGAGGTTCGAGGGGTTTGAGCAGTGAAAAACGTGCTGATGCCATCAGTCTGTCGAGGAGTCTTTTGGTTGTCTTGATTTTTTTTCCCATTTAGCACGGCTGACCAAAGCCGTTTCTCCCATAATATCAACATCAACCAGCTGAGCTAGGGTCTGCCTCTCTTGATCCATGTATTATATTTGTTGCTCAAAACCCATACATTATTAAACAAGCACTTCACTGTGGAAAATAAAACTGCTAGAGCTTGGTAACTTCACTCGCTTATTAGACTTTCCTGCCCTCAAAACAATCAGGAGTTTAGTATTTCCATTAAAATGTGCCACTTTTAATCTACAAAGTTTTTCATTTTTCCTATAAATCTTAAAAAGTTTTCTACTGGACTCCTTCAGTATCCCTTTATCCTGATAACCTCCTGCTGACCCAACGGTCCAATTACTTCAAAATTTTCAGTTGACTATCAACAAACATTTAACACACTGTAGGCACATGGTGTGATCTGCTTCTGACTGTACACCTGCTCAGGTTTCTATCAATAGCCTGCTGGTTTACCGTCAACAGTGGTGGCCGAGGTTAAATTTAGGCCCTCAGAAGTACCTGGTAAGTTCAGAGTTAGGTTTCTGGTTCATCCCACAGGTCTGTTTATGAAAACGCTGAGATATGAAACTTTCAATATGAAGCAGTGTGTGTCTTTAGCTCTTTGGGTACTGGGTGGTCGAAAACTAGTAACTTATCTGTCAGGGGAACACACACCTGACATGTTGCAGAGTTTGTGGATGCATTTTCTTTTCTATCTTAACTTTTAAAAAGCTTCCTGTGGACAGGCAAACAATGAGCACAGTACACCTAGTTCATGTGCATAAATATACAATTGTAATTCTGCTGTGATGTGTATTTCAAGTAAAATAACGTCTTACAAGCCTCTCACCTGTATCGGCTGTTAACCTTGTTGGAGCTTGTGCTGCCCGCAGATTCCCTGCGAGGAACAGCTGCGTAACTGGCCTCTGATTCAGAATCTGAACGAGCTGTGAACATAAATAAATAAAGTTTAGCATTATGAACAATTTCACACATCATTTTGAATGTATTTGGCCAAATATTAATGCTACTGCTACAGAATGACCATATCTGTAAATACATATTAAGAAAATGTCAAATGTTGATTCACAAAAAAAAAAAAAAATAATAATAATATTATATTAAAATATTAAAAAAATATTTTTTTTATTCATGTATAAGTGAAACTGTAATGGTAATTATTTATTTATTTTACTTTATTTATTTTTCTTTTTTTCCTTAATTTATTGCTATCTGCATTTCACTTTTCTCTATATTTTAGTCATGTATATGTGTGGGGTATATACAGAGACTTGATTTAATTGTTCTGTGTTCAAGTTGTCCACTTTTCTTATATTTAAAGATAAAAAAGACATACTCAAAAAACAAAAAACAAACTGCTTTTTAAAACAAAAAAAAAAATAAGACAGTTGCTCCCTTCTCATCAGTGCATACAGCTTGCCGACCCAATCCAAACAACACTTCAAACGAAACACTATGTACACACACACACTTCCCGTGGCGGATTGCTGGCAGTGGCGCTGGCGGCGCTCCACCTGGGCGGCTCCACCTGTGGCTGCAGAGCGACATCAGGCAGGACTCTGGAAGAGAAGAGAGGGAGGCGGGAGTGAGGGAAGAGGAAGACAACAAATCTCAGTTACGTTTGGAGAGGGGGGGACTCGTGGCTGATATGATTATTGATGAGAGGTTGAGACTGAAATGTTGAATATTCACCTTTGTGTCTCTGAGGGAAGCTCTCTCTCTCTCTCTTCTCTCTCTCTCTCTCTCTGATGGCTAACTGCTTAGTAACTGATCAAAATTAACCATTCAGTGGCATTAGGAGTATTTCCTCATCTTGGTCACTATTGATTTTTGTCACATGCTGAGTAACACATGCAGATTTGTAATCAGGGGAGCTACTCTACACACGTTTGATTGGAATATAGTTTCCTCAGTGATACGTGTCCTCTGTTTAATCAGCGTGTAGCCACATACAGGAGAGGGACATGGTCAGTACAAGTCACTTTTATTTCATTGGTGAACAAAATATCAACACAAACACTTGATACACAGTCAAAAAACACAAAATTTAGCTAAATCAAAGCTATAAAATGAGACTTAAGGCACAACATGAGCAAATCAACCAAAATCACAAACAGAGGGGTAATTTAAGGCAAATAAAAACGTGATTAGCTGCGGTTATAACGAAAAAGACGTGCACAGTCTGCTCAGCGTCCCACTCCGTGAGATCTTGCTGGGTTTCGGGAGGGGTGGGGGGGAGGTTCGAGGTTGCGTGGACCTTCATCTGTACCTGTATCTGCTGAGGGAGTCCTGGCTGTACGTGGTGCTCTGCCTCTGAGGACGCCCCACGCTCTCATCTGACTCGGACTCAGAGTCTGAAAATATGGAGAACGACAGTTGTGAAATAAAGCAGATTAAAACAGCGACAATTATTGTTTTTGATACTTGATATTTATTTCGAATATGTGAAAATAAAGACATGAACATACAAACAAGAAGACAGACAGAAAGTAATATTTACAAATAATGAATGGCGACTGTGAGTGTATGGTTACTTTTATTTACACCTTGGAAAAGGAGTGGGAGGAATATAAACTTTTTAAATCCCATTCCTTCTAACTGTAGCTGACAGACCATCTATTTCTTATGATTATTTGTGTTTAGGTAAAATAAGATTGTTTTCTTAACCCTGCTCCTTTTTGGTCATGTAATGTGTATTAGAATTTTTTTTTTTTGATTGTGACTTGAGCGGAACAAATAAAATGAAAATGATGTAGCAGAGAAGAATAAAGCTCAACATGGAAATACTCGAGTACAAGTACCTAAAAACTATAAACCACCATATTTAAATAAATGTACTCAGTTACTTTCCACCACTGCTTTAAATCAAACATGTTTTAATGATTCAGACCTGACCCTTTAACATTTTGCATAAATGACCAGATCATTTCCAGCTCCTGTCTCCACACTGCTTGTTACACGTGTGTCACCACATCAAGTTTCACACAAACTGGTGGCTTCCTTTACGAACACAAAACAAAAAAACACACTGCAAAAAACGAAGGTTACTGATTTTTTCCACCACTGTTTAATCCTCTCGTTTGCACTGGCTTTAGCTTTGTTTGACCGCTGACACCTGCTCAGCAGCTAATATTCAAAGCAAATATTGTCAGAGAGGTGTCAGACAAAGTCCAGGATGTTGAACAGCACATGGAAGTTGAATTGTTTTTGTTTTTCCCACGTATGTGTCTGGGTTCTGACCTGGGGGCGGGACTCTGACGGGAGAGTTGACCCTCCTTGGTGGCTCCTGGCGGACAGTGATGGGGGAGGCTCTCAGCCCTGGCAGGGGAATATCAGGAAGAACTCTGTGGGGGGAGAAGTGTGTCAAAAATGAAATAAATATTCATGGTGTACACTGTAATACCTGAAGCTTGGAGCTAAATAAAGTGTCGTCCTTACTTGTATCTGCTGTCTGGGCGGGGGCTCTCTCTGCGCCGCGGAGGGGAAGCGCTGCGGTCAGAGTCTGACTCCGACATGGCCTGCGAGGCGGCCGTGAGGCGTTGGAGGAGGCTCGAGAGGTGTTCCAGTTGGGGACTAGGGGAGAGGACCGAGGGTTGGGGAGGGTGGACATACCAGACAGACTTCTGGAGAGAGAGCAAATCAAAATATTTCAGCGATAAAAATAACTCCAGACAGTTCTTCCATCCAATCTAAAATAATTCATTTAAAGATTAGACTACGACTGAAACTGAAATAAACAAGTCTAAATGTTTCCACAACTGAACAGATGACTGTCAGAGTCAAATGCAGGCGTACAGAAAGAAAACTCTGCGTGCCGATTGCTGTCTTATTTGCATGTAAATAGATTTTGATTTGTGGTTTGTGCAAGGTGATAAAATAAAATCATAACCCTGGTAACACTGCCTGACAGAATGAGAATCATCAAATATTATTTCATTTGATGATTGGGACCTTACATCTGTTCAGTATAAAAAATAATCATTCATTTATCTACACATCTGAAATCTAAACACGTAGCATACATGTGATACCCAAACACAGAGTTTGATTCATTAAACAATAATGAAACTGAGCTGACTTGTATTTGTTGGAGTGGTCCCTCATGTCTGGGCTGTCTCTCCTGGCGGGAGGCGGAGAGGCACTGCGGTCCGACTCCGACTCAGATGGAGCTGAAGAGACAACAAGGAACATTATGAGTTCAAGCTGCTACAGAAGCAACAAACCTTTGCTCACATAATATTAAATCACAGCTCAACTTAAAATTGTTAGGGATGGGAATTGCCAAGATTCTTTTTAAAACCAATGCGATGTGACTTCCACAGATTTCCATTATTGATTCCTGATCAGTTTTCTGTGTGGGGGAAAAAGCAGGCCGGCACACACAAACAAAACTGTGGTGACGTTAATATTACTATAATGTTACTAAAAGGATATTTAGCCTCAGTTGGGAAGCAGTGGCACTCGTTCGTAGAGTGTCAAAGACATTCCTGGACTTTAAGCCCATGTTGGTGAGAAAGATGTTTCAGCATGTTGCTGTTGTTTCCACCCTCACTCAAATCATAATTGTACAAACGTTACAAGCATCACTGTTGTCATCCTTCCCAAGTGAAATGAAGCCAATCTTTGGATCGTTTCTTCCTCTCCACCTTCTTCTCAGCAGTGTAGACACATGAGCCTGATGCCACTGGGTACGTTTCCAGGCACACTAATATTTCACTATTGTTCCAAATATAACAATATTCTGAATAACACTTAAAACTTTCACATTAAGATGCGTGATATAAACAAAAAAACAATCAAATACTTGGATATCAACAGGGTTTTTGATTTATGCCTACATAGCAGGACCAAAGCGCCAACATTTTCAAGACGGTAGTTGAAGGAATGAAAAAGGGAGGCTCCTAATTTGATGCAAACTTGTGCATGTAAACATAGTCATTGTTTTGCAATGTGCTACTGTCAGAAAAACATGCCAGCATTGATAAAAGGAATCAATAAGCTCGGAAGCAAAATATTCTGATGGATCAGACAACTTGTAATTGGTTCTTGATTCCCATCCCTAAATATCGCACTCCTAAAATATTCATGTTTCTTTTAAAAGGCTTTTAATATATCTAAAAGCTACCGCCATCACTGTTTGTCTGAACGACCGATCAACAGCTTATTGATTCTCAGCAGGACTGACCTCTGCGAGGGGCGTAGCTCTTCACAGGAGGTCGAGTCAAGGTTGAGCGCAGCGGTGATGAATCCCGAGACTTGGGTGGAGGAGGTTCAGCTCTCCTTTTGGGAAGAAAGACAAAAGATACAGTAGATCAAAGGTCAGTACCTTTATCCTTAAAACATTAATTCTGATTTTACATTAGGAGCTAAAAGAGCAAAGCACTTTGTTGATACATGTCTGAGTCATGAACATGAGCATTTCCCAATCTGTAGCATCACAAACTGCAGCTGAAACATTTTATATCATATCATCACTGCGTCACCACCCTTTGGCTCACTCTCCACATATCTGAAACATGATGTGGGTTGGGCACACAGAGTGAGTGACAAACAAGCTAACGATCACCTGCGAAAGAGAAATCAGACTGCCTTGTAGCTACATAATGAAACTAGTGTGTCAGTGGTGAGACAAGTTTTTAGTTTTGGCAGACAGACTGAGATAAATCCCACCCATGAAATGACAGAGTAAGAAACTACGCTGAACTACTACGAGATAACAACTACTACTTCATCTTTATGTTTATTGGTTTTGGCGGTGGGGTGTGTACCTGCGTGTCCGTTTCTCTCTGTGGGGTTGACGGGACGTTCTGTGAGGGGGGATGTCGTCATCAAGGTCTGAAATGTCTGATGGGAAACAGAAAACAACTTCACTTAGTCTGTTTATTTTCTCACATTTATGTCATTGTCCTTTCTCTTACACGCTGTAATTCAAAGGTGCTTTTACCGTCCTCTCAGCCCACTACGTTCAAATTTAATACCCAGCGCCCCCCATTCAAACTCCGTCCCTCACCCTCCAGTTCAGAGCTGCTGTCCCGCCGCCGTCCGTCCTCACTGTTGGGCGGGCTGTCCTCCACCTCTGGGATGCTGACCAGGAACTTGCGTTCGTCCCTGAGGACCGTCATGGTCAGTTTGCCTCTGCTCTTCTCCACCAGGTGCTTCGTCTCCAGCAGGGATAGATTCTCCGTCGTCATCCCGTTGATCTGGTCGAGGGAGGAAAATCATTTAAATCATGACTTATAGTGATCTGTTTGTGTTGACTAAAGAGTTTTACGACTAATCATCCAAATGTTGATTTTCACCTTGAGGATGAGGTCTCCCTCCTGCAGAGTTCCCTCCTTTGCAGCCAGGCCTGTTTCTGTCATGTGCTTGATGAAGATCTGACTGCCCAGCTTCAATCCGTACTCTGCAGAGAGACGAAACAACAACAGTCAGACATCAATACTCACCTCATGGTTTTTATCAGGGTGAACTAACTCCTTGGTTTCTGAGTCCTACCATCTGTGAGTCTCTTTTTAACTAGCGTAGTTTTGATGGGTTTCTCTATAACGTCGTGATGAGGCAGCCTCTTGTACCCCGACGACATCAGTGGTAGTGTGTTCCCATGCCCGTTGCGGTCGGGCGAGGAGCTGCGGGCGCGGTAACGGTAGCGGTTGGAGTCTCTGTTGTCGCTGCCGTCGGAGTAGCGCCGTGTTCGCCTGGGCGGCTCCGGGTCCAGCAGGTTGGAATGGGAAGCGGCCCGTGTTGGTCTGGTGGTCGCAGGGATCTGAATCTTTCGAGGACGTTTCACTGTCTGCAGAGAGGAAGATGGAGACGGCAAGAGATATAGAAACACAGGTGGGCAGTGGCTATTTAGGTGTTTCGGTCGGTGCTTCCTCTGCACTTACTATGTCTGCAGTCTTGCCACATGACTTGAGGGTCTGGATGGTGAAGTTAGAGTGGACGTTGTCCATAGACACTCCGTTGACCATGATGATTTGGTCTTTGTAGCTGCAGAGCACAAGAAAACACACAGGTGAGTCTGGTTCTGTTGGAGGGTCCTTTGGTTTTAGGATTGATTTTACTTATTAATAAAGAGTAAGTACAGTATTTTTACAACCTGAACCCTGTTTTCTCATGCTGTTACTTGTAAGTGCTTAATGCAACAACTTCTGAAACTGGTCCAGTATTGAGCGAGACAACAGGCTGCAATGTAACCACTCAGGGCATGTTCACACCATCAATTTCTGTCCACTAAAAGTGCTTGTTTTCGCCACTGATAAGCTGCAATTATTATTGTGTCTAACAACATTATGAAAAGGATCCTCACAGAAATAGGCCTTCTTGTTTAAGTGTGAAATCCTTTTTGTTTAACCAGGAAAAGCCCTGATATTGCACCAGACTCCATTAAACAGCAGTCTTAGTGTGTACAGTGCTGCATATTTGCTCTGCTTTAACATCACACGAGTGATACAACGGGACTTGACCAGTTTTTGCTATCAACAAATCTTCCAAAAAGCCACAACTTTTTTTTAGCTTGACATGTTCTCGCAGGTGAATTTTCTCTGTTGCCGTCAGGGCATCGTTACACTTTATCTGCTTGTAAAACTAACCTGTATTCAAATTATTTTATTCCCTCTGAAATCTGTCTTTTAAATTGTCTTTAATTTAGATTAATCTCTTTTATTGATATTAAGTCTATTAACTTTCTTATATTTACATATTTATATGTTAAAAAAAAAAATAGGTTCCAGGTTGAAAAATACCAAACACCCTTAATACCAAATACCAAATATACTCTTCATGGCCTGGCTGCAGAAAATATATATCTGAACTGCTGCCCGCTTACCAACCAGTGCACAGTCTGAGCGCCTCAGGAACTGACCTGCTGCCTGTTTCACCTCCCACTACATAAAGACTAAAGGCGACCAAGCGTTTGCTCTTAAGGCTCCTCAGCTGTGGAACGACCTGCCTGAGAAACTCTGGCTTGTTACATCAGTATCTTCTTTTAAAATCACTTCTTTATTAAAAGGCTTTCGTATGATTTCTCATTTTTTTGGTTTATTTTCATTCTTAAGTGGTGTTAAAATGCACCATGTTGTTGATGTTGCACTTGAATGAGTACTATGCAGGGACTGTTGGTGACGGTTTGTAAACAGTATCAAAAGTGAAAGCCAATAGTGGATTGACATTTTACTATATTTGTATTTTTATTGGCACTGTGTCCGCGATTTTTGTAGCTTCCTCTTGGATGTGTGCTGCCTATGGTCTTTAAAAAAGTGCGTAGGATCCACACTAAAAATGGACGTACGGACAGAAGACAAAAAAGGCGTGCACCAGATTTCTACAATCAGGCTTCCACCTTACTGCGTCGCAAATTCTCCAAAATGTTCGTAAGCATAGGTCAAAGTTTTCTCCCATCAAATCTGTTTTTATACATCATAACTTTTCCGTGGGAGGTGGCATATGCCTCTTTCAGGCCTTGTTTTGTGCATTCGCAATGTTCACAAATGAGACACCTGGTCACTACCTTTTTATAAAGTCCCAACGTCATCTGAGCGCTGTGTCCAGGAACATCCCCCAACACAGCAAAATAAGAAGAACATAAGAAAATACAAGATTCTCTGCAGAGAAATCAACCATCACACACTTCTAGAAGGATTACTTCTGAGTCTATATATTGTTTTGTTAAGGAAAATCCTGAATAGTGTATTTTATTTTATCATATTTATTGTTTTCAAGTTTATTCCTTTTTTTTTCCTCCTCATGCCTGCCTGGTTATTCAAACATCACTGTGTATTGTGTGTATTGTTGTGTTTGTTGTAAAGCACTTTGTAATGCTGGTTTTGATAAGTGCAATACAAATAAACTTCATTATTATTATTCAAACATCCAACCTTCAAATGAACCTTTTCATGTATGTTTACACGTGTATGCAGACAGGACGTCATGTGTTTTTAATATAAACAGCCAAGCTTTAAAAGTAAGAGTCACGTCAGGAGGATGGTGGTCAACTTACAACAGGCGTCCCAAGGCCGGTCCATTTGGCAGCACATCTGACACCACCACAGCTGTATCCCCGTTGTCCGGGTGAGGCTTATCCTTGCCTCCTGAAATGGCAAAGCCAAACCCCATCTTGGGATCCTGCCATTATGAGAGAATGAGATTTTAAGAGGAGGTTTTAGACGGACAGAAAATTACAGCAGGGAAATGAAAGAGTGACACAGATGACAAGAGGGAATGCAGGAGAGTAAGTGTGAGTGTGAGCATGTGTAGAGAGACACAGAGGGAGGAAGAACACATTCCAGCGGCGCTCGGTCTGAGGCAGGACGGTGAGGAGGCAGCTGGTGCTGTGCTGTGGGGTGCAGCAGGGTGTGTCCCTGTGAATTCCTGCTGGAGCCTCTGCTGTGAAACTGAGAGGTCTGAGGCACGGTCCAGCTCAACCACCCCCGCACTACAGCACTTGTACAATGCCCGCATTAACAATACTGAAGGTGCCTCTGTGCCACACATCCAGCATCGACTTTCACTTCTGTGTTTGTGCAGCCACTCAGCACAGAAAAACACCACTGACGCACCGAAGATAAGTCTGAACTCCAAATTCACTTTAGGTCCTTGAGAATTTCATTTTTTTTAAATACATGTGACATAGGATAACACACCCATGTTGTCATCATAACTCCCAACACCTCCACCTCTGAAATGCAAATTTCACGCACGTCATATATTAATTATTTAAACAACAACCACTTACTTTGTTCAGTGTTATTGTATGTTGCTCCCATATCGTTAGCTCCTCCATACCTGGTTTCTGAAAGAAAGAAAACACAATAATGATTAGAGATTTATGCTCCAGCAAAGGAATATTTCTTATTTTTTTTCCGGACTATATTAATTATAAATAAGTAATCTTAATCTGTAATCCAGGTCCTTACAGGTAGGAGAGTAGAGCCTGAGCCAAGCAGGAAGAGTGTGTGTACGACTCAACCTGATCTCGACATGCTCTCACCTGTCTCAATCCTGCCTGACCGGTATGGAGGAGGGGCTACCTGCTGTGTCTGAGTGTGTGTGTGTGTGTGTGTGTGTGTGTGTGTGTGTGTGTGTGTGTGTGCGCGCGCGCCCAAGTCCCTGTAGTGCTGATAGCATATAACACCCGGGGCTTGTTCAGTGAGCATACACACAGAGGAACACTGTATAGAGGAAAGTAGGGCAGCACCTCAGGATGATTTTAATTTTCGATTAATCTGACAATTATTTTCACGATTAACCAATAAATCGTTTTCAAACTAGAAATATAAATAATTTAAAATTAAATCGTTTTTATTCATGAAGAGAACTATGGTGTCTTGCATGTCTCCGCAGTGAACAAAAAAAATAAAAAAACAGAAAATTCTTGATGAATTAAAAGAAGACTGTGTTTAAGTGTTTGTAAACTGATTTTTTGCTGTTTTTTACTGCAATTGCTCAAGAACTTTCTCCATTTTTAGAATCTTTGTTCACTGTGGATACATACAAGAAAACCATAGTTCTCTTCATAAATTTAAGGTAACATTAGGCGAGTAATTGATATCCAGAATAATTGGGTTTGTCGGTAAAGTATTCCTTTAAAATTTGAGAAGCTGGAACCAGAAAATATTTGGCATTTTAAAGGAAGATTATTTGATTGTAAAAACAGTTACTAATTATTTTTAATTGACTGACTGTTAATCTCTGCAGCTCTGGACGCAAACATATTTCCTCTCACAGTGACACAGACATGTTGTGCCTGATCTATACAGCACATTTATACATTTGACTCTTGACTGTAAACAGTCAGATCACTCGGCCCTGGAGGCTGAAATAGTAGAGCCAATGTAGACACTCAAGCTCTCAGTCCTGCGCTTGATTTGAGGACTGCTGACATTTTCTAAACCCCAAGTGGTTTCTATACAGACACGTTGGTCATCTAAAGTACTGAAATTCTGTCTGGGAGCAGTAGTAGCAGTAGCAGAGTTTTGAATCTTTGTAGGTCATTCATACCTTCATTCACATGAGAGAATTATATCAGTCACACAAATCAGGGTGCACTTTGTTAGGAAACCATCTGAGAGAAAAACGCTCCTCCTTACTCCCTCATATGTCCTGTAGAGCTGCAACAATTAAACAATTAATCAATTAGTTGCCAACTACTATTTTTTTTGTGTGTCATTTTTGCTTTATTAGACAGAAATATCTAGCATAAAATGTGTGAGAGAGATGGGGATGGCATGTGGCAAAGGGCTGGAGTTGGACTCAAACCCGCAGCCACTGCAGCAAGGACACAGTTTTGAACATGGCGCTCCTGCTCTACTAGGTGAACTAGTGGACACCCCATCGCTAAGTAATTTAAAAGTAGATTGATTAATTGGTTTGAGTAATTTAAAAAATATATATAAATATCGAAATTCTCTGATTCCAGCTTCTTAAATGTGAGTATTTTCTGGTTTATTTATTCGTCTGTGACAGTAATCTGAATATTTTTGGGTTGTGGACAAAACGAGACATTTTCTAACATTTTAAGAACCACTCAACTGAACAATTAATCGAGAAAATAATCAAAAACTTAATTGACAGATAACTTTGATCTTTTCTGACCCATTCATGACCTTAACATATGTCTGTATGTCAAAATGCCCCTAAGGTTTAGTTTTCGAACATCCTCTCTGTATACACTTAAGAAATAGTGTCCTTACATTTAATGTAATTTTTGTTGTTGTTGTTTGTTTGTGATTTTTGTTCTTCGCCTTATTTTTATGTATTTTTTATGTTTATGTGTCTTTGTCCTTTTATTTTTTCTTTTTCAAATAATATTCAAATGCACCAATGGGAACCTGACTCATTTTTGGAACTGCTCCTGCACTGTTGTTTGAGCATTTGTTAATAAAAACAAATCTTTGCAAAAAAAAAATAAATAAATAAATGAATGGACAGTTTAAATAATCATTAGTTGCAGCCCAACTTGAGCAAATTTCTACATTTCTGTCCATAAACCCCCAAAAACAACACCAACAATGACAACATCAACAACAAAACGCCCACATTGTTTTGATGACAAGGTTTAAACTAAGCAGCACCTCAGAGGCTGAAAACAGAGCAGCTCCACACAGAGGCTTGTTTGCAGCCTGGATCAAAAAATGTTTTGGGCTCTATGGTTAATTCCAACATTCATCACAACTGTACAGAAGGTGAACTTCTCTATAACTCCCTGTTTCACATTTTCATTAAGGCCCACAGTTACACATATCTAAGGGCAGGGCTGCTTGAGTGACAGGCTGTGTGCCGGGCGTGACTCAATCCACCCTCGCTCCTCCACAGCTCCACCCTCTCATCCAACTGTGGTCACTTCTGGCACCAAAAAAAACAAGATGGCGACAGGTGAAATGCCAGACTCGAGGCTTGTCTACGAATCAATGGGTGGCGTCACGGTAGCTACCGCCACTACAAGCCACTTACTAACACACCAAACTCGCCCATCCTCTCATGCTTATCATTTTCCACACACTCGTCTCTTTTCAAAACTGAAACAAAGTGCGGGCGGCCGTGGATTCGATATCATAGAGTGAAACAGTCACAGTGCTGCTGAGTTACTGTGAGAACGGGTAAAGCCAGCTACTCTAGTCAGGAACACAGAGATATGCTCTTGTAGTCAGGTGATAAAAACAGTTGTGGGTTTGTTCAAACACTCGGGGAGAATATTCAGGTCACACAACCCGTACAAGGCAGTGACATGTCGCAACACCAGCACTGCAACATTAACAAAGTCAGTGAGCACAAACAACAGCCAAATATCCAACTTCGTGTAACACCCAAACACACTGCTGAAAAATTACACACAACATGAATTCACTGACCCTGAAGTCAAACTTATTTCAACAGAAAACACATATCTCACATATGATCACCACAAAAATCTCAGACACGCTGGTGGAGGTAACCACGAAACCACGAGCGCAGGTGTACAGTGTGTGACCTGTTAACAGTGGGCCGCTTGTTTGTCCACGTTAATCATAAACCAGAGGGGGGGGAAGAAAAACACAGCAACTGGCCTGATCACCCAAATAATAGCTAGCTGAGGGTTTTCTTAATCTAAATTGACACTGAAACCTGATGGGGTTAATGTTTGATACTGTAGTTTCACTGCAGATAGTTACAGCTATAGAGTCGAACAGAGAGAAACAGAACTCACAACTGTGGAAGTGGAAAAGCTGGATTAGAAACCCACATCTGCCAATTTAAAATCTCAAATCAGTGGCAGATACAGCAAACAGCAGCTTGTTCGCAGAGAGTCTTTGAAGCTGTGGTGATCAACAGACCAACCAGAGTAAATGAGTAAGAAAAAGATCATAAACCAGAATGTGCAGAGGTAATGACTGAATCAAGTGATAAGAAAGGAGCAAACATGTCCGTCAAATAACTTCGTAACTGCCCTACGAAGAAAACTGAGGGGCAAAACATTGTCCAAACACTGTTGCAACTATTGCTTTATTCAATATTCATCCACTACTGAAGGTGAAGACGGAAAACATGCAAACAGCAGTCATGCTATCAAAAAGTCTGTCATGATTATTACGTTACTGACTTATAGATGTCAGCAAAATGATCGAGGTCATGTCCATGTATCGTACGATTTTTCCCTCGGGTTTCCATACCTGCAAACCAATTCACCTGAGCCGGAAGGCCACAGAAAAGGTTCACAGGCTGAGATCAATGCCAAATAATGTCAATTTATTTAGAAAATCAGTGCACAAAAAGAAGGGTGCTAAGAAAGCGTAGTTTCCCAGCAGCCCTTAGACCAAAATTTTAGACGACATGATGCCAGAATAAATGACAGAGTTTTTCCAACACAGATTTTTGAACAAATCATGTTTTACTTATTTAAGCCCTGCAGCCAAGTAGTATGCGGTCTTGTACAGAGGTAAGTGTTATGTGGGAATATGGTTACTGGAGTAAGTTAAGTCAATCTACATGTTGCCAACAGGCAAGTGCAAGTACAAAGCAAAATGACAGTATTATAGTTTTTTTGTTTTTTTTTTTAAAGATTTCTAACATTAGAAATGTGGACTTTTACGTAGAAAGGCTTCACTCAGTTTCACAAAAAGAAATTCAAAAACGGATAAATGAAATTAGACAACATGTTTGTAGCAGTTAGGGCTGCAACTAACGATTATTTTCACTGTCGATTATTTCTTCGATTAGTCGACTAATCATTTTATCGAAAAATGTGGTAAAATGTTGAAAAATGTCGGTCTGTCTCTCCCAAACCCCAAAATTATGTCATCTAATGTCTTGTTTCGTTCTCACGCCAAAGGATTTTAGTTCACCGTCATGGGAGAGTGTGTAAAGCTGCCAATATTTGAACATAAGAAGCTGCAGTAAGAGTATTTTGGGTACTTTTATAGTACTTTTCTGTGAAAAAAGACTCAAACCGATTAGTCAACTAGTAAAATAATCACTGATTATTTTACACATCAATTAGTCATCGATTAGTCGTCCTAGTAGCAGTCTAGTCAAGACTATGTAATGACTTTTAAGGCCTTATTGGTTTAACATTAACATTTTAAGACTTTTTACGGACCCTAGACACCCTGAGTGAGACATAGATGCAGCCCCTTTTCACAGCACCTAAGCCAGAGACATGTTTTGCTGTTATTACCTACTAAAATTAAAAGTTCATTGCCCCTTGAAAGGCTGTACTTGCACTGTTACACCATAATGTTAATCATTACATCAGTGGCATAAACTACTCTTAAAATGACAATAATATTGTTTGTTACAACTGTTTCTGGGACAATATATCGTCCATCAAGATGTTACTGTGGCAGGCTGAGCTACCAGTCAGTCAGCCATCAGGTTTTGATTTCCAAAAACAAAGAGCAATTCTTGTCTGCACTGAAAGTCATTTATCTCAGTCACAAACAGGGCGTTTCAATGAATCACACTGTCATAAACTGAGTCGTCTGACTGTATTGTTGCTCTGCAAAATCTGAATTTAGCAAAAAGGTGACAAAGGTCCAGACAGATGAAGTAATTTACAGTCTGCTGATGTGAGCCTGGTGTGAGCCCATGACCTGCAGTCCTTCCTGTCCCTCCTGCACCTTCAGCTCTGGGGAACGTTTAGCTGGAGCTCTGTACACATCAGTAACCGTTTACGTCTTTTGTTCATTTCTAACAGTGACGCTTTAAGTACTTTCAGGCTTTGCTATACTGAGACCATTAATGCTTTGTGTTCCTCCCTCTCCACTTACCACATGGTCTTTGAACCTCACTTCCATTTCCCACTGGGATGTCTACGCTCAACAAAAACACCTGTGGCCCCCGGTGCTCAGTGAACAGCCAGCTCTTTATATTCCATACAGCAACACCAAAGGCAAAAACACAAATCACAGATCCCCACTCCAGTTACTTCCACCTCAGATCAGCTCTGCAAGGATGGTGGCTGCTGTCCAGAAGAAACCTGATCTCTTCCAGGTGAAATTATTTGTAACACGACCAGCTGTGGTGTTTCCGTCTCTCTCAGAAGGGAGAGTAGAAACAAACATGTAGGAGCGAGCTCACCTGGAGCGCTCCTCCCCCACCAGACCTTTGCCCACTCTCAGTCACTCTCCAGTGCCCTTTAACATATGCGGTCGTAAGGTGGAGCTGCACTGCCTCATACAGAAACCCCCATGCACAGATATCACAGCAGTGAGGTATCTTAAATGTGACAGGTAGTGTCGTCACAGCGAGGAGAGTCTACAGCGACGAATATGGGCCAGCTCCAGATATTGACATTAGAAATACAAGCGTACACAGAGAGAAGCAACAGGCAAATCTGATCAGCTGTTGACCCTCTGAACCACATTTTTTCCTACACAATAAAAGTACACACTCTGCCTCTGCCAACCATCAACTTGAATCACACTCAATTTTGCAATGCAAAACTCACGTCTCATGCAAAACTACAAACACATGCCCTCACAATCCATCACGCCGTATTTTCAAGGCTGCAAATTGTATGCATTTTCATCCAGTCAAGAAAATGTAACATAATGACAATGATTAATAACAGCATTGATAAGCAGCCAAGAACTGGAGTGTTTACGATGAGGCTGACGGAGGGGTGGGCCAGGTTCATGGCAGATAGCTTGTTCTTCTGTTATCAGTGTATACGTTAGCAGATATGCAATAAGTGCAGTCCGTACTATAAATGTATATTTTACCTTTTTAAGGCTTTGAGAGATAGTTTGGATATTTGAAAGTGTGGTTGTATGAGGTATTTATCCGTAATCAGAGTATTACCTACAGTAGGTGTCAGTCGGCCACTTTGGAGAAGCAGACAGGAGGACTGCCTTGGAAGCTACGCAATGTACTGCTGTGGATGGGGGCAGCATCAAAATGTATTTGAGCTACATAACAAAAATGAGCACTTTAAGCGTACACTAGATTTAGAATATTTTTCAGCCCTTTACCATGCTCTCAGACGGCCCTTTTCAACAGGGAATTAAAGCAGTTAGATCCATGTATGCGTCTTCAAAGCTAACAGACTCCATTGACAAAAACAGTGATTTCGTTCTACCTCTGCCTTGATCGGTTAGTTTGTTTGTGTTCTTGTTTGACTTCTGTGGGGCTTTTTTTTACCCTTTGCAACCTCAGCTAGGGGGCTTGATTTCTTTCAAAAACACGGGAAGAAGGAAATCAGAAATTTACCGAGAAATGGCCCAAGAATTAAGAAGAAATAAGTAAAAAGTTTAAGATAATCAACGGAATATAAGCAAAAAGAAGAGTAAAAAACTCTGATGACCTTAAAAAACTGCAAAAGATAAATATATATTTTATAATATTAGATAATAATAATAAATATAGTTTTTCAAAAGACATCAAGCCAATTTGCTGAACTTTATGAGGTTTAAGTGCTTTTGAAAGGCGTCTCAACGCAGCACAAGAAAACTGATGTCGATTCAGGTTTAACAGGGTTAAAGAGCTAGTTTGGATTCACCAGAGTCACACAGTAACACAAACAAACTAACAGATCGAGGCAAAGTTAGACCAGCAACTCCTGTATTCTGCTATGTGAAATTGCTGTTTTTGTCAGTGTCAGTCTGGTGGCTTTGAAGAGAGCTTCGATAACATCAGTTCCCTGTTGGAAAGGCTGACAGCAAGGTAAAGCAGTGAAATTAATCTCAATATCGTGTACACTTAAACTTACATTATTCTTTTTAGGTGGCTAAAATATGTTTTGATGCTGCCCCCATCCACAGCAGTGCATTACTTAGCTTCAGTGGCAGTACTGCTGTCTGCTTCTCCAAACTGGGGGCGAGCTGACCGACACCTACTGTAGGTAATACACTGACTAACTGGTGTTATTAGTATTACACATTTATATAAAAAATAAATATGAGAACATACATCATCATCAATTTCTTTGAACTCAATGGTACTGAATTATAATCTTTTGTAATGCAATATCAATGAGTTAAAAGCATTTGGTAGTTTTACTTATATAAACAAGTGCCTTTCTATAATTAAACCGATTAATTAACGACTTGTCTCATGAGAACATCAATAAAAATTCTGGATCTTAACTAAAATTAAAAGTACCAGACCATTTATAATGATGCACCTGCCAAATGATCTGTGGGGGGTGACAACGTTTAAAATACGAGGACTTTGACATCACTGTTCCTGTAACTAAAACGGCAAACTGATTTATTGCACTACAAATAAATTAAGGTACGCAAACATGGCCTATAACAGCACACACAGCACTGGCTCACATGTAGAGGTTGAATAGAGGTTAATGCTACAATACTATCCATCCACTTACAGGCACCACCAGCAGCGGAGGTGGAGGCTCCGGGGGCATAGAGCCAAAGTGCTTCAGTAGTTTCATTCGCTGTGTCAGATTCATGATGATAACACTGTCGCCTTCTTCCAATTAAATAAAAACACCTGCTGGTCTGACCATGTAGTGTGTGTCTCTGCCTCACACGGACACTGATCAAGTCCCCAGGATACAAACAATCCACAGAGAGACGCCACAGAAAAGTATTCAGTTTACAAAATGGAAAAAAAAAGCCAGTGACAAATTGACATTCCTCTGCCTCCAACAGATACATCCGATATGTCCGTCACTTCAGATTCATGATCCGCATCCTCAGTTATTTCCCCTCTGATGGGTTCATAAAGTCAAACAGGTCCACTTGCTCCCACCGTCAGTGGTATGTGTGTGTCTTGGTTAACTTCTTTCCCACAGCAGGTCCCAGGCTGTTGGCTGAGTTTCAGTCTGCTGGGTGCTATGGTTACGCCGGGGGAATGAGAGCACTGGGCTGTTAATAATTGACGGGCTGTTTGCTACACTATAGGTCTGCTTGCCCTGAGTAAAGTTTCCTGAGTTCCTACACAGGCCCTGCGGTGTTTCAGGAGCAGGAAATGACACTGAGGCAACCCAGAGCTCCGATGGCATCTTTCCTTTATGGCTGACATTTGCGCACGCCCCAGAGCGTGGGTGTGCTGCTGCTGTGTACTCCGGTTATCAGTGCCCCGCTCAGTCAGGAGTCATAGCGACTCGTATCCGATGTGTTTTCCAGGAGGAAGCAGAAAGAGGCGGAGTGTGTGTGCACCTGAGGAGTGCTCAGGAACAATATTAACAGCTTAACAAGCCCTAAACTGGGGAACATCCATCACAGATCGGTGTCTGGCTGATTGAAACTAAGTGGTAGAGTAACAGATGCAGTATCCTCGGCTCGGGCTCAGCCAGGTGGAACAGCTGGCCTCTGGTCAGCCGGGGCACCACCGCTGAATTATTAATAGGACTGAGGAAAACAGAGAGCAGCCACTGATACTAAAACAAACACTTAGCTAAGGTGTGCCCCCTCGAGTAGGTAAATAATCACTCATTCCTGTGTCACGTCTTTTCAGCAGTTCTGTGTTTCTGTCATTTTAAGCTTCAGCCACTCCTGTGTGCCTTCAACTGTGCATCATGCAAACAAGCTGCTCTGGTAAATATTAATGAGTGAGACAAACATGAAGCCTTGTGCGGACGTCAGCGTAAAGCTGTTGGCGGTTGGCGAGGAACAGCGAAGCTTCCCCGTTTTAAGTATAGCGATTTGAAAGACAAATACTCCAGAGGTTTACAGAGCTCACAGAGTGGCTGTAATTACACAGGCCGGAGCTTTGTAGCCTCCACTTACAGTGGAGTTACTCATGGTATGTACTGTCAACAGTGTTTAAGCACTGCAAACACCCACTTTATAGCTACCTGGAGTCCCGTACAGATGTCTTCCCTTGGGTTATGGAAATACACACACATTAAGGGGAAGTGACCCGTGTGTTTGCTGTTTGTTAATATTAAAGCGACTGAACTGTGAAATGTAAGACAATAACATAAAGCTACCTAGAGGTTAACGGAGTGTGTTGTTCACAGTCTCAAACATATGACCTCAGTCTGTCAGCTGCTCAACGCTTGTTTGACACCAATAGAAATAAATTAACGGTGATGTAGATTAATTACAGGTGACGAATACTGTGAGGTGATTAACTTTGTTGAAGGTCAGGGGCCGGTTGCACAAAGCACCTTGAGTCTTCTCCTTAAGATTTCTTTTCTCCTTATCTTAGTCTTATACTTAAGGAATCGATTACAGTTTGTTAACCCGTTGCACAGAGGACCTTAGCAACCAAAGTAAGGAAAGAAACATAAGGCACCTCAGACTGAGGACAAAATGAGGATAACGAAGCCGCCCTGAGAAGAATGTTCCATGACTGGGAGAACCATGTGGACACCCTTAGTGATGAGCAATTGATTTTGCAATATAAGTGTGACATTTGGAGTTGGATCACTAAACTTTCCGAAGCTGAATTCTTCCAGACCCATTACAATAAATGATGGTTCTGCGGTTTTATGCAACGGGATCTTTCCGCTCAGTTACCGGCGAGGTATTTCATGCACACGAGTCAACAGTGCGCTGTGTTGTTCATCAAGTTTAAAGTAAAATACTCCAGAAATTTTGGACCTTCAAATATGAGAGAGCTGGTTAAGGTAAAATGGGATTATCATGTTTGTTTCCTTTTTTAATGGTTAACTCAATCTATCAGTCCAGTCATTAATTCATTAAAACATTAACTTAACTCAACTACTCATTAAAAATGATCGCCCGGTTTTGTTTTGTTTTCCATGTTTCCTCGGTGCAATACTGATGACTAAGTCTGTTGTGGCTGACATGGAATCTCTATGTCTTCTTTAATATTTTTTTAAGGGGCAAAAATATTTAAAATATCTGTAATATGACAAGGTGGCACATAGTAGTAGGGGTCATGATATTGGGGCATCTGGTAGCCTAAAAACTGGCTGGTTTCACTTCATAAAAAATGTCCCATTTTACCTGAATGCATCGAGTACTCACCCAAATCTCTCTCCCATTAAAAGTGATGCGTATTGTGAAAACATTTTTATAAGTCAAACAGTTAATAAAATGCAACATACTACAACCATTTTTTGATAGATAGATAGATAGATAGATAGATAGATAGATGGTTCTTGGGAACCCTAAAATCGACGCCCAGACGGGAGCAGCTCAAACCTTATTACCAAAGTGAGAATATCAACATGGCACATGACTTTACTTTACAAGTTCTTGGGACAAGTGACGTTCTGACTCTTTGCTCTGTCCATTCTAGTTAATACAGACCAATTAAAATAGTTGCTGTGCTGTGAAACTGTATTTGTCCCATTTTACCTGATGTCCCAAATCACCTAACTTCACTCTAGGGTTGCTGTGATATACCGGTCTCAAGGTATATCGTGACGTAAAAGTTGACAGTCAACACACTGTGTCCATTTCAATTACGCCCCAAAACTATGGAACACGCTACCTGTAGATATCAGGGAAGCTAGCTCGCTAAATGTTTTTAAAAGAAAGCTAAAAACTTATCTGTTCACTTTAGCCTTCAACTAGCTCTGACTTTCCTGATACAGGTCTGAAACTCTTTCTTTTTACGCTTCAAGCTGCTGCAACTCATTTAATATTACTTGATTTTATGATTTATAGTTTTGCAAGTCCATGATTTTATGAATCAGTTAATCCATGTTTTAAACTGTTTTAAATGTCCTTTTATATTGAATTGTCTTGTCTGTTTTATGTCCATTACTTTCATGTGAAGCACTGTGGCCTTACTGTAAAGCACTTTGTGCTGCATTTTGATATCGAATCGCTCCTTGATTTAATTATCTAAGGGAAGACTTTTACACACACTTCCATTAACAAAATAGTTTCAAGTTTCAATCATAGGAATAAAACGTGTATTCAACCAACAACAAACCTTCTGTTTTCATTCTTTTAAGGATCCTTCTGACTGATAATAATATAATTTCCGTAACACAATGAGACGATTATATTTCCTGAGATTGGTTTTGTACTGTGAAAACTTCATGGTGCACCCCTGCTTCACTATTTTTCATCCAGTTCATCCACAAAAACACACCACTCTCTTCAGGGAGAGAAAGATTTATCTAGAGCCAAAATCTGGGACTCAAATCTTGAAACACCAAAGGGAACTTTCCACATCAAGGCAGCCATCCTTAATCAGTCTAGACCATCAGTGGAGACTCTGTTAGAGTCAAGGTAAAGGAAGACGCAGCTGTTTGGGAATGCAAAGCCGAAACTATTGTGAAACACTGGGACAGGCAGGTAGAAACTTGCATCTGTGGCAGAACCAGTAAGGTGAGGGAGACTGCAGCTGACAGTCACACACACACACACACACACACATTCATAAATAACATGTTTTTAACACACCACACACCATGAGCACAACCACAGCTGACTTTCAGGCCTGTAACTGTCCTCACTTACTCACGATGAAGGATATTTAATGAAGCCATCAGGCTGTTAGTCCTGTAAATATCCATATGCTATAATCTTAGCTAACTAGCTCCGTGGCTAACATTAGCAGCCATTTTGGGTCTAATTTATACATAAATATACTAAATTATCTTTAAAGTTAGTTCAGTAAAATGTTTAACGTGTTAAATGTTTCTCTCTAACCTCTCCCCGCCCTCGACATGCATCACCTGTCTGTGTATGTACAAGGAGACACTTGACAGCAGTGAAGTTAACGTACCTGTTCACTTCCGCCCGGCAGAGTTTGTCTCACGCGACTCGTCCAAGTTTGATAAAGGAAAATCAGCAACTCCTGAAATCTTCTTTGAGGTTTCGCTTCTTGCTCGCGGTTACTGCTCCTGCACTTGGAAAACTTTCTCCTAAATCTTCCTGAGGACAGGTGAGGAGGAGGAGGAGGAGTCACAGGCTCCACGTACAGGTGAGTTTCACGACGTCATCACGCGGCGAGTGCCGCGTCGCAGACAGGAAGTTGGTGCTCCTCGTAAATAAATCCTCCACCCAGTTTTGGTTCCGATAAGAGACACAAAAACAAATACACAGGGTGCAGCGGAGGAATAAATACTGTATATCAATTCAAATTTAACTTCTTGTACTTTAATTATTATTTTATATCTCTAAATATATTTATATTAGTTTAACTTCATGCCACTTTGTACTTTGACTCCACTCTTCAGAGGGACACATTGTACCTTTTAATCCACTACAATTTTTTAGTAGCTTAAGTTATAAATTACTCTACGAATTAGGATTTTTGCACCCAAAACTGAGGCTATCACAATGTACAAGTGTAGCTGAAACTATTGGTTGGCTGAGTGGTTGATAGTAAAATAAAATAAAGTAAAAACAATTAAATCAAATTACATTAAATTAAAAACAAAAACAAAATAAAATGAAAACATTTGCAACTGTTTTGAGGATCATTTAACTATTTTTTTTCAAGCAGGTTGGCTGACTGGTTGATAGTGAAATAAAATGAAGTGAAATTAAATAAAATACAACAAATTACATTAAATCAAAAATAAAATAAAATGAAAACATTTGCAACTATTTTGAGGATCATTTAACTAATTTTTTCAAGCAGGTTGGCTGACTGGTTGATAGTGAAATAAAATGAAATGAAATAAAATAAAATAAAATAAAATAAAATACAACAAATTACATTAAATTAAAAACAAAAACAAAATAAAATGCAACTATTTTGAGGAGCATTTAACTATTTTTTCAAGCAGGTTGACTTGACTGGTAGTAAATTAAATTAAATTAAATTAAATTAAACTGAAATAAAATAAAATAATATATCAAATAAATTAAATTACATTAAATCAAAAACAAAATAAAATGAAAACATTTGCATCTATTTTGAGGGTCATTTAACTAATTTTTCAAGCAAAAAAAAAAACCTGGTTCCAGCTTCTTAAATAGGTTATCAGTATTCTCTGTTTTTTTTTAAAATTATATTTATTTTAATTTTTCTGCATCGTACTTTTACTTTTAATAATATACTTCCTGATTGTACTTACACACTGTTAGACTACTTAAGTAACATTTTCAATGCAGGACTTTTACTTGTAAGTCGTGCTTGAGTTTTTTTAATGTAGCGTTAATATTTTAACTCAAGTAAAGTATCTGAATACTTCCTGCACCACTGAATTATTATACACAGGGCAGGGATGCATCAAATTGGATTTTTGCCGATAACCAATACTGATACTGATATATCCACTTCCTTCCCCACCTAATTTTAGTGATCATCAAGTCTCTTCTGTAGTGGAATTAACATTATATTATACATGTATACTTTCATCATGATGGCCCACCAGCAGATGGAGACATGAAATACAATACTTTCCAATGTATGTAATATTCAGTCATTGTGCAAAGTAAGTTGTTAAAGTAAGATGATGGCTGATTCCAGTATTTCATTTTGAAGCTGATATTGGCTGATACAGATGACGTGCTGACGTGCAATTTATATCTTAATTTGGGCTAGTTTTAATTTGAAAACAAGACAAGTACAATGGTTAGCCTGAACTTAACAAATGCTACCATAAAGCTGATAACTTTTGCAGAAGTTTACTTCATTAAATTGCATATTGCCCCTGAGCTTTACTGTAATATGATGGTAACTTGAGATATGGATACATTTTTTTACAAGAGGCACCAGAGAAATGTTACGGAAGTCTTTAGTGTAACTGTATAAATGTGGTAAATAAGGGGTGTCAAACACAGAACCTGTAGGCCAGAATCACACATTCCTAAAAGGCCCCTATCCTACCTCTCCCACCGCCCCAAACATCTCTGTCAGGACACGTTCAAAGTCAAGATTTTCTTCAGTGTTTTGACTCCAGCAAGAAATATTAATGACAGTCCTTCACACAGAAGCTCCTGCTCATGAGGCCTCTGGGTCTGTTTCAGTAGGCGTGTTCAATAACTCACCCACGACTGTGAGACATTTGTCAAATGATGTCCAGGTTTAGTGTGATACTGATACTGGAGTAACAGCTCTGCCTTCACTTTCTATCTCTTCAGTTTATTTTCTTTAGGTTACGTGTTTAAATGTCACACACGCTGCCTCAGTAAACCTGTGCAGGAAAAAAATGGGACGACCCCAAAGAACAAAAGACTCAGTTTCAGCAATCTTCAAGTTTTTATTTGTTTACAAAGTTAAGATTGCAATTTCATATAGTCCTTCCTTTAATGAGTAGAAAACCTTTTTAAAGAATTAGTCGAAAGGCACAAATTTTACAATATATACATTTGGATCTAAATTATAAATATATAGAAAACAAAAGCACAACCCAGAATAAAAGTGCTGAACACAGTTTCTTTTTTTGTTTTTTTAGAGAAAAAATATGCTTTGTTTAAAAATACATACAATCAGTAGCATGTTTTTTGTTTCTTTTTTTCTGTTAGCAATAAATTATGTTGAGAGTGATAACATGTATGTAATATGCAAACGGTGGAGAAACAAAAAAAAAGATGGTTACAGTATACACAGAGCTATCCATCAAAGATCCGAGAAAACAACAGGCTTGCAACGCTCAATCATAACCAACGACAGAACAGTAACTTGATTATGCCATTCTTAGTGCAAAATGATAATAATAAAATGATAAAAGGCCTAACTACACTATGACTACAAATTAAAACAAAAAGCTTTTTCTTCCTAGAAATGCGGTCCATATCCCTCAAATGCATAAAGCTTTATTTGTTTGACTATAAAACAAACTCGAAGGCAAATCTTTTGCAGACTGGTGTCTGGGAATGTGCCCGATGAGGAATATTCAAAGCAAAATTAATGATTGTACCAGAAAACAAGCTATACTAAGAAGCTGCAAATAAAAATAAAAGAAGCGTGTACAAGAATCGGAGATACTTTGTGTCTAAACTAGGACATATGTTACGCTGAGGGAGGGGAGGGCTTGGACAGATGCATTGCACATATAACTCAGGTGCGAATCGACTCGAAACATCTGTCAGCTTTAACACGAATGAACACAAATGAAAACAGAAAAAAAAAAAATAATGTTCCTTAAAAAAGAAACAGCCTTTGATCTTTGCCCTAAGAAGGCATAAACATTACGAATCACCGACATGTTCACAAGGACAAACAACAAACCCATCACATTAAGTCTAAAACATAAATACAGCAAGAGTCACAGCACAGTTAAGAACAAAATAGCACATGTACTGGTTAGTTTCACCACTGTTAGAAGGAGAAATGATATATTTCTGCTAACGCCCCGCCGTTACACCTCTTGTAGGTTTCTTCCTGAGATTGATAAAAAGATCTGATATCTTAGAGCCAGTAACTTTAGGGGTGCCCGTGGAATACTTTGGTATCTCTCTGCGAACTGGAGGCCTGACAAAAGGTCTACGAGTCGGAGAAACGATTTTTTTTGAGAAACAAACTGAAATGAGCAGAAATAAATCCAGACGCTGTACAGCAGTACAGAACAGTGCAATCTTATTTGGTGGCAGGTTATAATAGAATTTGTCTTATAGTAATCTTGAAAACTAGAAACTTCCCTGACCAAACATTTCGTCGACTACTCTAATAAGCAGGATAACATATCTAAAATCTAAATATCCCTTAAATATAAATAACAATAACTTTTATAATAACGATGACTAAAACATCAAGAACGCATTGCGCTCGTCCCGTGAAAACTTACTATACAAAGGTTGTATGCATTGTTGTATCTTGTTTAACTAAAGACTATGAAGCACAAACAGAAATAAGAAGATTCATACCATGCAAAGGTAACCACAAAGCTTTGCCTGTTGAGCGTAAACAGTACGTAGGCATTTTCTGTTTCACAACAAGTGTAGAATATGGTTTTATTGCTTCTAGATCACTTGAACTTGAACTTAAACTTGATTTTGTCACGAACCCACTACAGTGCATCGTTTTCACACAAAGATGACCGGATCTCACAGGTTTTTAAATATCATACACAGTGAACATCACACGTCCGCACGTTTCAAGTGTTTTTATAGCCTTGACGCCTGAAATGGAAACAAATTGAAAGGTCCAGCGTGAGGGATTTAGGGATGTCTATAATATTCATATCTGTGTTTCTTTCTTTTATAATCACCTGACAATAAGAGTTGTGTTTTTGTTTCGTTTCACTGCTAAATCTTGCACGCTGGACCTTTAATGAGACATCTGCTTCTTTTTTCTTTTCAGACCTCACAGCGATAAAAAACTTGAAACTCTTCGTCATCCACTGAAACTTAAAAACTAATTTCCATACGTTTGTTGGTCAAAATGACACAAAAAAATACAACAAAGCACTCGAGACTTTCCTGAGAAATTCAAAATCAGATAAAACCAGGAGTCACATCACTAAATGCTTACAAAAAAAAGGGGTGAAAAATTTTTTTTGGACACAATTTTTTTTTTTAGCCGCGCTGCTCGATAATCTGTGCCATACTGACCATGTAGCACATTGTCGCATCAACAGGCAGGGACAGACGGACAAAGAAAAAAAAGGGGGACGTCGCTCTCGTTTTGGGAGCAGCTACAGAGACAATCATACGAGCACATACAGGCTTAATGGGGGCTTCTTCCTGAAACCAACCACCAGCATAGTGTAACACAAACGACGACTGACTGACTGACTGACTGACTGACTGACTGTGGGGGGTAAAAGTTAAATACAAATATACCATATTTAAATTAAAAAGAAAACCAACGCTCAAGAGTACAAATCTATACATTAGGCTACACGGATTTTTTAAACACTGCATTGAAAGATTTCTCCAAAGGCACTGTTTGCAACAGCAGACTGCTCTTCCTCTCCCTTTTTCCTCACACTAGTGTTCATACAAACCGGGAGAGAAACAAGAGGGAGCGCGCAGAAGAAAAAAAAAATAAATGAGGCATTTCATGGCTAATCAGCTAAAAAGATTTCATCTGTCGTTTTTCTCATCTTCCAGTTCGATGCGATCTTTTGTTTCACTCAAACCAAGCCTTGCATACAGCCTTGTTTTAGTCAAGACAAACGGCCATGAAGCGGAGTAACAGTAAAGCAAAGTCTAAAAGATGCGGTTTCAACTGGTGAAAGGCATTTAGAGTTTCCAGCAACTTCACCAATCATACCTCGTAAAATCAGCAGCGGGAGGTTCGTTAAAGATTTCCACACCTTGATGAGTGAGCTTTTGTTTTGACAGCTCGTATGTTCAATAAAATACAGTTTGTTTTTTCACTTCTTGTTTTTTTTTTTTTTGTTGTTTTGTTTTTACAGCTGCCGTTCGTTGTGGAGGACACACTTTGGTGCAGAAATCTGATATTGACGGAGCCCCGCTAACACAGCCTCAAGCAGGTGAACGCTACAGGTGGATAAAGAGAAGGGTGAGCCGAGTGCAGGACAGGCAGTGACGTGACTATAGGCCCTGAGGGGAGAGGGAGTAGGTCCGAGGGTGCGATCGTAAGACAGCAGCAAACAAGACAAAATCTGCTTTAAAAGACGAAACAAAAAAAAAATTACTTAAAGAAAAGTCCAGACGAGCTGTCGCTGTTTAAGCTCTTACTCTTGCGGCCGGTACTTAATGACAGACTTGCGGTCCGGCCCCTGCAGCATGCTGTTCAGAGCCTCGCGAACGTCAAGAGCGCCGGAGTGGCCGTTGGGTAGGGTTAGAGAGTCTGGCTGGGGGAGGAGATAGTTGGAAGAGAAGTGAGGGGAGGAGTTGGAAAACAAAGAGGAGGACGAGGACGGGCTGGAGAAGAGAGAAGAGGAGGATGATGTCGGGATGAGGGCAGATGCGGGCAGGAGGCCGGTGTGTGAAACCAGGTTGTTTGAGGCGGATGACGCGGAGGAAGAGCAGGAGGAGGTAGAGGATGAAGGGCTGGCTTTCTGTGTGGGCATCTGTGGAGACAGGGGCAAGTCAAGTAAATCTAATAAGTCTTGGTGGTTATTGGCGAGCAGGTTGTGGTTCTGCTGCTGCTGCTGCTGCTGTTGTAGCAAAAGAGGCTGCTGTATTTGGGCACTCGGTGCAGTCTGAGCGATCAGAGACTCCAGATTAAAGTCATCTCCGAACGCTGCAGAGTGTCCCGCCAGAGTGTCCAGATTCAGTCCGCCCTCCGTGGTGTCCGGCGAGGGCGACGGTGAGCTCACAGTCAGGTCCAAGATCTCGTCCAGGGGATTCTTGGAAGACAAGTTGGGAGACAGTGTGGTCTGATGGAGTGGAAGTGACGGGCTCTTCAGCTGTGGGAAAGCGGACAAAAAGGACTGGGGGTAAAACTGGGAGTAATTGGAGCGGATGTTAACTGTGTTGGGGACGGCGCCCTGGTTGGCGGGGGTGGAATTGTTTCTCCAGCTGTTATGGGTACTTTGCTGCGTTTGAGTGGGGTTTCTCTGTAAGGACAACAGGGGTAGTTTCTGGGAGGGCGGCTGTAAAGCGGACTGGGCTTGCAGTCTGTGCAGCTGAGAGACGCCCCCAGTTTGTGTCCTTTGCAGAGCGTTTTGGTTCAGTTTCTGTTTGAAGATCTGACTCTGGGCCAGAGACTGAGCCAGGGACTGGGTGAGCATGGGTTTAGGGTTGAACAGATTCTCCAGGAGGTGTTTGTTCTCCTGCTCCATTTTGCGCATGCGCTCCTCGGCTAGCCGCTGCTCCACGGCCTGCTGCTCCCTCTCCTTCCGTCTCCTCTTTACCTCCTCGTCCATTAGCAACAGCTCCTCCCGCACGCGGGCCACACAGTTCTCTGGGATCTTGATGCCTGGGGGAGAGGAAGTGCACAGTCATGTCAGAGTTATCGATGAGGTAAATACTTAAAGACTATTGACTAAACACCAGGACACTGTATTTTTCTGTGTGTAGCACATAGAAAAAAAGACCAGACATTGAATAAATGCGAGTATCCTCACATTTTTGGGTTAACATGGATGTAAAGCTGAATTGCAACATGTTATGTTTCGTAAATGTCAGTTACGGTCAATGTCGCAGTCATTAAAGTTCACAAGAGGTAAATATGGAATGTGAGAGACAATTTCATTTCCTCAATCTGTCACATACGCGTCAGCACTTTATCAACATTGTATTATAGGATCCAAACAACCCTCTGATGTCTGGGAATGCAAGTTGACATTCTAGGACTTCTCCTTTATCACTTTTTCCCAGAATTTCCCCACCAGTTCAGAGTGTGAGACACCAGTAAAAACGTGCACATCGGGGGATGTACTGACCGACTTGCTTGTTATGCTGTTTGGTTTTAAGGCGGACGATCTGCAGGATGCTGGAGCTGGTGATGTCAGACACCACATCGGAGACACGCTTCCACACACGCAGCAGAGCACCACACAACATGTGGTACTGACGGAGGCGCATGCCCTGCAGACACTCCTGACCTTCCTCTATTTTCTTACACTTCCCATTCCTGCAGAAAGGACATGAGAGAAAAAGTCAAATGTTTTATGCAGACAACAAAAACAACCCACACGTTTCTGTCTCCTCGCCAACTATGCTGCGTCCTCGCATTTTAAACACAGTCCAGTGGTCGGCTGGTGACGAGGGCACATGTGAGACTCGCAGGTTATTTCTTCATGACTAGTTCTCAGGTGATCTGTAAATCCCTGGGAATGGCATCTGACCTGAAAACCACCCTGGCTGAATCCTAATGAGTTCCAGCCTGATTGGATGCATTGAGCCATTAATCCCGGGGGACATTGTGGATTCCGACTTACCAGTTGGCATGGCTACACTTCTTGAAGGAGAAGGTGAACTGGTTCTCCCAGCTGTCCCTGGCTTCCTCCGGAGTCACCTGGAAAAGGGAATGTGCGACACCGAAAATCAGCAAACAAGTCCACAGCTGGATGCAAAACAATTACACAGCTTTAAAAATACATATTTACCGACAAGCAATAAAAAGGTGTCTTTAAAGTCCCCCTCCAGACATGTTTTGTGTATGATTAATATTTAGTTTAACATATTTTTCCCACATGAAAAGTTTGTTAAAACTCTGACAAAGGGGCTGGAAGCAGAACTACTTTTTCTCCATCATTAACAAAGTCTGGATCAGGCCTCCGTCTCTTTCACCACTGCTGCTGGCAGGAGGCTTCACTTTTCACATTTCAATTCAGTTTGACAGGTATAAGAGCGAAACGTGCATCAAGGTGGTTATGTTAGTGTTAACTGAAACATCAGAGAGATTGCCATACATGTTTGAGCCCGTCAGACCCACACTCAGATAAGGAGTCTGTTGTGCACACAAATCGGCAACTAGGAGATGTATCAGAATGGTAAATGAGGTTAGCATCATTTTTGATAAGGCTAACTGGAAGCGGCCGTCACAGCGTTGGTGTTTGTGAAACGTATCTGCTATGATGGGGTTTTTGATAGCTGTCGGAAGGAAGCTCCAGGGTCTGGTTTACATCTACAAACTCCACACTCGACCATGTTTGCTGTCAAAACCTTCACTATGCTAATGTTTACTGCTCTCTGTACCGAAAAGTTCGATCTGTGCAGGAGTTTTCAGGGTTTTTTGCTGGCGTTGTGCTGCAGTCTGTTCCCCTGACAATATGTGTTTCCCATACGTTTTAAAATTGTAGAGAAGGGCAAAGATATTGCCCCATTAAGTAGAGTGAAAACACCTCTCTAGTTACAAACTTTGCGCAGATACAGGGCAGTATAATCAAGGTCAGACATTTTAGAGAACATAAAAGTGAAAATACAAAACAAAAAACATTTTTGTGTGGAGAAGGACCTTTGAACCCTTGACCTTTGAACCTTTGACCAAAAGTCATCATAGTTTCATCTCGTTTATAATCCTTCACTGTGTCACAGAGAAGAGAACTATTGTGTTCTGTGGGCTTGTGGTTAAAGGTTATTAATCATCACCCTGTTGTTCATGTGGAGACAGGAAACAGGTTCAGCTTTAACAAACAACATGAATATAAATTAACTTTACACCCCCACTGACATACTCTTTTAATTTTTTTGCCAATCACATTTTTGTCAATTAGTTTTAGAGTCTGTAATATGTTGCCACATTGTTCAGCTCTGAAGTGCCTACAGTATCGCCTGGTTCAGTACTCTTCAATGGCCACAAGGGGGCATCAGACTCCATATACAGTGTACTTTAAACAGCAAATTCAGATCAGAGGAAAATAACAGTCCTGAAAATCTCCGGCTTTGTCTTCAGTCAAACATTCCCCATCATCAGGAAATGTTTTTATAAATTTAAGACCTTGTTATTCTTTAAAAAACAAACCATAAACTTAAAAGACAACATCTGTGAGAATATAAGCAAGCTCAAGCATGACCTTTGATGAAAGTACAAAATGTTTTTTCCCCTCCAGTGTGGAGGCCTCATTCAGTGAACAGATGTACAGACGCAGTGATGAGCCTAACTGATTCACCACCAGACAATTGAGCCAATTACCTTTCGGTAACGTTGATGCAAGTTGTCCAGACTCTCGGGGTGCGTCTGCTTGCCAATATTC
The DNA here is from genome assembly GCA_026686955.1 of Epinephelus cyanopodus. Lineage (NCBI taxonomy): Eukaryota > Metazoa > Chordata > Actinopteri > Perciformes > Serranidae > Epinephelus > Epinephelus cyanopodus. The sequence goes on from CM048920.1 coordinate 10,761,124, forward strand.
GGCTTGTAGACAATGAAGTTCTTGCCTCTTCCTTGCTCGGCTAGCAGCACACATGGGTGGTTACCTCGCAGCTGTGGTGAGGGAACACAGAGAGTTAATTAAAGTCTCTTCAGTGACGCCCATTATGTTATCACACTTCTATTAGTGAGGTTTGTGTTAAATAATAAATCATATGCATACACTCACCTTCAGGGACAGGTAGAATCCCTCCTCAGGATCGCTGAGCTTCAGTGACCTGTTGTAGGCCTCGTCCCAGGGCATGCCTCTGTCCACACTGATCTACAAGGCAAAAAGCATCAGAGGCTAAAGCACGTGCTGTGGAAGAGGAGGAACCAAGCAGCTATGCAACCACACACTGCTGTCCTGAAGGCCGTGTTGGGTTAAGACCACCTCGACTGAAGTCATAACCAAAACCAGTGTATTGAGACTGAGACAAGACCAAGACCAGACATGTGTGAGTCCCACACTGCATGACACCATTAAATAAATTATAAAATGAACATGCAAACCATTGATGTTCCTCAAATTGATCTAAAAGATTCACATTTCCATAGAAACAGGCACAGAAAACAAATGAAGATTCCTGTTCATGCATCTCTTTGCATAATAATTTCATGTGTTCATTTCCCTTTGTTTTCTTTGGGCAAACAAATATAAACAAAAACTAAGGAGCTGCAGTTGTGGTCTTGACCAGTCTTAAATAAAACCCAGAGTCCTCTGTGTCTGAGACCAAAACAAAAAACAGTAAAAGTGTTGTCTAGCACGAGAAGAGACCGAGACCTCCAAAAAATGGTCTTGAGAGATTACGACACAGCCTGAAGGTGAGACAGACTTTTGCACAGACACCAAAAAGTACTTCTAACATTCAAAACACACAGTGAATAAAACTTAGTGTCTACCACAGTCATGCGTGTACCTGACACACTCTCTATACAAATTTGTCCTAGCTGTGCAGCATTCTGCCTGACTGCCAACTTTGAAAGTCAAATGCAGCTTAGACTGCAGCCGACAGCTAAAAGCAGAAGATATCGGTAATTATCCTGTTCCCACCTGCCACCGGTGTCTACATAGGCCTCGCAGCCCTGGGCTAAGTCTGTGTGATAACAGTCTCACTGCTGGCAAAGTGACATCAATCATCATATAGTGCAGAGGAAGCTACTTGAGTTACAGCTGGGACTGCAGGTTATGTGGAACATTTTGCAGGTCTCTTTGTATGCAAAACCTTGTCACAAAAATCTCCATGAATTCACAGTCACTGGTGTTTGCTACTTAATCTGTCAAGATTGCTCAGCTGCCATTGAACATGAACTTTTAATTGCTCTGGTCTACTGGGAGCCAAAAGGCCCGAATGGATATAACTCAAAAGACAGAGCACAAGGTTTGCATTTTTTAGGCATCATGTATATTCATAGAATCACTTCTGGTTTGTGATGTGTGACGCCACAATATCAGCACGGGCCTGTAAATGTGCCTGTGCCCACGGGACTGTCTGGTGCCCTTCTGGTGGCTGTTACATCCTGCATACTGGCCGCACAGCATTGCTGACGTGTTCTTGGTTTGTGCAACACAATTCTTATTTCAGCTCCTCTAAAACTAGGGCTGAACACTGCAGAGTATACAACAATATACCAATATACTCTACATGAGGTTATGAGATGCCTACCTTATAGAGAACAACCTGTCCATCCTGAGGGTTTCCAACTGTCAGGAAAGTTTCCTGCTTCTCCTCATAGATCTCATCGTTACCCGGGGCAAGGTCTGTCAGAGACACAGGAGAGCCAAAATAATTACTCACATTAGAAGAATAGGAGCCATTTTTCTTTTTAAACGAGTCCCTTAAGGGCCAATCCAGTTTAAGGTTTGTTGACAGACAATTGAAGAAAGGAACTCAAACCGCTCTCGGTGTTTTACAGCCCTTCAGATGCAACGGATTTATAACTAACATTATTATATAGTGTTAGTCTGTTTTCAAAAAGCCTGTCAATTTATTTCAAGCAGTAAAGCACATTTAAATCTTGTGTTTTTACTGTTAGTGGATAGGTTTGTGTTTCAGATCACATATTAAACTGAATTCAGGTAAAACAATGACGTGTTTTAAGCGACATCTGAGCTCCATACCTAAGATTCCCATGTCATATTTGCCCTCCTTCTTATCCTTCTCGATTAGGTAGTCGAAGTTTTCAGTGAAGTACTGGAAGAGATAGTTCTGCTTGTGGACCTCCAGGCCCAGGATGCGATTCAAGAACTTGGTGATGCTGCAGTCTGAGATAAAGACACAACACAGACCAATTAATACAGCTCATTCTGTGTCGACAGATGAACGAAGAACACGTTATCACCTGCATGCAATATGCCTGCATGCCTCTTTGGTACTCTACCTTTCTCAGTACTGATCCCAAAGCGAGGCTCCCTACAAAAGATGCCCACGTCCATCATTCCAAGTTTCATGTCTGAAAATTAAGAAAAACATTGTTGTGTCACAGTTAGCTTTGTGCTGGTGAAGCTGTTCTCCTTTTACAGACAGTCAACCAACATTCGAACATACCTCTGAAGAACATGGCCTCACCCCCGGGGTAGCCTTTGGGAGGGGGCACCTTGTTCTCTATGTGGCCAAGGATTGCTTTGGTGATTTTATCCAGAGCCTTGGTACCATACTGCAAAAAAATGGGACATATCATTGTCACAGAAGAATTTTCTTACACGGCCCATTGAGCAACTTTGCAATGCAAATCAGTTAGACAAATATCCTGTATTCCACTCTAAGTATGTAGGACCTTTAAGAGTTTAAGATAAAGGGATAAAGGTCAGTAACTGTGTGTTTTTTTAAGGTTTTGATATCATTCTTTAGCTTCCTACTGGTGTTGCTTATAAATTCAAAGTCGAACATTCAAATGTTGGTCATAGTATGTATGTTTTAGGGTAAAAATGTTCCTTCTTTAAACGTGTGCCCATGTGACCTGATGCAGGTTTCTGTATGATTATGCTTACGACCTCCTCATGTGGTTCGATCCTCTAAATTTGCTACACTCCTCTGACCCCCTAACCAGCAGGGACGCTGAGCAACACACTGCTGTAACACAAACTAACTAACTGATCGAGGCAGTAGAAGACCAGCAACTCCCGTCTTCTATCAAGTAAAATTACTGTGCTGTCAAAGGCGTCTGGTGGCTTTGAAGACAATGATATAACGGCTTCAGTTCCCAATCAGAAAGGGTTGTCTGACGGCGATGTAATCGGTGAAAACACTACACTGACTATAGGTAAGTACCTCATACAACCTCATTTAAAATAATCTTTAGTTATCATAATTATCATTCTTCTTTTGCCCTTTAGCGCAGAGCCATGCTTTGACACTTAAAGGTCAAAATCTTATTTTCAGTGGTTGTTTAATTTGCCTACCTTGTTCTCAAAGTTGTACTTGCTCAGGTCTCTGGATTCTGTGGCTCTTCTGTCTCCGTGAGTTAACGCACCCTGCAAAAAAAAAAAAAAAAAAAAAGATTAGCAACAGTTTTATTATTAGTATTAGCAGTATTACAGCCTTTAGAGCAACATCACACTAATACAGCTGGACAAAGTGATGTGGAATAAACCTGTGCTCACTGTTGATCCTTACAGCAGATAATAGCCCTCTCATTCATCAATTCTACTCTTTAAAATGTATAATATATAAGAGATGGAGTATTTAACATGATTTTTTTGGGCGTATGTTACTGCATTGACTTTTTATAATCTGGCCATTTCATATGAATCTACAACCATGTAAAGCAAATATGTTTAATAGGTTTGATATAACTTTGGTATTTGATAGTGATATATATATGAAAGTACAAGTTAAAGAACCAGTTAAAGAACCAGGGATTTAACCTGTGCTAGTAGTATTGTATGAATGTCAAACTCTTTCAGGTGCAGATACATTCACTCTGCATCGCGTGCAAAAAGCAGCACCAAGTGAAAGCTTCATTACACAGACACACGCAAGATAGTGTGACTAGACAGCCTGGTCTCTGCCCATGGTATCGAGAGGAAACGCATGAGGTTGATGTGTGAAGCGAAACTTTTTCTACACCTGCCTACTGACATAATTTTGTGCCTCAATTGACCTTAAAGCTACAGACACAAGACGAAAATGGATGGAGAACCATAATTTAAACACAGCCCATGTTTGACCTCCCTTGCAAGGATGCAAAGGCAATTTCAGAAGCAGCAACGTCAATGGCAGAGCAGCCTTGTAACCAGCTGCTGGCTCTGCCCACACAAAAAAAAATGCCTTGAGATACCAAAACAAAGGAATGTCTTTGCCAAATATGACTTCACTGCTGATCCGGAGTCAGCCGGTCGCGAGGTATTCAGCGACTCTGTTTGTGTGTGTGCGTGCATTTGTGTTGTATCGGGTTCAAGCAGGCATGCAGACGAGATGTGACCTATTCTTGATGCGGATTTACCGAACACGCCTGGCAAACAAATGAAGGACTTTCTGGAACCACCATCCCATGGCACCCTCCTTAACGTTTTCCCAAAAGAACTGTCATGCTGTGTCACTATGGAAATAAATGACTGCGAGTGCTGAAATGCACTGATAATTGTGGAAAATAAACTCAGGGTTATAAATTATCCAGGCAAGCTCCTTTTGCTTTTTTCTGCTTATTCAGTTTTCCATTATTGAGATGGAGAAGGGAAAGACCCCAAGTCTCCTGAGGTTTGTGGAGAGGAGCTGATGTAACTTCAAGCGAGCCGACAATAAAACAGACTCTGTGGAGAGCATCGGGGCCAGGGAATACCCGAGGAAACAGGAAGGACAGAGAGCGAGGGCAGGGTGAGGAGGCAAATGGCAATGAGTCGATGGCAACCCCAGAGCACAACAATCAATAAACACATATCCTCTCTGTTTACAGTGGAACAATTCTTTTCACAAAAAAAGATGAAGAGGGTGATTTTCCCATGAGACAGTTTTCAATCAGTTAAAAGGAAATAAAAAAACTGCGAAATGAAAAGCAAACGCAACACCCACACCCACACAAACACATCTGTAAGGCTTTGATATTTACCAGACTCTCAAGTCTCTTAGCCACAATGGAGGCAAACCGTCTCTCCCCAGCCAACTCTGAGATGAGGAAGATGTACTCTGGGGCCGTCACCTGATTGGACCGATGGGTGCGACCTGGAGAGACAAGGAAAAGATGGTAAGACAGAATTTATACAACTGACAGGGTTCCCACGCATTTTTTCCATGACTTTTCAAGGACTCATATCAGTACTACGTTATGTCAGCAGCTACAGAAAATAAATTTGCTGTAATGTTGCATTGCATGGGAGGTAATCTACAGAGGATTAATATGTTAGGGGTTGCAGGAGCACAGGCAATAGAGTCACCAATCAACCTGCATGTCTTGGACTGTGGGAGGAAGCTAGAGCACCCAGAGAAAACCCACACGGGGAGAACAACTGCGTACAGAGGGGTTCACCCCGGGTTCAAACCAGGAACCCTCTTGCTGTGAGACAACAGTGCTAACCACTGTACCACCGTGCATATACATCCTGTGATATGAAAACAATTTCACACCAACTAATCTCTGGTTTCAACACACTTTATCAGCATCAAGAGACAGACAGGCGAAATTCATCTGAACACAGGCTGCTTATTAGAAACAGAAAAAATAAGAAGGGGATATTCTTGGAGACATGATAACATCGGCAACATCAAATGAGATCTGATCTGAGCTGAAGCAAATGTGATATTTACACTCTGATTTCCCCCTCGGGGATCAATACAGTCTTCCTCCTATTTGAGAGAAGATCCCCTGCTGGAACAGAGTCTTATTCACTAACAACCAACCCCCCCCCAAAAAATTCCCTGACGTTTTTCAGTGGAAGCCGAGGAGAATTCCTCAGAATTATTGGAAATAAATACGGTGTGAGTGTGAGTGTATTTGTACAATGGGTAAGTGTGTGTGTGTGTGTGTGTATATGTGTGTGTGTGTGTGTGTGTGTGTGTGTGTGTGTGTGTGAACATTAACCTGCCAAACAAGAATTAAGAGTTTCACACTAAGCAGGAAGGCCACTAATGAAAAGAATTACTTAAGCAGTTTGCTAATGACTGCAAACAATTTATTCATCCACTTCTCTGTGCTGGTGTGTGTGTGCATGTGTGTGAGCTGAAGCATTCAAAAATAACATCTAATGTGTGAGGGAGAGAGCTTATTTCACTAAGTCCTGATACTAAATACAACTACTAATATTAAGTTAGTTTAGATTAAACAACAGCAACCTGTTTTAGTATGAAAGATCAAATGTTTAAACTGCAGCATGCGGCATAACTGAACACAGCCACAACCTCATATTACCAGTAGTATTTTAAGACAACATTTGTCCTGGTTTGAAAATCCTGAGCCTAAACATGAAAGGTGCAAATAACTAAGCAGAGTGACGCTCCCCTGACCATGAAGGAGGAACTACTTCTCTACGAATTCCTCTTTTAACATTCTGGATAACCTTTGACCCCACAGTTGCTGCATGCATTGAGACAGCAGTGAATACTAGAAAGGTGAAGTATACATGACAGATAGAAAAGTCCTCCCATCTTTCAGCCTGTTATATCATCAAGTGCAGCTGCAGAAAAAACTGCAACTCATTCATAAATAACTTCAGCTGATTAAAAGAATACCACTGTGTAGGGAAATGTTGAGGCAGGTTTATTCGTGCAAGACAAATATCTATTAAAGATATTATTAGCAGCAGGCAAGAAAGCTGTAACATGAAAATGGTTACAGACCGAACCTCCAACAAAGACTGACTTGATAGATGTTGTGACAAGTGTTCAAAGTATGGAGAGAATGACTTTGCTAATCCTACGGGTTGATACATTCTGGCAACACTGGGAAATATCGTATATCATAATCGTGTTTGTGAACATTTCTTCTGCCATGTTTTCGCTGTATTTCTATGCTTCTTAACAAAAAAAGAAACATTTTGTGAGACCAATTTTGTCTTAGGGGTGTTTTGACATTTGTTGCTATGGTAACGGAAATTAATACTGACTTACATGTAAAAACCAGGGAACAACTTTGAAATACTTTGAAAGACCAAAGATTTTGTGGACAAAAAAGTACCTCGGCCAGTGTCAATGGGAATTTTTTTTTTTTTTTTTTTTTTTTCCCCAAGCACCTACTTCCCTTACTTCTGAAAGACTCATTGTAAAATTACACTTCCTGACTCACCAAATTGCTGAATGGCCCTGTCTGCACTCCAAGGCAGCTCCAAGGTCATGTGGACCCTGCGCCTCTGGTTTTTCACTCGCTTGTCCGCCTGCAGGGAAATCCCAGAGCTGGCTGCCTCTGAGATGATGGCCACATGCTGGAGAAAAAAGAGGTTTGGATTATTAGCGAAGACCGAACAATGTTATGAAGTCATATATTCTTGGCAGCCAAGTCATGAGTTTTCATGCAAGATCTATTTGATTGGTGTATCTCACCTTCTCTCCACTCATGAAGCGATCCTTCTCCTTGATGTTGATGTGGTCGATGGTGAGACCCTGCTCAGCCCGTGACTCGTAACGGACGCTGCCATCGGGACGCCGCACCACACGACCCTTACGACCAGTCATCTGCAGGGAAAATAAATATAATAAATAAAATATTCATCACATTGACACTTAGTATATGTTTTCAAAGACATGTTGCTTAAAGAATAACATCTGTTTTTTATTTTTTGTGCTTGTGTGAACACTGATTTAAGAGGTGACACGTGGAGAACAGTTAACAGTGTGACTTTTTCCAGAGCCGATACTGATTGTAAGTAATCATTAATTATTATATTTACCATCATTATTATTATTTTTATTTATTGTGGCTGTCTGTGTTCCTATTTCCTTATTTTATATATTATATATTTATACATGTGTGTGAGTGTGTGCATTAATTTTTCAGTTACTTTTATACAGCTTGTCACCGTGTATGTCTGTATTTTAAAACATTCACAAATTTGGTATTCTACATGTTCTTTTCTTTTTGTATGATGTTGAAAACCTAATAAATTATATACATTATATACCTCTGGTGTTTGAATTGTCTGTATCATTGTTATGCTGCTTTTTATATGCTTTTCAATCATGATCCGTCCTGCGCTCACACGTCGTCTCACTCTCTTTTTCTCTCCTTGCAGTTGTCATACTGACACACCTGAAGTTCAGTAACTACTATCAGCGGAAACACTGGGTGTTTTTGCAACTTCAGCGAAGGGGACTGTGGTGTTTATTACAGCTTCAGTAACATCTGCAGCCTTAGATTCGATTCAAAGCTTTGATTGCTCACCGGAGCAGCTCAAGTCAATTCCTGGAATTGTAAAGAAGCTGAATGTTGCAGTTGGTCAATCACTAAAGACTGATGCGGCCGGAGAGTTTCTAGTTCAGTGTCTTGGACTCGTACCTCTGAGACTTTATCTGGTCCTCCAAACTTATCGATGAGCTCGTCCAAGGTATTGAGAGGTAGTTCTTTTCCCAGCTCGGATATTTTATTGAGGAGGCCCTGCTTCATCTCCTCTATCCTGGCTGTGAATAGGAAGCAGAGAGGAGATTAACCATGTAGCCCTGACAGACAGGAATCACAAAAACAACAGGGCATGGGAGGAAGCTTCATTGTCTAGACATGCATCTGTTTGATCCAGACCGGACACACCCACTTATACTGAAGTATCTTCCTACTGTCAACACAAACCAAAGAAAAATAAAGACATCTCCCTACCTGTCTGACAGCTAGTGTGGTTAACAAAGATGACATCATCATTGTCTAGCAGGGAGTCTGGTGAGGAGTTGGAGTCCGTGTCCATGCCATCGGAGTCACTACTGCTGTCGTCGCTGATGTTGATCACACCGCCGCTGTCCACAGTGTGCTTGGGTACCTTGGTCTGGCGACCTCTAGGCTTCCCTGATTGGAAACCATCACATGATATTAGAGTAAGAAACAATAAGTGTAGCTCGACAGCACTTTGACTTTTGGGTAAAGGCCAAGAAAAAGAAGCAGACTGCAGTTTACTGTTAAATTAGACCGCAGGGCGAAAATCTTGAATGGGATCTGTTCTATTATTATCTATGGTACACATGCTAGCATGGTGTGACGTCTGCATCCTCCTCACTTACGTTTTCTCTTATTCCCTGGTGCCTTCTCCCTCCTCTGCTTCTCTGAAGGGAAATGTTTCGTTACAAGAGACTGGAATACTCCCCTAAAGGAAGGAGGAAGAGAGAAAGAGAAACTTTTATTGACAGTTGTGAAAGTTAGACACTCCATACATTCCTGATGTGTCCTTGTTATTGTTATCAGGTGTTGACAGGCTGATGAACATGTGTGAGCTAATACACTCAAGCCTTCAGGCATGTCTGCTGTGAAAGCTTTAGGGTCAGACAAGTTCAGAGCACTCATCGCCTGTATCCTCCCTTTCTTGTTTTCCTTGGATGTGCCGTTTCGTAATTAAATAGCTGCTAATAACTAAGGAGACTGTTTGGTTTAATTGAGGATAAATGCTGAGGACTGTATGCATGACTTCAATACTTGTACGACATGTTCTTTATAGAATATGCAAATCATTAGGCTGTTTGATGAAGCAATGAAATAAAAACCCAAAGACTGCCGTGGCCTCTGGCAAACGAAGAGTAATCCTGCCAAATAAGGTGAAAGGTATCAGAAAAGCTTTCCTGTAAAACTTGTTGTGAGTGCGCATTTAGCTGCTCACACAGTGCTGTAACCCACAGAAAACATAACGCTATTTTAGTGTGTAAGGTAATAACAGAAACAAACAAACAAACAACATAAAACATTTCTTTCACTCACTCTGCAGCAGAGACAAATCTGTCGAGATGCCCGTCATTTTCATCCAGGACTTCTCTGGTGCGGGATTCACCTGTAGACTGCAGCCCGATAACGATGCACTGCGGTGGAAGAAAACAAATACACATCAACAACTGAACATGTCTGCTGTGTTTCCTGAAGTAAATTCCATTGCGGACACATTCTTGGCATCGTGATAGCATATATTATGACATCTATGGGGAAATAAAATGCTCTCAACTCAACCTGTCTACAGTGAAGTGCAAAGTAAAATCTTAAAGGGACACTTCACCCCAAACGAAATACATATTTTTCTCTTACCTGTGGTGCTATATAACATTTTGGATCATTTTGGTAAGTTGCAGAGTGTTTAAAATATAGGCCTTGATAATATCGACTGCATACACCTGCCAACTGAATCACCGCGCAGAAGGAAGCGTGCATCTACACACAAATGAGAGACCTGCTTGTGACAGTGCGAGAATGTTAGCTAGCTCAGTGGAGCATGCTTCCTTCAGCACGATGATAGAAAGAAAAGAAAATAGTTCCTGCGTGAAACTGCTCATGACAAGGTTTGTAGATTATCTTAAATTATCGGGCCATGATTTCTGGAAAGAGACATTGCTGTTGAGTTTTACAAATGTTTTGTTTTTGCGGCGCTTTGAGCAGCACAAGCCGAGTGCCATCCACTGGAGAGGAGGCAGACATCTCTACAGCCGATATCTCCAACACTCTGCGACTCACACCACAACAATTTAGACTGATAAACAGCACTACAGGTAAGAGGAAAAACCTGACCCTCATGGATCCAACAAATGACATCCAATCTCTACTTTTCCTGTGCAGACAAAGCAAAGTATTGGCAAAACTGTACTTTGTATTCTGTCCTTGAAGTTCTCCTCACTTATGCAACATCTATAGAATTTCATTTCATGCTTGGATCTTGCTCTGAGATCATTTATAGTCCTCTAGATTATACATACTATATGACTCAGTGTTCAAGAGTGTGCTGTTCTGACCTTTCCAGCCTGCAGCTCTTTCTGAGCCAGCTCCACCAGGCAGCGGACCTTGGCAGCGATACAGAGGTATTTGAAGAAGCGCTGGTGAGATGACCAGAACTGCCCCCATAGAGACTTCCTGCTGACCAGGCCCAGCTCATCAGCTGCACGCATGAACACCTGCAATGCCTCTGCCCACTGGACACAGATTGCAGATGTAAACAGTCACTTTAAAGTACAGCGTTTGTTTTTTAACTCTCACACACACACACACACAACCATAAGCACGCACTAATATAACTGACGCAGGTATAATACTAACCAGTTTGGCAGCTTTGTTATAAACCAGTTTGAAGTCACTGTCCAGTCCGATCTCTTCAATGCGGAACGACACCCCTGAGAAGCTCAGCTGCCTGGCAATGTACATCCCGCTCACTTTCATGTCCATGGCAACAATCTCCATGGCACCCACACCTCTGTTTACAAACAGCATATAAAATATTCAAAACAACTCAATCACGGACCGACCAGCCATAACCACAAACTGATTGTAAGGTATTTTAACCAGTGAGCGCAGCAATTTGAAGATATGTATTCACATGATTGGAAGGCAGTGAGAAAACACATGACTTCTGAGGGAAATTCCACAACATGTCGCTGTTACAAACCTTTTCTCGATGGCGTGCAGGAAGTCATCAAAGGCTCTGAAGGGCGTGCCTTCACCCCAGATTCCCAGGCGGCTCATATAGATCATGTTCTTTGGCTCAGAGGCACCTGGGGCGGAGATGGCACAAATATGCATTCTAAACTCCTCTGCTATTTTGCATTTATGTGACAAGTGTGTGTTTATCTGCGTGTCGGCCTACCTGTGGCACTGGCGTACACCACTCTGGCCCGTGGCAGCTTGTTTTGCAGGTCAAGCACTGCCTTACCCATCTTTGTAGATGTGGCATTCTTGGCTTTGTGGCATTCATCAAAAATGATCTGTAATAAGGAAAGGTCAAGGGCGAACAACGCAGACATGGAACACCAATTTGTGTTAAAAATCACTTTTAGACACGAGGTTGGAAGAATAAAAGGATACAACTCCGTCAAAGTCTGGCTTGCACCAGTCTAGAATCTGTTTTATTCTCGTCCGGTGCTGCCCTCCTGCCTGGCTCTCTCCAATCAGCGCAGAGTAAGTTGCAAACAGGACTCCTTCTGAGGTAGCTGTGTCTCCATACTTAATCTACAGTAACAAAACAAAGATACAAGAGTATTAGTGAGATATGTGTGAACATTCGCAGAGACACACTGTCACCAAATATAGCTGCTTTCCTTTCCTGCTTGGATGCACATGTAATTCAAACATCTGACAGGAACATAACTCATTCTCTCAGCTTGTCACGCTAACTTCACCTGGACTCACCTTGTTTAAGGCATGCACAGGAATAGTCGGTGCATCTATGTCTTTGAGATCTCTCTCTGCATCGAATTTCAGGTCATTGGATATGCTGAACCTGAGGGCAGGAGCAGGACAGTCAGTAATTCAGTTGGCTTCTACACACACTAGCCCAGTGTTTAGTTCACACTACACAACTTTATCCCAGGCTTCCCGCTCACTGACAGTTTTTGGAGCTCCCTGGCAAAAGCTCCAGAGCAGAGGTGGATCGGCACTGCCTCTGCGCTGGCAAATCGGCGCTCAGGTGCTATATATGAACTGTTCAAATATGCCATCTGAGAAGCTCAACAATGCATTACAGGCACTCTCTTTGACTTTGATATTTTCTAAGCCACCCCCCACACCCCACAATGTGGTTCGATCCAAATATCACGACATACTCATCAGGGATTCCTCCAGGATGCATGACACCAGACGCTGTTCAGTCATGTAGTTTGAGAACAATAATGACTTCAAGGCTCCTGATTACAAGACAGTATATTGTGTAGTGTGAACTAAACTTACATGCTCAGTTCCCTGGCATAAAACTGGATGCAAAACACAATCAAATAAATCAGTAATTGAAACCCAGTGAAGGTTTTTAAACTGATTCTGTGATCCCCATAGGAGGTCTCTTACCATAGTGCTTTCTTCCTTCCTTTAAGGTAGTTCTCCAGGATGATTCCTGCCACAGTGCGTCCCTTTCCGACCCCTGCCCCATCCCCGATCAGGAAGCCTGCCCTCTGGTTGTTTTGAAGAATAACCTCGTGTTGCTGAGGGCGCACAAAGAGAAAATGCATGAACAAAGATGCCTGCATAATCAAAACATCAATCATTCATAGATCCGAAATAAATAAGTGGTTCATGTACTGTGTGTATGTGAGTCTGCGTGTGTACCTGGCAGGCATAGATGATGGCCTCTAGCTGCAGAGCGGACAGCAGGCCGCAGTTAATAGTTGACTCGGGGATAGACAGAGTGTATGTGATGTCAGGAGGAGGGACACTGGATAGCGTGTTGGTCTCCACCACTATGTCAGGATGAGAAATTCCTATAGTGGCTGAAGAGAGGAAAAACAGAACAGCAGTTTAAAGAAGGATTTTTTTCAAACATGTTAATAGCAAACTGTGTGAGTGTCATAAGATGAAAAGTGTGCATGAACTAAAGGGTAATAGATGTAGACATTCAGTCTAGTGGCCTACATTTGGAAGGTCTGTACTCAGCATATGTGTCTACATGTCCCAGTTCCTCTGTTTCCTCTTCCTCAGCATCCTCTTCCTCCTCTGGGGGTGACTGGGTTCTCTGAGGCTGGGAACACCAAAGAGATTTTAGTGGTGTAATTCACATTAATAACACCCACATTTGGGAATTGCATTTCTTGTTTCAGCCTAGGTGAAGACAAGTTAGGAAACAACTTGAAGCCAGGAGCAGGTGAGGTGTTATTAAAAGGTTCGCACAGCACATCTAGAGCTCCTTATCAGGTAATGTTAACAAGTCCAACATTAAAATAACAAAAGATGTTAAAAGGTGTGTAAACCAGCTGAAGCAGGATGAATGAGAGCTTTGAAACACGCATGTTACTGGAGACAAAAGAGTGCTTTACATATTCAGGCAACAGCAGATTATTTGAGAAACTGGAAATGCAAAGAGGCTGGATTTTGACAGACAGGTTAATATTCCACAGCCTCTTTTCTTGTCACACTGGCTATTCATAAAGACAATGCAGTATATGAAATACGCTGTTCTCTATGCAATGTGCATTTGCAGAATGCCCAGTGCATGCAATACGCAGCAATGATTTCATCATCTGTGGTATTACAGACATGCCAAAGAAGGCTCAAGCATTTCAATTTCACTCATGACATGCACCACCTTCATGTACTGCACTGTCAAAATGTGGCCCTCAGCTTTAGATTAGTTGTTATGAGGCTGTGCAAAACAATGTAAGCCTTATCTTGTGTGGCAAACACACAGCTGCATATAAGTCAAAAAAACTAAACTAAAACTAAACTGAATATCTGAGCATTACTGATAAATGCCTTCTTGTTAGAGAGCTTGGTTTAATTTTAACATCAGATTGGAGAGGTTGGTGTGGCTACCTGGAATCCTCCTAAAGGTGGGGTGCTGATAATAGCAGTTATATCATCCAAACTGGCCAAGCCATGAAACCTGCTGGTGCCATTCAGCTGTCAACAAAACATAAAATGAAGAAATTGAAAAACAAATGAAAACAGTGTCAAATGCATGAGAAAATAGTAACAAAAAAAGCATGAGTAATCAATGTATGTGTGTTGTGCATATATAAATGTGCATGAGAGAGTGTGGGCACTTCATGAATGTCTGATGGAGCAGCACTCAGCAAAATGCAATTTGTTGTCTGGCGGTGAAAAGCCAACAACAACAACAACAAAAGGCAGATAAAGCCGTGTGTGTCTGGGAAACATAATGGATGAAATGAGGGCAGAATGAAAAGGAAAACATAAAAGGCTTTCAGAAGGCAGGAGAAATGAATGTGCTCTGATTCATATCAAAAAGATATCCTTGGACCCGTCTAATTCAAGAGGACTGAGAAGCAACGCGAGCGGGGATAGAGGATTAACACTCGATAACAAAGTTGCTCGTCTTAGATCAGCGACTTGGAGACGGTGACATACTACAGTTCAATGAGTTTCTTTGAAGGAACAGTCCATCAAAAAGAAGAGGATTCTATCATTTACATTCTCATATGGATCTCTGGAGCGGTAGCTAGATACTATTTTGTGTACCACTAAGAAAACTGAACAAAATCAACTCTCTGTAAAACTTTAGACTATTCGAAACTTGTTAACATAAACATTCTAAGTTTGTCCCTTTGTATTTCCTGTTTTGCATTGTATGTGGAAAACATGAGCTGACAGGAAGTAAACCCAGACCCGAGCCTAGCAGTGAAATTCCAGTTAAACAACCTAAAGAAGCAGTCCGTCGTGTGGAGCCAATGTGATCAAGGCCCCTGAAGTTATCTGCCTGCAATTTCAGTAAAGCTGGTTACAAATGGTTGCTTTAATTCAATCTAGATATTACAGTATTTATATTGTGAGAATAATGGGATGACTGAAATAGTGAGTGCATACTGGCCTTTTTTGGGGGGGGGGTTTTCCTGATCTGCTGTGAGGGTCCTAAGGACAGAGGGATGTTGTATGCTGTAAAGCCCTCTGAGGCAAACTGTGATTTGTGATATTGGGCTTTAAAATTGAAATGAAATTGAATTGAATACTATTTGTTTGTGTTTTCAGTATGTGACAGATTTCCCAAGAGTGAGAGCTTGGAAGGGCAGTGGACTTGGTCACACTCACGCCTTGTTCACACTACACAACTATAGCCCTGATTTTCCCTTGTGGGCGGTTTTGAGGGCTCCCCGACAAAAGCCCCAGATCAGAGGCAAATTGGTTGGTTCAGTACTCGCAAATCGATGCTCTATGTCTCTCTCTCTGGCTATGGTGAACTGTACAAAGATCTGTCTGGGATCTCGCTACAGCCAATCAGAGTGCAAGACATTAGTTCAAGGAAAACCTGGGGAAAGGGCTGTAACTTCACTGTATGTGTTGCCTTTGCAACATGGACCAAAGTTGTAGTTGCACCTGAAGGAAACAGGCTAGACAGTAAAGACATGTTACAGGCTATGTTCTGAACTTGTGTGGAAGAAGCACTTGCACATGTGATTACATCACTTCCCGTCACTTCTCACTTGTGTTCATGTGACAAAATGTTGTTCGGAGACCACAAATACGGAAATATCTTGTAGTGTGTCGCCTGTAGCGTGAAAACAAAACAACTTAAAGACTCCCGATTACAAGACAGCAAGTTGCACAGTGTATACACTAAAGCGATCTGATGAGTTTAAAAGTCATGCGGGTTAAACTTGGCTTTATGCGGTACGAATACAATTATTCTAAACTGCTGTATAATGCTGTAAGACACAACGGTGGTTATGGAATAGCAGCTAGTTACTGTGTCAAACCTATAGTGTGGAAAAGCCTAAATTGAAGCGAGAATAACACCTGCTTAAAAGTCAAGTAAAGACTAAATGGTATTGTAGTGTCAGTGAATTATTGTGTGTCTAAAAAGATTACTTGAGGATGCAGAGCATTAGCCATGGCTGAAATATTGAGTAACCAATCATGGTAATTAATTGTTACTTGCCAAGGAGATAATTGATACAAACTGCCTTAAATCCGCTGTGCAATTAACGGGTGGCTAATAAGAGGAAAATCCCTTATTCAGCCATGGTTTTAGACGACAGTCCTGCCCTGCATGCTATCAAATTAATCTTTGATAAAGATAGAAAATATCTGTATTGCATGTATGGATTGCACTGAAGCCTGAGTTGAAACAGAGTTGTAGGTGCTGGCCTTTTGTGTATTTTCAGAAGAATGAACATGAACCCGTCGACACCAAAGTCCCATCTGAGAGCGAAAGTTGGCAGAAAGCCAGAGCAGAATAAATGTTTACAGAGCAAGAGGGACAATCTTCACTTCTTTGATCATTCTCAGTGTCCACCTACCCCTGCACAGACACGCATGTGTGGATTTCAACAAGCTTTTCTTTGATAATAGTTGTGTGAGATGAGCTGTTGGTGTGGTCATCAGTGTTACTGGTAATGTACTGTGTGTTTGAGTGCTCGCTGCTGACCTCTAGCTGGCTCTGTGCTGGTGTGGTGGTGGTACTAGTGTTGACGTCCCAGAGGGTGGGCACTGTGTTCAGGTTGTCTGGGCTGATGAAGGGCTGGGCATCAGCATACTCCGACAGTGAGTCAGCCGGAGAGGAGAACAGAGAGTTTGTGGAGAGGTCATCAATGCAGGACAGTTCCTGAAGGCAGAGAAAGAGAGGAGATGTTAAAAAAAACAGGGGAATATATGGGCCAGAGCAGCGAGTCATGCTGACTTTATTCAGCCTAAAAAGATTTTAATACTGTGAAAATGACAGGTAGATTCCCACATTAAAGCCAATGTCTTTGCAGCCTTTGCAAATACTCCCTTTGCCACCAAGCCTCATAAAGGACTATAAATCCTAGTTACACATGGATACAACCCAAAGGCTGAGCAACACACACACACACACACGAATACTAACTGTATACCTGAGAAGGAAAAAGGTGCAAGGATGGGAGTGAACTACAGACAACAAAGGTGGCCCATTCAATCTGGATTTCAGCCAATACAGCACTCTTTCAGGAGTAACACGAGTAGCCTAAACAAAATCTAATCACACACAGATGTGTGAGAGCGAGCACGTAGAACAGAAAGAGAGGGGCAGGCATAATAAGAGCGCTTGTGTATGTGTGTGTCATTTCAGCTATGGCTGCCTTCCAGTCGCCCCTCTATTCATATCCTTTCGAAGCCATTAGCATGCCATGTTCTTTAACTAGCCTCTCACAGGCACCCCCGGCCCCCCTGAGACTTATAAACATGGATGTGGAGAGATAGGGATTGAATGATGGGGAGGACGGGGGGAAGCCAACACGGTAGACAACGACAAGCTGTACAGAGGACAAACTGTTTCGGGAAACAGGAGTATGGATCTGTTTAATTGTGTGGTTCTCTGTGGGTAGTCCTCAATGTGTGCGATTTTGTCTGTGTATATTTATACTCTGCGGACCATGTGTGGAAATTCCCACACCCCCATGTTCTGACTACACTCTCCAGAGGACCATGAGGCAGCCATGCATACTATTAGACTATAATACTACACTGATGACGTTACTTTAAAGGGATTGTTCCACATTTTGGAAACATGCTCATTCACTTACATGAGAGGATTGATACCAGTCTAGCGCCTGTGCTGTATATATGAATCTACCAGCAGCAGCCGGCTAATTTAGCTTAGCACATGCAGTTGCCAGGCAACCTGCAGAGACTCCAGGAAGTTACTGGTCTCATGTCTCATGTGGATACAGTGACAGTTTTAGCTATTAAGACAAAGTTATTTTCTATCAAAGTTACCGACCACAGCTTTAAGGCCTGGCTGCCTGTGCTGTAAACTCCTGAGTTACATAACATCCAAGCAAAGCAAATACTTACAGTTGCGTCACACACCTGTCACAACTGTCCTGCTTTTAAATATGCTTACATGGTTTTCTTACAGCACCCCCAGAGTGACACGTCTAATTTAGATAAAAATAATGCACAGCCACAAACAGTGATGAGGTGGGTTGAAGCGCAATATGTTATTATAACTGGAGATGAGTATTGGGTTAACCACAGTAAAAATCTATGCTGTAAGAAAGCAGTTCTGAATCAGAGTTAATGGAGAAGTTGTGATGCTGCCCCCATTTCAACAATATGCTGCTACTGATTAATGCTGAAAAGATGTGCAGACATTAATCACAGTTCAGCTGAAAATGTTTCACAGGCGTGAGAAGATAAGACGTAGAGTCCTTGGTGTTAACATGACTAAATCGTACGGGAATGGGGCCTAGTGAGGATGGTAAACAGGAGACGGACTTGCGTGTATATTTTTGCCTTCTGACGTTAGAGGATCAACTTGATGACCGTTGCGTGTGGATGTTTGCGTATTGGAAAACTATGCTTTTTCAAGTGTACAGCACTCAGCTTATCAGTGTTTGCTGGGAGCTCTATGAGTATGCCTTTTCTCTTCAACTCTCTCACTCTACCTTTCTCTTTTCTTTACTCCCACAATGTGTGTGTGTGTGTGTGTGTGTGTGTGTGTGTGTGTGTGTGTTTCCTGAGGGCAAGATCAGGCATGAGCTCTGAAAGCAGGCTCTCCAAAGTTGTTCTGCCCTGCAGACAGCTGAGTGGAACCAACTGCTTTTTCTAGGGGTGACACAAGGGGGGTAGATGTAGAGAGGGTCCCTGCAAAATATCACCACCACTCCCTAATACGCAACCTGCCACGTTTCCTTTCGACATTTTCCTTGTTTATCCTATCAGCTGTGTTTTCCTATCCTGTCCTATTCTGCCTCACCCCTTGCTCTCCTCCCTCCTTTTTTGGCTTTACTGGCTGAGGATAGATGAGTAAACAACAAGGCTTGGAAAAAAGGGACACTGTGTCACCAGAGGCATCATTCCACAGAAGCACAACCGTGGAAACACACAGATGAGCACATAGACATATGTGTATTTCACCATGGAGAGTAGTAGATTATTTTTGGCAGAAGAGTTAATCACAAACAATTGATGAAAAAAGTTAAAAACGTTAGAAGAAGAGTTTTTTGTGTGGGTGGGGATAGAAAAAAATCTACTGAATGAGATTTAATATGATGATACATCTTGACATTAATGTGCTGCATCACACTGGATTGATTCAAGCCCAAGCCTAAACTTGTTTTTAATCAATTTGTTCTGCAAATATGTGATTTGTATTTAGACCTGCAGGTCATTGCTCTGTGTTACGTTACAATGTGACTCCTCAGTTTTCCACATCATGTAAATTTAACAGAGCAAATGGTGCAGATGCAGTGTTGTTATTTAAAAGGACCGACAGTTCTGATACAGAGGAATCACAGAAAGCTGCAGCAGGTTGGTTGGTGCTAACCAAGACACGGCCAACCTCAGTACCATGCTAATCGAGTTGTTAAGCAGAGCGTAACAGAGGCAGCAGTGTTTGTCCCCCGGCAGGCCCGTACCGAGGGCTAGTTCATCTACTGTTCCTAAGACTGGGCCCTGCCGAGCAGAGATAAGGCTTGAATTCCAACTGCTCTGATGGTAATCAGGCTCCCTCCACAGCACACAGCCACACAACCGTATAGCTACTAATCCTGCCTCTCTCTCTGTTTCGCTCCCCTTTTCCTCTGCTACGCATCAAAAAACATCTGAATGTGTGTGTGTGTGCTTCTTCTAAAATTGTTTGCGGGGAATTTAATCTACTTGAATTGTAATTTCTGAGAATAGGTAGTGTGTATGTGTGTACAATGTACACAGAAGACCATGTGAACATCATTTGTCCAGCCTCTGGTTTTGCCTGTCACGTGTTCCTTCTTCCACCTCAATTTCTCCTCTCTGCTGTGAAAGCTAAAACCAGCAGCACATCCTCCCCTTCACCCAGTTCCAAGACAAGAAACCAAGAACAAATACTGGCATCAATATGACCACCAGTGTAAAACATGGTGCGATCTAAACAACCATGTACTCACAGTGATTTACTGTGAGAAGCTCTGCATAGAAGCCTCACACATATGCATGTGCTGTGCGTCACATCATGCATCCACAGAGGCGGTAAATTGTATTTGATTGTCTGGATAATGACAGTTGTCTGCCCACTGATGATTAATGGAGACAAAGGCAGTGAAAAACAGCGGCAACAGTGCAGAGCTGCAGAGCTCCTTGATGGCTGTGGTTGAAGGTGGCGGTTATCAGCTCAAAAAATCAGAACGGGGACAAAAAAATACACTCTTAACACAAACCGCCCACAAACAGCTTGGCTTCATCATCTGTTGTAGCTGATGTATTTACAGTGTGGTGAGCAATCTGAAACCGTGTCGCAAAATATCCTGCTACCTAAAAAAAAAAAAAAAAAAAAAAAAAAAATCGCAGTGAATCCATGATCATGAGGTGTAACTGCTACAAAGTGCGTTTAGACTAAAATAAATATTAGCAAATACAAAACAGCAAAAAAAAAGCATTTATTTGTGCTACTCATGCAGCTTCACTGGTGGCTTCTGGAGAAGTGAGTAACAGCCGTTCCTGATATAATGACTACAATGAAACTGATTATGACACAGCCTGTATGATAAGGTCAGGCACTACCATACAAGGAGGTCTAACAGCCTTGTCTTTGTTAGCATTATAAATATCATTTCCATGTCCTGTGTGCCTCTCTTTGTCTGCAGATGCTGCTTCATACTATTAAAGGGAAAACGGTTTCTTATCTCAAAGTTAGGTGTGCATCATGATGTAGACCACTTGTTAAGCTTATCAGATAGGAGCCTTTAATAAAGCACATGTCCTTAAAAGAATATGTTCAGCAGAGGCAGCTTGTTATTATGTTACATTTATGGCCTGTCAAATAAGAATTGTAATATGATATAATACAATAAGAATCGTCTTATTTTTGTTGCCTTAGAATCAGCAGTTTATATCTACATAGGGAGCGGGTCCTTGTCTGCAGAGTGCGCTGTGTTGCACTGCCATGTTTCTACAGTAGCCCAGAACAGACTACAGAGGGCCATTAATGTTTTTGCTATGATCTCCGGAGTTAACAGTCTCCACAATACGCTGAACAAAGGCAACAAAACACTGCTTTCTTAACATGAAACTGCTTTATTCAGTATATTTTCCGGTTTGAATCACCAGGTCAGTTTGTTGTGGAAAGAAAGTGACCTCTGTGGATAATTTAGCTCTCGGTAAAAACCTCCTCAACATCTGGATTTTAAGTTGTCAGAGAAAAAAGATGAGGACACATTAGCAGGTGCTGGGCTAGTGACCGGTCTCCGATGAGCCAAACAATGCTGGAGAAACTAGTTTTAATCACCATGTCCATTTGTTTTGAAGAGAAAGAGACCTCCTCCGTGGATAATTTGGCTCCCAGTGAAAATCTCAGATTCAGGTTTGGGAAACAGGATAAGTTTCAACTTGTTGCAATCTGTAATCCCCACCGCTAGATGCCACTAAATCCAACACACTGCTCCTTTAAGGGCAGCTGTCTACACTCAGGTGTAATATGCCCAATTTGGTGTAGTCAAATCCTCTGTAGAGATGATCTTGTCACTACTAACTGTTTTCCAGGGGAACATACGGACAGCCACACGCCTCCTAAAACACACATGGTGTTGCCAGCTGCTGCTTCTCACCAGAAGTTTCTTTGGTATGTTGGAAATGTCGACAACAGTTCACATGTCAACATGTTGCTGGTGCAACGACGGGGACATGATTCCGTACTGACTTTCCACTTGTAAAGACCCCACCATCATTTTTACTGCAGTTCATAAAGCTAAAGGCTGACAATTTCTTGAACCAATCGAAGTAAGAAATGCCTTCGTCTGCCTTTAGTTAATGTTACTGCTGTATATTAGGAGCTAAACAATTTCTCCCTGCTATCAAAAAGCAAACGTCAGGTAAGGACAACTGTATGTAGTCCTAAGCCACATCCTGTTAAACTCAATAACCTGCCTCAGCACGAGGCCAGACCGAGGCCTCGGGCAGGCCAAGCACCGGGGCTTTCCCCTCCTACACACTGCCAGCTTTTCCAAGACCAGGAAACAAGTCACCCTGTCCTCCCACTTACCCCACACACCCACATATGTACACAAACATACACCTCAAATGACCTCATCAACCCACTCGCATGTTTCTGTCATCACTTGCTAATTTTCTCCCGCTCTTTCAAACTCTGGCCTTCTTGTTTCCCATCCCATCTCCGTTTCTCCCTGCCCTTTCAGCTTCTCGTTGGGTGTTTGTCCTAGTTTTACTTTCCCCTAGAACTCTGCAGCAGGAGGACAATTTATTTAACCCACCTCTTACTTTCACTCATATTAATCTGCGTGCATCTGTTTTGGAAAGATGCCATCACTGTCACATAGGAAAATGAGGACTAAAATTATATTACAAACACCGTTATGAAACAAATGATGAGGAAAATGTACACAAATCTGTTCCCTCTGCTCTACAAGGTAGTGTTTAGTGTCCAGGGCAAACTAAAATTTAAGAGCATTTTCACAAAAAGTCGTTAAGGGCTATGGCCTCTTAAGGCAGCAACTATAACATTTTACCCACTGGGCCTTTTTAGGGCTGTAAATCCTGCCTGAGCCTGAAATGTTGCTGTAACAATAGTAGTACAATGTGAGTGTGTGAGTCAAATCACAATCAAAACACTGAGAGTTATGAATGCTAATAAAATGTCGTGCCTCTTGTTTGTAATTTAGGTAATGTAAAATGACAGTAACCCTGTTGCAGTTAAAACTGCAGCCTTACCACTGGATGTGGTAGTGGGAGGGACCACCCACCCCTCACTTATGATCAGCTGACTAAAACAACCCCCACCCCAGGCTCTCCCCTCTGGGATCAGATGTTGACCTTGTCCATGCAGTCAACAGAACCTGATTGATGGCCTGTGTGCGAGTGTGTGTGTGTGTGGGGGGCGGGTTTCGGGCCTGGGACTGCAAAGCCACCACTGGTGTCTGTCTTTCTGTCTGGATTATGTTATGCCAAGCTGTCTGCATGTCCCGCGTCCCTGAAATATCTGTTGAGCTGTGACTTTAATAGCACAGCGCTAAGCTTTTCCTTTTCCTCGACCATCTCATGGACTTGAAGCAGACAGATTTTTTTGCCACGGCAGCTCTCTGAATGACTTACTGTTGTGAAGACTGGTAACAGTAAGACTTCTTTTTGATTCTGTATTAAACTGATTTGCTGTGGTGCGTAATACTTTAGCACACCAAGTGTTTTGTGGACACTAAAACGGTCTATGTATCCCAAAATGACTCTATAAGACATGCAGACATAAATCGACTTATCCTGTTGCAGTGCTTTGATCGAGGAGCCAATTTGTCAAAAAGCCATTGTATTTTTATGAGTATGCATGGAAAGTTTTACATCTTGTTTTGGACCCTTTAGTCACACAACCGCCAGCCAAAAAATACATTCAAACACTTTTTAAAAGTCCTTCACAGACAACTAAACTCTCAAGTCTGGGGAACTGCTCCACACAGTTTCAGCTGTTCCACTGACCACAAGCAGCTCCACTTAAGATTGCGCCAAGCCGAAACTGATGTTAAAAGGCCCCTGACACGATTATTTAATCAGCATTTTCTATTTAATTTCAGTTTGTCCCTAAAACCCGAGTTGATTCTTCTTGACAACTGTGCTGAAATCAAAACTGCAAATGCTATTGTCAGGCGATCGTCTCAGAAATAATAAGACAGATTATCAATTTTCACTGTATTTACATATTTATAGTCGAGCGGTCAAAAGAAAATTATTGTGTCATCTTCGTCTAGCCCACAGACAGCCAAGTCTAGCCTACCCCCCGACCGACTATTCAAAGCCAATCAAAGCTGCACGGCCAGTCCAGCAACCTCCTGACAGGCAAGCCTTCATGTCGTGCCAAGTCTGAGTAAAACAAGCCAGGGACTGCTTGCTGCTTACAAGCCTCCTGGAATTTTCCAGTGTTTTCATATGTTCTGGAAAATAAAAGGATGCCATGTCAAGTGTCCCAGCGAGCAGCCATATGACGGAGCTGGTTCAAAGAAATGTTCTGCTTGTTGCGTGTATGTTGGGGAGACTAAATCTTACACTGAGCTGACTACTAGAAACTAACAAGGCTCTACGATCCTCATGGTACTGCCAACACATAAATCCATCTGGCAAATTCAGGTCTTTTCTCCAGCGAGCAGAGTTAAACAAGTTGCGAAAGTAATAAAACAACAGAGGAGAGAGAGCGAAAGAAAAAGAGTAGCAGTGAGAGAGATTTCATCTGCTAGGTATTTGGGGTGGTGCCAAGAGGAAGTCACCCACAGAAGGGTGCCATGAGGATGACTTGGCATTCACAGGGCCATGCCTCAGTAGTTGAAACCTGTATCTTGACCTGATCATAACAAAAAAACAAAAACAAAACCACAGATAAGAACTGACATGGATCCCAAAAATACGATGGCCTTCTGAAAAGAATTTAAGATTTTAAAATTAAGATTAAGAAAAATGACTCAGTCTCAATCTATGTGCTGTGATATGTGTCATAAACAAGTTGCATGTGTGAGCCTGTGTCCTCAGTGTTGAGAAAAGTGGATGTGAGGGGAGTGTTGACGCAAGATGACGTCTCAGTTATGCAGAAATTTCAACATACCCCACACAATACTTGCAACAGGGGCAATTGCTATCATCTGTTACACTCGTACGCAACATGGCTTAAAGAATAACTGAGTGTGTTGAGTGAAACAATGCAGCTGTGTCAATGGACCATGACTTTAATGAGCGCTCGTTGCACACAGTTAGAAGAGATTATATCATCTATAGAGGACAGAAACAGACACTCGTGCTGATGTTTCTACCTCTGTTATCTCACGCTCTACCAGGGACATGTTAGAGTCTCAAGAGCATTACTTCACATTAATATCTGGGTGGTAACTGGTATTATGCAGCACAGCCTACAGTGAAATTCAAAGTCTGAGGTTAACATTTTACTACATCCTGTTTTTACTTGCTGTACGTGGGAGACCAATACTACTGTGATGACAAGAAGACCTATAGTATATCAAACCAACTATCTGATGTGTATCTTAACAGCTTTTTCTATCGCCTCAAATGACCTTGCTTGCTTCTGTCTTGTGCGTGACACACACCCACCCACACTTTTACACACCTGCGGTCAACGGACTACTATCACACTGTGTGACTCAGGATGGTGGGCTTGTTGCCCGTAAGTCGCTGAGTTGGTTCTGAGCCAAGAATTGATGGCTAACTAGAGAGTGTATTTACTCTTTTACAACCATGGGCACTGTCCTGTGAACGATCCCAAGTTAAAACAACCCTCCGAAAACAGTTACGACCAATATTTACTGAATGTGTTTCACACTTTGGGGGAGAAAGGGAATGTGCTTTGACATCAGTTCGGTCTGGTGAGAGACACAGCGGCCCAAAGCAATTTTCATCACAGAAATCAGACA
This sequence comes from Epinephelus cyanopodus, assembly GCA_026686955.1. Lineage (NCBI taxonomy): Eukaryota > Metazoa > Chordata > Actinopteri > Perciformes > Serranidae > Epinephelus > Epinephelus cyanopodus. The sequence goes on from CM048920.1 coordinate 10,786,949, forward strand.
GAGTAATGTGACATCCAACCAAGAGTGCAAAAGACAACTAAGACAACTAAGCAATATATTTTTTTTTTTTGCTCTTCAAAAGTCTTGACTTGTTTTCAACAAATGTGCTGACCACTTCTATAACCGCCGTCTATGTAAACTATGAACCCACTGAATCTTAATTTGTTTATTTTACATACTTGCCTTTATTTGACAGCAAACAATGTAGAGACAGATAGGAATGACGGCAGGGAAAGAGGAGTATGACATGAAATAAACGATGAATGATCCCTGGGCTAATTCAAACCAAGGACTTTGGGAGTACATGATACTGGGGCTGGCACAATCAGATTTTCACTACACCATAATTGTGGCCAACATAATTCACAATAACAGTGTTAGTGTGAATTCTATAGATATTTTCAATAAATATAAATCCGCCAAATTCATATTCAACTTAGTTTATTGTGCATTTGGTCTCTTTTTTGCCGAATGAATTACCCTCAAAATGCGAGTGTAGGGAGGTGGAGAAAGACTCTGTACTTCACTGTACAGCGAAAAGGCAACTTGATTCCATTTAGGGGAGAGGTTGATAAAAGGAGAACGGAAAGAAATGGAAATTATTTAAGAGGAACTGCATTATTTACACAATATTATCATATGTGTATTATTAAAATTATATTAATATTTCATTTTTAGATCACAAGGTTACTGTCAAAACCAGTATATCACAACGCCCCTTGATGGTGCACCGCTTAACCATTCGGCTACAGATGAATAGTTTTTGTTAGTGAAACATTTTGAAATTTAAAAAGCATGAGATACTAAACTTATGTCAAAGGAAAAAAGGACAACATCATGTCATTATGGACTACAAAGAAGAATTTTCCCCTTTTGCTGCTACTACAGGTGACCACTGATGCATAAAAACCAAAATAATTTGTGAGATGATCCGTAAACCTGCACTGCGACCTCTTCACCCAACCGTAGCAGCTGTCCTGTTTTCTGAAAACTGTCAGACCTGACAGATTTGCTGCGAATCTCTTACCCTGTGTTAACTGCTTTTCACAGCCAGCAATAATCAGAGAGAATTATATAACCCTGTTATGTTGTCTTCACACGTTGCACCACCCTCAGTTATTCCACCGATGCACTTATAATTGGCACTGATGAGTGATACATTTAACAGATCCTCCTGAAACAGTTTTGATCACTGCTGACATAGCAGGCTGCATGGCAGAGACGGCATGCAAGATAAGCATGATGGCAACCTTTAATTCTTTCCACCGCTCATCATCAGTCCACCCCCCCTGCTCTAACTCATCCTCACCATCATTGTTTATTCACTTCCCGTAAGCTGCACACCTAGGTCGTGCTTGAGGTTTCATGCAATACCAGGAAACTGACAACATGTGCCCACCGAGAGGCTGCCGTGCTGCACTTTTTTTCAAAAAAGCAATAGGGAAATGTGCACTAAAAAGAGTATAGCTTTGGAAGAAACGCAATTGTTCAAACTGCTGGAGCTACAGCTTTAGATAAACTGAAGAATGCATTTCTGCATAGAAACGGAAGTGTAAATTTTGTCCGCCATTTTTTTTAGATCGGCACTAGGAAGGTAGGTTCTAAATAGACAGTATTTGCAGGAGGAATGAAACCGCTTTAATGGTTATAACGAGCACCTAGCTTTGTTTTTAAAGATGCACAAAAATTGTGAACCTAAAGTGTGTAGAACTGATTTTGTGACAAGCTTCACACTGATAATGATATTGATGTACTAAGAGAAACTAAAGCAAATGATCCGTAGCCTGAGCAAATGTCAAAAAGGACAACAAATAACCTCCAACTTCGATCTGCTGTGCATTATTTTAAATTAAAAAATACGTATTTAAAGCATGAAGTACTTGAAACCACAATTGTGTAATTCGTCCGCTTTCTGTGAGGTGGAAAAAACGCTGACTTGGTGAGATTGGCTCATCAACTTAATCAGAAATTCAACAGAAATGGGTTCAGCAAGCCTCCACCAATAAAGACATAAAACTGAGCTGAGCTATAATTCCACCAACACCTTGTAGTCTAATGAATGACGCATAAAAAAATACAATGCAATTCTATTTACAGTACAGCACAACAATGGGCATATTTAATAGCCATCCAGTAAACACACAAGAGTGCTATTTAGCCTGACAAGATATCAAGTTCTCGCACTTACTGGAAGACAGCAAGGAGTGAGGCAGACAATCATTTGTCATATTTCCTGGCTGGGAATGAGAGCCTCAGAGCCATACTGGGTGACTGACTGGCAACTCTGGTGTGCCAGCAAGGAAATTCACAGCCAGACATGCTGATGAACGAACAGGCCAACTTTTAACAATGAACTCCCAGAAGTCTGGGTTACTGTCTTTGGCATTTTTCTCTTTTACTAAACAGCAGACGGGTTAATGTCAGGTTGAACTAATTAACAGAGAGAGAGGATAATTGTTTTTAAAGGAATGAAGCCTAGTCCTGCTCTAAAACAAGATTCAATGGTGATTTCTATTGAAAAATGTTCTTAAGTCAATGATGCCTCACATGTGGCCTTCCTAAGCACTAATGGGAAACTTCTCAGTTAATATGTTATTGTAATACCCGATTGTTTCCAATGTAGGCCAAGCTCTAGACAGAAAATTAATAGTAAAGAAAAATCAAATGCCTCCATTAACATTCTGATGATAAAAAAGTACTTTTTTAAAGTTAATTTGAGGAATTTAAAAAGCACAGACTTAAGGGGTAATCAACTGCTTTCTTGTCATGTGTACAAGTTCCTTGATAAGGGCAATAAAACTCACACAAGCAGCTTTCGGTTAGCTACAATTCCTTATCTAAGCTGTCAGTTACTGGTTTTGACATCATAAGTAAAAGAAGCTGTAAACAAAATAACAGCAAGTCTCAAAAACAACAGACTTGAGTCAGTGTAATATGTACAAAAAAAGGAAGCAAACAGTACCAGTACCTTGGGAAGCGGACGTCCCAGCTGTGAATACAATTTAGTCCAGAGCTGCATGAGAGACATGGGTCCAAACGCTGCAGTATGGGGGGGTAAAATACACACACACATATACTCCTGCTTCACCTTGGATCCCTGAATGCGACAGCCTCTTCCATGTGTTGCTCAAAGTGTTCACCTCTACAGCTGGTGCACTTCCACCCAACAACAGTGGACTCTCACTAGCCCTTTCACAGTTCCTCCCTGCTTCAACACACACATCTGCCTCTGCCGCAGGTACGCTCTGGGCAATGAGCTCACACATACAAAATTCTGTTCCTCTCACAGGCGAGTCTAAAACATGCTTCCTGCTTCACCAGGACAGTCAGGTATTTGCATAGAGGGCTTAGTCATAGTGATTGTGGACTAGTTCCTCAGCGCTCAAAAAGGTGGTTGGAGAGTGAGTGAGAGAGCAGAGGAGGGGAGGGGAGGGGAGAGGTGGGGAGAAGAGGGAGGGAGGAGGGAGGAGCTTTCAGGAAATGATGCTTTTGTTGGTAAGTGACTAGAGTTACTGGCAGTCGGGCCCATTTTACTGTACATGGTGTAACTCAACCGCATTTGTAGTGTAAACAGTATTGCGCTGTGGACCTGGCCGCTCCTCACACCCCGCTGCTTACCGCTATGTTTAATGGGCCTGGGCCACTATTTAATGATTATTATATTTAGAGACAGACTCCCTGCCTGGCTGCCTGTCTTACTTCATACTCTGCTTTTTGTCTTTCTATTTGTCTGCACAGGCTCAGTTTCAAGGCTGCTGTTCTGGTAATGATTACTGATTAATAAAATGATCCATAGCTTAGAGGTGTAAAGCTAATAAGAAGGAAGCAAACAAATGGCTCATTAGCTAATTGGAGCAGTATGTTATTTCTGAAAATGCAGGTGCAGTTCTGGGTAGACTTGAATAGTGAAAACATTTCCCTACTAATTTAGCTCTTATGTGTTAATCAACAATGAAGGAGATTTGACAACCCTATTTATAAAGTTCCCTATGGACCTATGCTAAAAAACATTCTGACAGCTTAAGTGAGAAGGAGGCAGCTGAAGTGGCCATGAGTGAATTAAAAGGTCAAGCTGCAAGTATGGCTCGTCAAGGGTCTTTCTGCCACTGCTTCTATCTGAGCACAATTACACACAAATACTGCATCACAAATTGCGATTCCCACTTACTGGAACCGGGGGCGCGACTGATGAAACAAGAATATTCTGGGAATCTTGTGGCAAATGGGTTATTGCAACAAACCCAAGATGCTGATCAAAGACAATGTCGCAACAGTTATATTTGTGATAGGAAGGCAATGTTAACTGTTTGAGAGTCAGTCATAAATGAGGTATTTAAAAAATAATGGGATTTGCGCAGCCAGCTTCCAGGAATCGGTGATATCAAGTCAGCATGGTAAGACACTGTAATGTCCATCTCTGCCGGACTGAACGGGAGTCAGACTCTCAGAGACCGAGTGGCGCCTGTCCATGGTGTCATCACCGTATGAGTGGGAATCCTCTGAATCATGTGTGTTTGTGTGTGTGTGTGTGTGTGTGTGTGTGTGTGTGTGTGTGGGGTAGTGGGACACAGAGGGTCACCAGGGAGGAATGAATCATTGATGAGCTTGTTTTGGATACTCAAATGCACAAACACACCTCATTACATCACAGCCTAAAGAGAGAAGGATCTATGCCTGACTTCACAGACAACAGAAAAACAAGGTTGGCGTACAGGCGCTTCCACATGCAGCCTCGTCACATGCACAGATGCACTCCTGATGTTTTGCGAAATCCTGGTGACAATCATGATGTGGCTGCTTGGGAACACACAGAATCTGTCTGATTTAATTTCCAGTCACGACCCCAGTTTTAATTCACTCCTGGTTTCATTTCTACTTCTGCTGGACGTGCTCGAATCAGCTCATCCTGGGCTGCATACATCAGAGATGTTGATGTACCATGTACCATGCTGCAGGAAATACTTTGTTGTGTTAGATGAACTTCCTGTTGTTTGACGTTGTTATTGCTCAGTAACTACATTTTGTTCTATCGCCAATATGGTATGTAAGTGCTATCCTGATGTAAACATTACACATGTGTACTTACACAACACATAACTTGCAATGTCAGCAAAGATGCAGCAGGTCTCAAGTTTGCTTTAAGGAATTATAATACTGGTGGTTTTTCTTTTAAAAACATACTTCATAAAGTACAAGCTTGACAGAGGCTGAACCATCCAAATCTAATCTAACACTAAAGTGGATCGGGCGGAGCATCCACTCCCCGAGGAAAACACTGCACCTATTATCAACCCTTCAAATTAACCTTTAACTTCCTCCTTTAAAACTAGGCCATTGAAATGACTGTTAGAGCATCTTACAAGGAAGTAACTGAGAAATACCAACTGATTTAGATCTAGATTGTGTTGGCGCCAGAAAAAAGTCAAGAAAAACAAGATGACCCTCCTTTTTTTTTTTTTTTTTTTAAATCAATCTCGTGCATTTTTTTTTTTTTAAATAAGTATTTCCTTGTGACTGAGCATGGCACATTTAGGATCTTAAGAAGCAAATGGATTCTGAAGATAACCTTTAGTTTAACAGGCTTGTCTGAACAAAATAAGGATGTAATTATGGTTCAGCTATAGGCAAGGGCGCATGTTTTGTTTCAGCACTGGGGCACGCATATGAACAGGGTTTGGCGATCCTCTCCCAGGAATTTTTGAGCATCAAACTCTTAATTCTTGCATTCTGGTGAATCTTTCGGCATCAATTTATGGTAGGTATGTTGTTTTTGGGGGTGGACGACTACCACCTGTGGAGGGTCTGTGGAGTTGCAAAGGTTCATAAGTAAAGAATCAGTGGATCTCACGCAGCTTGCCTCTGTGGTCAGCATTTTTCAACCCAGTTTGAGACTAATTAGTTTTTTTTGTTTTCCGTGTGGAGATGCATGTTCTCTTGCCCACATATGTACTCTGGGAATCTCCCACTTTAAATACAGTAACAGTATGTTAGGCATATAGTCCCTCCATCGCATTTGACCATGGTACTGACCTTTAATTTCCAGCTGGTCTATGGTCACAGAATTATGGCTACCCTTCGCTCCTTACTGGGTTAAAGGCTGAGGCAGGGTTGGAAATTTTATTTTTTTGCCCACCTGCAACTGTGGCTGGTGGATTCTAAAATCTAGCAGCCACTAAATAGACTACTATTTTTTGGGGGAGGGGGGGCTGTTGAGTGAAGCAAAATATAGCAGCCACTTGCGAATCTTACCAGCATTGTGCTGGTAAGAATTTCCAACCCAGGGCTGAGGACACGTTCAGGGTTTTGGGCATGACTTATTTAGCAAATACAGTGATGAAAGTGAAGAAAGATCTGTAGAGGCAGACCTGCATATGCAAATGAAATCCATGCATATCAACTCTTCCTAGAAGCGCACTGTGCACAAGCATGTGTGAGTAATAGTAAGACGAACCACTCAGAGGAGGAATGAGAGTATGTAGCAATGAGAGTATGTAGCAAGAGATCAGGATCATGAATGTGACATAACACGCCCGAGTGCGTGCACATGTGTACGTACAGTACATACATTGTATACAGTAGGTGTGTTAATCTGTGTGCCTGCAAAGTGCTGTTGAGTCTTTGTGGTTAGCCAGAGTGGTTAGTGAATGAGTTTTGTGTTTTTGTCTTCCAGTAAGTCTTGTTTTCGTTTTGATGCTCTGCATAAAAGTTCACATACCTTCCATCCACAAATGACCCGAGCAAAGCCTAGACAGGTGTGCACATGTCACTGTGGCGAAGTGAACAACTCTCCTTCCAACCACAGTGAGTAAGTTTCACATTCAACTTCTTTTAAAGCACAGTACCAGTGGTTTTCATGGTGCCTGTAGCATTCTGATCAGGTTATAGCGTCTTTTTCTTCCCATCACGTCAGGTGGTATGTGCACTGTCAGCATGGTTGGGGCTATCACAGTTGATTTTACTGAAGATAAAGGACAACACTGCCTGCCATTATTTTTTGTACAGACTTAAGATTTATCTAGATCGCCTAATACAATGAAGCCTCAATTTGGTTTGGTCAGGGTTTCCAATGTTTATCTTAATTCAACTGTGTCCAAGATGAGGGTTTTGAGAATGCTTTGTTTAAAAAAGGACTTTAGTTTCCCAGTAACTCCCAAGAAAGGATTTAATGTGCAACTGTTATTTTTGGGGAAGTTTCCTGGGAAGGACCGTGCAATTTGGCACTCATGAATCAAATGATTAATTACTGTAAACTGTACATGTTTAATATAAAGTGATTGTCTAGATCTATTTAGATTGATGTCACTTAAGTTGATGAATATGACCTAATTACTTACTGTGTGATATGCAACTTAATTCAAAACATTATGATAAATTTGATGCCTCCTAAAGAAAAAATATAGCTTTCATAGGAGGTTGCTGTTGTGACATAACTGGGGCATTTTCTGGTGCCACTAAAGCAAAATTAAATTATTCAAATCAAATAAATGGTATTAAAAATGTGAAATGTCTGCTTTATCCACATCACTGTACTGTGCCTGGCTGCGTATTGTATTTCAGTTATCAACTTGTGATATATTGTAATTGACTGATAATCTAAGAAGGATATCAAGTCTCACATTGGAGTCTATTAATTCTTATATAAACAAACATTTGACTCTTGTTTTCAAGTTACCAGCAATCTAGAAACAGATATCCTGTCCTCATGCTCCAACAGTGTGCCTCCTCACAATATGAGGATATTCCAACAGAGCTCTGGTGAACTGCATAAACAAACTGTAACGCTGTGGGAAGCCAAGCAAACCAAAAGAGAATCCGCTAATGACTCTACAGCTGTAACTCAAACAAGACAATAGCGAAGATAAACATGGTAGTCACCTGACAAACTTAACTATCACATCAACAATTCCATAAAGTCACACACAGTCAAATGTCCTCTGCACTGTCACGGTTTATGCGCAAAGACAATAAGAAATCCTGCTTTCTGGTTGTGGATGGAAAGAGGGAAAAATGCATGTCATGGTGAAGGGGGGGGGGGGGTCTGAGTGTGAGGTGGCGGCTTAGTCATGATGACCCCGTGACTTACATTTTCTCTGCATGCCTCACATGGCAGGGAGTGTCCACCACTAGAAAGAACAGCTGAGAAAGCACAACACAAGCACAAAACGTCTCTCTCTCTCTCTCTCTCTCTCTCTCCCTCCCTCTCTCTCTCGGGCACCATAACATTCCACGTCTCCACTGCTGGGAAACCAAACTTGCTGCTCATGATGGAGGAGCTCATTTGAACTAAACCACATAAAAATGACAACTAAAACCGTACGTTTCTAAATACGTAGGCAGATGAGTAGATCCAGCATGTATCACATAATCATGAGCCCTCATAATTACTTGTAAGGAGGAAATCTATAGCCAGTCCAACAGGTTAAAACAGGCAGATGGAAAACTAGGGAAACCCCACGTGAATCACAGAATCTAAGCCAGCGCTACACACGTGAGGAGGATGACACATCACTTTCTTGCACGTAAAAGCCTTCACATGCAGCCTTTGTCCTTGAAATCCCCCAAATTTCAAGTACACATCCAAACATTTTAATATAACTTCAAACACTCTTCTTTTTTTCCATAGAACCACCGCGATCCTCACACCTGGACACAAACATGAAGTGAAACTTGCGTGTAGTTTTTGTGTCTATTTATGCTTCCCTTCAAACTGTTTCTAATTGTCAACAACAGTATATATTACGAAAGATTTTTGGGAATTAGACCTCTACTGAGGGGGAGGTTAAAGAAGTGAAACCAAATCTGCAAACAACAGCCTTAAAATGGACATCAAACACTCACAGACCACTACTACTAGATTGAAATAACACTGTTGTTCTTTAACTGAAATTACCCATGATGTAAAAATTAGTTAAGACTCCTTTGTACTTGTATAGTACATTTCTAGTCTTCAGACCACTCAAAGCTCTTGAACACAACATTTCACATTCACCCACTCACACATACACATTCACTCATTTATTTACAGCAGTTTGGGGTACAGCATCTTGCTCAAGGACACAACTGCTGATGTTCATATTAGTAGACAACTCAGTCTACCTCCTAAGCCACATCTGCCATTCTGTAAAGGTACGATTGCCAAATGAGGGGACAGAGTTGCCTCGCCTTTCAGCCAGCAGCAGTGGCAGTAACATGGCCAAATCAATGTCTGAGTAGAAGAGACAGCCACAAGGATGAGATGGGTGTCATGTTTTGACGACGTCTTATGTTTGCCACCCACCGACAGCAGATTTAAAAAGCAGATAACAGCAGTTAGCAGCTAACTCAAAGAGAAGATCAGCAATGTAACGTGTCTGCAAATCAGGGAGACAATGAGGCCCGGGAGCTCCAAACAGAGGACAAGACCAGCCACCTTAAAACAGGGACTGTAAATGACTGTTATTGTTGTCATGCCCTTGTTGAACTTGAGGGAGTGCTGCCTGACGGGTATGTTAAACATCTCACTAGAGGCCAATGCTGTTGTGTTTTATGTCATGCCTTTTTTGCATCTGGAATGACAGCATGCTATCTAATATCAGAGGGGCAGAGTTATACCTAGGGGTGGGAATCAACGGAGGATCCACGATACAATATTATCACATAATACAATACTATTGCAATTTTAAATATGTTTTGATATGCTGAGTATAATATATATTGCGATATATTTGCACACAATATTGCCACAAAAAATACTGTGATACTATCTATGCTGTATCGGTTTTTCCCCCACCACTAATTACGCTGGTGTTGTCAGGTTCTGTATAAATAAGCAAAGCCAGCATCCCGAATGGTGTTTGTTGTGGCCCTATTGCTTGACCTCTGTGTGAGAAGGGCTTTAATTTTTGCTCCTCCTTTGCTAGGTTTCATTATTAAACAATGTGCACAGTGATTTTATTTACAGAAAATAAAATATCCCCTGCGCTTTGAAGAACAAATTCGTAAAGAGACATATAGAGACATAAAATTCAGGTCAACAGCAGTTTACACCGATACTCCAAAAACCTTTTGCATTATTCAGTGAAAAGCCTTAAAAAAACGTATAATCAAGGTAAGAAATGTGTTTCCCTTGCCATTGCTGTCACACCTCAACTCATTCTTTATTATTAAGTGCTTTGTCCTTATGTTGAACCAAGAGAATCCAGGATAGCTATACCCTCTCTACACTCAGACAGGCTAATCATAGAGGGGGCACTGCAAGTCTGCTTGGTAACCCATGACTGCCTTTCTTTAAAACTCATCACCATAGCATATTTTTTAATATGGCTCCATAATGGCACTCATCAGCTCAACACAAATAGGCCTCAGATTAGAAACTCACTGGTCTGTGTCAGTACAATTGGCTCCTATTCATGTGATTCTAACTATAAGGAACTGGCTGGATGGACACATAAGTGCACAGAAATAGAAAATGCAAATGATGGATAGAAATCATCTGGAATGGCGAGGTAAATATACGAGTGAGTTGAAGCCTGCACCTTTACTTCACTGACCATGTCTAAGACGAATGCGTCCTGAAATGAACATCCGAGTCCTCGAGCTGTGTCCACCAAGGTTGGGGATAATCTCAAGGAAACTCAAATTATTAACTTTTCAGCAACACATCTCACATGTGGACACATGCCAAGCGAGACTGAAAATTACATAGAGATTCTGGGTTTACCTAACAGTGATTTCTCAAGAAGCAGTGTGGAAGTGTAGAAGAATGTTAAATTACAGTGTCTTATTAATGACATGCCTTGACAGGAATGGGGCAGGTACTGCTACAGTCGTCTAGACAACGCTAGCCTTTAATCAGGCTGCACTATGGTAAATTGAGCAGAGCTGAATACACATGGAGCACAGGATGAAAAGAGTGGGTGGGAGGTACAGTCCGTCCCTCTGATAAGCAAGAGAGGGACAGATGGAGGAAAAAAATGGAAATGCACATTATACATGAAACAAACCTGGGAAAAGTCTCCATTCCTAGGGAGGTTGAGGCCATTAAAGTCCATGTCAGAGAATCCCGAGTATATGTCCATGTGCACATCCGGAGCGGTGGTGGTAGTGCTGCTGCTCAAGTGGTATTGCCTGGAAGGGAAAGAGGAGGTTTAGTTTGTTTAACAGCGACATCTCCAAGTAAAACTGACACACGCTGTTTTCTTCACCCTCATACAGTTACACAAATTTACACCTTAAAGCTGCCAAGTACAACCAGGCCTTCAACTACTGTGCAATAAGCAGCTCTGGTGGAGGAATGAAAGGAGCACTGAAGAGCGTCTCATGTGATCAAGTGTCACAGTCGGAACATTAGATGACGTTTTCTCAAGCTGGTTACCTAGTAATGTAATATTTAAATAAAGTGATCTAATACTATACTGCTGCATTACATCATGCTATCAGCAAGTCCAACACATCACAAGAGGGCAACAGGTGAAACACTTTCAGTTTTGTTTACTGACGACGGTCTGAAAATTTAATTTAAGAATGAACTGATGCCAGTGGAGTGAAGCAATACACTCTTTCTAAATCAAACAGTCTGAGAATTCAGGTGTTCAAAGCCAATAGAGTAGCAACTTGGACTGTCAAAGATACAAGAGGGATAACAGAAACACATATCAAGTCAGACAGGCAGAAAGAGTTAGAGGTTTAATGAGGTGAAAGAGCGAGAGAGGGTTAGAGCAAGATATCGACAGAAAGTCAAACATTAGAGAAAAAGAACAGCTCCTACCCGCTTTGAGGATCCAAACTCCAACTTTCATTGGTAACAACCATGCTCCTTGAGCCCAGTGTTAATATCAGACACAGGTACAACCACCTTATAGTTCCATTATGAGATATTTTCAGTTTCTTGCTGAGTGCAAGTCATCATAACGCAACAACGGTCTCAAAGAAGTGGACAGACACTCAAAACGAAAGCAAAACCAAAGCTTTGTTAAGGTGGAACTGCAACCGTGCCCTCCCACCTTCCTCTCATCCAATCATGTGCCAGGGCTCGGGCTCAGAGGGATTGAGCTCGGCCAAAGCTATTCACAGGATTTGGCTCTGGGTCCTCAACCACGGGCCAGAGATCAGTGAGACTGATTGATTTAAGTTCAAAACACACCAAGAGGATGAAAGAGAAGCCTTTAGCCAAGTGTATAGAAGCGAGTCTATAAAAATGTGGTTGCTCTGGTTTATTTTGTTGAATTGCAAACAACATGCAGCAAAATTCAATATTTAACCATGTCCCTGTTCAAATGTTACATTTTTGTTGAGTATCTGTTTTCAAAATAATTCAGGAACATTTTTTTATATAACCATAAATATCACTGGGTTGTGGTGTACTTACTCCTGAAAAAATAAAGACTGATTACAAATGCATAGATGTTTAAAGAAATTAAAGGACCAGTGTGTGGGATTTAGTGGCATCTCTCCCTCATACTGGCTAGTACTCATTGCCTGCACTGGTTGGTTTGGGTTGGTTAGGTTTAGGCAAGAGCAGTGGGATTCATTAGGGTTAGGCAAGAATGTATTTTCCACTGTCACTTCTGGCCATGCTGAGTCAAGCCATGCTGCGCTTATTTGTGTTTCCATTACCAGTTAAAACGTGCTGAGCCATGTCGATCATTCTAAGTAACCTGATTAAGTAGTTAGAGTAATATCGCTTGATCAAACCTTTTCTAACATGACTGACAACAAAATAAGTGAATATGTATAATGTGCGCTTGGATCAGATCGGTATCGGCCAAAATTCAAGGCTGTAATATCGGTATCGGATCGGAAGTGAAAAAGCTGGATCGGGACATCCCTAGCTAAAAACTCAACATTTTCTTATTTTGCTGCTTCACAATAAAAGTTTTAACATAACAAAATAATGAGAGACTTTTATTGTTTGGAATCTATAGGAAATTAGATGTGTTTATCACTGCATTAGCAGAGCTTTGTTAGTGGCTTTCTTCGATAAAGGCAATTCTAATTATACCGCAGGGAGGAAGGTAGAAGCAGAAACAGCCACTGTGAGATGTTGAAGAAGAGCTGCAGACAACAGGCTCTTACTGCACCTCTGCAAACCGCTCACCTCCTACAGGTTAACTTATTTAACCTGCCCTGCTGTGTGATGGAAACACACATGCAGCACAAATAACAGGGGATCAGCCTGCTACTTTTAAACATCACTCAAGACAAGCCGTCATCAGTTTAAGACACATCTTTAAGCAGGTAGCCCTGTTGTAATGGAGACGCAAATCCCTGCTGCACTGGGCTGACAGCCCAAACCAAACTAAACCAAGCCAAGCCAAGCCAGGACATGACAGTCAAAAGGGGGTATAAGTGAGGCAGAGTAGGTTGGGTCATGCCTTCGATATCCTAAATTTGCTTCCCCTCACTCCTCTGTTTCCAAGCATGTCGGAGAACCTTCAGTGGTCTTCACCTTAACACTCTAACCTTGGTTTGTCTGCTCTGGGCTACTATAGGAACATGCTGGTGTAACATGTTGGTCTCCATGGAAGAGGACCTGCTACCAATTTAGATATAAAAGACCTATTCTGAGCTAACAAAACAAGGTTCTTGGTTTCAAGTGAGTACACACTAATGAAAACATAATCCTGAATAATTCCATTTCTGTCAATGCATCCCCCTAAATCCAACACACTGGTCCTCAAGTGTGACAATAAAATTGGAAAAAGACAGCGGAACTATTGTAGTCATAACGAGTGGCGAAAATAAATGAAAAAACAAACAAACAAACAAGTAATGTGATTACAAAGTGCAGGTATAGAATCTGTTTCTCGGAAAGATCATAGTGCTGTGAATGATTATTGGTAACGATCATCCGCACTGGAAATCCCCTTCCTGGCCCTTCAGCCAACACTGATATGACAGTGATATTATTACAGCAGAAGTCTTGGCAGGCCTGCATCAGCTGCTATCCAACAACACAAAGCTGATCGGGGGCTCTCAGCCAAAGGCGCTGAGTGACTTACTGTTTATGTACATGAAGCCTTCCCATACTACGCAGCCTGAGGCTAGGTACACATTATTCTTTGAACCTTGCTATTGTTTCGCAATCTCATTTTTGAGATGAAAAACACACCAGTCAGACATGTAACAATGTCAATTTACAAAGATATTATTTTTTCACACTTACAGTATTTCCTGAGATACCTTGTTTGTTGGAAACTTTATAATAAAGGGACTTATAGTGTTGGAACTACTGTGTTTCAAACATTATATTGTGGGTCAGTCATAAAGCTTTATGTCGCAGTTTATCGGGAGCTTGATCTTTAAACACACTCACCTAGCAACTAAATAACATCCCTTCAACATACTAAGACCTCAAGTGGAGCAGGACTTGCAATAACATGAAAAATAAAGCCCAAAATGACAATAACAAAATTATTTACAGCTTATATCAGCAGAGATAATGCACACATGCAGGACTTGAACAGGACACAGATTTATTTTAAGTCCTGTTAAGACAAAAACAGATGTACCCTTTAAAAACTCCACCAAAAGATACAGCCTTTATGTACTGATGAAGAGACTAATGCCTAAAGAACTTGTAAGGGATTTTTTGTGGGTTAAGACAAAGTGAATATTGCCCCATTTCTGCACTACACAGCATGTTCCACTGCTTTTCATGTTTTTTTTTATGCGTGTTTCAGGGTAGATTTTCAGTTTAGATTTATATTTGAATGCAGTTTGAACAACCTTGAACTCTAAGTTAAACTCCAGCTTCTAAGAAACATTTCTTCCTTTAGAAAGGAGCAACAAAGAAGTAATAATATATAAATATATAAACTAACAGCTATTGTTTTTGTGTTCAAGTAAGCAGCAGGACTATGCAAATACAAATTCAAATGTATTACAAGACAAATGTTCCCCTGAAATTTTACTGTGATGAAATGTAATCACATCAGAACGAGAGTCAACAGTTTCATGTTACTTCAATAGAAAAACATGTTCCTCAAAGACTTAACCGGATGCACTGACACCACACAGTACACAACAACACATTACAATAACCAACTGCTAAGATTCCTAGGAAGTTCTCTTCCTCAAGCCAACACAATCATGAAATCTCATGCTATCAGCAGAGTGCAATAAGTGAACTTTGACTCACAGCGCTGGGAAACACTTCAGTATGATCACAGGCAGTATTACTGGTAAATAATGGAGAGGAGGCAGCCAGCAGGTCAGGCTAAATTTTGGAGTAAGGATATCGAAAAGTTCAGCTTGAATCACATTCTCAATGCGTCAAAAAGAAAACGGTAAAAGACAGAAGCTGTTTTTTTCTGCAAATCTCTTTGACATGTAGTCTATAGTGAGGAAATATGTTAATTGTTAACCAATATAATATAGTCCTATTTCCAAGAGTCACAATAAGCTTAAATACTGCACGAACGAGCCTTCATGATTCATAACTTAAGAGTTGGTCATAGACAATCAGAAATAAACAAGACATAAAAATAGAAGCAGATTTGTGGTCTGTTTCTTATTCTTCTGCTGTAAACAAACACCCAGACTCGGCTGTGTGGGACAGACTTCACCATACTACCACAAACTGTTAACTGTTGTTTGCTGAAATGATTCAAAACAGCAGGCCTTTTTTCCCTCTTTAAAGTTGTATTTAAAAAACTGAATAAGAAAACAACAGGAAAACCCAAGATATTTTAGGCAGCTTTAACAAAGACTGCAGAGCTTTGTACTGCATTACACCGTTATTTGGTTTTGCATGTACATGTAAGACGTAGACAGTGACATATCTTCCATTGAGAATATAAGAGTAAGTTTCTGGCTTTCAGCTCTGAAGGTGTTTGAGGACATTAACATCCACACCTGGAGACACCAGGACAAGGACCAGTAAGAGCAAACAGTCCTGAGGGAGTTATTAATGGAGAGAAATTTTAATTGATCTACAGTTTTTCATAACTGTGTGAACTGTGTCACTGCCTCAATCTCCCACGCGCGGCTGATGATTTATATTCCAGTGGAAAATGATCAAGATAATTAATCATAACTGCCAAGTTTGATGTTCACACACGTACGGAAGTTTCTGTGGTTCTTCTGGTGCTGGTTCCACTAAAATTTAACCAGCAGTGTGACTGTGGCTTGACAGTGGAACAGATACCTGCTGCCTTCAGATGACTGGAAAGAGAGTCGGGGGGGTAAAGGAAAGGCCATCAGCAGGAGATACTATAGCTGCTGTGGTTTTTACTGTATAAACCAGTGGTTACCAACTGGTCCAGCCATGAGTCCAGATTTCTCCTTAGTCGTTAGTTCAAAGTCCACAAAGTTTAGCATATTTAGCATCATACTTGTGTTTGGCCATGTCCTCGAGCTAGTTAGCTGTCTGTTATTCCCTCCCTCTACAGCAGAAAATGGCACTTCAAAATAACAACTCTGTGCCGGAAATTCACTGTATTTAAAAATAAAGTGTGTTTTATACAAACTTGACATGTTTGTTTCACTTGTGGTGCGTTCAGACTGGACCTGTGATCAACTTTTGGACCATGACCCACCAGTTGGAACCACTGGTGGAGACTCTTGCAAAAGTAATCCCTCTCTAATCTCTGTGGTTTCTTATTTATTTTATTGTATTCATTTTTGCTGTGTTTGGGACATTTTTGGACACAGTGCACAGGTGAGGTCGGGATTTAAGTAAGATGTATCAACCAGGTGCCAGACTGAAAGCAGCACGCATCAAAGAGGAAGCTACAAAAATTCCGTGCACATGAAACAACTACGGCGAACGAGCGTGAATCTGGGGTTTGCTTTCACTCTGGCTGGCAATATTGTTGACAAACAAGCAGCAACCTTCAAGGCTGGAAAATAAAACCAACAAGGATGTGCCAGAAACTGCAGTTCCTTAAATGGCCACTTAAGGCTTGCTCCGGAGGGGGTGAGGCCACCTGAGTAAGAGACTGTCTGCGAGGTGTTGCTGGAGTCTGTCAATGTGCCTCAAATTGCATACTTACGTTAGTGCACTTCAATGGGCTCGTGTGGTGCACTAATTTCAACAGGGCAGTGTTGTCTCACATTCTGGAAGTGACAAGGGCTTTTTTTTTAACTGCCTCTTTTTCTTCGTATTCTTTTTTAACAGTGAATAGCATAAGGATGATGGAGCATTATCAGCAACATTTGACCGCCATCTCTGCCCAAACATAAACCAAACTTAGACCACAACGTCAATGCTGATCAAAATGTGCCACTGTAGCTAAAAGCAAGTTAGCTAGCTAGCAAATACTAACATTAGAAGGCAAGCTAGCATTATTGTTTGCCGTACAAAATCATTACAGATACAAAAAACATTCCTGACGGCTTCTATTCGGCAACAGTATTAGTACTTAGTGCAAAAAAGATTTATAACTAACATCTGTATAATGTGGCAGTGTTCACTGTAGCTAGCTCAGGGTCCTTGTTGTCCCCAGCCACCATGTCGGCTGTTGTGACTTAGCAGAAGCTATGAGCGTGAGAAGTGTCCATCACTCCACACTCAACTTTGGACTGTTCGAGTGCGCCAGTAGTACACAGCATTTTCCCGTACTATGCAGTGCGCCTGCACTTAGCACACTTGTGCACTAAAAATATCAAGTGTTTAGAACAGAAGTATGCAATGTGAGACACACTCTATGACACGCTCCTCCACAGCTTCACTTTCTAGTCCAATATGGTCACTTTTGGCTCCAAAAAAAACCCAAGATGGAGACGGCAGAAGTGCCAAAATCAAACTTCAAAACAGATATCCACAAACCAATGTGTGACGACATGGCACTACATCCATTATTTTGCACAGCCTATGTTTACAAACAGTAACCATCAATTCCTGCATAGCCTACCTTTAATAATCAGAATAAAACTGCAGCCTGCGTTGAGCTGGTTTAAGAGCGTGCCAAGAAAAGACACGCCAAACATAAATACAGAGGTTTATATGTGTGTGTGCCATCACCAAATACAAAGACACAGTATTATAGAACACAGGTGGGCAGGGATGTGAATCTGTTTTGAATAGGCGGGCAGGCGACCAATGAAGGCACAGTTATCCTTGGCACCAAGATTGCAGTGCGCTGCTTGATTGTCAATGGCACGCCCTCTCCTGTGTCTCTCCTCCCACTGTGGCAGCAAAATGCCAGTTCGCCTGTGCAGAGCAGCATTCCATGCCGTGTGCCAGCACCAAAATGTCAGGACTTCTAAAGCTTTTCTAGCCTGTCACCCCATTTTCTTAGTCACCGTATGGAATTAGCAATTGGAACATGAATGTCAAGTGACTCATGTGAGGTCTCAACTGAAGTTGGAGAAACTGCCCTATCATTTAAGAGAGAACAGCAACACACCAAGTCATACCCATGGAAAAGAGCCAACACTTCTTTGACACAGTCTCAGTAAACACAGAACATCAGTTCTTATAAAAACACTACCTTTTAGAGGGCTCGTGTGTTAGACTGCATTATGTTGCTGTTATGATGTCTAAGCTCTGTATACTCCAGTGTTGTGACCTATAATAGTTCCTGTTCCAGACATTTTTATCTCTACACATAAGAATGGTTTCAGCTGTGCAGAGGTGAGTGAGCACATCAGTCAGTGCATCAATCAGCACAGACAGAGCACTGACCCATTCACATTTTTTCCTCACTGGTGCAATGTGATCTATTAAGTCCTCTGCTTGTTCTCAATGGCAATGTGAGTAGACAGCTACAGGCTGTAAAGCTCAATCAATTACATCGTGACTGCATAGTGCAAGTCAATCGTACTAAGCATCAGCCTTGAGATCATGGAAGAAAAGAGTAACTGTATGAATACCTTTTCAAACCACAGGACTTTCAAGAGGAGAGCCTTTACAAGAAAACAGTGAGGTCACAAGATGATATTTAATCACACTGATCTTTTTCTAATCAGACACATCTCGATTCTGATCATATTTGTAAATTGTATGACAGAAAGTGACATAAGGGTTTCGCAAAACCGTCCTGATGTCAGAAAATTCTGCTCTGAGTGAATCTGAAAACCACAGACCGTGCTCTCACGTCATCCGCTGCTTGAACTTTTAAAGAAACGCTGCGCACACAGCAATAACAATACAAAACACCACTACTGGAGCAAACACTTCCTGAGCTGGGTTTGGTGTGTCGCAGTTTTGGTGATGACTAAATCCAAGTCATTTAAAAAGTTTTGACTCACATAGCGTGAAATCTTGTCTCTAAAATAAGTCCTTATCCACTGAATCACAAAACAGATACTACAGATACTGTATGTAGACAAAAAAAAAAGCCCACGCCACTCTCAAATTTGATCCACACATTCCTTATGTTTGAACTGGTAATACCATGCTGATGTTAACAGTTTTTAAGACACTGATAGTACAGCTTAAGATAGACAAGAAATGTGGGACAGAGAGAGAGGGAAGCCGCTCAATAAAAGACGACTGCCTCAGCCTATATGGGGCTCACACTCTACCAGGTGAGTGAGGTCGCCACCATAGTTTCTCCCTTTTCCTTTCATACTTCTGCTCTCTGTGTCGTGCCTTTTCTCTGGTCTTGGAGTCGCTGACGTGTTGTTTAAATGTCAACTATATTAAAATAAATTTCCATCCCTAACTGAAACACCTATTCACAAAAGCCAAGCCAAAGCCCCACTTAACAGAGGCCATGTAAGAAAATGCATGTTGACCAATTTAAACAAGTGGCTCTGCTGCATCTGTCATCTACATCGATAAGAGTATTGAGCTGTGATCATTTGTGCACAGCAGTGCTGTGGCTCAACGGATGCAATGCAGACACAGACAATGACTGCAGCTGCTTCTGCTCTGTTGACGTGTTGTTTACGCTACACAGCCAGTGTACACAACATGTTGCACAGCCTTTGAATTACACATTCTCTCATGCACACATACACACACCTTATGTTGGGGGAAGAGACAAACATCTGTCATTAAGTGGTGAGGTCATTAAAACGGAGCAGGGCTGCAAGATGTTCCAAGTCACGGTGACACCAGATCACACACTACAGGAAATGAAGGAGGTCTGATAAAGGCTTCCCCAGTGGTGATGTGGGCCAGTGGTGTAGTGTAAGGTTAAAAGCCATGTATTGGCCTGATGCGTTAGGTTGCTTGAGGTGTCATGAATGCAACAGGACCAAATAATATCTAATAATTTATAATCAATCAATGGAAGTGTCTGAAACACTTTACTCCCTATTCAAACACCTTAAACCTTTATAGAAAGGGTAAAACTTTTACCTTTAGGGTGCAGAATGACGGTGCAGCCACAGTTTTTATTGCACAGCATGACAATAATTAGAGGGCACAAACGTAGCCTTTTAGTTACTCAATTAAGAGTGAAGCAACATCGATCACACTGGGGATAGGTACCATTCAAATTTGAACCAATACTGGTACCTTGATTTTGGGACCATTACGCAGTGGTACCTTTTTTGGTACTTTACTTTCTTTGTAATAACAAAATTTGACTTTTGAAGAAGCAGCAGGAGTGGCCTAGTACATTAAAAAGCAATTCTGCTCCTCTGATTTCTCTCCAACAGTGACACAAGGCAGGCTGCAAAATTATCTTTTTTATCCCCAAGCCAATTGGTTTGAGAATGTTCCAATTTTACCAGCCGCTCAATAGATCACCATTGTGGTTTTGGCTGGTGAGTGAAGCAAATCTACCAGCCACTTGTATATTTTACCAGAATTTAACCAGTGAAATTAGCTGATTTTGTACCCTGATAATCGGCTTTTACTGAAATAATATAGAAAAGAAAATCAATTGCCAAAACTACTGCGGCAGATCAGCACTTTGGCTAGGAATTTTCAGGGCGCTTCCTCCTCCTGTCTGAAGTTGAACCCAGTGGCTCTGCACAGCTCCGTTGAAGGCCTTGGAGTACCATGGCTGGCTTCCAGGCTTTGGGATGCTTCGCAGCACTTCCACCTCTTGTCTAAGCCCAGCATTCTCACCCAGATGTGCTCTCAGATACTGAACTTTGGCACACCGATAGATTCAACAGGAATCTGTACTCGGTACTACCGATGTAACCCTTAAAACGACTGTGTTCAGTACCCAACGCTAGATACTTCTATTTGAAAATTTCCCAATATGAATATATGCCTAGTGACTTTTATATATTGTATTCACATTCATTAGGATCCCCATTTGTTGATTTAGATACATCAGCCTACTCTTCCTCAAGTCCAAAAACTCCTTGGGTAAAATACTTCTACAGAATACACAAATCTGAATTTATGGTATCTGTCTTGTACAGTATCAACATGACTTATAACTCATACATAACTCAGTCTGTGTGCCCTAATCAGAAGGTCTATAAATAAAGGGGAAGTGTGTTAGTTTGCCATGTGGATGTGGCTGTCTCGGTCACATGCAGTAATGCATGAATCAAATATGCACAACATTGGCAAAATATTTATAAGACGCCCTTAACAAACACACCACAGTAATCTGTAAATGTGTAATACTTGAGAATCCCAAGGTTTATGGGATGTTTTGTTAGCTCATGTCTGAAACTCCTGTGGGTAGATGTTGCCCAATTTCAACAGTTTGCAGCCCTCGATCTAAAGGCCACAGCCTGCTGGTATTTGTTATGGAACATTCTCAGCCACCATGTGTGAACTAGTGCACAGAGCGAAAAGTTATTTAACTTGTTCTCAGCTGACGTAGTGTCGTTCTCAGCTCGTGATAAGGCACGGTATCGTCAAAACTTGTTTGTGAGTTTGTATTTACTTACTGGTTTCCAGATTGCATAGGGCAGTGTATGCTGTATCCAGCCGGCTGAGAGTAGGATCCCCAGGAACCAGAGGCATATATTGAACTCTGAAACAGAACAAAATGAAATGTTATAAAAAAAAAAATTAAAAAAAAACAGCACGGAAATCAAACACTGGACAAGTGCCGTGAAGCTTTCTTTGTTAAAAACAAAAGGTTCTATATGTGTCGATCCCTCCTGTGATTAATGTTTTGGCAAAATTAACAGCAAAAATGATGCATTGAGCTTTATTTGGTATGTTTACATTTCAGTTCTAGAGAATACTTTCACTACTTATCCCTATTGGTATCTGGATAGGTAAACAGTTTCAGTTTTATGAGCCGAGGTTTTGAGAATTTCTGTGGAGTTTCTGTCGCTATCCCATTACAGAGGGGGTGAAATGAATTTTATTAGTGGTTGTAAAAGACAATTTCTTTGGATATCTTCCACTTCAAATAAATTTCTTAAGACAGTGAGCACCAAAAAACAAAACTTCCATTAACCAAAAACAGTAAAAGGACAGTGGGAATTTTAGAGGGCGGGAGATAAAACCAAACAATGTAGACATCGAGAAGATAAGTGAGAAAATTTGGGTGACACAGCCCCTTGATATATGGTCTCATCTACATGAGAACTGCAAATATTCCACAAGCAGCTGCACCAGGCAATTAATACCACAAGCAGGATCACTTCCTTTCTCACACATTTCGAGACTGTTCTGCAGAAGTCCCATACACTAGGGCTCAGATCTCGACAAACAGTAAATATCTGAGGTATTGTGTCAGCTGAAGTATCCTCCCCACGATGCTGGATATGACATAACAGGGCAAGTATAAAGAAAACAGCTAATGTGACGAACGCAGTTTAACTTGGTGATTATGTCATAAATCAATGCAGAGTAAGAACGCACTGTGCTTTACTTAGACACATGCAATTAAAACATTAAAGTACAATCTTGCGGGATTGCTTAAGCTATCTCTAGCAATAATATTTCATTAAAATGCTTTTTATATCCTAAAAAGAATGTTAGGCAATAGTAAACTTCAAGGTACTGACACAGTAATTAAAATGCCCCAATTTTCTGACTTTCTGACTTCTGACATGTCCATGACTACAGTGTAAGTTAATTAAAAATACATATGGCGTCTAAATAAATGCAAAAAAATCCCTTGAGCATACCTCCATGTTAGAGGGGGCCACAGAGAACAAGCTGCTGTCCAGCTGAGGGCCTTCTGGATGCAGGTAGTTCTCCCCGTCCATGGCCAGCGCTGAGGGGAGGGTGGGCATCAGACCACAGCTTCACACATGACCACCAGCTGACTTAGGCTATGTACCCTCCAACCGCCACCCGACTGCTGGCTGTGTCTGAGATAGCACTTCTAACAGGGGCAAATGCTTTCCATGACCTGAGGAAGACAAGAGATACGGAGGGATGAAGCGGAGGGGGAGAGAAGGGCGAAGAGACATTAGGGGAGTTGCAGGGAATTTGTTCCAGCAAACACAGTGATCAATACCACATCAAAATTTTAGATGTGTGAAAGAGTGTGGAAAAACTCATTGACACGCTGGACTTCAGTGACTGTTATTTAACTGAAAGTCAGTAAGAGAAAGTGCGAAGGCAAGAGTACCGATAAATACCAATGTGAGGCTAACCTCACTTCTTTAAGAGCACATCCTAATCAAAACTTTTCCACCTACAATGCCTTGCAGTATTGCATGGTCAATATTGCATCGGTGTGGACAGCATGTATCAATTAAGGCCTCCAGTGTTGCCCACACCTGCTACAATGACCTTATTTAAAAACACAAAGTGAAGAGAGCTGAAACCCTCCTTGAAAATAGAGGGATAGAACAGTACACATAAACTGCTTATTATAAGCTGACTTTAAATGTTGTATAACACTTTAAATTTAATAAACAGTAATCACAGAGCAAACAAAAACATAAAAAGGAGATCTTAAAAGGCGGAATAGGTATGCCATAAAAAATATTAACAGATGTAGTTAATTTCACAAGAAGAAATTGATTCAGACAAATGCACTCCTGAAGAGTTCAAACTGAAAAAAAGAAAAATAATGGTTTCAAGTGTTAAATCAATAACTTTTATAATATGCAGCAAATTGGTCTTCCTTCTCAAGACTTATCCTAGTTGCCTTGTCTTATACATAATGCAGTGTGAGCTTACATTTATTGATTGGCAGGCCTCATTAGCTGGCTGTCATCTGACATGACTGAAGGTTCAGCATTCATCAGAGGACCAATTAAAATCCAAGCAGGAGGTCCACAACTGAGTGAACAGGCTGGAGTGCACGGGGACAGGCCTATTAAGTATAGCAACTGATTATCAAGACACTGCATAGATATAATATCCAGTCGATATTATGACTGGTACGACTTCTTCCCTATTGATGCAGATTGTTTTATTTTGTGTTTTTAAGAATATCAAAAACCTAGACAAAATGTTGGTACACTGAGGCTGCACGCCATTATTCATCTTCATAGTTATTAAGTGTAATAAGGCAGCAAAAGACAGTTTGTTTCACATACAGATGTCTGTGTGTGTGTGTTTTACAGGTCAAGCTGTTCGTGTCAAATATAATAACAGGTTAGACTAACTGGACCAGACTGCCTGGACACAGGCTGAGGGCTTCCTGCAACACTAACATGCTTCACCTGACACACGAGCATGCCCATGCACACACACACATTTTAGAAATTAAAACCTAAGACACTCGCACTTTAAAACTTCAATATGAACATCTTACATTTACATTGCAGATGTCACTCTTTAATCTGTCTGAATAAATCAGCCAAGCTCTGCTATAATTGAGAAACCAAATCACTCTGAGTATAAAGCTGGCAGATTCTGCTGCCTGACACTGCGGACTATGACAGGACAAATATAAAATGATGTGTATGAGCTTAGCTTTAGCACACTATTTATGCTATACAGATAGATCGATGGACAGATGGATGGTGATATTGATACATAAACGAACTAATTTTTGCGTTCCTTCCAGGCTGACAACCTGACAAATATCCCACAATCCAGTCTCTCAGCACTCCACAATGCACGTCTGTGTAGCGTCAGTAACACTCCCTTTTCCCAAACTAATCAGACCGTTACCTTCCTTTCCCTTTCCCTCTCCCTTCCTCCAGTGTGCCCCCAATCTGCAACATGGGCCAGATGTGTTCACTGGGGACAAAGCCGAGGTAACAAATCTAATAGAGTTCATGAGGGTCTAAATAAGAGGACCTTTGTGTGTCCGAGTGCGTGCATGTGAGAGAAGGAGAGAGAGACCTGACCCAACATATTCACCACACGCTAGCCAATACACACAAAAGGGAGGCCATTTTACCCTCAATCTGCCGGTGCGATACCCTGTGGATAAGGGTGAAGCAAATGTGTGGAAGCTCAACGCAAGGAACCAACTGGCAACCAGCTTTCTAGGCAGGAGGTCTTCAGCAAAAGGATATTAGATATCTTCTGAATATGTATGGAAAGCTTCCAGTCCTTAAGGTCCAGATGAACACAAGGACAGGAAAGCAAGTCAGTTCAGGGCAGCCGGGGAAGGCCTTGTGAGGCCCCTTTGGTGTTGCAGAATTGTACTCAATGCAACACCCCAAGGAGGCTGAAAGCTTGGATGCAGCAAAGCTTCTTGAGCATCTTGCCAGTTTATCTGGGTCAAAGGTCTTGATATATTCCTGTACTCCTTTCAGTCGATCATGCAGGACACACGCAGGACAAACGCACATTTGCACTCACAATGGAAAAAATATCTAGATAGAGAGAGGGAGAAAAAAGGGCGACCAAAAAGAAAGTGTGAATGTAAGTGGGAGAGTGAGATACAGAACTGAAACCTTCGTGATGTTCCTTTATTGAATGACACCTAATTCTTTGTTGTTCTATTGAATTCTGTGGTTCAGCAGTGATGTGTGTGAAACAATTGTTTTAGTCTGAAGTCTCTGAATGATTACATGCAGAGATTATTCTGTGGCTGCAGTCTGAATACACACACAGTAATGTTAAGATCATTTCTGCAATATAGCAGTGTGTGATACCGATATAATGATGCATTTCAATTCTGAATATTTGGAAAGTTTCAATACTTCATTATTTCCTCAGTGTCAATACACCAGTGCCATTCTTACTACAGTCATTCTGCTGTTCCTTGCCACTAACAAAGAAAAGAAAGCTGTCGTTGTGATGTTATAGCCTTGTCATATTTATTTCTTATAGGTCCAGTGTGTAGGATTTAAGAGCATCTATTGGTAAAAAGGTATAAGGCAGTTAACTTAAATGTCTTTTAAGACCCGTTCAAGACACATTTTAACCAAAGTCAGGACAGGTTTATGGACGAATCATGTTTTACTTATTTAAGCATCGCAGGTAAGCACACTTGATAAGGCCATTTGCATTTCTGCGTCGGCCACCTTAGTATTCTTATACACTAGGCAGGCACACAGGAGAAATTTCAGTTTTGCAACACCTCTGCTAGATGCTTGTAAATCCTACACACTAGACCATTAATCAAATTTAAAATGTAATCAATGGCATTTTTTTCAGTGGAATCGAATATCAATATTTTTCAAGTTGCTGTAGTGAAGCTAAAAATTCCAGTATTGTGACAACACTTGCGCACGTGACAGCCAGAATATATGGTTGCCAAGTAACACAGTGGCAGTAGTCATCGTAGTCATAGTCGTAATAATAATAATAGTATATATTCTTCCTTCAAGTGTGACTGCTAAAGAGGAGACGGCTGCTGTCATTCTATCACCCGTGGCCACATCACTCACCAGTACCATGCCAGTTACTGTCTCTTAGCAACAGAAAAATGCCTGTCTTCTACCGTCCCCTGTGACCGAACCCCCACCCCTCCAGCAAACCTCTGAGGATAATCGATACTGATCACTGGAAGAGTGGTCCCACATATCTCCTTCCTGTAAGGCCTCTCATTACCGGAAAGCAGCAAAACCCTCTACTACACCTAACCACCGTGGAGAGGAAGAGGGAGGTGATGAACAAAGCTATCAGTAGGGAGAAGTGGGTTAGAGAAATGGGAGAAAGATAAAGAAGCATGCGCACTGCAGCACAAGAGACACAAGGAGTTCATTCATCAAAACGCAGCGCACACAAGTCATCTTTATAATCCTGCCTGGTAATTTAAAAATGTGTCTGTCTTTTTTGTCAATATCTAAATTTATAGCCTGAAGTCTGCTGAGGAGGATATGGCTATTTTAGAATAACACACAAAACCTTTGTTGTAAAGCAGTACAGAGAGAGAGAGAGAGAGAGAGAGAGAGAGAGAGAGAGAGAGAGAAAGAGAGAGACTCTTTTGCAGCGTAATCTGTTAAATCTGTTAATTACTTCAAAGGTTACTGCTGGTTTTTGTACAACCTCCTCCCATGTGTGTCTCCCTCCATCCCTCTCTCAGTGGGTGGCCTGGTGGAAAAGCTCACTGCAGGAAGATTAGGCCATTTCATGTGCAGCAATTGTAAAAATCTTTAAAAACTGAAATAAGCCCATTCACTATGCACTGAGCAAATACACTGACTGACTTATCTGTGCAGAGGGGCTGCAAACATGGAGATTTGGTGACATTAGAAACAGTATTTCCAGTGATGTGGCCACATTCTAGGCCAGTCGGTTCCCTTTGGCTGTGTGAGTCACTGTGCATGTCTGTCAGCCAGACAGAGGTTAACTAGCACCATGCACGTCATTTCAAAAACACAATATGTGTTTACTATGTGTGTTGTCCGTTACAGCATCCAACATGTGCTTGCAAGTATGTTATGTGAGAGGTAAAATACAGTCAGTGGTAGGAGGGACTGCCTGGTTGGATGCTGATGGCCTTCAGTGAGTATCAGTGGTGGCCAGAGCACATGGGGATCATCCGGGGAAGTGTGACTTCCCTAAGCTGCTAAGTCACGAATTAACGCTCACGAGGAGAACAACCATCCTGCCTGGCGCGTGTGCCACCTCACTCACAGCAATGTGCCCTCACATGTGGGGTGTTGATATACACTCCCGCATACAACAAAATGATTTGTGGGTGTGTGCGTATGATGAAATAAGGCTGTTCATATTGTTGTGTACAAGAATTACCTTAATTTACCCACCCAAAACACATGCATGCTTTGGCTTTAAAACACGTGTACGCATGCATGTGTCTCTTTACATGCAGTTGCAAGTGTGGTACTAAAAGTAAATGTATGGTAGGGAGAAAACACTGAATTTTTGCTGAGGTTACGACAAAGGCATAGATATTATCTTGCTTTCTTTTGTGTCACCACCATTAGTTATCTTCCTTGCTGGAGAAAAAATAACTGTGTGAGGTATCACAGAAAAATAATCGCACCCCTCTTTCCTGTTAATAACTGTGGCCTCATCACACTTGTCTTATTGCTTTTCCTTGGGCCCTGTACTAAACCCTTCTTACGGTTCTGAGAAAATCCTTCAACACACGGCTTCATCTTCATTAACCACATTCTCAAAATCAGCTCCATGTGGCACAGTGGGTGTCAGCAGTGGATTCATTTTAGCCACATTCCTCACTTTCGTTTCAGCAAAAGCAGCAGTCTACATTGGCTGCATGACGGTTTACACTTAGCACACGCCAAAATGATTGAAACCTCATCGAGTCAATATATTTATCACTGACATGTGTGGGTATATTTTGGTGTCAGTGAGCTCAGTCAAGTGCAGAGCAGTGCTGGCTGGACAAGTCCAGTGCAGACACAGCTGCTGCTGTTGTGAATGAGTCTATGATAAGTCTACTGCCTACCATACACTAGAAGACTTTAAAACGGCTACCTCTACAGATAGCTAGCTACATCTTAAGACAATGTAAGTTTTTAAGATTTTGCAAAGACTGGGAATTTTGCAGGGTCACTATTTGCCAGACCACAACTAGATTCCTTTTGAGATTCTCATCCTGCTCCTGGTGGGAAAAAAAATGCTATACTCCCTTTAAGAAATGCGATATATCAACAATTCCCTAAGTGTCGCAAAACACATAATCTAAAAACACAAGATAAAAGTCATCATATGTCGACAGCTGTCCATTCATTCATTATCTGTAACCACTTGTCCTGCTGGGGGTTGCAAGGGGACTGAAGCCCATCCCAGCTGACACTGGGCGACAGGGTACACCCTGGACAGGTCGGCAGCCTATCACAGGGCTGACACACAGAGACATGCTCACATTCCCACCTGTGGGCAATTTAAAGTCACAAATTAACCTTATCTGCATGTCTTTGAACTGTGAGAGGAAGCAGGAGAACAGCTGACAAGGGGAAAACATACAAAGTGCACACAGAAGAGCTCCCTCACCCACGGTTCGAGCCCCCCACCGCAGATACGAACCACAAACCCTCTTGCTGTGAGGGGACAATGCTAACCACTGCACCACTGTGACGCCAATTGTCAATTCAGCATCAGTACAACCAATAAAGTTAAACTATAATCCATAAAGATATTTATTTTTAGTGGGAGGAGACTGTGGGAATTAAAGGCGAACAATTTCAAAAATTAAGATGCGTACACCTACCGGCTGTTGACAATGTTCACTGCATCGAACTAAAACTTACGATAACATTAAACATGTTTGATTTCATTGGAATAGCCTGGGCTGAGAGCACACCAACTGAGGTATAACTGTCATAAATTTAATTCTGACATTGGAAACTTGTCGGAGACAGTAAAATCTTTAGTGTAAGGCCAGCACATAAGTGGAAAGGCCAGTAAAAAGGAATCCCAGACAAAAGAGTCGCGGAAGGAATTACTGCGTGACGTTTTAAGCAAGAGAGCTGCACTTTCAATACACACGCATGTACAGTAAGAGTGCATGCATTGTACACAGAAGTTTTTTTCTTGTAACAGTCCTCTGTAGGCATCTGTCACTCTCCTGCATCAGTCTTAAAGGCTAACAAGTCGGCTGACAACAAGCATTCAATCCAACACACGACACTCACTCATCACCAATCTGAGTCCATCAGCATCACCAGTAATTAGGTTAGAAATGATCAACGCCCAGCTGCTTTACACCAGAGCAACAAGGGGGCTGTTAGTTGGTTATGATTGCCTAGACTGGCTGGATTCATTAGCTACTCTGATGAAATATTCATAAAAGGAACAAGTTACTTCCCAGGGAAACGCAAGGCTTCGTCATTCACAACCGCCTACATTATTAATTAGCGCCTTTTTTCAACACAAAAGGCCTCGGCACGTGCACAAATCCACACACATGCATGACACATAGCCTTAAGCACATAAATACAAGGACATAGACATTAGCTACCAATCTGTTCTTGTTCCCCTCCCCACAACCACAATTCCCATTCAGTATTACAGACACTGCCATAGAGGGGCTGTGGACAGCCCAGTGAGCGGGTAGGACACTGGATAGAGAATAATGATCGAATGACTGTGTAACCGAATCTGCTGTCTTATCAAAAGCCGGGAAATGGAAACAAATTGGGTTTTAAGAGCCTGTTGTTATTGCATTTCGCCCGTTCAAATATTTATCAAAGAGGCTCTCTGGATTGGGACAGCACGCAGGAACACATTGAAAAAAACAGGCAGTCATTTGAATGATTTGGTCTGACTGAAAGGCAGGGTTCAAAGATTTAGTTACTTACAAAGGGATACCGATTAATCCTAATTAGATTCTCATCAATCCACTCCAAGTGGCTATTCAGCACCGTTTTGCCATGATGATAAATATCTTTGTGCCCACAAACACCAGCTGAATGAGACATTAAAGTGATTTATCCATAATGGGGGGACTTAATCAAGCTCTCGTGGCTCAGAGGATGCCTTTGTTGTGGGAGATGAAGAAAGAAGAAAGAAAGGTGAGGGCAGAGAGGAGTTTGACACTCAAGGCCGGAGCATAGCGGTGCAAAGGGCAGAGAGGTAGAAAAAGATCACAAACACTGGGTTTGCAGTGGCTTCATGACACTCATTTTAGGAGCAAATCCCTCTACTTCTACCACTACCAGCAGCAGCAGCAGCACCCACCAGAAATAGATCAAAGGCTGACTAGATCAGAGAGAGAACGATCCACTTAGCTGCCTCTTTGCCCCGTTTTCTTCTGACATCTAATTTCCTTGGAATAGAAGGATGATGACACATGCTAACAGAGTGCAGCTCTCCACCCTTTATTGCTCCAGTTCAACTAGTTAGGTGAACAGACAATAGCTTATTTTACCTAAACAAATGTATGTACAAAAGTACTCTTTAAATACAGAAGGCTGGACATAGCAATTTATTTGTGCGCATGATTAACGTGCAAGCAACTGATTCTGAAAGCATTTTCTCACAGCTGTATGCAAAGTGTGTGTGCTTCTCTTCTGTCTTTCTGTTTCGGCTGATGACATTAAGGAAGCAAAGAAACCAAATTTAAAGTGCTAACTTGAGAAAAGGGGTGACACATTTTTAAACACTGACCCTCACAGGACACCAAGCCCCCAAATTTAGTGGCCAAAGTACATTTTTGATGCCCACATAGACTGCTAAAATAATGGCTGTAGCAACCGTGACATCAGCCACTGGTTTGTGGACTCCCATTTGAAGCGTGGTTTACACATGGGAGAAGTTTCCCTCATGAGCTTTTTTCAAGAAAGCCCTTTCTGACAGAAATCTGTTCATCATAACCCAAATTACAACCTTTTTTCCTAACCTTAATGTTCCTGTTAGAAAGACCTAGAGGAAAATTTCTCCCAACAGAAAACCTTTCACTCAAAGCAGCCCTTAATTAATTATGCGTAACTTTAAACCTTTATTAAAATGTAAATAGGTGAGTTATAAAAAAGAAAAATCAACCGTAAAGTTGTCATGTTGAAAGTAGCTTCAGAGACCAGGCAGTAAACATGTTTATTTCTGCTATAAAGTTGGGCATTTTCACATGAATGTCAAGTGACTGCTCAAAGAACTGCAGTTTTTGGCACTTCCATGTTGGCTTCATTTTTTAGCTGCGAAGGTTGGCATCTGGATGGCCCAAATGTAAACTTATATTTTAAAACAGTAGCCTACAGAAGAGGCAATTTAAAGCAACTTAACAATGCCTGTGACACTTCAGTAAATGAAAACGTACGAAAGCATAGACCTTCCCCCGCGGCGTCCCAGGAATGATCTATATTCATCCCGAACATATTTTCTATCGTCACTGGGACAGCAGTACGTCTTTAGTCTCAAGCCTAAGCTAGCCTGCAACAAGTGCAGTTTTTGCTGGATGTTGTACAGAGATCCCACGGTCATGAAATTCTTGGAAAAGTTATGAAATTAGATTAACCGTTTTAGTTTTTGATATGCATTGTTTTGGCTATTGTTTAAGATATGTAAATCCCAAAACATGTCTAACGTTTATATTTAATACGTTTCTTGTACTACTGGCTTACAATCAAGTGCTGCGCTGTGTGACCGTTGAAACATCAACAGAATCACGATACACACAGACCAGACCATTGTTGCCTCACAGCCCCTTTTGGTGGCAAGAATGGCGCTGTCTCATCAGGACACAAAATGGAAAATGCAAATAAGAAATGTGAATATTCATTGTCAGTTAACCACTAACTGATGCTGGTGACAGTTACCACTGATGGATAGCTAGCTTGAGTGGGAGGCTGCTGCAGCACAGTCAAACAGTATGGCAGCATCAGCCTGTTTCTCCAACTAAATCTCATCCTAAATCAAACAGTTGGCTATGAACAGGTTGGTTATTCACAGACAACACTTGTCCTAACGATACTTGGTGAGTCAATCAAATATACACATTTGACTGAAAGATAGGGTATCAATTCTATGCATGTATAGATGTCCAGGTAGTCCTAACCATTTTAAAGTACTTCAATAAAAGCATGGAAATTGGTTGAAGTATTATGGGAAAGTTATGGAAAAGTTTCAAAAAATGTAATGATAAAAAAATTGAAGGAAACTTTGTTCCTAAAACACACAAATTACTTGCATTGCCAAGGCTCGCAGTATGAGATTTTTTTCTGACTATACTTAGACAGGTAATCTCATTGAAGACACAGGCTCATTCTCAGTAGAGATCATCATGGAACACTTCGTGGGACACCTACAGGCGATATTTGGTGGCCACAGAGTAAGTTTTTGTGGCCACGTGCCATCCAGCCATGATGAATGTCGAACCTTGTATACGCTGTGTGTATCATAATTACCTCATTTAGTAATTGCTCCATTTAATTTTGTGTTGGCTCTCAAATCAAACAATGTATGTATGTTTGTCTTACAGACATATTATCATGTCTGCCCATTTATAATATCATCAGATTGCTTGCAGTTACAGTTAAATAAACAAAAAACCCTTGGTGCAAATGTACAAACGTCAGTGCAGGAAACAACATTCTGCATCAGATACTTCCCACCTTTAAGCCACAGTCTAATCAAACCAGCCCGTTCTATTCTCAAAATGTGGACCATCTCCCTCTCCATTTCCATCACTCTCACACTATATACTGTCGCCATCGCCGGCCCCATATTCTCTCACTGATATTGCCTGCAAACCCATTTCCATCACTATCCCTCTTTCCTCTTTGTAATGATAGTCTGTTGTTTTCCTATTTCCATCACAATCCCTCTCTTGCCATGTGCTAGCCATGTCCCCATTTTCCTTATGTTCATTTTTCTTTCTCTCTCTCACCCAGCCTGACCCCCAGATGAATTCTGCTGCTGATTGGAGGCAGCTGGTTCCCTGACTCCGAATCTCCACCCCCTGCCCACCCCTCTCAGTCATGGTTGTTCGGGGAGTCAGTCAAAACACCAGGCAAAAGCTATCGGATGCACATTTCGCAAGTAAGCAACACAGCACGGGGACGCAGAATCTGGACTGCTGAACTGAGAGCAGGATAGGAGGCATTCACGAGCACCGACTCAGGCTCATCCTGAAATGGGAACAGGAGGAAACATGTGCCTCAGAATTTAAACAGCTTGTGCTCCTTACATAAATTAAAAATTACATCAGCAAATAATGATATAATTTCATCGTGCTAGAGAGTAAATTGCTGTAAGATGCCAATATAAGTGTTTTAGTTTTCTCAGTGTGCCCTGCCACTGTTCAAATCCAGACAATATTCTGCCCCTCTGCAGTGACCTACTCTAAAAGGCGTGAGAATATTGCACCACATGCACAGCATCAGGGAGTCTGTCTGTGTCTGTCCTGCTGCGCCACTTTGCTATGCCAACATCAGTTCAATTCAGGTTATCTGTCTGGTATCGACTGAGGCTGCTGTCGTACTCTTGAACAGTAAAACCACTTCAAGCCAGTAAACCATGCAGAAAATTAGCCAGACGGGGACAATTCGTTCTCAAAAGAATGATGTAAAAGTGATAAAGTGGAACCAGGAGTACAGACAAGTTTAATTTTCAACTGCAAAGTGCCTCATTCAGCTCAGTCAGCTAGGTGCCAGTAATCGCTTTGTTCAAAGTTATTTAAAATATAATGTGTTTATGTATTTATTTCTCTCAAATATCAATTTCGCCTAATAATCGTGTGTCTATCTGACAGTTTTAAGAACTCTGAATTCCAGTGTAGTTCTGCATTATTCTACCCCAGTGAAAAAAAACACTGTGGTAGTGCTTGCCAGGACTCATTCTCTTCTGGCTCTAATCCACTTAATCTTCTCACAAATTCAGCCTCCATAACAGTGAAGGATGGGCCGAAGACAAGGAAAAGACTAACTGTTGCCTCACTTGAAAAACAAAATAAAAACAGCACACGTAAGTCCAACTGGACCATGTCATGTGAGATTAATTGAACCATTTTATGAGGACAAAGGTAAGATAGAAAAAGTAAATAAACCCGTCTGCCAGCAGCGCAAATACATATATAGGGCAGGACGAAGCAGGTCAAAATGTAGCACACGGTGTCAAAGAAACTGAACGTACTGTGAGAAGATGTGTGTCAGAATGAGCTGACCACTACATTCTTACTGCTGTTTCTCTCTCCCTAACGGACACACTTAAAATAAATATCCTGGGGATCAATTTATTGGCAGTCCTCTAGTAAACAAAGATAGCAAACATTTACTGATATAGTGTTGACCGTAAATCTTCACCAAACCATAGGCCTTGGGGTTTCCTGTAACGTCTTTGTATAGGGACAATTACAGTTAAAATGCAAATGCACTTCTTTTATGTCTAATGAGCACACTGGCAACACACTGCCTTCCTGCCTTTTTAAGGAACAAAGACCAGAAATTCCAAATAATTTAAAGTAAAAGTGAGAAATTCTTATGCTTTGTAAAAGGTGTGGTGTGCAGTGATCATATCTGCTGACTTTGTACCCTCTAACCAGGAAGGGACTACATTGGCCAGTAATAATATGGCCACAGTCTGGGTTTTACTGTGGCTGTCTCCATCCTCAACTTAACTGTTATTACAGTAAACTGATTGGCGAAACATTTGTGGTCAAGGAAAAAGCTCAGTGTGTTCACCTTTCGCTAGTTTTAAAACGTCCACATAACAAAGAACTTTGTTTTTGTCTTGTTCCACTTCAGTGATGACCGCTCAGGCAGAAGTGTGTGTATCACACAGAAATTTCTGCAGTTAGGTTGTGAATTTCTAGGGCTGACCCAAATGCTTCAAAGCTTTAATCATTGCCATGGAAATTGACATCAAAATCAGTATTTGAATACTCTGGGGTTTTCTGTATTGTATACACATGCATAGCCAAAAAAATCCAATAAATTATGAAATAGTTATCCAACATCATTCATCAAGCATCAACATTAATTATTTTTTGTTATTCTCAGACAGGACATTTAAACTTAGTGAAAGTTTAGCACCATTCAAACAGGGACACAGTGTAGAAAGTTGTTTTTTTTTTTCAGACAATGAGTTTTGTCTGAAAAAAAGAAACTTTCTACACTGAAGACAAAATGAACCTATTTACACAAACAGGGACACTGTGACAAACTTAAAGATCAAACAAGATTCATAAAGTGTCTGGAATAGTCTCAAAATTTGCAAAGATGGCCTTCAAAGCTGTAAATTGCTTCTTAACCATCTTGCAAAGTCTTCTTTTCCTCTAGCTGTTATGGCTAACATGCAACCTGCGTGCTAACAAAGTGGCTAATTGTCAGGTTATTCTAAGGTGCATCGACTGATGTCCTTGTCTCTCATTTACACCCCCCACCCAAGCCCCATCGAAGCTTTTATTAATCACGACTATTTCACACTGAAAGTTTGATGCCCAAAAACTGGTACTCAGGGCAGCCTAATCAATTTCAGAATATATAACTTCAATACAATTAAGCCCACTTCTAACAACAAAGCATGTGAATAAAAGTGTTTTTAAGAATGCTGTAATCAAGTCTGCACTCAATGACAAACACGAAAAGATGAAAGCTTGCTAATTTGCAAGCATCTAGGTTTACATCAAAACGAATCCTCCATCATATATGCAAATACCACTAATGCTTTTAAATTCATCATAGGCCAAACATCAAACTCAAAAGGGTCCTATGTCAAGTGGCCTATATCAACAACCTACCCTAAGATCCCAGTGAAACCTGCATGTGTTATAGGTTGCCCAGTTGAATTGGGTCAAATTGGACACTTCACATTTGATGTATTTATCTTGTGTGAAAGCATATTGTGGATCATCAAGTCTGCTATGAGACTCCCACGCAAGCAGAACAGCCATATGCTGTGAAACAGTCGATCAGAATTCTTCGGGTGTAAAATGTGGCATATGTGACACCTCACCGACATGTTACTCCAAACATTTTACAGTCTACACTGTATGTCAGCATTCAAATGACTGTTTGTTTTTTCCTTCCCTGTTTATTACATGTGGCTGGTTATAAATCCACGCTGATAACTGAAACAATGACACACAAGGTACCCTGTCATCCGTCAGTGCAGGCACTAATATTTCTCTCATGTTTCCTTCCTGGATGAGTCCCATACTGGAATCACTGTTTGCTTTTCTAAGAAGGATGTTGACATGCTTTTTCCACAGAAAACCATAAGGCAAAGCGGTGAAAAGGAACGCCAGAGTGTGGCATGCTCTCCTGCATTTCAGTCATCTCTTACAGAGCTCTTATGTGGCTTGGGAGAGATCCACATAGCCTCCAGGTCTGGATACTAGTTGGGACATGGGATACTCAAATAGTCCATTGTCAAGGACCTGTTTGTTTCTTGTCACAGTGCAGAAGTGAACACTACGGCCCCTAATTCCCAACAACCGTCACTTGTTCTTTCACTTGGTCCGGACCAAAACATCTACGTTATGTTTAATACATGAACTATTATCTAATGAAGGCCAGATTCTGGGAAAGCAGGAACTGAATCAAATGTATTACCTAGCCCTGAATCCCCTCCTCCACTCCGCATTTTTCACTCTCACTCTAATCAGCCTACGGGCCATAAATTAGATTTATCACTGGCACCAATTGGAGAGGGGAGTGAAAAAGGGCTAGCAAAGATGAAGGCAGGAGAAGAATGGAGGCCAAGTCACAAAGAGCAAGGGGCATGAGCCACGGTTGAGCCGTGGATCACAGCTGTTTGAGCTCACACGACCAGGGAGTTTTACAATAACTTAAATGCAAACAAAAAATGTGAATGCTGTTTCCTGGTAATGATTATCCAAATGCAATAAACAAAACTGGAACATTACATTTAAGAACATTCATAAAATTAGCATTTCAGAAGTTATGTCTTAACACTTTAAAAAGTCATCGGGCCAACTTGCTAATCCTGCTTAGTGAAATACCCCCATGTTCTCTGTGTATCATCCTTAGGCTCTAAACACAGTATAAACAGATCTGGTGTGTTGTGGCCCTCAGAGCGCCTGCAGGGCAGGCAGCCATCAATTGTCTGAAACAGTGGGAGATTAGAAAAAGAGGGG
This sequence comes from Epinephelus cyanopodus, assembly GCA_026686955.1. Taxonomy (NCBI): domain Eukaryota; kingdom Metazoa; phylum Chordata; class Actinopteri; order Perciformes; family Serranidae; genus Epinephelus; species Epinephelus cyanopodus. The sequence goes on from CM048920.1 coordinate 10,824,574, forward strand.
CAGTGCAGCAACAACATGCAACTTAACTCTCACACACAAGCACTGTTTAGCACAAGTAACCTTTACTATGACTGCTCTTGTTGCCCTGGACACGGGGCAGGTATTTGCGCAAATCCTTAAAATATTACAAGGCACACAGGTAACCAAAAGTAGCCAGTATTATATATGCGACATGTCATGCAACTATTTTGTGAATTACTCTGAGCTTGTTTCAACCGGAAGACAGAACAAAACAAAAAAGGCACTACATGACAAAGGTATTTTACTGCCTGTAGGGCTGTCTCCGAGTACAGCCATCTAATTAGATTTAGTCGTCGAGGTTGCAGACAGGTGAAACATTACAAGGAGCAGTGACTTGTGATTGTTAGCCTATATTTCAGCTTGACAATCCAGTAGTTTAACAGCCTGCCTGTTGCTAATAAAACCTACATTGGGAGGGAGAGACGGACCTGGCTGCTAGAGGGATATGACAGCAAGTGACACCAAGGCCACTCACCACGTCAGTGGGGTTAAGGGCACTAGAGTAAAAGACAGGAACCTACCATGTCATTCACTTTACAAAATAGTACCCATCAAGGGGGAGGGACGTGTGTGTGTGTGTGTGTGTGTGTGTGTGTGGGGGTGGGGGGGGGGGGGGGGGGGGGGGGGGGGGGGGTGTATGACATAATTAGAAAAATAGCCAGCCACCATAGCAACCTCACCTACTGTGTCAAGGCTTGCATGAGGCCTGACTAGCCTTGGCTGCAGGCAACAGACACACTGGAATCTCAAGAGGGAAAATTGCAGGAAAGAAAAAGAACTGGGGGGGGACAGCTTTTGAAAGCTATTTTCATTTCCTCCTGGTCGCTCCTCCTGTTTTCAAAGTCACCCCCAGACACCCCAGTATTTCTGTCACATATCAAGCCAATATTATTAGGTCAGGTGTTTATTCTTATCTTACAACAGAAGCTATGAAATTTAAAAAAAATCACCAGTGACATGTTTATCCTTAAGTCACAGTAGCACTTCATGGTGGCAGGGAGGCATAATGCAGGGTACACTTGATCACACACAGTATGCCTGCTTCTTCATTGACAAGCATCTGATTATGAAGCTAATGTGTACACAGCTCTAACACTGTTTAATTTAAGTTAAAAAAAAACGAGGATACATATGGATTACATACAATGTTTACAGTTAGCTGCCATTACGCAACTGGCTGCGTAGCCAATAGAAGTTTGTCTCTAAGTACAGCAAAACTAACCTATAAATACTGCACCTATATTACTTTGTTTTTTTTTTTCATCTATGAATGTAATGACAATACATGCCAGGCACAAACCGGTGCAACAACTCCCGAAAGCTTTCTGAGACCTACATGAATTTCCAGGTAACTTAAAGTGGCCCTCATTAGAATAAAACATTACATTACCTTCCCTACAACTAGCTCTAGCGTGTGTCCTCCTGTGTTCATGTGTACACTTTAAAGTGCGATTACATTTACGTGAATGTGAGGCGACGGTTTCACACAGCCGGTGTCGCACTCAGCCGAAAATGTGGCTTCTTACACAGAAAGGTACAGAGGCTCATTGCTCTCCGCCGCACAGCACAAAGAAACGCAGCCAAGGCTACGTTACAGTGTTACTGCCACTACTGTTAGCTTGCCCATCGACACACGGTACCTTTAACAAGCGCTAGCGAGGGAACAAACGCTGGCTACGAGACATTACAGTACTGTCCGCTTCAATTCATCCGCAAACAGTCACGGGCAGAAAAACAGAGCAACATTTTACACTTGTTTGATGATACTGGCTATACTTCGGAGAGCCTATTGCGCTAGCTAGGTTAGCATAGCTTGTAGCCCTTTTCTGACTTTGGGTATGTTCGTTTTGTACATTGCCTGCGTATGTTATTGGATTAACGTCACTATCTATTTAGTTAGTTTGCTGACGAAAAGCGATCATTTCCTTACACTGCGATGAAAAGTTTGTGCAGCGAGCTCACACACTGGCATGTTGGTCTTTTAAAAGTAGCGTTAGCGCGGATTGTTTTGATGAAGCACATTAACGTTACTTGCCGTTTAACTACAACCAAGGCAATAGCTTATTACTGGCTAGCTACATGGTAACTAGCTAGCTTGGTTAGCTGGTGGCCTTTCTTGACGGTGGCATATTAACGCCGACATATCAGCAATGCTGCGTGTCTTTTTATTTGCAACAGACATCGCAACTTCCTTTGGCTTCAACTAACTCCAAGTTTACCGATACCGTCGCCTGTGATAACGCTAAGCGGAGGGCAACCGTTGAAGAACCGGCGTAGCCCGTCGTTGAAAACGTGCGCGTCTAGGAGAGGCTGCCCAGGACGCATCTTGTTGTAAGGCATCTGCCGATGTGTCGCTCGCCTTTTCGCAATATCCCCGAAATACACTTACCGTCAGTATGTTTCTTATTCTCAATCCAAACCCCGAGCACACGGGCCGATTTTGAACGAAGACTCGCGTCAAAGTAACAGAAATGCGGGATTTTATCCAACTTATTCTTCTTAGTTGTTTTCTCCACTTCCTGATTGAGACGGTGCCATTTTGAATAGCGAAAAAATATTTCCGCCGCTGTCGTCACGCGCAGTGCCGCTCGGTGATCGCGAGCAGCACACAGCCAGGACATAAATAGTTCATCGCGCACCTGAACCAATGCTGCAAGTTAGAATAAATACATAACCAAATAAATAAACATGATGGCAGATGAGACGGGAAATGAACCAGCCATAGCTCAGTTATTGCCCTTTGTGTCAACGCATTAAATAATTATGACCTAATAATAATAAGCTTTGACAGAAACTTAATAGAAATCTGTTACTTAATGCCATTTGCTGTTATTAATTTGTTAAGGGACATATCTGTAAGAGTAGAATGTTTAAACTCTATCCTGCACATGAAAATTATAGGCAAAGTGTGTTTAGGTTGGTTTACCATATGGTGTATGGTTTATGCAATATTAAACATCCTCCTGTAAGTTTGTACGACCAGTGGCATAAGGTAGTTACAATGGGCCCCTGCACGCTATTATGAGGGGCCCTGTTACGCCCTAGTTACAAGTTATGAAGCACACACACACACACACACACACACACACACACACACACACAGAGTTTTATATATTTTAGCAGCAGTGTGTCTTGCTGCTGCTTTTACGTTACATCCACTTGCAGATACTTGATACTAGACACATTAACATACATATTACGCAGCAATTATCGTTACATATCTGCACAAGACAAATCTGCAAAAGAAAATAGGAAATTATTAGTTTAACTTGATGGTTTTTTTATTGGCAAATTCTATTTTTTTTTAAAATAGTTTATGTAGAAGAAGTTTATAATTTGTTATAGATTGACACTGTTTTACAAAACCAGAAAGCCATGATGGAGATGGGTTTGCCTCATTTAGGGCATGTATGAAAAATAGCAGCATTTTTGTTTTAATTTGAGTTCTTCTTTGAACACGGGCGTATTTCCAGGTGGCAGTCGGGCCCCTCCACCTCATGGGCCCCAGTGCAACCGCACTGCCTGCACTGTCTATGGTTATTCTTCTGTGTATGACCTATAACAGTAAAAGGCTTTTGAACTTAATTGAGATGTTACATTGGGTCATATCTGAAAATTTAGTCAAGCCTTCTTTACTAAATCATTCTAGGAAAGAGGTTGATAAAGAAATCTTCCTCCATGAGACGTTAACTATCATATACTCATACTTTATATAGTATTTGCAAGTAGTACTGCAACACTTGAAACTGGCTATTTAGGGTGAGAGTTTATTTATTTTTGTCTCTTTATTTCATAACAGACAACCTTTTCTCTCTATATATATTTTTTGTCACAAGATCTAAGTCATTTAATGTCATTTTCTTATATACACACATACCACTAACCTACCAGGGACTGCAAATGAAAATTAGCCTGTATATCTTATTTGTTAAGTGACATATCTGTAAGAGTAGAATGTTTAAACTCTATTCTGCAAATAAAAATTATAGGCAAAATGTGTTTAGGTTGGTTTACCATATGGTATGGTTTATGCAGTACTAAACATTCTTGTGTAAGTTTTTATGAACTATAACAGACTTTTGGAGTTAATGGAGCCATTATATTTTACAATATCTGAAAACTAAGTCAGGCCTTTTCAACTAAATCATTCTAGGAAAGAAGTCTATACAAAAATGTTCCACCATGAGAAGTTAACTATCATATACACATACTTTCTTAGTACTTATGGCTGCAACACTTGAAACTGGCTATTTAGAGTGAGAGCTTATTTATTTTTGTCTCTTTTTTTCATAACAGACAACCTTTTCTCTCTCTCTATATATATTTTTTTATTTTATTTTTTCGGCACAACATCTAAGTCATTTAATGCTTTTTTCTTATACAGACATACCATCAACCTGCCAGGGACTGCAAATGAAAATTAGCCTGTATGTCTAAATCTGTCTCATTTACATGACTTAACTGATCATGACCAAAAACATACAGGAAATGTTTTCTGAAAGTGAGAGGGGTTATAAGTTAAGGGGAACAATTAAACTTAAAGGTTTGCCACACCTGCACAACAAAATAAGAGCTTCTGTATCTCTGTGTGTGTGTGTGTGTGTGTGTGTGTGTGTGTGTGTGTGTGTGTGTGTGTGTGTGTGTGTGTGTATGTGTATATATAAATGTATATGTGTGTGTGTATATATGTATGTCCATTGTATTGGTATTTCTGCATATTTATACACATTTATAAATCATTTTATATCATGAAATTACTATATAGCTACGTATTTGTATTTAAATCTATTTATATACATTTATACAGTATTTTATATATGACATTATTATATAGCTTTAATAACAAACACTGTATTTGTGAACATTGTAATTATACATATTTACACACACTTATACATTATTTTACATACTGAAATTAATGTATAGCTTTTGTAATATGCACTGTATTTGTATCATACATATTTATATACATTTTAGATTGTACTTTGTATTTATATCTATTATAGCTTTTTAAAACAAAAAATTAATATGTTAATAATATAATATTGATAATCTAAACTTATATCTGAGTTAAGGGGTAGGACTAATAGGTGCACACTTCCTCCTACACCCTTTCGAGCATGTGAAACGTGTGGAGGATCCAAATTCCATCCTCTTGTCTTTTTTGTTTTTGTTGTCTTTTTGTTTGTTTATTTTAATTTAGTTATTTATTTGCTTGTCTACCTATTTCTTGTTTTTGTTTTCGGTGTTTACATGTTCGAAATAAAGACAATCATTCAATCGATCAATGTTAATTCATGTGCACTGTCCCTTTCTAATAAACATAAGCACAAATATAAATCTTAATTTTCATTACATCATTTCTTTCTGTAATCATATCTGGTATTGCAAAGTTTAGCCATTGTTTTCTGTCTCACTTTGAGAGGCAGTGGGTCTAAATTTAGCCACAATACCACTGCTGCTGCTCGGACTATTACTATCACTCCCACTACTAATGATAGTAATTATCACAGCTAATGAATAACTAATGCAGAAAAGTGCTCACTGGGTAAAATCAGAGATGACTCAGAAGAAAAAACACTTCACAGCTGCATTAAGTAGCAAAGGACAAAGTGATACCAATGCACAATAGAATAAAAAAAATAAATGTAATGCATAAAGGACATAAAAGTATGTTATAAAAAAAGGAGAATTAGGTGGGTTATAAAAACTTTATCCACAAAAAGACCTATGGATTGACTCGTGTTGTATGCTTAGCCGTTTTGTGTCTTGATTTTCCGTGGAACTGGAAACAAATATGTTTCATTATTGTGTATTTTCATTTTTGCAAATCACTTGGATTCCTTCCCCGCAGGCAGTTATTAGTGTATTTCATTTTAGATGTTAAATGGAGTACATGTTCATCTCCCTCCCGTAGGTCGCTGTCTCATTTCGGCATCCATCTGTCCATTCTACGATATTGAACGACAGAGCTGGAAGAGCTCCAGTTGTTTCCAGCAAACACACATTGCCACTGCTTTCCTGGTATAACAGTCCCCCCTTTTCCCAACAAAGGAGAGTGGTGGGAAGTAAAGGGCGGTGTATGTGTGTGTGTGCATGCACGTGTGTGCGTGCACGTGTGTGTGTGTGCATTTGTGTTCAAATTTAAGGTACTGTTCGTGAGAGATACTGGAAGGGCTGTGCTTTGTCTTCCCTCTCTGATACTGTTGTATTGTCTTATGTCAGCAAGGTGGTGGTTGGTGATACAGGATGTAAAAGCAGCATCCTGGCTCGTTTTAGTTCCACCTTTACAGTGCATGTTAGCTCAGTGAGGACCACTTGAGTTCGTAATCTTGATCTAACCTTACTGGATCAACACAATAATGGCAGAAACCTGTGATGCGCCAGTTCCTATGCAATGCTGAGAGACAATCCAGGACAGTTTTAATATTTCCTGATTTTATATCTCAAAACTACCTGAAATTCAGTTGGTGAAGAATCTGTTCTTTTAGTTTGCATTTGGTGCACCCTACTGGAAACACACTGCAAACACTGAGTGAACTTCTAAGTGAGCTGGATTTTGAAGTCATGACTGCTTGAGCAGAGTAATTGAAGAGTTTAAGCAGCAAGCAGTAATTCCAGGGGCTGAGAAAAAGCACATGAAGCAAAGCCACAATGAGGATTTGCCTCCATTGAGCAATTTCGATCACAATTGAAGAAAGCACTGTAGAAATACTTCCCACTTCCTGTTAACTGCCCGTCATATGTCACGTCCAGAATGGTATGTAATAACTGTGTTGCTGACAGAACTGCAGAGCCATTCTTCTTTGGCATTTTTTGCCTATTCAGCTGCTCTTCGCTGTGACTCTTATGCAAGTTAGTTACTGTTAATAGAACAGCAGACGCGCTCTCAGTGGAGAGGATCTGAAATACACTCCCTCTGTTTGAATTACCTTTGCAGAAGAAGCAAAACAGTGTTTGTTATAAAACCCCAGTGGCATACTCAAGATGGGGCCGGGGTGGGGGGGCATTGCGTCGGTTTATACAATTGCTTGCCCACCTACTAGCCCCCCTGTTGAAAATAACTGGAGGCTGGTATTACTGTCTTTAAGAGGCTGGGGCACACTCATGTTGTAAGCTGGCGCAAAGCTACAAAGTACCAACAGTATTCATGGAACCAAGATGTTGGCATAGCTTTATGGGGAGGGGGCTAAATGACGCTCCATAGGCTGCATTTTATCAAGAGATTAACTGACTTGGCCATTTTCAAAGAGGTCCCTTGAACTCTCCCTTCAAGATATCTGCATGAAAATGGACTCTACGGGTACCCACAAGTCTTCCCTCAACTTGAAAAGGCTTTTCACAATGAATGTTTGGTTCCTTACAGTCAGTGCACTCCTTTAAATCTTTAAATGAAAGTTCTGTCAGTCTTTTTTGTCTGTCAGATATATAGCATATTAAAGTAGGATTGTTGTGGAACTCAAAAATTTGCATCAGATAATTAATAATATTAACTGTAACATTTTCAATGGATGTCCCTATCTGGGACATCTATGAAAATTTTCTCGGGGCGCCGCTGGCAAAACTCAAACTGGTGGTTAATTTCAATCATGATAAGTTAGTTTGTCATTATAAGTTAGAATGTCTGGGGCTAAGCTTCACAAATTATTGAAGATCTTACAGGGATATTCTTCACCTTGGAATAACCCAGCAATAACAGTGGAGAAAAAAAATATTTACTGGCACTCGTGGTTATCGAGGGGTATACAAAATCTATCATTCTTGGCTTTAAATCTTTTGAAGAACTTTGCACACAGTTTAACCAAAAAGATAAAGCTGACTTTTGGAGATACTTGCAAATAAGAAGTAGTTTAGAGAGTCTGGTAAAACAGATGCCTGGTGAAGACAATATAATTCAGGCTTATTTTAAATTACCTAAAAATAATCATTCAGCTGTCACTTTTTGTAAGATGACAGCTAATGCCATACATGGCGATACTGAGAGCCTTAGGCTTATTTGGCAGGAGGATCTAAGTTTGAATAAGATCATCTCTAATGCAGGCTGCTTCACAAGAGAAGCTCGGGGAAAGTTTATACACTATAAAATACTTCACTGATATTATTTTACACCTGTCCGTCTCCACAAAATGGGCTTATTCGAAAATAACTTATGCTGAAAATGTGAGACCCTGACCCCTGGAATGGGTCACCTTATGAGCTTTTCAATAGACGATGCTGAGCTGTTGGGCTTTTGAAACATATACTGTGAGCTCTGCTGTTTATGTCGTGGGAATGAGGCTGTCTTTGTTAAGTCTGTGTTAATTTTGGTGTTTGTGTGTGTGTGTTTTTTTGTTTTGTTTTGTTTTTTTGTCTTAAAAATTTAATTAAAAAAAAAAAAAAATCATGATAAGTTATGCTAGTGGGTCGTGATCCAAAAGTGGGTCATGGGTCCATTCTTAACACACTTTATTTTGAAGTACAGTGAATCTTAACTGAGTGGTAAACAGCATCAAGTGATTTTAGGGTGGAAGCAGATGCGTGTTGATAAATGACATCACCATAATCCAAAACTGACAAGGAGACTGCTTCAATTACCCGCTTCCTGCAGGACAAAATGATCTCTATATTTATAAAAAATACCCAATTTTCTGATGCAGCTTTGTAACAAGTGTGGTGATATGATGATTTAAAGTGAGTTTTTGATCCAGCTAAATACCAAGATATTTATATTCTGGAACCCTTTCAAAATTTTGACCATCCTGGGTCCTGATGTCCAGCGGCATGTCGATGTCAACTTCATTTCTAGAGAAAAACATAAATTTGGTCTTGTTAGACTTAACAGAGACAGCAAAGTAGCTCAACAACATGGCCAAAAGCAAGTATGACGTTGAATATATTAAACTGTGTGGACCTTGAACTAATAATTAAGCACAAATCTGCACCCCGTGGCTGGGCCAGTTGGGAAATACTAAGTTAACCCATACTGATTTGCTGCAGCAGTTTTTTGCTTTTCTGGAACTACTGAAATGAAAAAATGTCGCTTGACAGATGGACATTTTCATATATTCAAGGCCTCAGTGCCCATAACGTTTGCTGGGTTGAATAATTAAAGTTAAAGAGTAAAAAAGAGCCCGCAAAGACAATCTGTTTCCCATTCACTCCTGATGCTTGACACCCTTAAGATAACATAAATACAGTCCTGTCACATGCATACAATCCATATAACACTGCTAGTATTTGTGAGTATATCACAGGCAGCACACAATGCCCGCATTTCATAAAAACCCAACATTAAGTGCTTGGTAGAACAGGAATCAGTATCACTTTGAAAGTGTATTGCTGCATAAAGTGGAATGTAGGCCTATTCACTAATACGACTTATGTAAATCTCTGACAAAACCAAATTGCATAACTTTCCCCCCAAAAGCTTCTTTGTCTCCACTTCATTATATTCCCAGTAAAGGCCATGTCTGCCTCAGGCCAGCTGTAATTTGATTAATCCACCGAAAGGGTAGCCAGACGGTAAGAGCCCGCTCCGCTTCTTTTCCCGTTCTATTCAAAACTGCAGATCTCCTATGGGATGTTATTTAGTGACATTCATGTGATTAAATTCTACTTGAAAGATTTTTCTATTTGTTCTAGTTCTCATAAATATATTAATGCTTTGACATCATTTGAATATTGAATTGATCAAATGTTAGTGTTGCTATTGCTGGAGCCGATTGTATCGACTTAAAACCAATAACTGTATTTTTAGCAGTGCTGTGGATTCTGCAGGGAGGGAGGCCGAACAGCTTTTGACGAGATGGAGACTCTTGTCTTTTTGTTTTCATTTTCTGCCCTTGGCGTTCTTTATGCCATGAACACCATTCCTGAGCTTCAAGAGTAAGTCATAACATTTACTGATTTCTTATTGCTCAGTCTCTACATACAGTCTATTTTATGTCTTTTTACTTTTCTGTTTTGGGGGCGAGCTATAAATGTTTTCTATACAATTACAGCAACTATGCAATCAGAACTATCACAATACAATTAAATAACTATGCTGCAGGTGATTCTTCTATTGGATGAGAGACAGTATACTTTATCACCACTAGAGCACACTGTAGGCTCAAGGTATATTTCTGTCTGTGACTGTGACCGCCTCATAAATCCTCGATCACGTTGAGCACCACTAATTCCACGATTTTCAGAGTGTACTTGCGTCTTTAGTCGTGTGAACTCTTAAAATAATTAAACCTGACATTTCGTGGAGGGGCAAGAGAACGAACAGGGAGCAAAAAGAAGGACATGTGAACAGAATTTGTGGAGATAATCTGACGTGATGTTGGAGATAATTACTTTTGTAAGCTGTAAGGGACAATTTTCTCATTCAGTGATTATATGTTTACTGGGGTAGTGCCTTTATAGTATTGTCTATAGTTGATGATTGTGTACTGCATCACCAAAGCATGTCCCACTCCCCCCTCACACACTTTTTACCGCAAGATATTTCTCATTTCCGACAGACTTTTACACTTCTCCTGTGTGAATATCTTTTGGAGTTTGCGGACATTGACAATCAATACAGACTGCACAGAAGAGTTTGATAAATTGCTCTTGACATACAATATGCCTCGTGCTCTTCCACTCTGCAAACAAACAGTATTGTGTGCATAAATCTTCCTGTGCTGTTGAATTGGAGAGGTAGCGAGGGAGCCTCCCTTTGCTCTCACAGCATTTGTTTTCCTTCTGTGAGCACACATTGTGAGTTTTCCAAGGATGTAATGTTGTTTACCAGGAGATACCCCGAGCACATTAATCTTTTCCAGTGCGAGGCAGCGCTACCTTTGACCAGTAAACATGGAGGGCAGTGCTGAACTAACATGGCCTTAACTTGCTGCTTCCCACACCTCTGCCTATGATTGATTAAACCTTTGTACAGCTGTGTTTTTAAGCCACTGGTAGGTATATCGCCACAGCAGTATGGGAGGTGGAATACTGTAGGTCTCGAAAGGAAAGTTGTTGTAATGTATACTGGAAGTGTACAATGTGGAATAAATTTCTGTAACTTGGTCGTTGAAAGAAATTGGATCAGATTAGCAAGGTAATTAAAAGTGTTAAAAATATGCTCTATTCAAGGTCATAGACATGGATTTAACATTTGGGAGGACCAAATCTGCGGCTAATCTTTGACTAGGTTATATTGTTTGCATGCAGAACTGCAGTACACTGTCATTTTAGAACTGGTAGTAGCCTAATTATCAGGCTGTTCTCATGCACTGTTTATACGTACACCTACAGAAGTAATACCCCACATATCGTAAACAACCCCCATAATCATGACCCAGTAATTAGTGTGTGTGAAACCAAGTGAACTATGAGTTATTTTAAGGTCGTAGTCACATTGTTTTTTTCCCTAAACCCTAACCTAAGTAACTGTAGCTAGTTGCCTAAATGTAACCAAACCTACTGTACTTGTCTAAACCTAACCTACGTAACTGTACTTACCTAAACCTGACCTACGTAACTGTACTTACCTAAACCTGACCTAACTGTACTTACCTAAACCTGACCTACGTAACTGTACTTACCTAAACTTGACCTACGTAACTGTACTTACCTAAACCTGACCTACGTAACTGTACTTACCTAAACCTGACCTACGTAACTGTACTTACCTAAACCTGACCTACGTAACTGTACTTACCTAAACCTGACCTACGTAACTGTACTTACCTAAACTTGACCTACGTAACTGTACTTACCTAAACCTGACCTACGTAACTGTACTTACCTAAACCTAAAGCCTACGTAACTGTACTTACCTAAACCTAACCTACGTAACTGTACTTACCTAAACCTGACCTACGTAACTGTACTTACCTAAACCTGACCTACGTAACTGTACTTACCTAAACCTAAGCTACGTAACTGTACTTACCTAAACCTAACCTACGTAACTGTATTTACCTAAACCTGACCTACGTAACTGTACTTACCTAAACCTAAGCTACGTAACTGTACTTACCTAAACCTGACCTACGTAACTGTACTTGTTGTAACATAACCACATATCTTAACTTGCCTAAACTTGACCACGTAACTGTATTTGTTGTAACCTAACCTACATAACTGTACTTACCTAAACCTGACCTACCTAACTACTTATTGTAACGTAACCACATAACTTAACTTGCTTAAACTTGACCACATAACTGTACTTACCTAACCCTAACCTTTCCTAACTTTATTTGCCTAACCCTATCCTACGAACTTTACTTGCCTAACCCTCACCTACATAACATAGTACATAACTTTACATTATGTTACATATGAACCATTGTATGTGTGTTATTGTAAGACGACCTGCTGTATGAGGATACTTTCTGATTATCATGACTGTTTGTTAAGTTAATACTGCTAATGCTAATGATTATTTTGGTTGCCTGTTGTAGAATAGCATTTTGTAAATCAATCTATTTAAGGTGTGGGGGGCATCAGGAGGTCTTCCCAAATATGTATTATAATTACTGCCTTGGGCCTACAACACTACAAGCAATCCAGTGCGTATAATACAATAAAAGAAAGACATTACCCTGCAAGACCTTTGGAAAAGTGGGACTGGTGACGCGGGGCTGGAAATGGCAGGGAGTTCTTCAGAAAGTCTGGAATGAAGCGTTTGGTTTGCATTTTGTAGTTCTACGTAATTAGTGCCATAACTAAATTGAAATTGGCTGAATAAATCAGGTTAGAGACTAAGCTTTGTAAAAAACAGGAATAACACTATACTATACCTCCATTATACTGGAATGCCATAACCCATTTTCTTTGTTTTGTCTGGTCTTGAAGCACCAATTTCAAAAGTATTTTTGTCTGTCTACTGCATAGACAGCCCAATTTTAAGAAAAGACCTTTCCAGCAGTGAAATACGTCTTTAAGCACATATCACTGTTTTTTATTGTTTAAATGTGATTTGAACAGTTCATCAGTGACAGCTTGTGGCCCTGAGCAGAGACAGCTTATGCATAGGCCCCAGAATGTAGTGCAAAGCTCCAGGAAATACCAGCAACGCCGGCTCTGAATTTACTCGCCAAATGTCAGGACCAAGTGATTCATCAAACTCAATATATATTTTAAAAGCTTGGATTAAAATTAGTCTACCCCTTGTGCTAAAAGGAGATCAGGAAGGTAAATCCAATGTGACACTGCCATCTCGCCAGGAATCTCCAGGCACACCAGCAGTGCCTGCCTTTGCTCCCTCTGGGCGCAGTGCATCTATCACAAAGATTTCCCCTCACACTTGTGCATTATTTCTCCCTGTGCTTGCTAACTCTGGGCGGTGCGTGATTATTATTCTCTCTGACTTCCCATTCATCATCATTTACTAATTTAGCACTGCGGAGAAGACTGGCACAACTTCCACGGGAGAAACTAATTAGTAAAGAGAATGAAGCAGAAAATCAGAGGGAGATTGGTGTCTAAAAGTGCAGAGAGTGTCAGCAGTTAGAATGTGGACAATGTGTTGTTGTTTTTCTTGGATAACAATTGAATTTCTCTTCTGTCACAGGCCTTATGTGATCTTGGAGATTGGCGTTGCTGTGCTGGTGGTTGTGTTTCTGTTCTACTTCCTCATCACCCGTGGGAACCCACCTAAAGACCTCTTATTCTTTGGTAAATAATACGACTATGTACATTTCCCAACTCACATGCAATATAATGTATTTCTAAAGAACAGAGTTTTACAAAGGTTGAATTGTATGTAACATGAATTGTGCCGTATTCGATGTGATTTCACCTGATATGTCGAAAGCAGCTTAGACTGATCAGGCTCAGGGCTTAGCCAGACTTTTCTGAGGCATGACTGCCCCCTGCAAGCTGAGGACCTTCATGGCACTTCTACACACTAACTGTTACTGTATTCTTTTGAGTCTGACCTTGAAGCGAAACGTAGCTATTGGACAATGATCACACAGGACAAAGCTCCTCACTCACTGCTCCTGTATAAAACATTCACTGCTGACTGACTCTAAACGCACTGGACTTCTATATTCAGTTTGATAGTGTGACAGTAGCAGCTTGTGCAGCCGTTAATTAAGCTCTTCTACGGTGATCTGTGTCATATTGTCCCTCGTTATGTGTATAGCTATCGGTCAAATAAGTCCTCCGTTTCCAGCCAAGGTTTCCCCCCCGCAAACACATCCCTGCAGCTGATGCCAGGGGCTACGCTAGCGGGACAGAAACAAGGTGATGTATCGGTACTCTGTGCTCAGGGCGATGCGAGTGTTGTGCAGGAGAACCCACAACAATGGGGGCAAAGCCGTGGCAGGCTTTTCTCAATGATAGAGAGCCATAATCCCCATGCTATCTCACCTGTTAGATGTCAGAGATAAACCTGGTTGTCCTGAGGATTACAGAGACACTGGTACACACGAGAGACAAAGTGTATGTGTGTGTGTGTGTGTGCGTGTGTGTGGGCATCTCTGTGCAAAGAGTGTGTGAAGGACAGATAGGAAGGATGTGATACAGAGGTTTAAGCCGTGGTATCTGCAGAGAGATGCCCGTGTCACAACACAGTGATTCCCTTTATAAATGACATTCTGTTAAGTCCAGGCAGCAAATCATGGCAATGGCTTTTACAGCTGCTCTTTATGAACTGATTCCAACTGTAAATCACTGATGTCGGGCGTGTGCTTTGTGCAACATTTATGTGTGGACTCTCCTTTTTTAGATGCATAGATGGATTACTGAGTGGGCACAGGGGCCCACAGTGTCAGGGCCCCCCCGGTCTTCACCTGCAAAATTAACACATACTACTGACCAGGAAGAGACTCTGAATGACTATACAGAGACAAAAAAGGCCACGAAGAGATGCAAACAACTGCAAAGACACACAAAATAACTACAAAAAGACACAACATGACTACAAAGAGACACAAAATAACTACAGAAAGACACAAAATAAACACAAGAGGACACAAAATGACTACAAAGAGACATAACATGACTACAAAGAGACACAATACAACCACAAGGAGACACAAAATGACTCTAAAGAGACACAAAATATTTACAGACACAAAATGACTACAAAGAGACACAACATGACTACTAAGAGACACATAACAACCACCAAGAGACACAAAATGACTACAAAGAGACAAAATATTTACAAAGAGACACACAACATGACTACAAAGAAACACACACAACATGACTACAAAGCAATACAAAACAACTAGACACTTTTGTGTCTGACACAAAACAACCACAAGGACACACAAAATGACTACAAGAAGACACAACATGACTACAAAGAGACACAAAACAACTGCAAAGAGATACAAAACAACCACAAGGACACACAAAATGACTACAAGGTGACAGAAAATGACTACAAAGAGACACAAAACAACTGCAAAGAGATACAAAACAACCACAAGGACAGACAAAATGACTACAAGGTGACAGAAAATGACTACAAGAAGACACAACATGACTACAAAGAGACACAAAACAACTGCAAAGAGATACAAAACAACCACAAGGAGACGCAAAATGACTACAAAGAAACGCAAAACAACCAAATAGAAACACAAAATGACTACAAAGAGATACAAAACAAACACAAGAAGACACAAAATGATGACAAAGAGATACAAAACAACCACAATGAGACACAACATGATTACAAAGAGACACAAAATAACTACAAAGACACACAACATGACTACAAAGAGATACAAAACAACCACAAGGAGACACAAAATGACTACAAAGAGATGCAAAACAACCAAATGGAAACACAAAATGACTACAAAGGGACACAAAATATTTACAAAGAGACACACAGCATGACTACAAAGAGACACACACAACATGACTACAAAGCGATACAAAACAACTAGACACTTTTGTGTCACACCACAAGGACACACAAAATGACTACAAGAAGACACAACATGACTACAAAGAGACACAAAACAACTGCAAAGAGACACAAAACAACCACAAGGACACACAAAATGACTACAAGGTGACAGAAAATGACTACAAGAAGACACAACATGACTACAAAGAGACACAAAACAACTGCAAAGAGATACAAAACAACCACAAGGAGACGCAAAATGACTACAAAGAAACGCAAAACAACCAAATAGAAACACAAAATGACTACAAAGAGATACAAAACAAACACAAGAAGACACAAAATGATGACAAAGAGATACAAAACAACCACAATGAGACACAACATGATTACAAAGAGACACAAAATAACTACAAAGACACACAACATGACTACAAAGAGATACAAAACAACCACAAGGAGACGCAAAATGACTACAAAGAAATGCAAAACAACCAAATAGAAACACAAAATGACTACAAAGAGATACAAAACAAACACAAGAAGACACAAAGAGATACAAAACAACCACAATGAGACACAACATGATTACAAAGAGACACAAAATAACTACAAACAGACACAAAATCTCTACAAAGACACACACCAGGACTACAAAGAGATACAAAATTGTCTTCAAAGTGTCTCAAAATTACCTCAGTAAGACGATTACAAAAACACACAGTACCACAAAAAGATTCATATCAAATACAAAGAGATGCAAAACAACCACAGAATCTGTTTGTCTTCCTCCTGTGTAGGAGAGGAGGTGGTGGGCCCTTTGCATATCTGTGCCCAGGGGCCCATTGTTGCATAATGTGCCCCTGTTGCTGGATGCTCCGTTTCTGTTAATTTGAACACACTAATACATACGATATACTGTCCATCCAAAGGTATCAGTGGGGTCAATGTATGCATATCGAATGTCCCCAAACAGTCATACCTCCCTGGCTGGTTTGTACAGTTGTAGCCATGGATGAAGGCTCCATTGCCTTATATTGTTTACACATGCTGAGTCTGCCATTGTGAACTGTGCAGTTGATACCAGTCCAGGCAACATTTTCCCAGTCATTAACAGTCCAATGGGCATGTTATCCACTATAACATCCTTTTACAGTTTGTCATGGACAGCAGAGGTACCCTGTGTGTGTGTGTGTGTGCCCACGCTGGTTGTTACACTCCAAAATTACATTGTGACGTTAAATTTCATGCTGCACTGCACACTGATGGTGACTCGTTATGGTCCGAAACACCCGATCATCTGCTGAAAGTCTGCAACATGCTGTAGCCAATGTTTTGGTAAGCTGTCGTGTGTAATGCATTGTTCAGCCGTGAGATTGCTGCCTTTGAAAAGTCCACTGATGGCCTTGGTAATGCACAAACCTGCCCTCCCAGCACCCACAGTAACCCCTTCTCAAAGGGTTAGATGGTGTCTAAAGCTTATTTTTAGGAATGCAGTCATCTGTAATATGGATAAATGAACAAGTGAATTTTTTATTACTGTATAATGCAAACAGTTAAACAACCAGCACCAGAGTCCAGCACTCATGTTTTCAGGCAACCTTAAAAGCAACAAAATCTTCCTACATAATCAGGTCATCTCTGACAAACACTGTTTGAGAATCACTCACAGAGACATTTACTCTGCAGCATGAGAAGTCAAAATAAGCTCTAATTAAATAATCTATCTTGTCTTCTTTTCCAGGCTCTTGTAATAAAACTGGCATATTTAAACACATCAAAATTAAACAACCATTCCAGATATTTTCCATCTGAGCCCCAGAATAAAGTCAAACCATTTCATGGAACATTAACTTTCTTAAGTCAT
This sequence comes from Epinephelus cyanopodus, assembly GCA_026686955.1. NCBI lineage: Eukaryota > Metazoa > Chordata > Actinopteri > Perciformes > Serranidae > Epinephelus > Epinephelus cyanopodus. The sequence goes on from CM048920.1 coordinate 10,842,291, forward strand.
CATAGTTTGTACAGTATAAAAGGAAATGGGACTGGCTCTCCGCTTCACCTAAATCAAACAACACACCTTCACACATTCTTTTTTCCTCCTGAATATGTTAATCATCCAGCCTCAATGACCAGAGGAAGAATACTAGCTCTTAGCTGTGCAACAAAAGATCTTTGTCTACTAAATAAAAGAGATGTTACATTGGGTTCAGGGCTGAACTTCAGTGTTTTATGCACATGTCCTTAATTTTGGCATTGTAACAATGTTTTCAAACCTTTTGTCTTCAAAATTCAGCTTATTTTTAATCGAGCGAACAATACAACATTAATCATTGCTGGAAATATACAGCACGTCCAGCTCCTTAAAGATTAGGTAAAGCTCTTTTGCACATGGAGAACATGTGATTTACTTCACATAAACACCTTCTTATTTATTCCGCCCTCTGCCATTTTGATTTGATGCAGTGGTTTCGTCACCTCACAGCAGCAGGGCTCCTGGTTCGATTTGTGTGGAGTTTGTATGTTCTCCCTGTGTCAGTGTGGGTTTCCTTCAGGTACTCCAGCTTCCTCCAAAAATCCAAAGACGTGCAGGTTAATTGGTGGCTCTAAATTGTCCGTAGGTGTGAATGTGAGTGTGAATGGTTGTCTGTCTCTATGTGTCAGCCCTGTGATAGTCTGCCGACTTGTCCACGATGTGCTCCGCCTCTCGCCCAGTGTCAGCTGGGATAGGCTCCAGCCCCCCGTGACCCCCAACAGGATAAGCAGTTACAGAAAATGAATGAATGAATAATTAATAATAAGTGGCTTCAAGTTGGTCAAAATACATCATAGTAAAATCACAATACATGCAATAAATAACACAACATGTACAGTACAGACAGTAGACAATAATGGACATGGTTCCAGTGTGAATGATGTTTACAAATTTAGTATAGGTACGACATTTGGTATGAAAGACACCACAATCTGCATCTGTATCTGTTATATATATACACCCCAGTTGTTCTGCTTTTCCCCAATAATTTCCGTGGCCATGTTTGTAATGCTGGATGGTTTATTTCTGCTCTTAGTCCCCAGGCACCATACCATGTACACATATTACTGTAAATGTAAATCACTTTCAACAAGACTCCTGTAAACAGTCTCTGAAATATTCCTCCTTATATCGTATGAATCAATTGCTTCTCAGAAAAAGTTTTTTGTGTGTTGGCTATAAAAAAGAAGGAAAGGGAAAAAGTAAGTCTGTGAATATGTGAATATGGAAAGGGAGTTGCTGTTGTTTGCACACTTGTTATGAAATAATACATACTGTATGCAAATGATATGGAAGGACTCACTGTCTCTGTTATTTCAGTGCTGGATTGTGGGTATAAAGTTAAAAAAATTCAGCTCTCAAAATTTTTTTGCATCAAGTCCACAGGGAGTGGAGCCGTTGATAAAAGGGTCTATAACAGCACTGAATCAGCGTGGTCAGGGGTTTTTAGTTTGGAGTATTAGCAAGACCCACATGCCACTCATGTGTTTGTGCAGCTCCACACTTTCGATTCTGTCTTGTGGACACGGCCTTTCAGCTCTGCTGGGCTCTTAACCTGAGGACAGAAGAAGGTTGTTCACTGTGGACTCAATATAAATATGCCTCCAGCCTCCAGCCTACCTCACTGCTCAAGACTTAATTTTCTCCCCACGCTGTCCCATAAATCACTGACTAGCCAGTTGAGGGGAAATTTTGAACTAAAAAATAGTGAATTAAAAAGCTGGATAAAGCCTGGGAGTTAGGCAGAACACACTGTATGTGTGTGTACAAGGTCGACAAAGCAGACAGAGTTATTACATAAAACTTTCAAAATCAGAATTGCTTTTGAGCAGTGGTTGTTCAAAGCTGAAAAAAAAAAACTGCATAACATGTCAAGGTTTCGTGAGTCCTGCAAGTTTTTCCTTTGAGTCTTAAGCTGATATTGCACAGCCGCAATAACCACCACCCACCTTCCCTTACAAACACACGACTGACAAAAAAAAAAAGCTTTTAAAATGAGTCATTTTTTCATGTCCAGTGTCAGGCAGATTATTTTCATTTCCCTGTACTGTTTCTCATCTTTGCAGTTTTTGCTGAATTTTCCTTTACTTGTGTCATTGACCTGGTGAGTGCCTTGGAATATGATGGCGTTATCTCCGGCTTCATGGAATTCTATCAAAAGACTGTAAGTTTCTTATTCACACCTAAAATGCTGATGATAATCCTTACCTAGTGCAAGACAACAGCACTTGGACTTAAAGAGACAGTTCACCCCAAATCAAAAATATATTTTCCTCCTCTTACTTATTGCGCCATTTATCAGATATGAATTGTTTTAGTTGCCCTCTATTGGAGATATCAGCTGTAAAGATGTTTGTCTTCTCTTGAATATAACTAGATGGCACTCAGCTTGTGGTGCTCAAAAAGCCAAAAGATATATGAAAAAGTCAACAGCAATGTCTCGCTCCAGAAATCATGACCCAGTAATTCAAGATAATCCACAGACCTTGTTGTGAGCAGTTTCATGTAGGAACTTCTTTCTACCGAACAACACCTGCCAACTGTATCACCACGCAGAAGGAAGTGTGCATCTACTCACGGACGAGAGCCTTGAGCCCTCGGCTGAGCTGTAATGTTAGCTAGCTCAGTGGTGCTAGATGAGCTAGCAGTAGATGCACGCTTCCTTTTGAGGAGTAGTATGGTTGGCCAACACATTTTCACTCAGACCTCATCACATAATGATGTTTGGTCATGGACTTTCCACGTCCAGATACAACGTGAGAGGTACCCTGGGTGCGTCAGTTGTTGATGTTCTGGGACACCAAGACAAGTTCTGCCTGTTACATTATCTGTCTTCTTTCCAAATACACTTCCATTTTCACAGGAAATGTAACTTTTACATACAGTCTCGATCAAGATAAACGCTCGGTACAACACTGCGAACTGCTGTTTCTTTTTCCTTCAACATCAAACACACTTGGTTGGGTTTAGGAAAAAAAGAACAAGGTTTGGCTTTCTAATCTTACAAGATGGGAACACCGCTCTCCTGGGTGACAGTTGTCAGTTGTTGGACACTTCCAACACTAACCACTGCCACCTTAATTGTTCTTGTCCTGCCACATTTCCTCCATGTACTATAATACTATAACGGCGACCAGCTGTATATCATGCTTTTTTTGTCGGTGTCTGACACCGCAAGTCACTGCTCAAGTGCTTGATTTGAAGACTGCAGAGTGAGACCACATTCAATAACATTCACACCAAAACACTCTAGTTTTAATAAATAGAACTCAGGTAAGAGAAAAAAATATGTATTTTTGATTTTGGGGTGAACTGTCCCTTTAAAACTACAGCTTCATTTCAACCCACTCTCTGTCACTAGCACACTAACTAACGTCTGTGTTGTAGGGAGAGCCTTATCTGGGGACAGCCTATGCCATCATGATGTGTTACTGGGATGGAATAGCTCACTTTATCATGTACCTGGTGATGATCGGCAGGATAACAGACAGGTGGGTGATGTCAAGTCAGTTCACATCAATCTCATTTATCTTGCTCTCCATCACAAAGCGCCTGCCTCACAAGACTGCAGAGATCTATAGTACCCGACAACTACTTAAGAGGCTGTGGAAGCTGTATGGATGTCGCAGTTATACAGTACATATCAGCACTAAGATTAAATTTGCTACAGCTGCACGATAGGCTTAAAATCTGTCATTTCTACATATCTGAGTTTTTAAAATTGAAACAGAGATAGAGATTCATGGGTTTATTACATTAAATTCACTCAACAGCCTGAATAAAACAGTACTTTGAGAAAACGGGGTTCTCTAGAGTGAGTTAGTCATAAAGTGCAGTTAGTGAGTTCAAGAGTTCAGAGCGACTGCTGCCTTGGGGCAGGTGCTCATGGAAATGAAATAATCTTTCAAACAATGCCAGATTTTTACCACTGGGAGAAGTTGTGCAGGGCTTTGTAGTGCACAGAATGTATGATAGTTGTATTATTGTGGATAATTTGTAGAAAAGGAAATGAAAATGCAGTAAAAGTATTTAAAAATAAGACAATAAACTAATATAAAACTGAGGTATGAACAATAGCCCATCCATCCATCCATCCATCCATCCATCGGGTCGCGGGGGCAGCAGGCCAAGCCAAGCACCCCAGACTCCCCTCACCCCAGCAATGCTTTCCAGCTCCTCCTGGAGGACCCCAGGGTGTTCCCAGGCCAGATGGGATATGTAATCCCTCCAGCGTGTTCTGGGTCTACCCCAGGGCATGCTTCCAGTGGGACGTTCCCGGAATACCTCTAACGGGAGGCGCCCAGGAGGATCCTGATCAGATGCCCGAACTACCTTAACTGACCCCTTTCGATGTGAACGAGGTGTCCGAGCCTTACTCTTTGTCTAAGGCTGAGCCCAGCCACCCCACAGAGGAAACTCATTTTGGCCGCTTGAATCTGCAATCTCATTTTTTCAGTCACTACCCAGAGCTCATGACCACAGGTGAGGGCTGGGACGTAGATGGACCAGTACATAGAAAGCTTCGCCTCTCAGCTCAGTGCCCGTATTACTGCAGACGCTGCAACAAACTGCCAATCCATCTCACGCTCCATTCTACCGTCACTTTTGAACAAAACTGAGATACTTGAAGTCCCTCACTTGAGGCAGTAACTCTCTCTCTCAACCCAAAGGGAGAAATCCACAGTTTTCTGGCAGAGAACGATGGCCTCAGATTTGGAGGTGCTGCCCGCTTCACACTCGGCTGCAAAGTGCCCCAGTGCATGCTGGAGGTCACGGTGTGATGAGGCAAACAGAAACACATCATCTGCAGAAAGCAGAGATGCAAGTGTGAGGATCCCAAACCGGCTCCCTTCCCTTCGTGTCCATGAATGTCACAAACAGGAATGGTGACAAGGGACAAACCTGGCGGAAGCCAACACCCCCCAAGAACGTGTTAAACTTCAGTTACTGGTAGTGGACAACAGTGTGAATAGTAGCATGTATATGAAATTTTTTGTGGGGACTTTTGGGTATATACATATATTTTGTCTTGTTTCTTTCTTTCATTTCCAGTGTATAGATCTAAAGGAAACTGTACAAAATAATGTTTAAAGGGTAGGTGTAATAATCTCAGGCCGACACCAGCAGTGGACAAACTTTTTTTTGAATGTAGTCTATATTCAGAAAAATATAAGGTGTCTTGAGCCAAACTATGGTAAATGCATAGTTTTCACCCACTTTCACTGCACGAAAATCAGACCATTTGACGTAGAAAATTCATTTTCTATCAAAATTACTATGCAACACTACTGTTTTACATTTGACATTACAGTAGTTTGTTGGTGTGCCCACATCTTACAAAAAGTATTTCCCTATCCTTGGTCCTTTCAGGTCCCCTGCCATGTTTACTGAGGTTAATGTTTTTAATCAACTCGTAATCAATCACTGTAGGTGACATAGCGACACCTAGTGTTCAAATTAGGAAGTGCATTAGCAGGGTTTGCTGGCAGTAGATGTTCAAGATGACAGTGACGCTGGATTTAAACCAGGCTGTGAAATGTGTACACAGTGCAATTCAGTACAAATATGCTAAAGCCATATTCTAGCTTATTATTGAAAATTTGCAGTGGGCCATTCAAAAACGGGCAGAAGGCCACAGTTGGGCCACAGGCCAAAGTTTAGCCCCGCTGTCCTACACCTTTTCAGTCAGCATGAACTTCTGCTTTTGAAGTAGTAACATATTGTTATTTATTTACTTTTACATGAGTATTTATGTTGTGTAGGTCGGAAAATGACTGAACTAAACTAAACTTTAAGAAGTTTCAGCATTATAGAGCCATCTGTTACCTCCACTGACTTAGCTTTTCAAACTTGGTGTACCTACCTGCTATTTCTACAACAGTATAATCACCTTTGTTTTTGATTTCTCTCCCAGGAAAGCGTACCGTACCCTGGGCCTGTTCTGGGCTGGCTCTTTGTGTGCCAACATGAGTGTGTTCATCACTGGTATAGTGGCAGGTGAGCTTCATCTCCTATTCCCCCTCTACCAGCCCCGCGATGACAAGTGTTAATCAAGTGAACATCTGCACTGCCGTGTACCATCAGTGTCACAGTTCAGCCTGCCAACAGAATACACACACGCTCCGCGCCTCGCCCGCCGTCACAACCCACAGAACAAAGCAGCAAACAGACTTAAAGCATCTGTTGTTGGCATTTCAAACTGCATACATGAGCGTCATGAGATCAAACTCGTCTACAGGCAGCGTGTTGTTCACTGTTGTAGACACATTGCACTGTATTCCTTCGCCTGAAGTGCCCTGTGGAGGTTTAGCGCGGAAGCTTAATTACAGACTCAGAGATGTTTGTGTCTTTGTATGAGTGAGGAAAATGTGTCTCTTTTTTGTCTTTGTGTCAGGTAAATACGGGTCAGAGATCCGTCCAGCCTTCTGGCTCAACTTTCTCTTCCTTTTGATGCCTGTGTTGGGAGCCATCACACTATTCACCAGGCCCAAGGACAGACCGCTAATTGGTGGATACAATGTAAGTCTAACACATGAATGGTTGGACCTTGGTATGAATGTGGAGAGCTTTAGAGCACTAGTGTTTGCTGATGTTATTTGATGATTCAGACCATGAAAGATGACAAAGGGCAGCCAGTTAGAGCTCAGGAAGTTTGATTTTAGCATCACTGGGCAAAAGTGACTCTAAGTAAGTAATTCAAGCGGTCTGAGAGAAAACTAGATATCTGCAGAAACTTTGTGACCTGGCTACCATGTGACTACATACACTAAAATGTGTTTCTGAAAACATCTGAGGTGACAGATGGGCAATGCAGTCACTAAATCTCGATTCATATGTAATCAGTAATTGAAGTGTGGTATGGTATGTTTGCAGCTTCCTTTGCTGTCACATTATCAGGTACTGCATCACTTGTTGGGTGAACAGTATACAACGGCTGACTCTCTAGCACAAATCATCTTGAATAGGCTACTTAGCCCCAGCTCACTGATGATTCAAACTCAAGTTAGCTTGGTTTTTAATATGTCTTGGATGTATAGCAACCATAATCAATAGTTTTTTAAATCAAAAATGGACCATGGCTGCTAATGTGAAAGGGGCCGCTTGTGGTGACGGACCTGCAAAAAACGACAGCTAGTTGTTCTGGTTTACTGGCCCAAAACTTCACTGTTTTACTTCACTCTCATCAGTGTTGTTTTTAGCTGCTTTTCAACCCTTATGACCTGAATTCATGCCACTTGCCCAGCACCAAATAGCAGCCAAGGCAAAGTTAGCAATCTGTTAGTGAACACAGTCGAGACTTTTGCAGCCAGAGCCAGATTTTCCTTCAGGAGTTGGTGGAGACTAAAAACAGAGTTATAAAGAGAGGGAAAATCGGACTTACATTCATCACATGGACACAAACTTGACACCAAATGAAGGCTGATGTTGTTCTGCAGCTGCTGGCAATGTGATCACACAGAAATACATAAAATAACCACGACTTATGAAGACAGCGTTGCGTGGTGGTGGCATGTATTGTGTTCAAATTATGTGGTGGCGCAGGCTGTTCTCACAAGCTGTCCGTGTGTTTTCCTACGAAAAGTAATGCAATCAAAGTCGAACATATCCCACAAACTGTGAAAGGCTGAGATCACGTGATGGGAGTAAACAAGGAAGCAGCCCCGAGCGATCTTGTCACAAGTTGGGGTGGTGGATGGGTCGGAAAACTCAGACTTTGCCTTGGGAATTTCCCCTTGTGAACTTTGAGTCATCTTAAAGTGCGTCACAGCAACTTTACCTGCCTAAGCCTAACCTCCATAACTTAACCTTAATTTCGTAACTGTATGTTAAGGATATAACATCATTTGTGGGGGTGTTAATTCATCGGATATACATACATTACATTGGGTGGAGGCACAGTTGGGTTTAGGCACTTAAACTACTTGGTTATATTTACAAAAAGATTGTTTTCAGTTCAAAAGGCTATGTTTCAGCGGTAAGTGATGTAACTTCATGAAGGACATGAATATGTTAAGTTAAAAGGAGTCCACATTGACTTTTCGTTTCACACTGGACACAAACAGCAGTCTCACAGGCGAAAGTCTAGTGTTCGTCAACCCATCTACCACCTGACCTCCACTCTATGTGGACTTTACCCTCTTTATACGACCTATGGGGTTGTAACATTAATCACCACCCATTGCGTGGTGTGGTTAACCAGGGAATTCATGTGTCCACCACAACAAAGGATCCTAATTGACTTTCAGTGTTTACCGTGCAGGTCGTGGTATTGAGCCCAAAATGCACAAGCTTACAATATCAATTTAAATGCCGATGATAAGTCAATTTTGTGTTAACAAATTGGTTCTTGTTCCCCCAGTTGGCCAAAAAAATCAGTTACGCAACCCTGTAGAGACACACATTCATTCCTTCCCCGCTTTAGAAACACAGGTCTCATTAAAGTGAGAGTGAGAGTATGCTATGAAACAACGACCTTGACTAACCAGCTCAACGCTCTACATTATGTTGGCTTCTCCCCGCAGGCCCAGCACGCTCAGAGCATGAAGCTGATCTGGCGTCCCTTGGATCTGATCCTGGTGCTGCTCCTGTTAGCTGCCATGGCCTTCACCGCCCTCAGAGGCTTGGTGAGTGCACACACACACACACACACACACACATGTTATGGACAGAGTTTAGGGCGAGACTGTAATGGGTAGTTTTTGAAGTGATGTAACCTGTAATCTTGCTCATGTAGAGTGGTTAGTCTAGGGAGTGTTTAGGATTCGTATAGTGTGCATTATATTTACTTTAACAAGCAATATGTTTATCTAATTGAGCCACATGGGTACATTATGTACATATGCTCTAAAAATGATCTGGCATTAAAGGTCCAGTGTGGAGGATTTAGGGGAATATATTGTCAGAAATTAAATATACCATAATAAGTATGTTTTCTTTAGTGTGTGATCACCTGACAATAAGAACAGCTGTGTTTTCCTAACCTTAGAATGAGCTGTTTATATCTACACAGGGAGCAGCTCCTCATTCACAGATGGTGTTTCTCAAAGTCGAGGATCCTTCCACGTCCTTAGGTGGGATTTGATGAGGTAGCATCCTTGAAATCCTTCCTTGACTTTGAGAAACACCTAGAGATTGCCATGTCGTACAGTAGCCCAGAATGAACAAACCAAACACTGGCTCTCAGGAAAGGGCCATTTGTGCTTTTGGATTGGCCAAATTCGTTATCAGCCTCTACATGACGAGTGCAAGAAAAACAGATTCTTTATTCAGAAGAAAAGACTTTGCTTGGATAATTCATCTCCAATAAAACCCTCCCCAACATCTCATTCTTAAGTTACCAGAGACAAAAGGTGAGCACACATTAGCAGATGCTGCGGCAGCGTTCTCACCACCAGCGGTCACCAAATCACCCTAAATCTTACACACAGGACCTTTAAAGGGTAATGACATTTCAATTGTCTATTTCAACATAATTACTACTGTGCCAGGAATATTATTAAATGAAAAGAATAGTTTGACATTTTGGGAAAGGCTTAGTTGCTTTCTTGCCAAGAGTTAGATGGAAGGATTGAGACAGTCGGTTAGGTAATCTCAGCCCAGGGGTTCTTGAACTTTTTTGTATCAAGGACCCCAGAGTTGATGTACAGCAGGTCTCAGAGCCCTGTTTGTTAAGATTTTGCTTCAGGGACCTCCATCTGAAAAGATTTTAGTTGTTAGAAATGATGAAGACAAGAATTCTATAACTGTCAACTACTACAGGAAGTACAATTTATCAGAATCATGATTCACTTCACTTCTATGGTGAATTGAATAGGGAAACTAAATAATTTCACATTTTTCTGGGGACCCCTTGGATCCCTTCAAGGACCCCTGGGGGTCCAAAGACCCCAGGCTGAGAACCACTGGCTTTGCTCAGCCAAAAGATTGGAAACAGAAATAGCTTGAGGGGCTCTAGTCAAACATGAAAATCCCTTTAACACCTCTAAAGTTCACCAATTAACATGTCATATCTTGTTTCGTTAATCCGGATAAAAATCAACATGCAAAAAAGACATGTTGTAGTTTAATTAGTGAGTTGAAGAGGTGGTGATAAGCAGATTTTGTTGTCTTTGGACTGAGCCAGACAGGCTGTTCAGTCTCCAGTTTCTTCACACTTACTGGACAGATAGGAAAGTGATATCTATCTTTTCATCTAACTCTCAGCAAGAAAGCGTGCTTCCCAAAACGAATCATTTGACCATGTTCAGTGTATCGTTCTAATTAGCAATTATAATACTGAAAATCCTTGTGTCTATCTGGATGTTCATACTTTATTCATATAGTGTCAGAGAGATGTTTAAATCTGTTTTTTGTTGCAGCAGTAATTTGTAGTGTTGTCAGAATGAATTGCACGTCATGTCACAAATACATCAGAAAGTGTCTTGTTACAAATTACAAATACTTGGTATATCACTGGTAAAGAGAAAATGTAGTCAATTAATATACAAGTAGAGTTTCAATTAGGAAAAAATGTAAATCTTGTCATTTCAAGATAATAAAATACATTCTATACAAACATTTTAGGCCTCAATATGAGTCTGACCTTAACCACCCTACATTGAGAAGATGGGCTCTGCTTATTTCCCACATCCTAGATTTGAACAGTGGGAGGCTGCGAATTCAGGGGTGCATGCTGGGTGATTTCTGTCAGTCAAAGGGACCATTGACCGAATGAGTGAACAGCCATTTGAGAAGCAACCGGGGGAACTGAACAGTCAGTCCACAGTGATGCACTGCTTCTTTCAGATGATAATAGCAGATGCCTTTTTCAGGAATGATAAATAGAAGTGCAGTGAAGTCAGTAAATTTCGAAGCTCTCTAACTTTGAAATGAAGTGCAAAAGACAATTTTACCATTACAGCAGAGTATGATGGAGCACAAAATAGTAGAAGAAAAAGAGAAGCACACCCTCCACTTTTGTCCAATATCAATATCAACCTTCCAGGCGATTACAAATGAAATACAATAGTTCACAACGGACGCACTGTTTGACTCAACAGTAACGATCATGTGACTCACATACATGTAATGAAAGACCGTTATTAGGCTAATTGTTGTACAGTCTTTCCTGCAGTTTAAACCTCATGATAAAATGTGTCGTATTTGAGAATATAATGACATATTAAACTAGAGAAGTGCACTCAGTAGAATACAGACCTGCGCCAGGGGGTTGCCTGGGTTGAGAGCTGTGGCAGGTGGAATTGTCCCTCCTGGCTCCCTTACAGTCCAGATGGCAGCGAAGATAACACAAATTGGGATTCTTTAAAAATGTTGTATCATGCCCAACTTTAGTGGATCATAACATAGCAGGTACGGAATTAATCTGTAGATCCTCTGGTTCAAAATGAGACCAGACTTTTCTGTGGATGTCAGATTATGAGCCACAAGAAATAGCACAGTTTGCTGGTGCTTTCCCTGCCATAGGATTTCCATGTATTCGCATGGAAGGGCAGGTTTGCTCTCTCTGCCTCAGGCTGTTGGGGTTTTTTTGCGCGTGAAAGGGCGGAGAGGTGTGCTTACTCCATTTTAGGCTTTCTGCGTAGGCCTAGGAAAAGCAGAGAGGCCCCAGAACAGAGCCATACCACCAAATGTCATACTACAAATGCAAATAAAGTTTTCTTTGACTAAATTGGTCCTGACTAAATTATAAATCAACACAACGACAAGATTTCATTGAGCATACAGTCATACATGTGCACACAAATTATTAGGCTGATTGGTCCAGTAGTTTGTGAGATTAGCTGTGGACAGACAGACACACAGACAGACACACACACACACACACACACACACACACACACACACACACACGAACACAAGATCCCCTCCAGGCTTACGCATGGCAGAGATAATAATGTATTGTAACTACTTTGAATACACATGTACAACCTCTTAAAGTATTTTGTTTCATATCACATCTTCATTTTTTTCTTCCAGCAAAATACAAATCACAAGATACTCAAAAGGAATTAAACATATATTTTAAATACATCTACTTGAAATTCTGCCCATCTCTGCCTGTCATTTTGTCCGTCCTCTGTAGGTGGCTCTGGACTCTCCAGTAGAAGCCTGTTCCACCTACCTGCGGCACTATGAGCCCTACCTGAAGGATCCTGTGGGCTACCCCCGAGTGATGGTGAGTGCTTTTTTCTCTCTCTGTCTCCACACTCAGCCTGTGTTTTAAATAAGCAGCCACATAATGGACCTCTGCTTTCATGGATATCACTCCGAGTGTGCTGGAGGCTTGCCCTTATCTCCTCTACTCTTTTAGCTCGCAGCTGATTACAGAGCCATTTTTCATCATTACAGCAACAATGAGCGAGGGTTGAAAGGCCAGCACATCTTTGTCTCTCTCTTTCATTTGCGTGAGATGGATAGCAGATTATTACTGTGACGGCCGGCGGGTCTGCTCTCCTTTTATTTTCTCCTCCTGACCCTGCTCGGCCGTGGGTTTTGTTGTGTTTTGTTCGGCGTACACAGCTTTGTCAATAGGTTATCCAAAGACCTTGTCAGGGCTGCAGTCCAGTCACAATTGCGAGTCATTGATCAGACAGACGAACCGCATGCTGAGAACTTGATAAGCTAATCCCTCTCCCAAAGCCCCCCATCAGCATCTCACTGGGTGGGAGGAGGGTGTGTGTGTGCAGCATGTGAAAGTATGTCTTGGGTAGTGGCCTTTGCAAATCTGTGTTTGTGTGTGTGTGTGTGTAGCATAAGCTCCCGGGTGCTTGTGTGTATGTGTGGGTGTGAAGAAATGAAATGAAGTTGCACAGGGTTGCAAGTGTTTCTGCAGCGACCGACCTCTTCATTCATTGATGATGATGAACGATATGTGACAGATTACCGTGGCAGCACTAAAAAGACATTTGAACAAAAGACTGAAGGGCATATATGATTGGCTTTCAGGCCTTGGGCCCAACTCATTAGAATTCATCTAGACCTCAGAGCAAGAATGAAAAGAAGCTGTTCAGTGGTATGATTTGAGTTTTTTTTAAGTGGGAAACCAGCTTTCATGCACCAAATATTTTAAGTTGAAGGTCAAGACAGACTTTGTAATGACCATTGTGTGGCAGTAGTAGTTTGTGCTGAGTGTGCAAATTTGTGTTTGAAAGACTGCAGAGCTGAGGTTTGGAGATACTGATTCAGATTCATTTCAATTTTGTTAGAGCTCATGTTACTTCTTTACATTTCACATTACACAATTGTATATGGCTGCCGTTACACTGCAAATTAAAATGTTACACTCGACAAAGATAAGATTAAAGGTCCCATGTCATACCCATATTCAGGCTCAATCTTATATTTTGTATTTCTACTAGAACATGTTTACATACTTTACTGTTCAAAAAACACATTATTTTTCTCATACTGTCTGCTGGAAGATACCTGTATCCATTCTGCATTTGAGACACTCCATTTTGGCGCCTTTCTGTTTAATCCCCCCTCCTGAGAAAGCAAAGCCTGCTCTGATTGGTCAGTGTTTCCCGGTCTTCCGTGTCTGCACTCTCAGTGTCTCCACAGCGTCATTGCAGCCGAGGGAATGACTGTAACCGCACTTTTCTATCTCTGAAGACCGTTTCACGGTAATTACATTGCTAGGCAACAGAGCGTTTCAAACTTGACGACATAAACATCCATAATGGGTCTCTTTGGGTGCGTTCTTAAATTCAATCTGCCGCTCTACAATAAAATGAGAGTGAAATTTTACTTGAAGGTATCTACATAAGGGTGACATGACACTGTCATAACTATGACATGACACTGTCATGAACTTGTCATAAACATTATGTACATGTCATAAAACATTTATTACTGTTGTCATTAAGTGTCATTCAATTTTTGTAATGACAAGTTGACATTGTTTGGGTTATGTTGATTATGACATAATCAATATGAATTAAAGTGACATTATCAGAAGACGTCTTTGTCATAACAATAATAATCATTATGTCAACTTGTCATAAACACAAAAAGAGTGTATTTCTTGTTAATGTCAAGTTGTTCTGACAAAGACATCCTCTGGTAATGTCATCCTGGTTAATGTCAAGTTGTCATTATAAGGACGTCCCAAACAAATTTAATGTCAACTTGTCATGACAAAGGCAACTTCTGTTAATGTCACTTTGATTAATGTCAAGTTGTCATAGTCAAGACAACCCAGACAGTGTCAACTTGTCATTGCAAAAACTGAATGACACTTAATGACAGCAGTCATAAACATTTATGACATGTACATAATGTTCATGACAGGTTCATGACCGTGTCATGTCGTAGTTATGACAGTGTCATGTCACTCTTATGTAGATACCATCAAGTCAAGTGTTACCGAAATTTTTTCTAAAGCGTTCTTTTTCTAGGTGAATTAACATATGGTTAAGTTAATCACACATTCACTGGATGAGCTAATGCTACACTCCAACAGCACTCTGAATTTTTGTCAGCTTACAGGAAGTAAATTTGGGCCAGAGCTGTTGAGCTGCTCCCTGGTGATGCAATTTCTTTCTTTTTCTTTCTTTTTTAAATATATTTTTTTAGGGCTTTACTGCCTGTATTTTATAGGACAGCTAAAGCGTGAAAGGAGGAGAGAGAAAGACGGAATGATATGCAGCAAAGGGACGTGGGCTGGAACTGAATTTGCAGGCGCTGCGGCAAGGACGCAGCCTTTGTACATGGGGCGCCTGTTCTTCCAGATGAGCTCGTAGGCGCCCCTAGTGATGCAATTCCAGTGAAACGGTCTTTATATCACACCTATACCTTCTTTATATATAAAAAAAACAAAACATGGAAATCTGACTTTTTACGACATGGGATCTTTCAGGTGATTAAATGGTGCACTGTTAGTTGGATGTAGTTGGACGCAGGAACACAGGGACCATATACAACATCAAAACACTGTCTACTTTATTTGATAAAGCAGATAAAGTATAAGATGATTCCATTAAATTTGTGTTAACTTTTATTTTACTTTTGTTGCAAGCATTTTTCCGCACTGGAAGTGCAGGCAGATTATTGTGAGGGTGTTTGCATTCCACAGTCAAAGCAGCCCTCGTCTGTATTCAGTGAGAGTAGGCGAAGTGCAGTGTAAGCCAGAGGAGAAGGAGGATGTACTGTATTAATTGTCTGCTGGATTGTTGGTCAGGGCCCAACAACAACATAGACTGACAGTGATGGAGAGGAAAGTCCTCCTGCGCTATGCAATTTTCACTGGATCCAGAGTCCCTGTTTGCTATATGAAACGGGTGTTGTTTGGACCCAAATGCAGTACACAGGCGCACAGGAACAGTTGGTAATGACCTTTATTATCACCACAGCAAACAGGGTATGCAGCAGGCAGAATTGGCACAGAATAAAGTTCGTTCTTCGGGCTGAGAGCCCTCACACAGTCTCTGGGGCTCAGAGGAGGGAAAGGGGAGGCGACTGGGATCAGCCGCGGAACCGAGGGGAGGCTTCTGAGCCCCCGGTTCCACACAGTTCAATTCTCTTTCGTAGTGAGGGGAAGAGATGTAGCTTACTTCAGCCGAAGAAGACGAGAGCAGGACGCTCTGCGGTCTGGAGAGCTGGCTGCACGTGCTGTGAGGCCGGCGAGGAGTGAGCTGAAGAGAGGTCGGTGACAGGCAGGGGGGTCGTAGCCAGGTGAGCAGTCAGCGAAGACAGAGGCACCGTTGGGGAGCAGGCAGGAGAGGAAACGAGGCCAGGCAGAGGAGTCAAAACCAGACGAGCAGGCAGATACCAGAGACGCTGAGGCAGAGCACGAGGTCAGGAACAGAAGGCAGGTGAGTTTACCGGGAGGCAGACGAGAATGGCAGGTCAGGGACAGGCAGAGTCGACACCGGGAGATCAGACAGGGAATGAACGCTGGAAAGTCTCGCATGACGCTGAAGAACAATCTGGCAATGAGTGAGAGTGCTGGAGAGGCTTATATGCAGGGCTGATTATGATGAGCTGCAGCTGTGTAGGCAGGTGAGCAGAGTTGGGCTGATGAGGTGGGCGTGGCTGGCAGGTAGAGTGGAGCAGAGGGAGGGAGAATGGAAAATTACTGCAGCAGAGTGACAGGAGGGGAATGAGAGACAGGGACTGTGACACTATAGTATACCCCAGCAGCTACCTACTGTGCTGTGATTTGCAGTGTATATGTTGGAAGTACAGAGCAAAGTCATTCAAAATGTGGAGGAAAGTGTTTGGAAATGTTTCACTTTTGCAAGAAATAATCAACTTTTGTTTTTACAGATGCTGCACTTGTTCTTCTACGCACTGCCTCTCTTGGGTGCGTTTGTTTACGGTCTCCTGAAGCCTGGATGCTCATGGATGGCAGACTGGACTGTGTTCTTAGCTGGAGCCATGATCCAGGTAACACCACAAACAGAAAGACAAACAACTCTGTTCAGGATACAGGTGTTGCACACTGAGTACAGTTTGTTGCATTACATGAAGTCATTTGGGATAATTGCCGCCTCTGATTGATTAAAGTCAAATTAAAGTAAAGTTTATTTTCCGTACAAAGAGGCCTGACACGTGTCACTGCAATTAAACTCCTTGTAGCGAGCTCTCATCCTGCTAATAATCACCTGGACCACATTTATCCTTTGAAGTGTATGTTCTGTAATAAACAAGCTGCTGGTGCTTTCTCCCATACTAACCTGACAGAGAGATTAGAGCTATGAACCATGAGGAAGCACTTGATTAAAGCCTTGTTTATGAGCAGCTGCAGATACTCTGTTTTCTAAACAGCCAGCTTTTTAAGTCCGTGCATCTCCTGTGCAATCGGCTTATCCTCCCTTTTAAGATCCTGTTCTGTCTGTTTTAATGGTAGACTAATGACTGTGGAAGAGAGACTCAAGGTAACTCATCCCCTCCAAATTATTCCTCTGGAGGGTTTGTGGAAAGAAACATCGAGGTTTAAAATGACCTGCCATCAGTGTAAATATAGAACAAAATAGTGGAGGAAAGAACAATATGCAGTGTTTGTGTATGACGGTGCAGTCTAACGTCTGTCTTGCTGTCTGTATCTCCTTCCAGTGCCAGTGGGCTCACATCGGAGGGTCCCTCCACCCTCGTACCGCAGCTCCATTTCGCATCCCAAATGATGCTTTCTGGTCTGTGCTGGCAGCTAACTTGCTCTACGCAGCTACTCCCATCCTGGTGGCCTTACGGGTTCAAAGTAACCCCTATTTCTTCCTGAAGATCGCCCCCTTCCCCGGGCAAACAGGTCTGCCAAACAGCGAGGAGAAAGATACCAAGTACAAAGATAAATAGCTACTCTTAATCTTCTCTGACCTTTGGAGTTAATTGCGTATCTGATGATTCATGAAAAGCTGTTTTATTTCAAATGCCAAAATACAAGATTATTTTGCTCAACATCTTTGGATTTAGTCTTTATTTACATGTTTGCTTCCAACACTTTGATTCCTTATGTTGGGCATAAACACTAAAGCAGCTGATTGATCAGTGAAGTTGGTTTGTATAGCAATGTTTTTAGCCATACTAAAACTAAACAATTATTATGTGGATTGCCATAAAATTTTGGACAGACAGTCATGGTCCTTGGCAACCTAATCATCAGAAAAAAATGTTGGCATTGTACATTTTTGCAAACCATGGGTACTTTATATTTGCATGTTTTTATGTAGCGGCATCTGGTTCAGTAACTTGATCGAGGATACTTTGACATGCATACTGGAGGAGCCAAGAACAGCCAATCTTGCAACTAGTGGACAACCTGCACTACCTCCTGAACCACAGCCGCCCACAACCACTTGGTTATGGTTAGGAAAAGATCATGTTTTGGCTTGAAATACCTGGATTTAAGGGCACAATCCCTGCTGGAAATGCAGTGATGTGTCAGTAAATAGCAACCGCTTTTTGTGGTAGTATCCTTGCTTAGAAAATAGTAATGGGTCACTAAAAAACACTCACTTTTAGGAGCTAAAAAGCTGCAGGAAACTCAGCAAATGGGTCTCTTTAGAAAATTTATGTTTGGGGTCTGAAAAGCTGCTGGAAAAAGAGCCACAAGTCGCTTAAACACACGTAGCCTACACGTGGGGCCTCAAAAGCAGAAGGGAACACAGCAATAGGTCCCTAAAAAATACTAATGTTTGCGTTTAGGGGCTTAAAAGTGGCTGGAAAAAGAGCCAGGGGTCGCTAAAAAACAACCACATCTGAGGTCTAAAAAGCTGCAGGAAATGCAGCAACGGGTCCCTAAAGAAAATGAATGTTAAGGTTCTGAAAAGCTGCTGGAAAAAGAGCCATGAGCCTACATCTGGGGGCTAAAAAGTGGCTGGAAAAAGAGCCATTGGTCACTAAAAGACAACCACATCTACGGTCTAAAAAGCTGCAGGAAACACACGGTGTTTCCTTAAATAACACCCAAATTTTGGAGCTACAAAGTCTCTCAAAAAAGAGCTGTGGGTCCCTAAAGAACACCCACATTCGGCGTCTCAAAAGCCGCTTGGAACACAGCAATGGCTCGCTAAAAATATTGTTCTCGAACAGTGGCCTGCAGCTTGGCAGGCATCTCGCTCAGGTGTCACACAATTCACCATCCCCTTCATCTCCCCATGACAAAGTCAGCTCGTATACTACGTCGCTTTAGAAATGATATCCTTTGCACGTATGAAACGGTGGTTTGCAGAAACATACAATGTCAACATTTCCCCTGGCATCTGGGCTGTCCCCAGAGGATGAATCCCACTTACGCTGATGATCCTCTGACATTTCCTCTAGTCCCACCATCATGTCCAAAATTTTAATTTGTCCAGTAATAATGTGTCCTTTGGATGATGTCCAAATACATGCAACACTAATGACACTCCCATCAGCCTCAGCTGTACTTTATGTATTTAGTATTACAGAGCAACCTTCATCGAGCGTGCTTGCTGTTCCTTTCAGCCATAAAATGAACATAATCAAGACAAGTAAGAAAGTAAAAATATCTTTCGCAGCTTATGGTGCACACAAATGAACAGAGGTGCACACAGAGCAGAAGAATAA
Organism: Epinephelus cyanopodus; assembly: GCA_026686955.1. NCBI lineage: Eukaryota > Metazoa > Chordata > Actinopteri > Perciformes > Serranidae > Epinephelus > Epinephelus cyanopodus. The sequence continues at coordinate 10,861,338 of CM048920.1, forward strand.
GAGGAATATGAAAGCAAATAGCAGGTATTGTGAAGGTTAGTGTTCAACGTATGTTATATAATATATACATAACCACTGTGCTCTGTATGCAAATCAGTTCAGTTTTCTCACTCTTTGCAAGTAAAAGTGTTTCATAGTAAATATTTAAAACATCTCGCCTGACACTGGAACCATTTCAATTTATGATTTATTATTTAGCTCACACTGCACACACATCCAAATTTATCACTTGACACTTGTTTCTACACGTCTTTCCCACAAAGTCCCCCCCCCCCGAAAAAGCACGTGGTTCGGTTTTCCGGGCAGAAGTGGCAGGCTGCACGGTGTGACATACAGCAATGAAGGTAACAGAATAAATCCCTCAGCCATTTGTATGACTGAACCAGAGGAGCCTTAACAACAGTCTCGAGGGGAGCTGATGAAAATACTGCAAAGCATCCCCTGTGCATTCAACCCAACAGCAAAGCGCGTAGCAATTTTCTTCACTGAACCTTGGGAGCATGAATGAATGTGGGAAATTGGGCGTGACTCTTTACGTTACCTGCACTAAAATGCTTTAACACAAACCAGCGAATGACATAACAAGGTCTCTTTTTTCCAGCGAGGCAGAGAGGAGACAAAAGCAGTAGCAAATATAGGAACACATGCAAACTGTGTGACCTGACGTCTGCCCACAACTACATAAATATGTTGTCTGTGAAGTCTAGGTAGTGCTCTCTCTCTGTTGATCTTGTTATTTCAACAGTACACATACAATTTAACACAAGTCAATATTCCAACAACAGAGGTAGAAAGTAGACACTTGCACCTCCATGACATTGTCTGTCTGTATGTTTCATCTTATCTTCATTCACATTGTTTGCTTACCGATTTCTTAGACAGATATTTAAGGGTAACTTTGGCATTTTGCAACCTGGACCCTATTTTCCCATATTTCAGTTTTTTAAAACTGGTCCAGTACTGATAGAGGGGGCAGTTGTGCTCCATCACTGTTCATCTTGAGTCAGACTTACTGTGTGTTCCAATACCCATACTACCAATGCTACTATATAGTATGCGAGAAAAAGATTTTGTATGTTCCAGTACATAGTATGTCAAATGCAGTACGCCACAAATACTAGGATGTTCTACTACATCCAGTACGATTTTGCAGTCTGCAAGCCAGCGTGCTTCTCTTGCTATTCTGACAATTCTCTGCACAGCGGACGATACATCACATGAACTGAGCCGCAAACAGCTTGACAGGTGATTGACAGCCATTTAACGGCTGTCAGAAGTCACAGTGACAGATGACAGCACATTCAAGTAACTGATGACCAGTCGAACAGTAATAACAGGAATATTGATTGTTTAAGTGGGCATCATAATCATAAATATTACGAACAATAAGAGGACATATCTATAGAAATAAAAATGACAGAAAATTGCATATATAATTCCCCTGTCGCATATGTGATATGTTCGAATCTACAATCTGTGCAGTTATAACTTCAAAGTTAAACTACTTATATTGCAAAGTAACAACAGCAGATCTCACTGGGTTTATCTCCGTCTCTGACGAACTTTGTGAGTTGCGTCTGTTTTATCTTCAAGGCAACGGATATAAAAGCAAGAGTGTCAAAGTTCAGGATGTAATATTGTGAGAAGGTAGTAGTATGTGCCAACTGTGTACATACTGAACAGTACTTTATAAGTGCAGCTGCAGTACATACTAAAAGTAAAAAGAAAAAGTATGTGATTTGGAACGCACCTTCAGGCACAATACTGGATCAAGCTAAAGGTAAAGAGACACTTCAAACAATTTAAATCTTTCTGTGGTGAAAATAACAACTTTTAAAGGACATGCAGCGACAGTGCACAATTGCCCCATCTGCTTACATTGCAGGGGCTGCGCGGCTACTTGGTGCAGCGCTCTATCTCACTACCGGACCACTTTCAAAAATAGTTGTTCATACCAGTCACTTAGAGACAAAAGCGTGGGAAAATGGAGTCCCGGTTGAGAAATGCTGAATTTGCCCTTTAAAGCTTTTAAAATCTGGCTAAAATAATACTTTTGTGAAGGACCTGCACACTCATGATCCATCATCTCCCTCTTTCTCCTTTATTCTTACGGAGTTTGGAGATGTGTGACTCCCTGCATATCTTCACCCAAGTCAGCTGAGCAGAGGTTGAAGGTCTGCAGGGAGTTTAAAATTCATTCATTCATTTTGCGTAACCCTTTTATCCTGTTGGGGTCGCGGGGGGCTGGAGCCTATCCCAGCTGACGTTGGGCGAGAGGCGGGGTACACTCTGGACAGGTCTGGGACTCTAGTCTTGTTAGATGCAGACATTATTATAAAGTATATATTGTTTAAGCTATGATATCTTGCAGTGTGTTATATATAGAAATGTCCACATGTTAGCCCACATACATGTGAAGCAGACATTGCGGGGGTTTGAGTACGGAGGAGGGGGACTTGATAAATCCACACTTGCTATTTCCACTGGAGCCACCACAGATCATTACTCAGAGCTGAGTGGCAAGGATGTGCCAACATGTGCTGCAGAAGGTAATGTATACTTTAACAGCAGCTCTTGTCACTCACTCACTGTGGTGAACACACGCCGCTGCTCTCTGCTGCCAGCCTATCTCAGTTTTAAAAAAGACAGCTTTTCTTTCTCGGTTTAAGGAGGAAAACAAGACGCGCCTCTGCCATCCTGCATTCTGTCTGATCCTGTGTGCCCAAATTGCGAGCGTTTCATCCCTTCTCCACTTACATTCCTTGATCCTGTTTGTTTCTTTTCTGCTGAGTGATGCTGCTGTGTGCTCACTCTGTGTGGGTGGCCCAGTAAGTAAGTCTGCCGCCGCTCTCATCATTGTCTTTAACAAAGACATCAAATGATCGACTTAGGGTTTTTGTTTGCATAAACAAACACACTGAAATGACCACCAGGCAGTGTGTAAGAGGTTTCCTTGGCATTTTAGTAGAAGAAAGACTACAGAGTCTATTGTCAAGGCTGTGAGGACTATTCCCAGTGTGAAAAGCAAATGACTGACAAAATAAAAAGCAGATTATCAGCACACAATGCAATGTAGTTGACAAACACTGAATCCATCAGCCAGACCTTCTAAATAACATGCTTTGGATGCAGTTCAGTCATTTAAATGAACATGCCGTGTTCTCCTGACAGAGATAAAGGGGGTTATTTATGTGGATAGATAAAGCTTTTTAAAACAGCAGTGTAACCCTTGTCTCCATCCCTACCCCATCAATAACAGTGGCCCACTCATAAGTAATTATCCCTCGTACTTCGCTGAGCAATAGGCCAACAGACAGACAGAGGCAGACTCATTTAATTCACTCTCCCTCAGCAGCTTTTTCATGCTGAAGTGTGGCATCGGCCCTTCTTGCACATGCTAGCAGTGCATTCTGTGTGTGTGACAGAGGCTTTAAATCAAATGTGGCTGCTCCAAACAGCTCTGTAATCCCATGACGGGAGTCACAGGGGGATCTCTGCTGCAGATGTCTGCTCGGCTGTGCAGACGGGCCCCCGAGAGCCGGGGCTCTGAAAAACACAGCTGAACAATTCACACTGCAGTGATGGAAGAGGTACCACTTCATCATGGCGAATCTTTTCAATCAGTGCCTTAATGAATGCATGACATCGCTTCACTTAAAGCTTTAATGCGTGACAGTCACGAGGGTCCACATTAATAAATAAGTATCTATTCTATCCATCTATCTTGGAGTATTGAAACAGCTATAGGATCTTTTAACCTGTGGAGTCAAATGAGCTCAAAACCACTTGTAAAAGGTGAGTTTTCGTGTCCGACCTGTGATTCTGGTTGGTCACTGGTATTTTCTCTCATTTTAACCCACATTCTACTCAAAAAAAGGGGGCAACCAGGCTGGAGTACCAGCTGTGCAACTGCTCTAGGACCCAAGACTTTCAGAGGGGCCTCCCCAGGTTCACTGTGTGTTTGGTTTGTGACTATGCACCACGGTTTTACAAAATCAACAGAGGTGATAAGGGTCGACTTAAAGGGACAGTGTCATATATTAGTTCAGGCGGGACCCAAATGCAGCAGGCAGGTTGAAGGTTTCACAAAAAGCTAGCCTTAATAAAGCTGATAAAAAACATCCGTAACCAAAATGAAAATCAACAGAGGTTTAACACGATGGACTCAGGGAAACCAGAGCAAGAGCACAAGACATTAGACAGGAAATGGAGCAAGGGACAACACCAAGAACTGAAAAGGAACAACAGGAAACACAGGTATACACACACAGAAAACTAATCACAAGGACAAGGCACAGCTGGAGTAGGTGGACACGGGCAAAAGGAGGGAAATGGGGATTGGCTGACAGCAAAGGTGTGGTGGGGAACACCAGGGTGGAGCAAACAAGACTAATACAGAACAGGTGTGAAGGGAAAACTCTGGGAACAGGGAAGGACTAATGATGCAGGTGTGACAGAAAACAGGCGGGAAAACACACAAAGACAAGAAGTAAAACCCGGCATGACACATGAGGAGAGAATCTACAACATAAAACAGGAAACACATTAAACATGAATGAATAACATGAAACAAGGGGGAACACAGAGAGAAAACCCCAAAACAAAGTCAAAAACCCTGGATTGTGACAGACAGTACACAGTTTTCCTCCTACTATCAATAGCTCCCCACTTGTGGAACTCAAAGTGCCAAAAAATAAATAAATATATAAATGCAAAAAACCCTGAAAAACTCAACAGTAATGTCTTGTTCCAGATGCCATGACCTGGTTACTCAAGATAATCCACAGACCTTGTTGTCAGCAGTTTCATGCAATAACACCACTGAGCTAGCTAACATTACGGCTCAGCTGTCGTAAAATGGACAGAGCATTCGCAACAGCTGACTTTCACCCGCACACACAGGGCGGGTAAAAAGACAGACTTGTTTTTATTCCAACAAATCGTGGGACCCACAGTTTATTTTTTGCCGGCCCAATTCCATTGCAGTCCTCTGGATGCATGTTTCCCTCTGCGCAGTGATGCGAACGGTGGGTGTAGTACTGCAGAAAGAAAATAGTTCCTACATGAAACTGCTCACAACAAGGTCTGTGGATCATCGTGAGAAAATGGGTCATGATTTTTGACGCTTTGAGCTCCACAAGCTGAGTACCTCAATTATATTTGAGAGAAGGCAGACGTCTCTACAGCCGGCATCTCCAATACTTGACAACTCACACCAAAACAATCTGGATTGTTTAATAGCAATATGGGTAAGAGGAGAAATATGTATTCTTTATTTTAGGGTGAACTATTCCTTCAATCTTGCGGTCTTTTAGAGAACTAGCTTTGATCTTCATAATTTAAGTTTATATTGGGCTCAAATGGTGCATGTTCCTAAACATATTTGTGGAATATGTTTGCTTGAGATGAAGACAGAATACATAACACAAGAGAGAGTTGGTGGTGGTGATAAGGGGTTTTAAATGAGCCATTTTTGCCCCAGGATCTGCTCTAGTTGGCTACATGACTCTCTGCCATCAGTACCCACTTAATTCCATCCAGTATGCTGAGTTCGGGCCGATTCTGGGCCAGGTCATTTCTTCTAACAGCCCAGTGATGGCAGCGTCTGGGACGTTAATCATGCTAAGTCTCAGCCGAGTCGGGCAACCAGACCTGGTCAGGCTAATTTCATCCGGTAATTTTGGCTACCAAGGTACATGTAGGTGTTACACATACACTTAGAAATGTCACTGTCTTACATCTAGTGGTCTGCAACACATCAGCAGGCAGTTAATGTGTTTCAACTGAACCACTTGGAGCTGCATTCATTTTTCTGCACTGCACAAACACCTAATAGTCAATCCGTCGCTGTAACAATCCTTTCTCCTTGATTTTGTTTGAACAATTAGACCTTTACATCCAGAAAATTCACTCCACTGAATCACTGCTGACAGACATTTCTGGCCCGTGGTTATTCTCAGTTCATTTTTTTGTGCATTTCATTAGAGAAAATTACCTCCCTCGGAGGTAACAGGTAATCCTAGAAAAACCCTCAGTGCTACAGCAATATTAGAACAAAGTTGCCTGGAGGGTATTTCTCGACTTGTAATAGATTTGTAGGAGGATAATCTTTCTCTGCTCTGCTCTGAGGTCCCTTAACTGGAGCAGCTCTCATACAAAGGCCTTGTTGAAATCCTGCAGATGCAGGGCAGAGAATGGTTTTGCTAATTTTAGAGTAACCAATGCATCATTTAAGATGGCGTTAACTAACACAACAAATCAGCTGTTGATGTCTTTGGAAGCAGCCCGCTGCGGGCTCAAGCCTGGAAGCAAGTTGTCAGTGTTAATATTGGCCTTGAATTTCTCACTCTGACAAAGCATCGCTTAATCGTCAACAGTTTTCCCCTCTTTTCCTTGCGAGCTGCGTCTCATGCTGATAAGTCTGCGATGCTCCAGGGAGAGCCCCGGCAGATGTCTCCAACTCTGGGAACTTCTCTCTCAGTGATGCCACACAGGACTGCAGCTGCACAGCAGATGACAGGTCCACTTCCTTGTTCTACAAGATACTGTGAGTCAACTTGAATCTCAGCAGCACAGTGCAATAATGAAGCCATCAGTGTGGTTTCCTTTTTTTTTCCTCTAAATTTTAACACAATGTGCTGCCGGCTAATGCTGAGTGTCCTGTCTCCTCTCATTGTCGGCTGCTATCATCTCAAGGGCCCTCTCTTATTTCGCGGTCATTCTCATGGAAGGCTCTCGTACAGTCTGCACCACATGCCCATATGGTGCTTGAGAGACTTCAGTGTCAGACATGTCATGCTGCTCTTTAACACCTTATTCCATTGGTGAGTACATGAAGAGCAAAAAGCACAAAGGGTTAAAGAAACTCCAAAATTTGATGAATGGGCTGCACAAACAGAATTATTTTCTTTCCAGATTCTAGTTTCACATCAGTGACCTAAATGTTGACCGACATTAGCAGCTTTACACCAGTGATTCTCAACATTTTCATGTCAAGGACCCCTCAACTGATACATATTAGGTCATAGAACCCCTTTTGAGAAGATTTAGCTGTGGCATGAAGGGGGAAGAGAGAGGGTCACAGGCTAGAAGCGAACCTGCGACTGCTTCGGCAAGGGCATAACCTTTTGTACATGGCACGCCCACTCTACCTGTGAGCTCGTGGGTGCTCCATTTTAAGCCTCCTCATGGTAGTTATGCCCATTTTTTTGTAGTTATTTTGTGTCTCTTTGCAGTTCCTTTGCATGTTGTGGTCATTCGGAGTCTCTTCCTGCTCGCTTCGTGTAATCTGAGTGACATTTTGCCTGGTAGACCCATTCAGTAATCCCTACATTATTAGCAACATGTGCATAAAGTATCAAAAGTAAAAGTTATAATAATAGTTGAGAGTAACGGCCCTGCAGATGTGTGTACAGTTATATATATTGTCTGTAAAGTAAAGTCAAATCAATGTAGTGCAGTAAAAACATACCTTGAATTGGATTGTAGTGCAGTAGAAGGAAGTACTTTAAATTGGCCTTTAAATGCAGTTAATTGAGTAAATGAAGGCTACTTATATTCCACCATTGATATCATTTATTAATGCTCATTATCGTACCATTATTATTATGTATTACAGTACATCATAAAATTTGAGCTGAAAGTATATCCTTTACTACCTCACTCTTCCACATCCATAAAGTTGATTGGATGAATTTTATTTGTCTTGATAATATAAATCAGTCTCAATCTGCCGTCACAGTCTCAATACTAACAGCTTCCATTATTTCAATTGGTCTTTAATAGCAACAATGTTCCGCCTGAAAGTTAATGAGGTCTCACTGCATTAACTGCAACAAACTGTGTGACACTCAAACCAATAAGTGACACTCTAATGGGCTTCAATAAGGCACAGGAACACATTGGCAAACATTAAATCAGTGTGAAATCATTGCTGTGATTGACTTATCCACACAGCCTGCACAGTCAAATGTGTGCTGCGTCATCCGAGGACTGCGGGACCCACAAACACCGGAGGTTCCCCTGCAGTGCGAGAGATCAGCGATGGGACTGGGAGCAGTGAGAGGGAGGGAGAGAGAGAGGTGAGTGCTGCTGCTGCAGAACAACATTTAGCCTGGCTGAGGAGTTAAACGGCGCGCAGCGGCACATCTGCTCCATCCAGGCATTAATCCTGTTGTGATAGCCATGGTAAGTTCACTTCTGTGCTCCATTAGTGCGGCTCTGCTCTGCAGTTCTCTGTGTGCTGCGTGGGAACTGCAGGGATGTTCATTGGACTAACCTTGAGAAAAATGATGCAGCGGGGCTGTTTATAGTGTGCAATGTGCATGTAAAGTGGCTGCTTTAGTAACTCTGCTTCACTGGGGCCTGTTCAGATGTTATGGACTGCAGCAGTGCTGTTTCATAGGAGGCGATTATTCCCAGGTGACACTGACAATGCAGACCTCTAGCTAGGCACACAGCTGCAGCGTACTGACTCCTGTATTTTGTTGTTATGATGATTTCATCCACAATGAAGCCCGGCCTATGTCTGTGAGAGCATGTGTTGAGAATTTGTATTTTGCACGAGGCTATCTGCTTTCCAATTCATCATGGATTTATGCAGCACCACCACTCATTTGGGTCAAAACTCAGACACAGACACACACACACACACACACACACACACACACACACACACACACACACACACACACACACAAGTTTGCAACTGCTCTGAGCAACCACTGTGTACCCATCCATGAGCTACAGTTTGTAAAGATAATGAGCACTTGACCAGAATAAGCAGCAGTAGCTTCTAGGAGGAAGTGTTTTTCAGCAAGGTGATCCGTCATTGCTCACTGCAGGGGAGATGGTTCACATACTCTGATGAGATTTTCAAGATGTGTTGCAGTCTCTTCCTGCCCACCTTAATGTCTATATGTATGTTCTTCTTTCTTGTTTGGTAATTATAATGATTTCATGTCTGCATATATTCCTCTGTTCACTGCCGGCCCCTGCTGAGCCAAGCCTGCCTCCCTCAGAACTTTCCAAACTCTTGGCGGTAAAGATAAAAAAAAAAAGAGCCAAACGAGCTTTAACTTCTGACTATCCTGCGTGGACTATCTCCTCTTTTCATACTGTGACTGTGAGCGACACAGCTGGCAGATTTAAACTGCCATGTGTAGCAGACTGTGACTTGAAAGCATGACTCTCCAACCAAACAGTCAAGTCACAGTCGGCTAACCTTATTTCCTTGTTTTGAGAAGGCTGAACTAATGAATTAGCTGCTGCTTTTTTGTTTTTGCTCACTAGCCAGCTAAGCTACCCAACATTTAAACACCTAAAGTGTGAGTTCTCTGGTTGGGTTTAAGCATGACTGAGAGGCAGGAGACAGATGTGGGTTTTACCCAAGTTGCATGGCATGTGTGGATCTAGTCTTTATGTATGCAAAGTAAGTCCTAACAGAATTTTTATATCAAAGTTGCTACTGCCATTAAGTCAAGTCCTTTGTTTCTGACACTGAGGATATCAGACTATTGTCCTTGGTGCTCCTTCCCTCTGTATTTTTAGGTCCTAATTGTGCCCCTGGAATGCTACTGTCTGGTTTCTCCATTTTCGTTTAACCTGCAATAACCACAACTCTCTGTTTTGTCCCTTCCTGCAGCTCCTAAAGCAGCGGCGGCCTCTGGCCTTTGCGAAAACCTCCCTTGTAGTTTTCATCCTGACTTCTGCCCTCTCGGTGACTTCTCTCCCTGCTGACATAGACAAGGGAAGGAGAAAGGTGGTGCACGTGCTCGGTAAGGAAAAATGATTTCTTCTTTCTTCTTGTTTCTCACAGCTCACAGCAGCAAAGTCAGGAGCTCTTCGTCCTCTACTGATCTGCATAGCTGTTACAGCAGGGGCGAGGAAATACGGAGGGTACACTCTGCGGAGGTCACCTTAGAGTTAGCAAGATGACAGCTTTTGAAACCAGGAAAATGCTCTTGTTAAGGGGACATTTCACCCCCAAATCAAAAATTGAGCGTAGCGTTATGTCAGGCAGGACACGATGTCAAGCTCAGCTCACATCTCAGCTACATCAGCTGATGGAGCAGCTGACTGATGAAGGGAGTCACATGATTTCTCTCTATGCAACCAACTGACAAGTCTCATTCAGGTCGCCCTATTTAAACTGCTCTGGCCTGCCTCCTGTTGCTGCTTCCTCTGCAAGCTGCTTTGCGCCCTGCGTCCACCCCAGCTCCTCCTTTTCATGCTGTGTCTGACTTATCAGTGTAGTTGCTGTTTGTCATTGATGCTGGATCTGTTCTGTTCCCGAGGTTGCTGCTCTCCCTGCCTTAGGCTTTCCATGTAGGCGCATGGAAGGGCAGGGAAGTATTGTTCTCTCTGCCTCAAGGCTTTTCTTGTTTGCACATGGAAGGGCAGAGAGGTGTGCTCTCTCCGCCGTAGGATTTCCACATAGGCGCGTGGAAGAGGCTTTCTGCAAAGGCCCAAGGAAAGGCAGAGAGGCCCCAAAACAGAGCCATGCTGCCAAATATAATACTGCAAATGGAATTAAAGTTTTCTTCGATTTGTGTTCCTGACTGAAAAACATGTTTTTCCTCTCACCTACAGTGCTATTTATCAGTGTAGATTGTTTTGGTGTGAGTTGCTGAGTGCTGAAGGTATCGGCCATGGAGATGTCTGCCTTCTTCTGAATGCAATGGAACTAGATGGCCTCGGCTTGAGGTTCTCAGAGCCCCAAAAACATTTGAAAAACTCAACAGCAATGTCTCTTTCCAGAAATCATGACCCAGTTACCCAAGGTAATCCGCAGATCGTGGAGCAGTTTCAGTGGGACAACTATGTCTCTCTACACCTGCCAACAGTATCACCATGCAGAAGGAAGTGTGCATGTACTCAGCGACGAGCACCAGATGTAAACATGAATGGCGTCCTCCTACACTGTGTTGCAATGCTAGCTACCTCAGTTGTGCTAAGTGAGCTAGCAGTGAACGCATGCTCTGCAACTCACATCAAAACAGTCTGATTGATAAATAGCACTACAAGAAGAAAAATGTCTTTTAATCTGAGGGTGAACTGTCCTTTAAGTCTCACCCCAGGGCTAAATGATCCAAAGACAAAAAGGAGACAACCAACATGCTGAAGCCTTCAAAGAAATAACGATTTTGAAACTGTATTTAGGACTGTGCCAGAAACACACACTGTATTTCGAACAGTATTCCTGCAGCCAAAGCTGTTATAACTCTAGAATATTAAACATTATTAAAGATGTTAATATGCCATCTAGCACAGCACTACTACCACCAAGTATTCACTTGAGGACTGTGATACATTCCTAACATTTTACCTACTAATTAATGACAAGAGGGATTAAATTAATCGACTGTATGAGACCTGGCTGTCCGTTTTATCTGCAACATAGAGGCTAATAGACATTTGTTCTTGTACAAGACGGCACTTTCCAATGATTGAACTCCTCTTCCTGCCTGCTATATGCATCTTATTTTACAAGGTTTTTCAGCATATATTCTTACAGATACTTTGCAACTAGTAACAATAGCTGTTGGATAATAATGATATAGTTGAGTGAAATGTAGTTTTCCCTTTGAATATGGAGAGGATAAAGTTGCATAAAATGGAAAAAGTTGAGTAAAGTCCTTTTTTTTTGGACGTTAGGGGCAGAGTAACTCCACAAACAAGCTAAGACACGGCAACATCTTGTTGTCTTATCATCCCACAACTTTCTAGAAAAGTATCTGGGCCTTTAAAAGTTGATATTTTTTTCCAGCTAGTGTCTAACTTTGTCTGCTGTGTTTGGTGCTGGGACGGTATCACACACAATGGTGTTGTTATCAGAACTTGTTTCCACTAATTAACAGCTGCCTGCTGCTTCTAAGCTCCCAGTTTTACCATGGCATTGTAACACACGTAGAGGAGCACGCTATCCCAACCTTTACATCCCAATCCTTTTCACACAGGCACACTAAATAACCAGTAGGAGTCACTAGTTACATGATGTTTGTCCTGACATCAGCCTGTTGCAGCGTTGGGAAATAATGTGCGTAAAGTTTTGATTAAACACCACTTTGCTTTCATGGCTGCTGGTGATAAACAACTTTGCAGAGAGCAGTAAGCAGTGACATGACTAATTGCTGGCTGGCATGGATAATTGTTGGTGCCTTTATCTGGTCACAACATAGCAGAAAACCTCTTGCAGCCGCTCATTAAATGTTTACACCACACTTGTTGTGTGTGCAGTCTTTGGCTGCCTGGGCAAACACACACAAGCAGTGTCTGAGCAAATGTCTGCCAAAAATGCAAACTAGGTCTTGTTATTGCCCGTTTGGGAGAAGAGAACTGTGGTTACCATTAGTATCGGGTCATTTTGGTGAATGGCTCTTAGCAGAGGTGGAGGTTAAGATTTGGAGTGGGCTAATCTGGTGACAGATCTGGACAGAGGAGTGAGTAAGCTGCACACTGATCTATGTCACCAAAACAATGTTCTCCACCATTGACATGCTGGATGTTGAGGCTGTAATGTGACAGCAGAAGTAAACACGCTTTATTAGCTGATGCAGATTCAATTTTGCAGGCGCCTCCGTGTGGTTTCTCTCACAAAGAAAACCAAAGAGTAAATTTTTCCGTTTGAGTAAGAGTTACAAATATAGTGACTGTGCCAAACTGCATTACAAAAACATGACTCCACATATCCGTTTAACAATGGAGAATACTTCTTCTTCTTCTTCTACACATATATTGATCAGCCAAAACATTAAAACCAGTGGTGGGTGAAGTGAGTAACATTTATCATTTCGTTACAGTGCAATGTTCGGCTGGGAGACTTTCGGTCATGTCATTCTAAGTAACCCACACACAACCCCAGAAAGCAAACCAGCAAGATCACACAAAATCTCAGGTGATTATTATTCCCCAGATACAAAATATCTTCTCCCCACAGAGGATGACACTGGAGCAGTGATTGTGCAGACAGCTCCTGGTAAAGTGGTGACACATCGCGGTGGCTCCATCACTCTGCCCTGCAGGTTCCACCATGAGCCGGAGAACACCGACCCCGCTCGTATTCGGATCAAATGGACCAAAGTGACTGATGCTCTGCAGTTTCAGGACGTCTTTGTGGCACTGGGAAGGTAGAATCTGCATTTTCAGTTGATCAATTTGCATCTGTTGTTTTAATATTTTTTTTCTGACAAATGCTGATTCGATGGATTGAGTGAGAGACATTCACTGGCCCATGCTGTAGATGCTTAGCACTAGGGATGGAACAATATCAGATTGTATCACAGATCACCATAAAAAACACAGTAAGTTGATTATGGTGAATTTCCATTGTCAGGTTGATCATGAATATCATGTCCAGCAGCAACCAAAAGACTGCTGGGCAACTAACAAAGAAAAAGCAATAAAACCAGGATGCTTACACACCAGCCTATAAAAATAAACAAACAATTAATGATATGTTCATGCTAAAAAAATAAAATAATAATAATAATGACTATGATAATAACTATAATAATAATATATTTTATTTAAAAGGCGCAGAAAGAGTATATAATATACATTCTATTCAAAAGTTAAAATATTAATTAAATAATTAATTTAATTTTTTTAAAGATAGTTTTTTACTGAAAAGAATGTTGATTAGTAAAAGATGTGTGTCCTATCTGGAATGCAATAAAAATACTTTTTGTTTTGTTGATTATCTGGATAATATCATGAATTGCAATCATTTTGTCCAGAATTATCGATATATGAAATTTTCATATCTTCTCCTGCCTATTCAGCACACATTTACAGTGTACTATTTAAATCTATTAAACAATACATTGCTCTTTTCAGCAGGTTATGAAGTACAGGATGCCACATAAAGACAAACTTTACAGCTTTTTTCAAGGATTTTGCTCACATAGCAACTATTAAGAGGAAAAAAAAAAAACCTGTCCTCTCTCTTCAGGCAGCAACGTGCATTTGGATCATACAAAGGCCGTGTGTTTCTGGAGCAGGCAGGACCAGGTGACGCCTCAGTGATCATCCAAAATGTCACGCTGGAAGACTATGGGCGCTTTGAGTGTGAAGTCACCAATGACATGGAAGACGATACGGGATTTGTCAACCTCGATTTAGAAGGTCAGGAATTAATCAAGATGCAGCTGGAAGAGATTTTGTTGAAGTCATTTCTAATGCTCAGCTGCAGCTGCAGAGATAGACTAGTTCACATGAGAAGCGAAATGCATACATTTAACAAGCTCACACTCAGCAGCAGGTCTGTCTCTGTCACCTGTAGGAGTGGTGTTTCCCTATTACCCCCGTGAGGGGCGCTATAAGCTCAACTACCACCAGGGGGAGGACGCCTGCAAGCAGCAGGACGCCATTCTGGCCTCTCACTCTCAGTTACACAAGGTGAGTTTAAGCCTTTCCTGCGGTTCACGTCTCTCTTGTTTGAAGCAGATTAAGAGAGACTGGAGCAGAAGCCACAGATCACTACAAAGGATTTATTAAAACTGTGTAGATCACAGCTGTAGCACATTTATAGGCCACTCTTTAAGTTGTAATAATGCACTTCCTGGTGACAACCCTCAGCTATAAACTGCTTTAGAGCTGCAGTAAGTCTGATATTAAGAATATGCATATGACCAGTGCAGACATTTTACTGCAGGCCCATCCTCCTATTAAAAAAACATATGCATTAAAGTGCAGAGTAATGAAGTTATGTCAGAGGAGATAAACCAGATTCTTTCTCCTCTTAAAAATGTATTTAATCCTTCAGTATGACCCACTAATGTACATTATCTCCCTCCGCAGGCCTGGCTGGAGGGACTAGACTGGTGTAATGCTGGATGGCTGGAGGACGGCTCAGTCCAGTACCCTATCTCTCATCCCAGAGACCAGTGCGGCCGCAAGGACACCCCCGCTGGCGTTCGTAACTATGGCTACAGGCACAAGGAGGATGAGCGCTACGATGCTTTCTGCTTCACTTCCAAGCTCAGCGGTGAGAAACACAGACAGAGATGTAGGTTGCCGGCCATCGCAGTGTGTGCTCGAGCATGTCTGTATCTGAGGATCAGAATCACTTTGTAGTCCATCTTCATGATCACACGACAAAATACAGACATCCAGCTGAGTGTCCAGCGTCCGTGGAGAGAAGGGACCAAGGCACTGACGGAGCTGGATTGTTGTGGTACTGTATAGAAAGAGGATACATCGTGAGTGTTGTTGAACCGTGAGGAAATTAGGCCCATGTCTCTGATCTCTGCCTGTGATCTTGCCGGCCTAAGGCCATTGGATTTAGATCAGGCTGTGTTGACTCTTTCCTGAGAGGACCACTGTGTCCTCTGGGTGCCAAGCATCGCCTTTCATCTCCCAGTTCTTTGATTTACATCACATCCCCACAGAAACTCTGCTAGTGTCTCCGTCTCACACCTCCAGGTTCTTGAGCTCAAACAAACTTGGGAAAGTCAGAGGCTGGATTCATTTTTGCATCATGAAAATGATCCCTAGTCTCGGGGGCTTTCGAACAAGTTTCCATGTTTGAGAGGAAAAAAAGGTGTGATAAAAGTTTTTTTTATGCTGTCACTCAGTTAATGTTAAAAGCCAATAGCAATTATTTACTATTTTTCAAAGCGCTGGATGAGAAGAATCTCATATCTCAGTCAGGTCTTTGTTTAAAGAAAGTTTAAAAAAAGTTTAAAGAGCGCAAAAGTCCACTTAGAGTGAGCGGAGGAAGGTGAATTGGTCCAATAAGTGCAGGACTGTACAACAACAAACAGTACTCAAAGCCAGGTATTTTTTAATGGCACACCATTGACTTTCCAGCCACGTTTGTTTTTAAGAAACATCCTGATCTTTTCTAACCATAACCACATAGTTTTGACGCCTTAAGCTTACCACAAACCCCCTCTTACTCCTGACCCCTTTGGTGCCATGCCATTGTTTCGATGGCCCAAAATTCTGGAGACCCATTAGTCCCAAAAATGTCCCATTTCTCTGATGGCCAGTTGTCCCAAAAAACAAACAGTCATTGCTCTGAAGTCCCATTTCTCCAAAAATACACCCTCCCTGCAGTTAGTGTCAGTTTCCCAGCAGAGTTTGAGCCACTGTGTTTTTCACCAACCTGCCTCTGCTTCCCCAGCGTCTTTTGTTCCACCATACGTGGGTGTTTAATGCTAAAACATGATTTTTTTGCTGACCATACCCAAGTATTTTTTGTACCTAAACAAAACACAGTGTTGTTGACAGCGTATCCATAGTTTACAGAAATGTACATTTCTTCTGGCGACTGGCTTGTCTGACTGCGGGTAGCGTGTAATTTCTGAGAAAAAGGACTTTGGAGCAATAGGTGTTTGTTTTTGGGATGACTGCCTGCCAGTGAAATGGGCTTTCAGTCTAGTGCAGGGGTAGGCAACTTGTATGCAGCTCCTTAGACCCTCTCCAGTAGCTCTCTGGGGCTCTGACATAAAAATATATGGAAATGAATAACGGTTGTGTTCAAAAGTTTGGATTTTAATTTTGTCATTGTGGCAGGCTTGAAGTTGTATTGTTGTATTGCCCTCTACAGTTGTTAAAATGTGCAGCCTATACACCAAATAAAAAAATGTTTTAGTATTTCATCCACTAAAATGTGAGTCGTACGTCGATGACCTGGTGACTTTTCCACTAAATTTTGCTGAACTTCAGTAGCGGTGGAGAGCCAGGAGTCTCTCCAGTAAGGCTAGCTATGGATTCTGAATCCTAAAAAGGAAAAGTCTTGGAGGGAAATAGAGGATTTAAGAGTGTGTGGACAGATTAATTTGCTTTCACAACCAACGCTGCAAAGTTAGTGTGCTAAATAATTATAAATAGCCCATCTTGTGGTAAATCATAGACTTAGTCGTAATGTTGATGGCTAATTGAGTCTTAATAAGCTGTTACCTTCATTGAAATATGTTTTGCGGCTCCAGAGAGATTTTTTTTTGCCAATAATGGCTCTTTTAATAGTAGCTTTTGAATTTTGGGCCATCAGAACGATGGCCAGTCCCGAGCGCCTTCCACATCAAGATACGACGCAAAAGGCTGTCCAGGATGGTAATGCGGGTTCTTCTGCCTAAGCAGCAAAATTTGATCATGTTGCATACCTGAATGCAAAGTATGAAGCTACAGCCAGCAGTTGGTTAGATTAGCTTCGTGACTTGAAAAAGGGGGTAACAGCTAGCCTGACTTTGACTAAAGCTCTCTGTGTGACCATGGCAACCACAGAAATCACGGTGGGGAAACAATACAGGATTGTGCACCCTGCTGCTGCTGATGATTGTCACAGGACATTGACGCTACTGTCCGAAAGCATCTTCCTTTTCACCGAAAACGGGCAAATTGACCTATGGCTAAGCCACGCCCCCTCCACTCACTCGGACAAGCTGTCAGCATGACCTACAGCCTAGCCAACCTACAGATAGGTCAATTGTGCATTTCGTACAGATCTAACACATGACACATATTATTTAGTTCAGAAGTGCTGGTAGACTCATTTTTTTGACCAGCTCAGAGACCAGCTACCTGCCTCCCCCTGATCCCAGTCTTTAAGCTAAGCTAAGCTAACCATCGCCATATTTACTCCACAGATATGAGAGTGTTGTATTTCCCAGTGTCTAACTAGTCCTTTAAAAGATTGACTATGTTTGTGAAACATAGTACACCACTGGCTGACAGGGAATTTTAATAATTCAGTCTGTAAAAACATGACTCTAATTCTGCCCGTGCCTCTTTAAAATTTAAAAAAAGAATTGAAAACTTGTCATGCGCTCTGAAAACTAAAGAGGTTTTTTATTGTCTTGATAAAGGACAGTGCTCTGCAATGCATCATAAACAATGTTGGAATAGTCTAACTAGAACAAAGAAGCAGTGCCAGCGCTTCTCCTCAGTAAGAAAAAGGGTAGTATGACAGAAACCTTAAATGATTGCTCATGGCTTCCCCTGTGTGTTAATTATTGTGGACAGTCTGTTGTGGGCAGGAGGTTTCAGCAGTGGTCGTGACCGATACTGTTGCTCAGTCCAGCTGGAAGGTATTTACTGAGCGTCCCCCAGGGAAATATGAGACAATATTCTGCCTCTCTAATAGCCAGCAGTCACATAAACAAGCATAAAATCAATAGCTGAGCCAAGTGCAAACCTGAGGTTGCCGACATGATTTTCTTGATAGCAGTTCATGCTGTTCGGAGGAACCGTCAGCCTTTTTATTCTTGTTTAGGTTCTTTACTTTGTGCCTCTTTCTTAGCAGAAGCTTTCCTTGTGATTCACTTCAGTTGAAACAATTCATCCAATCAGGACACCAATTTCTTTAATTCCGCCAGGCGAAAAAAAAGTCCCCACAGAGATAAGATGAAAGGAAAAATGGAAGCGTTTTAAGAGTAATTTTGAGTTAGAGTATTGCCTTTCGATTTTGAGCAGCTGCCCAGACGATGTTGGAACGATTTAATATTCTGAACACAGTGAGACCAGAGAAGCCGGGAAAACTGAGAATATCTTCCCTCAGGGCTCCTCGTGTCTCTGGGGCTTCACTCTCTCATTCACTCCTCTCTCTTTCGTCTTTTTTTGCCCTCCTGAACAATGCACTCGCTCTGTTTTCCTTTACCTTTTCACATGTTCTTACAACAAACACTCTCTCCTCTCCTCTCCCTCTGTATCCCCTCAGGCAAAGTGTACTTCCTCAAACGGTTTAAGAAGGTGAACTATGCGGAGGCGATGAAGGCTTGCATTCGAGACGGCTCAACGGTGGCCAAAGTGGGTCAGCTGTACGCTGCATGGAAGTTCCAGCTTCTGGACCGATGTGAAGCCGGCTGGCTGGAGGATGGAAGCATCCGTTACCCCATAGTCAACCCGCGCTCTCGCTGCGGAGGATCCCAGCCAGGCGTCCGACACCTGGGCTTCCCTGATAAAAAATTCCGCCTCTATGGGGTCTACTGTTACCGCGAGAACAAGGATGAAACAGCAGGTGGTACCAAAATGACAAAAAGCCCCGCAGCTAGTTTGATGAGGAGGAAGAGCAGCAACAGCATCCCCATGAACGCCACGAGGGTGATTTAAAGTGGAAAGACTGAGAGCAAGAAAGGGGATGCAATTTTAGATTTGACAGCAACAACTGTCGCCTAGCAGCCGACTCCATTCATCGCTTTCAAAGTAAAACACTCACAGACAAGATGTACTCATTTGCAGATTTGCCAGAGAGAAGAAGCGAGGCTGTGTAAAATTAAGGGTGACATCTTTATTAGGGTGATTTTCCTTTTCGTCTCAAGTCAGTCAGTCATCTTAAGGAGTGAGTATGTTAGCACATCTGCCGCTGGAAAACTGTGAGGTTAAACAGCAGCTTGATCGTCGCTCAGGCACACATCAGATCAGAGAGTCTGCCATGAATATCGTTGTTTACGTGTGTGTGTGTGTGTGTGTGTGTGAGTGTGTGTGTGGACCATAATTTGGCCCCTGCTGTGGCTCCTGAGCTCTGAGCTCTAGTCTGAGCCAGAATCCCGGTGCCAGGGTGAAAACATTCATTACTGGGTGAGACGGGATCATCTGCCTGACTGTACAGGGGGAAAAAATCCTGCGAGTTTTGATTGTACCGAGTTTAATTGCCTGTATCCGGGTGCCATGCTTGGTTAGCAACCCTCTGGCACAATGCGAGACATTTTCCTCATTAACTAAGACCTGGCAATCTCATCATTAGAGCTGAACAAGTAGTAAATATTGCACTAGCTCTAAAATATTTGCACTTTAAATACATAGAGCTTTATTTTATGATAGTGTCTTCGCTTAGACTAAAGTGAGCATGTATTGCTTGGCTGAGATCAGTTGCTCAGGCTGAATAAGCAGAAATAAAAAGCTACAATAATTACTATTTACCTCACATACTGCACATCTAAGCAACCCGGGCCACCGATTGCACTATAAATGTTGCACACAGCAACCTTTATCACAGAGTATGTTTGCCTCTAGAGAATGGATGAATGTTCTAGGAAAAAATAAAGTCTTGAAATTGTTGTGTTTGGGTGCAGTTTTTCCCCCCCCAAAATCAGAAGATCTAAGAATATTGGACCCAAAAAGGAAAGAAATATAGCAAATGCACTTCCATACAGGGTACAAAAGTTCACTAAATGGCCTGATGAATTTAATGGACATGGGCTGCATTTACACAGTGCTTTTATCCAGAGCACTTTACGGTTTTCACACACACTAATAGCAGCGAGCAACCGTGCCACGCGCAGGCTTAACCATGGCGAGCAATGGAAGGTTCAGTGTGTTGCCACTGTAGGACACATCACACACATCACAGAAGCCGCTCTGCCTGCTGAGCCACAGCTTCCCGGTTTATCATTCTACTGTGTCTCTGAGAAGTTCGTGTAGAGGATACACATGAAAACAAGACTACAGCCTCTTTCACGCATAGTTCCTGGTAAATTACTGGGATAACCTCTCAGGCACCTCCAGTGTTTTTCATTATTACATTCAGGAATGTTTCCCGCTTGAGCCTTTTCACACATGCTATGACAAAGCCAGAATAGATCGGGCAAGGACTAGTCCAGCAGATGGTGGTAACGCAACACTTAATGGATGCCAACTGCCATAAAACTCAGAAGAAGAAGAAGAAGAAGAAAACCAAAACCCAGACTACCATGCCACATAGTATGCCAGAAAAAGATTCAGTATGCCCCAATATATAGTATGTAAAATGAAGTATGCCAAGAATACCAGGATGTTCTACTACCGTCATAGTTTTATGGCTATTCTGACCCACAATCCTCGGCACGCTTAGCCCTGCGATAGTTTGGCGACCTGTCCAGGGTGAGCCCCGCCTCTCACCCAAAATCAGCTGAGACAGGCGGAAAATGGATGGATGAATGAATCCACTGCGCAGTGGCCAATATGTCTCATCGACTGACAGCCTGACAGCTCCTTGAAAGCTGATTGACAGCTCTCAGAAGCAGCAAGGATGGCTGACAGCGAACTCAAGTGACTAATGACCAGTCGAATAGTAATAATAGGAATATTGATTGTTTACATGCACAAAACAATCCTAAAGATAACCAGCAACAAAAGGACAATGAAAGTTGCTCAGTGGTGCACAAAGCCACTGATGTTAGCATGTTAACATAATTAGCACTAAACACAAAGTGCAGCTGAGACTCTAATGTCATTTGGTTTTGAAGGTATTTGGTCATAAAAGTCGCTTCCTGGTAAAATTCCTGGAAAAATTACATAATAATTCAATAATATGTCATGGTGGCATTTGAGAAAAAAAATCAGAGGATCACCTACGTCACTAGGATACACCATCTGCTAACCATAATTGTCATCCAACATATAATTGTTGAGATGTTTCAGTTTGGTCCAAGCGGTAACCCCTCTGAGCTGTAAAATGAAGCCAAAGTGGTAGTGCCAAAAACTGCACTTTCTCTAATGGCCACTAGAGGCTGGCTCGAGAAGTCAGTCAATCCCCATTGATCCCCATGTTAAAATGCCCAACTTTACAGCAGAAATAAATATATTTACAGCCTGGTACCAAAAAAAGTTTGGGTCTCTATAGCTAATTTCCCCCTTCATGACATCTGTATAAAGGTACATTTTTATAAAACTCACAAGTTCCGCATAATTAAAGGCAGGGTGCTTTGAATGACAGGCTGTCTGCTAATTGTGCTCAGCTTCTCTGTCAAATCCACCCCAAATTCGATCACTTCTGGCTCTAAAAAAACCAAAATGCCAAACTCGAGGCTTCACAATGGGAATCCATGAACCAGTGGGTGATGCCATGGTAGCTAAGTTCAAGGAGCCAAACATAGCAAGGCAAACATTTAATATATCGGTAAAAAATGCATGTGGAAGATAGTACAAACATCGTACTTTAATGGGTACCAAACATATTACGCTGGTACAACCGAGTACCGATTCACATCAATTGTTGCCAGATTTTGTTACCTTACAGCACATCAGAACTCCAGGTTGAGACGGAGCGGAAGCACCATGAAATTCAGGGGGTTCAGAAAGGAGGCGGAGGTGCTGCAAAGTGTCCCAAAGCTTGTTAGCCAGCCATGGCGCTGTCGTTATTGCTGCAGCGCAGATAGTTTTGGTGTGACTAGAAAAAGGCAAGGGCGAAATCGCTTTTTGACTTTCCTCAAAAATAAAATTTTGTTATTAGCGTACAGAAAGAGTGAAGTACTGAAAAAAGGTACTTTTAAGTTTGGTACCAAATTCGAGGTATCGGCATCGGTGTCGCTATCCGTTCCAATGTGAATGGTACCCAAACCTAGTAGAGAATACACATTATCATTCTGTCAACTGAGACTTGCTCTCATGCCACTTTTACTCTGTGTTATATGTAATGATCATTATCTATAGTTATGAATCAGTGGTGTGTGAGTAGGAAATCACAGCTGATGAGTGATGAATGTTTCATTCTGGAGTAGATGTGCTTCGCCCTGCCGCGTGTGCTCGTTTGTTTGCCAGCGAGGGGAACTGCCGAGCGGTGAACCCGACTCCGAGTGGGAGTGTGTTGGTGTTGTGCCAACACGGCAGAACAAACCATGTCATCGTCATGGCAACTGGCAGCATGCCATTAAAGTCAGGTTCATCAGAAGTCCAACATCATGAAATACTAACTGTGAGTGACTGACTTGACCCATGAAAAAAAAAAAAAAAAAAAATCCCGTCTGTGATTTTATTGACAGCTTTGTGATTTTTTTTTCGTTTAGATTTCCAACAGCAAAGAGAAGCTCTGATACGACCTCGATGATCAAAGTCGATGTTTTTAATGATTTGATGAGTACGCTCACCAGCCCCATTAGTCGATGCTACTGTGTGAATTTAGAGTCACAGCCACTAAATTAATAAGCAAAGTCCTGCTTGATGCACTGTGACATTTATAATTTATGGAGGATTATGTATTCCGCATTTCAGCACTGAAGTAATTTAGATGTTTTTTATGTGCTCAGGATTGTGATGGTAACCCATTTCAGATTCACTTTGCATGATATTTAACAGTGAACTCCATCTTATGTAAGAGTGAGGTCATCATAAAGAGAAGTGAGTACTTCACATTTTGACTGCCAGCGCTTTGGCAAACAGAGATGACAGATCTATATGTAGTATGCTTTGGTTAACAAGAACGATAACAGGACACGTTGGACCAACTCAGTGCTCAAAGAAACCACACAATCCACAGATGGTGAGCTCAACAGGCCAGGCAGTAGAAAATCCTCATGGGGCAGAACATTAGAGAGGCACTGGCCCTGATTAAAGCTTCTTCACACTCCCTTTATTTAATGACAAGAGAAACATTTGACGTAAAGACAGAGAGGAAAGACAGACAGGTGGAGAGGGATGGTGCAAAGACACACTTCAGAAATGTGATTAAACCCTTTAAACTAGTTTGCTCAGAAGATGACAGTGCTGTCTTCATTTCATCAGGCCTCGTCGTCGCCTCTCTCTTCCGAGCATGAAATGAAATTAGATGACCCTATAACAACAGAGTGCTGCCACACAGTA
Source organism: Epinephelus cyanopodus (assembly GCA_026686955.1). NCBI lineage: Eukaryota > Metazoa > Chordata > Actinopteri > Perciformes > Serranidae > Epinephelus > Epinephelus cyanopodus. The sequence continues at coordinate 10,884,837 of CM048920.1, forward strand.
AATACAAAGGGATGGGATTGTGCTGGCTTTTGCTCGGCTCTCATTTATCAGCTTGTGACAGAGGTCAGGGGCTCCAAACAGGCCAGAGACGAAACGCAGAGAGGGTGGGTTCAATAAAAAAAGCAAAATGAGACACAAAATGAAGCAGGAGTCATATGTGCTGATAGAGACGAATTCAAAGGCGCAGCACACGCTACTGGTGCATCTCACAGGTGCTTACACTTAAGCCTGATTAGAGCTCTTCTCTGCACAGACTGATTGACATATCCCTGATTCTCCTGTTAGGGTGGGACAAATTACACCTTTGCCCTCCTTATGGAGCCTTTTCACAGCAGATATTTTGACTTGTCACAGCAGGAAAATTACAGGTGGCACTAATAACATTAATGACGGCTCCTCTTCATTTGAGTGTGTCAGTTAGCTACTTTAGTGAGCGAGCATGCAGAGTACCAGGACCCTGGATTAAAGTTATCATTAATGTTATTAGAAAGTGCTAACAAAACGTAAACAACCCGGTATATATCCGCCATTGTTGTTGTGGTTCTCGGGCGCCTAATGGGCGTGCGCGAACTGGGTTGCAGCGTCATCGTTTCCCAAAATCTCCATCTATCCTGTTTACAAGTCTCCATAAAGATGGATATTTTTAAAAACGTTTACTTTGGAAGCCGTTTTCGTCTAGAAAAAAGTTAAGTGTAAATGATTGGTGCAAATGTAAAGATAAATAACGTATAAACAGGCCCTTAGTCACTCTCTACGCAGGAAACGGCACTTTAAATTAAAAGCTCCTTGCCAAAAAATCACTGTACTTAAAATATAACGTGTTTTTTACAAACTTGACACATTTGCGGTCACTTGCAGCCCATTTAGAATGGAAACTTGGATACTTAAATTAATGATGTAGGGTAAAAATAGATGCATTGCCTTGCCACAGCTTGGATCCATGTTTACTTCCTGTCAGGTGATGTCACAATGCAAACCAATCCAACAGGAAATACAAAGAGACCCATTTAGGGACCCACGTTTGAAACAGTTTATGACATATCAAGGGCGTCACAGTCAGAGTTTGGTGACCTCCTATAATCTGCAGCATGACTCCCCTCAACTTTAACTTCACCAAAGGTCTTATCAGACACTGGGTGAGTACACCTGTGTGGGTGCAGGGCCTTTAATGTTGTGAAAATTGATCATTATTTTTGGCAGCGGACCGTCCTAGATACAGAAAGTCCAACTTTGTATCATGCCCCAAAGTAGGTAATGAGCACATTTGACTTCACTTGCACAAATCAAAATTTGTTGCCCCAAACTTGTCTGACAGACACCTTTATTATCCCCGAGTCAATAATGACAAACATCGGTGGAATAAAGCGTAAACATTGATTTCCTCAGCCCGAACAGATTTGTGCTGCTGCGGCTGGTTTTGAACTGAACTACAGTAACTGAAGAAGGTGACCTACACACAAGCTTTCTCTTTCTATGGAAAAAGTTCAGTGTTGCAGCTCAGGCTTGAATCAGGGGCAAACAGAGGTGACGTTAGGCACCACCTTATATACATGTTTACAAGACACACACAAAGCATCTGATAGGCTGATTGTGTCACTCAGTAATCAGGCTTCATGTGTTTCACCTGTGTCTCCACCTGTCACCTCACTTTTCTCTCTCCTTATCAGCACCATCTTGTGGTCTGCTTCACGGCCACACTGTGTCCTGCTCCTTTGGTGCATTTCACTGCAAATCAGAACAGAAGCTGAAAGAGAATCCACACAGTCTCAAGTGCATTAAATTAAACTTAGAGGCTTATCACAATTAACCAAACTTAGGTGATAAGAACACACCTGGGATCTAGCTCTCTGTTTATGTATCTGAAATGACTCCCACTTGCAAAGCAATGACTCCAGATTGCCACCTCATTTATGGTGGTTCACTTCTCGAAGCCTTAAAAGCAAATCCAACAGATGCTGCGGTTTTGTTCCAGAAAGTGTTTTGCTATAAGGAAAGCTCAATCCTGTCTTCTGATGGTACTTATGTATTCTGAATTTCCAGTTGTTGTCTTGATTTCCCAACATACACAAAGTCACACATTTCAGTGTGTAAATAACCTCACCAGTGGCAAGAGAAATACTATATGCATATAGTAATACATAAAAACAAGAAGCTTGTAACCTCATTGCAAATAATTTATTGATTCATAGCCCATTAATGTTTTAATAAGAATGTCCTCATTAAGGTCTGAAACTTCCTCCGCTCTTCTCTGCTAATGTCTGAGCGCGTGAGTCATTGGATGACTGTGCACACTGCAGCCTAACGTGGGGGCAGTGCAACGCTCGGAGATTATCCCCACAGGAATTAACTTTTACTTTGCATCAGACCTCAGCATTGTTATGATTGAACACACAAACAGACGCCATATCCATACAGCATTAGCCCATGGGAAATAGCTTCTGAAATTACCCCATCTCCCTAAATGATCTCCCTTAATGCCTTATGCATTCTGTGTGTAATTCAGCTGCAGCATGCGGCTGCTGATACATATTATGCATTGAAAGCAGTCGGTTTGTGGAGATGGGTAATTGGCCAAATTGTGAGAGGTTTCCCCCAGAGTGCGGGGCATATTAAACAGGCAGCAGCGTTGAGTTAATTGAAAGCGTTAACCATCGAATGGAGTGCACTGTGGCTAATGAATGGGAGAGCCTGCCCTGTCATCTATGGATGTCTCTAAAGGAAAGTGTGCTTTAGTTTTACCAACACAGTTCAGCCTCCATCTTTCCATTAGCTCTGCTCTTTGGTAGCGATCCGTCGCACCGGTTTACTCACCGAGCTCTTTCAACAATCCAGGATTTGGTCGAAAGAGAATAGTGGGAGGTTAATGAAAGAGTTCAAACCATTTGTGTGAGAACGAGGCTCTGAGCGTGTGTGAGAGTGTCTGTTAGGAGGAGATGAAGGAAAGGAGGCATCCTCAGCAGAAACACAAAGTCACAGGGAAGGACAGAGTGAAAGGCAGGCAGGGAGAGCAACACAGAGAATAAGATGTGTGGAGGAGAGATTGGTGAGAGAAAAGGGGTTTGAGGGAATAAAATGAAGGCGGAAAGATAAGAGGAAAATGGGGGGAAAGGCAGACAAACGTGTGGAATGTAGAGTGCTGCAGGAATGCAGGAGGAGTCAAGGGTATCTGGCGCTGCAGCGGCATGCCGAAATTGACTGGTCAGTGAGCTATTGTGGTCCTGCAGAGGGGAGGAGGAACTGAGTGGCTCCAGAAGTACACAAACTCCTGAACCTTATCTCACCTCGGTCACAAAACCCCGTCCCACAACAGCTACAATCCACTTCACAGCCCTTGTGCACTTTCATCTTTTAAGGAACTTCGAGTGACTTCCCTGAGGAAGCTGCAGTGAGGAGGCAAACTTCTGACCTTAAAAACTGTCTAGATGCTTCAGTGCTGTTGTGTAACACTGTCTGTTTCACACATCTCCCTGATTTAATATTTCATAAGCTCATTAGGCGTACCACATTGCATTTGCAGTATAGATAACCTTAATGTGCAGAGAACAGTTGGAAGTCTGGTCTAGACCGGAGCAGGAAGGTGCTTAAACTGTCCAGAGCAAGATAAAGTTTTTCACCTTTCTGCCTCAAAGGTGTGAAAATCCAGTTGTAAAGGGACACTCAGATCCTTAAAGTATTAATATCAAAGTGACAAGTAAAAGTCCTGCTTTTATATGTACTTAAGTATAAGTACAGAAGTATTATCAGCAAAATGTCCTTTGAAGATCAGTGTCAGTCCATTTCATGTTTTGTTGCTATGCCTTTTAGTAATATGTCCTTTTTTTTTTTTGTTGTAGCTTGTAGCAGTATGATTTAATGCCACTTTATACAACCCTGTGAAAAAAATTAAGGGAACACTTAAATCACACGTCAGAACTCCGATGAATTATTCAAATTGAAAATCCTGACTGATGCTCATTGTATAATTTATTGAGAACTAGTCTCGCCACCAGACAATCAGAGATCTCTGCCTTCTGATAGTCTGGAGACACTCCTTTCTAAAGTGTAACACACCGGCGAAAAACGGCGGCAACAAAGCAACACGTCTCGCATTTTTGAAAAGGACACGCCCTCCCGGAAATGTGCGCTCCCCTTTTCTCGTCCGCAAGGACACAAACACACAGAGAGCTTGAAAATGGATGCCGAGAGATTTAACTCGGTTTTATCAAACGTGTGCTCAGTTCACAAGATTGTGGAAATGAACGACTTACAGCGACTTGAGCCATTTTGTACCGCTACATGTGTTTCTAGTTGGGCTATGTTTACGAGCACAAGAGTTCAGTGAGCCACTGAAGGACCGACCTGCGGATTTACTATTGGTTCTGCAACGTAGGGAGTTTTTTTAAAATCTGAAATTGTATCCGCCATCTAAACACAAACTCAGGGGGAAAGACATCAGTCTTTAGTTAAGCAAAGCGTCTAAAGACTGACTTGTGAGTCTAATTGAGAACAAAATGACGTAACAACGCTCAGTGGAAACCAAAATCATCATCTCACTGAGAGCTGGATTTAAAATCCTGCCGAAAATCTAAGTAAAATATTGAAATCACAGGCTGAAATTTTATCATGGCAACTCATAATGTGACTCAGTGTGCATGACCCCCGCTTGCCTGTTTGCACTCCCGACAACATCGGGGCATGTTCCTGATGTGACAGATAGTTTCCTGAAGGATCTCTTCCAAGACCTGGATCAGGGCATCAGTGAGCTCCAGGACAGTCTGTGGCGGCACTTGGCGGCGTCATTGGATGCACCAATACAGTGCTTAGTTGGGTTTAGGTCAGGGGGACAAGAGGGCCAGTCATTGCCGGGCATAATCCAGCACCAGGGGGAACCCAGGGGCCGCTGCACCATCGTAAGGTCTGACAATCGCTCTGAGTTTTTCATCCTGGTACCCAACAACAGTCAGGGCATAACGTTTACCACGGCGTCTCCAGACTCTCACGCCTGTCACGTGTGCTCAGTGTGAATTGCTCTCATATATGAAGAGAACAGGGCGCCAACAGCGAACCTGCCTTTTTCTGTGTTTCTGCCTATTTCTCTGGTGAATGCCGATCAAGCTGTGCGGTGGTTGGCTGTGAGTACATCAGGCCCTCACGCCATCCTCATGGAGTCTGCTTCTGACAGTTTTAAAACAAACATGGGCCAGGGGCATAGAGTAGGCGTGCCAGTTGCCCCCTCTGTAACTCCTAACCCCCCTACACCTTTAATCAGATCAAATCCATCTTCAAAGTCAGCCTCAGCTACAGAATTGTGAAGTTTCATGACTACATGTTGACAGGTTGTGAGGCTATCGCAATGACAAAATGTGCCCACAGGCAGAGAGACATATAAACACCTGGCAAAATACTCAAAACTGCCTCTGTGTAAGATCTCACTACAACAGGTGTCTCCATTTTGCCATGATGACACACACAAACACACACACACTCCCAAGGTGAAAGCAATACCAGCCCTGCTGTCTTTCTGGTGATTAAATGTGGTATATGGTTTCAAAAAGGTTTCATTTTAATAGCTGTTGAAGGCTCATAATGTTAAATTATGCAATATTTCACAAAGACGCAGAGATTAAAGACAAGTTAAAAAAAAATGAATATAAATTTGTGTTAATCATCTCATGACTCTCAGATTTATTTTGTGACCTTTTGGAAGCTCCCTCCTCCCCAGATCTGAAACACTGGACTAAAAAAAAAAGTAAAAGAACTGAGTACTTCCTCCCAGCTGGTTATATTTCAGAAATTATGTTCTTGACAAATGTTTCACCACTGCACCCGTGTTGTTATTATTCTTATTAGTCCATGTGGGGTTGATGTCTGTATGAGCATGACACGAAAACGTTACATAGCACAGCACAACACAACACAACATAACAATGATGGTCTCACACGGTCCCATTTCCCAAGTTGGCATGTCGTTCTTCTGACTTCATTGTGTTCATCAGCTTTGATGCGACAAAGACAACACATTCTCACTCTGACCTCGTCACATATTGACGTCTGGTCGTGGATCTTCCACGTCCAGATACAACGTGCAAGGTACCCTGGGTGCGCTGGTTGTTGACGTTCTGGGACGCCATGTCAAGTTCTGCCTGTTACATGCATTGACTTCTTTCAAGATACACTTTCGTTTTCACAGGAAATTTAACATTTACATACAGTCTCTTTCAAAATAAAACACCACAAACTGAAGTTTTTTAATGCACATGCTTGGGTTTAGGAAAAAATAAAAAACAGCGATTAGCTTTATAATCTTACCGGATGTGAACACCACCATCCACAACCTCTCCCACCGACCCTACTCGGACTTTTGGTGCCGTAACTTCCATTCCTGTCCCGCTGCATTTCCCCCGATGCTGCCAATTGCCGTTAAACTTTAACACTGACCAGCCACGTGCCATACTGATGTTAACGGACAGCTTGTTTCATCTGTGTCCGACGCTGGACGTCACTGCCAAGCGCCGGAATTCGCCGACTTCTGAGTGAGACCAAGTTGATCAAGAACATATGTTGTATTTTATTGCTCAGAACAATTAAACAACATGTTGACAACAGTTTGAAGCTTTATTTCACAAAGTGATTTTGTTCCAGACTTCAACCACACCAGTACGTCCCCTAAACCTACTAAAATATCCTTTACCTGACTAATGCTGATAAATAAGTAACCTAGTTCCCTCTATGCGGAAGACAACTACCTGTTACAACCTAATACCATATTACACGTGATCAAGAAAATGAATGCAATATATGAATTAATAAAAAAGCAACTGAACATTCACTTTCATCCACCATGTTTCTGGGTAACATGATGTTACCTCAGCAAGTAGTGTAGAAATAGTATATTCTGACTTGAGCGCACGTTCACATAAATTTTCTCAGTCAGGATCTTATTTTTCCAATTATTCCAAAATCCACCTGAATGCAGCGTTAATCTGCAAAGTAACTGCCAAGAAGCACAAACAGCCGTCAGATAAATGTCATGGATTAAATGATACGATATATGTCGCTTCAATGTTGTACAGTACTTGAGTAAAGGTACTTAGTTACTAGTCCGAGAAGCCAGCTCTCCAGATCGTCGGTCGGGGTTCATGTAACAAAACACTGCACAGTGTACACACAGCTGGCAGAGCAGAATGTGAGGGCGACGGTGTATGAAAGACCTGGCTCAGGCTGATGTTTGTGCTGGCTTTGCTCCTCGGGTCTGACTCATGCATACACACACACATGCACGCACACACACACATGCTCACAGACGACTGTAAAAGAAGCTGTTAGTGAGCCGAGGCGGCGCCATCTGCAGCTGTCATTAGGGCGGGTGTGAATGCAGATTCATGGGTGAAGCTATTCGACAGCCTGGCCGCAATAAAGATGAGGAAGATAAACAGGGTTAAGATGCACATTAATCTTTTTTTGATTTGGATAAGCGGCTTGGCGTGTGTGTGCGGAGACAGAGCAAGAACAAGCGCGCCGTTCGCCTGCAGCCTCTTATGTTTATGTGTGTGAGATAAAGACAGACAGTAATTCTGGAAGGAAAAGAGACAGAGCAGCTTCGGGGTTAAGTAAGAGACTGTCAGGCGTAAGATGATGCTAAAACCCCCTTGTTGCTTTTCATAATCTTCTTGAACTTTGGCAGCGTCATTAGGAGATAATGCAGGATAATACCAGAGATCCCCATCGATTGGCCATGCCTGCCAGATGAGCCCGATATCGACCCAACAACAAGGTTATGATGAGCAGTCTTCCATGCCTCTAATTTATCTGCTTATCTCAAAGTTCCAAGAATCAGGACAAATCTGGAGTATAAATAGCGCACTTTTTAAGCTGTTTCATTGGTTATCATGAGAAAGTTTTGCAACAGAGATCCTGTGAGCTTCGTGGACACTCCACTCCAAAGTGCACGCTGGTCCTCAGAGCCAAACGTTTCAGGGCTCAGGACATAATGTCAGCGATTGTTAGCATTATCGCTCCAAGTAACAAATCTGTTAACTTCCGCACAGCAACAGAGGACAGCTGAAGGTCACTTTAAGCTGTGAATTTAAGAGAGACTCCCCGGTAAGCAGCCTTAATGAGCAGCGTCCTTGGAACTCACCGAGCTGAGCGAAAAACATCACTCAGCCAGCCAGAACAGAGGAAGAGGATGTAAAAGAGATGCTATATTCAGTGTGATTGATTGTCGGCAGAAAACAGAACCCGGCAGTGTGGCTTCTTCCGGTGTTTCGGAATAATAATGATATGAGTGAGTCACATATCAAAGGAGATGAGAGAAAGAAAAGGGAGGAAGAGTGAGGCAGGGAGGAAGAGAGAGAGAGAGGAGGTTGTGTTTTTACAGGAGACAGAGCTGTGAGGCAGTGAAACCATCCATTGATAAGAGAGGACTCTCATATTCAGCTCATCAGAGGAAGTTCAGGTGAAGTGAAGGTCTCGGAGGTTAGACAGTACAACAGTAGGCGTATTCACAAACTGTCTGCTGCCAAAACAGAAGCTCTCTCTTTCTTTCTCCTTCCCCTTTCGCCCTCTTCCCTCCCTCCTCTTACCTTTGATCCCTCTCACCTATCCCTCCTTCCGCTCCCTCTCTTCCTCCCACTCCTTTTTCGCTCGTGCTGCTGAGGGATTTGCCCTTGGCGACCCGCTCTGTTGCTCAAACTCCATGCAGCAGATTTTAAAATGTATAAAAAGCAAGAGCAAAAATTTTTATTCCTGTTATTGATATCTTGGTCTTGGAGAAAGTGTTTTACCTAATCCGAAGAGATTTGGAAACACATCTCAACATATGAAGGTCAGAGAGGCGCGGATTCTTCTCCGGCTACAGATTCAGCAGCTCAGAGCAAAAAGCTGAATCTCTCCTGTGCGGAGGAACATGATGATAGCCAGAGAGGACACTTTTGAACGGCAAGGGGAAAACTGAATTTTCAGGAATGTAGCAAACCTTTAACAATCCCGTTGATACAATCATTCTGCGCAAATACATGTGTGGAACTCGGAGGACTGCTGCCCTTGGCTAGATTACTGTGTTTCTTTTTCAGCACTTAATCATTTCAAACTGTAGGCCTTCCAGTTGCCCCTAGTTTTGAACTTGGATGAATGTTGAAAAGGTTTGAAAACTTTCAAGGTTTTTCTTTTTGAAAGCAGCAGAGGTTGTACTTTCATTAAGTTGCAGCCTCTGTGTGGATAGCTGTGGTTTTAGTTTCAATAAAGTGTAGCAAAACTTGTGAATCTCAACCCACACCAGACAGACAGACAGACAGGGAGCTACAAGCAGCCATTAAGGGTAAAAAGTCCAACATGTGCTTTTATGCAGAGACTTTGATGAGAAAATCTCACATCTGTGCATTTGGTATGAAGATGTAACCAGGAGGCTGTTAGCGTAGCTTAGCATAAAGACTAGAAACAGGGGGAAACAGCTAGCCTGCAGTCCAACTAACCCGGTCTCACTCTGAATCCTCAAAATCCAGCGCCTGGGCAGTGACTTGCAGCGTCGGACAATGAGGAAAACAAGGTCCTTTAACATCGGCATGATATACGGCTGGTTGCCTTTACAGTTTAATGGTGCTCGGCAGCGTCAGAAGGCTCTTTGGCCCCTCTCCAGTGTCCCTAAAATAAATAATGCTATAAATAATAACACCAAACAATCATAAATATCATCCTGTAGAGAAGCCACCTTGTGGAAAAACATATAAATGGATGCTCATTTAGACTACAAGTACAGGCTCTAATATGTTTTGTGGCTCCACACAGATTTTTGTTTTAATTATTTTTGGTAAAAAATGGCTCTTTTGATAGTAAAGGTTGCTGACCCTGACGTAGAGTACCATAGTTTGACGTGTAGGTCCAATAACCAAGCATCTGTATTTGATAAGTTGGGAGTGAGAACGTTCGGGCTGGTACAGCTGGTGTATTTCGTTATCTTTGGACAGAGCCAGGCTCACTGTTGCCCCTGGTTTTCAGTCTGTATGCTAAGCTAAGCTACAATGCCTCGTGAATGCACTCACCACCTTCCTTGCTGTTTTTCCTTTTTTTTTGTTGTTGCATTATAACCTGTAATTTAAAGCAGCAATAAGCTAAATTCATCATTTCTAGATTGAAGGAATCAAAAAATTGCTATGTGAAGAACTAGCGGTGTAATTTCATCTGGAGTATAGCATGACCTCACACACCCTCTCTCTGTGTTGATTTCCAGTCCATTGGTTACAAGCCGGTCCGGCTGCGCATTCATGTACGTTCATGTGAATCCCCCTGGCGGAGAAGAAAAGGGACGTTAGCACTAGTCGGCTGCCATGCCAATGTTCCAACTCTTCTCCGTGAGACCATGAGCCTGGCGGGCTTTGTTTTGGTCTACAGGCAGTGCACAACAGCAAACCTAGTGGTGAAAGGATTTCGCATTTTGCCCCTTTAAATGGATTTTTATTGTATTTTTTTTGTAAAGGACCTACACAAATTGGCAAAGTGGGGGTGTCGATAGCATAGTGGATAGTGCTGGCACCCATGTGCAGAGGCATTGCCTTGCTGCAGCGGTCGCAGGTTCAGCTCCGGCTCTGTCTTGCAGCCCTTTTGCTGCGTGTCAGTCCTCTCGCTCTGTCTCCCCATTTCACTCACTCACTCTGTCCCTTACAGGCAAAAAGCCCACAAAAAAATCTTTAAAAAAAGAAAATTGGTAAAGTGAAATAAAAAACAAACCTTGTTGACAAAAATTAAAAAAACTGAAAAGTGGTATGTGCACATGTGTTTGCTATGATAGCCCTAACTAAAGCCTGGTGCGACCCATTGACTTCAGAAGTCACATAATTAGTTAAAGTCCACCTGTGTGCAGTCACATGATCTCAGTACATACACACACCTGTTGTGAAGAGACTGCAACACCACCAAGCAAGTGGCACCATGAAGGCTGAGGGGCTTTACAAACACCTCAGAGATAAAAAGTTCTGGGGAATTACAGATCATTGTTAGGTTGTAAAAAATACTTTGAAACTTTTAAAATCCCTCTGAGCACCATTAAATCCATTAGAGCAAAAAGGGAAAAAAATTGTGGCACCACAACAAAGCTGCCAAAAAAAAAAGAGGCCCACCCACCAGAAGTCACCGACCAGGCAAGAAGAGCATTAATGAGAGAGACCAAAGATAACTATAGGAGCAGGAAAGCTCCACAGTATCTGGAGTATCTGTCCACACACTCCTCTGAGCTGGGCTTTATGGAGGAGCAGACAGAAAGTTCAAAATTAGTCTCATCTGACCAAAGTACCATTTTCCAAATGTTTGGAAAGTCTCCCACATGCCAAACTCCAAACATGTTCTTACTTCTTTCTTTAAGCAAAGCTGTTTTGCCCAGCTCAGTGAAGCGTACGGCTCAGTGTTAGTCCTCTGGACAGATACTGCAGTCTCTTTCCTGATCTCTCCTGAACTTTGGGGGAATCCTCTCATATAACTCTCTAATAAATAATAAGTATTTATAAGTAATAAATAAAATCAGGGTATTTCCCAAAATGCCCATAACTTGTCAGATTGTTCATAATTAATTAGAAGTTTTTTGCTTTAACTTATTATGATGAGGTATATGTTAATGGCACAGTGAAATGACCATAGAATAATGTCACCATAAGTGTTTAGCCTGATTCCCTATAAGATTTGCTTTTACTTTGCAACTCTGTCTGCCAACGCATATGATCTTCCAGGAAAATGAAGTCTCGATTTAAGGCACAAAGGAAGTGTGTCAACCATTGTGTAACCAAAACAGGAAGAGGACAGAACTGTTTTCAGGTTGTCTTACTACTTGGAAACACTGTGGGGGTCAAGTTGAAAAGTTTTGTGTTTCCACTTTAAGAGTAGAGAGCCTTATGAGCGCTGACAAAACGGCCAAAAAATGAAGCCAACACAGAAGTCCTAAAACTGCAGTTCCTTGAATGGCCACTTGAGGCTGGCTCCAGAAGTGAATCAGTCTCTATAGACCCGCCTGTTAAAGTGCCCAACGTTACAGCAGAATTAAACATGTTCACAACCTGGTTTTGGTCTTAATAATTAATTTCAACATTCATGACAACTGTACGGGGGTGAATATTTCTATAAATCTTCCATTTACATTTTTATCGAGGCTCAAAGTTTTGCATCATTGGAATAGTGGTCGCTTTGAGTGACAAACTGACTGCGAGACGTCACTACAGTCAGATCCACCTCTTGCTCCACCAAAGCTCCAAGCTGTCACTGAAATACGGTCACTTCTAGCTGCAAAACACCAAGATGGCACCGACAGAAATGTCGGACTCGAGGCTTCAAAAAGGGGTTTGCATAATTTTATCTCCTGGATATTATATTATTTCACCTCCTTTATCCCTTTTAACTTTTACTATCTCTACGTGAAGAAAAAATGCTGCACAAATAAAGTTCTTCTTAGTATAATTTGAACATTAATCCCTCGTGGTAGAGTAAATAGTCACCATAGCAATCACCAATACATGCTGCTACAAACACAAATGTCACATTTGCCTAAAAAGAAAACGAACAAATAAAATAATTAACAAAACCAACGTGTGTCATCGCTATAATTAAAAGGAGGGTTTAGTCACATACTCGCTAAATAAACTAAATGAACTTTGCACGAATAATCACAAACAAATACAGGTAACGGATCCAAACAAGGGTTTCCTTTAATGATCATTTGTCTTGTAAAGAATATAATACAATGACAGGACCGGAATTCATAAGAACATACATCAATAAATATGGATAAATACTCATGGACCACACTCACACAGCCGTCACAGGCAGGCTCAGTCGCAGTTATATTGTCTGTGTGCTCACAGTTAGCTGCAGACTGAAGTGTTGTGCAGGGAACAGAGCCAAAGAAGTGATGTGGGTTTTTTTTTACTGCAGGGTAAAAGTATCACCTCGCTTCTGGCTCACCTGCAGACCAGAGCGTCTCTGGTTTTGTGATGCAGCAGTTTAAAGCAGCAGCAGTGTGTGTGTGTGTGTGTGTGTGTGTGTGTATGAGCAGAAGTGAGAAATTGCGAGAGGGGGAGCTGGGCTTTGGATCCACTGAGGCTGTGTGAATATGGTCCATGGAGAGGCTAAGCAACAAACACACCCAGAGTCTAAATGGATTTTTTTTTTTTAAAAAAAGAAAAGAGAAAAACCTCAGAGTATTTACATCACAGAGGAGAAGTGTTTGTCATTGATTCCTGCTCTGCGTTTGTCTCTTTCATTTCTCATTCTCTCACTCTAACATCTCCCCATTCATGCATCCCAACAGAATGCAGCTGGTTTTGTCAACGATGATAAATTGTCTCAACTCATTATCAGACAGAGACGCCATGTCGTACAAACACCACCGGGGGTGTTCCTGTGCATTATATACTGAGCAGTGAAGAAGTGATGCAGCAGACCACAGGTGGAAAGGAGTGTTGAAAAGTCTAATGAGCAGAAGATAATGATGCAAATTATGCAGAGGCAGCAGTGAGCTATGACAGTCTGCTTTCTGTGTCATTTAGAAAACATCCAGCGGTCAGTCGATGCTATTGCGCCGTCGATGCCATCGACAGACTTAATAGGAGCCCAGGACAGACGGCCTAATCGTGAAATCAATAGTCTGTCTGTGTGTGACTGAGGACAACAGCCTCTACTGCTCTTATCAGGTTGTCATTGCGGACGAGCGCTGTGTCGAAATGCCTCAGGTTTACAGTCACGGACAGTTGTGACAGTACATGAAGGGACTCAGTTATCTCTCACACGGTTTGCAACCAGGCCACACGTACAGAGAGAACTGTTCATCTGTCGCTCACCTCTCTTGACAGTATATATGGAACACAAAGGGATGAATGGAGCCTGGTTGTTAGCGTATTTGGCTAACTAGCTCAGGAGTAACCTCCCATTCCTGCCATACCACATTATTATGAGGGATCAAAGGTTATGTAAAAAAAAAAAAAAAAAAAGAAAAAAAAAAAGGGCAATTCCCAACTTGAGCATCCACTGCGATAGGCTACACTCCAGCAACTCTGAACATTACGTTTGCCAAACACAGTAGTCCTCATCTTAAAAACCATTCCTTTTGTAGGCTAATGAAACATAAGCCTTGTTTCAAGCAAACACTTTCAATATGGTACCTTTGAACCAACAGTAACCCTTCAGACATGGTATCTAGACCCTAACGTTTCCGATGCAAACCGCACTCTTGAATGTGGACGGGGTTGTTGTCACTCACTGCTCCGTCCAGCACTCACTGTGTTTCCTCCTTTATCAGTCTGCACCTCGTTTATCGTCACAGAACGAGGCTGCACGCCGACATTTTCAGAGCAAAATACAACAGGCTGCAGTGAGAGTCTCTCTCCATGGGATATTTAAAAATAGCAGGTTTTTGCATTTAGTCCTTCTCAGGCAAGCTCAGGGGTTTAGTGTTGCTGTAGCCCACAGGAGTGACGCTCTGCAATGCTTTGTTTTTTCTCTCTGAGTGAGGATTAGAATATATGCAGATCACATAATCTGGTTGAAATTAATATATATTTCTAATAGCTTGAAGATTCACTCATTACTAAAACTCGATGTCATCCAAGAGAGACGATAAAAACTAACGGAATGGTCAAAGTTGAAATGTAAGGTGTGTTGAGAGATTCAAGTCCTCACCTCATGCATTGAGTAACATTGCAAGTTAACGTTCCACCTTAAAAGTTGCCGTCAGTCGGCCCAGTGAAGGAAGTTTTTCTCTCTCAGACTCCAGCTGCTGTGAGAGGCAGCAAAACATCCTTTAATTTAATACTTACAGTTTACTAATAAAACTCTCCACAGTATGAACAGTGGTTACATGAGCCTCAAAACCAGACACAACTCAGCCCTGAGCAGAGTGACCATCCTCTATTGACCAATCAACAGACTGGGGACCAAACATGGGGACATTACGGGACGGTTCCATTGGTACCATCCACAACTTTTCACAGTGGAAACGGGGCTTAAAGTAAAGATAACACACTAATTCTTAACTTCAAGTGATCATACACTAATGAAAACATTCTCATCATATAGTTATATTACATTCCTGCCAATATATCCGCCACACTGGACCTTTAAGACACTTTAACATGGCTTTTGGTTTTAAAACAAGTCAGCAGGAAACTTTAACAGCGTAATTAGCTAGGTAGCTACAGCTGGTAAAATCTTCTAGCCACGGTCGTCAAATCTTCTGCAAAATTCAGTGACAGTCGAATATGTGCTGTGCAAGAACTTAAAGTCTGACAGGCAGAGCAACAGCAGCTAATGGGGCTTAGTAAACAGTCAGCTGCTACTCTTGTTGTTAATATTAGAAACTTGTTTATACGCCTCGTAGGTTCTTGGTATTAACTTTGAGGAGGTCTAATTAGCTCTTTTTTGTTGCTCTATTATGTCTAATTTCTAATTTGGATATTAGGTCTGACTTCTTTAATCCCCTTTCACTTCTTTTCTTCTCACCTTGACAGTTTTTATTTGTTATAATGTTTGTTTTCTGGGGGTGAAAAGAAAATTATATCGCTGTGTATGAATGCTGCTGCTACCACCTGCTGCTGCTTTTGAGACACAAGGCGAAGACAATTTCCTCTGACTTTGTTTGTATCACTCCTGTCACACTGATTCAACCAGTCACACACTTCCTCACAACCAGCACAACATATACAACTAATTTAAACAAGCTGTGCTCTCGCTGCCACTGTTCAGACAGAGTAAAATCAAACAGTCACAGCTACAAGCACACCGAAACGTCGAGATGCGCTCGCCTCATCCCACCCTTATCTCATCTCCGCTGAGCTCAGAAGACAGAGAGTGAGGGGAATGACTCGGTCACAATTAGGATATGTGGCTGTGCCGCCTCTGAAGATGTTCAGTGGTTCGCGCGCTGCTCTCCCCTCAGGCGTGGTGCTCGCTGCTGAGCCAAGACACAGCTGGCGGCAACCTCTGTTAAATCACTCATCTTCACAATTAAGACTCGCAATAATAAGGGTTCATTTCTGTCTATCTGCTCGCCCTCAGGGCTTCTGTGAGAAAGACCAATGAGGAGAGGCGACAGGGGGTGAGGAGAGGAGATGAAAAGAGGGAGTTAAAGGCAAAGAATGAGGCAAACACTTCAGAGAGTGAGGGTCAAAGTGTTTGAAATATGAAGAGAAAAAAAAAGTGTGTGAAAATGTGCATTTTTCCGTGAATTCAATAGTTAAAAGCGTTGAGTTTGAGAGCGTCAGAGGGAAGCTGTGAAAAAGTTTGGCACCTTCGCAAGAAAGCGAGACCGAGCTATAACGTATCCAGAGGACGGTCCGAAAGCAAGCTGTCCCCTTACAAGGATGACACACACACACACACACACACACACACACACACACACACACATAGCCCAGGGGGCTATTTTATTTTAGGCTGCTTGGTAAAAGTTTGATGAAAAACCAGAGCATTATCAGCGGAAATCAATTCAAACCAGGGATGTCAGTTTTGGTTGATTCTGCTTTCGACGGCCCGACACCATTAACCGTTACTAACCTTTTATATTCTACGAAAAAATGCAAAATGTGAAATGATAGAGGTCAAACTCCGTGTTCAGGGGAGTGTAACATCTCATGCAGTTGTCCAATAGGGCAAATGAGAAATAAATGTGGTGTCTAATGTAAGGTCACATGAAAATAAACTGTGTAATGGATCTCTGAAGTGGAGCTTCTCCAGCTGAGCTGCTTGTGCACATCGGTCTCACCACTGAGCATTAAACAGAACTGATTGGAAAACTCTGAAATACTGGATATTACAGAGGTTAACTCTCGGGTTACTGATGTCGTATAACACTTAAGTGGGATTTATACTTCTGCGTGGGCTACTCCGTCTACGCCGTAACCTACACTACACCTCCACAGAATTGTAAGTACACCTCACAGTGACACAGACCTCCTGTTTATTTTTGTAAGCTAAAAACCATGGAACAGTGGAAACGAAGCTTTTATTTACTTTATCACTGATAAGGAACAATAAATAGTGAAGACAATAAAGCCTCCACAAAATAGCATTTTAAGCCTTGTACATGATTTATCCTTACTTCATATAAGTAGAGGAAATCCCTAGGCTAATTTATACAATGTAAAATGCCATTGGCTTGTGCTAATAACGTTAGCATGTTATATTTGTTTGGAAAATGTGTTTAGTATGAGACAGTTTTTTGTCAGTGAACCTTGTGAGTTGTAATGGAGCTGAATTTTGTAACGTTACCTCTGTTAAATGTTGCTGTTGTTCCTGGCTTCATATGAGTAGAGGAAAAGTCTGCTAGCCACTAGGCTAATTTATATTATGTAAAATGCCATAGGCTTGTGCTAATAACATTAGCATGTTGTATTTGTTTGGAAAATGTGTTTAGTATGGGACAGTTGTTTGTCAGTGAACCTTGTGAGCTGTAATGGAGCCAAATGTACCGATACCTTTGTTAAATGCTGCCATTGTCCCTGGCTTAATATGAGTAGAGGAAAAGTCCACTAGCTGCTAGGCTAATTTATACAATGTAAAATGCCATAGGCTTGTGCTAAAAACGTTAGCGTGTTGTATTTGTGGGGAAAATGTGTCCAGATAAAGACAAGTGTTTGTCTGTGAATGCTGCGAGTTATAGTGAAGCTGATTTGTGTACTTGTGTTTGAAATTGTCTCTATTAAGCCATGTTTAATGTGTGTTTAATGTGTGTTTAATGTGTGTTTTGAATCAACCAAACTTTACAGCACTTCACAGAAACCCAGCCGCCAACTAGTGTTTTGGAAGTTTTGGAACTGCAGAGTGACACAGACACACCACCGCACAATTATAAATGCTGATGCACATTAAATATCTCTGGAATTACTTTCTCACTTGTATCTCATGGGTGTGATGGTGAAGATGGAGCTGATGGAGGATCCAGGGCACACAGGACCAGCAGCTTCTCTCTTCTCCTTTGTCGTACCAATCAGAGGCTGTGTTCCTAAATATTTTTCTGAGGCTGTGTTTCCTTAGTGACTTCTCTTAACGACTGTCTGTCTGTGGCTATCAGGAGAGTAATGTTAACGGGCAAGTGGCTGAGATGGGCCCGATTGTGATAATCCCCTCCCAGAAGTTGGATGATGGTGCTGCCCGTGTGACACAGTGGGTTTCACTCGAGCTGTTCGCTGCGGTTTACCTTTGATATTTAATTCAAATTGACTCAGAAAATAAGTTTAATATAGATCTATGGTGTTTTTGTGATAGGCCTAAAAATCTCTGAAGTGAGGAAAAGGGGATAAGGAAACACAGAACAGTGGATTAAACATCAGATTACTTTTTTAAACCTCAACACAAACTGAAGCGTTAGTATGCATTTTAACTCGTCTTAATTAATCTAATTTTGTCCAATCCTGTCTCCTCGCGCTCTCTGCTCTGCGCGCCCGAAAATTCAGTTGCTCACTTCATCGCTTCTTCAAAAGTTTTTAACTCCTGTCACACAGCTGAGCCTTTACACAGCTGTAATTACACTGTCTCTGGGCATCAACTCTGATCTGAATTACAGTGCGAGGGGCTTCTGTCTGCCCTTTCATTCAACCACCCGTGCTCAATCCATTTTCCCGGACAGACAGAAAAAAAAAGCTGTGTTGCAGCCTGACATCGAAGAAACGACAGGGGTTTGACGGCTGTGACAGTTCTCTGGGTCTCCTGCCCGTCACCCTAAACCCTCCACTGGCTGTCCGTCAACCTAACCCCTCCCTTGTCATCACAGCTCCGCCGTTCTGCAGATAATGCAACTTGTTAATTAGGCATGCAGTAGATTAATTAAACTGATACAAAGGTGTAGGTTCACTTGTCTTCACCGTGCGGAGGAGTGTTGTCATTGCCAAGGTGAGAGGAGACAAACAAAGGCAGAGAATTAATGTGCACAGGATGGATTTTCTTACCTCCTGTGACTTTATATAACCTGATCCTGCTTTAGTGTTCTTTTTACAAGATACGTGAGAGGCGGCTGAAGACACCGACAGTCCTCTTTCACCAATAAAGAGCTGGTTAAACTGAATTTAGGTCCTCCACCACTTTTCTATTGTAAACAGACAGTGACAGTGAAAAGAATGTGGAGTGAGGAAGATAAATGAAAAGCACTAAAGTGAAAGGCGGTGAAGGGAAAAGGGAAGAACAAGAGGGAGAAACATAAAGGATAAAAGTGCTGGAGTCAGTGTTTGGGACATAATCCCAGAAGCTCCAACCTCAAGTGCTGGCTTTAAAAAACACCAATTTAACCCGGCAGTAAAAGTGGAGGAAAGAGAGCAAAGCGCTTGTTCTATCCGTCTCAATCCTCTCTTTAAAGCAGGACACGCGGCAGGAGCGAGCAAAGGTGTGAGCGGCTCTGAGACTCGGTGTGCCCCAGAAATGGGAAGCCTTAATCTCTGCTGACCCTCTCTATCATCATCCTCTGGGACTGCAGCCACTGTCAACATCCTCAATCATCAACACACAAACACACACACACACTGAGATGAGAGAGTTCTCAACATCTCCGTGTCTTCTGCCTCGCAGGATATTCATCATCACACCCTGTGTACACAGCTTTGATTCATGATCCAACAGTCATCAAAATTAGGCTTTAGTCCTCATGCCTGTTCCCCAACTCATCCTGGTTTAGAGGGCTGGTTTTATCAGCAGAGAGCTGTAGATTTGTCAGATTAACAATCGATCAGATAACAATTTGTAGGCGATGCTTGTAGAGACAAGCCCACAGAGAACACAACTATGTAGTTCCCCTCAGCTTGATGCTGTGTTTTAGCCTCTTTCATCTGTCTTACATTTGTTAGGTGTCCGACACTAAGTGAATGCTAATGTTGCTCAATACCCGCTGTGTTACCAAATTTTGGACGCATGTGGCGCTGATTTGCTTTTCCTTTGTCAGTTTTAACATGCCAGACCACGCCGAGCTGCACTGGAGATGCTCCTTCTCCAGAGAAGGGCCAAAAGCGCGCCTGACTGTCTACAAGCGGGGAGCGGTAGCATCTTGCCCAGTGCAGCCAAACTCTGACAACCCCCTTGCTCCCCGCTCAACAGCATGCGTGTGAGACTCAACTCACGTCTGTCTGTGCTGGACACCAGAGAGACAGATGTTTTTAGAAGTCTCCGTGTGTTCGGCTCTCAGTACTTTTGTCACTGAACTGAATCTCTGTGGTTGCTGCTTCACAATAAAAGCGTCTACATACCAAAATAACAGGGGACTTTTATTGTGACGAATCTACAGGAAATTAAATGTATTTATCACAGGATTAGTCATTTGTTAGCTGCTTTTCTTCCATAAAAACAAAGCTACTAGCGCAAGGAGGAAGAGTATACGCAGAAACTGTCACAGAGAGATGTTAGATGAAGAGCTCTAAACAATTCATCAACAACAGCTAAGCTTCTTTAACCTGCCCTGTTGTAATGGAGAAGCAAATCCCTGCTGCAGTAGGACGACGGGCCAAGTTGAATGAAACCAAGCCAAGCCAAGCCAGGACATGAGTGTGGAAGAAGGGTAAAAGTAGCCCAAAAAGGTTCAGTGGGTAGCTTTTATTAAAAAACATAACTTTTACAAGAATCCACTGCACCTGAACACTCAGACATTCAGAGTTAGCAGGAGTCTCAACTCAACTCAGTGTTAATCAGTGCTCGTGCACACGCTGCGCCAGCCTCCTCCTTCCCACACATGCTCTCACTCGTTTAAGCTTCATATCTTCAGTCGGCTTCTGGAGGAGCTTTGCTAACACAATGCCTCAGAAACAACCACCAGCATTAAAGAAACTGCCCCATCCCTCCTTTGCCAACAACAGCGGACAAGTACACAAAGGACGACCTGTAACGAAAAGCTTGCTTTCACTTTCACAGAAGAAGGTCATTGCTCGTCTTCTATTTCCTTGTATTTGCTGTGGACGCTGTTGTTGGCAGCGCAGTGTGTGCACGAGCAGTGACTGACACTGCGTTACAGATTCTTCCTGCCTCTGATTGGTTGTTTTCATTCAGGTGCAGAGTATTCTTGCAAACGGAAGCTATAGACGCCTGATACTGGGGCTTATACAGGTATCATAGGAACTATGCACTTTTTTGCAGTGTTTATTACAAATTTATGAGTAGAAAAACTTGACACACAGTGCTGAGATGCATCTCAAATTGCTCTTCAGGTTTCCAGCTTTCAGGTGATATATATCACTACTGTGTGGCACATACTGCTGACCTGCTATCTCCCCCCAAAAAGCTCCCTTGCCCCCGCCAAAAAAAAACCAAAACCCTGCAAAAATGGGTCTACAGTATGTGGGTCTCAGAGGGTTAACTGTAGGCTGCAATTTTGTCTCAACTTTGTTAAGCTCATAAAGTAAATTTCATTTGACTCCCAACCAAAACACTGTGGTAAGAATTGCATCACCTTCTTAATATGGACCTCAAAACTGTTTTGACATGCAAAATTATGGAATTTTATTAAACCTGTGATTAAAAAAGTGTGATTAATTACTTAATCTTAAGTATTGAAATCCAGCGATTAAAAATGTAATCTTTTGACAGCCCCAATTTAAACAAACAGAACTTCTTGGTTTCAGACAGACTGACTTCATGGTGAAGATAAATGACTGCTGACAGAGACAGATTGGGAACGGATTATCTCACCACCAACGCAGAACCAACTTAAAGAAAGTTTTAAAAGGCTGAAAGTAAAATAATGAAAAAAAAAAAAGGACATATGTGTTTTTTGTGTACCCAAACTCTGCGCATGAACTTGTCATATCTTGTGCTTGTTGTGAAATATGAGGGGGCTACTGGATAGATAACCTGCTCCGTCTCTCTCTGTATCTCTCACGCCTGGGTGACAGTGTAATTTCTCCTCATCAAACCAAAGATGCAAAACTCTGCTGATGAGTGAGAAGAACTTGGCCCTGCTGCATCACCTTCATTAATTCACAGCACACCCATTCTCACAGCGACACAAATTATGAGAAAAGGCAAAACAGATCGCGGGATTGCTGAGCTGAGCTGAGACAAACTGACATCAAAGATTGTGATTAACCCTTGAGAATGACAGGGATGGATGTCTGACACAACAAGAGCGGGCTGAGATTGTTCCGACACTTCAGAGAAATGACTGATGTGGAATAAGATGCGATGAAACTGAATTGAGATGCGTTTTTCCATTTTCCTCCGGGGGTTTTTAGCATCTGATCTAAAGTAACTGTCTCACACTGACAAGAAGATACAACGCTAACAATCAAATAATTCAATTACAACTGCCTCTGATTCAAAGAAAATCACTTAAATCTGTTTCAGAATAACTCGCTTTAAGTCAAGTACAATGTCTTACAAAGAGCAAAACCAAAAGCAGCGGAGTCAAGAAATTAACACTTGTAGAAAATAATGTGTGTTCAACAGACAAAAGGCTCAAAGTCAACAACACGGATGTCTTCCTTGACTCGTCTGATTTTGTTACGGCATTTTCAGTGATGTCGTTCCTATTTATAGTTTGTACTAAACCACTTCTCCCCGAAGAATGTTCGGTGTGGATCTCAAAGGTAATTTTTTTTTTTTTCCAAAAACAGGTCAGCGTAGCCCCATGTTTCAGGTCATCGTTGAGCTCGGAGGGGGAGTAACTGGGTCGAGTTAGAGGGTCGGTGAGAGACAAGACGAGAAAGGAAAACAGAGAGAGGAAAGTAAAAAGAGTACAAAGGGATTTGTTGTTGTCCCGGTGACGCCTGGCAGCACTTGGGCAGGCCTCAGAGTTGACTATGATACAGGCTGACTCGGAGAGCCAGGGGTGGAGCAAAGGGCAGGGCAGGGCAGTGCAGTGCAGGGAGGGGAGGGGAGGAGGGGGGGCTTGGGCAGAGAGTTTTGAGCTGGAAGGTGTGAAAGAGTGTTTGGGGAAATGGAGGCGAGGAGAGGAAGGGACGACAGGGAGACAGGCAAACCGCAGTTGGCAGCAGAAGAGAAAAAGGAAAGGGGGTGGGTGGGTTGGTTTTTTTTTTTGGTTCAGACGTGGGCGCGGTTGTGGCCCAGCTCTCCTCCGTGGTGGCCTCCCTCTCTGTGGCCGTGCCTCTTGTGCTTCCTGCGCTCCCTCCTGCCCTTGTGGTGGTGGCGCCGGTAGCGGTGGGCTCGTCGGGCTGGTGGAGCAAACAGAGCGGAATAGAGAGACGGTGAGATAAAAGAAAAAAAGGGCAGGCGATTTATTAAAGAGGCCGGTCAGAAAGAGCGGAAAACTGATGTAAGAGGAAGATGAATCACTGACAAGCATCAGAAGCATTCAGACAGATAGTCGGAGGGAGGTGAAAGCAGGTAAGAGACCAGAGAAAATGGGATCAAAAAGCAGGAAGGTCAAAACTGCGTGTTCTCTGTAGAAGGTTTAGCTGTTTCCACCACGCTGAGGGAATCTGTTTTATCTCACACACAGTACACTGGGCGCCTTTAGCAAGAGCACACTGAGCTAGCCACCCACTCACAGCCTCAGTGTAAGCTCATTCCTGGGGTGTACTGCCAAATTAGGTTGCTCTGTCCCTTTCTGGATTTTGCCAACAAAGACATGTCATCTGCAATGAGTGATAACGACACCATAACTCTGGGCCATAAAAACAACTCTGTCCAAAGATAAAGAGTCGAAAGGAAAATATATATTTTTTTTATCACTTTCAACAGAAGCTACATTATTTTAGCATTTCATCATTACTGTCACATTGTGAGCTGAGAGAAATGAAATATAAGGCTCGGTTTGTAGAATATTTATATATATCAACCTTTTATATCTCCCCCTGAAGAAGAAAGAAATTATGCTGAAAAGTTACATTTATTCTGTCTATTCTGTCACAGTCAGAGTGAGTCCTTTAAAATCATTGTAGGAGTGATAATGTTTATTTTAAGGCTCAGAGGAGATAAGGTGTGTGAAGGCTGCATAATAAAAGGCTGTTATCACAGTGTGGCCCTGCTGGGCACAGGCCCAGGGGCCCAAAGTGTCAGGGACGTCCCTGGCCTTCACCGGCAAAATGTCACTCAAAGAAACAGGAAATCTTGGTATTTTTCAACCTGGACAGTGATTTCCCATGTCCTGTGTGTGTAGGCGACTAATGGAGACAACTGTAAAATTGGTCCGGCAGCAGCGAAAGAGACGGCAATGTAATCCCTACGGGCAACTGTGCACCGTCAATCTACGTCCACTAAAAGTGCTCCTTCTGCCACTGACAGGCTCAGATTGTTATTACAAATGTCTCAGAACACTACAAAAGGACACCACACAGCAATGAGATGTTTTTCCTCACCTGAAACTGGTCCTTTTGTTATTGTGACCAAGTCTCAAGGTGAAGTCTTACAAGAGTTGACTTGTTGCAGGAAAAGAATGAGGTGGAGAGAGGAGTGCCACTGAGAGTTTGTTGTGTTGTAGTACAGAATCGTGTTATCTAAAAGATTTTCACTGTCATGGCTGAATACCTTTCTGATTTATACAGTCTGTGAGATTTCAGAATGAGACTGCTCTTTCGGCAAGACTTGGTTACACACACAAACATACAGATCTAATCAGCAAATGGCAAGGACATTTCTCTGTAGGATGCTTTCTGTAACATTGTCACACAATTATAATAACCATCTGGGGCTGCCGGTTAAAAAAAACTCTTAAATGGATGTAAACTGTCAGTGCCAATTGTCCTGAATAGTTACAGTGCAGCTTGTTTCGCTGCTGCAGCGCTCTCGCTCAGTACTGGACCAATTTTAATAATTGTTGTCTTGAGTCGTCAATTAGACACAAAAAAATCACAAAAATATAAGATGGGTCCTGGCTCAAAAATAACAAAGTTTCTCTTTGCCACGTACTGACTAGGAAAAAATGAACATAAAGAGACACAAAAAGACCACAAAGAGATGCAAAGGGACTGCAAATACACACAAAATAGCTACAATGCTACAATGGGCAAAACAACCACAAAGAACTACAAGGGGACATAAATAGGACTACAAAGAGACACAAAATGACAAAAAGAGGCATGTAATTATTTCATTAAGCCACAATACAACTACAAAAACACACAAAACAACCAGAAAGAGGCACAAAACAACTACAAGGTGACACAAAAGGACTACAAAGAGACACAAAACAACTACAAGGTGACATAAAATGAAAAAAAAAAAAGGTACAAAAGGACTTCATTAAGACACAAAACAACTACAAAAGATGCAAAACAACCACAAAGAGACACAAAAGGACTACAAAGAGACATGAAACAAACACAAGGTGACACAAATTAACAAAAAAAGGCACAAAATGACTTCATTAAGACACAAAACGACTTCAAAAAGACGCAAAATGCCTACAAAGTGACACAAAGCGACAAAAAGGCACAAAATTACTAGAAAAAAAGATGCAAAACAACCACAAAGAGACACAAAAGGGCTACAAAGAGACACAAAACAATTACAAGGTGACACAAAACAACCATAAAGAGACAGAAAATGACAAAAAAAAGGCTCATAATTACTTCATTAAGACACAAAACAAGTAAAAAGAGACACAAAACAAACACAAGGTAACACAAAGTGACAAAAAGGCACAAAATGACCTCATTAAGACACAAAACGACTTCAAAAAGATGCAAAACAACCACAAAGAGACACACAATGACAAAAAGGCACAAAATTACTAGAAAAAAAAGACACAAAACAACCACATAGAGACACAAAACAACTACAAGGGGACACAAAATCTCAAACAAAAGGCACATAATTACTTCATTAAGACACGAAACAACTACAAAGAGACACAAAACAAACACAAGGTGACACAAAGCGACAAAAAAGGCACAAAATTACTTAATTAAGACACAAAACCACTAGGAAAAGATGCATAACAACTACAAGGAGACACAAAAGGACTACAAAGACACACAAAGCAAACACAAAGTGACACAAAATGACCAAAAAAAGGCACAAAACAACCACAGGGAGACACAAACGACCAATACTGTGATACAAAACTATCACAACGTCTGTGTGTCTTGTTCTTATGTAGGAAGGTAGTGGGGCCCTTTGCATATCTGTGCCCAGGGGCCCATTGTCTCATAATCTGCCCATGACTATTAGAATTGATTTTAGATCCTAAATTGCACCAAAATAAAAGGTGGCTTCAAATATGAATGAGCAATTTCCTAATGTCGCTGCAACTGTAAACCCCAATAAGAACAAATGTAAGAATATTTGCTGCACTCATACAAGTGTTTTACTCTTAATGCACATTAGCTCATGTATGATACGAAGTATAAAGGTCATATTTCACTTTCGGTTTTTAGCACACATCCTTTGTATTCAATAAACGGTTAACCAGTTGCAAAAAAAAAAAAACAGTTTTTAAAAGTCTGAAAAAAAAAAAAAAAACCCACCTCAAGCATAAAACACTTCAAAGGAGACCCTACCACTTCTAAGTAAGCCCAGGGGATTTCATTTAGTCTGCAACCACAGTAATCTTTCTGCTCGCAATTATTAATAATGAGAGTGGGGATGGCGAGCCTGAACGCGGATGGTGACAGCAGCTCCTGGGGGTAGCTAATGTAGGAGGTTTGTCTCACGGACCTATGGTGGAGTGCATGCTAAAAATAAGAAAATGTAAATGTGAAAATGACCTAACAAATGGAAATACTGCTTTAAGTCTTGTTGTCTGCCGGCCTGCTCTGTGAAAATCCTGTCGTGTGAAAACTTACATTTTATGCAGATGATTTTAGGCCGGTCCCACTTGCCGTTGGCGCGACACTTAGCAGTGGGCACGTGGCGCTGCAGGAAGCCTTCGGCGCACTGGTAGCGCGCTACAGAGTGGATATCATAGTGGGAGCGCTTCCGACCAATCAGGAAGGCATTCTCCACAGTGGGTGGGGCTCCGCAAAGCACTGTAGGGGGAAAGACAGAGACAGCACACCGCAGAATATGAATCAGATGGTACTCTTCTTTTTAGTTTCACATTCTCTTGTGTGATAAATACGCATCTAATAATAATGAGTTTTACCTGGATTCACCTTATCAGTGTGTGTGATTACAACAGTTTAATGCCCCTGATGGTTTCTGTATTCAGTGTGTGTGTGACTTATGACATCTATCAGAAAACCACTCACAGCACAAACATCAAAATGTGGATTTAGTGTCTGCAGGACAGCGTGTCTGTCCAAGTCTGGCAAGTGAGTGGGCGGCTGTCAAAGCAACACTGCGTTTCAGACACATAAAGAGTGGAATGAGAAAAAATGTTTACACAAGCTGAGATGGAGAGAGGACTGACACTCCGGTCAGAGACTGACAGGATGGACAAGCCTCAGGGATGCACTCAAACAACTTCACAGATATTTTAACTCCCCTGTCAGAGGGGTGCCAGTCTCTCCGGTGGAGGCAGCAGGTGAATGCGCTGCACTCCCTACATGGCAGCTCCGTCACTCAACAGAATGTGTAGCAAAAGTTTTGAGTTTATTGTCATCACCTTGAATCGCCATTTTATCCATGATAATCTTCGATTTCAGATTAGCTAGGTGGACAATACAGCTGTTAGTCATCACTGATCACAGCTGCTGAACCATTTATCAAACAGTCAGAGGTGATAGAAGCTCTACAGCTGGTTCAGTGCACTGCTGAGGAGATTATAAGTGAGAGACAGGCGGGCTTGTACTGAAATACTAGCTATGGTTTATAATCTGTACTGCAGCAGCTCCAAAACTTTCTGTCATCTTTATCAACTGCTATAAGCTCTTTTTGGGAAAACTAGTAACATAAAGTGCCATGATGAATTTTATTGGAAAGAATTATCAAGGACACACTGGACTTGGGCAGAGGGAGCATGTTTGGACAAATTACAACAAAAGTGCCCTCTTGGATGCCTCTATGCTAGATAAAACATGATACAATGGCCTCTAGGGTACACTTCCAGTGGAGAAAATGTAATGAAAAGTCCCTAAGGTGCCTTTCCAGTGGAGAGAACCTGATGAGGTGCCTCTAGGGTGCCCTTCAAGTGGAGAGACAGGATGATGTGCCCTACATGTTGCAGTGCCCTTTAGGCTGCACTTTGTGTGAAGAAAACATGATAATGTGTCCTCTAGAGTGTACTTCCAATAGAGAAAACGTGATGAAGTGGCCTCTAGGGTATTCTTCCAGCGGAGAAAACATGACACAGTGCCCTTTAGGGTGCCCTTCCAGTGGAGAAAATGTAATGAAACGCCCTCTAAACTGACCCTCCAGTGGAGAAACCATGACGCAGTGCCCTTCCATTGGAGAAAACATGACACAGTGCCCTTTAGGGTGCCCTTCCAGTGGAGAAAATGTGATGAAGTGCATTCTAGGGTGTACTTTCAGTGGAGAAAACATGACACAGTGCCCTTTAGGGTGCCCTTCCAGTGGAGAAAATGTGATGAAGTGCATTCTAGGGTGTACTTTCAGTGGAGAAAACATGACTCAGTGCCCTTTAGGGTGCCCTTCCAGTGGAGAAAATGTAATGAAACGCCCTGTAACGTGACCCTCCAGTGGAGAAACCATGAAGCAGTGCCCTTCCAATGGAGAAAATGTGATCAAGTGCCCTCCAGGGTGACCTTCCAGTGGAGAAAACATGACGCAGTGCCCTTCCAGTGGAAAAAATGTGATGAAGTGCATTCTAGGGTGTACTTTCAGTGGAGAAAACATGACTCAGTGCCCTTTAGGGTGCCCTTCCAGTGGAGAAAATGTAATGAAACGCCCCCTAACGTGACCCTCCAGTGGAGAAAACATGACGCAGTGTCCTTCCAATGGAGAAAATGTGATCAAGTGCCCTCCAGGATGCCCTTGCAGTGGAGAAAACATGACGCAGTGCCGGCAACTTCTAAGGTGCAGACGAGAAATACAGATAATTGCATTTGCATAGCAAACAACATTTATGCAACAGGATTGTTGCGTAACACAAGACACACCATATAAAATAAGTAGCGCGCAATGTAAAATAGGGTGCAGGTGTCCTTCCACTGAAAACAATGTGATGAAGTGTTCCTAGGGTGCCTTTCCAGTGGAGAAAACATGATGAAATGCTCTATTGGGTGTCCTTAAATGAAGAAAACATAATGTGTGTGTCCTCTGGGTGGCCTTTAAACTGAGCACACTGGTGGCCCAATGTGTGCAGCTGGCCCTTTTGGTTTTCCTTTGGGGGTCCGCCACTGCAAGAACGTGAACTGCATGCTACTTTCACACGTTTTCCATTAGTTTCTGCTAAAACTGTTGCCATATTTACAGGGAGCTCTAGAGGAAAATAAGCTTCTTTATATTTGGATTTGACTGATGTGTTTGTTTGATGAGCATCCCCAGTTTTCTTTTTTCTTCCTTGTCGAAAGTCTGTCCATATTTACATGACATTCTGCTTCCTAAATAAATGATGCCAACCTGAATCTCGATAGCCTTGCTACAATGACAGCATTTTTTTTTTTTGTCATTCCAAAAAGGATTTTGAATCATAAAGCATTTTTATCACAGCAGAGCAGACATTTGGCTTATAACAGCCGGAAAGCTAATAATGTTAACGATGTCCCTGTTCTATCCATTACCCAAATGCAATGCAGGAAATAATCAAGTCAACAGTTACACCTGTGTTTGCTTATCGAACGTCTGCTGTGAAAAAAAGGTTTTTTGAACTTCAGTTTCCCTCAACATATTTTCCTCTGCTATGGTTTTGTAACAGAGATGGTTTTCAGTGTGTATCACCTGTTAAAAGTGGGCACCAAAGTACTGTGACTGTGCTTGTTCTGTGTTTGTGACGGCTCCTGCAGCGCCGTTAATTCATTACACCATGGGGTTGAAGTCCACGTGTCTATTATTTGTCAGTCCTCGAAAAAAAAAATTGTAACAAAGCAACAAGCAGCAACAAAATCAGGCTTTCTGCTATAAAACAAACAGGTCACCAAACTGTCACAGGTATTCACACTGATTATCAAACTGAACTATTCATTAAATGAGTTTTGTGTGGATTCTTTTCAATTATGATGTCCAAAAACAATTCTGGATCTTTTGAGGCCGCAGCTTGAGCTCTTTTCAGAGAGAAAATGAAGAGTTAAGGCTTTTGAAAATCTGGTTGAGGTGAGGTCGAGGCTGTCCCAAACAATGGTACCGATTTTGCCAACACCAGTAACAATTGATTCCACTCCTTGAATGTAATTTACACACTTCAGCGGTTAAAGCGGTCATGAGAGGACTTAATCAGCAATCAAAAAATGTTTATAAACCCTTTTAATCCCCTTGTCCTTGTCCTAATACCTCTTAAATTCTTAATAAGGGAAAGCAATGTCATTAACTCTGATGAAAGGTTTAATGCCACATTTACAGTTTAATGTCTTGTGGAAGGAAGGGGCAAAAAGCCCTTTCCTCCTCACTTGAGACGATCACACACTCAACACAAATGGGAGGCTAAAAGGTGGTTTTTCCATTAGCCCTCACCTATGTACACTGCTGAATGATTTCTCACAGCGGGACTTTGCGGCGAGTGAAGTCAGAATGTATTGAAGTAGGGATAAAAGAAAATGTCACTAAACTCAGTGAAGGCAAATGGAGCCGTGACTTTATTGGAGACGCTGTAAGTCAGAAAAGGTCTTTTACAGAATAAAGCCTGTAGGACGTATGGGGCTGCTGCCGAGAGAGAGGAACTAGGTTTTTTGGAAAAGTCCCATAAAAAATGTACTTTTCACGACACTGATGCTGCTTCTCAGTCTTTTAAGCAGTGACTTATATCTCTGAAACACAAGTGTGGATTTTTGGTAAACCACTGATTGTTGAGGACTAAACATTCTGCCACTCCTGGCATCTCTGTGTGTGTCAGATAACAGATGAGTCACACACACTGTCAGACTATAATTTTGCTTACATGATTAGATTGGCTTATTGAAACTCTGAACACAATATCCACACTCTCTCCTGTTGTGGGTTGCTACAGGCAGATTTTGAAGTTCCCAATACTCTCAAGGTGCTGGCTATAGTTAAAGCTGCACTAATCAATACTTTTATATCAATAATGGATGAACTGACGGAGTGTAATGTGGAATCTGTCCAGATTTTGCTGGAGAGAGTGGAATACGATTGCTAACTGCGGAGCTGAGAGAGAGTATCGTACACACAAACACACACACGCATCAAAATAGCTAAGAAAGCAGGGAGCAAAAAAGGATGCTCATTTTAAGTGTCTGGACCACAGCTTGGAAGATGAACAAAGGATGAAGTTAGAAGAAGAGAAGAATTGAAGAAGTGTGGGTGAAGAGATGGAAACGAAGGAGGCCGAGACGGAGAAGAAAGCCTGAAGACGAAGAGAAAATAAGAGAGGAGGCTGAAGAGGAGAGATGACTCACTTGTACAGAGGAAAAAACGAGAGATTTTTCTCAGCATAATGATGTAGCCTTGCTGATATTCAAAAACTAGAAAAAAGAATATACATAACTGTATGTGAAGCTTACAGAGGACAAAGGTCACAATTTGGAGCAGCTGATTTAACATATTTTAGTTTAACCGACATTAAAAGCTGAGAGTACAACGCATTCTCGGTCCTAACTCGAACATTGATGCTTGGTCAGTGGCTCTACGTGTTAAACTGTGACGCTCTGGGACATTTTAGTTGACGGGCCACATACAGCCCGGTTTGTCTATTACTCACTTTCATTACATGTGCATTATTATTTTCATAATTTCCCACATAAGTGGAAGCTACTGAAGAAGCAGGTTAAGTCATCCCCTGCCTTATAAAACATTTACAATCTGAAGTTTTGTCAGTGCCTCAGCAGCAGGGTTCCACTAACATTGCTTTAAGACAGATGTCTGATACAGATTCTCTTGTGCTGACGCTGCTGGTTGATAATATTTTGCACAGTGTTCAATATCTTTAAATCTGACCACAGAAAGTATTCACTGTTATTTCAGAGAGCTGTATTCTGGTCAGGATAGAAAAGCCTCCGAGGCAGCATTTTACATGAAGTATCTACTCGCTGTTCAACTTGCTCCTGAAACCTCCCAGCCTTTATATGTGCATCAACATTAGGTGTGCAAAGTCATCTAGTGGGCCGGATTGGACCCTTTATAGGGCCGGTTCTGGCCCCTGGACCGTATGTTTGACACCTGCTCTAGGGACTTGTTCAGGCAATCGGTCCAACCATATCCAGATTGTATGCAGATTGATTTTACCAAAGTCTGGACAGCAAAAAAACACATGAAGTGCAATTTTTGCATATTGGATCCAAGCCACATTCGGAGGTGGTTTGAAGTGTAATTCCAATCAGAATGCTACAGACACATCTCTGTCCAGACACTCGGGCAGCTCAAATCAGATTTCAGTGTCTTTAGTGTAATGTTTCTGTATCCCTGACGCAGAGCTGAGCTGCATGCATGAGTCTGTCTCACTCTATGGTCTCACCGCCAAGTGTACAGCAGGACTGATGGGAAAATCTGACATATCTGGACACTGTAGGAGTTAACACTGGTTGACGATGTCATATACAACATTGGCTCCCAACTGATCCTAACACTAGTGTCCAGATTTGTCCTTAGTCATTAGCTCAAGGTCCACACAGTTACATATATTCAGCGTCATACTTTCTTTGGCCATGCTATCGAGCTAATTTGCTGTCTGTCAAGTAGCTATTCACTCACTCTCAAGCAGGTACAGGGCACTTCAAAATAAAAGCTCTGCACTGGAAATTCACTGTACGTCCAAAAAAAGTAGCCTATGTTTTTTTACAAACTTGACAAAACCGCGAGTCACGTGTGATCCATTGAGAATAGAATGCACTTTTGAACTGCGACCCACCAGTTGAGAAGCACTGATATATGACACACCATTACGAATGTTAAATATCTCTAGAATGCTAAGAGAGACTTACTTAACTTTGCCCAGAAGCTAACACTGACATTAACATTCATGCAGCTCCAACAAGGGCTCTGGTGTGATCTTTCAGAAACATTGTAATCCAGCCTTGAATTGGGGTGGCTTTAATCAAATGAATCCACAATGATAAATCACACACTAAACGTCTTCTGGATTATTGTTTATTTATCCATTTTTCTGTGTTGAAAACAGTCGATATTAGCAACCATTTCTCCTGCTTCCGCAATTGACTTATGTTACTTCTTTACCACAGCAACCTATGTAGATCCAATCCGACCATCGTCCACAGTGTGGACGGTCTGAGAAACACACTTGATTTGCCTGCAGTCTGAACATAAACCAAGTCCTCCCTCCGGCATCAGCTATGGAAGCTCAGGGATGGTGTGTCAATTTGCCCTTGTGTCGTGTCTTCTGCTTTCACAAGTAGTTTCTGCTTGTTAAATGCAGATAGGCTCTCTCCTCGAGTGTCATGTCTGGTTTTACTTTCTGTCTTTGTGTGTTTTCCTGCCTGTTTTCTATCACACCTGTCCTCCATCAGTCTCGTTAGTCCCTCCCTGTTCCCCATCACACCCTTTGAGCCCGTTTACACGTTGCCGGCTATTTTCATAAACGGACATTTCACCGTCTCCGTTTTCAAAAAGATCTTCGTTTACACTTACCCGTGTATATATACACAAGAGCATGCCAAACCTGTAGGTGTCAGTGTAACGAGAAGCTCAAGCCTTCCATGTATCCACTGTCACCATAGCAACATTTGTCGCAATTTTGACACAGGCGCAAGTTCCGGTGCAAACTGTGACGTTGGCTGCCTATAACTCCGTTTATCTCCGTTTACATGCAAACACGCAACCGGAGTTTTCCAAAATCTCCACTCTGGCCGGAGTTTTTAGAAAGACTCGTTTTCAGAGGAGAAACCTCCGTTTGCGTGTAAACGAAGGGCACAAACGAAGGAAGATGTCTCCGTTTACCAAAATCACCGTGTACGTGTAAACGGCCTCTCATTGTCAGTCAATCCCCATTTCCCTATTTTTGCCCATATCCACCTACTCCAGCTGTGTCTTGTTCTTGTGATTCGTTTTCTATGTGTATTTACCTGTGTGTTTCCCTTTGTTTATCCTGGTGTCATTTCCTGTCTGGTTTCCCACGGCACATTTTGAATTTCTTCCCTGATTTCATCCCTGTGTTCAGTGTACTTCCCTGGTTTGTTTCGGTTTAGTTTGGGCTCTCCTTTGTTTTTGACTTTGTGTTTTGTTGCCTGCCTGTTTGGAGGATTATTTTAACCAGTATTAAAGCTCACCTTTTCTTTAATCCTTCAGCCTGCCTACTGATTCATTTGAGTCCTTTCTGAACTGATACATGACAACAGGGGTCTGTGGAGTGAAAGTGTGGAGCTTGTTTGGCCCATCCACCTACACCTCCTGCCTGCCCTGTGCAGACTTTCTCTGTCTTTATACAAAAGCAATTGCTCAGGGCGCCAAAAAAACGCCGCCTACTGTGTCTCATACCACCGCCAATGGGGTCCCTAAGTGCATCTGTATTTGATGCCGAGGACCACTGACCAAGCGTCTGTTTTTGATGAGCTGAAAGTGAGACCGGGTTGGAGAAGTTACTCCTGCATGCAGGTTCCATGCAGTATGTGTGCTTTAGCTCTATACTTGAAAGCAGCATGTTTCTAGAGGTATTTTCTGTCACTGTGTGCCTGTGTCTGTGTGGCGGGGGGTAGTCAGTGTGAGTTAGCGGCGTGGGGAGAGCTGCAGACAGTTAGATGCTGGTTCCTCTCAGCACTCCTCCATGGCCTCAAAGCATCCGCACACCTACTGGCAATCCTGTTACAGTGAATCGGAGAGACATGAAAGTGTGTGTGCATTCCCACCGAAATACTACTGGGAGCCGGTCTCACATGAAAACAGTAGATGTGGACAGATTCAGTCACGTTTATTAAATAACAAACTGCAGGAGTTGTTTGTGTGGATGTTTGCTGAGGTGCCACTAACAACCTAGACCACCTGACAGATAGAGAGGTGGTAAACAGTGATGTTTTAGATTGTAGATCAAGCAGCAATTAGTATTAATTTGTAAAATAATATGCTAAAGACCAAGACCAAAAATACATGTAGGATTTCTAAAAAATTTATTAAAATCACGGAGCAAAGTCCAAGGCTCTTTTCAAAGCACACATTTTGATGTCATAACAACGGCACAGGTTTCACAATTAAGGCCTGGAAAATGTGGAAAATGTAGCTTTTTTAATGTGTTTTGGCCTTTTGTTTGCACAAAAACTGCATTTATGTCACTAAAAATATACCTTTTGTAAAACTCCATCCAGGGTGAAGATTTTCAGAAACTCCATTTTCAGTATTGACATGCAGACAGGTAAAATTTAATTTTTGGCTTGCAGGTGCACCGTTACCTCCTTAATGAGGCATCACAAATGAGGTGACATATTTTTTGCAGTGGCAGTCATGGCCAAAATAGTGCTGGCTCTAACCTTGGTAACAAGACTTTTAACATGTTTGCACACAAACGTACGGTTATTCTTTCACTAAACTGAAGAACAGAGGGGTGGAGGAAAAAAAAAATCCAGATTTCAAACATAGCGGTATACATGTGGACAAAATAATCAAGATATAATATCTTAATTAGTGAGCTGTAGAGGTGCTGATTTGTGAACATTAAACAGAGCCAGACTTGCTGTTTCCCTCTGCTTCCCGTCTTTATGCTAAGCTAAGCTAATTGACTTCAGCTTAGGCACAAGAGTACTATCACTACTTTCATCTAACTCTCAACAAGAAAGCATATTCCCCAAAATGTCAAACTATTCCTTTAATAATATTAGTTGTATCTGTGTTTGGCAAGTTGTTGTTTTCTTGTACTGAATCAACATTCCTACAGAAAACCTCTGGTCAAAGATTTATGTGAGCCGGACAGCAGTGCAGTGCAGAGAAAGAGCAGCTCCTTGGAGGTTTGGTGGCTTGTGGACTTGTGCTCTGTCCGTGCACACACCTCCCTGTGGAGGATGTAACTATCTGTAGCAGCGGTGTCTGCAAACTGATACGACAGGGTCCCTGTGGGAAGGTGTGTGGCTGCTGTGGTGGAGTTGGTAAAGAGGACCTTTCTGGCCTCCCTCCTTTCTTTCCTGTCTGTGCCTGGACAGATTCCTCTTGAGCATTAAACACAAATAAAAATATGGATTATTATTACATTGGAGATATATATATAAAAGTTCTCAGTGAAACACAAGGGGAGTGTGTGCACGTATTCAGAAGAAACACACACATATACCCTCCTTCCCCTGTGGCTTCCTCACACGCCGGTGAACCTGTCTTTCCCCCACTAGTCCCTTCTGAACTGAAATGTCAATTGCTTGAGGGGATTGTGCACTACACTAGCTCTACACACATCCTTCACAGCTCCATGCACACACACACACACACACAGCTGCAAACACGCACAGTAGCTGGTTGGGTAATTCATATCGAAATAAAAATAGCTTCCCTCCTTACTTTCAAAATACATTCCGGCAGTGACAGTTTTACTCTACACAATGTGTATCCAACAATGATTACATTATATGCCAATGGACACATCAACTGCTAAAGGCACTGACAACAGCCTATCATCTCCCACAGCACTCTGAGTGCGCGCTGAATATGTCATGCAAAATTAGATTTCCTGTCTCTGTACATAATAACTCATCAAAATATTGGAACAATTTCATAATACTTACATGTCCTGTTGTGGTAAATTCCCTCTCGTCCTCGCTGGAAGAGCTCGGAGGCAGAAGACAGCGCGACTCTCTCGTCAGCTGAATTCAAATGTAAGCGTAAAACTTGGTCTGTGCCAACTTTTTATTCATTACATCTATTTTTCTCCTTGTGAAATACAAAAGGCCTCTTGTATTCCACATCTTTTTGCATTGTTGTTTTGTCCCGAAAAATGAACAGATTTGTTACAGGTTGATGGATGTCAGCATACATCCACCAAAATTGACAATTATACGCTCAGGGTAAAGACTTTTGGCAATTTTTGAAGTAGGAATTCAGAAGCAGGGCCCAATCAGCAAGTTTAACAAGTTCAATATATTGTACAGTATGTGTGATTAATGATTGCAGGCTTGTGTGAGCTGGCTGTACAAATAACACGGGTGATGAGTCGCTCCCTTTTCCCGAGATCTAACCGTTGTCTCATCTCTTTTCAGTAATATGACAAAAATATCACCACCATCTGCATGACACACCACCCGCACTGGCCCCTGGGCGACTGATTGAGATGTCCGATAGGCTCACATAGTGCTGTTATCGCCTAATCAGGCCCAGAGACTGCTGATGAGCAGGCAGACAGATCACATGTGAGCTGTGAGCATTGGAGAGCGGGCGGAGAATACTCAGCGTGGAGCTGACAAACTCCAGTGATAAGACAAGACATTACATGGGGTTACTCAGTATGAAAGAAGAGGCTGTCGGGGAGGCGGAGGGGAAGATGAAAAGACGGTGGTGATTGTAGCTGACTGATTAAGGTCAGAGGTGGGCTGGATCCTGGGGACTTGTGACAGTGTGCATCAGAGGTGGTGCAACACCTTGCTTGTGAGGGAAATACTTCTCCTCTCATACAAGAGTGGAGCAGGGTGTTTCAGGAGACGTGCTCGTTGCCTGGAGCTTTAGAAGTACGCTCTCCACGCTTGTGGCCTGTGATGACAAACCATCTGTTAAAGCACAATTAATTGGCTTACATTAACATAATGACCATCGGTAAGGCCTTTAAGGCTTTTATGTTACGGCTCATCCAATATTCAGTGATGATGAGGAACAATGACACAATTTCATTTAGCTCTACGAGGTACTATAAGTTAGACACACTCAGTAGGGGCACCCTCACAGTTACGGTTACCACGAATCTGAAGTTGCTTGGTTCGACCCTGCTTGGGGACTTTTGTTACATCTCATTCTCCTTTATTTCCTGTCATCTCTCTACTGCCTGTAATAAAGACTTAAAACCCCACAAAATACTTCAAATCTACCAAGATTTAGTGGATTATGTGCTGACTAACACCCTCATCTACTATCAACATATCCATTTTTGAGCTGAAAAAGGTACTTGCTGAAAGTGAAAAACAAGAAACATTTATCAAGCGACTTCACACCCACTTACAGCTTAGGAATAACCTTTAAATGGGGAACATCGGCTAAATTAAGCATTCCAGTATGTTATTTCCATGGTGTAGGAAAGTTCAATCAATATTTGTGAACCTGAGCTACTCTCTCTCAAAGCTAGACACCAGAGAAGTCTCAGACTTGTGATGGATAAAGTCTGGAGCTGCTCCAATTAACGGGATCCTGATTTTGTGGTTGTTTTTGTTTTTTATACCGGAATGAGCTTTATTCTGTTGTAGCGTTCTTAAAAACAGAAAATGGCAGTTGTGAAAACATGCTGCAATGTAACCACGTGTGTTCACACTATTAATTAACGCCACCTAAACCTTGTTTTTGCCACTGACAGGCTCTGATTGTTATTCTGAGTGTCTGACAACATTATGGATGCTGTGTCAACTCAGCCATTTACGTGCGTTGCGTCTTTTCACAATACACTTTCGTTTTCACAGAAAATGTGCAGTTTGCTTACAGTCTCTTTCAAAATAAATGTTCTCCATCAGTATAACACCGCTAATTGACGTTTTTTTTTACTTTAACCAACAAAGACAAGTGGTTACGTTTAGCCAACACAGGCACATGGTTAGCTTTAGAAAAAAATAACAGAGTTTGGCTTTACATTCATACAGGAAGCGAACACCAGCGTCCTGGGTGAAAGTCAGCCATTGTTGGACCCATCCATGACCACTATGCCAACATGAAAGGACAGTCTGATACGGAGGTCGCTGACCAAGCGCCGGTATTCGATGACTTCGGAATGAGACCGGGTTGACCTGACTCCATTTAAATAATCAGTCATTTTATTATCATAAAACACACTCAAACACTCAAACTCAACAGAAACAAAATAAAACTCACAAAAACATCTTAGTTTGTCTTTCCACTGTCCCAACAATAACCAGCTCTGGGCTGGTTGAAATAAACCCTTAATCCACCCCCTTAGATGTGAAAAAATGATGGCTGTACATACGCTAAAATTACTGTTTATTTGAATGAAGCCTGGTGGTCGTGGCGATAGCAATTTTGGGACGGTTTCTGGTTAAACAAAAGAGATCTTACTCTTTAACAAAAAGCTCTGTCTCTGTAATGTTGTCAGACACTAGCAATGATAATCTGAACCTGTCAGTGGTAAAAACAAGCACTATAGCAGCCTAACCCTGTTTGCGGATGCCGCCTGCAGCCCTCTCAGTCAATACAGGAGCCAACTTAAAAAACTGCTGTTCCAGTTTGTTACTTAAACATAAAAATATGGGAAAATAGAGTCCAGATTGAAAAATATCCTGGACTCTAGCCTATAAAGTTACGCTTTAAGCTTGTCAGTCGGTATAAAAGTTTAAATCCATACGCCTGCAGCTAAAGCACAAAGCTTGTCTTGTCCAAAGCTTTAGAGAAAGTTTTTGGGATAGCCCACCAGTGGCTTTTTGTGTCCCAGTATTTCTCTAAACCTGCCTCCTAACCTCCATCTACATAATAATAATAATTCTGTCTTCCTGTCATTGGTCATAACTCTGACCTGTATGCAAATGAGTGGCAAAAAATAAGCTCTAATAGGCTCTCAGTGGAGCTTGTGGTGTCCTAACTCCAGCACCAAGAAAGGACAGCTGCAACAGGGGACATGAAGCGGAGGCAGCGGCGTATCTGGGAACTTAACCAACCAATAAGTTTGCTCACCTCATTTTGCTGAGTTTAAATTTCCTGAACATAAAGCACAAAGTACATTCCGCCTCAAGATGTGCTTTACCTTAAAAACATTTGGCAGAGGAAATGAAGCCGTGATGTGAGTATGTGGAGGACTTTTTAAAGTTGTCCTGGAGGATGATGAGAGAAGCTGGTGAGCAGTAATGAGTGTGAATCTGAAGGACGTGGACTGATTGAAGAGGTTCGGTGCTAATCTCCTCCTTTGCACAGAGACATGTGTAATGTTAAGTAAGACATAGGATGTTCAGAATCCCCCGAAGGTGCTGTCAGAAATAGGCTGCAACACTTATGAGCTGCTTTACATAAAAAAAATAGTTTTAAGAGCAGTTTCAGACTTTAGAAGTGACAGCACAGCAAGGTTGTTTCTCCTTTGCCCCTTTTCTCAGCTGCAGTTTGCCTCCTTCTCTCCACTTCCTCATC
This sequence comes from Epinephelus cyanopodus, assembly GCA_026686955.1. Taxonomy (NCBI): domain Eukaryota; kingdom Metazoa; phylum Chordata; class Actinopteri; order Perciformes; family Serranidae; genus Epinephelus; species Epinephelus cyanopodus. The sequence continues at coordinate 10,924,920 of CM048920.1, forward strand.
GTCACGCTCTCTAAATCCGATGTCTCCTCGAGCCTCTTCCTCTTTTCCAGATTTCCTTCTTTACATCCAGCTTCTCCTTACCTCCTTATCTCTCTGTCAGTCATCTTAATCACCTGTTGAAGTCGCAGCGTACACTGCGCTGCTCTCCCCTCCCTACATCCACCTCGTTGTTCTCACCTGTTCCCTTCTTGCAGACGTAAGGCAGATTGTAGTTGCAGGGCACGTCGTTCCATTTGCCATTCTCATGAGCAATCATCACCACGCAGTCTTCTCCACCAGCAAAGAAGTTGTCGGGCTGGTTTTCACGCCAGTTCTCATATTGCTGCACAGAAAGCAGACGCACGGTTAGACAAACAAAGGGTTTTCAAACTTCAATTAAACATAATTTTCTTCACGAGACACTGATCACACATCTGCTTTTTCCCCCACAATAATCAATTTTGTGCAGAATGTTATTTTTCTCCCTTTGATTCATGTGTGGTTTTTCAAGTGATAATGGAAATTAAGAAAACAACCCTTAATGGCACAAATAGTGGATCCTGTGTATTTCATGAAAATCACCAGGTAGACGAAACGGCGAAAATATTTTAGGAGATCACAATAGAACACAAATTCATGCTTTTTTCCTCAACAAATTCTTGTTCAGGATGTTTCCAGCTGTGATATAAAACACCTCCAAATTTGTATAACTTCCCTAAGGCCTTAAACTCCACTGGGATCGACAGCTGGCTAAAGACAAAAGACACACAGCTGCTTCCTCACCAGGTCCATCTTGTCGGTCCACTGAAAGTCGTCCTCCACTGTACGATCGTTTAACCCAATCCAGGTGTTGTCATGGCTGAGACCTGAGTAGGAGGAAACATGCACGAAATTAATACTTAAAAAGAAAACAGGCTTTCACATACAGTGCAAACACTCACGCTTGAACAAGAAACCAGTCCAAGAAAGACCACTTAAAACAAAATACAGTCTAAGAAAGAAAAACAATGGCTCGAAAAACTTTTATTTAAAAATATGAATGTGATTTAGCACCTCTTTAGCACAGTTTAAACAGAAATTACATAATTATTACCTTTTACAGAGGTATTAGTCAGGGATCCTAGATTACTAGATAATCGGCGAAAGAAAATGCTAATTAATTCATGTTTTTATCCCCGACTGTTCTGTGAATATTAGGAGGTGAACACATTTTCTTTTAACTAATTCAAAAACTTCTCTGCTTTTGCCAAACCTTAATACTTTTTTCTGATATTGAAACTTGTGCTCAAATTGAAAATATGCATAAAAACAGGTGGATGGAAACAAACTTATTGTTTTGGACTGCAACAGATTTCATGATGCTGTGTCCATGATGCTAGCCATGTCTAGAAAATTCGGGTTTGGAATTCCATTTTTGAATACGTCTTATGTGAGTGTGGTGAAACACTTGACCCCAGCCCTGTCCCTGCCATCTTCAGTGTGACAAAATCAGAGGAGAATTAATTTGCTCATCAAAAGAATGCTATAGCATTTGCATCTCTCCTTTGTCTTTTGCTTGAGCTTAACCTCCTCTTCCAAAAGCAAAATGACCTGGTGCCCTTTAACCGCCATAATTATATGGCTAAGACATTCAAGAGGTGGGGCGTTCAAACCCTGGGGTGCAAGAGCCCCTCTGTGTGGAGTTTTTATGTTCTCCCCGTGTCAGCGTGGGTTTCCTTCAGGTACTCCAGCTTCCTCCCACAGTCCAAACACATGCAGGTTAATTGGTGACTCTAAATTGTCCGTAGGTGTGAATGTGAGTGTGAATGGTTGTCTGTCTCTGCTCCCCGCGACCTCTAAGAGGATAAGCAGTTATGGAAAATGAACAAATGAATGACATTAAAAGGGAGAATTCGGAGTCTGACCATTTTCTAAGCTCGCATCTTGGACAGTTTTATTTTTCTGTTTGTCTTGTTTTGTTTGTTGGATTGTTTGTGTCAGTTTCTTTCTTTCTTGTATTCTATGTTTTATGTTTTGTTTTGATTGTTCAAACTGTGATGGATGTTTTGATTCTCGACTGCGAAACTAGTTTACCCTTGGGTATCATTAAAGTAACCTGAACCTGAACCTGTACGTACAGTCTATTTTAGACACTTTTTCATGTCTACTGTTTGCTAATTTAATGTACATGTATGTATTTATGTATGTTGACCTTGGACAGGAGGGAAGGTGGCATTGGGGAGGGGAGTTCAGAGTGGGAGATGACACCTGTAACTCTGCACCTTTTCCTCTGAATGGAAAAATCCAAATAAAATTTTTTACCCACACAAAAAGGGGGTTAAATCTTTTATGCATTTGAAACAATGCAAACTACTGACAGTGAATCAACCCCTTATACGGATCAAAAAGCTTTGACCAGAATCACTCCTATACAAATGCTGTTTAAATTATTGTCCTATATAATTAAGTATAGTCTGCTCACAGTGTTCATTTTGGGTCTTTTTATGCAACTATTACTACACTCCCATGATATTTTGCCTCGCAGTAACCCATCTGCTTCCAGCTGGCTACCTGAGGCTGGTGCTGCATTCACACTGAAATCATAACGGGGAAAAGAAAGTCATTTTCTCTCAATGAAATGTGGTCTCCTCGAAGCTATTGGCTGCTACGGCTGCAAGTGATGAGACAGAAAGCTGATGTGCGTGGGAAAAACACCTGTGGTTGAAGCCACACTGCTGCCGGTTGAATCAAACTCCAAAAGTGCTCCTATACTTCCCAAAATGCAAATGATGTAATTTGCAAATTAGACAATAACTCCATGTGACATCATCAGAATCATTTTCTCACATGTCACACAGCACCTCCAACTGTTTTCACAGGTTCAGCAGTTCTTTCTGTGACTGGTAAACTGATCTTTGCTGTACTTTAGCGGTGAAGTGCTCATTATTGTTTCATATTGAGCTGTAGGTTTTTGCTTTGTGCAACAGGCTGTGCACATGAAGCCCGACTGTTGAAAGGCAGCTGGCACGGCTGAGAGATCTTCCCTCTGCAACAATAATGGAGATATACTTTCTGCCTCTGATGCACTGGTGATGAGATTTTTGTTTGTGCGAAAGGAAATATCACTAATGGTGTTTTGGGTTAATCTCATTTGTGTGTTTGGGGGCGTCTGTGCACGGTTGTACGGGCGCGTGCGTGTGCATGCACACATGTAATGGAATTTCAATCATCAGTGTATCTGCTTAACATCATTACCAGGCCCATTAATCTTCCTAATGGCTCTGATCCCCTTATTGCAGGGGTGGAGACGTCCATTTTCGAGGCAATTAAACACACTTTTTGGTAACTGTGCGCCTGTGGAAGAAAGATGGGTGCTAGACGGATGGCACTGTCCTGGCATCTGTCCGAGACAGAAGGTGGATCAAATATTACAGGAGATTGCTGCTGGTGATCTGGCCTTATTACAACACGTGTGGATGTGGAGCATTACCAGGGGGCGGAAAACTAAGAGTGAGGAGATGAAGTCTTATGAGGCACTAAAGACAGACTGTATGAATATTTGAAAAAAAAAAAAAAAAAAAAAAATCAAATAGCATTTGTAAATAATTCAGGAGAACATGCTTAAATACCAGGTGGCTGGAGTCTTAAAATCGTACCTTTCCAAATAAAAATGTAGAGACACAGCCCATGGCATGTGACAGTTTCACATATTTTCACACAAATCAACACAAATGGCATTTATGCCTTTACACTGGTCTTATTTAATCCGGTGTCGACACACTGACACTGGTATTTCCCTCACTGGACACAAACGCAGTTACCTCACCCACTGCAGGGATGTTTCACCTGTTTCAAGAAAAATCACATCCTAAGAAAGAATATGATAGTATATTAAATGTTCTGTCACAGACACTTACATCACAGCCTATAGCACCTTTTCACTGCAACAAACGGCGATACACATTTATTTGGCTGAACAGACTCGGCTCCTGGGGGTGTTTTTCAGCGGGGAGCGCAATAAACCCCTTCAAGGGCCGTTCGGAGAAGCGGCAGACAGCCATTTATCACTGAGTTATGGAATACACATAAGGCGAGAGCTGCCATCGCCAAGTATGGTAATAATAAGGTTGAAGAGTAGATATCAATCAACAGCTAGTAAAAGCAGTGTGTTGCAGGCAGACAGCAGAGGGAGATTATTTAAGATTAGATAATAAAGACCTGACAGTTATTATTTAAAGTGAGTGGTGATTGGTGGCTGCAAGAATCACCAGATGTTTCTTGAGTTATTGAGTTGTGAAACACGGAAAGCCGCTGGTTCCATAAGTGTTTTTTTAACGACTTTAATTACTTTAAAGTCTGATCCTTTCCTCGACATAGACACAAAGTATGTGAGACTCCTCGACAATTTAACAAGCTGGTGATCAGTTCAGATTATTTCAAGTTTGTTTCTGAAAAATGATGTTTTTTTGTCAGTTTAGTAGTGGGTGGCTCTTGATGAGGCCTCAGCTGCTGTTGCTGATGTGAAAAAGCAGGTTCCACACAAGATGAACTGTATCAGTTTGGAGATACCCTGACTTTACCCATTCTCATGTCAAAATGCAATGTCTAATAATTTGGTTTTTTGGTTTAAATGCACTTACCATTCATCATGAGCATGTTGCTAAATGCTAACCTTAGCATTTAGCAACATGCTCACAGCTTACAGCCTTAAGCCTTGTTTTCACTTAGCAGTACAGTACAGTAAAGTTCAGTTCGGTATGCTTTTTACCGTTTTCAGTGTACAAAAGTTGTGGGTGGTGTCAGCGGAACCATTTTGAACCGTCCCCATGTTTGGTCCCCCCCTCTGTTGGGGTACCTAGCACACAGATCTGGTACTAAAAGGTGGAGCTGTGAACACTGCAGTCTACGGTCACTCTGCTCAGAGCTGAGTTGTGGCTGGTTTTGAGGCTCATGTAACCACTATTCATACCATGGCGAGTTTTACATATATTAGTAAACTGTAACTATAAAATGAAAGGATGTTTTGCTGCCTCTCACAGCAGCTGGAGTCAGAGAAACAAAAACTTCATTCACTGGGCCGACTGCCGGCGACTTTTACGGTGGAAGTGGTGGACGATAAATGAGTCGCAACCCTGCCCACATTAAAGGCTACTATTTGTGGTGGAAACACTAAACGGACTTAGGGTCTAGGTACCATGTCTGAAGGATTACTTTTGGTTTCAAAGGCACCATACTGAAAGTGTTTGGTGGAAACAGGGCTTGTTAGAGCTGCTAGCATGGCAGTCTTGTTTTAATGTATCCTCATACAACAGTTCCTATGATATCTAATGAATTAGTGGCCCACAAATGAAGTTAGGCAATGGAAAGTTACATAAATAGGTCACTTTGATTAGGTTTTGGAAAACAGAAGACGTTCCTTGATATAACTCAAGGTCCACTTGGTTTTAAACGGTTTCTAACACCAGCGACCTGGGGCAAAGTCCTGTGATGTTTGAGCCTTCCATCATCCCAACCTGCCTCCTTACATGGACTTTCATTCTTTATATCACTTCCTTCTTTTGTCCTGTCAGTGCATTTGTCACATGATCTCAGTCCTCTTGATTACATGGGTTATCTATGAAATGTGGTGCATAACTTTTCGTGGTGTACCTATGAACAGTGCAATAGAACAGCCTGCATGTTTACTGAAGATTCAGCTGGAAGATTTGATTAATTTGAGGAGATTTTTATGCTCCTAGAGACGTGGAAATGCTCCAACTAGCGGCTACCTAACATTAAAAATGAAAAGGACTTATCTGCCTAATTTCAGACTTCCTGCTGTGAAATCCGTTTAGAAAAGAACACAGGGGAACATTTGCATAGGCTGCACTGTCTGTGCCAAGTCTTTCCTTGTCCCTGTTTTCTCCTCAACCTCCACCTACCTCTGATGAAGTTCTGCTCGGCCAGACTGTGGATACTGGCCAGGTGGCCGCTGTGCTCCCTGCAGTCTTTCTCGGCGTCCTCCCAGGTGTGTCTCCGGGTGAAGTACCTGTAGCAGTGGCCGTGGAACTTCCTCCACGTGTGCTCGCAGCCCTCAGTGTCTGCGGGCGTATGGGGGGATTGGGAAGAGGAAAGGGGGAGGTAATTGAAAAAGACAGTGATTAGTCAATGGGTAATCCATATGAAAAGAGAAATGTGTTTTTTAAAAATCGTTAAACACCCACAGCAGGCAGGTGTGAAGGAATAATAGCACTGCACGGGAAAGGAGTGGGAGGATTTAGGACTATGACCATTATTTTGTTTTATTTCTTGTTGTATCCTCACACAGCACATTGCTCCTGCCTTAGAGCACACAAGATCTATATACCCCTCTCTTTCTTTCTTTCCTCAGTGCTATCTTGCGTTGAGAATTCCCTTGTGACACTCCTCTCCATCTCCATCTCCATCCCTCCATCTCTCTGTGTCTTCTTCTCTTTGATTTGACTTGGACTTTTAATCCACAGCAGAGGCAAGCCGGCGGTGAGACAGCTTAGACCAGTGAAAGGGCGTTTTAATCTATTCAAATGACAACAATCCTTAGAAATTGCTTCCAGTGCACAGCGCTCGCCTGGTAATTAAGCCCTGTCACAGTCCTGTCAGCACACCGACTCTCCCTCCACCCATCCCTCCATCCCTTCCTCCCTCTCTCCCTTCATCTCTCTCATCTATCGCCCCTCATCTGTCTGGGGGTTAGCTGTGCGACTCTGAGCTGTACATTTGAAATGTGATGTGTGTGAGGCTTTGCTGGATTGTCTATGCGGAGAGATGTTGGTGCGAAATGTGCGTACGTCTGAATATGTGCGAAATGCATGTATAGTTGATGTGGTTCAGGCTCGATCTGTCAGCTAAGCCACCTCCGGTCCCCCCCCTCATCCTCACCCCCCTCTTGTGCCCCCCTCCCTCCCTCCCTCCCTGCAGTGTGAGGATCAGGGAAAAGGGCCTCAGCTTTTCCTCCAACAAATGTGAAGCGACACCAGTAAATTGCGCGGTGCAAATTGGGCCGTATGGGGCCCTGCTTAGTATGCAGAGAGATGCAGTTTTGGCCCTGGAAAGAAGAGGAAGAGAGGAGAGGAGTCCATTATGAAAGCCCCTCTACACTGTAATATGAAATAAGCGCCTCGAAACCTTCATGCTGCATTGAGAAAGTAAGTGCTTTTCATACTGTTAAGCTCTCCTCCATTCACCATGTTGTTCAGGGCTTTTTGAGGTACAATACTGTGGAGTGTAATGACACCATTTCATAACATGCACTGCGCTGGGTCACAGCAGGACTGCCCCCTCAGGTGATATCATGTCTCAGGCAAAAAACTCACTTGTTATGCTGTGAATCAATATATTTTCAAATTTAACACATATTTTTGAATTTTCTTACTCGCAGCTCGATGCATAAGCTATAGCTCCGGAGCTGTACACAAATTTGCCTCCAGTGTGAAAGTGACAAACTGACAGTGATGATGAGCAATGAGTAAGAAAACCCACAGAGTGTTGAACATGCAACAGCATTTTAAAATATACTTGTATTTGAGCTCAGAAGATGACTTCCCGTCTCATGCAGTAAACATAAAGCTCTGACAGGTCCGGAATCAGACACAGATGAATACAGAACCATTTAAACATTCACACATGCATGTTGGGTGCAGAGAGGAAAGGGGGAGAGGGAGGGGCGATGAAAAATGAAGAGTGTGTTTGCATTTATCTTAGAAATTTATGGAGGCAAGTGTCTGCCCAGTTTTTAGCACTCTTTGATGCTCTGGTGCGATTCAGCACTATTTGAAATCCATCATTCATCCACTGGCTTGTCTGGCATTCACTCATTCAGTCCAATTCTGTAAGACTGGTGGAGGTGCAGTCCTGTATAGAGGATATATATCCCACCTATAATGTTCACTGACATCGTATTCCAATTGTTTGTAGCTCTAGTCTTGTAACACAGCATCTCCACCTTTTTTAACTAAAATCACAATCCTTTGGTTAAACTAAAATCACAATCCTTTGGTTAATCCAAACTTAACCAAAGTGCTTTTGTTGCCTCAACCTAAGACAGGAGTCTGGCTGTGAACCTGGGGCCATATTCACAAAGCTTTCTAGTACGAAGAGTTGCTCCTAGTGATGTTTTTTTCATTTTCTTTGAATTTCCCCTAAAGTTAAGACTAGGTCCTTGTGAAGATAAAAGTTATTCGAGAAGCATCTTAGACCTTAAAAGAGCTCCGAAGGTGAAAAACTGTTAGGAGCAGGGAGGAGGACTTTTAAGAGGCTTAAGAGTTTCTTAAGCAGAGGAGAAGATGGTGGAAACACAAAGAGGTCAGTGAAATATTTTTCAGACACTGGATGACAGGGAGTAAAATGAAATGCTACAGATGAGATTGTGCAGGGATTGTATGGTTGATGTCATGAGGGATACACACACGCTTTAACATCAGAAATAAAATGATCACGAAACTAAGATATTTGGAAAACTGGAAAAATGCAACAGTGCAGCAGTGATGTCTTGAGTCTGTCTCGATCTTCCATCAGCAGCAACACTTTCACAGTCAGCCGCCATTTCATTTCCACTGGGTGTCCACACCTTGCAGGCTCACAAAAGGGCATGTATGTGACAACCAAGCAACTCTTAGCAAGGAAGGGACTCGTTACTAAAAGTTTTTAGGCTACATTAGGAGCTCCCTGTGAGTACTCTCAGAATGTTTGTGAATACCGCCCCTGAAATTCTGGTGTTAAGGTCCTGAACTTTTTATCATCAACATTACAGCATGGTACGGCAACCTCGAGCGCAAAATTGTCAACACTGCAGGGAAAAAAGGACACACCCTTCCGGAAAGGTGCGCTCCTCCTTTTCTCGTCTGCAAGGAAACAAACACACAGAGAGCTTGAAAATGGATGCCGAGAGATTTAACTTCGTTCTTATCAAACGTGTGCTCAGTCCACAAGATTGTGGAAATGAAGGACTTACAGCCACTTTGTTTAAAACTTTTAACACAGTCTGACTATGTTTACAAGCACAAGAGTTCAGCCACCGAAGGACCGACCTGCGGATTTACTATTGGTTCTGCAATGTAGGGAGTTTTTTAAAACTCTGAAATTGTATCCGCCCATCTAAATACAAACTCAGGGAGAAAGACATCAGTCTTTAGTTAAGCAAAGCGTCTAAAGACTGACTCGTGAGTCTAGTAAGGAACATACATTTGTGGGATGAGCAGCAGAGCTGAGTATGTGGATTGCGCCCATCTCTGCCAATGCCAGTCTATCTATCTATCTATCTATCTATCTATCTATCTATCTACCTACCTACCTACCTACCTACCAAGCTGGAAAAAGTTAAGCACTGAAAGCTGGCATCTGGTTTACTTGTTTATACTTGTTGTTCGACCCGATGGTTCAAATCTAAATAGTTCTCTATATAAGTGAAGGTTTTACATTCAGGTAGTTTGTTTTTTTTGTGGAAAAAAATCTTCAGATTTCACACTGCAAGATATCCAAAAAAGTGCTGTTCAGCACTGACACTTGGTCGTTTTACTTTCATTATGCTAATAAAAACATTTCAAAAGATATCTACCCATATGTGAGTAAAAATGTTTCTGAGTGATGACTAATGCCTGACTCACAACAACTGTAAAAGAGGCTCCTGCGTGCACAAGGCTCGGATCAGCTGCTATTCACAAATAATTCTCACCGTTTCTTTACATACCAAATGAGGTTTATCACACCACAGACATTTTGGGAACATAAATCCACGTCAGTCACACAGAAATGTGACAGAACTGAAATACATTGCTGTCATTCATCTGACTAAACCGAATTCACAGAGTACTTACAAACAATATTAGTACATAATCTGTCACACACATAAACTACAGTGGTGAATCACCACCTCAGTGTTTTGCTTTAGCACTACTGCCGAAGTACAGTGCGACTTTTAGCAAATGCATGTTGAATCCTGAAATAACAAGCACTGGATGATTTGTCCTGTAATTTAAAGAAAATACAGCGAGAAAGACGTTTGTAACATAAGAAAATGTTCAGTTTCAACATATCTGCAACATAATAACCTACAGTGCCAACATATACCCTGGTGATTGGATTGCCTGTTTCCTGAGCAGAGATGTCAGCTGCTCTGATGATTATTATAAATGTAAATGTGGAGAACGGCTTCATTACTTTGCCTGTTCAAGTTTCTAACGGTTGTCTGGGGATTGAATCTGATGACCACAAAACATGCTAATGACACGAAACCCAATTAGCTACTTCAGCCTTTTCAGCCTCCGCTGGGTGAATCAGTGGCTCCCTGGTTAACAAGGTTGCCTTAATCGCAAGATGAGCCTGGGCATTAACTTTTGTGTGCATGACCTCTTCACTTAGTAATAGATCTCCTTTCACAGTGCACAGTGGGAACGCTAATTTACTTATACTTCTGAGCATAAGCACATTATGCCTGGGTCAATTCAATCACTTCATGAGAAGAACTGGATACGTATTAGTTAAGTTCAGATAAGATGGCTGCTTTCAAACTTTTTCATTTCCTGGAGATGAGAGAAAAGCCTTTTACACATGAGCTCAAATGCATTCTTACGAAAATTAATGTTGTTTGTCTTAATGTAAAGAGTTCTTATTACAGGTGACTCCACATGTCAGCCCAGCGCGGCAGGCATTTACATCTCCATACAACAGGGACACATGTTTCAAGGTGTGTCTTTATCTGATGACACCCTTGTGCTTGTGAACCGGCCGGTGTTACTGTGATCAACAACTTGTATAGCTGTCTGAATTTTTTAATATTTGCGGACAATATAGAAATATGGTGTTAGTGTTGAAACACTAATGGACTGGTGACCAGCACATTGTTTCTCTCTGTCCAATACATAGAAATAAGTTTCAGGATCTCCGAGACCTTGATTAAGATTGAAGCAATTCTCTAAAATCTACCAGTGTTCAATCAACAAACTGGACATCTATGAAAAAGTTAATCTTAGTGGAACCTTCCCACCATCTCACAGGAGACCAGCTGCATCAGAGTCAGCGTTTTGAAGCCACACTCGTCCCTGCAGCACAGACCATGTGCCTCTGAACAGCGAGCAGTAAATTAGCATTAGGTAGAACGATGTTACTACTGTTATCTCTGGTCTCATGGGACCAACAATCAGTAACTGCCGCTGTCATTGTCTCTGCTGACTGCTAACTTCACTGCGTCATCAGACCTGGAAGCTACCTGGGCAAAATGTTTGCCACATGGCAGCTGGTGCATTGTGTTAGCGTTGGGAGAGGGTCCAGTTTGGCTCATGAAGGTGGACGATGGGTTATTATCTACAGGAGCAGGGACAGGAGAGTCAGGGTAGGTGTCACACTGACAAAAATAGACACGTACACAAATACCCACTTCTATAAATTAAACATACACCCCTTCACTGTATCACACACCAACTGTGGTCAGCCTGTAATGTACAGGTGTAAGGCACAGGCTACATTACAGCCTTTAAAGCCAAGAGTACAAACTACACACTCAAACGCAGGCTCAGTGTCACTTCTACTTGGGATTTACATACACATATAAAATAATTCAGTGTCCAACAAAGACAAAAAATTAAAGACAGACAAACTAAGAGCATCAAACACGGTTAGATGCAGAGTGGGAGGACAGAGAAGAGAGACAGAGTAGGAAAGTGAAAGAGTCACAGAAACAGAGAGACAGAGAGAAAGAAAAGCAGAGATGAAAAGTAAACAGGCATGTTTTCTCCCCCTCAGATCTTCAACCTAGTCTCTGCTGATTTCTTCTCCCACTCGCTGACAGTGAGGCTCAAAGCCCGACATCACATCAACCTCTTCAAATATTTAGACATTACTCAAGTCGTCTTCTTTTTCCCGCTTTCCCTCTGTCAGGCAGAGAGAGAGAGAGGCAGGGGGTATGTTTCAGCGATTAATATTCCCACAGACTTTAGTGAACGGCAGTTAGGAAATAAAAGGCCATACACTTCCAGCTGACTGATTGGCTCGTTTATCCACATCACCAAGTGATATTTCCACTGCTCGGCTTTTTTAGATCCCCTGAACGATGAGACGGTTGGAATGTGTGTTTGCATGAGTGTGTGCTGCCATTATGTCTCCTCCCTGTGTGACTCTTTGAAGGCTGACAGCTCAGTGTGCCATTTGCAAGAGGGCAGATGACAGCAGTCCAGAGAGCGAGGAAGTAAGGGAGTGAGAGAGAGACGCAGGGACACAGAGAGAGAGGGAGATGAGGAGAAAGCTGCTGATAGCCAGCAACAAAAGGTGAGAATGTGAGGAGAATGTGAGAGCGGCTGTGAAATTATTAATGGCTGTTACGAGTGCGGTGTTGATTAATGGAACATCTTCATAGTGTGATTCTCACAATTAGGAGTAATGGATGTTACAGTAAAACAGCTACAGAGCACAACATGAATGACTGATGCCAGTCTGAAGGCTCATTCTGCATAATTAGTCCATAGACGTGTCTCTGCAGATTAATGTTGATGAAGGAGGAGGCCGAGGTTACAGTGAGGGCAGCACGGGCCTTTACAGTAAACAGGTGAAAAGTCCAGTTTATTCAAACAGGCACAGTGTAATTAGTGTAAGGTGATGACAGCACAGTCACATGTTTCCATTTAAGGGTGTAGGTTTTCTTTCAACATGGAGGAAACACGTATGAAAAGGGGTAAAGTAAACTTTGAGCATTACTCTTACTTTTTATGCATAACTTTGTGCCTTTTTTCGGGGAGGTGGTGGTAAATGTGGCAAAAAGTAGCCATTATTCCACCTTGCCGTTCTTTGTAAAGGGTACGACTGGAGAAAGGAGGGAGTAGTAGCGCTGAATCCAGTCTGTGTTAAATGGATAGCCTGCAGGACAAGACCATGGACAGGGCAGGTGTGAAGTTTTCATGACGTCTTATGTGTGTGACTTACTGCTGGGAGATATAAAACACAGCTAATAGTAGTTAGCAGCTAACTCAAAGAAGAACAGCAGCTAAAAATATCCGCAAACTGGGAAAACAATCAAGTCCTGGGGCACCTTAACCTCACAGCAGAGAACAAGATAAGCTACGCCATGTTACAACGACAGTAAATGATTGTTATTGCCATGATATGCCATTGTTATTGTTAAAAAGCGCTGCGTGTGCCAACACATATGTTATATGTCACACTAGAGGCCAATGCCGTTGTGTTGTTACACCAGTCATGCCTTTTTTGCTTCAAGGAGGCTGGAATGCTGTCTAAAAAAATCACACACTGGGGCGGTGTGATGCCATTCTTGTTTGATTATGTGTAAAAATGCGAAGGCGGCATACAGAAGGGACTTAGTAGCGACCCTTGAACGTGATCTCTGTGTGAAAATGGCTCATGTTTCCATTATCTGCATCAGTTTTACTGTAAAAGAGTGGGCAGAAAGTGCTTCATAAAGAGCATACATACAAGTGAACCTGTTTCGCATGGGCAGCAACCTATTACTTAGTTATTCATTATAGTAATGTGATTTCTAAAAATTGGTAATACTCTAGATACTATCTGCATTTGCATTTCTACTAGTAATGGAACAGTGAAAACATAAAACGATAAGAGCTTCAGATGGACCGCATTCTTCGTAAATACACTGCAATGATTTAAATAATAATCACTGATTAACAGTGAATAAGTAGGCTGAGTGTGTGTGACACGCGCACATACAGAGAACACTAACACAGTGTGAGGATGGAGGCCAGCAGTAGTGGGGGTATAAATGAGGCAAACTCAGGCTTGGCAGGGACGGAGGACTATGGTCAGAGAACTCCACAGCAAGCGAACACGCCATCTGCTCATAGGTGGACTTGACCAGCTGACTTTGCTACAAGCTGATTGGCTGGTAAAAAAGTTCTAAAACGGTATTGTCTCATCATGAAACTTTGGCCTGAGCTGGGTTTTATGCCATCTACTATGTCGTACAATTGACAGAGTGCGGACGTTCCTCTGTTTGGTTGCCAATAAAAGGTTCAACAAGTGTCTCGTTGAAGTTGATGTCACAGCAGTTTCATCTTCAGGAGCGAGAGAGTTTGACTAGGATGGGAGGGAGATGTGGTGGATGGGTCAGACAAACTTTCATCCAGGAGACGGCTGTTGGGTGTCCTGTGTGAAACCATAGGTCAGTGCTGTTTTAACGTAAGGTTAAGTAACTTCTATCCATCTGTCACGTACTTACATCAGTCATGTGATGTATTTACTTCAAACATGAATTTTGTCTAAACCTTACCAAGCAGTTTGTTGCCTAAACCTAACAACAACCCGTTGAAAACATCAACCACATGTTACAACTTGTTTCAGCCAGAAGACAGCTGTGCATCACATACAGATGCGGAAGAATACATCTCATTGAGTCTCCAAAGGGTGCCTTCGGCCTGGGCACCACACACTGAGGGCCGTGAAAAGGGAATTGATGAGCTGGGATGAGCGTGTGTTGTGCTGCCAGCTTGCAACGGGCATTAGTTCATTCATTTCACAACATAATTCTAATACTTGCGATATGCAGCCACGGTTGCAAGTCCGAATAAATGCAGAGTCATATAATACCACACATGAGCAGGCACCTCAGTAGGAAGGAACCAAAACTGAAGCACTGAAACGCAGGTTAAGTTCCTAAGTTTCTAAGAATTTGCTGGAAAACTTCCTGTGTTGGAAAAACTGCAGGCACGACAGTTAATGAAAGACAAAAGGAAGTGTGATAGTACAAGCCAGGCCTCGTAACTCTGCAATCAGAGCGCTTTTACAATTTTCGGGGGAGTATCAGAAAGAGGAAGTACAGAAGCCTGCTAAACCTCTAGCACAGCTCAAAGTAGTGTTTTACACCACTCCATCAGAAATGTTCATTAATGCACAGCAAAGGAACACAGACTCTCCTCTCTTCCTCCATCTCTTCTTCTCTTTTCATCTATTGTAACACCTGCTCTGATGCTTCCTCTCCCTCTTTTCTTCACTGCTTCTTTCTTTTCTGCCTGAACTTCCTTACACTCAGCAGAATAGAATGACAGTTGCTTCAGGAACATTGTCTAATTAAGCACTTTGAATGAGAATAAATTACCCCCTCATCTCTCCAGCTTTCCTGTTAGGAGGGAGATTTGGCAAGTGTTGAACACAATAGCATATGGAGTGAGAGTGATGCCTTGCTGTTCTTCCATTCAAATAGCCTGTGCCAGGCTCAGGCAGAACTTCAGGGATATTTTTATGTTTGCACCTGAGTTTCTGTCTGTGTTTATTCTCTTCTGGAGACGGCTGTGAGCGAGCTAAACCAAGAAGCTCCAGGTCCCTCTCTTCTCAGTCTTGGCACGTGTCCCTCTCGACATGTTATTAGAAGGCATGAATCTTCATTAGCATTAATAGCTTCTAAAGACCCGGAGGATGCACAAAAATTAATTTTGAGCCAAGCGTTCTGCTGAGTGGCCAGTTTAGGCAGCGGCAGCAGTCAGGGACAGAGCGGAGAGGCATCGCAGTGAAGTCGGTGAACTCAAACGCCTCTCTTCTCAGCCTCTCTGTCAACTCTGAAAGCCGATGCTGAGTCACTAAACCACCCACGCCAAGAACAATGATATAAAAAAGCAAAAAGCAAACAAACAAAGACGCAGGGACTATCAGACATCAAACAGAAGCTTGTAGATCACAAGTTCAGCCAAAGTGCTCAGTGTACTGTGGCTTAACAAGAGTGTGGAGAGGAGATAAGCCTTGAGTGACGTATCTAATTGACCAATGGGATTTCAAGAGTGGACATCTCTGGCTCGGAAGACATGGCATGATAAGGACAGAGAGACTGACACTGATGATGGTCAAAACCTGGTCTGACCTCACATCAGTAGAAACTTCTACTTTGAACAAGAGTGCCACAGATGACATAGGCATACACACGATTGGAGTATTAAAATAAAAATAGTACAGTTAACAGTTAAAATGCACAGTTAACTGAAATGAAATATTCATAAAAAGTGTGATACTGACACTCTAACTTTGTGTTTTGTTCTGTACTTGAGCTCCCGTTTGACCCAATGTCTTCCCACTTGAAACTAGTGTTGCCACGATACTGGATTTCTAACTTTGTTGAAATACCTTGAAATTATTACTATTCAACACCATTTTAATACCACAGGAAAAAAATGGCATTGAGGGCATACAATTTAAAATGTTCATTGAAAAATACAGCTGTCTGTTTCTTGGTTTGCAGCGAAGAGCAGCAGAATGACTGTAGCAAACATTAACAATAGGAGAGAATGAGACAGCATAGCTGGTACTCGAATATAGATACTGCAGAAAATGAGCACTGAAACCGTTTCAAATATTCAGAATTGATACGTACGGATAAATCAATATCTATGACAACACTACCTGAAACCAAATGCTACCAGCAGACTATTAATACTGGTCAATTCTGCAAATCAATCAACCGCAGAGCACATTACATTACACCAACACCAACATTACACCACTAAAGCTTTGTGTTTTGGGTCTTGTCAATTTCCGACTTTTTCCTCACAAATTTATAACTTTTAATACAAATTTTAATAATTCATATTTTTAATTTTATTTCTTGTATTTCTTCTATGTATTTATGATTTATTATTAATAATTTGCAAAGAAACAAAATGAAAATTTGATCCCATAACATCCGAAAATGTTAAACAATTTTATCATAAAATTTGTGATTTTTTTTTTTTAATCTATAAATTTAGTCTCAGAGAATATCTAAGTTTTTATCGTGCAAATATGCAAATTGAATCTTGTGAATTCTAGCTCTTCTGAGTCCCCTGGCTTTGTATTTTTTTTTTTTTTTAACTTATTCTTTAATTACAATCGCCCTAATATGCCACCATACGTAAAACACTTGGGTAAGGTTGGCTAAATTTTGTGGTTACGGTTACTCAAAAAGTAAATGTTAAGTGATGCAAACTCTATTCTCCTGCAAAGTCAGGCATGCCCTATGTAACAGATACTCTACATCGTGCATAAGCACTTATCTGGGGCTGGCACGATATCAGATTTTCACCAAATGATGACTGTGGCCAGGAGAGTTCACAATAAGGATATTATGAAGATACCTAGAGAAAATTTAAGATAAAAATAATGCTATCAGTCAAATTCAACCTTGTTTATAGTGCATTTTGTCTCTTGTTGGAAATAAATTACACTCAAGATACAAGTGTTGCGAGGTGGAGAGAGCGTCTGTGATCATAACTATGATGAAAAATCATACAAAAAGAGCAATTACACTCACTGGCTACTAGTGATAAAGCAACCACGTGGCACTGGGGGAAGGAATCAACGCAAGAAAAGAAAGAAATGGAAATGATTTAAGAGGCGCTGGATTATTTATACAATATCATCATACATGTATAATTAACATGATATCAATGTTTCATGTTTCACGGTTATCGTCAATACCTGCATATCGTGACATCCCTACATGGGACATTAGCATCTGGACTTAAACCATGAATTGTCCAGTGGGGAAGCAGTTCCCAAAATCAGAGGACACTCAAAATGCCCCAAATTTCGGTCATGTGCAATTCAGTGCAAACATCATTCAATCATTCATCTACAATTACTGACTCTAAATTACAAGTAAACAACCTTCCTTGTAAGCACATGCATACGTGAAAGAAAAGGTAGAATACGAGGTCAGACAAAAGTGACTGCATTTGGAGCTTTTCTGAAGCATTTCCCACTGCTGTTAGTCAGCTCAGTCTGCTCTCCTCCTCATTAGTCTCAGTGTGTAGACTACACCACATTGTCTGCTGCCTGCTTCCAATCTGCAGCACTGGTGTTGCTGTTGGCGTCAACGTGCTCAAAAGTCTTCCTATCTGTCTGCCCCAGATTCACCCGCCGTCCTCTTTGGGGGGAAGTTGTGCTCCACTTTTCTTTAGGTTTCCTGTAACGCTGTCTAGTTTTTGTTTTCTTGTCAAATGACTACTGTGCGTCTGAGCATGCGTGTGTGTTGTGTGTGTGTGTATGCCAGCAGTATCTCCTGCCAGTGGAATGAGTGAGCCATCCTGCCTGGAACACTGTGACTTATATGGGATTTATATTGGTTTCAATGGATAGTTGTGGTGTATAATGGTCTGCACTTCCTGGAGGCTGCAAACTCCTCCAACACACTGCTCGGCTAAACTCATCGGCATGCTCGCCTGTGTCTTTCCTTCTGCATGCTCAACCTGTCGCCAGTCATACTTGCCAGTAACAGCTGTGCAGCCTACTGGGGAATGTAGCACTTTTCTCCCAAAAGTCAAGAAAAAATGAATAAATATTAATGCTGACGTATGGAGGCAGAAGCAGTGGAGGAGAAGACGGAGGAAGCTCTGGAAGTTTAGGGTGAATGCAAACACATTTCTCACAGACAACCAAGCAGCAGCCAGGCACCATGGGATTAATTAGCTACACCATCCTTTTAACGCAAGCTTCCTGTTTCCAATTTGTAGATTATTAGCGCTGTTAGGAAACAGAGTGAGAGGATTATTGTTTTATTTAGCGGGTTGTTTTGTAACCACGAGTTATTGCACAACACTGTAGTTTACTGCTCGGAGTAGGAAGTGTTCGACTGGCGTCTGAGCTGCTGCTGAATAAACAGGCAGGGAAAAAAATCTTTTGATAAGAAGGGTACAAGGGTAGGTAGAGTGAGTTTTGTTTGTTTGTATGTGTGGCAAATAATGTATCAGTGAGCCACCGACGTAGAAGAGAAGCAGAGCAAATGGGGATGTTTGTTTGTGCTTTTGTATGTCTATTTTTGTGGGGACAAATGTGACATTAAGACCCTGAGCAGTGAAGAATCTTTGGGAATGTGGGGAAATTTTGGCAGCCCCTCACATCTTCAAAGGGCTGCGCGAGGGTTAAGACCCAGTTTAAGGGTTGGGGTTGGGCGTGTAGTTGTGATGGTAAGGATGAAGAATGCATTATGTCAATGAGAGTCCTCACAAGTAGGAATATATGCGGATGTGTGGCTGTGTGAAGGTCTGTTAGCCGAAAGATCTCTAACTTCACAGCTTCAAGAAATGCTAGAGCATCACACACACACACACACACACACACACACACACACATACAGATGCATTCACACAGCGACACAAAGAGATATACACACAAACACACTCACAGGGAGTGACAAAACGTCCTGCGGTGCACCGGAGATGAGAGGCACAAAAAGATGCAAGGAGTGCAGGGAGTGACAGCAGAAAGGTAGGGAGAGAAAAGAAGGAGGAAAAAAAGAGAAGGCAACATGAAACAGAGGTGTCTACAGTAGTGGAATAGCAAAGTAACAAATCCACACTCTTACACTTGCACATTATGTCGTTTTTCCTCCCTAGAAAGACGGAGGGAAGCCAATCCCAGAGTGAACGATGTATAAAAAGACACACTGGAGGAAAAGGAGCTGATGAGAAGAAACCGGCTAATGCTTCCTCCGTCACTTTTCACTTCAGTCGGGCTGAGAGAGATTCGGTTTCTGCCTCCACTGATTAGGCAGCAGCCAAAAAAACTGCAGGACGGGCTCAACAATCAGTGCCGCGATGAGAGGAGAGAGAAACAACTGACTGATGTCTCTGTTACTCTAATCACAACTGCCTCTTCTTTTTACCGAATATCCATTCATTACTGATACAGACCTGCTGAAAACTAACTGCAGGAGGAGGGATTAAGGTGTTTCGCACAGGAACAACTGCAGTAAAAGAATATGAAAAATGCTGAAAAGTGACAGAAGAATATCATCAGCTTTTGAGTTTCAAAGTGTTGCAGACAAAGCCTGCTCTAAACCAACTTCCTCGTCAACACCAAAACTTAAGTAAATGATTGTAAAAACTGCACAATGACAAACCATTTCTCCTCTCTCTCTTTCTCTCTGTGCATCTGCTTGAGGACTTCAGCCCTGTCAACTTACAATTATTGACTCTCAGATGGGATCACCATGGTAACAGGCCAGAGGGAGCCAGCAGCGAACCAGATCTACCCAGCATCCAATGCTGTTAGCTCACGAGGCATACACCTGGACATGCACACACGCACAGTCAAGAACACACGGCAAATGAGACGGAGAGAACTGGACCGTTTTAGCGAGACAGGGACCATGACATTTAAATGGATGGAAGCCTCGGCGGAACGAATGAGTTCATTTCCAGCGTCCGTGTCGCGGTTTTGACCCCCCCTGTGGATATCAAACTGAGATCACGGCAAAATGGCAGAGCGACGCCTGTTGTGAATTGTACTTTTCACAGCTGAATCCTATATTTCTGCGAGTGCAGCGCGGCGAGAGATAAAAGCAACAGGAAAACAGAGACTTTAGATTTACACGATCAGACCTGCTGCTCCCAATCAGGCGTTAAGGCGGCAACGCAGCAGGAGAGGAAACGTACGCACGGCTCCAGTGCATGTTAAATGAGAGGCATGCTCTGGAGATGAGTGTATGTTTGGGATGGAGGGAGGGAAAAAAGCACCATTAATAGGGTGTACATGCAAAACTGAAGGCTGGTATGATCAAAACTCGTGAGATGTGATTGATCAAGTGTTTCTACTCCTCACACTTTAATGATCTGCCCTGATTTAAAGAGGCTGTACATTTCAGGTAAGGTTAAAACTGCCTGAAAACACAGTTGAAAACAGCACTGCATTCAAATTCATACACTGTACAGTCTCTGTGGCTTTTTCATTTTCTTGTTTATGTATGATCCGCACCACAGGAGGGGCATGAATATTAAACAGGCAGCCATGACCACAGGGAAATACCAAAAAGCCGATACCAGAGTTACTTCTGCTGTGGTGAAACATCAAAAAAGGCTGCTAAGAGTTAACGAGTATAAAGAGACTAAAGAGGCACTCAAACGTTTTAGTACTGCACTTCAGTAAAGTTGTCAGACTTTCCCTCTTTTCTATCCACTTAATCCTCTTGTAAATCCTCATATTTATCTACCAATATTTAATAAGGTCCAGGCCCCCGAGCATGTTTTTCCACAGGATGGTGAAGGCATGACCTGCTCACTCTGCCTTAGGGCCCGAACACATGCAGCATTTTTTGCACCCTCAGATGTAGTGTGTTCAACATAGACACGTAAAAGGTGCACTTAAAAGTGAGAGCAGCACGGTTGCAGCATGCAAACATTTCCAACCGGCTGTTTTTCAGGGCTTGACAGCTGCTCCCGGAGAAAGTTAAATTTTTGGAACGCAGGGACGTGCACTGCATGTCATGTGACTTGAAACAACTAATCACAGCTGCCAGATATCTTTCCTTTCATCCCTCATTATGAGATAAATATGGAGAAGTTAATCATGTCAGCTGTACGTTCACACCAACAGCGACCAGAGCTTCCAAAACGTTCCAGAAAGTCATTCATTTTCAATGAGAGACCAGCGACTTGGGCAACCTGGTCATCAGTCGCACGTCTTGGGCAACCAAAGTGACCAGAGCAGCTCTGGAAGGGAGTTACAACTCATTTAACTTTATGGTAGTAAGCTCTGACACGGTTCGGCAGCAACTAATCGGAATGCTGACCAAGCGTAAACAAGCCATGTAACTTTAGTTCCTACAGCACACTTGTTCCAACAATGGATATCGACAAGTTTATGACTTGCGTTCGCATCCACTCAGTCCTTTATAATGTGTCGCTGTTCGGTTACAGAGACCAAAATACAAACAATGAGGCTTGGGACTGCGTCATGGAGGTAGTTGGTTGGTCTGGTGAGTTTTAAAGTGTATTATGTTAGTAATAGACATAACACACATAACATCTTCTCAAGTCAACCTGATCTCGATCTGAAGTCATCAAATACCGGCGCTTGGGCATCGACTTCCAGTGTTAGATACTGATATAAAAAGCCAGCTATTCACGTCGGCATGATCCGAGGCTGATTGCCGTTATTGTGTAACACCGACCAGCAGCATCAGGGTGAAATGACGCTGGACAACAACGTGAGTTGAGGAGGCGTAAATCCAAGCAGGGCGGGTGGGAGGGGTGTTGGATGGATCCAACAACCGCTGACTTTAACCTGGGAGGCAGGTGTTCGATGGGTGACCATGTGCGTTTGTTGTTGAAGGTAAAGATCTCGTGGTGTTATACCGACGTAGTGCATGAAAGAGACTCTATACAAACTTTACATTTCAAGCGTATTTTGACAACAGACAATGCATGTGACAGCAGAAGTTGACATGGCGTCCCAGAAGGTCAACAACCAACGCACCCTGGGTACCTTGCACGTCATATCTCGATGTGGAAAGTCCATGACCAAACGTCAAAATGTGACGAGGTCTGAGTGAAAATGTGTTGGTTAAGCAGGCTATGATACAGTGCTGGTTATGGTTGCTTAGTAACATTCGGTGCAACCTTCCCTTACGGCAGTGAAAGTTGGCACAGAGTATCCACAAGAGCAGCACCCAGCACCTGACCTCATGGTATGGGTCTCAGCCCTTGCTCTGCCTCAGATTACTTCACCTGATGTTCTTACCCTCACAAATCTCCCTCCCCTTGCCTCAACCAAACCAACCCGAGCAACAAAGGCAATGTGTACTAGCCAATCTAAGAGAGAGCTGGGTGGGTCATGACTTTGCCATTCTGGGAATAACCCAAGCTTGGTTAGAAAATTTAGCAACAGATGCTAGCACAGAGATGTAAACAAAGGTGATGAAACAGATGAGAAAAGGACAAGCATTTCCACGAGTCACCTCCAGCTGAAAAGTGACAGATAAAGTCAGTGAGTGCTGGTTTGTGCCAAACTACTGTAGTTCAGCCAACAAACCAGCGCGCACAAAGCGAAGTGCAAAGATCTGATAGAGCCTGCCAAACCTATTGTAGTGTCTACTGCATTAAAAATATCCTGCTTTAGTCCGCTGCCTCTCTCTGGCTTCACTCTCTACTCCCCCTCCTCTCTTCATCGATCGCTCTGCCCTCAGAGTCCCACATCAGACCTGTAAAAAGCAGAGCGCGACACTGGAAGCCAGACACATACACAAAAAAAGACAGATCTTCTGAGAGTTGAGGTCAAAGGTCACACTAGACCAGTGGAACCTGACTGGTTTTATGTCATTTAGAGCAGTTCCCTCCTCCTTTCCCTTGTTCAGGGCAGCTGTGGCTCAGAGGGTCGTCCACCAATCGGAAGATCAGCAGTGGGTCGTCCACCAATCGAAGATCAGCAGGATGCAGCATCTCCTCAAGTGTCCTTGAGCAAGAAACTGAACCCCGAATTGCTCTCGGTGGCTGTTCCATCAGTGTGTGTGTGTGTCAAAAACTGAGCAGCAGGTGGCATCTTGTATGGTAGCCTTGGCCACCAGTGTGTGAATATGTGTGTGAATGGGTGAATGTGACATGTAGTGTAAAATGCGCTTTGAGTGGTCGGATGACTACAAAGGCTCTATACAAGTGCAGGTCCATTTCTCTCACGTATCTCCTAAAAATATCTCCTTCACCAAAAATTTCACACTCTCTTTATCTTTCCAACTATCTTTCTTTGCTTTCATCCTTTTAATTTTTCATTGTGCTATTTTAAATCTTGTGTTTGAGGGATGTAAGGTTTGCATTATTCAGTAATTGCATTGTTAGGCAGAAACTCTAAACTCACACATGTATTTAATTCCCACTGTATCCCTGTACATGAGTCCACCAACAGTCGTCATTTAGGGCCATTAGTCAACTAGTCGCCTGCATGTTTACGAAAATAATTTAATTATTAAATTATATATTTTGAAGAAAGAATAGTATCAGTAACATTGTTAACACTGTGCTACATTACAGAGAAATACAAAACCGTACTAATGAACCTCCATTAATATAGGCCTATATTTTATCTACAAGTGCACGTCACACACTGAGCGAGCCGCCTGTTAATGACGCTGTGGGCTAATGGGCATGTAGCTAGTTCCATGTTTCAGATGATACGTCATGTTTGTAGTCGACCAATGAAGATGAGTTTACATATCACCTTGGGTTCGTCCTTCACCTTCTCAAAATGATCCCACACTTTGGATTTCCTGCCCGACATGTTATTAACTAGCCTGTGGAATAACCGCAGGTACCAGCCCTGGAAATTAGAGGCCGTATATATGCCACGTCTTTAACCAAATGGAAAACGCAAAGTTGGACGCTGGGTGCTACGCTTGTGCCTTTTTTGTGCCAGCTTTCAAGAGTGTGACGGCAGGTTGCGTCTGAGGTCGCTAAGAAACATTAACAAGCACCATATCATAGTCTATTTACCTGAAGTCCTCAGTGCAGAGCTGATCTTCTTCCAGGTGCTGTTTAAAAATGTGTAGACCAACAGTATCATCCGTGGGTCAGATGTAAAGCTCTGGGTAGCCCTGCACTAACATGATCAACTTTTCCGTATTTATCAGACTGAGTATTTACAGAAGAAGGTAAAGATACCTGTCAGCTGTGATTGGTTTGTAACATGACTCCTGTCTGACTGCTGAGCATGGCCACTTCCTGTTTCTGTCCTTTCAAATTAACTTCCCACATGGTCCAGTCATATAGGTTTTGATCTATTTTGACAAGGAACAGCTCCTCAGAGTTTCATGTTTGTTTAATAGGTTTTTTTTTGTTGTTGTTTTTTTGCGACTAAGCGACCAATGACATCTTGCCGACTAATGGCCTTTCTGGTTGACTAACATGACGTTGACCATTAGGGGGCAGCCCTACTTATTGTATATGTTTATATCTGGGAATTTATCAGTGTTCATTTTTATTATCAAAAACCAAAAAAGCTAAAAGTCAGAGAAAAGAAATTCAATAATTTTGGTGAAAATTCTGACATTTAAAAATACCTTTTTCAGCAATAGTTTTTAGCTTAATCATTTCATCGGATAATCTGGCACATACTAGCAGCTCATGTGCATTTCTTCAATTTGTTTTTCTAGAAGTATTTTCCCAACTGTCAGTGTAACAATGTCTACTCAACTTCTTTTCACAAAAAAAAAAGAAAATCATGATGTGCAAAACTCAAATGATCAAACTCTAATAGATACAACATCTGTTGGTTTTCCTCAGCGTTGTTTTGCACCAACATGCCAGCCATGTTTTCATGTAACATACAGTTTGTGAACAGCCTCCTTTGCAACCCCCTTCTCACGGGGGAATTCCTGTAATGAGAGAAAGAAACCAGCTGGACGCAGGTGTCCTGTATAAACCAGATACATTATTCCAAAGGGCTTCCCTCTCCCTCCTCCTCCACCTCTTTGTCTACATCCACATCCTCTTCCTCCCACTTCCACCGCCTCCACTGTCTCCATTTACACACCCTCATTAACTCCATCTTCCTCAACCTCGTTGTTTGCTCTGCACTTCTGTCTCCACATCCGAGCATCATCTTGCTCTCCTGTGCCACCTTCTCACACTCATCTCCCCTCCCTTCCCCCTCTTTATCTTCATCGCGCTACCTCCACTGTCACATCACCTTGCTTCTCCACATTCTTTGTCTCATCCCTCTCTGCCTTGTCTTCCTCCTTTATCCATTTTTGCCATCTCCTCCTACGACTCTCAATCATTTCCACCATCCTCCGTCAATTTACTTCTCCCAGTCTTCCTTTTCCTCCTTTTTCACTCTCTGTCCACAAAACACACACCCCATTGTTGAGTAAAATGGGAAAGCAGAGTTTTCATCCACATTGTTACCTTTCTCACAAGTAGCTCCCCCGTAGCTGGGCAGACAAAGACACACAAAGGAGTTGATCTCATCGATGCAGGTTCCTCCATTCTGGCATGGATTAGACTGGCAGTCGTCAATGTCTAGAAGGAGAGAAAGGGGGAGAAAGAAAGACAAGGGGCGAGTCAGGCTTGTTGCAAACACACACACGCTCATAGCACTTTCCAAACGGTTACTTTTTAAACTACCTGCCACAGCATTTCACCGAACAAACCCCAGAGAGATCAAACTTTTGCAGAGATTAGAGGTGTTTCTGAGAAAGTTATAATTAAAGCGAATTGATTGAACTTCATCAGTGAGCGGTTTGGGATGCACTGAAGCGCATGATGCTAATTGCAATGTGTTTGCAGGACGTGCTGCAGTTCTGCAATAGCGAGGGAGAGTGCGGTGGAAGGTAGAAAGAGAAAGAGAGACTTGGAGATTAGAGGGAGGAAAGCATTCAGTCAGATGAGCTTCCATCTTCAACAACAATACTGCCCACACTGATGCACAAGCTGTCTCGCTAGTAGCTACAAAAACTGTATGCTAATTCATTTTAATATGTGCAAAAGTGACCAAAACAATGCAGCCAGTCAGGCGGCATCTCTTAGATGCAAAATGAAAAGTCTGAGTGTTTGTGCACAATACACACACTCACATGCAAATTCACAACATATGCACACACATATTTTGCAGAGGCGTCGCAGGGGTGAGAGTTCTTATTCCGTTGAAAAATGGTAACTGTATTTCTCTGGCTGATCTGGGCCCGGGGGCAAAATCATTAAAACTGCAGCTGGTATCCCACAATCCTCCGCCATCACAACAACTGAGCAAATCCCTGGGGCGTTGGCAAGAGGTCATGGGAGTGGAGGGGAGAAGAAGTGAATGGAGATGGGTGGGGAGGCAGAAGAAAGTCCGAGGAGTGAGGAAAGATGTGGGGCTGGAAAGAGATGCTCAAAAACACAGAGAATAAAGGCGACGTAATGAAAGCGAGGGGAGAGGTGATGTGAATCTGTGACTCTGGGAAGTTGGCAAGTTTCAGGGCTGGATTACAGGGGCTTTGCAGGCAGACAGCGTTTGGGGCGGAAGAGTCTGTTTGGATAAAACAGCATGACAGCTTCATAGCTGGTGCCCCGCTTTGGGCTGGCTGATATTAAAGGCTGAATTTGATGCAGGAGGTAGAGACCCCGCCGGAGGAGTCAGAATGAGATGACATTTGTGTTGGTTTAGTGTGTCGCCGTATATCCATGTATTACCGTCTGTCTGTCTGACTCATGATGGGGTGGAAAAATAAAATATAAAAAGAGAATAGAATAACACAGCAGGGATAGGAAGAGAGCCACACACATCCAGCACTGCAGAAAATTAGTTTTAAGTCCAGTTCAGATGATCAGACATCAAAGGGAGGGCTGATCCAAAGTTTTAGGGCAGCGCTGGCAAATCATTGATGACTTTGTAGCTAACTTTACTCATCACAAGCAGCGCTGCCCAGCTTTTAAAAACAATTGCATGGCTTCAGTGGCTCCAGAGAGCTTTGAAAGTAGAAAACAAACTAAAAAAGGATGATGTTATAATAGTGATGGATGATCTCAGTTTGGGCTTGAGACTTTGATTTTTTTGCAGCAGAACCCTGCATTACAAAATGGAAGTGTGAACATCTAAGGCTGATTTATAGTTGTATATAGGCTCTACCCAAAGCCTGCGTCATAGCCTCGCTCTGCTATTACACCTCCAAAATGCTAACTGGCATTTGGGTTTCTATGCCACTGTGTTGAGCTTCTGTGATGTGCTGTAAAATTTGATTGATTCAATTAGCACATAAAACACACATTAACATTGCTTACCAATGACATTATTAAACAAAAGTACAAAATCTGACTCTGTTATAACTCACAGACATTCATTCGTTCATGCACAGACAAACAACTGCCTTTAACTAGACATGTTTCCCCACAAATACAACATGCTAACGCTATTAGCACAAGCTTATGGCATTTGACACTGCATAAATTAGCCTAGCAGCTAGCAGACTTTTCCTCTTCTCATGAAGCCAGAATCCACAGCAACATTTAACAAAAGTAATATTGCAAAATTCAGCTTCATTATAACTCACAAAATTCAAAGGCAAAACAACTGTCTTTTGATAGACAAGTTTTCCCCACTTACACAACGTGCTAATGTTATTAGCATAAGTCTATAACAATTCCCATCGCATCAGTAAGACCAGCGGCTAGTGGACTTTTCCTCTGCTCATTAAAAGTTCACACAGGACTTCAAATACTATTGTGTGGGGGCTTTTGTCTTTCAGATTTTTTGTCTCTTATCTTTGAAATAAAAGGTTTGTTTCCATCATGGGAAAGGCTTTCAGTTTACAAAAACAAACTGCAAATCTGCGTCCCCACTACATTACACTGCTGGGAAGTTGAACGTCAGACTATGGGGTAAGGTACGCATCCATACAGAGGCTAAACCATAGGTACGGCATCAATTCAATGCAGAAGTATGAACATGCTTTAGAAAGCAGAGGGGGTTTCATGAAAGATGCTGTTGAATTGCATTTTGGGAATTGTAGAATCCAACGGGATTGGGGCTTGACTAATACTAGGGACTGAATGTCAGGATATCTCAGGCTGTAATGCTTTAATTTTCACAATTCTCTAATTAATCTGTCTCTTGTGAGTCCCTCAACTTTAAAAAATGTAATACTAAATCGCTGGTGATCCACTTTAATCTGATGTCTGCGTGACCAAGAGCTCTTTCGAATCGTTCAAGAATACAGGCCTCTAGACTGCCATTAGTACAATGAGTGAAAATAAACAGTTGTTGACAGACTGCAAGATTACTGATAAATCCAGCGTTAACTGACTGAGAGGTTGGGATAATTAATAATCATGAACTACATGAAGTGTCCTGAGCCAGCCATGTAAGCTATGTACATCACGAGCCTTTATTACAGTGTAACATAATCTTATTAGAGATCATTAAAGTTTTAACTCACCAATGGGACCCAGCTATCACCACTGAGTGAAAACATTACTCTGCAGGATTATTGGCCAATTGTGATGGTTAACCACCATCAAACATGAGGCTCCAGTCTCTGAGGTGCTTTGCAGTGAAGATAGACCACGCTCAGTTAATGGTGTTAAATGGTGTGGTGTCGAAGTTAAAAGACAAACAGCAGTATTTCAGACCAACCAGGCATCACGTCATAGAAACCTGTTTGAAGCAATTACATCGCCTGCAGGAGCCCAGGTGGACTGACAAAATACAAAATAAATACAAAATACAGAATACAGAAGTATTTCCAGTGCAAATAACATGTACAGCTGGACAAAACAGAACGACAAGACTGGAAACAATCCATATTAAATACAACTACATGAGCACAGATCCCCGAATGAACCTCTGAGGAACTCCATGTAATTAAAATAGGATGTGTGATGAATGATAGACACTGAAAATATCCCTCCGTCTATGCTGTAAACCAACAGATGAGCAGGTTGCCAGGACAGCTGTTAAAAAAAGGAAAAAACCCAAACAGCTACTGGGCCTAATATGAGCCAGCATCTGGCATCATTAAGCACTGTAGCACTCTGGCAAGGAGCAGAGGAACCCGCTGGATTTTAGGAGCTCTGGGGTCAATAAAAAACAGCTCTGAACATCAGCTATTAGAGGGGCTACAATAGGCAAGTGGATATTATCTGTCGTAGGAAGCAACATAGAGGAACTCCAGACAGCTGGGGTAGACTGACCTTCATCTCGTGTACAGATTTAAGAAGAAATTCAAGCACAAAAGTGGTCAATGCAAACTAGTCCTTGCAGGCCAACCATAGGTTACTTGATTGTATGAGATGAGCATTTTCACTGGCAACCAATCAAATGACTGGCCTTTTGAATTTGATGAAGGGGAGCTCTAGCAATGCAAGATTGATAGTTCGGGAACAATAGTAGCTTCAGATATGGCATGGCTTCACTCATGTTTACTAGGGATGCACCGAAATGAAAATTTGTGGCCAAAGCCGAAGCTGAATAACGATACCACAGCGAAAATGAGGCAGATGTGCCTTTTGTCATTTATAAAAAGATAAATCACTTTTCTATAATACATCAATGATATTTCAATGGAATAAATTACTTACTGACTTATTCATACTTCAAAAACAGCATCAATAAGTGATTAACATAGGGGGGATCTAAATAAACTAAAAAAATTAAATAAAAATCAACCAGCCACCCTCCTCCCCTGACACGTAAAGAACAGTCCCTTCATAAGTAAAGAACAGTCTCTAAAGTGCGGTGAGGTCTGTGGGCCGCTACCTACTGTACCACAAAGAGAGAAATGTGAACGGCTCATTTATCTTCTGACGCGTCACATACCTGTGCGCCGCCACAGCTCAGTTGTCCAGGTACTTTTGGGCAGTCATGACACCAAAAAGAGGACATTATTGGAGTCAGACTTCCCCGTCACTGGTAAGCCTTATCTATTCACCTTTCGTTTCTGCTGCTGGTTGAAATGTGTACTCGCACAGCGTGCTGCATGATTTATTTTGCTCACACAAAACTATTTTTGGTCGCAAATGTGAGCGCGGTGACGGACGGAGTAAAATATCGCCACACTGCAACATTTTCCTCCGTCCATCGCCGCGTGCTATTTGATTGCGTTGTTATTCAGCCTTGCTTTTCACTTATTCCACCGAATACCGAATGTGTGGGTTTTTTTTTTTTTTGCAATATTCGGCCAAATATATTCAGTTACCGAATATTCGGTGCATCCCTAATGTTTACTGTCTTTGTACAGATGAGCTATATGACCTTTCTCAAGAAAAGAAAGGTCTGGCTTGGCCGACTCTCATTTTAAGATTGGAGAAAAAAAACGCCCCGGCTGCTTGTATTTCTTTCAACCAATCACAATCATTCTGGGCGGTGCCACAGCAACGGTGTGCTTGCAAAAATATTGAAGGGGGGAACAGGTTTTGGTGTAACACACCCACAAAAATATCGCCTACAGGACACAAACCATGGCAGAAAAATAGCTACATCCCCGCAAGATCAAACACCGCAAAAGTTAGTAAAGTCAGTAAAGTGTTGAAAACTTCAACCGGAGGTGGTAGGGTGGGACTTCAGCAGGTGGCTTGTTCCGCCCAGTGAGAGGCTAATCTATGCAGCGAACTTCCGCCCACTCAGACTAGTAATACATTAGCTAAAAGTAAGGATGACTCCCCCTGGAGTCTAGCTGCAGTAAAGATCATAAACCCAACCCCCTTCATGTTAGCAGATCAGATGTGGGCCAAACTGGACGTCAAGAGCTTCATACTGCAGAGGGAGCTCTTAAGCCGACTCGGGCTGTGTCCAAAATCACTCACTACTCACTACATAGTCTACTATATAGTGAGTTCACCATTTTGTAGTGCTGTCCCAGACGAGAGGAGAGAGATTGCTCCTCCTGCTGTACATGTTTAACTTATAATGACGTGCTGTTTTGTTTGTTTCTTTGCCATGTAATAAATTGTCAATCTAATGTGTAATTGTCAGTTCATGAACAGAAAAACATATTCATTATTCAGAAAATAAAAAGTTTATAACAGTTACTGTACGGAGTACAGTTAATAATGCTAGCTAATGTTAGCAAGCTGAGTTGCTACCGTCTGTGATTTGTGCCGTAATGTCATATGCATAATGTTGCATACATTAAATTCACAAGTTATTAAGTGACTGACTGGTAAAACAAACTTCAATATAACAAAGGTTAAACTGAAAATTACTTACATTAGTAGGACAGGTTGCAGTTGTGCTGCTCTCTTGTCTGTCTGCCAGTGTAACGTTATTAATATGTTTAATTTGAGCAGCTCATTTCACAACACAACACAACACAACACAACACAAAAATTACTATGTAACGTTATTTATTAATTTGGGAAAACACGCTCAGTATAATTTTATGTTTTTATCACAAATATGCATGTCAGTACTTGTTATGGACGCTTCACCAGCAGACACTGAAATTACATGTTTTCATTGTGCGACAGCAACAACGTAATTAACGGCGCAGAGAAAAATGACCTGAGTGGTGTCTGAAAGTGTTTTTTCATGTTGCAGGTGAGCTAATTATATCGTCTTCTACATAGATCTCCCTATATAGTGAGTAGAGAGTAGTGAATAAGTGAATGATTTCAGACACAGCGTCTGGCTCCAAATGATGTCACCATTGCAAGGTGGCAGGTGTCATATCCAGTACATTTTGACTTCTGTACAGTGGGAGGAAGTAGAGACACCTTGTCTATCTTTATAACAGTCATTGATTGGCACCGTGTGCATGTGTGTAGATATGTGGCAAGAAACTGAAATTCATATCTGCCAGAGATGTGTTTGAGGTAATTTAGGAGGTGTTTCCAGTTCATTGTTTGGCGAGCTAAACATTCCTGAGTGGAGGTTTAAGTTAGGTGTTCATGCTTGATCTAAATAACTGATTTCATAAAAATGTATTGTCACCCCTGTACACCATATGGTCATGACAGCACTTTGTCCCTCAGTGTCTGTCGGTGTCTAGCTCACCTCTACTCAAACGGCGCGTTGAGGGCCAGAGCGCAGCAGGCCTGTCCACTCAAAGCCCACTCAATGTCCACTCTGCCCAACTGGCTTAATGAGAGACCCATCCAACTTAAGCAGGTGGCGGTGTGTGTGTGTGTGTTTGTGTGACTGCATTTGTGCATTTGTATGTGTATGTCCGCGACTCTCTGGCTGGCTCCCCAGTACAACAAAATCAGGCCTGGGCACTAGCACAGTCTCCAGGGAGTCGAGGAGAGCAGTGCTCCACTTATCTGCTGGCAGAGAAATGGATGGAGGGATAAACAGGTGCCAGCCACCGTGGTAATTGCTGGGTGCAGCTAACACACTAGCGACACTACCGGCTTTTCTTTAAGCCAGCATTATTCATTTGAGTCTGTCAGGAGAGGCAGCAAATGAATGTGAACAGTTGATGGTGGCTAACATAATGGCAGAGGAGACACAAATATGAAATTGAGGATTAAATGCGGTTCACCGCTGATTGAAAAATACATAGTTTGGATAGGAATGTTTGATTGTGGGATAAATATGTAACCTGCTCTTGTTGTTTATTGCCGCCTCTCTGTGTGTATCCGAGGGTAGCTGGTGAGTGTGAGGACAGAGGATGGGGAAACAGAGATAGAGGAATAAGGGGGAGGATAGTGAGAGAGCAGCCACACAAACCGGGGGTGGTGTCGGTTGACAGAATATCTGGAGGCTTACTGCTGGCATGTGTCGAAACCAGCGTATGAATAATTGAAAAGAGACAGAGGAAGAGACAGAGAGACAGAAAGAGACAGAGAGCAAACAGAAACCGGGTGAGAGGAGGCCCTGGGTCAGCCTTTCCCCATTTCCCTTTTGGGATTATTTTGTCAGTCCAATAGATCAGATAAAATTTCTATTACCTGTGTACTCGACCGGAGCTACGTCCAGCCCGAGATCAACTCCATCACCTTCCTGACACTCTTGTCCTTCCGTTTCTGACTTTGCCACCTCTCTAGGGTCTTTTTCTACTTTACAACAACGAGATTTACGCTTTCAATTTACACCCCGGCCACGGCGTTCGTGAATGCTCAGGCCAAATAAAAAGTAAACAGCTCTTTCACCGTTTTATAAATGAGACCTCAACTGCAATCAGCAATTTCACGGCTATGAATCCTTGTGGGTTTAGCCAGGAAGAGTCCAGCAGAAAGAGAGTCCACTCAGAGGGTAATAAAGGCTTGGAGAGAAGAATCGATATTGCAGCCAAGGCCTGGCATGCATTAAAACATGGTATATTATTTTAGTGGTCTAGTAAGTCTGCCATAAAAAGTACGGCATCGTTATACACATGCAAGACAGGAAATGCCCCTTACTATAACTTTCTGCAGGAAGTGGAAAGTGATTTCTGAAAAGGACGAACTTTATCAACTCTAACAGATAATAACAAAGTACTTATTATATACAGTCTGTTTTTATTTTAACAGTGGAGAACACCCTGTGCTCAAGTAATGAGGAAGGGTCAGGATTAATAGTGTCTGATTTTCCAGAAGATTTAAAAGGTCTTCATCTCCAGATTAAAAAAACATTCACTTTAAAATGCTTATCAGGGCTCCAAGTGAGTATTAGAGAATCCTGAGAGGTCTGTGGATTAATTCAAAGACCACTTTAGACACAAATGACAAAATAAACACACCACTCAATGGATTTAAAGCATTTTGGTAATTTCTTATGCCAAAAATTCCTCCTATTAACGTGTCAATTGAGTCGCATTAGACGTGGTGGCATTTTGTCTGGGCCTAATGCCACATTTCCACTGCATGGTACCTCACAGCTCGATTTGCTTTTTTTGGTTTTCCATTAGCAAAAGGTGTGGATAGTACCAGTACAGAGTTTAGACCGAGCCAAGCCTGATTGGAGCCCACAGCAGCAGTTTTGGGCCTGAGCCCGTTAAAAGCCAAAATTTCTACTGTAACCCTACAAAAAAAAAAACATTTATTACAAGCTTACAAGTGTCCTTGCACCACTTCTGCTTCTTCTCATCCTTCTATTATTTCAACAGTCAGCTTTGTGTCTCGCGCACACAACAGGTTTGGCAGAACATGTACCTCCCAGTGTGTGTCACGCTGCAAGTGTGCGCGGTGGTCCATGGCTGTGCAGAGTACAGATGGTAATCACAGCTCTCCACTGCATGTTAGTACTGCATAGCTCTACCAATGCTGGGAAGGCAAAAGCAAACACTGCCAACCACACTGCCCTGCAGCCTCCACCCTTCTCACTGTCCATCCCTCTCTTGCTCCCACTCCAGCTCTCTCCCCCCGGTTCTCTGCTATATTTCTCCGTTGTTCTGTCTTTGTCCCTATCTCTCTGTCGTGGTCCTGCCATTAGACAAAACAGAAAAAAAAACATGTAGTTAGAATTGACGAGAACCCAACCTGATCCAAACCCAGGGGAACATTGAGAAATTATAGCCTGGCTTTGCCCGGTCAGGCCCAATCAGGCAGAGAATCAAGCTCTACTGAGAGTCCAGACTTCGCTGAGGGAGCATTATCCCCATTGGAAAACAAAAGAGAGAAAGGGACCTGGCTCCAAAAGGGAGTTGAGTGAAATCGAGTCAAGCTAAACGAAAATGAGGCTTAAGATTGATAAAATCAAGTTCTTTATGTTAAGTTACGAGTAAAGATCGATAAATTCTGACTTTAAATGCTGGATTATGGAGATTATAACGTCTACAGCTGACAGTTTAAAGACACTAATTATTCCTGCCTTTCAGTGGTGACGTGAGGCTTTGTAAAGAGCAACTTATAGGCTCCGAACACATCATTTTCTCAATCAGCTTCCTACCATGAGTGATTGGGTCCTACCAGAACACAGTCTTTTCAGCCAAAGTTGGAGTTACACTCATAATAAATAATAACTCAGAATGTTTTTAAAGTTTGATTGTGGCTTACTTGAATATTTAATGTCTCTGAGAAAAATACTGACGATTTTGAGCCAAGTTTACAGGGGCTCCAACACAGCTTGTTTTTGCTGACCTCAAGTGCTTTAGCATCCCATTTTGCTGCAGAGATGTAGAAGTTCACCTCAGGATGTGTTAGTCGATTTGACTTCACTGCAGGGTGCAGTTACAGGTGCAATAGAGGGCACTTTTGACCACATTCAACAGTGTCTATCAGTGATGTAGAAAGTAGGAAGAACCACCACATGCAAACACGCATCCATCCACAAAGGTACAAAAGTGCTGTTGTATCATTGGTTGTTGATCCTTTTCAGGTTTTATACTTTGTATGTATTGAGATACATGTTATACATTGTGATTCTGGTCAGTGAAATTAGCACTGAGGTCAACATATGGATACCAGGAGCTAATGTTGCTCAATTGCACAGAGAAAGCCTTTTTTAGTTCACTGATGACAGCCACAGCGTGAAATGTCTGCATTCTTATCTGTTCTCCCCTTGCTCATTAAAATGAACTGAACGTCGTCTGACTTCTTTTGGTCATCTATTTGATTGCGCAGCAGTGAGTTGTTTTGCAAATGTCCTATTCTCTCCTCCAAACACTCATAAATATTCACCCGCAACATCAAATAAAAAGGAGATGTCAAAGCAAGAGGCAGTTGAGATATTTTTTACTTGGCATTTGTTGGCTTTGACACAAAAATAGCTACAATTTCCTCCACGGAAGTCTTAAGAGGTTCGTTCTGAATTTGATTTTAAGTGATTGTTGGTCCCGTGTTTCGGTGCTGTGAAAGCTGGAGAGCAGTGCAGAGGAAGTGCAGATGCCGCCCGCCCATTTTGAGTGCCAAATCTATCACAAACATCTACTGAGAAGGTCAATATTGCAGCCATTTGCCTGTCAACCTAATGAGTATTTGTAGGAGTGTTGGTGATTTTAATACTACGTGTGACCTTTTTTGGTTTTTTTTTAGAGCTATTTAACATTTGAGGGAAACTTTTGAAGGAGTTGGAGTCCCATTTCTGCAAAAGTCTCAGATGTAATTACTCTGGCACATTGTGAATAACCCTCAAAAAAGTGCTCCATTACATGAAAAGATGAACAAATAAAGGGTTATGTAGAGAAAGAAAGGCTTGACATCCATGCATCACAACCGTGCACAGGTACATGTGTAGCGTGGATGGCGAGCAGAGGAAATCTTATTATATACTGTATGATCCATTGGTACCAAATTCTTCAGGTGGCAGGCACGGGCATTCGAAAGCCAGTTTGTCCTAACAGAGCTCGGGAAAAGCACATTTTTCTCTGTAGACTAAATGCCAGCCGTACAGATCAAACAGCAGCTTGATCAATTACACAGAGAACCTTTGAACCAGTAAATGCCACCTGAAGACTTCACATCTGACAGGCTGCTACGGAGGGCACGAAGGGACAACATTAATGCCACAGAGGAAGACTTTTTTTTTGTGAGCGATATCATGGGAGAAAACGCGCATTGATTCGAGCACACTCTCAATCACTCTATCTGTGACACGCACCCACATGGAAACACACTCCAGCAAACACACTGGGTGGCAGCCTGCCCCGTTATCAACCAACAGCAGTGACAGATCTGGTCACTCTTTTTACATTCGCCTAATTGCCTCCGAAGCACAGCCGACATTATGTAAAAATAAATTGACATGACATCCTGTAAAATGGAGGCTTTGAAATGGAAATGTTTGTCACACAAAGGTTTTCACTGAAAGGCTCTTTGTGTTTGTCATCTTTCATTGTGCGAGACCCTGGATGATTGACTTCCTTTAGCTGGCTGAGGGGCATTGACATTTCCATGCCCTTCTACAAAGATGGATACCTTTCTATTGAACCGCCGCTCGTCCAAAAAGCAGGCCCACTCAATGGACCATGTTGCGTCGTGTCAATAACTATAATGCGGGTGTGTGCTGTGTGTACAGCGGCATTAATGAGTGTAAAATGTTTTTTTTGTGTGTGTGTTTAAATGAATGTATGTGTCTGTTTGTGTTGGGATTGTGTGTGTGAACAGCGCAGGGGAGAAAGTGTTTCTAAAACACACTCATCGAATGTTTGTATTATTGTGTGTGTGTGTGTGTGTTGGCACAGCACATTGTGTGTGTTTGCAGAATGGCTATCCACAGCTGCAAGCATAAACTTGATGTATGTGTGTGAATGCCAAGTCGCTACACAGAGCTAGTGATGCTCTCACCTCACACTCCCAACTCTTTTGGGTAAGAGCCTCTTTCTCTCCACACTGTTTGGTCCCTTTGGCAGAAATAACTTAAAGCTGCACTGATCAATAGTTTTGTATTACCAATGGATCAAATGAGTATGTGTAATGTGAAAGGGGTCCCTTGTAGTGACAGCACACAGAATTATCACCCGACTCCGCACTTCCCCTCAGCTCTACAAAGTGTTCAATGTATCCTGATACAGTGGTTCATATGATATCCTATAAATTAGCGCCCTGTGAATGACGTTACACACTTAACGTGAAGTTACTTAAGTTAGGTTTAGGAAAAGAAACATGGTTGGGCGTCTTAGGTTCAGGCAAGTAGTTACATAGGTTAGATATAGGAAAAGATGGTGATAACATACCTTAAACTAACTTAAAGTTCATGAGGTTTCAAACATCGGTTTCCTGGTGTTAAGTCCTGTGTTTTGCGACCCATCAACTACCTCAACCTGCCACCTCATAGGAGGTGGAACGGACTTTGAAGCCAATATTCATAGTAGGGCTGCAACAATTAGTCGACTAATTGATGACTAACTATTAAAATAATTGGTGACTATTTTAGTAGTCAACTAATCGGTCATTGATCGAGTCATTTTTCATAGAAAAGTACTATAAACGTACCCCTAAATACTCTTATTGCAGCTTCTTACATTCAAGTATTGGCAGCTTTACACACTCTCCCATGACGGTGAATTAAAACCCTTTGGCGTGAATATGAAACAAGACATGAGATGACATAATTTTGGGGTTTGGGAGAGACAGACCGACATTTTTCAACATTTTAACACATTTTTCGATAAAATGATTAGTCGACTAATCGAAGAAATAATTGACAGATTAGTCGACAATGAAAATAATCGTTAGTTGCAGCCCTAATTCATAGTGGCCAAGCAGTGTAATTACACCGTGAAACAGACATCTGTAGATCAGTGGATATTATTTTGAGTGTCACAACCCCAAAGAAATGACTCGTTTCACAATCATGATTTGATTCATTTGGTCTCATAACATTTGGAAAGTCTAGAAGAACTACATGATTAAACCATGTTGTCTCCATTCAAGTTAGTGGAGCACAAAAGCAGAATTAGCTGGTTCGGCCCTTTCAAAGTCTCTAGTGGAGCATTCAGCAGCAAGAACCAGATCTTTCCTTCAGGATTTTTGGTGGACACCACATGGCCAGAGACACAAAGCCAAATTAATGCTAATGTTGCTCTGGGTCTGCAAGTGTGGAAAGTTTGTGAACATGTTTGATAAAAAAAAAAAAGAAAGAAAAGAAACTGCTTATATCAGTACTATTTGTCCCAAGATTATTTTCTTCTTCTATCTCAAGATAAAAAAAAAAGATGTGATTTAAAAAAAAAACAAAAAAAAAAACGCTGGCGCAGCCCAGCCCAGGAGGTTTAAAAATAAACTCCAACTGGTGTTAATTTATTTTCACTTACAAATTCCACCCATATGTTGTGCACTTAAAAATCTTTGGTTGCAATATGTTGGCTTTAGAAACAAAGTAATTGTCTTTAAAGATATGAAAGAGGGTTAACATGGGTTTCTAGCCCATAATAATTACAGGATTACTGTCTTTAGTATTGAATTATGATAGGTTTACTATATCTTTAGAGTAGACATAATATATTGGGCTTCGCAGAGGGAGACAAGTCCCTCCACATTATTCATAATCTCAGACATACTTGAAAATGATTTTAGAACGTGACTTGAATATACTTTTTATAACGTGGCCATAAAAGGAAAAGGAATCTTACATAATGAGTCCATTTCCTCAAGCTGGATTTCCAATTTTGATTAACTTTTTTAAAATTTGAAGTCAATACTTCTGTTTAGCAAATGGCAGAGAATGTTCAGTAAACTATAAAAGGATAAATGCAGCAACAACCATACTCACCGCAAGGTCCTTTTCGTAGCTGTTTCAAAGCTTTGATCATAGCACGTGAGTTTATTTGCAGATAGAGCTTGCAAGTTGTGAAAACTCCAGAACAGCCACTAAATGGACCTTGAGGTGAGACTGTTTTGTGCTGCTGTTTCCAAGATCAAGAATAAACTTTCAGTCTAATCGTTTAAGGAAAAGGTGTTCTTAGAGTGTTTAAAGAAAAGTGGAAATTTTTGAACATCTACAATCCATGACAGATGGGAAAACCCCGGTGAAGATTATGTGACATAACTGCAAACTCCATGACATTACTAAATTAAGTATTCATGGTTCAGTATGAACACTGATGCTCAAATCCAACACAATTAGCTTTGTTCAGTGTTTATAAGAGTCGTTAGGTTTGTTATAGAAGCATGTCACTGCTGGAAAGATGGTCTTTTTTTTACAAAACTAGGATGTAGAAAGACACAAAAACTTTGGAAATTGGTATTACATAAGAGGTTGAAAACCTACAACTAACACAACACATTTTCTCTATTTTCAGATGGTCTTTTATGTGAGAAAAATAGTCAGCATAGTAACAGAATCTTGGTTTATATATGGTCAGCACTCCTCAGTTTTACCATTTGTTCTTGTTTTTTCAGCCTCCATTTTTACAATACAGGAAGCCGTAACATTAAGTGTTATGACACCCGCTTCCTGTTCACTAACTCTCATATTAAGGCCAAACAGTGCACTAAAATATGTTTCTAAATTTGATCAGCACTGCCTAGTTTTACAGTTTGGTCTGAGTTTGAGAGAGAGACAGAAAGGACAGAGTCTTTCTCTCAGTCCGCTTCTATACTCTTTTTGTTTGTGGTGGCAGGAATATGAGAATGTATTAGTATAAAGTATCCCTTTCAGTATATAACTTAAATCTAATACATAATACATACTGCACAAATCTGAATATGACTGATCCATAATTAAGCTAAACAGGTGAATGAACTTCCATGATCTCTTATTAAAACAATAATAGTACAACGTAAATATGTTCATCGTCCAATTGGTTCCGATGTGAGGAATGTAAACATGTCACAGTGATACATATTTTGTGTCTGTTATGTTTCACCATCCAATCAGGTCATATGTAACAAACATACGGCCTGGTCCTCTAAACTGTTACAAGCAACCACCATGTCAAGAACTGGGTTTTTAGTTTCCGATTAGTGACTTTTTTTTGCATCAAGACGTCATCTTTCAATAAAGAATTGCGATGCATCTAAGAACCAGTTCTTCCCCCACCCCTAACAGTACCTGTATGTGCTGGCACCTGTGAGCGTGTGTCGCCTGAATGGACACGTGAGTCATTTGTGTCATTTGTGCCTCTGTTTAGACGCCTGTTTGTGTGTGTTTCTGTGCTTGCAGTATAATGTAGAGTCCTGGGCCTTCAGCTGTGTTTGGGTGCGGGTGGATTACAAAGAGATCAGGATCAGCAGGGAGAGGAGGAAAACAGACAGACTACACAGCAGCTCTGGTACAGCCCAAGGCTCTGTGCTGCTCTCCAGAGAGCTCGGTGCAACGTTGATCAACCTATCAGAGGATCCAGCGTCTGGAGAAAAGTCCTTCATCCTGGGGTTTTCTGGTGAAAATAGAGAAAATGTTTCATCCCTTTTACTTGGCTAAGATGTTAGGATGAGCAGGGATACGCTACCTCACCACTAGCCCCAGACGCAATTACATCTTGGAGCTCTGACGATGTACTGAGAGCCTCGCGCAGGCAACGATCCAAATCGTCTGGGTTTACCAGATTTTCTTGTGCGTCGAGGGGAAGCGAGCAAAGTGAGCCTTAAACCTGCCTTGTAGACATTTCCAAAAAAATCACACAGCGACATGAAATACAAAAACAGCAAAAGATTCATCTTAATTCACGTGTTCAATGTGGATATGTGATTGTGCATGCGTCTGTGACGTGCGTGTGTGTGTGTGTGTGTGCCCACAGTATGTTTCAGACAGGTCCTTGCTTTGGTTGACAGCACTTCTGCAACATTCATAACAGCCTGGGAAAATGTAATGAGGTAAAGTGTCACAACATCTCACATCGCTCTGCTAGCCCTCAGTTCTGACAGTCTGACTCCACTCACTGACGCTATGTGTGTGTGTGTGTGTGTGTGTGTGTGTGTGTGTGTGTGTGTGTGTGTGTGTGCTCACTGGCTCCATCTTCAGTGTCTGTTTATATTTTGTGTGGGAGGGGGCCAGTGGCCAGGAAAAAGAAGCCAGGGACAGGAGAAGCCAAGCAAGCTGCCACAGTGCCAACAGTATCATACAGGCTCACTCTCTATTTCTGTCCTCCACGCAGAAGGAGAGAGGAGGAAACCGGAGATACTGGAGGACTTTAAAATAACAGGAAATAAAGAATAGACCCAGAGAATCATCAGCGTTTTAGACATGCCCTTCTTTTTTTTTTACTTTTCCTTCCTTTCTCCTCTTAATTTCGCCTCCTCCACAGTCATTTCCTCCTCCTTCCCTCACTGCCTCCCATACTTCTTTTTCATTAGTCACTTCCGAGTCTCTTCACCTTCTATTTTCTCTCCCTCCCTCTGGAGATTTCTAAATGGCAAGTTTATCCTCCTGTGCCCTGTGGGTCTTACCGGGCTAATTTCCTTTGAGTCAGGAGGGTTTACAGGTGTCCCTTTAGGGCTCCCGGTGTTAGCAGCGGTAGCGTCCCTCTGGGCCGTGTGGGGTTTGGCCTGTTCCTTGACAACTTTATCTGCCCGAGACACCCAGGGTGTGATCATTAACACACCTCACCTCAGCTTAAAGGAGCTACACGTCTACCTCCATCTAAAATGGATTGCTTATGCTATTACTTTTCTCTCCCTCACTGTTCCTCCATTTCTGCCTGCCTTTATTCCATTTTTCATCTCTTGCCTTCTGCCTTTGCATCGTCCTTTTCCACCCTCTCTCAGACTTCATCGCTTTCTTCCTCCTTTCCTTCCCTTTTACCGTCCCTCCTCTCCATTACCTTTCCTTCCCTCCTTTCTTCCTCCCTTCCGTATCTCTCGGTCCTTACTTCTGTGAGCGTGCACACTTAAAAAATACAATAACTCTACTCTTAAAGTAGAGCAGTTCCCCAGAGGGGTGAATGACAGGCTATTCTCTGCCTCCTGTCGCTATTTCTGACATACTTAAAGAGGAAATAGTAGAGTGGAATTATCTATTTTTTCCTTAGTGCTGTCAGAATCAATTAATCACTGACAGTGAAATTATATAAGGACGTGTTTCTGAGTACAGGGAGCTCTGATGTTGAATCTTTGAGTCTATTTCTGAAAAGAAATGGCTCATGAGCCAAACAAACGGCCGTAAATCTTAAGGAAGAATTATTTACTATTTCTCAGCTAATTTGTTTTTGACAGTCGATCGTATTCGTGCCTGGTCAAAGACTTGATCCTCTCAGTCATCTTTGCCCCAGCTCTTTCTCTTTCATGCCTTTTTGCTTCATCGCTCCGTCTCATTCTTGTCTCCTGCTATTTTTTTTCTGAAATGCTGGCTCGCTACCATGGAGATAAAGGAAAAACATCCCCTTTGTACTACTGAGTTAGGTCACTGTAGTGTGTACAGTATGTGTACATGTGTGGACGGACAGATGGTCGCACATTTGTGAGGATCTACACATCCTCACAAAGACAGAAAGATGAAGGACATCCAGCAAAACAGAACATTTGGCTAACTCCAGGTTTTTTAAGAGGATGTCTTAGGTTTAGGATGTAGGATATATTAGGATTGCAATTATGATTTAAATTGCAGTTATTTTCCAATAGACTACAATGCATTCGTTTATTTGTAACACGCAAAATCATAATTACAATGTTTCTACATTAATATATTCTGATAAAATAATGTTGCTTTTTTATTGAAGTCGATTATTCAGGGAAAAATTATATAAATTGTAATAAGATAACTTGCTTTTTATGCATCCCTGGGCACGTAGAGCAATACAGACGAGCATGTAGCTCCTGGTTTAGCCCTCTGCAAACTGATTTACTTGTGTGGCTCTTCTAGACTGCCAAAATGTTATTGGACTGAAGGAGAATCAGGAGAATCTCAATGACAGGCTTTCACAACATGGCATCACACAAATTACTACATGAATAGTGCCTCGTCTAGCACAAATTGGCTACTTTATATTGACTTTGTATGTAATCTTGCTGTGCAAAACGTTCACTCCATGTTCAATTGGAACACAAGTCTATGGGAAAAAAGGTCTTTTTGGGCTCAATGGCAGCACGTGA
This sequence comes from Epinephelus cyanopodus, assembly GCA_026686955.1. Lineage (NCBI taxonomy): Eukaryota > Metazoa > Chordata > Actinopteri > Perciformes > Serranidae > Epinephelus > Epinephelus cyanopodus. The sequence continues at coordinate 10,968,383 of CM048920.1, forward strand.
TGGACCCGGAAGTTGTAACTGTTGTGCCACTATTTCAACTGGCTTCAAAGCCCAGTGCTGTTCCGAGGTGCTTGGTGTATTGTTTTCATCCATGTTTACTAGCTAGCAGTCTTCCTCACTGCTTTTGTTAGCACAATGATATGTGTATTGGTGCATTATCACCATCTGTTCATCAGTGGAAAAGCATGAAGCCAATGGCAGCATTTACATTGTGTTTTCTTGCATGTGCGATGCAAACAAAACATGCACCCACACATGAAAACACTGCTAGTGGACAAAAACAAAACAGGGCACCTTTAAAAAGCCACCGAGCTACAACATATGAGTGTGCACTGCTGCATGAGTGTATGTGTTTGTGGGTTTTTTTTCATATGAAAATAGCATTCTGTGATCCATATTCATACATGATGATATAAGTTTGTGTCGCACTGTGCAGGTGTTTGTGCATCTGTATGAGTGTATTGCTGTTGGAGTGTTTCTGGAACACTGATAAGACCCCCCTGTGTAAAACCCAGTTCCCCGGTCTTCATGGGAAATCAATTTGTCCCGCTTTCTACGTGGCCAGCCTTTATATGCTTCACTTCCTCCTACAGCTGTCACCCAGTGTATACAGAGTCATTGCCTCCATCCATCCAGCACAACACACACACACACACACATGCTGAGCTAAACTGAACACATATTAGACACATGCATATTCATTCACTGTACCCGACAACTAAATTACAAAGACGATAAGTAAAGATGAGGCAACTGTGTGCGTGCGTACGTGCGTGTGTGTGTGTGTGTGTGTGTTGGAGAGAGAGAGAGAGAGAGGAGAAAAAAGAGATAAAGAGAGAGAGAGAGAGGTTAGTCCTGGCAACTTGGCCAGCAGCTCATTAATCTGCAGGTGTGTTTATACCAGAGAGATACTGCATGCAGCACTCACATGCGCGTGCATACACACACACACACACACACACACACACACACACACACACACACACACACACAGACTGCAGCTCATTCTCATTCATCTCCGCAGCCAGTATGTCCTTTGTTTCTCATTGTCCTGAGGAGTTTGGAGAGGAAGGAGTGTCCACGCTGATTGAAAACTGGGCAATTACGCCGTCCAGCCATCTCGTATATAGTGTGAACAGAGTTTAACTGCACACTCGTACACACCTGCAGGTGTTTGAGGTCGTATTTGTTTGAGGCTGTATCTGTGTGCTTCAATGTGTCCGTGTTTGATGCTGGATTTCTGTGTTAGATCATGACTGCATTTGTCTATATTAACCAGCTTTGTGTGTGTTTGTGTGTCTCTTCCTGTGTGTCAGTGTCTGTGTATCATTACACAAGTCAGCTGCAGGCCGACGAGCTCCAACTAGACACTCGCAGTATGGTGGTGGTATAGGTGCAGTGGCGGGGGAGGGCACAGCCAATCATCATGCTGATTGAGGAACCCGATGGCGTGGATGAATTAATGAGGCGTGAGGATACGGGCTGAGCCAGCCAATCATAACCCTATAAGAGCTCCTCAGCTGCCGACAAACTGTGACAAACTGCTGGTCATCAATCACACGAAAGACACGTTCTCCGCCATTTGCACACTCGCTGTCCCATCCAGCCTCGTGCGCGGTTCATCTGAGTCACTGTGCTGAGTCATATGTTGATACATCATTGTTAAAGCTGCTTTAGTTGTTTAGCAAAACAAAATATTTAAACATAAATTAAGTCTAATTAACTATGAAATACACAACATGGCATTTCACCAATTTAGTTTTTGTATGGATCGGACAAATAGCGTGTTAATTGGTGCTCTTTAGAGATGCTGATAGGCAGATTTTGTTACCTTTGGAGTAGAGGTGTGCAATATATCAATATTACATCAATATTCTGATATGAGACAAAATATTTAGACATGTCTTAGATTTTGGATACTGTAATATCTAGGGGTGGGAATGAGAAGAAGATTCACAGTACGATATTATCACGATACTTAATTCAAGATACAGTATTATTGTGATTTTAAATAGGAGTATATTGGTCAAATATATTCCAAAATAATGTGATGAATTATCTTTTTTCAACTGTAAATTATGTCTGAAAAGGAAAACTTTGTCAACATCTGTTTAAGTTAAGTTAAGTTTTCAGTCTTTTCATCTCATTTCAGCCAGTTTTATTTGCAGCAGTAAAATGTTTCTAGTGAACTGAAAAAGCAATTGATTATATTATTCTAGTAGGCTACCGAAAGTCTAATTTGTATTTGTAATATTAATGATTTATTAAAAAAAAAGAAAATTAATACTTGGTACTGTGTGACGATATATTGCCACACAAAAATATCGCGATACTATGTTGTATCAATTATTTTCCCCAACCCCTAGTAATACCGTAATTCTTATCTGCCCGCACATACATCGCATTTTTTTGCGCTCTCAAAGCCGCTGCTGTCAGTGGAGACTATGGCAAGTGTCCTTAGAAGTGAGAGCAATGCGGCAATGGCACGCAAGTATTCCCAAGCACCTGTTCTTCAGGGTGCGACAGCTGTGCCCTGAGATAAACAAAATTCAACTTTTGGAACACAGCATCACACACTGTATGTCACATTAAAAGGAACAACCCATCACAGCCAGTAGATATCTTGTCCGTCTTTTGTAAGTTGATCAGTCCCATGCATGACATTTTACACTTAATACACACTTAAAAAACAACGCCTGGAAGAAGTAAGCCATAACTGGGGCGGCAGTAGCTCAGTCCATAGGGACTTGGGTTGGGAACTGGAGGGTCGCCTGCTCAAGTCCCCGTCCGGACCAAAATATGCATGTATAGGTCCGGTTTGTGCATGTGTGTGTTCAGACCTGTGTGTAATTGACAACAGAGTGAAAAAGTTTAATTTATAAAGGATATAAAATTAAAAATTAAATAAAATAATAATATGGTGCAGGTTATGGTCGCTTAGCAACTTCACCCTTGAGAGTTGGCACATATTAGGCACAGAGGCACAAGAGTAGTCCAACCCTGCATTACTAGGCAGTAAAAGACAAGGCATGGGTCCTGGCCCTACAGCTGCTGCAGGGTGATGTCATTTCTGAACTTACCAGACTGTTCTAGCTGCTCTATTATTTGCCTTTATCCACTTAGCTATTGTATCCACATTACTGATGATTATTTGCCAAAAAGTTCACACTGTGAAAGCACCAATAGATAACCATACACTGCCATTGCATTATTGATATTGAGGTATTTTGTCTCAAATTTTGTGATATTCCAGGCAATTGTTTCTCCTGTTTTCAGTCTTTATGCTAAGCTAAGCTAACTTGCAGTTGATAGTAGCTATATATTTATCGTGCAGACATAAGAGCCGTAGTCACCTTCTCATCTAAAGGCCATTGCACACCATATTCATGTTTTTCATCCATAATTGTTGCGCGCTGAAAAGTAAATATGACCTCACATTGTGTCAGGCACGTTTGCACACTGTGTCCACAACTTCTGTCTGAACAGATCGGAGAGTTGTCTGACGAAGAAGAAGTAAAGAAAGAAAGCTGCGGAAGAGAGGAACGGGGCACATAGTATAATTTCAAAACTCAGATAGTTACTCTCAACAGGACAGATGAAGACAAGGAGGAGTATCTGGACCACACAGAGAAAGAGTGACAACATGGGAGGACAGCTCAGCGCATTGTGAATTTTCTCAACCATTACAGCGATAAAATGCATTGGACACATCTTGCAAGGTTCCTCTGCTTAATGTTTTTTTCTTTTCTTTAGATAAAGGATTCAAAAAATGCATACACAGAAAATGGACTTGGTGTGCAAAGGCCTTTACCCCCAGCAAAAATTGAAAGAGCACATATTCCACAAAATGCGAAGCAGAAAAGTAGATCTAGTTATATTACTAGCAAAACAATATTTTAAGGTGAGACTGTTGCATGCTAATGAGATTTAGAGGAGGCGACATTGTTTCCATACAGTCTTGAGTTCACTAACACAAAGGAGCACACAGATACAAAACCTCCTGGAGCTGTTTTCGCTGGGAAAAGAGAACAGAGTTTTGTAATACTTCCCAGTAAATACCAGAATTTCCATTTCCAGTATTTAATCCTATTATCCTTGTCTGTGCCGTATGTGAGCAATCAAAATGCCCATCACGACATGAATCATCACTTTCTCATGGTGCATTCTGTCACCCTGTGGCCAGCATGGGATCTAACATTGCAGGAAAAGTAGAAGCCAAGAAATAGCAGTAAAACTCGACAACATATTGACGTAAGCACTAGAACTTGGAGGATTTGGAGCCAAACACATAAATCCATTCCATCATTAATGAAGGACTGAATGGGGTGTCCTGGGGGGAGCAGCATGGCAGCGCTGGCCCTTTCCATCTGTCTTCCTCTACATACCCTTGCAACTCACTGAGAATCTATCTATCTGCAGCTCTCTCTCTTCCTTGCCCACACTTTTGTTCCACTTCTAGCCATAAGTCAGCTTTATTGCATACAATACCTCCAGCTCTGAGCACGCCAATTTCACTTTCTGCTTCACTTCACCTCAAACCACCAGGTTCTGGGGCATCTGCTGACAAATATCTCAACTGTCTGTGTGTGTCTACAATAAAACCCCACCATTATCCTCATCCACAGCGCGTCCTTTCCCATTCCATCCTCTTTGACCTCATCGCTCGGATCTGTGGACACACTGGTAAGGTGGGTTAGGGGCCGATGATATTAATAGCCTCAACCTCATGAATCTTTCAAGCTCAATCATAAGAGCTGATGTGAGAGGAGTGGGTCTCAGAGGATGAATTAGTTAATACAGAGGCCCAGCGGGGGCGTTTCTCATTGCCTCTTTAAACATGAGTAATGCATTAGCTCTTCATATAGTCTTGGGTACATATTAGTTTTATATAAGACAGACCCAAACAGGTGTGTGTGAGGGAATCCACATCTGTGTAAGAGGAAGAGTTATATATATATTTTTAAAAAAAAGAAAGTCAAAAGAAGAATATATTTTGCGCACACCCTTGTGAGCGTATTTGGCAATTCAAGTATGCAGGTGAGTGAACGTGTGAGCTTGAATAAGTTTCATTTTATGCATGAGTACAGAGACATTTCTGTATGAATAATTGTATTGGCCTTTGACAGGGAAATTCAGAGGAAGAGAGAGAGAGAAAGAGACGGAAGCACGGAGCCAGGGAGAGAGAAGGTGGGAGAGGTTAGGGGTTGCGGGAGCGAGAGGAAGTGTGGCAGCAAATGAAATGCGTTGTGTGTGGGAGAAATGCTCGGGGGCTACAGGTTTGTTTTCACCCCAATCTCTGCACTGCGGAGCAATTTCAATACTGTAGGTCCTGCCAAAGAGCAACGTGCTGGAGGGGTGAGAGGGAGGGAAGAGAGGAGGGCAAGGAGATGGGCTGAATAGGAAGGAAAAAATGAGTAAAAGAGTCATAGAAGGGAGACAAAGAAAATTATAGAGAAAGGAGTAATGGAGGATTAATAAAAGAGAGAGAGAGCGAGAGAAGAAGGGTGGTAACGAAAGGAAGATGCGGTCAGAGTAATAAATGCGAGGAAAGAGAAAATCACATTTGATAAAAACGTACATGAGTAGGGAGGGCGAGAGGCAGGAAGTGGGAGAGAAAACTCAGATCTAATCACCATGATTGGAAATGAGGCCAAGAGAGTCTGGGGAGGTGCAATAATAATAATAAAAAAAACGCATCAGGTGTGCTTCCTGTCGAGCAGAAAACCAACTCGAGGACATTGCTGTGTGCACCGATAGAGGATGTTGCTATTCAATTTATTTTGCTGAAATTGACCTGGGAGTTTTTCAAAACCACCTGTGAGTCTGACTGACTGCTGGTGAAGTTTGTTCGGTAGCGATTGGACGGCGTACTGTAGGCGTGTTTGCCTTTTTCACATGTGTATGCCCACCTGCACTCGGGTCGTTGTTTCTGACTGATGTGCTTGAGGAGATAAAGAGAAATGAAGCAGAGAGGCTGATAAGGCAGGAGAAAGACGAGACGAGTGGATTGAAATAGAAAGGGTGAGACAGCAGCTCAAGTTCAGTTATCTCCGATAATTTAACATGCAAACGATGGAGAAAAGGGAGGAGGGGAATCCACACAGGGCCATGAGGAAGATGGATGGAGAGGACGGGGGACAGGGGTCGAAAGACAGGATGAGAGAATCGTGCGATCAGAGTAATTTCCTCCTTTTAAGAGGATCATTTACCATCTTGACCCCCCACCACCCCCACACCACACCACACCACACCACACCACACCACATTCTGCATTTGAAATCCAAAAGGCACACCAGCAACAGATTTTGATTCTGTCGCAAAAAAAAAAAAAGCCATGAAAGAAACACTGCATTTACGGGTCCCTCGCTATTTGTCGCTTAATCCAGATGCACGCGAACGTCTCGCAGCTCGAAATGATTCACCTGCCTGCTCTCTTCCTTTCCTCTGGCTGACTGATGGGCTGATTGAGGTCCTTCTGAAGAACAAACAGCAGTCGACCAGAAATGATTTCCCTAACTCCTGCTCCACTTAGAATCACAGTGATTTGTTGACCCGTCTTCGGCAATAGAATGAGACAGGTTAATGCGTTTCCTCCACAACAAACCACATTTGAACTAAACAGAAATAGCTGCCGCTGTCAACAAGAATGAGATTTCATTTTTGAGATCCACAAAGGAAAACAAGACGGACGCAATATAAATGTAAAACAAGGATGTAGCTCAACCTTTAAAAGAACTCGTTCAATACTGGCGACCTCATCACTCTATTTCTGTGTTCTTGAATCTAAATGACCTGGAGGTACTGTACTTTTAAACCTGTTATATGAGGTTACAAAGGGACTTTATTAGCTTCATTCATATGTCAGCGGCAGTCAATTTTGAGTTGACCTCTCTTTACGTGTGTGGGAAGTGGTCGCATTGTAGTTTTGGGTTGATTTCCAGTTTTGCTGATCCGGTCAGGTGTTCGAGCTTAAACTGGTTTGATTTATTGCAAACCGACTGAAGTGACACTTGTCATTATGACACATTCTTACAAATTAAAAAAGTAGCCTACATCAGCGACCTTTGCTGACGGCGCCACTGTTCTACTCCCAACTTGTATTGCATTAGTAATAAGCAACGTGACAAGACGATTACCATAATGTTATGTTTGTTTATAAACCGACTAATAGAGACAACAGTGTCTGACAGGTTGTGAACTGAGCACAGCAGCATTAAGTGGATCAAATGTCAGCAGAGATGGGAGAGGAAGAGCTGCTCACACCGTGTTTGTTCATTGCAAAGTTCATGTGCTTTTTGAGGTGACGAGAGGAGACATGGTAGAGTTCATCTCTCAAGAAAATAAAACTGCACCAATATGGCAACATTTTGGATTTGAAGCCGACGAAAGAGGCGTCCTAACTGTCCACAGGTGATACACTGTGCTGTTTATGTCACAGCTCAAGTCATGTCAACTCATTCATTCATATCGTTTCCTTTTTAGTTCACTCACATCTCCTCTTGTTTCAGATTACCTCACTTCCTGCCCCTGTGTATCCTCCCTTCCTTCTGATGACTTCACCTGTGTCTGCATGTCTGTCCCCTCACCAGAGTATTTAGTGTGTGTCTTGTTTTCTCTCAGTGCCAGTTTGTCTTAGCTCCTTGTGTGTCTAGCGTTCCAGCCTATTTCTATTTATAGGCTACCTGTTGCTCACTTTGAAAGCGCCGCAATGAAAGAAAAATGGCTGAATAATGAAGCTGAATTGAGGAATTACAACACGATATATTTCAATACGAAAAAAACAAAACAATATAGGTGTCAGCTGGCTTGAGGGCATCTCTGGTAAGCTATAGGACCATTGTTTAAAACAAGCTAGGCTACTTGCTGTTGGCTACTTTGTAGGCTATTTTAGTCTGCAGCTTACTGCTCAGTGACTGCTGTCTGTGTCAGTAGTCTGTGCACATGCTACCTGCACTGCTTGTCTGTATCTCTTGTATGTCTTGTGTATTTTGTACCTCCTGCTGCTGCAACCTAAATTGCCCTTTGGGACATTAATGAAACTTGAACCTTGAACCTTGAACTTCCAGTAAATATCACAACATAAAACGGCTTTCTGTTTTAAAAAGTAACATTACAGCACACAGCTGATAGATACTTGGTTTGTTTATATGATGTGACAGAAGTGCATATTTAGTGGATTCAATGTGGACAGAGAGTTCAGACATTATGCAATGCAATATGATAATAGTTGGAAGCTAGTTTGCTGTTGGGACATGGTGTCATTATGGTCCACCTGTGGGAGGCTGCTGAGTCAAAGTGCATGAAATTCAGTATACCACTCTCTTAATATCCAACCAGTTTGAATTAGCTAGCAACTTTTATAAAAAAATGATTTTGTCATACTTGCTGAAACTGACACTATATTCAAACAGCACTAAATAAGACAGATAAGATGAGCTCATACAATCAATGAATCTTGTGGCGAGCGTAGATATTCCCATCCCTGAATCACATGAGGGTAACTGACACACACACAGACACGCTCGATAGACTTTCTTGCTGGACTTTAACTCTCTCAGCAACTTCATTTCTATAAAGCAACAAGCAACAAATCTAGCAAGTTATTCAGACCATCAGGGGGAAATCTATTACACTGTAATGTATTCCCATGCTGCTCAGAGTAATCTCAGCCAGTGACTCTCCCTGTTCCCTGCGGGAGTTAGGGTGTGTTACCTTGGTTACAGGGATGCTCTGCGTCTGTTGCTCTGACTTTTATTTTAGGTTTTTAGCTTAGTATGTTATATCATGAATGTAATTGTTCATTAGTGCTAAAATCTAGTAACACAACATAATTTCACATTTTACAGCGTTGCCAACACGCTCTCACGCTGCCTGAAATCTCAAATCCCTCCGTAATTTGTTCTCGTTTTACACTTTCAGTGCTACTTCCCTTTGTTTACGTGCCATGTGCTCTTGCATACACAGTGGGTTGTTCAATCTGAATTACTCTGTAGAATGCACAAAGACATTTCGAGTGGTGTTTTGACTGCGTTGCACAGCTTGATTTATATTAAGTCCTTTTAAAGGGCCAGTTGCATAACTGAGACTCCTGTGTGCAGAGGGTGTGTAGGTGAACTACAGTGGCCGACGCAAAAACAGGAATGGCCCTTTTAAGAGTCTGTGTTTGATTTGTCTGCTCTGGGCTACTGTAGAAACATGGTGAACTGAGTGGGAGACGACCCACTCAGTATGTAGATATAAACGGCTCATTCTAAGAAAATATAAACACAACTATTCTTAGTTTCAGGTGGTTTTAAACCAATGAAAATGTACACATGAACATTATACCACTCCAATAGATGCCCCCAAATCCTCTGGACACAAGCAACATCCACGGTCACATCAGGGCTCCTCTACACTGATGGTGGACTTGGGTAAGCAACTCAAGTTCCCTCAGCATTTAGCAAAGACGACCCTCAGACCTGACACTGTCCTGGTTCCAGAGGCAACCAAGGACACAGTCATGCTGGAGCTGACAATGCCTTGGGAGGACTTTATGGAGGAGGCTGTCGAGCACAAGAGAGCTAAGTACAGGGACTTAGTCAGCGAGTGCCACAAACAAGACTGGAAGGCGAAGCGTTTGCCTGCAGAGGTAGGGTGCATAGGCTGTGCAGGACAGGACTCTGTAGGGCTTACTCTGCACTCTCATCACAGGCGAGAGGAGGAGGAGGGCCATCTGTAACAGTACGGAGGCGGCAAAGAAAGCCTCCAGGTGGCTCTGGATTAAGAGAGCGAATCTGTGGGTGAGTGCAGCTCAGGCACAAGCTGAGGCTTGATCAACCTCAGTTGGGTCGGCTAGCGAGGGTGTCTGATGTTCCAGAGACCGCACCGCCCGATGACCTCAGGATGCATCACTGATGTGCCCTAGCTTAGCATCAGAAGACGTTGCACAACAACTACAAGAGCTATTAAGACTGAAATATTTAGCTATTCAATCTCAACATAATCAGTGGAAGAGGCGAATCCCCCAGAGCAGAGGTGTATTTTGTTTACATCTCTGTTATGGGCTATATTTTATTCTCTCATATCTGCGAACAAATGTTGATTCCAGCTGTGTGGAAGGAAAATATATTTCATTATTGTATCTTAACACATGGCCATCAAACTGACAGGCTGTGCTGTGCCTCATTAATCACTTATACTGCTGCAGGATCCAGACTTTACAAAACAGTCCTGCTGATCAATGGCAAACAATAACCTTAAGCTTAGATTTTTAATAAGGGTACTCCACGCTATAGTCCGTGCATCTCTACTGACAGCCCCGAATCAATTTAGATTAAGTTAGGAATACAGATGAAGTGAAGGACTTTCTAAAGATGAGGATCTAGTGGAGCTGGAGTGCTAACACTGAGATGTCCACAGCTTCTCTCTTGTTCTCTCTCCCTAAACTCATAAATATTAACTACAGACCCACAGTAGAAACACAGGCCATCAATAATGCAGCTCCCAAAAATGCTTCTTCCCAAATAATTGCAGCTACAAGCCAAGTCCTGGAGACAGCCTCTAAGGTGCGTTGCAGCTGCGGTGCCTCATTTTGCCTAAATAATCATTTCACGTGGAGAGCAGAGGCAATGCAGGGGATATTGGTTTATATGCCTCTCAATGGGCTATAATGGGGCTGTGGTGGGTGTATCTAAACTAGTTTGGGAGCCAAAAGAGAAAGCAAACGACCTTCAGTAAGATGGTCAACCATTACTGATGAGCTGATGCGCACAGAGGCTGCGGATGTGCGATGCATCATTGAAATTAAGCCCCACTTCCCTCACGGCCTAATTCCTCTGCAGCAGCAATGTGTTAAGTTGGTAAAATTGTGGTCAAGCGTTCACTGTAATAAGCAATTAACCTTTTTGCCTTTGGCCGTAATTAATATTAAAAACATCAGATATGCAGCTGTTTGGCAACATAATCAACATCACAACACTTTAGTAACACAGGGAAAGGCAATTAAACACTCCTGAGAGAAGAAAGCCGAAGGACAGACACAAGCGCAGAAGTAATCAGTAAATAACAAATATTTTATGAATGTGCTTCCCCCCCGACATTTAGGCTAAAATGCCGTGATTTATTCCAATTGCTTCTCAAAAAAAAAACATTAAGTTTGCCTCATTCAATATCAAACTTAAACCACATCGACCTCAGCAAATCATTACATACTACATGTGTGTGTAATTCATGCAGTTAACATGCATTTGTCACAAGGTATTGATCCTAATGGCAGATTGCCGATTGATTACCAATGGTGTTTATGCACAGGCACACCTAAATGCTGCATAATATGTTCTTTTAGGTATAAGAACTAAAGGTTATTGATAATCAGACCCAAGACAATATGTCTCACATGACCCCTGACCCCTGACCCCTGATCTATGACCTTCTTCTTTCAGTACTGACCCTTGAAACCTCAGCTGTTGTCTTTGTATGCATGAATATTTAACACAGAGCTCGAGAAGTTGGACTAACAAAAGATTCAATGTGCTCTTTGCCAATTTAGGGAGTCAGGGAAAATAATTTCGATGTTGCATCTGTCTAATGACTCTTTAAACTTGATCCTTTCAGCACTTTTACTCAGATAAACACCACATATTTAATCATAAAAACAGGAATGGCCTTTGATTTACTCCAAGGCCTTAATAGATACAGCAAATGGAGCTCAGAGCTTGAAATAAGCTTTGAAAAAAAAAAGCTACTAAGAGAAAGAGAAGCCTTGAAAGCCATAAATGTAAGAGTAGAGTTTTAATTGCCCACATTACACCACAAAAAGAGTCCAGCCTCTAATGCAATCTAATATTTACTATGGTTCAACCCACGGTCCTTTGGCCGGGGCCCAGAATCAATGTGCCAGACTGAACGCCTTCGACAACGACTCTGTATCAACTGTGATGTGTTACAGCTCAATCTAAGCAAGTGAGGTTCACGATGCTGAATTTCTTCAAGTTTACTTTGATATTTTCTGCCAGTGCCACATCTACTTCTTTTCTTTATTTGCCTGTTTTCCCTCAGCACTTTAATCAGCTGCTCCATCTCTCACTGATCTCGATCAGGGCTCCTGTGTGGCCAGTTTATCCTTGCATGTCTCAGTCACAAGCCCACACACACACACACACACACACACACACACACACCTACGCCTACACACACCCACCCACACACAACCATTTTCTGACAGCCATATTCTTCCATCACACAGCTGAGAGGAAAGATGAGCTGCCAACTACTCCTGGGGCAGAAGGTGAAAACCTGCATACACACACAAACGCACACACACACACACACACACACACAGCTGAGTGCATGGAGCACAACATTCAGCAACCTCTGTCACAACTGGCTGACAGCATATGGATATTCCCTGTTCACTTTCAGTCAGCCAGCTTGATCCAAAACTACTGGACCTGACAGAAAAGCTCCTCTCGACTTTGAAAGCGTTGAGATTGAATCCAACTAACAAATAAGGAAACAAAACTCACTTTGGGAAACTTGTTGGTGCTTTCCTCCTGAATTCACTGCACAGTAGGGTACATCTGGTAAATGTTATGCCAACATATGCCCGTCTCTCTTTCCCTTATGCCACAGTGACACAGCATCTGCCTGCAGCTGCTGACCTCTGAGGTCTTTCGCTCAGCCCTGACCGGGCAGTGACTCACCGATCTCGCAGCTCTCTCCTGAGAAGCCCTGAGGACAGTAGCAGCTATAGCCATCACCTTCCTGCAAGCAGCTCCCTCCGTGGAGACAGGGGTTGGTCTGGCATGGGTTGTTCTCCACTGTAAAGACGGACAGAGCGGGGAGACAGATGTGGATTTATAATTCATTTTCTACAGAGAAAGAGCATTACGAAAGTGCCTCGAATGTTGACAAACTACGACAGGCAGTGAGCCAGCATAATGCTACTCTCATTATCCTGACTGAGCCCATCCTCTCGCCGCTCTCTGACAGAGACAGAGAAAGAGTCGAGTGGCCAGACAGTACGCAGACCCGTCCCGGTTTCTATGACTTTCTACAAGGTGACAGATTGGCTGTTGTTGCGTCTGTCGTGCCCCTGTTTATCATGACTGATGCTCGCCAGACGAAGGACAATGTGCTGAGTCAACCCCCTCCTGCCGTTCTCCTGTCTCTCATCCCAGGTCCCACTGATGAGCCAAGGTCCTCATAAATTAGCTGTTCATCGCCCGGACATGCAAACACGCACAGGCACCCATTTTTATGGCACATTATCACGTTGCAGAGGAGATAATAAACACATTTTACATTGCTGGGCCATAACTCCATGCCTCTTCATGGGAAATATTTTGGCGGATGAATGGCGGAGATTGAGGAGATTAAGTCGTAATTATTGCTCTTATATTTTAGGATGGGACGGAGGGAGGAGGAGGATTTGACAAGGACGGTTAGAGTGCAGAGCGGGCATCGGGATTTTTTATTCCGTGTGCAAAGAAGGACTGTGGGGAACTGGTGAGATTAAGTGTCTTTTTATTATCCAGTCCTGATAGGACTGCAGCCCCTAACACAATCTTTCAGGCCATCTAATACACTGCATCTTCTCCATAATAACACCAAGATTCACTTAATGATGTATGAATGCAGCTCCCCCGAAAGTCTGGGAATACTGCCATTTGTACGTGTGTGTGTTTATGCATATGTGGACGCGGGCAAGCATTTGTTTTTAATTTTTGATGTTCGTCAGACCCTGACTCATCGCACGTTACTGAGATGTATAGTACAGTAACGTGAGTGAGTGTTCAATTTCCTGTGAAACGGGGTGATAGACTCCCACCGCTGCAGAGAGGCTGCTGTTGATACACAGGGCAGAGGAGATGATGGAAAGGCTGCCTTTGAAAATACATAAAAGTGATTCGCTGAATGAGAAAAACCATTAGAGACGGGCTCGTTTCTTAAATCAACAGCGGGGAGGGAAAAAACAACACTGTACGTGATTTGAAAACATACATTGCTTAAAGGTTAATGATGTACTGATGGAGATGATAAAATCAGCTGAGTGCTGAGCAGGGAATGACACTGGAAATAAAAACACAGGATATGGTCAATGTGTGCGGCTGGTTAGGTCTAAAAATGTCAAGTAATGGAGGGGAGGAAATGGAGAGAAAAGAGGGGAAGGAAAGGAGCTGTTTGAGTCCATCTGTGGATAATACCAGTGTACATGTACTGTAACACACTTTGACCTTTAGTTTGACAGTGAGTCAACAGAGTCAGTTGAAATACATAATGAGAGATATTTTCTGATGGTACAAATTATAAGTGTTGGGAAGAAGCAAATCTACAGCTTTAACTATGTTTGGCAAAAGCATTTGGGTAGCTACTTTCAAAGGCATGCAGAGTTTTGAGTGGCAAAGCTTGTGTGACCAAATGCAACATTGGTCTGTGTTTTCTCTGACCTTAACACCAATCCAACTTTGCTCTAATCTGACCAGTTATTTATGCAACATCTAACCATAACCTAAGTCAGTTTCATGATTCCACAAAAATGATGCCTTTGGGGATGCAGACATTTTTTTGGTTTGCTTGCAAAGCGCGTCCTGCCAGGAGGTTTCAGTGTCCAGGTGTTGTATTCAGGTGATGTGTTCAGGTGTGTTCAGGTGTGTTCAGGTGTGTTAAGGTGTGTTCAGGTGTGTGCAGGTGTTGTCTTCAGGTGTGTTCAGGCATTATGCTCAGGTGTGTTCAGGTGTGTCCAGGCGTTGTGTCCAGGCATTGTGTTCAGGTGTGTAGGTGTTGTGTCCAGGTGTTGTGTTCAGGTGTGTTTAGGTGGTGTGTTCTGATGTTGTGTTCAGGTGTTGCATTCTTTTTCCATTGTCACTCTTGGCCGTGCCGAGTAAAGCCAAGCCGCACTGATTTGTGTTTCCATTGCCAGTTTTCAGGTGTGTTCTGGTGTTGTGTTCAGGTGTGTTTACACAACACCAGAACACAACACAACTTTTCTTCAGCTCAGTTCTAATAAAACAGGACTCCTTGTAATTGGGTCACAGCATATCAGGAAACAAATACTGCCATCTGTTGGTTACCTGTCAGAACTCAGCCACAAGGCTTTTCACCAAAACCAAGAAGCACGACCACATCAAACTACTTTTAGCCTGTTAACATGGGCTCCCTGTTTGTTTTAGGATCAGTTACTTTTAAAGCTCATTATGGCCTGGCTCCAGACTACATTTCAGACCTGCGAGTACCTTATAAACCTCTGCATAGTTTGAGATCCTCGGGCAGAGGTCTTCTGCTTGTCCCAGAATCCAGACTGAAAACCAAAGGGGACAGAGCCCCGAGGCCCTGGAATGACTTGGAATCCAAACTTTATCTGAGCTGTCTATTTTATTGCTACCTTATTGATGTTATTTCTCATTTATTATCATGATTTTAGCCTTGGCCTTCCTTATTTTATCTTTTGCTGGATGGCATTTTATGACATGCTATTTGTTTTATTCTCCTTGTGCTTTAAATGTGTTTAGTTTTATTGTACAGCACTGTCACTGTGTTTTGAAAGGTGCTATATAAATAGTTTATTATTGGTAAGTGGCTAAAAACAAGACTAATTTGCCTCTAATCATGATGCTCAACCTGTTACGCAATAAGTACGTTATAAAAAAAATAGTAGTGGATGACACTGATAAAATTAAGATGTTGATCCACTAATACTGACACGTACTCAGTGCTTAAAGGGAAACTATGCAGATTTTCCAACCAGGTCTGTGTCATTGCATTATGGATAGTGTGTGCAAATGAATGGCACTTGGCTTCCCTCGTGTCACCAGAGCCTGGAGCTCTTCACTCATTTGCTGGTGGAGGTCTGTGGAGACATAATTAGAGGGCCTGGTGCTGGCAAAACACTTCAAACACTGTTCTTCTGCACACACTGCCTTCACTGCAATGACACAGAACCGGTTTAAAATGAGCAAAGTTTCCTTTTAATGCTTCCCAAGTCCTGTGCAATGCCACTGCTTGATGTTAAAAGCTACAGGTGTCAATCAGTGATGTGTCCTAAGAAATAAAAAGGTACACTCCACCCTAAAAATAAAACTAACATAATAATATCACTTTGATAAAAAATAATGACCTAATGAGAACAAATTACTGCAGAATAAACACCAGGTGAGTCCCATCACATCAAAAGCACATGTCAGATACGCTGAGCTAAAGACCTGAGGCAAACGTTTAGTTTAAAATTCTTACACTGAAGCTGGTAACATCTCAAAACGTCCCTGTGTGCTCTACAAACCCGGCTGAGTCACACTTGTACTGCCTAAGATAAGCCTGACGTGAGTATCTCTGCATACAGTTTTGGTATTAAATCTCAGCTGCACAAACGTCTCTCCACTTTGAGTCTCAGCTCAGGCGGACATGTATCTGCTGCAGTGGAAAAGGCAGTGATGCACACAGTGTAACTGACAGCCGAGGACCGGGTCATCAAGTCGCCTTAGTGAGGAAGCCTTCAGTAGCTATAAGGCCAAACTTCTTATGACCATTCTCCCAGTCTATCACACCACAGAGGGTAATGCTGTAGCTCCGGCTTACTGCACAGGGTTTTCATTTCCAATCGTGAAAAGTGAGTGACATATCTTAAGAAATAATCAATAAGCTTCTTAGGATTTAAGTGGATGGTATCACCAACTGATAGGAAATTAAAGCATAGCTGGTGCATGGCGACTGTGTGTGGGAATACACGCGTTTGTGCCTTAAAACCCTTAAAAGTCTGTTCCTATTGGTTCATTTTCTCCACAAAAGAAACCATTTATTGGCATAATTTGACCAGTTCCAGTGGAATTGCTTTAATGATGAGATGAAAAGGACTTTTCCTCAGCTACCATCTACCAGCACTGATAAATGGTGGCTGTGGAAATGCAGACTGAGAGCTGCGCTGTAGCAGAATAGGACATTGATCCAATCTGCAGACAATTAGTAACGACTTATTACACACAAATGAGACTGTGTTCTTCACCATCTGTTCATAAACAGTAGCCTGCAGCCTGAGCGGTGACATCACATGTACAGTACACAGGAATGAAACAGCAGTTATGGATTGTGTGACGACGGCAACGTCTCTGTCCGAAGAAATGTTCTGCATGAGCGAATAAACACGCGCACAATTTTAACATGTAACAGGTAACTTGTGAAATGTGACTGGTTTAGTGTTTAAACATTCATGCTGGGCTGCTGGATGACATTTTGCGGTTCTTATAATTAGGAGTGTGTGTGTGTGAAGATGTGAAACTAAAAATTAATATGCGAGTGAAAAACAGATTTTAAAAAAAGGCATGAGAGAGTGAGAGAGATGAGGAGGAAGGAAGGGAAAGAGGGAAGGATACAAATTAAAATTTAGTGTAGAGAGGCACAAGTATGAGAGAGAGAGAAAAAATGTCAGCTAGGGAGGGACAGAAAGTCACAGAGGGAGCTATCATACATTTCCTCCTCTCTTAATGCTTGCTGCTAGCTTATGATTAATTACACACTGGTCTTAAAATAGGTCGCGTCTTCCATTCCTACTGTGTGTCTTTCTATTTCCTCTGCAAAAGACAGAAACGAAAAGAGAAAGATTGGAATCCGAAGTCCGAGGAAGGGAAGGACAGTTTGTGTAGCGCTACAGTTTATGAAATGGACACATGGGGATATGCAGATTTGGCCATACATGGGGTCAGCTTTCAGGTCTGAGCCTTGCAGTCATAGTAATCAGATAGCTAATGTAAAGTCTTCTTCGCTGACACTGAACACATGCTGCAACATCTCTTCCGTCCTGTGCAGAATTTCTTAAAACATGTTCTCCTCTGTGACATTTTACTGCTCTATGGGGTCATCTTAAGTTTTTCCTAAGCCTCTCAGGAGGGAGATTATCTTAGTCTTGTGGCACATTTAGGAAGCTACTCCCCGATGTCAACTCATACACACACCCAGGATTTAGAAGGGACCATAAAGGAGGATTGCGATAAGGGAAATGTCTTGCATCCCATGAAGTCCGAAGCTGAGTGGTTAGCAAATTCGACATAATGGAAGCCTGCAGAAAGGGTTGTGCTGACAGAAACACTGAACTCTGCAAGAATAAACATGTAACACACACACACACACACACACACACACACACACACACATACTCACACAGACCCGTACTCAGAGCAAAACTGCACACACACGCACTTACATTTACTGTATATACACCTGCTTATCACCCGCCGCGTTGCTGTGCTTGGACTCACTGAACCTTGTAATAGCTTTGCTGAGACAGAGATCATGCCTTGGCCTGTTCAAGTGTTCCCCCTCTATGAGCGTGATAAGCCATCACCTGGGCCCAGCAAGAGCTGCCCCGTTAAAATTTAATGCTACAGTACATCCCTAAAAGGTACTGAGGCGCACAGAGCAGTTAGAGCCATATGGGTTGCTGCGCTAAACTGCAAAGTATGGGCTTAAATACAGTCGTTGTCATCATCACCGTGATGTAGTGTGAAATATTCATATTGTCACTGGCATGATGGCTACAGCGAACATGTGTTTTATGCGTTTAGTGATGATACAGAGCAAAGAAAGGCATGCATAATGCATCAGTGTAAGTGGTTCTGTCGATGCTTAATGTCACCTAAGACCGGAACAAAAACCCATTTGGAGCGAGCCTACATTAAGAATTTTTTTTGCAGATAATCTGACTAAAATAGAAGGAGTCGCTGTCTGTCTCTATGTCGGTCATTCCAATGTCTCCTCAGCTGTTCATCCTATCCAGTTCACACTTGACAGGTGTACTGCCGAGGATCCAAGGAGGTTTAGTGTTGAGCGTGAGCTCTTGAGATCTAAGGGACATTACTGCATTACTACAACCAGAAGTGCACACTGTGTAGTGTATTGAGAGGAGACCCAGCATGCTGGGTACAGCTCCCTCTCCCTTGATTGCGACAGTGTATTCAACAACAGATGAAGAAAGATTGGAGATATTACAGAGTAGCAAACTCAAAAATTTCAACCATCAGCAATTTAACTTACAAAAGTGTGAGTGTTTTTACCCAAATAATGAATATATTTTAGCACTGCTACTAGGGGATGCAACTATTTCATGGCAGGCGTATTGCTCAGAGCCAAAGGTAGCACAGTGCTGCAACTAGCAATTATCTTCATTGTCGAATAATCAGCCAAATATTTTCACAATTAAATGACTATTGTTAGGTCTATAAAATATCAGAGAATGGTAAAAAACATAGTTAATCATTGTTTCCCAAAGCCCAAGATAATGTCATTTTTGTCCACACTCCAAAGCTATCCAGTTAGAAGATTAAAGAAACCCAGAAAATATTCAAATTAACAAGCTGGAATCAGAGAATTTTGGCTTTTTTACCCCCTTAAATATTCCTTAAACCAAATTGTAAGAGCCACTTAAGCACATGTTAATATTTGGTAAGAATATCTGTGCTGATATGATACATTATATAGGTTATGATGGCATTTAAGTTTACACAACCGTTTCTGTTTATTTGAATAGTGCACAGTAGTGGACTGCTAAGGTTATGTTTATATTCACTTTATCTATGTGTTAAAATGCAAGCACAAGTTCGGCAGTTTAGTGCTCATGACAAAGGGTGATTTTGGACAACATTGTGCGTAAAAGACGACAGTAAGTTTTTGACCGTGTTATGCAGAGTTGAAGTATAATAAGGGTAATACATGAGAATATCATAAGGAGTCATATGGAGTCGGTGGAGGACCATATAAGATGTAATTCTGAAAGGACTTAGTCTGTTGTTTTGTTTACTTTTTTGGATTCTCAATAAACCTTGTTAAACCTTTTCCACACACCAGTCAAAACCGAGACACCTCACAAAGTAAGTGGTTTCAGAAGTGTGATATGTTGAAACAACCACTACGATTATGAAATGACTTGGCAAATAATTTAATATTTGACAACTAAAGGATGAATGGTTGCAGCTCTAGTGTCAAGTGTCAAGTGTTTGGATGAACGGTTCTCAAGAAAGATGCAAGCAGCAACACCAGAGGCTAACCAATCAACCCATCCTAAAGAAGCACTTTTTGAACAAGTACGGCACTAGGTTTAGGTAATTTCACATTTATCGATTATAAGCGTGATCTACTCACCAAAAAACATACTGAAAACTAGAAACAACAATATTGCTACAGTAAAGTCAGAGAGGGCAAGAAACAAGTGATGAAATTATCGACTACCTTAACTGTTTAATCATTTATTGCACCTAGTGTGTGTGTGCACAACTTCAGCAAGCACAATAGGTCAAAGTTGAACCAAGAAGCTGTTGCATAAACTGTAAGATATTTACAATGGAAAGCTCTTATTTTTCACTACTTTTGCTGATAGCAAAGGTGCAAACAGGAAATGAGGGGAGAGCGAGAGGCCAAAAAAAGTTATTGCCTGAAATCAAAACAGGAACGTTAGGTTACATGAAATACACCTTAACCATTCGGCTACCAGTGCACGCCAACCTGGGTGCTCATGTTTCTTTACTTGTTGGACTCCTGTTTTAGCAACGGTCACCACTGCCATGACAGTTACTGTCGACTGAGTCATCTGAATGACTTGAGTGACTCCAAGTTTCCATCTCTCCCTTGACAGGATGGACAGAGGCAGACAGACTCACAGGTAAGAATATGATCCATGTATCAACGTGTCCCCAGACAGGCAGTCAGTCACTGCAGATGAGCTACAATTACTGCCACGGCAAGCTGAATACACACCGGGGGAAATATGAAACCTATTTCTGTTGAAATATAGATAACACCTCTCTCTAGCACAAAGATGCAGACCCCGGTTTGGTCTCAGATTACTTCAAAGTAGTTGATTTACAGAGGTGAGCTACATGAGGGCGGAAAGGGAGGGCGAGGAGGTGGCAGAGGAGAGAGGAAGAGACGGAGAGAGGCAGAGGTTAGGTTTACTTGTTGGTGGAGCTGCTGTGGTTTGTGCTGATGATGTCAGCGCCCCGGCAGTCAGTCTGCAGAGTCAGACAGACTAATGTGTGCAGAGGCTGACAGTCTGCAGTGAGGGGTATTACAGCTAACTCTTCAGCTATACAGTCCATGAGGTCACACACACAACTGGGAGGGTCAGCGTGCCTCGAATCCCCGAAACCAAGCTTACGCCTATTCCTTTTAACCCACTGCACCAACTGTCAGTCAAAGTCAGTGGTACGAGGGATGCACTGATTGTGACACTCTGGGTAGATACTGATAACAATTTTGTCAATGCAGTTGATACAGATTGTTTTTTGTAGTTTAATTTTGTGTCAGGAAAGAAATCTTCATTAAAATAAAAACTGAACTGTCTTAAAGTAATTCATTCATTATACTCTCTCTGGATGAGCATGGATTCAATGATTTAAATTTATAAAACAACTTTTATTATAACCTTCTTTTACATAAAACAATCTTTTTTAAGTAAAGTCTTTTTACTATCGGAGAATTACTATCCCCTCTAATCTATTTAATACTGCTGTGAAAACCTCACCAAATGTGTCCCTCAAACAACTGAACTTATTCAAGTTTACCAAAAGCTACATTTTACATGATTACACATCATGATAACTTTATAATTAAAGGCGCTGTATGTAAGAATGTGGCCAAAACGGTTACTGCACTCAAATTAAAAATACTACCGCGAGTCGTGTCCGCCCTC
Source organism: Epinephelus cyanopodus (assembly GCA_026686955.1). NCBI lineage: Eukaryota > Metazoa > Chordata > Actinopteri > Perciformes > Serranidae > Epinephelus > Epinephelus cyanopodus. Next base: position 10,990,035 of record CM048920.1, read on the forward strand.
TCTCCACTCCAGATTCAAGGTTGCTGGACAGCTGCACGCTGGAGACGGATTTGTTTGCCCACGGGCGGCTGCCGTGGCATGGCCGTGTCACCACGTCCTTGATCTTCGGTTTTCCAGCGGACCGTTTGAGCAAGTCCAGCTTCTCTGCTGCTAACGCTGCTGCCGGGATACAGCTGAGGAGGAGCCGGCTGCTAATGTTATGTACCTGGACACTGCTAATGCTGCTTGCCGTGCTGCTGTAGCTCAGTCGTAACTGTAACTGATGCTGAGACTCTGATGACTGCGTGAGTGGTAGATGGCGGTGGGTGGAGAAACAGGCCAAAACACAAATTCAAAACATAAACATGATTTGAAGACCGTAAAAATGTTTTTTTAAATGCAAATATTCTGGCTGTACCATTGTTGTCGGTGAGATCAGTATGTTATATGAACATTATTCCTTAGTCTCTGTGAAATATTAGGATGATTTTACGACTATTTGCTTTAGATTTCTTACAAATAGCTCCTTTAAGTTTGCCCAAATCTTATTTTTACTGAATAGAGATTACATCATAAGGTAACTCAATCAAGCTCCCAGAAACAGAGACAGTCAAATGTTGCCATTAGGCCCAAAAAGACTTTCCCCATAGACTTACATAATAAAAGAGACGTCTGTAGATCAGTGGATATTTTTTTTTTAGTGTCACAACCCCTGCATAATGAGGATTTGACCCACTTGGTGAGTTAACATTTCTATTGTCTAGAAGAGCCATGCAATGAAATAATTTTATCCCCACTCAAGTGAGAGGAGCGCTAAGCTGTAAGTTAAGTGGGATTTATACTTGTGCAGAACTGTAGCCTACGCACATGGCCCACGCCATGAGCATGTATACTTGTACGGTGGTGTGTCTGTGTCTCTCTGCAGTTATACCTCCAAACACCAGTCTGTGAAGTGCTGTAAAGTTTAGTTGATTCAAAACACACATTAAACACACATTAAACATGGCTTAATAGAGACAATTTCAAACACAAGTACACAAATCAGCTTCACTATAACTTGCAGCATTCACAGACAAACACTTGTCTTTATCTGGACACATTTCCCCACAAATACAACATGCTAATGTTTTTAGTACAAGCCTATGGCATTTTACATTGTATAAATTAGCCTAGTGGCTAGTGGACTTTTCCTCTATTCATGAAACCAGGGACAACAGCAACATTAAACAAAGGTAATGGCACACAATTTGGCTCCATTACAACTCACAAGATTCACTGACACAACAACTGTCTCATACTAAACACATTTTCCAAACAAATATAGCATGCTAACATTATTAGCACAAGCCTATGGCATTTTACAATGTATAAATTAGAGAGATTAGAGAGAAAAGTATAAATCCCCGAAGGACAAATCACACACGTCTTGAGAGTTAAGACTCAACACTTAAAATACTATTTTGTGGACACTTGTGAAAACTGTGAAATTAAGGTAAATAAAAGCTTCCTTACCACTGAGAGAAATGGTTGCAGCTTACAAAAATAGGTAGGAGGTCTGCCTTGCCGCAATGTGTAGTTACATTTCTGGGGAGGTGCTCCATACACCACTAAACAACACTGATAGAATGAACGGTGCCCTGCCTCCAACGCTAGATCCAGTTCTCTTTATACATCCATGATCTCAATACAATCTTGGTTAGCTGTTGGTTCAGGCCACCAGCTTCTAACAGCTATCGGTTACTGTCAACTAGCTCTTTCTTTTCCTGACACTATAAGAATAATGACAGACGCTCTCTTTAGTAGCTCAGGCTTTAAACTGCCTGTTGTTGGACGTGTCTCAGTAAATTTTAGGATCACAGTTTTTGACTGATGGCCTAAGATTAACCGTGTTAAGCCCAAAACAACACAATGTAAGAGGGCCTTCCAGCCTGTAGTGATAGCATTAGTCTGGACATGTGGTTGTAAAGACCACAAAACGACGGTACTATTAATCCAAAGGGTCACATATGGTATAAAGCCGGCGGCTGTAACGAATAATAATGTAGCGCTCTATTGATCTCTCCGCCACAGGGAGATCAGAGCGCCCGGTCAGCTACTGAGCGTTCCCAGGCTGGCAGGAAGTCAGCGCTCAAGGACAACTGACAACTTAGATACACGCTGAATCTGGGCTTGAACCCAGCTTGACCACTTGAAAGGCTGCAGACGCCACCTTGCATCCTTCGGGAGCACGTTCACATCTTTGATGGGAAGGTTGTGGATGGAGCAGGTGTAGCGATGTGATTACTGTACCGAGCCCGAGCAGAATGGCCTCTGACAAACTAGGATTGATGAGCGCTGCAGGGGAGGGAGCAGCTATTTCTGTCGGTCTGACCACATGCGGTGCCCTGCGTCTGGCTGCGTCTACACACCTTTGTGTAAGTGTGACAGTGCCCAGGGGTGAAAGGGGTGAAAACAACACTGGCTGCCGTCTGTAAACATTCCACATGTAACCCATTACAGTGGTGCATTAATTATTACTGAGCATGCTGAAAGGTGCAATCAACACTGAATTACTCAAATGACTAAGACTAGCTTGCCAACATATGAAACTCCTCCAAGTTATTATTTATTTACATAATGCTATTATCAATTTACAGTCATATCCGTAGGTGTAAATCAACCCTACAGGTTTATGTGACATAAAAGAAATAGAGCTGTGGAGACACAAGAAGACGCAGACTTCAACTCCAGTGACTCGTGACCTTAGTTTGACTTGAGCCTTTTGCCCTGAAAAAAATTAATACCTTTCACCAAGGCCTACGATTAAAAGGTATGTATTTTAAAAAGTGTGGAATGAATCGGTTTATTTCTCTTTAGATTCACTGAGTTTGAACCAATCTGACAGCATCCAGTCAAGTTGCATGACAGGACCATGAGGATGCTTTCAGACCTAGAGTTGTCTTTCTTTGGTCTGAATCAGGGACTAATTGTGTTACAAAGCTGCATAATTGAGTAGAGTTGGGAGTAAACCAAAGGAAGTAAACCAAATGTTGAAGAAGAGTACACTTGCGAGATAAATGTGACACTTTCTAATGTCACAATGGAGGGACAACTACACAGGTTGATTTTAGCGCTGCTCATCATGGACTATATTGCTGTCATTGTTCATTTTAGTCAAACCATACAGTTTGAAAACGAGGCTCGGCTCCAACTAGAAAACAATGTTTTGATGCACTGGATGTTCTGAATGTGCATATTAAGGCAGTACAGGAGGAGGTGCACATTAATAATCCTCCAGGACTGTAACATGCTCATGTTTGACCCAATCAATGTGTCATGCGACGGCAGTTCCGATCAAGGTCCGAACACGTTCTCACCACAAACAAACCGCACCAGAGTCTGTTTGTAATCACACCGAATGGAACCAAACAGGGCAGGTGTGAAAGCACCCTGACGATATGTTACTGAAGACAAGTTGGAAAAAATTATACCAAAGATAATTTCATTTTGGGACAAAAACCACACGGTTTTTAACAAGAACCCAACTACGGTATGCAAAACATGCGGGTTGAAAATTACAGATGGAGACGCAACAACTTCCAACAAACCATTCATGGTGGAGTTGTTAAAATGGTATGACATTTGGTGGAGTGTGCATTAAACTAAAAGTTTAGGACATTGGACTTGGAAATGGTCAGTGTACACTTAAGACTTAACTCAGGACTTGCCTGTCTTGACTTCTGACTTGAGTGCAAAGACTTGAGACTTGCTTTGGACTTGCATAACAATGACTTGATCCCACCTCTGAAGTTTAATAACACTTATAAGTTAGAATATTCCTCCATATTCAAAACATGCGAAAGTCCAATAAGAATTCACATATAAAGTTTCTGATTCCATTTCGATTTAGTCCTTTCTGGCTTCAGCTTCACCTCTTTTCAACTGCATTAAATGTTTTCCTCCTCTCTGCACAAGCAAACACACACACACACACACACACACACACACACACACACAAACTATGAAAAAGCATGACACTTGCAATTAGCTACAGTGCCAGAAGCCTGAGACAGCAGAAAGCAGCCGATGCGCTCTAAGTGAGCACCTCGTGAACCGAGCGTCACACTGAATCAGGGGAGGAGAGGACCGGGGAGGAGTAACATGCCAGCAATTCAATACAGCCCGATTCAGCGGGCCTGCACGGTGAGACTGACGAAGAAATTGAGGGTCTATTGTTACAAGAGCGGCACTTGTGGCGTCTCCATTCGTCCTAAATAAATTGCATTATCTGGGCTGTCAGAGTGGCAAGAAAATAATCCATCCTGGCTTATCATCACAAACACATTCTATCCACCTTGGATATTTTTCCCCCTCTTCTCTTCAATGTGTCTTTGCTTTCATTTTCAGGGCTTTGGGAAATGAGAATATTGAATCAACCGCATTTCGCCTTTTTTAAATTATCCAACAATATTCCATACGCACGCAAGTCTGAAAGTGACAATTACTGTCAGCGATGTATCATACATTATTCATATTGTGACTTACATGATTACTGAAAAGAACGTGTATTGTTACACATCCAGCGCGTCCACTGTGTGCTGAACATGCATGTATACTTGATTACAATGCCTTCAAATTAAATGAGGGACGTATACCCAGATGAAGGCTTAGTTCCTATTTCAAGAGCAATTAGTCATGTAGACATGCTCTTGAGATTTTCATAATGGTGCACAAAGTGCTGTAAGAAGCACAAAGGCAGTTAGGTAGTTTCTGTAAACCACGGATATGTTACCTTTGTACGTTTTATGCATATCCTATCAACGTTTTGAAAATGACGCAGTTCTGACTACATGTATATGAGCTGACTTTGTCATCAGGAGGTTGAGGGGATGGTGGATGGTGTGAAAAAACATGATCTTTTCCTAACAGAGGTGGTTTATTAGCCTAACCTAACCTAACCACAACTTAAAGACATAGACTGTAGCTGTAAATGAACAAGGGAGCTGAATCTGACTCTGTTGTGATACCTTGCAAACAGCCTGTGTATCAAAGTGGCCACGCCTTGAATTTTACCTAACTTTAAGCCTTAATAAAAATGTTAACATGTGAGTTATATAGAAAATTCACCGCCTATACAGTTGACCTGAATTTTGAATAAGCTATAGAAAACAAAACATACAAACATATTCATTTTCGCTAGCAAGTTGTGCATTTTAACATGGGAGTCAATAAGGATTGACTCACCTTTGGAGCCAGCCTCAAGTGGCCATTCGATGAACTGCAGTTTTGTCACCTCCGCAATAGCCTTATTTTTCAGCCCTGGTGGTCACCACTTGGTTAACCACAGCTTTGTTGAACCACAAAGAAAGTTTCATTGCATCCACCACATAATAAAGTACAAATGCTACACATCTGTAGTTTACAGAAATGTATAATTCCAACATTTATTCTGTTGATTGGGTTGGTTCTTGATCTTGACATGCACTTTGTCTATTAGCCTGATATTTTCATGCCCTTCTCAGCAAGTATGGTCTGGACGTTGGAGGTTAGGTGCGACAGATAAGAGCTACATACAGAAAAATAAGTGCAACGGAGGCGTTGGTACTAGGGGTGGGCGATATGGCCCTAAAATAATATTGTGATATTTCAGGGTATTTTTTTTTGCGATAATGATATTCTTGACAATATGAAAAATGAAAAAAGAAAATAGAATTGCAACAAAATAAGTGATATAGTTTAACAAGTTAACCAAAATTATTTATTAACATTATTATGTTTTTTTGCCTTATTTTTAATTTAATGGTATGCTGTTGGTTTTTGTTTGTTTGTTTGTTTGTTGTTGTTGTTGTTTTTGCACATTTTTCTTATGCTTGTTTGGTGAGGGGAAGGAGTGAGGGGAGGGTGAACAGGAAGAACAAGTTTGCTTTGCTGCACATAACAATGACTGTTCCATATGCTGTAATTTGCAAACAAAAAGTAATAAATACATTTAAAAAAAAAACAAGTTAACCAAGAGTTTGCCTTAAAATATTCAGTAAAAACTAAGCAAAAAGTATCTCTAATTTCTTTACTTATTCAGATTATGTATATAATATTAATATTAATATTTAACAAAAAAAAAAAATTACACATTTAAACAGCTTCCAAATACAAAAAATGTCCCTGGGATCTATATATAAATCAACAGGTGATTTCCTTGTTCTAGCAAAATCCTAAATGACTGAGTCGCGGGGTTTTTTCCCACCTGGACCTTTATGCTCTGCCATTTCTCCTCTAATCATCACGCTGTGACCTGTGACAGGCCGTTATGATACCACAACTATCACACATTCACATGTACGTTTTTCATAGAGCCGCGAGCGTCATCGAGGGTTTACATTACCGAAGGTTTATGACAAAATCAGGTGACAACACCAGCAACATTACAACGAGTTCCCTCTGAGCGGTAACTCGCTAAAGAGTCTGAGAAGTCCGGGGCTGTTCATAAAACATTCAGGACGCCACAGTTTATTCCACACTACTGAGGCTGCTCCTCTTTTTGGAAACACCTTTGAGTGGGTCATAATTTTGCTTTCAGCCACGCTTGTTGTTGCCATGGGTAACAGTAAGACGTCAACATGTCAACAATTCAAAATATTGCGAGTATCACATCAATATTTTATATGATATTAAAAATTATACTGTTATTATCGTGTATGAGATGATATGGCACACCCCTCGTTGGTATTCTGTCTTACACTCTGTGTCTGTGTGTTACTTAGTTGATCATGCAGCACCATAAGCCTGTACAAAACGATCCTGAATAACAGCCATAAACACTTTGATTCAATACTGTCCGACCACTTTACAGATTCAGATCAGCCTCCAAAATACAACCATGAAGTGATTACAGCAGAATGTGGGTAAAACGGGCTGTGTTATGAGTAATTCTTTCTGTTATCTGCTATCTCCATACAACCACCTGAAGGCAACAGGACGGACTGCATCTGTGTATCTGCAGTTTCTTCTTGAAAAGTGCCACGTCAAACTGCACAATGACCCACTGTGGTTACCTCGATAAAATCATACACAACCAACAACAGGCTGCTGCCATACAACCACACGAACTGCCTCAATCTGCAATGCAAGGGCTTAACTGTTTTAACTCTAAACCTTTTTACCCAAGATTTTTCATTAACACATTTTTTTTTGTTCCCCCTTTTTTTCTGTATGTAAAGTGTCCTTGGGTTACATAAAAGGCACTCAAAATCAAATTCATTACCGTTATTATAATGACGACGGGGAAAAGCACACACAGGAGAAAGTATCTCCTCCGATTTTTAAAATGCAATTTTTAATGGGAATATACTGCAATTACTGTACGACTCTGGCTGTGTGATTGTCTTGGTGAAATCTCAAAGGGGTGATTCAGGAATCAAGCAGTACCTGCGCAGAATACTAAGTGTGGATCATTGTGCTCCAGAATAAAACCTTGCATCTCTATGGGAAAAAAATCTGACCAGACATTCAATATCTCCACAAATAATTTTGACTTACAGAGGCGCATCATCTGCTCGTGGCAACACAATTATGGTGCTATGTATTTCTGTCTTGTGAGTCTGCAGCTCACAGAAAACAATATTTGTTTCCTGTTTGGAAAAAGGCTGATTTGCACTCTTCTCTTTTCTCCTTTTGGGGAGATTTTTTTTTTTATCATGCCCCACTGTGATTGGCAGGACTTAAAACAGGTGAGCCCAACAATGTGACTGGCTGAGAGGACAAAGATTAATCACCGAACCCCACTATTTACATTCTACTTCTCCAAAACCTTTTGCACATATTGTGCTGTGCAAATACAAACAAAAATAACAAGTATGCCTGGACACACCTCCACTGACCTTGCACACATGACCGAGTGTGTTGTGTTTGTGGCGAATATGCAATTACAAAAAGCCCCAAGTCAGAAAGAGAAGCACACACACAGATTGGGGATCTCATACTCCCTCGCCTGCATGTTCGTATTCCACTGTGGTTACCATCAAGAAGTTGTTCTGACAGCAGAGCAGTGCTATTAGCAGAAGCAAGCTCTGGGCAGGAGAGTTTGCCTGGAGACCTGTTTAAAACTCGACAAAGAAGAACTACTTTACATGACCTGACCTCACAGTGCTGCTGCCAGCGCAAACTCTGAAAAGCTTGCCTCCCAAAAATTCCCCTAAGCCACCTGTGCAATTTGCAAACATACCCTTTCTCTTTACTGCCCACCAGATTCTGTAATTTACACCTTCATATCCACCACCCGCACTGCTTAAGAAAACCTCCCTCCCCTGTTCCCCGTCTATGAATCCTCCCTGCTGGGACAGATTTGTGGGTGTATCTGACATGCCCTACATGAGGAGGCCCCTCGACCCGCTGTGGGCCGGCTCCTGCATGATGCGTTGTGACTGACGCTAGGAGCCAAGCACCCCTGCCACCGCTCCGTTCTGCTTTCAGCGAGAGGGAGGGAAGTCAGTCAGGCAATCTGGCAGCTCGAAAAACCCCAGCTGGGTGCACTCATCCTCTCCGCTGCCACTCCTCTGTAGCTAGAAAATACCTCAATTTGAAATCACACATTTCACTGTTAACCTTGATGACAGGCAGCTCCATTTTTCGACGGCGTGCGCCTGCATGTGTGACTGGGTGAGTCTGACTGAAAATGGAGAATGAAAGCAGGAAAGTAGCATCTCAGGGACGCTGCTATTCAAATCTTGTTGGGTTTGCTACAGGCGTAATAGAGCCCCTATTTCCAGTGTGTCTGCTGAGCAGTTTCACATCATAATAAATCTATATCCACAGCCCTCTCGTTTAGAGGTAATAAAAGCAGTGTGTTGGAAACTGATGTGAAAAACAACATGGCTGCGTGCTGGTAGTTTGTCTCCATTCTTTGCCCTCTACAAGGACAGACCTGCTAGATACAGATAGAAAGCTGAAATATTCTTTCGCTAACAGGAAGCAGATTTGAGACGTCTAATCTGATAGCGCCTGAATGCTCCATTGTAACGGTTACCCACATAACCACGTCCAGGTTAGTGCACAGCCACACAATGAGTCCATACACAGGATTATATTCCCTCTGACAGCACCCTGTCAAGCTCTCTGTCTCCATCCATCCCTCCCATCATTTCCCAATTGGTGGCGCACAGAGGTGATGTTGTTCGGAGCTTTATGAAACTCTACGCACCCTCAGGGGCCCTAAGGCTGTGCCTGACAATAAAAACTCAGATAGGGATTCATCGTGGAGGAAGTAGGGGAAAAAAAACAACCCTTCTCGGTAAATCCCTGTCTGTGTTTTTAATGGGGTGACATATGGCTCAGCAGAGGTCTTCTCTTATCTGGTTTACAGAGGCGGCTAAATGAAAATGACTACAATAAAATCAGAGGCGATGACGACAACTGAATGCTCCAACAGTTGCAGCAGTTGATGGTTTCATCTGCGTGTGGCTGAATGTTTTACTTTGAAGTTTTACTCCTCATTAAGCCAGTTGGTTTGACTGTGTTTTCCCTAAATGCCAGTTGGAATAAATGTCCCCCATGTTTGGCTGGTATGGGGAAAGCAATGATTATTGTTAACTTCCAATCCAAAACTGTGAAGTTATGGAAAGTTGAATGTTAGAGAACTACAGATTCTCTCGGATTTGATTTGTGCATATGTGAGCAGAAGGCACTGCACTAACAAAACAAATACATGATTAAAAAGCATATGTTGTGCACAGGGAAAATTGGAGCTCCGCATCCATAGTTAGTGTTACTGAAGTTAACATAGCACTTTGGTCTGCCACCCCACTGATCTTTAGAGGGCTGTGATGTGCGAAAATATTCATAAAAACAACAACAAAAGTTGTTTTGCAGTTCTGCTGCGGATCTGCCACCAGTAACAGTCAAGAGATTTAGTCATTCATCTGCCATAATGGGAGCTCTGGGTCATGCAATCTAGAAAATAAAATACAGCTGCCTGTGATGGGGCTCCTAGAGGCTGAATAATCACCAGGTTTTGTTGTGGCAGCAAAGATAATAAAGCATTTTTATGATGCCGTAAAAATGCCTGTTTAAGACAGCTTTTCTGTGTTTTTTTTTAGGCTCACTGCAGAATATTAAACCCAAAATTTTGATGGTGCATTAGCTTTACAAACATTGCAGTTTGTTTCATTGACTTTTACATATATAAATCAGCACTTTCTATTCCCCAAAATGTCAGTGAACGTTGATATTTTGCTTGAGCTTTTCGCCTGCTACACAGAAACTCCCCGCACTGAATAATTTATTCCCTGTGTGTTTTATTTTAACAGTTTTAAAACCAACAGCACTTTGCAAAACGGCAAATATTTGCCTTTCATATTGCTGTGATGTTCAATGACCTTTCCAGGCACAGCAAATTTGACTTGGTCCATGGAGAGACTCAGTTTCATGAGCTGCTTTTCTTACACACACATGCAGACAACACTTCCTGAATGCTGAAAAGTGCTATGAGAACAAATTGAACATAGCAAATTGGACATGATGTACATGTTGTAACGCACATATGGACTTCCTGGAGACTTCTGTCTATAAGCTCTCTCCCTCCTCCATATTCTGTTTAAATCTCCTCACTCTTCTTACTGACTATTATCCTTTCTAGGTTTGGTCTACATCATATTAGATTTGTTACCTTTCATTTTCAATACAGTCTCAGCATTCAACACATTCTCACTCCGACCTCACATATTAATGCTTTGGTCATGGACTTTCCACATCCACATACGACGTGAAAGGTACCCTGGGTGTGATGGTCGTTGATCTTTTGGGACACTGTGTCAAGTTGTCTTCTTTCAAGATACACTTCCATTTTCACAGGAAATTTACCATTTACATACAGTCTCTTTCAAAATACACGCACTACGTCAGTTGTAAATTGACGTTTAGGCGACAAAAACAAGTGGTGAGTTTAAAGAAAAAAGATCAAGCTTTGGCTTTACAATCTTACAGGACGCAAACACCGCTCTCGGATAAAAGTCAGTGTTCGCTGGACCCATTTTCCTAGATTGCCATATTGCCTTGCTATATTTGTGTACGCAATTTTCAAGGCTTTTTCTTAGATGCCTGCTCCTGGGGACACTTCGTACGCACAAAACAAGGCCTTAAAGAGGCGTACGCCACTTGCCATGCAAAAGTTGTGATCTATAAAAGCAGACTTGATGGGAGAAACTTTGACCCATGCTTACAAACATTTTAGAGACAGGAAATTGGCAACACACATGATAAGGTGGAAGGTGCTTGTAGAAATTGTTGAATATTTTTTGGCGGGCACCACTCTTGGCTTTGTCTGTATGTACATTGTTAGTATGAATCCTACGCATTGTTTTATAAATAAGATCCCTGGTCACTTTCAGTTTTTTTTTTTATAAAGTTCTCACCTGTGCTCTGCACCCAACAGCATCCAGACCACAGCAAAATAAGCAAAACGTAAGAAAATACGGGCAGAGGACAGAGTCTCTGCAGACAGATACACTGCCACACAACTAGAAGGTCATAAGTGAAGATTGAGAGGGAGTCTATACACTGTTTTATAGGAAAATCCTGCATAGTGTACCCTTAAAGAAACCAAACTTGCTGATAGAAAGTCTACACCATCTTATTTCTGCTAAAGTCTAAAGTCAGAGGCACTCAACTTGCTTTGCCCGGGGGCCATATTCACAAAATGACAGGAGGCCAGGGGCTAGTTGATAAGGAAACATCAATAATATTTACCAATGTATATAATAAAGGAAGTGCCTGTTTTCCACCTCTTAACGTTTGCTGTCTATATTCATCTTTGCCAAGAGAAAAATCCACGCAGGTCAGGTGTACAGAGGGGCATTTCTAGGATTTGAGGACATTCTGGGCTTAGCCTTGACTGCGTTTGGCAGGTGCAGGAGCTCCTCCTCTGGCACTTTTTTTTTCCTCTTTTGGATAAACAAGCTCTATTTTGATGTTTATTTAATGCACTCTGCCACCTTATTTAAATTCAAAGTACACACACACAAAAAAATCCCATTGTGCACCTGTTTATTTTCATTATGAATAAAAAAACTGTTGGCGGGCCAACTGGCACCCTATCGCAGGCCAGATTTGGCCCAGTTGTAAGTTGAGTATCACTGCTCTAGATGTTACAGGCACTATAGGCTTGACAGGAGGCTTGTCCACGATAGTACTGGCCAAACCTCAAGGACAGAGTTTCTCCCTGTTCTACAACGTCGAAAGACTCCGAGAGAGCAACCGGTTTCAGTTTGTGGCCTGGTCTACAGTCACCGCTCCTGTCTGCCAATCGCTTTATGATGCCAGTCCTGTTGCCTCAGGGTTAAACAACACACGCTAGTAATAACGACTCCATTACCTGCAATATGAGATTAGCATCACCAGCCACATTGTTCTGTTTACCTGGAGCCAGAGCTTCCAATAATCTGAAGGTGTTGGTTTTGTGTAGGGATGATAAGGGAACAAGACACAGCTAGCTTTAGCAACATTGTCCTCCATGTTGGCACCATAAGAACGTATGTAGGTAAAAATGAAGCATGAAAGTCCAGCAAGGACATTTGTCTTCGCCAGTATGATGAGTCAGCATCAATTACTTTCAATGAGAGCCAATGGTGAGATTTGGATGCTTTTGTAATAAACAGGGTTTTGTTTTTAAGACCGACCTGACTTAATAAGAGCGGACAGCCTTCACCTTGCTGAGAAAGGCACCACCATTTTATCCAGGGATACAGACAGGTGTTTTCAGAGAGTTTGACAGTACGGACATGAAGCGAATTCAGTGGATTTTAAAATGTATTGTCATTATGAACCCTCAGTGATGTACACAGAAAGGCTCAGTGTGGTTTCTCACCACAGTGTACTTAAGCTCATTTTCAACACTTTGGTTGCTTCGTTATTCCCCTGGTTCACTGGATACAAAAAAGCCCGTGCTCAGTCAGCACAGAGTGGTGTGTAACGCCGTTTCATCCCACACCACGCTGGAGCCCAGTGTCCCTCAAGGCTGTTCTTTAACAAATCCCATTCATTTAATATGCAGCAGCCAATAGCACAGGATTAGATTCAGCAGGAGTGTTTGATATGGAAAAATGGAGGAATTACACCATGAAAAGAAAGAAGAAGAGAAACTTGGAGACAAGAAGCGGATAGTGGGATGGCAGATTAGGCAGTGGATGGATTTAAGGGAGGTGACTCCTTTTCTTTTTTCTTTTTTTTTAAAAGCCAGTGACGAGGATCCTGCTGAGGATCGTACGGGGGACAGATACGGTTAGACGGCAATTGACAGCCTTGTGGTGTACCACATTGGAGTTCAAGAGGCTATCAAAACATTATACCGGCGAGAGTCATAACAATGACCAGAGGAGTAATAAAAGACATAAAGTCAGGGAGACGGGGAGCGAGGGAGAGCGAGGAACAAAAAAAAGGCTAGTAAGGGAGAGACGCAGAGGAGAGGGAAAGAAGAATAGAGAAAAAGAAGATTGGAGACACAAGGAGGGAGAGGCAGGAAAATCAATAGACTTCTATATGCAGCATCGAGAATGTGCCCTCTCACTGCTCCAGACAGCCTATCCAAGGACTCCAACAGCCAGCAGACAAACTGAACATCTATCCACAGACCCATACTGATAATATGCCACCCCAGCCTGCCCCTGTCTCCATTTATCTCCTTCTTCCCCCCTCCATCTCCAAATACGCACACACACACACATTCAACCTACTGGCTCTTCTCCTCCAAATTTAACACTCTAATTTGGTTGAGGGCTGGCTGCTGCGTTATTGATGTTGCCAGAGGTCTGATCCATCTTGAGCCCGGGACAAGGCTTTAGTCAAGAAGGCAATAACTCAGAGGCATCCTGTTCCGTGTTTGCCAGGGTATCAGACTGGCATTGGTAATTTAAAGGCTGGATAGACAGCCCACGTTACTGTATCCGCCCCGCCGCGCTTCGTCACCCTGCGCGGCTGGACACCGGCGCTCCGAGCCATTTGGTAAATTTCCACGCCTGCTGGGGATTCTCTGGACCCAGAGCCACTTTTGTAACTTTTTTATGAGGTGTTACAAACTTCAATAAATACTGACTTTAGGATTATACAATATGGAAATGAAGATATGAGTAATTAAAAAAGAAATAAAATGAGACGTGTTTACTTTCTCGCAGTGTTCGCAGAGAGGGATTAAGACGTGTTCAGTGTGTGTGTATGTGTGTGTGTGTTTATGCGATGGCGCGACATGTGGGGTGGATTATTGAGGTTTACTCCTGAGAAGCTTGGCATGCTGGTGCTTCTTCACATACATTTACTTTTTATGTGTGTGTGTTTGTGTGTGTGTGTGTGTGTGTATGTGTGTCCACCCATCTGTGTGGGTTTAGCTGGAGGCCAGAGCGATGGGGAATTGGAAAGCTGGATGTTGCGTTATATACCAGTGTCTTATCACTCTGATATATGGCCAAATAGGACACAGAGGAGCTGAGACTGGCCTGATAACAAACAATAAATGAGGATTGGAGAGAAGTACAGAAATGTAAAGAAAGAAGGGAGGGAAGCAGGGAGAGAAAAGATGAGGAGAAACAACGTGCTCTCTGGAGGCCCACGGGACTGTGTTAGTGTAGTCTCTGATCATTGATTAAAGAGCTTTATGTACTCCCACCTACAGCATCGCAGAGGACACACTCACCCCTCTCTCCTCTCTCCTCTCCCAGAGCTGTCCATCCCTCTGCCCTTTCCCTCCTCTCCGTCTCTATCTCTCCGCTGCAATGTGCAGACAACCATTGCTGTAATTTTCTCTGTACTATAACTGACAACTACGAAAGGTCACCCAGAGGGAGGGGTCTCCTGCCTCTAATCACTCAACAAGAGCAGGGCCACGCAGTCCATTCAAATGTCACCGCATCAGAAATACTGATAAAGATGAAAAATGTACTCTTGTACTCCTGTTTTTTTTTAATTTCCTCTCGTAATAAACAGACTACCATTCAATCCGAAGAGAGCCAGTGTCCCTGAGCTGCAATTACATAAACCAAAATCTTTCTGTTCCGACTGAAATCTCAATTATATGTCCGCTGCATTAAATGATAAGCTCGGTGTCATGGCCGTGATCCACATTAAGCACAGCACTGCACCTGTGTTGAGCCTTCACGCCGTTATTGGTTTGCGGCTGCCCTTTCTACTGAAAAGGCAGTTTTATCAGAATATCCTCCTCCTGATGTTATTAAATGGAAGTCCCCCGCTTCACCATCTCCTGTCAACTAGAACACATCACTTGACTAAAGACGGTTTCCACTGGGAAAGACATACATGTGCTGCTCAGAGAACGCTCACTGTTGGCTGTGAGTGCTCGTAAATGACCAAAAAATGGAGGCAATCAAGTGGTGAATCTTTGCAGGAGAAGATCTTTGATGACAGTCAAGTTGGCGAGCTGGTAAAAAAGAAACAGAGTACAGCTATTCCAAAAACATACAGGGGTCCACAGGCGGATACGGAGATAAGAAAGCCCTTGGGTGCAGAAATGCAAAGGGCCCCACCACCTTTCCACCTTCCCTGTGGTTGTTTTGTGTCTTCTTGCATACGCTTGGGTCACTTTAAGGTGATTTTGTGTCTTTTTTAAGGTCGTCCTGTTCCAATTTGTAACCATATTGTGTGTCCTTGTGGTTGCTTTGTGTCTCTCTGCAGTTGTTTGAGTCTCTTTTACATAATTTTGTGCCTTTTTTTGGTGGTTTTGTTCCTCGTTGTAATCATACTGTGTCTCCCTGTGGTTGTTTTGCATTTCCTTGTGGTTGATTTGTGTCTTCTTGCAGTCGTTTGGGTCTCTTTGTGGTGATTTTGTGTCTTTTTTTTTTGGTCATTTTGTTTCAGTATGTAACCATATTGTGTGTCTATGTTGTTGCTTTGTGTTTCCTTGCAATAGTCTTGTGTCTTTTGCAGTTCTCTGGGTCTCTTTAAGGAAATTTTGTGCCTTATTGAGGTGATTTTCTCTCTCTTTAAGGTCATCTTGTGTCTCTTGTTGGTCATTTTGTTCCAGTTTGTAATCATATAGTGTGTATCCTTGTGGATGCTTTGTATCTCCTTGCAGTTGTTTTGTGGGGTTTTTTTTGCAGTCAATTGGGTCTTTGTGAGGTAATTTTGTGTCCTATTGAGGTGATTTTGTCTCTCTGAAGTCATTTTGCATTTTTTCTTTTTTGTTTGTTTTGTGTCAGTTTGTAACCATATTGTGTCCTTGTGGATACTTTGTGTCTTTTTGCAGTTGTTTGGGTCTCTTTGAGGTTATTTTGTGTCCTGTTGAGGTGATTTTGTGTTTTATGCTAATTTGGTGCCTTTTTTGTTCATTTTGTGCCAGTGTGTAATTATACTGTGTGCCAGGGTTGTGTGAGACTTGTGTCACTTTGCATTTTTGCCTGTTTTTGTCATTATTTCGTGTCTCTCTGCTGTTCCTTTGTACCTCTTTGTGGTTGTTTTTTTCTCTCTTAATGGTCATTTTGAGTCTCTTCCTTATCAGAATGTTTAATTTGATTAACATTTTGCAGGTGAAGGCCAGCGGGGCCCCGCTTACACTGCAGGGGCGCTCAGTAATCCATCCATTCACAAAAGAATTTGGTGGTTTTTGTGGCCACTAAACCTGCACAAATAAGACAAAAAGAAACTCGGTAATTCTCGAATGCACCCCTAACTGCACTGCCAAGCAAATAGCGTCTCAGAGCTCCTGTGCTATTTGCACAGTATCTAAATTACATGCATATCTTTTGTGCAAAATTGGCCTCTTTCTATGCAAATGAGCCTCACTGCAATAACAGTCCAATCCACAAAGATCAGTGCTAATAGCCACATGCAGGTACAGTGAAATTTTAAGCGCCTCAGAGAGTTGGTGGTCACTAAAGTGCATTTATTTGGGGCGTCATGTGTCACATCCAGACATTCCAGACTGTCTCTGCACTTAATCAGTCAGGACCTGTAGCTCAAGGTGTGAAAATTTCAGATTTCTTTTCCTCCCTACCGCTGTTCTGCCTACTTGATGCAAAGACAACATGTCTACTTTGCCACATGGATAATTGCAATCAGAAGCATAAAAGGGCAAACTGCACTCAGCTGCAAAACTTAATAGGCATATTTGCGCTGTAAAATCATTAGCGCAATATCTTTTGTGAAATGGCCCTCGAGACAGGGCAGATTGTGGTTGAAAGTGGTGCACAATTCATGTTGCTACCAGCAGCCACAATCTATTCTTTGTGAATTTCACAGCACATGACAAATGCTCATCTGTCAAACATATTCCAAAATTATGTAAACGCCACTTCTACAGACAGAAGCAAATATTTGTCTATTTGAATGACTAAGTGTTGACATAAGATGCATGTATTCTGAATAGGCTGTTATCCACATGACTAGTGACTTCATGTAAATGTAAATGCAGCTTCTGAATCTCTACCATGTGATGACTTATAAAGAAAAGTTTTGCACTTTGCTGAGCAGGGTGACTAATGATCCGCATCAGAATTTTGAAAATGTATTTTCAAAACCCAGAAAATACCAGACGCACTGAGCTGAGGATCTATGAGCAGCATTAGCAGTTTGGCAGAAACACACAATAAATATTTCAGTCATTCCAGACAGAGACATTAAACATAAGGGAACGCATTTTGGCTGTTTAGTTTACAAATTCAGCCGAGGAAGAGACGAGTGGTCCTCGCAATATAGCGTTTGTTGTGTTTATTTAGTCTGTTGTTTTCTGCCACAGTAGCAGGTCCATTAACTATCAAAAGAAATCAATGAGAGCACGCTGAGGCAAACAGCACGGACACCGCTATTATGGTGAACAACAAGTTCGGGATGGAGTGCGAGACGGGAAAGTTGAGGCGGCCGCGAGAGAACGAGCCGAGCGAACATGGACAAACTTGAAAATGAGAAAGGAGAAGACACCGCAGTCAATTACAAGTCCCATCTTGTAGTTTGTGTCTACATTGATTTGTTGGGGACTAGGATCTCTGCCTCCCCCCAGTTCACCTAATTGCACTCACTCTGACCCACTAATTACTTCGCTAAGACCTAGTTGGTCTCACCTCGGTGCACTGCCTCGCTGTCTGGTGCTGTCTCTCTAAACCAGCGTGGAAGGAAGGGAGAAGAGAGGGCAAGCCTGGATTAAGAATGCATGATGCGTGTCAGAGTAGGAGAGAGAGGGGAGATGTAGAATGAAACAACAAGAGACAGACACAGTAAGGACGGAGAGGTGTATATATCTGAGGTGCTTTGCAGAGGCTGTGAACTCGGTTGGAGGGCATTCAGCAGTGTTAACGCACTGCTGTTCTTGTACTGTATGTCACCTCAGGACAGCGATGAAGTGAGTGATGTTCCTGTCTCTCACGGAGCTGCGTACATAATTAAATAAATGGCTACTGATTAAATAATCACTCATAATCACGAAGATAATAGTGACAGTGAGGTTCATTCATCTGGAGCTCACATACCTGATGGGATTAGCCCAAAGGCCCAGTTGGGTACAAGGATGCCGAAAGGGTTGTTTGTGTCTTTGTTGCCTGTCGACACCGGAGCTTTGTGTTCCTCCGACTTTGGGCTCATGCCTTTGAAAGGTGTCCACCGACTCCCAACAATGAAGGACTCAGACACTGCCGACCTGGACTCCATTTGTGTGGCGCCAACGTTGGAGTCTGACGCAAAGGTAGTCAACTGAATGACACCAGTAGTCGTTTGAGATCCGGGTGCTAGAGTAGCTGAGAGACGGTCCTGTGGGTTGGGTGTTGTTTTCTCCGTCTCTTCCCGAACCCAAGAAATAGAAATAGACGACTCCTCTGTGGTGGCGCTCTCTGAGGAATTTTCTGTGGTGATTGCTCTGGTGATAGGATCCGTCCTTTGTGTGTCTCTGGTAGTCAGAAGCTCCACTGTGGTCACCTCAGTGGTTGTCAGCGCCTCCATAAGGGCTTCAGGCGTGGAAGTCACCACCTCCTTTCTGCTATTGTTTTTGCTGTTCTTCCTAAAAAGAGGAGTGAATCCTGAATTTGAACTACTTTCTCCCCTCTGTGAGGAAGCAGAGGAGATGGTATCAGTGGGTTGGCGGACGTAGAGGATCTCCCCCCTGGCCTCCTCTGCTGTGTCCGACTCCTGGGGGCCCTGAGGTGGGGTGGTGGGCTGCTGCACCAGCTGCCACTGGGACAGAGTGGTGTGCTCTGCCACAGTCACAACCTCAGTCTGGCCTTGGCTGAGTGAAGACTTTTTTTCTGGACTCAGTTTGACACCACCGCCATCCAAGTTGTTGCCTGTCAATCCAAACCCACCAGGAAAGTTGCTCCCTTCACTGCTCCCCTCGATCTCCTTCTCCTCTCCTGATGCAGTTCTGGCAGCTGATGGAGTGCTCAGGTCCTCTCCGTCCTGGTCCTTTCCCTGGCCTGAATAGTTTTCTGGGTTGTCCTGTCGAAGGGAAGTGGGCAGGGTCATCACCTCAAGTGGCCCTGCTTTGGCCTCCATAGGCTCCCACGTGGGACGTTTGCCCACATAGGCCACATTTCCCGGGGGGCCGAGTTTGGAGCCACGCATGGATTTGATGGCCCATCGAAAGTGGCTGCTGGGGGCGGGAGGAGAAGCCGGGCCTCCTCTGGGACCCTGAGGGCCAGATGTGTTGTCATGTTCACTAGGTGGTGATCTCTCATTGGGTCCTGATGCAGTGAATTCTGAAGGGAATAAAGAGACAGAACAGACTAATTAATATGATTTCATTACGGGGGCGGGAAGAAGGACGGGGGTGGATTTAATTTAATGCATGTGGAATTAGCAATTAAAAGTCAAGCCTGGCTTACATGAGCCCCATATAACTATGACAGGGAGCTCAGTTTCAAAATTATTATGAAAACATGACTCTAGTGGGATTGGCAATGTGAGCACTGGCTGGTGTGGGTTTCTGTCATGTGTATTATCACTGATTTGCTTTTACTGCATGTGTTGTTTTTGGATGTGGGGCTGTGTGAGGTACTTATCAATAGTCATTGCTTAAGCCTCATTTCCATCGAACATTTTCACTATGGTACCTTTGGAACCAATAGTAACCCTTCAGACATGGTACCTAGACCCTAGTGTTTCCACCACAAACAGTCTTCTTAAATGTGGGCGGGGTTGTTGTCACTCACTGCTCTGTCCAACACTCACTGTATTTCCTCATTACTGGTGACACAGATGGAAGTCTGAACCTCATTTATCGTCCACAGAATGAGGCTGAACGCCAACTTTGTCTGAACAAAATATCAAAGGCTGCGGTGAAAGTCTCTCGCGATGGAATATGTAAAAATAGCAGGTTTGTGTAGACATTCTAAGGTAAGCTCAGGGGTTTAGTGATGCTGTAGAATATATGCAGTTCACATAATCCAGTTGAAATTAATATATATAAACGCACGAGGATCCACTCATGACGAAAAGTGTATGTCATAAAAAAACTAAAATAATGGTCAAAGTTTTTACAGTGAAATTTAAGGTGTGTTGATTGATTCACATCGTCAACTGATGCATTGAGTAGCATTACAAGCAAACGTTCCACCTTAAAAGTCACCAGCAGTCAGCCCAGTGAATTAAATTACTTTTTACTCAGACTACAGCTGCTGCAAGAGGCAGCAAACCATTCTTTGATTTCATAGTATTCATAGATTTCACATACAGTAGATGTTAGCTGGGGTGCCTCCAGTTTCAAGAAGCAGGTCTGTTAGATTGTTTGTGTTTTTATGTGACTTCAGTGAATCAAAATTAACCCTCTAAAACACAAAAGTCATACAATGACACAAACAAGGCAGCCAATTGAGGCAAGGGTAGACTAGCAACTCCTGCATTCTGCAAAGTAAAATTACCATTTTTGTCAAAGGTGTCTAGCTTTGAAGAGAGCATAGATGATGGCTTCAGTTCATTGTCGGAAAGAGCTGTCTGACGGCAAGGTAGAGTGGTGAAAATACTCTGTATATAGCGTATACTTAAACTGATATTGAGTTTTTTGTTGGCTAAAATACATTTTACTGCTGCCCCTGTCCATAGTTGCACATTGCTTCTTTTCCGTGACGTTACTTCTGCCAAACTCCAAGTGTGCCGACTGCCATCCACTGTGGGAAAAACACTGACTGTGAATAAGTACCTCATACAACCCCACTTCATAAAACCTAAAGCATCCCTTTAATATACTTAACCGTGATTAGAAAGTGTGTAGACACTTAAGAAGAAACTAAGACCACATCCACAGGGATTGTGTCCCACCTGTTCAGAGCTTTTCTCCATAACATTATGCATTCATGACTAAGTAAGCAACAGCCAAAAAAACAAAACACATCCTCGGGTATTATGGCTAGACATCATTAGCAAACAACCCCCAAACTGTCATCACATTTTAATTCAAATGTTGCCAAATCCTGGCTGGTGTATGGGAGGATGTGTCATCGCCTTTTCCCAACAGAAAAAGAGCACAGACAGAAATATAAATACAGAAACCTCTTATGGGAAATAACCCACACTGTTCTTACTGTGGCAAAGAACTGTGTTCATTAAGCATCCCATTGGTCCTAAACCTAAACAATGAAACTTCCCTGCAGATACCTCATTACATGTGAAACTTTATTTTCCCAAAAGCTGTCTTGCTGCCCAATAACCTCTGGTAAAGAGTCTTTACCATTTTTTATCCAGTCCAATGAATAATTTATTTCAACATATATTTTTTATATGCAGAAACGTTCACATTAATAAATATGCTCATATATTCATTTTTAAATTGGACTTTTTCTTCTTTAAAGGCACCACAGTGAGTTTTTACGTGATAATACATGAAATTCTCCAGACAGCCTTTGTGGTATTTGGTGGTTAATACGCTCTAGCATGTGCTTTTTTGGACGTTTGTTGAATCTATCCTTTCAGGCTGTAGACAAACTGCACTTTTTGATGAACTGAAAGTAGCATTTAACTGTAATTCACTGTAACTTGGATGTTTTGGGCTTCTTTCCTCCCCAGTGGAGCTGATCTCTGTGGCTGCTAAAGTTGCTGGAGTTTGGAGACAAAGATGGGACTCTCATGGACGCCCATAAACACCCGGGCGCACGCACGCAGAGACACACCAAAAGGATGGAAGGATGTATTCAAAGTAATTTCACACCTCTCTCCTCTGTCCCTGTTTTCTCATTCCCTGCGGATTCTTTTACCCCAAACAGTCTCCTGCAGGGACACACTTGCCTGTGGTGGGAGAAGCCATGTGGAAAAACGCAGGAGCGCTCGCAACACGATAAGCAAATGACTTGCTCCACAACAAGCTCCATCTAGACCTGTTTATTTAGATGAAGTGGCCCACTGTACCTTATCAGCTTACGGCTTTAAACCAGACACTGTCTACACCATCAATAATTCATTCTGTCTGCATGTGTGACTCACGGCTGGTGTGTTGTTGGGGTTTTTTTTAGGACTGCAGTGCAGTCGTGTTACTGAGAGGCCCTGCTAGTGTTGCTGCCATCATCATCGCTCAGCTCGCTTTGGCTGTTCTCAGTTCAGTTAACATGTCTGAAAAGTACAGCAATACGGTGTGTGTGTGTGGGGGGTGTGTGTGCAACACAACCCGGCACAACAAATTACCACGAGAGGGAGAACATACACAAATATGTCCATGCATAAAATATTAAAATGTGCGTAAATTATTCAGAGGGTCCGCTGTTGCCTTATGCCCAAGTGAGGTTTATGAGCCTGAGGTTCATTTCCATAAGAGCCGTGTAGACTGGCGTAATTGTCCTATTAATAATCCAAATAGCTAATTACATACTTTTACTACACACGCTGATGAAAGTGAGAATAATTAAACACATTAATCTGGGTTGATCATCTATGTAATGACCCATGTAATAAATAAAATGAGACAATTAGGCATAGGTTTGGATGATTTGAGCAAGTTCGGCTCTGACACTGTAAATCTGTCGCCGGAAAAAAGCCACCGCTCAACAGTGAAAAGCAGCAAAACAAACTTATAATAAACCCTATTCAGACGGTAATTGTATGCTTCCACTGTGAGTGGTTCTGCTGTGTTGACTCCACTTTACTGGAGTAAACGGGCTGAGAGAATCCCTCGGGTCAGGCAGACATGATATTAAATTGTGAGAGTGGAGGCTGACAATGAGAGAGACACAGAGAGAGCTGGCACCGATGCCACCTCAGCCCATCTGCAGATATGGCGTCTAATAAAAAAGACTGAGAGGAAGTTATTGCGTGGCCATGTGAATCATGTCAGGAGCATCTACACTGAGTGTCAGAGCCCACTGTCTCCCATCGAATAAATTCAGTCTCTGGGGTTGACATGACTGGTGTGAAGCAGACGTGCATTTCCTTGACAGACAGCCGGGCCTCGCATGTTGATCTTATTCAGATTCTACGTGCGTTTATTGGAGCCAGATCGCTCCAGTAGGAGCTTAACAAAACAACACTTCATTCAATAAAATGCTCAAAAATATTTTGCTGTGCAGGGGGGATAATTTAAGTCATCGCTCTACATTCAGAGACCTCTTTCAAATTTTCAAAAATAATTTGATTCAATACTTAAATTCTAATCTTTCTTGGATGCGCTGTATGCAGTGCAGAGCTTTACACCCCCCCTCAATCAAAGAGGCAACATGGCACCATCAGTTAAGGAGTGTTGAGATCTGAGGAATAGCCTGCGGTGTGCAATAACAGAGTTAATTCAGCTCACTGATGCTAGTTTAAGAAGTGACATCACTTGGGCAGCTTTCCATCACAGCAACATTAAAGAAAGAACGACTCATCTTCACCCCCCCCCCCCCCCTTTTCTGTGTTCCCTTTCTTCCCTCTTCCTCGCTCCACTCATCCCCCTCCTGTGTTGCTCATCCTTGCTGTAGTGATCATTACCGCCTACCTTCAGAGAGCCGGGGCCTAATTGGCAGAGATGTAGATGGAGGTGAGAGCGAACGGCAGCGCAGCCCAGCCTCCACGTTAATTGGATACGGCTGTGAATAATGCATGCGGACTAAAGCTCGGATTTTCATTAATACCGTGGGGGCTGGCATCGGATTTCAGGTAGCACAGCAGTGAGTGTTTATATTAATAAAGGCGGCAATTGGTAGGTGAGAAAAGCCTATCACCTTTATTGAATCATTTTTCTGGATGACTGTGGGAGCCTTTTAGTCTTTCTTTGTATCCTCCCCTACAGCTGATGCCAAGGATGTGTCATTTATGGTGACCATTAAAAGAAAAGCTGCCTTCTTCCACCCAAAGCTGTGGCACACTTCCCTTTCAGCTCCTATCCGCTACATTTTTCTCCACTTTTGGCTGATGATCGTTTTCTGAGCTGTATTAGGCTTTCCTGCAGGTGCCTTGCTCTGGTGGTCCAGCAAACTTCCAGACGCAAGCAGCTCCTTTAATCTTAAGTCCACCTTTACCCCTGCAGTTACAAGCTAGAGGAAGTGATTTTGGGTTCAGTGCCAGGGTGCTTTCAGGAAGACATGAACATTGACCTGGTGACCTTTTCTATCTGTGTGTGTTGTACCGCGCCATTCCTGAGGGAAATTTACTCCACCGTGGATGTAAACTGTCTGACAGGACCTTTCAGGTGCTTCAGCTCACACACATGCAGCACAAACTAACAATGGACCCCTACCAGTGTTGAGGAAGCTTCTCCGCAATGAAAAGTAGTTAAACTATATTTCAACAAAAACTTTTAGCTCATTAAAGCAAATTTATTTTCAAGAAGTATTTCAATCATGTGTAATGATCACAATATGAGTCTGGAAGAGTGTAGGAGTCCTCACCTAACCAGCTGAAGATGTGTTTTAAGGAGAGAATAGGGAGCAAGTGACCCTATCCTAAGTCCCGCGCCTTTAAATGCAGGCTGATCAACCAGCTCTGACAAGGGTCCGAAAACTACAGAGCTGG
This sequence comes from Epinephelus cyanopodus, assembly GCA_026686955.1. Lineage (NCBI taxonomy): Eukaryota > Metazoa > Chordata > Actinopteri > Perciformes > Serranidae > Epinephelus > Epinephelus cyanopodus. Next base: position 11,014,881 of record CM048920.1, read on the forward strand.
ACTCCACTGACACTGACACTGATTTCAAGTGATTAATGATTCTCATTACCTGGAGATGTTGGAAGGAGATACACGTTTTTTACCCGTTCTAAAACCAAAATCAAACCCTGGAAAGTGTAGAGTGAGCTAGCTTCCTTGCTGCTGAAGGTATAGCCTACTGCAGTGGTTCTCAAATGGTGTGCCGTGGTGCACTGGTTTGCCCTAAACCAAATCCAGGTGTGCCGTGGAATTTTGCCGCACATTATTACTAGTATTCAACTGGGCCTATACGAAAAAGGTATTAATTAATTTCTAATTTTATTTTGATTTTTAAACAGTAAGTTGCGCACACCCATTTCCTAGTAAAGAGGCAAAATTTAATTTAATTTAATTTAATCAAATTGAATTTCATATAAAAAACCTTAACTGGGGAACTATTTGTGTGTAACACATCACATTATGTTACATTAGCTTGGATGTGTTATTGGTGCTTTGATGTTTTTCTAAAAAGTTTAAAATCAAGTCTTGAATAATTTTGTTAATAAATATTTCATGAGTGTCGATTGCTATTTGATATTAGTAAATAAAAACAAACATTTTGTTGTGATGAGAGTGATAACACATTATAGACTCTACAGTGCAGAGATATAAATACAGGTGTGCCTCGAGATTTGGGTTTGCCCTTTGGCGTGCCTTGGGCACAAATGTTTGAAAACGAACTGGCCTACTGAATGTATACACATGCTGCTTTTGTTTTTTAATGATTGTAACAGTGAAACAAAGACTGACCCTGCTGTACAGGAACCAGTGACGGGAAGCAGGGAAACTTTGCTGATAGTCAACCAGCTCTGTGTCACCACATTGTGCGCAGATGAACGTTGTTTGACTGAGAGAGATCCCTGCCTGTCCGCCGGTGGAAGTTTGGGTACTAGCATCACAAACACCGTTCACCTGCACACACTGCGATGCCACACAGCTGGTTCAATATCAGCAAAGTTTCCCTTTATATTCATTGTCTTGTGTGGCGATCAGCAGTGATGTAATGGTTCACTTTTACACTGTGATCTGTAGCCTATATTTTGGCTTTAGCCTCTAACTATCTTTGTCTTTTTAACCTGTTGTTGCTGCTGAGTCAGTTTGACATCCTGGATATATCCTTCAAACACAGACTGTAGACCCCTCTGTCTGCTTCTCTCTGGAATCACTGTTTCATTTTTCCAAAAATTGAGATTGAATGAATATGTAGTTTGTAATCAGCCACATAAACTACACAACCCAAAGTAGTTAACTACTGTAAAGGCTACTGAGATTTGAATGCAGTTAAATTGACACTCAGCTACTGATTGATCTACATGTAGTGAACTAATCCCCAACACTGACTCCTGCATTTGTCAGGCCTTCTCCTTCCTCCCAGAGTGTGTCTCTCTTTGTGTATGTACACAGACTTCTTAAATTTCCACCCATGTCTGGTCGCTTTGTTTTCCTCATCCCTTTCTTCAATATATTCTCCACAACTAATACCAGTCAATTTTTTAGTCTGATACTTCTTTGACTCCTAAAAATAAGCCGTAATTTGTGATGCAGGTCTGCTTTGTTCTAAACAAACATTACATATGCGAGCAAACCTTTTATTGCGGAGTGGATTAAAATGCAAGCTTAGCCTGTACTCTCCCTGACAGCCTGTACTGTAAACAAAACACTCTGTCGATAAATACGACAATGGAGGCAGAACAGTCTCCACTCCAACACTCTGCATTACTGTATGTGGTGTGCCCCCTTTTGTTTGTTTGCAATTACTGTTTAATTTAATCTACAGCGATACTTCAAATTGCCCTGCGGAGGAATATATTATAGTTTACTCGAGGGAAAGGAAGAGAGCATAGAATAGAGAGACAGTTTAAAAAAGCATGACATAAACAGATCCTATATTCGCCAGCCACATTTAAATGCACCAGGCTTTCGTGGGAAATAGAGCAGTTTCAATTTACCCTCATTTCTATTTCAATTTCATACTCAGTTTTTAGTTTTTAAGGTTAGAGGTGAACCCAAATACACTCAAACATAAAATGAGCTCATACCGTTACTGCTGGATGGAGGGTTTGCTGCAGTAGTGCTGGAGGCTTGTTCTCCCGGCGGAGTCGTGGTCTCGTTTTGCCTTGTGCTTTTGACTGCAGGCACTAATCGAACCAGCGGCATCACCTCTTTCTCCTGCTCAGACAGCCCTTCCTGTGGATTCTGTAGTCCACTGCTAGGAGTCCTGAAGGAGAAACTACCACTCCTGTGCTCCATAATGGCATTGTCCATGCTTCCCTTGTTTCCACTTGGTTTTGGTACACTCAAATTTCTGCTGGATGCCTCTCCCTGCGTCTGGTTCTCTCCTGCTTTTTCCTCGAGAACTGAAAGCCTCTTTTCAGTCTCCTCTACCTCCTCTCCTCCTCTCCAGTACCTGAAGGGCCTCATCAGAGTGTGAACAAACTCAGCCAACACACTGTTACTAGTCTGAGGCTGAGGAGTGGAGGACGCCATGGAGGATGGTGTTGGGGTGTCAGATGATCCAAAATAGCCGGCATCTTCTTCTTCGTGAGCAGAGCCTCCGTGGCTCTCCAGGGTCTCGAGGTCAGAAAGGCCCATGGTGTTGCTACTCTTTGGGGCTTCAGACTCCTCCAGGCTCGGTTGGCTGGTTATGGGTCCATCCTGTTTTTCACCCCAGCCCCCTTTTGGCCTTAAATGGATGACGACATGCTCTTCAGAGATCTCAGCAGAGTTGTTGGTCCCAGCAATAGAGTGGACTCCTGCGTTTTCCAAGTCAACCAATCCGGTCCAGGTGGAAGTTTTGGGGAAAGGGGCACTACTACGCTGGGCTTCGGTGACAGAAGGGATGACTTCTGCTGCTGGGTTCGGGGCCTGGTACAAAGCCTGTGCCTCTGCAGCCTGGACCCCCGCTGGCTGGTGGGCTGCAACACAAAAAAGCCGCATTTCAGCAAAAGCAACAGAACTGTTTTTAACTGGAGCTGCTTTATCTGCTCCTGCACAACACAGCTCTGAACCTCACTTTACCTCTCTCCTCCCGTTGCTGTAAACCTGTTATTAATGCTCACACAAGATTAAATTCAGAGCATGCCGCACGGCACTGGACTGAAGTTTTACCACATGTGGCTCTAATTTTTCAACCACAAAATCCAATAATTTTCAAATTAACAAACACGCATAAGTTGTGCACATGCCACATTAATGAGATTGTATCAACAATATTATTTACATGAACCAAATTTATGCCGTCAAACAAAACGTATTACCATTTTTATCTACTTGTAGCGCTCTGAAAGACATCATTTGTTTTAAATATTAATGCAAATGTGCATACAGCTTTGCGATGTAGAGGTTCATCTATCAGCTGTTTGTTTTGACAAATGCACTGCTGCTCTGCTCTCACGCTGTTCTTGTTTACTTAAAATGATTGGGTTATGTGGATGTTTCGCTTCAATGAAAATTTCATAAGCTGACACTGTGAGAGATGAAAATGTCATTTTTTTCCTCCATCTGTGGAGATACAATTGTCAAATATCAGTCTGCTACATTCAGTGGAAGCCAAGAAAACAAAAATAAGCCCCAGATGCAGAATCATAGGTTTGATAATGCACGACATAAAGAATATCATCGAGCAGAATGTGATGTAAAGTCGATCCAAAGTGACGATAAAACTAACTTATTCCAGTCTCAGTTGGCACATGATAAAAGACAAGGTCAGACACACAGTCACTGCAAACCCCAGTTGGACTCATTCATGCTCTTGCTCTTTCTATCTCTCTTCCTTTCTTCCTTACCTTCCTCTCTTTCTCTTTGTATCCCTCCCTCTCCCTCTCGAGCTTCACTACACGCAACATACAAGCCCTCAAATCCATCAGGGAGGGACACAAATGTCACACAATCTCTTCGCAACTACTTCATGTGTGACAAAAACATGTCGTGCTAATTAAAAACCGGAATGGAAAGCAAGTCCCCAGACCTCTCTGCTGTTGCCATGGCAATTACCACAATGATGCTGCACCGAGTTTATCATCACAAGAGCTGGCGAGTACCTCGGTAGCAGAAGGCGTCGTACAGGGCCGTGGTGTCGGGGAAGCCGGTGCGGTTGGGGTTGTTATAGACAGTTCGCACCCCGGGCTCGTCTCCGCCGCAGTTCTTCCGCGGGACGTTGATAGGGTAGCGGGCGCTGCCGTCTGCAAGCCAGCCGGGGTCACACTGGTCCAGGCCGGCCTGCCAGGCGAGGTAGAGCTGCCCGACAGTGGCTAGCTGGGCTCCAAGGGAGTGGCAGTGGGTGGAGGCTGTGGCCAGGCTCAACTTATCTGGCACTGTGGAGTGGAAGACTTCACCTGGGTGGAGACGAAGGACAAGAGAGATTTACAGTCCATGGTAGTACATACAGCCCTCAGGAAAGATCGTCTTTGTTGAGCTGGCTTATGATTTGTGAGTCTGGTTGTACAAAGTGATGGAGCTACATTTGTGTCTGAGTATGTTTTACGAAGAGTGTGTGCGTATGAGTCTGTCAGGCCTTCTTTTACTTTAAAGCCAATAAGTTCCAGCTATTTTCTTTCTCTTCTTCGTAAACTCTGACAAAGCAATAAAGGTGGAGACTTGAAGTTGTGTGATAAAAGCAAAGTTCTACTTGCTATACATAAGAATGCACTTTATTTTTTTGCATAAAAAGTATTAAAAAAGGCATGAGTGATTCAAAGAACGGACTATATAAAGACAGTTCTTTGAATTCAGAGCAGCAGCAAAGGGGGATCTAAGAGAAAGACAAATACACTGACTGCAACTGAAGGAGGAGAAGAAAGGAGAAGATGAAGAGAGGTGGGGTTGATGTGGATAAAATAGTGATGCAAAAATAGGGCCTCGGCAAAGCCAGACAGAGAGAGCTCAAGAGACCCAGTGTGTCTGCGCAGCACAAATAAAATTGTGTGATCAGAAAATTCACTGGCAGTTCAGTTTGTGATGAAAAAAATATGAGCGGGAGGGGTGGACAGTGGGAACGAGGAGCGGAGAGCAGATGAAGTTCGATATGAGGGTGCGGGAGATTTATGCCGAGAGTAAAGCAGCGGTGTTGCTGATTTATTGAACTGAGATGAGGGGGTAAAGGGTGAAGATGCGGACAAAAGAAGAAAGAGGAAGAAAGGGATTATGTGAGGAGTGATATGTGAGAAGAATAATGAAGACCATAGAGATATTTATGGGAAGGCTGGTGACAAGTTACTAATTAATACTGACTTAATGGTGAAATAAAAAAGAAATGATGACAGATTGAAAAAGAACAAACACTTCGGATACAGTAAACCAGGGCTATTCAAATGGCGGCCCGCGGGCCACATGCGGCCCAGAAGCAATCCTTGAGTGGCCCAGCCAGTGGCCCAACCAGAAAAGCCGAGGAAAGCCGAGAAAAGCCGAGAAAAACCGGGAAAAATGTGCTCAGCGAGCCTACAGATATTTCTACAGAAATTCCTACAGTAGTTCAGACCGTGAATGCAACACTCTGCCGTTGCCTAGCAACACTCAACCCAGAATGCAGCGTGTTGTTGTGAAAACGTAAACGAAGTAGTAGTCCTATAGTACCACCTGTAAAAACATGTCTTTGTCGACCCTTAAACGCAAAATTGATAATGAAAACCGTCGGTTTAACCCTGCCTGGACTGAAAAGTACTTGTTTATTTTGCCGCCAAACCAAAGCGCCAAACCATTGTGTTTAATTTGCCATGAGTGCGTTGCAGTGTTGAAAGATTATAATTTGTCATTAACTGCTGCTTACCGGCCACTGAAAAAGTCTGGCCCAGCTAAATTTCTTGGTTTTAAAATCTGGCCCAACTGAATTTGTAATTGAATAGCCCTGCAGTAAACCAAACAGTGTGGAAATTTAGACATAGAGAATTCTTAATTTAACTGAGGTTTGTTGTTTTCTTTTTACAAAATAATGGAGAAACACCCGCTTCATATCCGCTAGCAGACAATTATCTGCTGATTGATTCAATCAGGTTGTTAATTTCACTTAATTATATTGTAAACTGCTGGATACAAAGTCTGCAGGTGGTTGTGCAATCTTCTCCGCTCAGCATCGCAGTCACATACAGGGTCTTCACATCTATAAATAGCTCTGGTACTGTAACTATTACGCTTAGTAACAGTTGTGGTCATACCACCTAGGAACAAGTGACCCAGATAGAGGTACCCCTGCAGGGTGTTTGATTGTGGTGTTAAAAAACCTACTGTGCTTATGATTGTTGTTCGGAGTATGCAAATATAACAAAGCCATAACAACATTTCAGTCCGTCCACTGTCGCTGACGTGATTATAATGTGATGGCACAGCAGAATATGTGCTGGATTGATATTTGGCGTTTACGCTCCCCATAAGGAAACACCAAGCTCAGCACAGCAGGGAGCTGAGAGTGATGATGATCATTTTCCCCTCGGGAACTTAGAGTCTACAGGTGGATGCTGGGCGGAGGAGGTTGGGCTGATGAAATGCTGCAAAATGATCAGTGGCGGCAGCGAAAGGGTACGTTAGATATACAGTGAAAAGAGTATGTCATGCATGAGTGGGAGTTAGCTCGCAGGGATCGCTTCTGTACATCAAATATCTAAGGAGTCTCAAGAAGGAGCAGCAAAAGCCGACCAGAAACTTCAGTTGCCTGTGGATGTTATCTTCAACAGTACCAACGGCACCACATGGAGGAAGAAAGGCCTCCATTCATGTGGATATTGATTAGAATAAAAAATCTTTTTCCATCCTGCTTGCAGGTATAAATACATAACCTCCCATAAAGTTTCAATATTGTTTAGATTTGTTGGAGTTTTGTTAGGTCTGACTTTCATATCGGCTGTGCCCAGTAGCTCCTTGAAGTAGAACACCACCTAAATTACGGATTCCAATGTTTTTTTTCCACGGCCCAGGGAAAGTTTGCTCAGTATTTTTGAACATGAGCTGCTCTCTCTCAAAACCAGAAACCAGAGAAGTTCGCGTGGAGCTGCTTCATGTACAATGAACGGGAGCCTGATTTTGTGGACCCGCAGAAATGTTGTTTTTTTTCCACAGTGTTTGCAGCATGGTGGTGCAGTGGTTAGCGATTAGCATTGTTGCCTCACAGCAAGAGGGTTCCCTGGTTGAACCCCGGAGTGGGGGAGCCCTTCTGTGTGGAGTTTGCATGTTCTCCCCGTGTCAGCGTGGGTTTCCGCTGCGTACTGCGGCTTCCTCCCACAGTCCAAAGACATGAAGGTTAACTGGTGACTCTAAATTGTCCGTAGGTGTGAATGTGAGTGTGAATGGTTGTCTGTCTCTATGTGTCAGACCTATGATAGTCTGGCAACCTGTCCAGGGTGAACCCTGCCTCTCACCCAGTGTCAGCTGGGATAGACTCAAGCCCAATAAATGAACAATGTTTGTCACATACATAAAATTAAACGGCGCTGAGCAAACGCTGCATCAACTGGTCAGCTTGAATGCTATATTTATAATATTTTCACTGCTATAGCTTATATACCTATAACTCTTTCCAACCGGAAACTGAAGCTAGTTCCTCAAAGCCACGCTGGTAGATTTGGTTAAGAAAGATTTTGCACAGCCACATAGCACAGAAAATAAGCACAGTAGATGTGTCACATAGGTCGCACCACCGTGTTGAACTGTATGTCTTTTAAGGCTGCAGTTAGTGCTGAAAATGACAACAGAAATAAACAAAAAATCTAAAACATCTTCCCCAATTCATTGTCTGTGGAGCAGCTCCATACTTTCTGCTTGATGACAACATGACTAATATTTCTGGAGTGTTTTAACCTAAAGGAATAACATATATACGAGTTTTGAAAATGGGTGTAGCTCCCCCTTATCTGTTACTCTGCATGTCAAGTTTTCTCCTCAAGTACGGCACAAATGCATGTATTAATAACAGTGGTAACAGATTTTCTGCTCCAGATTCTTTGGGATTTTTTAAACGATTTTATGCAAAAGCAAACAAAAGCAGATTTCTCATTACTTGCCGACAATCCTTGATTTTCATGGCTGAAATGCCAACTGTCGCTGGCAGATTTTATCAGTTGTAGCTAGCTACTTAATCAATCTGCCTCCAGCTGACTTGCCAGAACTTTCCACTGACTCTTTTAAAAACAAGAGCCGCGTAAAAGCCCCTTAAATATGCACTCTATGGCTACACACTGCACATGACATCATGCTAACAGTGTGAGGCTAAAGCTACATGTCCCAGAAAAAGAGGTCAGCATCATCACCAGTTGATGGTTCAAGTCAGAGACCTGGAAATGGAGGATCTGTATTGTTCTTGATATAATACAATACCCCTTAGCTAGTGCTCAGACAGGCAAACATTCACAGCTTATGTGAGAACAGATAAACTGCCTGTGGTATTGCAAATCAAAAAGTAAAGTTTTCGGATAACACTACTGACCCATTTAGCTTATGCCTGCAGGAGGTTGTGACATGACAGCTGGACTGAATATTGTCTCTCTTTCTCCCTCTCACTTCCACAACCTCTCCTCTGCTACAGCCCTCTTCCTTTCAGCGCTAACAGAGTATTAACTCCTGGTCGCAGGGTTCTCGCGCTGCACACCCACGGCTTAGTCGACCCATGCATGACTAAACCCAAATTTATGGTTGAGGCTCCTGACTCCTACCTTGAAGCTGCTTAGCGAAGCAGTAGACATCAAACAGCTCATCAGGGGACCTATCGCCGTAGTTACGGACTCCAGGTGAGTCCTCGCGATCGCCATAGCAACCGGGCCGAGGCGACTGGATGGGATACCTGTGGAGAGAAACCGAGAGACGGGGATAGAGAGAGTGGGAGAAAAAAAGATTAATACAGCTTGGCCATGAAGAAGGCAGCCACAGACAAACTTGGCTCCCCGGGGATTGAGTCTGTGTTCACAAGCATACAAAATAAGATGAAAACCGAACTATACTTTTATCATCTCCTGCCCTGAATACAATGGCTTTAAGTTTATCTCCCTCCCAGAGATTATCCAAATATATTACTCAACGAAGAACGAAAAAATAAACACATAAAGCTCCCCCCTGAAACTGGCTGTAATGCCAAAGCGAGTTATACAGTAACATTCATTACATGTCACAACAACCTCAGGACAACAACTGTAAAGCACTTCAATAGATAAGATCGTGCTTCCTTTAATTATTCTGCCCTCAGTATGAGTTTCACAGGAAAAACTGCCCTGCCATTTCACTTAAAATCATTTTGAAATCTGTTTAATTCTCTGCCAATGTAAGAATTTCAGGAGCACTATACAGCTTTAGAGAGAATGAGAGAAAGGGAGGTAGCAGTAGGAAGTCAAGGAGAGGTTAAAAGAATCAGGAATTCCTTCAGTGGCTTGGCATGCCTGTGGGGCTGAGAAAACAGCGATCTATATTCAGGCTCCAACTGAGCAATTATTCCACAAGAACATTGATTCCAGCAGCACCAGGGCACAGGCAAAGAGGCTGATTAAAAGATTACGCTGGGCATACAGGGACTTAGGAAGTACTCGGAACAGACGCGCACACAAATGCACAAACACACACAATCAAACATACATGTAGAAGACACACATGCCTGCCCATAACCATAGACCTGCAGTTCTTTTCTTATGCAGCGGCCTGTTTTTCATCAGAGTAAAACAAGAGAGCTAAGTCTTGTTGTGTCTCTGGCCTCTCTCTTTCTGCCTGGTGGCTGATGAAGCGATGGCTGATGTCTGTATTTTTTCCACCGTATTAATTGGACACTTTCCTCCTGGCTGATGTGCAGTCAGAGCCTCCTGGATCTGGACCAATTAGATAACTCCCCAGTGGAAACAACAGGAGCGTAGGACGGAAGGAGAGGAAGAAATAGGAGAAGGAAGCTGCGCCGCGGGAAAGTCGTGAAAAAAAAAAACTGTCAGGAAGACAACACTCAATCTGCTTGACTAGTGGAGCAACAGTGATTTGAAATTAAAATGTAGATACGGAGAAGGCTGTTGAGAGACGAGCTCTGACTGGTAATGTTGAGAGGGACTTTATGGAAGGTGGCAGGCTGAAGCACGCACAGCAGCCTGACAGACAGCTCAGAGGGGGCAGATGTAGTTAACTGCCTTTCCAGTTTGCAAACAAGCAATTAGGTCCAATTATGTTGCACAGTTTTGTGTTCATAAAAACTCCCAAAAAGATCAAAATGACTTGCTTGCTGCCACACTTCACACTCCTACTACTTCATCAAGTTATGTGTTTTTAGACACATTTTTAGTAGCAGAGCCCATTTATTTTTTACCATGTTTGATCATGTGGCAAATTATCAAAAATATTAGGGCTGGAACAACTGTCTGATAGAGATTTTAAAAAAGCAGCTTGGTCAAACAAGCAAGAGCTGTCAGCAAACCTTCCTACTTAAAGCCCAAGACTGCTAGTTAATATCTAGCCCAGCATATTAAGATGCAGCTGCAAAGTATGTGATAATCAGGCACTGGAGAAGCAATGTTCTATTTTGTTGGCCTGTCAGTTATCATCAGCTCCAACCAAATCTCCAGACTAGATGTTGGCTTGGTATGTTTTTGCAATTTGTAGATTTGTAATATTTGACAGTATAATGCAGCAGAAACTTTACAATTTTAACAACACTGTAATTAACGTGTTGTTTAGGCACAAAAACCACTTGTTTATGATCAGGAAAAGATCATACTGGCTTTGGTGCCACATCCACAGCTAGGAATACCACTGATTTAACGCTTGAAAGAAACCAGTTTTGGTGGCACAATTGCCTCTTGAAATGCCACGATGTCTAGCTAGAACATATCCGGTTTTGGTGGCACAATTATGGCTGGAAATGCCGCCAATGTCTTGCTTAAAAACTTTAGGTTACTTGCATAACCCCGGTTCTCAGAGTAGCATGAGTGAGATGTCTCACTATGTTTGTTCATCTCAACTCAAACTTATATGTAAAGCACATTTAAAAACAACTCATGTTGCTGTACAAAAGGAATAAAATGCTAAAAAAAACCGCATACATAGGGGCACCATAATTGTCAGGTACACAGCTTTAGGCACAATTAGAGACACAACACACACAGGCACACGTCAGGGGGGCTCAAACGCTAATGAATTAAAGTAGGTTTTGAGCCTGGATTTAAATGAGTAAATGGAGGGGGCAGATTTGTTTGTGAGGAGGCTGCTGTTCCACAGTTTGGGGGCAGACACAGCAAAGGCACAATCATCCCTGAGCTTAAGTCTGGAGCGTGGGACAGCCAGGAGCCCTGAGGGACATGGGCGCAGAATAGGGGGTTAGGTCTGCGATGTAGGATGGGGCCAAACCATTACGGGCTTTGTACACAAACAGGAGGACCTTAAAGTCAAATCTGAACTTTACAGGCAGCCAGTGGAGAGAGGCTAAAACAGGTGTGATATGGTTTTTACTCCGGGTACCTGTGAAGAGTCTGGCAGCGGTGTTCTGAACCAGCTGGAGGCAGGACAGCTAGGACTAACTAATACTGGTATAACGGGAGTTAGAGTAGTCTCGTTGGTCTTGAACAGTGTTCTGCTGCTTGAATCACGACTGGAAATGCTGCCATTGTCTTGCTAAAAACCTCTTTTGGTTCTCTTGATCTCTTGATCTGCTAAAAAGCAGATGCGGCATTTGTTGGTCTTGAACAGTGGTCTGCAGCTTGGCAATAGTCTCGCCTTGGTGTCACGAGATGCACCATTCCCTTCCACCTAAATTTCTGCTCTTCTCATAACTGTGTTGCTGCCAGTACACTGCCCTGCATCACAGAACGACCATAGAGACAGTGAAGAGTGTCCGCTCGATATTTATTCCAACAACAACAAACAATAGCTTTTGAACCTGAAACTGTTAGAGTAAAGTTGATAACCTCACCGTACAGTCTGGTCAGACAGCCAGCCGGCATCACAGTTGTCATATCCATCAGCGAAGGTCGCCTGCAGCTGGCCGGGCGTTGCGATGACTGCTGAGTTCTCCACACACACTCTCTTGGCGTCAGCGAAGGACAGGGCGTATCGGTCATGAGGGGCTCGGTAGTGAAATACCACACCTGGAGCAAAGAGATACAGCGTGTGATAGGAAGTAGGAAGGATACTCCGGAAACTAATCGCGTGGATTTATGACCTGCAACCTCTGGGTCACAGAAATATTTATGAACTGCAACCTTGAGCCGTAAAAACATGAGCATGTACGCGCTCACAGATACATAAATACAGAGCCCTCTAGACATCCACATCATGTACTGACATTGTTCCATCTGTGTAGGAGGAAACTACAGCATTCAGGTTCAACAACCCGCGTACGTGAGTCTCATTTGCATCAGACAGTCTGTCGGCTTATCATTAGAGAAAAGAGATGTTGCCCTTGGATACAGTCGATGACAAACAGTGATGATGTTTATTTTACTGCTTTAACAGTACACACACAATGTCACCCTGCTGCCACCACTGTCTGCGCTGCTGTACTCCGAAGATGGAAAGACAAAGAATGCAAACATGGAAATAGAAATAGGCTGCATTCAAGGAGATGCATATATACAGTACACGTCGAACGACAGAGACAGAAGAGACAGGGTGAGAGGTAGACAGGAATACCAAAAAGAGCGGGAAAAAAAAAATTGGAAGAAGAAAAAAAAATCAACTGGGAACAAAGTGTGACACAATTCCCTTAGCTGTGAAAGGGGCATATATTCCACTTAAATAGGAAAGGAATAGCTTTAGAAGTGTCCATCTAATGTTCCCTCACCTCCCACCTCTGCCTGCCATTCATACAGTGCTGCTCCCCTGAGGAGCATCCAGCGACATAAAAGCCAGTGGGCGTCTGGCTACTAACACAGCTCCTTTATCTTCGCTGGCTTTGTCTGGGAGAGTGACAGAGATTCCTGGGAGATGGAGGCCTGCATGGCAATTTGAGCATTAGCACTCCAGGCTATGGGCGAAGAAAGCAAGCGGGGCCTTGTGTGTTTGTGTGTCACACACACACACACACAGACACAGTTCCCACAATCCCAGCAGTCCATCTCGCCATTTTGTCATCTTGGTCTTATTCTCCTCTCCACAAAAATGTAGAGCAGAGATCCTCTCTTTCTCTGCTGCGTTTCTCTTCTGCTAATTTCTCAGTTTCCATCCTTTGTCCTTGGAGGCTGTGGGATCTTGTCCAAACAGAGATGCTAGCTCACTGGCTGATGCGTACACTAGAGAGACAAATGGGTTTCCTCTCAGTATGGGAAACCCGGACTTATTCCACATGAGGGCTGAATGCCCAATACCTCATGCCTCTATTTTTACCCTCTGCAACTTCACACACCGTCTCCAGAGAGGAGAACAGGAAGGCACCATTTGTGGGCAGGCCCCATGTTTTATGACTGTAGGCTGCCCCCATTGTAGCACAGTTGAGCAGTTGGTGTCCCTCGGCAATATTGTTTAGGACACTACACTGCATTACAACTTATACAGATTTACTCTGTTCAAACTCAAAATGAAATTTAAATTCTCCACACTTTGTGCATATGATAGTATATCTATGATAATCATATACAGACCAAGTTCCGCTCCTCGTGGCAGCAGCACTCCCAGATGTCACTGCACCATGTCCTACCATGAAAAACTGCTCAGGAATGGTCCGAGGAACATGACAAAGATCTGAAGACTTCCATTTTCCCCAGATCCCAATCTGATCAAGCATTCCTAGGACGTGCCAGTACCCTAGACGTACCCTCGATCCACAGTGGAGCCTCCTTGGATCGGACTTGGCCGTGACCTGTTGAAGCACAGACCTCTGGTGGATGTCACGTGGTGTCTGGCGTCAGGGCGCTGGCAGTGGATCCTTTGAGTCCTGTGGGTTGTGAGGTGGAATACTGACACGTCCCACAGTTGCCAGATTAGACTGGGATCTGGCAAATGTGGAGGCCAGGTTGACACTTTGAGGTCTTTGTCACATTCCTTGGGACATTCTTGAGTTGTGTTTAGGGTGTGGCATGGTACATTGTCCTACAGAGAGGCACTGTCGTTGAGGAATGCCGTTGCTATGAAGGGGATTACTTTCAGGTGGTATCCACACAATTGCCAGGACCCAAGGTTTCCCAGCAGAACACTGGATTGTAATGAAACGATCAGTGTTATTCATTTCACCAGCTGTTTTGGCCCATCGGTGTAGCTACCATATTTTTCCACTTTTCACAAGATACACCCATTTTTGAGCACATTTTTTCCCAAGAGTGTTTTGCAGGGTCCCGTCCAACTGTGCTGCGATTAGCAAGAATTCACTGAGGGCAAAAAGGTCACGGTAAGGGTTAGTACTAGCTGATCACAGCAGTGGGGCAGGACTAGGTGTAACTCTTGGGAAACAAAAATTTTTAGACAGATGAACACTGTGTGAGCTCTATTGACTATGAGAGCACGTCATAACCTTGTATAGCCTACAAACACTGACATAAGATGTTTTCCCTCCTTTTCAATAAGCCTGCATAACACTGGTTGGTTACGATCAGTTTTGGGTAAGTTACTCTCAAAATGTAATAATTACATATTACTAGTTACCTTCATTTGAAAGTAATAAGTTACGTATTGCACTACTTTTGCTTTACTTTCACCAAAGTGACCTAAGAAGAAGTAACAGGCATTTTAAATGGATGAGGGTCATGTTGTTTCACAGCAGGTAATCAAAACACAGACGCTCCAGTTTATTACAGTTCATTTCATCCATCCGGTGCTGCGCAGGTCTGACCTATTTATGCATTCACATACAGTGGTTACCACTTTGTATTAAAAGTCCTTTGCTTAGATTAATAATAGTGTGATGATATAGAACAATTAAATAGTCTAGACCATTTAAAATAAATGAATAGCCTTGGACACACGGATGGGCAGGCAGAGGATCAAAGTCTAATAATTATGAGATATGAATAATTATTTGTGGGCCTATGTGGGATATGAAACTCAATAAACAAATACTGAAGTTAGCATAACAAATGGAGGGGCGTGAGAGTAAATCACTATGACGAGCGCAAATTAAAACACTGGAGCTGTAGGATCCACCTGCAGTTCCACGGTGTGTCGGTCAGTTACAACAGCACTAGAGCAAGAAGTAGGCATAATGACGGGACGGTGTGTCGCTGTTGGTCTGCAGTTGTTGAGGACGTGAATGGAAAAACATCCAACAAATACCAACATCACTTATATATGTCGATCACTGGGACGTGGAAAACACAAACTGGAGGCCAGCTCCTTATCCCCGCTGCTTTCAGGCAGCCTTAGGACGCAAAAGCAGAATGGGATACGTTGTAGGTACATGAACGGAAACACACTGGACATGATGACGCACATGATCACTGGCACCCAGGTATAAGGTAGCGCATAATGACATGACAACACACAACAACCTTCAGCGGATGTTTTTTCTGGTGGCGCAAGTGACGGAAGTGAAGCAGTATTGGTGAATGAAAAATGAGAACAATAAACAGTTTGCTTTGGGTGCTAACTCGTTACATGACTTTGTACATGTAATAAATCCTGTTGGTAACGTGTTATATTACTTTGTTTCTGCTAAATAGTAATACATTACTGTAACAGGTTACAAAAGTAGCCAAACGCCATTTATCTGCACACATTGCAATGACACAGAGCTGGTTGTTAATCAGTAAAGCTTTCCTTAGGGAGACATTGATTGCAAATGTGGATTTTAATATCAGTTCAACTGCATACATATCGCCTAATGAGGCTGTTGATAGATTTTATTTCCAACTACAGGATTCTTCATTGCATTAAGAGCCGTATAGAACCACACACATTAAAAGAGGGATTTAAAATGCATCTGCAAACTATAAACATATACTAAATTCACAACATGAATATATTTGAGACAGTTCAGACTTGCAGCTGTGAGAAACCTTGTTAAAACTTGCTTGTGCAGAAGTTGTGTAAACCATTACAATATGCTTTTCACTACGCCCAGCGCTGACAGACTATATATCGTCCTCACACCAGTTAATGGTGGGCAGTGATATCTCGCCACAAGACAACGGCTGACGCGCGCTATCAATGGCACTGTTCCCTAATTGGTGAGACACGGCCAATTGACCAGTCAATATGTGCCAAGAGAAAGAAAGAAGGAAAATGGAGACTAAACAAGGAGCGAGTAAGACAGAGACGGCAGGGGAGAAATTAAGGAAGAGATGGCAAGGGAGGAAGGACATCTCATCGGGGCTTAGACATACACACACACAAATTAGTCTATGAAGGGAGCACTGTGGATTAATATGATATTGATATAGCTGAGCAGTATCAATACCTGCTAATTAATACGTTAAGCACTCAGAAGAATTAGTGTGAGGACGGCTGTGGTCTGCCATGTAGCGTGACTGCCAATTAAGACTAAGCCCTAGAGATGGCTAGTCCTCGCCAGCTACGTAATTGGTTTCTCTCTAAAGGAGTGGTTTTCATAGCGTGTTAATCGATTGGCCAAGAGGGGGAGGATGCATCTCCCAAGCGTTGTGACAGGGGTGCTGCTTAGTAAATGTAGACTGCTCTTATGGAAAAAGATGAGTTGCTCTGCTTGTTTGAGAATAGCATCCTTGCTGAGATAATGAAATTATAAAGAAACAGTGGCCTATACAGACACACACCTGTATGCGTAGCCAGAGTGGAGGCTATCTGTGTTACTCATTCGACGTAGCCATTGTAGTGAGCTGTGTCTTTGTAAAAGAATAAGGTTACTGGGCCTTCAGAGCTGGTGTTAGCAGCACTAGCACGGATTTGTAGATGTGGCAGCATAGTGTACACTGGCTAATACGTTGTGTGATTCCCTGTAGTCATTATGATAATAGCTTATTATTAAAAATAGTGAGTGACCTGGAAAGAATCTGATGAAAGCTCTGCAGCTAAAATACCCTGACAAAGTAATTATGGTTCTACTACAGTGAGCTACCTCCAGGTAGTCTGGTAGTTCCACAAATACGGGTGTCCTGGATACAGATAATGCAGTAAATGGTTTGCCCATTTAGTTAAGCCACCGAGAGCCATACAAAGTGCCCGCAGTAACACTATTTGACAATAGCGTACACTGCTGGGTTCCTACCTTATTGGTTTCATTAGGCTTTCGGTGCATGAACAGCACCTGAGTGGCCCAGGTCAATGATGTTTAATGTGTTCCAGTTCCCTCACCCTTTTTCTTCCACATCATCATACATCCTGCGCGGACAGTAAACAACCCTGGGTGTAATGGCTGTATTAGCCTGACATGGAAAACAGGGTCATTATTATTCATAGTGGCAGAGCTTGAGAGCAAAGCGAGAGCTGTACAAAACCGAAGAGTCGAGTGTTGCTTTGCTCAGACAATAATTTTTGTTGGTGAAAACACGCATAATGCCTAGAACGACTTAAGTGGTGTTAATTACTTTGTATATCACAGCTCATCAGTTGATGGCAGTGTTACTGATTCACAGAAATAATCAGGTTTATGAGGGTAGTAGAAGATTCTTGCATGCTCACTCTTTTTCTCTCTATCTAATAATCCTTCTGCAGTGTGCTGTCCAGTGTTCACACACTTCAATATACAGCTAGAGTAAAACAAACCACGCTCACTTGCTAAGTAATGACAGAAAGTGAATTAAACTTTCATTTACTGAGAACACATCTTGGTCAGCGTTAAGGTCATTGTACCTCAGCTCATATGCTGAAAGGCTTGACTAGCAATAGCTGCCTTCCCGAGGAATATTTAAAAATGTCTCCATTAACAGGCAGATTTTTTAAACCTCTTGCATACACCTAAAATTTCATTAAGAACAATATCTTTTGTAGTAACTGGTCACGCCTTTTTGGTTTATTTACAATGCACCTCATTCATTTCAGTAAGTTTTAGCTTCTGCAATGAATTTGTGATTTGATATTAACTGTAAGCAACATATAGCACTGCAAATGTGAAGCTTTATGAACTGGCGACAGGGTGAGTAGCCTGACACTGTCACTTATCGAACTAGAAATTGCGTAATAATTCCTCCTCCTGGGAAGTGTACTAGCTAATACCTGCTAGCTACCTGAGCTAGCTACCTGATTTTAATAGCATGCTTCCTCAAAATGTGAACCAAAATGTGAACCAAATCTCCAGGTCCTTGAGATGAATGCATTTTATTATACTAGCCAGAACCTCTTGATGTTTGTTTGGTGTGACTAGCAAACAGCTAGGTTGGCTCTGGCATGAGATTTCCTTCCTTCCCTACCATTGTGTGACCTCGATTCAAAATGGCTGCCCTAAGATCGTAGGGCTGCTGTGAAACTGCGTCTAATTAGGGCAAGAAAAGTTTATCTTTTGTGCGTTGGTACAATGGACAACCAAGAAAGGACAGCAGAGGAGATACACGCACACCAATGCAACTGGGCTGGACAGCCACAAAAAAGGTTCACAGGCTTTTAAAATATATATTTTTTAAAAAGTGAATAAAAACAGTAGCAAACTTTTCAGTCCTTGACTATTGAGGGCATGACAAAAAAAAAAAAAAAAGCCAAAACTTACCTGCAAATATTTTTGCAACAGCGACCAGCAGTAATGCAAATTTACAACAGTTGCAACACTTGTTCAATAAAAGGTTCAAACAGATTCATACTCTACGATGGCTGGTTTCAGATATATGCTCAGCTGGACAGTTTGAGGTCCTTCTAGGGATGCTACCGCCTCATCTGAGGAGGCAGAGGACCAACTACAGGGATCCTATTGAAACGGAGCATCAGTCTGTCTGAGCTAACCTTTTGTATCACTTAAGATACTTTAAGCTATTTTACTGAGTTTCCTTTTGGTAAAATGCCCTGAGGGAATTTGAGTTATGTTTGAATTGAAAGGTAAGAAAGAAAGGAGCTGTGACGTGATGTCTGTTTTGCTCAATGAGCATTCCAAGTGAAAGTACTCATAACAAGACAGCAGATTGAAAATATATATTGGCGTATGAATTAATTCTACATAATGAATAAATACATTTTAAAAAGCCCCTGCTGTGTAAAGGCCTTTAATCAGAAAAATGTTGTTTAATTTACCTGTGACCTCCAGGGGAACTGTGTCCTGCTCGTCACTGATGCCCACCACGACCTCACAGCGGTACAGACCAGAGTCGCTGGACCGTAGCCCTGACAGAGCAAGACTGGCGTTGTAGCGGTTCTCACTGTAACCAGGCAGCGTGACACGACCCTGGAAGGCCTTCTTCACCTGAGGGAAGAGAGAAAGAGGTGAGGGGTGATAATGAGAGAGGGAAAAAAACACCACTGAGCCATTTGTGTTTTTCCAAAAAAGCTTGGCACAAAATATTTCACGGCGCCCTCCCTAAGCCTCTATGGTACCTTGACCACGTTGTCTTTGGCCACCAGGACCGACTGTTCCTTCTGCAGGCCGTCGGAGCCTCTCTGGCCCCAAACCTTGGTCCACTTGATCCTGGGGGGCTCATGAGATGAGCTGGCACTGGGGCGGAGGGTGAAGAGGCAGGGGAGGAGAACGGTTTTGGACAGCTCCTCGCTAATGGTCTGATGGGTCACCTTCCGCATGTTCACCACAGTGTCGGCGTTGGTTACGCCTGAGGAGAGGAGAGGAGAGGAGAGGAGAGGAGAGGAGAGGAGAGGAGAATCAATGCCGTCTTGTAAATTAAGCCACAGAAAGTTTTTTCTCATTATGCTGAAAAGACGTTAGTTAATTGCTTCTTGTAGGAGAAAACATGCTCTCCTTTCAGGTTCTTTTGTTCCATCAGATGCTCCTGGTTGTGGAGTAAAAGGGAAAGAACAGAGGCTCATTGTGGCTCTCTGATTATCGGCCATTGATCCAGCAAACCATTACCGAGCTACCTGAACAGTGGGAGGCAGGGCTGGACTGTGGAGGGAAGATATCAAAAGTCCTTTCATAAGCCATATATCAAACCTGGATGTGCATTATGGGATCAATATCCACCAGCTCTCTGCAGCTTAAAGCACCACCACCACCACCATAGACATACAAATATTATTTTGCTCAAAACAACATGATGACAGAGAGAAGGGGTATCATTAAAAGAAACTCAGAGTGCGGTGCATTTAGACGAGCTCTGGTTTTTGTTCAGCAGAATTCTGCAATACTCTGCTGCATTTTTCCTTTGTTGTCTTTTCTCCCAACTCATTTTACACTGGTAGAGTCACATCATACGTTATCATTACGCTCTAATCCTGTGTCACCTTGCCTGAAAAGACAGAGGTGGCTCATTTACATCGCAAAGCTAGATGTGAATTCCACCCTTTCAAAAGAGTAATACAGGTTATCATCTCTGAGCTCTATCTGCTTCTGTTTATCCAGTGTGCAGCGTGTGTGAATGAGGTTTACCTGTAAAGCCTTAAGCCTAATCTCATTCTTTTCCAACTCCCTTATCAGTCACGATTCCCTTTTTTCTCACTACTGAGAATGCTGGCAAAAACATGCCGCTATGTTGAATCTAATTCGCCCCAAAGCCCGGCGTCAGTGCATGCATTTATAATCAGTTAGCCACTTTTTAGCCACACTGGCAGCGTGGCTCGAGGGATAGCAACTATCTGTTGGTAAGTCCAACTCTGACAGTCAAGTATTAGATAGACTGCCATGAATTCAGTACAGACGTTCATAGTCCTCAAAGGATGCGTCCTAATGACTGTGATGATCCCCTGACTCTTCCTCTTATGCAACCATGAGGTTGACATTTGTGGTTGCGAGTGAAGTAAGATAAGATGAAGAGACGAGAGAGCAAAAATGAAAGATTGAAGAACAGAAAGAAGCCTCCCTTGGTGCGCCGAACAGTTGAACGATGGAGAAAATGAGCCTATTGATTTCTTTTCATTAGTGTTGGTTTCCACTGCACACTTTACGTGTGTGTCCCGCTTCACTCCCGTTTGATTGGATGCATGTTAAAGTGCTGCACGCTACGGGGCGGCTCCTCCTGTCTGTAATTAAATGGCAGATCGGTGGAACAATGTTTTTCCAGCGGTCACAGGCGCACCGCTGCGCGAGTCACTCAACCTCTCTGTCCTTCTGTCTGCTCTGTCATTTTTCTCCCCATCTCCTGTCACTCTCTTTCTCCTCTTCCACCCCCGCAGTACGACCACCTGCCAGCTTTCAGATGAGCATTTCACTTCTTGGCTTTTTTCCATCTGAAAATCTTATTTTGGTTTTATCTTCAGCCTATAGATAAAAGTTAAACAATGTTTTTGTTTCATTTTCAGGATTAGATTTTTCCCTGAGCCAGGCTGAGGAAATATAGTCCACAATTCAGATCAACTTTCCATCAGCTGCCTCACCTCTGATTGCCAATTTTGCTAATAGTGGAAGTATTGTAAAAAGTGTGTGTGTGTGTGTGTGTGTGTGTGTGTGTGTGTGTGTGCACTGGAATGCTCTCACAAGAGAAAAATCTCATCTGTCTTTTGCTATTCAGGGAGCACCGAGTGCACACCCTCCCCACACACATAACCACTCACCTACACACACACACACACACACACACACACACACATTTTTGAAACCCCCATTTTTCATTCCTTACTGGATGGTTAATGTGACATTGAGCACACACAAATAGCAGACGTGTGGATTGCTGTCATTGCTCATTCCCGCAGCCGTTACGCTGTTGCAGTTGCTCAAGCTAAGAGGCTGAGTGCCTCTACCCTGATAGCTTAACATCAACCCTCCCATCGCATTTTCTCCTCCCTGCAGACACATGAACACACATAAATACCCACTTCTCCCCTTCTCCCAGTGACATCGTCTCAGACAAGCGCTACTTGTCCGACTCCCTCACTAGCTGATCTATGGTGCTCTGCATGGCAGCATCAAACAGGATTTGTGCTCTGAAATGGCCTCTCGTTTCGCACTCCAGAGGAGTTCTGCCCGTCGTGCGAGGTGACCTGTGAAACAAAATGCATGAGGCTTTCAAAGGGAGAGGGATAAGATGAGACTGGAGGGGCGGTGAGGAATAAACAAGTACAGCAGCGTGGGTCACAAACAATGACATGTCTTATCCGTTTTGTTTTTTTTACTTGTGTGTGTAAGGGAAAATCATCTTAGAGGGGACGTTTTATGCTTTTTATTATTTTCTGACATATATATATATAATGTTACAATGTCAGCCATTCATATTAAAGGTGGCCAAAGTTTCCAATAATGAGGTAAATATATGTAAAAGTAACCCCTGTGAGCAAAAACCTCAGGCTCCAGACACGCAAGGATATACAGTACATTACATACACTGCTACATGTAATCATGGTTGCCGATGTTGTTCATTTCTCCCAGATTTCAGATGAGATTCCTGCTGTTACATGTCTTGTTGTGAAGATTTTAGTTTATGTTATTAGTGCCGCTATATACTACAGTACAGTCATACCCCCGGCTGCAATAACGGTTCTGACAGGAAAACCAGGAAAAACTGACCAACCAGAGCAAACTGGGCTTTTTCGCATGGGCAGATTATGAGAAAATAGACCCCTACGTACAGATACGCAAAAGGGCCCACCACCTTACCTACACAGTAGAAAGACATGTAGATTTTGTGTTGGTTTTCACCACAAACAAACCGCACCAGAGTTTGTTTGTAACCAGACCGAAACCACCTCTTCAAGAAGGTCTCGGTCCAGTTGTTTTGGTGCGCACCCAGGTGTGATTGCTGTGTTCACACCTGCCCAAACGAACCCAAGTGTGAAAGCACCCTGAGGTTTAGCTAGGCTAACAGGCTGCATCACATAAACATAAGACCGGTATCATTCTTCTTATCTGACTCTTGGCAAGCAATCGATTAACTGTATTTCCCAATATGCTGAGCTATTGCTTATGTTCAATTGAAGTTATCTACTATCCTTTGTGAGTAATCGGTATTTGTTTTACGACACTGCCATGACATGCTCCATTTTAGCGCCTGTCTCTTTAAGTCCCCCTCCTGAAAAAGCCCAGTCTGGTCTGATTAGTCAGAGTTTCGGGTCTTCTGCATATGAACTGTCGTCATCCCTGCACCGTCACTGCAGCCCCATGAATGACCGTAACAGAGTGTAGTGCTGTTTTCTACCATGAAAAATCACCAATAAAACCTTCAAAATCTAATATGTTCCAGGAATCTGATATCAAAACAAATAATGTCACTTTTGTCAGAGCAGGTGCAATTTTTTCAAATCTGGAGGGATTCAAATTCTCCATTTTATTACCAAAAGCACTCCGTATTCTTAAGTGGCTGCAGGTTAAAATGACAATTTTGTGAGTTACACAACACTGTTGACAACAAACGGGCACTCTCAATACACTCTGTGGTCCACAGACTCTGCAATAGGAGTAGGCGTAGAGGAAAACTGATTCACTTTTGAATTTGTTTTTACTTAATCGTAGCAACAATGTATTTTTCTCTCACAGTGACAGAGGGAAACACAGACACTACACAAAAGATGAACAAGCACAATTGACTCCAGAATAACACAGTGTGGGACTGTGAGCGGTGAAAGGAGTCAAGCGAGGGAAAATACATAAACAAAAAAATGGAATTTGAAAAAGCTGGAGTCATGTGTAACGGGGAAATTGGAGTGATGCGATGTGGAAAAGGAGTCGAGAGGATGTGATGGAAAAAGTAGAGATGCACTTTTGTGATTCAGACTGACACAGTGACACACACACAAACTCACTCAAAGAACACATCTTTCATAAGAGGCTATCAGTTTCCACTCCCTGCTGTCACTCTCTTTGCTTTATCCCCCTCGAGGATGTGGCACTCATCTTTGTTTACCACACACTCACACATGTGCCCCTCCCCTCCAAACACACACACATAGACACTCGCTGAGTAACGCGCGGTCCCGGAAGACAATCAAACTCCAATTTCTAAACCACCTTGCCGAGAGCTTGCTCGAAACAAAAACAGGCAAATTTATTCTTCAGCTAAGAGGCATCAATAATGTTTAATCTGCTTGCCAGTTTCTTGCCAGGTTCCACCTGGATAAGCACCATTTGGGTAACATTAAGCTACTTATGTTGCCAATAGCAAGACAGTGCCACAAATGAAGCCAACCAAGCTTTACAAATCACATTCTCTCTCCTCCCTTTTCACTCTTTCCGTCCACTTTATTTGGACAAATGTTTATCTTTGTTTCCCCGGCTGCTGCTGCAATTTGCACAACTAAATCAAATGAAATCAATTGCAGATCCCCCGCTTGAAAAGCCTAAATTACAATGTGAAGGAGGCCAGGTGAAAAACAAAAAAAACATTGCTCTTTCTCCGTGGTAATGAATGTAAACTAGCAAGGCCTCCAGTGCCATTGATACATCAAATCTGCATTTAAATGGAAACGCTATCACCATCTTAACCCTCAAGAGGCTGCCTTTTGTTTGGATATCTATCCGTGTTTCATATTGCTTTTTGTCACCCTCTCTTTAAACAAGGCTCACCAAGATGTCGGGTGATAAAGAGGAGAGGAAATACTGAGGCCGAATGTCAATACAAAGCAAGAAAAGTGTGCTCAGTAAAACTCATTGGATAGTAAAATCCGAGCCAGTCTGATGGGACTTTGTTAAATGTTAACAGGCAATCTTTTATTGACCTCGTCCTGTGTCTTTGTCTGTCTCTATGAGTGTTGAGAAGGGCACGGAGTGAGAGGACACACCCTCCGCCTCCTCCTGGAAGCTCCACTTTCAACGTCTTGCAACTCCGAGCTCAGGTTTTCTTATTTTCTTTCTGGTGGTTCACAGTGGCATCTACGTGATCATCACCGTCGGCCCATCTGTCTTCACTTTAGAGGTGCTCTCGAATTATTAAACACAGTCGGAGAGCCTTTATGCGGCTGGCACAGAGCTGCACACAGACACGGGTTGGGCGGTAATGGCATTTTCACTGTAATAGAACACAATTGCAAACATCATTCCTCGTTCTCTCCCTCCCTTTCTTATTCTCTCTATCTCACTTTCGTTCAGAGGTGCCTGCAATGGGCTCTCCAATGATAAAGGTCCCTTTGTCTTCGATTTGCCCAAATCAGACCCGTCAGCCTGCCAGTCAAGAGCTACCGGGACTGATCGAGTGCATCCTCTCCTGTCGTCGCCACTCCACTCCTGCTGCCTGCGTGTCAGCTGATTATGTGTTTGTGTGTGTTTGTGCAGACGTGTGTGTAGGTCATAAATCATGACAGATGAGCTGTCTGACAGAGGCTTGCCGCTATTAGTTGATCACTGTGTTAAGAAATGACAGGTGAGACAACACAAACGACTGGACTGCAGCAGGCTCGGGTCAAGTTGTTTTTGTTATTCTCAGAGAGAGTTGGTTTTAATCTGAAGCATGATGGATGTGGTTTAATGGATAAGGGCAGTGCAGGAGAAGACTTTTAAACTGACTCAGTGGTAATGCTTTCACTGGTCCATAATTATCTAATAACTTCCTCGAAAGTTTCCTGGAAATAACTGTGTAATTGGGTAAAGAGAAAAAAGAGGTAAAGGTTATTACTGTCTCCATTTTTGCCACAATTAGTATCAAATTACATAGTGCTTAGTACTCCTTCTTTACTTAAAGTCCCTGTTAAGCAGAAGTTAGAGCATCTTTAGAGGGATTTAAATCAAATCCTTCACATTTGACTAGATGGCTGAAGCGGGATTTACACTTGTGCATAAGCTCTACGCCATAGCCTACGCTGTTGTGAGCATTTATACTTCGGCAGCGGGGTTTCTGTAAAGTGCTGTAAATTTAAGTTGATTCAAATTTCACCCAACACACACATTAAACATGGCTGAATAGAGACAATTTCAAACACAAGCACACAAATCAGCTTCACTATAACTCGCAGCATTCACAGACGAAGATGTAGCTGGACACATTTTCCCCACAAATACAACATGCTAATGTTTTTAGCACAAACCTATGGGATTTTACATTGTATACGTTAGCCTAGTGGCTAGTGGACTTTTCCTCCACTCATATGAAGACAGGGACAACAGCAACATTTAACAAAGGTAACATTACAAAATTTGGCTCCATTACAACTCACAAGGTTCACCGACAAAACAACTGTCTTATACTAAACATGTTTTTTCCAAACAAATACAACATGCTAACGTTATTAGCACAAGCCTAAAGCATTTAAAAACTATATAAATTAGCTCAGCGACTAGCGGAGATTTCCTCTGCTCATACAAAGCCAGGATAAATCACACACAAGACGCAATGCTATTTTTGTGGAGGCTTTATTGTCTTCACAATTTATTGTTTCTTATCTGTGGAATTAAAGTAAATATAAGCTTCCTTTCCACTGAGGGAAACGGTTTCAGCTTACACAAATAGACAGGAGGTCTCCGTCACCGCAACGTGGAGTTACATGTTCCTATGTCGATGCAGAGCCTAAGCTGTAGGTACAGTGTTAATCAGACACAAAAGTATAAATCCTGCTTAAAAATTGGGCAGACTTAGTGTTTTGCGCTATGAAATGACAGTGGAGTCCACTGCTGAGCAGACTGTTTGCTCCAAGCGGCAACTTCCAAAGCTCAGAAATGAAGCCAACACGGAAGTGCCAAAAGTGGATTGACAGTCTGTGAGGCATCGCTGCAGGTCGCTGCAGTCCAGTCAGATCCACCTCTCACTCCTCCACAGCTTCAGCCTCTTGTCTAAATATGGTCACTTTTGGCACCAAAAAACAACAGACAGTCACAGGCGAAATGACAAACTCGACTTCAAAACAAGAATCCACAAACCAATAGGTGACGTCACGGTAGCTGTGTCCATTATTTATTGAGTCTATGGTTGGCTGCGCGCACACATCCCTCATCCTTACATCAGGAGGACAATAGAGAGTTTTTCCCACGGATATCCAAAACACATCTCATCCTGTCTTTCTCCTTGTTGCCCTGTGTTAGCTGATAGATTCAACCAAGTGGTGAAGTGCAGTTTTATATGACCACTGGGTAGCTTTTCACCCAAAGTCTCATTTGAGTGGATGAACTTTTGTAAAAGCCTTTGAATACATGAAGAGTCATCCAATATTTAAATCGTTTTATCTGGTTTTACAAAGAGAAAAAAGGGATTTTGATTTAAAAATTCAGATTTTTCATTACATATATTTGGAATATAACGAGACAAATGATCAATTAACGTACAGACAAAGGATTTAAACTGAAAAAAGTATTTTTCATTTCATGGGAACTTTAACTAAAAATTGTATTGCCACAGTATACCCACACTTTGTTAGATGTGATGGTTTGTATTCAAAAATGTCCTTATAAAGTATAACAAGTAAAAGTGCTCACCCCTTTCAGAGTCTTATAATACATTACTGGATCATTATTATTGATGCATTAATGCACAAGAAGCATTTTAATGTTACAGCTGGTAGAGGTAGAGCCAATTTAACTACTTCATAGACTGTTGGGTATTTTAATCAGTTAAAATATATCATATTTAATGTGACAATAACATATTTTACAAGTAAAATCTGAATCTGAACACAGAACGTGACTAAAGCCATCAACAAATTGTAGCAAAATAAAAAGTATTTCCCTCTAAAATGAGGAGGAGTAGAAATATGGAGTAGAATAAATCGAAAGTCTCTAAAAATTGTGCATACGTAAATCTACTGAGGTACAGCTTAGTTACCAACACTGCTTTTCAGGAACATTTCCATGAGTTTACAGTTGCATATCAGCTTCTGTCCTTCTCTTCATTTCTGGCTTGATCCCAAAAACAAGCATTTACATTTATACTGTAGTTAACAATTCTGTTATACAAGTTAGATGATCTTATTCCATCATCTAAAGGAAATATCACAAAGCAAAGATCTGTTGAAATAATGAAAAAAAAAACAGAACAAACTTTTTGGTACGAGTGGGAAGAAATTGAATCATTTTTGCCTTCTGATATGAATAAAACATCTCAAGGGGAGCAGCAGCAAGTGTGGGTTTGTTTGTGTGCGAGCGGATGGTCTGACAAAACTGCTCGCTGTCTTTATTGTTTTGTTGCAGGGATGTGCAGAAATGCATCCTTTTAACAAAGACCTTGGATGACGCACAAAGACAAATGGGGAAAACAAGGGACATGGAGAAAATAACATGACAAGAGTGGTGGCTGCACTTTAAACGCTGATACATTATCGTTATTAAGTGAGAGAAAGATGCTGAGGCGGCCCCGACCAAGCCCCAGAAATGATAACCATGGCAACAGAGGCACCACAAATGGAAAAAAGGGGGGAACAGGCTTCTGATTAGCGCAGTAAACACACACACACACACGCACAGACGCACATTTAACGATGTGCTTTGGGGGTGGCCTCCTCAAAGACCAGATCTGAGGCTATGTACTGTATAATGTAAATTGAATGAGGGGGGGACTGGTTTCCTCCTGCTTCCTCCACTGAGTTCGATCACTGGTCTGTGTTTCACTGCAGTGCAGCCGTCTTTCCTCCACAGGAAGTACACACACTCTCTAATATGCAAAGACACACACTCCCAAATAGAGACATAAAGTTCCAGTCAGTACACCAGCTGCACCAGGACACTCCTCACTGAAGTTTCCTCTGTGTGTGTGTGTGTGTGTGTGTGTGTGTGTGTGTGTGTGTGTGTGTGTGTTTGTCTATGTTTGCGTGTCTGCACATTCATGTTGCCTGTCTGGGCACAGCAGGTCTGC
The DNA here is from genome assembly GCA_026686955.1 of Epinephelus cyanopodus. NCBI lineage: Eukaryota > Metazoa > Chordata > Actinopteri > Perciformes > Serranidae > Epinephelus > Epinephelus cyanopodus. Next base: position 11,043,474 of record CM048920.1, read on the forward strand.
CACGCGGACATCAAGCAGGGTTCAGAAATTATGCCTCCATGCTGACATTCTCATGCATAAGTTCTTCTTCCTGAAACATCCCTCCAACTCTCAGCGGCTCCCTCCTTTTCTATTGTGCTCTTATTTTTCCTCTTCACACATGCCTGTCTTTCATTTTCTTTCTTCCTTTCTCCCTCTCAGCACCCTCTATTTTCCAGGGTTACCTTGCCTAAATTTTATTATGCAGTAGCCTTTAAAAACAAAAACTATGACAAAATGTCTCACCTAATGACCCATTTGTTTGCGGACTCCTGTTTTGAAGTCTCGAGTTTGGCATTTCAGCCAGCACCATCTTGGATTTTTGAAGCCAGAAGTGACCATAATTGGATGTGAGGGTGGAACTGTGGAGGACGAGGCGTGGATCTGACTCATAGACTGTCGCAACGCCTCGCAGATAGCATGTCACTTAGGTAGCTCTGCCCTTAAATATGCATAACTTTAAGCCTTAATAAAATGTAAACAGGTGAGTCAGTTGTCATGGGTAAATTTAGCAACAGAGACCAAAACCGTTTTTGTACCAGGCTGCAAACATGTTTGTTTCTGCTGTAAAGTTGGGGGCATTTTAACATCGGGGTCTATGGAGATTGGCTCACTTCTGAAGCCAGTCTCCAGTGGCATTTCAAACAGAACTGCAGTTTTTGGCACTTCCGTGTTGGCTTTATTTTTCAGCCTCGGAGGTTGCCACTTGGCAGAGTCATGCATTACCCGCTAAGCTAACATTAAAGCAGCTGTGCGGAGCTTTTTACCATTCATAAAACTGTCCCTAGTTCGTATCACCTCCCCTTGAAGATCCGCATATTTATTTGAACCCAACAGCAACAAAAAAGCCTTTCTCTATATGGCTATTTAGCGTAGCCTGGCTCGGGTCGGACACAGCGGAAGTCGGCACCCGGAGGCAGAAGTAAGTCTGCACGCCCACAGCAGCCCGCAGCCATTAAACCGCAGAAGAAGAAGGAGCCGTGTTTACGAGTAGGATTTAAGAAACAGGCTAATGTAGTTGGGAGTAGTCTCTTGTATAGTAGGTGGTGGTTTGCACCTGGAAGCTGTTTGCGATCCGCCAATAAATTGAGAGAAGAAGAAGAGACGTGTTTACAGAGAGTGTTCTTCGAGTAAGCAGGACGCAACAGGCATTGCTGAACACATAACGGTTTTACCAGATGTATCTATAAGGACTTGGTTGTACTTTCGATGTCATGGCGGATAAAGAAGGAGCACCATCTAAAAGAAAAAGAACAGAAGAAGGCTAAACAGGACAGTGATAGGGCTCGAGCCCAAATGAGTGTAAACCCCAGTTGGGCATTCACCAAGTGGAGAGAGCTGAGAGATTTGAAAGGTTTTATAACTGATCCTGAGTTGGCCCTTTTCCTAATCGACAGGTATGTAATTTTTGTTTTTATTTAGAGAATATACTGCAACTTGTTAGACGTTTCACTTCAATATATGACGACATGGAAGTTATAAGCAAGCTAAATGTAACATTAGCTGATGTGAACCGCTTTTGTCTAGTAACATTACAACAAACGCCACAAAATTATCTGTGACTGTGACCATGAACACAAATATACAGCAGGCAGTTGTCCTCAGTTTATAAGAAAGTCAGAGCTACACCAGAACATTTATGATTTTCCTCTTGCTCTCCAAAACAAATGCATGTGGTAATTGCCGGTTGCAGTTGAGATTTTACGACACCACGCTGCTGCGAGGTCCAACAGGTCAACCCACATCACTCCCATTTTAGTTTCTGCACACTGGCTTCCCATCAGGTTCAGGATTCACTTCAAGATACTTATGCTCACGTAAAGAGCCCTCCACAGTCAGGCGCCTGAATACATAAGTGGTCTCCTCCATCCATATATTGTCAGTAGGTCCAATAGGTGATGTTGCCTTTAAAGGAGTGGCTCCAACACTATGGGTCTCTCTTCCATTAGGTTTACAGTCTGCAGCTTCCTTAGAAACTTTTTAAAAACAAGTGAAGACCCATCTTTTCAAAATGGCCATTGTCCCACCCTAAATTGTCTTGTGCTTGTTCCCCAGTGTGTTTTTTTTTTTGGGTCCTCGGTAGCCTGTAGTTGCTCTACGTTTTACTTTTCTTTTCATTTGTTTCGTGCATGTTTTATTGTTTGCTTCGTTGAACTTTGTGAATTTTATTTCTGTGAAAGGTGCTATGTCAAATAAATTGTACTATTAAATGTTATTGTAAAGGACTATGGATGTGGATATAATGTTGGGGGTTTTCTGTGTTTATGGGCTATCAGTAGGAATGAGTGCAGGATTAAGCTGTTATGTCAGTTGGCAACCATCTAAACCTTTCCATGGGCCACTGGTTCTTAAATTATGGTACGTGTACCACTGGTTGTACGCCAGTTCTCTCTAGTGGTATGTAGAATATCCGTATATTTTCTAAAAATATAATAAATTAATTTAAATATATAAAATTCTATCAAAATACTAGCTTGTGAATAAACTATGAGATCACTGCAATGTAATTTTTGACGTTTTGCGATAGGTTTCGCAACTGTGATGGCAAGATTGTACTCTAAGTGGAGGTAAAACAAATACTTTAAAGACGCTGCCATTCGAGCTCCAAACGGGAACAATTAGGAAAAGATCTACAGATCAGGAGAAAATTTCAATCAGCCCTGTTAAAACTAAAGTGGATGTCAATCAATGCAGCCAAAGCGCTCGTGGCTACTTAAACAGCACCACTCTCTACAGCACCTGATGAGGGGCCGGCCCTTGTGGTGTATGAGAGTTGTGTGGTAGAGTTTAAGTGCCAGTTCTAGTGCTACTCCTTTGTATAGTGCGGCTGTTCCTAATCAAACCTGCCTCCTGCATGAACTGTGGGGTAGTCCGACATTACTGTATTTTGATATCAGCCATAGTGATGGTACTAAGAGAGCGTAATATTTTCTAAAGTGGTATGCCTTGAAAAAAGGTTTGAGAACCACTGCCCAAGAGGTTTGCCAAATAAATATTACTGTGTCAATGTTATTGGACACTTGAGCTGCTCCTTTCTAAACTGAGACATTCAGTAGTGTTTTACTGAACAGATGAGTGACTCTAGCATCTGAATCTGATCACACTGCTCTACAGAGGAGAGCACAGATAACTGAAATAGCACCTTTCTGTGTGTTCACAACGCGATTGGAATTGAAGAGGCGGCGTAATAAAGTCAAGACATGATTAGAAACAAATTTGTGGGTAATGCAATCTGATGTGAAGACACGTAATCAGGGGCTGAAAATGTTTCAACTTGAGCAAAAACAAGAATCATTTGTACCCTGGGGCTTTGTGAACCAGCTTCATTAGGGTACAGAGACAAGTGGGAGAGGAGGAGAGACTGGAGGGAAATAAGAGAAAGAACTAAAGTTCAAACACAGAGGTATACTCCTACGGACATGGTCATTACGTCTGCTGCTAGCAAAATCTGCAAATCTGATTCACTGACTGTTTTAAGCAAATGTGACAACATAGACTTCACTTTCTGTCTGAACACACCTTTACAGTCTGGCATAAAAAAAGTAAAGTTGAAATAAAATAAAAAATGTGTTTCTAACCCTATTAGATCACATCCCCAGCCACAAAAGCTGGTACCAACCTATTTCAACCAATCATATCATGACATCCACCCATCAATCAATCTGCATCATTTAGCAGTACAAAGCCAAGACTAACTTAGCTAGCCAGCAACAGCATGCTACATACTTGTGTCTTAGTTTCCCCAAAATTGCGAATTCCCCAAGTATTTATTCACCTTGAGAAAAGTGGCATGATACCACTCCAGATTAGGTGCAAAGCATTTTACAGTGGACTGCTTCAGCATCTAATGTTACATGGAGCATTCAAAGGGCTTTGTCTCTCTCTCTCTGATGGATTCTACTTTCCTGTCTGTGTTACACCATTGTGGTCTCACTGCTATTATATGCCCAAGTTCAACAAATAAATCAAATTCCTCCTGACATAATATCCTGCCTGCCTATCCTGTTCACTCCGAAATACGTCACGATACTGATGGTGCTAGATACACTCATCTATTGCATCTGGACTTTAAGATAAAACTACAAATACCACCTCGAGTTTGTATGGCTCTGCACACCAGTCAAGTTGCACGTACAGTTAACATCCATTTCTTTGAAAGGATGGATGCTTTACACACATCTTCAACCCGGCAGCACAGAAGATCTATACAGTCAGCGGAGTTTCAAGGTTGGCACCCAAGATTAGAGTCACCAATTCAGTGTCTGACCAAATGTAACCTCTTTTCTTTTTGAGTTATGACATTGACAAAAGTGTTTTTGCAGAACATCATGATGTCACTGTGAAACTGACCTTTGACCTTTTGAATATAAAATGCCATCACTTCATAATTTAATTCTATTAGACATTTGTGTGAAACTTTGTCACAATAAGCGTATGTATGTTTGAGTTTTGGCCAAAACCATTGTGAAGTTTTGTGACCTTGACCTTTGACCTTCAGCTACCCAATTCTAATCAGTTTATACATGAGCCCAAGTGGACATTTGTGCCAAATCTGAATGCAGATGCAAGAGACAGATGCAAGGTCACGGCAACCTTAACCCTTGACCACCAAATTCTAATCAGTATATTCTCGACTCAACGTGGATGTTCATGCCAAATTTGAAAAAAATAATGAGACGGATACAAGGTCACAGTACCTTGTCCTTTCACTACCAAAATCCAAAGTTTATACTTGAGTCCAAGTGAACGTTTGTGCCAAAGATGAGGAAATTCTCTCAAGGCGTTCTTGACGGATGGACAGATGGACAACCTGAAAACATAATGTCTCTGGCCACAGTTCTTGCTGGCACAGAGGCATAGAAAAACAAATGCGCAACAAAAACTGAGACTAAAGCTTACCAATAAAAAATACTCTAAAAATTCAAAAAATGTTTTGTTTTGTTTTTTTTAGAAATGTCAGCTACAATTACATAAAGTTACACTCAAATATAACTAAAAATAATTTGCATAATATACTATATATGTAAATAAAGAGTAATACTAAAACCTAAATCAAAATGGTGTTTAAAGTAACACCAGCACTTCACCTCTCACACCTCCTACCTCGGTGTTTAGGTAGGTATTAGGGACATTTTTCAATTTCCCAATTTCCTCACACTTACTGCACACTCTATCATCCCTCTGTGATCCCGACTGCCTCCTCTTGTCTCCTCGCTCTCTCTTGATGACAAATATTAACCATCTCCCTGCAGCTCTCTCCCCGTCTGAGCAGTCTCGTACCAGGCCATGTCAGACTTCACAGGAACTCCCTGCAGTCTGCTACCGTGACTAATTTTTGCACCCTCTGAAGCATAATGATACATTTATCTCATGTGGCACGCAGCCAACATTTTAAAATTCATAAACACACGTACAGGCACGGGAGCGCTTGTACAAAAGTGCAGGCATGCTCACACTATCATCAACACACACACACACGCACACATGTGCAAAACTGCAAAATGCCCACCCCTAATCTGTCCCACTCCCCCACATCCAACCCTCCTTCCAATCTCGGAGCTGTCAAGCAAAGTGTCATGGGGTGAGCTTTAGCGCCAACCCCCCCTGTAGTCCTCTACCTCCCATTCACTATTTCCAGAGTCACTCAGCCGGGAGAAAAAACACCAAAATGCAGAGATGGAGAGCATTGCAGCAAAAACAGGGGACGTTAATGCCCTCCGAAACTTAACTCCTCCAAAGCAGAGGCCGGGAGTATCTATGCGCATGACATATACACCCTGAGAGGCACATGTGAGTGTGTTATCAGTCTTCTTGGAGATGCTTTGTGTGTGTGTGTGTGTGTGTGTGTGTGTGTGTGTGTGTGTGTGCTCGGCAAGTTGGCTGCATAAACTACCTGGCAGATGTAACCTGAGGGTTTTTCCGCACCAACATATACACACACACACAGAGAAAGACAGAGGAGTTGGCTCCATTTTCATCATCCCTGGGCCTGCGAATGTGAGCCCTGAGTCACAGAAAGACCCCCGATGCCAGGTCTGTTACCTCCACACAAGGCAAAAAACAATACAATACAGTGAAGAGCAGACGGTCTGGGAGGCCACAGAGAGCACTGAGGGGGCGTGCAGTCTGTGCTATGTACACACAAACACATGCATCTACACACAGATATACAGCAGGGGAGGACAAGGAGAGTATAGAGAGGGCAAAGAAGGACTCAGGGATGTGGATGCTTGTGTTGCAAACTCTTCCCTGCAGAGCTCTGTGGAATAGACAGATAAAACTGCCAAATAGACAGATAGGGAGGCTGTTGAGCGGCCAGAGCAGACATACAGATAGATAAATGACTCAGAGTTTCACATAAGTTTCTGTGTAAGTCGCTGTATCACACGGAAGCCTCTATTACTTCCTTTTCATAAACCCTTTACATGTTTCCCTGTCCTCCTCTCAGCAAAATCATGGGTTTTAAAAAGTCAGTAAAATGATTATCCAAACAAATGCGAAATGTCAAGTCTCTCTCCAGAGTTTGGATAACTTGCTGACATATAATGAGAGGATTAAGATCCTAAACTCCGGCTTTTTGGCCGAATCAAAGCGAATTTTAATGAGCTCTGCAAATACATATTAGAAATAAATATCTCGGAGATTTAACAAAATATCAAAATCGTTTCCCCCTCTTAGAAATGACTAAGAGGATGAATGTGAGCTTTGGAGATCTCAGATTTGTTTTTCTCCTTTACATCTCATCTCCTCGCCCCTGTTTGGAAGTGCAGTTGGGGTAATTATAAGCAGATGAAACGGGAGGAATAAGTGGGCTAGCTGCTAAGCTGTGAAGGTCTGCCAAGTGCTTAAGATATAAACACTGTTATGGAGAGAAACAGAAAGGAAGGGGCAGAGTGACAGACAAAGAAAATGTCAACAAGGGGATCTATTAAGTTATTCTAATGCCATTACAGACTGCTGCTGAAGGCTGTCCATTATGAATTGGGACCATTCATTTGTGGAGAGGTCGGACATTTATTTCACTAACCTTACTGTAGTTCACTCATATACACTTATTTGTTTTCCATTAATCTCTATAAACAGATTCTGCGAGGCAACAGGGCAAGATGTTGGTTCTGGTTTCCATTTGTAGTCCAAGAAATTTTGACCAATCATTTTCTAATAGCAGGTAAAAGATCCTGGTGGAGAGGTGGAACGCATTGGCCGAGATGCAATCTCTGAACCCATGAGCTATGTTTGGTGGAGAGATAGCTTTACTTTTTTTAAATAATCAATCGGAATTAAGATGCAGATATGTGTTTTTCAAAGGTTAGTCAAAATGACCAACGCACAAAAGAGGAAGTCTTGGCTCGGATATCCGCTAGCTACACCGGATTAGCCTGAAATATTGGCCCTCACCCACAGAGGCTTTATCACCATTAGACCGATAGCCAGTGGGCTCAGAGATGGGTTTCCCACAAGTTGGCTTTGTAGTGATAGCCGGTGTGTGAGTTGTAATTGTGCCAAACACGGGCATAAGAAAATTACACAGAAGTCGGTAACTTGCAACGAAGGAAAATGGACAAGGATCCTTTACTTAAGTAAAAGTACCAATACAACACTGTCAAAACTTGCAATGCAAAAGTCCTGCACTATAAATCCTACTTAAATAAGAGTGCAAAGGAATTATCGACTCAGTCTGTAGAAGATTTGCCACTGTGTCTAATATATTACCATGAGCAATGAAAAAAAAGTTAGTACTGATGCATCAATGTGTAAGTAGCATGGTCGCTGGTCCAGGTGGAACTAGTTTTAACTGCTTTGTACACATGTTGGTGAAGATTCGTAGTCATCCAGGTCATGGTAATCTTATGTGCTATACTGTAGGCAACTAGACTCGCTTGAGTTTCTTGAAAACGTTTCACCTATCGTCCAAGAGGCTTCTTCAGTTTAGAGGCTTTAGAACTGAAGAAGCCTCTTGGGTGAGAGGTGAAACATCTTCAAGAAACTCAAGCGAGTCCAGTTGCCTACGATTTAGCACTTAAGATTGCTATCACAGGGCTGACACATAGAGACAGACAACCATTCACACTCACATTCACACCTACGGACAATTTAGTCACCAGTTAACCTGCATGTGTTTGGATTGTGGGAGGAAGCTGGAGTACCCGGAGAAAACCCACGCTGACACAGGGAGAACATGCAAACTCCGCACAGAAGGGCCCCACCCCTCTGGTTCAAAACAGAAACCCTCTTGCTGTGAGGCGACAATGCTAACCATTGCATCACTATGCCACCAAAAAAATCTAGAACAGCAACTTAATTAAGAATCCAACATGTTTTGGCATGTAGCCCGAATGAAACACGTTCGTCTTACAATAACGTTGTTCGTTATACTAGTTTGACCTCTAAAAATGATACAGAACATGAAAACGCCAACCTGAGACTTGACTTGTTCTGCACAAATACAATAGCTGGAGCAAGCTTTCACAAGATGCTATATCACTGGTTTCATTCTTAACAGTTCTTGGCTGGGAGTATAAAAGAGAGTGATTACGTGCCGTTTGGCGTCCTGGAGGTGATGTGGGTTTTGCTTATCTTTGATTGGAAGGACATGCTTGATTACCTTTATCGCACATCACTCTGCCTCTCATCTAGTCCCCCTGCTTCCCTCCATGCTCTACAACCAGGTTTTTAAGCAGATATATTCATCCTAGTTTAATTGCACTGGGGACCTCATTTATCACATGCTGTACACTGAAGTTAGTTTGTGACAGGAAGTGGCCCAAACTCAGTGTTGACCTACAGAGAGGGTATTCTGAAGGAGATCAACTTTCTCCTATGGATCATGTGACACACACTGACTGCACACAGAATATATCAGAGATAATAAGGCCAGGAAATATTCACAGGCTCCATTTCAACTGGTAAAAAAAAAAAAAACGAGAGATTGGCAAAAGGTTTGTGTGTGCATTTGATTATATGGAGTAATGCACTGCATACACAGCAGGTCAGATGACGGGGACTGCCCACAGTTTAATGAGGACTCACCGCAGCCCGCAGTTTGAAGCAGAAGGAGGGCCAGCAGGGGCTGCAGTCCACACACAGGCAGTGCTCCCTGCATCCTGCTGCACCTGGAGACAGAGATGAAGAGAGACGGAGGGAATGTGAGTACACAACGGAAAGTGAAAGCAACACATTGCCCTTGTGAGGCTCGTCTGAGACACACTGCATGCTCCGATGACTCACCGGTTCCAATTCCTTTTCATGGGGTTTTTTCTCCTTTCTCTCAGCGAGGGCCTTAGGATAGAGGGCAGCCGATACATTCAGTCTAATTTTATGTTTCATAATGTGGGATTGATGAAGTCTTCTGGAGCGCTTTGAGACTGTAGCTGTGATTAAGGGCTTCTAATGGCCATACAAATAAACTTGACTTAATGTGACCATCGTGTTTAATCTCTTTCAAGTACAATAAAGAAATTATCTTTACACTCCACAGTATTGTCCCCGATGAAATTTAAAAAGGCTGCATTTTCTATTGTATTTACCTGTTTATTTCTATTCAGGGTCACAGGGTGGTTAAACCTATCCCAGCATGCACTGTGGAGAAGGCAGAGGAAAAAAGACTGGCTGTGGTAGACTGGCAAGTTTCCCAGGGTGTTTTATAGACGCAGATGCTCACTTTATACCTAAGCTCTCCAGAACCACCTGGCTTGCATGTCTTTGGACTGAAATGTACACCAACATGGAGCCAACAGTGCTAAACACTGAGCTACCAACATCAAAGTTATACAGGTGATATAATAGTTGAAATGTTCTTGACAAAAGTTTCATCATTGTAAAAGTTACATTATATTTTAGGGAACAAAGCTGCTGCCTTCCACGTTTGAGACAGAATCTCTGGAAGGAAAACTCACGGTACAGTTTACCTTGTAAATAAGAGCTTGTTTGTTGATATGCGGTGTGTGGGATTAGCAGACAATACCAACTCAGCTGCGTGCAGAAAAACAAGAGATTTTTTGGGGGCAAAAACAACTGCACAACAGGGAAAGATACTGATGCATTTCAACAATAGAAACAGCCAGATAAGAGCACAAGAGCCAAATCTAACATGATGGACCTCTGGGTTCCCTTGTTGCACACTGGCATGCTGGAAACTCTGCCGAGCAGAAAAATATCAAAGCGGCGTCGACGCTGTCACATTAAACATAGAAAAATATCTATTATGGAGCCAAGTTGACAGGAGTCGTCTATGGTACGTCTGCATAGGTTTATTTGGACAGATTTTATTTCTGTGTGAATTAACTGGGGAGTTTTGTTGGAGTCTTACACACACACTTGGTTTTCCCTTTAAATCTTCAAAGAAAGTGTTTTGATGCAGAGCATAGAAAATAGAGTGTGAAGTGACTATCACAGTGTACATTGTGGGGTGGATTTATTTATTTATTTATTTATTGGCTTTTTTTTTTTAGCCAAAATGCCTTCAGTGTAAAACCCTTCAGTTTTATCTGTGTAGCTGTCTGAGCCTAGAGCAAGCGAACAAGTCATTTATTACTCACTTACAATCTGTGTGTTTACTTATGTATATATGACTATGGGCTAATGTATGTGTCACAAATGAGGTAGGTCAGCCCCTGCCCTGGGGCCTGAGAAACCCTGGGTGTAAATAATGAATGTGGCATCTCTGGAGACGTGGCAGGCCGAGCGGGGCCCGAGGGCAGGAGGGAGGCTGGGGGCGGGGAAGAGGGCTTGGCGGCTGGTAGTGGAGATGCTGGACACAGATAGCCAGTGTCAGTTACAGCAGCGCTGGTCGCTCTGACTCAATCTCAAAGGTACAGCCAAGGACAAAAACACAGAGCTCATACCAAATACCGCTGCTGTGCTGAATGGAAGCTCATTTAGGAGTCTCTGGGCATCTGGTGTAGATTCACACTATCTGTGACAGATAAAAGTCACAGAACTTCACAAATGATTCAGTCCTTGTAACGATAAATATGAATAAGTACTAGTTATTTTAAATACGTAAAATATGTCACCTATTTTGTATATCAGTTGCTCACATCATTATGTTGAATTTGTGTGGAACTGGTTAGGGGTGGTGGTGGTGGTATCAAAACATCCGTCCAGTCTCATTTATCCAGTTGTGTCTCTTCTTCCCACACACATGCATTCTTGCCAAAATCTTACTATTTAAAACACTTTCGATGCGAGTAGCGTGGATGCGCACATTTGAACTCTGCTCGCCCGTTCCATTGAGCTGAGGTCAAACACAGCCTGAGTGAAAAAAATCCCCCCCTGGGATTAATCTTCTTCTTCTATTAATGCAGTGGTGATTTAAATAGTAAAGTTTTAGCAAAAATGGATGTTTGGGAAGTACTGAGCATACGACTGGATACTGCATGAGTTGTGTGACGGTTTGTAAACTGATGGTTTGGTATAGTTTTGCTGTTGCTAAACACGGCCCCTTCTTACTCCAAAAGGTTTTTCCATGTGTTTAATATAACATGGGGTGAGTAATTGATATACAAAGATAGTTTTTATTGAAGGTGGCACGGTGGTGCAGTTATTTATTTTCTCAAGCCAAGCAGTAGCCTCTTGATCTATATTGTGGAGGGAGACGAGACCTCCTTTTAGTCTTTGGAGAGGACAGGCTTCAATAATATGCTCCATGGTTTGCTCCTCTCCACAAGCACACAGTGAGCTCAGGCTGCTCCCCCATCTGTGAAGGCTGGCCAAGCAGGGACCTTGACCAGTCCTAAATCTGTTCAAGGTGGACCACTGTCTCCTTGGGAGGTTGGTGCCAGGGAGTGGTTGAGTCGGGTCTGACGCTAGATGTTTGTTTAGGATGTCTTTCGATTCCCAGGGAATCAAAGTCAGTGGGTGGGGGGTCCGTCCAAATTGGACGTCTAGATCGGGGACAAGCAGGTGGCGGGTTGAAGATGTCGGCGTGGATTGGTAAATGGGGGGAGTCTTTGACCTTTTGGAGGTCAGCACTGTCACCTCACAGCAAGAGGGTTCATGGTTCGGATCCAGGGTGGTGGATTTTTTCCGGGTACTCCGGCTTCCTCCCACAGTCCAAAGACATGCAGGTTAATTGGTGACTCTAAATTGCCCCTAGGTGTGAATGTGAGTGTGAATGGTTGTCTGTCTCTATGTGTCAGCCCTGTGATAGTCTGGTGACCTGTGCAGCGTGTACCCTGCCTCTCACCTAATGTCAGCTGGGATAGGCTCCAGCCCCCCCGCGACCCTCAAGAGGATAAGTGGTTACGGAAAATAAATGAATGAATAAATGAAAGATTGTTTTGTGTTTGAAGTCATTCGTTAATATGCTTCTTGAGTACATTTCGAAATAAGCTATGTTACATCTTACATCATGCTCCTACATCTAAGACTTCTGTTGAGGTATTGTACTTGAATACAGAGCAGCTTCTGCTGTAATGGGCCACTTAGGGGCAGATTTCTTTTAGGTTTGCTTTGAGCCTCTTTTCCTCCTCACTTATGAAGTGAAGCCGGTCACTTTAGAGGGCATAACTAAATTGGACAAAGACTTTAAGGTAGGGTGTTTTCACTGTGTGGTTTCACAGAGGGTGACATATTGGCCCTGTTCGGGTGACCGTGCTCTATGTCGCTAAATAAATTCTCACATCAGAGCTGTCTTCATACTTCAAAGAAGGATTTTTTTGCCAAACTGGTGCAAGTTTTTTCAAAGCCCTCCATGAGTTTTGTGATTTAAAAGTGTGTTTTCGCACTCTCAAGGCTAAGGAGGACATAACTCAAGAAGACAAGCAGCATCTCTAGCAGAAGTCTCTCATAGCATACAGAAGCTGTCTTTCTCAAAGGCAGGGTTAGAAAAACTTTCATAAATCTAAAAGCCCTGTGTACAGTCTCCTCTGGAAAACTGTTGGGATGGGTTGCTTTGTACGATGCTTCTGCATAAGTGTATCCAGAGTCTATATTTGGCACATTGAGATTATTTTACAGCATGAACCAAATTTGTAAACCTTTGTAGCTGAAGCCTTTTTAATGTGTTTCTTTGTGGAGGGGAAGAAACACGAATATCTTACAATATAACGGGGGCTCTCTGACAAATGATTCACATTATCAGATTCATGGGGGCAGCCCTAATTAGCGAGATACAAAACAGACTTGATATTACACTAGAAAGTAAAATTTTCTTTATTAAAAATGAAATTAAATGACAGTTCGGGTGCTGTACTGAAACTTTCATATATCACCACACAACAAATTAGACTGTGCTAATACAAACTGCATGTGCCAGCTTAGAGATAGATTGTGATCAGTGTGGTTTTGTGGTTGAATTTCTTTTTCTTTTGTCATGGCTTCTTTCCCTTTTTCCTCTGCTCGAGTCATCAAAAGCAGCTCCTCATGTTCGCTCAGGGTCTGAGCTATGTTTACTGTGACCATGCTATTACACTTCTCCCTTTTATTTTCTGCACCCATCATCTCTCTAACCCTCTTACTGTGCTATTGATTGCTCCTTCTCTTTTTTTTTCCTCGGTACTTTCTTTTGCCTCCTTTTACATTTACTGTACTGAGGCTACAGTGAACAGCAGAAGTGCAACAGAAAAAGCTTTTTTGCTGTTTTTCTTACATGTCCTATTTACCTATTATCTATTTTCCCTCTTCCAGATCCACAGCATGAGTTCGTGTCAAGGCTTTGACCTCTGTGTTGCCAGTTCTGTGCCCTTTTTCGCCCTTTTTACTTCACCTATTTTGAAACAATCTTTCCACAATAGGCCTCATGGCGTGAGAAGTACTCTAGGATAAAGTTTTAAGTGTGTGCACGGGTGTGCGTGTGTGTGTGTGTCATGGCATGGGACAGGCAACATGCTGTGAGCGTCCTTTCAAGACATCCGCTCACTTGAGTCAGACCTGACATTACACACCCACACAGAGTCTAAATTCAGCTGCTGACACAATAACCTGCACATCCACAGTTTGCAGCGTGCATTTTCCATTGAATGTATACAATATGGATGGGCCTTGGCGCTCGCTAAACCCTGTCCCTGAACAGTGATTGTCCAATTGTAGCTTAGCATCCATAACTAGGCACAGCAGGCCTGTCAAGCTTTGGATTTTTTGACATGCTGAGACAGTGTGCATTGGGCTGTAATAAGAGCAACACTTGGTTCCTTGAGAGTCTGGATGGCGGTGTCTTAATTTGGTGTTTCTTTATTGTCTTTAAAAAAACAAAAACACACAAGAGTGTCATGAATGGATTAACACTATTGTTAGCATGCCTGGCTGGCTAGCTTATTATCTACCTAGAAACCTCTATTACTATCTCCAATACCTGTTCAGAGCTGAAACAGGTATGTGAAAGCCAAGATGCTAGTATACCAGAGGTTAGAGTAACACCAGCAGCTCAGTCTTGTTCTGTATTTGGTTTAAATGTGTTTAACATAAAGCTTCAATTAGACAGAATTTTAAACATTAAAACATTTAAACAACCCAGTGTTTTAGCTCCACCTCAGCATTCACGGTTTAGAGTCCACCAGAAACAACAGTTTTGGATCAGGCCCTGTTGAACCAGCAGTCCCTAGTGGCACACCTTCCAGAGTGGGAGCGTTATCGATGAGATGAGGACTGGAAGGAAAACCTGAGCATTCCCAGAGCATCACTCATATCTCTGAGCGAGCTCTTCCATCCCCGTATCAAACGGGGATCAATGATGATGAGTTTCTAAAAAGTTAACGTTAGCCTGTACGCTTCACTACCTTTGTGATGAATGAGGAGTGCTGGAGACAGGCAACACTGGCGAGCATTTGGAGGTGCTTTTGTGTGCTTGTGCGGACAGAGATATTTTGTGAAAGGAAGGTCATGTAGACAGAGTTATTTACATGTACACAGAGCCTTTCATAGAATTTCATCATGTATGTCACCATCATAAGTGTAGATTTTGGGGGTGACTCAGGGAGCATGTGCATTTGTCACCCTAATAACAACCGGATAGCAGCAGAGGACATCTATATTGTCAAAATGAAAGACATTCACCATTAATGAATGCAGACCAGGCACAAATTCAGCATAGAAATTCACCAGAATGCAGGAAATTAAGTGTTTGATGCTCAAAACTTTCTGGCAGAGGACCACTACACGGCCTGTTTCATATGTGCCGCGCAAATCTTGAAACAAAACCTATGCCCAGCCATCCTGTGTGTATTTAAGACATTAATCATCTGAAAACATTACAAAGTCTGCTGGAGACTCTGCAGAGTTTTAGCATTAGCATGAGATTACCCTAGCTAGCAACAGTTGATTCGATCTGCTAGCGACAGTTGTCATTTCAGTCACAAAATCCACAGTCATCACTAGAAATGAAAACCTGCTTTTGTTTACTTCTTTGTAATATTTACTTCCCCAATTACTTCTTATTCAAAGTGCTGATGCAGACACTGTTATCATTGTAAAACTGCTCAATGTGTGCCGTGCGAGAGAAGAAAAGCTTGACAGGCATAGCAACAGTAAAACGGGTGGGTGGGGCATGTCGAACAGTCAATTTTCATCCACTTCAATGCTTTAGTGCTGTTTTATAAACAAACACCCACAGCTGCACCTGCGTGATCTCCTACTGAGAGTCAGTATGAGCGCTCCTGCTGCGTGTGTAATACCAGCCGCAAAGATCCATCCAGATCTCAACATGTCAGACGAGTGCACTGTTCCCTATCCGAGCCTGTCACAGATACTGTAGATGTGGCAGACAGACTGGGAGACAGACAGCTAGACGGTGACAGACAGACAGGCAGACAAAAAAGACAGATATTCGCCGAAAAAAAAAAACGTACTGACGTATTTCAAAGTCAAAGACCTTTACAGGGCCCACCTCAGCCTTTCATGGAGAATCTGGTCCAAACCATCTGTCATCTCATCTTAATCTCACCTTTTACCTCATTCTGTCGATCTGTATTTGGAAAAATGTAGCTGCCAATCCGCGTCTGCCACCATCTGTATCCACGACTCGCTATTTCTTATGTGTTTTTTCTTCCGTTCTTTCACTTTACTTGTCTCAAATTGTCCCGTCACTCTTTCCTCACCATGGTGCATTATTAAGAGGGCTCATTAATCACTCAGGCTGCCTGTCTGTCACTCCATCACTGCACACTGCTGTTGTTCCTGCAGCACACACTCACACAATAGTGCTGGTTTCACAGGGGGAGTTAGTCCCATCAATGTCTGTGTATAAGTCCCTTAGAGTGAAAAATGAGGCTAACCTTCGAGTGACAAAAGACTGTTTTCCTTCCGGGAGGATATTACCAAGGTTTCAGAACCTGCCACACTGTGTTATACATAAATGGCTTTAGCGGTTCACATTTTCTGCACTAACAGGGCCGCGTCTGTGTTTGCACCTGTCTGAGAGAATGCATCATCCTTGGGTGGTTTCTTCTGTTGCTTGGGAGTTACTGTACAGAATAAAAGCACTTAAATGAAAACAATGGCTGAGTGGGCGGCTATATTCCATCTTATAAAACCTGTAATAGGTGGAACAGCAGGACACCGCAGGTCTCCAAAATAAGGGGAAAGGCACCGTGGGCCGGAACAGAACATGCTGAGCAAGAGACAATTCAGATGAGTCACTGATAACTTCACTGAAGTACTCAATTACAATCCATACAGAGAGGGGAATAAAGTGGGGCAGAGATGAGAGATAGCGAGAGGAAAGGTGAAGAGGGAGGTGGTGAGAGGAGGAAAAACAGGTGGTGGGATGCTGAGAGAAAGACGCAGTAAAAGCAAGTGTGAAAAAAGGACGGAGAGACAGGAAAAGGTGCGGAGAAAAGCCAAAGCTTATTTCAGCCCCACTCAAATGCCAAGCCTGAGTGGGTGGGTGGGTGGGGGGGACTTGAATCTTAAGCAGCCATAAATTTCCCCTGATGCTTTGCTAGACCTGCCGCTATATGTATACGCTTGGAGGGGAATGGAAGCTGGAAGACCAATGTGAGGAAATATGGCAAGGCTCCCAAAAAAAAAGGAAGAAATTGCCATCAGATTCAGAGCCCACCATATGGGCTCAGACATGTAGCGTAAGCCAGAGACAGTTTCATTCCATCACACACACGCACACACACACACACACACCCACACACACACACACACACACACACACACACACACACACACACACACAAACAAACAGTGCACGCTCAGGAAATAACATTTTCCTCACTGCCTGAGAGGCTGAAGAAGATGCAGGTTATGAGGGAGGAGAACTTCTGCATTATAATGAAGTCTGCAATATTATGGAAAATTGAATATGCAACATACAAAACACCTATGGGAATGCTTGTGAAGGAAATGTGAATGACATGGGCAGATGCTCCTGTGAGCGCTGAGCACACACATGCATGCATGCGCATAGTGTGGACTCATTAGTGCATACATCTGTGCACACATCTCAACTCAAGACACACTTGAACGCGTTTTGTAGATGATTTGCAGTGACGTAAATGTACTTTTAACGCATAGGATTTTGGTTCTATTTTATTGTTACCGATTAGTATTTTCTTATAGTTACACTGATTGATTCATTTTATTTTATGCAAAGCACTTGGTAATTGTTATTTTGAAAGGCGCAATACAAATGCAGATTATTATTAATACGCTCTGTTGTACATAAATGAGGAGCAACTCATGCTCACATGAAAAGGTGCGGTTAATCAGGAGTTGGGCAAAGAGGGATGGAGGGATGAAAGGGAGGAAGAAGAGCGAATAAAAGTGAGAATGAGTCTGCTCTTGTTCCAGCGTTATCGCTACGGAGCTGAAAAGTGCTGTCAATTACAGTGAAGTGTTTCGCTGCACAGTCTGCATGCGCGCGCACACCCAAACTCACGCGCGGTGCATCTATTAAGTGTTTCTGGTGGACTGAGTGTGTGTATTCAGATGCTTTTCTGCTTTAATTCTTCAATTTTAAATAAACATGATGGTCCAAATGGCATAAAAAGAGAGAGGGAAACTGCGAATCACACAGTGCTGACCAAGCGCCACCACACAAAGCAAGGGTGACATTGCTGAGCACCCTGATGGTGCAGAGTGGGAATAAGCTTCAGGGCTGCCCAGAACTATATAGAAAGCCATTACTTACAGCTGAAAGCCACCCAGGTCTCCCTTATTCATACAACGCACCCACCCGCCAGCCAGAAACCAACACAGCCAGGCACCCTGTTAAAGAGTCGGCTGGAAGCGGAGTATCACCCATTGCTTTCTGTAAAACATATTACCTCGTTCCCGGTGGCCAGGAAAGGTGAGCTCATCCTACAGTGCATGTGAATAAAAAAGGGCAAGTCAGAAAGAGAAAGAAAGGGAGCGATGTGGAGAAAGAGTAAGATACTGTACTTAGGAAAGGGAAGGAGTCCGGTAAAGGGATAGAGAGAGAGAGAGAGAGGGAGGGATGGAGGGAGAGATTCCTCTGAAAAATGAGGTGACAGAAAGCTTTTTACGTGCAGGAAGGGTGGCCAGGCAATTTTCAAATGTCTGAGACTTCTCATTTGCCGGGCTGCAAAGCCACTTTATACGGTGGCAAATGTTAAACTTGTTCTGGGCACATCAAGGTCCCCTTGGCCGCCTGCTTGTCTTTGCCTGGAATATAAATGTGGCTTGAGACGAGGGTACAGGGGAAAAATAGTTCAGACACCTTGTACACAAGAGTTTAAAAAGGCAGAATACCCCCAGGGTTCACATGAACAATAAAAAAGACAGTCTAAGCCGAAGCATACATTTATATTGATTTAGACGATGGAAAAATGTCTAAATGTAGGACACTCTGTGCTTTATGTTCAGTCTCAGTGCGCCATATGTATATTTTTGTATGGTTCAACACCTTAAGGCTGCAACTGATGAGTATTGTACAAATGAATTCTTTCAACAATTGTTTTTATCAGTAAATTAATTCTCAAATCTATGAAAAGGTAGAAAAAATGAAAAAGTTCCTGAAGTTCAAGGCAACATCATCAAATCGCTCTTTTTCAACCAAAAGTCCTAATTCTGACTTCTGGATGAAATAAAACAGAAAATGTGAGAATTTCAGCTTAACTCTAAGCTAGAACCAGTGAACGTTTGACATTTAAAGGTATACTTCACCCACAAAATGATCATCCCATGTTATGTTGAATTCATGAGGAAAACTTTTGTTTCACGTCACCACAATGAACGAAAAATCCAAAAATGGAGAAAATTCTTGACAAATTGGAGTAAAAGGGGAACTGCGTTTAACATCAGCAAAATTATATCAAAACATCCACATACAAACTCTAACCCAATTCAAGTCTCATTAATCCAGTCACATGCTCAGGACTTCCTAAACAAATGAATTTTCTCTAGAACCTGACTATTTAAAACACGTCCGCATAAACAGTCCCATGCACAGACAGGTACTGCACCTGGGCAAGTACGTCTATTTGAAAAGCAAAGTTCAAACATACATGCTTGCCCAGGTGCACGACTCATATGCAGAAGCATTTAAAATAGCATGGCATACAACTCAATGAATATAACTCAGGGTGCTTTCAAAACTAGAGTTGTCTTGCTTTGGTCAGAATCAGCAACTAATTTTGTTACAAATCTACATAATTGCCTAGAGTTGGTTTGTGTTCTCACGGCAGCATTTATAAGTGGACCAGATCAAATGCCTTGTGCGAAAAAGCTGCTCTTGATTGGTCAGAATTTCCATGTGGAAAAAATCCAGGAAGTAAAGCAAACGTTGAAGAAGAGAACACTTGCAAGATAAATGTGACACTTTCTAATGTCACAATGGAGGGACAACTACGCAGGTTGATTTTAGCGCTGCTCATTGTGGACTATATTGCTGTTGTTGTTCATTTTAGTCAAACCATACAGTTTGAAAACGAGGCGCGGCTCCAACTAGAAAACAATGTTTTGATGCATTGGATGTGCTGAATGTGCATATTAAGGCAGTACAGGAGGAGGTGCACATTAATAATCCTCCAGGACTGTAACATGCTCATGTTTAACCCAAACAATGTGTCATGTGACTGCAGTTGGTTCAGATCCAGGTCGGAACACGTTCTCACCACAAACGAACTGCACCAGAGATTGTTTGTAACGGGACCGAGACCACCTCTTCAAGAAGGTCTCGGTCCAGTTGTTTTGGTTCACAGCCAAGTGTGATTGCCATGTTCACATCTGCCCAAACGAGTTCGATTGGACCAAATCAACCAAAGCAGGTGTAAAAGCATCCCTGGCTTATTCTGCACGAGTTTGCTGATATATTTTGCTGTCCTGGTCCCCTATACTCCAATTCATTGAGAATTTTCTCTGTTTTTGGATTATTCGTTCACTGTGGGGCTTGACAGTAGAACAATTTCCTTAACATAACACGGGGTGTGTAACTGATATACAAATGATCATTTTGTGGGTGAAGTATTTCTTTAAAACATATTTTTTTAATGACTGAAATTGTCGCTCTTGCTTTCTTAATCAGAGCACATCAGGTTTTGTCTGAGAAAGAAAAACAATGCAGGACTTTAATTTAATGTAAGAATCATATAAACTGAAATAAGATAATGTAAAGACAGTAGAGAGAGAAATCCAGCTCACCCATGGGCGTTAAACAAAGACTGATACAATTACAAGGGGGCGTTATGACTGAGTTATATTGGTGCGGCCTCTGTTGTGGTCGTTTCTTAATCAATACCTTGCACACACAGTCAGCACACACACACAGCTTGTGTAAGACACACAATGAAGCATGAAGACATTACATAATGAAGCCTTCTGTGACCGCCCCTGGCCACTCGACACACGCCCCCTCCCCTCACCACCCAGCCACTCAAACATGTAGTGTTTACAGATGTACACATCTGTGGTGAAAGGATGTTATCAGTATATTACAGGAGGTCAGGACACATTTCACTGGGAAGACTGCCAGGTTCTCCCTCTCTACACTTCTCTAACACTCTTATTCTCTCTTCTCTACATTGTTTCTTTTCTTTGTTGCTCTGCTCCAGCCCATACGTCTCCGCATTTCCACTCTCTCTCACTTTGCTTCACTGTCTCCCTTCCTCTGTTTTTGTCTGTCGGCAGGATCCAAAGACGTATGGGATACCGTAAATCCTCAATGCAGGCTGCAGAGACTCCTCCGTTAATCAAAGTCAGTGGTGCAGAGACACTGAATCATGCAGGGGCAAAGGCCTAGGAGCCGGTTAGTAAACCTGCACTATCAACCCCGCACCAGATCCCCCATCAGAATAAATACAGTGGCAGCCTATAGATCAGCAGGATCGTATTGTATGTGTAGTGTCATGAGTTCACTCGAGCTCGGCTTTTGACCTGCAGCCACATGGGAATGTCATTGAGTACAGAGAAAGGCTGAGTCCAAATGAATGAATTAAAGCAAATTTGTGATTAAAAGAAACAAAATATGTTACGCTAAGATTTGTTTGACACATCTGAGTTGTTTTATGTAACAGTGAAGCAGCTGAACAGTTAATTGCAGTTACATTTGATCATTTTACATCTGTGATATTATGATACTGGAACATGACTAAGAATCTACAGCCATGCTAGCAGTGAGTCTATAGGCTGGTTGGTGCTTTGAGGTAAATGCTAAGGTGAGCATGCAAACATGGTCATAAAGACAATGTTTAAGCAGCTCTCAATATTCAGAGTATTAATACAGCAGCAAACAGCTATTTCCTGTTGTAAGATGCAGTGGAGTAATGGGGTCCATGAGCAGAGAGTGAAGTCATGCTACCTCCGTGTGTTTTATTACAAGCTTCTCTGTTCGTTGTTGCATGTAAGTTAGTGCATGTGAGTCCTGTGTGTGTATCCCACTGGCTAGCTAATCATCACCACAGTGCACTGCACTATTGTCTTTTCATGACAAGCAGCCAACGAGGTACTTTATTCAACTTTGTTGCTCATGTTCACACTGACTGCCATTTCTATATATAAATCTATTCTTGGCCTGGTTCCCTCTTATCTGTCTACATACATGTGCAGAAGGCAAAATCAATATGGCCTTCGCTCTCACAATATTCTACAAAATTGCTGGTTTCAAGGGTGAGAACAGAACTCGGCAAAAACGCTTTTAAATATGCTGCTCCCTCGTCCTGGAATTATTTACAGAAGGATCTGAAATTGGCAGAGCTGATAACTGTAGGGGAATTTAAGTTGATCTTATAGGATATATATATATGTATTTTGTTTCCTTGTCTGTCATGTTACACTTTGTATTGATGCATTCTCTGTTATGTTTATTTTTAAAAATAGTTTTAACGACATGACAAGAAGGTGATGCTTGAGAGAAATAGAAATGCCAGAATAAACGCCTGTTTTAGAGAACCAATCTGCGTCTGTGTTGTCGAGAAGAAAGCTACAATCACTGTTCGCGATGTTAGCACCATGTGTGATTAGCAGGTATGATGTTAAACATGTTCAACATCTTAGCTTAGCGTGTGTGAATGTGATAAAAAAGTACAAAGCACAAAGTACTGATAAGGAAGTCAAGTCATGTTTGTGTTATGTCAATCCATCCAATAATTGTCAAGACCTTTCACTACAAAACAAGAAAGGACAACCTGCTGTTGGTGCTAGTTAAAGGAGAAAGGAGAGAAAAGAGGCTCAGCTTTCAGGGAACATGAATGTCTGCAAAAAAAGAATTACAAAAATCCATCCTATAGTTGTCAAGAAATTTCAGTCTGAACCAAAGAGGTGGATCGACCGGCGGATATTGCCATTCCTAGAGCCATGCTGCTGGGATTATGTTTTTATCCTATAACACATGCAGGATGATTCATGATGGACTCATGAACCCAGAGCTGAAAGGTTAACAATCTATCACCGCTATCTCTGTGTGTGTCAAGTCACAGAGCAATCTTAAGGGAATATATCATGCATGAGCTAAAAACAGCAAATACTTCTTCCTGCTTCCTGCCACATTCCCTCCCTGTCTTCGTTCCTCCACCCCAGTCATCATGTCGTCCAGCTACATGGAGACATCAGACTAATTAACAAAGGGATGAAAGCTGCATGTGGTTGAGGGAACTCATCTAATCTCTCCTTGTAGTTTCCCACAAGTAAATTGAGAGGCAAGCTGGGAGACGAAGGAGGTAGGAGGCAGTGGAGGGTCAAAAAAAGAGTGGAAAGTTAGTGGAAAATCACAGAGGTATGAATTCAGTGATACCAATATATTACATCCAGTCAGTGCGAGTGTGTGTGTGTGTCTGACAGAGTTTTTTTTCCCTCCACTGTCCAATATCTCAGCTCTTCAAGTTCCAAATTCCATCCAATCCACTTATATTGCTCATTAAATCATCTCACAAACAGACTCCACACTGGGAAGCATATGCGTCTGCGGCCTCAGTGTCCTTAACACACACACGCAAACACACACAGACACACAACAAAAACCCAGTGGCGGGGGTAATCTGCTGCTTTGATGTGCAGTTAAATCAGCCTGCATCTCATCAAAATCACAGCGTCAGTGACTGCCAGAAACAGACATCCATCTGAGGCACCTAGGAGGACGCGCACACAAACGCACACATGCACGCACACACAAGCAAATCATCAAGTCACCAGGATGCAGACAGACAGATGGTGTGTTTGTATCATGTTCACGGGGGTGGGACGTATGTGTGAGTGCTAAATCTCATCCATCACTGAGGCCACCTGAGAGGGAGCCTCTGAGCCAGTGAGGACCCAGACAGACTGGACTGTGTCCACCTTTAGCGACTGGCTGACTGACAGCTAACGGCTAAACACTCTGGCTCCGACGACACAAGACAGGGAGACAAAAAAATCATGTTTCATTATCCTAGTCTGAGTCACAGGATGTAGCAGATTGTGCACATAAGGCTGCCACTGACACCTTTTTCAGCTGGATTCTGCACCTCTTCCACTATCTGCATAATATGGTTTTCAAAATCCATGTTGCTATGTGAAACAACAACAACAACAACCTTTGAGCTAACAACCAACATGCTGAAAATGGCAAGTTTTGTCAAAGATTTGGATCATACTGTAGGGCAGGTCAGCTTGTTTTCACTCCGACCTCATCACATCTGGGTGCGTTGTGACACTTCCGTTGTCACAAGAAATACACAGTTTGCCGACAGTCACTCTCAAAATAAACTCACTGTGTTGGTACAACACCGCAAGATTTTTTTTTTTCCTTTAACAATAAATGCACGTGGTTACATTTAGCGAACACACACATGGTTGGGTTTAGGACAAAATAATAGGGTTTGGTTTTACAATCATACGGGAAGCAAACACCAGCCTCTTGGGTGAAAGTCGATGGTTGCTGAACCCACCACTCCCACCCGCCCAACTCAGACTTGCACCCCCTTAATTTACGTTGTTATAATTATAATTATAATTATATAATCAGTAATAATTGAGAAGTTTACCATGTTAGCTTGCTAATTAGCACTAAACGCGGAGCACAACTGAGGCTGACAGGAATTCATTTGGGTATTTGGTCATAAATGACAGAAAATTTTATCTGATGGCGCGAAATTAAAGGTATGAGATCACCAAAGTTATTACAATTCATCCTGCAGGGGAATTTATGTGTGTACCAGATTTCATGACAATAAATCCAATAGTTGTTGAGACATTTCAATCATCACAACAAATATAAACCTTACGGTGGCACTATAGGAAAAGTCAGGGTATCATCAAAGCCAGAGGGATTCATTCTCCGGGGGCAGTGAGTGTCTGCACAAAAATTCATGGAAATCCACCCAGTAGTTCTCGAGATATTCAAGTTTGGAACAAAGCCATGGCCCAGCGAGCCGACAATGCAATCTGCTGTAAAAAGCCCATCCTAATTCCACAGCTCTGCTTTTAAAGAATCTATAATCTCAACTACACAATTCATATTGACTTGATCCTATTATAAATAGAATAAATGAGTGAATCGTGGGTAGCGAGATGTGACTGAAGGATTTCAGGGCTGGAAAGGTAGAGTGAAGGTAATCTCAGTCTATAAATGGAGCTAAGGAGGAGAGCACTGATTTAACAGGTAGAGAGACTGACAAAGAGCGGGAAGAGTGATGGTGCGATGTGTGATTAGACGTTGACAATGCATCAGCTCTCACAAAAAATACCAGATTGTAGATATGGGGGAATGGCATGGAAAGAAACTGGAATTTGGAGAGAGAAATATGCCAGAAAAAAAAGAGGTTTTAAAACTGATGAGAGACAGAGACAAGATGAGGAGCGTCAAAGTACAATGAATAAATTGAGCAGAAATTGGAATTGGAGCACACTGCGGCCAGAGAAAAGAAAACCTGATTTTGACAGAGGGGAGACGGAGAGTGTGAGAAACGAAACAGCGTGGAGGAGAAAGACACTGCGCTGTGATAACCATGCGGGAAAGAGAATCGAAGTGTGAGAATGAAAGAGGAAGAAATCAAACGCTCAAAGCACCGAGAAAAGAAACGCCGGCGGGAGAGGGGGGTGAATAGAACGCAAGCATGCTGATAGTGGCAGTAGCTTCAGTGTGCTCTGTGCTTTATAAATATTCACACTTAAACTGGCTAATGAGTCATGAAAGTCTGCAGATGTTTCCAGTATCCTGTTAAGGGCAGCAACACAGAGAGACTGTTGCTAAAGTGTAAATAAAGAAGGTAAGGAAGGTGTGAGATGCTGCCGGAGTGCAGCGGTGGGAGATGCAGAGAAGAGGAACGACTGCAGGGAGAGTTAACACACCTCGGTGAGAAAGAAGATAACAGGAGATATTGAGGAAAGGGAAAGAGTGATAGAGAGCAAGAGAGGCTGTCAGGAGCTTGATGGTGCAGCCCGGCTATTTCCAGCTTTATTACTAAGCGCTGTGGTCCGGTCACAGTCGGAGCACGATTCCCTGGTCTGAGATGGAGACAGACTGGGATCCCCTGGGTATATCGATTCTCAGGCTTGCTCATTTGGGAGAATCAGAATTGATGAGACCTGCCCAGGGCTAAGGTTTATTTACTTATTCATCTGGTTCCTGCTCTGGCCCTGGCCCTATCTGTCTGAGAATATGGGGCTACCTGCTGGGGCCAGCAGCTCAACAATGTCCAGGCATGACAACTAATTTGAAGACATGTATGTGTGTGTGTGTGTGTGTGTGTGTGTTTGTGTATGAGAGACAGTGTTAGAGAAAGAGGCAGAGATACTGAGCATGCAGCAGACCACCTGCACCGTGCACATGCACCATAAATCAAGATGAGGCAGCCTACAGAAACTGACATCTCACAGAGGAGCGTAGTTTCATTTGAGGTGTACTTGATTGCTAGTTTAAGGCTGTTTTTGCAATGTGATTATGAGTCAGTCAGACCAGAGGGGTCAATTTAAAACAAGCTATGTGCTTCACTCCCAGCTGAGCGTTTACAGTCTTTAAATTGCACCCTGTCATCATTTTGGTTCTTAATAGACAACTGAGATTCCCAGAGGCTTCTTCTCACTTCAACACTTTCTCTATCTCAGTACACTTTATGCAGGCTACTGGAAGCGATCAAGCCCCTCTTTGAAGCCAGTTTTACATAGTGGCTTAACGTGTAATTTCAACTTTTGTCCGTCACGTGATGCCACGGGGCGAAAGAGACAACTGTAAGTTAGTGGATACATTTCTTTGAGCATCACAACTCCAGTTAATGAAATCATTTTTATCCCCTTTGTTGGCTCCCTCACTCTGTGACCTCCAGCATGCACTGGGGCGGTTTGCAGCAGAGTGTAAAGCAGTCAGGAAGAGAGTAAGCACCTCCAAGTCTGCGACCATGGGTTTCTCTGCTGGAAAATGGTGGATTGTCCCTTGTGTGTTGGGAGAGTTACTGCCCCAAGCAAAACAGTTCAAGTATCTCAGGGTCTCACATGTGAAGGTAAAAAGGAGCGAGATGGACAGGGAATTTGGTGGTGTGTCAGCAGTGATGCAAGCGTTGCACCGGACCATTGTGGTAAAGAGGGAGTTGAGCCAGAGGGCAAAGCTCTGGATTTACTGGTCCATCTAACTTCTGACCCCATCTATGGCCATGAGCTTTGGGTGGTGTCCGAAGGAATGAGTTCACGGATACTACTCTTTTGTAGGGTGGTTTGACCATCTGATCAGGATGCCCTCGGGCGCATCCTGATCAAGGTGTTCCACAAATGTCCAACTGGTAGAAGGCCCTGGGGCAGACCAAGAACACACTGGAGGGATTTTATATGTCATGTGGCCTGGGAACGCCTCAGGATCCCCCAGGAAGATCTGGATAGTGTTCAGGATGTCAGGGATGTCTTGAGTACCTTGCTCAGCCTGCTGGCCCCATGACACAGCCCAGAATAAACGGATGAAAATGGATGGATCGATGGATGGACAAACCAGAAGTCAGCAGCAGGACTACCGTAAGTCTTCACTTGGCACCCATGCAGGATCTGTGTAAGTTCATACCACGGAAATCAAGCTTTTTTGGCTTTATGTGCCACAGAGTGCTCAAATAAGAATGTAGCGGTAACAGAGTACTACTTATTTTTTTGAATTTATAAATTATTCTCTGTTAATATCAGCAGAGTGAGGCCCATGGAAACAGCTGTTGCAGAGTGTCATGTGCAGTTCAAGCATCCCCTACGTCACCTAATGTTACCCCTACATGGGACAAACAGGCATGAAAGGAATATATTTAATCCAGCCGGAGCGAAATGATCGGATTAAGTGTTTACACGGTTATTAGGCGCTAATATTTTCCTATTGAATGGATGATCAAGGGTTTACACCTCCCTCCCCCCTCAATCTGATGTAAAATTCTCTCCAACTGGGCCAGATTGAGCCATTCCCTTCAGATTGAGGTGGTTACCTGACGCAGTTATTCCTGTTGGCCTTTTATTCGGATTACTAGTGATCCAAAGTGTATAAAAGCCTAAGTGTGGTAACAACAATTCACCATTTTACAGGGGATTATATGCCAGACTATTACTCAGCTGGGAACAGTAAGGAAGTTGTAGATTTTACACTTTGGGTTTTGTATGGATTAAACAAACGAGATACAACGTGTTAATTAGTGAGCTTTACAGGAACTGGTAGGTGGGTTTTAAGCCAGGCTATTGCTGTTTCTCCCTATTTCAGTCTTCATGCTATACCGTCTTAATGTACAGACATCAAAGTGGCATCAGTCTTCTCCTTTAACTCTCTGCCAGGAAGCGAATAAGTGCATTTCCCAAAATGTCAAACCATTGCTTCAAGCTTCCGCCTTTATCTGGTAACTAGAAAGGCAAATAAACCGTAGCCCCCATTCAAAGTAAACAACTGTTTCTAAGCATCTTGTGTAAAAGGTTTTCCTTCAATGAAATTCCTCATATCTCGCAGCCAGACAGTGTGTTTCCCCGCTACTTG
The DNA here is from genome assembly GCA_026686955.1 of Epinephelus cyanopodus. Lineage (NCBI taxonomy): Eukaryota > Metazoa > Chordata > Actinopteri > Perciformes > Serranidae > Epinephelus > Epinephelus cyanopodus. The sequence continues at coordinate 11,071,795 of CM048920.1, forward strand.
CTATCTCTCTCTCAGCCCTCCCAATCCTCCCCTCCCCTCGTCGCCGCCCCAATCTTGTAAGCTACACAGACTGCCTGATAATTGGATTTGAACAGACAGTTCAAACGGTGCCATGACATAATTAGCGACAAACCTCGGAATCAATCTCAGGCATGGCGATCATGTCTCTGGTCTGGCAGGACTCAATGGGGGGAAAAAATATGCATGATATCGGTTTTACGCAGGTTGAAGCTTTCCGTGACACCTGAAGCACGTGTGGATGTGACGAACGCGTAACGTGACGAATCGCTAAGCATCCCTTAGTGCGGATCAGTGAGTTGATGCATGCGTGTTCATGAATGTGCGTGGAAGTTTGTGTGCATCCATGTGCATTCAATTTATATTTGTTGTCTGATCGACACAAATATGTGTGTGTGTGTGTGTGTAGGCAGTGATGAGAAGCCCTTGGAGTGTGAACCAGATGTAGCAGAGCATCGATACACCCCCCTTCCCCCATCCCTTGAGACAGGAACAAAGAGGCCAGACTACATCAGGCAGGCCTTTGATCAGCTCGGCTCTAACGTGTTCCTATCAGTAATTGACAGCCCTCGGATCGCGGATGCTTCCACTGCAACATGCGCACATGAAAAGTCTCCACATGCTCCGATTATTCATATGGCCTTTGTGCTGCATGTAAACAACAGGCAGTTGCTCGCAATGTGTCCAAGTGGCTCTCATTTTAAGACATTTGGGCAGGCTGTGCAGCGCTACACACTCCTCTCTCTGCACAATCTCTCATGTGGCCCTATCACCCGAGTTAATGTAATGAAACAGATTAGTACCTGCGGCCTAACACTTGACCAGGGAAAATTAGAGCCAGCCATAAAGTGCTTATTCATCTCCGCTGAATCCACCTTCAGAAGTAAAGTCAGGGAAAAAATGAAGGGGCCCCAGCCTGAATGTAAAGTAATAAAGTGATTAAGTTTCTACTGCTGCTTTATTGGAAGCAAATCAACCTGCTTTACAGTGGAGAACGGTGTTGGCAGCCTGTAAATTTGATCACGTTTATTATATTATTATTACTCCTGCTCAAGAGAAGAAGAAGCAGAGAAGGGCTTTATAGTTACTTCTCTGTGAGCTGACTAAATGAGAATGATTCCACCAGCGCAGAGCTAAACCAATTCACTCAGAAACGCTGTTTCTTCTTGATGAGTCAACAGTGTTGATGTGTTTTCACAATAACACTTCACACCGTATGAACACACACACACACACACACAGGTCCCAGAGAGATGTGCACAGCTGCTGAGTTCCTAATTTATAACAACTTAAACCCAACAAATAAAAAAGAAACCTACCTGTGTTAATTGTGCATTACAGTCACTCATTGTTAATTCAGCTTTATGACAAGCCGCCGTTTACACTGAAATGTAACTTGTTCTTCTAATCTTGTTTGATAAAAGCTTAATTGTCCTTATTGTTGTTCCACAGCATTGGTGCTGGAGTGCGGCGCTATTAGCCCGTCATATATCAAGCCCTCAGTGTCATGTGTAATGGCTAAGTGTTTTGAACCAACTCGCTCGTGGCAGCATGAATCTTCCTGAAGGCTGGTGATTATTAATGACAGTGGCAGTGCAGAGCAGCCACCTTCAATCACACTGCAGGTAAATCCTGCAACAAAGACGGTGGCAGGGAAGAGCCTTTTTAATTCCTTTTCGCCGGGAATTAATCAGCCGCGTTTCTAATTTCTCACCCGACCGATGTTAATGCCTTTCCTGTGTGATACTCTAAATAAGAGATTAGACGCCACATGCGCACGCACGCTCAAACACACGCATGCCATTGAACTGATGACAAATGAGGAAGCATTTGAATATCAGAGAGAAAGGAGTGTTGTGCGTGCCAACGTAACCTCCTCCAGCCTGTACAGTAATTACTCAGTGCTGGAACACAAGAGGGAAACACAGCCGGGGTTTATGAAGCATCAGAGGAGGCAGGCTTGAAGACAATGAGCACAGGTGAAGGAGCTCGAGGAAGGAAGGGAAGGCGGAGTAGGAAACGGAAGGAGTGGAGCAGAAGAGAAGTTAAGAAAAGTTGGGCATGATTTAGGAGAGGCAGCGCGTAAAGTTAACACCATCATTCTCCTCTTTATCGGGCCAACCTGATGCGACAGAGATGCAGGGCAGTTTCCTCGGACCATCTGTTACATGCAAACCCAATTGGATACAACAGCCATAGACGGAGAGCCCTGGAGAAGCCAATTTCTCTGGATGACGCCTAGTTATTGGGCTGTTTAAATTAGCCATTCCGCTCCTTCCATCTCTATCTGGATTACTTCTCCTAAATATCTCGGACGCATTACGCCCAAAGCACACCAAGCAGCGGCGAGGTGCGGCCTATGTTGAGCTGGCGAGCTGCAACCATGCAGCCAAACCAGAGGTTGGGGATAGTTAAACTTTTAGCAGTGAAATGTGGTGGTAAACCCTTTATTCCTCTTTACCTTTATTTCTCCTATTCTTCTCTTCATTTCTCCCTTTCAGAGTAAATTTACTGTTCACCCATCATTTAACATCTTTCAACATCTAAACAACAAAATAGTTTTCATGTCATTTCCTTCCAGAATGTGACCCATATGGTCATTTCTGATCCAAAGTCAGACACTTTGTCTGCCTGCATATCCACAACAACCTCCTCACGAAGTTCTGCGGTAGTCTGGCAGAAGACAACCATTAATTACATGATCACACAGTGTGTTGTCACCTGTCAGGAAAAGTAAACAAAGTGATTTGAAGCGTGTGAACAAACAAATGCTGTTGTTCTTTTTTCTGCTGAGAGCAGGCGTTGTTCATTAAAGGTTTACCATGCACGATTTTCCTAAAAACAAAAACAAACAATGTACGGACTCATACAAGGGGAATCTCTCTCAATTATCAGTTACGATCACAGACTGTATACAAAAATGGACGTAGCTACCGTGACATCACCCATTGGTTTGTAGCCTCAAGTTCGGCATTTCAGCAATCACCATCTTGGTTTTTTCAGAGCCATTAGTGACCACATTTGGAAGAGAGGGGGAGCTGTGGAAGAGCGAGGGTGGATCTGACTCACAGCCATTAGCAACAACTTGCAGGCAGCCTGTCAATCAAGTGGCCCTGGGGGTGTAACAACGGGTGCTGGCGATTAGCAGCATATCAGGCCGATATGAAAGGACAACTTTTTTCGTCCGACACCGGAAGTCACTGACCAAGTGCCAGATTTAGACTTCAGAGTGAGACTGGGTTTGTTCCAGACGTTCCTGGGCACACATACGAGGTTGAGACTTTATAAAAAGGTAACAACCAGGTGCCGGACCTTCAGTAGCACAAATCCAAGTGGAAGCTGCAAGATTCGCGGACACAGAGCCAAAAAAATTCAAATTTAGCGAGGCAAAATGCAAAGCAAACAAAACTTGGGTTTCACTTTTATTTTAGCCTTTAATGGATGCCAGCTGTTTAAGAAAGGCTCCTCCCCAGACTCCAGCTGTTTACTATGCAGTTCTTAAAAATTAGAGCTGAACACAATTTATGACACACTGGATTTTATGACTGGAAGTAAATCTTTTATAAACTAAATTTATATTCAGTTCCATTAATGGCACTATTGTGAAAATCACTGTGCACATTTATTTAGGGCTGCCCCTAACTAAGAATTTTCCTACTCAACCAATGGTCGTCACTTCAGGCCATTAGTCGACTAGTCACCCGCATGCTTCTGATATTAATGTAATTATTAAATGATATATTGTGGGCGGGGCAACACAATGGTTTAAATCATTAACACAGGCCTATATTTTATCTACAAGTGCACGTCACACACTGAGCGGGCCGCCTGTTAATGACGCTGTCGGCTAATGGCCATGTAGCTACTTCGTCATGTCTGTAGTCGACCAATGAAGATGAGTTTACATATCACCTTGGGTTCGTCCTTCACCTTCTCAAAATGATCCCACACTTTGGATTTCCTGCCCGACATGTTATTAATTAGCCTGTGAAATAACCGCAGGTACCAGCCCTGGAAATTAATGTGACTCCCGTCTGACTGCTGAGTTTCACATTTGTTCGTTTGTTTTCTTGCGACTAAGCCACCAATGAAATCTTGCCAGCTTAAGACCTTTCTGGTTGACCAACATTTGGTCGACTGTTAGGAGGCTGCCCTACATTTATTACAGTCACAGTACCTTTCGGTATGACACTTTGCCTAATTTGTATCATATGCAGTTCTACTAGTTTCTGCTGTTCTATGTCTTTATCATGACTATATTTTTCATCCGCATCTCTCTCCGTCTTTCTCTGTCACGTCTCTCTCTCTCTCTCTCTCCATCCAATTTCCAGCCTGGTTCCTCCTTCTCTGTGGGAGCACTGATGAGTGCCTTGGCAGAAGTAGAACCAATGAAGGTCTCACTCCAGGGGCCTGTCAGACTTCTCTTCAAGGGCCACACACATACACACACACACACACACACACACACCGTCATACCTCCCACACCTTCATACTACACTGAGAACGAACAGGCTGCGTGATGAATTAAAATTGCCTCCTTACAGTACCATTACTTATTTCGTGAGCACAATTAAATTTGACTCATTGTTAGTTTATGTTCTGTTTAAAACAAGCTGGTCGATACTTCCTGCCCTCCCTCCTCTCTCCCTCTCCTCGCGACTCTCAGAGACCCCGCAGGTGTCAGCACTCGCTTCCAACTCAACACCTAATGACTAAATTGGAGCAATTAATTACCCTGATCGGTGATGTTAACCTCCACCTCACCCACCTGGACTCATGGCGGTGCAAACAAACCCTCCGATTCATACTGTAGTCTCTTACCCTGGCTGCTATTCATCCTCGATACTGCAGCAGTCTTATTTAAAATTAATGAAAATTACCTTGAATCACAGAAACGGAAAGAGAGTATACTGTGTATAAAGTGTTCAGGTATGGGTCTGGCATTGAGATAGAGATGAAACAATAAAGTATGATTGCATGATTGCACAAAACTGGATCAACCTTGAATTTTATAGGCTACAATAACGTCTCCTTTCCTCTCCTCTGCTCTCCTCTCCCCCTGACCTCTCTGCTGGCTCATTTCCCTTCATCTCTCGTGCACCTGCAGCAGTTTGTCAGGCTGCTTTGGCTAATTACACATCTCATCACAACCACACACAGCCAGAGGCTCTCAGCAGTCCTCGTGCATTACCACTGTAGTGGGACTTTGCAGGCATGATCTGCGATTCTGACGGAGGAGTCATGCATCGAGTAAGAGGTCCTGATACAACAACTGAGGCAAATTACACACATGGTCTGTAATTACCTCCAGGAAAAAAAAAACTGCTTGTCATGGTTCATAAGAAATGATGGGTTAAATATCGGGGTGATATTTTTGAATGTATGATTATCTGGGAAGCCTGCTCTCTTACTGGGCTAATACCTGGCAACCTGCCTTTGTCCATCAAGCCCTGATGGATGCTGTCCTGTCGGTGCAGCCAACTGTTCAAGCAATGGCTGTCTCTCATCCCTTCACTCCCCGCCTCTCCCCAGATGCAGCGCTGGCAGCCCAGGGACACATTCTAATGTTCAATTGATATTTGAAAAATGGTTACGGAGATTTTAAGTCATTCAGGTAACAGAGTATCTACTTTGGATGACTGGTCAAATATCTTTAAGGTCCAAACAGCAAGTTCAGCTGCTTTTGAATTTGCATTTTTCAAAATTTCTAAAAATGTTTCTCTCCGGTTTTCTGCCTCTCTCTGCTCTTACTGCCTCACCGTTTGGGGGAATGACGGCAGGTGAATTGGCTGGAGTGAAAAAAAGGAACTCAAAGGGAGAGGCAAAGCCCAAAGGAGTGAAGGATGCATTGAACGGAGGAAAAAAAAAAAAGAAATCACAGAGAAGGGGGACATATTTTCCAGCCTGTGGTGTGGGTAATGCGTTCCTGATGGCAGTTCAATCTCAGTGCCGTCTGCAGACTCTTCACGCACAATAACTTGAAGAGAAAGTGGCACGATTGGCTCACAACATATCATAACGGCGTAACAGTTGACAGAAAGAGAGAGGGAGCAGTTTGACTTGCTGTCAATGTCCGACCCAGTCGCTAGAAAAAAAAAATGTTTGCATTGTGCATTTCTGCAAACCACAGATACGTTACATTTGAATGTCATTATGTGGTGGATGCGATGAAACTTTTTGTGCGAACACCACTTGCTTATCATTAGGAAAAGATCATATTTTGGCTTAAAACACCTGGTTTTGGGGGGCACAGTCCTGGCAGACAGAGCAGAGATGGCTCACTAAAAAACAACCGCTTTTTGTGGTGCTATCCCTGCTGAAAAAAAAGATTGGCCACTACAGAACACCTTCAAGTGCAGCCTAAAAAGCCACTGGAAAACACTGACAGGTCACTACAAAACACCCATGTCCGGAGCCTGAAAAGCTTCTGGTAACACAGGAAAGTCTTGCTACAACACAACCGCTTTTGTTGTTTGTTAGTCTCAAACAATGGTCTGCATCTTGGCAGGTGTCTTGCCTCGGTGTCACGCCACCCACCATCCCCTCCGCCTCTTAATGACAAAGTCTGATTATATACTGCATCACTTTAGAAGCGTGTGCTACATAGGAAACTTGCAAATATAGGGTATGTATGGATTGCTGAAAATTACAATCCGAACATTTTCTTCTGAGAAATGGGCTGCTAAGTGTCACAATCTTTAGAGACACCAGTGGACGTAGAAAGAAGGAAGTCACCAGGACTGTGCAATATATTTAAAGATTAATTCAACATTTTAGGAAAGACACTTATTTGCTTTGTGGCTGAGAGTTCAATGAAAAGATTTATAGCACTTCCAAGTCTGTCCATTACAGTAAATACTCTCTATTCTCTATTTATTTAGCTCTGTGAGAAAGAGAGGCCTTTATTTGGACTTTGTATCAGAGAGACTTCTATTCCTAATTTCACCTGCTTAAAAATTAATTCAAAGTTAAAACTTCCTCCATGTTCCCTGTTGTCTTGATAAATTCTGTATTATGTACATTTCCACAGCAATAATCCCATCAGTAAAATAACAGACGACAGAAATGCAGTTTTCATTCGCAAATGAACTGTAGTCCTTTCACATTTTCCTTTTTTCAGGTGCAGGCAATGACTTTAACACGCCCTACATATTTTTCACATTAAAAGTTCATTATTGGTAGGCTTTTAATCTGAAAAATCACAGGAAGTTAGTTGTATTGACAGCAGTTTAACATTGGTTGAGAGAATGGAAAACTTGGAATAAATCGGTAAAGGAAACCACCACACTGTAAACTCTCTAACCTATGGACAGAGCAAGGCTAGCTGTTTCTCTCTGTTGCCAGACGTTAAAGGGACAGTTCACCCCAAAATCAGAAATACGTATTTTTCCTCTTACCTGTAATGCTATTCATCATCTGTTTTGATACGAGTTGCTGAGTGTTGGTGATATAAGCCACAGAAATGTCTGCCTTCTCTCCAATATAATGGAACTAGATGGCACTCGGCTTGTGGTGCTCAAAGTGCCAAAAAATAAATTTGAAAAACTCAACATCGATGTGTCTTTTTTTTAAGATATTTTTTGGGGCATTTTTAGCCTTTATTTGACAGGACAGACAAGCGTGAAGGGGGGAGAGAGAGGGAGTGACACGCAGCAAAGGGCCACAGGCTGGAGTTGAACCCGGGCCGCTGTGGCAACAGCCTTGTATATGGGGCGCCTGCTCTATCACTAAGCCACCAACGCGCCAACATCGATGTGTCTTTCCAAAAATCATGACCCGGTTACAAAAAAAAAAAATCCACGACCTTGTTGTGAGCAATTTGATGTCAAGTATTTTCTTTCTACCAAACTACACCCAACAACCATATCACTGCGCAAAAGGACATGCGTTACAGCTCAGCCGAGGAGGACACCATTAACGTTTACATCCCACATCATCAGGAGTTCTAATCCATGAGTAGATGCACTCTTCCCTCTGTATGGGGATATGGCTGGCGGGTGTAAGAAAATAGTTCCTACATGAAACTGCTCACAACAACTGTGGATTATCTTGAGTAACCAGGTCATGATATCTCCAACACTAGACAACTTACACTGAAAACAATCTAGATTGGTTAATAGCACTACGGGCAAGAGGGAAAATATATGTTTTTGATTTGGGGGTGGACTGTCCCTTTAAGTTAAGCTAAGACAACTAGCTGCAGAAGACAGATACAGCTGCTGAGCCGTATCTGTCTTCTCATCTAACTCCCAAATTCCCAAAAAGTTGGAATATTCCTTTAGGCATTTCACATAAAGCAGATAATGTAATTATCAGCTCTGGACTCAGGAGTCTTTCAGGAGTTACTTAACTTTATTCCTCCCTAACTCCCTGACCACAACCTGCCTGGCAACATTCTTTTATCTTCCAAATTGTGACTTTATAATAATAAAAAGACGGTCTAGATATGGACTGGACATTTTCTACCCAAGAATATGTTTCCCCTCATCCATTGTGACAGCTACAAGACCACAGAAGAATACCTGCTATCACCTGACAAGAGAAGAAGAGAAGGTACAGTAGCTGCGTGTGCCATGGGGCTAGAAAATACTACTTCTTCTCTTAGGCGTACACGGTGGAAAAAGGGTGTCAGCGGGGGTGCAAAGTGTTTTGTTGCAGTGTGTCCTCACAAAATATTACAGTTGGCTCTCTTGACGTACTTGGTACGGCATCAGTGGATTTGAGACTTGGGAAAAGGAAGGGAGAGGGGACAGATGGGACTGGGGGTTATGGATATTTTCCTGGTGCTATTGTTACACAACCCTCTTTTATTGTGTAATATTTGTAAGAAATAAAGGCTTTTGTTTGTAATGTCTTGTTAATGTTATGTTACAGACTCCCCTGCGGCGTGAAAGAGACTCAAACAAAGAAACAAGAAGCACTGAGACAAAAGCTTAAAAGCATAAGGTTCCCATGTTAACGCTACAAGCTCCTTACATGCTCTTTTTTTTTTTTTTTTTTTTTTTACATAGGCACTGTATAATTAATGACAACCAACATGAAAGCCCAGGCTGCTTCCACATAATGAGTCACAGAGGAAGCTAGTTGCAAACCGAGGCTAGATCCAGACCGAGAGATTTAAATGTTACCTAAGGGAGAGAAAAAAAACTCCAGCGAGGCCACAGAGTGAGCGAAGCCACAAAGGGCACAGAGGCATAGGTAGAATTGTTGTCTGTTTTTAAAGCGCTGATGAAAGACCTTCAGTGGTAGATATATATTGGATTTTAATGATTTAGCCAACAGCCCAACACAATAAAGGCTTTTTATCATCTATTATTTGCTCTGCTGAGAAGGTGATTGGCTGTAATCTGACGTCCCTCCAGGACCTGCACGCCTACAGGACCCTGAGGCAGCCTGGAGAGATCATGGCCGACCCCTCCCGCCCTGGACACAAATTCTTTGAAACTCTCCCCTCTGGCAGGAGGCTGAGGTCCATCAGGACCAAGACCTCATGCCTCAAAAACCGTTTCTTCCCAACAGCAGTGGGCCTCATCAACAAAGCCTGTGACCCCCACTGACACGGTCTCTGATCCCCCCATAGACACTGTATATGCGTTAGATTAATACACATCTTGGACTGTTATCTCTGTACATTGCATGCATTCTCTGTAGAGCCATATTGTACATATTTGTTATGTTATACAATCCCTCCGGGCTGTTTGTGAGATTGTTGCCGCCTGAAATACCTAATGCAAATTGCATGTTATGATGTTTATAAGTGCTTTTGCAATAAAATGGCCAGGGCAAGTAAAAATTGCAAGATAGTTGTTATGCTGTCACGGATTTAGTCTATAATTATAAGCAGTCGGTGTTTCCCACAAATTATGAATGTATTTGTGATGGTGGGAGGGGTTGGGGCACCAAATTGTCTGCTGCCATTTGACACATCGCTGTTCTCTAGGATTTCACAAGCTGTTTTTGGGATTGTTGCGCCCTGAAACGCCTGATGCAAAATGCATGTTACAATGCAATGAAAAGACAGGGGTGTGTAAAAATGACATAGATAGCAGTTATGTTGTCGCCGATTTGGAGCCTGTAATTATGAGCCCACAAATTTAGAATCTATTTGTGATAGTAGGGGAGGTTGGGGGGGCAGCAACAGCAAATCGTTTGCTGCGGTTTGATGCAGCGATGAAGAACTATCTTCTTGAGCTGCTCTGCTGCTGCTCTCTCTGCTTGGTTAGCACAAAACAAAACATGATCTAATCCTTACTCGTCATATTTTGCAGCTTGGGCTAAAGACTCACAGCTGCAGGTGACATCCAACACCGAGCTGTTACTCTCACACCGGCACCAAGACGGCTCAACTTTGTTGTTTAACACTGGGGATTAGCGAACACACCATTATCTGTATCTGTACATGTGCAACCAAGTAAATTATGTCCATATCCATGCTCTAAAGGGGCGTGGATTTAGCAAGAGGTGGATAGAATTTCGATAGGAAGTTTGCACTTTAAGCCTGAAATTGATATGAGTCAATCAGAAGTTGCTTTAGTAATTATTCATTGGAAAGCTATTTACAGAGCAGCCCCTGAGCTGAACTTGAGAACATCCTAATCACAAGAATGCTGGAGCATTTTTAACAACTGTTTTTTAATAAAGTTGCTATTGTTTATTAGCTTTAGATTTAAGTTTCTGAGTAAGATAACTATTTAAAGAACAAAATATCAACATAAACTTGAATGAATAAACTTCAACACAAGCATGCAGTACCTACAAAATAAAAGTATGACTTAGAGTTCTCATATAACTTATTTTTGCTTGTGTGATGCTTTTCTGCACAATAAAACGCAATGTTTATTAATCATTAGGTGTGTATGTGTGTGTGATAGAGAGAGAGAAACAGATGGCGGGAGAGAGGGAAGGAGTGCAGACAATCTGTGTTTGTGTGTGTGTTCCTTTGTTTGTGTGTTAATGTGGGGTCAAGTGGTTAAATCGTTACTTTTGTTTTATTTTTGTTCTTTAAATGAACTGATGGTGTAAAGAAGGGTGAAATACGTTAATAACCACCTGGTAACATTAGCCTTGTGATGCTAACAGTTAGCAGCTGTCACTGTGTGTGTGTGACGCTGTCCCAGGCAAAGAGCTCTGGTCCTGCAGTCTCATGATAAACAGAGAGGGGCTGACTGAAACTGCTGCGTGTTGCATGATGCTACAATAAAATGAGATTTTACCAGTTTTAAATTTTAAAGCCACATCTGCAGTAAAGTTGCACTGATTGGACAAAATTGTGAGGTCCTGCAGAATTCACATGGATTGGCTGAATGTGTGATCCCTGAAACTATTTTTTAAGTATTTTTTTAGTATCCTTTTCATATCTTTATTTTAATGTTTCTTCGCTGCATCTATGTATTTGATTGTTGCAGTACGTTGCCTTTATTTTTAGTTCCTCTTAATGTTTATTCTATGTTTAATGCCTGTACCAAACACCACAGCAAATTCCTTGAAATTGTAAACCTACTAGGTAATAATTCTTATTGTGATTTTTCATATTTCCTTCCTTGTTGAAATATTTATTCTTATATTTTGGAGTGTCTGGACTGCCTTCCTGTTTATCCGGGTTTTTTTTCCACGTTGTCGAAAAGCACCCGACACACTTTTTTGATCTACACTTGATTAAACAGAGCAACCAGGCGTCTCTTTTTCCCAGTTTTAAGAATTCATTATCTTCGTCGCTACAAGCTCATCAAAGACGAGAGCCTGACCATTAACTCCATGAATGATTCCAACTTTTTTTTTATGTTCAAGCAATCTGCCTATTTTTTTGTTTTGTTAGGGTTTTTTTTTTACCAGACCCCTACAGTTACATTGTTGTTCTCGTAAGGGTGCCTCCTTTCTGAAGTAAGAAGCATCGGCAAAACTAATTTAACTCATCAAACAATGTTTACTGGGAGAGGGAAAAAAAAACAAACACCTGGCGCTAATTCAAAAATGCACTTCCATGCAGAGGCTGAGCCGAGTGACGGGGGGCCGGAGGGAGCTTTGTTAAGTAAATGATGAGCCGGAGGGTTTAATTGAAAGGAATGGAAAAGGGAGGGAAATATGGAGTTGTGGATAAATGGATGAGTGGAGGGTTGATGTAGCACGGAGAAGTGAAAGAACATAAAACATCTGTTAACTGAGGAAGACGTGCTGACGGAGGATGTTGGCACAACAAAGAGATATCTTGCATTCCTCTAAAGAAAGACGTGAGCAAGATGCTTTGTAGGTAGATGCAAGCTCTATTCAGGCTGACCCATTAGCAGAGCAGATTTCTCCCAGCACCAGATGTATTTTATTCCCTTTCTTGTCTGTATCTGTGTGAAAATGCAGTCGAAATTGCAGATTGATTGGGCGCCCTCGTGGAGACCTTTGTTGCATATCAAACCCTCTTAGTAGCTCTCGATTGTATGAGGGAAAAAATTGACCAAAAATACAAAAACAAGAAATGAGAGATTGTGATATCTGTCACAAATGGGCAGTGATGTTCCACTGACATTTGTCTAAACCCCACAATTAACTGCAACAAGAAAAACCTAAATCATACAGTGATTAACACTGTATGTGACACTGTGTATCCAATTAAATATCCCTCTCTCCTCTCAACTTCTTACAGTAAACACACACTGTATTCCACCTCATTAATACCGTGCAACAAAGCTTTCAACCCAATCACCAGAAAAATGGTGGCACTGGTGGCAAATGACAGGCACAAAAACAACTTGGTTATGGTTAGGGAAGTATTTGGGACCGGTTGGACGAAACACCCTAAGTATGACCCATAGGGCTTAATTTCTCCTTAACCGAGGGACTTACACGTTTGCACAGAACCCCCATGACGTTAACCCCATTAACTTGATGTTGTTTGCTTATACTCAGGCTTGTCATGCCTGTTATCATCTCACAAAGTTGGCTTTTAGTTAGACAGAGAAAAAAGAGGAAGGCAGAGGAAAAGCCACAGAAAGCACAAACTACAAAGTAAATCTGATCCCCAAATACCAGAACAAAAATTAATTCTTGTGGTAAAATTTGTAGTCAAAACACTCGCAAAACATTCTATCAACATAAACTCCCTCAAGGTCCCTTAAGTTTCTTTTTACCTGGCTTTGATTGCAAGGTTTTTTGTGCAAAGGTCTACGGATTCTTTAAATAAGACCAAGACGAGGAGAAAACCATAAGCAAGTCAACATTTTAAGGAGACCCTAAGGAGAAGACTTAAGGGTGATTTGTGCAATCGGCCCCAAGTTTTGATTCAAAATATCCAGTTTTAGGGCACAATACCAAAAGCAGTGGTGAAAAACAAACAGTTTTCATACCATTAGACCAACAGGAAATGCAACAATGTCTCTGTAGAAAAACATCACTTGTCATGGCGCTATTCCCACTGGAAAAACAGAGACTAAAAACCACCAATGTCTGGGACTTAATAAGCCCCTGGAAACACAGCAATGACTCACTAAAAAATATTTTTGTTTTTTGGTCTCAAACAATGGTTTCCAGTAGTCTGCAGCTTGGCAGGCATCTCGCCTATGTGTCACGCCATCCACCATCCCTTCCAGCTCCCGATGGCAAAGTCAGCTCGTATACTACGTCATGGTTTGAAGAAGCACACAATGCCAACATTTTCTTCTAGTGAGTGATCTGTTCCACCCTGTATTCTTATATCCATCCAATAGTTGCTTAGACCAGTGAATCCCAACTGGTGGGTCACGGACCAAAAGTGGGTCATGGGTCCATTCTGCAGTACAATGAATTTCCAGCACACGGCTTTTATTTTGTGCAGTTTCTTACTGTAGAATGACTGACGAATAAACAGCTACTAGCTAATATACAACAAACTAGCTCAACGACATGGCCAAACGCAAGTATGACGCTGAACAGATTAAACTGTGTGGACCTTGAACTAATGACAAAGGAGAAATCTGGACCCCATGGCTGGACCAGTTGGGAATCAGTGGCTTAGACTTCTTCACTCAAAACCAAAAATGTCCCACTGATGGTGGCGCTAGTGTGAAAGTCATGGGGTCACCAAAGTCATTGTCTTGGAGCCCTGCATTCAAACAATTCTGTGCAAATATTTCATTGGATAACTGAATACTTGGAGGTGCTGGTGGTGCCAAAAGGAAAGTCGAGGGGTCACCAAAATCATTCCTCTGTGGCGGGCCAGCTGATCAACTAACAGACGGACATAGCCATCCACAGAGCCATGGTGCATCTATTGAAATCCTTTAGGGTACTAATAATCAGTTTCCCAAAGCATACCATGTGCTTTCAGAGTAATTTCCAACCATTTCTCTATTCACGACAGCTCAGACTGAAATTCTGTCTCAGGAACTCTTGACTCTGCTTAGCAATTTGTCTAAGCAAGCTGTCAAACCCAGTGTTTGAAAACTGGCAGCTAAAGATATTAAAATCAGGAAGCTGTGTTTTCAGAAAATCTAGCCTCAGCTCTGCAAAGATGGAGGTTGTAAGGCCAATATGTAATTTTAGTAGTTGTGAATTTAAGAGAGAGATTTGTACATCAGGTGACAGAAATCTTAAATGTTGGCCTATATATTCTCAAAGGTTTCAAAAAGAGTATAATTAGACTAAATGTTCACTATAAAAGATTTCTGATCTCTAAGTTGACTTTCATCTTGTACAGCAGTGAAACCAGTTGCTGTGGGGAAGCTGGGAAATCCATGTGTGTACATACTTATGACCAGCTTTGGGAAATGGTTGGCAGTAAGGTAAAGCGTACATGATTTGTGGTTAATGGGCTAACACATTCAGAACTACTGCTCCTTTAAAGAGCTGAGTTTTGAGCCACATCAACAGGGCTCACTCTCCCCAGCGAAGCCACCCTCGCTGACCTTCTGAATGGTTCCGCTCTGCCAAAGAAAAGCAAACACCTCATTTATCTGCCGGCGAATGCAAAGAGCAGATGCCACAGGAGGCCTGGGGAGCTGGCAGTCGGACGCGAGGCTGTGACAAGATGAGCAGCCTGAGCTCCTGGCTTTAGGAAAATGCGATAGCTGCTTGGACATACACCTCTGCTGGATGGCACACAGGTGGGCAGTTTAAACAAAGCTCAGCCCAGACATAAAACCAGCCGGGTCAGGTAACACACAACGCTGAGTGAACCAGAGCACCTCCATTTATAAACCACCATCTATAAATGACACTTATGAGTCAAATCGCAATCTTGAGAATTCATTTACGACACTAATTTCAATCTGCATTTTTTGGTCAGGCCAATTAAGGCTGTTTGTAGCAATACATAAGAAACAAAGAGACAAACGCTGTGATTGCATGCAGTGTGAGGTGATGGGCTGTTGAAGTCGCTGTCCTGTCTGAGATCCTGATTAAAAATAAACAGCGCAATCAAGGAGCGTGATTGTGGGATTGGCCTCTTGAAACTTCAATTGTGACCCTGATGCGTTGCATTCAGAGAGATGCATGAGGAGGTGGAGGAAGAGGGAAGCAAGAAGGGGTGATTTCCTCATCTGGAGATGTTTGTAGCACCATGGATGCACACAAATACATATTCTTGTACACACAATTCAGTGAAGAGAATCTTAAACAATGATCTGCTGTGAATCTCCACCGGCCACTTCAGATCCACTCCAAATCGCTCTCCTGCCACCTCAGCATCGAGTGCATGAGTGTGTGCAAACTCTGTATCTATAACTTCTAAGGCAGCAATGTGAAGGTGGGCGGTCTAAAGAAATGTTTTCCTAATAAATCACAAGGGAGCTTTTAAAAACAGTGTTCGGTGCAGCGGGGAGTCTTTCTTTCTCCATTCCCTCTGAGAACACCTGAAGCACACACAGCTTGACTGCTAATGGCTAAGTGGTAAATCACATCACGCGCCGTGTATCCAACCGTATTTGGAGCATCTCGCTGCTCTCTGGTGCCGGTCTTGCGCTACCGCATCCAACACAAAAGCAGAACACACGTATAGTTCAGCATACACATACACACACACAAAAGCCCACAGACTACCCACTGAGGTGAGTGCTAAAACATCCACTCCACAGCTTTGACCCTTTTGGAAAAGCATTGGGAGGCAGCTAATGGATGCTCGCACATGCCTCCTCCACTGCTGAGCCTGGTGGTTTGACATGGAGAGGAGGGGAGAGGAGAGGAGATAACCTCAGCTTTTGAGTGTCTCCCTCTGATCCCCACTCTGTCAAAACAATGAAGGTCACGCTAAGACGAGGCCCAATTAGGGCTCGTCCTCAGACGCCTGAGGTGTCTGCAGCCCTGCGAGCTTAGAGAAGCCTTGTGTTTTTCTGCGTTTCATGGAGGAGAGCTCGCATGTGTGCATGGCAAAAACAGCAACATGTGGGCAGTGGAGCATTATGAGAACGCGCTTACATTAAAGCAAAGAAAGGAGCATCAGCAGAGAGAGGCATTTTATTACAATTACGCCTTCCAAAAAACAAGCCGCTTTTTTTCCTCTGCTGCTGCTGCTGCTCTCCACTAATCTGATGGGACGCTAATGTAACGTCTGGACTGAGCAAGTAAACACAGATAAGAAGAGTCAGAGTAAAACAATGATTATCTATTAATGAACGCACTCACACACTCGCACGGTGCAGCTACAGTAACCCCCTACATGGTGACAGACAGTGGTCAGTGATCAACAGCTAAGCCAGTAGTCCAGTGCAGAGAATGATCCATCACAGACAGCGGTCCCCAATCAATCTGAGCACAGAGCCGGGGTAGCAATGCTCTCGGACGGACCTCTCTATACACACACACACACACACACACACACCAAGTCTCCGGCATCCACAGTCACTAGAGGTGCCCCAGCAACAGTTCTAAGAGCAGTTGCCAAATTTATCAAAGAGGTCCGGGAGCAAACCAGAGGGCTCCGGCACTACTCACCAAGGGTAATTATCAGGACGGACAGACAGCCTCATTAATTGCAGCTGAGGGGAGAAGCCCAGACAAAGTGGGCAGGGAAAGGACACAAGGGGACACAGTTCATCCTGGTTTAACGTTATGAAGAGTCCAGGGAGGTGAGACAGGGATGTAGGAAGCCCCTGTGAGGATGAAAAGCAGATGTGCGTGCTGCAAATTCACACGCAGAAACAATGACAGGCGTAAACACACCACACAGACAGCTGATTAATATCATTCTTGGCTGACTGGTGATTGAGCGACTGCAGCGACGTCTCTTCATTTTCAGCATTTTCCACAACATATTTTCTTCTCTATTAATTTTGCAGCGTGACACTTAATTACAAAACTGAACTGGTAACCGCCCCGACAGTTCATTTGGAATTTGCCAGAGCAGAGCAGAGGAGCCGCTCTAACCACCGAGGGGAATTCGTCTGCAGAGCTTCTGCACAAAGCCACAAAATGGTAATTGTTTAACAGCGTGGTACATTAAAATGTGCAACCACAAAAAGTGACCTCTGTATTCAGCCGGGTTATTGGCTGACCGTGTCACTGACTTCGTTTTCTCCTGATTTGGAAAGCAAACAATCGTGTGTTTTTTTTCCTTTGCTTCCTCTGTGTTGACAAAACGCAGTAAAAGCAATTTGAATGGAAATTACACTTTAAGAAATGCTATTTTCTTCTGAACAATGCGAGAAACTCTGGCAAAATAAACGGCCTTCCTCAAAAATTATTGGTCCATTCACAAACTGTGTAAGAGTCCCATGTTAGGCACAGTCCTTGAGCAAAAGTTTCAAGTCCTTACTTACCCACACACACACACACATACACACACACACCTGCACAGCTGCCCCCTTCCCACTTCTACCGTCGACTCTAATGCCTCAGAGCTTTGAAGGCAGCACGCTTCATAGCACCATGTAGAAAGCACTTTGGTGGAGCATTGGCAATCTTATTACCGCAAAATGACCAGCGAGTCTACTGGCAGGACATCTGACTTGCTGTGAGCCTCACAAATTCCATATTATAATCAATTTGATGGTGTCTCCAGTTTTCATTCAGCACCAAAGGCTGTGTGGAGGAGATGAAATTTTGGTGAGGAATCAAAGTGTGGTCAGGACTGACTAAGACATAATAATTGTACTGCCATTTACTGTAGATAGATAGATAGATAGAAAGATAGATAGATAGATAGATGTCATGTAAATGAACATGTAATGACCAGGAGGAAACTCAAAGTGACACACAACAGTTACAAAAATGGGCAAAACAATCAAAAGCAGACACAAAATTACTACAAGCAACACAAAACAACAACAAAAAGACACTAGATTACCTGAAAGACACAAAATGTCCTTCATTAGATACAAAACAATCTAAAAAGAAACAAAAAAATTACCCCAGAGAAACACAAAAAACACAGGAAGACACTAAATTATCTGAGAGAAACACAAAATGATATCAAAAAGACAAAAAATGATGTAAAAGAAACACAAAACAACCAGAAAAAGACACGAAATTACCCGGGATACATCAAATTCTCTCCATAAGACAAAAAAATTACTTCAAAGAGACACAAAACAACATCAAAAAGACGCTAAATCACTTGAGAGACACAAAAAAATTCCTTCATAAGATACAAAACGACCTAAAAAGAAACAAAAAATGACCTCAATAACACAAAAACCACTAGAAGACACTAAATTACCTGAGAGACATCAAATTCTTTTCGTAAACAAAAAATGACCTCAAAGAAACACAAAAAAACACTAAATCACTTGACAGAGACAAAAAAATCCTCCATAAGATACAAAATGAGCTCAATAAGACAAAAAATGAAGTCGACCACAATAGACTACCACAAAAAAACACTCAATTACTCAGAGACAAAAATATACCCTTATAAGACAAAAAATACCTTAAAGAAACACAAACCAACCACAGAAAAACACTAAAATACTTGAGAGAGAGTTAAAAAGAATTACCTCTAGAAGAAGAGCAATTACCTCAAAGAAACACAACACAGTGACCAAGACACTAAATTACCTGAGAGACACAAAATTTTCTCTGTAAGACAAAAAATGACCTCAAGGAGACAAAAAATGACATCTATAAGACAAACATTACCTCTATTAGACCAAAAGATACCTCAGATAGATAGATAGATAGATAGAGAGATAGAGAGATAGATAGAGAGATAGCTCTCACATTGGCTTTTGCACCCTCTTTCTAAGCTCCCTGGCTCATTCTCTTCAGCTCAGCACATCTCTAGATCCCACTGACCTGTCCTCTCACACACTCACAGAAGGGCTCACACACACACCTGCACAGCAATACACACAGGGCCAAACCTCTGAAGGAGAATATTTGCTGATATCTGTCAGGTGGCTAAACCGACATGGACTGCAAATCTGAGTGTCACACAAAGGCTGAGTTTGGACACAATTGACAAAATCCACCTGGTGAGGGTCGCAGGTCAGCCATCTGCTACCGCCCTCTTTGTCTGTCTGTCTGTCTCTCATCTGTCTGAATCGCCACTGATGGTTTTGCACCAAAATGCTTCACTCTTTCTGGGCCAGCTGCATGGCTCTAGGGATGGCAATGTCAATCTGTGGGTCAGCACTAGATTAAGGCAATGGATTGGTAGAAATTAAATATAATATTGTTTTCTTTAGAGTATAACCACCTGAAGATCAGAAATGTGTTTTCGTTACCTTAGAATGAGCCAATTATAGCTACAGGAAGCGGATCCTCATCCATGTCCACCATGTTGTACTGCCATGTTTCTACAGAAGCCCAGAACGGACAAACCTAACATTGGCTCCAGATAGAGCTTTTTGCGTTTTTGTGTTAGCCATCGTAATTAGCAGCCCCTCCATTTTAAATCAGTAGGCCCATTTGTTTTGCAGAGGAAGAGATGTGTGTGGATCATTTGGCTCCCTGTAAAAACCTCCTCAACGTCTGGATCTTAAGTTATCACAGAAAAAGGTGAGCATTTAGCTGGCGCTGTGTTAGCGGCCCATCTGCGAGGTGCCGAACAGCGTAGGAGAGACACTGATTTGTAACGTGAAACTGCTTCATTCAGTGTTTTTACCGGTTTAAATCACCTGGTCTGTTTGTTTTGGAGAGGAAGAGACCTCCTGAACAATGAACACTGCAGGAATCCTAACAACGAGTTCACTCTTGGCACACAGAGACGTTCCAGCTGGCTGCAATCTGTAACTAAATCCTACACACTGCTCCTTTAAGTTTGCCCGCACATTCATGGCTCCCAGAGGTTACGGCTTAATGACTTTGGTGATCCCGGTTTTACCTCCAGCGCCACTGAAAGGTTGTCATTTATTGGATGTGTCTGTCTGCGCCTGCTTCTATTAGAATCTATGAAGCAGCATGATCAAAAAAAATAAATGTGAGTGATGTGAAAACATTTAAAGGCAGTATTACAACAACAATGAAAAACCTTTAAGAAAAATATGATTCACAGCTCTGCGCCTACAGCGAGACAGACGGGAGGATTAGAGGAACCTGTTTTTTCTGGCTGGTATATGGAATAAAAAGCAGCACTGATTTTTTTTTCTCCCCCAACAACAAAATACACCAACAACAAACCTTTTGAAGCCACAATATTTTACAGAAATTATGCACCCAGGCATTCTGCGCATAAAGCTCTTTCGGCATTCCCCATTCAATATTTGTTTGAGTAACACAAAGGAGGAAGAGTCACATTGTGCTTAGTTTGTGTGACTGAAAATTATTAACCGATATCAGTAACAACTAGAGTCAAACACTGCACTCACACACATGCAAAGCACACACAAACAAAGCCGTCACATAGAATAGGAAGCCGACGTGCATGGATCAGGCCGACCTGGGTGCAAGGGATGAATGAAATTAATTATACAACTTTGATATTCTCTCCCATAAATCCACGTGATTGGTTTCAGCAACCCCTGAGCTAGATCTCTGATTAGCGAGGAGAGCTTTATAAGTATCACACTGGTGCCTCGGCTTCATAAATAGCCCTGCTGTGTTGGATCCAGTTAGGCGGGGTGAGGTAGAGGTAGAGGAAGACAGACAGAAATCACTCCTCTGTAACAATGGCTTCTCCTCTTCTACCCACTTATGTCGTGCTTTCCTTTCGTTTTACTTCCCATTTTCCTCAGATCCGGGGGATTCCTTTATACCTCTACAAATTAAAACTGAACACTTGCGCACACACAACAAAATGCGCTCCTCCTTTGGGAACCTCGGCACACGAGAGCGGAAAACATTGGCCATCTGTAGGCCTCTCAAGCACTCCCTGTTTACCAGCTCATCAGACTCTGACAGATAGAGCCTGTACAACAATGATGCCAACATTAGATACTTGATATCCGTGAGTGATGCATCTTTTAGTCCTGCGCCGCGTGTGAAGACGTGCCCTGTTGTTAACCAGGAGAGAGAAGCCACGAGGTAGACAGACCGGGCAATGCTTCAGGAGCTGTCCGGTGCTGAAACCACATAAAGAGCCCGCGGGGAGCTTTTCTTTTTCTAAAGATTAACTCAGACAGGAAAACGCGAGCATAATGTTTAAACAAACAGCTGTGGTGTGTTTGCCTCTCCTTCGGGGTGCTTTAAGAGTTGACTGATAGAGACGCCATCTAATTCACATCTACTGACACGCCACCTGACTTTAACAAAGGATGCATCGCACCCAACTGGTGAGACAAAGGAAAGGCCAGGAGAGGGAAGGTAGCTGAGAGGAAATCCACCCTCCTCCAATCAGTGGAAGATACTCCACTGTGCCCCTGTCATTAATTCAGCAGACAAAAACTGTTACCAGATGTCGTTATTTATTTATAGTATTTAATAGGGAAAATGCTTCCTTTGAATAATACATTTGGTGGGAGTGGGGTGCAGAGCTGGGTTTAGGGAGGGAGGGGAGGGGGGGTTGTTTGATGAATATTCACGAGGTGTGCGTCTGGAGGGATTGTGGTAAACTACCTTTTTTTTCTGCCTCTGTGCCTCCTGGGCTTTGTCTGCTCTGACACTGGCCATGATGGCCCCAGCTGCGCTGCTCATTTGCTTGGCTCTAGCTGGGGTGGCTAGTTCAATATGGGTAATGCCAGACTATTATATCGTTAGCCAAGGCAAAGCTAGCAGCGCCCCACTTTAGGCGCCGCTCCATCTGCTCGGCAGTGTCAGGTTGGAGGAGTGGAAGGACACGGAGCTGTCGATCAAGCAGATTGACGTCCTCCGGCGAGCAAAGGTACAGCCTTCATTAAGCCCATGAAATGACCCTGGGGGAACGGAGGTGCCAAGTGGAGCCCAGCCTTACCGGCGCCACGTGCATGTGGGCAGACAAACCTGAACTTCAACAGACAGTACAAAGCACACACTCTCTCTATCATTTCGACAAACAGAATTGAATATGTGCGTAGGCTGCTGTGAGTGTTTTCACTGCCTAATTGGATCAGGGTTATCTAGGTCTGTAAATTAGTCTCTCTCTGCAGGAATCTTCCAGCATCCCTCCCACTCCTTCCACCACTATCGCCAAAAAAGCCACATCCATTTGTAACATATACAGTGAGACGGCGGCACTGAACTTTCAGCGGAGACACACACAAAAAAAAAAGTCCCACTCAATACTGAATATCTCCTTTTCCACTGTAGAATTACGAGGATTAAAGCCATTAGCCGAAGCAACACAGCTGACTCACAGCACCACACGCTTCCAACTATAGGATTTGTGGCTGGAGGCCCTCAGCAGTCAAACAGCCTAACTCGAGCCCAGAGATCCTCCGTGCTGATACTGTGCAGTTGCTTGGCTGCTCTCCCTTGTTTCATCTCGAGCCAGGGTGGCTTTGTTTGTTTTAAACATAGCAGAAGGTTCATTGTGGGAATATTAATGGCTTACATTTGCAATAATCCCTGTTAAAATTCACAGTTTCCCATTCACTTGCTTGGACACTACTCAAGTGCAAAATTGAATTTTTGCCCATTCACGTCTTCCGCTACAAGTGTCTGCACTAAGCGGAGCGCAGCCAGGCAGAAAAGGCACATTATTGAAATATGTGACAACACAACCTTGTGCTAAGAGCAGATAATTCTGTAAAATTCTGCCAGTCTGTTACCTCCCTCTCTCTCTCCCTTTTATTTCTTTCTTTCTTTCTTTCTTTCTTCCGTCCTCCTGTGGTGTGATGACAACATTCCTGAGCTGCTTTTGGCCTTGACCACGGTTGGAGTGGAGCCACTGAGAAGCACTGAACCTCTCTCTAAAGGAATATTGTTCATCCATTGTAATGCCTCATCACACAGAAGATGTGAAAATGGGGGCAGTGAACTGGCAATACCACAGAAAGGAACACCTCTTCTGAGAACAATGGCGTTAACAGCAGAGCCCGCGATCCAGTGCGAGAGTGATAGAGTCCAAACGGAGCGAGACGAAAGCAGAAGCGGACGGATGAGAGGGGAGAGAGACAGAAAGACAAACACAGAGACCTTCTACAATATGCATGAGAGTGCAAGAGGCAGAGAGGAGCGAAGAAATCCGACAGAATGGCTTAAAAAGAGGAGTTAAATGTGGAGCCACATCCTATTAGTGCAACAGGAGCTGATATAGTTCACTGACACAATTCAGGAAGTGGGGTGACCTGCAGCTCGCACACACGCACACACACATATAAAGGCATACACATGGCTGCTCAACCAGCGAGAACGGAACATTTTCTCGACAGTCAGACACTGAATGAAAATGAAGCTTCTGATCTCTGTGGTGTTGCTCTGCATCAGCTGGGAGACAGGAGCTCCTGATCCAGCAGCCAGTCTGTCTGCAGGTTCTGGTCCGAGGCCTTGCACATTAATGATCACTCTGCCGACGCTGAGGCCAACACAGGATTGCACGTGTGGGAGGTTGGGAGGGATAAAATATCAGAGCAAAGGAGTGTGAGATCAATTGTACAAAAGACAGCTGTTACATACTGCGGTGCTGCGGCCATTCGTGTGCACATATTGTACCACGCACATACATGAAGACCGACACAGACTAAGAGGCTAGCAGAGAGCAAGAGAAGGAGCGAGACACACTAGTAACTATTTCACAAACTGCTCGGTTGAATCTCTGCTTAATTTCCCAAGGGGTCATGAGCAACCCTCGCCGCCATCCTCTACCTGACACCCTGCCATACGCTCGGAAAATGAAGACAAGCAGACAAAAAGCAAAGTTGTTTTCTCTTCTCTTTTCTCGCCAACTTCCCCCCGCACCGCGAGCTAGCCCACCGAAAGGCAGCCGTGCTCGGACCCTCCTCCACTTTGATCAGCGTGTAGCCTTCAGGTGCTGCCGTGCGGCGGCAAACTTTTCCTCCAACAGGAATAATTGAGAGACCCGCTTGAGTGTAAGTGCCATCCGAGATAATGTCTCGGGTTTCCCTCTCTGGTTCGCTGACAGCACTGACAGCCCTGGCTGCGCTGCCTATCGACTTTCACCCTGGCCAACAGCTCCCTCTCTGTCCCTATCTGCCTCACCTGGAGGCTTACAGCAGGAAGACGAAGGGGGGTTTTTACTACAAGAGGTGGACTGATGGTCACACACAGATCTGAATCCTACAGTGACCTTGTTAGGCTGGATGTCTTTTTAAGTTGCTCAACGTGAGCAGCTGCCAGAGGGGAAATAGAGGGGATGATACTTCAGCCTGCTACATGTATTACTTGTTAAGGGATGCAGCATAATTGGACAGTCATGACATCATGCAAACCAGGAGGAAAATGACAAAAGGGGTACACCGTGTCAAGACAATATGTTTCTAATAGAAAGTCAGGTGGGAGGATGAAATTAGTTACAAGAAAAGCATTAATCTAAAATAAAGATAGCAAGTGAAAACAAAGGTAAATCAAACAAAATAAATTTCCAACATCAGATAGTCTCTCTAAAAATCAGCCTCATGAAAGCATGAACAAGAGCAATACACACATTTTAGGAATGAGCTTTACTCATACAATAGCTGCACACTCCTTTGTAGTGCACCTGTAATTATCATCATTATCTTTGAACAGTACTGACAAGCTCATCTCCAATTCAACACCGACTGTAGTGAACACAAGCTGTGAAACACCCTGTTTTTCTTGTGCATGTGGCTGTACAACACCGTTACATGCACTTTGCCTGCTAACACTGTGGTCAAAATGCCCAAAAAAGCAGCTCAAACAACTCGCCTTCACCTTTCGGATGAAGTGAGGTCCAGTCCTCAGGAATGTAGAGCGATGCAGTAGCCTTAAAGCAGGAGCGCCGGTCTGACACGGTGCAGGTGGTATAGCGCCACAGACGAGGGGAGCCGAACCATCCAACGGCGCGTAAAAAGCCCCTGCAAGAGCGGGTGAAAACGAAGCAGCTGTGGGTGTCGGGTAGGGGTGGCACAGACCCAGGAGGCACCGGTATATATAAATTGTTTAGCATGCAATGGGTGACTGTCTCGAGCAGTGTCCGCGCTTCTTTCGGAGACGAGCCGAGGCGGCAGCCGCGATGAGTGGATGAGCGCCAGAGTGGTGCTCACCTCTCCAGCAGCTGAGCGCTACTGAACAAAAGAGTGCTCCGCAGGCTCTCTATTCAAATAGCAGGAGAGGGATGGAGGGGGGGATGAGAAGGGGGGAGGAGGAGGAGGGTTCCTTTTTTTTTTTTTTTTTTTTTTTTTTGGCTTTTAGGTCCTGAGGCTGACGTAAAGACCCTAAGTTTCTGCATCAAACGCCATCAAACGCCAAAACTTAAAATCAAAAGCGCCTCATCTAACCACATTTACAGGCTCTATCTGACTGATGATGACCCGCTGGTGTGTCATTGTGTTTTTTCCTGGTTGATAAATGATCTGATGTGGGACACAACACCCACACAGCTATTAGTCCGGATCCCCTGCTGTAATTTATGAGACAGGAAGGGAGGGAGTGAGGGTTTGTTTAGACAGACGTGATTTGGCATCTCAGCCCAACTGTAGGGCCCATAATCCCGTTTTGCCTTTGTCTGAGCGCTGTAATTAACAACCTCGGGGATAGAATTACCTTGTTTGGCAGTGTAGCAATGACCTGAGATTTACTTGCAATGGGCTAGCTTAGACTATCAAATTAGATTAGCCTAATGCTCAAATTGCCAAGGATTTAGTTGGCAGGCCTGGGCAGCAAACACTGAATCAACATATTCCCCCTAAATGAGAATTTGACTTAAAACAGAGAGGCCAGCTTGCCTTGTAGGTATTGTGCTTTGCATGACAGTTAACATAAAGACTATTATGGGCCTTGTAAAAAGCACAGTGGCAGAGTGATGCCTACAGTCATTTGCAAAAGTGATGTTGGTATACATTCATAGGCAGTGTGAGCGACCCACCGCTTTGTTGCATATAAAGAATAATGATCCCCCACGAGACGCCAAGCAGCGTGCAGTGAGATTAACGCTTTGTTCAGCAGAGTTGTATAATTTAAGCAGAGCTCGGGCTGCTTGCATTATTTTTTTTTTTTTTTGTTGGTTTAACAAAAAAGGAGAGTTATGTTTTCTATATGCAGAGTGTGTATTCACCGTAAGGCAGAGAGCAAGCTTTTCATGTCATGAGAGGGGATGTTGGAATAAAGGTAGGTCAGTGCATGGGGAAGATGTAGTGCATCAGCGCAGCCTCTCAAGACTCAAGGAGCTGTCCATGGTGCTGAACAGTCTGCAACACAAATAAGTCTTCACATGAATGTGGAAAACAGGGTGAGGGTTACCTCGAATAAACCAGGGCCACATCACTCATGAAAGTTGCATGGCGAAATGCATTCATCATCTTCAGGGGCTGTTTTTGACTGTAAAACGTGGCTAGATCAGGGCAACCGATTCCAAATAATGTCATTTCTCATTTAAAAATCAAACATGAAACAAACACATATGACAAACTTTGCATGTGTCGTCCATGTAGCACAGAATGTACCATTATTGATATTAATTTCATACACATACACTTACCAGCCACTTTATTAGGCACATCTGTTCAACTGCTCGTTAATACAACTAGCTGATCAGCCAATCATGTGGCAGCATCTCTTTGCATTTAGGCATGTAGACATGGTCAAGACGACCTGCTGAAGTTCAAATCAGATGAAGAAAGGTGATTTAAGTGACTTTGAACATGGCATGGTTGTTGGTCTGAGTATTTCAGAAACTGCTGCTCTACTGGGATTTTCACACACAACCATCTCTAGGGTTTACAGATGGCAGAAAGGCAACAGTAACTCAAATAACCACTGGTTACGACCAAGGTCTGCAGAAGACTGTCTCTGAACCAACAACACATCCAACCTTGAAGCAGATGGGCTACAGCAGCAGAAGACCACACCAAGTGTCACTGCTGTCAGCTAACAACAGGAAACTGAGGCTACAATTTAAACAGGCTCACCAATATTATACAATAGAAGACTGGAAAAACGTTGCCTGGTCTGATGAGTCTCGTTTTCTGCTGCCACATTCAGATGGTAGGGTCAGAATTTGGTGTAAACAACATGAATCTCTGAGGAATGTTTCCACACCGTGTTGAATCTATGACACAAAGAATTAAGGCAATGGAGGTGATGAAGATCTAATAGACCAAAAGCTCAGAATAAAGTGAAACACTGCGTAGATGTTAGTGTGTGTACATCTTTTCTACCAGCTTGGACTCACTGATGTTTCCAGCACCTTGCCAACATTCACTCAGGTGAAACAGCTGTCCTGCATTTCCCTAACTAACAAGATACCAAAAGTGCCAGTGCACTACACAACTTCTTACACACAACATTCCCATACTAACAAAGAGCTCTGTCTTTAATCCCAGGGGTCTCCAAATGAAATCTGCCATAAAACGTTCCCTTTCTGAAACAGAATACAAGTTGTTTTTTTAAATTATCACCAAACCAGAGAAGCACATCAGAAATAAATGACGTTACCAAAAAGCATAGCCTAAAAAAATCACCTTATGATGAGCTGTAACACTTAAAATTGACTGCGTCTGCAATCTCACCTAGATAACACACAATAAACAAAGCCTTCTTCTCTCTGTGAGACATTTAAACCCCACTGTTTTTACAGCTAATCATGATGTGCCTGAACAGAACACACAGCACAGCCAAATCTGTGACTCAGCCTCAGTTACTGATATATGGAAATTAAGAGGATTTCAGTTTCTGAGGGTGCAGCAAGGAGAACCCCAGAAGATGATTCCTGGTGTTTTTGGCCTCGTCATCTTACAGCAACACCACTAAATCCAAATTTCCTCTTGATCTGGTTTGTGGCACTGTAGGGTATCTCAAAACATAAAGGCCAGAATTTCCTGATGGAAAATAAGCAATTGGAAAGCGTATTGTTGTTAAAGAATCAAAAAAGGAAATTGCAGGGGCAACAAGCTAAGCAAAGTATTCCAGATGTCCCTCTCCCTAGCAACGCTTTCCGCCTCCTCCTGGCAGCTCAAGAAGACCGCGATGACACGGCACACTCGGGGATGGGGACACCAGGGTCCACCTCTGGAGTCAGGCCTATCCCAGCTGACATTGGGCAAGAGGCGGGGTTCACCCTGGACAGGTCACCAGACTATCACAGAGCTGACACATTGAGACAGACAACCATTCACACTCACATTCACACCTACGGACAATTTAGAGTCACCAATTAACCTGCATGTCTTTGGGCTGTGGGAGGAAGCTGGAGTACCCGGAGAAAACCCACGCTGACATGAGGAGAACATGCTGCTAACAGGATTTAGGTTATGTTTTCTGTTGTATCTAATATTAAACTAAATATCTTTGAGTTTTGGACTGATAAAACAAGACATCCCTTTGGACTTTGAGAAACAGCGATGGACATTTTATAGGCCAAGCAATTAATTGTAAAAAATAATCAGCAGATTAATCAGTAATGAAAATACCTGTTAGTTGCTGCCCTTACTTCACCCCTCACCTGATGTTTGCCATTATGTAAACGCTATGCTGACAACGTATACCTTGACACTGTGTTTGAAGATGTCAGCATGTTCTGATGCCCTCAGGTCCCCCAACTGGCTGCTGTAGAGGTGATGACCGCGGCACTTAAAACTCTGCTAACACAGGTAGTCCCGGTCCAGGGAGCCGCTATAAGGCCAAATAATGGAGAGATCTAGACTTATGCTATAAGCACAAGTGTTCTGTATTCAGAGGCTGGTCCCCTGAGTTCTTTTTTTTTAAGAGCTGTATATTAAAGCATATTATAAAAATAACAGCAAATAAAGGGAATTTAAAACAGGTGTAATGTATTCTCCTTTTCTAGCCATAGTCAGCACTTGTTATGCTTTCTTTTATATGGTCTGCAGTTTATTCTAAGCTCGCTTTGTTAGAGCAGGACAGAGACCATTAGTCGAGCCTGGTAGAGTTAAAAGCACGCTAAAGTTATTCAGTGACTGACCGTGAGAAAAACTGCATATTTCTAGGACAGCAAAAGACAGTTTAGGGCTACAAATTCAGATCAGGATGAAAAACGCCGCTGTGACATTAAACGCTGCTTGTATAAAGCAGTGCTACAGCTCATAAGCCTGTTCTTGAGCATCAAAGTGAGCTAACTCGTCACATAATAAGCCCATTTTTTAGGAATTTCAACTCACACACACGTACTCTGAATACTGTTGACCACCCACGCTGTGACGCACATAATGTTGCAAGCATACAGCAGTGTACAGTATCGCAGAATATCATTTGATTTAACATGAGATGAAAAAACAGGAGAGGCGACTTTAATGATCACTGTCGGGAGATGATTTTTAAAGATGCAGCTCATCACTTTGTGCGAGTCATCTGATGTTTTCAGACACTTCATTGATGGCGTAATTGCGCCGCTGCGGGGACAGCTGAAGTCCTCATCGTGTTCAAAGCGGCGCATGAGAGTTACACTCAAACTAATGTTGGCTGTGTGCTTGAGACTGACTTCAGCATTAAAGAATAGTTGAAGCCAGACACGCTCTCCAGTGGGCTTGACACCAAAAGGACTGAAGCGCCACAAACCCTAAGCTCGTGCTTATCAGATCTCTCCACACACAGACGCTTCAAAAGGGCAAGGCCTTTTGATGATGATGATGATGATGATGGTGGTGGTGGAGATGATGATGAAGACTACTGAGACAGTGTTTCCTTTCTCTCTGCTTCTCTTTCTTACTCTTTTACCTCCACTTCCCAGAATGACCAGAAGGCAATCAAACTACAAACAAGTGAGTAAACAAAGAAACAGCTTATATCGATCCCTGGGCTTTATAGCTCTGGGTAAATGTGTTTATCTTGTGTAGCCACTACATTATACTTAGATTAAATACATATTTGATGTGGTGGCTGGAGCTATAAGCAATGCGCTGCTTGGAAGCATCCTCTGGCAAGAGTTTATTACATTTTGTTAATACCTTAATTAGGCAAACCATGAGAGAAATTAATCCCTGGAGATTTGGCTTCTTAAAACACTGTCCAGCCACCCCTGAAACCCAGCGGAATAATTAGGCACAGCAGAGAGATGTGTTTGTCCCTGAGCGCAATTTGGATTCAAGTTTACTCCTACCTCCTCGTCAGTGGCGGGGGAGGGGGGGCTGGGGCTGTGCTTTTGTTTGCACAAAGATTCATTTCTGAAGGAGTAACAATCATAAAGCCCAAATCAGCTTGAATGACAACAATGGAGCGTTCCTCATTCAAAGTAACTCCATTAAACTATCTTAGAATACAGTATGTGGGCGAGGATCTTAAATGTAAGCAAGCAAAATCACCCAGACAATGCGCCACAAGCCATGACATTCATTTATAATCAACATAAGATATATTTGTTAGGTAAGCAAATGAATTGACTGCCGCTTGTTTTATGTCTGCGAGGGAGTGGAAATGAATGAAAAGGTCAGCAGACATACCGACGCCCAGGCAGACTTCTGCTGTTCAAGCTTTATATTCACTTTGTTTTCCAATTTCAAATGCTCCATCTTCTCGGCAGCCTTAATTAAACACAACAAATGAGTGACCCCGACTCTGACCCTGAGCGCAAAACAACCCAATGAGCGAGATTTATCTTTAAAACAATTACTTAAAAGGACAATTGACTCAATGTGACTATGAATCAAAGGGTTTATATGCTGCATACCTGTTTGTGCATTTAGTCAACTTTGTTAACAACAGTAAGTCTGCAGATGTGCTGGCTGCTCTGTGAGGGCAGGAACAGCTGTGCTTTGAACAAAATGCTGACGTCAGCATGCTAACATCCTCACAGTGCCAAACGTGCTGATGTTTAGCAGATATACCATGTTCAACATTTTAGTTTCCACACCAGGGGTTAGCACACCCAGGGCCTCGACCCTGCCTGCCTCTGTGTCCCCATACTGGGGCCACACTTCCCCTCAAAACTGGCCCTAGCCCTTGTTTTTAAGTTGCCAGGGTGTCCCAAAGTTTAGGGAAGTGCTTTTCAGCCCTTAAAATACCCACTTAATTTGAAGGGCCATGCGATGCACACTTACGAACCCATCTCAACTGAGGAGAAGACTGAATTTCCCAGGATGCATTGCGAAACTATCCGGCCAGGTGAGTTTTCCAGGCAGCCTCCGTGAGAAAGCCATCGTCACAATTGTGGTACTATTTTTGCAAATAAGCATGCAAAAATTCCAAAATATGTCGGAATGTGTTATGTTACTGAATTTGAATTTGAATGCTTGAAAATCGCTAATTCACGATGTAGTCGACGATACACGTGACGTAGGTGAACACGTCTGTTACGCCAATTTGCATGAAGCGGCGTCCCAATTCATAGGCAAAAACCCTACCCCTCAACACTACGCCTTCATGTTGAGGGGAATCTATCTGGCGAGTGCACTTGAAACCTGTCTGTCTGTCTGTCCTAGAAGAGGGATCTCTCCTTCTTAGCACTAAGAAGAAAGCTGAGGTTGATGCATTTGGTCAGTACTGAACAAATTCTGACCTGATGATGGAGCTTAAGGAAAGGAAACAGTCTATCCAATAGCTGTTGAGACATTTTACTCAAAACTACAAATTAAAACGTCATGGTGGCAATTTCCTTCAACTTAACTCAAAAAAGGCTGAGAACTTCTGACTCCTCCAACGCTCAAATTAAAAACATACTGGTTTCAAACTCCCATCTTATTACTCCGCACTGTAGAAACCTTGGTGTGTTTGACAGCAACCTCACTTTGAACAGCCACATCAAAAACGTCACACAGTTAGGCTTTTTGAGCTCAGTAAAAATTCTAAAATTAAGCCATTTCTGTCTACCAAAAACCTTTAAACAGTCATTCATGCTTTTATGTCGTCAAGGCTAGATTATTGCATCTCACTTTTCTTCATCTGCTATAAAAAGTCTCCGGCCATCGTTGCAATTAATCCCACTTGCAGCCGCCAGGATTCTAATTTAAAAGGTACCAGCTAACAAGGACACATCATCTATCCTGTCATCTTTGCACTGGCTGCCTGTTAGTTTTAGAGTTGATTATAAAATTTTACTTATCACTTTGAAAGCATGAAACATTTTGCCACCTAGTACTATTTCTGACCTTTCTATTTTATTTATTTATTTATTTTATTTGATACGGACGATGGAATTTAACATAGTTTATGGCTATTGCTAATTGTCAGTTCTTGTCCCTAGTTGGGCTTTTGCATGTAGACCTAAACATCTTACAACCACACTACACTATAAACATGGAAGACATAATAAAATACACAAACCACAATCCACACACTACAATACATATATCACAAGACATACATCACAACATATCCCGCAACACATCTACCACAATAGACATACCACCAGTACACTTACACTAATACCCCTTAAAAGTTTGAGCACATTTAGCTAAGAGTGGGTACAGCTCTGGAGCTCTCTGGTTCCTAAATCTAGACTAAACAACAAAAGTGATAGATTATTTGCCATCAGGGACCCAAGACTCTGGAGTAACCTTATAGGAGATCAGGGTGGCTACAACTATCTCTTATTAAATCACACCTCTGTAGTGTAACCTTCCCACGATCATTCTATCTTACCATCCCCCACATTGTTTTATTTTAATTATGTTTTATTACTTTGTTTTGTTAATTAATGGTGCCATTGTTCATTGTTTTATGATTAACAGTTAATGATTCTGTTTGTTGTTTTTACGCTGTGAAGCGCTTTGTAAATGTTGTTTTCGAAAAACACTGTATAGATATAAAAGTTTTTTTTAATCATTATTATATTAAACCCTTTCATGCATGAATTATGACTACTTCAGTCAAGATTTTTAAGTGTTTATATTCCTCGAGGCATGAAATACAAAAATCTGAAGTTCATTTTTTTTTTAAATATGCATTTTTAAAGGAGTTTTTTGCATGTTCACTTGGGTGGACAGCATTTATTAAAGTTTTCAATTGAAGAAATATAAACCAATGAAAAAATTAATGTATTATGTGAAATTATAAAAAAAAATATTTTTATTGCTGTTAAACCCGAGTGTGATATACTGCAATACTATTAAATGCCTGTGCAGAAGCATAGCACCTTGCTACTGATTACTCAGCTTCTTCCCTCTCTTTCTACACCTCTCTATTGAACCCCCTCCGTCATTCAGCTCCTTCGTCTTGACTCCTCAGCCCCCACACACATTTCCCTCTGTTAAACTATATACATATTTTCAATGAATGTTTTCTACAAAAATACAAAATCTTGTCAAAATTTTGTTGTTACAAAAACTGTTATATTCTAATAACATAAAGCAGTGTATTTACAGCCCAAACAATCACTGCAGAAAATAATAAAATAAAGTACAGCCAGTGCTGCATGATTAATTGTCATTTCCTTCCCAATATGAAATCAATACTTAGAAATTTTAAAAACTGTGTAACTCCTTAGACATTACTTGATTAAAGGGTCTCCTATTATAGTAGGATTGGTGATAAATTCCTGAGCTGCAACCCCAGTCTCACTCTGAAATCCGGTGCTTGGGCAGTGACTTGCAGTGTCAGAAGTCGGCGACATCAGGGGCTCGGTGACATCAGGGGGAGACACGGGGGACAAGGATGTAAGATACGGTGCCAAAAGTCTGAGTCGGGCGGTGGTGGATGGGTCCAACAAAAACTGACTTTAATCTGACTGAGTGTGGTGTTTGCATCTCGTAAAATTCTAAAACCAAACCCTGTTCTTTTTTCCGCAACCTAACCACTTGCTTTTGTTGCCGAAACCCAACCATGTGTGTTTGTTATTAAGGGATAAAAATGTCATTTCACAATGACATAAATTTCCTGTAAAAACAAGTGTATGTTAAAAGAAGACAATGCATGTAACAGGCAGAACTTGACACAGTGTCCTAGAACGTCAACAACCAACACACCCAGGGTACCTCGCATGGTGTATCTGGATGCGGAAAGTCCGTGACCAAAACATCAATATGTGACGAGGTCGGAGTGAGAATGTGTTGGAGCTGCACACCATTTTTTGTGCTCTGTCGGCCATCTTGGTTTTCAGAGATTTGTGTTTGGGTAGCAGTGTATGGCAACACACTAGGGTCCATGACAGTGGCTTTTATGCAATTGTAACCCCATGCATACACAAGAAAAAGGAATCACCAAAGTCATTAGGATTCATCCTCTGGGGACTATGAATATCAGTATCAAACTTCATGGTAATCCATTCAATGTGGTGTGGAAGCATTTCACTAAGATCCAAAAATGTCAACCTCATGGTGGCACAAGCAAAAGTTAGCGAATCACAGGAGCAGACTTCATCCTCTGAGAGCCACGAATGTCTGGACCAAAGTGGTGGACCGACTGTCAACTCCCACCCCTACAGACAAGTTAGTTTAGTTAGATTAAATTTGTTCAGCAAAATACACAAAAACATCTGGTGCAGTCAACCTAGACATTCTGCTGCTCCTAATTATCCTGAGAAATCCTTGCATTTTAGAAAAAAAAATTTAATAAGTTACATAACAATCCTGAAGAAGCGATGCTAATCGTTTGAAGGGTAGAATACAGACTCACACCATCTGCCTTCATTTATAGGAAGCTGAAAGTGATGCACATCCAGCCTGGGTAAACAAACAAATAAATGGTGTGGGAGTGTTTGTATACACGTGTGCATGTTAGAGAACAGAGACAGAGTTAAAAGATCCTCACTGAGTGGATTCCACATACTTTCTGATTCCTTTTCTAGCACTAAAACTACACACACTGGCATCCTCACACAGCTACCCCTTTGTTTATGCAAGTGATGTGGCCTTAAGCTTATTCTATGTTTGTGCTTGTGATTTTCTTTGGGTGGTTTGCCTGCTGAGCAGCAAACACGGTCAATGAAAAAAGCAATAACAGCAACGTAAACATAGACACGGAGGGAGAACATTAAGACAGGAATGATTTCAGCACAGCAAGCTTCGAGAAAAATGTCAATAAAATTGATAATTATACTTAATTACAGGTTGATTAGTTTGTTATACTTATTGCAATATTACACCCCAGAGTGCAGGCTGAATAGGCTCCAACTCAAAGAGCATTTACAGCAAGGCAGAGAAAGGATTCGGGGCTCTTGTGCCAATAATTGAAGGTGATTTTTTTTACCATTAAATTGTTGGCTTTTCAATATTGGTGAGCAACTCGACAGAGGGAGGAAAAAAAGTGCTTACAAACAGTGTACAATATGTGTGTGTGTGTGTGACAAAGGGAGGGATATATGAGTGTCTTCTGTGGGGGTCACTCATCATGCTGATCCTGACTCCACAGCTCACTGACCCAGAACTGACTGACTATAGCAATAAAATGCAATCAACAAACTGCACTCTGTCATTTGCCATCACTGAAAATGACCACCTGCATGAAGGGTTAAATTACCTAATGATGAAAATGAGAGGGAACGATGGGGGTTGATAGTGAAGGATAGAAGGATGCAGACAAAGAGTGGTGGAGGGGGGAGATGCTGGTGAGGTTTGAGACAACAGCACCAGGAGGGCTGTGAAGCACTGTGGAAAAAAAAGAAGAGTCAGCAGACCAGAGAAACTGTAAATGAGGGAGTAATGAAGCCGTGCAGGTGGGGGCAGGTGATCTATAATGAATGAACCCGAGAGGGGAGGAGACAAGAGGCCGTTCGCTGGGCTTTGATTGGTCGATAATAACGAGATGACCAATCAGTGAATCCCCTGACTGACCTGGTGGAGAGGCAGGGAGCAGAGAAGGTTTGGCTTGATGTTTAATGATGTTCCCGGGCAGAGTACGAGCATAATACAAAGCAGGGATGTGCTGACAGGTTTTTAAAAAGTGGATACTGAAAGCCAGAATAATCATCTCGCATATTCCTACCAAAACCAGCCTATACCAATGTGATGCCATTGTGGGGTTTTTCATTGGGGTATTGGCAGTCTTGCTTTCGTCACACCTATCTCCACAGCCCTGTGTCGGCACTAGAGAAATATCTGCAATCTTTCTGCTCCTTCTGGCTTGTTTTCAGCCCAGGATGCAGCAACTGTGCTCAGCTGTGAACTTGTTTTGATGGAACACTTGCACATCGGGAGGTGAGCGCTGTCATTAAAATGGCCCAGCAAAAGAAAACACCTCAAAATACATTAACAGTGGTATGTCACTGTGTGTAAACATAACTGAATCATCAGTGGTCCAGAGGTGAATCCTGACTATACTTAAGCTCTGGAGGAGCTCACTGGTCCCGTTAAAACCACAGACGATTTGCTGGCTGTAGGTGGTTTGAGCAGAACATTATCACAATGATATCAAACAAGGTCGTGTGAAGGGGAACAGAATCGAAAAATCCGTGGTGTCAGTGTCACTGGCGCACACCGCTGCCAGAGTTTAAAGATGTGGCAAATGAACTCTGTCTAGCCGTCAGTCTACAGATTGACATCAGTTACAATAGTCCTGCGAGACAGAGTCTGGGCTTTTCCGAAGTACATTCACGACTTGTTTTATTCATTATAGATCTTTACAGTAATTCACCAAAAGATCAAAGCATGCATGCCTTATTGCACGACCCAAATCTTCATCAAAACATGCCATTTTCAGCATGTAAGTAGTTAACACGGAGCTTGTTAGCAAAGGGGATTTGAAATTGTAACATACAGATAGCAGAAGGAGGGAGAATGCCGTCATAAAATCAGCTGGTCAGTGGCAGGCTTATAGTCACAGTGTACATCCAGGGAGTAAGACGAGGGTCACGGTACAAATGTACAGGAATGGACATAATAATGTAATCCAGCACTGTATTGTACAGCCTCAAAAATGATCGCTTTTGTCTCCTAACTTCTGGTTGCAATAGCCAGCTTGTAAACTCATAGTTAACACAAGTCATGAGCTTCAGGCATGATCGGTTCATTCAGTGCACTATACGTTTCTAAAAGTTGGGAGCACACATGCACATGGCCTGAAACTGCTACATCGACAGCAGCATTCACATTATAAAGACAATCTATGGTGCAAAGTATACTGATGCTTAGTGCGATGAGAAATGTTAAGTAATTAACATAAATTTGCATTCTTTACAAACAATAAACTCGCTGGAAGCTGATTTATGAACAATTTTTCACTCAATGATATATTTCCAAAGATTTTCTTAAAAATATGATTAATGATATCCAAAAATATCTTGTTTAATTCTAATTCACAGACATTTGATGAAGCAAAACTGAGCCTTTATTCCCTCAAACACATGTGGATGATGTTTGGTTGGATCACAGAAAAAAAAAATTGAGATCCTTAGAGGAATACTTACATGCAAAATGATGATTAATTTCCGCAACTGCTTATCCCGTTGGGGGTCACGGGGGTGCTGGACCCTATCCCAGCTGACATTGGGTGAGAGGTGGGGTACACTTGGTCGCCAGGCCATCACAGGGCTGACACATACAGGCAGACAACCATTCACACTCACATTCACACCTAAGGGCAATTTAGAGTCACCAATTAACCTGCATGTCTTTGGACTGTGGGAGGAAGCCGGAGTAACCTGTAGAAAACCCGTGCTGACACAGAAGGGCTCCACCCTGGGTTCAAACCTGGAACCCTCTTGCTGTGAGGCGATAGTGCTGCCCCTGCGGCTGCAAAATGACCATTTGTATATCAATCACTCCTCGTGTGTTACTTTGAATTCATGAAGAAAAGCTCTTATTGCAAGTCTCCACAGGAAATGCAGAATCAAGAAAGTTTATGAATTGAAGTAAATGGGGATCAGGTCTACCAACAGCAAAACTATATCAAAACTTCCATTTTCAAACTCTCACAAAACTCATGCAGTATAATCCAACTTACATTTATTCAGTCATATGAATCGTACTTGGATTTTCATTCCACTGGACATGCATGCTTTTAAACTCAAGAGCTTATACCCACGCTCAGGGCATGCTACTCGTAGGTGGAAGCATTTTATTTTGTGACATTTTTATCGGAAAATTTGCTCTTTTGAGAAGTACTGAGCATACGACTGGGTAAATGGGACTTGGATGATACTGCACGAGTTGTATGAGACCTTGAAAACAGATGGAGAAAGGACCTCAATTCATTAAGAATGTTTTTCGGATTCTCCGTTCAACATGGAGGACTGCCGAAAATTAAAGTTTTAAGGTGATCACAAGCAGCCGACGCCATGACGCATCATGATGAAACATGACACACATTCCTCTTCTGATGTAGACAGAAAGTAAAAAGACAAAACAGTGGAGAACGGTGGAAGTTGGGTCACTAGTTTGCCCTGTTGTCACAGAGATAGGTCACAAATGATGAATGATGAAGAGAAGTATGGAAGCTCAATCACGTGTTAACAGATTGTCCTGTGGTTGAAGGCTCTGACTGACCTTGACCTAAGATTGTCATGGTCCAACTACTGTTTCAGAGATCAAGAACAAACCTCCATGCTCAATATTTTATCTTGTAGGAAAACAATATTTTGCCAACAAATCATAGGCTATCAACGATGTAGGTGATTTCATGTTTCGGCGCATTTGGTCAGAAAGTTCACTTGCCAGGTCTGTTCTCGAGGCGCTCAAACAATAACACGTCTCCATTTCGAGGGTATTATTTTGGAACCGGCTCTTGACTGTTTTTACCGGCAGCCCTTATCCAAAACTAATGACAGTTCTCACCCCATCTGTCATGTTGGCTGACAGATGGAAAGTGTGATCAGAGAAAAAAACATACCTTGTGAATGAAATCCTGAGCTATATTCAGCTGCCATTCACTGGGAACAGACTCTGTGTGTCAATAAAGAAGAAACACTAGAAAGAGAGGTGCAAACTTTTTAGATTTTGCTTCACTGTGGCCGATACTATCTTGTGCCCTTGTCAAAGCAATTACATGCTAATGAGGCTTAATAGCATCAGTCATACCACAGTGATGGCGGCCGCATCGGAACAAAAGGATTAAGAATACATCCCTCAGAATATCCAACTATTGAAGAGAGTGGCTAAAACACTCGGTCCGCTCTGACCAATGCTGACAGGTTCCATAAGTGACAAGTCTTTCTTCATTGTTGCAGACAAAATTCAATTTCAAACAACAGCTGTGAGCAGAGAGACAATGTCGTGATCAAAGGCTGCGTCCTGAGGCCTGGTTGTATTACAAACCAAAGCAGGAAATACTTAACTTCAACAGCCCCGTCAGCACTGACACCAGAGACCCCTTCATCTCCCGAGAACAGAATATCCTTGCTCTGTTTCATTTCTGTCCACCTCTACAGTCTGTGCTATCATCTCACTTTTTAAAAGGTGCCTTGTCACACAAACAACCACCCTGGCAGAGGGAGCCGGACCTCCTCATCCTCCAGCGAACAGTCTTTAAATGCACAGGTGCTGACTGTTACAATAAAACAGTAAAGGGGACAGTTCAGTAAGAAGGCAGCTGTAAATATGTCTGTCACGGTCCACGGGGCTGGGAATCCAGGAAGCTCGGTGATGAGACGGGGACAAGATTTGACTCCAGTGTTACACTGTTCTTACAGAATATCAACACACTCGGGGTCTTATTTGCATAAGTGTCGCCTGCTGCCCAAAATGAAACCCTAACTACTTTAGAATTTAATATATGTATGATCAGCGGACATTTTCTGGCATTTGGTTGTGCAAATTGTTCCTTGAAGGGATTACAAAGTAGCAGCTGTTGTTATTGAAGTAAAGTCATCTCAGTAGTTTGCATATTTTAGTCCATTAACTACAAATTGCATATGTTTTACATCACTGCTAACCATTTTCCAAGTATTTTGAGACGGATTTCCTACATTTCAGGCGATTAGTTTCAATTCATTTCAACATGCAGATTTTTTTTCTCCAGGAATTGAGCAGTGGAAGCAACAATTTCTCCTCCACAGTGGGATAATAAATGCATCGTGGCATGCAATTTAATCACGCATTACACAAACGATGCTGCTAAATTTTAAAGCTGATCTAATCCAGATTTTAGCACTGGATAATTCATAGTGACAAATCCACAAAGAATTATCACCCGACTCTGCAGTTCTCAGCTCTATGGAGTGTTTTAGCATCTTTTGGTTTATTGTTTTGGTTTAATGGTCCACAGCTTTACTGTTTTGGTTCACGGTTATCACTCTCATCAACCACTTTCAAACCAGACATTTCTCTCAGGAGTTGGTAGAAGCCAAAACAAAGCTAAGAGAGAGCAAATACTGCACTTACCTGACAGACACCTCAAAATGAATTCTAAGGGTGCACCATGTCTGCTGGATGTTTAAAGGCAACATCTCACCATCTTGTCCACTTTATTAGGTAATAATATACCAATGCTGTGCTGCCACTTTGGGGCCTTACACACAAAGGCAAAGTAATGGCATCCTGAGCAGAGAATGAAGTCACACTCCCTCTCTGTGTGTTGTCTGTGTGTCGTGTGTTAGATGGTCTGGCCACACATGAAGGTCAGTGCATGTGAGTCCCTGTGGCTGTGTCCCACTCATAGATGTACATAGGTGTATGAAGCCAAAAAATTTTGACTTTGTGGGTGTAAAGTTGCCCGGATCTTCCGCATCTTTGGGCTCATGGAGCAAACACTCTTGCAAGCCAAGCAGCTAACTTTAGCCCTTAACTGACTGGAGTGGGGATAAAATGATTTAATACTGCAGCTCCTCTAGACTTTTGAAATGTTATCAGACCGAATAAATCAAATCCCGCTGGAGAAGCTATTTATGTTACAGAGGTTGTGATGCCAAAAAATGCATCCACTGATTTACAGATGTCTCGTTCACAATGTACAACACACTTTCACTCCCAGCTTGTCAAATACCAATAACTGACAAC
The DNA here is from genome assembly GCA_026686955.1 of Epinephelus cyanopodus. Classification (NCBI taxonomy): domain Eukaryota; kingdom Metazoa; phylum Chordata; class Actinopteri; order Perciformes; family Serranidae; genus Epinephelus; species Epinephelus cyanopodus. The sequence goes on from CM048920.1 coordinate 11,112,960, forward strand.
GGCACATCACATGAAAATATGACACTCTAGGTACCTCTTGTAAAGTTTGGACATTCAGGAGCGGTGTGTGAATTGACAGCCTTATGGGTGAGAGTCCTGAGTTTGTTTGACACATCCATCTCCCCTACCACAAGTGCAGCAATGGGGTTGCAATGTCGGTCTATGGGAAAGAGTTTTTATGGGCCCAGTTGCATCATGTGACGGACCCAGAAGTTGTAATTACACTATGAAAATTGGCTTCAACGCCTGCCCTACATCCTAGGAGCCTGGTCCCACTGGCTAGCTAATTGCTGCCGCTCTGCACTTTTCGCATATAGTGGTCACCACTGAAATCAGGACTATTTCTCAGAAGCGCAGGGCCCACCCTCCAGTTTCCCCCAGTTAACACTGTTAGCTCTGACAGCACTGTTGCCGTTGTTAGTGCTGTTTATTGTGTTAGCACCATTGCCTGCTAGCCACTAGCTAAGTTACCTCCATGTTAAGAACCATGCGCAGTATATCTCACCCTAAACCCTGACTCATTGATATGCTCCGAGTGTTGCATGAAGCTCCTTTAAAGCCAAGATCTGCAAAGACACAGTGGCAGACAGCAATGCACCTGCACAGTATTTTGTAACGCAGTTAATTACCAAATTTGCATAATTCTTTCAACAACTTTTCCATTTCCCTATTTGCCAGGGTTTGATTACTGACAACAGAGCTAATGAATGCGGCACCTTTTAGCGGCTGATTATCAAATCTTGAATGTCAGAGTATTCCTAAAAGCACAAGATAGAAAAGTTTTCAAAATGGCCCATGCTCCCAAATGAATTACCACACAAAAATAATTAGTGTGTGACTGAAAAAAAAGAAAAGTGTGGGTGACTACATGCTCAGTGTGATGAATTGCCTATCTCAAGCAGTTTCTCAAGTTTCAAGTCTCTAATTTACACAGCGTGCTGGAATGAGGGGAGACAACTGGCTGACTGCAGAGCAGGAAATCAAAGTTATGGTTTAGAAAATGGCCGGCGGTAAAGTTAAGTATACATGATTTGCATTTGATGGGCCAGCATGGTGGTTAAGTTTCAAACTTTTATATTTCATCATCATAAAAAAAAATGTAGGGGTCGAAGTGTTTGTAACAGTGAAACAAAGCTTCACCAAGCCGTTCTGAAAACAGCGAGGGAGAGTAATGCTAACATCATGTCTTTTAATAGAGCCAACTCTTTTTTTTTCCTACAGTCAGTCAACAGCACTCCTGTTGCCCTGTTATAAATCAACATAATGAGGCATAAATCAGCATTAATTAGCATATGGGTTACGGGCACACAGTAAGATACATAATTGCACATGACATATATTCTCCATTATCGACTCGCGCAGAGTAGCAGCAATCACCACCTCATCTCTCCCTCTGCCTCTCTTCGCCAGCTCATCATTATTGGCAATCAGTGTACTGTGCGACTTCTACAGATCGCCAGCGCAGAGAGGCAGAGGGACGATGCCTGCCACTGTTTCGTTCTGCAGGAGACTCATCCACAAACACGACAATGACTCTGATAAGGTGGAGGGCAAGAAAATGATGATGGGAGAAAAAATGGTAGCGTTAAGGAAGTCAACACCAGGGCAGTATTTGGCATCCTACTGAAAATGCTGGATGTACAGTAAGGCTCCAGGAAAAACAGACGGAAAAATGAAATACAAACAAGTAAAGCAGACCCTGTTTTTGGTATTATATAGGGTGCGTTTCACTACGATAGTTCAATCAGCTGTTGTATGTTCCTCCAACGTGTCTCTTCTCTACTTTTCTCTCTGTCTTCCATCCTTTGTTTCTCCCCAGTGATCTCTTCACCCAATTCCCTCCTTATCGTCTCCCACACCCCACAGAGAGCTCCAATCCAAGGGGACGTTTAGAGCGTCGCCAGTCAACAAGGAAGCAGTTCTGTCGGTGACGCTCGGCTGCTGGACGGCAAACACACAACCCGTAGAGGCCCAGCAGTGATCTGTCTGCTGAAGCGTCTCCAAACGCCTCTTTCAGTCTGCCACTCAGCATAATCAAGCCTCCAAACGCAGCACACCGTCCCGGCACCCCCTGGCGTGGCTTTATCTGAAAAGACAGCATGTGTAGATAGACCGGCGCGGGGAACAATTTGTACAATCGGGGGCCAGGAAAAGAGTGGATATATTTCAGCCCGAAGGCCTGCTGTCCAGATGTAGGGCCCCTCATTCATTTGGGATTGGGAGGCGGTTGGCTCTATTCATCTGTTCACTTCAGACTCTATAATTACCTTGTGCATATCATTTCACTCCTGGCCTCTTTTTCCACATCTCTTGCGTCACACTGTACTTCTCTCTGACCTCCAGAAAATCCTGCTTCTACTTTCATTTTCTTACTGTACATATAAATTCACCAACAGGCCGCACTGTCGACCGACATTTGCTGTTAAAGTTTGATGAGGAATAGCTGATAATTCAAACAAATGCATGCTCTGTGAATAATCTCATAAAAATACAGAATTTTATGTTCTGAGATTATACTGATTCCTTTATTCTCCCTAATAAAGAGATTTTTCTTTACAGTCAAAGTTATAGAACTACACTGATAACCAGCATCCCAAGCCGCACATTATGTAAAACCAAATAATCGTGCTCCATTAGTTTCCATAGAGAGAGGCAGCCATAATAATCACAGCTTCCTATGCATATTTTAGCATGAAAAGCATGCCTGGGGCCATATGAATTTGCTTCTTCTTCATGTTGATCTTTCTCTTGTCTTCTGGAGTCAAACGAAAACAAAAGAGCAGCCAAGCTGCCGTTTTAATGGCTCCGTTATGGTGATGCTACTGTTAAAGAAATGGTGATCACGCTGCTACAGTAATATATGATGTCAGATGTCATATACATCTGTACAAATGATGGCACTTGAAAGTTAAAACATCTGCTCGAGTGAGCTGTTCATGCACAAATTAAGCAAAGCATCCTCTGATCTTTAGAAGTATATTATGTGCTGATGACTCAAACAGAAACAGGTTATTGTGAAAACAGTGACTTCATGTCAAGCAGCAGTTTCAGGGCAAATTTTCAACCCCTTTTCTACATCCTTTCAGACAGTTACGTCTGTCTATTCATGACATTTGTAATAAAGGTGACTGTGTTCGCTTGCACCAGTATTGCATGTCATTGTTATTCAGCTCTTGTATCTTCCTCTGTGGTGTCATCTTTTTAACTGGGAAAATATTCCACCCTGCTAGTCAATGTGACCCCAACTGGTGCACAAAATGTCCTGTATTTCTTTTGTCTTCAATATTCACCCAAAAATGATGCAAAAAACAAATCGCATTCTCCCAATTTAATTGTCTCTTTGTCATATATGGCCATCAAGTCACTGTCACGCTCCAACATATGTGCCCATGCCAGCACATGGAGAGAACCTACTGGTGGTGTCTACCAGGATCTTTATTTAAATAATGGACCGAGCTGAGCAGAAGCCGTGTCCATATGGTCGCCTCCAGCTTTCCCTCCCTTAATGATCTCATTGGAGAATAAATATCAGGGACTCAGATGCTCGCAGGGGGGAGAGCCTCGGAGACAGGGCTGTGTACGCTCCACTTTCTTAGGGAGGGATTTATGTCCCGTGGAGCTATACAGGTTCAATAGACACCTTCGGGAAAGCAGGTGGAACCGACTGTACAGAACAGCCACTGACTTCTCATAACATTTGTCTGGAAATCTGAGCAAATATACTTGTCAGCCATGGTTTTTGGTAGGTAGTTGAAATGGCTTTACTTCACTCTCTCCTTCTCTCTCAGTTGAATTCAACAAGTTTTAGTGGCATGACATTTCATGTGTTTTACGATTTAAGACAGTGAAAATTCAGAAACAATTAACAACAATTTATTAATATAAAATCATAGACATAAATATTAAAGAGAAAAATGAATTAAGTGAAGGAGTAATAAAAAGGCAGAGTGTGATCTGTGATGAGATGAACCGTTTGTTGTTGTGTTGGCAGTCTCTGCGGGTGTTTTCACATTTGGTTATTTTCAGCCCTCTAAACGGACTCTGATTAGTGACTAAGCATTTTTTGCACATATGTGAACACTCCGAGAGAACTCAGACCTCTCTGAAGCGAACCGTACTTGGACCACTTCGGGAGGTGGTCCGAGTTCGGTCTGCAGTGCGGTTAAATCACATGCTGTTGCACTGGGACGCCTGAAAGGACAGACAAAACCATGTCAGCCTGTAACGGAGACGAGGAGTACAGCACAGAAACACAAAAGGTTTCCTCCAATTTTAAGTTCTTTTAAAAAGGGAGGGGCTTCATAACCGCACTGCAGTGCCACGTCAAAGTGAAAAAATAAACTACGTCAATATATATAATATATACAGGCTATAGTGCAAACAGGAAAAGGACTGAGGCCCCATCAGAGCTGAAGTTGACCAGAAATAGAGCTGAGTCCTTTTCTGTTGGTCCAGTTGGTTCAGTTCATTTAAAAAGTACTATATGTGAAAACACCCTTGGGCTGTGACGTGCACTGACATATCTTGCTGCATATATGGCGCTGACACTATCTTCTCTACATAGATGTTGCATCTTAGTCTGATCAGAGAGTCAATCAAAATCCTGGCATTTACGTTTAATTTTTGTGAAGATTTTTGTTCTGATGTCTTCATATGTGCTACACTGAAGCAGCTGTCTCCACCTGTCTCTGAAGACAGAGTTGACACAGTCTGTCTTCTCTAGGCAGCCAGGTCTGCCTGTGCCTGCCAGTCTCTATGGCCAGGCTGTGATCACTGAGTCTGTACACAGTCAGTGTCTTTCTCAGTTTCTGATCTGTCACAGCGGTCAGATAGTTTGCCATCGTTTACTGTCTGTTCGGGGCCAGATACCATTGACGTTTGTTTTGGGTTTTAGTCCAATAGTTGATGTAGTTTTCTTTTCTTTAGCTATAATTTGGTTGGGCTGGGTTGTGTGAGGGCTACCTGAGGCCTTGTGCCTTTAGAGAAGGGCCTCAGGACCAGCTGGCTGAGAGGACTCCTCTCTATGTTCTTCTCCTCTAACACACACACACACACACACACACACACACACACACACACACACACACACACACACACACACACACACACACACACACAATTTCCATACCTCACCCCACATCTTTAGAAGAGACATTTTGTTTACGAGATGTTCCCTCTTTGTGCGCCTTTTGTTACACTGTCAGGTCCCCTTATACATAACCTTTGAAACCTTCTAAGACTCAGATGTCTCACATATGTGAAGATCTAAGTGTGTCGAGAATCAAATTACTGTGACTGATGCAGCTGGTTGCAAGGCTTTTATTTTTTCAAAGGCAGCTTGATGTATATTATGACTATGTACCTGGAGTATTAAATGTCGTGTAGATAGCACTAAAATACTGGTGAAAGAATGTCACATATATTTTTTAAATCAAGGAGGTAATGCCTAGAAATCACTCTTTGCATTATTGTAAAGAGTAATCCGTATTAAGAGTATTGGTACAAATGTTTGTGCTTTTAAAAAATATTAAAAGGCTTTATCTCTTTCAGTTCAGACAGATACTTCAGCATCAAGGAATTTCTATAAAAGCTTCCAACTTCATATCAACAGACTATTTTATGAAAGGTGAGGACTGACCTCCTCATAGATATCAATGTTATCATTGAAATTATTGTGAATGCATGTAGCCAGGGTAAACCTTTGGCCACCGCAGCCTTTTACCAAACCTTCGGGCAAAGCAGAAGAAGCACTACACCTAAAAAAAACAAATGGAAATCTGAGCAAAATACTGAAATGATACACTGAGTCATGAGTGTAGAGAGATTTCATTTGAATGCTTGCTCAGTTCAGAACACTAGCTACCCATCCAACAACGACTGCAAAGGCTCTGTGATAACCTGGAGGCAAACTACAATACACTTGTGTTTACACTAAAGCCGATCTGAGGCAATGTAAATGCAATCATAAATGCTATTATGGGATATGGCATTCCAAGCAATGGTGTTGTGATGCACCCTGGGAACACTGTGAAAAAAACAAGGAAGAGACCAAAACCACGACCAATACCAATAAAAACATTGATAACATTCAGGACATGTATTTAAGGAAAACTTTAAGCTTTTTTTTAAACAGAAACTGGGAAAAGTGGATCATTTTATGAAACCAGCTGCAGAGCAAGAAACTTAATTGTTTCAATATGGAATAACTGGATATTAGAATATAGATATACACATCAATATAGGCTGCATTGTACACCCTGTATGAATGTGACTGGCTCTTACCGGTCAGCTGGCAGCCAATCAAAGGTGCCACTTCACTGTTCTGCCACGACTAACTCAAAGCTCCATTTGTGGTTTAGGTGATGCTTGCTGTTCTATTTCCTCAGCTCAGACATATGTTGCTAGAATATCGGCATGAATGATGAATGAAACTGAAAAAGAGAAGGGTCAAGAGTGTGAGAAATGATTATAGATAAAATACCAGATGGGAATGGGTCTGTTTTAAGCAGGATCAAAAACCTGGCAGATCAAGGTACTTCATCATATTGATGGAAAATGAACATATTAAAGGGTGTTAAAGGTCCAGTGTGTAGGAGTTTAGGGGGGTGTATTGGTAGAAATGGGATATAATAAGTAGGTAATGTTCTTTAATGTGTAATCACCTAAAAATAAGAATCACTGTGCTTTTGCTATCTTAGAATGACTCGTTTATATCTACACAGGGAGCAGGTCCTTGTCCATGCAGTCCGCCATGTTGCACCACCATTTTTCTATAGTAGCCCAAAACAGAGAAACCAAACACTGGCTGTAGACGGGGCATCTGTACTCTCAAGTCGGCTGCTGTAGTTAGCAGTCCCTATGCAACAACCAGCATTGGAAAAATACAGATTTTTTACTTAAAACTGCTTTAATCAAGTGCAGCACACACTGCCGCCATGGCCATCAAGTGCCGCCCCCCAACACACATTCGCAGCAGCGCGCAGCTGCACCGTCGACACTAAAGTGTATTTCCCACCCCAGCCCGTTAGGTGGCTGTACCTACACTAGTTGCCAACTGCTAGTATGGGAAGAAGAAGAGGAAAAACTTTGTGGCAACAACAACTTGGATTTCACGGGTGAGTTTCTTATCAAAATCGTCTTATTAAAAATCTGAACAACCGGAGTTGATACTACGGCGGCCGACACGTACATAAAAGGCTTTTCTCGCAGCGCCAGCCACGCTGGAAATAGAGCAGTGGGCTGAAGCAGAGCGGTGCGGCGCGTCTGGTGGCGCCAGTGTGGGTTTGTTCATAGAATATAATGGCGGCGGTGTGTGTTGCACTTCAGTGTTTTTACTGGTTCAAATTGCCTAGTCCATTTGTTATGGAAAGAATGGAACCTCTATGGATAATTCAGCTCTTGGTTAAAACCTCAATGAAAACTGAAAGATTCAAACCAAGAGAAGTTTCAGCTGGTTGCGCTCCGCAATCCTCACCATTAGATGCCACAAATTCCCCTTAAATTTTACACACTGCTCCTTTAAAGAGTTACTTCAGTATAAACCACACAGACAAATCTCAGATTATTTGTCATATTCATCAACCCTAACCATCTAAATTTATCTGATTTCATTTTGGAGTGTGAGAGCTAAGAGAATCAAAAGGCAAGATGGACAGAGAGGGATAAGAAGCAGAGACAAAGCTTGAGGGGAGCTGAGAGGGCAAAAGGAGAAAAAAAACAAATGCCGCTGGCTGAGAATAGAAGGCAGAGAGAAAAGAAACGCTGTGAAGAAAGGAGACAGAGGATGAGTAAGGGGGTAGGTGGCAGGGGACTTGGTTTGGGGAAGCAGAGGGAGAAGGGGAGGTAAAAGGCAAAGCGTTAGTGAGACAGAAGTGGCAGAAGGGAATCTACAATCCACGTCCACTGGGACCAGCACTATTCTTTGTAGTCCTGTCCTGAAACAGCCACAGTGTTGTGTGTGGGTGTCTGTGTGTGTCTCTGTGTGTGTGTCTCCCTGACTTGTTAAACTCCACACAACCTCAGCTTTCTGTCAAATCAACATAGCTTTAATCTTGCACGCAGAGCCCTCTCTTCACACTGTGTTTCACCTCATTCTAGCATTGTGTTATCATCAGGAGAGCGGTCTGGCATGAGGTGTTTGTCGGGGCAAATTAAAATGAGGGACAGAATATGTTGTGTTTACACAGTTTAAGTCCTCATACTTTTGTATGCCCTGGCTTATGCAAATACTTAGACACAATACTGAAGCCTTAAACTGCTTGAGCGCCATGATTGGCTGCCACTTGAAAAATTATTTAAACCCTTGTAAGGAGCCACAATTCATTACGAAAAACCAATCACTCTACAGGTCACTCACTCTATTATAACAGACAAAGTGGCAGGTATTGGCAGCACACCAACGTGTTTGGGTGTTGCAATATCATATCCTTAACTGACTTTCGCCAAGTCCTGCTTGCTTAGTTACTGTTGCTACTCCTATTATTCATTTATTTTCCGTAACTGCTTATTCTGGTGGGGGTAATGGGCGTGCTGGAGCCTATCCCAGCTGACACTGGGCAAGAGGCGGGGTACCCTATTACAGGGCTGACACATAGAGACAGACAACCATTCACGCTCACATTCACACTACGGACAATTTAGAGTCACCATTTAACCTGCATGCCTTTGGACTGTGGGAGGAAGCTGGAGCACCCGGAGAAAACCCACGCTGACATGGGGAGATCATGCAGACTCCACACAGATGTGCTTCCCCACCCTGGGTTCAAACCTCCCATCCTCTTGCTATGAGGCAACAACGCTAACTGCTCACCCACTCAACCCAAACCAACCCTAACCCACTGCACCACTGTGCCGCCTACTCCTATAATACTTTTCATTCTTGCACACAAAATATGTAGTTTACAGTGACAACGGACAGACTGAACTATCAAAATTCTAAGCAATATTTGAAACACCCTTGATTGGGGTTACAAGGGTTAGCGAACTGACAATACCCCCAAGAACATCAGCTGTGTTCCACAATACATTCTTCACTCTTGGCCAGATAACTACTAATGCTTCAAGTTTCTATTTCTGCCTAAAGCCCCTTTCCTACTGGACAAAAACCCAATAACACCCACAAAAATCTGACCTTTGTCTTTAACAGAATGCGCCATCACCCACTGATTTGTGGACTTCCATTTTGAAGCCCTATGTTTTACATTTTGACATCACCATCTTGGTTTTTTTTCCTTTGGAACCAGAAGTGACTAAATTTGGACAAGAGGATGGAGTTATGGAGAAGCGAGGACTGGATCTGACTTATAGACTGTAGTGATGCCTCGCAGACAGCCTGTCACTCAAGGTAGCCCGCCCCTAATTATGCATAACTTTAAGCCTTAATAAAATGAAAACAGTTAAGCTGTATAAATATTAACCCCTTGCTCAGTTGTCATGACCAGAGAAACTGTATTTTGAACCAGACTGCCAGCATGATTACTTCTGCTTTTAAGTCTGGCATGTTAACATGGGGGTCCATGGGGATTGACTCAATTCTGCAGCCAGCCTTAGGTGTCAATTAGAGGCACTACAGTTTTGGCACTTCCATGGTGGCTTCATTTTCCAGCTGCTTGGTGGATGCACTAGTTTTAGGCCCTTTTCAGGCACATTGCAATGACGTGCCACCACAAATTCCATCTGTCTCTATCCAACATCATTGAACATCATTCCAAATAAGGTGCAAACAAGTTTGAGAACTGAACATAACATTTTCACTGCGCTCCACGCTGTTCTCTACTGTTCGCTTACTTGTTTTCTAGCATGTTAGTAACGTCAAACATAACAAACCAGTATAAAAAACAGAAGGTGTATTTGTCTACTGCAGAGTCGTGTACACAGCTCCGGTGTATTGGCAACGGGAAAGGCGTCTATCTCCTATTTTAGTGGGTTTCCTGCCTCAAAAAAGCCTGCAATTTTGATGGGAAACGGGTATAACCATGGGTGGGCTATAAGACAATGGGCCACTGGGCACAGATATGCAAATGGCCCCACCACCCCTCCCAGATGGGAGCAAGACACAGAGACTTTCTAGTGATTTTGCATTTTTTGAATTCGTTGAGCATCTTTTTCTGTCAATTTGTGTCTCCTTGTAGTTGTTTTGTGTCTCTTAGGGGTAATTTTGTGTCTCTTTATTGTTGTTTTGCCTGTTATTGTAGTTATTTTGCAGTTACTTTATATCTCTTTGTGAACTTTTTGTCTCTTTGTGGTCATTTTAAGTCCTGGTCAGTATGTGTTAATTTGAATGACATTTTACAGATGAAGGCCAGGAAAGCTCCCTAAACTTTGGGCCCCTTGACCCCTGAGCCTATGCTCGTTCCATAATCTATTTATGAGTGTAACTGCAAGGCATGGGCAAGAATGAACTCTGTTGGCTGTACACTGGGTACAGTCTAGCTATCAGATGATTTTTATTTTATTTTTTTTAAAAAAGCATGTTGTATTCAGACTGCTCATTATGCCCCAACATGGAGGCATCACGCATAAAAAGATGCATATCAAGAGGGTCATAAAAAACCCTTTAGGGCTAAAGGTCCTTCACAAAAACTAAATATATTGCTATTAATTGTCAAGTTGGCTGTCACTGTAGGCATCTATTTATGCAATCCAGTTGATTAAAGGTGATACACAAAGCAAAAGAAGCTCATTAGAGAAGCTCGGCTCACACAACAACATTATGGCGCAAACACACTCACACACACACACTGGCAGCAACCCTACAGACAAGTTGCCAGAAGTCCATTAGTCTTGCACAACAGTTTTTCATTTACTGGCAAGGAAAACGTGTCTCTAGCTGCCGCCATATACCAGCATAACTTTGTGTCTCATTTAATATTGAAAGAGTCGAGTCGATGAAGTGGTTGATTGGTACCACTGGAAAATCAGCTGCTTGAAAATTGCCACAAGACAGCTGCAATGCCATGTAGTTCTTGGCAGACTGAATGACGAACCAGCCTGTAAATGAGGAACTGTGACAATGACTTGAAAGCTTGTGTGACTTTCACACACGCACGTACACACGGGGCTCACACACAAAAATAGACATATGAAAGTCTATCCAAGGCAGTGCTGTCAAAAACACTGTCATTGTTTCTACTCTACATATAATCTAAAAATATGTTGAAATATGCTGAATAAAACGATCCGAGTGGTTTCCTCTGTATCTTATTTGTGGTGGAAAAAGCCATAGAGAGTAATTAAACGCGTAAGCAATCCTCCATATGAGCGACTGTACTCACCACAGGGGCTCCTGTCTGGGCCACATCATTATCCGACTTCAAGTAAAAAAATTCACACTTAAAACTTAATTGAGTTTAAATTCTTAATTGGCTCCACCACTGGGGGTAATTAAACAAATGGTTGCTTTGAACAAAGAGTTTCCATTGGGCAGGAGAGAAAGAAACCATACAGCATCTGTTTGAGTCGGGGGAAATATTATAGAAAGTGCTGCACAAGGTTCCTTATGTCTACCATACACTAGAGGACTTTAAAAAAGACTTTTCAGCGGCTAACATCTGACACCCTCTCACATTCAAAGGCAATGTGAATTTTTTTTGTTGTATGCTGAAGATTGTACAAAACTGGGGATCTTACAGGGTCACTATTTTCAAGACTCCAACTAGATTCCATTTCAGATTATTTCCCATCCTGCTCCTGGTGAAAATATTGCGCCAAACTCCCTTTAAAGCAGGATTTATACTTCTGCATCGACAGTCCAAGAGAACAGCTATTCCTCAGTATTTGGAGGAGCTAAGACTAAAAACTTACCGTAAAAAATGTTTGATTTTTTGCAGACTGTGTGGTTCTGTTGACTTCACCGTGACCTCGAGCATGCACTGGGGTGGAGCGGTTGGGATGAGTGTCAGCACCTCCAAGTCTGAGGCCATGGTTCTTAGCCAGAAAACGGTGGATTGCCCCCTATGGGTTGGGAGTGAGTTACTGCCTCAAGCAAGGGAGTTCAAGTATCTCGGGTCCTGGAGTGTGAGATGGATCGGCGGTTTGGCGTGTCATTTGCAGTGATGCGGCCACTGTGACAGACCGTCCTGGTGAAGAGGGAGCTTAGCCAGAAGGCAAAGCTTTCGATTTACTGGTCCATCTACATCCCAACCCTCAGCTATGGTCATGAGCTACGGGTAATGACCGAAAGGATGAGGTCATGGATACAAGCGGCCTAAATGAGTTCCCTTCAAAGGGTGGCTGGGCTCAGCCTCAGAGACAGGGTAAGGAGCTTGAACATCCGGAGGGAGCTGGCAGTAGAGCCGCTGCTCCTTCATGTGAAAAGGGGTCAGTTGAGGTGGTTTGGGCATTTAACCAGGATGCATTCTGGGCGCCTCCCGTTAGAGGTGTTCTAGGCTCGTCCCACTGGTAGAAGGCCCTGGAGCAGACCCAGAACACGCTGGAGGGATTACATATCTCGTCTAGCCTGGGAACACTTCGGGTTCCCCTGAGAGGAGCTGCAGAGCATTGCTGGGGAGAGGGACATCTAGAATACTTTGCTCAGCCTGCTGCCCCCGCAACCAGGCTTCGGATCCATGGATGGATGTATGTTTGATTTTTGTCGGAATGGCAAGACATGAAAAAGACCAACTTAAGACAGCTCAAACATCAAACAATCCAGATCACAGGGGGGGAAAGTCAACTAAGGTAAAAGTCTCATGATTTTATTCCCACATTGGAAATTTGTCTGCGACAGTGAAATCGCTTGAAAAGTCAGCATTAGCAGAGTTTTGGAGGAGTGAGTGATCAGAATATAATATTGATTGCTTCCATCCATCATCAGTTTATTTCACTGTGATGATTTGTTTAACTAATTGTGAGCAGTGACGCCACTCTTTTGGCAGACTCCCTCCCTGCTTTTATTTCTCTGTCCTCTTATCACGCTACCTCTGCCTGATTTATTTATTTTCTATTTATTCGTCTGTACACAGCACATTGTTGAGCTGAAATTATGGATGAAGTCTCTTTCAAGATGCCATCTCATGCACCATGTACTGCTCTGTTTGATGTTAGCAGAGGAGGACAATTAAGGATGTATGAAACTTGGTTTCTTTTGTCTTTCCTCTTTTCTCCCGCTCTTTATCTGTCGCTCATTATCCTCTCTCTAGCACACACACACCCTGTGCAAACACTTTCAGTGCTGCAGCATTCAGATCAATCCAGAACAACTGATAAAATAACATCTGGCATCATCCTGCAGTTGATATATGTGTTTTAGCTGCCTACACATATCTGGCTCCTGTCAAAATGTGTATACATTTCAGAGTGAGTCAGCAGGCTGACACAGAGTAACAGGGGCCATGTCACCGCTAATGTTTGTAAGCAGACACAACCACTGATCTCAACAATTTGATATGCACCCACATCCGAGCTGGTGAAGATACACTGCAGCACATACACTTACCACATCAAACTGCATATATACATTTATAATCAAACTCCTGGTGTGCAAGTGCTTTAATACATCACATTTCTAACACACATCTAAAGAAGTGCCGCGTCCTCATGCACATAAAGAATAAAAAAGAGCACAGCTAAGGTGGGAAATTCTAGGTATTTCATGATGCTACAATTTGATCAGAAAAACAATTCTCGCTGCATATTGATGGATGAAATGTTCTATTCCTTTTCTTACTGTATGACGCAATTCACAACATAATAGGGATCAACATTCATGCTTTTTTTGTGTATTTTAACTTGACTGTATATAATTTTTCTTATCTATTAGCAGGTTTTGAAACATATGCTGCAGTAATGAATTCTACGATTACCTGACTTAGCATGGTGATTAGCTCTGTCGCCTCACAGCAAGATGGTTCTGGGTTTGAGCCTGTTGCCCAGCTGGGGCTCTTCACGTCAAGATAGCATGTTCTCCCCATGTCAGTGAGGGATTTCTCCACAGTCCAAAGACACGCAGCTTAGGTTAACTGGGGACTCTAAATTGCCCATAGGTTTGAATGTTTGTCTGCTTCTGTGTGTCAGTCCTGCAATAGTCTGGCGACCTGTCCAGGGTGTACCCCACCCAGGCTCAGTTACAGCTAATGATTGAATGGCGTGCTTTAGCGTTCATGTTTTGCACAAGCACCGGCGAGGCCAAAGAAGGAGTCGTTGGCAGCCCTTTGTGCCTTTGAAAGATGACGCCATTTTAACCCCTCTTGCTATGAAACTTGCACCATACTCTGCAAAACATAGTTGGAGTTTCGCCCACATCCTCTAACGCCACCAAACTAAACTCCCGATTCGGATAATTGAAATGCTTCTGCTGTAAAACTTCATCTGTACCTGCCTCTATTTCCTTGCAAGTGCCTTATCGTTACTGCACATGTGCAACTCTCAACAAACGTGAGAAGGAAGTGAGATGGCTCAGCTACTTCCATCATCAGCTCCAGAAAAAACAATGTGTTTAATTTATTGCGAAATAACTAGCCAAACTCTCTGTGTTTAATATTGTAGGCCTGGCTATTCTTTTGTACTGTGCATACTTTTGAAAAAAAGCACAAATTTAAATTCTGAATAAAGACGTTTGGGCATGCCGAATGGTTCCAGGCTCAATCACAATGCATCGAAGAATCTATTATTTTCCCCTCCATAACTCACAGCTGTGCCATGTGAATGTGTGTATGTACTCTATGAGGGCGAGAAAGAGTGAGAGAAATAAATAAATAGAGGAATGAGCAACAAAGAAAGCCTAGAATTGGTTTTCCTGTGCTCTCCTTAAACCCTGCTGCTATAGAAATAGCCCTGCAGCTCGGCGTACCTCATAACTGTTGGAAGACTCACTAACGTAAATGTGACTGGGCAGACAGTGGTGTGAGGAATTGTTTCTGAGAAACGGCATCAGGAGTAATCAGCTTTATAAATTAACTGTGCCCTCTGGACAAGTGCTGAAAAAGAGTCAGTTAATTGATTTGTCAATCAACAGAAAATAAAGAGCCAACAATTTTGATAATTACTGAAATGTTCAAGGCCTTTGTCGGGAACAATGTTGCAAACATCAATTTCTCTACTTCTCAAATGTCTGTCTTATATCAGTGTGGGCTGAATATCTGTGGATTCTGCTCTGTTGGATCAGACAACACTATCCTGTTTTTCAACATTTTATAGTCTAAATGATTCATCTATAAAATCATAGACAAATTAGTAAGTTACGAAACTGTTAAATGAAACCTGTTTAAGTTTTAGCCCAATTGACCATTTGCTAAGTCCCACCCCTGGACATAGACTGACCAATCATAACGTAGCATCGGCCCAGCTCAGCTCAGGGTCAGACAACAGCACACCTGTGCTCCATTGACTCTGATGCAATCCTTTCATATTTCCTTCATTTTCAGGCTGGTTTTGTGGATTTGGAGCTAAATGTTGTGCCTGGGGCACGTCGTATATTAATGATACTCAATACTAGCTACTGAAGATATAGCCTACTGAATGTATACACATGCTGCTTTTGCTTTTTAATGATTATAATAGTGAAACAAAAATGGACCCTGCTGTACAGAAACCAGTGAAGGGAAGCAGGGAAACTTTGCTGATATTCAACCAGCTTTGTTGGTTCAATATCAGCAAAGTTTACCTTTATATTCATTGTCTTGTGTGGCGATCAGCAGTGATGTGGTGGTTCACTTTTACACTGTGATCTGTAGCCGTTAGTTCAGCTTTAGCTTCTAACTATCTTTGTCTTTTTAACCTGTTGTTGCTGCTGAGTCAGTTTGACATCCTGGATATATCCTTCAAACATGGACTGTAGACCCCTCTGTCTGCTTCTCTCTGGAATCACTGTTTCATTTTTCCAAATGAATATGATGATATTTCATCAGGGAGTGCAGTTAGTTACAGTGTGGGCTCCATGCTGAACCACAGATGAATCACAAGACAAAGAAACAGGCTACACTAGGCCTGCTTGGGCAGAGCTGGACTCAATCAGTCCACACAGAAATGTACAGGGGCTGAGCTGAGCTAAATTAAATTGAACATAAACTTTTATTTGATCAGATAAGTCCCACTGAGATTGAGATCTCATTTTCAAGATAGACCTGAGTTCATAAATGAATAAAACATAAAACAAACAATTTCAAATGTGCAATATCAATCATGGTAATACAATAATGCAATAAAAATGTTAAGCTATGAAATATGATACAATAACAAGTCAATTAAAACAAGTTAAAAACAATCACAATTAAAATCAATCAAGATTGTAACTGGATTTCTGAACTAACTCAGCGTATCAAGCTTCCGCTCACACTCCAATTCATTCTGAATGTACGGTGCCAAGAATCTATATGAATACATATGAAAGTGAAGCGTGTGGTCTAGTCTGGGATCTTTGTTGTGGGTCATTCTCCATCTCTTTCTCTCTCCATTTATGTCACTATAAAAGGCAAAAATGCCTCAGAAGTACTTCAGCTTTAATTGCCTTCCTGCCTTATGTGATGCCATTGTCATTAACACCTCAGTCTGTTACGGAGAATAAAAAGCTATTCTTGGAAAGACTGCACCTTCAAGGTGTTTTTCAGCATCACATAAAGGTGTGTAGACAGGTGGCATTTGAAATCAAACCGCACACGGGGACGAGCGGGAGAACACTCATGAATGGACAGCTCTTAGGGTGTGATTTGTACCATGTCTCAGTTAAGTGAGCTCCATTCAGGTTACTGGCCCTCGTAAGGTTTTTTACAGGTTGTACATGAGCGAAGGGAAATGGCCTGTGGTCCAGGGGATGTGGAGAGAGGATAATGGACATGAGCCAAAGGATGCAATTACTTTCCTCTGAGCTCCAATTATTTGACAACGTCCATTGAACATCTACATAGTAAAATGTGTGCTGTTATGTAGTTACTGCTTTTATGGCATTTTGGTGCTTTTTGATGGTGTAGTGAGAGACACGGTGAAGATATGAGAAAGAGAGAGAAAATAACATGAAGCTGGTATTTTGCTTTTTACAACAGATGCACATACTTTTTCTGCTCTACAGGAGTATCACAAAATGTTATTACGGGTGCTATCATCACTGCAGTTTATAATATTTTTCTGTGCTGCAGCTTGACTGTTTAGGTGTTGGTGGGCCGGCTTTAATATTAAAACACATACATAAACGTCCCTCTGCACTATATCATGAAGCTCAGTCTCTTGAGAGATGAAACTGCAAATCAAATTTCTCTTTAAAATCTTATTCACTAGTAAGAAAAGAGAAAACGTGGAGCTCCAGATCCATCAATAACGTCTTTGCCTTACTGTGGACTAAGCATATTCTTCACTACTTCCTGTAGCTGTGAAGTACATCAAGTTATTTCTTCTTCTTTTTTTTTTATCAATTTACCCACCGTCCACATCCACCATCTGGTAAATGGGCCGTGGCTGGCAAATATAGCAGTTTATTTTCATTTTACTGAGTTGGGAACTTATTTCTACAGATAGAGAGAAAATCATATTTCACCAGCAGATCTCAGTCCTGCTTGACGTTGATGTATTACTTTGGTCTGGAGCCTTCCCATTCACTTCTCCAGTAATTGCGTTTAGATTCCAGCACCTGCATACTGGAAGAAAAATCTGAAATGTAAACAAACCAGAAAAATGCAATTATCCAGTTTTGAAAATGTGCCCGAGGGGGCTCATATAAGATAATACTGTCTGGGACAATAACATGTTTGACTGCAGGAGACCGACGCTGATCGCTCACTGTGAGCTGTGCTCAAAGAGAACATTCATGAAAAATCCAGTCTTACTGTAGATGTGTGCCTTCAACTGCTAACTAATATAACACTGAGAAATGTCATACATTTGGTTATAACAAGCCTATAATTTTCTATAAGGGTACAACAAACAATTGTTTTCAATCCTGACGTTATTTTGGGAAGATGCTGTCAGCCATTTTTATAGCAAACACAGTGGAAGCAGACAGGACACGAGGAAAGACTCAACATAGGTCAGCAGCCGCGATTGAACCAGGCATGCTGCAGCAATGTGGCCTGCTTCTTAACCATTCATCAATCAGGACGCCCCCCGTCAATTATTTTTTTAACTGATTTTTTTTTTTTTTACCTATAAAACAGTCTCCTGAAAGAAAGTCTCAGGAACTGACTAACTAAATCCTTTAAAATTTCTGGTTCAGAGGCATTAAGTTGCTTCTGGTCTATTTATTGTCGCCACACCAATTTCATTTAATTTCATTTGATTTTTATTTAAAAGGGACAATGTACAGCTCAAACATAAATGTCACCATTTGATTCACTGTACCAGATTACAGCTTCAAGCTAACTGGCTTGCAATCAACACACTCAAATTTTCCTCTTGATGCTAATTATGTGATATAGTCAAGACATACATGTTAAAGTAAAGTGTTTAGTTGTCAATTAATCTGCTACTGATTATGTTAATATCAGGGCTGTGAAGCGATTTAAAAAATTAATCTAATTAATTACATGCTCTGTGATTAATTAATCTAAATTAATCAGATACATCAATTTTTGCTGTGAAAGTATTTAAAAAATTTCAGTTCAAATGAATTTTGGCAGATGTGTCTTAAAGCTGCAGGATTTTGGACACAGCTGTCCCCCTGTTCTCTACCACCCAGTGGTCTGCAGTCCATTTTGCAAGGGAGTTAGTCAGTCACAGGTAGCCTTACTCAGTTGCCTGATCAAGTGTGGCTTGACCTGACGAGGCTGGCTTCTAGTGGTAGCATCAGAGGCTGTGCTAACTCGCACGTCCAGGTTCACTGCTAAATGCTTTGTGTTGAGGTGATATTTCAGGCTTTAAGTGCTCCCATGGTACGAAAATTCCTTACTGCAGAAATTGCAGAGGACGTTGCTCCTATCAGCAGTTCCATCTGGGTGTTTTTTAAATGTAAATGTTCCATTCAGCGGGCCAGCGTCGTCTTGTCTCGTCTGCCTCCATCATGTGACAAAGCCACTGTGGCCTTCAATGACACACCGGGTCAAAGGGCACCACTGAACACCATTAATCACCATTCATTTTTTTAACACGTTATTTTTTCTGTGATTAATTAATCAAGATTAACACATTATTTTGACAGCCCTGGTTGATATGCATATGCATCGTGGAGCTTTATTTATTATCAGGGTTTATTTACTTTAGGCTGAATATGCTTGGTTTATCATTTACTTATCTGTTCCTCTGTGTATTACCGTACATGAACCAACAAGTGGAAAACTGTTGTGGTGACAATAAATAGCCTAGCAACAGCATAATGCCTCGTCCCTGACCAGGCATCTGTGGTTATTCAATATACTGAACAAGAACTTTTAAAGGTTATATTAAGTCAGCTCCTGAGACTCTTTCACTCAAACCAATATTTCAAAGCTGGGAAAAACATTCAACAGTTTTGTTAATACATTTACTTGTCATTTTTTTAATCCATGTGTTTCATGAGTGAGTGGTTTCACTATTTTGGTCTTTCTTTGTCTTTAAGTGAGCTCACCATGACAAACCTCCAATCAATCATGTTAATATGACAATAAAGTATTAAATCTAATGAATCTACCGAATCTTGACTTGATTAATAATGACTTGAGTGTGAAAACTGCTGTGATGATCACGATCAAGAGTCAATCTAATTTGCATACACAATATGACTCCAGTTTAACTTGTAACCGTGAAATTACTCCAAAAACCTAATGAGATAAATATAACTGTCTGTGTAAAATAGTTTTTATGCTTTATGGAGTGAATATGACTGAAGCACTCCAGATTTTTTCCAGCTGTGTATTACAGAGGAATGTGCTGGGCACCACAGTGGTGGAGGGGTTAGCACTGTCGCCTCACAGCAAGAAGATGCTGGGTTCAGACCTGTCAGTGCTCCAGTTTCCTCTCGCAGGACAAAGACATGCAGTTGATTGGCAGCTCTAAAAAAAAGTGCCCTTAGGTGTGAATGTGAGCTTGTGAGCGTGAATGGTTGTCTGTCTCGGTGTGTTTGCCCTGTGATTGACTGCCGACCTGTCCAGAGTGTGCCCCGCCTCTCGCCCAGTGTCAGCTGGGATCGCCTCCAGCCCCATGCAACCCCCAGGATTAGCGGGTATAGCTGATGGATGGGTTTTTATTTGCCATGCTGCTCTAGGGATGCATTTGTCTGTCAGTCAGTCGGTCTGCCACTGAAATGTCTCAACAACTGTTTGATTTACTGAATTTTGACATTCAGAGGATCAATTGTAACTCTGGTCATCACTTAACTCTTTGTCTAGGGCCATCGTCGTGACAAAATTTGAACTAACTACATTCCCATCATCCTTTGGTGCACTTTGTGTCTATGTTTTTAATGGTTTTTAGCAAATGTGTGCATACTTACATGCCAAACTAAAATGATCAACAATGACCGGAGGAACTTTTTCATCGTTCTAAGAACCCCCTTTTTATTGTGTCCGCATCATAAAAACTAAAACAATTGTAGTCCTTAGAACGATATTTCAAGGGACTTGTTGAGCTTGTATTCAAGAGGAGGTACTCTGCCAGCACAAGGGGATCCCTGAGTGACGTAAGCATGAGCTGATTGGTGGAACATGAGCCAATGCAGCCTCGGCAACTGCATTTCTAAGGCCATTAGCTGTGCAAACAAAAGACAATGCAATCGACAGCTCGTAACAGAAGAAATGGAAGAAAACACAGACAGATGGACCCAGACTGAAGTCCTGGCTTTACTGAGCATATGTGCGACGATGGAAATACAATGCCCTTTTGACTCATCACAGCAAAATAGGCACTGTCCAGCCTAAGTCACTTCAGCGCTTCTAGCGGTGGTGTGAATGCGATCAGACAAAAAAAAACAATGAAAGTATTTATTTCTTAGGGGAGCGTCCCAGTTGACATTACTTACAGATTACTTACACCAAGGTAACAACCTTACAGAGTTGCCAGTGTGTCTAGCCTTGTATTAAAATGGAATACTCTGGGGCATCCCTTTGTCCTTTGAGGTTGACGGTGATGACCATAAATGCAACGTCACCGGTTCAAGTCCATCCAAAACCTTTGTTTCACGTCATTCCCCATCTTTCTCCCACCTCCCCTGGCTCAAGACAAACCCGTCATGTGATCACTGATCTAAACCTTTGTACGAATTTAACCATCTTCCGAGCCTATGTAATGTATCTTTTGTATATCACTTCGCATGTTAATTACTGTTTGTGAATTTGAAAACTGTTTTGCTTGCCAACTGTCTTGCTGTTAATTGCTTGTACTGTGAGGCTGTGTTGTACTGTATAGTCTCGCACATCTCGCAAATTAGCTTTATAGGTAACTCTGGCTTGACAGTTGTGTCTTGCATTGCTCCTGTTAGATAAACAAATAAACTAAACTCATTCTGTCTCTCTACTGTCACATCCCTAATGAATGCATTAAAATGTCCCCACATCTATAAATAAATGGAATACTCTGATGCTTATACACCAGAGTAAGCACATTAGGATACACTGCTCAGTTATGTAATGAGGAGAAGCACACAGCATGAAGAAGATCCAAACCACCACGGCAACATTTTGGCTGTAAATTTTGTGGTTTTCTTTTAAGAAAGAGTGCGAGCGCTCTTGACAGCACCGCCTTGAGTGAAACAGCCAACTGGATACAACACAAGGCAAAGAGACACACACAATGTTTAAAGTGGAAGACAAGTAATTAGCCGCTCTCTCATAGATCATTCCCACTCATATCCGAGATGACAGTTTCCCAGTCTAGACCCTTTTGTTGTCAACACTTATAAATCCTCTTCCAATTCATTTGGGGGGGGAAAAAACCCGCTCGGAAACACAGGTTACCACTTAGACAGAGGAGCAGTATCACATCAAAGAAAACAATCATGCAAGACCAGTGGATGTTGAGGAGTTGCTGTATAATGCAGCGTAATTAGTAAATGTGTTTACATACTGTGCGTCCAGACTGAAACTTGATGAGCTGGCTTCAATTAACTTCCAAAATCACTGTGTTCAAACAATGAAATAAATACCAGAGTTTCTCTATACATGAGTGAATAGCACCTCGCACACAGAGGAATAAAATTCTACAACATAGAATTATACAATGGCATCCGCCTCAAAGATACACATTTATCATCGTCAGTAAGCATGCTGCAAAGATGCCAAAGACCCATGCCTTTACTCTGAGTGAATTTAACTGTGTATCATAGAGGCAGTACAACATTTTTCATCTCTAGTGGTTGGGGTAAACAGATACATACTAGACTGAACTGATGCTAAAAAACATGTTCATTAATGAAGAACAGGTGACTGACCGTAGACATAAAGTGACTCTGAGCTGCTTGTACATTTTCTAAACTAAAAAAATTCCCTGTTATTCCCACAAGAATAACCATTTGTTCCTTCCTACTCTGTAAATGAGGTGTGCATTAGTGTGATCAAAGACTAAACAGCACAATAAACCCTCTGTTCTGCCTTGTAATGAGTGACAGCAGCAAAATCCGGTTAAACAACCTGACCTGCCTTTACAAATAGAGATGCAAAGCCTTTTATGCGACATCTAATAGCCGCACTCATTTTATGCTGGATGCTTTCCTGTCACCGCTAATGCGACACACACAAAGTGTTTTACAAGAAACAATATCTGGTGTAAAAGCTCAGAGTGGTTGCAAATAAGTTCTACTTGGCCAGGCAGTTAACTGAACGGAGCTGCCCTCTGCCTTCCTGCCGTCGCTGCACTATTCTGTCAGCCTCACTGCGTCAGTAACTAGGTTAGTTGTGCAACTTGTGCAATACAGTAAATCTCTGACTGTGTGTTCTGCAGGGTGACCTGAGATGGATGGATCTCACTGACACGTCTCTGAGGTCATTTGGTTTTTGACGCAGTAGTTAATTAGGCTTGACCAATGAACCCTGAGTGTGCTGGCCAACTAGCAGAGCTCTGCCTGACATGATCATAAATAATGTCTAAAGAGTTGCTGCTAGTCAGCTCTGCTGGAGATGTGCGGACTACGTGGTTGCTTTAGGAGATTACAGGAAACAATTTAGTCGCAGACCAGTGCTGCAGCTTAATAAAGCTCAGCTTAACTTCAATCAGGAAGACTTTCATTCACAATTCTCTCTCTATCCCACTCCCACCGCTCCCTCCAATCAGCTGACTATGGGCGTTCCCTCTCCGAGTTAGCCTATCAAACTTTGTCACCATCTCTCTCAATCATGTTGCTGCTGCCTAGGGCTGTCAAAATTGCTCAAAAATGACGTTCAAATATTCCTTCTAAAAATAACTCATAGGTTCGAACCATTAGAATTTTTTTTTTCGCATTATGTCCACAAGAGGGCAAACTAATACAAGGAAACATACTTGCATATGTATTAATACAAGGAAACATAACTAGTTGTAGGTATTTTTATGTCAACATAAACGTCTTTTAAAACATTTACATACCTACACATTAAAACACATAAAACAATTATCTATAACATTACGTTAGAAATAACCGCGGACCGCTCTCCAGCAATGCTCACCAGCTCCTCCTGAGGGATCCTGAGGCGTTCCCAAGCCAGATTAGATATGTAATCCCTCCAACAGGTTCTAGGTCTGCCCCTGGGCCTCCTATCAGTTGGATGTGCCCGGAAAACCTCTAATGAGAGGCACCCAGGAGGCAACCTGATCAGATGGCCAAACCACCTAAACTGGCCCCTTTTGACACGAAGGAGCAGCAGATCTAGTCCGAGCTCCCTCCGGATGTCTGAGCTCCTCACCTTATCTCCAAGGCTGAGCCCAGCCATCCTACTCAAGAAACTCATTTCTGCCACTCGTAACCACAATCTCATTCTTTCGGTCACGAAGCAAAGCTCATGACCATAGGTGAGGGTCAGAATGTAGATGGAACAGGAAATTGAGAGTTCTGCCTTCCAGCTCAGCTCCCCCTTTACCAGGACGGTCTGGCGCAACACCCAAGTCACTGCAAACCGCCTGTCTATCTCACACTCCATTTTACCCTCACTCATGTACAAGACTCAGATACTTGAACTCTTTTGCCCGGGGCAACAATTCTTATCTTCATGCGATTATAAGCTGATGAAAACATAGTTATGAATATTTTATATCATTTCTGCCAATAGATGCCCCTCCATCCTACACTCTGGGGCTTTAACCATTTTTAAATATGGTGTCATTTCTCCCTTTATTGCAGATAGATGGCTGTGTTTTTTCCAGCCCTACCTGTCTATTTGGTATCATATAAAAATAAGCAATCATGCTGCACTGATTCCAATTGTGCACATGAAAATGAATACTGCTGCCTGCTCACTTGCATATGGTCCAGGTCTTTTTATTACAACCTTTATGAGATACATCTCTTACAGTTGCATAATATGCAACGCTATCCAATTTAAAATATGCTTCTATTGTGAACACGTTCAAATGGAAGCACTCTCCTCCGATAGCTTTAACATTAAAGGACCTGACAGAGACAGAGGGAGAGAGGGAGAGAGTGGGAGGTGGGAGGAGGGGACAAGAGGGAGCTGTTGAGTGTCTGCTGATGGGCTAACTCAATTTCAGGGAACACAATGGAGCCAGAGGCTGATTTCCAAAAGGCAAATTGTCATTCTGAGCAGTATGGCACCTGTCTGGTGAGTTCATCTCCTGTGCGTTGGGTGTACTCGGGGGAGGAGGCCAGGACCAGAGGAGAGGAGCACATTATGTTGGGCCCCGCGATGGGAGGGAATTGAAAGTGAAACTGTTTGAAATGCGTTTGAAATGCATTGAAATGAAAATCGGGCAGGCTCTTATGGCTGCCATTGGAATCCATTCAGAAAGGCCCTCAATTGGTTTTGACCAGATTGAGTGGGTGAACAGGCGGGGATCGAGTGAATCGACCCAGACAATGATGCTGTTGCCTCGGTGACGGACCGAGGACCCCGATCCCCAGGACTTCTGCCGCCAGTCCTTGTACTCCCAACCCCTGACCACTCCCCCCCATCACCAGGAAATACACCCCCACACATACACCCATCCTCCACCTCTATTATTTCTCCATCTTTCAGACTGTGGGTGCACCATCAGCTGCAGGTCCCCCCCTCTTCGTGCAGTGCTCCAATTACAAAGCTGTCTGCACAGATTAAAGAGGCAGCCCATCTGACAGCAGCTAAACACTTCAACATACACACAAAAACTGTGCTGTGCAGGCAAACGGCACTCTGTACTAATCTAACCCCATCAGCCTGCAGACATCTGCACATGTACATCCCCTGACTGCTCTGCTTCTCCATAGCATAACAACCTACCTGACACTCTCAGAGACACAAACGTCTGCGCACATCAGTCAACACTGACCCTATCGACGGTCTACACACACCTACACACAAAACACCCTGCAGCACACAGCAGGTGTTTGCCGCCGCTGTCTGTCACATCCAGGAAGAAACAACAAGCCATAATGAGAATGGGAGCTCCTAATTGAAGGTGCCATCTTTTTTTAATTGTTGCAGAAACAATTTGCCAGACTTAAATTAGGTAGCTGTGCATGTTCAGCTGTCTACACGATTGTGGCTGTCTGAAAGGTTTTGCAGCTCATGTCCCTGACCTCGCACTGTGGCAGGTACTCAAACGCTGAGACGCGACCTCAAGAGCGCGGGCTAATCTCCTCTCTATTATAGTCTTTTTATGTCCCCATCATTCACTCACCTGTCTCTTACATCATTATCTACTTTATGTGTGAATAACTGCCGAGTGCTTGGAAAAACAATTTACCTCATTTGCCCCTCAATTTCCTTAACTCTGTACCATTATGTTTAATAAATCACGGTGAGATAACAAATAAAGGTAAATGTAGGGAAACCTTAATGCTTCTGAATTCTATTCAGAAAGGTTAGAGATGCAATCTTTCATTCCTTTTGAATTTACCAGATCTAAAGGTCTATTGTGGGATGATTGCTGCAAAAGATACAGCTATCTGTAATATATATATTATGCAGAAAGTGCAGACATTTAAAACTCACCCCAAGAGCCTGACTTCATGTAACTTCTTCTACTTTTTCTTTTTACCATGCCTTATAATGTATCCAGACGTCTGACAGCAGCCTTGTTGTTTACTCAAGGTGTTTCATTTACCTACTAAACAAATCTGTGTGGTACTCTCATTGGGTGATTTACCTCGCATTAATGTATGTATATTAAACTGTAGTGATGCTTATTCATTTACCAGATTTTTTGTCTGAAAAGTTGTATTAAACCTGTTTTTGGCCACTAGGGGGCAGCTCAACATGCCATGAACACAACATTGGCAGTAAAAAGGAAATGACCATAGTGTTTGCAGTACAAATGGGAAATTTTTGCCCAGTGGGTTTTCTGGCAGAAATGTATTCATTTTAACTCAAACAACGTGTTTCCTAACCTTAACTAAGAAATCTCTTTCTGTCAGAAAGCCCTCAAGGCAAACTTCTCCCCCAAGTTTTGGCCTTTCCTTACGTGTTTTCTATTTGCACCAGGCCCCCAGGAAGTGTGCTGGACTTTGCGGCCAATTTGATATAGTGGCCAAAGTGTTAAACTACAACTTCCAAGTCCATCACGTGATGCCACGGGGCCCAAAAAAGACTTTTCTCATGGACTTACATTGGGAAAGAGATGTTTGCAAATTATTAGTTTCATTTTTTTTTCAGTATTTGATTCAGTATTTGATTAATTCTAATACCTTTTCCAAAGTCTTTAATTGCTGCAGGATTACATCAGTTCAGTCAGGACCATTGTAGACGAAGAAACATTTATTTCCATTTGCAGTGCTATATTTGGCGGTATGGCTCTGTTCTGGGGCCCCTCTGCCTTTCCTAGGCCTGTGCAGAAAGCCTAAGGTGGAGAGATCACACGTGTCCGCCCTTTCACGCGCCTACGTGGAAAGCCTAAGGCAGAAAGAACCCACCTCTCTATCAGCTATCAGCCATGTGATCGATCAGCTGACTCCCTTCCATCAATCAGCTGCTCCACCAGTTGACTGGGCTGTTTGAGATCAGCTGAAGTAGCTGGGATGTGAGCTGAGCTTGACATCGTGTCCGGCCTGAACTAACGATATGCTCAGTTATATCCCTATTCACATTAGCAGCACTTGGGCCCAGTGATGGGAAATACCCAGGTAACTTTATACCCGGAAATTTAAACTTTTTTGGCTTCATGAGCCACTTTCATAGGAATGAATGGAGCCTCCAACACTGCAGTTCTCTTCGTACATCCATGAATCACACATTGAGCAGACACAGAGCAATATCAGCATTCATTTTGTCATGTTTCACTTCAATTTTGCTTTGTTTGAACTCCTGAGGTGAATTTGTTGCTCTTTGGCTGCTAGATATTTCACTAGCTAGTTTGTAATTTTGTCTGCTTGCTGTTTGATGCTGGGCAGGTAGTAAACAACTGATTTAGCATTCCTTTTTTGCTGAAAACAGCCGCCGGATCCATCTTGAAACGAGGGTTTAAACCGAAGCAGTAAAGCTGTGGGCTCTAAAATCAAAACAAAAGGCTGAAAGACACTACAACACTTAAGAGGAGCAGCAAGGTGGGTGATAATTGTCTCTGAGTCTATAACATAAAGAACAATGGCTTCAAAAGTAAAATTGTGTGGACCTTTTTAAAATGACAAAATGTATTTCTGTCTGTTTAATTATGAAGAAATAGGCCTGTTTAAACTCTGCATGGGTGTGTGTGGGTCTGGAAGTCTTTATGTACATGATGTACAGTATGAGTGTATTCATGTTCACAAGCATAATTATACAGCATTATTTTCGCATTATTTGACAGTATAACAACCACAACAAACCAGTATTAATTGTCCTTGTTATGAAGTGAGTTACTACTGTATATGCTGCAGCTATAGACATCCAACCTCAGGGGTTTTACAGTAGTTGGCAACAGCTTCCCTTTTTTATTCTGTTGTGAGTTTGAGTCTGTTTCTCTCTTTTTATCACTCACTCTCTCTCTCACACACACACACACACACACACACAGTTTTAAGTTTCCTCCCTGTCAGTGCTCCATCCACAGTGTCAGAGAACAAAAGTTTAAGGAAATGCTTTTAAGCAGAAATTGCGAGAATGATTAAAAACATGTATGTTAAGTCGCTGCATAGACGGGTGCAAGCAGAGACAGTCTGATTCAGCTTCTCATGGCGGTAAACCTGAATTGTATCAACCCAAACCACAAGGATGCCACAGGAAATAACGCTGAAGAGATCTGCGCTTAAGTTTCCTGCTTTATCTGACACCAGGTACTTAAGAAATCAAATACCATTGCCCCACACGAGCCTTCATGATCCAGTCTGACATGGAAAACAACTGACAAAAGGTGTCGAGTGCTCTCTGATGATGTAGTGTGGTGCCTCTTCTTACCTTGAAAAAAAACAGGGAGGAGGAGGGTCTGTGAAGTGCTGCTCTGATGCTCGGCTGCTCATGTTCACAAGGTGTGTTGCTGCGAATAAAGTGAGACAAGGAGATTAAGAGGATGGGAGGTGGGGTCATGCATGCAGCTTTGCTTGCCCGCTGGAATACAGAATGTGAGGATTAGTCCTCCTCCTCGTCTAGACAGCTAGAGCCGAGGAGAGGTGAAAACGTCATGGGTGAGACTTCAAAGAACAAAGAATGTGTCTATGCAGCACCATTTGTGTCGTCTTAAATGTCGTTGCTACTGTGTGCAACTGGTGTTTAATTGCAAAACCTAACAACGCCTTCTATAAATAACAGAATGTCACAGCTTTTGCGGATCCAGCTAATTTCTCTTCTGTTGTTCTAGTCTCATACTGTAACCTGAACCTGCAAGTGAAATTCCCTCAACCGCGAGATCCCCTACTTTTCCTCCTGACAAATCCCTGTGACCTCACCATAAAATGATACGCTCTGGCCTCTCTTTGCACCGTGGTCTCCCGTGAGCGCCTGCTAGTGCTCCAGTCATTACCAAAGGCCCATTTCCTTGCTCCCATATCAGAGGCCCGGGTGAGCCGTTGTGGTGGCGAGGCTGCAGGCTGAGAGGGGTGAGCGAGGCATGTCCTGTGGGCCTCCAACCACATCATGAGCAAGCAGGGATTCTGACTGCTCGAGCATGAAGCAGAAGCAGCCACACTTCATAAATCCTGCCCATCGCGGTGCTGCACATAGTCGGGGATGCAAAGCCTGGGGGAACAGAAGAATTGCAGTTCTTACATGCTGTGTTCAGCTATACAATACAGTAGTAATGGACATACACCTGCATTATAGCCTATTCGCTTCAGGCACTACAAGCATTATGTTGCTATAGCTTGCCTTAGTAAACAAGTCCTGAATAATTCAAGCCAATATAGGAAACTCATGGTCTATATTTGCTTGTCACCTTGTATTGCTCATATATAAAACTGCCATGTGTTCTCTTTGTAATTCTGCCAGCAAAGTGTGTCCAACCTTTTGGACACAACGCTAAGTAATCCCAGGGTTCCATTATGCTCCAGTCATCCATCAATCCTTCAGTAATTTAAAGCTGTGAAAGCAAAGCATGCATGTCCACCTTCCCACCGCCTGGAAGAGCAACACAAAAAACGAGGAGCAGAGTGAAGTCACTCAGCGCTCACGCAAACAGAGCTGCAGACAACGAATCAAATCTGGCGCTCCCTCATTGTGAGTGAATAAATTACAAGTGATTGTGCTTTGTAATGAAGGCAGCGGAGCATATTGTGCAAATGCTCTGCTTTTTAATGATTTAATTAGAGAACCTCACTCAAACTGGAGCAGAAAATTCCAACACGGAGATGAGCAAGGGAGCTCTGCCAGCAAACGGCACCTCGACTCAAGATCCTGTGTTAATTGCTGCAGCAGGCGACAGATGTGCCTCACGTTTCTGCCCATTTCCTGCTTTATTAAAATTAGTTGGACCCCAAAGAACGCCAAATGTTGTCTTCCTAAACTAAATGATTTATGACCGCTAAGCGGCATCATGTCATTCTAATTTCCGACATTCTCTTCCCAGTTTGCCAGTCAGGATGCTGTCTGTAGCCTTAGGCAGTTGAGCGTGTGTTAAATCATTAACTACAGCCATCATCAACTGATTTGTCCCAAATTGACATGTGAAACAGGTACAACTTCCAGCAACCAAACTTCATCAAGTTTCACATTTATTTTGTTAAAGGGTAACTTTTGTATTTTAAACCTTTGTCTCTAAGTGATTAATGAGAACAACATTTTTTGAAACTGGTCCAGTATTGAGCCAGATCGCTGTAATCCCTGCAGGCCAATGAGCACTTTCAATTTAAATTCACTAAAAGTGCCTGCTTTTGCCACTGACAGGCTCAGATTACTATTCTAAGTGTTATCAGTGGTATCAGAATGCACAGCCACTGAAACTTTCCTTGTCCGTCTTATTAAGGGTAAATAATGCTTGAAAGTTGCACTAATAATGTACAGGATAAACCAAAGAGAAAGAAACTGCTTACCAGCACTGCCGCCCCATGTGATGATGAAGAAAGAACGAGTGAAATGGTGTTCAGGATTTAAATGGGGTGAACAGGTGAGCTCAATCAGGTTATTGAGTGAATAAAGAGTGAGAGGAACCAATCAGTGCTAAAGAAAGGGGAGAAAAGGAGGTGAGGTAAAAGTAGTGAGGTAAGTGAGGAAAACAAGTGTCAAAATAGCAAAAATAGGAATATTTACTAGACTAAGTGTTTGACAACTTTTGAAAAGGATCCCTACAGACAGTGTTAAAGAGTAATATCCTTTTTGTTTGACCAGAACAGCCTCAAAGGCGTTATCACCAAACACACCAGACTCCCTAAAATACACAGTGATTTAACATCATGAAACGCCCTTCATTCAAAGTTGACAGAGCCAAAATAAAGCTTGAAAAAACTGTCCCAGGTCATCTCTTCACTGTTCACCAGCTCTGGTTTGGTTGAAATAAACCCTTAATTCATTCAGTTAGATGTGAAAATACTATCTGTGGGTAACCACCACTACACACAAAACAAACCCCAAGTGACTTCTAGACTTCTAACAGTGACACACCAAATCTTAAATTATATCACTACAAATCAGCAGGTGAACTCCAACTGCACCAGCCGCTCCTGTGACTGGAGCCCAACACCAACTGCAGCACTGAAAGTTCAATTTACTGAAATACAGATAAAACAATTTGCAACAAATAACATCAAGTCTAATATAAAATAAAAGTTAATCAGCACTTTGCTTGTGAATTGAAAACAACACATGTTAATCTTCGCCCAACCACCGGCAAACATTGTTTAATATTAAAAGACAATCAAACCTTTCCTCTGCCACTTTCCCTGGACTGTTAAGACCCTTTACAAAAAGAGTCCCCTGCCACATTACTCTTTAACACAACGGTCTATCTCTGTAGGAATCCTTTCCATGAGTTGTCACAATCTGAGCCTGTCAGTGACAAAAACAATTGCCCGCAGTGATTACTTTTCAGCACTGCAGTCAATGCTGCTGGCTGCAGCGCACTCGGTCAATACTGCACCAATTTCAAAACTGTTGTTCCCAAAACAAAGGAAAAGAGGATCCAGGTTGGAAAATACCAAGTCACCCTTTAAACCTAAATGTATACTTCCAGTAACTAACCCTACTACTGTTTTTCTTTACACCAACTGACTCCCCTGTCATCCCAGAAAGTTGGATTTTTCCTGGGGGACTTCTCCCTTTCATCAAAGTAAACTTAAAGAAAAAAAGTTCAACACATGAGCCAGTTTGTCATGTGGATCAAAAGGGGACAGCTCGATGTGCTGTAGTGCTGCCCCAGCCCGAAAGCTGTGTCCCTCCACTGACAGCAGCGCGAGCATTAATCACCCAACTCATTAAGACAATCTGCACAAGTGCCCACAGCTCATAAACTCTGGAATAGACCATAGTGACTGTTTTACCTCCTGAAGCATCTGCTTATTTACTTCTCAATACAGCCAACCCACCCATGCACCCATCTCAGATGACACAGGGAGTGGCTGTTTACCTCCATTATCTTTATTCATACATTGTTTTTCTTCAAGTACAATAAAAGAAAATCTTGATTGTCAGTAACGTTGGTGACCAAGGAACTGCATTGAAAAGGCAGGGAAGGAAATCGATTCTCTGCAGTAATGCACTTTTCTCAGTAAGAACACGTTATTATAATGAATACAAAATGAACAGTGTATCTTGTCAGGAGTGACACTGATTCTGTTGCCAAGGCGAGAGAGGATTACTGAAGGTAAACTGCAGATAGCGTGGCCTAAATGCTTATCATTTCCTTTACGTAAAGGAGAAATATGCACTAAGGCTTTGTTGGTGCTGACTGAGCCAAGAAAGCTTACACACAAAAACACAGCCCACACAATACGTTCACAGGTCCCCGCTTGAATAGACAATTTCCTGGTGCTTCTCACTGAGAAACATCCAGGTACAACGTGCACACTTTTCAATGAAAAAATATGTAATGGTCACACCGAAGCTATGAAAAGATTTCCTGCTCACATGGACAACCTTGTGTTCTCCCAAGGCTCAGTTAATGGGAACACTACAGGTGCAATCTGATTCCATGATCACTCGTGGGAAAGTGAATGCCAGAATATCTCCAGTTTAATATAATATCATACCTTCTATCATTTGGTAATAATTCTTTGTGATAATTCAGAGTGAGAAAATGCTTCACAGACTTCCTGTATCATTGTGCAAAGGCACAGAGGTTTCTTGTAGAAAGACCTTTGTGTCCTTGGTGACGGAAACCTCTAAAAACAGGAACACCATCTTCTCAGAATGTGAGGAGTCAGACTTTTTCATACCTGATAGCCTCCAGGTTAATGTGAGCACCATACGTTACTATGGTGATATGTACAGCGTGAAAAGTGAGTCCCCGCAGCGAGACCAAAATGCCGGCCCAAAGTTAGTTTTCTAGCCGCTAATCCTGCCTCATGGGGCATAACCCAGAAACAGAGGTGACAAAAACTCAGAGAGCAACAGCCACGGCTGTGGTGAAAAAGTGACAAAGACAGCTGAGGGAACATGAGGATTTAAAGCGTATCAGTGACAGAGGTGAAAATAATCCTCCGACAAGCTCAGCGAGCAAGAAAGGACAGCAGTTGACCGTGAGATGCTAAAACGGAGATGTAAACAACAGCTGCTTTTCTGCAAAACAAGACTAGGCTAATCGATGGAGGCAAGTCATCAAACAGTAGTGACAGCTATAAAGATCCTCCTTTGAGCCCACTATGGCCCAAGTTTAAAAAATTGTTTGACAATATGCTCATCTCAGAAAAACTTTCTTTCCATTTGCAGTATTATATTTGGCGGTATGGCTCTGTTCTGGGGCCTCTGTCTTTCCTAGGCCTACGCAGAGAGCCTAAGGTGTAGAGAGCAAACCTCCCTGCCCTTCCATGCGCCTACATGGAAAGCCCAAGGTAGGGACAGAGGCAGCAAAGACCCCTCGAGAACTGAACAGATCCAGCATCAGTGACAAACAGAAATGACATTGAGAAGTCAGACACAGCATGAAAAGGAGGAGCTTGGTTGGAGACAGGTTGCAAAGCAGCTTGCAGGAGAAGCAGCAACAGTAGGCAGGCCAGAGCAGTTTAAATAGGGCGCCCTGAATGACATTCACCAGTTGGCTGCATAGAAAGAAATCATGTTTTCTATCAGCTGACTCCCCTCCATCAATCAGCTGATAATGGGCTGTTTCTTGATCAGCTCATGTAGCTGTGATGTGAGCTGAGCCTGACATCATGTCACTCTCATGCCTGTCTGTTCAACATGAAGCTACAGTCTGGAGCCAAATAGCTTAGCTTAGCATAAATTCTGGCAACGGGGGGGGACAGCTACCCTGCCTCTGTCCAGAGGTAACAAAATCTGCCTCATCAACAAACACATTAAATTTTATTTGTTCAATCTGTATAAAAAAACAAGTGTAAAACCGCCAAGCTGTGGTTTTACAGGGCCAGACTATTTCTCGGGTGAGTGAACTAACTTCCTGGAGCTTCCACTGGTTACCTGGCAACCGGACGATGTCGAACTACAGAGAGACTCATAATGATTGTTCACAATAAGTTCCGGGTATAAAACCCCGTGTCACATACATAAAATAAAGTGGCGCTGAGCAAAGGCTACTCCATTGGTTAGTTTTCTGCCACCTAAAAAAGGAGCACCTAGAAACATCAATATCACTTTGAGTACACATGACATTTAGAATATTTTCACTGCTTCACCTTGCCATTAGACAACATTTTCCAACAAAGACTGAAGCTCTTATCTCAAAGCCACCAGCCATTTTACTTTGCAGAACACTGGAGTTGCTGGTCTACTGTTACATGGATTAGCACAGGAGGCCTACATAATATATGCACAGCAGAAATGTCCACTGTGTTTAACTATGTTTCTTAAACATTACAGTTACAGCCGAAAATGACAACACAAATTTAAATGTTTGCTGATTTCTCATATCTACGCAAATGACCCTTCGCTAAGTCTTGCCCCCACGACACAGACTGGTCATTTATAACGTAGCATTGGGGAGGCTCAGACCAGGGTCTGACAACAACACAGCTGTGCTCCATTGACTAATTTATCGTTTCAGATTTCCTTCATTTTCAGGCTGGTTTTGTGGATTTGGAGCTGAATGTTGTGCCTGGGGCACGTCGTGTATTAACGAGACTCGTTACCTGGAGAGGTTGGAAGAAGATATACGTTTCTTCCTGTTCCAAAACCAAAATCAGCTACTGAAGCTATACCCTACTAAATGTAGGCCTATATGCTGCTTTTGCTTTTAAAGGATCAGAATAGAGAGAGAGAATAACACTTAATAAAGATTGACCCTGCTGTACAGGAACGAGTGAAGGGGAGCAGGGAAACTTTGCTGATATTAAACCAGCTGTGTGTCATCACAGTGTGCGCAGAGCAACAATACATTGCTCAGTTTCCATGCTGGTAGATTTAGTTCGTCAAAGATGATAGCAAAGTAACACGATAGGCCTACATAAAATACGCACATCAGAAATATCGGTAGATCGGTCAGACCACTGTGTTTAACTATATATCTTTAAAAATTACAGTTTCAGCAAAAATGGCAACACAAATTAACATGTTTCTCATATCGCCGTAATTAAAATCAATTGTCAGTTGTCTAGCTGAATGAGAAATGTTATTGTTGTTGTTAGCACTATGTCATGGTGATTTGGTCTTTGGACGCTAAAACGAGCCCATGTTGGCTCTTAGTATGACGGCACATGTGGGATCTACTTGCAGCCCTCGCCGGCCTCATTAGCAGCCCACAAGGGTAAAACACACTTGGGACCATTTTGGTACCAGCAGACAACATTTCATGGCCTCCACACATGCCAGCTCATCATTCACCCGTGTGACGCCCACATGGATATGTTGGCCAGGTACTGGGCTCCAAAATGGCTACAGTCCAGAACCTAAGCACCTGGCAAATTAAATGTCGAGCCAGCGTTTCTGATTAACAGCTCCACAAAGCTCTCAATGATATACATCACGGTCATTCACAGATACGGGACAAATATTACAGCAGCTTTAAATCACAATTTATACTCGATCTGATTTGACGGGGGACTGTAAAACCAAACCTGCAGTATGAACCAACATTATAATGTGGAGTGCACGGCTCACAAAGTCAAAGTGTTTGCGAGTGTGGTGCTGATTGTGGAAGGGGAGAGGGGGTCCAAACATTACAATCCAGTCATCCCCAGCCCCCCTGTGCAATTTTCACGGAGGCTGGGTTTCATCAGGTTTTGTATTTCAGACCTATTGATTATCTGCAGCGAGGAGGGGGCACTGTGACAAAACCTCAGCAGGAGTTCTCCATCTGCAATAAGCCACGTGCCAAACACAGGCTCACACACACACACACACACACATACACACACATTTGGTCTACTGTGTTATGCCTCCCTGGTTATGAAAGACAGGAATATGCTTACTAATAAATCTCATGCTGGCATTGCTTCTTTTATGGGATTATCCAATCTGCTGTGAATCAACAAAATCACTTGCAGCTTTATCTCAGCACACATGTAGCATTTAAAGGCGTCCTTCCTCTATATATGTTTCCTTTGAAGGTTGCAATCGGTTATAGCAGATCAATTCACCTCTTGTGAGGCCCAGAGTCTGTGGTCCTCCATCCTAATCGATCTTATCTCCCTGACCTTTGTGTCTCCTGTAGACAACACTGAGACACGCAGGGACAAACATGGAGGCAAACAGCACGTAGCGTGTCACTGGCCAGACTATTGGACACACAGATTAGAAAGAGTCGAATTAAAGTTAATGTTGTCTGCTCTTAATTATTCATTTTGAACTGCCGAGGACCTCAGATGAAGATGAGAAGACTTTACCTTCAACACCGCTATGTAAGAGTTGGGCGGAACGCGGCCGCCATCTTGTGGCGGAAAGAGGAACCGCTACCTAGGCGTATACGTCACTGTCGCAAAACAAAGCACAGCGCGGCCGCTACGCTTTACGGCAGTTTGTGATTTAAAAATTTAGACATGGCAGCCTCGTTGATTTGCAGCGAAACTCAAAGCAGGTAAATAACAGCGATAAATGAATGAATTGCACTCATGTAGACACAACCAACGGACTTACCTGTCACGTTTAAACAGCTGTCTCGTTAGTACAATACAAAACGACTCGTTGTTCTGCGTGTCATCCTGCTGTTAGCTAGTAGCACCAGTGTAAACTTGGATTTTTGTCTCTCGCAGGGTGAGTTCAGTGCTAAACAGAGATGTGAAGCAGTACGGGAAGAAGTACATGTTTGACTGCAACGAAGAGACGTGCTGGAACTCAGACCAGGTAAAACTACAGCACCATTATACGTACTGTATGTATACTGTATGCAGGGGCGTATACACCTGTTAAACTGCTCATAGCTAATCAGACAATCACGTGGCAGCAACACAATGAACTTCAGCAGGTCGTCTTCACCATGTCTACATGCCTAAATGCAAACTGGGCATCAGAACGGGGAAGAAAGGTGATTTAAGTGACTTTGAACATGGCATGGTTGTCCAAGAGTGTTTCACAAACTGCTGATCTACTGGGATTTTCACACACAACCATCTCCAGGGTTTACAGAGGATGGTCCCAAAAAGAGTAAACATCCAGTGTGCGGCAGTTCTCTGGGTGATACACTTAATTATATACTTATTCCACATAAACTATAATAAACTATTAAAATAGTTTAATTCATAATTTCTCATTTTCTTTGGAATTTTTGTGATATACAGACATGTAGTGATGATTGCTGGCTAATATGTATGTTAATGTTATACAGTGTAAAGTCTCTGATCATTTGAGGAGACAACGTGTGCACAATAATTGTCCACTATCGGGCCTGTCATAGTAGCATGCACTGGGGCCCATCATAACTACCTTATACTACTTACTGTATTTACTACACACTGATGTTAATTGCCATAGTGCCCTTATTTTTGCAGTAAATATACCAGAAACTGAGATACTTCGTAGTTTATTACTAACAGGAAATGATAATACCTAAACTGCAACTTTAAAATGCTACTTTAATGTTTACAGTCTGTACTTAAACTTCCCAAAAAGTGCAAAATGTTCACCAAAAATGTATAAGTTAGCTTAATGTTTAAGCCAAATCCAATGACCTGTTACATTAAAATTCCATATTTATTCCAGTACCCTTTACACTCTGCACTATTGTCTATACTGTTGATAAATGTCAGTGTCTTGTTTTTACAGAGTGTAGGGGGAGCTACTTTGAAAGCACAGCTTTGCTTCACACTTCTACTACTACAAAGCTACCAGAGGGAGAAGTTTAGCTTGGTTATCTAAAACTTAATAAATGAATTATAGTTCAAACTACTTTGTAAAAAAATATATCAAATTGACAAAGTGCATGTGATACTAAATGATAATAAAATATAATACAGAAAAAATGGAGGCCAGCAAATGTGACACTCGGTTTAGTTTATTACAAAAAGTGCCCACTTGTTTACAGGTCATTCATAATCCAAAAAAATAAGATAAAATACCCCACTATTCATGGGAAAGTGTAGGAGTGTCAGTTTTGGTTTTGTATGTCATGTCAATCAGTCAGACAGCAGCCTTCAGAGACTAGAGGCCATGTGGGGTTAATGCACAAAGCAGGATAACTCAGTTAGCCAGGTAACTGCCAAAATAGCTGGCAACAACTTCTCTGAACATTTGGTAATAAATGGCAATAAATACTTATGACTAACTGTTGTCAAGGGGGATTAAATTAAGCAATGAAAAAAAATCCTTGCATTTTATGGCCCAAAAAAAGTCTGCTAGTTTAATCACACGTAGTTCACTACTCTCCAACACTATATAAATCTGTACATGGTAGTCAAATATTAGTTTGTTTTGGTTAACTTTGTTGTCCTTGTTTTTGTTTTTTTGGCTGTTATATCTATTTCTGTGCAAGTACATTGAAAGCACACTTACTTGACCAATAAAGCTGTTCTGATTTAGTTATCCGAAACAGTCCTGAATCTTTCACCACATTTTGTTTTAATATTTTGCAGCTTTGAGGTGTTTTTTTAGTTGTTTGCATTGCATAATGGGAGACTGGTGAACATCAGTAGCACAAACAAAAATGAAGTGCTCTCTATTATGCATACCAAGGGGTTGTAATGGTATGACATTTTCACGGTACGGTATTACATAATTATTCTAAGCATTATTATTATCAAATATACAAACTTCAGATATATACTCAGTTTTTTTTTGTTGAACAAACACTTAATTGCTATAATTGAAACTTGAAAACATCTTTTAATCAATGTGTCAAAAGTCTTCAATTTAGAAATTACAAAAAAAGGGTAAGATTCTCTGTCTGGTTGCATTTTTTTTTTTTTTTTCAATATTGTAAATAAACAAATGCACACTGTATCTTAACCGTCAACTTTCATACCATGGTACAATTTGAAACCCTTACCGACTAACATTTAGTCAATTTTCCAATGAACACACCACATATTCACACCCTACTTAAAGTTCCTTTGTGGTATAGAACAGAGATGAACCTGAATGTTACACAGTACACTTCACAGTGAGTCATCAGCATCTTGTCTGTGACAGGGTGAATGTCAGTGGGTGTCTCTGGAGTTCCCCCAGTCTGTCAAGGTGTCGGAGTTGAAGTTCCAGTTCCAGGGAGGCTTCTCAGCAAAAACATGCAGGCTACACGGTAAAACTCAGACATTACATTTTCCAACTGTAAGCCTCAGAACAAATTGTTTCCTGATGTGATTATCCATCGCCTTCTCATTTGATGTTTTCTATTGCAGACGAGACATTAGGTGTGACAAGATGAGGCGAATTAATTTCCACTTGTGCTCTCTGCAGGTTGTCCAAAAGATGGAGCCTTTACAGAGATCTGCCAGTTTTACCCAGAGGACAACAACTCTCTTCAGATATCCTTCAACTATTCAGCATCTGACAGTGGAGATTTAATTGATAATAATAAGGGTTTTTAATTCAATGCCAAATTTGGGAGCAACATTTTAAAATGGCAAACTGTATATGTTATACAACATCATTATTTACCTGTGCTCAAGGTAGCTATACATTTTACATTTAACTCTGCAGTCAGCTGCATTAATATTAATTTACAACCAGTGACGTGAGCCATAAATATCTTTAGGCTGAACAAAACTGCTGTACTAGATAAATATTTTCACAAGATATCTACTTTAATACAATAAAATTCAGCCTGTCAGTCTACACTGAGGTTATTACATCAGCTGAAGTTCTACCTGTCACTCTAAGAACACAGTGTGTTTCCTGTTAGCGTCCTATCTGGCTCATAATAAGTATCAGACAATATTTTCCAGCACATGCTTTCATTACTGCCATGCTTATCTTTTCTTTAACTCCACACCCACAGCTTTCCCATACAGGAGGCCCCTGCAGTGGACAAAGTAAAAATAATGTTTGAGAATAGTGCCGACTTTTTTGGGAGGATTATTGTTTATTCCTTGGACGTCCTCGGGGAGAAAGCCTCATGACCATTTTTTAAAATGCTCTCGTGAGAGAGGAAGTGACTCCTGAGTACAGGACGCAGGATGGTGTGGTGGCACTTGGGAAACATATCATCTGCTCTGCCACCTCATGAACTGATGTGTATGTGGCCTTTTTTGGTATGGAGGCTTTCAGGGATCTGTCAAGCAATCTCACTCGTCATTACTCAGACACAGAAGGCTTAACATGGAGTCGGATTGATGTTTAATTGCAGATGTAACGGGTTTATTGTGATTATAAAAGCACTTGTAATCATACTCCACGCTTGTATTGTGCCCTTGAGTTGAAGCGCCATTCCAGTGGAACACACAGTATAAAAATATTTTTTATTAAAACATGTTTACAATCCTTTTTTGCTGTCCATCAGCCAAACAAAAATAATTTCTGCTGCTCAACGTTGCATTACAAGTTTTTGTACACTGTAATACATACAATGTAATGCATTAATGGAATAAACCATTTCTAAAAAAACAAATGTAGTTTACCCAGTGTTAATGTCACTGCATATGAACCAGTCTATTATAATGACTTGTTATAGTGACAGACATCTCAGTCATCTCACCACCGGTGACAGCTGGCCGTAGATCTGAGATCAGCTGCTTAAGCACATCCTTTCCCGTTATTTATGTTAACTAGTGTCATGTGGGTGGCTTGTAGAGTTTCAGAATATGGTCCTCCAACACTTTCTGAACTGGGAAACAAAAGAAATGAAAATGTTAATTCAGCATTTTTTACAGCAGCCTCATAAAAGAATTTATTTGTTGGGTATAAGACAATACTCACTCTTTTTGTGTCCAAGGGCAACAGCTAAGGCCATCGGACTGTAGCCAGAGTCAGACTCAATGGTCATGTCTGCTCCTTTGGCTTAAAGAGAGTACAGTAATATTAATTAATAAAGCATTCA
This sequence comes from Epinephelus cyanopodus, assembly GCA_026686955.1. Classification (NCBI taxonomy): domain Eukaryota; kingdom Metazoa; phylum Chordata; class Actinopteri; order Perciformes; family Serranidae; genus Epinephelus; species Epinephelus cyanopodus. The sequence continues at coordinate 11,153,829 of CM048920.1, forward strand.
AACAGAATGAATCAAGACTTTAGATCAGGGGTGCCAAACTCATTTTAGTTCAGGGGCCACATACAGAACAGCTCAATTTGATCTCACAACCTTTTTTTAGTGTAAAATCATTTTGAAAACCTTCATCCATTTACAAAACAGATGCTGAACAGCTTATGATATCCCAACGAAAAATACATGAAAATTCAACAGTATGTCCCAGTTTTTCTACATTCAGTCAGTTATTACTCACTTTCATTACATGTACATTATTTTCATAATTTCCCACTAAAGTGGAAGCTTTGAAGAAGATATTAAGTCGTCCCCTGCCTTATAAACTATTTACAATCTGAAGTTTTGTCAGTACCTTAGCAAAAAGGCTCCACTAATATTGTTTTAAGATAGAGTCTGACAAGGATTCATTGGCAGTGAGTCTCTCTGCTCTCTGCTGTCATGCAACCTTTGTAGGTGCTACATTTATAGGTACCACCTTATTCTTTGTCGTGGGGTTTCTGTAGCGAATCATAAAAAGTCCAAAAAGGGACTCCATGTCTTAATAAAGTCTTGAGAGGACCCTTTGAGTGTGTATTGATTTTCTCTAACTTTAAGAAATACATGACATCCCTGACCCAATGAGAAAAGAATCGGGGAACGTGCTGCTTCCAGTTTAGAAGGATCAAACGTCTTGCCAGGAGAGTGGTGAAAGCTTTAACCCCGTGGGATTTATGTGGTAAGATAACACGGGATTCCTTCAAAGTTAGACCAAAAAGTGCGCAGACTGGGTTGGGGTCCAACTGGGTTTCAAACATCTCACAGAAGGCTTTAAAAATACTTATCCAGAGGGTGGAGAGGTTTGGACATAACCAAAACATATGCATTAAGTCTGCTGACAAGCCTCTATATCGAGGGCATCAATATTAAGTGTGCAAAGTCATCTAGAGGACCGCGTTGGACCCTTTGGCAGGCCGGTTCTAGCCCCTTGACCGTATGTTTGACACCCCTGCCTTAGATCATAAACGTGCGTTGTACCTAGGAGTGCCTCCACACATTTGATGTGGTTCCCTCGGACAGCATAAAGAAGAGGAGTTCCACCGTTCTGACAAAGAAATACAAGAATGTTAATTAAAACAAAAATATATATTTTAACCTTTAATGTTTAATAGACATTAAGTCATGACGTACCCAGTCATAGGTGTTGATGTCTACTCCATGTCTGAGGAGAGACTCAACAATGTCCACGTAACCTCCAGAGCTGGCCAGTGTCAGAGCGCTCTCCCGCTCCCTCGCTATTGTTTTGGGGTCTGCGCCCTAAAAACAAACAAACATATATAACAGTTAGGTAGTGCATTTTGTCTACATGTGTGCAAGTCTTTGTTGACAGCAGCTGCTTACTTCTTTTTTCTAATATCTTTTATTGAGCAGATGGAATCCACACATAGCCAACATCTGCATTTGAGGGTCATTTTTCTCAGCATTACAGTTATGCATGATATCCTGACATTAATAACAGATCAAGTGACGTAATAGGCACAAACGTAAAACTGATTAAGGTAAAAAAAAATGAAGTGCAATTACATCAACATGAAATATTAAAAAAGAGAACAATAACAAGCTGACCATGATCCCCACAATCACAGGTCAGCAGTCGCTGACTTCTAACCTTTTCCAAGAGAAAATCCACCATTGCTTTTTCTCCAAACGCTGCTGCCCACATGAGAGGCGTGAAGCCCCGCTCGTCCTGTTTGCTGAGCAGTGAGCTGTCTGCAACATAAAGCAGGAGTTGTTCAATTCAATGCCAGACAGTGTAAAACTTCAATTAAAAGCCAAGTCTCTTTTACTAGCCCAGTGTGGCAACACAGTTTGGGTCTCAGGTCTGGTTGTCTAGCAGTTATTTGGATGTATAAAACCAAGTTGTTGGCTACCTCAAATTATGAGTTACCCTGTAAGTTATTCATATTCCTTTAGTCCATACGAGTCCTCAGATCAAAAGAATAAAAAGGGTTTTTTGTAAAGATTAATCCATGTTGTGAGTATTGTTTTAACAGCATGTTGTCGGAGCTAGATCAAATGAATGATTCATAACTGATATATTATAGGCAAGTAATAATCATACTGATTTAAATAAACAATGCGATTGTACTTCCTGGTCTTTGCTGAGCAACACTTTTGTGTGAAAAGATTTAAAGGCCTGTCCCAAATATAAGCCAGTCGATTTCAGTGATTTAAACAAATAAATAACTAGATATTAAGTGAAGCTTTACGATAATTTGCATCCTGTTATCCTGCTCTGACACAGATTCCTCACCTTTACTCAGGTGTGCAGCCACTTGTGAAACCTCGCCTTGCGCTGCCAGCTGGTGTATGGACAGAGCTGATGGAGATAAAAAAGTTTTATAACTCCATTATGAAAATACAGTGCTTATCTAACACACACACTTCTGTCAGCACTTCACCACCAGAGCATGTTCACCAGCACTTACAGTCTAGTGTTGCTGGGCGCACTGTAACCTCATTCCCACGCTGCTTGTTGGTCAGAGTGGTGGAGTGTATGAACAAACCCTCTTCATCCACATCCATGTTTTCTGGAGACACTGACACACACAGGTGAATCACAACCATGTCCATGTTTGTTTAATTTAACACTCCACACATCGGGTGGCAGCAGGAAAACATAACATATGTCAGGAAAGTGATCACGGACTGGAAACTCGTATTTAAAGATAGAATATATAAGAGGCACAGATACCATTGGACCTCTCATCTCTGGACTCGGACGGACAGACATTAGCGTTAGATGGCCGATTATTCTGGCTTTCTGCAACCTCTTCATCACCTCTGGCCTCCATGATCACTGCAACATAAAACAAGACATATGCTACTAAATATCATGGTCCTATCTTGGAGAAAAAGTAGCCACAATTAGTTTATGGAGCAAATGACATCGTCCACTCACCACATCCAGCCTCACAGTCTAATTTGCGCTAACTTCCTTCTGGGCAAACTGAAAGTAAATTATCTCGAGTGGCACCGTGGGTCCCGCACACCATCCCAGTGTGCCGAAACACATCACTTATCGCTCAGCTGATTAGCTCTTTAACAAATCAATTAATTCTTTAAATAAGGAAATGGAGACACGTTTGATTCAACCCGCGTTACGCATCACAGCGCTTGGTACTCTCTGAAGGAAGAACTGATTGTTCATGATCGATATTTCCGTCCGGAACATTAACGCGTGGCACATGACAACAAAAATACGGAAGAGGCTACAATCACCTGACACAACTCGCGTATAGCACCATTGTGTTATCCGTTTCTGATTGTGCTTGCCAGCCGACACAATGGAGGACCAGGAGATGCAGCTGAAAGTCAGACGAGGTAATTACTGGCAAAATAAACAAAACTACAACTCACCTCATTGTTGCCTTTCAGCGCTGCAGCTAAGCTAGTAGCTGCTAGCGCACATTAGCCGCTAAGCTAACGCGATGCTAGCACTGTGTTTACTTCGCTTTTTGTCCGTGTCCCATGCTGCTGGATGTTTTCTCCGTTTATTCTAACGCAGGTCGTGTGTCCTCTATATTTCTATGTTTTTTTCAACTCTGCAGTGACCGACAAATTCACAGAGAGCATGTACGTGCTGGCTAACGAGCCGTCGGTGGCTCTGTACAGACTGCAGGAACACGTCAGACGGTCGCTGCCCGAGCTGGTGCAACACAAGGTACTCAGCCTGTGTCATCATGATGGAGAGACAAAACTGGATGTAAAGCCACTAGAAAATTAAAGAAATAGTGCAAACATACAAACACACATGGCACAATTTGGTGCAACAACATTACATCAGTGTTTGCTGCCCAGAGCATTTGGCAAGCTAATGCTATGTCCTCTGATTTGACAGTGAATGACAACTTTAGCAACTAACACAAAAGCTGTAAAGGGTGGGGGGAAAAGCCAGAAACTGACAACTACAAACAAACCCAATAAAAAATATTACAGCCAAATGACTCACACATCCCTGACAGGAATATTTGTATTAAGAATCAATCAACTGTGAATCCCACAAAATAATGGACACTAATAATGCACAGTGTAAACAACACAAGACCTGCTCCTTGTTATATCTTAAGATGACATCACACACATGCCCCTGCCTTCAATTAAGGTCAGAAATTGCTAATTAATGAGTTAAAACTGAGGCACTGTTGAGGGTAAATAGCAGCCAGGGTAAGAGACTGCAGCATGAATCAGAGGGTTTGTTTGCACCGCCATGAGTCCAGGTGGGTGAGGTGGAGGTTAACATCACCGATCAGGGTAATTAATTACTCCAATTTAGTCATTAGGTGTTGAAATGGAAGCAAGTGCTGACACCTGCGGGGTCTCTGAGAGTCGCAAGGAGAGGGAGCGAGGAGGGAGGGCAGGAAGTATCAACCAGGTTGTTTTAAACAGAACATAAACTAACAATGAGTCAAATTTAATTGTGCTCACGAAATAAGTAATGTTACTGTAAGGAGGCAATTTTAATTCATCACGCAGCCTGTTCTCAGTGTAGTATGAAGGTGTGGGAGGTATGAGGGTGCCTGTGTGTATGCAATAAGTACGTATCAGCTTGTGTGGGTGAAGATTCAACATCTAATGTGATGACAGCCGTATATGACTGCATTATATGACTGGAGTAAATCATTTTTATTTGTTTGGGGTTTTTTTTTAAGAAATGATGATTATATAACACATGAAATGTACTGTTTTCAGAACCATATTCACTCACTTGATAGTAAAGAAATAACATGACTTGTGCTTGAACTTATATTTTCCCCATTTGACTTTGGTTGCTGTCGTTACTTCCTGTCGTCTTTTCAAGCATCAGAAGCTTTTGTGGTAGTTGTCACCCAGGGTATCTGCATGTCCTTAAGTATTAGGCCTTAAAAGTCATTAAATAGTCTTAAATTTGAATTTGTGAGGTCTCAATTGCCGCAAATATGTTATCTAATTTCATCCATCCACCCTTTCATTTCTGTAAGACAAAAGCTCCTCTGTGCCGTGAAAGTCCACATATCTAATGTTACAAATCTTTAAACCCACCACTGAACCTAATTCTGTCCTTTTACTGTATACTTGAACTTATCTGTTGGCCAAATGTAGATCTACATAATTCACTCCAATAACCACAAAAGTCTTTAAAAGCATTAAATTTAAGTGTCTGACACCCTGCATACCTTTTAAGGCACAACGTTAGTCTTAAAGAGCGTGTGTTTCGTGGTAAAACATTTTTCTTTGCTGTCAACAGCTCTGGACAGCAACTACTAGTATAATGTGGTTTTCTCCTGAATATTTAATTGATGTGTTTTCTCTCACACAGACGGACATGCAGAGCTGGGAGGAGCAGAGTCAAGGTGCCATCTACACTGTAGAGTATGCATGCAGGTGAGCAGAAGCATAGACAAACATCTGCATAACCTCACTACCATGTCATGACTGTGAACACTTTCATTGATCTGTTGTTTCTCTCAGCGCCGTGAAGAGCATGACCAACAGCAGCATGTACTTCAAAAACATCGACAGCCTCCTCCGTCAGGCCATCAGCATGAAGGAGCAGATTAGCAGCTCTCAAGGACGCAGGTAGGAGGCAGCAGTGAATACGCTGACTGAGACATAGTGATGATGTTGAAAGTGTGGAGGGGTGAAACATGAAAGAAGGTCATCTGATAAAAAGCAACAGAATGTGAAAATTTAGATGCACAGCTACATGTCGAGCAAAGTTCTCAGTGGCTGTTATCTGACTCAACTTTTCTACAGATGACACATGCTTATAGCTGCTTCAAAGTGCCCTCCAGCACTGCAGTGCCTGTGGATATAACATTTGAAAGGTTAAGTGTGATGTAACACATCTCTGCAAAACTCAGTTTTGGGTTTTTCGGTAATATAAGAGTGTTTGCGAAATTCTTGAGTCATGTGGAAGAGGGATGGTCATCATTGCAGCTGGTTTTTATGTACAGTTAACTTTCCAAACATTGACATACTTTATTTTTTCAATATTAAAACACACCCCTACACAATGTGTCAAAGATCCACTTTAACGTTTCCTTAATCTCTTTCAATAATTGACTTATTAAAGGGTAAAATAAGAGGCATAAATGACTCAGTGTCTGGAGTTTTGTCCTGTTTGCATCCATTCTTTGCTCCACATCACATCTTTAACCTTTTGTTTCTTTATTATTTTGGGACATCAGCTAATACAGCTTGTTTTTACCTTTCTGTTCATGCCACTTTATCACCCCAATAACTGCAAAATATTTATCGGACCTGTGCTAAACTCTTTTGTAGTTACTGGGAGCTTCATGTTTTCTGTTTTATTTGCCTGTGCTTATTATAATTTTTGTTTCCCACTGATCCCTGCATGAAGCTTAAATGACGTGACCCCCTCTCCCAGTCCCCCTGTCTCTGCTGCACATGCCCCCACCACTTCCTCATGACCTCTGGACAGAGGTGTCCAAGGTTAGTATTTCCTCCAGACATGATATAATCACATTCAGGCCTGTATATTGACGAAACTGTTTGTTTGTTTGTTTGTTTTCAGGTATTGAATGTGTATTTAAATGCCATTTAAAGTTTACAGGTGTTTGTGAACATTATTTTAATGTCTTTTGTCAAAAAACATCCTACATTCAAACTGAATTATATTTTCTAAAGGTCATTAATTTATACTTGTTGTGGCATAGTTTTGAACATTTAACAAAACACATTATGCACAAATATTTGGCAAAAAGCCACCATATACAGCAGAATAAAGTATTCACATTATTACAATGAAAGCTATACATTTGTAACACTTGGGCAACACTGGTGTGTATAATGAGATTTAAATCAAGCTCATTCATTTAAAAAAAAAAAAAAACACTACAAATTATACAAAAGCTGTGCTCAATTTGTTTTTCATCAAATTAAAAATGCTTTACAATCTGAACAGAAGAAATCATTCGATGAAGGTGAAAACTTGAGTATGTTTTTCAATCTGTGTCCCATGTCGTCCTCGTTCAGTCAGGATACGAACTGAAAGTTCTTCGTCTGTTTAAGATGACACTTGTGTTAGCAGTCCTCTTATGATGCTTAAAGGTCATCAGTGTCCTTAACCACAAGCTCAGCTTCCTATAAGTCACACAAGAGTAGAGTCTTTTGCAGAAATCCCTGACTTGCGTGCAAGGACGCTCCTCATCTCATTGTTTACCCCGTTCCAGGGTTTAGCCTGGGCCTGCAGTAAACCAGATTCAGTGGACAGGGTCCTGTGCATTCGGGGACAACTGCCGCCGCTGCTGTAGCCGTCTTTATCACTAGCTTGGCCTTGGGAGCCTGTGGCGGGGGAGTACTGCTGTTGCTGGTATTGCTGCTGCCGGTACGGGATCGGATGCTGGAGGTGGGACTGGGTTCGGTGCATGCGCGGCTTGTCCACGCCGATTTTGAGCTCGCAGTGTCGGGAGACGGGAGTGGAGCTGCTTCCGTGGTCGTTCTGGTAGAGGGTGTCGAGGTGGTCGAGGTGGTCACCGTGATAGCGCTTGGCGGTGTGAGAAGCTTTGACCAGAGAGTGGATCACAAAGACCAGTAGGATTAAGATCCCAGAGGAGAGAACGCAAGCGCTTGCAATACCTGTCTCCACCTCAAATATGAGCAGCATGAAGATGGACATGGCTGCAAAGAGAGAGAAAAACAGAATTCATACACACAGAAACACTTATTGACCAGCAAACGATGTTCATCAGTCTGTAAAAGGTCTAATAATTTCACTTGTATTAGATGCTTCACAAAAAAATCTCATTGTGTTGAAATGTCAGATAAAGGCTAGCTATTCTTAGCTGAGCTGTTCTATGTTTATCTCCAGGAAAAGGACCATGGACTCAGGCATGCTAAAGGAAGGGGGAGAAAAGCACGGCTCTGGGATGTGACGCGACTTCCTGAGCTGGCGGTGTTGCTCCTACAGTCCCTCGCTCCGCTACATCTTGATTGAGGCCGGAGCAGGGTCACAAGGGCGACACCTCCTCATCACAGTGGAGTGACTGCCTCCAGTGACCTCCCCCAGTACAAGCCGCTCAGTGGAACAGAGCTCCACAGCGCTGCCAGGTTCAGCATTAAAAACACTTAAGTCATGGACGCTGCTCAAAGAATGCATTGTTCTCGTGGACTCGCTGGACGGACCAGGGAGAGAGCAGCCGTGCTGGTTGTGCCTCTACTGTTGAAAATCAACTGCGGCGCCAATGTTTTGGACTCTAGTTTTCAGGGTTTTGTGAGTTTATTGTTAAACGATAAAAAGTACCCTGCATGCAAATTATAAAAGCTGAACACACCTACAGAAGGAAAGCAGCAACAGGTGCACAGTTCTTCTCTTTATTTTAGAGTTAAATATGTGAGACGCCAGATTGAGCAGCAAAAAATTGAGCTACTGTTCTCACCTGCCAAGTAGACTGAGACCCCGAGACAGAACAGTCCGATAGCCACGTGTCGCACAGCTCTGCTATCCAAAAGGAACCAGTCTGCTCTGTAGGAACAAATGTCACATGTTCATGTTTACACTTTAACACTGCTGCTTAATGAAGATGATTTTCTGCAACATAATTTGTGTGTCGACTATTTGCTTTCGTGTTTTAATTTCCCCCCTCATAAGTTTGCATATCAGAACTCTGTGTACCCAAACACTTGATCACTGATTATCTGGGTAAGTGCTGGATATTTTGTAAAGCTCATTATTATTCACATTTTCTTGGAATGTCCCCTCTGTCAGTGGGGAGGTCCCGGGGTGTGCTGTTGGATTTGTAAACCGACGTGGGAAAGGGCCAGCTAGAGGCCGTGCGCTGGGTGCATAATGAGAGGAAGGCCATTGTTTAGACGGGATTCATAGGGTTGAGGGGTGGGGGTCGGCCGGCAGCATTGCAGCACGGGCCTCTGCACTCTGACACATAAGGAAGACCCTTTTATGCTTCTGAAACTGTGTTTTCTTTTAATGAAACTTAATGCAGTCGACCAGGATCCGCTGTGGTTTACCAAGAACAATTAAAGAAGGTTGTGTGGGCATAGGAAGAAACACAAACTAAATACATAACATGTTTTTTTTTCCACTTATAGCAACAGTGTTGAACAGAGTGTGTGACGAGAGAGTATGTGCCTAATGTAGAACGCAGCACAATACAGTGCTGCAATACAGAAGGCATTGATTACATTCTTGGGTTTTATTTGAGGCTGTTCTCGTGCTGGTTTTGTTTTGCTCTGCCTTATATTGAAAGTTTACTTATTTACATATATGGACAAATATACCACAAACTGCAGCCTAAAATATTAAAGGTTAAAAATTGGAGTAAAGTTGAATTAACATCAGCTTAGTGTCGAGAAATGTTCAAAACAAGTTTGCCCCTGGGAGGATTTATTACATTGTATTGGATTGTATTACATAACACGAAGGGTGGGGGTTTTCCACGGTCATTTACTGCACCAAAACAAGTGGTTAAAGTGAAATTAGACTGCTTCACAGTTACACTTCAGGACAGGGGAGACTGGGGGTGGATGGCACACTTTCCACTCTGTTGTATCTCTCTGGAATAATTATTGTTAAAAATATTCTAACCAGCAGCAAATTAAAGGTTACAGTCTCAGCTATGAATACATATGCTTTAATGTACAAAAATGTTCTCCAAAGTTTGGTGATTTGTGATTAAAGCCATGATGACCCGCCCCATCAGGGGGTTGGTGAGCACAGTGTTGAAATGTCATAGTTTCAATCAAATGAAGCTACCAATGAAACAATCCAAACAGGACCAGACAACATGGTCATTTAATTTAATATCTGCCCATTTGTTTTAATCAAACACCATTTTTAAGCAATTTATTTGAAGGAAGATCGAGTTACTTTTGTCACTGACAATTCAAAATAAAAAAATAAATGTGTTTTTTATCATTCAACATACTTCACTCAAAATACAGTTATTACAACTGTTTATTTTACAATTGCTAACCAGCCCCACTCTCATTTGACTCAACTGTGTGACAAAGTTATGTTAGTCAGCGACCATCACTCATCACAAACTTACAAACCTTATATCAAAATGTAGCTGATTCCTTTGTCTATTAACTAGAAATAACAGTTTTTCAATATCTTCATCTAACACATTTAAATACATCTAGTCCACAGGCCACTCTTTTGCTTTCGATAGCTTAACTTAAAAACTGAAATGTCACACTCACCAAAAAAAGTTAGTGACTGTTGTTTATGTTGTTATGTTGTTTTAACGCATTCATACTTAAAGCTGTTCCACAATGGTACGATGTTGTGTGATGGTAAGGTTCAGAGAAAGTTTTTCAATTTCTTTTAAACTTTAAGGTTTTTGAATATTTACTATGAGTGTTATGTTGAATTTTCTAAACATTTAAAACTGTAGCCCTCTTTTTTTCATTTCGCACCATCATGGTTCTGTGTTGCTTTAAGCTCATGTACCCAGACGTTTACCTTAAGAGCCTTTTAATTATTTCACTAATTATGCACTAGAAAATGACTCTAAACGCAACTAGAGCAGAGTGATTGATAGTGCTGCTGGAGCACCAACATACATTCACATATTTCGCCAAGAAAGCGAAATCGGAGTTTTAAAAAAAGTTCCAAAGGTTGCGCTAAGCCCCGTTTCCACCAAGCAGTACGGCACAGTTCAGTTCAGTGCGCTTTTTTTCTTTTTCTACTGTAAAAAGTTGTGGATGGTACCAATGGAACTGTTCTGTACCATCCCCATGTTTGGTCCCCCCCTCTGTTGGGGTACCTAGCACACAGAAATGGTGCTAAAAGGTGGAGCTGTGTGGATAAACGAGGAGGAAATACAGTGAGTGCTGGACGAAGCAGTGAGTGACAACAACCCTGCTTACATTTGCAGAGGAAACGCTAGTTTCTAGGAACCATATCTGAAGGGTTATTTTTGGTTCCAAAGCTACCATAGTCAAAGTGTTTGGTGGAAACAGTGCTTTAGAGAGACCAACAAGGCCTCTAGGGAGGAAAGGCGGGGGGCCCCACAGACAGTGCATGGGGCCCATGATTTGGTGCGACACCCCTGGAGGGAAGTAAATATCGTGATGTTACAGTTTTGATTCTGTGACCTGCAAAGGACCAGAAAACAGCTGTGTGCCAACCAACCCCGGTCTCCCCTACTGTTAAAGCTACAATGTAGTTTTACAGTAACAAGTAAACTGAGTGTTGACTTTTTGTTATTATTTGTTTTTTTAAATTGACATAGTCTTGCTTTAAAGGTCGCTTTCCTGCATAAGTGGTGTTTTTCAGATGCTGCAATTACCTGTTAAGTGATTATAGGTGTGTTGAAGCCTTCAATCGTCACCCAGCCCATCAGAACTGACCGGAACTATCTGTCCCTGAACTATTTGGATCAACAGCAGCATGATACCAGTGAGTGAAGCGGCTGACAGCGCAGACGCAGGTGTGTGTGGGGTTTTTTTTAACCTGTGGTAAAAGAGGCGCGTTACGTGCAGGTTAAATACCTTTCCGTGTCCTGCTCTCCTCTGCAGACCTCAGTAGAAAAGTAGCTGTGGAGCAGACACACCACCACAGAGCTTAAGTGCAGCGTGAGGGACAGCGCGCACAGCACCGTGGACACGGGCAGCAGCACGGCCCAGACATGAGCCGGGATCACCGAGGCTGTGGAGGGGGGAGACTCCTTCACTGCCGTCTGCTGGGACTGAAGCTGGAAAATCAAAATGACCGATAAAACAGACATAATGGCCGATAAAATCCCCAGTAGAGACAACACTATGAGAGACCGCTGGCTGTACTTGAGCGTCATCTTTAGCGTGTACTCTCAGCAGGTCCGAATAAAAAGTTCCCCGATCCTTTGCACACTCTTCTTCCTCCCGCGATCCTAAACTCCCCAAAAGTGCGCTGGCATCGCAGCCTGAGCAAGATGTTCCCAGTCGGTCCTGTCTGGATGAATAGTTTCCTCCCCTGCATGGACTTTTGCAGGAGTTTGCCTGTTGTGGCCGCGCGCCCCGCTGCTCAGTCTGAGCATGTGATGTGCTTTAAATCCCCAGATTAAAAACTTCGCAACAACAATGGACTTTTTCTCTTGGATCCTCGGAAACAATGCGTTGACGCGCTCCTGGGAGAGGCAGAGCTCACTGACCGAGGACAATAACACAGTGCAGCCCCATTGCAAAGTTAATAAAACCTGTCCCCTAATTAAACAGCCTTTTTATAATGTGTTGACTGCACATAAATCATACTGAAAAAGGGCCTACTCCAAAATAACACCTGAAATCACTTAAACACCTTGTGAATTGAATGCCATATTTCATTTCCTGCCCTCGTAGATTAACCTACTTCTTATGGAGTGATGCATCCTCATAAAGTGATTAAAGGATTACAAATAGCTCTCTGTAGCAGGCAATTTGATTGTCTGCTGCCCACTGAAACAATGCACTTTATAAGTTAAAGCAACCTCAAGCTCAGAGAGTCTTCTCCTGTGCAAGATGACACCATGGCAGGTGTGCATTTCAGCAAACTTTTAAGGAATTTGCAGCAGCAGCAGCAGCAGTAGCCACCTTAACTAACCCCTCTCCATTGTAGAATACGCCTTTTATTCTCCGTCCAGCTCCTTGGACTCTCTGAATCTAATTAACTTTTCACTAGTTGCCTTGGAAACATGCACACTTTGCCAGGGATGCATTTTTTTCCCCATTGCATCCATTTATTTCAGAATAAACAACCCTCACCTTTACTTTTATGTGCATATCGCAACCGATGAAACCATGTTGCACGATCAGTATGTGTGTTATTTAATGGCAATAATATTTAAGATTAGCTTCATATGCTGCTGGACCGCAAACACCTTGACATACTTAAAGTCTGTGGCTTGTGTTACAGAGGACTTATTGTTCTGTTAGAGGTTGGGGTTTGGTAGAGGAGGAGGATGGGGGGTGGGGGGTGTAGTAAAGGTGTAGCCCTTATTCTGTTGAGATGTAGATAAGACTGGAGCTATAAAGGTTCACAATGTGAACAATTGCTCTCACACATGTACACTGACCATGGAAGCTATTTCTGAATTCGACAGCCTCACCACATGCTCTAAAAGGGCCGTGGCTGATCTTGTCGAAAGCAGAAGTGAGAAGTTTCAGGAAAATGAAAAAAAAAAAAATGGACTTGATACGGAAAGTTCTCAAAGGCACCTCTATCTCTGTCGTCTTCACAGCTCTGGCCTTATTTATATATTAGTAATAGTCGATAACTGTGGTTGTAATTCAGCTTCCAGTCTCCGGCTCGACGGAGCTCTTGCTGTCTTTAGAGTAAATGTATGAAGAACACTTGCGTAAACACCACACTGAGGAAGATAGTGTGTAATTTCCCTGTGCTGCAGGTGATTAGCTGGCTGTATTTACAGATGGGGGTTGGCAATATTCTCTGTTGGATTGATGGGGCCCACGCACATGAATCCTGGAGGTAAAGGCTGTAGCAGTCTGCAGGGATGTTGCTAACTATTGCATCAGATGCACAGTTTGAGTTACCTCTTGGGGATCTATAAGTGTGTGTGTTAGCGCATATGTATCTATGTCTGTGCGTTGACATGTTTTTGTGAGTGTGTGCGTGTGTGTGTGCGAGAGAGAGAAACAGAGTCGTTGTCCACACTTTCACAGATGATCTCTGCTAATAAATTTGTCGCTATATTATTTTTAGGAGTACATTGTGTCACCTCCCAAAAATAGTCAATAATGCAGCTCCAGCAGTGATTCAGTTATTACCTCTAAATATATCTATTAAGCTGACAGCATGTCTGTTTTCCATTAGTGTCTTAGCTCTGCTTTTCAGCATTTTATTCCTCCTGTTTTCCTTTTCCTCTGTCACACCATTTACTTTTATTAGTGATGCCCAGGGGGAGTTAATAAAGACATATTATGAGTGGACTATGCAGCAGTTTTAACACACGGCACACAAACAAAAATTTTGTATATTGTATTAGTGGTTACATTGCGTATTTTAATGCACAATAAGAGAACACAATAACAGTACGATAACTGTACGATATAGTGTGATCTAATATGGCAGCCTTGCTACACATGCTGCCCCCCTTTGAAGCTTGTGTCAAATGTTAACAGACTGTTGAGGGCTGTAACTTGTGGTGGTGGTGTGATAAATGTTAGCCTATTGTTACATGTTCCTGTAACTCTGACGGACTCATAGGCCTGTATGCACAAAGGTGGACTATATTACAATTCTGGTTTTGGTTCACAGCCGTAGTCAGGCTTCAGTTTAATAACCAAATCAAACTGGAATTCATTTTTACTGATGCAGTCAAAACAGGAGAATTTAACCATGATGACGGTGACAGGCTACTGAGAGACTGAAGACATAGATGTATGACACTTAATTAATCTGCGGGGATTTGGTGAGTTGCCATAAGGATACTTCAGCAGACTGACTACCTGCCTATATACAGTACTTGAACCTTCCTCCTCTGTTTAATGGATGGTCTATTGAACCGAAAAGCCACTGTGATGTGCAGTCACATTTAATGCACCACACTGCATCTGAGTTGCTTTGTACAACAGTAAATTATTGATCCAGTGATCCAGTATTGAAAAGCACTTGATGCTCACCGTATAAAATGACTCAGACATTTTCTTTCAGAACACACTGAAGTTTTAAACAAGGTGCAATAGTTAGTTTTGTAACTAAGCTGCTTTAAAATCTCAATAAAAGTCACTGTGAGATTTTTCTAATTTCTCACATACAGTGTGAAGCTTTATAAAACCCTGAATTTTCAGAATGTCAGAAAAAATATCTCACATTGTTTATTGTTTATTTGGATCTCCAAAAGTGGTTACCAAGGCTACAGCTACCCTTTCTGGAGTATGTGATAAACATAATATGTACACATGCTTTAACAAACATGCAGACATAAATACACTTACATCACCCACTTTGCCCTCCACCCCAAATAAAAGATAACATCGCTAACACCCCCCCACCCCACTTAACACATTGCAACAACCCAAAAAATATGTATATAAATGAATAAAATAATTTAAAAGCTATGTGAATCTTTACACATCACTTTCTGTATGAATACATATACACAGTATAAACACACACACACATACACACAAGCATGTATTTACTGGTATCTATGACCGCGCTTACCGAACGCTTTGAGCATGCATGCTTCACCAAACTAAATAAAGAAAGAAGGAAAAAAAAAAGTTTAACAGGCCTCGACCCAGGACTGACCTCTTTAGTTGCTTTTTTAAACTTCCTTCACTCGTTGCTTGAGTAATACAGTATAATTAACTATTCCAGTGAGAAATATATATAAAAATATACTTTTTGTTTTCATTGCATTTGTTCCAGGTTGAGGAATTGTAACCTGACCTTTCCTAATTTGTCTCGTTTCATGGTTACGTCTGTTCTGGTTAAAGGTTATTTTGAGTACAGGCAGTAACACATACGTTCCTGTATTAAATTATAAGACAATGCAAAATTACATTTAAATTATTACAGATCTGGGGGAAACTGAATTCTCCTGCTATTCACCATGGACATGGAACGATTTTCAGAAAGATCTAAAATTAGAAACACATTATGAAGAATTTGGTGACGGAGACATGTGTGTGTTTTTCTTTTGAAGCCACTTTGTTCAAATAGTTGTTGTTTTATTGTGGATTTTTGTGCTACATATTGTTTTTGTTGCATGTTAAATGTCTTTTGTCTTGGCTTCCTGCTTGAATAAAGGTTAAATGAAATAAAAAAATCAATAAATTAATAAGTAAAATAATTTACACAGAGAGTGTGTCTTCAGGATACAGTTTCCTGGTAATGAAACCTCTATATAGGGTCTTCAGATGAATCTAAAGGTTGATGATATTATTATCAGGGTAGGAAACAAGAAAAAGTTAGGTTCTGATGTACAAAATGACATTCAGTTTACAAGGGAAAATCATTCTGAAATTCTCACTACTAATGCAACCTGTGAAAGGAGACATTACTTTGTATGGAAGGCTCACAAGCAATAAAGGGTAGGAATCACGTCTTTGAGGGCACACTTTAAATACTTTGGGACGTTTTCCTTTTGTCACCTAGGTTCAGTCACATACAGTAAGCGTGCTAGCCAGTGATCTTTCCTCCTGGGCTCATAATCTCTTTCTTCTATTAAAAACAAACACTAAATTAAACACTTTACAGTCTCATTTTAAACACCAGTCACTCGTCACCACTGCTGCTGATTTATATTCCTCTTGACTTACAGAAGGTTTTTGCATTACTCACAACATGAGGTAATAATAGCGAAGAAGAAGAAATTGTGTCATAAGATTATTTTAGTTTCTTGGTTAGAGATTTCTCGGTTAAGGTTAGGAAAAAAAAATTGTGGTTCGGGTTAAAATGAAAAAAACTTCTGCAGAGACAGACTTCTCCCATGTGCGCTTTAGGTGGAGGCCATAAAAATGAGTAATAGTTTAATCTTCAGTCATCAGCCTGTTATATTCTATTTGAACGTTTTTGTTCTGTCATGTAATGTCTGTAAACACCAGAGATAGTCAACTTTGTCTGGAGGCCATTTTTGGTGTTACTCCGATGGTCTAAGATAGTCCAAAAATGTGAAGAACTCTCTCTGAAATCCAAAAACTAGGGTGCTGAAACTCAAATTTGTGATGTTCAAGGGTTTAAAGTCTGGAGCTACATTGATAATGAACTGATTAAGATGTTATCAATGACACTGAGAGCAAACAGGGGAACGTTCTGAGTATATGAGTACATTTTCTGTTTCATTCAGAACTGAGCACATTACAATCGATCTAGGTATAAAAAAGAAAACAAACACCCATGAGGGGAACCCTTTACATTTTTATAGGTACTGATATGTGTATATATATATATATATATATATATATAATCAAATTAATCATATTTCCACATGTATTTTGTATCTACTTGTACTTGTATCCACTGTGAAGACCTTGTTTTCTTTTTCTGAAAAGCAGAGGTAGTCACATCAATCAATCAATCAATCAATCTTTATTTATAAAGCACTTTTCATACATAAATGTAGGACAAAGTGCTTTAAAAAGGTTAAAGAAATGCCCCTTCCCCCCACCCCCCACCCGCCCACACCTCCACACCCCCACATACACCCAGCCACCCACCCACACCCACGCACACACCCAACCACCCACCCACATACACAGTCATGATGTAGACATAAAAACATAAAAACATGTGGCAGAGCAACATGTGTGTTCTGGGCCAATGAATGTCTAAAGAAAAGTAAAATCAAACACTGATTGAGGAAATTACTGCAAGGTATAAAATCATAAATCAGGAGTGACCTTTTTTATTCTTCATCTAGGCCTATTCATTTAATCTTGAGGGCTACTTTAATTAAATATTAGTCAAATTGTGTGCAGACCTGAAACAGTGTAAAAAGCACATGGTTGTCAGCACTCACTTTTCATAGTATCAGAGTAGTATCAGATGGCAGGGTGAAATGCGTTTTAACCATAAAATTACATTTATTTATCATGTAAATACATATAGACCCTTTTAGGGCCAATGTCACTGTAACATTGTTTTATTATCTGGAGGCAAAACATGACTTTCCACCACAGGGCTGTAGGCGACATAGGAGTCTTAAAATGTTGTCTTGTTGTGTTACTGGGAGCCAGAATAGAAGGAGTCATGACTCAAAACAAGACAACTATGGTTAAATGTGATAAGACCAAAGGACTGGACGGAGGCGATCATCAAAAATGCTCACATGTGCAGCACACACTTCATATCAGGTTAGGGAAAAAGCATTTCCTGTTGTAGGAAGAATAACGTTATGTGTATTAAGGGTTATCATGTCCACCTCATCAGAAACTGGGGAGGTATTAAGAGCATATCTGTCAAGTTTTGGATTTGAAAATAAGGGAAACCACTGTGCGCCCACCACTGTGACATCATCCATCCACTGAATGACAGTCTACGGGTCGGCCATTTTGGTCCCGTTGGTCAGTGTTTACAGTAACAAGTAGGCTGACACTCGTGGTCCCGGAGATTGAATGACCAGACATGGTGCATTCGTAAATTCAGTGTGACACGCCGCACTAAAATGAGAGCTTGTCATTTTCGACATGAATTATTGAATGGTTAAGTGAATCACACATTCACTCTGCTTGGTGCTCTGCTGCTCCGTCTACCCAGACAGAGTGCACTCTGACACTCTGAGAGTGCGGTGCTCTGAATAACGGTACATTCAGACAGTGCTCTGAATTTATGAACACTCCAGACACTCGGAGTTAATATTTCTGAATGCACCCTATTCAGAGAGAAAGCAAGCCAACAGAACTCGCTAGCTAGCTCTTGCTAATGTCTGTGGAGAATCGTTTCGCCCCCAGCTAAACCCCGCCCACTAAAAAACCTCATACTGTTTACTAACAGTGAAAGGGTCAATAGCTTGTAGGTGATTTAAGCCAGTAAGTAAATTATTGAACTTGATCCCTTGGATCTTTTCATGGGCCCCATCCTTAGCGTTATGTGGTCGTCATCTGTACCCTTTGACCCCTACTGACATTGGGCTTGAGGGGATATAACACAGTGGGATTCTTGATTATGATGATGTTCCCTTTAAATAATATTTATCAGGTAAAATGAATAGCAAGGCAAATCCAGTTGCAGCTTAGGTCAGGTGTACGCAGGGGCCTTTCTATTCGGGGGTCCTGGGGATCTTGGCACTTTTTTTTTAAATTATAAACAAGCACTATTGTAATGCTTTTAATAGACTTTGACACCTTATTTTCATTCAGTGTGCATAAAAATTCCCAGTGTGAACTCTTTTATTTTAATTGTAGATTAAGCCCACCACCAACCATCCTATCAAGGGCCAGATTTGTCACAAATATACACTATATGACTGTAGTGTGATGGATCAGATGATGTTTACAGACTGTTCCTCACATTTCTTTGAGCAGGGGGCGCAAAAGACCTTTTTTTCAGCAGAAAATAAAAAATATGCAAATCTTTTTTTTTTTTTTTTTTACAAAACAGAACTTTCCACTGCCCACAGTCGCCTCCCAGCCTCTGCTGCAATCAAACTATGCACAAAATCAAAATTTAAAAAGGCTCCCTGTTGGTGTCTTCTCTGTAATGCGGATCATTTTTAGCAGCCTCGCACATTAAAAACACACAGGCTGCGTGTAGTGTAAGTTGTGAACCCGCTGACAGCTCTGAGTGACTGGTGCGTTTGAAGGCGGATGGGAGGCGGAGGAGTGTGTCCAATGGCGCGGCTGAGGAGGCGGTGTACGATGACAGAGAGAGGCGGGCTGCAGCAGCCAGCTGTTGGAAAGCAGCGCTCCTGAACCATCCGCTACTTGTGCACCAGGTGAATATCTCTGCATCAGCGCGACAACACAACACAAGACTTCATTAAGACAACTCTGAGTCATTTTCTTAATTCCTCTGTAGCTGCGACTTTTCCTGTTTGTTTGTTTGTGTGGTGTCGAGCCGGCGCGTGGAACTCAGACAGAAGGAGATCGAGAGCAGGTGAGGTGAGATGTTTTTTTGTTTTTCTAAAGCGTGTGCGTTTAGTTTTTTATCATCTCTGTTATTAAACCCTCTTGTGTGAACATATTCATGCCACAGCTGTGCGTAAAGTACCTGTTGCTGTGTCATTGAACGCAGCCTATAGATGAGGCTATATTAGACAGGGATGCTTGGCAACTCGGGGACAGACAGGCTATTCTTAAACGGTCTATTTTGAATGACGTCAGCAATTTATTAGGCCTAATTATCTGCTTACATGTTTTTTTAAGCTATGTATTTTTACAGTTTTTATTTTTAGGGTTTGAACATCTCGCAGTGCAAAGTGAATATTTAGGATTTGTGGACACATCCCATGACTCTTCATCTGTCTCATCCCCTCAACCTGTTGCCTTTTAAACCCTGTGGCTGCTCAGCTCTAAATGTGCATTGATAAACTCACGTTTTGGGGACAAATAAGACTCTTTTTTAATACAAATCTAATGTGCTATTGCTTCATTTAAAAGAGCAGAGTTGCCATTAAGGTGTGTCTCATCTTCACAGTTTGCAACAACTTTAAAAAAAGTCCTGAGAAACTTTTTTTGTGTCTCTTTTTACATAAAGATCAAATGTTCCGCACATGCACACTGCATGTACTCTTGCTATTCTGGCTATATCAAGGCAATTCAATTATCTCCTGTTAAAATTAGACAAACATTTCTCCTCCATGACTCTGCAAAGGCCCCGGTGAGCGCATGAACCGTCTGACCCCGAAGATGGCACACATGGGCAAACATACATTTATTTATCCTAATATTAAAACGGCATTCTTCAGCTTTGAACGCAAAGAAAACGAGGCTTTCTCTGCTTAAGTTGTGTTTCAGTTTTGCTTTGTCACAGTCTTTGGGAAGCACCCTTTTTTACCTTCAGTTTGGGAGCATTCATGTGTTAGTTTGTACAAAGTTTGGTTCCAGTTTTGGGCCCCGGTTTCACCTTTTACCAGCGTAACACGGGGCTTTAATGTGATGAACGCAGGTGTGACTAAAATGAAAGAAAGGAAAACCAAAGCTGCCACCAGCTTGGTTAGGTGTCTTCCACATGGCTGCAGTATATAGTGCAGCTTTTCTTTTGACATGTATAAAAAAATATATTCCACAGGAGCAGAGGCAAGACAGTGGTGCAGATACATGCTTAAAGGGTTAACAAAATTGGTTATTCTTGCAGTATTTTGCTTTTTTCCCTCAAGTCTAACTCAATCCATTGATTAATCTGGTAATTTTATGAACCATATTCAAACTCTGCAAATGCTCCTGCATGATTGGCTGTCACAGGAACATGCTCTGCCACCTCAGAGTAAGTCATTAGCCGCTTTGGCCAATGTGCGTACACATGTTTAGCATGTTTTTGAAACATTATCAAGCCATCGTGCTCGAAATGACTCATGGAAAGAAACTCATCGAAGCAGAACCCCCAATACTCTACAAAATGCCCTACTTATTTCCCTTCTCATTCATGCGTACAGTTCACAGCAGCAAGAAAAACCACCAGTGCAATACACTCATTTGAACTGATTAAACTTATTAAAATGATCTTGTCAAGCTCTTAGTTCTCTTTGCATGTGCATTGTTTTCCCAAGCGAGGTCCCTAGTGATTAGTCAGATGCTCCTGGGGTATGTCAAAGAGCAGGGCCACGGTGTGCTGCTGCTGCTGCTGTGTGTGTGTGTGTGTGTGTGTGTGTGTGTGTGTGTGTGTGTGTGTCTTTGCTCAGTTTTTTCCACTGTGTCGCCTCTGGGAAGGCATCTGACAAAGGTGCTGTCTTTCCCCATAGAAGCGTGAGACCCAGGGGCAAGTGTGCATGTGTGCAATTATTGCACTGTTACAGGACACACAGAGTTTCTGCTCGACATTCATATGTTATCAAGTCACTTTCAAGACCAACTGAGAGGTAAAAAAAGAAAAAAGATCTGCAGGTTTATTTGATTTCCACCTGTTCTCAGGGGCATGTTCAGGAGTTGACCTCACAGATAAAGGTAACATGTAGGTGTACTCTCAAATGGCAGTTGTTGTGCGGGAAAACATCCAGAATTAGCTGATGTGTGAGGCCTGGCGAGGCTTTTCCTGCCTGTCTCGGCCTTTAGGTCTTCGACAAACCTACTAAACCACATAGAGTTTTATAGCAAACTCCGCGCCGTTTGGCTAGAGGTGAAGCTATATTTACCAAGCTAGTCATGTGTTTTAACAGGGCGGTGATACTCGTCGTTTTGCTTATATCTGAAGGGGGAGAGGAACTTTCTGTAAAACCCCTGAGATAAAGATCTTTCTGCCTTGTTTAGAACACATGTCCCACTTCCCTCTCTTTTCACCATTAGCGCCATTAATCTTGATGTGAGGATAAATGGTCTCACTTCTGAGAGACAGAAAGGCTTGACCTGACGTGAGATCAATTCTTTGTGGCGTGGAGGTGTTAGTTAGACAAACCAACCCTGGCTTTGTGGTCCTTTACTCGTAAGCGAGAGCTACTTGTCCGCAGTGTGCTCTGTTTTTACTGTTGAGACAGCGGCAGTGACGGGTTTATCTGCAGCTGTCAGTGTTGAGGTGTGTCTTGTCTCTGCAGCGTATTCGGCACAGTGGATATCACAGGACTTTATAAGGTAATAATGAGGGCAAAGAGGTGGATTCCTCCAGAAATGCCCCAGATGCCTGTGTGCCAAGCTTACGTTGAGGGACAGCGGGCACTTTAGGGGTCGTGGGAACGCAGGCGCCATATCCGCTCAGGCACCATCAGGAGGGACAGGGGACTAAATATAGAGAAGTCCAATACATGTCCAGTTTTAAGGGGAAAAACCAGTGAAAACTGCCCTGGGCTTTGGAGAAGCGCTGTATGATCAGGTCAGAGGAATCAAACCACCGCTTCACGTAGTCGTGTATAGTGGAGTGTAAGATGGAGACAACTCAGACACAGAGCAAATCTATGAATGCATTTCATTTAGTTTTTCATGAGTTTGCATCAGATTCACTTCATGGCTTTCACCAATAATGCAAAGAATCTCAGTCGTCTGATTTCTCTATAGTGTCCAGCTGTATATGGTCAGGGGCAGGGACAGGAGCGGGGGTTTTCTAGACCAAGAAGAAAAAAAAAAAACGAAGAAAAACAGTGGGTGTGAGCTTAAAAAATGGACATTCTCAAGCCAACCACAATCCATCCATGTCTTTTCTGACCTGGCTGTGCATGAGAGAGGAGTGGGTGGCTTTTAGCGTCAGCCGTCTTTCAAAAACACACCGTTTTCCCTTTGACTGTTGGGTTTTTAGCTATTGCCTGCTGAACCTTTAAAAGGAGCTATCAACTGTATTTTTAACCCTGTCTCTTGGGGCCGTGCGGCGCAGCCGAGCACTGAGCTGCTGGCCCGGGGGTAACCCATATTGTGGGGGTGTCAGACTGTGTGGACTGCTGGCCCGGCAAGGGCCGCTCTAACTTTAGACCGCATCGCCTCATGGTGGTAAAAATAAACACCCTGCCCTTACCAAGGGGAAAGGGACTTGAGTCACTTAAACCAAATGGATGACATTTTCCCACCAGAATTCAACAAGCGTGACGAGAGCATGATTGAATAATTGTACTGTTATTGTAAAATGTAGATGCGTGTAAACAAGAATAAACCATTAGTTCAGTTGCGACTGCGCACAAATGTGACTGACCCTCGAGACATTTTTACTTATCCTAGAACTAGAGAAGGAAAATATTTAATGTATTTATTTGTTGATGTTGTCACTGCTCCAATATGACTGCCTGGTTGTATTTAGCTACTGTAACATTGTTATATTTTATTTTACAGGTGTCCAAGTGTCAGACAGCAGAAAAAATGGGACGGAAGAAAATACAAATTTCTCGTATTCTGGACCAGAGGAATAGACAGGTCGGAAATATTTTTATATATATATATATATATATATATATATATACCATAACCTTTTTTAATGCACATGAACAGTAGGTTTGCCTCAGTAATATTTGCACACGTTTTAAGGCCTGTTTGGAGTAGAAACGGTACATAGACATGCACAGACAGTGCAGGAGATGCAACAAAACCTGGACCAAAATTGCCACACGCTGAATAGTTAAGGCTAAGAGTCCACAAGAGCGTTGGACACACACAACACACACACACACACACACACACACACACACACACATACACAGTTAACCTGATTTGCATAGAAAAAACATGCCCTTGTAAAGCTGGTACATAGCATAACGGACTAATGTGTGGCGTGATTGTGATGTGTGATTTCTTAGTACTGTTAGACTGTGGAGGAAATGTTACATTATGATATCTAGAACGATACGAGACACTCGTGTGATCGTAGTTTCATTTTACAGTAATGCCACCATGCATGCTTCATGTTCAGACTTGCATATTGAAGTTGGAGCCAAATAGGTTTAAATGCACCATCAGTGAGACTTGAGAGTTAAGACCCGCTGCTGTACATGTAAGAAAATCTGAAAGATCTAACAGTGAAACTGAGATTTTCTTCAGGGCCAAAAGATCAGTAATGGCACTCTTGCTCTTTCACACTGCACAGAATGGACTGAGCACTCTAACAGAGCAACACTGGAAGGAGGAAATATGGTTAAAGCCTAAAAGGAAGATGTATTTGACAGTACAGTGCAGTACAGGACGTTTTTTTATCAGTTAAATACAAGATAAATCTGATAAAGCAGATTATATATATATTTTATATATATACAGTGTAATGTTGGTGTCACCTCACAGCCAGAAGTTACATATATGTTTTTTGGGCATCACCACACACTGAGGTTATGTCAGTGTGATACTGGAACGTGACAGAAATGTTCACGTCGTGCTCATAACCTATTAATATGTTAATCGGTATGTATGAAAAAACACATCAAACGCACACAAGGAATCAGTGCAGACAAGAAGAAAAACGCATTAAAGTGTGCTCAGAGTGCTGGCAATTTGTTTCTCTTATCTGATCTTCGGGACTGAATGTTTTTGGGCGATAAGGTTTGTTTTTTGGGGAGTTTTTCCTTATCTGAATCGAGGGTGTGAGGACAGACAGTGGTGTACGCCGTAAAGATTGTAAAGCCTTCTGGGACAAAGTTGTGATTCTAGGCCGTATAAATGCACTTGACTGTCAACACTGTTGGTACGATTTGCAAGCGTCTAGTTTGGATTGTGTGTTGTGCTTTTCCATTTAAAAAAGCAATATATTTTTACCCTCAGCAGCAGTATATTTAAACAGAAGTAATCATTAAATACACAGAAGGTGTGTAAAGGCTGATTATTTGGCAGCTAATCCAATTTGGTAATTTGTTGCTGTTGTTGTCCTCACTCCTGTAGAAATGCTTACGCAAAACATTTGTGAGATTTATTTAAATACTTGAGATGCATATGTTCCTCTAAACCATCAGCTACCGTCTGAAGTTAAATGTGACACAAACCTGCGTGTGGTTTTTTAGGTGACTTTCACCAAGCGTAAGTTTGGCCTGATGAAGAAGGCGTATGAGCTGAGCGTGCTGTGCGACTGCGAGATCGCCCTCATCATCTTCAACAGCACCAACCGTCTGTTCCAGTACGCCAGCACAGACATGGACAAAGTGCTGCTCAAGTACACCGAGTACAGCGAGCCACACGAGAGTCGCACCAACACCGACATACTGGAGGTAGCATGCAAGCTGCTATTAAAGGACATGACAGTGAAGCATAATTTAGCATCAATTAAATACCATTAAAATGAAAATCAGGTTGCAGATTTTATTCTTTTGGGTGAAAACGCTCCATATTTTGCTTTCCTGCAGCTTGATGGTTTCATTGTGAGTGATTTTCCATGTGCACTTTCTGTTCTGTATCAGACCCTGCGTAGGAAAGGCCTCGGTCTCGACGGCTCAGAGCTTGACAGCGAGGAGAGCATGCAGGTGGCTGCAGACAAATATCCTCTGAGCGAGGGCATGGATCTTTCTGTGGCTCGCCAACGCTTCTATGTCAGTCCACACGCACTTCTGCTATTGCACAGTCACCACACACAAGCATGGGCACACACACACACACACACACACACACACACACACACACACACTGAGCTGTCCTGAAGTGTTTTAATGTGGATTTTTCTAATTCTCCACATTTAATGACATCAAACAGCTCAAAATGACACATTATGATACTGACATTTTCTTTACTCTTTTTTATTCTCGTTGTTATTATGGATTTTACTCTTCAGGGCCCGTCCCTCCTCTCACCTGAGGCCCAGTTCCTGGTGTCTGCAGGCTGTGAGAACGGCTTCCCCAACTCCTCTGCATCCAGCACGGCCTCCCACAGACCTCCGGGCTTTAAATCTCTGAGCTCCAGACCCGGCTCTGCCAGCCCTGCTGCGCCACATGCACACACTGCGTTCATGTCTCCACACTCAGGTGAGCACGACGGGCTAGTCGTACTGTATGAAACATTACTAGAGTCATTTCAATTTCAATGCATACTATTGAAAGTAACCCATACAAATCATTATAATGCTTATTTGTGTATATACTTTATATCAGTGGTTCCTAAGTGGTCTGGATTTCTCCTTAGTCATCAGTCAAGGTCCGCACAGGTTAATACTTTCAGCGTCATACTTGCATTTGGGAAGTCGTAAAGCTAGTTTGCCACCTCTGTCCAGTGGCTGTCCGTTAGTCACTCACTCTACAGCAGGAAACAGCACTCTAAAATAAAAGCTCTGTGCCGAAGAGCCACTGTACTTAAAAATAAAGTGTGTTTTTTACAAACTTAAAATGTTTGTGCGTCAATTGTGGTCCATTCAGAGTAGACCAGCGACCCACTTTTGGTCCGCGGTGCACCGATTGGGAACCACTGCTTTATGTGATAAATTTTAGGTTTAAAGTGAACCATCTCATCCAATTTCCTTGATGTGTTTAATGTACTTTGCACTCATTTACTGCACCGTTATTTGACTTCTGTGTGACTCTGTGCCAATAAAATAGTTTCATTACAAAATTAAATGTACATGATTTTAAAAAATGTGACTCTCTATGAGAAAGTGATTGCTACCATTAAATTAAAACTCTCCACTGAATTGAAAATATATTTCTTAATACAAAGGCTTCAAACATTCGCAGCTCATTATTTGCAGGTTGGCATTTGTTACCATATTGAGCAGTGAAGCTCCTTCTCCGGAAAAAAAAGATGAAAACCCTTCACCACGATGATCCATTTAATGCTTTTCTTGCTAAATATTTGCTGTAAAATTCACATGTGTGCTGTCGACCTTCTGTGCAGCTGGCTGTGAACTCACAGGAAGTGTGTGTGTACGTGCATGTGTGTGCACACTAATCCACACACGCAGTTGGTCTGTTTTGTGAAACTGGCCCTCCACCAGTGTAACAGCGGCTGTAACCAGTTCTGTGGTTTCTGTACAAAATGTATCACACCTGCCAGTCATGTCAGCCTCTCTTACAGCCTTTAACTATTTGAGCGCCCTACGATGTCATGTGAGACTGATCACCGGCAGTGTTTTTTAGATGTGTTATTACTGGTTGTCTCATGATTGACGTTGATGTTTACTATCAGTTCATAATGGATTCTGACTGGTCATCGATACACTGATGATACATTACAAACATGAACATGAATGTGTCCTTTGTCCTTTAAACATCAGACACCGATTCAAGTGTCAAACTAAAAAAGAAGAAGTTGATTTTTTATCACACTTGTGTGCAGATACAGCGCGAGGTGAAGAATGTATCACAGAGAATAAATTATTTCTCTGTAAGTGAAACAAGCTCACATCTCTTTTCACTTCCTGCTCCTTTCTTTCGCTGTGCAGGTATCGGCTACTCCATGTTCTCACACAGTAACCTGAATCGAGCTCTGGACATGAAAAGCCCACCTCCTCTGAACCTGGGCAGTGAGAACCTGCGGGGGGAGGCCGCTAATCAGGGCATGGGGGCCACACGTGCTAACCACAGCTCTGCTGTAAGTGGTTGTTATTATCCAGCGTTATCTGCACACAGTGGCACTTCTCACACATATGATATGTACATTTCATGCATGCAATGATGTCACTCCATCACTACAAACTTGAGATTTTCACTTCAACTGTTTCTCTTCCCTGTTTGTCAGAGGGGGGTTTTGTACCAGGGTCTGCACGGCAGCAGCTCCATGGTAGCCATGGGGAAGGCAGGGCTGCTGGGTCACAGTTTGGGCGGCTACGGCCTCCCCTCTCCTGGAGCCTCTGGTACGTCTGCAGTGTATCATCTATTCTGTGTTACTGCTTTATTGCTGAAAGTCAGATGGAACGATTCATACTGCTGTCACGCCTTTTAATAATCAAGTTACAGCCAGCCGACAGTTAGCTTAGCTTAGCTTAACGTAAAGACGGTAAATAGGCAAACATTTGACCTCACTGTGTCCAGAGGAAACAATATCTGTCTACCAGCACATGCACAAACACTAAAGAGCAAAAACGACAAGCGCTGCGACTATTCACTGTAAAAATAATGGACTTAGCCACCGTGATGTCATCTATTGGTTTGTTGGAGCCAGCAGTGACCATGCTTTAGACGAGAGGCTATAGCCCCTCTCGTCTCGTAAAGTCTACACATATGCCTCCGATTGTCAAAAATGACATGAAAAGTTTATGTTCACCTGACACAAAAACTCCTCCCCTGTGAGCTTGACATACATTTTCTAAGTGAAGTCAACAGTTTCTGAGTTTTGAGTTAATCTGACTGAAATTTAAAAAGCCAATTTAACCAAAGTAGTTTAAGGCCAAGAAACAACACTATCACTGTGCACATATTGTGGCGTGTTGGGCTAAATGGGTGGAGTTTCCCAGCATGCCATGAGACAACCTGTTTAAGGCCATATGCAGAAAAAAACTGTGTTTAAATGTGTTTTAAATCACTCGTGTTAGCCATTACACAGTGAACCATGTTTATGTGTTTCACAGTGGTTCTAATGGGTTACAGTTAATGTTGTGGTAAAAGACATTTTGCACCATGCGTTAAGATTGCTGATTGTATGGATTAAACAAACACTTCTTCCTGCTAAGCTAAGCTAAGCAGCTGCCAGCTGTAGCTTCATACAGTACAGACATGAGAGTGATGTCAGTATTCTCATCTGCTCTCAGGAAGAAAGCAAACAATTGTATTTCCTAAAATGTCAAACTATGCTCTTCTAATAAAGATAATCTGTCCTATCATTCACAGATTCTGGTTTATTAAAGTTTACTCTGTTTATGTCATCTTTTCATTTATATCTTTCTTCGCAGAGTACAGCCCGCCTGGTTTTTATCACTCTGTTAGTCTACAGCGAGGAGCGGTGAACCCCTGGCAGCCAGCACAGCCGCCTCAGGAGCCCCATGGGCCTCATATAGGCCCAGGGTAAGGATATTAATGTGCAATATGGTACCCTCTGTGGGGATAAAATATGGAATCAGAGAGAAAGTTGAATCGCCATACTGTTCTTTGCTCCAGCAATGTTTTTTTAATTCACTCTTGCTGTGCATCATTTGGACCAATCAGATCTTCATCAGGCGCAAAACAGCGCTAACAATCATTACGTTATATCTCAATGTGATGGCAATCATATATGTGGCTTCAGAAGACAATGACGTAATTACTGACATCTGCAACAGCAAGTCAAA
The DNA here is from genome assembly GCA_026686955.1 of Epinephelus cyanopodus. Classification (NCBI taxonomy): domain Eukaryota; kingdom Metazoa; phylum Chordata; class Actinopteri; order Perciformes; family Serranidae; genus Epinephelus; species Epinephelus cyanopodus. The sequence goes on from CM048920.1 coordinate 11,182,978, forward strand.
AAGAGAAACACAAAGAAAAAGGAGAAAATTTATTAAAAAATTAATACGATTAAAGGAAATGGAGTGAAAAACAAAGAGATAAAAACAGAAAATAAATAAATCAAAGGAGCAGAAAAGGAAAATGGAAAAAAATAAGGAAAAAAGGAGAAATTAAATATTTATAAACTACGTACAAATAAAATTAATGATTAAAATAAAATAGGACAAAATCAAAAGAAAAAAGTATAATCAAATATTGAATAAAATAAAAGTAAAATAAAAAAAGAGAAAAAGAAAGTAAGTTAGTACATAATAAATTAATAAATGTAATAGATGATAAATGGAAAATTCAAATATATGCATTGAATAAGAAAATAAAAAATAACAAGATACATTAAAAATAAAATCAATGAAAAATAAATAAATAAAGACAAAAAAGAAGTATTATTAAGTATTGGAATGCATTCAACATTGAATAAAAGTTGAAAAAGGAATGTAAAGTAAAAACAGAACAATGAGAGAAAAACAATAACCATAAATGGAAAATAAATGTCAGTACATAATAATTCATAATACATAAGAAATAATAAATATACTATAAAATAATAAAACAATACATAATATATAATAAATGTAATAGATGTTAAATAAAAAATTAAATATATGCATGAAAGAAGGAAAAAAGAAAATATTTACAAAATACATTAAAATAAAATAAATGAAAAATAAATAAGACAAAATCAAAAGAAAAAAAAGTATAATAAAATAGAAAAGTCAAAAAAAGGAATGTAAAGTAAAAACAGAAAAATGAGAGAAAGAAAACAACAATAAATGGAAATTAAATGTGAGTACATAATAAATAATAGATAAATAAAATATAATAAATGTAACAGATGATGAATAAAAAATGAAAATATATGCATAACATAAAAGCGCAGTAATTGAGTGTGGAAAGATTGAAAAGTGACGTGCTACTTAAGTTTTGCTGTAGTTTTTTTAAATGAAATATTATAATAAATTATTCATGTATGTTCTCGGTTTACATCTGGTTTCTCTATTGGTTTTATTTTGCTTATTGTTGTTTATATGAAGCCAGTATATTTATCATTATCATGAAGCTGAATGAATTTGCCACATTTGTCTTTTTATTGATTTTAAATACATCAAATTTGGCTTTTAATTAACTATAACTGCAGAACTCATGTTTGAACCCAGACATTTCTTTTGTCTTGTTGTTTCCAGGATGTCCAGCGGAGGGTGCTCCTTCCCCTCCCAGTCCTGCTCCTCAACCTCTCCACATCTGCCCTCCCTCAACCTCAGCATCAAATTGGAGCGGAGCTCTCCTGAGCACATGTCCTCACCCACCTCCCCTCCTCTACACCACCTCAGGCAGCACTCTCCAATGAGTAACCCCGACTCGGCTCGCCAAACCCCTCCAGAAGCCCGTCCGGCCAATGAGGCGAAGGAGTTTCCCAAAGCCGGCTACCCACAAGACGAAGAGGAAGGAGGGCAGCCGCTCAGGCAGTTAGAGATAAGTGATGGGTGGCAGAGATAGCTGGCTGCTGCAGTCTAACACCATCTCCCATTCAATCAGCTATCTTCCATCAAAACCAGTCCTCTCACACACACACACACACACACCACACACACACACACACACACACACACACATATATAACACAGAAGATAGCGAGATGGGGTCGATTTGTCCCCGTCATCCCAGAGAGGAACGCCTCTCTTTGTCTCCTCACTCAGAGCTGGTCTCTCCTGGGCGATGGAGAATTTTCTCTGCATCACTTGATCGATCCCACGAGGAGACAGATGCATACAGACATTTGCTTTTTGTTTGGTTAGGTTTAGTTTTCTGTGTGGAGCAAATGTGAATCAAAAAATACAATTTGAAATGTGTTCGTTTTGTTCCGTGACTTTGCTGAAGTTTAGCTACAGCAGCACATCGGGACCAGCTGAATTTCTCCAAAGCTGCAGAACAGTCTGAGTACATATCCGGCTTCAGGGGTCGTCAGCGTTCGACCCAGGTTTGAAAAATATCTGTCAAACTACATCTCACCGTCTTCGCGTAAATGTCACGGTGAAAAGCAGACGAAAGATGGAACATGACTCATCACAGCAGCCAGAAGGAACCACTTAGTCTCTGTGTACAGTAAACCTTCACACACTTTATGGCCCCCGCGCTTTATAAGCTTTAATGTTTTAGCCTTTAGCTCCAAATCACTGTCATGATCTCCCCACATGAAACCAGTCAGATATCACCCGTCACTGGAGCCTTGGCCTTCTCTGAAACACACTAGGACATTTTAAAGGATGAATTCACTTTTTTTCCCCCAAGATTATCTTTAAAAAGTTCTCACATGCTCATATTGTTCACTGTAACTGCTGCTCCTGTCCATACTGAAAGTGAAAAGATATCTTCATCGTGATATTCTAATATAAGAAACAGAGAATGAAATCAACAGGGCTCCCTAAAAACACGGTATTTCACCTTACATCCTGGGTCACACAGAGCGACGTGTCTGTGCCTGATGCGCGCTCTCGTCTTGTGGGTTGTGTCCTCACTTTTTGTATAGGATAACATAACTGTAACATAAAAAAAAGTTGTTTATGAAATCAATCTTTGCCTTAACCCCACGATGCCTCCTTGAGGGCAATAGCTGCAGCCAGAGGTGGTATGTTTTTGGGTTGTTCGTCCATATGATGTATATACATCTGTCCGTACATCTGTACATCCAAGTCGTGTAAACATGATATTTCTTTAAGAATGCCTTGAGGAAGTTTCTTCGTATTTGGCACAAACATTCACTTGGACTAAATGAACTGATTGGATTTTGGTGGTCAAAGGTCAAGGTCACCGTGCCCTTGCGCACGTCCCGATATCTCAGAAACAAATTGAGTGATTTTCTTCGACTTTGGCACAAATTCACATGCACTCAGCAGTGAACTGATTAGAATTTGGTGGTCGAAGGTCAAAGGTCAAGGTCATTGTGACCTCACAAAACATTTTTGACCATAACTCAAGAATTCGTACGCTAATTATGACAAAATTTCACATAAATGACTAATAAGATAAAATAATGAAGTGATGACGGTTTATATCCAAAAGGCCAAAGGTCAGCTTCCCTGTGAGATCATAGGGTTCTGCAAAAACATATTTTTTTCTGGCCATTGCTCAACATCATATCTCAGGAACGGAAGGGGAGCTGTTTAGTCAGATACTGAATGGTGGCACTAATCTTTGGTGTCCACCTTAAAACTGTGCTGATTTTATAGATCGTCTGTTTTGCCACAGTGAAGCTGTTCATGAAGCATTCATGTTTTCACAGACATGGATGCAAACTGCAAGTTCAACTTACAACCATTTTGTGATCATCATAAATCATAAATATCATAAATATCGCGTTTTTAAGGAGTCCCCAGAATCCACAGTCCACATACTACCATCTAAATTTCGGCAATATGAGGCTTCAGCGGTGTTGTTAGTACAGAGTTCCTTCATTGTGTTTGCCCACTCAGTGGTTCAGCGCGTTAGTGGAGGGCTAGTTAAATGGTTAAGTGTATTTGCAGAGCACAATCTCACATGGATGTAAGTCAGAGTGTTTTAAAGAGTAACACAAAGAAGGAGTTTTGTACTAAAGATTAATTTAATGTGCATTTTCACTGTGAATTTTGACCCCCCCATCTCTTACCGTACAGTAGAATCACATTAGGCTCAGTATGGCCAGTATGGACAGGAGGAAGAATTACAGCAAACCAAAAACTGTCTGCATTGCATGGACATGTGGGAATTATTTAAAGACAAAAAAAATTCCAATCCTTTAAAATTCTGTGCGTCAGTGTCTCTCAGGAACTCGGATGATGTCGGGAGGATTTCAAAAACGGCTTCTTTCTGTGTCTGTAAAACTGTAATTGTGGATAAGCTAAGCTTTCGTCGTATTATTGTTAGGTGACGCGAGGCAAAAAGCGAGGCCAGGACCCAGAGTGCAGAGAACAAGAGCACGAGTTTATTCAGGCACAAAAGTTTCAACACAAAGAAAACAGAAAATCACCACAACAGGAAAAAGGCTCTGGAGGCTGGATGGGAACAAAAACAAAACAAAAGTTAAAGCTCAAAAATCTAATAACTAGAAAAACACAAAATCACCGTTACGGGAAAAAACAACAAGGGGAAAAAACAAAGTATCAACAGAAAATCACCTTAAACAGGGAGATAACTTGAGGAAACAAAGTAACAACAGAAAATCACCTTACTCAGGGAGATACTTGAGAGAACAAAGTAACAACATAAAATCACCTTACTCAGGGAGTTTCTCGTGTCGGGAGAACAACAGGATCACAGGCAAAATACTCGAGACTGAACGCGTGGCAGGAGAAAAGGGCAGAAGCGTGGCAAGACACAGTGTAAAACAATGGATCTTCTGGCAATGAACCAGGGGAAAAAGCCGGCTTAAAAAGCTACATGTTAATCAGCCTGATGAGGCTCAGGTGCGGTGAATGAGGCTCAGCCAGTGAGTTCAGCCCCGCCCCCCTGCCATGATCCAGCTCTGCAGAGGGAGAGTGAGAGGAGAGCAGAGAGGGGGGGGAGGAGAGAAGCAACCGCAGGCAGCAAACAACAAAACAATAATATTGGTCACAACAAAAACCATGACAGTACCCTCCCCTAAGGAACGCCACCTGGCGTTTTACCGGGTTTACCTGGGTTGCGGGCGTAAAAGTCCCGCAGCAGTTGTGGGTCCAATATGAGGGAACGCGAGATCCAGGAGCGGTCCTCCGGGCCGTATCCCTCCCAGTCGACGAGGTACTGGTATCCCCTGCCTCGCCTGCGGACATCCAGGATGCGATCCACCGTGTATGCCGGGTGACCTTCAATGATGCGGGGAGGGGGAGGCGGCGGCTCTGGCGGTTGGAGGGGGCTGTCGGTTACCGGTTTTAGAAGAGACACGTGGAACACCGGGTGGATCTTGAGGGAGGCTGGGAGCTGGAGGCGGACGGCGCTGGGGTTGATGATCCGGTCAATGGGAAAGGGTCCGATGAAGCGAGGAGCCATCTTGCGGGAATCAACTTGAAGGGGCAGGTCCCGTGCGGACAACCAGACTCGTTGCCCCACCTGGTAGTCTGGGGCTGGGATCCTCCGTCGGTCAGCCAGGCGCCGGTTACGCTCCGCCGTTCTGCCCAGAGCTGCACGTGTCTCCCTCCAGATTCGCCGGACTCTGCGGAACTGGGCCTGGACGGACGGAACTGCCACTCCGGACTCCTGGCTGGGAAACAGAGGGGGTTGGAAGCCTGAGGTCACCATAAACGGGGACATACCTGTGGCAGTGCTGATTAAGGAGTTGTGGGCGTACTCCACCCAGGGGAGGTGGGTGGACCAGGTGGCAGGGAGGCGTGAGGCTACGCAGCGCAGTGCCGTCTCCAGATCCTGGTTGGCCCGCTCAGTCTGGCCGTTGGTCTGAGGGTGATAGCCGGACGAGAGGCTGGTGGTGGACCCCAGCGCCCGACAGAAAGCCTTCCAGACTTGGGAGGTGAACTGCGGGCCCCTGTCCGACACAATGTCCATGGGGATCCCGTGGAGCCTGAAGACGTGCTGGATCAGGAGGTTAGCGGTCTCTAAGGCGGTGGGGAGTTTGGGGAGGGGAACAAAATGAACCGCCTTAGAGAAACGATCAACAATCGTGAGAATAGTGTCGTTACCCTCAGATGGTGGAAGGCCGGTGACGAAGTCTACGGCGATGTGGGACCATGGCCGTGGGGGAATGGGTAAGGGGCGCAGGAGACCCGCCGGGGCTTGGTGGGAGGACTTGTTGCGGGCGCAGACTGAGCAAGAGGCGACGAAGGCTCGGACATCCGCGGCCATAGAAGGCCACCAAAAGCGCTGTTGAAGAAGGTTGAGTGTCCGGTGGACCCCTGGGTGGCACGCGATCCGTGAGGCATGTCCCCAGAGAAGCACAGGTGTCCTGGTGGTAGGAGGGACGAACAGCCGACCCGGTGGACATCCGTCTGGAACCGGGTGATCTTTGAGTGCGTCGAGGACTTCCTGCTCCACTTGCCACCGGACCACCCCCCCACACACACAGGAGAGAGGATCGTCCCGCGTCGGCCTCCCCCTCCTCAGGGGCGAACTGACGGGAGAGGGCGTCGGGCTTCATGTTCCGGGAGCCAGGGCGGTAGGTGAGGGTGAAGTCGAAACGCCCGAGGAAGAGAGCCCAACGAGCTTGGCGGGAGTTCAGCCTTTTGGCAGAGCGGAGGTAGGACAGGTTTTTATGGTCCGTCCAGACGATAAAAGGTTGAGCCGCTCCCTCCAGCCAGTGCCGCCACTCCTGAAGAGCCAGAACCACCGCCAGTAGTTCGCGGTTCCCTACATCATAGTTGCGCTCGGCAGGGGAGAGGCGACGGGAGAAGAAGGCGCAGGGATGCAGCTTCTGGTCCGCAGGCAGGCGCTGGGAGAGTACGGCTCCGACTCCTGAATCAGACGCGTCCACCTCCACCACAAACTGCTGCTCGGGATCTGGGTGAATGAGAACAGGAGCATTTACAAAGAGATCTTTTAACTGGTCGAAAGCACATTGAGCGTCAGTGGACCACGTGAAGTGAAGTTTGCTGGAGGTTAAGCGTGTGAGGGGAGCTGCGATTCCGCTGTAGTTGCGAATGAATCGTCTATAAAAATTAGCAAACCCAAGAAAACGCTGTAGTTGCTTACGATTGGTTGGGACCGGCCACCCTCTGACTGCCTCAATCTTGGAGGGGTCGGCCCTGAGTTGTCCCTTTTCCACCACGTAGCCCAGGAAATTAACAGTGGAAACGTTAAACTCACACTTCTCAGCTTTAGCGAACAGCTTATTTTCCAACAACCTCTTGAGAACATCCCTCACGTGGTCCACGTGCTCCTTCTGTGAGCGAGAAAAAACCAGAATGTCATCAAGGTATACAAACACAGTCTTATTAAGCAAGTCTCTGAGTACATCATTTACCAACGACTGGAAAACTGCTGGTGCGTTGGTGAGACCAAAAGGCATGACCCGGTACTCAAAGTGGCCCAAGTGAGTGTTAAAGGCAGTCTTCCATTCGTCCCCCTCGCGGATTCTGACCAGGTGGTAAGCGTTTCGCAGGTCCAGTTTGGTGAACACAGTTGCGTCATGGAGGGGGCTAAAGGCGGAGTCGAGAAGTGGCAGAGGGTACTTGTTTTTAACAGTGATGGCGTTCAAGCCGGTGTAGTCAATGCACGGGCGCAGGGTTTTGTCTTTCTTCTCCACGAAGAAAAACCCTGCCCCCAGAGGAGATGAGGAGGGTCTTATGAGTCCTGCTGCTAGAGAGTCGTTAATGTACTTCTCCATTGCTTCCCGTTCAGGCTTGGTCAGGTTGTAAAGTCTGCGGGTAGGGAGCGGAGCCCCGGGAAGCAAGTCTATGCCGCAGTCATAAGGCCTATGCGGTGGGAGGGAACCTGCCGAGTCCTTACTAAAAACCGCTTTTAAGTCGTGATACTCACTGGGGACGTTACTCAGGTCTATCGCTTCTGCGGCGTGGGTGGGGCTCGGGGCTCTGGTGGGTACTGCTGATCTAAGACAGTGGGCGTGGCAATGGTTACTCCAGTTCCTGATAGTACATGTGGACCAGTCAATGTGGGGGTTGTGCAGCTTTAACCAGGGAATTCCTAAAATTACTGAGGCGAGTGGGGAGGATATTACATAAAACTCTACTATTTCGTGATGGTTACTGGAGAGAGTCAGCTTAAGTGGCGTGGTTCGGTGTGTTATCACTTCCAAGGGTCTCCCATCTATCGCCAGGACCTCCAGGGGAGAGGAAAGCTGGCTCAGTGAAAGTCTATTATTCTTAACAAAGTCAGCATCTATGAAATTGTCATCAGCACCTGAGTCTATCAGCACCTGGACAGGCAAAGAACGTTGTGACTCGTGTATCATACCTGGTGCTCGTATTTGGGAGGATGAAGAGGAAGAGATTCGGCTCACCCGTGCCTCCCTGCCTACCGGTGAGCCCCGCCCTTTTGGCAACTCAGAACAGCTGGTGAGGAAGTGGCCTCCCCGGCCGCAGTAGAGGCAGAGTTTGTCCCTCATGCGGCGCTGTCGCTCGGCAGGAGTGAGTCGAGCCCTCCCCAACTGCATGGGCTCATCTGGGGAGGTTGTGCCGGGTTGGAGCTCGGGAGCGTTGACAGAAGTGGGAGGGGCGGAGTCCCTTACAGTGGCTGGGCTGGGTGATGGGAAAGCTGGAGAGCGACGAGCCTGATCCGTCTTCTTCTCCCTCCGTCTCTCCCTGAGCCTGTTGTCAATGCGGGTGGCTAGTGTGATTAGCTCATTAAGTGATCTACACTCCTCTCTCGTAGCTAACTCGTCCTTTAACTCCCCCGCTAGACCCTTCTGAAAGATGGCTTGTAACGCTGAGTCCCCCCACCCGCTACTGGCTGCAAGAATGCGGAAACTGACTGCATACTGTGACACTGTCTGACTGCCCTGTTGTAGGTCTAACAATTGTCCCACTGCTTCCCTACCCCGTACTGGGTGATCAAAAATGCGTTTCATTTCATCAGTAAACTGTTTGTAATCTGTCAGCAGCTCTGATTCTTGATCAGTTATAGCGAGAGCCCAAGCGGCCGCCTGTCCCGACAATAAACTCATGACGAAGGCTATTCTTGACTGGGCTGTAGCGTATGTGCTAGGCTGCTGATTGAACACTAGAGTACATTGAAAAAGAAATTGTGCGCATGTGCCTAAATCTCCGGAATACCTAGCGGGGATCGGTATGAACGGCTCTCTGGGGGGAGACGTCTGGGAAGCGGGAGGTGCTGCAGCCGGCTGGGGAGGCGAGGAGCCCGAAGAGCTGGGTGGAGAGAGCTGGTCGCTGACGACCGCCAGCTGGGTGCTCAGCTGGGCCACGCTGGTGGAGAGTCGCTGCAGGTGATCCATCACCTGCAGCAGCGTCGTCTCGTGCTGGCCGACCAATGCTCCTTGTGTGGAGAGTGCGTGCTTGAGACGCTCTGTCTCTGCTGGGTCCATTTCTTTTTGGCCAGAAGATTCTGTTAGGTGACGCGAGGCAAAAAGCGAGGCCAGGACCCAGAGTGCAGAGAACAAGAGCACGAGTTTATTCAGGCACAAAAGTTTCAACACAAAGAAAACAGAAAATCACCACAACAGGAAAAAGGCTCTGGAGGCTGGATGGGAACAAAAACAAAACAAAAGTTAAAGCTCAAAAATCTAATAACTAGAAAAACACAAAATCACCGTTACGGGAAAAAACAACAAGGGGAAAAAACAAAGTATCAACAGAAAATCACCTTAAACAGGGAGATAACTTGAGGAAACAAAGTAACAACAGAAAATCACCTTACTCAGGGAGATACTTGAGAGAACAAAGTAACAACATAAAATCACCTTACTCAGGGAGTTTCTCGTGTCGGGAGAACAACAGGATCACAGGCAAAATACTCGAGACTGAACGCGTGGCAGGAGAAAAGGGCAGAAGCGTGGCAAGACACAGTGTAAAACAATGGATCTTCTGGCAATGAACCAGGGGAAAAAGCCGGCTTAAAAAGCTACATGTTAATCAGCCTGATGAGGCTCAGGTGCGGTGAATGAGGCTCAGCCAGTGAGTTCAGCCCCGCCCCCCTGCCATGATCCAGCTCTGCAGAGGGAGAGTGAGAGGAGAGCAGAGAGGGGGGAGGAGAGAGAAGCAACCGCAGGCAGCAAACAACAAAACAATAATATTGGTCACAACAAAAACCATGACAATTATTCCTCCAAATAATATTAGTTTCATCATTTTAATTCACCCCATCAATAAAATTACAGCAGTCTATTTCAAGTAAAGACCAAAGTGTTTAAATATTATCTCTATGCATTGCAATCAAATACTGCAACAGCCAAAGACAACATGTGTTCATCAAATTTAATTTAAGTAATATTTAAAATAGCATAAATTATTATATCTGAAGGGCTTCGTTTAGTAACTGCATATTGTAGATATCATGGAGCTTTACTGCCATCGTTAACTTATGATATTAAGAAATATATTAGACTGTGTAATAATGAGTCTATAGTCATAGGATATTAAATTTAAAAGACCCACTTTCTTTTTTAAATTGAGGAATGTTTGGTTTTCATTTTATCTGTAAATGTACTTTGCACTGTATTTTTGTGCACTGGATTTCTGTGTGTTTTAGTTGCATATTCAACTTTTGTTCTGCAAATGGCAAAATATAGTCAACATTTGGGTTTGGATGCACTTCCACTTATTGTCCACAAGGGGTCATGTTACCTCTTCAAATTTGGGATTTGGATTTGAAAGGGAAAGTGCCCATCAGGGGAGGACCATCCCTAAACTGTTGGTGATTAATTATCTAATGAATCTCTGTGACAAGACACAGGTTCAGCGGTTCACCCTGAACACATGCGACAAATCCATCATGACAAACTCTGCAGAGATTCTTGTTGGAGGTCTTCAAGTTCAAGTGCTGCTGTGGAAATAGCTCCTTTTTTCCTCTTTTTTTATGCAGTTATGTGGATTAATATCAGCATGAAGAACCAAATGATCAGTATTCTGATGTTTTGGGGTTGTGTTTTTATATGTTTGCTGAATGCTTCACTAACAGAACAAAGACAGATTTTTATTTGACATTTGTTGTGATTCCTTTTAAATAAAAACAGTTTGATTTGTACGTTGATTTGTGTCCTGCTTTTTTTTTCTACAAAGCAAATTTAGTTTATCATCTTCCTTTAAAAATGTAACTCTGTAGTGACATTTTTTTTTTTCATGTACATTCAATTTGAAGATATAAAAAGCCGTCCGCTGTGTGGCTATCACGCTTTCATGTGTCCATTTATTTAGTCTTATTCACCTCTGTTCTGTCTTTTGAACACACACACTCCCTCATTATCATGTCTGGCCCCTGTCAGGCAGCTCACCACGCAGCCACCAAACGAGAGGAACAAGAATGGACCACTTAAAAGCCTGGAGACCTTTATGTCTTCAAATAAAATACATTCGGCACAAAAAAGGCTCATTTCCACAGCCGGTTGTCTCTCAGTAACTATGCCTGGGTGTTTTCATATATGCTGCCACTATGGAGCATCTCAGCTAACAGCAGAGAGGAGCCCAGTCCGCCTCTGTCGTCTCTCCTCCCTAAATGAAAAGAGCCTCTCACTGGGGTCATGTCTGGTCTGCTCCCCTGAGACCAGGCCGGCCCAGTCTGTAGGGCATGTCTGGGTCCTCCTCACACACACACACACACACACACATATGTAGACACATCCTGGTTTCTATAGCAACCACATGCAGCCATGGCCGCCTGACTTGGCCCGCTGCAGTCCACACATCAGACCGAGGGGGCCTGAGGCCTCCAGCACAGATGCACATAATTAATGTGATTATATAGATATGTCAACCCTGTCACCTCTCAGTTCATTAGGCCGGACGCTCCCACAGACCTGTGACAGGCTCAGACAGGAGCACAGCACCACTGGGCATGCTGGGTGGGGATACAAAGGTGCAGCCCAGACTGTAAACCTCAATCAGGATATTCAACATGACAGAAACATTTTCCCCGGACATTGTCTTAAATCATTGCCAAGAAAAAAAAAATTAATACTGTTGATCAGCGGTGAAAGAAGTACTAACTTGTGTAACAGTTGCAAAACTATTCTGATAGAAAAAAATAAACATTCTGCATACAAATTTTTGAAGTAAAACTACGAAATTATAAGCATTAAAATATACTTAAGGTACTCATTATACAGAATGGCACATTTCAGAATAATTTATATTTTAATACTGGATTTTAATTATTGATGAATAAATGCATACATCACATTAATATTGCAACTGGTGAAGCGAATTTTAATTACTTAATATCGTTGGGCAGTTAAAGATAAAATAATCTGTCTTAATAGATCTGTCTTAATAAATTATGACAGATTATAATTTATTAATTGATTTACATTTTGTATTAATATTCTTAATCTGCCTAAATTGTAGCAAAGTGAAAAATAAATAAATGTTTGCCTTTAAAGACAGACAATAAAATCATATACCTCAAAACTGTACTTACGTACAGCATACAATTAATAATTATAATAATAAAACAAATAAATAAAAATATAATAATAGTAGTAGTTGTATTAATGATTAATAAATGAACAAATAATACAAATAAATGAGTAAAAAATAAAATCAAAATAGTTGTCTTACTACTACCACTACTATTAATAATAATGATAATAATAATAATGATGATAATAAACCAAATTAATAATAATAATAAACCATTAATAAAAATACAATAAGAATAATAATAGCAATATTAAAGATTAATAAATGAATGAATACAATAAGTAAATAAAATGATTTAAAAAAAAATAGTCGTAATACTACTACTACTCCTAATAATAATAATAAACAAATTGATAAAAATATATTTATAGCAGTAACATTAAAGATTAATACTAATAAATAAAAATACTAATAAATAAAAATAGAATAATAGTTGTATTAATGATTAATAAATAAATATATATAAATAAATAAATAATAAAATGATTAATTGTGCCTTTCAACACCCTAAAGGACATCCTACAAGACAAGCAGTAATGTATCAAGACGTCATAAAATCAGACAAATCAGTTATTTACAATAAGTTAATAAAATAACTGTGTATGACATCATCATCAGAGTAAATTTATTTAGTTACTTTTTCAGCCACAGCTAATGATACACAACATCCCAATGTTAAATCTCAAACAGCCATAATATATGGGACGTCAGGATTGTTAACTCCAAACTTCTTCACTTGGCTTTGTGATCATTGATCTCCTCCAGTGAAGCACGTCCCAGCGCACATAAAAGCCAGTGCGGTGGCCGTCCCTCCCGAAATTGGAGAGCCTTTGTGGCTTTTGATTGGACGTGGAAGTCAAATGATATCGCCAATAAATCATGTCAGCTTTCAGACAAAGAGCCTCTCCAGCCTCGCTCTGGTGAAAAAAAGGTCACATTCCTTAACTGTTACACAACTGGCATGTAAATCTGAATGTTTTGATAATGTCAAAAAGCATATAAATCTAAGTTGGATGTGTTTAGGCTGCGCTGACAAATGGGAGAGGGTTTGGACGAGTTCCAGGAAATGCAACAGCTACTGTGGCCAAGTTGGACATCCACAAACAATATTTCTTCCCAGACTGCAGAGGGGCATCAGGTTCACAGTAATTATCAGTGATTAAAGAATGATCTTCTCAGGAGGCTCAGGGTCAGAGATCAGGACCCGGCACAGCGGCGAGACACTCCATTGTCATGCATGATGTCTTTTGTCAATTGGAGCAGCGACTTTTTTTTAAAGAGAAATGTTTTATTGGTGGTATCTCCCACGCTCCTCGAGGGAGAGCAGAATTAAGTGGGAACATCAAACTGACATGGGACTGAAAATAATAAATGTTTTATTGAGCCACGCAAACAAAAACGATCAGGTTACAGCCAAAAGTTTGCACACCATGCATTCAGAAAATCTCACAAAGCAACATGAAGTTCACATTATAATGATTTCAGAGCATTAAATTCAGATACACTATCTAAAAAACACACGAAAAAAATCATAAAATGTACAGATTGACATTGTCTGTAGCATTTCTAAATAACCAAAGTTATTTGAGGCAATGTATCATAAATAAATAAATAAAATCCACGGACGCAAGGTTCAAAATAAGCTGATTAATCTTACATATATGTGACTACTTGGCAATAAAAACAGCAAAACCAAAAGCGGATGTGAGCTAATTAAGACACTTGCAACTAAAAGTAGTGTTTGAATATAAAAAGGAAAAACAGAAATGGGTTTGGAGTGTTAACTTTATCGATTGACAGATTCTATTCGTCCTAAAAACATTATCAGGGAGGAAGGAGATTTTAAAACTGACTCAAAACTCCTGAGCTCCCAGGCACTTAGGAATACTGAAGGTTTAGATAAAAGCGACAGCTCTTCAGTTCTTGGCCGACACGCAGCCACAACCAGAGTTTGGTTTCTACGTTAAGCTGCGTTTAATTCTACAGGATGGATCAGAAGCTCTACGACGCATTTGCAATCAAAACGTTACAGCAGAAAAAAGATAACAAAAACCATTTAGCACTCTTGAATCGGTTCCTTAAGGACAAATAGTCCCTCACAAAAATAAAAACGTCTTATCTACACAGGGATTAAGCACTAATACTTACCCCGGTACCAATTAAACATCTTAAATGCAGCATTCAGTGGTGTTCTATTAAGAACAATTCAGGTAACACTGGCATAGATACATCTGAGAAGTTGCAGAAGAAGCTGGGCCTGTATCACAAACAGAGATTAGTGGGATATCTTTGGGCTTAATTCGATTTTCCCCTCTGGTATCACAAAGCTGGCTCACGTTTTTTAAAGATATTTTTCAGGGCTTTTTTGCCTTTAAATCGTCAGGACAGTTGTTAGTGTGAAACGGGGACGGACGGGGGGCGACAGGATGCAGCACTTGGACGTAGGTTGAGAAGTGAAACTGTGGCCACTGCAGCAAGGACAAAGCCTTTGCACATGCAGCGCCTTTTCCACCAGGTGAGCTTACACCTGCTGGCTTAAACAGTTTAAAACATGTAGGCCTTCGTCACAGCTGCTCAAGTGAGTTAGATGCTGGAAAGACACCCTCCTCCATTTTGAAAAAGAATATGAGGCTACCAGGGGCCTGAGGATATGTTGAGTTCCAATAATAGTACGGTTTGTTTAGCTTTGAAATGATAGATCAATTAAAGTTTGAATAATATAATAATACAACAGTCTGATGCTGCTGTACTACACGGCTAACATTACTGCAGCATCGTTAGCTATGCATCAGTAGTTTCACTCATTCATTCATTCAGTCATTCACCACACTGACAGTGAATATTCACATATCTCAGGTGGCTTAAATATCAGTGCTTAAGACTTGGGTAACCCACTACACAACAGCTTTTCAGCATTTTACAGTTTCACTCCTTGTTTCTTTTCCTCAAAAGGGTGAGTGGCGATGGCAATGACATGATGCCAGTGTGGTCTGTGTGTATCACGATACTAGCGGCATACCGGGTCACATAACGTTAGACATGTTTTAGGAATTTCTGAACATATTTTAAAACATTTTCCTATAAATTCTGTTAATTACAAACCACTTCCAGGCCTGGAAAACAGTTTTCCTAACGTCATAACTTCTCCAGGAATTCAATGACCGAGGGAATCTTGTTTAAGCCAAACCAGGAAAATGTGGAAATGATTCCTCCTGCTTCTGATCCTATTCTACTTTGCTGAAAATCACCCTTTGCTAACACGCTAACCTAATTTCCCTGTGGGTATCTGTGTCATATTAAGTACTCCACTCAGTTTTTTTTAATGTTGCCTGTAATTAAAAACTGCCTGTTTCACATGAATGCACCCGCAGCTGAATGAGTAAACCCAGAGCTAACTGAGCCACCTTTGTGATACCGACATGAAGAATTGTTCAGACTAAGTGACGCCAGGTCACCCAAAGAGAGCCAGACTAAGTTTAACTTGCTTTGTGATACAGACCCCAGTTGTCTCTGTACATATGTGTTATAAATACCAGTAGCCTGCTGGTCACACAAACTGTAAGGGCAACAAAGTAGCCGATGTTGCAACAGACAGGCAGTGTCCATCATCTGTCTCCTCTCAACAAAACTTCTGTTACAGCCACAAACAAGGTGCATTCTGTCTGCAGTCGTGTTTTAATGAAACGTCCCCTCGGATGTTATGTTGTTGCAAAAGATACCTGCAGACAGAGAGGGCCGGGACTGCACTGCAGGCAGAACAGCACAGCACTCTGTTTCACTCAGTTAGTTCTGCATCAGGTACTGGTGGAAGTAGATGCCAAACAGAGAGCTGATGACCTGGCAGGCAGCCACCCACCAAGTCAGGAAGGCAAAGAAACCTCGGAAGAACAGCGGAGTGAGGACGGACCGCAGCGCTGTGAAGGCCTCTGTCAGATGTGCCACTGTGGCCTGGATGTCCTCCTCCATATCCTCCACCCCCTCTTCATCTTCATCGAGGCCACCGGGCAGCACGGGTGCTGCCGTGGGCATCACCAGTGCTGGGGTCACCCCGGGGGTCTGCTCCGCACCAGCTCTCCAGGAGAAGTCTCCTACGAGATCAGTAGAAAGATCTTTCAATATTTAGATTTTAGCGCTCAATTTGGGAGAAAAAAATCTAACAGCAGGCCGCTGACAGAAACTGTCACTAACATCAGTGTGTGTGTTTCTAATATTCAACTCCACTGTAGCTGCACATGTCTAGATGTGACATTACAGGAACAGTTCTGACATCTTGAGAAATATGCTTTACCACTCTCATATCTGTCCTGTCAATACATGGCCACAGCCTGCAGCTAGTTAGCTACTTGGGTTAGAAACCTCTAAACTGGCTCTCAGCAAAGATGAGAAAATTTACCTACCAGCATCGCTAAACTGCTTCACTGCTTAACACTGTTTCTTTTTTCGTTTAATTTGGACTAAAACTAAGGTGAAATCACAGCGTGTCAGTACGTGCTGAAAGGTTTAATACTGGGAAAAAAACTGTGTCCCCAATTTCAAAATGTATGCTAAGCTAGCTGGCTACAGACAGATATGAGAGTGGTATTGATCTTCTC
Source organism: Epinephelus cyanopodus (assembly GCA_026686955.1). Lineage (NCBI taxonomy): Eukaryota > Metazoa > Chordata > Actinopteri > Perciformes > Serranidae > Epinephelus > Epinephelus cyanopodus. Next base: position 11,199,615 of record CM048920.1, read on the forward strand.
ATCTAACTCTCCATAAGAAAACAAATACACACCCAAAATGTCAAACTATTCCTGTGGATCTTCATTTGAATTATTGGGAAAAATAAGACATAAAGAGCAACTGAACCAAATTAACTTTTTTCACTGCCTGTCACTGTGGCAGCCAAGTAAGTTGCTTTCATACAGCAGTTGCAGGCAGCCTTTAAATGTTCAGCTCTATGTGATCATATGCTAACCTTACTAAACAGGCTTTCCTGGTGCGTTTCCCTGTGTGCGACAGTTGCAGATAGCCACTAGCAACAATTTACCTGCATTTGGCAGGTGCGAGGGGTGGGTGATATGGCCCTAAAATAATATCACAATATTTCCTCTAATAAACACGCAGTAACCTGTGACAGGCTGTTATGATGCCATAACTATCACACCTTCACATATATGTAGTTTTTTTCTTGAGCCGTGAGCATCATGTAGGTTCACATTACCAAAGGTTTATGACAAAATTACTTGACGACTTTGACTCGCATGCCGTAAGAGGAGAGGGAGAGACGCTGTGCTGCTGCCAGAGGAGCCACTGATTGAGTTCCCTCTGAGTGGTAACTCACTAAATGAGTCTGAAAAGTCCGGGGCTGTTCATAAAACATTCAGGACGCCACAGTTTATTCCACAATACTGAAGCTGCTCCTCTTTTTGGAACCACTGCGGAGTCTGTAATAATTTGGCTGTTGTCGTGGGCAACAGTATGACGTCAATATGTCAACAAGGATTTCATGTGATATTAAAAATTGTACCAGTATCATAGTGAACGAGATGAGTTGGCACACCCCTGGCAGGTGCCACTGAATACAGTGGTTGTGATGGTGGTGGTGGTATTTTACTTACCTAATGCTTTGAGTGCCAGTGTGGAGAAGAGGACAAGAAAGATAGGAACCAGATACTGGAGAGTAATTACAGTCAGGTAGCAAAAGATCCGCGTGACCTAAAAAACAGCACATTTATTTTCAGGTTTACAATTAAGGAGTTTTCACTCTTTTACTGCCCATTAAACCTTCTCTTCATGTAAAATTTCAAATGTTCAACTCTTCACTGTTCAAATATCTGACCTTCCTCTGGATGTCAATGGCAGCGATACGTCCCGCCTCCTTCTTCATCTGCTCCACCCACTTCTGAGCCAGATTGAGGTAGGCCTGCAGGTGGTAACGAGTCAGTGCTAGCCGCAGCACACACAGCACCACGATGATCCACAGACGCATGCTGTCAAATGTTTCACTGGAGACTCTGCAAACAGGACATCAAGAGAAGATCAGGAAAAGTCCCACTATTTGCCATTTGGAGGACATCAAGTGGCCACTGGTCCTGTCTTAAGAACTGAGAGATTATTTGTGGATAAAATAAGTAAATATGTAAATACACTCACATCGTGACAGAGGTTTTCCCCATGGGTGCATTGGCCAGGAAGTCCCTTGCAATGGGTTTCACCCACAGAACCAACACAATGACTGGAGACAGGAAGCTCATGTGTAGCAGAATCCTGCAGGAAATGATAAAGACATCTGAAACTAAGTTCACACTACAAGATTTTCAACGTCGTCAGATCACTGTACTGTTCACACTACACAACTGTCATAATCGGGAGTCTTGAAATCGTTTCAGACAAATGCAAATACGTCATGTGATGCCCGGGTCAAACCAACCCGGGGTTAGGTGCGTGCTAAATATGAAATATCAAAGTTACAGAGTGATACAGTAGCGTTCCAACTATGTAAGTTAGGAAGCTAATTATTTACAGAAACATTGCATGCAGTAGTCCACCTTCTCTTCCCCTCTCTCTGTCACTCTCAGTGCTTGTCTCTGTCCTCAACCCATGTCTTGTGCTCTCATTGGCTTTAGCTTGCCAACAAAGTCTCCAACAGGTCGAGATATTTAGCACACTAAATATCAGGAAGTGTCTGCGATGCATTAATAAGCCCCTCGGCTTCTAACCTGAGGCTTTTGGGCTTCAGGGCTAAAGTCGTGTAGTGTGAACTAAGCATAAGACAGCAAATAATGCTAATTTATTGTTTTAATAAGGCATGGAGTACACTGTCTGTCGCAGTAATAAATGCATCAGTTCTTACTGAATGAGGGGACGATCTGAGTTCATCTGCACAGCATCTAGATGAGTCTGAGCCAGTCGCAGTCCAGGGAAGGCCAGGAGAGCACCAATGTAAGCACAGATAGCAGCCAGGCCGAGCTTCACGGTCAGCTTGGTCACTGGAATTCTGAAGGGAGTCAAAACAATAACCAAACATTATGCTACATCTGGCACAGCAATTTGTCAAGTATGTTTAACAGTACTTAAGACATGTCAATCAATATTACATGAACAGCTTCCTCCTTTAAGACAACAAAGCAGTGTTTCAGTTATAAGTTGTCTTTGCGGGAGCAGATACTTACGACCAGTCGGCATAGCCCTGTTGTTTGGCAAAGATTTCCAAGTTGTCAAAGAGGCTGGAAAAGCCTGACTCCAGGCCAAACTCCAGGTAGTCCTCTCTGACCACCAGCACCAGCATGGCCACGAGCAGAGACAGAAAGCCGAAGGCAAGGCACACAGAGCGCTCGCCGCCCTCTTCAGAGCGGAAGTAGTGGCTCATCAGAGTGTGAAGGTCTTTCTGAGGGTTGTGGGTTAAATGAAAACATAGAAGGGGAAACAGTAGCATGTTTCCAGTCCAAGACTCCCCGTATAGTAGGCTATTTTATTGACTAATTCTAAAAGATAAGAGCCTTTTTATATAACTTTTTACCATTAGCATACATTCTGACAAAGTGACAGTGAAGGATACAGACTGAAGAGAACCGTCAAGACACACCAGATGGCTCCGATGTTGACCTCTTTGCTGGCATCTACAACACTGTAGTAGCACTCAGTGAAGAGAAAGACACCCGTTGCATAGACTGCAAAATCTATCAGCCACTGGTACTCCAGGAAAAAGCGCAGCACTGAAAGTAGAAACAACAACAAAAAAAAAAACTTAGCAGGCTCAGAGGAAAGCTAATTAAAACTACAATCCATACATTGCTTTGAGGCAGGGGCTTGAAAGAAATGTAAATACTGTAAATGCATTGTGAGCCAATAGCTGGGTTTGAGCAGCGTTTGTACTTGGAACAATGTCACTGCGATAAAGATAAAGGAGTGTTTGTTTTACCCAGAGCGTCAATGGTGTTGACTGGAGCTTTTTCCAGGTGAAGGTCGATGTCTTTGGGCACAGTGAGAGGTTTGGACTCTCCATTCTGTCTCCTAGAAATCAAACAAAGACGACACATGATAAAACAACACACAAAGAAACCAAACTATCTGCCATTTATGAGTTTTACAAGAAGAAAAACTGAAAGAGAAAAAGGCCAGATTGTCTGAAGCAGCCATTTTATGTTCAGACGTTAAGTACAGACAGAATTGGAGACTGAGGAAACCTGTTTCAGAGGGTGCAAAGACTGCTTTGTTGTGACAACTCTCTGCATCATCAGACCCTCCCCCCACTCCCACCTGTCTCTCCTGGTCTGTTTGGGCATCTGCTTCCCGGCCAGTGCACACAGCTCTCCTTCCGACGGGTGTTTGAACCGGAACAGACTGGAAAGATCAACAGACACGTGTGTGTGTACAGTGCACAGTGTCTCATGTGTATAATGTATAACTTGATAATATGGGTGATAGTACCTTCCATTGCAGAGGAGCCAGCGTGCAAATGAGCAATGTGGAGCCATCCTCTGCATGATGCTGGCAGCCAGCAAGCTGACCACCAGCTGGATTCCCATCAGCGCCTGTCAAAGCAAACACACACACGTGTTTCAGTCAGAGATCCAACTCCACAGCTCCCATCTTTGGGCATGACAACAGTTACCGTTATGTGACAGTCAGTAGGTAATGCATCAGAGACGCTAGGGGGTAGGAGTGCCTTGTCTGCAACTGTGACAGTCAGTCAAGACAGCATTTCAAGTGGACTCGGCACACAGACCCGGGAAAGTTTCAAGAACAGGCAGTTTGTGCTGCACCAAAGTTAGTCCACAAATCACAGACTGCGGTACAAGCAAAGCCAAACACCATGCTAACAAGCTAACAGTAACACGAGATAAACTCAGTTCAACGACCTTAAACACAGAACGCGTTGAAAGCTCCAGCAAAATGAATGAAAGTTAGCAAATGGCTATGGAGCTAAATTTAGCTAAACTTCACCACCTGTCAGTGCTGCTGCTGCAACCGTTAGCCAGCTAGCTAGATAGCATTAGCTCACTAGCTCTCATAGCAACCAATACACGCAAAATGAGCTCGCTAGGGAATTTTACAGCCGGTTATTAAGGGTGGTAACTACCTGCCAGTGAAGTGGTGTGTGAATTAACTTACCATCTCTTCTCTCGAAAGGAAGACGTGGTTAAAACCGGAGCAGCTTCTTCACATGTAGGAAAGTCTGAACAGCTGAACCAAGTGACATGTGAAACTGCGGAGTGTCCCGGATGTAGTAGTGGAGTCGCGCGTTACCTTCATGTACACATCGAAAGCTTTGTAAATTGGAAGACTTGTAATTTCTACCAGCAGATGCTGCTTCGAGGTATTGTACTTATTTTAAGTTACTCTAAGACTGTGTTTCATGCGTTTATCGGACTGCTGCAATTATTGGTGACTTTTCAACTTGATTCGGGCAGATTTCACATTCAAAGCACAAAGTAAGAGAAAATATTAAACTTCTCAGTAGCTGGTGATGCATTCAAGCACTGCAATCAGCTTAACGTGCTTGTTACTAAATTGTGTTGACTTTATTGGCATTTCTGATGAAGGACAATTACCTACTATGAATGTTTTTGCATTGCTACTTTTAAAAAAAGAACAACATTAATAGTATGCCTCCGTTTTTCTGTTGCTACAACTACTAATTCAACTCCTATCATAGACCACTCTGAACACCTTTGTGTCTGCTATGCTTTGGATTGACAACATTAATTATGTTGATATTTTAGACCTTGTTTTTGTGTTGCAAATGTGTCACATGGGACACTTAGAGCAGGAGGGAAAAAAACTCTAATGCACTTTCTTGAATGCAAAACATCCTTGAATCCAAATTTTTGTTTAAGGTCAATATTTACCTGAAATAAGAAGAATTGAACATTATTCAAACACAAGGCAGTAAAAGACACTCATGTCCTTGTGCTGTCTGTCGTAAAGATGCATGTATTTATCTTAAAGGAGAAGTCTGCAAAGTTTAGGAAGAGGTCTCTTCCTCTATAAAGCAAATGCACCAGGTGATTGAAACCAGTAAAAACACTGAATAAAATGATTTCATGTTACAAATCAGTGTTTGCGGTCAGGTGGTTTGCCTGCTCATGTGTGCTCACTTTTTACCTCTGATAACTTAATGTGTGCTGACCATATTTCTGATCCAGATCTATAGGAGGGTTTTACAATAAGATGAATTATCTGCAGGGGTCTCTTCCTCTTCCGAACAAATGGACTAAATAACGCACTTTCATGTTTTGTTTTGTTTTTTCAATGCTGCTCAGGAGGTTTTTAGCACGAGCAGAGTTTTCCACAAAGGTCTCTTCCTCTCAAACACAAACAGACCAGGTGATTTAAACATAAAAAAAATACTAAATTTATATTTATTTCTCATTTATAAAACAAAGTGATCCATACTAAAAATGTGTGGTTTGTCCATTCTGGGCTACTGTAAAAACATGGTGGTGCAACATGGCAGTCTCTGTACATGAGAACCCACAATGCAGTGAACAGCCCATTCTAAGGTAATAAAAACACAAACGATTCTTATTTCGAGGTGATTTTACACTAAAGAAAACATATTTATTATATCAAATTCCATTTCTGCCAGTATATTCCCCTTAATCCTTAAACCTTTTAAGTATGAGGCTTTTATTAATGAAAATCAAATGTGATTTTAATTGTGTTAGTGTATGTACAGTATACACCTGCAGGGAACACATCATTTCTACGTCTTTGGAAATCTATATAATCAGTTTCAAAGTGGAGTTTATTTTCAAGACTGATATAAATATAAATGCAGGAAACAACATTCAGATTCACTAACACAGTGTGCCCCCTTGCCTTTGAGTTTAACAGCATTATTAATCCCTTAAACGTCCAACAAATAAACACAACCACCAGGGACATCTAAAGGCTCACTTTCACCTGCTATTCTCAGCTCATATTATAGTATTTCTGATGTGCATGAAGCCATTACAGCAGCCACAGAGGAACATTGGTTCATAGCAACACTGAGTGGAAAAATATTATTATATTTCCATTACAGGCTACTGCTGTTGGACATTTAACAAATGTCTGCATGTCTGAGCAGACAAGGGCACAAGTTAAGACATATTCTCTTCTAAATAAAGAAATTATATAAAACTAAAGTATATTTAGACTATTAACGTATCCAGCAGTGCAGTTTTAATTTCACCAACGCGCTCCCACTCCACATCTCTAATTAAAATGTAAAATGTTATCCGCCTTAGCTCCTTGTTCTTCCTCAATACCTCCGAACACCTCTGTGAGATCCTCTTAATGATAATCTCCATGTTTCATGCTCCCACCATCATGTATCTTAACATTTCATTGGATGAAAACAAACATTAATGCAAATGTCGAAGCTTAAAGTCTCAGATATGCTCCTCTTCCTCTCTACTTTGGCATTAAAACACACACAGACACCAGGGAGGGGCCGAGAGGGAGGGAGGGGGGATTTGATGTAATCATGAAGTAAAGTATTATTTTTCCATTTAGATGGATAAAAATAAGGGAATACTTTATAATACCAGCGTTGTTATCTTCAAACCTGTAGACAAAGTGTATATCTGTGTAATTTGTTGCTGTATTATGTTGTATGATCTCTGAGTTCCAGATTATCATAAAGCATGAGGTGTTTGAGGAGTATTGTGGCACAAGGACAATGGCTCTGGGTGCACTGATGCATCCTCCGTGTGTGTGGTATGCTTGGTCACTCAGGATGAGAGTGATTGTCCACACACACACACACACACACACACACACACACACTGGCCTGTACATGCATTATAATGTCAGCTCATCCTCTATAAGGCAGAGGCCCATGTGCCTCCAACAGCGCGACGTTTCCAGCAGCACGCCCTCCAAAGATCCTTTTACCAAAATCATTCACCACATTCAAATCTGTGTTTAGCATGTGCGTCCATGTTATTTGGGTGGTCTGCAGAAGTTGATTGAATTCCCACTCTCTGCTAATTGGTGGCACCCCTTCTGCTGAAGATGTGTCTGATCCTTTGCCCCGTGAATTTGCGCACGAGAGCATGACATTTCAATGAGGGCTGCGAGTCTGATCAAATGGAGCTTTGTGCGACGAGGCAACAGCATCTCTGGCGGGCGTGTATGCACCAGCGGGCAGGCATCTGTAAACATAAATCACACAAAATTAGTTGTTCAGCTCAATATCAAACTCCGGGTGGTTGTTTGATCCTTGTGTGAGTCTCGCTGATCCAACTCCAGCCTTTACCCTACGGCAATTAGTGACATCCTGAGCGAGGGGACATGGAGCGATCAGGCTTTAATTAGGATTTCATTTTAGCACATTACCTTTAGATAAATAAATCTGCCTGTTTCTGTTTCTTGCTGTTACTGAAGATAAAAATACTATATGTTTGGAGCAATGTGACGAACCAGAGCATCTGTTATGACCTCTTTGCATGTGGATGTGGTTGTTTCATTTACTGGAATAACATCATCTACCATATGAGATAACAAGGACAGTTGTAACATCTTGAATTACTAACATGGGCAACCAGGACGTGGGAGCTGTTGACAAAATGGTGGGTTTTTATTTACCCCCAAAAAATGCATTAAAATTACAGAAATGAACAACTAGGTCTATAAAAGAGGTCGACACAACATAACTATACTCAACATAATAACTGAACAAGGTGTTAACTGAACAAACCGGCCTGACTGAGCATATATACTGGCTTGGGCAAACCAATTAATACACAAGCGGTAACCAAAATGGACGCCGACTACAACTAACAACAAGGCAAAACCTAATACACCCAAATCCCCCCCATGACATGGCAGCAGGTGGTTTGGTCCAATGAGTTGGCTCCAGGATTTAAGAGTCCTCAGCCCTCGGCCACGCCTTTTGCTCCTCCAGGAAGAGACCTCCCCAAATGACCACGGTAAATCAAAGACAAAGAAACACATGCTAATATCAAACAATTAGCCTGTGTAGCCTTGCAATGGTAGAATGTCTACACTTAAATTAAACACTGTAAGGTTAAAAGGAAATAAGCAGGTGCTAAAGTGTGACTTGGGGAAACATTACCATGTGTGGCTGTGACCATCACACTAGTTGCCATGAGGTAAAAACATGGCTGGTACTATTGGAATGGTTGTAACACCTTTGTTTTAACACCTTGTTCCAACTATTCCTGAACCAAGTTTCATTGATATTTTAAAAACCTTAAGACCTACATAAACTACATTACATGCCAAGTCTGTGCTAATCAATTGTGTGCTAATTTATTCAGTAAGAGAAGCAGGTCTAAAGCTGATCAAAATTCATTTTAGCTACAAAAAACCCAAACAGAGCAGGAAGCAGAAAATTAAGGACTCATCTGATGAAGATGTGATCTGTGTGCCTCCACTTTGAGGGAGGTCTGGCTCCACTGCTGGTCCTGTAGATGGCACAGATGTACGTCACCTTTACTCTTATCACCTCTGTGACTCGATATGTTTCCATCAATGTGGACTACAGCTTGTAATTTGAGGCTCCCTCTGTTTTTGTCATGTCATCTAACTTGAATAAAGGTGATCATTATTTTAAAAAAATTCACAATAACATGAATGATTAGTAATTATCTTCATTTTGAGTATTTCACTGATTAATTATATAAATGTTAGACATGTTACAACTGTCTCTACACACTGGGACGGTTGTAACAGTGGAGTGACCCTATTTAAATCAATTATACAACCTGTAGGCAGACATATTTTACAAGACTATACTTAAAGCTCCAGTGTGTAGGATTTAGGGGGATAAATGAGCAGAAATGGAACATAATATGATGAGTTTGTTTTCTTTAGTGTATAATCACCTGAAATTTGAATTGTTTTCGTTACTGTGTTTCGTTACTTACCTTACAATGAGCCGTTTATGTTCAGTGAGCAGATCTTCGTTTACATAGATCACCATTTTAAGCCGCGATGTTTCTACAACAGCCCGGACCAGACAAAGCAAGCACTGGCTCGAGATAGGGCCATTATCATTTTGGCGTTTTTGCCTGACCGTAGCTAGCAGCCCCACCATGACGAGCAGTGTCGAAAAAACACACTTGTGTGTGTAAAATTACTTTATTGAAGCGTTTCTACCAGTTTTAATCCCCTGGTCTGTTTGTTGTAGAGAGGAAGACACCTGTGAGGATAATTTGTCTCCAGGTAAAAACCTGCTGAACATTTGGATCTTCAGTTGTCAGAGAAAAAGGTGAGCATGCATCAGCCAAACAAATGCCAAACAGCACAGGTGAAACACTGATTTGTAACGTGAAACTGCGTTATTCAGTAAGGATTTTTGGTTTAAATCACTGAGTCCATTTGAGAGAATGAATGAATGAATGACTTTATTTAGAGCAAAACAAACAAAACATCAACAGGAGGAAGAAGTGTACACTTAGATAATCCCACTCCATCCCAAAGGAAATAATCAACAATTATCCCAAACTAACTTATTAAAGCGTATTAGAACTAATTTATACATTTGTTTTGGAGAGGAGGAGACTGCTGTTCCTGGTGAAAACCACCTGAACGGATCAGAAAAGAAAAGGGTAAGGACACATCAGCAGGTGAGAGAGTGGCCCGTCTGTGGCGTGACAAACAGCATAGGAGAAACACTGATTTTCCTTTTACTTGAAACTGCTTTATTCAGTGTTTTTACCAGTTTAGCAGCTCCCCTCTGAACAATGAACACTGAAAGAATATTAACCTGGAGACGTTACTTGATGCCAATAAATCCTCCTAAATCTTACACACTGGACCTTTAAATACATTGTTGTTGTAGTTAATACACTGAAGTTTAAGATCATATTGGCCATTCCAGCGTAAATGTTTGTGATTTATTGGGAAAATCTCAACATTTGTCCTCGACCACATTTATAAAAATATCCAGAAATAAGTGAAATATTGTGTATATTTGCCCAACCTCTCCGACATTGAACTGTCAGTCACGCTGTGAGAAGAAACGTCTCTGTCTGGGTGGAAAAACACTTCCATAATGATCATCTTTGACACAAATGCTAATCCCTCTGCCATGTTAGCCATCTGTGGCTGAAGTGGAGGGGCAGAAATTACTGAGGAAAATGGACACAAATAAAATGCTAATTCACCACGGGCTACAAGTGGCTCCCCTCCCTCGGCTCAGCTCGGGGGGCCTCTTGGTTCCCACACCACTTCCCTGTGTCTCTCCCAGGGTGCTGCTGGGATACCGGCGGCTGCTCCGGAGCCCGCAGCAGGGATGCAGCCCTCCCATTGGCTCGTCTTTGTTTGCCCCCGTGCATGGTATTCATCGGCTGATTTGAATATATGCAAATGTTGCAATGGTGCCCCGTCAAAGGAAACTCCCACCGCCACTGTTTTTCTCCCCTTCTCTCTCTCTCTCTCTCCCGTCTCCCTTCATTTTCCCCGCTCTTTTCCTTTTTGTCTCTTCTAACTGCTGCAGTGAGGGGGGAGCTGTGGGAACCAGCTATGGAGGGCCAGATCTGCTTTGTCACAGGGATTTATTTAGTAGTGGAACTCATGACTGTTAATTACCAGACACAGAAATACTGTATATCAGAAGGAGGAGAGAAACTGTAAAGGTGATTCACTGGGAATGCACACCTTCAACCTGATGACCCGTTAACGTCTGTGCTTCTGACGATCAAACCAAATATCACAGTCAGATATGATGCTGCCAGACAGATGCATGTGTGTTTCGTCTTTCTGGCCAAACAGCGCATTTCATGTGGCAACGAAACATATTGTGTACATATTAAAACTTGACACCAGAGCTCCAACTGTAAAAGCCAAAAGAAAGCAAAGGTGTTGCAGTCTGAACACAATTTGATCTCGTATAGGCCTTTTTTAACGGCATATTCAGATTCTTCTAACATTAGCAATGACGCCGTTCTTGAACGTGACAGTGAGCCAACATGCAAAACACCAGCACTCTTCATGTGAAGCAACTAAATGCAACGCAGCCATCATTCTTATATTGTTTCCACAAGGGCCTTTGTGATATTGTGGGCTTGACTGTTCACTTTTTCTTTCTTTATTAAGACAAATAACACACGCAACATGCAGCAACACACAGCACGGTACAGGCATATCTGGAGGTCATGTAGTCGTGGCTAAGCCTCCCTCTGGCCACCATGTTAGACCTGCCATTGGCATGTTAACTGATTCCCCAAAATATGTCATACATGCACACACATCTCCAGAAATACTGTAACACATAAAACAGACAAATGCATGCTGACACACACACAAACTCACAAGCATAGACGTGCACACAAATGTGCATTAAGTAGGAGTGTGTGCAGTGAACAAAATATTCACAATGACATTTTGGATAAATAATCATCTGTAATGTGGATATGATGACAAATTGGATAAAGACAGATGATAGAACAGTTAGAGCAGTCTTGTTAAGTAGAGAAAATGAGGTCACTTCACTGTGAAGCAGCCTTTAAATTGAGGAACAGGCAACAATGACAGTATTACGCCATCCAAAATCTAAGATATCTAGTTTCATATCACATATAATACCAATATATTGACCCTGATTTCCACCTGTGCTTTCCCTGCTGTGCCAAAACAGGTTTTGCGCATTTAAAAAGCAACATTTCTGCATTTATTCCCCCACTTTTCAGATTTAAAAAAAAGCCATCTTACATGATGTCCCAGCCACAGATACACTCCTTCCTCTGTATAATTCCCTGCATCACAGTAGAGCTGTAGCTTTATGAAATATGATTGTTTGTGCTGCACAAACACACACACACACACACACACACACACACACACACACACACCACACACAAATGAAGCCTATCTGCATACAGGCTTCACATCTGCATATATCCGCTCACTGTATCTGGCTCGTCTGTTCTCGGGGGGTCCACGTCCACGTACAGAGGAGAATTAGCTCGGGCCTGACTCTGCTGTCATGTGTTAAGCCGTCACTCTGGCTCGTCCTCACACAGATTCTGGATTTGGACGACATGAATCGTCGAGCACTTATACTGTAATTACGCAAATGTATGCTGCTAATTCTATTTCGCTGAGTGTTTGCGGCATAGATGATCCCAGGGATGATCCAGCGGGCACAGATGGGTGATGTGCGTGCACACAAAGGCATGCACAAGTGTCAGTTGGCACCTAAAGGGCTTGATTACTGTATGTCTTTTCCCTCTCTGTATGTGCATAATTCAAATGAACAATATTAGACATCTCTCTTTACACAAACTCTTACTCACTTATTTTTGATATTAAAAATCTCAACCCATTATTTTGTCCTTAATCTATCTCCTCCTCCATGATATGTACATATTTATATAAAGCCTTTATTTATTTATTTAAAGGAAATGTATGAAATAACCTGAACTCACCTCATCATCCTTATTTTTAATGATAAGAAGAAGCTCCTCATGTTTTGTAAAGCCATAAGCATGCCCAGGAGAGGATTTCTGGTGACATTATCCATCTATAAAAATACAGACTTATCAAAAACACTTTATAAATTACAGTAAAAAAATACCAGTGAATGCCACTAAATTTTAAAAACAAATATTTACATGCCTGTATTTATTTATTTATTTATTTATTTATTAACAGTAAAATCAGATTTTGCTCCATATTGTTATTTTTGTCTTGGACAAATCTCAAAGTGAAACTATACTTTTCTCATTTTGTCTTGAAATGCTGCTTTAAATAAAACAGCACATTTTGGAGTGTGTTTCCTTCAGTATTAATAAATTACAATCGTTATAATTGATAAGCTGCATATGTAAATGTGCCCAGGCCTACATACAGTGCACCACCACCTCCCCCCCCAAATGCATTTGCTCTGTGCATTAACGTGTTTTGAATGACAATCGGTGCGCACTGGCGCTGCGCTTGAACTTGACCGGCGGAATTGCCTGGGAAAAGAGGCGCGACTTTGGCCCTTTGCTCCTCTCCTTTATGGAGTGGAGGCTGTTAAGACTGATGTCAGCGCTCATTAGCATAAACTTCAGCCTGTTCCCAATTAAACCAGGAAAGCAGCGCGAGCACCAGTCTGTTTTCACGTGGAGGGGAATGAACCAACATCTCTCAGTGTCTCTGGGCATCACAAGAAGCTGCAGTAAGTGGATGTTTTCTTTAGGTTCAACAGTGTTTAATTTAATTTTAAGATTATTTGAAAAGTGTTTTTGTGGTTTTAAAATATGCTGAATTAATTTACAGATTTAGACTTTTTTTTTTTTTTTGCTTTCTGTTCCTGAATGTGAGCCATGCTGATGTGGGGATGATGATGTTCATGTGGCACCTGCACTTTGTCTCTTGCTTCCTGCCTGCAGGCCTAAACCTGCAAGAAATGTGCTGCATGCCTCAGCATCTTTGATGTCTTTTATGAGTCTGGAGGTTTTATTCCAGCACAGGTTTACCTTATTGATACAGTTATGTGCTGCTCTCCTGAAAGCTTTTGCATTAGGCCAATAGATCATTGCTGTTAAGTGTATAAAGTACAGTAGCAGGCCTTTATTTGGTCACGTCAGCCTAATGCAGGAGGCTTTAGGTGACACAGAAAGATCTTCTCCTTACTCACCTGTTATTAGTTTTTGTGGGACTTGTGTCTGTAATAGCAAAATGAATATATTGAAGTATTAATGAGATAAAAACATGGCATTTTTATAAACTGTTTACTGTATATGCATTTTTATTCCCAGTGAAAAATGCTCCCATCATGCAGCTGTGTCTGCAGCAGATGAGGCAGCACTCTTTGACTAAGAGAACCAATAGCGCTTTACATCCCTATAAGCCTATCAACACATCTATAATGCTGCTGCAGTCGCTTAAATAGCACCAAGAAATTCATATAGATTCAAGAGAGCTGCAGTGCAGACACCTGCTGATCTTGTAATGCAGCTCAAATCATGAATACATTTTGAAATGTTCAGTCTTCACGAGGATTTCCTCCTGACGTGATAAAATATTGGAGAAGGATTATATGACATCTGTAGAATTTTACATGTCAGTATATTTGTTCTCTGTAAACTCGCCCCCATTATCACAAAAAACTAACTTATCACAATTAAGTGCTATTAGGTGCTAATTTGAGGTCATGACAGAAGGATGGACAAATATTTGCTCCCTGCTGGTCTTCATGCGTGACCTCTGACACCCTGGTGTCCCAGTGTCAGGTCAAGCCTCTTTGAAGAGCGGCCATTACAATTCCCAGAAGTGGCCACTTGAATTGGTCAGTTATTATCAATTGAACCCAACAGGGCTCAGTGTGGTCACGCATGACCACATGACAGGCACACAAATCTGACACATATGAATGAATGAATTTAAGGTGGGAGAGTGAGGATTTGGATTTGTCTGCCTGAGCAGTGTATCTGTCCGCGTGTGGCGTTACAGTGATAACCAATTTATTCAAACACATATAACAAGATGGGAATGACTAAAGAAGAATTAAAACTATCTGTTCTCATGAAAATCACAGAAGATTATGGATTATGCCAGATAATCAGATGACAGTTAAGGAATGTAAAAACTGAAGAATATTTCAGTCAGTATTTTTTGCACATCAATGAAACTATCAACACATACACATATGACATTATTCAGTAGATGGCACTTAACAGATTATTAAATAAATAAATAAATACATTAATTCATAAAATAAATAAATACTAATAGGGGACATGACCAGTCCTGCTTTAGCTTTTCTAAACTAAAGCAAAACTCAAACAACATTTAATAATAAATATATATACAAATACTTATATTAGTAATTTAGAAATGTAGAAGATAATGAGGCTCAGTGCTCTGTGTTCAGTAAATATGCATTTGCGCTGAATTATCTTTGATATTTTGGTTGTGTTTGGCTGATTTGTGCGTTTTACTGCCTTTAAAGACCAAAATATAATATTTCAAGTTATTATAAATTATTATTTTTGATGTATTTTTATGTGTTGGGGAAAAAACGTATTTGTGCCACATTCTTCGTATATGTGCATCTGAAGTCTGAAGAGAGAATAATCAGCATATTTTTATCTGTTGCTGCTTAATTTCTTTTACAGCTTCAGTTCATTCATTCGGGCACACTTTCGCCATAAACTCAACACGCTCCTGATTCCAGAAATGTCCAGAAATGTAGGATTATATATATTAATTGGCAAAAATGGAACCCCACAAATCATATTAAGATAAGACTGAATATTTCTTTTTAGTAACAAAGAATCAAACTACAGGATTTATTGTGTCAAAAAATAAAAATTGCATCGATATAAATTCTGTTTTTTTTACTTAAATATAAATTTTTGTGAGACATAAATGCAGGTTTTGAGGCTTTGGTGAATTTATGTCATCATCTGCTCCTTCACGTGTCTTTACTTTTCATAAACGCTCTCCTTTTTTAACTGTAATAACACAAGCAAATTAAAGACACAAGAAATCCTCCTTATTTTTATAAATCTAAAACATTTTATAATAATACACATTTTATGATGCTACAGCTCAGAGAGACTGTAGCCTGTTTTAATAATGGCCTAAATGCTGACATCACACTGTTGTATACTGTCACAGGTTTACTTCTCCATGTCCGTTATTATTTAAAGGCGAGTCACATTTTTTGAGCATAGTTGTGAAATTACACGATGATTTCTTTAATTCTGCATCACCACGTGGGCCTTTAGACCGGGTTATTATTCGATGCTGTCCACTACTGTAGGGCCTTAACAAAGATCCAATATTCATCTTTATACCTCTCTCTACCTTTTATATTATTTACGTCTTAGCATTTACCATCAGCATTTCTTTAACTTTAAATACATGTAGAGCATTTATAAAAAGGCCTGTCACCACCTGCTTCACACACACGATCACTTTATCTGCGCTGTTTACACCTGTAAAATATTCGGCTGCACACATTTAGTCGCTGTGTTTCTAAAACAATGTTGCTATATTGTTTTAAGGGGTTTTTATGCCGTGATGTTGTGGAGTTTTCAACGTGCTGAGGATTTAGGCCAGTCAGACCTGAGACAGGCCCGAGCTGCAGCGCTGCCTCTCGGCCAATAGGTGTCACTGTTCCGCTCCAATATTCCTGATGTGCACTGAGGTGTTTGATTGTTAATACAGTGTTGTGCGATGTGGAGTTTGTGGAGGACACTGGATATTTTGCTGTTGCTTCCCGTGATGCGGTTTGTGCAGAGTTTTAGAAAGTTTTTTTTTTCTGCTCAGCTCATCAGAGCTGTTTGAATGTTGTATATTAAATATTATAAAATGTCTTATGTGAGTATGGACGTATAACAAGACTCTTTATTCTAACAGGATATTTTTAGCAAATGGTTTGTCATTTAACCTCACCTTGCACACTTTTGAAGCTTGGTCTGAATTAAATAGATAAATAAGATTAAGAATAAATGCAGGCCTAGGTGTTTAGATATGAAATATAACTTAATTCAAATGTCTTATTTTGTGCGTAATGTCAAGCTTTACTTTTAATGTCGTCATAGATTCAGTAAAAAAGGAAACTAAAATCTTTATTTAATTCCATGTGTCAGACAAGATTTTACCTATACTGGAAATAACATAGGCCTAAATTGCTGTAGTAGTAATGATAATAATGATGATGATGATGATGATGATGATGATGATGATAATGATAATAATAATAATAATGCATTTTATTAGTGTGCTCTAAAGCGTAAAATAATAATTTTCAAAAGTAGAATAAAGAAAACGTGTGGAACATTAAATAGTGGACGGTCTATTTGGCTTCTTCTTTTCTTTTTTTTTTTTTAATTAATTAATTTTTTTTTTTTAAATCATCATTTGCACCAAAAAAGCTTTTGGGCTCCCAAGTAATGAAGAATATAGTTTCTTAGATAGATTTTATCATGGTCTCATTTTCAGTAAATTCTGCTAAATTGGCATCTGGACACACACACACAACACACACTTTATCTATTTTTTATTAATTCAAAGTGCCTTGTAGAGAGAGATTTTTTGCCCCTCAAAAATAACGCAACAAAATAAAGATGTGCCCATAAGTGCAGCTGTGTCAATCAGTCCTGTTGAGCCCCACGGGCGAGCCTGGCGCATTGGATAACATATTTGGATTAACCTATCCCTGCGCCTGACGTCAGCGCGTAAACAATCACGCTCATTTCCAGGGCTGGTTTCGCTGCACGCAGCGTTGACTCTCCTCTGTGTGTATGCGCAGTCTGAAGGTTTTTTTTTTACTGGTTTAATTCAGTAGTTTTTACTCTGTCTGTGATTGACATCTGGCACATGAATGTCCACCGTGCGCTCCGTTACGCACAGAGAGGAAGGAAGACGTCGCAGCACGTAAAGCAACGTGACCGCAGGAGCTCCGGGGAAGCATCTGCTCCTCCTGGCGCTGCTGAGGCTGCGGCAACAGCATCACACACTCGGCTGCTGCGTGCCGCGCTCATTCGTCCCCATTCCTCACAGATCGGTTCTGTTTTACGCATTTTTTTCCAGCAGCCTGATTAGAAACGCGAGGACACTACAACATTTAAATCTGCAGTCGCTGCTGCTGGTTAATGGCTCGCTGTGGCTGTGTCGTCCTGCAAGCTGTTGACTCAGGTGCTTCAGTCAGGCAAGGTGCAGGTTTGGAGATCACTGTTGAGTCGAGGTCTCACCCCTGCCCCAAAGCTGACTCTGTGCCCGGTGCCATCAGGACCTGCTCAGTGTGCAGCTGACTGTGAGGAGACAGGGGGAGGATGGATATGATGGAGTGTGCAGGGGATGGAGAGTGTTGGTATCTTCTGTGGCACACTGGTGATAACACCCTCTGCCAGTGGTGCGCTGGAACATCACGTGGCGTCGCGCTAAAGCTTTTTGATGCATCCTTCCCTCCACCCGACAAATTCCCCCCCAAAAATTGGGGATGTGTTGCCTCCTAAAGGTCCTCAGCGGTGCCTTCCTTCCTTCCTTCCTTCCTCCACCTCCACCACCACTTCCACCTCCACCCCTTCCTCCCTGCACCGACGCGCAGCCACAGAAGCTGCAGCCACGTCGCTCACCACGTCTATCAAATGCTGCCAGAACCGATGCCGGGTGCAACTAAAGAGGGAGACGCGTCATTCAAACAGAACAATGGACACCAGTTCACAATGGTCAACGCATAAGCGGTGCGAAAATGTGTTTGAGTTTCTGTGCACGTCGTCCATAGCAGCCGGTGTGGGTGTGTGCGTGTGCGTGTGTGTGTGTGAGAGAGGGAGAGAGAGGTGGAGAGAGAGAGGAGAGGAGGGGACCAGCGACGCAGCAGCTCCGCGCACACACTGTCATCCGCGGCTGCTGAGGAGATGTTGGGATGCGGGAGCGGGATGCTGCTGGCAGCGGCGTCTCGGCCTCGGCTTGTTTTTGGGCCACTGATGATGCAAAAGTCATGTCAGTGCGTAAAACTAAATCCTGTAGGCTGGATCAGCTCGTGGTGATGATGATTCTCAGGCAGTGAAGGCGTGCGGCGTTTGGGTTTCTCCCTGGACTCCTGGCTGTGATAGTTTGGCTTCACTTTGAGAGACGGTGATAGAAACTTGTATTTAAAATGCTGAATGGACTCGAACCGGAGTTGCGGGATTTATTCAAAGTTTAATGCGTGTAAGTATGATTTATGAATGTTTTATTTGTGGATTTACAGGCTGTAAGAATGTGGATGCTATAATAATAATAATAATATAATCACGATATAACAATATAAAGTAGTAGGAAATAGGCACAAAAATAATGTAAAATAATAGCATAACACTCCAGTAAGACTGACATTATGGTCAAATTTAAACTGATAGTGAACTGATACAGGCCTGAGCCCCAAAGTGCTGAGTGGCAGCAGGCTGCTCCATCCCATATTAGCGGCGGGAGCATCCATTGAGCGGTGATGAGGCGGGCTGAGTGGCCCCAGAGCTGTGCGTTTATAAAGCAAACAGTTGTGTGATTGTTAGCAGAGCCTGGGAAAATGTCCCCTCGGCTGGGAGGTGGAGGGACTTGACGCCAGAGCCTCTTGTTAAGAAGACTTGTGTGCTCCCAGACAGCATTGTGATGCTAATGAGCACCAGCACGTTGTTGAACTTGATGTTGACTTTTTTTCTTTCTTTCCTTGGGCGAGGTTTTTTTCTTCTTCTTTTTCTTTTCTTTCTTTTCTTTCTTTCTGTTTCTGGTCACTTATTTGTGGGAAAATCTTCTCCGGAGCTACAGTGTGAAATTAATTAATCAGGCCTTTGCAGTTTATCCACAATAGAGAGACATCACATTCTGGGAAACACACAAAGTCACTTTTATTTAGGCTAGTTTTTTTTTAGTGTAAATGTTGAAGTTTCTTTGCCAAACTTTCCTTAAAGGGAGAGATAAGACACTGACATGGATTATTTTTAAATAAATAATTTTTTTTTTTCCTGGATATATATTTCTATGGATAGGAGATCTCTTCTCTCTTAAACCAAAAATGAATAGTTGGGCTGAATCAACTTAAGTATGTGATTTTTTTTTTTTTTATTCAAATACAGAAAACAGTGAGTGTGTCACCATTTTTGTAGTTTAAATTTAATTTATAAGCAAAATAAAAATACCAGATTTATACATTTTTAAAAGGATTAAAGGGCAGATTTTAAATGATAGTTTTTCTTTCTTTCTTTCTTTCTTTCTTTCTTTCTTTCTTTCTTTCATTCCCATATTGCACAGTGCAACAGGTGTAGGCCTACTGTAAACTGAGCTGCCACATTATCACCCACCTATATACACATCAAATTAAAACACATATTTTCTCATGCTACATAAAATCAAACTTACAAAAGTGGCGCTATATTAATTTTTGTAAGGCTGATTTATTAGACTTAACCTGAATTAACTTGAGCACTCGGAGTTTCGCCTCAAATATCGACTTAATAACTGACATTATCGCATGTAAAATTCGGCTTATATAAATCTAATGTTTAGGTATAACATTAGAGTTAAATCGTGCGTTTTATTCTGGCATATATGCCACTTATAGCAAGTGGAAACAAAATTAAAATTGTTATTACTAGTAGAAATCTGTCTGTGGATTTAGATCATCATTCTCAGTGCGATTTATTTCATTATTTTATTAAAAAAAAAAACAGTTAAATAAACTGTCAGTGTATCTGAGCTGCTGTGTAAATGACTCCTCGATCAGAATATTAAAATTATTTTCTCACGTTTTATACGGCTGCCCAGGTTTGATTTCTTAATTTATTTTATTAGATTTTATTTGTAGGTTTAGGTGTGCCTGAACAAATCCAACTTATTTAAATATTCTTCTTTTAACCCCCTGACTTCAAAACAGCGCCGTGAATTAATTTCATTCGTTTCAGCACCAAGGACAGAGACTGTACTTTTCACTGGAGGTGCTGAACTCGAGTCTGTACTGTCAGGATATGTTTAATACGACGGGTTTAATACATGAAACTCAAGCTTTATTTATAAGCATATTTTGATTGTGTTTTTTAAGTTTAGTTATGACAGAATAAAAGACAAAATGAGACATAAAGATTTATTTCTTTTCCGGTCTGAATCCGGCGTGTTTAACAAACAAAATAAACAAAACAATATGGCAGGTGAGATCATTATCACATGACTGATGTCTGATTATTATTGTTTGAAATGTCTAAGACAAATAAGCAAAGGATAATACAGCGACATGCACAGACTACAATACACTAGAATAGAATAGAAAAGGAGTCAATTTGAGATGCTCCTTGTCACAGCACACACCTTACTGTACTGTGTCTCACAGGACGTGACGCAGTCGGGGGGCGTGTCCAGATGAATTCACGTGAGGCTGATGAGAGGCAGAGCTGAGAGTCAATCAGCATTAATGTAGGCTACAGTACGATTATGTTTTCAGCAGGGGCAGAGGAAGAGCCAAAAAAATCTGACACACACACACACACACACACACACACACACACACACACACACACACACACACACACACACACACACTTTGACTTTTGACCCTTACAGTTAAAATTTCTGTTTTAATTCTCCACTTAATCAAAACATTTTAAAATAAATACTATTTATTTCTATATAAATATTATTTTAACCAGTTTTTTGTAGAAAATACACAACACTTAATGTCACTTTTTATTTACAGTAGTTATGGCATTAAATCAAAGTTGAGATAATATGAAAATAAAATGAACTGTAATTTCTATCCTGTATTTTTAGTCTCTCAAACAATAGCGACGGCACACAGCCTTAGCAAATATGGAATTAATGACAGCAGGGTTCTTATTTTGAAAGGTATAAAAAATATTTCCTGTATATCTGCTATTGTTGGAGCCCACAGCCCACAGCTGGAGAAAGCCTGTGATAATTTCATATAAGTATTCGCAAAGGAACAGCTTTATTCGCTGGTGTGCAGAAAACTGGCTGATTAAAATTCAAATTAGACACAGGGCACAGGACACACACACACACACACACACACACACACACACACACACACACACTGTAACCGTGAAAATATATGCGTCTCCTTATTTCGCATTTGAATTGGACTTTGTGCCATCTATGATTTTAAATAAAACACATATTTTTGAATTCATCGTACAGTGTGTGCTGTGGGGCTCTGACATGTGCAGCTGAAGGTTGATACGCCAATATAATAGGCTCCTATTAATACAGCAGCAGTGTCTGTGGTGTAGTCCAATGATTTAAAGCGCACAGTGATGCTTTAATCTGCATTTTGTCCATTAAACGTGCTGAAGTTTCGAATTAAAACATAAATGTGGCGCGTTTTTGAGACTCGTTTTAGCCAAAATACAAAAAATACAAAATAATAGAATAATACTGATCGTTTTCTGTGTTATATAAAATTCAAATGATTTAGATTTTTAATAAAAAGTGTAATTTATGCTGCTGTCTCTGACGCTTTTCTATTTAAATGTCTGGTCCAGTAACCTGCAGGTTGTTCTGTCCTGTAACCTGCACCTTGCTGAGTCCACGTGACTCCCTTGCTCGCTCAGTTTTCCTTCATAGGAACAAACTTTCTGTCCTTATTTACACAGACAGGGTGTGGCTGAAACACGGATGCTTTATTGTCAACCAATCCTTAAGCAGGGCCAGTTGTGTGATGTATTGCCCAGGGCCTGTCATCCAGTCAGGTGACTGTGCTGTTGTTGCACATGTTGCACCCTGTACCTTTATTCAGGACAAAGCTATTATGGTTATTATTGATTTGAATACTGTAGCTGTGGTGCTGTACAGTTTGGGCGCTGAGTTAAAACGCGGTGCATGATGGGTGTTTAGTGCATCATAGAAATGTTAAATTACTCCTCACTTTGTTTGAGAAGCTCTGAAGACCCCATTGGTGGCTTGTAGAAGGGACCTTGGACCCCATATTGAGATCCAGGAACCATTTACGCACGCGGTGCCTGTTTATGTGTTGGATAAGTTTGGCAGCATTTATTTAAAAGCCTGTCTCGTGATGTCAATTCGTCTGTGAATCTCTTCCTGTCTCTACCTTGTGTTGTCTCTGCCTGTCCGCTACGTCCACCCCTCATCTCTGGTGCTCACCCATGTGTGCGTGTGTGTGTGTGCCAATGAGCATGCCTAATTCTGTGGACACCGCGCGTCTCCCCTGGCAGTCTGACCCCGAGGCCCCCCGGGCGGCCCTCCGCCTCCTGCGCCCCCTCACATCTGACACTCTGATAGCCGAGGCGGTTTCTCCTTCCTCACTCTCATTTTCTCTTCCCCGGGCCCTGCTGCAGTGTTTTTGACAGCCCGGAATGGACGTTATATTCCTCGATTATTTCTCCATGGATTCGCGTGCATACACACACACACACGAGGGTGGTGCTGTGCGTAAAATGGGCTTTGTTTTCGCATATGTGCCGGCATCTCCACATGGTCGGAGACAGGGAGCATTAGGAGCCGGGGAGAGAGGCTTTCATCCCGGATTGAGACTAGAAGAATATCTCTGCCGCATTAAAGCCTGCTGGATTTTAATAATTTTGTATTATTTAATAACGAAGCAGGCGCCACTGTCCGATTATGGAAACTGCCGTTCCAAATAGGCTGCACATGTGAGTATGCTGTATGTCTAACCTCATTTAAATGACTTCTATCACCAAGGAGATACTAATTAATAAAAATGCAGCTTCTGCACATTTGAAGAATAATTATTAATGGAAGAACAATTGAAATAACCTGCTTTAATTTGCTTTATCTTGCCTACAATATCGTGAGTTGCACGCTAGCATCATGACAGAATGACTTGTGCCATCATGTTCATACAGATGCCAGATTACTGTATTTTATCCAGATGTTTGTCCTGATGCTTATCTGGTATCTTTATTTTTTTCCAGGAGTAAAATTGTGATTTAAACTCTCAGCATTACAGCTATCTCGAGATACATATTTATGGAGCATACTAACCATGTTTGGGTGTTTACAGAGGATTATAAAGGCTAGTTTGTCCCGCTTCAACTTGTCAGCATGTCACCAACTAATCCAACAGTGACATCCAGTGAGGCTGGACTTGTTCCACCGGATCATGCTGTTGACATTTAGCCTGAAGCCCCCCTCTACTGTGCGCCACATGGCCTCTTTTGCTAGTTTGTCATACTTTCAAACAATTCATGGATTAATTCACTCAA
The DNA here is from genome assembly GCA_026686955.1 of Epinephelus cyanopodus. Classification (NCBI taxonomy): domain Eukaryota; kingdom Metazoa; phylum Chordata; class Actinopteri; order Perciformes; family Serranidae; genus Epinephelus; species Epinephelus cyanopodus. The sequence goes on from CM048920.1 coordinate 11,223,480, forward strand.
CTCGGAAACTATGGTCTATGGTCTGAGGTGGGTCGATGTGAGCTGGCATTTAAAAACAACAATAAGATGGTTGTTTGTGAGGGCCTGTGGTGTGATCATGTAGGGAGGAACAGTGTCTTCTTATATGAGAGTATGAGTTGTGTTATCACCAGGAGCTCCAGCTGGACATGATAACGTGAAGTTAGTGGGTGAATGTGTGCTGTTATTAAGGTTATTAGTGGCGTGGAGCCTTCCTGTTCCGCCTGTTGATGGATGACAGGTGAATGTGTCATCCTCCTCCTGCAGCTGGATGACTTCACCCTGCAGATGCTCGTCAGGCTTGTGGTGCAGGAAGTCACCACTGCTTCAAAGTATAGAAATGATGAATCATGTGGGGTTAAATTACATGCAGAGGCTACTTGTGTTGAGAATGATACACTTTGTAGCCTGCTGCTGATATGGTGATGGAGGTTCACTGCCCATCAGCTCTGAGCTGCTCCAAAGACACTCTGAGGACACGGTTTTTCTAAAATTACGCATTATGCGTAAAAGCGATAACACAACAGGATGTTACCTATAACCTGCTCTGTGCATGCGCGCAGTTATGTGTGTGTATTCGAGATAGAGAGACAGGCAGAGTCAGAAGAAGAGAGAGAGGCGTACGCATGCAGGCGGAATGCAATGGCTCCATGTGACCACAACACAAGCAGCTCCGGCGGCGGCGGCCCCTTTAAGAGACGTGGGTTAGTTTTTCTCTTTGGTTATCTAGCTGTATGAGTTTATGTAATATCATAAAGCTAGAGAACCGAATGTATAAACTAATTCTGCAGTCGTCACGGCGGAGGGAGCCGGGAACCGGGACCGATGGTGGAGGCGGGGATGCTGCCGGAGCCGATGGATGGATGCAGCCTGCACGGAGGACTGGGAGCCCGCGGCAGCGTCCGTACATCGCACCGAGAAACGCCTCCTGCTTCCCTGGACGTGTGCCGGTGCAGAGGAGCACGCCGCCCCTTAACAAACACGGATTCATAGCGTTAGATTTCTTTCACGGGGGAATGCGTGGAGTGACAGTAGTTAGCAACCGGAGACAGGCTCCATTCATAGAGTGATGGTGATGATGATGATGGTGAGGAGGAGGAGGAGGTGGAGGGCGACTCGGCACTGGTGCTTCTGCTCCTAACGGAACATGCCTTCCTTTTAAACACACAGCAGCTCATAAGTAGCGTGTTTAGATGCTTTTCTGTTGGCTGAGCAGTTATTTGGATGCTGATAACCAGGAGGCGAGGTGAACACGGGTTGTAGCTGGCGCAGCACCTGATTGGACGACGCCGGGGAGTCACGTGTTCCACCAGTAGCCCCCATATCCTCATGCTCTCATGCTGCTGGCCTCTCTGAGTAGTAATATGGAAAAGAGCTTTAACAATCAAAGCTAATGCACTTTGTTTGTGTTGTGCTCCTGCAGATGCATGCTGCTTTCAAAAAAAGTTGATGGTGGGAGCTTGGCTGTGCCATGACAGGCTGGCTTGATGCATTTTGCACCATACTGTGCCACTGCTGGATACATATAATCCCACCATCAGGTGCATTCTCAGGGCTTAGTGTGTGTGCGGTGCTGCACAGTGGATCAGTACAGCAAAAAAGATCAGGGGGATGTGTAGCAGGTCGTCAAAGTAATGTGTCACAGGTTATGAGGTGGAGAGGAAGACAATATTGTGATTCGGTAGGTGTTTGTCAGAGGGATCATCTGGTATCCCTGGATTTAGCCTGATTGATGCGCTTATTAACAGCAGCTTCAGGCTTCATGCACAAGGAGGACAGAACAAAATGATGTCTCACACTGCTGCTGAGGGAGAGGACAGTGGGGCGTCAGGGGAGACATCATGCACACCTTCGCATCAAACAAACCCACCCCTAGTTTAGCCACATTTGCTGATAAGCAGGTTGTCACAGGTGTAGTTTAAAAGCAGGCTGTGTGTGACACATTAGTTGCTGACATGTATATCCTCTAATCAAAGACAGCTGATTGGGGATTTGGCAGTGTCAACTCATCACCTATAAGTGTGGTAGCAGGTTGAGTGGAGACATTTCGGAGACAGCATTAGGGTAGGGCAGGGTCGTCCGGGTCGTCCAGAGACCGCACTGATTTCCACCAGGCCTGTTTTATAATGCTGTTTGGGCTGCACATCATCTTCCTCTTTCTCCACTCCATCCGAGTCAGAGAGGAGCTCCTGTCTGGTTCCAGCGCTGCCTGAGTGATAGGTTGCACTCTGAAGTGGAGCCTGTTGAATTTTAAACAAGCCAATTCCGTGTTAGCCGCTAAAGCTGTGTAGCTGTTCTGTGTGGTGGCTCTGCTGTGCACGGTGGAGAGTGTGTAGCAGCACAGAGAGTAATGGTGCTACTGTTAGTAGGCCCCGGCTTACTGCGTCACAGAGCAGGGGCAGGTGGAGAAGGAGCTAGCAGGGAAATGCTCTCTCGCTTTTGTGGCAGCATGCTGCTATTCTGCTGTGTGGTGTGTGTGTGTGTGTGTGTGTGTGTGTACGTACTGTGAGTGTATGCCAGTGCTGTGTGTGATGTGTGGCGATGGGCTGTAAACCTCAGTTGTCTGCTCTTGTAATTATGATATTAATGATCATTTCGGGCTATCAGTGTGAGCTGTGCAGTTATACTTTTGGTAGTTTAATAGAGCGTGGAGCAAATGAATGTTTTCATCAAGGAAACACTGCAGGAGAGTCTCTATTTTAATGTAGCAGGAGCCGGCAAATTGTACTGTAGTGTCCCATTGAGACATTTTTTAAATACACAGAATTAGAACTTGCATTCTTTCATCTGGGATATACACATACGCTTTGTAGTGACAGTCATTTTGGCACTGTGATTTTGTCCGTGTGCAGAATCTGCCCGGTATTTTGCAAATGCACGTCCCCTCTATCCTTTTAAGGGATAATTGCGACATTAAGCTAAAGCATTAATAATACAGCATGGCTCCATTTGATTTGACAATGGCGTTTTTGTGCTGCGACTTACACCAACCGCCACGCCAACAGCACCACCCTCCCAGCCCTTCGCCCAGTAGAAATTAATGCATTGCTGAGGGGTAATAAATGGAGGATATGGGGAGAGCCCTTTGAGATTGAAATGCAGTCTGAGAGGCAGGCTAGACGTTGGTTTTTCCCACATTAATATGTGTCTGTCTGGGCCCTCTCCACCATCAGGAGGAGGCCCTCAGCACCAGATGGAGCCCAGTCTAGTCTACGTCTAGTCTGCCAACACCTGCCATAAGGCTGCGATGCACTTCCTATTGTCTTGCACTGTGATTTCTGCATTAGTGCATCTATCTGAATTTTTATTGTTTCACCTGCTCGGATTTATTCTGAGAGGAATTAACACACTTATGAACTCAAAAAAAAAAAAGACGATAGAGGTTGGAAATGATGTGGAAGGAATGAGAAGATAAGAGAGTAGGAGAGGAGATGTGTTTATGCACGCACGCCGTGCATTTCTAACCAACCTGTCATGTCTGTAGCCTTTCCTGCTGGAGCGTAGATATGTCAGTATGTCCCTCCCATCCCTCTCTCTTCCTCCACCACCACTCCTCTGCACTGTATTGATAACGTTGAATATTTTGCACGTTGTGGTTGTCTCATAGGCTTCGAGTGTTTGTTGACAAAGATGTTGGAACAAAGCAGCCATCCTGTACACTGTCCTACACACAGCAGAGCCATTGTTTTAGGTCTACAGCCCTGCTGCATTTCCAAGCTACCATCCTATAGATGTTATCTCGCGTGTGTCACACTTGGCCAGCAGATTGCAGAGCTCTGTGTGTGTGAGTGTGTGTGTGTGTGTGTGCACATGTTTTTGTACATTTTGTACATGTGCTTCTCTGCATTTGTTTACGTGTGTGTGCCACTGAATGTTGTTTCTGTGCCCTCAGTGCCTAATTTTTTGTCTCTGCAGAGCACAATAAACACGAGAGCATACTGTCGGTTACAGAATTTGTTTTTTTTATAATGTGGAGTCCGGCTACACAGTTTTGATCGCGGTGTGTGACGTGTATTTTCACAAAAGCTGCCTCTGAAAATGACAGAATTTCTGATGCAGAGTGCTTCCTGGAATTATTTCCCATTATTTCCTTCATTTTATGATGTTTTTAGGAGTGGTAGATTTTCACTTAAAATTTTTGCCTTTACATTTTTATTTAAGCTCCACACACTTGACTGTTATCATGATTATTGTTATTATTATTCTGATTATTATCGCCATTATTACACTTTGATTCAGATCTGAGACTATTTATGGCTCATGGTCTATTTGATTCCATATCACTAAAGTCCATATTCCAGCGTTATCAATTTTCTATTATCATTTTACCTTGAATTGCAATGGCCTATATAAACCTTTTCTCTGAACTTATGAATTCTGGGTTTGGTAGCCTAGCAACAGCCTCTGACCCATGCAAGAGAAAGAGAAAAAAAAACTGAAAGGCTGACGTGCAGGCTTTAAACCCGCAAAGGACATCAGGTTTCAGCGGATGTAATCTTTGAGTATTTTGTGTAATCGCTTGTGAAGTGTGTTTGTGTGTGTGTGTGTGTGTGTGTGTGCGTGTGTGTGTGTGTGTGTGTTGCAGAGACTGGTATTGTCATGCATTTACCGCTGGCAGTTGAAATCAGAAATAAAAGAAACTTTCCACATATAAGTCGCACAATATGACACTGCTGTATTTTTATTTTACAGCTTTACAATATGCACTATTTTCTTTATTGTAGTAGGATACATTAAATTATTTTCTTTGACTACTTTAAATGTGCAAAATCATTGTTATTAATAATTACAGCAGATTTATCTGTTTGGCATTTCCTGTTTTTCATTTCCTGGTTAATTTCTGAATTTTGTCGTGTAGTTTTTACAAGCTAAATACTTTTTTTTATTCAATACAAACCCAGATAATGTAAGCAAATGGCTACTGTAGTATTTATTTTTGTCTTTTCGTTTGAAAAACAAAATAGCAAACTTAATTTTACGTGTTCAGTTAATTTTTTTTGAAGTGAAAATATCCAAAATCTTGTTTGCAGAATGTCCGATAGTATTATATTATTTGTAATACTACATGTATACTATTTTAAACATACAAGTTGATTTTTAAATTCATCCAATGTACCTTAATGGTTTCCTTAGTGTATTTCAAGTGTGGCCAAAATGTTTGACATTAATTTGCGCTCAAGAGCACTATGTAAGAGAAATTAAAGGTGAATCAGACATTAGACCTGCTGCAGGAATTGACCCTCTCTCAACGCCATGCTTTATGTTTTTGCAGGAATCTGTGGAGTGCAGACAGAAGCCCAGTCACACAGAAACACACACACTCCCCATCTGCAGGCCTGCGTCTGAACTTGCAGGACAGCAGGTCAGAGGAGACACACACCACCTCCCGCTCTGAAGGTCAGAGGTCACAGAGTGGGTCAGAACAGAGGCTCCATCACTCCAGACTTACAGGTGAGACTTCACAATAATCCTCCTCTGTGTGCTGTCACACGCTCACACTACAGACACACTTGAACTTGAACTATTCACACACTATTGTTCTTTCAAACAATCACTGAAACTGGTGAAGCAGTTTGTGTTGAGGCCTGAAAAGTTGCACAGCGTTATTATTACAAGTGTGCGGTAAAAAAAAAGAAGTCCTGGTTTCATCTTCACAAAACATCTCATTCTTTACATGTGCACCTTCTCGCTTGCTCTACTCACCCTCACACTCGCCGGCCTCTCGCCCCCTGCTTTATAACGTCTGATCCAATTTGTTAGATTCTTTGGTTTTGGCAGATAAGACGCAGGGTGGCCACTTGTGTAATCTATATTTTAATTCCTTTGTCCATGCTTTTTTATCCCTTTAAGGATACATGGGTTGAGGTGGTGGGGGGGTCGGCCTGGTGTGTGCGTAAGGTGTGCTCATGTGGAAAGACTGCCATGGTGGCTAAGTCCCTCACTCGTCTAATTCCCCTCCCTCTGAACTCCTCCCCAAGTACTTACTTTTCCGTCCTCAGCTCTCTGTCCAGGCCCTCACCCACACTTGCATAGAAACTTTTTTTTGGTTTTTCATTCTGTATTTTGAGTTTGGGAAAAAGTTTCTGGATGCATCTTAATACCTCTGTGAATTTTGCTGCAGTTCTCCAAGACAAAGTAGTTGAAAACTAAACAAAAAAACAAGTTACTTTTTAATCCCAACACGTTGAAGTTTGCAGCTTCAACTTTACTACTTCCATCAAATTTCCTGCCTGATCATTGTAAAGGAAAAGTGCTTTTTTTTTACTGTTGGACTGCAGCAGATCTTTGGCTGTTTGCAGTATTGCATTTTAACCAGCTTATCACAGTATATATGTCGTTACAAACTATTATCCACAGAGATTTTGGCCCCTGTTGTCATAGTTACTCTTGTGGATGGATTACTAAAAGGGCCTACAGCGCACAGGCCCAGGGGCCAAAAGTGTCAGGTGCCACCGTGGCCTTCACCTGCAAAAATGTCTCTCAAATTTACACGTACAGACCAGGAAGAGATTCAAAATGACCAAAAAGAGATGACAAGGAGCCACAAAGAGACACAAAATTACCTCTTAGAGACAAAACCACAACACGATGCATAGCGACTATAAAGAGAAACAAAACAGCAACAAAAAAGAGGCAAACCACCATTAAGTCTGTGTAGGAGAGGTGGTGGGCCCTTTTGCATATCTGTGCCCAGGGGCCCTTTGTCTCATAACCCGCCCATGGCTACTCTGCTAACTAGTTGTCAAAACCTTCCAAGCTGTAGATTTTTATAACCGTGCATAATGCAGAAGATGATGGACGGCTGAAACTAGAACTAGGTGACTCACTCACTTCCTTCTCAGCTTCCCCTCTCAGTGTTGAGTGACACGACTAAAGATTACCTTCGCTATCCTAACAGCTGCTGCGGCGGGCCATCAAGGCCGAGAATGCCGCTCAGCTCGTGCATGTTCAACCTCCTGCGGAGAACAAAGTAGACGGAGTGATGGAGGGAGCGTTGGAGAGGGGAGGAGAGGGAGACGAAGCCCCATCCGCAGAGATTGAGGTCCGTCATTGGGGAGAAACAGAAGAAGTGATTTTTTTTTTCTCCTTTATTTCCCTCCAGGGTTAGATGAGCGTTCTGTGACATTGGCCTATTTCTATATCAGCATGCCCCCCCAGAGAAAGAGTTGCGTTTGAGAATCAGACAAGGGAAGATCAGAGGAGATTTCACAGCCTGTGGCTATCCTCCTCCATAACGTTCGACCACCTCTTAAACCTCCTTCGCTTTGCTTCAACTCGATAAGGGCTGCCCGTCTACTTAGTCAATATCATATCCACAAACTAGATAAATCGATGCAAACAAGCTTCGGCTGGACATGGGCTTTAGAAGTGGAGGCATAGCTACAGGCTAAATTTGACGCAGAGACACATCAATCCAGAAGTGACACTCCTCACATCCTCTTTGTATTCATAACAGCAATTAAGAGCTAGCACGCACGGGTCCGCATTCACGCCTCGTTTTACCCTTACAGGACCCATGTACTATATGTGCATTTGTTACAATTGTTCGTAGAGGAAGTGCGGGCCGGAGGATGTGTGATTTCACACATAGCAGCGATGCTTCCACATTCGAGCACTCTCATGTATATGGAAGGACTCGAAGAGAGGGCAGCAGTAATCCGCTCATTTACAGTACCTCAGATCCGGTCTGCCATCCCTCTCCCTCCCTCTCTTATTCTCCCCCTCAAACACACAAACACACATACCTCAGTATCTCCTCCCCCACATCCTCCCCCCCTTCCACCCCTTTCCATCCCCATTCGGGCTCATCTTGCCATCACCTCTCCAGCTCCGCCACCCCAGAGAAACCAATTCAGGCTGCTGCTCCACACCGTCATGGCATGTTGGCCAAGGGAGATGGAGTCCTTTCAGGTTCTCGGCTACAACCCCCCCACCACCCCCGCCCCCACCCCCCCAAACCCCCCCGTCGCTGCCCCCTCGCTGCTTCTCAACATTTCCTCAACACGCCTGGCGTATCAGCGGGGTAGCTAGACAGCACGATAGGACTGCTCCTGAGAATCTGTTGGAGTTATTCTGCACATTATGTGACCTTTTAAAGTTTCTCTAAAATTGCATGTGGGTGTGCGTGTTTCATGACTCCACTCTGAGCCTGCCTTTGCATGGTTATACTGTCAGATTATCAAGAGTATCTGAAACAAATGAAGCCCGCATTACGCGTTTAAGCAGACTGATTGTGAGGTTTATCAGTAATAGGTTATCTTTAATGGCAAAACCAAACACCCACCGCCCACCCATGGCTTCTTAAAGTTGCCAATCTGCTTTTAATGCCCCGCTGTTTGCTGGGAATTTTTTTTTTTTTTGTACAAGGCTTTTTAGATTTGTATACATAAACTGCGCTGCTTGGCTGTTCTTAAAAGTTGATTTGAATTATACCCTCTGCATTATGCAGCTTGATAGGAAATAAATCTCTTCAAATGAATACACTGGATGGAGGGAGGTGGTAAATGTGTGTGTGTGTGTGTGTGTGTGTGTTGAGAGGGGGTGTAGGCACTGAGTGTAGAGTGATGGCGTATGTTAACATAAATTAAAGTATCTGCAGAGGGGCTCGGAGAAGGAGAGAAGAAAATGTGAGAGTGAGAAAAACAGTTGCATTTGAAGAACAAAAAAAAGTAGAGCAAACTCATGAGGAACAGGAAGTGTGAGAAATGAAGTAGAGGGTCTGATTTTAGGGGTTATGTTAAGTTGTGTGTCAGTACAAGCAAACGTAAGCAAATTTGTTTTGTTAGTTACCTATTTTGCATTGGCATTAGTCGCCTCACATCATTAGTCACTTTGCTGTGTTGGTTTCTGTATTCCCTTAAAGCTCAGAGGCCTCTGGCATCTCAATGCACACTGGCTGAATGGCGAGGTGGCTGTATTAGAGGTTGGTGGTGGCTGTGATGGTGGGGTGCAGCAGGGTGACGAACAGAGCGCAGGAGGGAGGGACGGGGGTCCGCTGAAAGGCAGCAGGCTGCAGAGTGAATGGGAAAGGGGGGAGCGAGGGAGGGAGGGAGGGTAGGGGGGGGCATTAGCGGCGGAGGCAGGTTGGGGGTGGTGGGGGCCTCCATTGGTTCAATGCAACGGCCGGAGCAGCTGTGAAAAGAGGTCTCCCCTTTTTCCCACGCCCAGTACGACGCAGAAACCCTGCTTCAGCCTGCCAGGGTCAAGTCACATTTCTAATATATACACTGGGCCTGCGGACTCGCACAATGCATACGCACAGCTCATTTATTTTATGTATGCACACAGACAGACACACACTTGTATGCACACAGCCGAGTAGACAGCCTCTCAGACAGAGACAGAGGTGGGGGCCGCTGCGGAGACAGAGTATTATGACACTGATTTCTATCCCGTTGGCACCATTGTTTCGACTTAGGTCCTGCAAATTAACAAGCTGCAAGTGACCAAACACACGCACACGCAAATCATTGCTACATCTGCTAGTTTGAGCAGTTTAAATTTCAGTTTGTGGAGGAAAAATAATCAACAAAACAGCATTAAAAATAAAAATCTACATGAATTTTTGGCCATTTATAAAAGGTCTCACACTGCATACTGGAACAGATTTTCCATTCTGACATTTCCATTAAGGCATTCATGTATATCCCAAAGTCCTCCTCTTATAGTTGGACTAATTTATCTGTTGGTGTCTTCACTGTATACACCCATAACTGTGTCAAACATCCACCCACCCTCCCACCACCGCCGCAGCATCCCAGCCCCTTTCTTCTCCTCACACATTTACGTCTCAGTCGCCATTTACAAACTATAATCATATTCCAGGGAGGGGGATGTAAACGCTTTGTCCTGACAGACCCCCACCCAGTCCCCCAACACCACCACCACCCCAGTGCCAGATGCCCTGCTGTATTGTGTGGGTGCTGGGGGCAGACAGGCAGGCAGCCCCCTTCCTCTGTCTCTCTCTCGTTCTCTCTGCACCATGATGTCACCCTACTTGTCTGTCTGTCTGTCCGTCAGGGCCTTGACAGGAACTTGAGTGTGGGAAGGAAAGGGCGTTCAGGATGGGAAAGGGGAGGTGGGGGTGGTAGAGGTTCAAGGAGGGGTTGAGGGTTGGGAGAGGATTTTTCTTAGGGGGGGAGATTTTGGGGGTTTGGGAAGAGAGTGTCTGGCCTGAGAGGTCAGCGAGTGGACTTGAGCATGGAGCGAGTGTGTGTCTGTGTGTGTGTTTTTTAGAGGAGGGGGGCCCTCCTAGCAACTCTTAAGAGAAGTGGAATTTAGATGAGTCTCTTGGTCTGTGTCCTCCGATAATTCAGTTGTACAAACTCCTCTGTTCGCCACACAAAAAGGTCTGAGGACATAAAGAAGATGGAGAAACAAAAGCACCTGTTCTCTTTTTGGTCATTTTGGATTCCATCAAGTACGTCCACCATTGTGCACAGATGCAGCGAAGTCCTGACAGTTTGAAGCTCGTATAACTATTGCAACAGACAACATAATGCATGGTGTGATATTGGGAGATATTCAGGATACTGCACATAAGAGTGCTCTTAAATTAATTCATGCCTTTATGAAAATATGTGATAGAGAAACGCTTCGAAGTGAAATTATCAGTATTTCCTCTTTTTTTTTTTAATGGGCGGCGAGGGCAATTTAAGTTCAAACAGCCAGGCTCACTCCTGGACCTGTTCCAGGATTACTTCCTGTTAGTGTTTCATTACATATATATGTTTTACTTGGACTTATATCGCGCTATATAGTTTAATTTTATTTTAATAGGTTTTTCTTTGTGGCTTGTTATGCCTTTATTAGACAGGACAGACCAAGAATGATATGATACGAAAGAGGAGATGACACGCAACAGAGGGCCACAGGCTGAAATTGAACCCATGACCGACAGTGCCCTTATATGTGGAGCACCTGCACTACCCACTGGGCTACTAGGCAACCCATAGTTGTTCATTATGACTATTATATACCTATATATGTATATATTTTATACATACATACATACACACACACACACACACACACACACACACACACACACACACACACACAATGATATCACAATACTTAGGCCATGATACAATATTATTTGTAAATATTTTACAATATGTTGAGGATTGTGATAATATATTGCAATATATTGTAATCTATTACCTCTCTTCAGCTACAAATTAAGTCCCCTAAGAAAACTCTGTCAACATCTGTTTAAGATAAATTCCTTAAATTATTTACCTCATTTTTAACATTTAATTGCAGAAAAATGTACCTAGTTGATTGACAGAGTGATCAATATTTTTATTCTAATAGGCTACCAAAAGATACATTTAAATGTGCAATATTAATGATTAATATAATTTTAAAAATTAATTCTTAGCATCTGAGTATCGATATAATATTGCCACGCAAAATGCCGCAGTACTATGCTGTATCAATTTTTTATCCCACCTTTCATGTATTAACATAATATTCTTAAATTCTTTGAATAATAATTTGTGTTTTTTTGTTTGTTTTTTAACAAAAAAGTTCAATAACCTCATTAAAATTCTTATAATTATGCCTACTTCTTCTCCCTCATTGAAAATAAAATAAAATAAAATATTAAAATGAAAATATTGGCCATTATTTTTTAACAACTGGACACAAGATGTGACCGTTCTCAAGTCAGTTTCCACACCATGCAGCTGTATGTTTAATATTGCAACCATTTTGGCTTCTAAACTAGTTTTTTAATGTACATGCAGGTGTAACACTCAGATTTAAGGTGAGCACACAGAAACTTTCCCCTTGTAGATGACTGTGAAAACAGCCTTCCTGTGTCAAACTCTGTTCATACATCATTCTGTAAAGTGAAGGTCAAACACTCCAGTGAAGTAACAATAAAACACATTCACCTTATAACTCTGTCATGGTCGTCAGCCAAATAACCGCGACACTCCAGTTTTGGTTATTTTACAGCGTCTAACAGTGGGTAAAACGCCCTGGCCTCGTGTTATCAATTTTAAAATGCATTGCTGTCAATCTAAAAGCTGAGAGTCTTTCCCCTGAATTCTGAAATGACTTTATTGAGAATGAAGATTTTCGTCTGACAGCAGTAATGCGCTGTTTACAGCTCACCGGCAAACACAGACAACAGGCACCTTTTTCAACAGGTAAACATTTACTAGGACACAGACACATGCCTTTGTCATTCATCCTCTCTCTATTTGGACTCCTGCCTTTGTATTTCTTCCACCCCTTTGCTCTTCCCATCGCTTCCTTTAATAGTTCTCCCTCTTCTCCCTCTCCCTCTCTCTCTCTGGCTGTGTGAAGAGGTGATAGTATTGGGAGACAATGGGCAAGACTCACTTAATTAGCTGGACGAGAAGATGCATTGTGGCAATTACTGAGCACAAAGGGAGGGGAAGGTATGGCTCTGTAATGTGCTGCTGTGTGTATTTGCCTGGCTGTTGTAGCCTGGAGTGCAGGCAGGCCTTATAGGGGAGAGTGAAAGCAGTAACAATGGAAGACAGGATGTTCTCCACACGTAGAGCCATTTCCAGTCCTTTTACAAACAGGGACAATAGCTGCTACAGTCTCTTAAAGACTGGAAATGCAGAAACTGTATTCCCTCCACAGATGGATAATAGAGCTTAAAATGTACAGGCCTGGTGGCTTTGCGCAAACTAACTTTCCAGATGTACTTCTTTGTGTAGTTTTGTGAATTATTTTGGTTCCACTTTCTAATAAGTTTACCTGAGATGACTTTGTATATTATAAATAATAAACTAATGCTTAATAAATCAGTTATATGCATGAATAAACATAACCAGGGCTGCAACTAATGATTATTATCATTTTCTCAATCTCAATCTTTGCTGCATAAAATGCCATAAAACAGGAAATCGCATGCGCACATAGCCCCGCCCTCGAATAGAGATCATCCAATCATAGACTAGCAAACGTACCTAGGTACAGCCGGCCCTTTAAGCTATGGATTTCTCCACCTGTCTAAATGGCCTGAGTGGAGCTGTAGTACTGGCAGTATGGAGGGTGGAGTGGAGCAAAAGTGTAAGTAATTATTTAATTATTACCAGGGTTCTTGTTTCAAACTGACTCGGCCTGAAACATTTTAAAGTCTGACGGAAATGCGTTTCAACCTACTTGTACTGCTAGCTAGCGCAGATGAAGTCCGTCAGTTGACAGTTCGGTTATTTTAAACCGTAAAATTGATGGTCGCCTGTTAGAAATGAGAGCCTGCTTTTGCCCATTTTTGTCTGAAGTAAAGAACCAATTGTTTCAAAACTTTATAAGAACTTAAACTGGTGCAGTAAACTTGTCACTGTAGGGAGCGGCCACACATAAACGAATGCAAGCGAGTGACCGCCGCATGCGCAGTGTTGAATGTCGGAAGTACCTGATGTGATGGACACCGGAAGCTAGTTTGCTAATGAGCACAGCAACATTTGGCAGTATTGGTACATTTAAAATTTTCTTAGGGTGCATACCTGTCTCCCGACTTACCTCCAGCAAGGCACCATCTCTCATATGGAGGTAGGTTTGTATTCCTCATCGCTATTATCATGCAATCCCGGGTCCACACCATTACAACGCTGGCGCACACCTGCGCTGCATCGAGCAGGCGGAGTCTGCTCAACATTTGATAGTAGGCTGAATCCCAATATCCGGACTTTCTGCATACTTCCGGAGAGTCTGCTTGGGGTGCAGACTACAGCAGACTTAAGTGATTTAATTGCCCATAATTCATTGGAATGCAGAAGTGAAGTGGTAGGTTTTTTTTTTCCAATAGCCGACAAAAAACAAATTTATGTATTTGTAAAACACTTACTTTAGCCTATTAAACAACACTTGAATCATGTAGGCCAGAAATTATATTCTACATCACAATACAGGAATATGTAGAAATATAGACTATAGAGGGTAATTAAAATGCATTGTATATTGCAGCCTACCCCATAGGTTGTACACTGTAATGCCAAACATATAGGCTAGAAAAATGGCAGGAAAACAACAAAAGATCTTCTGATGTAACTAATAGGCCTACCCAATCCATTTAGTCATAGCCCAGTCCTTATTTACAAACCTCTCTATATTTAGAAGTGCAGTATATATGTTATACAGAAGTTTATGTTGTTTACTCACAAAACAACTGCATACATGGGATTTATATCTGTTCTCTGCAGGGAGAGATGAGCAGACAGAATATGACAGCAACTACAATGATTATAATTGTTGCTCAAACGTTTCAAAGTCAGCGAGTAAAACAGTCTCAAGGGCTGTCCATCAGCGGCTTGCAGTCTCTGCCCTTGCAAACTTAATGTGATGACGGTGAACTCGTCACAGTACCTGTGACTGAAGTCACATGAGCGTGTCCTCTGGATTTTTTCCACCTCTTAAGTGCACTGCCAATCCACAGTTTGTGCTAGTAGGTCATTCTGAGTGTTAGCTTTATTTGTCGGCGTCACCATGACCACATGGCTCATACAAACACAAACAAGCCAAGGGAGATTGATGAGACAGAGAACTGATGAATGTCATGCCGATCTAAATAAAATGATATTGTGAACATTACTGTCCATGCAGGCAATTTTTTGTTAAGTAGGAAACTACCATGACTTTTACCCCATAGGCTGACTTTGTTTTGTCAGCTGACAAACACGTGGTTGCTGCTGCTGGCTGACAGATTACATCCCTTTTTTTAGATTCATTTTTGCATTTAGTGATAGGCTAGCTTAGATAGACAGGCAAGGTTGGAGATAGAGGGGATGACATGTAGCAAAAGGTTAGACCCAGATTACACCATTTAAACAGCTTTCCTAGCGCTCATTGCTATGTATTAAGTGGTGCACGGGCGAACCAAAGTGGAGTACACCCACTGTCTCCTCTACTGTGACTTCTTTGCTATAGGTTGAGGCTGCGACTTCGCCAGACAAAGTTCACCAAAGTTGAACTCCACGTGATGAAACGATGCAAAGTTGCTTTGCCACCAAAAGTGACTGTTTTAATCACCCCTCTGCTCACATTAAATGGAAGTGAATAGGAGGTGAGTATTTCCTGGGGTTAACTTTGCTTATGTGTGACTATGCGCTTTTTCAGGGCTGTGTTTCAGTCCTTTTTATCCAGAAAATATGTAGTTCCCCTGTTGCATTTGCTCACAGGCAAGCCTTGCTCTCTTTAGTATGGTGGCACCATTGATGTTAGATCCAGCGGCCAGTGAGGCATCTATGTTTCTATATCTGTGCCTTATACTGGCACTATTTTTGAATGTGTATTGTTTCTTTGTTGCTGTCTGTTGGAGATATTAATTCTTTTTGAGCACTTAAAGAAAATAGTATGGAAGCTTTGTATTTGTGTGGTGCCACTCTGTTGCGTTGTGATTGGTAGGTCTACTTGTCTTAAATTACAATTTTAAACACAGGAATGTGAGAAGCTGTATGATCCTGTATTGTCAGTAATTAAAGTAGATTTTGGTAGTAGAGACTAAAATGGTGAGTTAATGTTATTCCAACCTGTTTGTATATGTGTGTGTGAGTGCACGCACATACTTCATGGCAACCTTGAATAAGTCAGTGCCCCGCCTGGGCTAATGCAGTCATAAAAGTCGAGACACGCCACTGCTGTTATCATTGTTAACTTCAGACCTGGTGTGCCAAATTAAAAAGCTTGATAGAGGTACTATCAGCGGTAATTTAAAGTGGGGAGTCGTCAGTTTATTATACTAATAAAATGAAAAAAATATTCCCATTTAAGAAACTTATTGGCATTTATACGTAAAGACAAATCATTAGGCTAATTGATTATCTAAATTTTTGCAAATCAGTTGATCGACTGATTGTTTCAGCTCTAAAAATAACATTTGTGTTGCCAGGTTGTGAAAAATGGTGTTCATCCTCCTCCAGGATGGCATAGTGCTGCAGCTGTAGCTGAATGAACCATTCACCCACTTACTTACTGGATAAGAGCATGCAGTGCACCTGGCAACCCAAAAGATGTTCTTATTAAAGTCTTTGTCTTCAAAGAAAACAGCGCTGTAACGTTCATGTTTGACCTCGTTAGGTAATACACAGTGACTAATTTTTCTCATTTCCTCCTGCATCGTCCATTCATTCCATCCTCTTCATTTCTATTTCTGATTGTCCTGTTGCTGTGTACCAAACTGGACACGCTACTTTCTATTTCTGACTGGCTGTGTGTAGGCCGCTGCTTGGTGCCACTGCGTGTTTTGTGTGTGTGTGCGAGTGTGTGTAGAGTTGGGTCTGGCAAAGAGCATCCTCCTCTAGTGGAGTGGCCTGAGGGGATTTCTTTCATGAAGTCAGATAACATCCAGGCGACCCCTTCTTCCTTTTTTTATAAGAGTTCTTTAACCTTGATAAATGAAGTAGAGGCGGAGAGGGAGGGAGTGGAGGGGGGGAGGAAAAAGTTGCGGGCTGTGGTGGGGGATGAGGGTGTGATGGAGGGAAGAGAGATAGAGAGAGAGGGAGAGGGAGAGACACCAACTCCCTGGCCGGCTTGCTCTCAGGATCAATAACGTTCGGAGAGCTGCTGAGCACTCCTGTCTGGCAGCTCTACCATAGGGGATGGAAGGAACGGAGGGAGGGAAGGGGGAGGACGGGAGGGAGGGAGGGAAAGCAAGAAAAGGAGTGTTGAGAAAGCCTCTCTATCTCCTTCTTGTCACCTTTTTTTGTGAAGTGAGGGAATCGAGGCAGACAGCGGAGTAAAGATGGGAGGATGAAGGGATGGAGAGGAGCATAGATGGAGGGGAGTTTAGACCAATGTACCTATCCAGCTGAACCGTGCCACCCACCTGCCTGTGTGCCTGCCCGCCAGGCGCACGCACACACACACACACACACACACACACACACACACACACACACACTGAGGTCTCCTTTTACGGAGCCACAAGGTTACAGAGTGTCGATACAAACGCGCACAGTCCTCCGACAAATGGGATTTGGCATGTTCAATCAACAGTGCTGCCAAATCCCTGTTGTTAAGTATTGCAGAGCCATATCTGTCTGCAGTGGGCCTGAGCTATGCTACCTGGGCCCGCTAACTGTCCCCTAAATATCCTCTATTAAAGTCCTCTGTAATAGAATTATCTGCTGCATTTGCCATTGGATTTGAATAGGTGTGTGTGCAGTGGCATAAATAGGGAACAGAGAGGGAGTTTTCACATTGTGCACTTGTTATAAAAAAGGCCTCTTCCACTAGTGCCTCGAGGTCACAGACACCTGAGCTTTCTCCCTCTCTTCTTTCTCGCTCTTCTACTTGATTTCCTTGCTTTGAGTTTAAGTCGTCGCTCTCCCTCCTCTGGCCATCTCTCCTGGCCTTTTTCCCGTCCTCTGTTAGACCTGATCCTTTCATCTTCCCTCCCCTAATCCTGTGCTAGAGAAGCCTTCTGTTCACCCCTCCGCCGCTTCCCATTGCTCTCTTTTTAACTCCGTGCCTCTTCTTATTTTAGCGTGTCCCTGTGCTCCTTGCATCGCTTTCTTCCCCTCTCACTTTCTTTTCTTTATCCTCCCCCCCTTTCATCACCCCTGCCTCTACTTCTTCTCAACCTCTCGCTCTGTCTCCTGCATCACCCTTCCTCCTCCTCTCTTACTTTCCTCTGTCCTTAATTAAGTTAGTGATCAGTTGACTGCCCCTATCATTGGTAGAGAGCAGGTTGGTCCTCCCATCCCAGGAGGGGGGTACATTGTCTGTGCTGGTTGACCAGTGTAATCCCCCCACCAGGGACAAAGGGCAGTACCCTACCTACCTCAGCCACCCCTGAAGGGCATTAGCCCCCTGACGAGAGCCATGCCCCTGCCTGCCTGAAAACCCCAGCATCACACCGCTGGCTCTTTCCTTCTCCGAGGGGGCCAGTTTGACTCCAGACTGCTGAGAGTGAATGCAGATAAATAGGAATAGGCCAACGTGTGTGAATGCTTTGGGTGAAAGGTGAGATTGTTGCTTTTAGCCAGAATCATCCAAAGTTCATCAGAGACTGAGGCGCACATAAACAGGATCCCTTGATTCATTTTTTTCCACCAGCACATCACCCACACACACACACACACACACACACACACACACACACACACACACACACACACACGTAAACACACACATCTGTTGTATTAAGATCAGGAAGTCCTGCTCAAACCTGCACACAACCCCACATACCTCTCTCCCTCTTTTTCTCTTTTGCACACACACATTCACACAGGGAACGAGTAGGTAAGGTTGCTATGGGAACGGTTGGTCAGAGTTTACCAGAGGGGAAACAAACAAAGTACTGTTCATGAAAGCAGGTTGTTCTGTGCAGAAGGAGCAGTGATACTCTGAGTGTGTGTGTGTGTGTGCGCGCAAATGTGGGTTGTGTGTCATGTGTCTAGTGAGTAAGTGATTAGATACGTGTGTGTGAAGCCATGCATACTGCGGTCTTTAAAATCTCTGTCCTTTTCATCTATACCTTACTGCTACTATAGACCTGCTATTTTATAAGTGCTCAGTGGGAGGTAGATGTTCAGTGACTGCAGCTTCTAAAGGAATTTGATGAGATGTCTATGAGCCCATATGGCAACATTTACTGCACTTCCACTGCATGGTACAGCATAGCTTCACTAAACTTGACTCACTCTTGTTTTATTTTGCATCAGCAAAAGTTGTGGATAGTACCTGCAGGGGCACCCCTAGATTTTTTATAGGGATGGACAGACCAAAAGCTATAACTGGATTTCAGGACTTGATAATGCTGTTGAAATATATAGGATAGTTGAGAACTATGTCTGTATAGAGAGTTAAAGAATCATGTACTGATATACTTAGGTTTCTTATTTTACATTTGATATTGCTAATTATCTAATGTACATAGACCAGCACTGATAAAATTAACATTTTGAGTTCCACACCAATCCTATTTTAATGTGTTATGTTAGGCAATTAATTTCTCTTCAGATAGGCTGGTTGTCCTTTTTCCTGAAACAGCTAAGTATACAGCATTAATTTAAATGAGTACATAAATTGTAAGGTACAAACCATTTACTGGGAACATGCCTTCTCAAGTATAGGAGAGATTTTAATTCGGATACCTTGAGGTGAGAGTTGAAGGGAGACCATTTAAAATCACTGTGCCAGTTATTCCCTTGCAAATATTTAGCCAGACTTTGGAGCATTATTTAGCCCTAATTCCAACAAGCTATGCTGACATGGTTGTATGACTTGGGTATGTCTATTTTTACATGTTCTCACTTCATTTGCGTAGCTTTAAAAATGTGTGCACCATAGCCTGTTAAAGACAATAATGTCGCACTTGTATGAGGGGGGTCAGTACCTGGTGGCAGCGTGGCATTTGACATCCTGCGCAAACCTGCCATTTTGAAATAGTCAAGTTACAGTCAATAGCGACCACATTTTTTTATTCGCTCACTTAAGACTGCAAAAAATTGCAGCCCACAAACCAATGCCATACAGTCTGCCGCACAATTGACAAAGTTTGTTCCTGGTAAAAGGATCCAGTGAGTGGTGCGTTAAAGATGATGTCACGGCAGTTTCATCTGGTGTCGGTATGGCAATCAACCGGGAATCCTGTCTTCACTACGAGGGTACTGTCCGCAGCGGAAAACAAAATCGAGAAAAGCAGCTGGTGCCAAGAGAGTTGAGTCAAGTTGAGTTTCGCTGCACCATGCAGTGGAAATGAGGCAGTAGTGCTGCCTTTTATATATGACGTGTCAATAAGGAAGATGCACTTGTATAACAAATCTGAACATACTTTGTTCTTTGGATGATTTTAGGGCTGCAACTAATGATCATTTTTATTGCCATTTATTTTCTCAATGGATCATATAAACATTTTCTCTACATAACATCAGAATGGTTGTAAATTTCCTGGAGCTCAGGGTGATGCCATCATATGTTTTGTTTTGTACAAGTAATAAACCCAAACTCAAAAATATTTTAATTTACTATAATAGTGAGACATTATGAGCAGCAAATTTACTCATTAAGTGGAAATTAGTGCCACCAGCTGTTTATCACAGTTACCTAACTCTTATTATATAACAGCACTGGATGGAAACACACATCAATTCACATTTTCGTTTGCTAATTTTCTGGAAATTAATTTACAATTTGCATTATATTTGGATGGAAACCTGAGGTATGTCTTTTTCTAAGTCACAGCCTGCATTCCCCCGTGCCTACTGTGATGGTTCAATTCTGTTTTTTCTCCCGTACAATTATATACTGTATCTCCTCTCCTCTCCTCCGGAAAAGTAGGTCTCGTGGTCGTTGGATGTCACCTCATCCGAGTCACAAACAGCAGCAACCGCCACAGTTCTCATTTTCTGTCATTCCCTTTTCTCCACTCCTCTCCGCTCTCCCTCTTTTGAGGCGTATGAACAAAATGCATCTAAACTCTGTAGCAGCACACAATCCTGCTACGTTTTTTCCCCATAAAAATGCCACCATGCCTTCCTCGCTCCGTCTGTGTCCCCACCCCCTTTAATGCCTCTTTAGCCCTGCACTCGGCTGCTTGAGTAATATTTATTGCTCGGTCTCTTTTAGTCTCAGTTTCTCCTTTTATTTTTCCCCTGAAACAAACAAGTCCAATGCCATGGGGCAAAACACCCCCAACGCCACCACCTCCGCCGCCCCTCCCCACCCTCTCCGCCCTCTGTTCCCTCTGCCCCTCGCTCCTTCAGCACTGACAGATAGACAAACGTACTGTTCTCTCTTTCTTTGCCTTTCACCTCTCAAACCTCCCTCCATCCATCCTGCCGGACGGGTACAATGCAGGCGCTCTATCCTGCGGCAGGGAGAATGCAGCCCTGAACTAACAATATCACCAAGGCTGCCTGAATGCCGCCGAGTCCCATTGTGCTCTGTCAGAGGGGAGTTAACACCCATGTCTGAGCCCAATGAATAGTATTATTGTGTCTGAGACATGCACCGCACCCCCGGTCCCCATCCATGTCCCCCTAACTCAACTCGCCCCCCTCTCCCAAACTTGGTTCTCTTGTCCCAACAGTGTAACCCCCCACACCACTCTCGCACCCCCTTTGCTCTTTCCTTAACAGACAGCTCGAACTCCCAAAGCCTTGCCGGCCCACCGGCTCTAAACCTCCGCACTTTACTTCTCTATTCCCCTGGCAGTCGGCCCGTGGGTTTTAGTCTCTTTTTCAGGCCTGCAGAGGGGTGGAGAGAGGTGGACAGAAGGGCTGTCACAGCTCTGTGGTGGCTGTGGCGAGGATATTTTAGAGATCGTGCGGTTGGTGCGGCACGGTGCAATGTGGGGTGGTGGGGGTTGAATTTGGCCACGGCTCTTTCTCTGTTGAGGGACACAATGGGACCATGAATCCTCAAAGAAATGTCCCCCCAACTGCTATTATCATAAGAAGAGGGCTGCTGAACCCATTTGAATAATTCTGGATGATACAAAAGCTGAGATGTTTTCTTTGACAAAGTTTCTATAGAGCACCACTGGTCCGGCCAAAACATTTCCATTCCTTCACACTCACTATGGCGCAAAGAGAGAAGGCTGAGGGAAGGGTAGTTTGAAAAATCCTGTCAGTTTTAAATGTTGCCTCTGTTATTTATAACCATTAAGGGCAAATAAATATACAACTCAGTGGGCTTGTGCGGTTTAGGAAGAGCAAAAGAAGGTGGTTGTTGAAGAGAAACTTTTCCTGTAAATATTTCTAATGTATTCTGTTGACGCAGTGGTGATTTTTATAATGGGCCCACTCTCGCTATATTTTGCTATCTGCAGCATATCACAATCTAATAGCTGAGAGTACCTTTGGCAGACAGTATCTCTTTGCCTGACACACTTAACTCTCAGGCCTCCAATCCCTGCAGTTTCTGCTCTCTAAGGTTAGCAGGTTCACATTACCGGCTGAGAGAGGATGCCAGAATCCTCACCCCCGACTTCTCGCTGATCAAAGACCAGGATTGACATTCAGAGTGGGTAAAATGCTGAAAGTTAAGATTAACTTGTTTTTTTCTCCATCTCTGTCTCTGGTTGTTTGTGTACAGCAGGAAGAGGAGGAGGAGGAGGCAGTGGAGGAGGAAAAAGAGAAGCAGAGTGGGTGGAAGGATGGAAGGAGAGAAGGATAGAAGCCGTTCGAGGAGGTGGTTCGAAGCGGGTGAACCCAGAGCAGGTGAACACAGCTGTGGATCGCCATGGGCTCTCTGGCTGCCTTCCTCCTGTGGCCCCGGCGCTGCATATAGGGGTCCCGGGGAGCCGGCAGGGGCCAGCCAAAGCTGCGGCAGAGTGGGCAGGCTAGGCCAGCCAAGCCAGGAGAGAGGCAGGTGAGGCGGGTGAGCCGAGCTCTCATCCCCGCCGGCTAGGAGCCTCCGCGGCAGAGCGGAGCAGCGCGGAGCAGCAGAAATCAATACAGAGGAGAGAGGCTAGCAGAGGTTGCCCAGCACCGCCTGCAGGCCTTGGAGCCCAGGGACCAACCACCACCACTGCTCCCAGCTCCTCTCTCCATCTCTCTTTCTATCTTTCTCCAACAGTCCCAGCATCAGCCAGGGCCAGGGCCCTAACCCTGCAACCGCCCCACACGCAGTGTGTGTGTCAGTAGGTGCACATGTGTGTGTAAAATAGAGAGAAAAAGGGAGAGGGAAGAGACAGAGAGAGAGAGTCTTTGTGTGTGGTTCCGCCGGAGGGGTTTTTGCTGCGTCCAACACCACTTGATAAAACTTTGCAGGGAGACACGGAGACAGCGAGGGAGGAGAGAAACGGAAGAAGAATAAGACAGGACGTCGAAGGTCGCTTTTCTTCCAGCTCCCTCCCTCTTATTACTCATTCCACCTTAACTGTTTGATATGGATCCATCGGAGACGGTACACAGGACGTTTCTGCTCAGTCCCACTTCCAAGCACGTAGCGCACAATATTCTTAAGATCTCATGAGCCAGGATGAAAGGACAATTTGAACTTTTTCTCTCATCCACCGTATCAGACACAACCTGTCTTTTCGCCTTAGATTTTCTTACCCTCACTACAGCAGCTCCCATCAGAGGATATGGCAGTGCAGTATTGATCTATAAGGTGGAAGAGAGGAAGGCGTGCCTCGGCTTTCATACCTCTCTCTCTCTATGTGTGTGGAAATAGCACCTGAAGTCCACTTACTGCTGTGCAGCAGGGATCCCATGGCAGCCCAAGTGAATGGCTGCTAATTGAATGAGAGATGAAAAGGACAGTAGTTGTAGCTGCTCAGTGCCCCCCACCCACCCCCACTTCTGTCTGTTACTAGTTGGTTTTTCATCTGACTTTTTTTTTCTCCTCCACGTTTACAAAAGTCTTTCTCCACACAAAGAGACTCGCTCTTCAGATGTTTTAGCAAAATTGGTTGTGACTAAAGTAAATTGGCAAAATCCTCAAGAATGAAAATATCTGACTGCAGTGTAGAGGTGAATGCCCTCAGTAGAAAACACAGAGGAGAAAAGAATTTTTTTTTTTCCCCATGCAGCGGTAGAAACATCCGGCTGAAAACTTTCTGGGAGGTCATGCCACAAAACATACTGTTCTGTACATATTTGTGGACGTGGAAGGACATTACAGGAGAGATGGACAGTTTGCCAAGCATGGAAACTTGCAGATTACAATGTGACTCATACCTCTTGGTGAGTACAATGCCCTCATTTAATTGCTTGTTTTGTGGTAAATAAAAGCAATTATATGATTCTGATAGCCACATTGAACTGAGCAAGGAGAAAAGCAGAAATAAAATGTGTGTGTACCCACCTGCTGTAACAGTTATGATAAGATACCATCTCTGCTCAGAGGTGCGTGTGTGTTTTTAAAGTGAACACGGACACGTTTTGTTGTAGTTGATCTCCTCAGTCAGCTCTCAACAGGAGCCCTGGGCTGTGATCATACTGTCACTGAATGTTGGAGGAGTTCGTTGTTGTTGCCTGTACCAGGGAGGGTATTAAAGCACAATTCCCCCTCGCCTGCCAATCTCCTGGCACACAGAGAGAGACTGGCGCCTCTCTACGCCTCAGCCTGGCAGCGACCCATGCTTACAAAATGGCCGATTCCTGTCTGCCAGCTGTCTCCTCAGCCAAGATGGCGCTCGGTCGCTTTTTAATGCCCGCTGTTTGCCATCTGCCCTCTAATTGTTAACGGCTATGCAAATATCTTGTAATTGCATTTGCATGTGCTTGATACCTAACCCCTCCCTCTCGGTTGTAAATAATAGCGCTAGCGTAAAAGAGGGGAGAAAAAAAGGATACACAATCCTGCGCAGTTGCTGATTGAATACACAGCAGGAACAATTAGCAAATGAATGTTGCCCTCCTCTTTACTTTTCTTTAAGCTCACCTTATGCAAATCATCGATGGCGTGCTCTTGCTTTTGATGCTAGCTGAAAAATGGAGCGTCACCCTGTCTTTCTCTCTGCAACTCGCTCGGAGACGCTCATGTGTCTTCTCATTGTGCCATATGTGACATCTGTGGTTGGCTGCATTACCAGGGTACCCTGCCTCCTCTGACAGGCAAAGCCCACACTGTAAAGGAGAGCAGGAGCGAGGGAGAGGCATAACATAATGACCTCATTAGCATGCTCAGCACTCCCTGCTATAGGCCCTGGTGCGCTGCTGCGCCGTGGGACCCACCGGTGTACGCCCTTCTCACAGCACTCAGCATGCAACATTGTGTTCTCCCCACACAATGCGGCGCTTCATACAGGCTTTATTACGCCTTGTCAAAGCGCAGGGGGATCAGGGGTATCAGTGCAGAAGCAGCAGGATACGGGCTGTGTACGTGGAACAGGAGATGTATTGGTGCTTTATGGTCTTAATGTGGTGTTAGCTGTGCTGATGGATCCTCTGTTGCTGCTGTTGTGCGTTGACACGTGTGTGTTTGTGTGTTTATGTTTGTGAGTGTGTTTCTCTATGGTCTACAGTTGTGTGTTTGTGCAATTGTCCGTTTCATTGTGAACTCCCGTGGCATTCGTGGCCGTTTTCACCTGTCAGTGCTAATTATCGGAGAGAGCGATTTGGCGAATTGTCTGTGTCCTGGAAATAGGCTATCATCCACTCTGAAGACCCTGCTGTATGGTATCTGTTGTCGATAGTAGTGGTGTAGCCTTGAACTTCACTGGAGGACAACACACACATACATGCTCTCTCTCCCTCAGAGGAGAGCCCATGACAAAAGGCTAATATTTCTAAATAGTTGCTTACGCTACAAGCAAATTACAGGCTATGTTTTGTCCTTGAAAGCTGTCAAAGGATTTGGGAATAAATTATTTCTTTAAGTTGCGTGGTAACTGGTAGCTGCTGTCATTTACCCATCCACAAAAGGCTGGTTCACCCCTGTTATCATCCTCTCTATCAGGCTCAGGCAGTTTTAATCAAGCCTCTCTGTCTAATCAGCCCACAGTGACACTGATGAGGCTGAGGTGGAGAGCAGGTTAGTGTAAAGTGCCCACGCTAGCTGTAGTTAGCCTGGAGGGGCTGCATGCTACTGTAACATTGTGTGGGGGAAAATGGCAGTCAACAAGACAGACTGGCACGCTCAGATCTGCTCTCAACAACAATCAAGACATTCTCGATTGAATTAACATCATTTATCCATTATCCATTTTTTTACTGTAATTGACTCATGAATTACTATTTAGCAAATTCAAATTATGTGGAAGTTTACAGTGGTACACCAGCTCAAGTTCAGAATGAGTTAAAGAACAAGAGAGTGAAAGAGAGACAATAAAAGAGGCAGAAAAACAAATTAAACCTGTCATATAATCTTGAATGCACAGGCAGGTTTGCCACTATTAAAGGGTGGGGTTCTCTCGATGGAGGCACGATGGCGGACAAGCCAAGGGACGTAGGTGTTAAGTCTTTCTGAGAAGAATGAGCAGTTTGTCTGATAAACTAGGTGGAGCCGTTTTATTCCTTATTTGCATATTAAAATCAAACACGGGCACCATATGCTTTATGAAGCACCAGATGAACATAACACCCGAACACGTATGCCAGTCAGCCGCCATAACTGCTCCATATGCGCTCATGCACACACACACCGTATGAACACACACACACACACACACACATGCTAATCCATATCGCACGGGTATGAATGTGTCCATTCACTCTTACTCTCAGGGAAAAAAAAGGACACGCACTCCAACACCATCTCCAGCAGAAAGCTTTTATGCTAATAACGGTTATAGCCATGTGTGTTACTACGCTCCTGCAATTATGCATAATTCAACACAAAGAGAAGCGGCAGGATGGCACAGTGGACCTCGGTTTAGGTGGACGTACTGCATGTGCATGAATATAGTAGTGTGTGTGTGTGTGTGTGTGTGTGTGTGTGTGTGTGTGTGTGTGCCAGAGCAGAGTGACAATATCCACTCTCATTCTTAAAGGCTTTCAGTCCAAAGAACTTCAACAGCAAAGACACATATAGGACTCTTACATATGAGTCCTTGTTCGAGGATTTATAATCAAATAATTTTCTTGATTACATAAATTATGGGCATCCGTCTAAATTAGGAATATTAATGGAAGATTAGTAACATTTTGTTAAAGACAAAGTTATTCTAATAAGATTGTTGCTTTACTGAAACATAATTTTGTTAGACTGAATTGTAAGATCAAAATTTGGATATGGCCTCAATCCTTAGACTGAGACAGTCACATATAAATATATAAACAAATATTTATGGGTGTTTTTACTAATATTTTTGTGGTGCTGCATGAATGTGGACTGTTCATTTGTGTGTGTGATTGTCGTCCAGTCTGCTGCAGCTTTTCTCATTCAGACTGCCCACTGCTTTTTATTTGCTTAGGTATTGATTGAATGTGTTCCACCCACTGAAGTAATAGTTGCTGAAAGCATTTACAGCCATCGCTCAATTCATCCTGGCCCGTTCCACATGTCTTTGTTTCTTTGAGACAAATAAGTTATCGGTTCTTTCTTGAAGCACTTTATCGTTCAAATGAAATAAATGAAATTTGAATAGGTGGATTAATATCTTTTTGAGAGCAGCACAAAAAGTAAAGTGGTCGACTCCCTCGTGTGAATATTTTCCTTTTTATGGCGTGTTATGTGGAGACAGGACAGTGATCAGAGGATTCTTTTTTAATTGACATTTTTCAGATTTTTCATGTTATATATAGGGAGAGATAAATATATGGAATATATATTATATGATAGCAATAAAAGCTAAATATTCCAACCATTATTTCTGCCAAATTAAGTGTTCTGACATTTTGTATTTGTAGCTTTTCAATAATCCTGACAATTAAGACATCAGTTTGTAAAACAGATTACCTGTCTGTAATTTAATGATGCATATTTCT
This sequence comes from Epinephelus cyanopodus, assembly GCA_026686955.1. Taxonomy (NCBI): domain Eukaryota; kingdom Metazoa; phylum Chordata; class Actinopteri; order Perciformes; family Serranidae; genus Epinephelus; species Epinephelus cyanopodus. The sequence goes on from CM048920.1 coordinate 11,250,806, forward strand.
TTTAAGAGCAGCCCTTTTTCGTGCTTCTGAACTGTAACAACAGCTATTTTGTTTGCCGAGACTCACTTGGCAGACCAAAATAAATTCATTCCATTGATACTCAACCAAATTCCTTATGTGAAACTATCCTCCTTAGGAAGTAATTCCTGAGTCAAGTGTTGCTGCTGCTGCTGCTGTTTCCTCAGAGCTGCAACACTGAGCCCCAAGTCTGATTATAGACTCAGGGAAAAACAGTCAGGCATTTATCCAAGTCACTGATTATGTCATTTCAACAGGCTGCAAACACTCAGACGGGCTAGACAGCTCTGAGGGGAGAATTATGAAGCCGTAGTGGAATGGAGGCTGTATGAAAAGGAAATGAAAATGGAGTAGTGCTGTATGTGTGATTAAACTGCCTGCTCGCCTGCAAAAGGCCACGCTGCTGTAGCACAGGCCTGAGATTTGGCCGTAATGAAAATGTGAAGGTGGAGGGGTTTGAACCCCCTCAATGACGTGTACGAGCGCGCACACACACACACACACACACACACACACACGCACACACTGGCTTACACATACATTATACTGGGTATGTATGTGCTCAGTCTGAATGAGAGACTGCAGATGCAATTTGAGGCGTAAAGCAGTGAGGAATATTATTGTGTGGAATCAAAGAAAAGCGTCCTGAATTGAAAATAAAACATTCGGATTAATGTTTAGCGGGTAATTCATACAAACCGCAGAAAATCCCGGGATTGTTGTTGCCCTTAGAAACAGGCAGACAGGACCATGGCGGCTGCATAAATATTAAATTGCACCATTCAGATGCAGAGACAGCATCCCAGTCATCAAGCGTGGGAACAGGCGAAATGATTAGGGGATGAGGGGTCTGTGCCGTGGAGGGGGGTTGCGGTTAGTTGGTGGCTAGACGCTCCAGCTGCACTGACTTCCATTCAGAAACAGGTTAGGAGGGACCTCAAGGGTCAAGGTCAGGGGTGTGTGTGGGGGGGTATCGGTGTAGTGTAGAGTGGTGTGTGTGTGTGTGGTTCATCTGCCGTTCATCCCCGGCTGGCTGGCTGACTGTCTGTAAGCTGCCTCTGTGTTTGCTTATTTTATAAGCTGCTTCTTATTGCCTCGCTTCAGGGACAACTTGAGCTGAGAAGCAGGGGAACCCAACCCCCTTCAGTCAGCCTCTGGCCAGTCTCCAGCCGGCCCTGAGCCAAATCGAGCCAGAAATCAGTCCTGCAGCCCAGTCAACCCCCTGGTCAAACAACCCCCAGCCAAACACAGTCAAACCCAGTCAGACACTTTGACAGCCCCCCTGTCTGTCTCAGTCTGCTGCCTCCTGTAATTTAACATGTCGGCTCAGGGTTCATCGTATGTGCACGCTACAGTCAGAATCTATGTCATTCATTTATTGCCTGTACCTGTTTCGAACGCTTTGGTTTGATCCACGTGGAAATAATTTGAAATCATTTAAAATTCAGATTAAATTTGGGCTCTGATACAGTGTGCTGGATCGTAGGCTGGGCCATTTGCTAATTCCATATGTTGCCTTGCCATGTGTCACATTTTCTTGATGAAGCCGCCCATCAATAGCAATCCTCTTTATTGGTGAAATGCAGCCGGCCACTGTATCATTGCCATTTCATCAAATCATCTGAGAGGCGAGTGCGTGAGCTTGCGGCACCTCTTTGAAATAAACAGTGCAAGCCCTTTAAGAGGAGGGACTGCAGCACACGAGGAGAAAGAGGGGATGTGGTGGAAACGAGAGGACAGAGGAGGAGAGGAGAAAGGGGAGAGATGGAGAGCAGAGGCACAAGCTAACCCACCCTGCGGTAGCCTGCCTCCATTCTTCATCGGGGACTTATGCTTCATTAGACTGTCTGAAAGAAAGACCCGCTTTCCCTCATCACCTCAATAGACTAGTCCCCCTTCTCCTTCCATAGCCTGGAGGGTTCTCCTATAAAAACCCACCTCCCTTACCCCCCGTTTTCCTCCTCATTTCTGCCTCCGTCTTCTAATCGTCTCAACTCGCGCTGAAATCAAGCTTAGTAACAGCAGTTTTGTGAGCCCCTCTGGTCTGGTCTGCCAGCCCCCCTCGCCCCCCCTCCACCTCCTAGCATCCTCCGATCCCCACCAGCTCCCCTTCTCTGCTCATTCACTCACCTTGGTCAGACACACCACCCACCCACTGCTTAAATCCCTATCAGCATGTCAAGTAAATGTCTGCCCAGCTGGGGTTGACACACACACACACGCACACGCACACACACATGCTGAAATATAAATGCACTGCACACACAATCTTTTGCTTGCTTCTGGGGTTTAGCCTTCCTCCCTGCTGACCCTTTTCACCCGTGTTTTGCTCTCTTCCCCTTCTCGCCGCCTCTCTTTCCCCCTCTGCCTCTCCTCAGGCACTGATCTGACAGGATGGTTTGGCTAGCTGACTATATCTGCAAGAGGTTTATCACAGGGCTTCACCGGGCTCCACTGTTGCCTGCCTGTTTTTATTTTCAAAATTAAAGTGCTTTCTCCAAAAGCTGCTCCGCACCTAAGGCCATGCTCACCTTTACATCCCATCTATTTGATTAAAGGGTTACTGGAATCCTATCCTCTAAATTTGTTACAGTAAAAATCTGGTCCGTTTATCTCCTAATAAAATCTGGAGCCGAAATATCTGTGCTGTGTGTTACGAAATAAGGTCTCATATCTGCAGTATTTTGAAGTCACTCTACTACCAAATATCCTGGCAGGGTTTTTTCCCCCAGAGGGAAGCAAAGAAATTCACCCAGGAACATTCTTCAACTCTTCCACTTTTCCCTATGCTACATTTTTTATCACTAGATATCCTTGCGTTGTTTTACACTATCTACCTCAGTTATACCGTCATTTTTAACAAAACCAGCAGGATTGCATTGTGATTAAGATATTTATTATACGCAGAGATCAGATTTGCCTTTTGCAGAAAGAGCTTTGTGTTTGCGTCTCAAGAGTGTTTGCACGTTTGTCCACAATTGTGTTTATTTTAGCATCTCAGTTAAGTCCTTGTTCATCTAAATTGTCACAAACTTACTCTCGATCAAATCTCCTACCAGCCAGTGTCTCGTGGGCTGTGAAAATTATTTGTGTTTATTTTGCTCTCGTAGTGCTTTATTCTAGCCTCTGTATTATTCCCCAGCATGAGTCTGTGGTTCATATACACAGCTGATGTCATTAACATAAAGGGGGACAGGGAACACTGAGCTCCCAGCAGCTCCCCTGTTTCTGCTCAGAATAAAGTGACCGTTTTCAGTTTTACCCCCCCCCTCCCCTCCCCTCCCCTCCCCTCCGCAGCACATTTCAATCATTACTCTGATTTTTGGGGACAATGACGAGCACGCTGCATTCTCAGCAGTCGCCTCCGTCAACGTAGCACAATCTTTATGTAAATGTATTCAGATGCATTCTCAGCCCCGTAGACCATCATCTCTGCTGGGTGGTGGTGGAGGCTGTTCAGTCACATTTTCTCCCGTAGCTGGCTAGCAGGCTGAAAAACGTGCAACACGGCTGGTGGAGCACACTGCGAGGTGGACCCCTGCCAACGCGCCTCAGAAACCCCTATTAAACCCTATGTTTATATTGGGGCTGTGATTTACAAATGTGCGTTTTCTCGCCTTTAGGCATGTGCACCCCCTATGTCGGTCTGCTTTTTCATCAGGCGCGCAGCAGACAGCAATAGAATTGCGAGGACGGGGTCCTTGCTGCATGTGCACGGCGAGACGGGAAGGGGAGGGGAGCGAGAAGAGGAGGTGTGTGTGTGTGCATTTTCATCTTAGTGGGTGCTCTTCTCTGGAGCCCAGTGCTCTGCTCATATTGAGATATTTCCTGAGCGCGTTGACACAATTATGCGCGCACACATACACACACACACACACACACACACACACACACACACACACTGTTCCTTTGTGTTCAGCTGTGCTCCTCAGCTCTGGTTCATCTCTAATGTTCTGAACTTGACTCTCAGCAAGTTCATTGTTATTCATTTCATTGTCATCCCGAGCGCCCTGCGAGACTGACTAAGTCTCCAGCCCAGGTTTCCCAGGCAGGACTGTGTTTGTCACACACACACACACACACACACACACACACACACACACACACACACACACACACACAGGCCCACATAAACCTATTGTTTCAGCAGCAGGATGTCTGTAGTCCTCTGGGTAAACGTGTGTGCTGACTGTATCAGAGGACACAGTGAGACGGTGCAGTTTGTCAATGACCTGGTTCTGCTGCATCCGACTGCTGCAAAGTTCAGTTCTCAGGTGATTAGATGCAGTGAGAGCAGGTGTACAGAGTCGTCTGCATGGGATTATGTTGTCTCTCTTATGGTGAGGCATTGAGGGTGAATTTGGAATATTAGAGTCTGATTTTAGGTGTGACTGCTAATACATTCCATCTGTGTTAATTTCATGTCACATAAAACCAAATAAAAAAAAGATAGTCCTCACTTGAGCTTTTTTAGTGCTTGCTGTCATTACGTTTTCTTATCTCCCTTAAAAACAAAAAACAACCTTCTCAGCTTTCTTTTTCTCCTCCTATTCTGTTGCCCTTCACTGTCTCCTTTCTTTTTTCCTACTTTTTTTTTTTTTTACTTTCTCCGTCTGGCGCAAGAAAACCAGGGGCTGCAGTTTGCTTAGCTGAGTCCATAAAGAGGCGTTTTAAAAAGCTGTGTTAACAGACCAACAAAGCTTTAAATGTGCCCCCCTCTGTGAGGGGGTGGTTCCCATAGGGATGTAGCGTGGCGCTCCATTGGTAGGCCTCTATCCGGCCTCTCATTCAGCCCAACGCTCAGTCACGGCCACTTATGGTAGGAGGGAAAATCACACAATTCAGCCCAGGCCTGATCCAATGACATGTTTTTTTAATGAGGTGGCTCTATGTCTTTGTTTGGGCACCAAATTCAAGTCCAGACCTGAGCAAGTCCCGCTGAATAAGATGCAAGGCCATGGTCGTGCACGACTTACAAAAAAACGCACAAAGAGCTTGGCTTCTGTTGAGCCAGTGAATAGCACTCTGCTTTGCACTGTTCCTCACCAGAGCATCAGTGGTAGCAAGTATGTAGGCTTTGACAATCTATACAGAAGTTTCATTTGTTATTGCTATTGCCAGTGTTTGCACCATTTTATGCAGTGTCATCTGTATAAATCTTGTTAAAAATGTGGGGTGGAAAGTGTAAATGTGTCGAGGAGATAAGCTCAGAACTCTTGTTTGTTTTAAACAGAATAAAGTGACGGTCAAAAGAAGCGCCTGTTAGCCATTCCTAGCCCCTCCAGTTATTCTTTCCAGGGTCATACACTGAGAGATTTCTTTCTCTTTCATTTTCACCAGCCTGTGTCTTTTTCAGAAAAACGCCACACCATATATCACACATATATGTGCACGTGTCATACGGTGTGTGTACATCTGCGAGCGTGCCAGGCGCTCATTGGCTTGTATGTTCAGGGGTGAGGACTGTCATTAAACTGTCCGCCTGCATCACCAGACTCAACCATCACCCTGCCTGGCTGTCCATTCTGCTTCTCGCTGGGCCCTCGAACAACACACACACACACACACACACACACACACACACACACACACACACACACACTGATTCACTTGGCCATCAGCCAGGATTCACATACACAAAGCATACAGTATGTCTCCTCACACTCGACATACGTCTGATACAAGATTTGGAGGGTTGAAATTTATACTGATATTTTGATATTAAATCTATGGCTAGTTAATACCTGGAGCTAGCGTTTTTTTTAATTCTGTGCCAATAAATCACAGACAGTGTTCCCACATAGAAAATAGTCTTACAATGAGGCAGTATCTACTTGAAGCCTTTTGACGAGAATGTCAGCAATTCACCTTAAAAGTATTTTTTAGTTTTTCTGTTTTTTTTTTTTTTTTGTCCTTTAAATTGTACAATTTGACCCAGCATTTTACAAGAAAAATAATGGCCCCATTTTAATCTGCTTCAGTCATGAACTCAACCGGAGGATATTTGGGGCAGGCATCTATATGGGACAGGCTTTTAATTCCTTTCGCACAAAAGTCTTGCTCAGCAAAGATGAGAAATACTATCAAATTCTTTATTTAAACCAGTTTTTCCTGTATAAAAATTCAAATAACACATCAATAATGAATTATTCATTAGTCAAAACAAATAGACACACCTAGCTAATGAAGGGGACCTGGCATTTAATAGGTTTTAGGGTAGCTTCGGGTAACGTTTTTTTTTTTTCTTCTGTATTTTCCCTAAACTCATTTGGGGATCCTTCAGATTTTAATAGAGACCGCTTAGGCCCCGTTCACACAGAAAGCGTTTTATCAGCTGAAGGCAGCATTTTGTATTTGTTGTTAATGAGAATGAACCTTTTTGCTCGCTGTTTTTGCACCGCGACGCACCTTGCGTTTCTGTCCTCTAGGCGCCTGGCATTTTTCCCAGAGCTACTGAAGTCCTTGAGTTGAAAAATCTCAGAGTAGAAAAGCGCCCCATGTTATCTCCACTCTTTTCCCGTTGTCCAATCAAATGATTTGAGAGGCGGGGCCTTCTGTGGAGGAGAAACTTGTGGTTGCGGTTGCTGGATATCCAGAGCTACACACTTTACTCTGACTGTTCATTTTAGTAACTAGCTATAAGTAGGTAGATTTAGCTAGCCAAAATTAACAGTAGATGATTTCACGGGAAAGTTTGGTTAAGGCAGTGATTGGGTGGTTTCCCAGCAACGATAAACACCTAAAAAGGTGCAGCAAGCGTTTTTTTTTTTGTTTTTTTGCCAGTGACATTCAATTTTTTAAAAAAAAAAAAAAAAAAAAAGGGCAAAAAGCTTCCTGTGTGATCGGGGCCTTAAACTAACGATAGTTTCAGGGGTGGATTAGCAGTTAAGTAAGGCAAGGTTATCACTTTAGATAAAAATCTTTGTTAATTTTATTTACTGAATCACAGCAACAATAAACTGAATTAATTCAATGTATTACAATTAAATAACAAAAAGACAAAATTGAAGCCCAATCTCACCAAAGGCCAGTATTGAGCAAACACCACAACACACTATTCTGTCCCAGTGAATCTGCCTGCCTGGATGCTGAAGTACTCTCCCAGCCACTCATACAGCCAACCCGTCAGCCCGGCTACTTGTCTCTGATTTAGTCCGACTCTGTTCTTTGCTCACGTTCAAGGCTGTGGTAATGGGGGAATTAGTATGCAGAGAAGCAGACGGACGGCCCTGTGGATCTAATAGGTAGCCAGACTGGAGAAGAAGGCTGGAGTGGGGGGAAAGAGCATCTCTAGCAGAGAGGGAGTTAAGCATGGCCTCTCCCTCACTTCTCCTCCTCCTGTCCTCCCGCTCCCTTCCCTCTCCCCTTTATCGCCTCGTTCCCCATGCCCTGTCCCGAACCTTAATGGGACGTCAGACGGACAGCCTCGCCTGAATTGAGCAGGGAGAGCAGCCTCCACCCCCCTTGTTGTCTCTTAAAAAAAAGAGACTCCCCCATCCCCCCTACCTTCCCCCCATGCCCCTCTTGCGCTCACACAGCTAGAGCACCCATAGCTGCTCCCCTTGGTTCTCAGGGCTATTGAGGGGGTCCCAGACACCCTCCACTCTTCAGCCCTCAGCCTAACTCTGCATAAATTAGGCACGTCTCCCTGGTGTCTCGTCAGCCGGTTGGGGCACCCCTGGCCCCGGGTCTGCCGTCTCCCAATCTGCTGCTTCTTCTCCCCTCATGCTGTCACCTTCTGTCTCCACCTCCCCCATCTACTGTATCCCATCAGTCCTCCACTTATTCTGACCACACGGCCTCAAGCTAACAGAGCTCCTTTTTTTTCCACAGCTCATTTCCTTTTCTTGTGTTTATAATTTATCCCAAAATCACTATCGCTTCCTCTTCTCCTTTTTCATCAGTCCTTCACTTCCTCTGCTTCTTTTTTCCCCCTAAATCCCTTGACACACTCGCTCCCACCTCACCTGCTTTATATTCTCCACATTCTCTCTATCTATCTCTACTTTTCTTATCCTCCCAGCACTGTGTTACTCAGATCAACCAAGCACTCTCCTCTCCTCTCTTTCCTCTCCTCTCCTTTTCAGCCAGGATATTGTTTACATCTGTCTTGCTAATCACTGGCAGAGCCTCTCTAGACCTCACAGATGTTGCAATAATACAGGGGATTAGCAGGCTTAACACTGGGGCTTATTTGGGGAGTTTTCCCGATGGCCTGGCAGCGAAGCCCGTCAGCTCCTCTGAATTTGACCTTTTTTCTGTTTCACTCTGTGCTGAGATCCTGCAGTCCCGCTTCTCTTTGATTTGTGATTTTCTACAAGCGTCTGGCATGCTGATGCTGTTTTATCCAGATCGGTGCTCTGGGCTCTCACTTCCTGCAGCTACATCACGGCTTGGGTTAAATGCAATTACAGAGCTAAACTGCTTGACATATGACAGGGAGATTTAGCAACAAACAATGCTCTCTTTAAGCTGCCTTTTTCACCTGGTGCAAATTTGAAATCCCCGTAAAATCAGCTGTGTATATTCATACCTGTGACATTATAAAGATATATCAGCAATTACAGCTGCCTTGCTGATTCTGTCACTATTTCCGGGGTCTCTTTTATCCGTGTACCATTAGTAATACGATGTAGCCAGCTAGCACTGTGTTAGCTGCTTCCTCTGCTCACCATGGTGACGCTTGAACCTCCCCAGTCTCCTCTGCTCTCCTTTTTAACTCAGTGCTGAAAGATAATTAGATGGCCTCCCCAGACTCAGCATCTCTGCTGCTTCTCTCTGCGTCATGCAGCGCAACCGAGTCCTGTTTTATGACCAAGCAGATCCAGTGTCTGAGACAGTCAGTGTGTGTGTGTGTGTGTGTGTATGCGCGTGTGTTTGGGGTCAATGTATTTCTGTCTGGATCCTAATCCCAAAGGTGATATTAGTCTGGTAGGGGGCAGCCCATCCCCCCTCTGTGTGCGTGTGTTTGTGTGTATTTGTGCTGCAGGCGTTGGGGTCAGCCAGGAAGCCCAGACAGGCTCTACCTAGACCTTTGACCCATGACTGTCTGCTAGCTCAGGGGTCATGCACACCATTGATACAGACAGCTGATAGACGCACAAACAAACGCACATGCACACACATACATGCACAAACGCACAGCCCCCCCTTTCCCCCTGTAGTAAACATTAACAGTTTGGTGTGTCTGGAGAGATGATGACATGAACGGCGTCACCTCAGCCGGCTGTATGCAGAGTGAGCATGTGATTCAGGAACAGAGAGTGGGTCCACCTTTTTGAGTTACGCCTGTGTACTCCCTACATAACGTTTGATTTAATGTTGTTTATGGACTCCCAAAATTAGAGGAATATTACTGGACTGATTGCACAATGTAAGAAGCCTTCTTTTAACTAATCACTCCTTTTTTTATTTGCTTATGTCTTCACAGACGCAGCCAGTCAGGAACGCCGCCATGGAAATGAAAAGCAGCAACTGACCATTGGATCTTACTCCAACAACGCGCACACGCTGTCTGTAGCCATTTTCTCTGAGTATGTTTAGCCTGAGCCACATATGGAAAATGCCACCTCTCCACCTGCAGGAACAGTCAGTTAGACACACATCATTAGAGACTGATTATCAGTTGTCTAGTCTGCAGTCTTTGTGGATACGGACAGGTAAGTCGGAGCCGCTTCTTAAAGGTAAGTTTAAAAGGTTGAATCAATTTAAGAGCTGTCTGAAGTGTAAAATGGAGCTGCCGAGCAATATTTTTCAAAATTAGTTTCATTAGATATGAATTACTATATTTGAGACCAATTTTAGGTCGGAGATTGGATGAGACCCCAAGGGGTCCTTCTTTTCACTCAGTAATTTACATTCTGGTATTTGACTGGAAAATCGCTTGACAAGAGTTTGTCGCTGTTGAATTACTTTCCTCTTTTCTTCGGGACATTATGTACACATACATATTTATACAGTCTTTTTCATGGTGTAATGAACAAATTTATCGTAAAATGATTGCAGAGTCCCAAAAGTGTTGCCCTGATATGATATATATTTTTAATAAAGTTGAACGATTTGTGAAATGAACATTTGTCTTAGTTGTTTTTTTTCTCTTTCATTTGATTTTTTTGTTTCTATATGTTTCAGAAATGTTTGTATTGTTGCTCAGGTTATACAGTAGCTGAGGTAAAGGATACGTTTGGTGATATTTTTTTAGTGTTATCAAATCCCATGAAAAGACCAAAACGAACAATGAAGTGGCTTCAGACAAGAATTTCCTCTGTGTCCAAAGCTTGATATATCTTATTCCTCTGTGCTATAGGCCTCTATTCTTGTAAAAACAATAGTAAAAACACGTCAGTGAGACACATCATTGCAGTGGATGACATTTTTTTTCATCACAATGAACACGTGTTGTAGTTTAATTTCACATACTGTCATAGTGCTGTAAATCCTTAAAATACTCCAAATATGTATTAATTCACAGCAGAAAGTAGTCCCTAACAAAAACAGTTTTTACTCCTGTTTGAATGACGTTTGATAAAAACTACAGGATAAGTTTGGTGATATTCTATATTTTATTTTAGTGTCCACATATCCCATGAAAAGACCAACACCAACAATGAACTGGCTGCTACTAGGAAGAGTTTTGTATGTCCAAAGCTTGATCTATCTTACTCCTCTGTAAAGTAGACCTTCATTCTTGTAAAAAGAATGTTAAAAACACATCAGTGAGAGACGTCATTGCACTGGACAACATTTTTCTTCATCACAATGAACATGTGCACTGCAGTTTAATCCTACATACTGTCCTAGTGCTATAAATACATAAAATACTCCAAATATGTATTCATCCGCAGCTGAAAGTAGTCCCTGATAAATACAGTGTTTACTCCCGTTTGAATGATGTTTGATGAAAACTACAGTGCCCGGCTTTATTAGCAATTGTTTTTGCTTCTTCTTTTTTTTTTTTTTTTAAATAAAAGCTACGTGCTTGTGACCTGTCTTCAGCAGGAGCCAATGGACTCGGAGCTGAGGGCCACAGGCAGGGTAAAGGGTCATGAAATGGGAAATTTTCAAGACATATTTTAACAAATTTTTGCCTTTTTTTTTGACAATAACAAAAAAATATAGAATATTGCCAGCCACTGATGCTTAACGCGTATCATCTAAGATGTGGTTTGAAAAGCTCTGGGAGCCTGTTCACTTCGATTACTCTGATTATTCCAGCAGTGGCTGAAGGGTTGGAAGGGGAACAGTTAAACCTAGTGGCCTAAATCTGTGGTGTCAATTAGGTGCCTTTGTGTGTGAGCAGCAGGGGTGTTAAAGCGAGTTGCTGGAGCTGAAGGAAACTCTGAACAATGATACACATTCATAACCACACACACACACACACACACACACACACACACACACACACACACACACACACACACACACACACACATTGGTCCTATGTTTTATGGGGATCACACCTCCTTTTGTTTTCCCCCAACAGCCAGTAGAGGCGATGCCCCAGTGCCCCCAGTGTGCTCCACTGCTCTGGCTGAAATGGGCTCCCTGCTCCCCTCTGGCCCCCCGCTCTCGCCCAACAACACTGTCCCCTCACTCGCACAGGGTTCCCAAACCCCTCGGCCTCCCCCTGACTGGTCCTGACCTGAAATTAGGGCCAGGCAAGCCTCCATGGCCAGGCCAGCATAAAAGCCTGGTGTGTGCGTGTTTGCGTGTGTGCACCGCGGCCCTGAAAGAAAGTAGGAGATTATCCCATTCTGTGTGTCCAGTCACCAGTGCAGTATTGACCACGGTGGGCCACCCAGGGAGCGTCCAGCCAGCCGTGAGATGGCCTGATATACATGCTTACTGGCCATGCTAGATTCCCCCACTCTCACCGGGGAGAAGGCCAAACCCTACAGGGTGGACGCTTTCTAAAGACACTGGAGTCGGAGTGACCCACCCTCCACACACAGGGACACACACACACGCACATGCACAAACACACACTCGGCGAGGCCTGTGTACAGTGAAAGACATTGCCATCAGGTCGTTTTCTGTGTCCTGTGAGGCGAGGCGGAGGTCATTGGGAAGGTGGAAAACCTCTTTAATGGTGGGAATGATACCATAACACCTATAGATAGAGTTACGGATCATGTCACATACAGTCTGTATACAGTGTGCAGCTGTGACAGCGAGGCCTGCTCACTCCTGATGGTAAATGTGAAGACCAGCGTGAAACATTTGAGCTTGTGTTAAAAGAGAATTTAATCTCTCTCCCTCTTTTTTTTTTTACTCCATACACATCCACACACATTCTTTGTTTTAATTAATAATTTTAATCCATTCATTTTTCCTGTTTTTGTTGTTCAACACATAAAAACCAGGAACTAGAGCAAATAAAACACATTTATATTTAAGATTTAAGTGAATTTAACTTCAAGCTTTTACCTCACAAACATACAGATAAATTATCATCGCCATAGGTGTGGATTTTGGGAGGCACAGATCCCTCTCAATATTTAAAATGTGCATTTTTACCCTCAATGAAAACATGAAAGTAGCAGAAGACTTTTATTTCGACAAAATTAAAGACATTTACACCATGAATTGTTGCAGAAAATGAACAAATTGATGCATAAAAATTCACCAGAGTGCAGGAAAGTGTGTTTGCTGCTTGAAATTTTCCAGCAAAAGTCGCCCAAACCTCTCATTTCATACATTTTCCTTAATGCAGAGATGAAACCTAAGCCCTTGATAATGAACACAGCCTCTCAGAGTTTATTAAACTCTCCAACCTGTCCACTACACTTGTTTCTAACAGTTCCCTGAGTTGTTAAAGCAGCCCATTGTTGACCTTAACAAACCCTCAGGGGTCAGCTAATTGTCTTTTAATTGCTCGGCTGTTTGTTTGTGGATGGAAAGTCTCTAACATCCTGCTCCATTAACGACACAAAGGCCTCTAACAGCAGGACAGAGCTGCACAAAGCTCACTAAAACAAATAAGAGAATTCACAGGGAGGGGTGTTTGTCTTTTTTTACTGCGTGTAAACCGCACTTAAGGAGTTGTTGTGTCACTAAAGAGCAATAAAGATAATGTAATTTCATTTGTTCTCGTCGTGTTGATTAGCTTTACCTTGACAAGATAAACGTGGATTAAATCAACAGCAGCATTTAAAATGATCAGATTGATATGAACAAAATTAAAATCATTTTATTTCTGTGGTGTGAAGAGTAAAACATTTTCCAGCATTCTGCTGTAATAAATGTTGGCCTGTTTTTTAACAACCATTATTTTACACACACATTCTCTGATTGGTTACATTTGCTCTCGAGGCGAATCGCATAAACGGCACAGGAAGCAGGGGAGATTTAATTAATTAGAAAGAAGAGGAAACAAATAAGCAGAGCGCACTGAATGATTTTTTTTTTTAAACCATAATAAACAAATGTGATCGTTGGCCCTGATGAATAAAAACTGTTGTGTTCAAATTGCACTTTGGTCGTAGTAACACGCACCAGATTTCTGAAATTATGCAGCAATATTTCTAAATGTTCAAACACTGCACTGTACTCCAAAATACAGAACATTTCGATTTCCAAAATTGGGTTAATTAAATAGTACCTTAACACTCAGAGAGCAAACACCAGTGGAGTGTATTTACAGCCCTTACAGTTGATATGAGTTTCATAATGACATCATGTACACACAGTGCAAAAATATACAATTCAGATTAACAAGAATCCATTAAACCCTCCATTATGTAAAGCACCCATTTACATAACAGCCCAGTGCTAATTCTGTCCATTTATTTTATATTATACTTATTTATGTAATGCTGACTCACTCTGAATTCATCAATGCAATAAGCACAAACGGCTGATTACATGCAGGCAATAGTAACGAGCAAAACAACAGGAGCCTTTTTAATAAAACATGAAACGTGTGCACCCCACCTCAAACGAACACTATGATAAAAGGTGTATTATGTAAAATAAAAGAGCACAGAGGCAAAAAAAAAAAAATCTGCTTTTATTCTCCTAAAGGTGCGTCTGAAATGACTTGATGTATTTTTTCCCAGCTTCATTTAAATGCATTAGTATCCGAGGAATTTGAGTTCACAGAGTTCAGCTGTGGCCCACTGGTGTGCCATCCCAGCATGCACGCGTACAAAATTAAATTCTTATGTAAGCGTTCTAATTTCAGACCCCAATGACTGTTCTCACATTCACGTGTAATGAAAGGCTGGCTACGGATTCGTGTTGATGTGGCGTTAGAGCGCGGGGAGGCAAAGATTTCAGGGGGAGAAAAAGACTGTGATTAAACCTGCTGGTTCACAGATTTAGATTTTTGATTTTAGTGAATTTAAAATGTAGAAATATCTTGAAGTCCAAGGCTGTTTTAATGTGGAAGTTTCTCTCATGATCAAAAGTTGTGTGTATCCGTCTATCTGTGTGTGTGTGTGTGTGTGTGTGTGTGTGTGTGTGTGTGTGTGTGTGTGTGTGTGTGTGTGTGTGTGTGTGTGTGTGTGTGTGCGTGCGTGCAGGGGTCGTCCCTCTGGCTACCCTGAACTTGGTAGCCCCCCAGACGCCTCATAAAATCTGTAGGCTCAGCCCAGAGTGCACACAGAGGAGCAAGTTGAGGGTATAGGGGGTTTGCCAAAAGGGGGTTATAGAGGAGTCAGGACATGGATGGGTGGGGTCGAAGGGAATGGGAGAGTGGAGGATGGAGGGAGGAAAGGGAGGGGGGGGCTTTAAAAAGTCCGAGAACTTGGAGCCTAGTTTGTCATGCTAACTGCAGCGATGCCATTGAATGTGGACGCAGGGAGCAGAAGGTTCACAGGACCCCGGCCATTCTCATGCAAAGTCTGTCAGAGCCTTCTCCTCCGTCCGTCCACCCACCAGCCACCCATCCACCCATCCACCCCCGGCTTTTACTCCTGCAGGAGAAATACATACATGTTTATAAATGGGCACACACTCACTGAGGTCCTGGTGCCCCCTTTTCTTTATATGTGAAGTTGCATGGAGCCACATTAGAAATGAACCATGCACAAAAACATAAAACACACTCTTGAAATAGGATCGCTGAGGAAAGCAAGGAACATGTTAGATTTTAAATGTGAAGTAACACGAATAAAGACTCGGCCTTGGAAATGTGAAAGCGTTTTGATTCAGCAGCATGCAGACAATAGGAAGACTAGAAAAGGAAGGAGTCAGATGCGTGTACTTATATGTCATCATAATTAGTTAGCAGGAGAGAGGAATGCACCACAGCTCACATTAACACCCGCTTTAACTTCCTGTGACCTTGACACTACCTTGACAGGCGCTGGCATAAAATTGACCTCATTTCCAGACTGATTGTGAAAAATAATTTCGCACCTTCCGCGTGTTCCCGACAAACACAAATTTAAATTTCTATTTTTGCATCCCTATTAAATCCCCGCCTGATTCTTATTCCTGTTTGCTGCCAGTCTCCCTCGCTCACCTCTCATCTGTTTCACCTGATCCAGAGCTGGGTGAGGGGTGGTGCGGGTGTGGGGTGAGGGGTGGGGGGGGGAAGCTACATTTCATTTAGTGTTGAATCTGTTCAAATGCCAAGTGGTGAAAATGTCAGCTGCAGTACACGCACACACACCTATACATTTACTCTCTTTAAATGCAAACACTCCATGCAAATGAATGTGTTGCCCCCTCCGGGCTCGAAACAGTGAGGACAAGCACGTACTCTGTGTGTGTGTGTGTGTGTGTGTGTGTGTGTGTGTGTGTGTGTGAGTGTGTGGGTTTTTATGTGCTCAGATTTATGCGTGCTATAGTTTCACAACCAGGGATTGAAGGAGTCTCCATTTGTATGTGTGTATGTGTGTGAAAGTGTGTGTTTGTGCCCCCTCATCTGCACTTGGAGCAGCCGTTTGGAGCCTGTATTTGATTGAGTGAAGGCCAACGCAGCCTGAACACTCCCTCTAATGGAAGAGTGGAGCCCAGCAGCTCAGTAATGCACTGACCCCAGAGCTTTTACAACGCTGCCAGCCGATAAGTGGCAATATGCTGGATCTTATAAAATTAACAAGACTGAGCTATGGGGGAGAGGGAGCTCCGAGGTTGTGCGGTGGGAGAGGATGACGTTCCTATAGCACTTGTAAATATCAGCATGCATGCACGAGGGGGGATTATAGCTGTTCTCGACTGAGTTTTATAGTCACGGCTGCGTGATTTGCTATTTTTTTCACTCGTTTCTCTGCTTTTCTAAGGCGACTTTACGGGGGGAACGTTTACAGGCCCCGTTTACGTTTGATAAAATGCCTCTCAAGGCTTTTTAATGCTGCTGGATTTATGAAAGAAGCCGTGGAGCCAGGTGCTCCAGGAGCGAACACTGAGGTGGCCTTCAGAAGTGAAGGCAGCTGGATCCAAGCCAGTGTGGCTTTCGCAGGGCGCCACAGGGGTGTGAACATGTGTGTGTGTATGCATATGTTTACTATGCATCCCCTCCTCAGCCTCCTGTGGCGTGACGTCCACGGTGTAAGCTCAAAGTCAAACAGCACCTACGCCTGGTTATGCGTCTGTTGTGTTTCTCGGTAAAGAGGGCCTCGCCTGAGCAGAACGCAGCGTTTCAAAGAGCTGTGAAACACATGCAAAATGATATTACAGCCGCAGCGACTGTCTCACCGCATCCGAATCTGATTTAGTTGTGAGAAAGGCTTTATTCCTGTGTGCCTCCCAGCATAACCTCCTCACCTTTCTCACACAGGATCAGGCCGGGTGCGTGTGCGTGTGTGTGTGTGTGTGTGTGTGTGTGTGCGGGCAGGCTGTATTTGTGTGCATTTTTCGCCCGTATACTGTGCATTTGTGTGTGTGAGCAGCTATTGTCTGCCAGCGCTCCAGCAGGGGCTTCAAAGTGAATTATTCATGCGAGATTTGAATACATGCAAATGGTTCACTCCCTCTCCTGGCACAGATCCAGGTTACCTATGGCAACGGCGCCTTCAAGAAGCATCTTTCCACCCCTCCTCCTCCTCCTGCTTCTCTCAGGCACCCCCCCTCCGACCATGTTATCCACCCAGTGGTATTGTTTCGATTGTTGCAATACCAGGCTGGGTGGCTGCACACTGTGGGGTGGCAGGATATCCCATAATTCACAGTCAAGGTCACATAGGCAGGAAAGGATGGGAGATGGAGGGACGGAGGATGGACAGATGGAAAAGGAGGGCAGAGTGCCTCCATCCAGCTGCTCGGACGTGAAGTCCAGGAGACGACACTGGTGAAGAAAGGGACGCGGTTTCAGGTGGTGAATGATGCCGCCACCAGTGCGACGGACGGAGCGGGCACACACTCACCTCCTGCTCAGATGTAGTCACAGCTCATGCGCACTAACCAGTGCAGCAAAACAAGATGAGCGCGGAAAATATGATTACCTTTGAACGCAGCATACCATTACTCAATTGTGTTATTTATTTTCAATATATTTGAAACAGAGTGTCAGAAGTGAATGTAAAAAATAGGTCAAACTTTTGAAATTGTAAAGTGTAGAGTAAAATAAATTTAAAAATGTTGGTATTAAATTTGAGTTGTGTGTTTACCTCAGTCTTGTTTGACAGGAAGTGTGAAAATGAAAAATGTACATCTTGAATGTACAATAATAATGTATAAATAATAAATTTTTTCTTATGTATAATTGCCATACATTTTCGAGTGTTTCTTTTGACTGTGATGATTTTTAAGCCGATCACTTTGTAATAAATCCCACATAAATGACACAAAAATAAAATTATTGTTATTAATAAATGGGGAATGAGTTCTATTTTTTTTTTAATTCAATTGATTTAATTCTCTTTCAATTTCACAATCAACGTAATTTTGACATCAAACATCTGTGTATAAAACACACGTATAAAAACACAATACATAATTTATTATATATATTATTAATATGCAATGTTTCACTGTGCAATTAGCCTTTGCAGTGTTTTATATTATGGAACTCAATCGTTCTGTTTTTTAAAAAAAAAGATTCATAGAAAATATTAAACACACTAAACGCTACATTAAGACAAAATTTGCACACAGTGTTTAAATGAAATAAAACACACAAGAGTAAAATGAATATACCAGTATGACTCATCCCAGTAAGCGAGCAGAGGGCAGGTCAAGTTCAGGCCACGAGGCGATCAGAGCCTAACTAACCTCCATGATGCTCCAGGATGCAGAGAGAGGAAAAGCCACTCAATGCTGCCATCTACTGAAAGTGAAGAGGTAGAGGAGGGTCTCACACATGTGGGTCAGCGGCGAGGAATCAAATTAATACACTATATATGCTCAGTTGGTGATGTGTGACAGAGTCGACAGCCCTGTATGGAAAAAGCTGATTGATCAAATTTAGATTTGTGATACTGTTTAGGTTTTGACTCACTACACAAACCAGCGTGTTCCGACTAGAGAGCCTCCATCAGGGTGTGTCAGGGGAAACACACAGATGAAGGCTCTCTTATCCATGTATTAATAAAGGATTTTTAAACTACAGTCAGAGTGCCTTGGGTGTATTTTTGGATTGCCTGCCTGTACTATGGACTTTTACACTGAGTAAACTGGCCAGTTGTTGCTTTTTATCTTTAAAATCTTATGGCCTATGAGGGAAATAGGTGCAAAACACAGACACAACATGTCATTGATATCATGGTAGTGTAATTAAGGCCACATTTTTGTATGTAAATGACAAAAAAACAACAATATTTGTATCATTAAAAATTGACAATGTTTGTGTGGTGAGTGAAATTCAATTGTAAACCATATCATAAATCTAAATTTGGTCTATCCGCTTTTTCCATAAAGGGCTCAACACTGGAACACATTACCAACTGAAATTAAATTGATTTCAGATATGAAATCCTTCACAACAAAGGTCAAGCAAACCAGAGCTGTTCCCACTCTTAGCTCACTGTGCTCAACATTAAGTATTAGTTTAGTTGTATGGTAGCATGTGTTTCCTAGTGTATTGTGGTATATTTATTGTAGTATATGTATTTTATCAGTGGTGTAAGGTAGTTATGATTGTCCCCAGTGCACGCCATTAGACTGGCCTTATTGCAGTGGTTCCCAACTGGTGGGTCACGGTCCAAAGGTAGGTCATGGGCCCATTCTGAATGGACCACAAGTGACTCACAATTTACACTAATTTAAATTTAACGAGAGTTCTTTGAACACAGGCCTATTTCCAAGGTGGTAGTCACTCATTAAGGGCCCATTCTCCACCCAGCACATTGTTGGTGGTCACTCTCCCACCTCATGGCCTCCAGTGCAACCTCACTGCCTGCACTGTCTATATTTACGCCCCTGTATTTTATCGTGCCTTTTATGTTTATAGTGTGTGGTTTTATGTTTGAAACTGTATGTCTTAGACCACTTTACATGTAAAACATTGCATCGTCCCAATCAAATAAAATAATGCACAAAAAATCCCTATCTTTAGTCCAGGCAATCTCAAAAAAAGGGCCCAACCCTGAAGGAATTAAGAGCAAAGATAAATGTTTTAGTGAGACGGTTAATACTGGAGGGTCTATGTACACCTATCCAACATATGTGATGTTTTTTCTTATGTTTTGGGGGTGAATCTTTCCAAGAAAACACATTTTGAGACAGTGTTTTAATGTCTTACACCTGTATTTGGGGTACTACTATCCCGACACCCTTACACTCTGTGCCACAGGACTCATTTCTAAACTGGGTCTGTTCAATAAATCACTGTGAACACAACTATAATTAATAATAACAATATTAACAACACACAATAGAAGCACTCGCCACTCCGCATCCTCAGCTGTGGCAAAAGATTTCAGGTACGGTGTACCAGTCTGTGATTGGTGGCTGACCTCATGTAAGTAGTTCAAACAATATTTCACATTTATTTACATCTGCTATTCAATAAAACAATATTAACTGACAATAAAATACATTTAATAATCGTCACCAGTCTGTATCACAGGTCAGTCTGGCTCTGCTTATCCCACGGCCCCCTCCAGTGGACAGAAGGACTCATTGCTCACAGTTGTGGATGGACACTTTATTGAAGGTTCAGTTCAACTTGAAAGTGTAAACGTACATCTTTGGGAATACTGTATCTCTGAAATGCACATTAGTAGTGAAAGTATAATTGCTCCTTGTTCACATGAAACTTTTGACTTATGAGTTTAGTGCTGTGGCAGATTTCGATTTTTCAGGCGCCTCACACTCACGTCAAAGCAACGATGGTGTCTAGCTATGTGGGCACACCACCAAAAATCACATCTTAGTAATATGCACATATATGAAAATCTGTTAGATATATATATTTATTTCTCATATATTTGATTAGGCTCCACTTGTTCGGCATGTGAATACTATACGACACCTCGTCTGTGCTGGATGGACAGTGAAACTGTGCAGTCCTGCTGACATGATCACCCTCCTACAATCATTCGCTCCATTGATTTCAGTTCAACCTACAGTGGCAAAATCATTAGATTGAAATTTGAGACAAAACATAATCATTACAAATGATACCCCAACACGATAAGGGTATTGAAATGATCCAAAAACAAACAAAAAAAGCAAAGCAATGTGGTTAAAACAAAAATAAAAATTCTCTCAAATTAAAAGCAATAAAACTCATTAAAAGCAAACACAAGAGTTAACACAAGAACCATTTGAAAGAGCATGTAGGTCTGATAAAGTGCGAGCGTTATCTTATTTACACAGCACAAAGTGTTCCATATCATCATCATCACAATCACTCTAAACGCCCTGACGGCAACATGATTTGAGAACTACACCATGACTGTGTGAACAAATGTTTAAAGACACTTCTCGAGACAAGTCTCCTCTCTGTCAGTGAATCCTGACTGTGCGTTTTGCAAAGTGTGTTTCAGATCTGTCCACTCATCCCCTCCTCTGGCATCCTGTGTGAAGGGAACAGATGTGTGCAGCAGGACGGCCCTGCGCCGACCGACTGCAGACAGATATTATTGCCGTGTGAAAGAGTTCGCCGCCTCCCTCACGTCAGTCTGTGCTTTACGTTGTCGCCCCGTCACTCCCAAATGACTCAGTGAGCAAAGTAGCCCATCTGATGCAGTTTGATCAGGAGGTTTTGCGTGATGTCAAACGTGCTGAGGCTGATCCCCACGGCGATGGGCCCTTTGACCCAGTTCATGCTCAGACCTTTGTAAAGTCCACGTACGACTCCCTCCTGCGTTACGATGTCCCGCATGGTCCCCAGAGTTGTATGGTACGATGAGCCGGTGACGCCGGCTGTCTGCATGCGCCGACGCACCACGTCCAGAGGGTATGAGGCAGATTGTCCGATCAGGCCAGCGCAGGCACCGAAAGCCAAGCGCTCGTAGGGGTACGGCTGGGATCGCTTCGTTTTTTCTGGAGTGAGAAAAACACAGAGAAAAAAAGAGCTCAACATCTGAATGACACGTTTATTTATTTAGCTAAATATCTAAATTGTCACTTTACAAGGGGCTGTCCTGTTGAGTCATAACGTATACCAGAGTGCATCTCTCCTCTCGCACACTCTGCACAGCTCGGCCCAGCAACACTGAGAGAGACATCTCAAATGTGGCCTTGCGCTGCAGCTGAAAACATGTTGCCCATTTTTGTAGAAAATCTAGAGATACATATAGTGTATCGCCATTCAGCCTGAAAATACCGAGATATACATTTTTGTCCATATCGTCCAGCCCTAATTCAAAGCTTCAACAGGATGCAACAGGACCACCTGAACCTGACCACACTTTAGTAGGACTGAGCGCAGCTGCGTGTGAGTGAGAAGAAAGAAAAGGTGGAACGTGGACTATTGCACACAATGTTTCTGTAACTTATTTGTAACTCGAAACACCGAGTTGTCTCGTTTGTCTCAGCTGATCCTTTTCCTTGTTGGCCAGCTTATTTAACTGCTTACAGGGTCAATACCTCCTACTAATGTCCTCCACCAGTTCATTGGTGAAAAAACAAAACAGAACATTTAAATACTGATTAAGATGTTGATAACCATGGCAACAACTCAAGCTGCAAAGCATTTGGGTGAGTCCTACACTTAACTGAACTGACTAAAGACCTTAAAAGGAGGAGAAAAGTGATGCGTACCTGCGTGAAGCTTCTTGAGGGTTTCATAAGTGAAGAACGTGATCCCTGCGTACGGGATGATGCCCATGATAGTCGGAGTGAAGCCTCTGTAAAGGGTCCTCACACCTTCCTCTTGGGAGATGCGCACAAAGACGTGCATGATATTGCTGTACCTGTTCCGAGACAAAGCATCAGGCAGGACATTATTAACATGTTCTTACGACACCTCTGTCTAAATAAGAATGATGGTTTAAAAATTAGTATTTTGATAGATTAGATAGGTAACGTGACACAGAGAAGATCACATTTCTGATAACTACATAACTGCGTGACTCATAAGTGTTCAGACAAGCTTAATATTTGAATTGCATTTATCCATTGCATCATAAATAAATGAATTTTCTTTAAAACTAATTTGACAGCCTACAGTTAACAGGCACTTGTGGCAGAGCTGTTTTTCAGGCTGTGACATTCAGGCGTCGATGTAGCTGTGTGCTCAGTCACATGCCGTAATTCTTTCCTTGCTTTTGATGACAAAGTCTGCTCTGCACACTCTCAAACAGTGATAAACATTTAGGCCGGGGTGCCCTCTAGCTCACCGAGTGGAGTGTGCACCCCATGTAGGCTGAGACCTTAGCAACAGCCCGGGTTTGATTCCAACCTGCGGCCCTTTGCTGTGTGTCTCAACCATTCTTGCTCCCCTGTTTTCTGTCACTCTCCAGCTGTTCTATAAAAGGCAAAAAGCCCTTAAAATAATCTTTAAAGAAAACATTTTGCTTGTCTGCTCCAAACGCCACGAAAAACCTTCTGCTATTTATAGAAATTCTTAATCTTCTATTTTAGAAAACACAATACGGGCAATAGTCTGGAAACACAAATATTTTTCCGTACTTTTTTACATGCTTATCCAGACCAAGAAAGCACTATAATCAAACTCTGTGCTTTTCTTTTCTGTGTAGGAACTCTGTGTGGTGGCAGCACAACAATGGGATTAATATGCACAAGGGATAATCTGTACAGACAGAGGGAGCCCTCTGTGCACAGGTACACAGCGAACACACAAACAGCAGCTGAGTGCTTACATTTCTCTGGCTGTGACTGCCATCCTGGCTCGCACCATGTCCAGAGGGTAGGTAAGCATAGCAGCAGTGGTGCCGGCCAGAGAGCCGGCCAGGAAGCGTGGGAAAGGAGGCAGAGCTCTGAAACAAACAACACAATAATCATCTGTAGTAAACAACAACCATAAAAATAGAATTAACAATACGAAAAAAAAATGTTCTTGCGGATACAATAAAGAAGGCAAAAGAGTCAACAGCCGTGCTAAAGTCTGTGTGAGGCTGAACTTTGGCACAGTGGTGCTTTGATTCACATGTTGACGTCACCATAACATGAAGGTGAGCTGCTCTGTGAGGGTGTAATGGCCACAGCCTCATAAATTACTCATACTTGTCCTTGCAATTATGTTTTTATATGCCCAGATTAATAGCAATCATTACTGCTGAAAGACAACCGCTCTACTCACTTGCCCTGGTAGCCGTAGTAGCTCCCCAGTAGATGTTTGTACTGGTCATGTGAGCAGAACTGGATAGCAGCGTAGGGCATGACCCTCATCATGGTGGCAGAGTTGCCCCTCCACAGACTGAGCACCCCATCCTTCATGTAAGTGCAGTAGATGAGTCTGAAGGCCTCCTGCAGGGGGGAGCGGATGTATGTTGGGTTAGGAGCAGAGACAGATAACCTCCATGTTCTTCGCGTGTAATAATCTAACGTGATAATCTTAATGTGGTCAAGGTGCACAGTCACGTGGGGCTTTTATGACTGAGTGTGTATGTTAGCGCCCGAGCAAAACAACACAGTCCATAATATAAGCACAGCAGAAACGTCAGAAAGGTCGGACCACCGTGTTTGACATATATCTTTAAACATTACAGTCATGACTGAAAGTGACAAAAGTACAGAAGCGTATTGCATTCACTTGACAAATAAAAAAACCTTTTCTGAGTATTTTTTTCTGTTTTTCGGAGTAATTTATTTATTTTTCTGTTTTTCGGAGTAACTTTTTCCCTGTTTTTCGTGGTATTTTTTTCTGTTTTTCGTGGTATTTTTTTCTGTTGTTTTTTTTGTGAATTTTTTTTTCTGTTTTTTGTGGTAATTTTTTTTTTCCTGAACGAGGAGATGAGATACTTCAAAATCTTGCGAGAAGTTCCCACCTGGCACCTGCAAGTGACCCCTGCATCCACGGTGACTCCTGCTCATTGGATGTATTTTGCATCCGTGCTCCTGCTCCTAGACAATTTCAACTACGGGATCAATAAGGGTAAGGCACATAATTAGTTGCACTCAGAGTATAATAATCTAGCTACGTTTTCGGCTGTATCCTTCTAGTGTAGGCCTATCGCTCAATGTAACAGGTTAGGTTAGTACGTGTATGGGCATGATTTTACAACCTGTTACTAACCTAACCTGTTACATTGAGCGATAGGCCGACACTAGAAGGACGCAGTCGAAAACATAGCTAGATTATTATACCCTGTGTGTAACTAATTACGTGCCTTACCCTTATTGATCTCGTGGTGCCAGGTGGGAGCTTCTTGCGAGATTTTGAAGTATCTCATCTCCTCGTTCAGGAAAAATAAATACCGCAAAAAACAGAAATAAATTACTGCAAAAAAACAGAAGAAGAAAAAATACCCTGAAAAACAGAAAAAAATACCGCGAACAACAGAAGAAAAATTACTCAGAAAAACAGAAAATTTCGCATAACATTGCAGGAAGATAACCATTCATTAAATAATTGTTTTCACACAGTCGACAGTGGCAGCTTGTGTAACACTCATATTACATTGTAGTGTTCCACTTTTTAATACACTGTAAAGTTATGAAATAGAGACAGTACAGTGTTTGACTCTGACTGTACCAGTTGAGTAACCCAGCTGAGGTACTGAGACGCCACTTGGGCAAACCACATGCAGAACTACAGTACACCATGATACTAAAACTAATAGTAAAAATAGTGGCAATTCGTTAAGTTTTATGCCTCTTGTAGCATCGCCCATTTATAATTTTTTATCAATATATAGAGTCTCCCGGAAATGAGTCCTAAACCCAGAACTGAGTTAGCATTTTAGCACTCACGGTTGCCTCGTCTTGACGTCAGTGGGTTTTTTGAATGTTTTTTTGGTAAAATGCCTGAAATACGGTCTGTGGTTAACACAAGATTAAGAGACAATAAATATGTCAGTAAATTCCCCACTCATGAACTCTGTAGCTTCTAGTGTCTTAAAAAGGCAGTTGCTAACAAGTGGCTAAATGAGACTACAGAATGTCATCACACCGAGTCATGACGAACACGGCTTTACAGCCTCTTTATGGTGGTGACGTTAGGTCTTGTACTGTGTGTAGTTAATTTATAGCCTGACATTAGCTTTTGACTTCTGCCGATTGCATTTAGGCTTCAATAATCATGAAATTGGTGTTCATTGGTGAGGATTATCTTACTGAACAAAATGAGTGAGTATCATAAACGTTTGTTTGCAGTGTTTGTTCAGTGTGATGATGTTCTGTGGTCCCATTTAGCCACTTGCTAGCAACCATCTTTTTTAAGACACATAAAAGCTTCTGCTGTGAAGGTCTCTTTATCTTAATTCAGGCACCTCACCAAAAACCCAAACAAAATAAACCCGCTGACTTCAAGTCGAGGGAACCTGGAGTGCTAAAATGCTAACTCATTTCTGAATTTTAGGACTCAAACCTGCACCACTCTCTACTGGGGAGATATGTAACCACCAGTATTATTGCTGCCAGTGTAGCCACATATTAAATATAAATCTGGATTAATCAATGATTGATTTGCTGTAAAGACAGAAACCTGAACTCACCTTAGCTGAGAATCTTTTTGAAGACACTGTGAAACAGCAAAAACAGAGTGAAGGGTTAAACAACTCTCCTGTGTTCAGGCTAAACATCTACTAAGAGGATTATCAATTAGTTAAGAGCAGTTACATCAGTCAGTGAAAACTCTGGTGCAAACAGAAAAACAGTAGTTGCATTATCGGTGGAGAGAAACACTCAGAACAGCAGCGTCACACAGCAGCTGTTTCATAGAGTCTATATTTAGAAAAAAGAAGTCTGTGTGTGGAGTGTTGTTCTTGCCTTGGAAAATGATCTTGGTCCGATCCAGAGGTGCGATGACGTTTTGGCTACAGCTCCAGCAAACGCCCCACATAGCAGGGAGTCCAGCGCCGTGCATCTGGGCCTCAGGTCCTGTTTGGACACACAGACATGTTACATGCACTGCTGCGGACATGTTGTCACATTACACTGACACACAAGCTGAACAGTGATCCATAACATAACTTCACTGCCCTGGATACTTTTTTTTTTACTGTGGACAAAGAAAGTAGGTTTAATCAATGATCAATCCTTATATGGCTGTTTGATCTCCACAAATATGTAACAGCGATGTCATTTGCTTATCAGCACAAACACTCCCGTGTCTACCTCACAGCACAGAAGAGCCAAAACATGCACGTGGATTAGAGTCAGAGTGAGTCAACTGTTGTGACAGAATCACAAGAGATAACGCTCGGCTGGAGCAGAGCTGTTTGTGTACGTATATACGTGCGTGTGTGAACATTCATTCAGCAGGATGGGACAGTTGGACCCAATAAACAACCCAACGAACTGATAAGAGCATTTGACAGGAACAACAAACATATTTCACAACTTAAACCAGAACAGGGAAGACATAGTTTCATTTACATACATGATTTACAGAAGTGACCAACCTAAGGTCTGCAACAATGTGCTGCCTTTTTTTATTGGCTGATGACACGTCTGTTATCTTCACATGAAAATTTCTGCACACTCATTTGAGAAGCAAATGAAGTAGCTATAATCTTAACGACATTTTGTAACAAAGCTAAAAAATGTAACAAAGATAAAGCCAAAATTTTCATAGACAGCATTGAAATATCCTCACATTAAATTTCTAGGGGTCATAGTAGATGAAAAACTAACTTGGAAATACCATATTGCCCTTGTCTGTAAAAAGAATATGACATCAGTTGGTATCTTAAGTAGAGTTAATTCATTGGTTGATCATTCCTGTATTTTATAGTAATATACCCTCATATTATTTACTGTAATACTGCGTGGGGCTGCCACATGTCCCATTTATCTCAATATGATTTTTCTAATACAAAAGAAACTTGACTAGCTTTGCCTCTCTTGAGAAAGTCAACTTTTTCTTGGGGTTTTCATGGTTAATCAAACAGTGGCAGTGGTATAAAAGTAAGCACAGAATTTCTGATACAAAAATATATAAAACATTCAACAAGTCAAAAAAAAAAGTTTGCAAAATATAATATTTGTAGATAAAATGTATAGTTCTTTTTATTGTTCTATTTAAAACAATAAAAAATAAAAATAAATTAAAAAAATAAAATTAAAAAAAAATAAAATTGAATTTTAAAAAATAAAATAAAATAATTTAAATTTAAATTTAAATTTAAATAAGATAAAATAAAATACATTTTAAAACAGGCAGGAGGCTGGTAGGATTTAGATTGACCATGTTTTGTGTCATTTAAACTGGGCTAGTTAGCGAAAGAAACTTTTAGCATTTTGTTTATGTTAACATATATCAGACATGTGTATTCCTGTAACAATATGGACATCTCACTCATGACTTGCCAGAACTTTTTTATGTCTTCCTCAAACATTCACTCATATTCCACAAAACACTCTAAAGACCATTATCTTCCAAACTGTCAGACTTCTCTTAATCGATATTCACTAAAATACAGACGACTGCTCTTTGAACAACATTCTTCCTTCTCGACAATCATCATCTACATTATCACTATCCAAAAAAACGTGATAGTGATCGTGATTTATTTGTGGGGTTTTGTTGTTGTAAATTGTACATCTTTAACAATTTTGTATTATTTCTTAGTCTGAATCTCTTATTCAGTTCTGCAATCTTTGTCTTTATGTTTTTCTTTTAATGCACGATTGTAGTTATAAATAGGGGAGGCTTCTAACCTCTCCTGCACAATGTTTTTACTTTTAATTTATTTTCCCTGTATTTTCCGCACCTGTATGTGCAAATAAACTAAACCAAACATACACATGTAAGCACTGACCTCTTTTCAGCTGCTGCTAACAATATTTCCTGCTCATGTTGCAATGTTGTTCTATATAGAAATATGTCACTACTGCTTGTAGTGCTTTTAAAAAAACTGTATGTCCCTTTATTTTGCATCAGTTTTGCCTCACGTTTTAACACTGAATCACATTTAATGATCCTTACATTCTTGTGTTAAAAGCATTTCTTGTTGATGTGTTCAAGGTCTTTTAAGCTGCTTGCCTGTAAACTGAAATTAGATTTTAACTATTAAATCTTACCATACAATCATTAACTTATCTAACTGCCTACACATACTGGCTGCCAACTGTGCTGTGTGTCCTCAAATGAAAATGTGCACTGATTATATCTAAAAAAGAATCTGATATTGAGTTTAATTAAGAATAAAGAGTAAGTAAATATCACCTTGTATACAGACAAACTAACCCTGTGCTACCACAGTAAACATCTGCCATGAGACTCCTCATTCAACACTACCTGCTGTGCAGTGTTGCTTTGTAAACTAAGGCCAGCTTTAGATTAGCAGGAACCTCCCTGCTAATTCGAGCAATGTACTGGTGCAGGCATGTCCTTAGAAAGTATGTGTAGTACCAGGAAGGAACACAACACTGGCTCGATTACACCATGTGGAGCCAGAGAGTCACACAGCGTGCGTTGTTTTTTTGTTTCACAAACAGTGTTTTTTAAAAGGCATTTAAGTTATTTTTAAATGCAATGTCAGGCTGCAGGCTGCCTGGGAGTGTAACTGGCACAGAGCTGACAAGCAGGTTTATATTACTCAGTGGTGCATGACCTGATTTCAACACAATTCTCAACTGAAGCTCTTTAAAACAAGGCCAAGATAGTCCAGATATCATTTGCGCTCAAGCACAACATGTGAATGAGAAACTCACCTGTTCCTGGCTGGGTTGTGGCAGAGCCAGCACAGTGTCCTGGGCCACTGGCAGAGGGCTCTGGTGGCTGTTCACACGGTGGGCCATGTGTGTGCCCTTCACGGATTACCAAGGCTGCTAGACGCTCAGTCAGTCACTCATTCAGGGAAACACACTGGAGAGGAGAATATATATAATGACGAGAACAGCCAGGAGTAATAACAACACACGCTTCCTTTACCACAACAACAGCCTGCTGTGTCGCACTACCTCAGTGAGGACGTGATAACCCGCATTCACACACACACACACACACACACAGCCTGGCTTGTAAACAGGGGTGTTGCATTACAAAAGCTCCACTGTTCAATCAGTCACTTTCCAGCACAGAAACATAAACAGTTTGCCTCTATCACTCAGTAATGTGGCGCATGTGTGATCCCCTCAAACTAATGTGTGCAGATAATAAGGCCACATTAAAGGCCACACCTCAAGAAAACTGCGAATCCAAATTATAAAAGAATAACCAGGCCCGTGCATCGTCACTGCAGTCAAATCTAGAAGCTCAGTGACGATTAAATGTTTACTTACCTTTGTATTGAAAAGCACTCCGTGTTTACAAGTCTGCGCTGCGTGGTGTCGGTTACCAGTCTGCTGCCCTGCAGATTCTTGCACACATTTCTTGTTTGCTCGCTGGAGGCTGGTCTCTCTCAGTTTTAACTTGCAGCTCGCTGCGAGGTGTCTGCGCGTCTCTCTTGTCGTGTTGTTGACCGTCCCTGGAGCTGATGGTGAGGGACAGGTGTCCGGCTGCAGCACACTGGACTCTATTTATAGGCGACGGCTGCGAGGGAATTCTGTCGCTGCCTGGTGCTGCGCACAAGATTATTTGGGCTTTTCAAGGTCTTATAGAAACTGGGGCAGCACGTATGCCAGTATTTTGGACTACACTACCCATGAGCGAGTCCCGTTATTCGGATGAAATCTCGCGAGTTTATGTACAACATTGGGTTGCCAGTTTTGCTGTATGTCAAACTGTATTCAGTGCTGCTGTAATGACTAACCTAAAACTTAAATTAATATCTATCTGTTAAATCACTGAAATCAACAGACCTATATTAAGGACAGGGTTTTAATTCCTTTCACACTTAACTGTTGCCAAGCAAAGATCAGGAAATACAATCAAATTGTTAATTTAAACCAGTATAAATAATACTTTTTGAAAAATAAGGCTTCAGATAACACATTAATTCTAAATAATTCATTTGATCTAGCTCCGACAGACAGCACATCAGAGAGAGTGAGTTATCGTACGCAGCCACACCAACTGTAACTGTCTGAGAGACATTTTTTATTGAAATTTAATTGAAATGCTTTTCATATTTTCTGTTATAATTTATTTAATATTTAAACTCACTGTTGCTAAAAACTGATTGAAATGTAAGAAATAGGTAGTTAAAAAGGTAACTCCGATTTAAAAATAATTTAATATATGCCACATTTAAAGATATTGTTCAGTTAAAGAAAAAATGTATTGTTCTTTATGTAAGTTTATTTTTATCTAGACTAATAGGTCAAATGACCAGAGTCACACCTGTTGCATTATGTGCTGAGGCAGTACAGGGCAGAGAGCGCCACCATGGCTACAGAGCAGAGAGCCAACAAGGTTGCAAAAAGGAAGTACATACGCCCCCAAAATAATAATATTCTGCCTGGTCCAAGAGGTGCACATGTTGTCACGGTGTCTGCAGAGGACTGAGGGATGGAAATAAAATTTAAAAGGCCATCTGTATGATGCATGATCATTATTTCTTGGACCGATGTAGTTACACAAACACAACACCACTTTACTTTTACTGACAACTTTAATTTTTATGAAAAACCCTTTTGATTGTTTTCATCTGAGGACCCTTACAGACTAAAGGAACATAAATAACTTACAGGGTAATTGAGAAACTGTGAGGCAGACAACAATAATCAAAATAATATATATATAAAAAATCTATCTATCTATCTATCTATCTATCTATCTATCTATCTATTTATCTATCTATCTATCTACTTTAAATCTTTAAGAAATATGTTTGATGTTGATATTATGGGTGACTCATAGTTTTCCATATGGTTAACTGAAACTCAGCATATGTTGGGTATATATATGTTTATTGGTTGTATATACATGCGTCCATTCTTTAAGATTCGGGGGGTTGGATGTCATTGACCACTCGCAGACAACAGCACTAGTATTTTTTTTTAACTATAAAGCAATATTGGGCAAACTTCCAGCCAACCTCTGCCCCCTTCTGTGTGTCAGCTCTGATAGTTACCAGCTATGGTCCTCCAAGTGCCCCGGGTTTTAACAGATCTGGGGAAAACTGCATTTCGCTACTATGCACCATGGACATGGAACAATCTTCAAAAAGATCTAAAATTGCAAAAATTACAGATTAGTTTACAAAATTAAATTACATTTTAATCCATTGATGTATTTAAGGGAATCATAAAGAATGTGGTGATAAAGACGTGTTTGTTTTTCACGAGAGGCCACTTTGTTTGAATAGTTGTTTTATTGTGGATTTCTGTATTACATGGTGTATTTGTTGCATTTCAATGTGATTTGATCGGCAGCTACACTGTGCAGTGTTTCTTTTTTTAAGAGAATATCAATAATATAATAATAATATGTTTTGCAATATCAGTATTCACTAAACCGTGCCATATTCATACTTCATACATGCAATTATGTAAATTCAACCATTTAGTCTTTCTATTTTTCTTTTTTTTAAACTCATATGCAATATCAGTATATACCAAAGTGTGCAATATCTATACTTCCTACATGCAATAGTTTAAAACAAAGAAGCCATTCAGCCTATTTGTCATATTTTGCTGTTTTATTGTATACTTACTGTATTGTTCTGTGTTTTTATACTGATGCATATTTGTTATATTGATTTGTATTTTTATTTTTTACTGATACTGATGAGTCCCGGCTGTGGGGTTAATAAAGAACTATGTTATCTTTTCCCTTATTTTGACTGACACACAGGGAAGTTAAAACATTTATTTTTATCTATGAAACATGCGCAAGTAATATATATCATGTAAAACAAAACAGAAAAATTATTCAAAGCCCCAGTGTATCAAAAAACAGCTGAGGTTCATCTGCACAGTCTTTTTCCACAAATGACTTTTAATGTAAATTATTATAAGTGGTACAGTCTTTTATTAAACAGCGTAACAACTATCAGTCATCATACATAACTAAATGTTTTACTAAAAGAAGAAGAACAAACAAAAGGGGTGAATTGGGGGGTTTATACGCTCTGGTTGGGGGATCTCTATGACCGCACCTGGCAACCCGGGAGTCTGGCCATAGCGCTGAAAAACTTGTTGTTGTCGGGGAAAATGGCGTCAAACGTAGAGGCCCCGGAGCGCTGGTACCTCGCCCTTCTCGGCTTTGCGGAACATTTCCGAACCTCCAGTCCGCCTAAAATCCGGCTCTGTGTGCACTGTCTCCAGGCGGTGTTTCAGTTTAAGCCTCCGCAGAGGATCGAGGCCCGGACGCATCTTCAGCTGGGCTCGGTCCTCTACCACCACACCAAGAACAGCGAGCTGGCCCGCAGCCACCTGGAGAAAGCGGTGAGGGACGCTCGGTTCAGGAAAGAGCGGGGATGCGGCGGAGAAGGGGACGGGAGTAGGCCGCGGGCAGCGAAAACTGGGAACAGCGGAAATATTTGAATAGCTATCCATTCAGGGACGTTATATTAGTGAAAAAGTTTATAATAAGAGATGTATTAGCTTTTTATTAACATAAAATATCCGTCACAAGTCGTTCCACTGTGGTTCTTTCTCTGTTGTTAGCTAAATAAGCCGCTGTACGGGATTAATATTGGTTCATAAAGATTGCAAACGCCGACAGTCTGACGCCGCTTACATCTTGTGCCTCTTGTTTTGCAGTGGTTTATATCTCAACAAGTCCCTCAGTTTGAAGATGTCAAATTTGAAGCTGCCAGCATCTTGTCAGAGCTCTTTTGCCAACAGGTAAGATTGTTTTCAGCCACATTTGAAGTAATCAGAATTGTGAGGTGTTAATAACATTAGGCTTCTCACCCCTAGTGAATTTGACAAGGAAGCTGTTCATGCATTTGTGTCACTGATTATTGACTATTGATCCTTTTTAAATCAATTTTCAGAATTTGGTGGACTCTGCAAAACCTCTCCTGCGCAAAGCCATTCAGATTTCACAACAAACACCATACTGGCACTGCAGATTGTTGTTCCAGTTGGCGGTATGTATTGCTGCAGGAGTCTGAATAGAGGTGACATTGTTGCACTCACACAAAGTCATTTACATGTGCAGGTCCAACTGTGTCAGAGGGGGAATGTGAATGCGGTTTGCTCACACTTGCACTTTTAATTTAATTTTGCAATAACCAAAACTGTGTTTCCAAACAGCAAAGAGTCTCCAGCAATGACACAAATAATTTTTTCCCTTCAAACTTTATTAGAACAATTTTGTGGCATTGACATGTCAGTTACAACAGCACAATAAAAAAAAAACAAGTGGTTGCAAAATAATAACGGTTAATGAAACAAAATTTGTTTGGGTAAATGCACATTTTTACAGCTGAAGGATTCGTGTATCTATTGATTATTATCCAGTGTCGTCTTTCTGAATCACGTATAGAGTCCATTTTCCCCGTTTTCCTTCTAGTTGTGCTCTTGTAGTTTCAGTATGTGTCACATTACATAGATTACTTCCACAGTTGTTCGCCATTGGTCCTTGTCGGTGGTGTTTCTTTAACCCGGTTCCTAGTGACGGCTTTCTTGCTTGCTACCAGCATTATTTTGATCAAATATCTATCATAAGCAATAACATTATCTTCAGAAAATTCACACAGATAAAGCACTAGGAACCTCTTATCTTTGTATGTGCTTAACCTCTTTACATACAAAAACTTGTGAGTGGTCTGCATCCAAAGACCCGCACTCTTGCCAACATTTCCGGCAAAGGTGGTGAGGCTTACTTTTCAGTTTTGTTGTAAAGAAACTAATCAGATTCTTCCATGCGAAATCCCTCCATGTTCGCGAAGTAGTGATTGAATGGTATAACTTCCACATATTGTGTGCATCTGAAAATTCCGCATTGAGTTCTTTCGTTGAGTTCATGTGGAAATTATTCTTATGTGACATTCCTGATATGCTGTAATTATGATTTTGATAACACCATTTACCTCCTCGGGAGAATCTGCTTTGATTTCCTTTATGCAGTAGTCCCTTAATTGAAGGTATTTATAAAAGTCATGCGCTCCCAATTCAAATTTCCTCTTCCAGCACACACCAAGCTGTTATTCTTTTGCTCCTCGTTGCTTAAATCCTTGATCATGTTTTGCAGGTTGGAAGTTTCTATCATAAGCTAACACGAATGATTTAATTGTCTCCTTCAGCAACTTCATACACTGGAGAAAGACTTGGTGTCGGCATGTGACCTGTTGGGGGTTGGTGCTGAGTATGCCCGAGTGGTCGGGTCAGAGTATACCAGGTAAACGCCACTTAATCCTCTGTTGACTGCATATTTAAGGTTTTTAGTGAGTGTCATTTGATACCTGCAATTTTAAGATTACTGTTCATTTGGGGCATTCATAACAACATAGTTATACAGCAAGGACAAATACGAGTAATTTACAAGTCTCAGTCTGGCTACTACATCGTCACAGAGCCACTCGGCCTCAGTTTGCATGTTTATATGGATGATCATGTGTGTATAAATGACTCTTACTGTGAATGAATAATTCAAAAATGGTGTATTGGACTATTTCAAAATGTTCAGATACATACTAAGACTCAATTCATGCAGTGTATTTCTGCTTTCATTCATCCAGTCGTGTGCTCAGTACTTCACAAACGCATGCATTCATGCTAAGACCTCACTATTTGAAACACTTAAGCAAAAACACTCTCACACATGGATGAGTAGTGCGCCTTGGCAAGCGTGTGCCTTTGAACTCTGCTCAATGGAATGCACGAGCAGAGTTCAAACTCACACACTTGCCCAGGCGCACTACTCATATGCGGAAGTGTAATATGATCATTTTTAGGTAAAGTTTTCCTTTTAGGGGCTATTCCCAACCAAGTAATGGGAAGTAAATGAGGAAACTCTTGACAGGAATTCTGTTTTGTTGCTGACTTTTCATGCCCCACAGGATACAGAAAGCATAATTTATGTATCCTCAATCTAAGTTCTGTGAAGCTGCTTTGCAAATGTCATTTTTGACTTCTTGTATCACTGAATATGCAGCGAGACAAAACATCACAAAGTTTCCATGATATAGAAAAGTAATGATCATGTTGCTCCTGTTAAAGTCCTGAAACAGTGTAGTACTTGGATTGTAACGTGGTATTGGCCCTGACACCAGTGCACCTTTGCCACCAATACAACAAGGCACAACGTGTTTTTAAATATTAATTAATTCTGAGAACTTGATGATGAAAATGCTGACTTGGTGTTTTTGCTTTTTAGGGCACTGTTTCTTCTCAGTAAAGGAATGGTGAGTCATCTGCTCTACTTTACTTTGCTCAGCTTTGTTTGTGCTGTTAAACTATGGCAATATATTTCCCAGCACCACACAGATGCTTTTCTTGTATCTTTATATTTTGGTGTATCATATCAATAAGCAGTATAAGTTGTTGTTTTTAATATATGAGTTAAAATCAGGAATAAAGCTTGAGTTTTCTTTTTTGTCTTGTAGTTGCTGCTAATGGAGAGGAAGCTCGGGGAGGTGCATCCTCTGCTCACACTGTGCGGAACTATTGTAGAAAACTGGCAGGGAAACCCGATCCAGAAGGAGTCCCTGAGGGTCTTCTTCCTGGTCCTACAGGTCACACACTACCTGGATGCTGGACAGGTAAGGGGTTTAGATTACTCACAGGAGAATTGTTAATCAGCATGCGTGCATACAGTGATTTCACGAAGGGATTAGGGATGATGAAGCTATTTTGGTGTCTTTATCAAACTACTTGAAGCTGAGATGGAGGATATGTTGTCGTGTCCACAGGTGAAGAGTGTGAAGCCGTGTCTGAAGCAGCTGCAGCAGTGCATCCAGACCATTTCTACACTCCACGATGATGAGATTCTGCCCAGCAACCCAGCTGACCTCTTCCACTGGCTGCCCAAGGAGCACATGTGTGTCCTTGTCTATTTGGTAATGCCACGTCTTCTTCTTCAGTCATTCAAATTAAAATCTTCAAGGGATGTCATTGCTTAGATTTCTGTGGTCATCCTGCAGTTTAAGTTAACAATTAACACAACGACCACCACTGTTTTTCTCCTTCTAAATGTGTTCATTGCACTACTCTGCAATAAGGTGAACACAGACTGTGTTTTGGCTGGTTTTTGGTTTGATTTGATGTTTTTAATAAGTGCTTTAGAGTCATGTCACCATACAAGAAGAACAGAGTTTTCAGAAAAACCTTCCTGACCTTGTGAGGGAAGCAGTCGGAATTTTTAAATTAAAGTTTTATCAAATGTGTTTAATGCTTACTTTGTTGCCCTTCTGTCGTGCTTTTATCCACTTAAAGGATGCACACTGCTCTGGTGTTAAGACTGTAACCGCCGGGGAATGTTAGATGTCTTTTGAGGCTGTTGGCCTTCAAAATAATAGTCACAAAACTTTGCTTTCCACACCTGAGAAGTGTTTTTATTTATTTAGTTGCGCGGAAGATGCATCTAATAACTCTGTAATTAAAAGAACACCGGTAGTTTCTGTTACAGAGATTTGTTTCACATGCATATTATTAGGAATTGGTTCCCAGTGCTTAATGTGGTCTCCTTCTTGTCATTCTGCAGGTGACAGTCATGCACTCCATGCAAGCAGGCTATCTGGAGAAAGCTCAGAAGTACACAGACAAGGCTCTTATGCAGCTAGAGAAACTAAAAAGTGAGTTACCCACAGTGTGATCCTGTGCTCCTCTTTAAAATGATTTAATAATGCATAACTTTGCAGTGTGGAACTAAGCCCATTCAACTTAATCTCTGTCTCCATGTTCCAGTGTTGGACTGCAGCCCCATCCTCTCTACCTTTCAAGTCATTTTACTGGAGCACATCATCATGTGTAGACTCGTCACGGGCCACAAGGCCACCGCGTTACAAGAGGTATGTTGTTTCTGTGGCCTCTCTGTTGTGTTTAATATGTGACAGTGTGGAAAACATTTAGTCCAGCAGCTTTGTTTTGCAGCATGTCACCGAGACTAATTTGCATACATGAATGAGCTCGTGAAAGTGATCATGGACTCTGTGTTCTGTCCCTCCAGATCTCACAGGTGTGTCAGCTGTGCCAACAGTCCCCCAGGTTATTCACCAACCACGCTGCTCAGCTTCACACGCTATTAGTGAGTTGTTTTTTTTTAACTTAAACCCTGTTAAACTTTGTGGGTGCTTCAGGGATATATTACTTCAAGACAAGACTGAAAACATGAAGTTTCAGAAGTCACAAGTACAAGTAAAATAGGTTACAATCAACTTTAACAAGTAGTTTTCCCTGAAATCAAATGGAGACATTCTCAGTGGTCAACTTCTCGATTTAATTTTTTTGTGTGTGTGTGTAAACAGGCGACTTTTTAACCCCTCCAGTTGGTATTAGTGTCACCACTGTTGCAAATACAACTAGATGGCTTTCCGTTTTCTCTAGAGCCCAGTCTACCAACAATACAGGACACACCGCATTTTGTTTCCCAGTTATTGTGGTTGCTCTGTTGTCCACCGTTTCAACTGCTGGGAATAGCAACAGGGAACTGGTAACTGGGATTCTTTGTGCCGTAAATCGAGCCGTCGTTTTCCCCGGAGATCGTACCCGGTGGTAGACAGAACTGCACAGTGAAAGCGAGTCCTACAGAGAACCAGGTTAAAGAGCTATGGTGTCATGGTGTTATTCTAGAGCCGATACATTATGCAATCAACATTTACTTCATAGCGATAAGTTAAAGAAATAATCTCTCCACTTTATTTTAAAATAATTTTGAGGGGGAGGTTTTTGTGTCATCCAACATTTACATATAAGGGTTTCTTGTAACAAAACACTCCTTATTGTTTAATTTGTTTGCAATCTCAAGGAAAGGGTTTCTCTAACATTTTTATTGACATAAAATAGGGTAAATGTTGTATGTTTTATGTTTAAATTAGTTTAGAATTCAAGAAAACAAGTCACATTTTAGAAATATATAGAAACATCTATGAAACCAAACTGAAAACCAAATTGAAATAGAAATTTTAAAATGATAGAATTATGAAAACTTAGTAGAAAACACAGAAATCTGCCACGAGAAATAAACAGCAGTTTTTCCAGAAAGCTTTTATTCTAAAGGAAACATCTTTTAACCAAACTATTGCCCTGTTTTGGTTAAAACAATCTCTTCCTCTTCCTCTCAGGGTCTGTACTGTATCTCAGTGAACTGTATGGATAATGCAGAGGCACAGTTTACCACAGCCTTGCGGGTGAGTACATGGTGAATTTGCTGCCTCTCCCCCAGATACTGTCCTTAGTATCTTATTATTATTCTCTCTTTTCTTCTACTCTCTGCTGCAGCAGCTCTCTCCTCTTATCTCACAGATGTCCTTGTTGTTGTGTTTCAGCTCACCACACACCAGGAGCTGTGGACGTACATCGTAACCAACTTGGCCAGTGTCTACATAAGGGAAGGAAATAGACACCAGGAGGTCAGTGGAATAATAACGGGTCACGTCTTTCAATTACAACAATGTAATGCAATGAACCGCTTCTAAGGGAAGTGGATAGTAAAGGCAAGGCAAGTTTACTTACAAAGCACATTTCAGCAACAAAGCAATTCCGAAATGCTCTACATTAAACATCAAAAGCATCAAGACATGATGCAAAAGAAACCCATTATAAAAGGATATTTTAACACAATTTATTATAGACCTAGAATAGAAAATAAAAAGTTAAAATGGCGGCAAACAGATATGTCTTCAACCTTGATTTAAAAGAAGCGAGAGTTGGTGCAGTTTGTTGCAGATATGTGGTGTATTTAAAAAATGAACACTGCGTCTCCATGTTTAGTCTTGACTGTGGGGACACACAGCAGAAGGTCAGACATGTATTTGGGCCCCAAACCATTTAGTGCTGAGATAATGGACTTCAAAATATCGGTTTACAGACAGACATGGCATCATGGGAAGAAAAAATTAACTTCAGGCACTGCATTTGAAATAAGTTAAAAAGCCATCATTCAAAAACATGGCTGCTTACATTAAAACACTGACTGATTTGACCCTAAGGTCTTCATCAGGGTGCAAGCGTATAAAAATGCTTGACTCCTGTCCTCCCTTTTGCACCCTCACAGATATTTAGGTGGTTGGCGTACATGTTGGCCACAGAGTGACAAGAAAAAGCTGCAAGAAAAGCCAAATATACTCCTTGTTTGTTGTCATTTAGAAAGTGTTGCTATTATATAGTTTGTCCACCAGAGTGCACTGATGAGTTATTATTGCTACTGTAAAATGTCCGACTCAGCACAGAGCTTTGATAACCAGATCTAAGTGATCCTTGTTGTCCTCCAAGGACACATTCAGTACATTATTCTTGGATACAATCACACTCTTATTTTAAAATAAAGAAAATAATTAGTAAGTGCTTTTTTTTTTTTTAAAACACATCTCCTGTTTTACCTCCTCTTCAGCTCTACAGCCTCCTAGAGAGGATAAACCCTGACCATAACTTCCCAGTAAGGTAAGATTTACAAGATGTTTTGTTGTTTGTGTATATGTAATGCAGCAAATTACATTAAAGCAACACATTTTGGTAAAATTTTGGTGATTATTAACTATATAACCATTGTCTTTGTTTTGGATTCAGCTCCCATTGCCTCCGTGCTGCAGCCTTCTACATCAGGGGACTCCTGTCCTTCTTTCAAGGACGCTACAACGAGGCCAAGTATGTCAGATCATAAGTAGTTAAATGCAAACACACTGACACATCCACCCTGCACATTTTTATATATGTATATATTGTTGTGTCACAGACGCTTCCTAAGAGAAACCCTGAAGATGTCTAACGCTGAGGATCTAAACAGACTGACTGCCTGCTCCCTGGTTCTGCTGGGCCACATCTTCTATGTGCTGGGCAACCACAGAGTAAGACACAACACATGACAGATTTGTTTAATGTTTCTATGTTCTACGTGGGCTCTTAATTGAATCAAGATAAGAAATAAATGCTGTAATTTTCAGTCCTGCTCTAAATCACCTCTTGAAGTGCCACGAGCAGCCAGGGCTGTTTATACCTTAATGGTTAATGAGGCGCCTGTTGGTGCACACAGATTTGCACATACTGTGAATTAACGTGTTGTTTAAGTGGAGGCCGGATGAGCCTCAGACTTTACTTATTGTTGTGGTGTGACCAAATAAAGGAAAAAGAACAGA
Source organism: Epinephelus cyanopodus (assembly GCA_026686955.1). Taxonomy (NCBI): domain Eukaryota; kingdom Metazoa; phylum Chordata; class Actinopteri; order Perciformes; family Serranidae; genus Epinephelus; species Epinephelus cyanopodus. The sequence continues at coordinate 11,291,353 of CM048920.1, forward strand.
GGAAACAGTGAGTGTTGTCAGCTTGGGGTCGCTGACTCATGTAGAAATTAAAAGGTGTGAAGACGTCACAGTTTCGGTGCTGAAGCATGTTGTGCATCAGCAAAGCATCGGTACCACAGGTATGGGACGGAGCACGTCCCCCTGAGACTCCTGTTACCGGTAGATTCACCGCAGGTAATTGGGCTCTTCCATTCTTGTGCTCATGTATGATGACAAAGTGAAATTAAGTTCTTTGAAGCCACTACATATATAGTACATCCGGCATGTACTGACAGAGAAACACTGAGATTATATTGAAGTGATTTACAACCATAGAATAACCATTTTATACTAAAGACAGATATTAGTCTTTTTCTAACTGTCTGAGGAGCCAAAACAACTTGTAACTCCACTTCCGTTTTCTGCAGTTGCTAATTTAAAGCCACAGTTAAATTATTTCCTTACATAGATGAGTGATTTCAGCGTTCAAAATGACCAGTGTGTGACGATTATTAATATCTGTGCACAGAATAATAATGGGGGAGGTCAAACTAAGTTTATATGCCCATGAATGATCCAAAAATGACCCCTGCTCTGTAGGATGCAATGACATGCACAGATTTTAAACTCTTTTTAATGCTTAGACTATTTATAAAAGAGAATTGTCATCTCGTGATTTCCACAAGTGATGTCACGATACTGAAATGTCCAACTTTGATATAATAACTTAACGTAACAAACAAACAATACACCTTCAAACGCCTCTGAGACTGTCGCACGCTTCAAATTCCAGAAAGTGCAAGTAAAAAACAACTAAACATTTCTTTATTCTAATACATCTTTACCTATTGTGCACATATAGGTTTTATATTTCACATTCGCTTTGCAAATGTGTGTTTCCTGTGACAGAAAATTAAATTGAATTGAATTAAATTGAGAAGAGGGAGCAAGTGAGAGGAAGCAGGGCTACAACGGGCACAGCGGTGTGTGTGTCAACTCACTGTTGGAGAGAAGAGAGAGCAAGAAAGTAGTATTGATAGTATTGATACTGCTGAAATGTGTATTCAAATACTTAGATGGAAACACTAGAGCCTATCCCAGCTGACACAGGGTGAGAGGCAGGGTTCACCCTGGACAGGTCACCAGACTATCACAGGGCTGACACATAGAGACAGACAACCATTCACACTCACATTCACACCTACGGACAATTTAGAGTCACTAATTAACCTGCATGTGTTTGGACTGTGGGAGGAAGCTGGAGTACCTGAGAAACCCACGCTGACATGGGGAGAAAATGCAGACTCCACACAGCAGGGCTCCCCCACCCTGGCTTCGAACCAGCAGCCCTCTTGGCCATATTTTAGCAGCCTGACGTGCCATATTTTATCGCAATATACAACATATCGCAATAATAGTGTATCGTGACCTAAGTATTTTGATAATATTGTATCGTGCAGTCTTACAGCTCCAGTTTCCACCTGTTTCGTTTTCTAAAAAGTCTCCCTTTGTTCTTTAGGAAAGCAACAACATGGTTGTACCCGCCATGCAGCTGGCCAGCAAGATCCCTGACATGTCTGTTCAGCTCTGGTCTTCAGCACTGTTGAAAGGTAGGCAATGACCTTTTCCCTTATCTAGGACATCATTTATGCTTTAGTCTGCTACTTGTTAAACAGGCTTTACCGCCCACTGTAAGAGTACATGAATGTTTGACTGACGACATATTGACTTTGTGTTTGCAGACTTGAACAAGGCCCTGGGGAACACCATGGATGCCCATGAAGCGGCCCAGATGCACCAGAACTTCTCCCAGCAGCTGCTGCAGGACCACATTGCTGCCTGCAGCCTCCCTGAGCATAACCTCATCAGTGTACGTCAAACAGATTAACGCGGTCTTAAATTTAACAGTCCATTATGGAGTCCATGTGGAATTTTCATATTTACACTTGTTAACTCTGGCGTATCTAGTGTGTGTCTGAGATTACAGTATTTTTCTGTCTGTTTTTCAGTGGACTGATGGCCCTCCCCCGGTCCAGATCCAAGCCCAGAACGGTCCGACCACCAGCCTCGCCAGCCTGCTATGAGAACCCTTCTGTCTCACACATGACGGCAGCTGGTACGTCATCACAAGCAACAGACTGATGCCTAACAACCTGCTATCAGACCACTGTAGCTGAGATTCGAGAGGATTTTAACAGGTTGCAAAGTTCAGGCCTTCACTGCATTAGCTTCTCAAGATTGCTTCCTGATTGTCTGCTATCACTTCTTTGATTGTTGTAAAGCAATTACAACTACTGTTGTACATGTATTTCACGCTTTCTGACGGACGCAGGGCAGGGCAGGGTCGGACTCTTGATTCGAGTAGTGAAGGACACATAGCGACGTATTAAAGGGCTTCTTCGCCTCAGATATCGAGAACCCTTCTCTACGTTTGCCAGGTTTCTTTTCCATTTGTTGGAAAAAGGAGGGAGTAGGTAGCGGGGCAGTAAAGAAATGTAGAAGAAATTAATTTATTCATGTCGATATTTTTGTATCTGTTGGTAAATATTTTACATCTTGCCTTTTTTGTATGGATCATATGTTTTGTTTTTTTTCATGCATGGAAGTTACTGATGTGGACTCCCTGTACAATAGTTTCTGACTGGGGTTGTTGACAATAAATTCTTGGTTGATTTCTTTTTTTTTGTTTGCACAGAATCCATATTTGAAAGAATAGAGACATCTTGTAATATATTTTCACACAATAATCACAGGTTTTGTGATACTAATTGGCAGTGTACATTGTATCGGGACTACACAATTCACTGTGCAGTTCCTCCATGGACCAGAAAATGCCTCTGTAGGTCTGTTAATGAGCAATGTTTAAATACTTCTGAGTTTTGTATCATTTAGTGGCTGCGAGGGTTTGCCACACACCCTTTAAAGCAACTCATTTAACTGATGTGTTTTTTTGAAGTTCCATAATATATAAATTCCCTGTTGTTGTATTAATTTTTACAAATCAGGTTTAGACTTTTGGAACTTACAGTAATCTTCAGATATTCAAAACAAAAAGAAGCAAATTTATTTTATTTTGTTATATTTTAATTTGTCTTGATAGTTTACTAAATGTTTTCTTTACAGTATGTTTGTATAGATTTGCCACTCGTTGAACCTTTATTGTACAGTGACATTTTATAAAGTCAATTTAGTAAAGTGTGATATGTATTTTTAGCTATCCTATGTAGAAATCTCAATGCTCGGTATTTAAGGCACTCTGTAAGGACACAGTTTAAGCTTGAGTACTAGCCATATTCTATCCAATGCCTATGTTTTTAATGCTTACATTGTTTTCAATAATTTTCCAATAAAAATATGATTGAAAATTTGTAATATAGCGATTTACGTGTGAGTTTGTTGACATGATGCCGTTGGGCTGAGAGTTGTTTTCTAAGCTGTTGAGTGCGTGGGCGCAGCTGATTGCTTAATAATCATGTTCAGTGGAGCCAAACTGGGGCACTCGTACCACTGATGACCTGCTGAAGTGGGAGACTTCAGCAGGCAAAACAATAGGAAGGAAACCGAGTGAATACCGGTTGCTGTATGACGCACAGCAGTTATATGTCAACTACTGCAACAGTTAAAGTCATTGGTGCATGTGTTTGTTAAGTAGCCTGTAGGTGGTGCTAGAGTACTCAAATGTGTTTACCTGCTTGTAATAGTGCTCTTGAAGTATTTTCTTTTTAAAAACAGAATTTACACGTTTCACTTAATGAACTTTTACAGATGAAATAAATAAAAGAGAATGAGCAACCATAACATAAAATGTACTGTATGCCGTATGATTCTTAGGGGTTTATAGAAATTGATTGATGGATGCTTCTAGCTGTATTTTCCGTTATACTAAGCATACAGCATTGGTACTAATTATGAGTGACTACACCGATGAGCCACCATGCACCACCCACCAAAACACCATTATAGATCAACACACCCCCTCATGGCAACGGCACTCCCTGTTGGAAGTGCGCCCCCCAGGCAGGACAATGCACCATGCCAAACCACAAAAACAGCTCAGGAATGGCTCGGGGGACGTGACTAAGACCTCGAAGTGTCAACGTGGCCTCCAAATTCCCCAGACCCCAATTTGATTGAACATCCAGTGGGCATGCCAGTACCTTACCTCACAACCCACAGGACTCAAAGGATCCATCAACACACCTTGGTGACAGAGAACACAGGAAACCCAAGAGAGCAGAGGCCCCACTTTAGATCAGATTTGGCTTTGATGAAGGACCTCTGGGGCACCAGTTTGCCCCACAAATGCTTGATCAGATCGGGATCTGGGGAATTCGAAAGCTAGATCGATGCCTAAAGCTCTTTGTCACGTTCCTCGGACCATTCCTGAGCAGTTTCTGCAGTTGGGCATGGTGCACTGCCTTGCTGAGGGGCCCACTGTCATCGGGGGTACTGTTGCAATCAGGGGGGGTACTTGGTCTATCAAAATTGGTAGACAAGTATACCATAGGTACAATCATCTCTTTCATACAGTCACCTGAAGGTGAGGTGAGGTCCTCTGGGCCGTACATTTGACACCCCTGTCTTAAATTGTCTTTATTGGGCTTCCGGTGCTTGATTTACGCAGATCTCTGTATCAAGAACTACTCAACAAACATAATAATATAAAGACATTGAAATGCAGTTAATAAGTGATTTGGGTTTTATTGGTAACTTGTCCCTTTTACTGCTGTTTGATTCTCTCTAACAAGCTGCTGGCTCTGTGCCTACACGATCCCAGGATCAGACCCATCTTCGTCCATACCTCTAAACGTTTTGTCTCGTCATATAGGACCAAGACCATGAGTGGAGTTGCTCCATCCTCCCTGTGCAAACATCCATTTGCACCACTCAGAAGTGGATTTAACAAGCTGTTTGAGGCCTGTGTGGAACAGTAAAATAAGTCTACACTCAGCCTTTTATGTATCCTGTGGGGTTAACGCTGCACAGACACAAAGCAGGACCTGGACTTTGTGCTTACTGTGAACCGGCACTGAGCTCTCCCAGTGGACAATGACTTCTGTGCTCTCCTCCATTCCAGCACCTGTTCAATGAATTGGTGTATAGAGGTGAGAAAAGAGAAGAAGGATGCTGCTCTCGTGCGTCCTTTGGCTCATGTAGCAGGCCCGCATAGAGCAGCTTGAATAGGAATAAACCGGAGACACTTCCTTGATAGTGTAGCAAAGTGCTCCCTGATCTTCTGCACCATTATTTCTCTGGCCTGAACCTCTACGAGACTTTCTGTCCACAGGGAGGGGGAAACTGAGATTCAGAGGTGATTATTATCAAGGCGGTTTGAACAGCTCTGTAATTAGCCAGGAAACATAGGGGGGATCCAAGTTAGTGAGGATAACCACAGGAAGTTCCACAGCAACACCAGATCGCAAGCTGTGGCCGTAGAAGTGGCCTGGCATGGTTACCTAGTTATGTAGTCCAGCCGTGACACATGATGCTCATGTGTCTCTGGGTATACTTCAGGAGCAGGCTGAGCCGGTACGCCCTGAGGACAACAATGTACCTCAGAAATGAATAGAGGCACTCAGGAAGGTGGCAGGGGCCAGTTTGGCACTCCTGTCTCTGTTGATCTTGGAGCTGCTACTGTCCTCTGTGGTCTGTAGAAGAGCCTGAGGGAGTGGCAGCGAGCCAGATCCACGGAAATGTCTACTTTGCAACCAATAGTTCTGTTCTGCCTCAACTGCCATCTCATGTGACGCAGGAGTATTTAACTGTTAAACATCCAGCACGGACAAATGCACCAAATCAAACCATGTTATCTTGTTTTAAGGACTCAAGTAAGTACTTTTGAATAATATAGCTTACATATTTTACAGGTAAGATTCATTTATTAAGGGTTATTTATATTTTTATGATGTACATTTGACTTTTTTTTAATATTTCCTTTTATATTACATTAATGATGCTAAGTGGAGTGGATTGCTGCCAACCAAATTACACGGGTTTTAATATACAATGAAAATACAGTATCTATGAGCCTATTGAATAAAATCCCTGTTGTGTCGTCACTGAAACCCCCCGCACACGTATAGATTCAGCATGGTAGTACTACAGGTTTAAGACAGTGCATGCTACTATGATGGGCCCGACAGTATACACTATCGTGCACATATCGTCTCATCGCACAATCAGAGACTTTACATTGGAGAACATTTTCATACATATTAGACAGTAATCATCATTGCATGTCTGTATATAACAAAAAATACCAAAGAAAATGAGAAATTATTGATTTAATTGAACAATTTTAATAGTTTATTATAGCTAATGTAGGATGAGCATTTGCTTTTGACCATTTTACAACAAAAAAAAAAGAAAAAATAAACATGACAGAGATGGATTTGCCCTTTTTTAAGAGCATATATAGCAAGTTCTTCTTTTATTTACTTTTTAATATTGGAGGGCCCACTCTCTATGCGGATCCCCACGTCACAGGCCCCAGTGCAATCACACTGCCTGCACTGTCTGTATTTACACCCTGGTTTAAGATGTGGAATAATTTCAACTTTGTTATGATATGTTGTGACAAATTTAAAGATGATAATGACGCTTGAATAACAGCACTGTTTTATTTTAATGTGGATCTAGATGTACAGTGCAAAGTTGCCCATGCACATATGCACGCACATACAAAGACAGACATACGTGCATTTGCAGAAGCCTCAAAACAAAGTACACACATACTAAAACAGGACACTTACATGTACAGATGTATGTAACACAACTAATGAGGATCATATGGACTTAAAGCACCAAATGCAGGAACTCACAGTTGTGACGACCTACGTGATCAGAAATAGAAAGTAAAAGATCAAAAATGAAAGGGGCACATTCATAAATGACGTTTGCGTATTTCTCCTGAGCTGCAGTGTCACAGACTGTAAGAGGTGTGAGTGGGAGAAGTGAACACAAAAAGAAGTTTACTTATTGTTTTAAATGTATGATTTCATGTGCTTGGAGTGGGTCTAACACATAAACAGAGAAACTGGGAAGTTTCTGCATCAAACAAACGCGACGTTGTCGCACAAGCATGTAAAAAGAATCCAATTAGATTCAGTGATAATAAGTTATGATACGAGTAAATTGTGTTTTTTTAGATTTGTATTTTTGTTTGATTCAAGCTGTAGTGTGTTTATCTTTCTCCTTCCTTGTCCAGTGACTCCAAACGTAGCATTGTCTTCCTATCTCATCAAGTGGAAACTTAACATTTCCGAGGTGTGTATGAACGCAGCATGACGCCGCCTGTGGTGGCTCATTACATTATCTGGCAGCCGGAGTGGCAGCGGACAGAAGAGAGGGGATCCCCGGGATTTTTACACCGAAGCCAGCGAAATACTGACATCAAACATCTGAAAATCGCGGGGGGAACTCGGTCAGGCTCCTCCTAGACTTCGTAAGTCCACGCATTTCATTATCACATCAACTAATCCAATATTTTAATTTCCCAATTAAATTATGACGATGAAAGGAAGTTTCTCTGTCGGCGTTAGCACTGCTAAGTTAAGCTAGCTAGCATAGCTTGATCTTAGCTAACGTGCAAGGTAACAGTTTATGTGTAGCTCCGCCACACACATACACCTACCCAGCACGGACTGCCAAGAACAAACCGCCTCAAAAAGTCGAGGAATATTTAAACAAACTTCCCCGGCAAACTTCTTCTGGGATGCACCAATAGCGAGATAACATGTGAGTTAACATTTGTGCTTAGTCGCTACGGAGGTAAAGCACTCTGGGGCTACACGTTCATTATCTGCGTGTAATTAACGCGTGATTATTTGTGAATAAATTTAGCGACTGTCTGTCTGGGCAAGCAAGTGTCCAGGGAGTTAGCGTTAGCAGGCTAACTTAGCTCGCTAGCTAGCCTTTTAACACTAGCAGCTCCCTGAGATGGGGTCGGTTTCATTGTCTGTCGTGTATCGCTATTTGGACGCGTACAGCCATCGCAGCTAAATATAACAATACCTACAATCACCTTTTAAAGGAGTATATGCGCCACTGTTTAGTGACTTCACTATAATCTCTACAGCCGCTCACAACCACAATAGGCTGCTAGCTCGCGTTAGTTAGCCACTGGTTGTGTAGCCGGACAGATGGACAGGTTGTTGTTGGCAAGCCAAGTTAACGTTAGCATCAGATAGCTTGTTGTTGTTGATGGGTTAGTTGAAAAATAGGTAGCTATTCTTTTGGGAAAGTTGGTCCGCTGAAGTTTACGAGCACCATAGCCAGTATTGTCGCCGGTTATCGCTAAACCGACTGTGTTTAGCCGTGGATGGGCATGATTATGGCTTCATGAGCCATTGATCTCAGAACTTTGTCAGATTAGCTCAACCGTGAAAAGCCTTTTTATGGAGGCGTAATGGTGGACGGTGGTGCCTCCGTCAGGGTGTGTGTCAGTCTGTCTGTCCACGACGGGGTAGTAGCTATCACCCACGCCAGACGACAGACAACTGAACGCCTACTCTGTGTTTGTACCAGAATATCAATGTTTCTGTGGCTGAGATCATATTCACCACTTTATGTGAGTAATAAGGTGTCTTGCGTTCAAGTCTAAGGGCATGCTCTATAATTAACCGTTCATTTCCTGTTGGAGTCAAGCATCTGGAAGCAATCATATGATGTTACACATTTGATATTAACATTGAGATATATATTTATAATTAGCTATATTTGAATTATTAAGTCTCGTAACGACTGCTGGGGTTCTGTGATTTTATTTTAGGCAGTCACAGCATCCACATGAAGCTAGCCATGAACCACATAGATCATGCTGTTTGAGTGGTCACTTCAAGTTAGTTCTGTGTTCACCTGTCTTTGAGGTGTGTTTAAGATGAACAGCAGTGTGTATATCGCTGCCTCTGTCGAGCAAGTGCCCTCCTTTTAGGGCAAGCAGACAGTTGGCACCCTTGGCTAGTGATGGGGGACACATGTCGCTTTGCATTTTATGATAGGCCTTGGATTAGCCCGAGGAGGGGTGCCTCTTATGAAAAACCCTCCTGAGAGTGATGTGACCAGACAGGCATGACTCGAGATCCACTCTTATTCTGCTGCATCAGGACTGAAACGTTTCGATAATACATCTGTATTTTCCACCTCCCACTAGATTTTTTTTTTTTTGCTTGTGTCAACAGGCTCAAAGGTCCCATTTCTCACTGTTGCGATTGTTGCATTTATTATGGTTATATTATATATTATGGTGTTTGCAAGTCCTGGAATTTAATCTTGCTGTAAATGTTCTTCAGTTTTGCTGAGTTACAACTTGTCCTGATGTTGAGCAGTGCTTATAACTGTGAAGAATGTTAAAAGTTTTTACATCCAATTCATAGTTTTGTTACTTTCAGTGTATCTAAACTTACTCCCACCATTTAGTTTATTTGTCATATTTTAAACACAGTTCATGAATGTGAGAGGTATTAAAATAGAGATCACATCTGTTACACACAACTATGACCCAACAGTGGTTTATCATCTTCCTAGAGAAACGGAACACCCCCCACATTTTTCTTCGTTTCTGACCTATTCTAATGATTAACCACACTATTTAGACCTAATACTGGAGATAACTCTTTGCAGCGTAGTGTGGCATAGCTCTTACTGTTTCCATCTATCTAGATCTCGCTGTGGTGTTATCATAATAGTATCTGTAGCTCACTGTTGGACGCAGTTTTAACACAGCAGTTACAGTCTGGTCGAGTGTGAGCCCAGTCATTGTGAAAATGTTAGCAGGAAGTGCAGTGGAAACCATGAAGTGTCTCCAGAATTGACCGCTAGTCCGTGTCAGTGTCGATGAGGGATGAGAGACCCTTGTTGCACTGACGTTTTCAAGTTTGAGATGAAGCCGTCATGAGGAAGATACTGACTCTAGGATTCTTAGGTTTATTCAGACAGTGGTAATTACTTGTGAATCAAATCAGACGCAAATGTGAAAGATGCTGCTGCAAGTGAAAATTGACCCCTTGTTCTGCAGGGGGTGGTTCACTTTGTAACTTTGCTTTCACTTTTTCACAGTTGTGTTACACACTGCTTTATACACTAAGCCAAGTCCTTTGCGCCATTTTGAATTTACTGGCTTTTCCCAAAGGTTTGAAAGTGATTGGATGCTTTCATCAATTTTGGTCAGATCACATAGTCAAGTCTTCTGGGAAGAACATGACATGCAAAGCTCAAGCACATCATTCACACAAATAGGAGAAAGGAAATAAGCACATAGAAAACAGAGAGAGACAAGGGGAGAGGCCGAATCCCCTGGAGGATGAAGATCCAGATCCAAAACATCTGGAATGAGGCGACGACAGCCAGGGGAGCGCGAGGTCCCAGGACAGCCAATGGTCCAGCACTGAGAGGCCTGAGTGAAAAGAGAGGACAAGGGCAGGAAATAGTAGAGAGAAAGATACAGGCATACAGCTTGGACACTCTTACTTGTAGGACAACAAGTAAACAGGGTTCGAGGACATGAAATATAGATGCTAGGCTTGATAGATTAGTTGAGACTGAGGCAGACCTGTCAGACTTTAAGAATTAAGAAACTAACTGAAAGTTAAGGCTTTAATGTGAGTTTTAGTTTGGACTTAAAGGCCTCAACAGAGTCAGACTCTCTGATGTCAACAGGAAGATAATTCGAGTGTAAGGGGACATGATAAGAGAAGGCCCTCTAGCCTGGTGTCGACCTCTTATCTGGGGTTAGACAGGAGCCCTGTATTCTGAGAGTAGAGCATACAGCATGTAATGGAACGTTTAGGTGATCAGACAGGTATGAAGAGGCAGAGGCGTGCCCATTTACAATTTTCTTCTTAAGTCACCAGAAGTACCTTAAAGCCTGATCTAACATTGTAGCGTTTCAAATTAGCCAAACTTAATCGTATTTTTAAGATGTCAGTGTTTTCTTGTCCGTTGAGAACTGTTTGTTGTGTCCGCTTCCCTGTTTGTTGCATCAAATGAAAAAAAATCAGGAGTAGTCGTATCGGCCACAGGGTCCCACCCAAAGCCTTGGGCAATTCATGGAACTGGAGGAGAGCAGTCCTTCAATGTTTGACTGACTGAACTGTTTCTTGTTTATCCTGTTGGACCTCATGTTGACTCAAGCATGTGTGTTTACAGTGGGACCAACGTGTCTTAGACAGTTAAAAGTATGTGTGTGGATTGATGAGTTGGGCATTGTGTTTGATGACGCTAACTTCCTCATAAAAACCCCACAATTTGAATTAGGACTCAGCAATATAATGCAAAACCTTTTATCAATATCGTGATATGAGACTAGGTATTGTCTTGGATATTGTTAGTTTTATCTTTTCCTGCTTTTAAAGGGTACATTACAGTAAAGTGATGTCATTTTCTGAACTAACCAGACTGTTCTAGCTCTTCTATTATTTGCCTTTACCTACCTCGTCATTATATCCACCTAACTGAGGATTATTGGTGGAAAAAAACCCCCACTGTAAATATTTTGTGAAAGCACCACCAGTTAAGCCTACAGTATCATTGCAATGGCAATATCAAGGCATTGGCAAAAAATATTTGGATATTTGATTTTCTCCATATTGCCCAGCACTACTTTGAGTTTAGACGAGTTCATAGCTTCGACTTTATGTCTCATCCTTGATACTTTTAACTACGGTAATTTACGGCAATTTGTGTGGTCAGTGCCCATGAAATACTGCCTCTTTATTCAGACTGGACATTCATCATTAAATTAAAAAAAAAAAAACACAAGAAATTTGTGCTCTAGAAAAGGATCAACACTCAGTGAATACCCTCCTAAGCCCTATGATAAGCTATTACATTCATCATTGTAAAAGATTTCTGGTATTCCTTCAGTAAATATCCACCTGTTGACGAGGTGGGTCACATGGCTTACAACGAATTGACCCTTGAATAAGTTGTACGAGGTTGAGTTTGTTGTGAAGAGATTGCTCTGCATTGGAGCTGCAACAGTTAGTTGTCACTAAGTTGATGGCCAGCTTATTTGATATTTGATTCAACGGTTTGAGGAGTTCTCCAAGAAAAAAGTGAAAATTCCAGCTTCTTAAATGTGAATATTGTATGCTATCTTTACTCCTCTATGACAGTAAATAAAATATATTTTGGTTGTGGACAAAACAAGACATTTATGGCAGTCACCTTGGGCTTTAGGCAACACAGATTGACATTTTTCAGTTTTCTGACCTTTGATAGACCAAGCAACTCCTCGATTAATCAAGAAAATAATCAATAGATTAATCAACGGTGAAATTGCAGCTAGTTGCAGCCCTACCTTGCGTACATGTAAAGGTGCTATTTTTACATGGAAGTAGAGCGATTCTGTAAAAATGTGTGTCATTTCACAGTGGTTATTGAAATATAAAATGCATCAGAATAAAACACAAATCAGCAGGTATAAATAACACCAGGTGGCTGGCTGCCACAGGTATTTTGGCAGGTGTTGTGGGCTCCCTCCCCTCCAGCACAAGCTGGTCAAAAAATATTCCCATCTTACTTGACATATTTAAAACAACACTTAAATGCATGAAAGCTATGTAGTATTAAAGGAGAGCATCCTCTTCTGCTTTGTATTCCCTTAAGTGTATATCTGTAGGGCACTGCAACATTCCTTAAAATAATCAACACATAGAGTAATATGAATTCACAGCCACCTACTTGCCTTTGTCTGAGCAGCCATTTTTATAACTACATCTTTTAGTTTTGGTTCTACCAGCGCATTTGCTCACAAGTGACAGCCCACATGATCAGTGTCGCCTGAAATGGCATCTGATCTGATGTAAACCAGACTAATTGGACATGTACTGGTTATGGAATACACATCTCTAAAGTTGTTTTTTCTGTCCGCCTGTAACAATTGCTTCCACTGTGCGGCCAGTGCTGACATGGCAACTCTCGAACTCTCAGTGCAGCAAACAGGCAGACCGGCCACTTGGATACATGCAGCATCAAGGCATGTGTCCAAGAGGGGACAAACGTCCCTGTCTGACTCCCTGCCACATGGCTGGTTTTTGTGGATTGTGTGAACATGTATCAGTGCACTGTCTTGGCTGTTCTAAAAGTCATCAAAACAAGGGTTGACTACACTGATATGGGAAGTGTGAGCCCACTGGTCACTTACCCAATTTATAATTAGTAAAGATATCTATTTCTTGAGCAGAAAGTGAACAGTAGTAGACATAGAACATGTTTGTAAAATCACAGGAAAAGCATTAAGAATCAGGTGAAATTTAGGTGTCACACTAGATGGCCAATGGTAAAAATAGTCCTGAAATGGTAGTCCACACACTGCATTGATTGTCTTCCACCACTCTGCATTGGAAAAAGATGACCTGATTATCATTCCTGAAGCTCGCTGTCATTCCCACTGCCCCAAATCTGTTGGACGAGTCCATTATCAGGCTAATATCATGTAGCCTTCGGAGGAATTTGACTTGGGTTACAAATCGTTTTTTTGTTGTTGTTTTTTTTTAAATTTTATCACCATAATGACTCCAGAATTAAATTTTGGTCTATATTTTAGACCAGCTGGAGTCACCCAAGCATTTCTGGGTATGATGTCATAATATCGTTTAATGCTCACAAGAAATACCCTGGACATTCAATTATTATTTTTGTTGTATTAAAGTAGATAAAGTGAGTGGAGGTTTTGGGGCTTTAAGTGATACTTGTGACCTTAAAGGTTACGGTAGAAATTGTGTAGATGCTTCCTTGATGGCGAACAGCAGCCTTTACTTTCAGTTAGAATGGATTCCAATGATGGTGATGATGATGATGGCATAAATGTTTTTAAAGTTTCCAAATAAACTTCTCAAATCACTCCTGTGACACAGTCCTTTGTTCATCTGCCCCATAGCTTTGAGGAGGACAATAATTACAGGCAGTAGTGGTATGTTTAGCCTTTTGAGATGCTCACTCATACTGAGTCAAAAGCTGGGAAAGCGATAGGTCTCAATTTATTGTGAGTGGGTCCTGGTGCTACAGCCTGGTGCTGCCTGGAAAGCTACACAGACTCCAAAAACAACCGGCGGCACTACAGGGGTCAGTTGAGAAAGGCACAACTCAATGCGAACTGCTGCAATGTGATCGACAATCAGGCGAGAGCCAAATCATTCTTGTTTTAATGCCCGCAGAAACAGAAGCACAGAGTTGTTTGCTACATGAGATCACTTCCAGCACTGATACTGGACCGCAATGCTAATTGGGCTTGCCAGTTGGAGTGCCATTGTTGTATTAAACAGTTTTAACAGTGCATACTTTGTTAAAAAAACGAAATCTTTTGTGTACTTGTTGGTCACGTCAGAACGCAACTGTCCAGCCGGAGCAGAGTGTGTGAATGACGTGCTCAGCGCAACACCCATAGCGAGCTACAGCTTCATGCAGCTTTAAATCTTTGGAAATTACTGAGCAAATGTAAGGACAGTCCAGTGGCTTAGGAAGGCATACCGAAGTCACCTTTCAGTTTGAGTTTGAAGTCAGATCAGTGTGAGTTTGATACAGCGGGAGAAAAAACAAGAAGCAAATGCACAAGGACATGTTTCTTCGCATTTATTTTGAACAGACGGTAGTGCAGGTGTTGCAGCAAGATAAAGTCCTCTTGCTGTATCATGGCCTTTTCAGACACAACACAACAGCGACTCCACCGCGCTCTGAAACCCAATAATTTCAATGGTTTGCATTACGCCATGATGTTTTTTTGCTGCCATCAGCATAGCTCGTGTGCAGCATTAGGCTGAACTTTGGGTGATGCGCTGTGTGCACTAACTGAACCCAAGCAGCAACCTCCAAGGCTGAAAGATGAGGCCAACATGGAAGTGCCAAAAACTGCTGTTCTTTCAACGGCCGTTTGAGGCTGGCTCCAGAAGTGTGTCAATCCCCATAGACGGCCAGCTTTACAGCAGAAATAAACATGTGTACAGCTGGATCCAAAAAACGGTTTTGGTTTCTATTGCAAATTTCAACATTCATGACAACTGTATGGAGGTTTTATTTTTTTACAACTCACTCATTGACATTTTATCAAGGCTTAAAGTTATGCATAATTAAGGGCGGGTCGCTTTGAGTGATAAGCTGTCTGCCAATAGTGTCCTTGGCTTCTCAGTCAGATCCACCCCTCCCTCTTTGTTTCCAAATATGGTCACTTGTCACTCCAAAAAAAACAAGATGGTGGTCGAGTACCAAACTGAAGGCTTCAAAACTGGAGTCCACAAACCAATGGGATACGTCACAGTAGTGACGTCCATTATTTTATACGGTCATTGGCTGAACCCAGCGACGAGTGAAGCTCAAATTGTGTGTGAAATGTCCTTTACACTGTACAAACAGTGAACAAACACTTTGCCAAACAACAGGTCACAATTGGCTATAAAACTGAAAAGCTTTTCTCAGGCTACAAAATAAATAGAATAAGAAAGAATTGCACAATAAGAAGTGTTAGTTCTATCTTGGCTATATACTAATTTAATTAGCGGTCGCTTTTGTGATTGTTTTATCTCGTCTTTTTTGTCTAAAGGCTGCTTGAAAGCAGCAAAGACAAGAAGTCTGTCATCTCAAGCTTTTTATCTGATTACTGATTTCTAATCTTTGCTTGCTGGTGTGATTGACTCACATTCAAATCAGCTTGTTATGCTAACTTTAGTACATGTTGCTAATGGTGTACATCTTAAAATTTGCAGGCAAACACGCACTTGTGAGCTTAAATTCCATATTACATGCATCAATCTACATACTGTGTATTCTGTGTGCGGCTGCTTGCACCGAACCGTGAACCCTGTACTGTTACAGTTAGGCACGAGTACACAAACTGTCACAGCCCTTTTCACCATGAAAACTGACTGAATTCGTGTGACTGACTGCTGTTCTTCACTAAAGAGGAAACAACACATCCACCTTTCAAGTCGGCAGGGGGTGGATGTTTGATACTTGAAAGATCTTGAGTGGAGCGTTGTATAAAAATGAAACCTTTGGTTTATGAGTGCATGCATGTTAGATTGAAAATGGGAAACAAATGTTAGGGATGATAAAACAGATGCACTCAGCAGGCTACATTCATGTTCGCATACCACTTAGCATTTCACAGTTTTGAATGCAAAGTATATCTCTCAAGCTAAAACTGGATATAAACACTGTCAGGTCACAACCAAGATAATGAGAGTGTCTCCACATATCAAAGTACTTAACATTTTGTTCTTTATTTAATGGTCTTCCCACCTGTAAACATTGCCAAGGCTTTTCACAGCATAATTTAACAAGACAAAGGATCAGTCCAAATATTTGGAGGCAATTTGGGGAACTTTACAGCTTTTTGATTGTAGGCGCTTAGGACACAGTCCACTTGGTAATTAAAAAGCATCGAGGTATAATTACCAGACATGACATCACCATTGCATGCGATAACAAGCGCAACAGACAACACCTACCAGCCACACCCAATGGGGATGCTGGATTTGGCAATTGAAAAAAGGTTTAACTTGTGCCAGATATTCTATTTTAATCCGTGTTTTTTAACATTATCATTTCTTTAATGAATGTGAGTATCCTCCAGTAGGTGTAGGCCAACGGTCATACTTTAAACAGGTGCAAACAAATGCTTAAATATTCATGCCAGTCATCACGCTGAACAGGAAGACAGGCTAATTTGTAAATGATTATTGATTATGACATTGATTATCATGAAAACTAATACTTGTCAACTGACTTATCACGCTGACTTCACACTGTCTTTGCGTAGTTTAATTTAATCAGAATTTGTAACTATTTTTAGCATCTAATTCATTTAATTGCTAGATAAGCTGGTGATAGCTTCAGTTAAATGCAGTGTTTGCTCTACTCCTTGGCCTGTAGACGCAGAACTTAAGAGGGTAAAACCCCATGATCATGTCAGTAGACAGTTTTGTTCACAGTTGTATAACTTTTCTTTCATCTTTACCGAATGCCTAAACAGGCTCAGCAAGTTACAGCACATCATCCAACTTCCCTAGTCACTCATTGGATCTTATACACTTTCTCATTTTCATTCCTCTTGGAAAAAATGCTTAGTTGACACAAGGAAATTGACAATGCTGCATGGCGAGTTTTTCTGCATGATTGAATGTGTTGTTGTGGTGAGGATTTGTCGTGTGCACATGCCGTTAAGATATTTTATATTTGTTATACCATTCATATCATGTCATTTGCGGCTAGTCTGTACATCTGAAAGTATTGTTGATTGTTTTTATGTCTGATGTCTTTTGGATGTCTCCTCTACACCAAATGTTTCACCCTCTGCAGCCTAACCTAGATTAACCCCTACTGATGAGGATCTGCTGAAACTTATGATTGCCAACTTAACTCAAAAATATGTGGCAACTGACCTACTTTTACCCGGTTGTGTTCTCCTGCAGTGTTCACCAATGAAGTGCTTGTCTTGTCTGCAACACTGGTACTTCTTTGCACCCTTTAAGCTCTTATTCCCCCCCCCCACCCCCCCCCCCCAACTCTGGTCACTTCCTGCTACCATCCATTTCTGAGAAATGTAATCTGATAGCAGTCTGCGTGTGTCCTGGCCCTCCAGTCTGTATGTGGGTATGAGCTTCTGGTTTTACAGGATTATGGAGGAACCATTTGGAAGCAATTTGGCTGAAATTGGAGATTATCCCTGTCTAGGGTTTTTGAAAACATTTAGCTATTCCTTTTTATTATAGCTAGTAAACATTTGTGGTCAAAAATGTAGCCAGTGATTTGAGGCTTGAGAGAACAACTTGAGGCGGTTGACTTGACATGTTAAGGTGCTTTAAAGCTCATAATCCACACATTCCTGAAGTCATTTGATGGTCAGTAAATTATGATCTGTTAAGGGTGTGAATCAATTACTCATGATACTACAGAAGGCTTTTATACATTGCACATGTATGTCCGTGTGTGCTCGCCAAAATCCCGAAGGATCTGTGAATGATGTGTGCTTTTTATTGGTATCTTAGTTCTCTACGTCATGGAGATACATTAACAAGTGCATCGGTGTGTCTCTGGGTTTTAAAAACAACCACAGCCGTGTATGATCTAATGTGGCTATATGGTCGTGCATTCTTGTGTGCTGATGTACAAAAGTCTGGTTTGCACTTCCTGGACTTAACTGCTGTTGTCGTTGTCACGTTGCTGAGGGAGAATCCAGGTGGAGACATGCGCACACATACATACACTCTGTGAGGCTCGGGCTCTCACTCGCTCACTCACACACACACATGAACACACACACACACACACAAGCACACACACACACACAGGCAGCCTGGCAGATTCAGGGTTAAAGGCTTCCATTTTGTTAGGTAACACCCTAATGGTCTGATCTGTCAGTGGCGTTAAAATGGCAGGGGCTTAACCCTTGGCGTTCGGGACACAACCAGTAGGGGCACACACACACACACACACTCTGGGCTGGCCGAGCCTACAACAGAACAACTGAGGAGGAGGAGGAGGGGAGTGTGTGACGCAGGGAGGGGTAGAGGGAAGGACGAAGAGTGAGCAAGTGAGAGAGAGAGAGAGAGAGAGAGAGAGAGAGAGAGAGAGAGAGAGAGAGAGAGAGAGAGAAGACAAGGAAGAGTATTTTTCACTTGGGTACAGTTAGATTATGGCTCAGCTAACCACATGCGCTCTACACCCTTCTCCCTCCCCCAACCATGGCACCACCTCAGCTGGGTCCCTGCCCCCACTCCTAGCTTGGTGAGCACAGATTTGCATAGGTAGTGTGATATTTTTTTTTTTCAATTAAGATGTTATCCCAAAGGAGAAGAGCGCTACCATTGATAGCCTGAAATGATTTTGTATTCAAAAACACATTTTATAAGCAGGATAAGATGTGAATAAAGCCGTGTGAGCAACAGTTATGATGGTGAGAAGTAAATAATCACCTTGAATTTAAGACAGTCATCGCCTTGTCACGTCTTGCTGGTAAGAAAAGTGGCGGTTTGAGCGATTAATTCAATATTACAAGGGCCAGGGCCCCTTAGCCACACAAGAAAAAGAGTTGTCGCTCTGCTGTCTTTTATTGGGCAGTAATAATCCATACTTGTATTGCTTTTATTGGACAGTATAATTGTTGTTCTCCTTGCGTTGAACCCTAAGGACACAGTTGAAAAGCCTCAGTCTTTTTAAAATGGCTGTTAATGTGTTGGCTGGCTGGGTCCAGTCCCAGTGGGCAGATCATTACAGTGCTGGAGATGAGAGGCTAGCACGCTACCTGAGGGGATGAGCTTTTGCCATTGATCTGCTCTCTATGAACTGCTGGACACAATAGGAGAGGGACAGAGTATAAAACCTGTAGTGTCAGTCTAGGTCACAAGATTTCCATTTGCTTTCAGGGAAGTGCATCTTATCTTGCCGCACCGCACACAGGGATGGGAGATTTTCTGCACGCACCTTATTTTATAGACAAGAAGACTAATGTGAGCATATACAGAGAAATGCATGTTTATGAAATGTATTGATTTGAGCCAGCTTGCTTTGGTGCAGTTACTCTGCTGAAAATCAAATAGCTTGGTACAAACATTTTTATTCATATCGTTGTTTTTAATTAATGTGAACGAGCAGTACAAATGTCCTCTCTCACGTGCAGCCCCTAACTCCCTCGTCCTTTGTTTTGATCTAAGATGTGCTCTGCCCTTAGGCCCTATTATTCTGAGGGAAATGAGAGGGACATGCATCCACTTCTCCTCTAGAGTCCCCTGAGAGGAACAGACACAGATCACTAATCACTGGCTGCCTTCTCCTAGGCTCTTTCTCAGCCTCTCGCCATTTTCATGGCTGCTGCAGTTAATGCATTTGTGTGTCAAACTAATGTATCTGCATGAGGTTTGATCATCACATTAGCATGTTATAAACAGTACAATGTAAAGGGTATTAGTCCAACATGTCACTAACATTATGCAGATTAGGGATGTCAGCGGTTAACCATTGGTTATTTGGTTAATTGGTTAACCAGCAAGAATATTTTTTGACCATTTACACATGTCAGTCTATAGGTTAACTTGTTATCTTTAAGTTTACTGCAATGAGCTACAACTGGGTCTGATGGGAGCTAGCTAGCGGCACCGCTCATTTGGCAATTACAGCTAGTAATGCTGTCCCAACCCCATGGGGTTGTTATGGAAATATGTTTTAGCAGAGCTACGTAGTGTGTGTGTGTGTGTGTGTGTGTGTGTGTGTGTGTGTGGGGGGACTAGACTAGGGCTGTCACTTTTTATTTGAGTTTCGGACATTCGGACCTGAGGTGATAAGTTTATGTTCGAGCTGTAATTACCTGTTACCTGAAATGTCGGCTGCAGTCTCTATATGTGCATCAGACAATTTGATGTAGTTTGCCTTGTGATCCAACAGAGGGCGCTCTAAGAATTCACTATCATGTCGACCTATTGCATGCCCTACTGACCTATCACTAAACGAAGATAATGTTAATGTGTTATTTTGCTACAAAAATGGCGAGTAAAGTCGTCCTGAGTAGACAATTACGACACCAAAACATCTGAGAAGCAGCACTTGGAAGTATTTTGGGTTCTACGCCGTAGATGGCAAAGTCACGCACAAAGATAAGGCTGTTTGTCGACTTTGTAAAAAGCAGCTTACTCTTCTTTGAATTTATTTGATGAATTTCAAGTCATTTTAAATCTGTTCAACCCTGACTTTTTTGAAAAAGTGACAGCTCTATGGGAGACTGAAGGTTAGCTACCAGGTTTCCGCGGCAATGCCACTAGCTAGCTCTCACCCAGCCTGGGTGGTGCGACGTGCAGAGTGGCACAGACTAACTTCAGCTAACCTGTGGAGACCGGAGGGTGGGCAGTGGGCATTATGTGTCTGCATGTTAACGTGGCTAATTTCCCCACCTCTAAATGGATAGCACTTCAAAATGCGGTGCTAAAGCTTACTGACTAAATAGAGCGCCGAATTAAAAGTAAAACCCTCTTGTATTTCACATCATTTTGTTTTTTTATCCTTTGGAATTAACCCGTTAGTTAACTGTTAATGGCTGTGGGGCTGTCAAAAGCAAAATTAAGCGAAACTGCCATCCCTAATGCAGATGTATATTGTGATGTAGTAGTGGTGCATCTTCTAGGCAACAGAAGTTCAGCTTCTTTGAATTGATCGTGTTTGAATTTCCTCCCAAAAACAAGATGCATGCCATGCAGATAAAATGTGACTCAAAACCTACAAAATGTACAGAAAATGTATCCCATCTTCTTATTTCAGGAGCAGATATCTATGAACCTAATTTCAAAATCAGTCCGCGTTTCTTAAATTCCTGTAGTCCGAGCCCGACTGCAGTGGCATTCTGATAAACTGTTGTAGACACTAACAGGCAGAGCTGCTCCTCTCGGTTGCTGATTCCCAGGCAGTGAGGTCTGGGGTACCAGTTTCCTCCAAGCATCTCCCGATGGACCTGCTGATGGACAAGTCAGGCTCGTTTGTGAGATTGTAGTGTCAGTTTCATTTGGTTTTACACGCTGGATGGATGGAGCTGTGGGAGCATTGAAACTGGCAGGAATGCTACTAGCACTGATTGATTCAGGATCTTTTCTCAACTGATTGCCTGGCCATAAAATACAAACTCCTGAAGTCCTGTTTCAAACAAAACTGGTTTACTCAAGTTAAGGCAAAGGATGCTGCGTAAAAATATATGCTCTCTGAGATGTTCTGTTTAAACTCGTACTGGTTTTCAGACCCAGGGATCCAGCAATTGAACATGACTCTAAGTTTTAATTTTGGCTCATTCACCTTTTGTTAAATGCCTTTTTGTCCTTTTTGTCTTCGTCTCCTGTCATCACCAATACTCTGAGCAGTGTCTCAATGCAACACTATCTCAGCTGCTGGTACTGATGCCATGTTTTTTCTGCCCTCCAGTCCTCTCAGGTGTCACTGTGAATGGCATCGATAGACTCTTGTCTTTGACGGCCAGGCTTTCTCTAGATGAATCTCCTACAGTTTCTTTGTCTGCTTCATGTGTTCGATAGCTCTTAGTGTGAGTCTCCTATAACCTGGAGGTTGTGAATGACACATCACACAAAAGGCCTCGGGGCTCGTATAGAAACCAAGGCGCTGGGTAGAAAATGGGCTCCGGTGATTGGTAGTCCTTCACTGAAGGCTTAGTAAAATGGATAGCGATCCAACAATGACAAGTACTACGCACAACCCAGCAGTTCTGAGTGCATACTTAACAGTCATAATAACAACATATGCATGGACAACAACTTGATTTGGTTGCTTAGCAGCAGTGCTTGCAGCACATGAATCACAGGATCCATGATGCTTTCCATCTCTCTGGGTCAAAGGTATCCACATTTCCCTAGACCTGAAACTAGCAACTACAGTCGTCCTAGTAACGTGCAGATCTGATCCTCCTGTATCGTCCCAAAGGGTTACAGTCATTTTGTATCTGACACGCTTCGCCACCACACTGTTACAGCCAGAGCAATGTGCCGCCACTAGTTCTACAATTTTACACAGTGAAGTGTGGTTTCTGAAGCATTGTGTGTGGTATATGGGTATGCACACATACCCACCCACACACAAGCTGTCATCTCTGGCAGATAGATAGCCTTTGTGTCCAGGGATGGTACAGCAGGGCACATCTGTCCTTGCTGTGTACCAGAGCAGGGTCCATTTTAGGCTCCGTGCACTCGTATACAAACAGACCTGAGTGTTTTAGCTGTGTAGGTACTTTTTTTGGCTGTATTGGTTGGTGTTGTTACTGCTTGCATCTCTTAGCTCAACATCTTGCAAAGTGTCAAGGATGCCTGTGTCTTATCTCCGGTAAAAATAAAACTTGGCTGAATTCACAGATGTGAATTGTTGGAACAAACTGCAGCCTCACTGCAGACAGCGATTTGTCGAAGTTGCTGAAAAGCAGTTTCATTTCCCTACCTTATCATGCAGTTTTCTCAACGCTTTGCTTTACAGACGACAGGCTCATAGTGGGAGGTTTTGTATACATTAGATTCTTATGGTGAATTATGACCTTCGCTTGCCTTAATCTTTGAAGCCTGAGAAGATGGCAGAGAAAACATTTAAGATGTTTTTTAAGAGTATCATGAAATATTATGAAAGGTGGGTTTTGGGTGTCAGGATTTTTATGCCCGTCAGCAGCTGTTGACTTGACTTCCACAGAAGTTAGTCATGTCAATGATGTGTCCACCCCCCTGTTGACTCGTAGACACATTTTGGAATGTCCGAGGACAACGTCATTTTCTCCTCCTCCTCCTCCTCCTCCTCCTCCTCCTCTGTCAGTGTGGGATGTGCCTGTGGCCTCCCCGTCTCCTTCCCTCCATTCTGCCACTCTGCCTCTCCAGGGGTTAAACCTGCGCCTTCTCTCAATCCCGGACCAGTTTGAACCGGTTTTGAGGGAAGCGCTTTTTGTCTTCCATGGAATCTTGGGATAAGGTCATGTGGAGCTGTGATGACGTCACGTTGGACCAGGAAGACCTTGAGTCAGCTCTCTGAATCTGATATACAACATGGTGTACGTGTATGTGTGCAAATGGTTTCAGCCCAGATCATCAATTGGGCACTCGTATCAGAATTTTTTGCAATAGACAGGCACTCTTCCTTGTGCAAAATGCTTATAAGCAACACATTTTCACAACAATTTTTAAACTGTTTATTGAAGAGAGTCTGCCTGCTCCATAATGACTGTGTGGCCTACATTGGTTTGTGTAGTACAGTGTTTTTCTCTACTATTTTTCTGCTGTGTAATAGGTTTTTCCCTGAAATCTAAGTGGGTCTCTCTATCCTCTGCTGTTACTGTACTGAGTGAGATTTGGGTCAGCATCTGGGGCACTGGCAGTGGTAGATGAGATGCCAATACACCTCAGGATTGTCCCTTTTTGCAGCTGCAAATATCAACTAAATCAAACTCATGTGCATGACCTTACAACAAAGTGTATAATCAGTATGTTGAAGGGGGATTATTTGCCACAGCAACCTTGGATTATATGCAGTACATTGACTCACCAGCCAGGACAGCTTTATTTTCATTTTGTACTGGTTGCATTGTTGCTACCTCATATTATATTATTCATATTATATATAATGCATGGAATTAAATGTGATTAAAAGTTCCCCAAAATGAAAAGACACTGACATTTACATGCAATAGGTGGGACTGATTGAGATTTTTTCAAGTATCTGCCATTTAAAACTATAAAAAGGCATCTTCACCTGTGCGATATTGTATTTAAATTGATCGATTTAGTTTGGCTTCTTCAGCCACACTGTTGCTTCTGACACAAAGGCAGCCTCTTCTGTCAGTTATCAAGGTAGAGCTTATACCTGGCAGTGTTTTCATCCAGTTTTATTGTCTCAATTTTGAATTAAATTGAGGCAGTTATAACTTTGTCTATCCTCTGGAGTGGATGCTCCTTATTGTGTACTTCAGTGCAGACACATTAGGGGGATGTGACACACATAACTCATAGGAACCTGCACAGTAGTGTAACGCCCGGGCCGCACTGGCTGCCTGAGCGAAGCATGTGAGTCACGGGACCTTTTGCTTTTCATTTGTACCCGCATGCGCAGCGTGGCTCGACTGTGGCTCGTCTAGATATTAGGCGTATTGGCTTTGTATTCTGCAAAATGCGTGCCGTTCTAAGCAATATTTAAATGTCATAATAACATCATCACTAACATTACACCTTTCATTGCAGTTTCAGTGTCCATATCTGTACAATATGCCACAGACATGAAAAAACTCGACCCTTTATGATTCTGTTTAAGATTAAAAGCCCTCCAGCGATTCTGCGGACTGAATCCAGTTATTGTATAATATGTTGTAAATATTTGCAGGACCATGTTATGGAAAATGCAGTGGAAATGAGTCGAGTACCAGCTTTTAATTAATGAAATATAATATTCTCTTACTCATAGTCATTTTCAAAGGCAAACTTGGTGTGGAAAGATTGGACTGGTAGGCAGTGCTGCGGTCTGTGCGGACACCACACGTGCAGGCCACAGTGGTTCAACAGTGTCGCTGTCACGCACAGGTAGGGGTTCAGAAGTGTGGCCTGGGTGTAAAGCAGAGAGTAGTACTACTCAGTTTGAGAGTTGCTTTAGTGAAACCAGCACTTTTTGCTCATCTAAGCAAAACTTCTACTATAATGATGCTGTGTTATCCTACAGTAACCGCGCACTTTAATTTATCTATTGTCCAAACCTGTGCCCTGCTGTCTAATTTGAATCCATGTTTGTTTTTTGTTTTGTGAACGTGTTTACAGTTTGTAACCGTTTCTGTCATCTCTCTCTCCAGGGTGAGAGCAGCCATGTCAGAGGAGGCAGTGCGTCAAACGCGCAGCCAGAAGCGGGCTCTGGAGAGGGACCATGCGCCTCTTGCCGAGCCCCTGGAGGACTTGGACAGTAAACGTGTCAAGCTGGAGAAGGGTGATGCAACTGGAGGTCCCCTGGCCATGGTGGGATCTGGAGGCGAGGGCGTCAGGCTGAGGAGTGAGCAGGCTGCAAAGGTAGCAGCCAGCATCCTGAAATCTGGGGAAGTGAAGGCAACGATCAAGGTGGAGGTGCAGACTGGAGACGAGCCTGTTGACATGAGCACATCCAAAAGGTGAGACAAGGGGAAAGATCATTGGGTTTGACTGAGTCATGGGCTGTTTTCATTGAGTAATATTAATTAGAAATATTATTGCTTCACAGCGTTCTTGCGTAGGGGAAGGAGCTTGTTGGTCATAAGGAATATAATTGTTGTTCAGTTTACACGATACTGTCAAAGTCATTAGTCTGTGAACAATGCTGAAAGGAATGCTGTAAACACTTTACCTTAAACAGTTACATCTATTCCTGTACACTGGGCCTCAGTACTGCACAGTCAGCCAACTTTGTCCACAATAAACCCTTTGTAAGTATTCCCAGCTGGACAAAATGCACCATAATCTCCTTACTAGCTAGTTTATATCTGTGTGGGTATAAGATGCAAAGAGTAGATTGCTGCTGTGTTTGTTTTTTCGTTTGGCTATGCTGACCTGATGGTGGATCATCATATGTATTAAAGGGAACGGATGTGAATGGCGAGCAGTACTTCACACAAGCTGCATTTTTGTGTATGAGTTTGTTTGAGAACTTCTGTCGGATTATTTATGCACTGTAGGCCTTGGATTTCACGCTCGCATGTACAGTGCATGGTTGTGCTTAGAGATGTGTCAATTGGAGTTTCGGGTTTCTCTCTAACTTTGCACTAGCGAGTGGTCTGACAGGAGCCATACAGGAAGTCGCCGTGTGGTTGTCGGCAGCCTGCCCCCATTTTGAAAAAGTTTGAGGCTCCTGAGGCCTGGGCTCCATTTTCTCCCACAGCAGCACCTGAACTCTGCCTCACACTTCACACAAAATGAAGGCTACGTGTCACAAACTGGTTCCAACTGGCCGTTGCCATGGTTTCCACATTGGAAGGAGCAGTTAGAGGAAGGAGGGGCCAGGAGGGGTAGTGGGTGTGTCACATGACCACACAGAGAAATGCCTGATGTCATGTGACGTGTTTGGTAGAGCGATAGATACACACACTGATGTGATGGCAGTCTAAGTGGAACAGAGAGGTGATTCAGCTCGAAGTGTGTTGGCCCTGTTTCTGGTGTCACCTTTGGCCCCTGTTTAACCCGCGGCATGTGTTTGCATGCTTACTCACTGCAAGGCGATTACCCTAGTGTTGTGTGCAGGAGACTTGGTCTGTGTAGGTCAACTAAACTGCATAAATGCTGGAAATGAAACAGTAACTGAACTGAACATGTCTTGAATCAGTTCATGTATGAGATGTAGTTTTGTTTGTAGTTTGCATGCTTTGTAGATATTTTAACAGCATATTTGAACACATCTTTGCCTGTTTATAGCACAGCTCTTTCATATACATAAAGAGGCTGATGTAGCTTGAAATGGCACATCTAATGTTGCATTGCATTTTAATCAGAGGGTCCCACTGCACCTAATAATGACTGATTCAGCAATCCTATATGGGGTCATTGGGAAGCCATGATTGGGGAAGCCGAGGCATGCAGAAATACTGGACCTTACATAACCAAGCTGCTGTGTGTTGTGATGCTTGTGTAAGCTGTTCTCAATAGAGTGGTAGCAACCATCACAAGCTAGCCCGTGTCATTTTAGACAGGGGCCAAGTCAGTCAAGGCATCGGGTCGCCATCGGGGTTTCGCTTGTGAAAGATGATGAAGCTCTTGATTCCTCTCTGATGCTACTAATGTCTGACAGTTTATCATATCGTATGCAAGGAATGTAAACAGAGCTAGAGAGGAAAACCACTGCCTGTTGAGTCTTCAGCTGTGCTTTAGACTGTGTAATCCCTCAGAATAGCATTACTGAAAGCGCCAGGGTGTTGGACATCTTTCTAAATTTGAATGAAACATATCAAGGAAGTGCCTATCAGGATGTAGCAATGTGAGGTATTAACAGGGTTTTATTGTGTTCGTAGCAGCTGGGCAAGGTAACGTGACAGTAAATGTTTGTTGTTGTTTGCTTGGTCTCCTGAAATTCTCACCACATAATGTAAGTATAAACAACATTGTTATTGTCAAAGAGTTGACCTCGTTGAACTGAGCATGCATTGTCTGTTGAGGGGAGCTGGTAGACAGCTGTTGTGGGGAAGGAGCGGGTAGCAGAGAAACGTGTCTGAGGACAGGAGCGTGCAAAAGGAAGAAAAAAGTGTGAAGAACTGAGTCAGTGAGTTGGAGTATAAAAGATGAACAAGTAAGTAAGGATGGGGGAGGGGTGTGTGAAGTAGTGACTGAGTGAGTGACTGAGTGAGAGAGAGTGTACACAATAGGTTGGCTCCTGGCCATGTATTCCCCTCCCCCTCACTGTCACCCTCTCCAGTGTCTCCGGCGGACCTCCGCTCTGCTCAGCTTGTGACTCTAGTGTCGGCAGCTGGGAGGGAGGGGAGAGCTGAGGCCCAGGCTGTGCCGATCGGGCTAGGCCACAGGCCTCACCACGGAGGTAGGGGAGGGGTGAGGCCCTGTCTGGGTGGTAAAACTGGGCCTAAGCTTGAAGCCCTGAAGCCTCGCTCGAAAGCGTTTGAATAAATATATCACTTTAACTGTGTGTCTGCATGCATAACGTCACATCATGACCCAAACCTCTACCTCTTAAATGCTGTCATATATCACAGTCCCTAACTTACCTCATCCTCCACCAGTTCTCTTTACTACCACGACTTCTCTTTTCTTACGCACCAACCCAGAGGACCTGACAGGATCCCCACTGTGATGGAGGCAGATTTATTCTTCCGCCATGGTCCACGCGCTGTAAAATTACAACCACCCTGTACTTCTAATCTCCACCCCTCTCAAGATTGATGCATATCTAGCTCACCACGAGTCGCCTTTGTTCTCCTTAGTCCTCAGGAAAAGCCACTTAACATTTTATCAAAGGCTTTAAGCCTTTTCCTCCTATAAAAAACAAAAATGCAGTTAATTTGCCCTTTGATTGCATGTTGTTTGGGACTGATGTTGCTGTGTCTGTGGGAAGGACGAGAGCAGACGGTCTGCTCGTTGATGTTACCTTACGCTGGAGATAATGGGTTGTTGCGATCTTCCCCTGCCGCCATTACTCCATTATTGATCTCTTGGTTCTTGTCTTCTTGTGTGTCCCAGTACACATTTGCACTACAACAGAGACGATGAAATCATAATTCTATACTGCCATCTACTGGATATAGGACAGAACTACAAGTTAGCTGCAGTTAATGGTAACTGCAGCGTTCTGGACTGAATCAGAATACAGTTTTGAATCTTGACTGAACGATGAAGCACATTCTCAATGTAATTGTCTTCTGTCTTTTTCTCTTTCTGGCCACAGTGACATTAAGAATGAGCGGCAGCCGCCATCGCCAGATGATGTGATCGTGTTGTCAGACAATGAGCCATCCAGTCCTCTCATGAATGGACACTGCTTTACAAAGACTGACACAGAAAAACTTATGGTGAGAAAACAACATTTAAAATGTGCATACAACACAGTCATAAACCCCCTTAACACATGCACTGCTAACCTGAAATTATCTTGCCATTACCTGGATGAGCTGTATGTAAAAATGCAAATGCCTGAATCAGTTGGATCGGACATTAAACGGACTTTACCCTGCCTGCCCCCTAGTACAAAGTCCCTGTAATGTTTGATTGAACCCATGTGTGAACAGAGCAGGAAATGGTTCGGAGAATTCACAGCGGGCGAGTAGGCGTGCTGATGACGACTCTGTAATGCAGCTTGAGTGATACCAGAGGCAAACAAACATCCAAGAGTGAAAAAGAATGGTCATTAACACGAAGATAGCAATGAAAATATCAAACTGGGGAGATGACGAGATTCGGAAAATTGTCAGGCAAATTAAAGAAATGCCAAGAGACTCTGTTGTTTATTGCCAAATTACAAACTGGCTACGTGACTGCAGTGTAAAACACGTCATGTCCTGCCTCCTGCACGCTCTACCCAGGCGTCACCCCTTGCCTAAACCAAACTGAGTAATCTCAGTAGATAAGAACACTTCTGACACAGATGATCTCTTGATTGTGCTACATGTGTAGAAGGGAAACAATGTCTGGACCTGATACTGGAGTCTATATGAGATAGCTGTTGAGAAGATCCTACATTTTTACATTAGTTGCTACTGACATAAAGTGGCCTCAAATTGTACACGTATGTCTGCTAAGTGTCCTTTCATCTAATACGGTGTCTATAGAAGAGTTCTCCTGAGGAGAGGGAGCGCATCATCAAACAGCTGAAGGAGGAACTGAGACTCCAAGAGGCCAAGCTGGTGCTGCTGAAGAAACTAAGACAGAGCCAGATCCAGAAGGAGAGCACTGTGCAGAAGGTACGTACCTGAGAATACGCAGGAGAGTGTTGATTGTTATTTGTTTTATTGGAGTTGATTGATGTATCAGAGGGAATTGTTGCTGCTTCGCTCCTTCAAGTACATACAAACTGATGGACTAATACATACCCTGTTCACTTCTAGGCAACCGGCTCTGTAGCTACTCCTCCTCCTCTGGTGAGAGGTAGCATCACATCAAGCAAAGGACCCCTCCAGGTAGTTACTACATTTTGCTTTACACCTTGGGGTTGATGTATGATGTAATTATACATTGTATCTTACAAAAAATTGGATACCAAGCAACACAAGTATAAGGCAGATTTCGTTGTTTCTTCATCGGTTTTCACATCAGAACCCCAAATTGCACAAAATGAAATGCAGTACTTATGTAGCATAATGTTAAACATGTTTAGTTGTCATTAACTGTATATTTACACTGTTGTGTTTACAGGTGACAGGTCGAAGCTCAGGCACGGTGATCCCTCCTCCGTTGGTGCGGGGTGGGCAACACGTCCCGTCCAAACACAACTCTCAGATTGTCATGCCACCCCTGGTCAGAGGGGCCCAGGTTAGTGTGAGGGACCGTTCAGATGATTACAGTCATCACATTGGCCAGCATGTTAAGTGTACTCATCTGAGGAGGTTTAGATTTCAAGAGCTTTTTGTTAATTTTCTTCTTATGTTCGCTCTCCTTGTGAATCTGTGATGGCTGCTTCTGTGTGTGCTGCCATCAGCCTATTGCTGTGACTCCCCAGCAGATAGCCAGTCTACGCCATCAACAGCAGCAGCACAGCGGTTCAGGACCCCCTCCACTCTTGCTGGCCCCCAGGGCTTCTGTGCCCAATGTCCAGGTCCAGGGCCAGAGGATCATTCAGCAGGGACTCATTCGGGTGGCTAATGTGGCCAACAGTAACGTCATGGTCAACATCCCTCAGGTGAGTACACAGTATTCAAGCCAACAATGCACTCTCCATAGAAAGCATTAGAAAATGTTCCCTTTAATAGCTGCTCTTTTTCCATTGCTAAGCTCCATAGCAGTTATAACATCCTCATGTGTAGTCGCTGCCTTTTGTGTAGCTGCTGAAGTGGTTTCTGTTGCGTTTGTGTCCAGGCCTCTCCAACCAGCCTAAAAGGCTCTTCAGCGTCACCCAACTCTAGCATCAATGATTCCCCAGCCAGCCGGCAGGCAGCTGCTAAGCTCGCGCTGCGTAAGCAGTTGGAGAAGACACTGCTGGAGATCCCTCCGCCTAAACCTCCTGCCCCCGAGTTCAACTTCCTGCCTTCAGCAGCCAATAATGAGTTCATCTACTTGTTGGGGCTGGAGGAGGTGGTGCAGAAACTTCTGGAGATGCACGGCAGGGGTGGGTACATTTTTCCACTTGGCGAGTCTGGGCATGTTGTAGTGTAATGGAAGATTGAATATACATGTTTACATCTTGTCTGAAGAAGCTTTCTGTTTTTCCTATAGGTAATCTGGGCCCAGCTGCTGCCCTTGCCAGCACCATTCCCAAAGAGCCATACACCTGCGCCCAGTGTAAGACGGACTTTACCTCCCGTTGGAGAAAGGAGAAGGCTGGGACCATCCTCTGTGACCAATGCATGTCGTCCAATCAGAAGAAGGCCCTGAAGGCTGAGCACACCAATCGGCTGAAGGCAGCCTTTGTTAAGGCACTCCAACAGGAGCAGGAGATTGAGCAGCGTATCCTCCAGCAGGCGGCCTCCTCTTCATCTTCCTCTAAAACCACCTCCTCTCCCTCACTGTCCAAGAGTGAGGTGCTGGTGTCCCAGCAGTACAAGCATGTCAGGGCTGCCATGCAGCACAGACCTGTGGCTGCTCACCACTCCATTAAACAGGTGAGCATGGCCTCATGATGGAGCAGCAAAACATTTAAAAGCATTTTATCCTATATCAGCAGCAAAAACATCTGCATGTTAACATCTGTACCAACACCAGCACTTCTCACATACTTTGTCTCTCTATACAGAGTCATCTGTCACACAACATCCAGTCAGTGGGCTCCCGTGCTATGGCCCACGCATTCACTTCTTCCTCTCAGCTGCAGAGTGCGATGACGGCAGCGGCGCTGAGCAGCAGGGCAGGTAAGCACGCTGCAGCACGCCCGCTGCAGCAGGGGGCAAAGGTCAGCGCCGGCAGCAGTAACCAGGGCAACATGGCTGCCTGGAAGAAGCAGAGCGGTGGCACTACAGGTAGATAAACGTGAGACGAGGTTAGGCCGAGAATGCTCCTCACCCGTTCTCTCCTTCTCTCTTCTTTCTGCTCCTCTTTGGGGCAATCCCTCTCTTGTAAGGTGGATCCCTCTCTGGCACTGTCACTCTCTTTCTTCCCATCTTCTCAGGCTAGACCTCTTCATTCTAGAATTACTGCGTAGATGTTTTTGTCTTTTTTGGATCCTCAAATATTCACTTGAGCCAAATCTTTTACAAATTTTCACTCATTTTGCTTTATGCCAACTTCTTCGTTCATCTTTGCCTTTGTCCAACATGAGTCAAAATACTGTGTGTAATATTTCATCATAGAATAAATGTACAAACAGCTCCATGTCCATGCATTCACCACTTCTGTTTTGTTTCTTGACAGGTGTGACTATGGCCTATGTGAACCCCAGCTTGTCTGCCCATAAGACCACCTCTGCTGTCGAGCGTCAGCGAGAGTACCTGCTGGACATGATTCCCTCCCGTTCTATCTCCCAAGCAGCCAACACATGGAAATAATGCAATCTTGCTCCCTACTGACGTCATAACTATTACCCCTCTTAATATCAATAACAGCCATTCTCATGATCATTCTAATCCTTTCTATGGGCTCCACCTCTGGCCAGAACGGTGCAGGGGAGAATCTGCCTAGTCTTTTGTTGGATAGAGGTGTTCCCTCAGCTCTTCCTCAGATATTTCTGCTACCATCTTCCTTACCCAAGTCCCTCATCCAAAGTGGAGTTGTGCAGCGACAGCTCGAGCTTCTGAGATAATTTGGGTACCTTTTTTTTTTGTGAGGGTTGGGGTTTACATGGGCGTGTACAATTTTACAAACTTCTCCAGCGATGTCGCCTCTCCCTCTCTGTATATTGGTTGAACCTCTCTGTCGCACCAAGAGGAAGAATCTCCAAGCTCCCCCTGCCTCTGGATTAGGCCGGGGGGAAAAAAATAGTAATCACTATTACACACCATTAAAATCTTCGCCTTACGTCCTACCCTTCTCCAGTCTGAGCCAATCAGACTCAGGCCCACGTTTTGGCCGAACCGAACTTAACTGAAGACCTCGCCACAGGGATTGTGGGTCGAGCTTCGAGGACCATCCACGAAATAATAACTGCTTCAGCTTTGCAAAAATGAATAAAATGAAAAAAGGACTGTAAAAATGATCTCTATCTACACACAGACTTTCTCTTCTCTCTAACCCCACGGCGCGTGTAGTAGAGAAGTTGATGTGTGTTGGATTATTTTGTATGGCTGAATGTTAGGATTTTGTCTTTTTCTTCTGTAAGTCATATACTGTGTTTGGAATATTGTGCTCCCTGATACTTTGGAAGTGGCCTCTTGTCGAGGTCTAAATTTACAGGCTAATGTTACTGTTGAGGTGGTTTTACATCTGCTGGGTTCCATGTTGTGGCCTACTTTTAAATACTTTGTTTTTTCTAAGACAAAGAGGAAGAATAAAGATTAAGGTTTCACTAACTCCTGTAAAGACACTGAGCATATGTTTGGAGGACTATTCGTATTGAATATTGTAAAAAAGAAAAAAAAAAGAAAAGAAAGAAAAACCTTCCAAAGAACTAGTGGAGCCCAAATGGAATCCCTTCTGCTAGAAGGTGTCTAGTTTATTTGAACCCTCTCTGGATATAAACATGAATTCATGCTAGACTGAGGGGGTGTAAGGAATGTCATATTTTTGACATTGTTTTTGCTTTTAGTCATAGGTTGTGGTGCATTATTTTTTTTTTCTTCTATAGACAAACTGTCTCTGGGTTTATTTATAGGGTCATGTTAGTAAAGATATATGCTTATGCCCTAAGTTTGAATGGATCTCCACTTAAAAATGATTTGTTTTCTCTTGTGTGTCCAGTGGCTCCCACTCACCTTGCGATTGGTCTTAGAGAAGCTGGACAGCTTTCAGAATGTAGTTATGCAAAAACCCCTATAGCAACAAATGACATGAACTTCTTAGTCTTTAACATTAAGGTGTGTATGATTTATGTCGGGTCCTTGAATTGAGCGAACTATGCCTTTCACATGAGCTATAGTGCATTTTTATCAGGTTGCAGCAGCACAGGATAAGCTAGTGAAGTACAATATGTCCTACAGTAAACTCATGGAGTTATTTTATTAACCATATGCTGTCTTTAATTTCAGTCACTGGGGTGGTCCAGTTTCTTTAACCCTACCACAAGGGTTGGGTATCGGTACTCCATACCTTTGATGTATTGCCCGAAATAACCCAATACCAAGTAGTATCGAAACGTCTCCAGTCAAATGATACCTGCTTTCGATCCTTTCTGTGCAGCGAGGCTGATGCCGGACCGTCCCAGCTTCCTGCCAGATTAGCAAATTTCTGTTGCTGCCATCTCAGGAGCCTCGGGAAATACATAGTTCAGCTTCTGCCCTGTTAGCCAGAGCTAACACAGCAGTGGATACCGCGCTACACCGAGCTGTCAAGCGGTCCCAGCAAACACTCTGTCTCCATAGCCCCGGCAAAAACATATTTCAACTTATGCCCTGTTAGTCTGAGCTAACGCAGCAGTGGCTAACGTCCTACACCGAGCTGCTGAGCGCTCCCACTTGGGGCCTTTCTGTTGCTGCCGTCTTTGTAGTCATTCTCTTCAGCGAACAGTCAATTCAACAGCTGGCCAGTTAACACAAGCTAACATAGGCAACAGTGGCTAACATCCAACTCCGAGCCATTAAACGGTCCCAACAAACTTTCTGTTGCTGCTGTCTCTGGAGCCGCTCTCCTTGGCAAGTTCAGTGCTCGGTTCCTACGTGCTAACATGGGCAGCAACAGCTAACATCCAACTCCAAGTTAAACGTCTACTTGGTTCGTATGTGCTAACAAAGGCAGCAACGACTAACATCCAACTCCGAGCCATTAAATTGTTAGAACAAACTTTCTGTTGCTGCCGTCTCTGGAGCCATTCTCCTTGGCAAACAGTCAATTTAACGTCTGCTCGGTTACCACGTGCTAACATGGGCAGCAGTGGCTAACATCCAACTTGGAGACATTAAACAGTCCCAACAAAGTCTTATAGACACCAAAACGTCAACGAGTTGGCAGTTCAGCGTGCCGAGACGCCACCAAAACATTCGCCATTATTATTCACAGTACGGGTATCGAATGAAATACTCTATTGGTATCGGGATCATTTTGAAACAATACCCAGCCCTACGTACCACTCAGCAATAGCTTTACTCAGCCATTTTTGTGGCCTCTTGGAAAGTGTCACTAAATTGAAGATTAAAAAATATTAAAATACTGATGTGCTGAATTAAAGCAGTAAAAATAGGGTAAAATGTTTGTGCATTTTTCAAAATCTGGATATTTTGCCAGCAATATGTTAAAAAAACTTAAATCCAACTGACAAAAGAGGGTCGACCATCCCAGCAGTTATTTTCCCAGTATCCTGTATTTGTCCATTTTTTTTAGCTGTTTTCATATTGAAACAATAGTGAGGATAATCTCATCACTATGTAATTACAAACCTGGTGTCTTGCTGCCCTGTAGCCTCACTTTTGATTTCATAATTCATCCTCGAGGTGATGATTTAATGCAACGTTGTAAGGATTTGTGTCCTGTATCCTGACTCTTTAGCTCACTGATTATTATCAGGATCCGTACTGAACGATGGTGCACTGCATTAGGTAACTGGGCATCAGTTGACGTTCATCCCTCTGTACTGGGGTATCATCACTGTACGTTCGGGTTTCATTTAGGATGGTGCAACGACACAGTGTGTACATTGCTGATAGAAATACAAGCATATGAAAAGTTTAATTTAAATCGGTCAGGATTTCTGTATTTCTGTCTCAAAGTAGCATCGGAAATCTTCCAGGTTGTCTGTACATTCCTGACAGGCAGAAGGTAGCAGACTGCGTCTTGTGGATGCAAAATAAGCAATCTGGAACGAGCCCATCTTTTGTGCCCTGCTAAGTGTAACCCTGTGCTGTCCTGACTACTGCCTGCTGCTGTTTGACAACAATATCACCATTCCGTTTGTTTGGGGTCGAAGCTCTGCGAAATGCAGCGCGGCCCAAATGGAAAAGAAAACAATGTATGAGAAGTATTTGTTTTGTTTTGTTTTTGTTTTTTTTTGGATTTTTTCTGCTCTATCAAATAATAATAAAACTAATTTTAACCCCTCGTTCATGGTCAGGTTGCCTGTTTATTCACAGTGTGTAAGCTCAGTAGAGCTGCAGCGAGAGCTGACTGATTCAACCACTGTTTTTCAGGCCAAGGACTCCTTGGCTGAAAGAGAGCTGGAGCACAACCCCCCCCTTCTACATTTATGACATTTAGTTTCATATCCTCCTGCGACCCTGCGCCCTTATATGAGGACATTACATTTTGGGTTTCCTGCACCTTATACTTCATTCTGCTTAACTTAGACCTGTTGTCCTCGTTTGTGGACACTTTAATGCTCAGTCTGCAGCTGATCCTGTCACAAAAGTGGACAAGGTACAAAATCTGATCAAATTTTATGATTGAAACTTATTTATTTGTGCTAAATAACATCTGTAGTTTTATATATATTTTTCTTAGCAGGGCACAAAGGTGTTAATTATAAGCCTTTGTGTCCTGCTAAGAAAAAACATCCTACATATTGATTTATGACCATAGAATTGTGAAAGGACCATATGTGTCACATTTATCGTTTTATTTGTTTTATTAAAACATTTTTAATTAATTTAAATAATTTTTCAATCAAATATTAACCCTTTACATGTCAGTTTGTATTTATTAAAAACCCCCAAAACATTTTAACATACTAAGACAGTTAATGAGATAATTTGATTATTATCCCAGTCTGAGAAGGGTCAGTCATAACCCACAACATTGATTCTGGTGCATTATTTTATTTTAATTATTTATTTTGACTGCATTTTCTTTCTTTCTTTATTGTTTTTTTTATTTCCTCTTGCATCACCTTCCCTCTGGTAAAATTCTTATTTAAAAAAAAAAAAAAATCAATTTCCAGTTTTTTTTGTTTTTTTTTTTCATTCTTTTCATTAAAAATGTTTTTAATTAGTTTAAATTATTATTTAACCCTTTGAACCCTGAGCACATTGGTGTGATTTCTTTCAAAAACATGGGAAAAAAGGCAATGAGCAACTTGGTAAAAATTGCAAAACAAAACAATAGATTTAGAAAATTATTTAAAAACAAAACTTGGGGAAAAGAGCTAGAAAAAACTGTATTTGTAATTATTATTACATTTTAAAATTATGATAGAGAATTATTTTAATTTTTAAGCACTCTTTCCAGGCCATTTCTTTGTTTGTTTGTTTTGAACTTTATTTTCTTCTTCTTTTTTTTTTTTTAAACGAATTTTCTTGTTTTGACTTTTTTCTTTTTACTAATTTCTTGCACATTTTTTTTGGTCATTTCTTCTTTCGATGCCCATTGCCCTTAAATAAATCAAACCAATATGCTCAGGTTTTGAAGGGTTAATCAAACCCTTTACGAGCCAGTTTGTATTGTATACCACTAATTTGCATTCGTTGAAACAACTCAAATCACCAAAAAAAGGTCAAAAATGGTAAAAGGGTTTAAAGGGCCCACTGCAGTAACTTTGAGGACCCCATAGTGGTAGCAAACCCTCGTTCAAGATCCAGGAATTAGTCAGTTGGCAGAAAATGTATCGGCCACTTTTCTGATATTCTGTCAATCACGCTTGTAAATTTCTCAAACAAAAAGCCAAACTTTTATTCTGAAAACATAGAGTAGGCAATGTGAAGGACATTGTAAAAATGTTTTCTGACATGTTGTAGGCAACACGATTAATCAGTAATGAAAACAATCTTGATTTTATGTTCTAAAGTATAGGAACAGTCGTTGCTTTTTGAGGCACTTAAGGTGAACACATTTTTTATTTTATTTTTTTTCCCCTTTTTTTGTTTTGTTTTGTGCTTTGTTTTTTGTTTTGATTTGTCTTGTTTAGTTTGTTTGTTTTGTTTATGGTTATCGGCACATACTTTATGTTGCTATGTATGTTTACAATTTTCAAAACTATAAAATAAAAAGTATTAAAAAAAAAAGGTGAACACATAGACTCAGTATGTATCACGTTAGGCTGAAATCTTACTGTGTTGACACAAATGTACCAATATAATACAGCATGATACCTGTATTATACACCACTACTGAACTGATAATGATAATTGCATGGCCTTTGTCCTGGATTTTATCACATACAGCTATGTCTTGTTGTCTCCTCCCCTCACACAGGTATCTGCGTATTATCAGTCGGTGCAGTACGTAGAAAGTGGGATCCTTTCTAGCAGTTACATCATCACCAGTCCGTGAGGCCAAAAAGGAAAAGAAAGCAATTATGAAAGAAAACTACAGAGAAAGTCTTTACCACCCGCTGGGGTTTGGATCAAGGAGCTAAAACCTTTATAGAAAGCCCAGTACTTTCAGGATTCAGGCGGCTGCTCACTTCTCGGTCTAACCTTGCAGCCTTTCTTCTGTGCAAAACATTAGGGCTAAAGAATAGGCTAACATTTTTCAAGTATATCTTGGAATAATAAATACTCAGGCACATTATGTGGATAATAATCAGCCGACCTTTAGAATGCATTGAATTGCTAT
The DNA here is from genome assembly GCA_026686955.1 of Epinephelus cyanopodus. NCBI lineage: Eukaryota > Metazoa > Chordata > Actinopteri > Perciformes > Serranidae > Epinephelus > Epinephelus cyanopodus. Next base: position 11,330,007 of record CM048920.1, read on the forward strand.
TCTGAGGGTTTTTGTAACAGGAAGTACGGACAGGAGGAACATTTGGAGCGACCCTTAATGCTTTCAGTGTGCAAATGGGAACATGAGTATTTATTTTGGATAGACTTACAAATGCTGCTGAAGGAAAGGGGACGTATTGTAGATGTGGCGGATGCAATGTGTTTATTCAAGCCGGGATTTTAAGTGGACCGTGAACAAAATATTGGCTTGCTCTGTCATAGCCCAATAATAAGTCTTCAGCTCTCAGTTTTACTCTCTTGCTATGCAGTCCATCCATCCCTCCATCCATCCATCCATCCATGCGCATATCTGGGGCTGGGTCAGAGGGGCAGCAGGCTGAGCAAAGTACTTCAGACGTCCCTCTTCCCAGCAACTCTTTCCAGCTTGTCTTGGGGGATCCCGAGGCGTTCCCAACGCCAGATGAGATAAATAATCCCTCTGCCGTGTTTCGGGTATTCCCCAGGGCCTTCTACCACTTGGACGTGGCTGGAGCACCTCTAATGAGAGGCCCCCAGGAGGCATCCTTGATCAGATGCCTGAACCATCTCAATTGACCCCTTTTAGCGTGAAGGAGCAGCAGCTCTACTCAGAGCTCCCTCCGGATGTCTGAGCTCCTCACCCTATCTCTAAGGTTAAGCACAGCTACCCTACAAAGGGAACTCTGTTCAGCTGCTTGTATCCACAGCCTCATTCTTTCAGTCACTACCCAGAGCTCATGACTATAGGTGAGAGTTAGAACGTAGGTGGACCAATAAATCGAGAGCTTTGCCCTCTGGCTCAGCTCCCTCTTCACCACGATGGTCCAGCGCATCATGCGTGATGTCCGTCTCACGCTTCATTTTACTATCACTTGTGAACAAGACCCTCTCCAGTGAAAATCAGTACATATTATGAGCGACATAAGCAGTCAACACCAAGGCTGAGTATTTCCCTGTTGCACCTGCAGTGTACCAATGGCAGTCTCAAGAATAGGAGACTCAGACCTTGATGGTTTGGTCCGTCACAATCCTGAGGAATCAATCCCATCAGCTTGCAGAGTGGAGATTTCCATAATGCTACAGTCCTAATATGCAGTCAAGTTTCACTTCCATTTCAACCTGTTAGAGCTTGTGATTGGGAATAAGGTTTATATACCACTAGCAACTTTTTGATCACAGAGTCAAGTTAAAGCCTTTAGATCGCTTTTTGAGTTTGAGTTTTTGATGAGCAAAGTTGAAGGTTAGCATCTGAGGAGCAGGGCTAATAACAGATCTGCTAATAATAAATGCGGAAAAGGTGTAGAGAGATTTTTAAGGCCCAGTGTGTAGGATTAGGGGGCGATACTTGCAGAAATGAAATATGAGAAATAGGGTTTCTTAAGTGTATAATTATCTGAAAATAAGAATCATCTGCACAGGGAGCGGGTCCTTGTCCACGCTGTCCACCATGTTGAACTGGCATGTTTCTACAGTAGCTCAGAATGGACAAACCAAACACTGGCTCTAGATAGGAACACTTTTGTTTTTGCGTCGGCCACTGTAGTTAGCAGCCCCGCCGCGACGAGCTTTGTCAACAAACACTGACTTTTAAACAAGAAAAAGGTGAGTACACGCGTCTCAGATGTGACAAACTGTGAAGGAGAAACACTGATTTAATATGAAACTGCTTTATTCTGTGTTTTTACAGGTTTAAACCACCAGTTTTTGTTTGTTTTAAAGACCAAGAGACGTCTTTGGATAATTCAGCTCCTGCTAAATACCTGCTGGATCAGAAATCAGGTGAGCACACACTAGGAAGTGCCCCTTGCAATAGCATTTTACAACCCCTAGGTGGCCAAGTACACCAACATTTCACTGCACCTGTGTTTGTTTTTAACAGTCCTGACAGGATTTTAATCTTCCTAACAGGAACATTGTGTAAATGTGGTGGATAAACAAAGACTTAACGCCTTAATTTGTAACATAAGTCAACATCCTGCACTCTGTTGGTCGATCTGTAGGGAGAGGTCGTGCTGTCTGGAGGGAGCGAGAGAAAAGGAGCGCGACCTTTGTAGAAGAAAGTGAGCTATTGTTTGTCACCACGACCCACTTATGAGCTTCATTCCTTGGCAGCTGCGTGTTCTCCCCGTGATACTACTGTACATATCCTTCTGTGTATGCGTGTGTGTGTGAGGGTAGTGTATATTTACATTTTAATGATGGAGAGTATTTTTCTCCGCTGATGTTTTTCTCAGCTGCCCTAAATCCATAACATCAGTCAGCATGCATTAAAGTCCTTTTTGGGTCATGGTGGTTCTGTTGGTATCGGAGCCGCTGTGTATCCACTCAGGTCCTATTATCTGTGTTATTACCCCAGTTTTGGTACTGGGCTTTGTCACCACCCACCACCATCTGAAAGGTGTCTCCTCACTCTGACGCTTGCTCCAGATTCTACATCAAGGGATCATTTTGCCACCAAGGAGTATGTGTGAGTGTTTTTGTGTGAATTTGAGGGGTGGGAGGGGGGGGAGGTTGCACGAACAGCTCTGATTGAGGCAGCCTGAGCCAATCAGCCGGCGAGCACCATGCCTCCTGATTCTTAATTGGCTGGCTTTCCCGGTGAGCGCAGCTGATACACAGAGCCAGCTGGTTTTATTAGAGAATGAGCCGGGGCCACAGTGGGAAGGAGACAGAGAGGAGAGGCAGAGATATAGAGGCAATATTCAGTGTGTGTATGTGTGTGCGTGTGTGAAGCAGCCAGTAATTACATCCCAGCGTCAGAACCAATCAAGAGCCACACAGAGACAGAGAGAGAAAAGAGAGAGAGAGAGAGAGATACAGAGGGAGGAAGCCCATTTAGATTCCCAGTCTATTCCCAGGCAAAGAGGTAGACAGTGTGCTTATTGAATCAGAGTCAGAGAGAAGGAGCGGAAGTGTTTTCTTTGGAGCGCCACAGCTCTTCCTTTCTCATATTTGCCGAGTTTGCTGGGTGAGAGCAGATGGACAAGATGAACCACAGCTCAGCTGAGGCAGAGGCTGAAACCATAGAACCACTGCGTTACCTCAGGTAGGCACCTGCTCATCTCTGTTGCATGTCTCTCATTCTCTTTCCCTCCACTGCCTCGTCTTTTTCTTCCAGTCTAATGTTACAGTCACACCAATTCACAGAACTGCTCTCAAATCAGTGCACACTGTGATATGGAGATAGAGATAGATAGTGGCAGGCAGAATCAGAGACGAGAGAGGAACATCCAGATCTTCTTGTAAGACTCCAGAGAAGTCTTCAGAGGAGACTTAGATTCATCCGGCAGTCTGTTTGAATCCGAGCGAGCTTTTAAAAGGAAAACATAGCGGAGGGAGCAATAAGAGATATGAATTATTTAAGTTGACTTGCTTGCCAAACGCCACATGAATACCAGCACTGATAGTCATGATGATAATACTAATGACAATGCCTGCAGAAACACCTTGTTCCATCCCAGGGAACTCCTGCTTTGCTTTGCCGGTTTTGAATTTCCTCGTTGCTCTCTTCCACTCCACTGAAGCCTCAAATTGAATTACAAATAGGAGCTGTTATTGAATTAGAGGGGAGGGGTGTGTTTAATTTGGCATTATCAGGCCACATATTACTGACCAAGCCAATCATCTTATTATTTGGTATCTTTGTGGATGAGACGTGTAATCGGTTTGTTATGCACCCGGAGGTTAGTGTGGTGAACCCTCGGCTGCCTCTGTGACACCACATTCACTCTCAGAGTGACCGGAAGGATTTAGGAAACAGAGAGGTCATTATGATGTGCTGGGCATGTGTTTCCTGGTATTTGTGTAGTTCAACAGGTAAGCAGTTTTTTTCCAACCTTAAAAACACACACGCACGAACACGTATATGCACAAACTGCACATGCACATATTGATCGTTCTGTTTCGATCCACTTAAGATTTAAAAGAACAGTCTGCAGTTCTTCTTGGATGCACACTAAGTAAACAGCCTTTTGTCGACATGACCGACATTGTGATACGTAAAAGTGTAGCTCAAATAAGAACATGGAGATAATCCCTCTAAAGCTTCTTTCTGGGATGGTATACATTCTGTTCTTTGCCAGGTCTTGGGTTATGAACATGTCTTGTACTGTGCTTGGGACATATGGAGGGAACAATGCACAAGAGAGATCAATACTTAGTCAAGACCCTCCTTGCTGCTGGAAAGAAAGCAATTACAAAGAATTGGCTGAGGGCGGACGCTCCAAATCACAAACAATGGTCGACCATCATAGGCGATATTCAGGTGATGGAGAATCTTACATCCAGGATACGAATCAATGAAGGACAATTTGAAAAAGACAAGGATATTTTCTGCTTTCTCCTACGTGAGGTAACTCCCCAGAAACAACTTCAAAAGGCAATGAAGTAAAGGGAGGAAAGAAAATACAAACCACAGGTGGAGGTAAACCACAACCAGGACAATTTATTTGCTTCGGTTATTGAAAATTGTGTCTTTGAACCCTGGACTGTGACATCCTTGAGGAGAGGCAAAGGGGTTTGGAGGGTTGTTTGGGAACTCAGAGCTGACCAGTTTTTTACCTTTACTTGTTACGTGCTGGAGTTTTGGTTTCAATATTCGTTCATTGAGGGATCTAGTGAGGAAATAGAGCAGGTGTGGCTGAGCAAGAAATCTGGAAATGTATCGATGGACTAGATGGGATCGGTCTCTATGTAAGAATGTATTCTGTGGACAAATCCATAAAAACTTGCTTTACGAAAACGTATAGGAAATGTAGAAGGGGCGATGGCACTCTGATATATGCGCTGTGGTCACGCTGCAACATCCAAAACATCTGGATGAAGATTCACAGCCATATTGTTGATGTTAGAGCTTCACATTTTGCATTCTGTCTAAGACTTGGTGTTTTGGGGGTAGGGTTGCAACGGTATGAGAGTTTTACGGTACAATAACTGTCTCAGAAAATATCACGGTTTCACAGTATGGTGATATTACAGAATAATTATTATTATCAGTCAGAATGACCCTTAAAAGAATGAAAATTTAGGGATTATTTTGGGTTGAACAAACATTTTATTACTAAATGAAACCATTTTTGAATGGATGTAGGGATAAAAACTCCCACTTTAGAAAGTAAGCAAAATTAAGGTGAGATTCTCCGTCCAGTTGCATTTTTATTTCAATATTGTCCATAGGTAAATGCACACAGTATGATAACCCTCACTTTTCATATCACAGTACACCCTGAAACCAGTATATCACTGCTAACAACCCCATTTAAGAGATAGATGGGTTCTGCTGGCGCTCCCCTGGGTTATAAAGAAATAGACCCAGACAGCAGTAACGATAGGGTGGCTGAATATTCTCAGTAATTGGAAAGCACTTGGTACATCTGCTTTTCAGGACTGGGTAACTGAAATGGGAAAGTTTACTGTGTGTGGAAGGTTGTTATATAGGAAAATATGGAAGGAAAGTATTTGCTTAAGTGGGGAAGGTATATTGGTTTTATAAGTGCACATGAGGAAGGCCAAGGTGGAGGCACTTGAATCACAAGTACTGTTAGATGGGTTGTGTTTTTATGTTCTTAAAATTTCTCATTTATTCTGAAGATTAATGTATTTATTTGTTATTTTATTTATTTATTTCTCTATATATTTTCTTCTTATGAAGCCACATTATGGATGTATTGATTTGGTGGTTATGCCTCGTGTTCTGGTGGTTACGTCGGGTGGGGAGGGAGGATGCGGTAGGATTTAAGTCGTATTTGTACACTTGATTAGTGTACATTGTTTTGCATGCTGAAAAATAAAAAATTGAAGCATAAACAAACAAAACAACGTACTGTATATTACAAAAACAAATCAGATTTCTCATCACAAGCTAAAAGCTAATTCTAAATTTGGACACCACTGTTAAAGGGGAACTTCACCTATTTCATACATTTTAAGTCTCCGTACAGGTGTTGAGGAGTTATACTGCATATGTGATAAAAACGTTGTATAAAACCTTTTGTGGCTTCAGAGGGAGCTGCGCACAGTCTGATAAACTGCCTTAAGCTATGACACTTGAAGCCCAGTTCAGACCAAAGATTCACAACGAGACGAAACCATTTTAGAACTGACCCTCTGAGCTCAACTCAGGTTTGTAGTAAAGTCTGCTGGTCAAGTCAAAATGACTGCAGACAGCGTGTTTGTTTGCTGTGGCAGGTGCTCTGTTCTCCTGGTGTGCCAGTGTCGGATGGTGGGTCGCTGCCCCCCGCCCACACACACACACACACTCTCACTGACTGATAAATTGGCTCTGGTTGTTTACATTATTGTGGTGTATTGATTATGAAAACAGTCAATCTGATGCATGTTTTGTTTCTGTTTTCATCGTTTCATCACTACTACACATGCAGGTGTAGCCAGTATCTCACTATCACTATTCTCATTCATATTTTAGGAAGCTACAAATTATATTCAGCCACAAAATACGCCTGAAAAGCTGCAAATCAGGACAGAAGTACAGAGAGTCGGTGCATAGAGATGATACACCGTCTCATCTAGTTGCATCGATGTGAACTGGCAGGTTTTCAGAACGTTGCAGAACGGCGCATTGCAAGTAGCTGAATGATTCAACTCGTCTCGTTGCTGATCTTTAGTCTTAACTGGGCTTAAGTCAGCGTCAGTTGGAGCTGAGGACGACAAGTTTGAGAATGCAAAAAAATCAAAGGTGTGGAGTCAGAAAGAAGTGAGCCGACCAGACCCAAGCGACCTCCTCCTTATCTCATCTTCAATCAAAGAGTCAGTGGTCAAGTTGCGCCAGGGTTTGATGAGAGAAAAGAATGCCTGGAATGAACTTGCGGTGCTGCTGCAACTTGGATACTTTCTCATAAGCTGTAAATAAATGCTATGAGTGCGATGTTGAGTGCTCTCTGTGCACCACTTGACCAAACTCCTGTGCAACACTTTCTCCAACTGGCACCAAATAATATGTGACGTTAGAAGACACTCGGCTCTTATATCAAACAGGTGGTAAAACATTTTTGGAGTGTAAATCACGTTGGCGATATTTTCAAATATCAAACGATGTTAAAATTTTACTTGTGTGGACTAACATTTTGAAATTAGGCAGAGGCTGCGTTTTGTCTTTCAGATAAATGTTGTTATTCTCCATTAAGATGATGTTGGTGTAAGACATTTGGAAGACATTGGATTTTGGTTACTTAACAACACAACTTTAACCCAACAAGATATCAACATCATCTGTGGTCAGCATTCTACATCAAAGAGTTTTGGTTACCCAACATTTAAATCTAATTTGAACCAAATATCAGTGGTTAACAGTGTTCAGGGCCAGCTGGGAACGTTATGGAGCCATGCCGAAAACACACTCACACACACACACACACGCTGGGAGCAAACATTTTGTAACAAACCCCTTTAAAGACAAGGCAGAGTGTTAAATTATTTTGTGTTATGACAAGATTTAGAGGAGGAATGCCTGAGCGATTTGTGGCCTTGCTGTTTTTGTCGACTACAAATTGGGTGTTTTGTCACTCAGAGGGAAACGTCCTTGTTGCTCTCCTCCCATCAGTACACTTCAAATAGGATGATGCGCTTAATATAGCCTAGACAGATGGTTTATCCCCTTTCATCATGCATCTATATAAATTACCCTGCGAGCTCGTGATTGATTTTACAATATGGCTGTACATATGGTGCTGAAAGACGTCTTCATGCAGTCGACTGTATCTCCTCCGTGACTCGTATCTTTAGTAACACTCAGTCATGTTCATTGATTTACCTGCTCTTAATGTCTGACACCCATCTATTTAACTGTCTCCATGTTATTGTCATGTCAATCAGTGCACGCAACTATATATTAAATCTATTCTGGGAGCTTTTTTTTTAAACTCTTCTCAATAAAGTATGTGATTAGGCTGTTTGAGCACGCTGCGTTTACAATCTTCTCTGTGTGTGTCGACATCTGAAGGGCTGAGGCTGGCAGATTAACTAGCACCCGAGAGGCTTGGTCCCAGTCCACAGACCTCTCAGATCTCTGCAGCTTGATTGGTGCTGGCTGACAGTCAATTAAGGCAGTCAATTAAAGCCCTCATATACAACTGCAGGGGTAACTGATTATACAGCCACGATCATCATCAGGGTCTACGGATCTACATGTGCGCCGGCATGTAAACATGTGGGAACTTGTATTTCCCTCATGCTTTTAATATATTCACTTTTAAATTAACATGTGGTTCATAATTAATACTTTAATTATTCGCAGATATTCATACTTGATTGTGCCAGTCAATGGCCGTCACGCGACAACCTGTTTGAGCAAAAGCTTCGTGTGGATTCTGTGGACAGAGTGAAATTAGATGAAGATAGTTACTGTCTAGAAGTGTAAGCGCAATGATTTATGCAAAGAAAACGGCATCTGCAGGAGATAATATTAGCCTGGAGACTCCCTCGTGATAAAGCTGCTCAATGATCTGATATAATTGTGTAAATGTATTTTCCAGTGGCGAGCACAAACTTATTACGTTAATGCATGAAATTCCCAATATGTAAAATCCTGCTGTTTCAGTGTGCTAATGGTTGTGACTGCAGAAAGATCAGCATTTAATCCACACACGGCTCATCTTGCACACCGCTGCTACAACAGATTACACAAACTACACACACACATATTGCAATACAGGGTCTTCTTAAAGATGTAAACTTAAAGGAACAGTGTGTAGGATTTAGTGGCATCTATAGGGGTGAGGGCTGCAGATTGCAACCAGCTCAGACTCCTGGTTAGAATTCATTTAGTGTTTTTTGTTCAGGAGGTTTTTCCCAAGATTAGAATTATCCACAGAGGTCTTTTCCTCTCCAAGACAAACAGAGCAGGTGATTAAAACTAGTAAAAACAATAAAGCAGTTTCACATCACAAATGAGACTTTCTTTAACACTTTTTGGCTCCACTCAGATGGGTCGCTTTTTCCAGCACCTGCTAATGTGTGCTCACCTTTTTCTAATCCAGATGTTCAAGAGGTTTCTACAGAGAGCGGAATAATCCACAAGGGTCTCGTCTTCTGTAAAACAAACAGACTCTGTGATTTAAACCTCTGAAACACTGAAAAAAGCAGTTTCATGTGACAAATCAAGGTTTCTCTGACTCTGTTTGGCTTGTTGCAGACCGGCCGCTAACCCAGCACCTGCTATTGTGTGCTCCCTTTTTTTCGGATCCAGGTGAAAAGGAGAATTTTTCCGGGAGCTAAATTATCCACAGAGATCTCCTCCTTTAAAAAACAAACTGACCAGGTGATTTAAACCGGTAAAAACATTGAATAAAGCAGTTTCACGTTACAAATCTGTGTTTGTCCGACACTGTCCGGCGCATCACAGACAGGCTGCCGTTAATGTGCGCTCACCTTAATCTCTGATATTTTAAGATCCAGACGTTCAGGAGGTTTTTAGCAAGGGCCAAATTATCTGCAAAGGTCTTCAAGACAGTGGGCCCGGGTGATTTAAATCAGTAAAAACACAGAACAAAGCAGTTTCATGTTGAAGAAATTAGTGTTTTTCTGATGCTGCCTGTCGTGGGAGCCTGGTCTCACTCCGAAGTCATCGAAATCCGGTGCTTGGGCAGTGACTTGCAGCTTCAGAAAGCAACAAAATAGGCATCCTTTAATGTTAGCATGATACACGGCCGGTTGCTGTTATAGTTTAACGGCGCCCAGCAGCGTCAGGGCGAAATGTGGTGGGACAAGGACGAAAGTTAAGCCTGCATAAGTCCAAATGGGGCAGGCGGAGGGATGGTGGATGGGTCCAACAAATACTGCCAAGAGAATGGTGTTCATGTCCCTTAAGATTCTATAACCAAACCCTGTTCTTTTTTCCGAAACCCAACCACATGCTTTTGTTGCCTAAACCCAACAATGTGTGTTTGTTGTTGAAGAAAAAAAAGTAAAAGAAAGAGACTGTACACTAACGTTAAATTTCCTGTGAAAACAGAAGTGTATATTTAAAGAAGACAGTGAGTGTGACAGGCAGAACTTGACACTGTGTCCCAGAACGTCAACAACCAACGCACCCAGGGTACCTTGCACATCGTATGTGGACGTGGAAAGTCCATGACCCAAATGCTGATATGTGACGAGGTCGGAGTGAGAGTGTGTTGGTCGTGGAGGGGCTGCTAACTGTGGTGGCCAACGCAACAACATAAAAATAGAAAAATATATCTAGAGCCAGTGTTTGGTTTGTCCGTTCTGGGCTACTGTAGAAACAGTGCAACATGGGAGGCTGTGTGGACAAGGACCCACTTCCTTTGTAGATATAAACAGCTCATTCTAAGGTAACAACAACACAATGGTTCTTGCTTTGAGCTGAGTGTACATTAAAGAAAACATGTTTATTATATGATATTCTATTGCTGCCACCCCCCCCACATCCCACACACTTGACCTTTAAGCAACATGTGGTATTAAAATAAATTTCACCACAACCATAGCAACACTTTAGCAGCGAGTACAAGTAGCCCAACGTGAAAGCACAGGTATTGCTGAGGCTTGTCATGTGATGAAATGCCCAAGGCGGTGGATAACCTGTAAACGTTGGCAGGGGTTCTGAGCTGGCGATGACTTGGCCCTGCTGGCACAGACCCCAGTTTCTGCCTGCAGCTTCTGAAAGTCTAGATGGGTGAAACGTACGGGGCAAATGTTAAGCTTGTTTGTATGATTTATTTGGGCAAATAAAGTGGTTCTACCTCTCTCTCTTAAAGGTCAGCGCTCCTTCCTGTCTACATCACTACTCGTCTGTTGTTTGTAGTCTTTACTGTCAGATAACAGCGAATAGTGTCCTCCAGCCAGCAGGAGAGAACTGAAAATATCTTTGCACAAAAGCCTGATTTTTTTATTCAGAGTGAGTCTGAATTTAGAAACAAATTTCTGTCAGGGGTGACTCAACAAATTGTGTAACATCTGTCAGCACAACGTGGCACATTTGTTTAACTCAGAGCTTTTAAACTTGATTATTTCCACAGTGCTGTGTTGAATGTAATTAGATACTTTTCTTCTTTTGGATCCGTCTGATGTTTCTCCTCCTCTCTTTGCTCTGACAGTGATGAATGTTCTGGCTCTCTGGTCCACCTTTCCCCTTTTGCCCACCACACCTGAGGCCTGGGCCACACACATATAGAAATGTTGGATTGGTCTGAGATGTTTTTCTCTCCAGTTGCTGATCCGCCTGCCTGTCTATCTGAGCTGCTGGTGTCAAGCTGTCCGACTTTACCTGCTTTCCCTCCGTGTCTCCCCTACCTTGGCAACGATGCACATTGGGCTTATTCGTATTCTTTTGTCTTGCCTCCCGTCTTTCAGCTCCCTGCCACCAATTCCCATGTTGGTAGCTCCATTTGCCTGTGTGACAGCTCTGGCATTTATTTATAGGCCAAATGTAATGATTGGGGCAGAGAGGTGGAGATACAGAGAGGGATGATGGAGGGGAGCGATGTGCTACCAGTGCTGTGTTTGGACATAATTTTCCTCTTCCATTAAAGTCAGATTAGCTGTAAGAGTTCTCCATTTACCACGTCTGAGAGAGGAGCACGTGGGGAGGGCGGGGGTGAGCGGAGCTGAAGCAGGATGAGGACTGATGGTTGGTTTCAAATGAATTATAAGATACAGCGAGCCTGGTATTTCTCATCTTTGCCTCATAAGTAGCATAGTGTAGCTGTAAAATGTGTGTTAACAGAATTAAAGAAGAAACCAGGCAGCTCTAAATGCATTCACACAAAATGATTTAATTACAGTGAGTACCTTGCTTGAGGTAAGAGTTAGATCATGGCGTTTTTATGGTTTACAGTAACCACAATTCTCTAATCATAACAACGGAACAAGTCTTTAACCATGTTAGCAGCTCTGTGAGGCTAAATGCTAACATTAGCATGGTTAAATGGGTGGCACAGTGGTGCAGTGGTTAGCATTGCTGCCTCACAGCAAACCTGGGTGGGGTTTGAACTGTGCAGAGTTTGCATGTTCTCCTTGTGCATGGGTTTCCCCCGGGTACTCCGGCTTCCTCCCACAGTCCAAAGACATGCAGGTTAACTGGTGGCTCTAAATTTGCTGCTTACATATTTCAGTCTGTACCAAATAGGCTCCTCGACCAACCCACCAACACTGCCATCCGTACAGCCTGGCTTGAAGCCCAGACACACCAAACCAACTTCAGAGAACAAGCAGCGATGAAGGCCCCCTGTTGTGTCGCCTCATGTCGCCTGTTACTCGGCCAAACGTTGCACATGAACACACTGCAGAGACGTCAACCGATGGCCAAACAGCATGAGCGTTGTGCTCTAGTATGAGAGGAAATAACTCTCCATACCAGCAGATGGCAGTCGTCGGTAAATGTCATGCAAAAAAAGGAAACTAGAAGACCCTCTTGATGCTAGTTAGCCAGTTGGCACATTAACAGCACAATCCAGTGTTGAAAGAACAGAGCATATTTACAGTGCACCAGTGAACAACGACACAAACCCCCAGGAATGGTTTCTGCTAAAGAGCTTAATGGTGAAAGAAAAATAATCTTACCTCATGTAACAAGTTTGTTTTGATCTCACTTTCTTTTGACTTTAGCTCTTTGTTTACTTTCCTCACTTCTGTTTTTCTTCTTGTGCGCTGAGCTGAACTGCCAGTCAGATTGATTTCATTCACTGATGGGCCCTGCATTCGCAGACACCAATTCAACAAGCTGAATTGACAGGAAAAAAAAACTGACTACCACTGACGGTGGCCAACAGTGCGAGACACACTGCAACGACAATCAGCAATGGCCCAAAATTGACCCACGGCTGACCGTCAGCTTGGATTGTCAGGGCCTTAAAACATGACTCAGAGTCTACAGCCATGCTAGGCTCTCTGAGGCTGTACATTGGCACATGCCTTAAGATAAAAAACTAACATCGGAGAGAGCTCAGAGAAGAGCTGCTGCTCCTTTGTGTTGAAAGGAGCCAGTTGAGGTGGGTCAGGCATGTGATCAGGATGCCTTCTGGGCTCCAGACCCATCCCACTGGTAGGAGGCCCCGTGGTAGACCTAGAACACACTGGAGGGATTATACTGTATATCTCATCTGGCCTGAGCACGCCTCTGGATCCCCCAGGAGGAGCTGGAAAGAGTTGCTGGGGAGATGGACATCTGGACTCCTTTGCTCAGTCTCGGCTAAGTGGTCAAAAATGAATGGATGGATGGATTGATGGATGGATGGATGGATGGACTAATATTGTGCTAACGTGCTCACTGACATTGCAGGCAATGTTCACCCTATAAGTTTGATAGGAATGTCATTAGTTTTGAAGGCATTTGGTCACTGACCAAAGTTTCAAACAAATTTGAATTTTGACCTGATGCTGGATAAACAGTTAATCATGTGACGTACACAATCTGTTGCCAAAGAATACGCAAAAATGAGATAGTTGACAATATTCGGGTATGTGAGTGGATTTAGTGCTTCAAGGTCTATACTCCAGCTCTGGGCTGCAAAATGTATCTGTGTTGTTAATTGTGATTAGTTGGTCCGAATGGGGACATTTGCTTGACATTGGAAAGACGTTAAATTTAGGTTGGAATGAAAATTGGGTTGACGATATGTTAGAGATTCACATCATGGAGACTTTAACACAATGATGTTTTGCAGACATACGGTTTTGTTTTCTATACCTTACAACTCAATGACGTTATTCTATGTCAAGATGACGACATGTTTGGAGGACGTTGGATTTTGGTGACTTAACAACACAACTTATAACTAATGAAACTTCATCTGTCGCCAGTATTCTACGTCAAATTTACATTGGCAATAGACATTGCCCTGACATTGAATTTTGGTCACAACCTAAATTTAACCAAATGTCTACCAACGTTGGTGGCCAGCTGGGTGGTCACAGAGCATGTTCCACACAAGATGACAAAAATTTTAACACGGTGTGACATCACCCTGACATTCTCTAAAGCAATTTACCCTGAAAGTGACATGAATGTCTGAACCAAATTTCATGGTAACCCATCCAATAGTTGTGGAGACCTTTTGCTCAAAACGTGAGCCGCATACTAAAGGAAGAAAGGTCAGGGAATCGCCGCCATCAGGAGGCTTTGTCCTCTGGAAACCATGGATGTCCATACAAAATTTCATGGCAATCCATTCAGTGGTTATTGACATATTTCAGTATGCACGAAGATGGTTATTCCTAGAAACATGCTGCTATTGTGGCTAAAATATCCTCTGAATTTACATAAGTTGTTTCACACAGGAGATCATGTATGGGAGGATGTACAGCAGCTTATGTAACAATGGGAAATATGAATATGAAAAAAAAACCAAGGCTGTTTTGTTGTTTTTCATGTTGATGAATTCATCAATTCTCTAGTGAGGGTTGAGCTTTCTTTCACCTGAGGTTTGACAGCTCTCTTTCATTTGCCTGACAACCCCAAGGCAGAAAACCCTGCTGATTCAGGTTTAAATTAGTCTCCAGGCAGCAGCCTTTGTTAATGAAGAACACAAGAGAGCCATTTGAGGAGGGGAAGGCTGAGCCAAGACTGTGTCCTCCTCATTATGTCCACATTGTGAATCATTTAAGGGATTTCAGTGGATATTAGGGGACATGGGGGAGAAAAACAATATTCTCCCAGAGGTGCTCCAATTTGTTCTACATAACATTTACAATGCCAGATTCAGACAGAAAAAATTCTCAAAACTAATCTTGTTTTAGCAAAAGTTTGTTTGTGGAGAGATGAGAGCAAAGGGAAGAGGTCGAACATGACGGGGGCGAGTTTGGTTTGCTTATTTCCCCTCTTGGTTTGCGCTGACGAGCCATTTACAGCAAGGGACTGTTCCTTATCTGTGTGGGGTGCAAACCGGCATGTTGAATAATTTTTAAGGCACTGGGGAGCGACTTTTGTTTTTATTTTGGCCTGGGGGCTTATTATAGAGGCCTATTTTAAATTCCCTCTGAGCCCCAAATCCCACCGGCGGGTTTGAAAGGCATTTTTTCTTTAAAAATTGCCAAAATCCCACCATTTATCATAGCCAGAAACTTTAAGAACAGAAGTTATTGTCAGATTTTCAATTTCCAGTGGCCTTTGAACACATCATGCACAACTAAACATTCGAATGAACCGAGTAGTGCGAGTTTGCGTCTAATGCTTATTTGTAAGAGTTGAAAAATCTGAACTTCTGTGATTGAGTTGCACTGGGACAGCCAATCAGCATCGAGATCCTCTGAAGACGTATGACGCCGAGGACGTACTGGCGGAAGTACATTCATTGAGTCATCGATTTCACGCACGTTTGATGGGAGTTATTTGCGCGTATGAAGCAAGTCAACACAAAATATTCTAGCGCTCAAACTTGTGACACGACGCAAAAATTCGTCTCGCATTTAGTGTGAACACAACATAGAAATCACTTTATTTTATGTCCTATTCAAAATTTCACAGTTTGCAGTAACCAGATCCCGTTAATAGCAAAATTCTGCACTTCAGCATGACAGTAGTCAAAAACTGAGGCTTTCTTCAACTCAATTTTCTTTTCAGCCTTTAATTTTCAAACATTAAAGAGTAAGTGTTTCAAATTCAATAGTCTAACGTCCACTGTGCCAAGTTTCTGATAGTGCCAGTGTTGTGTGCAGTTTATCTTGAAAAGCAGTCCTTTTATGTGCGTGTTGTGATGTGTAGGGTTATTAAATTTTGTTGGTTTTGTGTGGAAGAGCCAATATTAGGTGGCTGTCAAGAACTCATGCTGAAATGCACACAGCTTGTGTAATGATACCATTTGTAAGGAGGGTTTGCTTTTTTGCTTCAGAAATTAGCTGTTTGTTTTGGTGATAACTCTCACTCTTGTTCTGTTTGCTCATTACATTGGCTCCAATACCTACGTTTGGTCTGGATATAAAAAAATATGGTTATTTGTGGTGGAGGGAGGGGCAGGCATTTTCCCTCCAGTCACTTAAGGACACTTAAGGCCCTGATCACACAGGAAGCACTTTAGCAGCTGGAGGCAGCTTTTTGTTTGTTTTGCAAATTGTTTTAATAAGTATTTAAGTTTTTGCTCGCTGTTTTTGGGTTGTGTGGCACCTCATGTTTCTGTGCTCGAGGCACTTCGCAAATGCTTTTTTCCCATTGTTCAATTGGATGATTTGAGAGGTGGGTCTTCTGTGGTGGTCACGACAAACTGGCGGTAGCAGTTGCTGGATACCCAGAGCTATACAGCCCGCTGATAGACAGCAGGTTGTCAAACTGCCCCAGCGTCACCCTAAAATGTGCCTGGAAACAGCCATCATGGAGGCGAAGCCCCTGGACCAACTCATGTACCCACACAGATCTCCATTTCCCTGTGCCGGACAAATTGTTTGCAGGTGGTGGCTATAATAAAAAGGTGCAGCAAGCTTTTTTTAAGTTTTCTACTTGTGGCATTCAAAAATCAGGGTGGTGCACCTTTCTGTGTGATCTGGGCCTGAGGAAAAATAT
Organism: Epinephelus cyanopodus; assembly: GCA_026686955.1. Taxonomy (NCBI): domain Eukaryota; kingdom Metazoa; phylum Chordata; class Actinopteri; order Perciformes; family Serranidae; genus Epinephelus; species Epinephelus cyanopodus. Next base: position 11,346,453 of record CM048920.1, read on the forward strand.
TTTTAGCTTCAGGGAGGGAAGAGATAAAAATATAGAAAAACAAAGAAAACGAAGTCACACCCCAGTCACCCCTCTACTCTGATAAGTTAAGCACAGTCCCTAAGTCGTCAAGCAGCAGCTGCTGCACATGGAGTGTGTGTGTGTGTGTGTGTGTGTGTGTGCATGGAGGCTACGTTCATTAGTGCAAATGAGAGAAACCACCTTTAATTCCTTCTTCTGAGAGGTAATTGTAAATGATTTGTGCTCTAAATTGGCAGGATGTAATAGGGTCAGAAGAGAATGTCAACGATTTAACTGCTTTTGTTTCACCTGAGCACGACCTTCACACCGGGACTACGCTGTGTGTTCTTAAATGTGTGCATGTGTGTATTTTAATGGGGTGTGAGCACACGGGGACACACTCTGTTGAGCGAGCTGGACTCTAATTAGTTTCTTACCTTCGTCACAGCTCAAATAAGTGTTAGCTTCACACCGATAATGAGGACTAGAGACAGAGGCTGCGTGTGATTTGTCAAAGGTTACTTTCTCTCTTTTGACTACAAAAGAAGCCACTCGATACGTCTTGACCTTGAAAATCTGACCTTAAAGGAAAATCCCCCTTCCTCCTCATCCATCATCCTCACGTTCTTTCTCCCACTGTTGGTATCTCTCCACTCTCCTCATTGATCCCTCTGAAAAGCTGGACTCTGTCACCAGGCTGCTACTATTTTATGCACAAACACAAAAGATGGAGGCAGTAACAGTGGAGGGCTGCTTGGTGGAATCCATCTTCTGACAGAAACAGAGCTCATGTATTATTCCACCTGTAGTATCGTGATTAAGCACAAACGTTAATTGAAGCAGACAGGAGGACACACTTGAGTCCCACACTGGATCTGAAAATCTGAATGGAAAGGGCGTTTGTGCGAGTTTACGTGCACGCATGTTTACGCATTAATGTGTGTGAGATTGATTTGACAGGACTGAAGCGAGCAGTGTTTCTCTGTGGTGGCAGCTCAACGTGTTCAAGCGTAGCATCTGTTAAGAAGCCTCTCATTTCAATGCCTGCAGGTCCCCTCACTGCTACATTTTCATCACTCACATACACTCAGAGAGCTGAATGAAAAGGTAACCAGTGGCTGTCGTGTACTATATGCACATGCACGTATTTTTCACCGTAAAAGTCGAACAAACTGCTGCGATTCTTCAATGATTTGTTTGTTTCATCCTGAGCCGAACAGGTAGCGAACCCACTGCTCACTTCAGCTGAACAAAATAAGACTTAATCAGAACGACACAGTGTTTGTGGATGTAGAAATGTGTCTACAACGTGTGACTGGCACATTGTGCTCCACGTAGAAGGTGGTTCAGCTCACTGTGCCTTTTTCTGAGGTGTAAAAGCGCTCAGCATTCACAGTGATGACGCTGAAACTGAGCACCAGGCTATTATTAGAGACCGTCATTATTTCATTTGACAGGTCCACACTGTGTCTCAATTAGCTACCATTGATTAAACTATTGTGCTGCTTAAATGGGATCTTTTTACAGTATATTTTACTAATTATTATCATGATATTGCAGGTGACGTTTTCTCCGCTTATTCTACTGTTTTTTCACCTGATTTTTATTATTATTATTATTATTTTATTTTTTTAAATCTGCTCTGTGTTTTTTTGAATGAAAAAGATTATAATCTTAGAATTATCCCCGCTGGCTACCACTTTAGATTTTGATGTCAGGTAACTTGAAAAGTCTTTCAAACGTGCATTATGTTTGGAGCGACTGCACACATTCACGTCACTCTCAGGATAAATTGCTGGCCACCAACATTGTTATACACTGATACTTGGTTAAATGTGACCAAAATTTGATGTCAGGGCAATGTCCTGAAGACATGATGATCGCATATTACACGGTCAGCTTCAGGAAGTTCATCAGTATCGTTGGCTTGTCAACAAATGCACGCACAGAAAGATTTTTGCGACAGTTGTAACAGACAATACCGTGGCTCCCTGTGGCTTTGACAGAAAATTATATGGTAATGAATAACCATTTTTCTTTTTCTTGTTTTAACATCTTAATTTTCATTTATTGTTGTAGACCTAGAATGATTCTTACATTCCTCAACTGTTAAAATGCATAGCCCATATACCAATTTAAAAAAATGTTTGTCAGCTACAATGTGCATCAGGTGTCTAAAAACATCACTATTCATGGCCCCAGTAGTCTTGAGTCTCCCTCGCTGGGCCAGCTGTGGATCCCACATCCCAAAAGGAAAAAGTCTCAGTGGAAAATAGAGGATTCAATAGTGCATGGACAAATTAGTTTCAAAGTTAAAGTACCAAATAATCAAAAGAAGCCCATTGCAGGGGAGCCACTTTGTGCTAAAACATTTTAATGAATGCGCATTTAGATCTGTTAGTAATGTTGATAGGTTAAATTTGACTTAAATGGCTGTGTGACCTTTAATATGAGGCTCTCTTTTGATAGTAAAGGTTGCCGACCCCTGGTCTATCAGATAGAGTCCAACGTCTTTCTGACATCATACTGATGTCCGGTGCCAGCTGGGATGAGAAAAGATTTCATGAAAATAAAATCTCCTCTTCTTTTTCAGAATTAACAAATTAATCTCAGTAATTCAGAAAAATTGAACATGAGAATTTAGCTAATTAATTTACACATTCAACAACAGCTTTTGTAACTTTCCTGATTATTCTGAAAAATAATTTGTGTTCCATTCAGAAAAACAAGAGCAGATTTCTCCCCATGAAAACTTTTCTCTGAATTCTGAGATAATGATAATTGCCTTGTTTTTTATTTATTCCTTTTTTGTGAACTTTTGGTTTCAAATAAAGTCATTCATTCATTCAGGGTCTTGTTAATTCAGACAAACAGGGCAAATGTTGTTTTTCTCATGTGAATGCATTACACTTCCATATTTCTCTGATTCATTCATGACACAGGTACATCACCTGTCACCTTAAAACAAAATTCAGTTTCACCACAAATGAGTGAACAAATAAAGGTTTTATCCAAAGTGTTAGTTATAAACATCTATTTCATGTTTTGCACTCTTTGTGGTCCCATTTTCACCTGTTGCACTGACACACAGTTTTCCATTACATTTAAGGACTGTGACGGACATTTCCTGCCCGGCTCAGCTTTTGCTTTGCTTTTGTTGTCATGACTGAACAGTTGTCAACATGCCTCATTATCTGGCTTATTGTGTTTCCTGCCATTTATGTTGTTTGCTCCTGAGATTACAGTAATGAAATCAGTGGAGGAAATGTTTCGATGCATGATGGATATTAGGACACTATCAAAATAAGATCCTGAAGATTCCATCATTATTTTTCAAACTGCTGTATACAGTCACTCCGCATTGTATTCTATATATTTTGACAGCTTCAGAAACCCAGAAAAACATCTGAGTCACAGGATGTGTGTGAGCTTTTTGGCGCATGTGTGGATGAACCTGTGTGTTTTCCTGGATGGTATTTATACAGACTTTAATGTGTGCAGACAGGATGTATTGTCACTGTGTGTGAGCGTTTGTTGTGTTTTTGTTTACCCAGCCACATTTAGAGAACTGACAGGCATGAGAGGGTGAGGAAAAAAGAGAGGGATTATGGGAGTGTGCATGTGTGTACCAGCAGTTTGGCAGCAGGAGGTTTAAAAAATTGGTATTGTGAGTGCTGCCCCTGTTGCCCTCGCTCCTCTGTCCCCATTACAACAACAAGGGCGAGGTTTCAACAAGAACACTTGAGCTGGCCCCGCTGTTATTTCACCAAACACCTCAGACCTGAGCTCCGATACAGCCCGCGGGTTGTCAAAGAACCAGATTTAATGGAGATTTGCTGCAAATAAAGAGCAAGAATTCCAACAACTGGGTGAGCTCAAGAGAAAATCTTCGTTGTCGCCGTCGCTGAAAAAGTCATTATCCAGCGTGAGCTCTCGTCTTGTTTTGCATTATTGATTTCAGGTGTGGGATGATGTGAGGAATTGATTATTATAACTGTCAATTAGATTTCTTTTCAAACGCTGCACATGTGCCCGAGTGTTTCTTTTCTAGTGGCTGTAGCAGTGCAGGAATAATCCATCAAATCATGTCAAGACAGACTTCCCACAGCTTGAATCATCTGATATCTCCCCACTGACAGTCTCTTTCCTTGAGTCCCTGAAATAAACCACGAGGAGACTTTATATTAAGAGAATTTAAGTTTCCATCTATCTTGAGCTAATGTTTTCCACCAATCCATCACCACGCAGTGTCACGACATCAGCCAGCTCTTATTTATACCTGCCAGTCAATGACTTATTTGACATTTGAGTCAATCCCAGTGACACCAGCAGTTGCCCTCAGTGTGCCTCACCAGGATCAGCCTCCTATTTCCCACACCGGCCCACACACCTGCTCTTCATTCTCCAATTACACTTTTAGTAAATGTAGCCACCTCTCGATGAACCACTATGACTTGCTTTGCGAGGCTTCAGTAGGCTGCTTTTGTGTAGCTTGTCTGCTTGAGTTTTCCATCAAGGCGGATAAAGGAATCTTTGGCTTATGTGAATCCCTGCTGAGTAACCATGGTAACTTATACTGCTGACCTAGCCATCACGCCCTCACACTAACCTTCCCGTGTAATTAATCTACTGTTTTTCCCCCAGTAATCAGTAGTTAGTTGCTAAAATGTTGAGGCAGGGGGTGCTTGCTGTAGCTCTGGTTGAGGGTGAGAGGCTGTCAGCAGATAAACGGAGATCTGTGTGGGTACATGAGACCCTAAAAAACAGGGTGGATCAAGGGGAGTCCCACCAGTTGGTCCAGGAGCTTTTCCTATCCGATAGACTCACAAGTCAGTCTTTAGATGCTTTGCTTAATTAAAGACTGATGTCTTTCTCCCTGATTTTGTGTTTAGATGGCGGATACAATTTCAGAGTTTAAAAAAACTCCCTACGTTGCAGAACCAATGGTAAATCCGCAGGTCTGTCCTTCAGTGGCTGAACTCTTGTGCTCATAGAAACATAGTCCGATTGTGTTAAAAATTTTAAACAAAGTGGCTGTAAGTCCTTCATTTCCACAATCTTGTGGACTGAGCACACATTTGATAAAGCTGAGTTAAGTCTCTCAGCATCCATTTTCAAGCTCTCTGTGTGTTTGTTTCCTTGCAGACGAGAAAAGGGGATCGCACATTTCCAGGAGGGCGTGTCCTTTTCAAAAATGCAAGAGGCGTTACTTTGTTGCCGGCCGTTTTCTCCAGTGTGTTAAACACACTTTAGAAAGGAGTGTCCCCAGACTATCAGAAGGCGGAGATCTCTGATTGTCTGATGGTGAGACTACCTACCTGATATTTTAGGATGACTCAGGGGGAGTTTGACAACCTGTTGTCTATCGTCGGGCTGTACAGCTCTTGGTATCCATCAGCCTCTACCACCAGTTTCTCCTCCATTGCTTACCAACTGTAAACTTGTTGTCATGACCACCACAGAAGGCCCGCGTCTCAAATCAACTGATTAGACAATTTGAAAAAAACAAACAAAAGGAAAGTACGTGGGCTGCTTTTCCACTCTGAGGTTGAATCTTATTTAACTTGAGGAGTTCAGAGCGCTCCGGCAAAAACACCAGGTGCCTAGTGCACAGATGTCCTTGAAAAATTGGTAAAACCAAGTCAAGTTTGTTAATTACATCTACTGTGACTGAGGCAATGAAACATTGTCAGATGTTAAAGCTCCCCTCCAAAATAAAACAATATATCATAAAGATTCATGCAAACATAACCTACTTTCCAATTTTTATTACGTATCAAATGATAGTAGTGGTAGTAAAAAACAACAAAACAATTTCAGCTTTGGCCCTTACCCCTCCCCAATCTCTTCATCTCTCCAGTTAGACATTTTCATTGCTCTTCTTCCCTTCGTCACCCTTGCATGTTTGTTTTCTTCTTGTCACGCGAGCCACATCGTAGAAATGTCATCAACACGTCCACTTGCTCGCTGTGAATTCTCCAGACTGTTACCTGCTCTATTCACTCATCGGCTCAACTGGATGTGGATTTTGTACAGGGAGCTGGCTGTGTTAAGTCCGTTTAATGTCCAATCCAAGTGATGCAGACATTTGCGTTCTCACATACAGCTCCTCCAGGTAATGCCCACTGTCACCTCCTAGTCAGCTGTGCCAAGAGCTCCTCCGAAGGAAAGTGGTGCGGGGAGATTCTTGAATTCATTTCAGCTCTTTCACTGCAGTATTTCTAGTGTAGTTCATCGCCTTTTCTTCAACAAGGCTCTTACTCTAAATTCCAATAATAACCCGCTCTTTAACAACAGAAATGACAGATAAAAACCCAACTCTTCTGTTTTAATTTCCACCCCTTCAGCGTTTTTTCCTCTGAACCCCTCGGGCGACTTGCTGACAGGGGTCAGAGCTATTCTGAGAAATGTAAGTAGAAAGAAAAGTGTTCTCATGGTGACAGAATGGGAGCGATGCCCACTAGCAACTCTCCTTATGTCATCTCCAGTTGAAAATCAATGAGGGGAGATGGAGGAAGGTGCACATCGACCAAAATAGTGGAGGGGAGAGGAGGAAGAAAAGAGAGGAGGGGAAAGAAAAAAGACTCTGCGAGGACCTGGAAACTGATAATAAGATCGAGAGGGGGTGGTGATGTGTTAGCACTCACTTTTCTGTCAGCTATTACCACATGTCACTCACATCAGCTTTGTGCCAGTTGCCATAGAAACCAACCCCAGCTACACCCCGGCGAAAGACGTTGCTTGGCTCACTGAGACATGAGCAGGTGACGTGTTTGGTAAGACCTTTGCCGGGATGCAGGTTAAATCTGTAGCTTTACTGAACAGGTTTCATCACAACATGCTGTGTGAGAGTGTTTGTGATAAAACTGCACTCAACATATGGCCTTTGTTCTGCTGGAAATGAAATTGGCAGAAAGCAAAAAGAGAAGCTGACTGTGCGAGCATTAAGCTTTGCAATATCAGTCCTCAATTGTTGGTGCATTTTTCTTTCTGTAAGTGTTGTGTTTGTCCTCAGGTCCTGCGTCTCTCCACGTGTGTGTTTGTTACCGCCGGAGAGTGTGTGTGCGCCACTGTTTTCAGTCAGGAAGGCTTTCCCAATTTTCAGTAATTGGGTTCAGTGTCTCGCTCTGCTGACTCCTGATTGCGGTTCTGTTTTGTTTCCCATCGGAGGAACGCCGTCGCTGAATTCTGATTATGTAAATGGCTCATCTTGTCTTTTATATAGCTCTCTGTTGTTGTTGTTGTTTACCACATCCTCCCCATTCACTGATGGATTATATAAATAGGAATTAAAGTTGGCTTTTGAAAGTCAAAATAATACTCAGACTGAGAACAATAATGTATCGATTGAATTTGACTGAAGGTAGTTGCTTATTCATTAATTATATAAGGCACCTAGTCACATGAAAACATATATAAAATAAGCATTTTGTGTTATTCTTCGCCTAACACTAGCCAGCCCAGGCTGCCCATGCAAAGATTTGTTTTCAGTCTTTCCCCTCTACTTGTAATAAGGCGATTGGGCGGGTGGTGCAGGGGAATTCTTGCCTCCTTGATGCTTTGATGGACAGCGTCTCCGGTGACCTGTGCACCAGCTGATTAATGGTGATGCTGAGACAGACATGCAGGGAAACAGACAGCAACCTGGAGAGCCAGACACAGGAATCAACAGACAATCACCTACATGTTTACGCAGACAGAGACGATCAAATCACCCCAGAGAAAAAGGCAGGGAGAGAAAACTGACGGACAGAAGCTGTAGGTTTGCCTTTTTTTTTTTTTTTTTAATCCGGTTTATATTGAATTTTCTGTGCTCACATCTCTGTCTCCTCTTTCTCGCTCTCAAAGCCCAAAATCTAATTTCTTTGTTTGCATTATCTGATAATTGCAGTAATGCTGACATTGTAATGATAACCCGGCAGACAGAGGGGGAGGCACTTGAGTTTCTAAAGTTTCCTCTTCTTTTTCTGGGTGTCTGTCAGCTCACTAGAATCAGTAAATATGAAGCCCAAAGGTCTGCCATAGCTGTAAGAGAAAAACAGAGCGGGTGGTGGTAAAACCGTCAATGCTGGAGATCATTTCTCAAGAGGCTTTTTATGTAAGATGGCGAAGAAGCCATTATTGTTGGGCTTTAAAAAAAAGTACAAAGAGGGATAGATAAGAAGGGTGACAGTGCGACAGGAGAGGAAAAACAGAGGCTACACATTAGGTTTCCATACATTTGCAGTGCAGATTTTAAATGAATTTTCAGGAAATTGGTAAATTATTAATGCACAGTAAGATTTCTTAAAATGTTGCTGTGTTTCTTCTCTGTTTTTATTTTGTTTGCAAATTAAAAATGCGCATAATGAGCCCTGGTTCTTTGACCTGACAGGCAGAGCACAGTGATATTTGCATGAACTTTATTCAAGTCAAGTGCCTCAGATCCTGGTGACTCTGTCTGTTCATGGTTATTATATATGAATGTATCTAGTCAGTGATTTAAAGAGCATAGCAAATCACAGCCTGTACGCAGAGATCTGGTGTTACAACATGTGACTGTCCTCTATACAGCTCTGGTGACTCAAAGAGAGCAAAGCCAATAAGGCATCCCTGCTGTGCAACCAACATGACATAGGGCTGTGGCTCTGGGTAAAATGCAGCACTCTTTGCACACTGAAATTAAGCCCAGCGGGACAAATGGCCACACTGACCCAAATCTAATAGACCACCCTCGGTGCCACAAGCAAGCGCTGCGTCGAACCCTCAAAAACACAGGAGGAGCACGCTAGGCAGAACATAATGCATCAAGAGACAGCACTACAATCAGGATGTGATGCCAAGCCACTAATCCTATCTACTGACAGGGCTGATATTTCTGCTAATTGTGCTGCCGTTTGGTAAAATCATACCCTTGTTTCAGCCACTGCAGCGACACAACATGGAACCTTAGTAGAGGCAAATATCCCTTTTCCATACATATGCTCGCTTGGCTTGACTCTGTTTGACTTGGCACTTCACCCCAATGTAGCAGGGATTTGCATCCCTATACAACAGGGCTACCCGCTTGACTGCCTGTCTTGACATGGCGATGTTTGTAAATCAATAGAACATTTTTCTGTCCGCCCTGCTGGTGTTACTGTGGTCAACAACTTTCTTGTATTGCGGTGGGAGTTTTATACTTTTCTGTTGGCACTGCACAAACACGCGCCATATGTCCATCTCCACCAACTTGCTTGCAATGTTTTGGAGCTTCCGCAGCGCACTGCGGCTCCGAGCTGCCACTTTATTTCTCCAAGTGAGGAAACAGAATAGTCACAGTTTGCATGATCTGGTTGAGGCAGTACATTTTTTCGAAGTCCTTCTCCAGACACTTTAAAGTATGTAAAAAAAAAATACATATACTAACATTTTATTTAACATGGTTTTCCCATAGTGAAAAAGTAAAATAGTGGAAACAGATCTACTCTTTCTCCCTCACTGAGAAATTTGTTTGCAGTAAGTTTTGCTTTTGCTTGTACCCAGTTGAGCGTTGACAGTGCGCATCAAGATGGCAAGCATTATGCAAGATTTATACTCCTGCTTCAAATCCATGCTGTGCCTACTTAAATGATACTCGCAGTTTACTCAAAGATGCCTTATAATTTGAATATATTTAAAGTATATATGTATGGATAGAAAATTCAGAAATTCAGATAGGCCCCTACAGATAGGACACACACACACACACACACACACACACACACACACACACAAGGAAAACCGAACATTACAACACAACAATTTTGTAACGTTACCTTTGTTAAATGTTGCTGTTGTCCCTGTCTTCATATGAGTAGAGGAAAAGTCCACTAGCCGCTAGGCTAATTTTTACAATGTAAAATGCCATAGGCTTGTGCTAAAAGCAAAGGGCAAGGGCTTTGTCTGTGAATGCTGCGACAGTGAAGCTGATTTGTGTACCTGAAATTGAAATGGTCTCTATTAAGCCATGTTTAATGTGTGTTTTGAATCAACTAAACTTTACAGCACTTCACAGAAACCCTTCCACCGACTCATGTTTTGGAGGTGTAACTGCGGAGTGACATGGACACACCACCGCACAAGTATAAATGCTCAAGTGCGTATGTCACGTGCTTAGGCTCTGCATAGAGCCATAGACAAGTATAAATCCTGCTTTAGGGTTAGAGGAGACATTGGAAAGGTTAAGTCACACATGGTTCAGATGAGGAGTCTGTGTTGACCAAAATTGGCAAGTAGCAGCCATTTCAGAGTTGTAAGTGTAGTTAGCATCTTCTGTGATGTTGTTTGGTAGCTTGCTAGCTTGTAGGCTAACTGGCAGTGCCTGACATTGCATTAATGGTTGTGAAATATACAATAATATATGTCTTGTGGGCCTTGGCCTGACTCTAGAGATGGTCCATCTTGGGTACAACTTGGCACAATGAATCTGGTTATGGAAACCAAAATCAACATGGCATTTGACTTAATGCGGCCAAAAGTGTAGATGAAAAAGCTGTAAAAGATCCCCAAAATGTAAACACCATGAGTCCTGCCTGTTATATAGAGAAGCTACCTTAATCCTCCCAGAGATCTGCATCAACTGAGCACAGACCTGAAGATGTTTGGAGAAATGTCTCTGAAATGACACCAACATCAAGCTTTGATGGAGGAGCTGTAACTTTATCCCTCGGGTGTGTCTCCTCTGTTAAAATTATGGCTGCACACACACAGATACATATACATACATACATACTGTATATACATAATCATGACCAAACACTTATGCATTAATGCATAGATTTCCACCCACTCCCAGACTGATTTGCATGCCTGCAAACTTCAAATTCAAACTGTGTCTGCTCATGAATCAGTAACTACTGTACATGTAGACAGAGTTCGGTTTCACTCCTCTTCAGCTCTCTACCTTTGCTGAAACCGTTTAAATGATGAAGCTAAATCTCTTTTGCACTTGCTCTGTCTGCTCTTGCCTTTGCTCTGTCCAGGGGGTTGGCACATATTTGGCAGAAACTGTAACAATCCAGCTGGGTTCATCGGCTGCTCCGAATGTAAAAAGCTTTGATGTCGACTTATTTTTCTGTTTTATTTCAACTGGCGTTTGTGTGTGTGTGTGTGTGTGTGTGTGTGTGTGTGTGTGTGTGTGTGAGTAAACACCACAAAACCCTGAACAAACCAGGTCTGTTGTCTGCTGCCACACTCAGTTTTTAATTGTTTTTCAGCTGGTGGATAGAGGCAGAATTATCTTTGTGATTTGAAGGAAAAGTGATCAACAAACAGATTTTTCTGGCTGTGTCTGGAAGATTTAGATGCAACTTCTATAGAGAAGAATAGATACGAGTTGGACAAGAAGGAAGAAGGTTTTTTTTTTTTTGAAGCTGTAACATTTAAATAAAGTTCCTCTGTCGATTTAATTTTCCTCCACGGCACACTAAAGGTCAAGTTAATGAGATTGCCCAGGGTTGAGGAGATTCAATAATGCCCATCTATTTAATTATGCACAGGAATATTAAAAATACAGCTGTTGTTGATTTCATTTGACAGGTCACTGACTTTGGACTGTGCATAATTGCCTTGACCAATAGTGACCATTGGCTTTCAAGGTTTTGTTGGTGGGTCTGGGCTATATTTAGCCTATTCAAGTCCCAGAGTGCAACCTGCAATCACAGTATGAAAAGAATACTACATTATGTATTGATGATATGATAGCAGCTGTAAAAGCGGCCATGATGTTCACCATGGTAGGTCTTCTAATTCTTGCAAGTCTTCTTCTTATCGTGCTGTGGCAACATGAATGACTATGAATAACAATTAATGGCTAAACGTCGGGCTCATGGCTGCCAGTTGGCTGTACTGATGTAAGCCGGTGGAGTAAAACCGAGCGGGAAGTGTTTGTGTAGGCAGCAGCGACAGAAGCTGGCTTTGCGTGACGGCTCCTCCTCCACATCACACCTCTGCGGCGTGCGGCTCACACATCTGCACCTCCTTCTCCTCCCGCTGCCGTTGCTCTTTCACCTCCTAATCATTTTAGAGGGAGGTGAGGAAGAGTGACTGAACGCGGGCGCACAGGCACCCCATGATACACACACACACACACCATCCTCATATACTCCCCTCCTGCCAGGTTCCCCGGGCTGCACAGCTTGTGTGACATTCTGCTCCTAATGTATGGGAAATGCCACATGTGCATACATTACAACTGAGCCTGTCAGTGCAAAAGCCGTTGGTAGCCCGAGGTTACAGCTGCACACATGGACCTTTAACAGACAAACTCGTCTGTCAGTAGGGGACGACGCCAAGGGCGAGTCTGGAGCCGGGAGAAAGTTTGAGCAGCAGTTGGAATTTAGTATCCATTTCTGAAGTCATGAGGCTGTTACATGTGGAACAAGGGTATGTGTCAGTAACACCAGGCCACAGGGGCTGGCTAATTGCTTGTGTAAAACCGCACTTGACTGCAAGATCAGCTCCATGTTTGTGTGATGGACTCGCATCAGTCTCACGTTCTCAATCTGGAGTTTAGTCTTTCCTGTTTTGTCCAGGTTTATCTGAACGGCTGGCTGCTCTGCTCTCATTAGAGGCAACTCACTGGAGGATTCCTCTCCCGCTCCTCCGCCTTATTTTCAACTCTCTTATCATCATCATTGTTTTTTATTTTCAAAGCGTCTCTGAAGAATACTCTCTTTATCATCCCTGTCATCAGCCCTGGTCTCTTCGCACCTCTCGCACATTTCTCCCCGCCGCCACCTGCCACCCGAGCAGCGTAAACACACTCACACACGCGCCCACACATATACATGCATGCACACATGCCAGCGTATCTGCAAAAGGTCGGCCGAATGCCAGTTTCGATGTGATGGCTCTCTGGTCCCTCTCATGGTTCCCCCTACTGCTGTGCTCATCAATTATACAAGGCTTGTGTGTGTGTGTGTGTGAGTGTGTGTGTGCAGGTGCGAGGATGTAGTCATGTCAGAAACAAAACCTCGCTTGGTGTGAAGGCTTCAGGCCAAACAGGAGGGTGGGAGACGCTGAGAGACTGTGGCAGTGCAGCGTTTGAGGCTGTATTTCTCATTAATATGCTCAGGGCTGTTTGTGTTCTGCATGTGTTCTGTATCTAATTGCCTTTCAGTTGACCCACCTGCCTTTTTCTTATGAAACAGTCTCGAGAGTTCGCCCAGTGAAACAGAAATGAGTCAGGAGAGACAAAGATTGGATCACACATTCACATATGGCCAAAATGCGCACGCACACATACACACACAGTTGCAGGATGATTAGGTGGAAAGAGAGTGAGCAATTTATGCAAAAGGAGTTCAAAGAAAGCCTTGGAGAGTTTTCAGCAGCAGCCGAGGCATCATTTTCTTTTTTGTCTTCCCCTGGCTGTGCCTGGGGACACTCCTGTCTTGCCTTTTATTGGCAATGCTACAAAACAGAGCCATAAAAAGTGCAAGCAGGAAGGAGATTAGCCTTTTGTATATAGAGCAGCCAGGCTGGGCTCTCGTGCTGGAATGAGGACATTTGCTGAGGAAAAATGAACGAAATTGTCCTCCCAAGTTATTTTATCTTCGGCATCATCCACGCTGCACCCTCGCTACTTTCTGAGATGTCGCATGCTTCTGAAAAAGGACTACAGATGTCCCATGTGCATCGCAGAAGTAGGGCACTCATTTTAGCTCATGCACAATATGGACGCCCCTGTATGTTTCTGAGCATGATCATAGAACAGAACAGAATAAATACCATCTGCGGTCCGTAAACACTGACAGAATGACATGAGACATGCGGTCCCCTCGGTGGGCCCTCTGTGCATCCATCATTAGACAGCTGAACCTGCCCCGCTGCCCTGCTGAGGGAGAGACAGGCAGGGGATGAGATGCAGAGAGGGACAGATGCAAGAGTTGCACCAGACGTGCCCTGCAGGTTCATAACATCTCAGCCTCACCCCTGGCTCTCTTGTTTTGTCTCAGTACAAAACAACATTGCCTATGCAGCAGGTGTAAACACCTCATTTGGAAGCAGCAGTCCTGAACACTTAATGACAAAAAGTCAACATATAATGATCTGGTCATGAGTCACAGTCCACTGAAACTGGTCATCCAAGGGTCACGCTAACGATCTCTTCCTCACTGCTGCTGTTCTGGATTAAATCGAGTTCTGTGTGGCTCTCGAGTGCTTTAGTTCAGAGTCTCTAAGTCTAAATCTTTTTTAAAAACTACTTTTTCCGTCAGAGCTTCAAAACTCTTCAACAGTGTCTCTGAAAATATTTTCCTTTTACTTGTGTAGAGAAAACGTGTGTCTCTGCAGCAGCTGGTAATTGCTTTTGATGCATCTTTGTCTGGTCTTAAACTTGCAGTAACATTATTTTTTTTCGCCAGCACATTGAGCACTATTAGCATTCATCTAGAATTGTGTTTCTGGCCACCTGGCTCAAAGTTAGTACAATATTCACTCTTCTGTTAAATCTGTCCTGGTCTAGACTAACTCCTGAGGGAAATATCTGTCCCTTTAGCTGCTAGATGCTCCTCTGTGTCCACCAGCTAGTCGCTCAGCTCTCATTAGGCAGATGTTTGGTGCTCAGCGGGTAGCATAAAGCAGGTTTGGTGGAAAACTGCAACCTGCTGCCTAAACAGTTAGCCAAAAGATGCTTAAAGGCTGTAGAGCTGAGAAAGTTGTGTTAGTTCTTCAAAAACAACTCCTTTAGTCCTGTTTTATATACATAGTAAGCTACATAGCAGAAATGCTGACTCCTTAAGGTGCGGACACACCAGACCGACATCAAAGAACTAGCGGCGACGAAAGCCAACTGTTGCGTCGTCCACGTCGCCTCACGTCGCCCTGTGCCTTTAGGGTGCTTTTACACCTGCCCTGTTTGGTTCGGTTCAGTAAAACTCAAGTTCGTTTGAAACCTAAGTGCAGTTCGTTTGGGCAGGTGTGAACACAGCAATCACACCTGGATGCGCACCAAAACAACTGGATCGAGACCTTCTTGAAGAGGTGGTCTTGGTCTGGTTACAAACAAACTCTGGTGCAGTTCGTTTGTGGTGAGAACGTATTCAAACCTGGATCTGAACCAGCTGCAGTCACATGACACATTGTTTGGGTTAAACATGAGCATGTTACAGTCCTGGAGGATTATTAATGTGCACCTCCTCCTGTACTGCCTTAATATGCACATTCAGCACATCCAATGCATCAAAACATTGTTTTCTAGTTGGAGCCGCACCTCGTTTTCAAACTGTATGGTTTGACTAAAACGAACAATGACAGCAATATAGTCCATGATGAGCAGCGCTAAAATCAACCTGCGTAGTTGTCCCTCCATTGTGACATTAGAAAGTGTCGCATTTATCTTGCAAGTGTACTCTTCTTCAACGTTTGGTTTCTGACCAATCAAGAGCAGCTTTCTCACACAGATATTTTATCTGGTCCGCTTGTAAATGCTGCCGTCCACGAACCAACTCTAGGCAATTATGCAACTTTATAACAAAATTAGTCCCTGATTCAGACCAAAGCAAGACAACTCTAGGTCTGGAAGCAGCCTTAGGGTTTGTATGATTTGTTTACGCTGGTAAGAAAGCTGTCAATCAAACCGTAGTGTGGACCAAACAACTGAACCCACATGATTTTATGATAGCAGATATGTGATTTTTATCATGATTTCAACAGTTAAACCAATACTAAATCCATCTGCTCATTGTATAATGTGTCCACGATCTCATAGTTGATCCTGATAAAGGCCACAAATATACCATAACCTATTTATGTTGCAGCATACACGTAACCATGGCAACACATATGCATGTCAGTGAGGGTATTTTCCCTGAAAAGCTGTTAAACGGCCGTCACCGTATCCGACTCCGTGCAGTTTGTCAGTTCATTAAGTCCATTAAAAAGTGTGTGACAGTGATCCTGCCGCGTTAAGCCCTGAATTATTACTGTACAAGGCGCCTTCATTTCATTCTGTCTCTGTGTTGGTCATTAATCATAACATGCGACTGATTTGCAGTCTAATAATAGCACATAGATCATGCTTACAATCAGTTATTTCTCTATGAGCTCTGTGTGACAAGTGCTGCATAAACTGACGGGTCCTGATGATGCAGGATGACAAAAACGCCAAGACTGTCCAATCAATGACTTACCTGTCAGTTGGTAGAACTTCATGTTTCCTCCTCTTGGTTTGTTTGCAAAAAGTCAGTGTGAACAGGAACTGAACCAGAACTAAAATGCAATCATCTTTTCCCTCTGTGCGGACCAAAAGCACCCTAAGATCCTCAGGTAGTGCCCTTCTGGCTGTTCCAAAGTCGAGGCTTAAATCTAACTTAGGTGACTGCGCTTTTGCCGTCATGGCCTCTCAGCCTTGGAAGGACTCGCCTGAGGAAATATGGCTTGTAGAGTCAGTGAACTCTTTTTAATCGCTTAATGAAACCCATCTTTATAGAGCTGCTTCTGTGTTATGTCTTTTTATCTATCTTTTTATTGTCTTGATCCTTCTTATTAGTTTTATTGCTATTACTTTGTGTCATGCTTTTTATTTTATTCACTTTAATTAATATGTTTTTTATTGTTTTTATCTTAATTTCTCATTATCATCTCTCTTCTGTCTAATATGTTTTTGCATCATATCTCTTGTCTAATTTCACCTTAATTTGTTTTGCTTTAGTTTGGCATTAATTAGGTTTTTATTGTTTTATTGCTTCTGGGATATCTTGCTACTGCTTGGCTTTTTTGCTAAGCACTCTGTAAACTCTGTCTTTAAAGGTGCTACATAAATAAAGCTTGATTATTATATAACTAGTCCTTACCCATTGAGTGCACAGTTGCCCATGTACAGCCCTCCGCAATATTCATTGCCTATAGAAGCTCAGTTTTAGTAAGTTTTCCAACTTTTGCCAAGAGGGAACTTTAGATATTGGTCCCTAGATTATGTTCACCCAGTTTCATGCAGATCGGTCAAACTTCCTAGGAAGAGATTGATTTCAAGTGTTTTTCAAAAAAATTCAAAATGGCGGAAAATCTATATTACCGGAATTTATGGGTTCTTGAGGCAAATGTGTTCCTCATGAGGAGAGGAGGCATCTCTGTACAAAGTTTCATGTCTCTACGACAGACGGGGCCTGAGATATGACCATTCAAAGTTTGCAATTTCAATTCGTTGCTATAGCGCCCCCCTTTGGCCAATTGATGTAATATTGTTTCATTCGCATCCTCCCATGAGCCTCTACCACTGTGCCAAATTTCACATGGATTGACCAAGTCAGTGAGGAGAAAAACGTGGACAGACACACAGACAGAGTTTTCGTCATTATATAGTAAGATTATTATATGATCTTGTTAACATGAAACATAATGTTTGTATTAATATTTCATCATGAAACAATTGTGTCATTAAAAAGGTATTTATTTGAATATATTGCTCATTATCATTACTGTGAGGGCATGTTGACGCTGAAGTTGGGTGATGACTGGCAGTCATGTGGTGCAGTATGACTCATACCTCACATGATACCATAACAACACAACTTGCATGACAACAAGGTTTCAGTATCCACAGACGCAGGGACATTCGGATAACCAGAGCACATCGCCTCTGGCTGCTAACTGATTCTCTAAGTACATCACCCATAGCTCCCTCTTGTTCAGTGACAGATAAGAATTAAACAGAAAAAGAGGCACAACTCTCATATGCAATACCAATAAACTGCGAGGGCTTCCATTTAAAACGATGATAAAATCCTTTAAATTTTCCTCCCTGGAGAAGCCAGTGTTTAGGCCTGATCATATCATCGGATACTGAGTGTTAAAATGGACTCAATTTTAGCTGAACTGCACATTTTTAAATTGCAGTACGAAGCATTTCTCTTCATTTAATGTGAATATTTATTTATTTTTGCAATAAGCAGTTTGGTTAGGATTACTGTTGTGCACAAGCAGCCTTTGTACAGTAATCTGTTCTGTATCTGCAGCAATATAAATGTAAATGTACACATGTAATTTCAGTGGCCTCTTTATTAGGTACACCTTGATAGTACCAGGTTGGACCCCTTTTCCCTTCATTGCCTTAATTCTTTGTGTTCCTTCTCTTATCATTTTGGTACATCCTCTCCTATCCTGATATATATCCCCCCACTGTGTTACACTGTTTCCTGCACCCAACCATCCGTGACATGTGGAGCCAAATGGGCGTAAAAGCTGGAGACAGAGGCCTCATGGGATTAAAGACCAAACTGAAATATAGCAAAACATTGTGTTATTCACCTCTAGCTGGGTTCAGTGAGCCTATCAATTCCCAGTCAACATGGGCTACGTAATGATAGATCATTGACACTGATTAAACGCTGTGCCATGCTGCCACAGTGGAGCATTGTGGTCTCAGTTTACAGCCTGGGAGAGAAGTATTTATTAAGCCACATACAGCAGAGAGGCTGTAGGAAGACTGTCCTCTTCATGGCAGGGTTTTATTAGTCTGACTTGTTCCTTTGTATCTCAGCATTGCCGGTAGCAGTGGGTCTAATTATGCCATGTTGCTTTCTCCTCCTCTGTTCCTCTCGTCTGCTGCCCCTGCACCTTTCTCCATCTATTCCTCCCTTATTTCCGGTATGTTGCTGTAATAGCTCGCACCTCTTACAGCTGTTTTTCTCATTTTTATCACAGCCCCACAGAGCGATAAAGGGGATGTTTATTCAACAATATCAGTCTTTCATTATCAAACTCATTGTTCTGTTATTTTTGTGAATGCTCTGAGCACTCACTTAGGGTCATGACAATGCAATGTTCTGTGCTAACGTTCAAGCCTGCTCTCAAGTTGTTTGTTTGTTACAGCAGCCAGTATTCGTGGTGATTGCTGCATGTAAAGGTCTGATTCTTCCGCTGCTTCCAGCTGCTGTGTTTATATATGGACAAATTAAAACAAACAGTGTACGTTTACTATTGCTTGACAGCTTTTCTTGCTCGACCACACACTCACTGCACACTGAGCTATTCCCCGATGGAGCTCCTCATTCTCAACCCATTTTATTTTTTCTCTAAAACGCTGTGAATGTTCTTTTGCATCTCGACTTGTATGTTGTTTTGGGATCAACTGCTATTTCATCTTTGAAGTAAACAAGCCTGACAGTCACAGACAGAGCAGAGTGAAATCTCAGAAAGTAAAGCAGATGTAATAATGTCGCTTACTCGCTCAAGTTTACTAGAGCTCTGGTGCCATCAGGCAACTGACTAATTGTATTTATTATTTCTAGATGGGACGAGAAGAGAACACTCGCCCTGGCCTACTTAAATGATACTCGCAGTTTACTCAAAGATGCCTTTTAATTTTAATATATTTAAAGTTTATATAACACCCCCCAGACGCCCCGGACAGGACGTGAAAAGTGGAGATGTCCGGGCAAAAGAGGACGTTTGGTCAGCCTATTGTATAAATTGGCCTAGCAGCTAGCAGACTTTTCCTCTACTCATATGAGGTCAGGAACAACAGCAACATTTAACAAAGGTAACGTTACAAAATTCGGCTCCATTACAGCTCACAAAGCTCACCGACAAAACAACTGTCTCATACTAAACTTGTTTTCCAAACAAATATAACATGCTAACGCTATTAGCACAAGCCTATGGCATTTTACATTGTATAAATTAGCCTAGCGACAAGCAGAGATTTCCTCTGCTCATATGAAGCCAGAATAAATCACACAAGACTTTAAATGCTGTTTTTGTGGAGGCTGTATTGTCTTCACAATGAATTGTCTCTAATCTCTGAAATAAAAGTAAATAAAGGCTTTGTTATCAATGAGGGAAATGGTGTCAGTATACAGAAATAGGCAGGAAGTCTGCGTCGCTGCAACGCTGTAATTACATTTCTGGGGAGGTGCACGTCAGCCTACGGCATAGATTTTCAAAGTTTCACTCCCTGGTAGAAATAATTCTGGCTTTCTGCACAACTGGTAGCTTTTGTGGGTGGGAAGCCAGTGAGGGATTGTGTCCTTGTCACTGTACTTGTACTTGGGATCCCTCCTCAGTTGTTCCTCCTGAGGTTTCTACCATTCTTTTCCAATTGAAGGTTTTTCTGGGGGGAGTTTTTCCTTATCTGCTGTGAGGGTCCAAGGACAGAGGGATCTGCTGTAAAGAGGCAAAAATGTGATTTGTGATACTGGTCTTTATTAGAAAGAAAATTAATTTAATCACAATCAGACTCAACCACATTTCTAAGTGATGGTGGATACAAGGTGGAGACGTGTGATTCTCTCAATCAGCCTACAGTTTAACTTGTTGAACAAGCGGGCTGACCTGGTGGATGCAAAAATGGACTCTTATATTGGGCCAGCTATTGTTTGGATATAAAGCAACATACTGAGCTCATTCTTTCTAACATGCTCTTCACGGGCGGTCATATGATTCTGGGAGCGTTGTTGCTATGGCACCCAGGCTGTCCATTACGGGCGCATGAGGAAGAAAATGAGATCACGTTTCAGTTGAACCATCATATGCCGGCTGCAAAGAAACCTTATGGGATTTTTATATTGAGCAGAAAAGCAAACCTCTCATCATGAGCGGTCACTGGAGACAGTAGGTAGAGAGACAACAGATTCAGATGTAACCACAGCCGGGTCTCTGCGGCCGTGCTCTTCCTCCTAAAGCACAAAGCAACTGATACATCGTTGTTATTAAACTTGAGGTCACTTAGTAACACAGATAGGTCATCAGTCTGTCGCTGTCCTGGCCGGCAGCCATATAAATTGTGTTAGCTACCCTGCTCTGCCTCCAGTACCTCGAGGACAAGACCCTGCCTCGTTGGAAATGAATCGGATGTGACAACACACGCCTCGCACTTTGTGATGGCCTCTGGCCGCAAACTGAGGGAACAGGGTTTAAAGCAGAGGCAGAGGTTATACATGGATAGGCTGGATAACTCAACGAAAGGATTAAAGAGTTCTGGGAGGGGGCATGGGATGATGTAACCTGTGGGTGTGTGGGTTTCCCCCTCTCATATATGTATTGTGCATCTGTATGTGTGAGTAGGTGTGGGCGCTCCTTCATCTAGATCTCTTCAGCGATCACATGACGTCTAAAAATGAGGGCTAAGTAGACCTGACTCATGGGTACTTTTTAGCTCACGAGAACACGCTCACAGGAAATATAACAGAAATGAGTTTCGCCAACACCTGTGGCTTTAGTTAAATGTGACAGGATATTTTATATGTTCACAGGTGCACGGTGGCCGAGGGATGAAATGAGCTATTAGAGCAAAATGCAGGAGCCGCTGATTATGATTATCTAAAGAATGTCTGTCTCGTCGCACCGGATATGAGGAACATGAGGAGACAGCTAAATTGATTAAGCCTGATTTGAAAGAATGATATGACTGGAGACAGTCGCAGCATGGATGTGACTGTGTGTGTCTCTGCCTGTCTTTCGCTCACACACACACTGCATACAGTCAGCCCTAATTTATTGCCAAAGGAGACTTGAAACAAAGTGAACCATGCCATCCTGATTTAATAAGAATTGAGCAGCATGAAGGGGCTCACGCTGGGCAGTTAGAACGGTACCATATGGAGGCTCAAGGCCAGCTCCTAACTGCCAGCTGAGGCTGTTTATGAGACACTCCCACGACTGCGGCACCTGATCCTCCTGCCCATCATCGAATTATGCAGAGGGGAAACATAATACTTATCTTTATGCTTCCAGCAATCTACAAATGTGAGTTTAAATGCAGTCGGACATGGTGAATACCTTGTGATTTGTGTTTTTGGCTAACTATGCTGTGATTATTCTGATCATTCCAGGATTGTTGTGGCTAGAAAATGGTTCTGCTGTACATCTAGCCACATGCTCCAACAGAACACATGATCCACAGTGCATATGTTATATACTCAGATAGTCTGGGCAAGGACAGAAATGCTCACATATACCCGCCTACACACTAACACATTCAGACATAATCTCATATACTGTAGGGCATTTGTTTTTCATCTGAGATGCGCTTGTGTAACGACCTGATTCCTGTTTTGTTTTGTGGTTTCGAGTTATTGCTTTGTTTAAAATAGTGCACTCTTGTGTCAGTGTGTGAATTTCCTTTCCTCTGATGTGTCTCTCTCTCCTACTGTTCCCACTGAGGCCATTTTAAAGGAAGTGTGTACGATTTAGGGGGATTTAGTGCCATCTAGCGGTAAGGACTACAGATTGCAACCAGCTGAAACTTCTCCTGGTTAGAATTCCTGTAGCGTTCATTGTTCACAAGGAGCTGAATTTTCCACAGAGGTCTCCTCCTCTCCAAAGCAAATGAACCAGGTGATTAAAATTGATAGAAACGTGAACTAAAGCAGCTGCATGTTACAAATCAATGCGTCTCCTATGCTGTTCGCTAGCCCAGCGCCTGCTAATATGTGCTCACCTTTTCTGATCCAGACGTTCAGGAGGTTTTTACCAGGAGCAGAATTATCTGCAGAGGTCTCTTTTTGTCTAAAACAGATGGATCCAGTGATTTACACCTGTAAAAAAACGGAATAAAGCAGTTTCATGTTACAAATGAGTGTTTTTCCAAAGTTGTTTGGCATGTTAGACACATGTCGTTAGCCAAGCACATGCTAATGTCTGCTTACCTGTTTGCTCTGATGACATAAGATCGAGTTGTTTATGAGGATTTTACCGGGAGCTGAATTATCTGCAGAGGTCTCTTCCTCTCTAAAACAAAGAAACCAGGTGATTTTAACCCCTCAAACACGGAATAAAGCAGTTTCATGTTACAAATCAGTGTTTCTCCAATGCTGTCGGCATGTTGGACACGGGCCGTTAGCCCAGCACCTGCTAATGTCTGCTCACCTTTGTTCTCTAATAACTTAAGTATCCGGATGTTCAGAAGGTTTGTAGTTAAGTCGAGTTTAGTTTATTTACGAACGGACGGTGCAGATTAATAAATTCACATGGTATGAAAATGGCAGAATTAGCCAAAAGACAGGGTTTCATAGTCCCTTGGGCCAAGATGTTACCCAAGGCTAGACGTGGAGCGCTGCAAGTGCACCTCCACTATTGACCGCCATGTTTCCATCCTATGTAAGAGTACTTTTTTACCAGGAGCTGAATTATCTGCACCATTAAAAAACACTGAATGAAACAGTTTCATGTTTAAAATCAGTGTTTCTCCGATGCTGTTTTGCATGTTGGACACGGGCCGCTAGCCCAGCACCTGCTAATGCTGGACCACCATTTTTCTCCAGACATTCAGGAGGTTTTTACCAGGGGTCAGATTATCCGCAGAGCTTTACAAACAACGGCCTAAACACTGAATAAAGCAGTTTCATGATAAAAAAAAAATCTGTTTTTCTGATGCTCTTGTCACGGAGGGGCTTAACTGTGTTGACAGGAAAACGCAAATGGACTGCACTTGTATAGCACCTTTCTAGCCTTCCAACCACTACATGTCACATTCACCCATTCACACACTGGTGGCCGAGGCTACTATACATGTTGTCACCTGCTGCTCAGTAACCATTCACACACACTCACACACTGATGGAACAGCCATCTGGAGCAATTAAGGGTTCAGTATCTTGCCCAAGGATACTTTGACATGCGGACTGGAAGAGCCACGGATGGAACCGCCGATCTTCCAGTTAGTGGACGACCTGCTCTACCTCTGAGCCACAGTCGCCCAGCAAAAATGCGAATGGCTCTGTCTAGAGCCAGTGTTTGGTTTGTCTGTTCTGGGCTACTGTACTGTTGGTGGTGCAACATGGCAAGGACCTGCTCCGTATGTAGATATAAACAGTTCATTCTAAGGTAACGAAAACACAACAATTCTTATCTTAATGTCATTTAGAAAACATACTTATTATATCATGTTCTATTTCTGCCAGTTTATCCCGCGATATATTACGCTGGACCTTTAAGCAGTTTGGATCTGACCCAGCCTGCATTTCTCTGCTGCCCTCCCTCCTCCTTACATCGTCTCTTAGCTGGATGCTGCAGAGCTTCCTGGAGGCAAACTCCGGGAAGTGAGACTGATGATGAAAGGTGTCCTGAGATGACGCGTGTTAAATTAGATGCACACATACACACCTGTGAAAGCTTACTCTTAATCTTGTTTTAATGGCAGCGGAGCCAGCCACACAGTACAAGCTATAAGGCTTTACAGGACATGGCTGTCCATTAGCATGATGCCAAAATTATGACCAAAACCTTTTAGCTGGAACCAGGCTGAGTGTACGTAATGAGATTATCATCGGTGTACTGATGAAAGTGAGGTTTAAGATGAGTAATAATAGGCCCAGAGCCTCACCTCTCTGCTTATGTAGTGGTATAAAGCTACATTTTCTTTGTGCAGTTTCCCTCTGAAGACATTCCTCAGGTTAAAAACCTGTATGTCAAAGAGAAACAAAATGCACACAACAGATTAAATCAAGCAAGGTGAGTCATTTCCCATGTGCTCCCTCAGCCTCTGTATTCTCTTTGTCTGCGTGTCTCTTGTTGTCACCCCTCTGTCTGCCATCACTGAGGTTCAGTGAAGTGCAAACCTTCATCAGAGCGGCTGTGATAGGAAGAGACGGAGAGCGGCGGAACAAGAGGGCGACAGCGGCAGAGGAAGATAGCAAAAGAAAATGGAAAAGGGTAAACTGGGGTGAACGATAAAAGGACATCAGAAATGTTGGAGATCAAGTGAGGGGAATGAAAGGAGGCCGAGGAAATAGCAAAGTGAATACTTCAGGGTCTCTCGCTGCACTTTAGCACCACACATTGTGACGCAGGTCAAATAGCTCAGCTGAGGTATTTTTGCATCAGGATGCAGAAGCTTCTGTTGATTTTATATCAAGGTTATACAAGAAATCCTGTTTTCTATTTGTGGCCAACCTTTTTTAAAAAAAATGTGGTTTGTTTTTACACCATGCACACATTCAACACAGTACAAGCACAATACAGCTGACTTGTGCCTGTAAATAATTGCAGGAAAAAGGAAATCAAATGAAAAGGACCCATACAGTTCATCCACCCACACAGTCCACTCCACCTCTCCTCTTGCTGCTTTGCAATTCATAGAAACTTGACAGTTATTCATACATCAGCAGTCACGGTCTTTTTTTAAAACTTTACACATGAACATTGAACCAAATCAGCAGCTCCACAAATAGCAGCTTGTTCTCAAGAGCATTCAACATCTCTAAAATTAAAACATCGGCAAAAAAGAACACCCGCTGCTTAAAATGAAAACCCTGCGGGGGTTTCCCTTTTATGACAGAAAATTTCTTTCCGGTAGTCAAGCCAGAAGAAAGACCGTCTTCTGATACGCTGACAGATTAAGGAGTGAATCATCATTCAGAAACACAATGCCTGGTAAACAAGGTGTCTGAACCCCAATAATATCTGATAATGTATTGGTTGCTGAAACGTTACAAAAATGACGAATATGTAAACACCTAAAAACGTGTTTGTATGGTGTTTGGTTGGTGTCATCTATAAGTGAGATAACGCATGAGCTGATGAATAGTATCTATCAATGTATTTATACAGTTATAGTTGGTGATTTTGACTGTACAAAGTTTAAGTAATATTGAATTTCATTCAGGGCGCCATGTTTAAAATACTTTGGCCTGCCTATTGTTGTTGCTTCCTCTGCAAGCCGCTTTGCAACCTGCCTCCACCCCAGCTCCTCCTTTTCATGCTGTGTCTGACTTAGCAATGTTGTGTTTGTCATTGATGCTGCTCTGTTCTGTTTCCGGGGGCCTTTGCTGCTGCTCTCCCTGCCTTAGGCTTTCCATGTAGGCGCATGGAAGGGCAGGAAGATTTGCTCTCTCTGCCTCAGGCTTTCCTCATTTGCACATGGAGGGGCAGACAGGTGTGGTCTCACAGCCTTAGGCTTTCCATGTAGGCACGTGGAAGAGGCTTTCTGCGTCAGCCTGAGGAAGGGCAGAGAGGCCCCAGAACAGAGCAAATTGAAATAAAGTTTTCTTTGACTAAAGTGTTCCTGACTGAACTGTTCTGTGTCCAAAACTTTGGTTTGTGATCATATTTGGTGAAAAACATTACATGCAGCGATGGTTTTCCAGTGGGATTTTAGCACTGAGACACTGGTTTTCTTAGATTTCATGTAGTTTTTCCACAGATGTTGCTCTTTGTTTCTTCGTCAAAACTGTAGCGCACATGAGTTATTGTATGCTGAAGGATTTATTCTCAAGAGAGGCCTACCATATTCAACAATGGCTATGTATGAAAGCAGTAATTGTAGCAAACACAAAAGCTTTCACTGCACTGTATTTAGGCTGAGTCATCACTGTGTTCTATTGACTGTGAAAGACAGCAACAAAGTAGATGTTGATGAATATGGAAATGTCACAGATTACTGTAAAGAGGAGAAAAACAGACATAAAAACAGTGGTGTCCTTCTTATCAACATGTTATTTGATGTGGTACTTTATTTGTGTTTAAAAGGCCTGGAGTATCATTAGCAGCGGTCGAGTATTAGACAGAGCGGGAGGTGGACAGATAATGGCAGAGGGGAGGGCATAGAGTGGGATAGAGAAGAGGGATGTGGATCTAATGAACACTGTGTTTTTATTTTCTCTGTCCTCTCCAAGGCAGGAATCTGACTAATTATTACCTGCTCTTTAATAGACCAGCACAGCTCCCATCGAGCACATGGCCCTCCACTAGCGGGGACAGCATGGTTAATTACACAAGAGTAAATCTGGAGGAGGCAGCAGCTGGGCTGTACAGCCACTCTATAAGGCAGAGGACAGAGAGACATTTTGTACATCAGTCAACAACAGGGAGATGAAAATAAGTAACTAATAATAAAAAAATAAGTCACATTTTTTTTATGATTTTTGACGACATACTATACTATAACTTATTTTATTTTATGATTTTTGATGACATACTATACATTTTTTCATAATTTTGAACAACATACTATAGTATGACATTTTTTCATGATTTTGGACGACATACTATAGTATCACTTTTTTTCAGATTTTTTACGACACTATATTATCACATTTTTTTCATTATTTTTGACGACATACTATACTATGTTTTTTTTTTCATTATTTTGGACGACATACTATACTATGACATTTTTTTCATAATTTTGAACGACATACTATACTATGACTTTTTTTTCGTAGTTTTGGACGACATATTATACTATGACATTTTTTCATGATTTTGAACGATATACTGTACTATGACATTTTTTTCATAATGGACGACATACTATACTATGACGTTTTTGCATAATTTTGGACGACATACTATAATATGATATTTTTTCATAATTTTGGACGACATACTATACTATGACATTTTTTCATAATTTTGGACGACATACTATACTATGACATTTTTTCATAATTTTGAACGATATATACTATACTATGACGTTTTTTCATAATTTTGAACGATATACTATACTATGACTTTTTTTCATAATTTTGAACGACATACTATACTATGACTTTTTTTTCATGATTTTTGACGACATACTATACTATGACATTTTTTTCATAATTTTGAACGACATACTATATTATGACTTTTTTTTCATGATTTTTGACGATATACTATGATATTTTTCATGATTTTGAACGACATACTATAGTATCACTTTTTTTCAGATTTTTTACGACACACTATATTATCACATTTTTTTCATTATTTTTGACGACATACTATACTATGACATTTTTTTCATAATTTTGAACGACATACTATACTATGACATTTTTTTCGTAGTTTTGGACGACATATTATACTATGACTTTTTTTCATAATTTTGAACGACATACTATACTATGACATTTTTTCATTATTTTTGTGAAGACATACTATACTATGACGTTTTTTCATAATTTTGAACGATATACTATACTATGACATTTTTTCATAATTTTGGACGACATACTATGATATTTTTCATGATTTTGGACGCATACTATACTATGACATTTTTTCATTATTTTTGTGACGACATACTATACTATGACTTTTTTTCATAATTTTGAACGACACACTATAGTATGACTTTTTTTCATGATTTTTGACGACATACTATACTATGACATTTTTTTCATAATTTGAACGATATACTATAGTATGACATTTTTTCATAACTTTGGACGACATACTATACTATGACATTTTTTCATTATTTTTGTGACGACATACTATACTATGACATTTTTCTTAATTTTGGACGACATACTATACTATGACTTTTTTTCATAATTTGAACGATATACTATACTATGACGTTTTTTCATAATTTTGAACGACATACTATACTATGACATTTTTTTTAGTTTTGGACGACATATTATACTATGACATTTTTTCATGATTTTGAACGATATACTGTACTATGACATTTTTTTCATAATTTTGGACGACATACTATACTATGACATTTTTTCATGATTTTGAATGATATACTGTACTATGACATTTTTTCTTAATTTTGACGACATACTATACTCTGACTTTTTTTCATAATTTTGAACGATATACTATACTATGACGTTTTTTCATAATTTTGAACGACATACTATACTATGACATTTTTTTCGTAGTTTTGAACGACATATTATACTATGACATTTTTTCATGATTTTGAACGATATACTGTACTATGACATTTTTTTCATAATTTTGGACGACATACTATACTATGACATTTTTTCATAATTTTGGACGACATACTATACTATGACATTTTTCATAATTATAGACGACATACTATACTATGACATTTTTTCATAATTTTCAACGATATACTATACTATGACATTTTTTTTCATAATTTTTGACGACATACTATACTATGACTTTTTTTCATGATTTTTGACGACATACTATACTATGACATTTTTTTCATAATTTTGAACGATATACTATACTATGACATTTTTTCATAACTTTGGACGACATACTATACTATGACATTTTTCATAATTATAGACGACATACTATACTATGACATTTTTCATAATTTTGAACGATATATACTATACTATGACGTTTTTGCATAATTTTGGACGACATACTATAATATGATATTTTTCATGATTTTGGACGACATACTATCCTATGACATTTTTTCATAATTTTGAACGATATACTATACTATGACTTTTTTTCATAATTTTGAACAACATGCTATACTATGACTTTTTTTTCATGATTTTGGACGACATACTATCCTATGACATTTTTTCATAATTTTGAACGATATACTATACTATGACATTTTTTTCATAATTTTGAACGACATACTATACTATGACTTTTTTTTCATGATTTTTGACGACATACTATACTATGACATTTTTTTCATAATTTTGAACGACATACTATACTATGACTTTTTTTCATAATTTTGAACGACATACTATACTATGACATTTTTTCATTATTTTTGTGACGACATACTATGCTATGACATTTTTTCTTAATTTTGAATGACATACTATACTATGACATTTTTTCATAATTTTGGACGACATACTATACTATGACTTTTTTTCATAATTTTAGACGACATACTATGATATTTTTCATGATTTTGGACGACATACTATACTATGACATTTTTTCATTATTTTTGTGACGACATACTATACTATGACTTTTTTTTTCATGATTTTTGACGACATACTATACTATGACATTTTTTTCATAATTTTGAACGATTACTATAGTATGACATTTTTTCATAACTTTGGACGACATACTATACTATGACTTTTTTTCATAATTTTGAACGATATACTATACTATGACATTTTTTTCATAATTTTGAACGATATACTATAGTATGACATTTTTTCATAATTTTGAACGACATACTTACTATGACTTTTTTTTCATAATTTTGAACGACATACTATGCTATGACATTTTTTCTTAATTTTGAATGACATACTATACTATGACTTTTTTTCATAATTTTGAACGATATACTATACTATGACATTTTTTTCATAATTTTGAACGACATACTATACTATGACTTTTTTTTCATGATTTTTGACGACACACTATACTATGACATTTTTTTCATAATTTTGAACGATATACTATAGTATGACATTTTTTCATAACTTTGGACGACATACTATACTATGACATTTTTTCATAATTTTGAACGACATACTATACTATGACTTTTTTTCCTGATTTTTGACGACATACTATACTATGACTTTTTTTCCTGATTTTTGACGACATACTATACTATGACATTTTTTTCATAATTTTGAATGACACACTATAGTATGACATTTTTTTCGTAGTTTTGGACGACATATTATACTATGACATTTTTTCATGATTTTGAACGATATACTATACTATGACATTTTTTTCATAATTTTAGACGACATACTATGACTTTTTTTCATGATTTTGGACGACATACTATACTATGACATTTTTTCATTATTTTTGTGACGACATACTATACTATGACATTTTTTTCATAATTTTGGATGATATACTATAGTATGACATTTTTTCATAACTTTGGACGACATACTATACTATGACTTTTTTTCATAATTTTGAACGATATACTATACTATGACATTTTTTTCATAATTTTGAACGACATACTATACTATGACATTTTTTCATTATTTTGTGACGACATACTATACTATGACTTTTTTTTTCATGATTTTTGACGACATACTATACTATGACATTTTTTTCATAATTTTGAACGATATACTATAGTATGACATTTTTTCATAACTTTGGACGACATACTATACTATGACTTTTTTTCATAATTTTGAACGATATACTATACTATGACATTTTTTTCATAATTTTGAACGACATACTATACTATGACATTTTTTCATTATTTTTGTGACGACATACTATACTATGACTTTTTTTTTCATGATTTTTGACGACACACTATACTATGACATTTTTTTCATAATTTTGAACGATATACTATAGTATGACATTTTTTTCATAACTTTGGACGACATACTATACTATGACTTTTTTTCATAATTTTGAACGATATACTATACTATGACATTTTTTCATAATTTTGAACGACATACTATACTATGACTTTTTTTCCTGATTTTTGACGACATACTATACTATGACATTTTTTTCATAATTTTGAACGACACACTATAGTATGACATTTTTTTCGTAGTTTTGGACGACATATTATACTATGACATTTTTTCATGATTTTGAACGATATACTATACTATGACATTTTTTTCATAATTTTAGACGACATACTATGACTTTTTTTCATGATTTTGGACGACATACTATACTATGACATTTTTTCATTATTTTTGTGACGACATACTATACTATGACATTTTTTTCATAATTTTGGATGATATACTATAGTATGACATTTTTTCATAACTTTGGACGACATACTATACTATGACTTTTTTTCATAATTTTGAACGATATACTATACTATGACATTTTTTCATAATTTTGGATGACATGCTATACTATGACGTTTTTTCATGATTTTGAACGACATACTATACTATGACATTTTTTTTGTAGTTTTGGACGACATACTATACTATGACATTTTTTCATGATTTTGAACGATATACTGTACTATGACATTTTTTTCATAATTTTGGACGACATACTATACTATGACATTTTTTCATAATTTTGGACGACACACTATACTATGACATTTTTTCATAATTTTCAACGATATACTATACTATGACATTTTTTTCATAATTTTAGACGACATACTATGACTTTTTTTCATGATTTTTGACGACATACTATACTATGACTTTTTTTCATGATTTTTGACGACATACTATACTATGACATTTTTTCATAATTTTGACCGACATACTATACTATGACTTTTTTTCCTGATTTTTGACGACATACTATACTATGACATTTT
Organism: Epinephelus cyanopodus; assembly: GCA_026686955.1. Lineage (NCBI taxonomy): Eukaryota > Metazoa > Chordata > Actinopteri > Perciformes > Serranidae > Epinephelus > Epinephelus cyanopodus. Next base: position 11,378,356 of record CM048920.1, read on the forward strand.
TTTCATAATTTTGAACGACACACTATAGTATGACATTTTTTCGTAGTTTTGGACGACATATTATACTATGACATTTTTTCATGATTTGAACGATATACTATACTATGACATTTTTTTCATAATTTTAGACGACATACTATGACTTTTTTTCATGATTTTGGACGACACTATACTATGACATTTTTTCATTATTTTTGTGACGACATACTATACTATGACATTTTTTCATAATTTTGGACGACATACTATACTATGACATTTTTTCATAATTTTGAACGATATACTATACTATGACATTTTTTCATAATTTGGACCATTACTATACTATGACTTTTTTCTTAATTTTGGACGACATACTATACTATGACATTTTTTCATTATTTTTGTGACGACATACTATGCTATGACATTTTTTTCATAATTTTGGATGATATACTATACTATGACATTTTTTCATAATTTTGAACGATATACTATACTATGACATTTTTTCATAATTTGGACCATATACTATACTATGACTTTTTTTCATAATTTTGAACGACACACTATAGTATGACTTTTTTTTCATGATTTTTGACGACATACTATACTATGACATTTTTTCATAATTTTGAACGATATACTATACTATGACTTTTTTTCATAATTTTGAACGACATGCTATACTATGACTTTTTTTTCATGATTTTTGACGACATACTATACTATGACATTTTTTTCATAATTTTGAACGACATACTATACTATGACTTTTTTTTCATAATTTTGAACGACATACTATACTATGACATTTTTTCATGATTTTTGACGACATACTATACTATGACATTTTTTTCATAATTTTGAACGACATACTATACTATGACTTTTTTTTCATAATTTTGAACGACATACTATACTATGACTTTTTTTTCATGATTTTTGACGACATACTATACTATGACATTTTTTTCATAATTTTGAACGACATACTATACTATGACTTTTTTTTCATAATTTTGAACGACATACTATACTATGACATTTTTTCATTATTTTTGTGACGACATACTATGCTATGACATTTTTTCTTAATTTTGAATGACATACTATACTATGACATTTTTTCATAATTTTGGACGACATACTATACTATGACTTTTTTCATAATTTTAGACGACATACTATGATATTTTTCATGATTTGGACGACATACTATACTATGACATTTTTTCATTATTTTTGTGACGACATACTATACTATGACTTTTTTTTTCATGATTTTTGACGACATACTATACTATGACATTTTTTTCATAATTTTGAACGATATACTATAGTATGACATTTTTTCATAACTTTGGACGACATACTATACTATGACTTTTTTTCATAATTTTGAACGATATACTATACTATGACATTTTTTTCATAATTTTGAACGATATACTATAGTATGACATTTTTTCATAATTTTGAACGACATACTATACTATGACTTTTTTTTCATAATTTTGAACGACATACTATGCTATGACATTTTTTCTTAATTTTGAATGACATACTATACTATGACTTTTTTTCATAATTTTGAACGATATACTATACTATGACATTTTTTTCATAATTTTGAACGACATACTATACTATGACATTTTTCATTATTTTTGTGACGACATACTATACTATGACTTTTTTTTTCATGATTTTGACGACACACTATACTATGACATTTTTTTCATAATTTTGAACGATATACTATAGTATGACATTTTTTCATAACTTTGGACGACATACTATACTATGACTTTTTTTCATAATTTTGAACGATATACTATACTATGACTTTTTTTCATAATTTTGAACGACATACTATACTATGACATTTTTTCATTATTTTTGTGAAGACATACTATACTATGACGTTTTTTCATAATTTTGAACGATATACTATACTATGACATTTTTTCATAATTTTGGACGACATACTATGATATTTTTCATGATTTTGGACGCATACTATACTATGACATTTTTTCATTATTTTTGTGACGACATACTATACTATGACTTTTTTTCATAATTTTGAACGACACACTATAGTATGACTTTTTTTTCATGATTTTTGACGACATACTATACTATGACATTTTTTTCATAATTTTGAACGATATACTATAGTATGACATTTTTTCATAACTTTGGACGACATACTATACTATGACATTTTTTCATTATTTTTGTGACGACATACTATACTATGACATTTTTTCTTAATTTTGGACGACATACTATACTATGACTTTTTTTCATAATTTTGAACGATATACTATACTATGACATTTTTTCATAATTTTGGACGACATACTATACTATGACTTTTTTTCATAATTTTGAACGATATACTATACTATGACATTTTTTCATAATTTTGGATGACATGCTATACTATGACGTTTTTTCATGATTTTGAACGACATACTATACTATGACATTTTTTTTGTAGTTTTGGACGACATATTATACTATGACATTTTTTCATGATTTTGAACGATATACTGTACTATGACATTTTTTTCATAATTTTGGACGACATACTATACTATGACATTTTTTCATAATTTTGGACGACACACTATACTATGACATTTTTTCATAATTTTCAACGATATACTATACTATGACATTTTTTTCATAATTTTAGACGACATACTATGACTTTTTTTCATGATTTTTGACGACATACTATACTATGACTTTTTTTCATGATTTTTGACGACATACTATACTATGACATTTTTTTCATAATTTTGACCGACATACTATACTATGACTTTTTTTCCTGATTTTTGACGACATACTATACTATGACATTTTTTTCATAATTTTGAACGACACACTATAGTATGACATTTTTTTCGTAGTTTTGGACGACATATTATACTATGACATTTTTTCATGATTTTGAACGATATACTATACTATGACATTTTTTTCATAATTTTAGACGACATACTATGACTTTTTTTCATGATTTTGGACGACATACTATACTATGACATTTTTTCATTATTTTTGTGACGACATACTATACTATGACATTTTTTTCATAATTTTGGATGATATACTATACTATGACATTTTTTCATAATTTTGAACGATATACTATACTATGACATTTTTTCATAATTTGGACCATATACTATACTATGACTTTTTTTCTTAATTTTGGACGACATACTATACTATGACATTTTTTCATTATTTTTGTGACGACATACTATGCTATGACATTTTTTTCATAATTTTGGATGATATACTATACTATGACATTTTTTCATAATTTTGAACGATATACTATACTATGACATTTTTTCATAATTTGGACCATATACTATACTATGACTTTTTTTCATAATTTTGAACGACACACTATAGTATGACTTTTTTTTCATGATTTTTGACGACATACTATACTATGACATTTTTTCATAATTTTGAACGATATACTATACTATGACTTTTTTTCATAATTTTGAACGACATGCTATACTATGACTTTTTTTTCATGATTTTTGACGACATACTATACTATGACATTTTTTTCATAATTTTGAACGACATACTATACTATGACTTTTTTTTCATGATTTTTGACGACATACTATACTATGACATTTTTTTCATAATTTTGAACGACATACTATACTATGACTTTTTTTTCATAATTTTGAACGACATACTATACTATGACATTTTTTCATTATTTTTGTGACGACATACTATGCTATGACATTTTTTCTTAATTTTGAATGACATACTATACTATGACATTTTTTCATAATTTTGGACGACATACTATACTATGACTTTTTTTCATAATTTTAGACGACATACTATGATTTTTCATGATTTTGGACGACATACTATACTATGACATTTTTTCATTATTTTTGTGACGACATACTATACTATGACTTTTTTTTTCATGATTTTTGACGACATACTATACTATGACATTTTTTTCATAATTTTGAACGATATACTATAGTATGACATTTTTCATAACTTTGGACGACATACTATACTATGACTTTTTTCATAATTTTGAACGATATACTATACTATGACATTTTTTTCATAATTTTGAACGATATACTATAGTATGACATTTTTTCATAATTTTGAACGACATACTATACTATGACTTTTTTTTCATAATTTTGAACGACATACTATGCTATGACATTTTTTCTTAATTTTGAATGACATACTATACTATGACTTTTTTTCATAATTTTGAACGATATACTATACTATGACATTTTTTTCATAATTTTGAACGACATACTATACTATGACATTTTTTCATTATTTTTGTGACGACATACTATACTATGACTTTTTTTTTCATGATTTTTGACGACACACTATACTATGACATTTTTTTCATAATTTTGAACGATATACTATAGTATGACATTTTTTCATAACTTTGGACGACATACTATACTATGACTTTTTTTCATAATTTTGAACGATATACTATACTATGACTTTTTTCATAATTTTGAACGACATACTATACTATGACATTTTTTCATTATTTTTGTGAAGACATACTATACTATGACGTTTTTTCATAATTTTGAACGATATACTATACTATGACATTTTTTCATAATTTTGGACGACATACTATGATATTTTTCATGATTTTGGACGCATACTATACTATGACATTTTTTCATTATTTTTGTGACGACATACTATACTATGACTTTTTTTCATAATTTTGAACGACACACTATAGTATGACTTTTTTTTCATGATTTTTGACGACATACTATACTATGACATTTTTTTCATAATTTTGAACGATATACTATAGTATGACATTTTTTCATAACTTTGGACGACATACTATACTATGACATTTTTTCATTATTTTTGTGACGACATACTATACTATGACATTTTTTCTTAATTTTGGACGACATACTATACTATGACTTTTTTTCATAATTTTGAACGATATACTATACTATGACGTTTTTTCATAATTTTGAACGACATACTATACTATGACATTTTTTTCGTAGTTTTGGACGACATATTATACTATGACATTTTTTCATGATTTTGAACGATATACTGTACTATGACATTTTTTTCATAATTTTGGACGACATACTATACTATGACATTTTTTCATGATTTTGAATGATATACTGTACTATGACATTTTTTCTTAATTTTGGACGACATACTATACTCTGACTTTTTTTCATAATTTTGAACGATATACTATACTATGACGTTTTTTCATAATTTTGAACGACATACTATACTATGACATTTTTTTCGTAGTTTTGGACGACATATTATACTATGACATTTTTTCATGATTTTGAACGATATACTGTACTATGACATTTTTTTCATAATTTTGGACGACATACTATACTATGACATTTTTTCATAATTTTGGACGACATACTATACTATGACATTTTTCATAATTATAGACGACATACTATACTATGACATTTTTTCATAATTTTCAACGATATACTATACTATGACATTTTTTTCATAATTTTTGACGACATACTATACTATGACTTTTTTTCATGATTTTTGACGACATACTATACTATGACATTTTTTTCATAATTTTGAACGATATACTATACTATGACATTTTTTCATAACTTTGGACGACATACTATACTATGACATTTTTCATAATTATAGACGACATACTATACTATGACATTTTTTCATAATTTTGAACGATATACTATACTATGACGTTTTTGCATAATTTTGGACGACATACTATAATATGATATTTTTCATGATTTTGGACGACATACTATCCTATGACATTTTTTCATAATTTTGAACGATATACTATACTATGACTTTTTTTCATAATTTTGAACAACATGCTATACTATGACTTTTTTTTCATGATTTTGGACGACATACTATCCTATGACATTTTTTCATAATTTTGAACGATATACTATACTATGACATTTTTTTCATAATTTTGAACGATATACTATACTATGACATTTTTTCATAATTTTGAACGACATACTATACTATGACTTTTTTTTCATGATTTTTGACGACATACTATACTATGACATTTTTTCATAATTTTGAACGATATACTATACTATGACATTTTTTCATAATTTTGAACGACATACTATACTATGACTTTTTTTCATGATTTTTGACGACATACTATACTATGACATTTTTTCATAATTTTGAACGACATACTATACTATGACTTTTTTTTCATAATTTTGAACGACATACTATACTATGACATTTTTTCATTATTTTTGTGACGACATACTATGCTATGACATTTTTTCTTAATTTTGAATGACATACTATACTATGACATTTTTTCATAATTTTGGACGACATACTATACTATGACTTTTTTTCATAATTTTAGACGACATACTATGATATTTTTCATGATTTTGGACGACATACTATACTATGACATTTTTTCATTATTTTTGTGACGACATACTATACTATGACTTTTTTTTTCATGATTTTTGACGACATACTATACTATGACATTTTTTTCATAATTTTGAACGATATACTATAGTATGACATTTTTTCATAACTTTGGACGACATACTATACTATGACTTTTTTTCATAATTTTGAACGATATACTATACTATGACATTTTTTTCATAATTTTGAACGATATACTATAGTATGACATTTTTTCATAATTTTGAACGACATACTATACTATGACTTTTTTTCATAATTTTGAACGACATACTATGCTATGACATTTTTTCTTAATTTTGAATGACATACTATACTATGACTTTTTTTCATAATTTTGAACGATATACTATACTATGACATTTTTTTCATAATTTTGAACGACATACTATACTATGACATTTTTTCATTATTTTTGTGACGACATACTATACTATGACTTTTTTTTTCATGATTTTTGACGACACACTATACTATGACATTTTTTTCATAATTTTGAACGATATACTATAGTATGACATTTTTTCATAACTTTGGACGACATACTATACTATGACATTTTTTCATAATTTTGAACGACATACTATACTATGACTTTTTTTCCTGATTTTTGACGACATACTATACTATGACTTTTTTTCCTGATTTTTGACGACATACTATACTATGACATTTTTTTCATAATTTTGAATGACACACTATAGTATGACATTTTTTTCGTAGTTTTGGACGACATATTATACTATGACATTTTTTCATGATTTTGAACGATATACTATACTATGACATTTTTTTCATAATTTTAGACGACATACTATGACTTTTTTTCATGATTTTGGACGACATACTATACTATGACATTTTTTTCATAATTTTGGATGATATACTATAGTATGACATTTTTTCATAACTTTGGACGACATACTATACTATGACTTTTTTTCATAATTTTGAACGATATACTATACTATGACATTTTTTTCATAATTTTGAACGACATACTATACTATGACATTTTTTCATTATTTTTGTGACGACATACTATACTATGACTTTTTTTTTCATGATTTTTGACGACATACTATACTATGACATTTTTTTCATAATTTTGAACGATATACTATAGTATGACATTTTTTCATAACTTTGGACGACATACTATACTATGACTTTTTTTCATAATTTTGAACGATATACTATACTATGACATTTTTTTCATAATTTTGAACGACATACTATACTATGACATTTTTTCATTATTTTTGTGACGACATACTATACTATGACTTTTTTTTCATGATTTTTGACGACACACTATACTATGACATTTTTTTCATAATTTTGAACGATATACTATTAGTATGACATTTTTTTTCATAACTTTGGACGACATACTATACTATGACTTTTTTTCATAATTTTGAACGATATACTATACTATGACATTTTTTCATAATTTTGAACGACATACTATACTATGACTTTTTTCCTGATTTTTGACGACATTACTATACTATGACATTTTTTTCATAATTTTGAACGACACACTATAGTATGACATTTTTTTCGTAGTTTTGGACGACATATTATACTATGACATTTTTTCATGATTTTGAACGATATACTATACTATGACATTTTTTTCATAATTTTAGACGACATACTATGACTTTTTTTCATGATTTTGGACGACATACTATACTATGACATTTTTTCATTATTTTTGTGACGACATACTATACTATGACATTTTTTTCATAATTTTGGATGATATACTATAGTTTGACATTTTTCATAACTTTGGACGACATACTATACTATGACTTTTTTTCATAATTTTGAACGATATACTATACTATGACATTTTTTTCATAATTTTGGACGACATGCTATACTATGACGTTTTTTTCATGATTTTGAACGACATACTATACTATGACATTTTTTTTTGTAGTTTGGACGACATATTATACTATGACATTTTTTCATGATTTGAACGATATACTGTACTATGACATTTTTTTTCATAATTTTGGACGACATACTACTATGACATTTTTTCATAATTTTGGACGACATACTATACTATGACATTTTTCATAATTATGACGACATACTATACTATGACATTTTTTCATAATTTTCAACGTATACTATACTATGACATTTTTTTTCTAATTTTAGACGACATACTATGACTTTTTTTCATGATTTTTGACGACATACTATTACTATGACTTTTTTTCATGATTTTTGACGAATACTATACTATGACATTTTTTTCATAATTTTGACCGACATACTATACTATGACTTTTTTTCCTGATTTTTGACGACATACTATACTATGACATTTTTTTCATAATTTTTGAACGACACACTATAGTATGACATTTTTTTCGTAGTTTTGGACGACATTATACTATGACATTTTTTTTGATTTTGAACGATATACTACTATGACATTTTTTTCATAATTTTAGACGACATTACTATGACTTTTTTTCATGATTTTGGACGACATACTATACTATGACATTTTTTCATTATTTTTGTGACGACATACTATACTATGACATTTTTTTCATAATTTTGGATGATATACTATACTATGACATTTTTTCATAATTTTGAACGATATACTATACTATGACATTTTTTAATTTGGACCATATACTATACTATGACTTTTTTTCATAATTTTGAACGACACACTAGTATGTTTTTTTTTCATGATTTTTGACGACATACTATACTATGACATTTTTTCATAATTTTGAACGATATACTATACTATGACATTTTTTCATTATTTTTGTGACGACATACTATACTATGACTTTTTTTCTTAATTTTGGACGACATACTATACTATGACATTTTTTCATTATTTTTGTGACGACATACTATGCTATGACATTTTTTTCATAATTTTGGATGATATACTATACTATGACATTTTTTCATAATTTTGAACGATATACTATACTATGACATTTTTTCATAATTTGGACCATATACTATACTATGACTTTTTTTCATAATTTTGAACGACACACTATAGTATGACTTTTTTTTCATGATTTTTGACGACATACTATACTATGACATTTTTTCATAATTTTGAACGATATACTATACTATGACGTTTTTGCATAATTTTGGACGACATACTATAATATGATATTTTTCATGATTTTGGACGACATACTATCTATGACATTTTTTCATAATTTTGAACGATATATACTATTGACTTTTTTTCATAATTTTGAACGACATGCTTATACTATGGACTTTTTTTTCATGATTTTTGACGACATACTATTACTATGACATTTTTTTCATAATTTTGAACGACATACTATACTATGACTTTTTTTTCATGATTTTTGACGACATACTATACTATGACATTTTTTTTCATAATTTTGAACGACATACTATACTATGACGTTTTTTCATAATTTTGAACGACATACTATACTATGACATTTTTTCATTATTTTTGTGACGACATACTATGCTATGACATTTTTTCTTAATTTTGAATGACATACTATACTATGACATTTTTTCATAATTTGGACGACATACTATACTATGACTTTTTTTTCATAATTTTAGACGACATACTATGATATTTTTCATGATTTTGGACGACATACTATACTATGACATTTTTTCATTATTTTTGTGACGACATACTATACTATGACTTTTTTTTTCATGATTTTTGACGACATACTATACTATGACTTTTTTTTCATAATTTTGAACGATATACTATACTATGACATTTTTTCTTAATTTTGGACGACATACTATACTATGACCTTTTTTCATAATTTTGAACGATATACTATACTATGACATTTTTTCATAATTTTGGATGACATGCTATACTATGACGTTTTTTCATAATTTTGAACGACATACTATACTATGACATTTTTTTTGTAGTTTTGGACAACATATTATACTATGACATTTTTTCATGATTTTGAACGATATACTGTACTATGACATTTTTTTCATAATTTTGGACGACATACTATACTATGACATTTTTCATAATTATAGACGACATACTATACTATGACATTTTTTCATAATTTTCAACGATATACTATACTATGACATTTTTTTCATAATTTTGAACGACATACTATACTATGACATTTTTTCATAACTACGAATACTACTATGACATTTTTCATAATTATAGACGACATACTATACTATGACTTTTTTCATTATTTTGACGACATACTATACTATGACATTTTTTCATGATTTTTGACATACTTATACTATGACATTTTTTCATAATTTTGAACGATATATATGACTTTTTCATACTTTGACGTACTATATGATTTCATAATTTAGACGACATACTATACTATGACATTTTTCATAATTTTTGACGACATACTATACTATGACTTTTTTTCATGATTTTTGACGACATACTATACTATGACTTTTTTCATGATTTTTGACGACATACTATACTATGACTTTTTTCATGATTTTTGACGAATACTATACTATGACATTTTTCATAATATATACTATGACATTTTTTCATAACTTTGGACGACATACTATACTATGACATTTTTCATAATTATAGACATAATTACTATGACATTTTTTCATAATTTTGAACGATATACTATACTATGACGTTTTTGCATAATTTTGGAGATACTATAATATGATATTTTTCATGATTTTGGACGACATATCCTATGACATTTTTTCATAATTTTGAACGATATACTATACTATGACTTTTTTTCATAATTTTGACGACATACTATACTATGACTTTTTTTTTCCTGATTTTTTGACGACATACTATACTATGACATTTTTTTCATAATTTTGAACGACACACTATATGACATTTTTTTCGTAGTTTTGGACGACATATTATACTATGACATTTTTTTCATGATTTTGAACGATATACTATACTATGACATTTTTTTCATAATTTTAGACGACATACTATGACTTTTTTTCATGATTTTTGTGACGACATACTATACTATGACATTTTTTTCATAATTTTGGATGATATACTATACTATGACATTTTTTCATAATTTTGAACAATATACTATACTATGACATTTTTTCATAATTTGGACCATATACTATACTATGACTTTTTTTCTTAATTTTGGACGACATACTATACTATGACATTTTTTTCATAATTTTGGATGATATACTATACTATGACATTTTTTCATAATTTTGAACGATATACTACTATGACATTTTTTCATAATTTGGACCATATACTATACTATGACTTTTTTTCATATTTGAACGACATACTATAGTATGACTTTTTTTTCATGATTTTTGACGACATACTATACTATGACATTTTTTTCATAATTTTGAACGATATATTATAGTATGACATTTTTTCATAATTTTGGACGACATACTATACTATGACTTTTTTTCATAATTTTGAACGATACTATGACATTTTTTCATAATTTTGGACGACATGCTATACTATGACGTTTTTTCATAACTTTGGACGACATACTATACTATGACATTTTTTCTTAATTTTGAACGATATACTATACTATGACTTTTTTTCATAATTTTGAACGATATACTATACTATGACATTTTTTCATAACTTTGGACGACATACTATACTATGACATTTTTTCATAATTTTGGACGACTTACTATACTATGACATTTTTTCATGATTTTGGACGACTTACTATACTATGACATTTTTTCATGATTTTGGACGACATACGACACTATGACATTTTTTCTTAATTTTGAACGATACTATGACATTTTTTCATGATTTTGGACGACTTACTATACTATGACATTTTTTCATAATTTTGGACGACATACTATACTATGACATTTTTTCTTAATTTTGAACGATACTATGACATTTTTTCATAATTTTGGACGACATGCTATACTATGACGTTTTTTCATAACTTTGGACGACATACTATACTATGACATTTTTTCTTAATTTTGAACGATATACTATACTATGACTTTTTTTCATAATTTTGAACGATATACTATACTATGACATTTTTTCATAACTTTGGACGACATACTATACTATGACATTTTTTCATAATTTTGGACGACTTACTATACTATGACATTTTTTCATGATTTTGGACGACTTACTATACTATGACATTTTTTCATGATTTTGGACGACATACGACACTATGACATTTTTTCATAATTTTGAACGACATACTATAATATGACGTTTTTTCATAATTTTGAACGATATACTATACTATGACATTTTTTCATAACTTTGGACGATATACTATACTATGATATTTTTTCTTAATTTTGGACGACATATTATACTATGACATTTTTTCATGATTTTGGACAACATGCTATACTATGACATTTTTTCATAATTTTGAACGATATACTATACTATGACATTTTTTCATGATTTTGGACGACATACTATAGGATCACTTTTTTTCAGATTTTTTACGACACACTATATTATCACATTTTTTTCATTATTTTTGATGACATACTATACTATGACATTTTTTCATAATTTTGAACAATATACTATACTATGACTTTTTTTCATAATTTTGAACGACACACTATACTGACTTTTTTTTTCATAATTTTGAACGACACACTATAGTATGACTTTTTTTTCATGATTTTTGACGACATACTATACTATGGCATTTTTTCATAATTTTGAACGACACACTATAGTATGACTTTTTTTTCATGATTTTTGACGACACACTATACTATGACTTTTTTATGATTTTTTGACGACATACTATACGATGACTTTTAGTGACATTATGATAACATACTGTACTGACTTTTTTTAATGTTTTTGACATTGGATTTTTTGTATACTTAACTATCAGTTTCTAATTGACACTATAGTATTATTTTTTTAATTAATTTGTTATGATAAACTAACGACATACTACTATAATAATAGTTTTTTTTCATGAATTCTTTAATGACATACTACACCATATCATTAACTTTTAAATTTAATATTTTATCACATAGTATGACATAATTATGTCATTTATTTGACATTCAATACAGTGAATTTGATACTTCCTTAATATTTGGGCATACTTGTACCTGAAACAGAGAGCTCCTCCAGCCAAGTGTCCAATAGGAAGTTGAAAAGATGCCCACGGCCATATTTCACTTCCAGTTATTTTAATCTTGCTCCTTATCTCACCAACACATTGTGCTGGAAAGGTGGAAATTAGGCACACTGAGAGCGAGGGGGTGGAAAATGTGGCTATTTCAGTTTTCACGTTAGAAAAATAGAAGCCCTTCTGATATTCAGTGGAGAATTCACCTCTCATATGATACAAGGATGCTTCACAGCTGCAGACTATATACAGACTCTAACACATTGTTTGAGTGTTTCCTTGGCTGACACTGCAGGGTAAATTTAGCATGTTTGTGTGCTACTTTGCTTTCACTGAATCTGTGGCAGGGCTGTTGCTTTGGATAGCATCAACAGAATTTATATACATATGAGGTTGTCACTGTCAGTGAAAATGTTGGATACAAGAGCTGATGATAGTGTTGCTCCTGTTTTGAACACTTTACGAGTCATACTTTCATCCACAGACCATAATTTATTCATGTGTAATTCTTTTTTATGACCCCCAACTTCTCCATCATTATTTATATTCCATTTTATCTCTGCTGTGTGCGCTCCAGCTATTTGCTGCTGCAGTGTCCTCGTGTCCCCACAGGGGCCATTAAAGTTTCATTTTACCTCACCTCAAGTGTAAGGTAAACAGACTCATTAAGCAGGTTGTGATCACAGTTGAGCATCGCTACAATGAAGGTGACACACACTGCAGGAGCACATCGCACACAGCATGGGGAAATCAACCCTCCCTCTGGGAAAGAGGCTGCGTGGCTGTGGCTACAGGTGCAACACAAGCTAACACTCATAAGACCCTATTTTCTCTGCAGCTGCACCACACATGCTCACACACACACACACACACACACACCTGCGCACATATTTTCAAAAACCAAGGGCAGGGTTATAGCTGCATACTTGCCTTCCTGCAGAAGCAATTTGGTGTTGAGGCTTTCAGCCCTCGCACATTTTAAATGCAAAAATGACAGGTTATATTTTTGCAGTGTGCATCATCAGTTCCAGGTGAATAAATGTTTGCTTAAGAATTATGATCAGCATGATAAGAGCTGGCAATTGAAAAACACATGCAGTATGTGGCGTGAAACAGCCATCTGTCTTGAGTCTGTCCTGGACGCTGTGTGCTGCTCCCTTGTGGTTGAGCCTCTTGTCTAACAGTAGCAGCTGTTGAGTTGTACACCCACAACACTTTGTTCTGTCAGAAATGTTAAAGATCAATAGTGAGTGCCTGTTCAGCAGCAGCACCGTTACTGTGATAGTATCGGTGCTCTAAATCAGAGCTCCCCACCTACTGACAACAGCACAGCAGATTTGGGAGTTTCACGCAGATTGATTTCCCTTCTCTGATATAAAGGCGACAATTAAAACAGCCAATCTCATGTAGTTTCTTTCTGACTCAATTAAAACTGCTAAGGAGCTCTGGTGCTGCGAGCGCAGAGCTGTGGACCCAGGTGAACTTTCCAAAGATCAGCTTGTCACAGTGACTCAGGAAACATCCCTGAGGTGAGCCGTGGGTGACAGCTGCTGCCGCTCCACTGGCACAGGTAAATGCCAGAAACCCCACTTGGATACACTGGCTTCTCACACACACAAACCCACACACACACACACACACACACACACAAGGACATGCAGAGTTTCAGGTGCAACCCTGTACTGTAATCGCTCAGCAAAAACAGAAAAATAATACAAGTTCTGTTCTGTTTCTTCTTGGTAAATGGCGCAGAATAACAACTGAGAGACAGAGACATAACACAGCTTTATTCATATACAGGACATTTCTTCCATCACAGTTTCATTTATAATCTTACAAATCTGTTGTATGTGGTGGTTGCATATACAGCAACATCAGCGTCTGGTTATGTCAACGCCACACACACACACACACACACACACACACACACACACACACACACACACACACACACACACACACACACTCTTGCACTTATGCAAAAAGCTCTTTGCCTTGTTTGAAAGGTAAAGATTTGAAGCAGATAAGAGCGACGCTGCTGAGTCAGTGCTGATTAGGAGCACAGTATTGATGTTGTCCATCGATCCCTCTCTTATGTGCTCTTATTGGCCTGCATTAGTGTAGATGATTGATGGTTAATAGGGTAGACACAAATATGTAATAACTGTCTAAACTGCTGCATTGTTTCTCCTGCTGTAGAGGTTCTCCCACATTTCTGTCAGGGGTTTTAAAGTACAGCAAAGTGGACATCCAGACTTGTTTCTACCTGAAAGTAAATGTTTCATCATCCAGCTGCAGTACTGACCAAGACCACCAGGTGTCTGTAGAGTGAAAGAGATGCACTCCGCGTTACAGAATCACATCCTTATAGGAATGATTTTCACTTGACCCGTTCCTGGTCTTCGGCCCACTGCTGTGCTGTCCTAATGCTGCATTTGTCACACACACACACACACACACACACACACACACACACACACATATATAAACACACCTCCGTGCTAAAAGCAGCAACAGCAGGCTCCAATACAGCAGCATTAGTCACGCTGTCACCATGCAGAGAGCAGCCACAGGAAGCACAGGGACAGTCACTTCAGAAACAACATTAGATCACAGGTATATAATGCTGAAATCACATCAACGTCAGGCTGCTTTCACGTATGCACCGCCACAGCTGAGCTCCCCTCCTCACATGGTCTGTGTTGAGTTTCACGACCGCACTTCCCAGAAGCTGTTAAGGTTTGTCATGAGCAGAAATTGATATATAGAAAGTCTTAAAAAGCTTCCTACAGCTATGCTCACTGCTCAAGCAGACATGTGACAGCCACTTAAGCATGTATGCATGTAAAAGCAGACCAATTTAGCCGTGCTGTAAATACCTTTTTTAGTGTATTATGGGTCACTTTGTTGTTCATTCAGCCACTCGATTATGTGTCACTTCTGTGTTGGTGTAAAAACCAAATGTTACCTTGTAAATGCCAGCTGCATCTTGTAGCGTTGGCCGGCTGTCAGTGCTGCATTGGTACAGTACATTCAGGCAGAAGGGACATTTTGATTCACACTGCAGTTCACACCACTGATTCTCTCCCTGAACAGCTCCACTTGCAGTTACGTCAGTGATTTTTTTTTTGAAAAACTGATAATGATAATAGCAGCAGACAATGCTTACTCTTGCTAACACATGTCTTATTCTGTGTCTGACAGTAAAGGGGAGGCGGCAGCTATCGAGAACGAGCTACTGAGGGACTACAGGTTTGGACAGCAGCAGCTGATAGAGATTTGGGGACAAGCGTGCGCCCTCGCCATCACTAAGGTCTGCACGGATCTCCTGTGTCCTTACATGTCTTTGAGTGGTCTTTCTTGCTTCCTATGCAAACCCTTTTTTTTTTTAACTCATTCATAATCATCCAGCTATCCAAACATTTGTGGTCATGCGTTGATCCTATCGCTATAAATCAAAGCTGAGGCAAATAACATCATTCCAGACCTTTCATTTAATGTGATGTTTTGCTTTCAAGCCCTTTTATTTGCATCATTACACCAGTGGCACCAAACACTGAACAGTGGTTGCCATTTACTGTGACGTATGTGTTTGTGTTGGATCTGCATTTTAGTGTGTGTTCAGCAAACCGGCAATTCTAATTTTATTTTGAATTGCAGTTTTATCTCCTCCTCCGCTCGGCTCCGTCTCCGTACCGAAATGAAACACTGCAGACATTCAATATTTGCTTTAAAAATGTCACACAGAGCTTCTATTTTCATCTGTCCTTTCGCCAGTCTCGGAGCTGTAAGTTTTACTGCAAAGAAAAATGGTCAAATCAAAGGAAGTCATGTAAATTTTTCCAATTACCGTCCTCCTCTGCATAAAGTCATCTTATCCAGAACCACTGTTACAAGCTTCCAGTCAAATAAAATCAAACTGTGGCCTCAACCAATGCTCCCCTCTGCAAATCCATTTAATAG
Source organism: Epinephelus cyanopodus (assembly GCA_026686955.1). Classification (NCBI taxonomy): domain Eukaryota; kingdom Metazoa; phylum Chordata; class Actinopteri; order Perciformes; family Serranidae; genus Epinephelus; species Epinephelus cyanopodus. Next base: position 11,396,061 of record CM048920.1, read on the forward strand.
GCTGTACTGTTATCACTCTGTAAAGGTCACAAATTCTATCCCATTACTTTTTTTTTTAAGCTGCTGCACATTCTGTCACTCCAGGCCTCAGTAATCATTACTAAACTCAGTGAGATCCTGGTGTGACTGTTTGATTGTACAAGAGGGCAAAGAGTCACAGCTGCTGCTACTTACGCTTCCCTAATTTGCATTAACTTCCATACAGAACGTCTGATTATTATGTGGAGGAAATGTTCTAACTTTCTGTGACATTTGCTTCCAAACATTTGAAGCCGGCTCACCTCGGGGCAGAACACCTGAGCTCACTCTGTGGCAGCGCTCCTCCACCACACCGGCCCAGAACCACAGCTCTTCTTCTCTGTGGTCTGGACTGTGTCAAGCCAAAACTGTGTGTGTGTGTGTGTGTGTGTGTGTGTGTGTGTGGAGGGCTGTTAGGAACACATGTGGTTCCCTTTGACCAGACCATTGGCTTGGTTTAGCGCCACACTGGTTTCCTCAGTGGGCTCTTCAGCAGGCTGGGATGAATAAGAGTCTGAGCTACAAGACACATGAAACCCTGCGCTGCTGTCAGACGGAGGGATGAAGAGAAAAAGGAGGAGAGAGACAAAGACAGAAGCAGAGACACAAATGAGTGGTTCACAGACGCTACGTAGAAATTAAAAAAACGCTGGTAACACTGATAACTGTAGTTCAACAGGATACTGAAGATAAAAGCCTAGAAGAGACAGGCATAAGAGAAAAGGAGAGACAGCCTGGGAAGACATGTAGGTACATAGGAAAGTAAGCAGAGAGACATTATAGAAAGAAAGACAAGAGCATTGTTTTTGACAATGCAAACAAACACCATCATCATCGCGCAACCATCGTTTGGAGTCATGTCTGTGTCCACCTGATGACGTAAGTGCACTCTCTTTCAGCTCTGATTTTGGTCTCCACCAACTCCTGAAGGAAACATCTGTCTCTTTAAATGCTAAACGCTTCACTATATTCACTCGCTAACTTTGTCTGTCTGCTGTTTGGTGCTGAACAAGTGATGTAGGATGGATTTTTCTAGCTTTCTCACTTAAAACAGCTGCCTGCTACGACAACCCGGTCTCACTCCGAAAAAGCCATCCTTTAATGTTGGTATGATTCGCGTCAGGGTGCTGTTATACTGTAGTTTAATTTCACTCGGTGCATGAGGGGAAACGCGGCAGGACAGGGACGAAAGTTAAGGTGGCGGTAGTCCGAGAGTGGGTGGGTGGGTCCAACAAACACCGATTTTCACCCAGGAGAGCAGTGTTTGTGTCCTGTAAGATTATGAAGCCAAACCCTGTTCTTTTTTCCTAAACCCAACCACGTGCGTCAGTTTTGTTGACAAAAAAACGTCAATTTGCGGTGTTGTACTGACGTAGTGCGTTTATTTTGACTGTACGTAAAGGGTAAATTTCTCTGAGAAAACTGAAGTGTATTTTGAAAGAAGACAATGCATGTAACAGGCTGAAGTTGATGCTCTAGAACGTCAACAACCAATGCACCCACAGCATCTTTCACATCGTATCTAGTGTTGGCTACGACTACAACAGCCCAGTCAGCGCAATAAAATGTTGGCATTGTAGGTACATTTCTGCAAACCCTGGATAAGTTACATTTGTACGTTTCATATGTATCATATCAACATTTCTACAGTGACGTAGTAGGTCAAGACAGCAGACCACTGTTATTTTTAATGAGATGTCGAGACATTTGCAGCAGTGTTATAAACCGATATTTAAAAAAACACATCTGGATATTTCAAGCCTTGTTTGTGGCGACATGCCGGGACATTTTTATCGGATTTGGTGGTGACAAAACTGAGTATTTTTTGACGTCATGTCAGCACATTTCTATATGTGTATATATCAATAAAAGCTGGTACTTTTTGGTGACAAGTTGGGATATTTCCAGCAGTGTTTGTGGTGACCAAAAATGGTTATTTTAAGCCAAAACACATCCTTTACCCTACGTTAGCCACAGTCACATCATAAAACTGAAAATTTCAAAGGTAAAGAAACCCAAGGTTTCAACATATCTACTAGATATGAAACATACAGATTTAACTTATCTGTGGTTTGCAGAAGTACACAATTGTAGTGATTGGGACCAAAACAATAAGAGCAGTGAGAGTGAACCAAACAGAGAAGTTGCTGTCAGACGGCTAAACAATGAGCTGAAACTTGCTGCAAAGCTTCATAAAGCCGAGGAGACCTGCAGATCAGGTGATAATTATGTTTAGTCACTAGAAGCCACACTTCTCACAATACACATGGCTAAATGCGTTTTCTGCCGCCACAGGAAGAAGTCTTCTGTAAGGAAAAGCTCTAAATCCCCGCTCTACACGACCCAAACAGCAGACAGACAAAGATTAGCAGCTAGAGAGCCACATATTTCCCTCAGGAGCTGGTGGAGACCAAAGCAGAGCTAAAAGGAGAGTTAATAGTGAACTTACATTCACCAGGTGGCAGAAGTGACTCCAAATAAACGATATTGTTGCTCTGTGTCCAGTGAACGTGTAAATAAGCGATGGTATGCGTCATTTCAACTTTATAAGGTGATAATAAGTCAATATCGTATTTGCAGCTTGTTGCGCTGCCCCCAAGTGTCCAAGAAAAAAATCAATTAATCCAGGTTTAACTAGTTTTAGTCGTTATTGCATTCATGATTGGATCTGATTTCATGCTTTTAATTAGTTTGATTTTATAGGTATCATTAAACACTCCAACCATATATTGTTTAACCAAATAAAACCATGACATTCTTCAGGGGTTGGAAACACACAGACACAACAGCAACAGTTTAAAGAAAGTAGAAATGGAAAAGAGAAGAAGTAAGAGCTGAGACAGGCAGAGTGGCAGCATCAGAGACTTTATGTTCTCCCCTCAGAGTGTGTGATTAAACCCACCACATCCACTTCCCCTCTATTATCATCCGCCACCGCTGGCCCCGTGCCTGGCCCTCCACCAGCAGCCCCAACAGCATAGCCTTACTAGACAAACATGGCCTGGACGCTGCGGATCCCTGCTGCCCACAGCCGCCAGCAGCACGCTACTGCTTACATGACATCACTGCTATTTCAGGAAAATTACAGTAGAAGGAGATGCAGACAGTCTGATTTTGCTGGTTTCACCACTGGCCTACTGCTGTTGGCTTCCAAGTATACCACACAAACACACGTGCACACACACACACACACACACACACACCTACACCTCTGGTTGCCAGATAGATTATAGGTCGTCTGTAAGTAATCCCTTTACTGTTCCAGGAGCAGCAGCCACCAGGTCCAGACAGTTTTTTGTGTGTGTTTCTGTATCAGTCTGAGGCCTTTCAACACCTGGGAGGAGACAGGAGATGTTTTTTTTTTTTTTTACCACACAGCAGTGCATTAGTCTGTAGTTTACGGGAGCCCCTGAACTTTAGTATGGTCCCCTAATACAAATATTAAAGGCACTGTTTTTCTGTGAGTGTATTTGTGTTTTTAGGAGCCTGAAAATGTTTTCTCAGGCTCAGTGTGTGTTTCAGGTTGATTGGAGGTGAAAGAACATGTGCCTTTAACATTTATTTTAGAGAGGTATTCCCTCGGAGACGTTATTACAATCAAGACAGACACATTTGTGTGTGTGTGTGAGGGGTCCTAGCAGCATGGATGGATTACTTAACAGGCCTACGGGGCACAGGCCCAGGGACCCAAAGTGTCAGGGGCCCCCCTCGCCTTCATCTGCAAAATGTCACTCAAATTAACACGTACAGACCAAGGAAACTATAAAAGAAGGAGAAGTCATGGTGTCAGGGACGGCGCTCGAATTTTGCATTGGATCCCATTCTACTCACATAATGATGGACAGAGCCATGATCTGTTTGGAGACCAAATAACAAAGAAAACAAATGCACACATCTTTTATTTTTGTGAAAGGATTTTTCAGTCAATGATGAAACAACAAAGATATGATGGGTCACTGGGTAATTTGCCGAGCCTGCACCATTAACTTCAATCGATGTGGCACCAAGCTCTGGCTCCAATGCAAATTCGTAAACAGCGTCACTGACGTCATGACCTTTCCTTCTTTTATAGTTTCCTTGGTACCAACCAGGGAGAGACTCAAAAAGACCACAAACAGATGTGTATCTACTACAAAGAGATGCAAAACAACAACAACAACAAAAGGGGCAAAACCACCATTAAGTCTGTGTGCCTTGCTCCCCTGCAGAGGAGGCGGTGGGGTCTTTTGCATATCTGTGCTCAGGAGCCCATTAGCTCCGTTTCCACCAAACGCTTTTGGTATGGTACTTTGCCATAGCCCAAAACAACAAACAATTCCCGCCCCTTGGCTACACACACAAAAAAACAACAACCCTCCCTCCTAAAATTTCTGCCAATCACAGGTGGGTGTCTCACACAAATCACTGTCATAGGTGCTAGTACTGACTTACGGGCTTCACAGCGTCAGGGGTTGACACGTTCACTGACATTACGGAAAACTAAGTAACTGCCATGAGAGACCTTTTTACTGTAGGTGGACGTAACACATTCTTAAGAGTGACAGAATCCATACAGTTAACATCGCGTCCCCCAGTCTGTTACAATATAAACTCTTGAAGATCCACTCATCAATAAAAGTGTCTGTCATATAAAAACTAAAGTGATGGTCAAAGTTGTCACAGTGAAATTTAAGGTGTTGATGGATTCACATCGTCAACTCATGAATTGAGAAACATAACAAGTGATGGTTCCACCTTAAAGGTCGCCGGCAGTCGGCCAGCCAGTGAATGAAGTTTCTTTTCCTCAACTACAGCTGCTGCAAGAGGCAGCAAAACATCCTTTCATTATAGTTTCAGTTTACAGATGTATGTAAACTCTCCACAGTATGAACAGTGGTTACATGAGCCTCAAAACCAGCCACAACTCAGCCCTGAGCAGAGTGACTGTCGGCTACTGACCAATCAACAGACTGCAGTGTTCACAGCTCCACCTTTTAGTACCAGATCTGTGTGCTAGGTACCCCACCAGAGGGGGGACCAAACACGGGGATGATACACTTCCATTGGTACCATCTACCATACCATACTGCTTGGTGGAAATGGGGCTACTGCCTCAAAATCCGCCCACGCCTAGCAGCGCCCTGCACAAGAACCTGCCCTGTCCTCGCCTTTCTTGATTTGGGCCCTTCCCAAAGCTTCCTCCTAAGGCTGACAAACTAAAAGTGTTTATTACTAATAAAAGTTATTGCAAAAATTCTTGGAGAATGCCCTTGTCTTTATACTTTATTTTTATCACTACAAATGTGGCAAACTTTGCTTTAGGCCTTTGATAGCATGTGCACAGCAAACACACAAGCAAACGTCAAAAGTTCTCCAGAAGAAGAGATAAAAAGAGGCAACCAGACCCCAAACCTGTTGAACAGATGCAACAAACCATCTGTCTGCACTTGTTGAAACCTCCTCCACATCAAAAATATCATAAATATCTCAAACACTGGAAAACATTTCAACAAGTTTATTAGCCTAAACCGGAGTCGTAAAACCTTGTTTTTCCAAAACACTACTGTGATAGCATTTCACTCGTTGCCGAGGCAGTTTCAGCTGTTTGAGATTTTTATTGAAGCAAAATGACATTATTTTGGAATAAGTGCATCATAGATTTGTATCAGGATATTTAACTTAATATAAGAAAGCTGAATTGAAGCTGTCATCACTGCTGACTGAAAAGAGTTCAGTGAGTTTTGGCCGTGATGTGGTCTTTTTGTTTGAGTGATATGCTCCGAAAAGCACAGACAATTAAGTCACACTAGTTCATTACAAAGCACGACTAAAATAGCTCAGTAATTACCTGGAGAGAATCACGGAAACTCCTCCTTTTTTCATTGAAAACAAACAGGCAAACAAAAGAGCACTTTCAACACCAACACTCGAGACAGAAACCTATTAGAGATGCTCTTTATCTCCTCTTTTGCTAATTGCTTTCTCTATTTCAGCGAACCGTTTGGAGCCTCAATATCAGAGCAAATGACTAGTTGGGATAGATTTGCGTTAGAGTGAATCAAGCCTCTGTTTCAAGCCAGATGAGACAAATGCTTCAAAACATATCAGTGCGCTGCCTGAATTGATCCGGCCTGCTCCCTTCATAGCTGCTTACCCTCAGCAGTGTGTGGCTCTAATGGTTTCTCCAGCAGCATGAAACGACTCCAGCACTGATATCACTGATCCTCCCGGCGGCCCTCAACGTTTAGAGAAAAGGCCATTAAACCTGCTGATGTTGGTTTTTGTCTGCTGAAAAGAATGAAGAGAAGCAAGACACAGAGAAAAAGAGAGAGATTACAGACGTGAGAAAAAAAGTTAATGGAATTTGTAGTTTTGCAGTACTTTAAAGCTGCATTCATTTAGTTTCCTGCCACTTGGGGGCAGTGACACAAGCTGTAAATACAACACTGACGTATTCTTGCTCGTTATGCCATGGCAGTTGCTTGAAGCGTCAAAAAATGACACGGCATAGTGTGTCTCGTGCTGCTGCTTAAAGGTGCTTCTGTTGCCTCTCAGGACACTGACCAATTATTGGTATATATATCACAAGTTGGGAGTGAGAATGAATATAGCTGCCCGAACAGAAGGTTGTGGGACAAAAAACCAAGGAACCAAAATAACTAAAACACACAGTCTGTAGATGTGATAAGAACTGAAGAGTCAGGTGATACTTCTCTGTGGGTTCACCACTAGAGGTGAGCCCTTTCATAAAACACATATTCATTTGTTTCCTTAACATAAAAAATATTGATTGGTGCATGTCAGTCTACTCCTCTGTTCCTTTAATTTGCATATGTTTTGTTTTATGCCCAGTTCAGACCAAAGATTTGCGATGAGACAGGTTGAAACACACAACTACTTGCAATGCATATAATAGTACCAACTAGTCAATGAACACACCGTCTGTGGTCATTTGGACTTGACCAGCAGACTTCACTACAAGCTGACTGGCTTTAGAAACAGGCGACGGGCCTTACGTTCTAAAACAAGCCACCGGCGGTTTGACCAGCTGAGTTGTAGGTGACACCATCAGCTGGTTTGAGTTGAGCTCAGACAGCCAGTTCACACCGCTGAAATTTTTCTCTACAGCGTTCTAAAACAGTTTTGTCCCGTCGTTGGTCTGAGCTGGGCTTTAGTCTAGTCTGGCTAAACTCTCCTCCCCTTCCACTTCCTGCATGTTATCATTTCAAAATCCCTGTTGCTACATGAAACTAGTCTTGCATAGCCAGACCTAACGACACTTCGTCTCAGCCCTGTGCATAAAGCAATAAAAAACAAACCCTGTGCTAGCAACCTACACATATTTAAAGTTTTATATGGCATTTCCTTTTGCACGGATTTAGCCATTTTAGAGCCGCTCATCACCAAAACAAGATCCCTCCCAACACTATTTAGCTAGAACACTGTCGCTGTGTCCTGGACTTATAGCCCCGCCCAAAACATCTGTGATTGGTTTACAGAAATACAAACAACCTGGAGCGTTTTCCCCCTAAGTGTGAAATTATGATGGGTTCAACTAGACCTTTCCCCAGCACTGGCTCAGTGTGAGACACGTCTGGTTATGCAAGAATAATTTTAGTCTAATAACACCTATACGGGCGAGATCACAGCGGGGGACAGCGCTATCAGAGATGGTTAGCCTTTAATAGCTGGTTGCAGTAATTACAGTTAGCATTTCCCTCTGGGGAGCTGCTCAGAATGGAGAGCCTGACATAATGTGCCACACACACACACACGCACACACACACACACAGATGTATGCACAAACTGTATTCACAGAGGGTGCCACTTTAAATTAACTCAGCGAGATGTGTCGTTAACATCAGATTACACGGTGTGAAACTCACTAAGAGCTCCTCATATAAAAAGTGAAAGATACTGTCCTGTTCTACCGTCTTCTACTTTTAGTCTTTACTTTCTGTCTCTCTTTCCCGTTCAGTCCCTCCCTGCTCCTCTCTCCGACTGCAATATTACCATCAGCCTCGTGGCCCTCGGCGGCCATAACGCTCTCGCCTCCATCTCATTGAGTCTGTGTGATGATTTCTCAGCTGAGCTGTTATGATGGAGGTAACAGCTGCGGTCTCTTCTCCTGGACTCATCACTCTGGTTAATGTACTCTGAGTCTTGTTATATCCAATTATACAATGTGTGAAATGGTCTATTTCTCCATATGAACTTTCTGTCGACTGAATAAATTAATGAAAGTGGAGGCAAATGGATTCAATGTGCGGTGGGAGAATTTTGGCCTCTTTCAAGCTCATCTACAAAATGTGGAGGCTGGGGATCAACGGTGTGGAGAGTCCTAATTTGAATTATGTAACACTGGCTTCATATTACAGCCTGCAAATTATAGTGTAATTAATTTGAAATCATGGTGCACTTATATAATACTTTGAAATACTTACGGGGTACAATAAAACCTTTATGGAGACCGACAGTCTTGTAATGAAGGGCTAACAACTTGTAAATTATAGTTTAACTACTTTCTGAATTACAGGAGACATATAATATAATTACAGGGTTCAGTGAATGAGAAACCACAAAATGAAACAGGAATATTATTCGTTATTATGAAGAGATAAGATGTGCTAATGAAAAGACAAAACAACAGGTGTAGCTAGCCTACAGTAGATGGGGTAAATTTTTGATTTGAAGGCTCTTTTCCCCAGAATAAGTATAAACTGTCACACACACACAAAAAGGAAGTTACAAAATATAAATAAGAGATCAGTCATTGTTTTCTTGTTTGTTTTTCTGGAGTCAGGAGTGAGTCAGAGTTAGAAGCGAGGGGTGGATCTGACTGAGATCAGCAGATGCCACTCAAAGCAGCCTGCCCTTAAATATGCGTAAATTTAAGCCTTAGTAAAATATAAAGCGGTGAGTTACATAAAAATTCACCCACTGTACAGTTGTCATGAAGGAGGAAATACGCTATAGAGACCAAGCCATTTTTTGCAAGTTTACTTCCGCTGTAATATCTGGCATTTTCACATGGGGGTTTATGGGGATTGACTAGCTGCTGGAGCCAGTCTCTAGTGGCCATTCAAGGAACTGCAGTTTACAGCACTTGCGCGTAGGCTTCAGTTTTCAGCCACAGAGATCGCTGCTTGGTTGTAAGATATTATATCAGAAGGTCTTCTTTTATGTCTTTTCTTATAAAAAGAACACAAGTTCTTCTTACTATTAGTTCAATCACAATGTACAAAATGTAAACTCAGGGAAGTTTTTTTTAGAGTTTGTATTTTTGCACAAATCATGTGACAGGAGAGCACATGGCTGGAGGAAAGTTAGCTCAGTGGAGGGAACTGAATAAGAAGATATTAAGGTCAATTTTTGTTAAATCAAAAATGTGTTTATTTTTATTTACAAACAGCTCATATTTCTATAAGAAGAAAAACTACATTTTATATTGTGTATTTTGTGTAAATTTAATGCTGACACTAAAACAGACATCAGCAAGCTAACATATTATGAGACAAAATGTCCTCAACAGTCATTTCCATCCCTTTGTTCATTATGATGGAAAACATTAGGGGTGCACGATAATATCGGCACGTCATCGAAATTGGCCAATATCGGCTTTGAGATAAACTAACAGGTTGGCCAACGTGCTTTTTATTAATTTGCACAATGAATGAATATTACATACAGTGAAAAGTATGGTATTTCATGTCTCCATCTGCTGGTGGGCCATCACAATAAGAGTATGCATGTATAATATGATGTTAATTTCACTACAGAAGAGACTTGATGATCACGAAAATTAGCTCGGGAAAATGAGTTCTTAAAAATCGGCATATTGGATATTGGCAAAAAATTGAATATTATGTGTCTCCAGAAAAGACATATGGTTAAGGAAAAAGCAATGCCATGTTTTATTACTGAAAAGACTTTCTAAAACAAAGTGGACCCCAGTTGTAAAGTGACCCAAATATAGTAACCATATGAAAAAGAGTGACATCATTACTCAATTACTTCCGAATAAGTACAAAATTGTTACCCCTTAAATTTTAGACTTGTGTTGTTCTATTAATGGGTTATCCTGTCATTCTTTTATATGTGCCCCATAATCACAAAATACTTGGACTGTAATTTATGGGCTGTGATCTAAAGCATTACTGTGAACTGTAGTCGAGGTCTATTAATAGCAGTGACACAACTGGGCTAATTGGTTTTACAACTTGTGCTCTACCGCACACTTAATTGGACAGGATTTCCAAAAGTCTGCGTGAACTGTCTCCCTCAGCTCAAGTTCCTCTTATGAGATTACGGCGTGACCTTTAACGATGATGAACAATCATTCTTGTATAATGTAATATACGGGGCAGACACTCTCAGTCAAACTGAACAACTTCTGTTCGTCGAAGAATGTGTGGAAAATGAAGGCAGACACCTTTGGGGCTTTCAGTAATGATCGTGACTGAGCGCACACACACACACAAACTCAGCACTTCTGTTTAGGTGTTGGAGATGGAAGATTAGCCACTCAGGTTGACAGATCCGCAGGCGAATACCTGTCTCGTTTAAGAGGGTGCAGGGTGATTTACGAGTGAATATGCGGCCAGCAAACGAGGCAGATGCCAGCAGCGCGTTGCAGTCGGGGCTGAGACGGAAAGTGTGTTACATACACAGAAGCATCCCACGGCGAGGACACTGGTATTTTTTCCACTGCTGGAAGGTTATTTTAATGAGATTGGACCTCTTCTCGTAGACGGAAGAGACAATATAGCTGGTGCCATTTCCACCCTCGTCTGGCATGACTGGCATGCTGCAGTCGGGCACCCTGAGTATGATGGAGAGGCAGAGGCACAGATCGGATGACATGCACTGAATAAGAGGCCTGAGTATGAGGGATAAATACTAGATACTAATGACCATCCATCTTTCGCTTGCTTTGTCTCACTATTGTTCTCTATCAATAACCCGTCTATTTTCTCCTCTGTACATCTCTTCTATCCCTGTGTCTTATGCTTTTCCTTTCCCTCAGTCATCAGCTCTGGTTTCTAACAGCCCACCTCTTATTCTGTCTCTCCACCAGGCCTACCCGCTCAGCTCTCTAGCAAAGAAGCAGCCAACAGTGCTGGTGATTTGTGGTCCAGATCAAAACGGCTCCATTGGCCTGGTGTGTGCCCGACACCTGCGCATATATGTAAGTAAACCACTGCACAAAGGGAAGCCAACAATACAATACAGTGCACGAAAACAACTTTTCATCTGAGTAAATCTCTGTCATATTCAACAACACCACAAGTGACTCATTGTAAAACACAGTCTGGTGCTGACTGAGTTATTTTGATGATATCATAATTTGACCCTTCATAAATCCGCCCTCCTTAGCTGTTGCACAATGGACAAGCTTGACAAAAAGAAACATGGTGATGCTGGTTCTATTTAGTCGTGTGCCACTGTGTTTACAAGAGTTACTGTTTCTGGGTGTTTTTGATAAGAAGACGAGGACTACAGTCTGCAATTTTGATGTTTACTTATATGAACAAAAGTGCAGCTTAAGGCTTCTGATAGTAGAGACCAAGGACGGCAAGACTAGCAGTCAACATTGCTCTTGCCCTGCCTGTTATGTGTCCTCTTTGCCCCTTCTGGAGGTCAGTTAAGTGCTCCATGTACTAAATACAGGCCATGGTGCTGACCTAACACTAGTCTCTTTTTACTGTAGAAGGTTACGTCAAATACTTTGGGGCAACATGTAGCCTTATAGAGATATTATAAACAAAGGAACATTAACCTTTTTTGGGGCTAATGTTAATTAATGTCATCTTAAAAGTACATGAGCAATCAACCCATGTGTCCTTTTACACATAACGTTACCATTACCACAGACATAAGAAGAAAGCAAACCCAGCTGAGTTGGTTACTTGGCTAGCACCATGCTAACATTCACCGGAACTAGACCTTCTAATTTTAAGCTAACTTTTTTGGCTACTGATAATTTATGTCATCTTTAATATACGTCGGCAACCAAGCTATCTGTCCTTTTCCATAGCTCTTTAACGTTACTTAAGAAATGAGGAGGAAACAAACCCCGGCTGATTTTATCTGACATTGGACCAACTCCTCTTAATGTAGCTATACTTTAGCTAGCTAATTAGCTGACATCTTGCTAACTTAAGCTAACTTTTTTTGGCCAATGATAATTTACGATATCTTAAAAATATGTAAACAATCTCTTTGTTATAAAGGAAACGAGGGGAAAACAAATCAGGCTGATGTTGGTTATCTGGCTGCCATTGGGCTAAATTCTCTTGATGTAGCTTTACTTTAGCTGGCTAGTTAACTAGCATCTTGCTAACATTAGCTAACCTGAGCTTGCTTTTAGTTTACTTTTTCTGACTAATGATAATTTATGAAATCTGAAAAATATGTCACCAATCAACTTCCAATCAAACCACCGTTTTGGCCGGGAAACTACCGTATTTTACCCCTCTGTCCCGCCGTCCTCCCGTATTAGTATTTTCCTGTGAATCTCCCATATTATAATATAATAATAATAATAAGAAAACACTCCTCTGCCTCTCCAAACTGAACTCTGTCACTAGCCTCGCGACAACTGCCACCTGCAGGAGCCTGGGTGGCAGTTCTCGTGAGGTTAGTGTCGACTGCGGAGCTCGCGGCGGGCGCTGAAAAATTTCAAATCCAAAACTTGACAGGTATGATTTAAACATAGTGTGGACTTGCACGGATAATGATTTTTTAGGTGGCTAAAAACTGCCCACTTGAGGAAGGTAAGTTCAGATCTAATTAACCTTAGGAAGGGTCAGTTATAACTGCAGTGTTATGAGAGTTTCACATTGTAATATAACTGTTATTATCCACATCAGTTACAATGACCCTCAAAGCAAAGGAGAACAGAAGGTTTAGGTTAGGTTAGGTAGAAGGTTAGAGAACATGTAAAGAGTGTGGGAAGATTCTCCATCCAGTTGCATTTTTAAAAAGTATTGTAGGACATTCCATCAATTTTCCTTCCATGGTAGACTGTGAAACCACTATAACACTGCAGCTCTAATCACAGTAGAAAAACAAACTTCACCTTGTGTTAGGACAACCCGTGGGATGCTCTATACGGGCCCTCTGCGCTTTACAGGATTTCATTTCAGCTCCTGTAAACTGCTCGGAGCAGTTATCCCATTACCCTCCCCGCAAGGGCACTCAGACAGTCATGATATCATGCTATTGTTACTCTCGTTAAAGTCGTCTGCCTCTTATGCTCTGCAGCCATGATATGATGTCATGACCATGATGTCTGCCCCTCAGGCCACATACTGACTGACATTTCAAGACTAATTGTTTTTGGAGGCAGGATCCATCCTCTCCAAACACATCACAGATCAAGACTTCTTTTTCACAGTTCATTTCGGTGCTCCGTGCTCTAGTGCTGCCACAGTCTATGACTTTATTGGAAGGGAAATATTGGATATGTGTTTTTGGGATCTTTGGTTTAGACTGGAATGCATCTATACACTTTACCATGTGTGGCTGACACACTAGATTTACAGAGCATTGATAGTTTTGATTAAAACCATGTTAGATGGACTCTGATGGCCCTCTGTGGAGTCTCTTCCCTCGCCTCCCACTCTCTGTGTTTTCCCTCTTAGGCCAAGGAGGAGGTCAGAGTTCAGCTCAGGGGGAGATATATCTTACCCTGGCATTCCAGAAATGAATGAGAAGCTTTTCCATAACTCACAAACTAATAAAAAATGCCAAACAATTTATTTCTATATTTTTTATCTTTTTCTGTGTATTTTTCACCTATTGCGAAATATTTCACAGCATCTTGAAATGTGCTGTTTAAATCCAGTTTTATTCCCATTATTTTCGAAGCGGCTGCACTCCACAGTAGGCCAACTGGGATCACACTTGTCTGACTTCGCTCTAAGTTGAGAAACTTGAGTACTTACTTTGGACTGCGAACCGCTCTCCCAGTGTAAGAGTGTATGTTTTTCATGGTGCGATGTGATCCCTGTCAGCAGGAAGACATGCAAGCATACACGTGAGACACGCACATTAACACAGACACAGACACACTCACGCACACTGCCATGAGCCCCTTGATGCAGAGGTGCGAATGTGATTAGACAGAGCATAGAAATGAATGATCAGCTGTAGGCAGACGGGCCAACTCGCTTCTCACGTCACTCTGAGATGTCCGTGTTCACAAAGGCAGGCTGTGTCCGAGTCTGTCGTGCATCTCTGATTTTTTCCACTGTTAGGTATGGTAGTGGACACAGTGTTGCTTACTGGAAGACAAAGATATTCCTTGATCAAAGTTACGTTGGATGAGAAGAATAAACAAGTCGTATGCATGTCAGTTCTGGTGTAATTTTCACATTAAAACAAGTGGACACGATGTACCGTTTGGCTCACTACGTGTGTGCTCTACGGACAATTACTGCCTGATGTTAGTGACGTTATCACTGCCGAACAAATAAAAATATTCTTCATTAGACAACCAGAAAACCATGATTTAACAGGACTGGAACACACAGGTAACAAATGAGTAATGGACACACGTATTTAAAGTCTTGTCTCACATCGAAATATTAGTTATTTCACCAGTTAAATTCAATCCAATTATCACAGCATACGACATTCCTCTGTCCTTGGATCCTCACAGCAGTTAAGGAAAACCTCCCCCCAAAAAACCCTTTAACGGGGAAAAAGGTTAAAGACTTAATTGTGTTCTAGACCTCATCCCTCCATTTCTAATGGGCTGTGTACAAAAACAAAATGCTACAAGACACCATGATCCCTCAGGGAGAGGAAGTGTAACCCCGTAAGACGTGAGCATTAACTGGAGAAACACCTCGTCGGTACCCTTTGCTTGTTTCTGTCTCACGGCTCATTTCTGCTCATGCTCAGTGACACTGACAGTCATTTCGGGCCCTTCCTTAGTTTCACACTGTTAGACGGTGTAACTGCTGATGAGGTCAAGGGCATGCCGGGGCCACTGGCTAGCCCCTGAGGGGGACCCACATCCACACACACACACACACACACACACACAGACACACAGTGGATTGCATTTGGCTCAGTTGCTCGCTCTGTGCTCTGTGGAGATCACGATGGAGATGACGTCAGGTGATGAGTGGCTGTGGATGTTTGATTGGTTTAGAATCCCCGAGGAAGCAGCAGTCAGTCTGACCTGACGGATCACTTCCTTTGTAGTGCAGCTTCAGCTCAGCCGCATCTGAAGGACCGGCTTCTATTTATTTAAGTGATGTTTTTCACTAAAACCAACAGATGTGAACCTCGTGGTGGTGCTAGAGGAGAAATCGCTGAATCAGCAGAGTCGGTGAGATTCATCCTCTGAGGAACATAAATGTCTGTACAAAATTCCATGTCAATTCATCCAATAGTTTGTCAGAGATATTATAGTCATGACCAAAGTGGTGAACCAAACATCCAAGGAATAGGATGGGATACATTGCCACCCCTGTGGAAAAGTACTCACATGGCTAATGCTGCGTTCACATTGAATCAGACAGATGGTAGACAACACATGGACAGTACCCTCTTGGGTAATGGCAGGACAGTAAAACAAAACATGCATGACAATATGTTGCAGTAGTGTTGTGGAATTATTTACAAAGAATGGAATAAAATATCCATCCATCCATTTTCATTCGCCTATCCGGGCCAGGTCACGGGGGCAGCAGGTCAAGCAAATCACCCCAGATGTCCCTCTCTGTAGCAAGGCTTTCCAGCTCCTCCTGAGGGACCCCGAGGCATCTCCAGGCCAGACAAGATATGTAATCCCTCCAGCGTGTTCTGGGTCTACCGCGGGGCCTCCTACCAGTGGGACGTGCCTGAAACACCTCCAGTGGGAGGCACCCAGGAGGCACCCTGATCAAATGCCTGAACCATTTCAACTGACCCCTTTTGACGTAAAGCAGCAGTGGCTCTACTCTGAGCTCCCTTTCAGATGTTCGAGCTCCTCACCCTATTTCTAAGGCTAAGCCCAGCAACCCCACATAGGAAACTCATTTCAGGCAACTTGTATCTGCGATCACTACCCAGAGCTCATGACCATAGGTGAGGGTTGGGTCATACATGGACCAGTAAATCGAAAGCTTTGCCTTCTGGCTCAACTCCCTCTTCACCACAACGGTCCGACGCAGCGCCCGCATCACTGCAGAGGCTGCACTAAACTGCTGATCCATCTCACGCTCCATCGTACCCTCTCTCGTGAACAAGACCCCGAGATACTTGATACTTGAACTCCCGCATGAGGCAGTAACTCACTCCCAACCAAGAGGGGGCAATCCACCAGTTTCTGGGAATTAAAATATAATAAAAAAATTATTTTGTGTGTATTATTTTATGTAATTATTCTAGTAATGTCAAGTAATTGTCCAAATTGCCCACGTTTTTAGGGAGTAACACAACATCCGGTTGTAAATTCTGTCTTTTAGAACAGCAAAAACTTTTATTTTAACTTTGAACAACAACGCTATCTCCCATTACAATTGCCGGTATTCTCTGCCGACCTAACCTAATTTGACCATCCTACTCCTGTCCGCTAAAATATATCTGATATCTAGTGTGCCATCTACCATCTTCCTGATTCAACGTGACGCAGCACAACAGCAACAACAGCGATTCAATAACAATGTGTCTTTCCAGAAACAGTGACTCAGATACTCACAGACGTCACTGTCAACAGTTTCAATTGGAACTATTTAACAAAAGAAATAGTCCCACTGAAATCTGTCAACAATGTCTTTTGTGGATGATCCAAGGTTCATTGTTCTGAATAGATCTATTGTTTATCTTTATTGTATGTGGGGAAAAAAATTGATTGTGATTTGCTGATAACAGAACAAATGGAAACAAGTACAAGGACATCATAAATAGTCAAGAGAAATGAAATAAAGGAAGAAAGAGACAAACAATGAAAACTGAGGCCAGCAAGAAGTAGCATAGGAAGGAGGCTAGCACCAGGGCCCAAAACCCAAAACTCAAAAGGCAGAGCTGCGCCAAGACAGAAGCCGAAGACTCCCCACAGACACAGATCGAGGCTGGAAGGAAGAAAAAGAGAGAAAAATTTATTGTAAATATTGTATGTCACTTTAAATGCTATAAGAACTTATATGGGCATAAAACAATCTATCTGTATGGCTTGATACTATTAGGGATAAGAGAGATAAGAAATAGGTGAAGTGGCCCTTTAAAGGTGAGCCTGTGGACATTTGTCAAGGACCAGGGGCAGAGCCAGATATTGCAGACATTTGGGGATCAACCCAAACCTAGGAGGGTCCAGGGGGAGCTTTTTCCCTTGATTTACAGAAGCTATATGCATCATTTTTCAAGCCATATGAGAATGTACATCACCAAGGAAATCATTCTGTATTGCACTGGGGCCCCTGGGGTGGAGGGGCCCATAGAGAGAGCGGGCCCTTTCCAAGTGTTTAATGATAAGATTATTAAAAACAGGAGAGGAGAGCGAGTTCGCATCACATAAGATTCTAAAGCCAAACCCTGTTCTTTTTCCCTAAACCTAACCACTTGCTTTTGTTGTTGAAGAAAAAAAAAAAGGTAAATTCACGGTGTACCGATGTAGTGCGTTAATTTTGAGACTATAACGCATGTTACAGGCAGAACTTGACACACCCAGGGTACCTTGCGCGTCGTACGTGGACGTGGAAAGCCCATGGACCAAACGTTAATATGTGACGAGGTCAGAGTGAGAATGTGTTGGTAATATGTGTGTTGACGTCGTTGACAATATATGCATGATAGTGCACACTAGGTGCTAACCTCCTTTCTCCACTGTGTAGAGTCTACATCCTATTTTAGGTAGGGTAGGAATTTGGTGTCAACATCATTGCTTAAACTTAATAGAACTTTTGCTCCATTGATTTTCCAATCCAGTCAGAGAGACTGAGGGGAAATGTCATTAAGCTGAAGGTATTTTAAAAGCCTAAAAGATTCAGGCCTTTTGAGAAAACATTTGCAGCTGGAGCCCCAGAAGCCCCAACCCCCTGCTCCGCAACTAAAAACCATGTTTTTAAGAAAAAGATAACATGAACTTTTAACATGATTAAACATACAAACACCACACACACACACACACACACACACACACACACACACACACACACAGACAGTGGTTTAAGATTTATCTTTGGGACGGTGTAAAGGTCATGGGTCACAGGTGCTTCCTGCAGAGCATCACAGACCTTTCAGACTGCGGGTGTCTGGATTTCTACTCCTCTCAGCTCCCACTTTATAAAGGAAGTATTCATTCAGGAAGCAGACTGTAGAAAACCACAACTTCTGATCACTGTTCAAAAGTACTTCCACTTGTCTTGAACCGAAGGCCAAACGTATCATACACTTTCAATCATGTCAGTGTTAGCTGACATCGCAGTCTAAAGTGTCGATGTTACGTAACCTGTTCTCGATATTTTTGTGTGTCTCTCTTCCTTTGTGCCCCCCCTCCCCGGCCTCTGCTGTTGTTTTTCTCATCTCACACAGGAATACGAGCCCACCATCTACCACCCCAAACGCTCCTCTCAGAGTTTACACCAGGACTTCACAGTTCAGTGTGAGAAGATGGACATCCCTTTCCTCTCCTATTTACCCACAGAGGTCAGAAGCAGGTTCACACAACAACACGTTTCACAGGAGCTTCAGTGTGAAGTTTGGTGGACGCATTAAGATCTATCATTTAATTTAAAGGTATACTATGCAAGAATTGTTGGTTACTGTTTATAAGCACAACGTTCCCAATGCTCAGGAATGGGTGGAAACCCAGGACGGGCAAATTAACAGTATAGTCTGACTCAACCTGTCCTAATCCCTCCAGCACTTTAAAGACTGTCCTCCTGGATGTGAAGTTCGAGAATTACACAAGAAACATAAGCAAGTCCAGTTGCCTATGATATAGCACTTACGAGAATTACACACAAACATCTGTTAATCATTGTTAAATAGTTTGTCTCAGCACAGAGCAGATGTTATAGCAGAACAGCAGGAACCTAATCAGGGAACAGGAATGACAGTAATACACTAACCAACACTAACCCTAAAATTACTTGGATAGGTTTAGAAAAACAACATGCTTTGGGTTAAAATAAGTGTACGTTACTACGTTAAAGCAATATAGACTTTTGGTTAAAATGTTTGACCCATCCACGACTCCTCTCTCCCACCCTACATAGAGTTTCTTGCTCTTTATACAAGGGCAGTTGTTCTCAGTTTTAAATATTGCTGTGAATGGGACACCAAAGTGCACCTTTAAGCCCCGTTACCACCCAGCAGTACGGTTCTGTTCAGTTCGGTACACATTTTTTCCATTTACTCTGTGAAAAGTTGTGGATGGTACCAATGAAAACGTTCTGTACCGTCCCCATGTTTGGTCCCCCCTCTGTTGGGGTACCTAGCTCACAGATCTGGTGCTAAAAGCTGGAGCTGTGAACACTGCAGTCTGTTGATCGGTCAATAGTCGACAGATAGTCACTCTGCTCAGGGCTGAGTTGTGGCTGGTTTCGTAACCATTGCTCATACCGTGGCAGGTTTTACATTAGTAGACTGTAAGTATAAAAAGCAAGGATGTTTTGCTGCCTCTCGCAACAGTTGTAGACTGAGAAAAAAACCCCTCAAATAACTGGGCCGACTGCTGGCAACGTTAACTTGTAATGTTACTCAATGCATGAGTTGACCATTACTTTAGTTCTTTTTTAGTCTCTCCTGGACGGAACAGACTTGTAATAATGAGTGGATCTTCAAAAGTTTAAAGAAATACATATAAGCTTCGACTGGATTATGTGAACTGCGTATATTCTAATCCGCACTTGGAGAAAAAAAGCATCGCAGAGCATCGTTCCTGTGGACTCTGGCGACATTTAACCCCCGATCTTGCCTGAGAAGGACTAAATACAAAAACCTGCTGTTTTTAAATATCCCATCCAGAGAGACTCTCACTGCAGCCTGTTTTATTTTGTTCTGAAAGTCTTGGCGTGCGACCCTGTGCAGACACTATAAACAGGGTGCAGACGTTCCATCTATAAGGAAATACAGTGAGTGCTTGACGGAGCAGTGAGTGTCAACAACCCCGGCCACATTTAAGAGCACTGTTTGTGGTGGAAACGCTGAACAGACCTAGGGTCTAGTTACCATGTCTGGGAGGTTAGTTTTGGTTCCAAAGGTACCATACCAAAAGTGTTTGGTGGAAATAGGGCTTTAGTGTTGGTATCAAGGGCTGAGGGAGTGTGACAGTGTATGATGACCTGGGAATGAGAATGGGTTGGTACACTGCAAGCTACTTTACTATTATAGGAACTATACATTTGTTGAAAGCAAAAGCCGATACTTCAGAAAGCCGACTAAGAAAATTGCAAGTACCTACAGCCCCGTTTCCACCAAACACTTTCAGTATGGTACCTTTGGAACCAAACTCTTCAAAAGACTAAAACTTACAGGCAGAGTCTTTGTAGATAAATCACACTTCTAGTGGGTTATTATGAATGATTTCTCTAATATTAGTCACATTGTTTTTTTTCTAATCTTGCATAGTATACCTTTAAAGTTTGAATTGTTGGTTCATTTGTAACAGTGAAAATTGCTTTGATTAAATCAGTAGTTCAACATTTTAGGAAGTGCGCTTATTCACTGTTATTCATGTGGAGAATTAAATGAGAAGATTGATGCCACTCTCACTTACTCTCGGCAGGAAAGCAAATAAGCGTTTTTCCTAAAATGTCAAACTACTGCTTTGAATTGTGGCACCGGAATAAATCATTTTTAAAAAGGTAAGACACATGTTTTAGTTTGTGACCTTTTTGAATGAAAATAAAATGTCGACTTGTCACAGCTTTTCCGAATTATTTAATTTGATTTCCTGTTCACCCTGCAAGCCTCAATTATTCACGCCTAGGTCTGCTGTGTTTAGGTGCAGCTCATAAACGATGCCTACAACCTAGTGATTGATGCCATGATGGGCCCAGATGCAGACTGCACCAACATTAAGGAGCCCTACCCTGGTATTCTGGTCACCCTGAAGCAAGTCAAGATCCCCATTGCCAGTGTGGATGTGCCCTCAGGTTAGTGTTCATACAAACTGTAGATATTAAGCCGGAGGCTCATAAATACAACTTGATAAATGGGCCTCCAGGCAGCTCCCCAGGAGCCCTGGCTCCCAGGCAGGAGTTTTCCGAGTCTGGAGGTACACGTGGAGGATAAATTTTACACTACAGTCAGCTCAGTATGAGCTCATCATGCCCTACATACACTATCTGCTGAGTGTGAACACAACAGACAGACAATCATCACAGTCCTCCTCTGCTTAAACT
This sequence comes from Epinephelus cyanopodus, assembly GCA_026686955.1. NCBI lineage: Eukaryota > Metazoa > Chordata > Actinopteri > Perciformes > Serranidae > Epinephelus > Epinephelus cyanopodus. The sequence continues at coordinate 11,417,402 of CM048920.1, forward strand.
CCTTTCCTCCTCCGCCTCCTCCTCTCTGTCTTCCTCAGGTTGGGATGTAGAAGAACCAAGTCAGGATGGCATTACCCCAGAAGTTCTCATCTCCCTCACAGCACCAAAGAAGTGCGCCATGAGTTTCTCGGGGAAGCATTTCTTGGCCGGACGCTTCCTGCCCTATGACATCCAGAAAAAATACGAGCTTAACCTCCCAGACTACCCTGGCACAGACTGTCTCATAGAATTGTAACACATGGGAAACATAAGAGCCGGTGTGGCCACACCTCATTTTCAAAACAAAAACAACAACATATGGTTAATCTATTCTCTTGTTTTGCATTTTCTAGATTGTTAATGTGATTTAATGTTAACAGCTCAATTGTGTAGATTCAGGCTACACCTTAGCCAAATGTGCTGTTGAGCTGAAGTAGACGGATAATATTTAGAACCTGTGGTTTGAGTTATGTCTTTTAGGGAATGGCATGAGGAGTTTTTGTGTCAGTCTACTTGTAAAAGCTGTAGCATAACACTGTTTTCTGAGTACCTGGCAAAAGACAGACATTTCTTTTTTCCACAGTCAGCAAAGAGAGATGAATTTTCTATGACGCCAACCACTGGAATGTTTTTTTTTTCTTTAAACTTTTTTAATGTTCATGTTCGGTTGCTTTTATGTTTAACCTTCTGAAGTGTGCCGCTGAGATGCGATGTTGTGTTGGTTGGTTGGTTGGTTGGTTGGCCATTTAGAACTTTCTGTTCCTGTGTTTTTGGTTTGTTTGGTCAGCCTGCACTTCTGTATTACTTTTGTTTCGGTTACTTCATTAGCTGTTACAAAAGGCCCAGACAGTTCTTGTTGTCCAATAAAAAAAGTCATTTTAAATGATTCACTTCCTGTTGTTTTATTGTCCTTCTCTTAAAGCTTCACTGATAAGAATATTGTGTCATAACAATAACTATGTCAATAAAATGACAAAATGCAATGTGAAAAGGGGGTTGCTCATAGTATCATACATCAATTCTGCAGTTTCTATGCAGCCTTTTAGCCTATTTTGGATCACTGTTTTGATTCTTACTTGCAACTCTGCTCTCATCAAGCATGTGTTTTCAGCCAAAAAGGTCAGATAAACCCTCTGTAGGCTACCTGCTCAGCACCAAACAGCAGACTGACAAAGTTGGTGTCAAGCTAGTGAACTTAGCAGAGCATTTAGCAGCTAAAACACCCAGCCAAGCCCCAGAAGATGTTAGCATTGTACATTTCTGTAAGTAACTGATACATTTGTATGTTTCCTATGTATTGTATCATTTTCTAGAGGGATTTAGTCTATGAGATTATTTTGTCATTGGAACATGGAGGGGGATGATGGACGACGTGACACCTTGGTAAGACACCTGCCAAGCTGCAAACCACCGTTTGAGACCAAAAGACAACAACACTGGTTGTGTGTTAGCCACTGAATGAGCGACCCGCTGCTGTTTTTACACAGTGGATAATGCCACGTAAAGCAGTTGTTCAGTGACATCACTCAGTTCCTGATGAAATAGTGCTACAAAAGGCATTTGTTTCTGGCCGGGACAGTGCCATAAAAAAGAAAAAAAAAATATACCAAGACACTGATGCATTTCCAGCTTGAATAGTGCAACAAAAAGCTGGTATTTTATAACAAAACATGACTTTTTCCTCACCATAACTAAGTGTATTTAGCCAAACCTAACCATTTGTAAACCACAGCCATTGTTGAAACATAAATAAACATAAAGTTTGAATGTATCCGCAACATAACGTACAAATGTAACATAACTTATGTTTATAGAATCGTACGATGCCAACATTTTATTATTTTTCTTTTTTTTTGGGCAATCGGGTTCAAAATACCAGATATTTCTCTCAGGAGTTGGTGGAGACCAAAACAGAGCAAAAGCAGGGATGAATATTGGACTTACATGCATAAGGTGTCTAACAATGCAACTCCAAATTAATGCTAATGTGAACACCTTCATATGGTGACACAGTTATGTCTTCAGCTTGTTGCACTGTCCCCACATAGCCAAAAAAAAAACCCTAAGTAGCTTTAAGGAAACGCTGACACACAGAGACGCTTCCCTCAAATTCTCTTTGCCGATATCCTGTTTACTAACATACATGGTGAGGTTCTGATAAATAACAGCACTTTACTGATTCACTTTTGGAGTTGCAGCTGGCCATGGTAGTGTCCTCAGTTGTGTTGCTCAAGGACACTTCAGCAGGGTAGCTGCTTGCAAACACAAACTCCCTTTGTTAAATAATGGTCATGAATCACGAGGCTACCTAGCTGTGCAACATGCACAACACATGCAATTACCGTTGTCCCTCTTAGGTGAGCGCACACTATTACTTCTGTTTATTGGTTCCCAACTGGATTTGATTTGGTAATGAAAGCCATAAACAGGTGTGATCAGGCTATAATCAGCTGTAGAGGAAGGCCTCTCATTATTGAGCTCAGGGCTGCAGGCTTCAATGTGAATGACTAAGCGAGACTGCTGTGCTGTTTATGGATGAGGTAATGTGTATTTATACGAAGTTTAGGAGCTTCTTCTGAATACTAATGCACTAATGCCCGCTGTGTGTGTGTGTGTGTGTGTGTGTGTGCACATGTGTGAGTGGGTGTAGAAAGTCAGTGAAAAGGAATGTCGATCCCGTGGTATTAAATCTGTCAGAAGCGAACTGACGAGGGTTGTAGAAATATGTCTGAGCGCTCAGTGGTCCTGTCTTTCATGCCTGTCCAATCCCTGTCAGGAAACAACGACTTGTCACCACTCTGTCGTCTGAGCTTTTCATGGGAGCCGTTGAGTAATGAGCTTTGGAGTCGTTGGTGGCCCGTGGAATTGAACAATCATAACTGACAGCGGCACTTGTTGTACTATCCAGTGAGAGATAGTCTTACAAGGGGAAGAAATGTGGTCAAAAGATTCAGTGCAGCAGCGAGGCAGGAAGGTTAATTTGGTGTTTGCATTGTGCAACACACAGAGCTCACAGTCGAACGATTTACACAAACTACAAGGGCTCCAGCTCTCTTGTGATAAATACTGGGCTTAAAGACGAAAAATCACTGCATGTTTCATATTCCAAAATGTTTTTAACTATTGTTGTCTTATTGGGATAAGTTCGTCCTACCTCCTAACCTCCAGGTGGTCTTGTTTGCAGGTGTTCCTCAGTTGGATGTCATTAGATGGGCCTTTACGCAGGAACACAACTCGGCAGGAAACACACACAGTGTACAAAGCACAAAATTGATACAATAAAATACACAGAAACATAAAGTTTTGCAAAAATTATTCCAGGTAAACATTTCATTTAAACTAGAGACGCTATATTTGGGAACCTTAAGGTGAATTTATGTATCATGGAGAAACACCCCAACATTCTGGTTCATATACAGAGTTCAGTTTCTTTTTAGCACTAGTTTTTCTATGATCATACCTATATTTACAGATTATGTTCATCGGCCCATTTTGGCTTCTGTATTACACATTGTAACACACTTTTCTGTTGCTTTCTGCTGTAACTATGTCCTACAGACGGCCTGGGAACACAGGGCTATAAGCCCTTGGAGCATGATGAAGCTGTTCTACTGGAACCAAGAGAAAAATAACCCCACTGAAAATATAATTGGTTCGTGATTACACAATTATTTGACTGATTCACCTCTGAAAACTGTCTCAAAGTGAGTTTAAAATGATATTATTTATGATCAAATTTGGATTCTCTGGGTGAGTTACCGATCCAAAAATTAATCTGTCTAAAGAGAGTTTTATGAAGGGATTAAACGTCCTGTGTCAAAGTGTCACAGACATGATCAAAACTTATGTCACCTCTTGATAACTCTTACTAACAATAACAGTGGTGAAAGAATATTCTTCACTTAAGTAAAAGTAACGATACTATCATGTAAAATCCTGCATTAAACCTACAAAAGTGAGAGTTCCTTTGTATTTTCAGTAACCGCTTATCCTGTTAGGGTCACGGGGAGCCTGGAGTCTATCCCAGCTGACGTTGAGAGAGAGCCAGGATACACCTTGGAGAGATCACCAGACTATCACAGGGCTGACACATTGAGACAGACAACCATTCACACTCACATTCACATCTACGGAGCCACCAATTAGCCTGCATGTCTTTGGATAGACGGGGAGAACATAAAAGTACTTACTCTGCAGTAAAATCTCCCCTGTGACTGTTATATTCTTCGTAGATAGGTAGTTTATTCACAAGATAAAGCTTAGGGGTCATGAGAAAGGAAAGAAGAAACACAAGTTATTCAACGCAAGTTTATATGTATATTTTGAACGTTTCTCTAACATTGTTTTTTCTGTGCAATAATGGGCAACAGTTATTTAAATGAAACCATGTGAGAGGTTTCAAGGGGAAAAATTTCTTTAGTGGAAACGCTAACAACTTACAGACATCTCACTGGTTCAGTCTTAAACAATGTTGAACTCCACTTTCCAGTCATGCCCTGACGAAGACCCAGTGTGGGTTGAAAGCGGTCGGCATTCTCATTTTGTATCTTTTAGGGTTTATATGCCTCAATCTATTAAAGGTATTTTGGGCGTGGGGGTTGGGGATGTGGGACACCTGCTCTACCCACTAAGCCACTGGGCGCCCCTAATGAAGGCATTTTAAAAATACAGACTCGGCCCAATGCTACTGTGGCTTCCCATCTTCCTAATCTTCCTAATCCTAAAATCTTTATCTGAAAGCAGCAACCAGTAGCTACATCTGACAAATAAACGTAGAGGAGCAAGTCTAAAGTAAATGCTCACGTACCACAAAATGTAACTGAAGTACAGTTCTTTAGTAAATGTACTCAGTTACTTTCTACTGCTGTTTTGTGAAACAGTTAATGAATGATAAAATCTTGGATTCATTTCCATCCTTCTCCCCCAACTTTCATCATGATGGGGGCAGGTATTCAGTGTGTGACTCGTGTAAATGTATGTAAATATGTGAACATCTTTTTTTCCAAGACGTGCTTTTATTTTGTAAAAAAAAAAATCTTTCAAAAGTGGTTGTTTAACACCTTTTTTAAATTGTGAACCGAGATGGATTCATTAAAGAGTTAAACTTGCGTCATATTTTTAATTTCCAAGGATTGTTTTTTTGGGGTTTTTTTTGTGTCGTTACTAAATTGCGACAATCGACATAACACAAAGGAGCCCGAGTACATTGCACCTCATAAGCACCTCTCGTGTCTGCGTTCTGTGGAGTTTTTTCCTGAATGGCATGCCATATGACGCCACTTCCACTCTTTGGCAGTGCATCGCCCTGCAATCAGCGACTGTTAAAAAGTTACAAAACTGAACCAGAAGTCGAACCAGAGGCAGAGCAGCATCTGGCACTGTCCTGCGTCTGGTGGGGAGACAGATAAAAAAGGAGTGAGACGGAGACGGAGGCATGGGGGGCCGAGGAAACATGACATCTTACAGAGGACGATTAGACCTGCTTCCTTTATTTAACACAAAATAAACATTTACCGAGCCTCAAGTTGTGATCATGGACAATGCAAAAGTCTTAAAGGATGTTTCAAACCAGTTTCATATATTTTGAAAAATAAGTCAAAAATAATAAAAAACAAAACTGAAAGAGCTTTCTCAAGCATTCAGAAGTATTGTAAACTATTCTGTATTTGCACAGACGCACGCACACACCTGCTCCGTGGATAGAGACAACCACCCTGGAGCACAAGAGGATTACAAATCAAAGAAATATGAAAATATTGTTGCGAAAAAGTCAAAACTTATGAGCTCTTGCTTGGACGAACAGGAAAACACCTTTTTATTTTCAGTAACAGCACCCGCGCACACTCTCCCTTCCCCTCCCTCCCCTCCCTCCCTCTCTCTACCCCCACCATACCCTCACCTTTTTTTGGAAGATGATATGGGGGACCCAGATGTTACATTTCACTGGCCAATGGTGAGCAGAGAGGGGCTGGATTGGTGTGCACTCCCGATGCCCCTTCTTTTAAAAACGCCTGAGCTCCTGTCTCCAACTCAGCAACTAAAACTCACATGAGAGAAAAGAGCAGTGGCTCTGCTCTGCTCGACCAGCAGCATCACTCACACCTGACAAACTGAAGCGGCTACGCTCAGCTGTATCTGAAGAATCAACCTTTTTTTTCTGTTTTTTAAATGTATGTTAATTCAGTAGGGGACCAGAGAAGAACAAGAAATCATCTGTAACTGAAGGTGTGGTACCATGTTGGGATTAAATGAGGTGGCACTCCTGCTGTGTGTCCTGGCTTCAGTGGCTCTGGGCCAAGGTAGGTGAAGACTGAAAATTCATCTCTTATCACTGCTGTTTTTAAAAATGGATGCTACACACAGAAAAATGACTTTAAATGTAAAGATACAGCTAAATGATACCCGAAAATACAGCCAGTATTATGGTGAATTATGTCCTCCCTTATCATTTTGGTAATCACATACTGTACCTAACAGAGAGCCAGTGTATGACTGCTCACACATGTGCACGACAACTGACATAACTGTAGAGTTTTCTAAGTTGACGGCATTTCCCCGAGGATGTCAGAGCGGGAGGACTGTGGCGGTGAGCTCATGATGTGATAAGGGTGTGTGTTTGGCTGTGTGTGTGTTATTTTATAGACCACCTCAGTAGTCTTAATCTCTTTTGTTAAGTCACCAGCACATTTCACCACAGGCGCTAATCAACAACACGTGGTGATAGAGGAGTCGAGGAGGAGGAGGAGGTCGCTGTGGTTTATTTTAAACATTGAAAAAGCTCTATTGATGACAGTGAAAGTGCTGCCGGTGGCTCAAAGTTCAGGTGGCACACGCTTTGTATTCATATTGACAAAATGCAGCAAAGCAGCCGCCACTGTCAGCAAGCAGAAGGCATGCTTAGAGGAAAAATTAGTATCTCAGCGCAGCCTGAGTGCTCCTCTGACTTTTATGATCTCACAAAGAGCCAATTCAAACTCACTTTTTTTTACTCAGTTTTATTTACTGTTTTTATTGAGCTGGACCGTCAGCTCCAGGGCTGTTTCATGCTCTGTCTCTTCTCCCCCAAATTACGCTCTTATCACTGTGAAAGCTCGCCACTCTTCCTGAATGACACCAACAGCAGCAGTTTTTCCAAAGCTGTCACTTTCTGTCCACATTACAGCTGCTCCCTATTAACTTCTTTTTTTTCTTTTTAAAGAAAAGGAGCTGGCGTTTCACAAAAGCAAACGAGTGTGAATAAACCATAATGGTCTCCATATCTTGCTGGACTTGGAGGCCTCAGAAGTCAAATGTCTCGCAGAGGCTGTGTGCCATTTGCTGATGAGTATATCAAAGACGGTTTGTTGAGGAGGAGAGGTAAATGTATAAATGGTGATTCAGATTGACTCTGAACACTGTGTTGCAGCCGCGAGTGAAAGCCGGCCTTAAAATGGACTGTAAAATTTTACACTCGCCACGCTCCTTTAGCTGCACATCCACATCTTGCAGTAAGGTGGTGCATTTTGTCCTCACTTTACCCTCAACTGCAGTGCCAGCAGTCCCTAAAGATATAAACCCAGTCACCTTGGAAACAAGAAGCAATAATCACAAACCAGGCGACACATTTTCCCACCTGCTGGGTTTGCACTCGGCAAAATGAGAAAATGGAATAAAAGGAGGGATAAAGAGCGCAGGTAAAATGGCTTTACCGTCCCCTTTTCCCCCCGTCAACTTGGCCGGCGTGTCTCTCTTTCCTCTTAACTTTTTGATGGTCTCAACCTCCCCCACCCTCCTCACCGCATTCAGTCCACCACTGTCTCCCACTATCCATTTGTCTTCATCTGTTCCTCTTTTCTCTCTAATCTATCTCCCTCAGGAATTTCTTCACAAATACTTTCCCCACCTTTCTCCCCTCTGTCTCTCCCTCACTCCATCACACCCCCTCCAACGCTTTCTCCACCTAGTCCTCCCTGCTCTCCTTCCATCAAACGCTCTCTCCTCGCCTTGTTCTCTGTCACTCTCTCCGCACACCTTGGAGCTTACAGATTTACGAGCTGTTTTCCTATTTGAAGGCGGCAGCTGGTGCCGGATGCCCACTGTAAGTCACAGGGGTACACTGTGGCATTACCACCTCTTAGCATAAGACTTGCTTTCAGCTCCAAGCTATTACCGTAATCTGCCCTCTTTAACTGGCGATCTTCTCTCCTGCTCCTAAGGAAAGCTAGGTGGTGTATGTGAGCAGCAGCTGGAGGGCCGCTGTGAGTCAGACAGAGGGGCTAGTTCTCCAGATGCTGACCACTGTCTGCTCCAAACACCGCCGTCTGGCCAGCTGACTTTAATGACTGAGACAGGGATTACAATGGATCAAAGAAAAAGGCGTAAATTCCCATTAATGACAACCTCCGAGCCATTTCACATCTTTCTTTCTTTTCTTCTATTCATGTGTACATGTGTGTGTGGGCGAGCCAAGATATTATTTATTGCAGGACTAATCAGTTGCTTTCAATTGAGCGATTTCCAGCTCCTGGCTTTGTCTACCTGTGTGCACAGGTGCAGAGGTTCAAGCAAGGACTTCCAGATATTTTCAAGGCGGAAATAACTCAACTCTGCCCAATCTTGTTTTTAATAGCGTCGAGGAGAAAATGCTTGAGAACACAAAGCCTTTGTTATACATTTGTAAATCCTTAAATCATGTGGTTGATTTGCATCATTAGTTAATGTCAGGGACAAAATTGCCGTTTTTAATGAGCTACAGATGTTTTCGGGATCAGACTTGGATTTTTTTTTTAGAACGCCGGGGTACAGGGAGAGATAGATCTAGAGAGAAAAAGCAGACTCCTCTGCAACCACACACACCTCAGCTAAGACGCTAGCCAAACACATAAACAGCTTCCATATGACATGGCAAACAGATCATCACATACGCAGGCCCACACACACATACACTCACATCAGTGAATTCATGCGTGAAATGTCGCCATGTTAGACTTCGTCGACAAATACTGTACAAGCTCGTTCTCTTAGCGAGCTTAACTTTGTCCAATAGGTTACATAACACAGGGAGGGGTGGGCTTCTCACGTCTTCTCCTTCTTGTAAGAACCTGGAATATCATAAACAGGACCCAGACCTTCTATTTAAGCCTTGTCTCCCTGCCAACATACATCTGGCATAACCATACTGTAATCTGACTAAAACCATTCTGGGTGCAACTTCATAAAGTCCCATATTCCAACCCCCCTCCTCCTCTTCCTCTCTTGAGCAGCGTTTTTATTAGATTCTGGCGAAGGCAGAAAACTCCCACTCAAAAGTGAAGCTGTCTCTTGCAATACCGCTGGTGATTATTAATAGAGGATTTGCCTTTGTGTAGCCTGGCTATAAGGACGCCGGCTGTATTTCAGAACGAGCCACTGTGACGTAAATCGTTAAATCCAAAGATAGTCTTCTAAAATAAGCATTGCAGTTGTCAAAACAGACTCACAGATGACAATGACTGCAGTGTGGGATACAAAGTAATCCAGTGGCTAAGTTTCAGACATGATGCTGACATAGTCTGGCATTCAGGTGCTTCCCGTGTGGCTATATGTGGAACTGAGATGCTAACCAGCCCCAGATGCAGCTCTGCTCTAATGTACTGGTGCCACTGTAATGTATCTCCTTACCTTGTCCGTGGTTTACAAGGGTCGCGGCGAGGCTGACTGGGTTTATAATAGCCGTCACATGGCAGGGTTCATGTCAAAGGTGAAACTGCAGAGAAAAGTGATACAAAGGTGTATGCATTTCACTATATGAGCTCAAAAAGTCAAAATCGTAAAGAGATTTGTGTGGGCAAAGCACAAAACCAAACCCACAAGGGCGAGACCGTCCTCTGAAGAAGAACGACAGCATCAGGTGTTTCAACAAGTGACAAGTGACAAAGACCTCGGGCAGCCTTAGGAGTTATGATGAGAGCAAAGGAGGAAGTCAGGTAATGTTGTTACACTGACAAAGTCTGTATAACGTATATCAAGGTGTCATTTGGTTGCTCGGCATCAACATCTTTGTTCCACGTAGACTTGCCGTCCAGCCACTATTGCACATAAACAGCATATTAAACGCTGAACTTAAGTCCTTCTGAACTGATACACAAATTAGTGTAAGGACATTGCTGATCAATGGTAGGTTGTTCTCTTGGACGAGGTACAAACTTGATGTCAGAAATAAAAGTCTAACGCTTCCCTAAAAATACAAACCAGCACAAAGTGTGGATTGCAGCAGTCAAATGAAAGACTGTGTCGGGAAACTCCAGGGTCCGTAGCGCTAATTTCCTTCGGTAAGTAAGCGTGTTCGAGCCAACAATGGCTTGCCAAAAGTCTACTGAGCATAGAAGGAGCATATGTATTTGCGTGTCCTGTATGTCTGTCTTGTCACTTTCATTCTCCAAAAAACTGCGAAACTTACCAGGAATGAAATGAGCGATATAGACCCTGGAGTTTCCCAACAGTGTCCAGTTTGACCGCCGCTAACCACGCTTTGCACTGGTTTGTTTCTTTAGGGTAGTATTATACTCTTACCTCATCCAGCTGCAAGGTCCTAAAACTAATTTCGCCATTTTCCAGCGTGTATCGTTTCAGGCGGGCCGAAGTTCAGAGGTTCATATGGCGTTTACATGCAGTAGTGGCTGGAAGTCAAAGTGGGACAAACAAGTCAATGCCTAGCAATCAAAAGGTGCCTTGACGCACTATACAAGCTCTGTCGCTGTCACTATGTCAACAATGCCATTTCCTAACAAACAAAAGATGACTTGATGACTTGGCCTAGGGAGGAGGAGGACAGTGTGGATGGATGAGTCAACTATGCATTGGACCTTAACATGGGACACCGTTGTCGCCTATCGTTTCTAACTGACAGTCAACATTGTTTTGACCATGATCCCTCCATAACTGAACCTCGTGGTAATTACTGGACACGGGTCCATGAGAAGGAAGTCCCCAGGCTGATTCCATTTCCAATAACTCCTCCAAATTAAAGAACAAAATAAGTTGTTTGTCCATGTTGTCCAGAAGGAAACATGTGTTTCTGATCTGATGTTTTGGTTAGTTAACTATATGGTTTAATTTAGAGAAAGATTGTGATTTGGTATAAAATAAGTACTTTGTCGAGTTTAGAGAACCATCGTCGTTATGGTTAGTTTGAAAAATGTGGTTAAGGTTAAGGAACAATTGCGGCCATGCTTTGAAAAAACAACAATGTTGATTTGCGTTGGAAATGGGAAATAAACATCAATATCCCAATCCTAAAGTCATGCTCACACTAAACGTGGGAGTGCCCTGATATGTAAATTGTCGTGCAGCTGCCTGTCAGCAGTCACCTGGCCGTTCTCAGTGTTAGTCAGCAAACGATTCCACTCCTTCGCTCTCTTCTTTTCACACGTAGACTCTCGAGAGCTCTGTCTCTGTTTGGGTGTGTGTGTCCACTTTTCTCTGTCGCTCGCTGTTTGGACACAACTGACAAATATGTGGAGGCACAGGATGCATCAGATAATTTATATCATCATGTCTAATAATGTTAATACTATCTTATCTGTGTTTTTTTCTTGCAAAATTCGCTTGAAGCTCACAGAAATAGATACTGAAACTATTGCTGCAGACTGTCAGCTGGCTGAGGAGCTCAGGGCCGCGTTGCGTCCCATAGAGGGCAGGGACGGCACATCTTGCCATTTTGGAGGACTTGTTGGTTCTATTAACTGAGCTGTAAAAAGTCAAAATTCTAAAGACATCTGTGTCAGCAAAACTCAAACCCAAATCCACACAGCACATGAGCAAGGACAAACAGGATATACTGTACTAGCGGAGCACTTAAAGGTGGATTTTTTTTTAGCACTAAAGAGGAAATCAAAAGTTCTAACCTCGCTCCCTCTGGCTTGAAAAACTTGCTCCCTGATGAGGTAAATTCCCTCACATACCAGCCGTATGAAGCAGTGCCCCAATAAAATCTCCCAGCTTTTAAAATTCATAAAGTGTTAACATGCCACTCAAAAGCACAATAAGCTCTGTGAGTCTGCCAAGGGGAGCCGGGCCAGTTCATACCAACCATAACTGAGGTCACTGCCCCGACATTTGCCTTGTGCTGAAGCTAATCTGGGTTTCCTCTTTTAACTTTCTAAAACTGTTAGTCACCCCATAAAACTCTAAGAATCGTGTGCTATTTTGTTTTCATTGTGAAACATCTTGAAATGATAATCAGGAGCCAAATGCTGTGTGCTGTGAACTCCCTTTGTTTTGGTGTGAGCGAGGACGAAATGTTATACAACGAGGGCAGGAAAGCTGCTTTTTATACTTCTTGGAAATAAATGGAAGCTTCAGAGCGGGGAAGGGCAATTAATTAGCCACAAGTTTGAAAGTAGGTGTTAATTAAGTGAAACAAAAGGGGTGTTTGAGTCCTGCTTACTGAACACTTTCCCTCGGAAAGGGTTTTAAAAGTTCTCAGAGTGAACATTTGTGCGCGCAGAATGGAAACACAACAGAGATGTTCTGTCCAGTGGCAGAAAGACTGTCTTTTGAGATGTAATCAGGACAGACACGGAATCCAGGAGACAAAAAGGAGAAGGGTGGAAAAACTATTTGATTTGATTTACTAAACTAAACCTGCGAGCAGAGCCACATCTGCCCAGCAGATCAGTGTGAAAGCATTTGCTTCTGTTTATCCAGCTATTCCAGTGTATCAGAGAGTCAAAGCCGGTGTGGAAACCTATCAATGGTTTTTAAAGCCAGGGCATAAAAAAAAACTAACAACCATGAGGGTCAGCTGACTGTCTGTGTTACCTAAAACTTCTGTAATAAATTTTTGGACAGTGGATCTTTGTTCTGTTGAGCCGCTATCCTTCTTTGCTAAATCTATCAAAAGGGTTGAAAGAAATGTGCTGGCATTACAATAAAGAGCTGAAGTGAGCCGTAAAAAACCAGTGGGGACTGGGATCGATACTGGCCTCTGTGCTGGGAGTCTCTGCTCATAAACTCAGCGGTGTCTCTCCGAACGTGCTAAGTGCTTGCACGTAACACCACACACACTCACACACACACACACACACACTGAGGCTGCATAAGCTACTTTTTGTTTCTGTCGCGTACCATGACATTTATTTTTTTCCGCATGGCCTGAATGAAACTCTGAGATTAAATGTCAAGCAAATAACTGCCGTTTTTTGTTTTTTTTTAAACATAAAAAAGTAGTTCTGCAGGAAAAATGAATCATTAAACTTCAAAGCACGAGGGGAAACATGTCACGGCGCATGTTTCATGACTGACAGAGCGAATTTTAAACGAATGCCAGGCTGAAAATCTTTCTCTTTCTAATGAGGCAACATTTGCCATCTGAACCTGTTGTGCAGGCACATGCATGAAAGATGATAATGATGATGTAAGAATGACTCAGTGATACAGGCATGCTGTATGTATGGTATGCGTATACATTATAATCATATATCATTAAGATAAAAAAATAAACAAGGAAAAGATTGCTGCATAAAAGTATGAATGTGTGTGTGTGTGTGTGTGTGTGTGTGTGCTCTGCGAGAGGTGATGGAGCGAGTTAAAGTGAAGCTTTCTGGCTCGACCGCTGGTGAACAGATGACTGCATGCACTGATTTGTCACAGCTGGAGCTTGATTAGCATCCTCAGCAGCGGCTGCTTGTTGATGGATCAAGAGAAGGGAGGACTGGAGGAGGACAAGCGGGGGGGGGACACAATAAGCTGAAAGATGGAAAGATGTGTGACAAAGAGCATGGGGGAGATGATGGATGGAGAGGATGTTCCACAGTTTGAAAGAAGAGGGGAGATGTCACCAAAACAGGAGGAGCAGCAGGAAGAAAAATCTGTAGAAAGAGATGGAAAAGGAGCAGATAGGAGAGGAGACAGAAGAGGAGATGGAAGTAGAGAAATCACATTGATGAAAGCTTCCCAAAGGAGAAAGAGAAAGTAATAGACAAAGCAGCAAACTATTTTTTTTTTAGCATTTTCTCCTGTCTGAGTCGCCCCAGAAGCCTCGTCTTTGTTTCAGCACATTAAAAGGATCGAAGGCCTGTGACTGAAATGAGCAAAAATAAAACAATGGAGAGAATGAAAAATAAAGTGCAGAGGGAAGGCTTGTAATTAGGAGAGCCTTCATGCCGTGAGGGAAAAAGCAAAACGTGCTCAGACTGCATCAGTGTGCACACGCCCATGACCATGTGCACATGTTGTGTGAAGGTGCGTAAGAATACTGAAATAAGCTGCTGTCAAACATAACACATATTTAAGAGAGCCTAATCAGACTTTGATCATTTTGTTTCACCTTCTTTTTTCCAGTTTTGGTGCTGACGAAAACCTCATTTTCAGTAGAATCTTAACTTTAAAAAAACACACACACATACACCTGCACATACATAGAACCCTGACATATCTTGTCATCATAGTGAAACTGAAACTCTAAAATTAGGTTTCTGAGGAAATCAGAAGAGAAGTGAATACATGTATTGATATAAAATATGTGATTGAATAGCCTTTTTGTGTACTGCTTCATATCCAGATGTTTTCCTTCCTGTTTACAGGACCCGTGAGGAGCAGGAGTCAGTCAGACCGGAGCAGGAGAGTGGCCCTCAATTGTTCACTGACACACAGACAACAGGTACTCAATCCATCAGCAGCGACACGCAGAGCTGATTGCATGTCAAACTGTGAGGCAACAAACTGTGTGAAATGAGAGGGACAGGTGTGCACCGGTGCTCTAAAAACAACAGGAAGTTGATTATTTGTCACGTTAATTAACGCGGTCAGCAGTAGGAGCTGAGATTTTGATGACTTGACATCCATTTTCTGGAACACAAGTGCACGAGCATTAGTCTGTGTCCAGATTATTGTCCCATCACCTCAGTGCACCCTGCAGTCCACAAGAGAATTTTATTTATCAGAGTGATGTATCACTCTGTGAGCGAAAAAAAAAAAAAAAAATCATCTGCGTGTTGCTAATGCATTCTTTAGTTATGAATCCCTCATATTTCTCCTGAGGACATGCTCAGGTTTCAGAACATGCAGCAGACTAAAAAATCAGACAATATGCCTCATCAGTAAGGCCAGGGGGCTTGGAAAGAACCTGGACAATGCAAAGCTCCCTGGGGTGTATGAAGTCAGTTTCAAATGGTGGTAGCAGACCTCCTCTTAAACTTTGTAACCCATCCCTGCTGTTTTTTCTCTGCTGCTTTCTCTTGGTTCTGACCCATGCCTCCCCTCCATGTAAGATCAGCTCCAACCCCCCCAATTCCCCTTCCTTATTTCTGGACCCTGAGAATTGTTTTCTTTCCGACTTTTTCTAACGCTCAGTGGTTTTGGTTTTCATCCATGTCTCCCCTCCACGTGCCTCCAGGCGTGACGGAGTGGACGTCTTGGTTCAACATCGACCATCCTGGAGGGAATGGGGACTATGAGCGCCTGGAGGCGATCCGTTTCTATTACAGGGAGAGGGTTTGTGCTCGGCCCACGGCCATGGAGGCTCGCACTACAGACTGGGTGGCAGCGGCAGACACCGGGGAAGTGGTCCACTCCAGTCTGGAGAAGGGCTTCTGGTGCATCAACAGGGAACAGCCCCAGGGCCGCATCTGCTCCAACTACCACGTCCGCTTTCAGTGTCCCCCAGGTAGCTCTGACGACAGCTGTTCAGGGATGTGCAAGCTGTCCCTTCACAGATATGAACATTTAGCCAAACACATGCATGAATACATATTTCACATGCATGTAAGCTGGCTACAAAAAAAGCATCATCCAGCGTAAATGCTTTTGGCTGTTTACTGTCTGCCATGTGAAATAATGTGTTTGTTATTTCCTAGTGTTGATTCTGCTGGCAAACAGCAAGAATAATCCCAGCTTTGCTCAAGATGTCTCACTCTGTTCTTCAATGTGTGGGTTTAGTGCAGAGCTACTGGACCGACTGGAGTGAGTGGGGTCCCTGTTCAACCACAGTTTGTGACGACGTGGGCATTCAAGTCCGCCAGAGGAAATGTGTGAACACCCAGCCCATGCCTCTCCTGTTGGTGCCAGCATGCCAGGGTCACCACTCGGAAAGGAGGGAGTGCTCCAACCCTCCGTGTACAGGTGAGAATCACGAGATTTAGCTTTTCGCATTGAAGCTCCTCACTTGTGACTGGGAGCACCACGGTCAGCTGTGATACACATTACCTTATGTCTTTGTTTAAAGCCTTTATAAAGACTGCGAAAGCAACGGAAACATACCACAGAAACGAAAATAACCTCATGTATAGTCTCGTTTTGCACTGAACCGAAAAGAACAGCTTGAACCAGCACCAAAGTACATGCACTGCATAGTCACAGAAAACCAATCTTTCATTGAACTAAACAACACAATTTGATTCACCAAAGTCATTCCACCTCTAAAGCTGAATTCCTCACAGCTATACACTGATCAGCCAAAACATTAAAACCACTGGTGGCTGGATTGAATAACACTGACCATCTTGTTACAATAAAATGTTCTGCTGGGAAACCTTGGGTCCTGGCATTCATGTGGATGCCACCTGACACGTGTCACAAACCCAATAACTGCTGCAAACCAATGGCAATGACACTCCCCGATGGCAGATGGCCCCCAGCAGGACAATGAACCACACCACATAGCAAAACTGTTTGTGACAAAGAGCTTAAGGAGTCGTCCTGGCCTAAAAATTCCCCAGATCTCAATCTCATTGATGATTCGTGGCGGTACCCCAGAGGTAGCCCTGATCCATGGTGGGGCGTCCTTGGATGGAACTTGGCTCTGACCTGTTGAGGCATGGACACAGGACCTCTGGTGGTGTCCTGTGGTATCTGGCACCAGGGCACTGGCAGCAGATCCTTTGAGGCCTGTGGGTTGTGAGGTAGGGTACCGGCACATCCCACATATGCTCAATCAGATTGGGATCTGAGGAATTTGTAGGCCAAGTCCACAGCTTGAGCTCTCTGTCACACTCCTAAGGCCTACTTAAACAGTTGTTTAGCGATGTGGTATGATGCACTGTCCTGCTGGGAGGGTCACAGCCACTGGGGACTGCCGTTGCCATGAGGGGGTGTACTTGGTATGCAACAGTGTTTAGGTGGGTGCGGCATGTCAGGTGGCATCCAAATGAATACCAGGACCCAAGCTTTCCCAGCAGAACATCGCCTTGTTACAAGATGATTCATGTTGTTCACCTCATCTGTACTTGCCATTTCCTGCTGTATGGTTCTATCTAACACAAGCTCTGCCCTCTACTGGACTTAATGAGCAATACTGTCCTTCAATCACAAGCATGTATTCACGCACTGAAATTTACATGAATGCAGCCTCCCAATTAGGACAGGTCTACCTGAATATGTACATACCCCACAGTATATAAGGCAGTAAAGACTGATACACCTACAAGATCCCATGCTCCTTGATGACCCAGGAGATATGGTGTGCTTTTGCTTGTCTTTCTACCCTTGCAAGGATCGACCATGGCTTGCTAAAGAGAGTGTAGGATGGCTGACAGCAATATTATTATGTTCTGCCTTATATAAAGTGGGTAGTAGTTGGATAGGTATGTCCTGATTGGCCAGCTACATTTATGCAAATTTCAGTGGGAGAGTGCGTGCTCTAGATTGGAGAGTATTACCAAGCCCCCAGGAACAGCAACAAGCTCTGAAGCCAATTTTCGTAGAGGCTAGAAAGTGGAATTACAACTCTTGAGTCCATCACATAATGCCATCGGGCCCAAAAAGACTCAGCATCACAACCTCGCAAAGTGGCTTGTATTGCTATCAGGATTTAATTCATTCGGTTCAAAGACATTTCGAAAGTCTAGAGGAGCTGCAACATTGAATCATTTTATCTCCCTTCAAGTTAGCGGAGCACTCAACCAGAAGTAGCTGGCTCGGCTAGCGGAAGTGTCTAGTGCCTTTGCTCTGAGGGCCCAATGATGCTGAGGCAGCGTTGGTAATCTGGGTGATTTCTTACAGCAGAAACAGACCTTTTTAGGCATCATGTGCCACTGAGCAACTTTTTTAGGAATAAATATGGTCCCATCTCCAATGCTGTCTCCAGGTCTCTTAATAAATCCATCTGTATTAGCCATAGGGTCCAGTAGAGGGCTCAGCCTGTGCTAATAGAACAAGGGTTACAATATTGTAACCTCTGTTTCAGGGCAAACCCTCCAGAGCAGAACTTCTGCTAAACAGAACTTTATAATACTCAGTTAAGTGTTCTTGATTGAACAATTTGTAATTAGCGGTCTTTAAACTGCAGCTATGTAATCAGCTGTCTTATATTTTCATGCCCACAATACTGTATAATTGCAGCATAATAATTTTCAATGTATTGTCCTTTGTACACGGGGCGCCCATGCACACGAGAGTTAACAAGTTTCTGTATCAGTCTGTACAAGTTTTAAATAACAGAAAAAAATTCACGTCATTCCTGTCTCTCTGTGTGATCAGCCAAGTGGGGTCCATGGGGTCGGTGGGGAACTTGTTCAGTGACCTGTGGTGGAGGCCGCAGGATTAGGAGGAGGACCTGTGTGAGGAGCTCAGTGACAGTTCAGTGTAACGGGCGGCCTGTTGAAGTACAGAAGTGTGGAAAGAGTCCATGCCCAGGTAATCTGAGTCTATGCTGTAAAAAGTTGTATAATCATTCCTTCAATGAGTTATGTGCTTACCTCTCTGTCTTTCTCCCAACAGCCAAATGTCAGCTCGTGTGCACCGAGGGCCGTCCCAGTGAGGACTGCGACCGGTGTACGTGCGACGACCACGTGCTGCACGGAGAAGTCCACAGTGTGACTGGTGTCCCTGTGGCAGGAGCCTGGGTCGCGCTGGCCAGCCACCCCAAGGTGATCCGTGCCCGTACAGATGCCAAAGGTCAGTTCAGGCTCACAGGCATCTGCTCCTCCAGCTCGACCTTGATCTCCATCAGGAAGGAGAAGTTTGCCCCCATCACTGTCTCCCCCTCCAGCAACACCACAGGGATGTCCTGGGTTCAGGCTGTCCTTAAATCAGCCGGTGAGTGCTAATAAAAAAGATTACTATTAAAAGAACATCTGTTTTATTGCTGCTTTCAATCGACCCAAAAACAAAGTAAGTTAGTAGTATCATTTTTTAATTTAAGTTATTCTTGGCTATTTCTTAAAAGAGCTGTTTTCATTTTCAAGTAAGACTTTTCCTTATTGTCATTATAACCATTCTGCAGAGCCAGTAAATCCTCCAATCACATTCTCAGACTTTAGAAAACAGGAAATTGACAAAGCTACAACATAAACAGTCTGGCCTATTGTAAGACTTCACATTGTCTGGAGCACTTACTTGCTTTGTTGCATGGAGACCAAATAAAAATAGGCCAGTGCTGCTTTTGAAAGAGTAATCCCCTCAACAATCATTTTTCATAAGCACAGGGACCAATGTGAGAATAAAATGTAACGTCTGACTGAGTTTTATGAGGTCTCAAAACTCTGCGGCACCATTCACAACAGTCAGAGGAAGTTCTTGAGGTTTTGCTCCTTTCCGCTTTCCACAGAGAAGCCGTACATTGTGAAGCACCCTGAGGACAAAGTGCGTTTTGAGGGAGGACGAGTGATGTTGTGCTGCAAGGCAACGGGATCACCAACACCTGACAAATACTACTGGTGAGATGAATACTTGCGCCGGCACACAGTTAATAACAGAAACAGCGAGTAGCAGAGTGATTATTTTTACATATTGTGAAATTTATACTCAGAGCTCCCTAAAAATTCAATTTCCTTTTTTTATTGTTAAAACAGCATTAATCAGCTACTTTAACAGGTTTTGGTCCCCACCTGCCCCTGAGAAACATGTCTCTTGTGCTGCCAAATACTCCCTAAGTTCGCCAGTTAGTAGCTTACTCCCTTCTGCTGCTTGGTGTAGGGCGGCAATGGGGTTATCAATTTTTTGGCTGAAAACATCTGCCTGCTTCGGGTGAAAAACAACACTGATGAGAGCCGCGAGACTGATCCATAAGTCAGCTGGTTTAAATAAAGCACTGCCTTGAAAACCAAAAAAATGAGCTGTAAGATGCTAATTAGGGCTGAGGGAAACTGCTGAGTTGGGTGATATTGGGTTCATCACTAGAAGAAACCCCTTTCACATAACAATTCTAAAGTGATCTCATCCCTACTTCATATTCTTGACGTTTGGGCAAAAGCCCTCTGCGTAATTGTAATTACAGCCTTTTGCACTGTATCTTGACACAGAAGGGGTCGCCATTACGTCATGTGAGTCCACTAACGTGACCAAGAAAAGGTCAGTGGTTAGGTTTTGGCAACAAAACTACTTGGTTAGGGTTAGGAAAAGATTGTGGTTAGTCACATGAGTTGACTCATGTATCTAACAACTTATGTGACAAAATAACTGAATGTTAACTTAGTTTTACATGGGAAAACATACCGGCCTCCTGGGTTGAAGTTGTGTGCTTGTTATTATGGGGATGCTGAGGACACTACCCAAGCCGCCTATTTTGATGCGCTAGAAGTAAATCCAGGTGGACATTTAATTTCATCCATTGCTAATATCTATTATTGATTAGCGTAACTTAAGGGGCCAAACATATGCCACGTTTAGTGCACGCTTAAATTCATTGTTTTCAATGAGGGAGTATGTAAGGCACGCTGAAACGCCAGAGCAACGGCGTTGCGGCGTGCACACGTTCCCAGGTGCGTATTTTTTAGGGTGCGACAGCTGCGCCCTGAGATAAACAAAGTTCAACTTTTGGAACGCAGCAACGTGCACCACAAGTCATGTGACGAGGAACAACCAATCATAGACAACAGATATCTTTCCTTTTTCTGTAAATATCAGTCTGTAGTAAATATGGAAAAGTTGATAATTTTGGTGCAGGGCTGCCAGAGCCTTACATCTGTCCCACGGACGATATGCCCACACACAATAGGCCTCCACACAAACAGCACCTGAAGCATGATCAGCTCTGCACTCGGTATTACAGGTACATAAGCTACAATCCAGCTCTTGTTGAGGTTGCTTAGCAACTTTAGACACAACCTACCTTCGGCCAGCGCCCAACCTTGCCTTTTCCGGAGGGTTAAAGACGCAGCATGTGTATGGCCCCTAATACATCAATATCAGAACTCATTTTTAGAATAAATCCCATATTTTTAAGTGATAAGTGACACATTTTCACATTTCACATCCATATTTACATACTTATATACCCAAATTGTTGTATACAACTAGCAGTATTTTTTTTTTCTTAAATATCTCTGTAACTATTTGTCAAGGTACCACAATGGGACCCTGCTGGACAGGAGAGTGTACAAGTATGAAGAGGACCTTGTACTGTGGGATCTGAAGCTGGAGCAGACAGGGGAGTACTACTGCAAAACTAGCAGTCCTGCAGGCAGCATCAAGTCCTCTCCAGCCCTTCTCACTGTGATTGGTATGTAGAGTCTTGAGCCTCGTAACATCAGTCGCATAGTTAAGGATCTCACTATCTATTGGATAGTGCTTGAAATCACATTAACCTGCTGGTCTTTTTGAAGATACAAACTAGTGCTCGTAAACTGTTACATACGTCAAAGTTGTGAAAAAAAAACAAAAAAAAAAAACATTTCTATTTGGTCTAAGTTTGTTCTCACTGTCAAGATGATACAAAAGCTCCCTTCTAGTCAGTGATGTAATGTAAACCATAATTCATCATCATCAGACTGGAAAGAAAATAATTTACTATGATGATAGTGGCACACAGGGATTATTGCTCGGGATGGCTGCTATCCCAGTGCATTGACAATGACGTGTGTACTCAAAGTTCTGCACAAATTCAAGTACAACCGCTGACAAAAAGCAAACAACCGCAATTTATTTTAGTGTATAAAGAGCAGCTGCCCCAGAGCTTGAATACACATTTTAAGGGGATGTCAGCGCTAAGCTCCAACTGAGTCATCCACAAGCCATGTCCATGCATAAAGAGGGATTCAAACAAAACCACAGTGTCCTACAGCTGGGCGAGGGAGAAAAGTCAGCTAATAGACTGTCTGTCACTGGAAAAAAACTATTACAGGCAAAGAAAATAGGAAAATAAAAATATCAGGGCTCGCATAACCTGGCTGCGCATGGAGCAGTACGTTTTTATTATGTTGACATTGGTCAAAGCTACGGCTTCCTAGGGATGCTTTATTGTGTGCGATGGCTCAGGACACTGTAAAACCTCAAACCCAATTTCTCCAGAACACCTGGTGTTGAGACGAAATCCACAATTGCAAATAAATCCTGTTTCTTTTCTCTCTCCGAGTCAGACAAGTATGCGTTTCCACATCTGCGTGGGAAGAGCTACACATTGCTTATATCCTTTAGGTGCTTGTTAGCTAAGACACAGATTAACGAACAAGGTATTCATGGAAGAGTGCTAAAGTAATCTATCCCAGGCCACTGACAAATTCCAGCACTCTGAAAGCCATTATGGCAGGACACTCTATATGTGTACAGGACACCTGTGCCTCAGAGCAGAAAAACTTACTCCCACTCTTTCAACAGTGCAGGTTCTTCTCACATTTTACACTACACAGAAGTTTAATTTGATTTACCATAAAATGCGTTAACCACACTTCACACAGGTGACTAGGAGGTACATAATTAATTATCAAAGAAAAACTCAAGGCCCTTATGGTTAAGCTATCAGCAGTAGAGTAATGGTGTTTCAAACACATCACACTCTTCCATGTGTCTGCAATTATAGACTTACTTGGGAGATTGGGAGCTTAACAGGGATACTTGACTATAAGCTCAACCATGATATCATGCACACGGACTATTCTGCCAATGTCTCCGTGAACAAAAAATTCTTTCTTTCCAACTCCCATCTGGATGGTTGGTAAATAAATGTTCTCTTCAACTTCTTGTCTAATTACCCTTTCATGCACATTTCACAGTCCAACTTGGCCACTCGCAGGTACTTTCAAGCCATGCGGACACTGTGTGTGTGTGTATATGCATAAATTATGTGTGTGTTTGTGCATCCACGTCTGCATAAAGGGCAGAAATAGTATCTTTTAAACACTCAGTTGGCAAGTTCCAATTTATTCACTATGCACTTGTCACGATTCAGCTCTAAGGCAGGACAAATTGTGGAGACCTTAAATGACTCTTCAAAGTAGAATACATTTATTCAAAGCTAAATTAGGTCTGAGGTCAGTTCACTGGCAATGTGTGAACGAAGAAAAAGATAACTTAAGTCCCACTAAACTAGGTAGCCCAGAGAGAGACTGACTGCTAAGGCATATATGTAAATAGATGAGCAGTCACACCAACTCAGGTGTCAGCCATCACTCCTAATGAGCTGCTCTCCAGAACCCAGCAACCAATTCAGCAGGAAATGGGTTTTGAGGCCAAGGGCCGTCACAAATAGTCCTGCTCCACTCATGCAGTGTTATACAATTATCCAGTGCTCCACAATTTTATAATAACAATCAAGAGATTTTAGAGACTTTCAAGACGTTAAAGAAAGCAGAACCTCAACAGTTGCGTCTTCAACATGTCAAGTCTTTGTTCATTCTGGCACTGAGAAAAAGTCTTTCATGTTTTATGTATATCAGATGACCAAATTATGTTTTATAATGTGTCGTGTGAATGCTTATTTAACACAATTTACTGTGTGATTCACAGCAAAAGGAAAGCCAGCATGCAACCCCACCCCTGAGACGCACCTCATCAGACTGCCGATAGACTGTGTTCAAGCAGGGACTGACTCAATGCACTACAACGCTGGCCGCTGTCCTCACAACAAATGTGCTGGCTCATTAGACTTTGATATGCGCTGCAGAGACGGAGCTGGGTTCTGCTGTGGGGTCAAAACTATGGAAAGTCGGATCATTGACTGCGGGAGCTACAGCCTCCCTATCAAGGCTGTGTCAGAATGCAGCTGTCAGAAGTGTGTGCAGCCCACTGTGCTGGTTCGTGGCAGAGTGGTCACAGCTGACAATGGTGAGCCTCTGCGTTTTGGGCACATGTACATTGGTAAAGAGAGGGTGGGCACCACTGGATACCAAGGAGGTTTCACATTGCAAATTACTCCTGATACTCAGAGATTAGTGGTAAATTTTGTTGACCCCACTGAGAAGTTTCTTGACACTCCTAAGGTGTTCATCCTTGATAAGAAAGGTGGGTCCATCTACCATGATGTGAAGGTAATGAGGAAGCAGACACCCATTGATATCAATGCTGGAGAGACCAACTCTATTAACCTCGGGGAAATTGAAGGGGAAGACCCCATTGGTCAGTTGGTTATTCCACCCAACTCCTTCCACAAGGACAATGGAGAAGTCTATGAGGGCACTGTGAAAGCAAGCGTCACATTCATTGACCCAAGAAATATCACCACTGCGGCTGCGGCCCCTGGGGATCTCAACTTTGTTGATGATGAGGGCGACATGCTCCCTTGAGGACCTATGGCATGTTCTCTGTAGACTTCAGAGATGAGACCAACAAGGAGATGCTCGGAGCTGGAGCCGTTCAACTCCTCCTCGACACGCAGCATGTCAAAATGCAAGAGCACATTCCCAAAATGAAACTGTGGTCTTTAAATCCAGACACAGGAGTCTGGGAAGAGGAGAGTGGCTTCTCCTACACCACAACAACTACTGGTGGTCATGGGCGAAGCAAACGAGAGGAGCGCACATTCCTCATAGGCAACATGGAGATCAGAGAACGAAGGCTCTTCAATTTAGACGTGCCTGAAAACAGACGCTGCTACGTCAAAGTCCGTGCCTACATGAGTGACAAATTCCTACCTAGTGAACAGTTGGAGGGTGTTGTGATCAGCTTGATAAACCTAGAACCCAAACCTGGTTATTCTTCTAATCCGAGAGCATGGGGGCGTTTTGACAGCGTCCTCACTGGACCCAACGGAGCCTGTTTACCAGCTTTCTGTGATGCCCAAAGGGCCGATGCTTACACAGCTTACGTCACAGCAATGATGGGTGGGGAAGAACTGGAGGCAGCTCCCTCTTCCCCTAAGATGAATCCAAATATCATTGGAGTATCTCAGCCATATCTGGATAAAATAGACTACCAGCGCTCAGATCACGAAGATCCAGCTTTGAAGAAAACAGCCTTCAGAATCAACTTGGCAAAGCCTAACCAAAATAATCTTGATGAGACCAATGGGCCAATATATCCCTATCAGAATTTGATAGGTTGTGAGAACGCCCCTTTTGATGCAAATCATTTCAGATTTTTCAGAGTGGAAAAGGACAAGTATGAATACAATGTTGTTCCCTTTGAGGAGAATGATTTGACAACCTGGACAGGAGATTACCTTTCCTGGTGGCCTAATCCCCAGGAGTTTAGAGCATGCTTCATTAAGGTCAAGATCCATGGACAGAAGGAAGTGATGGTCAGGTCGAGGAATCTGGGAGGAACACACCGGGAAACGAAAGGCAAACTTTATGGCATAAGAGACATTCGCAGCACCCGGGACATGCGAGAGGCCAACACTTCAGCAGCCTGTGTAGAGTTCAAATGTAGCGGCATGTTGTTTGATCAAGCTGAGGTTGACAGATCCATCATATCAGTCCTTCCACAGGGAAACTGTCGCCGGACTGGCACCAACAGCCTCCTGCAAGAGTATCTCATCAAACATCCACCAGTCGCTCACAACAATGAGTCCCATGGATTCACCATGCTAGCCCCTGTTGATCCTTTGGGACACAACTATGGCATCTACACAGTCACAGACCAGAACCCCAGGGTGGCCAAGGAGATCGCTATAGGCCGCTGCTTTGACGGCACCTCAGATGGTTTCTCCAGGGAGATGAAGTCAGACTCTGGGGTGGCGTTGACCTTTAGTTGTCCAGAGAGGAAAATTAACAGAGAAAGCCTTTTCCAGCGTCTGCAGACCAACCCGGGTCAGACTTTGTCTCAGATGGCAAGGGACATGAGGGAGTCGGAGGGTCTGCAGGCGCAAAGATTACCCTCTCAGATTGTGGCTTATCCTTCAGAGCAGCAGGGCAGGACCCAGAGTCGCAGAGTCACCTCTACAACCAGGAGGAGAGTGTCCATGCGCACACAGCAACGCCAATAGATGCTTCAAGGTAGGTAAGTTCAGATAAGATAATGAGATATCATTGAATACATTTACATGCATTAACTATTTCATTTTTTGCCCTTATTCTGAAAAATACAATATTCCTACTAAGCTGTTTACATTGCAAATGAAAATTAATATTGCACTAATAATCCTTTATACATCCAACCATGTGTACAAATTATTGGGCCCTAACATGCGTCAAAATAGAGGAGTGGAAAAGCTGCGGCGGCTTTTCATTTTGCTTCTTTGCATCAAATTGGGATTTTTTTTCAAAGTTTCCTTACTGTGACAGACTTGTTGGACCATCCGAACACAGCCTCCCTCTTTCATTCCTTTGTTATTCGCCCAAATCCAAAAACCTGTTGATAGCCAAGCTTTTCAGAATATTTAAAAGTAAAATGTGTTTCTTCTTCTGACCAGAAATGTGGGCTTTTCTTCTGGGCGTACACCAGCCTTGCAAACTGTTGCCGAGTTGGTTTATGTACAAATTATCCATGCTAATGCACAGAAATGACCGGTCAAAAGCCCAAATGAGATGCATTTTCCAAATGTGCTGTATACATATTAAAAGATATTCCACATATTGATCAGAAAATGCTAAATTCTTTCAAAACATGTAATTAAAATATGCTGTTTACACCATCCGGATCAAATTCAGAACACTGTCATATCCGCAGAAATAGTGGAATATTAGCATTCATGTTAGTGACAGTAATATCACACTAATTTATATGTTCTTTCTTTTTCACTTGTAGGTCTTTTGTCAAGACTGATATGATGTCACCAAGATGAGAAAGTTAAAGTCGGCCGTCTGCTGATGGGTATGAACTCGCTCCTGAATATGGAAACCACGAAACTGAGGCAGACAGCAATTCAGCAAAATCAAAGAGACTTATAGAGATAATCATTAGACTTATACTTACTTGAAGGCTTTGGTATGTCAATTATTAATTCCTTTCCCTCCTAAAAGACATGAATCATTTGATTATATGTAACGCAGTGACTGGCATTTGCTTTATTAGTTTTGGTTACTTTTATATATGAAAAGACTAAATTGACGTTTGAGAACGTAACTTTTATAGTTCCAATTTGTGGCATTCCACTTTCCCCATGGTGGGTATTTTTCTTTTGCTGACATCTCTCAATGCTTGAGTTGAAACCAAACCTCCAGAAACCGTAAATACTACGCCAGGCCCCAAACACTTCATAATTGGCCATTGCTTTCCACCGAACTTCTCCTCACGATCAGAAAGAAACCAGCTTGAGGTCCTTGTCGTCTGCAGCAGACACTGAGCCCTTTTTCTACAAGCTGGGAAACTCTCTCCACCAAGAGGAGGCTCGCTCGAAAGAGACGCATGCAGCAGGGTGAGGCATGCCACCCGGGGAACAGAGGATGTTTTCAGTCATGCTTCTTAATGTTTTTCATTTGCATGCCACATTGCCAACTGTGACTCAGCCAAACGTCCTTTCACACCTACTTAGAATGTGCAAGACCAAGGCCTCCGCCAAGACAAGCATGGATCCCACTAGTGGCAGGCGGTCTGAAATGTGGATAGTTGATTGAGAGGTATAACATAATTTCCTTTTGTCCTCTGCACATTCCAAATTAGTACCACCAGAGAAAATGTTACTCAAATATATATTTCCAAATATCTCACTTTCACAGAAACAGTTACAGAGACTCTTTCAGGGTGTGTGTGCTTGTGAGCTGCCGTTGTATCTTGAAGTGCAATAACTATATAATTTAACTTAAGAATGATCAGCATGTAACAAACTATTACAGTACGTAAAAAGTGCTGCTGGTGACTAAAGCAACAACTCCTTCAGTACGTGTGGCAGATAGTGCGGTTGAGGTGTACAAGATCTTGCACAGGACTCATTTGAAGCAAATAATTTAACTGCTATGTAATCGCTCTTCAACTCTCTGAGCTGCGTAGAATCTATTAACCTTTTCATACTTTGCTGCATGACTCAGTTCATTTTACAATTTGTACACCACAGTAATCTTTTCAATTTCAGAGTGCAATCTTGTAAGAGGGAGTTAAAACTCTCAGCGGAGCCTTTTCTTCATTAACAAAACCCACTGTATGATTCTTACACATGAGACTGATAATTAAAAAGTAACACACTTGTCAATTTACTGGCCATGTTTTTATAAATCTTGTCTTTGTGACAATATAAGTACCTTTAAATTACACATCTTGATACTGTAGATACTGAGACAGAATATTAGACT
Source organism: Epinephelus cyanopodus (assembly GCA_026686955.1). NCBI lineage: Eukaryota > Metazoa > Chordata > Actinopteri > Perciformes > Serranidae > Epinephelus > Epinephelus cyanopodus. The sequence goes on from CM048920.1 coordinate 11,445,658, forward strand.
TAGAAAACATATATTAGGTTATTTTAATCGAGGTCGGTGATGGGGAGAAACCTCCCTCTGCGATAAAGGCACCAAACTTGTTTATCTGCAAAACGGGCACTTGCAGACCCATGGGAAAAGCTCTCCAAGCTGAACTAATCCAAAACCATATCAGGGGGGACCGTGGTCCGTGGAGAAACCAGGAGAGCGTGACAAGTAAATATAAGCCTGCTGTTAATTAGAAAAATAAATTACAGAATCTCCTGGGAACTGTTTAAACAGTTTGCCCCTGACTTTCACAAACAGCAAACAGTTAATTTCCACCTACGCAGGATGAAGTTAAGTTATCAACACTACACAGAACCCAAGAGGATTATGGTCACATATTTACAACATATTTACAGCCCACTGTACAGGTAACTTCATTTAAGCTTAATGACATTTTTAATTCTAATGTACAACAGATTTATTGTTTAATGTGTGCTAAAAGGTGCTAATGTAAAGTTGTATGTATAAATGCAAACTATATATTGTAACCTTACACTTGTGCTTAGCCCCACATCGAAAAACGATCTCTCCCCATTATGTATATGAGCAGCACACTCCAGAAAAACACTCAAAGACAGAGCAGTATCGGGCAACAACACGTGGTACCTTTGCCATTATCACTGACCTCTCTAATCACAGGCCTGTGGGCCGTCTGCAACTCCACGGTTCAGATCTCCAGATGAAAACAAACATCTCCCTGCAGCAGATGTAGCATCCACCCTGTGAAAAAAAAGAGATGATGATTGAATCCAGGTGTGGGAAGAGATAAGTCCTGTAAAAATGCAATGGTTGTGTGAGGTCAGCTGAGGAGGCCCAACAGCTGTAGAGCAACTGGAGGAAATGTTAGACCAAAGACATCAAGAGAAATAAGAGCGAGATTATCTCGTGATGGATTTAATCATTTTTGGGGAACTGTTTGGTGAAGGGAAAAAAGGGAAGGGAAAATATTAGTGGTCTTTGGCCCCACAGTCCATCACTTACAGAATCTCAGGCTCCGAAAGTGGTTGCACATGGAAGAATGCGGGTTTTTTTGAGGAGAATGCTTTGACAGAAGAATTGGCTTATTCATGAGCAGAAGTTATCAGGGGAGTTTGAAAGACAAGGTAACAATAATAGTAAACCATTATGTAAGGCTTTGCATGGGAAAGTAAGCCGGGCTCTCCAAACAATTATTTTGTCTTGTGGGCAACTTCAAAGCAGATTAAAGAAGCTTTGCAATGTTTGGTTTAATGACTTCAGAAAAGTTTCCAAAGTATTTAGAATCAAATAAAGTGAGTTTAAGCTTGAATCCAACAGATAAAACTCACTGCATGGAGAGGAAATCTCACTAAACTGGCAGAAGTAGCAACCACTCCATTTTACAGGAATGCAATGTTAATATCATGTATATGGGTTAAAGGGTTACTTTTGTTTTACACCTTGAGGAAAATCAGCTTTGTCTTTCTTAAAGAGAGTTCACTAGCCATATCCCTCTCATTTCTGTGCATTTAATGAGGCTACAGCCAACAGCCTGTTAGCTTCGCTTAGCATAAAGACTGGAAACAGGGGAGCGGGTAGCCATGCTAGCTGTAGCATGACGAGGCCACGACTCGTCTTTTTTAAACTTCGGTGTTTACACAGATAAAACAAACAAGATTCAGCATGCTCATTAAAGGCGCTGGTTTGTAAATTTTCTTATATTCGGACAAAGCCGAGCTAGCTCAGTAGCCGTTCTTATGCTAAGCTAAACTAACCAGCTGTTGCCTGGGGCTTTATATTTACCGTAAAGACATGAGAGTGGTGTCAATTTTCTCGTCTCATGAAAAGAAGGTAAACAAGTTGATGTACCAAAAAAATGAACAATTCCTTTAATGAATACAATGTACTTACCAGTACTGAAATCTTGCATGCTTTACAATAGAGCGCTGCCGGGATGGCGAAGTTAGCGTCGCCCTTGTTACCTTGTCAAAAAGCAAATAGGATTTTTCCATTGAAGTTTGGGATTATCGCAAAAAATAAGTTCTGTGGCAAACAAAAGTTTATGATACTTAAATGTTTTGTTTAGCGAGAAATTAACACCACTTTTATAATCTATGGAGCGTAAATGCAATTGACAAAAGTAAAAACGACTTAGAATATGGTTGCATGACTTCAAGTTTACCACAAAACATTAAAGTCTCTTGTGTGAACAACAGACCTTTTTTTCAGGCATCTAACAGAAAAAGAGACAAAGAAACCAGGAGTGCTAAAACTCATTTCCAGGTTTTAGACTCATTCCTTCTGCACTCTATTGGACTTTTTACTCCTTTAGACTCGCTAAACTTGGGTTGCGTTTGTGAACATTAAAATTTAAAAAAAAAAGTCTGCAAAGTATTTCACCATATGTCACCTCTCTGTCACAGAATCTCAGTGGGTACATGTAACGCTCACCAGCCCTATTTAATTTTAGGGCAGAAAAGACTCTCAATCCACCAGAAACCACCGACAATTCATCAAGCATGAACAGATTAATCCATTTCTCCTCTGTACAGTCCAGATGGTCTCAAGGAGATCATAATTTATTCAGAAGGTCATCCTTGAGACCTTTCCACCACTTTCTGGAGTTTGCGAAGAGAGTTGTATATTTGCCACTGTGCTCCAGGAAGCCTCCCCGAGCTCCAGTAAAAGAATTACATCAACGATCTCCTGATAATACTCTGTAAGCGCTTAACTATTGCATGGTGATGCCGAGCCCGTTTCTCTCTGAGTTTTTATGTGTAAATTGTGTATTGTATGAAATCTACTATTATTGTACGAACAAGAAACTGTAAATAAATAATTTTGTGTAAACTTTTGATTTATACTTTGAGTTGTGTTTCATGTATTAAAAAAGTCATACAAGTTTAACAACTTCACGTTTCTGAAGACAGGAAAAAGTGGTCTTTTTCGGTGTTGCTAACATACAATAATTTAATTTGTGATTTAAATAATACAGATAAAATGTTCAGCTTTGCATAAGACACAACAATAAATACAGTTTACAGTAAACAAAACAACAGCAGCTTACAGTACAAGTGATAGGTGGTTAAAATAAGCATGACTAAAGTAACAGTGTTTGCAGACATCTGTGATCAGATACATAATTCTCAAAACAAATACGCCATAAAATGAATTAAAATTACCCGAGTATATGAAATAAATTTAAGGAAATGTATAGCAACAGGCTGACATGGATGCTGGTTTTCTCAATGAGAGTCGGGGGATGTAATAAAAAGATATAAAAATACAAGAAACCACTCCTGACCTGAGCAGAATCTCAATGTTTACTTTTACTTTTCTACTGATAGAAAATAGCTATATCTTCTCCACAGTGTGCGCCCGTTATCCTCCAGGGGATGAGTTATAATGCACACAGAAAATCTATAGTGCACACCACACATACCTCATGTGGCCAGTGGAATTATTATTGTAATAAAGTTGTACAGCGGGGAGCACAGCAGGGAGGAAAATGAGAGTGTTGAGCCGCACTGTCACCAACACCTCCGTGACTGGTCTCTGCACCTCTGCCAGAAAACGGAGCTGACAGAAAATATAGTGAGTGACTGGTCTCACCACTAAGGAATAAAGAAAACACACTCGCATCAGTGCGCACACACAGCCACACGTAAAAGCTAGAAAAACACATTTTTCTTGAGTCAGTGGTGCATTTCAGGTCGTGAACCTTCCACCGGCGCCTTACTAACCATTCCTTTTGAATCCCATTGCGTCAGCAACAGACAAACCTGTGTGTGCACGGGCCAGGAACGCAGAGAAATGCTGATGGAGACGACTTAGCGCTGGGACCGCCACCAATCGTAATTGCAGTGCCCTTCATGTGTGTTCTGCTTGTTGGAACTCTAATTGGGTTACAAAAACTGTTCAGAAACACAGATTCTGAAAGGGAGTTTCTGTTGCGTGACATCACTGGAATAAGTGTCTAAATTTATCCAGAGACCACAACTCTGCTTGTGTGCGAGTTTAAGAGTTTGAGGCTTCAGGTAACACTTACTGAAGACAAGGAAGAGAATTATTGGTTTTAATGACCATGAGACTGTCAAGTTTGCTTAAATATTAGCTGCTGAAAGAAACTGTCATGGCACATCCACTATTACATGATTCTACAACTTCTTCTACTGACAATCACTGGACGCTTTATACCCATAAAGGTGAGCTGTATTACTTACGTCAGTCAGGAACTCAAAATTACAAACATACCGCAACTGATAAGAATCTGTCACTCATCTGTACTATTCATTCTGCACATTGTCCACATGAGCTGCATTCACAAATTACTACATTAGCACTGCATTTTTCATACATCAGAGTGACTCCTTTTACCTACTGCATGACAAAAAATAAAGACGTCATTTCTGGCTACATGTGAATTCATCCCCTGATTGCAATTGTTTTTTGCAAATGATCATTTTGTATTTTAATGAGGACACAGTTGGGAGCATTTTCTGTATGACAACACAGAATTACCTGCTTGCTAGTGCATACAAGTGAGACAAGACTGGCAATAGATGGATAAGAAGCGAGCTTGAGAATTGAGATGAATTTTCAGATCGAGGCTCCCACACATTTCTATCAATTAATTTCAAATAACTTTCAACAACTTTCCCACAATATTTTACTCAATTTCCATGACTTTGACATCAGGAACTAGCTGCATCTGCAAACAGACAGCACTGGCACATGAGTACTTTGCAAAGCATCAAGGCTGTGCTGCTTTTTGGGGGATAGAAAGCCAAAGATCAGACAAATGTCAGTGCAATTTGGCGTGATGGATTATAATTTTGACATGTTTGTGTGCATTTATTTCTTGTTAAACAACATTTACTTCATGGATATGCCTAATAATTGTTTTGAGCCTTTGCAGAACCTGAGCGTCTGTGATACCTTATTAAATTATGGTTGATTGCAATCATGTCCCTTTAGTCTATCCCCATCCAAGTAGATCAATGAGCCAACACACTGGCCGGATATTGATTTTTCAGACAGCTATTCACGTATTAATGTCCGGATCACAGCAGCTGGTGATTCAGTCAGACTGAATCACCACGTTAGGTTAAGTGTCTTCTGTAAATAAGCAACCTGTTAATAGCCAGCAGTTTGATCTATGAGCTGAGATTTAGTTGAAGTCTGATGCTGCTGTGCTGCATGATTGTACTGCAGCAGCCTCAAGCTAATGTTAGCTATCCATCAGTAGTAACTGTCAACAGCATCATTTAGCATTTTACCACACTGTCAGTGAATACTCACATGTCTAACACGCCTCATATTTTATTGTGAGAGTCTCGGTTAACCCACTACACAACAGCTTTTCATAATTTTCTTGTTTCTCTTCTTATGTGACAACGCGTTTTTTCTCCCAAAACGGGGCGTAATCTTGGCGATTGCACAAAGCTGGTCTGGTCTATGTGTACCACATGATACCAGTGACGTTTTTTTTGCATCGTTTTCCGATATTTAACAAGCATTAAACAATAGCCAAAACAGTTTTTCTCATTTCAATACTTTTCCAGGAATTTCATGACCGTGAGAACCCTATCAGATCCACTTTGGCAGTTTGCAGGTTTCAACATAAGATGTAATGGCTAGTGCAAGTTTGACTGCTCAAGTGGGAAGACAAAAACACAACAAGAATATATTTCAATCTATGACATGTTCATCAGAAACAATGACCTTCCTCAAGAATCCCTATAAATCTAGAAAATTATCAGTATAGGAAAATCATTTCAATCTGCCATTGATTAAATATGCTGGTTCGTTCTACTATCTGCTGTGAAAATTTCAATTTTGTGTTTCCATGTGTTTGCTACTGTCTGGTGCGTTATCTCTACCTGGAATGCCAACAAGAAAAACTCTGAAACAATCTCATGATGTCATGTCCTCTTCAGACAATCCTCTCGATATCGTCCTGAGTTGACGGCAATCAAAGTAGAAACGGTCTGTGAAAATGACAGATAAGGCTTAGGAATGTTTCAGATGGCTTGGGTTTGTGGAACAAGTCTTAAAAATAGACCTCAACAACAGCTTCACGAAGGGCTGGAGGACGAGGCGGTCGTGCTAAGGTTGCTCAACTCTTCTGATCCGCAGGAAAAGGCTCCAAGGAGAGACGACTGGCATGTTTCACGTACACGTTGCCATCCTCCAGCTTCACTTCATACACTTGTTGCTGTGAAAATCAAAACAAAAGGATACAAAGATGTAAGAACAAGGAGAAACACACCATTATGAGCAACTGTGGAAGCACTGTGAATTCACCCTAATGTGCCAAAATCAGCTTACAGTGTATTTAATGTCACTTTACACAAGTTACAAATGTAGAAAAACCTCCTGTGAAAACATGAGAATGTCTGTTTTTGTATTTCTTCCACTGCCTGATAGTTGACATCACGGTGATGTACGAGAGAAACAACAGTTTATAGAAATGATTAATGGAAAAGAGGACGAGATGTTTATGGAAAGTGAAGCTCTTGTTTTGGACAGTCCGTTGCATGTAAACAGAACAGGGGAGGAAAACATGTTTGACAGAACAAAAGGGAAACATAATCTCAACTCTGACTCATGAGCTTTGATTTCTCATGCCGTGTCAATCAGTGGAACTTCCTACATCTAATAAAAGTGGATGATTTGTCTTCGCATTGCTGCAAATGTTCCTGTCATCTTCCAGGTGCGGTCAACAAGTGCAGCTGGGGATGCGATGAAGTTTGCATATGATGTCTCTGGAAGTTTAAGCATATCTACGTACTCAGTGATGATATACTGAGCATCTTTTGAGACCTTATTAATGTTCACTACTATATATTACATTTTATTTTTGCATTTGTATCCTGAGACACACATTAAGCTGAAAAAACACAGTAAAGACATATTACATCACTGACCTGTAAGGAGGTCCCTGACTTCCCAGTCCTGAGGTCAAAGTTGTAGTCGTGCCAGGGACAGAAGACCTGCAGGACTCCATCGGCCTCCTCGATGTCCCCCTCACACAGAGGACCGCCTGGGAAACACAGGAAGCTGTTAATCACAGCGTCTTCCTCTCAAAACATATGACTTACGCTGTCTTCCCTCTAGGAAAATGTGATTTTGAGGCTTGCATAACACGGTGTGAAAGTGATAAGCTGTCTGACAGCAGGGGGCTGTCACATAGACCTGTCAGTAGGCTACCAGCTGAGGGATACATAAACCAGATCCTGATCCTCTGCAGGGGGATGGTTAAAATCTGACCCACAGATGTGTGTTTACATTACATCCTCCATATTACGGTGAATACACTTGTTTTACGCAATAAAATGTGATGCATTGCGCATTGATCTGCTGTTAGAGATAGCTAAATGGTTAATAAAAGCGACTTCTAGATAGAGGTTTTACCGGAGTGCGCACAGCGAGCATCCATGGCAAAAAACTCCCCCTTCACGTAGAAGAGGCAGACATCAGAGTCGTAGCCGAGGGAGGAGTACATGAGGCGGCAGCGCTTCTTGGAGAGCCCCGCTGCCGGGCCTATGAGCCTCCATGAAGCGCCTTCCGTGTTTCCCTCCTCGTCTCCGGAGCCAGAAGCCATAAAGGACGGCGAAGCGAGCTGCTTTTCTAATTTGCGCTACTACAGGGCTGCTTTTTTCCGCCGGTGCAAATGCATCTGGCAGCTCGCTCGGTGAAAATATTCCATATTAACCACCCGGGCCGAGAGGTCGACGGTCAGCCGTGCGGACCGAGCTGCCTCCATCCGGGCTGCAGACTGCCAACGAGCCGTGACACCGTCACACCGAAGCACGCTGCGCGCTCCGGCTGCTGCTGCTCCTCGTTTCAGCTACATGCATGAGAATTAATAAAAAATGAGCCACACAGATATTCAATACAAACCCACAGATTTATTATGCCACTGATGAATCGGTTTGAAATATACAGCCGTCTCTAAAAATAAACCAAAGTTGAAGCAGCAGCCAAAACAAGCTTGCAGAAATGGGCCTTACTGTGGAAGCTGCTGCTCATCAGAAATAATGTTTCCTTAAGAACAAAACAAGACAAACCTTTTCTGTTCTTTGATTAGTCTCAGTCTGTGACACTGTTTTATGTTCAAACAATGCAAGACTTTTTTTGGTGGCCCTGCTGAGTTTAATGAAGAGCACTTAAATACACAGAATACTGGATGTGTTCCCAAACAGTGTGGTGACTGTGGAACATTACTTTTTATGTACTGTGCAAATAGCTCAAACCCATTTCTTAATTATCAGCTACAAAGCCTGTTATTGTTCTTTCATGGCCGACTCCGCACTGTACGCTGCTCCAGACAGGTATTTGGCTGATTCCTTAGGTTGGGTTTTCCACATTGCAGTTTCTTAGCATTACCACAAATTGTTTGTGGACTCTGTGTTTCTGCCAGTGTTTGAGTTGTCGAGCCTGCGTGTCAGCTGTGTGATTTAGCGAGTGGCCCACTGCAGCCACTTTATCAAATCCAAGATGATCGGACAGATAAAACTTAACCTTAGAGAGATAAATCTTAAAACGCCATCTCCAACTCCTGTCAGTCAGTTTAACCTCTGTGAGACCTTCCCTGAAGACGTCAGCCATCAGTCTAAGATCAAAGAAGATTAATGACTCACAATTACCAACACTGTATAAAACTGACCTTTGCGATAGCATCGGAGTCGAGACTTTTGCCACCTACAAATCTGCCCAGTTGGCAAATTGCAAAAAAACAAAAACACATAAATGACGATCTGTATTTCCTCAACTTTTATTCACATTGTCTCCTTCACTTTATTGTGCCAGTAATCATGCTGCTGGCAGTTGAGCCCAGAAGTAATGTGAGTTACTGTCTAGACTGGAGGTGATGCATAACAGAGGCCACTTGTTCTGATTCCTGACTTTGAGAAACTGACTCATGTAAGGCTGCAGCGTGAGCACAGAGGAGAGCCGCGAAAACGTGTCATGGGCAGGGAGGAAGAATGTGTACTGGGTCTTGTCAGGAGTTGGATCCTTGAGAAAGTAAATGTGAAGTTAAATCACTGAAGAATACGATGAGCCAGGGTAAAGAAACCTGAGGTGAGTGACGGAATTCTCAAATATGTTGTGTGCTCGGCCAACGGTCTCAGCAGATTGAGAGGATATCGTCATTATAAGCCATTCTACATTCGCCTTCATGGGCGACATTTAAAACCTTGATATGTAGATGTATTAGGTTGGATTGAAGCTTAAACATTACACACCAGCATGTCATGTAGTATCGTGTTTAACTTTGTGTTGTTTTTGCAGAGATTTCCCATTGTCAGCATCACAGCTTTGTCCAACTTTGGTTCTGGCTTTTCCATTTCTCAGCATCATTTTGTACAACCAGGGGCGGAGCCAGATGTTGGATACAGCATCTATATGCACTATTTTTCAAGTCATTTGAGACATCAGAATGCCTACATATCTCCGCGTCACTGTAAGAGCCACATATGCATATATTTATATTTGGTAAAACTGTCTGTTGATATGACACATCATTACGGATTACAGGCACAAGTTATTTACGCCAGGTATGGTGCCACATGGCAGTTTAGTGCACATGACAAAAGGAGACTGTGAACAACGTCATGTGTAAAAGACAACATGAAGTTTGTGTTGTTTAGGATCGTAACACATTTTTGACCATGTTATGCAGAGTTGAAGTGCAGTAGTGGGTAATACGGTGAGAATATATAGAAATAGGACAATGAGTCGGTAGTGGACCGTACGTGATGTAATTTTGGAAGGACTTACCCTGCCGTTTTGTTTTCTTTTTTGAATTCTCAATAAACCTTGTTCAACTTTTACCCTGCCTCATGTAAGTACTGTGGGTCTTCAGAAAAGGAACAGAAACACGAGTCAAAACCGAGACACTTCACAAACTTAGGGTGCTTTCACACCTGCCCCGTTTGGTTTGGTTCAATTGAACTCAAGTTCGTTTGCCCCCCAAGTGCGGTTAGTTTGGGCAGGTGTGAACACAGCAATCACACTGAGATGTGCACCACAACAACCAGACCAAGACCTTCCTGAAGAGGTGATTTCGGTCATATTTATTCACAAGGATTCAAATACCAGTCCTGCTGGTGGGTTTGTCTTGTACCAGTGGTGGACTTGGTTTGTAGGGGCATGTTGTGTAGGCTTCAAATGTCCCTAATGTTTATCTGACAAATCTGCTACAGTTGAATCTGTACTCGTACTCATCGTCCTCGGCTTATCCGGGTCGCGGGGGCAGCAGCCTCAGCAAAGAAGCCCAGACAGTCCTCTCCACAGCCACTTCCGTCAGCTCTTCCGAGGGAACCCCGAGGCGATCCCAGGCCAGCCGGGCGATGTAATTCCTCCAGCGTGTCCTGGGGCGGCCCCGAGGTCTCCTCCCGGTTGGACAGGCTGCTCGAATTACAAACCAAGGATCCAGAACAATTCCAAGTGAATGTGGTCTTCAGTACTCTGAACTGAATATTAGATCAACAGAAGAACATTTACTCAATTAGTCTATATTAGATTTCTTTAGGTAACAGGTTATATGTAAGATAAACAACAGGGGCATATATTTTTATCTGAATGACACAAAGTTGAAGGTATTTTTAAAACCTAAAAGATTCAGGGCTTTTGAGAAAACACTCTGGGCTGGAGCCCCAGAGGCCACCCTCTGCTCCGCCTCTGTAAAACTGACATATGTTGGTTATTTTGTGCTAAGCCATTACTACCATTTTCAGGGACGTCCCTGCTCAGTCCAGCAAGACAATGCCGAGCCACATTCTCCACGCGTGACAACAGCAAGCTTCGTAGGAAAAGAGTGCTGGTACTAGACCTGTCGCCTATTGAAAATGTGACACACATTATAAAATGCAAAATACAACAACAGCTGTTAAGCAGTTACAGTCGTATATCAGGACTTCAACAATTAGTGTCCTCAGTCCCCAAGCGCTTACTGAGTGTTGTTAAAAGATGATGTAACACAGTGGTAAACATGCCCCTGTCCCACCTTTTTGGAACATGTTGTAACCATTAAATTGAGAATGAGTGCATGTTTATAAAATAAATAAATACATTTTATGAGTTTGAACATTAAATATCTTGTATTTGGACTGTATTCAATTAAATACAGGTCAAAAAGGATTTGCAAATCATTGCATTCTGTTTTTATTTATTTTTACACAGTGTCCTAACTTTGTTGGAATTGGGTTGTATTCAAAACCAAAATAAATAACAGCAGTGCATCATTTTTATTCATATTTCACATGTAGTTAGAAAATAGCGTTGCTCAGACAAGTAGAGGTCCAAATTAGCTTTATTAAGATTAAATAATCCTCCGCTGTCCATTAATTTCAGGTAGTGTTTAACAGTGTATCATTATAGCATTTCTGTGGAAATACCCAGAATAAATCCCAAATAAGCAGCGGTAATAAAACACAGCTGGGAATATTTTGGCGTGCTGATCAGCACAGGTAGGCTTGAATCATGCAGTCTCCTCTCATACAGCAGGGTTTGATTGGAAAATCACCAAAGGTGTTTATTTTCAACAATCCAGCCAAGTATTACTAATTAGAGGGTGGAGTCCTGAGGTTATGAAATGGGTCCTAGAGGATTTCAGCCAAAAGAGCTGTACAGTGAAGTGGGCAGTCTGCGGCTTTGAGGTGGCACTGACAAACTGACAGTCATTACCAACAGCTCTGCTTTGGCATGCTGGAAGGTGAGAAAACTGCAAGGCGCACGCTGTGAATCAAATTAAATGAGCTCCAAATGATTTGAGTTTTGAGAGAGAGAGAGAGAAAAAAATGCAATTACAGACATCAAAATGATGTATTGTGGAAAATCTGACTCAGCAGGCTGGATGGGATTGGTAAACAAAGGTGCAGACAGCGAGAGACAGGCCAAAATAAGGATAGCACTGTCCATAAATTTCTTTGACTTCTCATTGCAGTATTCAGACCACTGGACAGTGTAACTTTTTGCAGGAGGCAAAATTTGGTGTGGAGAAAGTCTGGCCCAGATGAGATATTAGACGGTGAGTGGAGCCCAAACTCATCTATCATTAGCTTCGTCTTGTCCACATCCCAGCAACCACCCTCCAATGTCTCCTAACTCTTCTGCCAGGGATTGATGGAAGACAAACTCTCCTGCCAACCTGTTTTTTTATTAGCTAAGTAAATGCATCTGCCAAGCTTAAAACACAGCTACCTGCTTACTTTGCTCCTTGTTCCAAAATATCTTGTCATTCAAGTTCTTCTTGTTTCATGTACCGATAGGAGGACGGCGTGATTTAAAGCTCCCACAAGGAGCACATACAAGGATAGCACCATTGTTTGCTTGGTACTTGATGTCCTCTGTAACTGTGGAACGTGAACAGTCATAATGTCACTTCAAATGCAAATCCAGACTCAACTTTGATGTTTAGTGGACAGGAAACCGAACCCACAACTGACTCCTGGATCCAGTCCCAATGTCTGCCCTCACAGACCTGCATTACCAATAAGCCCCAGGGCTCCCACTGTGAAAACGATAAGTGGTTGAGGGCCTTTAATAAACATCTGAGCACTTTATGCATACTTTATATAAGTCTGCAATGTTGCTGACTTGGCTTGAGGTAATTACCCCATTAATTCATAGCATTATAATGTTAAAAAATGGAGGTCCAAAATGATCAAGAGCAAGATGACATATAGCACTGTTGCTTTGCATTCATCTGTGCTGATCAAACAACAGCACGAATAACTGATTTTGCCATTTTGCGGGGGTTCTGACGCTCAAAAAATTTAGCCACTGATTTACAGATGTCTTTCGTCATCCAGGTCTATGGGAAAACGGTTTTCTGGGCCCCATAGCATCATGTGACGGATGTAATTATGCTGTTTAGCCACTATGAAGAATGACTTAAGACAGACGCACTCCCTGGGGGTCTGTTCTGAACACACAACGTGATTTTGCCAAGTAGGACATGCCCCTGAATCAACATCCCACATCATGTTCCTGGACCAACATCATAAGTGTGCTGCTTGTGTTTCTTTAAAAATTCCTTTGTGCCTCTTCAGCGCTAAGCTAGTTTTCCAAACTGAAGTTTATACAGTTGAAAAAAAATCAGTAACATTGAGCAAAAACCTTGTAAGCGTCTGTAGGGTTCATGAGTTAGCTTGCCAAGTAGGTTGGCTAAGCTAACAAGTAAGCTTGCCAATAGGCTAGAATATTGTTCACTGACAAAGAGTAAGGATAATATAATTTTTCAGTTACAAATACCTGCGATTAACACATTTTCCCTCCTTTTTATAGCCTAATAAAAACATTTATTTTAGTCAAATAAACAGTTTTTAAAAAGTTATTAAAAGGAGGGAAAGTGTGTCCTTTGCAGGTCTTTGCAACTGCAAAAAATGACATTACTTACCCTTAATGTTAATGAACAATATTTTAGCCTACTTGCAAGCTTACTTGTTAGCATAGCCTATCGAGTTAGCAAGCTAACCTGCTAATATTCTAGTCTATTGGCAAGTTTACTTGTTAGTATGGCCAACCTACTGAGCAAGCTAATTCACTAACCCTGCAGTAGCTTATGAGATTTTTGTTCAGTGTTGCCAAGGATTTTGTTCAGTGCGGAAAACTACTTAGCTCCGAAGACACACACAGCAATTTTTAAAGAAGCACAGAACAGCACACTGATGATGTTGGCAGGTCGTGATTGGTTGATTGCAACATTGGTCCAGGAATGCAATGTAGGATGATGATCCAGGAGCATGTCCTACTTGACTAAATCACATCATGCTGTTCTGCATGCAGTTATTTCCTGAAGTCTCTCCTGGTTGCCTGGCAAAATCACAGTAACAAGAAGATTCCAGGAACTTACTTCACCTGGCCAAGAAATAGTCTGGCACATAACACCGCAATCTGTCACTTTTATACTTTGGTTTTTGAACCAAATTTTGATAAAACATTTGGGATATACAGTAACGTGTTAATTAGTGAGCTTTAGGAGCTGGTAGGCGGACCTTCAAACAAAGCAAGGCTAGTGGTTTCCAGCGCTTGTGCTAAACTCTTAGCAAGAACTAAGTGTATGTCTCCAACTATTCCTTTAACCAAAGTTTGAAAAGTTTAAGTGCTTTGGGCTTAGTTTGACATTAGGACTGGACCTCCTGTATTGCAGCAGGACTCCTGCCCCCCACAAAAATAATATCAGATCCTAAGAGAGAGAACACTGATCAGGGTCAGCCACAGTGCATACCAAGTCTTAAGTCCACGGGGTGAACAATACAATAAACACACCAAATAAGAAAACAGCCTCAACTCTCTTTTGAGGGAAGCCACACAAATCCTGAAATAAGTGCGGTGGGATATTGGATCATTTGTCAAGAAGGAAATCCTCCAGTTCTGTGAGGAATGGGACGGAGGCAACTCCACACTTTCTGCTCCCGATCTCATAAAAGATTCAATGATGTTTAAATCTGGTTACTGGGGAGGCCATTGAAGGATCTTGTTCTTAATAGTGTTCATGAGACCACTCTTTGATTTGTTTAGCAGTGTTTATGGGCGCATCAGGATCTTGGAAAACAGGATCGTGGTTCGGGAACAGTGTTTGCACCACCTGGACCTGTAAAATAGTCTCATTCTTTGGCTGTTATGTGACCATGCAGGGCAATAATCAAGATCTAATGACATGAGATGGCTGCTCACACCATTACAGAGCCACGGTATTAAACTTCTGGCAGCAGTCAGTGCAGACCGAAGGCATCCTTTGGCTTTTTCCAAACATAAAGCTGCCTGAGCGAAGGAAAAAGGGTGAATGGTGAAATGACTCATCAGCCCAAAATTTTGGTCTCAATTACGGAAACTTGCAGAAAACAGGACGAGCAGACCTCTTGCTGCTAATTGGCAATCAACTTAATATGTGACATCTGTGCAGCCTGACTTATTATTGTGATTTAGCGACTTCAAGGTCGGCCATTCTTCATGTGTTGTGGTTATTTTTCCTACCTCTATCATTCAGGATTATTTGTGTGGGGCAAGATTCAAACAGAAATGAAGAACATTGACTTTGAAATGTTGATTAATGGCCTTGTTTGCTTCTCTTGAAATTGGACTTCAATCACATCGCTGTGATAAATGACGTTGGAATCTAACACAGACACTTCCTGCTCTTTACTCCCGCCACATTTTCACAGTCTAGTTTCAAAGTACGTCAACATACATCTCTCCACAAACTTACTCTGACATCCTTAATGTTCCTTAACAATGTTATTCTTCATTTATAAAGGTTAGCGCTGACTTTTAGATACAGCATGCTGTTTTCCTGAAGAGGTAATCTGACAGGGTAAATGTGACCCGAAGTGATGTTGTACAGCATAATTTCCTTACATGTAATACGAAGTAACATTCTGACAATGTCGGGGGACGGAGAGCAAGATTCAGATCAATTTTCCAAATGGCATCGCCTGTAAAAGTGGACCTCGTTTGACCTGCAAGCATCTTAAACCTTACAATGTTTTTCTCGGACCAATTTGTTGAGGGAAAGACATCATTTAATTGTACCCACGAGACTGCAAGGGCATGACATCGAGCCGCTGAGTCACTCCCTGCAGAGTCTGCCCCCACCTCTCCACCTCCACTGCATACATGTCTGCAGGAGAGATCAGTCTATGCTACATTCCTTCCTTCATGTCCTCAGTCCTGATTATATCCAGACACAATACGCCTTGTTCTTCAAGGTTCCCAGCTAAGCAGACGGACTGTTAGTGGAGGCAGCGTCTGAATAGTGAGCAGGAGGCAGGAGTTCACCATCTGAAAATGCACACATGTAGTTATCATGACGTGCCTCTGTGATGATGGTTTTACGGTGTGCCATATGGTTTATGTTGGATTGTGTTGACATATTGCGTTGATTGGAGGAAATAGGATCAGGTATGTGCTCGTTGTGATGCATTGTGAAGTTTTCAGGAAGCCCATAATCAATTCATGCTATGTGGCTAAATGGGTATTAATATACGACTGTACTACATGATACTTTATTATTTTAAGTAACTGCAGGTTGCAGATGGTGTTGAGGTTGTAAAGGCTGCATAAATTGTTGAGCTGGAATTGTATAATGAAAGACGCAAGAGGCATATATAGTCAGTGTTCATTTCGTTGATGAAAACTATGATGTTTTGTGATAATTTTTTTATCTACTTTCTTTGCAAAGTATTAATAATAAATCACATATACATAGATGCATCTCATCCATATGTGTCTTTATATTTTTAATTTTTTTTGCGGGTATTAAAACTCCAGAAGGAGAAACTGACCTACTGTCTGACCCTCCCCTCCCCTGACTGGCTTAGGATGACCTGCGATGGTGTCAGATAAAGAAATGACGATGAGTTAAAAATAGATAATGATAAAAACCAAGATGAAATCTATGTTTCATTTTCGCTGACGAGACAAGACGTGACAAAAAACGTGAACTGAACACTGAAAGCTGAGAACAGCTGT
The DNA here is from genome assembly GCA_026686955.1 of Epinephelus cyanopodus. Classification (NCBI taxonomy): domain Eukaryota; kingdom Metazoa; phylum Chordata; class Actinopteri; order Perciformes; family Serranidae; genus Epinephelus; species Epinephelus cyanopodus. The sequence continues at coordinate 11,462,125 of CM048920.1, forward strand.
GCTTGCAATAAACTTTAAATGCCATATGAGTGACAGGCTGGCAAACTCCAGTAAATAGTCTGCATCAGGATGTTTCACTAGCCAGCAAAATCACTTGCATCGCAGCAGCATCCGTTGTTGGTGCGAGTTGTGAGCGGTAATTTCGCAGTTAATAACCAGCTGTGTGCATCTGACTGTGGATGATGGAGCTGATAAAAAAAAAAAAGAAAAAAAGAAGAAAACATAATGACTAAAAGTTGACTAAAGTGTTATGATTTTTTGTTGACGAAAAAGTTTTGAATTTTCATTGACTAAAACACTGAAGGATAAAAATGACTAAATTGTGACTAAAACCAATAAGCACTTTCGTCTCAAGACTTAGACTAAAGCCCTTTTTAGATAGGAATTGTTCAACCTTGCAGGAAAGTCCAATCAGTCTTTTTTCAGCATTGGCAGTATAAAACAAAATCGGGGAGTGCGGCAAATTGCCGCCTACCTACTTTTGTTTATACAGAATGTGCCTTTTTCGGGGCAATGGGGGGCGTGAGCAAGTAACAAAACGTGTAGCTCAGTGTGTGACGTAAACAGTGACGTGGGAGGGAAGCCGCGGCGGTAGTCAGACGCCGACTCTCTCGTAAATCGACCTGTTGTTTGCGTTCCCCGTCATCTGACGGTTAATGGCATCTTTATTTGCGAGTGCAAGGAGGGCGCACTATTCCTTGTCTCCCCAGTTGCTCATCTTTACAGTGTCTGTCAGGCTTGCGTTTCCCTCTTGCCACTAGCTGCTCCTTAATTCCTGCTATCAGCTGTTTCCTGTTTATCCACAGCCAGTGGGTTGCACTGTGGTGTCATTAACAGCTCCTCCCACAAGTCTTCAGCAGCGGGAGGGGCCTCGGCCTGTTTAAACTAAAAGGGCCAATGTGACTATCCTATGAGGTGGAAAATTGGGCGCCTCGGATCAACTCGCCTTTCCGCCCCTGTGTGTATAAAAGCTGTCCAGCAAATTGGCCCAGCATTCGTGGAAGTGGCAGTGTAAAAAGGGCTTAAGACTCTAAAATAACTGTCAAAATTTACACTGTATATAGTGTTTGTTCACAATAAACATTATCATCTAGGCAACAGGAGACATATCGTTCTTACTTCCCTTACTTTATGAAACGTATTACTTTGTCTACAGCCATTACCTAATTAGCAGTCAACAGAAGGTACCACTGGGGCTGATAGCAATGTAGTTATGCAGATATCATCAACAAACAAACAAAAAAATTAAACATTGCCCAGTTGACCATACCAGAAGAAAAGTCAGATGATCATGGAAGTTATTAGCATTCATTCTCTGAGCAGGAGGCACAGTTGAAATCTGTACCATATTTAGTGGAAATCCAGCAAATAATTGAAGAGATATTTCACTTAAAAGCAGAAATGTCAAACACATGCCGTTGCTATTCAAGATTCAAGATTACTTATTTGTCCCTAGGGAAATTTGTCTCAGAAATAAAGTCTGCCACATAAAAAAATCACACATAGTGCAAAAACATAAAGTGGAAAGGAAGGAGAAGTGAAGACATATTGTGCATTAACACTGCCTCTCATTTTACACCCTCCTTATTCCCTTTACGGAATTCAAGAGATTAACTGACAGAGGGATGAAAGAGTCTTTACACCTATTCAGGTATCTCCTCTTTAATAGGGACCCAATATTGTCTACCTGATGGGAGCAGTTTGTTTTCTGAATACAGGACATTAGAGGGGTCTGTGATGATTTTCTTTTTAACTCTTTTCAAAGAGCGTTTGGAGGGGGGATGCTCCCTCAACCTCATCACTTTCATGGCTGTGTGGACCAAATTCCATAACATAATATACTCTCTATCACAGCATGGTAACATAATATTATTACCCTCTGTTCAACCCTTCTGAGTCTGCACAGAAAGTTAAGTCACTGTTGGATCCTAGTGCACACAGAATTAAAATGGACATTCCAAGACAGATCATAGTCGGTATGTACACCCAAATATTTATATGAATAAACCTGGTAGATACAATCATTATGGATCAATAAAAACGCTCTTTCTTTGCACACAAAATTACCACTGGATTCATGACATGTGCTCAACACTGATCACTATGTGACTGAATCAGAATCACTACAAACTGACGCAATCAGCATACTGTCATGCCCTTAGGCGTATCTTTGAGAGAGCGGTAAAGTTGTTTCTACATACATATAGTGGATGTCTTCAGGCTGTCAGAAACAGCTGACAAGCAGTTTGTCACTCTCTTCAAACAAGTTATGTCGCTCTCTGAAAAGGCCTCTCTCCTGAGGGCACAGCCTGCAATATCTTCCAGCAAGGCTACATATGCCAGCACCTCATGGTACTAGAAATTGTTGGGGGTTTTATATAAGCCAAGTCAATAACAACTATGAAAACCAAAACATTTCAATAAGGCTGTTCTTATTTACTCCACTGTAAGCTCTGACTGGGACACTCAATTTTTATAACTTAATATTTTATTTATGACAGTAATTGATCAGGATGAAAGGGCATCAATCATTTATTAACTCTGGCCATTGCATTAGTAAATCAAAGGTCTTAAATAATGTTATCCATTAAAACCTTGTTAAATGAATGCATTTTTACGATGCTATGAATTTAATTAAAAGGTTTGTATTTACAGCCGGGCCTTTGTGGGCACACATGGCCTGAAGGCACTTCTCTAATAAATTTAGAGCTGCCTCAGAAACATATCGAATATTCCCAGATTTGTTTTTTTTTTTTTTTTAAGATGTTTTTTGGGCATTTTTAGCCTTTAATGGATAGGACAGACAACAGCAACAGCCTTGTACATGGGCGCCCGACGCCCCGACCAGATTTGTTTTAATATAAATACGCACAAATTTGTGCATACCCACTGTTTGCGAATGAGACCCATGTCTCTAAGTAATTGCTCTCCCTACTGTACTCTTAGTCTCCAGCCCTCGCTGATGCTGCTATCACATGCAAAGCACTCACTGCTGCATGCAACACCTGCCACCCCCTAAACTCATCTCTTGACTCGTCTTCCATCCGGCCACAGATACAGATCTCTGATCACACGACACTAAGAGCTTCGTGCCCTCTGTCATCACTGCCTTCAACAATCACTTAATGGACTCGTCCTTGTGACAGCTTCATTGCGTTCCTAGTGGCTATGTTTTGTGATTGATGATCCTTAATTGCTGTTTTGTGAGTACAGGCTGTGGAAACAAAGGTCCTCTAACACAGGACAATATATTATCTATCAGTCTGTAGGCTTCAGCAAAATGTCATGCCAGTAAAGATTCACTGAATTGAATTTATGAATTTAAAATGACATTATTCAACTGCAACAAGCACAGAGAAATATCATGTCTTTCATCCATGAAGCCAAAAATTAAAACATGCAGACTGTAGTTAAGAGAGAGAAGAGATAAGCTCACAAATTTGCGTACAATGTTAAAAATGAAAACACACACACACACACGTACACACACCCCACAGATGCACACCATGATAAGCCGTTTCCCCACTACAGAGGACACAGTGTTCTACTCACAGGCTTATAATCACTTGACCCTCCCTCGGTCTGCAGACGTCTCCACATTCGACCTTCTGAAAAACGTCAAGCTTCTCCGCATCAACATATTATTCATATTCAGCCCCAAGGCACGTAGAGACCCGCTACTTAAAACATCATTTTGGCTCCAGCAGGCCAACAACCTGCCATTTGTTACACCTTGAAAACTACTTTATGAGGCCAACTGCCAATTTAGCCTGATGAAATAAAAAAAAAAAGATGACCACCGCATGCATGTCTGTGCACTGAACACATCCTACACAAAAAACACGACTCTACTGCGAACCTACCAGTAATTGCAGGTACTAAAAGAGGTGACATGAAATACATGATGCATGAATTCAGGTGTGTTAAAAAATATTGGTAGCTGGGGCCCCATGACAGAGAGAAAAACTGTTGTTGGAACATTGCATTTCAAAGTGGCCCGCGGAGACATGTTAAGCCTGTTCCTGTCTGTTGACCGACTGTTGCTGCCGCTGCAGATTCCATCCCCGGCTCAAACTAAGTCTTCGCTTTCCTCTCATGGCTACTTCAAGCGTCGCTGATCTGCATCTGTCCCATAACAGCACTCTTAAAGAGACATACTGTACTCCCCGGCCCTCGAAAATAACAAGAGTACATTTTATGAAAGCATATTACACTCTGGAACGAGACAGATCAAAGACTGGATAATGGAGACCGATGGCTTTCTCACAAAGTAAACAAAAAGGTAATTCAGGTGTGTGTGTGTCCCTTGTTTTACTGGAGACAGATTACATACCTCCCGGGCTGTAAGCTTGTGAGACATATACCTCTCCATAGATATCAACAGAAACCATCAGAGTCATTTCAGCCTAAATTACATTCCAGCAAATAGATCTAACATGTTCCCGGTTTCCATCAGACAGGACGGTGTAATGGCCAGGGGAGAGGTAAAAGTTAACTAAAACAACACCAACCTAGACATGTCTATCAATCTTATGTTTAAGGTGGTCACACTGAATGTAGGAACTTAAGAAACGACAGCTCAGCTCTATAAAAGGCTATTTGATAGACCATGAAAGGAAAGATGAAATCTGTGTTGGCCACCAGCTTCTAACCACATCACAGCACTCGGTGTAGCAGCCTCTCCAGCCAGGGCGATGAGAGCACAGCACGCAGGTCTTACAGAGGAGGGATCGATTTGTAAGGGGGGACCCGTCCATCTGGGAAAGTGCACATTCGGATACAAAGGTCTCGTGGAGTGAAGCGCAGCATGTTAGCTGTTTTTGTACATTCTTCAGGGAGACTCACGCAATGTTTGCACAAATGGGGATACGTTTGAAAACAATATTTTCATGTTAAAGCAATTCCACCGCACTCGGGTTCAAGATTGTTTTCCAAATGATTTCTGGTCAAGACAAAACAATACAAAAGTTCCAACCTATCTGACTGTCAGTCGGCGAAAAGAGCAGAAATGAATTGACTGTCACGCAAGGGGCCTAATTTCCACTGGGGCTAGGGGTCTGAAAAACACCTTTAAATTATTTAGGTGATCCTCCTAACAGGCATCAAACACAGAAATGTCCGGGTAAAAAACTTTTTTTTGTACAACTATTCTATCAGGGAAAGCAGTGATATCTCAGAAAAAAATACTGCTTTTGATGCCACTATCCCAGCAGAAAATGCAGCAATGTCTCAGCAAAAAAACATATTTTGTGGCATTATCCCTGCTGGAAAAACACAGTAAGATCATTACAAAAGACTCACATTTCAAGCCTAAAATAAGATGATCCCACACTTTGGATTTCCTGCCCGACACGTTAATAACTAGCCTGTGGAATAACTGCAGATACCAGCCCTGGAAATTAACCGGACTGCTGAGCGTGGCCACTTCCTGTGTCTGTCCTTTCAAATTAAATTCCCACATGGCCCAGTCATATAGGTTTTGATTTATTTTGACAAGGTGCAGCTCCTAATAGTCCTAGTTTCACCTTTGTTTGTTTTTCTAAGGGACCAATGAAATCTTGCCAACTAATGACCTTTCTGGTCGCCTAACGTTTGGCCAACTATCAGGGGGCAGCCCTTGTCGGCTTGGTGCCCTGGTGTCATATGAAATGTCCAAATGTAAGGTATTCATGGTTTGCAGAAATGTACAATGCCAACCTTTCTTTGTGGCAACTGGGCTGCTCATAATGCAGTAAGCGGCGGTGCTCTTCGTAGCAAAGTAGAAAAAGAAAACTTAAAGGTTGATCACACTGAAGAAGGCAGTTTGAATTTTTGCCAGCCATTTTGTATATAACATGATATTTATCCAGATGTATCAGGTCACTACGAAGGAAATTATTGGTGATTATTGGTTTACTGCATTGTAGTGCAGAAATTTGTGAGGCTTTTTGGTTTACTAACATTGTTATTCATTCATTTTTGACACTGGGCGAGAGGCAGACTATCACAGAGCTGACACATAGAGACAGACAACCGTTCACACTCAAATTCACACCTATGGCCAATTTAGAGTCACCAATTAACCTGCATGTCTTTGGACTGTGGGAGGAAGCTGGAGTACCTGGAGAAAACCCACGCTGACACAGGGAGAACGTGTAAACTCCGCACAAAAGAGCTCCCCCACCCTGGGTTTGAACCAGGACCATCTTGCTGCACAGCCACAAAGTTAACCACTTTACTTCTGTGCCACCCTGACATTATTATGTAACATACCCCTAACATTATGTAAAGTGCTACAACCAATCGTAATTCATTATTTGCTAGATATCATAAAGTCATATAAATAAGAAAGATAACATTCATAAATTGTAAACAAGGAATCTGACTTGATTGTCAAATATCTGTATTTGCATCCAACAGTCATCTATAACTGCCCCTTTCTAATCACGGTTAATTGCAGCATTGTTCCTTTAATTAAATTATAATTTTATACATGCATATCCATCTGATACCATAAACAGAGACATAATCAACGTAAATGACAGAATGTGCATTGTGTGATCAACTATCTCCAGTGTTTGTAAAAAATGTAAAACAAAAGCATAGTGTGCATGAAAGGCCAAAACAGAATGAACATGCAATGTTTCTGCATTAACGGGGACACGACCTACATGAAAATAATAGCAATATTCTGTCATAGTATTGTTAGAAGTACTGTTGTAGCTCTCCAAAACAGCAGCTCTATATTTAAAAAGCACTCAGTCTTACATCTTTTACTGTAACAAAAAATGCATCTACAACTCTGATCAAACTGTTACCTATCTGCAAGGCATGCTCCCTTTGCAAAATGTATTATTCACTGGTACGCTTTCTAAAGTGCATATCAGCCACATCTGTGTGGTGTGGGGATGTTGAGTTGAGAACAGCATGTAGCTGCAAAGATCACCGACGTACATCTCAAGTTATCTGTCTCGCTGACAAAGAGAGCTACACCAGATAACTCGCTGCTGCAGACCAATTCAGCTGGGACCAATTCTAAAGGGGGATACTAGTTGAACAGATGATTTAACTATAAAGCCACCGACAAAAATACAACATTTATGTTGAACATGGCTGGATAAAAAAAACTAGAGGGGATCCTGGGGCAGAAATGAGCTTTAACTGTTTATACATTTGCTTTATGCGTAGCATGGAGGGGGTACGACAACATTGTGCAATCCTGTGTTGTATAATGAAAATAATTCTTGAATTCGTGAATGTTGTTCACATCAAAATCAAAAATACATATTGTTCCTGTTGTGATTTTTTTTTGTTTGTTTGTTTTGATGTAAGTTGCTGAGCGCCATTGAGCACTTGGCTTGTGGTGCTCAAAGGGGCAAAAACTACATCTGAAAAACTCAACAGCAATGTCTCTTTCCAGAAATCATGACCTGGTTACTCAAGCAGGGTTTTCCTTGCCTATCTGCCCCGTTTGAAAGGTGAAGGAAGCCCGTATGTGGAGAGACGTCGCCTCCGAGATGTAGAATGTGTACTATGGAAGAGAAACACACATTTCAGGACCGCTGCCTTGTATCATCAGGACAGATGTGTCCTGTGATTTTCAGCCTCTTTTCATGTTTAATAGAGGGGGGACAATTCCTGACAGTAATATTCTCAGGTGTCAGGATGTGCAGGATCTGCTGTAAAGGGTAAATATAATCATAGAAGGCTGAAAATCACAGGACATGTCTGTTCTGATTATACAAGTCAGCAGTGTAAAGCTCAAGCATGGGGGGGCCTCCTTTCATATTTAATAGATAATCCAAGATAATCCACAGACTTTGCTGTGAGCAGTTTCATGTAGGAACGGTTTTCGATGACGATAACTGCATCTACTCGACGAGAGGCTCATGCTCGTGACACCTTGAGATGTAAACATGAATAGCGTTCCCGTCGGCTGAGCTGTAAAGTTAGCTTGCTTAGCGGTGCTAGGTGAGCTAGCAGAAGAAGAAGAAGCTATGGTTAGTGGGTGTAGTTTGTTAGAAAGAAAATAGTTCCTACAGTACACAACTCACAACGAGGTCTGTGGATTATCTTTAGTAACCAGATCATGTTTTCTGGAAAGAGGCATAGCTGTTGAGGTTTTCCAAATGTATTTTTTTGGCGCTTTGAGCACCACAAGCTGAGAGTCGTCTTTTTCAATTATACTGGAGAAAAGGCAGACATCTCTACAGCTGATATCTCCAGCAACTCACATCAAAACAATCTAGACTGATAAACAGCACTTCAGGGAAGAGATTTTTGCTGAAGGGGTGAAATGTCTCTTTTAGGCTTTTATTGTTGCAGTTGATACTGTGACTGAGTGGTGCAAACCACTAATCACCAACTAATTATTACTAATCAAGTGACACACAGTGATGTGGGACTTTAAGGGCACTTGGAAATCAGTCAGTGTAAATTTTCACTTGTACAGCAGTGTTGCTGCTCCTGCTCACAGGAACAATGGCTGGTCATCCAAGTACAAAACCATATCTCACAGTTTCTGATCTCTAATGCACCACGGTCTAAATACACCATGAATATTTATTGTTTTGACTCTGACATCAAATGGAAAGGTCATGTTTTTTAAAGTGTTCCCTCTTTGAACAGCTGGTGAAACCACACGGAGCTGCAGTTTTGATTTTGCAACACTACAAACATCTGGGGCTACAAAGATCTGCCCTCAACCTCAGGCACCTCTTGTCTTCCACATGTTCCTACATTTCACTTCAGATCTGGCAAATATAATCAGTTGCACTTGCTAAAAACTAGGTCAACGCAGGAGCTACCTGGTTGGAATAACCTGCATATTGCCCAGGGAATCCTCCATGTCTTCCCGACTTTCCTTTGAGCGTGAGCTAGGAGCATTAGAGTCACGGTGGAACACTTTATGAGGCGCTAAAAAATCTTTCCAGTCTAAAATCATGAGGGCCAAAGGTCTAGCGATTGTCCAATTTTAATAATATATAATAATGATAATAATGCATTTTATTTATAGGCCCCTGTCAAAGCACTCACAAGAAAACAAGTATCAATTTCATAACGCATCATAAAATCAAACAAAGAAGTAATACACACTTACTGAAACACTTTATCATCATCATCAATGCAAAACTCAATGTGGGTGTAACCGTTAAGAGTCAAGGTCAGAATGAAAGCTAAGCAAGGGGCGATAATCTGCTGCTTCACAACTCAGCCAGAGGAAATGGGTAATGATAATAATCTACACTTCTTGTAAGCTACAAGAAGATGCAAGAACGTTTCAAACAGAGGTCAACACATCAGGTTTTTATGAACTAGTTTATTTTGTTGCAAGGGTCTCAAATCAAATCAGCAGCATGAGGTTTGACTTGTGTGGAGGGTTAAGGAGGGACAAGTGCTGAAGAATGGAAAAGAAGAACAAATGAGCAAAACACTGAAATGACTTCAACAAATGGGGATAATATGAAATTTCCACTTCCTCCACGTTAAAAATGAATTCTTGCATGGGTTTGCTGAATCCGTACTTACGGCAGAAGGTTGTTTAAAATTGCAGTTATGAATTTTTTTTTAAGAGGTGAATTCAAGCTGCCTCTTGCTCTCCAAATACCATCTCTCAATCCTGACTGCTTACTCTTCTTTTCCACAGGCTATACTGCTTGTGCAACGTGAACACTTCTGCAGAAGTGGCAGGAAGTTCAATTCTTCAGTCAACATTTTGACCTTGTTATTTTTTTCCACCACATACGAGAACTGTGCTGCAGCCTTCATGAGTCACAAACATCCTACAGCCATTAAATATTTAATTGTGTCTTTGAACTTGTATAATCTCTCAAAGGGACAAATTATCAGCGCTTCACATTTTCTGAATGATACATCTATGATTGTTTATGATCCTTACGTCACTGTTATTGCATTTGACCCCAGCAATATCCTGCTGTATTTCACAATTTCTTTTCCCAGATCATGAGTGGCCTGCAATATGAAAACTCAGAGACCTTGAAGGGAATATCATACTGGGACTGCTGCTGAAAGCCAGATGCTTGAGACATGAATCATTGTGGCAAAACAGGTTAGCGTTCATCCTTTACGCATGAGAAACTAAAGAAGTACAAAGCCAAACAATGTTTCTTTGCAGTGGTATTAGTGTGGTCATCCTGTGGATAAGGCTTCAAAATCATTATTAGCACAAATATATGCTGTATTAAAGGGACACTTTTCTCATTTTTCAACCGGCTGTGTATCATAATAATGTGAGTAGTATGTGAAAATGAACCAGCACCCAGACCTCCCTGGTCGTCCACGGTTGCACTACGTCACCCACCAGTAGGAGCATTTACTGATCCAGTGCAGCTCAACACATTCTGGTAGTTGTAGGTTTTCTACCTCTTGAGCGAAAGTGGAATATCTCAGCCCCCTCCCTCTGATTTCACAGGTCACATAGCATAGTTATGGTTAAAACTGTCGCTACAAGGCAAGAGGGTTCCTGGTTTAAACCCAGGGTGGGGGGTTTGAACCCGGGGGCAGGGGAGCCCTTCTGTCCGGAGTTCAGTGTTCTCCATGTGTCAGCGTGGGTTTTCTTCGGGCTCAATCCAAAGACATGCAAGTTAGGTTAAGTGGAGACCAGAGTTGGGTAAGGGTTATTTTAAAAGTAATCAAATTAGCTGGTATATGTGTATGATATGTGTAACGTTATCTCCCGTCTTAGAACCAAAAGACAGTTGTTGCTCTTTCAGAGCTGAAGGACCAGCGTTCTAAAAGTAACGGAAGTAACTTATGGCTTGTTTGAAAATGTACTCAAGTATTTGATTACTCAAACAGCAAACTAACATGTTAGGTTACTCGTTACTGCAAAAAGTAATCAAAGTACTCTAAAGTGTTACTTTGTGAACCCCGCCTCTTGCCTAATGTCAGCTGGGATAGGCTCCAGCTCCCCTGTGATCCCCAACAAGATAAACTCACTAGAGGTCATTCACAAAGTGCCTCGGTAGTCGAACAGCTAAGGTACATACCACTGAAGCAGAAGATCTTTGTTGCACTGGAGGTGACTAACACTTTAAACCAAAAATGACTGTTCAAGATAATCTTATTACCACATCAGTTAAGGAAAATGTCAGCTCCTACAATCTGCAAGACAACGTGCAGACAGCCCACGGTGGCTGCTTTTTTTTTATCTCTCAGCAATCTTGAAAATCGGCTGCTGCAACAAAAAGTGACCTCGACATTTATTGAGAGGGAGAAATTTAAAGTACAGATGCCACAATTTGCTCCAAAGAGAGTGACCCGCAATCATGCAATCATCAACGTGTATTTAAATACGTACTATGAGGGAACCAGACAGCCTCCTAAATTTGGTAATAACAGGAATAAGACACCTGCTGGAACAGTCATCCTCAACACCTCAGGTATCCCATCCCATCATCTGTATCCACATCAGCTCAAGGTTTTATGTCATCATTTCCTCATGCTCCCACCTCCTTATTCCCTTTTTATTTCTTTCATGCATTTTTTTTTCCTAAATAGCCCTGCTTTAGCCAGACAAATGGAGTCAGAGCCAGGTCAGTAAACAACAGGAGTGACAGTGAAAAATAGCAGCTATTAAGAGAGTGACTGAGCTGATATCATGCTACTCAACTACTAAACCACAAAGAAAAAGGTCACAGTGGCTTTGGAGTATAACAGCACAACAAAGCTGAATGAAAATTAAAAAAATATATATTGGGATGTGGCCAGAAAATTAATTGCAGCTCAGCAGTTAAATGACTGTTGTAAGATTACGACAGTGGGTGTTATTGTTATTACTTCGACCCTCAGTCAAACAGAAGAAAACACAGAGCTATTTGTGGTAGCAAGGGTGGTCCTCTGGAGAAAATGAGCCATGTCGCATTCTCATTAGAGAAACAGCACATAAAAGAACACACCAAACATGTACCCATGCAGTACAGTATAGGCACGCACACTGATCCCCATCCTGTCTGATCACAGCTGTCAGGAATTATCAGATAAGAAGTGCTCGTCTGTTTTCTCCATTGAAAAATCTCCCTTAATGACAAACACAGACTGTCTGAGTCCTCTTCCACCCCAAGGCAGGCCACTCCAAAGATACACGCTCTATTGTTCTTACTCTCATCCCCTTTATCCACCTTCTGTCTGTCCACTATGTATCCAAATACCTCCAAATACCTGCCTTTTCTTCCCCCCTGACTGCCAAATACCCAGAATACCAGTGTCCTTTTCCATCTGGTGGGACCAATCTACTCAAGGTTTCCTGTGTAAAAGAAGGGAATTGGAAGCTTGGCCCTAGTAAAAGGCATCCACACAGCACTGCAGGCATTCCTGCTCACAGATAATGGTAGATATTTCTCACAAATCATAAATACCTTTTTTAGAGGTTTTGAGTGTAACTTTTTCCAAATCCTTGTTATTAGCGACCCCTCTCTCTCTGAGGCCGTTTAGCGAACTGCAGTCAGCATCCTGTAACAGCTCAAACTCAGCCAGTGCAAACTCCAGCTGTGGGGATGACACAGCGTGGGGTGTAATCCGTGTAACTGCGGCAACAAGAGTCTTCTGATCCGGCAGGGGGCGGTCCAGAATCAGACCCACGACGCATAAGCACTTCGCATTTGCGAAAAGTCTCAGTTTTCAGAGGAAGTGCATATTGCAAGTTTACATGACAACAAAGACGGTGCTGTTTCCAAAAAATTGCACCAAACCATAAGCCAAAACGCAACTAAAGTTTACCGTTTTCGGTTGTCATATCGTTGTCATATAAACAGGAACTCAGTTTTTGAGTTAGATTACAACCTGTTCACCTCACTGGCAACAGAAAACAATTAATACATGTATGAAGTTACATACTGTACCTTTAAATCTCCTCATTGCAAAACACAGAGAAGGCACCATCAGTAGGGGAGTTCAAGAGTTTGGCCAGATTCATATCTCCACTAAAGCAATTACAATTACACGTCTAATTCAGCAGGAACTTTTCTAATCTCAAGTTTTACACACCCACTCAATTTGTGTGTGCTACATTTACACACATACACACACCAAATCCTAAGCAGCCATGTAAAAACAGATGCAAAATGATGTCTTGTGAAATTCACTTAAGCCCCCTGGAGCAGAGAAGGCAGGAAGAGTTATGGCTTAGAGGATGGAGCTAAGAATCAAAGAGGCTACCTGTCATCCAAATTCCTTTGGGACCTTTCCTCCTTATAGTTATGATGACTTTTTCCAATTCTACCACTGTCGCTGCATTGCTAGATACTGACCAAAAAAAAAAAAAAAATCTACCCACAACCCATCACAAGACAGGCCCTGATCTCAACAGGCTCTGTGGTGAATATCATGACCCAATATGACATTGTCAGACCAAACTAGTTCTAACATCCCCATCTGGCGCTTCGATCATTTCCCTCAGCCACACCGGGGCTAACGGGAATGTCTAAATATCAGTTTACCATTCCTATCTATTACATCCGACCCCTCGTTTGCCTTCCATGAAAAGGGCTGATGTATTAGTCTTCTGTTGCTACTTACAGACCTCTTTTGCACCACAGTGAAAACTAATACAGCACCCTTTCAAAGGTCTGTTTTTGTTTCCACACTGTTTGACCGACACGTTTTTCTTTCAGAGGCACTCTCTGTGGTCAGAACACTGGATCTGTGTGCTCAGACAGACTGATGAGGAGACACTGCACGCTGCAAAGGTATTCTGTGGATGTATGTGTGTATCTGCGTGTCAGAGAGAGAGAGGCTGCTGTCACCTTCTGTTATACTGTATTTCTTGATTCCCGGAGGCTTCGCATGCCTCAACCAGATTTTACTTCCTTATAACCAACTAGTTATGTGTGTGTCTTGTTGATGGGGCTACGGCAACTCTCTGAATTGGCCTGTCACACTTTGGATTTATCGGATGGTTGAAATGGTAAGCTGCGAATGTTAGCAAGTGTGGCTAACTAGCTTTATTAAAATGGAGGAGGACACTGGCAGCAAAAGCCATGTTGATCCGATAATTATCACAACACTGAAGCATCTGCAGTATTTTGGCCTCTACACCGGCCAGCATCCGCAAAGCTCAGTGCCAGAACTCACCAGTAACCTGCAATTATATCCATGTCAAATTTGGACCTGCCCGCGACCTGACCTGTGATTAAACACAGTCTACACAGTCGCTCACTGTAAAATGCTTTAGTTTTACTTGCACAATTGGGACACGTAGAAACATGAACTTAAATCATAATTTACCGTAGCCTATTTGGCAGAATCGAACTCCAACTACGTTGCTGCTCACTATGCTGACATTTACTTGCCCTCAAGCCTGAGTAACTGTGCGGAAAAAGAATATTGTCCACAGTTCCTGGTTTAAGCTAGGTTCAGGGAAAGGTCTCTTTAACTGGCTGCTGTCAATGCCAGGATGGCCATGGATGCATTGCTTAACAGGCCTTCTGGGCACAGGCCTAGGGGCCCAAAGTGTCAGGGGGTCACCTGGCCTTCACTTGCAAAATGTCAGACTAACGCGTACCAACCAGGAAGAGACTCAAAATGCCCACATCGAGACACAAAGCAGACACAAGGAGACACAAACTGACCACAAAGGGTAGGGTAAAATACATTACAGGGTCAAATAATGGATTTTTGTGCTGAAAGGTGAGATTTTGAAATTTCACCCAGAATGAAACCCCCATGCAAAAACTCACCCCCCTGTGACCTTTCATTTGTCTGTGAGGGAGTTTTGAATTTTGGAAATGGACAAAAATGTCCAGGGGTCACACAAGGGTTAAATTCTGATTTTGAGAAAGAAAAAAAAAAACAACTCATCCGCTGCCCGCCCAAATTTAGTTCCTTTTTACCTGTTACACAACAGATACGCAACCCAGTGCAAGACTGAATATGAACAATTACAATTTGCTCAAAGGCAAAAGGTCAATTATCTTTAAGAGAAGGGCAATAACTAGACTAGACTACTGTAACATACACTGACACGGAGATCATCGGAGAACAGACCGTTTACTTCACACGTAGGTTTTTACCGTTCCCTCATTTTTGACAGGTTCTCTTTAAAAGGCCTGATGAATAGCACAACTTAAAACACGAAAGCTTTTAGCTACTGGTATCACTTTTCTTGCAATAAGGCCTAACTGTTTTGTTGGGAAAGCTTCATTCTTCAACATAATGAAAAGGGGGTAAAAGAAGAAAATTCCCATCCTCTCATTATACTGGTTTAAATCTGATACATCTAAATATGAATCCCATGTCTAAAGCGGATAGACACCATATGTTTTTTGGATTGAAATGGTTCGAGCAGAACAGAAAAACACCCATAGAGCTGACATAATTTATGTCGTTTGAGGCTCTGTCAAACGATTTGCCTTTTCTCTCTCCTTTGTGGCGGCCATGTTACTTTAGTGGAAGCTTAATTTTGGCGAGAAGTCCCCTGTGGTTTTCTAACATAATTACATATTGTCATAAACTGTCTACCCATTCTTAATTTCATTGTTTAGATTAATATTTTGACTGGGTGCTTAAACAACCATATCGATCTTACAGATTTGTCCCTGGTGCAGTCTGTACGTGGCTGAGACACAAGCAGCTCCAATATCTGAGACAAAAACTAACGGAGCGTGGCCTCATGTGCTGGAGATGTGCTGCTTGACAATAACAGCACATTCTTTACAGAAAGCTGTCAAACAAGCGGAGCAACATAAGTCAACATAAGATCACATAAGTTTGAATCACAAAATCTAATCCCCTAAAGCTTTGGACAGTGGGACTGAGCCAAGGTTTGCATCTGAAGTCTTTACAGAGAAATGTGAGTACACGGTGGGAAAGTGAACTTTCTCAAATTTCTTTCCGTTATCTAATGTGTCCAGCACATGTACACACATGATTTTTTTTATTTTTCAAAGGATGTAAACATAAACGTTTTTTCTTTGCAATGGGGATGATATTTCATGAGAAAATCTTTCTGTGTTTCGCAACAGTGAAACAGATTAACTGACATGTTCACTATAAATACCTTTCTCAATGTCAACTTCTGCCATTTAAATCAAATGTAATGCAGGTTATTATCAAAGCTATTAGTCACTGTCATTGTCATGAACTATGCAGGCTAAAACAAGTGTCTGAAGGTCAATTAACAAATTTACGGGAGACATTCTCACCTGTTTGACAGTTACTCTATTACTGATAGGTAGGCCATGATTAGGCTTGAAGTACTGAGTTATAAAATCATTGCAGTGAGTATCTTAGTGGAATAAAACATGTTTTTTTCATTTCTTATTACGCAGCAGATTTAACAAGCTTCATATTGAGAAAGGCCTTTTCATTACTGACTGCACCACAGTCTTAGAATCCGCATGCCTATGTGCCTTATTTGTATTTTGCTTCCTGTTCAGTGGTAAGAAAATGACTGTCAGCATCAAGATAGCAATAGAGATAGCAGGGTAATGTGGTCTATGTCACAATCCTGATAGTGGGTACTGTGGAAAAATTGCACTGGCTTTCAAAGCAATCTTGAAATCTAACCTCAGTTCCTTTTTTAAGTTCTCTGAATTTTGTCTCTTGCGTTAAGGTTTTATAACAACTGAGACCTGCAGTTACTTGCAAGGACAGACTGTTAGTGCAGTTTCAATTCTTTGATCTGACATTTCCTGATTTAAGTCGCAGTTATTCAACAGAACAATCATGTTACCTCACATAGTAAGGAGTCAAGACAAAGAAAATCATTTTGTTTTAGCGCAGCACAGTATCAAAACAACAGCTAGAAAGCACTCAGAGAGCACATACCTCTGCACAGTCCTCTAAATATCTATAGCAGAAAACATTTTGTGCTAAATCACAATAGACAGGGACAGAAATAGGAAAAGAAACTATGGAATGCATGGGCCAGAATTTGCCTTTCAACTAGGTGTAGCACTTCTTACGAAACTGGTGGAAGTATTTCGAAAAGTCCTGTCTTGCAACATCAGGAAATATTTCACAAATCATATACGTTTATTGATTCTGTAACTAAAACTTTCAAATGACACTCAGCTCTGTTGTCAACAATTTGGGTTATGGTGCAATAATGAAACTGATAAAAGTAGATGATAAGGTTGTGTATCATCACAGATCTGTCTGCATCACGTTTAGCAACTGAAAAACAAATACGTCAACAAATTAAATCTGCTCTTGTGAAAGCAGATAGAAGCGACAGGTCATCTGGGACAAAGTCCTATGTGTTCGCAGCTAAAAAAGACGAAGTGTAGTTTTAGTGGTACTAAGTAAGCTGAAAATTAATTTGATTCTGGGTAAATTTATTCATCCACGATTATCATTATTCTACATTTAAGGTCGGCTACTGGGTGGAATAGTTTTAAATTTGTATACCTGCATTTGACTCCAGAGGCCGCGATGTGGGGAAAACCTCCACACAGCAATATGATTGGCCATTTGCCAAGCACTGTCATTTGCTGGTAGTTTTCAGGTAATGTTTATAATAAAGAAGACAGTAACTGCAGTTACCATGAACGATGTAGATTATCTTCTGTGGCACACATGAAAGTCTGCCTTTCGAAGAAAAACTTGCCCACCAGCCATGGGATACTGTTAACGTTATACTTGTGCAGCAGGCCATAAGCCGTAGCCTTCGCACGTGTCCTACACCATTGTGAGCATTTATATTTGTGCGGTGGTGTGTCTGTGTCACTCTGCAGTTACATGTCCAAAACACTAGCTGGCGACGGGGTTTCTGCGAAGTGTTGTAAAATGTAGTTGATTAAAAACACACATTAAGCACACATTAAACATGGTTTAATAGAGACAGTTTCAAACACAAGTACACAAATCAGCTTCACTATAACTCGCAGCATTCACAGACATACATTTGTCTTTATTTGGACACATTTTCCCCACAAATACAACATGCTAATGTTTTCAGCACAAGCCTATGGCATTTTACATTGTAAAAATTAGCCAAGTGACAAACAGAGATTTCCTCTGCTCATATGAAGCCAGGATAAATCATACACAAGACTTAAAATGCTGTTTTGGGGAGGCTTTACTGTCTTCACAATTTATGGTGTCAGTATACAGAAATAGACAGGAGGTCTGCCTCGCCATGACGTGTATTACATTTCTGGGGAGATGCACATCAGGCTACGGCATAGGGTATGGCATAGGCTCTACGTCGATGCAAAGTATAAAGTATAAATTCGGCCTTACAAACCAAACTCTTAATAAAAACGTAAGTATTATTGCAGAGTGGTTCATCAGGAAAAAATGGCTGCCAGCTTGTTAGAGAAGAAATAGTTTTGTTTCCATATGTTTTATTACTCGAAGAGAATGGTAGCTGGTCAAGAACATACCTTTAGGATCACAAGTATCTTTCTGGGAGGATTATTGAACAGAAAAGCAGTGGGACAACGTGGAATAATTGGGGTCCCTCAGCAGAGCAAACAAAGCTACCCAAATTAACAGCACAAATAGAATTAAGAAGTAAGACGTATGACAGGAAGTTGAGGAAAAAAAGGTGTGTCCTCAGTCGTATTATCAGCTGTCTTTAACTGTGTATAACGATTGCATTACAGTATGTGAAACTGTAAAATGTGTACAGTAGCGAAGCCAAGATTTCCCAGCATACTGGACTGAGTAGTTTGCAATTGCTGTTAACTTTGCAGTTTTCTGTTCCATAACGCAAATGTAAACTTTTTCTTACTGTCCTTGGTTTATCTGCTCAGAACATGATGTCTTATACTAGTAATTGTCATTTGTGTGTTAATTTATAGTTTGCACCATTAGTGAGTTGGCTGTTCCATGTCGTGACCCCAGCTGTATTTTACTACCAAGTTTTCAGTCTGTAGTTCAATTGCTACTTGACAATAAAGGTTGACAGTGTCCAGAACTACCACGTGTCTTCTGTGAAGCGAAAGTTGTCACGGTTCTTCTCTGGATTTGCATCTGTCCATAGTAGTCACTGTCCCACCATTTTCTTTGCTACGTCGCCAAAAACACCACCGGAAGTAGATCATAATCATCTTGTGAGGTCAGCAAACGCCAAGCTGATAATTGTTCTCGTTTTGGTTTAGCTAAAAAGTGTGTGTGTGTGTGTGTGTGTGTGTGTGTGTGTGTGTGTGTGTGTGTGTAGCCCATTTGGATAGGCCATCTTACTCTTGTCTAGAACAGTCTTATTTCTCCTGACAGAGGTGAAGTCTTGGAATCCAGTTCCATCATTGCTTGCGGACAGGAAGTGCTTATGTTTGGCAGCTTGCGTCTCCAGAACACTGTATCACCACACACTCAGCAAGTCTTAATCCTGCAGTGAGAAGGAGCATATAAGCAACTCCTGCTTATTGGAAATACTCACTCACACCTCACACACACACACACACACACACACACACACACACACACACACACACACGCAAGTTGTTAATGTTGTTTGAATTGAGATGCCATATTGCTTCATTTAATTAAAGAAATAAAATATTCTGATATGTTCAGTTTGCAGTTAAGGTCGACTGGTGGTCCACAAATATGATGTAACCACTTGAATAAAAACCTTAGGGGACAATTTTTATTAAAAACTGTTATGTGAGCGTAAGGTTATGCACAGACATGAGTCAGCTACTATCAGGATAACTGCTGAACAGTGTCACATCAGCATGGCTCATAAAGCTCTGTTGCCATATGTGATTTCGTTAAACCCTCAGTTTGATCTATCATCACAGTTCTAGGAATGTCTGTTTCTGTCTGTTGGCTTTTGCTGTTGTCATTTTCCTTTTCTCTTAATAAACATATAATTTGCGCTGCGAGTGATGGTTTTTTATGGATAGTATTATATTCCCTCTTTCCTTGTTGCTGTTCCGATGGCTAAACCAGCCAGTCCTCTCAGGCCCCGTGGTCCCCATAAAAGTGACGGGGCTAACCGTAAAGGCCCCTGTTCTACCAAGCAAGTTCCTCTCTGCGTCTCCTCCTGTAATTCCCATTACTGCCCTGGACTCCAGGAGCTCACATCCCAAAAACCTGTTCACTCCTCTCATCCTCCCCCGCCTCCTCTTTTTCCACCTTCTTCAACACATGAAAACTCTATTGTGTATCTTTCAAAACATTTACAACACAGTTTGTGACTAAGATATGAGACGGGCATAGTTGCGTCTAGACTGAGGAAGTGATGTAGCAGACATATCTGTACTCTGTGGTCAGTAGGCTGCATACTTTTCGACTTGACTACACTGAAAGGGAATGGGTAATAGTTGCCACTATTTTAAGTGTTTCTTCATATCTTTTTATTTTTTGTTTTTTACAGAGCTTCCTTCATGTTTGATCCAGTCATTGTTCTGAGCTAATACCCAGCTTTTCTTTTCACCTCTTGTTGGTTACAAAAATACAGCAGTCAGTAACTCACAAGTGTATTTTCCTTTATTTTTGCCAAACTGAAACAAATATGTTTGCACAACCCACAAGCTATGAACACACATAGTGAATTGTGCTTGATTTATGTTGCACATTCACTTTTTTAATAGACATTATCATAGTGGGTCCTTGCTTAAAAAAAAAAAAAAAAAGACGGACTGAAATATTCTTTTACTGTAATGCTGGTTTAAAAAACCTGCCGTCTGATCGCCTTTTCCCTCCAACAGAATCCTAATGACTTCTTCATTCCTCTGGTAGCTTAGGGCTCACATTTCACTTTAAGTTCCACGAACCACACTTTCAAACAAATCCTATTTTTATACACTGTCTTATGACGTGACAACATCAGAATAATGTTACCTTTGGGGCTGTTTGACAGACACAGAGTCTCCTCTGAGAGAGCCACGTTTTGAACATGAAAAGCCAATGGAGATCTTCAAGGCTCTAAAACGTTACCACTAAATGACTTAGTGGATAAATAATGACCAATTATATCACACTTCACTACACACTGGTCTGAATTATACTCAAGCTTGCACACAATTACAAGTTAAGCTGAGGTCAAGGATACAAGGTCGTAGCCATGGACTCAACATTGGAGGGGGACCAAAAAAATTCTCATTTTGAAAACACATTTCTTATGGTATTGTTTATCATAAACAAGTACAGCTTTAAAGGAGATTATAGGACTTTCCTCAGATTTCATGTGAGTTATCTGACACACTAATTAAGTCGAATATGCCTGTGAGCACTTTTGTTGGTTGCTGTGTTAATGTCTGACTAATCAAATGCAGGTAACTGAGCTGTAATAGCTAACAACATGAGTGAATGTTGATTGATCAACACTCAGAAACTGGCCTGTTTTCATTAAAAAATGCTGGTTTCCACTCATGCAATTACTAACACTTTTCAGCAAAGTATCATTTATGTCCACAGTTACAGTTCCAGGGCAAAATGATGTGCTGATGTCGAGCAATGGCTTCTGCTGGTGTACGGCAACACTTCTTGGACAAACCACATGCAGAGACACATAATTTCTATTCTTGGAGAAGATAAAGTGTACGCTCGATGGTTCTACAGGTAAATTTTACAGGACATGGCAACTACTTCTGGCATATATGGAAATACTCTTCCACTATTTCTTCTTCTTAAAGGCTAATTACAACATAGATTGGCAATAGACCACTATAACTGATGTACACATCTATTTGTTAGTGTGAATGTGCATGTGTATTTATGTTTACATTCTGATTTATTGTGCTGTTTGCTTATGTATGTTAAAATGTACATGTCCACCTGTGTGCGTGTATGTATATTTTCATCTTTCTTCTATATGGCTTGGGGGTTGGGTAAAATTGAAGACATGCTTGTATCTTGGTATTCCACGCTGAATGTATTACTGTTGTTATGTTGTTGAAAACAAGGGGAAAACAAATGAACTGCAGTACACCACCCTCATACTAGAGCCAGTACAAATAATGGCAATTTCTGACATGTATTTATGATCATATTACATTTGCTGATGATTATTAGCAGCAGTCCTAGGATTACAAATTTTTACCTCTTTGAATTTTTCATCAGTATATTGGGGCTGCATTTTGAGCATATTTGAATACTGGGGGGGATGTGTCACCCCCAACATATATTATAAATACTGCCACATATTGTGCATGCAAACCACACATACACAATACCTATTAAACTGTCTAAACCATTTCAACTTCTATAAAATAAATCAAACTTTTGTCGTGCTCCGGGGGTGACAGAGACGTCCTCTTCATGAATGTGGTTCAAAGCCACGTCATTTGCATATGCAAATTACACAAACACTTCCTTCTTTGCGTAATGCAGAGAAGCATTTAAAGACTGACATGTCAGAGATGTGAGCCACTGCCTTTCAGTAGCTCAGTTGGACTGTGATCTCGCCATGTTCTTCCACAGTGAACTGGTACTAGCGATACTCGCTCTGACTCTTGATGGTCAAGGTAAGCTAAGATTTTACAGCTGTGCACATACTTTTTCATCCAGGTTGTTGTAGATGCACTTTAGACCACAGCACGTGAGTCTTTGATCAGTTATGCAACTCTAATTGCTATATATTTTCCTCCCAGTTCATACAGGGAAAATAATTGGAGGTCAGGAGGCGGTGCCACACAGCAGGCCCTACATGGTGCTTTTGGAGCGGCACATGCAGGATGGTCAAATAAAAAACTGCGGTGGCTTCCTTCTGAGTGAGGATTTTGTGATGACTGCAGCCCACTGCCAAGGATGGTCAGTGTAATGCATTTTATGTTAACCTACAGACAGAGATGGTGCAAGGAATTCTGGGGCCCAAGAAGATTTTTCCTAACAACAACCTAGTCTCATGTATTAAGACTTGACTTTAAAATACTCAAATTAATTACATCTATGATATTGAATATGTTTCATGATGGCTTTTAAAAATTGCGACATTGTGTGAATACAAGCTCTCAGAGGAAAAAATAATTAGATCATTTTTGCACTGAATTTTGTCATTTCAGGTCCTACAAAGCTCTACTGGGAGTTCATGATCTCAATGACAAGAAGGGAGTACAGACTATACCTGTGGAACAAACATTTCCACGCAAAGACTACAATGAAACCGATTATAAAAATGACATAATGCTACTAAAGGTAAGAAAATTCTTGCAGTTATTTCAACTATTTTAGCAATTTCCAATTTAATAATCAGGAAATGTAGGCCTATTGGACAATGGGCAATGTGAGCACTGCAACTGATACTCCAGCTTAATATGTGGTTTTTTGTTGTTGTTTTTTTGTCTCTCTCTGTTTCTCAAGTTGAGCTCCAAGGCAAAGTTCACTGACAAAGTGAAATCCATTGCTCTCGCAGGCCAGGGTGATGGCTTACAGCCAAAATCATGTATAGTCTCTGGCTGGGGAAAAACAGACGAGAACGAACGGTATATGTCTTTCAAACTCATGGAAGTCAATGTTACACTAATTAACAATCCACATTGTGCTCTGAACAACCTGTACTGCTCTGAGGGAAGGATTGGACCGAACAATGTACGTATTTTTCTAATATAAAATCGACTAACAAATGTCAATTATTACAAACTGCAATAATTAACTAACAATAACTAACAATTAATTAACTGTCTATTGACGCAATCACTGCATACTATACATGTACTTGCAGGGAGACTCTGGTGGTCCACTGGTCTGTGAAGATGGAAAGGCATACGGGGTGGTGTCCACCATCTTCAAACCAGCCTCAGGTGGCCCGCAAATCAATTGTTACGCTAAGATTCCTGACTACAGAAGCTGGGTCGATTTGACTATGACATATGTGTGAAAAGATCTGGTACACATAACAGCTGATTGATCAAATAACAACAATTGAATTTACTAAGGACCTGATAATTCAGATGCTATCATCATGACTTATTCCACAGCAATAAGACTATCAGACCAAAGTGTGGACTCGTTTGCTTTACACAGATTTAATGAAAATGTCCTTCGCTTTTCATGTTTCCAAATGACACAAATTACATTTTTGTTTGACAAGTTGAGTCAAAAGACTGAAAATATAGAAATATCATTTATTCATTACAGTGACATGTTTTGGCTTTTATGGTAGAGCTGTTTTTTTGTCTGCTCCCGGGGGCTAGGAACTTAACAACTACATATTTTGTCAATAAACTCAGCAAATTTAAACCACACACATGCAGGTTTTTTTCAGGGCTACACTGTAACACACCAATCATGGCATTCAAATTAAATTTGGCTTAAAATCAGAAATTTAAATGTAGACTTCATGCTGCCTAATAGATGTACTGCAATACTGTATGTCATTCTGCTGTTAAATGAAACTTTGTATACATTAAATGCATTACTGCTCTTTGCATCTTTTTGACTTGAACAAATGAGAACACACGATCACCTACGTTTGTTTTATACCACCTTTTTAAATAATAAACTGCTCTTTCAATACCTCTGTGCACATTGAGCATACATTAAATGAAAGGGAAAAAAAGTCAACGCTGCCTCCCTGTGTACTAACTGTACTGATGCAGCAGGAAGAGTTTCACCTAATAAAGAAACCGTCTTATTTATAAGCTCTACACACAGTCAAGTCTCTGCCTGTTGTTTAACACACCCTGTGATTGCATTTGTGTTAATTATCTGAAATAGTAGTCAACACTCAGGATGAACTCTAACAGCATTTTTCATCACTTTCCAATTGTAGGAACACAATTTGTTTCCAACTTTCAGATTGATTAGGCATTAATTAAGTTAAGACATTATGTCAGGCCACTTTGCTTTAATACCACTGCATGCTTAAACAATACAAACATAAAATGTAGCTATAAAAACAAGTCATGTTGTCCTGTGCTAAAAGAAAAGTACGTATGGAATAAGCGCCTGTCAGGGATTTTATTTCCCAGGATAGCAGAGGTCTATAAGCCATGCTGATATTAGCGCAGTTTGAGGAAATAAAATGGATAATACCTAGAGTTGTACCGATAGTGATACCAGTATCGGAAATGCTTCTGATACTGCCTAAAATGCGGTATCGGGTATTGGTGAGTACAGCCGATGACCAATCTGATACCATGTAATGCCTCACGTCATTACGCATACGCACGCTACAGGCAAACCAAACGGAAACAGAGTGGAGTTTAAAAAGCATTCTACTGTAGCCTTTAAAATGTCTTTTTTACCAAATTGTGTGGCTGCACTTTAACCTGTGTCTTGATCTGTGTCAACACTGGATAATAATAATAATAATAAACAAAAGTTTTATGGCATTCATTCTACTATTATGTATTTATTTCTTAATATTTTACATAGAGTTTTAGGAGTTGAGACATACCACAATTCATATTCCATCCATTTTTATTTTACACGCTGGTATCGGATCGGTACTCGGTATCGGCAGATACCTGAGGTTCAGGAAGGAAAAAGTGGTAGTGGTACATCTCTAATAATAACATATTAATGACTGCGTTATTGAATACACATGCACATCATCGATGTTTACTGATGCTGATAAAGTGAAAAACCCATTTCAAAAACACCCAATTTACATCAGCATCCAAATAAGGAGGCCACTGTCTTTAAGCGTATTGAGGCACTTTTAATAGAACAGACTGGTTAATAATCTGCAATATAAGTATTTGTTATTTCATTCAGTTGAGCAGCAGTAGGCCTATTGCTGAGCTTTTCCCTTTATTATGACAGAAACAAACAGATGTTAGTCCATATCTCACAAGAGAACGACATTGTCCTCACATTTAACACCACATTGGCACACTGGTATTTTCTATTTTGTGCGTGTGTTCTTCTGTGTATGTACTTGTGGGTACTTTTATTTTATTGTTTTTACTTTTAAAAAGCCTCCTGTGGGTTCGCAGTTGCCAATTCGCATTTCTCTACAAAAACTTAACTTAACTTAACACACACACACACACACACACACACACACACACACACACACACACACACCACACATCTGTGTCTTGTGCATAAATGTACAATTCTAATGCCACTGTGATGTCCATCTCAAATAAACTGAACTAACAAACCTACTTTATATATCAAAAGCACCACCATCTAAATGTGTTTTGAATATCATTATTTATTTTTTAAATTCATAAGTATAATGCTACATATGGTGTATGTAAACCACATTCGCCACACTCTATGAACTTAAATAAAGGTTGTATAAAGAACTTAGACTTAAACCATAAAAATCTGGGGGTGACAGAGATGTCCTCCTCATTAATGTGGTTCAAAGCCACATTATTTGCATATGCAGCCTACAAAAACACTTCCTTCTCTCTTGAAAAAACAAAGTCCAAGGCAACTCTTCTCTGGTGCAAAAGTTAAAAGGCCTAAAAAAAAAGCTAAATGGCTAGTTCATGATGAACCTGATGCCCTGATGAAGGCCAGTGAGCATGGCCGAAACATGTTGAAGTTTTTAATGTTCATCGTGAACTAGCCACCACTTCCTGACCAAAGAGCACCTTCCTGGATACCATGATACTGCAATCCACATGAGCGCTTCATCTGCTGCTGTCTTCACTTTCTTCTTTCTGTAGTACAAGAAAGCATCTATAGACTGAATTCGTAAGTGAGCGACTGCTTTTCGGCAGCTCAGTTGGACTGCGATCTCGCCATGTTCTTCCACTGCGAACTCGTAATACTGATACTTGTCCTGACTCTTGATGGTCAAGGTAAGTTAAAAAGCATATTAAAGCCGTGTTCTTTTTTATCCTGGATGTTAGAGATGCACTTTAGACTACAGCACATTAGGAAATGCACGAGGGTGGGTCTGTTCATGTCAGTCAAATTCAAGGTCATCATTAACATCAATGGTCAGTTTTGTTTTGTGAGTTCATATATAAATATATTTATTATTGATAACAGTTCATACAGAAGAAGCGGTGCCACACAGCAGACCCTACATGGTGCTTTTGGAGCAGCACATGCAGGATGGTAAAAAACATTACTGTGGTGGCTTCCTTCTGAGTGAGGATTTTGTGATGACTGCAGCCCACTGCCAAGGCAGGTCAGTGTAATGCATTTTATGTTTACTCACTGGAAATGCTGGGGCCCATGATGAGATATATCTCAGCAACAACCTAGTGTCATGTATTAAGACATAAATAATATTAAATGATATCTATTTCACAAGTATATTTTATGATGGCTTCAATAATCATGACATTCAAATATCTATATATTTCTATTTCAAGAATGCAATGCCCTCAGGTAAAAAAAACAACAACTTCAATTTTAGGATTTTTCTCTTTCCTTTTTTTTTTTTTTTTTTGCATTACATTTTTTAATTTCAGGTCCTACAAAGTCCTACTGGGACTTCACGATTATCACGACAAGAATGGAGTACAGAGTATATCTGTGGAACAAACATTTCCACATATACTCTTCAATGAAACTAATCTTAAAAATGACATAATGCTTCTTAAGGTGAGACAATTCTTGCAGTTAACAGCAAAAATTAGCTTTCATTTATTTTTGTCATTTCCAAGTTATGTTTCACATTATATTATTGGATGCATTAAACAAGAGGAGCATTAAAATACTTAACATATGAATGTTCATATATCTTAAATATGATTTTATCTCTCTCTGTTTCTCAAGTTGAGCTCCAAGGCAAAGTTCAGTAACAGAGTGAGACCCATTGCTCTCGCAGGCCCGGGTGATGGCTTACAGCCAAAATCATGTATAGTCTCTGGCTGGGGAAAAACAGATGAGAACAAACCTTATATGTCTTCCAAGCTCATGGAAGTCAATGTTACACTAATTAACAATCCACATTGTGCTCTGGACAACCTGTACTGCTCTGAGGGAAGGATTGGACCGCACCATGTACGTATTTTTCTAACATAACATGGACAAACAAATGTTTGTCAACTGTAATAATTAACTGTCTATTGAAGCAATCACTGCATACTATACATGTACTTGCAGGGAGACTCTGGTGGTCCACTGGTCTGTGAAGATGGAAAGGCATACGGGGTGGCGTCCAACATCTTCACACCATCCTCAGGTGGCCCGCAAATCAAGCGTTACACAAAGATTCCTGACTACAGAAGCTGGATCGATTCAATCATGGAAAATGTGTTTAAAAACAATAATTTCATTTGCTGGGCAACTTAAGTCAAAAGACTGAATGTGTATGTAAAATAAATGCATTTTGACTTCAGACCTTTGAATATTCCACGAAACTTACAAATGTAACTCAAGCACACGCAATTTTTTTTGTTTGTTTTGGTAAGGCTGAACTTTCGCATGACAATAATGGCACACAAATTAAGTACGGCTTAAAATCAAAAATTTAAGTGTAAACTGAAAACTGTAGATGTAATGTATTAACAATAGATACTGTATTTAATCCTGCTTTTATATACAGCATTATATACATTGAATATATTACTGCTTCGTGCATCTATTTTATGGCTTGATCAAATGAGAGCACAGGAGCCTCTAAGTTTCTTTTGTACCATCTTTTCAAATAAAAAAACGATGCTCTGTCGCCATGTTCTCGGTGCCTCTGTACACCTCTCTGTGTGAGTGTTAGTTAACTCCACAAAAAGACAACAGTGCCTCCTTGTGACCAAAGTGTACTGATGCAGCAAGAGGAGTTTCACTTACTGAAGTCAGAGCTGAGACTCTTATTTATAAGCTCTAATCATAGTTAAGTCTCTTCCTGTTGGTTAACAGATCCGGTTCCTGCAACAGTAGCAATATCTGACAGAGAGGTCAATGCTTATGATGAACCCTAACAGCATCTGCCCAACACTTTCCAATTTTACAAGCGCATTTTGCTTCCAATTTTAAAAATGTTTAAGGAATAAAATACGTCATGGCATTGTATCAGGCCATCTTGCTTTACTGCCACTCCAAATTTAGCTAAATCATGCTTAAACAAATGATGAACTGTCATAATACTTGTGCTGAGTCAAATGTAAGGAAAAGGTAAGATTCTTCTTTTTAACAGAGTCTCATGAGGAGGACAGATTGGGGAAATAAAATACATGACTCAGACTATGGGAGTTTTGATCTACTCAACATATCTGTAGGCTGTTACTTGCTTTTGGAAGAAAGTCACCTTGCCCTCAAATTATAGTTGTGGACCATCAGTTACAACAGACACCATCTCTCAGCTGTTATAAATGTTTCACTACCGTTATTTAGCTAGTGAGTCAGTGATTTCCTATTAGCTCACACATGGAAGAAACCTTTTGATTTTGGTAGCTGTATGATTGTGCATGCAGTGCATTAGGTGGTTTCCATTTTTAACAGATGCATATTAGTCACTGCATTATCAAATATCCATGCATGTTGTCTATGAAGGGGAGACCGGGGATGGGGATGGGCAGAAACAGCCAAGCTTATCAGGGGAAAAAATCATTGTGAGGTAAGAATATGATTTTTTTTAAAATTTCATTTATTTCTGTAATAGAATTGACTGCATTGTAGTTAAATTCATCAAGCTTTAATCGTGTTTCTTTTCTGTATGTAGAGATGGTTCATGGAAGTTGTAAGTGCTAATATTTAAGCTATTAGGCAGGTTTAAAAATGTTCGAACTGGTTTGATATTAAGCCGAATACCAGACTGGACAGGTATACAGAATTTTACCAGGTGTTGCTGCTCCAAAGTGGAACATCATGACACCGTGTCCCAACGACAAATGATCGTCAGACTATTGCCTCGCATCACGTAACATCAGAGCTCTCTGTTTCATGTGCTGTAATATGTAATGGAAATTACATACAATATAGTCTACAGCGAGAAGCGTAGCTTATTAGTAGCAACAGTCATTTAGCTCACCAAAAACTCTAAGCTCCCTGGTGATCTTTCTCCAGACAGCCTCCATCTTATTCAGGTTTTTGTAATGAAATAAGGAGGTATCGCGTAGATAATTCCTCATCTTAACTTCGTGAATCAGCCCTTCTTTGTCCAATATGTAGTTCTCAAAGCAAGCAACAGTTATAAATATGAACACAGCGTCTCACACAAGTTTGGGTCAGAACGGCAGCGCTGTGCCGCTTGCAGTTATTTAGGACACTCCTCTCGTCGGCTTCAAATCCAAAATGTTGGTGCAGTTTTAGTTGTCTTGCCATGTCCCCTCTCGTCACCCCAAAACACATGAACTTTGTTGTAAGCAAACACTGCTTGTGTCACTCCGCCTCTCCCATCTCCTGAAATGTGATCTCCTTCATGTTGCTGACCTCAGTTCCCAGCTTGTCCGACTCCATTACTCCATTTACATGTTTATCATGCTGTCATATTGCTGGTTATTATGCAATATGTGTTGGATTTAGCGCTGTGAGGCCTGGAGCACAGGTTGTCGCTTTTTAATTTGCCATAAGTGTTATGATGACAAATGGGGTCAGCCAGTTGGCATCAAATTACACTGTTAAGCAAAGGACCAGACTGACAAAACCAGAAAATGACCTTTAACTGTGGCTGCAAGAGTCTGGGTTAGTTGTAATGTGACAAAGTGTACCAGCTTACGCTAAGCAACATTTTAATATACTTGGCTCACACACACACACACACACACACACACACACACACACACACACACAAGTGCAATACAGACAAGCACAAACACACATAGACAGACAAGAAAGCAACACATGCACGAGTGCAGGACAAGCGCAAACACAAATAAACAAACATAAGACACGAACACACAACAATTGCATCATTAACTGCCGATAAAGGGAAAACCCATTTGGAAAGTTTTGCAACTTAAAAATATCTCATTTACATGACCATCCAGATAAGGAAGCAAGCAGTCTAGCAGTCTGAACAAACGTTGAGAGTTCCACACCCACTCGAAATGAAACAGTCTGGTTGATTATCCAAAATTTAAAAATATAACCATTTGTAATGCCACTTGTTGTTCTTGTCCTTCACTGTGACAGAGACGAGGGCTAGTCAATCAGATGTGTATCCATATCTCAACCTGCTTCATGTCCCAAATGCACTTCTGTCACTGTGAAAATCATTGTTTTTTACCTCTTTAAATTTTTGATCAGTATATTGGGGGCTGCATTTTGAGCATATTTGAATACTGGGGGGGATGTGTCACCCCCAACATATATTATAAATACTGCCACATATTGTGCACGCAAACCACACGTACACAATACCTATTAAACTGTCTAAACCATTTCAACTTCTATAAAATAAATCAAACTTTTGTCGTGCTCGGGGGTGACAGAGACGTCCTCTTCATGAATGTGGTTCAAAGCCACGTCATTTGCATATGCAAATTACACAAGCACTTCCTTCTTTGCGTAATACAGAGAAGCATTTAAAGACTGACATGTCAGAGATGTGAGCCACTGCCTGTCAGTAGCTCAGTTGGACTGTGATCTCGCCATGTTCTTCCACAGTGAACTGGTACTAGCGATACTCGCTCTGACTCTTGATGGTCAAGGTAAGCTAAGATTTTACAGCTGTGCACATACTTTTTCATCCAGGTTGTTGTAGATGCACTTTAGACCACAGCACGTGAGTCTTTGATCAGTTATGCAACTCTAATTGCTATATATTTTCCTCCCAGTTCATACAGGGAAAATAATTGGAGGTCAGGAGGCGGTGCCACACAGCAGGCCCTACATGGTGCTTTTGGAGCGGCACATGCAGGATGGTCAAAGACAATACTGCGGTGGCTTCCTTCTGAGTGAGGATTTTGTGATGACTGCAGCCCACTGCCAAGGATGGTCAGTGTAATGCATTTTATGTTAACCTACAGACAGAGATGGTGCAAGGAATTCTGGGGGCAAAGAAGATTTTTCCTAACAACAACCTAGTCTCATGTATTAAGACTTGACTTTAAAATACTCAAATTAATTACATCTATGATATTGAATATGTTTCATGATGGCTTTTAAAAATTGCGACATTGTGTGAATACAAGCTCTCAGAGGAAAAAAAAATTAGATCATTTTTGCACTGAATTTTGTCATTTCAGGTCCTACAAAGCTCTACTGGGCGTTCATGATCTCCGCGACAAGAAGGGAGTACAGACTATACCTGTGGAACAAACATTTCCACGCAAAGACTACAATGAAACCGATTATAAAAATGACATAATGCTACTAAAGGTAAGAAAATTCTTGCAGTTATTTCAACTATTTTAGCAATTTCCAATTTAATAATCAGGAAATGTAGGCCTATTGGACAATGGGCAATGTGAGCACTGCAACTGATACTCCAGCTTAATATGTGTTTTTTTTTTTTTGTTTTTTTTTTTTGTCTCTCTCTGTTTCTCAAGTTGAGCTCCAAGGCACAGCTCAGTGACAAAGTGAGACCCATTGCTCTCGCAGGCCAGGGTGATGGCTTACAGCCAAAATCATGTATAGTCTCCGGCTGGGGAAAAACAGATGAGAACAATCCTTATATGTCTTTGAAGCTCATGGAAGTCAATGTTACACTAATTAACAATCCACATTGTGCTCTGGACAACCTGTACTGCTCTGAGGGAAGGATTGGACCGAACCATGTACGTATTTTTCTAATATAAAATCGACTAACAAATGTCGATTATTACAAACTGTAATAATTAACTGTCTATTGACGCAATCACTGCATACTATACATGTACTTGCAGGGAGACTCTGGTGGTCCACTGGTCTGTGAAGATGGAAAGGCATACGGGGTGGTGTCCAACATCTTCAAACCAGCCTCGGGTGGCCCGCAAATCAATTGTTACGCTAAGATTCCTGACTACAGAAGCTGGATTGATTTGACTATGACATATGTGTGAAAAGATCTGGTACACATAACAGCTGATTGATCAAATAACAACAATTGACTTATTCCACAGCAATAAGACTATCAGACCAAAGTGTGGACTCGTTTGCTTTACACAGATTTAATGAAAATGTGCTTCGCTTTGATGTTTCCAAATGACACAAATTACATTTTTGTTCGACAAGTTGAGTCAAAAGACTGAAAATATAGAAATATCATTTATTCATTACAGTGACATGTTTTGGCTTTTATGGTAGAGCTGTTTTTTTGTCTGCTCCCGGGGGCTAGGAACTTAACAACTACATATTTTGTCAATAAACTCAGCAAATTTAAACCACACACATGCAGGTTTTTTTCAGGGCTACACTGTAACACGCCAATCATGGCATTCAAATTAAATTTGGCTTAAAATCAGAAATTTAAATGTAGACTTCATGCTGCCTGATAGATGTACTGCAATACTGTATGTCATTCTGCTGTTAAATAAAACTTTGTATACATTAAATGCATTACTGCTCTTTGCATCTTTTTGACTCGAACAAATGAGAACACACGATCACCTACGTTTGTTTTATACCACCTTTTTAAATAATAAACTGCTCTTTCAATACCTCTGTGCACATTGAGCATACATTAAATGAAAGAAAAAAAAGTCAACGCTGCCTCCCTGTGTACTAACTGTACTGATGCAGCAGGAAGAGTTTCACCTAATAAAGAAACCGTCTTATTTATAAGCTCTACACACAGTCAAGTCTCTGCCTGTTGTTTAACACACCCTGTGATTGCATTTGTGTTAATTATCTGAAAGAGTAGTCAACACTCAGGATGAACTCTAACAGCATTTTTCATCACTTTCCAATTGTAGGAACACAATTTGTTTCCAACTTTCAGATTGATTAGGCATTAATTAAGTTAAGACATTATGTCAGGCCACTTTGCTTTAATACCACTGCATGCTTAAACAATGCAAACATAAAATGTAGCTATAAAAAACAAGTCATGTTGTCCTGTGCTAAAAGAAAAGTACGTATGGAATAAGCGCCTGTCTGCGATTTTATTTCCCAGGATAGCAGAGGTCTATAAGCCATGCTGATATTAGCGCAGTTTGAGGAAATAAAATGGATAATACCTAGAGTTGTACCGATACTGATACCAGTATCGGAAATGCCTCTGATACTGCCTAAAATGCGGTATCGGGTATTGGTGAGTACAGCCGATGACCAATCCGATACCATGTAATGCCTCACGTCATTACGCATATGCACGCTACAGGCAAACAAAACGGAAACAGAGTGGAGTTTAAAAAGCATTCTACTGTAGCCTTTAAAATGTCTTTTTTACCAAATTGTGTGGCTGCACTTTAACCTGTGTCTTGATCTGTGTCAACACTGGATAATAATAATAATAATAAACAAAAGTTTTATGGCATTCATTCTACTATTATGTATTTATTTCTTAATATTTTACATAGAGTTTTAGGAGTTGAGACATACCACAATTCATATTCCATCCATTTTTATTTTACGCGCTGGTATCGGATTGGTACTCGGTATCGGCAGATACCTGAGGTTCAGGAAGGAAAAAGTGGTATTGGTACATCTCTAATAATAACATATTAATGACTGCGTTATTGAATACACATGCACATCATCGATGTTTACTGATGCTGATAAAGTGAAAAACCCATTTCAAAAACACCCAATTTACATCAGCATCCAAATAAGGAGGCCACTGTCTTTAAGCGTATTGAGGCACTTTTAATAGAACAGACTGATTAATAATCTGCAATAAGTTTGTTATTTCATTCAGTTGAGCAGCAGTAGGCCTATTGCTGAGCTTTTCCCTTTATTATGACAGAAACAAACAGATGTCAGTCCATATCTCGCAAGAGAACGACATTGTTCTCACATTTAACACCACAATGGCACACTGGTATTTTCTATTTTGTGCGTGTGTTCTTCTGTGTATGTACTTGTGGGTACTTTTATTTTATTGTTTTTACTTTTAAAAAGCCTCCTGTGGGTTCGCAGTTGCCAATTCGCATTTCTCTACAAAAACTTAACTTAACTTAACACACACACACACACACACACACACACACACACACACACACACAACACACACACACACACACACACATCTGTGTCTTGTGCATAAATGTACAATTCTAATGCCACTGTGATGTCCATCTCAAATAAACTGAACTAACAAGCCTACTTTATATATCAAAAGCACCACCATCTAAATGTGTTTTGAATATCATTATTTATTTTTTAAATTCATAAGTATAATGCTACATATGGTGTATGTAAACCAAATTCGCCACACTCTATGAAGTTAGATAAAGGTTGTATAAAGAACTTAGACTTAAACCATAAAAGTCTGGGGGTGACAGAGATGTCCTCCTCATTAATGTGGTTCAAAGCCACATTATTTGCATATGCAGCCTACAAAAACACTTCCTTCTCTCTTGAAAAAACAAAGTCCAAGGCAACTCTTCTCTGGTGCAAAAGTTAAAAGGCCTTTATTAAATGGCTAGTTCATGATGAACCTGATGCCCTGATGAAGGCCAGTGAGCATGGCCGAAACATGTTGAAGTTTTTAATGTTCATCGTGAACTAGCCACCACTTCCTGACCAAAGAGCACCTTCCTGGATACCATGATACTGCAATCCACATGAGCGCTTCATCTGCTGCTGTCTTCACTTTCTTCTTTCTGTAGTACAAGAAAGCATCTATAGACTGAATTCGTAAGTGAGCGACTGCTTTTCGGCAGCTCAGTTGGACTGCGATCTCGCCATGTTCTTCCACTGCGAACTCGTAATACTGATACTTGTCCTGACTCTTGATGGTCAAGGTAAGTTAAAAAGCATATTAAAGCCGTGTTCTTTTTTATCCTGGATGTTAGAGATGCACTTTAGACTACAGCACATTAGGAAATGCACGAGGGTGGGTCTGTTTATGTCAGTCAAATTCAAGGACATCATTAACATCAATGGTCGGTTTTGTTTTGTGAGTTCATATATAAATATATTTATTATTGATAACAGTTCATACAGAAGAAGCGGTGCCACACAGCAGGCCCTACATGGTGCTTTTGGAGCGGCACATGCAGGATGGTAAAATAAAAAACTGCGGTGGCTTCCTTCTGAATGAGGATTTTGTGATGACTGCAGCCCACTGCCAAGGCAGGTCAGTGTAATGCATTTTATGTTTACTCACTGGAAATGCTGGGGCCCATGATGAGATATATCTCAGCAACAACCTAGTGTCATGTATTAAGACATAAATAATATTAAATGATATCTATTTCACAAGTATATTTTATGATGGCTTCAATAATCATGACATTCAAATATCTATATATTTCTATTTCAAGAATGCAATGCCCTCAGCTAAAAAAAACAACAACTTCAATTTTAGGATTTTTCTCTTTCTTTTTTTTTTTGCATTAATTTTTTTAATTTCAGGTCCTACAAAGTCCTACTGGGAGTTCACGATGTCCGAGACCAGAATGGAGTACAGAGAATATATGTGGAACAAACATTTCCACATATACTCTACAATGAAATTAATCTTAAAAATGACATAATGCTTCTTAAGGTGAGACAATTCTTGCAGTTAACAGCAAAAATTAGCTTTCATTTACTTTTGTCATTTCCAATTTATGTTTCACATTATATTACTGGATGCATTAAACAAGAGGAACATTAAAATACTATATGAATGTTCATATATCTTAAATATGATTTTATCTCTCTCTGTTTCTCAAGTTGAGCTCCAAGGCACAGCTCAGTGACAGAGTGAGACCCATTGCTCTCGCAGGCCCGGGTGATGGCTTACAGCCAAAATCATGTATAGTCTCCGGCTGGGGAAAAACAGACGAGAACGAACGGTATATGTCTTTCAAGCTCATGGAAGTCAATGTTACACTAATTAACAATCCACGCTGTGCTCTGGACAACCAGTACTGCTCTGAAGGAAGGATTGGACCGCACCATGTACGTATTTTTCTAATATAAAATCGACTAACAAATGTTTGTCAACTGTAATAATTAACTGTCTATTGAAGCAATCACTGCATACTATACATGTACTTGCAGGGAGACTCTGGTATTCCACTGGTCTGTGAAGATGGAAAGGCATACGGGGTGGTGTCCAACATCTTCAAACCAGCCTCAGGTGGCCCGCAAATCAATTGTTACACAAAGATTCCTGACTACAGAAGCTGGATCGATTCAATCATGGAAAATGTGTTAAAAAACAATGATTTCATTTGCTGGGCAACTTAAGTCAAAAGACTGAATGTGTATGTAAAATAAATGCATTTTGACTTCAGACCTTTGAATATTCCACGAAACTTACAAATGTAACTCAAGCACACGCAATTTTTTTGTTTGTTTTGGTAAGGCTGAACTTTCGCATGACAATAATGGCACACAAATTAAGTACGGCTTAAAATCAAAAATTTAAGTGTAAACTGAAAACTGTAGATGTAATGTATTAACAATAGATACTGTATTTAATCCTGCTTTTATATACAGCATTATATACATTGAATATATTACTGCTTCGTGCATCTATTTTATGGCTTGATCAAATGAGAGCACAGGAGCCTCTAAGTTTCTTTTGTACCATCTTTTCAAATAAAAAAACGATGCTCTGTCGCCATGTTCTCGGTGCCTCTGTACACCTCTCTGTGTGAGTTTAGTTAACTCCACAAAAAGACAACAGTGCCTCCTTGTGACCAAAGTGTACTGATGCAGCAAGAGGAGTTTCACTTACTGAAGTCAGAGCTGAGACTCTTATTTATAAGCTCTAATCATAGTTAAGTCTCTTCCTGTTGGTTAACAGATCCGGTTCCTGCAACAGTAGCAATATCTGACAGAGAGGTCAATGCTTATGATGAACCCTAACAGCATCTGCCCAACACTTTCCAATTTTACAAGCGCATTTTGCTTCCAATTTTAAAAATGTTTAAGGAATAAAATACGTCATGGCATTGTATCAGGTCATCTTGCTTTATTGCCACTCCAAATTTAGCTAAATCATGCTTAAACAAATGATGAACTGTCATAATACTTGTGCTGAGTCAAATGTAAGGAAAAGGTAAGATTCTTCTTTTTAACAGAGTCTCATGAGGAGGACAGATTGGGGAAATAAAATACATGACTCAGACTATGGGAGTTTTGATCTACTCAACATATCTGTAGGCTGTTACTTGCTTTTGGAAGAAAGTCACCTTGCCCTCAAATTATAGTTGTGGGCCATCAGTTACAACAGACACCATCTCTCAGCTGTTATAAATGTTTCATTACCGTTATTTAGCTAGTGAGTCAGTGATTTCCTATTAGCTCACACATGGAAGAAACCTTTTGATTTTGGTTGCTGTATGATTGTGCATGCAGTGCATTAGGTGGTTTCCATTTTTAACAGAAGCATATTAGTCACTGCATTATCAAATATCCATGCATGTTGTCTATGAAGGGGAGACCGGGGATGGGGATGGGCAGAAACAGCCAAGCTTATCAGGGAAAAAAATCATTTTGAGGTAAGAATATGATTTTTTTTTTTAAATTTCATTTATTTCTGTGATAGAATTGACTGCATTGTAGTTAAATTCATCAAGCTTTAATCATGTTTCTTTTCTGTATGTAGAGATGGTTCATGGAAGTTGTAAGTGCTAATATTTAAGCTATTAGCAGGGTTGGGCAGGTTTAAAAATGTTCAAACTGGTTTGATATTAAGCCGAATACCAGACTGGACAGGTATACAGAATTTTACCAGGTGTTGCTGCTCCAAAGTGGAACATCATGACACCGTGTCCCAACGACAAATGATCGTCAGACTATTGCCTCGCATCACGTAACATCAGAGCTCTCTGTTTCATGTGCTGTAATATGTAATGGAAATTACATACAATATAGTCTACAGCGAGAAGCGTAGCTTATTAGTAGCAATGGTCATTTAGCTCACCAAAACTCTAAGCTCCCTGGTGATCTTTCTCCAGACAGCCTCCATCTTATTCAGGTTTTTGTAATGAAATAAGGAGGTATCGCGTAGATAATTCCTCATCTTAACTTCGTGAATCAGCCCTTCTTTGTCCAATATGTAGTTCTCAAAGCAAGCAACAGTTATAAATATGAACACAGCGTCTCACACAAGTTTGGGTCAGAACGGCAGCGCTGTGCCGCTTGCAGTTATTTAGGACACTCCTCTCGTCGGCTTCAAATCCAAAATGTTGGTGCAGTTTTTAGTTGTCTTGCCATGTCCCCTCTCGTCACCCCAAAACACATGAACTTTGTTGTAAGCAAACACTGCTTGTGTCACTCCGCCTCTCCCATCTCCTGAAATGTGATCTCCTTCATGTTGCTGACCTCAGTTCCCAGCTTGTCCGACTCCATTACTCCATTTACATGTTTATCATGCTGTCATATTGCTGGTTATTATGCAATATGTGTTGGATTTAGCGCTGTGAGGCCTGGAGCACAGGTTGTCGCTTTTTAATTTGCCATAAGTGTTATGATGACAAATGGGGTCAGCCAGTTGGCATCAAATTACACTGTTAAGCAAAGGACCAGACTGACAAAACCAGAAAATGACCTTTAACTGTGGCTACAAGAGTCTGGGTTAGTTGTAATGTGACAAAGTGTACCAGCTTACGCTAAGCAACATTTTAATATACTTGGCTCACACACACACACACACACACACACACACACACACACACACACACACACACACACACACACAAGTGCAATACAGACAAGCACAAACACACATAGACAGACCAGAAAGCAACACATGCACGAGTGCAGGACAAGCGCAAACACAAATAAATAAACATAAGACACGAACACACAACAACTGCATCATTAACTGCCGATAAAGGGAAAACCCATTTGGAAAGTTTTGCAACTTAAAAATATCTCATTTACATGACCATCCAGATAAGGAAGCAAGCAGTCTAGCAGTCTGAACAAACGTTGAGAGCTCCACACCCACTCGAAATGAAACAGTCTGGTTGATTATCCAAAATTTAAGAATATAACCATTTGTAATGCCACTTCTACTTGTCCTTCACTGTGACAGAGACGAGGGCTAGTCAGTCAGATGTGTATCCATATCTCAACTTGCTTCATGTCCCAAATGCACTTCTGTCACTGTGAAAATCATTGTTTTTTACCTCTTTAAATTTTTGTTCAGTATATTGGGGGCTGCATTTTGAGCATATTTGAATACTGGGGGGGGGGTGTCACCCCCAACATATATTATAAATACTGCCACATATTGTGCACGCAAACCACACGTACACAATACCTATTAAACTGTCTAAACCATTTCAACTTCTATAAAATAAATCAAACTTTTGTCGTGCTCGGGGGTGACAGAGACGTCCGCTTCATGAATGTGGTTCAAAGCCACGTCATTTGCATACGCAAATTACACAAACACTTCCTTCTTTACGTAATACAGAGAAGCATTTAAAGACTGACATGTCAGAGATGTGAGCCACTGCCTGTCAGTAGCTCAGTTGGACTGTGATCTCGCCATGTTCTTCCACAGTGAACTGGTACTAGCGATACTCGCTCTGACTCTTGATGGTCAAGGTAAGCTAAGATTTTACAGCTGTGCACATACTTTTTCATCCAGGTTGTTGTAGATGCACTTTAGACCACAGCACGTGAGTCTTTGATCAGTTATGCAACTCTAATTGCTATATATTTTCCTCCCAGTTCATACAGGGAAAATAATTGGAGGTCAGGAGGCGGTGCCACACAGCAGGCCCTACATGGTGCTTTTGGAGCGGCACATGCAGGATGGTCAAAGACAATACTGCGGTGGCTTCCTTCTGAGTGAGGATTTTGTGATGACTGCAGCCCACTGCCAAGGCAGGTCAGTGTAATGCATTTTATGTTAACCTACAGACAGAGATGGTGCAAGGAATTCTGGGGGCAAAGAAGATTTTTCCTAACAACAACCTAGTCTCATGTATTAAGACTTGACTTTAAAATACTCAAATTAATTACATCTATGATATTGAATATGTTTCATGATGGCTTTTAAAAATTGCGACATTGTGTGAATACAAGCTCTCAGAGGAAAAAAAAAAATAGATCATTTTTGCACTGAATTTTGTCATTTCAGGTCCTACAAAGCTCTACTGGGCGTTCATGATCTCCGCGACAAGAAGGGAGTACACTATACCTGTGGAACAAACATTTCCACGCAAAGACTACAATGAAACCGATTATAAAAATGACATAATGCTACTAAAGGTAAGAAAATTCTTGCAGTTATTTCAACTATTTTAGCAATTTCCAATTTAAATCAGGAAATGTAGGCCTATTGGACAATGGGCAATGTGAGCACTGCAACTGATACTCCAGCTTAATATGTGTTTTTTTTTTTTTTGTTTTGTTTTTTGTCTTCTCTGTTTCTCAAGTTGAGCTCCAAGGCACAGCTCAGTGACAAAGTGAGACCCATTGCTCTCGCAGGCCAGGGTGATGGCTTACAGCCAAATCATGTATAGTCTCCGGCTGGGGAAAAAAACAGATGAGAACAATCCTTATATGTCTTTGAAGCTCATGGAAGTCAATGTTACACTAATTAACAATCCACATTGTGCTCTGGACAACCTGTACTGCTCTGAGGGAAGGATTGGACCGAACCATGTACGTATTTTTCTATAAAATCGACTAACAAATGTCGATTATTACAAACTGTAATAATTAACTGTCTATTGACGCAATCACTGCATACTATACATGTACTTGCAGGGAGACTCTGGTGGTCCACTGGTCTGTGAAGATGGAAAGGCATACGGGGTGGTGTCCAACATCTTCAAACCAGCCTCGGGTGGCCCGCAAATCAATTGTTACGCTAAGATTCCTGACTACAGAAGCTGGATTGATTTGACTATGACATATGTGTGAAAAGATCTGGTACACATAACAGCTGATTGATCAAATAACAACAATTGACTTATTCCACAGCAATAAGACTATCAGACCAAAGTGTGGACTCGTTTGCTTTACACAGATTTAATGAAAATGTCCTTCGCTTTGATGTTTCCAAATGACACAAATTACATTTTTGTTTGACAAGTTGAGTCAAAAGACTGAAAATATAGAAATATCATTTATTCATTACAGTGACATGTTTTGGCTTTTATGGTAGAGCTGTTTTTTTGTCTGCTCCCGGGGGCTAGGAACTTAACAACTACATATTTTGTCAATAAAACTCAGCAAATTTAAACCACACACATGCAGGTTTTTTTCAGGGCTACACTGTAACACGCCAATCATGGCATTCAAATTAAATTAGGCTTAAAATCAGAAATTTAAATGTAGACTTCATGCTGCCTGATAGATGTACTGCAATACTGTATGTCATTCTGCTGTTAAATGAAACTTTGTATACATTAAATGCATTACTGCTCTTTGCATCTTTTTGACTCGAACGAATGAGAACACACGATCACCTACGTTTGTTTTATACCACCTTTTTAAATAATAAACTGCTCTTTCAATACCTCTGTGCACATTGAGCATACATTAAATGAAAGGAAAAAAAAGTCAACGCTGCCTCCCTGTGTACTAACTGTACTGATGCAGCAGGAAGAGTTTCACCTGATAAAGAAACCGTCTTATTTATAAGCTCTACACACAGTCAAGTCTCTGCCTGTTGTTTAACACACCCTGTGATTGCATTTGTGTTAATTATCTGAAAGAGTAGTCAACACTCAGGATGAACTCTAACAGCATTTTTCATCACTTTCCAATGGTAGGAACACAATTTGTTTCCAACTTTCAGATTGATTAGGCATTAATTAAGTTAAGACATTATGTCAGGCCACTTTGCTTTAATACCACTGCATGCTTAAACAATACAAACATAAAATGTAGCTATAAAAACAAGTCATGCTGTCCTGTGCTAAAAGAAAAGTACGTATGGAATAAGCGCCTGTCAGGGATTTTATTTCCCAGGATAGCAGAGGTCTATAAGCCATGCTGATATTAGCGCAGTTTGAGGAAATAAAATGGATAATACCTAGAGTTGTACCGATACTGATACCAGTATCAGAAATGCCTCTGATACTGCCTAAAATGCGGTATCGGGTATTGGTGAGTACAGCCGATGACCAATCTGATACCATGCCTCACGTCATTATGTATACGCACGCTACAGGCAAACCAAACGGAAACAGAGTGGAGTTTAAAAAGCATTCTACTGTAGCCTTTAAAATGTCTTTTTTACCAAATTGTGTGGCTGCACTTTAACCTGTGTCTTGATCTGTGTCAACACTGGATAATAATAATAATAAACAAAAGTTTTATGGCATTCATTCTACTATTATGTATTTATTTCTTAATATTTTACATAGAGTTTTAGGAGTTGAGACATACCACAATTCATATTCCATCCATTTTTATTTTACGCGCTGGTATCGGATCGGTACTCGGTATCGGCAGATACCTGAGGTTCAGGAAGGAAAAAGTGGTATTGGTACATCTCTAATAATAACATATTAATGACTGCGTTATTGAATACACATGCACATCATCGATGTTTACTGATGCTGATAAAGTGAAAAACCCATTTCAACAACACCCAATTTACAGCAGCATCCAAATAAGGAGGCCACTGTCTTTAAGCGTATTGAGGCACTTTTAATAGAACAGACTGGTTAATAATCTGCAATATAAGCATTTGTTATTTCATTCAGTTGAGCAGCAGTAGGCCTATTGCTGAGCTTTTCCCTTTATTATGACAGAAACAAACAGATGTTAGTCCATATCTCACAAGAGAACGACATTGTCCTCACATTTAACACGACATTGGCACACTGGTATTTTCTATTTTGTGCGCGTGTTCTTCTGTGTATGTACTTGTGGGCACTTTTACTTTTTTTACTTCCTCCTGTGGGTTAGCAGTTGCCAATTCGCATTTCTCGACAAAAACATAAAACACACATCTGTTTCTTGTGCATAAATGTACAATTCTAATGCCACTGTGATGTCCATCTCAAATAAACTGAACTAATACACCTACTTTATATATCAAAAGCACCACCATCTAAATGTGTTTTGAATATCATTATTTATTTT
Source organism: Epinephelus cyanopodus (assembly GCA_026686955.1). NCBI lineage: Eukaryota > Metazoa > Chordata > Actinopteri > Perciformes > Serranidae > Epinephelus > Epinephelus cyanopodus. The sequence continues at coordinate 11,505,889 of CM048920.1, forward strand.
TTAAATTCATAAGTATAATGCTACATATGGTGTATGTAACACCACATTCGTCACACTCTATGAAGTTAGATAAAGGTTGTATAAAGAACTTAGACTTAAACCATAAAAGTCTGGGGGTGACAGAGATGTCCTCCTCATTAATGTGGTTCAAAGCCACATTATTTGCATATGCAGCCTACAAAAACACTTCCTTCTCTCTGTAGTGCTTTTTGGCAGCTCAGTTGGACTGCGATCTCGCCATGTTCTTCCACTGCGAACTCGTAATACTGATACTTGTCCTGACTCTTGATGGTCAAGGTAAGTTAAAAAGCATATTAAAGCCGTGTCCTTTTTTTTATCCTGGATGTTAGAGATGCACTTTAGACTACAGCACATTAGGAAATGCACGAGGGTGGGTCTGTTTATGTCAGTCAAATTCAAGGTCATCATTAACATCAATGGTCAGTTTTGTTTTGTGAGTTCATATATAAATATATTTATTATTGATAACAGTTCATACAGAAGAAGCGGTGCCACACAGCAGACCCTACATGGTGCTTTTGGAGCGGCGCATGCAGAATGGTCAATACAAATACTGTGGTGGCTTCCTTCTGAATGAGGATTTTGTGATGACTGCAGCCCACTGCCAAGGATGGTTAGTGTAACACATTTTATGTTTACTCACTGGAAATGCTGGGGCCCATGATGAGATATATCTCAGCAACAACCTAGTGTCATGTATTAAGACATAAATAATATTAAATGATATCTATTTCACAAGTATATTTTACGATGGCTTCAATAATCATGACATTCAAATATCTATATATTTCTATTTCAAGAATGCAATGCCCTCAGGTAAAAAGAACAACAACTTCAATTTTAGGATTTTTCTCTTTCTTTTTTTTTTTTTGCATTAATTTTTTTTAATTTCAGGTCCTACAAAGTCCTACTGGGACTTCACGATGTCCGAGACCAGAATGGAGTACAGAGTATATCTGTGGAACAAACATTTCCACATATACTCTACAATGAAACTAATTCTAAAAATGACATAATGCTACTTAAGGTGAGACAATTCTTGCAGTTAACAGCAAAAATTAGCTTTCATTTATTTTTGTCATTTCCAATTTATGTTTCACATTATATTATTGGATGCATTAAACAAGAGGAGCATTAAAATACTTAACATATGAATGTTCATATATCTTAAATATGATTTTATCTCTCTCTGTTTCTCAAGTTGAGCTCCAAGGCACAGCTCAGTGACAGAGTGAGACCCATTGCTCTCGCAGGCCTGGGTGATGGCTTACAGCCAAAATCATGTATAGTCTCTGGCTGGGGAAAAACAGACGAGAACAATCCTTATATGTCTTTCAAGCTCATGGAAGTCAATGTTACACTAATTAACAATCCACATTGTGCTCTGGACAACCTGTACTGCTCTGAGGGAAGGATTGGACCGCACCATGTCCGTATTTTTCTAACATAACATGGACAAACAAATGTTTGTCAACTGTAATAATTAACTGTCTATTGACGCAATCACTGCATACTATACATGTACTTCCAGGGAGACGCTGGTATTCCACTGGTCTGTGAAGATGGAAAGGCATACGGGGTGATGTCCAACATCTTCAAACCAGCCTCAGGTGACCTGCAAATCCATTGTTACACAAAGATTCCTGACTACAGAAGCTGGATCGATTCAATCATGGAAAATGTGTTAAAAAACAATGATTTCATTTGCTGGGCAACTTAAGTCAAAAGACTGAATGTGTATGTAAAATAAATGCATTTTGACTTCAGACCTTTGAATATTCCACGAAACTTACAAATGTAACTCAAGCACACGCAATTTTTTTGTTTGTTTTGGTAAGGCTGAACTTTCGCATGACAATAATGGCACACAAATTAAGTACGGCTTAAAATCAAAAATTTAAGTGTAAACTGAAAACTGTAGATGTAATGTATTAACAATAGATACTGTATGTAATCCTGCTTTTATATACAGCATTATATACATTGAATATATTACTGCTTCGTGCATCTATTTTATGGCTTGATCAAATGAGAGCACAGGAGCCTCTAAGTTTCTTTTGTACCATCTTTTCAAATAAAAAAACGATGCTCTGTCGCCATGTTCTCGGTGCCTCTGTACACCTCTCTGTGTGAGTGTTAGTTAACGCCACAAAAAGACAACAGTGCCTCCTTGTGACCAAAGTGTACTGATGCAGCAAGAGGAGTTTCACTTACTGAAGTCAGAGCTGAGACTCTTATTTATAAGCTCTAATCATAGTTAAGTCTCTTCCTGTTGGTTAACAGATCCGGTTCCTGCAACAGTAGCAATATCTGACAGAGAGGTCAATGCTTATGATGAACCCTAACAGCATCTGCCCAACACTTTCCAATTTTACAAGCGCATTTTGCTTCCAATTTTAAAAATGTTTAAGGAATAAAATACGTCATGGCATTGTATCAGGTCATCTTGCTTTACTGCCACTCCAAATTTAGCTAAATCATGCTTAAACAAATGATGAACTGTCATAATACTTGTGCTGAGTCAAATGTAAGGAAAAGGTAAGATTCTTCTTTTTAACAGAGTCTCATGAGGAGGACAGATTGGGGAAATAAAATACATGACTCAGACTATGGGAGTTTTGATCTACTCAACATATCTGTAGGCTGTTACTTGCTTTTGGAAGAAAGTCACCTTGCCCTCAAATTATAGTTGTGGGCCATCAGTTACAACAGACACCATCTCTCAGCTGTTATAAATGTTTCATTACCGTTATTTAGCTAGTGAGTCAGTGATTTCCTATTAGCTCACACATGGAAGAAACCTTTTGATTTTGGTTGCTGTATGATTGTGCATGCAGTGCATTAGGTGGTTTCCATTTTTAACAGAAGCATATTAGTCACTGCATTATCAAATATCCATGCATGTTGTCTATGAAGGGGAGACCGGGGATGGGGATGGGCAGAAACAGCCAAGCTTATCAGGGAAAAAAATCATTTTGAGGTAAGAATATGATTTTTTTTTTTAAATTTCATTTATTTCTGTGATAGAATTGACTGCATTGTAGTTAAATTCATCAAGCTTTAATCATGTTTCTTTTCTGTATGTAGAGATGGTTCATGGAAGTTGTAAGTGCTAATATTTAAGCTATTAGCAGGGTTGGGCAGGTTTAAAAATGTTCAAACTGGTTTGATATTAAGCCGAATACCAGACTGGACAGGTATACAGAATTTTACCAGGTGTTGCTGCTCCAAAGTGGAACATCATGACACCGTGTCCCAACGACAAATGATCGTCAGACTATTGCCTCGCATCACGTAACATCAGAGCTCTCTGTTTCATGTGCTGTAATATGTAATGGAAATTACATACAATATAGTCTACAGCGAGAAGCGTAGCTTATTAGTAGCAATGGTCATTTAGCTCACCAAAAACTCTAAGCTCCCTGGTGATCTTTCTCCAGACAGCCTCCATCTTATTCAGGTTTTTGTAATGAAATAAGGAGGTATCGCGTAGATAATTCCTCATCTTAACTTCGTGAATCAGCCCTTCTTTGTCCAATATGTAGTTTTCAAAGCAAGCAACAGTTATAAATATGAACACAGCGTCTCACACAAGTTTGGGTCAGAACGGCAGCGCTGTGCCGCTTGCAGTTATTTAGGACACTCCTCTCGTCGGCTTCAAATCCAAAATGTTGGTGCAGTTTTAGTTGTCTTGCCATGTCCCCTCTCGTCACCCCAAAACACATGAACTTTGTTGTAAGCAAACACTGCTTGTGTCACTCCGCCTCTCCCATCTCCTGAAATGTGATCTCCTTCATGTTGCTGACCTCAGTTCCCAGCTTGTACGACTCCATTACTCCATTTACATGTTTATCATGCTGTCATATTGCTGGTTATTATGCAATATGTGTTGGATTTAGCGCTGTGAGGCCTGGAGCACAGGTTGTCGCTTTTTAATTTGCCATAAGTGTTATGATGACAAATGGGGTCAGCCAGTTGGCATCAAATTACACTGTTAAGCAAAGGACCAGACTGACAAAACCAGAAAATGACCTTTAACTGTGGCTACAAGAGTCTGGGTTAGTTGTAATGTGACAAAGTGTACCAGCTTACATTAAACAAAATTTTAATATATACTTGGCTCACACACACACACACACACACACACACACACACACACACACACACACACACACACACACACACACACACACACGTGTGTGTCCTGCACAAGTGTGCAGGACAAGCGCAAACACAAATAAACAAACATAAGACACGAACACACAACAACTGCATCATTAACTGCCGATAAAGGGAAAACCCATTTGGAAAGTTTTGCAACTTAAAAATATCTCATTTACATGACCATCCAGATAAGGAAGCAAGCAGTCTAGCAGTCTGAACAAACGTTGAGAGCTCCACACCCACTCGAAATGAAACAGTCTGGTTGATTATCCAAAATTTAAGAATATAACCATTTGTAATGCCACTTCTACTTGTCCTTCACTGTGACAGAGACGAGGGCTAGTCAATCAGATGTGTATCCATATCTCAACCTGCTTCATGTCCCAAATGCACTTCTGTCACTGTGAAAATCATTGTTTTTTTTCTATGTGTGTCTTCAGATGAAAGGTCACAGTCTGTGTTCACCCAGAGCTTTGACGCAAGTCGAAAGCACTAAATGTGTAACAGAGGATCACAGGTCACACACACAGGTCAACCGGAAAAAGTTTGAAAAGGTCCATATCGCTACATATAGTAGCAGAGTCAGACATACTTCGGTCAATACTGAAGGACATTAGTCCTATTAAATGGCCCAGTCGAGCTGTAACCATAGCTCGACCTAACTGTGCATGTAAACGTTTTGACTGTTTTGCATAAAATGCTGGTGAAATAGAAAGATGTTGCAGTCACTGACAACATTTGGCCAAACTTTCAACACCTCTCGTTAAGAATTCCAATAACTTCCCCTTGCTGGTCAGCACAGGAGCTACATGGTTGAAATAAGCTTTGCCATGCCCAAGACAGCCTCCATGTCCTCCTGACTGTCCTTTGAGTGTGAGCTAGGAACATTAGAGTCACAATGTGCCCCTTGCAGTAAGGTGCTGGGTGTCTTTCCAGTCTAACATCTGGAGGACCAAAGGTTCAGTCACTGTCCAATTCAATACCTTTATAAGAAGTTGAAGGGAACGGGATCTATTGATTCTGGTTCCTAAACACGCACCATAGATAACCCCCCAAAAGGATGAGAGATAAGCGACGGTTGATACACTACTGCGTCACAACTCAGAGGATGTGGTTATGATATACATCTGTATTTCTTGTAAATTAAAAGGAAGATGAGCCATGCGTGAGAAAAGCTGGGCAAATGCCAAAAAGACTTGTGTGGACAGTGTAGAAGGAGGAAGTCCCTTAACTCCTGCCAATCATCCACCCCACCCTGTTCCTGAGACTAGATGTTAAAAAATGGTTAAAGGGGGAGGCTGGATTGCCTCTAAAATATAATATTTCAAAATCAAATGAAAAGGAAAAGAGCACAAAAAAAAGGCACAACAGCAACACACATACTGAATTTTTTATCATCCCCACAGGACCACAGGATCCCATCACATATCTGCTCATCACAAACTACAACTTGGTCTCTGTTCAAGTCTTTGTAAGTAAAGGAAAGGAAAATAAGACACCATCTGAAGTCAGCCAAACAAAATTGAGTGCATCAGCTGCAGTTAAAACATTTTTGTCAGGTTCACAATGTCCTGATTTGAACCTTCTTTCAAAATTTTTGTGGAGTTTATAAACTATACATTTTTGGAATGTTTAGAGTCTGACAAACCCCAAAACCAATGTTTCCATGTGGCTGCCATCTTGGACTTTCAAAATGGCAGCCACCCATAACCTGTTTTTAGCTGCATGCGACATAATAAATCTAATTGTTTCTGAGTTTAGGAGATAATTGTATGTTTCTCAAGGCAAGGAAACAAACAGGAACATTTCTTATACATTAAAAATATAAACTGATGCTGCACCTGCCTGTAATGAGTTTTGTGTCGGGTAAAATATTGCTGTATCTCTTGTTATTGTATCTCCTTTTACTACACTTGACAACCTGCTACGTAGCATTAGCAGTTAGCTTTAGAAAAACAACAGTTAAGATTAACTGAGTGGCTAGTGTTAACTACTGGTTGACATACCTCGCTAATGGCAAACACAATGGGCCCTATTTAGATGGTCTAAAATGCAAAGCGCCAGGGCGTGTTCCAGTCACTTGCTAGTTAGACAGCGCGTTTTCAGACTGTGCGCCATGGCGGAGAGTCTAAAAGGGTTGGACTTACTCTGTGAATTAGTCATGGGTGTGTTTTAGGCGTATTATTCAATAAACCAATCAGAGTGTCACCTCTCATTCCCTTTAAATGAGGCGCGATTGGAGTGCACGGCAGAGAGCTAGTTAGATGGCAGACCTACCAACTGGAAAGAGTGAGCGTTTTGCAGCTGAGGAGACGATAAATGTATATATCGATTGTCCCGTCACATCTGATGTCAGATCAAAGGGGATTGCCACCGTTTGGCACACGTAATACCCAACCTGATTTGATTAACACAGAGTTCACATCCCTCTCAGTCAGCCACAAACAGCCACAGCATCAGATAGGGAGTATATATTCAGCACCTGTGATCTTAGAAAAGTTAAAAGAAAAGAAACAGAGTGAGAATGCGAGAGAGAAAGAGAGAGCGCGCGCGCACACGAGAGAAACGCTGTCAACAAATGAATGTAAATTATTCAATTTATTTTATTTTAACCGGGGAGGTTAGAGAGCCCAGCTCCCTCTCCAGCATCCTGAACCACCCCCCCGCCTGAAGGTGCAGGAAGGGCTGGTAACGTGGCTGCACCCGGGCCCGTCTGGTCTGGCTGCGGGCTGGCTGCGGAGCTGGGGTCATCGTCCTCCTCCTCCTCCTGACAAGATGATCTCCAGTTTTACCTTCTAAAAGCGTTTTCACATCTTTGATTTTGAGATTTACATGCCAAAATGATCACAATTCAATTGGGAAAGACAAGTTCGTTTTACAGGCTATGCATCATCAGCCCTTGGAGGTCTGCTCGCAGTTCTGTATATTCGGACACTGCGAGCAGACCTCCCGGATTATGATGATCATTATTACTGCGATTAGATCATTCTGATTAATGACTGACCATTAAGACGTGTTTCTGATAAATATTTTAATGTGCACAATAATAACCTTTCACATTGTAATCATATTTTTATTTTGCATATGTGTGGCTGCTCCGTGTGTGTCTGAGCAGAGTGCACGCGCGTTGTGCACCCGCCTAGAGATGCATATTACTAACTTGTTTAACAGTGAAATACTGCGCCGTTGACTTTAGACCAGGTTTTTGTTGGTCACTGGCGCATTTGCTTTTTACGTCATCTAACTAGCAACGCGCCATGACTGCGCCTGACCACTCCTCATTTTTAGACCAACACACCCAGAGGAGCGCAAGTTCATTTGCTAGTTAGACGAAGAGGGACGGAGGGACCATCTAAATAGGGCCCAATAAGTTATTTAGCAGTTGTCAGCGGAGAACTCACTTGACAGCTAAGATATAGGTGCGGACAGACAGCGTTATTCAGCCAGGTGACTCTTTATCTATTGATCTGACAGAGCATGAGGCTCTGGCAAGAGAAAGGGAGGACATGTGTGCTATTGACACATACTGTCATCTTTGAGATACACCTTTATTTTGAAATTCCTATGACATGGCTGTGTCACAATTTCCATCCAAGCACAACTCCTTCCTGAGCATTCAATAATACAAGTGGCCTAGCACCAGGCAGATAGTAATGGTAAGCAACTCAGAAAAGACAGAGCAGGAGGATATTTACTTATATCGTCTCATACTGAGAAAAGGCAGCTGAATTGAATCATCGAAATTGTATTGTGGCAGACTTTGTGGTATCAGCAAATCTACTGAGTTTGGCAGATCAGCCATCTCGTATAGAACAGCAAACTTTAGGAGCTCCACACTTCATCATATAAAATAATGGTGCAGTTTTATTAATATGAAACTCAAGATAAAATCATGGCTAAAATCAACCCAACAGTGTACCCTTTACCCATTAATGCAAACACTTGATGTATCTTATTAATTTTGTAGAATCTTGTTGTTGTTGTTGTTGTTGTATAGTGAATCTGTACTCTCCACTAATTGTGTTTTTACATCACAGTTTTAACTTTCCTAACAAAGATGCCATTTTCTGTTTCGTGCCCAACAACAACAACAGGTGTAAAACAGCTTATATCTGACTCTGGTGCAGCTAATTAGCAGATTAGCCAATTAGCAATATGGATTTATATTAGGCCTACCTAACACAACCAGAAGTCTTGTGGCTCTGAAAAGTGCTTTCTTTTTGACCTTTTTGACTGGTCTCCCACGTAGGGCTATGTGATCATTAGAAGAATGTCCACTATCACAACTGCCTACAAGACCGAATGCTTCTTCAAGCGCCTCCATCATCAAAAAAACACGGAAAATGGTTGTGAAGAGGACGTGACGAAATATTTACATACATTCAGGATCGCGTTCACACGGGATTAAAATTACTCAAGGTATTTTCTCTGGACCGTTTTACAGAAGGTAAAAGTTGCCTTAATTTTCACTGGCATTATCCGTAATGATTACAGACATGGCGCGTTCGGACGGGACTAAAACCCCTGGTAATTATTACTTTACCCCACATCTCCACATTAAACTAATCCCGTCCGAATAGGGCTACAGACTCTACACATGAATGCATGTTTCTCCTGGCATTCTTCAGTTTCCTCTGATTCTCCGAATACACAGCATTGCACAATTTGTCTCAACGTGCGAGTATATATTCAGAATGCAGCTGGCACGTGTACTAACATGAACTAAGAAACAAGATCATATTTCTCCTGTTTTAGCTTCTCTGCACTGGCTCCCTGTAAAATCCAGAATTGAATTTAAAATCTTACTGTTAACTTATAAAGCTCTAAATGGTCAGACTCCGTCATATCTTAGAGAGTTCATAGTGCCATATTATCCCACAAGAGCACTGCGCTCAGAGAACGCAGGGTTACTCGTGGTCCCTAAAGTCTCCAAAAGTAGATCAGGAGCCAGAGCCTTCAGCTATCAGGCTCCTCTCCTGTGGAATCATCTTCCTGTTACGGTCCGGGAGGCAGACACCATCACCACATTTAAGACTAGACTTAAGACTTTCCTCTTTGATAAAGCTTATAGTTAGGGCTGGCTCAGGCTTGCCTCGTACCAGCCCCTAGTTAGGCTGACTTAGGCCTAGTCTGCCGGAGGACCACCTATAATACACCAGGCACCTTCTCTCCTTCTCTCTCTCTCTCATGTCCCGTTACTGCATCTTGCTAACTCGGCCGTACTGCATGTCACTAACTCCACTTCTTCTCCGGAGCCTTTGTGCTCCACTGTCTCTCAGGTTAACTCATATTGCAGTGCCTGGATAGTGTCTCGTGTGTGGTTGTGCTGCTGCCGTGGTCCTGCCAGATGCCTCCTGCTGCTGCTCTTATCATTGGTCATACTTCTACTGTTATTATATACATATGATTATTGTCACATATGTATACTATCTGTTAATGTTGTTGTAAGCTACTGTCATTACCGTCTGTCCTGCATCTCTCTCTGTCTGTCTCTCTCTTTCTGTCATACGGATTACTGTTAATTTATTATGTTGATCTGTTCTGTACGACATCTATTGCACGTCTGTCCGAGGGATCCCTCCTCAGTTCCTCTTCCTGAGGTTTCTACCATTTTTTTCCCCCGTTAAAGGCTTTTTTGGGGAGTTTTTCCTTATCCGCTGTGAGGGTCCAAAGGACAGAGGGATGTCGTATGCTGTAAAGCCCTGTGAGGCAAACTGTGATTTGTGATATTGGGCTTTTAAATAAAACTGACTGATTGATGCGAGTCTGGCTAACATCACCATTCTCACTTTTGATTCCTTCATATCATTCACTTTTTTTTCAATTTATAGTTATTTTCAAAAAAATCATAGAACATACATGTTACATGGGCAGAACAATAGCTCTCTTAAAAATGATATCTAAATATGTCCAACGGAGGTCATATAAAGCCAATTACAATAATACTATTTTACAAAAAAAACCCAACAACAATAAAAACATTGACAACACTACACAACACTACAATTATATGGTTCGGCCAAGTTCGGCCTTCATAATCATTCTCAAGAATCACAGATCAGTTTGTCACCTCTCACCCCATATTTCACTTCTGCTAGAATTCATATCAGAGTCATTTCAAACCCATGAGAAATGATGTAAAACTGCAGACTATTCTTCTCCAAAGAACTATGTTTTTGTCACAGACTGCACAACCTTCTTTTACCCCTTCATTACCAGCCCTAATTCATTCATCCCTGCAACTCCAATACACAGATTTGCATACTTAAATAGCCTAGTATGGTCTTTCTTGGTGGATAACTTGAGAGCATGGGATCCACTCGGGCCTCTGAACATATATGACTAAAAATAAAACCTCAAAGATTGAGAGCTAACCTATACTGCTGCTTCACACCTCAGGCAGAGGAAATGGTTTATGATAGCAATCTATACTTCTTCGTGCTGATTACAAAGAATGATACACACAGCAAAAGCATTTCAAACGGATGTGACCAAGCAATAACCTGAGATACAAGACCTGTGCTGTGCAAAAAATAAAGACTGTATCCACAATAAATTAAAATATAAGACACTTTGATTAAATTATTACCAAGAATTGACAGGCTACAGCTTATGCAGACCAAAGAAGGGAGATTCATTAAAAAAGTGCCATAAATAAAAAGATGAATCAATAACAAAAAATAAACACTGTCGAGGTAAGACCCAACACACCGAGCCGACTTCAGAAAACTAGCTGCAGTGAAATCGGCATGTCTTGGCCAACTAGCCACGACTAGGGCGACAGACACTCATACATGGCCCAACACTGACCAATAGCCAACAGTGTGTCAGGTCCTTTAGTTCAAGTTCAAGTTTATTTGTCGTATGCATAAATACACAGCGTATAAATACAACGAAATTCATTGTGCTCTGAGCACCCTCATCCTTATCACACTTACGGACATACACTTCGTGTGAAACGCAAGACAAGACGAGTGAAAACGAAAACAAGAAAACGAAGAAAGTGACAGTGCAATACAGTGCAAATAAGTCAGCTATTCAACAGCCTGACTGCCTGAGGTCTCTTTTAGACTGGACCCTCGAGGTAGTCGGTGTAGTTATGCCAAGAAAAGGTTATTTGTTCCAAAATGTATGTAAATTAATGAATACACTGTCACAACACAACTTCCAATTGAACGTTCATTTAACACCTGACTGTGCAACCTTATCCCAGCAGACAGAATTACAGATTTCTCCGCGTGGTGAAACAGTTCAGTTCGTATAAAACAACGTAAAGAATTGTAAGAAACAGATTAAACCGCTGGTTTATCTGCTAAAACATAACCTACAAATGTTAGCATGCCCAGCTACCTACCTACAATAATAAGCAGCATAATTTCCAAAGGCAAGAAACATGTCATCAGCTATACAACATAGTATATTACTATACAATATTATTACCATACTCCTTCTGTGTGGAGTTTGCATGTTACAAACAGAGTAAGACAGCTGCAGTACATCCAGAATGCTGCTGCTCGGGTCCTGACCAGAACCAGGAAGTACGAGCACATTAGTCCTGTGCTCAGGTCTCTACACTGGCTTCCTGTGGCTCAGAGAATAGACTTTAAAGCAGCTCTGCTTGTGTACAAGTCTCTCCATGGCCTAGCACCAAAGTACATCTCTGACATGTTAGTGCCATATGAACCATTGCGGACTCTGAGGACCTCAGGGACCGGCCTCCTGCTGGTGCCCAGAGTCAGGACTAAACATGGGGAATCAGGGTTCCAGTTTTATGCAGCTAAAATCTGGAACAGTCTTTCTGTGAGACAGGCCTCTACTACTCTGACAATGTTCAAATCTAGGCTCAAAACAGCTCTATTTCACTGTGCATATGACTGAAAGGATCTTATCTGCACTCTTCTCTTTTAAAGTTCATTTTATAATGATTATTTATGTTTTTATTTTGTATTGTGATTTTAATGCATTTTCTTCTTCTGTAAAGCACTTTGAATTACTTTGTGTACGAATTGTGCTCTACAAATAAACTTGCCTTGTCTTGCCTTGCCTTACCCCGTATCAGTGTGGGTACTGTGGCTTCCTCCCACAGTCATGGTGTGTGTTCCTCCTGCTACAGACATGCTGTTTAATGCTGACTCTAAATTACCTGTAACTGTGTATGTGTCGTTGTCTGTCTCTATGTGTTGGATAGGATAAGCGTTTACGGAAAATGAATAAATGGATGAATTACCATATTAATATATAGGGTTAATACTTTCTCAATGAGAGAGTTTTGCATTTGCATTTATTTTCACATCATCTAATATGGCCCCCATTCAAAAAAGACACCCCTGGTTTACGCTTATGAGAACACTCCAGACCAGCAGTCAGCGTGACAATCTTTGCTGTCATTGCTACAGGGTGGGCAACTTACAGTTAAGTTTTAATCATCTCTACCACTTGTGGATGTTCTGATTCATAATTGCGATGCTCCCTGTGGTGACTGCTAGTGGGAAGGGTGAAACACCACCTTAATCATTCTCAGCGCACATGGCTTCCTGTTATTTTCCGTAGTGAACCACAAATATCTTATTGCATCTTTGTCTCTTTATAATAAATATTTGGGTAGAAACGCGTTCTTGATGTCAATCAAAGGTTTCATGAAGCCTAAACTTTATGCTCATCACATGTAGAGTCAGTTTGGGTCCTGTTAATAAACTCATAAAGAATGTGTCTGCAATCTGTATAGTGAAGCATCAAACAAAACGCACAGCTCTTACTCCCTCAGAGCAGCGTGATGAGGTAATTAATATGTCTTGTTACATATCAGTAATGTACAGTCTCTTGCCACTCTTTCTACCATCTGTGTGCCCTGATACTACCTGCCAAAAGTAATGGGGAGTCTGCAGGAGACACTTCCCTCTTCCTTTCTGTTTCCAAGTAGAAAATATCCCCGACTGCCTCCATGTAACAAGCAGTGGACTATCTTTTTGTTACCCAGGCACAACATCTGTGCTGTGGCAGTTTGAAGGAGTGCAGTGCTTTTATTATCAAGTTTCTCTTTTCAGTGTGGAGATAACCCAAACAGTGTCTGGATCTTTTGAAATAGTGGGCTGTTCCGTCTCACACTGCAAGGAACATGATGTCTTTCTCCCAACAAGCTGAACATGACAAGGTCTTTTCACTGTAGAACATTATGTTTAAGTCCGAAGCAAATTAAACACCTGCCCAGCTTGATCAATTTTTACTTTCGTGCATCAGCTTTCAGGTCTCGGTATCCTTTAGATCGCGTTCAGTACTCTCACAAACTCAACACTTTCATGTGCTTTGGCTAGCTGTGCATACGTGACTGCAGATGCCCAGTTTGGCTTCTTTAACTTGAATTCAAAGGTGGAAAATGTCTTACATGGCCTGTGGCTAGACTGTCTTTCTTTCTGTGTGTAAGACCCCATTGCTGTCGAAGCTCTGAACAACTATCTGAATTTATTATTTAACTTACATAATCTTACCTGAAGTGCTATTTATCAGTCCAAACTGTTTTGGTGTGAGTTGCTGAGTGTTGGAGGTATCAGCCGGAAAAAATAAAGAAACATTTGAAACCTCAACAGCAGCGTCTGTTTTCAGAAATCATGCACCGGTTGCTCAAGATTATCCCCAGACTTTGTTGTGAGCAGTTTCGTGTAGGAACTATTTTCTTTCTAATTAACTGCACCCTGCAACCATATCGCTGCGCAGAAGAAAGTGTGCATATACTCATGGACAAGAAGCTAGTGCTTTGATAGTGTGAGATTAAAAAAAAACATTAATGGCGTGAAGCAGCAGATGCATGCTTCTTTCTGTGCGGTGATGTCTGTGTAGAAGAAGAAAGAAAGAATAGTTCCTATATGAAACTGCTCACAACAAGGTCTGTGGATTATCTTGAGTAACCTGGTCATGATCTCTGGAAAAAGACACTGTTGTTGAGTTGTTGATTTTTTTGGTGCTTTGACCACCATAAGTTGGGTGTCGTCTAGTTGATTCCTGAAGGTGTACTGCCTCTTTAAGCACTTTTCCTTCACTATTGTATTCCATCTTTTGACTGCAGTCAAGACCCATATTGCCTGGAATCATCTGCAGCACTATTGGTAAAGTAGATTTGCAAAAGTGTTTGTACTACTTCTAGTGTCTCCAGGCTATCATTTCACATCTATCATACAGCTGTCTCAGAGCCTTGATATTAGATTTTATCTCACGTCTGAGGTTGAGCAGCTTCCACATACGTTTACATATAATGAGGACCGTTTTGTCAAATCTGTCCTGCAGTAAATCAACTGCAGAGTCATAATTGCTGCGACTGCCTTTGCAGCAGTGCCAGTCAACTTTGATAAGATGTGAAATTTCTTTCTGCTGCAAAAAGCATCATTATTGTAAATAGCAGTTTTGTACTGACTCCAAAAGTCAGCCACAAACTCACATTACTTTTAAATTGCTCAATCATCAGCTTTGGAAAGAGTGCTTGTTGAGCTGAGATCACACAATCAGCACATACAGACTGGCAGAGTCGCTATCTAGCTGAATTTCACTGACTTAATGTGGCTGGTTACACAATTAAGGAATCATCTGATTAACGCAGAAGTTATATACTTTATGTAGCCCAGCAGTCACATTTCACAAATCCTTTTTAGGACATGACAAAATTAGAATAACGTTTCCTGTGGGGGCGTGTGAACTCTGAGAGAGCCACGGCATTCAACACGCGTAAAAGGATCTTAAAGGCTCTGTGTGTTACCACAGAGGGATCAGTATAATCCTAAATATAGTATATGAATGTTTGCCACATTCACCATACTGTATGTGCTACATTAAACAGTATCTAAAGAATTTAAAAATCTAACTTTTGTCATGCTCTGGAGGTGACAGACGTCCTCCTCATGAATGTCGTTCAAAGCCACATCATTTGCATAATATGCAAACTACACAAACACTTCCTCTCTCCTTAATACAGGAAAGCATTTAAAGACAGGATTCATCAGTGATCACTGCTTTTTAGTAGCTCAGCTTGACTGCGATCTCACCATGTTTTTCCACTGTGAACTGGTAATACTGATAGTCGGGCTGACTCTCAATGGTCAAGGTAAGTTTAGTTGTTAAGGTATTATACTGTACTGCTTCACACAGGGTATTATAGCATGGAGGTTTAAACCACAGTACGTGAGTAACCACATTTCACTGTCAGTGCTGTGATACAAACAGTGCATGAGGATAAATGAAATTATTTAATCTGTTTATTTTGCTAGTTTAGTTTTCAGTTTTGGTCACACGTGCTGTTTTTCAGTTCATACAGGGGAAATTGTTGGAGGTCACGAGGCGGTGCCACACAGCAGGCCCTACATGGTGCTTTTGGACCAGCGCAAAGAGGATGGTAAAAAAAAATACTGTGGTGGCTTCCTTTTGACTGAGGATTTTGTGATGACTGCAGCCCACTGCAAAGCCTGGTCAGTTTAACACACTTTATATTTACCTGTAAGGTATATTGAGGCCCCTGATAAGAATTATCCCAACAACAACCAAGACTTCTCATTTTATGAATACAATGCTCTGATGAATTTAAAAAAAACAAACAAAAAAAAAAAAAACAACATAAAACTTTTCTGCACTCACATTTCAGGTCCTCCTTCGTCTTACTAGGACTTCACCATTACCATAACAAAACTGGTGTACAGCGTGTCATGGTGAAACAAGCATTTCTACATGAAGACTACAATGCAGTGACTTATGACAATGACATAATGCTTCTTAAGGTAAAAGAGTAAATGATTGTTTTTAAAGTCCTTGTACTTAACATTTGTCATCTCCAATATTTGTATATCAGTATGTTGTAATCAAATGCTTCATTTAATGCCTTTATCGAGAGGAGCATTTAAATACTTTACATACTGTTGTTCAGATTTTTAAATACACATTTATCTCTCCCTCTTCCTCAAGTTGAGCACCAAGGCAACTCTCAATGAATATGTGAGCCCCATTGCTCTCGCAGACCAAGGTGATGGCTCTCTGCCAAAATCATGCACAGTCTCTGGCTGGGGAAGAACAAACAGGACCAAAGAATCAATGTCTCTCATTCTCATGGAAGTCAATGTTACACTGAGAGACAGTGATCAGTGTAAAAAGGATAGAACATACTGCTCTAAGGGAGATAAAGGACCAGCTGAGGTACATATTAATGTAACATGGCATGGACAAACAAGCATTAGTCAACGATGACACTTAATTCACTGATGAAGCAATCACTGCATATTGTGTATGTAATTACAGGGAGACTCTGGTGGTCCACTGGTCTGCGAAGATGGAAAGGCATACGGGGTGGTGTCCGCTCGCAAACTGGACTCAGATGGCCTGGAAATGTACAGTTATGCTAAGATCCCGGACTACAGAAGCTGGATTGAATCCAAGATGAAGCCTCAGAGAAAGCCCTACATGTAACAGCTGTTTGATCAAATCACAGCATTTAAATTGAGTGTCTGTATGACGCTGGAGAGCCGGTAACTGAGATGCTAATATCGCGACTGATTCCACAGTGATGCGAGTGCTTTAAAAAGATTTAATTAAAAAAAGTGCTTGACTGTAATGTTTCAAAATGATACGAATCACATTTTTGTCCAGCAAGTTGAGTCAGTAGATCAACGTGATTCTGTTCATTTAAGTGACATGCTTTGGCTTTAATGGTACAGCTGTTTCTTGTTTGTTTTTGGCTGCAGGGGGCTACAAATTGACATCATTTTTTTTGTAAATAGACTATTGATTATTCAAAGCAAAATCCAAATTTAAACCAAACACATGCAGTTTTTTTCCCCCAAGGCTGGACTTTAACAAGCCAATCGTAAATTAAGTATGGCTTAATATTAAAAAAAAAAAGTTTAAACTCAATCCTGTTTGATGTCTGTTGGTTGATGTCATGCTGCTCTTAAATACAACATTATATCCTTTAAATGTACTGTATTAGTGCTTTGTGCTTTTTTGACTTAATATAATAAGAGCACAGGATCCTCTCAGTTTGTTTTGTATCATCTTTTTTAAACAAATAAACTGTTGCTCTCTCACCGCGTTCTCTCTGCACTTTTGTCCACTTCTCTCTGTATGAGCATTAATTACGTCACCAAAAGACAATGCTGCCTCCCTGTGACCAAAGTGTATTAATGCAGCAACAAGGGTGTCACAGAATTCAGCTCTAAATATAGTCTCTGCCTGTTGTTGAACAGATCCTGTAACTGCCTATCTCACAGAGTAAACGGACGGGATGAACACTAACAGTGTCTGTGATCTGTTGTCACTTTCCAGTTATACCATCACACTGTGATTCCAATGTCAATGTGTGGGCTTTAAATGAGTTTAAAGCTACAGTTGGTAACTTTTATGAGATATTTTGTCATACATAAAGAAGTACACGAGACAGATAACCTGTAAAACAAACAAGAAACATATTGTAGTGTTTTAGTGTTGTAAAATAAGAAAGCTGGTCCAGCTGGTGGGCGGAGCTTGACACTAAGTCTAACTGTATCCAACATGGCGGCCAGGTCACAAACTTTCTCATTTTACAGCTAAACAGTACAATTAAATAGATTTCTGAAATTATTTGAAGTGAGAAATAGACAATGAAGTAGCAGAATCTTGATTCATATTTCATCAGCGCTGTTTGACCACAATTTCCGAGCTGTTACTGAAATGACTGTGTTTGAGACTCCTCAGCTCTGATTGGTTGTTTGATTAGAAATGCTTCAAGGCAATAGCGTAGGCAGAGGGGTAAGATTTTTGTCACAGAAAATCTATCTCATTTTGTGCCAAGAGAATATCGTGACAGTTTCAGCAAATAATAAAGTTATCTTATCTTATATATACAACTTACCAACTGTAGTTGTGATGCTGTCTTATATGCAGGGGACACGGGGAAAGGAAATTACTCAGACTGCATAGAAAGGTGTGAGTTTTCAGAGACGTTTCTACTTGCACTTCTGTACATTGCAACACTGCCACCTACTTTTGGAAGCAAGTCATTTTGCCACTTAGTTGTGGATTAGTTATACATATTATGTTAGACCACCGTGTGTATTTCTACAGTGTAAGATTTCCCATTTTATGTGCTTTGCAGCCCTAACTTATGCCTACATGTTACCTCCGAGTTCATTGGTAACAGGGAGGCACTTTATTCTTTCAGTTAGATACATCCAAACCTCTGTTTGGCCATTTCTTTATCTCTGACCAACATATCTGACAGTTTAAGTTGCATCATGTCTTGGACATATCAATGCTCACAAGAGGAAGAAACCTCATGAATTTGGTCATAGTATCAGCTTGACTTTAGCACCACCAAGAGGCAATTCCTATTTTTACATGACCTAATGGTGACTGCAAATTTACCACATGTGCAGGCATTATGTACATCCACACTGCATGTATTCATATATTTACATTCATAACTCAGGCTGAAACCCATTTGGAAAGTATTGCCAATTGGCGATCTCATATGTATACAACAACAATACTAATAATACTAATAATAATGCATTTTACTTATAGGCATATTTTAAAGCACTCAAGGACACCTTATAAAACAGTTTAAAAAAGCAGCAATCAATCTATAGATAAAAAAGTCTGTAAAATACAATAATAGGTTAATAAAATAAGTAGTCAATAATCAAAATGATAAAAATAAGGTATAGAATCATCATCATAACGTCGTCATCATCACTACAAGTCTTGATATGTGTGTCCCCATTAACTCAGACCAAATATGCCAGCTTGAAAAGGACTGTTTTCAGGCAGTCTTTGAAAATGGAAAAGGAGTCAATATTGCGAAAGTCATGGTGGAGAGACTTCCAAAGGCGGGGGGCAGAACAGCTAAAGCAGGGGCCAGAACCGGCCCGCCCACTTAGCACACCTACTGTAATATTAAGGCACTTGTGAGGGCTAAGAGTTACCAAAGTTTCATGGGAAATTGAACAGTTGGGAGCCTATTTTTATGTAAAATGCTGCTTTAGAGGCTTTTTACCTGACCAGAATACAGCTCTCCAAAAAACAATGAATACTTATTATGGTCATATATAAAGATATTAAACACTGTGCAAAATATTGTTAATCACCAGCTGTACCAGACATTTATCTTAAAACAACATTGGTGGAACCCTGTTGCTAAAGCACTGCCAAAATGTTCAATTTGTAAATGGTCTGTAAGGCAAGGAATAACTTACCCTGCTTCCTCATTAACTTTAGTCTGGTGTGGTGATGCCAGCATTTCTACACAGGAGCTGAAGTGTATGCATATGTGAGTTGTAGACTCACTTAATTGGGAAAAACAGACAGATTGTTGAAACTGCACTTGTTTTTATTAAGACGTCTCAGGCTGTTCATCATCTGCTTCATAAAAGGATAAATGTTTTCAGGATGTGCTTTACAATAACAGAAACATTTGGAGGTGTTGTTATTTATAGGTTATTTCCCAATGATTTTACAGATCCGGCCCACTTGAGATCAAATTGGGCTGTATGTTTTCCATAGAGCACAATGAGTCTGGCACCCCGGGGCTAAAGACTCTAAAACACATAGTCAAGCGGGCAGATGGTGATGTGAACTAATATTAGTACTACTGTCCACTATTATTCAGTATGACAGTATTCTGAATCTGATGTGTGTCATGAAAACAGCATATTTGATTTAGATATTCCAAATTAAGCATTTTTTCTGAATTTAGCCTTTCCTGATTAAGGCACGTGGGATAAGACTAAGTTTTATTATCATAGTGCATTATGAAAAGATGTTTTCAACCCAGTTTATGTCACACAGCTTCTTGCCTATTTAAAGTCAACTCTGTGTGTTGTCATGGATACCTTATACACATCATGTGTGCTGACAGTTTGCTAGGCTGTGGTAGAATTTCATGCCCTAAAGAAAAGCCAATATTTCTGGTCAGAAGAAGAAACACACCTACTTATGACATTATGAAAGACTGGGAGATCAACAGATTTTTGGTAATGTGCAAACCAGGACCGATTGCTCTGAGACAACAAGGGAGGCTGAACTTACCCCAAAATTTGATCAAATATGCACTATTTAATTTACAATAAAATAAGAATTTACACTGCATTAAACGTGCGCTAGGATGCGTTTCACATCATGACTATGATGTTCAAATGCGACAACCTGGAGCGGTAGACGGGAGAGGAAGCTTGGTGTATGCATGATGATTGGAGGAATTGTCTAAAAGGCTGACCCCTTCGTGATTGACAGCGCTTCGCAATTTGAGCTCAGTCCCATGCAGATATTTGCGAGTGGAGTCTACTGACAGAGTGCTGTCCAGAGTTCCTCATTTCCATAAGCGATATAGCTCATTTTCACCGTTAAACCCATCTGATAATCTTTGAGGTGTGTTTTGCTGTGGTTCTATGGCATGAGTGTGGTTGAAAAACGGCTTCAATTAAATGTTAAAAGTGTTTATAAGTTACTGCCTCGCTACAATATGACAAATTGCATGATGTAAACTTAAAGTGAGCTTTCCCTGTTTGAAAGACCAGCAGCCGCCACTGGCACAAACAATGTAACACCAACGACATTGCGCAATGATCGTGTGGTGGTCCATGGTTAAGATGTACTTATACTGTATATTGGTATAAGCACTGATACTTTAGCATTAAAAGACAAGCCTGAAGCAGAATGTTTCATAAGGCAGCTTCTCAACTCTTGCTCCATATTGGAGTAACAGCACATTATGTTGAAGGACAGTATGAACGTGCTTCTGACTCTATTAAGGGTCATTTTAGATCTTGTTGTATTACTAAATTATGATGAGCGCTGCAAAATCCTAATCTTACTTTATTCTGTTACAGGTAGATGGATGTAGTTAAGGTGGCCATGGAACACTTATTATACTAATAAATGAGGATGAGAGCTTTAGAGTCAGAAACAGTCGTGGCGAGGCATGATGAGGACTTTCCATATTTCAGCATAGCTGCACACTGACAGTGGAAAGACTACATGACAACCTACTTAAGTTACATCACTGTGATACTCACTGTAGCTGCTCTGCTGGCTCTGTAGTAGATCTCCATATCATCCCTGGCTCCTGAAATGTGGGAGAAACAAGAAACAATAGCCAGCAGCGGTGGAAAGTAACTTTGCCCATTTACTTCAGTACAATTTTGAGGTTGTTTTACTTTACTTGAGCAGGCCTACATCCATTTTATGTTATTTTATGCTCCTACTCCTCAACATTTATCTGACAGCTGCAGTTATGCCACTTGTCACTTAACATGAAATAAAACACATGATGAGCTGATATAACACAATGCATTAAACCAGCACTTGCTACCATTTTTGGCCTGTGACCTCTTACGAAAAAAGCAGTTCCTGGTTGCAGCCCCTTGTCACACTTCAGATGTGTGTCATCAGCAGTTCCACTTTCACTCTGAGTATTTTCATATTGCTGTGTTAGTGCTTTAAGTTAATTAAAATCTGAGTACTTCTTCCACCACTGACAGAGGTGACAGCTGCTGTTACTTGAGTCACAGATTGTCCTTCTATTTTCATTTACAGCACCACGGACACAAGGAGCACAGATGCGGATCGAGAGAGGATGTTTGCTGTGGAAAAATATTCAAGCTTGCATTACATCACCCATTAACTGGAGCATTTATTGGTCAAGTGCAGCACAACAGATTCTGATAGTCGCAGGTTTTCTACCACTTGAGCAAAAGCAAATGCCGCAGACCTTTTTCTCTGCACTAATTCTAAAAGTATTTGTGTCTTTCTCCAGCATAGACAGTTTAGTTTTATGCAAAGACCAACTTTCCAGGATTGAAATACTTCCTTAAGCACTATGTATGATGACATGAGTGATTATATGCGTACTGTTCTCACCTGCTATCCCTCTTTTGACTTCCTCGAGATTATCCATCAGAACTCCTGTATCCTCTGCAGCTTCATTCACTGCACACACATCTCTTGCATATGTCTCCACCACTTCCTCTGCACCTATGAAAGAAGGGAGGCACAGAAAGTGAAAAACACCTGCAAGGTTTTCTGACTCTCACCAATATTCATATAGGCTATAGGCATCTTAAGCTTTTTAATGCCTGCCACAAAAGTAAGCAAGCACATTCACTCAAATACTGCACATACTGTAAGTGCTGTTTAGAAATACATATTATGGATTTATAAAATGAGCTGTATTATAGGTTAACACACTCAAGGTAATGTAGAGTTGTGAAATTAGCTCTACTTTGACATCATTAAAATGGTGCTTTAATGTCAATGTATCACTAATTATATTCCAGTAATATATGTTAAGCATAACACTCCAAATGGGATCTGCGTTTCTGCTAATTCTTATGTACTTTGACTAAAGTAGCGTTTTAAAAGCAGGGCTTTTAATGGGGAACATTTTATATAAGGGCATTAGTACTTTTACATAAATCAAAGGTCTTAATACCAACAGGCATAATTTATTTAAGTGGTTGGTGCACTGTGTAATGCATCTGTTCCTAAAAGGGATATTTTGCCAATTTCAACCAACTTCATATTATAACAATATTAGTGCAGGTAGACAGACTGTGATAAACGTCCCTCCATCTTGCCCAGCTCTACCTGGTCAATCCCCAAACAGTAAATGAGGCTGTGCTTATCAAATGTAAATCAAGATTATGTTACAGTATGTATTATTTTTGCCTTTAATGTCTTCAGAAACATATTTAGGTGCACTGTTTGGCTGGAATAAATTATCTGCGCCATTACGGTTAATTTCCTGTAAGGCTAGTTATTGTAAAAACGGAGGCTATACCAGGTTAAAAGGGTGAAACTAAGCAGTGCTAATAAAACATAAACCAAGATTCTGTTACTGTGTTGCATGTTTCTCGCCTAAAATATTTTCATGAACACATTTTAACCTTCTACTTAACTGTAATAACATATTTTACTTACTGTTTAACTGTACTTTAAGATAGTTACCAGCCGTCAGCCATTTTGTTTCCGTTGGAAAAACAGAGCTGGCTTACGTCAACCACCAGCGGGAGCGGCGCAAGGCATTCTGGTCCTGGTACATCTACTTGAGGTCTGGTGTCACCATGTCAGCATGAGAATGCTGCTAAATCGTCTGCTAGACATCTGGAGCCAGTTGTACAAAACACCTTAGGTTTTCTCCTTAACTATTACACGTTTATTCTATTTTATTCTATTTTATGTCATTTAACAGGGACAGTGCACAGCTACTTAGCTGCACCAGACATTGCTTTAAGCTAATATTCATCTGTAGTCCCTGCTGGAAATAGAGAATAACATCTCTGCTAAAAGACACTTAGACTTAATTTTTGACAGAGATTTAGCAGTGGTAAAATACTACACTTCCATGATAACCATCTGCTTGCTTGTGCTTAAGTCTTTTGTGCAATGGTTTCACTAACTTTAAGGGATTCCTTAAGTACGAAACCAAGATAAGGAGAAAACCTTAAATACTTAAGTGAACATTTTAAGGAAACCTGAAGGAAAATATGTGTTTGCCACCGGTTTTATTTTCAGAAAGCCTTAACATGGACTTTCAGGAAAATCTTAGCTTAAGGTGTTTTGTGCAACCGGCCCCTGTATATCGAAGGCCAAGGAGAAAGAGGTGACTGTTAATTAAGAGGCTTGAACAAAGTGGTGCAATTCTGCATGAATACACTAGGTGGCAGCACTGAAGCTTGAAAGGAATTCCTTAAAGGACACTTTGCTGTTGTGCTCACTTTGCTGCATAGTTTGGATAAATTTAAGGGTTGAGGGACGCCTTACACTTCACCTGTGTAGAGGTACAGAGGCCAGGTGCAGCAAATATTACATCAATGACTCTCACTGTGGAATATGGCAGGGCAGGAAAATGTGGCCGAGTTAGATTGACGAGTTAGTTATCATCATGTCTGACAGGCAGGTTGTCAAGTTAAAGCTAATAAAAAGCAAATTTGTAAAGGAGAAGATGGCGATTTGTTGTTTATTACAATAACAGCTGCAGGCCACTGAGCATACATGCAATACTTGCAATAAGCTGTTTTGAGGCCGTGATCCTGGACTGTCTCTAAACTAAACGCGCTTGGTGTGGGCTATTGAGATTAGAAAGTTAAGACCACAGTCAGGTTTAAAAATAGACGCAGATACTGCTGTAGTAAGCACTCTAACTTCTGAACTACCCTTTTTCTACCTCAGCACCTCCTACACACAAGTGCACCTCACGGCTTCCTGTGCAACACCACAGTTTTCCATTGTGGTAGAGCTGGGCCAATCAAGCTCCACTGACAACTTTAGTCAGGTGAGAACTTGCAAAATACGCCTGCTGAGATATATAAAGACAATGTATTTACATGCTGAAGGACTGTGCTTTTGCAAAGTGTGAAAAAAAAGAATGATTCATTTTTGTGCTGTTGCGCACCTGTTTATGTCAGCTTTTCAAATCAATAAATCAAAGACAGGCAGAAAACAGTCAGCCAATGAAGCAATCAATCAGTTACAGAATAAGAATACTGTGTGCACCACTCTTTCCTCTCTACGTGCCCTCAACTATAAATGTTTTTTTTATATATATACATTTATTTTTGCAATGTCATTTATGTAATTTTTATTGATATGACAGAAGGGGGCACTCTAAGCAAACCTATTCTGGCTTTCCTCATGCAAGTTGGAGTCTGGACCAGCACCTCCTCTGAGAGGTTCATTGACTGCAGCCTACAAGTGCTGTGTCCTGCACTTGACTCTCTGTTTGATGTTGATTGCGGAGCCGCAGCTTTGCAGAGGCATCGAGTTTCAGTGCTTCAGTGGTCGGATGTGACTGCTTTGTTTATCTCAAATGATCTTTTACTTTTGATTATTTATTCTACTGCATAACACAAATCAATGCACATTTAAATACAGATCCTAGAGGTTATGATTCCATGTGCTTGAGATGAACATGTGAGCCGTTTTTATTCATTCTCCCCAACATCAGCGTTACGAGGCTCACATAAATGTAGTAACACAGTCCTGGACTGAAAGATAATGATGCGAAAAAGCTGCCTGTGTACCTTTAAGAGGCAAGATCACATTGTTATTCTGGGTTTGTCCACAGGCCGACTGTGGAGGTGGACAGATAGTGGTTCTGAGGGTGGTGTGTGGGGGAGAGAGAAGGTGTGGGAGGGGCGTGTGTAGGAGTCTCCTAATATGAGTCTCCAGGGGCCGGTATGGATTAGAAAGAGAGGGAGAGATAGAGAAACAGAGAGAGACACTGCGATGTGGATAAGATGTCCTTTGGATGCATCCCCTGTTTTATAGCACGTCCAAGGAGGCAGAGATTGATCCCGTGTTCCCCCCGTTCTCCAGAATGGTGTTGCGGGCTGAACACTCAAGGCTAAGCTGCCCATTAACGAGCCAATAATTTGTGTCATTATGTGAAGACTGCAGCTGGTGCCACTGATGCACTGCTTCTCACATGTCAGGTCTGAAGACTGAAAGGAGTCTTAGCGCTGCTCATTATAGAGCCGGCCTCTCATCCCTGCTTCCATCCCTTTGTCTTGGAAGCATGCGTGGCAGAGAAGGCTTGGCCTGGATAGCTTATTTATTTCCTCCCCAGCTCCCTTTTTGAAACACAGCATGCTCAATATAAAATCAATGTATTAAGTGTTCTCGAGTATGCAGAGTGACGCGCTGCCATTCCCACTCTATGCCTTTGGCTGTGATTACAGCTAATTTGAATGATTGAAATGCTTCCATAGTGGAGCTGGAGTGAGTGAAGTGAAGGGCTCACACAGATGAAGGGGGAGGAGGCGAGAAAGGCTTGGCTCTACTCCAGGTGGAGGAGGTGAGTCATTCCCCACACAGATAGACAGTCTATCAGTGTGTGTGTGTGTGTGTGTGTGTGTGTGTGTGTGTGTGTGTGCGCGTGTGTGTGTGTTGCCCGAATTGTTGTTGAGAGAATAAAATAGTGCTGTGAGCAACAGAGTGATAAAGAATACCACTGTATACACTGTGCATCTCTGTGTGTTTGGTTTTGTGATTCTGTGTGCCGATTGCAGTGGTTAATCTGTGTGTTCTGCAGATGAATAGTGACTGTATCTGTTCTTTAGGCCGACTGACTCCATTTCCAGAGGAAGGTAAGATTCACGTGGCTCAGCAGCATCAAACAAAATAAGTGCAAACAGGAGTTGCAGTGGACTAAAATACTAATTTAAGGCTCTTTTAAAATCTTACAATTGTTTTTTTCAAATTGAACCTAAATGTAAAAAATACTTACTGAATGAGGCCTTGTCAAAAATAGCACCACATTTTGTCATTGAACATGCATTCACATTGTATATCTGCACACTTCTTACCAATCATGTGCATCTGTGTACGTTTATGTGTGCAAACCTTTGTGCACATCACACGTTTATTTATGTATGTTGCAGATGCATGCTCTTTTTTTTTTTGGGGCACTCCGCTGCTACAGGTGGGCGTCATATTCATGTGGTCTGGCATCAAACTAAATGAGGGCAGTTTCATTTACGTCCTTTAATGTCTCTCCTGATCTGGAAACGACATCATTTGGTTAGCTGCCGCGTAGGTGCCACCTTTTTATTTCTTTTGAAATCTCACCAGGATATAGGCTCTTGAGGTCTTGCTCAAGAGAGTCAGTCACGGACAAAGTGGCAGATTATTTAGCTCGGAAGTGTGCAAACACACAGAGACACACACGAACACGCGTCAGTGCACAAACACCCACCCACGGTAAATGTTTAGGCACGCGCGAGTTTCTCATTGTTCCATTTGCCTTTGAGAGGCATGCTCGCTTCTCATCAGAAGGTATAGACGCAGATCTCACTATAGTCATAAGGTATTTCTGGATGTCTGCTAGCAAGTTGTTGCTTACTTGTCATCCATCAAGGGAGGGGTGTATACAAAGAGGACATTCTGTTCTAGACAAAGCAAGCAAGCAGGCATACAACTCTGCTGCCTTCTTCCACCCCCGCCTGCCCATGCACCCCAGCCCACTAGCCTGTCTCTTCCTAATAACTCTGCCAGACTGTCTGTCTGTCTGTCTGTCTGTCTATCTATCTGTCTGTCCATCTATCTATCTATCTATCTATCTATCTATCTATCCCTGTCTCCTCCACCAACGCCATTGAGGAAGCGCAAATAAAAAGTTGTTGTCATGGAAACCTGCCGTGCCTTTCCTCCTCTCCCCTCATCACCCCCTCAGCACACTCAAACTTGTAGACACACACACACACGCGAACGCACACACAAAGCTTTTTTTTTGCATCTATTCAATAAACACTCAAGACACATGAACGACTTCAAGAGGCAACGCAGGAAAAAAAAAACGTCCAACTCCTATAGAGTCAGAGTGAGGCAGAGAAACACCAGGAGATGTGAGCAATTATGAATAAAAAGCACTACAGTTTAGCCTATACACAGAAGCCTATATGGAGCACAACTCAAAGTAAGAAATCAAACGAGATATTTTCAAAGGGCCATCTGATCAGTGGCGCCATCTTGAGTCGATGTACCAATCAAATCAGTGGAACTTTTCCAAAGCAATGATGGTAATATTTCCAGCTAAATAGACCGTATTATCTGTTTGTTGTTGCTGCTGTCGGGCCACAAACTAGAGACATGATTGATGTCAACACTACCACAGAAAAAGCAACACAGATACTGCCTCTGTAGAAGCCACAGTTTCCTCATGTTTCCAGTTATAATGGAAAAATACATGTTCTGTCACATCACAGATTAGCAGTATAGGGCAACAATCTCTTCCTATCTCTCGGATGTTGTATATACTGATACTAGCGACCAATTTCGTCACGTTTAAAAACTGAAACTCAGCAGTGACGCCCTCTTTAACCGAACACTGAAATGGCTCCTTGATAAGGGCACCAACAGGGCTGGCCCTCCTCGGCAGGCCGCCAAGAGAAGTGCAGTTTTCAGATGGAGCAGCAGCTGGTCGACTGCTCCTGATGCTGTTGCCGATGTTGTTGCTGTTATTGTCGTCCCTGCGGTGACAACGTGGTCCTGAGGAAGCCAGCTTGTCATCTCCTAGGGAAGCAGACGCATAACACACACATGCACGCAGGTTTGCCGTGGGTGTGTCCCCAGCTGCTCGTAGGGGCTGACGCACTTCCACTACACCCCCCCGTGCACGCTCCCAGGGGAGGGCCACATGTCCCGCAAGTCTCCATTCATTCAAGGTGAGACGCAGATGACATGACAAGTTGCTACCATGACAACGGTTGGTTGGGTAAAGCCGTGCGGCATGAGCCTACATGTTGGCTGGTAATGAAATCGCCCCTCCTTTCTTCTCCTCTCCCTCTTCCACTGGATCAGAGGAGAGACAGACAAACTGTCACAGTGTTCCAGCGTTTTGTTGTTGGGACTTGTAGGCTTATGCTGATTTGCAATGTGGGTGTCTGCAGATTCTGGTCAGGTGTCTGGCTGCCCTCAATCAATATGCAATCAATTCACTAGATGTAATTGTTCAGGCGCTGATTGCTTCTTGAAGCTGTTTCACCTGAAATGTGGTTTCCACCGTGCTAGCTGGCAATTTTGGGGGGTTGGGTTCAGCGCATTGTTGCTTTCAGGATCAGACACAGTGTAATTTGAACGTTAGCTTGCCAAGGATTGATGAGCCTGCACTTCCCAACTCTGTCCTGATGTGATGCATTGAGCATGATTGGCATGCGGGGAGAGAAAATAAGCCAAAAGAAAACAGAAGAACAAAGTGTTTGTCAAATTAGTCTATCATCCCCCGAACAGCTAATGTATTTGATATGATAATTATGTTTATTTATCTTCCAGCTACTTGTTACACTAATTAGACTTTAACAAGCATATTAGGCAGAGGTCTGCATGAAAGAGACACTTTGTCATGTTTATTTTGTGGAAGTTTTTTCTTTTTTTAAACCAAAATCTAATCACCAATGATGAATTGCATAGGTGCTTGTAAACAACCTGTGGTCATTAGTGTTTAAAGGTCCAGTGTCTTGGATTTAGGGGGACATACTGGCAGGAGTAAGTATGTTTTCTTTAGTGTATAATCACTGGAAAATATGAACCGTTGTGTTCAGTTACCTGAGAATGAAGCATTTATATCTGCACAGGGAGCAGGTCCTTGTCTACAAAGATCGCCATGTTGCACTGCCATGTTTCTACAGTAGTAAGGAAAGGAAATAGAATTTATTTATATCCTCCTGAGACCCGAACATTCTCGTAGCTATTTGGGATCAGTAGGACCTGAAAAGTACAAAAAAACTAAGCGTTGTCAATGATAATTAAGTCTCAATGTCTTCAAACGAGTACTTCCTAATTAACGGTGTCTTAGCTCGTTACTGTTGCTAAAATCGGACAAATTTGTTGCCATATCAAACTACAAACGTTATTGATCATAAACAAACACGTTTCAACCATAAAATGTGATCAGGTTTTGGACCATGTCCACTTTTGTGTCAGGATCATCTGCAGACTGGCTTGGAAGAGATGGCTGCCATCTTGTTTTATGTAGATTTATTGTGCTCTTACTAACACTAGATGGCACAAAAAAGTGTCTACGAACGAGGACAACAGGTCTTAGTTAAGTAGAATGAAGTATAAGGTCACGTGCTATATACGTGTGTACAGAAGAGATCAACATAATAGATGTACAGCAATCCATATGACAATTGAGGGAAAGAAGACAGAATTTGGTAGTATTTGTAAGTATATTAATATATGATAGTATATGTATGAGACAATAATAATCATATGTATATAATAATAGTAGAGGTATGGGTAATAATAACAGCAGTAGTAGTAGTAGGCATCAGGCAGGGCCACGGCAGCAGTGCAACCATGACCTACAGGTGCTCAATATATCATAGGAGGTCCCCAGACAGACTAGGCCTATATCAGCCTAACTAGGGGCTGGTCCATGGCAAGCCTGAGCCAGCCCTGACTATAAGCTTCATCAAAAAGTAAAGTTTTAAGTCTACTTTTAAATGTGGAGATGGTTTCTGCCTCCTGGGCTGTAACAGGGAGATAGTTTCACATCAGTGTTTTTACCAGCTTATATCACCAGTTCCTTTTATTTTGAAGAGGAGGGGACCTTGTGGATAATTTAACTCCCAGTAAAAACCTCCTGAACCTCTGGAACTTCAGTTATTAGAGAAAATAGGTAAGCACACATGAGCAGGTGCAGGGCTAGTGGCCTGTTTGTGAAGAGCTGAACAGCATATTCAGTGTCTGAGCAGTTTTAATCACCTCCCCCGTTTGTTTTGGAGAGGAAGAGACCTCTGTGGATAATTCGACTCTCTGTAAAAACCACCACAACAAGGAACACTAAAGGAGTCCTTGCCGGGAGGTCACACTTGGCACACAGGAGAAGTTTCAGCTGGTTGCAATCCGCAATCCTCACTGCTAGATGCCACTATGTTCTACACACTGTCCCTGTAAATCACCACGGTTGACCTTAATCAAATTAGCCGCCTTGACACTAAGCAGGTGAAACGTCAGAGCCCTTTGCCACAGGACTGACTAAATCTCAAAAATCTATATCTTTATATGGCGATGAAGTGTCTCTGCCCTATCATCTGCAAATCATAGTGTCTTATAAGAGATCTCTTCTCCCCATCCATTCCAGTTCATTCACCCTGCTCTAAATATTGGATTCAGACGGACTGCCACTGCAACTGCCTGTAGATAAGAAGATACATTGCTGGTGACATTTAAAAGGAGTCGCAACCCCCTCATCTGCCTGTCCATTGTCAGCATCCTCCGTGGCCTATAATGAGAATGTGCACGCCCAGGCCATTATAAATAGTCTGTGTCCTGGTTAAATGCAACACCTCTCTTTGGGTGCTATGATTCACCGTGATTCATGCCAGTGTGTGTTCTCTCTGTTCTCGCTGATGAGCTGGATGACCGGGGGGGGGGGGGGGGGGGGGGGGGGGGGGGGGGAGATAAGGGCTGCAATGGGAACATGGATCATGGGTATGTGTGTGCATGTGCATGTGTGTGTGTAGGCTGTGCCACGTGTGTAAGTGGTAAATTGAACAAAGAGAGGAAGAGACTGGAAGTGCACAGCTGAAGTGCTAAATTTGTCAGCCCACCTTTGAGCCCACTTTCAGTTTAGAAAAAAAAAAAAAAAAAAAAATCAGGCCTACAGTATGAACTGCAATGCTACATCTGTAATGTGTGTGACTGATGAGAGTGTGTGTGTGTGTCTGATGTACACGTGCCTGTCTGTGTGCAGGGGCAGGTGCAGCTACTTAAAGAATGGGGCACCTTGTTATCACGCTGGTGGCATTTTCCTACTGTGCGTGCGTACTGTACATCACCTCCTCCTCGGCTGTGATAGACGTCGTGATTGAGTGATGGACACCTATTTAATTGCACCCTGCTGCCTGTTGTCTGTGTACCAGCGAGGTATGAGGGAGAGGCAAGAGATAATGGATTGATATGAAAGCCAGCCGTGAGGGCACACACTGTCCTGTACACTTTGCGTGTCTCTCTAGCTGCTAATTATTTACACTGATATCACTTGGCTTCTGCTGCTGGGACTGTATGCATGTTTGTGCATGTATGTGTGTGTCCGCGTGCTGTGAATTCTAGTGCACAGCAGCTCCCAGTGGCCATGTGGGTGTGTGGTGGGTAGCTCAGAGTTACATTAATAGCCAAAGGGCAGGCAGGCAGGGAGGGAGGACATAGACAGGAAGGGGAAATACAGTTTGCTGGTCGCCCACCACTTCCTGTGTGTCTCCTACACTCGCAGCCCACGGACCAGAGCTGCTTCTAAAACCAGTTTGTTTGCTCGCAGCGCGACGCAGATAACACAGAACCAAAGGTAAACACTGTGACACAAGGGCAAGGAATGCCTCAAAGAAAATAGTGATGGGCTTGTCACTATAGGAAGGTTATGCAAGTTGCTGGAAATGACTCGCCCGTCGCTGCCCTGCCCCTTTCATTTTATGCTTGCCAAGTGTGTGAGGTGCAGCAGTCAAGTGTTACAATGACAAAAGCAGCAGCAGATAACAGATCTTTGTTGGAGTAATGACCCGTCTGTCAACTTCAGCCCATGCATACATGATCAAAGTACGTCTTCCGTCTCAACTGGCTTAAAGTTGACGACAGAAGGAGTGCTGCGCTTCTGCTTTGAACACGGAAAGTTTTACAATCCAAAAATCCCTCACGTCAGTACAGTCACTGCGACACAGTTTAGAGTGATATATCACCACACAGGCAACAGGAGGCCAGTTTTCACTTCCTAAGGCAATCTCCTTAATGCACCATAATACACTGCAATGAAAACATTAAATTGTTTTGCACTGTTATTGACTAAATCAACACAGAAATCAATGTGTAAAAAGCAAATAAGGAAACACCTTGGAACATCATATTTGCAGGACGATGTGCATAAAGGGATTTGTAGTTTTTGCAGGGAACTATGTTGAGATTGTTTACATCCATACAGACACATATACTCACACGTCACACATACACATGTCAGTGTAAGTTTAAATGCATGTTGATGTTATCCTCTAATTTATGTCTCTAAAGTGAAATTACATGCCGTGCTTGCTCCACGGTGTGTTTCTGTTTGAGGCCTCAGTAGCCTGTTTTTGCTCTGTGTTTTACTTTCTTTTTGTTGCTTGGTTTTGTTATACTGCCTTTGTTTTTATCAGTTGCATGTTTGTTTGTATTTTGTGAAGCTCATTGTGAATTTAATTTCTGTGAAAGGTGCTTCATCAAATACATTTTATTATCATTATTATTATTGTGTTTCAGTGCATGCTTTTAAAAGTGGAACTCAGGAAGACTAGCTGTGCACAGCTGATGGGGGATCAGTGGGGTATGGTAGTTAAAACAGGCCCAGTGCATGCAAATTAGTCAGGCAACTAAACTAAATTAGCTACAGTTTAATCTCATCATCTCGTCACATGATCGAAAAGAGATGTGACAGCATGCGCATTACCCAAGAATCATCACTGCATATCTGTATTTGACAGCAATACCAAAGAAAATAACAAATTATTCATTTAATTGAGCACGTTTTTATAGTTTATGTAGAATAAGCTTATCTTTTATAGCATATTTTGCAATAGATTGCTGCTGACTACTTTACAAAAACAAATGAAAACCATGCCTTTCTAATGGCATATATAGCAAATGGAAACATTTTGCAATTTGATGTGAGTTCCTCTTTAAACACAGGCATGTTTCTAAAATAGCACACAAGGGCATGTTTTCTGCACAACATATTGTTGGAGGGCCCACTCTCCCTATGGGCCCCAGTGCAACCGCCCTGCCTGCGCCGTCTATACCAGGAGTGTCAACCTCGCTTTAGTTAATGGGCCACATACAGTCCGATTCGATTGCAGGTGGGCCGGACCAGTAAAACCATTGCATAATGTCCTATAAATAACAAATAATAATTTTTTGTCACTCCATGTGCATTTTTCTATACATTTCTCCTCTTGTGCAGTAAGCCTAACATCACCACGTCAAACTGAAACTCACTGTGGAAGTTGCTCCTGAAACCTGACACTTCGTAGCCTTCAGAAATGCATCACTATTAGGTGTGCATAGTCATCTAGTGGGCCGCATTGGACCCTTTGGTGGGCTGGTTTGACTATTTTAGTCTTTATAGTAGACATAGCGTAGCAAAACTTAAACCCACTGTAGTCAACAAAGCTGACACTCCTCTTTTAAAGGGTTGCAGTATCAAGACACGTCCAGCAGAGGTCCTTCTCTCATTAAGTGTTGTAAGTGTCTCCTTATCTTGAGGTAGGAAGCAACCAAGAATAGGTGATGAAGGTGAAACACAACAGTTCAGATAGTCCAGTGCTTCAGCTACAATAATGTAACGACAAACATGATGCTAACATGACAAAGTTTCATTTTATGTTCTAAGAATCTAAGTGTGAGTAAATGGGACGATTCAGGGCACATTTTGGACCCCTCCCGAGGGACTCCACCACACCACCACCACCACCAAGCAGTCACCCGCCACTGCTGACAGACTGGATTGGCTGATAAGAAGCCCCTGGTTTGCCCACATACTGTGCTGTGGTGAGAGGCAAACCCCCTGCCCTTCTGGGATCCCACATCCCCATTGAACTTTCCACCCACTCACCAAGGAATGCGGAGAGAGGGAGGGGAAGAGGGGGCTGTGAGAGGCAGAGATGGAGGGGGGGTATGAAGGGGAGGCGAACAGAGAAGGGAGTAAAAAGAAAATGAGCAGAGAGTAACAAAATTTGAAACACAGTTGACAGTAAATGGCCCCCGTGATAACACTCTTCTCATTAGATTGTTTACGTGGCTGTTAGATGATGTGAGAACAGGGACGGGAATGCAACGACGAAACCAGCCGTGAGACGCCAAGTGGGTTCGGATGCAGAGGGGGCTGTTTGAGGGCGTCTGCATGGTTGAGAGTTTCCCCCCTCTGTTGAACAGGTGAGGATTGACATGGACACGAAAGGGCATGGGAACAAAACAGACACACACACATGCATCCAAGTTGTACATACACATATATATAAACATATAATTATCTAATGACGTGCCGTGATGCGTCAATGTCTTTGTCATTACTACGATTTGATCTCCATGCTATGTGAGCGCACGTGTATCTGTGTGAGTGTGTGATATGTTTATTGTCCCAGCAGGACAAACCTGTTTGTGCCACACGACATCACGAGCCCTTAGGTGCTTGTTTCATTTTGTTTTCGCCACCGGAGTCTTGTCAACAAGTTGCTAATGCCCCTCTCTGTCCCTTTTCTCTCTTTCTGCAGACTTTCTCAGAGGACCTCGGCTCGGATGAAAGCAGGTGCCTTGCTACGCCTCTCATTGAATTAGGAATTCCACAGCGTAAAGTGGCAGCATTGTTGATGAAAGGTTAGAGCTGTTTCAAATTCTCCCCCTAAATGAAAAGGCCCTCTCTCCAGCGGTTGTACAAAAAAGAGGGATGACATTTTGGTTGCATCAGCTGTATATCTAAAGTGTCTGCAGCAAAATGCCAAAACGATCAAAGCCAAATAGGGAGGATAATACACACAGAGAGCACCTAGACGCTCTTTGTTAGGTTATCTACCCACAAACCTTAGTCAGACCTCATAAAAAGTCATTACGCCCCTCAGTGATAATTCTGTGAATACCCCCCATTTAATGATAAACATTTACATGGTGGCAGTGAAAGGAATTTATCAGGTCTTTACATTAGGGATTAGATTCGGTGGCTGAATTAGTGTCTGTTCAAGGGCAGAATGGAGGATTGGAAACTCAGTGGGTGGAACATGAAGAGATTTCATAAGAGGAGGCAGGTGGTGGTGACACAAGACATTAAAGCTCTCGCTCTTTTTCCTCTGCCTCTCTTTTCTTCTCGTGCCCACCTCCAAACACACCTTTGTGACATATCGGAGATGTGAATGGACATCTTCGCTCTGAGGTGTGGGCTGGAGGGTGAAGACAGAAAATGTTGCGTTTTTTTTTTTTTTTAAGGCGTCACAAAAGTGCAGGATGTGAGAGGCTGGGTGGTTGACCTTCATTGTCACTGCCCTTTGTTCAGGTCACACACGTACACGTCACTGCCTCTGTGTATTGTTCATTGTCGTAAAGATGCTATCTGCTTACATCGCCAACCTGCCGCTGCTCCGGCACCTCTGTGTCCTGACTCACACTGGGGCTCAAGCTCTTCATGTTTGCTCCTCTTTTCTTAGCCAGTGGCTCCCCACAAAAGGGAGTAATCAGGCTAGAGGTTCAGTCATATATAAGGATTATCAAAGGAACATGATGTCGAAAGGTAAACTTCAACTCTGCGCCCGCCCAACAGGCAGACAGGGCTGGGAGGCAGCGCAAACAGAATGGATGTATTTGCTTTTCATGTGAAAATCAATGGGCCCAGACAGATGGCGGTTTGTTTCCTCACTATTTACTCCCCGGCTCCTTGACAAATGTCCTCGCCGCCCCTCCTGGGCTGACGGTGCACAGGTAAGCAGAAAGCCATCCCTTCCTTTCCAACCCCAAATGGATGACAGATGTGCCAGCGACCGCCCTATTTCTTTCTTTCTTTCTTTCTTCCTCCGAACCTCCATCCATTCCCTGCTGTTGACCTATCTGTGGCAAACAGACTTGAACTCGTTTCAAAGGAAAAGGTTTATTTGCGTAGCAAGCCACTCGATCAGATAAGCATCCTTATCTTTATCAGAAACATTGGCTACCTAACACTTTAAAAAGCCAACTGGAAATGTTCCGCTATCAAGAAACACAAGGCGTTTTATTCATACAGTATGGTTTGGTGAGTCATATTGTGGAACAGGAGACAGACAGCGTCTATGGTCCGTTACCACCAAAGATAGATGGTGACAAACGCGGTGATGAGTACTTCATGCCAGCCGTGCCTCAAGTGTCTCAACTCAGGGGAACGGTTAACTTGACCTGGCTCATGTAAGAGGCTGAGGTGCTAAAAGGAGCAGACACATGAAAGATGCATTATCATTCTTTCCCGAACCATATATAGGATACCTCCTGCGTGACTCAGATACTGAAGCCATAACATCTTTTGTTCATTTAAGGCAAAAAAAAACGTAGTATTTTGTGAGATCGGCTCGCCCACTCTGAAGCCATTTTCCCTGGACACAAATTTACACAAATTGCTTTTACTGGAATCTGCTTCAACTGGGACTGTGTGTGAATATTTTTCCTGGTCTCAATCAGTGCAAACTCCAGCTCTAGAGGCAGGAATGATCCTCACTGGAATCAGACTGAGGTCTGCACTGCTGAAATCTGTGGGTTTTAATAGAGCCTCGCGTGGAATCAGGCTTTCCTTCTGCTGCTCTGAGAGATATTTTTAGTCAAACAGTGGCACTTCTGCTCAAGTACACCAAGACAGCACAGAAGGTGCATTTCTCCGATTCAGAAGTTGTTTTTTTTTCTTTTTTTCTGTGACTTCCAATACAAGCGTGATTCACATTCACAGGCAGACTGCTGGTCACACAAAGCCGCAGCTTGTAACAGGGGATGCTGCTTCCCCTTTACTTCTCCGGATTTCGCAAGAGAAGGGAGGGGTGAGAAATGTAGAGGTGGTTGGGTGGAGGAGGGGTGAAAGTCAGCATTCCAGCCAGGCCAGAGCGGAGCAGAGGTCGTACGGGTAAGAGAGCATGGGTGGAGGTGGAGGTGTGGGTGTGGGTGTTGCGGTGGCGGCGGTGCAGGGGCGTAGCAGAATAAAGAGCAAAGAGCAGTTCCTGATTCCACAGCCCTGAGCTCACCACCTTTGCGCCTGCCGCCAGCCACTCCTTTTCTCCTTCACACCATCCTCTTCCTTCTCCTCCCACTCTCCCCCTCTTCCCTCCACCATGTCTCTCCATCTGAGGTGTTAACTCCTTGTGGGGCAGTTCCAGAGCCATTGGCATCGATGTCGGTTTTCGTGGAAGCTCGGGGGAAGAGGCGGGCGTGCTGCTATGGATCCTTACTGGAAGTGAAGGCGTGTGCCAGTAAAGTCGAAATGATTCACTCCACAAATGTTTTTATCCATTTGCAACAGCATATAATCCGCCTGGCAATTAACTGTGACCTGGCATGACGGACGTGTCAGCACACACACAGATAGAGGACAGGATCAATCGGCGAGGGAAGGAGCAACACAAGATGAAACAGGGTAGACTGAGGAGGAGCCCTGGATTGGTCACGCCTGTGTTTAACCCATAAACACAGGGTTTAGTCAAGCTACTCTAAATCATGAATGTTGGCTATATGAGCATTAAAAACAATAGCAGATTAGTTATAAAGCTACTGTGTCACCCCATTGAATATCTAAGGCTTGTCCACAATAGGGCATTATTTCAGCAAATAATAAGACTCATAAGCCAGACTGACAGGTGAATACAAGAATAGCACAGGACAGGAAATGGTGACACACACACACACACGACACAGTATGTCATGGAGGAGAAATAACATCCTAATATGGATGGGTAAAGGCGAGGAGGAGGCAGCTGGGAGCGCCTTGCACAATACAGTACCTGGAAGGGCAGGGCTCTGAAGGCACATGCGATCGCTTCTGTTTTTACACGACACACGAGCGTGTGTGTGTGTGCGGTTGTGCGAGCGTGGCATTACACAATACAAGCAGTGGACCGTGACATTTGAATGTGCTGACTGTCCTTTGGTAGGCCGCGCACAGGTGACGTGTACGCGGCGGAAAAAGATGACCTTATGATAGATCAACTGTTAACGCTCCCTCCCTTTACTTCTCCCTCACTCTCCGGCCCTGTCGCTGTCCTTTGTCTCGCCCCACCCACCACCACCCCCGCTCCACCCGCCCACGCTACCTTGTTCTCCTCTCTTACTCTGTTTAATAAAATAAACATAGCTCACATGGCTAACATATTGTCCTCTGGCTGCAGGAGCTATAAAAAGAACCACTTGGCTGCATTTATTTATCAATGAACCTGTGCCTCCCCCTGCTTTCACTTTGCAGGATCAGGTGGTATATGATTAAGGGTGCTATTACAGTTTGGCAGCTCTTGACTTTACTCCGTAACCTCTGCTGGCATAATGTACTCTAATGTGTTTGAGTTCTATTTGAACTTCCAACTATCCTGCCGTCCCTAGCATGTTGATGAAAAATGTCCACCTTTAGAGAGCGTGCTGCCATGTGCAAGTGTAATTAGCGGAGAAAAAGTCAAGGGGTCCTCAAACGTAAAGACATAAACCATGGCACATTTTAGTTATGTGGCTGTTATAATGAAGTACTTTCTATTTCTGCGCTTTCTATTTATTTAATT
This sequence comes from Epinephelus cyanopodus, assembly GCA_026686955.1. Lineage (NCBI taxonomy): Eukaryota > Metazoa > Chordata > Actinopteri > Perciformes > Serranidae > Epinephelus > Epinephelus cyanopodus. The sequence goes on from CM048920.1 coordinate 11,544,801, forward strand.
GTGTAATTCGCTCTTAGTTTCATTTATTTTCTTTGGAGAGAGACGGAGGGAGACGATGGTTAATGAACTTGATGATCTGTGTGTGCTTCTGTGCCGTTGGGTTTGTGGCGCTGCGGTCCGCACACAGAATAGAGGATGTCAATGTAAACACAGACAGTCAGCGCAAAGGAATGTGTGAGGCACGCAAAATACCCCGGGGACAGGGTCCAAACGGAGGAAGGGAGGGGTGAAGAAAGGAAGGAAGGGGGAGGAAAATGGGACGGAGAAGAAGAGAGTGGGTTTAAGAGAAGCTCGGGCGAAGAGGAGTGGAAGGAGGAAAAACATGACGATGTGAGAAGTTGAGAGAAAGAGTGGGAGAGGAAACAGATTCTGAGGAGAAAAGAGGAGGATGTGAAAATGCTAAAGGAGAAGAGGGAGAAAAGATGCAGATGGAGACGTGGAGAGGTGCTTTTGAAGGTGGGGGGACAAAGAAAGGACAAATGAGGAGAAAGAAGAGGGACGGAGGCCCGGAGGAGTGGGAGGAAATGGAGGGAGGGGGTGTCACCCTGGAAGCAGAGAGATGGAAAGAGACGAGGAGGAGGAGGAGTGGTGAGATAGCAGGAAAAAGAGGGCAAGAGTATGAGGGAGGGTCGGTGAAGGGCAGAGGTGGGGGTAGATCATTCATTGGGAGTCGGGTGGCGTGAGGAAGGAAAAGCCATGAGCAACTTCAAAGGCCTTGGGAGGCCTTGACAGAGAGGAGAGTTAGAGTCCTGTAATCCTAAGAGAGGTTAGAGGCCTCCAACTTCGGTTCCTGGTGCTGCTGAAACTAATTTAGCCAGTGGGCCCCAGGGGCCCCCGAGAGGGGCCAGGTCGTAACCGGAGGAGCTGTGAGTGACAAAGTGCAGGGGACTGGAGGCAGAGAAAGGCTCGAACGCACACACAACAGGGCAGAGCATTTTAAGTGGCCCTCACTGGACAACAGTATGAATACACACGCTACATGCTTTTATTAACAGTTGCAGCATCATAGATATTAATATAAACAGATGTTCTAACGCTCAAGGAAAGTGGGGTCAATTGATAAAAGGATTGATAAGATTTAGTGGCATCTAGCAGCAAGGACTGCAGATTGCATCCAGCTGAAACGTCTCCTGTACCAAGCATGAACTCGCAGCTGGGATCTCGTTAGTGTTCGTTGTTGAGGAGGTTTATACTTTTATCTGAATCATCCACAGAAGTTTCTTCCTCTCCCAAACAATATCACATATCACATATACAATATCCCTGTTTACACGAAAACGCAATAACGGCAGCTTTTTGCTGCAATTAGCATGCCAGGCCAGTAGGTGGCGATACGCCATATGTCAAACACCATAGAAGAACGTCCTGCGCCTGCACAGTGATTTGTTTTCCTCTTGGCGCTAGTGATAAAAAACAATGATAAACTACATTTTAACCTTATGTAGCATAGTTAGCTGCTATACACTTACTAATATTGAGCACAGCAGACGTCTTTGTTCGCTAAAGTAGCGGTGATGTTGATGCAGCAGTGCTGAGTTCATGTGTAAGCTCGTAAGTGGTCCCAAAAGTGCTAACAAAACGTAAACAACCCGGCATATATCCGCCATTTTTGTTGTGGCTCCTGGGCGCCTGTTGGGCATGTGCGAACTGGACTGCAGCGTCATTGTTTTCCAAAATCTCCGTCTATCCTGTTTACAAGTCTCCATAGAAACAGATATTTTTAAAAGGTTGCATTGACTTACATTTTATTGTGCCAAGCTCTGCTTAAATGTATTTTTTTGTGAGAAACCATACAGTAAAAAAGTAGACCATGGTCTCTGGAACTCACTCCCTCTGGACATTTGTAGCATCGACACTCTCCACTTTCAAATCCCGCCTCAAAACTAATCTTTGTCAAATAGCCTATTCAGTTCATCCGTCTAGCCACACGCATCCACTGTTTACACAGAATTGTATTCACTGTAAACCTGCTGTGCTGTTGTTATTTATTCATTTACTATATTTTACATTATTCTTTACCTCGTTGACTGTTTATCTGCTGTTATTTTCTCTATTTTTGCCTGTAAGGTGACCTTGAGTGTCGCGAAAGCGCCTGTATATAAAATGTATTATTATTCTTTCTCTTTCTTTTGGAGAAAAAGATGTTTTCATGTGACAGATGTTAAAGGTTGTTTTGTAACTGTGTATGATTGAATGTGTTCTCATTGAGATTGTGTAATGAATGGCTGAATGACTTGAGAGCAGTTTTTTTCTATAATGAATATTTCTTTGTTTCCCAGGCATAAATGGGGACATAAATAACAAAAACAAAATTAAACAACAATGACACAGAAGCCCACTGGTATCGGCGATGAATCAAATTATTTTAAATATCCGTATCGGCCCAGAATTTCACAATTGGTGCATGTGCTCACCTTTTTTCTCATCCAGACGTTCAGGAGGTTTTTACCAGGAGCTGAATTATCCACAGAGGTCTCTTCCTCTCCAAAATAAACAAGCCTGGTGATTTTAATTGGTTAAAACACTGAATAAAGTAGTTTAATGCTCATTGCAGAGGGGCCGACATGAAAACCTGAATGTCCCTATCTAGACCCAGTGCTTGATTTGGCTCCTCTGGGCTACTGTAGAAACATGGCGGTGCAACATGGCGGAGCCTGCAGATGAGAGCCCGCTCCCTATGTGAATGAAAATGGCTCATTCTATAGTTAAGAAAACACAAATCTTATTTTCAGGTGATTATACACAAAAGAAAACACACTTTTTATATTATATTCCATCTCCAATATGTACCTCTACATTCTACACACTGAGTTTTCAATATGCAATATCTACGTTATAATCTGCCTGTCTATTTTATTGAGAATATTGCATTTGTGCCTCGGAGAAATAAAGTGTCAGGGTGTGTCTGACACCGTAGCTTGGCTTCTGCACACAGACCGAAACGATCAAACCAGATGCCTCTCCATCCCAACTAAGCCTAATTGACACGAGGGGGAGAAGGGAGGGGCACGTCACGTTTCAGCTCATCCAGTCACACACACTATTCACATTCAGGAAAAGTTGAGGTTTTATGTTCAAGCAATTATGTTTTACAATCACCCACACTGAATTCCTTCTTTGCTGACACATATGGAATTACTGCACTGGCTCCGCACCACCCAAAAAAAAAATGACAGAAAACCGTAAAATACGGGTAGGCTCCGTGAAAGGAGACACTCTTGTGACAGAGCTGCGGCGCCCGCTGCTAGCCTTTGAATGGACTGAATGTCAACTGCAGAGTCCAAGTGTAGTCACATTGAATGAGAACATCAACAGCCACAGCCTACATATTAAACGCACAAAAAGCATTTGACATCTGGCAAGAACTCTATGACTACCGAAATGTGTGTGGGCGCGTCGGCTGAATACACACATATATTTCTTTATGTATTTAATGATGTGCGCGTTCTGTGCGTGCACACCTATGTGTGAGTGTGTGTGTGAGCGTGACGGGAAGCCATGGCGAATGAGTCATCCTGTGCTAATCATACAGAAATGCTTGGAACTCATTCACATCCTTGCCTGACCGCCCATATGAAAGTGACCGTATACAGTGTGTATGTAAACAGGCTGGAGATTAAGCACACTGTGTTGAGATAATAAAACCAATACAAAAGGGGATGTAATGAGTTGACTCAGAGGCGTAGTCATGGGAAAAGCGGCTGCATGGCATCCTAAAAGAGAAAAAAGGGATTATCAACAAGGTAGGCAGCAAAGAGGCTGTGGGTGTCTGGAGTTTTGTGGAATAAGAACACAGGAAGTACAATTAAAAGCTGCAGGTAAGTGCTTGGAGCTATGTGAGATCGTAGGTGTGTCTGTATGAGCAAGAGAGAAAGTGTTTATATGAGTTTCTGGGTGAAGATGTGTGTAATCATGTGTACGTGTGTGTGTGTGTGTGGGCTGCTGGCCCCTCTGCTCTGTGTGGGCTTTGGGTGTTGGTTTGATTATAGTGTCTATGAGCCAGGAACTTTAAGCACTTCTGTCTGTCACAGCCGTGAGCCAAAGCACAGCAGATGTGTACACAACGATAGGAAGGGTATAACTAATAATGATCACACACACGTGTACACACACTTTCTGTTCTCCCCAGCTGTGACAGTGATTGCATTCTCACAGGTATGACAGGAAACGTGTACAAACATGTTCATCCAATAACAATAACACTGATGCTTTTAGAGCATCTACTTTCAAGCCGCAGTTTCAGTTTGTCTGCAGCGTGTCCCTAGTATAACCTATAGACAGTGAAAGAAAACATCATGTACTGTACTGTAGCTCTGAAGAGGCACTGCTAGATAAAAATGTGAAGAATCCTTGAAATGTTGCATCATGGTACTAAACAAACTGAAGATCATGCCTTTGATAAAAAATAAAATCTGAAAGAACTACACATCGTTCACAAAATAGAAAATCTTGTTTTCAGTATGGCACATACACTTTCAAATGAACAATCATGCATACTGTGTAAGGGAAAAAAGTCAGGTGATCTCACAACCCAGTCAGCAGAATAAATTTTGACATTGTACGTTTCTTCAAACCACGGATACATTATATGATACATTATATTTGTACATTATTAGGTAGAGGATATGTTGAAACTTTACTTTGTATTTCAACATTGTGTAGATGTGTAGGCACAAAAAGCACTTGGTTATGAACTGGAGAACATCGTGCTTTAGCTTAAAAATCACATATTTGGTGGCACAATTTACACTAGAAATGTAGCAGCGGGTGTTGGTTGGTTTCCACCGGGATCTGCAGTGCAGTGGTAATTTCGTTGATGAAAACTATGACAAAAAATTTCCGTCAACAACCTTTTTTCCATGACAAAAACAAGATGATGACGAGCTAAAACTAGATTTTGATAATAGAAATTAAGACAAAATCTATGTTTCATTTTCATTGATGAGACGAGATGAGACGGGACGAAAACGTTAGTGATGGACTACTGCACACTGAAAGCCAAGAGCAACCATGCTTGTAATAATCTTAAAATGCCGCATGGCAACCTGGCAAACTCCAATAGATATTTGGCACCAGAATGTTTAGCTAGCCACTGAATGGCAGCAGAGCAAGCAGCCACTGGCTGCCAGAATCTCTGTGATGTCTGATGTGCCCGCAAATGGATTTCGGAGAGACCATATGACAGAGTGCTAGCTTAGCTAACAGGCTGCTAACTAGCTAACAGACCATTCTCTGCAATTCAGTTGCCTGTTGGTTGTCATGTGAGTTAAATGATTATAAAGAACTTTATCTGGTTTTAACATATTATTATAACATATTATTATATATACTATATTATAGGTTTATGCTGTATAATTCGGTAATGTTCCAAGCGTATGTTCCAAAGGCTTGTTCGCTTTCTTATTTCAAAGGCCTGAAAAATGCTCAGTTGTTTTCGTTTGCATATTTTTAACTTCTTTTGCTTGCTAACATACAAGATAAGTAACACAGGGGTGTCGGTAGCTTAGTGGATAGTGCCGGTGCCCCATGTATAGAGGTGATGCCTCACTGCAGTGGTCACGAGTTCAACTGTCCTGTATATTAAAGGCAAAAAGCCCAAAAACATAATCTTACAAAGAAAAAAAGATAAGTAACATGATATTGCTGGCCTATAGTATCACAATTGAGCGCCAGAGATGTTTGTCATACACTGACCTCTGGCCCGTGACATGTGCACCAATCATCTGCATCCAAATGTATTTGAGTCATAGTGAGTGGACACAGCCAAAGAAATGCATCTCAGGCACATTCATCAGTAAAAAAAAGAACCCAAAGACACAATCTGCTGCTTTTGTCACAATTTCATTTTCAAGATAGGATGATAAATCATTGAAAGAAATGTACGCACAGTGAATACAGGATTACAGCTGCGGACGTCACTGACACAGATCACCGCTGTCTACAACGCTGCCTCCATTTAAAAGGTACAGTATTACGACCTCCTCCACTGTCGCCTCATTTGTAGTTGGGTAAAACTTATGCTTCTGCCCTCTAAAGCCATCTATTGGCTGTATCTGTGTCAACGTAAAGAACACATGGAAGTATGAGAGCAGTGACGTTTATAAAGTTACCTACAGGGAGTATAAATGAGCCTTGAGGATATTCCATGTGTTTACAGCAAACAAGTATGAGTGTGTCATTTTGTTGCATGAGTCGGCATTCACCCTGAGTGATGGCTTGATGTATATTTTCAGTGATAAAAGTAACTCCAGCTTCAAAACACACCTTGGGAGAAACGATCTAATGAATTTTACAGAGTAGCACTCCTTTGAAAGGAATCAATAGGGACACGTCGACCTCGTTTTAGTGATGCACACGCAGCACAAAGACCGGCCTGAGGTGAAAATAAGTGTTTACCTAGGGAAATGGAAATGTTAAAAAAATGATCATGGTGGTAGATAGGGGCATAATGAGCATTCCCCCGGTGAGATTAAGGTGGACATGATAGATCCCACACTCCTCTATTCCACCTTAATGGAGAGGAGTTGGCCTCTCTCTGAAAAGTGCAGCGCTCACCCAGACACCCAAAGGTCCTGGGTGACCTAGTTAGTAAGTCCCTGTGGTGGGTTTTAGTAGTTCTTCTGACAGGCTCGCCTCGCATGTGAGCTCTGTTTTTAGCTACTTCACTTCCTATCTGACTCTCACACTGCTGCTCGCTGCGCTCTGTAACTCTGGCCTCTACCTCCTACCTCTGCATTATCTGTCCTGTTTCACTGTGCAGGTGACGGGGGGGTTGCATATGCAATCATCGGTCTGGTTCACCTTTCAGCTGCAGCCTTTGCATGTGTGTAGTTACATGTGTGTGTTTTCACATTTATGTGTGGGCTCATCGCGCATACCAGGTTTCTGCTTAAGGTAAGCGTAATTCTAAGAACTGTCTATTCAGGAAAGAGCATCGAGGTCATGACGGGCCAGGTGAGTGTGTGTGGTGTTTGTGTCTGTGTGTCACCAATGAGATCATCAGATGACGGCTGTGGGGGCCTGAATGTCACCGCGGGGAGGACTGTCACGAAGAAGGAACACCATCTCTTGCAATAAAACGTGACAAGTTTGTTATCCATCTTTTCTCTCCGCTCTGTCCTCGGTTGTGTCGCTGCATGATCAGGAAGACTCTCACTGTTCTCACAGAAGTCACAAAATACTGTACATCTTCACAGCATCGTCATATCATGCAACAAAATAATATATGTGGTTTAAAAACAATGCTAAAAGAGCATTACTTAAGAAAGAACTTTGTCAAATTGATAGTAAGTTAAATCATGATATTTACCTGTTGGATTCAGTCAGAGCTGGTTTATTTTCTTCGTGTCATGTAAACTATGTCAACTGTTATTGTTTCATTTACAGTGTATGTATGTTATGATGTATTATTTAGTGTACTGTGTAGTGTAGTGTGAATGTACATTTTGTATTGCCACCATGTAACTGAGTAAACCCCAGGAAGAATAGCTGCTGCAATGCAAAGCTAAAGAGGATCAAACAAACAGGGACTATGAGCTTCTTTTGTTCTGTACACATCAGTAAGATAGAAAACATGCTATCTCTGCAGACCCTCCTCTCCCTCCTCTTGGTGCAATGAGTAATAGTGCGGTTGCTAATTAAGCACAATATGTTGAATAATGGTGAGGCTGTGTCCCTCCTCACACTTTCCCCTTCTCATTCCCAGGGCATCAAATACAGCACCTTGGTCTGTGGCCGTCATCGTTTAATTCTAACACACAAGGCACACTTTAGTGTCTGTATGAGATGTACGGGGCTTTCAACTAATTCCAGTGTAAACCTGTCTGCGGCAGTGATGTAGTTAAGGAATTAGAAAGGCCATGTAAGGTGGAAGGGACAAACAAATACAGGACTTTTACCCAGTAAACCACTGTTTGTGTCCTGTGTGAGACCAAAAGTCAACATTGAGTTTACTTTACTTAGTTGTAATGTGACACATGACATACTGATTAACTTACTTAACGTAAAACTTCATTTGACCTATGGCTAAGCCACGCCCCCTCCACTCACTCGGACAAACTATCAGCATTCAGTGATCGGTGCAGGCATCACAGTACACGACATTTCACAGGAGGCAACTGATGATTTTTGGGGACATAACGATCAGATGTCATTGAGAAGTAACCAAAAGGGCCTAAACTACACATTGGAGGGAAATATTCATCATTTTATTGTTGAGAAGGTCGATGAAAAGCTTAAATTACAAGACAAAATTTACAGGTCATAGGTTACGCTTGTGAACCGCATCTCGTTGATGTCGCCATCAAAGACAACAAGTTAAAGTGCCACTGAAGTTAAGGTTTTTGGCTCCGAATATGAGAAAAGGATAACGGCCTTTTTACCATCTTTACCAAGAGTGTCTCTCCATTAGTTTGGTGCTACAGTATTTACACTGAATCATTCAGCATAACGTTTGCCAACCTTTGTTATCTCTGCCATTACAGATAATTTAATGAAGCTAAGCTCCAGAAGTTAACGTTAACTTAACTAGAGCCCTTTGGACAACAGCTAACAATGATGTACCATCACCAAAGTACAACACTAGAACAAAATAGGCTAATGAACTCCCAGCAAACAAGGTGACATGACGAACAACGCAGCTAGGAGCTAACGTTAGGCTAACTTTATATTATTTCTTTACAGCAAAGTGACAATATGTTGCCTCAAACACGATGCTGACTTACCTTAGAACAGATGTAGACGTCATTGTTAATCTTACTCACGTTGAGTTGATGTTGTGGTCTAACGTTACCGCACAACTTTATCCAAAGGAGACACTTTTCTCGCTTGAGATGTGGTTTAAAGTGTAAAAAATACACCTGGTCGTCCAGCCTCTCAGGATACCTTGTGTCAGAGTTGCATGTACCCCATGCACACTGTTTGACCATTTTTAAACTTCAAATCTCTGAAAAAGCTCATAAAACCGAACAAAACGGACTTTCTGTGATGCATTTCAATGGATGTCCAGGCAGAGAATGTCCGAGTGTATGGGAATGACTATACGCACTGTGATTGGCTCATTGTGTTTGAGTGCGGGGCTTAGCCATATGCAATTAAAGCCCCAGCCCCTTTTATTAGCCCGGTGTGGCAACACATTTTGACAATTAAACGCCCGTCTAAATTAGACACCTGCTCTTGTTGCCAAGCAGTTCATTTTTCTAATGGAAGTTCTTTGCATGTATGAAACCGGGTCGTTGGCTACCTCAAATTACGTGTCTATCCTTGATTACCCTGTAAGTTATTTATATTCCTTTAGTCTGTACGGGTCCTTAGATCAAAAGAATCAAATGGGGTTTTCATGCATATTAATCCAAGTTGTGAGGATTGTTTTTACAGGATAAAGTGGTGTGTCGGTGTGCCGGGTGCCATAACTCTCTTTCTCTGATGTGCTGTCTGTCGGCGCTAGTTCAAATGTATGTTTCATAAACATATATTATCTGAAGCCTAATTTTTATACAAGTAATATTCACACTGGTTTGAATAAACCGTTTCATTGTATTTACTGATCTTTGCTAAGCAACAGCTTTGTGTGAAGAAATTAAAGGCCTGTCCCAAATATAGGCCGACTGAGTTCAGTGATTCAGGCAAATAATAGCCCGGGTTATTAATTGAAGTTTTACAGTAAGCTGGGCATACACTGCACAACTGTACAGCAGTTGACTGGGCCATGATCAGCCCTCGCTCCCCCTGTGCAGTAGGTAATAAACAACGTCTGACAAAGTGGAAACTTGGTCTAAAACGGGCTGTATGGCTCAGAAATCAGGTCAGAGCTGTCTCAAATTGCACCAAGTATGCCCAACTTCACTATGTAGAGTTACGTAACAGACCTACTTATTCTAACCCAAACCACAACCTTTGAATCGGAACCTAACCGTGTGGTTTTGTTGCCTAAACCTGAAGTAATTTTGGTGATGAAACCCACGTTTCATGTGAACATGGAAGCTTATTTTGAAGAGACACTATTTATGTAATGAGCGGAAACTGACATGCCGTCCCTGAGCGTCTAAAACTGATTCGTCACAGTTCTAAGCATAGGGCCATGTATATCTTTGCTCTACATGGTTACCAAGGAGATCAACTAACAGACACAATTACATGCACTTACAAGTGCTCCAGTGCAAACGCATTTAAGATGAATGATCGCTGTAAACACAAATACATTGTACTCTAATTATTCTAATTCATTTTATCAGCTGCTCACACTTAATAGTTTAAATGCGTTTTATTTTACATACTGACTCCACCATGAATCACTCGCTGCGTAGTATCACCGAGGAATTAGCCATCCTATAGGGTTTAATATTATTTATGCACAAACACAATGGTGAATTAAGCGAGGAGTTATTTAGTCTTTGACAAACAGGCTCACCGATGTATCACCGCTACACGCAACACATTGTCTTCCATGAGAAATGCAGAGGTGAAAGTGTGAGTGGGCAGAGGCAGCTGTCATTTGTGGGATGTGATGAATGACAGATAGTGGGGGGTTCATCCCAGAGCCTGTCGTGACTCCCATCCTGACCCATGCAGTGACCAGGAGAGTGGGAGGAAGAGAGAGAAAGGGAGATAAACAGAGCGAGAGAGATGGCCCAATGTGGAGGAAGGAAAAAGGGACGAGAGAGAAAGGAGAAAAGGAAAAAAAAACGTGGGTCGACCTGTTTTAATTTTTCTCAGCAGCGAAACGAAGGACACGGCAGGAGGGGTAGGTGGGTGTCAGAGTGGGAATGGAGCATCATCTATTTGTCATCTATCTTTCTCACTCTCATCCCTGCTATCTCTTTTTTCCCTCCGTTTCCCTCTTTCCACGCCTCTGTCCTGCTGTTTCTGGCTTCTCGTGGGAGTGTAGCGAAGGCAAATAAACAGAGGAGATTGTTTATTTGTGCCAGTGGGGAATAACAGTGCATTATTAACCTTGTATTACCTTGCCTTGGGTTACCTCAACCCACTAATTTATTACGGAGAACATAGTGTAATGATTTCTTCTACTCTGGATATGTCTGCATGACACAGTGGCTGTGTCAGAGGAGCAGAACCTCCTCCATCTCTCACAACACGCCAAACACACACTTGGAGGAAATGTACACACATATGCACGAACAAACTTTCAGGGTTGTGCGTGCGTAGGAACATTCACACATACATCAGAGAGCGCATAGACACAAATGCGTGCTCACACTTAGATGCACAGAAGTAGATACGTGTCCCTAAGGGCACACGGAAAAAGGCAGACACACACACACATACAGATTATTAGCTTCCAGTGCCAGATGTGCCACCCACACACAAACACACAAGGCCTCGTCGCTCGTCCTCAACAATCACAGGAAGTTAGTCCGTGTTGCTTCTCATCTCCCCATGGAGGATGTCTTCCACCAAATAGGAACACTCACCAACATATTGAGCATATAAATAAAAACACAACCTTCACTACGGTTGTTTGTAGCATCAAACACCTTTGTTCTTTATCACTCTCCATTCAAAGGAAAGTTTCTATCTAAGGAACAGGAGCGGTGTGAAGAAGGGTCAGTGGAGTGCTTGTCCCTATAGAAACATGACACTCTCTTGTGTAACGATAACGGTCATATAGGTTCATGTTATGACCACCAGATTTCATTATTTAAGCTCTGCTTCTGAGACACCAGGTCTGGTCTGTCAGCTGCTGTTACCATGGAGTATACATATTGATTCTGGATGTTTGGAACAGTTTGAATACTCATTTTGCGCAGCATCAATACACTGGTACTAGCTGCACTTTACTACGTTATATCATTCTCTGTCGTTCTTGTTTATAACCATCATGTTTTTACCTTGTTATATATATCCTTTAATAATACATTTAAATTGTGTGCCCTCAGTGTATCGAGGGCGTTTTTCAAGGTGTTGTATGTATTGTGTCAACGCTACTATGGTAAGGAAACCCGTCATAGGTGCAAATCAGAGCAGTAGCAATCGCTGAATTTGTGAAAAACATTACCTTCCGCCATCACTGAATTAAGCTCTGCGACTGGATGTTTATTTCCACTACATGCTGGGAGTCATTGCAAACTTCAAAGTTTTTATGTACACAAGTTTGTGTCTTCAACTTTCTTTTTTTCCAAATCAAAGAAGCAGATATTTTCCAGCACAGTTGTTGATCTTTGTACCGATGATTCAACCAGGAGAGTTTCGTGTCCATCTAAGATGTCAAAGTGCTCAGAAACTGTGAGTCACCTCACATAATACTTTCTAACCAGGGACACCTCAAGTAACTCCCCCCACCTCACAACTCAGTGTAGGGGGCAGGTGTGTGGGCAGTTTATAATATTATGTGATGTAATAGATAATGTCCAGAATCACCTTTATGTCACAAGACTTTACATAAGAAAATATATTTTACATGCAAAACGCAAAAGAATGAGTTGATACTACTTTTTCTTTTACAAAACAGCCTGCTTATTAACGCACTACTTCCTGGTTATAAGTGGTAACTAGGGACTACAGTTATGATAAACCACTAAACAGAGCTAAATCAACACCTTTCTGTTCATTACAAGTCTTTTGAAGGTCAGTAGAGGTGTGAAGTCGGGGAGCCAATGAGGTGCTTTCCCTACTGAAACATGGGACTCTTATGGCTCAGTCACGGTAGTATAGGTTTATGTTATGACAATGAGTTTAAATTTTTTTGGCTTTCTTTTAGAGATCAGATCTTGACCTTCAGCTTGGCAAAGCAGACATGAATCAGACATGAGCCTCGTGCATCATTGCTATGGGAGAGAAACCAGTCATGGGCACAAATCAGAGTGGTGGTAAATATAAACACTTCATTTTTGAAATTGTGGGGGGAAAAAAAACACGCCACAAAACCTACATTTGTAGCTTCCGTCCACTTTAAGGCCTCATTTACCCCGCAAGTGATGCGTTCGCGTAGCGCTCGGCTGCTGCTGTCCTGTGAACATACAAACCACACCCGAACAGTTGGTGACAGTAGTGCACCGTGTTTGCAAATCTCCAATAAACCCCAAAGAAGTAGAAGTGTGTTTGGACCCATAGCCCAGGGTGGACAGGTTTGCGCACCAGTGATTATTCCAACTCTTGGAGAATTAATATTTAGCACTACAAGTGGGTAAGTACATGAAACATGTGCCTGTCAGGTGTCGCTTGGTAAAGGGGTAGATGTCTACGGTGGCCGAGAGAGATCACAATACACGCAAACTCGTGTTTTTTCGCGACCATTTGCTTGCGACTCGCGCAAAAAATCGCAGTCTCTTCTATTTTTGAGCTTTCTCGTGAATGCAGCGCAACTTGAGCAGCACGTAGGACGGATGCGGTGTGAGTGCTCTCACCTGTTAACATGCTCGCCGAAATGAAAACACGAGTAAACGGCAACTGTTCGCGACTGCTACGCGAACACATTGCTTGTGGTGTAAATGAGGCCTAAGCAGCACACGTACTTCAAGTGCTGTGATTGGTATATTAAGTGTTTTTATAATGCTAAGCTGCAAAGTGGGAAGAGTTAATAAAGTGCTTTCCTTTATTCCCTGTAGAAACACAGGACTCTCCAGGGTAATGCAACAATTATATAGATATAGATCTGTGTCATGACCACTATCATTAATTGTCACAGCTCTGTTTCTGAGAAATCCCGTCCCGGACGAATTTATATTAGACATGAGACTCAGCCGTTGTAGCTATGTAATAGAAACCAGCCATGGGCGTGCATCAAAGCTGCAAATTTTAAATGTTTCATTGATGAATTTGTGGGGGAAAAAAAAACACCACACCTGAATCAGTAGCTTCCACCTACTTGTAACGGCGCGCGTGACAGAACTTTCATTTCTTTAAGTGGCACGTTCAGCATTGTTTTAAAGTTTTATGTACATAATCTTCTATCTTTAACTTTTAATCAAAGAAGCAGATATTTTCCAGCACAGTTGTTGATCTTTCGTACCGATGATTCAACCAGGAGAGTTTCGAGTCCATCTAAGATGTCAAAGTGCTCAGAAACTGTGAGTCACCTCAGATCGTTTATAGAGAATATTAATGGAACTTTTACTTTCTAACCAGGGACACCTGAAATAGCTCCTCCCACTTCCCAACTTTAGAAAAAACACTGTAAGGTGTGTAGGCAGTTTATGATATGAAATAATATCATATATGATATGTAAACACATCCAGAATCGTTCTGTAGCGAGTATGGATTTGATATTCTTTATTTCTGACATTAAAGGTCCAGTGTGTAGGATTTAAGGGCATCTATTGGCAGAAATGGTGTATAATATTCATAACTATGTTTTCATTACTTTATAATCACCATCACTATTATCATCTCTACATTCAGAGCAGGTCCTTTCCAGTGGAATCTGACATATTGTTCAGGCTGTCCTCCAAATCTGTATACTTCTGAATTTTTTGAAAAGCTGCGATCACATGACCAATGCACTGATGACATTAAACAAGAAAGCAATCCTGTGAGCTTGTAAGGAGCGGGTTAGGGTGGTGGATGGATCACAAAAAACTGACTTTCATGTGGGACTTTCCCCTGGAGTTGCATGTTCAGATCTGTGTAAACTTTGAGTCATTTCAAACCTTTTAAACCCTTTTAATTTTAACCCTTTAAAACCTGGAACCTTTATTGTGCTGCTTTCAGATGCCTTTCATGAGTATTTAAGGTACGTCCTCACCATGTTTCTTCTCCCAAACCTAACCTCCGTAACTTTAGGTGTGCATTAGGGATGTGATGTCATTCGTGGGGTGCAAATTTGTCGGATATCATACAAACTGTTATATGAGAATGTGTTGTATTGTTCTACAGTAGCCCAGAACGGACAAATCAAACACTGGCTCTTGATAGCGCCATTTCACGTCAGCCACTGCAGGTCTCCTACATGCTAAGCACATGTGAGAAGTTCAATTCTGCAACCTCAATGCTAGATCCCTCTAAATCCTGCACACTGGACCTTTAAAACACTTTCCTTTTGTTAAACAGCCTGCTGAACAGACTACTCCCGCAAGCAGAAACCAGGCGCTACAGTTTAAGTAAAACCACTAAATGGAGCTGAATCAACGCCTCTCTGTTTTCACTGCATGCCCATTACAATAGAAAGATGTGTCGAATCTGTGTGTCTCTCCAAAAAGGAAAAAGAAATATTTAGGAAGCTGTTTAACAAACCGCCCTCCTCCAATTTGTGTCACTGATTTACATTTCCTCCTCCTCATCACGTCAGAGCCAAAAATGTCCCAACCAACTAACCTTGCGAGTCAAGTGTTTCTAAAAACATTAGTAAACTACCTCGCCCACGCAGTCTTGCTGCAAACTCCCCTCCAACTTACAATTACTGTGAGGAAAAATCTGACAAGCCGTCCATGCGACCACTGCGGGAGGATGAAGAGAGAGATGACAGATTTGAGTATTTTTACATTTGGGTCTCTGTGGGTTAAGTGGGAGAGGCAGCACATAGTAGGAAAGACTGGTGGAGATATATAATAAAAAAGACAACATCAAGCAGAGACACAGTGGTGCATCTGACATTCTGACAGAGACACACACACGCATGCTCTGGGTGTGTACCTGCTCCTCTCCAGACAGCTCCACACAGAGGTGATAATTAGCTCATGCTGTATGCTGCTTGACCCAACACATCAATGTTCAAAAGCATGAGCAGCCTGTTTGTCTCACAGCGAGGGCTTCCATTAAGTGTGTGTGTGCTCAGATGGGTGCATGCTTACATGTGCTTGTGCATGTGTGCCTGTTTTTCCCGAAGCCCCGCTGAGATTTGCACCTCCCTCCGCGTGGTGTCTCCTCTCCTCTGACCCAGTCTGGAGGTGGCGAGGCTGAAGCAGCGCTCCTGCCTCCAGGGGGATTCACTGAGTAACAGCACAGGCTGCCGGGCACGAAGCTGATGTCCACCCTGCTAGAACACAGACAGAAGCACACCAACAGAAGCTCCCACACATGGAGCGCCAAACAAAGAGGCATACAGCCACATACGCTGATCCTCTCTCCACCCCCTCTTCCTTTCTCCTCCACGCATGCATGCATGAAGAGATGGGGAGCGGAAGGGAGACAGAGAGAGCGAGAGAGGAGAGGCTGCATTGATTTTTGCTTTATCGTTTCAGAAAACCTGTTTTCGTGGAGAAATCTGACGCTGAATTATTAATATCTTCATTCAATTTTGATGCCTTTCTCTTGTTGGAAAACTAGGGGTTCCTGAGTGAGGAGGTCCTGCACAGCCTCCTGAACACATACTGGTACTACTGCAGCTCCACCACCTCCGCCCGCATCCACACACGCACAGACACAGATACACACACACACACACGTCTGTCTGTCTTTCACCTCCTGGCACTCCCTCCATCCTCTCTGGCTTGTGTGGGAGTGTGTGTGCAGGAGAAATAGGAGGGGGAGAGAGAGATAGAGAGGGAGAATTAGATCATGTAATGAGAGCTGCTGGCAGTGTGACTAAATTGGCTAACTATAGCTAACAACATTACACACTGTCCATCTGGGGCCTAGCCTGTCCTCCCTCTGCTCTTCTTTGTATACTAGTAAAATCAGCCATGTAAAGGACTCCCTTTACTCCTGGCCGGGGCCTTCCTCTGGAGGATAAAATGTAGAGCAAGCAGAAAATAGCAGACAGTAAGGAGTAAAGTTTTGTGTGCTGCTGGATGGAAATTTGGCAAGCTCGGACAGAAAAGGAATATTAAATGCTTTGGAGATTTGCAGGTTCAGTGCCCCCATCAATATCTCCACGGTAGCTAAAATGTCAGATTTAAATTTTAATGTTAATTGAATGATTCCAATCCGGCAATCCAATACTCATTTGGCAATTACCATCCATGTATAGATTAATATCTGGAGATTCATCACCGCACGCTTTTCCTTACCTTTGATTAGTAATAGGAGAATTAGAGAAAGCTAGCCAGAGCAGTGTGCTGTGTAAAGTCTGTTAAATCCTCTACCTTCTGCAGCGCCTCCCTGCTGTCTCTGTGTCCACAACTGGCAGCTCGCCTGGGTAGGAGGCCAGCGCCAGGCAATCTGTGCTCCAGCACCTATGCTGACCTGGCAGCTGCTGGACACCATGTGTGCCCAAGAATGTGGGCACTGGGCAGATGCTACGAAGTAGGCGAGGATGGAGGGATGTCGTAGGGAGAGAAAGACAAGAAGGAGAAGTTGAAAGAGAAGGGCAGCCGCTGCTTCCTGGCTGAACTGCATCAGTTCAAAGTCATGACAGTGTTCACACTCAGAGAATACCAGAGGGGGAGACTCAAGTCAAAACTTTGATGACTTTAGACTTGGCAAAATCCAAACAGGCTTGCAACTCGACTTCGACTTTTACACTACTGACCTGTGACTTCACTTGGACTTGAGCCTTTTGACTTTAAATATACATAAAAATGGATGTTATTTAAAACAGTGGTTCCCAACTGGTCCAGCCACAGGGTGCAGATTTCTCTTCAGTCGTTAGTTCAAGGTCCACACAGTTTAATATATTCAGCATCATAGTTGCATTTGGCCACGCTGTCAAGCTAGTTTGCTGTCTGTTATTCACTCGCTCTACAGCAGGAAACAGCACTTCAAAATAAAAGCTTGTGCTGGGAATTCACTGTACTTCAAAATAACGTGTTTCTTAGAAACTTGGAACATTCGTAAGTCACTTGTGGTCGATTCAGAATGGACCCGTGACCAACTTTTGGACCAGGACCCACCAGTTGGGAACCACCGATTTAAAAATGTGTCACAAATCAATTAATTTCCCTTTATTTCCCTAAATCCACTAACACAGGCTAATATAAACACCACACATATTTCCCCAGATCCAGTTTGTTTGAACCAATTCCACAGCATCCAATCAAGTTGCAGGAAGGAACCATAAAGAATTAACATACATTACACCAGTTGCGAAAAAATGATACCAAAGATAATTTTGTTTGCCTGCAGAAACTACTCTGTGGTCAACAAAAAATAAATTGCATTAAGTATGAAAAACGTGCAGGTTAAAAACTGTGAAGACACAAAAACTTCCAACAAACTAGTACTAACAAATAAATACACATTTTAAAACTTGCAGTTTGACTAAGGACTTGTCCGTCTTGACAGCATGTCAAAATATAACACGCTAGGTACCCTCTTGCATCAGTTTTAGTTGTTCAGGGACGGCGTGTCAATTTACCCTTGTTACATATATTGTGTTTTTCCAAAATACACTTCTGTTTTCACAGGAAATGCAGTTTCTGCTCGTTACATGCATACAGTCTTTTTCAAAATAAACTTACAAGCACGTAAAACACTTAGGGCTGAATTCACAAAGAATGAACTGCAGCCACTTATAGCACCTTGAATTGCACTTCACTTGCACCCGCAGTTTGCTCCGTCTTAACATCCTATTCACAAAGGATATTGCGCTAATGATATACCAGCGCAAACACGCCCACAAAGTTTGGCAGCTGAGTGCAGTTTGCCCCTGATTGCAATGAGCCACATGGCAAAGTATAACTGCTGGTTTGCGCCAAGAACACTGTGGCAGAACAATGGCAGACTTTGTTTGCCAAAGTACTGAATACTGTGTACCCTCATGTGGTGATGTCTGCTGGTGAGTCAGTCTAACAGTGTCGGATGGGTTGAGGCTGTGGATTTGACCAAGTTTGACCACTTTATCACTATTCCCTCTCACTTGTAGCTGTTTTTTCGTTATCTTTTGAATTTAATATGAATTATGGAACCGTTTTTGTTCACATTTGTTTCCCCTGTTTCGTAAAATAAATTATTGAAAGTTGCTTTTGAAGTGCATGACAGAAGTGCGTTTTGAGAACGACCGCAGTGGCTATTAGCGCTGGTGTTAGTGAATTAGACGTTGTTATCAATGAGGCTCATTTGCATAGAAGTGCAAATTTTTGCCCCAAATATATGCAGATTACCTCACTTTAAATATGTGCAAATAACACCGGAGCACCGAGACACAATCTGCTTGGCAGCGCAGTTAGTGGAGCATTTCACCCTCTGCGCGTGCTTTGTGAATTAGACGGTATCTGTTTGCTCCATTTTTAACAGTTTAGCGGCCGCAAAAGCCACGCAATCCTTTTGTGAATTCGGCCCTTAATGTTTAGGTTTCTTTACTTATTATTATTATTTTTTTTTTATTATTTATTTTGTTCATAAGGACAACGCACATTAATACACATTTCTGTAAATGCAACCTGGCAAATTCTAAACTGCAATCTTTTGGCGAGATGCTTTGAAACCAATAAAAGGATAAAATCCACAAAGACAATGACAGCATAAAGACATAAAGACAGCATTAACCACAGCAAACAGAAATTGTCAAGGTAAAACAGAAGCCATGCAAAGCAACAAGCAGCAGCAGAGCATCAGTACAAAACAACAACACAACAACAAACAGCATGTTAGCACAAACAGACATGCCAGCGACACACAAATTAGCATTACATTCAGACATGCAGAGCAGTATATCTGTACCCGTGATAGTACTGTTGTAAATATGAATAGACCCTATTACTGTTAGTAAACACTACAATGTTTTTTGGTGGGCGGGGCTTAGCTGGAGGTAAAACAATTCTCCACAGCACTCTGCCTGGCAACGAGTAAGGACGTAAAGCAAGTTAGCAGCACGTAAGCCAGACATAACAACAGTGTTTCAGTGAGCAGTGTGCTGTGTTGAGGTTTATGTTGCCTCAGGTTCAGGCAACAAAAGTCTGTGATTATGTTACTAACGTCATGTAACATGATGTGATAAATGACATGTAATATACGCCACTACCTTAGCATGCTACACATACTAGCACACTACATTGTTATTAAAATATTTCCACTGACTTTTGTTTCATGCAAGAAACAAACAGCAGGCTTCCAGGTAAAAGTCCACAGTTGTTTGACCAATCGACCACCTCCCACGCTCGCCCTCCACGGACTGTCTCATGCTTTATATTACAGTAGTAGTCAGTGGCTCGAACTGCCTGCCAGTGAATTTCATACTGCCGTGAAGGGTGCGTCTGTGCGTTGTTGTCTGACGCCAACATCCACTGACAGAGGGTCTGTATTTTCGAGTTAGGTTGTTGCCCACTGCAACAACAATTGCTGCCCTCCGGTGCGAATCGTACCACCACAAAGGTGCTTCTGTGCGTCAGTATCTGACACTGAGATCACTGACAAAGCTACGATATTTGATGAGTTGGGAGGGAGGATGGCCTGTTTTGAGTGCACAGACTTGAGACTTACTTGTGACTTGCTAAACAATGACTTTCTCCCACCTCTGGAAACTACTGAGTTCAGCAAAGGCGTTGTATTGTAAGCTTGCAGTGAGTCTTTCTTTGTAGTGAAGTTATTTTGGACTGTACAGAGGGAGTAGTGAATGGCTGTAATGTTGTGGGAGGATGTTTTTCTGTTAGATGGGTGATTTGGAAGACCAAATGATAGATGGAGGTACGGAGGGTCAACGGAGATGAGTAGGTACGAGAGTGGAGAAGAAAAAGAAAGTAAAAGAAGAGAGAAAGAATGAAAGAGAGGGGATAATGGCCAAGGAGTAATAGCGCGAAGCTCCCAGGCAAAGATGAAATATTTGCAATTCCGCTGGGTCCCTGGGCTGCAGGCTCTCACTCCATTTGTATGGAAATGAGTTTGTCTTTCTTTTTCTGAGCGCGGAGGAGACCAAAGGGAGAGGGATGGAGATGGAGATGGAGGGAAGGTGGGCAAACCGACTGACTGTCAAGGATATTGTGATTCCTGCCAATGCTGTTGGAAGGCTGGGGCCCTGGTTGTTTCTCTGCGGCACATATGGATAAAATAAATCTATGTGTTTATGACAGACTGATCTATGCGCCTGTCGCAATGGGAGCCAGTTTGCTTGTTGTAAAGCCCTTTGTCTGTTATTGACAATTTTTTCTCACCAAGCTCCCGCTCTCCTCTCACTCTCTATTTCTATCAGTGCCATCCTCCAGTCCAGGCCCACAGCTGGGACTACTCTGATCCTGGGCCCAGGCCTGCTTTCTGCCAGATAATTGGCAGATGTTGTGGAAGGCCTCTGTTTTGCTATTTTCAGCTGCTCCTGTGTGTCTGCATGTGTGTATCAGCGTCTGTGTATGCATGTGTGTGTTGAGTGATGCTGCCACGCATGTATTCATGGCCAGCTGCTCATCTCTGCTACCCCGGGTGAGCGGGGAGAAGACATCCCATCTATGACACCCTCCACTTCTCTCTGTTTCTACTCCCCCCCTCCACCACCACCACCCTACCTCCCCTCAACTCCCTTCCCTTCTCCTCTCCTCTCCCCTCCCTCTCCCTTCCTTTCTGAGTCACAGCCGCCAGCCACAAGTCTGCGTAGGTCTGAGTCATGCCTCAGCTCTCGTGAGATGGGCCCTGCTGTCTGTGAAACCACAGACATGAGATATGAGAAATGGGAAATGAGAGAACAAACAGACACACACGCTCACTTGCACAAACACTCACACACACACACCCACACGTATACACACACACACACACACACACACACACACAGAGGGTTATATTCTTGTACCAGGAACATTCTGGGATGAATAAGCTTAGAGCCAGACTGGAGCACCTGTCTCACAATGAATGTTCGCTGCTGTGGTGAAGTGTCTGAGGCTTTGTGGGACACGAGTTTGAAGAGGCTTTTGTGAAGTTAACTTTACTTTCCACAACTAATGATCATCTGTGACTGTGTTGAGACGGTCTCCAGCTGGGATTTTTAAATGCTCTGGAAACTATTCTTTTCAATCTGTTGACGGGCTTCAAGAAAAGCGTCGTCTAATGTTTGTTTGTTTGTATAAAGCGAGCCTGTGAAACTTTTCCTGAACAGCAACCACTGTGGCCACAAGTGACGTTTATTATGAGGTGATGAATAAAAAATAGCGCAAGAGTGGCGGCGGCGGAGAAGAGTAAGGTGGCCATGAGAGCTTAATGCACCGCAAATTGACAAAGCACATGCAAAGACAGAAATTTCTACCATTTTCACAACACATAAAAAGCAATAAAGACAGGATTGCAGAACCACATGCTAACACAGAAACACTTAAATCTTGCACATTTCTACTTCTGCTAAACTGATAAAAATCTAACCTTGTTTATTTCAGTTCTTTTACATTCAGGATGATTCATATACTGCTTGACCAGGCTGTTCGTATGCACTGTCCGTATGTACCACAACTTCCATGTAACACATGCAGTCGTGAGCCAGTAATCTGTGTATAACCCACGTAAGCAGGAAGGCTGCAATCGTGATCAATGTGCTGACAGGAGAAGGAAGTACTTTGTAGAAAGGCCATGTGGGGAGGCAGGTTGGGGTGGTGGATGGGTCAAACAAACACAGGACTTTCCCACAGGAGAATAGTGGTTGGGACTGTGTGAAACCAAGTGAACTTGGGATTTTTTGACATAGGTCATCACCATGTTTCTTTTCTTAAGCCTAACCTACAAATAACCAGTTTTTGTCAGATGCTCCTGATGCTCACGTTGGAAGCACAATGGACGAGGAACGGCTGATTCACAAGGTTGAAATGAGGAGTTGTCGTTGTCGTAGACGTGGCAGTGACTGGCCACAGCCCTGCCGCATTTAAGAGTGCTGTTTGCAGTGGAAACA
Organism: Epinephelus cyanopodus; assembly: GCA_026686955.1. Taxonomy (NCBI): domain Eukaryota; kingdom Metazoa; phylum Chordata; class Actinopteri; order Perciformes; family Serranidae; genus Epinephelus; species Epinephelus cyanopodus. The sequence goes on from CM048920.1 coordinate 11,567,432, forward strand.
CTAAACGGACCCAGGGTCTAGGTACCATGTCTGGAGGGTTACTTTTGGTTCGAAAGGTACCATACCGAAAGTGTTTGGTGGAAACAGGGCTTATGATACGCCCTCATTTCACTACAAAAACCGAGGCTAAACAAAGCGGCAGCTGGCTGGAGGAAGATCACCAGGGAGCTGGCAAGTGTTGTTGCTGTGCTCACTAACTAGCTAGCCTGTTTTAGAAAATGGAGATGATGGCATGATATAGTATGGTACCTACAATAATATCTATACTCATGATAGTGCTGTTGTAAATATGAATAAGGAAGTACGTACTCACCATCTCTTAAGTGTACAGCTGATTTGTTGTGGTTTGTTCATAACAGAGGACCAGATTTAAGTTATTGTGAGTTAATATAATACAAACCATTATATGAGGATATAATGGTGTGCTGGACATATTGGCGAAAGGTAGCTTTTTGCTAATTAGTAGCATTTTAATCGGTTTTTATTGTCCTTTAAAAGCTTCTATTGTATAACACACATTGTTATCTCATCTTCAGGCACTGGAGTGTATTCCAAAAATGTCTGCTGTGTTGTGTAACACAGTGTTTCTGCACTAGTCTGTGTTTTCTGTAAGATATCCGAGTTGGATTTTGGACCATTTCCCATCAGCCCACTAGCCTATACAACCAACCTCCATTCATTCACTGCCTGTTTTCAACCTTGAATAAACTGAAACTTTCTGTTTTCCCAACCTGTCCTAAGAGTCGTGCTTTTGAGTTCAAACCTGTTTTTCCTGAGCCTCTGCTCATATTCCCACTGTAAGTGTACAGCACGTCACCTGCAGTACGCTTGATGAGTTAATCTGCCTCTTTCTCATCTTGTCTAGCACACTTTTATGGACAAAATGTATTCACAGACTGCATTCAGTGTTCTGTTGTGTTCTGTTGCTGATGACTCACTGCTGTTATAACACCCTCAGCATATCTCTTTGACACCCACTGAGACCCACTATGTATTTATTAGCATGTGCAGTTTGCCTGTGTGATCCTATGTGTGTTGAAATACAGAGGTTCAAGCCGAACGTTAGAACGCTGGAAATTGTCACACAGGAATAAGGATTGAAATGGCTGTTTTTGTAAGTAGCCTAATACCAGAGTGTGTGGCAACAGCAAAGCAAACGCTAGAAGGGTTTTAGACCATAAAGCCGCCACCCTGCACAGTATCATCTCCATAGCCGAAACTGAGGAAGCTTTTTCAACTGGAGATCAAAGAACCTTACCTTGCTGATTAGAACGCAGGGCAGCTCAACTTTCAGATGCTGCGCTGCTGCACCATTCTAGCATAAGAGGATTAGTGATCTGACTTTTTAAACTACACAACAAAACCACAATAACTAAGGATCAAAATGTGGAAACCTGGTTTGAAGTGTGGAGCGAGGCATCCATGTATGACATAAATAGATTGGGGGAGCTTGAAAAGATTGCTCTTACTGAGTGCGAGTTTTTAGTTGGCCGGTTTTTTAAGTCTGCAGTCTGAAATTTCAATGCTGACTTTAAAAGAAGGATTAAATTGCTGTGCTTTGATTCTGAATTTGCATCCCCATATACATTCCAACGCCCCTCTCCCCGCATCAGATCCAATTTCGCTATAAATCTCCCACATTATCATTGGTCACTGGCCCTGCCCTCTGAGGTCAGCTGCTTCTACCAGCTTGCACCCTACTTCCACCGCCCTGTGCATTACCTCCATCGCCCTCAGCGCTCTGGCCAAAGGCCTGAGGCGATGGTCAAGAGCTATTGATCCCCGAGGTGAGAGTTCACACAGGGGCAGCATTGTCAGGGGTCGAAGGTCAAAGCTGAGTGGGTCAAGTGAGATTGAATGTGCCCGCCTTGTTGCCAGGAGCCATGAGGGTCAGCTCGGCCCAGTTCATTCTGTGACCCCGGCTGGTCAATAGCGCCTCACGTCCATCAATGGAACTCTGATTCGTCATTAAATTTTTTAATTCGTAGCCTGCGCATATTAGTCCCTTGAAGATAGAGGAATGGCCGTACAGATGCACACGTTAGTCCCAGGGATTGATTTTGGATGGCAATCATCTTGACCTGCAGGCAGGGGCCTAGCGAGGGATTGGTGCTTGTCAATAGTGAACAATGGTTGCTGATTTTCAGTTGTTTTCAGTGTATACTCTTTCCAATTAAACTACGTAGCTCATCAGCTGGGTCAGGAGGCCAGTGGCGGATTTGCACGGATAGACACTTTTCATCAAATCCTTTGCCTTTTGAACCTGCATCAAGGCAGAGCTTGAAAAAAATGCGTCTCTCACAACCAGGCTGCGTCTCTTATCTCTGTAAAAGAAATCATATCAGAAAGTCTGACCCCAGAGTTTAGTTCGGTTGGAGGCTCCGAGTTTCTATCATTTCAGCTACGCTCTGATCGGGGGTGATTTAGAGAGAAATTTTGGCATCCGTCCTCCAGTCCAAACTCCCTCGGAGAAGCTGGGAAGTCATTCCATGGGAATTCTCTGGCTCTCCTGCAAGCGCACACAAGCGTACACACACCCAAACACACACCTACAGACACATGTCAACTCTCACACACGCAACTGTTAGGGATGCTCACACACAAGGCTGTTAGCTTTGGCACAGACCAGGCAAGGGAAGAGAGACCGGAAGCCCGAGGAGGGAATGTGGGAGGGTGTATTTGTGAGCAGCAAAAAAATAAAGACAGATATACAGAGGTTACAACAGTTTGTATATATGGATATTCAAAAAGAACACACTGGATTTAAAAAAAAAAAAAGTGGTTATTTGGAGAGAGATTAGAAACTAAAAGGGGAGAGTGTTTATGATTTTTTTTTCTCGCCACTGAGTCACTGAAGACGGCTCTGCGGTAAAAAAACAAGCTTCCAGCAGATTCTTTCTTCTCTATTATTAATAATAAAAGCTATATAACATGCACCTTTGTGTTGTACCTTCAGTCGCACATGTGGACCCCCCCCCCCCTTTTGTTTTTCCACTATTCTTTTTTGAAATCATCGTTCATTTATACTTGTGGCCCCCCTCTTTTCTTTCTCTCCCGCTCTGCCTGTCACTGCGCGGTGTGTGTAGGCAGCATTGTGATAGGAATAGATGTTCCCCCTAAGCGAGACCTGCAAGAGCCATTTGAAAAAATCAGCTTAATGGAGAACAGTAGGTAAGGAGTGGGCAGCTTGTACTTTTTTTTTTCCCGAGCCTTTTTCTTCTATTCTTTCCCTGCTGCTCCCACTGTCTGTCATTTGCTCCAGATCTCTGTCTTCTGCGCTCTGCCTACCCTTCCCTCCGTTTTGTTTCCCTCCCCGCGCCCTCCTTTTCACCCCCGTCTTCGACTCAAGCTTGTCTTCCTCCACTCCAAATTTCTCTCTCTCTCAGGTGGCACATCCCCCCCCTCTCTATCTTCCCACCACCTCTTCCTCACCTGCCACACTCTCCCTGCCTGCCCTCTCCCTCTCCCTCTGTCTATATCTGTGTCTATCTCTCGCACTCTCCACCCCCTCTCTTTGCTATATTTTTCTTTCACTTTTCTTTCTTTTATCTGGGCGCACATTCCTCTCCTCCCACACTCGAAATTCTCACTAAATGATTCCAAGTGTCTGGGCCCCGTGCCTCCCTGAGCAGGCAGCACAGCCACCACATACACAGACACACAGACACACACACACACATGTACGCACAGTTACACCCACAGAAAGATGTACGTAAGCACACACAAGTAGCCTATCATTCTGGGTGCTGCAGAAGGGGGATAACAAAGTTAACAAAAGACAGAGAGAGACAGAGAGATGGGAGGTCTCTTTGTTCCATTCTGTTATAAGAATATCTGGCTTTTAGTAGATCTCAGTCATTTATTCTTATCAGTCCATCCATCCATCCTTCCAGCCAGCCAGCACAGATACTCGTTATTTCTGTTATTGTGTCCTGGTTTTATAGGCTACTCATTTCATGCAGTTTTTCAGTGTGTTCATGTGTGTTTAACATGACAACATGCATACTAAATCATATTGATTCCTGAGTGTGCTATTGATATATGTTATTGTCCCACAGTGCAACTCACAAACGGAGGATCTTCACAATATCAAAAGAATAAACTGGTTATGCTGGTACAATAGCAGCAGCATGGTGGAGCAGGGGTTAGCATCGTCGCCTCACAGCAAGAGTGTTGCGGGTGGTGGATTTGAACCCTTCTGTGCTGAGTTTGCATGTTCTCTCCGTGTCAGCGTGGGTTTTCTCTGGGTACTCCAGCTTCCTCCCACGGTCCAAAGACACGCAGGTTAATTGGTGACTCCAAATGTGAATGCGAATGTGTCAGCCCTGTGATAGTCTGGCTGCCTGTGCAGGGTGTACGCCGCCTCTCACCCAGTGTCAGCTGGGATCGGCTCCAGCCACCCCGCGACCCCCAACAGGATAAGCAGTTACGGAAAATGATGAATAGTGCAACAGCTGCAGGAAAATCTCTGAAAACAAAAAGTATGTATAAGCTACTGCAAAAAATAGTTTACATGGCCTGTAAACTGGTTACAGTGTCAATGAGATGTAGCTACTCCAACGAGACAATGCTGTGTTCTCCTGTCCTTACACTTGCTCATGAAGAAGAAGAAGATGATATACTTTATACACACACATGCATAAACAGGACCTATACATGCAGTAACCAGTGCACACTCCATGCTTGATCCAAGCAGGGACCTGAGCTGGCGACACTCCAGTCCCCAAGCCAAGTCCCTATGGACGGGCCTACTGCCACCCCCATGAGTGCATGCGTGCATTCACACTGTCAAGTATGGCAAAACGCAGCGCACTATGAGTACCTGAACAATGTACTCATAATGGTCAAAAAGTTGAGCATAGAAAGCTGGACACCTCACACACTTGTCGCACGCAATCTTGGCTACTTGGCCTTGTAAAAATTGCAGCTATGGCAGCTGCAGCGCTACAGCGTCGTGGGTGAACAAGCTAAGAAGCTGGCAGGTATTTTTCGCGAGCAATTGTTGGTGGTAATGCTCCGTCTGGTTGCAGTTAGTATTGAACAAAGAAGAGGAAGAACTGGTCAAACGTTGCCATCCTCATTTCTTTTGAGTGCACAGCAGCTGTTTTCCATTTGAGGCAACGCAACCCCGTCAAATTCTGCACTACACAAGTTAATGTACACAATGTACTACAGGGAAGTTATGGAAATAGCCGAATGAAGACACAGCAAATGAGTCAACATGAAGCTCTATGGGGCTGCCCAGCACTGCTAAAATGCTAATATCAGCCCACATGTTCGTAATCACAATGCCAATGTGGTACGGCGAGGGTACAGCATTTATCATGTCACTATCTTAGTTTATCGTGTTAGGATGCAAAAACGGAATTTGCACCAGATACAAAGTGCAGCTGAGGCTGATGGGAACGTCAATAGTTACGTGGGTATTCGGCCATAAATCGAAAGTCGAAACTGAGATGGTAGATGAAGGGTTAAGGTAGGAAAATCTATTCCAAATCAACCAATCCATTCTCTGGGTTTAAAGCATTTTAGCCTACGCAGAGCTACAAAGATCAACTTTATGGTGGCACTCATGAACGTCTTTATTTCATAGCAATCTGTCAAATAGCTGTTGTTTTGTTCCAGTCTGGGCCAAAGTGCCACAGAGCTATGCTGCTAACGTGGATAAAAACAGTGCAATACTATAATAATACGGCGTAATATTAGTATGCAGTATGAAAAACAGCTTGTGTCTACTGAACCAGGGCAACCATATCATTCTGCTTTCTCACACACACACACACACACACACACACACACACACATACAGCGTCTCCAGTGTGAGCCACACGTTTGTGTTTTTATTGTCTAAAATGTTTTGTAAATTAGAGCCGGCTAATAACACAATATCTTAAACCGCATGTTTTATTTCCATGGCAGCAGTCATTCTTTATCTGATTAAATGTCACATTTTTCAATTTGCGAATAACTCACTCTGGAATGAAACTGTAAATAATGATGAAATCATAATTCTTTTCTCCGTCTTGCATCATGCTCCCTCCCTCCAGAATGCTGTTTTCTCCTGCCTGTTTCTGTATTCTTTGAGACATCAATAATTCAGGCATGAAGTTGAGGATGAATTATTCACATGCTGATGTCAGACATAAATGCACTCTGCTCGTGTTGTGGGCCTGCACCCCGTTTTTATAGGGGGGAAAAAGAAAAACGGGGGGCTACCTCAGTGCCACAGAGTCAGCCACACTCCCACCCTCTTTCCTCCCGACTCTATTCCTCTCACCTCGCTGCATTCTTCTCCCTGTCAGCCGTCCCATTTTCACTCCCTTCATACACATTCAATTCTCTTTTCATTCTTTCTTGTCACCTAGATTACATGCATGTAGAGCGAGGCGCTTCTGTTTGAAAGAGACAACACAGGGACAAGGATAAGTAGCGGTGGCTGAAAAAGGGATTTCACTGCCTATCCTCTCAGCACACAATGCAAGCCAACAATCCTACAAACTAATCCCATCGCTGCTTAAAACTCGAGGTGTAAAAACATTGCGGGGAGCCAGGCAGGAAGGCAGGCAGACAACAGTAGTGATACAAAACACTCTGTCTTCTTCCCTTTCCCCCCATTTTCTTACTTTCTCTGTTTTCCTGTCATTCTCTCTTTCTTTCTCTCTCTCAATCTTTTTCTGTCTATTTCTCATTAAAACAGTGCTAGTGTGAGTCATAGGCTATTACTGTATTATCTAGCCTCTGGGTCTATTTAGACACACACTGCCTCCTTAACAACTGTTCACATTAATCATTTGATTCAGCATGACGCTAATTAGGATTTGTCAATACTATTAATCTGCTCATCCAGCCCTCATGTGGATTTGAATATCTCAGTGATTATGTAGACCAGCAGTTGATAAAGTGTTACCTGTTTCCTGGCCAACACGAGGAAATGATGAGCAACGAGGAGGGAAGCTGCCATTCAGACAGAAAATCCTGTTCAGGCTCAACTGTGTTGGCAAGAATTCGCCATGAGGAAGTATTTCAGAGCGCGACACTGAGTGTGTTTAAATGCATGATAAGGTATATTAGAAATACCTTAGACTGATTACTGGAAGTGCAAAGAAAACACCTTAAAATGGTGACCTTGCTAGCACGAAGGTTTTTAGTTAGCAGTCGTGAGAAAGTAAAGATTAGGGAGGAACAAAGAAACTGTTTCTATGTTACAACTGAAGTAAATGTGCAACCTTACTGCCTCTGTTTTCTGTATTTGCTATACTTCAAAATCAAAAATAAATATTCTTCTTCTAACCTGTAGCGCTATTTAAAAATGTTTTGGTCTGAGTTGCAGAGTGTTGGAGATATCGGCCGTAGAGGTGTCTGCCTTCTCTTGAATATAATGGAACTAGATGGCACTGGCTTGTGGTGCTCAAAGTGCCAAGAAATACATTTGAAAAACTCAACAGCAATGTCTCTTTCCAGACCAAGCTGTCCTTTAACGTCAGCATGGTACACGGCTGGTAGCTGATATAGTTTATTGCTGCTCAGTGGTGGTGAATGGGTCCGACACAGACTTTCACCCAGGAGAGCAGTGTTTGTGTCCCGAAAGATTCTAAAGCCAAACCCTGTTCTTTTTTTCCTAAACCTAACCATGTGTTTTTATTGCCTAAACCCAATCATGTGTGTTAGTTGTTGAAGGAAATAAATGACAATTCTAGGTGTTGTACTGACATAGTGCGTTTATGTTGAAAGAGACTGTACGTTAATGGTAAATTCATTCATGAAACGTGAGCAGAAGGAATTTGTGTGTAAACTGTTCGCAGATGGAAATTTATTGAAAATTAATATGCCCATACTCAGTGATGAGACAAGGTGAACCTTGCCACCACTGTACACACAACCTCACATCCAGTCACATTCAGTTAAAGTCAATCAAAAGACCAGGAACATCTGTGAATATTGTGATGGAACACGCTAGATGCTGGATGATTGAACGAGCTGAGCCAAAATGATATTAGCAAATACAAGTACTGCAGAAGTAAAAACAAAAAAAGAGCTTAAGAGCAACAAGATAAACGAGCCAAAGATGGAGCTGAGCAGAAGCTGCCTGAGAGATGAAAGGCCAAAAAAAAAAAAGAAATAAAGAATCCAAGCTGAAGGCTTCTCCAGTGTGTTTTTCTCCTTTGGAGAACTAGTTTGAAATGTACTTTACTCCACAGACGTGCAGATCTCTAGGGAGTGGGCCGAGGTGTGACAGAGCCAGACATTAAACAGAAGCTAGGCCAGGTTAGAGGGGCCAGGCGTGGGAGACAGGAGAGAGCCTGTGGGATAGAGCCCTGTGTAGGCACCAACTTAACCTGCCCCCCTCCCCCTCATCTCCAGTCCTATCTGCTCACCCACGCACTCTCCTCCATCCCCACTCCCCCTCGCTCCTCTCCTCTATTTTCTCTCCATTGTATTCATCACCCTCTGCCCACACTGCAAACTCCACGCGGAGACAGAGAATAAGAGCTCTGCTTGTGTGTTTTGCTAAAAAGTGACATGTAAGAATGCACTGCAGCACTCCCCCTGATTGCCGGCGTTTCCATTCCACACTGAGGACAATTTGAAGTGGTCTGTACGGCTCTAAACAACATCGGCAGACATATACAGAGACAGCCAGGGAGGAGGGAGGGGAGGTAATCAGTCCCAGGCCACTGTTTAGTAAATGCACACAGTCAGTGGTGAGAAGAGGCAGCCCTGTCAAAGCCAGCACTATGTTAAACCTCGGTGGAAAGGAACGGTGCAGTGTTGGAGAGCCCAGACAGCCTGATACATTTTAATGTGGGGCAGGATGGTGTCCTCATTGTGGCACAAGCTGCTCCTTATAGTTGGTCTGTCTACTGTGTCTCCCAAATCTGGAGGAAAAGGTGACAATACAAAAACATAATAGTAGCACTCACATTTTCTAAACATTTCTTATTGTGTGCACTATTGTTTAAAGGTCCAGCATGTAGGATTTAGAGGGACATGTTGGCAGAAATGCAGTATAATATGATAGGTATGTTTTCTTGGGTCGAAAATTTCCTGAAAATAGGAACAGTCATGCAGGTCCTCATCCACAGAGTCTGCCATGGTGCACTGCCATGTTTCTACAGTGGCTCAGAAAGGGCAAACCACACTGCTCTACATAGGGCCATTTGCATTGCCGCATATTTGCATCGGCTGCTATAGTTAGCAGCCCCTCCACAACAAGCCAAACAGCATTGGAAAAACACAGATTTTTAACGTGAAACTGCTTTATTCAGTGTTTTTACCTGTTTAAATCACCCAGTCTGCTTGTTTTGGAGACGAAGAGACCTCTGTGGATAATTCGGCTCCTGATACAAACCTGAGCGTCTGGATCTTGAGTTGTCAGAGAAAAAAGGTGAGCACACATTAGCAGGTGCTGTTTTGCCACGAGCCAAACAGAGTCGGAGTAACACTGTTTAAGACAAAATTAATTTAGATCAGAATGTTTCTGATTATTTTATTTTTTCTGTACGTGATGCCCAGATTTGGAAATTTCATGTTTTGCTATTGTTATGCTGCTATGCTAAAGCAGGCTCGTGAAACCTAATTAGCTAAGGCTTAGCTTAGTGCGTCTCCCTACATATTGCATTAGATGTGAGAAATGTACCTGGACATCCCTGGGTATCTGGGGATTGTGTGGGGCTAACTGCTCTTAGCGACCCACTTGCTCAGACCTGGTGGATCTGCTGGACACCCCTCAGGTACCAGTCACTTCGCTCACTCTTCCTCATGGTTGTTCAGAGTAAAGGAGTATTTTAAGACATGTTCTTTGTGTCTTCAGAATGTCTTGCCTTCGGCGTCTTCCTCTCGGGTTGCCTCTCCAGCTCTCGTCCCAGGTGCAGCTAATAGCAACTAATGAGTCAGTGCCACAACCCCTAAATGTGACCCTGCCTAAACCACACCCACATCAACAAGACCTTTATTAAACTATCAATAAAGCTATCATAACAGCTATCAAGGATCTGCTAATCCATCTTACTTTTGTGCCATTTTTTTAAAGCAGCTTTGGACAGATTGGATCACCCTCATCCAGATACAACCCTTAAAGATAACCAAATCTGGATAACCAGTGCTCTAAACTGGACTGCACGATCTACAAGCAATGTGAAGAACAACATGTATAATAGCCAGTGTTGGGTCACTTTACTTACTTATTTCTCTTCATCCCATATTGGACATAAGGCTTCAATTAGCTCTTTCCATTGCAGTCAATCCTTGGCAGCACGTTGCGTCTCTCCCCATGACAGGTTCATCTTTTCCGATTCCAGTGTCACAGTTCTGCGCCAGGTGGTTTTGGGCCTTTTGGTTTTCTTTTGCCTGGTGGTATCCATCTTAAGGGGATTTTCGTGATCTGGCCCTGCTCCATTCTTAGCACGTGGACACTTTGACGGTTTTTTATTGAAGAGACAGAAAACAGCACGAGGGAGGCAATTGTTACAGACTACTTTTAACTGTGTCACTGACGGCTATTTGTGGGATTATTTTTAGGGACAAAATCCTTGATTTGTTTTTTATTTTACAGTACTAGAGGGCTTGATAGGTAGCTTTATGTCTACCTTATCTATTTTATCATTGCAACAGTTAACGAATCAAGTGTGACATATGAATAAATGTACATATATTTGACAAATTTTAAATTTTAATTTCATTTTACTCATAAAATCCACCCTCGAGCCCCTTGTCTGGTTTTTCTACTGGATCCAGATCCGAACCAAGACTGGATTATATGATCTAAAACAGTTTTAAACCCTTGATCCAATCTAATCTTCAATCTTCCAAACAACTGGGCCCTGCTCTGTTTAAGAGAAGAAGATAAATTAAAACCTCCTAAACAGTGAACACTGGAGGAATTCTAACCAAGAGTCCATGCTTGACACACGGGAGAGTTTCAGCTAGTCTCAGTCCGTAATCTCATCATCTAGATGCCACTCAATCCCTCTCACTGCTCCTGTAAAGGTACATTTCTCAAGGTTGAAAGTTAAAAGTACAATTGGAGGAGGTGGAAAACTAGCAAGAAAGGGTACTGAATTGTACTCTAATAGGGTGCTGCCCCTGTGTCAGGCTTTTTTACTCTGAAAGGTACGAATCTAGTCCACCTTTCTTTCTTTTTTTTTCTTTTACTGAACTCTAGACATCAGTTTTAAGCCGCTTTAATGTGAAGGTCATGCAGAAAGTGCTTGCGCCGTGAGTTAAAGGCCTGTGGTTGATGTGGTCAGCAGTTACTCCTCCTCTTCTAAACCAAACACAAAGGGCAGTGAGTGCTCTTTACCGACGGGGACAGTACCTCTCTTCTCTTTCTGCTCCGCTGCTTTTACAACACAACTGTCACCTCAAAAGAGCATTGTTCAGGTCTGCGCCCTCTCTTTCCCTCTCAGCTTTCTGTTGCTGCTTTTCATTCATTCATTCATGTGCAATCATTGGTCAGTGATTAATAAAGTCTCATTCTCTCTGTCTCTGCTTTCTGTGGTTGTGTGTCAGCATAAAGTGCAGATGATCATATCTGTTAGAGAGCGGAGCACGAGAAAAGGTCAGAGCCAATAGGAAATGGCTCTGAGCCACAGGTTGGGTGAGACACCGCTTGGCTGTCACCAGGTCCAAATTTAGCACAAGGCTGAGGAAATAACCTGAAGAGCAAATGTTTATCTTTATTATCCCCGACCAGCTCCTCTGTCGTCTGTGATTACGTACTGGACTCTCAGCAGTACGTCAAATCTGCTCCTGGTGCCCTTTGCCTCGCCAGGCAGCCGCTCATGTGTGGCGTAATCCGCAGTCTGCTGGCCCAGGGCTGTTCAGGTTGTCTTCAGGTTGTCTGTACTCGGTCTAAATGTGCTCATGTGTGTGTGTGTGAATGTTGTGACCAGTGTCCAGCGTCCCCCTGTATAGCCAATGGCACTACACATCGCCACCTCAATCACAGCGAATCCTCCCAGGAGGGCGAGGGAGGAACATACACATGATTCACTTTTGTTACCAGGCACATTTACTCTACTGTGTCTGTGCGTGGGTGGGTGTGCACTTGTGTGTGTGTGTGTGTGTGTGTGTGTTTGCGACCTAGTGTGAGTGCTGCTATGCCACTCTGATCCCTGTCAGGGCCCTAAGCCAAGCCCGCGGCAGGTCCGGCAGCAAAACTCATAAAACTCTAGAAGTCTTTCCCAGCAATCAGACATGGACTGACACAGAGAGAAAGAGAGTGCTGGCAGAGTTCCTGCTCACTGGTACATTAGTATTTTCCTGCAGCCGGGAGGCAGCAGGTTGGCTGTCAGCACAGGACTCCCCACCACCACCCCCACCCCCTCTTACAATCTGTGTCCACAAAGATGTAGGCAGATAAAACACAGAGCGATGCGGCTCACAGAAGACGCAAACTGGCGGACCTGCATCAGCAGAGATACGTCGCTGACGTCACGCAGCGAGCTCACACCTCTCCTGACATACTTTCTGAAACATGCCCCGTGCCAAAACCACACAAACACGCCCAAACCCACATCACTCAGAGTAGAATAGCAGGCCTTGTGTCCTATCTCTGCTCCGTCCGCGGGGAGACGGATGATGGAGTGGAAACATAAACAGCAAAATCAACCATAAGGAGAGAGGATGAGAAAACTATTGGAGGAGGGAATATAACTCACTTTGTTATGACACCAAACAACAGGCGGGCCGAAGAGAAAACATACAAAAGTTAGGAATGAGAGACAGGAAAATGTTCAAATGAAAGGTAAACAAAGTCTGACAGCTAGAATAACATCCACAGCAGTTCCTTGACCGTACATACGCTGCTCTGGCAAGAGCCTGCAATATCAATTTATGTTAGCAATCAAAAGCTCATAGATGGAGAAGGAAACGGTGCTTCCTGAGAAATGACCAAAATAACGATTAGCCTACAGGAATACTTTAACATTTTGGTAAATATGCTTATTAGATTTATTGAAATGAGATGATTGATACAGCTCATCTGTTTGTTAAATATGAACTACAGCCAGGAGATGGCTAGCTTAGCATGGTGGGAACTGGGGAACAGGGGTGGACTTAAGCTTCAAGAGCAAACAGAGTGCTCCAGGGATGATTCTGTAGGCCGACGCGGAGGTTAGCGTCACCCTGGCTCCCTCATCAAAAAGCCTTTGGGATTCTTCCATTGGACTGGATTTTGGATTATTGCTGAAAATAAGCTCTGTGGCAAACAAAGGTTTATGATACTTATTTTGTTCAACAATCTAATCTAAAAAAGCTAACGTTAGGCTAAAGACAAACTACAGGATGTAACATCCCTACCACCACAACTGTAAAGCCATGTTTGGTGTGATGAAGTTCTGTAGTCTCATTTAGCCACTTGAAGACACATAAAAGCTTAAAAATTCACAAGTGGGATATTTACTGATGTATTTTATGTTGAAGAAAAAAACGTGGAAGTCTTAAGTTTATGTTAACCACAGACCTTATTTCAGGCATCTAACCAAAAACCCATTGACTTCAAGACAAGGGAACCAGGAGTGGTAAAATGCGAACTCATTTCTGGATTTTATGACTCATTCCTGGTGCACTCTATGTGGGGCCCTTGTAGGGTTGTCATTGTTTGGTGCTTCTTCATCAAAAGGACAACACTGGGATGGAGTGGCAGAAATAAATACTGTATATGCTGATTTAACAGCACACAATCACATCTAACTGTACTTACCTGAAAAGGCCTCAAGATTAAGATATTTTAACTCAAAAACTTTTTTTCGATATTTTTTAAGTTAGGACAGAACCAGGCCTGCTGTTTGATCTTGTTTCCAATGTCGCTGCGATATTTTTTCCGACTATGGCGAAAGCATGACTCACCCTATTGTCCCCTACTCTGCCTCTGATTGGCTTACCCTGATCTTCTTAGTTAGTGGCAGTTTATTTCGAGCAAATAAACGTAGCAAATAAACAAAATAATCATACAGCAGTAGACAGACATTAAAAAACAGGTTACAAAAGGTAGTATGTAAAGTGAGAACAACATATAATGATTTGATTTAAGTGTCCAAAAAGGAGTGGGAGGAGGTACAAACTTATGTATTCCCACCCCTTCTCTATAAATATCTTACCCTATCTTACCTAAGGGCACCGCCACACATATGATATTCAAGCTGAATGTGGGCAGTGCCTGATGTGACGGACAGTAAAAGCTAGCTTGCTGGCTAACATTAGCTAGCATACTAATAAAAACCACAAAATACAATGTTATTGGTACATTTTCCATTTTCTAACATTGCATGCCTGTCTCTTGACGCACTGCCAGCCAGGTGGCATCTCTCATGTGGGGCAGTTTGTAGTTTTCATGGCCAATATCATAAAATATCAGCTGGTTAGACACTGCAGCTGTCCTTCGCCCATATGTCTTTGCTACTGGTTGGGGCGGCAACATCGCCGGTCACAGTACACCAAAGTTGAAGTCCATGCCATGCAAAGACGCAAATTTGCTTTGTCACTGGTAATGAATGTTTTATTCAACCGTCTGCTTGGATTCAATGGAAGTGAACAGTCGTTGAATATTCGCCGTTGTTAAATTGGCTTATGTGTGACCGTATCCAAACCCTTAACAATCTTACTCCTCATGCCTAAACCTAACCAACTGAACCAACAAGGGCAGCAAGCACAGGCCAATTACAGGCAGGCTAGACATGGATGGATTACTGAATGGATTACTGAATGAGCCCATCAGATACAAGCCCAGGGCCCCACTGGCCCTCAGCTACAAAATGCCACTCAAAATGAAACGTACCGACCAAAAAGAGACTCAACATGACCAGAAAATGGGCAAAACGACCACAAAGAGACACAAAGCAACCAAAAAATACACAAAATGATTATAAAGAGACATAATATGACTATAAAGAAACGCAACATGAGGCATTATAGCGTCCCATAATGAGAGCGCCCGTGAGTGCAGGGCAGGTCATGCCTTTCCCATAGAAGGAAAAAAAAAAGCCTGCCTCAGCAAGAGAGTTAATAAGAGTTGAAATATTGCTTTACATTGCACTGACAGAAAACTAGCTGAAGGGAAATGCCTTGTTTATTATTTTCACATCAGAGTTTAAATATTTTTGGTGTTTTATACTAAATTACTGCTGGATGCAGTGTTTGGAATAATGGTAAGGACCATTTTTGTTGGATGAGGATCAAGTTTGTCTACCCTGAGATGAGATATGGGTGACAGCTGGGCCTCCCACAGAGCTCCAGCGAACAGACAGCCCACTGATGTTTCCCAATGTCGTAGCACTCACGGGACCAACCCACTATTTGGCCTGCCGAATCTGCCCAGCAACAATTAATGCTGAAATGTATGCTATGGCGCACAGGCTGTGTCATTTACCATGCGTCGCAATCTCTCTGGATTGATTGGAACAAAATCAATGTTGTTCAGGGACTGACTGCCAACATTTATAGAGTTGTCAGCGCAGCCTTCCTGTAGCGAGGGGAGTGGCGTGGTGTACAATGGCTGTGCGGATGGTTTGTTTAAGGCTAGAGGCCTGTGGGTGTTGACACAGCTGCCAGGGGAGCGGAGATGAGATGAGGGACACAGGCAAATTTGGGTAAAAACTACTTTGAGCGTCGGGGTCAGGGGTAATGACGGCGAGATGGAATGATGATGAGCAGCGGGGGGAAGTGAACACATGTGTCTAAGTTTCTCAGAACATGATTTTGGTTCCTAAAAACACATCGGGTACAACTTGTGTGTTGTGCAGATGACGACTTTGTTTATATGCGTGGCGGACGTGCGTTTCTGTGTGTGTTTATCCAGAGTTATGTTGAGGAAGGACTGTTTTTATCATTATCAGCATTTCTCCTTCAGGGTGACCCCTGGCTGTCTCATCAGCAAACTCTTTGTTTGTGTGGGTGTGTGTGTGTGTGGTATGCATGTGTGTGTGTGTGTCAGGGAGTTGTTTGTCCTCGTCAGGATTTAAGGGGTTTTCAGTGCGAGGAGGCTTTGACGCTACTTAACCCGAGTTACTTTAACCCTGCAGCCAACGACCTTTGTCTGTTCTCCAGTCCTTGTACTTCCTGTTTCACACAACACGAAATTTCCCAGAAGATATTACATTATACCAGAAAAACAGAAAATTTATGTGACAATGACCTAACAGTGAAAACACACTGTGCTAACTCTTTTTTTTTAATGGAGAACACATTGAGTCTTACACGAACGCAGACGAGTCCAGAACTGCCTTGTTTTGACTGAGAGGCTGTGAGAGAGAATTCTGTCTTTTTCTTAGATGATGTAACTGCTCTATATTATGCAGTTAGATCAGCCCCCTCCACACACGCACACACACACACACACACACACACACACACACACGCACACACACAATAAAGAGAATGCAGCCTTGTAGTCGCAGGAGTCAGACATTCGCTGTTCCAAATACCAGGGGGCAGAGACTCCAGCAGTGGAAAGACCAGTCAGACCCAACACACTTACATAACGTCACTCACAGACAACAGCGACTCTTCCTCTAAAACACATGAACCCATCTGAGGAAACTGCAGCCAAACAGTCTTATTGTACTGCAGCCTGCAAACATGCAAAGGTCAAAGCATTCGTCAGCGTTAAAAACACACCATTACACAGCATGTTGATACTGTGTTATTTCTGTAATTGCAGTGTCATTAAACAGGCATAAAAGATCTGACAAAGTCATAAATTACAATGTTATTGTAGCTCTATGGGTAACAGGTCTAGAGGAGTAAACAGAGACTATTAAAGGCTCTAAATATGCCATTAAACAGACATAAAAGCCGTATAAGCTTCATAAGTCACACTGTTTTGGAGACGGATCATGATGAATGAATCTATTAGAAGTCTGTTATAGAGTCACATAATATTGACTTTACTTTTATTACTTTTAATGTGTATTTATAATGTTATTTTGACTTTCTAATTGCTGTATATATTGATTTATGTTGTTTTTGTGACATGCTGCATTTGTAGAGCTTCCCATAGTATTAGGATGCACCACTAGAACTATGATTTTGAGCTGCATTTTCCCATGCGTCCTTGCATGTTAAAGCGCATATGTGTTTGATGTCATCATGAAGCACATTTTGACTGACTGATGTCTATTAAAGGGGACTTTTTATGCTCATTTTCAGGTTCATACTTGCGTTTGAGGTTTATCATAGAAGATGTTTATCTGCTTTAATTAAAAGAAACCCACCAACATAGTGTTTATACTGTGTGTGCTGGAACATCTGTATGTACCCTCTGTCTGGGACACTCTGTTTCAGTGCCTGTCTCTTTAAGCCCTCCCTCCTGAAAAATCCAATGCTCTGACTGGTTAGCGTTTGCAGGTCTTTCACATCCTCACCACCACCGTAGCTGGAGAATGATTTTGTAATGTTTCTTTCTATCATAAAAATCACAGATTCTTTCATTTTTATTTATTTAACCTTTATTTAACCAGTAAAGAAACTCTTGAGGTCAAAAATCTCTTTTTCAAGAGTGTCCTGGCCAAGACGGGCAGCAACATAGAACAAAAATACAGAATAAAAATGTACAGCTCTAAAACAAGCAATAGAAAACACAAAATTGTATTATTACAAAGAAAAGCCAAAAAGTATGATAATGTATACTACACAACGTGATACTAGCATATAGTAGCTTTTACACAAACATCCTGCAGCAGTGCTGCAAAAGATTCCGTCCATCTATCTATCTATCTATCTATCTACCCACCTATCTATCCACCTATCTATCATCCATCTATCCATCAATCCATCCATCCATCCATCACCTATCTATCCATCTATCCATCCACCCATCTATCCATCCATCCATCCATCCATCCACCTATCCATCCATCCATCATCCATCCATCCACCCATCTATCTATCTATCCATCCATCTATCCACCTATCTATCATCCATCCACCCATCTATCTATCCATCTATCACCTATCTATCATCTATCCATCCACCTATCTATCCATCTATCCATCCACCTATCTATCCACCCATCTATCCACCTATCTATCCATCCATCTATCCATCCATCCACCCATTCATCCATCCATCATCCATCCATCCACCCATCTATCCATCCATCCATCTATCCACCTATCTATCTATCCATCCATCTATCCATCCATCCACCATCCATCCATCTATCAATCCATCTATCCATCCATCCACCATCCATCCACCATCCATCCATCCATCCACCCATCTATCCATCTATCCACCTATCTATCTATCCATCCATCCATCCATCCATCCATCCATCTATCAATCCATCTATCCATCCATCCACCATCCATCCATCCATCCATCCATCCATCCATCCATCATCCATCCATCCATCCATCCATCCATCCATCCATCCATCCATCCATCCACCTATCTATCCATCTCCATCCACCTATCTATCTATCCATCCATCTATCCACCTATCTATCTATCCATCCATCTATCCACCTATCTATCTATCCATCCATCTATCCATCCATCCACCATCCATCCCTCCATCCATCCATCCATCCACCTACCTACCTACCTACCTACCTACCTACCTATCTATCTATATTATACATGATAGGCAATTAAAAAAGGTAATAAATCACAACATGTTGCAACATATGTAACGAGGTCAGTACAGCAGTAATATGTGTCACAAAGTCAAATGTACATTTCTTACATTAAGTATAATAGTTACACAACATTTGTTTCAGTTGTTATTACCTGACACGCTTAGGCCTCCGTACTCAATATGTGGAATGCTGATACTCAGTTCCTGTACCTCTACCTAACCCACATATAACGGGGTGTCTCCTACCTTACCTCTCCCCATTTGCCGGTGTGCTCCATGGAATAGGTAAGCAATATTGCTCTCATAGTGACTTCCGTGTTTTAGCGCTGTTAAGCTGTTCATTAATAGTTTACATTGATGATTTTGTCCTCTTGATGTCAGAGTTGTCAGGAATAAACGGAGATCGCCTCCAAAGATATCCACAGTCTGGGCCTCCTCATGTCAGCACAACACAGGCAACACCAAAGTCCACCGGTTACATATATTTTGATGCAAAACTCAGCATATCACAACACGTTTAAATCGAAATAATATTGTATCGTGATTTATGTATCGTGATAATATCGTACTGTGTGGCCTCTGGTGATTTCCAGGTTAGCATGTAGCTTAATGTAGCAATGTAGGCAACGTAATGTGAACACTTAACGTAGCGTGCCTGGAGCAGATGACCATACAAAGAAATCCATCATGAGCTGACATTAGCTTGAAGCTAAAGTTGGATACAAAGGTAAGAAGCAGAGTATAGTGCAGTGGAACAGTCTGACACCTGAGAGTTTTGCTCTACTTTTACACAAGTTTACCTCATTATCTGAAACTTTGGTCACATTTAATACAAAAATACAACATATTAACTTTATATATGTGACAGAAAATAATGAAAAGCACAATATGTCCCCTCTAAATAAAGCTCTGCTTAATTATTTATTTAATTCCTGCATTGCACAGGCTTTTTTCCCCTCTCTGTTTACAGGCTTGTACAACACTGAAGGTGTTTTTGAGCATTTGCTAATTATTCATCAATATGGCAGTTCTTACAGTGAAAGCTACCCAGATAATTACCTATCTAAGTTTCTGCAGATGACAGACATCCCCTGCAGCTACACCACAGTCCAAAGTTTCGATTATCACCTCACAACATATATATGAAATTTTCATTTACTAATACCGACATTAGACATATGAAAACAGCTATGGTGGTATGGGACCAGAATTATTGCTCTCAGTCAAATTAGCCTCTGGAAACTAATGTAATTATTTAGCACTTCAGTGGGTCGTAGAGGTGGGGGGACGGCATGCTCGAGCTGACGTGATTTCATGCAGAAAATTTATTCAACTGTCAATATCAGTTAGATCTGTCCGGGTGAGCACTGGAGGCTGCGGGGAGGAGGGGTCACAGATTGCAGCTCAATCATAATGACTTTGTCTTCAGTCTTCACTTCTTTGACGCCGAGGCCATGTTGGTATCCACTGTGCATGTATGTAGATGCAGAAATTGTCTTTAATTTGAATATAAAGCAGCAAACACGCCGATTTCTTGTATTGACGAACATTTCTTGAAACGATAATATATGGTTCAGATGCACTGTGACAAACCTGAATGAATCTATTGTTCTTTTCAGGCTCTGTGTAAGCGCCCGTCATCACTCCCCGGTGACTAAGGGATGGTCGAATCAATCTTACACTTCTCATCTCACCATTTCATCTCCGAGTGGTCAGTGCCACTCCTATCATCCCACCCAAGATAACATCCCTCCAGATCTTTTTTCCATTCCAACTGTGAACTCTGTTTGAACCCACGCCTTTGCAGAAACAAAGATATGACATCAGAGGGAAAGAAAATAAAAGAGAAGGCGATTTTCATTCACAGTGATCAGTGACCAGGACAGCTGAAGCACTTATCTTCCTGGTCTGTGAGTTCAAGGCTGGCCAGAGTGAACAGAGAGAGACAGAGACAAGGATCAACAGAAGACAGAGGGACCAGCATGTAATATCAAACACTGCAGTGCTGATGCCGGGCATTGGAGACATTTAAAAGAGAGCAGGGAAGAGTTAGTGTGCAGACAGTGACTGGGATAGTCGACAAAGCAACCCTCTGCGAGAGAATGGATTCTATCTATCATTTGCATGTTTAAGCTTGGAGCGTTAAAACCCACAAAGAGATATTTGCATTCTCTTTACAGTCATTTGCAAAAGCAATTCAGGAATGACAAGAGTGTCTGCTGTGACAGAAGGCTGCCTCCCATCTATTGTCAAAATAAAGTTCAGGATTTTTCTCTAGGGCCGTCTCGTCGTTAAACTGATGGATGTCGTGTCTGGTGTAGCTCCTGATTTTGCATTCCACTTTGTCTAACTTAAAGTACATGTTGGAGAGTTATGTAAGGCAGTAATGGATGTGTCTGTGAGTGTGTGCGTGTGTCTGCGTGCTTCTTTGTTCCCCCAGGCTCTGCGAGTGTCCTGACAATTATATTCAATTATCAGTGCGTCCTGCAGAGCACAAGAAGGGATGGAGGGGAAGAGGCTCAGACGTGGAAAGAGAGGTAAAAAGAAAGCAAATGGGAGTGAGGATGAGACGCTGTTGAAAGATGAGCCCCCAGGCTGTCCTATAAACAGACAGGACTGTGCACGTTATACCACTGCGAGAGAACACTTTGTTATATTACACTACAAACACACAACCAGTTCGACAGTTAAAACGTATACCTGCCATTTAGCTCCACCCACATTTAAGAGGAAGACAGATAATGACTAAGTTTACTTGTCAACACCTAAAAGCTGCAGTTTCTACTCTGGAGTCCGGATTTATAAAAAAAAAATGTAATGCTAACTCAATACATGCCATAAAACCCAGCATTTAAAAAAAACATTTGCAGTGGATATGTGGGTGCTGGTCCCCACCTGGGCTGCCCCTTCTCACCGATCCTGCTGGTGACATTCATGGACAGGATCTTGAGGCACAGCCAGGGGAGGAAGGGGTCTGGTTTGAGGACCTCAGAATTGCATTTCTGCTTTTTGCAGATGATGTGGTTCTGTTGGCTTCAAAACACCGTGACCTCTAGCATGCACTGGGGTGGTTTGCAGCCGAGTGTGAAGCGGTCAGGATGAGTCAGCACCTCCAAATCTGAGGCCATGCTTCTCTGCCGGAAGACGGTGGATTTCCCCTTCCAGGTTGGGTGGGAGTTACTGCCTCAAGTGAGGGAATTCAAGTATCTCGGGGTCTTGTTCATGAGTGAGGACAGAATAGAGCGTGAGATAGATCAGCGGTTTGGTGCGGCCTCTGGAGTGATGCGGGCGCTGCACTGGACTGTTGTAGCTGAGCTGGAAGGCGAAGCTTTCAATTTACAGGTCCATCTATGTCCAATGCCTCACCTATGGTCATGAGCTCTGGGTAGTGAGCGGCCGAAATGAGTTTCCTCCGTGGGGTGGCTGGGCTCAGCTTTAGAGATAGGGGTAAGGAGCTTGGACATCTGGAGGGAGCTTGGAGTAGAGCTGCTGCTGCTTCGCTTCGAAAGGGGTCAGTCAGGGAGGTTTGAGCATCTGATCAGGATGCCTCATGGGTGCCTCCTGTTAGAAGGATTCTGGGCACGTCCCTCTGGTAGGAGGCCCCGGGGCAGACCCGAACATGCTGGAGGGATTACATATCTCATCTGACCCGGGAACGCCTTGGGGTCCCCCAGGAGGAGCTGGAAAGTGTTGCTGGGGAGAAGGATGTCTGGGGTTCTTTGCTTGGCCTGCTGCCCCCGCAACCAGGCCTAAGATAAGCGGATGAAAACCGATGGATGGATGGATATGCGTCAGTGATTATGTCACAGTAAAAGAAGTACAGCTGTAATCTGTTGGTGAGGGTTAGTTTTAGTGAGAACAATATTGACAGTTTGTGTTTATATTACATTAAGGCACACTGTCTGTGTATGAGTTCATAGCTATAGTGGGATGCCTCACACACCCATGAAACAATCAAAATGTCTTTATGTGCGACACATTTCCCACAGGAGCAGCTCACGCGTTGAACATGTTGAAAGTGTTTTGCTGTCACTCCTGCAATGATGCATTCTCCACTGATAATATCCTTTAAAAATACATGTAGAAAAAATAATCTTTGGAAGATGTTTAAATTACTTCTTTTCAAACTAAGTTGAGTGAGTATCATTAACAAGGCCATAGAATAAAAAAAGCAGTTAATGCTGTAATGCAAATCCTTCAAAATGATCCAGACAGGAAACTAATAATAATACACACTAATCACTATGTTGGCCTATCCTGCAGTCAACGACTCCAAACAGACAAATCCTGGTGGTAGGCTGAAGAAGACAAGCTGCCATTACTGTGTTGGCACCTCATTAGTAATCCCACGTAGAAGACTGTGCTGTATGGATTTCACTTTTTTTTTTAGCACGTTTATGGAGGAATGTCTCCAGAAGATCTTGTGGAAGTGGTTACTGCTAAAGTCATCATATGCATTGAAATAAAAGTGAGACATCTTTTCTGCAGCTCCTCTAACGTTGAAAAAAATGGAAAGAAAAAACCTCATGCTTCTGTTCAATGAAATGATTTTTACCTTTATAAATAAAAAACATCAGAGGAATATTTTACCAGGAAAATTACCATTTGTATGTCACCCACTGTGTGTTACCTTGAATTTCTAGAGTAAACTTTATTTTTCTCATGAGCCTCCGCGGTGAACGAAGAATCCAAAAAAGACTAACATTCCTCATGAACTGAAGTAAACAGGAACTTTGTTGAACAACAGAGAAACTATATCCAAACATCTGTTTTCAAGCGATGACACAATTAGCGCAGTATAATCCAAGTCTCAGTTATCCAGTCGTATGTTCAGTACTTCCCAAACACATGCATTTTTACCAAATCTTTATGACTGAAACAGGCCAGTACAAACAGTCTAGTTGCGTGCCTGAGCATGAGTCATGCATTTGAAGTCAAGCGGAGCTCAGGTACACTTAGGGTGCACTACTTACAGGTGGCAGTGTTTCACATTGTAACGTTTTTAGTGAAAATGAAGAAGAAGATATATGTTATTAATCCCCAAGGGGATAATCATTTTTTTCACTCTGTTATCATTAAAAAACACATGCACAAACAGGAACTATACATGTATTAAATGGAGGTTGGGGGTTCAGTTCCTCTGTAAACCCTTGAGATGGTTGTGTGTGAAAATCCCAGTAGATCAGCAGTTTCTGAAAATACTCAGACCAGTCTGCACCAACAACCATGCCACATTCAAAGTCACTTAAATCACCTTTCTTCCCCATTCTGATACTCGGTTTGAACTTCAGCAGGTCGTCCTTACCTAGCCTGGTGAAAACATCCTAATCTCACGAGCTCATATTCTATTTCGCTCTGCAGATCAGTCTGGCCATGCAATCATAAAAGCGCATTCTGGCATCGGTTAAAGCTTACCGGGCCAATCACAACCGTTTATTACTTTGGGGCGGGCACGTCATCAGAATAGGAGGGACAAGGAGCGGAGTGAATGCATTTCATAAACAACCAACATGGCTACTGATTTTGAAACTGCGATGGTAAGTGTGTTGAACGAACTGGAATGTACATTTTCTTGAAAAGCAGAGCAAACGGCTGCACTGAAAGCTTTTATTGAAAAAAAGGATGTGTTTGCCGTCCTTCCTGCGAGGTTTGGTAAAGTTCAATTTACCAACTGGCTCCGTTGATCAGGAAAAAGATGGGACTCAGTGAAAACCCAGTGGCTATTGTTGTTTCTCCGCTAGTTGCTCTCATGGAGGAACAGGTCAGGGAAGCGACCAAGCTGGGAATCACAGCCATGCAACTCACAGTCCACGGTGAGGAGGAAATCCGCAAAGACGGCAACATTCTTTCACAGACATCATCACAGCTCATCTCCGCTGCAGCTTGCTGGTCTGATTACAGTGGCGTTGTGCTAGCCTTGGTCACATGTTTCGTTTACTTTGATTGGTTTTCTGTCATACACATTCACCCACATCTCCACTTGGATACAACCCACAAACCTTTGTGTACTTCCACCTCAATCTGACCGCAGTTTTCGTGTTTAACTTTCATACACACGCCCAAAAGTTGGAGTGTAGACATTCAAACTAAGGGAGCTTACATTGCTACTATTCCTATCAAGAAGGGGAAAGAACGCTGAAACATAAGTGGAGTCACACAAAGTCTGCTTGTAATGGTTTTATAACTATGATCCATTTATTCCACATTTAATAGACTTTGTTCTTTTGGATCTTCAAGAAAGTCAACTTTTCCATTTGAATCATTTCCCAAATTATTCCACACTAATCCTCCAAAGTAGGTGTTAGTGGATTTAGCCACTATCTAGTGACTGTTTTTTAACTAGCTGCCATTTTATTCCTTCTTCATTTTGACAGAATGACAATTACACCACCTTTATTCACTTCCCTGTCATTTATCATTTGCCAAGCTGTTATCACAGCACTCACAACACAAGGCCACATTCACACGTTGATAGTTGCCATTGTGTAGCTTTAGTAAGGCATGCATTTATATAATAACAACCTTGACATCTCTAAGTTTGAGCTACAAAAAACAAAATCAACACATGCGAATAAAAGCAAACTGATATTTGGTAAAATAACCACAGGCAGAATGACGAGTATGTTGAGCTGTAAGAGCATCTGTAGAAGCGAAATATTTTCTGTGTAGTGGTGTCGGGTCAGGTGATCAACAGGCATGCTCCTAAAAATCTGCTGTGATCTTTTCATAAGTATTGTTAAGTGAATTCATGAAATCCGTACTTTAAAACCCAAGTGCATACTTTGGCATGGAAGAGTGAAACATTTGTAAATTCCTCGCACTATCAATTTCCCACTTTTTTTCCCTCCCTCTCCTCTTCCTCTCCTTCAGTTTTCTTTCACTCTTTTCCTCCACACTGTTCTCTTCTCTTATTCTTCCACCCACACTAATCCTATTTTATTCAAGACATACTGTATAATATAACACAATATGCAGGACCTTGGCTCTGAGAGAGTTTCTAAGGGCTTCCTCATTGGCTGGGCCCCAGTTAGGGTTGAGCGGCCCATCGTCTGCACCATCCACCATCTCTCATCCACCTGAGGCCATTGTGGGTGCTGACAGTGGCTGCGGCCGGGCTTGCGTCACTGGAGGACTGAGAAAGCAGCGTAAATGTCAGAGGAATTAGCTGCCTTGCCGGCGCCCACGGAGCCCGGCATGACAATGGGTGGGAGAGGAGAGAGGACAGTGGGTACAGTAGCTGTAGAGCATCCGTAAGCCGTGCGAATCCACGCTGCTCTCAACTCACCTCTACTTCTCCCTCCCTCTCTCCTTGTTTTTCCTTTCTTTCTGTATCTCCTCTCTCTTGCCAACTCATTTCTTTCCTTGCTTGTCCTCACTCCCCCTCCCCTCGTTCTCTCCTTCCCTTGCTCTCTTTCTGTATCACTGTCTCGCCCACCTCGCCTCTGCCCGCAAGCAGTTTGGAGCAGATTATAGCCCTGCCACCCCCACTCGCCCATATACACAAACATTCACTCCGGCGCTGACGCACACACGCGCGCACAAACACACGCAATGAAACGCGCGCAAACACACTTTGAGACTTTGTGTATCTCCGCCACCTACGGTGCCACTACATCATCCTCTCCCAGCGGCGCTTGAGCATGAACTTGTTTAGAACATCCTGTCCAGTCCGAATGTGGTCGGACAAAATGCCCCTCCGAGTCAAACATCCAAACATGCCCATTATCAAAGTCAAACAGACACCTCCTCTGACAGTTAAGGTTAAGGAAAGTGATATCACGGTGAGCCGCAATGCAACCAGTGATTAGACGTCCAGCAGGATCAAGCTGTTTTTGTAATCACATGTTTGCTGTGTGTAGTGGTAAAGGAAACCCACAATTAAGACCCACGGACTCTTATGTAATTGTGGCTGGACATTTGGAGGAAAATGAAAGTTTTTCAGGGCAAAAAAAAAGAACAGCTTTAAACACTACTTATCATACAGTTACTTTCTCTTCTGCTCCACATACAGAGCGTTTTGGAAAGCACTTCAGCAAAATAAAACCTTTAATTTGGATTATCATGTTGTGTTTTTGTCTAACATAGACACTTTTAACAGCTTCTTAATAAAGCAATAATCATCATGCCATTTACTGAAAGGGGGCAGCAATGCAGAGGCAAAGTGGGCACCAGGGTGGAGTCTTGTTTGTGTGTGTGTGTGTGTGTGTGTGTGTTAATGTACGTGTGTGTTTCTGCTTTTTTTGTGTGCATGCATGAGCTCCTCTTTGTTCCGTCTGCCATTCTGGCCTCTGTGCAGCCGGTGTGTGCTGCACACTGTACGGCTGAATGGGGACTGCGTGGGCCTGACCTGCGATCTCACCGCCCACCACTCACATAGACACGCAGCCCGGGCAACTGCCTCTGCTTGCAAGAAAGAGCGCGCTTGTGTGTTTGTGAGTGAGTGTGTGTGTTTGTGTGTGTGTGTGTGTGTGTGTGTGTGTGTGCATTTGGAGGGTAAATACAAATCATCCCGTCCTTTTTCCACAATCTCTCTCTTTCCCTCTCTGTGTGTACGTGTCTCTCCCTTATTATTAGTGTTTCTACATCCTCCTCAGGGGACAGCGAGGACTGCAGCTGTCCCTATGACAACCTCAGTGCTACTGTCAATCACCGAGGCTGCCTCATCCTCCTTGGCTTATACTCTATACATGCGGCCTCTCCGGCTTTGACAGGTGTGCAGATGGCACATCACACAGCAGTATAGCTCACATCAACAAATACACGCCGCATTATTGCCGTTCTGATATTAACCTATTCACGTTGTGTGTCTGTAACAGCGTTCTTGTCATCTGCTTGCCACTTTTGATCTTATTTTTGTTATCATTAGTGCCCGTTCTGTGTGTTTGCACGCCGCAGCGTTAAATTGATAATGATTCACGGTCCAGTTTAGCTGGAAGAACGGAAGTACGAAACAAAATAAGGACAATAATATCATCACTTTGTCAGATGTAACTCTGAGCTTGTTGTTGATGCATCGAATCCGGTGGAGATGCACACGTGTGTTTGTGTGAGCAAGTGTGTGTGTGCGCATCCCGAACTCTACAGTCTGTTGGTAATGAGTGCCCTGAGCGCTCCCTACTACACCTAACTGATCCAGTAATTGCTTTTCCTCCTCTGCATTTATCATCATCTGCCCGGCCTGTCATGTTAGCTGAGCTGAGCTGAGCTGAGGTGGACAGAGAGGGGTGTAGGATCGTGAGGTGGAGGAGGAGGCGGTGGTGGTGTGTCTGTCTGGATGTAGCTAAGGTATCGGTCCACTGCCTCAGGCGACGGGACGGGGAGGTGTGGGAAGGAGGGGAGAGGGAGGAGGGAGAGAGGACGAGGGAACGATGCAGAGAGGGCAGTGATGTAGTTGTTAATATAAACTATGACCTCCAGCTGCTCATCATCATCATCATCATCAGGCAAATAACCAATAATTACATCTACTGTGTGAAAGCATAATATTTTTCTTTCTAATACTATTGTTTTAATCTTATAGCATCAGTTTGAGACTACTGTGTCCTATAAATGTGCACAATAAAGGTTTATGTCAAGTAAAAAAGTAGGTTGCCTTGGAAATGATGGCTTTTGCCAGCTCACATTGTTCCTTACAGATAGTAGATAATGGCCACCATGAAAACTGAGGTGACAATCTGAACTGCCGCTGTTATTTGTAGGTTAGAGTTAGGGAAAATGCATGCACATAAAAATGCATATACAGTGTATACACTGAGAGAGACTGCCCAGAAGATTTAAACAAATAGCCTCCTTTTTGCAAGGCCTGCAAATGAGGTGTGTGTGTGTGTGTGTGTGTGTGTGTGTGCGTCCGTGAGAAAGAGGCAGCATACTGTATGTGGGGGAGGGCGTGCTGCTGCTGCTAGTGGGGATTTGATGCTGATGAGGTCTGTAATGGGAGTGAACAGGGAGCGTGAGGGGAATAGATTGGGACTTCATTGGCAGGCCGACTCTCCCTAAGCACTGCAGTATGCTTGCCTATTTATTCCCCCATTTCAATGCGCCTTTGCTTTGACCTTTCTCCAGCCAATGACAGTAAAATCACATTGCCACTAGAGAGCTACACATCAGCTGCTGAGCACCCCTGTATGATTTCCTCATTTTTTTTCCCCCCTATCGTTTCCCCGCAGACGCACAGGCCGGGGCCGCAGTGCTTCATCCGGAGGGAGGGAGCGACTTCAGACTGGAATGAATTGTACCTATGCCATCATGTAAATGATCGCAGCTTTGACTATGCAAATTCAGGGGTGGAGAGAATGAGACGCAGGCCGAAGAGGAGGGCGATTAAGAGAAGACATCAATTCATATTCAGGCTCGGGGATCATCCGTGTATGTGCTGGTTTATACGCAACAGAGGACAATGAATCAGTCAAACACAAACTGATATATCACCTTCAGATCTCCAATTTTGATTTTAATGTTTCATGTAACTAAAGAATCACATGATCCTCAGTGGATTATGCTATGCTTTTTTTGATTGTTGGATTTGTATGAATTTTAAAAATGTAGTTATCATGATAGCCTGTATTTTTCTTATTGATAACATAGTCATGGAAAGACCAAAGCAACTATAAAGTATTACCTGTGTACCTGGAGTCTTTTATAGCTTATTACTCCCATTGTTGTTTCCATAAATCAATATAAACACACCAGTGAGCCGCATAATTGCACTGCGTGACATGTTTCATGATCATGATGATGGGCACTGTAGTTTACTTTGAGTTGCTCCCACAGACTCCGTCCTGCTGCCAGAAATAATTGCCAGCACATCAAATGGACTTCTTAAAATAGTTCCCAACAAACAGACAGTTTCTTCCTGCTAAAACCCAGCTGTTTCACAATTGTTAATTTAACATTTTTAAGAAAAACCTTAACTGTGCAATATGCAACATTTAGCAGGTAGGGCTAGCCTCGCTAAATATGCTAACAACAGCAACAGTGCTGACAGAGTTAACAGTGTTAACCTGGGGGGGGGGGCAGAGGCAACAAAGTCGTCCCACCATCGTGGTTTGGGGCAGCATTATCGGCCAGGTAACTGCTGTATGAGCCCAGTGCAGAGCGACGCAGATTAACTAGCCAATGACATAAAGACAGGAATTGTGCAAATTTGCAGGAAAGCCCAGTCTTTTTTCAGCATTGGCAGTATAAAAACAAAATCAAGGAGTGCAGCAAAATGCCACCTACCTGCTTTTGTTTATACAGAATGTGCATTTTCGGGGCAATGGGGGAAGTGAGCGAGTAACAAAAAGTGTAGCTCAGCGTGTGACGTAACCAGTGACGTCGGAGGGAAGCTGCACCTGGTCAGTCCTTCGGCGCTTCTCTTATAAGTTGGCCCGTTCTTCACCGTCCCCGTCATCTGAAAGTTAATGGCCTCTTTGTTTGCAAGGGCAAGGAGGTCTACTTCACTATATCTCTATATCTAGCAAAGTTGTTTTGCTGCTGTATTAATGTTCTGAATACCCTATACTGCCCCTTTAACTGTATATCTGTAACCTGCTTTCAAAAGGGGAAGTGCACCAATTTTACATACATCTGTTTACAGATCTGGGGAGAACTACTGCATATGAGGAAAAAGTTGTTTAAATCATTTTTAGATCCTCATGTGGTGTCTCGTGAATCAGTGTCAGTTGGGCCCTGAAGACTAAGAGTCTGGAAACTAAAAATCTTGGGTTGTGGCGTTAGAAAGAAGTGGGCGTACTGCATCTGCCTGCTTCGCATCTCTAGTCGAGGCTTGTGTCTCAAGGATACATTAGCCACTACTAGCATAACACACCTGAATGTGCAGCCCAAATATTTATGATGGAGTTGCACATGGGTAATACAGGCCCCAGGTTTTGATGAGGAAGAAGAATGCGTAGAATAAAGACGACAATATCACCGATTCTGCAGCAATGGTGAGTCTGATAATGTTTTAGGAGTGCAATGCTTGATCTATGAGCTACTCTTTTAAAGATTTATGTTTTAGCCGGGAACAAATGGACTGTGAGTGCCAAAGACATAAGCACAGATATTGGGGGTGGGACACAGGAGACATGGCCCCTCAGTATTTAAAACATGATGGTAGCAGAGGACTTTTATTTTGAAGAAACTGAAGACATTTCCACCATAAATTGATGCAAAAAAGGCACAAATTGGTCTATACAAATTCACCACAATGCAGGAAATAAAGTATCTGATTCTTAAAATCTCCTGGGGGGACCCCCATTTCCCATCCCATTTCATATGTGTACCCCCCAGTGTTAAAACACAACCTACACTGTAAATTAATAATGTCAGCTTTACCTTTTAAAATCTGATTTCCTTAGCTCTTGAGAAACGGAAACTGTGTTTTTCCTCAGAACAGTAGCAGCACAGTAGCTAACATTAATACATATTGACACTCAGGACCAGTCTGTGTTTCTGCAGCGTTGTCACGAAGGATTACACATACAGGAGTGGTGTTAAGTCTAAAATGAGTTTGTGCACACAGCTAAAACAAATATAGTGTAAACAAGGACAAAGACGATGTTCTGTTAAAGGTAATAGTCCAGATGGTGAAACAACCATATTCACAAACAAACATGTTGCCCAGCGTGACGGCCTCAAACAAAAAGAATACATTCAGCCAAAAAGCAGATGGAAAACACTCCCTCTGTCTCTTCTCCTCCCTCATCCTCTCTCCTCCCGTCTCTCCTCCCCTCTTCCTAAGCCCTCACACACACACACACACACACACACACACACACACACACACACACACACACACACACACACACATACACACAAACACAAACACCCTTTCCCCTTTTCCCCACAAATCCATCCTCCCATGCGGTTCTGTGGAACAGATGCAGGCAGCACAGCAGAAATAGAAAAGGGTTAAGCAGTGTTCACAAATGAAGCAGGCAGAAAGAAAAGGAAGGAAACATGAGCCGACGCTAAAAATAAATGAATCCTCGGGTGAGAGAGAAACACTCAAAGGTCCTAAAATAGCTGGTCAAACAAAGGCATGAATAAACTCAAATGAGTGTGAGAGGTTTTTTTTTTTTTTTTTTTCAAGAGGAAGCCCCTCTTCTCTCTCTGTGCTCTCTCACGCAGCGACTCCCTGGTTGCTAGGTTACGACACTTGTGGCCGCCATCCACAGTCTGAAGGTGCTTTTTGCATCGGCAAAAAGGCAGCCTTCTTTTTCATCCATCATTTGAAATGTAAAAGAGCAGAAATGGAAACACATGCATTGTCAATTAGGGGAACACCAGGCACAGTATGAGGGACGTCCTACAGATCAATTTGTACAAAGACGGCTTGTATTTCAGATGTACCATGGAAACAGAGACGACTCTTAATTACCTCAACTAACAGCCACAGCAGGAGGAATTGAAGGGAAGTGGAAAATCTCAAATCCCGCTTGTTTGTTCATGTGCATCTGTTATTCATGGTGAATATCAATGCCAACTTTGACTCGCTGCCCATCACTGTGGCAACACCAAATACGTTTTGACATGGAGTCATTTTGTAACAGTGTATTACCAGGTGCCTTTTCTTTTAGATAAGGAAACAAGGCCGTAGCCATGGAGTCAACACTGAAATGGAATTAAAATTTTCTTTGACTAAAGTGGTTCTGACTGAACTTGAGCATTGATTGATGCGAGGACCCTACCAAAAATCGTTTTGTTTATTATAATCTGACAAAAAGAACTGGCTATTGAGGTGCCAAAGGTGCTTGGAAAACTCACAAAATTTGCACGTGCATCAAAACTGGTGAAAAATTTGGTATTTCATGGGTGATTGTTGGTTGTGAAAAAATGGCTCATTAGCGCCTGCAAGAAAATTTCCACAAAGCAGCCCCTGCCTGCAGTACATTTCACCTAGAGCTGCAAAAATCAGGAGGCACATCCAACATCCCACGGCTTAAAGCTATAGCTGGTAATCCTGTTCAGAAACACTTTTTGTTATACTGGGTGAAATGGTCCTTCCATCCTGAGAATAGTCAATACATAATGTGTTCAGAAAATGGAACGAAAAAAATCCGACCTCTGTGGCAGCTGCAGGCCTGTAAAAACTGACCAATCCCTGCCTCTCGGTGCGAATGGAAAGAACCAATCAGATGCTTTCATGTCTCGTCCTGCCCGAGCCCCCCCTCTGTCCCTCCCTCCTCCCTGCCTACTCATCACGTGTCACCGTTGCCGGAAATATTCAGCACACTCTTCAGCAGAAATACCAAGTTAGCAGGAGTTTGCTGAACAATGGCGGAGAAAATGCAGCCAAAAGTTCCACTTCATGCGTTACTTGTAACGGCTCGCCCCGCTAAACAGGCTGAGAAGAGAAAGTTGGAGGCAGAAAAGGCTGCGACGAAAAAGGCTTTGGCTTCTCTGTCGGTGTACTGCAGGACGCACGTTCAAGTTTGTGGGGGCGTGGCACTGGACGGAGCACTGGCGGGAGGGGGAGGAGGGGGCGGAGCTTAAATCTTGCTAGCTCTCCAACATTACCAACTATAGCTTTAAATAAAAGTCTCTGGGAGCCATACGATAAACCCAACAGGAAGTCAGTCATTTTGAATTCATCTGTATTATTTAGGGCATTTTTTGCCATTTCCAGGCAATGCACTTTAACAGATAGATCGACTTCAAATTTGTGCAGTGCAATCTAAAGACCGTGGTAATGCTAAGTTGCGAAGCTTTTGATTTTTTGGCTGTGGTGGCGTGTTGAATCCCCATATCTTGCCACAGAACCAACCTTTACATTTGATAAGCGTCCCAGCTGAAAGCTATCTACATGCCAATATTAAGTTACAGTCTTAGCACTACCAACAGGAAATGACATGCTTTAAACTCTGATGTCCTCCTGTCAAGTTAACCAGAGCCACCTAAAATTTGGGCAGAAAAGCCTTGAGACCTTGATGATGCTTTCATGTGAAGATTCTGGGTTGTCATCAAACGACGTTGCCATTGTGGCACAGTTAATTTGATGTTTCTATATGACACAGGAAACTGGTGTAACTTGACTTTACTCAGGCCAATCTGCCACAAATCACACATGATGTATAAGAGTCCACGCCGTAAGACATCTATATGACCACACTGACTCATAGTGATAGTACTAACTACTGACAACAGGAAGTCAGCCTTCTGTGATAAAGATCATTCAATTTACATGAAGTTTATGTGGGGTGGTCAACACACAATATTCAGCAACATGAAAATAATCACTGTGTGTTCTCTAGTGCCACATAATCAGCACAGGACATGTTACACAATTTCTAATATGCGATTTTTAGTGCAACACACTCCATGCAGGAACCATCTAAGTCGTGTGTGCAGTGTCTAACTGTCGCTGAAATGCTGCAGCTTGCATCACGCCGGCACCTTTGTTAGCAGAAAGGTACGGCATTTTTAACGTATTTGAATATATATCAGAATTACTGCCTTGTAAGGAAACATTTGTCTCAAAAAGCAGCTTTTCCTCCCAGAGTAAACCTTCCATGTATCCATCTGGTGCTTTGTCATGCTATCGGCGCAAAAGTGGCAACCTACTTTACTCAGAGAAATTACCCTCAGAAATATATTAAATGAGGTGAAATAAGGACTGAATTATACGCCTGGCTTTTGTGGGACAAAATAGCCCTCACCAAATGTCACAGTTCAACTCCACACACAGGCTGTTTCAGAGGGCATAAATCCTCCCTTATCTAAAACACAGTGTGAGAAGCTGCTCATCAGTATGGTAAAGGTCACTGTGCTTTGCTGATGGATCATGTGCCAAGCATCATATCGAATATGAATGAGCAGAGCAACTGGTATTACACATAGGTCATTTCCTAGCACATTTATCAAAGCATCAGCTGGGGTTGTGTAAACATTTCTCGTAAGTCCTCTCCCCCTCAAACTCATTCTGCAAATCACCAAGCGGGTAAGATAACATAAAATTATAAAACTGTAGTGCTCTTTTAGCAGACTCATAATGGCTTGGATTCATAATTAACACAACAAAGAGCAAGAAAAGCAACATGAGGTCTCTGAAATACAAAATCAATACAGCAGGAAGTTAACAATTTGTAGTTTAAATCCGAAACTGGAATCAAGTTTGAGTTATTTGCAATCAACTGTATTCCATTTGTGAAGCACACAAACTCACAAAAAGTGCACGACCACAAGAGCACGATCGAAAATGCACACACACCCTCGCCCATTAGGGACTCCAGTTCAAACAAGTCTACACCACAGGGCAGGGCCCATATTTCATCAGGGAGGAGGGGTCAAAGTTGAAGCCCCAAGGACATGCCGTTTCCTCTCCCTCCCAGGGCTCCAGAGGGCGAGGCGGACATTGTTTACTGGACACCGAGTCACCCTGCTCTCCCTCTGGACGGGAGGAAGTTGGCTTGCTTTGAGAGTTCGGGCCAGTCAAGGTGATTTAAAACACCGAAAAGCCCAGGCATTACGGACCAGGCCTGGCTCCCCATTCTTCCAGTTCCTGCTTTTCATTCGTCCCCCAGTAAAAAGATCACAGTCCTTGTGTTTCAGTGTTTTCAGGAGGCTGTTATTGTGTCCTTGGGAGCTGATTTACAGGGTAACCGTGTGTGCTGGGGGCTACTTTCATTGGTCTGTTCTTCTGTCTTTAATTGCGGGCTGTGGTACGGTGGCCCTGAGGAGCAAAACATTTCAGAAAACACACAAACACTAAAGAAATTAAAACATATCAGAAAACACTACACGCAAAAAGACATGATATCAAAAACAAGAAGAGGCAGGTATTCACTACCTTTCACACTCTTATTTCTAAATGGTTGTTTATGATGACTGGAGCAGGTGGCAAGAGCAATCAGCCCAGTATTCCTTCGGGATCACATCCACATTGGATCGTTTCACACCTTACGATTTACGTGCTGTGTCAACATTCAGTTGCAGTGTGGGAAGTAGCGTGCCGTCTACGTAGTGAGGTGCAAAGGGAAGGCTGTGAAGGTCGAGGCGGTGGATGGGTCTGAGCACGTGCAGGAGTTTGCGTCCTGCAATTAAAGTTTGCCTTTTTATCAACTGTAATCATGATTTTCCCCCGAACCATAACCAAGTATTTTGGATGCCTAACCTTTATTTACCTTCCCTAACCTTAATTATACTGTGGTTACCACAGGAAGAGAATGTTTAAACTGTTGGCAAAAAACATTAATTATTGGTAGAAATGGAATATGATTTAATAAGGATGTTTTATTTACTGTATAATCACCTGAAAATAAGAATTGTTGTGTTTTCGGTACCTCAGAATGTGACATCTTTATCCACATAGGCAGCAGGTCCTCGTCTACGGAAATTGCCATGTTGCACCGCCATGTTTCTACAGTAGAACAGAGCAAACAAATCAAATACTTGCTCTAGATAGAGACATTTGCATTTATGCATTGGCCCAACACAGTCTCACCCCAAAGGTAAGGTAAATCTGATGCTTGAGTAGTGACAAAATAAGACGTCTTTTAACGGCGCTCGGCGGTATTGGGGGAAACGCGGCAGGACGAGAACGAAAGTTAAGGTGGTGAAAGTCCGTGTAGGGTGGGTGGGATTGATGCTGGATGGGTCCAACAAACAGCAATTATCAAACTGGAGAGCGGTGTTCATGTCCCGGAAGATTCTAACCATGTGCATTAGTTGCTGGAAGTAAAAAACGTCAAATCGTGCTGTTGTACTGACGTAGTGCTTTATTTTGAAAGAGACTGTCTGTAAACAGTAAATTTCCTGTTTAGAGAGGTGTATTTTGAAAGACATGGCATCCCAGAACATCAACAACCAACGCACCGAGGGTACCTTTCATGTTGTATCTGGACGTGGAAAGTCCTTGACCAAACGGCGATATGTGGCGAGGTCAGAGTGAGGATGTGTTGGTTGCAGCCCCTCTGTGATGAGCAGCATTGGAACAACCCCAATTTTTTCACATGAAACTGCTTTATTAAATGTTTATAATGCTTTAAATCATCGGGTCAGTTTGTTTTGGAGAGGAAGAGACCTCTGCAGATACTTCAGCTCCCAACATAAACCACTCAAAGCCACTGGATGAAAGAGTGAGCTAAACTTATTTCTGTTCTGTGTGTTCTCCTCACAAGCAGCCCCACTACATGTCTAAAGCCTAAAGTGTTGCCATCGTCCCTCTGAGGATTCATGCATTAATCTATTTATATATAATGGTAAAATGTGTGGTTTTGTAATGAAGAGCCGATGAGACATTCACTGGTTTGTAACAGTGTCTCCGGCAACCTTGTTGCTTTAATACGTATCACGAAGAACCTCAACACCCTGTTCACACATATGGATTCAAAGTGGCAGGCATGATTAGCGCAGAGCTGGTAATTTACATACTAGTAGGCACTGATAGTGTCGTCATTTGCTTCCGATATCATATTATTTTTTATTTCAACTCCCGGTAGCTTGTTTAAATGGAGAATCGTTTAGTTTAGATGGTGTAGGTGAGTTTCGTTTCCCGAGCGATTCAAAATGACTGGTTGTCTCCATGTTGGATCGTTCTCAACTTCCCCACATTGTGCTACAGGGCGACTTTTGAGTATTGAGTCACAGTGGGCACCGTTCAGGATACAATTCAAAGTTACAATGAATGGCATCCTGCCGCGGGCCTGTGTTTGGGTTCCTATGTGTGAATGCAGGGTAATCGATGCGTTAGAGAGTGACACAAGGTCACTCTGGACATGTGTATAACAAATAAAAAATAAATCTGTAGTGCAGCAAAAAAATCTGCTTCATGGCCAAACTTGTGAGATGATTATACACAAACAATGTAATAATGTGAATAATGTTAAAGCAATGTGATTATTTCTTCAGCTTTTCATATTTGATTTGTGAAATGTGGTTGTGTTTTGCACCTCAAGGCCACCATACAGCTGAGACCAACGTGAACACACACACACACACACACACACACACACACACACATAGTGAACATAGTGTTTTGGGGAGAGCTTTGCCGCTGGCGAGCAGGCACTAAGGCAGGAGATGAAATGTCTTATTAGGGAGCGAATGAGAACCAGGCGGGCCTGAGCTGAGCCAGGTCCTCTATTAACCTGTCCTTCCAGGGGAGAGGCTCGTAAACAAGGCGGTGATGGCAGGAAGGGCTGGGGGAGTCAGCGGGTAGGAGGTGGAGGGAGACGGGGAGGTGAGCGGAGGCCTTCATGAGGGTTTGGAGAGGGTCGGTATGGGGGGGGGGGGGGGGGGGGGCACCTCAGGGGCAGCACTTGTCCCTTCAAAGGAAAGAGGAGAGAGCATTGATCTGTGTGATCCCTCTGATGTAGAGGACGCGAACACAAAAAGGACTAACGCATAGAGACGCTCTGGATGACAAGCTGTCATATTCTTTTAAGTCTCCACGTCGGGAGATGTATTGTTTGTGGGAGTGAAGATGAATCTTTCCCATTAGCCTGTGGCTAGGACTTTTTAGGGCCAATAAAAATCACTCGAACTAACCTGTGATTGATTTCAAGCGAGTGGAAATGGCAGCGCGGTAGTTCTGGCCATCCATTGCTCAATGTGACGCTTCCATCTCAGATATCTTCCCCTCACACACACACACACACACACACACACACATTCCCGAAAATGTACTGTAGCCTCCGGGAAGTGGGTTAATATGGGGCACAGACAAAGAGAGGGGGCATTTTAGTCTACATGGCTTGAGTTGACTGACAACAGCAAAAACAAACAGCGAACAAACAGACGTGTAAATATTATCGAGGATGTTGAATGCGAACTCAAGGCTTTTGTTTCTTTTGTGTTACTTTTGCAGATAAATAGAACAAACATGGCAGATTGCAGAAATTTGGGTGGAATGAATATACAGTGACGCTGGAGGAAAATGGGGACGTTGATGGAGACGAGGAGCAAAATGGAAAACAAAGGTCCTCTCCTCTTTCCTCTCTCCTCTCCTCTCCTCTCCTCTCCTCTCCTCTCCTCTCCTCTCGCCCCCGCAGCCTCCTGAGCACAGCTGTCTACATGGCTGGGCTGTTTTCACTGACAGGCTGTGAGAGCCATGAAACAGGAGGGCACCAGGGACCTGGGCCACCTCGACAACATGCGCCCCCACAATCTGCTGTTCACAGTGTACCCCAACCCTCCCTCCTTCTCTTTCCCTCCCTCCCTCCCTCCTCCCTCTCCACACTAACAATCTCCTTCACTATTTCAAATATTTCATCCCTCAGGCTCTCTCTCTTTCCCTCCTGCACAATATTTTTTTTTCCGCAATGTCTCGTCTCGGTTCTATCAGATTTTCTGTTTGTGCCTGTCATTTTCTCCCCCTAATACTCCCTCCTTCTTTCTGCCCTCCAGTGGCCCTCTCATACTGTCACATCTGCATGTTTTTGCTGCTTGGCTGTCATGTCCCATGTTTTTTGCCTCAGCCACACATCATTTCTCACAAACACAGAGATGAAAGGAAGGAAAAAGGGGAGACATAAACCGAGAATACGGAGAGAGTCCGGGGTTTGATTCGGAGGAGGTTAAGAAAGCATGTGGAATGAGAGGGAGGCAGGGTGATTAAACCAACAACAAACAATTTCTTATTTTGACTGGCTGCACAGCGCAAATGCAAGGCTGTCTGGGACTTAATAAGCACTTCTTTGGCATTAGGAGTCTGCTTGTTTTCCTTGGTGCCGAGGCAGAGGCGCTGCGTGGTTTCCCCCATTTTCTGCTCCAGACGGGGGAAGAAGAGAACACGGCCAACGGCTATGGGAGGAGAGTGTCTCTCTTTCTCTCTCTCCGCTGTCTCCCCCGGCTGGGTGGAGCTTAACTGAGGGGGTTTAGCCAGAGGGTAGGTGCAGGAGCCGAGGTAGTGATGGGGACAAGCTCCCCTGGAAAGCCCTAGAGGGAGACAGCTTCTTTGCAGTAAATAAACAGCCCACTCTCCCTGCATGGAGCATCTCCTCCCTTTATGCATCTCAAACCCTCAAGGACAGTTTCACATCACTATAGCCCCCACCTCCTCCCTACAGTTCTCGCTTTTCACTGTCCCTTTCTCTCACACACTTTTTTTTTCGTCTTCCCCCCCACTCTCTGTCATGACACACTCATGCAAACATCGTCACCCCCCCTACACGCACACACCAACTCACCAAAAACCTTCTCTCAACACATCAGATCAAAGAGGATGAAAATGTGATCTTTGTAATTCCATTTTTTCCCCCGTCCTGGCCCACACCATTGTGAAGTGGGTTTTTTTTTTTCTGTCTTTCTTTTCAAGGAGAGACAAACAACAATGAACAATGTGGGATCTGTCGCATTCTTCCCATGGGAGAAGACTTCTAACGGCATCTTCTATTAGGGATGGAGAGGAAAGAAGAGAAGAAAAGAGGAACACCCCCGCTGTGCAAACAAAATCAAAGTGAGAACCATAACTCAGAACTTAACAGCACTGTGGTATCAGATTTGCTTGGTATTTACTGTATGTGAAACTCATTCTGAATCCTTAAAAAAAAAAAAACAAAGTAAAAAGAAAAAGTCACACGCTTTGCAAGACAGTAAATCAGCGCAGGCCATAATATCTGCCTATTAACAATCATCTCTTATTGCCTCGTAAAATGTTTCTGTTTGACGCATCGTGTTGTTCTGAAGGGTTCATCCTCCCTCGGCCCCACGACTCGTCCTTCAAAACGCGTCTAAATCAGACCACATGTGACAAGTCATCAAGTGCAGCAGCGTGAAAGCGCGACTCAAGGTCAAAGACGGATTTCTCACATATTCCGTGGGCAGCCTTGCTTTCACCCCATACAAATAACACATCTGATTAGCTCGCTGCTCAGTCCACCCACGTATAGGCAGCGTGCAGAGTATATACCGCACGCACGCCGCATGCTTCTCGCGGATGCCTTGACTGCTACATGTGATACTGCCTCTGATTTACGGGGGCCTTTTGCTCCTCCTCCCTTTCCCCCCGCTTCTCATAGACCTGTCACTGCTTGACTCTCACCGCTCGGCACAGTGGGATTGACCCACTTCTTACACCGGTGGGCCCAAGTGAGGGCCCCCAGGAGAGCCAGAGCACACACACGTATGTGCACACAAACACATCACATTATACATGACTGTGTATATATGATAAGTGATGAATAAAACATGTCATTATTGGTACGTATTAATTCCATCGATGTAGCGTAGCATCTGCAACCCCTCTGACAGGGATTAAAACCTAATGCGCATATAAACACATATATGCTCACACGCCAAGACAGTCAGGAGTCAGGGTGGGGTGGTCAATGTTGAGATTTTGGGGTATTTTGCTTCCATAGCATGTCTTCGTTAATCCCAAATACACATTTAGGTGTTTT
Source organism: Epinephelus cyanopodus (assembly GCA_026686955.1). Taxonomy (NCBI): domain Eukaryota; kingdom Metazoa; phylum Chordata; class Actinopteri; order Perciformes; family Serranidae; genus Epinephelus; species Epinephelus cyanopodus. The sequence continues at coordinate 11,608,332 of CM048920.1, forward strand.
AGTTCAGTTTTCTGGTTGTGTTTTTTATGCAAAAAGTGCATATTTATTTAGATGATTTATTATTTGGGTATTCAAACAAAAAAAATCTAAGAACCTGCAGCGGTGCAGCAGTACAAGTATTTGGGCACTGTCTTATATGACAAGTTGAATTTTGATGTGAACAGTGACAGTGACTTTTTAAGGAAGCGGAGGAGTTTCGATGTTGATAGGACAATCATGAAATTGCTCTATTCTGCTTTTATTGAGTCAGTTCGTTCTTTTAACGGTGTCTGTTGGTTTGGTAATCTGAGCCTTCAAAATAACAACAACATCCCCTCCGTGCTGAGTTTCAGATGCTTCCATCAGGGTGGAGGTTTTGCCTAAATGCAGCACTGAGCGTCCTGTCTGCTACCTCTTATCTTAACCGGCAGTGACCCTTCATGTCCGTGATTTAACCCTGACAGTGTGTGATACTGGATTCTGTGTGTGTTGTAGTCATGACTACTGTTTGTATCTCAAATTAAAGTTAACCTTACCTTAACTGAGGAAGTTTCATGGTGATATCTGTTAGCTAAAAAAATCTACCCAAGTGTCTTACTTTTGTGTCTAAAAAACTTTCTGAAATTTTACAATACATATCTTTAAAGGACATTTTCTAAAAATGTGTTTTCCCTAATACTCACAATTACATATGCCAAAATTTCCAGTTTTATTCCTATCAATATTCTGAAGATTTTCACAGAGGAGTGTATTCAAATAACATCTATAACCTGATTTATGGAACAATTTGTTCCTACAAACGGTAGGGCTGTGGCTGAAATCACTCACCACTCACTATATAGTCCAGTATATAGTGAGTTTGCCATTTCGTAGTGTTGTCCGAATGTATAGTGGGAATTATTATACCCTATATATCCAGTGTTCAGATTTCTGTTCTGTAAATGTACCCAAATCAGTGCTTATTAAACTTGATAAAAAAAACTTGTGATATAAAATGCATCATCTTACTGTAAGTTATCAACTGGGGGAAGTTTCATGGTGATAAATTTTAGTTAAGAATGATACCCGACTTCCCTCGGGTGTCTCCCCTTAAAGATAATTCAGGTAACAAGACCTTTAAAAGTCTTGACCCAGTTAGTCAGAAGACACCCACCTCTGTGTCGCTGTATTAGTTGAAACGCCTGACTGTCTCACCCTTTTCTTACCAACTTTTGTGTCTGAATCACTCGACACATCCATTAGCTCACTGAGACAAAGGTCTGGCTGTATGAGATTAGGACAAGACAGGAGACAAACTATTTCCTGTCCAGCACCAGCATTCTGGTTTATCACATGATCTCCTATGCAAAGACCAAAGGGGAGTCGGCTAACCATACAAATGAATGCACAAACAAACACACACACACACACACACACACACACACACACACACACAGATGTGTATGCTGACCTGCGGGCATGCATAGGAAGTGCCAAGGTTACCTCCAGCTACGATCCATGTGAAGCGACTGATATCTGGACAGCGTCTTTGATGTCAAAATGATGAGAGCATTCTGACAGCATACAAGAACACAAAGGCAGCGGTCCAGGGTCAGATCTACACAGGAGGATATCTGAGCCTTACAGTCCCCTCATGGCCTAACTTATTCATCAGATGCCTGCGTGAGGAATACACAAAGACGTGGACAGTGATTCAAAGAGGAGTGGTGTTGTGAGGGGGTGTGCTGCAGCACACTGCAGATTTTCAGATCAGAGGAAGTATACATATGGCATACACATGGAAACATCGCACATAAGTTATTCCTTCTCAGTGGCACACAGGCAGCATTAAAGCTCTCTTTTTGTTTACGGTTCAAATGTCAGCTGAGTTAGACTGTAAATGTTCACTGCGTGGAGATTTATCATCACTAAATTAAACAGGTTGCACAACACAAACTAGCTCTTATGTAACAATTAGTTTATTAAATATTTTACATCCAGGATCTGCAGGGTGTCACTGTTGTATAACTACCTGAACTGACAGTGAAGCTGTTGATGACTTGTGGGAGGAGCTGTTGATGACGCCGCACGTGCGACCCACTGGCTGTGGACAAACAGGAAACAGCTGATAGCAGGAATTAGCAAGCAGCTAGCAGCAAGAGGGAAACACAAACCTGACAGACACTGTAAAGATGAGCAACTGGGGAGACAAGGAATTGCGCGCCCTCCTTGCCCTCACAAACGAACAGGCCATTAACCGTCAGATGGCAGGGACGGTAAAGGATGGGCCAACTTGTAGGAGAATCGCCAAAGGACTGACCAGCCGTGGCTTCCCTCCCACGTCACTGTTTACGTCACATGCTAAGCTACACGTTTTGTTATTGCTCACGCCCCCCATTGCCCCGAAAAAGGCACATTCTGTATAAACAAAAGTAGGCAGGCGGTATTTTGCTGCACTCCCTGATTTTGTTTTTATACTGCCAATGCTTAACGAAGACTGATTGGGCTTCCTGCAAATTTGCACAATTCCTGTTTAAAAAGAGTCGCCCTCCGCCCAGATCAACCTATCAGAGTACATCCCTCCTCCACCTTCACCCCCACTTACATCCATTCACCAGTCCTCAACAACAAACAACTTCTGAATTACAATTAAACATTTAAACGACATATTGTTGTGGCGTGGTCCTTGCGAGTGAAATTAATTTAATAATTAAATTCTTGATGAATTGAAGTCATAAGGGACTTGCGTTAAACAACAGCAAAACTTTATCAAAACATCCATTTACAAACTCTCTCACAACTTGTACAGTATAATCCAAGTCTCATTTATCCAGTCGTATGCTCAGCACCTTCCAAACACATGCATTTTCTCTAAAACATTACCATTAAAAACTCCTCTGTACAGTCTCCCGAGCATGGACACTAGCTATTTGTGTTTATGTGGAAGTGTTTTTAATAGTAATTTTTAAATCTCTCTTCCTGATTTCTATGTACATGGAAGTTACTTGAAACTGTTACTTTTGTAAGTTTGTCACAGCTTGATTGAACAGCACTAGAGAAGTTTTCTAGCGAGCTATCGACACCTTACTAAATTCTTCACTAGCTGAGACATTTCTTGAATTATAACGGTGCAACCAGATTTAGTAAACTAGCTAGTAGTTACTTAAAATTTAGGAAAGTCTCTATTTACAGTAATGGACTCATGAATAGCTGGTGAGACTGTTCAGATGAAACATGGACGGGTTAATGACCGGCAAAAACAGCACTCAAATTGGTTTACCTAATCAAATGCTGCTGTGCATTTGTGTCTGGTGAAAAATGTTTCTCTGAACGCAGACGTTCTCTTTTTAGTTTCAGGGTCACAAGCTGCTGACGCTGATGTGTCATTTTTCAGAAATCCACGGCTGTAAGTATATCATGAGCATCCTGTTGTCTTGAAAACTATAGAGATAAAATGATGACAGCAAAATCATCCGGGCGTAATTAGTGCTTTGGGTGGAAACGTTGTGTGCTGTGTGTTTATGTGTGTGTGTGTGTGTGTGTGTGTATTCCTGCAGGGTAGCCGGCTGATGCAAGGAGAAATGGGGATGCTCAGGGAGAGGTCAGGATAAAAACACACTGCCTGGTTTGCCAGCAGCACACCAAGCCTGTCAAAATAGAAATCTCTGCAGTTTTGCTCAGCGTGACATCATTAGTATGTGGAAGTGAAACCTCTCTGTTGTTCCTGAGTCTTGTAAGTAAAGGCTACTACTTCAGCTCAGCATGCTGGTCTGAGCAGTGGGTTCACGTCAGACATGGGCACTTTGAGTGCATGACTAAGCCGATCCTACGCGGCGCCTGTATGAGCTCTGCAAGCAACAAGGATTGTAAGATAGCAACAAAGACGTAACAGAGAGAGAGGAGAAGGACAGTGTGAAGGGTCACTGAGTACATTCACTGCATGTGCTGCACTTAAGTATGTTTTTGACATAATCGCAGTTTACTTGAGTATTTCTATTTTATGCTACTTTATTCTTCTACTCCCTTACATTACATACACACTTATGGTTAATTACTTTTTACGTAAAAAACATATGATATGATGCAGTACTGTACCACATACACTTACGTACTCATGTACACCGATCAGCCACAGCATTAGAACCACTGACAGGTGAAATAAATTGATCATCTTATCACAATGCGATTTCTGGCATTCATGTGGCATCATTTCACACAAAGCACCCACTCAAACGCCGTTGCAAACCAGGCGCATCACCTCATGGCGACGGCACTCCCCGATGGCAGTGGCATTCCAATGTGCCATGCAACACCACAACAACTGCTCAGGAATGGCCCGAGGAATGTGGGAAAGAGCTCGAGGCGTCAACCTGGCCTCCGAATTCCCCACATCCCATCCAGTCAAGAATCTATAGTATCCCAGAGGTCCTGTGTCCAGGCCTCAGTTGATGAGATGGGTGTGCTACTCAGCAGATGGGTACATTACCAAGGAGGAAGTGGGTATATTCTCTTTGGTCTCCAACTGTATTTGGGTGGGAGATGCATGTCAAGTGGCACCCACATGAATGCCAGGATGCAAAGTTTCTCAGCAGAACATTGCACTGTAACAAGGTTTTCAATGTATCTCACTTTACCTGTCAGTGGTTTAATGTTGTGGCTGATAAGTGTCTTTGTTAGTGATGAAAAACAGAATAATATCATATTCTATAACACTACGAAAGGAGCCATTCTGCATAATGCATACTTCAGCACCACTTTAATTCAGGAGCTTTACTTGTAATAGAGTATTTATAGACTATGGTATTTCTACTTTACGTATCTGAGAACTTCCTCCACAACTGGAGAAGGAGCTGAGGAGTGGGAGGAACAGACGACACAGAAAATGGAGTGAGAAGCACGGAGCACTGCTAAAACAATAATGACTTCTACTAATTGTGTTTCCTATGGCCAACGTGAGTGTGGTGACATTTCAGTTCTGTGTTTGTCGGTCAAAGGATGAGCTAATTAATATGGTAATTTAGCCCCAACGCCTCCAGTGACAGCCACACCCCCTCGTTAGCAGCCACAAGGACAAGGGTCGGATGCACCGGGAGCGAGAGAGAGGAAGAGAGGCAGAAGGAGAGAGAAGAACCAGAGAGTTTTTTTTCTGGCTTTGCCTTCTCAGCAGCCCCAGAGTCACACGACTCTGTCTCTGTAACGGGAACAAGTGATTATTTCTGAAAAATGGGGAACTTTGTCAAAACGTATCCCGCCCACACACAATCTCTCTCTCTCTCTCTCTCTCTCTCTCTCGCTCTCTCTCTCTCTCACACACATTCTCTCTCCCCAGCTCTTCTCTCACAAACACACATGCACAAGCCCTCTCTCACACACACACATTTAAACTTTCATGTTGAGCACGTGTGGGCACACGCATACATTGGTCGGTGTAAACATGCACAGCAAATATGTAAACACATAGTTAGAAGCAATGTGGAAGTGCTTACACACACACACACACACACACACAGGACTTTGAGGCATGTTGTTTGATTGATCCCATCAAGCGAAGGGCATCTCTGCCTGTGAGGAGTCATGTGGCATTCAGCATTATTCTGCCGGCAAACCAAACATCAGAGATGAGGGACAAGAGGGTACAAACTCCAACTGAGGTCTGTTCACATCTAAAAGACATTATAGAAGCTTCACAGAACGAAATTTAAGACATAGCCAAACTGCATCTGCTACAGAATATAATACAGCATTGTTGGACCAAGTATCCTTTACATTTATAAAACTAGAATGTAAAAATATGAAGGATTAAATCAAAATTCTGCACAACTAAATAAGTATTATAGACAAAATGTACTAACAGGAATACTTCACTCCCAAAATGACCATTTGTATATCAGTTACTCACCCCGTGTTACCCTGAATTCATCACAAACACTTAATTTTTCTTGCATGCCTCAAGTGAACGAAGAATCCAAAAAGTCATAGGCGACCACATTTAACTACAGCAAATCTATATCAAAACATACATTTACAAACTCTCACACAACTCATGCAGTATAATCCAAGTCTCATTTACCCAGTCATATGCTCAATACTTCCCAAACAGGCAGCCCTCTCTGACGAGGAACTGAACTGAAAGCGAAACTTATCAATGCTCTCTTCAGTGCCAGACTCCATTGACAAAAACAGTAATTTTACCTCACTGAACACAGGAGCTGCTGGCTTTGAAGAGACCATATTTAATTGGAAAGGGTTGTCTGTTTTGGGAAGTACTGAAGATACAAATAGTTAAATGAGACTTGGATTACACTGCTTGACCCCTTTTACCTCAATTCATCGTCAATTTTTTTCAGTTTTTGGATTCTTCATTCACCCGAAGCATACGAACAAAACAAAGTTTACTTCACAAAATCAACTACCATGAGTAGCTGATATACAAATGGCGCATGGGGAGGGTGAAGTATTCCTATCAAGTATTGGAATTCTGCAGGAAAATGTCCCTCATGAGTTTTACTTAATTGTACACTACATTAGATTGTTATTACTGGTGCTTTTTAAGGGCATTTTACTGTTGTAGCTGGTCAGCTGGTGATATTTTTTCCATTGACTTGGTTCTTAATACAGTTAGGTGGTTTAAAATAGTAGTTCCCAAACACCCAGGGGTCACAAGATAAATTTGAGGGGTCATGAGATAATTAATGGAGTAGAGAAGAAGAAAAAACATAGTTCTGCTAAACACATTTGTATTCATTTTCCTTTAATCTAATCTTTGTTTTTTGTGAAATGTCAAAAACATGAAGGTTATTACTCGTTAAATAATTGCTGCCATTTGGACAAATGTTCTATTTGCTTGTTCCTCAGCATTAAACAAACAGTTGTCAAAGGGGGAGAGACTGTTTCTGAGATGATTGAACTGCCACATTCTCTTAAACTGAATTGTTTGACGTCTTTGCCCCTTTGCCTGGATCCCTTTCTGCAAGCTTAAAAAAAAGAGAAGCTGGAGTCTGCATGCTGCCAAAAAACACTCAAGCGCTAACTAATGCAAACAAAAGAAAACGGTCCAGCACCAGAAATTTGAGGAAGCACATAAATGTTTGCAAGTATACGTTCCAAACAAACCTAATTGTGATGCGGGTTGTCAATTTAGAAATGTTATCTAAATGTCACGTGGGGGGAACATTTGTTTTGGAAAGCTGTCAAACAAATGCAGTCCAAAATCAATGTTTCATATTCAGATAGTTTTCCACTGCGGCTTTTTTTTTCACACAGATGTGTTTATGTTCCTGATTCCTTCCATATTAGTTTCTCTCTTGTGTCCCTATCTCTCCTAAGTGCGGAGAGTTTTATTATTTTTGTGACTGCATGAGTTGGAAAACGAACAATAACTCTTTCCTTAACGTTCTCAGTGACTTGAAGCCAGTAAATGAACTTAAAGCAGCTATGACCAGTATTTCTATATCAACAGCGTATCACATGACAGCTGGTATGTGAAAGGTTTGCATTATCACTCGACCCTGCAGCTCAACACAGCTTTATAGAGCTTCATAACAACGTTCAGCTCATTGTTTTGATTTACGGATTGTAGCTTTACCATTTGGATTGAGTCTCACAGCTCTCATCGGTGACATTTTGGTGATAGCAGCTAGTAGTAAAAGAGGCAATGAAAACCCACTGTACATTACCTGCCCAGCACCAAACTCACAGGACAGAGAGTATTGAACCTACATTCATAAATGATGGTGTAACTGCTGAGTGTGTAAGGCTGCATTCACACCAAATCAGGTGTTGTGGCAAAACCCCTGGTCCTCCCATTTATTTAAGTTTGAATGTGGGTAGTGCGTCTAGGCTGCGGCGATGGAGCCACGGGGATAATGAAAAAAATGCAGAGACCTACAGTGAAAAGTTAAAACAGAATCAACTTATGGAGAAACGCAACCCAATGTCACACTGCGGTGGCCAATCACACAACTGGTGATCAGACTTTGACTAGTAACATTAGTATTTCTACTTTTGCTACAATTAGCATGGCTAGCAAATGCCAGTAGCATGGATGACCAAAACATGATGGACTGTAACATAATGTTTCATGTGTAGTCACTCAATTTGGCCTCATGCACTAGTTTAAAACCCACCATTTTCATGCAGATGCTGCGCCAAGCCGCCAATCCATCTCGCGCTCCATTCTGCCCTCACTTGTGAACAAGATACTTACCCCTCGCTTGGGGTAGTAACTCACTCCCAACTGTAGGGGGCAATGCACCGTTTTCTGGCAGAAAACCATGGCCTCCAGTAGTGTTTTTCTTTTAATCGATTTAGTCGATTAGTCCGGGCATTACGGGAAACACCATGCTAACAGGTGTAAGAATGTCTGATGGAGTAGTGGAATAGACTGTGAAATAATGGACGTAGCTTCCGGGACATCACCCATTAGTTTGTGGACTCATGTTTTGAAGCCTTGAGCTCTCAAGTTGGGCATTTTAATATGGGGGTCCATGGCCTCTTTTTTAGGCTTTTAGTGCAATTATTATAGATTACCTAGGGAATCAAAGGAAAGGGGTGAAAAGAGGGCATGTCATGCAGCAAAGGGCCTCAGGTGCAATCAAACCCGCTGCCAAGATCTTAGCCTACATGAGGTGCACGTTCTACCAGGTGAGGTGGAGGTGGCCCCAAAAAAGTAAGGTGAGTAAATTTTTACTTTTTAGGCTAACACATTTTTTTTTTTTTTGTAAATCATCATTTTATTGTTTCTGAATCTCAAGCTGAAGAGTGAAGTCTAACACACAGAAACACTTAAAACAGGAGCAGGCAGCCGGTGCCTCACTGACCATTTTAATAAGTAAACTCCTTCCTCTGCCACCCACCACATCATTCCTCCTTAGCTCCCCTCAGTGCTCTCACCCCACCGTAACACACCTAACACACACTCGCACATAAACAAACATTTGCCCGGCTCATTAATTAAAAGCACAAACAATTTACGGAAGCTGGCTCCTCCAGCTTCCAGAGGTATAGGGGGCTTTTCTTTTTTTTTTCCTCTGCTCCATTTGTGGAGGAATGTTTGGTGGAGCTGAGCCTTCTTGTTAATGTAAATAATTTACCTTTACCTTTATCCTGATGGAATCTTAATTGTGCCTCTCCGGCTCGCCTCGCAGCAATTCATCAACGTCCTCCTTGACCAGAAAAAGATGCGCTGCCTGTCGTTGGGAGAGGGAGAAAAAAAAGAATCTAGCACTTTGAAACAAAGTAAGAGGGTGCACAGACAATGAGGGACACACACACATGCAAAAAAACACACGCACACTAGTGCAGATTAATGACAACTCTCCACCAATTAAATGAGTGTTTGCTGTTTTCATCTGATGCTGCTGGTCATCTATTGTCTGTGGATATTGATCTTTATTTCAATGGAGCAAATACAACAGAGAACAATAAGAGCATTACGGGCTGGGGCCATGTTAGCTCAAGAACATTTGGAGCATTATTGGCGAATCCATTCATTGCAGCGCGAGGTATTCATTATACTGTGAGTCTGATAAATGCAAAGATGAGCTGCATGCACATATGGGCCTGGAAGCCATTCAGAGGGCAAGAGACCGACTGTGTGCGTGTGTGTGTGTGTGTGTGTGTTTATTTTAGTGTGTGCAAGGGGGAGGATCAGAGTGGTGGAAGGGGTGGAGGGGGGTCGACTCTTTATTTTTCATTCTTGGCATATCAGCCTTGGAGGGCCTCGGTGGTGCAGTAAAAAGCCATGCATCTCATGTCACGTGACCCTGCAGAGTGTAATTGCTAGCCTCTCGGCTCGAAATGAAAGCAACGTTCGGCCATTTCTCAACACGCAGGGCTAAAACGAGACCACAAAAACCCACCACTTCCCTTAGCGAGAAATGTCCCTGCACTCCCACAGCCTGCGCTCTTTACCAGAAGCAGCAGCAGCTGACAAGGCAACAGTGGCTGTGCATGTGTGTGCGTGCGTGTGTGTACACAGACAGGCAGGGCCTACGCTGGTCTCTGCTGATTTATCTGTGCTTAATTATGTTGTGCTGTGGAGTCACAAGCCAATTATTTGCCTTTTCAAAGCTTTAGAACATACTCAGAAAGAGAAGTACAAGAGAGGCATATTTTTAGCACAGCTAAAGCACATAGATGTGCTGTCCCAGGTACACAGATACACCACAAGAGAACCTTTTCATTCATAGTTATGATTTTAGTATATACGTGGGTGGTACAAAAGTAGAATAGCCCTACTGACATTCAATTCTGCTCAAGAATGGATTTTAAATCAGTTGCACCCCCAGTTATTTCTCATAGGATCAGCAACTGAAAATCTTGAGGTGGCACACCAAGACCAAAAGACGTAACTGAATTTCAGGGATTCTACTATGCTGTTAGTTGAAACTATGTTCATATGCAGGCTGTTCTCATGCACTGTTGATATGTTTCCTCCAAAAAGTAATGCACCGAAATTCGTACTTATCCTACGTAAGCATGTGCCAGTAATTTGTGCATAAGCCACGTATTTGGGAAAGCTGTGATCACCTGACCAATGTGCTGTAGTGGAGAAGGAAGCGGTCCCTTGAGGCAGGTTGTGGTGTTGGATGGGTCACAAAACACAGGACATTTCCCAGGAGACGGGTGTTAGGAACTGTGTGAACTCCGAGTGAACTTTGAGTCATTTTAAGGTACATTGTTGCCATGTTTCTTTTCCTAAACCTGACCAACATAACTATACTTTAAGCATGTAAATTTACATTAAATATGCAATGTCTTTGTGGGGCATTAATATGTAGGATATCATACAAACTGATAAGCTGCAATATAAGAGTAAATGAATTGCATACTGATGCATTGATTTCATACTTTCCAGTTAATAGTACTAATTATTTGATGTGCACAGACTAACACTAGCATAGTTTACATTTTGTGTTCTACAACATTTCTGTTTTAATGTGTTGTCTCGACACATGCTGAGAGATTCGTTGCTGTTTAACTAGGTTCGTTGTCCTTTTCCTTAAAAAGACAAATATAGAGCTTTAATTTGAAGGACTACATTGATTGTAAGAAATAAAACATTTGCTGGGAACAAGCCTCCTGAAGTTTAGGGAGACTTGTGGGTTCCCATAGAACCCCTTTTCATTCAGATATCGTGAGGTGAGAGTTCAAAGGACCCTTTGAGAATGGCCATGCCAGTCTTTCCCTCGCCAAAATTTAGCCTAACATTGGAGCATTATTTAGCCCCCTTCCTGACAAGTTATGCAGACATGGTTGGTTCCAGTAGATGCCTTAGATATTTTTTTGCAGTTTTTGCCTTTTCTTTGACAGGTCAGTTGTGAAATGACAATTTTGTTAGGACCACTTTAGTCAAAAGCTAAATATATTTGGCGGTGTGGCTCTGTTCTGGGGCCTCTTTGCCTTTCTTAGACCTACATGGAAAGCCTAAGGCGGAGGGAGCACACCTCTCCACCCTTCCACACGCAAATGAGGAGGCCTAAGGCTGAAAGAGCACACTCCTCAGCATGTCTGCATGGAAAGCCTAAGGTGGAGTGAGCATACCTCTCCGCCCTTCCACGTGCCTATGCGGAAAGCCTGAGGCAGAGAGAGCATACCTCTCCGCCCTTCCACGCGCAGACGAGGAAAGCCTGAGGCAGAGAAAGTAAACCTCCCTGCCCTTCCATGCGAGCCCTACTGTTGGTCATGTGTTACCATATCAAACTACAAACATTATTAATCATAACCAAGTTTCAACCATAAAATGTGATCAGGTTTTAGACCTTGTCCTCTTTTGTGTCAGGGTCTGCTGCAGGCTGACTTTGCAGAGATGGCTGCCACCTTGTTTTTCCATGGATTGGTGTACTGTGCTTTTACTACCACTAGATGCCATAAAAAAGTGTCCACGAACGGGGACAACAGGCCTAAAATGAGTAGAATGAAGTATAAGGTCAAGTAAACCCAAAATGTGATGTCCTCATATGAGAACACAGGAGGATACGGGACGCATGTTCCATTGGGTGAGCTAGAGGTCGTCCCACAGCTTCTGAAGGGCAGTAATCTCAGCCACTGAAGGGCAGTCAGGGGAAGTAATGGGGTTTTTTTTAAACAGTGGTGCCAATTTTCTAGTATCTCATAAAACTAGACACCCTAAGGCACCTATTGGCACCAACCACGTCTACATAACTTGTCAGGAAGGGGGCTAAATAATGCTCAAATTTGGGCTACATTTTTGTGGGGGAAAAACTGGCATGGCCATTTTGAAAGGGGTCCTTTGAACTCTCACCTCAAGATACCTGGATGACAGTGGGTTCCTTGACAATGGGTACCCTCAAGTCTCTCGAGGGCTTGTTCCCAGAGAATGTTTTGAATGTAGAATGAAAGGTCTTTTTACCAGAGAATGAGGAAAAGGACAACCAGACTATTTAAAAGGACAATGAATCGCCCAACGTTTATAGGTGCATACATTGAAACAGGATTGTTGCGGAAGTCAAAATGTTAACTGTCTTTCTCACAGTAGCCTGTCTACTTCAACAGCATCTGAAATTCAGTTATAGCTTTTGGTTTTGGTGTGCACTGCAAGATTTTCAGCGGCCCCATCTGGCCACCCCTATGAAAAATATGAGGGCGCCACTACTGCCTTTATCATTTTGACTTTTAATATAAATATAAAGGCTTCGCTCTATATACACATCAGTGCAATGTGCCCTGACTAAAAGAAATAAATATGAAAGAAAGAGCTGCTGTGATAATAAACCAATGAGGTGAGAGGTCGATTATGTGCGTGCATGTGCATTTGTGAGGAGACACACAGAGGGGTAAGTGTGCGTCTGGGGGACAGGTGACATTGTGTGTGTGTGTGTCCTGGTGATGAAGGGTCAGCTGAGGGTCACAGTGATCCAGTTACGCTCACCTTTTCTCTCCATTGATCCCCGCGATTCCTCTGATACACTGCCGTTTCTATATTGACATCTAACCATACAGACGAATGCTGGAAGGCATACAGTCTTCCAGTGTCTGAGCTCTTTATTGAGCCGTGCGAGAGACGCTAATGACCAGGATGGCTCCCAGCGAGCCCGCGTGCCGTTCTCCTCCACCTGTTTTGACCCCTGTTCTCATCTTACATATGATCGCTCGCGGCCACGATGTCATCAAGGCCTCATGTCTGTCTTTCAGTCTTTTTGTCAATACTCACCTCTGTCTTTCTCCAATTTGTCTTTTCTTCTCACTTCCACTATAGTTTCCATCTCCCTGGCTGTCTCTCAGCCCCTCCTCCATTCCTTCCCTGTGTCTACCTCCCCCCTCTGCACACCTGCTCAGGGACCCAGCCCTGTGCCTCCCAGCCCAGGCAGGGTGGAGAACAGACGGCCCCTGTGTTTTCTGATAATCATCACATAGCTTGCATGCCTGCTCCTCTTCTCTCCCTGTCTCTGTCTCTCTGTTCTCTTTCTCCTCTGTGCCCCGCCTGCCAGCTTACCTCAGCCAAGCCTATAACCTCCCCAAAGCTCCCTCCCCCTCGCTGCATCTGCCCTGCCATACATCAGCCTTCTGACAGGCTCACTCAGCACCCACAATGCCTTGGTCTCATTCTTTTCACCTTTCGTCATCAGTTTCATCAATTGCAGCTGTCAATTGCAAAACAGACATCGAGTATGAGGGCTCTTTCCGGGAAGTGAGAACAAACAAGCAATGTGCACTTACAGGGATAGTTCGACATTATGGGAAACAGGCTTATTTGCTTTCTTGCAGACAGTTGCATAAGAACATTATTACCAGTCTTATATATGTCTCTTATATATCTATAAGGCTACAGCAGGTTAGTTTATCTTTGCATAAAGACTGGAAACATTAGGAAAAAGCTAGTCTGACTCTATCTCTGTCCAAAGGCAGATAAAAAAAAGAGTTAAAAATAAAAAAATAAACTGAGATATCAGTGTTAAAGGTCCAGTGTGTAGGATTTAGGGGGATTTATTGGCAGAAATGGAATATATTATAATAAGTATGTTTTCTTTAGTGTATGATAACCTGAAAATAAGAATTGTTGTTTTTTTGAATCCTTAGAATGAGCCATTTATATGTACAAAAGAGTCCTCGTCCAAAGAGTCCGCCATGTTGCACAGCCATGTTTCTACAGTAGCCCTGAATAGATAAACCAAATACTGGATATAGATAGGGAAGTTTGTGCTTTTGCATTTTCGTGTCAGCCACCGAAGAGGGCACACCTATCCGCCCTTCCAAGCACCTATGTGGAAAGCCTTAAGGCAGAGTGCGCAAAACTCCCTGCCCTTCCATGTGCCTACATGGAAAGCCTAAGTCAGAGAGAGCAGCAGCAAAGTGTTTTAACCAGGTTTAATCACCTGGTGCATGTGAATTGGCGATGATGAGACCTCTGTAGACAATTTGGCTCCTGGGAAAAACCTACTGAATGATGAATACTGAGGGAATCCTTCCCTGGAGTTAAAGCTTTGCACACATGAGAAGTTTCAGCTGGTTGCAATCCTCATCTCTAGATGCCACTAAATGCTACGCACTGCTCCTTTAAAAGTCAGATTTTATAGCCCTGGGTAGAGCTAGGCTAGCTGTTTCCCCCTGTTTCCAGTCATTATGCTAAGCTAAGCTAACCAGCTGCTGACTGCAGCCTTACATTTATTTATTTATTCTAATTCTATTTAAACAGAAAGTCCCATTGAGATTGAATCTCTTTTACAAGGGAGACTTGTCCAAGGTAGCAGCCAATTAAAACACATTTAAAATGCAACAAATACAACATTATAATCCAAAAATCTGCAATAAAACAACAATTATTCAAGCATAGTGACCTCTCGAGAAAAACAAGCACGTCTGTCACCACATTCTTTTAAGAGACTTAAGAGATTTAAGAGACAAGTATAAGAGTGATATTAATCTTGTCGTCTAACTCTGTGCATGCCAAAAAAAAGCATCTTTCTTTTCTTCCTTCTTTCTTTCTGCGCCTCACCTAAGCCTTTTCACCTATAAACCCTGACACCCTTTTCACTCTGCCCCTCCACCCCTCCCACCGTTCCCATGTCTCTGTGCAGGTGTTCCCATTGCCGGGGGTGAAAAGCAAAGAAGCAAAGAGGAGGCAGAGCTGCGCTTCATTCAGCTATTGAGCTAATGGTTCCTCATTCACCACCCACACTGCTTATTAGGCCTGCTCTAAATAACCGAAAAAAGAAACAGAGAAGCGGCAGTCGGTTCCCTCCCAAATGCTATTCACAGATCCCACACTGCGTATTACTCCGACGGCTACATGGGCGAGGATATCAGCTCTCGGTGTCATTATTTGATCAAGTGGTTCTCAGTCATGCAGTGGTCTGTGTAGTTAGTACTTGAGGGAATGAACACCCCTGTGGGCCCCTCTAAGCATCTATTGTGTCTGTGTAAAGAAACCCCTATGGAACAGGGGGCCCCATTGTAGAAGAAATTGTTCATTTATTAATTCATGCTATCAGGTTGCCGGGTTTCATGTTTTACAAAAAGCGCCAGCAATGGGCAGATTGGTTATCAACACCAGCTGTCCAGACTAGACTGGCGAGACTCTCCATCCCCTCCTACTCTGCCTACAGTTCCTGATGCACCATCGTATCTGTGCTCTTATCTGTTTATCTCTCCTCTCCTTTCCCAGCCTCCCCACCTCTCCGTCCTGCGTACTCCGTGGCATTAAAAGTCTGGATCAGGCAGATGGACAGAGCCTCGGATCAATCGGAGAGATCAATACCTCCAGACTGGCTGAGACGATCTGTGCAGACTGACAGACATCTGACGGCTCTGATCCGGTCCAGCCTGTGCTGGAGCTTCCTCTGGTCATGGATCGGCTTAGTTTAGCTTGGTTTGGTTTAAGTCCTGTCTGGTCTTGTTCAGGTTTGACATGTTAGTATTTCAGGTTGAAATGTTATACAGTTTGTGAACAAATGCAGTTTCCAATTCATCAATCAATATTTCAAAAAGACTTCTGAGCGCACGCAGAAACATAATTTCTTGTATATTATCATTAGAAATATTCGGCTTTTCTTCCTTGCGAGCAGGTTTTCCTTCATTTTTTGGACGAAACCCATTAATTTATTCTACATGTCTGTTCTAAACATAGACTCTGCAACAGAATGATAGATGGCTGCATGGATCAGATGCAACAACAATAGCACATGTTACATTTTCCCTCTCTTCATTCACAAGTCATTAAGTCAGAAGACAGCTCTGCTAAATGTCAGAAAGCTGCAGGGGGGAAACCACAGAGAGAACCTGGTTTCATTGTTATGCTCTTTGATTATACACAGGTCAAGTGGAAAGTCTATCTTCATCTTCTGAAAATAACCTTTTCCCTCGAAAAAATTGGCATGTACCGCGTTTTGTAATTGCGCTGCACCAAGAGAAGGGATCTCAGATGAATGAGGATACAGTCGCCACTTGACATCAGCTCTGATATTCTCATTTTCTCTCCCCCCCCTGCACACAAGGTTCAGACGAGGCTGAACACGAGAACACGCTGACAAAAAGCAGACTGAATGTTGGCTTGCGTCCCTCCCCACCTGCCTCACGCCCCCACCTATGCAGCGCTGCTCCGTTCTAGGTCAGTTTTTCTGATGATAGACAGTGACAGAGCCGAGCAGAGCTTCACGGTTCCTGCCTGTCTTCCGGCTGCAGCGTCTGGCGCGTGTTTGATGTAGTCCAGGCTCACCGCCGGCCCCGTCTCTGTCTGTTGGCCCATGACACCAAACTCAGACAGAGCTGAAATCTGGAGGGCAGGAAGGAAGGAAGCGCACTTCCAAGACAGTCAACTCAGAAAGAAAAACAACAGCCAGTCATCACTCAGTCAGAGCTGATACGTTGTGACATAGATCAAGGGTTTTGGCGGGTTGTTTTTGGTGGAAAGAAGAAAAGCAGAATATTGATAGAGTGGGAATAAATTTAGTGCCTTTGCCACTTCCAAAAATAGAAATGTTTCTCCCTATTTAAAGAAGTCACAGTTTTCTAAATCATTGCTTTTTAGCCATGGCAGCAGCTCGAGGGATGGCAGTCTCCGTCCAAAAATATGATTCAAACCGAAACATATAAATAACTATCAGATGGACTGACTTGAAATTTGCTCCAAATATTCAGACAGTGGCTCTGGTGATCCTTGACTTTTCCTGTAGCAGCAGCCGGTCAAACCTTTTACTTATCCTGTTAAATATTTCACCAACTACAACATGGATTGGTACAAAGTTTTATACAACCAGTCATGGTGCCCAGAGGATGAACTCCAACGACTTTGGTGATCCCTTGACTTTTCCATAGCTCAAACATGAGGTTAATGTTTGTCTATCAGATGGATTAATTTGATTTTGGTGCAGACGTTCATGTTTCTTCAGGATAACTTGCTGTATCTTTGATGATCCTGGTACTTTTCGTCTAGCCAGATTATCAGGTTAAATTATTTGCCAAGTACTTTGGTTTAAACTAAACATCTCCAAAACGAGTTATATTCCCATCAGCCTCAGCTGTAATTTGTGTAAAATGTTAGCATGCTAACATGCTAAACTAACCTAGTGACCATGGCAAATATTGTACCTTCTTAGCATGACCATATTAGCATATTAGCATTGTCAGATTAAGCATTTCAAAGCCCAGTTCAGACCAAACATTCGAGAGGATACAAGCTGAAAGCTGAAGTCGGTTCGCACCAATGCAACTACATGAGATGGTGTATCATCTCTATGCAACAACTCTCTGTACTTCCGTTCTGATTTGCAGCTTTTCAGGCTTATTTTGTGGCTGAATATAATTTGTAGCTTCTTAAAATATGAATGAGAATAGTGATTGTGAGATACTGGCTACAGCTGCATTTGTAGTAGTGATGAAATGGTGAAAAACAGAAACACACGTGAGTACGGAAACAGAGGGCTCGGCAGAGATGGAGCACCTGCCGCAGCAAGCAGACATGTCACCTGCGGTAATTTTGACTTGACCAGCGGACTTAATTACAAGCCGATCGACTGTAGAAACAGAGCCGCTGATGATTTGACCAGTTGATATTGTCAGCCGACTTGAGTCGAGCTGAAACAGTCAGTTCACACCGCAGCAACTTCTCTATGCAATGTTCTAAAACGGTGTCGTCTCGTTGCGACTCTTTGGTCTGAACTGGGCTTAAGAATGCTGAATGCTCCAAGTGTTATATTGTTGGGAGTTTGTTAATGCTGAAGTAACTCAGAACAAGTTTTATATCAAACATATTGCTCATACTTTTATTACAGTAATGTCTAAATAACCTCAGCGATTCAAGAACTGTTTTGCACCATGCAGGCTACCTGCAGAAAAGTTACCTTTGACAGCCTCAATGCTTAGATTTAATCAGTTTATATGATAAATATCATTACTGCCATTTTGCCACTGAATTATCCCAGTTTTTAATGAGTGTTAAATTGCCACCATCGGGGCATTATGAAAAAGTAATATTACAAGAAAACGAATTAGCCATCTCACAGAGTAATAATATTATTTTGAAGTGATTTGAAGAGATTAGTATAAAATTATGTTTTAATACTTGCCAGGGGCTTGAAAATCTAAATATATACTTGTGGAAGCTGTTTCTCCTTGGGTTTTTTTAACGCTTGACTAAGCTAACCGGCCACTGGCTGTAGCTTTGCATCCACCGCACAGATGTCAGAGAGAGGTATCAGTCTTCTCATTCGGTCAGGAGCAAAATGGGAATAAATTTGAACATCACCATATCGGTGTGAATGTGACGTTTTACATCTTGCTAAGTCTATATAGCTGTGTTGGAAAGTCATGAGGTACATTAAGCTATAGCTAATTTTTAGGTACTTTACTTAGTTTTTCAGTATTAAGTATTATTATAGTATTAACATTATATGCTAATTTATACTCCTACAAGGAAAATACTGTAGTTTTTATTCCACTATTTTTTTTATACATGTTTAAGATTCATTGTCATTGGTATATTAAATAGCAAAAATTAGCTTTACTTTGACTAGCTACAACATAAAATCCTACATACATGGTGACGTATTAATAATTCAGTAACATAACACTGACAAAGGTCATTCTGCGTCAAAAGTTAAAGCCCCCCTCCAGCCAGTTTTACTTCCTGCTTAATAATTAACGTTCTTTCTTAAACAGAGGATTGGTGTGTGGCTAATAGTCATAAATAACATTAATCCGTTTTCATAGCAATGATTGCAGCCACAGTAGTTTGGGAAACAGCAATATGGCACTTACTGCGGTGAATTCACGGTTTTTCCAGGGCACAAATGAGACAACAATCATCATCATCAATGTTATTCTAATGGGACTTTTTGACTGAAAGTTGTGCACTTCCGAGCATCTGCTGGGGGCTGTGGTGCTGTGTTGAACTTTCAACACAACCCTAAACTGTATTTCAATTTAATTCAATTTTATTTATAAAGCCCAATTTCAGAGAGCTTTACCTCTGTCCTTGGACCATCACAGTAGACAAGGAAATCCCCTTAACCCTTAACTGTCACAGAACTTACTTACTTACTTAGAATGGCACTTGTAAAAAACTTCTTATACCACTGAGTCACAGTATAATGTGTCACAGGTGTAGTAATTACGCTGCACTGAGCTGTCGACAGGACACAAGAGTTATACACACAAAATGTCTCAATCTTTAAATAGAACAACCAAATTTCCAAGGAAATGGTAAAACCTCAAATGCAACATGATACAGTGGAGTACTGTAGACGAACTTAGTGGAAACTCTTTCAACTGCACATGTACCCACATTTCCTGACTATGACCTCTGTCATTTAAAACGTAGTCCCAACACGAGATTAATGTTGGCGATATTTTCTGCAGAGGATAAATTTACCCCAGAATAATGTGTTATTGTTAAAGGGCCTTGGCAAAAGACAAACAGCACACTGAGAGATCCATATAAATACACTGTCAGCATGCACGCTTGTATTCTTAGAGCATTTAAATTTCTCCCTAGGCAAATCTAAAACTGTCATGCGAATAGGGTTTGGCTGAAGGTCATGATGTGAGTCACAAAGCCGAACGAGCTCGTGTTTCCTGCCAGGGGAGTCGGAGAGTGTTTCATGCTTCCTTGCTGGGACAGGAAGTGGAGGGGTAAACAGAGGGAATCCCACATGCTGACGAGGAAACTCCACAGTGCCGTCCTACACTCACACCGCAGGGACTCTCTTTCTCCCCCACACACACGCACACACTGACACATACATGCATGGATGCATTGCTGCCCACTTAAGTCCACATGCACGGGGTCCCCTTATGTCCTCAGTTTGAGACAAAGGATTTCTATGCAGCGTCTGGCAGAGATAAGAATTTAAATCGCATTTGTTCTTTAAAGATTTTTGCTTTGTTCCATTCAGTAACTTCTGCGGATATCCACTTTGGGAGCTTTGTTTTAGAATGCACAGCATGAAGCATGGTAATTCATGTGTGTGCTCGTAGTGATGGCTTATGTCTCTCTGACAATACTGGGCACAGGGAAAAAAAGGAGCTGCGGGGGGGTGAAAAAAGAGCAACTCTGATATGCTTTGAACATGATCACCATCGTGATGCAATAACGTGCAACGTGCCCTTTCTAAATTTTCAGAGGAATTAGCCTAGTTTGTGAAATGTCATAGCCATTGCTCACCTTGGCGTAGCGCTTTCTCCCCTGTTAGCATGTGACCTTATTTCTCTTATCTGTGGCAGCCATGCAGGACCTCCGCTCATCTGTTTATGTGTCAGTCATTTGTGGTGCACAAAAATATGTAAGGTGGAATCTGGGTCTGAGGCTTCGCAGTGCTGACATGCATGTGTGTGTGTGTGTGTGTGTGTGTGTGTTTAGGCACCAGGTGGGACGTGCGGTTGCCGTTTTGTTTTGACAACAGTGTAATACCGCGATCCGCCTAATGGGAAAGTGATCCGGAGCCTCTTGAATATTTGATGTTAATGTAATAGGAAAGTCATAAAAGCTTTTCAGATCTCAATTTATCCAGTCAAAGTCATTGATTTAACCTGCAAATTTATAGACGGCCCCTTCCTGTTCTCACCACAGCAAATGTTATGCCCGTAAATCGCAGGTCCAAATCACAATGAGGATTTTTTTTCCCTTCCACAATTTATATTCCAAGGGGCTTAACTATCTCATTTGAATTATTTACTTGTGGGTTTGATGGAGAGACTGGGGAGCAACTATTGATCTGAGAGATTTAGAGCCTGTTGGCTAAGCTAAATGGCAGCATGAGATGGTTAGTGGAAGCGTTGGGGGGTCTGGTTATCTCGTCTTCATAAATACATGCAAAGCGGAGTTATATAAAGAGGTAGAACAGGGGCTAAATCCATCTGTTTTCCTTTGAAGTCATTTCTCAAAATATACTTTCACCAAAGGCCAAGAAAACTGGACTAATTCAACCAAACATTTCACGCTGACAAATGTTCATAAAAGACGCCTCTTGAGCATTGACAAAGCTGTCACAACACATTTGGGGTTGTATTTTTTCTGCACCTTCATCAGAGGCGCGCTCCTCCTTTAGAGCATTAGGTGTTGTGGAGGAGAAGATCTCGGGCAGCAGATGTGAAGGAAGGTCGCCACTAAAGGCCTAAGGCCACCGACCCTAATACTGGCTCAGACTGCCACATTTCTGTGATGATGATGATGATGATCCAAGGAATCGTGCATGTGGGTCAATGAGTGCCTGCCAGGGCTGCGCAGAGGGTGGGGAGGGGGCCAGGACGGAGCGCAGGGATCAATACATAATATCTTACAAATTGAATTCGACCTGGATCGACCCAGAGGGCGTGTGTGACCGGCTGAGAACTGTGGGCGAGTGCACAGTAAATCCTACTGATCAGTACGGAGGGTACAGAGGAGGGGGTGGAAGGAGGGTGGGACGTCCTCTCACAAGGGTGTCTGCTCAGGGGAGGGAGGCGTGAAGAGTTGGGTTTAGAGGGCTGATGGAGAGGAGGGAATGTGGAGCAGGAAGGGTGATGGAGTGAGGGGAAGAGATGGAGCTAGTATCGGTTTATCACCTCCAGTCGGGGTCACTCACTTCTGCCTGTCATTATCTTCAAGAGGCTTCACCCCCAATCTGTCTCTATAATGGTGGGCTTGTTTGGACACAGTCAATTTTATAGTCTCATCTGGACTCTTCAAATGTCTATTTGCGTCTGTGTGAGTCCAGGCATGCGCGTTCAGATACAACAGAGCAATAATCTTGTATTTCAGACGAGCTTAAAGATTTGCATTTTGGCAAATAAGTCCATTCACTGTCTGGTGGTACGTCAGATGAGAAGATACCACTTTCATGTATGTCTGTTAAACACAAGGGCCCTGACGTGCCAAGCCAAGGGTCAGCTGTCGGTCAATGTCGGTGAGCGTCTGCCCCCCTAGTTTTGCATATATGCTAGTTGGACGTTGGCTGTAGTCTTTGCAGTGTATTCATGCGCAACTTTTTGGAGGAGACACGGGCGACATGAGGCACCACACCAGTTGTTTTTTACGGCCTCTAGTTCTTTGGTGTCGTTTTTGTGTGTCTAGGCCTCATAGCCAGCATTAGGTTAGCTTAGCTTAGCATTAAGAACAGGGCAAACAAAGGGGACAAATTCCACAACAGCACCTCTGAAGCTCGTCATACTATATCATGCAAAAATGACAACTACTCTTTTTCTGTTGTACTAGACTCAAGGAAGCGAGTGGATTGGTCTCCACCACGAAATAGTCCAGTACACAACCTGTAAAGCACAAATTTCTTGTCCTTACATATGTTTTGCATATGAATTTAACAAAAAGGTAAGTTTATTGGTGAGCTTCAGAGGTGCCAGACAGAGCCAGGCTAGCTGTTTCCCCCTGTCTCCTGTCTTTGTGCTAAGCTAAGCTAAAGAGCTGCAGGCTCCAGTCACATATCACCAGCACAATGAAAATTGTATCAGTCTTTTCTAACTAACTTTCTCTCCACCAAAAAGCCCATTAGCACAATTCCCAAAATGTCGAACTATTGTTTTAAATGTAAACAGTGCAATGCGTGTAACACATTGTGATTATGATTGTTACCCTGTACCATACAGGTGCTGAACACAGAATGATTGCATCAAAGTACACTGTTGTTTGTTAAGATATGCTCCCTTTTATTATTTATATTTTTGCTTGTATACTGTGTATTTGTACTTTTTTTGGTGTATTGTGTCATGTGTTTGTACATACCTTCTATCAATCTATCTGTTTACCTATCTATCTAGAGTATGATATGAACTCTTCTACACATTTGTGCTCCACGAACATCAACTAATAAAGCACAAGAACTATTCTAATGAAAGGGTCTTTTCTCCTCTGCAATGATGTGCAATTTACCCTAAAAGACAGCCTTTTGGAGCACGAACACCTATTTTTTTCTGAGACACTCTCTAAAGTGATTTTCACAGGCGCAAAAACAACCTGGGTTTTACGCCATTATTCAGCAAATTATCATTTTTTTTCTCAAAACAAAAACAAGCTCGGGGCACACTGTTCCCTTGCTTTCATTTTCGTAAATGGCAGTTGGTTTTCAGAGAAACCAAAGGGAAAGTCAGAGCCATAAAAGGTAATTCACCTACACGGCGTCTGCAGCGTCACACACACATTGTCTGACTGCTCGCGAGCAAAGGCCGGGGTCAAAGTGAAAAACAATCTGTGCAGCGGAAAAGCTCTCGGTCAATTCCAACCCAGAAGGCCCTTTTGGTATCGCCTCGGCTCCGGTGACACGGGGGCTGATGTGTGGGTGTCGTTTACATGGGAGGCTCTGCATACGGCCGGCCTGCTGAGGCTGAGGGCACATTTATTTGAATCTGTCTAATTGACATGTTGGGATCGATGGGGGAACAGAAAGCCTCTCTACAGAGTCCGCCAATACAGAGCCGGTCCCCTGGGCCCCCACACGCTGGGGCCCGCCACCCTATCAGTCACAACCATAGCACTGAACTAAAAGACACCTCACCCCCTCCTCACCTCACTTAAACACACACAGATGGACACACACACACACACACACACACACAGACTGGGAAACACACACTAAACAAGCACAGCAGACACACATATACACACAGACAATCAAACACACAAAATCCCTATTGATCATCGCCCCCCTGATGTACCAGAGGCCCCTCGCTGTTTTGGGGGAGGAGGGGAGGGAGGGCAGCCTAGCAGGAGGGTCCCGGATGATCCACTGATCCCACCATGGACAATTGGATCACACTCAGTGGTATCTACTGGAGGGCTGGTGATGTGTCACTCACTGCTCCTTTGTTATGAGACAACCCTGACACATAAACTACATCAATAATGCAGAACAAAAAATGGCAATGACTATATTTTACAGTATTTATTTTAAAAACTCATGCCTGTGCACGCCCAGCTGTAACTCATGATTATATTTAGTCAACTCAAGGCTTCTGGCTTAGCTTAGGGCGAGATCGTGATCATGGTTTGCATAGCACTGTTAGGCTTAAATTGCAAATACTCTTTTTTTAGAGGTTGAAAAAAATGGAAATAATGGCTAAGTATTGAAAAAGAGCAATGACTAACATTTTTGTAACCATTTATTATTTAAATAAAAGATATTTGTTTGCCCAGCCAACAATCTTCTCCATATGACCTCAGTATAAATCATATTTCCCAGACGGGACAAAAAAAGGATACTGCCATTGAATGCAATCTAGACAGCTATTATATTTCCTCCAAAACATATTTTGTCAAAGGAAATGAGCAGCACATAATCCTATTTTGTAGGAGATATGGCTGCTGATACACTGAATTAAATCACTGAATAGTGATAACATGACTTGTCCTTGAATTTGTTGATGCACTTAGCTGCTCAGTGGGCTTCTAAGCTCTTAGTATAAATATTAACTCTGCTCCTCTAAGATGTTGATAAAGGTATATTTTTCTCATTATATTAACAGATCTAACTAAGAAATAAAAAACACCTTATATAATTTGTATGTAGTTGGTAAACAAGAACTTTTAAAGCTGTTAGTGTCCTCAGTGAAAAACACAACCCTGGCTCTTGCTTGTATTTGGTTTACTGACCCTAACATTTATATATATATTTTTTAACAAACCTACATACTAGTGATGTCATGGGTTAACTTTTAATGGGGATTTAAACTTTATATTACTTATGCAGTAGCCTAGACATGCCTCCCTAGACATGTGACTATGTTGTGGCGACGCAGACTTCCTGTCTATTCTTGTAAGCTGAAACCATTTCCCTCAGTGGAAATGAATCTTTTATTTTAATTTCACTGATAAGAAACAATAAATTGTGAAGACAATAAAGCCTCCACAAAAATAGCATTTTAAGTCTTGTGTGTGATTTATCCTGGCTTTATATGAGTAGAGGAAAAGTCTGCTAGCCGCTCGGCTAATTTATACAATGTAAAATGCCATAGGCTTGTGCTAAAAACATTAGCATGTTGGGGAAAATGTGTCCAGATAAAGACAAGTGTTTGTCTGTGAATCTTGCGAGTTACAGTGAAGCTGATTTGTGTACTTGGGTTTGAAATTGTCACTATTAAGCCATGTTTAATGTGTGTTTACTGTGTGTTTTGGGTGTGTGTTGAATCAACTAAACAGTACTTCACAGAAACCTCCGCCGCCAACTAGTGTTTGGAGGTGTAACTGCAGAGTGACAGAAACACACCACCACACAACTAGCCTATAAATGCCCACAATGGCAAAGGCTACATGTGTAAGCTACTAAATCCCAACTTAACGGCGTTGCTGTGGAAACACTGTACCCACCCTTCTGTCTCCCACCAGATCACCTCGAGGAGTAGGCTAAAAAAAACCATTTGGCATTGTAAACTATGTTATCAACGTTATCTCGGTTAGTGATAACGTTGTTTCTGTAGCAATGCTATTCCACCATCGTGACGACATAACCAGCATGACGGCATGACATTTAAATCCCTAAACATTAAAGTTTCACCACCTGTGAATGGATTGCGCTTTGAAATGCAGCGGTAAAGCTCACTGACTCAATGGAGTCTCCGTTAACTCTGTGAGCTTAAGTGCTGCATTAGAGCACTGGGCTAAAAGGAAAGGCCTCTTGTAGTTTAAGTCATTTCTTGGGGGTTTCTTTTCCTTAAAACTGTGTGTCAGGCTATCAAAAGCAAAACTAATCAAGACTGACATACCTAACGTACACATACATACACAACATAAATGTTCTGATCTTACATAGTTGTGTCTTTTGACTAAAACTGACCTAACAGATTGAGTACAATGCTTCCAACAAAAGCACGACTTGGCAACGCAACTGCTGACACCTCAGAATCCCACTTACTGCCACAGACACAGATGTTTGAACGTATGGCCCTTCTGAGAGATTTACGATCATAAATCATAACTACTGACAGACATGGAATAACAATCCAGCGTCTCCATCAGTGTGTGTGTGTGTGTGTGTGTGTGTGTGTGTGTTTTTGTGGGGTGTGTGCAGGAGGCTAATGAGTGGAAGACCATTTCTGAGGAGCTTAAAACCCACGAGGCTGCAGCAGCACCTGTCCCTCGCCTTTCACAGCGTCGTAGAGAGAGAGGGATGCTGAGGGAGGGGGGGGGGGGGGGTCTGTCTGGATGATTATAGGGCCAAAAAAAAATCTGTTTGTCCGTAGGTGTGTGTGTAAGTGGAGCCGAGACTCCCATCACACAAGCCACACAGGGTCAGTGTGGGTGTTGGTGGGCTCAGGGTTTACCCCCAACCCTCCCCTATCTGCATGCATAGGCCTACACACCTCCTCTTAAGCCCCCTATCCTCTTGCACGTGCCTCATTCAACACACACAGACGCACACACTTATATCCCCTCCCCTACCCCCATTTAAAAGAGGTTGTTGTCTATGGATTTAGCCTTGAGGGCCAAACCAAACCTGACCCTCTTTTCTTAAAAACCTCAACTCTAATATACAGCAGCATTGAGCAGCAACAGCTAATTACAAAGGATAAGGCCGCGGCTAATGAGTGGGGGACCGCTGTGGAGACGGAGCGGGATAAATCTGTATGGATGCAGAGTTTTTTAATTAGGCGGCGAGGGGGTGAAAGGCGAGGGAAAGATGAGCCAGGCCACGAGGGAGTCATTTTCTTGGCCCAGGACACTTTACTCTCTGACTGACTACAAATCACCTGCTTGGGTCGTGGGTGAAAATTCGCTGCTTTGTTGACTCTCTTTATTGAATTCTATGATGCTTTTAAATTTGCAGCAACGACTGTTCGCCCTAAATGGGTCAACGGAGTGACTAATAGAAGCAAAACATATTTAGCCAAGGGAAGAAAAGCTACTTTCTAGGTAACACATGCTATAAATAATTTGGATAAAGCTTTCCTGCAGAGATAGTTAGAGGAATAAGTTAAACTGCTTCAGCCCTGAAGGCATCAAGGGCTATGACATACCCTATTTGAGCCATGACCTAAAAATTTGACAGCATGAGATGCACGCTTCTGGCATTTTTTCTTCTCCATCCCTAACGCATGCATGCATGTCTGCCTGCAGTCCTCCATTCCCCAGTTTGCACCATCTTCAACACCCTCCCAGCTGGTGGTGATAATTGCTTTGTTCCGTCGTATTTCGTCCTCCGAAGCCACGCGACATAGTTTCACAAAATGATCTGATTGCTCCCCACATTCTCTCTCATCATTTTCGGTAAAGTCCTGCTGGCATCACACTGGTGTGGTTTCTCAGCCAGAACTGAGAAGCACAGATTTACTAAACCAGTGGTTGTGTAAACAATAAAACTGCGCTTGTTTCACACGCCACTAAGCTGTAAAAGCGACACTGCTAGAGTTTAAAAATGTGTTGCGAACATATTGCTAATTTGGCATTAACACAGAGGCGATTTGCATATTCATCAGTCACACTTTTGATAATACGCTTGTATTACTGTTAATGCTGTCACTGCTGCTTTTAAATCATTGTCCTTGATAGTGGTGAACATATGGGGATTTTCCAGTGCAATGATTTTCTTGAAAAGGACCAAAAACACTTAACGGGTCTCTCTTCATTTTTCTGTAAGTGCTCGAAACTTCCCTGTATCTTTGTTTGCTCTGCGTGTGCTCTGCAGCTGCTGCCTTTTAGTCGTAGCGTACTAGAAATGACGTCAAGACAGTGAGAAAGGCGAGTCTCTCCCTCTCCCCGCACTGCTTCGGGTTTCAGTTTGTTACCATGGCAGCAGCTGCCACTTCCTGCCAGAGTGGGTCTTCCTGTGTTCATTCATTTTTGTGTGCACGCTCCAGAGGAGTTACGAAGGGCCGTGTTTACATTACCATATATGGGGTTTTATGAACAATGGGCACAGGGCTTCCCCCGTAGACAGATAAACACCATTAATGGTATCCACACACAGTCGGTACGCACACACACACAAACACACACACACCTCTGTGCCATGCTCCTTATCAGCCATTCGTAACTTCACCCATTTGCACACAATTATCTCCACTTACAGTTAAATGGAATGTAAATGTGTGTGCTACTTGACATGGGATTTCAAGGGACTGTGGAACAAAGGAGAAAGCATAAAGCAGGTTAGGCTGGAGTCTGTTATTTTGATCTTAATGTTAATTATGCTGGGGTTTTTATGCACCGCACGGTACAGCATGAGAGCAACCTATTTTTCTGTTGCTAACAAGATCCACAAACAACCAATATCACAGCCATTTTTTTTTAATCTTTTCCGTCTCTCTTGCAGTTCAGTTCGCCTCCTTTTGTTTTTGCAGCAGGTTTTGAAATTCACCTTTTCTGAGTGGAAACTATGTCAAACCCACGCATGCAGCCGGTGTTTCCTCGTTGCGTGCTTGAGAAGAAAGAGGGGGAAAGACTGAGAGAGAGCCCTAAGACTCACAAGAGAGCAAGAGAGATGGCTGCGTTGTTTCGTGTTTAGGGAGCTGCATGTTTGGCTCCCTCAAAAGGATCTCTGTCCTCTTCTAAACAGTGACTACTGTCCCACATACTTTGGGCTGATTAGCAGGATCCCTGCCCTGCCTGGCGTCTCCGAGGGAGGGGCAGACAAGATCACGCACGGCTCGGCTCAGCTCCCCGGCTGGAGAAAGGCCAGCTCGTTTGCATTCAGCGCGCAAGGCTTGCGTGCACTCTGTCTGTATCCATGACCTCAGCTGTTTCAGCACATTGTACAGCCATTCCATAACTCACACAGCCACATTCACTTATGTGGAGGGGGGTAACGGTGGATGGATGGATGGAGGGGTAGCTGAGTATCTGGGGCGAGAGGGATGGAGGAGAAACGCAGGGATGGCAGGGAGGAATGATATCTCCTGCTCCCTCCTGCCCTGCACGCTCTGGCTGCCGTGAATACCTGTTGGAGGGCATCCAAACCGCTGGCCTGCCCTTTTCATTGAGTGCTTAGGACGAGGAATCACATCGTTTGTACAAGGAGCATGGTCAGCACGGAGCGGCAACACTACACCTCTCACAATTAACTCCGACACAGGCCTAATTAGGAAACAAGGCTGAGTATCTACTGTAGGTAAGGCTCTGGAGACTCCAAACTGTGCCACGTTATAGATGAGACCAGGTTTGTACTTTGTTAACGCTGGACTGTCCAGGTCGGTTCGCCATTAACAGCCCTGAGCTGCTGCGTGCTGCCGTACCAGGCTGTACTGTGTAATTATATATCGGACAAGATGGATGTTTTTATTGTCAGGGCTCTTTTGTGCAGCGACCTACAGAGGCTGTCAAGGGGAGATTAACGGAAAATAATATAGCTCACTTCTTACTACATTCCCTTTACACCATTCAGGCTACAATCTTTTTCATGCAAAGCTCCAAGGCTGTAAAACACACCACACACCAGCTTGCAAAAAAAAAAAGTGAATTCGTAACATGGCAGCTCTGTATATCAAGGGAGCGTGTTTGTACGTGAGATGAGGAGAGAGATGCAGAAATAGCAAGTGAGAGAACCAGGATGAGGTGAGGGAGGCTCAGCCAATTTCACCCCCACAGCTGCTAAAGGTCACTGGAGCAACTGCTGAAAGGTACCTGATCTTCCTCTCAGAGAAAAGAGAGAGAGGGAGAGGTGGAGGACACCAACAAAAAGAGCATTTGACATTATGACAGTTGCCAGAAACCTCCCAAGTGCTAAATCTGTGAGTAACAGCAACACTCAAAGTGCAGAGGCCCAGAGCACAAGGACAGCGGAAAGTTTGACAGCACTCCTACAGCAAGTGATCCACATTTATAATGAGCTGCAAGAAGACAAATGTTACTGTTGCTTTCTCCTATCCTACAGTACGTGTTTAAATATCTGCAGCTCAAAATACATTTCTATTTGTTTGAGCAAACGGAAAATCTACTGCACTTGTACAGCATTTTTCTAGTCTTCCAACCACTCAAAGCGCTTTTACACTACATGTCACAGTCACACACCTGTGGTCAGGGCTATCATATAGCCTTTAGTGCCACCTGTTACTCAGTAACCATTCACACACTCTCACACCCCAATGGAACAGCCATTTGGAGCAATTTGGGGTTCAGTAGCTTAACCAAGAATACTTCAACATGGACTGGAGGAGCCGGGGATCAAACCGATTAGTGGACGACAAGCATCAAGTGTGAGCCACAGCCGCCAGTTGAGTCACAAAGTTGCAAGGTCAAGAATGAACCTTGAGCTCAAACTTGATGATGTTTGAAATATTAATAAAGAGAGTAAAATTTGTCACCTTGCAACAAAACAATGAGTTAGCATATTTTTCCATCGATGCAAACGCCCTTTTGGGCATTGTTATATTAGGTACAATTATTTTGCACCGTTCTCGAGTACGACTGCCTCAGTCTCCGCCTCCCTGCCGCTAAGCTTTCACGTTAGAAATTTTTTTTACTTAGATGCATTTACAAGATCTACTCGCAAACTTCCACTCTGTTAAATAGCAGTCTGCTTGCATGTTTTGGTACAATTGCTTACAAACTGTACCAAATACACATTACCATACTTAAAACACCACCTTTTCAACTGACAATTATCGGCCAGCCATGTCCAGGCACTGGGGGTATAGTGCTATTTGTTCAAATACCTAAGCACACCTATGACGTTGTGGCTCCTTTCAAAGTTGGGCTGCAGCTACTGATTATTTTAGTAATCAATTATTCTATTGATGATTTCATCATTTATAAAGTAATCAGATAAGATACACTTTTCCTTATTAAAAACACAAATAAATATACAAAGCAGAAAATAACACAGCTCTATTAAATGAACAACTAACTGGCTTCCTTTAAAGAAGAACCAACATTTACTTGTTTGAAGTGCAACAATAATTAGGCTCCAACTGCACCTTACACCACCTGATATTTGGATTGTATGCACCGCGGTGAGGGGACTACTGTGTGTGTGTGTGTGTGTGTGTGTGTGTTTGTGATTATCATAACAGTAACATGAGTGAAGTTCAGGCTTTCACAAATTGATGCCAGCATTTTATTTACTGTGGTCATGTCTCCATGTTGGTTAGAGGTTTGGCTCAAGGAAATAAACACAGACAATAAAAAGCTGCAGTCAGTTTGTGAAAGTAAACGCAGCCTCACCGCAGTGTGGGCCCTGTGTGCAGATGAAAGGTGTCCGGCTGGATTCACTCCTGCTGCCCGGAGCTCCGCGCTCATCCGCCGGTGGGGGTCCCCGGGTTGCCCGGCATCTGGCGGGCGTCTGCGGGTGGATGAGCGAGGAGCTCCGGGAACTGGCAGCCTGGAGGGAAGCTAACATTAATGCTAATGTCAGTGTTACCTCGTGTGGTCTGCTCCGTGACTGCGCCATCAGATTAGTTCTTCTACTCTGAGCTTGAATGCTTGTTTTGGGGTGTCTTCATTACCGCACCTGTCCTCACAGGTGAGGCATTGTGTCACAGTAATAATAGTCCAGGCGGAACACAGTTTGCTGCATATAATTATAAGCTTTTATGCAAATAATTTGCATTGTTGATTGAAAATATGTGTTGCTGTCTTTTCATCTGTACTTGTTAACAGTTGAAATAATTTGAAAATAATTTAATTTATTGCGCTGCTTAAATGCTACTGGCAACTTTTAATGCACATTATTCTTGCAGGTTAGGGACTGTACTTAACTTGTCAGGGAGGGGTGGTTAGTGTATGACTTAGTATTTTATTATTATTATTATTATTTGCTTCTGTTTTGTTTGTTTTTTTATTTTGACCTATCCTGGAGCTACAAATATTTTTCCTCGAGCCTCCTTGCATGACTGGTGGAAGATACATGACCCTTCCTCCCACCATAAATAAACAAAAACAAAAACTAAATAGCTAATTTCTTAATTTTTCTGCCTGTAACTTTCAGAAAACCATTCTTGTTAGTGACACCTCTGGCTGAGGACGTAAAGTGAATGGCAGTCAGCGTCCTGTTGCTTGTGCTCACAATCCAAAGCTGTAATCGAGCACCAGGGGTCTCGTTTATAAACACTGCATGTATAGAAAATGAGGCCTGACACTTTCGCCACTTCCCACGCAACAATTGTGATCTATAGAAACAGACTTGGGAGAAACTTTGACCCATGCTTGTTAACATTTTGGAGATAGAAAATTGGCGAAGCAGATGGCGAGGTGGAAGCCTGAAGGTCGAAATTGTTGAATACTTTTTGGCGCATGCCATTTTTGGCTTTTGTCCATATGTATTTTTTCAGGATCCTACGCATTGTTTTATGAGACCACAGAGCAGCCCGAAGCAGCGACAACAACCCATTCAACATTTGTATGTTTGGCCCATGTGGGTAGTAAATGGGTTGACAAATGGGCCCTATATTGGATAGTCCTCATGTTCCATATTGGCCCCATGCCAGCTGCCCACATGGGTGGGTTTGCCCACATGGGACATGCTGAGGCTACCTGGGTACAAAGTGAGTATTGGTCCGAAATGGGCATCTTATCTGGGGTAAACCAACCCATGTGGACATTTGCCATGGGGCCAATATGGAACTTGTGGACAGTCCCATAGGGCCTATTGTTCAGCCCATTTACCACCCACATGAGCCACACATAAAAATATTGACCGTGAGTAATCTGCATCATGTTGGTAGATTACTGATAATTACTTAACCAGCTGACGTTGTCAAAATGTATGTTTTCACTATGATAAATGGCGTCAACATGCCCCTTAAACCCACTTGTGGGCTTTGGGTTTCTAAAAATATACAAAATACAACCAGTAAAAGTTGAATGTCCCTCTCCTAAGCCAAAGCTAAAAAAAAAAACCTTTCCAGTGGTTAAAAAATTATTTGAAGTGCCTCCCCCATTTTGCACCACCCTCACCCCTCTCGCACATAACCAACAGTCCCTTACTGAATACATTAGATGAATCACTCAACACACCTTACATGTCAACATGACAACGTTGACCAGTCACTTGGTTTTATTGGCTCTCTTTCATGACATACGCTTTAGTGAATGGATCTGTAATTGCTTAAAGAAATTAATTTCCTGTGCGCTCCACTACACTATATATGTACACTAACTCTGCTGGCTACACTGGACGTTGGGGTCAAGTGCACTCAGGCTCCTGTCGTTGATGTTAAAGCCTACTTACTTATTCAGGCCCCTTGTCTCATTATCAGTGCATCATGGTTGTCTGTGATTGGTGACATGGAACTCCACTCGCTGCATGTAATACTTTGACATTTACAATTCCCTCTCAGAGGTATTTGTCTAAGTCTTAAAATAAATTACTGTACATTTGATGAGAGAACGCTCTCTGAGCTCCAGAAGCTGTTTTTGTTGCTAAGCAGCTTGATCCATTTATATTACAGTACAGTGGGTTTGTACTAATGCTGCGAGTGCGCGGCTTCCACAGAGATGATTTCCTCTTCTTCTTCGTCACCCAGCTCAGTGGTCTTTGATTAGTGAGTGCCATATGTCTGGGTGGGTGTACACATCCTGTTTACCCAGTGTCCAGGGTTTATTTTAACCATGACCTCTGTGCCATTTCCCCCGGGGTCACGGGGTCAAGCTCCGAGGTCGGCTACACACTGATGGGGATAGACAGCTGAGCACCTTTGAGTGTAATGTGTGCATGTGTGTGTTCACTTGTCTTGCAGTGGCCCACTGATGGCTTGTTTAGGGTTTCACAGAGGAACTGTGCGTATGTGCGTGTGTGTGCGTGTGTGTGTGTGTGTGTAGCCGGAAAAAGATATCAAAGGTTCTCTTCACAGCCTCACAGCTGCATAAATATCCATCAGGTAATGTTTCAAACAGAAAGCCAT
This sequence comes from Epinephelus cyanopodus, assembly GCA_026686955.1. Taxonomy (NCBI): domain Eukaryota; kingdom Metazoa; phylum Chordata; class Actinopteri; order Perciformes; family Serranidae; genus Epinephelus; species Epinephelus cyanopodus. Next base: position 11,642,502 of record CM048920.1, read on the forward strand.
TCTTCTCTTTCAACTGTGCAGGGAATAAACAAAAATAGACAAAAGACAACAAGGTCCCTGCTGACCGTGCAAACAGCCCTGGGTCTCGCAGAGGAGCAGGCTGTGAGGCTGTGAGCTCTGATGTTTATGCCCTGACCTGAAGAAAATGCATCTTCAGTGTGTTCGCTTCATTACTCTCTTGTGCAGATGGGGCTTTCATCAGAGCACAGAGGTTGTTTGTTGTCCTTATGTAAAATGATAAAAGCATGTACTTAAAGAGAAGGCCAAAAATGCATGAATACAAAATGTAGGAAAGGAGGAAAGGAAGGGGTTTGGAGAACTAGAACTGAAAATTACAGCAATTTTTAACCTTAAAATGTATGTATAAGGCAAAAATAAATTTCTTAAAGGAACAGTCTAACATTTTTGGAAATATGAGGCTACTGCAAGCAGCTGGTTAAATTAATTATTTTGTTTTTGTATGAGTCAAACAAATGAGATACTACAGGCGCTACTGGGAGACTTTGCTACCTTTTGGACAGTCAGGCTAGCTGTTTCCCTCTGTTTCCAGTCTTTGTGCTAGGCTAAGCTAACTGTCTCCATACTTGCCAACCTTCTCGATTCACCTGGGAGACTCACGTTTTCATTGCCCTCTCCTGTTTCCCTCCAAGGGTCACAATTCTCCCATATTTATCCCAATTTATCACAAGTTATCACAACCAGTTTCTGGCACTGTTCAGCATGTATTAGTCTACTCTAAAACTGCACTATTTCTTACCAGTTGGCACTTCCCCCTCCTTCTCTGACACTCCAAGGCCAGAGAGGAGTGCCCACCAGGCCCACATGAGTCAGGCGGACACCTTGTCTCTGTGCTCACCAGTGACTGCGTTATGTGTGCATGACAGGACCGTTCTGGGTCTGAGGGGTGCCTCAGGGGTTGGGGGGGGCTTGCACTCCTCCGTCACAGCGGTGTATTCAGCTGTCTTCCAGACACTGTGAGCCTCTTGTTCTGCCTTGCTTAGGCATCCAGGACCCAGTGGTGTGTGTGTGCAGGGAAGACAGCCAGCTGCGGGACAAGCCTGAGCCCTGTGTCCACCAAACACTTTCGGTATGGTACCTCTGGAACCAAAGTAACCCTTCAGACATTGTACCCAGACTCTACAGTTTCCACTGCAAACAGTACTCGTAAATGTGGGTGGGGTTGTTGTCACTCACTGCTCCGTCAAAATCCTCAGTCTCAGGGCTGGAGCTTTATACAAACATGTATAGAGTGATATCGATCCTCTCATCAAACTCTCAGCAAGAAAGCATGTTAAATTATTCCCCAAAATGTCAAACTATTACTTCAAGAGTTTCATCAAAGGGTGACATTACATGAAACAGGGGGTTTACTTTTACTATTTCCCTGCAGTCTGTGGTGGTGATTTTTGAGATGTTCAGGTAAAACATCTTATTACAGTAAATGCATTTTTCTGTTTCTCTCTCTCTCTCTCAAAAAAAAAAAGTTTGATTATCTCTGACCAGATTCAACTTATAAGAGTTCATGCACATAACCTATGTACACCGCCCCCCCCCCCCCCCCCCCACACACACACACACACACAAACACAAATGCAGATAAACACACATCTATGCCATGAACTTTCATTATTACAGGAGGGCATACGATACTCGCTGTCGTGCAGGGTGACATCCTGGAATATTTTCCGTTATACTGTGTGTGTGTACGTGTGTATATTTTTAAGCGGAGGGAGGATACAGCTGAGCGTGTCTTATCTTAGATCACACAACAACGTGTGAAACCCCAACTCTGCGGAACTCCTCTCGATCCTGGAGCCACAGGGTTTCAGTTTGCGGTGGCAGCTGAGCCTCTCTCTCTCTCTCTTTCTCTCTCTCTCTCTCTCTCTCTCTCTCTCTCTCTCTCCTCTCCATCTCTCTGTTCTCGTCTGTCTCTAAAGGCAGTTACATCCACAGACGGCAAGCTTGCAGAAAGCAGCAGATAAGTGTGGAGGCTGAGACTGACAGTCAGATGCAGTCAGAAATAGGCAGTGACTTCTCAGAAGAGGCTCCTGATAGTTGCGGTATGACTGGAAGCCCTGAGAATTTATCAGCTGCACTTTTTTTGCTCAGGTTATATCCAGTAAAATGTAAAGCTGCAAACAGTAAACAGTCAGACAGGACAGAATCACTATTAGAGCAGTCTGCTATGTACACCTGCACTTCATCGTAAATATGTGTCAAACTTCTCACTTGTGGTTTGTTTCGTTTGAGTCTCACCTAACTGACATATGAGGGAGAAACCTTAACATGGGAGCGTAATGAAGTTTCTTTCTCATTTGTGTTTTTGGTTTTTAAATGTCAAAACTGAGCGAAAGCTAAAAACAAAAACATGTCTGCAATTAAACGCTGCAAATTCCAGGAAAAGATCCAAACCAACACTGAAATGATCTGACGAACAAATTGTACCAAAAGCCCCAAAAACACATTAATAAGTCACACTGGGTGACATGTTCCTTCAGTACTATAAACATGGGCACCCAAGTTTATCCAAGGGATAAATCCGGACAACTTGTGCCTTCCATGATTGTAATGGATCACAAACAGACTGAGAACCACCCAACTTGAACATCTATTTATCTTTTTAACTGTTGATGCTGCTGTGGTTACACATCTGTAGCTAAAGCTGCCAATAACATTTCCAGCTAACACTTTTGGTGTCAGCTGATAAAGACACGTCATGCCGCACGTCATCGGCTTCTGAAGAAGACTGAAGTGACAGTCTAAAGATGTCAAGGTAAACTACATCTCCTTAAAAACTCATTGTCTGAAAAAAAGAAATTTTCTACACACTTCACATAACCCGTACAGACATGTACCTAAACCGTCCAGTTGTTCGGCATTTCAACTGCAGACAGTACTCTTTCATGTAGGTGGGTCGCTCCATCTAGCTCTCGCTGTATTTCCTCTTCACTGACGATGCACTCCTCGTCGATCATGCATGTAGCAGTGTTGTATGCAGATAAGAACAGGCTGGAGAGCTAAAAGTCTCTGTCGCAATCGATGGGGCATATAAAAATAGCAGTTTTGTGCATTCATTTTTGTCGAGCTAGAGTGACGATTCTCTCTTGACTAATCAACAGGCTGCAGTGGCTCTAGCTCCAGCTTTTACTGTCGGATCAGTGTGCCAGTCAGTTGATTGGCCAATAGCGGAAGGTCACTCTTGCTCAAGGCAGAGTTGTGGCTGGTTTTTAGGCTTACGCAACCACCGTTCATGCCATTGAGAGTTTTACATACATCAGGAAACCGTAACTACAAAATGAAAGGATGTTTTGCTGCCTCTTGCAGCAGCTGGAGTTTGAGAAAATATAACTTAATCCACTGGGCCGACTGCCGGCGACTTTTTAGGTGTTACTCAATTGACAATTCAATTTCACTGTGACAACTTTGACCATTACTTTAGTTTTTGTCTCTCTTGGATGACATACACTTTTAGTAATGAGTGGATCTTCAAGCATTTAGAAATATATGTTCATTTTGACTGAAAAAAGCGTTGCAGAGCGTAGTTCCTGTGGGCTACATCAACACTTAAACCCTTGAGCTTGCCTGAGAAGGACTAAATGCACAAACCTGCTATTTTTAAAAACCCCATGGTGCAGACTGAAATACAGTGAGTGCTGGACTGAGCAGTGAGTGACAACCCCGCCCACATTTAAGAGTACTGTTTGTGGGGGAAATGCTAGGGTCTAGATACCATGTGGTTTCAAAGGTACCATAGTGTTTGGTGGAAACAGGGCTTAATGGTACCACCCATTTAACAACTGAAATGCAAAAATAACCTTTCGAATGTCTCACAAACTGAATTAAACTGACTGCTTGGTGTCAACAAGACTCAAGTCTTATTGTTATTATCCTCACCTACAGCTTTTAAAAAGTGTATTAGTGTAATTAAATTGAATCAGTCCCACATACACAGTCGTGGCTGCTGTAAATAATCCGCAGCTGAAAGTAGTCCCCAACAAACGCACTATTTACTCATGTTTGAGTGATGTTAGCTGAAAACTACAGTGCCCAGGTGTCTTAGGAGACAACTGAGCCTTTTAAAAATCAAACTGTGTATTTATTCATAACTTGTTTTTTTTTATCTACATATTCAGGCTGGTAAAAAACAGGCAGGGTAAAAGAATTGAGAGACGGACTAATGCATTGTGCTTTGGGGAAAAATTGAAAATTGTCCTAGCAGTCCCCATTGAAAACATCATTATACACAGATGTCAAATCCCTCCACCAAGTACTAAAGAAAAGGCTCAAAACAAGTCAATTATTTATATTCAACCTTAACATTTCAGTCCATATCTGTGTTAAAATTCCACTTAAGATATACATGTGTGTAGCTCAATGCCAAAAAAGCTTTCAATGTTAAAATAATCATGGTGACTGTGGACAGAAGCTGCTGCCCAACATTAAACCAGGCTGAATAACAAAGTGACAGCTGTTAACCTGAGAGAGTTTGAGTTTACCTTACCGAAACTGAAGCTGATAAAGTAGCTTCCTTTGCTCCATATTTAGCGTGTTTTTCTATCTGTCCCTGTGGCTTCAGGGAAATGTGCAACCATTTGCTATTGGTGAGCTAATCAATGAGCTCTCGTCGATATTCCCCTTTCATCTGGCTTCCCTTATCAAACTTTGCTGGCCCCGCGTTCACCACAGGCCACAGACGGGGAGGAAGCATGTTTGCTTATGTGCAGAAGGCCACTGTGTAGGAGGCTTTCATTACCAGAATCATCTCTGCAGAAAAAAGGAAGGCAGGCCAGGCATGAGAAAAGGCCAAGGGACACATTTTGAGTCCTTGAGCCATTATCAGGATGAAGGTGTAAACAACACGAGGCATCTGGCCTGTCTGGCTCCTACACATTGTATTAATGTGGAATTACCTTCAATTTTACAACAAAAGCCTGCAAATTAACACACATTAGCAACTAAATAGGTCTGAGCTGAATAAGTCAGACGCTTTCTACCGTGTTAAAGGTGTAATAGTCCGTCTGTCTACATAGACTATGAGTGCAGAGTTGTCTGTCGTCTTGCTATGTTGCAGCTTCTCACAGTGTGCATGCACTGTTATTGGCATCCCTGCCTGAGACATGCTTTGACATACAGTAGCTCTGCTCTTTCATGTTCAATCCTCTTTCAGCTATTTCTTGATGCTCCAAGTCAAGCTCTGTTCTCAGCCTCGCTGGTTACAAAAGCCGGGGAGCTACAAGTGCTGCTTCAAAACACCTTTTGCTGTAAGTACATGTGTCAGGAAGCGGGGCTTCACATGAGGCACGGCTCTTTCTCCTTCTCCAATCTGTCACTCCACTTCCATATTCTGTCTCATCTTGAGCCGGGGCTGCACTCACAGATGTGGAGAACATTTCTGCTGGCTCGCTCAGTGAACTGCTCCCCCCTCACCGCCCCCCTTCAACCTTCATCCACCCCCACACACACACACACACAAACCCTCGGCCCCTGGGTCTTTTCAGTAACATTTTGCAGGTTAACCAAAAGTTTAAACTACTGTTGATGGTTAAAAACTGCACCTGAAATTCAGTGTTCTGTGGAAAGGTATTGACAGAATCACCGTGATGTTGCGGCAACACTCCCAGGGAGACAATGGACCTTTTTCCAAGGCAGACATTTATGGAAAAACACAGGTGAAACTAATTTTATTAATGATGGTTCAGTTCCATCAAGTGTCCCAGTGAGCCATGACAGTGAGTCAGTATGTACAATAACCAGCAACTGGAAGTAAATGGAATGATAATCGTTTTTAGCGTCATCAATTACACCTGTGCTTTTCCTGCTATGACGAGCCAAACTGGCCACTGTGATAAAGCTCTATGAAGCCCCTAATGAGTCTCTCCTGTGAATCACAATGCTAATCGCTAAGACCACATCTCTCAATGGGCACATGTCTCTTGAGTCTCTCCTGATTGAAATACAGTCAAACACGGCAGCTCAAGCCAACATGTCTGTTGGGCTTATATGTGTTGCTTTGCTGGCTTCTTCCGCTTCACTTGACACGCCAACTGATGGAGGCAGCGGTAGACCAGCAACTCCAGTGTTTTACAATGACTGTTTTTGTCTATGGAGTCTGGTGGCTTTGAGGTAACGGCTTCAGTTCCTGATTGGACAGGGCTTTGTGATGATAACGTAGGTTGGTGAAAATATTTAAAACAAAGCATACACTTACATTGGTGTTGATTTGTTTTAGGCGGGCCTTTTTTAGGTGGCTAAACATGAAACAACTGAAGCAACCATTGCTCAGCGCCATTTGATTTTATGTATTTGATTAGACTCAACATTGGTACTAAAAGCAAAATGATCAGGATCAGGCCACCCGTATTTGTAACCGTCTCTTTGACTTTCCTTTGTCCTTTGGCTCAGACCCCTGGGCGTCTACCCAGTATACCCATAATAATCCATGTCCAATATGGGCCCTGTCCACCCCTAAGCCAGGTGAGATGGTTCAGTCCAATCACCAATTACATTAACTTTTGATATCGAGTAAGGCAATATTTTATCAATGCAATTCCAAGCCTCTCTAGTTATTCATTCCCCACTTATATCACGTTACTTCATGAAATAGATTCTCACATGAAATATTAGACCAAATAGCAGCTTTCACTCAATGTTATCGAATGGGTCAGTAATGAATACTCACGGACACAACCTGACGTACTCATTTTGTTTTTTATTTATTTATTACCTAAAAAAAGAAAATGTTCTATCACAAGTCACACTGAAATGTATTGCTTAAGAAAAAAAATATATTCATATATTTTTTCATTTTTTTTCTCTTTTTTTGGCATTTTTTTCATTTTTTTTCTTTTTTCGGAAACATTGTTTCGTTTCCATTATATTCCACCAAAAAAAACAAACAAAAAAAACAAAACAAAACAAAAGTTTTTTTCAGACACGAGCATCAGCTGCTGCCGTGTCCCGACAACCTTCTCCCCCGCTTTAAAAAAAAAAAAAAAAAAAAAAAAAATGCACAAAGAAATACATAATTCACAGTTACCATTTTGGTTTCATAAATTAATACAGTCACACATGTGCTACACCGGTCTAGAGCTAGAACATTGTAAATTGTATTCTTGAATCCTGTTATTTTCAATAGTTGGCTACAAGAAAGAACAGGCAACTTAAATGACGTGATCAGAATTCCACCAACATACTGTTTTTTATCCTCTCTGTAATGCTTTTGTCATCTTTTTTGTTTTTGTTTCATCTTTTTGAGTTTCACACAGAAGTGAGGCACACACAGAGTATAGTTCATACATATACAAAACAAAATTAAATAAAATTTGGGAGGGGCAGGGGATAAATCGTCCTTTAATAATGTTGTATCCAAGGAAACAGGAAGTGCATGTAGTCTGGAGTCCTCAGAGGACCTTTTTTCTTATTCTGAATCAGGGCTGTTTCTTGCCACCTAAGTACTGTGGTGTAAACTTCCTCAGTTTAACATAAGTTACACAGATTTGCAGCTTTTTGCAGCTTGTTGGTGGGAGGACTGAGTTAAGAGGGATGTGAGGTTTTCGGACAACGGAGACCAACAAGCATGGCAACACAATGAAGAAATGGGACAAAGACAATATTTGAGGAACAACACCAACTTTTTTTGAATTGATTCACTCAAACAAGCTCCACCCCTAAAATCTACGACTCTCATGGCTGCGAATACTACAGTCCTGTGTTATCAACCAATGAAAACAAGCTTAAATCTGACACTGACACAGCAAGGGCAACATTTTTAAGGCACAGAAGCCTTGACATAATAGAGACTCCACCAGCTAAAAGCACTAAACGACAGATGCCCAGTGTCCTCAGTGACAAAAAATGGCGCCTTGATGACAACAAGTCCGACAACGATGCACACAGAAAGTTTCAAAACCCAAAAGAAAAAAAAAAACATTCCCGCCCCCATTGTCCCCAAGTGTCTCATTTTTTTAGTGAAAGGTAAGGCCACTTAAAAAAAAGATGAGGTTCACCAAAAAGGTAATCTCTCACTGCAATCTCTGGGAGTGCAATTGTGGTAGGGTGGTCGATCGATCAGACAGACAGACAGATAAAGAGACAGACCAGGTGCTTCTCTCGAGTTCGACGGACAGTACTGTAAATCCGCTGGTCTGTTAGTTCCCTGCCAGAGTACGTCCACGCGAGCCTCGGTTGGCGTTCGGGCTGGGAGGAGGGGAGGTGGCTGAACAGTTTGTAGGGGGCTGTCTGGGTCCTTGAGAGTCACGGGGGGTAAAACCAGCGCTCGGGGGAGTCGAGAGAGAGTCAGTTGCTCTTTTGCTCATCATCATCATCTTCATTGTCACACAACAGGAATGTTCAGTGCTGAGCAAGACGCGAAGTCCACACTTTAACTTCATCTGTTTTGGTTTTGCGTCGTAATACTTTAGCAGGACACTGTTGTTCTAACATTGGAAAACAAAAAGTTACAAAAAAACCTAACCAACAAAAGCAGCATTGTTTATTTTCTTCACAATTTCATGCATGTTGTTAACCTTCATTCCCACAGCACCAGTTTCTTTTTTTTTCTTCCATCAATAGAAAAAAGATCAGTGTAATTCACACTTCTGCATGCAAAGAAAAGTTTCCCCTCTCGCTTTCTGTTTTTTTTTTTTTTGTTTCTTTTTTTTGTCATTTGAAGTCCCCGTGTGTAGCAGCAAAACTGTGAAAGGCCTAACCTGATATGTCAACGGATGTACTGGTGGAGGCACTAGATAATGATGCTGGATACAGATCCCACTTCTTCTCCCTCTTTTTGCCAATAAAAAAATAGAGTCATTATTATGAGGACTTGTAAAGGAACTCAGAATTTGATGTTTTTTTTATCCTGTGGTGATATAAAGTAGTGACCCATGCATTCACTGCAGCTGATCTTCAGGATCTTGGAGAAACTATGGGGTCGTTCGGGAGGAGACAAAAACATGGGGGAGTCTAAATCAATTTACACTTAAGTCAAACATACACACACACCCTCATAAACCTTTGCCAATTGTCACATTTATGTACACAAACTAATACAAACCCTCAACAAGTCCTTTCAGGTCTGTAAGACATGAGGCGGGCTGGATGAAATTTTATCTTTCCGTATTATCTGTTGTGGCTATAATTCATGAATGAGCTAATGAATGATTGAATGGATGTACTTGTCGGTAGTCAACGACTTGACTGAAGCCACAGAGGGCTGCTGTTTTTTGAAAACAGCAGATAGGAAGAGAAATAAAAAATAGATTTTTTTTTTCCATATACATTTTAAAGATTTTAAAATCCTCTAAAGCACTTTCTGTTAATATTAATTCATTTTTGTTTACTCATTAATCATTCCTATCGATACCCTATGTCACTGAGGTTGATATCAATACTTCCATATTCATTTTTTTTTTTATTTCAGGCCCCACCTCCTCCTTCTTGCACACATTGACCAGCTGTTATAAATCAAGAAAATGTGCAAATCAACAACTACTTTGAACTGTTATATGAAAACCTGAATGCTTTGTGAACAATGCTACATATTTTTTTGTTTATAAAATATAATAATATGTTTCAAAATGGAAAAAAAAAAAGAGTTTAACCACCCCGTAACAGGTAAAAACTAGACTCTGGTTGGTGAGTTTTGAGATCGATAAGAATGCCCGTTGGAATAATCCATAGTTTGGCAGTTCTGCCATCTTGTGAATAGGAAACACTGAGGCCTCTGGTGCTCCTGTCCTGTTTAAAAGTCCAGTGTGGATCTCTTCATTGCTGTCCAGAGTGCGCATTAAAAAACAAATCTTAGAAAAAAAAATCTGAAAACACCGCCACCACCACCACCGCCACCACCCACTGAATTCTGCTATGCTCAAGTTCAGGTATGGTCTCTGTAATCACACCGTTAAAAAGTCTTGTACACTGTTATGTCCGGTTGTTGCCTGTCCAAATCCAAGCATCAAAACAAAGTTCTCTTGCTGTTTTTTTCACAACTGTGAAGGACAAAATGGGATTAAAGTCTGCAGGGGAGCCGTATGTGTCGTGTGACAGATGCCAGTCACGAGGACAACCATTTGATTTCCTCTTTGCACAGTTCTGTGTCACCTCCTGCCAATCCACTCCCTCAAAATATATCTCTAAGTAAATCCCGAGCAATGCTTCGCACATCTTTGAATCTATCCCCCGGCGTGCGGGATCAGACGTGTTCAGGCCATGACGAACTCAGACTTCAAGTCAGCCTTGACGTCGGGCTTCCACACTGAGTCGTCAAAGTCCAGGTCCAGGGAGCCCTCGCTGGACATGCTGCTGTTGCTGTTGCTGCGTCCCGCCTTCCGGTTGGGCAGCCACTGATACGGGGCGCGCTGGTCCCGCCTGGCCTTCCTGCGCAGGCGCTTCTGCTGCATCAACAGCTGCAGGCGCTCCACCTTGCAGCGAGTTGCACGGTTCTCGGTCTGACGAATTCGGTCACCTGGACAAAGGGAAAGAGACGGGAGAGATGGTCAGTCGAGTGTTTCTCTTTGCATGTCGACCACCTTGTTTACACGGAACAGTATTAACACTAACTACGAAATGAGCTCGCAATATGTGCGCTTTAGTGTGCGTTTGTGTTTAGCAGGCAGCAGATAAAGCACCACAGCCTTGACATTCCCTTGGCTCTGACACACACGCACACACACCATGTGCACAATGTGGAATTTGCTGCTTAACCTCCCCCACTGAGCATCATTAGCCCCCTCAGTGCCATTTCATCCCCTTATCGCTGAGTGGGGAGACCTTCTTAGACCTGAATCTCCTTGAGAACCAATAGCAAGGCCAAAAACACACAAAAGCAAGCCAGAGACGACACATTGGGATAGGTGCCTATGATATCCGCGCACATAATTGCAGATGACATGCCTCAGTGGCTGGATGTGCTGCTAAGTGCATTTCTAGCTGTTGATGTGCCTATAGGAGGATCCGGTCTCGAGGGAGCGGCCTCGCATCGCACTGTGAATGCTTTCCTACAGTGGCCGAGTCGAGCCTAATTCCATTTATACGTATATTCGGGGGGCTTGGAAGGAAGGGAAGGCAACCACAATCTATTAGCCAGCTCCATTAGTATCTGTCTGGGAATTAAATAATTAAATAATGGGCTAGAATGTCAATAAACCGAAGCACAGCGGCCATCTCTGCCTCTGCTGCACACCCCAACACACACAAACACACACAGAGAGACTCAAATCCGCATTCGAGTACATCATGTATTCACACAAACACACACACACACACACACACACAACGTGACTCGTGCACGTATATATGCACAAACACACGGCTCGCCGTTGCAGGCACGCACACACACACTCACAGCAGCAGCAGCAACAGCCGCAGTAGCTTTTAACGTGGATCGATGGCAAATTAAAAAGACCTATTGATTAAACCTTAGCTCTAGTGCAGCCATCCATCTCGGGCCCAGGACAACGCTATTGGCTTTCAATAGAAAATGCAAGCGAATGGAAATTGTAAGCAGAGAGAGAGAGAGAGAGAGAGAGAGGGAGACGAGGGAGAGATTGGGTTTTTTCTGCTATTTTTTTTTTCTTTATTATGGCTGTAGCTTCCCACTCTGAGCTCATTGACCCAACACCCCACACCCCCTTTTCTCTCTGTCTCACTTCCACCCCTTTCACCCCTCACACACACTCACACTCCTCCCTCCCCCAGCTCTTGCCCCATGTCTCCCCTGAGACAGCTAGGTGGGGCAGTGTGAAGAAGGGGAAGCAGGAGGCGAGAGGAGGAGGAGGAGGGGGAAGACGGGCGGGCGGTGTGGGTTAAGGAATTCCTCCCCCAGGGGCGAGGGGGATAGGAAAAAAAAAGGACGGAGGAAGAGGGTGGAGGGTAAAGGATCAGCCGTAGGTGGCAGTTTTCCGAATCGATTGTGCCCTCCTCTGCTCTTCCCCCCCATCGGAATGAATTCCGGACTCTGTGTGGGCTTAATTTACCTCTTTCCCTCATTTGCTTATCGGATCGAGCAGCGCAGAGCCTTTTCTCCAGCTATAAATATTCACCACTGTCTGGCAGTGCATACTAAAGGACCAAACTGCCATCAAGCAGTCTCCATGCTGCTTTCTGAGAGCAGAGAGGATGTGAACAGTGACACCGAGTTAACCGAAAAGAATACTTCTTCACATCACCCTCAGCCACATGCACAGACTGGGGTTTTTCCACTTCCTGCCAATGTGTTCTGTCCTGATACATGTGTGTGCATCCAGATGTCGTACACGCTGCTGTGTGTGAGGGCAGCGTGCCATCTCTGGAGAACAGGGGGTATACCAAAAAGAGGGGGGTTGGGGGGGTTCTCCTACATTAGAGCCATTGTTCCGCTGCCTCAGCTCCATGTGACATCCACATACGCTGCCGCAAGGCTTTGTTCCCCCTCCGGTCCTCCCTCTTCCCCTTATTCCCCTGCTCTCACTAGCTACAAGCGAAACCGCCCCTCGGCTGTGTCGAAATATGGCTGTACACAATGAAACGGCACGAAGCCAACACATGCCTACATACAAAATCTGTTTGTCTGGTACAGTTTGCCTTCAGAGTGTCTCCGTTTAAATTCTCTTCCTCTCTCCTGCTTCTTTTCAAAGAGGTTCATTTACTCAGATAGCTCAAATACATAAGAATAGGAACACACACTCAGCATTAAGCGCAGTTTGGTGGTGCTTTAGGTCTTGGCCTTTAGCTTGGCAAGATCTCCGAGAATGTGGAGCTACACCGAACTTGCTGTGTGTGTGCGGCCATTCATCAGCGTCACTACCGGAGCCCTGGGCGGCTGGGCCGGACACAGCTGGCCGCAAGGATCTCCAGACTATGTTTATGACAGTAGGGCTATTATTAGGGCTGGCTAAGAAGGACAGACTATACACACACACACTGATATACACAGGCTGACACAAAGCCTGGATGCAGAGACTAGGGTTTGACGTGAGCACAATAACCTTGGAGGACCCAGAGAGAGGTGGATAACAGACAGAGGCGATGAATGAGAGGGAAGCCAAGTTCATGCACAACCCTGCGCGACACAGAGAAAGACAACCGATATTTTTTCCGGAAACGCGCGGTGGAAGATATCAAACAGAAGACAGGTCAAGGGCACAGAGAGGAAGGAAACACCAGTCTCCTTTTCCTCCTGTCTCTCTTTCCCCCTTCTGCCAATCACAACCAAAACTCAATCCCGAGCAGCACATTTTTCCATCCCCAAAACTCTCCTCTCTGAAGACTTTGACACAGGCCCTGTAAATACACCGAGTGCTGCAGAGAAAGCCGGAGAAAAACAGCCAGAGAGAGAGAAAGAAGGGGTGATCTATGAATAATCGATGCGTCAGTCAGTTTTCCTTGCCTTTGAGCCCAGCCCAGCAACACAGCAAGGACTGAGATAGGGAGCACACGGGAGGGTGGGAGGAGGAGTGGGTGGGTGGGAGGTAGGGAGGGAGGGGAGGAGAGGCACGAGGATGGAGGTAGAGAAAAAGGGAGGAGGGCTGCAGTGTGCAGGACGCACGGGGAGATTAAAGGAGCTTCTCCTTTTATTGATTGTATAAAGATTGGCCTTCATTTGCAGTTGTCTTAGTGCTGTTGTTTGTTTGTTTGCCTTGATAAGTCTTGTGATCTTGCAGAGAGAACATTGTGTTTGCTCAGCATCCAGGGAACCAGGGGAAAGAGGGAGGGGTGGACGGAGAGGAAGAGAAAGTGAAGGGGAGAGAGGAAGAAGAGGAAAGAATATCACATTGCAGCAAAGTCAGCCTTGGTTTCCTCTAGTATCACTCTGGCCCCACTCTATGGGTTCAAGATATGGGCAAAATTAATACTATGATAATTATCACAGTATTGTAGATATTGGTATGTGACAATAGCTGCAGTAACATTCATGATCATGTAACAAAATGTCAATGTTGTGGTCATGACATTGAGTCCAGAGGTTAAAGGGACAGTTCACTTAAGTAGGCTACCGAACTCTTTAGGTTTAAGGGTTCCAACCGAATTTCACTGGTACTAACGAATGTCGACAAGAGTTAAGACAAGAGGTACAAGTGCCATGAAGCGCCCCAAAGCCTAAATCTGAGCTGAGCTATGTATTTTTGATTTGGAGGTGAACTGTTCCTTTAATTTGAAGTTTAGTGTCCAGTAGCTCAATGTCAAGGTAAACAGCTCTGTGAGAAACCACTCTGTAACACAGTCCGACTACAAATCAGGTCAGCCCGACTTGTCCAGAAAAAGCAGAGCATTCAAGTTCAACGCCAGAAAAAAAAATTAAACCAACTAATCAGACACAAACTGAAGCAACCAATCAAATGCGAGCTAATATGAGCATTTTGACAGCCAGTGAAAGGGCATTGACAGCCCTGCGGGGACACAAGCTCTTCAATGACTTTTAGACTTCATTTGCATTCTCTCTCTCTCCCTCCTGCTCTCCTTGTCGACAATGAAAGGGCACCTGATGTGCTTGGCTGGCTTTGCTAGATAGCTCTGTGCTGCGCTGCGTCGCCGGGGCGTTCGCCGAAGTTACCGGCGCACGTGTGTCACGCCAAAACCCCCGTGAGTGTGACGAGAGAGGAGCAAAAGCCTACCGGTGGATAATGTGCGGTGCCTCAGCCAAGCAGGTCGGGGCTTAAATACAGGACTCAATGAGGTTAAGGGCGTAGGATCTTTCCCTGTGTGTCTCTCTTCTCCCTCCCTCCCTCCCTCTCTCCCTCCTTTGGCTTGCCCGGTCCCAGCCAGCACGAAGCTAACATGACCTGACAAATCGAAAGGGGACGGGAGGGGGTGAAGGGATGTGGAGGAGAGGAAGGGGGTGCTGGAGAAGCTTTCAGCACTAACTTTGCCCCTGCTTTGCCCCTCTCTGTGTGCCTGTGTTGAACTAAGGCAGCTGCAGTGGGAGTGGGACTAAAAGGCAGCCCTATAATCCCACAGCCCTCCCCTCCTCTGCCCCACAATGGCTCAGCCTGGTGCCCTGTATGCAGCCCCTGTCCCCGGCCCCTGCACAATGGGTTTGGCCGGGCAGGGGGCTGAAGGGCTGGAGGCGGGAGGGGGTGCCGGGGAGGTCCACCCTACTCAGTAAAGGAATTTAGCTAACAATCAGCCTGCCAGGCCATGCTAAAGCCCTCCTGTTCAAATCCAACACGAGTCCAGGGCTGACAAATCCCCACACTCAGCAATACTATACAGCAAAGCCATGAAACCAAGCCAGTCGCCAAAGACTTTAACCAGGCATTTGTGGTCGAGTGTGTGTGTGTGTGCATGTGAGTATGTTGGAGCTTTTTATTTACGCTTGTCTTCTCCGCCTCGCACATGAACTTGCAGCGGAAAGGGTAAAGGCTCTCAGGAGACAGCCTAGCTATGTGACATTTTCAAGAGGCCGTTTCAACCCGAGTTTGACTGCGCACACACACGTTCAGGCAGTTGGGTGAAGCTCGGGTTATTCCTGTAGCTGAATGAAGGCAGGTTTCTGTGAAGCAGAGTTAAGCTGCGGTGTTAAGTCCAGTAAGTCTTCCATCAGGTGTCGGCTGATAAGACTGCCTGAGAGCGCTTAGTCATCGGCTTCCTTAGGACACCATGTGGAACGGGATACAAAGTAGGCACGCAGCCCCCATCCACACAAACACTCCGGCGCATTCATTGTCTCAGCGAGCTAGACTGCGCTTGGCTGGACGGGCTGCCCGTTCACGTCGCTTTCTGGAAGTGTACACTGGGAGCAGGAAGTTGGACGGAGGCAGTGAAGTCCGAAAAGGACACCAGACAGACTATTCTTTCACCCATTCTTTTTTTGCTTTGCCCTTGGTTAATCAGTGGGCAGTTGGTAGACTGATGGACAGGATATAAACACCCATATGATGAATGGAGGCTTAGTGTTGTGGTTTTAACAACCCCCCTCTTCCGCGTCCTCCTCCTCCTCCTCTCACTGCCCTCTACTTCACAAAGCAAATTCTTTTCAGAGCTGCATTTCGGAATAAATCTTTCTATTTAAAGGCCAAATGAGCACAGACAATGTATTGATGCACAACACAGACATGGAAAGAGAGGGAGGAAGACATGGAGAGATGGATTTTACAGACGAGGCTGTTTTTGGACAGCAAATGGGGGAAACAGCGCGTGGGCTGTAGACGAGGAGAGATGACAAGAGTGGGAGAGGAGGAGAAGGGCGGGGGGGAATATGTAGGTGGGGGAAGTGAAGGAAAGGTCTTCCCTGAGTTAGGAAAATAAGGCTGTGTTATTCCAACTGTTCACTGAACACTTGTAAGGGCACCCAGGGTGACGCAAAGGAATACTGGACATTCCCGGTCAATCTGTATTCAGTTGCCGAAACTACAACACTCTATTCTGTTGCAACTGAAGGTCATGAAACAGGACAAAGCCAGAGAATGACAATAGAAATGTACGCTCTTGCTTTTTATTTAACAAAAGAAAACATTAAACATAAAGCCCTACAGCCCAGGACCCTCCCTGCCAGACTATTCAACAAAATTTACCAGCAGCTCACCAGAGGCTGGCTCGATTTCCTCAACAGGAGATAAGGAGGCAGCAGAGGACAATGCTGTTTCTCTCAGCACAGCCAGTCTAACCTTACAACATTGACTGAATGTTATCAGCCCTGGACATCTGTCTGACACTCAACATCCTGTGTCTCTGCAAGGAAAGGAGGTTTTTTAAAACACTCGAGTCCCTTTAAACGGTATCATCTGAGCTCCAGCACCTGCCCCGGCCCAGCCCTTGGGCATGGGTATGTCGAGGTTTGTCCGGCCGCAGCCCACACATGCCCTAGCTGCAGCCCTTCTTTAAGAGGCAGGTTAAATCACCCAAAGCCTAATCTAATCTAAACATAGCCCAGCCCAGGCTTGAAGGGGTAAACCTATCTCCTTGGCGCACAAAAACAAAGCCAACTCCGCTGCCTGACAAGTGAAGCCTGACTGAACAGGCCTGGAGAAGCTTGTATTGCATTACCAAGGAGACCTCCCCCCACCCCCTTCCTCCCGTCTCTTCCTCTTCTCCTCTGCCTCGAAACCCAAGAGAGATATATGTGTGACTGCTTTTGTTCTTTAATCTGACTTTCCTGTTCTTGCTTTGTCAGTATTTTAAAGATGAAAATAAGCACTTGAACAAGGCAATGATGCAAAATCATCCCAGCAGAACTAATAGCTACCCATGATGTGCAATGAGATCAGCAACAGAACAGACAAAGATGACAATGAATTCTTTAGTAGGTTACAATGCAAGAGCAGATCTCAGTAAAATGACAGGTTCTAGACTGCAGTCATTTCACAAACACACACACACACACAGACACACACACGCTCACTGCAAAGCTGTAGCAACTGCAACATCTGCCTCAAGGGATGCACAACTTTTTGTGTGTGTTTCTGTTTGTGCTCCTGACATGCGTGCATGAGCAGAAGGCGTGCAGGGCGTGGAGGCACTCACCAGGGGGTTTGCACATGCGGATCTGACTCTGGCACTGCACCAGCGGATGAAGAGTCGGCGGAGGGCTGCTGGGGCTGCTGGCGGGCACAGAGGTAGCTTTGGCAGAGAGGCCCGTCATGCCGGCAACCTGGGGCGAAGGAGGCGGCGAGGGGGATGGGGAAGTGGGTGAACCACACTGGGTTTGGTAGCGGAGCTGGGTGAGGGAGGGGGGCATGCCCTGGTAGTGGCGCGTGGCGCTCAGGAGGTCATTGAGGATCTGCAAGATGGTACCGATGTCTCGTCTGGGACGCCCGCTGCTGTCCTGGCAGTTAGGGTGCAAAGTGCCTGAGAGAGGAAGCAGAGAATATAGAAAAGGTCATTCCTACATACTAGGGATTTCAGTTTCATTTCAATTTTGGTTTTGATGGCCTGAAAAAAAAATGCAGAAGAACGTGCAATACAAGAGGCGTTTCCTTTTAGTCCGACGCTTCACTGACTCAGTGAGTTTTAGCACCGAATTTCGAAGCGCTATCAATCTATTGCTAATAAAGCTGTCCTGATAGCTAACATTGCTGTGGAAACATTGTGGTCACACTCCAGTTTCCCTGATGAGCAAGTGGCTTCATTTTGAGCTGCAAAGCCCCTTTAGCATTGTAAACTATAATAGCACCATGAGCTAACACGGCTAACGGCACTAACACAGCTAACTGTGGTAACATACCTGACAATGCAGAGGGGGTTTACCACTTAAAATTGAGCCACTTACTAACCGGGGCGACCAGGGAGACTTGGTGGTTAACCAATTAACGGATAACGTTAACCCTTGACATCCCTATTACATACACATGCTTGCAACAGACGCTAAGACCTGACAGAGGAGAATGTGTTAATGTTCTGGGTGTTTTTTGTGACGCACACTCTCGTAAAAGAGGCTTTCAGCTGGATCTCACTGTGTGCGTGGTTATTGCTTCAAGGAGCAATAAATCTTTAAGGCGGCTCCGTGTCCTCTCACCTGAAAAGGTCCCTGAGAAGACTCCGGGAGCGTGGTTCACAAAGCTCTCAATGATGGCGCCAGGTTTACGGGAGCGTGTTGAGGGACTGCTGCCACTGCTGGGGCTGTTGGTGCTGCAGTTAGCCTGGAGGAGAAACATTAAATAGCATAAAGTGAGGCTTCGGGGCATGGAGAAACAGTGTGAAAGAACACATCTGTGCAGAATCACATCACATACTGTGCTAACATACACATCAAATGAAATTCATGCATAACTTGTGAGCTGTGAAATGTTGAAATCGTGTTCTGGCACATACACCTTAAATATACCATATGACGTAAGTTCTGTCTTGAGAATACCTCACTAAGTTCTTTAACCTTTACTTCAGGGTGTTGTAAATACTTTTGCACTATGTAAGTAACCTTTGCA
Source organism: Epinephelus cyanopodus (assembly GCA_026686955.1). Taxonomy (NCBI): domain Eukaryota; kingdom Metazoa; phylum Chordata; class Actinopteri; order Perciformes; family Serranidae; genus Epinephelus; species Epinephelus cyanopodus. Next base: position 11,661,338 of record CM048920.1, read on the forward strand.
GTGGAGGTGACGAGAAACTCAAGAAAGCAGGAAACCCGAGCTTTCTGCCGCGCAACAGCCCCAAAACAGCCAGCATATCTTGTTACCTCAATGCTCAGAAAGACCAAACTTTGCAACCGTTACTTCACCTCAGCTCGACTTGGATCGCTCGACTGACATTTGAAAGTGAAACTGAAACCCAGGCAAAGGTCTCTGTGTTTGTGCGCTTGTCTTGTTTTTGTGTGTGTTACACATGTGAAAGCCTAATGAGGAATAGCCGTTTCCGTTTTCTCACTGCTAAACTGGCCCGTCTCTCTGTTTTTCTTGTTGTGCGCCATCTCTCCCACATAGTCCACTGACATCTGGTTCTTATTCGCTTTCCATAGGCTGGAGCTCGGGGAGGTAGAGAAAGCATAAACAGCAACTTTGGTTGGTGAAGACAAGCGCGTTTGTGCTTGTGTGTGTGTGTGTGTGTGTGCAGCTGTTCTTAGAGTTATCCCAATAAAAATAAACGGTTGTAAAGGTTAATGATAAATGGCAGACAACACTGAGGTTAATGATCAGTCCTGACATGAAAAACCAACTCCGATTCATTAAATCTGCCTCTCCTTTTTTTAATCTCATCCTCTCAAGCTGTTTATCTTCCCCCCCTTTTCCCCGTACGTCTCAATGGGCAGGATGAGGTCATCGGGATGCCTGGCTCTTGTGTGTGTGTTGGCCTGTTTGCATGTATTGGGAAGCAGATTGCACTCTGGTGATGACTAAGTGCACTGTGGTTTGGAAGCGCACATATCACATGCGAACCTTCTGCAGACCTGAGCAAACCACGGGTTCGCCCTCATGCTGCTGGGATATCCCGCTAATCTAATCAATTTAATGGAGGGTGATTTAGTTGTGTGCATGCCACTCAGGTCAAACGGTCATAACCCATCCCCTCCGTTGTTCATTCATGAGAGGGCTAAGTGCCTCTGATGACATCAGTTATGTAAAAGTGAAGCGATTTTACCACTTTATCAGCAGCACCTTATATTATAATGATAATATTTCAGATATTTTGCATGTTTGTCTCCTCACTAAACGGGGCTGATCACGAAGATGTTGCAGCAGTACTAAATTCATAAACAATATGCAGTGTACTTACTTCAGGGCAGATGACCGGGGCTACGGGGCTGGCCTGGCCGATGTCGTGGCTGGGTTGGCTTGAGGAAGGCTGGTGGTAGTGGTGATGGTGATGATGATGATGTGCTGGAGAGCGGAAAAGACCTCCAGGGACGTGGGAGGGGCGAGGGGAGTGGGGCGGAGGAGGGGGAGTAGGGGGGCTACAGTGAGAGGAGGAGGGCGACTGGTGGTACATGGGAGGGAGCGGCTGGTGGTGCGTGGAGGGCAGGGGGAAGGACGGGGAGCCCGGGGAAGAGGGGGAGGAAGGGGCCAGGTGAGGCTGGGACAAGTGGGAGCTGGGGTGACTGTGTGGATGATGGGGGTGGTGGTGGGAGTGTGGGTGAGGGTGGGGAACGCGGGGCTGCCCCGTGGGCTGTCCCATTGCAGTGTCTGCGTTGCCCCGGGTGATGAGGTGTCTGTGCTGGAGCTGGGGGCCGCCGGACTGCTGCGCCGCCAACTGGAGCTGGACGAACATCATGTGGTCACCGACGCGCAGTGCCAGGGTGAGAGGAGAGCGGCCGGACAGGAAGTCACTGACCTGCAGGAGGACAAAAGAGAATTTGAGTTCATATACTTCTACTGAAAGATCACCAGCGCAGCTTTGCCAAAATCTAACACAATAAGTGTGATTTATTGGTGCAGCGGTATTTGCAAACTAAGACTGCACCCAGATTATGTGCTGAAAGCCAAAGCCCTTCAAAAAGAGAAAAACTCCCCCACGCATATTGACTTCCTCCTTTGTAAATGAACAGTCTGCACCATGGATGGCAGTTAAAATGCACACAACAGAGCTCTGAGCTCCCCCTCTCATAGAGACACAGACACACCACATTAGCCCATCATGCAATCAATCACTATTCTGTAACACTGGCCTATTTACATCTGCTGGGGAGCGGTGGATGAGGAGACCTATTGGAAAACACACACAAATAGAGCCCACTCTCGCCTGCCTCCCACTGCCCCTCAGTCCGTTCTTAGTCAGCAGTGTCATTCAGCTCAGAGACAGAGGCCACCCTTCTGTCTGGCCCCGGGCCTGAAAAATCAGTCCCACGTCCAGGAAATACACCCCGCCTGCCTCTCAAACACAGAATGGCCGATTGTCCGCGGCGGATCTGGAAGGGCTGCCCATTTTTGGAGCTCTGGCAACGACTAATAGGAGCCAAGTGTGGAGGCCTTCACTGTCCCACCCGTGGCCCGGATGGACGCACACAAACACGGAGTTGTCACGACTTGGCTGGAGGATTCACACTAAACAACAAAAGTTCTCTTGTCCCCCCCCCCTCCTGCATGCCTGCGGCTCCGTTGCTGTGTATTGCCACTCTCTGCTCGAGTCTGTGCAAGTGTGGAGGTGCGTGAGAGCGTGTTTATTTTCTAGTGAGAGTCATTCGGGGGTCAGAAAGCTTCTTTGGGTCTTGAAGACTCAGCAGCAATGACATCTCAGGTTCTCCCCAAATAGAAGCAAACAGAAACAAGCAGCGCCGGCAAACACAAAGTGACGTCTCTGTCCAAAAAGGTTTCAACAACCCCTACTGCCTGTGTGCTTTCAGTCCCCAGAGAGGCGCGGAGGGAGGGGGAAACAGGAAGACAGAAGCAGTACCGAAAAAGCTGCACAAGGGGAGGAGAGAGCACAAAGAGGCCGGGAGATGGAGAGAAAGAATAATGACAAAGCAGAGCAAAACAAGTAATAGAGACATACATACAAAGACAGCAAAAGAGAGCAGAGGCCTCACTCCCCCCAGACCCTGCAGCCTTTGGAGTGTGCTTGTGAGATGCTGGCCTGTAGTTAACCCTGTGAATCGCCAGGCTCTGCCCTCTATCACTTCTCTCCCTTTTCTTCTGCTTATTTATTTCTCTATCGACCGCTGCCTCTCTGTTGCCAGGGTGACCTTTGCACATTGGTATTGACATGGCGTGGAAAAGAGGATGGAGGGAGAGGAGAGGCAGGTGAAAGGACGAAGGGGGTTGGGATGATCTGATGGCTGCATTTCAACATGTAAATAATCAACAGCTATAGCAGCAAAAAATCAGCATAAAGGCTGCTGCAAGATAAACAGAAACTCAGCCTTTTAGGAGGGTAAACCCAGCCGCTAATGGCTTGTTGATAGTCAAGTCCGCACCCATGATTACCCTGTCGTGGTAAGACAATAAAGTCAGCAGGGCGGGGTGTGAAGTGAGGAGGAGAACAGGGCAGGGTGCTACCTGAGATGGCTCTAGGAAACTCCGTGTACAAAGGTCACCTGCTAGATGTGTGTGTGTTTGTCTGTTTGAGACCTCAGGGGGGAGGCGGGATCCCGAGAGTGGGTGGGGGGAGAAACAAAGAGAAAAGGAGGCGGAGGAGGAGACGCTGACTGTGTGTGACTGACAGCTGTCAAGAGACTGAGTCGACAGTTTGCCAACCCACAACACACACACACAAACGAACATGCATACAAAGTCAGAGGCCCCGAGGGGGACCATCAACCCAGTGTTTAGTTAAAGGGAGGGAGGAAGATTGAGGGGGGGGGGGGACGCCCCTGGGAAGTGAGTGTGTGTTTGTCTATGGTGCTGCTCTCCCATCTTGTATCCACACGCTGTATTTCCAGACTGCGCCAGCGTCCAGTAGAGACAGGTTACAGTTCACACCCGGCATCAGAATCTGCCCCGAGTGACTGCCTGTGATCGGATTTCACTTCCCTGCTCACATTTGATTTTTATCTGTGAAGAAACTGCAACTGCTGCGAGACAGTGTTTGTGCTCAGTCACACAGCGAGAAAAGGAGACTGCAGTGGCTATTTGGGTACTTCTACACATTGTCGGAGTTATTTGGAGGAGGCAGATCAACCATGTGTCAGAATGCTAGCTAAATATGGTCAGGGACACATTTGTATTCACGCTGTAGTACATGCGGAATCCCGAGGAATCATCCAAGATGCCATTTAAAGGGTATCTTGGGTATTTTTCAACCTGGACCCTATTTTCCAATCTTTTCGTGTGTAAGTGACTAATGGGAACGGCGAATTCTGAAATTGGTCCAGTATTGGGCCAGAGGCCTGCAGGCGAGAGCTGCCAAACAGGCTGCAATGTAACCACTTGGGGCATATGGGCACCATAAATTTAAGTCGAATAAAAGTGCTTGTTTGTCTGAAAACATTATGGAAAGGATACCTACAGAGATATAGCATTCTGTCAGAGAGTAATGTCCTTTTTGTTTAACCATAAACAGCCATAAAATCGCTATCTCCACAGCCGCCAGACTCCATTTAAATAAACAGTCATTTTATCATTGTAAAACACACTTCATTCAGAGTTGACATAAACAAAATAAACCTCACAAAAACTGTTGTGATTCATCTTCCCACTGTCCCAACAATCACCAGCTCTGGTTTGGTTGAAATAAACCCTGAATTCACAAAGTTAGATGTAAAAACATGCTGGTTCAATACACGCTAAAATGGCTGTTTATTTAAATGGAGTCTGGTGGCGATTTTGTGGCGGTTTCTGTTTAAACAAAAAGAATTTTACTCTTTAACATAAAGGTCTATCTCTGTAGGGATCCTTTCCTTGTTTTCAGACACTTAAAATAATATGAGCCTATAAGTGGCAAAAACACTTTTAACTTCCCCAAATTGTTGCTACCACTGAGACTTAGACACAAAAACATACCAAATTTGGGCCCAGGTTGATTACCCTTTAATGTCAAGTTTGAGCAGGGACCTTGCTTCACCACGCAGTTTCTGTGTGTGTGTGTGTGTATGTGTGTGTGTGAGCACATGTGAGAGAAAGTGAGAGAAAAAGGCCGACAGTGAGTGACAGCAGGAGAAACAGAGAGGAGGCTTGATTACCCTTATAATGACTAGTGTGGATTATTCAAAACCACCGAGATGAAATTCATGTACTCCTACTGAGCTCCCAACACCACATGGCAGGCTACAAATTAGCCCGCGAGAGGAGCGAGCTTTCTTATGGCCGTCTGTGGTGGTTTGTTATGAGAGGCACAAGACAGGGAGAGTGGAGGGCCCCACTTTTGTTGTGTTTAGGCAGACGGAGAGAAACCAGCCAGTCATTGTTCTCTCTCTGATGCAGCAGCGGTGGTATGCAAAGAGAAGAGGAGCTCATGCCTGAAGAACAAGGTGTGTGTGTGTCTGCTGGGAACAGCATGCAGCAGGCGACTTTATTCCACAGAAATTTGATGGACAGTGCCATGACAGAGTCTACTCAGTGACATACAGGTGTTGATACAGAGCTGTTCCACTTAATTGCTCCTCTTTAACAAGTGACCCCACAGCCGGCGCCATCAACCATTTTGTTTTAGTAGCTGGGGTCCAGGAGGTGGTATTTTGTTTAGCAGGAGCTTTGGTTGCTATGCAGTGATGGGGGAGAATATGATAAGGGGCAGCCAGGGGAGGAGGGGTGGAGAAAAGATGGAGGAAAAAAGGGGGGTGGCTGGCATGAGAGAGGAAGGGAGAAAGGATGGTGAAGGGGGGATGGGGGATGCGGGCGATGGGGGTAGGGTGTCAGAGTGGTGGTGGGTGATGAAATATTCAGTGAGAGTGTGCCTCTGGCTCCTTCCCTCTTTTTTTTTCTTTCGACATCTCTGGCTGACAGTTTTATTTATTGGGGTCCCTGTGGTTCAAGGAACTCATTTGCAGTCGTTCTTCCTTTGCACACTAAGCGAACTAAGGGAGGGAGATAAGGAGTGAGGGAGGAAGAGAGAGGCTGAGAGGCTGAGAGGCTGAGGGAGGGCGAGAAGGAAGAGGGAGGGAAAGATAGAGAGAGCTGGCAGCACTGAGCTGACATTCATGAACAACTGAGCAGCTTTGTGCCAGAGAAAAGAGGATAGAGGATTGGAGGGCGGGACAGGAGGGTGGAGAGAGGGAAGCCTTGAGAGGAGGAAGCCATTCTGCTTCCATCGCAGCGGCTCACCTGTCGAACCGTTAGGCGAAGGGTATGGTTCAAAAACCCGCTTATTAACCCGCCTATCGACCTAGATGTTTTGATCGCACCAGGACACTATTGATAGTCTCTGCGCAGACACACACCGGCTAAAGATGCAATAACAGCCTCTCAAAAGAGAGAAGGCAAAAAAAAAAAAATCAATGACTTGCATCATGCCCCAAATCCTAAAAGCAGCCGGGGGGCTCTTCAAAGGCCCCATTAGAAAGATAGGCGTCTGTAATGCTGCCTGATAAGAAACAGAGGGGGCTGGAAGGAGCAAGAGCGGACCAGCTGGCCATCACTGAATTTGACCGGCTGAGTAAAAAGAGAGATCAGAATGGCAAAGTTCAGGACGATCGGGTTCCAAGCTAAAGCCACTCCTCACACGGCCGACTGTGCTGACAACTGACCAGAGACACTGAGCCGATTCACATGCACATGCAGGCCTCCACAGCCCTCGTGTATCCCAGTTTTCACTAGTTTGCTTGCTGCTCACACTCCTCGCTCTCCACTGAATGCATTTCATACCTGCAGATTAATATGATTAAAGCAGGATCCTGTGTTGGTGGAGAGGAGCATCACTTAAAGATGAGCAGTTTCTGTACCCAGCAAGAGAAATTTTAAGCAACAGTATCACCACCAGCAAAATAAGACTAAGGAAACAGCATCTCATCTGTTTGAGAAGTGCAGGCAAATCAAGGGGAGGCAGGAGGAAACATGACGAGCAGAGCGGCAAATAATATCTCCACTTCCCTTTAATTCAGTATGTTTTTTGTATGACTTTGTGGATCGACCTGGGTATTTTGACCCCTGCCTCTCTGTTTCACCAGCAGCATATGCTTAATTGACTTCATTAGACTTGGTGGTGGCTATCAGATGTGACATTCCCGGCCTCCGTCCTCCCACACAGTAGCCCCACTAGTCACGATGCCTGCTACTTGAATCACAAAAGCTCAGTGTCGCCAGGGAATGGGAAGATATGACGGTCACGACTCAAATATGGAGAAATAAGACTCCCCTGGACCGCCGAGCGAGAGGAACCCGCAAAGACACAGACATTACAAATGGATGCTGCCACACACACAAACGCGACCAGATGCATATACACAATAGGACAACGACATCCACTGCAAAATCCATCTATCCCTTGATTGCCCAACAACACACCTTGATTCCCTCCACCCCTCCCAGCGTCCCCCCTCCCTCTGTGCATTTAAGCATCACAAAGGGGATTACACAGGTGCAAAAATACTGCGCGAACAGCTTATTAATGCAATTTTCAAGGCCAGGATTTACACGAGCAGCGGACTGAATAGGCCTTTAGATCACCATTGTCTTGTCTTCCATACACAATTTGATATACACACACAGCAACAAATTAATTTCTGTAGCTTTCATTTAGGTAACAAAAAAAATTACCATTCTAAAGAGCAAAGACTCCCTCGCTCATCCCGCATGCATATAAAAAGCCTTCATTTCAATGGCAGTGGGAAGGACAGAGGGAGCTGCGTGCTATAAAAAAAGGGGGAGGATCCTCTCGTATTGACCAACAAACTGACTCAAGTCATTTTTCAATTCCTCGCACTCCTAAATCCTCAATACAATTACTCTCCAATGATTTCCAGTAGTGTCAATCCCGCTGATTAGCTAGCATCTAGATAAGGTGGGCTACAGGGTGCGGGATGGGAAAAAAGAAACATATTGACCATCTGCGTTGAGCTCATGTACACACATGTGCAGGTACACCAGCATGAACAGTTCATTGTCCATATACACGCTCCAAAAATCTGTCTAGTAGTAAGCCTCTTCTGTCCTGATTCCCTTCCTTCCATTAGACTCATGCCTGTATTTCTTCATCTGTGAGTTACCCAAGCTCATGAGCTCACCCTCCCAATTACCTCCGACCTACAGAACTAGAACACGCACACTGACTTGACATGTTACAGAATAACTTGTGCAAAGCTCCCTTTCTTTTCTCCTCCACCTGTCTGGCCCACCGTGGCACACCCCGAGGGAGGCAGAGTGGAGGAGACGAGGTGAGGGTGACCCAGAGGTGACCCCCCCGCCCCCCCGCCCCACCACAGATTGTTAGATCCTCACTAGTTTGCATCTGTCTGCTTCTAGACACAATGACAAAACTGTGCCATATCGTTCCTCGAGGAAGAGGAGGAGGAGGGGATTGGATGAGGACAGGAGGTGCTTGTCGGCGGGAGCAAGAAAAGTAGAGCAGATACGTAACGGCGTATTCCGCTGGGATATATGGAATGGCAACACACAGCCTCCTCCCAAAGCAATCTGTGTTAGTGTTCAAGGCGAAATTTGTCAATCTGCAGCCTGCTGAGCCTCGCTCCAGCTGGGCCGTGCATTGATTTTGAAACCAGTATGCACCACTGTAGCTGCACTCGATTGCTGACGCATATGGACGTATGGATGGTGGATGAAACGGGATCGTGTGTGTGTGTGTGTGTGTGTGTGGGGGGGGGGGACCTAAAGAGTGACCCTTAATCATTGTTGTGTGTTTGAGGGGTTTGTCAGCTGGGCAGGTTCGGAGCTTGTGCTTTAAGACAGGAACAAAGAGGTGGCTGCATGGGGGAAGGGCAATGGGGGGATGGTGAGGGTGATGCCTGCCTGCCTGGTTGGCTTTTATTCTAACATCAATGTGCATCAATGAGCAAATAGTCCCTGTGTGCTGAGAGGGACACATAATCCTTCTCTTTCTGTCAAATACCCAGATCGATAGATGGGGAGCTGATGTCACTGTCTACATATGCCCAGAAATCATGAATATTGCTTTCACTTCCCTTTCACTGCTTGTCTTGTAAGTGTACATTCATTTTACTACCAGGATCAGACATTTTCTCATTCTCTGAACTCAATCCTCTTAAATATATCCTTTCAATTCTGGTGTGTGAGTGTGTGTGTGTCCGTGCATGGCTGCATATGTAAGCTGAACACACAACCTCTATTTAGCAGACAGAATGAGAGGAGACTAGTGCAGGCAACTGTATTTTGATGGGCTGTCAGGAGGCAGTAGCTTAATACAGCTTAGATGTCATGCAAAAAGTCTAGTGAGATGCCAGAGGAGGAATTAAGGCGGCCCAGGATTGTCCTTGCTAAAGAAGCCAGCCATCACGGTCAGGCCGAGGCAGCTAGCCGGACTTGCAAACCACAGCACATTTAAATTATAGGGCCCTGGGAGAGCTGTTAAGCAGAAACAAGAGAGGGAGAAGAAGGAGGAAAAGGGGGAGACGGAGGAAAGGAAGGAGGGGAAGAAAAAAAAATCTCATTCCGATAATTGCCGGGGCTCCGTTTCCATAAAACATTTTCTATCTAACTCGCTCCGCAAAGTCTGAAACAGCCCTGGAAGCTGTCATGTTCTGCTCGGTTGGTTGGCTAGCTAGCTGCTAGCTGTGAACTCCCCCAGAATCCTGATAAAGTAGAGAAGACATGAGGGGATCCGATCGGCCCCGTCTTCCATGAATACACACGCTTCCTGACAAAACACCCGATCTGGAAATGAGACCTCAAATGACCAAAATACAAGCAGGTGGAGGGGTGAGGGGAGGGGCAGGGGCGGATTACTGAACGGGCCCACCAGGCACAGGACCACGGGCCTGAGGTGTCGGGGGGCTCCCTGACTTTCACTTGCAAAATGTCAAATGTCAAATTAACACATAACACCCAGGAGACTCGAAATAACAAAACAGCCACAAGATCACCACAAACCCACACAAAGATGCAGAGCAGCTACAGAGAGATGCAAAAGAGTGTCTTGCGCGTATGCAGGAGATGTGTTGGTGCCCTCTTCATATCTGTGCCCGAGGGCCCATTATCTCTTAATCCACCCATGGTGAGAGGTTAGAGGAGGTCCGGGGGTTCATACCCACTTCTTCTACCACGGCTAACAACCACCCCACATCTCCCCGAGGCTATTTTTGGGTGTATGGGCATATCAGTTATCATGTCAGACACTTTTAAGAGCTAAGTGCATTGATTGATTTTTGATAGCCCCAGAGTTAGGGGAGGGGGGGGGGGAGAAAGGAAATGAGGGAAAGCTTTTGTGTTCCTATTTTCTAATCTTACTCAGATCCTTAATCTCTCTGCAATCTATATCATTCCATTCCGCTTCATGAATTATAAAGAGGAATCAATTTCTCGGGATAAAAACACACTAAAGCAGCTTTATGCATTTTTTTTTAACCTTTTACCCCGCTCTCCGCCTTACTGCGCCCTTTATTCTCTCTGCCCCCATTGCGGGATTACAATTACATAAACATGAATGCGACGGTAATGTACTGTAAGCAATTCTTGAGAAAAATGCAAGCGTCTGACTCATAATGAGTCAAAGAGAAATAGAGATACAGGAAGAAAGGCAAAGTGAGAAGTCTGCTGCGCCGGGTCGGCTGCTGAATTATCATCTGCCTCTGGTGAAAATGACGGTCACTCATGGCTGCCCAGCAAAGGCGTACCACATGATGGGCAAGGCTCGCCTCCAGCCCACTACCACTCTCACACACATCCAGTAACAGATGTGCGCACTTTCACTTACACACACCTACACACACGCAGTCATCTGCTGTCAGCGCTACGAGACGCACGCTGAGTTCACACACACAACAAGGGCCAGGATTTCCACCAGAAAATTATCAGCAGGGAACGCAGCCACGGCGAACCGCACTCCGCTATCTCCAATCGGCCCACATCCTCTGATAAAAATTCTACTTAATGTACAGTGTCATTCTTGGACAAACGCATCATTCATTTCACCATCTTGTACTGTTTTGACATCAGTCAGCGGCGCATCACTGATGCGCTTACGTACATCTCAGTGTTACCCAACACTACAAAAGGAAGTAGGTCTGAGTCAGTCAGTCAGCTGCAGAGTGTTTCATACGTCACACTGTTGCCTGTGTGCATTCAGCCTTATCGCCTCTCTTCTCGCTCGCGCCTCTCTCTGCGGCCAGCGCGGAGAACTCTTTGCCTTTTTTTTCACTTTACTCTCACTATTGATCACTTTGGTGAGTCATGCCACACTGACTCAAATGCATACTGTATTTAAGCAGGTCTACAGAGCTGTTTCACTGTAAGTACGGGGAGTAGGCCCCACTCGGGCTGTGCGTTCATGCTAGGCTTCCAGGAACCCTATGCTAATACTGAGTGAGAAGGCTGTCATCTGATGATCCAGCACTATGTGTATGAGTGCGTGAGACTACACTCAATCTCCATGTAGCCACAGCACACTTCCTGGAAACTTGCCTGTACATGTATGTGTGTGCACGTGTGTGTATGTGTGTGTGTGTGTGTGTGTGTGTGTGTGTGTGTGTGTGTGAGCATGAAATACAGGAGGAGTGGAGAGAGATTACAGATAAAGGTATAAACAGAAAGGTGAAAGTGGGTGTTATGTGCTGGTCCTCTCAGCAGCTCACAAATAAGCCTTTCTTGTGTGGTGTTCGCCCTGGCTTCCTGCAGCGGCGTGCACGCACACACACACATGCTATCACAGATGTTACTAGGATACAAGGGGTGTTGCTGCTTATTATATCCTAACAGCTCACACTGGATGTCTAGCTTGGCTCGGCTTGTTTAAGAGGCTGAGATTAGACAAGCAAAGAGGCTTGTGCTTGTGCAGCCTGCTCATCTCATCTCATCTCTTTCTCTGTGTCATATCTGGGTGTTGCTCTGCACTTAACCAAGGCTACAGCCTCCCATATCCCCCCGTGCAAACACACACACACAAAAGGTCCAAAGCTCGGTTTAGACAGCAACCATGATAGGATGCTAAGTTTGTTGCATTGTTGCAGTGTCAACACAGAGGAACAGCCTCTTACCTGAGTTTCTGTTAAACTCTCCAAGGCTTGCATTACGGACTGCTCGGGTCTTGATGCTTGAGACTGCAAAAAAAAGGTGAGAATATTTAAAAAATAATAATTTAAACTGACTAAAAATGAGCAGTAATTAATTACATACAGTAATAAATATGCAAGAAACAGTCGTGCACTGTATTTGTTATTGATATCAGGACTGCACACTACATAAAATCACAGCCAGGTGAGCCTCACCATTAATCCTGCTTCGACTGTTGGTACAAGTGTTAACTTGCTCCCATCCGAGATGCCCAGATCCTGGAGTTTGCCTGAACTTAGTCGCCTGCAGGGTTAGAGAGAACAAGATAATTAGACTGTGCTGACAATATCTTCTCTCTTCAGACACACAAACAGCCTTCAGCCAAGGGAGGGGGGCAGACAGAATTCAAAACTAGTTTGGAAAAGAGCCGTGGGTGAAAAGCGCCATGAAAGAAGTATTGATTGGCCTGTCATATTTCAATTTCGAGTATAGTGGAGCTTGACAACCGCTCGCAGTGGATATCTGGCACCACTGCCACTTGCCTAAGTGGAGGTAAGTATTTTTCTTTTGCCATTTTTGAGCCGTACAAATGGGGAGCAGAAACTCTGAAACCAAAACCACAACCCTTTAAATAGTTAGGAGAAAAGATAAACAGCATGACATGCACTTATCACTGACATTTCAAGATCCTAATTGACGTGTATTACGATTGCTGTCTCTGTTATTCCGAAGAAACCTGATACATAATACATTCCAGGGGCTTTACTATTTAATGTTTGGTGCAGAGCAGGAGTGTCTGCTCCCACAATGAGGAAACTGTCTTTTCTTTCAGGTCACGATGCACTAGAACCACTCGCACACAGTCTCTGCCTCCTTTAGTTAGTTTAGTGAAGGGTGTTCAGGACAGCCTGCTGTACAGGCATGACCCAAATCTCACCCCATGCAGCTGAACAAAGGCCCTCAGCGCTGACTTGCTGTAGGTCTACAGTTTGAGGAGCAGGAGGGGATTAAAAAGGGGGTTTCAGGTTTTAAAGGATGATGTGATTTATTGGGTGATTACAATGGGAGGGAGGGGGCAGGGGGCTGGAAAACAATGCTGACTGTTTGCATGCACCAAAGCATCCCCTTCTCTTTTTGCATAACACCACTTGCACAACTGCTGGCTCATTAAACCTGGGCATGATTAATTCGGGAACCGCCTCATACCGTAGGTTTCGGTTTGTTTTAGATAATAAAAGCTTTAACTCTCTCGTCCATGCAGTGCTGGCCCACCCATAAGAAACCCACTGAAACCATTAAGGAGTTGCCCTGCTTCTGCTGGCTATCACCATGCAGCAACTACAGCACACATCCACCTTCCATTACACAGTAACAACGTGCACAGTATATATATATATGTGCTTGTGCAGCAGCAGAGTAAATAAATTACAGGCTACCACAGTCCCTGTGACTTTCCTCATTAATGTTTAACATGTTTGATTCCCAGAGCATTAGTAATTCAGTCAGGCTTCAGTATTTATAATGAAGGAGGAGTGAATCAATGCAAGTCTGCAGATCGCCTCGTCAATACTGTTCCAGTGACCGGTGCGTCCCCTATGCGTAATTCCAATACCGTGCGTCCTGATGGTCAGTGGTTTCCTTGAATGTATTGATGACCAAAGCAGCCAAGGTTGTCTCTGAGGCTCCTGAGAGCCACGCATAAATCCGAAGTATAGATTAAAACATATCGCTGCAGGCCCGAGGGTGAACGCACCTAAACTCACATTTACATGCGGAATAGCCTAGACATTACGGCTCGTGATGTCAGCGCATGGTACAGATCGGGGCAGGCCTTTCAGGACAAAGCGTAAAATAATGTTCATGCACATTTTCTTGTAGACACACTATAATAGTTACAAGAGGTTTACTCACGTTTCTTTGTGCAGCAGAGCGAGTCTCTCTCTTGGTACTTTGAGTCTTTGTGACAGCCTCCTCTTCAGTCCATCCACGGTCTCCTCCTGGGGCAGGGAGAGCTCGAAGCGTGTGCCGGTGGTGGAGTGGATGTACAGATTCATGGAGGGCTCAGTCGGGACGGCCTCGCAGGACGAAGCACCGCGACTGGTGCAGCTCCGGGCGCTGGGGTGCTGGTCCATCCGATAACCTGTGGTCAGAGAAGGGGGGAGACAAGACGAGCAGAGCCGGGGATGAAGCGGGGGTGAGGAGGAGTAGGAGGAGGATGGTGAAGCCGATCCGTCGCTTCGGCTTACCGTCCCTTGTTCTGCTTGCAAATCAAAGGCAGCATTCAGAGAGCTTTTCTTTTCTTTTCTTTCTCTCGCTCTCCGAGAGTCAGAATAAAACCCGCTCTGTCTCCTCTCCGGTCGATATCATGAGAATATTCCCCACAGGAAAGTCAACTACATAAGGCTTTTTCTCTTTGTTTGATCTCTCTCTTTGTTGCCCTCTCCAACGTGCACCAAAAGTCTTCCTATGTGCTACATAGATGAGTAAATGCCAGGCAGAGACGCGATGTTGTCAGCAGAAAATGCCATGGACGCACACTTACGCAGGCGGTTACCTTTAAAACAAAAAACTCTCACGTCTAACAGTAATAAAAAAAACAAAGAATATAAATTCCTCTCGGTGTTTCTGTCAGCCTTTGCAAGCTTCAGATGAGAAAACACACGGTCCGTGAGCTGCAAAGCCTCATACGGGTTAGTGGCGAGAGGCTCTCCGCTGCGCTGCGCACTCGTACCCACGGCAGCTCCACTGAAATATCGACAATGAACATTGTCACAAAGTATCCCACTTCCACCATCGATAAATACGCCCACAGCCCACAGCCGGCGCAGCCAATCGTGGGAGAGCTCCTTCAGGACGCTGCTGCTTTCAGCCAATGGGAGGAAGAGATCCACACCCACGTGGAGGGCAGGAGAGTTTAGGCCATTCATAATAAATTACAGCATAGAACAAAATATGGGGCCATATCACAGGAGCATACACTGAGCTTTAAGGGTCACTCATACTAATTTATTCACTATTAATCATCCAACACAGCATCTTATCCAATGATATCCAGTGAAGCCTTGCTCCCATTTATTTGTAGATGTTGTTTGAGACTCTACTCTTGTAAATGTTGAATTATCAGATGGGCATAAATAGTGCTGACGTCACCCTCTTTCTCCTGATCTCAGCACAAATGCAGAAACTATTAAAGTGGACGTGAATAGCACGCAAATTAAACACTGGACACGATATATTCCCACCGGGAACAACATGCAAGGGACAGAAACCACTGTGCAAAAGCAAGTGATACACATGCAGCATGGCTGCGTGCACAAGTGGTGATGCAGGCGTCCATTTTGTCCGTCTTGTCACAACAAAACTACGCTGAAACTTGCACACAAAGAGGGGCTGCGTGAGGATTTTAAAAACACTACACAGCTACACGGCTTCTTCCAATACAAGTCAGAGCTTTGAGATGATAAAGGAGATACTCGGTCGCCCCCCAGTGGCCAAGGAAGGAAGTGACCATGAAAACTTGCAACTGATTCATAGTTTACTTGTGTCTAACAAAGGCAGACTCACATTTGGATTTTACAGCATTTTTTTTTTTACATGTTAGAGATATTAATCGGCTTCTTTTTAATCATAAATGTGCTTTAAAACAGTTATAATGAGTGTCACTGCTGCACAATACCGTCACAAGGTTGTTATTGTGCTTCTATAACAGACAACATCAGCAACAACTTACTGTCAGCCGCTAATACTAATTTACAGTAACAGTGACATTCTCCTGTCGTCGATACCAGCCTTATTAACTTAATCATGTTCCCGGTATTTACATGGAGGGTGTCTCATCCAATCACTCGACAACATGCAGCGACATTTTATCGACCCGTGATTGACCGCTCGCCTCCAATCAATTCTTTCAGTGTCCAAATGACACACACACACACACACACACACACACACACACACACATTAAAAGTGTACTCACCAATAATTGTGGCGAAAACTGTGAAGCCTCGCTCAGCGGCGTGCTGTGTTCCAGTCTGTTCCCCCAGCTTTGGCATGTAAAACAAACCCAAACCGTGATAAAAGCTCTCAGATAAATCCACTCGGGTATCCACAAGTTTTCTTTCTCTCTCCAACAGGCCCGTGCGTGTCCGGCGCGCAACGTTTTTACGCAGCGGACCTCGGGACTCCTGACCAATAAGGCGCTGCAGTAATGTCATAAGATGCCTCGGTGTGTTGTCAGTACACCGGCGTCCTTCTTGGTAATAAGAGTACAGTCGGGAAGGTGAGACACCTCTTAACACACTCTTCTCGGATATGGGTGGAGAGTAGAGTTCTTGTTATGTCAGCGTGTGATTTAAGGTGGCCTCGCTTGGCTTGTAACCGCCTCTCATGTCCAACGTGTTCCCGTCGCTGGGAAAGAATGTGCCCACGCAAAGCCGCCAGCAGATATCCAAGTGTGTCAGTGCAGCGGCTCTACGGACGCCACTGAAGGCTTTTAATGGCGCTGCGCACCGAAATAGCAGCGCGCACAGCAGCAGCCTGTTGTCTGCCACCTTAACAAAGCGTTAATGAGGCGAAGGCTGTGGAGATATGAGGGGTGTTGCCACGCTCTGACGGCATAAGGGAGAAATGTCACCGGGCAACAGAGCAGGTAAACAGGCTCCATGGAGACGCAGGGCACGTACACCGATAAACAAAAAGTTTTCTGGCATGTTGTGTTGCAATCTTTGGGGAAATACAACTGTGTTAAAGACATGTTGGGAAAGTTTATGGGCATTTGTCAAAATCAAGTAAAATCACATATTTTGGCAGCAAAGCCTGTCTCCTGTAACTTCACTGTTCACATGCAACTGTTGTATTTTTAATTAACATGAATAAGTATATAAAATAAATACAACAATATGAATGAGCCTACATTAAAGTATGCAGTCATTTATTCAAAACATGTATTATACTATTTAAACCACAATGCTAATTTTTTAAATTCTCCTTATATAAAAGAGATACCACAGTTAAACATATTAAAAAGTATGCAACCTCCATTTTACCTATTTGGCTGACACCCACCTGCCGCTTTATCAGGTTCACCTTGCAAGTGCCAGGTTGGACCCCTTTTGTCTCCAGAGCTGCCTTAATTCTTGGTGGCACAGATTCAATAATGTGCTGGAAACATTCCTCACAGATTTTGGTCCTTATCGACATGATGGCATCACGCAGTTGCTGCAGATTTGTCAGCTGTAATCTCCAGTTCCATATTTTGAAATAATATATGAGTTAAAAGAAGAAATGGAAGAAAGGGAAAGAGACGTGTTTTACTTCTACCTGCTCCTTTTTGCAGTTATATTTGTTTTTTTTGTTTTTATTTTGGTTCAAAATAAAGTAATTAATTCATTCATACCATGCAAATAACAATAAAATGATAATTCTATGTATATAGAAGAGATACCACAATATGAATTAGTCTACATTAAAAAGTAAGCATTCCAGTCTTCAGTCTTCATTTATTGGCTTATTCAAAACAGGGACTGTACATTGCACATTCACTGGCCACTTTATTAGGTACACCTTGCTAGTACCGGGTTGGGCCCCATTTTGCCTTCAGACCTGTCTCAGTTCTTTGTGGCATATATTCAACAATGCGCTGGAAACATTCCTCAGAGATTTTGGTCCTTATCGACATGATAGCATCACACGGTTGCTGCAGATTATCCAGCTGCACATCTGTGGTGCGAATCTTTTGTTCCGTGTTTTGGTAGCAAAGCAAATCAAGTTGCAGCTGGTCGAGGTAATTCTAACCTATTATACACTTTCCTATACTTTATTCCAGCAGTGTTAAAAATAAGGCCAGAGCCTGCCCACCAAAGGGTCCAAACCCCCCATTAGGTGACTTTGCTCCCCTGATAATGATGCACTTTCGGAGGCTAAGATGTGCCAGGATTCAGGAGCAAGTTAAACAGTGAGTGCCTTGACCAGAATTCAGTTCTCTGACTAAACAATAATTACGTATTGTGGTCGTATTTAAAGCTGTCACACACTGCAAAATATTGTCAACCAGCAGCATCAGTGCAAAACAATGTTGGTTGAACCCTACTGCTACTAAAACTTTTGATTTGTAAAAAGTTTGTTAGGCAGGAGGCAACTTAAAGGGATAGTTCAGATTTTTTAAAGTGGGGTTGTATGGGGTCCTACAGCAGCATATTACATACAGCAGATGGCATTGGGCAGGCCCTCAGTTTGGAGAAGCAGGCTGGAATCCGACATGGAAGCTGAGCAATGTTTGCATGTTCTCTCTGTGTCAGTGTGGGTTTTCTGCAGGTACTCCAGCTTCCTCCCACAGTCCAAAGACATGCAGGTTATTTGGTGACTCTAAATTGTCCGTAGGTGTGAATGTGAGTGTGAATGGTTGTCTGTCTATATGTGTCAGCCCTGTGATAGTCTGGTGACCTGTGCAGCGTGTACCCTGCCTCTCGCCCAGTGCCAGCTGGGATAGGCTCCAGCCCCCCCACGATCACGACCCCTACCAGGATAAGTGGATACGGAAATGAATGCAGAGGCAAAGTCTAGCTAAAATGCAATTTAATTTAATTTAATTTAATAAAAAATACGTTCATGAGGAACCTATTTGTCACAGTTGTGATGAAGAGTGTGTGACACATCAGGAGCCGTGATTGGCAGCCAGTGTGACGGTTAACGTTTAAAAGGAGAAAGTCATGATTTAGCAATAGATCGCTTTATTGTACGGAGCAAATTACTACACAGCACCAGCGAAGATGACCTGCCACAGAAAGAAAAAAGACAAAGTCAGTATTTTTTCTCATTTGTATTGTCTTACGTCGTGATGAGAGTGATAACACACGTTAAAGAAGCTATTGTGCACAGGTATAAACACAGGTGTGCCTTGAGGGTTTGGCTTGGGCACAAAAAGTTTGAAAACCACTGCCCTATGACATCACAAGTTTGAGACTTACTTCAGTCGTTTCTCTTTGAGAGGGAGAAGCTCATGTTCCCAACCACTGATTGGACTTTCAAAGGCCATGGAAATAAAATATTGGAATTGTTGATTTGTAAATTGTTCCATGTATTGTAGGTCAGGGCGCGCTATTGTAATGTGCCTGTGTGGCGATTACATCATGTAATCAGATATGCGATAGTAAGGTTCACCTCAAGGACGAGCGAGATGCAGCGTAATGTGTTAAAAAAAAAGCTCTGACTCTGCCTCAGAACGTGCAAACATGCACCAGCCAAGAACTGTCCTTCCCTCCAGCCTCAGGACCAGCACAGACTGTCTGTCTGATTACAGACACACACTCCTACCCACTGTTCAGGGGACACGGTGCCCCACCAGCATATTATCACACTGTCTGAGAACTGAATCATCCTCGTGTGTGTGTGTGTGTGTGTGTGTGTGTGTGTGTGTGTGAATGCATGTGTGATAGAGAAAACAAAGTGTGTTCAAAAGAAACATCTCCTAGAGTCTCCACGCACAGACAAAGGTCCCTGTCTTTGCCCGGCCCCAACAGCTTTATCTGTCTCCATCTCTTTCTCTCTCTCTCTGGGAGGTGCTGACTCAGTGGAACAAAGTGAAAGGAGTTGGTTAAACCTCCCTCCTGTACTTGAAACACAACCCTTTGTTCCAGTCAAACGCTGCGCTTTTGTATTAGCTCGCTTGACGCCGTGGCTTGTTTTGACGCTCGTCGTGCTGGCAGGAGCACATTAAGGCATCTGCGTGTGTTGGAGAGTTTAGTGCAGAGCGGAAGCAAATGTGCACTGATGTTTGTGGCTCCGGCCGCTTGAGAGTCAAGTTCTTCTGTCAGCCATGAGACGGCTTGGCTGTCCCCGTCAGCAGGTCTGGCTGTCAGCACAGCGCAGGTCATGCAGAACACTCTGACCTTGTTCGCCTGAATTAGACCTTGTAGTTGAGCTGACAATCTGATATGTTTTATGACAAAGGTGCAACTCACTGCTTTTGATAGCGATCATGAGATTGTCCTGTAAATTGACAGTCCCTCATTCTTAAGTAAATGTTTTTAGCATGGGCGGACTATGAGACAATGGCCCCCTGGGCACAGATATGCAAAGGGGCCCCACCACCTCTCCTACACAGGAGCAAGACTCTTGTTGTAGACGATCTTTTTATGGTCATTTTGTGTCTCTTTGTGGTTGTTTGTGTCTTTTTGTAATTGTTTGGGTCTCTCAAAGATAATTTTATGACTTTTTTTGGTCCTTTTGTGTCACTTTTTGGTCACTTTGTGTCTTCTTGTGGCTGTGTTGTGTCCCTTTTTGTAGTCGTTTTAGTTTCTTTGTGGTAATTTTGTGTTTCTTTGACATAATCTTATGTCTTTTTTTGGTTGTTTTGTCAATTTGAAGTCATTTGTGTTTGTTTTTTGTGTCACTTTGTAGTTGCTTTGTGTCTCTTTGCTGTAATTTAGTGTCTCCTTGTGGTTGTTTTGTTTCTTTTTGTAGTCATTTTGGTCTCTGTGAGGCATTTCGGTCATTTTGTGATTCTTTGAGGTAATTTTTGTCTTTTTTTAGTTGTTTTTTTTTATCAATTTGTAGTCATCTTCTGTTTCCTAATGCTTGTTTTGTGTCTCTTTGTTGTATTCTTTTCAGTTTCTTTGAGGTAATTTCGTGTCTCTGTGGTAATTTTGTGTCTCCTATGGGTAATGCCATGTTTTACTTAGGTCATTTTGTGTCTTTTAGGGGTATTTTGTGTCTCCATGTGGCTGTTTTGTCAGTTGGGTCTCTGTGAGGTGATTTTGTCTGATTAAGGTAGTTTTATGTATATGTTAGTCATTTTGTCTATTTGAAGTCAGTTTATAGACATCATTTTAGTTTCTTTGAAGTAATCTTGTGTCTTATTGAGGTCATTTTGTATCTCTTTAATGCCATTTTATGTCTTTTATGGTAATTTTGTGTCTCCTTGTGGCTGCATTGTTTATTTTTGTAGTCATTTGGGTCTCTGTTAGGAAATTTTTTGTCTTACTGAGGTAATTGTGTGACTCTTTGGGGTCTCTTTTTTGGTCGTTATGTCAACTTGTAGTCATTTTGTGTTTCTTTGTGGTTGTTTTGTGCCTCTTTTTGTAGTTGTTTTAGTTTCTTTGAGGTAATTTTATGTATTATTGAGGTAATTTGTTTCTTCTTTACGTGATTTTGTGAATCTTTGAGGTAATTTTATGTCTTTATTTGGTCGTTTTATCAATTTGAAATAATTTTGTGTTTCCTTGTGGATGTTTTGTGTCTCATTTTATTTTCATATTAGTTTCTTTTATGTAATTTTGGGTCTTTATATTCATATTGTGTAATTTTGCAGTCCATTTGTGTCTCCTTGATATTATGTCTGTTTTTTGTAGTAATTTTGTGTCTCTTTGCAGTTTCTTTGCATCTCTTTGTGGTCCATTTGTGTCTCTTTGTGATCATTTTGAGTCTCTTCCTGGTTGGCATGTATTAATTTGAGAGATATTTTGCAAGTGACGGACCCCTGACAGTTTGGGCCCCTGTGCCTGTGCCTGGTCGGCCCATTCAGAAATCCATCCATGGTTTTTTCACATTTCAGGTAGAGACCTCTTTTCAGAAGGTCATTTGTTTTAATCCTCAGCAGCTGGTACAGTATGTCCCCTCGTCCTGTTTGTGCTAATGTGAAAAATCACAATGTGATTAAGTAAAGGAATAACGTTAATGCACAAATTCATCATGAGGCGGCCCAAAAGCTAAATGTTTCTCGCTCTGCACTGCATGTTGCAGTGGGATGCACATGGGTAAGCCTGTGATGGAGGATGCAAGAGCAACCCCCATATGCAGCTACATGATAATGCATCACACATAGTTCTGGGAAGAGTTTATTGACAAGGGAGGAAGGCCGTGTGGGCGGGTCGTAAACATTTCACATTGGATATCAGATCTGGTGGGACAGAGCAGCCTGCGTGTGATTGCGTGTGTACCCGACTTTGTGTATGTCCATGTGCGAGCAAGAACGCGCAAGTTGTTGTGTGAGAGACTGAGTGTGTGGGACATGTGTGGGCGTGTGTGTGTGTGTGGGTGAGCAGCATTCCTATCCATCAAAGTCACCAGTGGGCCGCCCTCTGCCTCGGGAGAAAAATGAACCATGCCCGACGCGCTCAGCCTGCTGCTGTTGTTCTCCTGCCACCATTTCCTCCCTGATTCACCCTGAGTGGCTGTGAGTGGGGCAGACACACCTTGCCGGCCATCACCATGCTACGTTCACAACACTACCACAGGAAGCTGACACATACAGATGCCTGCATACTTTGCATGCTGACACAAACGGTGTGAATTCATACTTGTAAAACTTATCATACAAGGAGTGTCTCTCTTTATGACAGATGCGAGGGTGGCTCTCAAATAATTGGACGCGTAAACTGAAACACATAAACACATAAACCTTCAGGCACAAGTTCAGTCAGTTCTGCTGCCTGATGTAAGATACATCATCATTTCATGTCTCGATTTGGAGTCAAGTGCTCCTATCCCAGCCTCGATCTTGGTTTTGTCTAAATAAGGCCCAGATCTTTATGTGTCTCTAATTCGATTCACATGTTATCGTAGAGATGGTATTGACTACAGCCTAAGTGCCTGTTACTGTAAGTGGATAAAGTTTCCAAATTATGTGGACGTCGAGCCATTTGAATGGTCTGACTGGTGAATGAGATTGAACTGTGATTGTGAGAGTCCATTTCAGACTAAGAGACATTACACTAGATTCAGAACAATAGTCTTACTGGTAGTGCGCGATAAGGGGACACAAGGTTACGTGGCAAAAGATGTGACAAATGATTTGTGATTTGTATGTGAATGTGTGTGTGTTAAGGATACATATGAAAATAAGTGAGTTCAAAGTGAAACGCTTTTCTTAAAGGTCCAGTGTGTTAGTTTAAAGGGATATATTGTCAGAAATATAATATAATAAGGATGTTTCTTTAGTGTATAATCACCTGGCAATAAGAATGACTGTGTTTCGTTACCTTAGAATGAGCTGTTTGTATCTACATAGGGAGCAGGTCCTCGTCCATGGAGTCCGCCATGTTGCAGTGCCATGTTTCTACAGTAGCCCAGAATGGACAAACCAAACACTGGCTTTAGATGGGGCCGCTTACGTTTTCGCATCGCCACCATAGTTAGCAGCCCCTCCCCTCCCTCCTCTGTGGATAATTCGGCTCCTGGTAGAAACCTCCCAAACATCTAGGGCCAGTTGCACAAGGCACCTGTAGTTAAGACTCTCCGAGTCAGAGTTTCCTTGAGATAAAATGGTTGCACAAAACATCTTTAAGTCTTCTAAAAGCTTTCAATAAAATTGTTACATTTTTTTTGTATTATCTTGGTCTGGTCTTAAGGAATTGCTTAAAGTAGCCAAAGTAAGGACAAAAACATAAAGTACCTCTGACTCCATCTTAGCAGCAACACGGCTGAGTTCATGGAGATGAATGAGAAAAAATAAGGCTTCCAGAGAAGAGTGTTCTGTGATCAGGAGAACCCGATGGACACGCTTAATGATGAGCAAATGATTTTGAGCTGTAAATTTGACAGCAAGTCAGTTTATGATTGTGACCATCTGATTTTGGATCACTCAGCTTCCAGTTTCTTTACAATTAATTATTGCTCTGCATTTATATACAATAGGATCCTTCCAGTCAGTTATTGGTGATGTATTTCATTTAAGTCTTAAATGTCATACTTGAGGAACAAACTTAAGGTGTTTGTGCAACCAGTCCCTGGAAGTTATTAGAGAAAAATGTGAGCACCCTCCAAAAAGTGTGTCGCGGGTCCATTCTGAATGGACCACAAGTGACCTGCGAACATGTCATGTTTGCAAAAAAAAAAAAACAACTTAATTTATAAGTACAGCAAATGTTTCAGCACAGAGCTTTTATTTTGAAGTGCTTTTTCCTGCTGTAGAGAGAGTGAAGCAGACGACTACTTGAAAGATTGAAAGAGACGGAAAAATAGCTTGACGACAGGGCCAAAAGCAAATATGACACTTGTTTTGGAGATGAAGAGACCTGTGCGGGTAATTCAACTCCTGGTAAAAACCTCCTGCACGATGAACACTGAATGAATCCTAACCGGGAGTTCACACTCACTGCTAAATGCTACACACAGCTCCTGTGAAGCAGGAGGGTTTTCCTCTTATATTATTATTGTAGCAAAACCTCTGCACTTATACAATGGAATTTACATCCAGAGAAAAGTGTTCAATATTAAAGAAATAAAACACATAATAATAAATAACTATATGAATAATTATAGACAAAGATATAAGTGTGACATTGTGATAATAATCCAGTTCAGTTTTAATGACACAGCTCATATTTCACAATGACTCACTATTGCTTTGTTTTTGAAATTTGATCACAATCAAGTTGTATTTCAAAATGTCCTTTTTCCCATAACCTGTTCCCATTTCATAAAGCTGGTTTTTCTACAACCGTTTTATTTCATAACGCCACCATTCGTCACAGACTCTTTGTCAGTCAGCAAACAGGGCACAGACAATTGCGTAATTGGCTGTTGCTTTAGTCTGAAAGACACCTCATCTATTACAGAACGCATCACAGCGATGATGCGGTCACACGTCTATTGACACATCACATGTACTGTATGATGCGTATATCACTACCAGAAGTCACCGGAACAACAGAGAAAGAGAATATTTGCACTGATGTGTAGTAAAGGATTCTGTCAATGAAATCCACACATGCACAGATTTGCTTCAGTTGCTGCAGTGAATTTTATTGTATTCATACAAAGAAGACTTGAAGACACAGACAAAATATGTGTGTGGATGTACGCAATGTGACAGATGAACAGAGAAGGCTGTTCTATTATTCCCCACTTAGTTATTATATCCACATTACTAGTGATTATTTATAAAAAATCTGTGTAAACATTTTGTGAAAGCACCGATGGTCAACCCTGCAGTCACATGACACATTGTTTGGGTTAAACATGAGCATGTTACAGTCCTGGAGGATTATTAATGTGCACCTCCTCCTGTACTGCCTTAATATGCACATTCGCACATCCAATGCATCAAAACATTGTTTTCTAGTTGGAGCTGCGCCTCGTTTTCAAACTGCATGGTTTGACTAAAATGAACAATGACAGCAACATAGTCCACAATGAGCAGCGCTAAAATCAACCTGCGTAGTTGTGCCTCCATTGTGACATTAGAAAGTGTCACATTTATCTTGCAAGTGTTCTCTTCTTCAACGTTTTGATTACTTCCTGGATTTTTCCCACATGGAAATTCTGACCAATCAAGAGCAACTTTCTCATGCAAGGCATTTTATCTGCTTGTAAATGCTGCCATGAGAACACGAAACAACTCTAGGCAATTATACAACTGTGTAATAAAATAAGTCCCTGATTCAGACCAAAGCAAGACAACTCTAGGTCTGAAAGCAGCCTTAGACAACCTTTTCAGGTGGACCAGGGCACAGATCAACAGACTGTGCCTGAGAACGATACAGTGCTCACACCAATCAAACAAACTGGGATTTAGGGTCAAGTGTACTTGAATTCGAGGCCCTGATGTGAAAGCCTCCTTTGGGATTTTGCCACAAACATACCTCCATAGCTTGAAGAGACCTGGTCATATTAGTGGCAAATGTGGAGTGGGATCAGTGTTAAATTTTGGGATGGAGTTCAAAAGGACCCAAGATAGAGCGTAGGGTGAAAAAAGGAGTCATCAGAGAGCAGAGGGATGAGGAGCTGAGTGGGAGTGGGAAGGGCTTCCGTGTGGACAGGGCCTCTGATCCCACACCTGCAGAAGGAGCCCTGTTTGAAGTGCTGCTCCCTCGCCCTCCCGGCTCACAGCACAGATGATTGATGACACATCTCGAGCTCTACGGCTTTGCACACCAAAGCAGACAATGTGCCGAGAGTGTCAGAGCCCCGGCCTGAGAAGAAAGAGAGTGGAAAATGTGCAAAACGTGCAGTGACAGGGGACAAGAAAAGAAAGTGTCACATCAGACGATGGTTTAGTCACAGTCACAGCTTACAGTAACTTCTGAACATCCAAGCCACGGACATTTCAACCAGACCCCGTATTCCACAACTGCGAGTCACGACAACATTCCCTTGACTTTTGTCCGAGAAACTTTTTCTTGAGAGTTTTTCGGGAAGCAGATTCTTTATTTTACAAATTCCATATGTGGTGGTCAGTGAGTGATAAATGACTCACAGCATCAGCTCGGATACTTACTGTAAAGTTTATGATTTTCAGTTGGTGCTGAGTGAGTGATGACTAAACACAACAACCTCTGTAGATCGCGCAGCGCCCAGAGGCACACTGGATTCAGTCCAAACATTTCACAATCAAGCTGGCTGTATTCATTCTCTACAGATGGCGCATTCATCATATGGCTGAGTTTATGCATGTGTGAGCACATAGTGATGAGTAACATTATGTAGTGTTTGTGTTTTGTTTCTATATAACATTTAGTACATATTTGTCACTCCGTCTTTAGTCAACACATTCCAATGTGGCAGGTGAAGTTGATGAGACACATTACTGTACAAAGTGTGTAACCAGAATATCTTTACTCATATCTTGGCAAGTGAATGTTTTGATACTCGCAGAGTGTTGACCAACGACTTTATCACCAGTGAGACAATGACTGAATCACGTAATAATGAAAGGTCTGTTTACGGTAGCATAACTGCACCCTGAGTTTTATCACAGACTTCTTTGTTTTTTTTAAAAGGAAGTTAGACATGTTTGGTAAATTATTTGAGCCCTGCACAGGTCTGATTTTCAAGACCCGCTCCCGACATGCAATACCACACCCGTCCTGCCGCCCCCACATATGACCTTAACTGACCCGTCGACACAAGATCCGCAGCCCCACCACACCGTAAATCCTGGAACAGCCACGTGCTGTTCAAATAACTCAGTTAGGCAGCACATTAAGGGATCACTTTAGGACATTTCATACATGTGAAACTAAGATAATTAAAAATTGAGGTCGTTCAGGAATTTTTTTTGCTTATTCTAATAATGTTGTGCAGCACATTACATTTAAGGCACCTACCTACCTTAGAAACACGCCTGCTTGAGGTGGCTCTCATATTCCAGGTAGCGCAGAGGACAGCCAACACACAAAGTCAGCAGACATTGAAAGGGTGGACTAAAATGAAAAAAACATTCAATTAAATTACAATTATTTTCATTTCATTTTAATATTCAAATCGTCAGCACCTGCAATCCAACCTGCATGTTCTTTGTTTAAGCCACAGCTGAACCCAGGAGTAAAATTAGGACAAAATACCACCTGCAAAACACCTTTTTTTAGGGTTATCTTTTTTTTTAGTGAGTCCCACTCTACTGAGAGTTAGATGAGAGGGATTAATACAGCTCTCATGTCCAATGAGTATGAAGCTATAGCCAGGAGACTGTTAGCTTAGCTTAGCATTACGAGTAGAATCAATGGGAAATAGCTATAGCCTGATACACCCACCAGCACTTCTAAAGCTCCCAATGATCAGAATGAATTATACGTTGTTTATTTAAAAACAAACATAACAAAAAAAAAAGTGTAAAAACAAGTTGAGCCGGGCTATTTCTTGGCCAGGTGGCAGGTGCAGCTAGCTGGCTTCCAAAACCCCATTAGTCCTAAAACTGTCCCTTTGGATCGAAAGCACAATTCTCCAACAGCCCATTATTCCAAAAACAAACACCTGTTGTTTCGCCGGGTGTGTCCCATTTCTCTGAAAATACAGTTTGAGTTTCTCCACAGGGTTTTAGCCACCAATAACGGATGTTTTTGCCAACATTTCCCAGCGGCATTTGAGACAATGGTGCTGTGTATTTTTACCAGTCCTTAATGGCATTCCCTGGTGTCGTTTGAGCCACCGATCCCAGGTGGTGAGGTGTTTCTCAGCAGCCAAACCTGGGTGTTTTTCACCGACCCATCATTGCTTTTGGGACCTAGTCTCCAAAAGGCCTTAATTAGACTTCAGAATTTTGGAAAGTCTCAAGGCTGCTGTGAAACTGTGCCTACTTAGGGCAATGAAAAAGTTTGTTTTGGGTGCGTCAGTGCAAGAGACAAACAAGCATGGACGGCAGAAGAGATATCAGGATACCAATGCAACTGGGCTGGACGGCCACAAAAAGGTCCCCAGGCTGAGATCAATGTAAAAAAATAGCCAATTTATTTAGGACATCCGTGCACAAAAAGAAGTATTGTGAACAAACAATAAGCACTCATGTCAGTTGCACTGACGATAGTCAAGGGCTGAAACGTTTGCTGCTGTTTTTATTCACATTTTGCACTTTGAGCGCCCTTCCTTTTGCGCACAGATGTCCTAAATAAATTGCGCAGGTATTCTCTCTGCCGTCGCTTCAGAATTTTTCCCATCGGAACAATAGTTAGTCCCCATTTTGAGTCTGTATGCAAGGCTAAGCTAACTGCTCTAGCTGTTACTTCATATTTGGCATTCAGACATAAGACTGATATCAATCCTCTCATCTAACTCTTGGCAAGAAAGCAAATTAGAGTAGCCCCTAAAATGTGGAACTGTTCCTTAATGCAGTATTTATTAGCACAACCACTGGCTTGTAGTAGCAGAGTATTGTGAATCAGCACAGCACTGTGATCTGAGCCTCCTCATGAATCCTGTGAGAATACGATGTACTGTTATGGCTTAGCCTATCACGTTTGTAACAGGATACTTCACACTCCGTTCCATATTCTGTCCGTGTGCAGCGGACCATTTGTCTTGTTCACAGTCTCTGTTGTGTCGTGACGCTGCACGACTCATAGTGGCGGTGCACTGTGCTCCCAAACCCCAGATTCAGGCCTGTCAACCACTTACTGCGCAGCCTAATCCAAATGGTGTAAATTCGACACCCCCACAAAGTGGACCTGATAATTGCTGCCTTTTACAGAGTCGGTCTGCTCACACTAAAAGGCCCACAATAGGACTCAGCCTGGAACTGGGCTGAATGTGCTAAATAAGCTAATGAAATCCACCCACAGGACACAAGCCGGGCACGATAAGAACCTTTATAGCTGTGAAACTCGGCCAAGCTGGGAGGGTGTTAGCTCTATCTGTTTGTTTATTTGTCTGTTTGACAGCCCGCGGCGTAGCGCCAGAGGGACTGGTGGTCCGACAAAGGTTAGGTGTCAGCGTGGAGTGTATAAAATAGAACAGAGCAGAGCGATTGAGAGAGAGGCAGGAGAGAATAGGAGTGAGAGAGAGTGGAGGAGAGAGAGACTCAGGGCAGGAAGTGTGGGTGGCTGGGTAGGTGGTTTTGGCAATGCAGAATGGACTTCTTGCGTATTACTTCTGGTAAAACAAAGATATGGCTTTTGCAATGGCTCCGCTCATTCACTGAGTAGTATCAGTTGTAAAAAATTTTGCTCTTTGAGGTCAGCGTGTGTAGAAGGGACACCAACTCAGTTTAAGAGCAACATGTTGTGATGTACACCAGAACTCCCAGCACTTTTGCACTGAAAGAAAACAGATAGGAGATAATAGCAGTGAATGTGTGCCTGTGTGCCTGTGTGTGTGTGTGTGTGTGTGTGTGTGTGTGTGTGTGTGTGTGTGTGTGTGTGTGTGTATATACAGTACACAGTGATGAATACCAGATGCAGGCATTTCCTTTGTTGGTGCAAGCAAGTTCAGAACTTGCCAAATCGCCCTGCTCTCCTCCCACACGGTTGAATACTTCCACACACACCCACACACACTCCAGAATCCCTGCCCACTAATCCTCCTCCATCCTAGGCTTAGGGGTAGCCGAAGCTGCAGGCTAATTCAATCTTGGCTGGTGCTCCTCTGTTTTATATCTCTCCTGTTGTCTTTCTGTTCTCCACCCTTGGTCCTTGCACTCACACTCTTGCTTAATTAGTTTTTTTCTATATCTCTCCATCTGCTTTTACCCCCCCACTTCTTTCCTCAAGAGATTCCACTCCACTCTCTCGGTTCTTCTTTCTGTTTGTGCTTTCCTTAACTTTCTCCTGCTGTTTTCGTTGCGGCAGCGTATCTGCTCCCGACAGCAGCTCTTTGCTCTGCAGTTGACATGCAGTAATCTGATCACTGATAGCGAAGGTCATTACGGGTCACATGATCTGGCTGGCAGGTCGCACAGAGAGTTGATCTCATCTGTGACGTCGGCCCAGAGGAGTGCGCAGCGGCCTTCTCCCTATCACATTCCTAAAATAGCCCTCCGTCCCCACTGATGACGTCATCCATTCCCGTCTCCCTCTGGCTCTGCCGCCCCCTTTCCTCTCTTGCTATCTCACTCTCTCCCTCTCCCTCCGTCTCCTCTGCACTCTCCCCCTTTGCTCTCTTTTTTTCCACCCCCTCCTCCTGTAACTTTCCAGGCTTTGCTGGCCCCCTCTCCCTTTTTCTTCCTCTTTGCCATCTCACTGTTTGCGTTTCTCGATAACAGCAGTAATTCCATAAAAGAGAGTTCATTGCACTTTATGCTGATTGCTCTCCAGCAGACGACTTTCTCTTACCGTAGGCCTTCAAATTTAAAACATGTTCCGGAACAGTTTCAGTAAGGGAAACCTCCATTCAGGGCTGTTCTCCTGAAAAATGATAATAACATGCAAATGTATGCGCCCTTCCCCGGCCCGCCACTTGCCCAGCACTTGAAAAAAAAAAACACATTCATGCGCTGAAATGCCACTGTCATTTCGGAGAAGAGGTGCATTTGGATAACGAAAACAGAATGCTACCACTTACATAGTTAAATATTTACCATGTAGGGGCGGAATACCGTGAGGCAAAAGTGAGTCACACAGGGAAGGCTGCGTTGACCCTCTGTATCTATATAACTAGTGATCAAAGGCGAGGCTTCAATTTTAACCCCTGTCCACGAATGCAGCACCGTTTGTTGTGCCGTGACAGCTCCACCACCCACACCATGGACATCCTGTTGTTCTCAAACACGACTCAGAACCTGGCATTAACATAAATATATAAGACCAGGAAGTGATCCTAAAAACGGTGGTAACAGTCAGAGTCAGACCCAGAGGTTCACTGGAACATGTAAATTTATGCTCCTGCAATAAAAACAATGACTTTTACCGCAAAGCAAGCCAGTGCAAAATAGCATAGGCATTTAAAATCAGTCATTTCAGGTGCCATTAACACGGTATACAAGCAGTGTAATCTTTGGTACTCTAACACACATACCGCACTGACAATAATATTCTGATAATTATTGAATGGACTGCTGTGAAACACCGTACAGACATTCATAGTCCCCAGAGGATAAACCCTAATGATTTTGGTGATCCTCTGACCTTTCCTTTAGCACCACTACAAGATTTGCATTTGTGATTTTGAATAAAATGTCTCAACAACTATAGGATGTATCGCCATGAAATTGAAACACATGCTCATGTCCCTCTCAGGATGAACTGTGATAACATTGTTGATTGCTTCAGTTTTTATCTGGAGCCTTCATCTAGTCAAGTATTTAAGTTGTTCATTACTTTGTTCTATGTACAAATATGTGCAAATTACTGACATTCCCATTAAACTTTGTGTTTAGTGCTAATTCAGTCAGGAACACTTTGGTTAAAGAAAACTTAATTTCCATTTGCAGTATTATATTTGGCAGCATGGCTCTGTTCTGGGGCCTCTCTGCCCTTCCTCGGGCCTATGCAGAAATCCTCTTCCATGCGCCTACACGGAAAGCCTGAGGCAGAGAGAGCACACACCTCTGCCCTTCCATGCGCCTACGTGGAAAGCCTAAGGCAGGGAGAGCAGCAGCAAAGACCCCCCGGGAACAGAACAAAGCAGCATCAGTGACAAACAGAAATGACATTTATAAGTCAGACACAGCATGAAAAGGAGAAGCTGGGGTGGAGGCAGGTTGCAAAGCGGCTTGTAGAGGAAGCAGCAACAGTAGGCAGGCCAGAGCAGTTTAAATAGGGCGCCCTGAATGAGATTCACCAATTAGTTGCATAGAAAGGGATCATGTGATCTATCAGCTGACTCCCCTCCATCAATCAGCTGCTCCATCAGTTGATTGGGCTACTTGAGGTCAGCTGATGTAGCTGGGATGTGAGCTGAGCTTGACATCGTGTCCTGTCTGAACTAACGCTATGGTTGTAAAAGCCACAGATATGTACATTATTTTGTGCCGGATTCATTTAACTCTATGTTTCTTACCAACTTTGTGGTGAAGGTGTGGTTAAGTTTAGGTGCAAAAATCACTTGTTTGTGGGTTGGAAAAGATCATGGTTGGATTTAAACACCCAGGTTCTGTGTGACAAACACTGCTGGGATGTTCTGCTAAAAAACAGTGGTTGTTGCCGCGCCATCCACAATCCCCTCCATCTCCAGTTGACAAAAGTCACTTTAGAAACATTGATATGTCGAATGCAGCATGCAAATGTAATGTAATTGTGGCTTGCAGAAACATGTAATGCCAACATTTTCCTGTGGTGGCTGAAATGGTGCCTCAGTAGGAGCCTCACAGAGCCAATAGCATGGCTGTTAGCTCTTGTAGGAAGTGTAACTGAGGATTAGAGTCACTAAATCATCATCACTTCTTTATTTGCTGTATTCATGCTTCATTCAGTATTGGTTTTCTGACATGCCAGAAACCAGAGGCATTAAAAAATGTGCCATTCAGATCAGAATAATCACGACATCAGACAGAAGCCAGTTCATATTCGACTGACTCCAGTTATTTGTCATCCCCTTCCTGTCTCTCACTATCAGACGGCTCTTCACCTTCATCAATACGCCTGAAGCTCTGAAGTATAAACCAGATGATAACTAACTTCATCTCCCTCACTTTGCCAGGGTTTGTCCTAGTCTATGTTTAGCCATGTCTATTCTTTCTGTTTGATGTTACTTGATAACAACCAGTCAGCCAACTATGAGTTCACGCTTAATTAGTCAGTTGTGTCTATTTATACTGTCCCAGCTGACGTGTCTGGTGTTGACTGCTTGTTAAGGATGTGTTTATCAAGTACTCACCAGCGTGTGGCACAAAAGCAAGAATGTGGATGAAAAATTTACATAATCAGAGACATGTCTTGGTGGCTGTGATGGGCCAAGTTCAGCTGCAGTTTAAAGGGTAATTTGAGACTACAAATGGGGATGGAGGCAGTAATTCATGGGCACATAGTGTGTCATCATAAAATAAAATGTTTTGTCAGGCAATGTCATCGGCAGATCAGGTTAATTTAATCTCTGACCTTTGTGGATGGGAAATGTCCGTCATGCATTACAGCTCATGTACGGTGTTGTAAGATTTTTCCATTTAAGCTGTTCAGTGCGCTAATCAAAGTTGGAATTAATTATAAATCGAGTTAGGTCATCAGTATCATCATGGGCTCTTTGAACGGGACCTTCTTTATTCTTTGTTTGATTAGATCATGACTGAAATCATTCACATCTCCCACTAACAATACAAACACATTAAGTGGTTTGCTTCCCTCCAACTCCCCGACACTTTTATGGTTAATGTTCACCATGATGTCAACTACAATCAATGTGATTCTTGACCCTTGAATTGTTAGCAGACAGCAAATAATTAACTGGATGGTTATTCATGTAGTGTTACATCAACATACTGAATGGCATGTGTTTATAGTCATGCTTGTAATTTAAATTTATGTGCATTTTATGACAATTCTGCCTAATGTTGCTAGTTTGTCTAGTTACATTTTTGGTGGTGTTTGTGTGCACATGTAGCATAGCATCATTAAAAACTTAAAAACAGTAAACTGGATACAACTAATTCAGAAATAATATTTTACTCTGAAAGGAATAGTTGGACTTTTTCTTGCAGAGTTAGATGAGAAGATTGAACCCACACTGATGTGTGTCCAGTAAACATGAAGGTACCGTCAAAAGCCTATTAGCTTAGCTTAGCATAAAGACCGGGGCACCTTCTCTATCCACTAAGTCACTGACGTCCTATTGCTTGACCTTTTATTACATGCACCTGGAGAATTTAGTCATGTAACAAATGCAGTTTTGCATTTGCATTCTTTTACTCCTCTTGCCTAAACCTAACCAGCCCAACTAACGAAGGCAACAAGGACTAGCCAATTCAAGGGAGAGTAAGGTCGGGTTATGCCATCACCATCCTAGGAGCTGCAAATTCCTGTTGTGGACACTGTCATATTTTGTTACGCAATGTGATCGGGTAGTCACATTACATATCATCATTTCTTTGTCAGTTAAGTCATTCATTTTCCATAGCTGCTTATCCTGTCCCACTGGGCAAGAG
Organism: Epinephelus cyanopodus; assembly: GCA_026686955.1. Classification (NCBI taxonomy): domain Eukaryota; kingdom Metazoa; phylum Chordata; class Actinopteri; order Perciformes; family Serranidae; genus Epinephelus; species Epinephelus cyanopodus. The sequence continues at coordinate 11,695,455 of CM048920.1, forward strand.
AACCTGCATGTCTTTGGACTGTAGGAGGAAGCCAGAGTACCCAGAGAAAGCCCTGGCTGTCATGAGGGGAACATGGAGACTCCACATAGAGGGGCTTCCCCACCCTGGGTTCAAACCAGGAATCCTCTTGCTGTGAGGCGACAATGCTAATCACTGCACCACCTTGTCCCCCAGTTATCTCACTGATACCGTCATCCCTCCATGTCAAAATGCACGAGGACACAATGTGGCACATATATAGATAACAAAACAAACAGCTATCAGAAGGATAAATATATACCGGACACAAGCTGGCTGGAGGATAGCATCTGGCTACCATGGAGACAACTGAAACCTTTCGATGAAATAAATTGAAAGCGCCACGCGGTGTGGCTCTGTAATTTCTGTCAAGTGACACTCATCAAAAATGTAGAGCACCCTACCAGGCTTTAGAGATAGGAAATTTATGTGCGCCGTGCCAAAAATAGTCCAGCACATAACTTCTGTAAAACCACAACTTGTCATGTCACACTTCAGTATTTGTATGGATTAAATGAGTAACAGCGGAGGGACTTATCTGTCTTATCCTGTGACAGTGCCGGCCAGCTGTTTCCCCGTTTCCAGTTTGAGTGCTATACGATGCTAACAGGCAACTGGTGCTAGCTACGTATTCATCGTACAAAAATTAGAGTGGTGTCAGTCTCCTCAACCTCCCAGCAGGACAGCACAAAGGCCTGTTTCCTCATATGTATAACTGTTCCTTTAACATATTTGCAAATGTGTGGTATCAGATTGAATCCCTTTATTTAATGTTTCTTTTCCTCTGACATCACATTTCTGAGAATTAGCTGGATCTGTGAAGGCTGCATGCTGATAAAACATCACAACCATAAATAGTTTCTGTACTTAGAGTTTCTTCAAACTGGAATCCATCTATCTGACCTTTTCAGAGCTGTTCATGAAGTACTTTGGCTTTCTATTTGGAGTCATGGAACAACCCCACCTCCCGAGCCTCCACGTGTAGAATCAGTCAGGAGCTGCATTCAGAGGATGTCTGGCCTGGGCTGAACTCACGCGAAACACACGCTGACGCATGTTACAACACAGCAGGCCAAAGCAGGGTCACACAAATCTGTTGGTGAAATAGGGTAAAGTTGAGTTTTGGGCTTCTGCAGTGTAAATAATCCTGTGTAATGCTATCCTGTGGACATTTCAGTAGCGGCCACTGTCATCGCTGTACTGACCCAGATTCTGTGATACTGGAAAATCCAAAGTGGAAGAGATAGAGGGATCAAGAGGGGAGATGGGTGAGGAAGACGGGGCAGAAATAGGAATCCAGAAGGGGGTCGGTGGGAATCTACATGGGCATTTCCTTTCATTTTTCATCTGATAGAGAAGATGGTGGCAGAATGCAGCTTTTATCAGTCAAATGTAACATGTTACCCACAGCTGAAAGAAAAATTAAAGTGCTTATATTCAATCATTTTGACACAGGACACTGTGACGACCCGTCATAAATGTTCTTAATAGGAGCCACTCAGGCTTAAAAGTTATCTCCTACTTATTGTTTGTACTCCAAAGTCACATGTTGACCATTATAACTTCATTTGTTGAACCCTACCCCACCCATGGGTGTTGGAATCCAGGCCCTGTCTGTCAGAGCTGGTCCGTGCGTGTTAAGGGAGTTATTTCTGCTTTGGGTGTCCTAGGTGGAAACTAGCTTGTTGGCATATTTTCCTATAGCGCCTCAGCAAAGAGGCTTGTGACTATGAAGCCACAATGAGTTGTCAGTCAGTCTGGGGACACAAGCGAGTGTCACCCAGCACAGGGGGATTAGCTGCACTGGTGAAGGTTAAAGGAGAACACATTAACACCAGTCAGCTTGCAAAGCGTGAGACATGTAATTTCATTTCTTCTTTTGCAAAGTTTATTGTGACAGTACTAATATGATGTGTTTGCAATGTTCTGGTGGAATAAAAGCGGCTCACCAAAACCAAAGGTCACAACTGAATTTTAGGAAGTATGTGGGATAGACGTGGAAAAGTATGTCAACATGAGGGTTAAGTTGCAGTTAATATTACTAAGTATCTGATATCCATGGACGAATAGGTCTACTAATACTAGTACAGTTAACATTGGAGCTCAACAACAATCTTGTCTGTGCATGTTCTTCAAATAGGCTGGTTGTCCTTTTCCTGAAAAAGACACACATACAGCTTTAATTTGAAGGAGTACGTTGAATGTAAGGAACAACAAAGGAACTACGTGGAGCAGAGCCTACATCGATGACGTGCATCTCCACAGAAATGTAACCACACGTCATAGCGATGACTCCTCCTGTCTTTTTTTGTAAGCTGAAACCATTTCCTTCAGTGGTAACGAAGCTTTTTTTTTTCACATGAGCAGAGGAAATCTCCACTTGTCGCTAGGCTAATTTATACAATGTAAAATGCCATAGGCTTGTGCTAATAACATAAACATGTTGTATTTGTGGGGAAAATGTGTCCAGATAAAGACAAGTGTTTGTCTGTGAATGCTGCGAATTATAGTGAAGCTGATTTGTGTTCTTGTGTTTGAAACTGTTGCTATTAAGCCATGAGTGTGTTTTGCATCAACTTAACCTTTACAGCACTTCACAGAAACCCGGCCGCCAACTAGTGTTTTGGAGGTTTTGGAACTGCAGAAAGACACAGACACACCACCGCTCAAGTATAAATAGTGACAACATTGTGGGCCATGTGCATAGGATACAGTGTAAACAGAGCTGTCACAAAAATATAAATCCTGCTTTAAAGGGACTCCTTTGAAAATGGCCATGCCAGTTGTCCCCTTCACCTAAATATATCCTGGCTTTGGAACATTATTTAGCCTCCTTCACGACAAGATATGTCCACATGGTTGATCCAGATGTGTGCCTTAGGCTGTCTAGTTTAACAAGATACCACTACTTTGTACTAGCTTAAAAACTGAGTATGCCAAAGCCTCTTATATACAGTAATGTTGTTGGCCATCAGATTTGGCAAAAAGTTACGGACGTTGTGCTTCCTGTGATAGATTATCTAGAATGGACATTTCTGAGGAAGTTGTTTTACATATGTAAATGAGTAATGCTGAATTTCACATTGCACAAGCCATGATGTAACTATGCACTGACTGTGTGCTGCCAGACATATTTGTATAGGCACAAAGAAACGTAACACAAACTCAAGCTTATAAAAAAAATAAATAAATAGAAAGGCTCAGCCATTCCGTCTGTCCTTTTCAGTCTAATTTGTGTATGACTCAACTGAGCTTCTTCTTTACATAATGCCACAAGCTGGCTACCATTGGACAGTGTCATCACTGTGCTCAGCATGAAGGAAGTCAGTTACCTTGTGTTAAAGTGACACCCCAACTGAAGCAGTTATTTAATACATTACATCTGCTCTCAGGAAATGTGACGTCATCGCTGAGATTTCAAGAATTTCTGTGTCAGTTGGGAAGTTTCAAAACAGCACAGGTGGCAGAACAGATACGATGACACGAATGTTTCAACACAGCTCAAGAGGAAGGAAAAGCAACCCGGAGGTGCTCCTCTGGTGTTATTTACACTTTATCTCAATTCCTCTTTTGACATGTTGTGGTTGAGCGTGTGTATACACACACAGACAGACGTGTAACAGGGCCCTCACCTGTGCTAACCATGCAATTAAAAGGGCAACAAATACCCGACTGCACTTTCATGATGAGTGTGTGTGTGTTAATGTGCTCTCATGTGTGAATGCATCCTCACATGCCCAGGCAGATCCAGGAGATGTTTTGGAAACAGGGGGCAGAGCAGCTTAACCCAGCTAAAGACAGTCTATAGGAAAATGTGTGTGAAGGAGTCCCAGCAGGCAGGGAAACACACCCTGGGCCTGATGGACAGATCACATGGGACTGAGTGATCTGAACAGAGCAGGAGAGAGGAAAGAGTGCGCGATCTCTAGGACAGGAAAATTGCCATCATCCAAGAGATGACTAACCCCGCAAAAGGACAGTGGAGCAATCAGACGTCATCCGCACTGAGGGATCGACGTGTGGTCCCTTTACTGGGAAGAGTCGAGTGTCTGCTCCAGAATTAGCGGCATTCAGTTGGTGCTACTGTTAGCTTTGGTTCCCAGCTGTCAGCCCAGGTGGCCCCCCTGCAGGAGCTGAGGGGTGCATGGTGACTCTGACATGAACTATTACACAGGTGACAAGTGTACCACCCGTCTGACAGGGTGATCAATCACTGTGTGACGATTAGGTTGCCAGATTATGTACAGCACTGTTTCACAACCTTTTTTGTCAGATGTCCTCCCACAGCCCTGCTAGATCAGATACCTTCTCACTGACACCACCATTTATTTCAACCATTTATTTATTAGCTTTAGCTATTTCACCATTTATATTTTACTTTAAGCTCATTATTCAGTTATCCGTCACTTTTAGCTAACCCTTTAGTTGTTATCCGTAACATAACTTTAAGATGATTATTTTAACTGTTTATCTGTTACTTTAAGCTAACTGCTAAAATTACTTGTAAGCTAACTATTTTAAATGTTTATCCATTACTTTTTACTAACTATCTCAACTGTTTATTTGTTAGCGTTACTAATTAAATAATTATTTTAACTGTCCTATACTTTAGGCTAACTATTTCAACTGTTTATCTGTTAATGTTACTTTAAGTTAATGGTTTTAACTGTCTTCCTGTTACTTTAAGCTAAATATTTTAACTGTTTACCAGTATCGTTACTTTTAAGCTAACATTTTAACTATTTATCCATGATGTTAAGCTAACTATTTCAACTGCTAATCCGTTAACGTTAGTTCTATGTATAAAATAATTATTCTAAGTATCTGTTACTTTAAGCTACCTATTTCAACTGTTTATCCGCTATTATTACTTTTAAGCTAATGGTTTTAACTGTGTTTCTGTCACTTAAAGCTAACTATTTCAATTGTTTATTTGTTAACGTTACTTAGAAGCTAACAATTTTAACTGTTTACCCGTATTGTTACTTTTAAGCTCATAATTTTGACTGTTTATTTTAAGCTAACTATTTCAACAGTTTATCCCTTAACTTTAGTTCTACGTATAAGGTAACTATTTTAACTATGTGTTACTTAAGCTATCTATTTCAACTATTTATCTATTAACGTTAATTATGAGGTAATTATTTATTACTTTAAGCCTTACTACTTTCACTGTTCACTCTAAGCTAACTATTTCAACTGTTTATCTGTTAACGTTACTTTTAAGATAACTAGTTTAACTGTTTATCTGTTAACGTTACTTTTGAGATAACTAGTTTAACTGTTTATCTGTTAAATTAGTTGAGCTACTTCTCAATTCTTCACCGTAAAGTAACTGTACAGGTACCATTTGGTGTACGAGAACCTCACTGTTGTCCATGAACATGCTCATATTTTTAGTGAACAGTGACCTGAACACATCAGTTTGCAACTTATGAACTTGAACGTGACATCATTCTTGCTTGTGACAGTTAACAGCGTTTATTTTGGGCACGCAAGGATTTTTGGCACCTGGCACGCTGACTAATCCCCCAAGAACAACGCCAGGCTGTGAAGCGAATTTCATTCATGTCAAGTGAGGACGAGAGAGCGTTGTTTGGAGGAAGGGGTTAAAGGAAACACTGCTGAACTTGCTCCATGGATACGGAGGATCCAGGTTATTTAATGTTAATCTAACTTTTTTGGCTGCATGTACCACTGAGCAACTTTCATGACAAAGAATAGATCCCCGCCTCCAGTGCTTTATCTACTTCTCTTTATGATGCTGATAGAACACCACCATTGCTAGTGTTGATGGCATTTTAGACAATGCTGGTGCTGCTCAAGACAATTCATATGGGTATTTGAAGGACTTTTATGAACAGATCAGTGCAGATTCCAACAGAAATAAATCTCACATTTTTATGCAAATTGCCTGCCAGGTCTGGAAAAAACAAATCCTAAGATCAGCCACATTGGCAGCAAATTTGAAACAACACATGGAGTAGAAGCATCCAACCAGTCTTGGGAAATATCTGCGAGTGAAGATGGTGATGATCACAAGAATTTCTTTTATGAAAAAAAAAAACAACAATGCATGAATGTGGACTCAAATTGTGAACTATGAACGTGAAATAATTCATTTTAATCGGTGTTAACCAAACTTGGAGGTAGCTCTAGTGAAGGTATGAACAGCCCAACAAACCCTGATGGGGAATCACTGAACAGGTTTGAAGCATGCAGCTCAGCATCATGAGCTATTTCTGTTTTGCTGGTAATTTAGGTAGAGAAGTCCTGCTGAGAAACGCACGAGAAATGTAAAGCCAGACTGAAGTGAGCCCCTTCATCTGCCTCATGACTAAACATAGATCTGTGCACACTGTCAGCAGGGGCACGAAAGGCCAAGCTGCTCTCATCACACTTATTTGAAAAGCACCAGCATGCGTGTGTGTGTGTGCGGCCTGACCTAGTCTTACCTTAAACCATGACACTCCTTTTGAAATCTCCCATTTCTGTCTGAACCATCTCTAAAGCATTGCTTGCACCCTTGCACGAGCACACACGCCTAATCTCGTTGAACTGTACACACAGGTTGGGTCCCACCCTGCTGGTGCACTCTTCTGAACCCTCTAGCATGTGACACTTGTAGGTGGAATGCCAAACAGTCACAATACCCATTGTCAGCTTCGGGGAAAGACAGATATTTTACACATCTGTCCCGGGCCAAAGTAAGCCTCGCGTCATCCTCATATTTTCTCACACACACACACACACACACACACACACAGGCACACACATGCACCACCTTTTAGTCATCTTCTTTATTGAATCTTTCTTCAAGGGAAGATTTAATTCCGCGCGCAACGCCTTTTGTTGACAGCTATTGCTTCCTTTAGTTTTCATTTATATGCATATTGTTGTAAAATGTGCATGAAACCACTCAATCTGCTAATTACAGCCTTGAATTTACAATGAAAAGGAAGAGTGGATGTTTTTCTTTGGTAATGTGTAATTGAGTGAAGATCATCAAAGCATTGCAAAACTGGAAACAGACTGAGGATATGGAATAACTCCAAGCATGATTTAAGCAAATCTGCAGCTTTTTTTTCTCACTGCTTATGTAAATCTAGGAAGTGGAAGAGCAGCTTTGAGCACAACAGGGACCTTTTTGTGTCTCCTCAGAGTTGCACAGCTATGGCCCGGGCTCTCAAGACAATATGTCACAAACAACAACAGCTTTGAGTTTTATGGTTGCGTAAATGTGTATTTATTTCGGAGTTTTTCTGTATTAATTTGGTGTAGAGACGGTGTAGGTGGCAGATACGCAGTAACCACACCATCCATATGTATATGCATGGTAATTAAGCATATAGAGGAGTGTAGCCTTAGTTTTTATAGCAGCATGTCTTTAAATTGGCTGCTTATTTCTGTGTTAATATGCATGGACACACACATGAGGATGGAAAAGCACTCCTCTCCTCTCCCACAAAAACACTCGGTGCAATGATTACCTGCCTTGCCACTCAGGGGCCATTTGCTGTTACCACAAAGCTGATTATCTCACCCCTACAGCAGGCTGTGTTTGCGGCTTTGCGATTTTCTCCCAAATGCCCACACTGCTATTTGTAGAAATGTTACCTAGCTGGCACAAGCTGAAATATGTTTGTGTTTGTGTGGATGTTTGCGTCTGGGTGAGTGTTTGCGGCGGTGCCTGGCTGTGTGTGTGTGTGTGTGTGTGTGTGTTTGGCGGGTGGGTGGGTGTTTGTGTGGAATGGAAGGCTGTAAGAATGGAGGGATGGATGACACAAACAGGGCAGAGTGGTGGGAGGCTGGTGTCAGGGCCCTACTCCTACTACCAGGCTGGATGCAGTATCTGACAGCTGACTGAGAGTCTGCAGGCCCCCTCTTTACACAGTCCCACCAAAAGGTCAGCACTTCAATCAGCTCCGCTCTCTGGATGCCTCTCTTTTTCCCTTACCACTGCAGAGCCTCAAACCGGGCCCCTTGATGCACACTTAGCCGTGCTTGACCATATCTCACAGGTGCAAATGTAGTTCTCACACACAAGAAAGCAGCCCCAAAATGAGTCTATGTATCTTTACCGTGTGACATCCACAGTATTTTAAAAGTCCAGTGTGTAAGACTTAGGGGGATTTAGGGAATGTAGTTGTGAGGATTGCAGATTGCAACCAGCTGAAACTTCTGGTTAGTATTCCTTCAGTGTTCTTTGTTCCGAAAGTCTTTTTTACTAGGAGCCGAATTATTCACAGAGGTCTCTTCTTTTTCTTCGAAACAAACAAACCAGGTTATTAAAACCAATGAAATCACTGAATAAATCATTTTCATGTTACAAATCACTGTTTCTCCTTCCTTGTTTGGCACTTCGCAGATGACTCACTTGCCCAGCACCTGCAAATGTGAGTTCATCTTTTTCTGAACCAGACGTTCAGGAGGTTTTTACCATGAGCCAAATTTTCCCCACAGGTCTCCTCTTCTCTAAAACAAACAGACCAGATGATTTAAAGCGGTGGACACACAGAATAAAGCAGTTTAGGCTTGAAAAATCAGTGTCTCTCTTATGCTGTTCATTGTGTTAGAGACGGGCCGCTAGCCTAGCACCTGCTAATCTGCGCTCACCTTTTATCTCTGCTAACTTAAAATCCAGATGTTCAAGAGGTTTTTATCAGGAGCTGAATTATCCACAGAGGTCTCCTTCTATCCAAAACAACTGGACCCAGTGATTAAAACCACTATAAACAATGAACAAAGCAGATTCACTTTACAAATTAGTGTTTCTCCAATGCTGTTTGGTACATTGCAGACAAGCCGCTAGCCCAGCACCTGCTAATGTGTGCTCATCTTTTTCTCTGATAACTTAAGATCCAGATGTTCAGGAGGTTTTTAAGAGGAGCCGAATTATCTGCAGAGGTCTCTTACTCTCCAAAACAAATAGCTACAATGATTTAAACCGGTAAAAACACTGAATAAAGCCGTTTTACATAAAAATGTTGTATTTTTTCAATGCTGTTTGTCGCGAAGGGGCTTTTAACAATGGTGGCTGACAAGAAAACACGAGAACGCAAACGGCCCTACACAGAGCCAGTGTTTGGGTTGTCCATTCATGATTACTGTAGAAAAATTTTGATGCAACATGGCAATCACCATAGACGAGGACGTAATTTCAAGGTAACCAAAACAGAGCGATTCTTATTTTGTGGTGATTATACACTAAAGACAACATGCTTATTATATTGCATTCCATTTCTGCCAACATATGCTCCTAAATCCTACACACTGGACCTTTAAAGTTTCAAGGCAGGTGATTACGCGCGCTGGATGATGTGTGTAATTTTTGTGCACTTTGGTGTGTGGAAAATTGCCATCCCCAAAGTCATATAGCTGGCTCATTGCTCCAAGCATTTAAACTTCCCAGATCTTTAATTTCCTCTCAGTTCCATCTCAGGTCTCTAATTTGCCTTCACACATCAGGCACTCTCAATATCCTGTAGCCTGCCACCTGCCACTGGGAAATACTTTCTCTGCAAATGATCAAAAATTGCAATTCAGTTATTATTTAACATGACAAGACGAGGCAGGTGTCTGAACGGCACAGACGATGACTAAAACAGGACAAACGAGACAGAGAAACGTTTTGGTCCATTGGAAGAGTTAATTTCCCAACTGACTGATGGAATCAAACATGACATTACTTCCTGTAAGTGAGCAATCCAAAGTGTGATCTCATACCTTTTGTTGAAATCGAAGGTATCTCGATGTTTTTTGTCGAGTCATCGCACCTGTTTAAAAATCAGATCACTCTCTCATAATGTGTCATCTGTCACTCCCCCGTTTTATGCATAACTCCCTTATTATTCACCTATTACATGGTTTTATTTTTCCATAATCGTGCCTGATAAATTAACAGGTCTCCCGATGCTGTCAGCTGCATGAATTATCATTAACATGAGGAGTGAAATGTCAATGGGGGAGCATGTGAAGTGTGTCCCATGATTTCATGAGGCTAACAAGAGCATTGATATAAAAGAGATGAAGAGGATTTTGGGTTGAGTGTCTACTAAGAGACTCTCATCTGTGTTTCAAGTCTGATGAGGTTAAAGTCAGTCCGTATCCTGATCTATACAGCCGATGACTCAGCCTGTATCAAGACGGTCTGAAGGCAGGACGCTCATGCAGCGTATAGGAAAATATCACGCTGTCTCGCAGCCAGTCTGTTTCAGGTTGGAGCCTCCGTCAGTACATAAAGAAAATGTTGTGCCTTGATTCTTTCCATTGGCTTTATGATTCATTTTATTGCTCACCACTTGACTGTAAGCTCTTACCGTTACAGCGACAGATGCCTGGGCGCAAGCCTAACTATTCCCTGCTGGCTTTGTAAATGGGCAAGCTTAAATCTATTTCCATTACCTAACTTTTTACTTTATTTTTTCTTTGTTTTTTTATGCACTACTTTGGGCCTGCTGTTTTCATCATCAATAACTTATTATTTTTTTCATCTAACAAAAATGAAGACTATTAGGTGTCAGAAAATACCGACCAAATTTTCACAGAAGTGAAGGTAAAACTTTCGGATGGCTTGTTCTGTCATGATTAGCCTATTGATTAATTAGTTAAACCTCACAGTGAACTATTTTAAAGGCGCAGTTCTGGACTAAAATAGTTGACTGTTGAGTCTTATTCCCAGGTTGTCAAATACTGAAACTTCAGGTTGGTAGTTGGACCAATCCACCAACCCAAAGCATTGGTATATAATGACCTGGGAATGAGGTTGTGTCTGTATTTGACAAACTAGGAATAAATCAACTGTCTTTCTCTACAACTGCATATTGTACCTCTAATAATCAGTTTTGCCATTGAGGCTATTTATCAAGAAACTAAATGTAGCCTACTGCTTCGTGGTCGTATACATTCTTGAACACTTAAGTTGCAGTTACAGTTGACATACATGCACATCCAGACTCGTATGTAGCCATGACAGTTGACAGCGCTTCACACACATCGTAAACCCAACAGCATAGAAGATAGCTACGTCATATCTATAGATAGTGTCACCGATTCAACCATCCATTTTCATCGGCTTATCCGGGGCCAAGTCCGGGGGGCAGCAGGCCAAGCAAAGCACCACAGATGTCCCTCTCCTGAGCAAGGCTTTCTAGCTCCCCCTGGGGGACCAGGAGGAGGAGGCATCCCCAGGCCAGATGGGATATGTAATCCCTCCAGAGTGTTCTGGGTCTGTCTGGGGGCCTCCTACCAGTGGGACGTGCCCGGAACACCTCTAAAAGGAGGCACCCAGGATCAGATGCCTGAGCCACCTCAGCTGACCCCTTTCAACGTGAAGAAGCAGCGGCTCTACTTTAAGCTCCCTCCAGATGTCAGAGCACCTTACCCAATCTCTAAGGCTGAGCCCAGCTACCCCACGGAGTAAACTCATTTCGGCTGCTTGTATCTGCAATCTCATTCTTTCGGTTACTAACCAAAGCTCATTGAATATGAGTTATGGCACTGAATATGGTCAGAAAAGTGGTTTTGCGGGACATGATGTCACAGTGAAGTTGACCTTTTGGATGTAACCACTGCATCATTTCATTCTATTAGAAATCTGAGTGGAATTTTGTCATAATTAGTATACGAATTCTTGAGTTACGGCCAAAAACATGTTTTGTGAGGTCACAGTGACCTTTGACCATCTGTTCATTCTTAGGTTCAAGTAGATGTTTAGCCAAAGTCGGAGAAATTCCTACAAGGTGAGAAATCTGCACCCTGTGGCTGGACCAGTTGGGAACCACTGCTTTAGATATTGCTTTCACAGGAATGGGACGAACAGACGGATGGACAGACAAACTAAAAAGATCGTGCTAGCGACTCTACAAGGCTGTACTTTTGCATATTGGTGTTAAACAGCAGCTGCAATGTTGCTGTCACTAATGAGGATCCCATTAAACTAAACTAAATGATGGCAACATTAACATGAAGTTTACCATGTTTGGCATGGCTGTGTGCTAACATTTGCTAATTAGCACTAAACACAAAGTACAGCTGAAGCTAATGGGACCGTCATCACTTCAAAAACCCAATATTAACAGGCATCGATGGCTCTTTGCAGCATTGCTTTGTATCACCAACAATCTAAAACCCACTGATAATAATGCTACAGTGATGTGAAACTGAAAAGCAGCAAATTCTCACACTTGCTTCATAAGCGGTCTGAATAGTGAATCAAACCGTTGATGATTCATTTTGTGTTGATCGATGAACTGTTTCCACTGCTACGGCTTCTAAGCTTAAAATTGTTCAGCTGCCGGGTGACACCAGAGACATTTATGGTCATGGCTTCTTTCAAAGACAAGAGAATACACTGTTCTACTATCATTTCAGAACTGACATCATCCTAAATGATGATGATTCACGCGGGCTGATCTCCTTTATTCCTGCCATGGTCGACTCAGTAAATATAGCCCAATGAAGCTCTCACCAAGCCGGGAGCCGCTTTGTGTTAAGAGTACCACTCAGAGATGACACCATGGATTGTCATAGCGTGCATCATGTTATTCACTCCCGGGTGCAGACGGTGCAATCTTTTAATTACAGTACATGGCCATCCATGGGAGATAGACAGTGACTTATTATTGCAGGCCTCATCAGCCCTTAAACACCAACGAGTGGCTCTTGAGTAAGAGCTCTCACTGGATACTTATCGTCCTTTATCAACGTACAGCACTTCATCGCTTCTATATCAATGTGCAGCACTTCAGCACTCGGGTCAGACAGTTCGTTCAGGAGACATTTACTTCATTAGGAAGTGTGGCTGAGGCAGCTTGACAGTTTTTGGTGGAAACTGCTGAGAGAGAAAATGCATAACACCAAAGAGATGAATTCCGTGATTCAACTCTGACTCATACTTGTCACTAAAAATGCTCGCTATGACATTAAGTCCACTAAAAACTAAATCTGGACAGACCTAACAGACCGGTTCCTCAATCACAGGATCTTCTTTTTTAGAAAAGTTAAAATGTCCTGCAGTCTCTGTTTAAGCTACACGACTGCAGCCTGAGGGAACAGAGCGCACGCGTGGAAAGCACATGGTCATTTTTCGCTTTGCCTTTCGACGAGAGTGGCATTACCAGCGCGGAGCCGAAAAAGAGAATGGTATAGAGCTCGGTTTCAAGATCCCCTATCATTAATCTGGATTAAAGAAGTGGTGGTTTTGACAGGATCGTTTCATCTCATCTGTCTGTAGTGTTACTCACATGTCTTTCCAGGCCCCTCGAGGGCTGACTGATGAGTGAGCATGAGTGTGTGTTGTTTATGACTGTGGGTGTGTGTATGTGTGTATGTGTGCAGCTGGGAAGAAGCGGGTTTGATGAAAGAGACAGACAGATTGGAAAGGAGAACAGAGAGCAGGATGTGTGAGGTGTTGAGAAGTCGTTTTTTTTTAAAAAAATTATTAATGGTTGCTGACCTAAGTCACAGTCTGCAAGTCTGCACAGCACGTGCTTAATCAGTGGAAAGATATTTCAACACAGTTAGGAAACATGCCGTTATTTGTCTTCACTGATTACAGAGATAAATTTGCATCCTGTATTGGAAAAACCTCTGTAAATTGTCCTGTTTTGAAGTGAGAAGTCAAACTTTAATGCAGATAGTACTGCTTTCAAAACATAGAAGCAGCAGTCATGAGCGCATTGCTGTGTAAACACTGATACTTCCCGTCTACTCAAACTTGTTAAAGGCCCTCAAGAGTTTTGACATTCAAAATAAACCGGTTGCGGTTTCAGCTCTGAAAGCCTCGAGTCGGCACGTGAATGAGGTCAGCGCCTCCTGGAGCGAGTCTGAGCTGAAACCTGTGGTTATGAAACAAGAGAAAGGCCCAGTTTTCCACAGGATGGGCAGCGAAGGACTTTTCCTGGCTTTGTCACAGAAGCTTGAGGTCATCACTCATAACAAACAAGCGCTGCCAGCACATTTAAATCAATGCAGCGTCTCAGGGTTCCAAATAAGTGCAACACCATGTGTGGGTTTGCAACCATGGAAGTGACTAAGATCTAACCAGATACAGGAGCGGACACACGGCAGTACGATTAAAAAAAGAGGATCCTTGTTTTAAGGTGTTGGCTTTAAGGAAATCACACCCAGCAGTGGTTATATGACAAAGCCAATGACAGTTCCTTCCCTGAAACTGCGGTGTGATGAGAAGTGAAATAGAAATCTGATTATCTGAGAAGCTCTGCTGCTGAAATATCGCTGATATCTGCTGCCCCCAAGTGGCAAGAGCACTCACTACACAGCAAACAAACTGGCACCGAAGCTTCTTTTAATTTGGGTTGACTTTTCCACACGACATGGCAAGTCTGCTTAATGAGCAAAGCATTTCCTGAAGATAGTCTATGTGACTGCTGTAAGTCACGCTGATTAGCTTTACTTTTGTGCAACGCAGCTGAATTATACAACTCTCCGGGAGTCAATTAGACTCAGTTGTCTCCGTGCATCAAAAATAACACATATGATCATCATTAAAAAGCAGGAGAAGAAAGCACCACGAACTCCACCGCCAGGTTATTTCCAAATAAATTTATTTTGTAATTTTATCCACTGTACAAAGCAAGCATGGAATCTTCTGGACACTGACGTGACGGAGCTGGAAACACAGATGGACCATTCATTTCCATCGAAGAAACAGAAAAGATTACCTAGAGGGGGGAAAGAAACACAGTGACTCAGTTACGATGTAAAAGACCTCTCATTTCTTGTCAATTTTTCCATTTTCACGTCTATTAACAGTGAACACATGCATCATCGTTATCTGTCTGATAATCAGATCATGATGCAGCAGCTCAGATGTCATACCGCAGGTCTACTCCAGAGCCTTGATGATGGCCTCAGTGGCGTCTATGCTGATCTGAGCTTCCGCCCTCAATGCTTCGTCAGATGCGCTGGCCAATGCAGACTGCGCCTTCTCCAGGTTGGCCTTGGCAGCCTAAAAATAGACAGGAAAACAGTATGAGTAACAAGAAACAGAACAGGAAAGCAAATGATAAAGCTCGCTATTTAGTTTTGTTGCCACGTTAAACACATCCGCATCATCTGTTACTTGTCCTTCTATAAGAAGCCTCGAGCAGGCTGTTATTCAGAGAAGCCTGCAAAGCTCTACTCATCCTAAAAAGCCTTCTTGGGGCTAACTGTGATGTAAAAGTCAGAAAAGCGAGGCTGAGCAACAACGAGTCAAAAGTGGGGAGTAAGACGAGCAGAGAAAATCCCCACTGCCTCTTTGCTGTGAAAGCTCCATTTGTCACAGTAGTGATTAGAAACGAGAAATGCCAAACATAGCTGGAAGTTAAAGGTCTCCCAGTAGGGATTTGACACATCTGCTATAACTCAACAGTGACTGACCTTTCCCTCCTTATTAACAGCGTGGGCCCATGTGCATTTTCACTGCAGAGTAGAAGACAACGAGGAAAAAATAACTCATTTACTGCTATGAAGTCAACTTGACAGTGACACCGGCACTGCCCAAGGTCAAAGGCAGACACCTCTGCGGCGAGCGCAGGGTAACGCAGCCTAGCATTAACAAGACTGACATTTAAACGAGGACTCAACATTGAAGTCCAACTGCAATGCTGATCAGACGGATAATCATCAGCTGGGAGGTGCTCATCAGCACCGAGGATCAAAATGAGGGAAAAAATAAAATAGTGTCGTTTCAAAGCCTCAGCTGTCAAAGTACATGTCCCTGCTGGGAGAATAACCAGGGTGAACAACAAACTGGATACTGACACCCATCACATAATCCCATTTAAAATAAAGGATCCATAAAGTTAGAGGGACATTGTGAAGATATAATTTGTGAACACTGAGTGGTTACTGTTGCATGTTAAGAGGAGGATAGCATCAACAATTTCATATGGTACAAATGTGACAAAGCACAATCTGACCATGTGTTTGAATAACTATGTTCACATGCACACTAATATTTGGATAATCCAAATAATTTACAAAAAATGTTTCCGATTGAGGCCCCCATCACGCAGAAAGCTTTTTGCAGGTTGTCAGGAGTTCAGAGCGCTTTGGCAAAAAACGCCAGGGGCCTAGCGTGCAGGAACACAAGACGTGTCGCAACGCAAAAACAGCAAGGAAAAAAAAAGCTTCATTCTCATTAAAAACAATTCCAAAAAGGTGCCTCCAGCTGCTAAAACGCTTTCCGTGTGATCACTTGTGGGATATGCTGATATTATTCTGGATGTTAGGAGCATTCTTTGGAATATGCGTCTTGACTGGGGTTTTTACCGCAGTTTGCGACACATGACTTCCTGCCTGTTTACGTTCCGCTCTGCGAGTTGTCATGAATACGTTGTACACGAACCAACTCGTCAACAGTCAGCAAGGTGGAAGAAATTAAGGCCCAAAAGACAAGACAACTTTTGTAGTCTGAGGGAGAAACACATGCCTGCTTTTAAACATTACGAAAGACTTGAATATCAACAGGTTTTTGGATATGTGCAAATACTTCAAGGCCGACCTCTTCAAGCAGATGGTTGAAGGAAAAAAGCAAAATGGCACAAGCGCCTCCAAACGGTCCAGTCTCCCCATATTTCAGCGTGATAAAACGACATTATGTGGCACTCTAACTGGAGAATACACGGCTGCATGTAAACAGGATTATAAAAGGAATATTAATTTTCATCAGCCATGTAGACAGCTGAGGAGCTTTTTTTTTTTTAAAAATAGTTTTAAGATAGTGTGTATATATTTATATTTCTGATTGGTTCCTGCCACTATATACGTGGGGTCATACCTGTGTTGTAGGTTTTCAAAGCCCTGACAAAGACCTGCAGTGGTCAAAACATGTTGGCTTTTTAATGACTCAGCCACTACAATAAAAGGCTATTTAATATTTCCTTCCTTGTTTTTCTACTTTTTTTTTTCCAGAGTGCCTGGATTGCCTTCCTGTCGATCTTGTTGTTTCCTGTTCTGCACAAGCACCCGACACAAGATTTCAATCTACGCAAGTATGTACAGGGCAACCAGTCGTCTCTTTCTTTTTGTGGCGGAGTCAGAATATTCTCCTCTTCAAAATAAAGTTAAAAAAACGTAATATTTTGTGCATGTGAACTTAGTGACAGAGCTCCTCCTGTCTGTACAATCTTTGTGTGTACTGTGAGGGGAAGATACTATCACTTTGAACTAATAAAGAATTACATCCACCACCACCACCATAATAATATCAAAGAAGAAATTCATCTTTTTGCTTGCCCACTTCCGCAGTGAAATCAAAGTTCAGAGCCAACAGCAGAACAACAGAGCTGCTCAGGATTACAAACACTCAAGAGCACCACAGGTACAAAGATAATTGCTGCTCGGTCTCTGCTGGTTTTGTGAAGTGAAGGTTAAAGAGAATAAGAGCAATTCAAAGTCTATTTTTAAATATAGCAAATGTGCTGGAAAACACAACCAGCCTCTGCACATAATGATTCAAATTTCTGTAATTTAAATGCAATAGAGCACAGGAAATAAAAAGTGCAATTGGTTTCCCATAAAAAGGATTAAAAATGATGTGCTTGAGGAGAGAATACACTCTTCTTAATTGTATAAATAACTACAGAAAATATCGTTCTGGGTTTTTAAAACGACTTCCTTATGATATTCTGAATCCCAGTCCGCAGGTTCAAAGGCGGTGCTCCTGCTCATTAAAGCCCACAAATATTGATCTCTAGCATTTACGGCTACCTCATTAAAAATTTGTAGCATTAGATCATCATAACCCATTACACCGTTTATTATAAAGTGGATCAATACTGATATTAGTCAAAATCATTTAAGTAAATACAGGGTCGCTGAAAGCAATTAGAGGATCACCTGTACAGTATAATACGATACAATCAATGAGCCCTGCATTAAATACCACTTCTGTCAAAGGTGTGTTCAGCATTTGTGAGGAAGTGGTTATTCTTTTTATTGGATTAATTTCATCACTGTTCATGTTATTGTGTATTGTGTTGTCCTATCCTACTTTGCTGTATTGATTTTTCATTGTGATGTTCCTGTACATGATGCAGCATGTAAAGGTGGAGTCTGTGATTCTATATCTGATAGTCTTTTTGTCAAGTTCAGTGTATATCTCCTCATAGTCCGCTAGTTGTCTGTTCTGTGTGCACACCAGAACAGCCCTCTGTAAATGAGACACCAGGGTTTCTACAGCTTATGACATGTTCGATTTCAGACTTCTTTTAATGCCACTAAGAACTAAATTCAAGACCGATTTTAACATAACCTTGAACTACAACTACTTAGGGTCTGGGACAATTTTGCCCAAATATTTCTTATAACATAAAACATGGCTACTTTTGTCTTGTGGCAGAGACACGAGTAAAACAGAACAGGGAAATACCTGGTGTTTGTTTCCAAGTTTTCTTGGTAATTTTGTGATTCTCACTCCTCATGTACGATTCCACGGCCTTGACTGCCATCTTGCAGAGTTTGAAAAAGTTTTTGCAAAAAATACACCAAGCCTGGAACACATCGCCTCACACTTTCACTTCCCCGTGTCGTCCAGGCACAGTAACAGCTAGCTAGCGGAGAGTGGATCCTCTCCTCTGAGCATCACAGCCAGAAACTAAATATAAGTGGGTGGTTCCGCGATCCTGATCTGCATGTTGATGTCTTTTTTCAGAAATAGATGTTAACAATTATTGAGATTTTACAAGTTATAAAATCCTACATCTCTGTCCAAGCAGGGTTTTTGAAAAGACCTTTGAAAGATTGATTTATGACATTTTAATAGCAAAGCATTAGTGTAGATTAATAAATTCATTACATGTTCAGACTTGAAGGATTCACAGGAACCCAGGAAACTAACAAAGCAACACTATGCCAGCTACTCTCCCTCTTCCACATTTTCTCCATCAGAGCTACACCATGATAGTCATGACGCAACATTGGAAACATTGCCAGAGCTTCTGAAGGAGCACTGATGCCTGGGGTGCATTTGTTTGGGTGTTAACTTCAAATATTAGCAATCTTTCTCCAGAATCAGACTGCACCTTTATGTACATGTAGCTGCTTTATTTTGATGACTACTTCGCCTACACAGAAGTGTTGTAAGGGAAAATCCCAGTCTTGCCGACTTGTGTTTAAACAATGCAAAATACCAAATAGTTTTGTGAATATTCGACTGCATGTGAACATGTGCTTTTCCCCAAATCTATGATGCAGAGTTTTTATCTTGACACTCTCTGTCAAACCTTTCAGATAATTTATTTTTTAACATAAAGACATTTCTCAACTCTGTAATTACTCAATTCTCAAAATCTTGAATATAAATTGAAAAAGTATTTGTAGACAAAATAAAATACACGTTAATGTAGTGATTAAAATACCTGCCAAATTTATCATTCATCACTTTTATTACTATTACTGAAGAATCCCGTGAATCCGGTTCCTCCGAAAAGCAGCTCTGCTCACTGATTTGCAACATTGCCAGCAAAGACTTAATACATCCAGAGGTATTATCATAACATACACTTGACAACGTCTTATTATCTCACGGTATGTATGTTCAGGCTGCCCAACATTAATCTGGTGTATGTGTGAGTGGAGTGGATTTGACATTTTACTCACAGCAACGTCCAGCTGGTCCAAAGGAACAGCCTCCTCAGCTAGCAGCTGCACTGAAGAATCAGCGTTGACTGTTACTGACCCACTGCTCACTGCGCACACATACACACACGCAAAGACAAACAGTGTAACTACACGTGCCAACACAGTCATCTTCACTGTTCTTTATAACCGATGATGCAATGTGCATTATCTCATCTCAGGCGAGCTTCTGTTCCACAGTGCTGCTGAAACATGATACGCGTGTATATATTATATTCAACATTATAAGCTTTACTAGCATCTACTATTTAACTTTTTAGAAAATAAAAGGTGGAATTCATTGTTTTAATAAAGATAATTATCATGATTTTGTTAGCGTTACATAGCTACAGCTTCCATAAGTCTGCCACACAGACACACAGTCAAACCCAGATGGACGGGAGAGCGATTAACTTGCAGGATCATTTGTGAATAACTTAGCTGAGCATACAGAAAGAATAATGCGTGTATCATGTTTCAGCACTTCAGGAGGAGGCAGCCTGAGAGTGGGAGAGAAATGTGGTGTTCTCTAGACTGACAGCACTCATATCTTTAATGACTAGTTGAAGCAGATATTAACATTTGGCACAATGAAAAAAGAAAAGACATCAAACTGAAATGGTGCACACATATCAACTACTATAACAGTGTATTAAATGGGGAACCGACATTTAGGTTTTAATAATGTGCAACAAAACATTATTGGGTATTGTTTGCGTAATCAATGCACACATTTAGGAATTCAGCGCTTCATATGGACAGCAGGAAAATAAGGACAAAGCCTTTGTTCACATTTATTTTCATGAAGCAAATCTTACCAAAGTATTTGACAGAGGAGCCGTCATCGCTGAAGACTGTGACTACACCGGGCCTGAGCACCTGCAGGGTGGGTACGTGGGCAGGAAGGATACCGAACGCACCAGAAAGTGTGGGCACGTCAACCTGTTTCACACTGGCCTCTTTGAAAAACACCTGGGGAGTGGAGACAAGGGATGGAGAGATGCGTTCACTGACTTGTGGACTGCGCTGCATCAGTTCAACATTACAAACAATGACTGCTCAAACATGCTGCTGCCAAACAGTATCATATAATATTTAACAGAATGCTATCAATAGCCACTATAATATGAGAATACCACTAAGGTTTGGAGATGAATGTTTTTGTCAACCTGCCGGATTAGGGGTGGGGGGAAAAATCAATACAGCATAGTATGGCAATATTTTTGTGTAGCATGTCATTATACAATGCCATGTACCTGTTATTATTATATATGTTATTAAAATGACAACTACAAATTAAACTTCAGGTAGCCTTCTAGAATAATATAATGGCCTCTCAATGGATTACCCTTTTTATTTTACTTGTGAGTGAAGCAAATCTGGCAGCACATTTTGTACATTTTCCCAGCGCCATGTGCAATTTCAAAACCCTGCAACCACTGTCTGTCATCTCTGTGTCCACTCAATATGACGCATTACTACTGTTGATATATCTCTCTCTTTAATTATTAGTTCAAATACACCAATTTTGCAGCAGAGTGTGGATTAGACTTGCAGCACTGTGTGAACCTGGACTCTCTTAAGTGACACATAGCTCAAGGTTAGACAGTCAACACTCTTACTGAGTGACAGTTTTACAATGGATATAACCTTACATTATGGACACATATTTCAAAACATATGTGCAAGTATTACATACAAAACCAATGAACTGGAAAACAGTAGTACCGGTTCGCTGCAGTGTTTCATTTTTGCCACAGAGCAGGTCAAAGACAGTGAATGACAGCTAGTTTAGCTACCGTTAGCTAGCTAAGCTAAACCCTTAACCTACAGTGCAGTACACCTGAACTGCACGCGTGCATTGACTCTACTACAACAATACTATGTATGACAATGGCAGCGAAACCATGCATTTATACACAGCTGCAGCTTTTCTACCCTGCAAACTCTGGCAGTGCAATACAACAAGTTAGCCGTGTAGCTAGCTGGGCCCAAGAAGCCTCGCCAGTAACGTAAGCTAGCTAACCTGTGTCGGGGAGGCGAACGTGAAGGACATCTGCGGGGCACCGGAGGCGGCCTCGGCGTAGCAGCGAGCTTGCCTCAGCATGGGGAGGCCGCGGCGGAGAAACCTTGCTGCCATCATGTCTGAAAAATCTGATTTTATTCAAGTTCAATAAATGACAGAGATCCTCGAGCCCTGGCGTGAAGGCAGTCGGTGTGCGCTTGCTGGGACAAGGACGTTGGTAACCTACCCATAAGGCTTTACGGGGGCGCAGGGGATGCTGGGTAGCGTAGTCTTCTGATGAACAAGCGCACAGACAGCTTTGAGGTTGAATTTGTAGGTGAGTTGTGAATTTAAGCGGTCGGTTATCATCCTGTTAGCTTCATAACGAACTCAAGTAAGTATTATCATTTATTTGAAGAAAAGTAGCTTCAGACACGAACAAAATGTGTCTGTTTCAGCTGCTAATTCAGAAATACCGTTGTGTTTTTATTCTCACGAGGTTTACAACAGACAAACGTTTTGGTAACAGCAGCGCATTTTAAAAACTGTTTATCTCCTTAATTTACTGTTTTAAACTTTGGTTTTGAGGTTACGAGGCTACTGAGTAGACACCACCAGGAGATGGCGCTGAAGTTATGTGTTATATGCAACAGATAAAGGCCCAGTGAGGTCTGACATCAAGTTTTGCTGCTCTTCTGTCTGTCACTTGTGTTGAAGACCCAACATACAGAAAGGTGTGAAGCTGGACTGCGTCGCCATGTTGCCATCACCTGCAAGCGAATGACTGCGTTTTTACTAATGTAAAATAAATCTATGAATGAAGCAAAGAGCATGAATGTGAATGTAAAACTGTATCTATAAAAGAGGATGTTATAGGTTACATTTACTGAGACACTGAGGCTTCCCTGACACAGAAACAGTGTCTGGGACTGACTGAGCATCAGGCTAATTAGGAGAAACCCTTCAATCACTCAGCTTTACCTCACTCCGTGCGTCACGTGGTGCGCCTCTGACTGGGTGGTGGGCGTGTCTTGAACAGTGGGGTTTCATTCATAAATACTTTTAGCTTTAAAATCCACATTAAAGTGTTCACAGAAGAGTTTCATGTTGTTGGCTTTGCCCCTCCACCCCTGCATGGACCCGGCCAGCTGAGTAGGTGAGTGCGTACCTCCGCCGCATGCCTGCTCGTCTCGCTCCGTGCAGCCGATTCATATCGTGAGCTGCCGTCTTTCTCCGTCGGTGCCACCGGACTGATGAAAATCACAGGCGCCTGTGAAATATCAAGATGGCATATTTATTAACCTCGCCGGAGCGTGGCTGCCTTTCATCCATTTTTAAAGTTTACTATCGGCTTCATTTCATCACGTAGTGTGATGCGATTTTTGTCTGCTTGCAAAAGATCTTATCAGCCGCAGCTCCACAAGGAAACAGCTGCCAGAGCCTGAGACCACGCTCATTATTTTGTATCGCAGCAGCGAACAATAAGAAACGGGATGCTTTCTTTTGTGCAGCAGTGTCTCATTTTAAACAGGTTATTACAATGTCCAAAATCAGCCATTACAATGCTGTGCTGGGGTGTTGTGGTAATCATGGGACGCAACATAAAAGGCTACTGGAGGCGAGAATCAGACCCAGTATAATTCCAGTAATGCAGCTGGCATAGATAGACGGAAATTTTGTTAGGCATGACGGGACATGGCATTGCTGGGACACCTGTGTCTTACCATCTGCTCTGTCAACCAATCAATAGAGCAATCTACAGGGTTTGCAACACCATGGAAGTAAACAATTCTCAACAAAGTACCAGGCTACACTGATTTGCATTGCTTACTTTTACAAATATGGTTATTTCTCCTGATATTTATGAAAGCCTAACAACAGGTGTAAGTAGGCAACCTGGATTTATATCTGGTTATCAAGCTGGATTATTGCAATTAATGTACATTTCTTGTTTCCTAATGTTGTAAGAATTCTTCAAAATCTGATATTTTTTGTGATAAAATGTTGTGTTTTCCATGATCATCACTACTAAAACACTGTAAAGGGAAGCCTGTGCATGTGTTGAATGCAGGCAGTTATGTAATCCCAAACTTATCTACACAAACTGAATAATTAACCAGTCATTCTGCCGTATGTTTTTCATCAGCCATGCAGCACTGCCGTCCTGTTGCTCCGAGGCCAGTGGGCCAGCCCTGAGGGGGAACACTGCTGCTGCTGCTGCTGCTGCTGCTCCGGCTCAGTCGGCTGGGTGGGCTGCTGAGGTGGCTGAGGATGCAGCAAGGGAGCTGAGGAGGAGACTCCTGAGCCACAGCCTGACACACACATCCAGAGCTCGCTGCTGCTGCGCACTGCTCTCCATCAGGGTAAGACGCTGGGGCTGGTAGAAAGCAGGATGTGGTACAGTTCTGCAAAGGGAAGCATTCTGGTCACAGCCTGATGTGTTTCCCGTAACTGTTTTCACGCTCGGACGGTAGGTGCAGGGAGTTAGACAGGCTGGCAGCAAAACAGCCACGGCGGCAATAGCTTACAGGTTGTGGTGCTGAAGTTGAGTGCTGCAGTGACTGGCAGGAGAGCAAGGAGCGCTGAGTGCTGCTGGCATGTTGCTTCTACCCTGCTGGGTGAGTAGATCTATCCAAGGTGTGTGTGTGTGTGTGTGTGTGTGTGTGTGTGTGTGGGCGTTTGGTGCAGCAATAGCTGTAATAATGGCCATGATCTGTTAGAGCAAACGAGCAAACGCATAGCAGCAGCAGTAGTGGCAGTGGAGCTGCTGGAGCCAGTGTTTAGTGAAATCTGGTGTTTCTTTCTGTGTGTGTGTGTGTGTGTGTGTGTGTGTGTGGGAGGTAGATAGAGAGTCTTCAGGCTGATATGGAACTATGGGTGATGATTTGCAGGCAAGATGCTAACATTTGCATCTTCTGTGGGTTTCGACGCAGGCGCACAAGCACACGCCGTTCACACATACATTTGGTTTCTGCTTCGTCTTGCTGTCTTTAATGACTGTGAGTTGCAACAAGATTTTTCTGCAGTGACGGGAATCTTTTATCACATCATACAGTGTTATGATAAATCAGACATCAGTTTTATGCTTTGAGTTTTAAGTTTAGTTTTCTGTTTACATGTCTGGATTTATCAGCACAGGCTGACTTTGTGTTTTGATGAACAGCTCCGGTAACAGTCATTTCCTCTGTGTGTTTGTGTGTGTGTGCATGTGTTATCTCTCAGGGGGACTCTCTAGTTGGCCTGGACCATGAGCAATGAGTCTACCGTCTGGAACATCCTACCAAAAAACTCCACAGTAAGTCTGCCTTTCGCCACCGGCTTATTCTCAAACTTCCTGTGTGTGTGTGTGTGTGTGTGTGTGTGTGTGTGTGTCAGTGTGTGTTGTGTCCAGCTCCCCACCAGAACCATTCTTTCCCTCATATTCTCTTCTGGCCGATTGACCGGCTAATAGAGAACATCCTGACCTGGACCTGACATAATTAAATCTCTGATCTAATCTCAGCTTTAATTTCCCCTCGCAGAGAAATTAAAATGTGACGTCAGAGTCTGGCGCTCATTAACACTTGCTCTGCGTTCTCCCCTCGTAGAGTTCAGCACAGCACGCCATCTTTAAGGTCATCATTCTGATACTGAACGTCTGTTATCTTTATATAACATTAGCTGTCACGTCACTCTGATGCTCCATAAAAGAACAAAGCCTTCTGTTGTTCTCTGCTCTCCCACTCATGTTGCCATCTATCATTTTATTTAAACCTCTTCAGTCCTTCCTCTTTAGCCTACATGAACATGATGAAACCACATGGGGAAGCAAAATTCAGCTAATTATTTTTATTCATTAAATTAAAAAAAAAACAAATAAATTCAGAGATAAAATCTAAAAAAAATGGCAATTAAATAGTAATGTAGTAAATTAATTCCACCATATCTATACACCTATTATCTAAAATAATTTAAAACGTTACCAAGACAAGAGATGAAACTAAAATACATATATATTATTGTGGGGGACTCATGAAACAGGGGTTTGGAGGTCCTTCGCCAGAAAATTTTGAGCTCCAAACACCTCATTTCTTTCTCTCCGGTGAATTTTTTTTAACACAAACGTGCATTTTCTGCCTCAGTTTATGGTGTAAATTTCTTTAATTTTCTTTACTTCTTTCATGTTTTTATTGGGTGGGACAAATACATATATATTTTTTAAATATTTAAGGGAACATGTGTGAACGTATTTATTTATTATTCCTTTGTTATTTTTGGAATTTATTCTCATAAATCAATCAGTGTGTTTCCTAGCTAACAGTTAGCAGCGAGCACTGAACTGCTGATTGTTTTAAAGAATAATTGTGGACTCACAGTAATGCAAATGTGCAGATGAATGCATAATGTCATTCATAGATTTATACTGACAAAACAATGTTCTTGGTGAGGTAGGAGATCATACATAAAGGTCCAGTGTGCAGGATATAGTGGCATCTAGGGGTGAGATTGCAAAACTGAAACTTCTCCAGTGTGCCAAGTATGTAGGAGAAATACGGTGGCTGATGTGAAAACACAAAAATGCAGATGGCCCTATCTAGAGCCAGTGTTTGGTTTGTCCATTCTGGGCTACTGTGGAAATAACACAGCGAACTCTGTGGTCAAGGACTTGCTCCGTATGTAGATAAAAAGAGCTTGTTCAAAGGTAAGAAACATAATGATTTTTAAGCCCCTTTCCCACTGCACAAGAAACCACCAACACCCGCTAACATCTGGCTTTGGTATTTAGTGTGAAAGGTCACAATCCCCATCACTCCTGGTTCAAATGACTCTGCAGAAGTCACTGGTATTCTTTGGCTCCAGCTCCAGTTGGCAGTGATGGAAATACAACACCTGGGTGGAAATGCTAATTTTAGCCCCTTTGCCAGTAAGATGCAATGTCACAAAGTACCATCTGTCTCCATCCAAGCAGCGCTAAAACATCGATCAAAATTTAGTCAGCAATGAGTTTTAACAGAGAAATAGACTGAATAAGAATAATAAGAATAAGAAAAAGTAACCACTGTAACATTTTCACCAGCCTCCATGCTGCTTTTGCGGTTTGCTAACCCTGTTTTCCTGTTGGCCAAACCAGAAAAAGACAAGGTACAGAACAGAAAGGCATACTGATCTGCTGCAGAGCCGTGTACACAGCTCTGTTCTACTGGCAAAGAGAAAGGAGTCTATCGTCTTTTTTTCATGTGTTTTCCCATGTTTAAAAATCCTGCATACACACATTAACTTTGGTGGAAATAGGGTGTTAGTTTTAGGTGATTACATTTTAATCCAATTCAGTAGAACTTTATTTATCCCAAAGGAAATCCCTGTGCCAGAGAATGCTTCAAATTACAGTAACACTAAGTACAGTAACCACAAATTAACGTTCACAGCTAGAGCAGCCGGTGGGTTGCATAAGTCAGGGTCACTCACTGGGCCCAGTTTTACAACAACAGAATATTAAATATTTGGCAGAAAATACAAATATGCAAGATAAGAAGTGTTTTAAGGGAGCAAAAGAAAAAACAGTGTCTAGTAGAGTGACAACAAGAGTAAGATAAGTAAAAGAGTTACTAAAAATGAACTAAAATGGTGGAAAAAGCAGACTGAGCCCAACAGTTAATGTTGTATTGAACATGATATAACAATGAGAAGTAGTATTGCACACGATGTTGTGAAAAATATTGCACAAGATATTGAAAAGTAGTAACTAATGCACTTATTAATAAACTAATGAAAACAGTCATGAATGTTATATACTGTTTCTGCCAATAGATTCCCCTGAATCCTGCATACTGGCCCTTTAAGCAGTGACAGACACGGGCCTGTTGTTAGTAACAGCTTTCCATCTGCTTTTCTTGTCGGCAGATTGAAATAAGTTTTTCCAATTAATAAAGAGGGAGAGATTTCAAGATGCCCTCCTTTGTCGAAACATGATTATCCTCACAAAACTAACGGGATATTGTTACTAGAGCCCCTACTGGTGCTCCTTGTGTGGTTAATTCACTCAGCTGCAGTCCTCCCTGTGAGAGCTTTCCCGTAGCTAAGGTACACTGTAGACAGGTTAATAGCCCTGGCATTTATTGATTCATTTCACTGTTGCATTTATAGATTCACTTTATGCAGGCCAACCAGGCAGTGGGGCTGAATCAATCCTTTAAGCTGTGTGGCGGTACCAGGAAGGTAAAACAGCTGCAGAGTAGGGTAGTGAAATCAAGGCTGCAGCTGATGTGTCGAATCGGGACGGCATTTCTCTGATCACATGAGTGGCATACTAATAACATGTCCCTCTGTCTTATTACAAAAATGTGACTCTTGGATCTGAGCTGAGATACAGCTGTACCTGTTTCATAAACAGGTTAAGGCTATTTTGAATCTGAGTTGAGAGTAGTCGTGTTTCTACCTCTCCCTCAGCTCAGAGAGGTGCAGCATTTTCCATCAGTGGATAGTTTCAGTATGTTGATGCTTATGTGGGAAGCTTTTTGCTTTGCTGCTAAAGTAGCACACTTAATATCCAAATTCAGCACAGGAAGACACCTACATTTCTCCCTGTTATATATCTACTTAACTTCCCCTCACTGCCCACTCATAAATCTGAGCTGTATCAAGGTACAATTACCAGCTAACAGATCCGTCGCTACAGGAAAATAAAGGTACATATATAGACTTATCTCACTGCAGACCTTTGGCTTTTCATCGTAGGAAAAAGAACAGGTGTTACTAATAATCTTTCCATCCATCTAATTCATCTTTGCCCTCCTCTTTGTATCTCAGGAGATCCCCATCGAGGCCGAGGAGCAGAAAGATGGCTATGTGCTGCTCCTGGTGATCCTCTCCATTTTCCTGGTAGGAACATTGATCTTCATCTCTGTCTTCCTCATCGCCTTCCGTCGCTGCTGTCGAGGAGGGCAATGCTGTGCCAGGTGCGATGCAAAAACTATGCATTACATTCAGCATGTTAGCACTTCATGTGACACACTTAGCTGGAGCGACTTATGAAGAGTTAAGCAGCACAAGCTCAAAGTCCAGAACACTGGAAGTAACCAACAGTGAGGACCTATATGAGGGGTGGGCTTAATAACAGCAGACAGCAGCTACACAGTCTAATAACAGGAGCACAGTAATAAAAGATAACTTTGTTGACACTGTGGCACAGAGGTGTTCATTCAACTGATTGAGGCTATAGGATGTAGCATTGTCGTGTTGGTTTTCATTATAATATATTATATTGTTGGCTGGTTTTGCTGGTATTTAAAGGGTGACTTCTCTATTTTTCAACCTGGACCACATTTTCTGATGTTTTTGTGTATAGGTGACTAAGGCGAACAACTATTGATGTAATTGGTCCAGCAGTGAGTGAAACCACTTAAGCCAGCAGCAGCAAACAGGCCGCAATGTAACCAATTTCAACCAATTTTGTCAATTTAGGTCCACTAAAAGTGCTTGTTTTTGCCACAGACAGGCTCAGATTGTTATTATGTCTGACAACATCATGGAAAGGATCCCTACTGAGATAGACCTCTTTGACAAAGTGTAAGATCTTTGTTGTTTAACCAGAAACAGCCGACAAATCATTATCGTCAAAGCCACCAGACTGTAAATAAACAGCAATTTTATCATTGTAAAACACACTTTATCTTAAGCCAACAGAGGCAGAATAAAACTCAAAAAGTGCCTTAAGTTTGTCTTTCAAATGTGCAACAATCACCAACTCTAGATTGGTTTAATTAAACCTCTAATCACCCAGTTAGATGTGCAAATATTCTGGCCCTATACACACTAAAATTACTATTTATTTATATGGAGTCTGGTGTGTTTGTTTCTGGTTAAACAAAAAGGTCTGTGTCAGTAGGAATCCTTTTCAAAATTTTGTCAGACACAAAATAAATAAAGCGGGATTTTTACTTGTGCGTCAGCTCTGTGCAGAGCCTATGCTGTAGTGAACATTTATACTTGTGTGGTGGTGTGTCTGTGTCATTAAACATGGCTTAATAGAGACAATTTCAAACACATGTACACAAATCGACTCCACTATAACTCGTAGCATCTTAATCTGGACGCATTTTCCCCACAAATACAACATGCTAATGTTATTAGCACAAGCCTATGGCATTTTACATTGTATAAATTAGCCTAGCAATGAGCAGGGATTTCCTCTGCTCATATGAAGCCAGGATAAATCCCACGCAACACTTAAAATGCTATTTTGTGGAGGCTTTTATTGTCTGTGAAATTAAAGTAGATAAAAGCTTAATTTCCACTGAGGGAAATGGTTTCAGCTTACACAAATAGACAGGAGGCCTGCATTTGACGTGTACATTTTTGGGGAGGTGCACGTCAGGCTACGACGTAGGTTCTATGTCAACGCAGAGCCTACTCCATAGGGAGCCTGTCAGTGGCAAAAACAAACACTTTTCGTGGATATACATCTACAGTACTCAGTTGCCCCCAGGGATTACATTGCAGCCTGTTTTACTGCTGCTGGCTGCAGCGATCTCATGCAATATTGGACAAATTTCAGAAACTGTTGTTCCCATTAGTCACTTAGACACAAAAAGATAGGAAAATAGTAGCCAAACTGGAGAATACCAAAGTTACCCTTTAAACCCTCACTACCTCCTATGTAGGGTTGCAACTGTATGAGAGTTTCATGGTACGATAACTGTCTCAGAAAATATGTTTCACAGCATTATCAAAGAAATAAAAAAGTTTTTTTCTCCAACAAATGTTTCATTGTAATTACAAATTTGACACCATTTTTAGATGGAAATAAAGTCTCCCTTTGATAAACAAATAAAATAAAGGTGAGATTCCATCAGGTTGATTTTTTTTCAATATTATATATATTTTTCAATATTGTATTGATAAGCAAATGTTCATGGTATGCTAACCACCAATTTTCATGCCAGCTGCAACCCTACTCCTATGATGCAGTCAAACCTAATGACACCAAACTTCACAAAGATAGTCTAGTCTGCAGGTGCACAGGTGGTTCTTTTACTCTGTTGTATTAAACACACATGAGTACACACAGCTGACAGACAGAGACTACTCTTCCTAACCTCACATGCTACTACTATTTTGAGACAGGCTGATACTTATGTTGAATGTGTATACTTGCATAATAGATAAGTCTCATTCAGTTGCAGATGGAGCTAACTACTTCCTGTGCAATCGTCCAGGTTGCTCCACCCAGTGA
Organism: Epinephelus cyanopodus; assembly: GCA_026686955.1. Lineage (NCBI taxonomy): Eukaryota > Metazoa > Chordata > Actinopteri > Perciformes > Serranidae > Epinephelus > Epinephelus cyanopodus. The sequence goes on from CM048920.1 coordinate 11,726,315, forward strand.
ATCCCAAACCCATCTTCAGCATGATTCCATTAACACATAGTGCAGTCATCCATTAAACAAATTAAAGCATCTGAAGCTGTGCAGCAGTAGGTGGTAGAAAAAAACTTATGTAAGTCCACAGAGACTCATATAAGCATGTTAAAGCAGGAGGACGCTGTGCATTCACTCATGAAACGCGTTAGCCGTTTGACTGTCAGGACCCCCTGTGGGGCCGTTATGAAAACACCTTGCCAGGAACACATTCAATATTCATGCTCATCTATTTGTGATTCATCTGTGTTTATTCAGCAGTAACATGGCTACCCTCCAGACGCTTTGTCCCTCTCTACAGCAGCACGCATCATCAAGTACACTTGAATATATGAGAGCGCACCAGCTAGATGCAGATAAACAGCGAGCACAGAGGCTGAGCCGTGAAAAGGCGAGGCTCGCCGGGAGGAGAGCAGGGGAGAATCGGGCAGACTGGTACAAATGATGAGTGTAATGAGATTTCATAGCAGCCATCGGCGGTGATTAATCTCGCATCTCAACCCCAGCCCCGTGTGCACATGTAGCTCACACACACACACAGTGTGAGGAAGCGGGAGCCACAGAGGAAATGAAAGACAAGAAGAAGCACAGATCTGGGTGGACGGAGAAATCCCTCAAGTCGATTCACACCCACACACACACACACAAGTACCCACATGCAACTCATAGCTCTGCACAATGAAATCAGACGGAGACTGGGAAGAGCTTTCAGTTTCTTTTTTCCGCCTCATAATGTAAGTCCTGGGTATGGGATTAAAGAAGCTTGTACAGCAAGTCAGCGGCAGTGAGAGAAGTTGAAACGGGAAGGTTTAAAGACAGAATATACTGAAATGATGATGCAAACTCCATCCTCAAAACAATGTGACCTTTACCGTGTATTTTCTCTGTGCCCTTAAAGATGAGTGGAAACGTGCAATCCAATAAAGCACCATGCTTTATCAGTTCAAGAGGTCCCCTGGCCCTCAGGGTTATCAAGTTACTGGCAATGATTTAGGTCCTCATTGATTATACAGCCAGGCAGGCAGCCATTTAGACAAAGAGCATGGTGAACGCTCAGTCCTAGACTCATGTCCTGATAGTTGTCTTATAGCTGAACAGAAAGGTCAAACAGGAACTCAGCTGATTGTAAAGCCTTGTACTGTGGTCACCCATTTGGTCGCCGGCATCAGTGGGGTTCTACAGATGAAAGACAGACTTCAGGTGTGATCGTGTCACAGCATTGATGTGAATGTTTCTGTGTGCCCCAGGGCCAGCGATGACCCTGAGAAAACCAACACCACCTACGTGGAGGAGTCTCAGCCCACCCATGGTAAGAGCAAAATGGACAAAGTGGAAGAAATGTAGGCAGGGAAGGATGAGGAGGCGACTGAGGGAGGGAGGAGTAATGGAGACTGGCAGGCTGGGAGATGGAGGGATTGGATTGAGGCAAGCAGGGATATTTTTATCGCGTCAGCACAAATGCGTAATGTCTATTCCATTAAAATATTGTGATCCCGACCCAATTAGTTTAAGTAGCTGTGCCATTCCTGGAACACATTTTGACATTTTGGGACCAGTGGATGCACTCTGTCTCAGATGAAAGTGATTTATTAAGAGGCAGCATCAGTTTGGCACCAAACTGCTTTTGTAAGGCTTTTTGTTTAGTTTATCAGTCAGCAGTTTGCCATGTTACCATACTCATCCTCCACAGAGGTGTCTGAACATCAGACGCTTCACTTCACTGTGTTTGTGGGGTTACTTTGAAATGTAACAGGTTAGAGATTACTAGTTACCCTGTTGAAAGTGTAATAAGTAATGTAACTATTGAAATTACTTCATCAAAATAATACATTACATATTACATTTGATGACTTTTGCTAACTTTTCTAACAGATGTTTTAAACCGGGAAATAAAGCTGAAAAGTTTTAGGAACATAAGGGGTATACCCACATCTGTTTACGGCGACAAAATGCAAAGCAACAGAGTGAGTGTTGTACTCTACAGTCAAGTCTCAAGTCTTGAAGGGTAGGTCCAAATTGTTGTCAAGAAGAATGATAAAGTTTAGTATCATCGATTTATTTTGATACCGCAAACGATGCATTTAGTGATTCTTTTGTTAGGGACTTGTATATAGACAAAGGTTATGACAAATGACACTGCAGCTGCATGTGTGCTCACCATGGTGTTGCTGCTGCAGTCACTGTGGCTGCACACACCACATTATACACAATAATAAAGGAAGAGATGATATTCAGCTTGTCAGACATTTACTTAATGTAAATGTGCCGAAAAAAAACTGTTCATGAGTCCCAAATCTTAAGTCAGAGTCAAGTCTCAAGTCTTTTGAGGATGAGTCTTCAGTTGAGTCTGAAGTCACCGTGTGTGCAACTAAACTGTGACTTCAGTCCAAGTTCAAACTCGAGTCCTCATCTCTGGGCTAACATGCTCTAAGAGGCAATGCTAACATGCTAATGTTAAGCACGTATAATGTTTCCCATTTTCACGTCTTAGTATAGCCTGTTAGCATGCTAACCTTTGCTAATTAGCGCTGAATACAAAGTACAGTTTTATAGGTATTTGGTTATAAACCGTAATATTTAGAAATTAACATTTTGAGCACCCCATTGAATAGATGTTGAGATATTTCACTGAATGACAAAATCTATTTGCTCTTCCTTCACCCATCTCTCTGTCTGCCTCCTCTGTCTCCTTCCTTTTGTATCTCTGGTAGAAATCACCATCAGGGTGGATGAGTCAGAGTGCCTGTCAATGGCCAGCTCTCACGACCAGGAGACTGAGCGCTTCCTCTCCACGGGCACCACAGGCCGTCGTGTCTCCTTCAATGAGGCTGCGCTCTTCGATCACGGCAAGAAAGCCCAGGAGAAGGGCCGCAGGTTAGAGAGTCAGCACACACAGAAGCCCACATTTGCAAATGCTTCTTATTCAGTGTTCAACTCGCATTAATGTCCGTGCGCTGCAGCTTTACTGCTTTCTGAGATCAAAGGATTTACACGTTTAACTGTGTCCATCGCTCTTCTGTGTTAGTTTAGGGTTAAGAATGAATCCAGGATGCATTATGTATGCTGTGGACACAAAGAGCGCTCACCCTTCCTCATTATTTCACTGCCCTACTTTTCTCTTAAAGCCTTGAGCCTGATATGCAAATTCTTCAGAAGGAATTATTCTTTGGGGCTAAATGCAGAATCCAGTGAAGCTGTGATGGGTTTGAAGTCAGATATTTCCCCTTGGCTGTTCGCCTCTCACACAGGGATGAGCTTCATGATTTATGACTTACTGAGAATGTATCCAACTTATGTCTCATCTCAAAAAGATTTTATAGCTTCTGATTTAACTCTGTGTCGCTCACCCCAGGTACACTCTGACCGAGGGCGACTTTCACCACCTGAAGAACGCTCGGCTCACACACCTCCATATCCCTCCCCCGGCTCTCAAGATAGTCACCATCCACGAGTGCGACTCGGCCGAGAACAGCATCACCATGACGACACGCCCCGTCACTAAGTCGGCCCTCTCCATCTTCCAGGTGACGGCCTTTAACCTGCTATTAGTCCGGATGCATCGTTAGACGTGACTGGGGTCAATATGAACATCAATCACCAGGGTCAGGGCAAGAAAATGTATCAACTATCAAGCTAATGTAGCCAAACACAGGGATCTCTCAGAGAGCGCTCTGCCTGCTCATTTCAACAGGCTGCGCCCATTGATTTTCCCATTTAGATGTTCAATCATTGGTGCAGGGCTGACAGCTGGGGAGAGGATCTGGACTTAATATTCATTCATAGATGTTAAACATGAAAACAAACTTTTGAAGTGGAGCTACAGAATGTGTCTGCAGTCGTATGATTCTGAATATCTGGATTATTCAACAGAGCTTCACAGAAAACATGCATGTTCAACAACTGATTCAGAATAGGGCTGGACAATATGGAGAAATCAAATATAATGATATTTTTGACCAAATACCTTGATACCAATATTAAAACGACATTGTAGGGTTGACTATTGATGCTTTCACATAATATTTACACTATGTGATTGTTGCTAAATAATCTCGAGTAATGTGGCTATAATGACTAATTGGATAAAGGCAAATAACAGTTCAGAAAATGACATCACTTTACTGTAATGCAGCATTTAAAACCAGTAAAAGACAACACTTCTGATATTACTAAATCCAAAATTTAAAACGATATGTAGTCTCATATATCTAGTCTCATATGGTGGCATTGATATAATATTGATGTGTTGCCCAGCCCTAAATCAAAAGGAATAAAAATGTCATTTTTGTGCCTCCCTTCAGCCGATGCTGTGCCCCCTGCCACAAACAGCGTTGACCAGCCTGAGCGTCAATCCCAGCTGTGCCCTCCCTGGAGATGCTCTCAACTCTGTGGTGGACACCAGCTTCAGTGAGAACACTCTCGCTCTCGGCACCAAAGAGCCGAGCTCCAGCTCTGTGAGTTACCTCCAGCTTTCGTTAAATATATATCACATCAGGTGATGAAGACGGATCCTTAACAAGTCTTAAAAGGCGTTGGTGAGATATGGAAAGTAGGATTTTATAAATTGTTTTCTTCTGATGTTGCATTATAAAATCTCAAAATAGTTGGTAACTTTTAGTGTATATATATAATTTGCTGAAACCTCTCAGATTAACATCACCCAAAGTGATGTTTTATGTTACAATACTAAATAACATTTGGGCAGAATTGTCCCTAACTCTAAATAATTGATGAGTGTTTTGTTTTGTTTTTCATTAGTATTGGTTTTTGTAAAATTGGTCTTAAATTTCATTGTGAGTGGCTTTAAAATAGTCTTGAAAACCTCTCGTCTTAAGCTCTGGTAGTGAATTCTGTGTTTGGCTCGTCACGGAGAGATTTTGTTCCTGAAATACACTTGAAAACACAGGTGCAAATATCTCACAAGTAGGGATGTGCACGAGTCAGCAGTCCAGTGTGCTGTGGGCTTTTGTGATAACCACACATTATTACTGCAATATTCAACTGGGCCTGTACAAAATGTTAAGAATGAATTTTTAATTGACTGTATCAGTATGAGGCAAACTCTAGCTGAAAAATGTAATTTAATTTAAAAAACCTTCACAAGAAACCTATTTTTTGCTGTTCGTGTGTGGGAATTACAAGAGTGTGACACATCACAAGCTCTGATTGGCAGCCAGTGTGAGGGATGATGACAATTAAAAGGAGAAAGCCGTGAGTGGGACAATTGATCGCTCTATTGTACGGAGCATATTACAACAAAGCACCAGCACAGACGACCTACCACTAATAGAAAAAAAAAAATGTTAGTAGACAGTAACACAAAAGCTACCTGTCTTATTTTTTCTTATTTATATTGTCTAATGTCGCAACACATTATAGATGCTATTGTGCACAGATACAAATACAGGTACATGGGCACAAAAAGTTTAAAAATCACCAGACTAGTTGATTAAATGTTACGACCATCAGAAATAATAGTCATCTAGACTTACTATTAAAGTTATTTTACTGATACACACATTATATACATACATTATGTGCACCAACATGTCTCTCCAGTCAAATGTTGCAGAGAAAAACGAAGGAAAAACAAACAAAATACACCCACATTTGTCCATTCGGGCCACAAGCAGCGAGGTGGAAAGTCGGGCAAAGATGACAGCTCATAAAACCAGCATGGTGTGACAGTGTTTTGATTTTATTTATAACGTACAGTGCAGTGTGCCTCATTTCAGCAGCATTTGAGATATTATTTGGTCACTGAAAGATAATAATAACTCTTATAATGTATGCAATAATATTTTCTGACAATGTCTAACATCATAGACAACAGCTCAGTCAAGTTTATATTGGTGTGAAAGACTCGGTACATGGCATACATATGTTATTTTCTGGGCATACAAGGCACGTGTTTTTCATAATGAGGAGGTGGACTCCAGTAGATAAAGAAAAAACAAACAAACAAAAACATGTCACACATATGCCCTTATATATCACTCTACAGGGTCACATAGTCACAGAGCAAGTTCATAATTATGTAGAATCATCTCCCATTTTGATATGAGTCCATGACCAATCCCAAGAAGATTCTCCTCTCTCCTGATCACCATTTATTCTCACATACATGCTTACTTACTTTTAAACTAGCCGACTAGTCTAAGTTTAAACCTCCGTTTAAACGTCAGGGAAATTAGTCGTAAGGAACATCCCTACTCACTAACACTGAGTGTGCATACAAATCACCTGTAAGAGCTCATGTTGTGGAAACATGCCGTCTACAGGTCAGAGTGAAGTGTGTGGAGTTAATCATTTGTGGAGTGATGAATAATTTTAAGACAGTCACTCAGCACACTAAACAGCTATTCAAGCAGCCAGTTGAGTCATCCACAAGGACGTTAGAGGGTCACAGAGCCTGAGGGAGGACCAACAGAAGTGATGGTTGATGGGTAAACAAGGAAGCCTGTGTGCAACATCACTGTCAGAGAGGATTATACACACACCGCTAGTCTTGGCAGGTTTTCTTTCTCACCACGTTTCTCTCCCTATCTCTGCTTAGATCGAGATGATGGGAGCGGGGCCCCGGGGCAGAGGCAGCAGTGTCAGTGTCGGAGAGGGGGCCGCGGCGAGGAGCGCTGGTGCCCCTCTTGCTGGCAGCGGCGCAGGAAGCCAGGGGCCCGTGCTGCAGTTCTTCACTAAACTGCGGCGCCATGCTAGTCTGGAGGGGGCCAGTCCCTACTTCAAGATCAAGAAATGGAAGCTGGACAGCAGCCAGAGAGCGTCGAGTCTGGACACCAGAGGTAATGGATCCTTGATGGTGTAAAGTATATTTTTAGAAACAATCTGTGCCAATGCAGCAGGGAGGTGCAACGATTCTTTGTGGTTCATCATAATAACTGAGGAAACAAAGTTGTACTGTTGACAGTTTCTTTCTTATGTAGATGTATTTTCTCTTTTTATTTGTGTGTTTAGTATTTTTGGCAATAATCTCTGGTGGTAAACAGACAATAGTTAAGCAGGGGGCTCCAGCAACCAACTGTGAGATGGCTTTTGGCCGCTTAGACTCGGAAATACACACAGACACACACGTACGAGACAGATGGCTCAGTGACGTAAAGTTTGGTCGTTCCAAGTCAATTTGAGCCCCTGAGTAAATCCTCCCTGCCGATCCCCTTCATCCTATATACACACTCTCTCCCTGCGCATCCCCAGGCTCAGTCCCTCCATCATACCAAAATCCCCTCAGAAACCTCAACAGTTGATGGAAGCTTTCTCCTGAATTAAGTGTCACTTCACTCCAACCTGCTGTTACACAACTTGTACGACTCACTGCTCTTTCCCCCGTGTTCGCTGTGAGCCAGGCTCTCCAAAGAGGAGACAGTTCCAGCGCCAGCGAGCCGCCAGCGAGAGCATGGACCAGGACGACAACGACGCGCACCACATAGACCTCATCCAGTACATCGCCCGCACCCAGGACATCGCCTACCGTCCCAGCCACCCCACCACACGCCTCCTCTCACCTCCCTCCACACCACCCCCCTCCCTCGGCAGGTATCTTTAATTCCCTTGCCCATTCATCCTGTTCACTGCTTTGCTGCCTTGCACTCATTTCTTTACTGTAGCTAGAAGACGTATGGTAATGATATACAGTAAGATACGGCCCTACGTCCTAATTCTTCACCACTTTGCCTGAGCATAAAAGTGTGCTTTTATATTACGCATGAAACACCATTGCCAAAAAACTCAAAGTGGTTGTTCCAGCCAGATGAGCAGGGATACAATTAAACCTGAATTGTCAGTGTCAAGAAAATTAAACTGTAAGTCATCTGAAAAATGTAGAAAATCCTGTTTGAAAACAGCTGTCTTGTGTCTTTTAGGCAAATTGTTTAGCGATGACATTTAATTGGATTAAAACAACATGCTGTGTAACTGTAAATACTGTCCAGCCACAGGCTGATTTGTGTGTAATGAGATCCCTGTAAACAAGAACCATTTCACGATGTGCAGCCAGATGTGGGGGATTCCCAAAGTGCACTTTTTTAAGAGGGTGAAGTGGAGAATTGGGACGCAGAGTTTATTCTGGCATAGGAAACCATTCCATCGCTGACATGGTCTGAGAATGTCATGATGTCCGCAGAAGTGCAAGGGCCACTGCGATTTTTGTTTAAGTTAATAATTCTAACAAAGCAAATTGTGCCCAACATTAAGTCATGCTACTAAAATAACTAACCTCCCTTTATTAAGTGTTTTCTTACATAACTATTTATTTTACTTCACTTAATATTAGATTAAATAAAACCAGTATTTCCTGTGAATGTTTGCAGATGTTTGTTGTTGAAAATAAAAGCAATTTCCTGGAAGCCACCACAAGCTAAGAAATTTGATGATCCTCGTGCTCCTTTACAGCTAATTGCTTCCGATATCAGTGAAGCTGTGTTTCATACAGTACGCAGTCTTTTTTTAATCTGCTGCCCCGAGATGAAAGCAGTGGATTTCTGGGAATTTCCAAGCACGCGTGGCATCAGTATTCAGCTAACTTTAGTTTAAGGACATGCAACAGCAGCCATTGCAAGTCATAAAAATCATTCTGTGCCCTGTGAACACGGCCATGTGTCAGATGAATGTGATATTTAGGGAGATGCTCTGACACTGACACTTGTTTTGCCTGTCCATGTGTTCCTCCCCTTCCTTCTCTCCTTACTATTATCATTTTATCTCGTCTCTCCACACCTGTGTGCACGCTACAGGGTAGAGGTAGAGGTGATGGTGGAGCCCAGCTGCAGCCACGGAGGACCAGGGGTGATTGGCCTATCCCCTGATCCCCAAGACGAAGCACTGTCCCTTGCAAGAAGGGAAGGTGCAGACCCTTTGGAACCCCTAGATCCCCAGGACCCCCAGTCACTTTACAAAGACATCTGGACCCTACGTGCGTCACTAGAACAATACGCCGCCTCTGACCAGAGCAGCAACAATGACAGGAACTCTGTTTGCAGTGATGCTGAAAGTGTGTGTTCGCTGGGCGGGCGCACGGAGACGGAGAGAGGAGGGCTGCCCAGCTACCCGTCCCAGGATTTAGGGGACGAGGCAGAGGGTGCAGACGATGACAAGGACATTTCAATGTATATGGATGAGAGGTTTGGGGTGAAGGAGGGAAGAAGAAGGAAACAGGAAAGCACAGATTCGGAGAGAGGCAGTGATGGAGAGTCAGGGACTCGTAAATTGCTGCAGATGGACAGCGGCTATGCGTCGATTGAGGCTCCAACTCGTGGTCCGGAAGACCTGCGACTGTTCGGGAGTATGAGCGGCAGCCCTAAGGACAGAACAGCCCATGAAAAAAGGCACCACTTTACCAACGCAGGGCGAACTGGCACTATCGGTGAGAGCTTTGAGTCTCATCTCTTTGAGGAGGAACCGGAGGATGAGTTGTTGTTGGGTGCTAGTGGAGGAGTTTCCATAGAAACAGGTGCTGGTTCACTGAGCTGGTTCCCATATGGTCAGATGCTCACACCTCGAGAGGCTGCGCAGCCTTCACCTCAACCGCCAACGCTGCACCGGCGAGACTACAGCATAGATGAGAAGACGGACGCCCTCTTCCATGAGTTTCTCCGCCACGACCCTCAGTTTGACCAGCAAGAGTCACCGCTGAGGAAGCACCGGTCCCGAATCCACCTCCGCAAGCAGTGGCAGCGCCACAAGCAATGGAGCGACCCTGGTGTCAGACACTTCCAGTCCTCTTTTGACAGACAGCGGACCCCATTACGGAGGGGTGAGAGCGTGAACTACCCACTGGACACAAGCTACCACAGCACGCTGCCCCGCATCGTCAGTGCTCCTGATGAGGAGGCCAGCGACGGGACCGGCAGCACTCCTGACACTCCAAAGGTAGAGCCTACGACTACTGAAAGTGGGCGCAAGGACAGGGAGCAGAGTGTCAAAGACACAGAGGACCATACCTCCTCTTCTCCTCCACCTCTTCCACCCTCTGTCTCAGAGAAAGACGTAGGGCAGAGTGAGCACCCCGACTCTCAGGAGGATAGCAAACAATCTGGACTCCCTCCAGAGCCCCCAGACGAGCGCTCGCCCCCCAGCAGCACGACTCCTCAGGCTACGGCCCGCAGACCATCACAGCAGAGCTCACAGACAAACTGACTGCTAACCTGGATGAGAGGCTGTACATGGGCCTTCGCAGGACCAAGGACACAGCCACTGAGTGCGTGACGGTGACGGCCACACACGCTTCTCCGGACCACAGCCCAGTGTAGCACGGCTCCAGTCGTCCTCCTCGTCAACCTCACTCCTGCTGATACACACTTATCTTTTTGTTTGATTTGTCTCGCCTCAGTTTTTCTCTGTGTACAGCTTGAATGGTGCATCCAGACCCATAAACTCACAATGGAAAGTATGCTTTAAGTCATCATCCTACATACAGCTGATCCACTAGAAATGCAGCCTGTCTGTCGTCATGCCTGTTAACATTACAAAGCTGTTCAGTGTTGCCATTTTGCATTTTTCTCTGAGAAAAGATACAACTCATAATAACAAACAGAGCTAACATATCAAAAATCGTACAGTTTTAGTAAGAATTGTTTCTTCATCAGCTGTCTCTGTGTCTGCAGTCTGTCTCCGTCTCTACTGCTGTCACTCATGTCCCTGTTCTCTGGTGTGAATAAGTGAAGCTGTACTTGTTGATCCACTGTGAAACCAGGTGCTATTAGACGAGTAAAAAGCTACAGATCTGGACGCAATAGTTACCCTGCTAGTCCCATCATGCATTAGTGGAAAATAAGTAGTTGTATCACTATTCATGAGCTTAAAAATAATTTAGTATACCATCATTAATCAATCAAAGCTTTATGCATCCTTAAGTTGTTCCTACTGGTTGTTTAGGACAGTAGTTCCCAGCCTGTGGTGGTCCCACGAGAAGTCTGACATGATTAAAAAAATATTTATTTCTTTTACAGAAAATTATGGTTTTCTTTTGATTTGGTTTGTGTTGGTTTGTTGTTTTTTTTGGTTGGTTTTGTCGTAAGCCTTTAATAGTTAAGGACGACTCTGTCCCCCATGAATCAGCAACTTCTAGGAGCACTTAATATTTTTCACACTGACTGATATATTGATATCGAGTGTTGTTAATTCTACGAGCTGATTTACAACAACCTGTCTAACTCAGTAAAGATTGACGGCATGGCAGCTCCCAAAAAGTGAAGCCAAAACATCTCAAATGCCCCCTGGTGGCTGGCTGCAGTGCAGGTCAATAACTCCGCCCCCTCCATGTCAGCAGATGGGACATGGGCCAACTTAAACCATCAAAGTACATTTTTAATTATTTGATATTATAGACCCTTTTACTATTAGTTAACAGTATGACAGTCTTCGGTGGGCGGGGCTTAGCTGGACGCAAAACAATTCTACACAGTCATTAGAGACAGCGGAGGAAGATGATGCGAGTGAATTTACGAACGCACTATGACAGGTCACTCACTCTGCGGGACCGTGAGTGTTACTTAAATAAATAAACACTGACCGACGGGACCAAACTGGCCAAAATGTAGTCTCTATATACAGACTCTACATTCAGTGAATGTAGAGTCTGTAGGCAAACCCCAGAGATCTTGCCTCTGGAAGAAGAGCGGAAGAACCCTGGTTTCTGGTTGTAGGCTGTTTGTAGTCCGCGCGATATTGACCAATCACGTTTGAGCCGGCTGCAGTTGTTGCCAGGTTAAACACTCCGTGCGGTGAACTAACGAGGCGGAACATAATTGGCGTCACTGCAAACTCTGAATCCATCGCAATCGTTCAGCATATTTACTTATATATCAACGGAAGTCGGAAACAGAAATTCGCCTCCTCCGCCAAAATCACACCAGAATGCCAAAAAATCGGGGGTCTGCCCCCAGAGGCTGTATCGCCGTCTGCCGGAAGTCAGACGCCAAATACAGCCGATGGGTTCCGAGAATGGCCAAAATGTAATGTTACGCTCTCACTCAGTTTGTTTTGCTATCAAAGCTAATGTTAGCTAATGCACTAAAAAGTTAGCATAATGGAGAAATCCAATATTTCTCTTATTACCTCCCCGACTTCCAATGAGGTGGACACGGTAACACATAATACACATACCGTTATCCATCCTTACAACAGGAAATACTTTTTCCTTAACCTGATATGAAGTGTGTGCTGCACATGTGAGCATTTTTGATTTATTGACGGGCAGTGGCAGCTGGTATGTGATAAAAGTTTTAAGCCATGACTTCTATTCTGGCTTCCAGTAACACAACAAGACGACATTTTAAGACTCCTAGTAGCCTACAGCCCTGTGGAGGAAAGTCCTGTTTTGCCTCCAGCTAACAAACTGACATCATTGTGACGTCAACCCTAAAAGGTTCTATTGAAAGGGTGTTTGACGCTATGATTGACAGCTGTGTGTGTAAATCAGTGTGCTCATGATCAATAGTGCTGCTCAGGATTGGGTCGGATGTGTGTATAGGCAGGAACTCAATGCAGCGGCTTCACGTTCTGATTGCTACTGCACAGACTCCAAATGATGAAGATGGCACTGCCTGTATCTGGGATATTTTGGCTTCACTTTTGTACAATGGGAGGAAGGGCAGACGTGTCATCCATCTTTGTATTCAGTCTATGGTCCAGTCGTGTCCATCTCATCCATGCCTGTTGCCATTTTTGTGGCCTTTTTTCATGGATGCAGCTGGGTAGCATGTCGGAAGATAACCTCCCTATTCTTCATCCCGCCTTCAGCAGTCAAGTCAAGTCATCAGGGGCCACAAGTAGACAGGGCTTGACTTTATGGGGCCACAAGCCAAAAAGGTTGGGAACCACTGGTTTAGACTGAATAACACAGTTCGCAAAGGCCAAAAAAGTTTCTCCCATAAGGTGTTATTTTGAAAAGAAGATATCCTTTGATTGTCCTCACTGAGTGTCTGACTGCAGCCCAGTCGCCAGAATGAATATTGGCATTGTATGTCTCTGCAATCCATGGATATGTAACATGTGTACGTTATTATGTACTAACGTGTGGTCACGTTTAGGCACAAAAAGCAAGAAAAGATCATGCTTTGGTTTAACATTAGGTTTTGGTGGCGTCTCTGTTCTCTAAAACAGAGGTCTGCAGCTTGGCAGATGTCTCGCCTAGGTGTTATGCCATCCACCATCCCCTCCACCTCCCGATGACCAACTCAGCTCATATAAATCTAATCAGAACTACGTCACTTTACAAACATTTATATGATTTATATGAAATGTGCGGATGTAAGGTAGGTTTGCAGAAATGTACAATGCCAACCTTTCCTTCTGGCGATTGGTCATGATGTTTGTTGTTTCTGACTGAAAATGCTTCTCAGCTCTGTGACAACTGTGTTGTTTATTTTTTTATTGGTTTGTTTTATGACTTTTAATATATTTTTGTACGTCTGCTTCGCTTAAATGACAATGAAAACTGAGAGTGCGGCAGGTTTGAAGAGGACAGGTTCTGCCCCAACAGACAGAACTAAACTCTTTATCAGTCATAGACACGATTGTAATCTCCATAAGCTATGACTCTTAGTACTCTAGGCGTCACTGACATGACCTCTGTCCTGACAGGAGAACAAACTCAGTCTCGTGCACAGGTTTACAGCCATAAGGTGGGCAGTTACATTAAAGCTATGAGACAAGATGGCTGCCCTCACTGATGTTTGGTGTTTATTGAATTTATAAGAAAGGCATGCTTCCTTGTGCATGGGGCTCACAGAACAGGCTTTATTTGTCCGCATCTGACATTCTTGTTTTCCCCTTCTCTTCCTCTTCTGCTGAGAAAGTTGACAGCGCAGTAGATGCCTCCCTCGGGGGGGGCCCAAAGACTTCACTTCCTGTCGGCTTGTAAAACCAACAAAGACGTTTGTAGTTAAGTCCACTTTATTTCCCTCTCGTATTTGGCGCTTGGTGCGATTAAAACAAACTGCTACTGCCATTCGAATGGAAACCCCGAAAGCAAATTACTTCCTGTGGGCAATGGTTGCCAGAATTATGTTGAAAATCCATCTTTGCTCACAGATCTCTGCTTTTACATCCTCAGCAGCAGCAGCAGGTTGATTGTAACCCAGTCACGCTCGTAAAATCTCATTCTCAGAGGGGCTGTTGGGCTTTCCGTCTCTCCCACGTGCAGCGAGGGGAGCCACTGCAGAAGATGGTGTTGAATATTAATCATAACAAGAGAGGGGTTTCCGCCTTTCATCCCCCGTCTCCCTTCCCTCGTTCTTTGAGGCCGTTACCATGCAGTGCATTGAAAGACCTGAATAGCAAATCAGGGGGAAAAGAACATTATCCTCCTCTCTTTGTTTGGGTGTGATGATGATGATGCTCCTCTCCAGCCTGCCTAGATTAGATCTCTCTCCGCTGCGTGACAGGAGTCTCCTCTTGTGGCTAAGTGCAGAAGCTGCGTTCCTCATTAGAAGAGCAATGACTGAGATGAAAGGACTCAAATAAGGGGAGAGAGGTTTTTTTTTTTTTTCTTGCTCCCCTCACACACACATTATGTCACCATGAAACACAATGTGCTCCGGCACAATTTTGTGCAATCAAACGACATTCTTTTTATGGCGGCGCTAATCAGCAGAAAGGAAATTAATCCGCCTGTTGGTTATGATGGAACTGATGCGTCCCTGATGATAATAATTACTCAGCAAATTCTGACAGGGTTGGAGACAGGAAGGGGGAAGACAGCTGCATTTCCCACAGATCAAAAGCCAAAATGTCTAAGCGCTGAGTCAGATGACAGTACAGCAACCATTTAAAGAAAACGGCCATAAGGGTTTTCCCTACATGTGTACAAAGATGAAACTTTGCTGTGTATACAAGCACAATGTCACAGGAGCTAGACTTAATGGATGTCCTTTATTAGGTTTAGACAGATGCTGTATAACTGGGGACACTGTGGTTAATGGTGTTTGTATACTAACCAGTAGCCTGTCAAACGCATTGATGCATAGCTGTGTGTAGGTCTGCATGAGAGTTAACATTTTAGTACAGATCTTTATGTTTTCTCAGACTTACGGTACAAAATGATCCATAGTTACTGCTCATTTGTTCAAAAGGCAGAAGTGGAAACATTGGTATGACTAGAGATTTTGTACTTTTCCGAGTCATGCTAGGATGCTGTGATGAGATTTTGTGAGATTTATCTCTTTGAAAGTTAAAGTATTTCTGTAATCCTTGCTTGTTAGTAAACTGCTTAATTTCTCAAAGATTAAAAAAAACCCACACAAGCTTTCTTAACAACTTTGCTTTTGTTGAGCCTTGAGGGACCAAATTATAAAAAAAAGGTGTTATTTTAGGGTTGTTTTCCAATCTGTGAATAAATGAATGAAGCAAAGGTGTTTCTAACTCGCTTTATTTCAGGGGAATGGTTGTTAATCAAGGCGTGGGAACGGATCGCAGATAAGGTTCCCTCTCATGAATCTCATTTCATTTTTTCCCTCCGTTGCTCGGGCTCGTATTGATTTCTTGCCTCTCCTTATCACCTCCTTCAAATTAATTGGAGAGAAAATCCAGCCTGTGATCTACAAAGGGAACATCTCAAAATGTCTGACATCCTCTTCTTCAGACCTGAAAGCCATCCTGCTGGCCCACGCCTTAAAGTGCAGAGCCAAAGTTTAGAAGAGAGCTAAGAGAGAAATACAGCCACAGGGGAGAGCGGGGTTGGTTGGAACATTATTGAATTAACATGAAATAACCTTTCATTACTCACAGCCTACTTCAACAGTAAGGTAAAGCCCAACCCAACATGAAGGGCACAATTTTGGGAGTTCTACCTTCCAAGGACGGTCGGGACAATGGGTCAATGCAGTCTAAATTTCAACACCTAATATTTAAAATGTCACTTGTTCATGTGTTCTTTGAGAAAAACTTTTGTAGAATTATGTTTTCGCTGTTTCATTACTACATAACAAATGCAGCTGTAGCCAGTATCTCACCATCACTAACTTAGTCATATTTTAAGAAGCAACAAATTATATTTAGCCACAAAATAAGCCTGAAAATTGCTCCATCTTTCTCTGCAGTAGGCCCACTGCTTCCTTGTTATATTCCTTTTCACGTCCCACACCTGTTGCTTGTTTCGCTGATTGCAGCCTGAGGATTGTCACTTTGCACTTCAGGGGCAGAGTGCATGCAATAATAAAGACACAGCAAGCTATAACTTGCTTAAAAGGCACCATCCCAACTTGTCCCCCTGTCACAACTGACCCCGCTCCCCCCTACTACTGCATGACACTGATGATACATGAAAGTCAAGGCGAAGCAAACTGAGTGTTGGTGGATAAGGTGGAGACTGTAGCTCCTGATGCAGAGAGGAAAGTCATGAATACACAGCAGGCATGCATTTACCAAAATATTGTGTTGTTAATTACAGTCGTCTCTGAATGATCATTAAATGATCCCTAAAAAGAGGAAAAACAAAGATTATATGAACTCAAACACATTCAGTAGACTGAGTCGCAGTCTGTTTTCCTCTCCGCCCCGAGCCATATCATTTCATGTCATTTGTTCACTTAGAAAAATACAGTTTTCATAACAGCAAATGTATTGTCCCCTATGAAATCACTGTCAGTCGACTGATTTAATACACATCACTTTGCACTTCATACTGACGTACTGAGGGATGACTGGTGCAGTCTAAACAAGCTCCATTCATTCAGTGAAGGGTGGGGGACAGTCACAGCCTCAGACTGCTGCTCCTCTCTGTTCGTTTCATTCTTTTGCATCATCCTGTGCCTTTTTCTCCGTCACTCTTTATTGCATGTCAGCCAATCCCTGAGCATGACACCTCAACCGTCAGCCAATGCTTAGTTTGCAGAGGGGGGTTCCTCCTGCAGTATGTGGGGGTACGTCATCGTCTGTGCAGGGTGGAAAATCCACTGTAACATCCTTTGAGGCTGTGAATGAAAGCCTCCGTGCTGTGTGTGCTGTGAACTTGGAAGCGACCAGGGCCCGAAAGCAAATTTGGCTCCATATAAAGATTCAAAATCCCACTGACATTTGTAATAGCACAAATGACTAAAAATCCAGTCTTGGAGCGCAGCCTTATTCAACAATATGTCGTATGGTACGCATTAAAAATGGCAATTTAAAAAAGCAATCTTTTCTTGTTGTAGTTTTCCCTCATTAGTAGCCTCTAACATACACCATTTCCCATAAGCCTTGGACCATTGTGTGTTAAACACAAGCAGCAACTTCCAGGGCTGAAAAAAAAACAACGAAGCCAACAGGGAGGTAGCAAAAACTCAGTCATTGCTAAGGTATTAAACCAACACCCTGGAGTATGCGCTAATTTTAGCCCCCGTACCAGCAAGTTGCAATGATGCACCACCACAAAATACTGTCTGTCTCCACCCAGGCAGCAACACCAATTCCTGACAAATGGCACCGAGCTTTGAAGCCAATTTGACCTAGTGGCCAAACCGTGGAATTACATGGTTTCCCAAAAAATGTTTTCCTATTGACTTACATTGTGAAACAGACTGCTGTAAATCAGTTGTTGCCAGTTTGTCCTACAGAGAGAGAGACTGATGCAGAGGTGGGAGTAAGTCACACGTCTGTAAGTCTCAAACAAGTCCCAAGTTACTGTGGTGAGAATCAAGCAATTCGAGTCCCTGCTGTAAGTCAAGTAAGTCACAAGTCATATGAAATTCTGATGACCTGATGGCTTGAGGGATAAGGGATAAAGGGATGAGGGCTTGAGGTATGAGGGTTGTGGGAGAAAGGTCTGAGGGGCTGAAGGGGAGAAATCAGGCTCGTGGACAGACTAAAGGAGGAGTGTGATGGTCGTCCAGTGTCAGCTGAAGGCAGAAAGGCGGGAGGGAACCGGGGAAGTCGAGACTTTGAGTGGGGGAGCTGTCTCTTTCTCTCTTACTCTCTCTCTAATGTGGATAGAGCCCCATAGTGGTTCCTGTATTTGGATGAGAGAAGGAAAAGACTGTGAGAACTGAGTCAAAGGGGAAGCGAACGGATCAGGTGTGCTTAAATACTCTGTGCAGAGATGGGATGTGTTCCAGGCGTGGTCTTCGTTCTCGAACTTAGAACTGCTTTCAAGTCGAGGCTGTTATCAGTATCCGTCAAGCAAGACTCATGTCTCCACAATTTGCCACTCAAGTCTGACTCAAGTCCCCCACCTGTGCACTGATGAAACAAATGCAGTGCAGAAAATAGTGCAACAGGGATGAGCTTCTGCCTTCACGTGTTTGAACCCTGACCCTCTAGCTGTTCTGTGTTTTCCTAGATCGTTACGCTGCACCCCTGGTTGTTCATTTCAGCATTAAAACTGATGTTGATCTTTGCCCACTGGGAGAATCTTGCAGACAGACGTACAAGCCACAAAAAACCAAACCCCATGAATACAGATGTTATGAGCTGCCTCAGCTGTCAGGGTTTGTTACAGCTTTGGTGCAGTGACATCACTCCACCAACTTATTTAGTCCATTCACAACTGTTGCTCAAACCGTCTCGAACCACAAATAGTGATGAAGGTGGTGTTCCCTGTTCGGTGCCCTTGCTTCGCGCACCCACCCACACATTGCACATTTAAGGTTCTACCTTACACACATGAATGAGCACATATTTGCAGTCCCCTCCACCTCTCCTCCGTCTCCCCGCCTGCTCTGCATCCATAAGAGGACTGCGTTCAGGGATGTTTCTGAAAGGAAAACCCTCTCCCTCCCTCTCTCCCTCCTTCCCTCCCCTTCGTCACCACCACCTGCTCCTCCGAACCCCCTCCACCCACGCATTCCCCTCCCCCTCTCCACTCCACCACCACCACCACCACCACCACCTCTCCCTCACCAGATTTCCTTTCAACAGAGCAGCTCCAGGCGGCGTTCGAATGTGCAAGAGATGCCGATGACTCACCGGGTTCCTCTCTGCTCACGATCAGGCGGCTATTCTGTTTCTCACTTATTATGTGCGGCTAAATAAATGTGATGCCAAAAGCTGATAAGTGTGAAGTAATGTTGACTGAGCAGACCATAGCTGTGTGTTAGACGGCAATAAAGCTAAAAAAGGCTTTTACTACTACAGTGCTGTTTTGTGAATTGCATTGTGCACAGCTAATTTATTGCATTTTCTTTGTGTTCGTCTGCTTATGATGCATGAAACTGGAGCAAGAGACAGTCCAATATTGTCATATAAAGAACACTGACACCATGACTGTCTGTGCCTGCAGAGGTGCACATGGACGGTGAGACAAGATGAGACAATTCTTCATTCTTTTAGAAAGAATTCAGGGACAAGGAGACTCTATTAAAGCTTGTATGAGTCATAGAGAAAAAGAGGGAATAGTGAAAATTACAAGGAGACGAGAACAGCAAGACAGCGAGGCAGACACAGATTGGCCTGGCAGGGATGAATGGGCCAGGGGAAAAAAAAAAAGACAGCAAAGAAAGTAAAGAGAAAAGAGAGCCGGAGAAAACCCTAGAAAGCTGATTATGCAGCATCTCCTTCCCACGCAGTCTGCCCACGCTCGCTCTCTCCACCGCCTCCTCATCCTCATCCTCCTCCTCTTCCTCTTCTCCTCGTTCAGGATTCTGCTCCCATCCATTCCTCCCTCCCCTTTTTTTTTCCCTTTCTCAGCTGCGTCATCCAGCTCACTTCATTGTGCGTGCGCCCCCACCCTCCTCCCACCTCTCAGGGGGACGGAGCAGAACTCTCCACCACTCAGCTTTGTTATTACATGCAGACTGAAGCTTTTGGGCCGTTTGTTACAGCCGCTACACTTCATGATGGGTTGAAGGACAAAGCACACCCACGCACACACATATTATTCCACACACTGGAGAGTTATCATGTATCCATCAAGCAGCCTGTGCAATCCCCTTATAAGTAAGCTTGGTGAAAAGCTTTTAGAAACTCAGGGATTTAATTTCCATCTTTGTGTTTCATGTAAATGCCAGTTGATTGTATGAAATGGTATATAAATAACAGTATGGCTGTGTCGTTGGGGGTTTCCTCACTGAACCTGTGTGTACTCACTGCAGCTGAGAGTGGAAATCCCTTTTGTCCAGACCTTGTCTGATGCTGCAGATACAGAGATGCGCTTGTTAACATGGCACACACAGACTCCTGAGAGTCCAGCCTGCACTCAGACAAACCTGCCGGTGACCACGCTGATCTCGCTGGTCCTCCTTAAGATAACCTGGGGAGAAACGTGGGTCAGCACTTACGACAAGAGTGACTCACTGCATCTCGGGACGTGCAATCTAAAATATCAACACCCATGTCAACAACGCCACAGGGACGTGACTGGAGGATTATGACTCGAATTATCCTCCTTGTCAAAATATCAATGCTGGTCCAGGTCACACAGGGCCACAGGAAGTGAGTGGGATGAATAAAGTTGCTGAGGAGACTGACCAATAGGAAATGATAACAACAAAAAGAGACGATTAAAGCGGCTATGATCAATATTTTCTGCAGCTTCCCTCTGCTTTACGGAGCTCTTGTTTTGCTTCACTGTCACTAATCTCATGTGTCGTTTTGGGCGGCAGCAGGCAGCTGCACACCACCTGCTCAGCAGCAAACAGACGACAGACACAATTTTTCTTATAACATATTTCTGGGCCTTTTACATGCTCTGTTGATACTGAGAGGACTATGAAAGTGGAGAAGCTGCAGCAAAGGGCCCTGGGCTAGACCGGCTCCCAGGAAAGCAGCACAGCCTCGCATCTATTTTTACCAGTGGCCACTTGTAATATTGCAGCAAAAAAAATCCCATCGCAAAGGAGATGTCTGTGAAACTGTTAACAGCACACCTCGAACTGCAAACAAGGTTGATTATGACTCTGTCTATGATGAATTTTTTGATCCATAAAACTTTCCTCAAGGCGAAAAAAGCAATTTAATAATCTGTGACATTAAAAGTGTGAGAGCTGAGTTGGAGTTGGCTTGAAACTTTTTTTGGTGTATGCCTGCAATTCTATTGGACTGAATAGGCGCCATCTTGGTGTCCAGTATTCAGTAACATATATCCATGGGCTGGACTCAAACCTGCTCTGCTGCAGTAAGAACTCAGTATAATGGTACACACTACACCCAGTGAGCTACCACGGCATCACAGTCAGGCAGTAATCGACTAGTATACACAGAGTAGAGCATTTAGCAGCTAGAGAGACAGATATTTCCCTTGGGAGTTGGTGAAGCCCAAAAATAGAGCTAAAACAGAGTGAATATTGGACTTGTGCCATATGAGCTTAAAAGTTTATGGTATGTCAATGTTGTGTTCAACAATGCCCAGAAGTGGCCTAAAAAAATCTGTTATTGCAGGTTCAACAACAGAGAAACAAGACGAAAGAGTCTACAGCCATGCTAGCAGTACAACTTTGAGCCAACACCAGTATGCAACATTCTCACAATGGCAATGCTATCAGATTTCTCAATAGTTTTGTCATTAGTTTTGCACGTATGTTAAGCGCAGACTGTATAAAATATCGGATGTTAGCCAGGATGACGTCACTCATTGGTTTTTGGAGTACCGATTTTAAGCCTGTCATTTTGGCCATCACCATCTTTTTTTAAATTGATTTTTTATTTCTTATTTTTTTAGAAACCAACTTCTAGCTTGGTTTGAATGGTGCATTTAAAGCTATATCTTGTTTGCTAGAAAAAACAACCAAACGCGAAACAAGATTTTTTTGGCAGCCAAAACGCTACAATTAACTTTCGTGAAGTGAAAACATACAGAAATAGCGACAACTGTAGCCACGCTAATAGCTAATCTGTGAAACGGAGGGTTGCGTTGTGGTTACATTATCTAACAAATGTTGTTGATGTGGTTACTTGTCAACAGACAGCACCCACCTGTCACTCAAATATCTGTAACTTTAAGCCCTAACGGAATGTAAATGGGTAATTAGTCAATATAAAAATTCATCTCCTGTGCAGTTGTCATCAATCCGAAGAGCTTTAGAGACTAAAATCATCTCTTGTACCAGGCTGTAAACATGTTTATTTCTGCTGTAAAGTCAGACATTTTAACATGATGGTCTATGGGGATTGGACTCACTTTTGGAGCCAGCCTCAAGTGGCCATTTGAGGAACTGCAGTTTTTGGCATTTCCACGTTTTCAGCCTCAGAGTCTGCAGCTTGGTTTGAACCAATACTTGATGAAAGCGCTATGGTGGAAAATAAGGGATGTCACCAAAGTTATTACAGGTCATCAATGTTTGTGCCAAAGATTGTGCCAATTGTTCCAATATTTGAATGCTGCTTGAAGAAATGTACATGACAGTGAGTATTTTGAGATTTAAGTGGGATCTGGTCATATAGTGCTCATGTGTGAATTGCAAGTATAGTAACAGTCGTCAACATGGATTAATGGCAGATAAAAAACAGATCCTGTGTTACACCTGTTACACTACTTATTGCATATTTAGTGGTAATAACAATATGGGAAAAGACTTTTGCTCCAAATTATGCAAGCAGCTAATTTTAGACACATAAAAGCCTCGCAGCACAATTTCATGTACCTCACATGAAG
Organism: Epinephelus cyanopodus; assembly: GCA_026686955.1. Classification (NCBI taxonomy): domain Eukaryota; kingdom Metazoa; phylum Chordata; class Actinopteri; order Perciformes; family Serranidae; genus Epinephelus; species Epinephelus cyanopodus. The sequence continues at coordinate 11,748,858 of CM048920.1, forward strand.
CTGATTCAATCCATCATTGGATGTTGGTTGCACATGAAATTAAAACTTACCACAGGACTATTATACAGACCAGGGTAAACAAAGCCCAAACAAAGGCAAGTAAACAAGTTGTCATAAAAAACTGGCCTTGACTTAATTGATTTTTTTGGGCGAACAGGTGCACAGCAGGACAGCAGACGGCCTCTGTGCGCCACCTCAACTTCAACACTGAGAGCGTTTTTTCACTTTTCCAACATAGCATGTCTTCATCCAAGCCGTGTGACAAATAACTGACAATGAGGTGTTTGATGATTCATCCGTAAAGCAGGGGCGTAGCGCTAACGACGGGAGACGCAGCTGTAAAATCGTGTTGTAAGAAAAACAGGAAGTAACTTCCCGTAATGGCAGTTTGTTTCGCTCATTTATTCAGAGCTAACAAGTGTTCTTGGAAGAATAAAGAGTGTTAGGTGCCCCCTTCCTCTTCTTTGCCTCCCCCATCTCTTCTCCTCACACCACCCGCCTCCTTCGCAGTGTGCTTCTCAGCTGTGGGTTTACTGATTAGCCTGATTCATAAATAAGTAATCAAAGTGAGAGCAGCGACATTCCGCTCGCCCTTATTATCAGGGTGCTCTATCGCTCACACACACACACACACACACACACACACACACACACACCTTTTTAAATCCCGTCTTTATGTTGTATTTTAGTGGAGGATACCTGAGAGACAAGATTTAAGCCTGTTTATCTCTGACTGACTCTGTGTGTGTGTGTGTGTGTGTGTGTGTGTGTGTGTGTGTGTGTGTGTGTGTGTGTGTGTGTGTCAGGGACAGTGAGATGGGAAAAAAAAATGGAAGAGAGGGAAACATACAGTCAGTGCGAGTGTGACTAAACTGACTGCAGCAGAATGACTCACCCTGTTGCTATGGCAACGTAAAGACATGCTCTCGTCTATAATGTGCGATTTCAGCCGCTGCCGGCTAAAGAGGAGAAAATGTACGTATCCAAAAATCATCAGGGGTAAAAGGGAGCAGAGAGCAGTGTACGGGCGCACACGCGGAGCATTAAAGCCTCTATATATATATTAAAAAAGGCAGAAGGTATTAACAAAAACAAAACGCTGTGCTACAACCACACCTCTCTCGCTCTCTCTCTCAGTGTGTCTCTCAGCACTGCAGTATGAAACCCAGCGGCTCCTTCCTCCTGTAGTGGACTGATGTGTGTGGGTGTGAAGCTCGAATGCCCTTGGTAAGTAAAAGCCATGTAGGATAAAGTCTGGCCTCCCACCACAAAACTAAAACCCCTTTAGAATTCATTATGAGCCAAAGTTTTGTTTGTCCCAGTTATTCATACTGTATGTTCCTGCTGTGATATGTAACAAGTAGAGCTGGAAGTAAAACCGCAAACACAGAATAAAACCTTTGATTTCCTGTGGTGGACGTGCTGCGCTGAATAACAATTTCTAAATATTTGTTCTTTTACTCCTAAAGATTTTGGGAGCAAATACATTTAAACTCACTACGTGTGTCCCACTGCTCTGTAGGCAAACAGACAACAGACTGGTGATGCAAGTGTTCTGGTTTCCGTTTGTATTCTGAGCAGAGTTGGGTTTAACTTTGATTACTTTTTGCAGTAACGAGTAACCTAACGCGTTAGTCTGCTGTTTGAGTAATCAAATACTTAGGTACATTTTCAAACAAGACATCAGTTACTTCTGTTACTTCTAGAACGCTGGTCCTTCAGCTCTGAAACAGCAACGGCTGTCGTTTGGTTCTAATAACAGAGATAACATATCAGTGTTAAAGAAGCCGCGGCGCTTGTGGCTCGCTACATGGTCAGAGAAATGCTGCTGTTGTCTACGGTGGAGTCTAAGTAGGTGGAGCAGGACTTGCTGACAGACATATTTCACACTCAGGACTTGCATTATGCCTGGTACACGTTACACACTGGTACTCGCCAATTATCCCCGGTCGTCTGTCACGGCGTGTGTGATGTCATCAGGTTATTCTTGTCCTATTTTTATTACTTTCACTATTATTTGAGTCACTGTGTGTGTTCATGTGCCAGCCGACATGTTGTTGTAGTCACCTAAAAGCGTCAGCACATGGCAGGAGCTACATTTGAAGCACCGTACGTAAACTATCAAGCTACTGTATCTTCCACAGGAAGTTCTGACAAATGTTTCAGAATAAAAGCCTATTTAGAAAATGGAGGGATTCTCTCAGCCGAGGTTATAAGGGGCTTTTAATTTGAAACAAGTGTTAAGTTTGAAATGACAGTGCGATATGTTAACTTTACAAAGACAACAGAGCGGATAAAAAGTAAATATATAAACACACAGAGGGATTAATAAATAACGGTTTGAGTTGAAGGTGTGAGAAAGAATAGTATCAGTAACATTGTTAACACTGTGCTACATTACAGAGAAATACAAAACCGTACCAATGAACCTTCATTAATATAGGCCTATATTTTATCTACAAGTGCACGTCACACACTGAGCGAGCCGCCTGTTAATGACGCTGTGGGCTAATGGCCATGTAGCTACTTCATCATGTTTGTAGTCGACCAATGAAGATGAGTTTACATCTCACCTTGGGTTTGTCCTTCACCTTCTCAAAATGATCCCACACTTTGGATTTCCTGCCCGACATGTTATTAACTAGCCTGTGGAATAACCGCAGGTACCAGCCCTGGAAATTAGCCTGACTGCTGAGCGTGGCTACTTCCTGTGTCTGTCCTTTCAAATTAAATTCCCAAATGGTCCAGTCATATAGATGCAGCCCCTAATAGAGTTTAACCTTTTTTGTTTTTGGGTGGTTGTGTTTTTTCTTCTGAAGACTAAGTGACCAATGAAATCTTGCTGACTGATGACCTTTCTGTTAATGTTTGTAATGATTCCTTGTTTCATATTATTCATTCACGTTTAATCTGCTTCCTGTTTTATTCTGTAGACTCTCTCCTCGTGTGTCGTTTCTGATTTTACTTCCTGTCTTTGTGTGTTTTCCCGCCTGTTTTCTGTCACACCTGTCTCGTTAGTCCCTCCCTGTTCCCAGAGTCTTCCCTTCACACCTGTTCTGTATTAGTCTTGTTTGCTCCACCCTAGTTTTCCCCTCCACACCCTTGTTGTGAGCCAGTCCCCATTTCCCTCCTGTTGCCCGTGTCCTCCTACTCCAGCTGTGTCTCGTTCTCTTGATTAGTTTTCTGTGTATATATACCTGTGTGTTTCCCTTTGTTCATCTCTGGGCTGGGTTTTTTTTTTTTTTTTTTTTTTTTTTTTTTAAAAATCAGTTGCATTAAACCTGCCTGCTGCTCCCTGAACAGAGTTATAACACCCTTTTTTTGTGCAGTGATTCCTGAGTTAATTTAAAACACTGTAAAGCTACAAATAGATAACTTGATCGTCAGTAAAGATAACTGTAGGATGTACTGTTTAAGTTTTGCAGTGGTGGAAGAAGTTCTCTTCTCCTCCACCGTACTCTCCCCACCTCTCTCTCCGCCAGCGTTAAAGGCGGAGAGCAGCAGCTCCCCACAGAACGTTTAGGTAGAAAACTGTGTGCCCAGGTAATGAGTTTTCAAAGAGGTCTTACTCTAAATTCAACCATGTCATTTTTGCTCAATTTTTATATATTTAAATCAAGTATGCAATTAATGAAAAATGTTTTATTTAAAAAGTTCGTATATATATAAAAATAAATAAATAAAAAAAATTGAAGAAGGGAAGATGATTCTCAGTCTTCAGTGTGGTTTTGTCAGCTCTGAGTCTGACTGGAGGGAGATGACCTCATCTGTCTGGTGTCTCCCTCACGCAGACTCGCACCCCTCCTCCTCCTCCTCCTCTTCTCTGGAGCGGTTCTTCTCCTCTACTTAAGAGGTTGGACCTGTGTTGAGCTGGACGCGGCCTCTTGTGAGTCGCTCAGAAGTTCAAAAAAGATAAAAAGAGGTTCACCAACTCTGACCCTTTTCTCAACAATAATAATTAAGTTCAGTTCTGGGAATGGTGCAGTCATTTTTTCCATATGAAGCCATTTATGATACAGAAGACCTCAATAAATGGATCCCAAGTGTGCATGTGTGTGTTTCCATAGGTGATGTTACTTTTGATGCTGTCTGCCAGTTCTTTATGGAGGTCTATTACGCCTCCTTTTTGTTTTTTTGGGAGGTGATATCAGAGGTCGATTGTTGATCTGCTTCATTCCTCCGTCTTTTCCGGAGCAGTGCGCTTGTTTGTCCAACTGTCTCCGCTTCATCCTGACATTCACTCCTCCCTCTTTTGGCGATGTCAAAAAGAAAAATAGAGTAAGAGTTACGTGCTGCAACTACTTCCCTCCTGGTGATCACCATGTGGTCGACTCCAGCTCCATTGTTCATTCACATAAACTCTCAGCAAGGAAGCAAATAATAGTAGGCTACAGTACAGTTTCCAAATCTGCCACACTGTTGCTCAAAATATCAGATCAGGATGCAACAAAATATTTCAAACACCTACCTATTGTCACACTGTGAATCATCAGAACAGTCCTGTTTCCTTTTCTTAGACTGTTTTCTCCACTGATGCACTGGAGGCTGATTTGCTCCTCGCCACTCAGCCCAGCAGCGTGACCCTGATTGTGGTGGAAGGCCGGGCTGTTGGAGGTCGTCTCCTCGCCATCAGCAGAGCCCAGAAAGTGGCAGTTACTCATGAGTTTCACAGACCATTTCGCACTGGAAAACATATGACTCAGTCAACTTCACCTGTTTATATCAGCACTGTTAAAATACTCACAGCATCTAGGCTCACACTTACTGGGGGCTGCTGTGAAATACGCCAACAAGGTGGCTCATGGTTATAAAGGGATGCTGAAGGATCTCAATTGGTGTGATTCTGTCAGAGGCATCATCGTCGCCAGCATCGTCATCATGGAGTCCATAAGGTGCCTTGTGACATATCATACTGAGGTTAAAGGACGGCTTTTATTGATGATTTCAGACGTCGCAAGTCTCTGATCAAGTGTTGGATTTCGACGACTTCAGAGTGAGACCGTACTCCACAAAGCAATGTTTGGACATGGACCTTTCACATCCCGATACGACTTGCGTTGGTTGTTGAACGCCGTGTCAAATTCAGTCTGTTACATGCATCGTCTTCTTTCAAAATACGCTTCCGTTTTCACAGGCAATTTACAGTTTACATACAGTCTCTTTCAAAATAAAAGCACTATGTCTTTGAAACACAGCGGATTGATGTATTTTTGCCTCTAACAGGTCTGTGTTTGTCCATCCACCACCCCTCCCGCCTACCCTTCTTGGACTTTCATCGCTTTGACTGTTGTTTGTGTGCCTACAAATTTTCCAAGGAGTGCCACTAATGGAATATGTAACCAGTTGCATTTTAGGGCATGTATTCAGTTAACAGTAGGACATGTTTTTAAAGTAACATCCCAACACTGCTCATGACTATTTTAATCCTTTAAGGGAGCTCTGAAATTTTCACACTTAATTTGGGGTGTTAAATAAAAAGATTCTCCCCCTGCAAACAGTCAAACTTTCCTCGCCTTACTACAGAGACGAAATACGTGACCCCACCTCCTTTGCTGACCTTCCCTCTTCACTCATCATTCGTGTACAGTCCCTTAATTGTGTTAAAACAATATATGTGTCTTCACTTCAAATTGGAAGAGGAAGTAATCTAATTTCCCACCGCAAACACACCAGACTCCGGCCTGACATTCTTAACCTACGATTAATTGGCAATAGAAAATGAATCAGACCGTTCCCCTCTGCGTGTCCTCCTGCTCTGGAGGTAGGAGGAACACAACACACAGAAGTAAAGGCAGGAAAGAATGATGGTCCTCATGTTTAATTTAATTGGGTCCTGTGTGGACACAGTCACAGTTCCAGGCAGCTCATTAAGCTCCACTATGGAAAAATAAATGTTCCAATTCAAAGACTAACACGATAAAAACAAGATAGGCTAATAAATATATGGACATAATTTCCCCTGTGACCCCGAAGACAGGTCTGACTTCAAGAGGAGTAGGTTGTAGTGCCGTCAGACAAACATGCAATAACGGGGAATAAGGAAAGATGATTCTCTTTAACTTCCGACTCCCTGTCACGGCCACATGCTGACAGAGTCTGTGATTGAGGAGGCTTGATTATGAACGGCTCCGAAGAGGCTCTTACACTGTAACCTACATCACCCCGATTGACTCACCGAGAAGTCACCGCAATAAGAGTGGGTGGAGGGAAAAAGTTGTTTCATAAGGATGTCAAGGCTATTACAGTAAAGAAGGATGTACTGAAGATACTGCTGGACTCAGTGAGGCCATTTGTATGTAATTAAAAATAAACCTCAAACAGGACTGTGACATCACTGTGTAAATCCTACACAAACTGCAACAGATGCAAAAGATTATGCAAACTCTTATCATGACTCTGCCTTGAGGCCTGATGTGTGTGTGTGTATATCTGAATGTCTGCTTGAATGCGTGTGTGTATGTGTGTGTGTGTGTGTGTGTGTGTTGGCTTGCTAGAGGGCTGACACCGGCACCATGCTGCAATTAGCCAAACAAGAGACAATGACATATTGAGTGCTGCTAGCACCTTCTGTTAGTCAGCCTGCAAATCCCTCTTCAGGCCATAGCTGCTGACACAACTACAGTATCACCCTGAACAGCATCACACAATCACACTCACATCCAAGCAGGTCAGACTGAAGGAAAACAAAATTCCTGTGCTTGAAATTAAGTTTAGTTAGCTGTTTAGAGTTTAATCCAATGCATGCTTCTTTCATGGGTCTGTAATTTTCTTATAATTTCCAAATAATTTCCGAGGAACTTTCCTGGAAAGCAGTGTGTCATTTGTTTCTAATTGTTGGGGACAAGAGACTGAGCTGTGTCTAATTTGTCTAGTTCTAATTAGCCGATTTAAATTAATTACGAGCGTAAACAGAGAGTCTTTTATTCAGAGCACAGCAGGTTTACTAAACATGCAGCAATGTGAAAATTACCTTCAGAGAAGCAACAAATGGATATAAATAAAGAATAAGATAATAATAATGATTTGTTAATAACACATAAATATTTACTTTGGTTTTAATGGAACATTTCTGTTGACAAAATTTCCAGGCTTACAAGCTCACTCCGATCTCATCACATATTGACATGCTTGGTCATGGACTTTCCACATCCACATACGACGTGCAAGGTACCCTGGGTGCGTTGCTTGGTCAAGTTCTGCCTGTTATATGCACTGCCCTCTTTCAAGACACACTTCTGTTTTCACAGCAAAGCATTATATGTCATTACAACATCGCAAACTGACGTGTTTTTTTCCTTCAACAACAAACACACGTGGTTAGGTTTAGGAAAAAAGTACCGGGTTCGGCTTTAGAAAATTACAGGACACAAACACCGCTCTCTCGGGTGATAGTCCTTGTCCCAACTCGTTTCCCCCGACACCGCCTAGTGCTATTAAACTATAACGGCGACTGGCCGCGTATCATGCCGACGTCCCAAGTCACCGACCAAGCGCCAGATTTTGACGACTTCGGAGTGAGACCAAGCTCTTGCTACGCTGCCTCCACGATCTCTGGTGGTACTTCTCAGCCCTGATCTTTTCTTTTGAACCGTGCGTGAACTGTTGCCACATACACTCTGTATTTCTCTCCATTTAAGTGCTCTACCTGATATTTTTTAAATCCATCATCCAGCCCTCCTGGCACAACCACATCATGTACTCTTGTTCACTCTAATTTGCAGTGTCTGACACAGCCACATCAAATCAAACCTAAAAAAGCTGTCATAAAGAAAGAGGAAGACAAACTCAAAAGCAAAAGTTGCCCAACACTTACAAATGCAACTAAACATCATTACCAAACCTGCTCCTGTACCACCCAACCCTGCTGTGATGGAGCGCCTCATCACATGAGGAGGAAAGGCCATCTTCCTATAGGAGCTGCTCTCTGAGACAGAAGCTGGCTGGATCAGAGGAAAGGAGGATAACAGAGGGGCAGAGGAGGTGGAATGAAAATGAGCAGAGGAGTCAGGGAACACGTTGTGGACGTGTGCGTTTCCTGTGTATGTGACAGCTGAGTGAAAGATGAATGAGAGAGCTGAACAAAGGGCGTGGGGAGACTCACACACTTGGGAGCGAGACTTAATTTGCTGCAGTTGTCCCTGAAAAATGTTTGGCACCAACGGCAGGTCTAGACGGCATTCGGCAAAAAAAAAAAATAGGTCATGTAATGTAAGAGTCGCTCTTGATGTTGTGTTAATATTTAATACATTTCCTTCTTGTGAGCTGCTCCCAAATACTCTCTCTGCACTCGTGTTTTACATGATATATGTAAGATATTCTGCTTGATGTAGCACAAAGTTGTACTCCGCTAACTGCTCAAAGGAAAGCTGAAAAAAAGACAGAAATAATTTTGTTAATCATTTAAATATTTTTTCTATATTTGCTTCTGTTGGTGTCTATCTCACGCAATAATAAATGAATATGATGACAAGAAAGCCAGAGTTATGCACAAAGCTGATCTTTCTTTATAGATGTAATAAATGGTTTTGTTAATAATTTACCAGCAGTGTTTACTGTCAGTAACATACTGAACTCTGCTGTGCGGAGCCCTCCCTCTGCTTGTATCCTCTCATTACTCTCCAGGGCTTCGCCTTATATAGCACCACACTTACCTGGGGCTGAATGACATCATTCCCCCCTGAGAGAGGCTCGTCCGTGTCCTCCTCCTCCTCTGTTTCTCTCACAACACAGCAAACACCCAGAGGAAAGGACAGAACAAGAAATTTTTTTTTAAAAAAACCTATTGATTTATTTTTGTTTTGATTTTCACTCCTCCTGCGACTAAAATGTTTCCCCGCACTCCACAATGAAGTGTCATCCTGACATATAATTTATTTTTAATCAAGAACCCAGCAGCAGGGACAAAGACAACACGTCAACGCTCTGACAGCTTGTTAGCAGATAAGAAACAAGCCCACGAATCTACAAAGGACATACTGACAAACGTGGGACAGAGATGAGTGTGTGTGTGTGTGTGTGTGTGTGTGTGTATGTGTGTGTTGTGCAGGGGGGGGGTCATGACTAGTGTCATCTCATTATGGAGTGTGCCCTTTGTCTTTCACACATTTCAATCAGTCCACTCATAACACGCACACACACACACACACACACACACACACACACACACACACACACACACACAAAGTAATGGGGCTTCTCTGGTCTTAATTAGGGCCTGGTGGAAACAATCAGTGCCCAATCAGAGTCACCCTGCAGACGAGTATGAAGATTATGTTTGTCATTCATGAATATCACAGCAGATTTAAAATGAGAATAATGGTGGCACTGCACCTTCACTTTATTTTTTAATCTATTTGTTTCACACAGATAAATACAAAACAAATGGGAATAAAAAAAAATATTAAAAAGTGCACGTGAGGCTGTGATAGACATCCGTACAGGCTTATAGGAAAACCAAACCCAGAAGACGTAGGAGTAATGGCGGCGGCATGGTGGTGTAGTGGTTAGCACTGTCACTTCACAGCAACCCGGTTCGATTCCAGGTGTGGGACAGAGCCCCCCTGTGTGCCTGCATGTTCTCCCTGTGTCAGCGTGGCTTTTCTCTGGGTACTCCAGCTTCCTCCCACAGTCCAAAGACATGCAGGTTAATTGGTGACTCTAAATTGTCTGTAGGTGTGAATGTAAGTGTGAATGGTTGTCTGTCTCTACAGCCCTTTTTAGATAGGAGTTGTGCACATTTGCAGGAAAGCCCAATCAGTCTTTTTTCAGCATTGGCGGTATAAAAACACAATCAGGGAGTGCGGCAAAATGCCGCCTACCTACTTTTGTTTATACAGAATGTGCCTTTTTCGGGGCAATGGGGGGCGTGAGCAAGTAACAAAACGTGTAGCTCAGCCTGTGACGTAAACAGTGACGTGGGAGGGAAGCCGCGGCTGGTCAGTCTTTCGGCGATTCTCTCATAAGTCGGCCCGTTCTTCACCATTTCTGTCATTTGACGGTTAATGGCCTCTTCGTTTGCGAGGGCAAGGAGGGCATGCAATTCCTTGTCTCCTCAGTTGCTCATCTTTACAGTGTCTGTCAAGTTTACTAGCTGCTCGCTAATTCCTGCTATCAGCTGTTTCCTGTTTATCCACCGCCATGGTGGTGTACCCCGCCACTCGCTCAGTGTCAGCTGGGATAGACTCCAGCCCCTGCGACCCTCAAGAGGATAAGCGGTTAGAAAAGGGATGGATGGATGTAAAGTAACGGAGTAAGTAACAAACTGGCCAAACATAGATAGAAAGTATTGAGCAACAGAAGCAGAAATGACCCCCAAATTTGCAAAAAATAGTAAAAAGAGAAAAATATTTTGATATTTATATTATTATTATTATTATATTTTTTAAAAGGTTTTTTTCTGTGTGTTACATATGTAAAGGCGCTTGTTTTTGTGTATATGGGTTTTTTTGTCTTTGTGCGTTAAATATGTAAAGGGGGAAAAAAAGGGGAAACAATGTATCTTTAAACAGTAAATGCTACTCTGTATATTTCCATCAATAAACTATATTTAAAAAGAGAGAAAAATAAAACAAGAAAATTCATTAAAAAAAGAAAAAAAAAGGGAAGTGATCAGGAAAAAGTGCTTAAAATTTATTTTAAAATCTCGTAACATAATTTTAAAATGTAATAATAATAATTTTAAATGTAGTTTTCCCCTAGATTTTTTCCTTCTTCTTTAGTCTTTTTTTCTTTTAATAAATAATTTTCTGAATCCATTATTTTCTTTTTCAGTTTGAGGGACATTTCTTGCCAAGCTGCTCATTGCTTTTTGTCTTGTGTTCTTTGAAAGACATCACACCAATTTGCTCAGAGCTCAAAGGTTTAAAGGTGTCTGGAAGCAGCATGACATAATAGATGTCACTCCAGGTTTCACAGGGTTAATACACTGCCACACACTTCTGGTGTGACATAAGTGATGATTGAAAGAAATGACTTTTGTGTGAGTCTATGTATTCTTTTCTTAAGGACAATCCTGCACCTTTAATCTGGAAATAAAAACCCACAAGTGTGTTGGCTAAAAGTAGCAGCACAAATAGTTGTAACAAGCCGCACAGATGACCTATAGGGACATTTATTTTGGGAGGACAGTCTTAAAAATATGCCAATGAAGAGTCAGTTTCCAATCATAGCATGTCACCCACAAGAAAATGTGATGTTTCCCTCCTTTGACTACACACAGAAGCACGCTACATAATGACAAAGTTATATAAAGAACCAGCTTGGCTTTCAACGAGGTCCAAATGACCTTCAACCAAGAGAAACAGAGCGAGTTTATGAAAGACGGTTTCACAATGGTTGTATTCACCGTCACTGTAAGACTCCATGTGTCCTCAGTAGGTGGCTTTCTCCTGCTCAGATTACGTATCGCCCAGGAAACAAAAATGGCCCACATGTCCTTCCTATTGCCAGAAATATTGAATAGAGCAGCCCACTACATGAACACGCAGCATCCTCTATGAGAGCAGTGAGTAATGTTTGGAGATGGAGGGATGAAGACCTTTTGTTTTGTAACAGCTCACAGAGCATGAGTGATGCCAGCTGAGCCACAAGGGCATGAGGTAGGTAGCTGTGACTGACTCTGTGTGGGTGTGTGTGTGTGTGTGTGTGTGTGTGTGTGTGTGTGGTGTGTGTGTGTGGAGAGAGACAGCTATTTTATAACCTAACCGCATGAAGTAGTATGTGTGTATGCGTAGGCACAAGTGTGGAAGGTGTGAGTGTAGTGAAGAGTGTGTGATGCGTGGGAGGTGCATGTGTACGCTGTCATGTACTGAGGGTACACACACACACACACACACACACACCAAAAAAATTGGCTTCTTTGTGCTGTTGTCACATGTTCAGTCCATGTTTGTTTGACTTGTTACTGTCCCCGTTTTATCCCTTCCCATAATCGTCCATTATTTCCAGAAATTAGTTTTTCTTCCTCTTTCCTGCCTCTAAGAGCTCCTCTACCCACTCCCATTCTCCAGCATTAAACAGCTCATCTTACTCCGCCACCTCCACCACTGCAGTTATATAAAAAAAAATAAAAAAGAAAACATTAAAGGGGCAATTATCTGTGACTTCCAACAAGTTCAAAAATGAACTGAAAATGTTTTTAGCAGAGTGATGTTTGGACTTTGAGGGTACACGATGCTGTACCGAGGACTTCAACGTTTAAGAGATTCTCTATTTTCAACATTTTGTTAAATGGCCACTTCAGAAACTGGGTTAGGAATCTACTTTCAAGAGCACAAAGGGAGCTCCAAATGAATTTTAATGGTATTTGCTATTTCAAACACATTGATTTTGGAGAGAAAAAAGCAGCTATAACAGTATGTGAGGAGAAATAAAGTAGCTTGTATTCTCTATTTACTAAATCTTACCTGGCATTATGGCCGAACTGTCATGTTTAAATCAATAGATCTCTAAAGATCATGTCTCCTTTTTTCACCCAGTGGTCCATTCGCATCAATAGCACCTTGTGAACAGATACTTGTGTAAGTACACTTCTTTGTAGTATACTGTGTAAACTATCTACTTACGTGTGTAGTGCATTAATGTCAACCAAGCAGCAACATCTGCCGACACGAAGTACCAAAAACTGCAGTTCCTCTAATGACCACTTGAGGCTGGCTCCAGGAGCGAGTCAATTCCCATAGACCCCCATGTTAACATGCCCAACTTTACAGCAGAAATAAACATGTTTACAGCCTGGTACAAGAAATGGTTTTGGTCTCTATAGCTAATTTCCCTATTTATGACAGCTATACAGTGGGTGAATTTCACTGATTTACATTTTGAAAGGGCATAAAGTTACACATAATTTAGTTGGGGCAGCTCTGAGTGACGGGCTGTCTGCAAGGCCTCACCTTGGCTTCTCAGTCAGATCCACCCCCTTGCAACCTCTCGCCAAAAAATATGGCCACTTCTGACTCCAAAAAAACAAAACAAAACAAAACTTCAAAACAGGAGTCCACAAACCAGTGAGTGACATCACAGTTGCTACATCTATGATTTTGACACAGTAGTGTCGGCAGCCTCTGGGGCTGAAAAACAAAGTTCCTCAAATGGCTCCAGAAGCAAGTCTGTCCCCGTAGACCTCCATCTTAAAATGCTTGACTTTACAGCAGAAATAAATATGTATACATCCTGGTACCAGAAACGCTGCTAGCATGCTAACATTTGCTAATTAGCATCGAACACAAAGTACAGCTGAGCTGAATGTGAATAGAGTGGTGCAGGAATGAGTCCTAAAACCCGGAGATGAGTTAGCATTTTAGCACTCCTGGTTCCCTTGTCTCGAAGTCACTGAGTTTTTTGGTTAGATGCCTGGTCTGTGGTTAACACGAGCTAAAGAGATTTCCACGTTTTGATCTATGACACAAAATACGTCAGTAAACACCCCACCCCTGAATTTGGACATTTTTTAAGAAGGCAGTTGCTAACAAGTGGCTAAATGAGACTACAGAACGTCATCAAGCTGAACACAACTTTACAGGCTTGTTGTGGTGGTGACGTTGAATCTTTCAACTGTAGTATAGCTTGTTATAGCCTAACATTAGCATTTTTCTTTTGCTGATTGCATTTACGCTTCGAAAATTATGAAATTGGTGTTTCATTTACGAAGATTATCTTGCTGAACAAAACATGTAGCCTAAGTTTCATAAACTTTTGTTTGCCACAGAGCTTATTGTCTGCGATAATGACAAGAGAACCAGGCCGAAGCTTACTGTCATGTCACCCTACCAACAAACCCTCATCAAAGCAGCACTCTGTGTCATTAGTTTAGCAGGTATAAAGCAAATAATTCAGCAAATTGAAATAGTTTTACCTCACAATGGCAATAGATTGAGGAAAAGCTGACGGATCCCAACATATAGGTTTTAATGCTTGTTCCAAATGTCAGTCCGTGTTGTAGTTATTGGAGATTTCAGTCTGGACCAAAGTCACTTATCAGCCGACACAGACGCTGGCACAGATAAACCTGCAATAAGCTATTATCTCCTGGGTGCATGGGTTCTAATACCAATAAACTGTATCAGCTTTAGAAACGTTCTGCAACACTGTCTGCATATGAAGTGACTCCACATGATCACAGAGTTGAGCATCATTGCTTTATATGCCCGATGTGTAGGCTCTTACTTTCAGAGTGCGGTCAAGTATCCATTAAATTCTTCCTTATAGCAACAGCAACACTCTGAGGTTTGCATCTGTAACCCAGCAAACATATTCCACTTAAAGAGGTGAGGCTGTTTTGCTGCCGGTCATTAATACTGCATAGACTCCAGCACGGTGCCTCGACTCATTGTAAGTCGCCCCTTATGTTCATATTTACAATGAGCCGGGTAATTAATTCTAAAGACCCATCTGCCCTTTTGCATGTTTAAATATTTATACAGCAGTCAGTCTTTTTTCAGTAACCATCTATTCCCATCCGCTGTCGCCGGCTTTGCCTGGCACTGACAGGAAGCAGCAACCATATATGGCAGAGAGGTTGATTTAATTCTCTGGAATAATTCATCGCTGTTAATGACCAGAGAGATGCAGCTCATTAATCAGCCCGTGGAACATGAATCTGCGACTGAAAAAAAACAACAACACAGCAGCGAATATCACGAGTTGTGGTGCTGTCAGCGACAGGGTAGTATCAGTGTGTGCATGCTCGACATATGAATGTATCTGTTTTGATTCATCTTCCCTCTGAGCGCAGTGAATCAGGGTCACATGGTTTCAGGGCTGTCGCACGGCACTCAATTGTGAAAGACAGAATCAAAACTTTCCCTCCTCTGTTTGGTTTTATTTATCTGTTTCTGACAGCTTTCAACACAACAACGGCAACAAACACACTTCAGTCATTTGTTGCCATGGTAACTGCTGCCAGCATGAGCATCAGCTCTTGTGCAGTCAAGAGTCTTTAAAGGGCTAGCTCGCAGAGAGAGACAGGCTGGGACGTTGGGAGAGACGGTACAGACATGGTTTTCATGATTAGTATTAGAGCAGATATGAATGTCTCCTTCCAGTGTGTTTGTGCTGAAACTTTAAATCACCTCTTGTTTATTTGGATGCCTGATGCTCGACTGTGGCATCTAAAATGAAGTACAATATGATTAAATCTG
Organism: Epinephelus cyanopodus; assembly: GCA_026686955.1. Lineage (NCBI taxonomy): Eukaryota > Metazoa > Chordata > Actinopteri > Perciformes > Serranidae > Epinephelus > Epinephelus cyanopodus. Next base: position 11,763,995 of record CM048920.1, read on the forward strand.
TTTATCCCAGTTTAAATCTCTTTGTCAGCATGAATGTGAGTCAACTCACATGAACACGCGACTCCAGGGGAATGTACCAGGTTAAAGTTTGCATCCACCACCCAACCACGCAGTTGGTTCGGCTCGAGGTAGGAACACGTTCTCAAACGAACCAGAGTTCCTTTGTAACCTCTTCAAGAAGGTCTTGGTCCGGTTGTTTTAGTGCGTACCAAGGGTGATTGCTGTGTTCACACCTGCCCGAACGAACCGAACTCAGGGGGCAGACGAACTTCAACCGAACCAAACAGGGCAGGTGTGAAAGCACCTTTAGTAACCATTCATTCGCACCAATGGAACAGCCATTGCAAGCAATTTGGGGTTCGGTATCTTGCGGAACCAGGGATTGAAGCGCCGTCCCTCCAATTAGTGGACAACCCACTCTGCCTCCAACTGCAAAGTGACACAAATTAAGTACAAAAATGAGCAAAACAACCACATAGAGACACAAAATGGCTAGAACGGGACACATAACAACCAAAAAAGAAACCTTGAAGAGACGCAAAACCACAACAAAGATTTTGTGTCCTGCTCCTATGTAGGAGAAGCGGTGGGGCCTTTGCATATCTGTCCCCAGGGGCCAATCATCTTTGATCCGCCCATGTTAATCAGTGTTTTATAAGCATGCAAAAGCTCACTAAAAAAAAAAAACATGCATTTTTTTTGACGATCTATAACGTAGACTAGTTTATTATTTGCTGTGTTTGGGCCATCTCGCACAGAGGTTTGATGAGGACAGGCCTGACAGTAATTTTGCTCTGTGCTGCCAATGAATCCATTTCAACAAAAGCAGGCAAGACAAACACATAAGATGATGATGATAAAAGGCTGCCAACAAATAAGCTTCACTTCAACAGAAAACAGGTACAAAAAAGGAGCCAAAAACACCAAGCTTAGTGCAAATAACAAAAGCACACACACACACACACACACACACACACTAGTAATTGTGTTCCCAATGAAAGAAAAAGCAAACTACTAGAGGCATTCTTGCATTTCATCCAAAATGCAATCTGTACCTCGTTTTTTGGAGCACTTTCTCGCAGGCCTATATGAAGGTGAGTGGAATTGCTGCTTCAGAGGCAAAGAATGATTACCTACTTATGCTGTGTGATGTGTTGTATCAAGAACCTCTCTGCAGGGTTGTGTTCAAGCATCCTGAAACAACGGGACGCTGCTCCTGGTGTAATTTAAGGACAAACAACAAACATGTTATGTGCCTTTTTTCTCAGAATTTGGTCAAATAACTGTAATGACATTTTCCATCAGACAAAGTGGTTTATATATACCGTAAGGGATGACATTATCGTTCATATTTGTTTTTGTAAACTAACCAGCTATTATGTTTTCTATTATTCCTGCTGCGTACTCGAGGGGAAAATGTATTTCATGATGTACTGACATATAACCCTTTGGTGGTAAAATCATGCAGCGTAAGTGAGAATGATGCCTACACAGGAGACAGACTGGCAGACATTTGTCTGTGACTCATATCTGGATCGCACCTCGAGCCGACATTGCTAGACTATATTCTTAACTGGATTTAAAATACATGACTGATACGTGCTGAAATAGGATTTATTTCTCCCACCTAAATGCAGATTCCCGAGCATGTGATGGACACGTTTAAACCTGATTTATGTTTAATCACATAGCATTGATTTAAAGATGTTGTTAAGCTGTCAGAGAGAGAGCTCTACCTTAAAGCAGGTCTGAGCTGCAGCCCTGTGGGACGCTGCACTCTCATTCCTCAGTGAGCTTGTGGATGTTATAGCTTCAAAAGGGTCCAGACTGGTTGTGATGTATGACATGACGCATAGCAAATGGATGGACTTTTTTTGTTCTCCATTCAGACTATGATGAAAAAGTAGCTCTCTATATTTGATGAAAAAATAATGTCTCGCTTTTGCAAGGAGTGGGAAAATGACCTAACGCCCCTCTGATAAAGCTCAAACTGTTATTTTCTCCAGACTGTCAGTGGTGTTAACTGAAATCAAGAGTTTGTATTGTTGTTGAGCAAATACCAGATGAAGGGTCTCTCAGTCAGGGCTTGGAAAAGAGTCCGAGAGGTTTCTGTTCCAATACACTTTCTGTGTTTGATTTTTGAGACTTTTTCTCTCGGCACATTCAGTGGCACCAACACTGCCCTCAACTGCTCCCCCACCCTTTTTAAAAATAATGGAAAATAACTGGTGTTTTTAAGCTTCAGTAGGCTTGTTCCCAGTCAATGTTTTGTTCCTTACAATCAATGTACTTCTTTGAGTTCAAGGTCCAGTGTGTGGGATGTAGGGGGATGTATTGGCAGAGGTGGAATATAATTTCTTTAGTGTACTTTAATCATTGTTTTGCTACCTTAGAATGAGGCGTTTATATCCACACAGGGAGCCGGTCCTCATCCACAGAGATTGCCATATTGCACTGCCATATTTCTACAGTATCCACTTGCCACAGTAGCACTGGCTCCAGATAGGGCTGTTTACATTTTCGTGTTTTGCATTTCCGCATCGGCCACAGTAGTTAGCAGCCCCTCCGTGATGAGCGATGTCAGAAAAACACTGATTTTTACCGTGAAATGACTTTATTCTGTGTTTTTACTGGTTATAATTACTGAGTCTGTTTGTTTTTGAGAGGAAGAGACCTCTGTGGATAATTTGTCTCCCAGTAAAAACCTCTCATGTAAATTTAAGCTCTTCATCGACCTTCTCAGCAATAAAATGATGAATATATCCCTCCAATGCGTAGTTTAGGCCCTTTTGGTTACTTCTCAATGACATCTGATCGTTATGTCCCCAAAAATCAACTGCCTCCTGCGAAATGTCGTGTACTGTGACACCTGCCACAGCGCTGTCACTGAATGTTGATAGCTTGTCTGAGTGAGTGGAGGGGGCATGGCTTAGCCATAGGTCAATTCTCACTCTGACCTCGTCACATATTGACGTTTGGTTCATGGACTTTCCACATCCATATACGACGAGAAAGGTACCCTGGGTGCGTTGGTTGTTGACGTTCTGGGACGCTGTGTCACGTTCTGTGTGCTACATTGTCTTCTTTCAAGATACACTTCTGTTTTCACAGGAAAATACTGTGAATTGACATTTTTGCCTTGAACAATTAACACACATGGTTGGGTTTAGGAAAAAAGAACAGGGTTTGGCTTCAGAATCTTACGGGACACGCACACCACTCTCTCAGGTGAAAGTCGGTGTTTGTTGGACCCATCCACCACCCCTCCTGCCTGCACCACTCGGACTTTCGCTTCCTTGACGTCCTTGTCCCACTGTGTTTCCCTTGATGCCATAGAGCCCTGTTACACTATAATGGCAACCAGCCGTGTATCATGCCGATGTTAAAGGACGCCTTTTTTCATTGGTTTCTCAAGCTACAAGTCACTGCCCAAGCACTGGATTGCAACTACTTCAGAGTGAGTCCGGGCTCGCCTGTATGAAATAATTAATCGGCCACACATATACAGATTTATAGCATTTTAAAACAGGATTGTTGTAGAACTCAAAACATTAACAGTATTGGTATCATTTTACGCACATCAGATTATTAGTAACTAAAATACAAAACCAACATATATCAGTATGCTGCATGATTTTCAGCAAACCTATATACTTCAACAGCGTAACAGAACTCCTGAAATTTAGTTATGACCTTCTGTGTTGGTCCGCTGCCTCATGATTTTCAGTCGGCCCATCTAACCACCCCTGTGAAAAATTTCTGGGCACAGCGCTGGCCACATTACATAACTTTGAAGTGTCTGCGACTGATGTGCCAGCAATCCAGGAAACAACTACAGTAAGTGTAGTGGCTGCCTGCCTACAGTAGGTGAGTCACAGCAAACCCAATATCAATTAGCAGCCCAAAATGTGGCAGCTTTAAACCACGTCTGACAAACACTGTTTGTTTAAGTGAGCTCCCAAAGCAACATAAGGCAACGTGAAGTGTAAAGACAGCAGATGGTCGGTGGCACATCAGTCGCCGTCTCAAGACAGACAGGGTATGGAGACCAATATGGCGGAGGTATAGCCGTGATCAGGACGCAGCTGGTACTTTACAGAGTTTGATCAGATAGAGATGTTTAATATTGCTTTTGAGTCTTTGATTTGATTAATTAAAAGGTGCATAAAGACAGGGGTAGTTTTTGATCACATTTAGCTTTTGATTATTAATTTGACTCACAGAGAATAACAAATCTTTGAGTTAAGTTGAGAGAGTTTAATTCATATTTCTACAGACTCTCTAAAGCCACAAAGGACTAAGCTGCAAGCCACTTGAGAGATCAATACCAATCAAGGTCAATACCCACACTAATATAAGTATTAACTTCTGCAACACCCAGGTCAGACATGACCACAGTCTCTGTCCGCGATCAGCAGCAGATCATTGCCCTCACTGTGCAAACACTCCAAACAATTAGCAATTTGCAGAAATAATTAACAAAAACAGACACAGCGTGACATTTTGAATCGAGCACTTGTATTGTTGGTGCTGCTTGTGTAACGAAAACACTGTGGCAGTATTGATAGGCACTAGGAACATAAAGTAATGACGCCAAGGGACTTGATACACAGGAAACTTTTTCTCAGGAAAATTATTCCCCACATACTCAACCGTGGATCACCACATTAGACAGTTAATGAAATTACCAGCTGACGTATTGCAATGAACCAAAACTACTGAATGAGGCAGTCATCGGCCATAAAAAGTCAAATTAGATTCTTTCATCATCTCACGCAAATATAATTTGACACAGATTATATTTGTTGTCCAATATGTTGGATACTGTACATGGATGGTAATATAATGACTACACTACTACTAATTCTTGGAAATAGCAATTTTGGATAAACACCATGTCTTGCCTTGACTTTCAACCCTTCCAAACTTTTTTAAAACTTTTATTAAGACAGGTGTTACGTCTTGAGACACAGGGGTCATGAGAATCTGTTATTCAAGCCGAATAAAAACACGTGAGAGCTTGTGGAAGTTGTCATGACTGCAGGAACATGAGGACGTCTGCAGAGGAGATGAGCACCAGGGGATATTCCAACCCACTGGGGAAGAGCAGAGAGATCCGGAGCAGCACGCAGACGGAGCTGAACAACAGCAGCTCTGACACAGAGGGAGACCCTTTAGTCACGACCACGTCAGTGCCCTGCTCTGCTTGCAAAGCGAGAGGGGAAAGAGAGCGGAAAAGGTGACACGGGGGCAGAGGAGGGAGGGAGTGCTGTTTGTATGTGCAGCGCGTGCACTGACATTAACCTTCTCCATTAATGAACCGCTGGAGGGACTTCACATGGGCAACGCTAAACACAGGAAGGAAGCAGGGAAGAAGAGGGTGAGAGCGAGGTGGAGGAGGAAAGTGCAGAGGGACAGAGGGGGTGATTCTATCCGGCCTTGTCACTTTTCCTACCCTCACTGCCGGTTCAATCAGTAACAAGCATTAGGAGTAAATTGAGTGCATAGATGATGCAGCTGCTTTCAGCCAGTCTGGGGCAGACAGAGCAATTACCACTGCTGAGCCCTGTTTAGCCGTGTGACGTACGCAGCAACTCTATGACTTAAGATAGGCCAGTGGGTGGATTGTAATGGGGTGGGTGGCTTACTTTCTTTGACAGCAATAAACCAAGTGCTTTCTTTCATGCTCTGTACAAAGGTTAAAACGTATTATACCAGTCAAGAGTGATGCCATTCAATGGGAAATCTTACTATCTTTAAAGAAATTGAGAAATAAATATAGATGCAAGCAATACATGACCAAATTATATCACTCACCATGACATTAACCAAACCTATTGGTGTGACTCGACAACCAAAAGCAGAAACATGTGACTGATCCTCATCTGACGGTGATGTTGTAACTGCTTGTCATAATCACTGACACCGAAATGTCAGCTGTCACTCCTCGGGGCGGTCACGGTGACAGACATCACGTATGTATGCAGACGATGACACGTGTGTGGGAGATAATGAGTGTAAATTACATGTAGGACTGCTCTGATGTCCCAAATTAAAGGTTTAACACCTTTTAATGAAGTGAGGACTTATGGGGATTTAAAAGGGCTGTAGAGATTACTGTAACCGACACTGGCTGAAGAACGGATGGAAGATTGAGGAACAGGCAATGGGCGCCCTCATCTGTTCATTTTGGTTGATTGCAATTGCAACTATACCTCATCTCCCAGTAATCCCAGTAATGCAGTATTGATTGATATTATGCTACAAGTTTGTATGGGGAGCAGTGACAGCTAAGGATATCCTCAAGCGCTGTAATAATAATATGCCTCTCAAAGGTATTAGACTTTGTTTGCCATCGCCAAAACCAGCTCATCATTTGTAACGGAGCATATTCAGAAGTTGGACATTAAAATAAAAAAAGTAACGTGTTTTAAAAAAGCTTTTGAGTTGCTGAGTTGCTGAGTTGCTGAGGAACTACTTTCTTTCTTTCTTTCTTTCTTTCTTTCTTTCTTTCTACTGAACCACACACATATTTTAAACATATTCTTGATGATTGTGGTTTATCGTACTTATGGCATGACGCTGGACGGATGAACCCTAAATATTTAAAATTAATGATTGAACGTAGATTATCTGATATGGAACTGCAGAGATGGCATGAGAAATTACAAAGTAACCCTTTATGTGATAGTTATAAATTGTTTAAAACTGATTTTACTTTTGAACCTTATCTGATTATGTTAAGACCTGCCGAAAGAGTTTGTTTGTCTAAGTTTCGGTGTGTAAATCATGAGTTACCTATCTCTGAGCGCAGGTATGATCGTGATAATGTCCCCCGGAAATGTACTCTTTGTTTGACTGGCAATCGACGAGACGAATATCATTATGTACTTGTGTGTTCTGTTTTTTGATAAAGAGAGAAGAGAGTTGGTCGGACAGTTCTACAGAGTAAATCCATATATATATAAGTTTCAAAAGTTAATGTCATCTCGAAAAGTAAAGGTCTTGTCAAATTTGTTGAAACTTTTAAAGAAAATCTTGAATAGTTTCTCTTGATTTGCTTTGACTTGTATGTATGTACACAAATTCTGTTTTATTTATTTTGCTGTGCATTGGCTCCCACCTGCTCTGGTTTGTTAATGTTATTTTTTTGTTGTCTGCCTCTTATACCCCGGGGAGGGGTCAAAAGGAATAAATGAAATGAAAGAAAGAAGATAGTTCCTGCATGAAACATTTACAGTAAGGACTGGATTATTTTGAGTTATCAGGTCATAATTCTTTGAGGAGTTAACCCTAACCCTAACTCTATCAGTGCATAAGGAAACATACAGTCATTCCTACAAGAAACTGCTCTGTGAACTATCTTGAGTAACAAGGTCATGATTTCTAGAAAGAGACATTGCTGTTGAGTTTTTGAAATGTATTTTTAGCGCTTTAAGCACCGCAAGCTGAGTGCCATCTAGTTCCATTATATTCAAGAGAGGGCAGACATCTCTACAGCCAACATCTCCAACATTCTGGACCTCACACCAAAACAAAACAAAGATGATGAGTGGTACTACAGGTAAGAGGAAAAATACGTGTTTTTGATTTGGGGGTTGAATGTCCCTTTAATCGTATAGGCCTATGACACAGTTTTAGCTAGCTAGCAGGTGTTGTATCAAACTGTGTTACCTTGTTGCACAGTGTTTCCCTCCTGTTAATGCCTAGCGCTCCCCTCAGTGGTTAAGGTTAGGGCCAAGAGTTAGGGTAAGGTTTATGTAGAGAGAAACACATATCGACAGGGCAACAAACGAATAGTGTTGGAGAGGATTAGAGGGTTAGTGTTAGTACTAGGTTCCCAGTCATCCAGGTCACGGTAATCCTAAAACCATTTTACCTCTTATCCAAGAGGTCTTCTTTAGTTCTGAACTTCATTCATTAGCCTATTTTTTTATCTATCTATCAGTGAGGGTTGTCATGTCTGGAGAGTTTCCTGCCTTGATGCATAGGTGTGGGCAATTAGTGCCGTTTTGCCTGAATCCTGGTAGATGTGTGGTCAGACTGCTTGGTGTATATTCTGGGGCAAACACTGCTTGTATGGTTTGATTTAAAACCTAATAAAGTTTCTCATATTTAGTTGTAGTGAAGCTGTGTCCTGATTGATCCTGACTAATGCCTGGTCTGTAGCTCCATGTTAAAGAGTGGGCCACAGATAATTTTCATCTGTAGTTCCTGGGCAGGAAACAGAATAATCTCTGCTAAAAGACATTATATAAAAAAACACAACTACAAAACAGAACATATGCATGACACAACGGCTTCAGCAATAACAGGATTTCATGATGTTGGATCAAGTGTTTGAGTTCATGTGTGATGGGTACATGATTGGGTTGATTTTAGCCATGATTTCATGGTTATATCTTATCTCACTTGGTACTGAGTTCAAATAATTTGTAGCCCTAGCAGAGATCTACCAAGATCTACCTAGATCTGTGCTGTACTGCACAGCTGCCTCTGTTGATCGTCCTATATAGTATAAACTCTTTAAATGGAGGAGCAGCCAGATCGTTAATCACTTTGTACACTAGACTGGCATCAGCAAGACACACAAAGCTGTCAAAGGTCTGTGGATTATGCCTTTGAATGATGCTACAGTGGTGATAACATGATGTTTTTTTTGTCCAGTGCACAGTGGAGCAAGTGTTGTTTTTCCAGCTCGTGATGAGCTTGTAAAGCAATATGAAATATGCTAAAAATTGAATGTATGCATATTTTTGCTACATCTAAGAGGAGCTGGTTTCGAATATACCTAAAGTTCCAATGTGTAAACCAACTCAACCCTGCTTCTCACAAGCCAGTCCCAACTTCCTCCACTAGATGGCAGTGGCGCTTCTGCCTTTTTCTGTTCTATCAACAGGCAAATGTACAGTAAGACAGACTGAGCTCCACACCTGCCATGTGGAGATGCACTCACTCTATTTCACATTAGACACAGTCCGCCACGGGCTTCTTCGATTTCATGCTACTCCCCAGAGCCCGGCCACTTGAAAGAGACCAATATTTCTCAGAGATGGGACACAGTGAGCTGCACCCTAATAAAGATCATACATTAGTGGGTGCTCCAAAGTCCCCACCATGCTGTATTCATTTGTATGGCTCGGCAGTGATGATCCAAACCATATGAGGAGCTGAGTGGATCTGCAGAGACCCAGTGAAGAGGCAGGGCCACCCACAGCCAACGCTTGCTGCTCTCTTTCCTCCCCTCCTAGGTCAGGCAGCATTCTTTCGGTGCCCTGGGGATCTCCGCTGAAGAAGGCAACATCACTCACAAAGACTTAGATGTACTACAGCATATGCTACCTTCATTTCCACCCCCCACCAACGATCAAAAGGGGAACATAAAAAAAAAGGGGGTGACAGACAGATGGGCAGACTCACATTACTCTGGCGTTAGTGCATACCTCTCAGTGTCAGGGGTGAATGAGTGCAGGAGGAGAGGCGAGCAGTGCAGATGTTCTGATCAAACATGATGATAATGCAGATTAGGCACCCCGGGTGGGTCGTGTTTGAAAACCGGATGGTGTCTGGTGCACAGATACTGTATATATATCCACAGTGTCCCAGTGTTTTCAGTCTATGCTGTGGTCGTCTGCGTCTGAGCATCGGCTAAAAATGAGCGCACATGAATGTTCATGATAAGCTTCAGCATTGGTGTGTTTATTGAACTTGATATATTGCTCAAGGGCAGACCACCTTCACTCCCACTCCTCCCCTCGTCTCTTAGCATCAGTCTAACCGCAGCTGTAGAATGAAATATCAGCATTCACTGATAAAACCAGACAGTCAACACTATGAGGTATGACGTTTGTTATCATGGATATTTTTAGGCACTTGATATTAAATCATTTTAGAATAATATGGCCTGAAACCCTTTTAGTAACCTCTTTGCTGCGGTGGTTCTTCCTTTGCTCTGAGTTTACACTACAAAGAAGCACAATTTAAGGTCAGAGCTGGAGCACGTCGACCCAAAAGATTATTGTTTGAACACAATAATGAGATAAGAAATAAGTGTGTAATTTAAATCAGCCCCACAGAGTCGCTTATAGACAGAAAACTTCCATGATCAAACAGTGTATGATTTCTCAGGAGAGCTGTGCCACAAAAAAAGAGAGAAATAAAAATAAACTTCTTAAAAGGTCACACTCAGAGGTTATTATGCAATAAAGTATTTTCCCAAATACCTGAACAGCTAATTCAATTAGTCCATTCAGACGCTGCGTGAACTTAATTCAAAGTTTAATAATGAAAAAGCTAATCTAAAAACCCCACTCTAAATCTTTTCTAGGAATTAATTAGTCTTTAATGAGTCTAATATGGTGTGAAAATGTTTTGTGAGGTCATTTAAGTGCCCAGCGTCTGGCGCTGGAGGGCATGGATCATTTCCCGACTCTGGAAATTGAGTCAGAGTCAAACTGTGTCCTGCCCTGGCTTATTACTGGCTGAGAGGATCGCCCATCCCAGCAGCATAATTCCATCTGGGCTAAATATTTATACAGAGGGGGAACGACATCACTTATCCACAACACATTCATTCACATAAGGGAGAGCTACTTCCAGAGTTGACTTAGAGCGATCTGCTGCATTTGCCAGAGGAACATCACTGCTTCTTTATCTGATATTTGCATCTGAGGGGAGATTTCAGGACAGGGGAAAAAAAAGCAGGTTTTGTGCTAACAAGAGTACACGATGATCTTTTTCATTCCTGTTTTTGGTGTGATTCTCACTTTGTATCAGGTTGGGAGGAATCCTGCCGGTGGTGAGTGGACTTTTTCTTCTCTGTCTCTGTTTTTTTTTTTTAATTTTGAAAAAGCAAGAGCACCAGTGTGTCATGCTTTTAAAATAACTGCATGAATCCTCTTGGAGCTATCATACTGATGAGGTGCTTTTCCCTGTAGTCATATTTGTGTACTATTACCTCAGCCTTTTTGACAAAATAGTGCAGTAGATCAGTTATCTTTGTATATATATACTTTTTAAAGTTGGAGACAGGTGTTACATATCAGCATTTTTAATACCACAGTTTGAAATTTAGCCATTTTTGTTTAATGGATATGAGTAGAAGAAGTCCAGCTGACTGTAAGTCATAATGCTATGATACATTTTTATGTGTTTATACATGAGTTTATATCTGTTGTTGTGTTTTTATTTATGCTCCGTTCTCCAGCTGGGATGTGCTGGCTGCAGCAGAGTCAAGACCAAAGGTGCGACATGGTGCTGATGAGAGGGGTGACCAGAGAGGAGTGCTGTGCCGGGGACCGCCTGGACACAGCGTGGTCCAACACCAGCCTGCCCATGAATGAGGTCAGCCTGCTGGGCTTCCTGGGGATCGTCTCTTGTAAACCATGCAAAGGTAAACAAACAAACCTTTAAAAAAAACTAATGAGTTGAAGGAATCAGTTACTTGCTTTGCTTTATCACTGCAGGGGGACACGGTATTAGTCATTGCATGTAACCCTAAAGTTAAACTGCTTTAACCCACATTTAAATTCTTTACAGTCACATTGTGAGTAAACATTATAATTAAATCTAACTGGACTGGCTGCTACTGTGAGTGGAAGTTTTTAAGGTAAGTACTGAGAGTTTTAATGACTGCTTAGATATCATTTGCAGACTCACACAGGAGGTTTAACTTGTGTTTAAAATATCACAGGGACAAAAACTGGCTACTCCGTTACACTAAATAACTCATGTCTCTCTGCGGAGAGTCAGTGAAAGTTAATTCAAACCACGCCATTTGTGAATCAAGATATTTACACAATGAGTTCCCGCCCGCTGCAGCTTTCTAACAAAATGCAGACGTGGATCGAGGAGAGGCGTTCCACATAACTCCACCCAGCTGTCCTGAGACGCTTCCCCTCCTGGAATCTCTGCGAGGTTCATTCAGGTTCACTTTGCAGATAAATTCTGTTTTCATGAGCAGCACTTGCACTATGTGATCAGAGGCCAAAAATGTGAATTTCTCCATGCTGATAAGGTCCAGTAAAAATTTAGCTACTGGCATTTTTGGGGAGAACACACCCAAGAGAGCGCAGCTTCAGGTTTTTCTGGCGTCGTCGCATGGCTCAGAAACAGAGATTGGACTTAGATAAACCTGAAATACGCAGAGAGACCACAGTCGAAGGTAGCCTGCGGCTTTGTAAAAAAAAGACTCTCACATAAAGGTAAACAGCTCTCAAATGGAAAATGAATGAAGTTGGTCGAATCGCAACTTCAAACCCTCTCCATCCCTCCTTTCATTATGTGTTCACTTTCTTTAAAGCTTGTTAAAATGGAAAGCAAAAGCAAAATACGGAAAAACATTCCTGCAGGCTGGAATAAATGCCTGCCACATGCCCAGATGTCTGGGACTCATAATGTGCTACACTAACTTGATCATTTGGAATTCTGTGGGAGGAAAACGTCAGTATCGTGAACGACACGTCAGTGATAGTGTAACGGTGGCTGATCACTTCAGAGGAAGACATCATCACAAGACTGTTTTCAGAGGTGTACACAGCAACAGTGAAAGATGGCAAGCGACCAACAGTTAGAGCAGGACGGTCATATTAAAAAAAAAACAGCTCTGTAATAAAACAGGATATTGAAATGTTGGTAGAGACAGGAAATAAAGAATAAGTTCCTCATTGTTTACAGAATCCTCACGACTCAGAACCGATCAGACATCAGCTGTAAAGGTCCTGGGAAGAGACCTGTTTGCATTGTCTCATGTTGACTCTGCACTGTGTAGGATTACACTTCCTCCTGTGCTTTGACATTATGGGGTGTCAGAGGAGCCCGGGGCTTCCTCCTCTCTCAGCCTGTAAACTTCTCTGACAGCTATTTGAACTCCGTCTACCTCCAAAGCCCCTCTGCAGGAGCTTAGCCCAGTCTGTGTGCAGCCGTACACATAGATCTGTTATGAAAAAACGCCAGCCTCACATTCCACCAGGCGAGACGCCCCTGTGTGTAACGGTCAATAAAGAGATGTGATTATTGTAAATATTGTGCAAGGTGAAAATTGTGTTATGGTCTGGGAAAACCCCAGAACTCAAGCTTGTTTTGTATGAAAATGCCTGCAGATCACCTGATGTCTGCAGACTTGTTAATACAGTAACATTACACTGACACTGCGCAGAGCTCACGCACATATGAAACCACTCGCTGTGCTTTTGTAGAGACTTGCGAGGGAGTCAAATGCAGTCCCGGGAAGGTTTGCAAAATGAAGACGGGAAGGCCTCAGTGTGTGTGCTCTCCAGACTGCTCTCACATTACCCGGAAGCACGCTGTGTGCGGCAGCGACGGGAAGTCATATAAGGATGAGTGTACTCTGCTGATGGCTCGCTGCATGGGGCACCCGGACCTGGAGGTCATGTACCAAGGAGACTGCAAAAGTAAGATTCGTCTGCTATTTCCGAGACAAGCTGTTCTGCACAAACTCAAAATATCACACTCTTACGTTTGCTGATTGTCCCTCTTTCTTTATGCCTTGCAGAGTCGTGCTCCAACGTGGTGTGTCCAGGTACCCACACCTGTGTGACCGACCAGACCAACAGCGCTCACTGTGTCATGTGCCGCACAACTCCCTGCCCGATCCCAATGCCGTCTGAGCAACAAATCTGTGGCAATGACAACATCACTTACCCCAGCGCCTGCCACCTCCGCCGGGCCACCTGCTTCCTCGGACACTCCATAGGAGTCCGCCACTACGGCCACTGCAACAGTAAGGCTACAAAAATCCACTTCTCACTTCCTTTTTGTACCAGTGTGTCACAATGGCGACTCTACAGCTTTCATGTCTCTCTGTGTTTTTGTGCAGATCCTCCCCGGAAACCTCAAGATTTCGAAGGCAGCGAGGAAAACGCGGTCTAGATGGACACCTCCAGGCACAGTCCTTTATCAAGAGACGAGTTAGCTGACAAATATCTCCAAGTGTCACGCCACTAGCTTCCCGTGATGACTTTTTAAAAATTTGACAATCACTCCCCCTCCTCTTTGTACACAGAATGACAATACATTTCAAAGACCTCTGTTGGAAGACATACAACAGTGTAACTGCCTCAAAAAGAGCTACAAACCCCTGTGAGCAATTTGTCTTAGTTTGGAAAATGGAGGCAGATGAACACACGTGTCTCGAGATAGAAATATCTCATTGGCTCTTTGGGAGATGTGTGCATACTGTAAATAGAATACCACTACTATTTATTGGAGAAGGTATCAAACTCTATTTATGTTTTTATCCTAGTAACAAATCCATATATCCTTGGGAAAGCTGATGCATAAAATGTATTTATTGTGTTTTGTTTATTGTGTGTGTACAATATTGGCTGCTGGCATTGGCATTTTACGACTTTTTACAGTTTTTACATTCTCCATATTCCCTGCAAACAAGCAGTTTCCCCCCCCTTGAGTGGATGGAAAGCCTCACTAATATGTTTGGAAGGTTGATACCACTTTATAGTCAATGTGGTTTCAATTCACCACAAACAAGAAGACAACAGCTACAGTTGGGCTGTATGTACTTACGCTTTCCGTCTGGAGGTGAGGAAGGGGCTCAGTCTAAACAAACCTGTACAGTCTCCCCCACACGCATGTTTACTCTGGATCCTGATCCAAACTCTCGGCCACCCGCTGATCACTTAAATTAACAGTTTGGTTGTGTTTGTAGGAGTCTCAGAGGACTGTTGGTACAACCCTAAGCCCTCTACAATACCTCCTCTGTTGAGTCCTTGGATTTGTTTTGTAAACGCATTTTTGTAGGTCATGCTCGCTCGTTCCTTCCGTTGCTGTTTTGCTGCTTTGATTTGATTGGAAACTTTTAAAGAACTTACCGGACAGACAAATGTAATCAGCACAGTCTGATTGAAAGGAAAATTAAATTTGTCTGAGAATGGACTGCCAGTTGAACATACCTGATTATGGCCATCAGTGATGATGAGACAGTCTGTTCACCTAGTGGTAAATCCGGTAGATATCGATACGAATGGTCAGATGGTCAACTGAATCTTTAAACTCAAAGCAGATGTCTGAAATCCTTTCAGTAATCCTTATTTTGTATTATGGAACATCTCAATGTCTCTCCTGTAAATAACAGTCTCATGTGTACCTACCCGTGTACCTACTGTGAAATTTGAATGACAAATGCGTCAACATATTTTTGTATTTTTGTACTGCCATTTCAAAACAACATAAAGTTTAATATTTGTCACAATGTCTTGTCTTTCTCTTATGACTTTTAAAACTGGAACATGCTTGATCTTCACTTTGCAACTGCTTTTCTCAATTTACCTCAGCACGTTGTACAAATTATCAGAGGTGTGGACTCTGACTGGACTTGAGTCAGATGCGAGTCACAAATTTGAAGAATTTCGACTCGACGTGACAAAGCCAAAAAAAACAAAAACTTGCAACTCAACTTGGACGTAACCACCAGTGACTCATGACTTCTCTTGAACTGGAACCTTTTGACTTGAAAATACTTGATACTTTCCCCCAAGCCAATTCGGGAACAGAAAGTTAGAGACATTTTCCAAATACTAGATGAATATAATAAAACAAGACAGGACAGAAATATGTAAAACTAATTCTGCGGTGGGAGAACACTGGATATTAGTGCTACGTGCTATGAGAGTGCAGTGTCAGCACTGCTTTTCTAATAAAGTTCAGTCGCACTTGTTTTAACAAAATAGTACAATCTTTAAAATGTCAAAATTCATTTATTTATTTTCCGTAACCACTTATCCAGTTGGGGGTTGCAGTGGCTCAGCTGACACTGGGTGAGAGGTTGGGTACGTCCTAGACAGGTCACCAGACTATCACAGGGCTGACACATAGAGACAGACAACTATTCACACCTACGGACAATTTAGAGTCACCAATTAACCTGCATGTCTTTAGACTGTGGGAGGAAACTGGAGCACCTGGAGAAAACCCACGCTGACAAACGGGTAAATTTGACTCATAGTGTAAAGCGCGCCTTGAGTGGTCAGAAGACTAGAAAGGCACTATACAAGTGCAGGTCCATTTACCATTTACCAATTCCACACAAAAGGTCTCCTCCAACCCCCACCCTGGACTCAAACCAGGAACCCACTTGCTGTATGGCGACAATGCTAACCACTGTGCCATCAGCTCAAAGTTCAAGGCTCAAAGTTTAGGACTTGACTTAGGACTTGTCAGTGTTGACTTGGGATTTACCTGCCTTGACTTGGAACTTGAACTGAGACTTGAATGACTTGCACCTTACTTCTGAGTTGCAAAACCAGTGACTCGGTCCCACCTTTGATCCTTAACAGCGCACACAGCACTCTACAACTGTGAAACTGCAACTGACATTCATGTTACGATATTTGGATTTTTCCAAACTGTGTCATCGTCTTAATCATAGCCAGTTTCAGCCAAATGAGATCATACTTGCACCCTAAAGGAAACTGGACAGCTTTCCTCTCATGCCGAAGTTTTAGGGTGGTGGGTGAGGCTCCAGCGGCCAGCCAGGCACTTATGCGTGCAGTGGTGGTTAGACCTCCTCTCCTGTGCGTGCAGCGGCTGAGTCGCCTCTCCGACAGGCCTCTCGAGGCCTCATGTGAGTGCCGGCAGAGAATCAAATCCAGGCTGGGCAGCTTTTCCCCCGTTGTCTCCTGAGGGATGTCCCCCTGCTCTGGGTTAGGTGGGTGGGTCAGGGGGATGGAGGGCAAAGGAATTGAGGAATGAATGTTTCGAAGTGCTGAGGCCTGGGTACTGACTCACTTCCCCGTATAAAGTACCTCCCTTGTTTTTCTGTCTTTCTCTCTCCTTCCTCAGAATCCTGCGCTACGCCATGCACCAGCATCTGGTTCGACTTTAGGGAGATGTTTATATTCCTGTCCAAGTACCCTTTTATTACACTGGGAATGGAATTAGATGTTTTGTTAGTTCGAACAGGGCAAATAACAATGCCACCAAGGGGTTGTTGCTGTGCCCACACATAAAACACACGTTGTGTGTGTGTCTTTTAATGTTTCCTGTGCATTGTGTGTAAAATTATATATGATTGATCGATCCAAAGAGCCACACAAACATACTGGTCACATTTAGTCATCAGGCATGCAGACATGACATCAGTGTGGCCCACTGGGCATGTCCAGGCAGAGGACCACTTCTGTCCGGTGAGGCCTCCCATGCTACTTCAGTTCATCTCTGGGATTAAAACTTAGAGACCTACTCCAGATCTAAACTTAAGCTACCTAATCTACACCTCATTATATAAGATGTATGTGGAAATATAATGTTAAAGACAATTATACCCATACCTTTATGAGTGCGAGCCATCTATAAATTCTTCCGTGACCCACACAATAAACTCACCAAACCCATGTTTCTCACCATAGTTTAAAAAGTGGCAGCCCCACAGGAATTTGCAGTGAACACCCACTAAAATAAAGAGTTTGCCGCACTTTGCGGTGCATATGTTGAAATGGCCGTGGTCTTCCAGGAAAACACACAACTGAAAAATAAGTTGAGACAGCACTTCTGATACATGCGTCTGGACAAACCATCCCGATGGATACAAGGCAAATACCATTTGCTGTTGTCATTATGACTGTGTAATACCTTCACCAGGAACAACCTGTATGTCATTACCACACAGGCCTCTGACTGATGTCGCGTATGATGCGCCTGTGTCACACCACTGGTGGTAATGACATAACCACAGAGTAAACCTATGAGCCATTTCAGAGCTATCCTAATTACACTTAACATGAGACCTCAGGAATTCTCTGCCCACTTTGCTCCATATATCACTCTTTTTTCTACGTGTTCTGGCTTGCGGTGCGACCAGTGAGGGGTCAGCCTCACTTCCACTGAGGCACAGCTTTGTGCGCCTGTTTGTGTGCATGTTTGGGTGTGTGGGTGTGATGACGGGTGCATCTCACCTGTTATGAGCATGGGATCAGTCACACACGTTACATCACAACCTCGGGCTGAGTTGTTTACATCCCTACAAACACATGGGGCTATAATGTGACGCCCACACTGACATTTCAGGGATGCGTAATCATTCCGCTGCGATATGTCAAGCTCGTCTCTCAACGACGTCCACATGGTCTCATTTCCGCCAAGTTGCCGTACTACTTCCAGTAAGTTAACGGCCAACATTTAGATCTGAAATGATGTTGTGATGAGACCAGGCGCTGTGGAGTGTTTCCGAGACCACCCACTCTCTGGATCGCGCCACTGGATTGTAAACAGCTCAGTCCCACAGCTGAAACTAATAGATATCAGATCCATCACTCCATCAGAATAGATCTACCTCAGACATTATTTCACCAGACTTTTCACTGTTACACGTTTTTCAGTTTTCCACATGTGCATGTCATTTAATTTTTGACAGCTGATCATTACGCTGACACAACAGCCCACGCTCCAGTCTTATAGTTTATACGGCCACGGATGACGTTCTATGGATTTCTCGGAAATGCTCTTTACTTTTTATGATCTCTGATCTGGGGTCATGTATATTTTATTGAGGTATATTAGACTATCAGTCAGCCAAACTACGATCACAGAGTAATGCTCGTTTAACGATGATGACAGCATCTCATAGAGAAGAAGAGCATTACTTAGGAAATGTAAAAAAACAAGTGTAATTTTGCATCATCTATCTGTTATGAAAGGACTAATGGGGCTAATATGAAACACCAGTCATCAGTTCATGCTTTAAGTATCCCAAGATGGAAATGTGTGCCAGGAAAAGGACACTGCTCTTCAGAGGTGTGGATTCAAGTCACATGTATAGGACTAGAGTCAGATTTAAGTCACAAACTTGATGACTTTAGACTCAACTTTACCAAAGACTCGCAGCTCCAATCACACTTTAGCACCAATGACTCGTGACTTCACTCGGACTAGAGCCTTTTGACCTGAAAATATCTGATACCTTCCCCCAAGCCCAGAGATCAAAACATGTTATTTTAGAAGTGTGCCACAAATCAGTTTATTAGTTCCCTTTATTGCCTGAATCAACCAACCTTCATGCTTTTCATTCCCAAGTGATCCAGCAGCATCCAATCATGTTGCAGGAGAGAACCATGAAGAGCTAACTTCACATTACTGAGTATCAGTGGAAAAAAAATGATACCAAAGACCTTTTTGTTCTCATGCAAAAACTATGTGGGGGGTCAACCAAAAAACAAACAAACAAAAAAAAACTGCAGTATGAAAAAATGCAGGTCAAAACTTGTAAACAAAGACACAACAATTTCCAACTTCATTTGAGATTTGAAGTTGTACAAAGAACAATAAGTCTTATAAGGGTTATTAACATCCCAGCTGGCCATAAACACTTTTAGGCATTGACTTTTGGTCAATTCAATGTTGCAAAATTCAATGTCAGGAAAGCCTCTAATGCCAATGGTTTTCAAGTGTCAACAAACTAAAATGCAACACCTTCCATCTTATGCCAGCGTCATAGTTGTAAGATATGTAAGTCCACACAACTTGAAATTATAATGTCATTTGACATTTAAAAACTGCCAACCCAATTTTCATTCACACCAAAACTTAACTTCTGTCTGATGTCAGAATCCAACGTTTTTCTGACGTCACGTTTCCATTACAGTCTTGTGCAAAATAAATGCGATATTTCTAAAGTTTCGACAAAGTACATTTGCGACTTGCAGATGTTTCCATTAAAAGGTGTTTTGCGTATGAGCCGTTATTCTCGTAAAATCTCGTCCCGCAAGACTCCACTTTGTTTGGGGAAGTAAGATGGACATTCCAAATCTCTTGCGAGCTGGAACAATCATCTCGGTTGCCACTGCTGCTGTTGCAGTAGTCTACAACCGAAGACGAAGAGAGCGAGTGGTATTCCAAAGGCAAAGTCCTTACGTATGGCAGCGATCACAGATAAAGGGTTTCTGGGAGAGGATCGTGAACGAGGAATCTGTTTTGTTTAAATTTTTAATTTTTTCAAAACTTTATTTGTGAACAAGGAATTCACAGAGGACTTGAATGTCACGTCTGAAAAACACCCTCATGAGAGCGTAAAAACTTGGCATTATTTATTATTATTTTTTGAAGACCCTGTGACTTGTTTAGGACTTAGGACTTTACTTGGGACTTGGTGGTGTGTCTGTGTCACTCTGCAGTTTCACCTCCAGAACACTAGTTGTCGGCGGAGGTTTCTGTGAAGTGCTGTAAAGTTCAGTTGATTCAAACATTTGTCTTTTGCGGGACACATTTTCCCTACAAAATACAACATGCTAATGTTTTTAGCACAAGCCTATGGCATTTTACATTGTATAAATTAGCCTAGCAATGGGCGGAGATTTCCTCTTCTCATATAAAACCAGGGACAAAAGCAACATTTAACAGAGGTAACGTTGCAAAATTCAACTCCATTACAACTCACAAGGTTCACTGACAAAACAACTGTCTTACACTAAACACTTTTTCCAAACAAATATAACATGCAAATGTTATTAGCACAAGCCTATGGCATTTTACATTATATAAATTAGCCTAGTGACGAACAGATATTTCCTCTGCTCATATGAAGCCAGAATAAATCACACACAAGACTTAAAATGCTATTTTTGTGGAGGCTTTATTGTCTTTACAATTTATTGTTATTTATCTGTGAAATAAAAGTAAATAAAAGCTTCGTTTCCACTGAGGGAAATGGTTTCAGCTTACAAAAATAGACAGAAGGTCTGTGTCGCCGTGACGTGTAGTTAGGCCTACATTTCTGGGGAGGTGCACGTCAGGCTATGGTGTACGCTGTAAGTACAGTGTTGATTCGATGCAGAAGTAGAAATCCTGCTTTATTTGTAACTTGCAAAACAATAACTTGGTCCCACCTCTGCTGCTCTTGAGAAAAGAAGTTTTCGATCCACGTGCCAATAAAACAAGTGATTCATTTGCTCAGAGAAACTTTGCAACTAGGTGTATAATCATCCTGTAAACAACAACTGAAACTCCAGGGAGGTTTGCTGCAAATGAGCAGTGTTTGTCAGTGATTTGGTGAGGATCACATCACTACCATCAAATCAGAGTTAGGAAGTTGTGCAAATGCTAATTGTCCACAATTATTCTTGGTGAATTGTTTCACTTCCTTGCCGTGACCTCTGGGACGGCTTCTCATCTGACTCCGTGTGTGGTCTGGCACATATGTACTGGCAGGAGGAAAACACACACACAATGCAACGAAATATACTGCAGGAATTTCAAAAGCATGTTAAACATGAATACGTGTGATGAATGTGTGATGGATTCACTTTGCTATGGTATTTACAAAACATTTAGGTACTGTGTGTGACTCCTCCGGGGTTTTAAAGTGTTTGGAAACACGTGTGCTTGAGACAAGTACAATATGAGATTGTTTCCTCCCCTGCCTTGGCACTGACAAGGTCACTGAATTAACTCTGGTTTGAGTTCATGTTGAAATATCAAGCCGCATAACTGGAAAAAAAAAGTCAATGAAGTGTGATAATTGCGCTACACTTAGTTCCCAAACTTGACTTAAATTGAGTCAAATTGTGCAATTTGGGGCTTGGAAAATTACCAAGCCATGACCATAATTTCACATCAGCTTTTCAGGTGGCTCTCATATAGAAACAAGACAGAAATACCTTTTTTTATAAGCCTTGGCTCAGATACCTGCTTGTTTATAAAGGAATGTTGGTTGCTTATCATGGAAAGTTGGTTGAACATTTAATTTGCCATCATGCGTTACGGTATGCCCTGCAAACTCAGCGAAGATGAGAGTGGGAAAGTTGCCGTGGTTTGGATTTCATTCGATCTTGGCCTTGCTCATTATCAACAGCTCCTTTTAGTTGAACAGCAAGTTGAGTATCCACCAGGACGCAGCTAATTCAATCATCTGTCGGGAGATCCCCTGCTTGTTGAAGTAGGACAGTGCACCGCAAATGAACTCAGGAGGCCCATATGGTATCTATTCCCCCACTACAGAGCTGCGCGTCTTGTAAACACCGTGATGGTCAGTTTCAGATTAGAGGACTAACTGCACCCATGCATTGTGTTATTAAGCTCCAGCGATGCTTTGCGTGGACTGCGGAGACAACGAGACAAACAGCGTGAGCAAGTATGTAAACACACACCGACTTGCACATACTGTATGCATGCAAAATATTCTGACAAAGCACACTGGAAACCTGCACGCATACACACAAGGACTGACACATCCTCACCCACACAAACAGACACACACTGACACACAGAGCACATGCCAAAAACAATACTCCAGACACTCCTGTAGAGAATATTCTACACAGTCCTTTTGTTATCTCACACCCATCCACCTGCCAGGGAATTGCATGTGGAAATGCTATAGGCTTTGTTCATTTTATTGGGAATTTTCCTTGTCTCCTGTGGAGGTTTGTGGTTGGTGTTGCTATGTAGGATAGACCTGATAGAACAGATAACACTATGTCTTTCCAGCATGCTGCGTTTTGAGTCTTGTGCTCGATGTCCTTGAGTTTTCTTTGACTTTATAATGTGTTGCATGTTCTGTGTCAGGCTGTCTGACATTTTCAAACTGATGTTTCAGTGAATATCTATCACTTAACAATACTGAAAGTCCACAGCATCCCTGTTAGAGAAAGCACAGCAATGCTTTGAGGAAAGTGCTAATGCACACAGTGACAATGCTAACATAATAATAATTGGCATCAGGACAAAGCAATATGGCCTTTGAATATATTTTTAGATTTTTAAGCCATATTGTGATACACGATATATCCTCCCTGGACCCTGTGTCGTCACATCACATCACATCACATCACATTTTGGGTTTACTTGACCTTATACTTATTCTACATAACTGAGACCTGTTGTCCTCATTCATGGACGCTTGTTTTTGTGCCATCTAGTGGCAGTAAGAGCACAATACAATAATCCATGTAAAAACAAGATGGCAGCCATCTCTGCCAAGTCAGTCTGCAGTTGATCCCGACACAAAAGTTATAATGTTTGTAGTTTGGTATGGTTGACCAATTTTAGCAACAGTAACAAGATAAGACACTGTTAATTAGGAAGTTCTTATTTGAAGACATTAGAACTTTGTAATCGTCTTGTTTGAGGACATTGGGACTTAACTAACATTAGCATTATTTAATTTTTTAAAACATATTCGGTCCTACTGATCCCAGACAGCTAGGAAAAATTTAAAAAGCATACCCAACAAAAGTTCATGTCTCAGAAGGATATATATTTTGATGTTTTATAAATCACCTTTCAACTACTGTACACCACTAAATTACTAAATAAACTATGGTTGCAATACAGTCAAATAAGGTACTGTTATAATTAAATAAATCAAAGTGGAACCACTGGTGCTTTTATTCAGAAGCACTCGACTCGTCTTGGGTGGAGGTGTTGATGTTTTTGCTTTCAACTCGAAGCATCCAGTCAACAATTAGATGTGCAGTTAGTTTAAAGTTGAACTGTTATTGCAGTGCCATTAAACATGGGAATTTGCACCAATGTTTTGTTCTTGTGTCTTTTTCTTTTAAGTGTCTGTAAGTTTTTGCTACTATGGCACCAGTATGACTGGAGGGCTGTTAGTTTGTTTTTTGCTCACCATGAACACATTCTCATGGTTTTTCCCCCCAACAGTATCTTTATTGATTTTAACAGCAGTAAACAAAGACATACACATTCCAGTATGTGCTGGTATACTGCCTCTATGTGCACTGCACTCACGTGTGTGCGCTTGCGCGGGACCATGAGACATGGGCACTACTTTCATGTGTGTTCACGTGCTTTCGCTGGTCTTGCATGCAAGCGTGCACACGTGAGCGCAGTGCACATAGAGGCAGTCAGAGCTACAGGCTACAATGAGGCTAAATTCAAATGGCGTTTTTCCAAACAACTTTTTATGTCGGGGCTTCAGGACACTTGGATCACTACAGACGAGCAGTATGGAGATATTTTGTGGTTTCAATTATGTGTTCTTGGATGTTTGAATCTGGGGCGCCGACAGCCTGCATTAGGTGCAGTTGTGCTGCTACCCACTCTCCCTTCGGATCTCCGCAAGTTTTGTGAGGACTCTAAAACTTCACCAGAGCCTCCCTCGGCATGAGGGTGAGTAGATAATGGCTGAATTTTCATTTTTGGGTGCACTATCCTTTTAACCAACACTCTCGTAACGTAGTACCTCATAGCTAATTGCTAACTTAGAAATTTCGTTCGGACTTACACTTCCATGCCGAGGAGCGGAGAGGGTTGACCGTGAACTGATGTGTGGGTATAGTGGGTGAGACGAGTCATGTGGCTAAAGGTCAGCTAGCTGCTAGCTATACCTTCTCATTTTAAAGTAGTGTATTAGGTCATAACCATGCTGCTAGTCTGGTTTCTTGTCTACATTTTGAAGAAATCTTGTACACTCTGTCTAACTCGCTCATCAAATTTTCTAAAATCTGGGGATCCTTTATTTATTATCTATCTTTGCATTGGCCTGTACACTGTGCTTCGATTTGTTAGGACACAAGGTCTCCGCTGGACCCTCCCTGACCACCCATGGTCTCTATCCCATGGATGCTATCAATCAGCCTCAACCTTCCTGTGGACAACCTACTCATAGTACAACCTGTCATACCGTAATTGTAATTTCTTTCTAATTGTACTACCCTTAATCTTATTATCATTGCTACTACTACTCCCTCAGCCCTTAAAACTATATATAAGGTAGAATAAATAACAGACAACAATAATAAGGAATCCTTAAGCACTTTGAAAGATATAAAGTGCTTGCTGTGTATCACATTTAAGCATGTGCTAGATGTGTGTCCTACAACGCTGTGAGTTATACTAAGTACTTGCTGTTCAGTAATCAAACTGCCTGGGGATAAATACTGGTGTTGAGGCGGCTGGTCCGAGCTCTGATTCTCTCTAGGCATTTACCTGTGGGAAGGAAAGAGAACAGACCATGTGCTGGGTGGCTGCTGTCCTCTATAATACTGAGGGCCTTCCTTCTGCAGCAGGAGGCGTATATGTCCTAAATCTTCCAACGGATTGATAGAGTATACAGTGTTTAGATTGTTGCAACAATAGTATTTGGACCTGAGTGCAGTGTGCATGATTAGGACAGCTATAATCTTATGAAACAACTGGTCAGTAAAAGCAGATAGAGTCAAACTCCGCCGAAACATCTGCAGTGAATGACCACAAACACTCGACTACAACAAAGGCGGTGGAACCCAACTTGCTAATTGTATACATATGTTCCTCTAGCAACATCTATATTTTGTTAGCTGCCCAGTGATGTAATCCCAATCACTTGTACGTACTGATGTGGTATCACGGGATTTTGTTCTGGAACACAAGCAGAGCAGAAAAACACTGCGTGGTACCTGCTGTGATTCAAACATTTGTATATACATTTGTCCACTCTAATGTTACAGCCGTTTTGCTGTTTGTCCGGAGACCTTATGGTGTGTGTGTGTGTGTGTGTGTGTGTGTGTCTGATGCACAGCTCTTGTGACACATGGCCTCAGACAGACTGTGTCTAGAGGGAGAGAGAGTCTTCGATGGGTGGGACTGAAAACAAGTGACGCATGACTAAGAGGCCCAGGAAGTTCCAGCAGGCAGCTGTTATTGCTGAGTGTGTGGGTGTGTGTCTATGTGTGTGTTTATGTGTGTACGTGAGTGTGATCCGGGGGCCCAGAGGGACTGTGTGGGGCAATCCCGGCTGGAGTGTCTGGAAAAACTCTATGGAGTGACAAAAGCAGCAGTGTCCCTTGCGGCATATCTGTCTGCTGCCTTGGCTGCAACACTTTATTGCCTCTTGGAGGGCAACAGAAATGAAACCGTAAAAGTAGGCCGACAAAACAACAACAACAACAAACTGTATACGTAGATGTATGTGTGTATGTGCACATATGTGCATGTGCAGTCTGAAAGCTATTTAATTACAGCAGTAGGGAGAAAAATAATTAGTGACTTCCACCCCTTGCAGTGTTTTACAACATGGGTTTAGTGATTTAAAGGCACAGTTCACCCCAAAATCAAAAATACAGATTTTCCTGTAGCGCTATTTATCTGTCTAGATTTTTTTGGTGTGAGTTGCCAAGTGTTGGAGATATCAGCAATGTGATATCTGCCTTCTCTCAAATAAATTGTAACTATGCGGCACTCGGCTTGTAGTGCTCAAAGCGTTACTCAAAATAATCCACAGACCTTGTTGTGAGCAGTCTCATGCAGGAACTATTTTCTCTCTACCAAATTACACCCACAAAACGAATCACTGCGCAGGAGGTAGCATGCATGCTAATTCACCTAGCATCACTGAGCAAGCTAATGTAACAGCTCAGTCAAAGGGGACGCCATTAATGTTTGCATCTCACACTGTTAAAGCATGAGCCACTTGTCCGTGAGTAGATGCACGCTTCCTTTTACTGTTGTCATTTTTGGTATGTGATAAAATTTAAATTTGAGCCATGACTCCTTCCATTCTGGCTCCCAGTAACACAACAAGACCACACTCTAAGACTCATATGTAACCTGCAGCCCTGCGGTGGAGAGTCATGTTTTGCCTCCAGCTAACAAACTGACATCATTGTGACGTCTGCCCTCAAAAGGTCTATGTAGTTAGTGTGGTTCGGTAGAAAGAAAATGTTTTCTACATGAAACTGCTCAAAACAAGGTCTGTGGATTATCTTGATTAAGCGGGTCATGTTTTCTGGAAAGACACACTGCTGCTGAATTTTTCAAATGTAATTTTTTGTCACTTTGAGCACCACAGGCTCAGTGCCATCTAGTTACATTATATACAATAGAAGGCAGACATCTCTGTAGCTGATATCTCCAACACACTGCAACTCACATCAAAAAAATCTAGATTGATAAAACATTCTACAGGTAAGAGAAAATGTATGTATATTTGATTTCGGGGTGAGCAGTCCCTTTAATTCACATCACAGCATGAAAAAATCAAATATATTTATACTTCCTTTAAAGCAGTGCATTTCACTTGTACAATAATACAACATTTTTCAAATCCAGATTAATAGTGAGCTGAAACTACATGATTTGGAGGGCTGCTCTGTCTGGTAGACTTGTTTTCTGCTGCTCACATGACCTGTCTCTGACCCAAAGTCACTCACTCCCCAGATTGCATTGCTACAATGAGCATTCAACTGGGATGGCGGTGACGCACTGAGCGCAGAAAGACAATAGCTTACCTCAGCCAGGCAGACATAGCAAACCTCAGTGCTATCAGACCCTCTCTAATCTCAGCCCATGGGACAGCCGTGTCTTTCCTGCTCCCACATGGCCAGATCAGACACAACGACGGCCTAGACAGGACATTAGGACCTAACTTGGTTACACTGTGAGCTTTGCTGTGAGGAAACATCCAGTCTGCATTATAACTAATCATATCTATGTTACGCATGCCAGGCTGGGAAATTAAATTATTGTGTCATGGACATTTTAAGTTGTTTCATTGTTAGAACATGTTACAGAAAATATTTTTAATGCATAATAATGAACACTGCAGGAGCTGGTTGCATGCAGGGCTACTCTCCTTAAGAGCATAAAACTGGACATTTGTAAATAAAAATCAGGCCAGATCGTCTGAGAGATGTGATTGGCTGATGGGCGGTCGGCTGGGAACTCCTACTTTCTCTCAACATGTGTTGCCAAGCCCCACAGATACTCCAGACTTTTATGACATGTTCATAGCCGTCAATCTGCAGTTATGGTAATCACATTAAGGGTACCTGTGCAAAAAATAAACATTGAGGAAATTTTAATTTACATCGCTGAAAATAAAAACAGACCTGAAAACAAAATAAAATCAATCATTTCTCCCTCCAGTTGTTGTGTAACTAAGTGATCTCTGAGGCCTTCGCTGCTATCTCAGGGCCGCCCGAGAGCTGCCAACAAGAACTTGGCTGTGCTCACATAAAACAAGAGAATGCATTTCCCATGTGAGAGGCTACTTATTTACTGTTTTATGTCTCAGGTTTGACATTTGATAAAATGGTTCCAACAACCTACTGTCAGATAATCAAGGACAGCACACAAATCCACCTTTGACAAGATGCGTTGCTCAAAAACAGATGCTACTTTTAAACACTTCAAGTATGTGTGTTGGGCGCAGGAGGTGGTTGACAGGAATCCAATGGAAAAGTAAAATGTGTCAAAATAAATCCAGTGCTGTGCCAGATTGCAAAAACACATCTCTGTGGTTTATATGTGAACAGGGAGTGCAGGGGGGCCTGAACCTGCAGGGATACGAGTTCAGAGACACAGTGTGCTGATACGTGATACAAATGTGATGGTGGAGGCTTCAGTTGTTGGTATGTGAGTACAAATTAAGGACACCTTCACTCGGTGTTCCCAACATATAATAACCTGACTGAAAATGTCATCGATTCCAAAGGAAACTTACCAAGAGTGTTGTATCCTCAGTGGCTGGCTACAATGTGAAATACAGTAACACTCCTCAACAACTGATACACAAAAGCACCACCATGTGGCAATATTATATAAAGGCACACAGCTATTAGTCTTTATCAAATGCACATACACAAATATTCATTTTTTAACAGTAAAATAAGCAGCTGTTTAATTCTTTTTGTTGACACCTATTGTAAAGCAATTAATTAATTCACTATAATCCATTTTAAGTGTTCATATTAATGTTTGTTTACTATTCTTACAATAGATAAAGTATAATATATGATGTAATACTCAGTTTTTTAATGTTTTCTTTATTTTCTTTATTCATTTTACACATTTTGTTGAGATCTGTGATGATGCAAAGCAGTTATTTCAATCACATGGTTTGTCGTATTTTCGAGGAGGGTTAACATTGACCTTTGCGGTGCTCCGTAGTTCTTCCTCTCCTCTACCTGTTTAGTAGTTAAAGATGGCGGAAGCTCCTCCATGGCCCAGCCGGTTCTTCTGTCACAGATGCTCCGCAGAGATCAGCCCTCGGCTCCCCGTGAGTACCGTAGACGGAAAGTAAAGACAGAGACAGTTGAGCAAATGAAAAACACACTAGTGTTGGTGTTAATGTCGTAGAAATCGCATTAGCAGCCGGGCCAACAGATAGCATGCTAACACCGTTAGCTGGCTGCCCGTATAACGTTAGCTTGCTAGCGCTACCCAGCGTTAGCTAGCTTGTTCTCGTAGTAGTAGATCCATCCAGATAAAAGCGCGAACTGCGTAGTTATTACACACAGATCACTGCTGCTTTGTCGTACGACATTTGAAGCAACGTTTCGCAGGATCGTCTGCTAATTAATGTAGGTTTTACGCGGTATGGTAGCCTAACGGTTAACGTTAGCTATATCCACTAGCCACAGCTGTTATCTGTAACGGTGAGCGTCTCCAGCTGCCGACTTCAGGTATTTCTTCATTACTGAACGTAGTTGACACTAGTTTGATTTTGTGAATTAGATTCTTAACGGTGTTTGTGAACGATCCAGCAGCAACAATGCCACTGCGTCCCTTTCTTGTGTTGCCATTCAGGGAAACACACAAGTGGCTCGTCTGTCACAGGCTAGAATCGTCTGTCACAGAGCTGTAAATGTGCGCTAACACAATGTCAAAGATCGGCCTCAGGATTCTGTAGGTTGCTGGTAACACCCTGTGGTTGCATCAACACCTCATGCACCTGTGCAGCTGCTGTTTCATTGTGTAAAATGGCCTGTGTGTCTCATCCATAGCACAAACAGCAGAGTGACAGCTGCAGGATCAGGGTGTTATTAAGAAACACAAGGACAACAACATCTGTATCCACACATAAGATGTAAACATAAAGGCAACAAGGCTAATGTGTGTGTTGAATGTCAGGTTTCTGTGAGGTGTTCACAGAGTTCCCATTGTCCAGGCCTGGAGAAACCCGTGGAATAAGTACCATTCTTGACATTTCTCATTAAATTCATTGGATTTCATTCTGTGTAGTTACATTAATTCCTTCCAGAATTTATTGTCTGTAACTGGTGACATAGTTTCTTTAACATAGATTGTTGCTTTATGTTTTGTTTATCATCACATATGTTTCTTAAGTTACTCCTCAATGTCCTGTTTCTCTCTTCATGTATGTGTGCTAGCTGGAATCATTCATTAATAGTGATTTAATAACACCAGGCAAGAAAAATAATTTCGTGACAGTGTGATTTAACACGTAGTCTCATGAATCACAAATTTTTCATACATATGCCCCACTAATCCTTTTAAGTTGTACCACATATACGAGACATTTAATATTTTGAATAAATTAGCCAACGAGCCAACCGAACTGTCAGCTCACACCCCTCCATTCAGTGAGCTCTACTCTTCCATTGTCCGCAGACTGCCTATAGTAATATAGTTAACATTTGGTAATGTGTAAAGCACAGTTTGGCTCATATTACACAGTGTGAATGGTCATGGAAAATTTTTATCATGCGTTCTTGAAAAGCCATGGAAATGTTTTGGTGTTTTGTCTCTGAACATGTGTGGGAACCCTGTGCTCAGCAGTCTGATAACGTGAAGGAAGAAGCTGTAGTTTATTGTGGTGGTGTTGGGTTTTATGTTGTGGTATCTACAACCTTGTCCAAACATCTGCATCTGTAGATGCTCTGACAGGAAGGGAAAGAGACCCAGCTGGGCCTCTCAGCTGTCCTTGGTGTTCTTTGAGGGGACCTACAGACTACAACTCCGTTATCAAATAGTGCCACAGCAGGCTACTTTTAAGAGTGTCCCCTTAGACGGGGGTGAGGATGGGGTGAGGCGACATCCTCTAGTGAGGCCTCTTAGTCAGATTGTTGGTGTTCCAGGAGAGGATCGTGCTGCAAGAAATCTTGTGTTTTATTCACTACAATGAATGGGGCAGTTGGTACTTGCTTGCCTGATAATCTTTTGCCAGACCTTTAAACTCGTCACACTGCATGTCTTTGCTTTTAGAGGAGGGTTAGGGATTGTGGTCACCGCTCTTCTTTATCTCACCGTCCAGCTGTGTTATCAGTAAAGTTGTGTTTGACATATCTCGTTTGCAGTTTACACGTGATGCACACTGACACACTGATAGGCTGCAGCTGTAGTTTTCATGCATGTAACTTTTTTTAGGTCACTGGTTTAGTGACGGATGTGAACGCCAGTGACTGTAATGGAAAGC
The DNA here is from genome assembly GCA_026686955.1 of Epinephelus cyanopodus. Lineage (NCBI taxonomy): Eukaryota > Metazoa > Chordata > Actinopteri > Perciformes > Serranidae > Epinephelus > Epinephelus cyanopodus. Next base: position 11,795,121 of record CM048920.1, read on the forward strand.
TGAGCATGTTGTGATGAGTCTGATGTGCTGGTTTTCTCTTCTTTTTGTTTACAGGAGTACACATGTCCAAGATGTGAGTCTGGGTTTATTGAGGAACTGCTGGAGGAAAGAAGGTGTGTATACGTTGTTTAATAAACACGATTTTGCTAATCAAGGCAGCTTTTTTTCTTTTACTATCTAAATAAGAAGTCTTTGCAAAGGAAATTCTTTTTTTTGTTAAATCTGGGTCTTCATGTGTTTGGCCGTCATTCCTAACAGTTAAGTTACTTACCAACGTACATCACAGTCAAATTCATTGTATGTGTACGCATACTTGGCCAATTAAGCTGCTTCTGATTCCTAGAGGTGCAGTACTTAGTTGATTAGTTGATCAGGAGAAAATGAATTGTAACTATTTTGATATTGATTAATTGTGTTAGTCATTTTTCAAGCAAAAATGGTAAACATTAGCTGGTTCTAGCTTCTTAAATGTGAGAATGTGCTGCTTTTTTCATTTATATAGTAAATAAAGGGTCTTTGAGTTTTGGACTGTCGGTTGGACAAAAAAAAGTAATTTAAAGATGACGCTTTGGGCTCTGGGAAATTGTGATGAGCATTTTCACAATTTTTGAAAAATGAAAATATTGGCAGATTCATTGATAGTAATTACATAATCATGAGTTGCAACTGTAAGGGCTAGTAACACAAGCTTTGGCCTTGTTCTTTCTGCCACATTTTCAAACAACATGACTCTGGCTCCATACAAGTCTTCTTAGGCCCTGATCACACAGAAAGCGTTTGACTAGCTGGAGGTGCCTTTTTAATTATTTTAATGAGAATGAAGGTTTTGGTGTTGCGCTCTAGGCTCCTGGCTTTTTTGCCGGAGTGCTTTGAATGCCTCCACTTGAAAAATGCCCCACGTCATCTCTTTTCTCATCACCTTTTTTCACATTGTCCAATCGGATGATATGAGAGCCGGGCCTTCTGTGGTAGTCACGACAACAAGTTTACAGTTGGTAAACGATGGAGGAGAAACTAGTGGTAGCAGTTGCTGGATACCCAGAGCCATACGGCCTGATGGTAGACAGCAGGTTGTCAAACTGCCCCCTCAGTCATCCTAAAATATGCCTGGAAACGACCATCATGGAGGCGAAGCTCCTGGACCACCATCTTTTTTAGGGTGTCGTGTACCCACACAGATCTCTGTTTACCTGCTGACAGCCTCTCACCCTCAACCAGAGCTACAGCAAGCACCCTCTGCCTCAACATTTTAGCAACTAGCTACTGATTACTGTCAAATAACTAAATAAATAGACAGATAGTAGATTAGGAGGTGAGAATAAGGAGGTAAGTCTGTGGTTGCCTGGCAACTATAAAAAGGCGCAGCAACCTTCTCTTTCACTAGTGGCATTCAGTTTAAAAAAAAAAGGCAGTGCACATTTTTCAACCTGCAAAATGCTTTCTGTGTGATCGAGGCCTTATGTTATTTATCACAGCAGAGTCACTGTTATTTATTTGGCGATGCCCTTTAAAAAAAAAAAAAAAAGAAAAATTAGCTTTAGGCAGTCCTCGACAACAATGGCATGGATTGCTGTCTTTTTCTTGGTCTGGCTAATGTTGTATTACTATCCAATTTTTCAACTATCATGATATTTCAAGGTGTTACAGTTAAAATTGAGATCACATGTGAAATCAGAGGCTGTAGCAGCGCGGCTAAGGGGAAGAAATATGACACAGGAAACCTGATATCTTAATTTAGAATGATGGAAAGTATGATGCTTGGGGGGGGGGGATTGAATTTCCTTTAATGTCACTGAGTTGAGACATAACTTTGTCAATTACTTGTCTCCTGTGTAGTGCTGACAATGGCTCCATGTCTGCCATCTCCAGCGGGCCCCAGACCCAGCAACCATTTGAGGTTTCTAACCTGTTCTTTTCTCTTATCTGAATCACACATCCTCTAGCTCTCTGTTCCTACTACACTGTTGCGTAGTATTGTCAGAATTTCCTGAAGTATTTTCTGTCAGTATTTTTGCTGATGTAGTACTGCACATGATGGAAATCCTCTCAGGGTTTTCCACTTCTGCTTTTGCGACAGATCACAGTCTCCCTCTGTTTAGTATTATATTAAATGACTGAGCTGTTTGTAAAGTAACATTCTTAGCCTGATATGTTGTTCATGCAAGTGCTATGGGAAAACTTGTAACAGAGAAATACTGGGGCTGTGATGATGCTGTCACTGGGTGATTGTGAGTGCCAGCATGCATTTCCATTTGCTTGTAATTTGAGCTAACAGCAACAGCGCTCTCCATGCTTCAGTTGTGTTGTATTGACAATAAATAATTGAAGTTATGTAGAGAAAGCTTCACTGGTTTCCATCACAAAGATCACAGCACCCATGTTTTTTATTGTGTGCTTTCATCTGTTTTCCTGCCAGAATGCGGACCAGCACTTGTTTACATTCCCGTCTGGCTACGGTCAGTTCGCCCTGGGTGTCTTTGACGACCGCTTCGACTTCGGGGCCGGACTGGGAACAGAGGATAACAGGGATGCTGAAAACAGGCGAGAAAGGGAAACGGCATCACGGCAACGATATGGTGCCAGGCAACCAAGAAGTCGTCATGGTTCAAGACGACAAGCAGGGAGGCACGAGGGAGTTCCCACTTTAGAGGGGTGAGGAGTGCAGACTGTGACATGTGGGACTTGAGTCATAATCGAGCACAAGTGGGACTTAAGTCATTCTCTTAATAGCAGCACACTTAGACATGAGTGTCATTTCTCTCTCAATACATCTGTATCACAGCTGTATCTTCTCTTTTGTAGAATCATTCAGCAGCTAGTGAATGGAATAATTGCACCCACTGCAATGCCAAATATTGGTGTTGGACCCTGGTGAGTGTCTGAAACAGACCTTTTTTAAACCAGAAAACAGATTCTCAATGAAATGCACTAAGTGTCTCCTAAATAACAAATGTTTGATTGTTTTCTTCAAGGGGTGTTCTTCACTCAAATCCTATGGATTATGCCTGGGGTGCAAACGGACTAGATGCAATTATAACTCAGGTATTTTTCAGAAACCTTTCTGTGTTTTCAAAGTAAATCATGTGCTTATTCAAAATGATTAGGTTTTGATTTTAATCTTTTGGCTTACACATTTAAGGAAATAGGCAGCACATGCAGTAATATGCATACAAACATGCCATAAGTTTAATTTTTATATTTTTTCCTCTCGTTTGTAGTTATTAAACCAGTTTGAGAACACGGGACCTCCGCCAGCTGATAGGGATAAAATAAAAACTCTTCCCACCGTTCACGTTACAGATGAGCACGTTGGTAAGTAAAACATAGAGTATGGTTATAAAATGTTTTATGTCTTCTCCTTTTTCCTGATATTTTAAACTGTATCATTTGGACAGCGGTATACTTACCTTTACAAAAGATGGCTGAATGCTGTTAGTACATTGCAGTGTAATTGTAAAGCAAGCACTGTTTTGCCACACAGGCTGGCTTCATGGGGCTTCACTTTTGAACATGAGAAGAATAATTCATGTGAAGCATCTCGCCATGGACTTGAGTTAATAATTCAAGTGAACTCAAAGGCATGATTCTGTAAAAAAAAAAAAAAAGAACCTGGTGGTGACACAGATAACTCAAGTAGTGCATGTATTTGATAGTCAGCTACAAGATGCATCATTAGTCTTACTAAAATCATCGTCTGACGGTTTATAAATGGCACCTTTTTCATATTCAGACATTTTGTGCATCATAATGGCCCATCCTAGTTACTTAAAGGGGAACACTGCCTAAAGTAGGAAGTCCAATATGTTATTTCCATGGCCTAGGAAAGTTCAGTCAGTATCTGTGAACATGAGTTACTCTCTTTCAAAGCCTGAAACCAGTAAGTCTTGAACTTATGATGTCATAAAGTATACAATCAGGAGCTGCTCCACAGACAGTGAATGGGAGTCTGATTTTATGGACCCACAGAATGATTGTACCCAAATTAGATGTATGCTGTTGTAGTGTTCCCACCTCTGAAACAGAAAATGTACCCATATACTCTTATACTTTACACCCAATGACATCACAAAATTTAAGTTTTAGTGTTCTAGATTTGGATTTGGGAGAGAGTTGTTCATTTTTACTAGTTTTTTTTGCATTGTCTTAGACCATAGGAATGTTTGAGTTTAAAATATAGGGTCTACTTCACCTTTAACACACCCATCCCATCACATCAGGTTATAGAGAACTGGTTGTGCAGCTGCCACTTAGTATAGCTGAAGGCAAGTCAGACCTGTACCACAGCATGTGACCCTTTCTTTTGGTTTAAAACAAAAAGCTATCTCATCTCATTGTACTCATGCGTGCTGTGGCTGTTGGCTATTTAAGCTACAGTTGGTGACTGCTATGAAAATAACTTTGGGTCATATTTGCTGAAAGTGTCACTATATTCTGAAAGAAATGTGTGAGACAGATAATTTGTGAAAAGAATCATGTCCTTCCTCCTCTTCTGAGTGCCTCTAAGGCAGGGGCGTCAAACATGTGGCTCGTGGGCCAGAACCGTCCCGTCAAAGGGTCCAGTGCGGCCCAGCTGGTGGGCTGTGCTTGGATTTCCGGTTGACTGTTTCCAACGTGGCAGCTGAGTCGCAAACTCTCATTTAACGGGCTACACAGTACACTTAACCCTATGGGCCCAAACGACGCATAGTGCGTCCAAATTCACACGTGTTCTCCTCTATGGATTTTCTCAGCACTTGTCAGTAGTCCATTGTTTTCACAGCGAAAAACGATGATAAAGTTACACTAAATTAATGTATAAAAAAGCTTTCATACAGCTTTGCATACACATTACTCTTGGATGGATTACTTGCGAATGCAGGGTCGCACAAAAATGCCACGCATATGACATGAAAGCGCAGGATCAGAGCTTTCTGATGATACCAAACACATCATTGAGCTGTCATCCTATCACACTATAAATCCAGATCAAGTGTCCACAAAATAAAAACCTGGCGAATTTCTTTCCAATCCATTATACAGATCTTGTTATCAGTCACTTCATATAGTGAGGAATAATATTATTACTATTTTTCTATTATCTTAGATGTAAATATTGCATGTTTCCTTCAGATAAACACAGTTTTTACTTGTGAATGAGTCAATGGGATTTCTTGCAATAATGAAAAATACTGGCAGTCATGTCCGCCTGGCACAAACCAGAAGTTTTGGACAACTGTGAAGTGACAGAATGTCCCAGCATCATGGTTCTTATATTGCCAGATTCCAGAGAGTCTCCCCTCTTTATATATGGCAGAATATGTCAACTTCCAACTTGCTATGCTGAGATACATTTAAAAATGTAAGAATTTAGTAACAGATTTTTTTTATTGATAGTACAATTAATATAAAATATAGGCACATAAAAGGACATGGAATGATGGCAAATCTGGTTAGCCAAGATTGTCCTGAAACCCCTCCACCCCAAGATATAGCATGTGTCTGTAGCCTTTATAATGACTGTGATATGAGCTTAAAAGTAATGGCAGGAAAAAAGGCTTAGCAGTGCTGCGTTCGGGACTCCTTCATTCTGATTGGTTGTTTTCATTCACATACAGTAATGCCATTAGAAGCACTACCAGGCAGAGGAGTATTTTTTTTTTCTTAAACAGATTATCTCTCTAATATAGTGACAGTTTCAGCAAATCTGAAGAAAGTTATTGTTTATTAGAGTTAACAAGAGTAGATTGTGTTTTTCTAAATAACATAGATGGTTCATAATGTTATGTAACTATTTCTAAACCTCTCATCCAGAACCACTTGATAGATCATATTTCATGTTTTTGACATTTTCAACTCGTTCTGTTTTGCAGCTTCAGGACTGGAATGTCCAGTGTGTAAAGAAGATTACAGTGTTGGAGAAAATGTGAGGCAGCTCCCGTGCAATCACATGTTCCACAACGATTGCATAGTCCCCTGGCTGGAGCAGGTATTAAATATCAGCTATCTAATGCTCCTCCCACTCAAATATTCACTATGTGCTCGCTGAAACTGTGTAATGGGGAAGCATCAGCAGTGACGCTAATTCTCATTTATACCACTCTTTCTCTGCAGCATGACACGTGTCCAGTGTGCAGGAAAAGCTTAAGTGGACAGAACACGGCGACGAACCCTCCAGAACTATCAGGGATGAACTTTACCTCCTCTTCCTCCTCCTCGTCCTCTTCATCCTCCTCTACCCCTCAGTCCTCAAGTTCGACCAGCAATGAGAACTCCACTGATAACTCATAGAGAACCATTTGTCCTTATCACCCCACGAGCTGTTTATAGCTCCTAGGCTGCTGTACTTCAGAGCGGTGACCTCCAGTCTCTCCCCGCTTTGGGGCAGAGACCCGAGTGCATCTCGCCAGGAGCACTCAAGCCAGATTCAGGGGAAAGTGATACGTGAGGTTCATGTATTTCTGCCCGTCCTGTTGCTCCAACCTTCGTCAGGCATCCGAACAAAGGAAAGGCGGAGGCCTGGAGTGCAGCTTCTGTCAGGGAGGACGTGGAGAAGCATGGAAACTTCGAGAGGCTCAATCTGCCTGAATCACCTCATACAGGAAGAGAAAACAAAGGAATCCAAAGGTAGAAGACTCGGGACGACAAGACAGTCGCTGTTCTTTTCTTTTTTTTTTAATCTCCAGACTTGTATGATTTAAAACGACCTCCTTTTGCCTATGAAGCAAAAAGAAATGTACAGTTATTCATTTTTTATAAGTAGCATTCATATCTCACATTTAAAACGACTCAAAGTGCACCGTAGTGCACTGTGAAAGCGTGCACTTAAGTCTCCTCATGGTTTAGAACGTTACAGTCGATTCCTTTTGCTCTCGAAACAAACTTCATATAGTTTATGAAATGATTTTAACGTCAAGATCCACCTAACAGATTACCTGACACCACACAGGTACTGTTGTTTGCACTTAAAATGATCCGTCAAATTGCAGTAATCTCGTGCTGTTTGGATAATGATGTGTATAATCATTACTAAATTACACACATAAGGACTTTTGCTAAGTTATCTTAAAAGCTGAAAAACACTTAGAAACATTTCAGTGCATTTTAACTTAAAGTTAAATTAAATATTTTCTAAAGTTGGCAGTTGAAAAAAAAATTGATTTGCAGTATGATTGTGTCAAAAAAAAAGAACTGATATGAAAATAAAGCTGTTTGGGTGCTACCACTCAAAATTCATGTAAAGCATTCTCGGTGTGTGTATATATTGTTCTTTAAAGGTCTAATCATGAGCAGCAGTAGTCATGAAATGGACTTTAACTTCAAACGAAATGTGTTTTAAACGAATGTGAACAGCCACAGTGTGCGGTGCTGTGGTTCGACACTAGATGGGAGGGAAGTAAAACAGGCTGGACGTTGGTGCAGCAAATAAGCTATAATTGAATAAAAAAAATGGTCACTTGTTTGTCCTAATATCAAATAAAGAAAATAATACTATGGTAAACGTTCTGTGGCAAATGGACACATTATGAGCTGTGCTGGTTTGTGTTTCCCAGCTTCAAATATTTGTCCCTTTAATGACATCTCGCCGGCTCTTAGAACAACCGGGCATCAGCCAGGGAACAAAAACATCATTAGTGAGCACGGCTGGAAGTGATCTCAATGCATAACGCAGTTTATGAGATCAGGCGGGCTCCAAAGGCACGTAGATAGTAAACAGTCTCTGTTAAATCTTTCAATTCTTGGGTGCTTGCTTGTTTAGGTACTATCAATAAGCCAATAAATACTGCTTCCTTTCATTGTGTCGCCATATGGGTGTATTTCCTCTGCATTGTACCTCTGCTCCCCCCCCTGGGGTTCAGGTTCAAAGGCCTTTAATGTGAGGGGATTGTTATACGCACATCGCTGGTGTACCTAGAGGATGAATGGATCCACTTCACTTGTGGCTATGAATCTGACTTTACAATGTGAAATAGCTCATTCATATTATCGGTGTATTGTTGCCTTTGTGGTTAACACTGCAAGTTTTTGTGCCATTGTAACTATGGATCGTGAATTATGGCGATATGGTTAGTATGTAGTTACAGATTCAAAGTCTGAAGCCACCATGTTGGATTTAAAATACCCAAACCTTCAAATTCTGGGTAGTACTATGAAATTGTTATTTTTTTTAAATAACAGGATTAACGTGAGGCCACAGACAGACTTTCAACTTGTCTTTTTATTTTAAAATAGGTTGTCAGTAATTTGTCGTGTGTGTTTTTTAGTTTGTTTCTCTTTACAAGTCTCCATTGGACAGCTACGCCCACATATATATTTTTTTTTAATACATCAATTTTATCATCTATCTTTATTTGCCTTTTTACAGACTTTGTCATTCTGCAACTCAATCTAGAATTTTGAAATGGTTTAGTGTAATGCCTATAGTGGATTACCTGATTAAGAAAGACCCTAGTTTATATCTGCAACAGTGTTCTCTGCTTATCATCCATCAGCATGTGGCTAAATTAGGTGCCTCTCAATTCAAGGACAAGGACTTTCCAAGGGAGAACGCAGGACTGGAGCACTCTGATCAATTTACAGCCTTTAATTTGCACAATTAAAATCTGTAAATTGCTCAGTGTGCTCCAGTCCTGCGTTCTCCCTCGGAAAGTCCTTAGTATTTTCTGTTTGTACGTGTTTGATGAAACCTAGGGTCTCATTTACATACATAACGTACACACAAAAAAAGGCCTGAAAGAGGCAAAAGTCGTAATCTATATAAACAGATTTGCTGGGAGAAACTTTGGCCCGTGCTTGCCAGCCTTTTGGAGACGGGAAATTGGTGAGGTGGAGGCCTGATTGTAGAAATTGTTGAATATTGTTTGGCACACTCCATTCTTGGCTTTTGCTGTACGTACATTTTCAGTAAAGATCCTGTATAGTATAGACGGCAACAAGCTAAGACTGTTATTACTCGTTTGAAGACATTGGAAATTTTTCATCAGCTCATTAAAGGACATTGGGACTTTACTATCGTCTCATATGAGGACATTGGGACTTTTAATATCCTTGACAGTGTTACGTTTTTTATACTTATCAAGTCCTACTAATCCCAAATAGAAACTGAAAGTGCATACGAAAGAAAAGTTTAGGTCTCAGGAGGATATTAGGTGAGAAAAATCATCTAGATTGGACCCATTGGCGGCTGGTTCTGGCCGTCATTATAAAGCTACCGTTACCGTTACACTTTCCTAAGAATGATCCCCCAAGTTAGCTTGTAACTCTTGAAATATAATGACAGTCAACACTTTATACAAAATGTATACGAAGGAGACAGATTCAGTTGTCAGTAATGCCTTTCAGACATTTTAATATACACTGCCCCACTTGAAGTGAGAACATTTGAGTTAAAGTGGAAGTCTAAATCTCTCATTTAAAGTGTCAATGATTCAATTACACCAATTGTTTTATTCTTTAATTTCTCAAAATATGTCCAAAGTCCAACATGGGCTTTATGGGTATGTAGTGGGTTTTCCAAATAAGCCCACTTCAAGATTTGTTGCTTAAATAAAAACATTTTACACACAAATTTAATAATACAAAGTCGTTCTGTTTAAATCTGTAATTTCTTAGTTTTCAATGGCTATTTTGACGCTAAATGGTGGCATTAATACGATTTTCTGACATCATTACATGCTTTTTTGAAACATTAATATCCCTTAAAAATGTAATTTTCTTCGAACACTTCTTATTATCTATTTTGTTTGGTTATTTTTCATTAAAGATACTAAACTGAGATGTGTTTTACAAAACTACAGAAGAATATTAAATGGCTTTAGATGGCACTTGTCTGACGTAGCCACGCCCCCCGAAACCATACGTCATGCGTACGTGCTGCTCAGGGCGTGTGCGTGAGGTGCAACTAGAGGACGAGCAACTCCGTCGGCTCCACTGTTGAGCATTCAGCTCCTACATCTGGCTGCAAGTCCTGAAGACAGGACGCAACAAGATTCAGTGATCGTACTCAGCTTAGCTATTTTTTATTCGACGAATTAGTAAACCGAAATATCAGCCATGAAGTTACTGTGGGCTGTCAGTGCCCTGCTGCTGAGCTGTTGGCGAGCTAATGCGTCCACAGGTAAGAATTTTGTGTCAGCCATGTTGGTTGAGAAGATGTAGACTTTGCCCTGACTACGAACATTAAAATGTCCATTCAGGTTCCTGTTTTGTGAACGTGACGACATGTGTGTTATTTGAGGTCGAATACTTTCTAACATGTACTTTTAATGCAAAACATGTGCGGCGTTAGTCGGAAACAGTCACACACAGCAATGCTAAGCGTGGTGTGAATGCTAGCGGCACATTTTGCTAATTTACAGTCGCAAAATCCACTCGGACGTTTAAGCTAACCGGCTGTTTCGTGACTGCGGTTCAACAGCGTTAACACAACGTTGAGTGTCTCTTTCCTTCGCCTGTGCCAGTTTTACACAAAGGGATTTAGATATTTTCGAAACGTTAGCTGATGTAATCGATCACATGAGCTGCGATGTTAATTTAAAACGTATGGTGCCTCGGAATGTTTGCTGTTGTGGTGTCCGCTCAGCTCGTTGTTATGTAACGTCAGTAAGGATTGAGATCCATTAGTAATTTATACAGACTGTTGTCTTCACTCTCACCCCAGATGGTTAAATGATCTTAGTCATTTGATAAGTCTCTTCCGCACAGCCTTTAAGGAACCACTGAGCATAGATGTTTGCTTGTTCTGATCAGACGCTCATCACTTATCTTTGATTCATTGACCCAGTAGGCCCAGTCCACGCGATGCTATCAGCTGTCACAATACAGTATTGTAAGTCGTCTTTTATTTTTTGTAACAGCGTGTTTGCTCTTAAAGGTTGGAGATCCTAGTCGTATTGATGGCCATTAAATGACCTGCCACTGGCCGTTCCTATCAACGGCTTCCTGTCACCCTGTGTCTTCATCGATTGACCACGCATGAAAAGCTAAAATGTATTCACACACAGATCTTTGCTTGGTTACAGTGATCCTTATCAATTATCTGTTGAATGTGTCAGATGTGATGTGTGTGTCAGCATTGCAATGACAGCTGTTAGAGAAAGAAGGAAGAAATTAATACCCCTAGGAATTCGGTGGCAGCGATATTACTTGCTTATTAAATGTCTGTCACCGATGCAAATCGCGGCAGTGTTTTAGTTTTATTATATAGCTACTGTTGTTGTCATAATTTCCTAAAAATGATCCCCCAAATTGGCCTGTGAGCCCTAAAATATCATGACAGTCAGCACTCAATGCAAAATGTATACAAAGGCGACAGATTCACTTGTCATTGCGTTGTTTAAATACACTGCCCCACTTGTAGTAAAAACATTTTAGTTAAAATTAAAGTCGTGTCTCTCATTTAAAGTGTCAATAATTCATTTATATCAATTTCTAATGTTGTTGTTGTTTAATATGTCCAAATATGCCGAAAGTGCAACATGGGCTTTATGGCTATGTTAACGTACCCTTAAAGCCCCTGGGTTTTCCAAATTAGTCCACTTCAAGATTTGTCGATAAATAAAAATATATTTTAAAAATTTACCAATACAAACTTGTTCTGTTCAAATCTGTAATTTTTATCTCTTAATAGCTGTTTTTTTTATTTTGTCACCCCGATTGAAAGTAAATAATGTTGAAATTTCCTTTGAGCTTTCTGTGTTATTGAGTTTTAACATTGAGTTACTCACAGGTCCATTTCAAAATATCCAGTTTGCGTCATGTTCCCCTCAGGTGTTTCGTCATCCCAAGGCAGTTAAGACAGACGGGCAAGCACATGCTCTGACCTAATATGTTGTTAAACCATGGGCTGTGAAAGTCAAATGCACCCGTTATTTGCCATGGTTTACTGAAGCATGGGTAACACCGGGCAACTTTTATTTTGCAGAGCGTTGGTACCAGCAACCAGGCTGTCTATGTGTGCATGTGCGTCAAACACAAGAAGCCCTCATACCGCTCTGTGTTTCCTGCTTTGGTCACGACAGCTCTGGAGTAGATCATGAGTAAAATTAGATTTCCCTAGAGGTTCAGCTTCTTCTCTAGCTTAATTTTGGCATGGAAAGTGGGTTATGAGGCAGGCAGGCAGGTAAGTAAGGCTGATGTGTGTGGAAAAAGGCACGAGAAGCCAGTCATTTCACACATTTTAAGTGCTGATGTTTAGTCACAGTAATTTGGTAAATGGTGGTGAACACAGACCCATTTTTGTTATTGACCACCATTTTGAGATCCCAGCTGCTAAACCTGCTCTCACTTAAATTACCCTTTTATGATAAAAGCCTGCAGTCTAGCCAGCAGCACCGACAGGCAGGCTGTTCTTCAGGGTGTGGGAGTTGACATTCTTCTTATAGTAGTGACACATCTCAGGTCCCACCACAGCTGAATGATCAGACTGAGTGGGCTACCTGAATAGTGCACTGCTCACAGACAGACAGACAGACAGACCTGAAAAATCAGGTCACATCCAGTGAATGTCGGTGGGCTGAGGGTGACAAATATTTGCGTCCAGCTCTTGAGTTTTTTTAAATTTCCAAACCGTGACCTTCACCAAATAATACAAGGTCGAAATGAAAGCTTGAAATGACCTCTTTAAACAGTGCGCCTGCTTCCATGTGTGTTACTGCTTTCTTCATGTTGGAAGCATTAGCATCCATCTTCTGTTGGAAAGGATGTTACATTGTGCTAGCTTTTCCTGTTCAGCGTGGAAAATATACTTTGTTACTCGAGGGTTGGAAATGGCCTGAGGATTACATATTTAAGGCTTTGTGTGTATACCCTTTTGTATTTTCAGCCGGCTCAGTAAATTCCTACAGGAGATGTTAATTTTCAACCAGCTGCTTGAATATAAAACAAACTGTGGAGATAAAGCATGTATCCCCATAGCCTGTGTTTATTGGCTCCTCGCTACTTCATTGTGCTTACCAAAGGGCATGCTATCTCTGTATCACAGTAAATATTTAATCTTTTATTCCTCTGTATGGTAAAATGAGATTCCCAAGGGTTTTTTTTGCACATTGTTCTGGTCATGTAGCGTGTTGTGGAGCATATGGAAATATCAGCTATGGAATTTGTTCTTTGAAAGGGCTTTAAACACATGGAGCTGGTTCTCATATTAAAGAGCAGAGGGCTAAAGGCACTAAATTACATTGTCAGGGTTCATGTGGTGTACATCTATTGGCAGCTAAGTTTAGGGCGTAGACTATATTTAATTTTGAACTTTCATTCAGCATGTGGTATGTAGGTGGCCTTTGGTTGTGCTGGTGAAAGGTACTTAGCTTGAAAGGGTACGTGATGTACATGTTGAGCTTGAAGTTCTTGTTGACAAATTCACAGGTCTGCCTCTTGTGTTTTGTCTTTAATTAATATCTGCTGACAGTTTCAATTGGAATTGCTCTGAAAGTTGATTATCCAACACAAAATAGAAGTCAGTCTAAAGTAAAAATAAATATGTGTTTGTCACACCACAGAAAATGTGTTATTAACCACCCAGCCAAATATGAATAATTAGAAGATAGAAAATTAAGGTTCAAATTCCTGGAAAAATATGAGCAGTATTCTCTGCTCTGAAACTCCTAACTCCCGTTAGGAGCTCACCCAGTAGCACACGATGTCACATACAACAGAGTTGTTCATTCCTGTATTTATCAGACAGAAAAGGCAGTGAGAACTTGTTGAACAGAGCAAACTTGCTGCACACACTCACGCACACACAGTAGATAAACAAAGCAACACTGATGCCATCTGGTCTAATATTAGATACTATATAGCGGGAAGTTATGTTAAGGATACCCTCAGTCAGTTCGTTTACATGCAGCTTGAGAAAATCAAATTATTGGCTTAGTCTGACTGAAATTGGACTATCTGTAGCTCGACTTGTCTTGGATTCGGATGCGGCATTCTGCACATGCACCACTTTTTCTTTTGCATGCTTTCACCCGTAAGAAGGAGATGATGTAGTAGCAGTTAAGTATGTAGCAGTGCAGCAACTCCCAGAAAAACAAACACACACCGTGGCAACTGAGAAGCAGAAGACGCACTTCTGGACGGACAAGGAAACTACATTTATGCTCCGCCATCTTCGTTCGTTGTTAGCTTCTTCTTCGGGTCAACTGGTACTACGTCAATACGCGCTATATTAAAAGGATACAGAGTCATCTATTGAGGCGGAGTCAGATGTACTTGGTCAGAAATTTGATTTTCTCTTCTGCATGTATACTCAGACAAGACAAGATGTCCGACTCGACTCATTTTTTAACATGTATAATGTGTTAAAAGAGGAATCACTGATTTAGCTTTACCTGTACTTGACTATATTTTCATCAAAGGAATCTAGAAAAAGGGTCTGCATGTAAAACAACAACAACAAAAAACAGATATGTAAGTTTAAGATAAGCTCAATTTTCCTTTGTGCCGTTAACCTGTGCCCTGCTGTTAGTCTTGGATTGAAAAGCTGGCCGTGTCTTGGCCTGTAGCGTGAGAATGTTATTCCTCACTGGACCCAGCTAAGTGTATAATCCTGCTGACCACCACTGAGTGCCCAAACAAGTCCACCCAGCCCACTGTGACTGTGGAGAGCTGCAGTACTTGAAAGCAAACAAATATCTGGAAGCAAATGCATTGCATGCATGCAACAGACAGTCGGGGGTTTGTACGCTTTAAAGTGTAGCCACAAAATAAGTTTCCTGATACACACCCAAGCAGGATTTGACACCCTAATCAAGCTGACCAGCACATTTCACTCAAACAATGCATGCATTCCTTTGTTAATCTGTTCGGTACAGTTCATTGCGCAACAGCTACAAACAAGTGTTTTTAATGTTCCTCCCATGTGAATGTGTCACAGGCAAATGCCGTATGTTCCCATTTGCCACTGAGTGAGGACTGACTGTGCTGACTTTCACAAACATTGATGTCATGTGTACAGCCTGCATGAAGCCATTTGCAGAATGCTGTGAAAAATAGGCGATGTGTAATTCAACACCCTAACCACCGTTAGGGTGTCACCGGGTGACACAAGGCACAGCAGAGAAATGGCACCGGCTCAAAATGCTTGCATGTCCCAAGGCTTTCATGGATTTATTTTTTTATTATTATTTTTATTATGTGAAATGTTTTTCATTTCAACCTCATCTGCTTTTCTCTTCATGTTCTGTTTCATTCATTTGTATTGATTTCATAGGAATGCTGTTGGATGCTTTTAATGTTCTGTTGTTGTCTTTTTGCTTTGTGTATTTCTTTTTTGCTTTAACTGCCTTTAGGGATGTCTTGATCAAACTTTTTTGGCTCACAGGCCCAACATGAATTATTGAGTAATTTCTGTAAGGCCTTAAAGGCACCAAATTTGGTATGTTGAAAAAAATCCACTGATAATGAATTCATTGTGTCACAGAGATGATTACCCAATGTGTGCAATGCTGCACAGTTCAACTGCAACACAAATTACAGCCTCTGAAATGATTATAGCCTTGAATGACTACCTTTCTAAAACAGTATAAACAGAAACATTATGGCCTTCCTGATGCATGATGTACATAATAAATTGGAAACTGGGTATAGGCCTGTCATGACAATTATGTTTTCAATTTATCTTGTGATATAAGGACATAACCTCAATCATTTTGCTGGCCTTGATGTTGCCTGTTGTGTTTACATGCATGTTTAGTGACATAAGAATGTCACCAACATTTTAGCCAACAGCAGGGTTTTCCACACCATTTTAAGATTTCTCTTTCTCTCTACTCTCGTCTTTTTGTATAAGTCCGAAGAAAAACTAAACAGCATTTCAAAGATGATACAACACAGCTCACCGTTAGCCTGCAGCTGCATTTTTGAAAAGGAAGACACAGTCCTGATGGCGGTTAGCTTGCCAACCCCAGGCAATGAGCCAAAAAGTCTGTCATTTGTAGTTTTATCCTCGAACAACTTCATCCTCCACTCTATAAATCCTCCAGCAAACCACCTGCCTCCCAGCACGTCGCCCTGATGGCACACTAGCCAGGTTACGGAGGTACCTGCTGTGTTCTGGGATCTTCACTGAGCTTGTTCATTAGCCCCAAGAGGCCTAAATTGGTTTTACTTTTGTTGGCCAGATTTTGTACTCAGTCTCAAACTGAGTATTTTGGGGCTACTCTTACGAAGATACTAAAATAAGATATACTTTATATATACTTTCTTCTATGTATTACCGGATTTTAATTACTTTTTAAAAAGATAGGTTTAGTATTTTTTTTTCCCCATACACTCAATTCCAACAGTTGAATATTTTTAAGAATTACAATAGCATTGCTCTTCGAATGGGTGTACTAGCAATATTATGCTATTATATCGTCAACAAGTCAGCAACATGAAATGGTCTCAAAATGATTGATTTCTGGAATAATGTATCGTCCAATAAAAGTAGTTATTGTGACAGGCCTAACTGAGTGTGCCGCTTTATGCTGTGCTCTCAGATCAGCTCAGGTCATCCCTAATTGCATTTCTTTTTTTGTCTTGATGGGTCAGAGTACCAGGAATGATCAAAATAACTGGGGGGAAATGCTGCTCTGATCTATGCTTTTTCTATGTGCGTACTTTCATATTTTCATTTCATTTGTGTTTAATTAACTTTGTTTCTTTTTCTTTCTTTTTCCTATTTGCTTGTCTTTCTTCCATCATGGCCTTTTATCACCAATCCATGAATTCACCTGGCTTGCTTTAAACCCACCACATTCAAAAACTTACTGAAATCTCTTGTCGCTGGGCTGACTGTAAACTGTGCTCAGCGGGCTTTATCAAGTCTCCCCTGTCTCAGATGAAGCTGGTCGATGACAGCGCAGAGCTGCACTGTGAGGTGATAGGGAACCCCATCCCTGAGGTGCAGTGGTGGTTTGTAGAGGGTGAAGAGCCCAACGAGACCTTCACCCAGCTCTTTGACGGGGCACGGTATGACCGTGTGCAAATAAATGCCACATATATAGCACATGCCACTAGCACCATTCACCTCACTAGCCTCACCCTCAACGACTCAGGCACATACGAGTGCCGCGCTTCCAACGACCCTGACCGAAATGATCTGAGGAAGACGCCAAAAATCAAGTGGATCCGCTCGCAGGCAAACATTATTGTGATCGAAAGTGAGTGGCAGAGGAAGCATGAGGAGACTCCGGTCAAAGTAGCTTGGCTGTTATCTCCTCATTAGTGAAGTCCTGGACATTCAGCTCCTGTTACACTCAACTCCCATGTTTCCCGGTCCAGTACCCTCCATCCTGCTTCACCCAGTCCACACTCCCCCTCCTCTCCTCAAAAGCTCCACGGTTATCCTGTAGTAGAAACTGAACCTGGTCATAAAGCATGGCTGGGCCGCTCCCTAATCCCGTGTTACTTGATACATAATGTCTTCAATCTGATGCCTTTTTTTACCCTGTTTCAAGGCTTAGGTAGCGTTATGATAGGCTGTCATTCATATAATACTGGTCATAAGGTTGGAAATTTGCAGATGGCTCCTGCAGGAAAATTATTGCATGTAAACAGTACGTAATTGAAGAAAAACAAAAAAAGGGGTGTCAGATTTCTTGATTACTATCGCTTCTTGCTAGATATTTATTTTGCTAGTGTTTTCCTTAATTGATACTAACATTGGCAATGCCCCTTTTGTTTAATGCTTGTAGACCATTCCTGTGGCCCATAACCGACTGAACTGAAGGCACAGAAGATGGCAACTACTTATGAAAAGTAGACTCAGCCATGGGGTATCTTTCTGCCTTGTGGTCCAGTATTATTGTTTTGAAGAATTGGTCAGTTTCTTCACCCAGTTGAAGCAAAAATCCTTAATTATAAAATTTTACCATGTGATTGGCAGCGATAACTGCCAACAGTTTTTCATCCCCTTCCTGTTGCTTCTTCTGCATGTATTTAAAGATCTTTTCCCTGTGGCCTTGTTGTAGACTACTGTATCTTTTAGATTTCCAGTACAACTCCTGTTTTCCCCTCCATTCTAGTGTCGGTGGGACAGATCTCCCCGTATTGGGGAGCTCTTTCCACCTTTATTGTAAAGTTCTGCACATTTGTTCAGAACTTGTTCTTGTGTCACACTGTTTTCTTGTTCTGTTTTGTGAGAACGGATTTCCACCTCAAACTCGGTAAGCTGAAGGATAATGCCGATAACATAGTTGGTGATACTTCGATATCCTCTTGACACCCAACAGTTGTTGTCTTAACAAAATCCCAATCTATATTTGCACCCTGGCAAGAGTAATAAGAATAACTGAAACAATCAAGTGCTGTGATCTCATAGTTGACCTCTTCTACCTTTTTATTTCCTCGCTTGAGTACGATAATAGGGCTGTCACATACATGGTATGCCCAATGACATTTAGTTCCATTAATCATTTATTTTTGTAAAGACAACTGTTGAGTGTTGAGAGCCAAAATGTAAATTAAACATGCCTTCAAAAATAATGCACCCAGTGATAATGATACATTCCAAGGCAATACCTTCAGGTCAGTAATGAAGCGTAAAGGTATTAAGACCTACAAAGGCAGAGTTCAGTAACTACACACCAAAGTGCAGGTACTCTGTTTTCTTGTTACTGCAAATGTAAAAAGCTTTCACAGAAATTACACATTTCTCTGGCATAATATCTTTATATTGTAAAACAGAAAACCAGATACAAGTTAAAACTAACTTGGCCAAATATGTAGTTACTGGGTTTTGCCTTTGTAGGGCAGCATTGGTGTCTAAACCTGCAAAAATGCTGTTTAATGCCAGTTAGCTGAAATTTTACATTTTAGAAAAGGATGGCAAATGATTAATTTTTTCGTCTCTGTTTATCTGAAGACCCAAACATCATCACCGACCCTCCTGAGGTCACCAACCAGACCTCCGCGGTCCTCAGCTGCAACTTGACAGAGACCAGCCTTCCCAGCAAGGGCTCCCACTGGGTGCACAATGGCAAACTCCTGGAAGAATCTCAGTCCAATGAAGCCCGTTCATACACAGTCCTCCGGTAAGTAGCTACATCAACCCAAGTGTGCCATATGGGCAGATCTGCCCCGCAGTTATTATGGCACTGTAAATATGCTCATCCTATGATCATTTACTCAGCGGTACTGAGTGAATTAACCATACTAGAAAATGGAAAGCTGAGCTGGCTTTGATACTTAAGAGTGTCATTGGTTTAGAAAGCCATTTTGTAGCCTGAAAAGTGTCTTGCTCTTGTCCTTTTACTCTGATGGTTATGCTGTCCCTTTCTGGCTTTGATACTACAGTCACTGTCCATCTTTATTCTCTAATGTTCTCTCCATCGCACTCTGCCTTTTGCTTGTCTGTCGTGACGTCCCTCCCCCTCTCACGACTCTCCCTTTCTCCCTGGCTGCCTCCATTAGCAGCAAAGCTAGGGGCGCCATTCAGGCATTCACTGCTCTTGATTAGCAGAGAGATGGACCGTGCAGTCGTGCAGCTTTGCCGGTAGTCTTGGCAGCAGGGATAAGCGCCCCTAGCAGTGTGCTCGCTTGCCCTGACCTTAATTCCCCATTAGAGAGAGCAGGCAGAACTGTACGGGACAGCAGCACCAAACAAAAGTGGGATTGTGATTACCAGGGGAAATTTGAAATATTTGTTGCATGGACAAGCAGCTTTATTTTTTACCTCCGGCTCTTGAGCATACACAGGGTTCTGTTGTGAATTTTCTACTAAGCTAAGTGGAAAACTAATCACTGTCATCGAAGTGGCATCAGCAGACTTGGTCCACCTGCTCTAGGCTATATCTACAGAGAAATATTTACCTGTGGTCTGTTAATTAGGAGTGACACCCAGAGTTTTATTTGTTCTCTTCCCATAGTTTGGACAAGATCACCCACAGCTCTGGTGGAAAGTATGAATGTGTGTTTCTGACTGATCCAGAGGTGAAGCAGACAATTGAAGTCAAAAGTAAGTTGATTCATAAATATCACAGATCAGAGTTGTGTTCGTTGGTTATTTCATGTCAAGTTTATGTCCATGTTTACATTGGGGTTTTAACATGGTTGTAAATGTTTTTATAGATGTTTTACATACAGTTTATCCTTAAGTGGCAGCAATTTTCCAGGAAATGTAATTTGATGTTTGTTTTTATTAACAGTAAGTACTGCTAATGTTTAAGGCCAGGCTTGGGCTATATGGATGCGGAAGTCTTCATTTACCTTCACTTTACACAAATGAAGCCAAAATATCCTGGATACGGGCGCTGCCATCTGGCGCTAGTGATTTTTTTTTGGAGCCATAGTCTGCGCAATAGCTTCCTCTGCAGTACTGAGTTCCCGTCATCCGACCAGTTGCAGGCAGTGCTATAGATGGCGAGCACTTGATTGGCACACACAATCAATCATGCAAATCCCCCATTTTATGAAATTAAATAATGAGAATGAATATCTAAAATGACAGAAACCACGTTTGGGGAAAATTCATTTGACATGATTTTTGATTTGCCGTGGCTTTCTAACCTATACTGCAGCCGGCCACCAGGGGACGATTGAGATGTTTTGGCTTCACTTTGGGGAGCTGTAATGTCCCCGTCTTAACTGTACAATCTAAAGGCTTATTTTTTTTAATGTTTTAAACGTCACTGCCCTCATACTTCCATGCATCTTTTATGTTGACATAAAGACAGCCAGTAGATGTTACTAGAGGACAGAGTCAAAAGTTACATACAACTAACAAAGAGACAGTGAGGAGGTCAAAATAACGTACCTTTTAAACAAAGCCAGCGTTGTAGATGGTTGAATTAAGCTGCACTGGCACTATGATCTCCAGTGGTACTGCTCCGTTTCGTCCGTATTTGCAAGCTTTCAGGAAGCCCACACAAAAACATACAAATTGAATGCAGATCATGGACAGAAGGCTCCGTCCTTTTCCATCTCTGTATCAAACATTGAGCATAAATGAGCCCTTATGTGTGGCCATTTGTTCACAACATAAAGTATAGACAGTGCCCTAGGGATTTACCAGGAATACATCCCATTTATTGTATGCTTGAAGCTATTTAAAATTGTGGTTGGTGTAGAGACATAAGTCACTGAACATCTGCAACACTGGAGCTTTATTGTGAGATACTTACCGGACATAAGCCCTGATTTCATCTGATGTTTTTTTCTCTTTGTGCAAATCACCATTTAAGAAAATTAATCTGCATCAAACACAGCTGAAAACTGGGTGTCATCTGCACATACACAGGGGAGACTGTTTGATAATTGAGTTGAACTGAAGTTCAGCAAACTGGCGATTAAATGGGAATTAATCAAACAATGCGGGTAGCTCCTTCAAACTCTTGTGTGAAGGTGCCTCCTGCTTCAGGGTAAACGATGAAGGCAGTTTATTTATTTAATATGCAAACCTTCATATTCTAATCTGAATATGTGCTCTTCTGTTCCTGCTGTAGCACTTCCCCACGTTGCTGCCTACAAGCACTCTGAACACGGCAATGAGAAAGACAAAGGTGTGATGGTCTGTGTGAGCCATGGCTATCCACTGCCCACTAACTGGGCCTGGCACAAAGAGGACGATGGTGTCCCAATAGTATGTGTTAAAATTATTTATGATGTTTTTCATCTAGATTTCTAAACTGGTGGACCTAAAACTAAACATTTTAGTCAGCTTAAATATTGTGATGGTTCATAAGTTGTAAATGATGTATGTCCAGTAATTCAGTTATAGAACATTGAATAATAATGAATGGTCACACCTGTCTTGCTATTTGCATGACTAACTTGTTGCTTAAACACAACCCTCAGCCTATCTTCAACGGCACCAGTGACAAATATGAGATCAAGAGCACCCCTAACAAGACCACTCTGACCATTAATGACCTGAGCATGGAAAACGACATTGGAGACTACGTCTGTGCTGGAACCAATGAACTTGGCACAACTACGGACAAGATCCACCTGCGTGTCCGCAGTCGCTTGGCCGCTCTCTGGCCCTTCCTTGGCATTGTGGCCGAGGTCATCATCCTGGTGACCATCATCTTCATCTATGAGAAGAGGAGAAAGCCTGATGAGATCAACGACGGTACGTACACCATGTTACCTCCACCACTACAACTCTTAGGTTGTATTCAGACTGACATAAGCACTGTGTGAAAAACAATGCCTCAAAAACAAAAAGGGGCAGGCAAATAAGTTAAACATCACTTGGTCTGACGCTGAATTTCCCAGTCAAATACATGCAAGGTGACATTATTTTGTTATGTGAATAGGCTCATTCTGCTGCTTAACCTTGCAAACGTTAAAATACAAAGGCTCAAACACACCAAACCGACATCAAGCTAGTGTTGTTAAAGGCTGACTGTTGCATCCCTTCATGTCATCTGTATCTCAGCTAAAAAGTTGCACTTGAACACACCTCAAAATATACAGCTAGCAGCCAGCTAGCATGTACATTCTGCACATGTGAGAGGAAATAACTCTCCATGCCAGCAGGTGGCGGTAGTCTGTATTAGGGATTAGACAGATTAAAGATGCTAGTTGGCCCGTTAGCACATTGACAACACAACCTGATGTGAAAAGAACAAAAGATATTTACTGTGTGCTAGCGAATAAAACATAAACAAAAAGCTAAAAACATAACCTTACCTCATTTAACAAATTTGTTTTGCTCTTGTACACTCTTGACTTAAGCCATTTGTTAATTTCTTAACTTCTGTTTTCTCTTTACGTGCTCTGAGCAGAACTGCCAGTCAGAAAGATTTCATTAATTGACGGGCTCTGCTGTCTTCGATGCCGATTCAACATGCTAAATTATCCACACACAAAAAAAAACAGTTAGTGCCAACAGTGTAGGACACACTGCCAAAACTTGGGCGACAGACGTTCACCGAAGGCCCAACATTATTTTGTGCCCATGGTTTATCACTACTGTGATAACTTACTACAGTTGTCTCATCGTAAAGCACTCAAAGTGCTACTGATACAATTACTAGGCCTCCTTGGTGGTATTTTTCACCTGTATTTGGAGCAATACGTCGTCAGCAGTGTTGTCCTACTATGTCCTAACACAGTGCTGTTTTTGGTGTGAACAGCTACTCAGAGTTGAGAATTTTACTTGCCAGTTCGCCACAATCATTAATGAGTTCTAAAACTTGCCGGCCATTTTCTGATTTTACAGGAATTAAAATTACACAGGTTTTGGTAGAGGAAAAATACCCTAATATCATGAATAGTTTGCTACTACAGTGACCAAATATCCAGGAAGTAAATGTACATTTTGAGGGCAGATATGGACATTTTCCAGCCTGCATCCTCTGTCCTTTGTTGTAATGTGTGACTAAAAGAACATAAATAAGCCCCTTTGAAATCATTCAACTTCCAACAGGACAAGAATGTGTCAAACTATAGGCCTTGTTTAAGAAGATTTATATCTCTCAGTGGCATGTTGAAGACTATTAAGACATTTAAAATGGGGATGTATGGACTGTAGTTGCATGCTTTCAATATGAATCCTTATTGTCTTTGATTTTGCTATAATTTACATTTTAAACTGAGGATCAGGAGTTAGCTTCCGTTTTTGTATAAACGATCTGTGATAGCAACTATTATTTTTATTATTTACATTTTTACTTCTCTGTTCGCTGCTGATTTTGCATTTTGGTAAGTGGACAAAACTGCATGTCAGACTGAAGTGGTTGAGCTGAGATGACCGCGTGGAAAAAGCTATGGGAGTCTGAATGAACTGCTTTCATAGTCACCACTTCTAAGAGGAATGCGCTCAAAGATTTGGTCACTCTTTCACTGGCCCTGCATTCAGAGCAAGCTTAAAGTATTTTCTCTCCACTCTCTATTGGTCCCCCCTTTAAAACATGCGTCTGAGCCAATGAAAGAGTCAAATGAGACACGTAAGCTAGTGTAATGGTTTGACATGAACTTGAACAGGTTGACAAGTGAGAGGTTTCAGCATTCTGTCTGCATGTCTCCTGCATCTTGTACTTTATGCATGATAAATGATAGGCAACCCTCTTCTCCAGGTCAGTACGTCATTTACATCTGTCTCATTCACCATTTGGCCACAGAGATAGCCTTAAGTTGTGACTACGTGCTCTTGCTCTGGTGTGATACTGCCACTGTACATGCCAGGTTGTGTGTTAGCTCTGCCAGTTCAAAGGTGTTTACTGTTTCTTTATCTTATTACAGCCACTGCAGTGTTCATTTGGTGTTCTTTGCTTGTATTGCATGAGCCTCTGTGATGCTAAGGGGTGACTCTAGACAGTGTACAAAAGTGTTCATGAATAGAAATGTTCAAATCTTCTCACAGATTTGCTAAAAAGACACAGCAGTCTGTAAAGTGACATCTTTTTTGTAGACCATAAATGATTGTGTGTAGATTTGCTGCGTAAAAGGATTTTGTTACATCATTCATCGTCAGAAATGCAGCAGGTTGGCATGCTTCAGTTCATGTTTAGTTGGAGTTGAACATAACCTCATTGGATCATGTTGCAGAGGATGTCATGTTCTAACGTTTGCTACCATCATCTGTGGGGGAGGGGGGCAGGCATGTGTTGCTCACACCAGTAACAGACATGTAACCTGCTATCAACTGACTCTTGTTTTTGTTTGCTCTCCTTCATTGATCATTCACAGATGACGACTCAGGCTCTGCTCCTCTGTAAGTAAACTCAGCGGCCCATATATTGTTTGTCTCTGCAGATTATATATTTTTACAGAACCCATGTTTGCTCTATAACATGTTTTTCAGGAAGAGCAATTCTACTGCAAACCACAAAGACAAGAATGTGAGGCAAAGGAATTCTAATTAGAAGCTGAACGAGGTGCGTCAGAATATGAAGTTCTCCCTGAAATATAAATTCTGTGGGCTACCGCTCTACTCAAACCCAATTAAGAGGCTGAATATGAGACAAAAGTTTTTAAACCACTTTCATTCTTCACTCATGCAACTTTCCTTCTATCCTAGATGGACATCCAGATGGCAGTCCAGGACTCAGCTGTTGTGTGGCACATCATACTGTGCACCCTGCAATTTTCAGTACCTTTTTTGTGCTTGGGTGTTAATGTTCTAAGAAACTGACTGATTTCCTCTTGTTTTATTTTTTTCTTCTATATTCTTCTCCACATTGTGCAGCCACAGAACATAGTGTGAAGTAATTTCTGCTTGAGGCCGCGGGGCAAATATTGCATGAGTTAAAATGCCGTTTTAGCAAAGTGTGTGTGTTCGTTGTAAAATCATTAGACCGTTCATGTGAGGAATGCCTCGTTTGTGGTTATTTTTCTGTTGATGCTGATTCTGCACTGACCTCACAGCTGTCGGTTTTTGCTTTTACACAGGGTTCCCATAATCATGAAGCTACTTGAAAAAGTTTTGGAATTGGAAAAAACTGATAACCAGGTTTGGAGGTGGCTTGGAATTAACAGAGTTTTGGATATGCATCGTTTTGGCTGTAGTTTTAATACATTACTAAAAATCTCAGAGCATGTCTTGGGTTAAACAAAATACATTCCTTGAAGCTTTTGCTGCGCTGCATGACTGTTGAAATGTCACTAGTATCACAGACCAGATGTGCATGGCGTCATTGCCAAGGCCACAGAGAAATAAGCCATGACATCAGGAGAGAAACAGAAGCTTATGTGTAGCTGGTTAACTGCAGCTTGCAAAGTACCTGTATGTGCCAGTCTGGTCTGTTAGCATATGCATCTAGTTGGTGGCAGGAATGTCTAACAAGTGAGTAAAGTTATCAAACGCCAGGAGCTTGCTTATGCGCACATGCCTTAAGTATGTGTCACATAATGATTGCTGTATAGGCTTACCTGTTTAAACAACTGGGGTAGAATATTATGGAAAAGTCACAGGAAAAGTTTTGAAACTTCATCAGTAGAAATGTGTGGGAACCCTGTTTTATATTCTATCTGGAATGGTTCCTTGCAAAACAGCACAAGTTCAGTTGAGAGGATTTGAAACATTTTAGATCCTAATTGATCACTGCCATTCTTATAGCAACCACTGGAGTGCGTTTGAATTCATGTTTGACCTGTCCCTACTCCACCACACACCTCCTTTAGCAGAGTTTTATACTTTGCCTTAACAAGCACCATTTTCTCTTTTGTGTGTAAATGTGATACTTAAAATTAAATGCTGAAATAATTGATGAAGGTTTGGTTGCCATAAGAAATTACAGTTCTTTTAGTAGGAAAGCATTTGTCCTTTAAATCCAGCTTTTATTTCCTTTTCCTATTAACATATTTTAAATCGAAGTTTTAGTCACTGATGTTTTTGTTGCCGATGTCACATCCAGAGTAAAAATATATTAAGGACCAAGTGCAAGTAACATCCGTTGCTTCTGTCGAACGCAACTTGAATACTACACACTAAAGTTTATATTTAGTACCGGAGATTATCGTTTCAGATGTTTTTCTTTCTCACTCGATGTGATCTGAGATAGAAAACATCCTGTGTGCGATTGTTGGGCCGTCGTCTCTGTTCCCTCCACTGTGTAGATGATTCAGAAGCCATATGTTCCATTTAACCTGAGTAGTGTTGTGATTGGATGTTACCATTTCAGAGTTACACAAATTAAGAAGACCTAGTCAGAGTTGTGTAAAGTGTTGTACCTTCCGAATACCTGGAACAACCATCTGTTGTACAACTTGCACACACTGAATAAAGGTATTTGATTTTACGTGTTTTGTTTACTTGCTCAACCTTAAACTCAAAGTGTGACTTGAATAGCGAGTCAGGAAGCACCGTATACGAGGAGGCCAACAATAGCTGCACTGATCATAATCGCCGTTTGTTTGTTCGATTCACCATCTTGCAAACTTACATACAATGTGATCACAAGAAAAAAAAAAGTCTAAAAATGAATGAATGGAGTCTTTCTCAACTCATACCTTTTTGAAATGCTTAAACATGTGGATTAAACCTTATTGAAAGCTTTACTTTTGAGAATCCAAGAACTCCACTGCAACTTTGCACATCTGAGCAGTTGTAGACATACCAAAAAACCATGCTCCATGTATTTGTGATACCTCTGGGCTGGCAGGGCCACTAGGGGCACTATAACCTTGCGTCTGTCTCATTCTCATGGATGCAATATCTCAAGAATGCCTTAAAGTAAAGGAATATCCTCAAATTTGGCACAGACTTTCCCTTGGACTCAATGAACTGATCAGAATTTGTGATCAAAGGCCACTATGACCTTGCATCTGCCCTACTCTCATGGGCGTGATCTCTCAAGAACGCCTTGAAAGAATATCCTCAAAATTCGGCACAAACGTTCCCTTGGACTCGATGATGAACTGATTAGATTTTGGTGATCGAAGGTCACTGTGACTTTGCTTCTGTCTCATTGTTGTGAACGCAATCTCTCAAGAAGGCCCTCAGGGAATCTCCTCAAATTTTGCACAAACATCCACTTGAATGCAACGATGAGCTGGTAAGAATTTGGTGATCAGAAGGCAAGGTCACTGTGAACTCACAAAACATGTTTCTGGCCACAACTCAAGAATTCATCCACTAATTATGACAAAAACTCAGAATTGTCAAACAGAAAAAGATAAGGAAGTGATGACATTTTTATAGCAAAAAGGTCAAAGGTCAGCATCACTGTAACACCATAATGTTCCTCAAAAACACTTCTCTTAACTCAGGAAGAGACTTGAGACACTAAGCTTGAGTTTACACCTTGACACTGGTCATTGTGGTGACGTCCTCTGCTGGCAGGTTGAAGATGTGTGTGTGAAGCATCCACGTTTTAGAATATGCATCATCTAATGTAAACTGTGACTGGTTTACAGAGACCTACAACTGCAAGGCGGTAATTTTAAATCAAATCAAGTTTATTTATATAGCACATTTAAAAACAATCGCAGTTGACCACAGTACTGTACAAAATAAAAGAATGACACAAATATATAGAGATATATTATACAAACAAATATAAAAACAGAATAACACCAGTAAGAACAATTATATAGGTAAAATGATGAAAATACTAAAATATTAAAACCACTACAAACAACCAAAGGCCACTGAAAACATGTATGTTTTAATATTTGTCTTAAAAGTGTCAGTGAAGGGGGAGCATTTGTTTGAGACTGGAAGGCTATTCCAGAGCTTTGGAGCAGCTACGGCAAAGGCGAGATCTCCCTTACCCACCAGCTTCCATAGTGGGACAGTTAAAAGACATTGTGCACAGGATCTAAGAGATCGGAGTTTGAGTCGGGCAGAGAGGTTCAGCAATGTAGGGGCTTGAAAATAAATGAAAACCTTAAAATCAATCCTCCTTTTTGACAGCAGCAACAGTTTTAGTTAGACATGGTTTGATGTAACAAACACGATGCAACATAGCAGAGTCCATCTGAAATTCATAGTAAAGTACAGATGTCTTTAATCTTTATACAGTGGTTCACAAGGGTTGCACTGCGCCTTAAAAACTGTCCTTTGTTGGTCTTTTTCTCTGGTGTGGTAGTCGAGGAAAAACTATAGTGCAGCAAGGGAGGACTTGCACACAGAGAACAGAAGAGATAGGTGATGTGTATATTGCAAAGGCAGCAATCTGTGTCCAACACAAAGGCAAGTTTTGATTTGATTTATTTATTTCAAACATTTAGATAATAATAATAAAATATATTGGGGAAAAAAAACTACAAAACAGACAAATGAGAAATCATAAACAGCCTTACAATGAGAAATATAAATTCAAGTTTCATGTCCAAAAGAGTAGGAAGAAGCAACATGCTTGTCTAGACAAGCATGAACACCGTAAGGACAAAACACCCAGGCATAAGCAGAGTAATGTAGTGTATACATTGGGGAAACAAAACGACCACTCCACAAGAGCATGGCACAGCACAGGAGAGCCAGCTCCTCAGGTCAAGACTCGCCTGTCCGTTTACATCTAAGAAGAAGGGACACTCCTTTGAGGACAGCAATGTTCGCATCTCGGCCAGATAATAAAGATGCCTTGAAAGCGGCGTGAAAGAAGCCACCTACGTCAAACTAGAGTGACCTACAACACCACCTAAGCATCACCCACCTAAACTGCAGTCTTGGGATCCCTCCCCAGACGACTTCACACCCAGTCATACCTGGTCCCATCTGACCCTAACGACACACATGATGGCCAGGTGGGTCAGCGTCTCACATGTGACCTTAACCACTCCTGAAGAAGCTTCTTGGATGAGAGGCGAAACGTCTTCAAGAAACGCAAGCAAGTCCAGTTGCCTACGATATAGCACTTATGTCTCACTAACACCTCTTAGCCTTCACAAGTGCATCACTATTAGTTGGCAATCTCCTCCAGGGAGCCTGATTGGGACCTTTAGAGGGTCGGTTCTGCCTCCTGAACTCTGTGTTTGATACCCCTGGTCTAACGGGTGCTCAGGAAACTTGAGTACAATGCGTGTATATGTCCACAAGGTGGAGCCATTTAACCAAGAATAGGGGGCCGCTAACCATATTGGCAGACTGTCAACCTAAAGCAACAGGCAGACGCTGTTGAAACAGTCTCTCAGTGAAGAAAGACAAGATCAAGTGTTAGAATCACTGTGGATCACCTGATCATGACAGAGTGGGTTATCTGCGTATAGTGTATATCAGATCAGCTGTGGATGACAAAGAGAAGTTGGTTGTTTCTTGTGACCTTCATCTGTCACCTTTGTCCTGCTGTTCCCATCAGGGGATTTTATTTGTGTTTCATAATAAATTCGATGTGATTATTTATTAGCAAAATAGAGTTTTTTCTGTTATTGCTTTCATAGTATCTTCAATATAATCTACCTGTAGTAGTTACAGCCCAAAGGTAATGCTGTCATCTCTCTCTTACACACACACATGCACACACACGACAACAGCAGCCAGGTTGCAGCCATAGCAACGCCACCTGTGCGCTGTTATCCTAAAGTGGTGGAGTGGAAAGCAGGAGGGCTGTTGCTGCTTTGAACTCCTCACTCCTTCCCCCGCCGCCGCCCAGTGTCGCCAGGTTCAAGGTACGGGGAGCATCCCTCTTGTCTTTGTTCTGCCCGTGATGGACGTCGAGGCGGAGGACGGCGAGGAGGAGCCCAAATTCCAGCAGCCTCGACCACCTCAAGTCCCCAGCTCGGCCGGACGCGAGGACCATGCGAGCAGCGGAGGAACCAAGATGAAGAAATTGACGGCGGGAGGCGGGGCCGCGTCCATTGCGCGCAAAAACTCCAACAACAATGAGCTGTGGCTCCTGCGAGACGAGGAGGACTCCGCACCTGTCAGTGCCAGTGGCAGCAGCGCAGCCTCTGCTCAGTTGTGCCGGAGGGATGCTGCTGGAGGGGACACAGTCTCAGAGACAGGCGTGATAGGAGAGGGAGCCATCGGTATGATATGCAACAAAAACGGAGATTGTAGAAGGGACCCGACCAGTTCAGGGAGCCTCTCCTCTCTCATCTCAAGGCAGGAGAAGCAGGCAGATGGAGTAGTGGCTGCTGAAGACTGCAAGGGGCAGGCTGCAGGCATGGACGGCTCTGTCACTTCACCGGGGCCCCTGACACAGGGGCCGGGCAGTGCCGAGGTCAGGACCGCGGCAGTGATGGAGAAAAAGGACTCCAGAGTTTCCTTCTCCAACGCCCCAACTAGTAAAGGACACACTCCGACTCAGTCGAGAAATTCTGTCACTTTTACCAAAGCTGAGGACGGCTCTCAGATAGTGCCGGATGATGGAGACACCAGGGAGAACCAGACGTACATGCAGCGGCAGTTTAGTTCAATGCTTCAGCCCGGAGTTAACAAATTCTCCCTGCGCATGTTTGGCAGCCAGAAGGCGGTGGAGAAAGAGCAGGAGCGCGTAAAATCAGCGGGTAATTGGATTATCCACCCATACAGCGACTTCAGGTATGGGTCAAATTGAGTTAGGTCCATAAACACTTCACACTCTTACACTGAGCTGGTCTATATGGAAGATAGAGTTTGATTCTATTGAAGTGTGTGTGAGGAAAGACAAAACATATAATAAAAAATCAGGTATTTATGCGTAAAGGCCCTTTGGGAATAGAATTTAATCTATGAAAAGCTCCTTCAGTTGGAGCCAAGATTAAAATAAATCAAAAATACCGACACAAAATGATCCAAATATCCAAATATAGACATTTAAACCTTAGAAATTTGTTCTTAAAATTACCAGGAGTAAAAAATGAAACCACATAAAGAATATTTATTTTGTTGACTATTTTGATCTCCCCAGTTCAAGGGACAGGTGAAGACATGTTTTGTTTTGGGAAGAAAAAATGAACTTCAGATGCATTTGAACAAAGTTAAAACCTTTATTTCAAAACGTGGCTGCTTACATTAAAACACCAACCGGTTTCAACCCTAAGGTCTTTATCAGGGTGTGAAAGGGTTGTGTTTCTTTAGAGAGATACTGATTCCCACATTGAGTTGGTTATGATAAATACATTGGCTCTGGACAGCTCTCGCTCACTTTGGCAAAACGTTAAGGTAACTCCAATATGATATATGTATTTATAATAAGCAAGCATCCTCAAAAAGTCTTTGTTGAACTTGATGTCAAGATGGAAAAGTTCCGTCTTTGCTTGGAATGCGTCTGAACATCTGTTTCAGCACCGAGGACAGCTCCTCCAATTATCCCAAGTGCACAACATCAGCAGCATTTTGAAGAGAAAGCCAACTTTCTTAGCTCTTAACTGGCAGTGACTCAGATTTTGCCGTTAAATTATGATTTAATAAGCATACTGATTAGTGGTTTCGTGGGGAATTATGTCAGGGAACATTCATGACTCAGCAACGCTCTTCAATCAGTTCCTCCCTTTGCTGTGCAGGCTCCCACGTACTTTCAGACAGACAGCAGTGTGACTATGTGAACAACCATGGCAAGAACACATAGAGAGCTGCAACTAAGGGTTGTTTTATTATTATAGATTTAGTATTTGGTTCATAAAATGTTAGAAAATAGTGGCAACAATCAGCAGTTTCCTAAAGTCTTTAAATGTGGTGCAGCTCAAAGATTTTCAGATTAACATCACATAAAGACAAGCAGGAAATTCTCACATTGAAGCCAGAGTATATTTGACATGTTTGCCTAAAAGTTTCTTTTGTTTTTTGTTTGTTTAATTATCAAAATTGTTTCTATATCAACTAATCGTCTCATCTCTACAATGCAGTGCTTTAAATTCTAAACTACAGTTTGATTTTGTGGTATGATTAAGCATTGCAGAGCGTTTTGCTGACGCATCCTCCATCAGTAGCGTTACTGTGTGGGTGCCTGTTTCTGTTCTTTGATTTAGACTGAACTGCACCCAGCTCATCTTTCCGATTATCCACCTGTCTGTCTGCTCGTCCTTAGATTGACCTTGTCTTGAGTCAGATGGCATAGGTTACCTCCCCAGAACAAAATACAGTGCACTTTAAACCATTTGTCACAGTGTTTAGGGTGGCAGTGTCTCTGTCTCTAATCGCCTTCCCCCTCTGCTTCACCATCAGGTTCTACTGGGACTTCACCATGCTGATGTTCATGGTGGGCAACCTGATCATCATCCCCGTGGGCATCACCTTCTTCAAGGACGAGACCACCACGCCCTGGATCATCTTCAACGTGGTGTCCGACACCTTCTTCCTCATGGACCTGGTGCTGAACTTCCGGACCGGCATCGTGTTCGAGGACAACACCGAGATCATCCTCGACCCCAAGAAGATCAAGAAGAAGTACCTGAAGAGCTGGTTCGTGGTGGACTTCGTCTCTTCCATACCTGTGGATTATATCTTCCTCATCGTGGAGAAAGGGATGGACTCGGAGGTGTACAAGACGGCCCGGGCGCTCCGCATTGTCCGCTTCACTAAGATCCTCAGTCTGCTGCGGCTGCTGAGGCTGTCCAGACTCATCCGTTACATCCACCAGTGGGAGGAGGTAGGTTGATTCAACATTTATGATCTTCACTGAAAGGGTTTGGGGTTTACTCTGACCACTCAAGGATGAGAGACTTAGGTTTGAGAATTCATCTTTGTCATACCTTTGACAGTATATGAAGTATACAGTGAGCATACTGCTGAGAACACATGCTTATAAAGATGACACACTCATGTAGTAGTGAGACATTTAAAGAAACAACAAGGGAGGAACGCAGCAGGAGCACCACTGTTTTAGATAGTGTGCTATATTTAGGCAATGGTAGATTGTCACGCTAATCTGAACCATCTGTGCAGCTGTGCGTGTCTATAACCTGACTGATATGGGATGTGATATATGGGAGGATATTTCAGAAACAGACATTTTAGGAGTTGATGCATCAAATTATATTAATCAAGAATTGTTTTAAGTGTGTAATGGTTGAACAATACGAAAGAAGAATAACAGCAAAATGTGTCAGGGTAAAAAACAGTAAAAAAAAAAAAAAGAAAAGATTGTTATGTATAATAATCATCAATAGAAACAGAAATATATAGAAAGAATTTTATTTTGAAAAATGAGGGTCATTTATATAGGAAAAATCACTGTTTTAAACATTTACAGAAGTCTATTTGTATTTTTGTCGTTGCATATCTACTATATCTGATAAACCAGTAATAGCCAATAATACTGTCTTTCTCTACTCATCAGTTAATTTGTTTTTAACCTACAAAATAACAACTTTTATTATGTAAAACTATGAAAAATAGTAAAACAGAAATTGAAACTAACACTTCCTGTTTGTTTTTGGTTAAAAGATTCCAGATCTAAACTATTAAACTGGCCATGTAATATGTCGGCTGATTAGAGTTGCAATGATTAATGGATCAATCGATTAGTTGTCAGCTATTTAATTAATTACCAACTATTTTGATAATCAATTAATCGGTTTGAGTAGTTTATTAAGTGAAAAAAAAAGTGAATATTTTCTGGTGTCTTTATTCCTCTATGACTTTAATTCATTCAAATAAACACAAGGAGTTTGTGCTCTAGAGAAAGAAACCTCCTTTCACCAGTGTCTCATCTAGTTGGTCCCACGACACCTCCAGGAGGCTAGACAGTGATCTCTGGCATCCCAGAGACACTCCCCTAATGCCAGCTCTCCCTGCTCCCCACACCAACCCAACAACCTCCTTTACCTTACCTTTACACATGGCTTTCTCAACCCAAACAACACTGCCGCCTTCAACAAACCCAGGCTCCATTTATGCGAACTCCAGGTAGTGACCGTGCCGATACTACCTTTCCTATTAAACCGATTCTCCTTCAGGTGTGATTAAGATTTATCACCATTTTCGGATGTTTTATAGAACTGATCAAATAAGTAATCGACAGATTAATCGACGGTGAAAATGATAGTTTGTCACAGATATATTGGCGTCAGTGTTTATGCCGGTCGATAACTAACAAAGGAATTGCTGTACAGAAATGCCAAATTAGGTTTGTGGTCATTTATGACATAGTTTTTCCACCAGAGGGCACTTATGAGTTGATTTTTTTTTTTTTTCAACTGTGAAATGTCTCACTTTGTTAAAACCAAATTTAAGGGATCCATAACATGATCATTATTTGATGTATTAAAAAAAAAACAAAAAAACATATGCCTTTATCAGATTTTTTAAAAACTGTATATCGAAACCAACCAGGCCATATAAGACGACTGTTAGCCTTCACAGACGACATTCCTAACATTTCCTCAGTGTAACTCACCTGTCAGTTCTTTTGAGTTGCTTGCTGTGAAGCAGGCTCGCCATCATCTGTGAAGAAATGTGCAGATTATAATAAAGCCTTCACATTAGAGTACAGTTATTATGAATCCTGCCGATGAATTTTAGGGTCTAACTTAAAAGACCCATCAGCTTCCTGTGACACATCAAAGCATCAGAGCTGTATTGATCATCACTGATTTTCCAGCTGCAGTGTGGATACTACGACAAAGTATTTCCCCAGCTCACAAAAAAGCGACTGTGACTGTGCTCTAATTAATAATACAATATTGGATTCCAGTGCAGTGGTTTATGCCAGTATACAAGTAATTCTGTTTGTTCATCAACAAAACAATCCTCTGTATAATTACTCCCTGACACACAAAAACTGAGGTTTTACAGTGTTGTGTAGCAATAAGCCTGATAGCTGGATAATGGCTCATTATAACTGAGTGTACTGATGTAGTTAAGGATTCATGAAAAATTAATTTGTGCTTATCAGTGGGAAAGTGAAGAGGGATTTTCCGAGGAATGAACTCAACCACAGGAGACACTAATTGGCTTTTT
This sequence comes from Epinephelus cyanopodus, assembly GCA_026686955.1. Classification (NCBI taxonomy): domain Eukaryota; kingdom Metazoa; phylum Chordata; class Actinopteri; order Perciformes; family Serranidae; genus Epinephelus; species Epinephelus cyanopodus. Next base: position 11,830,291 of record CM048920.1, read on the forward strand.
TTTTTTTTTCTCGCATAACAAAGCTACCTTTTTGCCTCCATTTCTATAATTATTTTCATGTGGCATCGCAACTACACACACTTTCTGAACACATACACACCTGTTTGTCAATAGATAGATGCATTATGATCCATCATATATGCCGCAGAAACAGAGTTAAGCCTGACCTGTGATGTGCTTGTGTATGCAAACTGAGGACCCCTGACGAGCATCCATGAATCAAAAGTGTGTGTCCCCTCACTCTGAAAATAACCACTGCTCTTCTGATTACCGAGTGGTAATTTGAGCTCCATGAGAACCCTAATTACTGATTCAAACACTCACAACTGAATGCTCCTTTGCTTTCGGCTCAGCCCTGCCCCCTGATCAGCTTAGTTCATCCCGAGCTCTGCTCCGCTCAGCTTGATCCGAACGTGGCTGGCTGCGTCTCTGTCCAGCTCAGCTCGGCTCAGCTTAGCTCAGCTTGCTGTGGCGGGGTTTCCTAAAAGATGATTTCCCCCGTTCAGCTCAGCTGCGGGCCAACCGAGCCAACAGCCGTTCTCATAATTAATAAAAGAAAGAACAAGTTGTGTGTTTTCGACGTGAGCTTTGAATAGACTGCTGCGTGTGTTTGTGTGTGCGACCAACACAAAGGTAGAGATAAGGGTTGTCAGGAATAACCAGAGCAATTTCCTGCAGCAGGAAGCTCGTATCAAGGCCCTCCACTTGCTGGCATGCCCTGGAGGATGCCTTTTTCATGAGCTAGACAATGACGGTGAACGGGTTGGATCGTCTGTGTGTGCGTGAGAGTGGAGATTGTTAGTGGGAGTAATATTCATCAGCTTCAATAGTTTTCTCTAAACGTTGTCATCGGAACCGAGCGGATCGTCCCATGTGTTTGACAATGTGCAGCAGACAGGAGCAGGAAAGCACTTTATCTGTGTTTTTCAGGCTGTGAGTTGTGGTCACAGTAATGTGCTTTGACCCAGATTGTGGTGTGACAGTGACACATGGCCAGGTGCTGTTCGGGTGTCGGGGGGGAACATTAGTCCTGGAGCCTCATTAATCATGATGGGAATGCTTCCTAATCACAGGGCAGGGCCTCACAGTGTGTTTCCCTTTCTCCTCCACATTAGCGAAGGCCATTAGCAACTATAGGAGAGAAAGTAGTGTCTTTGGCATTTTGTCTGGAGCTAATTTACAAGGGGAAAGGGGAACTTAAAATATGCTGAAAAGTGGAGATCAAAGAAGAAACTCAACATATATTTGACAGATAGTCAAATAGCATGTAATCCACCAAGCAGAAGCACCTTGACGCTGAATGTGTGAAGCTAAAGATATGTTTAGACAGCTCGGAAAAGGGTTATGAGCATTTAAGGGGCGGGTCCATCTGTGTTCTTTTCTGTGTTTTTCAAATTGAAATCCCACACAACCATTATCACAAAGTGGTTACGCTGGTTACAGCGCTGATAGCCCATATTACCCCCACCCCCATCACGCCACATGCTGTTCGCTGACAGTGAGAACCAAGAGTGACAAAAGTGTTAGCTTGGAAGATTTGAGCTTGGAGGTGGAACTTGGTGTTATTACGTCTTTATTTAACCAGATGAAGATGCACTGATATTCAATATAATACTGCAATCTGGACTGTATAAACACAGTAATAGATCCATAGTCAGCTTCCAGTGGCCTCTTCCTGCACAGCTCTTAATAAAGTTTCACGTTTGTGTGTTTGTAATTTTTCTGCGACTAAGCGACCAGTGAAATCTTGCAGACTAATGATCCTTCTAGTCGACTAATGATTGATCGGCTATTTGCGGGCAGCCCTTCTTCAAAGCCACCAGACTCCATTGACAGAAACAGGAATTTTACCTCACATCACACAGTGAGTTGCTGGTTTACCGCCAACTCGCTCGTTTAATCTGTCTGTTATTGTGTGACTTTTGGAGAAGGACTAACATGGCATCCACAGCAGTACATGGTTTTGTATGTAGCAACGACATCATACAGAAACCGACATCACATCACTTGGGCAAAAAGTTGCTAGAGGGGCTTAGGAAAATAGCATGTTGAGGCTAAAACATGCGTACTTCATCCAAAATTTGAATTTCGGATTTGAATACATCAAGAAAAAATAACGATAATAATTATACTAGCGCTGCCCTTTAAAGAACTTTCTATGTAAATTACATGTAAGAAAAAGTCAAATAAATTCATGGGATCTGGTGAACACGGCCACACACCAACTGTAAGAAACAGGCCCAGAGCGACATGAGCAAGAATCCATCTTGCACATTAGCGAGTGGAGCATAATTTGCGATGGAGGAATATGTTAGACCGGTTGAGTCCCTTGTGTCGGCACTGTAACTAACAAGAGATGTTTGCACCCTGGGGTTCTGTAGGAGATGCAGGTTTTGATATGCAAGTGAGCTGAAGGTTTAGGGCAGCGAGGTCTCTGAGGTGACGGGATGAGTCATCAAATGTCCCGACCTGGCTGCTCCCAGACTGTAAACTCAAAACGGGGATGCCCCTTCACATTTACACACACACACACACACACACACACACACACACACACACACACACACACACACAGTATCTGGCCTAGTTCACATGTAGGACGATTCTTGTGTCTTAAGTGAGAGATGATTTGTTTCCGGTAACATACCATAAACTGGCCCATAAAGCAGGGCTGTTCAGTATGCATAAGTATATATATATTATATGCAGGCATATGTGTGGCATCTGGCCTACTTCCCTTTAAAGATAATTCTCCGTCCCTTGTGGGGAATATGCTTTTACTTACAATTTAGCAAGGCCGCCAGTTGGCCCAGCTACGCTAAGGATTTCACAGGAGTGCACACACACAGATGTAAACCCACTCTAATGCACAAACACACGTACTGGTAACAAGGCCTGGCCAGTAGCCAACAAAGCCACAGCGAGTGGTGTTTACAAGGCTGTGACCACAACACCAGCTCCACACAAATAAGCCTTCTTACCTGAGAGGAGTAAATCTAAGAAACAGCAGAGAGGGGGCCGGACCAAGCCGCTGATCAAAGCTTCATCAGCGTCTGACGAGGTTTCATCGTGAATGAAGTCAGACCACGGACTCCTGTTCATTTTCCCCACCTGGTTATAATGTAGACCATCTGCCTGATGCTATTATTCGACTAAGATTGAGGAGGAATGACACACAGGGCGTCGGCTTGTTACTGATTAGTCACTTCATCATACATCCTGTTTTATTCACTATATGAAGTGCATATTGGAAAACCCACTAGTTTTCACCACAACTGAAAAACATATATTTCCCTGCAGCTCTTCCTTCCAGGCTGTTGTTGCATTCAGAGCTGCACTAATCAATACTTAACAACAGGTTTATCTGTAATGTGAAAGAGGCTACTTACCGGCTCAGATCAGGGTTGGACAACAACACAGCTGTGCTACGTTGACTCTAATGCAATCCTTTCAGATTTCCTTCATTTTCAGGCTGGTTTTGTGGATTTGGAGCTAAATGTTGTGACTGGGGCACGTCGTGTGTTAATGATACTCGTTACCTGGAGAGGTTGGAAAAAAATATAAGTTTCCTCCCCGTTCCAAAACCAAAAACAAACCCTGAAAAGTGTAGAGTTAGCTTGCTAGCTACTGAAGATATAGCCTACTGAATGTATACACATGCTGCTTTGCTTTTTAATAATTACTAGTCCTTACCCATTGAGTGCACAGTTGCCCACGTGCAGTTTCACATGGTGTGTGTTTGTGATACAGGTCATAGGAAATTGCAGATTAAATAGTCAACTGAACCCATTAAGAAGAGCAATGTGTTCAGACAGAGTTTTTGTGAATTTGATAGTATGATTGCTTTATTGAAAGTACAGTAGCACCATTGCCAATAGTGGGATAGTTAATGGGCTAAAACTGTACATTAGTAGTTGAGGTAGCACGTTGAAAGGCAGATAGTTTAAGTGTTTATATGTTGTATTGACTTAAAAGTGGGGCGCACTGGTAGTTCACATGGGATAGGTGCGGCCAAAAGGCGGAGCCACAGCAATCGGTCACATTTTAGCCATTTTTAAGCATTTTTCTGTTGTTATAGTGCCACCTAGTTGCCAATTAGAGTTAAATATCTCCAGTCACCTTGAGGCGTCCTGTTCTACATATCTACCAAGTTTAGTAAAAATCAATATGGCAGTGAGGCCTAGATAAGAAATTAGCTCTCTAGCATCCCCATTTTGTTGAGCCTACAAAGTTGCGTGGTGATGGGTGAAACCCTTGAGATGTTATACACCTTTATGTGATGAGCCACGCCCTCCACAATATTCATTGCCTTATTGAAAGCTTTTGCCAAGAGGGAGCTTTGGATATTGGTCCCTAGATTATGTTCACATGTTTCATGCAGATCAGTCAGACTTCCTAGGAAGAGATCGATTTTAAGTGTTTTTCAAAAAATTCAAATCTATATAACCTGAAGTTATGGGTTCTTGAGGCAAATGTGTTCCTCATGAGGAGAGGCATCTCTGTGCAAAGTTTCATGTCTCAGGGCATGAGATATGCCCATTCAAAGTTTGCAATTTCAATCGGTTGCTATAGCGCCCCCCTTTGGCCAATTGATGTAACATTGCTTCATTCGCATCCTCCCATGACCCTCTACCACTGTGCCAAATTTCACATGGATTGACCAAGTCAGTGAGGAGAAAACTGTGGAACAGACACACAGACATGCAGAAGTTTTGTCATTATATAGTAAGATAACAGTGAAAAAAGACCAACCCTGCTGTACAGGAACCAGTGAAGGGAAGCTGGGAAATGTTGCTGTTGCTGTGTGTCATCACAGTGTGCGCAGATGAATGTTTTTTCCAGGTCCAGGTGCCGGCAGCAGCACCGTTCATCTGCACAGGGATGTCACACAGCTGGTTCAGTATCATTGAAGTTTCCCTTTATATTCATTGTCTTGTGTGGCGATCAGCAGTGATGTGGTGGTTCACTTTTACACTGTGATCTGTAGCCGTTAGTTCGGCTTTAGCTTCTAACTATCTTTGTCTTTTTAACCTGTCGTTGCTGCTGAGTCAGTTTGACATCCTGGATATATCCTTCAGACACAGACTGTAGACCCCTCTGTCTGCTTCTCTCTGGAATCACTCTTTCATTTTTCCAAAAATATGATCCTATTTCTTCAGTGCAGGTAGTTACAGTGTGGGCTCTGTGCTTACTCCGACAGCTTGTCGTACCATCACAAAGGGGCGGGGCTTAGCGAAGGGTCAATTGATTTAATGACTTTCTCATGCAAATTGTAACATACTATGTGTTTTCTGGTTGTTCATTTAACTCCAAACCTCTGAATGAATCAGGATCAGCAAAACATCACCAGCTGTTTCCAGGTCTCTCCTCACTATAACAATATACTGTTATATTTTACCTCCATGTGTATAAACATAAACTCAATTCTCATTCCCCTCACACGTCTTTTCCTCCTCTCCGGTTTTCTAACCGTCTCTCTGCCCGTCTGTTTTCCTCCTGACAGATCTTCCACATGACCTATGACCTGGCCAGTGCTGTGATGCGAATATTCAACCTGATTGGTATGATGCTGCTGCTGTGTCACTGGGATGGCTGTCTCCAGTTCCTCGTTCCCATGCTGCAGGACTTTCCGTCTGACTGCTGGGTCTCGCTCAACAAGATGGTGGTAAGCTAAACGATCTGTGAGTGTGTGTGTGTGTGTGTGTGTGTGTGTGTGTGTGTGTGTGTGTGTGTGTGCATGTGTGTGTGTGTGTGTCGGCGTATATGTGTGTTTGTAAGTCACACGATCACATGAATATCAGTATACAAAGAAGAATTACTGCAAAACTAAAGCATGAAACATCCCCCGTGGAGCAGGAGGGTGTGTTATCTGCAGGCAGATGGGGAAATAGAATTTATTTAAGGTTGAGTCTGCACACGCACACACACACACACACACACACACACACACACACACACACACACACACAGGACCGGCCTCAATTAAACCCTCTCTAGTTAAACCCAGGAGACATGCCAGTGTACAGAAAGCAGGAGTGAGGGATGAGAAAAGAGGCTTTTTTCTTTCGCTCAGTTCATACAGCACACCATGTGGTTTGTTCTTTAGCCATTCTCTTCTTTCTCTCTCTCTCTCTCTCCTATTTACTTCTCCTCTCAGATGTCCTTCCCTCCTCCTAGCTGGCAGGTAGCTTCTGGCCATCTGCTGATAGACAGGCCATTAGGAGAGGTTTTCTCCAAAATTATAGCTGGCACGAAAGAAAAAAAACCTCTCCGGAGAGCAAGTGGTGAAACTCTCGAGCTGCAGGAAATGATGATCTAACCAGACAGTTACTGAACAATCATTATTATTAAAAACATTTTTCTTTCGAACTTTAACCCTTTACGGACCAGTGTTTGCCAAACAGGAGAAACAGTTGCTCAGTCAGCCTCTTGAACCCTAACATTAACTTTAAATCTCCTCCCGAGAAGCTTTAAGACAAGAGAAAAATCCAGATATCAACATCACACATTAGTAAAATACAGCAGTGGCACGAACAGCTTCCTAATGACCATAAAGTTGAATTAAATCTCTCTAAAATGGTTTCCAAGAACACTGAGCATTACAACCTAATGAAGGAATGATTTATTGCAGTGCTGTCAGACTGCATTAGTTTTTGGCAGGAGGGACTAATAAACTGGAAACTGAGAGTATATATCTGCTGGTTACAACACTATAAAAGGAAAGATGTTTTTTATGGCTGCACAATTACATCAGATGAAGAAGTTCAATATTATTTTCAACAACTCAGTCTGACTAGTTTGGTATTTTAGTGGAATTTCAAGTCCCCATATTGTAAAAAGTCACATTTCTGTGTCTTTTTTTTATTACATAGCAGGAATAGGTGCCATTTGAATACTGTGAAAGTATTGAAATGCTCAAACTTTTGCCTTTAAACAAGCCGTCAGGACTTCCAGGAGGTTGTGATGTCACATCTATACTACGCTTAAAGCAACAGTCGCCTGTTTCAAACAGGGTTAATACAGATATATTCAGGCAGACACTATGAGAAAAATAAAGCATTTTTTGAGCATTAAAGCTTGTCCTAGAGGAACCCAAAAATAAAAGTATGAATCTAAAAAATTAGCATAATATGCGACTCTTAACAGAGCGAGAGCACAGAAATATGTAAGGACATGGGGAAATGTTTTTTCCCTTGCTCATGTATTTATCATTTTCTAATCTAACCCCTTCCACCCTGTCTGACTTGTCATTCTGTATCAGAGATAACTGGCTGGGAGGTGGTGACAGACAGAGCCGGAGGCAGGGAGAAGTCAGGGGATATGAGCAGTGAAACACATCTGACTGTCTGCCCTGTTGCTCAATACCTGCCTGTGTCACACTTCTTCTTTTAACTTCTACAGTATACTGTATTTCACTAACACGTACATGCTCGAGGTGTCACTATATGAGATCCTGGTATCGTGGTTTTTGGCGGAGGAAATAACACCGTTTCACAGCTTTCACGGTTATTAATCAGGGAGTTCATTATTCAACATTAATGAAGGAAAAAAACACACAAGCAGTTTCAATTACAAGTTTAAATAATCGGCGACATCCCTTATAAAATTTAACATAAGTTGCCTGTATTGCCTGTGGTGTGCCTGCTGGCAGTGCAGCCAGGAGAGACCAAAAATACAAATTTAAATATTCATGGTTTTCATGATGCAGAATATTCAAGCCTAGATTTCAGAGCTGACTTAAACATTTTGCATCTTGACGGTTCTTGTTGCTCAGACTATGGCCTAGGCTTGGGCGGTATTAAGGTATTACAGTATACCAGGGTATTTAGAAATCCCAAAGGTATGATTTTCCATACCCTCAATATACGGATGCTCCTCTTTGAATTAAACTGAAACAAAGATGCTGTGTTGTACAGTAGGGATACACGATCATATCAGCACATCATCAGTATTCTTTGAAATGAACTTTCAGATCCAGCTAACATGCTTTTTATTATTTTGCACGATGAATGAAAATTACATACATTGAAAAGTATTGTATTTCATGTCTCCATCTGCTGATGGACCATCACAGTCAGAGTATACATGCATAATATGAAGTTAATTCCACGACATAGGAGACTTGATGATCACTAAAATTAGGTGGGGAAAAAGTGGAATTATCAATCAATATAGTCGGTTATCGGCCAAATTAGTTGTTACATAACGGTGTAATGGGATAACGTTACAGGAGTCGTAAAAAGAAGGAAAATGCTTCTTTCCCTGTTTGAGAGTATTGCAAAATATAACTCTAATTTGAGATGATGTCTTCCAACTACAAAAGTAGTTTATCAGCAACATGATTTTACTCCACACATCATCACTGTTCAGCCCACTGATGTGTCGGTATCCGCCGTGGCAACGAGCAAGAATCTATAAAGAAGGCCACTTATTTCCTATCTATTCATTATTCTATGGGCCGTACTGTATGTATTTAAACCTAGAACAACTTGTCTGTGTGGGCTAATTGCACAGTGAAAACACAGCATTGTTGTTCCCAGCTGGTGGGTCATGGTCCAAAAGTGGGTCACGGGTCCATTCTGGATGGACCGCAAGTGACTCGCAAACAAAGTTTTTATTTTGAAGTGCCGTTTCCAGCTGTAGAGTGAGTAAATAACGGACAGCTAATTGGCAGAGACAGCAAAGCTACACGACGACATGGCCAAATGCAAGTATGATGTTAAATGTATGAAACTGTGTGGACCTTGAACTAACGACTCAGGCGAAATCTGGACCCGTGGCTGGACCAGTTGGGAACCACTGGACTAGACAGTGTCATACATGTGACAGTGACTTCTATCACCAGTAGCTCAGCTTTAAGGCTACTTTTTTTTGTTCGTTTGATTGTTTGTTTGTTTTGTTTCACAGAGACTGTCATATCCGTATATCCTGATGCAGGTCAGGAAGATATGAAGGTATGAAAAAATAGATACCACCCAAGCATATAATGGACTTAATGAGAGGCTGTGAATCCTGCTTGTGAGCACACAGTAAATAGGGTGTGTATACTAGAGCTGCAACAATTAGTTTATCTACAGAAAATTAATCACCAAGTATTTTGATTTACAATTTCAGTCATTTTTAAAGTAAAAATGTTGAACCTTTGCTGGTTCTAGCTTCTTAAATGTAGAGTTCTGCTGCTTTTCTTTGCCATTTATGACAGTCAGTGATGTATAATGTTATAAATATATGATAGGCTTTTGGTTTTGGACCACTGGTTGGACAAAGGACGCAAATTGAAGACGTCACTTTGAGTTCTGGGAAATTGTGACGAGCATTTTTCAATACGTCATTTGTAAAAAATTATCAGTAGAGTAATCAATGATGAAAATTACCATTCGTTGCAGCCCTGGTATATACTGTGCATTAGTGAACACTGTTGAAATGCTGTGGGAGTAACTAGAGAAAGAGAGAATGGCACTATTAGGATAAATGGCTCGGCAGTTAGAGAGGACAGTTTGTATTGACTGCAGAGGTAATAACTGCAGGAGGAATGTGGAGTAAAGTGATTGCTTAAGGCCGAGGAGAAATAGTTGGCATTAGTGCGAAATGACACAGTTTCCTGATTGACATCAACATCATCTGCCCTATAAACCACTCCGCCACTGTGAGAGAGCCAAACGGTGTCGCTGGCCTACTGCTGCTCATAGCTGTAGCATGACAAGCTGCAAATGATTTTAACCGGCTGAAACTATTTCTTGGAGTGAAATCACATATTTGTTGTGTCTGAGGAAGCTGAGCAGACTGGATGAGTCCTTCCTCGTGCATTCGTCATGTGCCGTCTGTTTCCTGAGCTGTCTGACACCGCTGTCGCTGAGAAATGCTTCATATGCCGAACCTTCTAATTCTGGCACGTAGATTTCTGACATCCCACCCTCGAAAATACTCCTCTGAAAACACTATGTACTATGACACAGTGGCGTGCGTGCTTGCGTTCATTAGTGTGTGTGTGTGTGTGTGTGTGAGTGTGATTTCTAGGAACAGATGGATCTCACACCCATTGACCCTAGGGGGCATGACTGTTGCTTCTCCATCGTTCCACCTCTCGTTTCATCTCTGGCCATCTTTTTTTCCTCGCTCTGACCATCTTCACACACACACACACACACACACACACACACACACACACACACAAGACGCCTGCCTCTGTGTGCCAACTTTATATGTCACTTTTGACTCGTTAACGTTAACAGTATCGTGGACTTTGACTGAGTTTGACTGAGATATAAAACTAACAACAGCTTGCATGTCACTAGCCTCCACTTGTATCTTGCTCATAGTGCTCAGACACGCCTGCTGCTCCCTCGGCATCTGGAGTTGTTTCCTCAGCTTTTAGTTGCAAATAAAAATGTGTTGATAGCCTCTTATAGGCATTATAGTCCCAATTCAAAGCTTCATTTTGTGTTAATGTCTTCCAATCTCAGGCAGCTCCTATATGGCACAAAGACATTTTTGTGCATTATGTTTATTACCACCAAAGGGAATGAATGCAGAGAAATATATCTCACCGTGTTTACATTTAGTTTTCTCTTCAATGCCTCAGAGTGATGTGCCTTGTTTACGCCCGTGTGCCAAAATCGGAGCGAGATGCCACAATGCCAGCAAGCACCCATGTAGGCGTGGCCGCCTGGTGTGCTCTGCTGCTCTCCATCTCGGGGTAATCAAGGTCAGAGATCCTCTTCAGAGCGGCTCTGAATGAGAGACGCAGCGTTAAATGATCCCCACTTCAGGCTGGCTGGCTGTCTGCCCGCGCTGGACGTTTACTGGACTCCACCCTGCTATTCCTTTTTGCATCATCTGTGCACTTAGGCTATAAACAGACAACACGTGACTCATTAACTTGCCCTGATGGCACTTATACCTGCATGATAATCAAAATAGCCTCCTTCCGACTCTTTCTTCCTTTAATGTCTTCAGCTCTGCCTCAAAGCATTAAAAAACAATATCTGTCACTTGTAAAAGATACGCACGCAGCAGACTGGAGTTTATTATAAGCCTCACAGCATACTGATCACAAGATACCAAAATCATTACAGTCCGTTATTTAAGTAGCGTTCTGTTACATGGATGTCAGGTGGGTTTGTCCCATCTGCCTCCGCCTGATTGGCTCTGGGATCAATGGCATTAGAATAAAGCCTCTGTCTTCCTGTCCTGCTTCAGCCTGAGCAGTGTTTCTGTGTTCAATATTTGGGCTGCTGAGAGACATTTTTACTGTAGAGGAAGAGTTGCAATAGTTCCCCAATTTGTGTGGCTTTACTGTCTATGCATGTGCTCTGTATGCACACACACACACACACACACACACACACACACACACACACACAGATGCACTTCAAGAAACCCTCCGGCTGTGAAAGTTAATAAGGATATCCCCCATTCATTCAATTACTGTGCACTGACTGGCAGGCAGGCCTGTCAGTGTGCATAAGAATAATGGACAGTTACTGTGTGAGATGTGTGTGTGTGTGTGTGTGTGTGTGTGTGTGAGTGTGTGTGTGTGTGTGGAGGTGTCTGTGCGTGTGAGTTGAGTGACAACTGCTTGTTATGATCCAACAGCTTCTCTCAGTACTAATTTGGTTTATCTCCTATAAAGTGTAACAGATGTCAGTGACACAACGTCCATTTCTTAAATACATTTTGCAGAGAACAGCATAATGTGTGTGATTTAGAACACAGGCAACACAAGAGATTGACTGAATTCTTAACTTGAAGAAGAAAACATGAAACGATCAGGTAAAGTAGTTTTATTTGTCACTGGTTATAACTGACTCATTCAAAGAGGGTTATTGGCTCCAATCTGAGATATTTTGTGTTTTGCTGGGTCAAGCCTCAGCTAGATTTAAATAAATAATAAATAAATAATGCTGCCCAGCCTGGTTGGCACAGCAGTCTTTGTGGGGCAAGTTCCCCCCGTGAGACCAACCCCATTTTTAGAAGAAAAGTTGTCATATTTAGCTGAGCAGTGATGAATTCAGTGAGTTCAGGTTCAGGACAGCTTATCACTTTGAAACTGTCACATATAATCACTTTAAGATGAGAAATGTATCAATCGTTTCACTTGTTAATAAGAAAAGGTTTACAGCCACCATAGCAGTTCTCTGAGGCTGCATCATAGACTGTAAAGATGGACGACATCAGCTCCAGAGGCAGCCCAAAGTCAAAGGAATGCAATGGCCCAGGCCCCAGGAAGCGTGCCGGGCTTTGAGATTAATTTTTATAGTAGTCAACAGGGGTGTGAATCACCAGTTTCTAAGCAATACGATATTATATCGATTATTTGGACAAAAAATACAATATTTGCCAATATTACAAAGTCTAAATACGTTAAAATTTCAGCCTGCATGCACGTTTTTTCAGCTGAACATAGTTAAAACAGAGCAGCTAATGTTGCTGTAGCGAGAAGTTAGCAGAGTGAGATGCCGTCCAGGCAGGTAATGTTACATCCTGTTCTATCCCATAACAAATTGTTTTACATTGTGCTCTGTCTGTTGATCCCTATTTTCTCTGAAATTGAAAATATTTTGACTCTGCGTAAATAATGCTATCCACATTGTCTTGTTGGCTGCTTGCTGTCTGCCTGCCGTTGTTTGATGGTGATACAGACTTTCAAAATAAAAGCATATACTCAAGACGATACGGATCGATGTTTTCACTTTGCGTTGATGAATCTAGATCATTGATCATTGAATCGATATATCCAGATTGAAGGATCGTTACAGCCCTGGTAGTCAAACAGTGTCATTACGTCCATCATGTGATGCTGTTGGGCCCAAAACAGTTTTTCCTGTTGTCTTACATGGTGAAAGAGATGTTTGTAAATAGGCAGATGATTTTTGTTTTTATCATCACAACCTTTGCAAAATGACTTCACTACCAGAATTTTGATCAATTTGGCTGCACAATTTAATCAGTTTATCCCAATTCTAGTTGGCGGTGGGCGAAAGTGGAAGTAGCTAGCTCTGTCTAGTGTCTAGTTTCTAGTGCGCCTGCTCTGTGGGCAGCACAATGTCAGTCAGTGCCAGTCACCCAGGTAATTTATATGTTGCAGTTGCACGTTTTTTTCTTGGGACGTGTTTTCTTCACGTTGGTGTTTGTCCATGTGGTCATTTTCCTTGATTAGTTTGTTTTTAATTAGTTGATGTGATGATATAAAAACAGATGTGGCTCGGCATGTTTGACAGCTATGTTCATAAAACTCTGTCAGATGCTGGAACTTCTTTAAAAAGACACTATATACCTCTATTTTAATTTGTTATTTACTGGGGCACCCAGTAGCTCAGTGGTAGAGCGTCCCATGTACAAAGGCAGTGTCCTTGTCGCAGCGGCCGCAGGCTCAATTCCAGCCCACAGCCCCCTGCTGCAAAGGACAGACTGCGGGGTGCCGTGTGATACTACAGCTGATCAAACAGGCTAACATTTGCTTATTAGCACTAATGTTAAAAACTGAGGCTAATGAGAATCTCATTAGCTTAACAGACATTTTGTTATCACGGACAAATGGTGATCCATTCAGTGGTTGTTTAGATATTTCTCTTGGGACCGAAGGAGTGGACCGACTAATATCTCAGTTTATAGAGCCACACTGCAGCGGCTAAAAAAAGCACTTGGCTCTTTCAAATGTTATTAAGTTTAAGCATTATAGAATTATTCCTCTGTATCTTATTATCATTACTACAACAAGGGTCTGCCTCGTACTTATCATGACCATAACAGCACAGATGCTTTGGGCTTGAGTCATATGGCCACAGCTTGCATCATCAACTAGGCACATTCTCCGGATGCACATGGTTGCACACCAACAGCGGTCTGAAATCTACAGCTGTGTCTCAATTCAGAGGCTGGATCCTGTGAAGGACACGGCCTACGAGGGTGGGTCCTTCACAGGACCTGAAGGCCTGACTGAACCCGCTCCTCCTCTGCAAATGAATCTGTCCAAGTGCACCTGTATTTCTCATTCCTCTGCACACCTTCTCTGCAAATTTTCTGGTTTGCTGAAAGCAGAGGAATGACAGCTGTGGTCTTCTCCATCGCAGTTCTGCCAACAGTGAGTACCTCAGGGAGGAGGATAAAAAAAAACCTACCAACTCTTAAAAAAAACCTACAGATGTCAAGCTGGGAAAATGTAGCCTTCTCAAAATGTACATATGTGTTCATAAATATATATAGATATATATATAATGATGATTTATGAAGCAACAAATCCCACTGAATCTGTATTTTGTGTTTGTCAGAGGGGAGAAGTTAATATTTAAAAAAAGTACAATAGATTATAAAAGGAACAGCTGAAAACATAAATCTGGGGAGAGAAAACTCACCCCTCTCCTGTTCTCCCAAATAATACACACTACCCTCCCTTTAGCTGCTGTAATCTTTTTATGTAACAGTTCAATGATGTATAAATAATGTGATTGCTGAGTCTCTGCTGTAACTTTACAAAAGATATGAAATATAATTAGTTTAATCAACAAGTCCAGACCGTTTCATCTCATCTAGTACTTTATGTCGAAGTTGTTCATCAAGCATGTGATGTTTAACTTCTTCCTCTCAGTATCCGTCAAAGATGAAAAAACAATTCAAGCTAATGAACTCAAACTCAATAACAACAGCTTATTGAGCAGCAAAGCTATGATCCGCTGAGTCCAATGCCTCTCGCAAATCAATTAAAATCCTGCCACAAGACTTACAAGCATCCGTTTCACGTCTGATGAAGTCAGAATTTAAGATACACGGGAGTCAGCTGAGAAAGACTTCCACAAATGAGCCAGAGGTAAAGACTCAAATCAGCTTTTACAACACAGCATATTTTATGTAGTGTGGCTTTTACAGTTCATCCAAGGCCAAGACCAGGCCCCTAGAAAGTGTGCCAGACTCTGAAGCCCGTTGACATAGTGGCCAAACTGTGTAACTACAACTTCTGGATCAGCACCGTGATGCCATCGCGCCCACAAAGACTTTTTCCATAGACTTACATTAGGAATGAGACATCTGTAAATCAATGGATACTGTTTATTTTGAGCGTCACAACCCCAGTAACATGACCTGTTTCACTATCGGGATTTGATCCATTTGGTCTTTTAACATTTTGAAATTCTAGAGTCATTTTTATACCCATTCAAGTTGGCAGAAGGCTAAACCGGAAGTAGCTGGCTCGGCTAGCAGGAGGTAGCTGCTCGGCCGACAAAGTCTCTCATGCGCCTGCTCTGTGGGCCCAGTGATACAGAAGATCCGGGTAATTTTCAATTTTCATAGTCCTAAAAAAACAGGAATGGGTATGAATTTCAGCACTTCTGGTTCCCTCGTTTTGGAGTCAGCAGGTTTTTTGACACCTGAAAAAAAGCTTGAGGGACTTAAACATTGTTTACAACATAAAATACGACAGTAAAAGTAGAATATTTCTATTTTCTTTGTTGTTTAACTCAACCTGATGAAGGTCTGACGATCAAAACATTGTTTATCTAATAAAGTTTATTGCAGAAACAGGACAGTGTGCAGGAATTCACTATTTCTTTATCTGTGGAAACTGTCTTCCTACACATCTGCAAGTTTTTGAAGGTGTGCATGAGCCTCTGTGTTCTCATTTTGTGGTGCAGTAACTCGCTCTGTATAAAATACATTATAGCTACCACTTACTGTTAAGTCAGCCCGTCTTTCAGCAAACATACAAATGCTGCAGTTGGTCAACCAAGACCTTTTAATAGGCTGCTTGTTATATTCAGAGACGGAAAATGTTCCTGTGCGAGCTCTGAATTCAAACTGGTGATGTTGCAGTTACCTTTGCAAACACAGCCACCGTGAAGCTCAGGAATTCTGCTGATGAGTTTGTTAGTTTCACATTAACACACACTCCTATCTAAGTTTATGCATGAGTACTCCAATCAAGAGTATATTATGTAGTATATTATAATATTTCTGCCCTTAATGTCAGCGTTCTTCATTCATATTGTCAAGTGCTTCCAGCGGACGCCACCCCATCTTGCAACTTTCCACACTTGTTTGGTTTTAAATAATGAATACAAACTCGAACCCACTGCTTCTAAATAATGAATCTTAACAGTGCTAACAAGCTCTTTTATGGCAGTTTACATATTAAAATTCTAAATGTCAGTGTCATCTAAATGTCAGTCCTTTCAAGCAAACAAACTCCCCGTGTCAGTTTTGGAGAGTCAGAGGGACTGCGCACTGTCAAGGAGGTGCTTGGCAGCATGACTGGCACACACACACACACACACACACACACACACACACACACACACACACAGAGTCCCAAACAGCATGTAAACCCAGAAGGACATGCCACCATGCACGTACACTCACTATTCTATACTTACTCCATCATGCATCATAGATGTCCCTGTGTTCCTCCCTAAATGCATTATGTACAATTAGCCACAATCCATGCTGCTCACTGAGGACTGAGAGCAAATAAAATGAACACCAGAGTTAATTTCATTTGTTTCCTCTTTGTTCCCCCTGCCCCCCACACAGAGTGGTATCTCTGTACAATTAGTTTATTGTGTTAATATGAAGGCTGTAATTTTTGATAGTAAGAGACAGCTGTACACTGCCAGTTTTAATCAGCTATTATCTCAAACGTAAACACATATGGACCGGTTACAGCTGCTCCGTATGTGTTGTCTCTGTCTCTAAAGGTTTCTCTGCTAATGCACTCATTTGTAAAGGAATACACGCTTATTTTTGCCTTCTTTGTCTTGTCTTCTTTGTTAGAGTAAATGAGAAGATTGATACTATTTGCCCACTAAATATGAAGCTTCAGCCACCAGCTGGTTAGCTTAGCCTAACTGGAAACAGGAAGAAATAGCTACCCTGGCTAGCTGCCAGCTCACCAGCGAAGAAGACACAAACCCCTTAAGACAATAACTTGTCCTTTTTGAACGTACTGACAAGGATTAAACAACTGAAATGTCAGCATTAAGGCCCGAACGCCCTCAAAGTGATCACTGATGTACCTCATTTGACATTTAACATTACATAACCAGCAGTGCTTTGGGAAACGGTTGTAGGCAGGCACAAGTTTGTATGCTTTACAGATACCCCCTTTAAATGTTTTATACATTTCTTATACATTTCTAATTAAGTAGCCTACGGCATTACATACAAGACAAGGGGCATAGCACCACATTCTGCACACTATAAGCAGTCTCTGTGGGCCCCCATCCTTCTTCTCTGGATCCATGTACACTACCGGTCAAAAGTTTTAGAACACCCCAATTTTTCCAGTTCTTCATTGAAATTCAAGCCGTTCAAGTCCAATGAATAGCTTGAAATGGTACAAAGGTAAGTAGTGAACTGCTAGAGATTAAAAAAAAGGGTAAGGTTACCCAAAACTGAAAAATAATATACATTTCAGAATTATACAAAAAGGCCTTCTTCAGGGAACAAGAAATGGGTTAACAGCTTAAAGCCATTCTGCAGCAATGGAGGTTGATTAAGCCTTGAAAGTTGGTGCTACCAATTCCTACAGGTGTTCCAACTTGTCTTGATTACTTACAACCCCCTCTGTCTGCATAAAAGCAGTGTTGGAACACACTGTGGTACCATGCCCTTGTGAGCATCATTTGAACAGTATTGTACTGCAGAAAGTAGTGTGTTACCATAAAAATGGCAAGAAAAAGGCAATTAACAATGGAAGAGAGACAGACCATCATAACACTTAAAAATTTAGGGCTTTCCTACCGAGAAATTGCGAAGAAAGTCAAGGTGTCAGTGAGTACAGTTTCCTTCACCATCAAAAGGCACTCAGAAACTGGGAGAAACTCTGACAGGAAGAGGTCTGGCAGACCCAAAGCCACAACAGAATCAGAAGACAAGTTTCTGAGAGTCAACAGCTTGCGTGATAGGCGGCTCACAGGACAACAGCTTCAAGCACAGCTTAATAGTGGTCGTAGTAAGCAAGTCTCAGTTTCAACTGTGAAGAGAACTTCGAGTTGCAGGTTTGAACGGTCGAGTTGCAGCAAGAAAGCCATTGCTAAGACATCAGAATAAGAAGAAGAGGCTTGCCTGGGCCAGGAAACACCACCAATGGACTACTGAAGACTGGAAGAAGGTGTTATGGACTGATGAATCAAAGTTTGAAATCTTCGGTTCATCACACAGGATTTTGTACGCCGTCGAGTAGGCGAAAGGATGGTTCCTCAGTGTGTGACATCAACTGTCAAACATGGAGGAGGAAGCGTGATGGTCTGGGGCTGTTTTTCTGGATCCAGGGTCGGTGACTTGTACAGAGTGAGAGGCACCCTGAACCAAAACGGCTACCACAGCATTCTGCAGCACCATGCAGTACCCTCTGGTATGCGCCTAGTTGGTCAGGGGTTCATCCTACAGCAAGATAATGACCCAAAACATACGTCCAAGCTATGCCAGAACTACCTCAGGAAAAAAGAACAAGATGGTAAGCTTGAAAACATGGAATGGCCAGCACAGTCTCCAGACTTAAACCCCATCGAGCTGGTTTGGGATGAACTGGACAGAAGAGTGAAAGCAAAGCAACCTACAAGTGCCACACATTTATGGGAACTTCTGCAACAGAGTTGGGAAGAACTTTCTGCAGAATATTTGATTTCTATTGTAGAAAGAATGCCACGAGTGTGTTCAGCTGTTATATCTGCTAAAGGTGGCTACTTTGATGAGTCAAAAGTTTAGAATACATTTTGGTTTATAAATTGATTCCATGATTTCTTTTTTGACCTCAATTGTTTATTTGTTCTATGCTTTCATTTCAGAGTACAATGAGACATTAAACTGCATAATTTTCAATTAAAAACTGGAACAATTGGGGTGTTCTAAAACTTTTGACCGGTAGTGTATCTCTCATGCACCTTTTAGCTAATTTTTTATTATTTTTCTTACAAAGTTAGTTTGCCTCCTTTCCCTTTCTCTCTTTCTTTCTTCTTTCTTTTTTGTGGAACCCTGATTTCCCTTTCTTGGGGAATAGACGTGGCAGTGTGCGTTAGTGCTTCAGCAGCATAAGCAGTCACTCACTCAAATCTAGCTGTGTTTAGAGAAGAATCCTGGTGTAGGGGCAGGCTAAACCATTTTGCATCTGTAAGGGGTGAGAGAGACCAATGTATTCAATCAATCAATCAACCAATTTTATTTATAAAGCCCAGTATCACAAATCACAGTTTGCCTCACAGGGCTTTACAGCATACGACATCCCTCTGTCCTTTGGACCCTCACAGCGGATAAGGAAAAACTCCCCAAAAAAGCCCCTTTAACCAGGGGAAAACCGGTAGAAACCTCAAGAAGAGCAACTGAGGAGGGATCCCTCTTCCAGGATGGACAGACGTGCAATAGATGTCGTACAGAACAGATCAGCATAATAAATTAACAGTAATCTGTATGAAACAGAAAGAGACAGACAGAGAGATCCAGGACATCCTTGGTAATGACAGTAGCTTAACACAACATTAATGAAAGTAGTAATATTATAATTATAGTTCTGGCTACTGTGGTATAATATGTTGAAAGTATATATTAATATCTGATAGTATACATGTGTGACAATTATCATATGTGTATAATAACAGTCGAAGTATGACTAATGATAACAGCATCAGCAGGAGGCATCTGGCAGGACCACGGCAGCAGCACAACCACACACGAGACACTATCCAGGCACCGCTGCAGTACGAGTTAACCTGAGAGACAGTGGAGCACAAAGGCTCCGCAGAAGAAGTGGAGTTAGTGACATCCAGAGATAGAGAGAGAGATAGATAGAGAGAGAGAGAGAGAGAGAGAGAGAGAGAGAGAGAGAGAGAGAGAGAGAGAGAGAGAGAGAGATTATAGGGGATCCTCTGGCAGACTAGGCCTAAGTCAGCCTAACTAGGGGCTGGTACGAGGCAAGCCTGAGCCAGCCCTAACTATAAGCTTTATCAAAGAGGAAAGTCTTAAGTCTAGTCTTAAATGTGGCGACGGTGTCTGCCTCCCGGACCGTAACAGGAAGATGAGCCAGTGCAGAGAAGCTAAAACAGGAGAAATATGATCTTGTTTCTTAGTTCCTGTTAGTACACGTGCTGCTGCATTCTGAATTAGCTGGAGAGTTTTTAAGGACTTACTAGAGCTACCTGATAATAGAGAGTTATAGTAATCCAGCCTTGAGGTAACAAAAGCGTGGACCACTTTTTCTGCATCTTTTCGGGTCAGGATAGGCCTAATTTTCGCAGAGAAAGTACAACTCCCTGCCCTGTTTGGGCCTTTAGAGATGCTGGTGAGTAGATTTTGTTTCCTCAGGACAGAGTCAGGCTAGCTGTATCCCCATTTCCAGTCTTTTTGCTGAGGTAAGCTAATTAGCTGTAGCTTCATATTTACCACACAGATATGACAGTGGTATTGATCCTCTCATCTTAACTTCTGACAAGAATGCAATGCACTATTCTTTAAAGCAGGCCTGCGTGTAACCAGTCTACTGACCTTAACTGCAGCATATATAAACATTCATATGGATATAAATGCATCCATTTGTTTCAGTCGCTAAGCTCGGAGTATCAGTTCTGCTGAGTCCAGGTTTACAGTTGTGTTGTGCACTTTTATGGAAATCAGAGCAGAAACAGGAGACCATCCTGGAACATATGACTCCACATCGACAAAACCATTTCTGGGAACGTAGGAGAGACGAGCTGATTTATACCCATGGGCTTTCACTAACAGTCACCACACACACAGACTGAGAGCAATGCACCCTCGGCCCATTGATGAGCTATACTGTTACCTCTTGTATCTGTACCAAGATGATTAAAAATCCACTTGCGGGACTCCTGTGCATTTACAGTAATGTGATCTTATAGATGCAACAGCAGTATGTGAGAGTAGTAGATAAGTATAGATACTCAGCAGTCCCATTTTTATTGTTTAGCATTTAGTTTCTTTTGTGCAGTGTATTGTTCAGTATGTTTAGGATTCACCCCAGTGACATGTAAGGCATTCTCTTGTGCTCTGTCTACTGAAATACTGTATCCTAATGTGTGTGTGTCTGTGCGAGTGAGACAGACAGGTGCAGCCATGTGTAAGAAGGTGTTTATTTCTGTGCCTGGGCTCTGGGTGAGGTCCTCCTTCTCCTGCTGCCATGTGGCCAGCATGCTGATGGCTGACTGAAGGGATTCAGCTGCAGGTCTGTTCACCACTCGGGGGCAGCGGGGATGACACTCAGCCTGAAATTGTTAGGGTTCGTCTGCAATATTTCTTGTTGTAATGGGCTTAAGGCTCGAGGATGACAGTGAGACAAGGACTGCAGCTGCAAGGCTGCGTCGTATAGAAATAACAACAAAGCTGGAGATATGATGATGGTGCTTCTTAAAGGCTTCAAACTTTTGTTGTGTGTTTCTCTGTCTTTTATCTAAGATTACTCGGCCCGGTTTTTATCTCCTCAAACTAATCCAAGCCACTGATCCAGCTGACAGCTCAAAACAGATATGAAACTTTGAGCCACGCTTGGGGCTCACAGTCAGCCACCAGGGCCCGCTGCCTGAGGCTAAGTGCCTCTAAAATCTCATCTTCTTCCTTTGCTGTTGCTCAAATCACCTTTCTAAACACTTCTTTTCATATGACGGCAGCCTCTTGCCAGTGCGTCCTCTTTCACCTCCTGCAAAACGAGCCGAATTTGAATCTCAAATGAAATGCAAATGCTCCTGGAAAAACACAAATCAGATACGAATCCAAGCAGTCAATCAGCGACTGAGGACAACACTTGTCCCGGAGAGGGACAGGAGGAGTTTGCAAGGAAACACACACATACAGCGGTGAACCCCGGACAGCTGTTTGAGAGGAGGATGTGAGGTTCAGCTGTGCCTGTGGAGGGCCGTCTAATGAATCTAACACAGGAGGATTAGTTTTGACTGAGTGTGTGAGCACCAATCAAAGGCAGACTGGAGCAGGCAGATGTACAGGCTCTTCATTAACACTCATTTTTTATTATTTTTTTGCTTCTTCTCCTTCTGCTCTGTCCAAGACGAGGCGAGGCAGCTCAGTGATGATGATAAAGCTCTCCACCAAACCTGAAACAATCACCAGACACAGATTCATTCACTTCACAGGGAGTGTCTCACCCTTTAGACTGCTTATACTTTAATTCACTCTCTATCACTGCCGTCGCCCTCTAACTTGTATAAATTTCACTGCTGTGCACCCTAACAGTCTACCTTTGGCAGAGACGACTGGCTCAGGTCATCAGGTTAGAATCGTTGTAGCGTGAAGGAAACTATAAAACTCCCATTCTCGGAGGGCAGAATAACTTTTCCTCTTTCCCTAATTTCTTTTTCTCTCTTGTCTCTTTGCTCTCCCTCCGTCTCTCCCTACAGAACGACACGTGGAGCGAGCTCTACTCCTTCGCCCTCTTTAAGGCCATGAGCCACATGCTGTGCATTGGTTATGGAAGACAAGCCCCAGAGAGCATGTCAGACATCTGGCTGACCATGCTGAGTATGATCGTAGGAGCCACCTGCTACGCCATGTTCATCGGCCACGCAACCGCACTCATCCAATCTCTGGACTCATCCAGACGGCAATACCAAGAGAAGGTAAGGATCTGGCTAGTTTTTGGTGTCCTGAGTTATTTGTCAGGGTGTTTACTGCTGGATGTTTCTGGATGCAGATCAAGTTTATAAACAGATGTTTTGATATAGTTGTTATGACTTTACATGGTCAAGTATTTTCCCTGTTTTGGTCTCATCGTTCACTGTGAAGGCATGCGAGACAAACTTACTTTCTTCACAAATTCAACCTAACACAAGGTGAGTAACTGATATACAAATGATCATTAGGCAGGTGAAGTATTCCTTTAAGTAGGATGCTAGAGCCAGGAGGCAAGCAGCTTAGCTTAGCATAAAGGCAAAGCAAGGGGAATCAGTTACACCCTTCTTCTATTGTCACTTTGGGCCGTGCCGAGGCAATTTGTGTTTCTATTGTCAGTTTAGATGCGCTGTGCCATGCCAAGCTATAGATCTCCTTTAGAGTAGGACCAAAAGCCGGGCCGCCCGTTTGTCGAGGCAGCCAACCCCTCGACAAGCCCCGTTCTGCCCCCCAAGTAAGCATGTATGTTGCGAGACCCTACTCACCTCTGTCTGCAGGAGACCAGAGAGAAAGATGTTCTCAAAGTCTCTGTGTGTTCAGCGCTCAGTACTAATTAGCACACTGTATCCAACTAAAATACAATTAAAAGTTGTGTTTTTACGGGAGTTGCATGCATTAAGAATTACTTCCACGCCAGCTGTTTCCCACTTCTTCCAGTCTTTATGCAAAGTTACATTATCTGTTTCTGATCTTAGCTTCAAACTGAGCGCGCAGACATGACAGTGGTGTCAGTGTTCTCACCTGACTCTCGGAAAGACAGCAAGGATGTTTGTTTTCCAGACTATATTTAGTTATATCCAGCAGCATCACTTCTTTTGAAACAGTGTCCTGGTTACTCTGAGTGATCCACAGACTGGGCTGTAAACAGTTGTGATTAGAACGACCTTAGACCAAAGGTATAATCCCTGTGAAACTGTGGACTGTGTGTTCTGTGGATTATCCTGAGTTACAGGGACATTTTCTCCGGGAAGAGATGCTGCTGCTGATATTTTTAAATTTCGATTCTCAATGTTGTGAGCAGTGAGCATGCAGAAATCGTCCACGGGCATCTCAAAAATAAATCTGAATCTATTTGCTTTGTTTTTGCCATTTGGGTGAACTAACCCTTTAAACTCAAACATATCTGAGTATATAGCACAGCTTGCTAGTTTTTATTGAGTGTTTTTACTACAGTCTATTTTAAGATCACTTTACATCACAGGTAGCTACAGGATTACCTTACCAGCGCCCAGGTGGTCCCTCTATCTGGAGCATGGCACGGCGCCATAAGGAGACTCCATAAAGAGCTTTAATCTACAGTTCTTGTCCTCTACAACGATGTGAATAAGGTTATCCAATTTGATATGAGGCTTCGCTCATTTGATTCCAACACACTTTGATGGGAACAGCATCTGTTCTATCAGTTCGATATTCACAGCTGCAGCTCGCTGGGCCTCGTCCTGTCTGACGTCTCCGTACGCCGGCTGATCAAAGCTCCTGGTGTCTGCAGGCTCCTGCTTTATAAGGCCATGGTGTCAGCGGTGCTCTGCGTCTTGTTAGCTTCCTTAGATCCTGCGTGATGTGGAGATGTCTCATGCTATCTATCACTCCTACACATGCGTGCAGACACACACATGCACATCAGAGTGATTGGTTGAGCTTTGAAGCCTCTGGCCAATGTTTAAAACAAAGACTGATCAGGTTTACGTCCCACTTATTCAATCATATACTGTTTTGGCCTGAACGTGTAGCTTTATTCTGTTTGTTTTCTAGCTCTTGGGGCTTGGCTGTGCGTCATGTTGAGGAGATAATAATCTTGCGTTACTTTCTAGGTCATGATATCAGTGAGCATCCATGATGATGTTGAGTTTATAGCAGACCAGCGCTCCTGTGGGAGGGGCTGTGGTGGTACTGAAAAAGTAATGAAGCTACTGTATGTATGTGTCAGATTCATGAGAATGGTTAATGCTGCAGGGAATGGCTGCATTATCAATGGATCTGGGCTACAACATACATCTACACTGTACACTGTGGATACATATAAACACATAACGGGTCTTTGTTGTGTGTGTGAAAGAGAGTGATTCAGAATTCAACAGAAACATCTCTTTTCAGAAAACAATGACCCCTTTTTCTAATAACTTTTACCCCTTAACTAAAAATCGAGGACAGTGATTATCCACAGTCACCTCGTCATATTGAAACTGAACCTTTAAATATATATATTTAGATTTTTTTTATCACACTAACTTCACTGACCTATTGGATTTTAACTTGAGACCCTCAGACAGTGATTGCGTTTTTCAGTCAGTGGCCTCAGATCTGCAGACTGCCTAAAGAACTCAGACTTGCTAATTCAGTACCATCTTTTAAATCCACTTCTCAAAACACACTCCTCTCATAGACTTGCTTTTATCTAATTGCCTTTTGATCTTGCCAACTTTTAACCTTGTGTTGTTTCTCCATGCATTTTTTAAAATCTAATTTCATTTTCCAAAGTTCCTTTTTCTTTTGATCATGTTTTCTATTTTTACATCTTCGTTGTGTTTCATTCTTCATTATTTCGCCTTTTATTATTTCATTCTTTATGCTTTCCTGTGATAAACTTTGTTTAGTTAGGTGCTATTTTCAAAGTTTATCGTCTCTGCAAAGACGGTTATATTGTTGCCTGTGCTTTTCTGTTAAGTCTCGTTCCCACCAAGCAGTCTGGTACTTCGCCATAACCTTCTAGTGGGTTTTTTACCTCCTGCAAATTTCATCCAGCCCGAGCTACATGTGGCACATAACTTAGTTGGATTAACCTGAAAAAAGTTGCTGTACTTTTACACTGTAATTGGTTTCCAGACGGGCTATTTGACATTAATGCTTTAAGTCTACAGGATGACCTCTTGCAGCGAGCTCAGACACTGAAGAGAAAAATTGAGAGAAAGGCCAAATGAGCTGCTGAGTCTATGCTGGAGTCTCTGTTTCGTGTCAGCTATGTGTGGCTGTACTCTGTCAGTGCTGTTACGTCAGTAGCAATCAGTTCCTGCCATCAGTCTCATTCTCCTCTTCTTCCATGATGCACAGCAGTGAAATAATGAACAGAGTGGAAACACCCTGCTAGGCTGGACTAAGACAACTCATCCAACATGTCCGTCCCTCTCCAGTCCCCCATGACTGTTTGTTCATCATTTACCAATGAACTGAACCATGCTGAACTGCAGTCCGCAATAAATTACCGCCATCAGATAGCAGGCTGGAGACAGAGCTATGGGGTGAAACTTGCCTCTCTGACGAAACAGATTCTTTGTCCAAGATAATGTAAATGCTAGCGACAGCATAGACT
Organism: Epinephelus cyanopodus; assembly: GCA_026686955.1. Classification (NCBI taxonomy): domain Eukaryota; kingdom Metazoa; phylum Chordata; class Actinopteri; order Perciformes; family Serranidae; genus Epinephelus; species Epinephelus cyanopodus. The sequence goes on from CM048920.1 coordinate 11,856,221, forward strand.
TGTGTTGACACAACACAGAGTAAACAGTTAGCATCGTGCTCAGCGTTGAGACAGAAATGTCATAATAGCTCCAGCACTAAGCATCTTGTCCTGTCTGCATGCAAACGCCCCGCTGACCAAAGAGAGTGTGGATCCAAACTGTTTACTGTGGGCTGGAGAGTTGCTGGTGATATTTCTGTTTTATCAGAATGGACACATGTTGTTTGGTGAGCGGTGTGTTTAGCAGGTCTCGCAACAGGAATATAGATAGAGACACGTAAGTGTGAGATAAGAGAGAGAGACGCTAATGAGAAACACTGTGAAGCAGTGGTTCCCAGCTGTCATTTCTTCATTCAGTTGAATTGTCAGTGTTTATGTTGGTTTGCCTTCGCACTAATACCATTTATGGTGGCAGAAGAAGGACTTTTTTAACTATTTATTCACTGCTTTGAGCTCATTGTTTTACCTGTTTATTCATTACTTTAGCTAATTATTTTGTTGTTTGTCAAGTTACATTTAGCAAATTTATTCTGTTACTATTAGCTAATTATTTCAGCTATTTGTCTGTTACTTTTAGTCAATTATTTCAATCATTTATTTATTTATTACTTTTAGCTTCTTGTTTCAATGATTTATCCATTACTTTTGTGAATTATGTCAGTCATTTTACCATTACTTCAAGTCCATTTTTTCCATTTATCTTTTCCTTTTGCAGATATTTCAACCATTTATCCATAGTCAATTATTTCAACCATTTATCAGTTACTTTTAGTAAATTATTTCAATCATTTATCCATAGTCAATTATTTCAACCATTTATCAATTACTTTTAGTCAATTATTTCAATTATTTATCCATAGTCAATTATTTCAACCATTTATCAATTACTTTTAGTCAATTATTTCAACCATTTATCCATAGTCAATTATTTCAACCATTTATCAGTTACTTTCAGTTACTTATTTCAACAATGAATCAATTACTTTTAGCAAACTATTTTAGCCATTTATCCATTATTTTCAGCTAGTCTTTCAGCCATTTATCCATTACTTTTAGTCAGTCTTTCCAACCATTTATTCTTTACATTTAGTTAATTATTTCAACAATTTATCTATTGATTTAGCTAACAATTTCAACCACTGTATCCTTGATTGAAGCTTATCATTTCACCTGTTTGTCCTTTACTTTCAGCAGACAATTTCATTATGTTTTGCTTATTGTTTTACCTGTTTATTTGTTACTTTAGGTAACTTTTAGCTGATTTTCAACTATTCAACTATTGATCTGTTACTGTTAGCTTTTTCCTATCAATTACTTCACCACTGACTATTTCAACCATCTCTGCATTACTTTTTGCCATTTCGCATTTGATTTTTTTAAAATCAAATCATAAATTCTATTTTTTCAATTTACCTAAGACTCCACAATCCTTTGAGTATCACCTGGATACAAATACCTGTGGTTGGGATTCACAGCACCTCCATTCTCAAACATAATTCTTAAACATGTTGAAGTGTGATGTGGCCAGCGTTTAGACAGGACCACAGCGTCTGACATGAAGTTGTAGATGTGCATCTCTACGGACAGTACTACTACAACAGTAAAATGAGGCAGTGGCAGCAGCTTAGTGTTTCCTCATCATCCACTCCTTCATGTTGAGGTGACTGGTGCCCTCATCCTGTGTTTCTCTACACTCTTCCCATCTCCATCTCCATCTCCATCCCTCCAGCCCTCCCCTGCTTCATATGTCCATTTGCCCTTCACTGTTGGGCAATACACCATCTGCCAGCGGACACCGCACATGGACAGAGGGCATTAGCCATTATGTAACTGCACTCCCGCTCCTCCTCCCCCTTCACTTCCTCCCCTTCAAGAGCAATAGAGCAGCGTGTCCGAATGGTAGTGAGAGGAGCGAGATGTGACCCCTGGGGCCTCTGGAGATGTGCACTGATCCATTGGGCCTTGACACATGAAACAGCGACTTGAGGAAGTGCTCACTTCATAACCTGGATGCCCACTGAGGCCTGACCTGGACTACCTGAGCCACTGACACTTAAAAAACTTAATTTAATTTAAGGTCCACTCACTTGCTTTTTCTGAAGCTTTCAACCAAATCTCATAGTGAGTCAAATACAGTGTAAGGCTCCAGAAATTGCTAGTGGACCTTGAGTTAAGTTTTTTTTTGTCAGCCACACTCAACTTCATCTGAAACCTATATTTTAAAGACGGTCCAAAGTGCTCGATTTCTCATTGTCTTCACCGCATCATAGCCACTATATGTAGATTTATTTTTCCTCATTGTAGATTCTTAGAAATTATTCAGATATCATATGTTTTATTTTCTAAAAATCCAGGTGACATGTCATTCTTAGTGTCGCTGATGGATTTTTTCATATGACTATTGGAGGTGCTAAAGTCATTTTTAAATCCTTTAGATAGTGGCTTAATAATGATTTTATTGGCCAAAATTCATGCACCAGAGGAGGAGATGTCCTGACTTTTAAATGGTAAATGGCTTGCACTTGTGTAGTGGATCATCACTGGATGTACCATTTCAGTGATACTCTTCGTCCTGGCCATGAACATGCTGGTCAAGTCTGCTGAGCTGGAGTGCAGAGGCCCCAAAACCAAGTCCGGAATCCGTCAGCCCCCCATCAGAGCATTGATGGATGATCTGACAGTAACAACAGTGTCAGTTCCTGAATGCAGATGGCTCCTCTAGGGCTTGGAGAGGTTAACCAGCTGGGCTCGGATGCGCTTCAAGCCGGAAAAATCCAGGTCTCTAGTCCTGAAGAGAGGGAAGGTGATCGACTGGTTCCACTTCTCTCTAAGAGGTACCTGTACTCCATCAGTCAGCCTCGGAAAAACCTTTGACTGCTCCCTAAAGGATGCCGCTTCCATCAGGGCAAACTAGCCCTGTACAGTAGGATGTAAACATACAGTGTTTTATGGATAAACCATATTTTTTTCAGTCCCTCCATGTCCTCATCAGCACATTAGTAATGTAGTGAGCGTGCACATGCAGACTTGTGTGTGCCTGAAAGTGTGTTGTGTGTGTATGTGTGTATTTCTGTGGGTTTGTCTCCACTTGTCAGTCAGTGAGCTAAAAGATACTGCTGAAGTCAACTTGGGTTTTATACACGCAGAACATCACACGCACGCACACACACACACACACACACACACACAGATATAGGACTTGTCACATCCTGAGCCCTGACGCTCTGTGACATGGCCCATTAATGGGAGGGCCAATTCAATTTCTCCCTTCCCTCTGTGGCAGCTTACAGTGACAGCCATGGATCATGCTCGCAAGCCACCAACTAGAGACTTTATGTCCCATAAAAAAATCCTCAGTGCTGCCTCAACCCCCTTTAACTAAGTCCAGAACTGATTGGATTTCAGTAATGTAATACATTTGTTGGTTTTATACAAGAACCGCTGGAGGGTCCAAGTCCAGCCTTATCTACATCCCCCACAGCAAAGTTTGATTTTCTAAGAAGGACACTGCATTATTACTACAATATAAGAGGATCTTAGCTGTGTCAGACCCAATACTGTATATACAGTAAAAATGGGAGCTGTCATGTATTTCATCTTTATTATACAGTCTGTGTCTCAGACGTATTCCTTGTGCTGACACTTTACAACAAACTGAGTGGAATAGGAGTTCAGTTTCTGGAAACATGCCGTCATGGAGGGTTGAAATTTGTAGTATCTGGCTATAAATGCTGGCATTTGTTCAGATTTCTTAAAGTGTGTAATACAGTGTGAGTCAGAGCATTGATTTACAGTTTAGAGTGCCAGACACTCGTCATCTCTGCCATCTTTCACTTTGTTTTGTTCTCAAACAGCAACATAACCGCATGGTAACACAGCATGCATTAAGGATTTCTAACATATTTTCTTAATATATCCTACCAAGAGAAATAATTGAACAGCTTCGCCACAACAAATTGTGTAGTTACTAAACCAGCAAATTTTTTTTACTGTAAATTTGAGTTATCACTCCAGTCCCACTGACTTTAAGTCTAATGCTGAGAAAATCAGAAGTCGATAAAACTCAGCTCCTTCAACGAGCACGTTTAAAGAAGTGGGGAACAAAAGAGAGACAGAGAGAGAGATGTCATTCCAGTTTAATCGAGACTGCCACACGCTGAATGCTGAGGCAGGAAACACTTAATAGGAGCCCTTCAGTTTATCTCCGTGCTTGATTGAATGAGCTGGAAAGCGTCTGCATCTTTATTGTTACTGACTCACAGCAAATGGGGCGAGATTTGTCACATTTAAGTGACATGTCTTTCGTCCTTGTTGGGTTAGTTAGGAGTGTTGTAGTTAGGAGTATGTTTATTTTGGGGATCCCCCTCTGATGTCCTAAATTCATTTTTCGTACCAATTTTTGAAAGAAAAATTCAGATTGTTGTCATCTACATTCAAGATGTGTTAGAAATCTGAACGGGGGGGCTGAAGATGACACCCTGTATGGTTTTCATTTAGCGCTGCCTCCGCTTTTCAAATGAACCGTGGCTCGAGGCAATTAATTAAGACTGAATGAGATTGAGTTTGAAATTGGTTTACGTAAGAAAGAATAGGATGCAGTAATTTGTTATTGCAGATGTAATTTCATAATGCGGCTCATTAAAGTAAGCGATCCACTCAGATTTTCATTTTGTCAAGTATAAGGTCATGCTGTGTATGTGGTGTTTATCTGTTAGGACATGCATCACACTGTAGAACAGTATTATACTGGGCAATCATTGGATAAAAGTGCCTGAAAGAGACATGGAAAGAAAGGGTATGTGGAAAATGTAATAAAAGCAGGATTATAAGAGATAAAGTGGATTTATAGTTATCTAAATTGAAATTAAGTTTTCCTGAAAATAAGGATAAATGTCACTCTCTTCCACTGATGCTGCAATTCTTACATAATTCTTACATTCTGTCGCTGCTTTATATTATGGGTAGAAAATCCTCCTGTAGAGAAACAAAATTAATGATGTCCCACCATGACAGCCACTATGTGCTATATAAAGGATATTGTGATTTGCCAGGCCACCCAAGCCACCAGGGTCAAACCTCCATTTTCTTCTCTAACCCATATGTCACCTTACAGTGTGATACAGTGTAATTTCCCGCACAGGGAGCCATCCTATCACATGCACCTGTCATCGGCTGTTACATGCAAGGTCACTGTCAGCGCCCCTGCTGGTCCTCCATACATGGCGCGTCCTTATAAATCCTGATTGGGTGGTAAGAAGGTATCGGCACTCTCGATGATTAAAGAAGTAGATGGAGTATGTACACAAAGAGGCAGCTGAAGATTATCCTTTGTTAGATCTGCTCCACTGTTTCCACACCTCAGTTAATACATAGGTCTATATGGGTCTAATTTCTGTTGGCTGTCTAGTGACTTAATGAGATACAGATGGGTGACAAATTAAAGGAAAAACAAAAGGTGCTGTCAGGAGCTGTTGATCAAACCGTGGGTTTTTATTTACCCCAAAAACAGCATGAAAAATTCCAAACCATGAAATGAATAACTAGGCCTATAAAAGAGTTTGTCATAACACAACGCTATAATATAATATTATAGTATATAATAACTAAACAAGGTGCTAACTGAACAAACCCAGCCACGCCTTTTGCTCCACCAGGAAGAGACCTCCCCAAACAACCACGGTAACTCAAACACAAAGAAACAGATGATTAATATCAAACAATTTCCCTGTGTAACCCAACAATGCTAGACTGTGTGCACTTAATTAGACCATGTAAGCTTAAAAGCAGATAAGCAGAGGCTAAATCAAACCAACTGTGTGATGTGAATTGTAGGTGTGGTTGACCATAAATTAAAGTAACCTGTGTAAATAACAAACTAATGAGTTTAAAGAGTGTGGACTGGGAAAATATTACCCTGTGTGGCTGTGACCATCACAGTTTTTGTAAAGTGTTGAGCCATTTAAGCAACAATCATTTCATGATTGTTGACATAGTCTCCAAGTATCTGTAACATTAAACACTTCCTTTTTAAGGAATACTTCACCAACTATATAATCATTTATATATCAAGTACTCAACCCATGTTACATTGAATATGTGAAGAAAACTTTGTTTTTCTCTCAATTAAGAATAAAAAACCAGAGAAAATTCTCAATAAATTGAAATCATAGGGGGCTGTGTTTAAAAACAGCAAAACTGAACTGAAAGTGAGATTTATCTATGCTGTCCTCAAAGCCAGACTCCATTTACAAAAACACTAATTTTACCTCGCTGAACACAGGAGCTGCTGGTCGACCACTGCCTCGATCATTTAGTTTGTTTATGTTATCATGTGACTTTGTTGTTTTAAAGGGCTGGTTTGGATTCACCAAAGTCACAAAACAACACAAAGAAACTAACAGATCATTTTTGTCAATGGAGTCTGGACAGTGTTGGGCAAGTTACTCTCAAAACGTGATGTATTACATATTACTGGTTACCTTTATTTAAAAGCAACATGTTACATCATAATATAACTCTCTGTGTAGAGTAATAAGTTACTTATTACATTACGTTTGCGTTACTTTTACCAAAGTGGCTTCAGAAGAACTTAAAGGCATTTTAAATGGATGAGTCATGTTGTTTCACAGCAGGTAGTCAAAGCACAGAGGCTCCAGTCTATTACAGTTCATTTCAAATCCAATGCTGCACAGGTCTGACCCATTCTTTACTGATAATAATACTTTTATTAAAATCCCCTGCTTATATCAAAAATAGTTTGATGATATAGAACAATTAAATAGCCTAGACTGTTTAAAAAAAAATGGACATGGGCTGTGGACACATGGAGGGGCAGGCAGAGGATCACAGTCTAATAATTCTGAGATATTGATAAATATTTTTGGGCCTAAGATATGAAACGCAATAAACAAATAGTGTTAGCACAACAAACAGAATGGCGTGCAAGTAAATCTATGACGAGCACAAATTAATACACCAGAGCTGGAAGACCCGCTTGTGGGTTCCCAATGTGCCGGTCAGCTACAGCAGCACCGACGACGAGGAAAAAAACAAGCCGCGATATGGGAGAGGAGTTGATATGTGAATGGAAACACACTGGATGTGATAACACACACAAAATCACCGGCACCCATGAGGTAGTGTATAATGACTGCTGTCTGGGAAATACTGAGCATAAGAGGCACAGAGGTACGTTCATGTGTTCCTCCACTCATTCATTCAGGTTTTTCCTTTCATTTGCCAATTAGTTTTGAATGAGTTTACTCAACTAATAATTGAAAGGATTTTCTCAGCCAAGTCTTTTTTTCATATTCTGTTTGTTTCCCTAACATGTTATTCCCTAGTTGAGGTTAAAACGCTGAAAACTCACAGCCAGAATAACTATAACTTCAAAAAAATTATAACTCTGCTGATTAATACAGACACTGCAAAACCACAAGTGAGCGGTAAACAGCAACGGCTTTGCTTGACAGAGTGCAATCAATTTCTGTTTCCCTGGCAGTAAACGGCACTGTAAGGCTGTTTGAGCAGTGTTTTTCTAACAATCATATTTGAGCTCTGTATAGACGATGTAAGCTGCGTCTTGTTGTGGTGTCGAACACGGGAGGTTCTCCCTTGACCCCTCTGCTTGGAATCTACTACTCATCCAATTGACAGTTTATCCCACAGAGAGATGACTCACGCTGCTAAACACACACAAGCACTTGGGTGAGAGGGAGACCTTATGTAACATTTTGAAGCTGGTATTGCACAGTATTGATCTCTGTTTCAGAAGCAGCTTAGAGTCCTTGAAAAACTGATCCATTCATATTATTCCTGCTCGTATGTTTGATTCTTACCGGATTAGATTTTTCTTGCATCTATCAATCTATCAGTCAATCACACTTTATTCATGCAGCACTTGTCATGAAAACAGAATTCAACACAAAGCGTTAAACACCTTATTCCCAGCCGCCATGATATCTTGCGTGAATTATGGGTGCAACCTCCAGCGTTGAACCTAAACCAGCGATTTCCGTGGTAACAGTTTGTTTACAGTTTTTACATACCTCTGCCATCCTCTGAGCATGCTTGCAATTAGCTTACCCTGCTCCGTTAAAATACTGTTAACTTTAACATGGCCCGAGCTAGCTTAAGGTAAACATTTGCTCCTTCTAACGATGATTTATGAAGAGATACTACTTGATGAATATTCATCCATTGTTATGTAAAATGTACTATCAGAAAGCTAAAATTTAAACCAGCTAAAAACGGTACCAGAGAGGCCAACCAGATTATGAAGTCTAGCTAAAAGAATTGAGTGTTCGACTGTATCAAAGGCTGCTGTAAGATCAAGTTGTACAAATACAGAGAGTTTTTTTTCATATCCATATTTGACCTCAGGTCATTAACAACCCTGACCAGTGCTGTCTCTGTGCAGTGATTGGTTTGAAAGTCATCTTTCGACTTCTTTTTGGAGTGTTAGCCAATCTGCTGCTGATATAACAGTTTCTCTGTGAGCTTCAGGACCAATAACTTAGGCATTGGTTTTGTCCTAGTTGAGTTAAAGAGAATTGAGGAAAATTTTCTGCCTTGATATCTAAGATACTGTAAAGAAGGGCATCAGTTGGCCCTGAGGCATTAAGAGACACAGCGATGTACAGCTGTGTATCGTCAGCATAACTATGGAACTGCCTCGCCTCCTGATGACGTTTCCAAGTGGCAGCATGTAAAGACTAAAAAGTGCTGACCTAAAATTGAACCTTGGGGGACCCCACAATCCAGTTTATAGCTTTTTGATAAACATTCATCCCTTGTTACATAAAATTCTCTGTCAGGAACCTGCAGTAAGATCAAGTAGCACGAATACAGAGTTTTTTCTTATTCTGACCAGTGCCTTCTCTGTGCTGTGATTGGCTCGAAAGCCATCTTTTTGAAGTGTTGAACAGCTCTCCGCTGCTTTCAGGGGTTATCTTCTTGGCCTTTTGTTCTAAAACACAAGCCAGGTGGTGCAGGAAGGTTGTGATGTGTGAAACCGCCATACAATGTCCCATCTTCCTGGTATGAATGCAACATCCCCCAAAAGCCATTTGTGTACATAGAATGGCGAATAATAGCGCGATTTACTCCCCGGCTGACACGGTGCCATGCAATTCCACCTCACAGCAGAAGCCATACAGTAGATCCAGCGGCTGCTATTTTCACAGGGAATCCAGGCATGAAATGTGTTATGGAGCGTCATAATGAGTTGAGAGAAGTGGACATTCTGGCTGCATTCGATGCAGATAAACATAACAGTGGCGAATATGTGATGGTGTGAATCTCTTGGGTTAGTGAACATGACGTGCCGTAGCCAGCCTCCTGTGTGTTTTTTTCTCGGCACATAGTTACATATTTATCAAATCCAACATAACTAGCAAACATCTTCCTTTCTGAGAATAGTAACCTGAGTACACAGATGCACACTGGTTCCATTTAATTATTTACTTGTGTCTTTTTTCAGATCATGTAAGAGCTGTTTTATTTATTTTACTCATGAAAATCACAGAGCTGTAATAGACATGTTTTCCCCGTGGAAAGCCTGATAATTTTTTGTACATTTGTCCCATCAAAATAAAGCATTAAGTGCACCAAAGCATAAAGAGAGACTCACTGTTGAGATGTACAATAGCAGCGTCTTTCTTCTCTAAACACAGCGGAGCGTGATGAATCCTCAAGGGTTTAACAGAGCTGTCATGTTCCCTTAACAGCTTCATCACCGTTTTCCTCCCATAGCTACGAGGTATAAATGGGTCACAGGATTGTCATGTTTGCCAGCTGTATGTCTCAGTAACTGCACACATGACGAGACACACTGAGAAAAAATCTTTTTGAGTATACATGAGAAATGCATGGTGTCCCCACAGCTGCACATGACGCTGCAAAGTAGGACAAGCTCGGTCAGAATTAACAAAAGAGTTCTTGAATCCTGATTTCATCAACTTACGCTTATCTGTCATGTCTCTCTCCATCCTCCAGTACAAACAAGTGGAGCAGTACATGTCGTTCCACAAACTACCAGCCGACTTCCGACAGAAAATCCATGACTACTACGAGCACAGATACCAGGGCAAGATGTTTGATGAGGAGAGCATCCTGGAGGAGCTTAATGAGCCGCTGCGCGAGGTATGAAAACACCCAAGCATCCACTATAATGTGCTCATTCACCCACAAACACACACTTCTCAGCTCTCTACTGATGAAGTGGACTGGAATGAATTCATTATAGTGCTCAGCTACGGTCTCCAGTAGAAAAACCCAGTGGTTAAAAATGTCACTTCCAGCTTTCTCTGTATTGATTTACTCATTAACTGTTCTTAATTTACTCACTCACCAGGTAGTCTATGGAAATACTTCAAGTGCCTCCAGATTTCACTGAAAAATAACCAGGTTTTAAAAGAAAAGGAACAGATGGGTTTAAAGTGATTTTCACATGGACTTTATGTTCCCACACACCCAAGAGTTGTTTTTCCTGCTGCCAGCAAACACTGTTTACAGCAGTTTACAGTAAACAAGGTCTTCTTGCTTCAAGGACAGCCCAGAGTACACTTAAGGTAACAGAAAATGAGGAGGAAAATAGGGAGAATACTCGAATGAGCTCTGCCAGGGTCCCTCAGGGTAATTAAAAAAACAAAAACATGTACATGTGTGTTTGCTCAGGAAACTGTGTTACTATTATCTGATTATATAAACCTTTTAAAAAATTAAACTCCCTTTTTTCAAAATACAGAAATGAAAGTTATGAAACATGTGCTTACCCTGAATCTATCATAACCTCAGTAGTTATGCAAGTTGTTTTTCCTGATATACTGAAGCAGACCAGCCCCAAAACAAAGCTAAATCTTATCACCTACTTTCCATAACTCAGTTTCTTCTGATGTCGAAATTAATCTTTTCAGCAATGCCGAAGAAAGCCTTAATACAGATGGAGGCTTTTATAAAGTGTAACATACACACCCAACAGTCCAGGGCAGTGTTGTGATCCGCTGCTGCTATTTCCTGTTCAAACGTAGGAAATCGTCAACTTCAACTGCCGTAAGCTGGTGGCCTCTATGCCGCTGTTTGCCAACGCTGATCCCAACTTTGTGACGGCCATGCTGACCAAACTGAGATTTGAAGTCTTCCAGCCTCTGGACTACATCATCAGAGAGGGCACCATCGGCAAGAAGATGTACTTCATCCAGCACGGGGTGGTCAGCGTCCTGACCAAAGGAAGCATTGGCATGAAGCTGATGGACGGCTCCTACTTTGGAGGTATGTCGATGTCTTTGTCACCTTTGGATCATCAGTCACTGCTCTATTCTGCTCCCTTATTCCTCTCTATTTTGTTGTATTTTATTCTTTATGGGTTTGTTTTGTTCTGCTCTATTACCACAGCAGTTTTGGGCCAATATACATCCGATTCACCTCTCCGTACGATCAGAGGAAAAATTCATTTTGAGACTTTGGTCGGTACTGATGTTCAGTCTAGATTATTTGGTTTGTTTGTTTGTTTGTTTTTTATTTGAGAGGTAATGAGAGGTTTGCAAATCTAGCCTTAAACCTCCTGAACTGCTCATAAACTCATCAGGGCTAATTGTAGCATCACATGGCTAGCAGTTATTAATAGGTTTAACAACAGTGTCGAGCCTTTTAAAAGCTTGGTGTTGGATGTAAGCCGCTGCTGCTAAGTAGCTCGTGCTACAACTCTGGAGACGGTTATCGGCCCAGTATATACCGTGCATCCCTACTGTTCACGTTTGAGACTAAAAGGAAGAAAATCTGTGAAGTTTCTTTTTATGCACTTGATGCAAACTGATTTGAGTTGGCATTTTAAAACTCCTGTAGTCTGAGTCCGGCTTTATTCTACACCATCATGTTCTGTCATGTTGTATTATGTCACGTCATGTTGCATGCTACTCTGTTATATTCTGTTTATAACATGATAGATAGTATAGAATACAACAGAGCACAGTAGAATAGGACAGAACAGATGATAAAATATTCCTAAACATAACAGAAAAGAATAACAGGATACAACAGAACTCTATTCTGTTACGTCCTGTTGTCTTATAATAATTATTCTACTCTGTTAGATGCTTCCAAGCCTGTGTTATTCACTCTTATAGTCCCAATAGAATCCACTACAGTAACATCACAGACGTTTGTGTTTACTATTTCAATAAGAATCGTAGCAACAAGCATTTAAATAAAAAAAAGAAACCCTGACATTTTACTTGGACTTCTTGTGCAGTCTTGCCTCACAGCCACGTCTGTCCCACTTTCCCAGGCTGTTGTTCCTCTGTGGCTGTTTAGAAACATGTGGTGCCTCTGTTGCCATCGCCACCCATAAACCCACACAGGCGTGCACAAACACACACCCACACACCGTTTTTATTTATTTATTTTTTTGCCCCGTGGTTTGATGGTTCGGGCTGCATTTTTTAACATCCGGTGCCCACAGCAGCGGACCAGAGTTCACCGGCAGTAATGTTGATGTGCCAGCTGCCCAGGGCCCAGTTGGAGACACACATGCACACACACACATCCCATGTATGCACATCCAATTAATATTACCTAATTAGCACAGTACCATGGTGATGACGGCGCAATTTGTAATGTCAAGCATAGATTGTTCAGAGCCGTCTCTGCCAGAAGGAAGGAAATCACAGGTCCCTCTTTATACACAAAAGTAACAGCAGGGTCGGACTGGAGGAGCAAGATGGTTTAACCAGCGCAGTGTGTTTGCAGTACAGTGTGTGTTTGTGGTAAAATCTCTCAATTAATAAGTAGCAGTAAGTAGATGATGTCGGGTCTAACATGACTTTGCTCCAATTCATAGTTTCAGAATTTAGCTGTGTTTAGAGAAGTGAAAGGAATCATTACGTTACTGTCTCTTTTCTGTATTATTCAGTATATTTATAACTCTGGCTGGACCGGCTCCATTATTGTATTAATGTATTTAGAAGAAGACAGAGCTTTGTAAACAGTTTTCTGTGGCTGTAAATGCAGTCTGCAGCTTAACCTCTGGCTGTTTGTCCAAATTGCTGTCAGACAGAACAATGCACCACTTGTCCAGCCAGAGCCATCACAAGCATTACAGTTGCATTTACTCATTAGGTAACTGCTGAAAATATTGGAGACAGAGTTTGCAGTTTGCTCCGTCAGTTTGCAGTTACTGCTGTTCTGACTGGTCTAAACTGCCAAAACTTTCACAATATGCTGCCTCATAGTCCCATTTTTTTCTTCTAATTAAAATCATTTTTATTAATAATAGTAGAGGTGAAGGGGCTAGGATTGGGCAAGTGTAAAAAATTGTAAAAAAATAAATAAATAAAAAGTGATTTGATATTAAAGACATGCAATGCAGGATTTTCCTTAAAAAGAAAAGTACGTTCATAAGGAAGTAGTCCCTCTAAATTGGAGGTAGGTGACATGTGGTTCTTAAACCGCTCTCCAGTGGCTTTGACCAAAACTTAGGCTACACGGAAATGAATCACTGTTATCTTTGAACATTTTAATTTTCATTTATCTTTGTTGTAGGCAAGGCTTGTGCCATATCATCTCGTTCATGATAATACTGGTATAATTTTTAATATCATATGAACAACTGAAAGAAAAATTATTACCGACTGTGTAATAAACTGTGGAAATCTAATGGCGCAACATTCCTGCTGTGAACAGGCTGTGTAAAAGGGGCTTGAGAGAGCTGCCTTGTCTCATCTCGTCACCCCAAAAAACACATGAACTTTTAATAGACAAACACAAGTGGGGGTGGGAATCTCAAGGCACCTCACGATTCGGTTCAATTCCGATTCTGAGGGCAGCGATTTCGATTATAAAACAATTCTCGATTTCCAAACGAGACAATAAAACAATTCACACTAGATATTGAAAAACATTATTCAGCAAAACCTGAAACTGACTTAACTCTAGGAGGGGCTTATATGGTTAACTGATTATATGTAATCCAGCATCAATTTCCAGAACTCAGAAGACGAAAATAAGAGACAGAATATGTCTGATATCAGAAACAGGCGAAGGGGTGTCCCTGTGAAGATATCAGACAATACAACTGTAAAAGGAGAATTTTGGATATTATATTTCCTACTAATGTGAACAGGAAACACTGCGGCTCAAGCTAAAGGAAAAGGTTAAAGCAGTCATGATCCCACATAGTGCTACGAATATTCAAATCACTGCTACAATTCACTTCACCCGTCCTGGATTTCTCTGTATTTTTCATAATATTTGAGTGTGACAGTTGCCCTATCCATAAGCTACAAATGATTACCCAGTGGTTTGAACAGCTCTTTAATGCAGCCCCGGTGGTTTCATTAGAATATTATTCTCTCCCAGCACGTCCCACTAATGATGCCGGCAATATGTAAATGGTTGTGTTTTGTACAAGCAGGAAGATCCCAAGTGACAGTTTATAAAAGGAAGTCGGGATCTTCTTGTGGGAGTTTTTTTTGACAACTCCTACAAAACTGGAGCATCTATAATACATAAAAATTAACCTTGGTTTCTTAAAACATGACTGGACCAAATTTATGTAAGACAGAAAACTCAGAAACTTCTTTCCACTGACATGTAGCTAATTTGACTACGCTGTATTCAGAATCACAAAGTGTGTCAATAGACAGAGTAATGCTGTGAGTTCTTACATGTCAGAGTTCTGTCTAAAGGGGTTCGTGCAGTTCAAACAGCTGCTGACGCAATCACCAACGTACAGTAAGCAGTGGAGCGTCAATATGCGTAGGTTATTAATCATTAATCTGCAGAGGAACTATAAGTCCTTTATCAGGCAGGCAGAAAACATGGTTACACTCAAGGTCACACTTAAATAATCTGTGATTATAAAGCTGCTGTATCCTGACTCACAGTATGTGGGTGTATGTGAATGTACCGTACTTACAGTATCTGTTGTGCAGAGACAGATAAGAAGTCATTTCATGGTACAATTCAACCATTTGGTTGAGCATGGCTGCAGACAGTAAAACATCCCACTGATTAAATTAATTCAGCATATATACAATGGATAACATTAAATGTATCATTTAACAACAATAAAGGATCAAAAGTGTTTTTGTCGTAGCAAATAGTCAGTTTTAATTACATTAACTCAGCTTCATTACCTTTACCTAAAAAGACACATGAACCGTAGAAAATGTTTTGAAAAATTATTTGACCTTTATCAGACTTTTTTTTGTATAAAGCTACATAAAGCTATTCTGTAAGACATCTTAAACTTCTGAGAGTGGCATGAGGGCCCAACGTCCTCTAGTGGTACCTGTGCTCACAGCCCAGCACTGTGCTCGGCATTCACCAGAGTTGGCAGGTCTTTAATTGGCGCCCCGTTCTCTCTACAGATGAGAGCAGGTTCACACTGAGAACATGACAGGTATGAAAGAGTCTGGAGATGCTGTGGTGAACGTTATGCTGCCTTTGACATCATGGCGGTGGATCAGTGATGGTCTGGGGAGGCAAATCCTTGGAGAGTTGCACAGACCTCCATGTCATAGTCAACTGTACTCTGACCGCTGTTAGGTACAGGATGACATCCTCAGAGTGATTGTTAGACGTTACGCTGGTGCAGTGGGCCCTGGGTTCCTCCTGGTGCAGTGGGCCCTGGGTTCCTCCTGGTGCAGGACAATGCCCAGCATAATGTGGCCAGAGTGTGTAGGCAGTTCCTGGATGACAAAGACATTGATGCCATTGACTGGCCTTTCATTCCCCTGACCTAAATCAGATTGGGCACCTATGGGACTTTATGTATCAATTCATTTGATGCCACCAAGTACAGCCACAGACTGTCCAGGAGCTCACTGATCCAGGTCTTGGAGGAGATCCCCCAGGACACCATCCACAGACTCACCAGGAGCATGACCAGACGTTTCAGGAGTGTGTACAGGCAGGCGGGGACCATACACACTACTGAGTCACATTATGAGTTGCCGTGATAAAATTCGCACAAGTTGGATCAGCCTGTGATTTCAATTTTTTACATAGATTTTTCAATGTGATTTTGAATCCAGCGCTCAGTGGGTTGATGATTTTGGTTTCCACTGACCGTTGTTATGTCATTTTGTTCTCAACAAATTACACAATGTACATCAGTAAAGATTTTAAACTTGAATAATTTGTTCATCAGGATCTGATTGTGATTTAAGTGTTGCCGTAATTTTTTGAGCAGTGTAATACTGATAGAGTCCTACATTTGAGTAATTTGCATAAAATGCCACCAGACGCTACAGGTGTATTGAATAGCCATTCTTTCAAAAGTTTTGGAGGCATGTCATCATGCTGAACTGCCAGCTCGGTCAAATACATTGTGCTCGACTTCACCACACCACAGACTGTATAGAGGTAGTGGTAGACTGGGGCAGTGGGCCAATCACACACTGCATTAAATCAAAGAAAGATCGCAGTGATTGGCTGCTTGCAAAACCATATAAATAGTCATTTTTGTCTAGATCTGGACACAGAAATGATCAAATGCAGGTATTGTTTGACTGGAGAAGTTTCAATACTAGGTTCTTTTTCGGATGATACCTTAAAGGTATGAAATACCAATAACCAGCTCTATTTATTATGTAAAAGTCCTGCACTCTAGCTTTAATGACGTGTGTATGTTTGTGTGTCTGCAGTATGTCACAGAGCTCTCCTGGTTTGCTTGCTTCCTGTTTGCAGCAGGGGACACCGTGGTCGTTAACACAGTCACAGTGCGTTCCCCTATAGTGCCCCTATCTATGTTCTTAATGTAGTCTCCTCGCATTTCGTTATTTTCCTCTCTTTCCCACAGAGAGTCAGAGGAGGTCGACCTTTTAGGCGGGGGAAAAGGAGGGCATATGGTTGTCAAGACAACCGTCAGCCCCAGATCATAGAAGTAGAAAGCCGGAGAGATAAAGATACTAGGGGAAGGGAAGGGGAACAACTGAATGTAATGAAGCTTAGCTGCACATCTCCAAATATAGAGTGTTTCCTTCACACAGCTGTCAGTGCTGTGCCAGGGCTGGAGGAAACACACTCAGTTGTACTGTCAGTGGGTCACACTGGCTACACAGAACCTCTGCATGCATGAACCACTTTTATTCTGATCACACATTTGCTCGAGGCTAAGAGCTTTGAGGGTGTCAATTTCAGACTGCTAAACAGATCCCTCCATATTTATAGTACCTCTGTTCTTTTCTCTGTTGCCGTCTGACACCCTGAAAGCTGTCAGTCTGCCATTTTGTGATTTTGTCTCTTGTCTGTTCTCTTTCACCTCACCAGAGATCTGTCTGCTGACCCGCGGCAGACGGACGGCCAGCGTGCGAGCGGACACCTACTGTCGCCTGTACTCTCTCTCTGTGGACAATTTCAATGAGGTGCTGGAGGAGTATCCCATGATGAGGAGGGCCTTTGAGACAGTTGCCATTGACAGATTGGACAGGATAGGTAAGACTGCCACCTGGATCAGTAACCTGCACCAAGAGAGTGAACTTTATGTGATATTATTTAAAGGGCAGGTCCATCTGTGTTCTTTCTTTCTGGAAGCTCTCGCTGTGCTGTTATCAAAAAGCATTGATGTAGGTTACAACACTGATGCCAACCCCCAGACACGCTGTTTGCTGACGTGTAAGCGCAGAGAGTGAGGAAAGTGTTAGCTCAGAAGATCTGCACTTTGAAGTGGAAGATGGTGCTCTTTTATTATTATAAAACCTTTAATTAACCAGGTGAACTCTGCATTTGTCCGTATAAGCACCACCTTAAAGAACCACCTAACAAAATCAGTATCAATTTAATTGTATGTCACCAATAAGGTCTTTTGATGGGACAGATTAAATCTGTAGGAGGAGTTCAAAAGTACGACCCTAGAATGGCCAAATATGCACAAAAGTTGCATAGTAAATTCAAAATGGCTGACTCCCTGTTGGGTTTAGAGCATGGGTCCAAGAGACTCTTATATACAGTATGTCTTCTGACATTACATGTGCCCACCAATTTTTGTACATGTAGGTGAAAGCAGCTTCGGGGGCTGTTTCACAAAAATTTGTTGAGGGCGCTACTGAGACAATTTTTGAGCATGAAATTCTAAGAAAGGCTTCGGAAAAAAAAGTATTTTGATGCTAAAAAACATACTTAGAACCAAAATTTTAATTTTCCCAATTGGATACAGAGGAGCACCACTGGAAGTATACAGAGTGCTATAAAAACTCAAAAAACAAAAAATAATTGAGCGTCTAACAATGAACATGGTAGAGTTGATTTATGGGTAAAGGTGCTCACCGTGTTAGAACTACTGTGAGCCTAAAGATTAATTTGGTTTAGTTCAACCTTGTTTTAATGCCTTTGTGGTCCAGCTCAATAGATTTTTGGGGTCATAGTCAGAGGTCAAGGCCGTTGTGACCTCATCTCTCTCATTCTTGTGAACACGATATCTCAACAATTTCTTAAGAAGGGAGTTTTTTCCAATTTTCACACAAATGTTCCCTTAGACTCGAGGATGAACTGATTAGATTTTGGTGGTCAAAGGTCAAAAGTCAAGGTCACTGTGACCTTGCAACCATCTTATACTGTGAATGTGATATCTCAAGAACACTCTGAGAGAATTTCTTCAACGCTGGCACAAATGTCCACTCTGAGTCATTGGTGAACTGATCTGAATTTGGTGGTCAAAGGTCACTGTGAACTGGTCCGTCGCATTCTCGTGAATGCGATATTTCAAGAACACCTTGAGGGAATTTCCTTAAATTTGGCACAAACATCTTCTTGGACTTAAGGATGAACTGATTAGACTTTGGTGTTCAAAGGTCAAATGTCACTGTGACCTTGCATCCATCTCATTCTTGTGAACATGATATCTCAAGAACACTTGAAGAGAATTTCTTTAAATTTGGCACAAACATCTACTTAGGCTCGAGGATGAACTGATTAGACATTGGTGTTCAAAGGTCAAAGGTCACTGTGACCTTGCGTCAGTCTCCGTCTCATTTTGTGAATGTCATGATATCTTAAGAAGGCATTAAGGAAATTTCCTCAAATTTGACACAAACATCCACTTGAATCCCACAATACACTGATTGGAATTTTGTGGTCAAAGGTCAAGATCACTGTGACCTACAAAACATGTTTTTGGCCTTAAATCAGGAATTTTAATGTTAATTAGGACAAACATTTCTCACAAATGTCTAATTGGTTGAGAATTATGAAGTTTTAATTCCAAAAGATCAAAGGTAAACTTCACTGCAACATCATAATGTTTTGCAGAAAGACTTTTCTGGCCGTAATTCACACCATAACTCAGGAACAGAAGGGGAGAAATTTGATCAGATACTGCACAGGTGACTCTAATTTTGAGTGGCCACCTTGAAACTGTGCTGATTGTATAGATCTTCTGTGCTAATGAGGGGAAGATGTTTGTGAAGCATCCAGGATTTCACAGACATGGATGTAAACTGTATTTGCAACTTGAGGGGTTTGCAAACAACAAAGCAGTAATTCTAGTTTTCTTTTAGTTCATTTGGGGAGAAGTTAACTCAGGTTCATACTTAGTAACGTAATTCTCAGATCTTAGTCCTGAAAGTAACAAATTCATCTTTCCATCCAGACCTGATTTATGAAATGTGTCTGGGAGATTTAGTCACGGATAATTAGCATTACGTGTCACTGATAAAAGCCACAGGTATGGTGTCTTCATAGGCATATGAGTCATTCATAAGATGAAATGAAGCATAAGGAAAATGTATTCATTCATTAACTTGATGTCTCTGTCACTGTCTGACAGCTGTGTGAATGATCCTAGAGACGGTGTGCGCGGTGGAGGAAGGGTGTCGATGGCGAAAATGTATTCATGGCTGTGAATCATTTGTCATGTCGTTTGTTGAGTGTAAATCTGTCCTCACAATTTAATGCTCTCTGTGGGTATCTGCCGTATTGAAAACATATGTGACTCTTGTGAATATCATGGCAGAAACCGCTGTGCAAAATCACTGTTTTGTGCCTCTGTGCTCGCTCCAGGTGAGTTTACTGTTTTGTTAAATGATTGCTCGGCAGTGAATCTGTCTTTGAAACACACCCACAAACTCACACACACAAACATGCAAAGACTGCTTTGTCTTAGCGAAGCCATGGGGGCCCCTTGTCAACAAGTAAACACAAACATGTTATTTTTCTTCACAATGCAGACGCCTCTCCCCTCCCATCATGCCTCCCAAGGTCAGCAGTGTTTCTGATGTCACATCCCCCTTTCACATGACCACACTTCCCATGTTTACAAAAGCCCTGTATCTGCCACCTGCCAGCTGTTGCCATAGCAGCCAGATTCCACACATGAGCAGCCTTCAGTCAGCCCGCTCACATATTTTGAGGGGGTTGTCTAACTGCTTCAGGACAGATCCACCGACCAAATATTCCCATCAGGCTCCATGTGATGAATAATGATCACCAATAATTTGTTCCTTTGTTTGGCTTTGTCAGCAGTGTTTGTCACAAAAAGCATCTGGATCAAACACACAGTGGGCCATCAGAACAAAGCCATGTTAAGAATATGAAATGTAAATACAGACTTGCAAATAATGACACAAGCTTTGTTCCTTTCAAATGTAAAGAGCGATTGTTGGATTCATCTCCATGACGCCCTCATTATAAAATCCAGTGCTTCAAATATCAGTCAAACTCAAATCTTTAAGTTGCATCATATTTTTTGTTGTTGCTGAGCATCTGTGACCAGGAGTGCTTTTTAGGATCAGTTCAGCCTGACAGACCATAATAACACATTTTAGAAAGAGCTCGGCTCACTCCAGCAGCCATTCATCTGTTTCTTATGAAAACAGTCCCTCACCTTTGAGCCATTCCTACATAGCGATAAGCTAATCCCTTGTCCATCGTCTTCACACCCTTAATGCATCACATTGTGAACACAGTGGCATATAAGATCAGCAGACGGAGCAGTATAGCAGTGATTTAAGGTGGGGTGGAGGTGTTACTTGATAATGAATAGGCATTGTTGTAAAAACAGCTGTGCAACTGATGTGTGAGTTTCAGAAGAGGCAGCTTCAGCTCTGCATTGACACCTCAAACAGCTCATGTGGCTACGTCTCAGTCAGGTGGTTGCTTACGCTGTTCCTTTTTCTTTCAGTGCCATCAGAGTTATTATTACACTAAGGTATCACCTGTAGCATCTATTTGCCATCTATAACTTACCAAGAGTGATGGAAGCCTGGTAACACTGGGTCATTGCTACCAGGCAGAGGCAGACACCTTTGCTGTTGCTTGATTCTTCAGAAGGAAGTGTAGTAACGACCCCAACATCTACAAGGAAGAGCTGGTGCTCCTCGATAGGAGAGCCACAAGAATTCATACGGTACGAGTCAATGCCAACATTCTACAAAACCAAACAGTAGTCGTTTTTCTCTTGTACCATAGGTGTCATAGGTGCCGGCAATGCAATTCTTCCAGACCTGACGGGGCAGCACATACGCCTACAAGTGTTTTAGACTGATGTCAAATCAGGGCTATTCAAAAGAGGCCTTGACATGCTATTTGACCCCGTGGGAGCTACGGGTATGACACCTGCATGGTGTAACTGAATCTGTAATGTTGGAGAGTTACAGCAGACAGGGCTAGAAATAAAGGAATGGTTTCCAATACGGTGTTGTGACTTCTCCTCGATATCGCCAGTCACTGATATAGTTTGACAGCGGCTCGCAGCATCAGCGGGGAAACGCAGCAGGACAAGAACAAAAGTAAAGGCAGCGAAAGTCTGAGTAGGGTGGGCGGGTCTGATTAAGGGGAAAAAAAGTCAATTTGCGATGTTGTACCGACGTGGTGCATGTATTTTGAAAGAGACGATGTAAACGGTAAATTTCCTGTGAGAATGGAAGTGTATTTTGAAAGAAGACAATGCATGTAACAGGCAGAACTTGACACAGCGTTCCAGAACCAGTGCACCCAGGGTAACTTCTATGTTGTATCTGGACGTGGAAAGTCCATGACCAAACAATATGTGAGGAGGTGAGGTGACTTAATATGAGCTGAACCCACACTGACTAGTACTTTGCATTCAGGGATTAATAACAGAATTGAAATTTAATTTCTGTTTTAACGTTGCATTGAATTGGGTATCAAAAATAAGGGACTTTCACCGGTTTTGGTATCAATTACTGAATTTCTGGTGTCGTAGCACGCCTACTACTCCTTAAAGAAGAACTCTCTCAATGTTACGCCCGGGCTTTTCTAAGATCCTTTGTCTCCGACTTCCGAACTCATAGAGGGGATGTTGTCACAAAGCCTTGACTGCCAAACTGTGTTTTACAGTAAGTCCACAGGTGGACCCATGCAACATGCAAGGAGAGTGCAGGAGTCACCACAGTCTGGATCTGCGTCCTCCTTCTGGTCGGGTGGCCGACTGTGTTACAGTTCATCAACAGCCTTATCAACCTCTTCTTACATGGGTATCACTGAGGCTGCTGTGCTGACTAACAACCTAGCTTTACTGCCAGCTCTCTAGACCGCCTGCTGCATCAGAGAACCAAGTGACAATAATGCACAAGAGCTATACGAGCTATTGAAGTCGCCCACATGCACATGCACATGTCTCTACATGCCCATCTCCTATGAAGCCCTCTGTGTCCCTGATGTACAGCAGATGGTTGATCATCTGGATGCAGCTAAGAAGGCCAGCAAGCAGCTGAAATCTAGCCTTTGGTCACAACCTTTTCCCTCAGCAGAATTTATGAGCAGAGAGCAGCCCTGTTACTGCCCTTTAGCAGCAGCATCATCATCACCATCATCATCATCATCACTGGCTGGCTGCTCCAACATTTCAGCCCTCCTATTAGCTGGGTGCAGGCCTGGGTAAAGTCAGAGTGCCAACTCCACAAGATGAGAACAAATAACAGTGTCCATCAAGTACAAGTCTTTGCTTCTTCTTCTTCATCTAAACCTGAGCCTGGTTCAGCTGTGCAGGGGTTAATGTGTATCTAACACCGAGAAGCATCCCGCCTGGTTCAATTGTCTCATTTTCTCTTTAACTGATCTGCCATTAGTTACCTCTCTTCACATGTCCGAGCAATTGATTCACTGGTTAGACAGAATTGTTCCCCAAATAGGCTCCTTCTCCTTTTCCATCAGGAAGAGCGATGTCTCTGTTAACCTCCTCCATCGCCCCTCCTGGCCATTACGTCAGAGGTGGAACTTGTAAATCTCAGCAGGTTTCAGACACAGCAGTCTCTAAGACACTCATCTTACCTGAAAGCGGTGAGAACCCGGGGGGGGGGGGGTTGAACCTCACCACTTTGTGACGCATACACTGCTTTCTTTTGGCGGCACAGCTGTAATGAAACCATGTGAGATTAGATGTGATGATTCTCTCACACACTTTCCTGCTGTGATGTCTCTATCTGGCATTACTTCGCCTGGCTATAGCCATGCAGCCTTATTCCAGGACCGAGTGGGATCCTACAGTTCCGTCATCAATCTACATTTAACAGCATTCAGGCTGATTCCACAAACGCCCTTCTGTAATCTGTCAGAGTCAGAGGGAAACTTGGACTTGCTGATTTAGTCTTAAATGCACTCTTCCAAGAGGTTTCCACAGTTTTACTTACTGGTGAGAGGTCACAAGCATTAAAAGTTCATTCACAGCGTGATGTCACATGAGAGTTGTGAAGGTGGCGTAGCCATCAGTGTCACTTGAATTAAAGGAATACTTTACCCCAAATGACAATTTGGGTATCAATTACTCATCTGGTGTTGCTTTGAATTTATGAGGACAACTTTTTCTCGCATGTGTCCAGTGAACGGAAAATCCAGAAGTGGATAAATTTCTTAATGAAATGAAGTTACAGCGGTCTGCGTTAATAATAGCAAAACTTAATTACTTTATTACATTACAACTCTCACTCATTCATTCATTCATTTTCTTTAAGCACTTAGTTTGGACTCACCAAAAAAAAGTAACTGATGGAGGCAGAGGTGGACGAGCAGCTTCTGTATTGAGCGAGGTAAAATTACTGTTTTTGTTAATGGAGTCTGGCTACAAAGAGAGCGTAGATAAATTTCACATTAAGTTCAGCCCCCTGTTGGAATGGCCTGTCTCTTTGGGAAGTACTGAGCATACGACTGAATAAATGTGACTTGGACTATCCTACACGAGTTGTGTGAGAGTTTGTAAATTGATATTTTGATATAGTTTTGCTGTTGTTAACCAGGGTCGCCTATGACTTTAATTTATCAAGAATTTTCAGTGTTTTTGGATTCTTCATTTCTTCAGATAACACAGGATGAGTAACTGATGTACAAATGATCAATTTCGGGGGCAAAGTCTTCCTTTACGGTGTGAACTGGTGTGAACTGGTGTGAAGATGCTTGGGAAGGTCTGGATGCAGTAGACGGTTGAGTCTTGAGCATAAGAAGTTGTTCTTGGTCCTTTCTGTATACTGCAGGCTTCTGCACTGCTTGTGCCGTTGCATGCAGGTGCATCTTTTGTTTCTCTTCTTGCATTTGGGTGTCCTCTCATCTTTGCACATTCTCTCAGTACGAAGAGACGGTCCGTTTGGGATTCTGATGTAGCCTACATAGACAACTTGCTGAGCGCCCCCCCCCCCCCTCCTCACAACAGGAAATGAGGGTACATAACATGTCAGGGTTTTTCCATCAGCTACAAAAAGTGCACACTGCAGTTAGGTCAACAGAAAGAGCAACTGCTCAACCATGTGTTTTTGTCACCACAATAACAGCTGAGATGATAATGTCTCTGTTCAGCCTCACATCACCCTCGATACGCCGTGTAACCATTACACCCAAGTGTTCAAGCTGCGAGCTTGCTGTTTCTTTGTGTAGGGCATGCCACCATCTAATTTAGCCAAAGAAGCATCAGTTGTCTCTGGTGCTGCATAGTTATGGGGGTTAAGAAAAGGTGAGGCCTGTTCAATGGCTACACCCAAAGAGCTGGAGTTACATCCAAATAACATTTATTTTCCCTGGTGCTTGGCAAATGCCTGCCAAGCACCAGCCATGTACAATAAAACACAAGAACACGTGCATGGTCTAATCACACACAGGTGGTCCATCCATAGATATAGAGGCACAAATAAACAAATGCTTTGGCCACAGACACACTCTCTCTCTCACACTGTCAGCACTGCGGTGACTCTGCAAAAACACTGGCTGGCATAAACACTGTCCCCATATCCCCACCAGTGCAAAATATAAGATGATCTCTATTTTGCTCTCTATCTCTGTGTGTTGTCAGTGATGGATATTGTGCATGGAGAAACAGCAGATAGTTCCACTTATAGGCTACTATATCCATCACGGCCAGGAATAGGATAAAGGTAGACAGTGAAGCTGTTATTTCTGTCTCTGGTAAAATTGACTGTGAATAAGAGAAGGTAGGATAATGCTAGGGGACCAAACTTTTATAACTCAGGCTGTTTTTCCTATAGCAACCATAGTGTCTACTTCAGCAACAGTGCTACTTTCTTTCTCTTTGTCATTGCAGGCAAGAAGAACTCAATCCTGATGCACAAAGTTCAGCACGATCTGAACTCGGGTGTTTTCAACAACCGCGAGAACGAGATGATCCAAGAGATAGTTAAATATGATCGGGAGATGGTTCAACAGGTTGATGTACCACGACCGCGGGCCATGTCCATGACGCCTCCTCTACACGGTGGAATGTTTAATTCTCCAGGCCATGCTCCGAATTCAGCGATCGCCACTCTGCAGCAGGCCGTAGCCATGAACTTTTGTGCCCCCATGCAAGGAAACACGATGGGAGCGGGGAACCTGCAGTCCCCCAGGATGGTGAGGAGATTCCAGGTGATGGAAAGTGTGTCCACTCCTGCTTCAGCCTCTCCACTGCAGTCTCAGTTCCTTGCTTCTGGTGCCTTTGCTCCCGTCCTCTCCAGCCCCCCTGTCCAGAGCCCGCTGGCCCTTGGAGGACGATCATTCCAGTATGGATCCAGTGCCCTGGCTGGTCAAACCTCAGGCTCCCAGCTTTCTCTAGCCCAGCAGCACATAGCCAGCCCAGCACACCGACCCAGTGCACACAAGAGTACTCATTCCTTGCAAATGGGCAGTCTGAGCCAAGATGCCAGGGCACTGTCAGCCTCTCAGCCCTCACTGCCTCATGAGGGGGCACAACCAGGTGCCCCTAGTCCTCCCCAGTCTACACAAGTCTCCTCCACTTCCATTGGACCCCCTCAGACCCCAGCAGGTCACACAGGCGTCCGGAGCGCTATACCATATAGAGTGGTACTGCCCCACCAGATGTCTGTGGGGGCCTTCCCTGCAGCGTCCCTGCCCGGCTCTGCGCAGAGTTTTGGGCCCGGTGCAGGGCTGGCAGTAGGGGGTCTGGGAACAGGTCTGGGGGACTCGGGACGACCCAAGAAGGACTCTATAGTGAGCCTTCCTGAGACAGACCACAGCAAAATCAGATCCAGGCTTTCCTCAAACTTGTGATCTTAATTAAACTCATCTGGGGGAGTGACTCAGTGAGGGGCCGGACTGCAGGGACACAGGGGGGATGTCTGCTCTTCTACAGTTCCTCTTCTCTCTCTGCTCCAGTTTGACTATCCGAATGTATGAATGTTGAGTGAGTGGCAGCGAGGAGAATCTGAGGGAAGACTGTTCTAACATAATAAAGTCTGTATGGTGACTTTTGAATCTGCAGCATTGAGATGTTTCTACTCACAGACAGTAGTTGCACAGTAGTAGTAAAGTAGCATATTCCCATCTCCAACCCCTTTATTTACTGTATTTTACAGCATAGTCAACAACATATGGGCATATCTGCTTCATTATCCTCTCATTCACCTCATTTAATGCAAACTTGAGGTTGGATGGGACTAAAAGAAAATCAGGGACCTGCTTCAGATATCAGAAGTTGGCACTTTAATGGGGTTTAACCAGTGTATCGACCACATTTTGTCAGTAGGCTGGCTGTAAGGGATGATCTTCTCACAAAGGCATAATAATTGTGGTTTTGTAAAAAAAAAAAAACAGAAAAAGTTGAACATTGAAATTGTGTGGGTTTTTTTATGTGTTTCTCAAGTATCCATATAGACCAAATTTGTAACCACATAATTGGGTAATATTCAATAGTGACTAATATTGTAAGCCATATTTTCCCCACACTATTGTTATGAATGGATGAGTATATTCATAAATCAAGTTGGCCGTTTTTGTACGTCTTCCCTGCCTCTTGTAGTCCCCACAGATAAAGACGTGAGCTCCTGAGGTGTTCAGATCTCGGAAAATGAATATCCATTACACTGAAATTACAGCTGCAGGACAAATTGTCCAGTTCCAGCCAAGCCATCGATTTCTACAGGAAATGTCTGCATGTTTGTTTAATTTAAAGCTGCATCAATCAATATATTAGATATTAACAGTAAATCAAATGACAAAGGGTCATATTCAGGTAGTTGTTTGTAATGATGAACTCGTAGAGAATAATCACTCAGCTCTGCATCTCTATAGAGCATTTTAGCCTTTTTAAGCTCATTGTTTGGACATTAAAGGGGACCTGTTACGCTTTTCCTTATTTTCTGTCATATATATGTTATATTAAGGTGTTGCATGTTAAAGTAAGCTTGGCCGAAGTTTAGAATAGTGAGGTTAATGTATATAATCCTGTTTCCAACGTCTTTTTTTTACTTTTGAGACAAGCTAACTTCAGCTCATGACAGATTTCTACTGTTTCAGGCACGTTACTGCAAGCGTTTACATTACCTAGTGTGCACTGCTACATGTAGCTACATGCGCACGTCAGGAAAACATGTAATCTTGGTTGCAGATGTTGTTGATTTCTCCCTGATTTCAGATTGCATCAATGTTGGAACATCTCCAGTTGTAAAGATTTTGTTTTAGAAGCTTTTACTTGTGATTTTTCATGGTAAAAAATGCAGATATACTCAGATACAGTGATTCCCCAGCTGAAAGTACACTGCTATATGTAGCTACATGCGAATGTCAGGGAGACATGTAATCTTGGTTGCAGATGTAGTTAATTTTGCCCTGATTTTGGATTGTATTCATGATGGAACATGTCCGGTAGTTAACATTTTGTTTTAGAAGCTTCTACTTGTGATTTTTTCATGGTAGAGAGTGTGACTTTATTTCGATACAGTGATTTCCCCACTGAAAGTACACTGCTACACATAGCCACATGCTAACGTCAGGGAGACATGTAATCTTGGTTGCAGATGTTTTCAGTTTGTCCTGGAAAGTGTTGCTATACTTCGTTACAGTCATTCCTCGACTGCAAGCACACTGCTACGTGTAGCCACAAGCTAATGTCTGGAAAACTTAGTATTGGTTACTGATGTTGTTAATTTCTCCCTGATTTCAGATCATATTCCTTTCAGCATATGTACAGTTGAGATTTTGGTGAAGATGTTTTAATGGTGATTTTTTTTTTTTTTTATGGTAGAAAGTGCTGCTATACTCTGTCACAGTCATTCCCTGGCTGCAGCGATGATAAAGAGATGCAGAGACACGGAAGACACGGAAACACTGACCAGTCAGAGCAGACTGGGCTTTTTCGGGAGACAGAGACGCTAAACAGAGCATTTCAGACAACAGGTGTTTCAGTACAGACAGTGTGAGGAAAATGAAGTCTTTTTTTGAACATTAAAGCATGTAAACATGTTCAAGTAGAAATCCAAAATACCAAAAATAAGTATAAACCTGAAATGAGCATAATAGGTCCCCCTTAAAGTCCACAGGTTTTCAGCAAACCTACTGTGTAACCTGCACAGTGGTGTCAACTAAACCAGATCTAAAAGGCGCGAAAATATAGATATGGTGACAAAAAGATAGTAACAGTGGGATGAGGTCCTGATCACACAGACAGTGTATTAGTCAAACTGCCCCAGAGGCACCCTGAAATGTACCATGACAATAAAAAAGGCACGGCAAGCATTTTTTGTTTACTAGCGCCATTCAATCTTTAAACATGGCAGTGCAGTGCGCCAACCTACAAAACACTTTCTGTGTGATTGGGACCTTATAATGTTGCTCGTGACTATTGAATATGTAAGCAGCCGATTGTTTGCTAACCTGTCTGCCATGACAACTTGATTAGGTAATTACATCAGGGCTGTCAGCTTGTTTTTCTGTTTGTGTTTAAACATTGATTAATGCAACTTTAACATGCACGAGTCAACAAAATCCAATAGAAATACACCTTACTCCCTCTTAACAGCAGATTTGATATCTGAAGTAGCGGGTTATGGATTGTAGTCATGTGAGTAGTAATATCTCACACTCTGTGAAAGTATTTTACTGTATCTTAGAAATTATAATTCACTGCCAGTTAATTACAAAGAATTTTATACGATTCAAAATGTAAATTCATTTAAGCTCACATAATCAAGAATATAAATCCATTCTTTTCTAACCCTGAATCTCACATTTCTTGCAGCCGCAGTTTGGGCAATGTGTCACTATGCCAAAGTGAATTCATACAGATAATGAATCTCCTGCGAAACTCCACCGTACTGTAAACGCTACAGCTTTGATCAACAGCCAAGGACAGCTCAGATACTTTGCAGGATGTGTATATTGCAGTGTGCCTCTGTCATTAATGCCTCACTCAGAGTCCATCGGATACCACTGATTTGTGTCCAAAAGCATTAGAAAGGGAACCTTTTCTCCTGGACCTGATATTCTACTCACCTCATCTCACTAATGCCTGAACCATTACTGGGTAATGAGAGTGGAAATTGGAATCCCTCGGGTCGGTTTGGGACTGTTATTATTCTCCTTCGATTGGATTTCATTATTCAGTGCCAATGATAAGTTCCTCCTCTGTGATCATTTTGCATTTCCATTTTGTTTAGTTTCAGTTCCTGCGTTGTTATCCACCTTGAGAGTTCCGAACGGGACAAAGTTGAAGGTTTGTAAGTATTTTTATACAGTGCTTTTGAGGTCTGTTGTGTTTTTGTTTTATGCCCAAATTATGCCCGGTGGAACCTATTTGGAGGCTCGAGAAATAATTAATATAGAGGCTTGTTATGAGCATAAAGTTTTACTGAACTTCACATTGTGTCCTGGAGACACTGTCTTAGGACAGGAAATGCATTTAGTGACAAAATAAGTCTATAGACATTTTTTACTTCATTAGAAAGCACACAGTAGAGGAAGAGAGGTACGAGGAGAGAGAAAAGGTCAGTAAGTAAACCTAAATTACAAGTAGATATCAGTAACTAATGATCCCAAATGACTCCAATCTTAAAGGAACAGTTCACCCCAAAATAGAGCTATTTATCAGTCTAGATTGTTTTGGTGTGAGTTGCTGAGTCTTGGAGTTATTGGCCGTAGAGATGTCTGCCTTCTCTTGAATATAATGGAACTAGATGACACTCAGCTTGTGGTGCTAAAAGTGCCAAAAAATACATTTTAAAAACTCGACAGCAATGTCTCACCACTGAGCTAGCTAATGTTACAGCTCAGCAGAGGAGGACACCCTTAATGTTTACATCTTACACTGTCAGGAGCACAAGCCTCTTGTCCATGAGTAGACGCACGCTTCTTTCTGCGCAGTGATACAGTTTGCAGATGTTGTTCAGTAGAAAGAAAATAGTTCCTACATGAAACTGCCCACAACCAAGTATTCATATCTTGAGTAACTGGGTCATGATTTCTGGAAAGAGACCTTGCTGTTGAGTTTTTCATACGTATAATTTTGTCGCTGCTGGCACCAGAAGCCAAGTGCAATCTAGTTTCATTACACTGGAGAGAAGGCAGACATCCCTACGGCCGATATCGTCAACATTTGGCAACTCACACCAAAACAGTCTGGATTGATAAATAATACTATAGGTAAGAGGAAAAATATGTACATTTGATTCTGATACTGTCCCTTTAGTACATGCTGAAGAGTGAACAGAGTGAAACCAAAGTTGATTTTTTTCTGTATGCAAGTTCTTTAAAATATTAAGATTCGAATGACATGTCACAGACTGAATCATTCACATTAATGAAACGTACCAATCAGAAACAACACTAAACTCATTGAGTCACATTGACAGCAATAACTGTTTGAAACAGAGTGAGTGGTCACTCTATGCAGATGATGTTCTGTTGTACCCTTGAGGTGTTAATGGGGATGCAATATTTCACCTTTTGGATTCATTTCCAAAACTTACTTACTACTTAGAATTAGTTTAAAGTTTATTCAGATTTAAATCTGTGCTCATTAGTGACAATAACTTGATTGACATGGTTGTTATTTCTCTGTAAACATCATCATGTAAGCCAGACTATTTATTTAGCCTAGTTTACTGTAACTGTAGACATACTGAAAAAAATGTTTGAAAATGGAATATCTTTTCAATCTTTGACAAATTGCATATTATCTGGTATGAACCTATATTACTTGAACATATAATTAAAGCAGAACAAAACCATTTGCATCACAGAAGATGTATCACTTCTTTTTCTACAGTCGCTCACAGTACCACCCACAGTTTGTATATAATCCTGTGCCAGTTGCTGTGAGGTCTGCATGGTTTCTTCTATCGTGTATGCTTTATTTGTTTAATTTTCTAATCTCTTAGTCCAGTTCATTTACAAGTCCCAGTCCTTTGACCAAAGCTGCTTTTTTATTTTTATTTTTCCCCCTTCTCTGTCGATGCCTCTGACATCTAATTAGCATGTTGCCCAGAAATCTGTAAAAGCACTTTTCCCTCTTTTTGCAACTTTACAAACATGTTTGGTGTTATGTAAATGTTACAACAACGCAGCTGTTCAACTTTTTAAGTACACCTTCCAGGCTTTGGGAAGGATGGTGTCTGTACCACACACACACACACACACACACACACACACACACACACACACACACACACTTACACACACACACACACACACACATGCAGCAACATCAACAGAAGCATTTGTGTTTGCCAAGCTGTATGCTTTCAAAATGCTTTTTTTTTTCCCAAGGACTTTCTGTATAGATCCTCCTTCTTCCTGTCTTCAATGCTTCTCCAGAGCTGGAACTATTTTCCATTCCAATGTGTCTTGGGTCATTAATGATGGTAAAGCATGGAGATTCAGTGTGTTTAAAATGTTTACCTACAAGGGCTGTTCATTTGAATTGAGCAATGATGTGATTTTGTGTCTCTGACTTTGTCACTTAGGTACATCCACGCTAACGAGTTCAGATTATTTCTCTCTTATGGCCAATAAAAACTGCGCCAACACTGAAAATCATATAATGCACTTTTTATACTAGTTTTTATGTATTTGTTAGGATACTATACAGTATGATTCAATATCAAACGGCAATGATTCAGCATTTATTTATTTCCGTTAAATTCCTAATTTTTGTTGGCTGAACTTCCTGACTTTCTCAGATCCCAGACCTGATAGGGCCCAGACACACCAGACCAACATAAAAAAACAAGTAGCGACAAAGGCTGACTGTTGTCACCTCACACCATGTCTCAGCCAAAAAGTTGTGCTTGAACGCACCGCATAGACAGCAGTCAATGGCCAGGTAACACACTTGCTCTGCGCCTTCATTAGTGGAAATAACTGACCACACCAGCAGGTGGCAGTACTCTGTACTTGTCATTCAATAAGAGAAATAATATTACTTTTTTCATTAACGAGTAGTGTAACTAATTACTAATAAAATTTCAGTAGTAATATTACAGTTAACCAAGTTAAGAGTAAGGTGTAATATATTACACTTTTAGAGGAGCAAGCAAGGACATTTAACATGCGCTTGTGCACATCAACGCAAACAATTACAAACCATTTCTGCTACAGAGCTCAATGGCTAAAAAGAATTGTACCTAAATAATTCGTTTTTCTCACTTCAGTTTGTCCTATCGTGCACTGAGCTGAACTTCCAATCAGAGTGACTTCTCTCACCGCCAACCTTCATTGAGTGGATTCAATATGCTAAATCGTCTGAAAAACAGCCAACATAGGTTGATTATTGCCAACGTTGTGACACCGCAAAAACTAGGGTCGGTCAAAATCAGTCGGTAAATCACGCCACTGGTCTCTCCATCGTCTACTTGGTGTGTCAGGGTCCTTGGTGACATTCAGTAATACAGTAACTGAGTACAAAGCCAACACCAAAACTAACACATACCTAAACACCACAAATGTAGCCTGGATAATGCACACCAAATTATTCAGCAGGAACCATGAACTCCCTTGAATGAAACAGGCGATCTCAGGCGGTCACTGTCTGTGAAATCAGACACTAACAGTGCAGTACAAGCGTTTCTGTGTCAGGGACCTGATTTTCTTTTACTGAGCCACTCTGCAGTTGTCGCATCCCATAACATGTACTGTGCATACCTAGTGCCTACTAGCATTTACTGTAGTTTCCACATACATGTACTAAATTCTTTGTGTGTGGCTGTAAAAAAAATAATAAAAAAATAATAATAAAAAAAAAGCAAGCTCCTTACAGCATCCCACTGCAATACATGTAAGAAGACAATAAATTGTATTTGAATACAAATTGATTTCACTGCTTCATGTTTAGGTCGATAATCTTGAGGTAGCATATTTAGAAAAGCACAAACAGGTTATGATCCTTTTGCATATTCTTACTAGAAGCAGAACCTCTTAATGCAATAAAGGCATGTGATGGTGAATGTCTCTGCTCTCTGTTAGTCATGATGTTATGTGTCAACGTTACAATGGCCTCTGAATCTTTGTTATCAATTGTTTACATTCTCACTGATTTAATATCATTTGATTATCTGCCTGGTTATTTAGTGAAAAATACCCTGCAGTAAAAGATTGCAATATTTCTCGTGTGGACTAGTGGAATCATATGTTGAGTATTTGAATGCTGTCATTATAAAATTTAACATTTTTTAAAGCCTTCTTATGTGCACTTGTCAATATTTTAGAATGCAACTAGTAATCTCTAAATTATACTGACATTTTGATGTTTATGCACCAGCAAGAATTGACCAGAAATCTGCTTCCAGAGGTGAAGTTTAGATATACTACACTTCCATTTACCTTGCTGGACAATGACTGTGTTTACAAGCACAAAATATTTTGCTATTGCCCTTATTCTATAAAGGACAATATACCTAGCTGCTAATAAGATTTACTTGACTGAAGCTCTTTGCTCCTCTCGGGAGCACAGGCCTTTGACGAATGTCCTCCATTTCACCCAAGCTATGAGAGCTATGCCAGAGGGGTTTTTTCTACCCCCAGAAGGTTCAGCCACACCAGATGCAGCCCAAAGTGCTTCACATGGCAAAATTTGAATGACAAAGACACAAAACAATAAAATATTAAAAAAGCAAACCAACCAAAACAGAACAAGCTAACAAAAAGATGATTAAAACTCCTAAAAAGAGTAAATAAATGAATAAAATAGAAAAAATGAAGAGGAGAGACAGAAGAAGGTGAAAACCAGTAAAAAGTAAAAATAAAGACTGTATTGTCACTCCACATTTAAAGCCAGATTAAAAAGGTAGGTCTTTAATTTGCATTTAAAAATACAGAGAGAGCTCGACATTATAATATCCTGAGGTAACGAATTCTACAGTTCAGGGGCGTAAAAACAGAAGTACTTTTATGGGACACACAGACATTTAAAAGTAAAGCAATGAGGGACCTTAGTGATCTGGCTGGAACATAAAATGATAGAAAACCACTGATGTCTGGAGGGGCAGGGTCGTTTAAAGCTTTATAAACTAGTAAAAGAACTTTAAAATCAATTCTAAAAGATACAGGTAGCCCGTGTAGTGACATCAGTAGTGGAGTGATGCGATCCATTTTCCTTGTTTTAGTAAGCACTCTGGCTGCAGCATTCTGGACTAACTGTAGTTTTCTTATTGACTTTTTGGGTAGTCCAGTGGAAAGGGAATTGCAGTAGTCTAAACGGCTGGTAATAAAAGCGTGAGTGAGTGTTTCTGGGTTAAAAAGGTGTGACCTTAGCAGTGTTCCAAAGATGATAAAAGGTGCCGACTAGCTCAACCGTGCGAATACAGCCTCCCTATTTTATTCTTTCAACCACCTTCTTGAAAGGGTCGACAATGCGGTATGTGCACATATTCAAACACCTGTCAATCTCCAAGTCTTTCATAATGTTTAAAAGTGTGTGTGTTTCTCCTTCTGACACAAATGTGGGCTTTTCATTCAGGCATGCATCTCTGCTACAGCCTTGCAAACTGTTGGCAAGTTAGTTAATGCACAAGGTATCCGCTCTAAAGGTTTCTGCCTATATGGGCGCACACTCCACCAGGTGAGCCAGACGTCACCCCAAATATTTTGTTTTGGTAAAACAATATTCCAATAATAAACACAAGGAAATAGCTAGAGCCAGTCTTATAAGACAGTGAGGCATTTGTTGTTGGCCTGACAGCCAGTTTTCCCTGCACAGCTGGGACAGATGGTCTCCAAAGGGGAAACTGGAAAGACTTCAGTGAGTTTGTCATCAAAAATTTTAAATGCAGATGATTATAGAAACCTCTGTGGATTAAGTGTTTTACTGCTTATAACTGACTGGCTCTTTTGCCACAGTAGAAGTCCAAACCTCCACAACAGTATAAATCTCCTCTACATAAATCTCTTACAGAAACATATTTACATCAAAAAAACAAAACAAAACAAACATATTCATTAGATTTAAATTATATTCCAACACCCCTCCTCTAAGCAGGTCCAGTCCACTAAAGCATCATTGCATCAGGCACCAGATGTGTGAGCGCTGTATGTGTTCGATGGCTGTTAATCAACCCGTCACTGCCTGTCATTCAGAGTAAAGGTCAGAAGAAGGAAGCTCACACTGGCACGCACACACCTGCCAGCACTGTACCACCTGTCTCTCTTATCCAAACACCAGTGCTCCCTCTCCTGCTTCCTCTCCCCCTGCTGACAGAGAGCTCCGACCCTGCTTGCTCACTCCAGGACTGTCTGTACACTCTGCCTCCCCTGCTAGAGCTGCTGAGTGCTGGCCACTCATGATGCCACGGGGCA
Source organism: Epinephelus cyanopodus (assembly GCA_026686955.1). Lineage (NCBI taxonomy): Eukaryota > Metazoa > Chordata > Actinopteri > Perciformes > Serranidae > Epinephelus > Epinephelus cyanopodus. Next base: position 11,892,158 of record CM048920.1, read on the forward strand.
GGAGATAGTGCCGGGAGAGCCCAGGAGCCTGGCAGGGAAATCAAAGTGCTCTCAGTGAGAGTGAGTGGTCCAGCTATCTAAGAGTGGCTTCCAGCTTTGGCATACCTCTCAGATAGTGACCAACACTTCCATAGTGTCTCCTTCCTGATGAACCTGTTGCAGGAATAAAGAGCTTGCCAAAAGCCGCACACTACCGTCTGTGCCAGATGTACGGTACAGTCACGTAATACATCAGCAAACATTTAATTCAAATGTAATATATGTGTAAAACTGGCCATAGTAATACGTCTGTCATGCCAAATAATTATCACTCTCTATGTCTACTTTTGGTCGTCGTGGGCTGGAGCCTATCCCAGCATGCTTTGGGTGCGAGGCAGGGAAACACCCCCCCGCCCACGCTATATCACAAGGCTAACGCTGATAGAGGGACACTCACATTCACACTTATGAGCAATTTCAAGCCTCCCCTTGACTCGCATCTGTCTGCAGACAGCCGACGAGCTGAGTGAAGACGTGACTCCACATGGAAACAGTATGAACACTGTCACTGGCTGTTGTTACCTACCAAGCCAGGGGCAGCAACCTTAATTATTAAAAGAGCCATGTTTGACCAAAACTAATGAAGAAAATAGTCTGCCTGGAGCCCCAAAACATATTTAAGCCCTATGGTAACACTGCATATTAAGTCTTAATTCACCAATCAACATTCAAAGATAGGTGTAACCACAAGATGGCTTCTCTGCAGTGGGATACTTTTGATTATGTGGGACTCTAACATTGCAGCGTTGACAGTGAAAGCAAACAAATATGTCCACACACTATAAAATTCATTAATTTCCTCTGAGACTTTCACTTTTATGGAATTGAAATCCATTGCTTGCTTAGCTTGTTGAGGTTTGGCAAAATTGGTAAAGACAAGGCCGTAGACGTATGATATTTGTTGACGAAAAGTTAAAACTTTTTCTTCTTAAAAAAAAATTCAGTACATAGGCTAATTTGTAGTTCATTTTCATGTGATATTTTTTTTATCAAAGCCACAGGGAGCCACTGGAGAGGGGCTAAAGTGCCTCATATGACCCCAGAGCTGCATGTTGCCTACCCCTGTACTAAGCTAAACTGCCTTTACTTTCCCACGTTCAAGACAGCAACACGCACAGTTCAAGTCAGAGGCGTTTTCTTGAAATGTAACAGAAATCACACCAAAGTATCGAAATGTTACCCCACTCAACTGCAAAGCGCCGTCATCTTCAGAAGGTAGAATCTGCTCACTTGTCATGGAGGAATAAATACTCCTTGACTGCCAGGGTTTTTTTTTCATTCAGAGTTTTAAGCTGCATCCTGAGTCTTCATCAGACAGCAGCAGATGAATCTGCATCTCTATCTGCTGATGAAGAAAAAGCGAGTAAGGGGACCTCCAGCTTGTTTAAAATCAGTCTAAATTGCAAAATATACCACATATTAGCAGCACTGGACCTTTTTTTTCTTACTGTGCCCTGAATGGCTATTGCTTTTTCATTGTCTCTTGCTCTAATGCTCTCCACATACACTCCACTCAGCCGTACCCATCAGTGCTTTGACTGTGGTGATCACTCACTGATGAACACATTAAGGTGAAATGTATTGCCAGGGCAAGAGGTCATACTCCTTTTACAGACCGACTGTATTGGATGTCATAGTATAGCATTAGACCTTTGGATAATTTTTCTCCTGTTCAATTTTTTTGGAGCCACCCAGAGGTGCAGCTTATGTTGCGTACAGAAGGATCCCCCACTGCATATTAGCAAATGATAAAGTTTTTTGCTTTAACTTGTGCTTAGTATAATGGTGATAGAAAAATTAAGGCTCAGTTTACAGCCTAAAAGAAGTGCGTCAACCACTGTGCAACCAAAACAGGAAGCAGACAGCGCTTCTGTTTTCCCCAGTAGCTATCAGTAGCTATTCCCAGTTACCAAACAGTATCTATGTGAGCTCTCTGCTATTTCCAGTAAGAGAAATGGTGGACAAAGGAGCAACCAGAGGAACTGTAGAAACTGTGGCAGTTGGCAGTAAACAGAATTAGATCCGACTGTCTTTGTAACAGCTGCAGCAACAATAATACAAGCCTTTGCCAGGCCTGCTACGTTAACCGTTTTAATCAAAAGAGAGCAAGAGTCAAAGAAAAAAATAAAACTGAGCATAGCATTAGATCATGCAGGACATGATGTCAAGCTCAGCTCACATCCCAGCTACATCAGCTCAAACAGCCCAGTCAACTGATGGATCAGCTGATTGATGGAAGGGAGTCAGCTGATAAATCACATGATTCCTTTCTACGCAACCAGTTGGCAAATCTCATTCAGAGCGCCCCATTCAAACTGCTCTGGCCTGCCTACTGTTGCTGCTTCCCCTGCTCCTCCTTTTCATAATGTGTGACTTATTAATGTCATTTCTGTTTGTGATTGATGCTGCTCTGTTCTGTTCCAGGAGGGTCTTTGCTGCTGCTCTCTCTGCCCTAGGCTTTCCATGTAGGCGCATGGAAGGGCAGGGAGGTTTGCCTCTGTCTCGGGCTTTCCTTGTTTGCACGTGGAAGGGCAGAGAGGTGTGCTCTCTCCGCCTTCTGCGTAGGCCTAGGAAAGAAAGAGAGCCCCCAGAACAGAGCCATACTGCAAATGGAAATAAAGTTTTCTTTGACTCAAGTGTTCCTGACTGAACTAGTTTTTACTGTAGCACCTACATGGAAGCATTTTGAGTTATTGGATACTTGAGAATTTCACCTCAAAACCTTTAACTTTCAAAATGATGTCAATCTTCAGTGTAGAGATCCGACAAAGACAGTAAAAAAGATTAAATATTATGACAGACTGAATATACACATATATGTTATTAATATTAATATATTATATCATATTAAATGCACATCCAGAAAGGAATCAATGAGCAAATTTATGGTGGCAGGCATTTCATACATGTTCACTTGAAAATGACTGTAAAATAGAGATACTTGAAAATCGTTGTGTGTTTTACTGCCGTCAGCATCGACAGAGGCCGGTCCATCAGTCAGGCATAAAACCTGTGTGGGCTCGAAGGGGAAAACATTTTAAAAGGAAGTGTATAATTGCATTTTCTTCTCTCAGGAGATGGCAGAACTCCATCACCTTTGCAATATGTTTCCCTAATACAGAATCATCATCAACAAGATGTGTTAATCTCTGGAGAGGATCCGTAATGGAAGCTAGACTATTTCCTGGTACAAGCTGTGCTCCATTACTGCAGGTTGGACCGGTGCAGCTCTCAGATCTAACAGGAGACATCCTTGGAATCACCCCAGAGAAACTGAGACGGGCCCATCAAGCTTTTGCCGTAAGGACATCTTCAATATCCTGTTTACTCCCTCAGCCAAAGTCAACGGTAGTCAACACCCCAACACACGTCATCCAGTCAAGTGTGTTCCCTGAAAGGCTCCTCTGCACTAACCCTGTTACATGTTCTGCCATTTTAAGTGTTGTACTGCCTGCATTTTAAAGCTCATTCACAGCAGCCCCACAGTCACAGAGTCACAGCTATTGATTGAGACACTTATACCATCAGCATCCATCCATTCATCACCGCTCCTCAATGTTGAGCTCGGGTCATGCAGTGCATGAAAAAAGAAAAAAATGTCAGCTGTGTGTCATAGGCTAAAGAGTGAAATGTTAGATGTGTTAAGTGTGTGTCATCCTGAGAGCACTTTGCAAGAGAGAGCTCTGTCCTTGACAACTGGCCTCAAAGAGACGAGAGAGGAGACATGCTGGGCCGACGCCTGCTGGAAGGAGACCTTGGCTTAGTTTGACTTCACATCTTGATGGTGGCAGGTTCAGTGTAAAGGACACTGAGTTGCTTCATCAGCTCAGTTGTGAATGTTAAGATTATATGAGAATGGAAATATACTGTTTGTAAATGTAATGTGAAATAAACTTATTGGCTTTCATCTTGAGAGTAACGAGAGGATTGATATTTATCTCATGTTTATGAACACAACACTTCAGGTGGGTCAGGGGTAAATCCCAGATTTTTTAAAGATTCCTTGTTATATACTGAAGGCTGAACTATGAAAATTATTATGACATTTTGGACGATACTATGACTTTATTTCATGATTTTTGATATCATACTATACTCTGACATTTTTTGATGATTTTGGACGACATACTATACTATGACTTTTTTTTCATGATTTTTGATATCATACTATACTCTGACATTTTTTGATGATTTTGGACGACATGCTATACTATGACTTTTTTTTCATGATTTTTGATATCATACTATACTCTGACATTTTTTGATGATTTTGGACGACATACTATACTGTGACTTTATTTCATGATTTTGGACGACATACTATACTATGACTTTTTTTCATGATTTTGGACGACATGCTATACTATGACTTTTTTTTCATGATTTTTGATATCATACTATACTCTGACATTTTTTGATGATTTTGGACGACATACTATACTATGACTTCATTTCATGATTTTGGACGACATACTATACTATGACTTTTTTTCATGATTTTGGACGACATGCTATACTATGACTTTTTTTCATGATTTTGGACGACATACTATACTATGACTTTTTTCATGATTTTGGACGACATGCTATACTATGACTTTTTTTCATGATTTTGGACGACATGCTATACTATGACTTTTTTTTCATGATTTTTGATATCATACTATACTCTGACATTTTTTGATGATTTTGGACGACATACTATACTATGACTTTTTTTCATGATTTTGGACGACATGCTATACTATGACATTTTTTCATGATTTTGGACGACATACTATACTATGACTTTATTTCATGATTTTGGACGACATACTATACTATGACATTTTTTCATGATTTTGGACGACATGCTATACTATGACTTTTTTTCATGATTTTGGACGACATACTATACTATGACTTTTTTACATGATTTTGGACGACATACTATACTATGACTTTTTTTTCATGATTTTGGACGACATGCTATACTATGACTTTTTTTCATGATTTTGGACGACATACTATACTATGACTTTTTTCATGATTTTGGAAAACATACCATACTATGACATTTTTTCAGGATTTTTGATATCATACTATACTCTGACTTTTTTTTCATGATTTTGGACGACATACTATACTATGACATTTTTTAATGATTTTGGACGACATAATGTACGATGACTTTTTTCATGATTTTGAATGACATACTATACTATGACATTTTTTCATGATTTTGGAAAACGTACTATACTATGACTTTTTTTCATGATTTTGGACGACATATGATACTATGATTTTTTTTTTTCATGATTTTGAATGACATACTATACTATGACATTTTTTCATGATTTTGGACGACATGCTATACTATGACTTTTTTTCATGATTTTGGACGACATACTATACTATGACTTTTTTCATGATTTTGGACGACATGCTATACTATGACTTTTTTTCATGATTTTGGACGACATGCTATACTATGACTTTTTTTCATGATTTTGGACGACATAATGTACGATGACTTTTTTCATGATTTTGGAAAACGTACTATACTATGACTTTTTTTCATGATTTTGACGACATACTATACTATGAAGTTTTTTGATGATTTTGGATGACATGCTATACTATGACTTTTTTCATGATTTTGGACGACATATGATACTATGATTTTTTTTTTCATGATTTTGAATGACATACTATACTATGACTTTTTTCATGATTTTGGACGACATGCTATACTATGACTTTTTTCATGATTTTGGACGACATACTATACTATGACTTTTTTTCATGATTTTGGACGACATACTATACTATGACTTTTTTTCATGATTTTGGACGACATGCTATACTATGACTTTTTTCATGATTTTGGACGACATACTATACTATGACTTTTTTTCATGATTTTGGACGACATAATGTACGATGACTTTTTTCATGATTTTGGAAAATGTACTATACTATGACTTTTTTCATGATTTTGGACGACATACTATACTATGACATTTTTTCATGATTTTGGAAAACGTACTATACTATGACTTTTTTTCATGATTTTTGACGACATACTATACTATGACTTTTTTCATGATTTTGGACGACATACTATACTATGATTTTTTTTCATGATTTTTGATATCATACTATACTATGACATTTTTTCATGATTTTTGACGACATACTCTACTATAACTTTTTTTCATGATTTTTGACATCATACTATACTGTGACTTTTTTTCATGATTTTGAATGACATACTGTACTATGACATTTTTTGATGATTTTGGACGACATACTATACTATGACTTTTTTCATGATTTTGAATGACATACTATACTATGACATTTTTTCATGATTTTGGATGACACACTATACTATGACATTTTTTCATGATTTTGGACGACATGCTTTACTATGACATTTTTTCAGGATTTTTGATATCATACTATACTCTGACTTCTTTTTCATGATTTTGGACGACATGCTATACTATGACATTTTTTCATGATTTTGGACGACATACTATACTCTGACATTTTTTCATGATTTTGGACGACATGCTTTACTATGACATTTTTTCAGGATTTTTGATATCATACTATACTCTGACTTTTTTTTCATGATTTTGGACGACATACTATACTATGACATTTTTTAATGATTTTGGACAACATAATGTACGATGACTTTTTTCATGATTTTGGAAAACGTACTATACTATGACTTTTTTTCATGATTTTGGACGACATACTATACTATGACTTTTTTTTTATGATTTTGGACGACATGCTATACTATGACATTTTTTCATGATTTTGGACGACATACTATACTCTGACATTTTTTCATGATTTTGGACGACATGCTTTACTATGACATTTTTTCAGGATTTTTGATATCATACTATACTCTGACTTTTTTTTCATGATTTTGGACGACATACTATACTATGACATTTTTTAATGATTTTGGACAACATAATGTACGATGACTTTTTTCATGATTTTGGACGACATACTATACTATGACATTTTTTCATGATTTTGAATGACATACTATACTATGACATTTTTTCATGATTTTGGAAAACGTACTATACTATGACTTTTTTTCATGATTTTTGACGACATACTATACTATGAATTTTTTCATGATTTTGGACGACATACTATACTATGATTTTTTTTTCATGATTTTGAATGACATACTATACTATGACATTTTTTCATGATTTTTGACGACATACTATACTATGACTTTTTTCATGATTTTGGACGACATACTATACTATGATTTTTTTTTCATGATTTTTGATATCATACTATACTGTGACTTTTTTTTCATGATTTTGAATGACATACTGTACTATGACATTTTTTGATGATTTTGGACGACATACTATACTATGACTTTTTTCATGATTTTGAATGACATACTATACTATGACATTTTTTCATGATTTTGGATGACACACTATACTATGACTTTTTTCATGATTTTGGAGACATACTATACTATGACATTTTTTCATGATTTTGGACGACATGCTTTACTATGACATTTTTTCAGGATTTTTGATATCATACTATACTCTGACTTCTTTTTCATGATTTTGGACGACATACTATACTATGACATTTTTTAATGATTTTGGACGACATATTGTACGATGACTTTTTTCATGATTTTGGAAAACGTACTATACTATGACTTTTTTTCATGATTTTTGACGACATACTATACTATGACTTTTTTCATGATTTTGGACGACATATGATACTATGATTTTTTTTTCATGATTTTGAATGACATACTATAATATGACATTTTTTCATGATTTTGGACGACATGCTATACTATGACTTTTTTCATGATTTTGGACGACATACTATACTATGATTTTTTTTCATGATTTTTGATATCATACTATACTATGACATTTTTTCATGATTTTGGACGACATACTATACTATGATTTTTTTTCATGATTTTTGTTATCATACTATACTATGGCATTTTTTCATGATTTTGGACGACATACTATACTATGACATTTTTTCATGATTTTGGACGACATACTATACTATGACATTTTTTCATGATTTTGGACGACATACTATACTATGACTTTTTTCATGATTTTGGACGACATACTCTACTATGACTTTTTTTCATGATTTTTGACATCATACTATACTGGGACATTTTTTTCATGATTTTGAATGACATACTATACTATGACTTTTTTCATGATTTTGAATGACATACCATACTATGACTTTTTTCATGATTTTGGACGACATACTGTACTATGACTTTTTTTCATCACTTTGGACAACATACTATACTATGATGTCTTTCATGATTTTGGACGACACACTATACTATGACTTTTTTTTCATGATTTTGGACGACATACTATACTATGACGTGATTTTTTTCAAAATTTTTGATGACATACTATACTATAATTCTTTTTTTCACGATTTTGGATATTATACTATATCATGAATTTTTTTCATGATTTGGGACGACATACTATACTGACATTTTTTAATGATGTTGGACGACATACTATACTATGATACCCTGGAAATCCAGAGTTCTCGCGAGAGCACAATTTGAATTTGCTCAGCGAGTCACTCTGGCAATCAGTAATGATGCTCATTACCTATGCCCATGAAACTGAGCTGCACCAATCACATCAGTGTATCTGATATAGGTGGACCTGAGGCAAGCTAAACAGATGACGACAGCGCTGCGATGACGAAGTCCGGAATCAATCAGTAAACATTGCAAGATGGCTACGGATGAACACCAGTTGTTTGAAACGGCTTTGTCCGCTACAATGAATGAGTTAGACTTGGCTTTTTCTCTAAAAGAGGAACAGAAGACGGTGCTCAAGTCTTTTCTTTGCAAGAAGGATGTTCTTGCTGTTTTGCTGACCAGATACTGCAAGAGTCTACTCTACCAGTTAGCTCCGCTGGTAGCTAAAAGTATATGTCACCCTGTGTATTGTTCTGACTGGTCGTAGTGTTATCCAATTGTGTGCAGTGATATTTACAAATGCATGCTTGGTGCCGCCCCTTGAGTTGGGCCATTTCAGAGCCCTTTAATATATTCTACGGCACTGGGCCATTTGGATTACTCATGGCCAGACCCTAAAATTGCGTCTGGATTTCTTTTTGACGACATACTATACTATGACCTTTTTTCATGTTTTTTGGATGACATACTGTACATGATGTTTTTTCATGATTCTGGACAACATAACATACTATGATGTATGTCTGTAAGTATGAGAGTCATAACTTTTCATCTAACTCTCAGTAAGTATTTCCAATACTGCTGAAGTATTTTAATACACAAAACAGCTAAATCCAAGTTATCGTTTTCTGGTGCCGTTAAAGGTCTGCTTTCATTTGAAGTTTCTGTAAACGTGAAAGGAAAGCAGGTTGTATTATCAATTCTAATCAGGTGAGGAACACACAAACCTTTCATTTTAAACTTATTTCTACAGTGTGTGTGTTTGTATACCTGTTTTTTGGCAATATTAATGGCTGGTCTTCACAGAAAGAAACTCTGGAGCATGAAAAACACAGTTCAAAGAAGAGTTCACTGTAAAATCAAGTCATTAGGTGAAAGCTTTTTTTTCCAACCAAAATAATAAAATAACTGATCAAAGTGGCAAGTCACGTCTCATCATAAAATATGAGGAGCATCTCCATGTCACCATGCAAATCATCTGTAAACCTACAGTCTAATCAGCACACTATTTATGCCCCCTCGAAGATTATTTCCATTTCATTACATTGTCACTCAGCCAGCTTTGTTTGGCTGAGTCTACATTTGCCTTTGAACATCAACGGCACCTTTTGTCTGAAACTGCTGTAACGTTTCCAGCAATGATCAGATAGCACTTCTGCTATTTTTACTTCTAGATGCGGCACTGGCCCAGAAAAATAAGATCTGAGTTGATTAGTGAAGCCTGCAAACCCTTTGTGGTGCATCTAAAAGGAGGCCTTCATCTCATGATACACAATAGGACTGAAATATGCAGATATAACTAAATAACAGGCTCTCATTCATCCTATTTAAGCACACTAAGAATACCAGCTATTTCTTTGAACCACTGAATGAATAAGCAGACATTTTAAGAAACACATTTATTTTAGAGCAATTGTCAGGTGCTTAGTCACTCTGAGAAGGTAAGAATCAAGAGTACACTGGGACACAATGCTTTCTAAGAACCCCTTGACTCATCTGTCCACATTGCTCTTTCCTGTACCCCACAGTTTTAGCAAGTGTTTCATTTCCTGTCAAACGTCTCTTCGTCAAACTTCTTCAGAAAATGTTTGAATATGGTGTCAGAGAGCATCCTGCCATCCAGTAAGTGATGGGATCGATGATTAGGTGGGATAGTCGGAGAGGCAGGTCGGCGCTCTGTGGAGGTCTTCACAGCATGAAAATGCTCGCAGGCTCACACATACCACCAATCACTGGCAATTACAGTTAGTGGTTGAAAAGTTTTCTGAGCAGCAGAAGTGCTGCTGAGTGATGAAGTCACTATAGCTCATGTACACCAATCACACACACACATATATACCTGAATATGGCCTAAGCATCCATTATAAAAAAAGAGCTTTTCACTGATTGAAGTCTTAACATTCCCATCCAGTGCTGATTCCATCATCATTTCGCCTGGATGAGTGTCCCACCCTCCCTTCCTCCAGCCCACTAGTCAGTTAATCAGGCGGGTTCACTGTGTGTTAACGCTTCCAGCAGCTCCAGCCTGCCTGTGGACCAGGAGGCAGGCAGGGCGCGGCTGGATCAATGTCCTGATGTCTGAGGGAGACGAAGCCAGTCGAGACCCAGGGGCCCGCAGCCTCCCTGCCGCACTCTGTCAATTCCATCTCCCTCCGCTGGCTCGCCCTCGTGAGTCTCTCAGCTGAAGAAATAAGTGGATTCTTTCACCCGCTGGAGATCAAAATCACCTAGAGACAAGAGTCAGGGTGTTAGAGAAGGTTTAAGTCAGCGGACAGTTACATATAGTACATCACATGTATTGCAGCTTCAATTATTAACAACACTTCTAATTACCACGTGTCATTAACAATATAATATACAATTTATAAAAGAGAAGAGGTTGGGGCTAGGAAAATAATTAAACAATTGGATAATTGATCAGTATTACTGTTAAAATTTGGTTGACGAGTAAGTTATGCTGGCAGCTCTGTGAGGCTGTGTTTAGAAATGGCAAGTTATAACAGAGTCCAGCTGAGGCTCATGGGAATGTCATTATTTTTCCAGGGTTAAGTCATAAACCAAAGTGCTGAACAAAATAAAATTTTGACTTCATGGTGTCATTGGATGTAAAGTCAGAGGATCTCTAAAGATATTACAATATATTCCAAGAATAACAACTGTCTGTAAAAATTTGCTCAGCAATCCATCCAATACTTGTCAGAACATATCAAGCTCTTGTAAGCTTTTAATTCACAGGACTGTGAAAATGTTACATCTCAAGGTGTTTATTTATCCTGACAGAGAAGACATTAACACGATTTGTACAGTAATTCTTCTGTTATATATTCCTTGATGTGGTGAGTGATTAATTAAGGATAATGCTAAAGAGAGAGAGAGAATGTAGTTTGTTCTGACGTCCAGTGAAAGGACTTCATGAGAGAGAAGTTGATTTTAGAAGTGGGTCAGATTGAGGAACTTTTAATTTTTAAATCAGATAGGACTTTTTAGTTTTACTGGGCACCAGTAACATTTCTATGAACTTTAGCAGACCACTTGAATACTAATTTTAGCTCTGGACGAGGCCCTGTCCTGCACTCTGTGTGCTCTTTGCCTCTCTCATAGCTGCCTACACCAGCAAGAGCTGCAGCCTGAATTATTGAGCAAAGGCCATGAAAAGTTTAAGAATGTAAAAACTTACTTTAGCTGGAAAGTGATGTTGATATAAATGCTTAAACTAACGTACTAACTAACCAACACAGATGTTTAGCTACGTGTTAAAACATTAACACACTGGAGAAACTGATATAAACTCTGCCTCTTGCTCATTAACACACCAAACCTCACAGCAAGGGAACTTCATCTCTTCCATACAGCACAATGTTTACTTTCTATTTTGTATTTTTCTGAAGTTACTCTGTATTGTGTAAGAATATTATGTCATCATGGAAACACACACACAGACTGTTACCATGATGACATAATGCCAAAGTGAAGGAACACAAAAATAAAGAAACAGGGTGAAGGGTGCGCACATCCAAAAAAGTTTTACAGCTGCTGGATCAAAAATCAAACTAAGGCAAGAATCAGACAAAAGATCCACACACTGCTGAAAGCTTTCAACAACTTTAGTCGTGCAACTTTTCTATCTATGGGAGATCTAGTGGTCGACTAGGAAATTCTTAGTCAAGGGCAGGCCTACTGGAGTCCGACCCCAGCCAGCTGCTGAAACACAGTAACAGCTCTGAGTTATTCCGTGTGCTCTCCAATCTTTCCCCACCTCTGTGGTCATAGATACACCTGATTCATCAGATCTCCTGCTGGATTACACACAGTGAAACCCGATTCACCTTAAAAACAAGTTCAGGATCCATCATAGTGAAGATTATGGTGGATTTTAGCCTGGATTCATACTGGAGTCTCATACTGAACATTGAGCACAGTGGGCATTCACAAACACACACACACTCTGACACACACTGACACACACACCTCAGGAGCACACCTGACTGATCTCAGCCACATAAGCTGATTATGCAGAGGAGGGACACAATTAATAGTAATCAATTTATACAACCCAGCTGTCAGCGCCAAGCAGACAGTAAGTGTACAGATGGAGATGGAGCGACGCGTTACATAACAGCAAAGCCTCCGTCCACCTGACTGACAGAGAGACGCTGCCACTGTACCTCCACTCTGGACAACAATAGACAGACACACTCGCGGTGGCATCGAAGGAAAACAGGGGAATCTGGATCTGCTAGTGGCCGTGCAGAATACACCACTCATGACAGGAGCTTGAGTGAAAATTGATTTTCAGCCAAACTGAATGTCTTTTCCTGTTTGAGTGAGACGGCTGAATACCACGTCTGGGCAACACAGACAGCTAGACAACCAACAACACACAATGGGATAACTTAACTGACAATAGGTGGTAACAATTAGCAATTATAAACCAGGATAGAAATACAGGACTGTGCAAGAACCCAATTTAATAACATTCCTGTCAGACAGAGCTTCAGGACATACAAGTCCTCTTCAATCCAATTAGGAAAAAAAATCAGCATCCTGTATGTTGGTCCCCTCAAACAATATCCCAGACTTAGCGAGGCCAGGTGTTTGCGAGCCAGACAGCTGCATAAAAACTGACCTGTCTGGGGCACTTTGGCCAGCAGCAGCATCAGCCTCCTGTACTCCTGGTACTTCTTGTTCTTGGCCTCAGTCCTGCAACAAACAAGGAGAATAGAGAAAAGTTTAGTGAGTCTCAGAAGAACCTGTTTGTGTGTCTGTAGAAGTGCTGAGTCAAAGACAGCTGCACTTTCTGAGCTGTCTCTGGGGAAGCTTCGGCCCTCATTCAAGAGTCTTCATCTGTTCTGCTGACTGATGCTGTTTAAACGTCTGCAGGTTGCTCACACCTGGATGTCACATTTGAGTTGTTGAGGGTACATGTGAGTTGTTTTTGAGAACAGTGAGTCATTGCCTTTGAATTAGCACATAAATAGTACTTATAATGTGTGAGACATGACTGATGCTGTACTGTTCTACCTGCAGGGCGACAGCACTATAGACTTTGACAGACTGCCAGCTCTGTACAAGAAAAGCATGCTCATACGCTCACACTGACGATGCAGACATGCTGATGTTACCCAGGTATTTACCGTGACAATCATCATATTTTAGCAGGTTAGCAGGCCACCACTTGCTAATTAGTACTAAACACAAAGTACAGCCGAGGCTGATGAGAATGTCATTCATTTTGTAGATATTTGGTCGTAAACATGTATCAAATTACTTGGCCTGATGATGTGCCAGATGAAAAGTTGAGGGATCACCAAAGCTATTAAAAGTGGGACATGAATGTTTGAGCCAAATTTTATGGTAATCCATTAGACAGTTGCAGAGACACTTAACTCTGAACTACAAATGTCAGTCTAAAGTCTATCGTTACGCACAGAAACTGATTCAGACGTATTTTATCATTCTATTCGTTGTGAAACATTGTAATAAGTGACAAAATAAAAAGACACATTTCCTCCTTTGCCTCTCTCCAATGGAGTTACCTATCTGGCTGTCAGCACTCCCTCCCTGTCTTTCGTTTGGCAGCGCAGCTGCATGAAGGGGCGGAGCTGTTGCCCACATTCTGAGTGCGGTCAACAATCTCCGCCTCTTCATCATCATCCGCCTGAATATTACTATCTGACCTGTTGAAACTGAGCTGTCTGAGTTATGAGATGATTCTGTGCATCCCATTTCTGTGTCGTCCTGGCTGTGTTCTGCTGCCATATTTTCTCTACAGATTCTTGGTCAAACGTCTCTAAAGACTCTGACAGATGCGAAAGACGCAGAAAATCAGACCTGTTCTGAACATTTTAATGACGGATGAAAGTTTCTGACTCAGTGTGCAAACGTGATTGACACGTGAAGAGCTGCAATTTCGGACAAGTCATGGTGCAAAGGCACAAGAAAAAGTACAGGGGTCATCAAGGTCAAAGATTCATCCTGTTGGGACCATGAATGTCTGATAAAAACTCAATGGCAATCCATTCAATAATTGTTGAGATATTTCAGTCAGGACCAAAGTGGTGGACCGACCAATCTCGAACCTACTGACTATCGATCTGTTGACAATTTAGCCTCTGGGAGCAATGACCAATATTTTGGTGTGGGTTTCGATTTAGCCAGCAGATATCCAGATAGCAGATATCCAGACCAAGACTTCCTTTCAATGTTCAGTGTCTGCAGTCCGATTAGCAATCTCAGAACCCATCGGCCATCAGTCTGACAATTTTTATCATCTGCATTCATACACAGATATCTGTTTATAGAGATTAATAAAAAGCTGAATTATCGTCCAACGATAGTCGATGGGTTTCAAGATTTGGCCAATGCATTCCACTTCTCTTGCTCTCCACACGGACTGTTTATCTGCATTCATTCAGCACTCAGACTCGTTTGGTCAACACTAACCAGACTACAAACAGAATCTTGAGCAGAACCAGAATCTTGTCCCATCTGTATTTATATCCAGATTATCTGTGTATAGAGATCACTGACCGTCTGACAGACTGGCATTACCTTCCCTAGAGCCATGCCGCTAGCATGGCTAAAAAGAGTAGTCTGGCTCTAACTAACTAAACACATTACAAGGGTCTAATTGGATAAATCAATAAATTAATATTTAAAAAAAAAAAAGTCTGGCCTTAACTGCAGTGAGAGTTAAAAAATCAATTTAGTTACACATTGTGACAACTGAAGGAACCCAAAAAGTCCCACACGTCTTTCTCTCTGGCGCCTAAAAGAATGAATAATGTGTTTGTGAGGCTTAGGGAACAGAAACGTGTCTGTGTGAGAGGGAGGGAGAAAGACAAAGAGGACGAAGGCTGCTGTGGAGTAAAGGCTGTTGAGAAGGTGTCCAATTATCCCAAAGAGAGAAAAACACAGTCAGATGATGAGCATAACCCTGCCTGAGGCCAGTAAGATGGATGTGCGGAAAGAGAGTGAGGGGGAATCATTTTTATCAAATGTCACAGACAAGTGGAGGAAAAACTCTGGCACACTGATAAAACTTTTACAATCTTATAATCTCTTTGTGTTTGTACCTGCTGTTTGGACTGTTTTATAATGGATGCACATGTAGGAGTTGCAGGTTTAGTTTAGGGTGGTGTTTGTCAAGTGCCATAAAAGTCCATAAAGCTCATGCAGTGATGCATAAACACAGACAGACGAACAGAAACTGATGGCTGTGATGGTTGTTGTGTAAGAACAATTCAAACAGAAAAATAGACGCAGATTTTAGATGGTGGCCACCAAGTGTGAAAATGTGACCTTCTAACTATTATGTAACATTTTGCTAAATTATAGATGTAGACAGTTACTTGTACCTGATAGATTACTGACCACAGTGTTGCTCCACAGACCTGGAAGAACTTTGCGTGTGTGTGCGTGTGTGTGCACAATCAAACATGTTCGTGCATGCAGGTGTGTAAACTCACGTTAGCCTGCTGCAGTATTTCAGTAGTAGGAAGTTGGACAGGTCTTGAAGGATCGGCTGACTGTGCAGGGCGACAAACTGTTCCCGACAGACCTGACACGAGGAGGAAGAGGCAGAGACAAGTTTATTTGGAGTTACTCTAGCCCAAAAACCTGACTGCCAAACTCAAACAGCTCTGCACATCCATTCTTGCTAAGATTATGCCATTTCACATTGCACTCAGCCCCAGACTAATTGATCTGTTAGCCTTGGGTTAAAGGAACACATTCCTAAATGGGCTAACCCCGACTTTAGCATAAGGCTTGCTGGCCCTGCTCCGGAGCAAGGTTAGCCTTGAGTCTGCAGAGTTTTCCCCTGAAAATCGACTAAACATGGGGCTAAAAGTCGAATATGTAAAATGGAGCTTTTGGAATTTGCACCATGGATTTGATTAAGGTCACTGTTGACACCTGGGAAAAAGAAGCAGCCGCAGGTTATCAGAATCCTCCATATGGTTCCTCAGGCTGTGAGCTCGGCAGGTGTTAGAAAATATGTTGCCACAATGTTCTGATCTTGTCATCCTGAGCATTTAGAAATACACATCCATCAATCACTCTATCCATCCATTCATTTTCTTCCACTAATTCCGGGCCTGGTTGCGGGGGCAGCAGGCCAAACAAAGCACCACACATGTCCCTCTCCCCAGCAACACTTTCCAGCTCCTCCTGGGGACCCCAAGGTGTTACCAGGCCAGATGAGATATGTAATCCCTCCAATGTGTTCTGGGTCTGTCCCGGGGCCTCCTACCAGTGGGACATGCCAGAAACACCCTTAATGTGAGGCACCCATCCTGATCAGATGCCCGAACCACCTCAACTGACTCCTTTCGACGCGAAGGAGCAGCAGCTCTACTCCGAGCTCCCTCCGGATGACCAAGCTCCTTACCCTATATCTAAGGCTGAGCCCAGCCACACCCCCCAGGAAACTTATTTCGGCCGCTTGTATCCGGATCTCTACCCAGAGCTCATGACCATAGGTGAGGGTTGGGACGTAGATGGACCAGTAAACCGAGAGCTTCGCCTCCCAACTCAGCTCTCTCTTCACCACAATGGTCCAGCACAGCACCGGCATCACAGCAGACGCCACAAAAAAAAAAAAAAAAA
Organism: Epinephelus cyanopodus; assembly: GCA_026686955.1. NCBI lineage: Eukaryota > Metazoa > Chordata > Actinopteri > Perciformes > Serranidae > Epinephelus > Epinephelus cyanopodus. The sequence continues at coordinate 11,909,571 of CM048920.1, forward strand.
GCCAATCCATCTCACGCTAAAGTCTACCCTCACTCATGAACAAGACACCGAGATACTTGAACTCCCTCGCTTGAGGCAGTTACTCATTCCCAAACCCAAAATATATAATACACAAACTTGCTAAATTTGTGTGAGGCACATCTGGCGGCTCTGGCTGGCTAACATGACACATGGAAGTCTAGTGAGAAACAGAAGCTAGTAACTCTACCACAGAGTACACAAAGTTCGCTCTGCAGGTAGCGAGCAATGATCTGTGGGTCTCAGACCATCATTGGGCAGCAGGGACCCGCCCTTACACGAATAACATTACCATGAAAAACTGTAATGTTCACATGTATAAACTTAACGTTTCTTCCTCACAAGTTTCGGCATAAAAATTACCCATCACCTTTTAAAGAGCTCTGACCATACCAGTAAAGCCAACAGATTTCCTTCTTGGGATACTGGACATTATCCACACGTTACTTTTGTGGTTCATGCAGTTTAAAGAACAAAAACAGACACATCTCATCTGATCTTCTCAGAAGCTCTCAGTCACTCTGATTTGTTTTCTACCCCCACATGAGCACACATGTGGCGATGACATCACTCAGAAACCCGTCTACACTGGCAGCCTGGCGGTTCAGAAAATGGGTAGACGAGGGAGGGATCAGGTGCCATTAAAATAAGGACCCTTTTCATGCGCTTAGGTGTTGACTAAGATATTGAATACCCCTCCTCTGCCGCCGTGTTCAATTACCTGTGTAATGAGGAAAGCGTACACTCACACATCAAGAGAATATGAGAGAGAATAAATGTACTGAGAGGGAACTGCTTCATTGCTCGTAACTCCTCTGAGATTGGATGAAGACATAAAACTGTGACTGTGCTCTGAAGCTACATCTACACAGAACTGGGACTTTATGGTAATTTGATCCATTTTATGCTACGCTGTGTCTAAGTCTGGGCCTGTTGACAAGCGAGTTTCAGCAGGCGGGGCAGACAGTCATTTATTAAGCGACAACAGGCTCTGTCTGATGGTGCTACCTGCAGCCAGCAGCCTGTGAATGTATGAAACTGTGGAAATATTTAGTTTGTTCAACTGGCTTCACAAAGCTGAGGCTTTTAATTCAGCAGAGGCTCGAGTGATGCTAAAAAAAGGCTGGATGTAAAGGCAGGAGAGACACGGGAGAATTGACTCACATGTGACATTTGAAGCTTCAATTAATCAGCACAAAAACAAGAATTCTAAACCCTGATGATACATGAGACAGGATGAAACAGCTCTGAGAGGATGACACAGGAGGAATGGTAAAAGAATCTGGACAGGTGGGACTAAAGACAAAAACCCATCGTGTTGTGATTTGATACCTTGTTCATGGTGTCCACAGTGAGGGCGTGGGTCCAGAAACAGTCGTGAACTGAGACGAACGTCAGGCCGGCACTGAGCAGAGAGCAGCAGAGAGTCCACACGCAGCGATTGAAATCAGAGACAGAACATAAAAGAAAGCGTAGACAGTCATTAAAAATAGGCAGACTTTGAAAAAAAGGTGTATTACAGCAACGATAATTGCTAAAACCCTGGTGTACATTCATTCAAAGGCAGTTTGAGTTATCACACCTGTCAAGAGGCCCATTCTGTGAATTGAGCTGATATTACAAGGCATATCCTACAATGCTTATCTGAGGTGATAATTGGATTCAGGATGAGAGGGTACATTGTTATGCATACATGGATGGACTACTGAACAGGGATTCTGCCCACAGAATGAGTGCAAACTATCACTCAAATCAACATGCACTGACCAGGAAAAGATTCAAAATGACCACAGAGAGATGTAAAGCAATTAAAAAGAGACACAAAATGACATTACAGAGGGACAAAGTGAACAAAAAAATGACACAAAATTACACCCCAAAACACAAAATCAACTCAGACAGAGACACCCAACGACTACAAAGAGCCACATAATAAGTACAAACAGGGGCAAAACAACAAAAAAGAGATACAAAAAGACTACAAGGAGACATAAAATGACCAAAAAAGACAAACATTTCCTTAAGAAAAGTACAAAATTAACTCAAAGAGACCCAAAACAACTACAAAGAGACACAAATAAGTAAAAAAGGGGCAGAACATCCAAAAGAGACACAAAAAAACCACAAGCAGACATAAAATTACAAAAAGGACACATTTACGTAAAAAAACACAACAAACCAACAGTTACTGCAAAGAGACACGAAACAACCACATACACAAAAAAAAATCTAAAAATGGGAAAAAAAAACAGCAAAAAATGACACAAGAAGACTACAAGGAGACAAAAAGTGACCAAAAAGACACAAAATTACCTAAAAATAAAAGACAAAGAGACAGAAAATAACTACAAAAGTGGGCAAAACAACCAAAAGGAGACACACACTACAAGCAACCACAAAATGACTGCAAAGAAACAAAAAAAACCCTATAAATTACCAAATTATCCCAAAGATATACAAAATGACTACAGAGAGACACAAAATAAATACAAAAGGGGGCAAAACATACAAAAAGAGACACAAAAATGATGAAAATGACACAAAATTATGTTAAAAAATATATAATTACCTTGAAGGGATACAAAATGACTACAGACACAAAATAAATTCAAGATGGGGCAAAACTACCAAAAAAGACACAAAATGACAATGACGACACACAAAAAGAGGCAAAATCACCACTAAGCCGTGTGTGTGTTTCCAGTCCTATGTGGGAGAGGTTGTGTGGCCTTTTACATGTGTGAGCCCAGGGACCCATTGTCTCATAGTCCACTCATGCATGCAAATATAAAGAGTCAATGTCAGGCGCATATTACAGACTGTCTTCCGCCACTCACACAATAACAGACAAGCAAAAAGACTCTGCAGAGGGAAGATGGATTACCAGGAATGTCTCTGTTTTACTTCAGGAGTTACAGATATCCATGCTGTCAGCACTGTGTGTTGAACGATACCTGTAGCAGTGGAGAGCAGTCAGCATCATGTGTGTGGAGTCCAGTGAGTGGATGAAGTTTGGCGGGAAGGCATTCTTCTGTTTAACTGTGTCTGGCCTCCTGAGAAGGGACAGACAGCCAGGCAGACATATTAAAAAACACTCCTGTACTTTGCTGCTTTCTAATATTAAATGGGATGTTTCTTATCTCACAAGTCTGAAGTGGCCTCATTATGAACCGTGCTGATAATTCCCAGGGAGACAGTTAGCAATCCTATATTCTGATTCTCTTTTTAAGTTTGTGCACCACTTGGAAGACAGTAACAACTGCACTGCAAACCACTGTACCACCGAGGATGCTCGCAAGTCTGATAATGATACAGTAAATTTGTAGATGAGTGTTTGAACATACAATCTGTGCACTGACAATCACGATGGAATGGTACAAACAGTAATATAAACTGTTTTACTGTGCAATATTAAAAGCAGTCTTGTATTTGAATTATTGTTCTCACAAGGACCATTAATCTGTGCTGTCATTCAGTGGGAGTGCCTTTACCAAATGTGATGAATTCCTTGGTGACAATGGAATTTGTGGACAGGAAATTACTACAATAGGGGCTTAAATCCTTTACATGTGATTAAATCTCTCAAAAGTGGCCATGGCTTAGTGAATACAGCATGATACAGAGCTGCAGTTATCTATGAAGCTGAGGAGGACCGTTGGCCTCTGACCCATCATATATCACTTTGCCAGCTACTGAGATCCCCAACCTACAGTAATAAGAGCTGTTTTATATGATGGGCCTGCTCAGCTAGTCGTCTCACACCACATCTGGCTGGGTATGTTTTTGTGCTCCAACTTTAAGATGAGTAAAGAGATTTTTTTCCCCCCCGGGAAGAGACAAGAGAGAATTTTTGATTTATAAAAACACTATTTTCTTCTGTAGAAGAATGCAAATATAACATGTTAATTTGTGAGTTATGGAGATACTAATAGGCAGATTTGTTACCTATGCACAGTGCCAGGCCAGCAGTTTCCCCTTGTCTACAGTCAACCTTGGAGCGTTTACCCCCCTCGTGCAGTTTGTTTGAGTTGGTCTGAACGCCAGACTCTAGCTGGCGCTGACCAAGCAACCACTCTCCAGTGCATTTGCTAAATTGCTACCAAGATGTCGAGCAGCAGGGGGCAAACCTGTAGTCACAATGAAGTGAGATGCCTCTTGAACTTTTGGGCTGAAGAAAACGTTTCTCTATTCCTTAAAAGCTGCATAAGAATAATCAGGTTTCCAAAAATATTTAGCAATAACATGAAGGAAAATGGATTCCAGCAAACTGTACAGCAGTGTCGTATAAAATGAGTTGCGCTCCAGATCAATACCAACATGAACAGAACTTAACCGCGCTCCATGCTAAACGATATCCAGGTAGAAATTAGGAGGGAATTTTACCGCTGGTAGCGCCGTTTCACTGGTGACACAGCGTTGCTACCAAAACATGGTGGCCACTCTCTGGTCTCCCTTCAGGTGGTACCGAGCTCCCACCAGACCTGGTTAGTGCACAGTGCAGTAAACTATAGAGTAGCAAAATAACTTAGACATGTGTAACTGGTCAAAAATATTCAGTTAACTGATAAGCGGTCAACAATTGACATCCTCTGCCAGAGGCTTGTATAGGAAGTCTTATTAACAGACTAACGGGTGTAATTAATCCCACTATCAGTGACTGCATCACACCATCGCCTTCTCAGAAAGCCTGTTATAAAACAGGTCTGTTTGTGTGCATGGATTTCAACATCAATATTTATTTTCCTGCTATGTGACCCCTGGGGGACTCTGTGGCTCTGCGCTTTCAAAACAACAGTCAATATGAGAGCATACAAATATAGAAGTGATATAAAAGAAAATAGTACAAGGTGATATAAATGCAGTGCTGCTGCTACTGATGATGGAACTGGCAATAAAAAATAAAAAAAGCAGCATCCTGCCAATCTGTATCCCCGTATTCCCATTACCCTGAGCCTGTGCCATTCAAATCCTCTGGGCTGCCACAGACCAGAACGCTCTTCTAATGGGAATGGAGACAGAGCGGAGAGAGCTTGGGCCGAACCCAAAGCTAAAATACACACACACACACACACACACACACACAGGCGCATACTGTCTGTCAGTCTCGTTTACCGTCTGTCCGTTTTATTTTTGGCTTAGAAATGTTAGACTTTTATCAGAGCGTGTTTAGTTCTGCTGTTTCAGGCTTGAGCTGAACAAAAACAAGATTCCCTGAGATTTATTTGCGAGCTCACTCAGCTGTCTGCACTTAGAGCAAGACTGTCTCCCTCCTTTCCCTTTGTCTCACACCAGCACTCACACACACAAAACTCAAAAGTGACCTTTAACTCCCAGAGGCCTGACAGACTGGAAAGGTGCACTGTCAGTACTCTAAGGGTTAGCAACCACAGCTCTCTTAAGTGTAACTGTTCTCCCTATAGAGCTGATGGTTCACTTCATATCACCAGAGATGCTGCAGCTTGGCATAGGACTTAGCGTTTAATGTTTTATTTCCCGCTGCAGTTTAGAGGCTTGGATAATCAGCACTCGGCTAAAGACGAGAGAGACGGATGGAAAAGGGAGAAAATCGATGGCTTGAAGGCTGTCACTACTCCAACTGTGACTCTATTTACATATTTAGACGCCGGACAAGCTTTTTCAGGGTCTTTAATTACAGCGAGTGCAGTCGCGTGTGGAAGGGAAAGCCGAGGAAAATTGGCCGTGGCGATTGTGTCAAGTTCAGTTCAGAATGTCAGCCTGTGAAACACTGATGCTCTCTCTGACAGCAAATTTCAAGTTTCAGACGAGACAGCCTTTCTGAGCGGCATCCTGCCCTTTCTCTCCCCTCCCTCTCAACTTCAGCTCCCTCCACCCCTCCGTCTGCTTTGGCTGGTTTTTAAGTATTCACACTGCCGGATCTGTAGAGCACTGTAGATGTCAGATTGAGGACGGCTGTCAGTCTGTGTCATCTCCGTCTTCAGTGCTCTCACTCCCGCCTTCCCTCGACTGTCTGTCGCTGTCTCTCATTCTTTCTCTGTTTGTCCTCTCTACTCACCTCTATCACCGTTCCTCTGTCGTCTCTTTTAAAACTCTATCGACACATTTTTCTCTCACCTCTCCACCATAGCAGTCATTCACTAATCCCAAACTAACATTTATACAGAGAAAATCACAAAACATGGTTTTCATTCTCCCAAAAAGGTCAATTTATAAAGTAAATCACAGGTGCAAAAGGAGCCGGCGTAATAATTTCATGTGAAACGTCTTTAGTATTTTCTCAAGTATATTCTCCTCTGATCAACCTATTGGCATCAGAAGGAAGTAGATTCCCTGTCATCGGTCATGCATAACATCACTGGTTTAAAACAAATCTAAAGGTTGAAATATTACTTAAAGCAACTACAAGGAACTTTTATTTTATCTTGATTTTGGCGGCTCCTGTGGACAAAAGCTCTAATGTTTTCCAATTTCCCATGAGCAACACCATGATCATGTGGTAAAGCTCTTGATCTTGATAGCATGTGCATTTGTTTTGGAAGCCAGTGAAACACAACTTTTCTTATTTAAACACATCTGTTTGCAGGATGCATAGCAGTGATGTAACATATCTATTAATGGCTATGTCAGATATGTCACTGTAACATGAAAACTCATATACTGACATAAAAACACGTCTCTCCATCTGCTGAATGACAGACCAAGGTTGCCTTGTGTTTTGTCCCTTTCAGCTTCTTTTTAGTCTTTGATCAGTTCATTTGACCCTGCTGCAGTATCAGCCAAAACCACAAAATATAATGTCAAAAATAAAATTCTCTTGAGAAAACTCTCGTCCTGCTTCATTTTAACTGGCTACTACTCATTGGAAAACCTTTCCGGAAGAGATGGAAACATAGGCATAGCATATCTACTTAAGTAACAGCTCTCTGTAGTATCCATCCATCCGTCCGTCCATCCATCCATCCATCTACCTAGCTCTCCTAGCTACCAACCTACCAATCTACCTACCAACCAACCAACCAACCAACCAACCAACCAACCTACCTACCTACCTACCTACCTATCTTTCTTCCTACCCATCTACCTATCTATCTTTTGCTAATGCTGCCAAGAGTTTTTGCCACTTCATAATTCCAATTCAACCCACTGTTTTTTTTGTCATGTTAAATAATGACACATACTTCTCAGAAAAACTCATTCAAAATCTTTTGTTGACCATTTCTGATGTGTTTTTTTGCTACTGACTAAGTGTATCTGTCACTCAGAAAACCATTTTCTTACATAATCCCTCTTTTTATGAGTGTACTTTGGCAGTAATATGATTTTTGCAGTAATAGAAATGAAGGTTCTGGACAAAAGAGTTTGAACTACCTTTTTTTTCCTGTTAGCAAAGACCTATGTCAACTTCTTCCATCTGAAACTGGAAGCATAAAATGATGCTTTCAAAGGAGTTTCCAAACACTTGTGATGGCATTTCCTACTTTATGACAAATGCAGAGTTACATCCGAGTTTGAGTAGGCAATTAGTGGGAATATCCACTGGAGACAGAGCTTTTGTGCAGCTGAAGTTCTTGAAAATGTAAGCTAATTGCCTCCAGAGATCTCCACTCTCTACTTCCATTCACCTCTAAAAGCTAAACAGAAAGTTGTCAAGCGGTTTGAAGCTACATTTTGAAAACTTTTGACAGCAAACTCACTGAAGCAACAGATAAAAAAAAGCAATTACCTGCTGTAAACACTATTTCTCTCATCAGCTATCCTCTGTCTTTGTTCCGGGTCACTAACATGACACCTCAGCACAAAATTTCAACGAGCGCCATGAAAGAAAAAAGACATTACATCTGATGTGGGTCAGATTCAGCAGGAGAGAGGAGAAACAGAGACAGACGTCACTTGCAGGAAGACTTACTCTTTGACGTCATGGTTGATCTGGAGGTTGATAAGTTGCATGGTACTCTTCAGCTGGAAAGGCAAAACAAAGAAATGAAAGGGTCAATAATCTCAAATCCAGCTGGCTGCTCCAGAATAAATGCATTTCTCACAGGAAGAGTTAAAAAAACTTAAAAAGGGCTAAAAGCACATCTGCTCTTTCTCCCTCATCAAGAGATTCTGGATCTGGCCTCCACCCCACCCACAACCGCTCCTTGAGATAGGTTTTCCTTTATGCTTTCTCTAGCACTCCTCATGCTAAGATCGACTAGTGACAGAGCAATGTGCATCAAGATGGCTGGTGTTGGGAGAGATTCTGCCATACATGTTTGAGCCTCAGTCAGACCCAGATTCAGATGAGTCTGTAGCGCACAAAAATCGATGACTAGCGTACAGATCAGATACAAGTCAGTATAGTCAAGGTTAGACATTTCAGGGGACATAATCAGAAGAAAAAACACATTTTTGAATGGAGGGGGACTTAAGATATGAGGTCCAATTCATTACGTATAAAAAGTCTACATATTTGGTAATGCGGCAATGAAAAAATGCCATATCAAGTTTTTCATCTTATTCCATACAAGTATAACACAACCTAAATAAAGTTTTGGACCAAGGAGAGGAGTCGAGCTGCAATAGGAGCAGAGAAAAAGAGCTGCTATGAGAGCTGGTATGTGCAAATAGAGAGCGAGTGGGGAAAAAGAGGGCAGAGAGAAGTTTAAAAAAAAGAGAGAGAGACAGAGAGAGAGAGGGATGTGAAGTCAAGAACAGTACCACCAGTATGCCACAAAATTCTACCTTACTTAAAGTGGTAATCAAGGTAAAGCACTACTAGTTTGCTATGGTGTACTAGTATATGTAGGACTATTATTAATACAACTCTAATGAGCAATCATCAGTGGAAACTAAGGATAAATTAAGCACAGCAAGACATCTGCCAGTCTGTGCACACTGAGAGGACATCAGGCGAATACCTCCCTTTGATCCCTGCTGTTTCTTCATTCTGTCATTTTTTCACACACACTCTAAGACCAACACCAAAGCCTTTAGTTCCTACTGGAGTGAAGACTTAGCGCTCTAATCTCCCGAGCCTTAAGGGTCCATCCAATCAGCCTCGCCAAGGCATCTGTGGCAGGGCAGTCTTTCCCTGACCCTTGGAACCGTGCCTGGGTGGGAACGAGGGGCTGCTATCAGGAGGGAGATATGACCGGCAACAGGCAGCCAACTGCTCGACAATGTGAGCATTAGTGTGTTTACCTTGCATTTAGCCAATACATGTATGTATCGGAGTGTCTCTTTGTCTGCTGATCTGCCTGAGCACATTTTATTTTTTCACAGATGGAAAGCTGCTTTGATGCAGAAACATTTCGCTCTGTCTGAGTGCTGCAAGCGCTTCGATCTGTCTGTGCTAGGAATTATCAAAGTGCTTTTATTGTGAAAAGTCATTAGAGATCATTAAATGGGCAGAAAGTGTGTTTGAGTTCATTTGTCCGTAATTATGAACAGGCTCATATGAAGACAACTTTGCATTCATTTCCTTGTTTTAAGATCAAATTACATCACAAGCAGGCAGAGAGAATAAACGAATAAATTCATATTGGGCAGTACGGCAGCTCAGTGGTTAGTCCTTACATGCGTTATGTTTGTGTGGGATAGAATAAACAGAAAAATACAAATATGGATCAACTAACCTCCTTCATTGTTAGTGATATAAATGACTCCTCCGAACAGAGGTCACTGCATGACCACTGCTGTTCTGATACCCTTAGGAGCCTTTAATAAACGTGTGTTCGGTGCTAATGTACAGCTCTTTTATTTGATTTCGCTTGCTTCTCTGTGGGATGAACACTGAGGACACACAGGCCCTTTGAAGTGCACATCTCTCAGCAATTTGAACTATTTCCCATTCTGCTTCGTGCTCTTTCCGAGTCTGTAATGACCTCCTGGAAAGCTGGAAACCAGACATTTTTGTGGGATGTTCTCCTGAGTGTTGTAAAGGTTTTAGGAGGTGTGCAATATTTTGTGAGCGCTGATAGGGAGGTGTTTTCTAATGCTTAATGGGAAAAAAATACCCCTGAGAAGAATCACACTGTGTTATGTCAATGATTCTGTTTAATGATTTTAGTCAGAAATGCTGAGCTGGATGTTGGGACATCACGACTGTTGATTGTAATGACATCAGGTGACAGTTTCTTATAATTGGTCCATTAACAAATTGACAGTGTGAGCACTAATTGAACATTTGTTTGAGATATTATATCAAGATAAGTTTACGAATGACGAACGTAAGACTTATGTCTCCTTAATCCAGAAAAATTGTCATGGGTAATGTCAGGTGTCATAATAGTTCTTCTGTTATTCAGTGTCCTCATATAATCTTATTACTTCAGTCTGTCTTTCAAATTCTGTCTCTTTTAGTTCAACAAAACAAAGAGTCCACACAAAATGTTGGACAAATGAAAAATCTGACCCATTGATGACGCTATTTGAAAGGTTAAAGGGTTTTCAATTCACTTTGAAGAAAGCACAAATGTCTGCACCAATTCCACAGCAATCAACACAATAGTTTTGGAGAGATTTCAAAAACACGAAAATCAACGTCATGATGACTCACCAAAATCGTCAGAATGTACTGTCTGAGAATGATGAATGATTCATCCTGTGGGGACTATTGAATATTTGGGAAAAAAGCAGCCAATTTTCACATTTCAGTGCAAACCAAAGTGGTGTCCGAACTGAACTGGACCATTCCTTGTGTCACAGCAGTAGCAGTATGAAAACAGTATTAATATAAATGACCTCAATGGAAAATCTAGTTTTCTAAATTGTTTTCTCAAGTTCATCATTAGTACAGATTAAACTTTTGTTAGATTTTAACTCCTACATAAATGGTTCTCAAACTTTTATTAATGCACTCACTTTGAAATACTACCCCCTGACCAATGCAAAACACACCGTGAATAAAAGGTAAACATGAATGTGATTGAGATTGTTGCAGCAGTTCAGTTTATGAATGCAGTGAAAATGGGAATACTGAATCCAAAATGTGGTTTTATTGAACTTACATTTAGATTCTTTATTAAACTTACTACAGTATAATTATTTTAGGAACTATGCATGACAGATATTTTTTAAATTAAAAAATTTCACATACCCCCTTCAAATAAAAGCGTACTAAGATAACTTTTGTTCAGTCAGGAACGAAAACTTTATTTCCATTTGCAGTATTATATTTGACGGTATGGCTCAGTTCCAGGGGCTCTCTGCCCTTTCTCGGGCCTACGCAGAAAGCCTCTTCCACGTGCCTACATGGAAAGCTTAAGATGAAGAGAGCACACCTGTCTGCCCTTCCAGGTATAAATGAGGAAAGCCAGCGACAGAGAGCGTAAACCTCCCTGCCCTTCCATGCGCTTACATAAAAAGCCTAAGGCAGAGAGAGCAGCAGCAAAGACCCCCCGGGAACAGAACAGAGCAGCATCAATAACAAACAGAAATGACACTGATAAGTCAGACACAACATGAAAAGGAGGAGCTAGGGTGGAGGCAGGTTGCAAAGAGGCTTACAGAGGAAGCAGCAACAGTAGGCAGGCCAGAGCAGTTTAAATAAGGCGCCCTGAATGAGATTTGCCAACTGGTTGCGTAGCAGGAATCATGTGATCTATCAGCTGACTCCCTTCCATCAGTCAGCTGCTCCATCAGTTGATGGCTGTTTGAGATCAGCTGATGTAGCTGGGACGTGAGCTGTGTCTTGCCTGAACTAACGCTATGCTCCCTCCCTCCCTGCACTCAAGATACCCTGTTCTACGTCAGTTACTTCTCAGAGCAGAAAAAAAAGTAAGTGTTTTCTTGATAATAAGGCTGAAATAATGCATTCTGTGCTCTGTAATATTTCTATGACAGCCTTGTGAAAATCAAATACAGAAATGATTAGCATGCATTAAAAAAGGCATGTATATACAGGGATTAAAGTGACAGGTGTTGACATGGATGGAAGGACATTAAAGCAAGCTTGAAGGAGCCAGCGTGCTATTCCCTTTTGTGATTCCAGTCGAATGCATGAAGGTCGCTGTGTGATGAATGACAGAATCGCACAATTATCAAGAAATGGTTTTAAAATAGAAGCGTCGTGTGGTAAAACCCCATTAGTTTCTGCCATGGCTGCTATCTCATCCATCATCACTCTGGGAGGACTTGTGCGGGGGATCTGTCCATCATCCCCCTCTTTACACCTCCTCTTTATGAGCGAACAGGCACGTTAGAAGGAGGGAAAGGAGAAGCTCTAACGCAAAAAGGTGTGAGGTTGAAAGAGATGGAGGTTACCTTTGATGTGACTAATGGACTGCCACGCGGTAAATGAGGTCACTACACTACACCGTATCCCTTGTTCATTATAATGCATACGTGCATGATTTGTGTACAAGACCTGACTCAAACCCTGAGGCTGTGATGAATGAGACCTTGACTAACCCTGCTGTGCGTCTGTGGGGAATAGGCTCCTGTAGTCTAAATCATATGAGAGTTACAGCACAGATGGTCATGGATACAACAGCCATCACTAACCACATATAAGCCACGCTGCCAAAAAGGGAATCCCCATTCATCACATAGTGGCTAATAACACAAGTCTCATTTAATTGAATAGAAGCAGTTCTGCGTTACACCTCCTTTCTCTGCTGTTCCGGGTCACCTGGTCCTCTCCCTCGCTTTCTCCCCCTGTAGACAGCTGCTGCAGACTCATTGTCAACACCCCTGAGTCTCGCCACACTTCCACTGACCTTTTCCAGACCTTCGTTCTACCAAACTTTCTTTTTCTTTCACTCGGGGGTGTCCTTGAAACTCAAACTGCATTCATTATTTCACCCCAAAATGCCACAAGATTCTGCAAGATCAACGAAACACCATGCTACCCCTGGGAACGGCTCGCTTCTGTTCCAAGGCAAAAGGAGGCATGGAGGGCATCATGCCGACATTTAGAGATACGCATTTCCCCTGAATTAGAAAAGCCGACCCAATCTGATTGTACAAGCCCCGAGAATGTCTCCAAGTCTGCAGTAATCCTGCTTCTATACAAAGGAAAAGTAAGCCAGGCAGACACAGCATGTCATCTGTTTAGCAAAGAGACGCACACTGACCACCGAGAGAAACAAAATGACCACATAGATTTACAAAACTACAAAGAGACACAAAACAACCATGACACAAATTGACCACAAAGAAGCATGGAGATGCAATTTGACCACAGGGACACAAAATGACCACAAACAGACACAAAACAACAACAAATACATGCAGAACAACAACAAAGTGATGCAGAACAACCACTAAGAAACACAAAACAACGAGATGAAGAACTAATAGACAAACAAAACAAATGGATCAACAAATAGACGAATGCAACCACAGACACACAGAACAACATGAAAGAGATGTAAAACAACCACAAAGAAACATTAAAAAAAACACCAGAGATGCAAAACAACCATAAAGAGACAAAAAATAACAACAAGCAAATACAAAGTGACCACAAACTGACAGGAAACAACAACAAACAGATGTAAAAGGTGTGTCTCTTCTGGCTCGCATGTATGAGCAGTGGGGGCCTGCAGATGAAAATTACCCTGTATGGCTAAATCTGGCACATTTACGTGACTTAAGTGATCATGTTAATGAACGCACACTGTTCCTTCTTAAATAAAATAAACATAAACATATGTACATGTCTTCAGGGGGTTGTGGTCTCATAATCCGCCCATGATTAGTAAAGTAACAGGTGTAAAGCTTTAAGCACATTATATTAAACCATTTAGTGATGTTGACAGTGGACTTGTACTACTGTTCTAAAAATAAATTACACACTGTCCAGGGAAATCACCAATTACCACCAAAAGCCCAAACCTTACTGACTCTTTCCACATAAAGGACATTAGATCACTGAGCGTTTCGTCACGCTATAAACTCAGAAATCCACTCAAATCCAGCCAATCCCGCTGATGACTGCCTTGTGTCACCATCCCATGAGAGTGAGATTTCACTGTAACCTTGCCTGGGAGAGGAGAATGAAAAATAAACAAGGAATGTGAGCCAGAGTGACCTCTGATCCGATTAGTATCTCCCAATCCTGTTAAGCAGCCTCCCTGATGTATGTTCATGCTCCATTCAGCAACTCCATCCTACTCTAATTTCCTCACCTCCCATCAGCCATGGAAAATACTCGACTACACTCCGTGGCGTTTGCACTCACCTCCGTGTGCACGCTGAAAAGGGCCAACAAACAAAACCCAAAGATACACAGACAGGCACACACACTCCTTTCTGATTATGTGATGCCACTGTAGACACTTTCTCTTTAGCCGTTATTGGTTTTCTTTCTGTGCATCACACTTCATTTTCCTGCTCTATCTAGAGTCTAATTACTAATGACCCCCAGAATCATTGTGGCCTTGGATTTAAGAGGCGGAGAGGAGACTGGGAGATTGAATTTAATCCAGCCACGCAGGGAAAAGGTGACCCTTCTGCAAGTTTCATTTTTGTTGTCCAATGATGCAACTGGATTAGAGCATTATTGCAGGGGATGAAAAAAAGTTATCTGTAAAAATGTGAGCCAAAACCTCATTCATCCATTAAGTCATCGCTTCATTCATGTATTCATCTTTAGGCTGTGGGAAAAAAGCACAGGGTAATCAGCTTCCTTGTGCCTGCTGGACATTAAAAGAAGTAGATCAAATCAAGGGATCTCGCCCTACTACTTCAAGAGAGAGAGAGAGATGCACCCTCGGGGGACCCACCATCTGTCACCCTCGCTCTCTTGCACCTTCTTATGAGGTGTCACTCCCCCTCTAAGCCAACCTTCTGCTTGATGTCATACTGAAAGAGCAGGTGGCTCATAGACGGTGTGCTGTTTGCCTGTCCTAAACATACGGCTATCTTGGCTATACGTCCGTCCCTGTCTTTCACTTACTCAATGAGCTTAAAGATATTAGAGGTGAAAATGGATTTTACATTACCACACAGATACAGACATGTGCAGACTTTTTTCCCCTTGCACACACATGCACACAAAAGCATGTTATCTGCAGTCATGCTGGCACAGAGCCATTTTATCTGTAAGACGTGCTACTGACAGGATCTCCTTAGTGACGGACAACTCCAGTGATGTTGCTGAGTTTGGCCACTCACGGAAATCACATTACACCATCAGTGATGCACTCCCGCACCAAACAATCAAGACTTGGAAAGCCCAACTGGGACATTCCACCAGCAAAGTATGCAGTACTTAAAGGGCGGGTCTGCTGTATAAACACATTTACAGACCCTCAGTCAGTGTATTACCAACAGTAAACTGCAGTTTGGAAGCAGACAGTAGTATCAGGGCACAGAAGCTGCGCCATGCACTGCTGTGGACGCCACTTTAGTTTGGTCCAGAAAGTGACACATCAGCACTAACTAATGGATCGAGTATTTAAGATTTTCCTGCCCAGGGACCACAGATAAAAATTTGCAATATTCTTTTACACCTGCCCTGTTTGGTTTGGCTCAATCAAACTCAAGTTTGCTTTCTCCCTAGGTGCAGTTTGTTTGGGGCAGGTGTGAACACAGCAATGGCACTCAGGCGTGCACGAAAACAACCGGACCAAGACCTTCCTGAAGAGGTGGTCTCGATTCGGTTACAAACACTGGTGCCGATTGTTTGTGGTGAGAATGTGTTCCGACCTGGATCTGAACCAACTGCAGTCACAACTTCGTAACAAAATTAGTCCCTGATTCAGACCAAAGCAAGACAACTCTAGATCTGAAAGCACCCTAAAAGGCAGCTGTAGACCAAGACCTCATTGTGTTTTGCAAGGTAAAATTGCTGTTTCTGTCTAGTGGTTGTGGATGTGGGCAGCAGCAACATGTACCAAACTAATGTGGTGTCCACAGCTGCACATGGGATGATATGTAGCAACCCCATTGTACAGAAACCTACATCAGGTATCGTGGGAAAAACAAACATTTTGATACTATAACATACACAATTTAACCAAAAGGTTTTTTTTTAAAAACCTCAATGAATAAATAAATAAATTAATATAACAGAGCTGCCCTTAAACGTTCATGACAAGTGTCCTGCACGTAAGATGACTGAAACAATAGTTATTTTAGGGAGCCGAAGAAAAAAAAGAAAGTAGGAAGGATGGAAATAAAGAGGGGGGGGGTAATTTAATAGAGAAAAAAACAAATATGAGAATTAAAAAACTTTGGAGTTTCATCAAAAAATACGTTGAGGCCAACACAAAGGGATGGGTTATGGATACACTAGCCAAGGCCAAAGCCAGACGACGGTGTATCTCACAAGCTCACTTTTTGCTTTGAGATTTTATTCTAGAAAAAAAAAAAAAAAAAAATCCACTGAGCCTTGACAGGTCGCCATCACAGAGCTAGTGTGTGTCGAGTGCATCCCGTCATGTTCAAGTTTGAGCCGGAAAGAGCACTTGTCAATTATTTGTGTAATTGTGTTATTTCTGAAAAAAGGCTGATCAAATTGCATGCAAAGTAGTTTTGGCCTATGCACATTGGCAGTAAGCCCAGTTCAAGCAAATGCTTATTGGGCCTCGCCAGACCACAATGAGTGAAGCTAAATCTGTGGGCAGGCTGAGTGAGGACGACAGCTTGCTCCCAGTGGAATAAAACACTGAATTTTAACTAGATTTATATTTGTTAAAAAATGACAGCTATTTGGAGACATGCTGTTCTTAGTGTTATTATATCTGTGTGTAAGTACTCATTGGACTCAAGTGTGTGATAGAATACTGCATACCTCTGAATTAAAACCAACCGACCCACTGCTAACTGGCCACTCTGATCTAATATCGGCTTCATCAGAAATTCCATCAAAGTCCAATAAAATATAATGAGTGGAAATTATACTGCAAAATTATGCTTACAGTGAAAATGATGATCTAAAGCATCTCGATACCTCAAGGAAGTATTACAGCAAAAAGACAATGATGGGTGGAATCTGACACATATAACAGCACAAAGCTGGTGCACACAGGCTTTCTATAACTGGTCGGTAAAGATGGGTGACGAATTAAAGGAAAAACAGACATAACCTTGCATGTGCCTTGTACCCTTTTTCCATTGTCACTCTTGGCCGCGCTGAGTAAAGCCATGATTTGTGTTTTCATTGTCAGTTTAGACATGCCGTGCCATGCCAAGCCATGCGGGAGATGGACCTTCTCAGGAGTAGGTCCAAAAGCCGGGCCGCCTGCCCTCAGACAGGTAGCAGTCGCGTTTAGTTTCTGCCCTGCGTCCCGTTTTTACATTAGATATCTGCTTTATTTTACTTTTTCATGTTCGCTATCCATCGTATCAGAAGTTGTGCGAAGTTGCTGCTTGAAAACTCAACATTTCCTCATAATAAAAGTTTATACATCTGTTATTGTGAGGAATCTATAGGAAATGAAATGTGTTATTACTTAATTAGCGGAACCTTGTAGCAGCTTTCTTCAATGAAGGCAAGTACAGTAGGAAGGAAAGTGAAAGCAGAAACAGCTGTAGACAACAGGCTCTTGCTGCCCCTCTGCAAACAGCAAAAGTAACAGGGGATTTTGTGGATTAGCCCTCTGCTTTTAAACGTCATCACTCTAGGCAAGCCTTCATCAGTTTAAGACACACCTTCAAGAAGGTAGCTCTGTTGTAATGGAAATGCAAATCCCTGCTGCACTGGGCTGACAGCCAAAACCAAACGAAGCCAAGCCAACACATGACTGTTGAAAAGGGGTGTTAGTAAAGTGCTGCGCCACCATGTGACACCAGAATGGCTTCAGTGTGCCTTGGTACTGATCCTTCAAGTCTGGTATTCCACTGGAGGGATGAACACCATTATTTCAAAGGATACTGGTGATGGTGGTGGAGAATGCTGTCTAACATGTCAGTCCAAACCCTCCACCCTAGGGGACAATTGGACTAAACCATCCCAGCAAATTGTTCCCCACAATATAACAACACCATTGGCCCCCTCACTGGAGGGGTCAAGCATTCAGACCTGTGCCTCTCTCTCTGTGCACTCCACACATGCACTTATGGAGATTATGGTGAAGGATGACTCATCTGACCATATCACCCCTCTGTAGACCAGTGCCTATTTATTTTGCACCAACAAACTCTCTAATATGCATTCATCTTTGTAATGAGGGGTTTATGCACTGCAATGCAACTATAATATCCCTCTTTATGTAATTGTCGCAGGGACTGTTCTTGCTGAGTCTGATCACGTCCTGCCTTGCCATTCTCAGTCACCTGAGAAAAAGTTTCTCTTTTCCCAATATACTGCACTAATGCACAAGCATCAAGGTCATCAAATGTGCGATGTTGATCGCAATTCCAACCCTATTTACTGACGTCTTTCCCTTAGATCTAAACGCTGATTTCACTTCAGTCACTGTTCCTATTGACTAGACACCAGAGCTGTCTTTGTGACTCAAGCCCCTGCCATCTGTGCCCCAACAATGAACCATCACCTAAGTCACTTAGATCTTTTCTCTTTGCAATCTTGATACAAAAATCAGAATCATATGGGCCTGCTTGGCATTTTTACATGCCGCATAGCATGACTGGATGTTAACTGTTTATCTGTACCATGCATTGCATTTGTGTGGAAGCATCTGCATTAACAATATTTCCCGACTGCATTTTTCCTTTAACCTGTTACCTGTCTGTATGTCAACAGAGAATTAAATGAGCACTGTATGTGAGCCAAAGAAGTGTATACAGTGTATGCTTTGTAAAGGTCAGTTGTGGGAGTATTGAAAATGTTGTGAGAGGTGTGAAAGAGCAAAAAAGAGCAAGACAAGCAGGTGAAGATACAAGAGGAGGACTGAAAATCTGAAAATACAGAGAATGAAAACAGGCCTGTAATTGGCTACGCTGTCTGTCACACGGTGTGTGAAACTATGGTGCAAAGAGTGGCTGTGGCATCAGGATAACAGGTAAGGCCTGCTACAAGTGACATTAATTCTAATATTGATGGTACAAACGTAGCCACTGGAACCGCACAGATGTGTGTGATAAATACAGATTATTAAAACTTTACTTAGAGAGTAGGACTGCCACCTAATAGTCAACCAAATGTTGGTTAAAAAACACAGAAACAACTTAACTGTATTAGGAGCTGTGCCTTATCAAAAATAAATCAAAACCTATAGGACTGGACCATGTGGGACTTTGAATTGAAAGGACAGACACAGGAAGTGGCCACGCTCAGCAGTCAGAAAGGAGTCACGTTACAAACCAATCACAGCTGAGAGATATCTTTCCCTTCTGTAAATATTCAGTCTGATAAATATGGAAAAGTTGATAATTTTAGTGCAGGGCTACCGAGAGCTTTACATCTGTCCCACACACTTATAAACAGCACCTGAAGATCAGCTCTGCACTCAGGATTTTAGGTAAACAGACTATATGATGCTTGTTAAGGTTTCTTAGCAACCTCACACGGAAGCTGCTGCTGTGCTGTTGAAAGCTGGCACAAAAAGGCACAAAAATAACACCCAGAGCCCTACCTCGTGTTTTCCTGGTGGTTAAAGACGTGGCATGTGTATGGCCCCTAATTTCCAGGGCTGGTACTTGCGGTTATTCCACAGGCTAGTTAATAACATGTCGGGCAGGAAATCCAAAGTGTGGGACCTTTTTGAGAAGCTGAAGGACGAACCCAAGGTGATATGTAAACTCATCTTCATTGGTCGACTACAAACATAACGTATCATCTGAAACACGGAAGTAGCTACTTGCCCATTAGCCCACAGCGTCATTAACAGGCAGCTCGCTCAGTGTGTGACGTGCACTTGATAAAATATAGGCCTATATTAATGAAGGTTCATTAGTACAGTTTTGTATTTCTCTGTAATGTAGCACAGTGTTAACAATGTTACTGATACTATTCTTTCTCACACCTTCAACTCAAACCATTGTGTTGCCCCACCCAAAATATATACTTTAATAATTAAATTATTATCGTAAACATGCGGGCAACTAGTCGACTAATGGCCCTAAGTGACGACTATTGGTCGATTAGGAAAATTCTTCATCAGGGGCAGCCCAACTACTGGTGAACCCCCACATATTCCTTAGTATGAGACTTACCACTTGGTGGCGTGTGCGGTGGTAGGGCTGAATTATGGGTAAACCCAGGGGTGTCACCCACTCCACAGTGTGGCCAGACTTGGAGATGAGCCTGGCGCTCTCTGTCAGCCAATCCTGCAACACATAGATGCCAGCAGAGGTGAATCGAGGGCACACACTAGATTGAGAAGCATACTCAGAAAATATCCAAAGCCCTTCACCAATCAAGATTGTGAGTCTGCCTATTTGTTGTGTTTGTAAGAGTGTGTATGTGGACAGCAGAGTTCAAATCAGTGCATTCGGACGGCTGGGTGGTGGATTTAATAAATCAGGCTACAAATAAAAAGACCCCGTGGTGCATGTGGAACAACACACACAAAATAGGAACTTTCTCTCCACAGTGTCACAGATGATCTATGCATTTAGGTCTGATGTTCTACTTCCTGGAGCAGCAGACAATTGTTGCAAACTTGCCGAGGAACAGGTGAGGAGTTGTTGCTTCATTCTAAAAATTACACTGATGTTTGCATAAGTGTCTGGCACAGTTTATGTCCAAGAATAGAAGCCTTATTATAGTGCTTCCTCGCACATGCAGGCACACAGGGAGCTGTAAGAAAGATATATAAGTCCTAACAACTTGAGGCAGCAGTCTGGCCTAAAGCTGCCTCCATTCATCATCACCTCCCTCCTTATATTCTCAGGCACAATGAAATGAAGATAGCATGAAAGCAAAGAAATGGGAGTGCGATTAGCTGGGTAGCTGTAGAGGTTGACTGATCAATCAATAGATTGATAAGAGGCAGAGAGTGAAGAGTGGGCGGACAGTGGGAGCAGTTTGAAGACAATGAATAGCAGTGTTGACAGAATAAATGGGAAATGTACAGAGAGCGTAGGAGAGGTCAGAGATGACAGCACCAGGGATTGATCAGCTACCTCGCTCTCACTCATACTTCAACTCACTGCTGCGAAACACCAGAGGATGTGACCTATTTAAAAGCAGCAGGTGCACACACACACACTCACACACAAGCATCAGGTCGGCACCAAGGTATGATGGGAAAAGGATTTTTCATCGCAGACTGGGCCATCCCCACACATTCCCCAAAGGACACACACACACCAGCAGTGGGTGGTGTTTCTATTTGCTCACCAGACTCCTCTCTGCCTGTGGAGATAATATACAATCCCCCAGCAGGTGCACGTCCTTAATCTATAAATGGAGTCTATGTGATGAATGGGTGCCGTTGTCAGGGTAATAGTGAAGTAAACAAGCCATTAATAAAAATAAAATATCATCCTATGTGGAGTAGTAGGTCAGCCGTCAGACACCAGGTTTATTCTACAGGTCTTTCCTAAGTTAACTGGAAAAGACAATAAAAGGTTTTATTAAAGGTCCAGTGTGAAGGATTGAGGGGGATATCCTGGCAGAAATGGAATATTATATTTTCAGTGCATTTCCTTTAATGTATAATCGCCTAAAAATATGAATTGTTGTGTTTTTGTTACCTTGGAATGAGCTCTACATAGGGAGCAGGTCCTCATTTATGTGGCTCACCATGATGCACTGCCATATTTTCCACAGTAGTCTAGAACAATGAAGCCAAACGCTGGCTCCACATAGGGCTATTTACATTTTTGAATTGGCCACTGCATTTAAAAGCCCATCTGTGACGAACAGCATTGGAGAAGCACTGATTTTTAATGTGAAAGTGCTTTATTCAGTGTTTTTGCCAGTTTAAATCACTGTGTCTGTACCATGTTAAAGCACTATTGTTATGGAGAGGAAGAGACCTCCGCAGGTAATTTGTCTCCTGGTGAAAACCTCCTCAAGGTCTGGATCTTAAGTTATCAGAGAAAACAGTTGAGCGCATATTAGCATGTGGTGAGTGAGCAGCTGATCCCCAACATGCCAAACAGGGTCAGAGAAACACTAATTTGTAACGTGGAACTACTTTATTCAGTGTTTGTACTGGTTTTGATTACCTGGTCTGTTTATTTGGAGAGGAGGAGACCTCTGTGGATAATTTGTCAACTGGTTAAAACCTCCTGAACTACTGGCCCTGATAGAATTCAAACCAGGAGAAGCTTCAGCTGGTTGCAATCTGCAATCCTCACCAATAAATCCCCCTGAATCTTACACACTGGCCTTTTAATGACAGGACAAGTTCTATTAGCTAAGTTATCTTCCTAGGATCTAGTTTGCGGTTGATTTAAAGACAAATTTCTTTGAAAAACAACTATTCCATGTAAACCCAATCAATATTTATTCATTATTGAAACCTCTATTCTTCAAATATATTGATCCGTGTATTTGTCTGTTGAGAAATTTTACAGTGATTGCATGATTAGCTGTCCTGCTGTGCACTACAGAGTCTCTGTGTTGCATTCGCAATTAATTGGAATTAATTAAGTGTAAGTGTGTTAAGTGACCGTCATCTCTATTTCCCCCATAATAAGTACCAAACTACACACATAGTCCTTTGTAGAAAATTTCTTGAGGATCTTCTTGAGAAATTAGTATTGAGAAATTACTATGTAAAAATATTTAAAAATAAAATATTATATGATATCATGTTACCAATACACTCATGATAATATCACATAAATAATTAATTAATTAATTTGCCTGATAGCTTTATTTGTTTTCTGTACTTATTTTCTAAAGATACTGCAATAATATTGTTATCGTGACCTATTTTAGCCACGATAATCATGTAGTGAAAATGAGATATCATGCCAGCCCTATGTAGATTTTTGTGACAATAAGAGAAGCAACTGTAGTTTTTAGACAATATTTTTAGTTAATGTCCACCCTGTCATATAATAAATAACACAAAGTGTGAATTTACATTGGTGGTGATCTGCTGGACAAAAAAAATGTATGTATGGGACTTTATGTCGGTGTGATGGACCCACCTGGATCTCTCTGGTTCCTGTAAACATCTCCTTCAAGCTACTGAACACCATTCGCACCAGGTAATGAGAAGCATCCCATACATGTTCCTGGAAACACAACACATGATTATGCTGGCGTATTTTTTCGACACACATAACGTTTTTCGCTCCACTGCATTCTCTCATTAAAACATTTTTTCGCTTATTTATTTTTAGAGATTAAATATGTAATGGAGTTATAAATGATAATGAATGAGCGTGGTATATTTCTTATATCATTGCAGCGATAGGTTTGGAGCCTCCTCATCCCCCTTACCCACCCCCCTGTAATTACTCACAATCACACTTTCCCCTAATTCCCTGTTTAAACAATTAGGGGCATTATGAAGAAGTCATTTAGCACAATCCTCTGGCTGGAAGATGGTAGATTTACTGGCAGCAGGATCGTGCCGATCCCATCGACACAGACAATGCGATTGACTCCAACTATTGTTAGGAACTATATAGCTATTTGACAGATAATAGGCACTACAGAGCTGTAAGAAGATTAAATGCCCCCATTCTCCTGCCGTGGTGTCGTTTGACAGACTGGGTGTGCCCGTCTAAGAACCATTTCTGTTCAACCAAATCGAAGTGCAATGGTTCTGAACTAAAAATAGATGCATAACGACTGTGTAAAGGATATCAAATACATCTGCTGTTGTACTACACTGCTGGCCTCGCAGATACAACCGAGCAATATCTGATTCCACTGCAATAAGATAACACATAAATAAACTCAATTAAAAGAGGCTTTAAAAGCTTCTGTTCTTGCTCTGAGCAGCTCACTTGGAGACAATGTGGTGGGACTCTTAAAATCAAGGTCAAAGCTAGTGAAATCCCTTTGGGTTTGTAATCAAATGTGTTGAAATTATACCGTATGTAGCTACTGTCAACTGCGTGATGAATGCCTTCATGCAGGATACAATGGAGCAGAAAAGACCTCGTACTTCATTAGGAGTCCTTCTGGACTCAGTGTGTGTGTAATAATGTATAGCCTGAGAGGAAGACGTAACGGGAGCCCCATATAGGGGAGATCCTGTGCTAAATGGCTACTCTCCCACACCATGCTGATACAACGCTAAAAATAAAACAGTATGCAGTGCGCGGGAAGCCCCCTATCCACCACTGCTACTGTACCTTGGGGAACTCATCAATCTCCTTCAGTCTTTTCTCTATCTGGAGGCGTCCTCCGTAGCGTGTGACCCCGTATACCACAGTCATCACCGTCTGTTTGACCACCTTCCTGTTGATGAAGCCCTCCAGGACCTGGGCGATCTTCAAACCGCTTGCTGCATCCTGCGCTCGGAACTCCTCAACCTAAAACACATAGACATGTCAAAGTAAAACACAGAAGTTAAATTTACAGCCTTGTTAGAGAAACTTATCAACCTGCAGATCCTATCCTAACTGTTTGGTAACCATGGTAATTAGGGATAAAACCTGATTTAGGAAAAAAGCCATTACAGATAAACAGCTCCTAAGTCAAAGTTTCTAACAAAGGTTTATTACACCAGCATCCTAATTTCCCAAAATCTTAAAATCTCCTAACATTAGGATGGTCATTAAGTTGTCCTAACCTTCACTTTGCCACCAGGTAGTGTTAGCCAACATGTTTAATCCATACAGCTGCTCTTTTATTGCTTTTATACAACCAACGAAATGTCGTAACTCATTCATTGAGAAGGGCTAATTAGGCTCTGGAGAGGTTGGGGATGGCTAACATTAGCCTCTGGGCTAATGCCTGAACACAAAGTTAATTTGCCCTGGGCAAGTTTTTAAGTCAAGCCCTGTGACAGGGAAAAAAAGCTTTGGTGGACACACAACACCACCAGGTTGTGCACTCAGTGCCCTGTCGCGATTTAGTTCATCTGAAGATAAGCCCTGTAGATTTTTGTCCTGAATCGACCAATCGATTGGTTAGTGAGTAGGTAGAACTTCAGTCTAACAAGATTCATTTTTGGTTGATCACAGCCCTATACATTTGGCTGTTTGTGTGTCGACTATTCAGCCCACTCTCTTTTTTCTCAACATCTTGAGTTAGCACTGCTGTAAATGTTGCAAAAATAATATTTTAGATTTCTCTACAGATGTTATCAATGCCTCTAAATTTAAGTCTTTATTTTTTTTAAGGATCTTTTTTTGGCATTTTTGCCTTTAGTATTAGGACAGCCGTAGATTGACGGGAAAGGTGGGAAAGAGATGGGGGGTGACATTCAGAAAAGGACTGCAAGTCGGAATTGAGTGCTTGTTACGGCAAAGGACTGAGCCTGTATGAGGTGCACGATCTACCAGGTGAGCTCATAAATCAGATGTGTTAAAGTGCCCATTTGTTTTTGCTCGATTTTTGTATGTTTCAATGAGACAAAGAAGAGTTACAGCGTTAGCTCGGTGACATGAGAAAAGTGCCGTTGGTTGCTAGGTGACAGTAACACTTGAGGAGGGAGGTTGGATTGAGTATTTAGGCTTTTCTTACCTGAGAAAAGATAGAATGAAGTGAGATAAGACAGAACTCCTAGAGTTAGTTTGGATTTGCTTCTCTAGTAACATATTGGGAAAAATCATATTTTAGCCTCTTCCTGTCCTAACTCAGAACTTAAGACTTAATAAAGTTTCTGTAATTTGGCCCCTGGTGCAGAATAAACATACATGCAAACGTCTGTTCAAAACATATCTTTTAGAGGATATTTTAATGCTTTCCCACATACATATTATCAGAGTAAAAGTGCCGAAAATGTCTACCAGTTTCCTAAAACCCAATGTGATGCTATCCAGTGTCTATTTTAGTGTGACTTAGTCCAAATCACCAAAATAAGAAAAGTGAAGCAGCAGATACTCACAGTTTAGAAGCTTGAGTCAGAAAATATTTGGCAAGTATTGCTTTAAAAGGCTTAGCAAACAGCTGTCAATTTCATTTCTGTTGATCAACTAATGGAGGAATAAACTAATCATTTTAGCTCTACTTCAGCTGTCTACCATGATGTATGACTGTTGCCACAGTTACTTATTGTGCAGCTTATCTTTACAAGTTAACAAGATTTATTCATCCAGGTAGCTGCTATTTCACAGCCCTGATATAATCTACAGGATCATCTTACAATAACTGCAGAGGTAAAAATACAACAGTGAGATAGTGTCCTGCAGGAAAGTACACTCCACTTCCAGTCAGCCAACCAGCTCACTAACAACTCCACCATGTAGTCTGTGATTACAGTCACTGCCCTCGATACGGCCTGGGACAAACTTTTTTCCTCGGCACATTCTGTGCTGAAATGTCAGTACATAACAATTAGCTTCAAATTGTTTCTGCTTGGTTCACAGCAAGTTTGCTTTCTTTGATAGCATTGTCGGCACACTTGCCCCTTGAGCCTCTGGATATGGTAGGCAGTCTACTCTCACTGCACTTTGATGCAAGGCATGAGAAACTTAGCACTTCTTAATGCAAGACCTGAAGTGAGAAACTTAAAATATATTCTTAATCTGTCACTCACTGTGGGATATAGTGAGTCATCTGAATATTAACAGCTGAGCGACTGCAACGTGACTTGCAACTGAACCACAGTTCAGTTATGTTGTGCAACTCCAAATCTATGCAGTTCAAAGAAGAGAACAAAAACAATGCAAACCAAAAACAGCCCACTGGTGCTGACCTGCTGTGCTACACCGCTGTACACGTCCTGGGGCACGTCACAGGGCATGAGGTTGACCGATGTGGCACCAATAACATCTCTGCCTAGAGCAGCGTAGTGCTGGAGCCCATTACAGGAGCCGTCCTGGAGGAGAGGGTGGATAAGGAGAGGAAAGATTAAAGCGGTGATGTGGAGGAGGAGAGAACAGAGACAGAGAAAGACTTACAGAGATCGGCACAGAAAGTGAGAGGGCAGCATGGGAGGCAGGTTACAGGTGAACACAACAGAGAACAGATGAATTAAAGAATGTGGAAGGGAAAAGAACAACAAAGGAACTGAAAGAGAGAAATATAAAGCACATGAGCATCAACTCAATAGATGAGAAGAAAGATTTGACTGAGGCTGTTAATTCATAACAACGTACGTATTTCTATGTTGCACAGTCAAAAGCCACAAAGTGAATATCACACTTAATGCTAGGAGTGGGAATCACCAATGGCCCGATATACAAGTCACAACACAATATTATTTCGATTTTAAACGTGTTACAATTCGTTGAGAATTGCAATAAGATATATTACTTTTTTGTCAAATGCAAATTATGTCAAAGAAAACCTTATTTCCAGAGGGGCAGACCTCCCTGCCATTCCATGTGCCTACATGTGCTCACCTAAATTGGTACCAACCTATTTCAGCTAATAATACCATGACATCCACCTATCAACTAATTAATTAATCTACAACTTTAAGCACAGAGCTCAGATTAAGCTGGGTGTGTCTCTGTTTCCCCAAAATACTGTGGTTAGAGGCGAGCTGGCTGGAATTGATTCGCAGTGAGAAAAGAGGTATCTCAGCGTGTCTACAGGTCCTTAAAAAGTCTTAAAATATCTTAAATGTTTTCTTAATACAAGGCCTTAAAATGTCTTAAATTGTCTTAAATTCAGATTCAATGGGTCTTAAATATTTTCGGTCACATTGCCATGAAAACTTCTTCAGCCTGACAGACCCAATGACCATTTGAAATCATTGGACAGACCGAAGAACTGCAATAATAAATAGCATTTATGACAGTGATGAGATTTTGTTTCTTTTTACATTAAACACATTCAACTTAAACACACCCAATCGTTGTCATTTTTCATCAGTCACATCAGTGTGTTAACTTGGAAAGAGTACTTACACGTGTGTCACACACACACACACACACACACACACACACACACACACACACACACACACACACACACACACACACACATCTGTATAATTTCTATTTCTGTGACAGCTTCAGATTATGTGCAAGGCATTTTACAGTGGACATCAACTGACATCACACGGAGCATACCATGGACTGTGTCTCTCCCCCTGACAGATCGTACTGTTCCATTAGCCTCACACCGTTGGGCATCACTGTTATGACAAGCCCACTTTTCAACGATCAAATCAACATTCTCCTAACGTTATATCCTGTCTGCCTATCGCGTTCCACTTGATAATGTGTCACGATACCAAAGCTAGATACTCTCTGAACGTCTTTTCATCTGGACTCTAAGCTGCCCACCAGACTGACTTGTTCGAAGGAGAAAAGCTTTATCTTGGTATTAGCAACGTCTCAATCTTAAGCTCACAAAATTTTTAAAAAGCCTAATATAAATATTGCAATTAAGTTGGCCATGTTCCTGCCAGCTGTAATGTGGCCTCTGACCTAAATGTCTCTCTAATGCACCTATATGACCCTGATGTTTCGACTACAGCTGTAGTATCTGTGTCATGTGGAGAAATAACAGGCCTTCACAACACTGACGTTCTTTAAGTGCAATTAAAAGTCCCTTACACAAGTTTATCCTTTGGCTATTTAGTTTTTTCCTCTCCTTTATTTATTTTCTTCATCAGGGGTAGTACACATGAATTAACATCAATTTGATGAAAATGTGACAGACGTAGCTGAAAGGCTAATTTTCATCTCTGAGCAAGCTGAAGTTCAAAGCAGCGCTGAGTGAAGACCTCAGAGCTGTTGTCCTTTCAAAACAGCTGCGAGGAGGAGGAGGAGGTGCTAAATACTCAGTCATATCGATTACACTACATTTAATGTCAGAATATTTTGCTTTAATGCTCTTGTTCTTATTGCCACTTGCATTACATGCATTTTTTATTGCTGCACTTCAAGGGAATTTCACAAAATGTATTTAGTTTATTTCATTAATCATTCAAAGGAATTTTATAAAGTGCATTCCTAAAAGTAACATGAATGAGAGACATTTTCCTAAGTGCCAAATCAAAGCAACATTACACCGAGGTTATACACAAAAGCCTGAGGAGTAGACAATGTTTTTACTAGCCACACATTATGCTTAAACCTGTCAATTCATGAATTTCTCACACAGGGCTGCACATTACTAGGACACATAGTGTACCAGCATACACCCGACACTGACACTATCCTAGATGATTTGTCTGTGGCTTTGGTCTGTATCTCATTACAGGATATCTGAAGCTGTGGTCTGGTCGGTAAGATTAGGGCTGCAGGTTTATGACAGATAACATAAAATGGCCCCAGATGGCTGCGGAGGTCTTGCCTTGTTAACTTTGATGTGCCCTCTAAAACAGCACTATAAAGCATGACTGAATGGCACACCTTAGTTTTAGCAAGCTATAAAGTGGAGCTATATTTGGCCTGAGCGATTAAATTCCTAAAAATAATCTGTGCTTATCATTGTATATTTTTCATCTCTGTTTCACCTTTACATTTCTGGTTGAACGTCTTATGAAAGAACACACTGGCAGGAGATCCAGCGTGTGACTTAAATCACCGTGCACCTCAATAAACAGATAAATAACTCTTTCAAGTGCTTTATGGTACCTGGTGAACGGGAAAATGAGAGATGAACTGTGTTGGATCGGGAGATCTCACAGCGTTGGCTATCTCCATGCAGCAGGCCAGAGCCTGCCAAGGCTCATCTGCATTCATCCACCACTTCTTACCCTGAGAAAGACAAACACAAGCACATGGCACATTATCCTGCATACATAAACACTGCCAGGAAAGCATTTTCCCTTTGTGTTTGGACAGATATTTATATCATATCCCTTTAGGGTTTGTCACTGCTTAAACTGACCATTCCCCCAGTAAGAGATATAATGGATATAATCTGCATATTTCAGTCATTTACAATCGCAGCAGCTTTTGCATTTCTGTAAAATGTAAAAGTGTATACTCCAAAATGAATACGTCATAACAATAAATACCATGTGGACCTATAAATCTATGGTTGGACTAAGCTATTAATGAACAGGAAACAGCAACGAAGACAAACTTACATTCAGAGGGTTGTCGGCAGAGTCCAGTATGTCCTCCATGACAGAGTTAGCGTACTCCAGCCGTCCAGCTAGTGAGCTCCTCTTCTTCAGTCCTGTCAGATTGACTAAGTGGATCTTTAGCCAGTCCAGTCCCTTCGGACCGAGGGGCTTCCCCTCTGCAAACACAAGGATAGCCCGTGTGACATCACTTCCTAGGTGATTAAAGTACGGAGGACAGGGGTAGGTACGTCCCCGGAAGTCCATGTTGTGAGGGAACCAGAAGATCTCATCCCGCATGTGGTTGGCGATGGACAGTTTATACAGAGCGTCCATACGCAGGCTGTGCATCTCACCGTATTTCTTTTTGGCATCTATAATCTCCCTCTTCATGTGGGCTTTCTCAGAAGGAGTATAAGTGGGACTGTGGGGGTTGAATTGGGGTATTCTGGGGGCCTCTGGCAGAGGAGGAGGGATATCTAGCTTCTCACTACCACGATCATTAAATATGGAGATAATAATATCCAACAAAGGTTTGTTGATCCTCCAGGCGCACTTGCCCAGCTGGTTGAGAGAGTCCAGGACTGCATGGAGGTTCTGGCATTTCTTTAGCAATGCCTCGTGTTGTGTGGCCCCTTCCACTGCGCGCATTAGCTTGGTAGGTGTCAGCAGGTAGGCTCCAAACTTGACAGACGTCCAGGGCACGGGAGGGCACAGCATCGGCATCACGTAGGAGTCAAAGGTCAACTTGGTCTCCATGGCCTCCTGCTGCATCTGAGTCAGGATAGGGTGGGGTTTGATGAAGCCGATCTGGAGGGTGAAACATCAGAGAAAATTTAATTAGAAGCAGAAATCTAAATGACACAAAATTAAGTGTAATTGTGATAAATAAATATTTGCAGATGAGAATCAAACATCTGTTTAATTGAAGTTTAAATAATAACTGACAGTGGGCGAAAGGCAGGGTCGCCAGACTATCACAGGGCTGATACATATAGAGACAGATAACCATGAATGCTCACATCCACACCTACGGACAATTTAGAGTTATCAATTAACCTAGTCCCCAAACTGCATGTCTTTGGACTGTGGGAGGAAGCCGGAGTACCCTGAGAAAACCCACACTGACACTGGGAGAACATGCAAACTCCATACAGAAGGGCTCCCCCACACCCTGGGTTCGAACCAGGAACCCTCTCACTATGAAAAATGCCAACTTCTGCACCACCGTGCTGCCCTGAACATGCTTTTCTTATATCTAATTGAGTAAACCCTGGTCAGGAGTCAGGTTGGTTCACCGAGGAAGATATTTTTTCCTAGACCATTTTCTTTGCTGTGACAGAATTATTGCGTCCTAGTTCTAACTCACAAATACAGCATGTAGGACTCGACATAAATACCATCACAAGAAAAGATACAGTAACCTGACAGCAAAATAAAACACCTCAGCACTGCTTGCATTAGTCAGACTGTCACACTGTGCTGTAAAATCATTAGGATGCTCCCCTGATGGGCCAACCTCCAAAGAGAGAAAGAAAAGAGAAGGAGGAGAATAGGAGAAAAGAAAGTAATGGGAGAAAACTATGAAAAAAAAAAAAACACGAGCAAAATTCTGCAACAGTGTCAAAGTGCATCAAGTCCAAAAGTCTCTCTCTCTTTTTGCCTCTTTTCCCTGACACGGTCGGTTCACCCTCCTGCAGGGTCCCGTGGCACTAAATCAGCGAGCCAATTAAGGGGACACTAAAAAAGGGATTAGCCCGGAACCTATTCATCTTGCTCGACTGTTCCCGCTGCCAATTCACACAAGAGGGAAATGGTTTTATAATTCACACTCTTTGGAGTTTCGCACTGAATAGGCGGGTGCACAAGTCTGTACGAGGCAATGGGCTTTAGAGTGACAGACGGTATTCTTGTCCAAAGTGAAGGTCAAGTGTTTTCAGGTATTTCCTTTGTTTCTAATCCACTGTGGTTCTTTCCATATTATGAGAAATATTAATTATGCAACTACTTCAACAGCGCCTGGCAAATCTTTTAATCAGGCTAATTGTGTGTGATTTCCAAAAAGTCACAATGAATACAATAATTTGATCTGACTGATGGAGGGTTCTTATGACGATAAGCTCATTGTGTTTGAACTTTAATCCCTTTTGAATTTTTTTTTTTTCCAGTGTTAGTTTTTCAGGAGATCTCTTTAAAAATAATCCTTGACCATTTTTCCACATAAATCTCTGTTGAAAGGATCTTTTGTAGTCTGGGTTAATGCTCAGGAATCCTGTTACCAGGTTATCAAAGCTCTTTCTGTTTGGCAAGACCCTTTAGCATAATCGTGACCAACTCCGGGTTAGCCAGCTCCTTTGATATCCCCGCGAGCAACTTGAAAAGACTTGCAAATCCACTGTACCTGCCGTGTGCTACGAAAGGTGTACATGTGGTAGAGGATGGGGATGAGCTTCCTGTCGAAAGCCGGGTTCAGGATGTCGCTGTTAATTTTGAGGTTCTTGACCGCCATATCCACCAAGTAAGTGCCCAGCTCCAGGGTTATTGTGTACGGCCAGTGGGTTTCTCCTCCTCTCAGCACAGGTCCTGAAATCTGTTCTGTCTCGAGCTCACACCAGTACTCTCGAGGAAGGACGGAATACTCCTAGAGGGAGAGGAGATACAAGTAGGTAGTTTTCATTTGGTATGGATGGATTACTCACCACAATGATACAGTGTCTGGAAGGCACGTCGACATGTGTGAGATATTCCCAAGATCAGAAATTGTCAAACAGGCACTGTTTTTTGATCTAATCAAAAGATACCTTTCATGTTTCAAGACATATGATAACTATTGTAAAAGCCTGCATGCATTAAAATATCAGCCAAAACAAAAACCTGCAGCTAGGGAGCCTTAAAGAAAGTGATGATCCAAGAGAATAAAGGCATTATTTAGTCCTCAGACCAGTAAGAAGTTGGATTAATGTTTGGTGTCCTAACAACAACACAAAGCACAATAATAGGCATCATTTTAACTACAAAGGCTGCATGTAAACAAACACCTTAACTAACTTTTAGTATAACTAGCTACTGCAGTATAATGAGCTGTTGCTCATTACAGTCTTGATGACATAAGCATTTTTCTCCCCAGTGTACCAGAACCATCAAAACACTGGTGGAACACAAAGTCCATGATACTGGCTGTGGTGTCGTGACTCCACAACCTTCCTACAAAGTACTAAATAACGAGTACATGACTCCTGAATCTAGATTTCATTTTTAATTCACTACAACATGGAACTTCACAGAGACATCACATCTATGAGTTCAGAGTAAAACAGCTGAGTCATTCAGCGTGGTTTCTCTGACACAAAACAAAAGCAGCGCTTTGCAATTATAGAAGACCGACAAGACATGACAAGAACAGAGATCAGCTCAGCTCAGCCCAACAAGCAGTGCTGCTCAGCAGATTTTAAACAAAATGAGTTGTGAATTATTTAATTTTGCAAATCAGAATTGAGAGTCATATACTGTATTTTCATATGGAATGAGAGTTGTTGCAATGAACTACAAGGTCCTTCAGTTTGCACCTTTGCAGGTTATGCAGTGTTCACTGTGCAGTACAGCACATAAAGTATGTCTATTGCTTTTATTGTGACATCATTCTGAGTCCTGAAAATGGATTGACAACTACAAACACAATTTTTTTACATGAATTAATTTAACAGTTATTTTGATTATGTGCAGGACTTGACATTAAGCTTTTAAGTTGCCTTTTGGGCAAGTGGTTGAGATGATAAACTTGTAAAAGTGGAAAATGCAGGCTTATTAAAAATTAAAATCAACAGGGATAAGTACAATTATAACAATTTATTAAGGTCCGACATATACAATTAACGGGTAATAATTATGGTCGCTTGTTATTCCATTGCATTTGGAATCATTTGGGATGAGAGCTGCTACGCAGTCAGAAACACAGCTTCTGACATACGCCCAAACAAAGAAACAAGTTTGCCTCTCACTTTTTGTTGTAACAAATTTCTACTGTGTTGCAATGTGGTGCATTCAAAAGAAATCTTCAGATAAACTATCAGGGAATACATTTTCTGTGGCAAAACTAATACACATAAAAAGTTGCATATTCATAAAGACATGTAACATGATGATTTTTCTACCTTTGCATCTTTGGCCAGCAGGTCTGCGTAAGCGTTGTAAATGTTGCCCAACTTTCCCACCATCTTATTTTTGTGCTTCTGCCGCACAGTGTACTTGGTGTAGACCCTGCTGCCCAAATTGCCGGCTAAAATCTTCAGTGACTCTCCACTGGGAGGCAGGTTGGCCACACTCTGGACAAGGGAAGCACACAGGTCACACAGAAGAAAACATTTATGACAGTTCTGTCACAAACAGCAGATCTTTTGGCAGATGTGATTCAGTTTTAATGAAAAAGCAATCCTTCAGTCAGAGGGGAAATCAAAGTGAAAATGGGCTTTTTTAGAATTAACATCACATCCTACGTATTTGTCTTTGTTGGAAGCAGAGGTATCTGATCAAAGCATCCTCTCCTTTGCTGCCAAAGATAAAGCCTGATGCTTCTGCAGCTGTTGTCACCGTCAGCCACTTGATTTGTGTTTTGTGGTCTCCCAGATTGGTTGGGTCGTATTGCACAACAACAGTGTCGAGAAAACAAAAGAGCGTAACGGTGGCAACACTACAAATCTTTTTTTATAATGTAGTAAAGTAAAGCTGTCATCCATCAAATCTCTTTGACTCAAACACTGACAAGTCTTTGTTAAATCCAAGACTTCTGGAATTTTGGTTGAGTGTTAGGCGAGGTTAGGTGGTTTGTATTACCTGTATCATGATGTCAACATACTCGCTATCCTCCAGCACACAGAGGTAGGGATAAAGGTTAAGCCTGTAGTCCTTGGTGTTGGTGTTAGCCAGGATCATCTTACTCTCCCTCAGGGCCTTGAGGAGGATCTTCTTCCACTGTGCCCGCTGATCCGCCAGCAGCTTCCTCTGAAAGGACAACACAACTGGAAGTCATCCTCATCTCATCACAGCGACTGCCAGCCAGAAACCTCTTAAAGAACGTTTCAAATAAAACGAGAAATACAGCACCGATGTTTGTTTATCACATACTGCACGAACCACATGGAACGTCATTATAAATGTGAGGGAAAGTTGATCGCGGGGCCGCCTCCCACTGGACGCCAGGTATTGTGAAGCATGAGCGTGCATTGTATTTGATGGTTAGGCTTGTTTGGCCCAGATACCTTCAGATGACAGGGAGAAAACAGACTATGCTTCTGAGAGGAGCACAACCGGGCCACAGACTGATTCATCTAAGACTAAACCCTATGGGGAGGAAAACCCTATTCTGTCTTTCCCAGAATCTTGGACCACTAAAAAGGTTTGCAGCTGGGATGTATACAGTTGATCAATGATTAATTATCATTCATCACTCACATTCCAGCAGAAATTAAAGCAATTGTTTGACACTTCACAAAATACAGTGCACTTAAAATTCACTTTCCTAATGGATTAATAGCACTTAAGTATAAAGGTAGAGTATTGGTTCTCAAACTGTGGGGTGTCAAACAAAGTTGAATGAATATGATTTATTTAGGGAAAATAAACAAATTACTTTGCTAGTGCTATCATGTTGACCTCTATCCACTAAAATTCTAACCCTAACCATAAACCAAAGTTGTTCCCTGGCCAGATGAGATATGTAATCCCTCCAGCGTGTTGTGGGTCTGCCCCGGGGCCTCCTACCAGTGGGACATGGCCGAAACACCTCCAACAGGAGGCGACCACGAGGCATCCTGATCAAATGGGCGAACAACCTCAAGTGACACCTTGCTGAGAAGGAGCAGCGGCTCTACTCCGAGCTCCCTCTGGATGTCCGAGCTCCTTAATCCATCTCTAAGGCTGAGCCCAGCCACCCCACGGAAGAAAATCATTTTGGCTGCTTGTATCCATGACCTCATTCTTTTGGTCTCTACTCAGAGCTCATGACCATAGGGGAGGGTCAGGATGTAGATGGACCAGTAAATCATTGGCTCAGCTCCCTCTTCACCACGACGGTCTGACTGATAATTTTTCTTTTGCCTTTAATCAACAGGATAGTATTAAGTGTGAAGTGGGGAGAGAGGGCGACATGCAGCAAAGGACAGCAGGTTGTAAACAAACCCACGGCCACTGTGGCAAGGATACCACCCCTGCAAATGTAATGCCCGCTGCACCCACTGAGCCACTGGGCATTTTGGATCTTTTAGCATTGCTTTACATAAAGTATAAATTTTTATTTACCACCAGATGACGTGGCTAAAGACAGGCATGTCTTTGTTCTGTGGTCGTTACATTCACATTTGGTGTTGGTACATTTCCTGCTCTTGACTGTGATAAAAGTTACTTATTATTTCACAAGCACTGATGACATCCTTTGATATAAAGTGTCAATAACTTTCACTAAACAAAATGTCATCTCACAACAGCCAGAAAGAAGAAACCTTAGTATCTTTCAGCTGTGTTGATTATCTTCCTTTTTTATTTTAAATTAGACATCTAAACCAGTGCTCCGCTGTGCTCTCACACTGAGGTGCATATTTTGGTCTAATATGTTTTGAATGGGGGAGAAAACCTCGCTTGCAACTAGAAAAGAAGCACCTGCCTCAGCAAGATGCTTCTTGGCTTTCATAAACATGAGATTAACTGAATCGTAGAAAATGAGAATCTGTAGATGAGTGAGCAATTTGTTCATGCATGTGCCGGAAATTAAATGCATGTTCTGTGCATGACTGTGTGTATGTGTTCACTCTTCAGTTGAAGAGTTTTATCCAGTCTGACTGAAACAGAGACACGGTCTGGATCGTGGATGGAGAGGTGACTCTGCGTCCTCTCCAGAGGCTTCCATTACAATACATTATTATTCTGGCCTGCCTGTCTGTAAATGCTTCCTGACCACCAGGGACTCTCAGCCTGCTCGCTTCCCACGTAGCCCATCTGCAGAGGCAGACGAGCCAGGCTGGACTGTAAATGCCAGAGTTGGAAAGAAGGCACACCACAGGAATATGATGTTTCTTTCTCTAACCTGTCCGGCCCAAATACATTTTATACAAAAGTTTATCGGAGAAACTTCCCTCCGAGACAATCTCAGATATAAAAATAAACTAGTGTCAATACATTATTAATATGTTAATGGTGATATATTAGTATAATCACTCCAAACAGACAAGACAACTGCCAAAATAAACACTCTACGTCTGTATTGTGAGCCAGCAGATTGGACATTGCAGGAAATCTACAGGATTGTTTTGCAATTTCGAGATGCAAAATTACAGCACAAAACAAGTGTTGTGTTGTTCTTCCAGCACAAACACACATTCATATACTGGTGGCTGAGGCTACCGTACAAGATGCCACCTGCTACTGAGGTTTTAACACACACACATAGATGGAAAAGTCATCTGGAGCAATTTGGGGTTCAGTATCTTGCTCAGCCCTACAGTCTACTGTATCAAGAGTGTGATGAAGATGATGAGAGGCAAAAGGGGGCTTTGTTTACCACTTTCGCCATCCTTTCAGTGACAGGCTTGGTATCCTCCACAGATTTGATGGTGATAGTGCAGGCTTGTTCCACTTTGAGCTGATGTTTGAAACGCTCCTGAAGCTCCTCCAGAGTAAAGTCCAGTTTGGGGTAATGGTGGTCCACCCTCTAAAACACACACAAACACAAACAACAGTGAGAAGGACATAAACATAAATAATAACTGCTCTGTCGTACTCAATGACATTAAGGGACTTTCTTGCCCCTGCTCAACCTCTAGAGATGGCAAGATTACCTTAATTTTAAGCACCTCTAACCTACCTAAATGTAAGCATTTGATTGCTGGAGGATGCTAGTACACAACCTGGGGACCCTGTTGAACGGGATCAATTCAGGACAAGAAGTAAAGAGTGAATTTCAAGCAGTCAGCAAAGGCCAAGTCATAAAACTTCTCAGTCTGCTGCCAAGAGAGTTTCAATCTCACACGTTTTGGGTAAGTTTTGCAAGACAGCAAACAACAAGTTAAGACGTTTATTATTTTCAAGATTTGGCTAAACATTTAATAGTAGGTTAGCAGACCTGAAGCTTGGATTGAAGTCCTTGTTGCATGATAGGAAATAAATCCAGCAAACAACTTGGTCTGCTAAAGCCAATATTGATCGCTGAGTGTATGTGTGGGTGTAGGCTTAGTAAACCAGCCCTTCACAATCAAAACGCCTTGCTTACAGACCCCTAATGCGCTGCTCCTTACATCTCACCAGATCAAAGTGGTTTGCACTGACAAGGTGACTAACTAAGCAGCGGACTTGTCAGACATCACCAAATTTCTTGCTAAAAGTGGGTGCTTTAAAGTCAATTATTGTTTAAAGAGACAGTGACCTTGCCAAGAGCATATTAACTGTGCACGTCTTGGAAAGGCATGAGTGGATGTAGTACAGCAGTAAGAACATTTATTAGCTCATAGACAGCAGAAAAGATAGACTGTAAATCAGGCCTTGGAGAGATGGAGCATGGGCAGCAGCCAGAGCGCAGCTTAAGGTATTGTGGCACATAAATTGCTCACTAGACAGCTCTTGTACAATATTCCAACTTCAGAACAATAAATGAGCAGAGAAGCTAACACCACATTATCTGTGGGAGGTGAAATCAATAGAAAGCAAGTGAAAAATGTGCTGGCATGATTAGTTTGAAAACTGTGTACAAAAATAAAGCTAAAGCTCTATAAAAAGGACTGTAATAGTACAGTATATTGTTTAAGTCCAACTTTCTGTTTATATTTGATTACTTAATAAAAAACTGAATAAAAAGGAGCTGTGAGAGACTTAGGGGGATTTAATGGCATCTAACAGTGAGGACTGCAGATTGCAAACAGCTGAAACTTCTTCCAGTTAGAATTCCTTCAGTGTTCAAAAAATAGTGCACATAGTCATATAATACCACCGAAGCTGCTCGTCTTTTTGGAACCATCACGGAGTCAGTAATAATTTTGCTTTCAGCCATGCTTGTTGTTGTTGCCAGTGTTTAGTTTGTCCGTTCTGGGCTACTGTAGAAACACAGCAATCCAAAATGGCAAACGCCGTGGATGCGGACCTGCTTCCTATGTAGATATAAACAGCTTATTCTGAGGTAACCTTCCTACACACTGGACCTTTCATTCAAATGTTCAAAACCCATCATGTTTTTCCATCTTGTCCCAACTGTGTCAAACTCACAGTGCGTTCACTGGATGGATTAATAAGATCTGACCTGGAGACTGAGGAGTCCACAAACTACTTTTAGTATTGCGAGGTCAGCAAAATGAAACACTCTGATAAAATGAGAACACATATAGGCCAGTTTCCAGATGAAAAATATAATCACATGAAAGAATACCATACAATCTCTCTCTGATGGCAAGCTGAAACTAGATCAAACTGCATTTTGTACGAGCATCAGCTTAATCAAAATTCCATCTCACAACAACAAACAATATTCTAATTAGATTGTGTGTCTGCTGCTAACACTGATTCAAAATTCTCCGGAGACCATCCAGTCTGCTCCTCTGTTATCTAGTGGACCAGTTATTTGGACAGCCTTTCAGTCATTAAATCAACCTGCCAGAGAGTCACAGTCAGATAACCAGCCTTACAAATGCAATCAGAGGCAGCAGTAATGGAGCAGTCACATTTGACCTGTTTCACATTTCACTAAGTGGCATAGTTTCACATACACTCTTATGATAAAAATACATGACCTGCTGATTGCTACCATAAAGTAGACAGAAAATATGTCACTCAGATGAAGACCAAAGTGAATGTGGCGTAAGGATCGAGGCTAAAAATACTGCAATTGAACGAGAAGCTGTTAATGAATCATGTGAGAATCAGGAGGGGAAGGGAGGTGGAAAAAAAGGAGGAGAGGTGAGAGGAGGAGAGGCAAGGAAAGCGGAGGACCCATTAGAAAGCAGAGTTGGCTCACTATAAATAGGCCAGTGCCTGTCTGGCTGTGAAGGGGTGACAATCAAATCTTTCGTAGTCACGCTGGAGCCTTCTGACAGCTTTCCCAGCTCTGTGATGCTTTGACTCTCAAAACATACACAACACTCAGGCTAGGAAAAAAACTCCTGATCTGTATTTATAGTCGTACATTATCACTCTTAGACATAAAGACCCATGTGGTATCTGAATAAATTTAGCTCATTTCTACCATGCACGTCATGGTATGGACGCTTATTCTACATCTCATCTTTTTAAAGTAACACAAACTGGGGTGTAAAATTGCTGATTTCAACAAACATCTTGCATCAGAAGATTAGCATGTAGCAATCACTATTACATCCTCTAAATCTATTCCAAGATCATTTGAAGCATGAAGACCAGCCGCCAACACTTAGATGTACATTATATTGGTTTAGTGACTCAGCCATCTCTCAGACTTATTTCTACCAAGCAGCGCGGTTCAGTTCAGTTTGGTTCGGTTCACATTATAACAGTCATTTTTGTGCTTCCATCATTAACAGTTGTGGATGGTACCAATAGAACCGTTCAGTTCTATCCTGTTTTTTGTTATCCCTCTGTTGAGGTACCTAGCACACGGATCTGATACTAAAAGGTGGAGCTACCAAAATTCATACATACCCATATATTTAAAAGGCTGCGAACACGTGACCAATGCCCTGATGGGAGTAAACAAGGAGGCAGTCCCAAGTGTTCTTTTAAGGAGAGAGGTTGGGTGGTGAATGAGTCACAAAAAACCTGACTTTCGTCCAGAATTATCCCTGGAGACGAATGTTCGGAACCATCAAGGCACGTCCTCACAATGCTTCTTTTCCTAAACCCAACCACGATAACTTCACTTGTCTCAACCTAACCTCTGTATCTTAACATCAATTAGGTCACTGTACTTTAAGGACGTAACATCATTCGTGGGGCGCTAGTTTGTAGGATATAAGACGAACTGTTCTGTGAGAATACATTGGAATATCAACCAGTTTAAACAAACTAAATATTCTTTTTCCTTACTTGGAGGAAAAGAAAGTGGTGGAGCATCGTTCCTGTGCGCTCCAGCAGCACTGCACCTTTGCTCTAAACACTCAAGCCTGTTCTGTTTTGTTCTGAAAATGTTGTGCAAACTTGTTATATGAATATGATAGGTGCAGACACTGACGGTGAAGAGAAAAGAAAGCGAAAGCTGGATGAAGCAGTGATGCGATAACTATCTGGTAACATCGCTGCCTACATTAAGAGTACTGTCTGCAGTGGACACACTAAACAGAACTAAAGTTTAGGTACATGTCCATACGAGTTACGTACGGTTTTAAGGGTACTTTACTGAAAGTGTTAGGTGGAAGCATGGCTTTAGTGTTTCGTTTTAAAGAATGATGCATGCTAAACTGTAACTAGAAGTTCTTCCAACTGTACAAAAAAATTAAGCCAAAATAAGATACACTGCATCTTGTGCCACTGATGTCATTTGGAGCCAGAGTCTGCACAATAGAGATCTCCTTGGTACTGTGTTCCCGCCCACATACCCGTCAGACCAATCTCGAGCAGCACCACTGATTGTGAGCAAACGAACTGACACACACAGCTGTCAATCTGACATCAACCCCCAGCACTAAATAATCTGTGATAACCAAACTTATTAGAACAATTAACACTTGAACTATCTAAAATGACAGAAACCATCTTTAGGATGAATTTATTTGTTGTGTATTTTGATGCTTTGAGTCAACCCAAGTCCTTTCCGCTCACACGGAGGGGAAGGAATTCATGACCTATACTGCAGCCAGCCACCACTGGGCAATCGAGATGTTTTGGCTTTACTTTTGGGGAGATCTCATGTCACCCATCCATTTACATGTATACAGTCTACGGTTTGATTTGATCAGATGTCATTGACAGTGGTCTGGCAACATGAGCAACCAATCCAACAACTGCTAAACTCTGACTGGTACACAGAAATCTGAGACATAACCTTTTTACTAACAGACCCTGTCCACTTCAAGCCAGTGAGAAAAGAAATACTGAAATATTTCATGTAAATAACCTGTTTAAAACTGTTTGAACATTAGTAGAAAACTGTTTGTACATGTAGGACATCATGTCTCAACCACAGAAGCTGATTGAGAAAATAAGTCTTCAGTGCCTTTAGGTAAACTACTACTGTGTACTGTATCACAATAACTACAAACATATGGTACAAGTTAGCCTGTGATACCTGTGTGTAGAAGTCTTTAACCAGCGATGAGGTGCACTCGTTTGTGCTTGCGTTGATGCTGGGCTGGTAGTCGGGCTGGACGACGCGCACGGCCTTTAGCACCATGTCTCCCTCATCTTCCCGGAACGCACAACGGCTGAACAGGTCGTCGACAGACATGCCGTCCTCCTTCATCTGGTTCAGGCACCTGCACACACAGCAACATACAGTTGGTGCACCAGGTTTTTATTAGCCCTTAAGGAGCCATCTTACATCTGCAGGGACCTGATGCTCATCAGAACAAAATTATTTTAGCCATGTTCTGAGATTTGTGGCTTTTAAATCTCCCTTATTGGAGTTTATTTTGGATAAATGCATGCTGTCCAGTCACTCCCCAATGACTCATACAGGCTCTGTGAGTAAGAACTGCCAACGGCACAATCAATGGGGAGTGTTATAGTAGCAGCAAACAAATCAGACCTCATCTGGTTTATCTGCCAGATTATTAAAGGCCGGTATGTTTAGTATTTTTCTACCTGGACCATATTTTCACATTTTTGTGTCTAAGTAACTAAAAGAAACAAAATTTTTGAAACTGGTCCAGTGTTGAGTGAGAGGGCTGTTTTTGCCACTGATATGCTCAGATAATTATTATAAATGTCTAACGACATTATGGAAAGGACCCCTAAAGAGATAGACATTTTTGTTAAAGAGTGAGGTTGGTTTTTTTTTTAACCAGAAACAGCCAAGAAATAGCTACTGCCAAACCCACCAGACTCTCTTGAAATAAACAGTAATTTTATTATCATAAAACACACTTCATTCAAAGTTGACAGAAACAAGAAACTCATAAAAACCCTCCTAGTTCGTCTTTCCACTGTTCCAACAATCACCAATTTAGGTTTGGTTAAAATAAACCCTTAATTCACCCAGTTAGATGGCTAAATATACAGTTTATTTAAATCCTGGTGGGTTTGATGACAACAATTTCGAGGCCGTATCTGGTTCAACAAAAGGCATCTTATTCTTTAACAAAAAATAATAATTTGAGCCTGTCAGTGACAAAAACAAGCATTTTTAGCAGACGTACATTGGGGGTGCACATACCTCTGGTGGTTACACTGTAGCCTGTTTCGTGGCTGCCGGCTG
Source organism: Epinephelus cyanopodus (assembly GCA_026686955.1). NCBI lineage: Eukaryota > Metazoa > Chordata > Actinopteri > Perciformes > Serranidae > Epinephelus > Epinephelus cyanopodus. Next base: position 11,952,810 of record CM048920.1, read on the forward strand.
CAGCAGCCTCACTCGCTACTGGACCAATTTCACGAATTGTTCTTCTCATTAGTCAAATGGACATAGAAACAAAGACAATAGGGTCCAGATTGAAAAATACCAAAGTTACCCTTGAATGCACTTGTTGTGCTATGTGCTACCCAAAGACATACACTAAAGGTGCAGAATTCCTTGACTTTACCTCCCATTCCAATAACAGCAGATTCACATAAAGATGCACTATATAACCGAAAGACATGCATTCAGTGTTAGGAAGAATATACAGACAAAATTTCAACAGAATGTGCTGTCTAGATATAATATTTTGGACTCTAAACAACAAAGCTCTGTACCTTGCTTTGTGATTCATTGGAAAATATATTTTTACCCTCTGAAAAGTAAAGTCAGAGTGTATGAATGAAAAATACCTCTGACTGTTGGGCCTGTTTTTTTTTTTTTTTTTTTTTTTGGCCTTTTTTGTGTGTTTTGTAAAAACCCTGCCTGCATTTTCCATTATTAACACGTATCGGTGTGCTAAGACGTTCATGTATGTGTAAACCCAGACAGCTTGTTACATAATAACCTATTAGAGTTTCCTCTGCTGGGAAAATGAACAGCATTTCCATAATGTGGATGATTAATTGGGTTCAATTAATGTTCACTTTTCCACACAATAGCATATAAATACTGTTTAGCAGCCAAACTGGTTGTCCCAGACATTTAACCTTCTCACCATCACATGTGCACAGTGTGTAATAATAATTGTGGCTAATACAACTGGTATTTAATAACTATTAAAATGTAATTCCTCCATATCTGTGCAAGAGTATCAGTCCACTAAATGTGATTATTTATTTTTTCATATCACACCAACAAGACTAACGGGCACATATATACAGGCAAATTAAGAAAACATAACCTTCATACAACTCTAAAAAGGTACAGTAAGGTAAGGTAAAGTTTCACACTGTCAGGGGTAAATCATGGACATTAATGGTCACTGCTGGTTAAGATAACCAATAGCAAACAGGACAAAGGATGATCTCTAACGCTTTGTGGTGCATTTAGGGAGGCAGAAACTCTGTTGCATAAAGTTATTACAGTACTTCCCTTTCCATCAGGTTAGCTCAGTGTTCAGAGAGTTAGCTAGAGAACAAGCCCGCCAGAGTGCATGAGAAATAGATTTACATTTACGTGGGAGATTATAGTTATTATAGTGGAACAAACTTTTGAGTCTAATAACAAGTTCAGAGATCACAACCTTCTGACCTGCCTGTTGATGTGGGAATGGGAGTACGATAATCGTATAACTTGCTGGGCTACTGATTAATTCAGCTTTTTAAAAGCTCCCATGTCTATGGGATCATTGTATATGTCTCGCCTGCCCTGATCTACAGTTGCGGAATATCAATCCAAGTATTTGCATTGACGGGCCTTTCTGTCAGACTATGATTTTGATCCAGAGGCAGATGGGCACTGACAACATCGGTGAAATGTTTATTTAAATAGAATCTCCGAGAGAGAGCATGGTCTCCATGACTGGACTGCAGATAATACTAATGCGCAACCAGTCCCTGGAATACAAATGAGAGGTGCAATAACATGATTATATTATAACTCAATTTGATATATGTTACAGAAGAGGCCTGGTGAATTAATATTTTCAGCCTAGTGGATCTTTATTTGTCCATGATTGGTGAGATTCGGGGGCTACAGTGATACATATCTGTAAATTATTTATGAGTTTTGGTATGTAATGTTATTAAGCTGTACACTGATGTATTCTGCTGGTCATTAAATTGGGCCAATGCAATATTCTCCTGGTATTATAAGCTATTTCTATGACCTACAGTGTGCACTTTTTCTTATATGTGTAATTACAGGTGTCACATGCCTTCAGGGATAAAACCTTGTTAGTGCCAGGCACACTTTGGGGTAAAAAGCCGCTGCCCAACGACTGAGTAGCCTCAAGGCCATGTTTGGTTGCACTGCTCTCTAGAGGTTAACACAGAAACTACATGACTAAGCCAAGAGACAGGAGCGAGCAAAACTCATTTGTCATCGACCACAGAGGATGAGAGCGCTCTGCTTCACCCTGCACACCTTTTCCTCAAGACAATTATAGGTAACAGCACGCTAATTACCATCTGGAGGAAACCTTGGCTCAGCAACTTCCCCTAGTTAATCTAATCAGAAGTGAGCAGGGCTCTGCGCATGAATGAATGAAGACAGAGAAGAAAGCACTGTATTACAATTTTCTGTTGTGTTTGAAGTCATGAAGTGTATGTTTTATTTCTAAAGCAAGCCAATGAGGTCAATTTTTTTTTGTTTTTTCCGTCATGCCTCGGAGTCTCTTGTGATGCAATGTGCAATTTTGGTCTGAGTAAATGAGAGAGCCTTGAACAAAGAGAGGATTAGTCTGGGTGCTGGCACTGTGGTCCAGAGGAACAAAGAGAGCAGAGAGGTTGAAAGATAGAGCATAATCAGCCTGGTGACTGCTCTGCTGCACCCTAGGGAGCAAAGAGCTCTGGAGGACACAGCACTTACAAAAGGGAAAACTTAAAGGGATGAGTGTGTGCGTGAGTCCGTGTGGGTTTGTGCGTGTGTGTGAAAGAGTCAGAGGAGAGGGGAACAGATTGGTACATTGAGGGCAAGGATGCTGCAGGGGAGACTTCAGAGGCGAGAGTGATATTAGGAGAGTACAGTGGTCTGACCGTAATAAAGGGGAGACAACACAGAAAGAAAAGAACGGGCACTACAAACACACTGAGTGACAGAGCAAATGATGACAGTGAGGACTGTAGGAGAGGCTGCCTGGCCTGAGACTGAGCAGGAGTGCACCACTGCAGAACAACAGTGTCATACAAGCATCAGCTTACAGTGATCGATGGACCAACCAGATACCTACGCACAACCCTAACGCCCTGCCACCTGTCCCGCTATTGGACCATGCTGCATAGGGTGATGTCCCCCGACTCCAGGGGAGAAAGTATGTGTGTCCCTGTGTGTAGTTTGTGCAAAAGCACTTGACGTGACTGAGGCTGATGAAGCTCTCAAACAACTAATCAAGCCTGCAGTGACACACGGGAGTGATGAAACTTCATCATTTCACTACATAATCATGTCCGAGAAGTGGGCTATTTTGCATGGTGTGATTAGAAACTACAGTAGCCGTGCCCCGGCTCACAAGGTGCATTCTTTAAAAGGACATCACCTAAGAAGGTCAGACCATGAGAAGACTAAAGGCTGTGGGCTGAACCTGCACTCTCTTTCCAAATGAAGGGGTGTTACGTCAAGAAGGCCAAAATTTGTGGTGCATTGAGGCAACACCTGAACTCAAAAAACAAAACAAAATAAAGTTGTTCTGTACAATAATATGCAATATCCATAAAATACGTCACATAGTCAGGGGTCATCAGTCTACTCAATGATAGAAAAGAGGTCCGTTAACGAAAAAGTTTGGGAAACACTGGTCTAGCTTGCCTACAATGCTGCGTTTGTAATATGCAGTCAGCCCACTAAGACTTGCCTACTCTAGTCTTGCTTGGCTTAAATAGTTACAACCCACAGAAATATGGATTAATAGGAATTTAGCACTCTTTTTGCTGGAGAACCAGATGACGTTGCAACACACAGCAGACGGATGGTGTGTTGAATAAAATCTCAAGGTTAATGAACTGCTTTTGCTGGTGGAAAAATCACCTCAAGATGAAGTTTTATGTGGCAGCACCCCCGAATAGGGGCAGAGGGCTTTTTCCTTTTGACTATTTCTGTGACTTTAGCCCCTTTTCCACCAACATTTCCAGGAACTTTTATTACCAGGAAAATGTTTACCTGGGTAAAAGAAGTCCAGGCAATCTGTGTGGTTTGCGTTTCCACCACACCTCAAAGTTTCGGATAATTTATTCAAATTAGAGTGATGCATACCTGTCAAGTTTTGGATTTGAAAATAAGGGAAATTTTTCAGCACCCACCGCCCTTTTGTCAATTATAAAAAGATAAATCACTTTTCTATAATACATCAATGATACTTCAATGGAATAAATTACTTATTGACTTATTCATACTTCAAAACCAGCATCAATAAGTGATTAACATAGGGGGGATTGAAACAAAAAACTAGAATAAAAATCAACCAGCCACCCTCCTCCCCTGACAAGTCCCTCCATAAGTAAAGAACAGTCCCTAAAGTGCGGTGAGGTTTGTGGACCGTTACCTGCCACAAGAGAGAAATGTGAACGGCTCATTTCTCCTCTGACGTGCCACATACCTGTGTGCCGCTACGGCTCGGTTGTCCAGGTACTACTGGGCAGTCATGACACCAACGAAAGAGGAAATTACTGGACCTGGAGTTGGACTTCTGTGTCGCCGGTAAGCCGTTATCTTGCGCCACAGAGCACTATGAGCCTCCGCCATACAGTGCGGAACGCTGCAAGTTTGTCCTCCACCAATCAGTGTTCTTTGGCAAACAGCCCTGCCCCTCAAGAATTCCAGGTAATCCGAAAAGTCCTACCACCCTACTAGGTACTTTTCCTGGGTAAATTTAGGGGTGAGGGAAATAATAATAAATAATAATAAACGCGCAGAAGTTTTTCAAAATTCCTGGTAATTGATAAAAGTTCCTGTGGTGGAAAAGGGGCTATTATTCCCACCACTCGCTGTTGCCATCTCTCTAAGCTCAGCTGCCTGTTCCACCAGTAAAGAGTGACCTCTGGTGGCATGTGCTCTGCACTACATTGCCTCAATACAGCATCTCTGTATCTGTCTAATACGAAGAGAAGGATCTTTTTTTTCTGGTATTGAAAATCATTCCTTAAGGATTTCTAAATATCGCTGTATACCATGTTACCTTGACACCGCCTAGGCCTTTGCGGGAACTAAAAGGAGTAAACAGTCACGTTTGATGTACAAGTTCTCATAACTTTCTCCCACAATGCACTGAGATGAAATATACGGACCAAACCAACAATGGATTTTTGAGCACAATGCAGATATCAATGTTTAAGAGTGAAAGGTTTTAATGTAAGAGAGCCCTGTCAACATCTTTTGATATATTCTTGAAATTGAGACTGTGGAGGAGGAGACTGCTGAACTGGGACGTGTCTAAGGTTGCCCAGTTCAGAGAGGGCACGAAAGTGCATTGTGCAACAGAGTCTATATATCAACATACATTAGGATAAGTGAAACAGATATGGATTGTACCCTGTACCTTTTTCCTGCTATCATAACTCCTGACTAATGTCAGGCCTCTAAGACAAAAAAAGGAAAAGTCAATATGAGCCCTGCCACTGTCTGGGCAGCAGGCCAGCTGATTGTATCGGCTGCCATCAAACAGGCGCACACAGTGTGGCACATGCAGCGCTCTGCTGAAGCTGTAAGCTGTGCACACTGAGTGTACACTGTATGTGCTGCATGTCATGTAATAAATCTAAGTATGATGCTGAAAGAGTCAGTAACATAACAAAGTCATTAATAATACTTAACGGTGAGTTGTCAGGATGACCTAGTTACCACTGAGACACAACTGGGCTACCGGCTGTCAAGTTCGTCCTTGATGAAATAAAAAAGTTGCAAAAACTTGCTGCAGTTGTCTGAGCAAAAATTAATTAAATACACCGCAGTGCACGACAGCAGAGTTCTGCTGTCATGTTACAATTTAATTAGTCGAAGTCAACCTCATTAACACTGTGTCAGCATGCTGCCACAACCAAAACAACTCTAAGTGGCTTTGTGAAGCTACAATAATTATTACTCAAACCTCCACTATCGACAAAAATTTTAAGGGAAAAAGAAGGAGAAAAAAAAGAAAGTGTGATGCTGGGTTGCCATGGAAACAATATCAGCAATGAGGGAAATGAACAGCAAATGAAGTGCAAAGTGTGAGGAACACTTCATTCTGCTTAATACAGGAGAGACACCAAACACTGGTGCTGCTTGGCACACAGAATAAAAGAACATGTCTTAATTTACAATTGAAACACAGGACAGCGAGACCAGTCAGGCCGAAGCAGAAATAATAAAAAGGAAGCTTTGACAGTCACAGCAGAGCTAAACTGATTTAGCAATTTAATTGAATTGTTATGGAATATAACCAAAGTGATAAAACTACCATCTGACCAACACCACAATCCTGCTACCCTCAGCTTCAAATCAACAATAACCCAACAATGCAAATCATGAAAAAAAGACCTTTGAGTTATTTCACAGTGCGACTTCTGATTTTAGGGAAAAAAATGTTCATAATTAGTGACAATCACCGCTACAGTCATAAAGAAATACTACATGCCAGAATTAAAAGAACCATGAGCACAGCATGACCCCTGCTGGTAAGTCTCTGTACTACCACTGCTTGCTTTTAAAATGTTGCAGCTCATTTTATCTGCTGAGATATCAATCTAGTACAAGATCAATTCAGTTGTTGCCAGATCTCGCAAGAGGGTGTGCTGAAACAGAGAAAGGTCTCAAACAAAGTTAATTTTCTCCTAATTTGTCTGTCTCAAAGCTGCCATTTCAGTGTCAGATTGTTTGGGAGATATGTGGCTTGTAAAAAACTGGTTTCTTTATTGACTGCACTGCATTGACTATAAGGCGAAAAAATCAGTGATAGTCTGTGCTCACGTTCATTTTTCCCATTGGGATGAACAAACTCAGGATAAATGCTGGTCTCCTAAAGGGGAAACCCACATGATGCAGATACAGGAAATGAGTCTAAGGTGAGCTGTCTCGTCTGTCAATGGACTCTGGTATTACCCCTCTTGTTAAAAAAAAGTGTACATACCTTGTGATGATCTTCCGTGAGCAGATAGGATTGCGGCCCATACTCTCCAGAGCAGCACAGTATGATCCCAGATCTGGCTTCAGGCCAGCTTCCTCTAACAAAATAAACATGCGTCCAATCTGGTGTAACGTGCCCTACAAACAGAGCGAGAGATACATGGGGAGGCCATTAAACTTTGCTCGCATGTGCAATGTTTATACCAATGCTTACCCCAGAAATGTTTATTGAAACGTGACAGTTAAATTCAACAAAATGTTTGATCAAAGATGAGACTTAAAGGTTAAAGTGTGTAAGATTTAAGGGGAATTAGTGGCATCTAGTGGTGAGGATTGCAGATTGCAACCGGATGAAACTTTTCCCGGTTAGAATTCCTTCAGTTTTCATTGTTCAGGAGGTTTTTACCAGGAGCAAAATTATCCAGAGGTCTCTCCCTTTCCAAAACAAACAGACCCAGTGATTTAAACTAATAAAAACACTGATTAAGGCAGTTCACATCAGAAAGTCAGTGTTTTTCCGATGCTCTCATCACAGAGGGGCAGCTACTGTAACTACAGTGGCCGAAGCAAAAGCAAGAACCTATTCAGAGTCAGTGTTGGGTTTGTAGAAACATGCCGATCTCCAGAGACGAGGACTTACTCCCTAAATAGCTCATTTTAAGTTAATGAAAACACAATTACATGCTGTTTCTGCTGATATATCCCCTTATTTCTTACACACTGGACCTTTACATTTCAATAATGTGCAATAGAGAGCCTACCAGAGACCCATATATGTAGGTATTTTTAATACCTTATTATCTCATTCACAAGTGAGTTACCTTTCTGAGGACATTTGCCATCCGTCATAAACAGGAACAATTCAATTAATATAGAATTTAATATCTGGCTTGTCCTCTTTTTAAAGTTTCTTAAACCTCAGCCTCATATATCTTTGATATATATTTGATATACCACACAAACACATAAAAACTTGCAGAAAAGTGCTGTAGCTGAACAAATGCTAGTTTTAATCTGTTTTAAAAATGAGTCGACACTTGATTTTTTTTTTTTCATGGGACACACAAATACACAGCCTACCACACACACGCTCAGTTTTAAAACACAGTGTCTTAATTGCTGAACTCACCTTTTTGGCCCACACCCTCATCATGATGTTGTAGATGCCAGTGTTCAGAAGTTTACGTCGACTCATGACTCTGTGCTGGCTGAGAAGGAAACTGTGTGCCCTGTCGATGTCCCCAACAAACGCACACGCCTCCAGGTAGGAGCGGATGCTCGGCTGGATGTCATCACCTGCAGTTTTCTCTATATCCTTCTGTAGGCGCTCTGGTTTACTTGAAGATGTCCACTGATTTACTTGTTGACTAAGCCTCCTCTCAAGCTCCTCCACCTCAGCCAGCTCTTGGGCTGTGGTCTGGGCGTTAGTAACAGTCTGCTTTTGGCCCTCCTTTCTTGATTTCTTAGAGCCCTTGTGTTTTCCTTTAGATAGTTTATGTACAATGGCTGCTGTCCCAGCTGCAGAAGCAGCAGAGGTGGAGGGAACTATTGAAGAATCTGCAGCACTAATCTCAGTCTCTATAGCTGTGGTAGGTATAATTTTGCGTGACGTACCAGGAAACAACGAGCTGCCTTTGCTCCCTTTAGATTTGGTTGGAGGTTTCTCCTTTACATTCTTCAGTAGTTTTTGACGGAGGTGCTGCTGTTTTTTTAGCTTGTTTTTCTGCTCCTGAGTTATTTTTTCCATCCAGCGGCTGGGTTGAGATTTCAAAGCTCCTATATCACCAATATGTCCTGATTTAGGAATGTCAGTTGTCCCCTTAGAAGTGCTTTTGGGACCCTTACCAGATGAACTCCCCCTTCCAGAAGATGGGACTTTAACAATTTGCACCTTTGCATGCTGGACATCTAAAACGTTGTCAGACTGGAGTTGCTGGATCCTGGCCTCAAGAACTGAGAGACAGAGAGAGAGAGAGAGGAACAGAAAGGGCATGACCAGCCTATTTCAGGGTAACAGACTGGTAAGTAGACAGAACTACGGGCTATCATCTCTGATTAGGCTAAGCAGGTACTCTAACATCTGACAGGCAGGACAAAACCATAAACGAGTGCAGTTTGAGCCGGCAGAATACAGAGAAGAAAACTAGTTAATTCCAACGTATCAGTATTTTATATGAAATTGAAATTATTTATAACATGTTACTTAGTGATATTGGGAGTTAGAGATGCAGCAGCTTGACAACCAGCTGTCTAAGATAACATACCGTCTAATAACTGGGACTGTTCCAGTACACGTTTCTTTGCTTCTTCTCTCTTTGGGATTACAAATGAAACATTTCTTCTTTGAAGCTGCGAGGGTGTCCCTGAAACAACAAGAACAGTCATATACCATCAGAGACAACACAAAAAATACAAATTAATTAAGGGTACAGCAGTATACCAGTTTTAAGTTGTTCCATGGTATTAAAATTGGCGATTATCATACCTTGTACCTTAGCTTATCTATGACATTGATAAAAAAAATGCAACAGAGAATCTCTAAATCTTCATTTTAGCTATTTTCAAACGTGAGACCTTTAAAATACTTGCAAGTTCCAATTATAGTATTAAAGCATTTGTTCAACCATAAATAAATCCTTTAAACTGACAATAAACTTGTGTGTTGTCATCGTACTGTGAAACTGATATTTCCTGTGACAATTATCTTACTGAGAAAATCAATCTCACATTGTTGTAAACCTGATAACAATAATGATTAAAAAAAAGTATTGTGATAATATTGGATTGTGGATCCTCTCTGGTGATTCCCACCTCTAATGATTCCTGTCATTTAATATCGGAAGTATCTTCATATGCTGTTTTTGACTTCAAACCTCCTCTGCACGATGCTTTTATTCTGGCTTTTTCTACACACATGCAGGTGTGAATAAATAAACTAAACATAGCGCTGGGCAATTTGTCCTGGAAAATGCATCACGATATTTTTAAGCAATATCTCAATTTATGGTTTATACAGTAGCTCGATATTTTCAATTGTCCTCAAAAGCACTTCATTATGTTCATGTTAGGACTGACGAAATCAAACGCAATATTTCTGACCAAATACCTTCTCTAATGCAAAGACGTCGTACGGATGACAACTGTTTTGTTTTTGGTTTTAAAAAATATTAGCCTAACAATTTCTCATCAATAATGTGGATATAACCACTAAACAGGTTAAGACAAGCATTAAAACAGATTGAAAGTCTGGTAAGTTGATACATTTACATCACTTTACTCTGATGCAGCCTTAAAACCAGGGGAAAAACACCATTTATGCCATAACACACTACAACGACATCCAAAATCTAAAACAACAGCCTATTTATCGAGAACGATGAAATATCTTCATACTGCCCAGCCCTGACTAAACATAATGCTTATTTCTTGCGATTAATAAACATTTACTTGTTTTATTATGCTCATTTTAGTACGTTTTCACCAAATCAAGACGAGGAGGATGTGGGAGTTGGACCAGGAGGAGCTGGGGATCGAACCTACAACAACTTGCTCCATCACCTGAACATCAGCCACAACACAACGTGCCAAAATTGGCCTGCAATGGCGCCACTATGGTGAAGTACTGATAGTTTGGTGAAGTAAGGAGTAGTGATAACATTAGGTCGGTGTCATTCACGGTCCAGCAGGTGTTAGCAGACAGTTTCTAGCATCATCAGTGAGTTATATCACCTGGATGGAGAAATACAACTACAGAGACTCATCTGAGAAGTTTTCTCACTCACTGCAGAAACCGTTACCTGCTAACAAACAACATAACCTTAGGCTAGACTCAATAACACACCCCCTGAAGTGACCCAACTGCTCCACGTGCCATGAGCTCGTATACTGTCACAACTATTTGGTGAACCCCATTATGTTGGTATGTGGATATATATATAAGACAAGTGTCCTCGGCGATAGTGGAACAACTTGTCCATCACACTTGTTTTAACAGTTCAGGCTGGGTCATGAAGCTGAGACAGACTCACCTGATATCCGTCTGGCTGCTCCGCTTCTCAGAGACACGCACAGCTGACAATGTTCCGCCGGAGACACGCGAAAAGCAAACTTCTCAAACAAACCGCGACGGCTGAGACATTTAGCGAAGGCACATACTCTGAGAAGTGACATGTTGACATGTAATAACCGCGTTACTTCCCAGCACTAGGCCGCCATCTTAAATAAGACCAAGCTAGTCGCGAGGGAGCGATTATCGCAGTTTAAGGCCTGGTTAGAAGATCGCAGATAAATCGAGCAGCTACACGTGACAAGGATCCTGGTGTAATTGATCGTTTATTGAGATACTATATCAGCTTTTGACCTACTGGCAAACACAGTCCACTGGAGTGATTGTAAAGCCATTTAACTTAAGTTAAGTTAAGGTTATTTTATTGTCTCCCGATATACATGTTCAAATATTAAATTTGAGTTAGAAATTCAGGTGTCCACATATATAACAGTCACAGGGTGCATGTGTCTTGTATGATAATCTAAACATTACAAACTAGAAACTGATTAGTGATGTGGGATGTAATTCAATGTTACACACAATATTCAACAAATTGAGGCCCTGGTTTTAAAAACTGTTCATAAGTGGGTAAACAATCAAGACTTACATTTTCAAAAATATTTCTTAAAAAGGGTGACTTTTATTGTCTCAAAGAAATGTTGAAAACGGACTAGATATGATGAGAAAGGCAGGGAAAAAGTCCCTCAAATTAATAAATAAATCAGTAAATGCATCAAATTAATATTAGTTTATCAGTCATTCAATCAATTTATTTGCCACACAAAATCATAGGGATATGATCTAAGTGAAATGCATTACCCCTATATTTTAATTTGAACTGTTTTATGTCTTAATTCTTATCCATTTTTTTACTTGTCATTTTCTTTTAATACACACAGTAGGCTTTTTAATTAACATTACTGAAGGGAGACTTAAAAATGTCATTGCCAGTAACTGCTCCTCTAAATGTAATTGTTGTGCATATGAACTTGACTTCTTGTATGAGGATGATCATCATAGTTGACATCCGCTATTTTGTCTGCAGCCAGGTTCTTTCTGTCTCTCCTGCCCTGCTGCAAATATTACCTACTGTGGATTCAGGACGTAGTTAGATATATTCACAGGGCTAGTAGTAATTACACGACACGCTGTATTTTATTTCTTCTGGATTTTATAGGTAGATCTGCTCTTGTTTATTGCTAAAAATGCATAAAAATCTTGCTCTTTTCTTTTCTGTCCCCTCAGTGACTAAAATGAAGTGCTGGATGAAGCTGGATGGAGAATAATCATCAGCCTGCAGGTGGCAGTCTCATCACAGTCAACCACAGCAGGAACAGAGGTCAAAGAGGAGACTACGTTGATAATGAGTGTCCCACAAAGATACAAGCAACACATTTTGTATTATAATCTGACATTTGTATTCACATTTATGTTATTTTATACTCTGTTTAAATATAATGTAATTTAAATGCAATGTTAATGTCACTGGTACAGTTTAAAGGTACGGAAATAAGTTAAGTTTTAATTGTGTACCAGTTAATTGAAGTGGAAAATTGTCCAGCACTCAGATTTACTTTCTTTTGTGGACATAATTATTGAATCCACAACAGCAAAGTTGTGAATACAGTTGCAGAAGACCTTCAACATGAAAAATAAAGTGCATATGAGGTCATATTTATTTCCGTGGAGGTAATCTGAAGCTGGTAGCTTATATATGCAATGCGCACTCATGCTGACTCAACCAAAGTACTTGTTGCAGCCAATTTAAAATGATTGTCTTCTTCTTCCACTCGACTTTTGAAGTCCCAACATCGCACAGTTTAAATCAAGTGTGACTCAGCTCCAAACTGAAAGTTAAACTGAATGTATCTCATTCACATCCTGTGTACTTTCTGACCCCCAGCAGTGTCAGCCTCCCCCTGTCATGCATCCATAAAGCATTCTTAAACACTTTAGCGGCCCTTTGTGTCTCGGCAGGCTGGAGGTTAACACAAGCACTACTTGACAGTGAGAGAGGGAGAGTAGGGGGGAGGCAGAGAGGGAAATGAGGTCCAGGCAGTACATCTTTTCTCAGTGGAGGCAGTGGCTGAGAGCACAGCGGTGGGTGTCTGCTGCTGAGCTGTAGGTGAGGATCAGGAGGTGTTTGTTGCCACGGTTCACGAGCAGGGCCCCTTGACAGCCTCGTTTGATGTGGTTGGCCCCTGTCGGCGGCTGGCTCTTTGCGCTGGTGTGACAGTCATTGCCGGGTGAGTGACTGTCAATGCCTCGACCGACAAAAGAGGAGAAGACAGGCATTCATGGGGCCTGATAATGGCCAGGCCAGGACAAGGCTGCCATTCTCATACACTTTGATCATGTGGATTCTTTTGCACACCTTTGTAGGGGCTCCCTATTTGTTTAACAGATGGAGAGAGGGCTGTTTTTGATGGAGATACTTCTCCAAGAGATGCTTGTGTTGGTAAATGCCTCTGGCATGTGTTTGTGTGTGTGCGTGAGTCTCGTGTGTGTGTGTGTGTGTGTGTGTGTGTGTGTGTGTGTGTGTGTGTCTGCACCACTTACATGGAATTAGTGACCTGTGGAAAAAAAACTTCTTAAGAAACTCCCAGCATGAGACTCCACATATGTGACATATGAGAAGTCATATTTAGAGCTCACTTTGAAAACTTTATTTAACTTTTTCTTTTTTCCAAATCACACTCCTGGGCTCAAGCTGGGACGTGCAGCACATTAGTACTTTTTACTGCCTTTGCTAAACTTCCAGAGCACTGATACAAACATTAATTATGAAATATTACTCATCACATCACACACTTTATGTCCATTACTGTCCATTACAGAGAGATAGACATCAGACGGAGCCTTCGGGCTTCTGCACAGGCCTTTACTGGACAGCTGTGACTCACACAGCTCTTACTGCATTTAAAGATGGATTCAATTAGTGAGTCAGTTAAAATGTTTTAAGATGTGTCATGCTACTATACACAAGTGCATCTTAATAGAATAATTCAAAAGAATCATGTATACTTCAGACATCAGTGATGCTTGGATAACCTCAACATTAATACAAAGCAACTGCACCCAAGAAATGCTGAGTCAGCAAGAATTTTTTTAAAGGTCCCGTACCAAGCTCATTATCAGGTTCATGTTTGTATTCTGGGTTGCTACAAGGACGTAGTTACACGCTTTAAAGCTCAAAAACACATTATTTTTCTGGTACTGTCTGCCTGAATTTACTTGGCTTCACCCTCTGTCTGGAACACTCCATTTAGCCCCTGTCTCTTTAAACTCCCCTCCCAAAAAAGCCCAGTATGCTCTGATTGGCCAGTGTTTCAGGGTCATCTACATTTGCAGGAAATGACTGACGGCACTGTAGCGCACTTTCCACCTGTATAGACGGAATCACAATGTGTGTTCACAATAAGTTGTGGGTATGAAACCTAATTCGGAATGAAAATGGCTAATGCGATTGAAGATTCATTCCGATGTAACGGGCTGGAATATTCTTTCTAATTCCAAATGAAAGAATTGCTCGCACTTGTATACACTCATTCCTATTTAAGTTCATTCCGGTCTTTCTGCACATGCTCGTTTCCTTGCCCTTCTGGCGCATGATGTATGTAGCGCGACAAGATGGCAGCTTCTAAAAACAAGAGATGGTCCCAAGCAGACACATTATTTTTAATTTCTGCGTTAGAAGACTAGCAGATTAGCAGAACAAGGTTGTTGTCGTAATGCTGCTTCAAGAACATAAGCAAATCAAGCCCGAAAAAGGCACTAAGAATGGCGGCGTCAAGCATCTTGTTATCCGGACTGAGGACTACAGTGTTTTCTTCCGGTAATGTAAACACCTAACATCCGCCCTGCCCCCTATCCAATCAGAAACCTTCCCTGCCCCAAACCTTGTGCGGACCCGAATAAAGGCGATTAAAAGGCGATTAAACTGATCTTCCGTGTAAATGCTCATTCGAAATGAACATTTCCCATGTAAACTACCTGGAAAAACTTTAATTCTGAATGATTTCATTCAGACTTATTCCATTCTGAATGAGAAGCCATCATGTGACCGCACCCAATGTCATGTCATGAGGACCAACCAATCACAGGCAACAGATATCTTTCCCTTCTTCCATAAATATCAGTCTGTGATAAAAACACAGAAAAGTTGATCATTGTGGTGCAGGGCTGCCAGAGCTTTATATCTGTCCCACGGACGATATGCCCACACACTTATACACAGCACCTGGAAGAAGATCAGCTCTGCACTCAGGATTTTAGGTAAACAGACTATGATACGGTGCTTGTTAAGGTTGCTTCGTAAGTTCAGATGCAAGCTACCGCCTCGCTCTTGAAAGCTGGCTCAAAAAAGACACAAAAGTAGCGCCCAGTGCTCGAACTCACGTTTTCCAGGCGCTTAAAGACATGCATGTGTACAACCCCTGAGGGAGATAAAATACATTTTTCTGTGGCCCTGGTTCACAGCACTACATTGCCGCTTTATCAAACATGCTAACAAATCAACGCAGTACATAAAATAAGCTCAGATAAGTCGGACCATCATGTTAAACATATCTTTTTAAATGTTACGGTCTAGGCTAAAAAATTACTACAGAAACAAACAAGTTTGCAGATTGGCCATGACTGTTGTGGTTAGTGTGATGTCACCGTGATTCTGTCTATAATACAGTTGTGAAATCCCAACTTCACTCAAGTCATGACGGCTCATTTGAAGGCAGTTTCTGAATACTGTGTGCATTTCTCTGTGGATTAAGCATTTTGATACTTGCACAGTATTTATTTAGCACCTATACACACTTAATATACATAAAAAAACAAACAAACAAACATGAAAATCTGACTTTATACAATATGAGATTCAATATGAGATTAGCAGTGCACAGATGTTAAATCACCCCGGACAAGTCACATTTTTTCATCCAACACTATCAGACAGTTGGATCTCTGCCGGCTCTCAGGAGAACTGGGAGGGCTGGATCTCTCAGAACGTTTTGCAGCATCAGATAGACGACCCACTTATCATAATGCTACTGACAATAGACAATAGTCACAAGCAGGATATGCAAAAGACCATGTCCTCCGTGGGGCTGAGTTGGGGTGGTCTGGTCAGTTCCTTTAACCACATCCGGATGGTTGTTGGCCAACCACAGCCGACAGCTCAAAGCACACCTGTGTCGGCTCTGACGCAACAACACAGGCGGTGTTGGACACGCTAAAAGGATAAATTGCCTAATAGCTGAAATTATAAGAACGTACTGCCTGTAAATAATGTGAGTGAGATAATTTCCTTATGTGAGTGTTGTAACTCATTAGAGTTTAGCATCTACAATAAAGAGAAATTAGACTGCTGTCTGGAAACAGTTTCATTTTAAAAACAAACACCTCTCTACCACAGAGACGCCTCTCAGTTACAAACTGGCAAAATGTCAGTACTCTTTAAAGCACAAGGTCATGGGTGAGCTAAAACACAACTACAAGAGCAAGAGGGGGAAAGAGAGGGACAAGGACTTAGCAGGCAGGCAAAACAATTAATAATAGGGAGCTATTACTGAGGGATTGTCAGTGCTAGGAGGGAGGTCGGGTTTCAGACCCTTTTGAAGACTTTGATGGTACAAAACAGGCCTCATTATAGAGATATTATCTCTATTCATACACTTACAGGGCCGCTTGGATTCCTGCTGGGAAAGATTAGGTTCCTCCACTTGAGAACATCCTCCTTGGGTGCCTGGCTCACAGAGTGGTGTTCTCAGCTCAGGGCACACCCACACAGCCCAGCTTAACTCAGCTCAGTCTGAGAGTCGATCACCGCCATGTTGGTCCAGACTGAACTATCTCTACGCCTGTTAGATGGACTGAGATGAAAGTTTGTATAGACACTCGTGGTCCTCAGAGGAGGAATCCCAATGACTCTGCTGATTGTCTGACTCTTCCTCTAACACCACCATGAGGGTGACATTTATGGCTCATGTTCTCCTCAGGATGAATTATGATAACTTGCTGATCCCTTACCAGTCTCTCTACTGGCCACCATCAGGTCGTTTTTTAAATTTGTACAGCACTCTTATTTACCAAATACCTGCAAAATTAATGATACTCCCATTAACCATAGCTGTAGTTTGCAGAGTTGTGTTTGAGTCACATGACTTGAACTTGACTTGAGTCACAAATTTGATGACTTTAGACTTGACCAAACGTGGACTTTAACACCAGTGACCTGTGACTTCACTTGGACTTCAGCCTTCTGACTTAAGAACACTTGACACTTGTTGTGAGGTGACAAAGCTGACCACTGGTGCAGTGGTCAGCTTTGTCACCATGCCGCCCAAATCTTTTTCTGATCTATAAAACCTGAAGTTATGCAGTGGATGACACCCTGACTTGATTGTCAGTTCTCAACTGGACACACAATCTTCAGGATGTGTTACAAGGCTGAAATCATGTAAATGACGTTAGTTTTCGTCATCAAAGACGCATGCTGTAAAACAGCGAGAGATTGCACTTTATGGCTTTTGACAAAGAAATTCATTATGCCTGAGTCTGCTCTGGTACTGAGCTCAGAGCCCAAACATTTGTATCCAGGACACCACAAAGCAATCTGCTGCCACATCTGACACTCACATGAGGCCCAAGCTTTGTTGTTGACCTCAGGGGGCAATCTGATTTTTGAGAAATTATACAGTACATAGAGTGATTGTATGATCTTAATTACGGGGAAGTTCAGCAAAGGAAGGAAAACTGGAACTTTGTCTCACTTTCTCTGTGTTTCTGTCTCTCTTTGTTTTGTTTGTTTGCATGTGTTTGGCAGAGAATAACACATTCTCACTCCGAAATCATCACATAGGCGTCACTTTAGCAGAAAATTATGAAACAACTTGCAGCTCAGTCGCCAGGAGATAATTACTATTATTATTATTCCGGTGATTGGGTTGGGACTTGTCCTCCAGTAAATTAAAATAGGAGTGATTATTAGTGTATTTTATTTTATTTTTTTTAAAAAAAACACCACATATCTAACAGTAGATAAGAATAGCACTTTAATAAATCTATGGTATTTTAACACAAAGCAAGGCTCTGTATTGCACCGTCAAAAAGGTCGACCATGACCCCACTGGTTTTCAAAGTACTTGAAATACTTTTAAATTCAGTCATGATAAAATTACAAATTTTCTAAACTTCTAATGTAACTCATACACATGCAAAATAATGTAACATTTGATTAATAGTGTGCACAAATCTAACCTGCCAGTCTGAGCTCGACTCAAGCTGGCTGATCGCCGGTGGCTGGTTTTAAAGCATGTCGGCTGTTTCAACACCCAATCAGACAGCATGTTTGCTTGCTGCGGGAGGTGCTCCGTCCCCACCAAGCCCACTGTTTTTGTCCTCACGGTGTGCGATGGGTCGTTGCTGCTGCTCCCTGCATGTGCTTATGCCTCACATTCTCATTGACTGTTTAATTGGTGCTGGTTATTTATATTATTGCAGCGTACTTATTATGATTACAGTAAATCTGATGCTTGTTTTTCACCATTTCATCACTACTACAAATGCAACTGTAGCCATGATCTCACTATCACTATCCTCATTCATATTTTAAGAATCTACAAATAATATTCAGCTGGAAGAACAAAGCATTGTTGCAAAGAGATGATACACCATTTCATCTAGTTGCATTAGTGTGATCGGGCAGTTTTTCAGAACGTTGCAGAATGGAGCGTTGCATGGAGTTGTCTGTTTCAACTTGTCTCCTTGCAAATCTTTGGTCTGAACTGGGCTTAAGGTGATGAAAAAAGTAGCACAACTTCTATGACAAGAATGAAAACAGTTGGCAAGTCTGCTCTGAACATTACCAACTTCATACTGGGAAAATAAATGGCGAGGGCTAGAGAGTTTGTAATTGACAGGTGGAGTCTGTTGGGACTTTAGCTGGAAGCATCATCTAAAGCAAGCATGTGCAACAAAACAATCAGCGTCAATCAACACGGGAAGCAGAGGGAGCTGCACCTTGTATGTAGGATTGATTTTCACAGTGGGCTTTAAATGTATTACTTCTTAAGAACAAAGATAATGCCTCACTTACTAACTGGATAAGTTTACCGAGTTCAGGAGTAGCTAGGCTGATGCAGATCCATCAATGTTTTACACGCTTGTTAAGTATCATAGAGCAAAGGCAGTTGTTATCCAAACACCTTATATAACTTCTTCATGAGTGTTATTTCCTATCACAGTGCTGATAGAGAGAGAACAATAAATGAAGTACCGAGCCAAGCCTGCAAACGCTCAGATGTCCTGATGTTTCTCTAGTTGTTGAAGATGGGGAAAGGAGTTTATACAACCCTAACAAAAAACACATTTACAATCATCTCTGCCCCTCTCTCTTGCTCTGCTTTGTTTTTGGTCCTGACTCCTATCAGTTCCAGTGATATTGAAAAGCTCATGTGTTGTGGGGACTAAAAAGTGCAGAAGAGATTTGACATCCGAGGACAGAGGCAGGAAGAGAGAAAAGACGTGCTAAGGACCTTGAAGCGGCTAAAGCCAGAGGAAGTTAACAGACACAGCAGCGTGGTTTAATTGAGGGTGAAGGACTGTGATTTTTATGAAGAGCCCACATACAGTAGATCTATGCTGAAAGTAGCTTTGATGAGGAGCCTGTCGGGCACCAAGGGCCAGAACATACCGGCAGGTAGACAGGAATGGCTCGGGGGGAGTTATGGGGCTGGAGCTGGGAGTTTGGAGAAAGAGGACTGGTCTCTCTCTCAAAAGTGTTTCTTTTATGATGGGAAGGTTTAAATAGGGGCTAGGGGACAGCAAGTCTCTGGGGGGCAGTTAACAAGCTGAAGAGTGTGAAGTGACTGTCACCCTCTCTGAGCACACACTCCTCAAACACACTTCCAGCACCAGACAAGCGTGGCCTCAGGGTGGTACTCATAATTAAAACAGGGACTCTTTTAAAAAGCAGGTAATTGCTACCACTGACAGGACAGCCCCACTTCTGCGTTTTCTCTATTTCTCTCTTTTTATCTCACTCAGAAATGAAAAATTTAAATAAATAATTTGTCATTTTGGTAAAGCAGTTTTATTTGCTTTTTTTTGCAGAGGGTTAAATGAATTCTTCACCCACAAAATGATTATCTGTATATCAATAACTCACCCGTGTTATGTTGAAATTGTGAAGAGAACTGTGTTTTTCTTGCGTGCCTCCGGTGAACGAAGAATCAAAAAAACAGAAAATTCTTGATGAATTAAAGTCATAGGGGTCCGTGTTAACAACAGCAAAAATATATTGAAACATTAACTTGCATTTATGCAGATTGTCAGACGACATCACGATCATCTAATAACTAGAGGACCAAGAGTTTTAGGTTTTCTGTTGCTTTCTGTGGGCAGTGGTCTCCTTCTTCACTCCTCCATGGGGAACGAAGAATCCAAAAACAAAGAAAATGTATGATCAATTGGAGTAAAAGGGTGTTTACAAATCCCAACACAACTAATACAGTATAATCCAAATCTCATTTATCCAGGTATATGCTCAGTACTTCCCAAACAGGCAGCACTTTCCGACAGGGAGCTTACCCAAAAGTAAAACTTATTCATGCTCTCCTCAGAGCCAGACTCCACTGACAAAACAGTAATTTTACCTTGATGAACATAGGAGATGCCGGTCTACCACTGGCTCAACCAGTAAAAATTGTGTCTGTAATTGTTTTTAAAGGATAAATTCAGGTTTTGCAAAGTCACAATATAACCCATACAAGTAAGCCAGTGGTAGACCAGCAGCTCCCGTGTTTGTAAAGGTAAAATTACTACTTTTGTTAATGGAGCCTGGCTCTGAAGAGAGCATAAAAGTTTCAGATTACAGTTACAGTTACAGATATTATAGTGGTATCAACCTTCTCACAGCATTTATCACAAAAAGGCAACCTTTTCTTTTTAAATTCTAATCCACACAGACAGCATTACATGTTTTTTGTTGTTCTTCTTCTTATTAAAAGTGTTGTTAAGAAAAATACTGCATAAAAGGAAATGCCTGAAATAAAGGGGTCATCACCGTTGACTGGAGTGGGCTGAGCTTTAATGCCTTGCCTTAATCAGGCTCATTACACAGCTTGTAAAAAACAGACAAGAGTGTGGGAAGTCACAAAAAAGGTGTTCTTCATTTCCGTCCTGCTCTCTCAAATTAAACTGCAAAGATCAGAGAGGGTGTTTCATTGAAATATTAACACAGGTGATCAGAAAGTCTCTCAGGCTTCATCTGGACTAACTCTGCTGACACTCCTGCAACCTGCTCTGTGTTTCCGACTGCTTGATGATTCAAACCAGCAGCAGTAAAAGAAAAAAAAAAAAAAAAAAAAAAGAAAGGCTCCCCTAATTTGCCCCATGTGGCCAGAGAGAAGAAAAGAGAGTGAAGGTGTCAAAAAACGGCCTCCTCGCTGGTTCACTGGACAGTAATGGAGCTGATTTGACCGCGTTACAAAATGCTCACATCAAGGGGAGACAGCTGAGGTCATGGGATAGGAAAGGGGATGTAAGTCTTTCCAGGTGTCCGTGACCAAAGAAAGGAAGATAAAGAAAAGAGGACAATAAAATCCTCAGGTGAAAAGCAAATGACTTGTTTCTAACAGAGTAAACTTTTCTGAGAGAGAGCAGAAAGGGGACGGTGCTTGATGCAGGCTCTCTCATTTGTTTGAAATGGTTATGAATGAGTGCGGTGGCCCCACCCCCCCCCCACCTCTCTCTCTTTCAACCCCCTAGATGCTGGCCCTGCCCAGGATAAAATGCGGACAACTCAGCCGGTGCCTCCACAGAAGAGAGGACTGACTGACTGACTGCGCACAGCAGAGCGTGAGGCCGTTCACTGACTGCTTCACTGCCCCGTGCTAGCTGCCACACACTCGCTGACTGCCGCTCACTCTGACACACACAGACACACTCTCACTGCCTCTCTCTCTGTCGCAAACACACACCGGCTCCCTCCCTCCCATACTCGCTCTCTCCTTCTCTCTCTCTCTCTTTCTCTCTCTCTCTCTTTCAGTATCACACACTCACACATACACACACATACATGCACACAGTCAGTCACCAACCCTCATTCAACTCCCTCTCAGCCACGGGTCAGCAGCTCAGACAGGCACCTTGTTCCTATTCAGCTGGAAAGAGTAGAGCATCGCAAGGTGCACACACACATACTTAAACACACCGAAACACACCTATCCATACACACAGACAAACACACCTAGACACACACACATGCGCATCCTCATACAGCCAAGGACTTTATCTGTGGTACGAGAAAGAAGACCTCAGTCCAAGGAGGACAACAAACAGGAGCAACACTAAAGAGGAACTTTCAGAGGTGGATTCATAAATTTACAGCACTCCATGAAAGGATCGGACAAACAGAACCAAAAACAAGACTGAAGATGACAACTGGAGAAACTTTGACAAGCCTGTTGCTGTAGGAAGGCCTGCTGTCAGCCTGAAGTGGAGATTGGTCATCTGTGACATCCAAAGGATCTGCTGTGAGTGCCATTTCCCACCCTTCTCTCTTCAGGACTCCCACCCTCTTGTCATCCCTCCATTGGGACATCTCGCCATCATCAGCATGCCTACAGCTTGCACAAGGTGCACCTTGGGAGTCTGACCCACCATGTGCAGATGGACGCCGTCCGTAGCTCATCTCCGTCCTGAACCTGCCCTTGGCACCACCACTATCGCAGCCTCTGCCGGGCGACCTCTCCCCTTACCCAGCGCAGCCTCCCTTTGCCTGGCATGCTTCACCCTGCTCCTGGTCACGGCTGGCACCGCCACAGGGGCCTGTCCTCCTGGGGTTGGACATGAACCCCTGCAGGTGCTGGCGAGTGGCATCAACTGTTCATGGACGTTGGAAAGGCACACTCGCAGTTACAATCACCTAGAGGGCGACGTCCGACTACGGCGACTTTACTCCGCCAACAAGTTCTTCCTCTGCATTGACAAAACAGGCAAGGTGGACGGCACTCGGCGGAAAAACTACGCAGACAGTAAGTGCATCTAAGTTCTGTAGCTCGTATATGTGTCAAAGAGAGGACAGGATGTCCTGTGACGTTCTCTTTTTTATTTTTATGGCTGGACTCTGTTATCTTTTCACTTTTATAGCAGTTCATAGGGATACCCTATGGTTCTATCACTGCTGAGCTATTTGTGTTGTGTTTGGAGCATGAGAGAAGCGTTGCTAGGTAAGAAGGGAATACCCTAGTGTGGATTTAGACTCCTCATGGGAAAGCCGGCACAAGAAAGCTGACTTGAAGAGAGACATTGAGCATCAGTTGGCAATGCAAACTGGGCTTGGAAAAAAAAAGTTTCACTGGGGATTAACTTGTCAAAACTGTGACGAACGTGCTACAGTTTTAAGTAGCAGGTGTAAATGAGAACACATTCTTCCGACATATGCAAACACGGATGCACGCGTTTTGTTCATGGTTTGATTTGTCATAAATAATGAGACAGCACACGTCAGATTTAAAGTGCTGAGAAAAAAAGGCTTCAATTTAAAGCCTCATGCAATCTGCATTTGTATTTGTGCCTTTTTGTTGTTGAGCAATTTACTATTTGCCATCATACTTTTTGACACTCACGCACACAGCTGTAAATCCCTCTACAGTCTCATATGATTGTGGCTCTCTGTTGCACCCCACAATAATAAATCTTAGCTGCTTCTCAGACGGGACAACGTTCAGCGGGCAATGGTGCAGTTCCAGAAAGGATAAGATAAGTTATTGTGTAGTCTGTATCTGTGGTTCAGAGACACCTGAGTAGAGGTTGCTCATGCAGCAGCCGTGCCTCTTCACCGTGTCCATCAATGGACGTCTTTCAGATGCTTGACCAGGTCAGATGAGCCGAGTCTGGTCATGATCTGACCTCCTCCTCCTCCATTAGTCACAGGCTGACTGACTGACTGACTGGATAGCCCTTAGAGACGTTTATGCCTTTGACGGTAATATTTATGCATTTGGTCGTTAATGCCTTTTTATACAAGTGGGTGAGTCAGAGTTTTTCCATACGGCTACCGGGGGCTGGAGCAGCTGCTGCGTCCAGCCAACAGGCCAGCCAGTCTGTTGCCACTGTTTCAATAAGCTCCAAGCTGCAGACTGGATGACATTTGTTAACCTGTCGGGATTAGTCACCTGGCAGAATCTTTTAAAAACCACACACACTGGTAGAAATTCAAGTTGAGATGAATTATTACTGTGTTAAATCTGGACCTGTGGGCTTCTCCAAGTTGGGACATTATTCTCTCATATTAGTGGTAATATATGTCAGCTACCATAATAAAATATTGCTCCCAAACTGTGCTTGAATTTGACACTTCAGAGGTCATGCTGGAGGAGTGGTAGCAATACCAATCTGCCAACATGAGGGAGTCTGAATTGAAACAAGTGCTCAGAGTCTTTGGAAAGCAGCAAAAGTTATAAGTTAGAAATTCATGCTTGTTCTTGCCATGTCATTAATGCTTATGTGGTCGCAGTAGCTCTCTGTGAAAAAGTGCAGTCCTCTTAAATATAATGTCCTCATACACTTTAGCCATCATCCTCTCATTTCCTTTGGTGGAAAGAACGATTCTATCTGCTCGCTCGCACAGAGCGAGGGTGTGTACCTGCACCCTGAGCTGAGCACAGCGCCAAACCAGCGGTCATGTAGACTTTGTGGTCAGCCTGTGGTTGCGCCTCACAATGGGGCAGATCTGGTTTAAGGCCGTTTTGAGGTCTCACTCTGTTTCTGTGTGAGGCTACCGTTACTGCCATCACATAAGGAGGCTTTCAATCAGACTTAAAGCCTCCTGACCCAGACAATTTCTTGATACTGA
The DNA here is from genome assembly GCA_026686955.1 of Epinephelus cyanopodus. Classification (NCBI taxonomy): domain Eukaryota; kingdom Metazoa; phylum Chordata; class Actinopteri; order Perciformes; family Serranidae; genus Epinephelus; species Epinephelus cyanopodus. Next base: position 11,977,466 of record CM048920.1, read on the forward strand.
TACGGTGGCCATGCTATAGATTAGAGTGGCAGGACAAGCAGGAAGTTGTGCATATTTAATGACGAGAACAGTGACGCAGAGTGCAACATGGGCATAAAGCCTCACACAAGAAAGAGGACACATTTCTTCTCAGGATGTTAGCTTCACTTTTGACATGTCGTTTTTTATCTAATGTGAAATAAAAAAAGTTTGAGACATGTTTTTGCAATCAAACGCGCGCACACACACACACGCACACACACACACACACACACACACACACACACACACACACACACACACACAAATGCAGACATACACAATGTTGGAGGCACAGCTTCATTTTGGCCTGTTTTACAATTCCCACATTCTTCCATTGCTTTGTGCAACATTAATCTACACTAGCTGAGCCTAGCATGCAGCTTCCCCGAACGCTGCCCAGCAGTCTGGCCGACCCCTCCTCTGTCCTCTGTGTTGCCCTTACACTCTTGTCGACACAGCTATATTGCCCCGACAGCTCTGCCTGCTACACCCAGGCCCCGGCCCTCACCTCCACCCCACTCAGTTTTTCCAGCCCCAACTCCCAACTCCCTCTCAGGTGCAAAAACAGTTGGAATTAGTCAACAGGCTCTCTGCTAATTGAGGTTGGAAAATATTGTATCAATCCCAGTGGAGCAGGGGCATGGAACAGCTGAGGGAAGAGGCGAGAGGGAGAAAGACATGAGAGAGCCGGACAGGGTTGACGGGAGATAGAGAAAATAACAAAACATAAATGGTACATAGATGCATTTTTGTTTGTCAGTCTTGATTTTTAGTTCATGAGGAATTAGCTACAAGTATGACACACAAAAATATTGTTCAGCAGTCTTTAAAAAGCCTCATCAGGTGCTATTAAAGGACAGATAAGAGATTAAATGCTGTCTGAGTGATGAAATTCAAAACTTCCATCCGCAACAGACAGAGCAGGCTGAACGTGTATCGGTTCCATCTCCAAAGTGTCCTGAGAAAAATGTCCTGCCTTGAGAGCACACATGCAGAAACATACACAAGCATACACTCAAACACACACCAACGCTTTAGTTTCAGGTGTCAAGTCATGACATCTGTTCTGTAGAATCAGGTACTCTGTACTGTAAGCTTAACATAAGCTTCAATACATTTGTTAATCAAATCAGAGACAGAAATCAGATAGGATTCAAGACTCGACTATCGTCCGCATGTGAAGCTGCTCGCTCTAAATATAGATCCAACTCCATACAGCTATCATCAAAGTTTCTAAAAATAACTCGTTGAAATAGCCACGAGAAGAGACAAAGTACAGAACTTTGAGGGAGCGAAGGGGAGGGCCTCGACATGTTTTTCTTTAGACCTATGGCAAAGCAGAAAATGATCGAGGGGAAAAACACACCCAAATGTTTACAAAAGCTCCAAAGGCAGGTACGCATCATATCCTGTCCTGGGTCATCGGTCATTGCCTGCTAATTAGACAGTGCTGCAGCACAACAGCTGCGTGGGCACGCCCAGCAACCATTTCATAATCAATGTAAATCATAAAGTACGGTAGTATGGACTAGAGAGTAGAGTCCAGGGGGGGAATGCTGCATGTACAGTCACTAAAGTCGAATTCAGATAATAAACGTATACTAATTAAAATTTTATGGCTTTAATTACAAGCTTGTTTTTTATTGAACACCATCGTTCTGTTTTGTTGTACAAATTCTTACGTGTATTTTTTGGCATGCTGCACTGCATATATTTAATTTAATGTTTAATTATTTCATCTCATTTTAAAGGATGGGCTGTTAAATTTTGGGTGTGTGTAGCTGAAGGCATCAAACGCTTGTGCAGCCTCCAGGTAGTGACAGCCCGTTCACCCTTAGGGATAAGGTCACCTCGCCACGCCGCTATAATCGCAGAAGTCACTGCGGCCAGACGAGCTCCATTCTGCCTCTACAGCCGCACAACTCTCACAGCCAGGGTGTGTTGTGTTTACCAAATTTCCCTTGGTGTGCAACATCTTGCTGTTTGATGTGAGAGTTTTCCTAGTTCATGAGTGTATTTGACTTGGATGGGACCCATGGGAAGAAAATCTTCCACCCTACTGAAATATGTTGTGGAAATTATTCAAACTTGTTTTAGACAGGGGAAACTGTCACACGCCAAGGAGAGACTGACTTGAATTTGAAATGGGAAAAGACAGGACGAGTGCTGCAGACAGATGACTAAATCCACCAGAAAGGTTTGACTAGTTCGACAGCGTTGGCAGTGATGAAGAGTTAAACCACTGCTATGTCAATTTCAAGTGTGGGTGTTATTTTTCTTCTTACCTGTAGAGTTATTTATCAGTTTGAATTATTTTGGTGTGAGTTGCCGAGTATTGCAAATATGAGCCATAAAGGTATCTGCCTTCTCTCGAATATAACTGAACTTGATGGCACCCAGCTTGTGGTGCTCAAAGTGCCAAAAACAATACATTCAATAAGCTCAACAGAAATGTCTCCTCCTAAAAATCATGACCAGTTACTCAAGATAATCCACAGACCTTGTTGGGAACAAATCATGTGGGAACTATTTTCTTTCTACCAGACTACACTAACCATATCATATCATATCATATCATATCACTCATGGACAACAGGCTCGTGACACTGCAAGATGTAAACATTAATGGCATCTGCCTCAGCTGAACTCAAACGTTACCTAGCTCAGTGATGCAAGGTCTGCTAGCAGCAGATGCACACTTCCTTCTGCGCAGTTATAAGGTTGGCGGGTGTAGAAAGAAAATAGTTCCTACATGAAAGTGCTCACGATAAGGTCTGTGGATTATCTTGATTAACCAGGTCATGATTTCTGGAAAGAGACATTGCTGTTGAGTTTTTCCAATGCAGTTTTTTGGGACTTTGAACACCACAAGGCAAATGCCATCTAGTTCAATTATATTCAACAGAAGGCAGACATCTCTACGCCCAATATCTCCAACACTTGAGATTGATAAATAGCACTGCAGGTAAGAGGGGAAATGTGTATTTTTGATTTTGAGGTGAACTGTCCCTTTACCACTGAGCAAAAAAACCCACTGTTATCATCTTACGATCTTACAAACAGCATTCGCTTGTGGGTCAAATGACTCTGCAGTAGTCATGGGCATGCATTGTCTCCAGCTACGATTGGCTCCAATCGGCAGTGATTCACCCGGGTGGGTGGATGCTGGTCTACTGACAGTGGGGAAGCACTCTAACGCCATATTTTCATGGGTTTTCCCTAGTTTAAAAAACCTGCATACACGCGCTTATTTTGGCGAGAAGGTGGTGTAAGTGTAGGCGTAATGCTGCTTCAGTCATACCTCATACTCAGGAAATAGTATCATTATGTACCACTCATGAACAGTCATATACAGTTAAGTATTCTCCAGCTCTTAAGTACTCACCATTGTAATATACTAAAACAGAAAACACTATTTTAATTGGATATAATATATGCATACAAAGCCCTCATCTTTTTTTTTTTAAATTAATATAAAATCAGACTAAAAATACCACTATTCTCCACCACCAGCTCATGTGTTATCTCGGCTGCAGTTTAAGGACAATGGCGTACACATGCCAAAGTCACAGACATTACAAAATGTCTGTTCCGCGCTGTCTGCCATTTTAAAGGTGTCAGAAAGTTTATTCTGTTCTGGCCATTCTACATCCCCACCGTGACTCACCATTAGTTCTGGTAGAGCTCAGACGAGGACGTGTGACTGGATCAACAGCACCGGGGGCTGGAGGGGCTAAAGAGGGAAGCACCTGGCCGAAGGAAGTGCTTTGGTGTTTTGAATCGGGAGAATACACATGTTAATGAGGCTAGGAGAAGGGCTGGGGCGTGCTCTGCTCAGTATTGAGGTGGAAATTAAAGGCTAGAAGGAGTGCTGGAGCGTTTCCCGTTGCTCATTAGGCATTATGTAAGGTTTCCTCTGGGTCGTCTCAACTGAGAGGGGATTCGTGGACATTTTGGATGCCAACAGGAGGGTAAAATCCCACGAATCATGCATTTATTATCCCCTCAATGAGGACAGTGCATGGCCTCAGCATGTGGGAGACAAACGAAAATCGACCCTTTGTCAGCTGTTCCTCGTATCAAGAGGCCAAAAGCTAAATAAAACATCACTGGCACACGCATGAATGTTGAACACTCATGTTAAATCTCTCTCAAACACACACACACAGACACACACACACACACACACACACACTATCACCATCCTGGGAACATCGCAGGACAAGAGTGTCAGTGTCACCCTAATTAGCCGAGGATCCCTGGTTTATGCCACCAGGGTTTGATATCATGAATGGGCTCGAGAAATGTAGCAATTAGTAGCTAACAACCTTTAGCAGTCTGGCTCCGGCTCCTCTCTGGGATTTACTGGGTTCATCAGCAGGTTTATAGAGTCTGACTTTGGCTCCAGCAGCCAATTCCTTTATAGCATCCCACAGCTCTGGACATCCTGTGGGTGTGAAGGGAACACAAAGGAGAGACTTCACAGTGCCAGTAACCAGCTACTTGGATCTTAAAGCCATTGATAAAAGATGTTTGCACTGATGTCCTGAAAAGCTTCTTTAAAATCAGAGAATGACAGTGAATAGGTTCAAGTATATCCATTTCTAAATACTCAAAGGAAGAAATAGTGTGAACATCAGAAAATGATTAAAGAGTGTTATGGAGCAAGTTTAGGTTTGACCTTTAAATATTCTTCGGGCCAGTAAAAATAACCATTATACTTTGATTTTCTGTCTCTTTCCCATAAGCAGACGATCTGTTGCCATCTAAAAGCTGCTCCCTCAATGATTTAGGTGCTTAATACATCATTGTAATGAGCCACTGTTAATTACCGCATGGCAATGTAATATTGAACATGGTCACAGCCAGGCAGTAAGTTTTTAAAATGGGGGTAAAGAGTTTGGCCTTTTCCTCAATGAGAACACATTAGTTCTGTTATTACTCTGTGTGCTTTTTTGTGAAAGGTGTAAAATGAGTATTAATTAGATCAGATGGGAACAGTCGGCCAGCTAGTCTTACTCATGCAGCACCACATGTTTGAAATCATTCGCAAAAGGAAATTCTCACCAAGGAGCAGCCGCCACTCACATCTCGGACCCTACACGCACACACATATGCACTGACGTAATCAGCCCATTGAGTCAAGGGAGACAGGTCTTGCCTCAACCCTAGATAGACCAAGACAGATTAATGGTTTTGTTTTGACCCTTCCAATAAAGCCTCTCACCTCCCTCCTCAACTGAGCCAGACATCATGTCTTGGAAGGCGTTTAACCACTGGCCCAGGAATAAAGAAGCTGAAAGAGAACCCCTGGTAGACGGGGGGAAAAAAACAACTTGGCATCCCTAAATACAGCTACGGCTGACTGGCTAAAGCTACAGGAGTTTAAAGGTGTTCAAATTTAACCTAAAATCACAAGGAGCCCGGGACTAGGAAGCAATAATAGCAGGAATGTAAAGCACCTGTTGCCCTGAGGACAGATATCCCTCCCTGAAGGATTTTTCTTCAGAATCATAAAGGAAGCAATAAGAAGCAGTAAAATCTGGCATGCCTTTCTCATCGGTGACATTCAGGTAAATCTGGGGCTCCACACCCTTTTTTCCCCGTGAAGCTTTCAGCCACAGGCGCACATGGGAGCTCCGTGGACTTTCAGCAGACAGCCACAAACAACTGACACACGCAAACGGAGCGACCACAAACGGAGCGTCAATCTGTGTGGCTAAATATTGACTCGCTGTCAGGCAACTGGGTCATAAAAATCTAGTTTACAACACCTGGCGATGTGTAGAAGACTGGAATTCTGTTGAATCACGACACCTCTGTGGAGAAATGGTGCTGACTAACTGGAAACGACACATATTTATATTTAACTGATCGCACTCAGCACCAGAAAGCCTGCGATGAACAAACACTTCTTATCACGCAGACATTTCGTCATGTATTTCCCTGTGAGTTAAGAGTTTGTAAAGCAGGTTTACGCAAGAGTCTACAGCCATGCCAGCTGCTGTGTGAGGCTGTGATACTCACTGTAAACAGATTATGGCACTAGAAAAAAAAAGTCAGGGGATGAACAATGTTATTAGGATTCAACCTCTGGGGAACATGAATTGTGTTCCATAAATTTTCATACAAATCCATCTGGTAGATGCTAAGATACCAGATGGCACCTCATATCAATATGACGTCAGAAAGACATTAAATTTTGGTTGCAATGAAAATTGAGTTGCCAACATTTTAAATGTCTACTGAAGTTAGAATTTCATCTCGTGTGGATATTAACATTATGACATTTTGCAAATGTTGGGTTTTGTTCTTCATGCCTTACAACTAAGTGTCGTCATTCCGCGTTGTTTGGAAGATTGGTTGGTTTGATTCTGATTACTTAACAACACAATTTACAACCAACAAGATACCACTATCATCTGCTGGCAGTATTCTACATTAAATTGATGTTGGCATTAGAAGTTGTCCTGAAATAGAATTTTGGTCACCCGACGTCACAACCTACATTCAGCCAAACATCAGCGTCTAAAGATGTTAGTGGCCAGCTGGGATATTTCACAGAACAAGTGAATACTTTGCCTTAATGGTAGCACTATATAAAAAGTCATAAAATCAGCATTCACCCTCTGGACATCATACATGTAGATACAAAGTCTGACAGCAATCTGTCGAGATATTTCAATTAAAAACAAAAATGGCACTAGGAGAAAAACACTGTAGGAAAAGCAGCTCAGACAGCAGAATAAAATGTTGGCATTGTACGTTTCTGCACACCATGGATTTGTTCAATCTCTGTTAAAGAGGTGATGGTGGATGACATGACACTTGGGTGAGACAGCTGCCAAGCAGCATGCCACTATTTGAAACCAACAAGAGTGCTGGGTATTTTTTTAAGAAGTGGTCAAGACATTTCCAGCTATATTTTTAGCAGCTGAACCAGATATTACATATAGCTATGGAACGTATAAATGTAAAGTATCTGTGTGTGGTCGGTGGCGTAAGGTACTTACGACGGGCCCCAATGCATACTATCGTGCATGTATTGTGTTGACACAAATACAGACTTGACATTTAACAACATCAACACACATAATATTACCTGGCAGTCATCGTTGCATATCTGACAAAAATATCAAAGAAAGTAAGAAATGAACCATTTAATTGAATAGTTTTTATGGTTTATTTATTTTTTTTATAGCTTATATAGAAAAAGCATAAAATTTCGTTTTGGATAGCTACTATTTCAAAAAATAAAAATGAAAAAGTGCCTTTTTGAGGACATATACAGCAAATTGCACTGTTTTCAATTTAAGACCATCCTTTTTTTAAAATCAATTCTCTTAGAACGCAGGTATGTATTCAAGGTGGCAGTCTGAATTAAGGGCCCCCTCTCCTTCACAGCAGAAACATACAATGCCAACATTTATTCTGGGAATTGAGTTGGAAAAGTCAGGGGATCACTAAAATCAGTAAGACTTATCCTCCGGGGACCATAAATTGTATAAACTGTAATGACAATCCATGCAAAAGTGGTTTTTTTTTTGTTTTTTTTTAGATATTTCAGTCTGTAGCAAAGCGATGCTGCTCACTTGGCTAAAAAAAAGTTAACCAGGCAGAACAAGATCATGAATGTGGAAATCAGACTTAAGTGGTTGTGAGCTTAAATGATGAATGACTGTGACAACTTTTATGTAGAATATATGTGCCAAGGACTTGCAGCTTAAAGTGTTAAATCATATAGCAATTCCGTGAACTTCACTCTTAAAGCCCCAATGTGAGACTAGAGTAAATTTAGTTTGCAATTTGTTGCAGTCCATTAAGTGGAGTGCAGACAGTGCACATCTGAAGATAGACCATCCACATTCAGGGGAAGTCTCTGTCTGGACTGAATAACTGTTGCCGAATGCATTTCCTGAAAGTAGAATAATTAATGCAAATGTGGAAGGCTAAAAACAGCAGCTCGGACGCAGGTCTGCGCATACCAACAGGTTGAGACCATAAAGCGTCTTCTCTGAACCGCATTACACACATTCAGCCGTACCTGCTTTTTATCTCTAAGGCCATTTTGCTAAATGACCACGAGCAGGATGTGAGTATCGTGTCAGGACTCTTTTGAATGTGTGTGTACTTTTGAGAGAGCATGTGCCTGTGTTTATACTTGTGCCATTGTGGGAGCATGAAGTGGACCCTAAACTGAAAAAGATGTGTGTTTCCTCTCCCTAATGGCTAATACGAACCAGACCTTACCTTGCACTCAATTCAGAAGCATGCATGTGTGTGTGTGTGTTTGTGCACAAGCCGAAATGTGCAAGCTTGTGTGCACACGGGTGTTTTTCCCGTCTAGAAGGCCGTGCTCCTCATTAGAACACAGAGGGTGGCACAGAGGATTGCAGTGATACAGCTGAAGCAGGACAGTACAGTCCACATCACACATCGGGCCACTCCTGTATGGATCTTTGTCCTTGAACGCAGCGTCTGCCTTGCTGAATCATTACTACAAATTTCATCTTGCGTATTTAGTTTCTCAGAGCATGACAAATTGGGTGTACTATCATAACATTCATCTATAAAATTCCCCCCTTTTCATCTATTTTTGAGTGACTCAAGAACAAAAGGTTGCAGCTATAAAGCGTTTTCCTGCAGAGAAAATATTCAAAACCATGTTAAACACCAGCATTTCATCTCATCTTTGCACAGGTAGAAGCTGGTTTGATGTGAACCTCCTGCCTCTCTGTACTCATTTCTCTTCATATATTTTTTCCTATACACATATCTTTCACCTTGATTCTTTCTTTGTGTCCGTCTGCCCCTTTCTACCTATCACCATCCCTCTCTTTCTCCTGCTGTCTCCATTTCCCCCTCTCCTCCCCTGCAGTGGATAGGATTGGGGTCAGGGCCCTTTGGCCAGTGGAGCAAGTGACAGCTCTGACAGGGCCCTGATTTCACTCTTGTGCCTTCTGTCACCTCCCTGTATGCCCATCTCATTTTAATAATGTAAATATGGGGCAGGCTCAGGCCACAGAGAATATTCTGTGTCCTGGTGCTCACTCACTGGAACCTCGCTGCACACCTGAGCTGCACATGCACACACTTTTAGTCGGCAGTATTCTCCAACTCAGATTCAGTGGGTTTTCAGACTGCTGCTGAATACAGAACTACTGACAAAAAAAAACAAAAACCTGTATTCTGTTTGTTTAATGGCGTCCAGGAAAGATGGAGCTAACATGGTAGACAAAGTTCTGAGAATAACAGAAAACATACAGGGAGGGAGTCACAAGAGACACATTCAACGAGGAATGGTCAGATTTGAAGCGTCAGAGGCCAACATATCTAAGTTTTGGTCCCAAGTTTGGGTCAAGCTCCAAAATCACAGCATTCTTCATTTTCTATAATGCAACTGGATAGTTTATTAGACCTGCCCAGCCTCCTACTTGCCAATCATCACAACTCCAATTAGTAATGCACACGTTATGATTAAAAAGTCTCAGGCCGAAGTGAAATATGACATGATCCCCTGTGGGTATATGAGACCCCCAGAAAGATGAAAAATCACAGTCCTTCACCTGGAGGATGGTCAGTTCAAAGCTTACTTTAGAGTTGAATTAATCCAATTGGACAATAGGATGAAATGCTAATGACACTGGGCACGTTTTTTTTTTTGTTTTGGATTCAGGGCATTTAGGGCACTCCTGCAAAAGCACAAGGCGCATAGAGCAAAAAAAAGTGAGACACTCAGCAACGCAATACCAGTGAGTAAAACGCTTCACTCTCATTAAAAACAATTACAAAAGCCGCCCAGGGCTGCTATAGTGTGCTCTGTCTGTCTGGGCCTTAAAAGTAATGTGCACTGACAATATTTCCCAATGTCCACAAAATTCAGGTTTAAATACATTTAAAACTGTAGACGTGAGGCGGCCATTTGTAGTTGGTTTCCAGCCACTGTCAGAAACATACAGAAACGTTTCCCAGATGTGATTACCAGCCAGAGTTTAACGTGAATACTATCTACACAAGTCAGAAAATCGTACTCACTATAACTTAGTATGTTATGAATGCAACATGAGTGAACATTTCAACACAGCCCAATCACCAGAAAAAATGTTGCATTCATGACCACTGATAAGTTACATTTCCATGTCATTATGTAGCAAATATGTTGAAACATTACATTTTAACAACCCTGTGGTTAAGTACAATCGCAGCAGGTAAAGCAGCGACATCTCGGCAAAAACAGACGCTTATCGTCAGGTTTCGAGCCAAAACAATTGTTGGAAACACAGCAACGACTCGCAAACACACAACCAGTTTTGTCGGTCTTGAGCGGTCATCTTAAGTGGTCTGCAGTCAACTCATATATTACGTCACTTTAGAAAAATTGATATGATACATATGAAACATGCAACTGTAATGTATTCATGGTTTGAAATATATAATGCCGACAGTTTAATCTGGCAACTAGGCAGTTTGACAAATTCAGTTAGTTAACCTGCAAAATCCCCACTTAAGAGATATCTGAGTCCATTGTGAGTGAGAGGAAGGTACTACAAGTGGCTCACTGTGCTTACTCTAATCTAATCTAAAAATATAAGAGTATTTGCCAACGTAGACACAGATTCACTGTGGTTAAAACTGTTAAGGAATGCTGGTTTGGCTCAGATGCAGATGCTCTTCAATAACTACCAGACAAGATGAAGGTAGGAAACTGTAAACAAGGCCCTTGTTTGGTCCTGATTATGTTTCCACTCGGGGTGGCTGAGTCTGATCTGGACAGCCAACCAAACCAGCCACAGATGGAAGACACCAGCTTACTGCAATTTAGTGGCACAGGAGAATGACCTCAGTCTAATGTGGATCCCGCCATCCCCAGCTGCCCCTCCCAAGGTACCAAAGCGCAGGAAACTGCAGGAGCCGTGAGTCACAAAGCTCTCGGCGGGCAGATCTGTTCGTAACTATCTGTGAAGCCTTTGATAGCCTGCTGTTCGCTTGTTACGGATGTGATGCATGATTTGGAGGCAGTTTGCCCTCCTTGATTAAAGAAAAGGCCTCTTGGTCGGTAAGACAGCGGCCCCTCAGTACCACACAGACGCAGACGAGCAAACCGTGGGCTTCGTTAACCTTTTTCACCTCTGCTATCCCTCAGCCTCACTATACCAGCCCTCCACTCCACTGCCCGCCCGATCCCTCAGATTGTCCTCTAGTGTTACCTTTTCTGGCTGGCTTGCCCCCACTGTGCTTGTAAATTTGGGGTTTGATCAGCGGAGGGTCTTTTCCCCTCTGATTCAGCATCCTGGAGGTCCCTAATGAACTGACTGATGTTCCATTACATACAATCACAGCTTAACATGTCTGAGGAAGTTAGTGTTCAGTGGTATAACTACCATGGGGTGCATGTTGACAGGACATGCAGATACACTAATCACTGTTTGATGATGGGAAGTGTGTGTGTGCATGTGGTAGAAGAAATCCAACTACTGCTGCAATCTCTGATCTGATTTTTTTAACCAAAGTTTTGTCTTTGTACATACATTAAATGTCTGTTTGTATCACTTCAGCTGTGTATAAGCAGCAATTCTGAACATTGAAATTGCTTAAAGACACACAGCCGCCTCTCTGCACACACACACACAGCTATATCCAGACGTGGGTGGTGATTCTGGAGTACTGGGTCAGTCCGTCTGGGGATAAATCAGACAGCCTAATCTGTCCTGTGAGGAGATGGAGGGTAATTGGTCACATTTGACCCCCGGCCTTGTGGACTGTGGGAACGCGGGCTTTATCTACCAGCGGTAATTGGCTAATGAAACACTTCCGCAACTCCTCCACTAGATTGTCATCCACCAGTCGGGATTGGGTGAGGCATGCGTGTGTGTATTTGTGTGAGTGCAGCCGGCGCGAGTGGCCAAGAGGCATGTGTGTGCGGGCGAGAGCGTGTGCGAGTAAAGAAAATGGCAGGATGCGGAACTCCCTATGGCCATCTCCACAGTGTTATCAGCAGCATCAGTCTCATGATGCCTGCACCATACTGATACATTGACAGAACACACATTAATAGTTGTGTGGTTGCCATTACAATTTAAATTTAGGTTTTAAATAGCAATGGTTAATGTAATTCAAATCTTTGGCCCAAGGCAGGGTTTTTTGTGGCACATACTGATAGCGTAGCCATGAGACGACACAACTGAGTGTCTGCAGCAGGTCATTCTCTCAATACCACGGTCGATATGAAACAGCCTTGTGTCGTATTTTATTGAATTTTGCTCATGTTTTATAGCTGTTTTGTGTGATCAGTTATCTGGGCAAAGCCGTGCCCACATCAATCGAAAGACGAGAAAACCAGGGTGGGGAGAGTGAGTCGTGGGGGTGGGTGGAGGGGTACTGAGAAAAAAAGGCTAAAGTTACGGTGGTGAGACAATGTCTCTGAGGTCCCATCAAGTGAGCCATTCATAGATGCAGGCCTACCAGTTTGTGGAGCCAGGGAGACACTCCGATAGAGTGGGGCCCAGGGTGGCCTTGTCTTTTTGTCCCAAGCTGACCCCTGCTCTCCCGCCTGGCCTCTGCGCCCCTCACCTGGCCTGTCCCAGCGCACTGGTAACAGGATACCTGTAATTTGCTCTAATGGCCTTTGAAAGACCTGGCTGGGCTAATCCCTGGAGTACTTCTCCCAGCAGCACCGTATGAAAAGGTGGGGGTAACAGGGCCGAGTGCGAGTCCTGAAAGAGGACCGGCCTCTGGATTGTGTGTGAGAGAATGTCACCCCTTGCGGCCGGGGCTGGGGCCGAGGGAGTACGGGAGTCAGCTTTCAGCAGATCACCACCATGTGGCTTGTTCACAGGCTGAAAAAAACCCGGGCTCGGCTTGTAGAGAAGAAGATTGTCTCTGCTTTACACCTCCCTCAGTGGCTCAATCTGGCAGGCAGGGGGAACTGGCCGAAGACCAGCCTGCACACAACTCTGAGAGAGTGCACTTCAAATTGTTTCCAGATTTCCTTTTGTAATTTGTGCTAAGGTATTGCTTCATGACATTTGCTCATTCAATATCAGAAGAGATTGATACCCCTTGCACTGCAGATCGCAAGAGGAGCAGAAATAAAGATGGTATGGTTTGACTTTAAGTTCAGGCAAAGCTTTTTACATGACGAGACGTCACCTGACAACTGTCAGGTGTTGGAATGGAAGACGTTCCTTCCGACAGCAACCTGCACGAAAAATTGGTGAACGGCACAGATTTTCTGAAATCATTAGTGCATGCCAGTTAAAGGAATACTTCATCCACAAAATGACCATTTGTATAACAATTACTCACCGCATGTTACCTTGAATTTGTGAGAAAAATTTAAAATGTTCACCATTCTCCACGAAGAGAAGTAAATAACAACAGTGTTTAACAGCAAAACTATATCTAAGCATCCTTTACAAACTCTCAACTTGTGTAGTATAATCCAAGTCTCATTTATCCAGTTGTTTGCTCAGTACTTCCCAAACACAAGCATTTTCGCTAAAACATAACACAACCCACAGTAGCCATTGCTACTCTTTCCTCCGCTTTACCTGGTGCCACAAACAGACTATTTTTTATTGTTATAACTGCTGCTAATGTTAGAAACCCTTTGGCGCATCAGCCTCAAGTACTTTTTTCCTTTTGTCTCTGACCTTTACTGCTCAACGTATTATTTTTTTTAGCTCCTTTATTCTTCTAAGTTGTATTTTCATTCCACTTACTTCACTATGTCTTGATCTTATTTATTTTCTTCTTGACCTCTGACATCACATGATGGATCGATCCACTTGAAGGTGTGGGGGAAGGTGATGACGGCTGGTACCACCGCGCATACCTTACAGTATAGGTACTCTGCTGACAATCTAAGGACCGTGTGATCCCTAATCAGAAAGGCTGTTCCAACATCAAGTGGGCTGTTATTTTTAATTTTAATTTTGTTATACAGCATTGTTGGTGGTAGTCATACAGCACACAAGGTAGGCTAGCCCATCTGGCATGTGCCAGAATTGCCCAAAGGCCTGTCCAAGCCTGACGGCTGAATGCGCAGCCTAGTCCTAGTCTACCACTAGTCATCATTTATGGCCATTAGTTGACTAGTCGCCTGCATGTTTACAATAGTAATTTAATTATTAAATTATATATTGTGGGCGGGCAACACAATGGTTTGAGTTCAAGGTGTGAGAAAGAATAGTATGAGTAACATTGTTAACACTGTTACATTACAGAAAATACAAAACCGTACTAATGAACCTTCATTAATATAGGCCTATATTTTATCTACAAGTGCACGTCACACACTGAGCAAGCCGCCTGTTAATGAGTTTACATATCACCTTATGTTCATCCTTCACTTTCTCACAATGATCCCACACTAGATTTCCTGTTCGACATGTTATTAATTAGCCTGTGGAATAACCGCAGGTTCCAGCCCTGGAAATTAACTTGACTCCTGTTTGACTGCAGAGCATGGACACTTCCTGCGTCTGTCCTTTCAAATTAAATTTTTAAATTAAATTAAATATAGGTTTCAATTTACGTTGACAAGGCACAGCTCCTAATAGTTTCACATTTGTTTGTTAAGCGACCAAATGAAATCTTGCCGACTAATGACCTTCTGGTCAACTAACATCTAGTCAACTATAAGGGGGCAGCACTGGATAAATGAGACTTGGATTTTACTGCACAAGTTGTGAGTGTTTGTTAACAGATGTTTAGATGAAGTTTTGCTTTTGGTAAATGTGGTCGCCAGTGACTTCAATTTATGAAGAATATTCGCCTTTTTTTCTGAGGATGCATGCGAGAAAAATGTTTTCTTCCTGAAACCAAGGTAACACATGGTGAATAATTGCTATTCAAATAGTCATTTTGCGGGGGAAGGATTCTTTTAACAGCAAAAGTACTGATAATAAAGATAACGATGATAATAATAAAACCATTGCTGAACAAAAGGCACTGGCCACTGAATGGACTGAGATTAAAAAGACAGGAGGAAAATAATCTTATCAGTCTCATCTTGACTCTCGTCCCTCCAGAGATTTTAATGGAATGCAGGAACAGCAAGTGATACGTGGGCAGGGAAGACCAGCCCTCTGCCAGTCTTTTCTCTCCTTTCTTCCTGTCTTTTCTATCCATCGTCCTTGTTTCCTTGAGGGGCGGGCCGCATGCGAGGGACTTCACTCACAAAAATACACAACACATGCAGAACAGCCTTTCCTGCGTCCTACTTCCTCAAGGTATAGAGGACATTGATTGTACGCAGTCACATTTAAATGTCAGCACACATGCACACCGTGTGTACAGAGTGAATTAGAGAGTGACAGTGTGTTTAGATCTGCAAAAGTTCAAGTGTGTGCAGGAAAAAAGAAAGGTGCAAAAATAATCCTGTTTCTTATTTCCTTTGCTGTTACTTTAATTATGTGCTTTATAAATTCTGTTTGATCAAACATGAGTCGAGTTGAAGGATCCCTAACTGTCCAGGAATTCAGAGCTAAATTAGGCAAGAGAAACACTGTTCAGACCTCCAGACAGTCTGAGCTCATTTGAGGTACTGAATTACTTGGCACATTGGCTTGAATGTGCTGCTTTGACAAACGTGCTGGGTGATGAGAGTGAGGGCTGTTCAGTTCATTTCATTTCTTGTTTTTATCCTTCGTAGGTTGTTTTAATCTTGCTTTTATTGCAAAAAAGTGACGAAAATCTGATATTTGTAATTGCAGACTGGATATTTTGTGTATTTGTGTGTGACCAGTCCAGCCCGGCTTAGCTCGCGGCAGACATATCTCATAGCTGTCGGTAAGGGATGAATAAATCATCCCAGTCCTGTGAGAGTTAATAGGTATGATGCATGTCCGGAGACCCGCTGCAGACAGGCTGGTAGGGAGGGAGGGAGGGAGGGAGACGAGGGGTGACCCAGGCAGGGAGAGAACCAGACTGAGACAGAGAGACCTAAGAGGTGCGAGTCCGACAGAGGAGTGAGTGAGGGACAGACGGGCAGTGAAAGGCTAGCTGGCAGATGGGAGACAGGAGGAAGGAGAGAAAGACAGGTACAGTTTGTCGGGAGGGAGGGAGAAGCTGCCTGTTGCCCGACAGCTGCTCTGCTCTGCAACAGAGGGCCGCTCACAAACATACATAAAATTGCACGTGAGACACACACACACACACACACACACACACACACACACACACCAAAATACGAATCTCTGCTGGAACAGTAGAGCTCTCAGAGTGGCCGTCAGAGCTCCTTTTAAAGAGACTGTAAATTTTTATATTGCTGTCCAGTACTGGTCGCTCAATTAAAACCAATAACAGCATTGCATCATATGTATTTTGAGCCTGATCACACTTATTCAAACAAAAATAAATGTCATAATTTCATCACTATGTGTGTGAAACATTATGGACAGTGACTCAGCCAGGGTGTTTTTACATTAATGAAAGGGAAATCCTGAGCAAACCCTCAACTTTAACCAAAATAATAAAGTCTAACCTTCCTCGGAGTAAACTT
Source organism: Epinephelus cyanopodus (assembly GCA_026686955.1). NCBI lineage: Eukaryota > Metazoa > Chordata > Actinopteri > Perciformes > Serranidae > Epinephelus > Epinephelus cyanopodus. The sequence continues at coordinate 11,993,991 of CM048920.1, forward strand.
CAGGGTAAAGAACATAAAGTATCATCCCCTGACATTACCCAGAATGTTTCAAATGGGCCTGAAACATCCTAGAAGCTGTAGTAAAACTGAAAATGGGGATCAAAGAAGGCCCAATTTTACAATGCTGTTTAAGATACAGGGCAGAAAATCATCGTGGCACTCTAATCAGTCAAAGCAGGTAGTCTGGCCTTTAAAAGCAGATGTAAAACACCTGCTCTGACATCGCTCGTTGGGGTGTGGCCAAAAGTCCCTATATTCATTAGTCTGTTGCACTCAAAACACCAAGTCTCTGTTCAGCATCACTGTTGATGTTCTGGAATACAGGTTCAAATACAAGCAAACAGCTGACCACCAAGTTAGAAATGTCCTGTCACTACCAGTCATTAAGAACTGAAGCTTCTTGGATGAGAGGCAAAACGTCTTCAAGAAACGCAATCAAGTCCAGTTGCCTACGATACAGCACTTACAATTGTTAGAAAAGGGGGCGTGGCTCTACTGCAGTCCACTTTAGATGATGTAGAACACCATGACTGGCTTACAGACAACTCATCAAATAAGTCTGTGCACTTGGGCAGAGTCTGATGACAGTAATCAGACAGAAACGTTATGGCCATTGGAATAGACAGGGGATCTGAACGGGTTAAACTCATACCGACCCCCTCAGCACTGGAAATAGCCATTTAGGGAATTCCACACCAACGTCTAATCAAGGGCTGTCTGCACATGGTGGATTTGTCCCAGGGGTCAAAAGTTTGGCTGATAAAGTCTTGGTTCACAAGGAGGATCATGTTTACTCTTGCCTTTGACTCAGTTTGAGTGTTGTTTGTATATATGTTGTGCATCTGTGCGTTGTGATACATCTCCAACTTTTAATGCCTATCACAGGCCTACACTAGAAGGCTTTGAAAGACTGAAAATACTTAAGTCTGAAACCATCTCACATCTTAAGACAATGTCAGCTTTTGGTCACACACTAACGGGGGATGTTAAAGGATCACTCTTTACAAGACTACACCTATATTCCTTTTGAAGGTTATTTCCCATCCTGCTCCTGGTGGAACACATTACAGCAGACTCTGGGAAAAATAACGCATTAACAATTCCTTACATGTCCGCAAAAAGACATAACTCTAGAATATCAAGACAAAAAAACATCATATGTCTACAGCATTCTTGTCAATTCGGCATCATCATCATCAAAATTTGTGTGCGACAGTGAAATCACTTGAAAACTTGTTTGGTGTAAGGCCTTAAAAATCATGAGACTTAATCATTGTCTTTGTGAGAGAGTGAAATACACAATAATATTCAAATTGCAAACTATTTCAGTCCAGCACACTGTGTTTCCTGTAAATCATCTCTCTGCCTCAGCAGCACTGTCATATCCCACAGCAAATTGAAGATCAGCTTTCCTATCAGCCACTCACTGCAATGAGATCATCACCGATCCAGTATCATATGCCACAAAGTAGATGTATCAGTGTATTGATGACTGTGTATAAGTAACCATCAGCCTCTCAGTATATGAGTCTCCTGACAAGACATTCCTTCATCAGCTACCAATCATGATGAAGTGTCTGGATTTTTCTTCCCCTCACACCTAGAATTAGGAAGGTAACACAGATATGTAGTTACTGACTGAAACATATGTTATGTTGATATTTCATTATGTGTATACATTTGTTAAGTATATTTCTCAGACAAGCATGTTTAAAAGTGAAAGCAGAGCAATGATTATGCTCTCCGCAAGGCCTCTGACCCACTGACACAGAAGCAGTGATTTTTCTGCTGACACACCACTTGCCTTGGATATGATCTGTCACCACAAGGGCCGTAATCAAAGTTTTTGTGGCTCAACATTATATTGTCAGGGTAATCAGTGGCCTCTGCCCCAAATCAAAAGTCATGATTACGCTTTATGGACTACTAAATGAAAGGGCAAGCGTGCATGTATGCTTGTTTTTCTTTGGCTGCCTTTCAGACTGCAGGTAAACCTGTCCCACACCAGACTGTCTTTTCCTATCAAGTGAAACACATCACTTCCAAATGGCACCACATTCAGAAAAAAATCAGATGTCATTTCCTGAGCCGCTTTTTATATGTGGTCTAAATTCATGTTTAAGATTTTGATTGAGATCAATTACTCACCCTGTGTTACGCTGACTTTGTAAAGAAAACTGTGTTTTACCCACATGCCTCCACAATGAACGCAAAATCCAAAAACAGAGAAAATACTTGATGAATTAAGGTAAAAGGGGGTCGTATTAGGAACATTCATTGATTGTCCGTAACAGCTTATCCTGGTGGGGGTTGCGGCAGTGCTGAAGTCTATCCCAGCTGACATTAGGCGAGAGGCAGGCTTGACACATGAAACACACAACTATTCACACTTGCATTCACGCCTATGGCCAACCCGCATGTCTTTGGACTGTAAGAAGAAGCTGTAGTACGCAGAGAAAAAACACACTGACACAGGAAGAACATGTAAGCTCCGCGCAGAGGGGATCCCTCACCCTGAGACCTGAACCCTCCACCCCAGGTTCAAACCAGAAATCCTCTTGCTGTAAGGCGACGATGTTTGTTTACAAACTCTCACCCAACTCGTGCAATATAATCAAAGTCTCATTAACCCAGTCGTACTTCCTACACACATTTTCGCTAAAACCTCACTATTTAAAAACTACATCAACAGTCTCACATGCATTTGAACTGCTCAGCAGAATGCACTCGCAGAGTTCAATCGCACACGCTTGCTCAGGGGAGCTACTCGTACGTCCAAGTGTTTTAAATAGTGAGGTTTTAGTGAGGACGTGTTTGGGAAGTACTGAGCATACCACTGGATTAATGAGGCTTTGATTATATGGTACGTGTGAGAATTTGTAAACAGAATTTTGTTTGTTTTTGGATTCTTCGTTCACTGTGGAGGCATAGCCGTCCTCACAAATTCAACTTAATTATTCATGGGTTGAGTAACAGATGTACAAAATATCAACTTATGGTTGAAGCATTCCTTTAATATCTTGGTTGTTTTGTATATACCTAAAAGCCTCTGTGTGCTATGAACAAACTGGGTTGGACAATGTGTCGTCTGAAAACATCTACAGGAAAAACTTAATGGGGAAAGTGGGGAAAACCCTGCCATCACAGCCTCCTTCTGACTACACCCCACTGCCACAGAATCTCTGCCCAAGAACTCTGTTTCACTTTCACATCACTGTAATCACAACACAAAGTCTGTGTAACGTTTGATTGAGCTCATGTGTGAATATAGGGGTTCACTGTCCGAAAATTCGTAGTGAGCAAGTGGGCATATTGGTGATGTTTCTATCAAGCAGCTCAAAACCAGAAGCAAATAAACATCCAAGGGTGAAGACGACAGGTCATTTAAACAAAGACAGAAACGAAATGTTTAAATGGAGAATGACTTCTGTCGGTGAGGGCAAAAACCAAAATCGGCAGACAAATTCAAGGAACAGCAAGAGACTGTTGTTTATGGCCAACTGGCTACGTGACAGCATTGTAATCCGTGTCTTGTTCTGCCTCCTGCAGCCCATGCGCCATCCCTTGCCTCAACCAAACTGAGTATTTCCAGTAGATGAGAACGCTTGCAACACAGATAATCTCATGTTGTGTGCTACACACGCGAAAGGGAAACTCTGGACGATGTACGGACCTAATCTCTGGACATTTTCCTGAGTTCATGTGAGAACACGCCCAAGGAGAGAAGTTCAAATCTTGCCAGCTTCCACACCTCCAGGCAATCACTGTACTCTACTTTGGTGTGATTGTCGGATCATCTCAAACATTTCTGAAATTCTGCATCAGTGCAAGCAACACTGAAAACAACATTCTGACTGATGTTTCTAACTGTAATCTATATCAGAAAACACACCAAGTGGATGACAGGTTGGCTTGCATTTAAAGCCTGTAGTGAGTGTAGCTTCTGTTTTATTTTTTGTCGGTGGAGTGTACGTTCTCAATGGTTCCTCAAAAACCAGTGAAAACTGTGCAGTGATGTCCATGAGCCGAAGATGCGTAAATATACTAGAATATACCTGAGTTTTTTTTTAGTGAAAACATAAATTGTGTGCAGGTTCTCCACAAGTCCTTGTTAGTCATTGGTTGGTATTTTACTGTACATTCAAGGGTTAATGTCCAAGTTTCCATATCACAGCACCTGTGATGGCCTCCACTAGAGCGCCTGTTCTCATGGTAATCTCTCAAGGTGTTTAAAGCAATAGTGAGTGATGCAGCCTTTGTCTGTGCTGATACACACAGGCGGCTGCTTCGCCCAGTACCAGACCCTTCGAGGGGGTCATGGCAGATCAAAGGTGCTGGTCACAGCCATTAGGCCCGGCAGCCCAGACCCGACATGAAAAGCTTGTGTTTTGAAAAGGAGGGCAGAAGGAAAAAAACAACAGGGCCCTCTTCGTTTAAAAAGCAAGCAAACTGTGAAATAATTGAAAAGGTATGTCAATCAAGAGCAGGAGCACAGCGGGAACTCCAAGATTCCCAGGCTCTGCTCTGGTCGAGCACTGAGCCATGGAGGGCTGCTCAAGGGGGCAACCCAAGAAATTAAAGACCTGGGAAAAGGAACAAAAAGAAGACAGGAGGAAAGGAGCAGAAAAATCTCTTTTTCTCACTCTCTCTTTGCTCAGTCTTTCACTCTTTTCTGCTTTAAATTTGCGATGAAAGGAACCATTTTGCCACACTTTGTAGAGCCCCATTCAAAACGCTTGGTCATTAATAAGATCTTGTCTAGCTCTTCACCTCTCAGGTGAGTAACAAAGACTTATTTGGGGGAGCAGCCATTGGAAGCGCCTGCCCCCACCACCGAAACCCCCATCTTATAACCAGCACCTTCACCCTGTACTCACTCCCTCCTCCTCCCCCATACCATGAGTCTGACAAAAGGGAACCCCGTGAGAGTGTCTCTCTCTTTCCTTTCTGCCTTTTTTTTTTCAAAGTCAGAAAAGGCTTGAATGATCTGACGTTGGGCTAACGTCCAAAAAATGGGGGACGGAAAGAAAAGAAAGAGTAAAAAAAAAAAAGGCTGGGTAAAAGACTTTTTTCTATGCTTTTAAAAATCCCATAGAGGAGAAATAAATGGCAAGTCCACAGTTGACTAGACATGTATAGTGCAGGATTTGCTTGTAATGGCAGCTTGAGCTTATTGACAGTCCCAGCCAAAACATGTCAAAGGTTAAGAGATCTTGCCAATTGCAAGTGGGAAGCCAAAAGTACCTTTTTCATGAGCTCAATAGGGCCATCAGTTGATACTTGCTCAGCAGAACATGGAGCGAGAGTGACCCTCAGCTTCCAATGCAACTCAGGAACAAAGAATTAATTTGTCTCAATTGTTACTCTCTCTTCTTTTCAATTGTGATTTTGTTAAAGATTTGAAACAGTTCTTGAATGAAGATTATTTACAATTTTAAAAACTTTAATTTTCTCTAAACATAGTCAAACATTATATTAGAATAACATAATTTTATTAGAGCAAGCTAAATATTCGTGCCCCCTCGTGTAGGTTACAATTCTTTCAATTGTACACCAGGCCATATGTTACAAAAAATGATTTTTAAAGAGAGATTACCACCATAATGCACTTAAAATGTGAGATACCACCAAAATTTACGTTGGTTTGCAGGCAGCTACAAAAAATCCAGATAAATCATTTTAGCATTTCTAAAGAGCCGCCGTCAATCAAATCGGTGGACTATATTTTTAAAACCCTTTTATAATAAAGTAAGTTTCTGTCAAAAGTATATACTTCTATAAAACATCTATATCACAGAAAATTTCTACAAGTCCAGAGGCTAAACCCAGCACACAGCCTTTCCCTCCAGTAAAGTGACCTTTGGATTTCAGCAGTTAGGAAAACCCTCTAATAGCTTGGAATACCTCGCTCTGATTTCTCAGGCTTCCAGCACAATGGAGTGACTTTTCAAAGGGGGGACTGTGAGTTATATGGATCTAACTGGTCTTTATAGATGTGTGGTCAAGCGTCCAGAGCCCGAGTGATTCCTCGAGACAATGTGAAATCCCCATTTCATGTCCTCAGATCTTTTGTGTCTGCTGGCTGCTACAGCAGCATGTATGAATGAAATGACATGTAGGGTACCTATGAGACTGGAAAAGAGACTGAACAATATTTAATGTGCTACAGACATGTTTTTGCTAAAATGCTTTGCAAAATTACTGCTAGCACAAACTTACCAATACAGATATTAGCTAGTAGACTATTCTAAACTGCGATTTGTTCAAGACTTTTTTTTTTTTCCAACTTTTAAAACCTGACGTAACTGTTCACGGCCAACTCTTCGCAACGTCTCAGATGTGACAAACATCCTTCCAACACACCTACTGTGCCTGGAACTCAAACCAGCAAATAATGGCAATGACTGCTGGCACCACTTTCAGGCACCAGCGGTTTTCATTGGCCTGGACTAATCCCCCATAAATCCTTGCAGCGCTCCAATCACCAGCCGGGCCTCAGCTAATTGCTTATGAGTCCCTTGCACGCTCCAGGTGCCACCGTAGCACACCCGGTGTTTGTAAACACAGCTCGTAAAGAGGAGGCTGCCATCAAAGTGTTAATGTTTCCTCGGAGGATCAGAGGCAGCGCAGGAATGATGGGGGTGCAGCTGGGCTGGTACCTGGATGGACTCAACTGAGGCATTCCCCTCCCTTCCCTGCAGCTGCGGCGAGCGGAGAGAGGGCTTCATTTACACGGTCCTGTCAGAGAAGAAAGACACTCAACAGGAGTTTGTGTTTGTTTACCTTCCTCGTCTTTTCTTTCCTCCTCTTTACTCTCTGTACTTCTTTGTGTATAAAGTAGATGACCTCACTTGGTAAGCACGACTGGGGATGTTCAGAGCTGAAAGAAAAAAGAAAAAAGTTTGAGATAGTTGTGTTTAGAGTGATGGGAGCAGCAGATGTGTGTTTTTAAGTTGTGGAGCTCTTCAGTTGTGCTCTTTGAAACCAGTGGTCTGATAATATTAGCCGCCAAGCTGTAGAGAAGAGCGGTTAGTAGCACCTTTGTTTGCGGTCGCATTTTCAACACTATTACACTATTGTTCCAGTCCATGCTGGCTGTATAAAGATTCTTTCCCCATCTCTTTGCATCAGATTACTTCAGAAAGGGATCTCTTAACTACATAGTAGTAATGAGAGGTATAAATACAGAAAACCAAAAGCACTTTCAATGCACATATGAGCATCTGAGTTCTGTATTAGACACTAGGGCTGCCCCCTAACAGTCGACCAAACATTAGTCGACCAGAAAGATCATTAGTCGGCATGATTTCATCGGTCACTTGGTCGCAGAGAAAAATATTAATAATTTAATTTGAAAGGACAGATAAAGGAAGTGGCCATGCTCAGCAGTCAGACAGAAGTCACTTAACCTTAAACTCAAACCACTGTGTTGCCCTGCCCAAAATGTATAATTTAACAATTACATTAATTTCGTAAACATGCGGGCAACTAGTCGACTAATGGCCCTGAGTAACGACTATTGGTTGACTAGGAAAATTCTTAGTCAGGGGCAGCCCTATTAGAGACCCAAGAACAACACCACCAGTTGTTTCAGTGTGAGCCCCAAAACATCTGTTTGTTATCAAGTGACAAAGACCTCCAGTAGCTGTAGTAATGAAGAGGGAGCAAAGGAGGAAGTCAGGTGTTACATTAGAGTAAAGCAGTCAGCATAGGTAGACGGTCTGCGTGGTTGAATGAGTCAACAAAACATCAGACTTTACAACCGACAGTCAATGTTGTTGTTTTTCTAAGCAAGGCCAAAATGGTTCCCAAGCCCTTAAGTTCGTTGCAATCGAGGTGTTTTCACTGAAGGGGGCCATTACTGTGCATTTACCTAAAATCCGAGCTTCAAATGTCCACTGGGCAAGCTAGACTAGATATGGCAAACATATTGATGGGGGAACAGAGTTCGACAACACCGGGAACTGCCAGCACAGAGCGGATTCGTCAGTACAGACAGTAATAGTTCGCATTAGCATGGTGTCAGTTTTGACAGCAAATGATAGAGTGTTTAGTTTCTGGGTGTAAACCACACCTATGTGAACACACTGTAACACCTTAGCACAGTGGTTTGTTTTAGCACTGGAGAAAGCAGAAAGTGAATGGAAAAGCGTAGGCAGAGGCCAGATCCAGAACTTCTCAAACAGGGATAATTTTCTTTTTTTCTTTGTATATGGTAAAACCATCTCAAACAAAATGTTAATTAATCAATTAGTATTTTTACACATGTTAAAACATGTCTGGAAGGGAACAGTTTAACAAGGTGTTTACTATTGTGGCCATGAAGCCGAAGCATCCATACGCTTAGCAAAGTAGTAATTTAAGCCTAAACCACAATGTTTCTATAACCTTACCCAAGTGCTCATTTTAAACCAAACCATGAACTTTCCCTAAAGTTAACCAAGTCATTGTTGTGCATAAACCAAACCAAACGTAAACTATGAAACAGAGAACAGATGCTTCTGGCAGGTACAGACAAATGATGTCATCTTGCCAATAAGGGTCATAAAATCAGGATGGACAAACAGCTTATTTGGCCATTTAATTCAGAGGACTTGTGTATTAAGACAGACTTGGAAAAAATGTGAACGTACCCTTTAGAGCTAGTTCTAAAACAAATACATAACTCATTATTTCATGCAACAACATATTAAGTCAAGCCTTTGTGCCAAGTTCAGCTTTACTCTTCTTTCCAAACAAAATCTGAATTTGCACAAATAAATAAGTAGAAAGGGGGGTAGCACCTGCAAAACCCCTGATGTGAGCGTTTATTTTTCATTGCTGGATGGGTTAGACCAGTGAGACTGCTCAGTCACTGCCCTGCACAAGACTTGCGGTTGTACCAAAGCAGCTGGGGGTTGGTCAGTTGGGTGGCCAGTGGCCCACTGCTGCTTTTATGACTTGCATTTCCTACCAGCTTTGGATCACCCTGTCCGTCAGCACCTTGATCTGGTGCTATGTTTACAGCATCTATCCAAAGCCAACAATCCCTTTTTCACAAATATACTGCAGTGCCTAGCCTTTGAGCAGCAACATGTTTTCTCTGCAGACTTGGTTTTCAGGGGTGTTAAAAGACGATTCCGTGCTCTGATCAGATAGCAGGGCCACATCAGGGCGCTTTTGAAGGTGCAAGTGGGTGAATAAAGCCAGAAAAATATCATCCAGAAGAGAGCTTCATCTCTAGCAATTAGCTGCTATTCAGAACCCTGCGGTAAGCCCTCAGGTCATCTCCCAAACATCTCCTCGTCGTAGCCATGACAATGGGTGTGTGCCTTTATTTTTGTGTGCAGACAAAAACCAGATCAAGAGTGAGCCACATGGGACTTGTTTGCAATCAGTGCCCAGAGGAAACAATTAGCCCACAAGCTTGCCAGCTTTTTCATGGGGTGAAGTGAGTTGGAGTGGCTGCTTAAGTGGCCCGCAGACACTGGTTTTGTGTCCCTCAGTAAACAACACTGGGCATCATAAGGATGGAGTGTCACATCTGGAGTCAGGAGGTTTGAATGGAAGCATACTCAGACAGCGTGTATGTGTGTGTGCTACAGAAGTGTGTATTACAAATTTTATGTAGTTCAGGATGTGGTCCATAGGTGTGCATAGGTAAAGTTGTTCAATTAAGCTTCTATGAGAAAATAATGTTAACTTTCTGCCTTTTCTGATATGATCAAACCTTAAAATGATGTTAGAAATGCTAAGCTCGACTTGTCTTCACACAAAGGGAGCTCTCAAGGGCCACTGTGCATATCCTGTGTATGTGTGTCTCTTTTTCTCTCCTCTTGGACTCCCTCTCCCCGGAGCATATGGCTGTCTGGTATCCTAATCGCTAATGATAGAGTGGCTTTTGATGGGGAAACTCCCAAAGCTAGATGTTTCTAACCCAGACTCTTGTTCCCTCTTTTATTTTCCAGGCCTGATGGAAATCCGATCTGTCAGTGTGGGAGTTGTTGCCATCAAATCTGTCAGCACCGGGCTGTACTTAGCTATGTCCAAGAAAGGCACGCTCTTTGGATCGGTGCGTATACAACCTGGCAACATTGTTTCTGGAGGTCAAGATGGGAGGGCTGTGAAAGGGGAGGAGGGTGGCGAGGGTAGGGGAGGTATATGTGTATAGGGGTCCCAAATGATGCCTACCCAAACATGTTTGATTCTGCTGAAGAGAAGGGAATCTTCTGCCGGCAAGTCCAGAGAAAGTTCAGAGTGTTACAATCAATCATGGCTGTACACCTGGGCTCACGGCTGATGATACCTGCAGCTTGAGTTGGCTTGTTCCACTGTCAAAATAAATAACAGAGAAGAGGCACCCAACCAGCAGTGACAAAGAGCCAGCTGGGCTCCTTTAAAGGTCTTCGCGTGCCATCTGCCAATTGTTGTTTCCCACAGCAAGCGCTCAAAAGTAATCACCTCTCTTTGTTAAAATCAGCCACACATCAGACCTGAGGTGTGTGGTGTCTAGCTCATGTATTTACATCTTGGAAACGGAGAAATCAGGGACAAGCAATCAGTCAGCAGCAGTGATAAGAGAAGTGCCTTTGCCGTAGTAAATAAGACATAAACAGATCTGAAAACCCAGGTCTGAAACCACACATAATGAGAAAAAAGGCAGGTCAATCATGGCAGTCTCATACTATCCTGATGCTATCACAGACAGGACCTCATTATGGCAGATAAGGATCTGGAAAAGGGAATGCAGCAGAACCTCTTGTCACTACACTATCTTTCAAGACTCTTTGACTGCCTGATAAGAGGTGGTAACCACCCATGGAAAAAGTGGCTGTTGGATTACCTTCACAGATCAGTATACCTGCAAAAAAAAGGCCTGTTGCTTAAAAGAAGAAGTGGATCAGAAAGGAGAAACAATGATTTTGATAGAATTTCACATCAATTCTTGATTAAAAAGGTATTTTTCATTAATAATTTTATTTTGAGAATACTATGGGTTTTGTTCACTCAAATTATTCTCAAAATGTTATCAATTTTGCCTAATAGTGTGTAAGATTTAGGGGGATTTGGTGGCATCTAGCAGTGAGGATTGCAGACTACAATGAGCTGAAACTTCTCCTGGTTAGAATTCCTTCAGTGTTCATAGTTCTGAGGGTTTTTCCTGGGAGCCAATTTATTCACAAATGTCTCCTCCTCTCAAAAACAAACAGGCCAGGTGAATAAAACCAGTGAAACACAGAAGAAAACAGTTTCAGGTTAAAAATCAGTATTTCTCCAAAGCTGTTTGTCATGTCTGAGTCCGGCTCCTGTTAACCTCTGTTAACTTCATGTTTGCTGTATCTCCAGCCACTGTTTGGTTTGTCCATTCTGGGCTACTGTAGAAACATGGCGGTGCAAATGACAATCTCCATAAACGAGGACCTGCTCCCTTTGCAGATATAAATGACTCATTCTAAAGTTAGAAAAACACAATTCTTATTTTCAGGTGATTATACACTAAAGAAACGTACTTGTTTTATCATATTCCACTTCTGCTAATATCTCCCCCTGACTCACACACTGGACCTTAAAGGGTTTTGTTCACCCTAAATGTTCTCAATATTTTAGGTTTAATTTGTGGTATTCTGAGGTCTTTGAGGTTTTGAGTTTGTGTCTGCAGCTGAAACCGTTAAAGAATGTAATTCAAAAATAGCAACATTTTATTCCAGTAACAATGTCCTGGTTACTCAGGATATATCACAGACCTCATTGTGATCAGTTTCAGTCAGTGATCAGTTTTCAGAGGTCAGTCCCAATGAAAACTTAACTGTTGATTATTGCGATTAACCAGAACATTGTTTCTGGAAAGACATGCTGCTTTTGGGTTTAAATTCTTCAATGCTTTGAGCAGCACAAACAAAATTCCACCGACACAAACTGTATTGGGTTGATGGGAAAAAAGTTTCAGAGGTGGACATTTCGAAACTTTCGTTTCTTTGGCTAGACACAATTTTTTTTTTCAGTTTGGGTGAACCAGCCCTTTAATTCTGCTTCTACTGTAGCATTAAAAAGACAAACCAGCCAACCAACCAAATACTTGATGCAGAATTCTATCAGCTACAAACACTAGGCAGGTCTTTTACTGCAACAACAGATATTAACCTTTGTGCACTTGGAAGCTGGCCTAGCATAGCACAGCAGGAATAGCAGTCAGCTGTCTGCTATTCACTCATCTGTTATAACCTCTTTAACGTCTCTATCTTCCTCCCTGTGATCGCAGGTGAAGTACAACCCGAGCTGCAAGTTCAAGGAGCGCATTGAGGAAAACGGCTACAACACGTACGCCTCCCTCCGTTGGAAGCACGGCGGCAGGCAGATGTTTGTTTCGCTGAACGGGCGGGGAAAGCCACGGCGAGGCCACAAGGCTCGTCGAAGACACCCGTCTACTCATTTTCTGCCCATGCTCCCCTCCTAGCTGCCCAAGCCTGAACTCTGACCGGCGACTGGCCGGCTCACCTGCCTCCTCACACTAGTGTTGATCTAGCCGTGACGGCGATCTTTATTTTTATTACTCCATCCTCCTGTCACATAAATGTACATTTGTTGAGGGTTGTAACATTTGTAGAGTTAGTATAATATGTACTTTTAAGTTATTTTCTCCATTTTCTAATGATGTTCAATAATACAGTAAATATACAGTAGAATTATACTCCAGGCGTCTGTCTGGCCACAGTATCTGTCTGTGTGTCTGAACTGCATGTAAAGCGATGTTGGGTGACTTTAAGAGGCTGAAGAGGGCTGAAAAGGCACAGCAAGGCTAAGAAACAACAAAATACGGCTCACTGGTTTGTTATTTAGCCTATTTTTTGATGCTCAGCTAAATAAGAACAAAAGCATCAGGTACAGCAAAAAATATTTTCAAGTTTCACTATTAAAACAAAAATAAGCAACTTTGAAATAACTACAAGCCAGGGCCACAGCTCCGACTGAGGACACTGATGTTCTCTGTATTTCTGGTTGACTTTTAGGTGGGTCCCCGGTATTTCACTGAATTTACATATAGACCAAATCACCATGTTTGTTTGTAATGACTTCCGGGTAGGAAAACACACCCACATCACATGCATAAAATGAAACTGTGCTGAGCAAGCACTGCCTCAATTGGTTGGTTTTTCGTTACCTAAAATAAGGTCCACCTAAAGTAATCAATTTTAGTTTAAGTGTACGTTATATTTAGAATATTTTCACTGCTTTACCTTGATGTCAGACAGCCTATTTTGGGACCTGAAGCTGTAAAGTCACTAGACTCCATTGATAAAAACAGTAATTTTACCTTGCAAAACACTGGAGTTGCTGCTCTCCGCTGCCTTGATCAATTAGTGTGTAAGGTTAAAGCGGTGAAAATATTCCAAACATAGTATTTACTTACACTGATAAAAATAAGAGCAACACAAAACATAAAATAAGCACAACAGAAATGTCAGATAGGTTGGACCACCATGTTAAACTATATATATTTAAACTTTACAGTTAGGGCTAAAAAAGACAACGTGAATAAACAAGTTTGTGGATTTTATACATCTCCGCAATTTAATAAATCAATCACCAGTTGCCTGCCCGGAGGTGATTGTTGTTGTTCAGGTAAAATCGTGGCGGAAAAAAATCGTTTTTTATTTTTTTTCATAAATGAAATGCTATTTTTTGTAAGGCTTGATCTGACTAGACCAGGGGTTGGCAACCTTTACTATCACAGGAGCCATTTTTGACCAAAAATATTAAAAAAAAACCTCTGTGTGGAGGCACAAAACATATTTGACGCTTTTAATGAAGGTAAAGCAGTCTATAAAGTCCAAATTAGGCTATACTAATAGAACTAATCGAGCATTCTTTCATGTTTTACCATAATGTGGCCGCTCTGCAGGGCACTATCTATAATTACTTGGTACTTTAACTTTTTGCAGAGCTGGCAGTGAAAGCAAACAAATCTGTCCATGCACTACTAAAGTCTCTACTTTATTCTGAAACTTTTACTTTTTTGGATTTGGTATCCATAGCTAACCAGCTAGGAAGTCTCAAGACTAGCGACTGCTACTGAGGTTCAGCAAAGTTTCAACTGGATTACGCACATTTTAGTTGACTTTATTTGGTATATAGGCTTCATATTTTTACTATTGGAAAATGTAAGAATTTCTTTGGGCCTACAACACTGGTATATAAAATCAAAATGTCAAAAAAAAAATTATTCATTTCCATTTTTTTGTCAAAGCAACAAGGAGCCCCTGGAGAGGGGCTAAAGAGCCACATGTGGCTCTGAAGCTACAGGTTGCCTACTCCTGGACTAGACCAACAGTAGGCCTAAACAAAAATGGCATTTCTCCAACAGATTTTATATAATGTGGAGTAAAGTGGTGAGGGTTCATATCATTCAAAAACAACATGACAAATAACTAATAAAAGGGGGGGATTTGGACCCGTGACCCGAGTATTTCTAAAATCTTGGCTATGGCCCTGCTGCAAATCCAAAACCCTGACTGTTGCTTGGGATATACCGTACTGACACTACTGGATAAGAAGAGACACTGATCTGCACCTGAACTGCACAGAGGAGATAAAAATCTCTGCTGACTCAAACACATTGATAAATGTACTGTTCTGTCTGTATATGTCTACATATGATAAGAACACAACAGAAACTAAGCTAACTACTGGGATAATATGCTGGATTTCCTGAGATGACCTTTTACATGTTTGTGCATGCTTCTGTCGGACTGCTTCTCTCATTCAACCCACAGCTAATAGATTAGGAATCAGTATCAGAAAAAAAAATGCATTGTGTCTCTAGTCTCTGATTCTTGGTCCTTAATTCAGTCGTGAAATAATAATATACGTTTTGAGTCATTTAATGCATTATAGCAGCCATAGGTAACGCAGATGTCACATAGCGACAACTTCATTAATTTTGTGCACAGTAGTAAATGGTTATTACATACTGCCTCTCTGTTAAGTCTTGCTAACATTTTCTCAACAAGGCTGTTGCTAATAGAACATTTAATATATTTAAAACATTTTGTACTCTTTAACTGTTTGAAGTTGATGTTTATTGTTATTGTCAACTTTTTGTGTTGGATTGTAGTCATACTGTTAAAAAAAGAAGAAGGGAAAAAAGTAATCGTATTCAAGTCCATATTCAGCTCATTTTGTATGGTATTACTACTGGATATCGGTACATTTGTGATCCACTTATCATAAACAGCTGTCAGCTATATAGGCCAGTAATAGTAGGTTGTATAGAAGGCCAACATCTCAGAACAAACAGTCTTTAGATTCATTTCAGCAAAGTGAAATCATTCGAGTGCCTTGGTCCATGCTGAGTTTGGTAAACTTCAATAAAAAATGTGGATAACTCACGAGTCATGGCTCACTCCCTTACGCTAGCAAGCCTTTTGAAAATCTAGTCTGAGAAAGTATGAAGTGCAAAGACGGCATTTTAATCTTGTCTCGTGCGTGGCACTGATTGTTAAGTGTTGCTAACATCTCCATCAGAGCTCTCCAACATAATCCCCCTCCTCATCATAATCATGACAAAACTCACAGCAGGAGAGGCGTTGATGTGGAGGATCTCCCCGTGTCTGATGAAAGGTCTGCGGTTATGAACTATGCACCCGAGCATCAAGGTCATTTACACACAGACGAGCCCTCCAGTGGCACAGGAGGCCACTCGGTCCTTTCAGTGAACAGAAAGGAGAGTCGGGATGAATAGTGGCTGTTTGGGGTGAATAAAGGCCAACCTTTCAGCCTGTCATAATGTGAGATTACTGTGACGGGGTACATGTCTGGTCAGAATGGTGTGAAGTCACACTGTAGTGCAGCTCCAAAAGGTCTGGGTGCAGCACACAAATATCAGTATGGGGGGTCTGCCAGTGCTGTTGCCATGCAAATGTCTTTGTCCTCAGCTGTGAGAGATTGTTAAATTTTGAACAATTTGTAATTGTTCTGTTTGTTGCTGTTATATTTAAACTGTAAAACACAGACATGTCATCTAAAAGAGAGGTTTGGCTTTTTTGGCCTCTTTTGCTTTTTTGGCTAAGAGTTAAGTGAGAAAGACGAAAGCACTTCATGTCTATACGCTAAATATGAAGCTTTCATCAGCAGCCAGCTAACTTAGCTTAGCACAAAGACTGGAACTGGGGTGTCTAAAGGTAACAAAATCAGCATAGCAACACCGAAGCTCACTAAAGAAAACACATATTGTTTGTTTTACATGTACAAATGCCAGAGTATAGAAATGGCCAGTTGCAGAGAGTCCAAGAAGTCACTGGGCCCAACCAAGAAATAGTGGTGCCATGCTAACATTCCAACTGCCCAAATTTTCAAAGCCCCATTAGTCCAAAAAATGTACAATTGGAGCAAAAGCCCATTTCTCCTACAGGCCGTTATCCCAAAGACAAACACACATTGCTCCGAAGTCCTGTTTTTCTGAAAGTTACACACTCCTTCCTTACCAAATGTGGGTGCGTCAAGCTAAAACATGATCTTTTTCTAACCATTACCAAGAGGTTTTTGTGCCTTTACCTAAACAAACATTCACTACTGCATTGTTGAGAAACTTATTGTTTCAACGTATCTGCTTTAAAATAATGTACAAATGTAATGAATGATTTACCGAAATGTAGGCTACAAGGTGAACATTTTTTCTGGTGACTTGGTTGTAAAAACAGGATTTGGGAGCAATGGGCGTTTCTTTTTTGGATAATGGGCCGTCAGAGAAATGGGTTTTTGGTCCAATGGGACATTTTTTGGACTATCAAGGCTTTGAACTTTTTGGCCATCGGAACAAGGAGCAGTCCCCAGAATAGCTCCCTGTTAAACAGCTTTCTTGTTTTTACATTTTGGTTTTTGAGACCAGATTTTCCCAGCAGTTTCCCTGTGTTCCAAGTCGTTCTGCTCAGCCAAGTTACATCAGAGAGAATATGTATCATAAATATTTCAGTTTTTTTGTAAGAAAATACTCCTGTGTGTAACTTTGCCAAAAACAGTGCATTTAAGTTTTACAGGTGTCTCTGAACATATGATCGTTATCCAACCCTCAGCTGGCAAAGACACACTAAAACATGCACGCCACAAAGTAATCCCATTTTCTGCCTGTTCTCTCGATTGACTCGCCTCTTTGTCAGTGTGTCCTCCATCTTTTCTCCTCTACCTCTCCTCTCTCCTCTTTTAACCGTCCAAGAATCTCTCCTTTCTTCTTGGCCTGAGGGTGCGACTGCCTGTTGGTGCCAGTTCCAGGGACACCAAATGGGAGCTGTAATTATCATTGCTCCACCACTGTCCTGTCAGTGTGCTCGCCAGCAAAACAAGAGGGATCCTTTGGAAGTCCTGATCAAAAGCTTTGGCCTTTGATCACGAAGCAAAAGGAAAAACCTAAACACTGTGCAAAATCAACGAGGAATGTCCAAAAGAGAACCCAGGAGAATGGAAATGACAGCCATCCAGAAGACATCCTCTGCTCCTCCTCTGCCATGATGTGTTGATGTCAGGAGCACAGGTGTTTGGGCTGTGTTTGATCTGATCGGTGTAAACAGAGGACCGAGAGAGTGAGTCACGCAGTGATGTTGTTGCTGAAGTGTCTGTCAGACAGCACCTGGTAAGCTGCACAGCGCGTCATGTCTTCTGCAGAGGCCTTTTCCAAATCTTAAGTTGCTTGAATTGTCATTTAAAACACCATAAAGCACAGCACATCTTTACAACTGCACATGCATGAAAACATTACTTGGACGAAGGTATTCTGCGTGACCCAATAAAAATAGTGTTTATAGAGAAGGTTACTTTGACTGCTTCGAAATTAATTTGCAGCTGAGTGACAGAAAAAAGTAATAATAGAAGCCCATTTTGAGGGCCTTAGCCAAAATCTACAGGGGCACAAGTCATGCTGCTTCAGCGACAACAAACCACAGCCTCTGGAACCTTTGAAACCCTGTGTGGTCATTTTCTCTCACAGTGACTGAAAAGAACTGTGGTGGGTGGGAAAGAAAAAAAGAGCCCCTCGCCACTCATAATACCAATCTTATGTATGTAGACGAAAATGGGAGGGATGGGAGGGGTTGGGGGGTGGCAGACGGACTAAGGCACAATTTTAAAGCGCTTATTGAATTGCCATTACAGCTTCTGAGACTAATTGTGGCTGTTGTGTGTCTCTCGGTGGCCTAGGGGGCTCTGGAGTGGCCCTGTATGCTCTTACTCAGTGGGGTTTTCAAACCGAGTGGCCCTGAAAGAGAACAGGACCACCGTAGATCAATGGCAAACCTTTCACTCTTTCACAGGCCCTCGCTAATCCTTCTCATTTGTCTGCCATTTGTTGAGGCACATTCACAGTTCCCTGAATTTAGGATTAGGCCTTGTTTTGTTACAAAAACAGCCCAAGTTATAATGCTGAATAGATGGACTAAAGGGTGGACGACGGATGAGTGTGTATGTGAGTTTGTGAGCATGTGTGCATGTGTGTGTATGATTATCAGGTATACACTATGTTTATGACCACATTCATGAGAATACAGAAGCGATTCAGGGTTTTGTCTTTTATTCAATTTCAGTGATAAGTGGTGCAAAAATGATAGTTCGTAATTTTCCTTTACAAAGGGTTTGCTGTAGCTTTAATGTGCCTAAACACTGCATTAAGTGATTTGAAACAATACCATGTTTTACAGTATAAAGTGGGACAATTTTATCTTTATCTGGGACTATCTGAATCTGACATTTTAAACTTTCTAAACACAAGCGGGAGTTTCGTTATCTTTTATTAAAACACAACACAAGGCAAATTTTAGAGGTGGCACAATTGCATGCAAGGTCAATACAAAGATGCAGGCTTGTAGGAATTGGTGTTGCATGGTACACCTTAGACCGCGGTACTTAAACACCATGGTACATATGATACTATGGAGTACCGTAGTACTACGGTACCTCACGGTACCACTACTGTGGGATAAGTTCAAAGTCCAATCGCAAGAGGGTGAGTGTCCATACGCCGTCCAATAACGGCACGCACTGGCCACCTCAATATGCTTCTGCAGTGGCTTGTTTTCCAGTGACATTTCAGGTATTAGCTGAGCTATTGAGTATCTTTGAGCAGTGGAAGTTATCATAGTTTAGATTTGTTTATATGTTACAGTGATTTGTTTTCCACAGAGCTCTACAGTGCGAGCATTTTACTCACATTTGCGACTAAAAATTGTTTTGTTCAAGCCAAAGAAATCATTCAGGAGCACGCTGTGCGAGTACAGATTTCAACCAGCAGCAGAAACAAAAGGCGAATCCTGCCGGGTGTGGGTTGAACGGGGGTCACAGACAGGAATACGGTGGAGCACTATGGCCACCGCAAGATAACGCGGTTTACCAGCGACCGAGGAACCCGGCTCCAGGTCCAGTATTTTCTTCTTCCAAAAGTGCCTGAACAACCGAGCCATGGCGGCACACAGGTATGTGACATGTCAGAGGAGAAACAAGCCGCTCACATTTCTCTCTTTGTGGCAGGTAACGGTCCACAAACCTCACCGCAATTTAGGGACTGTTCTTTACTTGTCAGAGGAGGAGGGTGGCTGATTGATTTTTATTTTATTTATGCATTTTATTTTGATCCCCCCTATGTTAATCACTTATTGATGCTGTTTTTGAAGTATGAATAAGTCAATAAGTAATTTATTCAATTGAAATATCATTGATGTATTATAGAAAAGTGATTTATCTTTTTATATATGACAAAGGGCACATCTGCCTAATTTTTGCAATGGTATCATGATACTACTCAGAGCCGTGATACTTTCACCGGTATCGTACCGTGGGTCCCAATTTTGGGACCGTGACAACACTAGTAGGAATGGACACATATTTGACCACACTGGTACAAACCATGGGAAAAATGAGTGCTTGCAAGTTGAGAATATTTCAACTTGAGCAAAAAAGTTTAGGCTTTATGAATCTGCTTCAAAAACACTGAGAGATGAGACAATAACAGAGAGACTGGAGGGAAATGAATGGAAAAAAGGTCAGTCTGTCCATTTCCACTGTAGTTATCTTATTAATATCTGTACAGTGAGATGATATTTGCTGTTTGCATGGGTTAAATTGGGATTTGTTATGTGTGGGGGCTGACTGAGAGGATTCTGCAGTTCCTTCTGCGTCCCCCCACCACTAGGAGACTTCGCCAGGTGGACAGCAGAGCTCCGGAGGCGGCTGTAGCAACTCAAATTCAGCCAGGGCAAACCCCTGCACTGGAACAGATCCCGGACCACTCTGACTTCCCAGATCAACAAAACTTTCTGTTGCTGCCATTACACATATTAGACCTAGTACTGCCACTGACCACCAGCCTGCTGTGATGACTGACTGTTTGACTAGTGCACTGAGATCACTACTTGTTCTTTTTTTCTGTTTTTAGGGCGGGTGGCCAATAGCATTAACTTCCACCTAAACTTAGGTTTCTGATTGGCTGGGTAGCTTTCAGGGAACCAACTGACAAAAAAATAAATAAATAAATAATAAAAAGTCTCCTTTACACTGCTTGTTCAAGGCAGGAATGTCGTTTCATAATAAAAGATAAAACTGCGAAATTGGGGAAACAGCTGTCTTACCCTTAAGCCAGCAGCGGAGGTAGTAACAGTGCCGTATCATCATCTGTGTAAAAGGGACAGCTGGCAGAGAGAGGCAAGTCTAGCATCTTCACGACATGTGTGCAACCCACTACCAGGGGACCTACAAAGCAGCTAGCAGCAGTAAAGAGAAGCTAACAAAAATGTCCGCAAGTTAGGGGGACTGTGATGTCCAGGAGCTGCTAGATCAACCTCTATATAGCAGGGATGGTAAATGATTGTTATTGCCATGTTATGCCACTGTTATTGTTATAAAAGCACTTCCCAACAAGTATGTTACATGTCACGCTAGAGGCTGATGTTACAAATCAGGCCTCCTTTGCTTCTGGAACGCTGGAATGCTATTGAAAATCACAAACTAGGATGGCATGATGCCGCCATTGTTTGGTTCTCAGTAAAAAAGCAAAGAAGGGTCTTCTTTACAGCCCTATCACAGGATCTCTGTTTAACAAGGGCGTAGGCTTATGCACCATGGTTGAGCCCCAGCCTGCCCAAGTCCAATTTAACCCCCGGCTGTTTGGGGTCATTAAACATGGACTGTACAATGTATGTTTTGCTCGGTTCAAACTCTTAAAACTGTCTTTTCCAGACATCAAATGTCATGCTGTAGCAGAAAATGCAATGCAAATAGACTCCTACTTGACGTAATGGCAAAAACCTTGTGTAAGATGTTCTTTATAACTTCACAGCTATTTCAGGGGGAGCGAAGTGTTTACTGACTTGAGGAGATGACTGTCACCATACAAGTGGTATCATTTACCATGAGCATTGCTCTTTCAGATATGAAATTTAGGCCTTCTAACAGCTCCACATGCTGCCTTTTCATATGTCCTCTACTTCATCTGAGAGCAAAGACAGAGTTCACTGTCCCGTGTCTCCTTTTGAAAATAAATATTTCATAAGAGAGAGGAAAACCATGAACAAATTGATTCATCACAGTCAAATACCTGCAAAGGAAATGCAATTTCATTAAACTTGCAATGATTCCCTTTGAAGCCTCCAGTTTGTCCCCATTGTGCTCTGTCTGAACCTGAGTGTGTGCTCGGACAGTCTTGGCAGCCTGTAGCAGAGCCATCAGACTGAGGACTTCTCATCACTGAGTGGATTAGTGTTCATGTCTGAAGCCACTTACTGGACATTAGACAGGGCTGCTGAGTGGCACATGCGCCACATTTCTCCTAAAGCCCTGCCATGCCACGCCGCAGGTATGTGGTGCCGACCGGCCAAACCCCATGTCGGGCATTCTCTGGATGCCTGCAGTCGTGCCAGACACCGGGGGACAAGGTGAAGAGGTGGATGGAGGGATGACTGTGTGAATCAGAATGGATGAGAGGAAAAGTAAGGAAGGTAAATGAGTGTAATCTAACATGGGTAAATGAACAGGAAAGAGGGGTATAATAACAAGATGTAGGCTACTAAAGAAGAAAATGAGAGTTACTTGTTGGGTTTAAAGTTAGGGAGAGACAGCGCAGACGAAGACGTCATAATTGTGCTCAAATGTAGTGGCACAAGTGTCCAAAGTTTTGTTCAGTTTTTCAGTTCCAGCACAAAATTTTGTCTCAAAAAAGTAAATTTTAAAGGAAAAAAAGTGCTGTCTTGAAGGGACAAAAAGCTAGTCTGGCTCTTTGCTAAGGTAAAAAAAAAATCACCTACAAGCACCTCTACAACTCACTTATTCACAAATTATATAAATGAAGTTATATTAATACATGTGCTGAATTATTTCACGGCCTGGAGCAGCAACTTCCCACTGTCACCCTGAGGTTGCCAAAAAGCAGTGGAGATTCAAGACTAAACAAATGTGATATAATGTGTTCATTAGTGAGCTGTCGAGGTGCTGGTCACCAGAGTTTTTATTTTTCAACTTTGTACAGAGCTTGGCTAGCAGTTTCCTCCTGCTTTCAGCTTTAATGCTAACCTAAGTTAATTAGCTGCCAGCTCCAGCTTCAATTTAGTGTACAGATATGAAACTGCTATCTGTCTTCTCATCTAACTCTTATCAAGAGAGCAATTATATCCTTACCCTTATATAACCCTTATATTGTTACCCACTTTAACATTTGCAATTCTGTCAGATCACACATATTAAAAAAAAGAAAAATCAAAAATAATGTGCATAAAGATTTTAAGCGCATTTCAAGGACAGGCCTGTATAAGCCAACAGTGGAGGTAGTAAAAGAAAAGAGGGACAGGGGCGAGTGTGGCATTTTGACAACACCTTATGTGTGCAACGCACCACTGAGGGACTTAAAAAGCAGCTAGCAGCAGCTAACTTTAAGAAGAGCAGAGGCCTGTAAGAGGATGTAGGACACACAATGCTACATTCAAGGCTTTGGTGTAAGGGTAACAAAAATGTGACTACACTGTTATAGACTGCTGCTATATGTCTGAACTGTAATAATTTTTCTCTGTTTAATGATCATTTCACTCAGACTCAGTGATGCCAATTTAGTTACTTCGATGCAAGATTGACTTTCCAAATCTTGGCTCAAATCCCGATAGTGACACAAGTCATTTTGTGGGTGATGTGATGTTCAAAAAATGTATCGACTGATTTACAGACATCTCCATCACCATGTAAGTCAATGAAAATTGACTTCAAAGCCTGATGTACATCCTGCGGGTCTGGACTACCCAGGGAATGTTTTTTTTTTGTCAGCAGTAGTGAGGCTCAGCTCAATAGCCAAGCACAGCATGCGTTCAACGAGAGGAACTTGTTTTGGTCAAATCATTTAAACATTCATATCAGAGTACAATTGCTTGAGATGGTTCATTATTTTTTATGATTGTAATGTATTCTATTCTATTTTATTCTGGCGTAACATCAACTTGCCTGTAGCAACTTTCCCTGAAAATGAGTTAGCAACATAAATTAGTGTACATAGTGTTACGTTAGGGCACCACAAATGGAACTGGACGGAAGTTTTAAAGCAGATGAGAAAACAAAACCACTCCTGCGACTGGAAAAGTGTCAAAATATAGGAATATAATCAAAATAAATATAAGCAATCAAAATAAAATCTCAGAATGTAAGCAGAAGAAGATCACTGAAAAGGTGGTGGAAGCCTAAAGGGGCACAGACCATCTCCTATATAGTGTGGCCAGCTAAAGCAGGCCAGCCACATGTTGGCCAATGTCCCAGTCAACATCATGAGGTTGTCTTTGGCTGTTAGTGACTGGAAAAGACCAAAGTCAGTGCCGCTTCATGCAAAGTTTTAGCCGTGCCAAAGCCTATCCACCCTGCCCCTCAAGCCCCGCTGTGTGAAGTAATTCTTCATGCCAGCGAAACCAGACAGACTCTGTGTTTTGTCACAGCATGCAAGGTGATACTTTTTCAACACTGCAGTTTTTAAATTCAAAGATTAACAGGTGAGTGTTCTTCCTTAAAAACACATTTTTTTCATGAACTATGTCAGAATCTGCTTTCTATTTCCTGTAAGGAGATTTGAAATAAAGCAGGTGAGAGGGTTTTTATTGGATTAAAACCCATGAGCTGTATCAGACGATTAGCATTTCCTATGTCAAGGTCTGTCATTATGTTGTAAGAGAAAGAACTTGACACTAGCTGGAAAACTGGACGCTAAATCCGATCCGACTGAGTCTGTAAGGGAACAATATTCCACTCAAATCCTGGCTAAAACTAGGGCTTAAAAAACAAGCTGTATATAATGTTCGTTGTAGACTCATATGTAGTCAGATTGTGTAACTGTAACAGTGAAACTTAGACAAAAAACATTCTAGCAAGACAGCTGTGTCTAGACAAGCGGTGGAGTTCATCTGCAGGCCAAAGTCAGGGGCCTAAAGGACCAATGACAAACCCCTCCAGGCTCAACACCTCTGTACATTATATGAACGTTTGAAAACACAACAGTTACACCTCTAAAATCTTTCTCAATGTTTCTGAGCAGCAAACCTCAGCTCATAATTTCAACTACAGTTACATATTACTTACAGTGTCTGTCACGTCGCTAACAACCTCTAAAGGTTTTCTGCTCTAACACAGAGGCAGTCCACCACTAGTCAAAGACTTTAGAGCGTGAAGGAAAGATTAAAGCCAAAATAAAAAAAAAACATGACACCCTTAACATTTAGATTAAAACCAAAATGACCACTAATAAGCTAGAAAAGAATACAATACACTAGCTGTCTAGTGCAAAGCACCTCATGGCATGCACCTATCCTGTCCTGTTTCAGCACCAGATTCAGTGGCTGCAGCCGGGAGGACTTAAATTGATTGGGCCTCTGTTCAGTTCAGTTCAGAAACTGATGCTGAGCTCTTGTTTTTCATCCTTAAACCAGGAAGATTCTGTTGCTGTTTATCAGGGATGCACGATGCACATCAGGCTGACAGATTATCGGCCAATAATAGGATATTAACCATATTATTTATTATTTTGATGACAAAATTATGGTCGATAAAAAGAACTGATAATACAAAGCCAAATTGCTTATATTAGCTTAAGTAGCGCAGCATCTGCACACCAATAAACACAGAGAAGGAGAAGGAGAAGGAGAGGGAAGTCTTCCGATCAAAGACGGCGTGGGATAAAATTCTGACAGGGTCCGAAATTTGGCATGACCATCTCACTGTGTGACTGCTGTTATGACCTATGTCTTCTATGTCAAACAATGAAATGCAGCATGAAATTACGCACTGGCACTAAACCCAAACAAACAGATGGATAGCAGCTCGCCATGGAGGCAACACACACTGAAAGAAATGTGTGTGACTCCAGCAAAGAGGAAAACCTTGCTGAATTGTGATAGCAGAAGCCTCGTCTGTATGATGTGTCCTACAGCTCTTACCAGGATCGCGTAAAGAATGATGAAGCATGGAAGGAAAGTGGCTGAGTTGCAACCTAGCAGCTGGCAAACACGCACACAGACACAGTGCAGCATAGTGCCCACAAACCTTAGGTTACTTAATAATGTGACCCTCTGTGTTGTGCCTCACAGTTGGAGAAATAATAACCCCTGCAGCATCCCTGTGCATACACACAGTATGGAAGCTATTGCATCATATGTCATAGCCTGCAATTCAGGAAGTGCTGTCATCGTACACTCTGCATATATTAAACTTGGTGTTGTACCCAAGTTTATTAGATCCATGTCACACAGTGTCAACTTATAAGATTGAAAAATCTCCCAGTCTGTACGAGGCCTTAGGCACAGGAGTAACTATTTTGGACCTTTTTGTGTTTGCTGCTTTCTTCTGTGTGAAACCTATTTAATACCTTCTTGTAATCTGGGAATTATAACAGACAAATGTCTATTTTCTATTTAGAGTACAGTCCACAAAAGCATGGCTCCTTTTCAGACATCACTGTCCCACTTGATAAACAACCTCCAGGTCACAAACTGTGAGACACTACTCCTTGAATTTGTATTGGCATGACCTGCTCGCTGTTTTGCTTTTAAGTGAGTGAGTTGACTTTGTAGCAGCACAGAAGGCAGACAGATGTTGTTAGGAAGATTCATCAGACAGCTCAATTTGGGACTTTACATGAGATTTGCACTGATGGAGAAGTGGCACCCTCTGATGGTCAAAAAGCAGAGCAATTTTTATGCCTTGTTGCGAACTCTGGCACACTCTGCTGGATTTCCTGACGTACTGACAGAGTCACAGCGACAGTGTAGGTAATGCAATGTAACACTTGATGGCATCCACATATAGAAATGTTAAGAGACAACATAATGAAGTAAGACTCACATGGTGCAGCAGACACTTAGTAGCTTTTGAATATATTTATCAAACCAATATTCCAGCAATTGACTTGAAGACTGTTGGAAAATAAGAGCTTTATTGTAAAATTAGGCATTTTAGTTCTTGATTCTGTGTCTCTAGCTGTCTACAATGAAATATAAAGCGCTGTATATTACCTTCATACAATCAGCTTTTACAAATAAAAGCATCACTACTGCTACTAAGGTTTCAGCTACGTAATAGTCACAGTTTTGTTTTTCAGCCACATACTCGCACAAAGAGGTGGCTTTTCTCTGAACTAACATTTTTTTTGGTAAAGACAACAGGACACACTTCACTTAACAAAATTATTTCCCTTACAACAGGAAAAAAGGCCAGGAGACCACCTCCACCAGACACACTGTACACATACAGATGGTAACTTGCTACCCTACTTTAGCTGCAAATTAATAACCCATACCCAAACTAACAGGTTAACGCTGTTAACAGTGGATACAGAGATAGCAGCTGCAGAGGGGCAACAGGCATAGGTGTGGTTGTCTCTTTAAAGGCCCACTGTAGAGGAATTAGGGGAATATATATTGGCAGAAATGAAAACATAATAAATATGCTTTCTTTAGGGTATAATCACCTGACACAAAGAATAGCTGTGTTTTCCCTACCTCAAAATGAGCCATTCATATCTACATAGAGAGCTGGTCCACTGAGGAACTCTATGTTTTCACAGTTTGCAGGCCCTCTGCAACAAGAGAGCTGGGGGAAAAAAACACTAATTTTTTAACATAAATTTGCTTTACTCAGTATTTTTACTGTTTAAATCACCATGTCTGTTTGTTTTGGAGAGGAAGAGACCTCTGCTGATAATCTGGCTCCCGGTAAAAACCTCCTGAACATCAAAGTTATCAGAGAAAAAAAGGTGTGCAGGTGCTACGCTAGAAGCCCATCTCCTACATGCCAAACAGCATCAGAGAAACACTGATTTGAATGTCAAACTACTTTATTCAGTGTTCATACTAGTTTTAATCACCTGGTCCGTTTGTTGTGGAGAGGAAGAGATCTTTGAGTATAATTTGGCTCCAGGTAAAAACGTCTGGAACAAAGAACACTGAGGGAACTTTAACCGGGAGAGGTTTCAGCTGGTTGTGATCTGAAATCCTCACTTCTGGATGCCACTAAAGCCCTGGGACTATTAACCTATACTCTTGGAGGGACAGCTTCTTATAGTCAGACTGTAAAGAAACTATAGAAGTACTCTGCTGTGTGATGTTCAATTCTGGTCAATCTAAACATTACGTCAATTTATGATCAAACAAATTAACTGACTTATGCTATGACCTGATGCTAGCATCTTTCACAGCTAAAACCCTCAACAGCACAAAGGTCACAACCAGAGAGCAGATCCAAGCTCCTTCATTCTAAATCTATTTTCTTCACTTGTTAAATTCATCCAGTTCACCAAGTATCCGAACAGTCAGAAGTCCAAAGTGAGCCAGAATAAACAAAATACAGAGACAGAAATCAAAGAAGAGGGAGAATGCATTAATGTAATGGACTGTGTAAAAATCATAAGCAGTTGGTACACTGATTATAACAAAGGCAACACTGCCTCTCCACTCATCACTACAGATTAGTTGAAACTAGATCAACAGAGAGAGGATGTAGCAAAGGAAGTCAAGCTGGAGCAGGTGATAACCACATGGTTGCTTAGTGAGAACGCTGCTATCTAAAAGGGTCGACTTGACAGCCCCCCCAGACCACAGGTTGAGTGCTGCCGACAGGATGCATAATCTGCACAAGATCTTAATCTTTCATGTTCTGACATGTTTTGGAGGGAATGGTAAGATTACAATGATCACAATTATTCTTCTCTTGTTAAAAAAAAATAGACACTAATTATTCAAATATTTCCTTATCTTTTTAGCACTTGGGAGTGAAATCATAAAAGGCACAAAGACCACAGACAAGTCGATGCTGTATATGGCCTCGATACAAAACCACAGTGGTCATGTATGTGGAGGATTCCTTGTCAGTGAAGACTTTGTGGTCACTGCTGCACATTGTGATGACCTGTGAGTGACCTTTGCTCTTCAAACCAACCTAATTACTCCTAAATATGCAACTCAAATAATGCTGTCAACTTCTCAATCACTATTCATGCAGGAATCCTACAAGTGTTGTTCTCGGCACCCACAATCTCAAGAATGTTGATAGAACAATGAGATACAGTGTGAGGAAGTGCAAACACCCATCTTTTGTGAAATCCTCATCTGGGAATGACATCATGCTCCTCAAAGTAAGTAGATATCTATTCAACCCTTTAGTCCCAGGTGACATCACACACCTTTACAGTCAAATTATCTGCATTTATTTTAAGTTATCTGACATTCCATAAGGTTCAATAAATGAAAACTTGTTATTTCCAGGGAGGGTAAATGTAAAAAAAACTAGTAAAAAACACAGAAGTATCAGAGCCATTCAGCAAACTACTGACTACAAAACACTGACAGCATTAACAATAATCATTCACCAGCTAGTGCAGGCAAAAAAACAAATGGATGATTTTTTTTTGTACCGATTATTTTTCCGAGTTTGATACATATTGAGTGTGCACTGGTACGGGCTGCCTCCAGGAAGTAGCTACAGGCTTGCACTTTAAGACTAGCCGACAATAACAAAGTCCTCCACTATCTCACTTAGCTTTTATATTTTATCAAACTAAGGACCAATGATCAATGGAAAAAACTCAGTTGAGTACTGTGTGACAACATTTAGCTTAAGTTTAAGCAGTACAAGTGGTGACTGACTCACACGTCTCCCTCTCTGGGCCTTCCACTGCGTCTTAGCAACTCGTGCACTGCATGCACTGGCTGCTAAGCTGGTTCAGTGCCAGATTTGCTTCTGTGCAGCCCACAGCATGTGTGCAGTACTGCTTCTCATGCTCACCATTAAAAACATAAAACGCTGATGACTAAAAAAAAACATAAGAGAGTAATAACTCTATAGAAAAAATGCTTTTTGGATCACAGGGGATTTTTTTTGGTTGCTGTACCATTAAGTAGCCAATGGGACTCATTAGCAGTAATGCCACATGGCATGGCAGCGTCTTCAGTTCTTTTAAAACAACCATGGTACATACTCACTGCCCTCAAGACTTCCTGTGCACGCCTCACTGCAGCCTGCGTGCTGAAGAATGCCAAATAACTGCATGGGTGTTTTTACGCTCGTCAGATTCTTTCATATACTGTGTATGCATGTAGCCTGTAAATAATATGTCTGGCTAGTTGTGGATTTTTCAACCCAGTCCTACCTTTACTGTCTAAGGTTGATAGTTAGACAAGTCTTAGTGCCTGTCAGTGTTTATATTGTTTAGCATATCGATTTTAATACATTTTATCATCTCCAGTTCATTTTTTAATTTCTGCTACTCTCACAACAAGCACTGTAGGTGATGCACACTTTGCATAAACACAGTTATCACAGTAAGGTAAAAGACTTCCTGATTTCATAACTTATCAGCTTAAAGTTGCCTACAGCTCAGTATTTTGAGATAACAAAAGATAAACTCCTTTACTTGCACTTGATACCCACATTTCCTGTTTGTGTATTCTGCATCAGGCCAGAGACGTGCTCAACACCAAATACTAGAAAACATAAAACTGAAGGGTTTGACATATTTAGATGTTCTGACATAACTGAAACTACACCAGCTCCATCTTCCAGCAATTATTTGTTAACCCGAAGTCTCCTGGAGAAAAAGGCAACGTTATCAAATGAGGTGTTGCCACTTTTTAACTTTTACTTTCTTATTTTGTGTCTCCAGCTGTCAAGAAAAGCTCGCCCAAGCAAAAAAGTACCACTTAAGCCAATTCAACTTCCAAGTCATAAACAACACCTAAAAGTAAAGCAATTGTGCCGTGTAGCTGGATGGGGTTACACAAGAACTAATGGTACAGTCGTTGATGAGCTGCAAGTGGTGGACGTGCCCATCATTGACCTGAAAAAGTGTCAGACGATGTGGCATAATGCCCTTCCTGCCAATGTTATCTGTGCAGGTGGATATGACACAAAGAAAGGATTCTGTCAGGTATGTTTTCTGTGTGTTTATAATAAAACATACCAACTGGTTTGTAAGTTCAAAATGGTATACACATATTTGACTAAACAAATCTTCTCCTCACAGGGTGATTCTGGTGGCCCTTTGGTGTGCAACGGAAAGACAGCAGTTGGTGTTGTTTCCTTTAACAACAAGAATAACTGTAACTACCCAGATGTGCCCAACGTCTATACGGACCTATCTAAATTTCTTCCCTGGATGAAAAAGATCCTTAAGAAAAAGAACTGTTAAAATTGTTTTGAATTGTGGATATCTAAAATATGTCTTTGTCAGCAAAAAGAAAAATGCGTCTGTTTCCTTCCAACAAAACATTCACAAAACCTGCAAGGCTAAGTTTGAAGTAGTGCTTATAACTTCTGACAATGTAGTCTCCTATTGCCCTCCCGTCACTGCTCTGGGTGCAGAGGCCTGCGCATAAAAGGCTGTACAGAGTGCAACACAAATCGAAACAGTGTTCATGATTTGCATAAAGCCAAAATGGAACTTCAGTTCTGGGTAATTATAAAATCATCAGCCTTTTTAATGATGCTCATTTCGATTGCTTTGTTGTTGAATAATGATAATAAAAACATTACCGAGCTCTGGTTTCATAATTGTGACTGTGGAAACATCAATGCTCAGATCTGTAACTAGAAACTGGTTTCTCTTTTCTTCAACATGGTCTAATGTGGTTTGTGTCAGGTAGATCCGCACGAAAAGAACATCAGTTTGTGTTTCACTTGATATATTGATATAGCTGAAGTTAATTAGATGTGGTACTATGAACAAAAGGTGAGAGGAGAACCAACAGGGTCCACAGTGAATAAAAGTCAAAAGCTGTAAGACACTAAACCTGGTATTTGTATTGTGACATGCTCACTGTTTTGGCTCATGTGAGGGACTTGACTTAAATGCAGTACAAAAGGCAGAGAGGTGTTGTTCAAAAGATTCATCAACCAACTCAATTTGAGACTTTACATGAGATTTGCACTGATGGAGAAGCAGCACCCTCTGATGGTCAAAAAGCAGAGCAATTTTAAAGTCCTGATGCAAGCTTTGGCACTCTATGCTGAATCTAATTAAGCACTAACAGTGTAAACAGTTGAGATAATATATTCTGTGTATATAACGTTACAAAAATATAGATATGGAAAGAGACTACACAGTGCAGTAAGACTTACATCCTGTCATCCCTCTCCCCCATCAAATCTACACTCAACTGTACCAAAGTTCACCATGGGAAGAAGTAGTACAAGTGTTTATTGTGATATTTAAGAAAGTTGTTTTTGTGTGGCATATGTACACGTCATTTTGGACTATATGCTTTAATTCGGAAAAACAGTGTATCGTGCCGATGTATAAAATTGGTATGATAAACAAGCATTCACTGTACAGTGGATGTTTTGCAGGGCTATTGTTGTTTCCTCATTACATGATATACTTTCTTAAAAGACGTTGCAGCAGACATTTTCCCTTTTGCATTAACCATATTGCATGAGTGTGGTGGTTTGTAACTTCCTTTCTCAAGAGCAAGACACTCAGTCATCACTCTCACCATGAGCAGGCTAACAAATAATCAGAGTTGCTTCTCACTTTGTGCCTTGATTAGAGACTCACAATCACACGCAGAAGGATAAGCAGACTCCATAGATGTTTGAGGCAGGTCCATGGCGACCTCAGAGAGTTGTTTTCCTTCACTAGGACTAGAGCTAGAGCTCCTTAAGATACTGCATTTGTTTGCGGTTGTGCCATTTTCTGTATGATACGTACTAGCCTTCAGTAGTTTAGGGGTCTCTGGAGTGAGATCTAATCCTCGACCTGGGAAACTGTGAGGCTGTTGTGTCAAGTGCACAAAGTAGGACTGGTCTCAAATTGCCCTCCTATTGCTGCACGAGGTGCACAGACTCAGACCTCTGCCTGCACCTAAAAGGTTGTACAGAGCGCAACAAGTGCTAAAGATACATTTTATGGCAATTAAAAACACGTTCTGCTGTCTGTGAAATAGTGATAAAATTAATGGCCTCTAGTTTCACAGCTGCGACAGACTGTGGAAACATCAGTGTTCAAATATGCAGCTGGAAACTGTGGTTCCTGTGGTTCTTCAAGATTGTGATACGATTCAAAGAAATGTTTGTGTTGTGGGTCCTCAGGTCCAAACACACCCAAGAACATTAGTGACGTGTGTTTTCTGCTTCATCCGTTTCGTCAGCTAAAGTTCATTTGATTGTATTTTGTCTTTTAGATTTGATTTGAACTGTATTGAACAGCACAAAATGCTTCTCTGAGACTATTAGGGCCGTGATATACTTGCCGCAAACGACGCAAACGCAACCGCATCATGGCTGCCACGTGTGATCTGCGTTCATTTGACGTGTCGAACGCACATCTCAACGCAAGGTAACGCGATGCGTGCGCAAGATGCAATATTCGCATAACCGCTAGAGGCGCTGGTGAGAATGCACACAGTGACCCAACCGGATGATCAGACCGCAACAGAAGCAAAATTACAATCTCCTCTTCCGCATCAAGGACATCCATGTTTGTTTAATCTACTATTCTTTTACTATTCTTCTTCAAGTCTTCTTCAATTCTTACTCTTCTTCTTCTTCTTGTAACGTACTCTTCTTCTTCTCATGAGATTCTTCACGGTTTCAGGGTTTATATTTCTGTTGTCTGCCCCAAGTAGTGACCACCAGTATTGTGCATTTTGGCTGCATGGTGCTACGTACACAACGCGCCATGTCTGAGCTAGACACGGCGCGTTGTGTACGCGTACGTTCGATCAAGCGGCAAGTATATCACGGCCCCTACGCGACCCTCCAGCAGATAAAAACTACATGAAATAGCGTGCTAAACGAGCACAATCTGTTTTTAAATGAATAAACCATTATCAGAGGTGATATGTGATGATTTTTTTTCATGCATTTACCCATGTTTATCCGTGACACTGTGTAAATGTCAGTGGCGGACATTTGAAAGTGAGTAGATGACAAACAGTACAGTAAACTTGTAGAAAACTCAAATATATGTAATAACTTAGGTGGAAAATGCTTTAACATTTCATGCAGCCTCTCGGCTCAGCAAACAGTAAACAACCCCACTGGTTTCTCTATGTGTCACTTCCGTATGCAGTCAGTGGAGCCCAGATGAATACGCCACGATGCTACGCTGACATGATGCTTACATTTGCAGCCGGTGGAGCCCGGACGCAAGTCTGTGTTAATGCCCATGGCAGCACATAATTCAACCTATAAGCTATTGCTGATCGACTTGTCTCTCTCTGCTTCATCCACGCTTTGAAACATTTCTCATGTGTTCCTGATATGTGGCAGTTATTACATATAAATGTCTGATTCATGCATTGTCTTGCGTGTTGCCTCCTTTTCTCCTTTTCACATATTACTTACTTTGTCTCATGGTTAATAAGTCATGTCACTTTGACACATTTTCCACTGTGTTCTAGCGAAGCACCGACTGATGAGTCATGATGTTTCTTTATATCTCTGGCTGTCAGTCAATGATCACATGATTTCAGATTATTTACATTCAGACTCTGAGAATATCGACACTCAAGCCTGAAGGTGGTTACTGCGGTGTTACTCATTTAGTTTTTGGTGCAGTGACAAAAGCCAACTGTCACAGTTCAAAGGTACATCCACAACAAAGATTTTTGTTTTTTCATGTTAGTTTATCTAACTAAATGGAAGAGAGAGGAAGGTCCAAGAATTCAAATAAATAATGACATATAACAAAATACAGAGGTTGACAAAGACTTAAAGTACCATAGGTACAAAAACAAAACAAAAAATCAGCAGAAAAACATCAGCTGTAGAGGGGAATAAATAGGTAAACGTAACAGACTGTGTTAAACTCATCCCATGAAGTTCACATAATGTGTACGTGCCTCAGGCTGCTAGAGCAGCAGAACCACACACTTTACATTTACTGGAACAATGACAATACTACATGATGCCTCATTTCTTTACTGACCACACACTCATCACCATAAGACAGCTAAAGTTTGCACCGACCCACAGAGGATGCGGCTTGAGCAGTCTTGGTGAAGCACATATAAACCACGGGGGTCTCTTACAGAGCAAACTGCTGTATAACTCGACACAACAAGGACAACAGGTTCAGTGTGCTGCCGACATCATGCATGTTCTGCACGGGTTTCTGCTTTTTCATCTTCTCACATGTCTTGGACTTCACGGTAAGATTCCAACATCTGGTTATTAGTCTCTGATCTACAAATGCTACATTAACTCATCACCTTTTCCTCTTATCATGTCAGCAGCGCTTGGGAGTGAAATCATAAATGGTAAAAAGGTCCCTGAGAACTTAATGCTGTATATGGCCTCGGTGCAAAACAACGAGGGACAACATGTGTGTGGAGGATTCCTAATCAGTGAAGACTTTGTGCTTACTGCTGCACACTGTGATGATGGGTGAGTTACCTTTCCTCTTTCAGCAATCTCTTATCCATCTGATCAGAAATGAAAAGAACTTAATATTTTGTTTAGTTTTAACATCAAGGTCCAGTACGTAGGATTTAGAAGGATATATTGGCAGAAATGGAATACAATAAGTATGTTTTCCTTTGTGCATAATCACAAGAATATAAAAATTGTTGTGTTTTTGTTACCTTAAATTAAGACGTTTACATCTACTAAGGGAGCATGTCCTTGTCCCATGTTTCTACAGTAGCCCAGAATGAACAAACCAAACACTGTCTCCAGATAGGGCCATTTGAGTTTTCGCATCAGTAACCATAGTTGACATCCCCGTGACAAGAAGAATCTGAAAAACACAGATTTGTTTCACATGAAACTGCTTTATTAAGTGTTTTTACCAGTTTGAATCAATCACCTTGTCTATTTGTTTGGGAGAGGAAGAGAACTCCACGGATAATGTGGCTCAAAGTAAAAACCTCCTAAACAATAAACACTGAAGGAATTCTAACCAGAAAAAGTTTTAGATGGTCTGATCACTGAACCTTTAAGAAACAATACTTTAACAATAACAACTTTTTACTAATCATTGACTCAGGAAACCTACAAATGTCATTCTTGGCACCCACAATCTCAAGAAGGTGGATAACAACACAATGAGATACAGTGTGAAGACATGCAAGCATCCATCTTATGAGAGAGTCTCGTTGGGGGATGACATCATGCTCCTAAAGGTACGTAGATATATTTAAACAGCCTAATAATCTCAGTGAAGCATTTTAAAGTAAAATCTCTTACTTTCATGTGCTGTTTAATGTAGAATCCCCCCATGATTCTAAAAGACAAAAATACTGTCATCAAAATTCAGTGCAGCTCCATCTTCATCACCATCTCCTTCTTTTTTTACTTGAGGTCTGATGGAGAATATCACTCTTTGCTAATTTTGAATTTCCACTTTGTGTGTCTCCAGTTGTCTAAGAAAGCTCGACTCAACAAGGGAGTAAAACTGATTCAACTTCCGAGGACTGAGATTAAAATAAAGGATAAAGCAAAGTGCCGTGTGGCTGGATGGGGTTTCACGAAGACTAGGGGTAGAACGGTTGACGTGCTGCAAGTGGCAGATGTGTCTATCGTAAACCCAGAAGTCTGTAAGACAGAATGGCTTGAAGTTCCATTTAAACTTCCTGCCAATGTTATCTGTGCAGGTGGATATGAGACAAACAAAGGATTCTGTCGGGTATGTTTGCTGTCCTTTCTTTTAAAAAAAAAAAAAAAAGTTTTTTCTTGTCTAAAGGTGTCTAGTCTCAGAAATTGAATAAACAAATGCTGTTTCTTTGTTTTCACAGGGTGATTCTGGTGGTCCTCTGGTGTGTGGCGGGGAGGCAGTTGGTGTCGTGTCTTTCAACATGAGAAAAAACTGTGACTACCCAAATGTACCCAACGTCTACACGAATATATCAAAATACCTTCCCTGGATCAAAAAGATTCTCAAGCAAAGGAACTGTTAAATGTAACAATTCAGCTTAATTTTACTGTATTATACTGGCTCCCTGGCAGTGACTGATGCTGTCACTGCCTTTAAATCTTTTTTTTTTGTGTTGTACGATAATTGCTCTCTACCTACTGTAACTGTTAAATTTCCAAACTTCGACACTGTGTGTTTTTTGCTTTAAAAGTGCTTTATAAATAAAACTATGATTTTTATCATTGCTATCGTGGAGGTATTGTTCTCTTTAAGATGCTCTGTCAGTGTTAAGCTCTTTGTCTGAGCTCTTTGGTGCTCATGGTTATATATATGTATGCGCAATCTAAGCAGTTAACTAACATCAGCTAAAGTGGGAAGCTGACAACCCGGCTTTATACATCCAAAAATTTCTATAAAAATGAACTGCCTGACAACCAGAACAGGCGTTTAATCAAGACAGACATTTATTTGTTTAAGTGTGGCCACACCGGTGTGTAACTATACTACTAATGTCATTTAACTTTAACAATATTAAAAAAAAACATCTTGTCATCATCTAAAACATATTCAGTACACAGATAGATAGATTATTTTCCTTTTCCTAAGCCGACCCAGACCCCTGTGCTGCAGGTTGAACCTGAGTGTTCCTGTGCTTTAATTTAACGGTGACGATGGTGCGTTGAAGACCCAGTTGCATTGAAGGCAGGGTGGGATTCAATTCAGTTAAAAGGGTGTGTAAATTAAAACATATATAAATATATTACAATGAGTATAGATCTACCAGAATTTGGTTTACATACACTTCGCTGACCTCTATAAACAAAGCATTGTGGTGCAAAGATGCCCCGGCCTACAAATCATATGCCAGATATATAAAAACATAATGCATGTAGGTACAGACCCCAGCAGCGTAATTTTTTAAAGTAGAAATAACCTGCAAAAAATGACCAGTACCACTAAAATCGCAACTCACATAGCAGTGGCAATATCTCTCAGAACAATTCATTTTTTTTAGTTTTTGCATATTGTGCAACCCTGATTGATATCACTAATATCTGCCAGCTTAGCTAGTTTTTGTTTTTCAGACACATGGAAGAAACTCATGTTGAGACCACAGAATTTCTTTGACTTTTTTCAGACTTTTTTGGGCTCGTCATCTTTAAACATCACATTCTGTGAATCTTCTTTACAGATGACTCTGTGGGGTCTAAAGACACCCAGAGATACTCATTAGCAGATTATTTCCTCTGTGGCAACAAATCAAACTAAGAGAAAGATGTTGTCGGTTATGCTGAGCTTACTGGCATTTTTAGGAATGACTATCTAATGCAGACTCACAATAGAAAGACATATTTGCACTAACATCGAAACGCGAGGCTACAACGACCCATAACACAACTCAGCAGACTCACTCAGAGAGACGACAGACTCATTGTTTGACTGTGGGAGGTTTGTGAGGCACCGCAGGCGTCAGACATGAACTGACGAAGTGGCGGCCAACAATGGTCAAGAAGCAGAGTTGCTCTTTGCTGTGACTCTGGCCCTCACTGCTGGGTGTAATGGTGTTATATAGCAGGACAGCAGGAGCTTGCAATTATGTATATCAAACAGTACATTTGCTGGTGTGGTATCTGAATGTAAATCTGTGAAGAAAAACACTGAATAATGTAGTCTTGTATAATGCTGCAGACACTGAATAAATACAAATGTGTGACTTATTCCATGTGAAATCATTTGCAACAAAAGTCAAGTTGTGAAAAGAAAAAAACATGACAGAAAGAGTTTCAGATTCACAACATATTATATATTCATATATAATCTTAGATGCAATGGATGACAATTATTTCCCTCTCTGGATCTGTGTATTTTTGTGCTGTCATGTGCTAACTAGAGCACTAGTGTTGTAACTTCTGAGAACAAAACTCAAACTTGAACCACATGGAAACTGTGGTTATGTGGTTTGTCTAGTTTGATGCACATTTCGGAGAAATGTTTCAGTGGGTTGTGCCAAGTATTTCCACACCAAAGACTTTGGGTGTTGCGTATGTGTTTTTCACTTGAGAGATTAATGGAGCTAAACCTCACTTAGTGTAACAAAGTTGTATCTGCACACAGGTAGATGAGAAGGTTCAAAAAGGCCCCAAAATAAACAAAAAAAGGAGAATCAAAGTATCTAAAATAAAAAATGAGGACGAGAAGGGAGAAAATATTCATGCAAGAGTCAGTCACGTAGTAATTATACACATGCTTCACCTTTGCTGCACTACCAGATCTGCAAACAGTTGTTTCATTAACAGTATCTATAACATCAGCACCTGAATCCATGACCCTGACGCATACAAGATGAAAGATAAGACAGAAAAAAATAATGCATTCTCTTCACAAATCATGCTCTGACGTGTCTGGGAAAAAAATGGTAAAATTGACAAATCTAATTATTTGTCATCGGCCTACAAATGGGACATTAATCTAACTCATTATGATATATTTCTTGCTTTTTCAGAGTTTAGGATTGGAATCACACATGGAGCAAAGCTGTACAGTATATGACCTTGGTACAGGACAACACAGGTCATCAGAATCAGAGTGCCTTTTATTGTCACTGTATAATTAAAAACACAATAAAATTAGGAGTGCTACTGCTGTAAGGTGCTGACTGATAAGCAGGATTTATACTTGTGCAGCAGGCCCTACGTCCGTCACCTATGCCACTGTGAGCATTTATACTTGTGCAGTGGAGTGTCTGTGACACTCTACAGTTACACCTCCTAAATACTAATCAGTGATGGGGTTTCTGTGAAGTGCTGTAAAGTTTAGTTGATTCAAAAGACACATTAAACACACATTAAACACGGCTTAATATAGACAATTTCAAACACAGGTACACAAATCAGCTTCATTATAACTCGCAGCATTCACAGACAAACACTTGTCTTTATCTGGACACATTTTCCCCATAAATACAATATTCTAACGTTTTTAGCAAAATTCTGCTCCATTACAACTAACAGGGTTCACTGACAAAACCACTGTCTTATACTAAACACGTTTTTCAAACAAATATAAGATGCTAACATTATTAGCACAAGTCTATGGCATTTTACACTGTGTAAATTAGCCACATCCTCCACACATTCAACCATCCAGTCTACACAATGATAAATTATAAACAATAAACAAGTGTAATAGGTAAAAAACTACACAATGTATAACAATCTGCATATTGTACACAACACATGCACATGCACTCATCAGTAGATTTTGCAGTCTTGTAACCTCCATGAATTTGTACATTTTTTAAGTTTTGGCATGTCAAGCACAAAGTCAGTGCTGGATTTACCCACTCGGGGGCCTTGGGGAAAAAATGAGCTGTAGGCCTCTCAACAAGGCAGACTACTTCAGCCTGTTGCACGTATACACTGCACATTCTGATAAGACATAATGTCTGCAGATATAAATCTAATTGCTGCACAACCTCAGTAAAATGTTTACAGCTTTAAAACTTGTTGTGACACTCCCTCAGACCACTTGATGTCAAATAGCAGGAAACTGGCTTCTGTGGTTACACTGGTTTGATGCAGAATTCAGACGAAATGTAAGTGGGCTGTTTTCCCAAAGACTTAAAGCAGTGAAGTGGTGACGGCTGAAAATCATTAGTGTCCGCCATCTTAGTAATTGTATTATTTAAATTAAATAGATGAACGACAAGGTGTCACTGACTCACCAAATACACACAATTTAAGTTTGGTCCACAGTGAATAAAATCGAAAGATGCAGAACGCAAGTCATGAATGAGCTAAAAGGAACAGGATCAACTAGGATTAATAGTGTAACCCAAAACAGAAACATTTCGACCTCTACATTAAATAATAGTATTGCATCTGTGTTCTTCACTTATAATATTAATCTAATAAAAGTCAGTTCATGTAGCTGAGTAATGTTCATAAACGATGAGGAGAGGAGCTCTTAAAGGGCCCAGAATCAACTGAATCAAGTGTCCTAAATGTAAAATGCAGTGATAAATGACATAATGATTAAGAAGGGTGAGAATCCAGTACCTGTAAGTCCTCAGCTGTGCTTGTTGGGCATGTTTCCAGATAGTTTTATCCTGCCTGGCAGAGAGAAGGGGAGGTTGACCGCAGGGCTGAGCAGTGACCTTTAGAGGAGCAGGTGCTCAGAGTTAAAATAGGGCACATGGGACAATATCTTAAAACACCATACACTGATATACAGTAATCTACAGCTGCTATAGAAACCTATATTCAAATTAAAACCAGTGTTACATAACCAATGCATGATTTGACTTTGACACTGTGTAACTCTGACGCCTTAAGTACAAGGAGTTATCAGTCACACAAATGAAACTCACCATCGAAACACTGGGTCTCTGGGTCTGTCAGCAGCATCCCAGGGTGCAACTGCAAACTTTGGCATAGCCGAAAGTAGGGCAAGTCGCGGGTAACATTTGACCTTCCACAGATGAAAGGTCATGTGACATAACATAACATAATGTATGCATGACATGTTAGATGTTTACAATTACTAAAAATATGATGCACAAAAAATAAGAGGAACATTTAATTAATGTGACAGATCATCAGATACTGATCATATACTGTATGTGTGTCATGCTGTTGAGACATCAGATGACATGAACGAACATGATAATGCAAAGATAATACACACTGCAAACGTGCA
Source organism: Epinephelus cyanopodus (assembly GCA_026686955.1). Classification (NCBI taxonomy): domain Eukaryota; kingdom Metazoa; phylum Chordata; class Actinopteri; order Perciformes; family Serranidae; genus Epinephelus; species Epinephelus cyanopodus. The sequence goes on from CM048920.1 coordinate 12,035,005, forward strand.
ACAATACATTGCACAGTGAGTGTGGTTAGAAGTCAGGATCAAAGAGATAATGATCACACCGTTCAACAAAGTGCACTACTGTATAAAAGGGTGGCCTTGAAACCCCCAAAGGTAGACAAGTCTGTTGTCTTGCTGGCATCATGCATGCTCTGCACAAGATTCTGCTTTTTCATGTTCTGACATGTCTCTGGGGAAAAGGTAAGACTACCAAATCTGGTGATTGGTCTCCAATCATTTAATGGAACATCTGCTTTAATTTGTATTTGTCTTTGCAGCACATGGGAGTGAAATCATAAACGGGGAAAAAGCCCCGCAGAATTCGATGCTGTATATGGTCTCTCTGCAGAACAACGTGAAACATGTATGTGGAGGATTCCTCATCAGTGAAGACTTTGTGGTCACCGCTGCACATTGTGACTGCTTGTGAGTTACGTTCCCTCTTTTACCTTTGATTCATGTAATATTCAATTTAAAAATAATATGAGCGTATATTAGACCTGTAGCTTGCTGGGTAGAATGTGTGTCCCATGTAGGCTCAGTCTTTGCAGCAGCCTGCGTTCAATTCTGACCTGCAGCCCTTTGCTGTGTGTCATACCCCCTCTGTCCCTCATCTGTCATGTCTACATTCAGCTCTACTATCAATAAGGGATAACAAAATATATTGATATTCTTGTTCTTACAATTTCAGAAAACATACTGACTATCTCTCCATGATCTCTCAATCAGGGGCTTTACACGGGTTGTTCTTGGCACCCACAATCTCAAGACGACTGACAACGGAAACATAAGATACATTAAAGAGAGATACAAACACCCATCTTATGAGACAGCAGGAAAGGGAAAGGACATCATGCTCCTCAAAGTAAGTACATCTTCTCAAGTGACATCATACATTTTTTGTTCAAATGATTTATTTTTATCATCAGCTCCATATTCCAAAACTTGTTTAACTGAATTCTGGTGAATTTTTTTAAAAAAAGTTATGAAATCAGTTTTACTTTCTGATGTCTCCAGCTGGCTGAGAAGGCTCGACTGGACAACAGAGTCCAGACAATTCCACTTCCCACACCTGGAACAAACATTAAAGAAAACCAAACGTGCAAAGTAGCTGGATGGGGTTACACAAGTACTGGTGGTCGCGCTGTTGATGATCTGAGAGTGGTGGATGTGTCTATCATCAACCTGCAAGTCTGTAAGGAGAAATGGTCTGGGCTTCCTGACAGTGTTATCTGTGCAGGTGGATATGAGACCAACAAAGGATTCTGTCAGGTATGTTTTCTGTCTGTTTGTAGAAAATGTCAGCTTCTGTGGAAACATGCTGCAATCATCTTCAGTCAAATAATGAAAAAATAATTTCTCCGTCCTCACAGGGGGATTCTGGTGGTCCTCTGGTGTGTGACGGGAAGGCTGCTGGAGTCGTGTCTTTCAACAAGTTTGCAAACTGTAACTACCCAGATGTGCCCAACGTCTACACGGATATTTCAAAACATCTTCCCTGGATCGAAAGCATCATCAATCGTTATGAGTAACATCATGCACAAAGTTTTGTTTTAGCAAACATTCATTGAAATACGAAAGTTTGTGGTGACTCAGATTGCTCTGTCAGTGAGACCAAAATGTAAAAATAAAGCGTCATTATAAAAAAAACAAAAAAAAAAAACGTGTTATTTCCTTCTGTAACAACCTCATCAGAGGACAGGAGAAGTGAAAATTTGAATCTGTGTGAATGTGAAAGCAAATAACATCTACAAGATACGGTCTTATCCATGCACATATGAGTGACCCCTCTCATAGCTGGTAGTTGCATGATTAAACAGCAAGTTTGGCCCTTAAAAAATTACGTCGTGAGAAATAAAGATTCTGAGTTAATTGATATTTGGGAGATGTTGTAATTTGTTCAAAATGGTAACACTGAAGATGCTCTGGAAATAAGGCTAAGTGTGCCATAGTCAGTCCTATACATGCGTCTGTATTTTTAGTGTATTTTTGATTCATCACTTTTTTTAAAAAACGTCTCAGTGTTGACTTCATAGTTTCTCCCTTGATCCCTTAGTTATTTTATGCATGTTTTGTCTTATGTATGTAGATTTTTTTAATATAACGCCATGTAATCTAACCAGGGGGCAGTAATTATGTGTGCACATAACTTATTAGATGTTTAAAGTCGATACAATGTGTACAAAAAAAGAAGGAGAATGCATTAATGTGACAGACTGTGATAAACTCATCAGATAATAATCCTACAATGTATGTGTGTCATGCTGTTGAGACATCAGATAACATGACCAAACATGATTCTGCAAGATAATACAAATTGCAGACGTGCAAAAAAAAAAAATGTGGTTAGAAATCAAGATCAAACAGGAAATAATCACACCATCCAATAAAGCGCACTACTGTATAAAAGGGTGGACTTGAAACCCCCAAGGGTAGACAAGTCTGTTGTCTTGCTGGCATCATGCATGCTCTGCACAAGATTCTGCTTTTTCATGTTCTGACATGTCTCTGGGGAAAAGGTAAGACTACCAAATCTGGTGATTGGACTCCAGTCATTTAATGGAACATCAACCTAATTTAATTTTAACCTGTCTTTGCAGCACATGGGAGTGAAATCATAAACGGGGAAAAAGCCCCGCAGAATTCGATGCTGTATATGGTCTCTCTGCAGAACAGCGGAGGACAACATGTGTGTGGAGGATTCCTCATCAGTGAAGACTTTGTGCTCACTGCTGCACATTGTGACTGCTTGTGAGTTACCTCTTTCAGCAATCTTTGATTCATATAATTAGACGTCAATTTAAAAATACTTCAATATATTAACAAGTTAAAATATATCAGTATGGGGTGACCTCTAGCTCGCTGGGTTGAGTTTGTGTACTATGTAGGTAGAGTCCTTTGCAGAGGCCTCGCTTCAATTCCAACCTGCAGCCCTTTGCTGTATGTCATACCCCTCTCCCACTTATCCTGTCTTTATTCAGCTCTACTAATATTCTTCTTACGATTTCAGAAAATTCACACTGACTATCTCTCCATGATCTCTCAATCAGGGGCTTTACACGGGTTGTTCTTGGCACCCACAATCTCAAGACGACTGACAACGGAAACATAAGATACATTAAAGAGAGATACAAACACTCATCTTATGAGACAGTGGGAAAGGGAAAGGACATCATGCTCCTCAAAGTAAGTACATATTCTCAGGTGACATCACACATTTTTTGTTCAAATGATTTATTTTCATTATCAGCTCCATATTCCGACACTTGTTAAACTGAACTGTGAAACTGAAGTTTTACTTTCTGATGTCTCCAGCTGGCTGAGAAGGCTCGACTGGACAACAGAGTCCAGACAATTCCACTTCCCACACCTGGAACAAACACTAAAGAAAACCAAACGTGCAAAGTAGCTGGATGGGGTTACACAAGTACTGGTGGTAACACTGTTGATGATCTGAGAGTGGTGGATGTGTCTATCATCAACCTGCAAGACTGTAAGGAGAAATGGTCTAGGCTTCCTCTTCCTGAAAGTGTTATCTGTGCAGGTGGATATGAGACCAACAAAGGATTCTGTCAGGTATGTTTTCTGTCTGTTTATAGAAAATGTCAGCTTCTGTGGAAACATGCTGCAATCATCTTCAGTCAAATAATGAAAAAATAATTTCTCTGTCCTCACAGGGGGATTCTGGTGGTCCTCTGGTGTGTGACGGGAAGGCTGTTGGAGTCGTGTCTTTCAACAACAACAAATACTGTAACTACCCAGATGTGCCCAACGTCTACACGGAGACCTCAAAATATCTTGGCTGGATCGAAAGCATCATCAAACCTTAAGAGTAAAATCATGCACGAAACTTTGCTTCAACAAACATTCATTGTCATACGCAGGTTTGTGGTGACTCAGATTGCTCTGTCAGTGTGACTGAAACTCAAAATAAAGCTTCATAAAAAAAAAAAACAGGTTTAATTTCCTTCTCTAAAACCTCATCAGAACACATAAAATGTGTAATTTTGAATTTGTGAATCTGTGCTGACATGATAGCTTATTTGCATCAAACCACAACTTTAGCTTCCCCAATTCTGCTGTGACAGCCTCTACCAACTGCTGAAGGTTCTCACCTATACAGAAAATATTTTTGAAACATGACATATGTCATTAATGTACAGTATAAACAATGTCGGTCCTAAAATCAACCCTTGTGGTGCACCGCAAGTAATATCTAAAAGAGAAGATTTTGTAACGGCCACCTGCACAAACTGTTTTCTGTTTTAAATGTAACTTTTTAACCAATTTAGCCCCACTCCTCTGATCCCATATCTTTCCAGTTTTGTATTAGAATATTATGATTTATTGAGTTGGAGGCTTTCTTCAAATTGATAAAAACACCCATTGCATATTTCTTATTGTCAGTTGTACCCATTGAGTGCACAGTTGCCCACGTGCAGTTTTACATGGTGTGTGTTTGTGATACAGGTCATAGGAAATTGCAGATTAAATAGTCAACTGAACCCATTAAGAAGAGCAATGTATTCAGACAGAGTTTTGTGAATTTGATAGTATGATTGCTTTATTGAAAGTACAGTAGTACCATTGCCAATAGTGGGATAGTTAGTGGGCTAAAACTGTACATTAGTAGTTGAGGTAGCATGTTGAAAGGCAGATAGTTTAAGTGTTTATGTTGTATTGACTTAAAAGTGGGGCGCACTGGTAGAATGTTGCCAACCCAGTTGCCAATTAGAGTTAAATTTCTCCAGTCACCTTGAGGTGTCCTGTTCTAAATATCTACCAAGTTTAGTAAAAATTGATATAACAGTTAGGCCTAGATAAGAAATGAGCTCTCTAGCGCCCCATTTTGTTTGATGGGGTCAATAATGGAGGGGTCCCCTCAGATTATGTGTGGTCATATGCCTACAAAGTTGCGTGGTGATGGGTGAAACCCTTGAGATGTTATACACCTTTATGTGATGAGCCACACCCTCCGCAATATTCATTGCCTTATAGAAGCTCAGTTTTAGTAAGTTTTCCAACTTTTGCCAAGAGGGAACTTTAGATATTGGTCCCTAGATTATGTTCACCGAGTTTCACGCAGATCGCTCAAACTTCCTAGGAAGAGATCGATTTTAAGTGTTTTTCAAAAAAATCAAAATGGCGGAAAATCTATATAACCGGAAGTTATGGGTCCTCGGACAAATTTGTTCCTCATGAGGAGAGGCATCTCTGTGCAAAGTTTCATGTCTCTACGACATACGGAGCATGAGATATGCCCACGTTAGCTTCGTAACAGGGTCGTCCCTATGTTCATTCCTGTGTTCCCCCCTATGTTCTGCAACTGGGGAACATAGGACCCTTTTTCCGAAAGAGTTCAAATGATGTTTGTTCAAACAACTTTTTATGTCGGAGCCTCAGACACTTGGATCACTATGGATGAGCAGTATGGACATATTTTGTGGTTTCAGTTATGTGTTCTCTGACATTTTAATCTGGGGCTCCGTCAGCCTGCATTAGGTGGAGTTGTGCTGCTACCCACTCCCCCCTCAGATCTTCGCAAGTGTTGTGAGGACTCTAAAACTTCACCAGAGCCTCCATCGGCATTAGGGTGAGTAGATAATGGCTGAATGTTCATTTTTGAGTGCACTATCCCTTTAGGGAACTTCATTAGTTGTAAATGTTTGACAAAGTATGACAAGTGGCATCAGTTTTAATTGAATTTGTTTGATGTTGTTTTGATGTGTCTCATGGATATGTGATGAGTGTTTACATGTTCAGTAACTATAAAGTGTTCCCAAATACTGTATGCACTCAACCACTATGGAAGATGTCTGTGGGTAGGCAAAAGTCAGTTGTGTGTGGGAAGTCACTGCAGGCACATTTTGGTGCAGACCAGTTTGCCAAGACCGAAAACGGCAAGACTAAGCATAGAGCAGATTTAATTCCCACCATCTTTGTGCATCATGCTGTGAGCGCCCCTGCACCACAATGCACCCCAGGACCTGTAACATTAATGGTCCTCATCCTGCAGCACTCCTGTTTCATATGACTGGCTCTCAAATATTTATCCCTATCTCATAATTTATCACGCTTTGATCCTGCGTCTGTTCAGTTATCTGTTTATTTGAAAAGGTCTAAGCTATTTAATTGTTTTATAGAATCACACTATTATTTATATAAGCAGAGGATTTTAACACAAGGTTGTAACCACAGTCAGATCTGCACTCCGGAGAGCCTTCATTAGATTATGCAATATCATCCTCTACTGGATTTGTAAGGTAATAAATTAAACACAGAGAGCTTTAATTATTAAGTAACTTGCCCAACACTGTATATCATATATTACATATTCAATATAATTACTTATATAATTAATATAAAATGCAGTATAATGCATATTAAGTATGATTCCTTATATCTGGAACTTTTTGAAACACACCTTGTTAATTAAGTTTTAAGTCTCACCAAGGTCGACTCAGCAGCATTCTCTCTCACACAGTTATAGAATATGTTTAGCATGATCATTTGTATGACAGAGTAATTATACATAAATTTGGTATTAAGAATAATTCCCCATTTAGCCTGGTATGTTTCATTCATTTATCAGAATTACTTAGCTTGTGTTTTAAATCTCGTTCAGGTCCTCAAACTTCCCTCTCATTCGCTATCAATGTAATATCAGCTGAGCTGTAACATATTATGGACAGGTATACTCAACAGAATCAAAAAGCCTAAAAACACACACCCATAAGTTACGTTTTTGTTTCAAAAAACTCCTGCACTCAACAATCACACAGCAATATCATATTTAACTGAGCTAATATTTAACTCATACTGGCTCGTAAAAAATCAGGACTGGCAGCACTGTAACTTCCCAGTGTTAGATAAAATGGTTTAGGAGAAGACAATTTAAAACTTCCTGTATGGTATGTACAGTATGTACAGTGTCCTAGCCTAATCTGTTATCTTGTCTTTTAACATTACATAAATCTACTAATTTAATGGGGGATAATCCACTAACAAGCTTTAATGCACATGTTCATTTAAGTAAGTTGTGCTGATAATGTAAAATTTGAGTTTTTGGACATCGTACCCATTAAAAGTACATCACAGTCTGTCTTTTCTGCTGTAACTCCATTGTGCTTCTAGCATGTGCCGCTTACTTCCAGGAACTATTGAGAGGCTCCGCGATCCGCCATTGTTGTGAAAAAAAAAAGGGCCATTGGAGTGAACGGAGATGACGCGACTCTCTATGCAAAGGCTCTGGACTTACACAGCAGTTAACATCAGCGATTTTATTCAGGATCAACATGGCCATGATCCAGATCCGACATGATCCAGAAGTATGTCGTTCTTGGTAAAATCACATCGTACCACTCATCAAATACCAATGTTTGCTGACATGCAGCAGCATGAGATTTACGGGGTTGTGGCATTTTTTGACCCTCTGAGTAGCTATCATTGTATAAAGAGTGACAAAGTCTGCATACAGTGGGTGGGAGGGGAGGTGGAAAGGTCAAACAAGCTTTCACCCAGGAGCCCGCTGTTCGTGTCCTTGTAAAACCAAAAGTCAGCGTTATTTTGTCTTGGAATATTCCCCGAACGGAGTCTGGACACTGGTTCTCGTCGTGGTGTTGAAAGGTGAAGAGAGTTCAATCAGGAGAGACAGAAGAATGAAGTAAAGATAATAATCAATACAGAATATGAGTGTACAGATAAAGAGATGATTTGTGCTGATTAGGATTTAACAGAAGCCTTTGGTGCTTGGACACCAGAGGGAGATATTTTGTGATCAAGGGACATCTGAGCAGCAGCAAGATACATCCAGACACTGGTGGTGGCTGCTGACTCTGAGGCTGCTGACTGCTAAGTGAGATGAGGCCCATGAATCCGTTGAGATGGAGGGCGCGCACAGCGGCAGCAAGAAAGAAGTACGGTAGAGAAAGAATCGTATTTAGCATCTGATGTCTGATGTCTGACAGAGAAGGTGTGTCACTGTGCTATTGGTTGATTGTGAATTGGTTGATAGTGAGTGAGCAAGGAGTAAATGGTAGGGTGAGAAAGAAAACCTATAGCCTGAGCATGACAAGTACGGTCTGAATGGATGAAATGAGGAGCAGGGCTTCCGATAAGCTCAGTGGAAGAAGCCCTGGGTCCTGGATGTGATATGAACTAGAGGGGCATGGGGCTGCATTGATTATGCACTGAAATGACAGCGAACAGCAGCAGAGAAAGGAGATGGTTTAAAGCTGGACAGTAGGAGGGATTGTGCAAAGATTTCATTGGTTTCATCGAAAGAATGGACGCCCACTCATCTGATAGAAGCAAGAGATAGAGAGGGAAAATGAATGAGCGTGCGAAGAGGACACAGTCATAATGTAAGGAATAGATGTTTAAATGGTACAGGTAATGGTGATGGGGACACAACGCCAGTCTGTCCAAAGTCTCAAACTCACCACAGATCACCCTTCATTAAAAAATGTACTCAGCCCCTGTGTTTGATTTTGCTTCTCCCATCTCCCCTGGTTCAAACTAAATGCCACATTCTGCCCACCTAGAGAAATCAACACAGAGAGGACTGCTTAGTAAGCAGCAGCCTGACATGCACATTACATTTATTACTGTAAATAAAAATAGAAAGTGAAAAAAAAAAACAATTATCGTGAAAGAAGAGCAGGAATGTATAAATGTGGTCTGTGTTAACGTGTACTCATCACATGGTGTATGTATTTTGTAAGTGCTGTCACACAGCCATAGGATGTGGCTGGGAGTCAAGATAAAACAGATCAAAATCAAATCCTAAAGATGAAACTGCACTGTGTGAAAAGGGTTGACACAAATTCCCCAACACAACAGGTTGAGCATCCTGTCGCCACGATGCACGGTCTGCACAAGTTCCTGCTGTTCAATGTCCTGGCTTGTCTCGGACGAAACCGTAAGTTGCACAATCCGACTACTTCAGCCTGCAAATGAAATATGATTTTAATTTGAACTTATTTTATTTTTCCTGTCATGTTTTTAAGTATCTGGGAGTGGAATTGTAGGTGGAGGAAAAGCCCCGGAGAACTCGATGCTGTATATGGCCTCGATACAGAGCGACAATAAACATGTGTGTGGAGGATTCCGCATCAGTAAAGACATTGTGGTTACTGCTGCACGCTGTGATGTGTGAGTCACATAAACAAACAAACAAAAAACAATTAATGTTTACAGAGTTGAGAAAATCCACTGACATCTTTATTTATTTGTTTTTTTCAGGAATCTGGATACAGCAAAAGTTGTTCTGAGCACCCACAAACCTGGTAGTGCTATAAAAACAGTGAAATACATCAACAAGAAGTGCAAACACCCCTCTTATGAGGACTTTACAAAAGGAAATGACATCATGCTCCTCGAAGTAAGTATTCATTATTTATTCAACCGCAGTATTCCCAAATTACAACGTCAAATGATTTTCATTCATTCTGATGAAGAGTAAAACTGTGCTCACCGTGACAGTCAGATATTGAATTTTTACCTTCTGATTCTTTGTGTCTCCAGGTGGCGGGGGAGGAGGGAATGAATGTTGGTATAACAACAATTGAACTGACTGATACTCAGGTAGAAGCAAACAAAATGTGCCGTGTAGCTGGATGGGGTTGCACTACACCTGGTGGTGACACTGTAGATGATCTGGAGGTGGCCGATGTGTCCATCATTAACCTGCATGACTGCAAGAAGAAGAAATGGCCTGGTCTTTCTGCAGATGTTATTTGTGCAGGTGGATATAGCACAAAGCGAACTCTTTGTAAGGTATGTTCTCTCTCCCGAAAAATTGTGTTTTCTAGTCTAAAAAAGTATTGACATCTGTCATGAATAAGCAAATGAAAATATTTCCTGCTCACAGGGGGATTTTGGTGGCCCACTGGTGTGTGACGGGAAGGCTGCGGGTGTGGCGTCTTATAACAAATGTGGCAACTGCAACAGGCCGAATGAACCCAGCATCTATACGGACATCTCAAAGTTCCTCCCATGGATCAAGAAAGTTGTCGAGACAAATGACTGGACAGATTGTAAAGAATAACAATCTTACACACAGCTTTGCTTCAGCATCTTTGTATTTGTATTTTGGAGGAGCAGTTGTGTCTGAGTCGCTCTGTCAGTGTTTGCTTTTTATTGGAAAGGCAAAATAAAACAATGTCTTAAATATTGTTGTTTTCTCTTTTTTTTTAATCAGAAGATGTAAATGGTATTTTTTTTTTTTAAAGTTTGTTGTAGAGCCACTGTGAGTGGCTTGTGTTGGCAGCAAGGTCGTAATATATATTGGTGGAGACACAAAATATCTCCCTCCAACATACTGATGAGTAGAAATAAAAGATAAGATATTCTACAACAGGCAACCACGCACCACTGTCTGAAATAATCATCAGCAAATGTAATTATAAACATAAATAGCCTCTTAACAATGTGCCATTATTATGACATATGGTGTATCGCAGTTCTGTGTGTGGTTTGTCCACATGGTGTTGCCGTACCCCAGTAGAACATGGCTCACGGTGTATTCAACAACATTAAGGTCTTTATTATGCTTTACTTGTCAGACAGCCCACGTGGAGTCTGTCATTTATGTGTGTGTGTAATTTATGCGTCACACGTGTCGTGCTGCTCCTTCAGACCGCTCGCTGTCACATAGCAGGAAGCTGGTTTCTTTGGTTAGTTGCAGAATTCAGAAGAAATGTGACATACTGAAAGTCAATAGTATCTGCTACCTTAGTAATAGTTTTTTTTCCTTCTTTATATCACATAAACAATAAAGACTTACTGACTCACCACTAAGAATGAAACTGAAAGATGCAGAACGCAAGTCATGAATGAGCTAAAAGGAACAGGATCAACTAGGATTAATAGTGTAACCCAAAACAGAAACATTGAATTAATCTAACAAAAGTCAGTTCATGTAGCTGAGTAATGTTCATAAACGATGAGGAGAGGAGCTCTTAAAGGGCCCAGAATCAACTGAATCAAGTGTCCTAAATATAAAATGCAGTGATAAATGACATAATGATTAAGAAGGGTGAGAATCCAGTACCTGTAAGTCCTCAGCTGTGCTTGTTGGGCATGTTTCCAGATAGTTTTATCCTGCCTGGCAGAGAGAAGGGGATGTTGACCTCAGGGCTGAGCAGTGACCTTTAGAGGGACAGGAGCTCACAGTTAAAAAGTGGGACATGGGACAATTTTTTTTTTTTTTCAACAATACGTTTGAGTTTTTCATTTATTGTGGACAAATGTGGACTAGCAGGGGGCAGGGATGGACACAGGCAAGAATACAGGAACAACCACAAACAAACTGACAAACAACAAAGGGAAACACACAGGTATATATAGACACAGAAAAAAAATCACCAGAGCGAGACCATAGGTGTTTCTAGCCCATTTTTGGGTGTGCTGAAGCACCTCTAAATTGAATCCCAGCACCCCAAAAATTTGAGAGATTTTTATTTTTTATACTGCATGTCCTTTTTTTTTTTTTTAACACATTATCATTACCAGTCCTCATTTTTGCTGCATTTAATCGCAGGTCACTGTTTATGCTGTTAGGTAGGAGTTAGCTGACATTTTTTTCTAGCTAGGAAACGTTACAGGTGGTCAGTACCACTGTCCTCTGTTTGAATTGGAATGAGAGAAGCCAGCTGTTGTGTCATGTGCATGTGTTAATATTAAAGCCAAGGTGCTACTGACTAGCTAACTGACTGGATGCCCATTAACATTATAACTCCTATTGTGACAAGAAGGGAAAAGGCAGAGGCAAACATTGAAAACGTCAGTTACTGTTAATATGTTAATGTTACATGTTGTGCATTTCATTTCAAATAAAAGTCCAAAAAATAAGCCTAAGGTTCATTTTTTGTATTTTTGGTACTCACTATAGGGGGCTGCTGTATCAAAATGAGTTGTCTTCCCCCAGAAATTAGGGTTACGATATGTTTCTTTTATGATTCCAACCCATTCCTCTTTTGCTGTGGCTCAGCATTTAAATAACCTTTATCAAGGTTATCATCAACAGGTGTGACAGAAAACACTCAAAGAAAAAAGTAAAGAAGAAGAGAATCTACAAAATAAAACAGGCAGCAGATTAAACATCAATGAATAACATAAAACAAAGAAGAACACAAACAGAAAACTCCTGAACAAAGTACATAGGATAACAGAATATAAACAAAAACCAGGATCATGCAGAAGATGCTCTGGAAATAAGGCTAAGTGTGCCGCAGTCAGTCCTATACGTGTGCCTGTGTGTTCTTGCTATTTCTCATTTATTCGTTTTTTTAAAGCGTCTGTATTGACGACATAGTTTTCCCCTTCCTTATGCACCCTTTGTCTTATGTATGTGGATTGTTTTTAATATAATACCATGTAATCTAACTGGTGGGAGTTCTTAACCTGTTAGATGTTAGAAGTTTAAAGTCGATAAAAGTATGTGTACAATAAACAAGAGGGCGAGTGAATTCAGACTGTGATAAACGCATCAGATACTGATTGTATAATGCATGTGCATCATGCTGTTGAGACATCGGAGAACAAACAAGATTATGCAAAGATAATACACATTGCAAACGTGCAAAAATACAACGCACAATGCATGTGGTTAGAAGTCAGGATGAAATAGAAAACAATCACACCATCCAACTAGTTTTGAAGTTTTACTTTCTGATGTCTCCAGCTGGCTGAGAAGGCTCGACTGGACAGCAGAGTCCAAAGAAAACTAAACATGCAGTGCAGCTGGATGGGGTTCCACAAGTACTGGTGGTAGCGTTGTTGATTATCTGAGAGTGGTGGATGTGTCTGTCATTAATCTGGTAGTCTGTAGGAGAAATGGTCTCTTCTTCCTGAAAGTGTTATCTGTGCAGGTGGATATGAGACCAACACAGGATTCTGTCCTTTCTGTCTGTTTGTAGAAAATATCAGCTGCTGTGGAAACATGCTGCAATCATCTTCAGTCAAATTACGAATGAGGAATTTCTTCCTCCTCACAGGGGGGATTCTGGTGGTGCTCTGGTGTTGTCTTTCAACAGGAAGAGAAATTGTAGCTACAGACATGTGCCCAACGTCTACACGGATCTCTCAAAACGTCTTCCCTGGATCGAAAGCATCATCAAACGTCACAAGTTAAGTCTTGCACAAAGTTTTGCTTCGGCAAACATTCATTGTAAAATGGAGGTTTTGTGGTGGAGATACTGCCTTTTATAATCCGGAGAGAGCTTGAAAGAGTGATTACATGAATTTATCGACATTGTGCAAAATAAAGTTAAGAAATGTGAGGAGTCTTTGGCGAGTAGACCCCTTTGTGTTGTATTCATTTTGGGAAGGTACTGATACCATGTGAAGTGCAGGATTATTCAACACAGTCTCACTCCCAACTCATCAAATACAGACACTTGGCCAGCGACCCTCAGCTTCGGAGACACACAAAGACACCCTTTAGTGGCAGTGGTATGAAGAGTGGGAAAGTCTGCATACGGCGGGTGGGAGAGGAGGTGTATGGGCCAAACAAACTTTCAGCCGAGAGCCCGCTGTTCGTGTCCCATGTGAGACCAATTCAATCGAGTCATTTTAATAAAAATGCAGTGTGCTCGTATGTGTAGCATGTTATCCTGGTAAGGTACCAGTATGTCACATTACATTACATTAGTAACAACCATACTCATTTTAAGCCAAAGCACGATCATTTTTTTTTCTAAACCTAAACCTTTTTCTTATCACATACTCATCACATGCTGTATGTGCTTTGCGAATGTCATACGGCCGTAGGATGTGGCTGTGAGTCAAGATAAAATAGATCGAAATCAAATTGTACAGATCAGACTCTGCCATATAAAGAGGGGGGACCTGAAACCCCCGACACAACAGTTTGAGCATCCTATCGCCACGATGCAGAGTCTGCACAAGTTCCTGCTGTTTAGCGTTCTGGCTTGTCTCGGACGAAACAGTAAGTTGCAAAATCTGACACTTTTTTTTCGGAAATATGAAATATATACTAATTTGAACTCATTTTATTCTACCTGTCATGTTTTTAAGTATATGGGAATTGTAGGTGGAGGAGAAGCCCCGGAGAACTCGATGCTGTATATGGCATCAATACAGAGCAACGATAAACATGTGTGTGGAGGATTCCGCATATGTAAAGACATTGTGGTCACCTCTGCACGCTGTGATGTGTGAGTCACAGTTCCTCCTCCAGCAATCATTTTTTCATTTGATATCATCAGAATTAAAAAAAAACAAAAAACAATTAATGTCATACAAACCAACTGTTTATAAAAGACGTATCGTTTGTTGCTTTGTGTGTTGTTGTTTTTTTGTGGCACAACTTGAGAAAATCCACTGACAACATCTTATTTTAAATTTCTCAGGAATCTGGATGAAACACAAGTTGTTCTGAGCACCCACAAAACTAATTCAGCCATAAAAACAGTGAAATACATCACCAAGATGTGCAAACACCCCGATTATAAGGATGTTACAAAAGGAAATGACATCATGCTCCTAAAAGTAAGTACATTTATTCAACCTAGTAGTCCCAAATGACATCTTGCATTTTTACAGTCAGATTATTTTATTTGGTGGTCTGATGAGGAGTAAACCCGTGTTCTGACAGACGGTCAGATATTGATTATTACTTTCTGATTCTTTGTGTCTCCAGGTGGAGGGGAAGGAGGGAATGAATGTTGATGTAAAAACAATTGAACTGACTGATACTCAGGTAGAAGCAAACAAAATGTGCCGTGTAGCTGGATGGGGTTGCACTACACTGGTGGTGACACTGTAGATGACTGAAAGTGGCCAATGTGTCTATCATTAACCTGCAAGACTGTAAGAAGAAACGGCCTGGTCTTCCTGCAAATGTTATCTGTGCAGGTGGATATAGTACAGAGCCAACTCTTTGTAAGGTATGTTCTCTCTCCCGAAAAATTGTGGTTTCTTGTCCAAAAAAGTATTGACATCTGTCATGAATAAGCAAATGAAAATATTTCCTGCTCACAGGGGGATTTTGGTGGCCCACTGGTGTGTGACGGGAAGGCTGCAGGTGTGGCGTCTTATAACAAATGTGGCAACTGCGACAAGCCAAATGAACCCGGCATCTATACGGACATCTCAAAGTTCCTCTCATGGATCAAGAAAGTTGTCAAGACAAATGACTGGACAGATTGTAAAGAATAACAATCTTACACACAGCTTTGCTTCAGCATCTTTGTATTTGTATTTTGGAGGAGCAGTTGTGTCTGAGTCGCTCTGTCAGTGTTTGCTTTTTATTGGCATAATAAAAAAAATGTCTTAAATATCGTTGTTTTCTCTTTTTTTATCAGAAGATGTAAATGGTATTTATCACTCTATTTGTCAGTCAGAGCATGTGTAATTTACGTTGACAATAGCAGCTTAGAATACTTTTAGCTGTGTTTGCTTATGATAAATAATATAATACAGTTGGAAATGAGTTTTCAAATTTTTAATTCTTTTGTGTGTGTGGGGACTCCCCGCAGATTTGTTCCCGCCCAACGTTGACTCCATGGCGACAGCCTTTGTTGGCGGATATTCATTAAGTTTGGTCAAGCAGGTCAACGAGGCTGTTAATATTGAGGGACTTTATTTCAGAAAGTGAGAGTATTACAGAAGCAGTGTGTTGAAAACACAGGAAAAGAACCAAAGCTGTTTCAACTCCTTTAAAGTCATAATCATAACCTCATATAGCTCAAGGTCTCATTAACCATGTAACCTCAGCGAAAGAGTAATGATTCATTCATTCAGGCAAAATAAAAAGAAGTTGTAAATGGTAGTAGCCATCCAGTAATACTATAAAAACAAACTCTTGTGTATTTATTTAATCCAAGTGGCACTGCAGGCGCAAAGGGGGCAAAGGTCAGCCCATGTACCGTAACTTTGTTCCACAGTATATATCATTGATGACACTTCACTTGTGTGGTGTCTGAACATCTGCACTCAAATCTGATGTTGAAAGTTGTGGGCAGCTTGTTTGTCACACAATTCGAAGAAATGTTTGTTCGGGTGGCACACAAAAGAGCCTTGGTGCAAGATCTGTGTCTTACTTATTAAGTTCATCCAAATAAAGCCCACATAATATCTAAACTATCTAATCTATTATATTTAAGGTAATTTACAAATGCAAAGCTTATTACTCTAGTGTTCAGTTGAGCTTAGTGTTACTAATGTCTAAAAATGAGCATTTAAAACAGCTTTTAAATGACAATTTCAAACCCACACAGTGGAGAAACTCAGTTGCATGCCAGAGCAGAACTCTTGTGTCTGCAGTACGTTGCATTACACAAAACCGCATTCTTTCTGCAGCACGCTTTTCACACAAACATGATGCAACGATAAAAGAGGAACGTGAAGTAACTCTGCAAACAAGATTTAAATCTAAGAAGGAACACTGAACCACAACTTTCTACGAAGTACACACCCACAAGCATGTTGCACTTTTTTTCTTTTTGCCTTTGATAATGTGCTTTTAAGACAATGTGGACTCCCATTTATCCCAACATGTTTAACTTTGCCCTACAAGAGTGTATCTCTAAAGCCGCTATAACTCTAACACCACGCTGTGCTTACATCAATTATGAATTATGAAACTCTGTTTTGAAAATCTGCAACCGCACATTTTGTAAAACTTCTTGTAATCCCACCAACAACATCACTAAAAGCCCAACAGCCTGTTAGCAAATACACTGAAGCAATAAAGACCACAAAATAAGCAAGATAGTTCTTCTCTTAAAGACCATGAGTGGAAGGTGTGGATTTGTTCGACCAGAGACCATGGCAGCCATCACCATACTACTGCTGCTGTTTGTCCTCAGTGGTAAGCTATCTATACAAAGTAAAGACACACACATCTGCAATGGATGAAAATAAGCAAATAATGAATGATGGCATTGTGTTTCAGGAGCTGATGGGACTTATATTGTCGGAGGCAGAGATTCTGCCCCGCAATCGCGTCCCTACATGGCCTCGCTGCAAGTCCGAGGTCGCCACAGGTGTGGGGGAGCCCTGGTGAGGCCGAACTTTGTGCTCACGGCAGCACATTGTCAGCTACGCACGTAAGCTTTCAAAACCACATCACTGTATTTTTCCTACATTCACTGCAGCCATTTGTTTCATTCACGTCAATTCGACACAAAAATCAACTTGCAGGGACTTTTTTGCTTGCCCCATAAAAGTAAACCGTCACAATAGACATTACATTTATTTTTCCGTCTTAGTCAAACTGAAGCTAGGTTGAAGCCGGAACAATTCTGAAAACTTTTTTTTTTGGTAGTCAGAGATGCTCTCTGTGATAAAAAAAAAAATGTAGGCAGTAAAATGTTCACTGTAGTAAAGTATTGTGTGTTTCATGTCTCTGCAAGATGAGCATCATGAAATCAACAGAAAGGAATGATTTAATGGGAAAATTAAGTGGAAAAACGTAATTGTGGATGCTGAGATCAATGTGGAATATTATCTGGTAACACTTAATTTGAAGGGGTAAGCATAAGGCTGACATGACACTTAGCATGACACCAATCTATATCAGTGTTTGACTACTGTCATTAAAGGTCCAGTGTGTAGGATTTAGGGGGATACATTTGGAAAAATACAATAAGAAATAAACATAAAATACAATATCCTAAAAATGTTTTTTATTTAGTGTGTGATCACCTGAAAATGAGAAACCTTTTTTGTTACCTTTGAATGAGATGTTTATATCTACACAGGGTGTGGGTCTTTGTCCACGGAGATTGCCATGTTGCACCACTATGTTTTTACAGTAGCCCAGAACAGACACACCAAACACTGGCTTTAGATAATGCCATTGATGTTTTCGTGTCGGTCACTATTGTTAGCAGCAACAACAGTGTTGGAAAAACACTGATTTTTTTAGCATTCAACTTCTTTATTCTGTGTTTTTACTAGTTTAAATAACCAGGCCTGTTTGTTTTGGAGAGGACGAGACCTCTGCGGTTAATTTGGCTCCTGGTTAAAACCCTCTGAACAATGAACACTGAAGGCAATCTAATTGGGAAAGTTTCAGCTGGTTGCAATCTGAAATCCTCACTGCAAGATACCCACTAAATCTCCCTAAATCTTACACACTGTTGCTTTAGATGTCATTACGTCAACTCCATCATTAATGCAAAGTTCACATTGTTTATAATGTCTTTGTTATGACAACTTGACGTTAACAAATAAGATAAGATAATCCTTTAATCGTCCCACAGCGGGGAAATCTGCAACATCACAGCCGCAAAGGGATGGTGTAAACAGGAAACATCAGTAGAAAAAATACAAAGCAATATATAAATACCTAAAGTAAGTAAACTGCACAAAAACAAAGAGTAGAACAATAAGCAAACCGTTTAAAAACACAAAGAAATATAATAAGGAAGCATCAGAAAGAATCAGAATATAATAGAGACAGATTTTACATTATTGAACAATGGAAGTATAGATATTGCACAGTTTAAAAATACTGATATTGCAACTGAATCATTGACTGTAAGCAGTAAAAAATAAAAGCAAGATATAATAAATAGACAGGCTGAGAGGCAATACCCCATAACACAAAATGTACATCCTGAAAATATGATGGAACCCTCAAAATGAAAAAAATCTCCTGTTTTTGTCAAGGATTTTAAAAGCATCTCGTGGTATAATAACATTCAATGACATCTTTATGACCATGATTGTCGCAGTGTAGTTGAGGTCAAGGAACTGACTCATGACACTGTTATAAAAGTATCTGACAGTATGATAACACTTAATGATGTTTAATAACTTGTCAAAATTGTACCAATGAGGCCAAGGAAAGTGTTTGTTACACGATTATCATTGTGTTGTGACAGCCAGTTGCAAAAACAGCTACGCACGATGAAGACAAACGCTGTCAACTCTGCATTTAAAATGACCTGGTGACGCTTAATGACAACAGTCATAAAGATTCACAAAGACTCCTTTGTATTCATGACAAGTGTCAGGTCATGGTTACGGTGGTGTCGTGATGTTAACAATTCCTGTCAAGATAGATTATTCGTAGCCTCGACATCATATCTGACATCCACTCATCATTCTGTTTTGATTTATAGACCATACACAGTTGTGCTTGGAGCTAATTCCCTGACCGCCAATGAGTCCACCCAGCAGCAGTTCACTGCAATCAGAGCCATTCCAAACCCCAACTATGACGGACATGCAAATGATATAATGCTCCTACAGGTGAGGACAGTTAAAAGAGTTTTTTTTACTACAGATTTTACTACATATCAAATTTGCTTCTATTTTGCCTGTTATGCCTGTTTTGGTTTGTTCTGTTGTTGACCATTAAATATGATGTGCTGTTAAAAGGGTAGGTGTTATCGGCTGTAGCTTCAGCCTACACCTTTTTCAGACTGCAGAGGAGTCTAAGTTATGCTAAATTACTTTACTGTAATGTTTTGCACTGTGCTATTTAAGTATCGGCCGTTTTCTGTGAGAGGCTGTGACTTTATTTACATGAATTTGTCGATTTATACATGGTGTTGTCATTTCTATTTGCAGATTGAAATAAATTCTCCATTCTAAATACGTGATGTTAAGATTACACAACTTTTTCCACCATTAATGTCGTTGTCGCAGCTCAATGGTAGCGCACAGCTGACTGAGGCGGTGCAGGTGATCCCTCTGAAGACAGGCAGACTGAGGACTTCCAGTCAGTGCATCACAGCTGGCTGGGGGGACATAGGTGATAATGGCACCTCACCAATCAGGCTTCAGGAGGTCAACGTAACCACCCTGCCACAGCTGACATGCGTAGGCGATGGAGAAGTGTCCCAATCCCCAGGACTATGGTTTGTGGAGTCGGGGCCCGCATCTTTCAAGGCTTCTGCTCGGTAAGAGCACACACTAGACATTGACCAGGTGCTGAAGCTAACGTGTGAAGGAGTTTTTTAGAGTATCATGTTGGAGACATTAAACATCTTCCACTGTTAAGATGTGAGACTGTCTTGTGTATAGAAAGTTAAGTGTCTTGTACCTTTTCTGTTTAAGGGGGATTCAGGTGGTCCGCTGGTGTGTGATGGAGCTGCAGCAGGCGTCGTCTCCTTCTCTGGGCGGCGATGCGGAGACCCCAGAACCCCTGATGTCTACACACGCGTATCATCCTTCAGGGATTGGATTACAAATGTGGTGAACAACAATTAGGCAAATCAGATTGAATAGTATTGTGTCAAGATGCTTAACTGGATGTACTTTTCAAGGAAAGCCTCTTCATGACATACAAACATGTGGTGTTATGTTGTTTGATATCTGCTTAACAATGCAGTGCTGCCGCTGTTAAGATGAGGTGATGAATTGTGTTTCAGGGCTCATATGTAAGGCAAAAAAATCTTTTCATTCTGCACCTTCAATAGTCGGCTTAGCTGAAAGTAATAATAAAATGAAAATGAAAAAGTAAGAGAAGTTTCCATGCAATCTTTATTGTTATTTGTTTGTATCAAGAAATGTTTCCCACAGTGACACCACCATAAAATCATGAATTTTGGAGAAAAAATGTATTTTATGCGTCAAAGTTTTAGAAATAAAAAAGAAGTAACCACTGTAACATTTTAATTGGCCTCCATGCTCCTTTCAATCGTTGACTAATCTGTTTTCCAGTGTCCGCCCTGTCCGTGACGCCGAATGTGACGCACCAGAAAAAAAATTATGCATCTTTTTGTAATTTTGTGTCTCTTTTTTGTAGCTACTTATGTCTCCTTAAAGTAATTTTGCTTCTCTTTGAGGTAATCTTACATTTTTTTGGTCATTTTGAGCCTCTTTCTCGTTGTTTTGTTAGTGCATGTATACATATCACCCAGCAATCATCATCACTGAACATCTGACAAAAGTAATCGCACCATTTTTAAGTTAATAATATTCTTTTTTGTATCATTAATCACTGAACACAGGTATATTTCCAAGGTGGCATCTGAATGAATTGCAAGGCCCTGCTTTCTCCACAGGCCCCTCCACCACAGGGCCCCAGTGTATTCACACTGCCTGCACTGTCTATATTTCTGCCCCTGGCACTGACAATGCCACAAAAGATGGGGCACAGATTCTGGATGGGCTGAGCTAAAAGAACAATATATATCTATTTCATCCTTAAATTTCTTCAGAAATGTTTTGCAGGGTAAAATTTTGTACAATGAAGGAAACCTCTCTGATATCATTAGTAATAATGGGGCACTGACCACACTTTTGTCCAAGCGTTGCAGTCGGTTGTGTTGTGTAATATGACTTTTACATGTCTTTCTTTTTTTAAACTTCATTCAACAAATTGCAATGAAATATGAACAAATAATAAATAAAGTAAGAATGGGAATTAGGAAAAATCTTGAAAAAAAAATCTTGTTCATAAGACCAAAACAGTTCAACATTGAGTTAAATTCACTTAAAAAAAAAAAAGATGGAGAGAGGGTTGTGAACCAAAGATCTTCTGTTTATAAATAAAGAATTCCCCGAAGTTAACACGAACATGTTGCTCATGTCACCACAGTAACAGATTATATCTTTTCGAGTAAACAATGAGTGATATGCGTGGTACGGAAAGCACAAGAACTTCAATCAGACCGAAGTTTCATTGTTATTCTGCACTGAAAAAATAAATGAATCACTGTTTCATCAGCAGGTCCACCGAAACATTGTCATATCTGGAAATAATAGAATTTACTGGATAGATTTTATGCAAAATTTTGAAATGAACTTCTTTTACTTTGTTAGGAATACAGTTCTTATAAGTTAAAAGCCATTTATTGCCTGGTAATGTCTTCCAAATGTGAGCTTCAGTAAAATTTCCCTCTGGGGGGATTTTGTTTTTATTTCTAAAACAAATTTGACCAGTAGGCCTATGTATATTAAAACATTTCTTGTCAATCAGGTTGATACCATTCGAAAGCAATGCAAATAGAGTCTGTGGAACATTTTGTTCACCATAACATAAGTGAATTCTAATAAGATGGATTAAACCAGAGGGAATGGCTTTGATTACAGGATTGTACCCTTTAAAAGGAACTTTTAACCAAACTCAAGAAGCACAACCACATCACACCACTTTCAGCCTCTTTACATTGGCTTCCTGTTTGTTTTATGATTACATTTCAGACATCTTAGCCCCTTATGAACCTTTACGTAGTGTGAGATCCTCAGGCAGAGGTCTACTGCGTGTCCCAGAGTCCAGACTGAAGATCAAAGGGGACATAAGGCTGTCTGAGTCACTGGCTTTGTTTAAGTTTGACCGCTGTGTGTGTCTTGCTGATGCTAGTCTAGTGTACAAAGTGATTAATGATCTGGCTGCTCCACCTTTAAAAGAGCCCATGCAACTACGCTCAAACAATGGGAGGGCATCTAGGTCGACCAGCAGCGGCGTCTGTGCAGCACAGCACAGATCTACTGAGTTTGGTAGATCAGTCTTCTCTATTAGAGCTACAAACTATTGAAACTCAGTACCAAGTGAGATAAGACTTTAAATTTAAGATGAAATCATGGATAAAATCAACCCAATCATGTACCCACCATCACACATGAACTCAAACACATGATCTAACACTATGAAATATTGTCATCATATCTTAGTGTTGTAGTTTTACTGTTGTTGCTACTTTTATTGTTGCCATGATTTGCTGTTGTGTTGTCTTGGTGTTGTTATTGCTGAAACCGTTGTATCATGAATATGTTCTATTTTGTTATTGTACTTTTTATACAGTAGAGACATTATTCTCTGTTTCCTACCCAGGGACTACAGATGAAAATTAGCTTGTAGCTAACTCTAAATAATAAAATAAACCTCTCCTAAAAACATATTTGTATCCTGACTTTATTTGAGCTGTCTGACTATTTTATCGCTGTCTTATTTATTTTAATTTCCCATTTATTATCTTGATTTTAGCTTTGGCCTTCCTTATATATCTACTACTAGATGACATTTATGACATGCTATTTGTTTATTCTTCTTGTGTTTTTAAACAGATTGATTTATTCATCTTATAAGTACAGCACACTGAAATTTAGTGAACGTAGATAACACTTTTTTCTTTTTCTTTAATATACCCCCTCACCCCACCAGTCCTAACAAAAAATATAAAAATAAATACAAGTAAAATAAATAGAATAAAATAAAATAAAATTCCTCTTGTGTTTTAATTGTGTTTAGTTTTTTTTTTTTATTGCACAGCACTTTGTGACTGTGTTTTGAAAGGTACTCTATAAATAAATGTTATTATTATATAACTGGACATTTACGTGATTCACGCGCACTAATTCCGTAATTACGCTATTTCCGAAACACCCGAACGCAGCACGCAGCCAACACCTGTGTAACGCACAGCGTCGTTTACAGTACATATCGCTGCCATTAAAACACCAACTCCCAGTGTGCATTGCGCGCGTGTTCTTGTCCTTCTGTGCGGTCATGACAACCCTGGGCTCGGTGGGAAGTTGAGTCTCGTCACCGCATCTCCCATTTTCCACAGGTTTCGCGAGATTTACATAGGCGGGCTGGTGTGTGGCAGCGTTTCTCTGCCAGACGAAGTGAACAATACTGATATGAAATCTGCGTAAAGGTAATGAAGACATATACCGAGTGGAGAATAGGCCGTGAACACCCCGGTGTTCACGGTGTTTGTTACCTGCTGGAGCAACACCGCAGAGCGGATGTAGCTAGCCGACTCCACTTATCTTACAGTAACATCTGCATTGAGGTAGAGCTAGGACCGACGAGGCTTATTGATAACCTACAGTGAGAGGTGTAGGTGTGTTGGATGTAGTCCAGGACAGGTGGTGTGACTTACTGCGTAGTTTATCTGGCTCTCCTCGTCATAATTTACACGTATGTTGCTAATGTACAAGTTGTTTTCTACTAAAATGTAACCGGCTAACATTACATGCTGTTACCCGTCAGATACACTGAAATGGCTGATGTGTTCTCTCCAAGTTGTGTATTGGCTTTTTTACCTGCGGCGATACTTGTGTAATAAACACGACAACCTACACAGCGGACTGTGCATTACAAACTGTGACCTCCATGTCTGTGTGGTTCAAGTAAATACCCAGGAAGTTATTGCACCGTGCTAATCTATTGGCTGCCGGAGCTGTCAGTCTGTGCAGAGCAGCCTGCAGCCTGTCACAGGTCTCCTTAGACAGGCCAGCCTCTCAGCTGAAGCAGAGGCCTTCCTCATGCTGTAGCACACAGTGCATGTGAAGTTTGGCAGCTGTCACACTCGCTCACATTGTTAACTGAACCTTGCCCTGTTTCTCTCTTAATCAGTAGCCTTTGACTTTCTGGAGGCATGTCCAAGAAAAGGGGCAGGTATGTAGAAGCAAAGCAACTATACACACCATCACATGATGCCATTAATGGTGTTTTGAGTATCTAATGTAATAGAACTACAACCACAAACAAGTACATGACAAAGTGATTAATCCAGGTGTACACCTCTGGGATTAAAGGTCTAGTGTGTAAGATTAAGGGGGATTTAGTGGCATTAAGCGGTTGCAAGCATCTGAAACTTCTCCTGGTTAGAATTCATGTAGCATCCAATATTTAGAAGGTTTTTATCAGGAGCTTAATTATTCGCAGATGTCGCTGCCTTTTCTAAAACAAACGAACAGCTGAACAAACCAGTCTGTTTCAAATCTGTGTTTCTTCTACCCTGTTTGGGAAGTGGTGAACGGCCTGCTTGTCCAGCACTTGCTAATGTTTGCTTGCCAATTTTCTAAAATTAGTGAACGTGGGCTCATCTTATTTTTGGTCCAGATGTTCAGTTTTTTTTAATGGTGATTCGAACCTGTAAAAACACTGAACGAAGGAGTTTTATGTTATAATCAGCGTTTCTTGTACCCTGTTCGGCAGGTCGTAGACAGCCCTCTGACCTTTAGTTTAGGAGTGTTTTGCTGTGGGCCGAATAATCCGCAGAGGTCTCCTCCCATCCAAAACAGATGGCCCCCATGATTTAAACTGGTGAAACACAGAATAAAGCAGTTTCACGCTACAAATCAGTGTTTCTCCAATGCTGTTTGGCATGTCAGAGACAGGCAGAGACAGCATTTTGTGCACCTTTTTTCTCTGATAACTTCAGATCCAGACATTCAGGAGGGTTTAAGCAGGAGCCGAATTATCTGCAGAGGTCTCCTCCTCTAACATTAAAAAATTAATGTTTTTCCATCACCGTTTGTAGCATAAGGGCCCTATCTCGAACCAGTGTTTGATTTGTTCATTCTGGGCTACTGTAGAAACACGGAGGAGCAACATGGCAGACTCTGTGGATGAGGACCCGCTCCCTATGTAGATATAAACGGATCATTTTAAGGTAACAAAAATAGAACGATTATTATTTTCAGGTGATTATACACTAAAGAAAACAAATTACAGTCTATTCCATCTCTGCAAATATCCCCCTCAATCTTACACACTGTTTCTTTAAATAATTAGCTGTACTTGAAAATAGTGAGATACATTTTTATGGTGGTATCGCAGACCTGCATATTCATCCTGTGTTACCAGAAAGCGGAGCAGTGGGGAGCTGAGCGACACGTTGAGCCCGGATCCCAACAGCATCCTGGGTGTCCGCATTCAGCATAACTGGCGTGAGAAGGGAAACCAGAGCAAATGGAAGGGAACGGTGCTCGACAGGCTCAGCGTGAACCCTTCTCTCTTCATGGTGAAGTATGACGGCTTTGACTGCGTCTATGGCATCGAGCTGTTTAAGGACGACAGAGTGTCGAACCTGCAGGTCTTGTCGGAAAATGTTGGTGAGTTAGCGAGTCTCTCTTTTAATCTGTGCCAGCTGGATTTATGTTTTTAGACTCTGACATGAACCAAGATAAACGTTTCTCATATAGTGAAGGTGATGAATAAGTAAAGCACCAGTTGGGTAATTTTATATTTTATATCCGTTGCTGCTGTTTCCACAGTAAACAACAAGATCAAGATGCCTCCAGGGGCGGAGGAGCTGGTGGGCAAAGCTGTGGAGCATCTGTTTGAAAAGGAAGATGGAGAAAAGAACGAGTGGAGGGGCATGGTCCTTTCCAGAGCTCCCATTATGACCAACTGGTATTATATCACTTATGAAAAGGACCCCGTACTTTATATGTACCAGCTGTGGGATGACTATGCTGACGGAGACCTCAGGATTCTGCCTGAAGCAGGTACTGGTGATTTTGCTGTTACCAAGACAGATTTATGCTTCACACAGCTTCATTAGGCCTTCAGTAATTTTGTCCTAAAGCTTTATAAATAAGATCAAGAGTGACAGCAACGTGACGCAAATGAATTTTTTTCCCACTTTGGAGTTCTGTGAAGTCTTTTTTGACACGGATACCATGTGAGCTCACCAGCAGTCATGGATGTTTGTCTTCATCAAAGGGTTCGACTCCCAGTGGCAAACAGGCATAACTATATATTTTAAACACTCCTTGCAGCCATGAACACCCTCGACATGAGTGAAAGTTTTCCATAAAAGTGAAGTCAGTGCATGGAGTTATATCAGGCAGTGTTTTTCTTGGAGATTAGATATTCACAGTCATGATGTTGAATATTGAGAGCCAAGACTCTTTTAAGTGGTTTCACCGAATTCTGTTTCTTGAGCCTCTCCTAAGAGGTAATAGCTGTGTTTAAACATGCACAGATTGCTGCATCTGATTTGTAAATAGTCAAATGATTTTTGCACATAAACACTTACGGTAATACCTAATCCAGTGTATTTCAGATAGTGAAATGTCTGAATACTGCATTATGCATCATATTGTTATTTCAGTCTGTTAAAGCTGTGTGTCCATGATCATTTTTAGTTTACAGTAAATGTTAAGTGTGTAGAATTCAGGCAGATATATCAGTAGAAATGGAATATAATATAATAACTACATTTTCTTTTGTGTATTATCACCTGAAATTGAGAATCGTATTTTCTTTACCTGAGCTGTTTATCTACATAGGGAGCGGATCTTTGTCCACAGTCTGCCATGTTGCTCCTCCATGTTTCTACAGTAGCCTAGAATGGACAAACCAAACACTGGCTCTAGATACAGTCATTTCATTTCACGTTTTCGCGACGGCCACCAATGTTGGTAGCCCCTTCACATCGTGAGTGATAGAAAAACACATTGTTTTTAACATGAAACTGCTTTGTTCAGTGTTTTTACTGGTTTAAATCACCATGTGCGTTTGTTTTGAGAGGAAGAGAACTCTTCTGATAATTTGGCTCCCAGTAAAAAAAACTCTGAAAGTCTAGATCCTAAGTTATCAGGGAAAAATATGAGCACACACTAGCAGTAGCTAGGTTAGCAGACCATCTGTGATGAGCCACAAGGACTATGAGAAACATAGATTTGTAATGTGAAAATGCTTTATTCAGTGTTTTTCCTTATTTTAAGTACCTTGTCTGTTTGTTCTGGAGAGGAAAAAACCTCTGCGGATAATTCAGCTACTACTAAAAACCAGAAAAATGAACACTGAGGAATTACCAACCGGGGGTTTACACATGGTACATGGGAGACGTTTCACCTTCAATCTGTGATCGTCACTGCTTAGACTTAAACTTAGTTCCTCCCATTCCAATTGGAGCACTGGGCGACGAGTCCCTTCCACTTGCTCCGTTCCACCCAGTCCGTTGCCACACTCGCTGGTCTTTCTCTTGGCAGTTGGAGTACGTGTCCAACTGTGTCAGACAGTAGCGCCACCTCTGCCCTTCTCATCACCTCATCGTTGGTGATGTGGTCTCATCATGAGATCCTCAAGATGGTTCTGAGGCATCGTCGGTGGAAGACATCCAACATATTGGTAATGCTGGAAGTCCTCATCCACGTCTCGCAGGCGTAGGTTGCTGTTGGAATGACCACTGACATATACAGACGTAGCTTGATGGCCGTAGTGATAGCTCTGGACGACCATATGTTGAGGAGCCTTTGGAACACTCCTGCAGCTTTGCCGATTCTTATTCATATGTCTTACTCCACATCTCCTGTACTCGAGATGTTCCTGCCAAGATACGTGAAGTTCTCAACGTACTGGATGTTATACTCGCCTAGAGTGAGTGGTGGGTGGTGTTGATCCTGGCCGACGATCATGGCCTTGGTCTTCTGGCTGATCCGTAGACCAACCTTTGCTCCGTGCTCTTGGAGATTGCTGGTCATCTCCTGGGGTGCAACGTGGGTATGACTAATGAGAGCCAGGTCGTCCGCAAAGTCCAGGTCATGCAGTCTGCCCTGTCCCCACTTGATGCCAATCGTCACTGCTAGATGCCACTAAATCCTTCACACTATTCCTTTAACTGAGTCTTGATAAATAGAAGATAAACAGGATTCCTATACTTATCTAGAAAGTCTTGACAAGTATAGAGAATGTTTTTAATTTCCAGATGTGTAAATGTATTGAAGTGATGGTGAAATTGGAGGTATAGCACTGGAGGAAAAAAGGAAGCTGTGTATTTCTGATGAGGGAGGAAACTCAGCGTGAGATGGATGAGTTGAGCAATAACAGAACATCTGGTTTTAATACTTATGATGTATATTTTGGCCAGAAACCAAAGCAAACATTATTTATAGCATCTTAAAAATACTTTAACTAGGCGGAGCACATTTCGAACTAGCTTGCACTAACTCAAATGTAATGCTTATGTTTCACTCCTCAGAAAACAAGCACCTGTTGCCAGCAGACAGGAAGCCAGGAGAGGAGACGGAGAGCCTGGTGGGGAAACAGGTGGAGTATGTTACTGACAAGGGTGTGAAGAGAACAGGCCTGGTCATCTACCAGGTCCCAGCCAAGCCCTCTGTCTACTATATCAAATACGATGATGACTTTCATATCCATGTCTATGACCTGGTGAAAACCACCTAGAGATAGTGGACACTTTATCTCACTCTCTCCAGCCTCCCGCCATCTGCTTCTGTTCCACTCATCGTTATAACCCGTTATCCAAAGCCATGGCAGGGTCGAATAGTTAATATGCTTTTATTGTTCAGAAGAAAGTGCAATCTGTTTTTCATATGCACAGCAGAACTGTAGCACTGCTATGCTTGGCTATTTCGAGGAGGTGGAGTCGACTTGTTTTATTGTTGCTGCTCTACTTTATTCTTTAAGTTTGGACAGTCCAAAAAATTGCACTGCCCAACAGCTGCGAAGTGCAGTTGTTACTGCATTTGTATTGTTGTACTTGACACATTCGCTGATCTGTCCTTAAAGTGATGATCTTAATTAAAACCCGGTGTAACTAAAAAAGCTGCTTAAAATATTCTTTTGAAGACACTGATGATCTACACGTTATGTTTGGGACAGAAACCATTGAGGCAGATAAATTATTGTATTTATCAAACTGTATTATCAAATTTTAGCATTAGTACTGGAAGGAATGTATGAAAGCAGGATTGTAGAATCACCTGAATGGGGCCCTGATATTTACAAAAGCCTTTTAGATGAATTATGCTCATATGGAAATATACTCCTGCACCTTTGCACCATATTTAGCATCGTATCAGATCCTTTGCACTGGTGATGAGGACGCAGTTTGCTAAATTCTCATTTAAATTTGATCCCACACAAATCATAAAGTGCCTTCCGGCTTGTCATTTTGCAATATTGTACATACTATATCTCCCGACTATTTACGCTCTTATTGAATCGTTGCGTGTAATGGCTGCTCTTTGGTTTTCATTCGGAAGCGGTGACACTGACAGCTTGAGGAAAGTCTCGCAGCCATCGGTTTATATTAGTGCTGTTTTGCTCTTAATGCAGTATGAAAATGTTCGACAAATATTACACACATCATCATTGGTTGCAAAAGCTCACTGTTGATCTTGTGGGGAGCACTTTACTGTATAAAGTTTACATGTTTAGGTTATGCTACGCAATATAGTTTCCCCCGAACTGCTTTTTCCTTATGAGCAAATGTGGCAGGATAAATGCTTTATATCACACGCATGAAGAAAAAAAGAAAAAAAAAACTTGTTGAAATACACACAGATGGCAGTATTTAATATGTACAACTTGTGTAAAATGCCTTGTAATGTTGCCTCTTGTGGTTACTCTCATTTATACAGATATTTCATCAGAACACCACCAGCTTTTAGTGAAAGGGTTGTTTATTTACATTAATTATAAGCTGAATATTTAACAGGTATAACCAACTGACAAGCCAGTTTGTTGACAGTTACTAACTCTGGTTCTAGTCTTTATAACTTTGTCTTGCAAACATGACATATATGCTTGCAGTATGCATTTCATCCCAACTCTGTTAGTAGCTGCTGAATTGATCTTGGCCCTCTCAGTCCTCTCAAGTCACTCGGTGTATCCCTTAGCAAACTAGTCAATCAGTAGGTATACTGTTACTGTTATTTTTAGCTGTCAAACTCCGCATGCATAATCTGAACAGAGTGTCTGGAAGTATTCAAACTTTATTTCAACAGTAGAGAAGTGAAGTGTGTGGCAGAAGCGGCTCCGTTTGTTTGACCTACTTAAAAAACGAAAAGAAAAAAAAAAAGAGGTTGACACTGTGCATCACCGCTGCTGGTGCTGTGTGGTGTTTCTGTGTTGTGTAGAGTGGAGTTATAAATGACTGTGTGCGCTCTTCTTCATGCTTTAAATCACCTCCTGTTCTGAAGTTGTAGCAGCAGTTATTATTCTGTCATGAGTAATAAAGATTTTTGCACATTTGTTTGGTCTCGTTCTTTGAACCGCCACGATCAATAATCATCCTCAATAAATCAAACTAAAGACGTGTTTTAAGGTTGATGTATTGTTTAGTCACAAATGGTGAAACTGCATATATATACACACAACAGACATTCTCTTCATGACATAATTCAGGTGGTTTTAGAACAAAGGGGAGTGAAATACTGTATATTAGACAGTACAGAGCAAAATGAAATTTAATGGTACACACAAAATGAAATACCTTTTTTTAAAAATGCATTTTGCTTACTGGCATTACGCGCAATACAACTCCCAACCAATGCCATGATTATTTAGGGAACCACAGTACCCATTCAGGAGACCGCACTCTTGAAGCTGAATTTCAAAGCTGCTTTTTCTAGCTTTTTTTCACGTTGGGTGTTTCTTCTTTCTTGACAGGGGCTACAACTTTTGAAGAAGTAATGTCATTTCTCAAGTGCAAAACTCAAAAAGTCTCAGGTTTTC
The DNA here is from genome assembly GCA_026686955.1 of Epinephelus cyanopodus. Taxonomy (NCBI): domain Eukaryota; kingdom Metazoa; phylum Chordata; class Actinopteri; order Perciformes; family Serranidae; genus Epinephelus; species Epinephelus cyanopodus. Next base: position 12,066,152 of record CM048920.1, read on the forward strand.
CAGAGGGTTCATATTTACTTGGTGAGGTCTTTCAGGTACTGCAAACCCTGATTTGTGTATCCAGTTGCTTTTGATGGAGCCTCTGAAAGAGCTGAAATTGACGTCCGCACCCCTGCAAAGATAAACATCCATGATTGGGGTTTGACGCACTGAAAATGCGTATGACACATTGAGGTGTTAACCAACAGAATAATTATCATCTCAGAGTAATAGTAGTGATGCTAAAATTAACCCCTGCCCTCTTGCCACACTAACAATATCACTTTATCTAACAAGGGAAGTGCACAACCACAATTTACAACAAACTCATAACAGTACCGCATTTATAACCCCTCTTTTAAAAAAAAAAAAACCAGAACAAGCTTTTCATTCAGTTCTTACCAGAGTTCCACGCCTGAATGGGGGAGAATTCAATCTTAGGCATGGTTGGAAGCTGAGCCTGAGGAGAGAAGGGGGGGGTCCGTTAGTTTGAAACAACACAGTGCACAGCTTTGTAGTTATGTACTTCATACTGCATTTAAATTAAATATTGTAAAACCAGATAATGAATGGAATGTTAAAGATGCCACTTTGGCTGATGACTCAACATCACGTGGAAAAATAGTGTGCAATGCAATAATGATGGAGGGCTGACATTTTGGTGCTTCACTGAGAAGTTGGAATATTACTCCAGAATTGCAGTAATAGGAATATGACACAGATTATGACATTAGGGATGCACGATAATATCAGCACATCACCAGTACTGGCCAATACTGGCTTTAAAATGAACTATTAGAATCGGCCAACATGCTTTTTCTTACTTTGCACAATGAATGAATAGTACATACATTGAAAAACTTTCTATGTCATGTCTCCATCTGCTGGAGAATATGTATGTATAATAGGATGTTGATTCGACAACAGAGACACTTGATGATCACTAAAGTTAGGTGGGGAAAAAGTGGATATATTGATATTGGTATCAGTTATCAGTTGTTATATATTGGCATATCTGATACTGATATCTTGCATCCCTAAATTAAATATTGGTATATTTTGTATAAAGAATTAACTGACATTGAGTTACTGTGTATTTAGGTTTCAGTAAGATGTCTTGTGTTTATGGGCATTACTGAAAAGACACAGCTCAGCACATGAGATCTGGAGTAAACCAAAGCTCTACACTTGCTGTATTGTAAAATGCGAAACTCTTTTACTGAAAATTGTGTTGTTTTTTTACAATCTACCAAAGAAAAACTGGTCTATTTGTGTTCACATTGGAGCTGGTAAGCTTCCTCTTTAGACTGAAATAGGCAGTAATGTTGTTTTAGAAGAAGCAAGTGGAATATGACCAGTATGTGATCGGGTAGAAACGAGGAGGAGCATTACTTTACTGTCCCTAATACTACATGAACTTCAACTTGACAACTTATTCGATGAATCTATGGAAGTTCAGGGAGACAACTTTGTATCAGTAAGGCAGCAGTGTCCAGAATATTTTAGATGGGGTCCAGATTGGATGATGTGAAAATACCTGGGTGGCAGCTGCTGCTTGCATCATATTGGCTATTTAAAAAACACAGCCATGCATATGAGACAACCACAAGTATTTCACTATTCACTGCTGCTCTCACTGTCAACTTCATGCTTCTTTGCTGTGGCCACGTCTGCTACCTAGTGGAAAAGTAGCCACTCGTTTACTGAGAACATGTTGACTCCACATGTGTAGCTCCTACTTGGTGCGTGTCTACAAACTGTGTGATAGTCCTGCCATTGTGAGGTGAACAGAAAGAATGCAGAGTGATCTTGCTTGCCACATGTAGTATATTTTAAACATCAAGTCACAGGCTAATAAAAATCAGTCTGTGGGCCACGATTGGCATGCCTGCGGTAAGGGGTGGATGATTGCCGTTGTTGTTGATTTCCATTGTTTAATCACTTAGACTGATTTGTGCCCCGCACAGTCAGAAGCTGTTCACTGTTGTACTGTAAATACAACATTTCCGTCTTGTAAAGGTGTCCTGTAATCCCACGAGTAATGGGCCGTGACATGGTAGGACACTTGGATAGAGCATTCTTTTTGTGAATTATAAGAAGCACTGTCAGGGTTTATACATCAATTGCCTATTTGCCTACTACTTTAAGAAGACTGTAGATACAAATGCGTTTGCCTGTTGTACTTTTGCTTCTTTGTGCTGCACTATCATGTCAACTAGCCCGTAACTAGGGCCATGCTGGATCAGAACTGTGCTCAGGCAGTGCATCTTATCAGTACCTCCAGGCCAAAGTACTTCATCCATTCATCTATAGCAGGTGGTATTGCAGCCCTGGCCTTCCCCAGAGCCTCTGATCCCTGCTCACTGCTCCCCAACAGACCAGAGTCACAGGCTACGTAGAGAGCTCCTCCTGCAATGGTCACCTTGGTGGCCAGTCTAAAAATGAAAGAACAGAAGCTGTCAGGGTACAACCCAACTTCACTCACCTTTATATACCAATCACAAACATGTCAAACTGACTAGGAACACGGTTACTGTTACCATTGCTACAGGACAAAACTTAAAAGTGCCATTTAATGCAAAGCAAAGCTCATGTACCTAGATTATAAACATCAGTTAGCAATTTATGAAGCATTAACGTTAGCTAGCGATGACAGCTGGTGCGAATTACGCCAGCGTCCAGAACAAGTGTATACAAATAGTGTAAGCTAATTGCACTGTAAGTTATAGAGCCAGCTATGTAACTATCAAACCAGTCAACACAGTGGTTGAAGACAGCAGCTGGAAAGCTGTCGGGCAGAGTGACGGTTAGCTTAGCGTCAGTTAGCTAACTGGCTAATGAGCAGCTAGCACCTACTGCAGCAAGAACCTCGCGGAAATTAAGGGTGAAATTAAAATTACTAACTTCAGAACAGGCAAAACCTTTGCCGCCATGGTCCACAGGCGGTGTTGTTTCCTTTAAGGTACTGTTATCCCAGGAACTCCGAGATTAAACTGGGGTAAAAGCTATCTGAACGAGTTAGCTCCAGTGAAGGACAACCGTGTTGATCCCTGTGCACACGGGCTGTGTCAGTAAAGTTGCAGATTCAAATGTAAGTGCTGACGTAGTTTACGAGCCGCAGATTCGTCCTTCACCTCTTTGCGTTTATAGCAATTTAAATTACAATTTCGACTAAATAATAAATAATAAACAATACAAAATAAATAAATTCGAATTCGATTACCAATCAAAAATTATTTATTTCTGCCTTAGAAGCAGCCAGCTCTCATAAGACATCTCAAGAACAGGTTTTAATTACACTTTTGGTTCTTTATAAGAGGTTGTGGGAGGAAGGAGGGCTGCTTAATACATGGAAAGAGGCTAAAATAACTACGAGGAAACCAAGGAAGGATCCAGATATTATAATTTGTCCATACAATTACAGATTTATAAAGAGCCAGCTGTAAAGTGGACGTAAAGCTTATTATATGACGAGGAAGAAGGGACATCTGATAAAGTTAATGATAGGGTTATAGGTGGAGAAGGGTGTATTCAACTGAATAAAGTATTTAGAATTATTTAAGTTAAGGATTGGTAACAATTTGTACAGGTAAATGGGGCCCCATGAGGTTGATTAATCTGACGTTTGTTCTAAAGTACAACTAGATATTGGTGGACCTGTTTTTCGAGAGCACTATGGGTAAGGGAACAAAATGTCTTGCACACTAAGAGGAGGATTCAGTCAGCAATCAGGCTGAACGGTTGGCATACAACTGAGGAATTACATTTGTCTTGACACGAGTCTACAGATTTATCGAAGCGCACTGGAGAACTGACTGTCAGGAGTTATTTACGACACTACGTTAACATGAGCCGAGTGTAGTGCAAGTGAAAGTGTCATAATATCATGAATATTATGAGCTATTGCAATGATTGTTTGTACTTGACAACTACCCCAATTCAAGGTGTGACATTTCAGACTTATTCAACAAGGAATCTCAGTCCTGTGTAATGTATGTTCTTGCACGCGCAGATCTCAAGGGAATTAAGGAGGTTGACAGGTTAACAAAACAAGCTATGCAGAAAGATGCTATAGATTTACAAGGTCCTTTAATCAAATCAGAAGTCAAGGGAGTAGTTTGGAGTAAAGCAGTAGAAAAGTGGAACACTCAAAGAAGAGGAAGGTGTCTGTACGATTGAAATAATAAAGTAATAACTTTAAGAATAAGACATTTGTTTTTAATTTACATGCTTAAGATAACAGTAAAAGCATCAAATGGATTTATGTGATCAGTCACGTTGTGCCTTTGGCTAATCATGATCTGTAATAGCCTGTATGAACAAGAGTGGTATGCACATGCTGTAATCTTATAATCCTGGGTCTTGATATAAAAACACGAATATACCTGCCAAGTGGATTTTGCACTTTTTCTTTTTTACATTTACAAAATTGAATCTCTGTGCCACACCCCAAAGCAGAAGGTAGTGACAATGCACTTGACACAAGCAGCAAACAACCACCTTTAAAGGAGAACTACAGCTATTTTCAGAATTCATACATGATATTATTTGTCCAAAAACAGAGCTAGAGTGCTAAAGCTCAAATTTGCGATGGCATGAGATTAAAAATCTGGAACAGCTCCAGTGGAAATAAACTGGGAAAGATGTTAGATGACACTGAGAGCACCCAGGGGAATGTTCTGAGTATATGAGGACATTTTCTGTGTCAGAGCGGAGAACACTACAATGGCATGAAGCTCTTTTGTGGGTCCACAAAATCAGGCTCCCATTCATTGTTCATGGAGAACCTCCAGACTATATATATCCTCTAACATCACAAGTTTGAGACCTCATTCTCTGGTTTCTGCCTTTGAGAGAGAGTCGCTCATGGTCATAAATATTACTTGAACTTTACTCGGCCATGGAAATAACGTGTTTCAATTCCTAATGTGGGTGTTGTTCCCCTTTAAAATCCAAAGCAAGGCAGAAGCACATAGAGAAAAGTGCAAGTGGTCCTCGCTGTAGTCCCGCCCACAACCTCCCCTGCTAGATTAAAGTTCAATAAACCTCTTATCTGAACAACACACCCTCTTTACACACGCCACGAGAAGCAGAGAATAGCGACTGCATATATGGTGTCCTCATATTTCTTGTATAAGGCAGTTTTGAAATTGTGCAGGTCTGGGCAGAGATCACAAAATGGGAGCTTTTACAAAAATCCTATTGGCTAGTGTATGTGTGGCTTTCCTAGCTGTCAAGTGGACTGCACCCAGTTTTGACGCAGGTAAGAGAGACGCACGATCAAAGCGGACTTATCTAAATAGGCTTGTTATAGATATCCTAGAGGCATGCGTAATCTTTGTTTTTGATCACTTCAATCTTGTTGAATGTGTCACCAAAGTGATCCTTCTGTGTGTTTGTGGGCGTCCTGAACATTATAGTTGGTTTTCCGTTATATTAGTGTCCTATATGTGAAGTTATTTTACTATCTGCTAAAAATATGTAATGAAAATATTTTTTTTGTATGTTTTTTAAATTTCATTTCAGTTTTGAACTAAGATAAAAACCATTCTGACATGAACTTTTTTACTTAACTGTACAATTTTGGAGAAATTTAAAGGGAAAGTCACTTCCAAAGCCAAAAGGCATTGTAACATGTGTCCGCCTCTATTTCCAAGAAGTATTATGGTATGCATCATAATCAACTGCCACATTCAATACTTTTTCCAAATGTTTCACCCTTAAAATCTACTTATTATGATTTGCTGAACACGCCAGTGCAATTTGCAGCTTTAATATTGATCATGGGCATTGTCCCCTTAAAGCAAGAGGGCTCCTGGTTTGAACCCAGGGTGGGGAAGCCCCTCTGTGCGGAGTTTGCATGTTCTCCCATGTCAGTGTCAGCGTTTTCTCCAGGTGCTCCAGCCACAGTCCAAAGACATGCAGGTTAATTGGTGACTAAGCTGCCTGTAGGTGTGAATGTGAGCATGATTGATTGTCTGTCTCTGTGTGTCAGCCCTGTGATAGTCTGGCAACATGTCCAGGGTGAACCCTGCCTCTTGCCCAATGTCAGCTGGGATAGGCTCCAGCCCCCGTGACTCCCAATAGGATAAGGATAGGATAGGATAAGCGGTTATGGAAAATGAAGGAATATTTATCATAATTCTTCAAATCTTTACCATATTTCATATGAAGTCATTATGAAGTTTTTCATTGTACCATTTTTGAGAAATACTACTTATCCTCATTTTTCACCTCAAATAAAAATGTATTCTTCAGGGTTTGCATACACATATACGTACATATATATATATATATATATATATATTACACATAAGTCAATCTACTCAGAAGTTTTGGAGAAGGGTTAATCTGAAACTCCTTCCAGTGGCACTACTCTGATGAATTCCTATTTAGCAAACCCTTTACTGTTAGAATATCTTCCTTATTCATTTTAATGGCCAATAAAGACTATATTTTATGAATAGCGAATTTTCAGCAAACCTCATACATTTGTTTTGGAGTATTCAGATATGAGCCCCTTTTATACTGCCTCTTCAAGGTGGGAATTTCGCACCCTTATTCTGCGTCACCGTTCTGTATAAAAGGTGTAATCACGGAACTGGGAGGACAGAGTTGTCTGACCTTTAAGCTGGCAGCGGAGGTGGTAACAGCGGCGAAACAATGGCTATACAAATGGGGCAAGTGGCAGAACACTGATATTTGACGACGTGCTATACTTTTGACCCATAGCAGGAGAAAAAGCAGCTAGCAGTAGTTAGTAACTAAGTGAAAAAAGGAGAACAGCAGCCGAAAATGTCCATAAATTAGAAAAACAATTACCTCAAGGATCTCCTTACCCGTCGAACAGATGACAAAATCAGCCGCCATACAACAGTGATAGTAAATGACTGTTGCCATGTTAATGTCATTGCTGTTGTTTAAAAAGTGTTGCCGACTTGTATGTTATATGTCACACTAGAGTGTGACGTTGTTGCGTTCCATGTCACACCCTTCACGCCTCTTATGCCGTGGTGCCAGTGTGTTACCTTAAATTAAACAACGGAGCAGCAAGATGCCGCTGTTGTTTGTTTCTGTCTGAAAATTCAAAGGCGGCATAAGGAAGGAACTTCATAGCGGCCCAAAAATGCAATCTCTGTGTAAAAAGGGCCATAAATTAACATGTGTCACAACACATGACACATTGGTCATTTGGTTGAGGAACCACAGGAAGCCATATGCTGCAGAAAGGACTTGAATCTGTTGTATGTGGCTCAAGGTTAACTACGATTAAATCTGACAAGTTGGCACAGGTTTCGTTGTGATAAAGGACAGCCTGACATGACCTAGAAATCGGGCAAAGTATGAAAGACTGATATTTGTTCTTTCTGACATTTCTAAAATATAAACTCAGGCCAATAAACACCATTATGATCACCATATCGTATCTAATCCCTATCACAAGATCAATATTGATATATTGCTGGAATGTGGCACAGGAAACTGAGGAGTGTGTAACTGTAATATTCCTGTAACAGGTCTCTATTTTACATAAACAAAAGTATTCAATATATTAAAATGTTATACATCTTTGATAAGCAAACTCTATATACTGCCCCATCACTTCATAGTCTACAGGCTCCACCACATAATCGGGACCAGGCGGCCTCAACTACACGCTCCACACTTGAATATGGAGCATGAAAACTTATCATATGACTGCTCTGCATTGCTCAAAATATCTGTGTATGAAAGTAATGAGGATGAAAGTTAAAGGCTCCCCTGGGGACGTTTAGGAGAGGCACAGACTGAGTGAGCAATTGGTGATAATCTGACATGCTTTCCGCTTGTGACTGAGGCCCTTACCAGGAAGAGAACATTGCATTTATATTTTCTGTGAGGAAGCAGTGTGCAGTCGGAGTTTCCACAAGTAATGAAATGATCTGGTTTGAGTCAATGGGGTAGTGTGTGTTTCAACAATTGGAACCTTATGTCACCTTATGAAAAGCTACTACAACGGCTGACACTACATCTTAACGAGGATAGTAGTTTAACTTTTTATATGACTGCATCTTACAAATGGTGAATGGATGTTTGTGATTTATTCTAGATGCAATCTGCGTATTGTCCTGGAAGCAAAGTTTTGCCTGTTATCTCTGCAACACATGGAAATAACAGAAGAAGAAAGAGTCTAATGTACAAGGTCCGGCACTGACGACAACTAATGGAGAGTTTGGGGCAGTGGCGTAAGGTAGTTATTATGACGGGCCCTAGTGCACCCTAGTTACTAGCTATGAAGCACACACACAAGGAGTTTTAGGCGTATATTTATTTCACCAACAGTGTGTCTTAATGCTGCTTTTATGTTATATCCACTTGCAGATGTGCCCAGTTTGTCAGTCTTAAAGAGATTTTGCACCTTTGAGGGCATATATAGAAAACTGCACCATCTTTGATTCATCGTGAGTTCTTCTTTGAACATGGGTGTATTTCTTACTGGCGTAAGACTCCAGTGCAAAAAAAGCCGTCCTTTCACATTGGCGTGATATAAAGCTGTTATTGTTTAATGGCACCTGGCAGTGCCAGGGGAAAACATGGTGTGACAAGAACAAGATTAAGGCGGCAGAAGTCCAAATAAGGTGGGCAGAACAGGTGGTGGATGGGTCCAGCAACCACAGATTTTCACCTTTTGTTGCCTAAACCCAACTGTGTGTTTTGGCAAAACCCAATTATTTGTGTGTTGTTGAAGGGAAAAAAAAACGTCAGTTCAGTTGTATCAGTGTAGTGCATTTATTTTGAAGAAAGACTATGTAAATGGTACATTTCTTGTGAAACCGGAAGTGTATTTTTAAAAAAGACAATGCATGTGACAGGCAGAACTTGACACAGTGTCCCAGGACGTCACCAACCAACGCACCAAGGGTACCTTTTTCACATTGTATCTGGACCTGGAAAGTCCATGAACATTGCTATGTGATGAGGTCTGAGTGAGAATATGTTGCTTAACTCCTTTTTTTTCCCTATTCTTTAATATTTTATAGTTTCTTTACATCTCCTAAAGTTTTCATTTTGGGTCAAGCAGCAGCAGACTTTATATCCAGTGTTCATATCAAAAAATGGGGATGAAAAAGTCAGGATTTTTGTGTGGTTTAAAGACATAGAATCACCTTCTGTGCATTTTTAAATATTTTGGATTAAAAGTAAATTATGGATAGCCTTGTTAGCTTTTTCAAAGAACTACACTGTTATGGTGGGTTTGTGATCCTAAATGGGTCAATCTGAGGGCCCGCGTCTCCTGAAAGGTCGACCACTCTGGTTAGCCAAACCACATTGTAATACTCTCTCATACAGGTTAACATGAAGGCAGAAGTGAATTAAAGGCAAAGGGGTGAGGTCTTGAAATTAAATGATTCGTGACACAATAATAAATCTATAGAATGGGTACACTGGCTTTACAGATTTGATTTGAGGTAACATTCAGTCATCAAAACATTGTTTTTGTGTGTTTCTTGTGTCTTTCAGAATCTCTTCGAGGTGCCAGAGTGCTGGTGACGGGAGCCAGTACGGGTATTGGTGAACAAATGGCATATCACTATGCCCGCTTTGGAGCCCAGATTGTAATTACAGCCAGGAGGGAGAAAGTGTTACAGCAGGTCAGTGAACTTAGCAACATAAAGAATAGACTGAAAGTTTAAACCAATAAATGTATGAAACAACAAGTGCTAATATTTCTGTTCTGTATCGATCAGATTATGCAACATTGTTTTTGGCTTGTTTCCTAAACTCTTTTCTGCAACCACACTGGATCCATTCTTTCTGTTCTTTGCTTGTAGGTTGCAGAGAAGTGTCTGAGTTTGGGCGCCCAGAAGGCTCTCTACATAGCTGCAGACATGTCCAATGAGACAGACCCTGACAGAGCTGTAGATTTTGCTCTGGAAAAGCTCGGAGGGTTGGATTATCTGGTTCTCAACCACATCGGCCCGAGCCCCTTCAGCATGTGGGAGGGCGATGTGGAGCACACCAAGTGGCTGATGAAGGTAGTGCAGCAAATTAATGGTCCATCAACACACAATATATAGTGAATACACTGATATCGGAAAATGTGTGTGTGTGTGTGTGTGTGTGTGTGTGTGTGTGTGTGTGTGTGTGTGTGTGTGTGTGTTTGCCAAAGGTCAATTTCTTCAGCTACATTCAGATGACCTGGAAAGCTCTGGCTGCCCTTGAGCAAAGCAAAGGATCACTGGTGGTTGTTTCATCACTTTTAGGTAAGTCTGTCTGTCATGATTTTTGTACACATGTTGGTGGTTCAAAAGCAATCTATGAAACGTATACATACGTACATTATTACTGCAAATGTTTTGACCTATGAATCAAAAATGATGTATCATTTGGCCTCATTATTCTTCCTTTGCACATCACTTTTTCGTAACCAAGTTACAAAGTGCTTTCCAAAGGAAAGAAAAGAAAAAATACTTTGAACATGTCATGAAAATGATCAAAAAAATGTTAAGCTTCATTCGTGATCTTTGTAACAAACTCACCGCAACATCCATTTAGTAGATGTTTTTGACCACATCACATGATCTTCATCAACAATCATGGATTTGTAGATGTTTAAATTTTCATTGAAAAATATGAACACTTCATATTAGTGACAGAACACTGCTGTAGATGGTCGTGTGACAAGATCAAAAGCTCCAACAACAGCTACTAAATGGACCTTGTAGCAAGATTGTTTTGTAAAATTGTATAAAATGTTGAAATGCCAAATCAATTGTAGTTATTTTATATTCTGTATTTTCCTGATGCGTCATTTGCAGTTTATTTGCTATATCGTCAACTAAAAAACTTCAAAAACCATTGTAGGGATTTGTGGTCCTTATGAGTTTATAAGAAGATCACATCCAAAAATGAAAATCTAAATCCACCAGGAAACTCTGTTCTGACTTATAAACATTTTGGAAGCACTGATGTGTTTTGGAAAACATGACTAATAGTTATTAATCCTCCACAGGTAAAATGCCCAGTCCCTTCGTAGCACCGTATACCTCAACAAAATTTGCCTTGAATGGTTTCTTCGGGGCCCTCGGACACGAGCTGGCGATGAAGAAGAGCAATGTGTCCATCTCTATATGTACACTTGGGCTCATTGATACTGATTCAGCTATGGAAAAAGTCAGGTCAGTCGAGCAAACAATGAGTATTTCTAAGTCCAAATGCAGAGTTGATATTGGTCATTTTCACCACCAACAGCACTTAAGAGCAGTATTTTTCTGTGTCCTAGGGGAGTCACCAGTGTGCCAGCCTACCCTGCCTCAGACGCAGCCTTGAACATCATCAAAACAGGAGCTACAAGACAGCCGGAGCTCTTCTACCCTTGGTTCACCCACATTGTAACTCTGACTAAAGACTGGATCCCTTCCATGACAAACTATGTCATCCAGAACTCCTACAAATACAGCCCATAAAAAACTCTGCAATTGATATATTCCACTACCTAGATTTAGCCTTAAATTTCTAGCATATCCAGACTTCTGGTGGCAATCTTTCACTTTCCAGTTGAGAAATAATTTACTAACAGCTAAATGGATCCGGTTACAATATTGTTACAATAACACAGACTACACCATGTCCTTTTGTCCTCATCTTGCTTTTGAGAGATGACAGACTTATAGCTTGGGTTTACTTGATTTTGGCCACCTCGGAGAGATTTAAAAATAGTTATTTCCTATGTGCACAGGTGGAAATAAAATAAAAATCCACCTGGTTTACTACTCAGAATACAACACAGGGGGCAGCGCACAGTAGGAGAACATACTGCCTGAGACACGAGTCAGGAAAAGAGCTGAAGAGCAGAGGATGTAGCTTTTCACATTACTGCAGTTCTGTGGTGAAAATAAATAAAAACACATTCCCTCCATTCACACTGTATTTCTCTTGCTTGTGAAACACTTTACGGAATTTTGGGAGGTATTTTTGCCCTAATTTAAAAATCAATGGTCAAGATTTGACAGGAGAGAAGAGGGGAGAAAGGTGGGAATGATCTGCAACAAATGTTACCTGGATGGAATCAAACTTCAGATGTTTTGTAGTCTTAAATGAGCAGTGTGTGGGATTTATTGGCATCTAGTGGTGAGGACTGCAGATTGCAACAAGCTGCAACTTCTATGTGTCAAGCATGAACCCCCATTTAAGATTCCTTCAGTGTTCATTGCTCAGGAGGTTTCTACCAGGAGCCAAATTATCTGCAAAGGGCTCTTCCTCTCCAAAACAAACTGACCCGGGTATTTAAACCAGTAAAAACACTGAGTAAAGCCATTTCACATTGACAATCAATGTTTCTTCTGCTGTTTGGCCTGCTGCATATGGGCCACTCACCCAACAACCTGCTATGTGTGCTCAGCATTTTTCTATGATAACTAAAGATCCAGATGTTCACTTGGTTTTTAAGAGGAACTAAATTATCCGAAGAGGTCTTTTTCACTCAAGTAAAAACACAAAATAAAGCAGGTTTTACATTAAAAAAATCTGTATTTTTCCAACACTACTTGGGCAGGGGCTACTTACTATGTTGGTTGACACGATAACATGAATGAAACTTTTCCCGATTAGAATTCATTCAGTGTTCATTGTTTCAGAGGTTTTCACTAGGAGCTAAATTATCTGCAGAGGTCTCTTCATATCCAAAACAAATGGACCAGGTGATTAAAACCAAAGCAGTTTCATGTAACAAATCTGTTTCTCCTATGCGGTTTGACACATCACAGATGGGTCGCTCGTCCAGCGCCTGCGATGTGTTTGAACCTTTTTCTGTGATAACTTAATGTGTACTCACCTAATTTCTGATCCAGAAGTTCAGGAAATTCTATCGGGAACCAACTTCTCCTCCTATCCAAAACAAACAGGCCCAGTGATTTTAACCAGTAAAAACACAGAGTGTAGCTGTTTCACATCACAAATCAGCGTGTCTCCAACGCTATTTCTCAGAGACAGGCTATTGTCCCAGCTCCTGCTAATGTGTGCTCACCTTTCTTAGCAGCGTTCAGGAGGTTTTAACCAGGAGTTGAATTATCCAGAGGTCTCGTCCTCTCCAAATCAAACAGACCTGGTGATTTAAAGCCATAAAAACACAGAATAAAGAAGTTTAATGCTCTAGAGCCAGTGTATGGTTTGTTCGTTCTGATCTACTGTAGAAACATGGCGGTGCGATATGGCAATCTTCGTGGATGATGAGCCGCTCCCTAAAATTGGCTCATTCTAAGGTAGTGAAAACACAATAACTATTATTTAACTGGATTATACACCTAAAAACTTAGGACACCTCATAAACAGTGTCATTGAGGTCCAAAAGAACAGTCTTTGACTAATTATATTTGCATTTAATTAATCTGTAATCAAAACATGCAGTAATACACTATACTGCTGGCTCACAGAACATCTGATGATGGGGTGTGCATTTGAACACACAGGACACCCAACATTTTATTACAGACAGGGTAGTTGACCGGTTGGTAGTTATCAGATGATTTTTTTCTATGACAAGGAATATTACAAAAAAATGTTAACACTCTACATTATGTTAAACAATAATATTACTGTAAATAATATTATTAAATTAGGTATCAGTTAAGTTACGTTATAAATGCATTACTCTTTTTTCTTCTTTTACCAACAGTTTAAACTCAGGAACAAGAAACACAACAAAGTAAGTCATAAGTGTGAAAAGTCCATCTGCACTCATAGCAGTCCTCTCTTTGTTCCACCTGGTATGTTTGGAAGGAAAAAGGTGAGTCGCAGGCGTGAAGGGTGGAGTTTTATAGTCTTGGGGGAGTGGTCTACTCAGGAGTGCAGGTGGTGCAGGTGGTGCAGGTGAGGTGGAGACTTGTGATTTTAACAACGCACTTCAATACATACTCAATACCTCTTGAAAAGGAGACATTAATCTGGATGAGATGTTACTTGGATTGTCCACATGAGGGCAGTAGTGCCAAAGAAGTATAGTGAGATGACTTCATGTTTCTACAGTGAAGGCCATTCCCTGTTAAGAAAAATCCTTGATAGCAGACTCATGTATTTTAAGGTGATATAACAAATTGGTTTGAATTGGTTTATCTTAAATACCAAAGTATTTGTTCCCATATGTTCACACAGATTGAACAAGTTGATTTTTTCTACACCCTCCATCACCATATCAATCCTCGCCCTCCCTGTTCCCTTTCCTGTCTTCTCTGTTCTCCACCCCTGGATTCCCCTCCGTCTCCATTCTTCTCTATTTCACTCAGTTCCGTCTCTCTATTGCCGGCCACAGTAGGCGTTGCAGACTTCCTACAGAGCAGGACTTTCTCAGTGGGTTCCTTTGTGTCTTTGTTCATCATCCCTCAAAAGCACCGCAGGCTTCCTGTGAAGCTGTTGGCTCAATCCATCCTGGTGGTCTTTTCGTCATTGTAATACACCCCAGAGGTTGTACCCTGCTGATAAAGTGGGTTTCTACTGTATACCCAGAGTGACTTGTCACTGTCAAAACCAAATACCTCGCTGAAAACTGTAGTGCGACTTGAAAAGTTGAGAAACAAAATGAAGTGCACTTTCTCCTGCATATAAATGACGCTCCCGGAGCAGGAAGTGGCCTTGATTCTTTATTATCAAAGTTTTCGCAGTTTTCTTGCACCTTGCTTTGTGGTCTTTTGATTGATGTGACTGATGGAGGGGTGTCACAGGACTTCATGTTCTCTCTGTCCTTATCTTGACAGTCTTGATGATTTGAGAGGGTTGTAGAGATGGTATAATCTCCCCACATATGCTGCGGAAAGAACTCCTCTCGCTCCTTCTGTCTCTTTCTCTGTCACACACACACAAATATGGTGGGGCCTCCCGGGGAGGAGAGCAGGCATGGCCCGGGAGAACAGCCAGAAACACCTGCAACAGATTAGTGCTCCTAATGCTAGGTAATAAATCCTCTCACCCTTCTCTAGCATCTCCATCTCCACCAAGCGTGGATCCTATAGGCTGAGGAACATCCACCCACAACACCCACTGCAACACACACAAAATATAGCGCCATTGATGGATTTATTTTGTCCTCCTCAGTTTGCATGCTGCAAATTAAACAACACTACACTTACATAATCTCTACTCTATTGGTTCTGCATCGTGGAGGCTTTCCCCAGGGTTTTACACTGCGCTCTATATCAAGATCAAACATTTTCATTATGACTGCAAACAGCCAAGGCCAAGACCAAAGCTGAGGCGGGCTGCTTTACTGACTACACATAAAACTTGAAAGGTGGCAGACTGATTGGCCGATTGGACTCTTACTTACAGACATTTGTAACGGAGGTTGGATTCTGCTTTAATATCCGTGATACAGCGTATTATTTAATCTCTATGTCGACCGATAAAGAAAGACAATCTGTATATGTGCTATAGTAGTAAAATCAAACGACATGTAAAATAAGTCCATAACCCTTTTCCGGATAGCATGCAGTATGTCCTCGGTTTTATATTTGCCCACAACGTTAGCTGATGCAGCAGAAATGTCATGTTTCAGACCATAAATAGTCACCTATCCATGGCAGTGGTACAGTGCACCTCAACCGTCATGCACCGGTCCCAATTTATGATTCTTTCTTGTCCTGCGTCTTTGAGCACAAAGGACACCGCTCCACAAATCTCCGTCCGGCTCCATCCTCCAGTTACTTTGAGCAATAGAGAGAGAGTGGCCTCGACACACATGCGTCATGTCATGCGTGCTCGCCAGCTTGTGTGTATTACGTGTGTGTGTGACATTTATCACCCACTGGCTTGGAAATGGGTTACCAACTGGTGAGAATGGGACTCAGGAGCATCCTGTGTGAAGGTGGAAGTGGGGATGGCAGAGAAAACCGAGACCAAGAGGTAACACACACAGATGTATTATATGTATGTCAGTGTGAGCCTATATTGTGACACCAGGAGATGGTCCTGGGATGAAGATAAAACAAGGAAAATATATATCTACTGTAAAGAAATGTAATTTTATTGGTCACTCAACTGTTCTGGTTTAAGTCAAATGCATTCATAGAAATCTCTTCTGGAGATTTTGAGACATTTTGGTTTCTTTCAAAGAATTAGTCGAGAACTTGATTCCAGTCCCATGTAATTACAGTAAATATGTAGCTGGAGGCAGCAGCCAGTTAGCTTAGCTTAGCATAAAGTCCAGAAACTCTTCTGGCACATATGCTGCCTTCATGTAGGGTCGTGTTTACTGTTCACGAGACAAGTCCACATGAATGTCCCCCTTTTGTAGTGTCAGTGGACATTTTCTGAAAGTTCAGAGTTCAAGAGTTGCAACACTTTTACTGATGTTTTCAGAAATGGAGGCCACAGAAGTTTATTTTTTGGTGGATGGTAAGTCGTATTGAGTTTATCTTTGCTTTGCTTTACTACGCTTTTACTGCTTACTTATCTTTTCCCTCTGTCATATGCTTTTGCATTTCCTGCATTATGTTACCAGCTCACTAGCTTGCTAAATTGCTAGATTTTGTGGCCAGTGGTTCTCAACTAGACCTAAACACTGGACCGCAAGTGACTCGAGAATGTGTCAAGTTTGTAAAAAACACACTTTATTTTGAAGTGCAGTGAATATCCATCACAGAGCTTTTATTTTGAAGTGCCGTTTCCTGCTGTAAAGACAGACAATAACAGACAGCTGCTTACTTGACAGAGACAGCAAACTAGCTTAACAGCAAGGCCAAAAACAAGTATGACGCTGAACATATTAAACTGTGTGGATTTTGAACTAATTACTAAAGACAAATCCGAATCCTGTGGCTAAACCGGTTGGGAACCACTTATCTAGACTATGATCATCGCATCCATGTTGCTGTTGCCTAGTAGTGGCACTCTCACTTAAAGGAATACTTCACCGTGCACAAAATGACCATTTAAATCAATTAGTCAGCTGTGTTACCTTAAATTTGTGAAGCCAACACATGCATGTTTGCTAAAAAAAAATAGTATTGTAGTCTGGCTCTGAAGTTTGCAGTTTTCCGGGTAGGTATGTGAGAAAAACAAAATTTATTCACAAATTCAAGGCACCTGAGCATGACTTATGTTCAAATGGTCATTATTGTAGGTGAAGTATTGATTTATTTACTTTAACAATGTGAATGCCAAGCACGTTTTGTACAACTTCTCATGTCATAACCACAAGCTCACCTGCTCCATTTAAAGGCAGCAATAGCCCCTTGTAAAACGCCAAATGTATGTTCTTATACTTTTTTTTTTGGTACAAATTCAAGAAATGAGATTGTTAATCAGTGAGCTTCAGATGTGAGGTAGGCAGATTTTAATACAATCTTTGCACAGAGCCAAGCCAACTGTTTCCCCCAACTCCAGACTCAATGCTAAGCTCAGCTAACCTAGCCGTTTCCAGCTATGTATTTAAATGGCAGATATGAGAGTGGTAATAATGTTAGTATTTAATTCTTGGCAAAAAGTGAAGAAGTGTATTTTCCTTTCCCTTAAATGCTTCTCACTCTACAGTCTGGAAATGTGAATTCAACTTGGTCTCACTCCGAAGTCGGTGAAATCCGGCATTTGGGCAGTGACTTGCAAGATCAGACACTGACGAAAAAAGCCAAACTCAAACGTCAGCATGATACACAGCCAGTTGCTGTATAGTTTAATGGCGCACCCAGGGAACCTTTCACTTCGTATCTGAATGTGGAAAGTCCATGACCAAATGTCGATAAGTGACGACGTAGGAGTGACAATGTGTTGGCGAATTAAACATTTTAAACTGTCGCAGCACATAATAATGAAGCATGTATAACTACCACAGCAGCAGCAGCATGATGTTGCCAAATACAACAATTACAACATTTACTGTGTGATGTAAGTAGGCTGGTGTCAGCAGAAGAATCCCATAAATATTTAGCAGATATTGTCGGCGGTGTAAAAGTTATCTAAAATCAAATTTCCTCCATTTATTGGCTCCTCAGGTTGAACCCAGCCATTGATCTGCGCTGTTGTGTGAGCCGATTAATTTTTAAAAGAATGTTAATCTTCCTGAATACTGAGCTTGTGCATGACCTCTGAAAAGTTTTCACAAAACATTGAGCTATGATAACAAAAGGAGAGAGTGAGCGAGAGAGACAGAGGAGGAGCAGGCGGGGTGGGGGCGAGATGGAAAACCTATGAAAGGGAGCGTCAGTGTGAATAAAAACTGTGGGTGTGAGAGGTGGCTGAGGTGGCCCTGTGACCCCTGACCTCCTTCCCCCAGGTCCATTCAGAGCAGCACAATGGTTGACACCTGTGTCCTTTCAGTCCTGGCACTATTATTATTTACATCAGTCAGTGGGAGAGAGAGGGAAAGACAGAAAGAGGCCAGAGGTGCTGTGAAGCAGAGTGCACCAGCCTCATGCCAACAACACCCCCTCTTCCCCTCTCCCTTTCAAAGACAGGTGCCTCTCCCTCTCCCTCTCTGTCTCTCTCTCTCTCTCTCTGCCAATCTCTTCCTGTTTAATTATTTCAGATAACTCCAAACACATCGGCGGAAGGAGAGGATCCACAAAGAGGACAGACGGGGTGTTTTTACATCCTGTACATAATGGTCTGACGTTGCTCCTGCTCGTCTGTATCACCATTAACACAGAGGGCATCAGATTAGGTTAGAGGGGAAGAAGTTTAACATTTTAATAAAGATGTCTGCTCACAGAACTACACTTTTAACTGTGTGTTAACAAAGTCACAGTAATGGTAAATTAGTTCCTTACATTGTCATGCCGCCTCAGTATTTAATAGCAATAATAACAATAAACACACAAGATGCATAATGAGCACATTGTTCTCATTGTTCTGTGTTGTTAACACAATAGTTGCAAAAGTAAGAGAACAGTAGGGTTAATATATTTAAAGTGTATAAAATTCAGAAAGGGTTTCCATTCCAGTGGTTTTATTAATTCAAGTCCTCCTCAGAAGGAAAAGATGACTGTGTATGCAGCAAGGCAAAATGCCACACAAACACCTGAACAGCAATGACTGTTTTGGTTTAAAAATACTTGAACATTGTGGCCTTATAATAGTTTATAATAACAGTCGCTGCTGATTCCACTTTCGCTTCGCAGTTAATTGCACGAGAATACAACCCAAACAGTTCCAATTGCGTTTAAGCTGATTAAATATGGAGTCCTATGCAGAGATTTGCGCGTATGTGAGTTTAATGACGTTCCCGGGACAATCCTTTCGCTCTGTTCTTGTCATTTATCCCTCTCTTGCTGATGGGGCTGGTGGGGAGAGTCACAGGGAGCATGGGTGGCAGGCTGGGGGTTACATGAATTCTTCTTTTTTTTTCATTGGGGGAGAGAAAGCCCAATTAACAAAGGATAAGAAGTGAACCGTAAACACCCTCAACAAGGCCCAACAAACCTACAAGAACAAGAGCTCCCTCTCTCTCCGTCTCTCTCTCTCTCTCTCTCTCTCTCTGCCTCACCCCCCTCTGCTGACCACTCCCCCCTCCCACCATCCTCCCCCCTCCTGCTCACTCACTCTCTCTTCCACTTCCCTCACAAAAGGAAGGCTCAGAGCTTACAAAGTGCCAATTAACACTGAATGTTTGCCCCTCGCACCTCCCTCTCTGAACTGCTGACAGCTCTGGTGTTTGGGTTAATACCAAAGGCCTGCAAAGAATTATAATTCTCCTCCTTGCCCCATCCCCCCTTCTCTCCCTCTCCTATCCTTTTATTTTGTTTCCAATGGGGTGGTTTTACAGTTCAATGCACAGTCAAAGGGTGATATAAAATGACTTTCCAAAGAATTTCATTTGGGGAGAAGAGGGGCTGTGTTGCATTGGGGCAGCCAGAGGCAGCACCAGGGATAGCGGGGGGAGTGGTGAGGCAGAGAAAGAGAGACAACTATAAATTAGTAGTTAAAGACAGTGAAAAGGTTTGTATCAAAATATGTCATGTGTCGATCTTACTTTTGTTTCCTCTTTCACAAGCAAAATAATTTCTCATCTATCCAAATTCATTCCCTAAAGAAGACATTTCTATGTTCTCCCCTCAGGAATTGTTTGCTATTTCTTCCTCTGTCATCACCACATTGTATCCAAAAAATAACGCAAACATGACCCCGGTTTACACACATGTGAACACACATATATGCTCTCACACACACACCCTTTCTCATCCATTGGAACTGTAGGTCCCACTTGAGATGAAGATAGCAGCGTGGGTCATTTATCACAGGCGAGGCTGATGGCTGTGCTATGCTTGTATTTCTCCCTTGTGAACTCCAATAAATCAGCCTACTGAATAAAAGAGCGGCCAATGAGAGGAGGTGAGAGGGTTAAACTCTGGGAGAAACAGAGACCACTGGGCTCTTTAAGGGAGCTTCTGCCTGCTCTCAATTCCCTGTCCAAACTGGGTCTACTCCGGCAATTTATGACCTCTTGGGACTCTCAGGTCTCTCCGCTCTTTCTTTACTCTGGGATGAGGTGCCCAGTTGAATATTCTTAGGGAAGCAGCAAAACTTTGGGATTTTGCTTCTGTCTAGAGAAGGCCTCATGGATCCAGCTAGATCACAAAATAATTTGAAAACATAACACTTAATAACTTCCAGTGAGACAGCGGAAGTAGCAGTAAGCTAGTTAGTCCCATGGACTGCCTGTGGTTAGTCCCAGTGGCTGCTCTTGGTGGCTAACCGTCAACACCGGTTCTTTTTAAAAGTAATTTGCCTTCAGTTTAGCAAATACTGATTTATATTTTAACAAATATTTAACTAATGTTAACTTAGCATTTTCTAAAATGTCTTTGCGGTGCTCTGGTACCTGTTGCACTGTCAGTGTCTGTGACGACTAAAAACTAGTCTGAGCTAAATTTTTGTCTTCAGCAACTGTGTGTTGAACATGTGACCAGAACAAAAAGGGATTGTTCCTGATGCCAAAGGTACCATTGATATGATAAATAAAACCACAAGAGTTTCATGAAACATAGAGAAAATGTATTAAATCAGAATTTGCAGAAGAGAATGACACCGAGACTGACAGGTCCGTCACTAGCTAACTAGCTAGCTCGGGTGTTATGTTAATGTTAATGTTAAAGTTAACAATATTTTAACAGAGCAAGGCAAGCTGATTGCAAGCGTGCTCGGTTGAATGGAAAAAAAAAAACAATGCTTAGAGATGGCTGTCAGAGATGGCAGAGGTATGATCACATAATCCCGTTTGAGCTATAACAGGTGATGTGTTGCACGTTTTATTTCCCAATTGCTCTTGGAAAGAAGAATAGAGTACTGTTAACAAACTGTTACCTTTGGAAACTGTTGGGTTCGGTTCAACGATAGAAGTTGCATCCATAATTCACGCATGGTATCATGGGGTCTAAGAAAAAGGTAGATAGCATAGCACAAAATCTCATACTGAAAGTCAAGTTGCATTTTGGGTAATGAAGGTGTAACCCGCTGCCTCTGCACACCAGTCACTAGACTCCCTCTCTACACATCCTGTAGGACTCTGCATTGTGATTTTTTCTTCTATAACGTTATAGCTGTGGGGAAGTGAGAAGGAGGCACCAGACACAGAGTTCAGATTTGTGATTTACCTTGTCTGTGGTTTTATTTCACGGGAACATCCAGTAACATCTCTGCTGCTCTCTATCACAGCGGCCGCTGGCATCAGATCCTCCACATCGTCAACCTTACAAGAGACGATTAACTTTATTTTAAGAAATAAATCTCTCACTCAAGCAATAATTAACATTTAAAAATAATACATCAAATGAATATAAACATAACTCTGTTAAATATGACTCTGAATGAATAACTTACAGACATAAAACATACATTCTCAAATAAGCTTAACAGAGAAGCTAATGCTATCAACCGTAAACAGCAAGCTAGCCACACTCATAGCTCAGCCTCAATAACGTCATCAAACGGTAAAAAACACGGTTCATTTATAGTGAACAAATTAATAAAATGTGGTTGAAGCACTGATATTGTGATATAATGCAGGACTCTGTTACAAAGCTCACCTTACAGAGCAAGAGACAATTAACTTAGAAGAAAATGGCGGCCTAAACGGAGCAAATCTCAAAGCTACGGCATCCTGCCAGAGAAAAACAATGCGAACCTCAACAATCCCTGCATAATAGACAGCGCAACAGAGCCTCCTGCTGACTGAAACAGGTAGCTGCCTTATGTCGGCATCAGTTTTTTACAAGGTTTTGGTCCCTTTTTTTAAACAAAAGGTTTCAGAAGTTCTATATTGTAACATGATTATGCAATATATGATAATAAATACTGAATGGTAGGCTATTCTTTTAAGTAGGGAGGTCCCGATCTGATCTAAAAGCTGGGTATCTGGGCTGATTGAGGCATTTGTTAACTGATCGGGATCGGCTACGTCAAGTTATACAGAGGATCTGATCCTTTGTTTTACGTGAATTATGTTTTCATGAAAATTATGAGCACTCGTTTAAATTCAGCTCAGTTTCAGAGTATTTTGCATTAATGGTGCACGGTGTTTCCGCGCAACTACGAAATGCAACAAAACAAAATGCTACTACCACCTTTCTTGATCTGGTGTGACCATTAGCTTATGGTGGCTAATGTTAGCACACTTGAGCTTGATATTTCTGTGCAACTGAGTTTACTGAGTCACTATAAGCATGCTTGCCGTCAGCGTTGTTGTCAAGACCTCCTACGCAGAGACGTGACCAAGACCAGAGTGTATCGAGACCAAGACAACACCAAGACTTTAAGGGATTCAGATCAAGTCCAGACCCAGACCACTGCGAGGCAGACGCTGCATGACATGCTTACAATAAAATGTGGAACATGCAAAGCATCGGCACTCCTCAGATTGCCCTGAAAGATCCACATTCCCATATAAACACCCACAGGAAACACGATTCCTCCTCATTCACCTCTTTTATTGCCATATATATACTGTATGTGAATGTATAAATGTACCATGACATATGTCTTGATAGACTAATCAATTTTCTTTCTTTTCTATGAGCAAACAAATACAAATACCTTAACCATCTTTATTTAACACCTTTTTTTGCACAGGCAATTTAGTCATATCCCGAGTTCTCTGAGGCTGAGACACGACCAAGTAAAAATGCAGTCTGAGATGTGTGCTCTTGAGACCAAGACTTATCCCAAGTGCTACAAAATTGCTCATTATATGCTTGTGAACAAAAACATTTAAACAGTGTAGAATCCGCTACAAGAATATTAATTATCCCACTTTATTATTTTCCACAGGATGAACAAGAGCTTTAAAGTGGAGCCTTTCCTGTTAGGATGTCATCTGTTGGCCCTACAAAAAAGGGTGAGTGTTAGAGGTGGTGTGAAACTGAGCCAGACTGGCTTCATCTACATTAAAGTAAGGGGAGCTGAGCAGGGAGCTGACATGACCTGACACGGTTCATGGTTCCACCAGTGAGGGCTGGCTGGGCCTCTACTTCAACCCTGGGACCTCGGGGTCAAGACGCTCTGCAGCCTCTCTGGGATGAAGGCGGCTGGCGAGACATGTGACTCCGGCCTCTGCCTTAAATCCTGAATTCTGGGATTTACTTGAGATAAGTGGAGTGCAAAATGGGAACTTATAGCTCGGGGCGATAGATGAAGAATTCATGTGGGAATAAAAAAAACTGTATGTATGTGCAAGGAATCAGATTTCCTCACTTCCAGACACATGATCAAGCTACAGTATATCATTTTTATCTGAAGATTTATTTGGAAACAGGTGCTTCTCCTGCGGCTGAGCTGCCAGGCAGAGAAGGAGCACTCAGTCTCCTCTCTGTAACATCTGATTCACATGAACTATAATTTCTGCTTGCCAAATGACAGATCCAAAGGTCAGTGATGTGGCTGTGTCAAATGAGGGTCGTGAGAAAAGCAGAAAGGAGCACGTGCCTAGAATTAGATGAATGTCAAAATTCGTTCCACTCCGTCCTGAAGAACGGACACATGTGAGAGGAGTCACTCTGGCCTGAGTGCAATCGCAGGTCTCTCTCGGTGAAACAGGATTTCCTCTTTCCTTCATTTCAACATTCTTCTCCTTTCCCCCCTCAATCTCGCATCCTTTATTCCTCCCGAACCCAAAGGAATTTCCTCGGATGGGAGCGTGATGTGAGTAGTGTGTGTGTATATGTGTGTGTGTGTGCATGTCTGGAGTCTGCGTGACCTCGTCAGCGCTGAGCAGAACAGAGCAGACCGGCCGAGGGGGCCGAAAGCCCTGTGGGACCCAAATCTGGCTCAAGATCCGGGACTGTTCTGCACCACATTGGATCTCGGGCTGTAACTCACCCTCTGTCTGTGGCTTGGGATGGTGTGGAGGTAGGGGTGAATTGCAGGTCAGCCATGGAAAAGCTTGCTTTATTGTCTGTCTCGGAGAATGAAGGATAGAGGGAAGAGAGGGAGAGAAAGAGGGATGGTAGGAGGTGAGGGTGGATGGGAGAGGAGGGAGGCTGGTAGCTGAAGAGGGAGAGAAGAGGAATGTATTAAACATAAGGATAGAGGAGGAGGTTTTGACATGAAGGTAGATGGAGAAAAATATGTATTAAGTCTGACAGTAGAGAGGTGGACATTTCTAATTCAACACATCAGTCTTCCTCATCTATGATTTCCACTTGGCTATCTTTAGATGCCCAGTGTGGCGGATTTAGGAGGATATGGCAGAAATTGAAATATTGTAATTATGTTTTCTTTAGTGTATAATTACCTGAAAATAAAAATCATTGTGTTTTCGTTACCTTAGAATGAGCCGAAAAACAAAGATTAATGTGAAAATGTTTCATTCAGTGCTTTTACCAATTTAAATCACTGGGTCAACCCGGTTTCACTTCGAAGTTGTTGAAGTCAGGCACTTGGGCAATGTCTTGCAGCATCAGACACCGATGAAAAAAGCTGTCCTTTAACATTGGCATGACATGCAGCCGGTTGCTGTTATAGACTAATGGCGTCTGGCGGCATTAGGGGGGACAAGAACGAAAGTTGAAGCAGCAAAAGTCCGTGTTCACGTCCTGTAAGATTATAAAGCCAAACCCTGTTGTTTTTTCCTAAACTCAACCATGTGTGTTTGCTGTTGAAGGGAAAGAAATGTCAATTCGCTGTGTTGTACTGATGTAGTGCGATTATTTTGAAAGAGACTGTATGTAAACCGCACATTTCCTGTGAAAACGAAAGTGTATTTTGAAAGAAGACAATGCATGTAACAGGCTGAAGTTGACCTGTGTCCCAGAACGTCAACAACCAACACACCCAGGGTACCTTGCATGTCATATCTGGACGTGGAAGGTCCATAACCAAACGTCAATATGTGGTGGGGTCAGAGTGAAAATGTGTTGACTGGGTCCATTTGTTTTGGAAAGGAGGAGACCTCTGCCGATAACTTGGATCCTGCTAAAAAACCTCAACTTCAGGATTTTAAGTTATCAGAGAAAACGGTGAACACACATTAGCAGGTGTTGGGCTAGATTTGAACGTGAAAGTGCTTTATTCAGTGTTTTTATTGGTTTTAATCACTGGGTCTGTTTGTTTTGTTTTGTGGATGGGACCTCTGCGGATAATGTTGAAACCTGAACAATGAACACTGAAGGAATCCTGATCAGGAGAAGTTTCAGCTGGCTGCAGTTCACAATCCTAACCGCTAGGTGCCACTAAATCTCCCTAAATCTTACACGCTGTTCCTTTAAGGCTGAGCTGATACCCCTGACACGCTATTTGTATCAAATGGTAGATCAAAAGCAACTCTTCCAATATGTATGTGCTCCACACTATAAGTAAGGAGCTTATGAAAGTTATATTGAGTGCACTTGACAGTTTGAAGTGCCGCACAGCATCGCACTGATAGGGGCACTCACGCACAATGGAGGAGAATACGAGCCTCATGATCATACACATAAGCAGATTTGTAGAGGTTATCAAATGAGATGATTTCTACCAGATTTTGAGTGTCAAAGTTCTGCGCCCGAAAGTGATCGATGAGTGCTCGGTAATTGTCCATTGTGAGGAGATGTCAGAGGGAGACGGCATGTCACCTCGCAGTGAGAGTAAAAGAGCCGGCAAATGGAAGTGATTACATCTAATATTCCCCATCTGGGAGTGATTGCCTCAGAAGACGAGTTTCAAAGAGGAGTACAGCGGGGAGAAAAAGAAAGAGGCAACAGTAATTTGCACAGGATTTACAAATCTCCTGAATCGAATTTGGGAATCTTTGCGCACATCTTGTTCTGCTCCGTCGAGACAATCACTCATGAAATGCACGCACACATGCATAAACAACTCCACACAAGTCAGTGACACTGCGCTATTGCACACATGTATTTAATGTGTGTAAGATAGGTTGTTGCACAAAGTCTTAATCCCAGAGAATAAAGTCGTAACATTCACTGCAGCATGTTGGATTTAGAGGCCCGCACACCAATACTCAATATATCTCGCAGTCTGTCTGTGAGCAATCACAAACCACCCAAGAAATGGTTGCCAGTGTGACAGAGTTGAGCCGGAGCCAGGTCAGAAGTGATCAAAGACTGCTGAGGAGAGAGACAGAGAGGAGGAGAGACAGAGGGAGAGGGGGAGAGAAAGAGGGAGAGGGTTATCTGGTCCCAATTACATTCAATCATGGGAAATTGGCAAAGTGCAAAGCGAGAGAGATCTTCATGATGAGAGCAGGAGGCCAGATGAGCCGAGGTGGTCCGCCGACATTTCTGACTTCACAGAGAAGACGGGAAAATGAAGATTGGGACTCTAGTCGAGATTTTTTTCCCCTCTTTTCTTTATTTGAAGTGTTTTCTCTGTTTTTGTTGTTGCTGTGGGTCACTGTGACACTGACTTTAGTGCCATTTTATTTTCATCCAGAATCTTTCAGTTATAAATGACAAGAACATCATCAAACCGACAGCCTTGGCCAATGTCAAACA
Organism: Epinephelus cyanopodus; assembly: GCA_026686955.1. NCBI lineage: Eukaryota > Metazoa > Chordata > Actinopteri > Perciformes > Serranidae > Epinephelus > Epinephelus cyanopodus. The sequence goes on from CM048920.1 coordinate 12,093,022, forward strand.
TGATGTAAACTGCAGAGAAAATGGGGGAAAAAACATATATAGATAAAAAGTGGATTAAAATTGGGATTTTTGATTTGATTCATGTTGTTGTGTTACATGCACCACACCACATCGCAAACTAACCATGCCTATAATCCGTCACATTAAAGCAAAACTAAATGGGCATCCATCATGAAACTAAAAAATATAAGAAATACATTTCTTGCCTTTGGTTTCTGATTTCTTTTTTCTCAAAGGAGAACCTCGGACAAATGATTGACATTGCAGATATGTATGCTGTTGCAGATCAAAACCATTCAGTTGGACTTTCAGCTAGATGTTGATGGTCAGGAACAGCCCAGTCGCCAGAGGAAATTCAATTCACTTCAATTGTTATTCTCTATATACAGCAGCATACAGTGAACGAAACGTCGTTACTCATGAATCCAGGTACAACAAAGAACATATAACAACCAAGACATTAAACATGGACATGACAACAATGAAGTGCATTGCGCATACTGTACATTTCTGCAAACAATGAATGTGTTATATCATATCAGCGTTTCTAAAACGACGTGGTATATGAGCTGACATTGTCATCTGAAAGGTGGAGGGGATGGTGCATGATGTGTGCCATGCTGTGTACCAATGTTTTAGACCAACAAACAACAAAACCAGCTCTGATTTAGCAAGTCATTGCTGTGGTGTTTAGTCATGACCTGTTGCTGTTTTTCCAGCAGCTTTTTCAGCAAACCATTCCTGGTTTTCCACTAAAATGTGTGTATTTTGCAGCAACTTAACCCTGTGTTTCTAGAGTGTTTTAGGCACAAAGGTGTGTATTTTAAGCCGAAACAGGATCTTCTCCAAACCATAACCAAGTGTGATTTGCACCTAAACCTTACCACACATTGACCACATTATAGTTGAGACATAAAGTTTCTACATATCCACCACATAATAATTGTGCAAATGTAACATCCATGGTTTGTAGAAATATACAATGCCAACAGTTTTTTTCTGGCAGCTGGGTTTGAGATAACAAAACTGAAGACTGAGTGCCTATTGAATCGTTTGTTTCCTGCAGGTGTGAAATCCGCAAGTTGAAACTTGACATTTGTGACAGAGCTGTGATGAGATAAGGTAAAGTAACGAGTAATGTAAAGGCATTACTGTTGCTGCAGAGTAATTATCAAGTAATGGAATTTCTTTTTCAGTGACTAATGTGTAATGAGAGATTGATTTCAGTCTTCAAGTAACTTGCTCAGTACTACGATTAAATACTCTGCCAACAATGTGTAAACTTGATCCCTTAATCGTTTAATGGGGCAGTAATATGTGAGATCAGGACTTTAAAATTATTCACATTCAAGGATTTAAATAATTAACTGTTGATAATGTGTGATGGTGTCGTAATAAGTTAAGAAAACTTTAAAGGATGATCAGCTCAAACAAAGACTCCTCTTTGTATACAAAGGCCGCGTTTCCCCACCTAATGAATGCTGATAAAGTAAGAGGAGATAACCAAACAGGCATAACAAAAGGGATTTCTCTCACTGAGGGTTTCACTCTGATTTGTCAAGTGGCTCCTTCTCCCCTCTGATTGGTTGGGAGCACTCACCAAAGAATGCCAACAAAAAAGTGACCCTCCAGTGAGCACCTCCTCCCTCAAATCCCTCCATCCCCCACCTCTGTGTCCCTCACCCATCCCCCCTTCCTTCTACCGCTCCCCCCCTCCTAACCCTCTACCACCCCTCTCCCCTCTCTCTCGTTCTCTCCCAGTTGCCTCACGGCTTGCTGTGACCCATCTTGCACCTCCCGAAGCCCACAACAGACGCTTGGTGTGTGAAGAAGGTCAGGAGTTCAGGCTTGGCTGAGGCTCCATCCCTCCCTCTGCACAGAGGAGGCCTGCCCTGCGGGTTTATAATTATCTGCCGTTGGCATTCAGCACAGGTTCAAGCACAGTGCAAGCGCTGGCACCAGCGTGGGGGGATGCGCTTGGCTACACACTTGGTGATTAGTTGTCCCTAATTGTCAGTTCCTTGTTCCTTTTTACCTTTCTCTCCCTCTCTGTGTCTCTTTCACCCGTTAGAACATCTTTACATAAAACTTGGCACTTGGTTTATTGTCCCAAAAATGCACTCAGCTGTGCTTCTTTTCTGCTTCATTATTCTTTGGATCAGTCTTGCAACATTTTATAATTCGGCTCACAAAAAGGAAAAAAAAAAATCTCCTCGTAGGCATCTGGTTCCTCCTCACATACTCACAAACTCTGATCTCAGTCTTCTGCAATCGAGTGACACGAATATGCAGCGCCTGTCTGTCAACGCACCACCAAATTTTTCCTCTCGCTGACAGAAACAGGTAAATTCAGTCGAGTAGCCTTCAGTCTTGACTCAGTGTGGATGAATAATGGATGCTGTTTTACATTCCATTGCTTTTTATGATAAATCTAAATGTATAAGTGACTAATTCAAGGTTATCCTCACAGTAAGATAGCTGCTGAGTTGACACACTTGAGAGTAGAGCTTCTAAACCTCACTGACGGCAGATGCAAGACGCACGCCATAAAACTCTTCTAAGAGAAAAGATGTGGAGAAGTAAAGTTATACAGCCTCCACAGATGGTCTGAATGGGCCACAGTCACTGGCATGGGAAAACCAGGTGGCCTTGAAGCTATCGTATTCTTGTCTAAATCTGTTTATGACTATACCAAGATAAGTGCTCTTCATACTCACCTTGAACTTGCGTTTCCCCTTAAAAAATTTGCAGGAACATGTGCTGTCCATGCTTTAATCTGTCCCTGCAATCTGAATTTGTTTTCAATATTGCAACGATTACAAATCTCTCTGTCTCTCAAATGTTGTATACATATTTTATCTCGTGAGTCACTGCAGATTTTCTCCCCGGTTTTCTGGAGCAAGTGAGTCAGTTTCAAAGGTGAGTGTGTGCTTTCCATCAGGCATTTATATTGGCACTGACAGGCGGTGTGATAAATGACACTGGATAAATCCATTCCTCAATGCCTTCAGAGATGTCTCCGCGCCATTAGTCACTCACACTAGAGATCTCTGCAAGAGTCCATCATTGCTGCTCTGAGAAACACATCTGCAGACCTTGAGACAGACCCTGAAATGGGCTGACAACTGAACCAATACTGTTGGGGGCTGTTGGGGAGGGGGCAGAAAGAGAGGAACAGCAGTCAGGCAGATGTGGGGCCTGGACGGCTGCCAAAGCAGCGCCCCGTCATCCTACAGCAGACCCTTCATCTCAATATGAGTGAGGGAGAAAGAGAAAGAGATGTGGAAAACAGCAGGGAGTAGGAGGAGGAAAAGGGGGACATGGATAGATTTTGTACAAAGGCTCCAAGACTATTCCTCTATCTGAGAACATCCTCCAAAGCTTTTGGCATCATTTCACCGTGACTGCACACCCACAGTCACAATCAGCTGTGCCAGCTGATGATAAAGAAAAAAAAAGTAATTGAATTTGAAATAATTTATTGTGCCAACACCTCACTGAACGCAGCACCTTGACTGGCCTATTATTCTTTGACGTTTCAGTGGAAAGTAGAACTAGTCCTTTGAGTCCTCCATAAAAATCTATATTTAACACATGCACAGATGGTTGGAATAAAACCCACATTTACCCCTCTTCCCCTCTGTTTTTGGTGCGAGGAAGTAGTCGAGATTTTTGCCAATTTCCAAGAGCTATGTGAGATGAGACATGGACTTTTGACAGGTGTTTGTTTGAATATCAAACAGAGCCGTGGAGGCCTGCAGATGGCAGGCAGATTGCATTCCAGACAGGGGCTTCAGTCTGGGGCCGGAGCGATGGGGGAGAGCCCATCTTCGCTCCTCGATGGTTCTCCAGGGGAATGGATGTACAAACCCCTCTCGTCCGCATGACTATCATCATCATCATCATCATCATCATCTTGGCCTTCACCACTGGAACAGACGTCTGTAGACAGTCTGTCCACTCTGGAACAACACAGCACTTTTATTTTCCATGAGCTGTGTGCAGAGATGGGCTCAGTGTTGGGTCACAAACAAAGACTATTTAGCGTTTGATGTTAGTGTTTGTGTATTTGGCAGTATTTATGTGTCTGCATTCTGAACCAAAACACTTCGGTAGAATGTGAATGTATTCAATTATGTAACATAATATTTTACTTGTATTGGTCTTGACTGAAAGACATTTTGCTTTTTATAGAAAATAATAACTCAGAGAAAATGTTGGACTTTGCTGTGATTCGTTCCACGTAGGCTTCAGCTCTCAGTCGTGATATGTGGCTGGAGACATTGTTTAGTGTTTGACTACATGCAGGTTACGGTTAGAGGTATACAATTTACAGTATTTAAGAGAAGAGTAAAATTATTGCCCAAACTATCAGCTGTAAACATTCATCACTGTTTATAGACCGACTTCCTGGTTCAACTTTGAACCACCATACTTGGGGTGTGTATGCACACAATTTTTCTGTGCTGTGACAATTTATGACTGACAGGTGGGGCGTGTTCAATTTCTACGTGACCTCCACACAAAGTGGTTTACATAATCTGGCGTGTTTACAACTTCCCTGATATCTATGGACAAGTCAACGGTCATGTGTCTTCCCCTCGTACAGATGTTGCCATCTTCGAGATCCGAGCAATTTCTTTTGTGAGTACAAAGATAACAATGGTCACTACCTGTGTGAAGATGATTAAAGGATTACAATGCAGGATTTCCCTAAAAAAAATACGCATGAAAATAATCTCTCTTGATCATCACCTATGACCCACCAGAAGTGTGTGGCTGCGTGCTTATCTGCCGAGACCCTGACCTTTGCCTCTGCCTGTGCCTCTGCGTTATGTGTCTGGGTTGTCCACGCGGTCCGTGCCATTCTCATGAATGCAATATCTCATGCATGCCTACTTGCTGGATGGCTTATCAGATAGATAGATAGATAGATAGATAGATAGATAGATAGATAGATAGATAGAGATAGATAGAGATAGATAGACAACTCCAAACATCCTTTGCTCCTTTGTCTGTATAACTGTACATACTCAGGAGAAGTCATAGAGATTCTCTGTAGTTTGGGGTGGTGAAGTCAAAGCTCTTGTTTTAGTCTTGAATTTCCCACCTGGTTAGCTGGCTAGCTGACTGATTTGCTGGAGAAATAAAATGAGAGTGGGAGGAAGGTATGAATAGCTGGCAAGGTGCACGTCAGTGAGTCAACAGACACTGGGCACTGCCAGCAAAGATCCATGTGATGTGGGCTAATGCAGAGCTAGTAAGTCAGGTTGTTTGCTCTAGCCTCTATGCTCTGCCTCCTGCCACTGAACTTCTTACCCATTAGTTTCTAATGTGTTTTCATAGTTGCTTATTTCAAGCTTGTCCAATTCGACGTGTGGGTAGGGAGAGCACAATGCAGCTCTTAGTTGTGCAGCGACTAAAGAGATCGGGGGAAGGCTGAAGATGAGGTGAGAGGCCTGAAAACAGGCTCAGATCCGTTCCTGTAGACAGATCCTGAAGAACATGGCCAACGTCAACAGGAGCCAGGCCACAGCTCGGTGCTCCTGCCCACACATACATCACCCATTTGGGTCTCATTACATAACCTCTTTTGAGAACAACTGGTTGAATGTGGTTCTTTTACTTGTACAGGTTTTTATTCTGCAGACACTGGTAGCTCTGCAGCTGTATCTCTGCTCACTCTCATGCATGTTCTCTGTGTCCACGAACAGCTTAGGAACTGAACCAGCAAGAACAAAACCCCGAAGGGAAAATGAAAATTCCCCCAGGTTCTATTTTTCAGTATTATTTTTTTGTAGAATGGAGAGATTTTTTTTTAAAAAAAGCAATTCAAGACCATCTGCACTTTTAAGGAAAAAAAAAAAGTAAAAGTCCACACAACGTGTACCAGATGTGCTTTTAGGCTCCACAGCCAAGTCTCCATCAGCAGCCTGCACTCTCCTTCCCCTGAGGGTGGCAGGCCGGCAGCATGCATAATGCCTGAGCTGTTTCATGCAACAGGTAGCCTCAATTTCCACATTCACCCCCACAGCTTTGTAGAAAATTCTGCAGATCTCTCACTGTGAACAAACCCACAGAGGAGAAGAAGAGAGTCTGTTCATCCTACAGCTCCATTGTGAGCGTCCCCATGCTGCTTTCTACAGTAACAATGACCTGTGGATGAATGCACGGCCTCCCGCCCCCAGCCCCCACCCTCCCCTGACCCCGACCAACGCTGAGGTAAAGACATGAGGTTATTTTCTTAACCCTGATACAAGACAAATATAACTCCCAGGGAAAGGATCTGAGGCCAAATTTGTCTTTTAATTCTGAAAAGATTGAAGGAGGGGATACACTGGCTGGAATGTTTGACTCCCATCTCTCCAAGATTTGGGGGGGGCGGGTTGGACGCAAGTCAAGCAGAACTGAGGACTTAGTGGCTTTTACAAGGAGGCTTCTCTCTTTAAGTCAGACAACTTCAATCAAGTTTCCTGAGAATTGTTCCTCCTATAAACACGGAAAGTTTTCATTGTACTTTCACTCTGACAGAAACCACATGACATGGGTAATTGTGAAAAGCCAATAAAATAGCCCACATGCTAATACTGGCCTGACATTATGACAACAGAATGTGACCACATGTCGTAAACGAACTAAAACAAGTGACTCCTGCCTCTCATCTGTGACAGAGAGACTTTTCCTGATAATAAGAATCAAAGTGTTCCACTCTGTGCCACAGAGGCCGATCGGTTACGGAGCCTCACCCAGTCTGTGGTTGGTTAAGTCTATGTATCTACAAAAAGGGTTCAAGGTGAGGAAAGCCCCTCAAACAAACACAAACTCTGAACAAAGGAGGGATGGAGGAATCTGTGCTGAAAGAATGTGGCTCCTCTTTCAACTGTTGGTATGCTCGCGGCACCTCCTGTCAGGAGAAGAAAAATCCCAGGAAGAAACAAACTGAAGAAATGCAAAACAATCCCAACCTCCTGCTGCCTGCCGATTGATTGATTAGGACTTGTCGCATTTCTCTTCCTTTCAAATTGCTGAAGGCATTGAAAGAGTGAGTTTAGACCTCTGGGTTCATTCACATAAAGACAGAACAGTTTAAAGTAGGAACCCTGATATTTTCATTAAATCTTCCACCTATTTTTGATGCTATTTATAGTCCTCATTTTATCAACAATAGCCACTCAGTGTATTTACATTGTTTAATTATTTCCGTAGCTTTCAATGTTTGTGGCGAAATTGTCTTCACGCGAATGAGGCATTTACAGGAAACAATACATGTGTGTAATCCAGTGTTAGTATTTTAATTCTATCTCACTGACATCAACTTCACTGTTCACTGCTCTCTCTCAAGGCCATTTAAGAACTGTATTAAAGATATACTATGCAGGATTTTCCTAAAAAACAAAACAACAAAAAAAAACAATGTATAGACAGAAGTAATAGCCCTTAATCATCACTTATGACCCACTAGAAACATGTGGTGGTGCATTTTTCTGCAGAAACTCTGCCCTCTGCCTGTATTTTCTTATTTTCTGTGTTCAAAATGTTTACGGACGTGTACCCCCACAGTACTCAGACGACGTCCGGGCTTTATTAAAAGGTAGCAACCAGCTGCCAGACTGTAAGTAGCAGGCATCAAAGAGACCAAACCCGATTTCACTCCGAAGTCATTGAAATCAGGCACTTCTGGCATCAGACCCCATCAAAAGAAGCCATCTTTTAACGTCAGCATGATACGCGGTCGGTTGCCATTGTAGTTTCACCGAGACCGGCAGCATAAAGCAAAAAGCAAAAAGTCAATTCCCAGTGTTGTACTGACATAGTGTGTTTGTGTGTTTGTTTGTGTTTGAAAGAGACAGTATACAAATGGTAAATTTCCTGTGAAAACATTTGCATTTGAGAGAAGACAGTCCATGTAGGACCTGACACAGCGTCCCAGAACATCAACAACCAACGCATCCAGGATGACTTGCACGTTGTTTCAGGACATGGAAAATCTATGACCAAACGTCGATATGTGACCAGGTTGGAGTGAGAATGTGTTGAAGAGACACACACAGAGAACTGAAATATGGCTAGATGATATGCCCAATGAGAGTAAATGTGAAGCTGGCTTTCACTTTCAGTTTTGCTGGTGAGTGACCAATAGTGACCAACAATGCACCTTTAAGTTACTGCTAAAGCAAACCAAACATTCTCTGATGCAAAATCATATTGCATTTAACTGGTGCAACATCAAGTGGCTTTTATAGTGAAACAGTCACAGGAAATACATGTATTTTGTCTCCACGGTTAGCGCTCATCACGATTGTTCCTCAAAAATGTGCCTTCAGAACAAAAATACTGTTTCCTTTTTGGCATTTAAGGTCAGTTGTTTTAATTTTGAGGGAGTATGGAGCAGCCACAGGGAGCTGTTAGATGAAGAGTTGCAGGTGACAGGCTGTACACTTCCAACCTGTCGGCAAGGGAATCTGATTTGCCCCTCCTCCCCTCTGCAATGTGATTTCATGCTGTGTTCAGCATGAAATCAGAGTGCTGTTGCAATCATTATTGACTGACTGCTTTATTAAACCAATGTGAGTTTGTTTGTCTACGCTGTAAACAGATGTACAGCTGCTCCTCTGTTGTATTTGTGATAAACTAGCTGCTCAAGAAGTGTTTGCTGTAGTATTTAGCTGAAATATTATCAATTATAGTTTTAACAGAGTTGAAAGTGTGTAAGGTAAGTTGTAATGTAAGAGAAATCCTAGATAAATGGTTGTATAATTGTGAGTCAGATGTGTTTAAGCATGCACAATGTAAATACTTTATTTAAACTCTTTAAATGTGAGGAAAAAAAAAGTCACACACAAAACCGCTTGTTGGCTTGTTTGTTCTTCGCCTCTTGTTTTGCTTTCCTCTCCTCAAGCTGCAAGTCTTTAGTCAGAGCTTTGCTTTGACAGGTGAGGATCAACCGGAGTCATCGCTATTGGCAACCATGTGGGATTGGAGGGGAGAGGTGGCTGCGGGGTCAGCGGCAGCGGAGTTATTCTATACCTATGCAATAACACACCCGGCTAGGGCAGAGTTCACAACATGCCTTTATCCTCTTCCTGCAAACACACCGCAGCACTATTTCACATTAAACTCCAAAGGCAGCAGCAAGAGAACCAACATCTATTTTCTACTGGTGTTGTTTCTGCTCCTGTCAGCGAAGAATGATGAACGGCATCGACACAAGTACCTGTGGTAACTACTGTGTTAGTTTTCCTTTCAAGCGTGCCATTACAGGAAGACAACTATCTTGTATCCTGCATCCTGTTTTCTGATGAATGTTCAGAGAGGAGCAATTGACTTCCGCTGCAGACACTTTAAACGGCGAAACAGCGGTTGGAGCGATTAAGCAGCAATCACATTTGTAATTATGATAATGTCAATTGAGCTTGTCAAGGATGAATAATTTCAGGGGAGACAGTAAAATATACCTAACAAGGCTTTTCTCAGCGGTAAACACGGGGCTTTTAAAACTGTAATTAGCCCTTTAATGTCTAACACATGGCTTACAAGCCATCCATGGGCCCAACTTCCCTTCTCTCAACCACTTTCCCCTTCTCTCTGTAGGACACACTTTTCACATAGCTGGAAATCTAACCACACAAATAGGAAGCTCTCTCAGTGGGGTGGGGGTGCGGCACAGGCAGGCGTAATTCAGCAATTGTGGGACAAATTGTTTTTTTCCTGTGCTTAAAATAGACACACAGGAGATGCAAAATAATATTCTGACTGTGTCTACCTCTGGCTGCATGCACTGAATTAAATGCGAAACATTTTCCTGACTAGTACGTGTTTTTTTTTTCCTTCCTTAGCAACCTAAAACACAAATAGAAGAGCTATATGTTTCCTGCAGTCCCTCCAGAAAGTTTCAGGCCACAGAAAAAGACAAGATCTGAAACTAACAAATGCAGCACCCGACTCCCCAACCACCACCAGCGCACCCCAGCTCTCTCTCCCACAACTGCCCCTTGTGCATCCTCTTCATACACCCACCCAAAGTGTTCAAGAATTCCCCCTTGAGAGACAGACACAGATAATTGGTCACAGATTTTTGTTGGCAGGACACAAAGGGACCTCCTATTCACCCCTGCGCAGCTGTCTACTTCCCATTCTCCCATCCTTGCTCCCCTACTAGTTGCGTTCCCTCCAACGGTTCCCCCACCACCACCACCACCGTCAGACCAGAGCTTAGCCGCTCCTCGTCCCCAAAACACAGCCCCTTTCACTGCCACAATAAAGCCATCGGGACACATGCCTCTCATGACCCTGACCCAGAGGCCCTCTCTAGCCTCCTTACGCCCCGAGGCCTCTGTGACATCCATGAGACCTTTGAATCTGTTACTAGTTCTCTTTGATAAAAGTTGTTCCACTAATTAGGGATCCACTGGCCTTCATTAATGCACCTGTAGGGTGATGCATATCTCAGTACTATGTTAATTTATTTCTTCTGTGGTGGCCAGATTGTGCCACCACAACCACTTCATATGCTGCCATTGCCTATTAATCGTATCATAGTAAATATAATACAACAATTATACAGTATTTTATCAACAAACCGTTTATCTGTGGACTTATTCTGGAGTTTTACTTATTGCATACTACACTGTATTTCATATGAGAGATACATGATCTGTTCTTTAAAATACCTCTACATATCTAAAAATGGAGTGGTGGGAGATGTTTAAAGTACCCATATAACAATAAATTTCATTCTGCATTCGAAATATTACTTAAATGGTCACTGTCACAGTAATGTTATTATATTAAGCTTTCTGTACTGGCTGCATATTAAAAGCTGCTCGTCTGTTTTGAATGTAAAATCTTAGTCTCGCTCACCAGACCTTTCTCAAGAAAAGAGAGGTCTGGCTGCGCCAACTCTCACTTTAAGATTGGAGAAAAAAATGCACCGGCTTTTTTTGTTTCTTACAACCAATCGCAATCGTTCTTGGCGGTGCCACAGCAACGGTGCAAAAATATTTCCGGGGGGGAACAGGTTTTGGTGTAACACACCCACAGAAATACCACCTACAGGACGCGAACCATGGCAGAAAAATGGCTACATCCCTGCAAGATCAAACACTGCAAAAGTTAGTAAAGGATGTTTGTGAACTATGACAACCAGAGGTGGCAATGCAGGACTTCTGGGTGGCTCGTTACGCCCAATGAGAGACTGATCTATGCAGCGAACTTCCGCCCACTCAGACTAGTAAAATCTAAACCTGCAAAACTAGTAACTTAAGTTCACTAAAAGCTACAATATTTCCTTCTGATATGTAGTGGAGCAGTAAGTTAAAGTAAGGTATTAAAGGCCCTGAAAAAACTGTCACAATTAACTTCTTGCTATTAACAATGTGGTCCTATATGGAAACACAATAATCTGCCAACATTACAGCAGGTTTGATTATTTAAAAAAAAGAGATGTGTGTAAATTTTGTTTTGTCCGTGCCGATTTGAAGTGGGTGGAATGTGGTCGGAAAAGGTGGCTTCACATACTTTGTTGCATCAATCAGAATTAAGCAACATTTATAAAGTTGTGAAGACATCTGAGGGGTTGTTTGCTTGGCCTACTGAATAATATTGATATTTTCATCTGAATAACATAATGTAAGGCTTTGCTTATTTAGTCATGAATATTAAATATTGTTAAGAGGCAATGCAAGGTTTAAAATCAAGTTTTCAGGGGCTTTAAGTACAAGACAATGGAAATGCTTCGGTAAAGTACAAAATCCCTGGAAGCTTCCTTGAGTTAGGCTGGTCTCATAAACTATTTGTACATCTCCCTATAAAACGCGATGCACCCAAATTTATACACATCCCACATAATGATTAGCCAGTAATTCATACATAACCTACGTATTTTGGAAGGTTGCAATCACGTGACCAGTATGCTGACAAGAGTAAACAAGGACGCAGTCTCAAGTGGTCCAGGTAGGAGGTACGTTGGGGTGGTGGATGGTTCACAAAGCACAGGACTTTACCCGGGGAGACCAGTGTTAGGAACCATGTGAACTTTGAGTGATTTTGAGATACATCCTCACCATGTTTCTTTAACTAAACCACACACAGTAACTTTATTTGCCTAAACCTAACCTGCGTAACTTTATTTGCCTAAACCTAACCTGCGTAACTTTACATTAATTATGTAACTTTAAGTTAAGGACATAACATGGAGCACTACGTAATCATATAAGCCGCTGTGTGAGGATACGTGCCTTGAGTACAGTACTTGAGTAAAGCCACATCCAGATTACGTTTTTGTTTTAATACAGTGTTTTTAAATGGAAATTATCTCCAAACACAAAGAGCAAAGTTTTAGAATTAATCTCCATCAATATTAACATACCCGAAAACACATATCACATGACCATTTCTGTACACTGGGCATGTGCATTGCAGTGTAAACAGGAAGCAGAATGTCTACTCTGCAGTTGGTTGCTTAGTTACAAAAAATACTAAAGAGATGGAGAAAATTAAGAGATTTTCTATGTTAGAAGCAAGACGAGATGGAACTGTTACTGAAAATAACACAAGTATGGCGGTCAAGGTGGCAGAAAACAGATTGGGAGTCATTGTCACAGTCCCTGTCTCTCATTCCCCTCCTGTCACTCTGCTGCGGTAATTTTCCACTCTCCCTCCCTCTGCTCCACTCTACCTGCCAGCCACGCCCACCTAATCAGCCCAACTCTGCTCACCTGCCTACACAGCTGCAGCTCATCATAATCAGCCCTGCATATAAGCCTCTCCAGCACTCTCACTCATTGCCAGATTGTTCTTCAGCGTCATGCAAGACTTTCCAGCGTTCATTCCCTGTCTGATCTCCCGGTGTCGACTCTGCCTGTCCCTGACCTGCCATTCTCGTCTGCCTCCCGGTAAACTCACCTGCCTTCTGTTCCTGACCTCGTGCTCTGCCTCAGCGTCGCTGGTATCTGCCTGCTCGTCTGGTTTTGACTCCTCTGCCTGGCCTCGTCTCCTCTCCTGCCTGCTCCCAACGGTGCCTCTGTCTTCGCTGACTGCTCACCTGGCTACGACCCCCCGCCTGTCTCCGACCTCTCTTCAGCTCACTCCTCGCCGGCCTCACAGCACGTGCAGCCAGCTCTCCAGACCGCAGAGCGTCCTGCTCGTCTTCTTCGGCTGAAGTAAGCTACATCTCTTCCCCTCACTACGAAAGAGAATTGAACTGTGTGGAACCGGGGGCTCAGAAGCCTCCCCTCGGTTCCGCGGCTGATCCCAGTCGCCTCCCTTTCCCTCCTCTGAGCCCCAGAGACTGTGTGAGGGCTCTCAGCCCGAAGAACGAACTTTATTCTGTGCCAATTCTGCCTGCTGCATACCCTGTTTGCTGTGGTGATAATAAAGGTCATTACCAACTGTTCCTGTGCGCCTGTGTACTGCATTTGGGTCCAAACAACACCCGTTACAGTCATAACAAAACAAATATGACGGCTTACAGCGGTGTTAACTAAGTTGGCACCACTAGCCATGCAACACTGCTAACTGTGCTAACAGAGCTAACAATGCTAAAGGGGGCCAGGCGAGTTTTCAGACTAAAACAGTGTTTGCAAAGGTCTCTGTTTTAGGAGTTTCAAAATGCCAGAGTTAGCTCAATAATCAATAGTTCAAGGTCTAAAATGAAAATGTATAAATGTGGATGAAGCCAAATGTGCTGAGTTACATTCTACTACTGTTAAAATGTCATTGTGACTCCTGGGTACGCAGCCAATTTGTTACGGGAAGTACACAGTTTAAGTGTAAGGCTCCAAAACAACATGTTACCCGTGAGGTCCTCTTGCTGTGGTGGTCCTAAAAAAGGCATTTATTTGAGAACATCTCTGCTGTAACCACTGAACAGTATGGTAATGATATTAGACTTTAGGAAGGCACAGGAGTAGAAATGTGTTCATACAGGAAACAGAAGAAAGTAGAGCAACACGTTTCACCTCCAGCTTCCTGTACTTTCTCCCTCCTCTACCTAGCGTAATGGATTGCATGTGCGGAGTTGGTGTTGTGCCGAATACTTAAAAGACTAAAACAGACACAAGACAGAATCAAGGGGCACAAATAAGAAATTCTACGGTGTTGAAAGACGGAGGGGGAAAAGGAGAAAAAACAAGAAGGAACGGCGAGAGTTCAGTCTGGAGGGAAAGAAGGAGAATAAGGTGATTACAATTCCAGTCACAACTAGCGCAGCAGCTTGTGCAGTGATCCTAGATTTCTTGAGCAGCCGAGCACAGCTGTTCCCAAGGGGCTCATGGGAAGGCATAGGTCAACCACCCCTTTCCTGACTCACCACATGTTAAAGGAATTCAGCGGTGCATTGTGGGATATGACACCGGTAACCCCCACAACTAAGTTTCCAAATTACTAACACATATATTCTCAAACCTGTCTGCCATTTCAGCGTTGGAAAAATGACAAACGTTGATGTAAAATGGGAATGTGTAATGTCATAATACCAGCGAGTAAGACACGTGTAGATTAAAAACCCACGCACTGAGTAATGGAGAAAATGATCACACTTCTTTGTATTTTAGTGGATATAATTCTCAGAGTGAATGAAGACATTATCACCTGTTTTTCGGCTTATCTCTCTCAGAAGATCGGTCACGATGACCTCACTAATGGATGACTTACTAACACAAGTCAAATTTGGGGTATTAAACAATTATTTATCACAATGTCCTGGCTTTACTCCTAGAAAACAGTTCTTATCTGTTTACCAAATGGAGACAGTACAAGCTATTGTAGTAGATAAGGCAGACAAACAAGATTGTTCTTTTGGAGAGGCAAATGTTTGTCATTCGGTTTAACATTCCTGCATGCAGCTGGAGGATTGAATTCATTTGTCACATTCCCTCCATTGCTCTCCTCTCCTCTCCTCTCCTCTCCTCTTCTCTCCTCTCCTATTCCTAACATGAAACTAATTACAGGTTATTAGTAATCATACCTAAGAGTTATAGGCTGTAACTATCTGCAGCTTGGCCCGGAAATTGAGTTAGGGAGATAATGAATGACAACTGATCAACTGGACTTTTCACAATCAGTGCTGGAAAATTGCTGTGTGTAGTTAACTCATTTTACACTGCCTGCAATTGCACTCAGGTGAGCACCAAAACAACCAGACTGAGACCTTCTCAAAGAAACAAGAACAAACAAACTCTGGTGCGGTTTATTTGTGGTGAGAACGTGTTCCGACCTGGATCTGAACCAGCTGCAGTCACATGACACATTGTTTGGGTTAAACATGAGCATGTTACAGTCCTGGAGGATTATTAATGTGCACCTCCTCCTGTACTGCCTTAATATGCACATTCGGCACATCCAATGCATCAAAACATTGTTTTCTAGTTGGAGCCGCGCCTCGTTTTCAAACTGTATGGTTTGACTAAAACGAACAATGACAGCAATATAGTCCACGATGAGCAGCGCTAAAATCAACCTGCGTAGTTGTCCCTCCATTGTGACATTAGAAAGTGTCACATTTATCTTGCAAGTGTACTCAACGTTTTGATTACTTCCTGGATTTTTCCCACATGGAAATTCTGACCAATCAAGAGCAGCTTTCTCACTCAAAGCACTTGATCAGGTGCGCTTGTAAATGCTGCCCTGAGAAAACAAACCAACTCTTAGCAACTTTGTAACAATATTAGTCCCTGATACAGACTAAAGCAAGCAAACTCACAGCCAGCAGGACGGGACCATGGACAGGATGGCTGTGCCGTTTGAAAGACGTGTTCTATGTGTGACCAGGGGCGTAAATATAGACAGTACAGGCAGTGCGGTTGCACTGGGGCCCGTGATGTAGGGGGTCCATAGAGAGGAAGAGACCTCCAACAATGTGTTGGGTGGAGAATGGGCCCTTATGAGTGATTGCCACCTTGAAAATATTCCTGTGTTCAAAGAAGAACGTTCATTAAACTAAAAACAGCACCATTTACTATATATGCCCTTGAAAAATGCAAACCCATCTCCATCATGTTTATTTTTTCTTTTTTTGTTAAATAGTCAGTAGCATCTATAACAACATAATATGCTTATTCTCTAACAACAATTAAAATTGTTCAATTAAATAAAAAATAAAACCCACTGCGTGTGACCCACCGCTGGGAAATTTAAAAAGCAGCTAGCAGCGAACTAAAGGAAAAATGGCCGAAAAATGTCAGCAAACTGTGTAGACGATGAGGTCTGGGAGCTCCTTACCCTCCAAGCGGAGGGTGTGATCAGCCACCATATAATAGGGATGGTAAAAGGTTGTTATTGCCATTATGCTATGGTTATTGTTTAGAAAGCACTGCCGATGCTTTTGCTTCTGGGATGCTGGCATGCTGTCTAATGTCACACACAGATGGTGTTGTTTGGCTCTGTGTAAAAATTCAAAGGTGGCACACGATAGTCACTATAATCTCTGTTGAGAAAGTTTCTTTTCTCATTGTATAGTTAGGAGAAAAACACACAATTGAATGAGGGGGAAGCGAATGGAAATCATGTGAAACAAACAGTGACAATAACCAATTTTCCGACTGCTGATAGAGGGATTGTGTTAACTACGTTTATTATTCAGATCGTCACAATTAGTGCCAAAACTATGCTCGGAAAAAAAGTGTCTTTTACTGTGAAACATCATAAACGTCTTGACAGACAGAACACCGGGTGTCCATTTATAGAGCTGTGTTTCATGGAGCAGTTATTGCCAGGTTTTCTTGTCAGCCTGGAGCTGTGTCGGGGTGGGGGTAAACGCTGGAGCTGATGGACATCTGTCAGCCAGCCAAAGAAGAAACAAACCTGGAGGACTAGCAAAAAAAAGAGAGGAGGAAAGATATGGAGAGAGGAAAGGAAAATAAACTGTACTCTGATTACTTAGTTGTGAATTTCTTTTGCGTTAGAGGCCAAAAAAGTATTGGTTTATAAGACAGACAGAGTAGAACAATCTATTCAGCCTGTGAGGGTTGTGTCGGGCCATCTCTGACATCCAAAGCCCGAGTCCCAGTGAGCCCAGAGGGACTATTTGGAGCCACAACAGGCCTGAGGGAGAGCTCGGCCACAGGTGGCGTCCAGCAGCTGCTATGGGTCTGCATAGACAAACACACACAGCCTACTCTAATGCACATTCTCTGAACATACTCCGTCACACACACATGCCATCAAAACTGTATGTATATAAGTGCATGCCAACATAATTGTGTCAAAGGAAGACTCACAGATAGAACCGCAAGTATGCACAAGCATGGCACAACATGCACACACACATATATAGAGCCCGTAAGATAAGGATTCATCCACACATACTGACAGACACACCCGAACACACACGCACACACAGATATTCCCTCTACAAACATAATCCACTGCTGTGCCAAATGATGCATGCTGTACACACACACTCTTACACCAGGCTATTGTTTAAAATATTCTACCCGCATCTGGTGTGCACACATGCCAGCACAAAGTCTGCCTGTCGCTCAAAGTCAAAGAGAAAAAATGATTCCCTCATGACACAAGGGTATAAACACGCAAAAACATATGCAAACACCACACATAAGTCAGATCAACCGCAAGAGTCACACACACACACATGCACACACACTCGAACATGAAAAAGAGAAGGAAAAAAAAGTACCTCTTAAAAAAAAAAAAAAGTGTACAGTGTGCTCATGTGCACCCCTTCTCACACCCACACAGATTCCTGTAAGTAAACTCCAATGCTGCTGTCCATCTTTCAGCTGTAATGCTAGACACACACCCTGAGGAGGGAAAACCCACAACTTCACAGATTTACTGGTTGGAATCGACTCGATTTCGGGGTTGTGACAGTCTGCGCCGCAACAGCCGACACGTCCTTCTATCTGGCTGCTTTAGTTTCAATCAAAACTCGAGGCCACATATACAGATTTTTACTCCCCTGTCATTGGTGTGACACCAAAACAGTAAATTTCAACACTGATTCAATTATCCGTAGATACACTTCTAGCTGACTACAGTACATACAGTGTGTTGCAAATATAATTATGTTGAAATATGGAGCGGTTGAGTAGTAGTTTGACGTTCCCCTTTCCTGAAGCGTAAGCAGATTTCCCTGTGTTATGTAAGCCAGAACAACAAACTAATAAATACGGTAAACACTCACTAACTTTCCTAGCGAGACTACCCAGATGAACAATTTATCCTGGATTCCAGAGCAATGAGGCAACAAATTAAAACAGGCATTAGTGGTGAATTTGAGCTCTCTTACGGAGTAACAAGACACATGACTGACAGCAACGTTATGCAAACCCTCCCACAATTGTCCCTTTCATTGGTCCCGGGATCCAGACTTGTTGCCTTCCAAAAGTGTGACTCAAGGAATGGGAGAGAGCTCGGACTTGGTGGGTGGGATTCAGCTTTAAAACTTTAAAAACTGAACTCCATCACACAAAAACAAGAATCCACATATGAGACAAGAACGATCCAGCTGGAGAGGAGCTTCCAACCACCTCCTCGTGTTTGCTCATTAGCATCTAAGAGTGTCATGTGTCTTGTCACGGTGCACCAAACAGAATCAGCTCTTGTCTGATGCTCCTGGTTTGCTAGGAGGCCCTTTGTGACCACCACCCTCAGCCAGAAAACGCAGTTGTGAGTCTGATTAGGCCATATACCTCTTCACCTCTGTCAGAGAATTGCCTGCTTACATGCGATGGCATGCGAGGGCACAAAAGCCGTTTCTTTATAGATTGCTCTGGCGATGTCAAGAGGGGCTAAACAACAGAGCAGGACCCGAGGGGGCTGCCAGTTGGGTTCATATGATCCTCTTCCCAGGTGAGGGGTTGTTTGTGCAGGTTTTTTAGATACGGTGGAGCAGGGGTGAGGTGCATCATTGTGCTTACCTCCCCAATCCCTTGAGCTGACACATTTCATGGCTGCTATAAAGACGAGACACTGCCCTCAATTTCCTATGAAAGAGGCCTTAATAAGAGGGCAACAAAGCATACTCTCCCTCCCAGTTTCTGGGAAAATGTGATTATTATTGGAAGAGCTAAAAGAGTGCCTCACCAATTTAGCACTACACTCCCATAACACTGACTGACTAACTCTAAAAAAGATTCTGAATTGATGCAGCAGAGAAATGGAAGATTAAAGAACCCTCAACAAAACTAGAGTAGATTTGGATTGTAAGGGAAATTCTAGCTGATGGACAGGCATGACCTCAGCACATTGTCCATTACTCTGTGGTTCCTGTGGACACCTGTGTGGACTGACCCTGAAGGCCTTTGCAAGTCTGGATCTGGACTCTTTGTTGCAAATATTTGCAGTACGAGACAAAATGAAGTCGTGAAGCAGTTAGGAGGATTTTGTGGTCCTCTCACTTTTTGAAAGTAGAAAAAAAGGGTCAGTCCAATTCTGAGAGGGCGTCCAGATCAAGGAGAGTTTTGCTGATACAGAAGCTGCTGAATTATCTGGACCATTTCCAGGTGACTTTTTCAGGATATCAGTGGTCCAGTTTGCTACACTGCTAACAACACTGGAATAAGGAGGCCCATCAGTGTCTACAATCCGATGTATCCTGAACAGGTAGCTGGCAGTCCGTCATGTAGCGACACGCAAAAAATCAAACCTGTTCAGAATATTTTAATGACAGAAAAAAGTTTCGGAGTGGGTGACTGTTACGCCGCACCCTTAGGCGGCCCTATTGGGCGAACAAAACTCCAACAATGACCCAAAAATACACTCAAATCCATGGGATCTATTAGAATTAAAATAAGCAAACAAGACAACAAAAATCCCAGGCTGAGAGGCAGCAGGACCAGCAGTCCCCACACCAGAGGCCTCTGTCCCCTGCTGCTGGCTCAGGAGCTCTTAAGCACCTCCTCCATGCCAGGTACAATGCATCTCGTTAAGGAATGCAGCACACCTGGGCAGATCTACAGTGGAGGGAAAAGGGACAGCAGTAATCAAGTTTTCTTGTTCATCAATAAAAACAAAGTTTAGACAATAAATAAATGAATAAATAAATCTTTACCTATTCCACACTGTCCTCTTCTTTGTCAAAACCTGGGGCCCACATTACCCGCAATGCAACCCAACTGCCAACAGCTCAGTTAGAGATTTAAATGTGTTATGCCAGTCGTGGCTAATGTAGCCTCAAGCAGTGTTGTAATCAAGACCTGCTAAACCAAGACCAAGTCATGACGAAAAAGAACAAGAGTTTGAAGGGTTGAGACCAAGTCAAAACTAAGACCAGACCAGTGCGAGCCCCCACGCTGCATGACACATGTACGGTAAAATGCAAAACATGCAAACCAGGCACTCCTCAAATTGATCTGAGAAATCCACATTCCCAGAAAAACAGCCACAGAAAAGAAATGAAGATTAATCTTTTTTCACCTCTTTATAGTCATACTGTAAAAATGTGTAACTGTACCATGAGAAATGTCTGGATAAAATAATCAAGAGGCATAGCAGATGTGTATTTCATGTGTGGGAAATTTCCTTTGTTTTCTTTGAGCAGACGAATACAAAAAAGATACTAAGACTCTAAAATCAATATGTTTATTAAACACTTCTTTTTTTTGCAAAGACAATTTTTGTTTTGACCGATCTTGAAATAAAATCAAAGTCCTCTTTGTTTTGGTACAACATAGAACCACGTAAAATATGCTGCTGATTCCAAAACAAGACAGAAATCTTCCAAAAAGTGGTCTTGCAACCAGTGACTAAACCAAAACGATCTTGAATACTACAGCAGAGGCCTGAAGCAGAGACGAGGTGCGGGCTGCAGAGGTCTGGTAAGCTCACGTCTTTCTACCTCCACACCCCCAGATTTTCTTTTTTTTTTTTCTCGTTTTCAAACTCTTAGTCTTCGGCTCCAACCAACGCTGACTCACCTCAGACAGTTTATCAGACTCTGTGCAGCCACAAAATGCTTTATTCAACTGTTCTCAGTACTACTCATGACCTGGAGACTTTGATGTGTAAAATTAGAGTTCCTCTTTGAGTTAATATGTATGTAGAACGTGTAGAAAGAAGTGGGGTGAGCAGTGAGAAAAGTTGGTCTGAACTGCTTGTATAACCTTGACAGTGAAGCTGTAATTTATGAGGTGTCTAGAGAAAGATTAACAACCTTTTTTTTTCTATTTATCTCTCTCTTTGTTTTGGCTGTGTTGTCCACAGTGAGTTAAGATGATGGATTTAGGGTGTGTGAATGTTGTCAGGGATTTTGACTCCACAAGCAAAGAGTAAATAAATGCGCTGCACATTTGGATGGGTAGATTCAGTAATGCTGATGCATGAAAGTAAGGTGGGTGGTTATTTGTCAATACTACAGGCCTTGTCTTGCCCCTCTGTGTTCAGCCGTTACACTGTATATCTCTCATCACATGACTGCGCTGGAGGCAAAGAGTGGAGCGAGCGTTTCATGGGAGCCTGTTTGAAATGATTGTTGTGCTCCTCCAACGTTTGTATTTGTCTTTCAGGAGGCATGGGGCAGAGGAGGAGGGGGCAACTCTAAAATCTGACAAATTGCTGAAAATTGCCTTCACACAGTCATTCCTGTTTGGACACACTTGGCACATCTGGTTGTGATCTGGCAACAAAAGTGCCGTGGCGGAGGGCTCAGCTCTCAGAGTGGTGCCACATATTATCCCCTCCTCCTCTCTCCTCCTCCACCTCCTCTCTCCTGGTTTGGTCTGTAAACATACTGATGTTCATCCCTCTTTTTCCCCCTTTTCTCACTCTTTCTTCTTCCCTCTCTCCCTCTGTGGGAGCTGATGGTGTTTGTAGTGATGCTTGGCAGTAGTCCCGCCAGAGCATTCCTGAGCTCCTCTCCGACTTTAGGGGCATCAGTGGGTTGTAATTGAGGCGTCTGCAAAGATGAATGCTGCGCTGTGACACTGCAAGCAGCACATATTTTCAAAGGAGAGAGCTGCTCACAATCTGGCAACTTTAAACACAGCCAATAAAAAAGATCCCAGAGATAAATTCTCTGCGTTTGGCACGACGCAGCACACACGCCTCTCCCCACACACACACACACACATGATTTGTAGTTCAAAAGTAGAGCATCCCAATCTGCAAAGATCTCTTTGTCTGCGTGTGACTCTGATCACAGTGTGCGGTGCAGCAGCATCAGTCAACAGCGTCTTATAAATCCTCACCTCATTGTTTTACTGTAGTCTTTACTAATCTGTGTGCTCTGGACAACATCTGCCGGGATGACTGCGTGTTTTCCATGTAAGTGCTGCGCATGTTATAATGTCTCCATGGAAAAACACGACATGAATAAGAAGTGGAGCAGCTCACTGACTCAAGCTGGAAAAAAGATGCCAAGCATAGCTTTCGAAAGGTTTCAGACGATATTTGACGTGTTCTTTGTCTCTCGGCGCTAAATATAAGCTCGATTTGAGGTTCGTATGTATATTTTTTTGCAACATATGTGTCAAATAAACACGCGATGGAAGTAGAGGAGAGGTCATGGGTAAATACTTGCAGCATTGTCAATCCTGCAGCTGTGTAGCTTGGAGAGAAAAACGGAGTGCACAGCTGCAGACTGAGGCCTCAGCTTCTCAAATTGCTTCTGCCTCAGTTTCCTGCCCTCTTTACCGACTAGGCCAAGCCAGGCCCTTATTAGACCCACCCCCACCTTAATAATCCATGATGTCACCTCAACATCACTTTTTTGTTTTTCTTCCCTACTACTATTTTTTTCATCCCCGCTGCTGGTGCACACCCCCATTGTTTGTTAAATATTAACAGGTGTGGGAGGAGAAGCGAATCCTGAGGTTCTTCTGTTCCGTCCGTCCGTCTATCTGTCCATCTACTGCTATCACCACATCTGCTTCAGTTTTGACTTCCCCTGGTTTGTTTGTCCATCTGTATTTGTGTTTCTTCCCCCCCTCCTCTCCTTTTCCTCTGCCCCCCTCCTTCAGTGGAGGGAGGCTGAGGAATGATCAGTCAGGCTTTGATGCCGCTGGCCCCTGCCCTGGCTTTCCACAGCACATGAGCCCAGGCAATTACGAAAGCGCTCCTAGCCGACTGCTATTACTCTGTAATGCTCCTGTCTGGAGCAGGAGGAAGAGGAGGTCGAAGAGGAGGAGAGGGAGGAGCAGTGTTTGATTTGATACGGAACCATGGGATCCATTTTACATTGACGCTCCATGAATTTCCAAATATTCAAAATAAATTCATCCCGGCCTGGAACGCCGTGATTGGCAGCTCTCTCATTGAACCACTCTTCCTGATCTGGGAGAAGAAAGTCGTCTGCATGCTGCAGCACACATGTGGCAGACAGGAAGTGCTCGGGTATGGGGAGAGAGTAGAGGGAGAGCAGGAAAGATGATGGCCCCTTTATCCCCAGCAATCATTAGACAAGATTTCACAGGAAGTCAGAAATCACCACTCCATATGATCCATACTTCCTGTCCTCCCAGAATATAGGCCGAGCGCTTTTTAAGAATACTCGCTATGTGTGGAAACAGTCGTTCCACAGCTGGTTGACGCCTGACATTCACTGTGTATAATGGTGCGTCTGTGCACCAGCCATTACAAATAAATCATGTGGATCATCTCTTTGGTTAGGGACAATTATGCTCCGCACTGACAAAGTGAAGGCGTCTGCCAGGAATAATGCACAGAGAGACAAACAGAAGAGCAAACAGCAACAGCATATTAAAATTCCATTTCATTTTGCGAGAGCAAAGAAAATAAGGCAGTGAGTTTTTTCTTCTTTAACCTTGAGTCCATCGTAAATCACCATTTGAAGGGTACTTTATTGGGACATCATTAGTTCATGCTGCTGATATAAAAAGAGAGGTCATGGCTACTCCAGCCAAACGCCTGATAGTTCTCCTGCAAAATGAAATAAATTTTGCACAGTGGATGGATGATAATCCTGGCACATTTCACTTCAAGTTATGGAAAATAAAATCTGATCTTGTTCTACTTCCAGAACTAATAATGAGTTGCAGCAATAAGAACTGGCAGCACCTGGGTGTTTATTCCCAGAGAGTTGGAAAATAAGAGCTTGTTCAGCATTTCATGTCATAAATAAAAACTTCTCTTTTCTCAGTAAAGCTCGGTAGGTATTGGAGAGCTGTCAAATTATTGTCACACTAGACGGAATATCGTCTTTCTCTGCAGTGGATTAGTTTTAATTCCAGCATCTGAATCACGACAATAACTTGGCTCAGCCCCAGTGTAAGATTTCTACTGCTACTTGCTTCTGTGATTTTCATTTGAAGTTGTTTGACATTGGAAGTTCTGCGTCACACGTTGACTTGTGACTGTCGGTGTCCTCTCATCACCCCGTCATCTGCCTCTGCCTCACCTACAGTACACTGTGGCAGCTTGAGGATGCATTTGATTTGGTAAATCTCCTACTAAAAGAGCTTGGCCTGACAGTAAAGGCCATCACTCTGTTTTGTGACTGCAGCTGACAGAGGGCTTTGATGCCCACGCCAGTTTGGCACCACGTTGGGTGATGAGTGTCGAGCCGTGTGAGGAGAGGGATTACCCTGTTTACTACGCTCAAAATGCCCCAAAACAATAAACAACCATCAGAATCTTTTCACATATGGTGAATCTAATTATATAATGCATCATAAATGAGTCTGTGCTTGTGCTGTGTTGGTAGCCAAAGTGCATGGCCAATGGCTTAATCCCATTAAATTTTCCAAATCGAACGCGCACACATATTAGAAACAAAAGAAAAGCTGTTCTTAAGACTGCAGATCACCCAGACACCCCCACCCAGCCCGGCTCTATCACACTCCGCCTCACACCTGCTGTGTGCCGTGAGAGGAGTGAACAACTGGAGGCACAGACAGTGTATGTGTGTGTGGAGGGGAGCACAACTGGGCATGCAAACTCTTGTATGAATGCGTGTGTTTACGTGTGCACGGCCCTATAAGAATGCATCAGTGCTCGTGGCACAAGGCATGGCCTCAGCTCGATTTAACTCCCCGCTGAATGCCACTGTGACGCCAGGCAGACTTTGTGTGGCCGCATACCTCCACTGAAGAAGATATGGAAAAAATCTGTGCACCAGTAAGACTTGGAGATTACATGGCTCCTCTCAGCTCTGGACTCAATAATGCCTCAAATCCAACGGTGCCATGTCACTGCAATTTGGGGCTTTTGTCTTTAGAAAAACAGTGAATGTCCATCCCACCGTCATCGCTCTTTGATTGTTGGTGAGCATGTGTGTTTGCCTGAGAAAGAGCTAGTGTGTGCGTGTGTATGTAAAGAGAGGGGAGGCATGAGAGAGGGGATTATATGTAGAAATAGCAATGGATCAACTGAAACACAACATTGACTTGATTTTTTTAATTGCCTCTCGGCCGCAATGAATGGCCGCTGCAGCTGTCTGCGTGAACAGCTGCTCGCCTAAAAAGACAGAACAAACTCTGGGAGGGAGGAGAGAACAATGTGGAATGAATCATATTCAGCCTATGAGGTATTTTGCAATTTCACAACTTTAAAAAATGCATGCAGGATTAAGAATCACTTTTATTGGAAACTCACATCTGTTCCAAGGCGCATTTCCCAGGGAGCTTGCAAAGATGCATTTTCTATGCTGTCTGGGCAAGACAGAAACAGTATGGTGTATTACTGCATAAAGTAAACTAACGCAGACAATGTTTTTTTTTTTCTCCTTTCAGCTTTGTTAATGTGGAACTTTTGAGTTTACAAGTTGCAATTTACAGCTGTGGAAGAACCAGGGGGTCTGAAAGATTTGATGGAGCAGTCTGTATGGATTTCCTGCAGAATATTTGTCAGACTTGAATTAAGTACTGTTGTTTTGCTCTCGCTCTCCCTCAGCCTGAGGCCTTGTGGCTGACTACTCCACATCTATAAATCACCAGGAACGCATGCTTATATCCCGGAGCGAGCGCGCTGAGTCAGTCTGGCAAGGTTAATCACATTCACATCTCCTCAGTCTGTTTGCAGCAGCCAACTGATAACCAAACACACATTACGGGGCATGATCCCTCTTGTTAGTGGATTCTGCTCATATCATGCTTTAACAGTGACGCCACATGAAAGAGCTGGGAGTAGGTGAAGCTGTGAGTCCATAGTGTTTTGGTGATTGTTACCAAGCATAAACAGTCTCTGGTGTTTGGACAACAGAAATAAAGCCAAAACACATAAAGAAATGCTGTAAAAGGAGAGAGACTGATACGGTAGGGGTGGGGCCGCGGTAGAAGTGCATGAGGATCGACCGTAATAACAGACAGAGGTCTCATTCACGTTGCACAAATGCTCAGCTTACACTGGGGCCAATGGTCGGCTGCTCTCATATCCTTCTGTCTGTGTGTTTGATGGACTTTTGGAGAATATGGGAAGCTTTCCAAGTGTGACACATGCTCCCAAGCCTATGAATATCTGTGAATATAAGTATCATAAGTGAAGTATAAGTGTGGGTGTGTTTGCAAGTGTGCATGTTTCTGAATATGCATGCGTGTGATTGCGCTTCAATCTTTTTTCCATTCTTTTTTTTTTCTCTCTATTCTCAGAAGTGCCCTACCCAGATATGTGGGAATTAGGCCACATCGCTCACTACCATCCTACTCTAATCAAAGTGCCGATTCTTGAAACAGACAGCTGTTGTCATGTGCCTTGATTCAAATGGCTATCTGTCCCCGTGGCTGCCCGAGTTCTTAGTTGGCCAGCTGAGGTTGTAGGGGGAACGAGGGTTAACGCCGTCTGCTAATTCAAACTCCAGTTAGAGCAGTGCTCCAATTCACAACACAGCGTATACCACAAACACACTGATCTGAGGTAAGTGTCTTTTTTCTCCTCTCTGGCGTTACTCACAACATCCTCAGATTCAGACATGCCTGAAGATGCTAATCGAGATTTCACTGTGATAAAAAGATGTTGATAGAAACACTGTTGCACTGGTTTGAATGTGACTTTTGCTTTGAAATGCCACTTAAGATCTAACATTGTAATTAACTAACAAACTGGAGTGTTAATAACAGAAACTGATCAGTACAAACATAGCAGGTGATGGGTTGTTTGAATCTATAGTGCGTGGCATGCATGATCCCATATACCCATATAAGGCCTGGCTTTTTCTTTATACAAATGTGAATGTGAGAAACATCTGCTGAAAAGCAAAGAGAGGGAAAAAAACAGCCCATATCAATTTCCCAGCACTTCGTGTGGACTTTTCTCCACCTAACAGATCTGCGCTCAGAGTACATGGCAGCGAGTCAATCATACTTGATTGGTAGAAGTGTACACCCTTGCCATGTTCCTCCATGTTTCACTGCCTTAAATCAACTCAAGCAGCCGGGAACATTCTCTGAATGCCTTCTTGGCTAAAATCTGGTGGATCAGAATGGCTAAAATTATACACTCATGAGTTATTGTCTATCCATCTATTCCTGGTTCAGGGCGAGCCGGGGCAGAAACAATACCAACTGTTGCAGCCTAACTGAAGGACGCGCTCTATCACGAATGCATCTGCAGATTAAGGCTTGAGCCGCCAGGTGTTAAGGGCAAACGCTTGAGAGTACGCAGCAGAAAAGGCTAAACCAGCTTTTAAGACACCACTCATCAGGCTTAAGATTTGAGAAGGGACTTTAAAATCCAACTGCGTGATTCTTTACATGTGAAATCTACTGAGAAGAAGGAGACTTCCCTGAAATATTCACCACCTGCTTGAGATGTAGCCAACATAAAAGACAGAAAAAGAAACCTGAGAATTCCTTGAGTCGTTTCATATGTCGTTTTGTAATTTAAGGTGCTCTTGAGCACTAGCAAACACAACAGCAGGCTTTATTTTATGGTAAATAAACATTTAAACCACAAAGTACAGTCTAAACGAGAGCACATTTTCTGCATAGTACAGGCATGCTTTCAAAAACCATGCTCAAACTGAAAGCTGAAAAATGATGGGATGAAAATATTCATTCCTGGGCTGACCGGCGCAGAGGTATTACTAACATGTCAGTTTTCTGGGAGCAAAGAGAGTTGTCATAGGTCGTTACAAAGCAATTTGTTGCCTGTTTCCATAATGCATCATGGCCCAGGTGACTCGAAGCGTGGGAGTGTCGTCATGAAAAGAGTAAGACGAGGCATGTTCAAACAAAGTTATGCATTGGAATAAGCTCCACGGGCTGCTCAGTGGAGCCATACATTGAACTGTTTTTGCTACTTGATTTATTAGTTTGGACAAAAACACTCTCCCGGGTTAAAAAAAAAAGGCAGAAAAATATTGGAGGATTCTGGATTGAGGAGAGGTTTATCCCTCAAAACACACACAAACACATATGCAGGGTTTGGGTCAGAGGTCAAATGGCTCTGAACTCTCTCCCTTAAGGCTGAGGACATCAGAGGTCCCTCTGTGCGCTGCTCTCCATTTATTTTACCCATCATCCCTCATCAGGCCGGGATGACCCCGCGACCCTGAAGCTAGGGTTACCTGTCAGTTGACTGTCTATTCATGAGCACGGGGCTTGACGCTGTGTCAACATTTGTTCTGTGAGAAAGGAGGGAGAAAGAGACGATGAGTTTAGTTAAGACCAAACAGAAAATCAGAGTTGGAAAGAAATTATTTTATATTGAAAACAATGAATATAAATCTACCCTCCCTTACACTCAGAAGTTCAGATTTCAGGCCGTGCAGAGCCCCGACTGGCAGACTTTCTTCTCAGATGACATGCAAGTGTGATAATTCCTGTTTACTTAGAGACAAAGATCCAAAGAAACTCAGTAAACAGATGCCTGCATGGATACCTATTGAGGGGTACCTACAAAAACACTCCAAAAGCCCCCCTGTGTGTGCTGTCAGCTATCAATCAGGGTACCGTAAGTGGGATCCTTGAGTGGAGATGCTATCAGTGCTGCCCCGTATACACTCACACCACAGTTTCCCTTATCTCTGCTGAGATAACAGATCCCCTCTAACAGCGAGAGGCCTGAACCAGACACACTTGCTCTCTGCATCTCTCTCCATCTCCCTCTCACTCTCTGTCTCAGCTGCGCTATAGGCCACTTCATTTCAGACAGGGGCCCTCAGCAAAAAAAAAAACAGTCAATTTGCTCTGGTTCCTGTTTAAAATTCAATAAGCTTGTCTCTTATATTGCAACCGTGTGGTGCTAGTGGAGGCTACAGAGGGCGCGTGCTACTTCTGATCACAATCTCTGATGTTATCAGCCCCTAGAAGAAACATGATACATGTCTCAGTTGGCGAATCTAGATGGGCATGAAATTGAACAAAAATCAGAAGCATGACACATCAACCATTTCCTGCAACTGTACTTTTTTTTATTATTTTGTAAACATTGCATTTCCGGAGAAACTAAATTGTTGGCAGCTTCTGCTGATAGGCAGAGAGAACAGATGGCTCAGGGTTGTGCAATTAAGCAGCTTTGTATTTACATGTTTAAAAAGTGCAGTGCAGATTCTTTATCAGATTAGATTTGACCATAAATTTCCGAGGGTCATGTATGAATAAGCTCATTATTCCTAGGTTTCAAAAGAGCGCCGTATGCCCACCATGTTGCAGTGTAGATACGTGAGGTCACTGCAGTTATTTTTTCCTTGGTTTGAGGACAGCGAGCCGAGGAGATGGTCCCGGACTGGCCCTGTTTTTCGGGCTTCCACCAGACCACAGCACGTTGGGCCTAATAACAAAAACAAGCATCCCGGTGTGGAGCTGGTCCCACAGTGTGAGGACCTTAATGAGGAACATGTGGAGCTGCCCAGACACACAGTCAGAGGAAACCCAATCCCTCACTCCCTCTTTTTTCTCCCCCTTCCTTCTCCCTTCCCCCCTTTCTCCCATTCTTTCTCACTCTCTTTCGCTTCAACATTTTCTATTACTAAGCCGTGTTGCCTTTAGGTGCTCTGTTCTTGCTTTCTGCCACATATTCTTAATGTTTGTCCACTTTGGTCGACAAAAACTGCCTCTTTCTTTTCTCCTATTGTAACAGAACAAGCGATCCACTGTCAGCAGGAGAAATATACCAGCCTTGTTTTTACCTGATATACACCCCTGTAGTGCACCCACTCTCTCTGTACCTCTGTCTGACTTGTTTTAGAGTTAGTATGTTCATATTGCTGGGTCATGCAATGCAATACGCTCATAAGGAAACACGGGAAGAAAGAGGTCTTTCTCCGCCCATCAAGCCTGACAGGCGGTCTCGGGGTTTCTTTCATGTGCTGAATTCATCCTTACCGTCCACCTGGATCAATTAACTGTTTGCTTCAGTGGTCATCAGTCCCGCAGTGTGGAACCTCAGCTCATTTAGTAGACAGCAGCTCACTGAGTGAAACTACGGCTTTGATTTGGTTGTCTTTTATCTTTTATCTTTATGTAACACACATTAGGCATGCAGATTGATTATTTCTATCACTAAAACTGAGCATGTTCTCGTCTACAGATGTTAAAATTGAAGTAAATATTGTGTTTTCTTCTGCAGGAAATGTCACCACACACTCCTGAGGACAAACACTGTAACAGGTGAGGCATGCCCTGCAGGAATTCATTCTAATTTGCTGTACAGTGCACCCACACCATCAATAGATCTCCCTCCTTCACGGCATCACTGCCCCGTGTCCAAGTTGTCACGGGGAATACGGAGTGTAACCTGTTTGATAGGATTTAAAATGTGACCATAAAGCACAGCCATAAAGCAGATCAACCAACCAAGCCTCCAAAATTAGCTGAACAAACAGAGTAAGGTAGAGCCCTCTGGGGGGTTAAACTTGGCACAGTGGACCCAGTGTGACAGAGGCCCTTCTGGCAGCTCAGAACAATCCAAACGTTCCACTTGGGTTGAGCTGTCTTCGTTTCCCCCTCCACTATATATATCAGCCCCACATCAACATGGGCCTGTGAAGACCTTTCACAAGACTGACAGGCCACCTGAATCACACAATTGTGTGGCCGGAGGAGCCTGCATGTGTATAGAAAAACCAGTGATCCAATAACTGTCTGGGTTCACTTCTCTCTCATAAAGTCAGGAGGGAGGTGCAGAGAGAGAGACCCACAGCTACAAGCCAAATGTTCCAGCTGCACCAAAACAAAGCTTTAACTTTTTATTCTCATTCTAGAAATTGCACAAGGTGCGACTGTTGATTTTCTTAATACCAATATTTTATTCAGTAATTGGTCGCCGCCTTAAATTTCTTTATTTGCATGGCACAAAAACCGCAGAGTGTGCCTCAGGAAAAAGGGGCTGAAAGCTGGTGAGTGTGTGTGCCTTGCAGATGGTTCGGCCTCGCAGCAGCTGTGCAAATGAAAGACGGAGTGTCGTTGAAGGAGGTGAGAGAGATGGAAAGTTGGCCACAAAAGGAAAAGAGTAACATGCAAGTTGCTAACTGAAAATGTAATGGAAAAATGAATAGTGCGCTGAGATTTAGTGGGAGAAAATAATTGAGGCAGAGTGTTTTCTCTCAGTTTTGTTAAGTGACAAATACAGACAATATCCACGTCTTTTGGCGGATAAAACATCACTTTGTCACCAAGGAAATGACTAAAGAAGGCATTTATTCACCTCAAATGTAAAAGCTAATCACTGTAAAGAATAAAAGTTACAAGTTATATTACCATATATTTCCCCTTACCTTCAGTCATTACTCTGTCATCATTAATGTGAGGATAATTCCAATTCTACCTTTGAAATAATGCACCTGTTTCGCATTTATCAAGCTCTACTTTGAAAATATCTACGAGATAAACTGAGCAACAGAGTCACAAGTAAGTCTCAAGTTTGTGCACACAAGTTTCAAATCAAGACAGGCAAGTCAAGAGTCAAGTCACAAGTCGAGAAAGACAAGTGTAATGTAATGTAAATGTAATTGCATTTTAACAACATGGCAAATCATGAACGCTTTTTAAAACATGTATTATTTGTTAAAATAAGTTTATGAAAAAGTTACTTAGCTGTCAAGCTAATGTTAGCTTAGCATTAGCTCCCTAACTATGTTAATATTAGCCTCAGCTTACTCTGCTTTGTGCAACTTAAAATGTCAAACAAAGTTGGAAGTTGTTGCATCTCTGGCTGTAATTTTCAAACTGCAAATTTTGCATAATTTGTTTTTTGTTGACCTTAGATGAAATTATCTTTAGTGTCATTTTTTTTGCAACTTTACAGGATGTTATCATATTGTTCAAACAAAGTAGATCTGGGGGAATTAAGGGTTGAATTGCTGGGAATGAACAGTGTTAATGTTAGATAATTCAGAAAATGAACTGACTACTAGCACACTTTTGCAAAACTATAGTTTTTCATCTTTCGGGGAAGATATCAAGTATCTTCAAGTCAAAAGGCTCAAGTCCAAGTAAGGCCACATGTCAGTGATGTCATAGTCTAAGCTGAGTCACAAGTATTTGGATTTCGTCAAGTTGAGTCTAGAGTCCATGTGTGACTGGAGAGTCGAGTCCAAGTCAGGTGACTTGTGTCCAGCGAGATATACCATAAAACGTCAATAGCCCAGGTATTATTTGCTTAAATCACTGAAATCAACAGGCCTATATCTGAGACCTTTAATTCCTCTTACATAAAACTGTTGCTCTGCAAAGATGGGAAATACAAACAAATGATTTATTTAAACAAGTATGTATATTACTTGTATAAAAAGGCTTCAGATAATGTATCAATTATGAATCATTAATTTATGATTTAAGTGATTTAAGCAAATAATAGCCCAGGCTATTAGTTTAGGTTTTACAGTATATTGATGTATAATTTGCATTAAAGCAGGGCAGGTCGGCACACCAACACCAACATTTACAAACATTTGGCTGGCACTACACCATCATGGAAGTTAAACTGGCACTAGGCTTTTAATTGAAGTTTTACAGTAATCTGTTAGTTTGCCCACACTATTGTCAATCAGACTCTGTTATTTAAGCACTTAATCTGGAGTGAGAAAACAACAGGTGGGAGAATCCTGCTAAAAGCTGAAAACACACTAACATTTGTCCTCAGGAGGAGGAGGAGGAGGAGGAGGAGGGGGAGTCACACAGGACAGTTGTCCCTCAGTGCTTTGTAGTGCAAAAAGTTTTCATTTCTGCTAGTCTGTTTGAGCTCTGCATGAGAGTTATTCAACATATAACACAAAGACAAAACACACGACATAAAACACAAAATTAAGAAGATGTTTACATTAAAATGTACATACTTAACCCTGTTTTAGGTTTTCTCATGCTCTCATTCAACAACAGTAAAAACATCTACACAAGTGAAATAATTTCCCATAGTACCCCTTGTGTGTCGGCACCAAACCATGCATAAAAGGAACACAGGAAATATACAAATATGTAATTGCTGTAATCTTTCTGTGGTCTTTCCCTTAATAAACACACTTTTCACCCTGTCTCTACACTGGGCCATGCTGGGGGGCTGCGGCCTTAAGCGGGATTTATAGTTGTGCAGCAGACTCTACGCACGCCTACACCGTTGTAAGCATTTATACTTGTGCGGTGGTGTGTCTGTGTCACTCTGCAGTTACACCTCCACAGCACTAGTTGGCAGCGGGGTTTCTGTGAAATGCTGCAAAGTTTAGTTGATTCAAAACACACATTAAACTTGACTTAATAGAGACAAAAACACAAGTACACAAAGCAGCTTCTGACTCGCAGCATTCACAGACAAACACTTGTCTTTATCTGGACACATTTTCCCCACAAATACAACATGCTAACATTATTAGCACAAGCCTATGGCATTTCACACTGTATAAATTAGACTAGCGACTAGCATTTATGA
Source organism: Epinephelus cyanopodus (assembly GCA_026686955.1). Taxonomy (NCBI): domain Eukaryota; kingdom Metazoa; phylum Chordata; class Actinopteri; order Perciformes; family Serranidae; genus Epinephelus; species Epinephelus cyanopodus. The sequence continues at coordinate 12,126,736 of CM048920.1, forward strand.
AGCCAGGATAAATCACACACAAGACTTAAAATACTATTTTTGTGGAGGCTTTTTTGTCTTCACTATTTATTGTTTCTTATCTGTGAAAGTAAAGCTTAGTTTCAACTGAGGGAAATGTTTCAGCTTACAAAAACAGACAGGAGGTTTGCTTCGCCGTGACATGTAGGCTAATTTCTCTGATAGGCTAATTTATAGAATATAAAATGCCATAGGCTTGTGCTAATAACATTAGCATGTTGTATGTGAAAAGTGAATGCTGTGAGTTAAAGTGACGCCAATTTGTGTACTTGTGTATGAAACTGTCTCTATTAAACCATGTGTTTAATGTGTGTTTTGAATCAACTAAACTTTACAGCACTTCACAGAAACCCCGTTGCCCACTAGTGTTTTGGAGGTGACTGCAGAGTGACACAGACACAACCACACAAGTATAAATGCTCACAATGGCGTAGACGATGTGCGAAGGGTCTGTGATTCTGCGAACAGCTATAAATCCTGCTGTAGGCTACGGCGTAGGCTCCACGTCGCTGCAGAGCCTATGCTGTAGCTATGGCGTCCATTCAATGCAGAAGTATAACTTCCACAGTATAATAGTGGCAGTATCCTTTTTTTTTTAATCTTCCCCTGTTTGTCTAAGTTGAAGTCAATACCCACAAACTTTATAATTTCTCTCTGAATCTTCTTCCACTAGTCAAGGATCTGTGGACAATCCCAAAACATGTGCGTAAAGTCCCCTCACCAGTCCCCAGCTGCTCCAACACAGCCCACATGATGAGAAAACTTCTGCATGGCTCCAAGTTATAACCTTAGCATGACTATATTGTACACACAGATAATAGGTAGGTGTGATGCCATTATAACCACAGCACCCTGTGATTCTCCAATTATAATCAGGGTAATTATAATTTCACACCGCCCTCTCTGTTGTTGCAGGCACTTTTTTTCCACTGTCCTCATGCTCAGTAATTGCCACTACATGTAAATATCAAGTGGTTAGTGAATAATTAGTGTTTCATTGGCCAGCAATCACCTCTGGGCCCCGTCTACACTCTAGACCCCTCCCCTGTAGAGCCGCCCTGAAGACAGGGGCCCCTTTTGAATGACAGCGCTGCGAAGGAAGACGAATTTTTGTCTGATTTCCCGCAGCCGCAGCGTCGATGAGAAGCAGTCGAGGATCTCCATTCTAACTGAATGGATTGGTATGGGGAGAAGCGGACCACAAATCACGGCTAAGCGGCAGCTTTGGGACTGTGTAACGTTGACGATGGTTTTACTTTCGCTGCTGTTTCGACCAGGTAAGTGTTGCTGTGTGTGTGTTTTTCCAATCCGTGCTGCTCCACTCCTGCTCTGCTGCATGCGAAGCCCAGTCCCGCTCTCCGCAATGGAGGTGGAAAAAGTTAACTTTTAACTCCCGTTGCGCGGCTGAACTCAAACTTTTCATCCAGTTTAAACCCCTCTCACACCTACTGACTTAAGTTTCTAGTGTTTTGGTGCTTTAACACGAAGCAAAGTCGCTGTTGTTTCCAAGTATCCCGTCCACTGCGGGGACAAAGTAATGTCCTGTTGCTGCGGGGCACCCCAGCCTCCAGCCACTTGTATCCCAGCTAGCCGAGCAGCACGAGTTAACCCACTTCACGGACGTCTTTTTGCGCACATTTCCAACAATTCCCACCAAAACACATGCACCAAACAACTTACCACCAATCCTCCCATTAGCTGACACGTTTTACAAGCACACAAGCACCGCTGCTTTAGCGGTTCATCCAAGTTTTGCGGAGTTAAGGGCTTAGCTCCCTGTTAGCATAGCAGGCTAGCCTCTGGCGTCCAGCAGCAGCAGCCGCAGTCAAACCAACAGAAAACCACGGAGCTTGTGTTTTTTTAACCAGAAAATGCCGCTAATCGGACGCAAAACAGCCACTGTCACTATTAAAAACACGAGTGGGACTGTTGCACACACTTTGACTGTTTTGGTTTACAGTTACAGCAAAGTGGATCGTGGTATTTTCCCCTATTCATGCTTCATTTATTAACTCTGTTAGCTGCCATGCATGGGGGTCCAACTTTTTGGCCTCTGAACGTGTTGGTCGCTCCTTTTAATCGCAGTTAGAGATCAGAAAATCAAACTCAAGAGCATGTTTTGTTTGGATTTTGAAGTTTAATTATTTCATTTGTGTGCCCAGCTCCTGAGTTTCCAATATTGTGTTTGAGACTCACAATTGATGCCATTTTCTCTCAGTTTTCAGGTGTTAGAGATGTAAGATAAAGTTGTGCATGAGTAAAAACTATTCTCAAAACAATGCTGTTCATAAAATTAAAAAGCAAACGTCACCTGGCAACATGTGCAATATAATATACTGACAAATATCAGTGTATCATTTCAATATGGAAATGTTTAATGTAAGTACTGTGCTAATATGGGTAAAATCACATCTTTTAAAAGTTGTCTGGCATTTAAGATTTCCAAGGGACAGAAAACAACTAAAACCAGCTTCATATTATTTATTTGGGCATGAAAGCTGCACACCATATCTTGATAAAGGGATGAAAACATGACAGCCATACCTAAAGACCCCTGGAGGCCCCTCTGGTTATCCTAAAAAAGTTTTTATAGTGTGGTGTTATGGTTGAAATATGCACTAAATAGTTGCTCGAATACATTCAGATGTTAATGTAGGTTATTTGTTAAATGTGCGAAATGTCCCAGTGTATTTGTAGGTTAGAAAAAGTAGCATTTTAATATGATCTGTAATTGTTTTCAGACATGTTTTTGCACACTTTATGACCTGGTGAGGCGAGGCACTATGTTCGTGAAAATATTGAGTCTCGTTAGTCTGCAACCTTAACATGAGGCCCACATAGTTACAAAACAACGTCCTTGTTTCTAGCTTTAGCACAAATCTACTAATATACTAACACATGAACTGTTTGTGTGGTCACTCTGCTTGTCCCTTTATCTCTTCTCAAATGTCCCACATGGTCCTCACACTTGTTGGTAGCTTACTAAGTGTCGGAGCATAAAGACCCTTTAGGGAGATGCACGGTTGTTGATGGCTGTGTGGGCAGCGATTGTCAGAAAGTGTCAATCACAGCGGACTCGGGTGACCTCGCAGCGAGACGGGTTAGGCCTGTTGGAATTCAGAGGAGGGATGCAGAATGCCTCCGACTTGACCTCTCGCACTCCATCTCGTTTTTTTATCAGAGCTCGTGTTGAAGTGCAGCGACTGTGAGATGCATTAATCATCTGTCCTGCCCCCCTTCAGCGCATCAGACGCATGTGAAAGGAAAGAAACGGTGCAAAAATATTCATGTGCACTGGTGTGAAATCTTCCTGCTTATCTTGTTGTCTTTGTCCACGCTGGTGGGAGATTAGATGGAGCTTTGGAGTAAAGCGAGGAGTGTTCTGTTGCTGTAGAGGAGCAGTGTGTCACAACTGATCCTGGTTTTTTTCACAGTAGAAGTGATGTATGTGTTGTGGATGCTGGCTGATGCTGATCTGAAGTGGAAACTCAATCCATAACACAGCAGGAGTCAGTCAGCATATGATGAGACAACACTGAAATGAGCTTGATGAATATCCACGCTTTGACTTCCCACAGAAATAGTTGTAGCTCTTTGTTTTTCTTGATAATAAATGTCCCGCTTGTGAGTCATAACTTAACAGGAAGCCCCAGATTCAGACGATACCACCCAAATATTACACGCTGAGCTCCGCAGCCCCCACCGTCCACCCTCGAGCTCCCAGTTTGGGTCCCGACTTGCTGAACAAGTGTGACTCTTTGTGATGCTCCTCTTGTGATCCTCTTGAAGTTAGCTGCCCCCGTACACCGAGCCCTGCCGTGCCATGCAGTGTAGCTTAATGGACTTCAATTACCTCGGCAACAGCCAAACCACATTCAACACCCTGAGGCAAACTAACACAGGTTGGTTTCCTCCTACAGTGAGGCTACATGCTATTTCTGTGAGGGCTAGTTGGGGGAAATAAGATTTGACTGACTCTGGAGCACAGTGTGGGATCATGGCCTCGTGAGCTCACGCATTTGGGTTTTAATGGCTCTCCTGATTGAGCTAAACTTGATAGTGGAAAAGTTTTGACTCTGCTGCCTCATGCCCTGTGCTGAGGTAATGTATCTGTAAATGTCAGATGGATTTAAAGATTAGGAGAAAGCAGTTTTTTGTTGGGATTGAAAGATCCAGTCAGCAACATTTCTCCAGAGAGAGAGGTCACTGTTGAAAGTAAGAAGCAAACATATTAACTGTAATTGTGATGCGATATGACATTACAGTACAAAATGTTGACGCTCATTGTTTTTGTTTCCAGCTCACTGCCAGCAGTGTCGAATCCAGCGCTGCAACGCAGAGTATGTGGCTTCTACCTCACCCTCTAGTGGTCTGCAGGAGGACGTGGCGATGGATGTGGACTACTGCATCGCCTTGCGGGCCTACGCTCTGTGCACCCGGCGGCAGGCACGCAGCTGCAGGGGCGACCTGGTCTACCACTCGGCCGTCTTCCGCATTAAGGAGTTATTCTCTCAGCATAACTGCTCCAGCGATGGGCCCACCTCCTCCGCCAAGGTCCCCAGCACATCTCGCCCAGCCGTGTCGGAGCTGTGCGACTATGAGAACCGGGTGCTCGTGTCGGGCTCGGGCGGTCAGCAGAAGAAATACGCCCACTGTGGATTATTCGGAGACCCGCACCTACGGACTTTCCGAGATGAGTTTCAGACCTGCAAGGTGGAAGGGGCGTGGCCTCTGATTGACAACCGCTTCCTGTCGGTGCAGGTGACCAACGTGCCTGTTGTCCTGGGCTCCAGCGCTACGGCAACCAGCAAGGTGAGGATGGATGACGAGTAGAGCTGGATAGTACAGCTCGATTGGTTGATCAATAGAAAATTAAGAGACAACTATTTCGATCATCGAATGATCATGTCAGTAATTTTTTCAAGCATTAATGCCAAATATTGTCTGGTTTCACATTCTTAAATGTGAGGATTTGCTGCTTGTCTTTTTCATATGTAACACTTAACTCCAAATCTTCAGCTCAAGTGAAGACTCATAAGAACTTTAAAAGCATTTTATAGACCAACAATTAATTGAGTGAAATCAAGAATTGGCAGATGAATCAATAATAAAATTAAAAGTTGGTTGCAGCCCTACTTTAGAGCAGTGGTTCCTAACTTTTTTTGGCATGTAACCCCTTAAAATGAAGCAAAGTCTGCCTGCAAACCCTCTCACATTTTGCATACGTCCCTAAGTTTGCTTCTCTTACATTGTGTCATTTGAACACATTTTAAAGGCCTGAACAGCTAAATCTCCTTCAAGATTGCGCTGGAGGAAGAAAAGATTAAAGCGAAATCTGGCAAAAACAAACAAAATCACGGCTCCTCAGATTTATTTTACAACCCCTCAGGGAGGGAGCAGCGCCTTTCTCACGACAACGACCCACGACGATATTAAAAACGAACACTCTGGTTCTAAGTTTGAAACTAATGGCCAATATGCGCAGGCTGTTTCTGAGTGCTGGCTTGCTCGCTCAAGTATTGCCATAAAGTATCAACATGTGAAGTTAATCGTCATTCCACGGTGCCTCTCGAGCCTCCAGCATTCCTCTTGTCTTGGAGCTCCTTCAGATCTATGAGGGAAAAGAGAGAGGAGGGGAGTCCTTCAGCGGTGTTGAATCACAGACATGCTTGAGCGCTCTACCTTTAACACATGGGTGGTCATATGGTAGTGATTAACGCTCACTCAAACATTTTCCTCCACCGCCACGATCTGGAATGTTTTTTCACCCCTCTGGTCAAATAATTAACTGGATGCTTTTTGTGTAAATATGGAATAATGTGGAAAAATAAGGGAATAATTGGACAGCAGTAGGGTTTTTTGATTCTGCTAATGAAATAGGCTGGTTTGTCATGGTCTGAATGTTTTTAAATTGGTAAAACTTTTATCATCTATCTTTGTGTGGTGCTGAAAGTCACGTTGGTATAGGCTCACCATTGTGTCCATTAAAAATAGGTTAATTAAGCTGCTTTTATGTGACTCGTGTGCTTAAATAGTAAATCATTTTGCTTCCCACAGTCAGATAATGTCACTGACCTTCCCTACACTTGCCAATTTATACCACCCTGCATAAAAACCAACCATACAGAACAATAAACTGTAACATTAGGCGAGGGATTTCAGGGAAACCCTCTCAAAGGCATTTTTGCATTGTGTTCTGGCTGTGCAGCCTAATGCAAACCTGTAGTGTGGGTACATCTGTGCCAGCACCCGCATGCCCCCATCATGCTTTTGGAGTTGTTTGCAACTGCCAGACTTAAGACAGGAAATCATCCATCAAATACGGTATCCCTGTTAAGTGTAAACGTAACCACAACCACCGCTTTGTCAAGATACTTTGAAGAAACAGAGGTTAGGCCCCAATTTTTCAAAGCTCAGCTGGAATACAAATCACAGTCAGTCATTGAGCGAGCGCTCGTGCCAGTGTAGGAAAAGTGTTGGAAGATGCATGGGGCTTTGAGGCTGTTATGAAACCGTGTTGTTTGAGCCAACACTCGGGGAAGAGTGGTGGAGTTATTGCCCTCAGTTTTAGTAATTTGTTTTAGGTAAGAAGGGAAAGGTGGCAGTGAAGACCACACAGTGATTGTAAATGTGGTTTATTTTAGCAGTTTTCTCTTTGGGTGGTAACAATCCAGAAGACCACTGACAGCAATCACTGTCACTCTGTAAAAAGACCAGTGTGGCCCATCAACACCCTCCACAGCGGTTAAAATGTTTGGTTTCCTGCTGCCACCTTGTGGCTGTAATGGGTACTGATCTTATTCAAGATAAATTGGGGCAACATTTTGTAGTTAGAACCACATTTAAGTGAAGATGTTTTGCTCTGTGTATGGAAGTATAATCAATATTGATACAAAGTGAATGCTTATCTTATGTTTTCTTCTTATTTTAGATCACAGTGATCTTCAAGTCTTTCCACGGCTGCACAGATCAGAAGGTGTACCAGGCCACCACAGAGGCTCTGCCCCTGGCCTTTCAGGATGGGACTCGCAGCGGTGGCGAGAGCGGCAGCCTGACCATCGTGGAGCGCGGCGGCTCCGGGGTGGGTCGGCAGGTGAAGATACAAGCCCGCTACATCGGCACTTCCATCATCGTCAGGCGTGTAGGCAGCTACCTGACCTTTGCCATCCGCATGCCAGAGGACACCCTGGACTTTTCGGAGGACAATGGCGGTCTGCAGCTCTGCCTGCACGGCTGCCCACGCAACGAGCTCATCAAGGAGCACACGCTGGGCCGCCAGAGCCAGCAGCCCCGCCTGCAGGGCACCAACACAGAGCTGGGTCCTCTGCGGCCTCCTCACCAGGTCTACACGGTGGAGCGGGCCACGGCCAAGTGTAGAGAGACTCTGCAGGTGGAGGACGTGTACTTTCAGTCCTGCGTGTTTGACTTGCTGACCACAGGAGACCCTGAGTTCTCCATGGCAGCCTACGGCGCTCTGGAGGATTTAAAAGCGCTGCCGCCCAGTAAACTGAAGCAGAACTCCCCGAGGACTCCACGTCTTTACAACCGAGGGGCGTCTCACATGGCGGCTGCAGCTGCAGCGGCTAACACCTCCCTGCTCTCACTCCTGCTCCTCATTCTGCTGCTTTTGTAAAAAGATAAATATAAATGATTTAAAAAAGAGAAACATGGATACAAACAGAACGTGGAAGCATCACCAGCTTGAGGAAAGAGTGACGAGAGCTTAGACATATATATTTGTATTTTTTCTTTTGTGATTTTTTTTTTTTTTTTTTTTTTTGCAATTTGTGAATGTTGTGATCTTTTTCTGTTTTTGTTATTTGAAGGATTTCACACACATAAAGGATGGTATTTCCTCCCACTTCACATCTTCTGTGGATTCATACATGGGTCACATCATCAGTTGGAAACAGACATGTGGTTTAGGGTCCAACAGTATAACGTTGTTTCTATTATGCTCGCTGTTAATTGGTTTACAATATCTTTTAAAACTCATAATTGTGAGCTGATGTCACGGCAGCTAAACAGCATTGAGTTTTTTTGTAAATAGAAAAGTCATCGTCGTGCACAACCTCCATCATGTATGAAGCTGCTCGTGTAACTCCATACTGTATGTACGCTGCTCGTCTGCAGAGCAACGTGGCTTCCAGATCCTGTATAATCCAGTCATATCAGCAGCACTTAACGGTTCTAACAGCAAGTTACGTGTACTCAAGTGTTATTTCTTTGTCTATACCAACTGTTATCTCATAAATCTGGCGTGCTAAATACACAGGATCCAACAACTGTATGTAAAAACTACCTATCCATAATATATGATGTGTCAGTGTGATATTCAACACTCATCTTCTTCTGTGAAACACTCCCTCTTCAAGCTGTTTGGCTTCCAGTTTTAAAGGTAAAAAACAAAAAAAACACAAATCTTTATATAATAATATATTAAAAGAGTGTATATATGTGTTTTATATTGTGTACATTTGCCTGTGTATAGATGTTTTAACTGTAATATGTTTTATATTTGTTGTGTTTAGTAGGTTATTTTGAGACATTGTAAGAAAAGTTAACTAATATGTGTTTGTAATTTTCTGTATTAAAGTGTTGGACACTCCGGAACAAGGTCTGTTATTCCTGTTCTTTTCCATGAGTTGCCCTGATACTGGTGTCAGAAAGGCCTCCGATACTGTGTCCTGGATCGGGTATCGGGGAATATGCAAGTCAATGCACCGATATAATACCACTGGATTTATTAATAAAATTTAATAGTGTTTCACTCCTGTATAAAACAGCTGCTTTCCCGTAAATCAGTTCTTTGCTGCTCCAAAACAAGCAAGTTGCGCTGTGCAGCCACTGGGAATTGATTTCCTGTAAATTGCGTAATGTTAGACGTAGGCAAAATATCAGCAATTTGGTAATATTTTAGACCAGAAGGTCCTAACCTTCAGGGGTGTCAAACTCATTTTAGTTCATGTGCCACATACAGCCCAACATTCGGTCTAGTTCTCACTGCCATTACATGTGCATTTATCTACACGTCCTGATAGAGATTCTTTTGATTGACTATTTTACGCAATGTTTAATATCTTTAACCCTTTGGGGTCAAGGGTATAATTGGCGTTTTTTGACTACTTTGGATTATACCTTTTTAAATTTAAACTTTTTAAACTTAAAAACTGTTTACCTTGGGGCGTCGGTGGCTTAGTGGATACAGCAGACGCCCCATGTATAAGGCTGTTGCCACAGCAGCCCAGGCCCAAGTCCAGCCTGTGGCCCTTTGATGCATGTCATCCCCTCTTTCTTTCCCCTTCACACTTGGCTGTCCTATCCATTAAAGGCAAAATGGCAAAAAACAAAAAAACTGTTTGCCTTGCCTTGTTTAGCCTCACCTGTGTGACTTAACAGTTATTTTTTCATTTTGACATACTGTATTAACACACTGGACCTAAAATCACCCAAAAACACACCACCAATAGGAAAGGGGGTGTCATGTTTTTTTTGGTTGCGAGCACTTTCCTTAGAAGAGCCTGTGTTTTACCGTTTCTTCCTGCACCAAATACGCACCAAACGTGACGACAATATTCAGGAAAAAGCGTGGCATAACTTATTTATCATAAGTCTGGTTTTACTTGGCCTATCAACACAAACTGAAGTTTGCATTTTCAACACAAGTTGAAACAAAGTCTCAGCAAGGCTGAGTCTTGCTGCTATGGCATCTTAAATCGGTCATGTGATTTGGACGCACTGGCTAATCCGTCGACTCCAGAGGCTTAAACACAGTCACATTTAGTATTCACTGGTATATCATAGTGCTATATTCTGGTCAGGGTGGAAAAGTCTCTGAAGCAGAACTTTACATGAAGTCAACATTGTTTAACTTGCTCCTAACCTGGCACCTCTTAGTCTGGTCATCCAGTGGGCCGGATTGGACTCTTTGGCAGGCCGGTTCTGGCCCACAGGCTGTATGTTTGACATCGCTGGTTTAAGGTTTAACCAGAGCTATGCCATACAGTGACAGACATCCTTTCACATCCATACAGGGTCAGTGATGTACAGCTGTTCTCTCTCATTCAATGCAATGCTATAGGATTGACACTTGGTATCAGATGATCCGCAAGTTCAAGTATCAGAATTGGTATCAGTATGGGCGTTTCATTTTGTTTTTTCATCATATGAATATTGTAAATAGTAGTGTATATGAACCTAAATATGGAAACACATTTACTGCTTCTGGGTCTAGACACGACATAATGAGCAAAACACGAAAGCTTTCAAGAACTACTACAGTGTTTCACAGTGACTACGTCTTCTAAGCGCGTACTTGTAATGCCACTTGTGTCCTGATGGGGTCCTCGGTCCACAAGGCCTGACAGCTCGTAGTATACAGACAGTTTTGACAAGCTGGCTGTGTAGCTGTAGGGATCCACAGTATGTTCTCAGTCCCCTGTGTAAATGTTACCTCTGAGTGCTGAGCTGGCTGCTGGCTTTGCTTTTGTCTGCCAGAGCGCTGCATGGCTCCAAATAGGATTTAGTCTGTGGTTTAACACCAGGTTAGAGTCAACACACACGCACGATGCTGATATTTGCACTACACACGAACAATGAGCGCTCTGATTAGGAGGAGAGGGATGTGATCAGTTTTTTATCGCCATCAAAAATGCAATTAAGAAAGCTCCTGCACACTCCTTATGAAGACATTAAGAATTAATGCGCTATAATTAGTAGATGTAGATTTAATTTATATCTTGAATTAAGTTGAAAGTGTCTTGGTGCTTTTATTACTCTGAGTGACAGAATGTTTCGTCACACATGCAATCACACTTAATCTCTCCATGTCCCAATTCTTCAAATAAAGACAACAGCGCAGGGAGCCGTGTGGTTAGGAAGGAGCCGGCCAATGAAACGTGTCACCATTTTCACCCGTTACATGCTCGGCGCCCTCGTGTCCTAAATCACGTCTTGCTTGGGTGACTTCATCACCTTGTTCTTAACATTAGGAGGACAGTAGAGAGATGGAGAGGGGCGAGGAGAGGGGGATTGGTGGTAAAAAACTCTACACGAGTACTCTACTAAGACACAATTTTGATGTACTTCTACTTGCTTTGAGTATTTCTATTTTATGCAACTCTATCTCTCGAGTATGGTTACTTTTCAGGTTGTGATCTCACATGTAAAAACCTTGTGATAAGCTGTGACGCCCCTCCCACTGTCTTTGAGGACGTTCCAGCCGACCTCATTAGACAGGTGGCTGACGTGGGAGGGTCGTTGCCTTGATCGAGCTCACCTGGGCCTTCTAGGACATCCACCTGGCATCATTGCTCTTGGTTTGCACCTTCAACACCTCCACAGCACACCTGACACACATCCATGCGTGGCTTTCATTCCTGACTTTGCTATAAAATACAAAACATGATTTAATCAGTAGTTTCCATCCTTTGACCCCTTTCAAGAAAAGCGGTGTTTGGTTTGGGGCCCTAAAAATCATCCAACATCCCCACAAAAAGCAAATATAAGAAACATGTAATCCCATTAATCATCTCACGACCCCTCAGTTTCATCTTGTGACCCTCTGCAGGGGCTCGACCCCTATGTTAAGGAACACTGGACCAAACTAGCTAATTGTACATGAGCAGCTACAGCAGCAAAACGCTGCTTACACCTTGTTGCATCAGTAACAACAATCTAATAATGTCAAATTTAATAAATACAGCAGACACAGGGGAGACTTTCCTGCTGAGCCGGTACTTTAAGTACATTTTCCTGGCAGTACTCCTGTACTCTTACTTTAGGGGACTGGGGATTTAAATGCAAGACTTTCACTTGCTGTGGAGTATTTGTATTGCTCCTTTTACATTAAGTAAGAGAACTGGCTCACCTTGACACATGATGATTGCTCTAAATTAGCTGTAAACTGAGCTGATGACATGTAAGCTGTGTTTGTGTCCTTCCAGTTTCTTTTGAATGTGAAACAAAGCCAAAAAGCTCCGAGCCTGGTCTTGATTGATGTCGTCTGTTGAGATGCAGCCGTCTGACAGCACTGTCAGGCAGCACCAGCCTTATATAATAACCCCATGTGAGAGCGCCCTCTCAGTCTGTTGAAAGAAGGTGACAACTCCTGAACACGGAAACACAGATTGACACCGGAAACTTCTACTTTGTAAAAACCAGAAATGTAAAATAAAGATCTACAGAGGCTGTCACGTTCGCAGCAAAACTGCCCACGCCTGCATAGATTGCTCGACCAGCCTCTTTGAGCCATCCTGTCTTGACTTTCCCCCGTAAACAAGGACAATTACCAAGCTAATGAGTTGAGAAAAAACTGCTTGAGTGATTGATACTCTCAATGGGGAAATTAATTTGATATTAATAGAGCACTTGGCAAGATAAATAGATAGTGGTGTGTGAGTCCTCTCCTTGATTGATAATGGATAGATTGATGGCTGTCTTAATACAAGATGTTCCTTAGACCTAAATGAGGTGGCCTTGATGAGGAGAGACTTTCGTATCATGAGATGATCAAGCGCTCGGAGCATTATGGGGTGCAAAATTACTTTAATATTGATATTTAAGGTGCCATACGTCCAGTTAGAGAGGATGCTGGAGGCCTCAGGTGCATATTATATGATAATAATTATAACAGATAGAGGACAGGATGGGTAGTGACTGTAGCATGTGTGAAAAATATCTTACATGAGTTGCAAACAGTATGTTTTGCAGTTTAGACTTGATTTAATGATGCACATGTGATCATAGATTTTGGGAGATGTGCCCCTCAATATTGGGACCACAGTGAATCTGTCCCCTCCCAATAAAAACATATAAGTAGCACATTTATATCCTCCTGAGACCTGAACGTTTGTTTGGCTAGCATTTTTAATTTCTCTTAGGTATTTGGGATTAGTAGGACCTGATAAGTATAAAAAATACTTGACACTGTCAACTATAATGAAGTCCTAATATCCTCAAACGATGTGATAATAATAATGTCCCAACGTCTTCAAACCAGTACTTCCTAATTAACAGTGTCTCAGCTTACTGTTGCTAAAATTGGTAAAGTTTATTGCCACATCAAAGTGCAAATACAACTAATCATAAATAAACACGTTTCAACATTAGAATGTGATCAGGTTTTGGGACCTTGTTCATTTTGTGTCGGCTGCAGACTGACTTGGCAGAGATGGACGCCATCTTGTTTTCACATGGACTGGTACTGTGCTCTTACTACCACTAGACAGAACAAAACAGACCTTAGGCTTGTGCTAATAATGTTAGCATGCAACGTATCTAGTACCTTGTGAGTTGAAATAAAGTCAAATTTTATAATGTTACCTTTGTTAAATGTTGCTGTTGTCCCTGGCTTCATATGAGACGAGGGAAGTTTGCTACCTGCTAGGCTAATTTATACAATGTAAAATGCCATCGGCTTGTGCTAGTAACATTAGCATGTTGTATTTGTGGGGAAATTATGTCCAGATAAAGACAAGTGCTTTGTGAATGCTGCGAGTTATAATGAAGCTGATTTGTGTACTTGTGTTCGAAATTGTCTCTATTAAGCCATGTTTAATGTGTGTTTAATGTGTGTTTTGAATCAACTAAATTAAACTTCTGGAGGTGTAACTGCAGAGTGACACAGACACACCACCGCACAAGTATAAATGCTCAGTATAAGGTCACGTAAACCCAAAATGTGATGTCCTCATAAGATGACAGGTTCTCAGGAGGATATTGACAAAAAGTAAAGACATTTCCACCAGAAATTAATTCAGAAAATGCCAAATTTGTGCAGAAAAAAATCATCAAAGGCCAGGAAATTAAATGTCTGACACTCAATGTTTCCTAATGAAGTGGCCCCAAACCACCTGTTTCATGTGTTCCCTCAAATCTTGAAGCTAAACTCTTGCCCTTGGTCAGCCATTGCTGTGAACTCATTCACCTGCTCCTGTGAGATCGTGTTTGCCTTCAGTCTCACAAGTGTCTCCTTCAGTGATCACCTTGCATCACCCCTACAGCTCCTGATGACTCTAAGACCCCCCCAACCTCCTCTCGCCGAAGCATTTTGCTTAATGATGCACTCAAGAGTCTGATTGTTGCACGGAATAAAAGACGTTCAACATACACATACATTACACCCTGTTACATGGGTCACTGCTGCAGAACAGAGAGCGAGAAGTTACTCATTTCTCAGTGTGTGTATGTGTCAGTGTGTGTGGTTTTTAGACCGCTCTAGTCGGAGCGATTATACAGCTATCTCATACCGCAGGCTCTCTCATACCTGACCAACTCAATCTTTCTGTGTCTCCTCAATAATCAGAGTGACAGTGAGCAACTAGACATATCTCACCCACTGGCTCGCTCCAGAATGGGTATTGACCTACATATCAAATCATATGCTCCTGGCTCGTGTGATAGAGATTGGGGAAGGGGTTTGGGGGGGATAACACTGTATGATTGGCAGTCCTACTTTAGTAAACACGTTGCATCCCCTGGGTTTCTTCCTCTTCACATGTATTCGCTGTTAAAGGTAAAACACAGACAGCCTGCAAATCCTACACGAGCTGAGACTTCCTGCCACTTCAGCAGTGTTTCCTCTGCTACTGTAACAGTAGAGAACAGCTGAGAACACCTGGTTGTCTGTGTGTGTATTTTTATTAACGAGCCGGTGTCACCAAACTTTTAACAAATGGCCCCCCGGCACCCTGACGCCCCGAAAAACCCAGCTCGGAAATTAAGCATCTGCATCATAAATCTTGGAAAGTTACAATAATTTGCAATTCACTCCCTCATCAAAGGCAATATTACCCTAATTTATTATCTCCCCGCACGAGGGGCGCGCAAAGGCCGTGGAGATAAGAGTTTATCAGGAGGGGGATTGATTTTCATTAACTGATTGTAATAAAGATGAACTGCCTGCCGTGCACACTGACCAAGAGCCACACTTTATTGTAATTGGGACAATTTATTTCATGAGCCAGTGGCTCTACTTTTTTGTCCCTCCCACTCTTTTTTTTTTTCTCATATCTGTCGCCGCTCTTCAAAATGTGACTATCTCAGCTGCTTGTGATGCTACAGTGACTCCTGATGTAAGAAGGTGATGATTACAAAGTGCATGTGGAGAGGCGAGTCAACTGTCAACAGATGTTGCATCAGATTTTAGCTTCTGGCACCAAAGCGGAGCTGTAGTTAGTGATGTAAACTTGACTGATGCTCGATGCCTTCCTTATTTCAATTTACTGCTTCCTGCTTGTCAAAATGATAATGTTATTTGTTCCCCTGTCTTTCCCCTCCATGATCCACGCTACCTCCCAGCTGTCTACGTGCTGTGGTTTTTGTTTGTGAATCCTGCTCCCATCATATATGTCCTGACACATATTTCAGTTGGAGTGTGTCTCCGTGCAGCAGAGCAGCATCAGGTGACCTGCTAACTGGCAGAGCCTTCAGTCTCCACCATGACAGATAATGCCAATCAGCCTACACGCTGCACCGCTGGGTTTCCATACGAGTATGAAATGGGTACATTTCCTCTCAAGCTTCCAGCACTTTATGAGAGCCTGGTGTGAGAGCAGCAGAAAAACAAAATGTTTACAAAAGTTCAAGCTGTGTGTGTGTGGAGTAATAACCCAGCTATCCTTTAAAGGGCAATGACACTGTGATCACAGTTTCATCACTTAACAGGGACGAGGCAGCAGCAACAGACTCCGAGGTGGCGAGCTGGAAGAGGTTGCAACATCTGCACTCGCAAACTTTCAAGGTCCTTGAGAGCAAATCCTTGTGCAACAACTCCCCCTCTCTTTGCACAGTGGTTTAGCACGCCGCTCGACATAATATAACTGTGAGAAACAAAAACATCCTGTTTGAATTTTTATTGTAAAATTGGAAAAAAAGGAGAGAAAGAGAGAAAAGCCCCAATAAGCATTTCTTTTTGATACATATCTTTATCTTACCATAACCATAAAAGAAAAAAGAAAAAAGAAAAGTGGCTGAATAAATAAATAAATAAATAAAATAAATAGATAAATAAATAAACATCAAGTTACATACTTGACCCGATAATTAATTATAAAATTATTTAATCATCAATCATTAATATGAAGTAATCTAAGCAGCAAGTATTAAGAAATTTCAACAGGGGAAAAATGTTTGGTTTCTCAGGCTAATACAGAACACATAGTTTTTTTTTAATAAGTTTTTTTTTATAAAAAGATACTGCTTTCCCTGTCAGTTAATCCATGCTGTACTGACGCTGCCACAAAAACAGGTGGCGCTCTCCTTTAAAAATAAATAAATAAACAAAGAAAAACAACCTGTAAACTGCATTTTCTCCTCCAGGTTTTAAAGAATAGTACTGAGATTCCTCTTTTTGCGCCCTGTATGTCAGTAAAGTCTTCTTCACAGACTCCATACTGCTGTTTATATGTTTTTGTATGCTTTGTGCTGAGAAACCAGAAAGTTAACATCTTTATAAAGCGACCCACCCCCTCCCCCGACACCCGCCCCCATTTCAAACCCTAATCTATATGTACCCAAAGAAAGGTCCTGTGCTGATTTTCCATAATATACAGATTTCATATTTATAATAAGCTACTATCCTTAGCATTCAAACCATAGTTAAAGAATCATATTGTTAATACTAGTAGTACCATAATCTTTAACCCTCCCAGCCCCCATTGAGCATGCTCAGAGATTGAAAGGGCACCATGGTAGGATGAGAAATATATTTATATATATAAAAAAGGATAAAAATGGATGAAAAAATGTAGGAAATAAACTTTAGTTTAACCACATGCAGCTGCTGTTTTCTTTCTTTTGGTCAGTTCTGTTAATTTAAAAATGTTAACTCAATTAATTTCTTGGATTTCAGTCATTTTATTACTTTCCCTTTTCAGCGTTTCATAGTGGATATGTATATTTAGGCCTCTGCACTCCATACAAACCGTCTCCATCCACAAACCTTCACTGTTTTAATTGCGTTCAATCAAATTTAATTTTTTTTCTCTTGGCAGAATGAAATTAACTCAACATCTTTCCCAACTCATTAAATTTCAGCCACAGCTGGCATCTTTAATTTGCATTACCCAAGCTGTTGTGAAGGCCAAATTTAATTTGATTTTAATAATTTAAAAAACTCTCCAGTAGAAATCCCATAAGAAAAGATTTTTGAGTGGGTTTATAAGGCCCTGTATGGCCCGGGGAAAGGAGGGCATATATCACAGCTTCCTAAAGCTGCTGGGCCCTGACAGCAGAGAGGAAACTAACAGTAAGTCACCAGCGGGGGAAAAGCAGTCTCCTGGCAAATATATATGAAATCTAACCTTTTCACCGGGAAACTCTAATGTATATCATTTCAGCCTGGACAGACCCTCCTCCTTTGATGTTACACTATAACACAAAATCAAATATTTGTTTCCTACTAATCAATATTTCCTGAAATTAACACAACTATAAGAACATTTCCAAGGAAATCTGGCACGTTTAAAGTCTGATGAGGAAATGCAGTGGATATGCTTGCATAATTTGGCAATTCATGATGAGAAAAGGCATTTTAAAGACTTTTTTTTGTACAGCATCTGAGTATTGCCTGCAAGAGAACAATATATAGTGAATGAGGGTAATCAGTAGTCATACACATACAAAGAATGGCTGGAACAAAGTGAAAAATAAAAGATCAGGACCTGGGCAGCCATTCTGGTGATGACATTTGTCGTAGAGGCAGAGTAGACTCTACATGTGGGGATGGGGCCGCAGAGACAGCACTGTGATTCGACGATTGAAGCACTGATGTGTCTAAAGTTAAGAGTGATGATCGAAGGTCTCACAGAGTCCTGAGGGGGCAGGCTGCTTCAGAGCGAGCTGAATGGCATGTTGGAAAAGAGTGGAACATATTTGAAAGTGAAATGGATTTAAAAAAAACTCATAAACAACTCATAAAAAACAGATTTCATCTCGGATGTACTGCACGCGTGTCTCTTTGTAATAAGCATCGCCGCAGATGATGCTAGTTTAGTGAATTAATCATATCTGATACGGCGTGATGTGTCGTGACCACACTGTATAGGAGCCATGTGTGACCGCTGCTAATGGTAAGCTGTCGTCTCGTCGAAGCAGCAGCAGCTGTAGCAGCTACACTTACAGGCCTGCTGCTGTCTAATTGATGGATCATTTTGCTCTTAATTTGACCTCCTAAGGCTGGTAATGCCAGGCTGTTCCTCACCATGTACAAGCTCTTACTGTGCTATTATACCCTTTGGAAAAAAAAATATACAGCTGCTTTTCACTGAAGAACTTGTACAGTCTACTCTAAACACTATATACAGATCCTGTCGCAGCCATGTCACCCTCCAAACCTTTCATTTTTTAATGATAATGACGTAGATTTAAGTGCCTTCCCGCAGGATGTGCAGCCTCTGTCAGACTCGGGGTCCCCTCTGAGAGTGTGTGTAGTAGTTAGACGGGAGAAAAGACTCCGATGCAACCACTGAGAGAAAAATGGACTCTGTCACTCAGTCAATTCATTCAAAATGCCAATGCGTAATTGATTGCGCATCTCTTGCCCCGCGGTGCTGCTCCCCATCTGATCAATATTATCATTATCCTAATTATGCTGTGGGTTAGCTCTCGGCCCCCGTGAACTGATGGTCCCTATTAAGAGAGAGATATGCTGGCACTTGGAGGTGAGGCGAGAGCGAGAGGTGGGGGGGGGAGAAAGAGGAGGGGAGTCTGCTCTCGCCTGCTGAGAGCAGCTGGAGGAGCTTGGCAGCGGGAGAGGGCACGACCCGGCAGGGACCACTGTGACACGCCGATGGAAATTTTTACAACTGCTGTCAGGCTCATTTGTATATTTTATTAAGCAGTTACAGATGCTGTGCTGTTTTACTGCTGCGTATCCAGCTCAGCCGGGTGGCACTTTTACCACAGTGCTTTATGGTCAGATTATCTGTAATATCAAGGCTTTAATGATGACATGGTATTACTCTTGCTTCAATTATGGTATTGCAACGCGTTGACAGGGACAGAAGACAGCGATACATGGCTAAACACACTGCAGATCAGCAAGGCTCGCTTTAAGAGGCTGTTATTGTGTCACTTTTGGCACTGCAGGACTGCTTTCCTCTCCTACTGACACAATAACGCCGACAGATCACACCTCCGAGATGAAATGCTGTCATGCGGGTGAAGCAATGAGTGGCAAAAGAACGTATCTGAACATGCCCGAAACAATGTCTAACCCACATATTCTACGCCACTAAAATAGTATAGCTTTATACATTTTTTTTCTGTTTTGTTTTAATACTCCTTAAACCCAGTAGCTATAAATGTAAAAGGAAAAAGAAACCAAAACCCATTTCCTCTTTTTTTTTTCAACCTGAAGCTAGTATTTCTTCTTAAGTTTAACTTGTAATATTATTAGTAGTAGTTTGTAGTATTAGTATCATTAATACTATATATTACTGTTCAGAACAATAAAAATGTTTGGTCCTTTGGTCCCTTAGGGGTGAAAGATTTGCAGTTCTACTGTTGCTAATGGAAACCTCAGTGACCTCCAAGAGTCATAGTTCTGCGCTTGCTGAGAGAGACGGTGAGAGAATAAGAGAAAGAGGGAAAGAGAAAGAAAGTCTGTCAGTGGACAAATAGAATAGCTTCTTTTTTTCCACTGTTTTTCTTGATCTTCAAGTTTTAACCCTCATTTGTCCAGTACAGTAAAAGCCACAAGCGCCTCTTTCCTTATATATATGTGTATATGATATGTATATAGAAATCTATTTGTTGTTGCTGCTTTTTTGTTTGTTAGTTTGTTGCTTAATTAACAATTCAAGTCTCAACAAGAAAAAAGTTCTGTTGTTTCAGTCTCATCACAATCTTTTTTCAGTTTTTTTTTCTTCCTCTCGTCTTCCTTGCACTGTGCCATCTGTTACTGTTAAGTCCCCCGGTGAAGCGCCTCCTCCTCTTTCGCATCTTCCTTTTTCTGCCGTAACCTATATCTTCGTAAGTAAATGCTGATATGTCTTCAAAAATTCCTTATGTGTTGATTTTTTTAAAACATATTTTGCTTTCAAAGAAAAAAAGTTTAACTCCTCCGAGATATCTTCACGTGTCCTCTAAAACCTGGAAAATAGAAAGGAAGAAAAGAAAAAGGGCAATTTTAGATCTCACTGCTCATTAAGCTGTCATTCCACAGATCCATTTCTTTAAACTTTGGATAGTTCAATATGGCTCTATTATATCAGTGAAATGGTCTGGAGAGAGCTAACCCACACTGGCACACCAATCAATCTTTGTCAATCACCATGATGACAGATTTTCCCATAATTAATACGCCTGCTGTGAGGCATATGAAATCAACCCTTATAGTTTCTACATGTCTGCAGATAAAACTCTAGAAATATGAAAATACTCAGCTTTACATTCACTGAACACACAGTATATTCATTTCTATCTATCAAATAGAAAAGAAAATTCAAGCAATCCAAAGAAATCCCAAGGACGTTTGGCTGTCAGCGTGCCAGATGTCAACTGACACTCTTTCAACCAGAGCTAAATTCTCAGCTTCAACAGAAACAAGGTTAATGATCTAAATCTTGAACCGATGACGGCGCTTTGACACTTTGCTGGCTCACCTGTGCTGCTGCAATGAATACTGAAGGTAGGCTGTGTCAGTAAGGGCGGCTGGCATCCTTCGGTCTCTTTAGCTGGACTTTCAACCTCTTCATCCCAATCTGAAAGCCATTCATGGCTTGAATAGCTGCCTGTGCACTAGCAGGGTTGTCGAAGCTCACGAAACCTGTGGGAAAGTACAGTTTCATTAGCTCTGCTGAGAGTTAAGATCATTATGAGTGCCTATAATAGGGCTGCAGCGCTAAATCTGCGGTAGACTAGTTTTACGATATA
The DNA here is from genome assembly GCA_026686955.1 of Epinephelus cyanopodus. NCBI lineage: Eukaryota > Metazoa > Chordata > Actinopteri > Perciformes > Serranidae > Epinephelus > Epinephelus cyanopodus. The sequence continues at coordinate 12,147,631 of CM048920.1, forward strand.
CCTTGGAATGAAAATTGGCAATTACCATACCATGTACATTTGATTACCTACAGTATTGGGGAAAATGCAAGTGGACAGATAATCCCACCTGTACATGCACTAAGGGCGTAAGTTTTATTTCAACATTCAGGGGGTCACATATGAAATGTGAGGGTTGGGCCAGAAGATTCTGAGCATCAAACACTTCACTTCCTGCACTCTGGTGAATTTTTTGCACCAATTTGTGCCTTTTCTGCATCAAATTATAGTGTAAATGTCTTTAAGTTTGTCAAAATAAAAGTCCTCCTCAACATTGTTTCAATTTAAGATCATACACTGACTCTCAAGATTAGCAGTGATATTGATCCTACATGTGTAAACAGTCTTCAGCCACTTTATGTCACATGTTCTGGTCACAAAACTGTTTAATTTCTGGGATTTAATATTATGTAACTCCTCTAGATGTTAACTTAAGAAGAGCCCAAGTGGACATTGTCTCTTGCTGCTCACTTCTGGTCAGAGGGCTCATCCTGTGTAAATGGAAGGACTCTTCACCTCAGACATATGGATGTTGGATCAAGGATGTTGTTATGTGTCATTTACAACTGGAGAAAATCTGTTGTTTTATTAAAACTGCATGTGTCTTTGCCACCTGGAAACCATTTTTAACTTGTGTGGTAAATATGGAAGCTGAAGAAATTGTAATGAAACACGCTATGCTGCCCTACTTATGTCACACAGGTTAATTATTTTGTTGTTATTTTTCCCTTTTTAAATTATTTTTTTAATTTGATATACATACATTTTTTCTTAAATTAATTTATATATATGTTTACATATTTTTATATTTGAATTTTTTATATTCAAATATATGTTATGTATTTATATATATATATATATATATATATATTTTATTATTTCAATATATTTAAATAAATAAATATTTATTTATTTTTCTGAGTATCTTCTGCTACTCTATGTTTTTGCTGGAGAGGACTAATGCACGTTCTTAATACCATCAGGGACGTGCCCCCTGCGTCTTCTCCAAAATCTACAGCTATGGCGTGCTCATCTCCTTTGCCCCTCGACTGCCTGTCAGACTTTTTACACATACTTCCATTTAAAACATAAAAAAGATTCAAGTTTAAATTATAATAATCTGTTTGTTCAATCAAAAAACCCCTCTGTTGTCATTCCTTTAAGGGTCATTGTTACTGATAATAAATACAAAACAATAACTGTGTGACGCTGTGAAACTGTGATATTTTCTGAGACGGTTGTCGGACAGTGAAAATCTCATACTGTTGCACCCCAATGCCTGAATAAGCTTTAACATAAGAATGTAAGTCAATATTTAGAGATGATATCTACTGCAAATGACTCATCTGGCAGGAAGAGAAAACTGCAGGAGAAAGGGTGGAAGATATAAACAAATATCTCTCAGTGTTTCCTCTGCTTGATCATCATGGCCTGTCTCCCTCCTGAAGGAGTCTAGATGGCGTTGTTGAGGCAGGCAGCACCTTTGGGCTGCCGAGCAAGTGCTCAGTGTCGGTGACAGTGTGCTATGAAATTGTTTTTAAACCAAAAACAAGCTTGACAGTTTATTTTTTCAGAGTTTAATATGTCCACAGTGAACAACACAGTGTAAGAATTGGATTTTGACCAGCTGCTTCTCATCAACTTTCAGCAGCAGCTAAAATAACCGACCACTGTGGGAATCCAGATGCAACAAGTGTGGGGGCGTTACTGTCATAAGGCATCACTGTTGTGACAGTTTTTGTCTGAAAGAGATGTAATATCAGGCAGTTCTGTAATCCCTCAGAGAGAGAGTAAGACACGTCCACAATATTTTGAAGGTTAAGAGGAATGTAACTGCTGATTTTTGAGGGTTTGATAGAAGAAAAAAAGATGTAATGACTCATTTCTTTCGTATAAATAATCACTTTTATAACTACTTATTTTTGTAATCACTATCATGATACGTTTATCCCTTCAAATATTTTGTTTTGAACTAAATATATTTTTAATGGAGCTTCGTGACATTCCTCGAAAGCCCAAAAATACAAAAATGAATGAGCACAAGTCCCTGTGCAGAGTAGTGCGACAAAAACGAGCAAACATAGTTCATCATGAGGAGACAAGTCTGCATTTCCCCCAAGATACACCCCTCCTCAAACCTATGCTGAACATCCTGTTTTCATCATGTGTAAAAATAAAGCCTTGAGAATTCAGTGACCAGAAACTGCAGTGGAGTGTGTCTCCGCTTGATGCGTTCCCCTGTGTCTGTGGTGTCATTAGGAGCAGTCGATGACCCATGAAAAACAGCAGGAGCCTCTCCACGTCCACAGCCACCTGGGAGAGATGTCTGCCTGGCCTGCTTGGCTCTGGGTTGGCCCATTAGGGCGAAGGCTGGGTGGCGCGGAGGAGGGCTGAATACAGGTCTGAAGAAAGTATAGCGGCATGGAAAGGAGGTGACCTCCTAACCCGCCATCAGGTTAACACATTCGGGCTGGGAGCGGAGATGAGATGGAGAGGAGATGCAGGCTTAGAGCTCTAAGCCCTCCGCTCTGTCCTGTCACACATTACAAGTGTGCTTTCTCTCTTACTCCTTGTTTCCTTGTCTTTTGCACACCATCAATCTAAGTTTATCCCCTCTTTCTCCTCTCCAGATTAATTACACCAGTGTGCTCCCTCCTTCCCCAGGCCTAACATTATGTTGTAAATGCATAGTGTATAAGTCAATACTGCAAATAGCTCTTCTTTCATGAATTTATATGTTATTAAGTCCCCCCTGGGAGACGGGACTGGCGATCAATTTTGCCCAGGGTTCTGCTGTTCCCTGAAGTGAAAACAAATGCTGATCCATAATTGTCCTTTGCCTTTCTCCCCCCCGCCATCCCAGCCTGTCTCCTCAAAGTTGTTATAAGCCCTGGGGCTTGTTGGTGTGTGTTGGCTGACGGAGCTAAATGGGACGGGAGGCGCGGAGGTGTGTGAATCAGCCTCAGCAGTGAGGGTATTGACAGATATTGGGGTTACAGAACGGTGATGTGGATGCTGATACAGCACCTCAAGGTTTTCAGGTCACACAGCTGCCAAACAGAAACAAGGACATGGGCTCTGATCGACTGCATCATGGCTAGTTTGGCTACAATGTATTCAGCACATTTTCTTTTCTGCAGCACTGATGCCAAAGCACAGCAGTCATCAAGATGCAAATTCGGGTCAGTCAGGGGAAAGATCCTTCAATCCTCCACGTCTGGGAGCTGTCAAACATCATAAAAATCTACAGCATCTAGAAAATATATTTGTTTAACAAACAGTTTGGTGCGCGGTACGAAAATTAAAACTTCCATTATTGTGAAAATGTAACTTACACTATGAAGCTTCACGCCTTAGCTGTGAGTTTTTACACAACACCCACAAATGTCTGAATATTTTGAAAAAACTATAAGAGATCAGGCTGCAAAAACAAATGTTGTTTTGTACAAGAGCACATTGCTGTTTGTCCAACTCCTGAAAACATCCATTATACGTTTCCCTTGAGTGCATTTATGCAAATAGATGGTGAGGTTATTTCCCCCTGTATTACTTTCTGCTTATTAGAAATCATAGTGGAGGCCTGTGTATCCAGACCTGCCATTAATGCATCTTTATGTTGATGGTTAATAATTACAATCAAGTATAATCACACCCAAAGCTAAAAAGAAGCCAGTAAAAATGCACAGAAAAAAGCAAAAGTCCCATATTCTGATACAGCTGTATTACTGTGTGCTGTGGACTTGATAGCTGTGCGTGAGTGGCAGCGAGTAACTCACCGAAGCACTTGCTCTGGTTGGTTGCCCGGTCCATGAAGACCTTAGAGGAAATGACGGTGCCGAAGGGCAGAAACATCTGCATGAGTTCATTGTCTCCAAACTCCTGTGGCAGGTGGTAGATGAACAGGTTACAACCCTCCGGACCTGAACACACAGAGAGCGACAGACAGAGAGAGAGTGTTTGGTTGGTGAGGGACAGAGAGAGACAGCTGTGAATTTGTCATTTTGATCTATGCAGTCTCTCGTGTCGACTAAATTAAGATAAGTGGAAATAGATTTTCAGGATGTCTGACATTATCAGTGATAAAACATAACTGTTCTTAAGCACACAAAGATAAATTGAAAAGTTGTGCATTGATTTGCTGATACTGAACGGACGAGAGTGTGTTTAAAATTTCTATTTACATTTTAAAAACTTTTCTGATTAAATATTAATAGAAGGACTCAATCTACATGATAGATCACATCCTCCATCTAGTAACCTTCTGTAGAGCGATCAATGACTACATTTACATGCACACTTATATTTCACTATTATTCTGAATATGACAATATTGCAAATGTTTATTCATGCCATTCATTCATTCATTTTCTGTAACCCCTTATCCTGTTAGGGGTTGCAGGCGGGCTGAAGCCTATCCCAGCTGACATTGGGTGAGAGGCAGGGTACACTCTGGACAAGTCACCAGGGCTGTTTATTCATGCATTCATTCATTCAACAGCATATTCTACTTTGATATTCTGAATTATGCCTTCTCCTAAATGAAGCATTTTCCAATTAAGACATGTGGGATACAGGTTATTATTTAGGCTTTAGGAGCCGTCTTTGAACACATGTATATAGCATATTTGGAATATGCATCTCAGTTGGGGTTTGTCCTGTAGTTTGTACGCAAACCAACTAGCCAATAAAGCTGGGGTAAAGATCCACGCCCAAATGTAACACCTCAGGTCGACAGGGGAAACACCTCCTTTTAAACATTATGAAAGGCTGGGATATTTATACATTTTTGGACATGCACGAATATTGCAATGCCGACCTTTTCAAGAAGGAATGAATGTCCGAGGCTGTTGTTGATGTTGATGGCTTCTTTTAAACGTGAAAATAAGTGGAATATATATTTTCAAAAGCAACGTAGGTTTTTTTTTTTGTTTTGTTTTTTTAAATAAGGGCAAAAACCAAAATATTTTGTGCATATAAACATACTCACGGTGCTGCAAAATAAATGAAATCTAATCAATCAAAACTCAGATTTTAAAAAAAGAAATGAAACCTGTCAAGTATATGAGGTGCAAAACTGAGGCCTTGATATGTGGCCTTCAATCACACTTTCACACCTCCAGTCTGACACAATCATTTCTTTCTTTATTGTTTTTTTTTTTTTTTTTTTTTGGAAAACATGGGGAAAGATCATAGACTGTATAAAATAGCGGACATAGCTGGTTTGTGGTTTTCCGTTTTGAAGCCTCAAGTACGGCATTTTGATTGTCGTCACCTTGGAGCTGTGGAGGAGCGATGGTTGGATCTGGCTCGTAACGTAGCAACACCTTACAAGACAGCCTGTCACTCAGATTGCCCCCTCTGCCATGTTGACTTCTGCCGTAAAGTTGGGCATCTTATTTATTCTATTTAGATTTTTTTTTTTTGGCTTTTGCCTTTCATTAGACAGGTTTAAGCATGAAAGGGGATGACATGCAGCAAAGGGCCGCAGGCTGGAGTTGAACCCATTGTCCCAGAGCAAGGACAATGCCTTCATCATGGAATGCCTGCTCTGACCACTGAGCTACTCGGCGCCCTAAAGTTGGGCATTTTAATGTGGATATCTATGGGGATTGACGTGATTCTGGTGCCGGCCTCAAGTGGCTATTCACGGAACTACACCTCCATGTTAGCTTCATTTTTCAGCCCTAGATGTTGCCGCTTAGGAAAGACATGCAGGAAATCAAACTAGAGACTCGCTGCTCAGGGCATTTCTGCCTGTGTGGTATGCACTCTAACTACTCGGCTAATGGGTCGCCCCTGACACAGTCATTTCTAATATTAAAAACACAGACACTGCCAAGATCAAAAGAACAGCTGTTACGAATTCACTGCAAATTACACAACTTCAATGCAACCTGAATGAATCATTATTGTATAAACCTGCAGTAGCAATGAGTGGAAAGTGACGGGAAATTGCATTGTGAGTTAGTTTATCTCTATGTAAGCTGCCACAATTTCATTGTAACCCCACATTCTACATTTTCATTAATTTTATTTTGCCACCATCCTCACAGCTAAGGATTTTATTATATAAACTTCAATTATTACTTGTGAAAAAAAAGTACAGGCCTGTGTAGATTACATGGAGCCTATTTTCAGAATAATATAGTGGGATTAACACTGTTCAATCATTCTCAGAGTTTATGTATCTATTACCTTAAATGAGATGTGAACTGCATTCTCTAACATGTTCTCTCAGCTGTCCCTCTCTATTACAGAGAGAGATGTGTGCAGTGTTAACGTAACGTTCATCTCTCACGCTCACATTCTTTATATATGTATTACACAGAATGAGGTGTGTACAGTGCTAAAGTAATATTGGTTTCTCATGCTCATCTTCTTTATATGGCTATTACACAGGATGAGAGGTGTGAAGTGTAAAAAGTAATAATGTTCTCTCACCCTCACCTTCTCTCTGCTGCTGCTGCTGGATGACCTGGGGTGGTTGGGGCAGTGTCTGGCCAATGGGAGTCAGCGTGGTGGCTGGGTAGATCGCTGCAGAGAGGAAGAGAGAAGGAGAGAAAGGAGGGAGCAAGTAGAGGGAGAGGAGCGTAAAAACGGAGATCCCACTGAGAACGATGTCAAGGATGCTTAAGGTCGATCACACAAGCATAACATGTGTAATCAAAGACTCTCTGATGTTATGTTCTAAGGCGCTGTCCTACACTATCTGAATACATACAGCCTCGCACTCACAGTACTTACCCTGCAGTAATTGTCCCGTAGCTGCTACGCATTTAGCATTTACGGCAGATTGTAAAATCACAGAAATACGGCATAGTAAACAAAGCTGTCTCACACCTGTGTATTGCTGTACACCAGTGAAGGCTTGCTGGAGGGTGTCAGCAGCGGTGGGGCTCTGGGTGGAGTATGGCGGCAGGCCGTTGGTGTACACAGTCTCCACAGCGGGGTGTCCGTTGGGCTGATGAGGGATGCCGGTGAATCCGTTGACGATGGGCGTGACGATGCTGGGCACGGCGGACGTGGTGATGTTGGCTGGTGGAGAACTGAGGCCTGCTGGAGGCAAAAAAAAAAAAAGGTTTACCGTTATCGGATCACGAGCACTCAATCTACATATAGCTCTACATGATACTACAAAACAACTGTAATGTATTAAGACGTGCTCACATAGACATGCTCTCCTGTTGTGTGTAGAGAGTAAACACATCCCAGCACGGGCACACACACACACACACACACACACACACCACACACACACACACAAAGCACTGCATCTCCTCTCTAATGCAAGGACACGGGTGCGACGTGAGTCTGTCACATATCCGCCGTTTGTCGTGACACATCCTGCTGGATAGCTGGGAAGTCAACCTGTGAAAAATGAGCCTGTCCGTAGTGTTTGTGCGATACCCTGCTGGCTCCTACTGCTCAAGATGATGAAACCACTATGCAACTTCTGAGAGAGAAAAAAGGAAAAAAAAGGAAAAAGATCTGGACTAAATAGAGGGAGATTACAGAGGGAGATTCACTCGAACGAGCAGGTAGCAAAAATACAAAGATGCCTCTTACTTTTATACATCGTAAAAAAGACAAAATAACAACAGTTGGCAGTTTGACAAATGGGTGGGTCATAACATATATGGTACACGCCTGAAAGGCAGCTGCAGCATGGTTCATGAGTGGAATTGAAATTGGATGCTCCCTGTCCTCTCTCATTCAATGCATTTTAAAAGGACCCTCCTTTGGAAAGTGTTTCCAATTATGCCAGGAACATCAAAGTACCCATTTTGAGCAGAATCTCACTGTGTGATGGTCTCTCTAAAAGGGCTGCTCCGTGGCAAAGCATCCAAGCTCGTTGAAGTACAGCTCCCCCGAGGACCACCTCTCAATCTGGAAGCCCTCGCCCTGATTGGACAGAAAGCCCAGGTTGTCACGGAAACCCTCCAGCAGGCCATATCCCTACAATCTGGTGCCTGAGCAAAGAACCCCCTGTGAGAGGTGGTCCAGATAGGGTAAACAATCACATCCCGTATACACATAACATACGCTGAGATTTATGCTAATGCCACGGTAAATATGCTGTACATCACAAGATGAAACCTCCCACCACTGAGTAATATCATCTACATATCCATATGGAATTGCTTCTCTTCTTCTTTACCTACGATCCCTCCTCTCCTTCTCCCTCTTCTCCTTCTGCCTCAGCATTTAAGTCATGAGGAGGCTGACAGTCAGGCAGGCAACTGCAGTGACCAGGGGAATTGCCCGGGTCCAGTGAGAGCTGTTGTGTCTTTTGCACTGGTTTCCTTTCTTTCTTTTTTTTTTGAAGCCTCCCCACGATTGCTTGTTTCCTGCGGAGCTGTGATGAATTAGACTGCAGCTTCAGCCCATTCTCCTACCAGGACCCAGGAGACTGCCGCTCCTATTCTGAGGGCTAGAGACAGCTAGTCTGCCCGGGCCACACGCACTCTACTGTACCGCCAGATAATGCACCCTCTCCATCATCAGGCAAATTCATTTTCCAAGGCTTAGCAGAGCTGTGGGAGCGTGCAGCTATGTATGTGTAGCAGTTGTAGTGGTAGTAGGAGCTGCAGTGGTAGTAGTAGGTGGTAGTGGGGACCGCTTACATGCAATTGCATAATATCTAGGGTCAGCAGTTGGACATGACGTGTATGGTAAAGGAGAATACATGTCATAAGTAAGAGATTGAGGCCCTGAGACTGAGTCCAGTCCTGTTATCATGCTGGAAATGTCACAGCAGGGAGTAAGCAGTGAAATCAGACGTGTCATAAAGACAGCACTGATGCTGTAGTGAGGCAAAGCTCTGAAACATTTTTCCACAATAACTAAACTAAACTGAACTGGAACAAATACCACAGCAGCTGGGCTGTATGTATAGTGGGTCAAAATGATGTAAAGACAATAAGCAACACCATGGCCGATAAAACAATGATTACATGAGAAAGCCATTTATGTGGCGTCGTCATCATCTTCATCCTCACTGTCACAATGACCCAATATCCAACACAAGCAGACCCTGAGAATGTTCTCCTCAGCTGAAATGGGAAAGTATTTCCTACTATCCTGAACTAGAAAATAACAAGACATTTTCATTTTATACCTCAGTGGACATATAGTTCTTGCATTGTGGGAAATTGTATTCATAGGCTGTTTACAATGCACACACAAGAGTGCGGATGTCAGTGTGTGCTGCGTGTATTGGCCTGTAATAATGACATGTTGTTCCCCACTCTGGCATGGGTGAATACGAAGCCACGGGACAACAGATTACATATTCTATACAGCTAGCTCTTAACTATCACTTCTCCACTCTTATTACTGCAAGAAAGAGGTCTGCACTGCAAAACAGTATGTATATGTGTGTGTCACATATATTTATGTTATGGAAGCAGAATTACATTCATATACTCGCCGGCTGCTTCTTAGAGGGGGAAACTGTTGATTTGCTTCTTGCCACGACTGCTTGACGAAAGAAATATTCACATGCGGCAGAAGCATTTATTATGCTAATTATACATTCAAATCAACGAGCAATGCTATACCCATTCTGAAGAGTGCAGTCATTAACGGCACAAGGACTGTCTTTCGCTGGAGCGAAATAAGCACTCAAAACAGATGCTTTCATCTAACTGATTTAAAATGTGATGCATTTAGACTCAGAGAGAAAATGTCTGTCTGGTCCTTAAAGTGTGAAAAATAAATCTGAATATGGGGAGGGCAGCTTTTTCAAAGGCCAACTGATACCAAGAAAAACTACGTGACTTTTCATACTGTCCCTTAGATCATGGTCCAGGGGCCCAAGGTGTCAGGACTTTCACCTGCAAAATGCCACTCAAATTTACACTAAACGACAAGGGAGAGACTCAAAATTATCACAAAGAGATGCAAAGAAACTACAAAGAGACACAAAATGACAAATATACCTCCAAGAGACACAAACTGACCTTTAAACAGATGCAAAACAGCAACAGAGAGATGCAAAAGGACTACTAGGGGGCACAAAACTAACTACAAAGATACACAAAATAACGACAAAGAGATGCAAAGAAATCATGAAGAGATCAAGAATGACTACAAAGAGGCGCAAAATGACACAATGCAGACAAATATATCCCAAAAAGAAAAAATGACCTTTAAAGAGATGTGAAACAGCAACAAAGAGATGCAAAGGGACTACTAGGGGACACAAAACTACTACAAGGATACACAAAATAACCACAAAGAGATGTAAAGAAACTATGAAGAGACACAGAACAACTTCAAAATGTCATTCCGACACAAAATGATCAAAAAGACAAATATACCTCGAAGAGACACAAAGTGACCTATAAAGAGATGCAAAACAGCAACAAAGATAGATAGTGCAAATTTGCAGGAAAGCCCAATCAGTCTTTTTTCAGCATTGGCAGTATAAAAGCAAAATTGGGGAGTGCGGCAAAATGCCGCCTACCTACTTTTGTTTATACAGAATGTGTCTTTTTCGGGGCAATGGGCGGCGTGAGCAAGTAACAAAATGTGTAACACAGTGTGCGACGTAACCAGTGACATGGGAGGGAAGCGCGGCTAGTCAGTCCTTCGGCGATTCTCTCGTAAGTCGGCCTATTCTTCACCATTCCTGTCATCTGACGGTTAATGGCCTCTTCGTTTGTGAGGGCAAGGAGGCTGCGCAATTCCTTGTCTCCTCAGTCTCCTCCTCCTCCTCATCTTTACAGTGTCTGTCAGGTTTGCATTTCCCTCTTGCTACTAGCTGCTTGCTAATTCCTGCTATCAGCTAATTCCTGCTATCAGCTATTTCCTGTTTATCCATCGCCGGTGGCTTGCACGTACGGCATCATCAACAGCTCCTCCCACAAGTCTTCAACAGCCCCTCCTGTTGCGGAAAGCCGCCTCGGCCTTTTTAAACTAAGAGGGTTCCGCCAATATGTCTACCCTACGAGGTGGAAAATTGGGCACCTCAGATCAACTCGCCAATCTGGCTCTGTGTGTCTAAATGCTCGCAGCTTGCCGGCAAAACGGCCCAACATTCGTGGAAAACATGGCAGTGTAAAAGGCACTACAGAGATACGAAGGGACTACAAGAGGACACAAAACTGACTACAAAGATACACAAAATAACCACCAAGGAACTAAGAAGAGATGCAGAATGACTACAAAGAGGCACAAACTGACCATGAAGAGATGGAAAGAAACTACGAAGAGACAAAGAACGACTTCAAAGAGACACGAAATGACTACAAAGAAACATTAAATAACCACAAGGACACACAAAATTACCACAGAGAGACACAAAAAGATGCTGATAACAACATCAGGTCAAGTCTGTGTGTCTTGCTCCTGTGTAGAAGAGTTGGTGGGGCCTTTTGCATGTCTGTGCCCAGGGGCCCATTGTCTCACAATCCTCCCCTGCCTTAAATACTTAAAACATTTGTAAAACAAACAATCAACAAATCAATGTGTTTTTTTGTCTACACACCAAAATAATTGTAAAATGGAAGCATGGTGTGTTATGGGTTAGATAACGGGTGATCCTTATCAATAATGTCATCCACAGCTGTTGAAGGATATATCGAGTCTTTCCACTTAAAGGCCCTGGAAACCTATTTTCTCACTGATTTCCCTGCTATGAGTGATGGGCTCTTACAAGAAAACACAATTTCTGTTTTGGTCGGTATTTCACATGAGAGATCTGTATTTATTTGGTGGGTTGCCAGGTCACTGTCAATCACCCACACCCACACAGCCCCGATGACGCAGATTAGATGATTAATGTTTTACTTTGATTTTTGCTTATTTTTTTAATGAATATTCAGTGCAGTGGAGAAATACTTAATATTTCACATCAAGTTTTCAGGGACTCGTAAGTTTTAATTAAACACTTGTTGCTATCATAACAAAGACCAATGATGTGCGCTCCATCTGTACTCTGCAATTTGTGAGATTTCTGCTTGGGTAGAGTAGGATCAGTGCCTTAATTCATTTATTAAGTCTTCCTACTGTTTGTCATCTCCACTGATGACCTTGTTAATGTTTCTGAGACTGCATTTGTATGCTGATGACGTAACTCTGTACAGTCATGTAGCGTCTCTGGTTGAGGGCTTGAAACGGAAGCTCGCCTCCGCAAGTGAACAAATAAATATCAGGGGAAGCAATTAAAAACATCTTTAAATAATCATAATACAAAGTCCGTGATCAATGATTAGTCTGCAGAAGAGCTCAGCAATCTGAGAGTAAAAATAAACAGCAAAATGTCAAGTTTCATAGAAGCATCATCTCTATCAGGAAAGTCTGAGGAGAGCTGCAACTAAATTGAACACTAAGAGTAGATAACGCACTTGTCTGCAGTGTCTTAGAGTGGTGGTTCCCGACTGGTCCAACCACAGGGTCCAGATTTCTCCTTTGTCATTAGTTTGAGGTCGACACAGTTTATCACATTCAGTTCATTCTTATGTTTGGCCATGTCGCTGAGCTTGTTTGCTGTCTCTGTCAAGTAACTGTCTGTTAATCACTCACGCTACAGCAGAAAACGGCACTTTAAAATAAAAACTCTGCGCTGGAAATTTACTGTACTTACAAACTTGACACATTGTCAAGTCACTTGCAGTCCGTCAGAATGGGCCAGCAACCCAGTTTTGGACTGCGACCCACCAGTTGGGAACCACTGTCTTAGAGTGTGCTATACCTACAGTAACCCCCTTTGCTTCCTCCCACAGTCCAAAGACATACAGGTTAATTGGTGACTCTAAACTGGCCGTAGATGTGAATGTGAGTGTGAATGGTTGTCTGTCTCTATGTGTCAGCCCTGTGATAGTCTGGTGACCTGTCCAGGGTGAACCCTGCCTCCAATGTCAGCTGGGATAGGCTCCAGGCCCCCGAGACCCCAAACAGGATAAGCTGTTACACAAAGATGAATTTAAAAAATGAGATGTGAGTAATTTCCTCCTTCCTTTTATTGAACAAAATCAACATACAGCTGAACACAAAAGGTACCAATTAAAAAAAAAGATAGTTACAATTAAAGTGCAGTTTGCCACTGATATTCTCTTTCAACAATCCCAATATTGTGCAATATCGCACACTTTCACGATGTGTTTACTGTGCATGTTGAAGAAACGAAAAGCCTACACACTTACTCAGTGCCACACAAGCTTAATGAAGACAACATTTCGATCCTACTTGGATCTTTGTCTTTGTCCTTTTTTTTGACCTGATGAAGATCCAATTAGGATCTTAACGTTGTTTTGATTAAACTTGTGTGACATGGAGTAATTGTGCAGGCGTTACTTTTTTCCTCCTGTTTTTAAATAGCCTTGCACCTACGTGATATGTGTATAATTATTCACTCAACTCTTTATTGCACATTGACATGGCGATGACAGTAAAAAAAAAAATAAAAAAAATTATGTGTATACATATATATATATATATATATATATATATATATATATATGTGTGTGTGTGTGTGTGTGTGTGTGTGTGTATAAAAATAAAGTGTAAAGTGCGGCAACAGGCAAAACTACACACCTCTCTGCATTTCCATCACAACAACACCTCTATGGATAAAAGCTTCCTCCAAACCACTGGTCAAATGTGTTGGACACAGAAAAAACACTCGTCTCCAAGAATACAAACTCATAAAACACACATTAATTCCTTGTAATGTTAACAATGCTAATAAAATATTTGTGATTCATCTTCAGCTAATGTTAAGACTAAAAACTTGAATCATTAACCTTCAGTGTCAAATACAAAACAGGGTAATAAACTAAATACAACTTCCACACAGCCAAACCTCCACTGCTGTCTGCTCCACTCTCAAGGCTAAAGTACATACAATGCATTGACTATACCAATGTGCCTGACTTTCAGATCCCTGAGCAGAGCAGCTGGGCAGCTTGTGAAGCTCTGCTGCTCGTGCGAAGCTTACTTTTGCTTACACGCATCAGATTCAGGCTGCCTGAGAACTGTGGCTGTGCTCTCTGAAAGTACTGGCACGCACAGGGAACAAGGATACCTTTGGCTGTCACAGAACTGCTCACTTGTGCTCCTGGGAGTTGTTACGATTCTGATGCAATAAGGCTGATTTAAACTGAAAGGGGGAACATTTGTATTGGAGGGACAATGGTCCTTTGTGCGACGGGACGTGTTTCTAAGTTGATATCTTTTCCCTTAAAGATAAGATTACTGTAAAAGTAATCTTGGGGAAGGTAATGTCTTAAAAAAAAGCAGCTACAGTGAATGCATTTTTACAGTTTGAGATAGGCTGAAAGCTGGAGGTCACAGCATCAATTAAGACACACAGGTGTTCATTTCCCCAGCTGTTTCATCTGGCTCCGAACAGACTACAGCGCTGTGCTCTGTTCCAAATAGCTTGGATGTGATACGTCAGTCATAGCAGTGAATCTCCAGGATTCTCATTCATTCTCATTAGCTAAGTCACCACCATGCAGTGCTGCTTTTTGAATTTTGTTTTCAGCAGGTTAACTTCTAACCTTGTCTGCCCTTTGTATTTGCTTGTTAAATATCAAATGTCTGTATCACATGTATGATGCGTCGTGGAGGACAGGTGCACATATTGAGAAAGATCACCATGTCAAACAGCTCATTAGTTTCATGGTGTTTGCCACCATGGCAGTGTTCTGCATCGATGGTGTAACCATGCTCGAATCCAGCGGGGATGTTGTGGCACATCTAGCCTGCCTGTGAGTGGGCTGTCTCTGGCTGTGGAGCATCTGCAGTGTACTTTGTCTAATATGTACTTGCGCATGTACATCTTCAGCACCATGCAGCAGAACATTAGAGCGACTTTGATTACACACTTCTCACATCCTAACAAAGCATCCTTGACAAGATGTGTTCCTCACCACATACACCCAGCAGGATCTGCATCTCCCTCCATTCCTCCCTTCCTCTCCTCCCTCACCCTCTTTATCCACCTCTCTCTTTCTCTTTCTTCCTGTTCCTCCAGCTCTGCCTCTCTCTCTCCCTTGTTTTGTTTAACTTTTATTTCTTCTGCAGCGCTCAGGGAGCGGCACCTGGTGAACATTATTTTCAAAAAGCATCATCATGCATCATTGTAAGGATACATGCTCTAATCAGCTGAGCCATCTGGCAAACGGCTTATGCACCATCAAGCTTAAATGCTTTGCATCTGTTGATCAAATGGATGTCTCATTGTTTTCAGAGTAACACCCTTAACCTCTGAGCCTCTTTGTACTTCGGCTCGCTGTCACAAACAAGATTTTTTATGCTGCGGAGGTTGTACTGATCATTTAAATAAAAGATTAATGCCACACATTTAACACAAGATCAGGCTGTTTTTTTCATCTGTTAAGCTACTATTAGAGCTTTATGTTAACACATAGCCGTGTAGGTGATTCAGAAAGGTGGTAGTCTAGCTGTCAATGCCGATTGCTCTCATTTGGGAAGGAAAGGGGACATTAACCTTTCTGCCTTTTATGCCTTAGTACATCTGACACAGCAGCCAAATGTCAGAATTTATAGATTTGTTTTGAGCGCTAATTTGGTTGATGAGACGACTTAATGCATAAATTACACCTCTGTCGAAGCAAAGAGGCACTCTGCTCCCAGACCCTAAAAACAGACTCTGATATTACAATGAATTATTCCACTGACTCGTGGCAGACATCCTACAGTCTCTCAATAGTGTCAGAGTCTCTTGGCCTACTTATACAGACAGCCTTGCCAGTAATGTTATGTATTCCTTCAATGAACTCTAAATAAGTCATAGCCACAAGTGTGAAAAGGGAGAGAGAAAATAGCTGTGTATACCAAAGCAGCAAGCTCCACTACCACTCCTGCAGCTGCTGGCAGCCACACTCAAATTAATGAATGAAGAAAGGGGAAATAAAACATTTCATATTTATGATAGTCCTTGAGAATTCACGAAAGCCATGCTTTCTCTCAAGGATTAATAATATATTACATTCAATAATAAAAGGTAATCAGTCGGCTGTAGCTTACACAGAAGCATGTCCAAAAGCAGATAAATGGCACCACTTCACACATCAGATTCACAGACTTACAGGCACTCGCTTCTCTTCCGTTCCTCCTGTCTCTGTATGACAAGCACAAACATATTTTTTTCTTTGCCTGAGCCAAGTTTTTAGCTCCTGGCACTGCCAACTGATACAAAATTGCCTTAAATTTCCCTATACAGAGGTAGTTTTGTTTAGCTTTTACAGAATATCTAACAAAATTCAGCAATGTTTCTTTGAGAGGAAGGCACTGATTTTGGCTTTTGAGAGGCTTCGGTTCAAACGAAACACAAAAACAGCACAAACAATACAATCAGACTGGAGGACAAAGCCTCCAACACACACACACACACACACACACACACACACACACAAAGAGACCGAGTTCCTTGCAATGCGGTTGCACAATCTTTCATCAGCACTATTGTGTTGCAAAATATAGGTATGCATGCAGAACACAAAGATCTGAATTGCCATACTGTCAGTGCTTTACCCATCAAAATAAGAGGCTTCTCAGCAAGACTGAGCTCCACTTTTAATCACTGTCTCTGATTGATTATGCCCGCCCAAAAGTGCACACTTTGCACTGAAAACATCACCGTGAAAATTTGACAAATGAATCCCCTCTCTAGATATATTGCCCGATGTTGGAAATTATTGCAGATGCACTGTACACACGCTCCATCATCTCACTTTATGTACTTGCGTTCATTTGGCTTGAGGTGGACACATGCGTGATTAAAAGGTTAATAAGGGTCCTGTCGCATTGATTCCCGCACCTGGTCTGCTGTCTGTCTTGTTTATTTTAATTCAACTGACAGTTGTGAAGTAAGTAAAGCAGAACCAAACAGGATTTGTACAATAAAACTGTCCTCTCTTTGTGTGCGCGGATGAAGAAGTGAACAGAATACCAACTTGAGAGAATATTTTTCTTCCCCACAGGAACCACAGTGCAGAGAGAATTTGATATAGTGCAGCAAGTTTGTAGTACGGATCCCTATGATGGCTATAAAGAAAATCTAAAATAGGCCTTGTTGCACTGATGGCAGTTCCCTCTCTCGCACTGATTGGTTTAAAGTTACCAAAGTCATCACCTTAAAAACTCAATACTGCAGTGTTGACAAAGTAGGTGAGCGGAGCACAACAAAGACTTGGATACTGTATTATTTATTTCGGCTCATGCTTTTGTTGAGTGGAGAATCTTGAAGTTTCCTCTGTCTCAAGGAAAATGAAGCACTGCTGAATAAGCAAATGTTATGCAGTGGGTAGGTATTTCAAAGTCCTTCCCTTTCCTCTGTAATGTATCTGCATAGGAGGTGTTTGTTATGGAAAACAAAACCAACTGCATGCAGATCATGCACAAGTGCTTCAAAGCACAAGGTCAAAATACTACGGGGAAATTAGCGCCTTATCTGTAAACTTACTTATTGATATTCCTCATTCTGCTGCGACGATCCCCAAATATTTTCTGCATTCACAAACAGCATAAACATGCAAATTCAATTGACTGCACTTTTTCATCTTGGTCGCTCTTTCTCTCCAGTGGAATCATCTTTGAATAGCAGTAACCAGGCGCCCTTCCTTTTGGCCTTGCTGCTGCAGTTCTATCTTTTTTTTTTTTATTCTCACACTGCACACACACACACACACACACACACACACACACACACACACACACACACACGCACACACACACACACACACACACACACACACACGCACACACACACACACACACACACACACATAAGCAAATATTCCCACAGACATGATCAGAAACACAAGTTGACCCGCAAGAACCTCGCTGACATGTACAGATACACACACCCACGCAAAACCTACACACACAAACACTAAGACATTAACACAAGCACACAAGAGGCCCTGCTCGTAGCATCGCTGGCCCACCCTCAACCCACAAACACACACACATACACACCCACAAGAGGAAAGGGAATGAAACTAAGTGCTCACCCAGGGCTTGATGAAACTCACCCGACACCGGGGTCATGGGGGTGGGTGGGAGGCTGTTGATGTTGAGCGCCCCCATCTGGTGGATCTGTGTGGCGGGGAAAGCCACACTAGGCGTGAGGTAACCTCCGTGGCTTGCTGCCATGATGGCTGCCTGCTGCTGCATGAGCTAAAGAAGAGGGACACGGAGAGATGGGTGGAGGAAAGGAGGGTCGGATGAGGTGTGTGTGAGAGAGCAGGAGGGAGAACGGGGTGCGAGAGAGGTGAGGGGAGGGGAGGACAGATGGTAATGAAAAATATAGTAAGTTGGGAAGAAGTCAGACAAAGACGGGAGAAAGGGGGGCGAGAGAGGAGAGAGAAACATAGCAAGGGTAGAACAGAGGGAGGGATGTATGTTGAGGTTGATGGATGGATAGTGCATGGGAAGTACAGAGAAAGTAGAGCGGAATAAAAGAAAGGGAAGAAAAAAGAAGCCTGTCAACCTATGTTTAGTGAATCTGTCTATCCTCCCAGCAGGAAGCCTGTCACCAGCTGCAGAAACGATTTAATAGCTGTCTGTTGGGCTCATACAAATCAAAGCATTGACATGTGGACATTATCTCTGTGCTCAGGGAACAGGCAAAGTTTGCAGAAGAGTTGCGATGCTTTTTCCTTACAATTGTCAAACTTCACAACACTCTGTTTTGGCTGTATGGAAATGCCACAGACGTCTCATTTTCTCCTCTGTTTTTCCCTGGCCGCATCTCTACATTTTCTAATGTATTTGTAATGACTGCTGCTTGTAGCCTGACATTCAGCCAGAGTTTAAAATTAGCTTTGTTTTATAATTCAGTCAGAAACCACCAGGCCTGTCTCTGGGCTAGTTTTGCCAAATTTAGAAGGCGTTTTGCGAACGGAATACATTTGGGGTTGGTGCTTTATTAAATGACCAGTTTTTGCCACTGAAAAGTCATTTTGGAGACAAACATTTGCCAAACAACATTGTGGACTCTGCTACGTCTGCACTGAGGTGTCACTGAATCCAGACCCTGAGTCATTGAAACAATATTTATGAAGCAGGCGTAGCAAGCAACTCAGATTCCAGACCGTGTTAGTAATACAGTATGTTAGTCAGAAAATTTAAATGGCAGTCGATTTTCACCCGTTGGACAATCCCACAAAGAGATAAAATCAATAGCCTTTCATTCACTCTGCATTTCTACTTAGCATGAAGTGAGAAGTGGGAGCTGAAACTATTTTCCATCAAATGCAGCCCACAGAGTGTTTATTCATGCTCGCATGCACCGCTGCCCTGCACTGTGCTCACACACACACACAAACACAAGCACACACACAACATGCATGAAGAGCGATAGAGACTATTTGAGTTTCCGCACTCAGCTTAAATTCTCCCTGTGCAAACCACGTGCTGAATGCCTAATTCAGAAGAAAATCCATCACTGTACAATGGCTTTTGCAGCTTGTGAACCAGCGGGTTTATCTAGGGAATCGGCAATCTTTTGCTGGCTATGTAGCTATGCAGACCTGTGTGGTATAGGAATACAAACACAGCTGGGCCAACCTTTTACCCCTGTCTCTGCATCCGTTTAATACTGCATAGCTGCTGTGTGTCAGGGGAGCTGCTGATGGCCGTGGCCTGAGAATGACTCGTATAAGCAGAAATCAAACTCTTCTGCCACTGGCACTAATGCTAATGACGATATTGTGAGACACTGAAGGTATAGAATGCCACTCTGCTTGTATTTGCATGGGGACCCTGCAACGGGAAAGCCAATTATTTTCCCTCAGTGCCCCTGTCAGGTAACCTGAAAGCTGCTGTCCCGCTGTAGAATGCCCAGCGCTGGCATCTCATCCATTAGCCACATGCCTTGCCACTGCTATCTATTAACGCCTTTTGTCATTTGCATAATTTCAACGTGACAAATGGGAATCATCCATTCCTTTCCAAATAAGATGAATTGAGCCTTTAAGGGGGCATAGCTGCGAAAGACGGCAAAGGAACAAGAAACTAAACAAAAGCAATGACACAGTAACAAACAAAGAGGTCTGGAGGATCTGGGGCTCCCTTGCTTTGGCAATGCTGTGACTGCCCCCCTATTAGGATGTGAACAGGGTTGGACTTCAGGATGAAGGGTCTGACTGGGCTGGCATTACAGAATAAATACACTGTCACACCACTCACAGTTTTTTTTTTTTTGTCTTTTCTCTGGCTCTGCTCGCTGCTTTCAGCCAGGACTGGGGACTTAGGGCTGACTCTAATAAGCTTGCAGCCTATTCGTTGTGGTCCTTGTGGCCTTATACAAGCTACAGGCCTAGATGGAGTAATAATGGAGTGGGAGTAAAGACTACCATCTCCAGAGTACTAGCCCTCGCTCCCAGTGCATGTTTTAGATAATGCAATCCTTAATGCCATCCGTCAGATTGTCATGGATAACAACTCTGGCATTCATTGATGCTTCGCTCCAAATTAAAATGTAGCAAATTGGAAACCCAAGCATGTAATTACGTTGGAATGCAGTGGTTAATACAAACTGGCTCTGATAAAAAAATAAATAAAAGAAAGAGCAAAAAGCAGAGTGGTTATGTTGACAGAGATATTCAAAGTCGTTCCATTTTACTTTTCATATGCTTTTTTTCTTCTTTTTCAAAATTTCAAAGGCATTATATTCAAAAGCCATTCCCGTTTCTTTATTTATGCACTACCCAGCAGATAGCAAATGTCTGCGGTAGAGAATGAGCAGAACTGAGTCTTCATCATCACAGACACAACCTTTTCTGCTTCCACTTGAAAAGAAAGGAAGAGGGAAGAAAAGGCAGACAGAAACAAGGGGGACAAAAGAGAAGCGTGTGAGATGAAAGGGAGCAAAGAAAGTTGCCCGGGCTCCAGCAGCATTCATTTAGTGTCAGACATCTGCTTTTTTATTGCAACCTGATGGCATTACTCTCCCCTGGTGCCAGCAGGCAATCACCTCTTTATCACATGGCAATTATCTCTGTAGCGCTGCTCTGTGACTCGCTGACTCTCAGCACTGTCACATGTGACCCCTTATAGCCCAACCAGCCAGGGAGGGGAGGAGGGGGGGGGAGAAAGAGACAAAGAGAGGCAAAGAGGGAGAGAAAGAGAGAGGGTGAAAGAGGTTGAAAAAATGAGAGAGAGAGGGAGACAGTAGGTCAATGAGGTGAACTAAAAGACGGAAGACACAAGACTGAAGCTCAAGGGCCTCATTTGTTACCCCCACGCTGGCAGGCTGTATTTCCACAGAAAGATTTGAATAGGTTTTTTCCATCCATCTGATGCACTTTGTTGAGTGTGTGGAGCTCGTCCTCACAAGTATAATACAGCTAAACCAGGTCACACACACGCTCCTGTGTATGCGTGCAGTCAGTTTACAGCACAACTAAATGATGCAGTAATCTGTTACCATCATTTCTCATGTGTGCCATGTTGCTGTTTGAATACGAGTCCCTCCAACAGGGGGAGATGTTTCCTAATGTGAGTTTACAGTCATCATCCTCCCTCTCATCCACCCACACATTGTCACTATTAGCGCCAAGTTAAACCATTTTCTCTCCTCTCATTTATCTATCTCACACTCAGTCCAATGCATCTTTTAGGGAGGCGAGAGGGGCACGGTGCTGGAGGCGCCTTTAAATCTAAAACTTCTCTCTTGTCCCCCGACACAGCATGTAGTCCTCCACCTAAAGAGACCAAGGGAAGCTAAAATGGCTGTCTTCACAGGGAGACACGGTTTTAGGAGACGGGGGGAGAAAAGTGACTTGAATCAAATCTAATCGTGTACAAATACGATGTTTGTGTCTTGAAGGGGAAATACAAAAGGTAATAAAAGCTGGTTTTATTACTTGCATTCAGCGATTCATGGGAGGACTATTATCACTCACTACTAACGCTGGAATGAAACAAGGAATCTCACTCTCTCGCTCTCCTTCCGCTTGTGTTTTATGAAATCACCTTTTTGCAAATAGGATGTCTCCTGTCAGAGCACACCAGTATCTGTGTCTATCGTGAAAATGGCACATTTCTCATTTTTGGCATATGTTGTCAGTGTTGTACCCCTCCAATTTGTGTTCAGAGCCCCCTCCTTCTCCTGGTTTGACTAAAATCCAATTTACTGGCTGTCAGCTCAACTCTATAATCCTATCCACTGCTGTAGTGGAGAGGTAGCTCTTTGAATTTACCATTTACTGTACTCCCTGGTTATAGCTATATATACCATCTCTCCCCACGTCTGTATTCTATACTGTGCCACCTCCTCTTCTCTTGGCCAGTGTATATGGAGAGTGGGCGAACGTGTAGTGTGTCTTTGGAGATAAAGTCCTTTTTGTGTCACTGCAGGTTTTTCGTCTTGGGGGAATATGTGTAGTTTATCTTGCAGTAAAGAAACATTCGTCGTATCACTTCAGCACATTCCCGGTGGCTACAGGGGAATCAGGGCTGCGCACCATGTACATGCAGCCAGCACCAATGACTGTAATGTAATCATAACCGCTGCACAAGCAGGACACCCACACTAAAGATAACTAATATTTCCCTTTATTCCACATTATTGCGTACCTAGCAGTCCGAACTGGTATTTAGACTCATTAAATAAGTCTTTAGCGGGATATGAAAACAAGAGCCTCGCTGATAATCCATTACTGCCTCTTGTGCGCTCATTACTTTATCAAAAGTTGGGCTGAGTTTATCTCCAAGGTTGCCTTGCCTCTGAGTTCCTCCACCAACTCACTTTATTTAGCTAAATTCATTATATGCAGGTGCATGGCACCCACAGTCTGTGTGATTCATAACACTAATACAAGGAGAATCTCACCTTCACTAACATCATTCATGCTGTATAATCTTTGTGTCGAGAAACCACATACGTGCAATTTCTCCTTTAGATTTAATGGTAATTGATTCTCTCTAATGCTGAAGTATCCCCCGTGCCCTTGTTACTTTCACTCGGAACTCAATTTCCTAGCATCATCCTGCTCTTTGTCATATTATATATGTGTATGAGGAAGAGAGAGGGAGAGAGGAGAGCGAAAGAAAGAACATTTGCTGCGCAGTGCGTGTGAGTGTGTACGCTCTTGTGTGCGTCTGTATGAGTCGACACGGGTCTCTGCCACAGTAAATAAGAGTCATGGCCAACCTGAGCGGGGCACAATGGTCTCCCCGCAGACCGCCACTGCCTCCACCACCCCTTAAACATTTGCATTTCTCCACATTTCCTGGGAAAGGGCTGCATTTCATGAATGGTAATGAAGGTGGGAGTTTTACTGGGGAGAGCACAAGAGATGGCCTCGCAATTACTCTGGGATGGTCAATTTGCACATTTCACACTGGGTCGCATGGCTGTGATGTGAAAATGAGGGAAATGGATAAGCCCCCAAGACCTGGCTAACGTCAACAATTAATCCTGGCATTTAGAAACAGCAAGAAATATAGAACTCTAACATCCAAATAAGTACAGGAAAAACTGAATTTGTGTTCCTCCTTCTCTGTAAATAAATACTCTGCTGATGTTTATGTGTATTTATGCAGTGTGTTGTGACAGAGGCCCAGGTTTTTATCTCAGCACTGGATGGAAAGCTTTTCTTAAATTCATTTTAGCCTGCTTCAAGTAGGCTGTGCGTGTGTGCATGCGTGTGCATGTGAAAGCGTACGTGTGTGTGCTCTGCCTCAGCAGGAAAGAAGAAAGTTTGTGTGCAGATAAGTTGCCCATGGAATATTCTGAGTCAACTGTGGCCCCTGAAGCATCTCATGGGCCCAGAGGGAGGGACAGGGGGAGGGAGTGGGGAAGGGTAGAGAAGCAGTGTGATAGAGGGTAGAGGGGGCGCATGGTGAGAGGGGCTGCATAGGCTGTCTGAACTCATCAAAGAGCCGGGGGTCTGCTGTGTGTGTATGGGCCATGCCCTGAGGGGGGGTACGGTGGGCGGGGGTGGGAGGGCAGAGGGAAGCTGATGAAGGGGTTGGAGGGTACAAGCTAACTAAATGTGTGTGTGCCTACGTGCTGTGGGTAGTGAAAGCCTGAAAGTAATGGCATAGCAGCTCCGCTTAAGGACGAAGAAGTGGTGCTGATGGAAGTGATGATAGTTTGGCAAGCTAATTTTCACCTGCGACAAATTCTAGCAAGCAGGGATCAAAACACAGAGAAGAGCACAAACGCAAAGTATCTCTGTGTGCTGAAATTACGAGAAAAGTTAGAAACTACAGATTTCAGCTCCGGGTATCCTGGGTGAAAATATCCTGATGTGTGTTTGGACCAAATAAAAGGCAAACTAAAGGTCAAACGTGAGAGTTAAATTGTTTGTCCCATGTGTGATGTGTTTTACCACTCCCCTACCTCAGCAATACACTGAACGAGCCAAAGGGGATTACAGGTCAAATAAAAATGATATGTTCGGTACTAATTAGCAAACATGGGGCAGCATCAACTGCTGCAGTCACGATAAGTTCAAAAATATTTGGTAAAAGCCACTATGAGTCAAATATTTATGTTATCTTTCAAGTAACTCAGATTTTATGAGTTTTGTAACTACATTTTGTAGAAAAAGGAGACCATTGCGAAGGTTAGTAAAGCCAATGTGTTGCTTTCAGTCCATTTATCTCACTTTCCCAAGGCTGGATCAATATAAAAGGGCTTTTCTGCACATAATGGCTTTAAACATATTGGCTAAATCAAATGTAGCTTCTCAGACTCTTTATGTTGGTAAGGTTGGTGGAATTAATGTTTAAAGATGCATGTATTTAAATCTGCAATAACAACCTGCTAGGCACTTGGGCGCAGCAGAAACAAGGTGTAAACATTGACATAGCATTAAGGCCCCGACACACTGAGCCGTTGGTCAGCCGTTGGTCAGTGTCAAGCCGCCATTGAGCGCCTGTCGCCCTAACTTTGGCATTGTGTCCAGCAACACTGGCACTAGTCAGCCCTTGTCTGCTTTTTTTAATGGTTGATTGATAGTTGAATTGGTGTCGGGGATGGCGGAGCACGTTGTTGAGAGAAATTACTCTGATTGGCAGTTCAGATCTGCACAAGACCAGAGACAAAAGTAAGGAAAGCAAACAAACGACTTAAGTCAAGAGGGAGTGAGATCCGAACAAATTTGTTATTTTAAGTAACATTATTTTTTTTGCCACTGATCTCTTAAGCAGAAATGTTTCGTAATTGCTCACGGTAATTATCCATTGTTTTTTCAGCACTGATTTGTGATGTTAATGTGCTAACAAGACAAATAGCGTCTTGAAATCATCCTATTGGCCTTCTGCTTTCCCTTTGTGAATGACAAATGCCGAAAACAGCTGCCTGCTGCTATAGGGTTATTTCTTCTCATGCAGACGCAGGACGTAAATGCTAGTATGGCTATAGTCTCTGCGATGTGTTCAAATGGAATTTTTTTTCCTCAAGAGGTGATGTGAGGTGACGTAACAATTGCCCTTCATTGGCACTAGTTCTGTGATATTGGTTTAGTGTGTCTGGGCGTTTTAGTCAATATGGCAAACTAGCTAGCACATGTATCTCCTGGATATATAGCAGCATACGGAGTCATTTAGAGAGTTTTTGGCTACTCACGAAGCCCAATATTTGCTTGTGTTTGATCTCCACCAACTGTGTTTAGGTGCTAAATGCTCCACTGAGTTCACCAGCAAGCTGCGAACACTGTCTGTCTGCAATTTGGTGTTGGATAGGCAGTGTACAACATGTTTTTAGAGGTATTATTGACAAAAACAACTGCTGACTACAACTGTAATCAACACTGAAAGCACTGAGAGTGAACCAAAATAGTGAAAGCCATAAAACCAAAACACTAAGCTGAAAGGCAATGAACGCTCCGTAGAGCTGAGGGGACCTGCAAAGTCTGGTGATAATTCTCTGTGGGATTTGACCATTAGGAGCTACACCTTTCACATACACACCGTCATTTAATCCATAATTAAAAAATATCGCTCAAACTTACAGAACTTTATAGAACAAGGTGAGTTAGCAGCATCCCAACATCTGGACAGTTTCAGATTCAGTGAGTAAACATGTAAGAAACCATTCCAATCAACTGTGCTGCAGTTTCATTCCCATGTGTGTCTGCTGCATAGTATATGTAATCAGCCGGTAAACCATGTTGGAATTTAATGTTTCCATTCGAATTCTCCCGTGTGTGCTATATATGTCTTATCCAACTCACCGCATGTGCGTAAGAGCTGTAGGTGCTGAAGGGAAGGGCGATGGCTGGGTTGAAGATGCCAAACTGCCCAACCATCTGCTGCATATACGTCTGATGGTGCGCTCCTTGTCTGTGTCGGCAAACTTGACCACCAAGCTGGAGGAAGCACCCTGAGGGGGTAGAGATAGAACAGAAAATCAGAGGAAAACAGTGCGGACACTTAACCCTGATTTACTGCGAGCACCTTTAACGCCAACACTCGCACAGTCAGTCAACAGCAGGATCACAGTCTTACAGCATCTCATCCTCAATCCCCAAAAGGCTTTGAGCCACTTCAGGAATCATTTGCATATGTGTCTGTTAGGATTTACCATGCATTTAGAGGCAGCCACTAACAAAAGGCTTAAAAAGTCCGATACAAGAGCATGAAGAATGCTATTGGTTATTATTTCTGATTTCTTAGTATGCTGTGTTCATTAGCAACAACAACTGGTGTTAACATCAATATCCAGTGAGCTCTTCTAATTGCATGTCAGAGTTTTTTTTGGCATTCTAGATGCAACATCATTGCACATTTGTATTATTGCAGAGAATCGTGCCTCCGTATTTTGTGGCTTGCATACATAAACATGAACCTAACAGAGATATGTGAGGAATAAAAATATTCTATTTGAGTGAACAGCTCTGTAGGCAGATGTGCAGACAGAAACCTTCCGTTCTTTCAATCAGTGTTTAACATGTACAAAGTCACTCGGGGCAGAGCAGCCTCGCCATGCATTACATAAATACTTTATATTTTCCCCCGGCTTTCCTCCTCTGGTATAGTACATATATGTAACCTTGGTGTTCCCTCCCGCAGATAAGGTTAAAAGATCTGCAATGTACAATGGTTTGAAATAAGAGCTACAATTGGCAGTGGTTTCTATTGACCTTGGTGAGAGTGTTCTTCAAAGAAAATGTTGCTTTTTAGGACGATTTCTCTCATTCCGCCCTCCCTTTAGCCTCCCTGTTACTTTCTGCCGCTGTGGCTATCCATCCCCTTATCAACACTATTACCTCTTTCTGCAGCCCAATAATGAAACAGCAGGTGTGTCTGCCACACACCCTTCATTAAGAATCTTCAAATGATTTAGCACTACAGTTGACCTTTTGTGTGCTCCGCCTCTCCTCCCCTCTGCGCCCCCAAACTGGCCAATCGATCCACATAAAAGGCCGAAATATTACTCTGATCTGACAGTGTAGAAAGGTTGTGTGTCAGTCACGATAAGAGGCCCCCTGAAATTGATGCAAGATTGTCAATAACAGTGGTGACTGGTGAAGTGCCTGGATTGAAGGTTGGGGGTTGGGGCTTTTAAAGGGCCAAGGGGGTATTTTCTTGGTTTGCTAGCACTGACTGCTGGACTGTGGGCAAACAGTTACAAACGGCTGTTATGCTAGCCATGTTACAATTACATATTTCATTATTAAGCTGTTATTTTCCCTTGTTTGCATATTCCTGTGGCCGAGGTCTCAGGAGTTCTGCTAATAAAGACATCTACAGAGATGCTCAAAGACAGGCACTGGACCTTTCGACTGTAGCATATAGATTTTATCCCCTCCCTTTCTCTTTTTTTCCTACTTTCCTCAATATTCCCCCTGGCCCTCTCTTCCTGGCTCGCTCGCTGGTTAAATCACAGGTTTGAAGGATTGTAGGTGAGAGGCCAGTTGGTTAGTTGGCTGCCTGACTAAATGGCTGACTGTCTAGTTAGTTGAGTGACTGACTAACCGGCAGGCTGGTTGGCTAGATGGTTGGCTAACTGGTTGACAGACTAACTGTCAGACTGTCAAGCCGGCTGACATCTGTACTCCGGTCAGCTGAGTGACTAATTGTTTTGCTTCTTGCTGTGAGTGCCATCCTGTCGCAGTGGAACAACACTGTTCCTGGTCACGACAGCCGTGTATGATTCTACAATAAACAGGGTAGAAACAAGAGACAGAACAACATAATCTGTAAGAGATTTTCTGTTTCTCAATCTCTTAAAGCAACATCTCATATATTAAAGGGAAAGATCAACCCAAAAATATATATGTAGTGCTATTTATCATCTAGATTGTGTTGGTGTGAGTTGCCCAAGCAGTTACCTCTGGGGCAGAAAAATAAAGTCAAGGTGAAAATGCCAAAAACTGCAGTTCTTTGAACAGCCACTTGAGGCTGGCTCCCCATAGACCAAAATGTTAAAATACCCAACTTAACAGCAGAAATAGACACGTTTACACAGGGTTCCTACAGCTTTAAGTAAGTAAAATTTAAGACTTTTTCATTTTTAATGCTACACAGAATGAAATTTAAGACCAATTTTACAGCAACTAGGGCTGCAGCTATTGACTACTTTAGTAATTAAATATTCTACTGATTAATCCTTTAATTAATCGAGTGATTAGATAACGAACACTTCTGCTTTATTACAGAGTAATGGTAGACATAAAAAAAGAAAATAAGTCAGGTCTCTAAACAACGTATTGGTGTCCTTTAAAAAAAAAAAAAAAGAATTCACACATTTTTATTGCTTAAACTGCCTACAAGTTTGCTACAAGCTTTTTGGGATATTTTATACATCACTGTGAGTGGAGTACCCTGTGTGTGTGTGTGTGTGTGTGTGTGTGTGTGTGTGTTTGAGAGAGAGAGAGAGACTATCATAATAATAATAATAGTACCATGGTTTTCACAAATTGACTGCAGCATCTTATTTTCTGTAGTAATGTTCCTTACTTAGGTCAGTTTTGCTCAAGAAAAAAGGCACAGTAAAAAAAAAAACATAACCAGCAACCATATTGATTTACTGACTTAAGACGGAAACCTAACTGATTTTGAAACGGCTTTGCGTCACAAGTGTGGGCAGTGTGTGCACATAAACAGTGTTTGGCTTTCCTCCGTGCTGCCCCAGAGCTTCTCGCTCATTCACCAGTGGGGGTCCCCGGGTTTCCCGTCACCTGGTGCTTTTGCCAGCGGATGAACAAGGAGCTCAAGGCGCTGGCAGCCTGGAGGAAGGCTTATGTTAATACTAACGTTAATGTTACCTTGTGTTGGGTCTGCACCATGGACTGGATGTTTTCAGTTGAGATGCTTAAGTATTGATGTTGTGCTATTGTGGTACGCTTCGTTCAGTTTTACAATAGACACACTGTGCAGAGTTTTTGTTGTGTTACAGCTTGAAATTATCTCAGACTTTTGTCATTTTCTCTGGTCCATCTCTTCTCTTTGCCTCTCCCGTTTTTGTCTCCGTTATTTTGCAATTTGCACTATTAAATCACATCTTCTATATTGAGAAAGAATGTTTGAGCTATCCTCTTTTAGTCACCTGTCCAGAGTGTTAGCACACTGTGCCACGGCAATAATCATCCATGTGAAACACAGTACAGTGAAGCTTTGATGCAGATAATTTGCATTAACCATTTTCAGTTTCAGCCCTAAATGCAATTTTAAAACAAAAAACAATTTAAATCCCATGTCTCAGTATTTTTGAGACTTGTGAAAGATTGATTTAAGACATTAATACTAAATAAGGTCTTGTTTATAGATTAATAAATTCACTGCCTTTTAATACTTTTGAAGGATCCGTGGGAGCCCTGTTACAGCCTAGTACAAAAACGGTTTTGGTCTTTATAGCTAATGGCCCCCTCATGACAACTTTACAGTGGGTGAATTTTTATTAAACTCACCCATTTACATTTTATTAAGGCCTAAAGTCAAACCTTAGTGGCAGACTGTCTGCGAGGCCTCACCTTAGCTTCTCAGTCAGATCTACCCCTCGCTTTGTCCAAATAAGGTCACTTCTTGCTCCCCTAAAAAAACCCCAAGATGGCAACGGCCAAAATGTCGAAGTCAAGGCTTCAAAACAGGAGTCCACAAACCAACTGGTGAAATGACGGTAGCTATGTCCATTACTTTCTAAAGTCTATGGAGATGCCGGGCATTGGAGATATTGGCTATAGAGATGTCTGCCTTCTCTCTGATATAATGGAACTAGATAGCTTGTGGTGCTGGCTGGTGGACCCAACAGCAATGTCTCTTTCAAGAAATCATGACCAAGCTACTAAAGATAATCCACAGTCCTTGTTGTGAGCAGTTTCACGTAGGAACTACAGTATTTTCTTTCCAACAAACTACAGCAACCAACCTACTGCTAGCTCTCCTTGTACCACTGATTTCTGGAAAGAGACAATGCTGTTGAGTTTTTCAAATCTTTATATATTTTATTTTTTTTTACATGCTTTAAGCACCACAAGACGAACGCCATCTAGTTCCGTTATATTCTAGAGAAGGCAGACATCTCTATAGCTAATATCTCCACCATTCAGCAACTCACACCAAAACGATCTAGACTGATAAACAGCACTGCAGATAAGAGGACAAATATCTATTTTTGACTTTGGGGTGAACTGTCCCTTTAAGACAACGCTCAGTCACTTCAAGGTTAACTCTGGCACAGTTATGGGTTCAGGGTTTGTCTGTTGTGTCTGTCCAGCTTTTTACTATCTGCATCATTAACTTTATTATGAGGTATAACTTTGGGAGAGTCCAGGACAGGGCAGTGCAGGACCAGAATACAGAAGAGATGAGCTAGTACATATTGAATGTTTAAACGGTGGGGGGAAAAAAAGCTATTAAAGGCCTACCCTCTTCAGTAATGAGAGCTGCGTGTTCCTGCTCTGCTTCTCTAACTTTTGGGGAAGGCTGAGTTTTACAATCTGAGAGTATTAAGTTAGAACACCTCTTTTCTAACTGCAATTAAACTGGAGTGTGCCTGCTTAAATGATAGGTACATGGTTTATTGTGAACTCACATGTGTGTTTGTTTAAGAGCCTTGTGCCTTTCATACTCATGCATGTATGTCTCACTCTCTGCAAAGCTTTTTTCAAGGAGGAGGTCTATACACTGACTTTGCCCTCCCACTGGTTCTCCTTAGGACACCTGAATCGTATGGCTTATCGGCTAAGCATCCAATGCCAAATTTGTTTATCTCCCAGGTTTTCCCAGTTAGGCCTGTCAGGATATCAGTGAGTAGAATCTCCATCGCTATAAAGAGAGCAGGATGAAGTGTGAAGTAAAAGTCTCATTAAATTTTTAAGCTGCCAAGTGTGAGCAGAATCCCCCTGCCAGGCGGCTCCCAGCTGCCTAGAGAGCCACTGAAAGAAGGGGAGTTAAACAGGGAGGATAAAAAAAAGGCACTACAGAGATCCAGAACCAAAGGGAAAGTCTGCTTCTTTACAGTTCCTGCTCATTGCCAAGAAGGCTTGGTGTCCGTATAAGCTGCAGGCCCAGCTATACATCCAATACTTCTTTAACTTTAAACATAAGCCAGCTCGCATTAGAAGGAAGACGGATCCTGTGTCCTGTATTGGTATATACATTAGCTGTATTGGTTTCACATGGTGATTCACTCTGTTCAAGTGTTAGCACAAAAATAAAAAATAAGATAAAAATGATTTCAACATCCTCATAAAAGACACTTTGTCATCAACGCCTGCAAAATGAAAACAGCCTCTTTTAATTAGAATATACTGCCACTAAAGCTGCCTGTTTCTCCACAACATATGGCATCATATTCCAGCCACACTACTTTCCATAGATTAAAATACCACTTCATATTCAAGGAGTTATGACTTATTATTAAAAATTCATTTAACCAGAGTGGCTCCCTCAGGAACATGAGGGCAAAGCATGTGACGCTCATCTGGATGCCATTTGACATGTTTGTTTTGACAATAGTGTGGGTTTCACATATCTTTATATTTAATAACAGTCTAGTTGCCAGAGGAAAATGTTGGCATTGCAAACCACAAATACGTTACATTTGTATGTTTCATACATGTCATGTATCTACATTTCTAGATGACATAGTGTATGAGCTGACTTTGTCATCGGGAGGGGGAGACAATGGTGGATGGCATGACACCTAGGCAAGATGCCTGCCAAGCTGCAGACCAATGCTCTAGACCAACAAACAACAAAACAGGCTGTCTTTTGGCGAGTCATCACTGGGCTCTGAGCTGCTTTTTAGCCACCGAACATGGTGTTTTTTAGCCACCTGTCTCTGTTTTTCTAGCAGTTTTTTAGCCATCAAACATAGGTATTCTTAAACCCTTTGTGGTTGATTTTCCAGAGATTTTTAGCCACCAAATGTGGTTGTTTTTTACCGAGACATTCTTGCATTGCCTACTGGGATAAAGCCACGAAAAGCAGTTCAGACCAAAGATTAGCGACGAGACAAGTTGAAAGAGGCAGCCATTTGCAATGTGCCGTTCTGCAACGCTCTAAAAACCTGCCAGTTCACATCAATGCAACTAGACGAGATGGTGTATCATTTCTATGCAACAATTCTCTGTATTTCCATTCTGATTTTCAGCTTTTCAGGCTTATTTTGTGGCTGACTATAATTTGTAGCTTCTTGAAATATGAATGAGGATAGTGATAGTGAGATACTGGCTACAGATGCATTTGTAGTGGTAGCAAAAAAATATAAAAAAAAATAGTATCAGATGGACTATAATCTGGACTATAATCATAATAAATGCACAACAATAATATACATTACCAGTGCTGATTAATCAGTCAATGAGAATTTGTGTGTGTGAGGGTCATAAGCACATACAGCCAGCAGCAGCAGCAACCCACCATCCCACATCGACACAACCTGAGGATAAAACCTTAACAGAAAAAAACAGGGCTCCGCCAGGACGGAGTACCAGCAAGCAGACACATTGTCTGTGGTCATTTTGACTTGACCAGTGGACTTCACCACAAGCCATCTGGCTGTTAAAACAGGTGATGTGCTTTATGTTATAAAACCAGCCAGCTGCGATTTGACCAGCTGAGTTGCAGGTGACACCATCAGCCGGCTTGATCAATCTCAGACTGGCCGGTTCACACCGCTGAAACCTTTCTCTGCAACCTTCTAAAACGGTTTAATCTTGCCGCAATATCTCTGGTCTGAACTGGGCTTAAACCAACACACAATCTTATTTTTTTGTGCCTTAACCTTAAAACACATTAACCACGGTGTTGTTTAAAAACAAAGAAACCTTAAGCGGGAACATATGCCACATAATAACCTACAAATGTAATGTATCCTTGGTTTTGCAGAAACGTACATTTTTCCTGGCAATTGGGTTGATAACAAATTTCCCTCGGTCACATTCAGAATTATGAGTTATCCATTGTTCCCCCCTGGGTGCTATAGTGATGCTCCATATACAGTTAAGCGCTGCACTATATATCTTATAATTTATGCCCTTTGCACGATACCATTCCACGCTTATTGTACTGATAAGGCATTACCACCCACAGAATCATAAATACACATCCTCTTTGAGCTTGGCTAGTAAAATAATGGATGACTATAATCTATTAGGTTATTAGAATGTAAATTGGCTGCGTAGAAATACTTGTGGGGGAGATGACAGATCTTAAACAATAAACATTAACTTAAAAATATAAAGGCAGAACGTTGTTTAATGAGTAGCAGCGCAGAGATCTATCATCCCTGTGAAACACTGACATTAAAACTCTGCATCTCATTGAATACACAATGAGATCATTACTGTTTTCTGACTTAAACCAGCATTTATATGCATATAATATAGTATCTGCTGCTTTTTTGCCTTTCCATCTTTCATTTTATCAATATTTGAGGCAGTGATATATTGATCTGTGCATTAAAACAATGTGTCATGTTAAGTATTAAATCCTGGCACTTGCATGTGTGCATTCTCTGTCTGAAGTAATAGAGAAGATCACATTTGGATGCTTTTTCTTTTACTGTCTTTGCTCTTCACTCTCAGTCATTCAGCTCCCTCTTCTATGCAAACTTTACCTCATTTGCTTTCCTTTGTTCTGCTCTTATCCTTCCATCATCCTGCTCCAGTGTTTCTGTGTCAGGCCCTGTGTCAGCTGAAACTGCCTCAAACCCAGGCTGAGCTGACGCGGACACGGAGTGAAAAAATCAGCACGGCTCTACGGACCTGACCCGCACCCCCCCTCGTCTCGGTGTAATTCTGTCCCGGGACTTACTTCCTACACGGCCCTGCTGAATCCCGGCAATTTGCTTTACAGCTCTAGCGTTTAAATGTTTAATTGAGCCACTCATATCCTGAACTGTGGCAGCGTGTGTGTGTGCGTGTGTGTGGAATCTGAACAAGGCTGAGGGACGGTGCTGGTGTGTATGAGAGGTGGAGGTATGCAGGTTTGAAATATGACGGGTTAGAGGGTGATGGAGATCCAGCCAAGGTCTTATATGTGACCTGCAGATGCACTTCTATAATTCATACACTTACACTATCTTGCTATCATCCGTCATAGAGTGACACTAAGTCGTAGTTAGATATTGACAGATAATTTTTCATTTGGAAGAGTACACGGAAGTATATGTGCCCCCACAGATGTGTGCATACGTAAAGTACATTTTTGCATTCACTGACCGTCATTTATCTACACACATAATGCTCTCCACATATGTGCACACACTTCATGTGGATTTTCTCTTTCCATCCTGACTCACACATACAATACATACAAAATGCCCACTCCCCCTCTACATGAATAACACAAATGTATTCAGCTCAAGTCCTCCGAGCTGGAAAATAAGATCAGTCAGGGAGCCTTTGACCCTAGCCTGTGGCTGTACGAGCATGTGACAGTGAAACAGAGAGAGGAGCAATATAGAAAGAGCGTGCTTGTGTGCTGTGTGTGCGTGTGTGCGTGTGTGTGTGTGTGTGTGCTCATGCAAATGTGCTCGCCACAAAGTGCTTCTGTTTGTACATGTTTATGTATGCACACACATGCATGTGAGTGTGTGTGCGCACTCATAAACTCTAAGAAGCCAGTCTTCGTGCTTTGGGGGATTGGCAGTAGATCTGTCAAACTGCCGTACTTAGTTGTAGCGTTAATATTCAGTGCACTTCAACACCTCTACTAGCGAAGCGATGCTATTGGCTGCGCTTTATTCATGGTCATCTCTCTGAGTCTGCTCCACAGCCACAGCCTTGGTGTGGCAGTAAATACACACATACTCAGAGATCAGAATGATATGCCTCCGAGCTTATCAATTCCTTTTACTGATGCCGGCATGTTTTTCTGACAGTTGTGCATTGCAAAACAATAACATCAAACTGGCTTCTATGCTGCAGGAAACTTGGCAACAAGAGGGAGACATGGCAGAGAGGAAGAAACGGTCCAAATGTGGCTTCATTTCATGAGGGAAGATGAGAACAGTGGTGCTTGTAATGTCAGTAAAATGATCATTTCAAGTCAGGGTGGAAACGCCAGCAGTATGCTGAAACATCTCTCTATGCAACATAGGCTTAAATTCTAGGAATGCCATGTATTTGACACTCTACACACGAGTGCGACTGCTTCCCAACCGAGCGGCACGTCTGTTACTGAGGGTAAATATCCTATGTTATAATGACATGAGCACCATGCTGTGTCACATGCATGCCTGTTTTCTACTTCTTTTCTACACTGTGTTCAGACTCACAGATAATAAAACAGTTGGACTGATGCTGAACCTGTGTCGGCCTACTTTTTCCCACACAGAAAATTTATCACAAACCAATAGGGCAGTGGTTCCCAACTGGTGGGTCGTGGTCCAAAAGTGGGTTGTGGGTCCATTCTGAATGGACCACAAGTAACTCGCAAACATGTCAAGTTTGTAAAGAACACATTTTATTTTTTATGTACAGTGTAGAGTCTTTGAATAAAAAAATGTTACATTTAAGGATC
The DNA here is from genome assembly GCA_026686955.1 of Epinephelus cyanopodus. NCBI lineage: Eukaryota > Metazoa > Chordata > Actinopteri > Perciformes > Serranidae > Epinephelus > Epinephelus cyanopodus. The sequence goes on from CM048920.1 coordinate 12,183,553, forward strand.
TGAGGAGTGAACGGGTGAACTTGTTCCGGACATGTGTTCTGAGCTAACAATAAACCAATGTTCAGTGCGCTCTATCTATTTGACGATGCATTTATTCTCAATACAATATGTACATGCTCACCATAACACTCCATGTGATTTTTTTCCCCAAGGTCAAGCTTGGGGAAAAAAAATCACCTGGAGCCAGGTCAGGTGAGTAGGGAAGTGTTTTAAGATTGTTTCCTTTTCCCCAAGCTCAAAGGTTGCATCCAGGGGACACGTCTGGATGTGGAAGCATCAACAGGGCCGTGACAATGGAGCGGTGGAAATGTATGTTGTCACAAAACGACCCCTTGATGTTTGTTATGATTTCCCAAAACTTAGTTAACATTTCTCACCTGTGTGTTGGATGTATGAGCTTCAGCAGATTGACCCGACCGACCGGACGCCAGCGAAGTGGACACTACGCTGCGTTCACAGTGCTATGTGGAAATCGGACATATCAGCACTTAAAATGTGGCTGTTGAACTGCAAAATCTGACATAGTTTATCGCTCTTATACCGCAATTGGTGCTCAGTACTGTCTAAAACAGATTTCTAAACGGAAGTTTGTCACTGGCATCAATTTTTACACTGCCCATCACATGAATATGGTGTAGCTATATAAGTGTTGAGTCAGAATTTTTTTAGTTCTTAAAAAAAAAAGTGAAAAACTAAGATTTGAAACTGTAAAAAATAAGATTTGAATCTGAAAAGATAAAACATGCAACTGAAAAAAATAAGACCTCAAATGTTAAAATATATATGGAAGTGAAAATAAATTATTTATTCAAAAGAATTACAAAAGTGAATCAAAATTATATTTAGCCTGAAAAAACGTTTCATACACTTATTTTGAATACATTGTTGTATTTTTCAAAATTCAAGTTCAACACTGAATTTTCAGTTTCAAATTTTATTTTTTCAAGAACAAAACTTTTGACCCTAATGTAGCTCCATAGAACTGCTGCAATAGGAGAATCGATAAAGAATAAATCCAATTAGCAGAATCGGTAGGAATGAGATGGTTGCTTATAACAGTTGTCAGGCAATCAATGTTTTTTATAGTATAAGTTGAGTCTGAACCTGTCAGTAGTCTTTTTATGTGTTGTTTTATTCATGTATCCATTTTTAATGTATCCAGAGGTGTAAATGAAATGATCATTTATTTATTCATTCCTTTAATTCACTTGTACGTGACTTCTTTCTGCAACTGTGACTCAACTGCAATCAACATGGACCCAAATGGATACAGGATGTATGGTCAGAGGTTTTTCCAGGATCTTTGCTACATTGATGGACACTTTGCTCTGAATAGCAACGTCCTACTGAGGCGTAATGGCCCACCGGTGGTCCGCTAATCTCGGCGAGGCAGGCACACTGTGCCCTCTCCTCCAGCAGCCACAGGATATGAGATGCTGATCAGATTTCTATAATCAATTTACCAGAGCAGGAGGTATAAATCCTGTCCATTCACTCATTCTCCCTCTGCCCCTCTCTCCGTCTCTCACTCTCCCTCTAACTCTTCCTCCCTCCTTTCTGCCCCCTGCTTATAGTTAGATGAATAATTCAGCAGCCAATGTGGTGAAAGGTGGAGTAAACAAGTCTATTGCCTAATATCCCGAGAGGCTGCCAAAGAGAGACGAGTGAGGGCAGAGAGCTAGTAGAGATAGGGGGATGGAGCAACAGAGAAGGAGGGTATCTATGGAGAATGGACATCCAGAGTCTTTCCTCATGACCTGCAGTCATTTGCACTTAGATTGACTCAGAGGTTGCGCCAAAATGGCACAGCTGGCTTCTGGTCCTTCTCTCTGCTTTCCTCTCTTGAGCCACACATTGGCAACCATTAATAATGAAATCATACAGTGAAACACAACATCTGTGAGATAGGGTGGGAGAGAGTTCAGGGTCCCTGCTTCTCTGAGGCGAGAGTTCCCGAAACAAAAATGAGGATAAAAGCAGAGTATACTTCAAGCCAGTGTATAATATGGGACGTGACTCTCTGTCCGCTTGCCGGATGTCACGGAGAATAACTCTATTCAGGTTTGGAGTGCAGAGTAAGTAGCTTTTATTTTGACACCATCAGGTATACAGGGACCATGCCTAAACATGAGACACATACAAATGAGCAGTACAGCTTCTGCGCTCATAGTAAATCCAATACAGAGAGAATTCAGAGGACACGGTGTGCTTACATAACGAGCAAATGTAATCTCACACTGGAGTTATATTCACTGATTATGCGAGCAGAACTACTGATTGATGACTCACCCGAAATTCAATTATCATTCTAAACAGTTTTATCTGGAAATTAGATTTGGATTTTTTTTTTTAAAGTACCATGTTAATTAAAGAGACAGAAGGCTATTTCTGGCTGTATCTGTTTTTAAAGATGGGGTATTTATGAGGATGGTTGCACTTTCTATAAATTGATTAAAACTTTAGAGTTGGGGTGAGTTCAAACCTGAGGGTTTACAGCTCTTAATCAAGAGAGGTGGACTGCACATTGCTATTGTGATTGGTGGTCTGTGTGTACGTGTTGTGCATGCGATGGATGTTGCGTGATGGTGTGTGAATGTTTCTCATGTGTGAGGGAGAGAGCTGTACTCACTGGCATGGTCTGGCTACCGTGGAGGGCACTGATTGCAGACTGAGCCTCAGTGTGTGTGGAGAACTTGACAAAGGCGCAACCTGGAAGAGAGAACAGATGCACACCACACGCATGCAGGTACACACACAGTCACACAGACACACAGACACACACACACACACACACACACACACAGAGTATATATACCGTAAATGTATTCAATCGAGTGAGTTTAAAAGCCTACGGTATATTAATAAAGGATGTTGAATTGTATTTGACACCACAGAAATCACTGTGCAGCGAGAGGCTCTCATTGCACAGCAGGCTGCCCCACTCTGGGCATTAGGCAGGCAGACAAGCAGGCAGAAGCTGCAGGCTAAAGATTGCACTGATGAAGCAGAAAAGCATGCTATTTAGCACCACATGCCTGTCTGTGCATATTAAATACGAGCTAAACTGGCTAAACTCATAATGTTTTTTAAATAGAAAACCACTCCATCTGAGAACTCAGCACAGTTTTTTGTTCCCACAACAGGATGTTCTGATCAATATTTGTGAATATGACGATGTCTGTCCAGGAACCACAGGACCAACACTCGCTCTAATGTCCTTGAGGAATGTTGTGAGGAGTAGATAAAGTGAAAACAAGTTGAAGATAGCTTTTGTGGGTTTGTAATGTGATCTGTTGTACATTAATTATTCAATTTTTAAACTGGAGTATGGCCCAATTTTTGGAACTGGATAACTTGATTCAAAGCCATCCACTTTGTAGGGATGGGTATCAAGAACCAGTACTAAATTGGTACCACTTCCTGACTGGTCAGTACTGAAATACTGATAAGCTCTTGGACAAACTGTGCTCCTGTTGGTATTCATGTATCATTAATGAATTTTAATAAAGCTGGCATTTTCAAATTGCTAACTGTCCTAATGATAATGAAGCTGCCAGCGCCAGGCGATTACGTTTGACGTTGTGTAACTGCATGTTTACATTCTGTGCCGTACAGTCACGGCTGACCAGGCGAAACGTTCAAAAGCATGAGCTCACTTAACTCAATTGAAAATTACATGTTAAGGGGGCAATACCAGCAACCTCATAAAACACCTATTAATGCTGATGGGATTTATCAGACTAAAAATGTGACTGTCTCCACCTCTTTGAGTCAAGGTGACACTCCTTATCGTTGTAAAAACGATGTGATTATATCACAACAAAAATGTGATTATACTGATAGATATTAAAATTGTGATATCAGTCAGTGGTTTAATGGGAAAGGTAATTACTGCATCTTTTTAACTGAAAACAATATAAATATGATGACGATGATGATGAAACGTTTGCTGGGGTCTGTAACAAACAAGCATGTTCCCTTTTGGCAGGAATATGATTTGCAGTCTGGCGCATCTCTTCAGCACCACAGTGCATCATTTATAATATTATATTGTGACACATTTTACCTTCATCACTAAACAACTAAATTTGTATTGCTTATGGTTGTTAATATTTTCAACTGAAGGGAGATGACGCAGCACTTAAACCTGTTCTAATAACTCTGAAATATTTATGAAATATCTTCACAACTTTTCATGTTATTTCTTCATTTTTGCACCAAATTATTAAGAGTGGTACAAACAAGAGTCTCGATGACTATTGTAATGATAAGTAGTGTCTGTAGTGATATTGACATCAATAAAATACTAACGATACCCATCCCTAACACTTTGCATCCTTTAAAAAGACTCCAAACTCAAAGTACTGTGGGAGTAAGTGCTTGACTTGAATAAATATTAATGCTACTTAAAACAAACTCACGAACATACTGCAATCAATTTTCAAAACTACTGCAGTACAGTGTCCATATGTACCCATGCCTAAGTAAACATGCTAAAATAGAGATCTACTTGAAAATCATAATTTTATTAACAACATAAGTAACAATAGTGATGCTAGTTGTGTTAAAATATGAATTATACTTTATGCATTTACTGTCTTTATCTATGTTTTCTTTTGGATGCAGAGGGTAGAAGGCAGAGACCACTGGTGCACATGATCTGTCTATTACAAAGCTAACAAAAGAACACACACTCTGAATGATACATGTGCACAGATTATACAGTGTCCGGTCCACTGCTCTGGCATCTGCTGTTAAGGAAACCACAACACATTAACTTGTGAAACATGTGAACGCTGAACCAGGGTCTGTTGCAGTGAGGCAGCAGCACTAACTACTGAGCTGCCGTCCCCTCTTATAATTACACCGTATTTCACCTAATTTCATTTCATTTTAACTTTCCTTTCTATTCTTATTTAATCTTTCATACTTTATTCTTCTTATCATCTCTACTGCTTGACCCAGCCGCCCTGCCATTCTTCCCCTCTTAATGGGCTTACCCCTGTGGACACCAGCCAATCAAGATGCCCATTCAGCTGTCAAACCACTACCCCCTGTTGAGATATGGATAGAAAAGAGCTTGAGCTCGGCATGACCTGTACAAGGACTTTGCTACAGTAGTACAAACTATATGCCAATATAATTATGAATTTAACCCTTAACATACTGTGCATGCTGCAGTATGCAGTGCTTCTGCTCTTTTAGAATAAACCAAACAGGAGAGTGTAGCTGTAATATTTAAACTTACAGTAATCATATTGTTGCACATAATGGTGCACAAACAGGATGATGAGCAAAAACAGATTTGGTTTGGCATGTTTTATTTGTTTAGGATTTTTTTTTTTATTGGAAAATAATAAGCAAATATCACAGACTATTAGAGACATCCATCAGCAGACAAAGATGACTATGTTTGGAGTCTGACATTTTGAGTGTTTGAACACACAAAGATGACATATATATTGTAGAGCCACATCCAAAGGTGGAAGTTTGAATAAAAGCACCACAGCGTAGAAATTCAAAATATTACTTGAGTAAAAGTACGCAAGTATTAGCATCAAAATAAACTTTAAGTACAGTACTTATAATGCAGAATGCATCACTTTAATGTGATTTTAACTACTAAATATAGGGATGCACTGATTTGACTTTTTTAGTCCTGATGCCCATACCTGGGTTTTGGGTATCGGCTGATACCGACTACCAGTCTCATACCAGTGTTAATAATCTGTATGCCTCACTGTGTGGAAGTGACTGGATTCATTCTTCTATGTGCAACGAAACATCTGGCTTAACTTAAAACATTTTCCTAACTTTATAAGACGAAATGTAACAAAAACACACAATTTTACTGAGTTGTAATTATAAAAATAATGAGTTGGACCAGCGCCTTGGGTAAACATTTTTCAAAAGTAACAGGAATTGCAATTTGAGTGTAAACCCTTTAAATGCAGCAACGGAATTGGTCAAAACATAAACAGGAATTAAAATTCCAGTATAAAACAATAAAACTGCATAAAATAAGAACAAAATGCAGTCTCCTTGCATGCTGCTGACGCATGACATGGTACGCCAGGCATGACATTAAGCTTTTTCTTTTCTCATCGCCCTGTTTCATTTCTTTGGCTTGTTTTACTTGGCACTTGGCCAGTTTTGGTGGTTGAAGGAACATTTTGAGCCGAAAACAAGACAGTGGCTTATTATTCTATTGTGCAGTGTGTTTGAGGTCAAAGTTGCCATACGGTCAGAAACACAGCTTCTGACAGACTCATAAAAGGCATCATGGACAGCTAACAACCACTGTTTACAACACAGTAAAATGGATAACTAATCAAGAAGACATTCAGTGTTGGATTTATCATTATGGATTTCAAAAATGTCTCCAAAAAGACACAGCAGTTCAAGTCTGGATTACAGATCTTTTGAAAGGAAAAGGATTGCACACACTCTTGTTACAGCGTAGGAAAGCACGTTGCTATCACCTGATGAGCGGCAACTTTTTTCGGCTCATTTTCTGTAACCACTGTAAAAGCACGGTGGAATCAATAAGTTAGTCAGCTAGACACAGGTGAAATGGCAGTTTTGGACAGAAGAAAGAGAGAATCACCTCATCAGTTTGTCAGAGAAAAAAACATGTCTTTATGACACAAATGTCGGAACAGGTGCCGCTGCAATCACAAAATTCTCCATAGTAATCTGCACTGATAGAGAATTTTACAAACTGTTGTTATATTGGCAAATAACTGCTCAGCTTCCACCAGTCTTACGGGGACGTACATCTACAATCGGAGCTGGAGATGGGAGAGGAGGGTTGCGTTGAATGGAACAAAAAGGAGCTGATCAGTGGCAACAGCTCCACAGAAAGACTGTACTGTTCTTTAACATGTATTGACATGTTGGCAGCAACAAGACCAGCTCATGCCAGCTCTATAAGCTACAATAAGGCAAAGTGAAGTCCTTGACTGGGTAACTGACAGCCACTTCCTGTTTCAAATTAAAAGTCCTCATTCCAAAATAAAGCTCTTTGGCATTACATACACGGCTCATCCATGTACTAGGTTTTGATCTAGTCTTGTTAACCATTGGTCCTGTTTAACACTTGGTGGTGAGACAGACTAGCACATGAAGATCAGCTAGGAAAAGCTCTGCTTCAGTGATGCAGTATGCAGTTAATTTTCAGATAGCTTGCCGGATCGCACAACTGCATGAGGTGTTACACTCTCCCAAACACAGAGTTTACCTTCCCTGGACAAGTGTTAATGTTGAGCCCTGAAAAACTCACATGTAATTAGACATTAATATAGAATTGAATTTAATAGATCGGCTGCTGTCATAGATACCCAGTCCAGCTATCTAAATCGATATTGGGCTGATATCAGTCTCATATTGGTGCATCCCTACTTTAATTTCTGCTGGGTGGCTTATTCTACAATAAAGCATCAGGATTTATTTGTTGATTTTATTTTGTATAAATAATGTAAATCTGCAAAGTAATTTAAGCTGTCATATTAATGTGGTGGAGTAAATAGTACATTATTTGCCTCTCAACTGTAGTGGAGTGGAAGTACAAAACAGCATAAAATGGAAATACTTGAATAATACATTCAAGTAAATGTATTTAGTAACTTCCCACCACTGGCGACTTCCCTCGGCTGCCCCCATCCTCACAGCGGGGTCACTTGAATCGTTTTGACATCCATCTTTCCCTTTTCCTGCAAACCACTGTAGAGTCAAAATGCTCTGGCTTCAAACCCCCTTAGATATAATTCCACAACAATTTCCATAAGCGCTGGCTGGGGAATAGGCTTTAGGGACATGAAAAACCACTAGTCCCTTTGCTCTTTGCTGCATGTCAGAGGGAATTGATGTCTCCAAAAGTTTTTGGCTGTCTTAAAAAAAGGCCTGCAAGATATCAACACTGCAGTAGTCGGGTTACAGTAACGGCCTATAGTAGCCTACATCCACAGGACAAAAGGCTTCATATTAACACCGCAAAAAAAGGGTGACAGTAAAGAAATGATGGCTTTGTAATGTAGAGGATCCTCTTTCAGAAACAAGATACATGCTGAGGAAGAGTTTGTGATGGCAAAGTCAGCATTTTCAAATTACGAGCATTTTTTGAATCATTGCTGCATTTAATGGGATTACAATTACTCATAACATGGGGTGTCTTGTTTCGCTGGTAGCTATCATATAACGGGAGAGTCCTGGTCTTGTATCTGGCTGCTGGATTTTATCACAGATTATCCCTTTAGCTACCCAAAACTCCTGTTTTCAAACAAAGACAAATATATATTATTATTCCTTTTTTAAATATGACAATATTTTAAAATACTTAAATCTTTGAGGGTGTGCTGCTACAAAAAATGACAATAAATTCTCTAAAAAGTGAACAAAAGGGGAGAATAAAACTAACCAATTATCCACTTAACTTTTCTCATAGCTCCTAATAATGGAAATCAGACATCAATCATAAAGTATTTGACTCACTGAGCTTAACTTTTTTGTCACTGCCTGCAGCCAAGTAGCACATCAAGCAGTGCGGCGTGAAAATGTTTGTAATTGTGCGCTATTTGACCCATATCTGGTGCGTATGTCACATATATTTTATATACCCCAGCTGACGTAGACGCTCACACACACTGTCACGTCTCTGTCTGTGACCTAAATAATGCTGACAACTATATCATGGCTCCTACCTTTGCTGTTTCCGTCAGGACCTCTTAAGACCGTGCACTCCTCGATGACTCCGTAGGGTTCGAAGAGGCGGTAAACATCCTCCTCCGTCTGTTGTTTGTTCAGCATCCCGACAAACAACTTCCTGTCTTCTGGAACAAACAACGAGACAAAGGGTTAAATTATAACTTTGACCTCAATTACTGAACCAATTTGAGAACATACAGTAGTGAAACCTCATCATTGTTGGTGAAAACAGGGTTTAATTCAAGAAGAAGAAGAAGTCTTTTTTTTTTCCGCAGAAGCAAACACAGATATATGTTCACACAGCCTTGGTTTGTTTAGCGCCGGTTGGGCCTGAGTCACATTGTATTATCTCCTTTCCAAGACTGATAATTTTAATCTGTTGTATAACTGGGTTTAGTCCCATATGGGCACATATACTGTAGCTGCTGGGGGTAAGTGAGTGGTCAGGGGCTGGGGGGAAGAGCAATGGGAAGACTAATGAAGAGGTTTCTCACACACACACACACACCACACATACACACACAGGCACGCACACATAGGCACAGAGACCCAAGACAATGAGAAAGTCTTTGGTCCTTTAAAAGCACCAGGGGCTCCAGGCAGCTCCAACCTCCTACACACCACACTGTACTGGATGGAAACTCGCGCTCTCTCCCTCTTTTACCCACTCTCCGCCCTGGTCTCTTTCTCCCCTCTCTCTTTTCTGCTTTTTCTTTTTCTCTCGCTGATTCTACATTTTTCAACCTCATTCTTTTTCAACTGCCTCCCTCCCTCCCATCCTCTCTTTATCTCTCTCTTACTCTACTAATTGCTGCTGATCCAGTGTTTTTTGTGTAGCCAGAGAAATATTTCAGTATGCTCTTCAGTGAACAATGGCGTGTCTCTCCTGCGAGCAACGAAGGCTCGGAGACATGCCATGAATAACGCTGACTTTTCAATAGATAGCCTGTATGCTATTGAGTCCTGTTAAATGCTGTGGGATCTGATCTTTACCTTGACCTGACACACTGTGTTTACTGATGTACTCTGGCCTTGTATGATTAATGCTACAGTGCAGCGAGTCTCTGCTGGCAGCAGAGGCACTAAAACCTTCCCTTTATACAGATTGTTTCTCCAACTCTGACCCGCGAAGTCACAGTGGAGAGACTGAGTGAGAGACAGGACTAGCAGGCCGCTGCTGTGAAGAGGTTGAGAGCGGCATAAATCGCTGCCAGAGGTATTGCACAGTGTCAGGGTGACCTGTGACGACTACTGAGTGTGTCGTGTTGTTGTCGTTCCCTGACCCAGACACAAGCCGATACCCACATTCCTGCAGCGGGCACGGCAGCGAGTGCATGCGGACACGGCGCCCAGCCAGGGTTTCAGCACTCGGCAGCACCAATGATGCACCTTTAAAATAATCACCCGTGTCAGAGCGTTGTCTAGGGAGGGGCGTCCCTGGTGCTGGCTCCTTATTGCAAGTGGCAGGATCAGAGGCTATGTATCAAAACGGAAGTGATGCAATGTGACATCTGTCAGGGTGGATTGGAGAGCATTTATCTGCAAAAAAAGGAAAGCCCTGAACTGGAAAATGAAAGGCCAAGATGGTCCTTCCTTTTGCTGGAGGGAGAATATAAATTCTGAGGTTGGATGGGGGAGATGAGTTGAGAAAGGGGGGAGGGGCTGGACTGCACAAATTTCCCTGAATGCCGCCAGACCACATCTCATCTACACTCCTGTATACGGCTGGAGAGCCACACAGAAGTGAACTGCAACCACCCTCTGCGTTCCTCCTGGCCATTCTTTGGCTGCAACTCCCTTCTTCAAGTAGATGATGGGGATCTGACAAGTTTTGAATTAATGCATGACCCTATCAATTTCATATGAGCTTCACTACGACGGTCATACTGTGAACAGCTCACATGTGGCATGTCTTAAAATACGACACCACATCCATCCTTCAGCTGAAAGATTGCTAACTCGCACGTCAACTCCGGTTGAAAGGAATAATATTTATAAGACTCCAAGTATAATGGGATTATTGGCTACTATATATCACATTCCTGTGTAATATTAGTTCACAGTGAGCTACACAAAAGCCTTACACACTGGAGTCATGTTCAGTCTGCCGGCTTTTCGCATCTGAAAGAGCACCTTACCTGAACATACATGCAGGAGTTGACTGTAAGAGAGATGTGACTTTATATGAATTTTGTATTTTCAACAGTAGCATTTACTGGGAGTTCCTCATCTGTGGCTGAGAGAGAGATGGAGTGCATGTTCTGCAGAGTGACTGTGCTTGGAAAACAAGCTAACAACACATGAAAACAGATCATCTAGAAGATCTGTTCCACCGTCTAGGATTCTGCTGTGGCTGCTCTGAACTAAAATGCTACCTTGGGAATTCAGGTGTTGTGTTCGTCGCCAATAGAAACATTATCTCATTTATCTACAACACTGCTGCACAGGCAGTGTGCAAACAGACACACAGAGAGTGCAAAACACCTACAGTCATTTATACACATCTGAAGGGGGGAGGGGAAAAAGAAGCAAAGGAGAGGGGAGAAAAAATTACATGCACAAATGAGGATACCCTCTCACACCCTGACACTTAGGATTATAGGTGACAGATCCCCCAACGTGGACACACAGTTTTCACATGCCACTGTTAACGATCACGTATCTACAATACATCAACTTTTCTTAAGGGCAGCTTTTCTTTAGAATAGTGCTGTCTGGTTTGTGTTTTTCAGAGTATAACACATGTATACAAAACTATCAGCTAAGCACAGTCAGCAGAGGAAAATGCTGGTAAGATATTTCTGCAATCCACAGATACGTTACATTTTCACGTTTCATACCCATCACATCAAGTACATGAGCTGACTTTGTCAGTGGGAGGTGGAGGGGATGGTGGATGGCGTGTCACCGAGGCGAGACGCCTGCCAAGCTGCAGACCACTGTTCCACAGACACACAACAAAACCAGGTGTGATTTAGCAAGTCATTGCTGCGTCTCCGGCAGTTGTTTCGCCACTGAGCGTGGGTGTTTTGTAGAAGCTGGTTGCTGTTTTTCCAGCAGGGATAGTGGCAGGATTGTGGCCCCAATGGACTATTTTAGGCCGGTTTTATGCCGAAACCTAACCACGTTAACCACATCTTTGTTTCAGTGTATCCGCTACATAACAACGTGCTAAAGTAACGTATCCGTGGTTTGCAGAAATGTACAAAGCCAACATTTTTTTTCTGGCGATTAGGTTGATCTGCTGCAACTTTAACTAGTATTATCAAAGCTGACTGCTATTGTTGCTAACGTCCATCCATTTGCCTCTGCCACACAAGCAACCTCTCACTACCCTTAGCTTTCAACACTTTATCTGATTTAGGTTATGCTGTTAATGGCAGCGCTTTCAATCGTCTGTCCGAGCAGATACACTCCTATTTCAATCAATCCAGCTGTCTACACAGGCTGTGTGACACCTCGCTATGTAGGCTGTGTAGACACGGAGCTGCTGCTAGCTTGTGCTGTAGCTACTGCTATCGCTGGACTAGTGGCCACAGCTGCATTACAAGCCGCAACACGCCACCAATAATCCTGCTTCATCTGTTTGTTAATCTACTGAAATGCAAAGCTGGGTATATATGATATTTGTCTGTAAAGAAAAAAGACATTTGTTGTCTCTCGCTGTGGTTCCCTCATCAGCTCCTGTGTTTACACAGATCCTGAAATCCTGATCTTTATCCTAACTTATCTCTGCTGGAGTTCTGGCCAATTTGTTCCAAGGACATCAACTTCAGCTAGTTTTTGCAGACATGTGGACTTCTCCAAGCTCTTTACAATCGCTCGAGCATTCATCCTTGATCTGCAATTCAATCTCACATCAGTATTTCTCTATACACTCACGTCTATACCTCACTGATGCAGTACATTCACTACATGCAGTATAATATCTCTCTGCCAAGTGGCATGTGCCATATGAGGGGGAACTGACCCACTAACAAAGATCTACAGCTGCATGTGTAGTCCTTAATTATAGCTTAGTAATATATATAATATATACATAATGTTAATAAAAGACGGATTAGTCATTTGACAAGGAAGCTACTTTGAACTGGAGCATTAAGCAAAAGTCAACTGTCATTAACATAATTAAAAGTAAGTCATGAAAAGAATGTTTCTGATTGAATCATGTTTTCAGCTCAGTGAATTGAACTGTCAGTCACACGCAACCCTGAAGCACTCGGCAAAGCTGAGAGGTTAAAACATGATTAGCAGCAAATGCTGTTTTGGAAGGCTCTTTTCTCTTTCGCAGCCTTCAAAAAACGGCTGAGTCATCTCTCTGCTCCCGTTATTCACCTGTGGTAAAAGGTGTCTACTGTATAGATGAATACGAAATAAGACAAGAAATTATGAGTTGTTTTTTTCCAGCTTACATCACAACACACGGAGCCTAGTGAGCATGAGCAGCATCCTAAATTGGAGCGCTATAGTGTTAACAGGGAATTGCCATCACCTAAACAATTCAGGGCTCTAATAAACAGCAGCAACTTAACTGTGAAAACTGTGCAGCATGCTGGCATTAAGATGCATTTACAGCTCACTGTGGCAGAGTACTGTATGCAACTTCATTGTGACACACCACGGCTATCCTGAAATTCACCCCCCATCATGTTTAATTTACTCTGAGTTACTAAACAGATGCTTGTTTGGAATAAATGCATTGGAAATTAAACTCTGGAATAATGAAATGGCAGTGTGCTGCCTGGTTATACATACTGAGGATTACTGGTCCATTTGGACCCTCTCTAATCAATATAAGCTTTTCAGTATGAGCACATTGGCCTCGTGTGAAGCCTTTGAGTCACTGCGCAAAAGCAACTTATATCAGTAATATTTCATATCTTAATTCCTCATGCTGTAGTCTGACCATTACAGCGTGCGCATGACAAACAATAGCACTGTAATTCCTTCCCTGTAAATGTGCCCCAAATCTCTGCACAATGCCTTCTTTTGTTACATAATGTTTATTTCCTCTAGAAGTTTGAGGGATCTCCTGTCCACACAGCATACTGTATACACTTTCTGCAGCACAGTCCAGAGACTTATTACTGTATGCTCCGTGATTACAATGCAGACTGCTGAGGATTGACAGTGAAATGAGACTTATTGAATAGCAATGGGGGCAGAGTAGTTTTTGGAGCAACAAGAGAGAGAGAGAAAAGGAGAGAGCTAGAGGAAGGATAGACGTAGAGAGAGCATAAGGGAGGAGGAGGACAGAGGGAGAGAGTGAGTGTGTAGGAGACTGAGAACTGTAAGTTGATGTGCATACAGTCCTGCAGTCCTTGATAAGCCAGGATGGATGAAAGAGGTGCACCATTGGAGTTGGTAAATCATTGTCAGGGGTTGGGAGGATGAGGCAAGGGAAGGGTGGGAGGAGACTGAGAGGGGGAGGGATGGGAATGGGGGTGATGCGGGGAAGGAGAGCATACCGACTGCCTTAGGTGCTCTCTGGTTTTCAAATTCCCCCCTCTCTGTCTGTCTCTTTCTCAATCGTTGCAACAGCAAGGGTGTGGGGATGGAAGGAAGGCGAGAGATATTGTGACAGAGGGAGAGGGTGTGCGATAGAGAAAAAGCACTTGTCAGAAGGATGGGGAGGTTGCTATGACAACTACTTATACAGCGGGCTGTCAGTCATGTTTCATTGGAGTTTGGAGAGGAGGAGAGGAATGAAGGGAGGAGAGGAGTTAGGGAAGGAGGGGTTGGGGAAGGGTCATTTCTCCATCTGTCTGCCGAGCCGGAGTGTAAATTTGACTGTCAGGCTTGGAGATAAGGACAAATTATGAACAATATTAGCTGGCCGATAAAAGGGAACAATAATGAATGGATAAATATATTAAAACCAAATGAGATAGCATCCAGGCAGAAACAGGGGCCCTGAGAAGCCATCCAGGTTTTCTCATTTGGAGGGGAAGATAAGAGCTGGAGAGAGGCTGTGAGGAGGGGAAGGATCCACCGTATTAAAGCTAGCTACTGTAGCGTACTTCCTTGTCAAAAGAGAGAAAGAAAGAATCGAAATCACTTTGTAGCCGGAATACCAAACGTTGTGGCTTCCTCTCCCTCTCCTCACGAGCCTATTATACTTCTCCAATGAGCAGGATGCCACACAATAACAGTGTCAGCATGTGTTCAAGCATAAAAAACACAGACAGAATGGAATGAAATTAATTAACCCTAAGAGATCACAGTGCTTAGCCAGTGGAATTTAATCCAATTTATTACATATAGGGATCTAACTAGGGTTGTGTTTGCATTAATGAGATGGTGAGTATGAAAGTGTGTGTGCACATGTACCGTAGTGAGTGTGTGTGCCCTGTTGTGTATAGGTGTGCTGAGGGCACCCTTCCCATCCTGTGTACAGTAAGAGATCAGTGATAGAAGTGGGAGAGACCGACGAGGGAGGGAGTCTGAGGTTTGGCACAGCCTTAGGGTGAGAAAACGCTGCCAAATTAACTCCTGAATAATGAGCCTTTTATGTGCTGCGTTATCACTGGCGAGAGGACGGACATGTATTTTGTCATAACGCTGGAGCCACTTCAGACAGAACCCAGTTGGTAGGATCCACCGGCACACCTTCAACTTAGAAAGAAATGTGGGTTGATAGAATAGTTTGTTTACCAATTTCCAAAGTAAATTAGCACTCCTGTGTGTATGCGTTGTATTTGCAGCTGTCCTTTGAAGTTTGCATGCTAACCCACAGAGTTGACAGCACAAACTGTAAGGCCTACCATGCACCGGCCCTAATGAGGTAGCTTATTAGTGCTGTTTCCCTCACAACTTCGGAGATGTTGCTTGGAAACGGCGTTGCAAAGAAAACAATACTGTAGTTCCCACTAAAAAGCCTTCAAACCCAGTGCTCCCTGTTGTGCAATTTCAACACCAAAGCAACACAGTATAGACTTCTATTAAAATATATAGGACTGGATAAAGAATGGAGAGAAAATTAGAGGGTGGACCCACATTTAAAGACTATATTTCACTGTGATGCCTTTCAAGGTTGCCTGTAAAGTCCATGTTCTGCATATATTCAGTTAATATTTCAATGTAGACACGTTCCCTTTCGCAGTAGCTACAGGGACCCGCTTCTTTTAGCTCCTACGGTGACACCGGCTTGATTTCATGTCATAGTTTCATCATTTTGGTGTCAAGGCTGCTCATTGGCAGCTCGGCTGCAACCCATAAAAGCCATCAGTAAAAATGCCATTGAGCGCTGTGTAGAGGGCCTTGATAGCCGTGCTGCAGAAACAGCGCATCCTTCACTAAGCACCCCTCTGGGATGGATTAGGCTTCACTGCTTTCATATATATGTAAGTACATATAAGCATGCTGACACAAGGTTGCTCATATATGCATAAACACTGTAAACAGGCAGCCAACACACAAAGTAACCATGAAATGATATTCACACACACACACACAAACATACATAGAGGCTGTCAGAGAAATAGAACAGCTTGCAAATATGAGTAGCTTTACCACACATACAGAAACCTATACAGTACATGATGTGCTGTATACATACAAATATACAGTATCAAGAGGCAAAGCACTTTCTACAAACAAACATCACTGCAGTGGGAGGTTGCGGTTGGTAACTGTTGCATCACAAGCCCTATAGCGTATTAGTCAGGCCAAAAGAGCTCGAGATCAAACTATAATGTGTTACCGCACAGCAGCCTCACGGGAAGATAGCTTCTGCATTCCAACCGTACACATTTCCTCCACGCACACCGACCGAGTCGATTCCATCTCAGAGGGGATTTGGAGACCAGTGATCATGAATTCTCTCTGTGCCGTTGGCAGAAAGGATGATGGATATTGTATATGACACCTAAAAGACTCACCCACACATCTGTACACGCACGTCCGCGTGCACACACATGTTGGTAACGTACATATGAAAACACAAAATGGGCATACAGGACCTCGTGTGTGTCACTCAATATTCTCAAAGAGCGCCACATATTTTATGCATCAGTGCGATCTAATGGCTGCTCTGTTGTGTGCTGCAGGCCGAGGGATTTCAGCTGCATCTTGACCCCTGCTGGAAGCCTTAAACATACAATTACAGCCCTCTGACTTCCCTAAATGCTCTATGTAAAACCTCTGAGGTGTGTAAGTTGAACTGTTGGCGTGCATGTGTGTTTAGCGTGGTCCTTTCTTTTCTCTCCCTGTCTGTACAGTCTTTTCAGCTCGTAGCCCTGTCGTCAGCCTCCACCCCCCCCCACCCACCCCCCACACACACCTCAGAACAGAACAGCTGAAAGGAGAAGAATAGAAGGAGAAATTGCTTAAAATATTTTATCTCCACCATATACGTCTCAGCAAATTTACACTCAATATGATAACAAATGTGAAATATTACTCACAGCCTTGTGTCGAATTCAGTGTATTACGGCTGCGGTCATAAATCCTGAAACTGCTGTGCAACGTGTATACGTAGCTACTGTATATAAACATTTACAATATGGCAGCGCTATTTATATTGTCTCCCTTCATAATGCCATCTGAAGGGCACTTTGGCATCCGTTATGATATGGATTTTCTTTCCCCCATTTTCCTCTATCCCATTTATTGCCATTCTTCTTTCCCGTCCAGATTGTGCTTCTATACAGTAGAATGGGCCTTTTACCTTTGGCAGTATTTAACACAGCACTAGCCTGTTTCTTAATTATTTTCTCATCGCTCCACTGACACTGATTCATGAGGGTAATGTTGGACACACCCCCTCGGCCAGCCCCCTCAACCAACCCCCACCTCCCTTCTCCTACACGCACAGTTCTTCTCTTTCCTTCCTCTTCCTTACAGTAGAGTAAGTCTTGTATCATCTCTTGTACATATTTTTTCTCTCTTTGTCTGACTGCCCGTTTTTGTCCCTCTCCTTCTGCCTTACTATCTCCATCTCTCTTCTTTCTCTCATATTACCATGTGATTATCTTGGATGGCTAATGAGTTACCTTCATGGTAACTCATTAGCCTTCATGGTTGCTCTCAAGTAATTAGCTTTTTTCCTCATTTGAAAGGACAAAATTGACTACAGCACGAGACAACAAACTTCATTATACACTGAGCTAAACTGAGCCCCATGTGATATCCTGCTTCCCCATGATCTTATTGTGTTAAATATAGAGTACAATACCAATATCCTCTCACCTCCTCACCTCTGCACAACCGCAATATCAGAAAATATAAACCCATGCAAGAACAAAAACCACTATCTGAGGAAAGACAATGGAAAGGTTGACAGACCAAAAGTGTAAGATAATACCTAAAGGTTACAGTATTAATGCTCGAGAACAGCAAACAAAAGTAACAAAAGTAAAGAGAAATGCAGAAGAAAAAGATAATGAGAAAATGTGAAAAGGGCGGATGAGCATGAGAGAGGGAGAAATGAAAGGGAGGAGGCTTAGGAGATAGAGAGCGAGGGGCCATGCCCAACTCCAGCTCAAGAGAGAGTGAGGATGTACCAGAATATGGGCTATCTCTCTGAAGCTTTGTCTGCAAGAGCAACTGAGCTGGCAGATGACTTTGCTGCACATGGACAAAAGAGGCTTACAGGCCACCCTGCATGTCAGCTTTCCCCGGCCAGAAGTGCGAGAGCTGCAGGGGAATATAGGGTGCGCTCCAGCACGCACCTGCCTAGACCTACAGAGACCTTGGTGAAAGTGGATTCAGATTTGCTCTATACATATGACATCAGCCAGCAGCTTCATTTTGCATTTACTCCAGTTCACTGCAGAGCATCTCTTTACGCTGAAGAAAAAAACTGCAGTGTTAACAGTTATAAGATGGGGAAATGCTGTATGAGGTAAAGTTGCAAATACATAAATAAATACATAAGCCCTAAAGCATGTCGTTGGTGTAGTCTTATATTTTACCATTTCCATATTATTAGTTTGAGCTGATTCTTAATAGCAGGCGAGACGCTAAACTTCGAGCTTTTCCACTCTCTGTGCTGTCGTGTGCTTTTTGTATGCATGGCCTCTGTAGTGCTGATGTGACTGCAGGGGGAGAGCCTAACCCTGTCAGTCACACTGACAGCCAAGCTGTCTTATCTGCTCTCTATTGGCGATGGTGCACTTTAATTAGGCTAGAAGGTCAATCAGCACTTTTTTAGAGAATGTGATTCTACTGAAAGCATTTCATAATCCAGGACAGTCGTAGTGTTTTAGGGGCCTCAGGCAAGCACGTGTATTCTCACTTTTTGTCCTTTCTTGTCTCAGAGATCAGATCTACTTATATCGTATATTTTCACAGAGCCCTGCACTGCTGAACTAATGAACTGCTGCAAAGGTTTCCATGACATATCTTCTATATTACATCTGTGGGAAAAGAAATGGCATCATATACCAAGGGCGTCTTCCACTACTGTCGCTGAATTAACAATACACTGCTCCAGGATCCTGACATATAAACCTGACTTGACCTGCTCGCTGCTGAAAAAGAGTAGCATTTTTCAGAGCACTGCTGTTAATTATTAATGTGTGAAGAGAATGTAACAGGTTTGTCAGCATCACCATTATCACAAGGGGAGGAAGTGTTGCAATCACCATTAACTTTACTGGATGAAGCAACATCACATGTGTTAGCAGCACGCTGTTCTCTTGTGGCACTTTTGCAAGATTTATCCACTGTAGAGAAAAAAAAAAAAAAAAGCTACCTTTGACAATTTAACAATTTACTTTTTGCTTTCCTCTTCCTGCTTTATTTTCTCTGCCCTGCTTGGATAAATGCATTTCAATTTTCTTCTGGAAACTGTTATGAAGCTTTACCATCAACAAGCAAATTGGCTTCCTTGAATCGTCCCTCGCAGGTGCATAGTCAGCCAGAATTGTACACTGATGTCTGAGCTGAGCGGGTTCATTGGCTAAAATAAGCACTCTGTGGCATATGTTGTGTATAACTTTTTCGGGGAGGAATAACTGAAAATGTCATTTTATATTGTATATCTAATTTATATTTTCACAGGACTCTTTGGGGCCCTTTTGCTCAGTGTCTGTGCTCATAATCATTTTAGAAAAAGGATATCAAGCTAGACAGAAGTTTTAGATTCTGAGTAAATCAAACTACAGTTTCTGCTAAACCAACACCTTTGTGTATTACACAGTGCGTTTTCTACGCTCTGCTAATGTCTCACTTTTTGTTTAAAAGAATCTTGCTGAGCTGAGGGGGAAATGTTTTTGTTCCTTTACAGGAACATCAACAATCCTTCCTTTACTCTCCACAGCAGCCTCCTCCCAAGAAACAAACAGACAGACCAAATGTGGCACAAATTTATGAAGCTGCCATGTGCCAAACAGTCTCTATTCTTAACACTACAACTGAACTTACCATGTTTATTGATACAAACATGATAACAAGAGTGTCACTGAGCTACTATCATCCATCTGCAGAGCCCGCAGAGTTTATAAGAGAAGATAAAGACATATAAGAACAGATACAGAAGTGTGTGTGGCAAAAATGACCCCTGCAATGTTCTATATCTCACACAAACACCCCCCCCCCCACACACACACATACACACACACACTCTTTGTCTCTCTCCTCCGCCCCCATCTTCTTGACAGCCCATTTGTTTTCATTTCCAAGATATTTTTGCTTGATATCTAATGAAATAAATATCTATATATTGAACAAATCATCAGGAGGGGCGGGCGGATTCCTTCGTCGGGTGTCAGTTACATTTTCGCATTGCTGTTTTACTTCATGCATCAGATTTATTGGATTTGTTTATTGTCATTGCAAATCATCTAGTGTCCTGGCATGCATAGAAATGTACTGTAAAGCGCACGCTGTCTGCTGATAAAACTCTTGAACCGTGAGGCTCCATTTTGCATGCAGAATGTATAAATGCAATCTATATCTTGGAATATGATAGATATGAGGGAATGGAGAAATTTGGACCTGTCAAGCCAATACCTAATAGCATTAGACCGCAAAAAGGCTGACTTATTTCTCTCACCAACTTAGACTAAACTATCAGGCAGATGGCCTTTTCCTCTGGCTTTCTATCTCTTCCCAGCTCACTCTCTCCCTCACTGACAAACCTTACAGTAAGCATTTTAATTCCCCCTGACCTTTACTGATCTCACCCAGGCAGTTTTGCCCGTTGCTTAGGGCCAAAACAAAATGAAATTTGAATTTCAGCTCAGAATAATTTAAGATGATCCTTTCTATGCAGGGAGTCTCAACTATTTTGTAGTTTGGGTGCTGCCAACTGACTAAATGGACTTTCCGTGAGAGCGCTCTCTCTCTCTATTTCTCTCTTGCCTATGGGACTGTGGGATCACATACAGTGTGATACGAGTGTGCGAGGAGTGGGAAGACAGGGGAGAATGAGCGAGTTAACGTCCCCAATACTCACATGTATGCACACATGGTGCACACACACAAGTGCTGGCACACAAACGGACATGCTCCAACTCTAAGACACAGAGCACCGGAGGGCTTTGTGTGCAAGGCTGAGAAATGCCATGTCAGCACGCACCACATGGAAGTTTAGAGGGGAGGGAAAAGCTAAATAGTGTAAAAAAGGGAGCGTGTGATGAAAAATGCATGCAGGGGAGAGGGGGACAGTGGCTCCCTGTACACAGTTGTCTACTAGGAAGCTCCCGTGGATCCTCTCCTCCTCTTTATCCTGTTGCCTCGACTGACAGTGCTGCTTCGCTGACTGGCCAAACACACCTCTAAACACATACAGAATAAAGAAGTAACATGCAGATAAACTGGACATACACACACTCACATGCTGGCACCTTACTACATTAAATGTATGGCCAACATTTATGAAATGAATAGATATTTTAGACTATGAGCTCAATAAATCAATTGTACATTAGCCTGCCAATTGATGTTGGATTAGAATTTCATGTTAATGTTTGTGTGGGATTATTTTCCCCTAACTTGATTTACTTCGCCCCCAGCATGCAAGGTTACATAGAGACCTCTAGAGACACATGTTGGTCACATTTTGTGACTCACAAGTCACTGTTGAAACAAAAGACATCATCCCCTACCGTGCTAGGTAAGAAAGTACCCAAGAAAAGTGGAATGATATTCAAACAGTGTGGAAAGTATTTCTGTTTTCCTGGTACACAGTGTAACGCTGCCAAAGAAGCCCTCAAGTGGCACAGCTTGCTAGAGTAGCGATAAACAGGATATCCAGGTGGCTTCTCCCATACGTGTGTTTGAAGATTTCATTTTGGAAAAACATAAGTGACATAAAAATAATAAAGTTGCATGCATGTGTCATGGTGTCCACAGAATGTTTTTAAATTGTCTATCAAGTCTCTTTGTTTGTCTGAGTTATGCCTATTTTCTGGGCAACTACAGTGAGGCTGCAATAATGAAGGGGGTTATATTTAATTGATAGTTGTATGGACAGGCTGAAAAGTGTCATCTATAGAAATCAAATGAATTGTTGGTTTGGACATGAGGGCTGATGGTGACGCTGTTCCACTAGTCATTGATATTTAAAGGGATACTTGCGTGGGTAGTAAGTGTAAATGAACTGTGGTAAAATGACCTCCATCTTACCAGCACCCAGTTCTCCCTGCTCATCTCCCAGCTAAAATGCACTGGCTCTAGGGCTGTTGCTCAAACTACAGATTGTTCTTTCTCATTTTTAAATGCCCGCCACCACGGACGCGATGAGTATCTCTCAAACTCAGATAAAACTTTGATCAAACTGTAAAACTATGCAGTGCTGATCAAATACAAACCAAGATTGTGTTGCTGCATTGCCCTTGTAGGATCCAGTTCTATTTCTATTTGTATTTTGTAATTGAGCCCAATATGTGTTTGATTTATGCTTTAGATAATGTATATAGTTTGGTGAGAATTTTTTATTTATTTTTTTCATTTATTTTTGTAAGTGAAACAGACAGCTACACTATTTACTGAATTCTATTGACTGTTTTAAAATACTTTAAAGCTGTTTCATTAAATGACCAGGCATTGTCAATCCACTTGATGAACAGGGCCGGCTTCAAGCACAGGTTCCTTCCCAGTGCATTTTCTCACCCAAGTTTTGCTGCTGCATCTCATTAGCTCGTTTTTGGTAGTTTGTCATAAAGTGAGCTTGGAAGAGAGGGAGTTTTTCATTCAGATAAAATGACTTTCTTTGTCCTGTCATGATTATAATATACACGCAGCACCAGCCTCAGGTGGCCAGGCAGATTCCCGCAAGGCAAAGTATAATAGGAGAAAAGCAAAAATATTAAAATAAAATAAAAACAGAATTAATGTACTTAAATTTTCTTTTTCATACGTTGTCACGTATGAAACAACCCAAAATAAACACTGAAAATATATTTTTTGAACAGCATTTATATAGGAATGATTCCGTCCAAGGCATTTTGATCCACATAAATCCTTACATCCTTGTAACCTTAAACTCCATAAGTGGTTTCCACCGTAATGCCAAATGTGCCTTTCTCCAAAGACACACCTAACGCCACCACCACAAGCTATAGAATGAAGCAACACAAACACACTGCTACCGAGCAACATGTAACAAATGCTCAAAAAAGCGCAACATATTTTCAGTTGAGTTGATGGAGAAACCTGTCGGCTGTCAATTCCCAGTCCGGTGATAGCTATAATCAAAGAACCCGTATTCTGCTCCCGTCTCCCCGACAACCTTCACAAGCCTCCTTAATCACACGATAGAAGTGATGTAATGAGAGAGAAACGCTGGCAATTAGACACCTGCAGAACAAGTCAATCAGTTTTAACAACCTAAACCATCTTGTCCACTACAACCCCTGCAGCATATTTCACTGGAATAAGAATGTGCAGATACACGACGCCACGTATCCTTGTTTTTGTGTACTACAGATACACTGGGCTTGTTTTTACAGGACACACTGATGGCTGATGTCAGGTCAATCTGTCAAGAGTTCCTCCTATTGCTACGAAAACGGCATGTCGTCCTTTTCACTCTACAACTGTCTGACAATGTTAATCTGCGGGAGAGGACCGTGTTGACAGAACACATTATGGAGCTTTAGGGGGGAGAGGTTAGGCATCAACACAGAAATAGAATTTAAATTGGTAAACCTCTTATAAGGCATAAACTTTTATGAGCAAATGCCCACTAGACTTAACCCTGCCCTTTCAAATTAATTTATTATGGCTTGTGCATATAAGCATGCTTG
Organism: Epinephelus cyanopodus; assembly: GCA_026686955.1. NCBI lineage: Eukaryota > Metazoa > Chordata > Actinopteri > Perciformes > Serranidae > Epinephelus > Epinephelus cyanopodus. The sequence goes on from CM048920.1 coordinate 12,207,450, forward strand.
TAACTGTGGTCTATGCTTAAGGTAATGTCACTGTGTGTGTGTGCAGCTGTATCTGGGTATGACAGGGTATATTTGTCACATCGAGCTCGGGAAATTGTTTTAATCTTCTCAGAGCTCCATCAGCAGTATATCAACCACGCCACTTTTACTGGGGGGGTTAGGGTGTGTAATGAAATGACTGGCATAAGTCAGAGAGGAGGGGTGTCTGCATTTCAAATATCAATTGTCACTGTCAGCGTGGCCCAGTATGGTGAGGGATTATCTGAAATTAGTTTAGTTAATTCATCATCTTAAAGGGCAGTTGCTTTGCCGCTGATTAGTTATTGTACACACTTGTCAATTAAGAGTCCCTGGAGGATCTGTCCCATGAGGACTGAAGCCGACATCAAATGCACACACAGGAAAAGACAGGGATAGGAGACAGATGTGGAGTAAAAGAGAGGGATCTATAGCAAAGTAAAAAAAAAAAAAAAAATACAGGAAGGAACAAGGTGCAGGTAAGACCTAACCACAGCCTGACGTATTTCATATTGAAATCCTTGTGAAATAATGTTTTCCGTCTAACTTCAATTAGTAAGATATTGCCTCAGAGTAAAGCAAAAATGAAGGCATTAAATACAATCCTGTTTATATGCAGAGTCGGCTGCTGTGTGGCGGAGGTGGTTATAGATGTTGTGAATTAGAAAAATCAATGTGCTAGCCATTGTACAAAGAGGCCAAGTGGAGGCCATCACATTGACCTCTCCACAGGTTTCTATTCCCATAGTTACTGTTGCTACGATACTGGATTCAGCTCACCATGCTATAAATGGCCAAACAGAAAAACCCTGGTCAAAACCCTGTCAGAGACAAACAGAGTACAGATGTACAGTACACCACTTGTTCTAAGATGATGTTTTTGTAGCAGCAGCACATTGTAAGGATTTACCTTTTAAATAAAATTTAGGATTAAAATTGACTTTTTCTTGATTTATTTATTAACTGTAATATGTTATCAACAGTAATTCACCAAATAATATTGTGACACTTTCTCCAGTGTTTTTTTTTTTTTTCTAACTTTACCATGACGTAAATATTTCAGGCCCAAAACTCTGGAATAAACTAACATTTTTTTTAGTTTATTCAGCACTGAACAAGCATTTCTCTGTTCCCCATAATTAAATCTTAAAGTGCTTTTCTGGTTAATCCAGCTACCCATGGGGAAGTGTGAGAGGCAATGTGCCAATTTTATTCAAGGATATACACATTGTAAACACGTCCTCACTGGCCAAACCTGCGTGTTTCCACAAACACATGTAAATACAGTTAATCTGGGAAGGACAAACATTGTGACGTGAATAAGTTCGACATGTTTCGCAGAAGCATGGAAGGAGTTTAAAGCTGGTGTGATTGAGAAAAAAAAAAAAGTTTGAAGCAATCGTCTTTCTACTATAGAAACATGCTACAGTCTATGTTTTGTCACCCTGATATTGCATTCAACAGCAGTTGTTAGTCCTGTTCCTGGGGACCCATAGTACTGCTGGTTTTTAATCCTACCAACTCGTACCCTATCCCTCCATAAAGTTAATTACATCCACCTTTCATCCCAGTTGGAAATAAGTCCCTGATAAGGTGTTACAAATGAAAAAGCTACCTATTTAATCCTATTGGGGCTTTGGCATTCCTACTCCTCATTCACTAATGCTTTGTCCCTTTTCTTCCCCCTCAAGACCCCCTAATTGTTGGTAAGCAATGCACCTCAGACATCTCATAAAGCACATCTCATACTGGGGCTTCAGGCCTGAATATCTTTGTAATGAAGCAATCATTTTCAAAATCAACACTCCACAAGAAGTAAAAATGTGCGTTTCACTTCTAGTTCTTTTGCTTTTGCACATAAACACATTTCTAACTTTGGTTTTCAGGGAGAGAAAAATGTTAAGTGAGTTTCCCCAGTCACTTATACGCAGGCACTTTAATGGAAATGGATCGTATTGCCATATGTTGCTTTCAATGTGACTAAAGAAAGGTAAGTGAGGGGTTGCTGCAGTCACAGATATGCAAAGTTCCAGTGCACAGATACACAACAATACGTGGTGAAGCCTATGGAGCGCAGTTACAAGTCAAAGCTTGTGTAGAATTAGCATAACATTAAATAGCGTGTGTCATGTCGACCTGTGTCTGCCTCTTTCCACCCACATGCCCCCGAACTACCTACACTCACCCCCCTATTACTCTTATACCTCACCCCTTCCCCAAAGGTAAGATATCTCAGGAAGCAATCCAACAAAATCTGACCCAATGTTCTCCCTGTAAAAGCAGAGCTAACCCCATGTGGACAGACGGGGGGCAGACGGCAAAGAAAAGGAGAAAGGGCTTCCATAAATGCAAACCAATGTGGTCTAAAACCACAGGGGTGAATGTAACCTTTTGCATTGAGGACTGTTATTAGAGAAGCCAAAGTCAGAGCAGTCATTTAACTGTCCTGACAGTAACTACTCTTCCCCATTAGTTTCAGTGCTGACTTCTGAAAATACAGAGGGGGGCGAGGAAAAATACAAATGCCAGAAAATGAAATAATAGAGTGTTTCTACAATTTCCAATTCAATTTCCTCTCGCTGACCTGCAGTAACAAGAGAAATCAATGCAGCCGGGAGTAAAACACTCTGAATTGAGGGATGGCAATAGCCTCCTTTTTTTCCATGGCGAACGAAAGACCATCTTTGTTTTGGAAGATCACTCAGTGAAAAATAAATCACTCAGGAGTAAAATGCTGGCACTTTTGTTGTCCGCAGAAGTAGGCACCAACCCAGACGTGTACACTCTCCTCCAAGTTTGCCTAACAGAAATGGCATTAGGATATCACAGCTTTTAACCTCCACTCCTGCCCTCTGCACTTTGTCCAGTCGGGTGAAAATCTGAAACTGCTGGGAGGAAAAGCAAAACAACCTGATTCCTGCACACATATACATATTTTGCTCTGGATAAGGGGAAAAGACAAAACGAAACAAATTAACCTCAAGTGTTTCAGAGGAAGAGTGGCTTAACGGAGGAAATTTGCAGAAATGTCAATAAAAAGAAAAGAGTGTGATTTCCCTCTATTGCCCGTCACCTCTCGTGTTTGCACTGTAGTACCCATAAAAAGGAGCAAAGTGAGAGATCTCTGCCTTTCCTTCTGCCTACGGCAAAACACATCCATCACCGCTGTTGTCAACACAACAATCTGGCCTGTAGGATCGCAGTGTGAACACCCTTTCCAGGTCTAAATTAAATCCTTGATCAGAGGTGTTACCTGGGATTAATGCAGGTGCTTCTATTGAACACAGGAGGCTTAGACAAGAATTCCAGCCCAGAATTATAGCCACAACTTCTCTCTGTAGACTTCAAAGATGTAGGGATAATAAGGAAACGAGAGGGAGAGAATAAGTACTGTCTCCATGGCAGCCGGTGATGGAGGCCCTGCCCTCTGAGACCATTAGAGCTTCACATCTGGTCTCTTCAACGAGAGAGCAGACCTTCAGTGAGACTAGTCTCTAACTTCTAAAGAATAAAAGAACAAAATGGCAAGTTTCACAGTGAGAAGAAAAATGAATAGACCTGACATAAAATTTCTCTCAGTCAGTCCATCCAGTGCGCCATCTCGTCTTCTATCAATTAATGTGACAGACTTAAATGTAATTATTTAGTCTGGCAGATCTTACCATGACAAGTGATGCTTAATGTGCTATCATAAAAATCCTTTATATACTTTTACAGTATGTGTACGCAAAGACGTAAACTAACAGTTTGCTCACACTGTGATGCAGGACACAAAAGTATGAATCCTATGCATCAAATGAATGATCAGGTTGGACAGGTTTACAACTTCATATCTATAGTACTTGACGGTGAAGAATCTCAGTCATCCAGGTCATGGTAAGGGTTCCCACCCACACAGGGTTTATAGCCTGCAACTTCGTACCAGTCATTTAGAACTGAAGAAGCTTCTTGGAGTCTTCAAGAAACGCAAGCAAGTCCAGTTGATATTAGAACTTGTGATATCTATAGTACCCATTGACAGTAGATAACATTAATTTACTTTATGTAACAATATAGGATTTTATTTGGGTTTACTTCTTAAGGGGAATTGTACTCGGTATGTCTTCTGTGGCTCCATAGGGAGCTTTCCAAAATATCACCATCATCCATAACATTTAATAGAAGGTACTATCAAGTTGCATTATGGGAAAGACAGGATCCAGCATTTCTGGGACTCAATTTGGAGAGTTTTAGTGAATGTTTGCTTTCCAGTAACTATTTTTCACGAAAAACTAAAAAATGACGTGAAATACAAAAGGCACTTCCCTTAGAGTATGGCACTCCACTGACTCAATAACATTAGGCACCACATTTCAAAGCGCAGAGCAGGGTCTGAACCCACCAAGCGCAAACTGTGGCCCTCAAGTCTCCACTGGTTAGCCAGAACTTGGGTTGGGCGCAAAACCAGTGAGCAGCACCGCTCATTCAGCTATGATGATGCAAAAACAGGGTGCCAACCCTCAGGTGTCCCTCAGGTGTCCCCTGTGAATAAGCGACTTAATTAATTTAGCATGCTTCATTTTCTTACCTCAGACTGCTAGCTAGGTAAGCTGTTATCTGTGTGTGTGTGTGTGTATGCAAACTAACCTATGGACTGGCACGTGTAACCAGTAAAAATTATTCTCAAAGGTTAACCTATTAACAGTTAGCTGTTGACATCCTTAGATACACTAGTGGCTAAAAGTCAGGATTCCTCGCCCCTTTTCTGCTTCTTTTTTCAATCTGTCTCTCCCTATCTCTATGGAAGTACAACAAACCACTGGACGACTCGTTACACGACAGAATTTCAACATACAATAAACGTGAAACTGTCAAATATGACAGTACACACACATAGCTACATAGAGTTCATATAAACAGCAGCACTAGTGAGCATAACACAGTTCAGTGTCTGACTGTGCAGCAACAAGCAGAAGCAGTGTATATACATTGTATCTGACACAAATTTAAATTGACCACAGCCACAATGAAGGCCCTAACCCATGAATAATGAATGATCTTGAGAGTCTAAAAACCCTCAAGCAAAAAAGAAGAAATATTGTTGCAAAATCAGTAGCAGAATTTTAAGATGAGAGCCAATGGCCTCTGTACCATTGTGTGTGAACTCTGACCCGACCGTGTGAATCTATCAAGGCCCAGACTGCCTTTGTTTTTGTGCCAGAGGGCTCTTCCATTCTTGTCAAAATATGAAAAATGGTTCCTCTAAACTTATCTTCAAATATGCCTTTCAACCAACACTTGTCTTCACAAGAGACAGAGGGACCTTTGCTTGGGAAAAGTGTGTCTGAGAGAAAATGGAGGAAGGTGACTCACTGGCCACAGAAGAGAAAAAGAGGCCAAATAACTGTTGGAGCGTGAAAAGTCTGAAAATTTTCTTTTCCTTTTTCCTCTTGGAAAAAGAAAGCTTTCAAGTCCAGAGATTGTGAAATGTTATTTTTCATCTCCCTTTTTTGGGGCACAAGGAAACTGGTTACAGCAGTTTAGTAACCATCCTATTTCAAAATTGAGGTCTTTTCAGATGTTGTGAGCCATTCAGACCTCCTGGGATCCTCGGCAGTGCACTGTATGAGTCCTGCCATGTCTACAGGCTGGAGGAAATTGTGGAAAGCTTTTTCTACAGTACGCCATCACGTTTTCCCTTCTTTACCAGCTGTAGCTTATCCCGGCTCCATGCAGAGTGGCTATCTAGTGCTGCTTGACGTCTGATCTGTTCTCATGTGAATAAGTCCTCCATCCCACTATCCCCCTTTTTCTCCCTTTCTCCTTTCATCATATTTTTAGATACATAACTTTAGCTGTGCATTGATATTCAACATTATTCCTCCATGTATGACAATTTTATCTCTTGCATGTATTTTTTATATCTTTCCCCAACTCTGTAGTTGAATACATTATGTTGCTTTGGTCTGTAATTTCCAAGCTCTGAGACGTGCGATCACTGTTACATGCCTTATCTGCTGTGACAAATAACTGTTGAGCAGCAACAACAGCAGCAGATTGCAATGCAGAACATGGCCTTTAATGCAGCAGCAATACAAAATGAAATATCTGTGAAGAGGCAGATGTTATAAACCAGTCACTTAATTTGCTCCAGAAGAGTTTTCCTCCATCATATTAGAGCTGTTAAACAGGGCTGAGTGCTGCAAAGAGGTGTTATGTCTCCCCTAAATAAAAACTCATATTCTCATCAGAAGAGCCTCCCAAGACTATTGTCATCACTCATCAGTGGATGAACAATAAACCTCTGGTGCTCCAGATATCCTTGATAGCCAACTTAAAAAACACCACTGGGATTACTCCTGTCAGCAGGCGTGTGAAGTGTACATTATGGTAATGCAACCATCAGAAAAAATATTATATTTCTTGATTTTTGCTTAACCCTCTTCCCCACCTCACCCATCTTCAGCTCCAAGAGACAATTTAGACTCGTCCTTGGCTCAAAGGCAGCACTACTTGAAATGCCTTTAGATTTGGTGCACACACACATCAAAGAGACCAGGAGCTTATTTTCAAGTATTTTGCACCCCGAGGCTAGGAGCTACTTCTGAGGCTGCTGTGTTCCCTGTAAATAGCTTGGTTTTCTGTTCCACAGATCCCAGCAAAGCACCATCTACCAGAGAGCTGTGGGCACGGGCCTCCGTGCTCTCCTATCACCAGAGGTAACAGGGAAAAATCACTGTGCATAATAGTTCTGCCAATTGCTTTCCTAAGGTGTTGATCAGTAATGCTCACAACAACTAAACTCAATCCGAGTCTGCCAGGGCAAAGGCATCCAGAGTATGTTGTGCTTCTTGCCTTTGAAAGATCAAACTTCTCGTCCTGCGTTTGATGGTGCCACCATGTGATGTGCTAGAAGTTTCTGAGCGTTCAGAGTCTCTTTTATCCCATGTTCGTCTTGTGAGGACATAAACAGCAGCATACTGTGTGTCCTGTTAAGGATAATCCACAACAGTTTTTACGCAGAGCAATCTCTGAAATATAAAAAAAACCTTTACATGAATTAATTAAAATATATAGAATACTATCAAAGTACTACATTTCAAATGAAAATACTTAAACTATGAGAGCCAGGACAGTAAGTTTTGCCTTTCCTGTAATATTTTTGTTTTGATATCGGCCTGACGTAGTCACGTTGATGAACATAACACGCATACGTCCATAATGAGTTACGAGCTGAACTATAATGGACAAGGTCAGTCCCCAGATTTAGCTGCGGAGTGAGCATTCCCCACTTTCAGGCTGCTCTCCAGTACAGTGGTGAAAAATATAGCAGTGTGCACAACTCAATAAAAAGGTGCATGGTACCGGAGAATATCAAAAAACAGATAGAACAGTGGCACTCATAGTAGAATTCACTTGTTATATTTCATTTTTTTGGGTCTATATTAAATAAGTGAATTCTACTATGTGTGCCGCTGTTCTATTTTTTGCTCTCCGGTACAGGCAGCTGCAGACCCAGAGCCAAGATGAATCTGAGTGAGACGGAGGCAGCTGCCTGAAAGAAAAGAGACTTTGTTTGCTCAGGCTCTTAGATAATATTATCTTCTGCCATCTGCTTATAAGTGGTGAAGTTATAGCTCACAGCAACCTAACATGATATAGTCTCTGGCTTTTATTTGATATCTAGTGTCTGCCAAAAATGTTGCACATCTCCAATGTGTTGTTAGCACACATTAGCTTGGAGGACTAACTTGGTTTGTTTACTATAGTCTGTCAATATCAATGTCACCCTGAAAGAACCGCAGAACCTCAAACCCTTAAACTCTATATAGCACTATCATATTTACATATCTGTCAAGAATAAGGTAATAATCTATTTGGGACATTTGAGTTTCTCTCTGTGGTTACAATGTAGAGAGAGTCCTGCTAGACTCTGTGAGATTTGGCTCAGCAACTGACTACGCTTGAGTATAAGCACCGAAAAAAAGCCATGAATTGAATGTCAAAAACACTCTCATACTTATCTCTTTCAAACCACATCAATCAACATTAGAAATAATGGCACCTTCACTTGGTTGTGGAAATGTGCCTCTAAAGAGTCGTTTTAAAGCCGTTTCACTCCGCTGTGTCTATTGCTTTGTCTAAGATCATCCTCTCTACAGTGATGCCCTTCTTTTTTTGTAATGACTGCTGCCAGCCAGCAATTCTGATGCCTCGGAGTGTAGAGCATCATTCATAAGAAGACTGCTTGCTGTGATTAGCCCTATGCCTTAAGCCATATATGAAAATTCATTTTAAATGTCCTTTAAAAACTCATAAAACATCCATATTGACTCGAGGCTGCCAGGCTGTAGGGGGCTGCTAATCAGCTCCCTCTATGGTCCATTTAGCCTCTGTGTCATTAAAGATAATACAAATAAAATAAGTGTTAACATGAAGGCACTTTGAATCCTTCCCCTGAAAAAAAAATCTGCCTCCCCTCACCAACTGTCAATAATTTGCACTAGAAGATTTTTTTTTAGTTTCCCACGCTTGCAGTGCATTTGTGCTGAACAAATTCCAGTTAATTACAAGGCAAATGGTACAAAATGTGCTCTGTGACCATTACAATCCTGTTTGCTATGCTCAGCAAGGATGCATCACTCATCACACCCACACAAACACTAGCACGCACAGATAAATGAAAACACATAGATATAAAGACTCCAGTTAACGCGTACACACATTTCTGTGCACCACACACATGCACACTGCTTTGTGTTTCTCCTGATTAGACACATGCATCGTTTTAATCTCTCGGCTTTCCACAGATGTAACATTTCAACACTTTGCTCTACCCTCTCTTGACTTTGACCAATATTGTGAGATAGTGGTATTCCAGCAATGGAACTTTAATGAAAGGTTTTGCAACATGCATAGACGCTTGGTTGATCTAATGAGATCCCTAACTGTTTCTGCCATCTGCCAGACCCAAGTCATGACATTAACTATGCAGCCATGCTAAGCTTCAAACCTCTTTTAGATGAAGCAAACCTCATCCGCTCTGTCAAGTGCTGGTGCACAAACAAATGCATGCCTCACAGAAAGACATAACATGGCACAAGCACTAAATACATTCAGCAGCATGAACATATACTGTGGTTAGGTTATGCAGCAGCCTGTAAGATGTGTATTTCACTTAACTATTGTGAACTATATATCAAGAAAAAATGCCCCCCTGGCCTCTGTCTAATGCAATGTTTTTCTTTGATTTCACTGAGCTTTTGTTGCAGTATTGACGTCCCCAGTATATAAGGCCTTGCTTTGAGTCAAACTCATCTGCAGTTTACGAGGGTGCCATTGTTCGCCTGGCCGGGGAGAGGTCACTGCGAGGGAGGAGAATAAATGTAGAGTGATTGACTAGTCTCTGTTGGAGAAATGAGTTCTCCATTCATTCCCGGGCTTCCAGAGGTGAAACGTCCTTCAGGAAAGTAAACACAATCTGACAGGGCCCTACAACAGACGCAAAGGCACAGCATGGCACACTCAGTAAGGACGGCACTTTGCTCCACTCTGCTCTCCTCTGCTGCGTCCCTCCTTTCTTCCCAGCCTCCAATCTGCATGATGACCCACAACACATCAGGTCTCATTGCTGAATCTGGACGCTTTAGTTGGATTATTCTGCTTCACTACTGTGTAGATATATTCAATGTTCAAAGTCACGCTCATACTTCACTCTGAAATAAAAATGGGATACATGAATCCAGAGGGATGAGGGGATCATTCCTATAAGGGTATTAGTGCAGTTTCCTCTGCAGACCTCCATCCCAGGTCCTACCAGATCCCAGGTCCCTCCTGGAAAGCAAATTGAAAACTGGAGCGCCCATTGGAGACCAGATTAGGCTGTTTTCCCGACATGCTTAAATTGCAGTAATCTCGAATGCAGATCACATCTGCAGCTAATTGATGGATTTGCCAGAGGATCTGAGAGTGGTCGGGCTCCACTGTGAGCTCCTGTTTATTTTCAGAAGGCAGATGCTTTAACCCTTCTCTGGCTGCTGCCAGCAACTCGAGGCCAGTGAATCTTGGAGCTAGCAGCATACTGTCATCAACTGCAAGATAACTGTCCAAAGGCTTTGCCTTTCACATTCACCCACAAACTCTGCCTAATTAGAGAGAAAGATATGCCTGGGTTTCTGTTATACATTGGTTTTGCATGAATAATTCAAAGCACATAAGGCTTACTGTTGTTCTTCAGGCCCTCTCTTGCCATTCATGGTAGAAGCTCCAGTGAGTGTACGGGCGCCTGCCATCCAGTCATGCAAATATGCTTACAGAGAAAGTGTGGTGAGCAGCTCATCACAGCATTGTCACATAGAGTTCTGTTAGCTGCAGCCATGAAAGTTTACATCATGGTTACCAGCCCGCAGAGGCCGAATACGTCAGCAGTCAGCACTGTTCTCTTGTTCAGTCTGAAGACAGAGATGACTCTTTATTCACAGACAGAGGAACACAACAAGGCTTTTAACAAGCTGACCTAAAACTGCAGATCTAATGCCAAATTATGTTCTCCAATGCGATAAAAAAAGCTAGTGTGTATGTGTGTTTGTGTGTTCATCAGAGGAGGAGGGATAAAAGAAACGCTACACGTATGCACAAGCATAGGCATTTTTGCATGGGATTGCACAAAAAATGCATGAGCACTGTATGTGTTTGGGGATGTGCTGTGTGTTGTGGTTGTGGCAAGCAATGATCTATTTTTTCCCATTACCCCACTGCATACGTGTGGTTCATTTACATTCATGGTTATCCAGATAATGAAGCTTTCAATCCGGGGGATCCTGTGGTGAGAACAATGAACCCAATTACCTCCTGCCGCCTGTGAGATGGGATGGCAGACTCTGAGACAGATGGGAGAGGCTGCACTCGGCCGGCAATCCAATCACATTCATCTCGCTTGCTTCCCGTTTCCCCTGTTCATGTGTGCTGCAGCAACTTATCAACAGGCAGGGGCCAAAGAACCTGGGATCATTACATCACACACACCAACAATTTTGCAAGCATACACGTGTGTGCACAAACATACTCCCTGAGGTCCACTCGACCCCTGCAATCTCCCCTTAGGTTCCACACTGCTAACATGCATCCTCAGGTTTCTCTTTTCCTTCTAACACAAATTGTGATCTTAAGAGTTCACACACTTCACCTGTCGCTGGAAGAGTAGGAGGTTAGGAAAGGATTTTGTGGGCGAGCTAATGTCTACCTCAATTTTGATCTCCTTATCAACGAACCAGGGTCTGACTAAGAACATTCCTAATGATTTATGCAAGATACTCAAGTTTCCTTTTTCTAGTTTAATATTTCAGTTATATGCCCTGACTGAAATCATTCGAAGATGTGCTCGGCAAAAGTCAGTGGCTACTTTATCAGGCCTTGTGTGGATGTGCAACATGACGGAAGAAAATGGAAATAGTGTTAGTCAAGAAAGAAGTTAAACAAGGGCATTTTTTTTTTTATCATGTCTCTGATGCAACCCAACGAAATGAAATCAGTAAAGACGTCTGTTGAATGTGCTTTACTATAACCTAGACTTGTGTCATCTTGCACTGTGGGGACTTGCTAGATGACGACGTCCAGTGTAAACAGATAGACTTTGTAATGTAAGTAGGGTTGTGCGGGTAAACGATCTTTGGGGTTGACGATGATCAGAGGATAGCCAGAGCCTTTGTCAATGTCAAGATGATATTTAGCTCATTTTACCATCAATGTATTACATTACTACAAAACAGACAAAACTGGCTTGATGACCCTGATGCTGTTGGCTATTACGTTGTTGATTTAAGCAATCATCTCTGTCTTGGTTACATAGGTTTATAAATACTATTTTTTCATCTATTATTTTGCATCCGACAATTGGATCAGGTATTGGTGATCTCACAGGGTGACAACAGGATTGGACTATGGAGTGGATTGTCCTACACTAAATAACAGAATAAAAACAAACAACAAAACTATAAGAAATTTAAGCACACACTTCCTATATATGTATAATTCACATAGCAAATCGTCGTCTCAGTACTCCTCTTCAGTTATAATAAGTGCAGCACCAGAGCTGGCTCCTTTACATCTCTTGGAAGTTTTATAGGTAAGAAAATGTGTAATGTAGTTCCTGTAAGAGAGGACTTGACATTCAGCAGTAGCCAATGATACAGAGTGTGCCTGGACCTAGACGGTGCTTGAGGGAATGTATTCCACTACTAGATAATTAGCCAGTGATTGCGTGAGAGCTGATACCAGTTCTGCATAATACTCCAATATTTTCTGCATGTTTCATGCAAAATATACCCTTATCTCATATTCTTCCCCCTTATGGCCCCTAATTTTGACACTGTGATCAATAGTAATTGACTTAGTGATCGATGTGTCTCTTGAAGTTTTCCATCAGTCTGTACTGCCATCAGTAGTGTCCACACTATTGTGGGGTAGTGTATGGTTTGTTAGTGGGGATCTGCATGCTAATGCTTATAGCAGCTCCCCTGAGTGACATACAGGTGTTTTTATGTTAATGAATGTCAGGAAAAGAGATCTCGTTGGTCATCCCTGGTTACACACAGGTGCACACTCACACACCTGCCCACCCATGCGTGCATGCTTCTTCACACACACACACACACACACACACACACACACACACACACACACACACACATGCAGTCTGAGGCTGCACACCCACTGAACCCTTGGATGCATTATTGATAAGCTACTAATTACGCTTGTTGCAATTTCAGCTGACCTTTCCCGGGAACATCCCGGATCATTATAAGCTGCATTCTCTCTTGAAATTGCAAAGGTAATCTAAAGTCCACCTCCCTTGTTCCCCCTCTACCTCCAACACCACCAACCCCCCACTTCCCTTGATTCACTGCTGGATAAAGATGTGTTCTTCCATACCAAAATAGTAGGAGAAATTGTTAAAAAAAAAGATACGGGGAGTTAGAGAAGGAGAGAATGCAAAAAAAATAAAAATACTAGATATGGTACAGCCTGCAGCTGAGTAAATCTTTAGTTGAATCTAAGGTTTGTACTTCAACTGTTTTTCCCCCCAAAACTTCTGCATGAAATCACCTGAGCAATGACTCTGAAATTAATTCCTAGAGTATCTCTTGAAGTTTATGGTTAACACTGCAATGCTCAGTATCATCTCACTCTGTTAAAGGTTAAAAACGACACCGTCGTGGGCTATTATACCTGTTTGCATGCTATTACGACACATTAGTCTGAAACATTCTCATCATAGTTTACCATTATGGCAAAGACGTTAGTGTAATGGCTCTGTTTAAAGCAGCTTTCCAGCTCAGAAAGCCATCTCATTTTGAAAAGGCCAAAAACTATAATGTGAGTGGTTGTGTAGTTGGTGCTCAGGAAGATCAATTGAAGATCAGCTGATGGGGGTGTTGCGAATGATCTAATGCTCCTGCTTGAACATAGACAACAAGTTCTATTACAGAGACAACAAAAAGATCTATCATAATTTTCAGAAGAATGCAGAAATGTTTGACGTCCAAATGTTTTGGATTCTCAACAAAGCTGGAAAAGATTCATTTTAGTATTTTCTAATACAGCTGCTGAATGGAGTGGATATCCCTACACAACTTCAATTGATAGTCATGGCCTTTAACAATCAACCTATCGATCCTGAGGTTGGGTCACTTGCATGAATTTACTTTGATTTATAAAATCTAGAACAATTAGTGTATGCACAAAGTGGCATTAGTAACACTTATGAAACACCTTTGCTAATTTATTTAAAGCTGAAACAACAGCACACAACTGGCACAGACTTTTCATTACTCAAAATGTAACAAAGTCTGGCTCTAATGATAAAGCATAAGCAACAAAGGGCTCCAGTACGAGGTGTTAAATGCAGCTACTGACTGCATTTTTTCTGCTGTCATTCTTTAATGACTGTATATACAGGTACTGTATTGCCTTGATAAATCCAGCAAGTGCATATCATGATTATCTTCCGAGAGATGCATAAAGATGAGTACTTGTGCAGAATATCATCCTCAGTGAGCTCAGCCTTTACAGCAAACTGGAAATACCACACGTATTGGTAAAATGTTTTTTGGGGGTGCCAAGAATGAAATTCAGCCAATGTTGAAAACAAAGCTCTTCTTAGCAGATCCTGGTGCATTCAGGAGGCTTATTGATTTCTTCCAAAGTTGAATGGAATTGATTCATCTTGGTCTCTCAGTCTTTCCATCTATTGAATGTGTAAATAATACAGACAACAGGACAACTTGAAAACATGTGCCCAAAGCCCACATGCACAAAGTGTAACTACTTGTGAGATATTGCTCAACAAATGCAAACATTTCCACTCGAGGTCTGTGCACTGGAAGACCAATGAGGGGCATTTCTTTGGTTGCAAATGTACCAAAGTGCCCTCCAATTTGTGTATTATTAATATGTGGGTGTACACTTAAAGGTCAATATCCACTGAGTGAGCCATCTCTGATCTTTGATCTAAGACTTTTCTCTTTGAAATTTGGCTGTGGGAGTCATTTGCTCTTATTACAGATTCCAATCAAAAGATCACATGCATAATATAACTGGAATCTATTGCAAAGTGGAGGACAAAATACTTGTATTTTCAAAGCTGCAACCTCCAAGGCTGAAAATGGGAAGCTAACATGGAAGTGCCAAAACCTGCAATTCTTTAAATGGCCGGCAGAAATAAACATGATTACAGCCTGGTACAAAAAAAACTCTCCACAGCTAATTTTCATATTCATCACAACTGTACAGGGGTTGTGTATCTTTATCTAACTCACCCACTTACATTTTATTAATGTTCAAAATTACCCATATTTAGGAGCAGGCTTGAGGCTTAAAATGGTAGACAACAAACCAATGGGTGGCGTTACGGTAGCTACGTCCATTATTCTATACAGTCTATGTCCCAAGACTTAATCATCCACCAATTGGTAGCTGTAATCAGAGCACATGTCTCCTACAGCCATATTTCAAAGAATTTAAGTTCACACACAGAGTATAATTGGAATCTATTACAAGGTGGAAGAGAAAAAGGAGTTAAAAAAAAACCCAAACCAGTATGTGGTCGTGAATTTAAGAAGAGCTTCAGTGGCGCTGTGGATTTTTTTTTTTAAAGGTTTGCATGTCATTCAGAAAAACAAAACTACTGTATGAAGGTCACAGTGACAAATCTCTGCACGAGTTTCATTCTCTTTTGCCTCTAATAGTTTACCGGCTTTTATCCTTCCACCTCCACAACTTTCCTCTTACTGTGAAACACACACACATACACACACATACACAACAAAACATTTCCACAGATTCTGCAATTCTCCCTCTAAGAAGGGAGTCTATACGCCTAAATAGATATTCAGCTCTTCCAGTGCAATCAGATTTTGTTGGTGATGGGAGCTGACTCGGAACCAAAATAAATAGATAGAACGGGAAAAGGGCTGGGAACAGCAGTTTGCTGGCAGCGCTGTGAACCAGGTGAGCCAGTGCAGGCAGGGACGACACCAGCCAAAGGATTAATGGTCTCAGGGGAAGCCAAGGTAAGCCTGCTGCTCCTGCTTGACATCTTTGTACTTGTAAGAGCACAGAAATTAGCCAGGCAATGCAGTGAGTAATGGCCAGGGTGCTTCCATCAGTCCCATTTAACAATGCATGCAAAGCCAACAGAGGAAAATGCAGGGAGAGAAAAAAGTAAATGTTCTCTCTTGGGCATGTGCGCAGAGTTGCCTGGAGCAGTTTATCACATACGCCTAGTGTTGTGAATGCAGCACAAACATCACACTTATGTCCTGTCTGTTAAATAATATACATTAATCATCACCCATATAGATCAGTGTGGCTCCTTTGTTTCTTTGCAGCCTTAACTCGGGAGACATTTGTTGACAAAAACAGACACTATAGAGACATTATCTTAGGGACACCATGATGGGACAATGTTTGACCAACAGGGTGCTTCTAGGCCTGATGTACAATCATCAGCTGCAATGACTCACGGTGGGAGGAAAAAATATCTGCGTCTGACATGAGGCCAAGCTGACCTCAGCCACTGTTGTCTGTAGGGGAGCAGTAAAGTTACCTAGAGGCCTGCAGTACATTATACTGACATTTTGTCACTATTTTGAAACTTTTGCAACCTTTTTTTTGTCATCCTTAGAAGTTGTGTCTTATTTGTATATTACTAACTTTATGTACTGAAAAAAAATTAAAGGCAAGACCAAGGTTTAGTTTGGTCTAGTTAGATTTAGGACTTTTTAAGACTTTAATTGCAACTCAGAATGAAATGAAAAAGACTAATTTTACAACAACCAAAATTGAATTAGAAAACATTTATCAACATCAATTACTTCTGGGAGGACAATTTTGTCCAAATGTTTATTGTAACATAATTATACGTGGCGGTGACAAGGTTAGAACACAACTGGGAAATACCTGGTGTTTGTTGGCCAGTGTTTTTGACAATGTGTGTGATTCAACTGTCTTGATTTTCATCATGCCGAGTTTGATAAACTTTTTGCACAACATACACCAAGCCTCATGTGCATTGCCTCGCACTGGTTTCAATCATGTTGTGAAAACTTGGTGAAATAGCCAATTTTTATTGAATTTGCACTTCTCAATGTCGCCCAGGCAGGATCGAAGAAAAAGAGGACGTTATACTTCAATTATCCCCGAGGGAAAATTCAGTTTTTTCACTCTGTTGTCATATACACACAGACACACAAACAAGACCCATACATGCATTAAATGGGAAGATGTCAGAGCGAGGAGGCTGCCCATAGACAGGCACCCCGAGCAGCTGGGGGTTCACCTCAGCAGTGCCCAAGAGGAGAGCTGGCACCTCTCCAGCTACCAGTCCACACTCCATATTTGATCCGGATGGGGACTTGAGCCAATGACCCTCCGGTTCACAACCAAGGTCCCTATGGACTGAGCTACTGCTGCCCCCAACAGTGTAGTACAGTTGTCAGTGCAGTGACAACTAGCTAGCAGACAGTGGATCCTCTGCTCCAAGCATCTGGGCCAGAAACAAAATAGGAGTGTTGTTGGTTGAGCTATTCTGATCTGCTTAATGTTAATGTGAGAGGCATTCAGAATTTTTTTTTAATGGATTTTGCCAAGTATTTTGAGATTTTGCAATACAAGGTCAGAAAAAGAAAATATTCTAGTCTTAGCATTTTTGAGACTTTTGAAAGATTGATTCAAGACATTTAAATATCAATTAAAACCTTGTTTTTACATTAATGAATTTAATGTCTTTTAAGACTTTTGACGGATCCGTGGGAACCCTGGCTAAGAGGCTGCTCATTGGCATGTAGCTGTCCTCTGAAGTATGATTTAGTTATCTTAAATTCAATGCCCTTGATACTTATTTCACCCCTTCTACATTCTTGCAACAGCTGAGTATTCCCCATTCAGCTTCTCCTCAGCCTTATCCATAAACAATGATAGAGGAATATGTATTATGTATGTATTTCACCAGATAGACACAGAGCCTTAAGAAAAACTAAGGACAACATATCAGGATGAGTATCGACAGCGGTTCAGACATAGTTTGTGGCTGGGCCCCTCCAGATGTTCACATACTGTACAGACACGGGCATGCTCTCCCCACTCCTCTCAACAGAGACCAATGTCTCAGCACACACCAAATGTCAGTGACTCTCAGGTCAGATGGTATCACAATATGCTCAGAATCGTAGGCACACACGCGCACACAATATGCACCCCTAAACAGGATCACCATAGAAACTGCAAGGATAAAGCAAACATCAGGGTCTCAGTTTGCATAAACATTAGCATTGCTATCCTATTTAGAACAAGACACATACGATTTTCACAAGCCTCTCTCAATTTTTATTTCACACAAAAATGACTCCATATTTTTCCCAAATTTCGTCATCTTACAAAAAAATTCATTCAGTCAAATATTCTAGCTGTAATACACTAAAATAACATTTGTGTAATTCTGACTTTGGCTGCACCAAGGTCACACATGCTGGGAAAACAAATTTTATCAGATTTGAATGTACAAAAGAAAGAAAAATGGAGCGGCAAATCTTAATCCACAGGGTGGATAGGTTTGCTGGTGGGACTTGGCAAAGTATTCATAAACCTGCTTTCCCAAGGGCAACTCTCTGCAACTGGAAAGAAAACCTAACAACTAGTGGCACTGTTATGTGTAAAAATGTCACCATTTCCTTTTCCTCTTTCTTGCCCTTGTAAACAGTTGCACTTTAAGTGTTATCCCATATTCCTGAATGACTGTCTTACTGACTTAGCCACTAGTGCAGACAATAGGCCATCTTTGTATTATCAAAACTTTCAGTGGCACAGCAAATAAGCTGCAATGTTCCTCTGTTTGTTTGTACATCTTTTAAATGCCCCACATACTGTAATGCAACAAGTTAGACTATCCTCTCGCAGGGTTGTCTTTGTCTGATTTATTTCATTATTAATTAGGTGAGAACTAAGCATCTTCTCTTCCACAGTGTCCTACAGGCATACTCAAAAAAATACAAGAAAACTACACATTTCTCCAAAAGCAAAACTTAAACAGTCTTTTCTCAGTCCCTTCACACCTGCCACATGGGGCTGAGACTTTCTTAGTCTTGCGTGAGAGAAAGAAGGTTGAGAATACAGAATCCTTCTTGGCAGGGATGGGGGAATGGATGGATGGAGGAATGAAGGGATGAGGGGTGATAGAGGTCTCCCAGCTGTCTAAGACCCAGGCTCGTCCCAGCACAGTGGTTCCCACTAATGACCAGAGGCCCTGAATTCCTCCGGCTCCCCTGGGACAACAGCTGCTGCCATCCCCAGCTTCTTCGCAGGCTTTGAAGGGGACGTGGCAGCAGTTGAGCTGGCTACGATCCTGCCTAGCAGAGCAGCAACTCAGGGATGGGGACAGACAGGCTTGTTGTGCCAGCAGGGTGGCTAAGCCTGCTGAAACCCTATCCAGCCAATTACTCCCTCCGAATGCCAAGCTGGCTCTCTAATGGAGAAACTGGGGACCACATGCTGTAAGGTCCTCTCACAGGTTTACGGGTTTTACAGGTAAGCAGTAACACACCCACTTCAGGTCAGGCATTTTTTCTGTCCGTTCTGACAGTTAGGGCTAAATGGGGAGAAAAGCTCAGTTTGATTCTCTCCAAGCCAATTTGTTTAAAATGACAAATTCCTTTTAGAGCTCTTGTTTCTCTCTGTCTTCCATCCACTCACACATAGCCCCTGGTTAGGCTTACCCTTTAGACTATTTGCAGAGAGAGAGAGAAAGTGCTATATAGAAAAGTAGTGAAAATGGCCAAGCTAGAGGGGTTTGGACGCCTATGGTTAGACTACCTAATCATTCTGTCCACGTTCCTACTGTTCAGATAAGCAGCACAGTGCCTCCAGTGAGCCTTCCCTCCATCGACGGCATACATATACTTTAACACAGCTAATTTGTGCAAGTCTTGCAGCACTTGCACACCATTTAGAGATACACTTCAGATTTCACTAGAGAACCAGTGGACCGTATGGCGGGATGGAGGTCAGAATAAATAGAGCTGCTACAACCCAGGAGAAATACATTTAAAATATGTATTGTTTCAACAACCATTGTTCTCTGTCAAAGCTGTTGAAGTAGCAATCAGTGTTACTGTTATTGCAAATGTGTTGTAGCAGCTGTGGGTAAATACAGTGAAATGGGAATAGATTTGCTGTGCCACAAAATCAACGAAAAAAACGTACATCTAATTAAGTGCTTTCATTTAATGTTAAAGAAAGAAACACTTGAGTTTTTCTGTGGCGTTTTTAAACAACGGGATCCCAACATATTGAATCAGACAGAAATATGGAATTACAGACTGAGAAATTCATTTTGTTGCATGTGACAGCTTCTGGAATGTTCTTTTTCCCCCTCTGTGTTTACAAAACAATTTGTGAGAGTCCGCTGAACCAACTTTCCTCTAACAATGTGTTATGAGACAGAGAAAAACAAGAGAGAATCAATAGGACCTGTGGTCATGTATAATTTGCAGGGCCAGCACCTGGCTGCCAACAAATAAAGATTTTTTTTTTCCCTGCACGTTGCATTCAAGGATATTGGACAATTTTGTTGGAGGTAGGCGGCTATTTTCACCAAATCCTGGCTGCAGGTCAGCCGAAATGATTGGATCTCTGTAAGCTCTGTGGGTGCACACAGCACTGTCCCCATGTAAACAGGAGGCCTGAATGTGTTCTTCACACTTCTTTGCGTGTTATGTTTATATCCATGTACAAGCTCAGCTGAGACACAGTGACAAACTGCACCTTGCAGAAGTCATCGCCAAACCACATTGGCGGTAAAATAAATCTTTTTAATTGCATGGAGAGGAGTGTGCGATTCTCAGCATTTTCTCTGTGTACAATCTTCCTCTACCCATGCACTGTGTGATCGTGTTTGTGTGTGTGTCTGTGTGTGTGTGAGGTTGGCAGGCTGTGAGGCTGCCTTGGCTAGTCAGAGAGCTCTTCTCCCTGAACCAGCTGGGCCCTCCTGCCTCCCTCCAAAGCAGTCAGTGCAGACCACATGGTCTCACCCCCACTCTGAAAGGTGCCATTCAGCCTCACACAGCTAGACGCACATGGACACGCATACTAGCACACACACACACACACACACACACACACACACACACACACACACACACACACACGCACACGCACGCGCACACTCACAGAATGACACACCAAAGGCCTAACATATTCAAAGGAACACCGTCTGCTGTCGGAACACAGCGCATTAACCTGTTAAGCTGAGCCATACATTTAACTATTTATAATCTTCCCAGCCGGGCAATGTATATCAAAACATGCAGATCATCCAAAGTGTGGAATTACAGCAATATGAATGTATTAGCTAGGAGCCAGACTTCACATGTATTGCAAGCAAATGTCTTAGCTGGCAATTCCACAGTGTCCCTTGTAAATATTTAATCAAATAACACACTCTGAATTACACTCTTTATCTTAATATTTACTTAATATTATGCATTATGTATTTATCTACTGAATATTGTAATTCTGTGTCTCCACATAATAATTTTAACACTGCTGCTCTGCACATACGGGTACTGCATGTCTGCTGCTCTTCATCTCTTAGAGATTTTCCTTTAACCAAGTGACTTAAAAAATGTACTGCAGTTACAATATCCAATTTAGCATGACCCAAATACTGACATAAATTGTGATATTCTTCAGTACTCAGTTAAAGTTCATTCTTCATTCTGTTCTGTATAACTATAATTGTCCTGAGGTAAAACTGTATTGTAGTATTTTGAACCTGCAGTTGCATAATTTAAACATAAATTTTGAACTATGCTTTGTTTGGTGGAGAAGCTGTTCGCTCTTATAGGGTCGTTCTCTCAGTCTCTCTGGATGAGGTCACTGAGGTGGATAGAGATAAAGAGATGTGTGTGGAGAAAAGGCAAAGAGGAGAAGGAGGAGGAGGTGGAGGGGGAGAGGAGCAAGATGTTGGGAGGTCCAGGTCACATGGTTGGGAACCAGGACCTTGTGGTGGAGGTAGCACACTTCCCTTGAGCTACATTTACCCTTTAGCTGCAGTCAGGCAAGCAGGCTGAGTGGACGGAGGTAGGTGGGGGGGTGGAGATGGGGGGTGGGGGGGGCACGGGCGCACCGAGGGAATGAGAGAGAAAGCGAGACGAGTGAGCTTGAGAGAGAAATGTAGCATTGAATCCTAATGTCAGATCAGAGTTGAGCTGAGCAGTGAGGAGATCTCTCCTGCCGGCAGCGTACGAACATGCATCTGTATCAAAGGTAAAATATTGTGATCTTTGATTATTCCCTCTTTCACCTTTCATTAATGTTATCCAGATAGAAGGCGAGGCAGCTTGACATGCACACATGAGAGCAGAAAGGATTTCACAGACACACTGGCGAGATAGCAGAGGATTTTTGACAGAACCCTTTGTTTCCTCCGTGCTGTTGCTGTACATTACCTCTCCGCAGCTGTAGGTCACATTCATTTCATACCGAGACGGAGCTGACTGTTTTCAGCTTTTTATGTTGTGTTTGTGGGCATGTGTGATAAGAACAGAGAGAGGCAATTTGCCCTCATCATGTGCAATAAAGACAGAGAGGACATTAATAAGTGGGTTACTAGTGGAATCCCACATAAGAAGGATAATTTGCTCGCTTGCACACACACACACTATAATATTTTTTTTCCCATCAAAATAAGCATGTGTATGCACGTTTTTTGAATGTGGAAAAACCCATTAAAAATAGGCAATAGACTACTTTCCATTTGCCAGTAGATCAGAGCTGTGCAAATGGCCCCTGTGTTCCTTGGTGTGTCACGTTCAATGTCACGGATGGGTCAGGAGACAGGTTAACAAACAGAAGAAAGCAGCATGGAGGCAACTGAAAATGTTACAGTGGACACTACACTTTTCATCTCTTACCTATTAAGTTTCTCTCTCAAACCTGGTGCTGACTAGGCTTTACACGATGTTCTAGTGCCACTCAGATGGACACAGACAGTATTCTGTGGCAGTGTGCCATTGCATCACGCTGGCAAAGGGGCTAAAATTAGCACGTCCACCTGGGTGTCGTACTTCAATCACTGCCAATTGGAGTCAATCAAAGCTGGAGCCTATAAATATCCGTGACTACCGCATCAGTCATTTGTGCCAAGAGCAAATGCCATTTGTAACCTTTCCTATTAAATACAAAAGTCAGATGTTAGTGGGTTTTCTTGTCCAGTGGCAAAGGGGCTTAATATGTGAGGTGACTACAAAGATGGAGAGTGAGAATAGGGCTGCATGACATGGCTGAAGTAATCATCACAACATTAATAAGGACAGTATTCTTCAAAAACTTTTCTTAAAATTACAGCGGTCTCTTAATGAACAAAAGAAACGTGTTTAGCGATGATGACAGTAATACACTCATCATCAAGATATGATTTACATGGAACTAAATAAATGATAATATTGCATTACTGCTTGGCCCTTGGTGGGAGTGCGGCAATATTATAATTGCAGGGTCTGCACTTTGTTTATTTTAATGGAATCAAGTGGTACAAATAAAATCCCGTTTCACTGTCGTGCAGGGATCCCATTTCTCCAGATGAATAATTCAGATTGTACATGCTGGGAGGCCAAGAATAGATTCCTAAAATAACAGGAGGATGGAGGAAGGGTGGGGGAATAGGACGACAACTATCGGAGGGGGCTGACAGCCAGCAAGCCGAGGACTTTGTGATCCCACCGCATCTCAACCACCAGTCCCTCCTTGACCTGGGATAGGTAGCATCTCTTGCAACCGTTGCTGTTCCAGCCATCATTACACCCACAATGCAGCCAAAAAGATGCCGCCCTCCTGTCGTACGCCTGATAGGCCAAGATTCAACATGTTCCTCCTGTCACTGGCTGCTGCCCCTGCTGTCGGATTGGTTTTGTTAAACTGAGCTGCCATAGATTAAGAGACCCGATCAGATTAGGATGCCAAATCTCCTTGCAAAAGCACCCCTCCCTCCAACAGTTGGAGTGAGATGGTCTCAGCAGTGCTTCAAGGTTTCACTTTAACATTCAGGAATCAATCCCTGCTTCCAATCCAGCGTATTAGGTTGATGTGTGCCAGCAGTCCGGGCAGGCAGCTGTTGAGGGCTGTACCGTTCCCTAAAGCACATTGTGCCTGCACTGCTCCCCGATTCCCTGATAACATTAATGCCAGGCAGATGTCCCTGAACTAGTCCAGACATTTTCTTAATATTAGAGTTGTAGACTGGCCTCTTTTCTTTGCCCCTGCCGAATTTCTTGAAAATCTCCCGTGGCTTTTAAGAGCAACACAGTATTGACCCACAATATCTTCTACATCAACAGCAGCCGAGCCATTCGCTTCCCTAATGGTAGGAAAATCAGTAGGTAACGAATGGGCTTATTTATATTTCAAGCAATAGTGTGTCATGTTTCCGTTTTGTGACAAGTTTATTGCTGTAGGGCGATCCTAAAGAGGAGGATTTGCACTACGATAATGAAAAAGAAAAGAAAAAAGCATGTCAGTGAATCTCTATCAGCTGTTGTCATTCTACAGCAAATAACATCTGTTCCAGATGGGGATCTCTTCCTTATCAAGACACTGCTCCACCTCTGTCATTAGTCTAAGTCTAACTCAGTAGCTAATCTAGAATGAAAAGACAGTTCGGCCCCTCAGATCTCACCCAATGACTCCCTACACTATCAAAGTCCTCTTTGAAGTTCACGTTCTATAAAATTGGTTCAAGTGTCAGGTCAGAGTTCCCGCAGCCAAAGGTACGGCAGTCATTTGAAGCCTCAGTCCTCTTTCTAGTTATTCCCCAGTGCAACCCCGGCTGTCTTTGTATTCTTCAGCAGAGGCCCTCTTCATGTTTATTGCAAAAAGGCAATCAAGATGGCCTGCGTTTGGACCTGGCCCCTAAGAACTGAAGTGTCTGGGGATACGCTTATTAACTTTTTTGCACAGAGACCCATTCGCCAATCATCCTTGACAATGCCAGCTTGTCTGATAGACTCATCAATGTGAGGGGGCCCGGGGAAAAGTCAACAGGATAGAAGAATAAAGGCAAAAAAGACAAAAAAGCACACAATAGGGGATAGAATAAAGCTGGCACAGATATCAGTGCATGATCTCAAAGGTCTAGTGAGAGGAGAGGAATATCAGGTAAGTTTTGAAAAAGGAGAAAATACAAACTCGCATTACAAGTTACCATGAACCATGGCAAGGCCAGGGCAGTCAGAGCACAGCCACATCAACACTTCAGGCGGTAGTGCTGCAATAATGACTCAGTCAGGAATACACACATACATGAATACTTATGAATAATGTTAAAACGCTCTTCTTTCTTTATGCACCAAAGCAAAGGTTACCCCAATCATCTTTTCGGCTGCCGCAGTTTTACAGCCCTAGAATGACTGCTTCTCTCTCCATTACCTCTGCACTCGTTTGACTGGCAGATGGGTGGAAAGACGGTGGATGGAGAGTGGGCGGGTGGGCAATCATGGGACTGTGTGTCACAGTGCGTGCGTGCTCGCAGCACTATTTGTCGTCTCAGCAGATGAGATGGGAAAGGCAGGTGAGACGTGGCTGGGCCTTATTTAAAAGCCTCTTTACGGTGCCCACTGAACCAACGTTGGCATTCCCTAATGGTGCATCACAGGCACGTCATCCCATGCTAGTCCTTGCCATCCCTATGTCCTATGTCCTTGTCTGTTGTCATTGCTTTAATAGCTGCCACAGACTAAGTCACAGACAATATAGGCATTACGATTCATAGCTGAATTCCATACAGATTACATACTCCACTAAATACTGCATTTCTGTGGCCTGTAGGAGTGCTAATCTCTGTTTAATCCACTGCTTCCATATCGCTGCCTGAATCATTTGGTTATAGCAGGTGTCCTTTCCAGTCCAACGGTAGCATGATGCAGTGATTTAAGTGGACTGACAGTGAGAGAGACAGAGGGCGATATGAGAGGCTAATGGAGTTAATATGCTGAGATGGAGAGATAGAGGAAAGAAGAGGTAAGATTGGAGGGACAGACATGAGGAGCTAGCTGAGTTACAGGTACTGAATCTGAATACAGATCTCATTTTACAGCTGAATGTTTTCTCCATAACTTTGTTTCTTGTTTCTCTACCTCCCTAAAGCTGCGACTAAAGCTTTATATTTGCAGAGCTTAAAGGGGACCTATTATGTTTTTCTGTATTTCGTGTCTTATGAATTGCGTTACAGAGAAGGAGGTTTGCATAAAACACGGCCAAAGTTTAATGAGGTAAACCTATATGTATGTATAAGTAATCCCTGTGAGCCAAAACCTCAGGTTTCCCACAGTATGAAATTCACCGTTTTTAACTGTTTTTCTACTCTGGTTACAGTATGACATCATAGTGGCACAGATGTTCTTATATGGTCATCCACTCCAGGCATGCTACTGCAAGTGTTTGCATCAGGTAGCCCACACTGCTACATGAAGCGACATGCTAACCTCAGGAAAAAAGTTTAGTGTTAGTAAACAGCATGACGCTTTTGGGTGGGCGGGGCTTAGCTGGAGGCAAAACTTTTTTCCACAGACATAAGTTAGCCCTGGCTAGCAAGTTCTCTTGGCTTGTTATAGACAATGGAGGAAGATGATACGAGTGGTGCATTTAGAAATACTCATTTCAAGTGCCGGAGCACACTCGACCTGTAGTGCAGGTCATAAACCCTGCCCCCTGACGGTCTTCGGTGGGTGGGGCATAGCTGGAGGCAGAACAATTCTACACATTAGCTAGCACTAGCAAGACTGAATTTATGAGCGCACCATGTCAGGTCATTCACTCTGTGGGACCACGGGTGTTACTTGAATAAGTAAACACTGACCAACGGGACCAGACTGGCTGACCTGTACTGAAGCTAGGGTTAGCTAATGTGCTGAAAAAGTTAGCGTAACAGAGAAATCCAACATTCCTCTTAATACTTCCCTATTTTCTGGTGAGGTGGGCATGATAACCTTTAATACACATAACTTTATTCATCCCTACAACAGGAAATACTTTTTCCCTAACCTCATATGAAGTGTGTGCTGCACATGGAAGCATATCTGATAATTGCCTCTGTCCAGTCCGTTTGTCTTATCACATTTAACCAGTTGTCTTTGGTTTTTTTTACAGGCAGTGATAGCTGGTATGTGATAAAAATTTAAGTTTTGAGCCATGACTCCTTCTAATCTGGCTCCTAGGAACACACCAAGACGACATTTTAAGACTCCTATGTAGCCTACAGCCCTGTGGTAGAGAGTCATGTTTTGCCTCCAGCTAACAAAATGACATCATTGTGACGTCAGCCTTCAAAGGGTCTATATATAAACTTGGTTGCCAATGTTGTAAACTTCTCCTGATTTTAGATCAGTTTCCTGCTGGAACATGTCCGGTTGTGTTTAGAGGTTTTTTCTCAGTGTTTTTTCACAGTAGAAAGTGCTGCTATTCTCCATTACAGTCACTGCCTGGCTGCAACAACGGTGCAGACATGCCAAGATACTGAAGACCCAGAAACGTGACCGATCAGAACAGGCTGGGCTTTTTCAGTAGGGGGGCTTTCAGAGACAGGCGCTAAGACAGAGCCACCTCAGACAGAGGAGAACACAGGTATATTCAGACAGGCAGTGTGAGGAGAATAAAGGGTTTTTTGACCATTAAAGCATGTAAACATGTTCCAGAGGAAACCTTAAATACAATTATGAGCCTGAAAATGAGCATAATAGGTCTTCTTTAAATGCACTCCCGAAATCTATTACTGTCCTTTTGTGTGCACCTAATGTGTAACATTCTGATTTTATGTTTTAAAAAATCAAATACATGAACTGGCATTTTCATTTATCTGGAGGCAACATATTATGTTCCATTTTCACACACTAAAGTGCTCCAAAAACATTTTGAAAGTGAAATTACAGAGTGCTGTGTTTTGTAGACAAAAATAAAGGGTGCACTGCATTGCATATATTTTGATTCCTCTTTTACACTGATTGGAGAGGCATTTTCTTTCTGTCCATATCCTGAGGTGGGAAATGCTCTTGTTTTCTTCTTTCCTGTCTCTTCCTTTGTCATCACTTATTTGCCCTGCCATTCGTTCTCGTGTTTGCTCTGTCTGTCATTTTGTTATTGTCTCTAATGCTCTTTTCATGTCCCCAGTCATGAAAGATTAAAGATCATTTTCATGTAATGGTCAACAAAAAAGAGGCCATTTTCTTATTCACACTGTCAAACCTTAAATATACATTTCTTAATTAGAGTCATAATGCTCTATTTGCTTTCAACAACTGGAAACTGCAGTCCAACTACTCTTAGTGGTTGTTTGAATTCAAATGGGCCAATGTTTGTGCATGAGTAACAATTATTTTCGTCTCTCGCTCTTGTCTGTTTTTGTATACACAAAAGCCCCAAATAGTCTTTGGCCTCTCTCGGTGAACAAACGGGACATTTTATTTCCACATGGAGTGTGAGGAGCAAAGGTCTCACAAAATTAGGGCAGTGAATTCAGCGCTGAGCTGAGGCCAGGCAGTGAAGAGAGAAGAGCAAAATCTAAAATTTACTGTTGGCCTGAACATGATCAGCCTGCCTGAAAATTATCTCAATAACCTTCTAGTATCTGTATGAATCATTAATCCTTCCCTTACTTGTACGCTGTAAATACAGACTTCAGAAACCCAATACTGCACATCATGACACTTGTCTAACTCAGTCTAACTCAACCCAAAGTGGAGAGTGGAGCTCGTATCTCTGATGTATGAGTATAATATTTATATGTGTGCATGAGTGAGTGTGTGAGTGTGTGTGTGTGTGTCTCCAGTCTGCTTTAATCTCCTCCCATCTGCTGGTGGACCTCCTCTCCCTGTTCTGAGGCCTGCCGTGCCCCGCCCGATCTGCCAAGCCTGACCTCACTGTGCGTATGTGTGTGTTTTTTCTTGGTGTGAGTACGTGTGTGAATGTGTGTGTGTGTGGGCTGCTTGATGAGCCTGGTTCCTTATGAAGTGGTGTCATTAAAGCAGAGAGAAGGAGCAAACGGGTGATTGCAGTGATTTGGCAGAGGTTGCACAGACTCTGTCCTCCAATCAGAGCCCTCGCTTGGCCTCCTCCAGCTCCACTGCAATCACAGAGCACCAAGTCCACAGAGGACACAGACACACACACACAAATACACATACTAGTTTATCAGCTTTAGGTATGGGCTCGTTATTGCCATTAACTGCTTACGCTGTGGAAGATTTGACATTAGTATGTCACAGTCAAGGTCTTATGGAGTCGTGCATTTTTTCTAAATCAAAATGAATGTCATACTTTAAATAAATCACATGTTGAATTTCTGTGGCAACACTTTTTTTTTAACTTTTCTTAATTCTAAATCTGCATGAATCCTACATTTAAGGTCCAGTGTGTAGGATTTAGGGGAATCTAAGGGTGGAAATGGTATATAATACTCATAACTGTGTTTTCATCAGTTTATAATAATCTGAAAAGACGAACTGTGTCTTCGTTACCTTTTAATGAGCTGTTTATATACGTATGGAGTGGGTCCTCCTCCACCGAGTCCGCCATGTTGTTCTACAGTAACCCAGAATGGACAAACCAAACACTGGCTCTAGATAGGGACATTTGTGTTTTTGCATTAGCCACCATAGTTCTTCTGCTCACATGGCACACAGGAGAAGTTTCAGTTCTGCAATCTCACTGATAGATGTCGCTAAATCCTACACACTGGACTTTTAAAAACTTTAAGTTAATTGACACAGACACCTAACTGTAGAATAAATGTCTGCTGGAAAACAGGCTGCTGCAGAAGCTGCTTCTCCCGTAATATCCTGCACAGGTTGTTTGAAGCAAATGGAAATGAAAATGCCAATAACACGAAAAGTTCACCAAACAAAGTCTATACAAGGCAAGCCTTAAAAACGACAGCTTTTTTACCCATTTCCATGCCACTGTACCTCATACATTTTAAGTAGGCTGGCATAGCAAGCCTCTTCGCTAATCTGGCATACATTGTGAATGCAAGGTTCTATAAAGTGTGTAACAGCACTGTGAGATTAATGCTTGCATCCAAAAAGCCCAGGCAGGTGCCTGTAAAATGAACAGTGAAATGTGACTGATACAGTATTTAAAAAACAGCATGTTATTGATTTCATACTCTTTTTTGACGTTGCAAATCTTTGCATACATACTGTACAGAATGTTTCATAATTCTAAAAAGCACAACGCTCATTATGGTCTATACTGTTGTATCCCTGTCAACTGATTTCCGAAGTAACATGGTGGTCGCATGATGAAAGGGGACTATTTAGTGAGTGTAACAGTATCTTGTATCAATACCATATTGATTTTTCTTTTTTTCAGTTACATTTATCCATGTATTATGGCTCACCAAATGAAAACTCCAACATCAAAGCACTACATCTGCGTGGTGCAGAACAGAAGATCCCTTATTGTCGCAGCAATGTGGACAAGTACTGTACATCATCTCCTTGTTTTGATGTGTTCAAAGGGTACAGAGAGAAAAAAAGACAGGAGAAGAAGAGGGGGACAGAGAGAGAAAGAGAGGGAGAATGAATTATAAAGTGTAGAGAATTGAGCACTAAATTGATCTGCAGTCTGTCTGTCCCCAAAGACGTTGAGATGCTGTAATGAGAATGGCAGACCAGATGCATACGGGGGCCGTCTCTTCCCCATCTCCATCCCTCTCTGAAAGAAGACAAGTTTGTTTCTCAAGGTGATTGTTGCGGTGATAAGGGAGAGGGTGTTATTAAGGGTGACAGCGGAGGGGCTGAGAGGCAGTGGCTGACTGGATAACCTTGTCCCCATCCCCGCCTCGCTTCCTTCTGCATGAGCATCTCCACCACTGGCCTGCCCTGCCTGCTTGCTCGTCTGAACACAATCTGCTGGCTGGAATTACCTCCCGGCCCCAGGAAAACTAAACATGATTTCTGACCTTTCCTTTCTGTGTTCAACAGTAACCTTTGCTGATCCGCCTACGCTACGAGACCATCGCAACGAACAAGGGATGGAGTGAAAGGGATGTGTGTGTTTTTAAAATAGGGGGTGAGGATCAATGTGTGTTTTGCTGAATTTATGTATGTATGCATATTTAAAAGGCGAGCGCTGGGGGTAGATGTAACAACCGCAACACTTGTACAATATCATGCAATCGAATGCTCTGCTATAAACGCTATCTTTGCGTAGCTTTTCACATCCACATTTTATTGTCAGCTCTTATCATTTTTGACTTTGTGATGCACGTGCAATATTTTAAGGTGTTTGTGGTACTTTGTCTACACTCTGCAAGTAGCTGCTGCTTCCATCTGTGTATGTGCTGACGGAGTGTACCATAGAAGTTGCAGTAACAGTGTAATTCGTAGGAGACACTGTGTTTGCAGAAATACTGCATCTTTCAACTAGCTAAATTCATTACATCATCACTCTGCTTCTTCTTGTTGTTCTTTGCCGCGTCAGCAACTTCTGCATTGGTATTATCATTAGTAGTTTGTTAGATAAGGCTAATTGATCTCCACCTACCCAGTGTATTAGCGAATTGTTGTGATCTACTTCTTCCACTGACTCTGCATAACTCCTACAGCCTCAGCACAATCTGACCCTCAGGAGCAAAGCACATCCCTATAGAAATGATTTCATCATCTCTTTTTCTCGCTCTGTTTGTCTGTTGTTCTCTCACGTTCCCTCCCCTTGTCTGTCTTCCACAAACCTAATTCCATCCCTCCCCTCCAAAACGAACCAGTTTGTGCTGATGTGAGGGTAAATTTAAGAGCTTACAGGCAGAGTGACCTGAACATCCCAGGCCAGCTCGGTGGAGTTAGCTGACTGAACTCTGGGCTAGCCGAGGCCTGTGTATCAGTATTGTTTGTGTAAGAGCACCAGAGGGGATTTGGACAAGCAGTGTGAGCTCTGAATGTGTGACCCACGGCTGGCCTTACCATTGGATTAGCTCACCCTGATCCCCACAACCTCTGAACATGCTCCCTACTATTTCAAGATCTCTCCATTTATGCCCAGCCAAGCACATTGTGACCAGTAATCTTTAGTTTTCTTCTCTCCAAAGGGAGAAGATATACTGTTCAGCTTTTTGCTGTGCCCCTGCCGCCCCTCCCTCTCGCTGGTTTATCCACACTTTTCTCTGTTTATTTTGCACTCGTTCACTCTCTCCCTCTCACCCACTTTCAGTCTCTCAGTACAAATTCCCTTCTTTCACCTCTCTACTCTCACCATCCGTCTTTTCACCCCTCATTCCTCTCCCTCTAACTACCCCTCTCTCCTTCATTCCTCCTCCCTTTTCTAAAGGGGATCAGTGGAGCTTAGAGGCCTTCCTGCTTGGTTCATTACTGAGCTGCTCTGACATGGGGAGCTCGTCTCTCTAGTAAGGAAAGGAGAACACCACTGATGTTTAATACATGGACCACTCTGTTGTCTTTCACGCCAGATAAATTCATCATCAAAAACTGAGCGCAGAACAGCAACAGAGCATGTAAACCTGTTCTCTCAATCTAGATTCCCAATCTTTTTTTCTTTTTTTGTGTGTCCTCACTCTCCATTTAACTTATTGCCTCTCGCTCTGGTTCTCTCTCTCTCTCTCTCTCTCTCTCTCTCTCTCTCTCTCTCTCTATCTCTCTCTTTGTTCCGTCACATCTCAGTGAACTGGAGCAAACCTTTTCATTGTCCTTCAGTCGGAGTAAACACACAAACACAAAGCAACACTGCTGCTTGGCCCGCTACATGAAACACAGCTCATGAAAAGAAAATTGACCCATTCCATTCAGCGTATGTGTACATTGTGTGTCTGGGTATAAATATGAAACATATACTGGACATGTCCATGTGTGTGCACACGTGTTCCTATTATCATGTACATCCAACTTCCCACTGCGTGCATGTGTGTGTTTGCATGAGCGAGAGAGAGTGAGCGTGTGTGTGTGTCAGAGCCGTATGGGTATGTATGCGTTTGCCTGTTTGTCCTCTCTGTGTGGGCGTGTGCGTGGGCGGCAGGCCTGCCTTGATAATGCCAGAGCCTGTTTCTAATCCAGGCCTCCTCAGTGGGCTGTAGATCTAGCTGTGCCAGGCGGGCCTGCTGCAACACCAACAGAGCCCCAGCTGACAGCTAGCCTGCTCCTCTCTCTGCTTTCTGCACTATCTCTGAGCTCAAAACTTTAACAATGGGTTAAGCTGGAAAATGTGAAGAGCCACGAAGGAACAATACATGCTGGACTTTTAAACAGAAAAACAATTTAGCCTGGGAGCAGGACGGCTCTTTTAAGATTATCAAAAAAAAAAAAAAAAAAAAAAAAAAACGACATAAAAGAAAATCAAATGACAGCACACAAAAAGGGAAACAAGAAGGGGCAGATAGTAATGGTGGAATGCCAAGGGGGTGCCGCTGGTAAAGGGTTTAGGATGAAATCAAAGTGGTTAAAGCTGATTTATCCCGTGTAAGGACACCAAGCCCTCTAAGGAGGCACTGAACAGCCCTTCAAAAATGAAATATCAGCAGCAGTCAGTGCCAGTCATCAGTGCCATGTGTGATGGAAAATCAATCTATTTCATATCAGAGACCTGTGAGGAGAAAACGAGAGAGACAGGTCCCTGCTGCCTCCTCGCTGCACCTCTTTAAACGTCTCCCCAACAGAAACATCCCGGAATGGCCTGCGTCATCAGTGACGGAGACATTCACGGTGCTCGTGGCTCAATGTGTAACGGCTGCTGTTCTGCTAGATTAGGTAGGTGATTGGCCATTAATATTCATTTCACAGTGTGTCTTTGTTAGGCGGCAGCAGGGGCTGACAGAGTGTTTGGATGGATTTACTCTACCATATTTTTCCCTTTAATTTCTAAAGGCGAGGTGGTTTATTCATATGGCCTCAGTGAAGCTGCCTAGTGGCCTGATGTACCTTCATTTCTACCAGGTAGTTCTATCTGATAAGGTGAACACTGTGAACATTTCCATCAGGAAACTGCTCCGTTTGAGCAAATGTCCAAGAGTCATCAAATATTCAGTGGAATTAGTTATAAGCATATGTTCTACTGTCTTCCTGTTTGACGACTATAGGCTGGCAGTTTAAATTTGCACTGCAAAACTAACCAGTGAAAGTACACTGTTCTGGTCGAGGCCTGTCTGGTCTTAATAACAGCAGAGAGTTGTTCCTGGAGGAGCGCAGGTCCAGCAGGCATAAAACCATGGTAACAGGTCTTTCCCTAATGGACGACCAACCTAGCGAGGTGATCTGAACAGTCCTCCTCATAATGAGATTAAGGGACTAATTAGTATGACTGTGTGTTGTAGTGTGACTGTGTGCACTGAGGAATATATGCCCCCTATCGGACTAGCTGCGTGGCCCTTGAGAGAACAGGCCAGACTGGGTCTGTCCCCTGGTGTCCCTCCCTCTACTGTACTGAGAGGCTAATTAATATTTTTTGCATCAGCTCTTCCAGCTCTTGCACACCATGCTGAGTTATAGTCCTGAAGTTATTGATCTGGGTTCTGGCAACAGCGGCAAATAAAGATCAAAATTACAAAAATTTAATCTTGGCAATTTTGACAATGTGAAGGAAAGAGAGCAATAATTACAAGACCCTGTAATTATTACAGCACATTGAAATTCTCTTCAATCTTTCACAGCAAATAAGGAGCTAAAGCTTGTAAAAGTAGGCCATGGAGGCGCATCTGCAGCACAGTCCATCAGCTAACAGTAGCAAGAGCAGCTCAAGACAGAACAAGATATGGAGAGAAAGCAAAATTATCTTTGCCAAGGATAATCACAGAAATAATTCAAGCCAGAAATCTGGAAGCAGGATGAGAACACAAGATTTAAAAAGTGAAAATCAGATCCATTCCCTGTCCCCCCTTTCTCCTCTACCTCCTAACCCGTTAAAGTCACGCTAGTGTTTGATTGCCCCTGTGGCGCCACTCTGACCTGTTCATTTAAGATGATGTGCAACTCTCAGGTCTGTTCGAGCACTCATTTGTTCCTCAGTTGGGTCCCCACGGCTGGCCAGTAAGAGGACCCCATACTGACCAGAGTGCCCTGGGAGCTTTAAACCCGGCCACTCACAACCAAGTAAAGAGACAGCTGAGTGTCATTGTTAATGTGGACACACAGCACCACAATGGCAAAATCAATGGAGCTATAGGGGACATCAATCTTGACAGCACAAGACCCTTTTGCTTGTCTCACCACTCCTCTAAAGCCTGAATGAATGGTTGCGAGAAGGAGGGAAGATGAGGGGGAAAGAAAGAAAGAGAGAAGGAAAGAAAGGGAGGAAAGAAAGAAAGAGAACATGGAGGACTGACAGTGATCTTTATTGGCCTTTCTTCCATCCATCTCAAGGGGTTATGCTGTCCTTTGAAGATTGTGTGCATTTGACAGGCAGCCAAGTGGCCAGCCATCCTAATTCACCCAAAACAGGCAGAGGTTTTTAGGTAAAGCCTCAGAAGTGCAGCACGGCAGCTGTATGCAGTTGGCATCGTGCTTGCATTTTCTCTCCCTGCCTGTTTTTCACTTCCAAATCTCTCTCCCTCTCTCCTTCCACGAGGATGAGAAAGACTGAAAACAGCGCTTACCCATTTCAACAACAGAAAGGCACTTGTTTTGTTACAGGGTGACATATGAGATGCACACCAAAAAAAATAACAGCAAGGTTCATTGTCTCTGACACTGACTTAAAGGATGCCTCCTCATCCCATTAACATATATGCAGATAGGCAGTGAGTAAATGAAAGCCTCCAAAACGGGAGAGATCAAAGACGACAGAATTAAGGCCAAGTAATGAGGATCTTGGCAAGAACCCTGCAAATTTATTGATTGTTTGGCAAGCTGTACGTGCTCCTGCTCCATTTTCTCCTCCCTCTATACCATTTACTCTCCTGTTTCAAATGCACACAGACCAAGCAGTGTGGTTTTTAACAGGGCCTTTGCATGGCTATGGCTCCAGTATTGAGCCTAATCACTATCTAATTTACAGTGCAATGATAATGTACTTGGCATAGGGAACAAGAAAAGAGAGATGGGCAGCAGGGAAGCCCATCACAGCCCCACATTCTTCCAATAACACAGACTCTTAAATCAATTACATCAAGTACAAGGGCAGTCACAGAATGAGACTATGTGAGATTAATCCACAAACCCAAAGGATTTGAACCAGAAACACATTTTAAAAAGCCACAATATGTGAGATTACAGACATTTCTACTGAAAGCTGAAGAGGAAAGCAGTCAAACAAAGATGACATCAAATCTCTGTGCTTGACATCACTTAAAGGTCCAGTGTGGAGGATTTAGGGGGATGTATTTGCAGAAATGGAATATAATATGTAGGTTTTCTTTAGAGCATAATCATCTTAAAATAAGAATTGTTGTGTTTTCATTATGTTAGAATGAGCCGTTGTTTGTCTACATAGGGAGCAGGTTCTCGTCCATGGACACTGACATGGTGTGCAGTAGCCCAGACTGGCCAAATACTGCCTTTTTGCTTTGGCAACCATAGTTAGCAGCCCCACCGCGATGAGCAGTGTCAGCAAAAATACTGTTATTTTAAAGTTTAACTTCTTTATTAGCGGCTACATTACTTTTGGAGAGGAAGAGACCCCTGCCGAAAATTCAGCTCCCAGTAAAAACCTCCTGAACGTCTGAATCTAAAGTCATCTGAGATAAAAGGTGAGCACGCATTAGCAGGTGCTCAGTTAGCAGCCCCTCCCCAAAATGCTGAAAGCTGAACCGCTTTATTCAGTGTTTGTACCGGTTGAAATCACTGTGCATGTTTGTTTTGGAGGGGAAGGGACCTCTATGGACAACTCAGCTCCTCCTAAAAATCTCCTGAACAATAAACACTTAAGGAATTCTAACGGGAGAAGTTTCAGCTGATTGCATTGTCCAGTCTTCACCACTAGATGCCACTAAATCCCCCTAAATCTGACACACTGCTCCTTTAAAGTGTTTATATACATTCACCCACAGTCAGGTTTAAACTTCTGATAAGACTTTGTTTGTAATGATGAAGTTGCTGCCATTATGTGTGTAAGAGCAGCTACATGAGAATAAAAGGAACTGGGATGAGATTAAAAAAAAAAAACAGTGTTGGCTGAAGAAATATTGTATTGAGAGCAGTGGAACAGATGAGATCAGAGGGAAAGAATGAAAAATTAGCCTAGATAAGGCAGATGAAAAGGGGACATGAATAAATGATGGAGAAAAGAAGACAACTACCTCCACGGCTCTCGCTGTCAGCCGGTTTCACCTGGATGGGGCGAGTCATCTGGAGGAGAGAGAAGAAAGAGCAACAGAGAGGTTAGCGCTGGCGACTCGGGCTGTCGTTGCTACAACAAGAGGCCACAAACCAAAGGTGTCAAGGCCCTCTCTCCCATACTAATGGCTGTTCTGCGAGACTGATCAAAGTGCTTTGGCTGAACAGGAAACCGAAGCACCATCATGCAGCTAAGTTGACTTGACACTATAGTGTTTCTGCTGCCTGTTATTCAGTGTAAACAAAACAACTCTCTCACACACATAAAACAGAAGGGGTGTGTGTGTGTGTCTATCTGTGTGTCCATTTGTATTTAAGGTATTTCATTGCAGGTGCACGGAGAAGTTGCAAGGCTGCAGATGTGTGTCTAAGTGATAGAGGCCGAGGCAGTCCTGCTAAAAGTGAATCCAGCCACAGGAGGAGAGAGATCAATGCAGGCCTATTGATCCAGGCCCTTGGGCTGTGGAGAGTGTCTGGCTGGGAAGGATTCTCTGGTTAGGAGGCTCACTCTAATCCACTGGACCCTGATAAGAATGGCATTGCCTGGATTAGATGCCTCTGTCATCACAGTCTTTGTGTCACGCTCTCCTCCTTCCCCAATTTTACCTCCTTCTTTTTTCATTATTGTTGTTCAAGCTGAACAATTTCACCAGACAGGAAAAGTCTAAAAGATCTCGCTGTGATTTACAATATGTTTGTTACAGCTGCAGCACAGTTTTTTTTTAATTGAACACATGCTTCCTAGTCGCACGTTAGTGTGCATACTGTTTAACCACCCACCCACACACATATAATACATATATATGTACTGTAGCAGAGCATAAAGCTTGCAATATAATTTATGTGCACTGGTCTGATGCCAGAGCCCCTCCTTCTGTGATTCAATCCAAAACAAATAGATTAAACAATAAAAAACACACACATTTTAATAAAATTGGGGCCAAAAATGGCACCAATTTATAACAACATTACTGGAACATAAAAGCAGCCTCTTACCACACTCAGCCATTTACAGTAAACCATTTGTAGCTGCTATTTAAGCATGTTTTTATTGCTGGAAACTATTTGCCATTACCGGGCATCCCAGTCAGATCACTGAAAACTATCTGGCACTGATATTTTTATACCTACATATGTATATATTTCGTTCCATCGCCCTGTCATGTATCTTTTTTCTGTTCAATTCCAGAGCAGGGCTGAAAAGGTCAGATTTAAAGACAGGGCAGTCCAATAAAAAGCATGACATGTTCAAGGAGAAACACCATAATGGGATTTTAAAATGTCTTAATAACATGCTGATATATGGGGGAGAGGCCCAGGCCCGATTCATTAAGTGCTAAACGTATCCATTTTCACCTTGAGGAACTGAGTAACCTTCCCTCACTGAAATTATTCCATAAATTTACCCATCGTAAATAATAACTAGCACTGGCTAAGTCTTTGTAGGAAAACAGGGAGGATGCTTTGCTTGCGAAGGTTGAGGTTTTGGCTCCTTGTTTCTTGGCTCGCTCCCACGTCCTGCTCCCTCCCCATCTACAAGTGCTTTCTTTCCTTGTACAACACGAGCAAAGTAACCCCTACAGTATGCTAATGCCAAGCCACAGGGCGCACTGCTCCACAGCATGTACGGATAGATTACAGAATCAACCGCGACACTATCGCACACATGTTCAAAGCAACCTCTGAGACAGAAACACCTCCGAATGCAGGGAAAAAACATCCGCGAGACAAATTCACAGATAACTTGACGACACAGGAAATCTTTGAATTTGCCTTTGACATGTCAAACGGACGAAAGATGCTTCCATCCTGCCAGTTGATTTTTGTTCAAATGCGCGATGGAGGAGGCCAAATCCGCGGCTGTGGCTCCTCCACCATGCTATGATCTCAGCCGTCTCTACAGGGTGCATGTGTGTGGGCGGCAGCTCTCTCTAAAGCTAGTTACTGTTCAGCCTCCAACATGCCAGCTTAATGGTCTATCTATTTGCCCGAGAGCAATGCATTATGGTCCTGAACAGTCACTACTGATGCTGCTCAGTTTGTTCCATTCCCCTTGAACACATGCAAATAAAATTGTGTAATTCCACAGATATTAAGTGCATGCTGCAAATCACACTGCACTATATGCATGCTCACACTTCGCACAGTAATGGTAACTTTATGTGAAATGCATTAAGTGCTGCTGTTGCCAAGGAGACCATTCATTAACTCCAGATACTGTGGAGCATGTTTTCACTCTGTCGTTTGTGGGCTGGAGCTCGTAGCTTCTTGACACACCCACAATGAACAGAGTGAAGCAGCCACTGCTGATGCCTGTGCGCATAACGACACGTTTTAATTGTGACGTTGTTCAGTTCTCCATTCATTATGTTAGAGGAGCAGGGGTGGTTAGTTGAGGGAGGAAGAGTAACAAAGAAGACCAAAAGAAGAGAAGGGGGGAGAGAGAGAGTGGAAGAAGACAAGAGATGGAGAGAAGGAAAAGAGAGATACAGTACGTACAGAGATAGAGAAAAAGAAAACTGGCTGCAACTCTTAGATAAGATTGCTTCGCTGTTGAGTGGCGTTTCCACTGCCCTGAGTCCAACCTCCTGCCTTTCACTTTCACACACACACAGAGAAAAAGAGTGGCACAACTGCACTATACAAACACTGTACATTTACAAATCAACCACCTGCCTCCCTGCAGACACCACTGCTAAACATGTAGCGTTTCAATTATTAATTGACTCAACAGCCAAATGATGAAAATAGTTTTTAAACCTGAACTGACATTAAGAGAGAAACTTTAATTCAGCTGTCATGATATTCCATTTCCTTTGCAGGTTTTCTACCTAAGGATGTGTCTGTGACTTAAGGGGACACTTCAAACAGCTTTGCACTAGACCAGTGTGTGTAATAAATGAACTGTGGTAAACTTCCTCTTATTTTACCTGTGCCAAAATCTCCCTCATGCTCAAAAAAACCCCATCATCCAGCAGATTTGTGTTGGCTCTTAGGGCTGTTGCTCAAACTGCAGATTGCACTTCCACATTTTTGTATGTCCACCACCACCATGGACACAAAGAGTATAGAGCGGACTCAGAACTCTCAAACTCAGATGAAACAGTAAAACTAGGCAGTACTGATCAAATAAACTGCAAATTGCCTATTTCTCACCTAAAATATTTTCAGAAACACAAATCAAGATTCTTTTAGTGTGTGCCTTTTTCTCGCATAAAATGTTTTCAGACATATATTTTATCTTAGCCTTTCTCATTATGTCACCCAGCAGCAGGAGAGTTTATTCATCTGGTGTGGCGCTGTGTCTTCTGGTAGTTGTAGGTTTTCTCCATCTTGAGCAAAAGTAAATGCCACAGCCCCCTTTCTTTTGTCATGTAGCACCATTTTCAAAAGTATTTGCATCTTCCTACTGCACAGGCAGCCCAGTTTTATTACAAGACCATCTTTCAAGCAGTGAAAATACCTTGATTTATTCAAAAAGGTTTAGGTAACCAGGCATGACATTCCTGCTGTTAATAAGCATTTTTTTTTTCAATATAAATGCTTAAGGACATTCTCAATATGGATGTGATATCCAGTGAAGCACAGATAATTTGTCTCCTACAATAATTTCTTCTTTCTGAATTTCTTCAGTAATATTTGCATTTGACGACTCATGAGTAAAACATAGCTGTAGTGCGCTTTCTTGGTTTCTGTGTTTTGCATGTTTCAGCCCTACAAATCACAGGTTGTAAACATCATTGTCAAAATCTAAAATGTTCTTGTGTCCTCAGAGCCATTATTTCATTTTTTAAAATCTATTTATTTTAGTATTGCCTGAAAAAAAATAGCCTAATAAAAAAGAGAAACAAAAATATAAGTAAAAAAGGAACATAAAAGTCGACTACAGTGAGCAATGTGTGGTCATGCAGTTAAAAAACTCATATGACAAGTCTGTGCTGACTCACGGTGCTTTCACATGTTGGTGAGAGGCTGTAAAATATCGTGCTGAAGACACAGCAGACATGGACAGGCGGGC
This sequence comes from Epinephelus cyanopodus, assembly GCA_026686955.1. Lineage (NCBI taxonomy): Eukaryota > Metazoa > Chordata > Actinopteri > Perciformes > Serranidae > Epinephelus > Epinephelus cyanopodus. The sequence goes on from CM048920.1 coordinate 12,248,280, forward strand.
ACCTTTCTGAGGACATTAATGACATTTTTATGACACTGCTTTGCATTTTGGTTCTTTTGTATTTCAAAGTCCAGGTTCAAGTGAATGTGAACTAAACGGTTGTTTTTTGTTTTTTTTTTGACTCATCAGGATAAGTCATCCGATGACTCACATCAACTCAGTGGCTTCACAACCTTTAAATTAGTTATGTTTCTCGTCTTTTAGTAGAAAATACAGTTTTTGTTTTCTTCTGCAGCTCCTTGTTTTTCTCTCTTTCGCTCCAAAAGCTGTGCTGCTCCAAGGGCTTTGACAAATCTATAGTTCCATATGCTTTTATTAAGCCGTCTCATTTGCCCAGTTAAGCCTCGAGTCAGTTGAATTAAAGCTCTTAGCACTAGTATGCTGCTGTTTTATATGGAGGGTGAGATAGAAACCCCCAGGCCTAAAGTACATAATGTAGTGTGCAATGGGCCTGGAATATACACACATTGCCTCTTGGTTTGTTTGTTGTGGGCCATTTTTATTCTGTGACTGAAACTGGCTACAAATTAAATTGGCTTCATGTGACCAGTCTTGAAGCAACATACGATAAAATACACAGATCTTCGCTTTTCCTCTGACTTTATTTCAGCATCCTGGTAAAGTTTGGCCTGGCTGGGGAGCGTCTTTCTACTGAAACTATTATTAGCCACAAAAAGGACCAAAGGCCCTGGGCTCCGGCCACAAAAGACACTCCACTGTCTGATTTCAAATTAGAGCAAGTCAAGGATCTGTAGTTTGGACTTGGCCTGTAAGTAGTGTGGAGGATTTAGTGTCCACTGTTTGAACTATCTACGACGGTAATGGGTTCATGACTAGTAGGGTTTAGTGGGATCGAGCAGTACAGAGTCCCAGACTCCACACTGCTGAGTAGAGTGCGTCAGGAACAAGTCCTAAAACGCTGAAATAAGTTAGTATGTCTTGAAGTCACGTGTTTTTTTGAATGTATTTTTGGTGAGATGCCTTAAATAAGGGCTGTGATTAACACAAGCTTAAGAGACTTTCACGTTTTGTTCTACAACATAAAACATACCACTCGTGAACTCTGAGGCTTCTACTTGTCTTAAAAGAGGTGGCTACCAACAAGTGGCTAAGTGAGACTACAGACCTTCATCACACTGAGCCGCTCCAAACACAGCTTTACAGTCTTGTTATAGTGGTGACGTTAGGTCATGCAATCGTAGTTAGTTAATAGCTTTTTACTTCTGCATTCAGGCTTCAATAATCACAAAAGTGGTGTTCAATTGTGAAGATCATCTTGCTGAACAAAACATGTATCATTAACGTGTGTTTGCCACAGAGCTTAGTTATGGCAATAATCCAATTAAAAAAAAAATCCTATGGGCTTTTCGATAAGGGAAGAAGTGCGATGCTAAGTCCTGTGTCGGCCTACAGAAAAAGGCCATCCCTAGGGCACACTATAGGGCCAGACGATATATAGCTGTGACTTTTTTAGACCAATATTGCGATTGCAATTCACTACATATATTTTTCTTCAAAAAGTTCTTTATCTTCTGGATTATTCATTATAAATACGCTACAAATCATTCTATAGTACGACCATCGCAACACTAGATACAGTCAGCAAATACACTGCTCCCTCATATAGGCCAGGCCTATGTGTCACGATGAGATGAACTGATTCAAATAGGTGTGAATAACAAATCTGTATGTCACCACTGCAATGTAAACACCTTCAATTTTTAAGCCTTGTAAACATGTTATATAACCATTGTGACTTCCAAATTACACAAACTAAAATGCACACTGACGTAGAGCTGTGTCCGATTCAGAATAATGCCAGTCAAATCAGATCTGATTGTTCAATATGAATATTCAACAATTCCTTTTTTATTTCCATATAAAGTTTTAAAGTTTGAACAGTGTTCAGTGGGGCGTTCAGTGTGACAAGTGATATAGTAAACAAGCTAAGTGTGCTAACAGTGGATTGAAAAAACATTTTTGCCGACATAAAATATCAAACAAAAGCCAGAGACTGTGTCGTATTAAGTCGCTGTGAGCTGTAAAATCAGCACTTCTAAGCAGAGAGCAAAAGATAACATTATCTCTATGGTGCAAAGGTTCTCCTCCTCTGGGCCACTGCATCATGTCCGCAGCTGCCTGTACCAAAGAGCAGCGTGAAAGTGAAGAGCACTCACTCAGCAGCAAATCTGGGAACCAAAACATCCCCAGAAGCACACTACACAGCACACTGTTATGCTCGATTTGAAACAATCTCAGTTGACTGAGGGGTGTTTGACTGATGATTCGAATCTCAGAATCTCCGACTTTCAGGAGGCAGACCAACACTGACGGCTCTACCACTCAGAGAAAATACTCAGAGCCTTATCCCCTTCACTTTGCTCAGCAGTTGGGAAGCAAGACACAGGAACTTGAGGAGCTGCAGTGTTCATTCATGGACTCACTCAAACCTACACTGTACACTTACTTCCACTAGACAACTTTACCATTATTTTTTTCTCTGTTCTGATCACCTACACCTGTCTGCTCTGAGCACATCCACCATAACTCTCTGTGTGTCTCTCTCTCGACCACACACTACCTACCCCACTCTTACAACAAAGTAATATGAAAACATGTGGACTGCACTTAAACCCATCCTTGGACATTTTCACACGGTCATACTGCGAGCATCAAAGCTTGCACGTGGCATTTTACAAGTTGTTTTCTTAACTGTCATTTGCATATGTGACATGGAGCACAGGGCAGCGTGTGTGCAAGTGAGGGTGTTTCCAACCCTCTGAATCTAATCCTTCAGCCCTAAAGCTGAAACCAGAGAGGGCCAGTATCAAGACAATAATACTGCTTTGGAGAGTGTTTTAAAGACCTGGTGTACTTCCAAGCCCCAGAACTTCGCTAGTCTTTAACTTTGATATTATCCAAAAGGAGGAACCTCCACTACAGGAGAATGCAGCAAATAGAAGAAAAAAATTCCAGTAAATCTTGTCCTGGTTTTGCAGAAGCTCATCTCTCAGTAGTAAAAGTCTTTTTACAGCAGTTATGCAACAACACTTACTTACAGTGCTTGCAATAAAATAACTCTAATAGCTATACAATATGTGTGATGTCTTATGGCTTTCACTCAGGTTTAATATAGAGTAATGTTTGTCCTGGGATCATTAATACGTATTAGTGGGCCATCAAAGCTCATGTTGCTGCACTGCTCAGTAACAGGAGCATAAACAGCCCCCCTCTGACTGGGCCGTCTCTACTGATATAATTAATATTTCCAATTATTGATCTGAAGGAGTGCTGAGTGGTGGCTGTCCAGGGGCCCCGGCTCCAACTAATAAATCTGTACTGTATACAGTACAGGAGAGAGTCAGAGAAAGAGTAAAGAGAGAAGGAGAGGGAGCCGTGGTGTAATGATTTATAGTTATGAAGTGCTTCATTGCAATCACAATAATTGTCCATTAACAATAAAAAAAATCACAAATTACAAATGAAGATCAAATTTAAAAGGCTTAGTCGAGCTGGGTAATGAACTATTTCTTAATATTGTAAATTAACTGCATATGAAAAGACATCACCACTTTTACATGAAAATGTAATAATGTCATATCGCAGTGAACGATATCATATTTTTTGGGGGGGTTTTCTTCAGCAAAACAATGCACATTTTCACTCAGCTAATAAAACTCTGTGTTAATGTTAAGAGTTTTTGTATTAAAAGCATACTCTGGGTTTACTCCTGGTTCTTTAATCATCACTGCAGAGTAAACTAAACAACATAATAAACATGTCACCACCTCTGTGGAGTAGAGAAGTCTCATCTTTTCATGGCATTTTATCTGTGGGGTACTGAAGACAGACAAAGTTGGAGAATGAGTGGCCTGCATGTTTTTTGTCTACACCCGTTTTCTCACTCATCCTCACACACATAATGTATGTATATGATTATATGGACAGAGGTGGTTTGGGTAGAGTTCTGCACACTGCATTATTTTTGCTATTGATTTATCTGTCACTTGGTCTACTAACTGTACAAAACGTAAAATATATTTATCTTACAATAATTTAAAACTGAGAAGTGAAGGACATCCTCACATTTGCAAAACTGGACTGGACTTTTTTTTCTAGTTTTTTCAGTCCTCCAGATATATTTTAGTTTTCCTTTGGGGACATAATTTACTGTTGAAAAAAGGTAATAAATTGCAATATATTGCAATATATTTTATTGCAATTGCACTACTCAGCATATTGCAACATATTAAAATTGTAATAATATTATATTGTGGCTTAAGTGTCATGTATCATGATAATATTGTATCGTGAGCCCTCTGGTGTGTGTGTGTGTATATGTTTATATATGTATACACTTTTTTTTTCTTTTTGAGTAGTTATGCACCTTTGGCATATCAGAGGCAAAAAAATCCTGTTGTAAGTTTTGTGTGCACATTAGGGCTGGAGCTAGCAATTACTTTCATTGTCAGTTTTCTCAAACAATTCATTGTTTGGTCTATAAAATGTTAGACAATGGTGAAATGTGTCTATCAGTGTTTCCCAAAGCCCATGATGATGTCCTCAGATGTCCTGTTTTTTCCACAAGCCAAAAATATTTAGTTTGCTGCCATAGAGGAGGAAAGAAACCAGAAAATATTCACATTCAAAAAGCTGGAATCTTGACAACTCTGGAATTTTGACTTTTTTTCCTTAAGAAATTAATCAAAAGGATTAATCAAGTATCAAATTAGCTGCTGGTTAATTTAATAGTGGACAACCAGCTGTCACCTAACTGGTTAATTGATCAGTTGCTGCAGCTCTAGCATACATAAAAAATAGTCTCTGTTACATCAAAAGTGAATTTTTCTACTCACATTTGGGTTTTCTGAGATTCCAATCTGATAAAATACACATGATAATATACACTTGACGTGTTTGTATGTATGTAAGCGTGAGTGAGTGAGTTTGTGTGTGACTGCAGTATGATGGTTGATGTGCAGCTCATGCTGTACCTGCCCTGTGTGAATACACACTGAATCTGTGAGCATGTTCATATATGTGCTTACATGCATGTGGGAAAATGTTTGTGCAAGGGAGTTATAATTTAACCATATGTGAAAATGTGCTGGCGGCAGCGGTGTGGTGGTCCTGATAAGAGGCATCAGTCAGTGCTGAGGAGATGGCAGCCACTATAAGCTTTGGGATTCCTATCAGAACCAACAGGATTTACAGCTTGAGGCGCTGACATGGACTGACAGACACCTGCAGACCTCAGCTACTCCGTATCACATCTGAAGTTGTACTCCATGATGCTATATCCATTTTGAATCGGAAAACAAAACAAAACACAAACTTGCATTTTGTAAAGGTGAGTTTTGTCATTAAAAGACAAAAATGCACGCTCTTCTTCAGAAAGTGCAATTTGTTTTTGCTTTGTAGTGATTTTACACAAGTAAGTGTTGCTTTATTCAAAGGCTGAATGGCTCCTTTTGGAACAAAAGTGTTGATATCCATCTGTTACATTGAATGCTCCTTGTAATACACAAATTAGCAATGAGGCCACGGCTAACTCACAAACATGTGCGAACTGTAGTACCATTACTACTAGCACCACTACTACATCTCTGATTAAGACCATTAGACCTTCTGTTGTCTGATGCCATCCAAGTTCCTGTTTATCTCTTCCCCCAAAACACTAACTGCCTCCCAGGAACAGCCTGAAGTTCATCTACCGAATGCTTTCCAAAAGGCTTTCCAGCCCCCTCTATTATCATTGCTTTACTAGCTGAAGTGGTTGGCCAGCTGTCTGACTGCTACAGCCCTCATTACACAGACAGCAGAACTCAGCTCTCATCAAGATTTCATGAAGGTGAATGTCACACATCAAAACCACCTCATTTGTGGCGCCCCATGACTCAGCATACAGAGCTGCGTGGCATGGGCTGATGTTGGTTCTCATCAAACTCTTTATTACTTCTGTATAGAGTCTGATTAACTCAAAAATACCATATAAAAATCTCACCCTCCACCTCAGAGTTGGCTCATCACTGTCCCAGCCTTTCACGCGCGCGCACACACACACACACACACACACACACACACACACACACACACACACACACACTGTCAGTCGCTCTCACGCCATGCCTGTCCGTCTACTTGATTATGTCTTCCTGTCTTGTGGAGTATAAGCTCTCCACCACTACTTGTATAAGAGACTCTGAGTCCTACAAGACTTGTGCAGTGGACTAGGGTATGTGGGTGACAGAAACAGTGTGCAATCATGAGGGGGAGTAGATAGGGGGATTGAGCTAATGCCTAAATCCTGTCCTACTGAGCCTGTAGCGGGGCGTCCAAGAGATAAAGAGAAACAGAGGGAGAGAGATGGAGGAGGAGGGAGGAAAAGGATCATAGAGAAGTGACAGAAACAGGAAAACTAATGAATAGATGCTGGAGAAGATGTAGAGATTGAGAGAGAGGAGTGGGTGGGGATTTATTAATAAGAGAAAAGAAAAACAAAAAGACAAATAAAATCATTTTTTCTGCCTCTTTTGCCCCTCCTGCTCCTCCTCCTCCTCCACTTCCTGACTTATGAGCCACACTTTGGTTATCAGGGGAAGGGCATCACTCCCAGACATCTTTGGCACGGCTGCTTTTCAAGCCCAGAGAGCTATTGACATGGCGTGTTACTGTAATGCGTGAAGCAGTGGGAGACTCATTGTAAATCTGTGTCAACAAATGCTGGAGCAGCAGCAAGCTCAATCTCTCTCTCTCCCGCTCTGTGCCTGCCTCGCTTTGCCTCTCTCTTGCATTTACCGACCTATCTAATGAATCTTATCTGCACAGCACACTGGAGGCTTAAGCTTTTGGTGGGCTCACATCTCTCCCACACACACACACACACACACACACACACACACACACACACACGCAGACACTCTCCCTCTCTTTCTTATTCTGCTCGCTGTTTGATGTGGTTTACGCTCTTCAGTTCATTTTGAGGAACTGTCCTTAGAAAGATAAGATCATGACGACAGACCCAACCCAGTGGCTTCAGAAGGGCAACATCATGCCAATCCCAGCGTGCGCCACAGTGAGGGTCCGGAGAGAGCAGGAAGTAGCGAAATGGCAGAGGATATGTTCCGTGACAGAATTACAGATCTGGACTTGTGTGGGGCTTTAATGCTTAAAGGTGCCCTTATGCACCGACGCCATGCTTCCTATCTGGCTACTGCCTTGATATTTGCTTTGAAGATTATGTCCTGCCTGACCGTCACTGAGTTACAACTACAGTAATGATGTACAACACCATGTGTAGCATGTGTGCATCCAAGCATTGCACGTGCACTTACAGTATCTCTGCAAATACAACAGTCCACAAGATTCTCCATCCTCACAGTGTACTGAACAATAAACACAAAAACATGAATTATGACTCTGTTAAATTCTGTAGTTTTAGAACCTGTTCAGGGGTTCCCACACATTCATTTATTTGTGCCAGCCATGCCCGCCATGACGTCAGCCTTTTGCCGCCACATATAGATTTTCTATTTTTGGAGGTGGACCATTCATTAGGAGCACTGTTGAAATATATAAATACTGTTTGGTTATTCAGAGCACCACACTCTTGGAGCACAGAGCACACCCTGGGTATAGATGGAGCAGCAGAACGCTACATGCAGTTAAAATGACACTCAAACGTTCATTAATTCATACAGAAACATTCATTCATTCATTGTCCGTAACCGCTTATCCTGCAAGGGGTCGTGGGGGTGCTGGAGCCTATCCCAGCTTACACTGGGCGAGAGGCCGGGCACACCCTGGACAGGTCACCATACTATCACAGGGCTAACACACAGACACAGACAACCATTCACACTCACATTTACACCTATGGGAAACATAGATTCACCAATTAATTGCATGTTTTTGGATTGAGGGAGGATGCCGGAGTACCCGAAGAAACTCCCATCATGGGTTTGAACGAGGGACCCTCTTGCTGTGAGGCAATAATGCTAACCAATAATGTTTTGTTTCATACAGAAACAAAACACTCCATTTCAAAGAACAACAGCGCTCTCATTTTAGTGTTTTTTGTCCACTTGCCACTGTGGCTGGGGATCCCAAAATCTACCAGCCACTCAATAGATTACCATTGTTTTTTGGCTGGTGAGTGACACAAATCTAGCAGCCAATTGGATATTTTGCCAGTATGTGGCTGGTGGCTGGTGTTAATTTCAAACCCTGGTTGTCTATCATTCTTCCAGTTTACTTTAGATGAAACCAGCTGCGTTCCCATGGAAACTACGCACCTAAGCGATCCAGCTCTAGGTCTAATCCATCGATCTTATCTGATTAGCCCTGCTCGATCTGACCACAACCTGATCAAGTGATCAATTCTCCAATCCAAGACTCAAATTCAACAAACTGCTGCTAAGGAAAATAAAACTGCCTGTGCTGCATTCACGGACCCGCAAAACACTCCGAATTCAGAGAGGAGACACTGAGTGATCACAAAATGGCACACAAGCACACAAAACAGACAGTCTGCTGATCTCCCAGCTCCCTGTCAACAGCTACAACCAAACTTGGATTCAATCTTTTGAGACTATCAAAATAAGAAATAGGCTATTATACTGTATATAAATACATATGAATCAACATAGATTCTGTTATCCATTTTTTTGGGACATTTTAAGGTATAGGGTGACATTACCAAACTTTTGTGCACATTTGTAGACAAAAACATGCTCTGGACAAAAGTGTGATTTTCTGTCATTACTTCACTCTCAGCAATGCACACCATCACATTGTATGACTTGGTCGTGCTTCAGGTGATGAGACAAATTGCTCATATTTCCTCAAAAAGCTACAACTATTTTCTGACAGTGCTCACATTTAGCTTTGTTTTATTCTGCATCGTGTCTACTGAAGCCAAAGTGTGCCCACACAAATGATATGGCATCTTTTTTTGTGCCACCCCAGCTGCAGCTTCTCCAATATTTGAGCCGCTTTTTTTTTGAGTCATCTAGAGTTCAACTGGGCACACAAGGTTAAAAAATGGTTGAAAAAACAACAACAAAAAAAAAACACTTAAAACCTGTGGAACAATGCCGACTTGGATTAAACCCACCGAAATGACGCAAGCACAGTGATTAGTTGTTTGTACTTAGGATTAGATGTGATTCATTGTTGTACTTTCAGGTGCATTAAAGGGTTGATTTACAGAATCAATTTACGGAACATACCAACATGATTAAATTAAGTCGTGAGAGATACAGTTACAATGTCAGTTTCTGTACATTTTCCGCTTATTGCACAGCCCTACTTGCATTCAGCCACACTCATATAGGCTTACACACAGACACACACACACACAAACACACACACACCCTTAGCTGCATGTTTCCTTTACCCTCTGTGTTGAGCCCAGAATGCTCCTGCTGCTGTCACAGCAACTCCAGGATTGTGACAGATTACGGCCTGCTGCCCTGACCAATAGGAGCCAAGAACTGTTGCCTGCCCACTGACTCATAATTCTTGGCATACCTATGCCGAGTTGACGTTTCTTTAATGGTCCCCAGACCTCCAGTAGGCATCCTTGTCCTGAGCACTATGATTGCCTATTAGCAATTCACCAACACTTGCACTTTTCTTCCCCCTTCACTCCCTATGCCACCCCTCCTCGGAGGGGAGAGGACCAGCAGAAGAAGAAGCTAAAGGAGGATAGAGATAGATGGAAGGAGGGAGAGATAGAGGCGCAGCCAAGCATGTTGGCTTTGAATTGGAGAGAAGTCTGAGGGGTGCCAGAAAGACAGCGACAGACAAAAATGGAGACAGGAAGAGACAAAAACCTATGTCAGAAATGTGGGTTGTAAAACAATACTTCAGGTATACAATAACGGGTTGTTTCCCTTAACTCTCCCTTTAACTGCACATATGCTCTCAGTCTACACACCCTCTTCCCCAAATCCTGCTGTCTACTCTGATACGCCACTGGAGGACTTTTCCATTCGGTCTCATTAAGCAGCCACATCTGCCATAGCTACAGATCAGTATGGCATACTGTTTATTAACGATAGAATGATCGACCATTTGTTATCCTATAGGACCATTATCAAGTTGGTGAAATCTGGACTCGGCACCATTGCCTGGTACATGTTTGCGTGTGTGTCTGTGTGTGTGTCCATCAAAGGGGGGATTGCAAGAAGGAGCCAGAGCTCACAGGATCGACACAGGGCCAGCCTGCTCTGTCCATCTGCTCCGAGCTTCATTCCCAGCATATCAATACCCCATGTCTCATACACACACACACACACACACACACACACACAGCATTCTGTCACCTGCGACTTCTGCTGGTTCCATCACTCTCCCACCACTCCAGCCCTTGGCTGTAAAGCCTGCTTATGTTTCATCCTGACACTTAGAGAAAATCCCTGCTTGTCTATAAGCGCATTCAGTACCAAACAAAAGGGACAGGCCTGTCTTCTAGCCTTGTCTCTCGTCTCCTCCTCCTTCTCCTCTCGAGTCTAAGGGCTGCAACACAGTCAAATTGTTTGCTAAATAAACACAAAAACCCTCTCACTGTGTCTAATTCAACCTTGAACTGCACAGAACCCAAGGGCCAGACAAGCAGCACACCGGTCTGACCTCTCGCCATTTCTCCCAATCTGTAGCAAACACACTCTGACGAAGTGAGAACAAGAGGCACTGGAGCAGAAAACACATTGGAAGTGTCTCTGCCAACTCCCACTCCTCACTACCTCCCAAGGCCTTGGGTGGCTTATTTCATTGGTGGGGCTTGGAGTGGGTGAGTGAATGTGGTTTACGGCAGCGTTTTGTATGTGCGTTCATGTGTGTTCATGACAAAATCTGATCAAAATTATGAGTAAAGCAAAAAAGTTGTGTCATGTAATGTATATGGATTTCAGGAAGAGGCGGAGGCTCCCATCTCATTTAAATACATGGAGATTAAGATGCTCCGGGATGCACATACACTGCAGAGTGATCTATGATTTGGGACAGCAAGGGACGGATTTCTGTCTTATAGGACAAGAGGACACACATCATCATATTATTATGCCCTTACTTGAGGTGCAATCGAAATGCTACACACCTGTCTACCCCATCATCCCCACCATCCTCACACCATATCCTCCTCCATTTTTACAGCCGCATCCTTGACAGCCCATCACCTCACCTGCCCCTCACGCCTCCCACCATCCAGGGACATTTGTATGCATGCATGTATTCATGAGCGGGTATTAAATTTAAAGATGTTTTTTACAGTCACTGATATACAGCTAATGCAAGCCAAAAAGAGGGAGACAGACACACGGAGGGAGGGAGGGAGACACTCTGTGCACTCTGTATGAACTCGAGCTGAATCACACTCAGAAGCCTCCTACACTTCCTCCCCTCCTTGTCTTAGTTTTTATTATTTATTAATTTATTCGTTTTAATGATGTTCATCTGAGGACATTCGTCTAACAATTAGGACTTAAAGGTTTAACATCGTGCAATATAGGACCTTAAATCCTACCGAAATTACATTTGGGATTTGCAATATATTCTCTCTTTCTTTCCCCTCCTCTTCACCCCAGCAGGCATGAGGTAGATGTTGTGTCTGTCGTTTCATGAGGTCAGGATTGTTTTCCTCAATTCCTTGGCTCCGAGGGCAGTCCTGGCAGCTCTAATGGCTTGTTCACACTCTCTGCTTTGCATTATTTCCTAACTGCAAATACCAAGGGGCCATGTCACGGAGAGAGCCATCCTAAAGCACTTAACAATGTAACCTACATACACTCGAGGACGGAAAGAAACACGGATACGTAGACACTAAAGCATGACCATAAAGCACACACTCCGACACTTCACTGACAGGACATGGGGGGCTCTTAGCTCGAGGGGGGTCACACAGGGGACGTTTTATTTGCTCTCTGACTACGCCACCCACGGAGCTCCGCCGATACGGTGTACAGTGCTGATTCCAAAGTAAAGAGGACAGAGAAAAAAAGAGAAATAAGAGAGACGAGTGCAGAGAAAATGAAAAGGCCTAAAGAAACTGATTTTGCCTCGTAGTTCATCTTCATCTGGGTGCCCTGTCCCAAACCCCAGTTCATGAAATAAGTCCTGCTGAAAATCAATGGCAGTCCGAGCCGTGTAAAGGTCAGCCATTCAGCAGCACTGGCCTTGGTGGACCAGTCAAGCCCAGGCTTGTACTGTGAAGCTCAGCTAAGTAGAATTAATGGGGGGATCGATTATTCTGCACACAACTTAAATTGAACTAAGCAGAGAATCATTTTAAGGCAGGAACTGTACCATGACATAGAATGAGATGCATTTGCCACATAGCCAACCCCAGAACTCATTTAGCAGGCACAAAGTAAAAGGTGGGAATAAAAAAGAGGTTTTTAAATAAAGGATCTCACACTCTCTCTCTTCATCTCCACTCCATCTCTCCCCTTCTGCCCTCTTCTTTTTAAGTTCACCCTCTGTACAGTAACCTCCTGATAATAACCTGAACCCACCCGGGACCCAACTCAGATTTGATACACAGAAGCACTTTTCCTCCTTTCTCTTTCCTCCCCCTTCACTCCCTTTCCATCTCACATCTCTTTTTTTTTTTTTTATTTCATGTCACCTCCGGCACCTCATTCTTCTTGTATTTTTCCCTTGTTTAAAACAAAATCAATATGGAACCGGAGGAGACAAATCAACGTATGGTGGCACTGCAGGAGGAGGCCCAGCAGGCTCCCACCTCACTGGTCACATGTTCCTTACTCGCTCGCTTGCTCCATGGTATGGGGGAGGGGTGGCATAAGTGAAGGAAGGAAGGGCGGATTGGTGGAAGTAAAGATGTAAGGTTTGACTTATGGAAGGATGAAATGATAGGAGACCAAAGGGCTGGAGAGGGATGAAAGGGAGCTGGTGAGGGATGAAACAACGCTCCAATGGGAGGGCATATGGAAGGAGAAATGAATGGAGAGAGGGATGAGAGAGGAGAGGAGAGGAGAGGAGAGGAGAGGAGTGGGCGGCAGTGGGGGTGGAGGTGGGGGAGGTGCTGGGGATGCGTATCATGGAAAAATTCTGCTCCAGTGACTGGAGTGCAGAACGGGAGCCCTCATCTATAATGTATATCATGGATCCGTGAGAGATTTTCATACATATAAAATGGAGCAGCACCAGGAAGTGTCTCGCTGCCACAGCACAGCCGAGAATCGCCCGTGGGGGCAATTTCAATATTCTGTTCCGTTTGTACTTTCATACTGTTAATTCACATATACCCCTGTGTTCTTTAGCGTTGCTTCATACTGTGTAAGTCAAAAAGGATTAAAAGACTCCATGACTATATGTAAACACATTTTAATCAAGATTATTCAAATACCTCCACGACGAGAGGAGACGGTCTTTGCTTATTTAACCTCGCTCTCGACTTAAAAGAGAACGTTCTCTGTTCTAACAACCTAAAAATAACAGCCGTCTCAAATGAGAAAAGTTAGACACTCACAAGTTTCTGAAACAAACAACAGATGATATATCGCACTTAGATATCCATCATAAGCCCTCGTCGCTCCCTCTGGTCTTGCATTTCTTTCTAAATAAGCTGGACAGTCAACATAGGCATCATGTGGGAATCGGGGAAAAAAATGAAATAAATAAACATGACAAGTGGCCACTTAGCCACAGCCTCCCTCATTGAAACCTGATGAGGGCCCTGTCTCGGCTAACTTCAACAAACGCTAAGTGACATGCTTAAGTGGGTTCAGGTTGCGCATCCGGGGTAATTCAGTAAAAATACAAATGAGGCTGGCTGGGAAAACAGATCACTATGCACTCATTCAAAATAGAAGGAGGGAGAGAGCCAAGGGGCCAAAGAAAGAGAAGAAAACTTTCATTTCTTTCCTCTGTCCTTCAGAGGATTCTCTCGGCCTCACAGACTGTCTGGTACACAAACGCACACACACACACACACAGCCATAAACAGCACTATATAGACCCGGTGATTTCCCTCATTGGGAATCGATAACAAATAACCTCACTTTTCACTAGCCATTATGGTCGGTGTCGGCCATACCCAGTCGTCTTTATCTGCACACCGTTGTCACGCCTGACCTTGAGCTCTCCACTCTCCTCTCTCTCTCTGCTCCCCAGGTGGATTTCAAGCAGAGGGTTCGGTCCTGGTTTTTGGAAAGGTTCAAATTGAGCCCTATGGGAGCGAGGAGCAAGGAGCAGCCATCTCCCATGACAGATCAATGGTAGGTCTCACCACAGGGCAGGGGGCCAGCACCTCGCACAACCTGCTAATAGAATCCCAATGTCATTGCTGACACTACATCGCCGGGGCTGCTGGAGGTTAGCCTGAGGTAGGACAGTAGGACAGCCATGGTTTAAAATGCCTTCAAGGTCTCCATGTTTCACATTACTCTGCCATGTGTGTGTATGTGTGTGTGTGCACGTGTGTGTGGGATACATACAAAAGATACTAAAAGAGTGGCAGCGAGAGAGAGGAAAAATGTCATTTGTGAGGATGTCCCAAAATATGGTGTGTTAATGTGCAGGATATTCAGCACATTTGATTTCCAAAGTCAGAGCCATATGATGCTGTGTAAAATGTAAAGCAACAAAAAGTCTATGCAACTTTCTTTAACTTCTTTACCCTCCGCTCAAACTCCCTGGTCCCTTGCAGTCCTCTTAAACTAAATCTTGCCTCCTCGCCTTTTGCATTTTTTAAACTCTCTTCTCCTCCCTTTCAGTTCAAAGATACAGTGGCAATTTTAGGCCTTCATTAACATCCCAGACATCCCGCCGCAGTGTGGAGCAGTGAAACCATGATTCATAGCACAAATCATTTCATATGTTCCACTTGAAGACGGGCTGCAGAGACTGTTAAGCCACTATAAACACCTATACATAAGCAAATACACACACAGATGTATGAGTGAGCGATGAGTGCAGGAGAAATCTTGGTCACCAGAGGAAACATGTCTCAGAGAGTCTTAAGAGCTCCTGATGAAGATGAAGAGAGGATTTAGACCTTTGCATATTTTACTCCCACTTTTACTCTCTCGGTGCTCTACTGTGTGTGTCACACATACCCGCCACATATAGTATAGGACTTTAGAGCCTTTTCTGCTCTCTATTCTTGCTGGATTTTCTCTTCAACACCCACACTGAAGTTTTGCAGGTTGAGACACAAGTTTCAGAAACTTTGCACTCAGGGCCGAAGCTCAATCTCACATCTGCTGTCATGTAGAGATCCACTTTGGGTGTTGGCCCACAGAGTAACAGGCATTCCTAATGTGTACAATAGCCAACTCTGGGGCATGTAATACAAACTGTGTCAACAGTTAATACTCAGTTCTTTTTTTTTTCTACCAACTTTAATTACCCGTTGACCCATCAAGGCCTACCCTCCTTCCTCCTGTCAGTGGGAGTCGTGACATTTGCCAGTTACATAGCATGTCAGCCCCTGGGGGCAACTTGGAGATCCCCAGCAAACAGCTACTGTACGTTAATTAATTACCATGAAATTAGAGTACCATCTTTTCGAGTGGCTGACTTCATTAAACTCTGCCCTCCATTTTTCCATGACTTCACCCAAACCCATATGCCCCTTACAGTATCCTCATACGACAGGAATAAATGTGCACTGTCACTCCCCTTCAGGACAACAGATGGACGGGAGAGAAATTTCAGCAGATGCACACAGGCGAAGCTAAGACAGGGGTCACAGTTTGGTGCAGGCGGAAACACAAAATACATGTAGACTACTGCATATAATGGGGAACCAAAGACCACAAGCATGAGTTCCACCTAGAAACTTTTAGCTGTATGCCACTAGGAACAGGTTCTGAGATTAGCACAACAAGCTGAATGGTGGCCACTCCATGGTGAGCGCAACTTAAACACTGGAGCTATGAGAACACGTGGCAGCTTCTGGAGCAGAAAAATGTAGCCGATGCAAAAGTGCCAAAAACTGCAGTTCCTTGAATGGCCACTTGAGGCTGACTCCAAAGGTTAGTCAATCCCTGTAGACCCCAGTGTTAAAATCCCAGACTATATACCAGAAGACAAAAGACAATTTTGTTCACTGTAGCTAATTTCTAAATTCATGACAAGTGTATGGGAGGTTAATTTTTATATAACTCACCTGTTTACATTTTATGAAGGCTTAAAATTACGCATGGTCAGGAGCAGGGCCGTTTAAGTGACAGGTTGTCTGCAAGGCATCGCTACAGTCAGATCCAAGCCTTATTCATCTACAGCTCTACCTCTTATCCAAATATGGTCATTTCTGATTCCAACAAAACCAAGATAGCGACTGCCAAAATGCCAAACTCACGGCGTCAAAACATGAGTCCACAAACCAATGGGTGAAGTCACAGTAGATACGTCCATTATTTTATGCAGTCTATGTGTAAGACCACACTTTGGGTACAACAGCAATGGAGAAAGAGAGCTGTGTATAAGATGAGGACAGTGTGCAGGCCTTTGCAGGGTGAATGGAAACACATCCAACATGCTGACGCACATTTGATGGCATCACCATGTTCTGATCACCAGGACGAAGAAAACACAAACCAAAACCAGTAACTCCTTATCCCTTCAAGTTGCCTTTAGAAGCAAAAGTGGGACAAAACAATTACTGAAGCAATCGGCATTTACACTGGCATATAGCCAGTGTAAATACCGATCCACGGTGGAACTAATTGTAACATTTCGCCTAATGCACAAGTTTTACTTTTTATTATTCTATTTATCTTATATTTTCAGTTTCATAGCATAAGCTTTAATGCTTTTTAGTTTTATAGCCTGTTGTGACCTGTTGCCTTTTGGAAAAGGATTTGTTCTGTGAGTGTAAAGTGTAATACAGAAGTGTTTTAAAATTTCCTTCTTTATATAATGAAAACAGTTTACCAAAGTTGCCAGTGGGCACAATGTTGCCTCAGTCCCCAGCAAGAGGATTTTGTCTGTCTTTGACACCTGCACTACAGTCTTTTCAAGATAAATGACAACAAACATATCCCTATGCATTTGGTTTTTCCTTCTGCTGTACCAAACTTGCACCAAACCATGACTACACCCCTATCAGAGTGATGCACGATACAGTAATAATCATTAAGTTTATTTTGCAACTCAGTCGAAATTCTCTGAAAAGACTAATGAATGGAATCCCTGCCATTGTTTCTTAATGTAAAAAAAAAAATGAATATGGACTCAGATATTGTTACCAGATTTTTAAAACCCTCAAATATTGATTTTGTTATTGGTCTCAAAATTCCGTCCATTGACACAAAGATATAAACGCTTAATTAAAACACATAAACGTCTATTGAACTTGAAATGAGGAAATATAAAAATAAAAAATACTGCCAATAAAGCATTTATTCCTGCTGTTTACTGCTCTGCAATTTCCTTTTGCATATCTGCCAACGCATACGCTATGCTGATACATCTGTCATAACCTTACATCGTCTAATAACATATGTCTGCCAATGTACTGGTCGGCCTCTTGTACGCACTTTCCCCTCTCCGACAGAACCACATCCAAACACCACAAATCAGAATTACACTTGAATGATGGCATATAGGCACGTGCACATTTAGCTGTGTGGCTGTCAGTTTTGTAGAATGGAAATACTTTTGTGCCACTAGCAAGCACAAAGATACATAGCATCGCAATCAAATCATGTACGTATGATCTTGGCAAAACTAAATATGGTGTATGGTGATGACAGCAAGTGCATGAGCTCAAAACTGAAGTGATCACAGAACGATATCCATCCTTTTAAGTGAATCCAGATGTCTATGGACGGTTGGTTAATTTCAGTCCTCAATGATGTAAACAAATTCAAATGTAAACCAACATGCACACACACACACACACACACACTCACAGACGTTCACAAACCAACACTCTGACACTTCCAGACTAGGCGAGCAGAGTGAAGATGCGTGTGCCTCTGCCTGCATTAATTCTGTTAATGATCACAGAGGGTCAGCCTGCCTGCGATCCCTGTCCTACCATTAAACAAATAAAAACAACACTGATTACCAGGATGTTCACTGGATGCATCAATCTTGAGTAATTAGAGAGTGGTGTTTTGACTCTCTCCCCTTTTCCTTTCCTCCTTTTTCTTTCCCTCTTTCCCTTGCTTATACCAAAGTCAGGCAGTAGCGGCAGACTCCTTTTAATGAACTAATAAGGGTGCGTGCTTGGCTAACCAAGAATGAGACAGGAAAGAGACAAATAAGTAGGAAGAGAGGCTGCTTTACCAGCTAAATAAAGCTGCCACAAGCACCAGCTCTGCTGCCTTTCTCTATGAGGGTTCACTGCTCTCTTTCTTAGAATAGAAGAAAAGAATACAGTCTTTTGTGTGGAGATACCCTGTGTGTGCGTGTGTGTCTGTTTGTGTGTGTGGGTGGGTGGGTGTGTGTGTTGCTGCCTGGAAAAGGACACAGCTGTCACATTAAGATCATGCTGGCCTGTAGCATTAATCTGTCTTGTAAAACCTTGAGACCTAAAGTACTGTGGTACTTAGGGCTATAGTGTGTGTGTGTGTGTGTGTGTGTGTGTGTGTGTGTGTGTGTGTGTGTGTGAGAGAGAGTGCGTGTGCATGAACACGTTAGTGATTGCATGTCTCCAGAAAGAGTGATATGAAGATGCTAGCAGGGCATATGGCTTAGGATTCGAATCCAGATGCTCACGCAAACCAATAGCGTGAGAATGCAGCATGAGAAGAGGACATGATGGAGTGAGACGAGGAGGATGAGTGTTTGAGGACGTGAGGATGGAAGTAAGATCAGAAACTGGAGGTTTAAATAAGAGAGAATAATCGAAACAAAAAGAAACTTGATGATGAAGAGCATGTGGTGAAAGATGAACATGAGTTTGTTCCAGAATTCTGAATCCAACATAAATTTGTGCCTGCTGATGGGCTGGGTTGTTGCCTATACTCTGCTGTGCTGAGCCGTGTTATTACCGCACTGTGATGTGCAAACTTTACTATGCTGTTTGTGTGCTATGCTAACCTGACTGTGTTGTTTCTGTGCTATGCTGTGCAATGCTGTGCTGCGCTGTGATAAGCTGGCTATGTTGTTTCTTTGCTGTGCTGTCCTGGGTGGTGACAGCCTCAGCCACTGACAGGTCCTTTAAATTCACCACTGCCAATTAGAGTCACTCCAGACCTGGTGGTGGGTGCGTGAAGGAGGAGGGGAAGAGAAAAAACTGCTGGGACGATGGTTGCAGGCCTGACAGGCCTGATGTGGAGATGGAAATGCGGTAATTTGGAGTAATTCGGCAACTCGCTGGCGCTTGCCTTGCCTGCCTGTCTGTCTGTCCGCTGAAATAAATGGGGTCAGCAGCGTGTGATCGGCAACTTTCATTTATATGTAAATGACCCCATCGTTGCTGCAGCAGCTGCTGTGGAAGCTGCTGCTAAGTCTGTACACACACTGAAATGCTGGGCCTGAGAGAGAAAGCCAACCAGCCTGGCTGACTCGTGTCTCTTCTTCTGCCTTCCTTCAGCTCCGTGTTGCCTCTTCTCTCCCTCTCAGTCTGTCTTTGTCTTTTTCTGTGCCTGCCTCTCTGTATACTACAATATCACAACAGTCATATGCTAAGAATACCTCACAACTGTTCATCTCTCTCAATGTTAATGAAATAACTTTTAACTTTTTCACAGCCAGTCCATTCCAAGAAGCAGTGAGAGCACATCTGAATTGACTCATCGTATATATCTGTATATCCAGCAGTAATAGTGCAGTTGACAGCTGTTTTGTATAATGAAGAAAACTCTTGTCAGGAACAAGCACATGCTCAAACCCATTTGATCACAGGCTGCTGAAGTGGTCTGAACTTCTTTTTACTGTGTGGTAATGTCCTGATACCAGAATTTTAAATTTCAATACACTGCTAGTATTAAAAAAAAGACACTTGATAACTCTTTCAACACTGCAGCACAGGCACAAGGCAAACAAGAAAATGTGTTTTTCTTCCTTTTTTATATCATCAACCTGCACACAGTGGTGGTACAGAAGAAGTCAATGAACACATACTAACACATCTGTAATAATGTTAATACTAATTAAAGCGTGGGTTAAAAAAAACTGATAGTTGATGTATTTTTTATTGTTTGGCACTTTCAGTACTTTTGAATGTATAAGTAATGGAGGTCATTTCATTTTGGACATGAGGTATCAAAAGACTATTGAAATTTCCACACTTTTGGCAACCTTACCGTTTTTAAGTGAAAGACTGAATACTTTTTAAGTTGTTATGGCATAAAAATGGCCGACCAATCATGGAAAATTAACTTTTACAACATCTGCTGTAGGGCTGGGCGATATGTCCTGAAATTTTTAAGCTTTATCTCGATACATGATATATATTGATATCTTTAAATCATCAATGTTAGGACCTGGAGATAAAATTGAACATAACAATATTTCTGGCCAAATACCCTCTCTGCTGCGACAAGGTTGGGAGGATGCTTATATTTTTTCCAGAAAATATTAATATTATTGATCAATTATCATCAAAAATGTGGATATAACGACTATGTGGATTAAAGCAAGCTTTAAAACAAATAGAAAAGTCTGATAAATTGGTACATTACATCACTTTGCTGTAATGCCGCCTTTAAACGAGTGAAAAAACACCATTTATATTTGCAAACTTTTCTTTATAATGTCATTTACCAGAGTCCAAGGTGACATAATCCAAAACCTCGAACATATTCTAGTTACAATACAGAGAAATGAGGCACATCCTCGTGTTTGAGGAACCAGTGAATCAAAGCCGTTGGTGATTTATTTTCTGTCAATCAGCTGACTGATTAAACAAATAATCATTTGGGCGCTCTAAGAGAGCCAATATCTTGAAAAAATATAATTAGTACATGTATTATCTTTTACTTCTAATCAGCATTTTGAACATATTCAATTCATATTATGCACATTATTATAATTAAATACTATTGAGCCAGTTATTTGAGGCTACCATGCCTTTCCTGAGATACACGGAACAGTGCAGCAAAGAGCAACAGTGAAAACAGTGGAGCAG
Source organism: Epinephelus cyanopodus (assembly GCA_026686955.1). Classification (NCBI taxonomy): domain Eukaryota; kingdom Metazoa; phylum Chordata; class Actinopteri; order Perciformes; family Serranidae; genus Epinephelus; species Epinephelus cyanopodus. The sequence goes on from CM048920.1 coordinate 12,269,332, forward strand.
ATCAGATAGTGTATTGTAGGGCCTGGAGGTGTGTTCGCTTCATTACCTAGCTAGCCATTGTGCTGATGCAGAACCGGGGTCCTGTAAATTCCTGCCTGCTTGTGACACCATAGATAATTACACTTCCATAAATAATGGAGTGTGCCTTGCCCACTTCCTACAGAACTCTCCTAATGAGATTAATATACAGAGAGCAGCTGAAAACCCTTGGCAGGTAAATCACAAATCTTTTTTTCCCCTTTAAGTTAAAGGAGTAATCCACACTATGAAATTAACAATGCTATTAACAGCTACTGGCAGTGTATTATCTACACCTGAGCCCATTTCAATGCAATCTCCTCTACTACAAATTGGATTATGTGATAATACCACAAAGAGGACAAGCAACTCACACCTGATCCTCATATTAAAAGGTTAACAAATAAACAAGGTTAGCGATGAGGTCAGAGTCAAGTTGCAGCGGCTAAAACAAAGTTAACACTACTGTGAATCAGATGAGCAGGTGAAGGTTTTGATCATGTTTCTCTCAGGACGTCATCTTGAAATTCAAGAGCCCATTCTTCTCCAATTCATTGTTCGGTGGTCCCTCTTAAGGCCAAAACACGCCAGTGGCGTCATATGACGGCGGCATCATTGACGTGAGTCAAGTGCCGCCCCCAACACACACAAAAGTGTTGCGCTGCGGGGCGTCAACTGGATATCTATTGCGCACTCCAGTCCGTTAGGTGGCGGTACTGGTTGCCAACCGCTTTTTCAAGGGCGGCGACGCTGGAAAAATAGGACAATAGCTTAAAGTGCAGCGGTGCGGTACATTGACATGCGTCGTGTGTGGGTGTGGGTTTGTAAATAGAGGGGCGGCTGATTTGACACGTGTTGTACGGCGCCGGGGTGTTTTGGCCTTTATTCTTAAGGATAATTGGCCAAATGCTGACAGTGTAACACAATTCTGAGATTCTCTTCAGTGCAGCTACAATGATGTTTAATGGGAGGAAAGTTTTCAGCTTTCAAAAACATCAATGGGTATCTGCAGGTTTTGGTGTCAGTCCCTCAGAATAAGCGCACAAAGGATTCTAACTCCTTTGCACTGATACTCAGAAGAGAAATCTATTTCCAAATAGAGACATATTCATTTATCTACCAACAGTAATTTCTATACTATGATGCAATGCAGTATAACTTTTACTCTTCTCATCTGGCAGTGACAGATGGGGCTGACACGACTGCTCTTTTTGCCTATATGCAAAAACAGGTGCCAAGTTTCCTGTAAGAGCATCTCATCACGCATAGTGACCGCCCAAAAACCTTGAGAATTACTTCTTCGCTCTCTAACTGACAGTCCTGGACACGTTAAAGTGAGCTTTTATATATATATAGTGCTGCACTGCTTTTATATTTTACATAGTGTGCAAGTCATGTTTATTTGTCATAACTAATTCATGAAAGAGACGCCTTTGATGATGCATCGATTTCATTATCAAAATCTTTAAGTTATCTTTCATGTAGAGTGCGTCTTTTATCTATGTCTAGTCTTGAAAGCTGAAATATGTGGGAAGATCTAATTTGGTTCTCTGGACTGAGCTGTTTTGGATTAACGTTGAGTAAATAATTAATGTGATGAAATAGTTCCATCTGCCGTATACGTATACAGAGTATGGCAGAGATACAGAGGAGAGTCTTGCATCTCTGTTGTGAAAATGAAATACCTTTTAATAAACTTGTTTCTTCCTCTCCTTCTTCCTTTTTGAGCGAGAGATCTGAACGTGCCCCACCAGCCTGGCCCGAGATCTGTTCAAAGTGTGATGATAATCCCATAGAAGATGATTCAAAGACAACTTTCAAAAACTTTATCAGCCTGTGCCAGATCTCGGGTGTAAGCCTGTGTGTGTGTGTGTGTGTGCATGTGTGTGGGAAGTCATCGATAAGGACTAAAAGAGTTTCTGGGGTTACTATAAGGAGGATGTACCATTTTTCGCACAGTAGTGAGCCAACACATAAAGTACCATTCTGCAGCTAGTGAAAACACCTCCAAGAGTGTTATGGACAGACAGACACACACACACACAAGTGCCACACACACACTGCACTACATTACCATTCTCATAGTTTCCTTTCTATTATATTCACTCTGCTCTCCAATTCCTTCCCAACTGCCAAGGCAATAAAATCACATCACACTGGAACAGTGGCTAATAAATTTGATTTGTTTGGACACACACACATTTACACACACACACACACACACACACACCTAAACAAGCTGTTTGCATCTAAAATGTGGCCGTTTTCATACGAGCAAAACACACACTGCCATGCTCCATGGTACAATTATTAATTATAACTTAAACCAATAAACATGTGCGTGCAGTTGTGTGCTTACATGCTAATGACCGAGCTGTGGTGTGGTACAGCAGTTGTTCTTAAATTAAACTGGACGGGTCGACTGTGCTTGAAGGGCATCCGAGACATCCAAAAGCAAAGAACAGCTTAATTACATTAAAGTTTAATTCTCAAGAAATGGTCCCAAAGAAAGTATGCACTCCCCAATAAACTGACCTTCTTAGTCGGAGTACTCCTATCACACAAAGTGACATTAAAGGTCCAGTGTGTGAGGTGTAGGGGCATCTATCAGTCGAGATTGTATGTAATACTTCTAACTAAGTTTCAGTTCTGCACTGCAAGATGCCATTTAATCTCACACGCTGAAACTGGAATGATGAGTTAACATGAAATGGGTAAAAATACACACCAGGGCTGTCACTTTTTATTCGAGTTTCGGACATTCGTTTGGACATGGGGTGAAAAGTTCATGTTGGAGCTGTAATTACCTATTCGCAATGTCGGCTGCAGTTTCTATATGTAGTTTGCCTTGTGATCCAACAGAGGGCACTCTAAGAATTCACTATCATGTTGACCTATTGCTTGCCCTACTGACCTATCACTAAACGAAGCCAATATTAATGCATTGTTTTGCTACGAAAATGGTGGACAATAGCGAGCAAAGCCATCCTGAGTGGACAGTCACGACACAAAAGTCGCGCACAAAGATAAGGCTGTTTGTCGACTTTGTAAAAGGCAGCTGTCTCACTCTTTGGTGACAACAAACTGCGGGCTCACCTGCTAGCTTACCACCCGACTGAGGCAGTGGAGGCAGGGTTGCCAGGTCCGCTTATTAGCCACGACTTTGGTTCGAATTTATTTCAATGAATCAAAAATAGTTTGTTTCCAAGACATCTTCTATTCCCCAGATCAAGGACAAATGACTGTGTGAAAGTCTCTTGAACAAACAGGACAACTGCAGTGCCTAACATGCCACTAAGTAACATGTGGATGTTACGTATAGTGTGAATTCTTATATTTAGACTCCACATACGCATTACCAGGGTTGGAAATTAACACCAGCCATATGCCAAATGCTGGTAAATTGTAAAAGTGGCTGCTAGATTTGCTTCACTCACCAACCACAAAAACAATGGTAATCTCTTTACTGGCTGGTAGATTTTGGAATCCACCATCACCCATTTTAAGATGTCACATTTAATAGGTGATACTGATGTGGACATCCAGTGTTATGATCTTTCACTTAAGCTTGCTGTTTATGGTGTACAGGTACATATACACTGATAAATGCTTACTTCTGTGTATAAACGTGCATGTAAGGCTGGGCGATTAATGTCTTAATCTTATATCAACGTCATGATGTCAAAATCTTCAATTTTGGATATGATATCTGAGTATTGTCTTTTCCTGGTTTTAAAGGCTGCATTACGGTTAATAGATGTGATTTTCTGAACTTACCAAACTGCTCTTGCTGTTCCATTATTCGCCTTTACTTACTCAGTCATTCTATCTACATTACAGATGTTTGTTTAAAAAACTCCCGTTTAAATGTTACCTGAAAGCACCAATAGTCAACCCTATTATATCACCACAATATCAATAATGAGATATTTGGTCAAAAAACTGGTGGTATTTGGTGTTCTGCATATCACCCAGCACGCCCTGCCCGTGCATGTTTCCACTGAACTGAATACAGTACACAGTTGTGTACTCTGCACGCTCCACGTAAACCACAATGATACTACACAGTGGAACTATTAACACAATAAACCATGAGTGCTTCAAAGAGGATAGGGACTGAGTGAGTGGGAGATGGGAGGAAATAAGGTGTGTCAGTATGTGCGAGTGTGTGTGTGGCGTGGAGCTGCCTTTAAACTCAAACCCACAGCTCCCCAGTATCCCATCACTGGCTTAGGTAATATTGAGGGAGAAAATAGTTCCACTGATTGTCTGAACACTCAACCACAATGTCTGGCTGTGGAGGGGAAATAAAGAGAGGGCCTAATTAAAATTTCAGGGGTACCAGCTGGGTGTCTGATCCCCCCTCCCGGTGTCTTTGTGTCTGGATTGAGACACACTCACCTTGATTTCTTCATTTATTAACCTTGACAGAAACAAATCTGCATCCCCACTCACAGTGCCACAAAGCGTGGATAATGGGGCGAGTATGCAAACATACAGTACATGCACACACTCCCTCATGTATCTACACAAAGCCTTACACACACATACACATACAAATGTACATACACATTCCCGCTTATACACACAAACTGTACCCACATTAATGCACCTGCACGCACACGCACGCACACACACACACAACACACACCCTGTAGGCCCAGACAAGGCCGTTCTTTAATGAACAGCTTAATGGGCAAAGGAAGATACAACAAAGCCGTCTGGGAGGACTGTTTGTAGTGAAGTGATCAAATACACTCGGCAATGATATCCTTAGCATGAATAGTTATAATGATGAGCACGGATGAATATGAAATCAGGTTCATTTTCACCAAATTAAAGCATCATTTTGCCATTGGTGCAGCATCCAGTGACAGGCAGATCAACTGGAAAACTCATTCTTCATCATGTAAAAATACAGATGACAAAAGATTTTAGTGTCACTTAGTATTTCCAGCTAGTTGTGTGCTTGATTGCTGTTTCAGAGCTACTCTGTTATACAAGGACACTAAGAGCAGTGGGAGAGTAGAGATGAAACTACGGCTGTAATCAACCAAAGAAAATCTTGGTCAACTCCACTACCCTGGCATTTTTTTTTACTGAAACAGAGCTTGATATTAACAAAAAGTTGACTCTGTTCGGGCAAGTGGAATGTCTCAAGTGAAAATTAAATGTGATACCTACTGTAATATTATCTGAAAATAAACTGCACCCTGTATTGCTGGGAGGATTCAGCTGAACTGTATGCACAAATCTGTCTCATCAACAAGCCTTGAACAGGACTGATGAGAAAAATCTGACATAGAAGTTCACTTAGGGGTTGACGATATCATATACACCATAACGTTATTAACATTAACCATCTCTATAACGCTGCATGTGATAGAGAGACTTCTATTTTTAGCCCAGAAGCTAACGATAGCTGTCCTGCCGCTCCAACAAGGACTTCCATATGATAAATGCGACAATGAATGTCTTCTGTGATTATTTGACATTTTCTGTTTACCAATTAAAAATAAGAGTTGAAACATGGCTTGTCAATACCACCACCTGTCCAGTCACAGTAGAGAAGGGGTGGGACAAATCCCACAAAGATCAACCATCACACAGGACATCTTAAAGCGCTGAACAATACAGCTGCTGTTTTTGAAATGCTTTGGTGGGCACACAGCCTGACTAAAATAACACCAGCAACAGTCCCACTAACGAGAATTTGGTCAGACAAGAGCATATCGACGAACCAAGCGCTCAACTAACCAGAATATGACAGCCATTAGTACTTTTTAAGCACATTTTATACCATTTTATATTCAATACTCTGATAGTACTGATAACTGTGATAATTCTGGTCTCTATAATAGAAAATGTTCTTACCCTTTCATCTCTAATAGAGACTGCAAGAAGAATTACGTGGAAAGCAGCACAATATGAGTCTATATGTGCATGCATGTAATGGTGTGTGGATACGTGTGTGCGATGCTCCCCAAAGGGTTGCTAAATTGAGGGCCGCATCTTCATTTGGCCTGCCGGATGGCGACCTTGCAGCCCCGTCTCTGTGTGCTTCGCGACTGCCTAATGAAGACTTCAGGGCCAGGCAAACAAATTCTAATAAATTGACGTGCTGTGACTGAAAAGTGGGTGCTCTCCCACACACACACACACACACGCACAAATATAGGAAACACATACTGTACACACACAGTACCCACACATAAAACACATATCTATTAGCACACACACAAAGGTACACACACTCATTGAATATTAGACAGTGCATTAATTCTCATCAGCTTGGGAGCAAGAGTGGATGTGACGGTGTGTCCTGCGAGTGCCTCTTGTTCCAGAGCTGCTTCTCTCTCACAAAACACGCTCCTTTAATAAAAACATCACAATCGATATCTGATATCCCAAGTGGCACCTTTAAGAAAAAACACACCCACCCATCGGCAAACCTTTGGCCAATCTCACATTAGCGGAAACAGAAGAAATGTACAAAAAGACAAAATAAGAGATGGACTGTAGAGGTGGGAGAGCCAAATGTTAGTTAGTCTGTACCTGCAAGTTTGTTTTTTCTGCTGTGTGTGTGTTGATAGTGGTGGTTGTCACCACAGCGATGTCTGACCTTTAACGGTGTTCCGAAGTTAGGTGAAGTTGTCTTTCTTCTTCACTTAAAGGGGAGTGACATTTAATAGTCCCCACAGGTCAAAGAGGGTAACAAACACCAAATAAAGGCTGCTAGATGCCTAAAAAAAGAAAATTCTCACTCTGTGTAGTTGAGTGTGTGTATCTGTGTGTGTATGTGTGTGCCTTTAAAACATATTTCACTGTAGGCCAGCCAATAATCTCAAACTCCGCCTCACTATTTCACTTTATCTCGTCAGCCCTTTTCTCTCCAACTCTTTTTAATTTTCTTTCTCTCTTACTATTCACTACATTTCCTCCTGTGGACCTCAACACTTTCTCACTGCTACCTGTCTTCTCCCTCTTCCGTAGCAATTAAGTGTAAGCAATGGAGAGGTTGAGACATGGAGAGACAGAGAGGAGGAGTGATGGCCCAAGGCGTGCCATGCGCTCCAACAGACAGACCCTGTTGCCATTGGCCACTGTAACAGATCCCCGTCTCTGGAGTTTTAAATGATTCAAACATTTGCCCTTCGCTGTTCCTGTGGTGGGCAAAGATGTTCCTTGTCTCCTCACCTGCTCCCACTTTCTCATACAAGCAGCACACAGACGGAGCAATTCACGACTTTCACTTGTTTCCTGCTTATTTACCTTAATGCTTTCTTTATTTTATTTTGTTGCTTTAATTTTAAGAGCGTCTCTAATAGATTGTCACTTGCCACAACCTCTATCCATTATACCAAAAGTTTTAAATCGGAAATAATTACAATTCCTGTTATGCTACAGAACAAAATGACCCCCAGGAGTTGTTTCTTTTGGATGCATAGCGTTACAAGCATCCATATACACATAGACTGTATATACTACAACAGCCATCTACGTGCAGAGAATCCCATTAAATGCTTGATACAATAAAAATTTGGCCACACAACTTCAGCAAATATTGACAGGAGACTAACAGGAGAGTAGTAAATAAAGCAAGACCATAGCCTAATAAACCTGAAACAATAATAAGTTACATTTTGAACCCAAAGCCTGGAACAGAGAGCGCGAGCAATGTATTTGGATATAATTGGCAGTCTTTTCTCAGTTCTTGGCAGGCGCGATGGCGGACTAAAAATGAGAGGAGAAATGTACTGCGTGCAGTTGACAGAGCTCCAGAGAGGTAAGTAGCTCATTCCCCACAACTAAGCAGCGGAGGTGAGCAGATGAGGGGAGGCCAGAGGTGCAGGGGGCAAACAGCAACACGGCAACGCTGCAACAAAACTCCGGAGCCCTAATGACTGACAGACCAACAGCAGATGAGCTTGCAGCAAATACATTAATTACACAAGCCAAGGCCAAGCAGAGCTGAACTGAGCCGGGCCGAGTTGAGCTGAGCTGGGCTGAGTTGCCTCTCCCTAAGCTGAGTTAGGCCTCAGTGCAGGGCTAGTGGAGGATGCTCGCTCTCTGCGGAGCGTGCATTGCAATCCCCAGGCCTCATTAGGGATGCAGAGAGGTTCTGACTCCCATCACCTGTGAGCTTTTTATATCTGGCATAATCTCTTAGTAGATATTTCTTACATCCAATAATGAGCAAGTTATTACTCCATACAACAGAGAGAGGGAGCAGTGAGGGGAGTTGGGGGAAATGAGAGGAGAAAGTAGAGAAGAAAGGGATAAAGTGAGAAAATATTAAGCGAACTGAAATACAGAGGGAGACAGAAAATCCACTCAGATTTAAAAGGCAGTAGAGATAAGGAGGCATCCCTATTCAGTTTGGTTGTTAACATCAGCACTGTTTACGGCCATATGACCCTGGTAAAATCAAATAACTTGACAGCCCCCTGCCGTCTGCCTATTTGGGCCTCAGAGGGAGCGGAGGGGAAAACGGGAGCACAGAAGGGGAGCAGCGCTGCCTAATAAATACATAAATAAGTGCATAAATAAACAGAGCATCAGACCTCTGCCTGACATGGCAGAGACAGCACCTGAAGCATTTGGAAGACGAGTCATCCTTCCACTCGCTCTTTCTCTTCTCTCTGCTGTCTGCATTGATTGATGTGAAGCAGGAGGATCAAAGGCTGCTGAACAGTGGTACTCAGGAAGATGGAGAGATAGAGAGGGAGGGAAGGGAAGGAGGGATGGAGGGGTAAAGGGGGAACAGATAGAGAAGTTCAGGGCCCTGCTGTCTGTCAGTCAGCTCCACGAAATGACCCTCTAACTACAGGGCTAAGTCAGACATTAAGGCCTCCAGAGTCAAAGAGGATTCACTCATTCTCATTCTCCCTCTCTGTTCACCTCCCTCCCGCCCTCTCCCTCTCCTTTATCTTTTCTCCTCTATGTCCCATCCTGAAGAGGAGGAGCAGGGCCAAGCACCATTAATCTCCTATCTAATAACACTGGTAATGTTACACATTATTGGAAAGAGATGGGCAAAATGAACCAATAAGTTATCTGATATGGGTCTCCCTTCTCCACGCACACTCCAATCCCAAGGACATTTAGGCAAAAGAAGAGACACAGATGCAGTGACTGAGGAAGACGGAGAGAGAGAAGGAGAGAGAAGGGGAATTAGTAATGGAAAAAGGGTGGGCAATGTGAAATATTTCCTGCTATCGACCTCTTGGCCAGGGACATGCATAGATTTCTGTATGTGGAAGATAAGTGTCTTTGATAAAGTAGGTTAGCATTGATTAATCCATGAAATCTTGGGGCTGTGGACTTGAAGTTAATGAGTAAGGTTTTCTATTTTCTCTGCAATCTCTCACGACATAGGTTTTCAGCACAGCCCGGGGACCCCGCGGCCGCTGCACGCCGGCCCCCCTCATTTTAGATGTCTGTTATTTTGGGCGAAGATGGCCAATCAATGAAGTTGACATTTGTTACTGTGAAGGATTCACAATGCAATCATGGGATAAGGGTTGTAAGGGCTTGCTAGGTGCATATAGAAGAGGTGAAAAGGTCACGGCTAATCTAAAGGGAACAAGAGTTATTTATCCATACACACCGGAATAAAAAGAAGATGAGAGACACACAATCTATATATACAGCCCCTGGGGGGTTATGGAGGCATCGCACACAGAGAGAGGCACACATGCATACACACACAAACAAAGCGTCCTATCTGCTGCAAAGTAATTTCCCCTCCCATTTCAATTGGTAATAAACACTGTGCATCAAGTGACCTATCTCGCAGCCCATAACTGAGTTTTGTAGCAGCGTTCAACAGCTTACAAGGATGAAGAAATTTCTGAATACGCCATTAAACAGTCAGCCTTGTATGAGGTTGGGCTTACCCTGTTTGAAAAGTCCGTCTGCATCATTTGTGCTGTGTGTTTTCCTGCCACATTTAATATGGTATGACAGTCTTTTTGCATGCAGCTGTAGTGAAGGAAAGCAAAGCAAACAGCACGTTGGCTGTACACATCAGTCACATTTAGAACAACCTTGAAACAAATAGCACTATGGACGCATCCTCAGGCACGGAGCGCTGGGAGAAAGAAATCAAGGGAGACAGACAGGCGGGCATTGCAGGCAGGCAAACAGGCAGCTTTCTCTTTCTTTCTCTCCCTATCTCTCTTACTGACTGTACATCAACACCTCTGTTGCCCACACTCTTTCACATTCTAGTCTCTCCCTCCTCTCACTCACATTAATCAATTTCTCTCTCTCTGCTGTAAATCATCCCTCTCTTCCTCAACCTCAGCAGCAGCTGTGCGGAGGAGGTAGAGTGGATGTCAAAATATTTGGCAGCCATCTCTAGTGCCAGTGTAGCATTTTAACCTCCGTGGTTATTACACATACACAGGTTTGTCTGACATCCCCCCAGGCATTAGCCTTGAAATCTCTCTCTCTCTCTTTCTCCCACTCTCTCCCTCTCTCCATTCATCACATCATTATCCTTACAGCAAGGATACACAAACAAAAAGCTCACCCCCACCCTCACTGCTCAGCGCTCTGTGAATGGCTGAAGCTTTACGCCTAACACAGCATGCCCCTAATCCAGCAGAATCAGAACTGGAGTAAGGCAGAGCGTTCACCTTTTCAGCTCACTGCAACCACTGGAGTGAGGATGGGCAAATGGTACACAAGCACTCAATCTTAAATCCTGTGTAAACCACGCCCCCCGCTGCACATACACACACACACACACACACACACACACACACATAAACAAACACTACTTTTGCACACACACAGATATTTTCAGCAGCTAATTATCTAATTCCTTCCTTCAGCTTCGGCTTGGTGAGTGTGTAAATCATGCGTGTTGCAGGAACTCTGTGCCCCGAGCTCTGCCTCACCATGCAAACACACACACACATAATGCATCTTTAGCCTTAAGTCTTTTGTTTCGATGCTTTTTTTTCGCAGAGGAGGTGTAGGTTATTCCAGGAAGAGAAGAGAACCCCACAGGGCTTGCTGACAGCTCCTGTAAATCAGATGTCATAGAAAGATCTAATGGTGCTGCATTGACCTGATATACAGTGCTGTAGTGTGCTGACAGTTGCATGTACTGTGACACACACACACACACACACACACACACACACACATGCATTGAAACACAAGCACAACCAGCATGTATTGTATACGCTAATGCAGTACATAACGTGCCGCTTAAATGTGGCTGACAGTTGCCTTGCTCAGCAGTACAATGGCTGTATGTCCCCTTGACTGAACTGAAAGTCTTTTCTTATGATACAAAAAGCTATAAACAGACACAAACATGGGTTTACACATACAAACAATACAGCATGTGTGAACAATCTCCTTTCCCTAAATATATAAATGTGTTCAGCTGAAAAAGTAATTTCTACAGCCCTGCTATACTTCATTTGTCTTTTTGCTGAAACACGGTTACATTGCAAATGTATTTATCTCAGGTCTACCAGTAATCCTTCACAGCTTATTTTCCATAGAACAAGACAAATCCTCCACTAAAGTGAGGTAATTAATTTGTATTTTCACTGCAGTTTCACCTGTTTCAAGGATCCTCTTGAGATAATTAGCAATAACATGTAACAGGGAAGGTCAGTGCAATCAAGATTAGCATTTGATTCAAGAATACCCTGCATACACGTTGATTCGCACTGAAAAAAGCGCAATTATTTCACACCATTCTTATTATTCAGAAAGAACAAGATGTAAGGAGTAGCAGAGGACTAAAAATGCATGGCTTATTAAAATAGATGTTTTGTCACAATGTCCCAAATGTACGCACACACGGCAAAGCGAAACGTGTTATCCATGTACGTGTCTTTAGTTTTGTTACGGTAGATCAAGGAAAGTGCAGGAGTCACTGATGGCACTGTTGTGGTTAAGATACATAAACATATCTCCTCTTTTCTGCCCCATTAAAACCTGTTCTCCTCTCCTGTGCCCTATTACCGCCGATCCTCCTCTGGTCTTCCGTGTACCATCAAAGATATTTCCCTGCCGTGCATAATAGACTAACTAACCATAAAAAAAACACTTGTTAGCATTCTTCTTAGTATACTGTGACGCTACCACAACACAATAACAACAGAATTTGATGGTACAGCAACAAAGGATTTACTGCTATGGAGGATGGGCAAGCACAACATTTTGGCAACATGTACTACAACTCCTATATGTAGCCAGTGTAAGAGTGAGAGGAGGATTTTTTTGAGGTGGATTATGGTATGAACAGCTTAGTCTGAACTATTGAGTGACATGTGGTTTAATGCAATATTAAGAGTGATGACTGGTTTTTAATGTAAATCGGGATATGATAAATTTTACATGGCCTGAGATCATATTAAGGTTTCACAGTGTGAATTATTTCCACTAGTGTCTGCTCCAGCTGTGCTGGTTCACACAGTGCAAATGAGAGGATACACACTGTATCAATATGAATGTCATTAACAACAACAATGATAAAAGATGAGAAAGGAAGTGGCAGAAACTGTGAGGTAGGGTTAAACCGTCAAATACCGGACTGGACTGGTTTACCAAATTTTAGCACTAGGTGTCACAGCTGACTCAGCAGTTCCTCCTGAGTAGAACTTCATGACACTGTGTCACAACAGCAAGTGAGCACCCGACTTATACATTGCATCACGCAACATCTGAGTTCTCTGCCCATATTGAATGCATTAAATATGCACTTCTATTACACCATGCAAACAAACCATGTAAATATCAGCTGTGCGCTCTACATCATACTGAAGACTGTATTGTGTAGATAATTTCTCATTTCAACATCATGAATCAGATGTTACATAGGAATACACAGAAATATGGCGTCCGAAAAAACAGCAGATCGCATCACTCGGACAATTAGGACATCTTTTAGCCATTTTATGCTGGTGCAGTTTTAGTTTCTTGAAAGAAACTTTGCCATGTATCATCTCATCCCCCCAAAAACACATTTACTTCCTAGTAAACAATTAGATGCCAAATGTGCCACTTGTCCTCCCTCCCAACTTTCCTGAAATGTGAACTCCTTCATGTTGCCAGTGCTCAGCATGGCAGTAATTTCTGCACAGCCTGTCAGACACCAGTGGCTCCGTTAGTCCATTTATAATCACAAAAACATAATACTTTGTTTATTAAATTGCCATACTGCAACAAATGCAATACAAGTTGGATTTAGGGTTGTGACGCTGTCAACACAGGTCGCTGATGTAGACTACTCTTCAGTGTGTCATAGCTTGCGTAACATCAAACTTATTTAAGCTTTTACAATGGACTGACAAAACCGGAAATGGACTCAAGTCTACTGTGACACTTTAAATCTTGAAGCCTGTGGGTTCAGAAGTGCATGGCTGTAGCTGTCCAAGTTGAATGTATAATTTTCCCCATCTGCCTGATGCATACTTATGCACATCATGCTTCACTCTGACAACTGATTTGACAGAGGAACCAAGCACACAACGCGACGACCTGTAGGCTCACCACCCCAGGCATAAATATTTATAGGGATGCCAGGAGGCCAAGGAGAGTCATTTTAACCTTGTGGAGACCTGAGTACAGCATCCTCGAGTCAGAAACCTTGTTCCTCATCATCTGGGATAATAGCAACTGCTGCAGGTGTCATGTTGTAAAGTGCAAAATAGAAGAGGAACAATGAAAGATAAATAAAAGTCTCGTCGAAAGTGTGATGACTGCAGCAGAGGCTAAGGATGCCATCGAGGGGGGAGAAAGCCTCAGTGAATGTGGGGGTGTGAGATGAAACGGTTGGGGGGGGGGTGAGTATGGATGATAATGAAGTATGAGTATATGGAGCTGGTCTGAGAGACAGAGCTGGATGCAGAAAGCAGCTTACTCACACTGGTGGTGAATCATTGTGCCCTGCCTGATAAGCTCTGACTCACTGAGAGGAGGGGAGAACAGAGGAGGAAAAAGCGGAGAGTGTAGGTGGAAAACGAGCAGAGTGTGTGTGTGTGTGTGTGTGTGTGTGTGTGTGTGTGTGTGTGTGTGTGTGTGTGTGTGTGTGCGTGCGTCCCCATGTGTCTACCACATGTACTTGAGCTACATACAAACTGCTATGGCTACATGTACATGGACCATATGAGTGCATGGCTCGTGTTGTGTGTGTGTGTGTGTGTGTGTGTGTGTGTGTGTGTGTTTGCTGCAGTAGTGACAGTGAAGGTCAGTTGTGTGGGTGTGTCTCAGGCCTCCCAGCTGTGGCCCGGGGCTAAGGAGCCATCACTGTCACATCTCTGTCTCGCTGCTGTGTGCTGCTGGCCCTGCAGCACGGCAGCACACAGCACTGACTCACATACATACACACATAGCCCTGTGGCTCTGAGCCCCACACACACACACACACATACACACACACACACACAAACTAACCTGAGGATACATAAGCACATGGAGACTCACACATAAATACACAAAATGAGATGTCATGTGAACATATATTGTGCATGCTCTGACCATATGAACTTCAGTTTAACCACACACATCATCATCGTCATCGTCACCATCATCAAAACAGTCCTTTTACATTTCTGCAATGAAAGGCATAAAGCATGTCCCCTTCTCTAATATGTGAACCCGATGACCTTGTCCACACTCATTCAATCACTGGTGGAGAGAGAGCACAATTAATCCAGCAGCCTGCTCCGTAGTCTCTGCTGTATCGTCTCAGCTCTCTGCTGTATTCAGCAAATATGTACAAAGAATCTTGTCTGGAAGTTTTGTGCTTCTACAAGCACAAAGTCAAGCAGAGTGAAGGTTTAGAGGTGAACACGACCTGCTCGACATGATGCCTCAATCTTCAACTCTGTGCCTACACTGGTATCTCTGTGGGTCTTTTCATTTCTTTCTAGGATCCAAAAATCTAACCCTTCAAAATCGAGTCTAAATCTCAGGTTCTCCACTGACATGTGAGTTCAAACAAACTGAGGAACCTTGAAAGAGATACTGTCAATGTAACACACTAAACTACTGCTGCATCTAAAATCTGACACTTATGCACTTGTGTACTTATGTACTTGCTATTTTGAAAGATGTATGGCAAAACTCAGTGACACCATAGAATTGTATAAATATATATATATAAAGTTAGCTTGTTCGCTAGCTAACAGAAGCACATTTAATCGCGACGTCAGATGTGCATTGCATAAGCTGTAAGGTCTATGGGCATATGTGGCATTTGCTGTTTATGTGTGTTAAATTGATTTCAATATTAGATTTGTGGACAGATGTTTGACAAGTTGTAAATATTTGCAAAATGTGGCAGCTATAAATTTGGCAGATCAGCTGGTGATAATGCTGCCAGTATCAGCCAAAGACATTAATAATTAAAGCACATTTATACAATAATAAATAAATAAATACAGAAAAACACAAGTGAGCAATAAGTAGATTTAACAAGCAAATATTTTGGCGAGTGACAAACACTGTCAAAAGCTGCCGATAATGCTCCGCCTCGTTATAAATCACTGAGCAGAAGAATAATAGCTGTCGACCATCTTTTCTGTTAAGTGCACAACAGCCATGTTTGATCTGAGACACTACCCTGTCAAAATTCATGCTCTACACAAGTACATAGTGTACAGTGTACTGCAGTGTGTAGTGTACAAACAGAAGTATCTGATTTGAGACACAGCATATGACTTATTATATCATATTGATACAACAGTGAGAGTGAAAGGCACCCAGCCTGTTAAGGTGACTGCCTCTTCCATTAGCCCTTGCAGAGACATACAGCAGGGGGTTGGGCCTCTCCCACTCCCCTTCAAAAAAGAAATATATGTGACCTCTGGCCATATTGTAGACCTGAAATGGGCTGATGCTATAGCACGCACCTTGGTGTCCCGCTCTCCCTGCCATCCTCACACTGGCCTCTTTATGGCCCAATGCATGGCACATAAAAAGGAGAGCACATTGCGCAATTACTACCTAATTAACTGGCCGATATTTTATGTGGTCAGTGAGGCCGCAGACAGACTGCAGATCATTTGCCAGGATTTTAGAGGATGTGTGTCTTACTGGACCGCTCTCAGGCTGATTTACTGACCTCCGTGGCTAATTTGTGTGCGTCTATGTGAGTGTTTGTCTACATGTGAGCTTGCTTAAATGAAAGAGGGCACATACTGTATGTCTTTGGAAAGTGTAGGCCATTTGTCTGAGTCATGGTTTATACCTTACATCGCTCCCCATCCTCCTCCCCTTTCCTCCTTCATCCCCACCTCTCTCAGCCCTTAACAGCAGCAGGTTTGCATTGGGATTTGAGGTGTAATTAAATTCAATAAATAGGCGAAGGTGAAGAAATAAATCAAGCGGAAACTGATAAACAACAGGAGATTAAATGCCACTGAGCCGTGCAAACAAATATTTCAATAGAATTTTCAACAGAGGGCACTCAGGGCCCCCTGCAAACCCCAAAAACTTTTCAAACTGAAAGTCAGCTCACCAAAGCCGCCACTGCTATAATTACGTTTGACGCTGTCGTCCTCGTTGACATCATAATATGGCACACAATAAGGAAATAAATAACCATTTGAAGGGCATGGATTGTAGGAGATGACAGGCGATGTTCCTGCCCTCTGTCGCTCACACACCTCATCATCCTCCTGCATCATCGCTTATTCAGAGGCCAGCCAACTCTTTATTAATGACTATTGAAGTAGCAATTAATGCTGCATAATACATGAACTACAGCTGTGCAAATCTGAATAAAGTCTGATTAGGTGCTAAAGAGGATAGGGGCAACACTGCTGGTGCATATTAATGCTACCATTTTAGTGAGGGGGGGGTCAGAGAGGGAGTGCTCTATATGCCGGACTGGCCAGATGAAGCCAACAAATCAGTTACCCAGGCAGTGCTAAAAGTCAGTCACCTTGCTAGTCAGTAACAAAGACCAAAGCAACTCAGAGGGAGGGAGGCCATAGCACCCATGCTCCTGTTCAATTTTAAGCAGTGTGAGTCATAGTGCCTTGGTTCACACACTGATTTGCTTGCTCTACTCCATACCGCACCATACTGCCCTCCTGGGCATAACAAGCCTAAGTGCTTAAAGTCCCCAGAATGGAAATGAGGTCTTTTTTTAACAGGCATCGTTCAAGGCCACACCTGGTGCACTGAAAGCACCCGGGTCCACTGCTCTATGAATTAATGAAGGATCCTAGCAGCAGGGAGGTCAATCTCTGACTCCAGCGACTCATTTACAGGCCTAAGACCGGGTATGAGAAACCCCACTGAAATATCCGCTTCCGTGTGGGTGTTTGTATTGTTTGCCTGCTCATTCTGCCTCCATCGTCTTGATTGAGATGTGCTTTCCAACCCCAGATTAAAATGACAAGGACAAAAATGCTTCCACTCCGGCCTTTTTAAAATGATCACCCATATCCATTCTTCTCTCCAATCCACTCTCCTTCTCTCTCTTTGCTTCTGCTCTTTCGCCACTCAATAAATCTTTAATTCCTAAAAATACAGTCTCCAGTCTTCCCGCAATCTCTCTCTCTCTTCCACGTTCTCAGGCTCCCTCTCTCCCACCCTTTCCTTCTCTTTTCTCCTCCACTCTTGTCCTCTTTTGAACAGCTGCTCTGCCTTTATTATGTTGCGGTCTCTCTCTCCCTGTCTGGCCTTTCACTCTAATCCTCCAATTGCCTTTCACATGCACAATATTCCCCCCTGAGCCCCCCATTCCTCTGACAGGCTTTCACATATTAGATTAGGCTTAGCTTTGTTTATTTATTTATTTATTTAGTCGAGGCTATTGTCTCTGAAACTTTTGCCAGCCCGAATTCTCCCAAAAAAAGCCGCCGACTGTAATTTACAGCTTGTTTCTCTTTTCCGGCAGCAACATTCTGTTACATATCAATTTGGCTCTCATGTGCTCTACTGCAATCATTCTTTGGTGCTAGTTTTTGGCAGTGAACATGGCGGCACTCGCAGAGTGTTTTAGAACAGGCTGTCTAATGGAAGCTTGCAGCATTTTGTGGTTTGCAATCATTCGGTGGTAAAAGAAATACACGGTAGCAAATGGGTTGAGCAGTCACCCATTAAGCCGGCCACCAGCACCTCAGTCTAATTGTGGTAATGAAGTCCATGCTGACCCTATAATGCAAGGTCCATGCATGCTGCCATCCTGACGCTTTTATAGACCTGACCTGAGTTATGACCCTCTCTGTGATAGGCTAGTGGAGAGAAAGATGGAGAGAGGGATGGGAGGGCGAACAAGAGAAAATAAAACAGCATGGGAGAGCACAAGAGAGAGCAATAGACTGCTAAAAAGTCAGGCAATGACAGGCGGACAGAGGAAGGGGTTTCCAGTAAATCATTATAATGAAATGAGTCATTTACCTAAAGGACAGTGTAGCTCCAAGGGACTGATATTGAAGAGGTATATCCTGGCCTGGTCCTACCCTTCAGTCTTCCCCCCTTGGCCCATTAGCCCTGGAGCTGGCCTTCCATCTCTGTCCCTATCTCTCTAACCTCTCTGGTGAGCAGGCCCAATCAGGAATCAATAGCCATGTCACAGGGAACCCACGCAGCTTTGACACCAGTGGATACGACAAAAAAAGTCCATTACACGGCAGTTATCTCCATTACTGCTGAGCAACTTGGTCTCAAAAAGGCGCCGAATGGAGGACGGCAGGCTGAGGAAATCGGCGAGGCCGGTGGTGGTGACAGGTTGTGAAGCTCTAATTCAGAGCAACATGTCTGATTAACCTGCATCTCTCCTTTGGGATCTGGTCTGTGTGCCTGGCAGCAGACAGAACACAACGACACGCAAGCTCTGAAACAGGCAGAGAGACGTATTTATGTTCACTACCCCCACATACATTCACAAAGATCTACCAACACCTAAACACAGTATGTCACCATTCTAGCCACGTGTTTAATGTCCTTTACCTTAGTTTAATAGAGCTGCAATAATGAACGAGCTGCTTGTTCCAGAAGTCATTTTCACCATCCTGAATTTTCTTTCAATTCCATCCTCAACGTCACACAACATAGAAACACTATCTCCCAGATAATGTAGTGATTACGTACATGTAATCATTACATCATCTTGTACATGCATATGTATGTAGAAGAATGTTAAGCTGTGTGTGACTGAATGTTTCTTACAAAGTGCACGTCGGGAGTCGTAATTCTTCTCACTACTCTTTGTTTTTATGTACGCAGGCTTGTGCATTCAACTTTTTTATCAAATAACCAAATGTTTTCTAATTTTTCTATTCTAATTTGCCATGTGCATTAAAGCCAGGCACACACTACAAGAGAATCAGGCCAA
Source organism: Epinephelus cyanopodus (assembly GCA_026686955.1). NCBI lineage: Eukaryota > Metazoa > Chordata > Actinopteri > Perciformes > Serranidae > Epinephelus > Epinephelus cyanopodus. The sequence goes on from CM048920.1 coordinate 12,288,674, forward strand.
TTTTGGGCTTCATTCACCCCTCTCTGCAATCGCCAGCAAAGCCTGGATATTTTTGATGGTTATAAAAATCATCTCACCAGATTTTCCTGTTGTGTGAGGTATATTAAGAGTGTTTTTTACATTCTGGATCTGCTCAGAAGTCCACCCTGGCAGATTCTGGTTGTTTGTGAATGGATTCTGTTACTGTGTGCTGAGCTTTTTTGGGCTCTCCTCACACAATAGGAACAGGACTGGTAAATGTATCAGTACATGCAGTTACATGTGGGGTCTCGCACATTTTTAACATCAGTTAAGATTTGAAAAATCTTTTAGTGTGGGCAAGGCTTAAGCCATGAAAGTGCACCAACTGTGAGTCACCTCTCATTTCATACAGAGAAAATGAATGAGGCTTTTACTTCCAGAACCAGGGGCTACTGAAATAGCTTCTCCCACTTCACAACTCCTCATACCTAAATGACAAAATCAGTGACCCACATGAATGCTCCGCGGCTTTTATTTATGGCTTCCCTATGGTTAGGTACAAATATAGATACATTGATAAGGTTAGAAAGAGATAATTAGGAGAAATTGATAATCCCTGGTGTCAAAATCACACGCTTATTAGACCTAAAAGAGGGGAAAGGCGTGCTTTGTACTACTATCCATCCATCCATACCAACACTTTTAATGTCGATACTGTAAAACATCGCCAGGCTAGTTGACTTTTTGACACTGGCCGTTTTCAGCAGAACCAATGTTGATGTTTTTCTGATGAGAACAGTTTCAATGTACAGGGTGCATTAGTGCGCTGTCGGGTCCATGCAGAGGGAGACCTATGGGACAGGAACCATAAAGCAATGTGACACTGTTCATTGGGCTTCACCTTGGCCCAGTAACCTTGATCAGTCAGGGCATCAGTCATTGTTTAATTGCTGAAATGTTATGTGTGGGACGTGGGTGGGGTGGTGTATTCCCAGAGGGGGAGACTCTGTCCTCAGTGGGTTTCCTCTGTTCGCTCTCTGCTCCCCTCCTGCCTCTGGCTTGCTTTATGACACTCATTTGCCTGATTAGCTAAACAAACGCTGACTGCTCCCTCACTCACCTCTACAAACACACTCGCATGGACCTTAGCTCCCTGTTCCCTGCTTGTGTCCAGTACGTGCATGCGAGGACTGCGCCCACACATGTACACTCACATTCATATTTTCACGTGCGACGCCTTAGAATGAACAATGTGTATGCTGGAAATTATCAGCTGTAAAAGTGCTCATAAATCATTACAGGGTCTGAATCAGCAAACAGTAGCATTAATCAGTGGCTTTAGCACAGATACTGTACAATTAATGCAATCTATTTATCTTCATTTAATATGTGTGGGATGAGCACACTGTACAAGCTCAACACTTTATAATGTATGATAGCCTCAGAATGAAATAAGGAGATTCCAGTAATGTTTTTGCACTTTGTGCACGTAGCATGCATGTATAAGGTATGCAAATGGGCATTTAGATCCTCCCACTGTCGAAGAAATGCGACATAACGTTTGTCTTAGTAAAATACAGCCTTTGATGCACAGAGCTTCTGTGGTAATGAAAGCAATAGGTCTCTGTGAGTGGAGATTGCTTTTCCAGAGCTTCATTTTACAGCCTGGTGTTGAATACACTCCTCTGGCAACTCCTCTTGAATGTTTCATCACAGACCAGATCCCAGGGGTTGGTACAACCCCCTCATCACACATACACACTCACTATGAGGAGCCTTCACATCATGCATGTGGAGGATATGAGAGTCAACTGGATGCCATTTCATCTGCTACGGGAGCGATTTGATTGCATATTCAATGTGGGAGGATACAAACATGATAGAAAGTCAAGCCGAGCAGCTATAGTAGCTACAGTCGGAATAGCTTTTCCAGCTGTCAAATTATCCCTTCTTATCCATGGCTTAAAATACAGTTTTCGTATGGCCACATGTTCATGGTCATATTTGTGAAAACATGTTATTATAACACTGAAACAGCAATTTCTTTGCCATATTTGAGGTTTGGGTCCACCTCTTCGATTTTGCTATTCGCCCCCTGGATTCGTGGCGTGCTGAAATGGGAAGTGGGAAACCATGGTAGGTGAAACATTAGAAGTCTGCTTATTTTCTTGCCAAATAATCAGTCATACAATCTTAATATAATCATGCCATCCATAAATACTAGCCCTTGCCAAGAAGATGCCAGATGGCTTATTGAGCGATTGTGATTGACGCATCTCAGTACAAAAACAGAGTGACTTTCTTCGACTCGGTAGTTCAACAGAACTATACAGTACATCTGTCTCCTAGAACAGACAGACAAGACAAGAATGAAACAGAGCCAGTGGAGCCTAGTCTTTGAAGAATGTCGGGACTGTGTCTAGATTGAAACCACCTACCTGGGGAAAGCCTGTATGTGTGTGTCTCTGTGTGCATGTGTGTATCACATGCATCAGAGCATGTGAATTAGTGTATGTGTACAAGCAGTCGTTATGCTTGCTTTGCTTGACTTCCTGTGAGTGCGTGCGGGTGTGGGCACAATGTTTGTGTAGTGTCAGGTAGAGGAATTTACGTTAGCGAGCTGGAAGCACGTGTATGCTGCTGCCTCTGAACTAGTCTTCAAAGGCACGCCTGGCAGCAGCTTTCATTGTGCTGCACACTGGGCCATGACTGTAACCCAGAGGTGGGCGAATGGCAGTCCTCTACCAATAATACACACATATACACAGATACACAAATAAAGACGAGAGCGTGATGGAAAATACTGAAATATTCACATGAACGCTTGCTCATAATGAATGCATTCCTACTGCATAGTCTGTTAAGTTCTCTTATCGTCATGCAACGTACAAGCTCAGAAGGTCAGCAGCACTTGTATTAAGACATTTTCTTTATGATTAAAATAATACAGCTGTGAAAACGTGCTCCAGAAAGTATTTATTAGCTTGTTAGTCATAAAAGTGTGCAACTTTAGTCTAGTCTCTGTTTTGTGTTAAGAGGGCTCTGAAAGCATTCAGTGTCTACCAGATGTATTTTTCTCTTAAAAAAGCAAAGAAGTCAAAAGTCAAAAGTCAGATGTTAGTGGGGCACGTACACATGATGGATTAAAATATCTGCTGCACAGAATCTGCTGTGGACACCGCTGTCACGGCTAGAATTGAACCCATTGCTCACAGGCCAAAGGCTGCGATTCACAACACAAACTCTGTCTGCACTGAAATTCCATCCCCAAACACATAAACACACAAAATTGAAATAACTAAAATCTGTATGTTCCTTTGCTGTTCGGGGTTAGGGCTTGGGTTATATACGGTATATATTATATTGGTCGTTTCAAACGAGAGTGGACAGAACAAAGAAGGGAAGAAAGAAAAGAAAAGGGTCTGACGCTTTAAACATAAGCACACAATAAGGGCTGAAGCATTCAGCTTTTAATTAACATTAGCCATATCAGCATGGAGTAATTTGAAATTGTCTTTAGGACTTCAGAGAGAAAGAGTGAGAGACAGAGACTTTAAACCATTAAGCTCAGCTGATAAACCAGTCATACCGGTGGAATCACTATCTCTTGCTATAATTTGATCTCTTTCACTTTGTATTTTGCCTCTTTTTTAGAAACACATGGTGCTTTCCTTCCTTCCTTCCTCCCCCTTATCCTTTTGATCCAGCCCCCTTTTCTTTCCACATTTCTCTTCCTTCAAGCTTCATCTTTTTTTTTTCCATATTCTTTTTTCCCCCCCATGTTCTTTATTTCTTCTTGCTCTCAGCTTTTCTCTTGCTTTTATCTCCACTTCATACAGAATAACTGTGCGGCTTGGTGAGTATAATGAGGCTGTTCCTCTACAACTTCAAACCTTCCCTTCACCCGTTTGCCAGGGTTCTAAAACAAACCCGTGACAAATATTTTGACATTCAGACACAAGGGAAGACGTGTGCAACGATTCCAAGCATTCTGATTCATCTTCTACAAAAACAAAAAAAGTAATGGGAAGGAAAAACCCTTTAAAAATACTGTAGAGTAAATGAGAAAGAGAGCCCAATCAAATGCTGATGTAGTTTCCTTTTTTTTTTCCCCGTTTTAACTGTAGTGATCTCTTTGATCCTGATATTAGCTGTCCACTGTGGAATTACTAACCATTATACTGGAGCTTATTTAGAGTGAGAGTAATTAAAGCCAAGAAAAGGCTCTATATGTTATGTTGTAAACGATTTAGCAGGCCAGCGGTGTACCACATTGTCATGGATCACAGTAAATTAGCCTGGGCAGCTTGTTGTGCAGATACACAGTCACTGTAGCACGTTTATAACAGTAATTGCTGCGAATGAAACGCCCATGGTACTGCATAGCACGCCACTCCACAATAAACTTGATTATTATGGTAATTATATAAGTATAAAACACTTTAGCACGAGGGCCTAGATTTATCATCACAATTGCTGTAAGTGCATTTACAGAGCTGGGAATTGGGACTCTGGCTATTCAAAGGCCAAACCATTGAGTTGATGGGAGTTTAGCAAAATTAGAAATCCATCTGGAGAAAAGGCAACGTTCTTTCCATTGTGATCATAATCATTTTTCTTGTTCTGCTATTGATTTAGCTACGAATGCTCCGGTCGCTTTTTGCTCCTAAGGACAGCGAGGGAAGGGAGTGGTTAAGCCAGGATGAAAAGACAGAGGGATGGTGGGATAAGAGGGCGGAGGAGGAGGGTCGGTGATGAGTCTTGAGCCGCCCTGAGCAGTAATGAGGAAGCAGTAAAAATGAGACGGCATTGTGTTGTACTTTAAGGTAGTTCATCTTTAAAATGAATAGTCCCTGAAGGGCCAGGTGGTTAATGCCATTTATTAATAGACAGACAGGGCCAGCAGTTTGGGCTGTGGCCCTCTGAGAGCCCTTAGTTAGGATGTAGAGAGAGAGTATGAGTGACTGAGAGATAAAAAGAGAGAGTTTGGGGTGGGGGTGGAGGTGGGGGCTGCAAATGAAGGACAGAATGGTACTGAGATCGTGCTGAGCCTGCCTATTGATTGCAACGATGAGCTATTAGAGGTGCAAGGGTGTTCCCAACTGTCAGTAAAGACATTTTGATTAAAAGGTGATGACATTTAAGATGGAATCAACTCCCTAATGTCAGCTAATCACCAGAGACATCATCTCACTCCTTCAGGCCAAGGTCAATAGGTTAGAGGTCAGGGCTCATTTGGGAAACTTTCATTACTTGATGTGTCAAAGGGTTATCATATACCAAAATGCTATGAAGCATTTATATGTGTTATTTGTGCATATGTAAGAGACCAGTGCCTAACCCCCAGAGCAAGGAGCATAGAGCGGCGTATGTCTGGTCCTGAGCCCGCAGTGACCTGGCCTACTAATGAACCAACAGGCATTACCTCCCTGTTAGCCCGCTCAGCGCCCCACCATTTGTCATAAACTGGGGGGAGCTGTCACAGGCGGGCTGAGGGCTGAGGAGATGCACCACACAACGGCAGCAGCGGTACAGCTGCCTGAGCCTAGCACTGAGCTGTTTTCACTGGGAGCCAGAGCATCTTTAGCTGCCTCCCAGGACACCACACAGCGACAGCTCTTGCCAAATAGCTTTCATTACGTGGGAAGTATCAGTCTTGATAAAAGATCCAAACAAAGAACGGGAGGTGGATTTACTGTGCTGCTTCACCTGGGCTCTGATAATATTGTTGGTGTCGGGAGTAAAATATCACTGCTGCCATTTGCACACATCTAAATCTTTGAGTGTAGACGGTGTCAGTGTGTAGCTAGCTACAGGCCATATTGCTATTGATTGGTGGAATGATAGAACAATTTCTTACCTGATGTTGGAGATGCACCAGAGGCGATGGCATGGGGGAGAGAAAGAGAGAGAATTTGATTAGTGGTGGCCTTGTACGGTATACAGTACATGCTCAATAGGGAAGTACAAAGGGGGCTGAGTACACTCCATTATTACACTACTGCAATCAAGTCTGCAAACTCCACCATGAGAATCAATTCAGCATTTCCTCTGTGGTTTTACCACATTAAGTGATAAAAAACAGCCATGAGTGCAATCTGACAGTTTTATATAAAAGATCCTAAAGAGTGATTTACTGTTAGACTCTCTAAGTTAGGAGCAACACCACAAGTCAAACCCCAAACAGATACTTATTTGTAGTTATATGTGTGTATAACCACTTGCTTATTTACATGTTGATGTGTGTGTCTTGCAACTATGGCCCAATCCTAATACAACCCTTGCCCTACCTATTAAGCCCTTACCCCTCAGTTTTGCACACTCTCGTCGAGGGGTAGGATGTTACGCATCTTGTTTAAATAGAAGGGTAGGGCAACATGTAACAGCTACATGGCCCTCCCTCCCATCTGGGGTTTATCAGTTCAGCCAGAGGGCTTTAGGAAATCATTGGCAAGATGGTTCCACAAGAAACAAAAGAAATCCACAAATGTATTTTCATCATTTGTAAAGATTTAAAATTAATGATAACCATTGTATTATCTAAGTTTAATATAGCTGCGATCAGGGATGCACGATAATATTGGCACATCATCGGTATCCTCCGATATTGGCTTTAAAATGAAAGTAAATGAAGTCAATGACATCAGATCCAGCTAACATGGTTTTTCTTATTCTGCACAATGAATAAATATTACATACAATGACAAGTATTGCATTTCATGTCTCCATCTGCTGGTGGGCCATCACAATAAGAATATGCATCCATATTATGATGTTAATTCCACGACATAGGAGACTTGACGATCACTAAACTTAAGTGGGGAAATAAATGAATATTTCGATATCTGTCATCGGCCTAATGAGTTGTTCCATATTGGCACAGCAGATATCGGCAAAAAATCTAATATCCTACATTACTAGTTGCAATGTATTAAAGTCCTTTTATTTATTGCAACCCTAACAAGAGAAATCCCTTGTCTTGTGAGCTGACTAGCTAGCTAGCTAATGTTGAATATTTTGTCTGGTAATGAAGCAGTGTTCTTTTTCATTTGATGAGTTGTGTGATCGACTGATGGCATGAAACTTAAGTTGTGAAAGAATCGCAAGCATCCTGACGACTGCAAAAGGCTGTCTATAGCCCAGAAAAGAGAAATCAACACTGCAGGGGACGCCATATTCGCAAATGCCAATATACCAATGACATATCAATGTCTTGAAGGGTTGTACCATTTCACAGGGGACGTTTTCAACCGCTACCTCTTAGTCTGTTCCAAGGGGCAAGGTAGCACTTAAAAATGAGGGGTAGGGGTCTATGGGCCTATGACTGTGGCCAAATATGTGAACAGCTTTATTCTGATTTTTTAAAAATAAAATATCACCGTGTTCCATCGCTAATATTGTGATCTACCTCTGCCATTCTCCCTTCCCCTCCCTCTACTCCCTTCACTATGCTGTAAATGATTTAAAAAAAAATCTAAAAGAAAGGTGGAATGCTCACTCACTTGTACAGAATATGTATTGTATATTCATGTTCCAGTCTCGGTGATAAAGACAAAGACATTTTAAGCCATAAAGCAGGCTGAATAGGAATCCTCATCCCCCTAAGCCACACTCCAATGCCCCTTACACCCCCCTGACACTCACTAAGGCTCTGAGTCAAAGTCTTGTTCTCATATCCACAGGAGCCTCCCACCACAAATGTGCTTTAAACACATAAATATTCATTGGCATTGCACATAAACCCTACCCATACGCAAGCAGAAGCTGCCACCTGCATTAACAGTACTGTGAGCTCGGCTCCCAACCACCAACCTTCTCTTCACGTATATACATCAGTGGGAGCCTGGGCAAAGCCAAATCCCTGCACCCAATTCCAAAGCAACCTACACTTGGCAGGTGAGATGGTGGAAAGTGCAGCTCGACTATTGATGGTACAGTAACCCTCTGCCATATATAGCTGTTCCACATGATCTTAGTTTGGAGTGTTTAGTGGGCGAGTGTTACTTTTATGCTACTTTTCTGAAATGCCTCCACACAAAGCTGCAGACTGAAGAATATAGTTGGTTTTGTTTGTGTACTTTGCTGCTTGTTGGCAACATGAAAATACATACACAACACTTTTTATGTATTGTTTTAAATATGTTTCTCTCTGTTCCAGTGTTTTGTTTTTCACACTGCTTCACCTCGCACTGTGTAAACAGCAGTGTACTAGCACCACATGGCAGCAAAAAGCTCCATAACTATTCTCACAATACATCTTTGACTGAAACGACTGGATCCAGTGTAACAATCTGTCTCAATGTATGAATTTCTACAAGTTGCTTTGGTACTTTGTGTTAGAAAGTAGTTGAAGACCTGTGGGAAAAAGTTCCCCTTCACCAAAAAAAAAAAGGCGTTAAAATTAGAAATTACACAATTTTTCAAGTAACGCCCAGCCATGGAGGATCCAAACCTCTGATCTGCCTAAACTCTTAAGTAAGGATCATCCTCTTTTTTTTCAGACCCTGTCACTCAGAGCTCTCTCAGCTGAGAGATTCCCTTTACAGATAAAGCCTGGGGATCTCCAGCCAGATACTCTGTCACTAGAAAGCTGTTTTTCCCACAGATTACATCAGCCTTGGTTTTAAACAGCCAGGCAAACAGGCACAGAGACACAAGATGATCACAGCTTCGCCTATCAGTTGCCCGCTTTAAGAAGGCGAAAAGCGATGTGCGGCGAGGGGGTTAAATTTCACTGAGCCCTGGCTTCCCATTTGGCCGCTCTGGAGGACTTCTGTGTGTAATTATTTAAAGGCCTTGTATTACAGTCTACAACAGGAGCGAGCATAGAGAGGGAGGGAAAGATAGAAGAAAGGATGGTTGGATGGAGGGATAGAGGGAGGGATCAGGCTCCTGCTGAGGGAGAGTAAAGCCTTTCAAGTTGGTCCTTTGCAGAAAAAGGGTGGGGGTGAGGAGTTACATGATGTGTGTTACCTCCATGTTGCCATGCTGTGAGGCTGCAATAGTCTACAGCCAACAGCCGGCTCCTGGGATCAGCCACAGGGATGAACTAACTCCCTGTGAAATCAGAAATGAACCAACAGCACCACTGCGCACGCATGCGCACTCACACACATATACGTCGGCGCTAGTGGGGGTGCTAATTCTGATGCAACAACCTGCAGCTAGAATGCTCCAATGATGATAAACAAACAACATTTTGGATGAGGAGGGACGGATGCAGGGCTGGATGGAAAGAAGGAGAGAGAGAGAGAGAGAGAGAGAGTGTGGCAGTGCTGGGCAAATAAGACTCAGGGGCTTTTTTTTCTAACATGAGATAGTTTCGGTTCTTTTAAAATGTATGTTTGAAGTTGGGGCTCAGCTGAACACAAGCTGTTTGAAAAAGACTGATGCAAGAGTGGAGCAGGAGATGAGAGAGAGGCCAAAAGGAGGGAGAGGGAACGGGGGTTGGGAGAACACAGAAAAGGATCCATGAGAAAAACATGCGCAGACACTGCGAGACAAATATATGGAAAGAGCATGTGGTTATATTGCAAGACAAGAAAATATCGACAGAAGGACAGAAAGGAGGCCTCCAGTGGTATGAGGAGGATGTTGCAGCACAAATTCAATATGCAGCTAATTTTAATTTTTATTTTTTAATGACTGAAGAAATTAAGGGACAAATAGGTAAACCTAGGTGAGGTAGGACCTCTAAAAGAAAAACATTAATATTATAAACATTTCTTACAAAGAGGCATAGAAGGACAGACATTAAACATATTCTGCTAACATAAAATATGATTCAAAAGATTGTGCATAGATTCAGTTCTTGTTAAGAGGGACTCTTATGTGAGAAGGTCAAAGATGACAAAGTGTCTTTTTTCCTCTCTACCATCCAAAGCCTTTCTCTGTTCACACATATATACACACACACACACACACACACACACACACACACACACACACACACAAATTTCTGCGACACTTTAATCAGAGCGTGGTATGCTCTCAGTCCAGACAAAGCCCAATCAGGGCGGTGATAATTTGGCCTCTCCTTCAATCAGCAGCACCGTAATTGCATCAGTCACAATCTCCATTTCATCTTTCATCTCTGTGTCAGGGTGGCGGACAGAAGACAGAAGGACACTCTGAGGCTGGGGCCTATCATTAAAACAGACAACCAGCAAATCCAGGGGAACAGACAAGGAGAACAATACAACAAATTGTTGTCATTTCAATAAGACTCACTCAGGCCCTCCAGAGCATGAACATTTGTTGTGAAAAATGTTAGATTTTGCCTCTTTTCAAAGTGAACATTAAGGCTTTTTTAAAAAACAGAAAATAACATTAGTAAGAAAGAAATTGTATTTTCTAAACCATTTAAAAACTACAGTTGCTAAGTGCTTGACGTGCACATTTACATTTAATGCCATACAATACAAATGAAAAACTACAACTAAATAATTCTTTTTTTGAAAGTCTAGTCTATGGACTGACATTTTGTGCTTAAAGGCAAACATCAGTATTTTCAACCTGGAGTCTATTTTCCCACCTTTTTTTTGTCTAAATGGAGACAACTGTTTTTGAAATTGGTCCAGTATTGAGAGAGACGTGAAACACACTGCACTGTCATCCCTACAGGCAATTATGCACCGTCAATTTATGTCCACTTCAAGTGCTTGGTTTTACCACTGACAGGCTCAGTTTGTTACTGCAAGAGTTTGACAACATTTTGGAAAGGATCCTACAGAAAAATGACACACTTTGCTTCACTTTTTGCTTATCCGAGCTGTTTGTTGGTGTGTGCCCAAGTCTTGCTCAAGGAGAAGTCTCAGTTCTCAAATCGTTTTTAGACTTTTCCACATTGTCATTATCAAGTAAACATTCAGCCATGGCACTGAAGGTCTTTCAGAAAAAAAAAAGCTACTCTTTTTGTGCTCCAACACAACAAACTCTTCCCGGCACTCCTCTTTCCAACTCTCACTGTTCACTGTTCTTTTCCTGCAACAAGTCATTGCTTGTGAAATTTCAGAGCAAGACTTCTCCTTGAGGAGACTTGGTCACAATAACAAGCAAACCAGCGAACAGTAAGATAAAATTTGAAGTTTCATGTGTCAAGTTTCTATGTGGGGTTTCTCCATAATGTTATCAGACACTTCTAATAACAATATGAGCCTCTCAGTGGCAAAAACAAGCACTTTAAGTGGATGTAAAGTGATGGTGCACGCTGCATGCAGGAATTACATTGCTGCCTTTTTGCCACTGCTAGCTGTAGTGGTCTCTCTCAATACTGGACCAACTTCAACAACTGTTGTCTCAATCAGTTTACTTTAAAGTAAAAAAATAAAATATGCCAGTCCATAGACTAGATGAAATGAGAGCTATATACTAGTAATTATTCATCTTCATGTGTATTAGCAGTGGAACACATCAGTGAAAAAGCAAAAGAAAAGAAACCATGCTGTGATCAATCTAGTCAAAGTCTTTGATTTACAAATTAGAGTATGATGATGGCAATAAAAATAAATGCAATTTAATAATTCTGTAGCACTCCATACAGTAATGAGAAAGAGTAAGATAAGGAAGACAGCCAGACAGAATGATTGAAGAGGATTGGAGAGAGTGATAAGTGAAGGAAAGAAATTATGACTTCTCATGACCTCTGTTATCTTTTAGCAAAGTTAGTCATATATACATTTCGCATGTAGCGTAATGCATATGTCATGTAAGTGAAATTAGCCTGCGAATGATTAATGGGACATTTTTTTTCAAAAGGAACACAAGGCATTGGCAGAGAAGAATCTATTATATATGTATAGTAGAGATCACGGTAGACCATGAGATGAGGACTAACGCCTGGATCTATAGCTATTCCCTCACAAGGTTCACATTCATTTACAGAAATTTAGCTTTAAATGCTGATTATTAATGTCGCAAAATGTTCCAACAAGGAATTTAGCCTACTGAGCCATGTGCAAAAAGAGTGGTTTGAAGGCCACAGGAATGCCTGCACCACCTGGACCAAGAAAGTCCCTCGTCTTGTTTGAAGTATATGAACAGATTTGTTTGCGGTGTGAAGGAAATATAGCCGAGGTGATAAGTGTCTCGTGCACAAAGCAGAGTTGAAATGATGCACAAATGAGGAGATTGATGCTTGGGGGATGAAAGCTCCCTGATCAACTGTACATCTGTGGTAGCATTCATGCTGAACGCACAAACACACTTTCTCAAATACACACACACACACACACACATAATGTGCATATCTTCTTTCCTATCCATACACATACAAAATACAAGTCTCTCTCTCCAAACTACTGGATCAATGCTGGGCAGCATAGATAAAAGCAGACAGAAGGATCAATTTAGATGATCTATTAAAGTTATTAGTAATGACATTTATGAATATTTTATGGAAGGTAGAGAATGTCATCATAAATTTTTATATAAGGAAATGAGGCAGGAATATAAAACAAACAGCATTAAACATTGAACGTGGCCCCCATGTCAAAAGGATTGTGTCCAGAATAATGGGTGAGCTAACAGGGAAGAGGGGGCGGAATGAAAAGAGAGACGACAATCAGTCGTCCTGGATAATTCTGCTTCCTTTTGGAGATGAAAAGGTCGTGCCTGCGTGTCTAACGACCATTAGAGAGGAGGCCAGGGATCACTACGGTGGACTGGAGTGTGTCTGTGTGTGTGCGCTCAGGGGTTCCTAAAAAGTAAGAGCTATCATCATTTATTCATATATTGATTTGACCTGTTCCCACCAGTTGTGTTTTTCCTCTTATTGCATTGCATTCAAACTAAAAGCCAGCAAAATGTTTTACATTCAATATGCCTGGACCTGGCATTCACTTGCATTTGCAGCAGTTACATGTGCCACGAGAGGAGCCAGCCGGGATGCACTCAACCACATGGAACCAAGGGACACCTGATCCACCGCTCCAGACTACACCACACTGAGTACTTCTGTCTTGTCTGAAGTCTGAGCTCTTCTGAGCTCTTGATTCAGGCGTGGGCAAGGTATCGAATATATCCAATATATTCTAAAATTATTTTCTGTGCAAAACGGCAGAGGATCATGTCATTAACTTGAGATATTCCTTTCACCTTGTAGTAATTTATTCATGCATTTAACACACGCATACACACAAAACTGATCAACCCCACTCATTGGTTTACATCAATCAATGTCCTGAGTTCATGGCAATGCAAAACAGGAAGATCCTGGAGCAGGTCTATCATCTGGAGGCAATTTGGTTTCAGGAGGGTAGATGTGATACAGAATACAACCCTCTGCAAAATATGCCACAAAACAATTGCTGCTGAAGGTAGCAGTATAATTCTGTCACATCACTTAAAACACCACCCAGCGCCCAACACTGCAGTCAAACCAACCTCCACACTTTGAAAGAGACGGTCAAACTAGCCGCTATGTTGTTTTGCGGTACATGTAGGCATTAAGGGCATATGGGAACTGACTTCAAAATGAAAGCAAACTTCAGGTGAATGTGATGGGCAATCTCATTCTTTCAGTAAGTCAGTAAGTGAACAACAAATAAATTAATAAAAATAAATGAATAAGAAAAGGAATTCATGTTAAATAATAAATGAAATGAAAGGTTATTTTAAGAAATAATAACTACTGCCTGCAAGCTGTATTTCAAAGATAAATTGAATTTTAGTTGTGTGAATATTTAGTCAAAATTAATAATAAAGAATACATGTCCAAGGTCCAATCTGACTTCAAAATGACAGTACACCACCTTAGTGTCATTGATAAAATTCCTATTTTCAAACACCAATTTCTCTTTAAAATGACAGCACCTCAGCACAGTTTGCCTGATATCAAACAGAAAGGGCAACTCCCTACAGGTCAGTCTTCAGTCTGACATTGTGTCCACTCTAACTGATTTCCATGGGGGACTCAATTTTCCCTAATTAATCACTAGAGACCAACATATCCGCCGGAATCATTTTAAGTCCACACTGATGTGTAGCCATGCCAACATGCCTGTTTTGCTGAGGTAGTAAGAGTGTAGTGGAGCAAAGTAAAACAAACTACAATGTCGGGCAACACTGAAAAGGCATATTAATTTAAACAGCCTCGATAGCAGTGGCTATCTTCTCTATAGCGCTTACTATTGTGGTTATTACTTTTCATTGGTTCCAGCACACTGCTTCACAACACTTAACAACCACAGCTGACAACAGCTTGCCATCGCCATCAGAGCCCTCCACTGCGTTCATTGGGCATTTTTTATTTTAACCAAAAAACATACGCTTCATGTCACAATGACAGACAAATCAGTCAACTCGATCTCTGTGAGGTGGACAAATTCAAAGGTCTATACTCAGGCAACCTCAGAGTGTCACTCAGACAGTATGAGGACATATCGACAATATCATATACAAGCTGTTCCCTCTAAATTCAGATTAGTTTGCTTGAATAATCACACTGGTATGATCATACGCATTAAAGGGTTAAATCAGTTAACAGTTAAAGAGAAAATATGAAAATACATGTGTATCGTATATCACGGCATTGGCTAAAAATAATAATAAGCAACATTGCCCCGTCCTATCTTGAGTTGCAGCATGTTCTGTGCGCATACTGTACTTGCTGTTTAGAAAAAGCCTACGCTTTCCTAAAAATGTAGTACTACTGGTGCTTGGGGGTTTCCAGATTCTTCTGTCTTCTACCCACCTTGTGCTCACCTTCTTCAATCCATATTTACATGACAGTGAGTGGACCAGTGTGTATCCTCCTGTGTATCCCTGTAATGTCAGGTGAGGTCTATAAAAAGAACAGCTGATCCCCCGCACAGACGGCCAGGCAAAAGTAAAAATAAAGAGATACTGCTCATTTTCATTGGGATGGCACTCAAGCAAAGACGGTGAAATGCACTATAAATACAGGTAGAGGAGCTGACATTTTTACTTCAGACCATAGTCAAAGTGCAGCAGCCGAGGTAGTGCGTACTGATGTCCTTGCCTCAGTTAGTGTATATCACTTTAAAGAGGCTATATTTTGCCATTTAGCGCTGACGTGAGCAGATTTCGTAGGGACAGGAAAGGCATGGAACATCTGGATAGCGTTTAGGCTGTTTATAAAGACAGGAAGTCCTCTCTGACCTGTTTTTCACACTTCATTTAATGCCATGGATTGATGTCAAATCTCTCAGTGTGTGTGTGTGTGTGTGTGTGTGTGTGTGTGTGTGTGTGTGTGTGTGTGTGTGTGTGTGTGAATATGTGAATGTGTCTGCACTTGTGTATGCAGGCTAGGCTCATGTATACACACCACCATAAGGAGGAAAGGCTGCCTAATTCACACATATGCACATGCGCGTGCATACACACACACACACACACACACACACCCATGCACATGCTCAACAAAAGCTCAACATTTTAACTACACTTGACATCCCACAACTTAACATCTCTGGGCAGCATAATTATTGTCCACACGCATGCGACTCTGAAGGAGTGTGCAGCTTTGGAGTGTCTTTCCTTCTGCCAGTGACAGTTGGTTTGTCAGGGGCCAGGCAGAAGAATAGCATGTGGCCAGGGGGAGGTGATTAGCATTCACATGGCACCTGTTGCCAGCCAGTGTGCCCATGCAGGCTACAGATAATTACAGTGATTTTGTGGAGGAGAGGAGTGCAGGGGTAATTGTAGTCTTGGCAGAGCAAAGAGAGAGGAGAGAAAGGAGGACAGCACTTTCACTATCTCACGCCACAGAGCTGTTGACGAACACGCTCGCGTGCCCGTGCGCATTCACAAACGCGGATATAATGCTGGCTAAAGCTGAGGGCCACGTACACATGCGGGCAGGCATACAAACAGATACACACATATAAAAACCATAATTAAGCCTCGGTTGCTATAGCAACACCTTGCTGGACGGATGATAGTGTTAGGGTAAAGCGGCGCAAACATTTAGAATGGTAATCAGAAGACCTAATGGCACTGATGTCTGCGGGGCTGCTGTAAGTAGACCTGCCAGGACTCTCAGCTCTTCGCCATAGATCTGCTTTAATAAAAAACAACCCTCAGCCATAAAACACTTGCCTCTGCTCACTCACTTAGCAGGCCTGTTGTGCCATCACTTCAGCCATTACAAATTATGTTATTTAGTAAACGTCTGCTGCGACACCCGAGGGATGGCAGCGGGGGTGGGTGGGAGTAGGGGTGGATGAAGGGAACCTATAATATTACATAAAGCGTTAGCACGGTGTAAAGCTTCAATGATTGGTGTTAAGGTTTTCATTACACAAAATGAGTAATTGCTTGTCATTTGGAGCTGGCATATCCCACAATCATCCTCACTTCTGTGCCATCAATCAAGCGTTTAAGTGCTGATGACTCGGCTCACATTTAAAGCAGGGCAGCCGAGCCACAATGCACTGGGGAAACTCATTGTTTGCTTCGTTACTCCTCAGAGCTCAGCTACTGTGCGCGTGTGTGTTCCCGTGTTTGTATGTGTGTCCTTTGTCAGTGTGTGTAGTTAAGCGCGCTTATATGTGTGTAGGAGAAATAAGATCGGGATGTGGTCTTGCTTTCCTAAGTAGCACTTCATTCTTCAGTCCATGATATGTCAGGCAGTGCTGTGAAGTAAGTCACAGAGCATACCTGGGGCAAAGACAATACTTTAAACTCCCAGTGCATCATTAATATTTCCGTGTGTGCAGTATGTGTGTGGTCTGCATGCAAAAAGCAGACGAAAATTTACTGGGACTAACTTTGAAATTTAATAAACTCCTCATTGACTGTAAAGTAGGACATTTTCCACACACACACACTAACAGCAACACTCACTCCATTTGGATGATGCTGCTGGAGTGGGGCCACAAATTTGCCCCATCTGTACCAACACAGCTCAGTGATCTGGGAGTTGTGGTGAGTTATCATTGCTTATACCCCTGCTCATGACCAGCAGGACATGGGAGAAACAGCCACTCACACCCCCCTAACTCACACGCACCCTTCTCCCCGATCTGCAGGAGAGCGGCAGAGGGCAGAGTGGGACATAAGATGAGAAGGACGACGGGTTGGGGTGGAGGGAGAAGAAGCGCACCATGCCAGTCAACCAAATGATTTGCTCAGTAAAGTAAAATTCAAGTGGAACAACAGCTAACTCTCCAGTCGAGGCTGAGCCATCATCTCTCTCTCTTCTCTCCCCCTGCTCACCTCTCATCTCCCTCCCTCATCCCCCCCTTTGCTCCCGATTCCCACCAAATCTCAAGCTTGGTTTGACAGCAATAAAGTGTGCTGCTCAGGCAGGGAGAGCTAGTAATATACTTTTTCATACAGATCATTTTGGACTGAGATATAGCCAGAAGGCAGAAGATGAATATAGTGTACAAAACGATGACAAGGAATGAGTCACAAACTACAGAGAAAGACAAAGATAGATGGACAACAGGGGACTTACACAATAACATATTTTAAGACGGCATTAGTACAAAGTTATAAACATGAACATTTGATTTAGGACTCTGTACTATAGCCTACAAACAACCATCATTCACATTCTGGAAAAAAAACCACCACGTTTTCTAGTTGGATCAGAATTGCAGCTACCTCTTTTGCAGTAACCAGCTCAGTCAGCATCTCTGCTTTGTTGTGCAGTGTGCAAGCTGCTCCTCTTTGTTTATCCACCATGCACTAGCACCACGTTGAGAGATGTCTGAAAAAGTTATTCTCCTGCTGTAAGAATGGCGGATAGACGGGCAGACGGACGGGCAGCATGAAACTGAGCTAGAGCCCAGGGCCAGGGCAAAGTAAACAGGTATTCATAGCCAGTACACGGCCAAAGCTGAGGCAGAGCGAGATCAATAGCTTAATGGAATTAGCCTGGCTTTGAAACATGACTGCCAATCGTATTTACTGAAGGCTGTTTATGTTTGCTATAGAGCCTGACTCAATATTTAAAAGCTAGGCACAGAAACTTGTCCAAGCCGACAACAGGAAGAACAAAATCTTCACTGCTGCTTTCACACAACGGCGGCTGTCTGCAGTCATTTACCTCTAAGGAGCAGCAACAAGATATAAGGCCACATTAAGTCCACAGACACGTCCAAGGCTGTTTCACTTATCATGCAATGACATGTCCTATCTAATGTACCAACAACGAGGTTTGCATCAAGTTTAATTTAATCCATAGTCTGGACCTCTTCCCACTGCGGCCTTTATACCAGGACCATCATCAACAACATCTTTCTGTGCATAATAGTCAAGTGGAAGAGCCTTGAAGAACACAGACTTACACATTAGGACTGCATGACACTGAACAACTGACAAAATATGTAATTTCTTTTTCCGCAATATATATTGCAAAATGAAAAAATACGGCATCTTCACCAGATGACCTGAATAGCTCTACTGAAAAGAACTAATTATTCTAAAATCACTGGGGTGATTTTATAGGGGAGTGTATGTGCATAGAAAATAATAATAATATTTTTTAAAAGAGCTGAAAATGACTTTTTTTTAAGTGTGAACCATCTTCTGAATTGATTTCTGAGGGGGAAATTAGATTAATGTACTGACATGACACTGTGTATTGATATAATAATCTTATATCAATCAAAATGAAAGTCAAGTATCTAACATGTCATATTAATTACATTGCTCACCCTAAAATAAGGGGCTCCCTAAAGTTGCTCCTCTCCTGTTTCTTTGCTCATTTTCATTTTTTTCAAGCTGTGGTCGACGGCTACGGGGTTGTTTATTGGACAGATTTCTCTTGTAGATTAACATTAGTGTTAGGATGACCTTTCCAGTGTTACGGCTCTGAATCATAGTTGGGGGACCTCTGGTTTCTTTAGGCTAACTCAGTTAGCGTTGGCCTGGCTTGTAGCTTGCAACTAGCTTTAACACTCTGCGGTGAAGAATATCCAGGAGACATTGTAATAACATTGCATTAAATTGATGCTTTGTTTTGTCTGTGCAGCAAACACAAAACAAAACCCTTTTTACAGTCGTTAAACTGGAGCCCGAGCATATCTAGACACTTTCTGCTGACTACTGTAGCTTCCGAAAAGCATGCGCTTCACTATGTCTGTGCACTTGCCAACCCAGATACAGCACTTCTCTATACCCACATACAAGCAGGAGGGTCTTACTTCCCAAAACAAACGCCGCCACACTACAGTACATTATAAGGTTATACACATGCATCAGGTCTTAAATGGGAAGGCTTGGCCGGTAACGTCAGTCATGAAAAATGAAACCTCTGAGTTTTCCTATTGTGTCAAGTAGCAAAACAGTTTAGTACGACATATTTGAATTAACTGCCTTACTTGAAATTGCACATCCCGCACTGTGACTATTGTGCATGCACACATTGCAATGTTGATGTTGAAATGATATACCCTTCAGCCTTATCCCATCCTCATGAGAAGGATTGCACACGGACCTAATCTATGAACCTAAATCTATGACTGCATATCTAAATTGACATGTGTCAGTTAACTATAAGCACTTTCTGACTGTTAAATTTTGTTGACTCCACCAAACAAAGCCACAAGTCCTACATTTTCCTCCAGTTAGGGTGATGTATTCCACTTAGTGGCACTGGTGTGAACAAAAGGTGGTAACCAATGACTAAGCTCCTGTGCTGCAGCTCCTAAGCCTCTGCCTGTGAAACCAGCCTGCAACCAGAGAGTAAATCCCCCTTACCTCTGACTGAAGGCAGCAGAGTGGTGACACACCAAGATACCCATACTGTACACAGATATAAATACATCCCTCTGCACACACCCACATATACACAAAAAGCCAAGCTCACCACAGGGATGGCGGGTGCGGCAAGCGATTAAGGGCATGGAACAGATGCCCACCTGCTCCCCCTGAACCTGGCCATGCCTCGGCTATGCCAGGGTGCCCAGGGTTGCCCCTGGGTGCCTTAATACACTGTTTCCATCTGTTGCCTGGAAAGTGAAGGGCAGAGATGTCCAAGTGCATGGGCATTACCCCCTCCTACATGTATCTCTCTCTCAGTCTCTCTCTGTCAACCCTCTCTCTGTAAGCCTGCCATCTCTGTTGCATCCACCTACCAATCCGCTGTGAGAGGAAAATTGTACATTATTGTAATAACACAATGTCGAACTCTTTCCTTCAAGCCATCACACCAACTAAGCACAGTCTCTGGCTTTCAGCTGACAGACCAGTTCTGTACATTTAGCATAATGATGGCATGAAGGCAGGGAGGGAAGAGATGAAGAAAGCTGCCCAGCATGTCTTCTTTGATTTAGCTCAATCTCATCCATTTATCAAAGAAAGGCCTGTATTTGCACACTGAACAAAACAGCAGCAAGATGAAAAAAGGGCTGCCCATGTGTGGAACGCAGTGTGTTTACAGATAGGATAAAACATTAATAACTACATATAGTGTGCTGAACTGCCTGTCCGTCAAATAGTAGTGAATCTGGACTTTTTTTCTCTCCTTTACTGCAGTTGTAAATGATTATTATCAGCACAAAGCCTGCCTTTATTCTAATTACCTTGTAAATAAACTTGCTTGTCATTACTTTTCAAACCAATTACAGGCTGCCTAATGGAAGCGCTTAATTAGCAGACACTCTACCGGAAAAAAAGAAAGAGACAGGGGGGAAGAAAGGGAATGAATAGAGAAAAAAAAGGAAAAATGCTGGTGGGGGAGGGACTGCATTCACTGTGTAATTATACAGTCATCAGATGTTTTTTTTCGTCTCCTCTGCTGTTTTGCAACGGTGCCACAATAGAGGTTGGACCTCTCTCTCCCCTCTCTGTCTGTTAAGCGGAGAGCTGACAATGGAGCACTCGGCAGGCGGTGACCCGGACCCCCTAATAGTGCTGTGGCAGCCATGGCCCTCACAGCAGGAGGAAAGGAAACAGCAGAATACTGCATGTTGGCCAGCCCACCCGCCTTCACTGCCGCCTCACGCCTCTTCCAAACTACAACCCTGATGTATCTCCAACACACTCCCCTCACCACCCCATCATCACCCCTATTCACTGTGATGCAATCCCTGCAACTAAAGACATCTTCTTCCTGCATAATAATGCCATCAATGCCATCTGAACACTAGTCCTGCTTTGTTTGACTTTGGCAACAACATTAGCCTGTTCTCAATCTTACTGTATTAAGTAGCAATTTGGGATGGGGACAAACTTTGCTCTCCAAGAACCTTTGAAAAACTCCCTGACATTATACAAGACAAACAAAATAAAACTGATTTGTTCAAGATATTGATACTGCAATGTTTGGGATAATAGCAGCCCCTTCTATTGACCGTCGGTGCTAGTCACCATTATTATAATTAGAGTCCATTTTCTTTGACAGAGAGCTTTGGGAAAGGGGAATGCCCCTCTGTCATTAGCAGAAAATGTTCCAGCCCTGGTAACTGCCTCCTGAAAGGGTCGTGACTAAGTGACAGAGGAAACAACTGTCCGGTATTTTCACAGTATTCTTTAAGCCTCTTCTAATGAATAAGGCAGAGGGGACTATAAATACAATCTATACAGAAGAAAATGGAATATGGCACTGCACTCTTTACTGTTGGTGGGCTAGGAAATGGAAGACTTAAAATCATGTGTGCCGCTGGTAACTGTGACATGTATTCCCCCATTACTTCCTCAAAGATGTTTGGAGTAAGTGTGAAACGCATTAAGGAAAAAAGAGGAAAACAGCTGTAACTATCTTTAAGCTGACAGGAGTGCTGGCCTATTCCACGGAGGGGGAAAAAAATGTTTCTTCAGCGATGCTGTTATCAGCCACAGTCCATCTGACTGGGGAGGGTTGGGAAGGATAGAGGGAGGGTGGGAGAGAGGGGGTGAGGGGTGTGATTACAGCCATGTTAAGACCTGAGAGAGAGATCTGTACCCACAGAGATTAGACACTCATCATTCACAGAAAGGTGGGGATGGAAGGATAGAGGGATGAGGGGTGGAGGAATGGCGATGGAGGTGGCAGCAGTGTTACACTGGTGTTTGGGGTTTAATATAAGAATTCTGCCAGCATAATTGCGTTTCGGCCCTTATCCTCGGCTGCATCAGGCCTCGTTTGGCGACAGTTTCGGGTGTCTTATCTGCTGCCATTCTCTCCCTATCCGGACCCAATCAAATTTGCTCCGGCTAGCTAGGGACAGGCAGAGAAGGGCGGAATACAGCAATGATAAGGGGGGGCTTGTATTTTTTTATGTGTGAGGGATTTTTTTTTCTAATTTGAAATGAACAGTTTGCTTGGCATGCTTATCTTGCTTTCATTAGTGGGCTGTCATACTGTGAAGGCAGCCACAGAGTAAAGCAGGAGTGCAGGCAGGCAGGGGAGAGAGAAAGCGGGCAGACAGGCTGTTAGAGGAGTAAAGAGTCATGCAGGTAAGAAAGAAAGACAGGCAGGAAGGGGAAGAGAGAGGCAGACCGCCAGCTACAGGAGAGATGAAGATGGGACTATAAACAGGATAATGTTGGTTTCATTCTCTGAACAAGAACCTCTTCACAACAACATGTCAAGAATGGCTCACAAATTGAAGGATACACTAACCTAATACAGGCTGACATGAGAATTTAATCTACATTTGTGAATGTGCCTACTGTGAGCATAATTACAGCACGTACAGCAGGTCAAAGTTAAACCGGAAAACTCAATAGCTTTACTTTTTTTGCCCTGTCTGACATCTTATGTTGTTGAACTCAGCAAATAACTTGGTGAGAGGTGTGTTACTATTTACCAATATGACCCAGATTGTGTGAAACTAGAATTTCCCTTTAAAGGAGCCGTGGGTAAGATTTAGAGGGATTTAATGGTATCCAGCGGTGCAGATCGCTACCTGCTGAAACTTCTACTGGTTAGAGTTCCTTCAGTGTTCAGATCTCCTCTATAAAGCAAATCAGTGTCTCTCCGCTGCTGTTCGGCTTGTCGCAGACAGCCGCTAGCCCAGCACCCTCTCATGTGTGCTCTCCCACTTGCTCTGATAACTTAAGATCGAGGCAATCAGGAGATTTTTAGGAGTAGAAGTATTTACAGAGGTCTCTTCTTCTCCAAGGCAAATCAACTCAGTGATTTAAAATGGTAAAAACACTGAATAAAGCAGTTCCACATCAGAAATCTGTGTATGTCCTTGGCTGCTTGCTGTAGAAGAACTGCTAACTACGGTAGATGACATGAAAACGGAAATGGCCCTATCTAGAGCAGTGATTTGTTTGTCCACTCTGGTGAATGTAGAAACATGGATCTGCAACATGGCGGACTTGGGGGACGAGGACCCACTCCCTATGTAGATATAAAGGGCTTATTTTAAGGTACCGAAAATACAATGCTTCTTGTTTTCAGGTGATAAATACACCAAAGAAAGCCTACTTGTTACGGACCTTTAAGTCTTACATTAAAGTACAGTACTCAGTGATGCCTGTTGTCCATTAACAGGCATAATATGATGTATCAGCCACCTACTAGGGGCCTAGAGAAGCACATATCCATGCACCCACACAACACATGTGCACACGCATACACACATGCTTTACAACATGCTATTGTGTAGGAGGCCTGCGAGCTGCCTGTGCAGTTTCCATTTTAAAATGTATTCTTCCTTGGACCATAAAAAATCATCTCCTCCATGCTCAAAATATTCCCTGCCATTTTCCTAGCATTAGTCATGGTCCTGTGTGAAAGAAAGAGATGAGGAAAGCGCATAGGGTGGCAATGTAAATGCTGCATGTACTGCATGACTGTGTATGTTTGTGACGACTCACAAAGAAGTGTGTGAAATGTGCATGTGCATGCGTGTGCATATGTGTGTGCCTATACAGAGCAAGCAATTCTGCTCTCATTGTTTGGTTGAATAATTCATTTGAGAATGAAAGAGAAAAAAAGTCTTTTGAATAGGAAAATTAAATAAACACACATTGATAAATTCTCAAGTTAGGGAGAAGCCCTAAGGGCAAAGAGATGGGTTTGAATTTTAAGGTTAATTTGTGCAAAAGAAATACAAAACACAATTACACTGGCCTTGAAAAAACTGTGTGCTCTCAGATGTGCAGTAATATAAGTGAACATG
This sequence comes from Epinephelus cyanopodus, assembly GCA_026686955.1. Taxonomy (NCBI): domain Eukaryota; kingdom Metazoa; phylum Chordata; class Actinopteri; order Perciformes; family Serranidae; genus Epinephelus; species Epinephelus cyanopodus. Next base: position 12,312,664 of record CM048920.1, read on the forward strand.
TTCGGCAGTCTTGGGTGAATCCCCCGTCATCGTGATCTGAGCTCGGCTGATTGCAAATGAAAAGTTGGTGTGTGTACAAGGTTTAATTACAAAATAAATTGATTTCTGTCTGCATCAGATTATCACCTTCTGAATTAATTTAACATGGAAGAATAATATACAGGTATATCATGTCATGCTACAGATAGTACAGAGGAGAACTCATGTCTGAGAATAACAACATTATCTTTAATTGCAAGTGTTATATCCTGCAAAGTTACTCGGATTTTACCTTCAAGTGTGACTTGTATATGCCATGGTGCTTACAGGAAGATAGTGAACAGTAGTTGCAAACCTTAAACAACTCATTAATTTCATACTTCTCCAAGCGAAATAGTGTGCAAGTTGATGCAAGAGCTGTTCTACAAATAAAAAGGGAGAAAAAATGTGCATGGCATGTTATCAACAGAGTGTCAGGGGGCAAATGCATCATAGATTACAGAATGAATTAAAATGAGCTGAAATGAGCATGAAGTACATTTTTGTTCCTAGCCTGCAGTTTGTCTATATTTGGGCATAAGAACATTTAATAATGCAATCACGTTATGCAGTTGCACTTCAAAGTATTTACTGAATCATTGCCTGGGGTTAAGATTTAAATTCTGAATAAATGTGTTTATGGATGAGGCAGGTAGCGGTGGATCTAATCTGACAGATTGGAACAGAAGAGCAGAATGTATGCTTGAACCAGGTGAGGGTTAGCATAGCCCCACAAGGCATCAATCTCAATGACAGAACACGACAGACAGATGGAAAGCAAGTGAGGCCCGGGATGGAGAGAGTAACTAAAGAGAGACTGATAGAGGGGGGAAAAGTGAGAGCGAAGTGAGAGTGAAGGCGAATGTAAAAGGAGATGAGGGCTGGCTAGATCAATAGAGAAGTGTTGCCATGGCAACAGGTCATTGAGAACCATCATTGTCATGTTTGTTTTCCTCTTTTTTTTTCCCAGTACGATCTTAACAAAAAAAAAAAAAATGTAAAAACAAAACACTAAATGAGAGGTGTCGTTTCAAAAACTAAAATGGATGCAAAAATACGAACGCAATGAACGCACGAGCTGTGGAGCCTGAAGTTACATGACAGACCTTTGTTTGAGTATGTTTGGAGCCATTTTCTGGTAACAATGTGTCTAGGCTTCAAGTGGGATTGCTGTTGGTGCATGAAAAGGTGGATGGATTAGAGTGAACAATGTCCAATCAGACTAAAGAGGCCTTGCCTGCAGGTTTAAAGGGACATTTCTGTATGCAGTAATCATGCCTCAGATATTGACAGCTACCCCATATGTAAACACAAAGCACAAATGTGACTCTCTCACCACACAAACACAGTTTGCACAGCTAAAACCAATTGCATATTTCAAAAAACAAACATTTCTCATATGTAACGCCTTCAGGACATCTGCTCATAAACATTTACCACCCCAAGTTTTGTTGTAAGGTGAGGGTAGAGACTCCCCACCATCTCAAACTGTAGTTATTAGCTGCTAGAATTCATACTGAGGGTAGGTCGTGTACAGCTGATGCTCTAATCGCCTTGGATCTATGCGATCCATTTTTCAGCTGGAGAGAAGCTGCCGTCTTCCCCGGGCCCAGATGGTGTCATTACTGTGGTAAGGCTGAGTGATTATACACCGCTCACACTGGGAGAAACAATGGTTGAGAGTTCTATAGGCATCTTTTCTGACACACACTCCCTCCCTCTCTTTCACACTCATCTCTCTTCTCTCACTCTTTCTAGTTTGCATCATCATCCTATTTTCTTTTCTTTACACTGCCTCTGTTTCTACATTTTTTGGCCCGCTTCAGTTTTGTGACTCTCATCTCCTCTCTGCCTCTCTTTCACTTTCTTTTACAGCGATAGACGATTAATACAGAGAAGTCTGAAAGGTTACATGGGTACACACATCAACACATATAAATATGAACTCGCCCACACACACTCGCAGCCCAATCTCAAATCAGTGGTAGGTTGAGATAGGGGCAGCTGACTGGAAGCCGACAGGGTGGCACGGTCACAGCGCATCAGCTGGAGCTTTTGTTGCCAGGCAATCTTGTCAATCCTAGCTGGCAAGGAGAGAGCTGTGAGCGGAGTAATCTCTAAGACAAAGGTCAGAAAGTTGAAAGAGTGACGGAGAGAGCCGTGACACACCTGTCACGCCTCTGACAGACCAAGAGTCAAGATGGAGGGGGTGAGAGGACAGAGAAGGAGAGAGGAAAGAAGGGAGGGAGGGAGGATGACGAGAGGACAGAGGAGAGGAGAGAAAGGCAGTGCACTGAAGGAAAACATTACCAAGGCTCCCCAAAAATGTATGAAACGAAATAAAAGATAAAGGGAAGCAAAGGGAGCCAGTGGTTTGAAACACAAAGGAATGGAGTGAAGAGTGGGCTGGAGCTGCAGTCTGTGATCCGCTGGGAATTGGGGAGTGGGGAATGGAGGGAAGAGGGAGGGGGGGTCAGATTTTGTTATTTTTCCCTTTCATGGTCTATTTGGTTTGCCAGACCATGCAGCTTAAATACCCTCCCTCCCTCCTCCCCTTACCAACAGCAGTGCAAATTCATGTTTGAGGCCAAAACACCCATGCATACACACACACAGCAGATACAATGTCACACATATAAACACACAGATGCGTGCATATGATATGCACACGTCAACGACGGCAGACGTGGACATTTAATGCTTCAGAGTATTACAAGATATTTAAATTATTAATAAAGCAGGAGTTACACTTAGCGTGTCGTTGAGTGGTTTGCAACATGCTTTCAAACAAGGTTACGCTTACACAGGTTACGCTTAAAACACACACATATACACACACTCACACAAAATCATTCCAGTGTGGACACACATTCCCAGTTTTCCTTCTAAGCCATTTAATCCCTCATCGACCCACAATCCAACCCTCGCTTTCTGGGACTCTCTGTTGCACCTATACTGTACACCCTAATAGTCTCTTTACTTTTATCAGACTGGCAATACACACTCCTCTTCCTTCTTTTTTTCTGCATTTCTCTAATGCATCACCGCTTTTACTCATCTCTACTCTCTCTCCGTGGCTATTTTTCCAGCCATACAGGACATTTTAGTCTGTTCTTCAGACAACCTCCAACTCTTGATGCCCTCTGTCTAATGTTTTTGATTTTTTTTTTTAACATATTTTGTCTTTATGCCTCTCTGTAGCCCCTTTTACACTGCCTGTTCAAGGTGGTAATGTCACGCCATCATTCCACCTCGCCGTTCTCTATAAAGGTACAATCAAGGAATGAGTTGTCTTGCCTTTAAGCCAGCAGCAGAATTAGTAACAGTGTCAAATTGACATCTGTGTAAAAGAGAACGCTGGCAGGATGGGACCATGGATGAGACGGGTGTGACGTTTTGACAACGTGTTATTCACCTTATTTCTCGGGGAAACACGGAGGCCAAACAGAACGCAGCCAGCTTCCGTTTTTTTGTGCAACACTTCCGGTCCAGCACTCTTGACCACTGTGTAAATGGAAATCGCCTTGTTGTTTACCTTGTTGAGTTTAGCTATATATATCTCACATTTTTCACATCACTATATCACCGTTTAGACTAGTCTGATGTTTGTAAAGTCTATAAACACAATGATTGAACTAACATTACTATTTCTGTGTGCATGTCGTTTTGTAATTAATAACATGGTTATCGTAGATTAGCTGGGCTAACCGTTAGCTGTTAGTCGTTAGCGGTGTCTGTAATAACGGCCCGTGAAAAAATATTTTTTCCAGCAGATGTCTTAGTTACAACATGATTGAGCTAACTGGAGTAGTTTCATGTCGTACCCGACAACGGGAGGCTTTTAACAGATGACATCCTGATGTTAACTTTGCTGCTAGTGTTAGCTGTCCCTGTCAGCTGCAGCCACTGATGCTTTCTAGACATCGTGATTTCCCAAAACTGAATAAATAACACACAGAGCAACACAAAACTGCTTTGCTAGCTCAATCATGTTGTAACGGCTGGATGGTTGATGCGTACATGCTGATTCGGGTGCTATCAGAGCCCATCCGCGCATCACTATGGCTTAATAATCAACTCAGTCAATAAAAACAACCCGTCCTGTTAGGAGTGTATGTCGCTGACAGAAAGAAAAAGGAAAAAAAGATAGAAAAGCAGCGTACACCTCACATATTTATTTCTCACAGTTGTGCACATGTTTGGCTGGCAAGCAGAAGCACCGTCTGTGTGTCTGTGTGTCGAGGGTGCGAGCCGCAGCTTCAGCTGCTCAGGTAGAGAGGCTGTGTAGCCCGGAGTGTTTTTTCGCTGATTCGGTTCTGCTGGTTCTCTGCTGGTACGCTGGAGACGGGGATCAAGCAGTTTGTCTCACTCGGGATAGATTGTGCTTTTTTGGTTCATCGTTTTTTTAATTGACGTGCGATTTATTTGCGTTTAGAGGGAACCATTTTTACCGGCAATTACCGGATAACGGAAACGTGGGCACAGTTATCTATATAAAATACACAGTCTAACTAACTAACTGATTGACTAACAAACAATTGAAAATTGAAAAAAATTAGCTTGCACCGTTAGCTCCGGAAAGGGAAAGCATGAAGGAAAGCGGCTGACCGGAAGTCACGCACAAAAACATGGAAGTTGATCAGTATTTACTTCCGTGTTTAAAAATAAGGTGGATATGTGTGACCCGCAACCGAGAGATTGCAGCAGTGAGCAGCTAACTCAAAGAAGAACAGCGTCGAAAATTAGGGAGACAATGAGGTCTGGGAGCTCCTTACCTTCCTAGCAGGGGGCAAGATCAGCTGCCATGCAACAGGGATGGTAAATGATTGTCATTGCCTTGTTATGTCATTGTTATTGTTTAGAAAGCACTGTCTGATACGTCATACTAGAGGCCGATGCCTCTGCTTTTGCTTATGAGATGCCAGCATGCTATTTAAACCACACAGTATGGCGGCATGATGCCTGAGTTTGGCTCTCTATGAAGCAAAAGCAACTTAATGAAGGGACCTCGTAGCAGCTCTATCTTGCGATCTCTGTGTAAAAAGTGCTTCAGTGTTTCAGTCTGTTCTTTAATGTCTTGTCTGTCTCCCCTCTCTGTCCCCTTTCTCCCCTCTGGTGACAGAGAGCCTTCATCGTCTCTAGCAGAAGCCCACAGTTCCCTAGCAGCAGTATCTGCTTATATAACTCAGTTAGTTTGTGTATTTCAGATGTTGGTTTGCTCCTAGTATCCTTCATTTCTCTCCTTTGTTGTTCTTTGTCTCATACCTCCCTGTCTCAGTTGTTCCGAGACACCATACACTCCACAACCCCCCCCACCCCCCACCTGTTTCCTTTGCACACTTTCTCATTTTAATGTCTTTTTGTATTACAATTGTCTCTTTCTCTCTTCCACATCTCTTAGCCTCACTCCCTCGCTATCCGCCCCTACCCATTTGCTGTCTGCACTCATTTTCATTCTCTCTTGTTCATCTCCATTCTTGCTCCACTCCTTTTCTTTCCTTTCCGTCTTTTTCACCCCTCCTTCTCTCACATGCTCTCCTCTCTCACACCTCTTTCAGCATGTTGAGATGGGAATCGCACAATGCCAGTGAGGAGAGGGGGGCGGCAGAGTGCCATTTCTACATAGTATTCACACTTCCTCTGGTGAGGATGTGAGAGAGCACCGCAATGTTTGGAGGGAGAAAATATGTGGCAATATTTGACACAGACACACAACTGAAGGTTATTCAGTGCCACCACTTCACACAGATGTAACTCCGGAATATTCATGAGGATAAATAAAATTGCGTTTGAGCTATTGACAAACTAGTTCGACTCCTGGAATCGGAAGTTTCACTCATACACACACACACACTTTAAATACTCTACAAAGCAACCGTAGCCATAATTTGGTGCCATCCAGGGTGCAGTACTGCTGAGAAGACGGCACCTCTGTCTCTACACGCGAACATGGCAAAGTGCCTAGACTTCTCATAAGGATGTGAGGAGTGAGGAGCGGCACAGGGGGAGAGAGGAGAGAGAGAGAGGGGTAGAGAATTGGTAATGCACTCCCCCAGCATACAGCGAGCCGCATGGAGGAGCCAGATAAGACACCCTGGCCCCTGCTCTGACTGCTGGAGTAAAGCCTCTCCACCGACGCAAGCGATGACTGCAAGGCTTTGGCCGACACTTCGCTCTATCCATCTATAGCCCAGTGATGCCTCTATTACAATGGCTGCCCCACAGCTACGTGGGCCCGCGCCAGCTGCACAGGATTATAATTAGAGGAACCATGAAGTGCCCTGGACACTGGCAATTGATCTGACTGACAGTCCAATATTTTCACCAGGGAAATAAACCTTGGTTTGCCACTGAGGCAAAAGAGGGAACGGGGGGTTGGGAGTGGGAGTGTTGTGGGTGTTGGGTGAAAGAGGGTGGGAAGTGAAATGGTAGAGGACTGGAGGGGAGATTTGGGATATTTTTCCCTGCTGCACACTTTGTGTTTTCCATTCTCACTTTAGGCTTCTAACAAAAATGGAAGGTTGATTGAGTGCATATGAGCATGTCTGTGCACAACAGTGTGTGTGCATGATTGAGACTGCCTCCTGTTCACTCTGAATTCAAGTAGCACCACTTGCTTTTAAACAGCGAAGTCTCATTTATTGTAGCAAGTCTTAATAATGTGCGGCGTTAACAAGGGTCTGCCAGCAGACATGTGAGCAGGCGCAGCTGCATCTGAACAGGGGAACTGCACTTAACAATGTCAAACCCATCTGCTTTTCTATCTCTCAAAAAGCAATATGTTGTGTGGTGACAGTTTTCTATGGTAAGACTGAGTGCTGTTTTGAGCAAATCCAGGTCAGCCTGACAAATACACGGGTTTGTGTCGACATTTTGGGGTTGTTCTAATGTTTGCTTCTGTTGTTTCCTCTGAGACTCAGGGGAGGCTTTCAGCTTGACAGCATCACTACAGTTCCCACAAGTCTGCTGCTAGGTCACATGCCCAGAGAGAGACGGAGAGAGACAGCTGGAGTATGAAATCAGAGAGAGAGGGAAAGAGAGAGCACAACAACAAAAATGGAGGATGGTGGTAACTGAAGACAGATTTTAAGGCTGTGAAATGTTTAGAGGATACACACTGGTCCTGCTTTTTATACACCGAATATGCCTACATACTTCAGAAATATACTTACTCCGGGTCTAGCATACAGTACCCACGCACAGACAAGTGTGAGTTTCTGTTTCATAATGAAGAGTTCACAGCCATCCACACACTTGGCATTTTTGTCATTATATCCCTTTAGCCTGTATTAAGCCAGATGGTACTGTAGGAGGTACAATGCATTTCAAAACGGAAGCCTCCTTTATTAGCATACGTACAGTATAGTACATATCAAACAGAATTTTTATATGCCCGCCCCGTCATTAATGTGCTGTGTTTTTCCACTCAAAGCTACTTTTTAATGTTTGGTGCAACACATCATTAAAATTTTACGAATAAAAAGCTTTTTCAATATCAGAGACTGTCTGGATGTGACAAAACTTCACTAGGGCTGTCTTTGTATTCTCAGAAACAAAGCAAAAATATATGATGAATAGAGGCACATTATCAACAGACAGAAACCGAGACACTGAAGGTTAAACCAAATTAAAACAATGTATGTTAGTATTTTAAGTTTTGATGCTGTAATTAACTTCCCCACGAACGCACTACAAAGTGTATACAAAAACATGGCAATTAAATTTATTTTTACTGTTCACTGATATCAATCTACAGAGTAATAAAAAGATTTAATAATAATTGGAAGGATTGGGATGCTCTATCCTTTTGAGTCAAACCTCTTTCTGAAGTCTGCTGCACATACAAACTGATGTAATCCAAGTCTGAATAGCTGCAAATATTTGGATCATAATTTTTATATTATAAATTCAAATCATTCATGGAAAGCACTCATACTCCTTTTGAAACTCTTATTTTGCAAATTAGGTTTGGTTTAATAGGACAAATGTTGCATTTAATATCTGTATTTATAAGACTGTGCTGCTTTTAACCAGCAGCCCAGATTTAAGACTTCTTGACTGCTGCAAAAACAATCTTTCTGCACTGATTTTTTACTAACTGTGCAGGAGAGGCCGTGAACAAGCACACAGACTCTGTATCATCTTTATGGGATATAAGAAATATTGTGATTTTCCTGCAACTCCTTTGTGGCTTTGTTTTGTGCTATGTCATTTCTTTTCTGTTACCCTTTTCTTTTGCCTTCCTACATTGTCCTGTGATCAAACCTAATTCTTCCTTTCCTTTACCACACAGCCTCCCTTCTTCCCACATTTCTCCCGCTTTTTTCTCTCCTTTTTTCCTCTGCTACCTATATAGCATCAAGGCTATTCAAAGCAGGCACCCAGTGAGAGCTTCATGTGTCATCTGCCAGGGTGACAGTAATGCAGTATTTCTTTTCATCTTCAAGCAATGCCTGCATTATCAGTGTATAAGATGTATGGCAAGACAATATTAATGGTCTCTTTCTCCAGTGCGAAATGAAAGAGGCCTCAGCAAAACAAACAATCTGCTCTTTCTTCTCAAGGAAACTGAGCAGGTATATCAAAGGAGAGTAAAAAATGACCAGTATGTGTGCCGTTTGTCTCTGCCGGGTCATAAGAGGGATGGCTTTCTACAGCAGCAGCAAAGGGAGTGAGACTGCTCACAGTTGCAGCTATACTTTACATGAGCAGGAACCACTGGTGAAATGTGACTGTGCAGCATGGAGCCATGAATGAGCACTGACAGTATGTAAGATTATAAAGCTTAGAGTAACGCTTAGCAAGTATCAGGACGTTCAAGAAAAGCAGTGTGTGATGCTGACAATGCAGAATATTAATAAGTTAAGTAATAAAATCAATTGAATCCTTAGATTTTGTGTTACTGTGCATTGAATCATTCTACAGTATATCACCAGTGTCAGCATAATGCATTCCCCTCTTAGTCAGAATCCAAATCCACTCAGGGTCAATTCTTAGTAGTATTAAGTATTTAACAAATCTGAACATACTAAAGGTAGTGACATTTTTTTGACCACAAAGCTTGTGCACGTAGCAACTGGCTGTGCAGAGCTCGGGGTCTATTTGTCAGGAACAGGGCATGACTATAAAGGACAGAGCTGTCTCTCTGCATTAAAAAAAATGTACTAGAATAAGGGGCTTTCCACGTGAATGAGTGGGCGCAAAGTGATTTAATTTCTCATGCAATGTGGTGGACTGAAAAGTAAAAGTAAAAAAAAAAAAAAAAACGGTTCAGGGGGCGAATGAGATGAGAAAAAAGATGGATTAAAATTAAGGCATGGAACCCTTTTGGCTAATTATAAAGCATAAGCTTAATTGGACACCAAAACGGTTATTTCATATCCATAATCCAGTGAATGCATTTTTATCTATTTTTTTCTATCTGCTCTATTTATGCAGATCTAGATTTTAATGAGCCTCTGTTAAAAATTAGGCACAGAGAGCAAGCAAGTCTGATGGAGAATAGGTTAGGAAAAGTGCATTAATAAATTACCCTTCCTGTCTGTATTCATTCTTGTCAAGAACTACTTTACCTTGCTGATTCTGTGCCTTCATTGCAGCTCCGAATCAGGAGCTAAACAGGAAGGTGGGGCAGATTAAATCCCTTTTTATTTATTAGACATAGACATTTTAATAATATCGGTTTATTGGAAAGCCAACGCTGAATTCAGCTGTTTATAATTCTCTCACACCCTGGTAATGTATGGAAGGGGCTATCTGCTACTGAGAAGATATATTAGAGCGGGAGATACCTCCCAAGCAAGTTATTAAAAACACTAAACCATTAGCTTGTGGAGCTGGGGCTCACTCCTCCTTCACTCTCCTGATCTGCTCACTGCTCTCTTCTCCCGAGAGCCTAAAATTAGACAGAACATCCCTGACACACACAGCAACACACTACCCTGCATGCACACCCACACACAACTATTTATAGCGCATTACTATAACAGTGACCTATTTGTTTGGTTTCTAAACTGTCTGGGCTACACATTTTATACAGCACACACTATGTGCTGAACATCTGAGATTAAATTAGACAATGCATTTATGAGGTGCATGTCAGTTGGAGTGATTACGCTTTACATGCACTGGTTTGAAAAAAATACATTCATACAAATTAAGATACTACCTTGGCCTATATTGGAGAACAGATTCCCTGCCCACCACCCATTGATACAGAACCCAGATATTGGATCACTGTACTTTATTTAAGCAGGACTAATATAAAGGAGCTCTGTCTGGTCTTAGACAGAGTGTTTGTAGGCTACGTTCTGGCTCCAGGGAAGCCTGCGGCATTCTTGCACCCACAGTCCCGAAAGGAGTGAGGAGAAAAATGGCTTTGAGATACAGAGATGGAAATATGTAGAAAAGAGGTAGTAAGAGAGGAAGACACAGAGAATGGGAAAGAAAAGGTGAGAAATAGTTAGAGAGAAAGAAATGAGAGGAGAAGGATAATGTACAGGAGACAAGAATGTGCAGACAGGTCCTTAAAATATGTGTATCCTAAACATAAAGACAGCATAAGGATATAGAATCGTATCTCCCCTGTGATTTACCATACTCAGAAGAGAGGTGTAATGCATCATCATCATAGCACTCATTAACAAAAAAAAAAAAAAAAAACACAATGAAAAAACACAAAAAATGTTTAACCTGTCAACAGCTCAGGGAGAGCTGAAAAATACTGTTACAGCCAGGCCCACATGGGTTCAGGTAATTCAAAGGAGTTCGGCAGCATGACAAAAGACATAAATCAAAGGTATGCATTTTGGTTTATACAAAGGCTGAGCTAAAATTACAGGTCAGAAAAGCAATTACTCTTTTCTGAGGCTGTCAAATCGAATAAGAAATGTGTTTTAGACAAAAGACGGAAAGCAGTCTACTGGATGGGTGTCATAACATGCTGCAGTTTTGCCCTAAGGTGGTAGGCTTTCTTGTTTTTTCTCACAAAATATTTTCTTTAATGTGCATATTTCACAATGCATCACACACATTTCGTTCAGGTCGCACATACTGAACTGAGGACCACTCCACTGCTACTACTCATTGTCTCTCTCTATTACTACTACTACTAAAGGCCAGATGGGGAAGTAAAAATAATTAAGTTCATATAATAGAGAATTGGACACATTCATAATTCATACTGAAGGGAAACAGACAAGTTTGAATCTAGAGGAAATGGTGCCTGTGCCAGTGGCCATTTCAGCACCATGGACAGCACCATAACCAGCAGAGCTCAGTACTCAGTGAATCTTGCAATGAAGCATTACACTGTGGTACTAAAGATTTGCTGCTGTGTCATCATTTAACCAGTTAAAAATACTATCCCCAACCAGTTGTGGCATGAAAACACCACCAACCACAACATACCGTGTCACATGTCGCACATATTTGATTAGCAGCTTAAACCTATAGCTACACGACAACATAATTGCAACTCCACTTTCGTCCTCACACCCTGTGATTATCTGCTGGAAAACAACACATAAGCAAACAAACAAACAAGCAAACAAACAAATTAAAATAGCAGGCTACAAAAGCATATAGCCCTGATTTTGGAAGCCAACACTCCAGTTAAAACCTCCATCTGTTGAAATGCATTCCCGAGGTGCTCCTAGAAACTGTGAACGCCCACACACAGAAAACTCTGCCAGGAGAACAAAGACAAACATTTCAGAACCCCCGTGCACCTCTCGCACCATAGCGCATGGAGAAGAAAAAAGCTTTTCCCCCTGCTAAATATATGGGCTTGACGTGGGAGCGTGTGGGCTGCTGAAAGCTCAAGATGCAATGCTTTACTTCAACACAACTCTGCAATACTAAGACAGCCATAATTTCTTCCATACTCTGAACAATACTCACTTTCCCATGTAGCCTGGTTTAGTAGGACACATTTACCTCACAATATATTTTAAGGAGAACAATAAGAAGCATGCCATGAATGCTTTCATTAATTTTCTAATGGCTCCGTTAAAGAAAAGTACAAAGAAATATAAGTGCGTTGACTCTATGTACTTAAATCTCTTGGCACTCAGTGTTCCCCCGCTGTCAGTGTTCCTCTCCATAAACATTCACTAACATCTCCAAAAAAGATTTCTATACAATAATAACCACAGCCCCCAGTCCATTCATATTTATAGTCAACATCAAAGGGAAGAGGCAAAGCATTAGAGCCCATTTTGGCTCAAGGGGAGAAGCCATTTCCACAGTTTCTCAACGGGAGAGTAGAACTGCCTTCATCCTGTAACCCATGGCAATCCTAAATAACCCAACTGCTGTGATCAACAGTCAAACAAAGACATTTCATTTGAGGCAGTGATGTTAATTTGATTCACTCCGACCCAATTGTTCTCACTCAGAGGCCCAAAAGCCCCAAAGGTTTAACTCTCCAGGTTCAGAGACACAAGACACACAATTTGAATGGGTTATGTTCGACTCTGGCACATTACAATGGGTGTTTTCCCTATTTTCTGAAATCTTAAAGACTTAACTTTTATGAATTAATCCAGGGTTCCCTCACATTTTAACTAATGAATTTTCCACATTTTCATACAGATTTTACCCCATTTCCATGGCTTTATTTAGTAGTTTGAAATGGGTAGAGCTATATAGAGTTAATGACACACATTAAACACCAACATAGCAGTTTGCAGATAAGCAAACTGCTAGTGCTTGCTATCCTTACTCACAAGTTAGATATTCCTGCTGCCAACTAGTTGTGAATGCCAAAAGACCAGACCATCACATACTGGTACTTCACAAAATGTCAAAGCTGCACCCCATTTTCCAGGATAGTCAGTACTAGATTTTAAATTAGTATTTTCTGTTTAGTTAGACATATTTTTGCATTTTTATTTATAGGCAAAACATTGCATACTCAAAATATTTTGTTAATATCGAAGTATTTCCAGGCCTGGAAAGCAGTTCTTCTAATTTCACACTATTTTTGATTTTCATAACCATGGGAACCCTATTAATCAAGAAAATAATCACCAATCATCAAGTACAAAATACAGTATTAGAAGGAATACTATATTATGGAGTGCAAGAATCAGGTCCAAACTTTTACGATGTGTTACTTCAGCTAAGTCAATGTCAAATCAATGTGAATCCCTCTGAAGGATGCCTGTTTCTAGTTACTAGAAGAGCTGGGTGATGTGGTTGAAATCAATATTACGATAAGAATGTTTTTTCTAATACTGGCATATATCATACCATTTTGATTCACAGTTCATGAGACAAAAATCTTTCCAACATAACATAAAAATGTTTCATTCAAGTCAAGTTTGCATTAATATAACTAAAAATGTCATCACTTCAGTTCAGAAAAAAGCTTTAATTCATATGCTTATTCTTATCAGAGTATTCTAGAAGAGCATCTGAGTGATCTTCGTCCCCAATACATCAGCCCAGGACATCACCACAACATACACACAACCTTCTATTAACCTCTGTCCACCCATCACCGAGGACGCCAGCGAGCGCATAACACACACTTAAAACGCATGAGGACATCCATTTTGTTCATTGTGTTTGCAATTCACATGGTGACACTAAGAAATCCCATCCACCTCTCTGTCAGAAGAAATCCATTAGTCAAACCAAACACTGACACTTAGAATGTCAAACACACAGGTAGCACATAATTTGTTTCACAACAGTGTGATAGCTCTGAATGGTGACTGGTGAATAATGTCTGCCAGGTGGAGGGAAATGCACAATTTGAAATCACCAGAGGAGGGGGGGATGTTTAAATGTTTGTGTTGTTTTAGATCTCAGGAACAGTTTATGCCTTTGGTGATGATTACTGTGTGCATCATTCACTATGGGCTTTTGAAACTAGGACTGCAGCCCAATATACGATGTTTTATTCAAGAAGTAATCATTTCTAAAAAGTAACAAATATATATTCAGGGACTTTGCATCTGTGACGACAAAACTGCTTTGACAACGTGTGCAAAGCATGAATGTGTTTCTATTTAGATGCTTGAATCGGTGTTTTTGAATGGCCTTGTTTCTGACTCAGTCTGAAAAACATCTCGTCTCTTCCTGTCTTCCAGGCAATAAGAGAGGATGCAGCACCCAGGGCTTTGTTGTTCTCCCTAATGTGAGTTAATCTGGACGCTGTCACATCAAACACAGGGACATCTTAGGTGTTATGTAGATAGTGTTTATAGAAACTTAGCCCGGCTCTGTCCCTGTGGGCCCCTCTCTTGCCTTTTCATTTGGATGGAGGCAGAGAGATAGGCCATCTTCAAAGCCCTCTGTGTCTCTTTGTATCGACCATGCTCCTCTGCAGCCCTAGAGGCTTCCTATTAGAAAGGATTTGTCTTACAAGCTCTGTGTGCTGCCACTCTGGAAAAAAAGGAAAGAAATTGAGGAAAAATCTGAGAAAAAACACGTTACTAGGTGTGTTGTTCTGCCCTTTTCAGATGATTTTTGGCTCTAGCTCTGTAACACCTATCTTATTCACTAATTTCAAAACGATCCTGCTGATCTGACAGCATACGCTACACCTATAGAGCCATTTCTGACACGGTGAGATATCACTGCCTCTGACCGACAGACCCACATCAAGCTATCAAACACACACTTTGCCGTCATAGCTCCATTCACACATAACCCAGGCAATATGTCATTGTTCTCGTTTATTGCAAGAGGGAATAGCTCTTTCTGCCTATTTGGTTTGCAGCAAAAAATAAGCCTGATTTACAGCTCAGTGATCCTGTGTTTTGATAGGGATGGGCTAAGGTGGACCAACGTTTTTTTTTTTTATATATTTGTAATTTCTTATTTTCCTTCAGCTGTGCTCCGTGTTGATCTGTAGATAACCTGCCATCTCTTCTGCCTTTATTACTGTATGTCCTATTTCTGTAAGACCACTATCAAGCATCTTCAATAAGGGGGGGCTGGGCCGCAAAAGATAGCAGTGATGACAGAGAAAGAAAGTGCGAGAGAGAGCGTGTGAGAGAAAGAGAGGCTAAAAGAGAGAGAATGAAAAAGAAAAGGCTTTTATTTCCTCTTCTTTGCCACAACCTGAAATATACTCAGGCAGTGCAACTGTAACTGGCCAGCCTATACCCACAGGGCTCTCACTGCGAACGGACACTATAATAAATCTGACATTATCAGATCCTGGTCATTCAGCAGACACAGCTTAAGTGCTTTTAGATGTGTCAGAGGACATGACAGACTTTCACTGCCCTACTGATGACTTCCCATTCATCCTGCGTAAAGTTAGTTACCAGTTCCCTACAGAGCTTTAATGTGCACAATCAAAGCTTTGTATATTTACTGCGCATCCTCAAGGCCACACAAACACAATGATTGCAATTTTACTTCATGAAACATGTGCAAAGCTTTTTATATTTTCTGAACCTTCATTGTTTTCTTCTTCTCCTCTTTTGTTAGTGCACTAATGAGACATTACCAACATCAATTTGTAGTGCCAGGCCTGGAATTTCATCATTTTAGCAGCAAGGCCACTGGTCCTGCAGGGGGGACATATTTTTTGAGGGCACAAAGGCCACATGCCAGGACGTCAAGGCCCAAAGTTAATAAAATATGAGTTCACTAAAATTAATCTATTTATCAAAGCATTGCCTTTTAGAAAAAAACAGTGTAACCCTTTGAAGGAATAAAAACACATTTTTTAATCAAGAGAATAAGTTATTTCACAGTGTTATTTATTAAGACTTGAATGCAGTCTGATGAGATTTGTGATTTGAGTATATATGGTGACTTCTATTTGCATCACATCTATAGTTTACATCATACATCAGATTTATGTATGGGATTGTTCACTATGGAGAAGTCAATAGCATTACTCAATAACATTAACTAATAACACTTAAGGCCTTTGGACACCAAATCTGAATTTTTTGTACGAGACTGTCACACGTTTAGTAATGAACACGACCTCATGTTGTGTCAAAACTTCCATCCATCATAGTTTTTTGAGCAGGTCTGATTTTCTGCACTTTTTCACATTCATCAAAAGCCAACTGTCTGACCAGGAAGCAGTGAAGAAAATGTGACGTAACCTGCGGGACACATTCACAATAAGAAAGAGGAACAGAGCGCAAAGTACCAGATCATAACTCTGAGAGCTGACTGGTCAGATCAAAAAGACTGGTCAGTCAAAAATTCAGGTGGATGATGATGGTGAAAAGCAAGTTCTAACAGATGATGAGGACCACAGACAGACAGAGAGAGAGCAACAGTGTGGAGATGGAAAGGGAGGACAGTTCAGCCCCTTCAGATAGCCATGATTCCAAATGCCAGACATGTGCAGAGAGTGTTGAAGACCAGGGAGGTAGCTTCAGTAGAAGCAAGGGAGAAAATGTGTCTGTGCCGCAACAAACAGAACAATAAAATACATCAGACTCAGTGTGTAGGGTTTCTGTGTGTAATGATTTGCATCAAATAATGGTTTAAAAAAACGCATATGAAAAATACGGACTTGGTGTGCGAAGACCTTTCATCAGAAACATTCTGAATGAAACACATTGTTTTTTCCAGAGCTGATAATGGAAGTAGCGATCACTCATGAGCCACCTCGTTTCCTCCTCATCTCTGTTGACAGCTGCACATGCGCAGTACTGATCAGATAGGATGTATGGATTGGGCAGTAATAATAATAATGTCATATTCTCCAATCTCATCAGGAACTTCAAAACGTGGTCTTTCACGCTTGCTTTTTATTGGTCACATGACACGTGTTAATTATGTTACTGTTAAATAATCTAGTATATGTATTAACTCTCCAGTGAGGCTGGGCGGGGAAAGAAGAAACAAGACAGGCATAGCAGGGCACCAAGGCCACAGTGGCCGCCCAATGGTGATACAATTTTCAGAAAGGCATGGAAGTTAGACCAAGGGGCCACGATGGCCTTGGCCGGTGAAATTCCTGTGCTGCTTAACACCCTCAGCGGCCTCAGAAATATGTATCATGTAACCCCAAAACTAGCTGCATGGATTTGCATCCTTGTGCACATGATGCTGATACAAACCATACAAAGACTGCTCCTGAAGTTTTGGCTTTACAGAGTCATTAGTGTTTAAAAGCTCCAGCTACAGAAATACCTTTAGGTCTGTCAACTGGTAGGATGAAGAAAGACCAGAAAGGAGAAACTGGGGAGAAAGAAGTAGTGAGAGATGGAGGAGAAGATGAAAAAGTGGGTTGGACAACATGCTCTGCCCTTTACCAATCTTGAAAGAGGGGCACTGGAGAGCAGTCTTTCAGGAATATATTAAAAACACAGCAGTAAAAGCACACCCATGAGGCGAGTGGGTACAAGCTGAACCCATCAAATTAATCTGAGATAAATTTGCAAGTCATCATCATAATTTAAAATGTTTTAGAGACAGAATAAAAGATCAAAGAATGAGAGAAACTAGTCTGATGACAAAGATGTACAATGAGAGGCAGGAAAAAAAGAGTAAGACAGTGAGAAAAAGGGGGAGAGAGAGTTTGCATAGCAGACATATTTTGATAGACAAAGAAGAGGCCTTGTCAGGCCAGATAGGCAGAGAGACGCATAGAAGCTGGCAGACGGGAAAATGGGCAGGAAAGCAGCCAGCCAAACTCTATATGCTGCTGCAGTGTCATACAGATTGATAGATTCATAAATAATGAATCAAGAAAAACAGGTAAAATAAACTCAGTAAATAAATGTGCTGTCTCGTCCTCTGCCCTACTGCCTAATGGATTGTGCCTGTGCACATCTTTGCTTCAGTGTATATTTATGTGTGTCTGTGTTTCTGTGCATGCATACTCATTTAAGCAGTGTGTGGAGGCCCAGGCTACCATGGTAATCATTTACCTTAGCCCCATTACTGATGCTGCGTGATGATTAGGAGGGACAGCTTTATCCTGCCTCATAGAAACACTCACAGACACATGTGCATCCTTGTGTTAGTCTTTTAGTGTGCATTATCCATGCACTCATATTCATGTGCTGTCATGTGCTGTCCTCTATAACCACTAAAATATACAACCGCATTTAGAAAGACACTTCATGTACTGAATGTCATAAAACAACCGCAAAGACAGGTATTGCATTTTTTTCCATAAAAAAGGAGCTTAGCATAAAATGACAACAACGCAAGTTCAAGATCATTCACTTCTAAAAGTTCCAGGTGAAACATCAACACAGATATAGTGCTACCAGACTGAGCTTCATCACCTGCACAGCTGTGCACCATCAAGCCATCAAACTTTAAAGGTGGCCAAACTCTTATCTCCCAGTAGGTAAATCGAACAAGTCTGGAACTCCCTCATTAAAGCAAACTAAGTCATAAAATGAAGTCATCATTTTCACATATTTCAAATATACTTTCCACAACCACATGTCTGGATTTTTTTAGTGCAAAATAAAGAAACTGCATAAAAAGCTAATGTTTTCTCATGATTTATAATCATCAGTGGGTGGATACCAATCTGCTGTGGACTATGGTACGACCCATCTGTGCTGCACTGCAAAGGCAGAGGAAACATGTTTTAAACTGCACATTTTTTGTCTGAATCAAAATCAATCAACATTTTATCACAGAGTACTCCTGGTCAGCAGCCAGTGCAGCTGACTGAGATACACTGACAAAAAGAGTAACAAAAATTTGCTTGAGAAATCCACTCATCTCAAAATTTGCTGCTACCAATGTAAGAGCAATAAAAATTTGTTAACATTTTAGCACCTCTGGTTCCCTTTTTTCAAAGTCAAGGATTTTAAGTCAAGCTGGAGAGATTTTCACATTTTGTTCTACGACAAAATAAGTCAGTAAATACACCACATTTGGATGGTATATGAGATGCTTGAGATGCTGAACGTCATCAAACACAAAAACTAGTAGTGCTGATGTGAAGCATTGTGACCAAGGTGTGGTTTGTTCATAACGTTTGCTTCTTACATCTGTCAACTGCATGTTGTATTTCTTGGTAATGATGATCTTGCTGAACGAAATGTGTAAGTATCATAAACTTTTGTTTGCCACAGAGCTTGTTTCCTGCAATAATCCAATATCCAATGGAAAATCCAATCGCATTTAGTCGAAGGAACCAGGGCAATGCTAATTAGGTACAACTACTTACAGTTGTTTGGGGGAACTATAGCTGAGGCTTTTGTAGTGATGTTTACATGTCAAGCAGCTGGTAAAAAAAAAATTTAATCTTAAGTATTCACACACTGTACAAAATGTGCACTGTATGTTCTCTATGTATGTCCATTTGGCATTTGGTCACTTACATGCTTATCACATAACTTAGATGCTGTCATATTTTTCCAAAAGAAATCCTTTAGCTGCACACGGGACATTATCAGGAAAATGTAAAAGGAACTTAGTGACAACAAGCTTCAATGAAAAAGGCACACATACAATACTTGCAAGAAGGCAGCATTCACTGTATCATATAACACTGAATCTTATACACAGTGTAGGCAGTTACTGTATGCTTAGACAGCCATTGTATAGCATTATATACACAAGCAGTATAATAACATATGCCAGCAATAACATGGCACACAGTATATGCACCTCTTATACTATGGTATATAGTAGTACAAGATGACTACCCAAGATGCCTCTGTTATTTGCTGAGTAAATACACTGTCATAAATTTAGTACATAAGGAAAAAAACAGGCACAGGAATAAGTCGCATTGCTTTGGGTCAGTGTGTTATCGAGAGAATTGCTGGAAGAGGTTTTACGGCCCCTGCCAATATCATATATTAATACATTGACTAAAGAGAGCAAACAATGGACGCTGGTTCCATATGAAAAACATGGATTATCCAGAGGATGTGCAGGGATCAAAGCTGCATGATTGCTTTGGTTCTTAAGTCTTTCCTTCATTTTGATTTTTGCTTTTTCTATTTTCTTCTTTCAACCAGTCCATATATTGTAATATAGCAATCTGAGAGGAAGTGAATATTCAGCCGGTGAACACAATACTTTCAATCTAATGGCTGCCACGAGGACCTTGGCCTTCATCTTGGGAATTAACAAAAGATGGGCCACAGCTGTGCTGCTTTTACTCCTGATTCATTCTGTGCAGGTTAAAACTGCCAGTCCCGATCAGGCGGTGAGGCCCTCCATCAGTACCTCCCACTCACATTTCCCACTCTCCATTTCACTCTATCTCACTCCCTCCATGTCATTTCTTAATCTTCACAACTCAGTGACTCAAATATCTTTCCTCTTACTTTTTGACCCATCCCTGCTCCTTCTCCTCTCTCTCTCTCTAATCTACATATCTTCATCGTTTTCTCCCTCTTTTCCATTTTCTTTTCTACCTCCAAGCTGACTTCACAGAGCCACCTCCTGTCTGAGAACTTGCAGAAAGCACATTAAAGGATGCACACAGGCTAACTCTGCAGAGCAGCGTGACTCTTAACTGCAAACTCAAAAACATGCCACATGTACAGTATGTATGTTTGTAGGAGTCCCACAGCTGTCCAGGGAGCCACCATGGCTGACAAGAGTGAAAGACCACGCACTCTCTGTGCTCTGCAGGCTCACTTTGCCCTCACTCATACACGCACATCTACACACATAAATGCAAAGCTCTGAACAGTGCCAACAAAACTCTGCAAACAACAACACAACTCAGTGATGTGTGTGTCCCTACAAGCCCTTCACGGGTATCGGATACAGCCCCGCAATGGTTTTGGGGTTGTGGTGGGAAAGAGGGGTAGAGGGGAATTTAGTGTTTCACCTAAATGTGAGCTTGCTGCCTGGAAGACATCCAGTATACTGTTTTACTCTGAATTATTAAAAGCTGCCTCTTATTGCAGCTGGGACTGAAATAGTTTAGAGGCCACAGACTATAGCTGTTGGCACATAACTATATAATTTATATTCCCAGCTACTCTGCAGCCATATAGCTTATTGTTATTTTCTCTATGAAACGCTTTAAGGCTGCGATGATGGACAAAACATAACCACTTAAATGAAGTGTCAGGTAAAATCTAAGTTTGATAAAAATGAAAAACAAAAAACTGCTACAAAACACACTTGCAGAATCCTAACGCAAAGAAATGGTAAATGTCTCGACGTGTTTGATCCTGCTGGTGCTAGCTCAGCTATATCCAGTGTCCTGGTATTCTGCAGGGCAGACGACAGAAGCCTTCACCGCTAGCTATCACCCTGACACTGGCTCCCTGAGCGAGCTCTACTGACAGCCCTCCTCTGCAATGCAAATACCCACTTCCACATGAGCAGGCCCATCACTAGCACTCCCCATACACTTGTATTCCATGTCATTACCCCCAGGGACCCTCACACACACTGTTCCTCTCCTCTACCCTATGCCTCATGCTGCTACCCTTATCTGGGATGGGAAGGGGGCTGGGGCAGGCTGATGCGCTGGTAGCCATGAAGGAGGGCTGCCACGGGCCGTTTCCACTCATGCCTCCTGTCAGTCACATTCCTCTCCTTGCCCTCCAGCCATGTGTACTGTATTTCATTAGTCCTGATTTTTGCTGACAAATGCTGGCTGTCGTGCTGTGCAGCCCCCTTACCCCCCCTATGGACACTACACCAAAGCACGGCTAGATCTGCCTTACAAATGAGCTCCCTCTTGTTCCACCACACAAGTGTGCCTTTTCAATTGACCACAGATATACAGCCCATGCTGTGTGTCTGTGGACAGCGCAGGTACGAACATGCATACACCCTCACACAGACAAGAGGATGGCTGTTTTAACTCTGAAGGTATGACTTCAAGCTGTCAACATGACCCTGTGCCTCCTTC
Source organism: Epinephelus cyanopodus (assembly GCA_026686955.1). Lineage (NCBI taxonomy): Eukaryota > Metazoa > Chordata > Actinopteri > Perciformes > Serranidae > Epinephelus > Epinephelus cyanopodus. The sequence goes on from CM048920.1 coordinate 12,334,472, forward strand.
TTCCTCCTCTCCTCTTTTCTCAATATTTCAGCTATTCTGTCACTTCATCTCGCTCTAATCTCTCACACACTCCTTACTCACCCCCCGTCTCTCCCAAAGGCACAGGGTCCAGCCACTGAGATGTCAGCTCCGATTAGCCACATTGGGTGATGCGTTTTAAGTGTGCCCTTCATTATTGAGTAAAGTGACATGTTCTCAGCTACACTTGCTTGTGCCTCCTAAACTGCCGTCTTGTCTGTTTGGTTACCAAGTTTTTGTAAGCTAATCTTTTCTCCTCTCTCTTTCAATATACACACAAGGACACACACGCATGCAGACTCACACCCCTCTTTTCAGGGCCATAGTTTATCATCCATGTGCGCACCCCTCTGCTCACTCCCACTCCCTCTCTTTGTGTCTGCGGGCAGTGGCACACCTGTACAAGCCTGTACAGGGACCCACAGATGGATTGTCAGTCAGTATCTGGGCCTTGCCTCTTGCACGGGTCTGCACTGCCATGCCCGGCGGCCTGAAATAAAACCAGACTCATCTGGTTCGGCCCCACTGGTACGGGTGATGTTTCACAGAGCCAAACTGACATTAGATCACCTGAATTGCACAGCATCAAAATAAGCCAGACCAGCGCACGTTAGTATACAGGCAGTGACATTCAAAGTCAAAAACAAACCTACCTACACACATACACACACAGTTTTTCCCATTACACACAAAACCAGCTCTATAACCCAGATCACAGCCGTATCACATGATTGAATCTCACAGACAGGCGGGCGAGCAGTCTCCAGCCACAACCAGAAATAGGTTAAACAGACTAAAAATATCAAAAACATTAATAATTCAGCTTTTTTGCTAACCTGTGCTTCAGAAAAAATAGCACACTTCTCACTGTGAAGTGGCTTAACGGGCAGGGTGTGCTGTGGATTATTTTGGTATTTCAAGCAACGTCTCCCCCCGAAGAGCCGGTTAGCGAGATGTGCCCCGAGCAGTGGGAGGGGAAGCAGCATTGTAATGTCATCAGCGCTAATGTCACAGATGGGGTCAAAACACGGTCATCCATAACTCAATGAAAGTTTTGAAATTTTAGTAGGTGATTTGATGCTATATACTGCAGTGTTTTATGTAATAAATTGTAATAAATTAACATAAAGTAATACAAATGAAAAATGCAGCAGATACCTTATGTACTGTTTTTCCCACACAAATAATTCTTTAAATGCAGCATTTTTTTTGGAGCAGTTAAGGGAGACCATCGAATGCGGGTGTAGTACAGTATATACTGTATGAAATGAAATGAAATTTCATGATGAAACACATTTTCAGTGGGTGTTGTTTATTCTCCAAAGGCAGGTGCAGAGTGCAGATCCTGCTCTTTTTTACAAATACCCTTGGAAGCCAATCCCCTGGGGAGAAGAAGGCTTCTCTAAATATGTGGCTAATCTACCACACAGAAAAACGAGACGAACAAAGGAGTGAGGTGTGTGTGTGTGTGTGTGTGTGTGTGTGTGTGTGTGTGTGTGTGTGTGTGTGTGTGTGTGTTAAAGGGGTACCAGAGGAGCAACTGTGAGACAGAGAGAGACAGAAGGTGGAAAACAAGCAACAATGTGATGGCTCCAGCAGTTACCCTGTGTGTTTTAGTCTATTTCAAGCCCTTCTGCTTCAGGGGTGTGTATATTTGTGTGTGTGTGTGTGTGTGTGTGTGTGTGTGTGTGCGTGCGTGCGTGCGTGCGTGTGTGTGTGTGTGTGTGTGTGTCTGTGTGTGTGTGTGTCTGTGTCTGTGTCTGTGTGTGCGTGTGTGTCTAGGTGTGCGTGAGCATAAGTGCATGTTCTAAGGGTGTGGAGATTCAGCTCCCTTAGGAGCACTCTGGTACAGCAGCTCTTTACTGTGCGTACATTACACCAATATGCCATTACGGCAGACGCACACTCCAATACACACACACACACACACTCTTAAAGAAACTAGTTTTGTTGCGCTTACACACTTGCTACTGCCACTGTAGTAATATTGCTGCGTACCAGTGTACCACAGTGCAACCTATAATAGGTATGCATCACACAAAAAAGTCAACTCACACTTGCACAACAGCCTCCAACCTCCAGACTTTTTATGACACCACCTGCTCCTCCTGTTCATCAGAGTGATTTGACTTGGGTAATATGTTCAGAGACAGCCCAGGTCACAGACATAAAACCATTAGAGTACCAGTATCTACAAAGCTCTCTTTATTCTCATCTCAATGGATCAACAAAGGTTATAAAAAACAGACATCAGAGGCCGTCTCCTGCAGCCGCTGAGATCAGCTGCAGCCATCCAGCTTATTGTAGTGCTGAGATCAGCTGGTGCTAAGTTTCTTTATGAGAAAATGGATGGTGTTCAAATGCTTTAACAGACATCTGGGTCCTTACTTATATGTTGTTTTTTTACAAGAGTGAAACCCAAATAAAACATTTATGTTCCCAGTCAGACATGCCCTTGGCTAATATGAAAAGGAGAAACATAGTATAGGCGGGGCAGTAAAGATTCAATAGAATTCTAATTTAAACTCAAATGTTAAATTCACAACACATATCCCTGTTTAATTCATAGAGCAGAAAATGTTTTAAAAAGAAAAGTCCTTGACCATGTCTGTTTTAACTTCGACTCCACTATGATCTTCCTGAGAACACATACACACACACACACGCACACAAACTCCTGTTACCCAAAGGCTTAATTCTAACGAGTCCCCTCTCCCTGACTACAAGGCCTCCAATCCTGCCAGCACCGATTGGCTTCATGCTGACCAGTCCGCTCCACTCCCACCCCCACCCCTGCCCACTCCACACAGCCACATACAGTACACACAGAATCATACAATACACCACACTCATGCTCTGCCAACCTTCACAGAGTGTAGCATTGAATTATTCAGCCTTTGCGGCAGCTAGGCCGGCACACAAGTGAGCTTGGCTGTAGATGATAAACAGGTGGATAGCATGCACGCAAAAGTATGGGTGTATATGTTATGTTTGTGTCCGTGCCTGAGTGTGTCTGTGCATGCAAAGCCCAGTGGAAGGCTAGGAGGTTTGCAGCATGTCGAGGAATGGCTCCATCGCACGGCAGCCTCATTTCCACAGCACAAGGTCGGCTACTCTCCACAACACAGCCCCCTGCTCTGCTCCTCGCTTCTCATACATTCTATTATGGCTAAGCTGAGCCCTGGCACATACACACAATAACGCATATTTGTGCATGCGCACATGTATATAAACATACAGGAATTCATGTGCACTCACACAGCGGACTAACAGGTACGTGTGCGGCACGGGGCACAGCACAAAAGTGAGAGAGCGGGAGAGACAGAAAGGCAGAGACGGAGGCAATTGAGAGGGAGGGGATCTACTTAGAGTGTTGACATTGCAGGAGCCCACATGTGTGTGCCGGAGCATAATCTTCTCCCTGCTCTCATTGGGTTTTTAATGCGGGTGCTATTTCCATAAACCTGCCTCCTGAATCACTGCCAGCCTCTTACACTCCCCCCAGGTCGAGCTGTGCTAATACTCAGAGTAAATGCATGCAGCAAACACATTCCCACCATTGCCTCTCCAAGACAATCACTGTTGTACACAATGCTAGCATGACAAAAAGGGGAGGGTGGCATGTTGTTCTGTGCTACAGCAAATAGACTTGCTGCAGCGATTGAGATTATTTCTTGGATCTGCTGGATTTGAGGAGTGGCAGCGAGAGGACAGAGAGTTTGAGGGAGAGGGGGAGGTGGGGGATTGAGGGAGGGGGATAGGTTGGTGGATAGTGTGAAGGATGCAGGATTTTGTCATGATGCTGAGCTGGGTGGAGTAAATCTCCTGCGGACTTGTGTAGAGAGCTGTGACACTCACAAGCACACACACTAACTGCTGTAGAAGCAGCCACTGGGCCTTGACTGGCAGCGTTTTTCTGTGGTATGATTTTTAAGAACAAATCATGCCATGAAGGAATAATCAGTGTCCACATCATCAGGGGGTGCTTAGATTGTACTTAGTAAGAGAAAAAAAATGATTTTGAGGTTTTACAGTTACATATGCAAGCATATTCAGATACACAAAAGCACTCATATGGTTATGTAATAGAAAAAGTAGTGCATCTCCATTAGCAGCAAACAAGCATACAAATGAAATATCCCAGCCTCCCTGTCGTGGGCAGTGCCTGATCACGGCAAGCTGCCATGTGCACATGTTTTTCTTCCCACCTTTATACACCGCTATGTGTATCTACATAGGGCTGGCTGCAATGCAAAGCCAGCTTACTGCACACACTCAAACATACACAGCTAATAGAGCCAAGCAACACACACCTGGTAAACTGTCAGAGCTTCTCCTATTCGGTGGCCAAACTTATGTCGGGCACTCGTGTCCCCAAGGTTCCCATCACACTTCACCGCAGGAATCTATATTCCAGTCCAGTACACTTCCATTAGACCATACTGTTCCTTTCAGCAGCTAATGTGTAACAGGGGGACATGGATAATAACATCCAAGAACACAAGCACTTCTTTCTGATAATAAGAGCACAGTGGGTTGTGTGTGTTTGAGTGTGTGTGTGTGTGTGTGTGTGTGTGACAACTATTGAAACCCTGCTAGCATCTGACTGTAAGCAAACACAGAGCATGCAGTCATCATTTGATACAAAGGAAACCCAATCCTTTAGACTATAACCCTTAAGATTTTAAATATTAAAACATATTTTTTAACAATTCATAGCTGGCATTTTTTCAATGATATAAATCCAGTGTGCTAGCATTCTGTAATTGCCTGTCTACATAGCATTTTTTTTTTTCCTGTAGAGGATTTATATACACACACAAGCAAATCAAAGAAAACAATCCATGCACGAAACAAAGGGATGCAGAAGACAAAGAAACATTTGACCATGAGATCTGTACTACCACATGGGACAACATGATGGCGCTCTTTAAATTTAATCCTCTCAGGCCACAGTTTATTTGGAGGCTCTGTATAAAGATATATGAATTGGTTGTCTTCTTTTGAATATCTGACAGGAGTAGACACTCAAGAAGCATTTGCTGCCCTAGTGGTTGATACAAGTATAATTTCAAGCTGAGCTCCGTATTTCAAAACTCACCTTACATTACCAAAAGTAACCACAGGGGATGCAAAATCAACCATGACTGAAATCTTAAGGGTTATAACTTTAAAGCTGTAGATGGTAACTTATATAAAATAAAAAAAATAACTTCCTGTCATTTTGCTTAAACTATCACTGTATTCACAGAGCACTGACTTAGACTGATAATCTGTGGAAAAAAATTAGTCCTCTGCCTATTATGTTGCCTTGTAGCACAGCTAATGGAATTACCACAAGTGCTTAAGTAAAACAACCAACAGGAGCAGGGACGTCATTATTGTAGTTGTCATTTATGTCACTACACTTAGTGCACTGTTTAGCTGTAAAATGAGAACTCTTGTGTTGCCATGTTTGAGACAGTTGAGTTAAAACAAAACACCGTCCACCAACCGGCACAACTTCCTCATTTTACAGTTAAACAGTATACTAAAATATGTTTCTGAAAACATTTGAGGAGACAAACAGTCAATGCAGTAACAAACTCCTGATTGGTATTTGATCACCGCCTTATTTGGCAGTTCGACCACAGTTCATGAGCAATGATTGACAAGACTGAAGGCTGCGTTTGAGACTCCTTGGCTCTGACTGGTTGTTTTTGGTGAGCTAAGGTAGATTCTAACAAATGCCATTAAAAGCATTAGGAAGAGGAAGAGGGACATTATTTTTTTACAGACTGTCTTACGCATTTCTTTAAGATTCGAGTGACAAATTCAGCAAATATGACAAAAAGTTTCATAAAAGTTACCAACTGTAGCTTTACAGTATATGAAATATTTTTTCTTGCAGTCATCAGGGATTCAATGCTGTGCCAAAGGATGTTACAGCAGACAACTGTATGAACCCAAGCCTTCCAGCAAAAGACTTACCTAAGAAACCTAACATTCTACCTCATGAAACTAAAGTGTGTGTATGCTGGTATGTGTGTACACAGGTGGTCTAGTTTGTGCTCGATGTTCCAGCAAAGGGCACCACATGAGATTCAGAATACCTTGTTAGGCAGGACGATTTTCATATATGGTTCTTACTAATTAGCAACAAGTGAAGTCCAGCAGGATTTTGGTGGTTGACATTAATATTTCAACGTTTAAAATAACAGATAACCGGGTAACCACACCAGTCCAAGCCCTCTGCAAGAGAGCGGCAACGCAGGGGTTAATGACAAAATGCAGACGTTAATAACTCATAACTCATCTCTGGAGAATTTGTAGTTTACATTAATTACAGCATAGCCCCTGGCAAACTGCATATCAAGCAGGATTTTGCAAACAAACAACTGGCATATCTACTTACCATCAAGCAGTGAAGCAACAGGGGTCATATCGCAAAAGATTTAGGAGCAGGGAGGCTCAAGAGGGAAGGACAGGAGAGGCGACGGGAGGTAGTCAAATGCACAAACATATTTTTACACACATACAAAAACACACACAACCCAATGCAGCGTGGCATTTATTTTAAAATACCCTGAAGGTATCTTTCTCTAAATTCATCATTCTTTGAAACTAAATCTCTCCTCAGCTGTTGGTTCATCAGTATAAAAACAGACTATATAGGATGTTTAAGGACACTGGCATACTACTATAATAGTGTGTAGCTGTTGTTGTACCTACATGTGCTATGTGTGGATCCAGTACGATAGCACACACTGTTTCCTTGGAACGCTGGTGTTTGTGTGTGTGAGTGAAGTTGAAGGGAAGGGAACAGCAGAGCAGCCTCGTCTGTGAGGCCTGACACCCATCAACGTCTGCCTGTTACATTTCTATGACACGCTCTGTCTCAGGAAGAGCAGCGGCAGAGGAGCAATGGGAGAGAGGGGAGACGGGAGGATGTGGAGTGGACAGGGCTGGGTGGGGTAGAGGGGAAGTCAGCAGGAGGGCTAAAGCAGGACTGAAAGGTACAAGATAAGGGTTTTATTTCTCACGAGTGATACAGGCAGAGTTACCACATGTGTGTAGGCTATGCACGCAAAAAACAGAAAAGCTTTCAGAGCTCGTGTGAAGAAAATGCGACATGCAAGGCTTTGTTTGCTAATTCTGAATGTTCTCTATGAATCATGGCTATACAATCATTAAATGTAAATTTTTTGGTGTCAACATTAAGTGATGCTGTTTATAGTAATGTTGTTTACAGCACTCCATTCAGATGATTGTTAAACCTTTCAGAGCCCAGATGGTTTGGAGATCTGCTCTTCTCTCAGAACACATTAAGAAAAGGAGGGGGTGCAGGCAAGAGCATCAGACTTGTTAGCGTCTGTCTGTGCCCTCATGCCCCTCATTTATACATGCAGCCACATCAACCATTTAATCCCAGTGGTAGGTCAACCCTTATGGACGCCCTGCCAAGCTGGCAGGGGGGGACGTTATTAATGACTATGAGACGTGAGAGAGAAACTCACTGAAAAGCCTGACTATGGACAAAAACAGTAAAAGAATCAGAGAAGCCTCCTTTTTAACACATTGCTGAACACAACCTCTCATGAACACATCCCCTGGCATTATGTGGAATAACTTTTTTTTCCCTTTCTCCGTCTTCCGTCTTATTATTCAAATGCAGAGGAAAAAGTAGGAGAATAACGCCCTCCAGCCTCGCGCTTGGCTAATTTGCAGAATAAACGAAACAACTTGTTTTTCAAGAGAGCCACCAGAAAAATGTTCAAAGTTTGTGGTAGTTGCATTTGCATGTTTAACTGAAACATGTGCCTTTTGGCTGGGTTTCTCCGGCTCTTTGTCTTCAATCAGAGGGGGGTGTTGGGGGTGAGGAGAGGAGGGGAATCTTTACTGATGTTTCTCCCTGGTGCTGGCTTGATCTGACCATGTTAAGCCATGCTGCCTCTGTGGGGAGCCGCTTCTACCCACCCCTCCATTCTTCTGTCTCTTTTTCGACATGCTTCCCACACACAGATATGGCTATGCACAGGTGTACATACTCACACACAAATGCAAACACCAAAACAATATAATTGTAGGGCTGAGATTTCTTCAAGCAAAAAATGTTGCATGTGTCGGCAAAAAATGTTGTTGCTTACTTGGCTTATTTTAATTTACTTTTATTACTATGTGACCGTCACCCTGAATGTCACACCAAACTTTCAGACCAAACTCTATATGGTAAAGAAGGAATGAATTCGTACTGAACAGCCACATCTCATTTAACTGACATAATTCTTATTCAAGTACAGCCCTATGTAATTGTGATTAAATACCGTAATAATCATAATAATAATACCGTATGCACAGTTGAACATGTAGTAGAGAATTTTCTCTTTATCAAGTTATTTCACTATCATTAATCTCAGCTCTGTCTGACCATTTCTGTTGATCGCATCTTTACAGAAATGCAGAGCTCTGCCGCCCCCCACAAAACTGTCACTCTATGCTACTGCCTCAAAAGTGTGAGTCAGAGTGGGTCTGATCAATGCTGGCAATATCCCCTGGAGAACAGACACATAGGAAAGTTGAAACCGGGCCTTCAAAAGGCTGAGCTATTGATTGAATTGCTTTCCAAAGTGTTTTTCATCTCTGGGACTATACGAGGAGAATGCCGGCTGGTGTGCAGCCGGGTGCAGATGGCATGGCTGACCACCATAGAGAGAGAAGAGACAGAGTGAGAGGAGGAGGGGAGAGGGACAGATAGAGAGACAGACACTTACCCCTGGCAGTGTTTTCTGTTCATGGAGGGCGTTCTGGGCTTTGATGGCCGACTCTCGGGCGCAGTAGGTGAGGAATGCACAACCTGCGACAGAGGCACATCACATATGAACTTAATTAGAATAAAACAAAATTTAAAATCTGACTTACACAAACAAAAATGATCGAAACATTTATAAACATTACAAAAAGATGCAGCAGTTTTAAAGACATGTCAGCTGGAAATATTAGGAGAGTAATGAAATTACAAAGCATTCAGAAATAAAGATGTTTGGCCTGTTTCATAATAATAATGAGCAATCAACAAAATTAAGAATCCTGATCTGTATATAGGGTCTTATGAGCTAGCAGAAACACAAAAATCCTTGCAAACGTTTCTTGGCATAAACAGAGCAAGTAAATAAAAACGGGCATCTGTGCAATTCACCAGGTTCCATGTGGACAATTTACTATGGTGGCAAGGGGAGAGGGGGAAAAAACAAAACCACAACAAAAAAGTAGGAGATGAGCTGAGAATTCTTTGGATGAATTGCCAGGCCTGTCCAGCCTCCCCATCCCCAGTGCCATGTCCTGTCAAAAGCTCCTAGCAGCCTGGCCAGCGTCCCCACCCTGAATGGTTGTGACAGCAGCGGAGACAAAAGAAACAGGACTGCAGGAGAGTATTGGGGGGTAGGAAAGGAGAGAAGAAGGGATGAGGATCAGTGTAGGGATGGAGGAAGGAGGGAGATACTGACAGAGAAGAAGGGAGAACAGGACGTGGTGTTAAAACTCTCCAGGGTGAATGCCGCCATGCATGCACACACACAACATCTGTCAAAATCACTGAATACATAAAAAAGAGAAGAGGAGAGGAGAAGAGAAGGGAGGACGAGAGATGGAGAGAAACCAGATGGAGTATTGAGGCAATCATTTTCCCCCTGACTGTCTGAATAAATAGATTTGCTTGTGTTCTATTAATGAGGTTCATATGGGTTACCATGCATCATATTTCTGCCACTCTGAAGATGGTTTATTAGCAGCCACTGCATTTTGGATCTCATTTCAACAGCCAAATGTATTCAGTGGGTGGTGATGTATTAAGTGTCTTTACACGGACAATATTCCAATCTGTTTTTCTTGGTGTACACAGGATCTCTTTTACCCAACATTCACCATCCATTTTTGTTGTGTGCCTGTGCATGTGTATCGCCTTTATCCGTTTCAGTAACCCTTGCACTCTGGCTATGTCTCCACTGTAACCTCTGCAGAACTGCATCAAAAAGGAGGGTTAAAAAGCCATGTCAGTCATTGATCCACTGATTGACCTGTAACCTGCTTTTCCTTGCTGCTCTAAGCCCAACATGTCAGCACATGTGCGTAAGTGCCTGCACACCTGCCCACATACACACAGAAAGCATTCGACCACTCTTATTTAAATCCCATTCAGTTCTCTCTGCGCTATTTTATGAAGCTCCTCCTTTTATCTGGGACATGCAGTCTGCACACTGACATGCTTTTCAGTATTAGAAAGACAGATAGTGATGGTGTCTGTCCAGGGTCGTGACCTTTGAGGTGGCTGACTATAGCACTGGTGTCACGGTGCAGCCCTCCCCATAGCCTCCCTTGTCCCAGCACCTCTAACCTAATGATTTCCAATGGCCACCAAGCAAATCATTCAATCACTCACACTGCTGTCTAATCCCCTATCCCTCCTCTGCGTCAGCTCGCAAAGAAATACCAAGACTGAGAAAATGTCAGTGTTGTGCTGGGTTGGTTGGTTTGTTTGTTTGTTTGTTTCTCAAATGGTTGAGGGTAATAGGAGGGAATGGCTCCATTTTGGTGGTTGTTTTTCTCTCTTTTTTGCTCTCTCTGGGCTTGTTGTTGTTGGTTTACTTGACAAATGCTGGCCCTATCTCTGAATAAGAAACAAGCATTTTGCATTACAATCACAAACACGATTTATTTGTTAATGTGTAATGCATAGGGCATTGAGAATAAATTAATAACAACCACAACACTGGCAAACAAAAGAGAAACATGAACTCCATTTAAATGTGATTCTGTGCTCTTTAATGTATGGCTTAATAAGAATTTGCAGGCCACAGGCGAAAAAGCTTTAACAACTCCATAATTGGAATCCAAACACGTACAAATTGCCAGTGCTGCATTGCATACCAAGTGCAAAAGTGTGAGGGGGGGAGCATGATGAAATTGTTTGAAACACAACAAAAAGCCACTGTAATCGGAGCCTGCTGACACAGCAATGGGGGAAGCCTTCCCATCGTGAGGCGATGATCCTCTGCATCATCTGATAGAAACCTAAAACAGCCTTATCTCACACATTGATTTCAGCTCCAAAGAGAAGAAATTCCTCCTCTCCTCTTTGCTCCCTTTCCCTCCTCCCTCTCTCCTCCGTTCCCTACTTCTTCCCTCTGTCAATGCCAACTCCGCTCCTCTCGTCTCCAATCTCTTAATGATATATTTTTAAGTGTGCGCGGTGTGTGTACTGGGAAATAGGGCTGAGTCTCTCCATCTCCACTGTGTTGAATTGGCATGTAATTAAAGAGTCTTATATGGAAGAAGAGAGAGAGTGAGTGGGCGAGACGGAGAGAGAACGAGGGAGAGTGAGTAGTGGGAGATACTGTATAGCTGTGGTGACAGCAGCCATTTACATTCACCGTAGCCCAGGCTCTCCATTACCAAAACTGTGTGTATGTGTGCGAGTGTGTGTGTGCAGCAGAGTGGGATCTTCTGCTAATTGTTTTGTCAAGTTTACAGGTTGATAAAATCCATGTATACTCAAACACACACACAGCTGAACCTCTTGTTTCCGGCACACTTGATTAATTAAAGGGACAGTTCACTCCAAAATCAAAAATACATATTTTTTCTCTTATCTGTAGCGTTATTTATTTGGGCAATACATCATCAGTTTCATCATGATACCATCATGAATATCATCCAATATTTGCCTTTATTACAAAGTCTGCCACGATACGATTTCGATTTGATGCGATTTAGTGAGTGAGTTGTCAAGTGTTTGAGATATCAGGCATAGAGATGTCTGCCTTTTCTCAAACATAATGGAACTTGATGGCACTCGGCTTGTGTTACTCATAGCGCAACATTCATTTGAAAATCTCAACAGCAATGTTTCTTTTCAGAAAGCATGACCCGGTTGTTCAAGATAATCCACAGACCAGGAATGATTTTCTTTCTACCACCCACCTACCATACCACCACACAGTGAAAAGCATGCATCGACTCACTGGCGAGAGGCTCATGCTCATGACAGCGCAAGATGTATTCTTTAATGGCGTCCACCTCGCTGCTTGGTGAACTAACAGTAGATGCAACCTTCTTTCTGTGCGGTGATACTGTTGGCAGGTAAAGCTCAGCAGAAAGAAAATATTTGAGAGAAGAGAGACATCTCTACGGCCAATACCTCCAATACTCTGCAACTCACACCACAACAATTTAGACTGATAAATAGCACTACATACAAGGGAATATATGGATTTTAATTTCAGGGTGAATTGTCCCTTTTTCATACAGACTGTTCCCAAATCCATATTACATACTTTTTTATTTTGTATAAACAGGAATGACACAAGACTACTAATTTTAAATTCATAAAAAGAGAGTAATAGCTTTTTCCAAAGATTTACTAGCATTTTATGAGGTGTTTCTAGAGGTATTCCCACCAGCCAGGATTCAGTTTTTCTGCAGCTGTGAGCAGCTCCTCAGAGCTCCTTTGTGTAATGAATAGTGGGACAATAATGTCCATAAACATCACTTGGTAAAATGAAGCTGATTTTGATTGCAAACTGATGTACTTTTATTCACTACATGATCAAAACCTGCTTAAAATCACAATGTAGTACAGAATTGGGACACAGGTTTTGTCTACCCTGCTTTCACATGACCAGATACACTTAAAAACTGGAACTTTACACACAATTGCGCATGCATAGCGCGACAAATCTAAACCCCACAGATTTGAACACACAGCACCTATCAAATTTCACTATGCTCACCCTTTTTCTCTCACACACACACAAAGATCCAAACACTGATGAAATAGGCTGCATGCCTCAATCACCTCTGTTTAAGAAACCTATTTGGCAAATAGAATGTCAATATTAGACAGCTCTGCAAAAATCTTACAAAATCTATGCCCTGCAAATATTGTTCAGACATGGTCACACCTTAAAAATGGAACTCAGCTCTTAAGAGAAAAAAGTATTAATACAGTTACAGTAAAATATAGACAACACTAACATCCACAGTCTTAGTTTTCCCCCTGTAGGCACCAACTGAAGAGCCATAGCCTAGTTCGTCTCCAGGGTAAGTGACACCTTTTACCATGTTGTTCCTGGGCTCTGTACAAAGGTGCTAAGGGTCAGCGACAGTGCAGACACAGCAGGCCTTCTCCAAATCTGGCACATAGCCTAAGCAATGCGCTTTATGAAACCAGTTTTGAAACTACTGATATTTTGCCCTCTGTCGTAAGCACATTCATGTCCCTCATTCAATCCCACAACTAATCCAGTGTGTGGGTTTGAATGAAACAAGAAAAATTGCAGGACCTCAATGGTAACATGTACGAAAATAACCTTGACTGGGTAGATTCACCGTCAACATAAATCAAACTAATAAAGTTGTCCTGCATAAATCACAGCCAAAACCTACTGTCATTCATAAATGACCTTACAGGACTTTGGATATAAGCATAAAATCAATTCTCTGGGATAAATACATACATCAATCAATACAAAAACCTTTCATTTAATTAACTGGTTGACATTAAACACAACACTCCACTAACTTCTCCTTTGACTCAAAAATACACTGATGTTTTCCCAAACTGAAATGTGATAAATAAAATGGTCTTTGTCTTTTGCTTTGTACATTACAACCACCATACTAATATTACAAAAACAATATGTCTGACAAAACTTTAATGTTTACTAGCCAGCTGAGCAACAGCAAACACATACAGCAGTTGCATATTAAAATGAGCAATAGCATCTCCACAGTTAGCTAACTGCACCCCTATTAGCCCTTTACCCAGTTAGCCACCTTTAGCATTGCAGCTAATGACGTACTTTTATTTACTGATATCTTGTGATAACTCACCAATTTGGACGAGCTTCACACGACGTATTTTAGTGAACAGGTCCTCCTTAGCCAGAGACATGAACTAGCAAACAAAGTAGCGTCTTACTTTAAATATTTACAGTAGAAACTATTTGTTTTATCAACATTTACATTGTTTTTTCGTCGTTAAGCTACAGTTGGTATCTTCTCGTCTTCTGCGTCCTTGGCTGCGTGCGCTCGCGACCCTCAGACGCAGCTGTCTCCTGATTGGCTGATTCAAATTAACTTTATTGGCAAGAGTGTTGACTTTGAATTTACTTTATTGCAAAGCTGAATAATCACATTTTACACTGGAAAACAGAACAGAGACATGATAGCAATGATTTTTAAGATTAATACAATTTTATTTCTCTCTTGCAAATAAGCAGATCATGTTAAGAGTTACCAGTTAAGTTGCATGTGGTAAATCAGCAGTATTGCCTGTCAGCTCACAGTTTTAGAGTTTACGCAAAGCTGACCACTGTAATGTTTATATCATGTTACTAAATAAATAAATCATTAAAATAATTATTAAAACAAATACATAATGACACATATAATCTTGTGTGAAATAAATTTATTTGTTGCTTATCAATCAGCAACTTTGTGTCGATTACATTTACCAACTCATAGTAGTCCATTTACAAACCAAGTGCTTGTGATAACCTACAGAATCTGATATTTCATTTAATCTTTTGAAATACATTTCTTATTCTTATTTCTACTCGTGTATATACTTGCATCCACTGTATTGTACATTGTCGCATTTTACATATATTTCTAAACTTTACATATCAATTTTACACATTGTAGTGTAGCATGAGGCACATATTACAATTTTTTTTATACATTCAACATACTGAGTACATTATTTATAATTTATATATTCATTTAATTTTTACAGACATGTTAAGATTCTAGCATAATGTATATATTTTCATTTTATATTTTTACATACTTCATACTTTATACTTCTAATTTTTACTTGTATAATTCTCTATGCTTTACATCAGAGCGAATGCAATTAATCACAATTTCCCCTCAGGATCAATAAAGTATTTCTGATTCTGAGTCTGCAAAGCCCTGTGACCTCCACATGCTCCTGTCTTAAAACACGGTCTTTTCATTTGTTTTGCTCTTTATTTATATCCATATCAGATTTTACTCTGGGTTTGGAATTTCTCGTAATTTCACAGTTTTCTTCCAGGTGTTGAACATTTTGCATAAAACTAACTATTTCAGCAGTTATTGATTATTAATATACATAACGGGACTGAATAAGAGTGAAGAAACATATCCAGAGCTGATGTATCTGTGCACCAGGGCTCACTGGATGGCCTTGTGAATATGATAATGACGTGAATAAAATGCTTTATAGACACCAGATCTCAGCCCAGTTGAACACCTCTGGAAGATTTTGTACCAACATGCCAGATAATTCTCTCCGCCACCATCTCCATAAGGCCAAATGATATAAACTTCTGTCTTCAAATCTATTTCCTGATAACTGTGATTGTAATTTAAGCTACTTGTGCTTTTGGGCTGAGTCTGGCTATGCTTGCTTTTCTTTCTATCTGCCATACTTAGGTCTCTCTTGCACAAGAAATCCTGATTTCAATGTGATGAAAAAAGGTTGTACATATAAATATAGGAGCATTGAAGCTGTTCTGGAAACTAGTAGTGGCCTGACTCCACACTAAGACACTTCATGTTGGTCTATCATTCTTCTGTATGCTAGTAGGACCTAAAAGAAATTCATTTTTGCAACTGACAGCTACAGGCAGTGACGTCAACTCAGCATGAACATGTTACATTGGCACTGGGCATAAATCGTGTACTGCAGGACCGTCAGATATAAATGCAATTCTAAGGAGACTGGTTTGGTTCAAACCACAACATCTCTCTTTTCAATCCGCCTTTTAGCTCCCTTTTCTCCATCTCCTTTCCCCTAGAGGAGCCAAACTGCCCCAGTGTTCTGAAAAAGTGTGAACTTGCTCCCAGTGTGGCATTTCCTTGGCCAGAAAGTGTGAAGGTAGCAGAAACAGAGCCAGTCCTGGCAACAGCCTCGCCTGCTCCCTCACACATCATTTGCACTCTTTGGAAAATGCTATCACTGTGGGTAGACTACTTGCTTACTTCATTTACTGCCATGTGGGGCTCTGGGGGAACTGATAGCCTTTCAGTGGGGTCGGAAGCTGAAACACACATCATCAGCACTGATACAATGTGATTATGACCTGAATCATTGCCAGCCGGGGAGGCAGGAGGCTCAGTGGCGCAGATTGACCGTGAGGGGGGTAATCAGTCTGGTCTCTGAGAAGCTTTTAACTCATATAATCACTCCCCCACCTTTGAAAAAAAAAAGATCCTCGATCTGTTCACACACTCAAACAATCACGCCAATGTTCAGGGAGAGGGAGGACAGATTGAGGGAGGACAGACAGAGAGGTATAATAAAGAAGAGCTGGAGCATGGAGTTGGCAGGGACTTTCCAAAATGCTCTCACTCATTGTTCTGACAACAATATTTTCTCTGCCCAGGCCTAATGGGCTTGTAATGAGCACTGTAATATAAGCAGTAGCCTAGCGTAACCTGTAAACCTTAATTAAGTCAGACAGCCACCTTAAAGGGAGCCAGCGCCTGTGCTCAGTCACCATCTCATGATCCTGAAGCTGACTACACTCTTCCATCACTCCTTCATCAATCACTCCATCCCTTCATCTTTGCTGCATCCAGCTCCAAATCCTCCTCCATTTCTCCTTTCACTACCCCTCCCATCATCCCTTCACCTTGAGCAATGGCTGGGGGAGGATGAGCGTCGCAGAGCGCTGAGGAGCATCGATGTCCATCATGAGGGCAAGAAATAGTCCCAGGACCCTCCCTCGTATCCTCTCTGACCCCTGAGTAGGAGACCTCAGCCATTGATTTGTTGCTACTCGCTCACATAGACTACACTACCCTCCGAGCAGCAGTCAAACAGATCCATAGGCAGCACATCTCCAAGGACTGCCTGCGTGCGTGTGTGAAAGCGTGCATTTACAGGACATATACATGCACGTCTAATGGTGTGGCGTGCATTGCCTTGAGTGTGACAAATGCAATAAATTCTCACTGAAAGGCTCTGTGTATGTTTCAGGATCATTACTGGGGCAAAGAAGCCATCATAACAATGAAGAGAGATGGACTTTGACACCTTCGCACTCACAGTCTATTGTGTGGCTCCGAGGTTAAATAGTTCTCTCAGGGCACAAGTGCTTCTTCATATATAATCCAACTGCAGAGTATTTCTCTCAAACGCTGACATGGGGCTATATACTGTAGGTGTAGCAGCATTAGGACGGCTGTAAAGAGTAATACAGTTCCAACTGGATCCTGATAAAGTTCCTGAGATAATGCTGTTTGGCGGTAGGTGCAGTTTCCAGAGGTGACGTGATAGATTGCAACTGGCCGCCTGTTCCCAAGTTGGCCAGAACTCTTTCAATATGTAGTTCTGGATAACACTTAGGATATGGCACTTTGGCATCCTCCACCGTACTGTAGTCTTTAAAGTGAGCCTTGGCTTTTGTAGACTGTCTGTGCACTTCATCCCTCTTCTGCTATTAAAGCCGGGGCCCGATCTATAAATACATCTAGTGGCCTGCATCCCTGATGAGAGAGCTAATTGACACTGTTAATGGATGGAGTTTCACAGAGCTGTAAATAATGTGTAGGTTCACACTTACTGCCTCCTGCCGTGTTACTTCTGGGAGGGCAACAAGAGTTTACCTGCCAAGTCCCGTCTCTCCAGCCCGTCGTCCCTGCCTCCCTCCCGCAGCCAAGTCTGCTCCGGCCAGGGGATTTACACAGAAATCAATAGAAGTTTCCTCAAGCCCCCCTGCACCCCACAGTCAAAATCAGAAAACTGCATTTCCTCCTCTTCATGTACCATAACAACCTCTTGGAAAAACAAACAGGACCAGGCAAAGGGAAATAATAAAATCACTTTCACTTGGCTCACACCCAGTGCCTGCTGCTGTGTATAGCACAACACAATGCCCCGTGCTCCCACTCATGCAAAGCCTTCATTTAATGTACCTGATTGACACATTTGATGCAATATTCCTAACAATGCTCGTCCTCTTTTGAAAGGTGAAAGGCATTTAAACCTTTGAGACGGATCAATTGATCATAGCAAAGCCACAATCACAGATGACTGGCAGCTGCAAACTGACTGCGGACTAAGAGACGGATCAGGTTTTCAGTCACTTTGATTTTACAAATTAAAAGATACCTTTAAAGACTGCACTTCAAAGGCCCAGAGGATGCTTGGATGGAGTGATTGAAGGAGGAATGAGGAAGAGAGACATGTGAGGAGATGGGAAAAACACTACCTGCACACACATGCTTTCCTCTTCATATACAGCAATTCGAACTGGGTATTCTTTAAAAATTACGATACCAGTAGCCTTAAAATGATACCAACACCGAAGGAGTACTTCATATCACCCATGATTTGAATAAGGTGGCGAACGTTTTGGTGGCATCTTGGCACGCTGAGCTGCCAACTTAGTCAAACACACCGTGCTCAACTTCACCACACCACAGACTGTATGTGTGGGCTGAAGCTGCTGCCGGAGTGTGAGCTCTGCGTCAGGGACAGTTGTGAGAGTCTGCCTGGCCACACACACACACACACACACACACACACACACACACACACACACACACTGACAGGGCTAATGTTAGCATCACACAGCTAACGTCACCTAACAGATATTAACGCGTGTAACAATACACTCAAAAAGAATGATTCATGGGGTCAGTAGATAACGCTTCAGATTAAGAAGTTTTCCAGTACAAAATTATGTTTGTTACATTAAAGTGTTTTAGCCAGCTGAGAACTTACTTTAGTGTCTTTTAGGATTACTTTCAAAATCCCTCTATTGGTTTTTAAGGCTCTTAATGGCATTGCCCCCTCCTATATCATAGATTCCCTATCACCTTATGTCCCTCCGCAAACCCTGAGATCCTCCACAGCTGCTCCTTAACTGTTCCTGATGTCAGTACAAAAAACTTCAGGGATGTTTCTTTTAGCGACTATGTCCCAAAAATATGGACCACTTTGCCTTTTAATATTAGACTTGCTGGCTCAGTGGACAGTTTTAAACAACAACTCAAAGCATACATTTTCATTAAAGCCTTTAACTAGCAGTTATCTGTTTTAATATTTTTAATATTCTCTTCTCACATTCACACCTATGGCCAGTTTAGAGTCTGCCACCACCGTTAAAATTGATTGATTGATTAATTAATTCATTAATTCTTCTCATTTCTCCTTGGATGAGTGCTGTATAATTGTATGGTTTTATTTCTTTGCTGTTTGTCTCTGCGCATGGAAGGTGCTATGAAAATAAAGTTCATTCATTCATTCATTCAAATCATATTGGTTATACTAAACTAAATGAATTTGTCAGATTATAAAGGACAGGATCTACTTGGTAATGCCAGAGGTGGAACTACTTAAAAAGATGCATGCAAATTGTTAGCTTAATTTTTTTAAGTTCAACGGGTGGATTATTTTTTTAGAATGTAAAGAAAAACAATTCAGCGTTGGTGTAATCTTGTTGTAACTGTTTAACAGCTCAGTGTCAGATGTTAGCTGCTGCTGTGCTACCTCATGCTAACTGGGCAAATACTGAACTGATCATTTGCTGAGGAGAGCAACTTCGGAGAGGGCAGTAACAGAAAGCTTGCTGATCCAGCAGGGAGTCAAGACAGTGCAGAATAAAGCATAGAAAAGCATAGAAAAGATCAAATGCATGTATTGTTTGATTGGTGGCATTTCCAAACTATTTGGTACTGGGTTAATTGAGTTGATACCTTTAAGGTATCAAGAACAAATACCCAGCCGTACCTGCTCTATACATTCCACATTGGAAAGAATCATTACTTGCACATGTTTATAACCAAACTCGCAGTGAGTACTCTGCTTTTCAAAGTTGTTCCTTCCATTTCATGCATGTACTGAATGGAGCACAGCATGCTGTTTTCCAAGTGCATATTACTTTCTATTACAATTATAACCTGCATGGCAAAAAAGATGACTTTGTGAATTTGTCCTAGCTTTCTTTCTCTATTTATTTATCTTGTGTCACCACTGAACTGGAGAAGAGTAATAAGTGACACTAATGGTCTGACTAACAAGCAGGCACCGGGGTGTTAATTGCATTGACGTATATTTCCTAGTTACCACATTGAGCCCAGAGGATTCATGAAAATACTGTTCTGTTAATGACCAAAACTAAATAAGAAATCTATCTATCTATCTATCTATCTATCTATCTATCTATGGTAAAGAAAGGACTCTGAAGTGGACCCAAAGAGCACACGAAACAGACATGAGAACCCATCAGCCATTAATTAATTTGAGTAGTCTTTTTTAATTAAGCCAGATCTACCGTTGAATAGTGAACCACAGAATGGGTGCCATGTTGGAACTCGCACAAAGTCCGCACACACTGCTCATTCAACCACATTAACATTTGATCATCAAAAGGGAAACACAAATTCCATCTTTCATCCGTGTCTTCCGCACTATTTGGCACACAATTTGCTTGTATCACACTAAAAAATGTGGATGCGATACATCTCCAGTACAAAGCCCCCGACCAGTTTGTGTCTCTGGCGATAAAGCACAGAGACTGTTAGCTACAGCGTCGCTGCTTCAGCGGGAAAAGATAGATGGAAGGAGTGAGGGGAGAGATGGCTGCGTGATGGAAGGGATGGGGCGTGAGGAGAGGGAGAGGAGGGGGATGCTGGAAACGAAGGGGACATGGCCCTACAGTCGCCCACAGATGCTCCCTCTCTGTCTCTCCCTCATTCTCTCCCTCTTTTTGAGCACAGTATGGGAGCAGCCTTTTGGGGGAGGCTGGCAGGCAATCAGTGATGTCATGCCAGCAGTGCAGCGATGGCAGCTTAACCTATTTTCGGAAATACCACAGAATTTCTATTTATAACCGTGCTGAGCAGCATGTATCTTCACACATCCCTCACGGACCTGAACATTCATAGACATTTTCCAATCTAAAATGTGTCTTCATCACAAGTTGCCGATTGCTTAATATCTGTAGGATAGTGCTGTCATGTCAGAATTGCCATTTAGAGTGTATTGTCTATGTTGTCAATTTTCACATATTTTAGTCTGTTGTTATAACAAATATAAGCATTTTTATTGTTGCTTACATTTGTAATTTCAGAATCAGAATAGCTATAAAATAGTAAATTGCAAAAAGACCTGTGTTAGAGGCTGTAGTATTTGCACAGCAGCAGCAGCAGTAGTAATATTGGAATAAGTATTACCAGTGTTACTAGAGGGATTTTCTCATGTTAACAGCTTTCAAGTGATTATTTTATACATCTGCCAAACTTGGCCTCTGCTCCTCCTCCTCCACCCTCCATCCACCCCGCCCTCCGGTATCCAAACAGCTCTCAACCTGTCAGAGGGATCCTCCGTGTCTCCGAGCTGAGCCATCACTCTACTCTCCCACTGCCTTGGGATAAAAGCAACTATTTGTTTCTGCATCTCTGACAAACACTTCATCTTTCCCCCTCCACTTATCCATCTGTCCATTCATCCATTGTTCTGCACCCATGTGTCTGTCTGTCATTTGCCTTGTGGGCCCCGCTGCATACATGTGCCATCCTCCCTGTCCAATTCGGTCGAGTGACAGTGCTAAGTCACATCCGCGCGGCTTTGTGTTCGCGTGCACTCTCCGGCAGATACATGTACGACATTTATGCATTGTTCATTCACACCCGCATCAAGGGCTCAACCATTTGGCAATCAGAGAGATGTGACAGCTTGACTAATCTGTGATTGTTTTTTGGCCAAAACATGGGGGTTAGCGAGCCCTCCAAGGGCACAGTACTATAAGGCAAGACAAATAACTTATTATTTTCCAGGCTTGTACAAGGCTTTATCGCATGAGTTCTCCTGAACCATTCCAAAATGGAGAGGGATTATCACAAAACATTGCATTAAAATCTCCTCTCTCCCCTCTCCCTTGTTATTTCATTTTCCATCTAAAATGAATCTGTGCCCAGCCAGGCTCAAACACAACATTAAAGAGCTCATGCTATTCTAACAGAAACCACCAACCCCCTCCTCCCTCGATCCCTCCTTTTTTTTTCTCCCTCTGTGCCTTTATAACCCCCCCGTCATAGTACACTCTGCTCTGTAGGCAATGGCACTCTCTGCTAAGCTACCCATACAAAATAGATAGGCTTCTATGCCTCTATTTAGACTAAGGAAATAGCTGTGACCTTTGTGCATGAACAAGGAGGCAATGCGTCTCTACAGACTCTACCTTTAGAAGAGAAATGTGACCTAAAAGGCACAAAAAATAACTAAACACAGAGTCCTGTTAGGACAGCAATAAAAGGACAGAATTAAGTTTCTTAACAATTAAAAACTAATTTACCTCCTTTTTTGCAATACTAAAAATATTTCTAGAATAAATGTGTAACAGATTGTTCTTTTTTAAAACACTATTTGAAAAGCATCAGGATGCATTTACAACTCTATTATATAAGAGCATCAATCATATTATCGAAACATTTGTATCAACAAACTCACAGAAGCAGAAGCAAACGCTACGACAGAAAAACAAATGGATTTAACTCCAGATAGCCAAGAGACGAAAAACATTTTAGAGAGTCTTAAACCTTTAACATCCATGCCATTTTAATCATACCTTCAAACATGATATTGACTACCTTAACATGGACAAAATATTCCAGATTTGCTGATTAGGCTGTAAACATTGTTCCTGCTGTATAGTTGGGCATTTTAATATGGGGTTCTGTGAGGACTGACTGGTTTCCGGAGCCAGCCTCAAGTGGGCGTTCATAGAGCTGCAGTTTTTGTCACCTCTGTGTTGGCTTCATTATTCAGCCCTGGAGGTTGCTGCTTGGTGAGCCTGGTCTCACTCCAAAGTTGGCAAAATCCGGCGCTTGGGATAGGAAAATAGACGTCCTTTAACGTTGGCATGATATGTGGCTGGTTGGTTTTATAATTTAACGGTGCCTGGCGCCGTCAGGGAAAAACACGGTGGGATAAGGACGAAAGTTAAGGTGGCGAAAGTCGTAGTGAGACAGGTGGTGGATGGTCCACATGGTCCAAAAAAAAACAACGTTAATTTGCAGTGTTGTATCTACGTAGTGCATTTATTTTGAAAGCAACTGCATGTAAATGTTAAATTTCCTGTGAAAACAGAAGAGTATCTTGAAAGAAGCGAACTTGACACAGTGTGCCAGAACATCAACAACCAACGCACGCAGGGTACCTTGCATGACGTATGTGGACGTGGAAAGTCCATGACTAAAACGTCAATATGTGACAAGATTGGTGTGAGAATGTGTTGGCTTTGTTTCTCCTTCTGACCAGACACGTGGGCTTGTCTTTCAGGCATCTCTACCCCACAGCCTTTTAAACCTTTGGTGAGTTGCTTTGTGTACAACATATCCATGACGACCATAAACAGACAAGAAGCTGTGTGTCGCAAACTGTGGTAAAAAACAATGTACATGTCCAAAGAATGCTCATAAAACTTGAATAATAGCGGCATATCCCTTGGGTTATTCGGAAAACGCTACATTCAGAATAAGGTCTAACTTGGAATATTCTGCTTGCATGACCTGTATCAAATTCAGAATAATGTCATATTTGGAATTATATTGGAATACTGGTGTGCATGTAAGCATAGTATAAAACAAACCACAACAGAGATTCATTTAATCCACCTAATGAAATATAGATGTAGTGTGTTGTTTTGTAAACAGGTGTCTTAGTGTTGAAATTGGTCCGTGTTTTCCCTTACACTTCACAGCACATCCTCCTATATCTGTCCCTGCTCCAGGCACCTTTTAAGAGCAAACATATTC
This sequence comes from Epinephelus cyanopodus, assembly GCA_026686955.1. NCBI lineage: Eukaryota > Metazoa > Chordata > Actinopteri > Perciformes > Serranidae > Epinephelus > Epinephelus cyanopodus. Next base: position 12,358,277 of record CM048920.1, read on the forward strand.
CAGAAAGGTCACGGAATAACGGCACTTGGAACATACTGAAAGCATAATATACTGCGAGCCATAATGAATGTTGCATTGGTGCAGGAAATCAATCCATTTGAAAGGCTCTCTCGGGCAGGGATTAAGGGAGAAGAAGCAGACACAGAATAAAAGCCAGGTGAGCTTGGTGTGCGGACGCTAACCTCCAGCAGAGCGCGGCCTTGTCGGCATGTGAGATTGGCAATCTCCTTGGAAAACCAACAGAAAAAGAGGAACAGAGAGAGGGAGGCAGCGCTCCTCATCCTGAAGTCAAGGCCCATAGCGCCTGTCAGTACCAGTTGAGCTGCTGCATCTTTTATGAGGAAAGCCCTGTTGCTTATTACAATATTTACAGACGTTTAAAGATTGCGAAGCAAGTGTTGTTACTGCATTAGCTTGGCTCGGTGGCCTTCGCTCACTAGCCCTGACAGAAGATTTTATTCTAGATTTGTTAAATCGAATCACTGCACACACAACTGTGACTAGACTGTTTTCCCTGTGTCTCTGTGTTCACATATGGAATAAACTCCTTCTTAAAAACCTTTTATGAAGCTGTTCGATGACATTAGCGACCAAACAATGGTCATACTGGCATATGCTGCTCTGATGTCTGGTAATTCAGTAATATCATCACAGAGCGTTGTGTATGTCCATGTTACTTCTACAGCTCTGTTTATAGTCTGTAAGTGAATTTATCCCATCTGTTTCCCCAGGGGGGATGCTGTCCTACAGCAGTACTGTGATCTTTGACACTTTCCATAAGGCACACACAATATGGAGACGTGTAGATGCACTCTCACTTCCATCATGTCAAAGAAGAGAGAGAGGCCTCAACAAACAAGAGCTTGCTTTAATACTGGAATCATTTCATATAAAGATCTGCAGTCTCACTTTGGTTTGATGCATATGCTACGTCCCCACTACTCCTGTTTCCTTCATTTTCTCTTTTTTTATTGTGAGGGCAACCCACAGAGGAACACTATCCATCAGCCTAGCTCAGAGAGAGAAAAAAATACAAACTTGAATAAATATTTCATTAGATTATTCTGTGATTTAATGTGCTTCTGCTTGGCTGGGGTCTACGGCAATATCTCTGGTCCATTTATAAATGCATTAACACAATGACACCCGACACTAGCTTAATATTGATACCCGGGCTGAGCTGGCCGGCGGATTGAAGCAGCGTAGGGATTGTTTTGTCTGTCTGTCCGTCTGCTGTGCTGAATCACACCTGCCGGAAAAAAACCCCTTTTCTTCCTTTTCTCTTTCTCTCTCGTTTGAGCTCACGTTACTTAACTGCACGGGGGAAGATTAGTCAGTCTCAGGCAAACTCATAGGATAAAATCTGTTCAGAAAAATAGAGCAATTCAACACCAATCCACACTGAAACAGATCCAGCACTGCTCTCAGAGCTTTTCATATCCACTGTCAATTTCGACACACACAAAAAAATCTAAAAACAGCAACCCAATGAAATAGGACTACAGATTGGTTCTGCTTATATGCATGTGCATATACTCACAAGTGTGTGTTCTGCATGTGCTATAAGTGGAAGCTAATTAGAGCCAGGGGGAGAAGTTTTCACAGTCTGTGATAAATTCAACATCAGGAAATCCTCTACCTATTAATACCAATTGGGCGACAATAATTGGCAGGCCATCGACAGCGTGGGCAGAATTAATCATTTGAAGAGGCAGACTAGACTGAATTTTTAATTGGCAGAGGCAGCCACTGTTTAGGGAGGCAACCAGCTGATCACTCAAGAGACTGCTGCTTCAGACAATGCACATTTGCTAATCCTCTTGAGTCAAGTTATTATGGCCATGCATTATTATCACGCTTTTCAAACTAATTCCGTGTTTTCCCTCATGGATTACCAAGGGGAAAAAATAGTTGCATAAGAAAGGAGGAAATAATAAACACACAGAGCGCGCAATGTGGATGAAATGAAACTCAAAATGACAGAATAAGTGCAGCGACTACAAACATGCATCACTTAGAATGATGAAAATATTGTGTGTGTGTGTGTGTGGGGGGGGGGGGGGCTTGTGTTTATCCCTCGGTCCATCAGTGTGTTTGTCAGTCTGAATGTGCCTGTTTGAGGGTGCTGTTCCAGCCTTTCCATCAGGATCCATACCCATAATCCTTTTCTGTTTAATAACATCATTAACTATAAAATAACCTCATCAGAGATCATTGGCATATTAGGGTTTGATTATGTATTGTTAATTGTGTGGCCTGGATTCATTACAATTTTAAGCCATTTAATTGGACTGAACAGCACTTATTTAAAATTAACTTGTTGTTTGAAAGTTTATGAATAAAAGCTTTTAAAAATCACATTGAGAAGTTAGTTAATTTTGCATGATATAATCAGATCAGAGAGATGATCTCATCTACCTGCATTTAAACAAGCTAACGTTATTTTTGCTTGTTTATTAAATGGTGCCGAAACTTGTGATTGATATTCAATAAATATATGTATACTTATATGTGTTTATAAAAAGGGGATTTCACTTTGTTCCACAGCTTTTCACAATTGGAGGTTTGCATTTCAACCTGACAAAAGACCTGAGAAAGAAATTTTACTGAAAACAAAAAGAGCATTTCATTTATAAATTTCAGAAAATTGTTTATTTAGTTGTTCACCCTTATCACCAGAGCATGAATGAAGTTATTTTATAAATACAAAGAAAACTACAAACTGCTTCGCTATAATGATGCCATATATTTCACTTGAGTTCTACAGGGATCTATCAAAGCTCTATTTTCAGTCTATGGAAATACGTCCAAGAGCCTAAATTGTCTCCTCCCTGACGCCATTATCAGGCGACAATCACTCAAGAGCTAAATACTGCAATCATTATGCAACACAGGGTAATGACATTTTAGTATATGTATGCACACACATGCACACGCAAACACATACCGGTGAATGCAAAGTGTGTGCAACACTGAAGAAATGTCTTCCTGTTTACACACTGCCAATATCAACTGGACTGCCATGTGGCTTCATGAAATATGTGGCTAATAGAAGCTACGATCGCACAAATCTCACAGTGCATCCGGTAAGAAACCCTCGTATACCCTGCAACATGAACATGCACAAGAAAAAAAAAATCTATATTTTTAAATACATTTTTTTCATTACATTGATTTCTGCTGCCTCAATATCATCCATTGTAATCTTATTTAAAGTTATTTGTTTGCTGCAATAACGTGCCTTTCAAAATCGTGCAATCAAACCCAGAATGTCAATCACCTTATTGAATGTATAGATTTTTGAAACTGCCTCAATACGAGGGCTTTGTGACAGTTGTGGACGGCCTTTGTGATGGCAACAAATGCAATATCTTTTGATGGTGATTCTATATGTCATAGAAGACACTGTTTGCAATGTTTGTAAATGGCATTTACATTACTGTCACAGATTGTCATTTGTCTTTTCTAAATGTCAATGCAATAAAAGGCTTATCTCGTGCACTAACATCCCTCACATATCAACATCTGCTCTGCAGGAGATGGAGGACCCAAAGGGGGGAAATTGAATTTAGAGGCAGAATATTGTTTTTCTTCTTTAGTGATTCTTTGATGAAATGAGGATGTGTTTTTGGAGTCTGACATCAATGGCATGTCCTAAACCATAAATGTTGTGCAAAAGAATAAAGCTGGTGGTGGTGTTGTAAATGTTAAAATGATGATTACCATGAAACTAATAATTACAGCCATCATGATCATCATGACATCTACATTCACTGTGATGGTTTCAACCAAAAATATGTGCAGTGTTCAAGAGGTTATGGCTTTTGTGCAACCTGGCTGAGTGCAAATATGAAATCAACAAAATGAAAGTTGGTTGAAAGTGGTGATGATGGCAATGATGATGGCAATGATGATGGTGATGATGATGATGATGATGACGTCTACACTGCGTGGATCGACTGTCAGGGGTTTGGGAGGGGGGGCACCACGTATCGTGAAATGGTCTTCCCACCCAGGCAGTGATCTCCACCGCACATCCTTGATAACCAACTTCATTATAGAAGGTGAAAGTTGTTAGTGTGTGTGTGTGTGTGTGTGTGTGTGTGTGTGTGTGTGTGGTGTGAGCAGAGTGGATTTACGCCCCTCCGCCTCCCTCAGCCTTCCATTTCAGCACAGGCAGCGCAGCATCACTGCCCACTCTCCGTGGCGACGTCCGTCATCTTGCGACAGTTTCCTTGCGCCCTTTGGAGACATTGTGGCACTGAACTGATTCCGCTGTGGGTTCGGGTGGGTTTTGCTGAGCCCGGCCCCGTTCGCACATGGTGGAGGGGGGGGGATGTTCAAGAAAGCGTATAGGGATGAATAAATGATGCCGCCCCTCCGCAAAAAGACGGGACTGGCAGGGGAAGGCTCTTTAAAAATGCATCCTTTCCAAGCGCCTCTGCCCCACTTAGGAGCGTGTTAAGAAAATAGCAATAAAAGACAACATGGCCATCACAGTTTGTCACCCTATCAGTCATGATACCCCGAGCGCGCCTAATATCTGTAAATCTCCCATTTTGCTTGTCAGTATAATGAAAAAATGTGGAATAATCAAGATGGAAATGCAAAATATTAGAGAACTTTATGCGCAAAGCAATCATAACTGGGACAAGATGACAAACCTAATGAATGTTAGATGACAATATGTGATGCACATGATAGTAGTGATATCATATCTGGATTAAGCCAAGATGTAAACAAAAAAGTGATATATACCCATATTTTACGCGTCAGTATTTCAACACAAATGAGTTCAAAAGGTGCAGGAAATATAAAGCAGTTATTAAGCTTTACATGGGCCTCGCAGCCGTGTAAGGGGCGACACGTTACCTTTGTGCATGCCGGTGTATCGGTCCTTGAGAACTGTCAGTTCGTGGATTTTCCCAAACTGTTCAAACAGGGGTTTCAGGTCTTTTTCTTCCAAGTTCCGCGGTATCTGCCCGATAAACAGCTTAATGGCATCTTGGTCTTTCATGTTGCCGCTCTCCGGATGAATTGAAATGGGTTCTGACCCGTTCATGGGTTTCGGAAATGTGATCTGAGGGTACTGGTGCTGATGTGGGATAAGTAGTAGTGGTTGTTGGGTCGGTGGTGCCCCCGGTCCGGTGAAAACCAGGCTGGAGTGAGCGGGCTGGGGCTGCTGTGGATGGTGCTGCCTTCTTGTTTCAGTCTGAGTGAATCTGGCCATTCTGAGCTGGGAGCAGAGTGGATAATAATGACAACACACACACACACACACTGTGAGAGAGCAAGCACTCAGCTGGAAACCAGGCTGACTTTCTATCCGACACACAACACACACGCACACACAGTACAAGGAAGGCAGAGGGGGGTGATAGCGGCGGTGTGAAGCGCACAGGAGCGATATTAGACGCTCTGGAGCGACACCCAGCGGCAGATATGGAGTACTTCAGCTTCAGAGAGGCAGTGAGGAGTGCTGCAAATGTGGGCTTCTTTTGAACATGACTGAGCATGTTTGTAAAACACTTTCCTTCTTAACAGCAATGAAACAAATACTGCAAATACTTTACTTTAGTTGAAGCAACAACAAGATGGAAAATATTCCTGAGCCATTTTTTTCTCAACAGACATCAACAGGAAAAGCACAGGTGTCACTAATAACATTAACAATGGCTCCTTTTTATTTGAGTGTCCCAGTAAGCCATGACAACCATCATTAAGTTTATTATTTACACCTGTGCATTGTTAAAATGGCGTCCGTATAAGCCCTCAATTAAAGATTTTACATGAATAAAAGTAAACAAGTGTTGGCAGTAATGTGAACATAAGTCACTTTCAAAGTTATTGATGTGTTAAAGTGACAGCGGTATTTCAGTGTGTATTATGGGTTGTGAGTGTGACGATGTAGTTAAGTAAAATGCTGACATATAGCGAAGGGAAATCTACAAAGTTGCTGCAGTGCTTGGATAAAATTTAATTAAAACTTTGTAGATAAATGAAGTGAAACAGAGCAGTATTTTCTTCTGGAAAAGTGGAGAAAAGTGTAAAGTCTCACAAAGTTAAAGGCAGCACCAAAAAGTGTGTATACCTCAGCTGCGTGTGAGTGCAGTGCTCTAGTTAATTTCCATAGTTACTTTTTTTGCTGCTGAATATAAAACATTTGTATGTAGTAATCTATCACTTCCAAAGTCCCAGAAATACAGAGGATCAGTCACAAATAATTTAGGCAACTGCTCAAATATGGCTCCCTTTAAAAGCTTAACCACCTCTTTTTTTTTTAGCAACACCGATAAATTAAGTTTGAAAACTCATTTGTGTTTTTTTTTTTTAAAAATCATAACTGAAAACATGTATATTACAAATGCAAAATACAAGGACAGTTGTTCAGCTTCATAGTTTCACACCAACATTATCATAGTTAACTTAAACAAAAAAAACTAGGTGTGAAAAAACACTTAAACTTTCGAAAATAAATAAAAAATAACTGGAACAATATTGTGTATCTTTAAAACCAACTAAATTGAAATAAATAAATAAATAAAAATTGTAAAATATGCAGGAAATGTCTTTTGTCAATTTGGTCAAATCTGTCAACACAATAATCACGAGGAGGTATTGGTTCATGTGTTTATTGAGACAGGGATGTCCACACGACTGTAAGTCAATTAAAAGCTATTTTTGTATTGCAATACCTATTCTAAAATTATTAAATCTTGCCCCTGACTAATAACCCCACATATTGCAATAAAAAAACTAAAATTATCCTGAAACTAATTAAAAAACTAACTACAAATTAACATTTTAAACAATAAAAAATAAACTAAAACAAGCAAACCTTCTCTGGAAACTAAGTGAAACTAAACTGACATAAAAACAAAAATTAAGAATGAAATAAAAAATAAAAAACAAATGAAAAATACAAAAATATAATAACTCTGGTTCACGCAATCTGCTTTCCCTATTCTTCGTAGCTCTGTTAGACAAAGAGAGTGATCAGTACAAGTTTTATTTAGCTTTGTTGCCAAGATTTTGTGGGCATGCATCCATGTTTTTAAGAGAAAAACAATAATGTTGAAGGGCCTTTTGATACTTTGAAGAGACAGCAACTTAAAGAGCCAATAGCTGCATCATGCTTTACAAGCTCTAGAAGTTTTATGCATAAAATATACACCTACAGTATATTTAAAGTACAAAATACAGTGAGCTACCATGGGCCTCTGCTGCTGTAAATGATAGTAGTTAAAATACATACAGAGCATGCATGCTGTACAGTAAGTGCTGCCACAAGTGACAAGTGGTATTGCTATCTGCAATCTGTCATTAGATTGAGTCAAGGGACCGACAAACATTAACCACAATTAGCAGACTTACTGTAAGTACTTTTCAAATAGCAAGCGGGCTAATCCCCCACGGGAGGGTTTATTTGCATCATTTGCCTTCTCTTTGCAGACACTGTCAATAGCATTCAGATCCAAATCCATCATCAGAGTAAAATCCTACTGAAAGGAGAACAACACCGACAAAAGTGTTGCACAACAGGCTGTATAGTTTGAGTTGCAACTTAGCCGCAAACCACACTTTAACTAAAACACATCCGCTGGACAGATTTCTAATTACAGCCTATTTAACAGTGGATTAAATAAAGTGATATATACTGTCTGTGACAGCAGGCTCAAGGCTCCAAGGTGAATCAATACTAGCTGCTGGCTGCTGCTGCTTCTCTTGCTGTGGGGGAGCGGCACCACAGGGGGTCCCCCTCCCAGAACTTTGACTTACAAGTGGCTGCATCGGTGTGTGTGAGAGAATCGCCTTCAGCTGCCTCCGTTGCTCTGAATCCAGCAGTATACCTGTGAAGCAAAGGAGAGGCTCACATCCAAAGGGCCTCTGCATGCAACAGGAGCAGACTGTCGACAAAGTTCAGGGTTGAGAAGTTTGGAGAATGACACAAGAGTGGATGCTTGTTTTCACTGGGAGGGAAGTGGGAATAATTTCAGCTCTATTGAACTCATGCTCATAATATTTCTTTCTGCAAAGCTCAATAAGTGCGAAGAGTGGAGGGAAAGACATCAGCAGGCAGGGGTACACATTGACATACCAGTCAATAAAACAGTGGGTGGTAGCTACACAGACACAGGGTGTTTTTTTTTTTTATTGTAAACTTGTTCTTGAATGTAATTCTTTGAAGCATTGGGTCCCAGAGTGCCATGCGAGATACAGTTGCTGAAACTGCTGTTTGTTTTTCGATTTGCGCGCCCAAGTCTCAGTGTTTCTTTATGTTCTGCTCATCGTGTTATAAATGTATTGATTAAAAGAGGCAGGGCACTCACTGGATGTGGCCCAGCCATCTGAATGGGAGCTGGCAGGGACAGGGGAGAAAGTAGATGTGTTTGGCGGATGGCTCAGCATGTTGGCCCTCTTACATCTGTAGTGAGGAAACAAACAGGGACGCAGTGCAGCTCATATTGAATAAGAGCTGTCATGGCACCGGCTCACCGGACTCGGAGGGAGGTTGAGTGGCTATTTTTAGGGCTGTGGTCAACACAGGGGGAGGGGTATTGAGAACTTCCACTTCATGGTTTTTTATTGACCAATGCCATTAGTGTTTCGCCAAGCTGAAGGCAGAGACAAGAAATCAATAAAGGTCACACTATTAGTGCGAACTAAAAAGTTACATACAATTTAACTGGCTGGCGTTTATTCTGCTGCTTGTTAACTAGTCTGGACCCTGAGAGGGAGGCAGCCTGGCTGGATCTGTTCAGCTTGGGAAGGCTGGGAGGCCCAGAGGGAGACAAAGGCAGCTATGGGAGTCATTTTGCATTCTCTGTGCACTTGTAGACATACAGTCAAGACAGGCAGGCAGACACACACACTTCCTAATTACCCAAACTCAACATTATTCTCCACATCCACTTGCATATTGCACAAACACAGCAATGCACACAGGCACAGACAGCATACAGTGAATATGAGCGCCTGCAATTTAACTCAGCCATATGCCATATAGTTAGGAGTCGGAGTCAGCGAGTGAATGAGGAACTTGACAAAACAATATGTGCAACACTTTGCTGCTGAGGGAGAGCTTCGTCTCTGCTTGGGCTGGCATGGTGAAGTTCTGAAAGTGTAGTTGAGGTTTAATAAGCGGTAAGAGTTGGAGGTGTCCCCTGGTGCCTAATTCACCATCGCACTCCGGTTATGCATTGCAAAGCATGCTCGTTCGACTGTAAGGTGTTGTTCAGGAAAATTAGGGTGTGATGTGATGATGGCATATCACACTGGAGACAGTTTTATGGACCACTGACTTAACAGGCTGATGAGATGTGATAAGAGCAGGCTGAACTGTGGAGCTATTGTGCCGCACCTTTCCCTCTCGGCCTGCTCTGGTCTAAAAGTAGTGTAGAGCTCTTTGGTATCGATCAGAGGTTTGAAGAACAACAACATGTCTCTCCTGTTTTCCTTTTGCAAACATTAAAGGGGTATGTGTCCTGCATGTAGGAATTCTCTTTTTGTCGATTGTAAAAAACATATCAACAGACAGATGTAAATGTAAAAGCATAAAGTGTTCAAGCACCCCAATATTTTAATTTCAATACTGGCAATCTTGCATTTATATATAAACTGGATTCTAATTGAAGACTCAACAAAATCTTCTTTATGGAAATCCAAGACTTCAACTGCACCACAGGAGTTTAAAAAATGCAGCTTTTTAAAAAAATATGCCTCAATGTAGCCTAAGATATCTAATAATATCTTACTGATACAGACTAAAATGTTTGAACATTTCTCAAATTCCCAATTATCACAGCCCTCTTTTGATATAATTTGACTCTGGTTGGTTTATGGCAGCTGGCTGATTTGCTGCGGTGGAAAGTAACACACACAAATGCTTTGCTTAAGTGCAGTTTTATGCTACTTTATAATTCTGCTCCACCACATATTATACTTTTCACTCATGGATGAATTACCAAACAGGCCAACCCAGAGGCCCCCTTGTCACTCAAATTTGTCACAGTTCAGGAGCAGCAGGTTTGGACCCAAATGCAGAATAAACACATGATTAGGGTGATTTATTAAGAAAACAGCTGTAAATTAAAGAGTCCAGAGGCAGGCAACAGGAAAACACAAAACTAAACCAGAATACTGGGAATACGAAACACTAGGAAACACAAAACCAAAAATATTCATGGAGAGAGACATGATCAGCGAACTGACAAAGCGCTAAAGAGAGTGACTGATTGGGAAGTGAAAACAGGTGAGTAGGGAGTCAGCCAGGTAACTGCAGAAGTAGTGACGGACAGGTGAAACTTATCAGGGCAGACAATCAAGACTGGAGGGAAACAGACAAAGGCAGGAAGTGAAACAAAATAAAAGAGGAAACATGACTAAAGGGGGCACGGTGGTACAGTGGTTAGCATTGTTGCCCCACAGTTCAAACCCCCACCTTGAACCCTGGGATGGGGGCGCCCTTCTGTGTGGAGTTTGCATGTTCTCCCTGTGTCTGAGTGGGTTTTCTCTGGCTTCCTGCCACAGTCCAAAGACATGCAGGTTAACTGGTAACTAAACTGGCTGTAGGTGTGAATGTGAGCGTGATTGATTGTCTGTCTCTGTGTGTCAGTTCTGTGATAGTCTGGTGACCTGTCCAGGGTGAACCCCGCCTCTTGCCCAGTGTCAGCTATAGGCTCCAACCTCAGTGTGACCCTCAACAGAATAAGTGGTTACGGAAAATGAATGAATTTATGATAAGCACCGAGTGTGAGAGCCAAAAGGAGCACAAAGCAAGGTCTGAGGGGTAACTGCTTTTTTTTTTTTTTAAACTTGACTCTTGCCATGTTTTTTAAAAGATATTTTTAGGGCTTTTTTTGCCTTTCATTGATTGGACACTTGTCAGCGTGAAAGGGCAAAGCAAAGGGCCATAGGTTGGAATCATGCCCCACTTGATGGGGACTTGTGCGATGGCCTTGGAGTTGGCTTCCAGTGTTGTTTTCCAGCCACATTGAGCTCTTGATGAATGTTATCAGCGTGCTGTGAGTCTTGCATAGTGCCAGACACTCCAGTATCCATGTGGGGGGTACTGAGTTGCAGGCTTTCTTCTAGTCGACCCAGGTGGTGATCAGGTTTGTCTGTCTAGTCTTGGAGTCTTGGGTGACTGCTCTGTAGTCCACTGGCCGGTGCTTCAAACCCTCAGGTCCTGTGCCCTTCAGAGATTTGCTTTGCCTACTCAGCTTTGCTGCTACGATGCCTGAGAGGAGCCTCTGTGTTGTGGAGAAGCAGGTTATGGGTCGGTAGTTCGAAGGTGATGTATCAGTGTTGTCCTGCCTTGTCTTTGCCAGTCTGGGTGAGTGCTGTCTGCTTGAAGCTCACTCATTTGTGCTGCCAGGCGATCATGGAGTGCTTGTACAGTAGTTTCTTCATCCAGTAGGAATGCATCATGTCAGGTCCTGGTGCTGTTATACCTACTTGTTGTTGGATGTCTGCCTTGGTGATAGTGACAGGTTCTTGTTCTGAGAGGTTGCTGTGACGTGCTCTAAGGTCCACTAGCCGCTTGGCATCAGCGTTGTCTTAAACAAAGTCTGAAGGCCTCTAGATGCAGAGCAGGACAAATTAACATGTACCGGCAAGGAAGACATTCAAAAGCACCTCAAAGAGGCGCAAAGGAACTTCAAAGAGACACAAATATACCACAAAGAAATGTAGAATTACCTCAAAGAGAAATAAAATTACCACAAAGAAATGCAATGGAACTACAAAGGGATACGAAACGACCAAGAGAGGCACAAATATTTCACAGAGGGACAAAAAATGACCTGAAAAGAAAAACAAAATGACCAAAAAAGACAGAAATGACCACAAAGAGACACACAACCCACAAATATACCTCAAAAAGACAATGCAGAAAAAGATGCATAAAAGCCACAAAGATATGAAAAAATACTAATAATATTAGTAAAAAGGGGGCAAAACCACTACAAAGTCTGTGTCTTCCTCCTGTGTTGCATATTTGTGCCCAGGGGCCCATTGTTTCGTAGACCGTCCCCGTTTTACTCCACTGCATTCATCAAATAACTTTGCAGATTCTGATATGACAAATTTAAAACTGACAAATTAAAGTGATTAACATATTTGTGCATTAATAATTATGATCTAATAATATAACATACTTAACATACTTAACTTAACATTAGTGAGTATTTTTTAATTTTGGTACTTTAAGTGTATTTTGACGCTAATATCTTCATACTTTTACCAAGTAAGTTAGATTTCAAATGAGGGACTTTAACTTGTCACAGAGTATTTCTACAATGTGATATTGCTACTTCTGCTTAGGTAAAACATCTAAGAACTTCTTTTACCGCTGCTGATTTGGCTCAAGCTTTAACCCAAATCCAGGATGTGGTTTCCTACTGAGCAGGGTGGTCTTGGTTCACGGAGTGCCGTGAGGCAGACAATTTTCTCCTGCACCGGGTCTCTTGCTGAGCAGTACATGAGTTTCAGGATTACCGAAGGCCAGGAATGATTGGAAATAATGAGCCAATTTTGACATATTGAAGATTCATTTTATCATCCAAAAACGGGCTGTAAAAGAATCCCACATGCTGAGATTGTTGCAGTTTTGCTGTATGAGGGAGAGAAATGGTCCGCCTGCAGAGCAATCTTGTCTTTCTCGCTAATCTAAGTCACTGCTGTGATGTGAGTAGCCTCTACAACTGCCTCAATTTCGAGATTGCCTGGACTGCTGCTGCTACGTATTAATACAATTATCTGCAGAAAAACATCATTATATCAACATGGTGTTTAAATACATTTGTCCCTCCTGCATCCTGGACTCAATTATGTACATGGGCATGTATCTGTTCTTCTCCTTCTCTGCATTGTTTCCCTTCTTACAGATTATTTCATCTCTATATTGTTTTTTCCCCTTTGTTTTGCTGTTGTTCTTTGTAAAGCGGCTGAGTATCTAGAAAAGCTTCATATAAATCCAGTCTATTGTTGTTATTATTTTGAAGATAAAATATTTAGCGTTTCTATCATGCAAAGGAAATACCACAGAGCTACAGTTTTAAAACAGAGGATGCAGAATGATGAGAGGATGTGTTCAGGTTGTTTAAAACAAAATAATCCAGGTTCCTACTGCAATATCTGTATTTATTTCTGCCCATTTTTGGGGTGGGGGTCAGGGGAATGAACACAAATCTGCACCAGAGTACTGGAAATCACACCATATTAGCAACAGTAAATATACTTTAATTCCCACCATTACAAAATACATGCAAAACAATTGATCTTATGTTGTTGATCTACTGTAGCATTACACTGTCATCATGAAATCTAAATTCTGACTAAACAGAGATTTAGGACGTTTATACATTTGGTCTTCGGTGACACAGCATTTTTTGTGCACATGTGAACACTCCAAGAGAACTCAGACCCCTCTGAAGTGAACCAAACTCAGACCGCCTCGGGGAGCGGTCGCTTTGCTCTTTGTCATTGTATTTAGCCCTCTTGATGACATGCTGTTGCACTGGGATGCTTATAAAAACAGACGAAACCACGTCGGGCTGTAAAACTTGCAAAGAAGCTGGATGAGATAGAGTTTGGTCTAAGATAGATACTGCACGTCTCCAGATGTGGAATGTAGAATACATCAAACAGCAACAGTCTACTGCGCAGAAACGCACAGGGTTTCCTCCAATTTTAAGTCTATTGGAAAGAGAGGGGCTTCATGACTGCAGTGCTGTGACGCGTCAGAGTAAAAACATAACAAGGCTATAGTGTGAACAGAAAGAGGACTGAGGTTCCATCCGAGCTGAAGATGACCAGAAAGAGAACTGAGTCCCTTTTGTGTTGGTGCACTTTAAGAGGACTGAGTACAGTTAATCTAAAAAGGACTATATGTGAAAACAACCTTAAAGAAAAGGTTGCTATATTCCCACTTACTACAGCACAGCAGCATGCACGAAAACATCAGTGACTCTGAATGGTTTAATTTGTACTTACATTCTCTCCCCACCAGGTGGAAGCTGTGTTCCACTGTGATTTCCTCCCCAACCCTACCACTCATGTAAGGACACCTGTGTCTGAATAATGACTCAACTGCAATAAATTATTGCCAGTTCCCCTAAAGCTGTGTCTTAAATATCACATTCACGGTTAATAATCCATATTGACAAAAAAAAATGTTCTCTCACAGAAACTGGAAGCTGAAGAAACAGGGCTTAGGAGATAGCTCTGGATATTTCGCCTCCATAGGCAGCTGGTTATCTCTCTGCTTTGGCACAGTGTGTGCGTGTTAATAAATTCAGCTGTTGTGGGAAAACTTTACAGTTCCAAAGTACATGTGTAGGAAGGCCTATATGATAATAGTAGCAGCGTAAAAGTGTTGGTATGTGACAACATATGCAGTTGTGAAGTGTGTTTGGCTCTGGTGAGTTTGGCCATATTGAGGCTGTTTCAGAGCCACTGAACAGCTGCTGTGTTTAGGCCTCGAGGGGCGTTGAGGAAAGGTGCCCTGAACCCTCCTCCCAAACATATGTCAGCATCTGACAGCAGCTTTAAGCTTTCATTATTTCTGTACAACCTAGGGTCATGATTCAGGAAAGTGTATTTGTGAACACCTCAATTGAGCATGAATACCACATTTGATTACAGTGATCTTTCCTTGAGATGCAAAACGCAATTTTTCAGATGGGGATTTTAAATTGGCAAAAGTAAAATGAATATATAGACATTTTAAAAGGAAATAAAAGTCAGGATAGGGAAGCACGCAGACTTCAATTTCACATCAAAGAAATCCTTCAACCCCCTGAATCACCATTTGTATATCAATAACTCAGTCCGCGTCACGTTGAATTTGTGAGGAAAACTGTTTTTCTTGCATGACTCAGAGGAATGAAGAATCTAAAACCTAACTGATTGAGGTAATGGTAGATCAGAAGCTTCCCTGCAACTGTAAAACCACTACTTTTGTCAGTGGAGTTTGGCTTTGATGAGAGCATAGATAAGTTTCACTTTTAGTTCAGTTCCCCGTTGAAAGAGGCTGTCTGACAGCAAGGTAATGTCGTGTTTGGGAAGTACTGAGCCTTAAAGGTGGATTTACACTTGTGCGTCAGCTCTGTGCAGAGCATATGCCATAGCCTACGCATGTGGTCTACGCCATTGTGAGCATTTATACTTGTGTGTTGGTGTGTCTGTGTCACTCTGCAGTTACACCTCCAAAACACAAGTGAGCAATGGGGTTTCTGTGAAGTGCTGTAGAGTTGAGTTGATTCAAAACACACATTAAAACACATATTAAACATGGCTTAATGAAGACAGTTTCAAACACAAGTACACAAATTGGTTTCACTATAACTCATATAAAACACACTTTCCCACAAATATAACATGCTAATATTATTAGCCCAAGCCTATGGCATTTTACATTATATAGATTAGCCTACTGACTGCCGGAGATTTCCTCTGCTCATATGAAGCCATCACAAACAAAGCTTAAAAAGACAGGTCACAGAATTAAATTCCAGCAAATTGTGTGCAAAGAATTGTAGGTACTTCAAGCCCACCGAGGACACACACACATGCATTCTTGAAAATTTTCTGAAGGAAGGATTTGGTCCTCAGTAGAATTTGAAGGACTCTTGACATTGAAACAGACCTTCACTGGAGTGACGGCATACAGTAGCCTCCTTGAAATTCAGCCGTCTTTAGCATCCTTCCCTGACATCCATTATGTCTATCACAATACAGTTGCATGAGGAGAACCAAATATCTTATATCTATGTAAGAGCCTGGGGGAGAACTTACTATGAAGCAGCTGCAGGCATGTGACATATGTACATGGGCGTGCCAAGTTTGACGCCAACTTGTTGCTTGCACTTTAATGCATTCTTCACTCACTGGGTCCACAGCATCACCATGCCAGAGTCTGCACACCATTTGATGGTTTCACAGCTGGCAATCTGCCACTAAATTTGAGCTGCAAGAGAGGCAGATACATCACCACGACCACGTGGCCCATACAAAGACAAACAAATCAAGTGAAACTGATAGGACAGAGAAACAATGAATGCCGTTCAGGCTTATATAACATCATAATGTGAATATTTTTTCCCATGCAGGCAATCATTTGTCAACAACAAAACTACCAAAGCTTTCGCCCTGTTGGCTGACATTGTTGTTTGTTTTTGCAGCTGACAATTACGGGTTGCTGCATCTGCCTGAAGGATTACTCTCCATTAAAAACAGCTTTCCTGGCCCTCGCTGTTATGTGTACACCGGTGCACTGAAATAGAGCAGACCCACTGATTTTCTTTCACTAAAACAATGTTAGTGAGGAATGGACTTCACTGTAGCTCTGACAACTCAAGACAACATGGAGATTGGTTTACAAGACTGCAACAAAACTCTAAATACACTGTACTTGATAATGTAATAATATCAAATTTAAAAGGGAAATGCAAAAACAATGTAATTAATTGAATTAATTGTACACAATGTGACAAGAGCGCTGTCATGGTCTGTCCTTTGTCCCTCCTCTTCAGCCCAATCCCTGCTTCCTCTTGACTATTAATTGCCATTTTCCATCCATTAACCAGATACCCTCGTACTTTCCCTCCCACACACCTGTTCCCACTTCCCTAATCAGCTCTGCCTGTTCTTCCCCAGCCACCTTTTCACCTGCATGTCATTCACTTGTTAACACTGTCCACACATACCAGTTCGCCTCCTTTTTTTCTTTGACAGGTCATTGTTGGAATATGTATGGAGTTTTGGCCTCTCAGCTTGTACAGTAAGCCATTTTACATTAATCACTGACTTCTGTTTGCGTTCACAGAAGTTTCTCAGGTGGGAGAAAAAGCCCCTGCAGCAAGCAGGTTTGTAGGACAGCCCTAAGGACTCCACTTAACATGGAGCAGAGACTCCCGCTGACATAATGACATGTTTGAAGTTCAAGTGAGCTTGATCTTCACTGAAAGGTTTTCTGAAGCGGGTGCTGTTCAAAGCATCTGGAGTTTAAAAAAAAAAATCCAATCATTCAGAGAAAACCCAACGTTTTTTCCTTAATTGAGGCACATGAAAACAGATGTGCAGTTCCCTTTTTATGCAAACATCAAGAAGGTCAAAATAATTAATGGAAATGACCTCTAGACGTCATGCAACAACACTCGCACATGGCTGAGGTTGCTAGGCGACACTGGCTGGTTAACAATGGTGTACAGTATGAACAGAGGAACCCCACTGTTTGAGTTTTAACAACCAGGAGAAGCTGACAATACTGTGAAGCTGCCTCACTGTGTTAAACAATCACTGAATAGTCAGTGTCTTTATTTTAAACACCAACAGTTTATGAATGCATGTACAGGCACAGATAGAGAACTGAGCAATCATTTGTTATTTGTTACACCTGCTGTGGGTCAAAATGTCTGTGAGAAAGGCTGAATTCACTTCCACAGACTTCAACAGGTTTTGAGTCCTTAACAAGTCATAGTGTGCGCTTCACCAAATGTAATGCCATTTTAATAATTTAGTAAATTCCTAAAAATCATGGAGGCTTTTTAAAATGTGTATTTTCTTTATAAAACAAGCTTGTTCAAAAGTTATTGCTGTGTTTTACTAAGTGAAGGTTAGTTAAGCTTTATAATAGTAGCCTCGACTTAATGTTCTTTGTTCTTAAACTGTTGAACAGTCAGAAGTTGTTGCATCTCCACCTGTGATTTTGCTGTACATCCATTCAGACTTTGTTGATGTAGGTTTTGTGCATGTATCTTTGGTATCATGTTTTTTCCCCAGCTGGTGCTTTGCAAAGTTATGTTATTTCTCCTGTGTTTCCTCCTGCAACTTGACTGGTGGCTTTTGGATTGTTTAAACAAAATGGACCTGGGGAATTAAGTATTCAGGAAATGAAGGGAAATTAATTGGTTCATGGCAAACCTTTTAAATTACTTTCTAATCTTTGGGCTTGGGAGAAGGTGTCAAGTATTTTCAAGTCAAAAGGCTCAAATCCAAGTGAAGTCACGGGCTGTTGGTGTTAGAAGTCCAAGTCAAATTGCAAGTCTTATTAAATATTGTTAAGTTGAGTCTAAAGCCATCAAATCATGTGACTCGAGTCCACGCCTCCTACCAGCTCCTTGCGTTTTTATGGCTAAAATATTAGCTTATCATTGCCTAAACATCCAGGGGAACAACATGGGCATCAACTGGAGTCGTGTTTCTCATACCTGAAAATGTCTAGATGACTCTGTTCACCAGTCCCTTGTCTACTTTAGCTCTAGTTACATTTTTCACTCGACAAATAGCAATCACATTTTCTGGGCATAGCTGAGTGAACCACAATAAATGAGTTCAAAGAGGTTCGCGGGCAGATCTGAGAGTATACTGACAAGAATCCTAAAGAGTAAAGTGTTATCACCGCCTGCAAACATTAGCAACTTAAACAACTGACGTCAGCGATAACTAACACTTGGTGCTCAGTTTTTCTTTGAAAAACTCAAATGCTTTGAGCTGCGGTGCTGCTTGTGGCTAGAAAAGATAAAACCTCAAGAGACAGTTAGTGACTGTTAAACTCTGTCACCTGCTGTTCGCGTGAAATCTGCCAAATGTGTCTGCAGGCCTGGTAATCTTGAAGAATTATGCGCTTAGTAACATTATAAGAGCTCCGACCAGGGCTCTAAATGTTAACTTCAGGCTACTCGATTCATCTATCATTTTCTGAACAGTTAATCCTGGTCGGAGGGGGGAGGCTGGAGCTCAGCACACACTGAAATTAATTGGCCACACAGAACTAACTAACGAAACAATCACACTGACAGCAGAGTGTAATTTTGCTTCAGACTCACCTGACCTGCATCTCTTTTGAATGCAGAAGAGACCAGAGCACCCAGAGGAAATACAGACCACTTTTTTTTGTACCTAGCTCCCCTTTATGTCCTGCAAGAATTAAATCCCAGTTCATCTTCTATCAAAGCTATTTTATTGCATCTCATACTTCTATGCATGAAATAATGGACCTCAATACATAAGCCCCTTAAAAACAAAATAAAGTAATTTGAAGGTTTAGAACGGGCGTCTCCCAATTTTTAAATTAATATTCTCCCATCAGCTCACTGTGCTGGAGTTGTTTATGCTCAAGTAAATGTTATTTCTTTTGCCCAGAGGCTAATACATCAGAAACTTCACTGATATACAGTAAGCTGCTGCAGTAAACTGTGATATCAGCAGTTTATATGGTTGGTACAGGCACAGCACAATCAGCTTAGGCTTTTTAAAGTAGACCCAATGTTTCTTTACTGCTGCTAACTTTGCTGATACAATCAGTGTTGATTGTGTTTGCTGATACTGCTTAATGCTGCTGCTGTGAAACTAGAGGCCCAAGTGTGTTTGCATAATACATATCCCAGGAAAAAGTGTGGTGGTAAACAAACACAAGGCGTTGATCATTGTTTGTGGAATACAAGCTCTACTTTCTGACAAAATCAGAGAGCTGATGAGCACCTCACCTCATGGTCTTTATCTGGAAACACTGATGAGCACCTCACCTCATGGGTAAGATTCTGCTTCACTTGCTTTTCTTATGTCATGCTTGTTTTGTGGCATTGCTTCAGACTTTTATCATTTGAGAATTATGAGCTTCACTTTTCTCGCCTGTTTCTGAATTGTTTCCCTGTTGCTGAGTGAGAGCTAGTGAGCAGGGAATGAACCTTTTTCACAGCAGACATTTTGACTTGTCATAGAGGGAAAAGCACAGGTGAGATTAATAACTTAAACGATGGCTCAGTTCCATTAAGCGTGCTAGTCAGCTATTCCAATGAGCCAGCGTGCACAATACTGGGACCTGCCCTGAATGAAATGCAGCTATTATTAGTGTTATTAAATACACATGTGCATCCTACCATCTATCTATCTATCTATCCATTTTCAATTGCTTATCTGAAGCTGGGTTGCGGGGGCAGCAGGCTGTGCAAAGCATTCCAGACGTCCCTCTCCCCAGCATGCTTTCCAGCTCCTCCTGGGGGACTCCAAGGCCTTCACAGGTCAGATGAGATATATAATCCCTCTCGTGTGTTCTGGATTTGCCCTGGGGACTTCTACCAGTTGGACGTGCCTGAAACACCTCTAACAAGAGGTGCACAGGAGGCATCCTCATGAGACGCCCGAACCACCTCAACTGACCCTCCCTCTACGTCCAAGCTCCTTCCCCTGTCTCTAAGGCTGAGCACAGCCACCCCTCTGAGGAAACACATTTCTATCTGCAACCTTGTTCTTTAGGTCATTACCCATACTGTAGGTCATGACCATAGGATAGGGTTGGGACGTGGATGACTATGACATGTCAAAATGTCTGCCTTAAAAAATCTCTACTGGGGGGACTCTGAGAGTTGTCCTTTGTTTTGGTGTTTCCGTCTGTGTGTGCTTTAATACTCCAGAGAGCCTATAGGTACAGTGAAGGCCTGGTTCTTTACAGGAGATGTGGCACACCTGTAACACAAGGCTCACCTGTATTTAAGATGGATGCACATGTATTTTTTTTATTATTCGTACTTTTACACACACCTCATGATACACTCATGTATAAACTCCTTGTACCACAATTATAACCGATTAACATGTTTTTATGCCTCTGTGCTAGTGACGGCCATGGCCAAAGGCATTTTGTTTTAGAGTTGTCCATCCATGCATCCATCCGTATGTACGTATGTATATCCTTCCATCTCATTTTCATCAGGAACGGAAATTTCTTTAAATTTGGCACAAATATCCACTTTGGTCTCATTAGATTTTGGAAGTTATTGCTCGGAGGTCAAGCTCATTGCGACTTCATCTGTCTCATTCTTGTGAACATGATATCTGATCAACTCGAGGACATTTTTGCACAAACGTTCCCTCAGACTCAAGGATGTACTAATCAGATTTTGGCAGTCAGAGGTCCAGGTTACGGACCTCATTCGGTGCATTCTCATTAAAGAGATGCCTCAAGAACACCTGGAGGGAATTTTTTTTTTAAATTTGGCACAAACATCAACTTGAACTCAAGCATGAACTGATTAGACTTTGATGGTCAAAGGTCAAAGTCACTGTGACTTTGCATCAATCTCTATCTCATTTTGTGAATTTCGTGATACCTCAAGAAGACCTCGAGGATATTTCCTGAAATTTGACACAAACGTCCACCTGGACTCAAGAATGTACTGATAATGAAGGAAAAATAGCACTGGGTTGAAGACTCTCCAGTCACAACATGTTGGTTTATCCATGAATCAACGGAGGACTCTTACCTACAGTCAGAGTATCTCAGATGCATTTTTGGATTGCGTGCCTGCACCATAGACTTTTACACTGACTTTTACACTGAGTGAGCTGGCCAGTTGGTTGTTTTTTTTTTAAATTATCAAGAGTGTACTAATTACAAATTGGTAGTCAAATGTCAAAGATCAAGGTCACTGTGACCTTACAAAATGTTTTGGCCATAATTCAGGAATTCATCTGCTAATTATAACAAAATTTCACACAATTGTCTCATAGGATACAACAAGTAAGTGAAAGGTCAACTTCACAGTGACATCATAATGCTCTTTAAAAGCACTCTTATGTAGCACCATATCTTAGGAACAGAAGGTCAGACATTTGGTCAGATACTGAATTGGTGACACTAATCAATGCTGCTTGCTCTAAAACGGTGTCAGTTGTATAGGTCCTCTGTGCTGCCGCGGAGAAGATGCGTGTGTAGTATCCATGTTTTCACAGACATGAATGTAACTGTAAGTGCAGCTTGACAGCTTTTTGCAGATGCATTCACTCGGAAAAATGATAATTCTAGTTTCTTTATGTTTATGTTAATCTGTAGCTTGGCTGAATAAAACGCTTCAGGGTGACATGTTTTTGTGAGTTTACGCTGTTATCGCAAGAAGGAGCCAACTTGTAGCATTATGACAAATGCTCATCACATATTACCAAATAATATGGAACGAGGAAACTCATAATATTTAAAAAGTTTAAACCAGCTTTGCTACCTCTACTTGATAAGTGGCTTTAACAATTGTCGCAGTTGTCTCTGAATAATTATCATTGATGAAATAATTGACTAATCTATTCAGTGCTGCTGGCAAGTACTGCTGAACTTCAGGTCTAAGAAAACTTTTTCTTGTAATACTTAAAGCCCTGTTTTCCTGCTGTATCAAAAATGACCTTATTTCTTCTTTCACCCAGCGTATTGAGTCTCTGACAACAAACTTTGTCTAAACCAACCCACCCCCCGACATCACACAGATCTCAGATCAGAGTTATGCATACAGCCTTGATGTTGAACTTAACTCACACAAGGGACTTAATGCAAATGAGCCTATTGTCACATTGCTGATCTGATATGCTAATAGTCCCTCAGACCCAGACCTTGAATGGTACTTTGTATGCTTGGTACATGCAGTATTAACCGTGTCTGTGGTGGTTTGTTCAGCAAAATTGTTATTTTTTTTTTTCTCATTATTTGTCTGCACGGGGAAAAAAAGCTTCAGAGTAGCCAAATGTATTGTGAGGCTTTGATTAAAGGCATATAGTGATTATGCAAAAGCAAAACGCTGCCCCAGGATCCTTTTAGAACAGTTGGAATGAAAAGTAGATATTTAGTTGCCTGAAATCTTTCTGCAATACACTGCAGGAGAACATTATATGATTAAAAACTTTTCTAATGGTTGTAAACAGGGATAAAAGCACCATTATCACTCTTTATTACACATGCATCCATGAAAATCTATATGAAACATACCCATCCTCAAGCACCACAGTAAAAGCAGCAGGTTTTAGTTGAGAGGATGCCACTAGAGCAATTACAATATTCATGTATGAAGACAGCCAGCAAATGTCACATCTGTCAGCCAAGCTGTTGTGCCACTGCCAGATTTTATCCCATACTGTTATAGAACAGGGATTCTCATTATTTTAATATAAGAGGTGTTTTGTGGGATTTTTTTAAAGTCCCATTTCACACAGAAATGCATTTTCCTTATGCTTATGTCCCCTAAAATGTCTGACCTTGACTACACTGACTTGTATCTGTTCAAAGTTTGACACTAGAGAGGTGTTTTCACATTCCTCTACCTCAGGGTGCGACGTCTGTGCATTTCTCTAGAACTAAAAAGTAGAGGTTTAAAAGTACACCAGGCAAGCTACATTAGGTGTATAACGAATCCAAGTACTAATCACTGTTTTCATATGGAAAACACATGTTCAGAGGATAACAGATTTCAACAAAACACTGGTAAAGAAACCTAACACCTCCAGCGCAGAACAGACTTATCACTACAGAGAGCAGAGTTAGCATTAGCATAGTGGACGTTTTGTGACTTGCGGCATCAGACACTGACAAAAATAAAGCTGTTCTTTAATGTCAGCATGATTTGCGGCCAGTTGCTGTTAGATTTTTATGGCGCTCGGTGGCATCAAGGAGCACCGCAGTGGGACAAGAACGAAAGTTAAGGTGGTAAAATTCTGACTAGGGTGGGTGGGACTATTTGTGGATGGGTCCAACAAACACTGACTTTCTCCCAAGAGACCCATCCTGTAAGATTATAAAGCCAAACCCTGTTCTTTTTTCCTACACCTAACCCCATGTTTTTGTTGCCGAAACCCATTTGTTGGTGCAGGAAAAAAAGATCATTTCGCATTGTTGTACTGATGTAGTGCTTTTATTTTGAAAGAGACTGTATGTAAACCGTAATTTCCTGTGAAAACAGAAGGGTATTTTGAAAGAAGACAATGCATGTTACAGACAGAACTTGACACGGCGTCCCAGAACATCAACAACCAATGCAGCCAGGGTACCTTTCACATCATATTTGGACATGGAAGGTCTATGACCAAACATATATGTGATGAGGTAGGAGTAAGAATGTGTTGGGAAATGGAGATCTGTGTGGGTACATGAGACCCTAAAAAAAGATCGTGGGTAGTACCACCAGTTGGTCCAGGAGCTTCGCCTACATGATGGCCATATCCAAGCATATTTTAGGATGACTCTTGCTGCGTTTGACATCCTGCTGTCTATCGTCGTGCCGTTTCACTCTCCAGCAACCACTACCGCCAATTTCTCCTCCATTTTTTACCAACTGTAAACTTGTTGTTGTGACCACCACAGGCGGCCTGCCTCTCAAATCATCCCATCGGACAAAGGAAAGAAAGAAATGATGCGGGGTGCTTTTTGAAAAGAGTTCAACTTGAGGAGTTCAGAGGGCTCCAGCAAAAACACCAGGCACCCGAGACACAGAAACACGAGGCGCGTCGCAATGCAAAAAACGCAAGGAAAAAGTTTGATTTTCATTAAAAACAATTACAAAAAGGCACCTCCATACGCTAAAACACGTTCTGTGTGATTGAAGTCTGCTAGTTGCTGAATTTGGTGCAAAACAGACTCTTCATCTGAGTCTAGGTCTGACAGCTGAACTCTCTAATTTTTCCTTTAACGCCAACATTATCCAACTTGATGTGCACTGCCAGTTAACCTATAGCATGAGCAGCGCTAGGGAAATTAAATTCAAGCAGCAGTGGTAGGTGGAGTGGAGGCCAGATCCAGAATTTCCCAATGACAGAGAGAGTAGATTTGCTACGGGCACCTTTTCAGAGATTTTTTTGTTAACTGTTATGTGGGAAAGCTATGTAAAACAGAGTATAAGTATTTCTATAGGCTTAGTAATTACTTTAAAATGTGTCTGTAGGGGGACTTTAAATTATGCATACCACCTGAGGTCTTGCAGTGTTACAGCTCTTGTCAGACTGGCATTTACTGTAATGATTGGCATTTGGTCTTCAGCATCTGTAAATCTCAGCACAGTGTCTCATTACCATATTTCCCCCCCTAGCTTTCAATTACGACTACGTTGTCATCTGACCCTCATTTCAGATTTCTGGAGTATGAAGTGAAAAGTAGGGTTCAAATGGGAAAGTAATAGCATTCTGTCAAATGTCATCTCAACTCATCAACAACAACAGGCACTGAGTCTATCCAAGTCATTCATTATGCATGTTTAGCTTTTATTTTTCCCCTGCAGGGATCTCATCACTGCACAAGGATGGCAACTATTCCTGTCTTAGAAATAAAAATCGCCCATAGAGAATTGGAATAGAAATGGTCTGACATACAGTCAGTAGAAAAGTAGGTGTTGTAGTAACAGTAAGTCAAGTATGCAACTGCATCCATCCTTACACCTTCAAATTAATATTTCACAGTGCTGTCAGACTACTGACCTTATAGTTTGAAGGCAATGTCTCCTGAGGCATAGGTGAAGGATATGCACAGTGGTACATTATGCTCCTGGTATTTGTGCAGTACATCCCACCCCCACAACCACTCACAAACAAGAGACTCACGCAGCACAGTTTACTCTGTTGATTACTGTTATTCAATATAACAAAATGTGTTTTGGAAGAAGGTCACTTGAATTTATGTTTATGTTTGTGCCCAGAAATTGCTGGATTGAGCCGCAGTATGCAGTTCCAGTAAGCAAAGATTCAGCCAGGAAGTAATTTAGCTCACTTTTTATCTGTTTTATAGCACAGATTCCAGATATTGTTTATGTAGTCATTTTATTGCGGCGTCTGCAGTGATGCGGGCGCTGCACTGGATCGATTTACTGGCCCATCTATGTCCCACCGATGGTCATGAGTTCTGGGTAATGACTGAAAGAATGAGGTCACAGATACAAGCGGCCGAAATGAGTTTCCTCCGTGGGGTGGCTGGGCTCAGCCTTAGAGATAGGGTTAGGAGCTCGGACGTTGGAGGGAGCTCGGAGTAGAGCTGCTGCTTCTTTGCGTCAAAAGGGGTCTGTTGAGATGGTTTGGGCATCCGATCAAGATGATTCCTGGGCACCTATTGTAAGAGGCATTGCAGGCATGTCCCATTGGTAGGAGGCCCAGGGGCAGACCCAGAGCATGCTCGAGGGATTACATATCTTGTCTGGCGGAGGAGCTGGAAAGCGTTGATGGGGAGAGGGACGTCTGGGGTGTTGGGATGGATGGATGGATGGATGGATGGATGGATGGATGGACGGATCGAGCTAATTGTCACTAAAATATATGTATATGGAAAATACATAAAGCTGAAAAACTGTATACAGCTATGCCTAGGTCCTTGCTCTTTTGTGCTCCTGATTGTTTTTCCTTTTTGTTGTTGTCTTTCTGCTTAAGAAATCCTTTTTCTCTCTTGATTTTCGAAATAATTATACCTCTATTGTTCCTTTATGTACGTGATTGTGTTGTGGTGTCATGGCCACCATTGTTTCTGATTTCATCCTTTGTTTTTGTCTGAGTTGTTTTGTATATTTTTTCTTGTGTTAAAAAAGTCTCGGCTAGTTTCATGAAAAATCCATTTTATAGCTGTTGAGACAGTTCACAAGTTTCCACATGCTGGTGGTGCGAAGAGAAAAAGTCAGAGGATCAACAGTTAGTAGGGTTCATCCTCTGGGAAGCATGAACGTCTGTACAAAACTTCACAGCAATTTATCCAATAGTTGCTCAGATATTTCTGTGTGGACCAAAGTGGTGGACTGACCAACCTGTCGATATTTCCATTCCTGGAGTCACTTCACGAGTGTGGCAAAAACGTATTTCTTCTCTTATTTTAACATCTAGTACAGTTTCAGACGTGATCTCATCCCTACTTGTCATATTGTGCCACTTAGGCAGAAGCCCTGAGTGTTACAAAAATTTGCCTTTTGCGCTCTTCTGTGCAACTTGACGCAGAAGGGGTCAGTGGTACAAGGAGGTCAGCGAAAAGGTTTAGGCAACAACACTGCCTGATTATGATGAGGAACAGACTGCAGATGTTGTTTTTAAAAAAAAAACACCCGCCTTTGAGTGGCACCAATAGAGCAGTAAGAAGGGATCTGCAGTTAGACTAGAACAAAACCTCTTGGTTATGGTTAGGAAAGGATGTTGACATTGCAAAAAAAACAACAACAACCTGTGGCTTTGAGTGCCACAAACATGGCCAGAAAAGCAGCAGAACGTTGATTAAAAAAAACACCCAACTTGGAGTGCCATAAATGTGACTGGAAAGAAGGCGGTGGCACATTGCTAAAACCCCAGACAAAACAAAAAACTGGCTTGTAGTGCCACAAATGGGTCCAAAAGGCAGAAGTGCATTGCTTAAAAAAAAACACCTGGCTTTAAATGCCAGAAATGTCGCAGCTGGTGTTGTTTGTTGGTGTCAAACATTGCTCTCCTGGGTCTAAATCCGGTGTTAGACCAATCCACTTTACCTTCTGCCCACCACGAGTGGACTTTCATACTCTTTAAACTATGTATGTTGCTCTGAGCGTCTAAAAATGATGTGGGTGGGTTTACATTGGAGGTGGTGGAAAGTCCAGTGAGGCGTACACAAACACTAAATGATGCTCCTGGTGTCATTGTGGTGAAGCCGAGAGCAATGCCCAGGCAGCATATTTTCCACCCTAGGAGTGAGAGCACAGATATTTTGCAGGGCAGGTGCGGGAAACCCAGAGAACAGAAACATGCAACCTTGCGCTCCTCTTCTTCTCCTGTGCGCTCTTCACACAGCACAGCCCCAAACTTCACGCAACTTTTGTTTAACTTAATTATCACAGATGCAACGTGGGAGACATAAACTTTCTTTCAGGTCGAGTTTTGGTTTAAAAAGATGCACAGAAGTTGGAAAGCAATTCAGCGTCTGTTGGTAAACCCAAATATGGCAGAGAGCTGGAGGGAAATGGTGTGGTTTCATGCCAGGCTGACTTGGTGTTAATCGCGGGTTATTGCCGAAATTAAACTGGCTGCATTGAGATATTTTAATAGTGGTTTAATTACGGAACAGTGACAAACAATGCAGAGGCGTGGGACGGAGACATAATGCTGCTTTACAGGGCGCTCGATTTGCGTGCGGCTGCCATGAGGGAAAAGAGGGAGAGACAGGCTCGACTCAAACGCTGTTGTGGGGCATACAATACACTTTTAACTATGAACAGATGCCACGGGCCAAACTTAAAAACTAAAGCAGAAAATCATTAGAAGAAACAGAAAAAATTTGTCTCGCAAAAGGGGCACTTATCTAGACAGAGAGCAAAATGTCTATCTGTGCACATGCCTGCAACACACCTTTAGTATACATCTTGTCCTTGCTCATATTAATAAACTTTTACTGCTGCCTTTCAAAAAATACAATTTCTATAACCTGGCACAAAATATGGAAAAGGTCAAATTAAAATAAATGCCAGAACTTCTGAGTGAGATTCCTGGAGTGAAGACCATGAAACTCACTCTCTGCTTGTATTGAACTCCTCATTTCACAGAGACGCTTCTCACAGCTGAAGTTTTCAAAAACAGCTCGGGGAGTAATTACAGAGCTTTTGCCCTTTGGAACCTTCTTCCATCAGATAATAAAGCAATAACAATTACGTAATGCTTCTTTTATGAAAACCCATTAGACTAGTCCCGGCAAGACGCTCTAACTCCGTGCTGTGTCAGCTGACAGCGACCTTATCTTACCAATCAAGTCTTAGCGCTCATATTCACTGACGCTGCTTTGCTGCTGCTGCTGCTGCTGCTGCTGCTACTGCTTCACAAAAAGCCCTCTCCACCCCCTCCGCCTCCTCTGACTCTGATCTGTTTGATCCCCCCCAGCTGAGGCTGTATTACTAAAAACAGGGCAATTGTTTGCTATTCTCCCCACATTATTTATCATGTGTTATGCTGTAGCGCTGCGGCAGGGAGCCTTCCCAACAGCAGGCCCACGCTGCCAAGTCAAATAAACTCATCTCCAACTGCAATGCATGATATCAGTAACTCTGATGAAATGATGATTGCAGGCGGTGACCTCGTTCTACCTTTCGACATGGCAGCAGTGAGCTCATCGAGGATGTGAGGCTGAGATTTTGGTGGAGCATAAAAAAGAGGTGGTTCTGATTTACTGATGTAAGATCATAAAGGTTTTGATTTGTGGTGGTTACGCTGGTGAAGGGAGAGAAACTCTGGGGTTTAAAGGAATTGTGTTACCTACCGACAATAGCCAGGCTCGCTGTTTCCCATTGTTTCCAGTCTTTGTGCTAAGCCAAGCTAAACTGTTTTTTTTACCATGAGCTGAATTATCTACAGAGGTCTCTTCCTCTCTTAAACAAACAGACCTGGTCATTTAAACCGATAAAATCACACAACAAAGCAGTTTAAAAATTCAGAGGCCCCATCTAGAGCCAGTGTTTGGTTTGTCCGTTCCAGGCTACTGTAGGAGCCACACGGTGATCATTGTGAAAAAGAAACAGATTTTTCTAAGGTGAAGTGAACACAACGATTCTTAGGGCAGCTGTGGCTCAGATGTAGAGCGGGTCGTCCACTAATCGGAAGATCAGCAGTTCAATCTCCGGCTCCTGCAGTCTGCATGTGGAAGTATCCTTGAGCAAGATACTGAACCCAGAATTTCTCCTGATGGCTGTTCCATCAATGTGTGAGTGTGTTAAAAACTGAATAGCAGGTGGCACCTTGTATGGTATAGCCTCGGCCACCAGTGTGTAAATGTGTGTGTGAATGGGTGAATGTTAGTCGTAGTGTAAAAAGCGGCTTGAGTGGTCAGATGACTAGAAAGGCGCTATACAAGCGCAGGTCCATTTATTTTCAAGAGGTTATAAGTTATGGTAAGTTAAATTCCATTTCTGCCAATAAGGGGTGTAAAAAGTAGAGAAATTTGCTTGATTTTAAACATTTTAAATGCATAAAACCTAACATAATCAGTGTTTTTTGTACAAAGCAGGAATTACAGGCTGGCTGAAATTGACTGAACCCAAAAGACTGAACAGCGCAGTACTGAACTGCGGAGTTAGACTGTTAAACTGTTTTTCAGCATTCTGTGTCCTACTATATAAAAATTATGTTAATGGACGCACAGTATCAGTGTCGTTTCTTTCCACCACAACGTACTGTTCAGCCTTTCTGCCCTGCTCATTGCTGTGGATGTGTGATTTGTTTTATCCACCATGCTCTCTCACCATTGTCCCCATGAGTCACAGCTAAACTGAAGTGGCACCAAGCACCAGAGCTGTAGGTTATCGGAGGATCTTCTATTTAATACTGATGTTTTTTGTGCTTTCAGGTGTTCTCTAGGATGAATTAATTTATTGATGAAAAAATAATAGAAAAAAAAAATAATTAAACCCTCAGACAAATTGCTTAGGTTATGAAGAAAAACTGCAAATTGTTTCCATGTAATTATGTTTTCAGCCACTACTTTGCAGTACATTCATTTCTTAAACCACCTTAGAGACTGATTAGCACTGAAATTGGCCTCAGGTCGCCTTTCATCGGTCCCACTTATTCTGCAAATAAATGAATCCCCTAATAAACTGTTCTCTCATAAACTGCCATAACACACTAACATGCAAAGTGGGTGTAATTGTTTATTGACTCACTTTACCAAACAACTAAACATGACACTGTTTTTCTTTTTAACCAATATGAAGTAGTGTAACTTTTGTTTTCTACACTCTAGCCATTGTGTGTCCATTGTGTTATAATATATGCCAAAGGTCAGAGCTATCTTTCTGTCAATAAGCTATCAAAAAAATAAAAGGAAAAGAAACAACAGACTTTGACCCGTATGGTGTTTTACATCTTAGCGCAGACTTCATGGCCTCCGTCTCAGATAGACGTCTTGTGAAGTTCCATATTTGTGTACTCTTGGCTACCACTCAGATTATATCTCCTCATAGCCAATGGGGACAGAGCAAGCCGGTTGGCTGGGTGTGTTGAGTTGGAGTTTGAACTTTGAACCCGAGAAGAAGAGCTGAAAGATACAGTGGAGGCTCTTTAGGAGCAGAGACAAAGCAACGGCACAACAAAGTGCATTGGATATATTGTCTGGGTCTCTGTCGTCTTGGGGGTTTCTCTGGTGTGCCGCCAAAGCACGGAAACTATGGAGCACTACCCAGATCAGGTAAATAACCAAATATGATCTTTTTATCGCATTGTATTTGCCAGTTATGGGTTACTGGGGCAAGAGCAAAGTTCAGGCTTGAGAGCAAATTTAAAGCGTATGTCAAAATCCTCAATTTACAGAGAAACACTTGCTTTAAAATGACATTGACTGGACATAATTATTACAGTAACACTGTTAAAGAGACTGACAGACATCAAGACAGATTTTGGGAACGTATAGCACAGTATGGTGTGTTCAGGGAGGATCATGGCGAGTAAGAAGCAGTCCCCAGCTGTGGCAGCGTATGAAACCTTCATATTGTTGTTGTCTTTGCTTCTGAAAGCATCAAAGACTGTTCATGTGTGCTGTCATTGAATGTCATGATCTCATTTCAGGGCTGTGATGGCATCGAGCTGCTCGATTGGCTGTTTGATCAAAACGATGGGATTCTCCGTCATGAGGAAACAGGACGCCATGGCAACCACCACACATGGCCAGTCCAGGAATCAAATGTGCGTGAGACTGTGGGATTTTTAATATCACTCATATATGCTAGAAATAGCTGTTTGCTTTGTATGTACTGTGCGGTTCCACCATGACATGCTCTGGGTTTTTTTAAAAGACTATCTCACCGTGTTGTCATCTCATACAGACAGCCTAATGATAGCTTAGGGTTTTTCACCCATCAGATGCTGCAGCCGGCTGAACAGACAGATGATGACTTCCTCAATGCCCTCCTGAGTGGAAATGATTCTACGTCAGGCTCGCCTCTCTGGTCCCCTTCCCCCAGTGACAGTGGGATCAGTGAGGACCCTCCCTCGGACCAGATGGACAGCCCCCAGCGCCCCGAGAGCCCCCTGAGGACGCTCAGTATTTTGGTACGAGGCCACAAACCAAGGCAGCCCTGGAAGCCGACATCTCCATTGACCTCAGTGAGTCACAAATATCCACCTGAAAAACAGAAGGGAAACATTTTAACATCTTTATCATCTTTTCATCATTGATTGATTGATATGTACGAATTTGGTGCTTTCTTTTTTTTTGTGAAATATTGTGACTAAACAATATTTACATAGCAAGTGAATAGGACAGATGCAGTTGACAGACATACAGACAATAACATAAAGCAGTTATGGTGATGTATGCAGTGATATGATAAGAGTCCAGGACTAGAGATTAGATTGTTTCACGTAGGGTATGTGTGGGTAATGTGTGTGTGTTCATGCTTTTATGTCTGTGTGTGAGGCAGCGGTGTGTGCATGTGGTTACTGACTCAAGAGAATAGGCTATGGGAGGTGTGGCAGAGAGGGCGAGAAAAAGGGGCTACACTGTTAAGAGACATTAGATACATCTACTATAAGATCAACATAATCAAAATAATAATACATTAATCAAGGAATAAAATTAAGTGATATAATAATAATAGTCATCACTATGAATAATACATGACAATATAATAGGCACTATTGTATAAACTTTGAAACTATGACTGTGACTTTCTACGTCCACATTTGACGTGCAAAGTACCCTGGTTGCGTCGGTTGTTGACGTTCTGGACGCCATGTCAACTTCTGCCTGTTACATGCACTGTCTGCTTTCAAAATGTACAGTTTGCATACCGTCTCTTTCAAAATAAACGTTGTGCCGCTACGTCAGTACACCTTGAATTGACATATTTTTTATTTCAAAAACAAGCAAAAAAAGAGCAGGGTTCGGCTTTACAATCTTACAGAAAGAGAACACCAGTCTCCCTGGTAAAAGTTGGAAAGTTGTTAAATGATAATGGCAACCAGTTGTGTATCGTGCCAGCATGGAAAGGACAGCTGTTTTTTTGTTGGTGTCTGAAGACGGATGTCGCTGGTGGAGTGAGACAAGGTTGAGTTGTTCGAAAACCTATACTGGATCAGAGTGCTCTGGATATTGACATCCCATGTTTTGCTATCCAGGATCTGCTGATCCATCTTACTTTTGTGCCGATTTCTCAAAACAATATTGGACTGGATCACCCGGACCCAGATACAAACTTTCAAGATTTCCAAATCTGGATAACCAGTGCTATAAATGGGACTACATATCGCAATATAGGCTACCAGCTATGTAAAGAACAACATGTAGAATACCCACCATGGAGCATTGAGGACACATTGTTATAAACTACTTCTGACTGTGATATTGTAATAAATATAAAGTGATAAATCAAAGTTAAAATCATTAAAAGCTAAAATCTATATTTGATAAATAACTTTTTTTTTATATTGACAGGTATTTGAGGGATTATCTAACGTGGACAAAGGTCTTTTTTTTCAATTTAAGTGTACTGAAAGGCTTGACAGGTGCCTAATGTCTACTTTGTCCACTTCATTATGGTAAAACAAATCAAATGCAAAATATAAATGGGTGTATATATTTGATCAGATCAAAAGTTTTGTAACATTTTGTTTCTGAAATCCACCCTGAATCCACTCTTCTGCTGGGATCAGGGTAATCCTTATATTTTGGATCAAAGGCATCCCAATCCTACCAAAAGGTTTCGAACAACACATACTGAAGCTTTGATCCAGATCAAAACCAAAACTAGATTGTGTGATTAAATCTGATTTCAGAATCCTTTTTTCCTTTTGAACAACCCATTTTCAAGATTTGATCCAATCCAATCCATCAGGTTAGTTCTGAACAACTGGGCCCTGGATTTACTGTATCACAGGAGATAAAGTAAGATCAAACACACTATTTGTGTCTGAGTTCAAGAGTATTCAAACTATCAAGGCGCTGATGTCACTGCTGATGAAAAGCACGCATGTTAAGGCCCAAACAGAGTAATCGGTATTTGCTTAACGTTCAGGCTCCAAATGTCATATCTCATGTTTTTATGTTGTTTATCAAAGAATCCAAATAATGACACTAGCATGGCGTATTGATTTTTGTTTGCATGATCTTAATGTATATAACTGTGTATGTGTGTGTGTGTGTGTGTGTGTGTGTGTGTGTGTGTGTGTGTGTGTGTGTGTGGGTGGGTGCAGATGGATGGCAGCCTGAATTCCCAACAGACAGGACAAGGATTACACAATATCATTCTGATGTACACAGACCGCAGATGTCCTCTGGCTTCCCACTAACTGTCAAGGATCTACTACTGTCTGGCACACCAGAGCCTGTAAGTGTGTACCAGTTGTGGTGAGTTTGTTGTGGGGGTGATACAGAGATCGATAGTATCAAATGTCAACAGGACCTGTTGTTTATCTTTTGTGTGAGCCAGTGTGTGCTTGTGTATTTTGATGAAAGCAGGGAAATTGGATGACTACGTTCACTGAGGCCCTGCATTCACTAAGGGGAGGGACCTTTTGGAATTGCAAATGAAATTAGCTATTTTAAAACTTTTATTTTTAGGGAAGGATTGTTAAGCATGTAAAACCCTCTCAGCAGCACTTGTATGCTGATACAGAGAGGAGAAATACACAGAACTATCAAAGGCACAGTTCACCCCAAAATCAGTATGAATAATTTTTCCTCTTACCTATAGTGCTGTTTATCAATCTAGATTGTTTTGGTGTGAGCTGCAGGGTGTTGAAGATATCGACTGTAGAGGTGTCTGTCTTCTCACAAATATAATGGAACTAGACAACACTTGGCTTGTGGTGCTCAAAGTGCTAAAAAAAAAAACATTTGAAAGACTCAACAGCAGTGTGTCTTTCCAGAAATCATTATCCGGTTACTCAAGATAATCCAAAGACCTTGTTGTGAGCAGTTTCATGTAGGAACTATTTTCTTTCTACTGAACTACACTTGCCAACTGTATCACCATGCAGAAGGAAGTGTGCATCTACTGCTAGCTCACCTAGCACCACTGAGCTAGCTAACATTACAGCCAACACATTTTCACTTGACCATGTCATTTATCAACGTTTGGTTCGTGACTTTTGCACCCAGATATGATCTGCAAGGTACCCTGGGTGCTTTGGTTGTTGACGTTCTGGGACACCGTGTCAAGTTATGCCTGGTACATGCATTGTCTTCCTTCAAGATATACTTCCGTTTTCAAAGGAGATTTACCGTTTACATACAGTGTCTTTCAAAATAAGTGCACTACGTCGGTACAACACTGCAAATGGACGTGTTTTTTCCTTCAACAACTAAAGCATGTGGCTGAGTTTAGGCAACAAAACCATGTGGCCCCGCCTTAACTTTTGTTCTTGTCCTGGCGCGTTTCCTTCTGACGCCGCCAATTGCCATTTAACTATAACCGCCACCGGCTGCATGTCATGCTGATGTTAAAGAATGGTATTTTGTCAGTGTCTGACACTGCAAGTCACTGCCCAAGTGTCGGATTTTGACGACTTTCAAGTGAGACTGGATTCTTGCAGCTCAGCTGAGGAGGATGGCAATAATATTTTTTATCTCATGGTGTCACAAGCATGAGGCTCTTGTCCATGAGTAGATACACACTTGCTTCTGCATGATAATACAGTTGCCAGTGTAGTTTGATAGAAAGAATATAGTTATCTCTCAGATAACAACACTCTGAAAGTCACTCCAAAATATTCCAGATTAATAAACAGCACTAAAAGTAAGTGGAGAAATATTTTGGATTTTTGGGTGAACTCTCCCTTTAAGTTAGTATTTTGTCAAAGTTGATGTTGTTGATTTTTGAGATATGACCTCTTTCAAGTGCAGAGAAATAGCAAAACAGTATTTTGTGTAGAGACAGTATTATTCTGCACCATCCATTAGCTGACACAACCACTGACCCACAACTTCCATGCTGTGAGATGCTAAGCACTGCGCCGCTGTGCCGCCCCATGCTGCACCATATTAAACATCTCTCAAATAATAATCCCAAAGAAAATATTCTTAAAGCTTGACATTTTCAAGTGACCACACAAGATCACCATGAGCAGAATAATGTGTTTGTGTGTCTGAAACTTGCCAGTATGCAGTATTGGTATTGGGTGGTATTGATTCCATCTCTGCGGCCCAGTCTAATAAGATGAAGGAGAGAGTGGCAGAATGCAACTTATGTTCCCACACTGTAATTGCTTTGAGGTAGCCATGAAATGGGAACGATGCAGGTGGCCTGATAGTCTGCACTCATTTAACTACTTCCTGTGAGGCTTTAGGGAGAAAGGTAGGGGCGGAGGAGGAGGTGGGGGCAGAGAGAAAATTGAATCACACAGAGGAGATTATGTTTTAAATATTAGTATTCATATCTCACCAACAGGCCCCACACCCATCCCAACAGTCCATTCAAGAGCTGATTCTCAATGAAGATGAGAAGAAGCTTTTAGCAAAGGAGGGGGTGACTCTGCCCAGCCAGCTACCTCTTACAAAGGTAAAATGCTATCACTGCCTCAACAATGAGAACAATTATCAGCTCCCAGAGTGTATCTCCCAAGGGGCGCAAAATGAAAATGATCATTCTTTTGTCAATCTAGTACGAAGAAAGGATTCTGAAGAAAATCCGCAGAAAGATTCGCAACAAGCAGTCTGCTCAGGAGAGCAGGAAGAAGAAGAAGGAGTATATTGATGGGCTGGAGAGCAGGTAAGAATCTGATTCATACAAAGAAAATGACGATTGTTTTACGTGTACACACAACATGTTCAATATGCCATTTCCTAAAATAAACCCTGAATGCCCTCCTGGCAGCCGTTGGACAGTTAATTTCCTCACATTATGATGATGTGTCCGCTGTGCCATGTAGCCATGACCTCCTGGTTTGATTCTGGCCTCTGTCACATATCGTTAACCCAACCCCTCATAAATGCTTAAAATATAGATAATAAATATTAAAAACGTCACCTTGCAGAGACCTGAAACTTGCTTTAGCTATGTTATCCATTTTATCTTCAATATGTTATCACTGCATGGTAATGTAGTGTGAGCAAGGGCATACATGTGAATTCTAAGTGTCTGGTGCTGAACAGGTGGGAAATTAATTTAAGACATATGGTACTCGTAGCGTTGAAAAACGTGCCAGTAATGCAAAGTGGATGCAGTCTTTAAACATTGGACCGTGTGTATCATCTCCTATAGGATGGCCGCCTGCAATGCACACAACCACGAGCTGCAGAGGAAGGTGTCCCAGCTGGAGAAATGCAACATGTGAGAGAGTGTGACTTCTATTTTCTGACAATGTTTTATTTGGCACTACCTCCCCTCAGAAACTGCCTTTAGCATCATACCTCACTCACTTCCCTCAAATCCTTAATCCAATCATTTTCGTCTGTCTTTTCCATTTTATTTTTTCTTTTCTCATTGTATTTAATTTTTCCCAATCCTGTCCGCAGGTCACTGATGGAACAGCTGCGCAGGCTGCAGGCGATGGTCATGAATACATCTAATAAGCCAGCCCAGACTGGGACATGTGTTCTGGTATGAATGTTATGTGTGTGTGCGAAGCAGATAAATAAACCCAGACGATACATATGACTCATTGTTCGCTGTCATAGCAAGCAAAATAGCAACAACCATCATAGCCGGATTAGCCATCGAGAAAGGCCAATCTAGATATGTACACAATGGACAAGACAGCACAAAGGACACAAAGGGGCACAGTCGGCTGTTCCTCTGTGTGAACTGAAACCATTCATTGCCTTTGATCACTCCAATGGAATAAAGCGCAAGACTCGAGGCAACATGAGTGGAGCAGAATTTTAAAAACCTAACGTTTAATCTGTAAATATGAATGAGTCTCAGTTCCCAGTCACAGAATTCTTTGCTTTGCAAAAAAGCACAGCAAGAAAAATGATTACGGTTTCTTCAGTGTTGCGTAAAGAGTAAATTGACAGAGGCAATATTGAAACCATGAGCCATAAAAAAGTTCAACAATGCAGAACAAAGATTTTCATGTACAACTTTACTTTCAGTGTCATTTTCTTCATCTAACTTTCTTTTCCCCATGTTTTTATTATCACATTCTCAGGTGCTTCTGCTGTCCTTCTCATTAATCCTGTTCCCCAACCTCAAGCCTTTCTCTGACACCAAGGTCAGCCAAGGAGACTTCAGTCCAGTCAGAAGTGAGTAACCTTCAGCGCCAAATAGCTTTGTTCGCCCGCCTGCCAACTAATCCAGCACCTTTCCATCACATGTGAGGAGCTTGTTAGAACTGCAGTCTCACCCACTGCTGGAAGGGTTCATACCTGTGGGGCCACACAGCCAGCTCCGCCTGTCTGAGGAGTTCCTGTCAACTTAAAACTTCAAAGATTAGAGCAAGCACACAGAGTACCATAGCCATACATTTTCATTACGGTTATTAAGGTATTGCTCTGTCAACAGCTTGTGATAAATTACCATTAATTATTGCTTTATTAATAGACTTATTGGCACAACCTCTGAAATGTCAATTTCTAATTATGAGGCAAGGTCAGGGTTTGCAAAGCAACAAGGTGCCATTTGTTACCATAAGCTGTTTGACAGCTTCAAAAAATCAGGTGCTGCAGTTTTCCAGAGTGCTAAAGGCTATGTCACAAGGTTTCAGAGCTTTTAATGTCTTTAGGTTTAAAGTCGATGTGCTCACAACATGCAAAGACATGTGAGCTTTCTCAACAAGGCTGTGGTGAAGATGTAGTTAGGTTTAGGCACAAAAACCACTTGGTTATGGTTGTTGTGGCTTTAAAACACCCACATTCGTTGGCACAAAAGCTGCTGGAAATGCAGGGATGGGTTGGTAAAATACACCCAGGTTTGGTGGCTCAAACGCTGCAATGTGTCTGTAAAATTCACTCAGGTTTGGTAGCTCAAACACAGCTGCAAAATGCTGCCATGTCAGTGAATGATACCCAGGTTCGGGGCCCCAAACGCTGCTGGGAAACGCTGCAATGTGTTGGTGAAAAACACCAAAGATTGGTGGCTAAATTGCCGTGATGTGTCTATAAAAATAACCCAGGTTCGGTGGCTCAAACAATGCTGGGAAATGCTGTGATGTGCTGCTAAATCCACCCAGGTTCATTTCCACAAACAACACTGGAAACACTCGGATGGATCGCCTAAATACAACCAGTGTTGTTGTTTGGGGGTTTTTAACAGAGGTCTTCAGCTTGGCAGGCGTCTCACATAGGTGACGCACCATCCTCTCCCCTACTGATGGCAAAGTCAGGTGATGTGCTACGTCACTTGTAGTGCGTCACATCAGAAACATTGATATGATACATGCAAATCTAATGCAGAATCGCACAATGTGATCAGTTTCTTATGACAACTGGGCTGGCACACTGAAACACACTTGCTTGTAATGTCAGCACGGAGATATAGTAATAATAAGCAGAGCTGCATATCCGCAGAGGCTTGAACTTGTTTATCTTCTGTCTGTCTTATTCTCACACAGTCCAGTCACGGTCCCTGCAGAACCTACAGGCTTCTCGTGTGCTGCATGTCATTGAATCCCCATTCTCTGCTGAGCATGAATCAAAGCCTCTGCACCGGCATCACCCAGGAGACCGGGGATTGGAAGATATTACTACCATGATGGGAAAGCTGGGAGTGAACCAAGACCAGTCCAGTTTGGAGCACACGTCTCTGAACAGCAGTCAGGAAGATAGGATGGGTCATTTCCATGTAGACCCAATTACTGGTCACATAGCTACTTTGACCTTGGATCCGCACCGCTCTGCCAGGCTGCGACCACATGCTGATGACATGTAAAAGAAATGAATAAATTATCCCTCCATGAATTCCTCAAATCTTCCTCCTCCTGACTGTAGAGCAGGGAATTATCTGGGGCTGCTGTTTACACAGACAGGGAATTAGCTTTTAATCATTCCTGTTTTTGCCTTTAACATATATATTCAGTCTGTGTGCCTTTTCTTTATTTGTGATACTGTTTTATATCAATATATGGATTTGAATCTTACACTGAAATTGTTTGTCAAGATGAGCTGTGTAACCATTGCCTCCTGGCTTTGATAAAATGTCAGTGTGAATTAGTGTGTTTGAGACTGGGCAAACACAGCTGTGATCATGTGTACAGTTTTGATCTCAACAGATAATTTGTAAAATGTTAAAAGGATTCTGAAAACATGTTTTCATTGAGGAGTTGATTGAAACTGTTGGGATTAATTCTGGAATAAAACTGCCTTAAATAAAAAAAAAAACCAAAACAAGATCAGTGGATTCAAAACACCATGGATTCATTTTCTCGACAGCTAAATGATCCAAAGTTTAGACAAGCCATCTCTCAAAGGGCGAGTACAGTAGCCCAGATTTGATGTCAGTGGAGAGGGAGACAGAGAACTGGGCCAAAGGTGGGACAGATGACCTCTTATCTCTTGACTCAGACTTCTGGTCCAATAATTGACATGTTGATGTATTTACTCGTGGAAGACAGGCTCTCATCGTGTCTGGCCTGTCAGCGCAGACCACACAGTGATGGGATGAAAGTGTTCTTATCCTCGCAGCCACTTGGGCCAGAACAACTACCAGAATTCACTACACCGCACCAAGCTAATGAATGCTCCCACTGGTGGGTGATGTAATGCAAGCTTGGCTGTTTTCCAATAGATGTATTAAGAGAACTGTACACTGTGTTGGAGCCAGGGCCCGTTCATTTCTATGAAAGTTGCTGGCGCATGAAGCCATAAATGTTCAACTGTTGCATATAAAATTACCTGGATGATCGTCACTGCCGCCCCCGAATCGGGCCCATAGAACAAACACACTAAAGACTTCTGCCTGTCATGACCTGTGAAGCCCTTCTTTCCCTTCTTTGTCGTCTTTACCTTTGAGGAAGAGTTCTAGCATTTCCCTAGTGTTCCTTGTGAGCGTGTTTTTGACTGTTTCTGCCTTTCAACCATCCCTTTCGCCTATCGAATGGGATAATTCTGCCTGTGTGACTGACTGCCTGTGTACCGACCTGATTGAAGACCCTTAACTTTTATCTGAGTCTGTGTCAGCTACTTAACTTGAATGGGGATAAGATGATTCAACTGGCTCTTGTAGATTTTTTAAATGTCGTCGGATCAAATTGCCCAAATTTTGATAGTTCAAACACTCAAAAAAATATCCACCGATTTACAGATGTGTCTTTCTCTGTTTAAGTCTACAGTAAAAACTCTTCTTGGGTCAAACAGCATCACATGGCAGCTGCAATTACACCTTTTGGCCTCTATGAAAATTGTCTTCAAAGCCCGGCACACTTCCTGCAGATGTGGTTTTTCAACAGGAACTAAATTTAAACAATAAGCTAAAATATGTCTCCAAAAACATCTGAGGCAAGAAATAGACAACACAGTAACAGAATCTTGGTTTATATTTAATCAGCACTGCCTAGTTTTACAGTTTGATCTGAGTTTGAAAGAGAGAAAGACAAAGGGGTGGCTCTCTCTCTTGATCCGCTTCTGTACTCTTTGTGTCCCTGGTTCAAACGGACGAGCTTACGTCACCCTCCAGGGGGAAAATTTATTGATCCGATGTGGTGCAGTGCATTCTGACAGTTGTAGATCTTCTACCTCTTGAGCAAAAGCAGGCCTTTTCCTTTGTTTTCTCTGATCATGTTGCACCAATTTCAAAGTATTTGTGTCTTGTTACTACACAGACAGCGTAGTTTTATGAACAGACCATCTTTACAGCGATGAAATAGTTTTTTAACCTAAACCTGGCAACCTTACTCTGAAGAAAAGACTTTGGTGAGTTGTCTTTACTCACAAACTTTTCTTTTGTCAATAAATTTTTCCATCATCTAACTCTCCCGTAAAAACAGAAATCTTTGTTTAAACATTTCTGTTTTTGCATATGTGCAAGTGATATCAATCTCTAGCTCTCAGACAGAAGGCTTATAAGTACCATTGGCAACTGCGGTTACAATGGAGGCACACGGGGCAACTGAACATTGTCACTGTATCTCCATTAGAATTTGTTATTTCTGGCACAGAGTGCCAAAAGTGAGGAAGTACAATCTGTAGTCTGAGGCCCTGTTTAGGTGAAAAAAACCCGGAAAAGTCTGTCCTTTGTGTTTTAAAAAACCTCTGCATTTATATGACGATTATTGAACAATCTTTGTTCGCACAGAGCCGCAAAATCTACTGGAAACGCTGCACGCCAGGCCAGTGGATGGCAGTGTAAATTTGCAAAGCAACACCACGGCATGACGCCATGCGCTAAAGCGCCTTCCTCTACAACACGGTGATTACAAATCAAAACAAAGAAGACACAATGGCGAAAGCATGCACAGATAACTTTGTCTGATGGACGACGAGGTGGAGTTGCTACAGGAATAGATCTACACTTCACTTCAAATCAACAGGGTGAGCAGGACAAACAGAGCTCGGCATTGTTGTTGGTCGGCATGCCTAGTGACTGGGACCGTAATGCGCATGCGCGAAAAGTCTCCGTTTTCAGAGGAACTGCATATTTCAAGTTTACATGACAACGGAGAAGCTACTGTTTCCAAAAAGTTGCATTCTGGAACCTGTTTTGAAATCGTTGGGTTTTCAGGCACCCAAAACACCGCTGTCATGTAAACGATCGGCCAAAACGCAACTAAAGTTTACCGTCTTCAGTTGAAATCGTTGTCGTATAAACGGGGCCTGAGGCAGACCCCAGGAACTGAGCAGGCCAGTTTTTGTAGAGGCCAAACATTAGAATTACATGATGCCATGTGGCCCTAAAGACTTTCCCATAGACTTACATTGTAAAAGAGATGACTGTAAACCGGTGGATACATTTTTTTGAGCATCACAACCACAGTAAAATGATTCGTTTCATTATCAAAATTGGATCCATTCAGTCAGATAACATGGAAAGTCTGGAAGAGCTGCGCGATTAAATCATTCTTACCCCCATTCAAGTTAGCAGAGCCCTAAACTGGAAGTAGCCTCTCTCAATTTCTCTCTCAAGCTCCCTTTTTGTGCTGTATGAGCAAATGAGCGCAGCTATGCGAATGTTTACGGAGTAGTTTGTTTAAATTAAGGCCTACCCCGGCCTTGAATAGACTCAACTGCTGAGTTTTAGCTGTTAATACAAATTTTTTTCTGGACATCACAGTCTTGTATTTCTTTTTCTTTAATGTGTGATTACTAAAGGATTATTTTATGTGGCCAGAGGGTTTCATTTCTCCAATCACTACAAAACCTATTAACTGTCAGGATTTGGTTTATAAATGGCTGCTCTGGGCTTGTGTCAGACTTCTGCATACTAATTAGTATCAATTGTCTGCAGAGAATAGCGTTGTGTATTGTATAAACTACACATTTAAACAATAACATAATTACTTTAAATCTCAGTGTTAAATTAATGATGCACTGATGCAGGGCTATTCAATTACAAATTCAATTGGGACAGATTTTAAAACCAGGAAATGTTGATGGGCCGGACATTTTCAGTAGCCTATCTAAAACGTTTTTTTATCTTTTGGTAATGACAAATTTTGAACCAATTAAAATTAATATGGTAAAAAAATAGCAACATTTTATCATTTCACATTTAAAATTAAAAAATATATCTTTTTAGTCACATAGCTGACCCTGGCACATCACATAATGCAGAATTAAAAAAGAGCCTGTAGAGCCTCCCTCTTCCACACACACACATGCACACACCTCACCTCCTGACAATTGAATGAAGTATATAAGTACCATTATCAAAGAATGAAGAACACACACATCAGTTAGTATCAGTCATTGCTCCTGTTCTCTGTGCACCTCAGTCTGCTGCAGAGTTGACTCACTGTCTGCAGGTAGGCCACCGCACAGTCGTTGGTCCACCCGGCCATCATGTGTGTCGTTAGGATTGGGTTTGCCCAGGTGTGAATGGGTGTGAAGTCATTGGGGAAGGGATCTTGGGAGTCTTGGGATCACACGCACAATCGCCAGGTGGACCAATGACTCACATATGACTTTAATAACTCTGAAACTCAGAGCTCAAGTGTGACCTCAACAACTCTGTAAGGGTTCCCACCTACACAGGGATTAAAGCCTGTGACTCCACACCAGTCCTTTAGACCTGAAGAAGCTTCTTGGATAAGAGGTGAAAAGTCTCCAAGAAACTCAGGTCCTATTTATACGACACCGATTTCAGCTGAAAACGGTAAACTTTGGTTGCGTTTTGGCTGACAGCAGCGTTTTCGGTGCCT
This sequence comes from Epinephelus cyanopodus, assembly GCA_026686955.1. Taxonomy (NCBI): domain Eukaryota; kingdom Metazoa; phylum Chordata; class Actinopteri; order Perciformes; family Serranidae; genus Epinephelus; species Epinephelus cyanopodus. Next base: position 12,402,233 of record CM048920.1, read on the forward strand.
GAAGATGCAACGTTTTGAAAATGGGTTCCAGAGTGCAATTTTTTGGAAATGGCACCATCTCCATAGTCATGTGCGGCAGTAGCTCAGTCCATAGGGACTTGAGTTGGGAACCGGAGGGTCGCCGGTTCAAGTCCCCATCCGGACTAAATGCGGCTCGTGGACAGGTGGCTGGAGAGGTGCCAGTTCACCTCCTGGGCACTGTCGGGGTGCCCTTGAGCAAGGTACTGAACCCCCCAACACCTGACCAAGGCAGCCCCCTCACTCTGACATCTCTCCACTTTGTGCATGTATAGGTCCTGTTTGTGCGTGTATTTCGGACCTGTGTGTTAAAAATTGAATTTCCCCTCAGGGGGATTAATAAAAGTATATAAAATAAATAAAAATAAATGTAAACTTGCAATATGCAGTTCCTCTGAAAACAGAGACTTTTCGCCCATGCGCATTACGGTTCCAGTCACTAGGCATGTGCGAGAAAGTTGACCATCACAACAGCAATGGCGGACTGCAGAGCTCTGTTTGTGCTGCTCACCATGATGAAGTTACCAATACTTGTCCAGCAAGTGGAGATCTACTGAAGCAACTCCACCTCGTCGTCTCTCCAGACATTTTGCCATTTTGTTTGTTTATACATCACCGCTCTGTAGAAGGAAGCGCAGGTGCATGTTGTTTCTTTGTGAAGTCACACCACCAACTACTGGTCTGGCATGTATACTGCAGCGTTTTTGGTAATTTTTGCAGATCTGTGTGCACGGCGATTGTTATCAAAACGTTGTCGTCTGAACGCGGAACGTTTTTCAAAACGAAAATGAGAAACATGGAGGTGAGCCCTGACATGCAGACAGCAGGAGAGAGGCTGCAAGATCATAACAAATTAAACCAAACTGAAAAGTACCACAAAAAGAATCAATAATGTCGGCCACTCGGAGGTTGCTGCTGGGCCGGATGTGGCCCATGGGCCGCCAAACAGGCCTGCACTAATGAGTGAGCTGGTTCACTCATGTCTCTGTCTCTGACCTTCATCCGCCTCTTTCTTCTTAAACTTAAATCTGTCTTGTTTTTTCTTCTCTAATCAGGGTGAGAGTCACTTGACCAACAGCGTCTCTAATCAGTACCTTAACCCATCTCTCTGATTAACCAAATCCTCATGGAGCCGGGGGCCTCTACGCATACACGGGCTCCCACTGAGTTTGTTAGCTATAAAGGAATGATGGAAAGAGACTGTCCATCAAAAGAGCCCTCATCGCCTTCTTTTTTTTAATCAACAAAATGGACTTTCCCTTTTAAGCCGACCCAGATACACTTAATGTGTTTGGTGAAAGATTCCTGAGCACCTTGAAACTTAGTTATTAACAAAATTGTTTTTTCCAACTTCAAAGGAGGAAAGAGGGAATTAAAACACCTACCCACTTACTCTGCTTGGGCATGGTGTGATGTGTTTGTCTGCTGCAGCAACATTAATTTGAAAACTGTCAGACTAATAAGAAGCAGTTTTTGATAACCAAAAATACAATGCTTAAAAAAATATACACTGGTCTCTCCCCAGAGGAGCACCATACAATCAGTGTTGTAATGAAACAAAGTACTAACACTTCGTTTTTTTTGACAATCTATACATTTACTTGAGTTTTAATAGTTTCCTTTTAGCTGCTGTACAAATTAAAAGAATGACACACAAATACAGAGCAATATAACTTGTACACAAATATAAAACAGACTGCATGAGAACAGCCTGGTTTCATACTGTACACTGGCAGCCGAGGCTACCACACCAGGTGCCACCTGCTCATCGGATAAACATCACACACACTTACACACTGACAGCACAGCCATTGGGAGCAATTTGGGGTTCAGTAACTTGCCTAAGGACACTTTGACACTCAGACCGCAGGGGCCAGGAATCGAACCATTGACCGTATAATAAGTAGACAACCGCTCCACCTCCTGAGCCACAGTCACCCTGTTTGCTTTCAGATGAGTTAATTTTGTTAATGAATTAGATTAACCTTTGAAACTTGTAGTATTTCCCTCGAGCGGGTGTTAACTGCTGCCCATTTTTTCTGCAGCCTCTTAATTCCATTTATTTCCATCTTTACGATACACTGTAAGCTGTCCAAATATCAGCTGTGGGCAAACTCGCTGACTTTCGACTCAAGGCACACATTGGCACAGGAAATTATCAGTGACACCGCCCCAGTATGTCTGATAATGAAGGTCTCTGCGCATTACTTTTACTGGTTACCGACACTAATAGGGTACATGTAATTCATCTTATAAACTGCGCTTCTAATAAATTTATACATATAGATAACATAATCTGTTTATATTTATGGTTCGGGTGTGTTACTCAATGTGAGCGATTAATTTGTGAACCAGACGGAGTTAATGAAATATGCAGATGTCAAATATTCATGCAGCTCTTCACATACAGGGAAATGACTTGTACCATGGTTGCCATCCGTTTTGGGTAGTAATTTAATATATTTCCACATAATGATTTGGCATTGGTGAATTACAATTTTTTAATAAAATATAAATTAAATGTTGGGGTTAAAGGGGCCATAAGTGCAGTGTCCCGGCACAGAATTAGATCGGCTAATTGCGAGCAGCAACATCAGAGGCCACGTGAGGCTGGCTCCAAAAACAGAGTCAATCCCCACTGACACAGCCTGGTACAAACACAATTCTGGTTTCTATAGCTTAAAGCTTAAAGTTGTGCATAATTAAGGACAGGATGCTTTCAGTGACAGGCAGGTGCCATCCATTGAGAGTCGCTACCATTGGCTAGGAAACATAACCATGGTGTAAACCCAGAGTGTATGTGCAGCCATAGTTTTTACTTTTTCAATGTGTTTTCACTCCATTAAAGTTAACTGTAATGTTTGGGTTGCCTGAAAACTTTTAGTTTAGTGTTTGGTTGTACTTAACCCTCTAAAGAGTCAGAAGATCAGTTTTTCCAGTACGTACATTTTGTTTTTATCGTTTTAAGTCTGTTTTTAGTTGCAGAAATTAGCATTAACCATACCCTTAAACATAGCCGTGCTAACACTGTATGGCTAGTTGTTATGTAACATGATGAGGGTTCGATTTGTGGTGGTCGTATCACTCTTACAGCAGGTTGGAGACAAACAACCCTTTAGTGTTCTCCACACTTCATCAGCTTTACAACCATGGATGTATGTCGTCCTGAGACCGGGACTTTTGTTTGTTATGCAATTTTAATTTCTCCTAGCTATTTTGGATCAGTGGGACCCAATAAGTATAAAAACATGACATCAAGTCCCAGTGTCTTCACACTAGCACTTCCATGTCTTAGCTTGTTACTGTTGATAGAATTGGTCAAATTTGTTGCCATAAATAAATAAGTTTAAACCATTAAATGTGATCAGGTTTTGGACCTTGTCCACTTTTGTGTCTGGGTCGGCTACAGACTGACTTGGCTGAAGTTGCTCAGTGGTGCATGAAGCCCAAAAAGCTCTATTTCTGACATCACATGACAGACTCAGGAGTCTTAATTCCACTGTTTGGTCACTCCTAAAACTGGCTTTAAAGCCCTGTGCACTTCTTGGGAGCCTGTTTACAACAACAACACTTCCTAGTTCCTCACTCCCATTACACTGAACTGACCAATCAGAGGCTAGGAGGATTTAGACTGAGGTAAATGTGAGGAGAATCACAGAGTCAGCAGATTAATGTTACTGTTTTAAAGTTACTGATATTTAAACTTGTAAATATGTAAAAAAATGAATTACCTAAACATAAATAGGTACATAGCTTTTTGTGTAAACACACCCTAAAACTTCAGTTATTTGCTTGAGTCCTACTCAGCAGGCCGATATTGGGACAAAACTATTTCATTATTTCATTTCAGACAAAACTGCTGCTCAGTAAATGTCGGAAAATACAGTCGAATTGTTTATTTAAACCAGTACCAATATAACTTCTATAAGAATAATGCTTGGAATAACATATTAATTATGAATAATTTATTTGTTCTGGCTCCAACAGCGCATCACAGAACAAGAGAGTTACATCTTACACTTTTGATTCATCAGTGGACCCTAAAGGAATATGACATATAACATATTCTGACTTTATAACAGCTTCACCACTTTTTTTGTCTCTCTTGTTTACCATGCTGGTAAATCTAAATTAATTTCATTTGTCAAAATGTGTAGCCACACAGAACTTCCTACAAGGGACTAGGCATTTAATTTAAGTTTTACAGTAACTCACCATCAATTCAAATGTATGAATCAACCTAACAGTTGCATACATTGCAAAGTTACAGTTACTGTTCACAATAGCTTCTCCCAATACAACAATGTAACACAATACTGTAGTAATGAAAAACTGCCATAACAATTCAATACTGTATGTGTATTTCCTGCCGAAAGGATCTGGCACTACAATTCTCTTCATAAACAATTCAAGTGCTGTGCTGTGCAGTGTTGTTGTGTACAGCTTATTTGCTATACGTCTCACAGTGTTTGGCAATCTTCTTCTCACAGACCATTCACTGACTCATCTAAAACCATAAAGCTGGCGAAAAATAAGCTAAATCAAAAGCACTGTGCATAGATTAATTGCTTTGTGCCCATTAAAGCAATGGGATGAAGAAGCTCTTGTTATGTTGTATATTAATCTGTGCGCTTAATTTGTGGTGAAACAAACAAACAGCTCTGCAAGAACCAGATCTCCCCTCACAATCAACAAGAGAATAGAACTTATGCTGCGAACAGCACAAATACAACACTTGTTTCTGTCTTGTTTGTCTGTTGAATTTAATGCAATTTTACAAGCTGTGTAAACAGGCTGACCTGTCAGTCAGGCTTTCAGTTTTAACTCGACAGTCTGACTAAGTAGGAGCAAGCATTCAAGGATGAACCAAATACAAATTATTACTAAATTAAAAAAAATTTACAACTGTCTCAACAGAAACTGTGCCAGAAATATCATCAGCATTGTAACAATTCTAGAGAAGGTCTCCACAGAAAGTTGGTGCAGTTGTTTCGTTGCCCATGTTTTGTTGAAGAAGCTAAAATTACCCCTGACAGCACATTTTCACCAGGGCATGACTTGTAGCCTAAACCCCCCAACAGTTAGTTGCTGTAACTGGCTTGGATGGAGAAATCTTAATAAATCCTGAAGGCACAGACGGTCTGAAGATGTCTGGACGTCACTTCAATTTCTTCTGCCTCTAATCAGTATGTCAGAAATGCAGGCAGGGTGAGTTCTGTCAAATGTGAGCAGAGCAGACACCTGACTGTGAATAGGAAGCATTTTAAATCAGCTTTGGACCCAGAATAATATATATTTTTACTGCTTGGTGAAATTAATGAATGAGACACCTACAGACTGATTTTCATCAACATATCAAAAGTTTATGAAGTCTATTGGCAACTAACAATTTGTTTTGAAGTTCATGGTGCTTCACAGGATTTGAGGGTGTTAATGACATGCAAATCCATGCAGAGCTTTTTAATTTAGTTTTTTGTTTTTGTTTTACTTTGTGCATAGTTTTAATCCTCTGGTTCTCCAGTCAAGTAAGGTACATGTTCAATGTCCAAGACGACAACGTCTATGGACTTTTTTTGGATTATTTTTGCCCATTTAGAGATCATCTGTAAAGCAGACCACCCTGATACAAGGTTTTAGCTTTGCTGCGGGCAAATTAATCATTACAAATAGAGATGTCCGATATTATCGGCCTACCGATATTATCGGCCGATATTGGCATTAAAATGTAATATTGCAAATTATCGGTATCGGTTTTTACTTTTTTAATGAAACAACTTTTACACAGCATGCACATATTATATATCAAACTCTTCAGCTACTTCTCCTCTTACTCAAAATGTCAAAATATGAGAGATGTGGTGTATAGTTTTTGAGATATCTTTGTTTGTTTGTAATATGTGTAAAGTTAGTTACCTAAAATGATTTAGTTTTCTTTTATTTATTTTTTCTGAGAGGGGGGACCCCGCATATATCGGTATCAGTTGATATCGGTATCGGAAATTAAGAGTTGGACAATATCGGTATATCGGATATCGGTAAAAAAGCCAATATCGAACATCCCTAATTACAAACAAAATTGACTACACCTCAGCCATGATGCAGCATGATAAAGGTGCATTTGGATGTTGGTGGTGGTGACGGTGAGTCAACACGCAATCACCATGGGTGTACTGAATTCAGCTGCCAGGCTTTTAACGAGAACCAAGAGACGTGATCACATCACTGCAATTTTACCCTCTTAACACTGGCTTCCCAGTATGTTTTAGAGTAGATTTTAAGATTTTACTGAAGGCTCTTCATGGTCCCTCTCCCAGCTACATCTCCAACCTCTTAGTGTTGTACACGCCAGGATGCACTATGAGGTCCTCGGGCAGAGGTCTTTTGTCTGTTCCAGAGGCCTGGCTGAAAACTAAAGGGGACAGAGCGTTTGCTGTCAGGGCCCCGAGACTCTGGAGCGGCCTGTCCAAGGAAATCAGGTCAGCCGAGTTAATGATCTCATCTAAGTCCCTTCTTTAAACAAACTTTTATAAGAAAGCATTTCCTGATTTTACTTGAGTTTTTAATTCATTTAGACTGTCTTTTATTTCCTAAGTTTTTATGTAACCAAGTGTTTTATCAGTTCTTTTAAAAGTTGTTGTTTTCATGTCTTGTCTGTTTTAATTATTGACATGTAAGATTCTTTGTAACTCTGTTTGTTGTTGTTGCTTTATACATAAAAAGTATTATTATTATTACAGAACTGGGCCCAGACCCAGGGGCCCAGGGGCTCAGGGGGCCCCTAAGGCCTGATTTATTTTTTTAGAAGAGTGTCGTTCGACAGAAATGCTTTGCTTTGTTTTCAATTCATGCCTCTGACAAAGGTGTCAGTCGTCTCCATGGTAAGCGGAGACACCCTGCATTTCTTTAAGGCCTCAATCTGTGTATGTGTTTTAAACGTCTTGTCCTTATATTCATTAACTGATCAGCTTCCAGTCGGTTGTGAGAAGCAGATTCCCCTCACTTGCTATGGGCTGGGAAAAATGAATCAATACGTAAAAAACATGGCTGATTTTTTTCCCGTGGAGCTGACATGAAAACTATTTTGGTTCATTGAATCACTGCTGTCAGTCAGCCTGGTGAAGACAGTTTGACCCGTTGCTGTGCCCTCGGGCTGCTGCTGACAGATGACTGCTTATGTGGACAGAGATGCTGAATACAGTTTTAGAGTGTGTATTTAAAACTACTACCTCAATGGCGATGATAGTAACACTTCTAATCATGTTGTGTGACTAAATATGACAATGTCTGCGATATTACAAATTCTCTCAGTGTGCGTTATGAAGGAAAAGTGTCTCATAACACATTTTTTCTGTCAAAAATAGGTCATTACTGTCGAGCAACACACTTCAAAGTGTCCATATACCATATATCTTAAGCCAGAGCACTGCGTGAAGTCACTGTTTTTAACGTTGCATTTCTTGTCAAAGGACTTAGTCATTCATGTTAATATGCGTCCAAGCCCAGAGGCCCACTGTGTCATAATCTGCCTATGGCAAACACACAAACAAGAAGTGCAAACAAAGAAGGTTTCTTTAACGGGGCACTGTGTCACCACTGGTGGCTCCACTACAAATGTCAGTAATCTCTTTGCAGAGAGTTGTAACAGCAGCAGAAACATACCACAGAGACAAGATATGAAGGTAGGTCCGGTGCTCCATTTGCATGCGAATTGATTCTTGTGTATTTCTATGAGATTATTAATTAAAATTTACATTTTGGAAAACAAATAAAACAATTCTTACCCATGCATATTCTGAACAAAGGACAGGTGTTTACTTGTGGATCAGAATTGTGGTCAAAGTTTACACAGAAATTGTCCTCGCAGCACCCTGCAGTGATGAGGAGATGTCTGGTCATAGATGAATGTTTGACAGCAGAATTGCATCCCCAGAGTCAGCCCAACACCAAATATTAGCCTAACAGATGACGATCTGAAATTGTTCATTCAACCCTGGAATACTAATCGTTTTCAAGGTGATCCCGACTGTTAGCCTCAGGCCAGCTCTGTGATCTGAGTCGCCGTACGCTGCACTGTGAGATTTTAAATCCATCAAAAAAATCATCAAAAATATGTCAGCATGCAGCTAGCACGATCTCTGAGCCCCACTGAGACGAGATAGTAAAGTGTTCATTCATTCAAAGAGACAATCAGCACATCATGCAAATACATAACATCTAGTCATTCTCTCACTTGGTTAATGATTTTGTCATAGAGGATGAGCAGTCAATACACATTCTTGTCTCATGGGTCAGTTAGACACATGAGGGCTCATGCAGACGCTGCCTTTTTTGCCCACTCACTGCTTTCAAATTTGCATGATCTCACCTGACAGCACAAGCAACCCTCTCAACTGAACCAGCTGTACAGTCGAACCCTCACCTCAAATTTACTCCCTTTCAGCAAATAAGAGTGACAAAACAACTGCAAGAGTTACCTTTGGTTTTAGATTCTCTCTTTGGATGTGACACTATCCCTCCTGCCCCAGTTGAGCCTGGTCTCACCTGAAGTCATTGAAATCTGGCTCTTCGGCAAAAACCAATGAAAAAAAGATGTCCTTTAACAACGGCATGATACGTGGCCGGTTGCCATTATAGCTAAACAGCGCTTGAGGGAAACGCGGCAGGACAAGAATGAAAGTTAAGGTGGCGAAAGTCCAGCTGGTCCAACAAACACCGACTTTCACCCCGGAGAGCAGCGTTTGCGTCCGTAAGATTCTAAAGCCAAACCCTGTTCTTTTGTCCTAAACCTAACCACAAGCTTTTGTTGCCTAAATCCAACCATGTGTCTTTGTTGTTGATTTATTGATTTATTTATTTTTAATGAGACTGTATGCAAATGTTACATTTCCTGTGAAAACATAAGTGTATTTTGAAAGAAGACAATATAATATGCAGAACTTGACACGGAGTCCCAGAACGTCAACAACCAACGTGCCCAGGGTAGCTTGCATGTCGTATGTGGACATGTAAAGACCATGATCAGATGTTAATATGTGACGAGGTCAGATTGAGAATGTGTTGCCCAGACTTACATCTGTTAGACATGCCTGAAGCACACCGGAGCTGGTTTTAGGGATCCACTGGACTGTTCAGACTAAAGAATCCTTCTGTTGATTCAATAGCCGCCTCAGTGACTCCATGTATGTCAGTGATGACACTGATGACAATAACTTATTTGTCACAGCTCAAGTTTCTTAGTTATGTTTTTTACTTCATTCATTCATGTTGTTCCCTGTTTTACTTTGACACTCACATCTCCTCCCTTTTGATGACGTCACCTGTGTCAGATTGTTGGCCCTGCACTGGTTAGCCTCACCTGTGTGAGTATTTAGTGTGTGTCTTGTTGTGTGTCTCAGTGCCAGTTTGTCTCCTTGTGTGTCAAGTGTTCTAGCCTTTTGCCGCCCTGTGTCCTTTGCTTGTTTGTTTGTTTTTTTAGTTTGTTTTTTTATTTAGCCTGCTGATTGACTCTGCCTCTGCCTCACCCCTGTTGGATTTGATTGCCTCCACTGATTGTCCGTCTGTGTACCAAACCTACCTTTTGACCAGCAAACACTCTGTTATTTCACCCGAGCTGTCTCCAGAGTCGTGTGTTTGAGTCCACTCGCACCTGGTTCACCACTTGTTACACTGTTGCCTCAACAGATTGCTTTGCTAAAAGATATCGGTACGTTGGCATGCCAGTCTACAAAGTGCCCAATTCTGAGCATTACTTTTACCCTTTCAGCTACTGCTCTTGGTTTGTTTGTGAAAAGTGCTATATGAGTTTTATTTTATCATTCTACGTCTAAGACATTCTAAATCTTTCTCCTCCAATCATTTCAGACACGTTTTAGCTGATCTTAGGCTGTTACTCCGTGTTCCTTCCTTTCATGCATAGTAATTAAGAATGATGATCAGAATGAGGAAGCGGGGCAGGACAGGAGTAAAAAGAGAAGGGAGAGGCAGAGGAGTCAGGAGCAAGGTTGAACACTTTTGCATTGCATTGAACATGAAATATGTAAACACACTTAAAAGCATATATTTCAATAGATTTCACACATTATATTTTTCACTGGTTTATATTTCTGAAGTTGAAAACCGTTTCAGTGGACATCCTTAAGAAATACAAGTACAAATGTAAGTTTATTTTTTTTTCATGCCTGAAGAGGAATAAAAACAGAAAAAAAAGATCTTGACTGAGGTGGTAACAACTGATGCATGAAAGGGTTAATAATAATAGAGGTTTTTCAGTTGGAGGGGGCCCAATCATCAGGCTTTGTCTTCTTTAAGACTATAGAGTGCATTGTTGTAAAGGCCCTGCTGGAAGCCAACAAATTACCACTTCTTGCTGTGGGCGTGTCAACTAGCTCTCTCATTAGCAAGCACTGTGTAAATAGAAAGCTGAAGACTCAGCTTCAAGGTGTGTTTGTGCCAAGCACAATTTCAATTTATTTTCTAATCTGTGATCTTTGGGTCAACAGACAGAATCCCACAAACTCAAATACTGGTCTTTTCCTCTACAGACATTTACTCACACATGATTTAACCTCTTGACCAACCACAGCATTGGTTTTTCAGCAAATCATTACAAAGATTCCTGGTGAATTTTTCAGTCTTTTGCATTAGTGCTGGGTTTCCAAAATACACCAGTACTAAGTAGTATCCAAACTTCTGCAGTCAAACTATACCTGCATTCAGTCCTTTTTGCACCACCTTTTTGCACCACCACAATGCTTTGAGATGCAATTTCGCCTAATGTCACAGCTCTGGTTATTTTAGCACAGCTGGTGTCGTTCCCCTAGTTGCTGAATTGAGGAAACCAGGTTTGTGTTAACAGCCAACATACAAACATGGATGGTTCATTCTGATTAACGGAACTAGTCCATTTGCATTTCAATGTGCAGAATCTACAGCGGTAACATGGCAAGCCTAGAGCCTGAGAGAGGGCTCCATCTGTGGTATTAGAAGTATGCTTACAATGACCAAAATGTATTTACTGATATGCTAAGTAGGGCCCTTTCCATCAGCCTTCGCAGTTACTGATGGCTTTATCAACATTCCGATCACAGTGTTAATGTGAGCTGTCTTTCACAGCTGCATAATAAATTGGAGTAGATGAAAAGGGGTTCTGTTATGCAACCTGTGAAATGTCAGGTGCTTAGCAAGCAGCCTGTGCAGACTTTACATCACAGATTTGAACACTTAGAACATTAAACCAGGCATACTGTCAGTGCTTGCGCATTTTGAGGTTTAAGGGTTGTTAAAATGTCAAGAATTGGGTCACAAGGGATTAAAACAGTGAAGATTAATTTTTTTTTTCATCTGGTCATGTCTTTTTAATTTGTTCAAAAACTTACAGGGAAGGATTACTGACAGACAAGGTAGGTGACTCTGAAACCCAACTCAAGGTAAAAGGGTAAAATACCTGTAATATTATAGTTGGTGAACCCTGTGTACCCTCCCGCCCTTTTTGACATTACAAAAACAAATAAATGGCATTTGTAAATTTGCACATACCATGTGCTCTTTTAACTGTCTAATTAGCTCCGTCTCTGTCTGCACAATATCATGATTTGTTTTCGATGGTTGATTAATGTAGACTTTCAGTTTTTGTCAAATGCTTACCAAATACACTCTCACTCTGAAGTCATCGAAACCTGGTGCTTGGACAGCGATTCAGGTGTCTGACAGAAAACCCGTCCTTTAATGTCAGCATGATTCGCCGTTAGAGTTTAACGGCACTTGGCGGCGTCAGGGGAAACACATCAATAGAAAGCCTAACCCTGCTCTTTTTTCCTAAACCTAATCACATGCTTTTGTTGCCTTAAACCCAACTACCTGACATTGGGTGAGAGGTGGGGTACACCCTGGACAAGTCGCCAGACTATTGCAGGGCTGACACATAGAGACAGACAACCATTCACACTCACATACACACCTATGATCAAGTTAGAGTCATCTATTAACCTGCATGTCTTTGGACTGTGGGAGGAAGCCAGAGTACCGAGAGAAAACCCACGCTGACACGGGAAGAACATACAAACTTGGCACAGAAGAACTCCCCCACCCCAGGGTTCAAATCAGGAACCCTCTTGCTGTGAGGCAACAATGCTAACCACTGCACCACCATGCCACCCAAAAAATATAAAATAGTAGGCTAATAGTAAGGGGGTGGTGGGGGGGCTTGCCTAGGGTGCTGAATATGCTTGGTCCGGCACTGGTGCCACATCACATTACCCATCTGGTGATGTCATTTGGCAGCCAGCAGGAATGAAAGTGAATTTTGATTAGAACTATGATTTTGCATTACATTATGTGGCAAAAGAAATATATTATTACAATTTGGACGGACAGAAAATCACAGTTTCTAACAAGCAAGGGTTTCTGCAAAAACTCTTAAGTCTTCTGAATGCTTAAAATAACCTTTTGATTTGGAGCAGAGAGATTTGATCTTATTTTTATATTTATATTCAAAGTAATTCATAAATAAAGTCGGTTTTCGAGAGAGTGAATCCTTAACAGCTTAAATATTGCGTAAAAAGGTAAAATTATATTATATATTAAGTTAAAAAAGTAAATATTTGAACATGTTAAGGGTCATTTCAAAGGTGCAATATCACCATTATTAGCAGGCCTTGTAGTCGTATTGGAAACTTTCTTTTCAGTGAGTTTCTTTGAGCACCGAGGTTCATTTACACGATCGGCAGAGACGCTTCTGACCTCGTTTCATTTCTCTTTTACAAAGCTGCAGCAGCCAGAGCTTTGTGAAAAGCACATAGGCCTACATTATACAACAAATGCACGAGATAGCTTCGTCCTACAGAAATCTATAGTCAAAGCGCATACCAGAGAGGATGCTCCTCTGCAAACGCCTCCAGGATGGTACATTTTGTTTTAATGTTATTGATCTCTCTCATCCTCAAATGCGCATTGTGTAAACATCAAACACAGGACTGCCCGTGTTGTTAATGTACAGTCGGAATTCAGCGCATGCAGCCGTCCTCTCCACATCTTTGCATATTTTACGCGCACCATTGTTTCCACGTCTCCAAAGCTCCCTTAAAAAAAAAAAAAAAAAGCGGCACAGCACAAACATGATTATCCAGAAGGTCCCGGTGTCATGTCAAAACACATTCACATTCACACCTGACGGACGTGCTGGGAAGCTTTGATGTGGCTGCATCCATCACGAGTGTGAATTTGCTCTGGTCCAATAATCTGGCTGCTGAGGAGATGAGCGTCGGTCGCGCGACTGAGCTGTGCGCGTTCACGTGGGACCTATAAGCGGACGTGGCGCGCAGAGCTGTGAGTAGTCGTGGAGAGAGAAGGAGAGGATAATCGTGGCAGAGGATGGTATCTGTAGCGCAGTGGGACATAACCTGACACAGATACAACAGGGATGCTCATAATGCCATCATCACAAACTTTTCTGTCTCTCTTCTGTAACACATAACTGTCCAACTCTGATGTCTGAGATGATATGTGAGCAAGAGAGTCAAGCCATGCAGCTGAATGAGACTGGAGTTCAAACACTGGCTCCAGAGCCATGTGAGCAGCAGATACTACAGGAAGACAGCACTGGAAACTGTAGCGGAGGTTCCACCAGCAATCTGTCGCTGCACTGCTGGCTGCAGCTCCTCACCAAGGAATCTATCATGGAAATCCAAGGAGACAGCTCCAGTTTGGTGGTGCGTGTGATGATAGCTTGTGTCTACTCCATAGTCTGTGCACTTGGACTGGTGGGAAACTCACTGGCTCTGTATCTGCTGCACTCACGTTACAGGCAGAAGCAGTCATCCATCAACTGCTTTGTGATGGGACTGGCCATCACAGACCTCCAGTTTGTTCTGACTTTACCTTTCTGGGCAGTGGACACGGCCCTGGACTTCCGCTGGCCGTTTGGCCGCGTGATGTGCAAAATCATCAGCTCCGTCACCACCATGAACATGTACGCCAGTGTATACTTCCTCACAGCTATGAGCGTGGCACGTTATTACTCTATCTGCACCGCTCTGAAGATGCACAGCCGGCGGGCGGCAGCCATGAGAGCCAAGTGGACGAGCCTGGGCATCTGGGCTGTGTCTCTGCTGGCCACTCTGCCTCATGCCATCTACTCCACCAGCGTCCAGGTGTCGGATGAGGAGCTTTGCCTGGTGCGCTTCCCAGACTCAGGCACCTGGGATCCACAGCTTCTTTTGGGTCTCTACCAGCTGCAAAAGGTCCTCCTAGGCTTCCTCATTCCTCTCATCATAATCACCGTCTGCTACCTGCTGCTCATGCGCATCATCCTCAGCCGACGCATCGCAGGTGCAGGGGGCCCAGAGGTGGAGCAGGGCCGGCAGAGACGTCGCTCCAAAGTGACCAAATCCATTGTCATTGTGGTTCTGTCCTTCTTTCTGTGCTGGCTTCCCAACCAGGCGCTGACACTGTGGGGAGTGCTCATAAAGTTTGACCTTGTGCCCTTCAGCAAGGCCTTCTATAATGCACAGGCCTACGCCTTCCCCTTGACTGTGTGTCTGGCACACACCAACAGCTGCCTCAACCCCGTGCTCTACTGCCTGATTCGTCGGGAGTTTCGGGCAGGTCTCAAGGAGCTTCTCCTCCACGCCACACCTTCCTTCAGGAGCCTGACTCATCTGCTGCGTCGTAAGGCCAAAGTGGCTGAAGCACCGCCGGTTCTGGTGCTCGTCCAAATGGATGTCTGAGGCTTACTGTGACAGATGAATGAATGACTAACTCACAAAGAGTAGTACTATTGATCTGGAGTTGTTTACCATGACGGTGCATCCTTCTCAAACCTGTCAACATGTCTTTTTGGGGTTTTGAAAACAACAAAATCATAATGGACTACCCAGTGGGATGTGCCCCACTTTCACTGCGTGCTCCAAGATTCACTCCGCACACATTTCTACTTGTTATACAATGACTCTCTCTATCTCGCCATGCAGTATGTCTCTGTTTCTCTCACTCAGCCTCTGACAGGCGATACCTGTGCTGCTCTCTGGTAATTTGCCATGTGTGTAGATGTCAATCATTATTAAGATTTGAATAGCTGCAGCACTCAGACACCTGTCTGAGATGAGCCTCAATTAACATTTGCCACAGCTTTAGCATCATGAGTGGGATTAACTACCGAGTGTCACCGAGTGATGCAGGATTTATTTGGATAAAAAAAAGTAAATCAGATCAGTTTTTTTTAAAAAAATAAAAACACCCAGAAAGAAACATGAAAAGAATATGAGTGATGAGGAGGTTTCCCAGTGCATTGGCCAGTTGCTGTATTTGTGTTTGTTATATGGTGCAATTGTGTACATTGTTTCATTCAGTAAAAACAAACTGGAAAAAAATTAAACCAAATTATTTAAAAAGTAGGCTAATAGTAAACAGTAGTATCTAAAACACAGCAAAAGAGCAAAGTTATTGAAATCGATGGTGTATATCTGTTGAAAACTGAGTAAATGACAAGGTCAGACACTGTACAACAGCTGTCTAATTTATTTAGAAGCAAAGAATAGCATGTGCTGTGTTGTCTTGGGGAAAAGGTTGATGCCTAAAATGAAACAATAAAAGGCAAAGAAATAAATACAAGGTTCAGTACAAGCACTTAAATTAATTTCCTGTCATTTTTCAAGGTAAGGCAATACGATGTATACGTCAAAGGGTTCATTGCAACGAGTGTAGACAGTGAGACGAATGAAGTCCTTGAGGAAAGCTGAGGATCAAGAGTTGAGGTGCTTCAACTGAGATTTATACTCCTGTGCAACTGTGCACACAGAAAGAAATATTTACTCTCAGTGTTTCTCTCCCTCTTGCTCCCACTGACCGCACACACACATGCAAAATGTATCTCTGTGCAATTTCTCACAGCTGTAGATGCGAACAACAAAATGAATACTTTAGAATTTACACTAAATCTGCAAATTTGTGTATCTTTTCAGCACATTTAAAACAGGCCAATTATACAAATGAGACATATTTTTCCATGGACAGTCCATTGATGTCAACACCAGCCTTTCCTTCTCTGTTAAATTACAAGGTTACGAATGTTGAAAGAGCACATGACTGAGAAACTGCTGTGATAATGTGATCTCTGTGAATGTAATGCCTCTCTGTATCCTGTCATGACTGTGAGTGTAATCATAATCTTTTACAGGAGACATTTGTTTTTGAATTGATGTTATAATGGAATGTTTCAGTGAAGTAAAGATTAAATTAAAAGCCTCAGCTTGAACTATTTCAAATCAATGGGCAAGTTGAAATTCAGGGCACATACACTGGGGAGATGAATTTAGGCAGCCGAGCCGCTGAGAGTTTGAAAGATAAAGTGGGACTAATGTTGCTGTAAAACAATCCCACACCCGCAGAAGGGCATCGGATGATAGACAGAGACTCACTCCTCTGTTCTGTTGTTTTATTAATGAGATTTAATTTTCTCATTCTGTGTTTGCGCAGCGCCTCTTCAATCACTAGCAACACTGGCTCTGCACAGCGCAAATAATCAATGAACAAGGGTGCTGTGAAAAATTCTGTTCATAAGAATTGCTGTCAGATGGAGGGACTAGCTTTTCTTAATCATCTCTGATGAGCTGGGGTGAAATGAGTCAAATATTGCTCCAAATATTCTAACATAAATATTTCAAGGTAATATTTTTAACTGTTGCCCCACAAAAGCCCCAAGGTCATTGTTTGTTCATTTGATTAATTGCTTGTTTGTGTGGGTAAAGTATAAAATAATAAAAGCATTTAGGGCACTGGACCTAATGCTCAGTCTTGCATGGTGACCTGTGTCAAAAGCTATACTTCAGCCTTCATTATTTCAGTTTAAATGGTGTGTATATGGTGCATACTCAGAAAATTACCATAAACTAACTGAGATACAGCAAACTTCGAGTGAGACAGTAATCCAGCTAAGAAGTGCTGGTTGGTTTCTGGGGCTCCAGGGAAAATATAATTAATCTGCCATGGGTAGTCTGCTGTGTGTGCTGCACTTGAAAGTAACCTGGCACATGCACATGAGGGGGAGGGGGTCGGTCAACAGGAGCCCACAGCTCATTTTCGCCCCAGGGCCCCCTAGTGGGTTAATCTGACCATGCTGGGGACAGAATTATTTGCAGCAAGTGACAGAAGCAGTGATTTGTGTGAAGTTTACCCCGGACAGTCAGTAAGAGGAGATTTTAAGAAGCCTTTATTATGCAGAACGTGGAGTCTAAAATAACACTCCTTTATTCTAATAAGTAGAAAATAACTGTTGCATTCATATTCTCCTCAAACCCTGCTTGTGTAAAGAGCTGGGTGTATAAATCCAGCAGAGTAAGGCATGAGCAGATTTTAAAATATATATGCCTCCCATCATTGCTGATTCTCCATGAAAAACCACAGGTATCAACTGCTGGCTTATCTTTATGCACTTGGCCCATTGTTTTCAGTCTCAGCTGTGGAGGAACGCTTTTGTAATCAACCGTCCCTGCACAGCTGAGATTTGTAGCATTAGCGTGTGCATCCTGTAAACCCTGCTGGGCAATCCGCGGAAGGTTCGGCTTGTTCCCACAACAGCAACCGGCAAGCCCTCTGGCCAACAGCCAAACGGCCTGCAATGAAAACTCAGCATGCTGAACTCATAAAATGATAATGAGGTGTTTGAGTTCCATGTAGAGAAAAACTATTTAACATTTATGTGCTATCCTTAACAGCTCGACTATCCCCTGACAGCAGCCCTAGACAGAAACAAGAATACAAAGTTGGCTTCTTTCTTTAATTACAGCTGACCTATATTTGCCTGTCCTCTTTGTGTGTGTATTTGTGTGTAGCTACGTACAAAAATATAATTTCCTCACAGCACTCTCTGCCCTCAGCGGCTCAGTTTGCCCACAGAATACAAGTTCCCTGGATTTGTCTTTCTTTGATAAACCTTTCCGGCATGTATTAATGAACTAAAAAAACTACAAGAGAACAGATTTAGATTGATGGACGTGCTACATGAATTATAAGAGGGCAAACCACAGCTTTCCACTTAAAGTAAATAGACGTTTGCTAAAGTCAACACCTGGGAGTAAATATTTCCAAACCGTCTGACAATAGAAGGGTAAAGAGGGCTGGCTGACTCACAGGAAAGCGGAGGCAGCGGAAAGACTTTGAGCTCTTACTTTATTACATGACTGTCAACTTTATCTTTTATATTACGCCATGCAAGAACTGAGTGTTTTCCTTGCCCTCTCTCAGAATACACCCACATCTAAGTTCACAATACATCTAAAAGGGTTACATTTCCAGAGACAAAGTTTCTCATTAAAACTCAGACGCAGGCGTTCACTGCTATATCAAGAGTTCATTGAGTTTTAACAGTAAGATTATCAACATGCACTTTCCCCTGGGACAGGAAGTCATAGTAGACGGTCGCGCGACACCCTTGGCGCTGACCTTTCACTGAGGCCTAATGATGTCCTCGCAACACTCGCATCTCTAGAATACTTAATTGTCGCTCATTAGCGGTACACAGGCGCAGACCAGGGTTGACTTTTTCAGACATGGATGTGGTTATTTAGAGGCAGGTGAGACACATAGCGTGTTAATGTCACGTAGTTTCCCCATCAAAAGCTCCTGAGGCGAAAGAGACCACATACAGCTAAATCGATTATCTATACAAGCAGCAAACTGGGCGGCTCATGAAAGGCAAAGCAAGTTTATTTGTGTGGCACCTTTCATCACTGAGGCAATTCAAAGTGCTTTACATTAGACCGAGTGGCATTAAGATGAGCTACAAAAGCAACCTTGAATAGGATAAAAACAAAACATAAAATTATTCAGATTTCATGTGAAAGATGTGAGAGCTATGGGTTTCATATATGCAGGAGATGTTGGGAGCTCATTAGCAAAGGAGCGTGCGTTGAGGCTGTTTGTTAAAATGTCTGAAAACAAGTGTAACAACACCCCTATAAATCAATGTCAGTGTTTGCACAAACACATTTTGTCTTCTTTTATTTTGCTTGTTACTTTAATCGTTTCCTTTTTCCTCATGCCGCCTTGTCTCATAATTATTTCTATCAACTTCCCTCATCTGTCCATTTAAAGTTATAGTCTTCTTGCATTTTAATCCCCAGTGGGCATTTACAGCTCACACCCAAATTTAAAAAATACATATTTTTCCTCCTCCCTGTAGTGCTATTTATCAGTGTAGACTGATTTGGTGTGACCTGCCAAGTGTTGGAGATATCCGCCGTAGAGATGTCTGCCTTCTGTCAAATAAAATGGAACTAAGATGGCACTGATATTGCGATGCACAAAGCACCAAAAAAACCCAAAACATTTGAAAACAGCATTGTGTTTTTCAGGCACCCATAACTGAGTTACTCGAGGTAATCCAAAGACCTTGTTGTGAGCAGTGTCATATAGGAACTATCTGCTTTCTCCTTAAATACACCCAACAACAATATCACTGCACAGAAGGAGGTGTGCATGTACTGCCTGTTCTCATTCCCAACTCATCAAATACCACCGCTTTGTCACTGACCTCGGCATCAGATGCCAATGCACAGAGGCACCTTTTGTGGCAGATTGGGCAGCAGCAGTTGTCGCAGAGAGTAAGAGCTGAACTCATTTGCCGCTGAAGTGCAAACTGCTGCCTTTTTTTTTTTCAAGCTGAGTCCCATTATATTGAAGAGAAGGCAGACATCTCTACCACTGATATCTTCAACACTTGGCAACTCACACCAAAAAAATCTAGACAGATGAACAGTACTACAGGTAAGAGGAAAAATATGTACACTGCTCAAAAGAAACACTTGATCATCACAGTATACCAAGTCAGTTAAACTTCAGGGATATCAATCTGTTAAGTATCAGTGCATGTGACACCACCAAGCACCGCCGCAGACTATCCAGGAGCTCAGTGATGCCCTGATCCAGGTCTTGGAGGAGATCCCCCAGGACACCATCCACCAGCTAATCAGGAGTGTGGCCAGATGTTGTCGGGAGTGCATACAGACATGTGGGGGCCATAGACACTACTGAGTCACATTATGAGTTGCTGTTATAAAATTAGTTGGATCAGCCTATGAATTTAAATTTTTGGGTTAGGGTTTTTTTTGCAGTGTATTTTTGATTTGGGGATGAACTGTCCCTTTAAATGAGAATCTTATTCCTGAAATATAAAAACACATTTTCGTCTTTTTCCGCAAACTCTCCAGGCCACAATTTACTTTGGTCATAACTAATTAATCATTCAAAGCAGCACCTCACTGTCAGTTGGAGCTGGTTTCATTTCCAAGATATTTTTTCGTAGGTTTAAGGGAAGAGTTTGAAGATTTTCAATCAACGCATCTGTGAGTGGCCCCTTTTTTTCTGGTCACATCCAGTTGCGCAGTCACACCCGTATCTTCAAAAGTCCATCATGGAATTCAATTTACTCTCCCAAAGCAACAGAATGTGCTTATCTCTCTGACTATTAAGAGGCTTCATGAGTGCTGAGCACTAACACAGAGTTAATCAGAGGCTGACCTGACTCTCCCTCCCTCTTTCGCTCCCATCCCAGCTTCCTGCTTCACTGATGTCAGATGGGATTCGCTCCAGCACCCCTTATCTCAAGGATAAGCGGGTACAGCTACCGCATGGGTTCTTTGCCCAGTGTGTGCTTTGCCTGGCTGTAATCTAAGCGACAGGACACTTTAATTTAATGATTTAATGATACATTCATTAATCCCGCTGATACTTCCCAGTAAAATCTTCTCTTGTCTCTTCACTTGTCTGACTCTTTGCTTGTTTAAGTCATTCAGATGTCTGGTCAGCTTTGCGCCCTGCATGATGCCCATATACTGCAGGCGCCACAGAGAGATAAAATTCAAGACTCCTGATTTCTTCTATTGGCCTTCAGGGGAAACAAGTCAGTGTCAAGCAACTCTTATATGAACCTGAAATCCGTGCAGATTATAAAAGGAGGTTGCCTCATGGTGTTCTTCAGTGAGCATCCTGAAATCAGATCAGATTCTTCCCCCCAGGTAAGTCAGAGGTTATATACAGTTTTGTGTTCTTTCTCACTTCCCAAGAGCTGGCTGAACATTGAGTTCACACAGCTTAAAATGATACACCTCACATTCATAGATCAAAAGTAACTTCAAAGTAAAAAAATATTAACTAGTTTAAGTTAATGTCTTCTGATTTAATTATGATCATCATTCACGCATGCTTCAACTCTATTTAAAATGTCTTGCCGCTGTGATTTGTTTTTTCAGACCTGGTTGGAATCTGTACTGATTTGTTAATAAAGTCAGTTTCAGTCAAATATACTTGAACTGGCTTTATCAGTACCAGTAGCTGCATCGTCTGAAGTGCTACTAGCACTAGCTATGCTGATGTTGTGTTGGCATGCCGAGTGCCATAAAATCAGATCCCCAGGAATGTTGCTCACTGGTTGCACACCCTGCAGCGGAAACTCTCGTGCTCAGCACAGAGGTGATTTTGTGAGCTGAAAAGATGTTTGCATGCACTCAATAATAAGAGATCTGCAACCATTCTAACAGATATGCCAACACATTGATGTTAACCAGGTGTAATCTGTGAACTGACTGTTACCTTAGTTTAGCATGTTAGCATGCCTGGAATGTATATAAACATGGACGACGTGTCCCCGCTTCCTCCCACTGTACAAAAATGAAGCCAAAATATCATCAATCATCTTGCACTGGTGATATAATTTGGAGCCAGCGGCTGCCAAGCCCCCATGGACAGCGCCAGGCTTTAAAGCCAATTTGACACAATGGCTAAACCTTGAAATTACAACTTGAGGGTCTTTCACGCGAAGCCTCTGAGCCCAAAAAGACTTTTTCCCATAGACTTATATTGTAAAAGAGACATCGCTGATGACATTTTTTTGAGTCACCTAACTATTGCGACATGATTGAATTCACTATCGGGATTTGATTAATTTGGTAACATTTGAAAGTCTAGAAGCCGCACAATTAAGTAATTTCATCACTGTTCAAGTTAGTGGAGCACAAACTGGAAGTTAGCACCTCAGCTGGCATCTGTCTCTTGTGTGCCTGCTCTGTGGATCCAATGATGCAGAAGGACTGGGCGATTTTATACCTGGGACATCAAACTTTTTGGGCATCATGCCCCACTAACCACTTTTCATAGGGCTCCGCCTCCAATGCTGTATCCACTTCTCTTTATACATCCATGGAGTCTGCACAGTAGTGATTGTGACTGCTGTCACAGCTGTCAATCATGACATCATATCCCTTTTAATAGCATCAACTAACTACAAGAAACTACTTCAACTTCACCTTCAACTTCATTTTGTCCTTAGAGGACAATTTGTTGCACAGCAAGTGAAAACACACAAAAAGAAATGAGAGAACACAAAGGAATATGAATACTCAACAATTGGGGAGTGGGGGAACAAAGTATAGTGATCTGAAAAAACAGTGGTTATCAACAACAACCATCAATATCAAAATCAAGCAGCTGAGGGCTCTAGACCCCACAGTGGTCAGAGGGGCTGGCGGGAGAGTGAGATGGATGGAAGAAGAAGACCTGAGAGTGTGAATCGGGATGTGCAGGTCTGTAAAGTGACCTTGAGTGTCTTGAGAGGGGCCTATAAATAAAATGTAAGGTATGGTTTTCGCAAAATAAGTGAAAACTTTGACCTGCTGTTGATGCTAAATGAAAAGTCAGGGGATCACCAAAGTCAGTTGGTGTCATTCTCTAGGGATCATAAATGTCTGTACAAAACTTCTTGGTAATCCATGTGTTAGTTTACTTAACGTTGACCAATGTTGTGG
The DNA here is from genome assembly GCA_026686955.1 of Epinephelus cyanopodus. Classification (NCBI taxonomy): domain Eukaryota; kingdom Metazoa; phylum Chordata; class Actinopteri; order Perciformes; family Serranidae; genus Epinephelus; species Epinephelus cyanopodus. The sequence goes on from CM048920.1 coordinate 12,425,044, forward strand.
ACCAGCGTGCCGACAGACAGATCAAGGTTGCTATAGAGATAGAATGAGTTTAGCTTTTTAATTGATGCTGATCAGACCTGTTTCTTTGCAATATTTGAGTGACCTGCACTTAATTAACAGTCTTTTCGGGTTACCTGCAACAGCTCCGGGAATGAACTCAGTCTCACTGGTAGCTGCAGTCTTGCTGACCTTTCCCTGCTGATGATGATCTCGCCCAGCCTCAAGGAACATAGATTAGCTAAAATACCAGCCAGTGTTTCGAGCTTTATCTGTTGTCCCTTGCCATGTAATGAATCCCAGGTCAAGACAAAGAAAGCTTTAGACATGCCAAGCCAGAACGGGACAGATGCTGTCATCCATATCTGGAGTCATTATTATCACACACACCAGGCTAAGCTGAGAAGGCAGGTGGACTGAGTGCAGATCAACCTCATATGCATGGAGGTACGGTTGTCAGGTGTGAAACATGAATGTTAATTTTTGTCACCCTGTCATTTTGTCATCTTATTTGTATTAATGCAGAATATTAACCAGATGGTGATTATGGTAAAGAAAGATAATTAGATTCCACACAATATTCCAAGCTAGCAGGATGGTATTAGTATTGTTATTGTGAACATGTTTGCATGCTGTTAATGGTGTTAGCATTTAGTTTGAAATAGTGCTGTAGCTAAGCAAAGCTGCAAAAAATGGGGCAGCCTTGTAAGGATAAGAGACTCTATTTCTATATTAAAGCTGGAGTGCAAAACTTATGGCTTCCACCCGGCTGTGACAGTAATTCCTCAAACACTGTTGACTCATATTAATGATGTATGCCAGCAGGTGAGCTTGCTGCATCTTCCCCACCAAGGAGCTCTCGCTTCAAGTCATCCCATGCAAATAAGGGCAAGAGGTAACGTCTTCTTTCAGTGCTCTCCTATGAGTAAAAGCTTCAATACTGGTGTTCGTTGTTTGTTCTCGCCATCAATCACTTTCTTTTTTTACTTGAATTCTTTCTCCGAACCCTGAGTTTGTTTTATATACAGAGTATCCAATCCAGACTTTGGCCTCTAGTTTCCAGGCGCGGCGCAGGGTGGAAAACCCTGCACAGAGCTAGTTTCGAGGAGCGCAACCAGAGGCACACTCAGTTTGGTAGTTTGGCAGACCGAGGTGCGCTGAGATGGGTGTGGCTGCAAACCACAAACAGCCACAGTATCAGATAGGGAGTATATTCAGCATCTGTCATCTTAGAAAAGTCAAAAGAAAAGAAACAGAGTGAGACTGCAAGAGAAAAAGAGAGAGCGCGAGTGCACGAGAGAAAAGCAACATTGATTTACAATTGTGGTGACCTCCTCCCAGGCTATCTTTGCATCATCAGCCCATGGAGGTCTGCTCGCAGTTCTGTATATTTGGACACTGCGACCTTGGACCTCCCAGACCAAAACATCAGTTTCCTCCTGGGAGAAGTTTGGCCATCTGACGTTGCTGCTCTCTTCTGCCATGGAAAATTGAGTAAACTATCATTACGCCTTCGCGCAGCGCATTTAAGGGCAGGGAGAGGGGCTCATTTGATTGGTGTGAAGGGAATCGGCTGTGTAAAACCCACTCCACACCTTCTTTCCTCCCTCTTTCCGACTTGCGCAGGTAGGAGGGACAGTGGTGGGAAAGAGGAGTAGCGTGCCAAACTTGCAAAATCCGCCTGGCCACACCCAGTTGGCGAAGCACAGGTGTGCTGCGCCTCCGCCTCGCCCGGTCTGCGAAACTAGAGGCCTTTATGTTGACTCTTAATTGGATTTTCCACCATACTTGTAATAGGTGTGGTTAGAACCCAGCTGCGGCACCACAGACAAGAAAGATGGTTTATAACAGTCTTTGATGAGATGGAATGTGAAGCTACATGGCGAGGTAATCCACAGCACAGGTAATCACAGGCAGCAGAACAAGCAAACTCACTATGGAGAGCTGGGTGATGGTCTCTCCAAACAGCCACAAAGAAGAGGTGAATAGGAAGCAGGAAGGCAGAATCAGAGCTCTTGGTTGGGGACAGAAGGCTTAATGGTTTACCAGGGAGCAGATGAAGCAGGAGAGTCAGAGAAAGGTGAGGTTGGCAACAAGGAAGCAATAAATGCTGGAAAGTCTTGCATGTGAATGACAAAGAACAATCTGGCAACGAGAGTCTGTGAAGCTGGGGTCCTGATACTGGCAGGAGGTAACAATCCACAAGTGAAGTGCCCACTGTGACATGACTCCTGGCTGCTTCTCCATTGTTATGGTCTTTCCCTTCTTCCTAGCCACTTAAGCTCTGGCAAGTTGATGTAAAATCATCAGTCTGTGCGCCAGCATAGGGAAGTTGCTAAAGACAGCAGACAACAGAACACTGCTACACTGCAAAATAGCAATGAACATTTATTTTGATGACATTAAAGACATGTCCACCATAAACTGATACAGAAAAGGCATAAAGTGGTGCATAGAAATTCACCAAAATGCTGGAAATTAAGTGTTTCCTCTGGGAAAAATCATGTGTCCTCCCCACGGTTGAAACGAAGCCTATTTATATGTAAAAGTCCCGTCCTCTAGCTTTAAGATGATCATTATAGCATTACAAGGTTTAAATGTCCTTAAAATGAGGACAAAGGATTACCATTACCAAGGCACTGCTGTTGCTGTTGTTGTTAATGATGATGACTGTCACCGCTACCATCATCATCTTGCAACATCATCATAATCATCATGCACCGCAGGTCACAGCTCCCTCTTGGAGATATAATGATGTAGGAATCTGGCTGCTTTTTCAACATCTGAAGATGAAAAGCTGGTACTGATGCTGCAGAGGAAAAAAAAAAAAAAACTTTAAAAAGTACCCTGCCACCGAAATATTCCTTAGGGCTCTGGTCTATTTCAAGAACCCTAAACAAGAATCAGCTAGACATTACGCAACTTGGATTAAATCTCACTCAACACAGCAAAAAAGTTGCAATCTGTTTGGTTCTGTGAAATGACAGTAAATGTGACATACAACTGATATCTTCCACGAGAACAGCACCAGTGTAGGTACTTAAGAAATATATAATTGTATCCGGTGCAACAGAGGGTTAATTAAAAGATATTTTGTAAAATTATGTCCTTCAAAAGTCTGATTTTCTAACTGCACCTCTGTTAGTATGTGACTTACTACTGAATATAATCTTCAGGACATTCTGAACATGTTGAGGTTCAAGGTCTGAACTTAATACTGGATGTGCAGACAACCACACACAGCAACTTCACAGGATGTTAGTGCTGTTGAATTCTTTCGTATAACCTATTAACTGACAGTGGAAAGCTGAAAATGTGAAGGTTATCTTCAGTTTTTCTGAGAAGAATGTTTTATTTGTAAGCAATATGTTTTCAGATATGTCAGCCTACTTACAGTCTCCATTGATGTTTCGTGCATTCAAAAGATAGAAACAGATACTTACTGACAGATTACATTTATATGAATGCACACTATGTTCTCACCACCGTCAGCCCTGTTGTATATTTACAGCATGACCAAGTGAGGTGTTGACAGAGTGTTAAAGTGTATCACTGCTCCCGTCTCCCTAGCACAGGTGGTGATTATATTAATTATTTCATAAAGTATATGAGAGCTTATTTATTGAGACTTATGTTATGTAGATGTGATGAAAACTAATCCATAAAGTGGCCCTGAGAACCCAATGCACTGCAAATTAAGAAGAGACATGCAAAGTGACACATCGTCGTCACCAGTTTGACAGCACCCAAAAACATCAACTTGACGTCACATTTGCATATGTTTCTTCATTTGTTTGTGATGCGTAAATTTGCATGTTTTCTTAATTATCAGTGTGTTTGGCCACCATAAATCCCAGGCTATTCTCATGTACTGTTCTTACATTTTCCTACGAAAAGTAATGCGCCAAAATTCATACATATCCCATGTAATGACGAGCCAGTAATTCATGCATAATATACACACTCTGGAAGGTTGTGGTCAATGCACTGATGGCAGTAAAGAAGGATGCAGTCCTGAGTGGCTTTTAAAGGAGGCTGGCTGGATGGTGTATCGGTCACAAAACACAGGACTTTCTCCTGGGACTTTCCTCAGGAGACCAATGCTCAGAGCCATGTGAACTTTGACTCATTAAAGGTAGATCCTCGTCAGGTTACTTTTCCTAAACCTAACCACAGTAACTTTACTTGCCTAAACCTAACCTCTATAACTTTACTTTAATTACATAACTTCACATTGAGGACATAACATCATTCATGGACCGCTAAGTCTTAGAATATCATACAAACTACTGTTTATGCATTTTCGTAGCATATCACAAGAACCATTGTATAATGATATGTTGGGAAAATCCCAGTGCTCTCTCATACTTAAATGACTATGAATATGTCAATGACTTCCAAAATGACTTATATGACAAGCCCCAAAATGACATATATTAGTGTTATTTTTATTCATTTATTTATTTATTTATTGGCTTTTTTGCCTTTAGTGACAGGACAGAAGGTGAAATGGGGAGACAGAGAGAGAGTGGGGACTGACATGCAGCAAAGGGCCGCGAGCCGGATTCGAACTATGGTATATCCAAGAATATGCCCTTTAAATGACCTTGGTGTGATGTCATACATAAAAGCTGCCAGTGAGGAAATAATTACAAACCCAATAATCATAGCCATTAGGAAAGAAATTAGCACATTTTCCCCACTTAAAATCCTTCACTTATTTTCCTTTGTTCCATCTACTGTTGACTTTTTAAACAAATTATAGCCTTGGACTGTATGTCATTGTGTTTTCTTTTGTCTGTTTCCATGATTCATGGTGACAGTGCAGGACATATGGATGTTTAGGTGTGCTGTGTGTAATATATTGTATGTATTTGTGTCGGACTACTGTCTGTAAAGCAAATCGTCCCTCCGAGAGATTAAAGTTTTTCAAATCCTGAATCTTTACCAGGTGACACATACTTATGTGTTTCTGATCCTTAAAATTGAAAGACAAGAGAGTTGCTGCAGTTCTTCAATTTATGCTGACACATGTGAAATTGAGCTTCCTAACCTTCGCCCTGACATTTGTTTTTCAGCCCTTTAAAAGAGGATGGGACCCCTCAGTGAGATTTCCCACAGGGCTTCTCAAACAGAGAACGATTCACAAGTCAGATTCCTCCAGAGACTGAAAGCGCTGTAATGTAGGTCAGACATTTCCTTGCTGTGAATCAAATTTCAGATATCGTCATGGGACCCAGCAGTACTAATCTGCATTCTTCTTCGTAGACTGCAATCCACAGGCCACCTTGAGGAGAGACATTAATTGCTCATGTCTTTATTAAACAAACTTGCAATGAGTACTCTGCGTCTTGTAGCTGTTCTTTCCATTCAGTGCATGTACTTTTAAAATTACAATTAAGCCTTGCATGCAAAAAAGACAGCTTTGTGTTTGTCCCAACTCTCTTTCTTTCCTTCTTTGTCTACACGGAGCTAGAGAGGTGTAATAACTGACGCTAGTGGCCTGGCTAATGAGCAGACCAACCAGCGTGGTAATTCCATTGATGTATATTATAAATGTATATTTCCTTGTTACCACATTGAGCCCAGAGGAGTCACAAAAATACGATTTTGCCAGTAACCAAACAAGAAATTCATCTATCTAGCTACCTATTGCTTATTCTGTGACAGTGAAGTGTAGGTTAGGCTGTGACGGACAATTATGTCACCATGATATGACAGTATGTATAGCTGAATAATAAAACCATGCTCCTAGCTGCTTCTCCATCGTTACAGTCTCTCCCTCCTTCCTGCCCACTTTAGCTCTGCTCTCAAGTTGATGTAAAATGCATCAATCTGCACACCAGAATAGGGAAGTCGCCAAAGACAGCAGATACCACAACTCAGCCACAATGGGAAATAGCAGAGAACGATATCAACGATGACCACAGAGCTGGACAAGTGTAATAACTGACACCAGTGGTCTGACTAAGAAGCAGACCAATCAGGGTGATAATTCCATTGATACACATTTCCTAGTTACCACAATGAGCCCAGAGGATTCATTAAAATTCCGCTCTGCTAATGACCAAACATGACATCGATCTATCTAGCTGTCTATTGCATATTCTGTGACGGTGAAGTATAGGTTACTACAGACAAATATGTCACCATGATATAATGGTATGTATAGCTGAATATTAAAAACCAAGCTCATGCTGCATCCATTGTCAGCTCAGGCATTTTGGCGCATTTGTTAAATGCCCGTTTTAGTAAGCAGCAAAAAGACAGATAAAAAAATATGTAAAGCATATCTGCATACATCATCATTCCCTGCAGACTTCGCACCACAAAAGGGCAATTAAAATGATAAAAACCTATAGTACAAAACACACACACACACACACACACTGAAACATTTCAGAGGGATTAAAAATACAGCTTAGTGGTTTTCAGTGGGCGCACACGAGTCAACTCAGTTTGCCCTTGCTGTGGGTTTGTTTGCTATCTCTTAGGAGCGACCTCACAGAGCACCACTAAGACGACGCCTCGAGAGCACCCCGTTTCATCTTCACAGTCACTGAAAGAGACCAGATCAACCAACTCTGCTGTGCAAAGCACTCCTGCGTGCTAACTGGGGAGATCCCGAGCTTGCTGGCTGGAGAGATGAAACAAGGTCACTTCAGAAGGCAAAATGAATTTCATGTGGACGGAGATTAAGACAGCGGTGATGTTCTTTTACAAAAAAATGTGAGTTATTATGTGATGATTCACGGGACTTACTGCGACCAGGGGCTGGTTCTTTTTGCAGCCTTTCACTGAGCACTCTGCTTTCTATATAATTATAACTACATATCTACATCTAAAAGCAAGGGCTGCAACTAACAATTATTTTTGTTATCAATTACAGTTTTTCTTATTTGCTTGGACACATTAGTCTATTCAGAAGTTGCATTTTCAAAGCAGTTCACACACAGGCCGAAACTGAAAGTCTCTGTCCGAAGTGACGCATATTTTTAACATGCAACAAAAAGAAATATTTCCATCAAACGTGGTCAAAATATTATACTCATTCAGTCAATCATTGCACATTGGACAACAAAATAGTTATCAATATGAAGTGGTTCAACATTAGATTGTGCTGAACGCCTTTGCCATTTGTTGAAACTTTATATAAATAGTATGTTCCAAAAAAGGCAGGCATGAATGATATTCTTTTCTCTGAATATGATTTAATTTGAGAAGACAAGCCATGCTGCACTCTGCATCTGCACTTTCTACACTTTTTGAGATGCATAGTTAAAATACTTGTCACGCCTTAGGCTGTGACCCCTGTTGTTTTCCTGTGCTCTCCTTATTTACCATGTCTCCTCCTCCTGTGTGTGTGTGTGTGTGTGTGTGTGTGTGTGTGTGTGTGTGTGTGTGTGTGTGTGTGTGTGTGTGTGTGTGTGCATGTCTGCCTTAACAATACTGTCATCATTTTACTCTTTTGTGCAGGTCTTTCGAGCCCATCAGTGGTTGTTGACGTGTAAGACCCACAGTAAGCACCCAGACCAAACAACTTTGGACATTCATTATGGTATATCTTTTGAACTGCCTTCTTTCTTCACTAAAGACCCACAACTACAACTACTACTACAGACGCTTTGAAAGACATTTTTTGTTGTCCTGGATTTTTCCATGTCAGTCTTTTATGTCAGACCTTAGCAGCTATGTTTTAGGTGTTGACCTCATCTTGATTCCAGCACTTTTCAAAATGCTGTATACTCGGGCCGCTGTGCCGTGGCCTCCTCCTCTACTGCTTTTGGTCTCTTTAATCCATGCTTGAATATAGCAACGCAGACGTGGCATCTTTTTGTGGATACAGACTAATTGCTGATTGAAGAGTTGCAAAGAGTGCTAATGTGTTTTGCACAGGTACTTCAGAGATTCATAAGCATAGTAATTTATATGCAGCTATAAACAGATGCTTTCCTTTTGATTAACACAGATCTGTTAAAGAGTTCTGGGTCTTTCTATGAGATGCTTTGTCACTGTTTTTAGACAACGGGGTAAAACATCTTTATTGAAAAACAAAACCTGTAATCTTATCTTACTATATAATGACGAAAACACTGTGTGTCTGTATGTCTGTCCCACATTTTTCTCCTCATTGACTTGGTCAATCCATGTGAAATTTGGCACAGTGGTAGAGGGTCATTGGAGGATGTGAATGAAGCAATATTACATCAATTGACCAAAGGGGGCGCTATAGCAACCGATTGAAATTGCAAACTTTGAATGGGCATATCTCACACAACTTTGTAGGCATAACAACAGAAAAATGCTTAAAAATGGCTAAAATACGACCAATCGCTGTGGCTCCCCCTGTGGCCCAATGTTGTCGGGGGTTTTTTTTTTGGTTTTTTTTCAAATGTTTGGTATGACTAAGTCATGGTATGGTATGCTGCACATAATCACGGAAACTGTCAGTGTGTCATTCTGTCAGTCAGTCATTCTGTCTGTTTTTCTACTCACTGACGTGGTCAATGTGAAACTGCACATAGGCATTGAGGATTGGTGGCATAGGTAGAAGGTGACAAAGCTACCAATGGGTATGGACTAGTCTGTTGAATATTTTCAAGACTAATTAATTGGTACATAACATGTTAGGAAAAGTTAACAACGCCCCAAATTAACATTTCCAAGTTGGTTGTTTTGTCTGACCAAAGGTTCAAAACACAAACATATAGTTTAATATCAGTGAGGACCAAGATGGTCAGCAAATATTAACCAACTTGGAGAAGATAGATCTATTTAATGTTTAGCATTTATCTTAAAATTACTTGAAGGAACAGCGTGTAAGATTTATGGGATTTAGGGATTCAGTGACAGTGGCAATGTCTTATTCTAAGGCAGGGGTGACCAATCTTTATGACCAAATGAGCCATTACCGGTCCAAAAAATAATAATTAATTCTGCCTGGAGCCACAAAATATATTAGAGACTTATAATAAAAGTAACACAGCCTTATTATGTCTAAATTAGTTTTTCTATATTATTAATAGGTCCAGTCATTAATATGTTTTACCATTAGGTGGCTACTCTGCAGTAAGGTATTTGTCAATATATGGAACCTTGCAGCGAAAGTAAACAATCTGTCAAGGCACTATTAAATTCAGTATTTTCCTCCAAGTATTTTCCTTTCTGGAACTGGAATCCAAGCTAAGGTCAATCAAGGCAAGCCACCTCTCTTGATGTTTGGTAAAATTTAGCGTAAAGGCGCCAGGCATTAGACACAGCTATGACTCACATTTTAAATTTTTAAATTTTGTTGTAGACCTATAGGTTACACATGTTTACAGTTGGATAATGTTAGAATCACTTTAGGGCTACAACAGTGATAAATAAAAAATAAAAAAGTATATATTTTTTGGTCCAAACTGGTCTCACTCTGAAGAATCTGACTCATGGGCAATGACTTGCAGCGTCAGACACTGACAAGGAAACGTCCTTTAATGTCGGCATGATATGCAGCTGGTCGCCATGATACAGCGCTCAGCGGTGTCTGGGGGAAATGCGGCAGGACACGAACAAAAGTTAAGGAATCGAAAGTCTAAGTAGGGCAGGTGGGAGGTGTTTGTGGATGGGTCCAACTAACACCGACTTTCATCTGGGAGGCTGGTGTTAAACAAAACTCTGTTCTTTTTTCCTAAACCTAACCATGTGCGTTGGTTGTTGGAGGAACAGAAAACAACAATTTGCATTGCTGTAGTGCTTTTATTTTGAAAGAGACTGTATGTAAACTGTAAATTTCCTGTGAAAACAGGAGTGTATTTTGAAAGAAGACAATTCATGTAACAGGCAGAGCTTGACACAGCGTCCCAGATTGTCAACAACCAACGCACCCAGGGTACGTTGCACGTGGCATCTCGACCCATGACCAAACGTCGATATGTGAAAAGGTCAGAGTGGGAATGTGTTGTTTGGTCAAAGCCACGGGGAGCCAGTGCAGAGGGGCTAAAGTGCTGCATGTGGCTCCAGAGCCGCAGGTTGTCTACCTCTGTTGTTAGGTAATGAAAACACCATGATTCTTATTTTCAGGTGGTTATAACCTAAAGAAAATGTACTTATTATATTATATTCCACTTCTGCCAATACATCCCCCTAAATCCTACACACTCTTCATCTAATGATTGAACAATGATCAGAGTAGCTGCTGATTAATTTTCCGTCAATCAACTAATTCTTTCAGCCCCACTACATATTGTATTCACTGTATCTGTCTAGAGAAAATTGTGGGAGCCGTTTTTGTGCACTGATTAATAAAAGAAAAAAGAGGTCTAAGAACCTTTAATGAGGAACTGTTTTGCATTCTATTACAAGTCAACTCTGCAAATCCAGCGGGAGCTCTCATCCTTGTTATATCTCTCTAGCTGGCAATGTGCTTTGAATTAAACTACCCAATAAGTTTAAAAGTGTAACGTCTTAGCACCATCTTCTCCTTCTACTAATAGCAGTCAGTGAACAAAAGCTGTGAAACAAAAACAAGAGCAACACAAACAACCGGCATGACTGAGAAAAATCCTTCACCTACTCCTCCCCCTCTGTCTGACCTGGACTATATGAAGATGTGGGAAATTACTTTCCCATGCAAATGAGATGTTACAAGATTAAAGCAGTGTATAAAGTTGTGTGAAAGAAAACAAGACAAGAGACGCAGCAGGAGAGAGCAGGCAGGCAGCGAGAGGGGAGGGCTGCACAGCTGATCAGGAAAATCATTAAGATTTACTCACAATAAAATGTTCAACAAACAGAAAGCAATTTTGTTCTTTGTTTGTGACATTACTTATGATGAGATGCAGTTATCACATCTTGTGCTGGGCTGTGTTCAAACGTTGAAACACGTGGTCTGTCTGAATTTATCCCTTTAGCAAAATGAAAAACATAGTTTATAGATTAATTATCTTTATGAATTTTATTTGTATTCCTTTGATTACCACAGGTATAATTGTTTTTTTGTGTGTGATTGTTTGTTTGTTCAATAGTGTGTATTGTAGTGCATTATTGTTTATCAAAAGCCATTCTCCTTCCCTCTGCTGAAACACACTTTTTATCCAAGATTGGGCATTACTTTTTTTTAATGAAAAAAAAGAATTCTATATATACGTATAAAGCAATCTCTCAAACTTGGCTCTGACATTTAAGTGAAACAGGAAAGTGATTCTAATTTTACACTCCCACCCCACGGCCACTTGAAGTGAGATTGGTTGACTATTGATCTAATGTCTGTTCAGATGGTCGCTCAATTTGTGTGTAGAAAGGTGACCTATGTCTTTTGTCCGTCTAATCCAATCCATTAAAGGGACAGTTTATATCTTTTAAAGTGGGGTTGTGTGAGGTACTTACCCATAATCAGTGTATCAACTACAGTAGATAACAGTCAACACGCCTTGAGTTGGAGAAGCAGGCAGGAGTACTGCTGTGGACGGGGGCAGCAGCAAATTATGTATCTAAAAAAATTAAAATCAGTTTAAGTGTGCCTTATATTATATTTTTGCCTCTTCACCTTGTTGTCAGGCGGGAGTAGGATTGAAGAAGGTGGAGGATTTCAAGTACTGAGGGTCAAGAGTCCAGAGCAACGGAGAGGATGGGAAACGTGTGCAAGCAGGTTGGAACGGGTGGAGAAAAATGTCAATTGATTGATTGATTGATTGATTGAGTTAGATGGAGGCAGATCATTCACTGTGGTGACCCCTAAAGGGAACAGCCGAAAGAAGAAGAAGACCTTGCTGTCAGGCAGCCCTTTCGAAACTAAAGCCTCTGTCTGTGTTCTCTCCAAAGCCCCCACACTCTTTTGAGAAAAGTGGTAGTTTTGCATTGCTGAACACAGGAGCTGTTGATCTACTGCCTCCTCAGTAGATTAATTTGTTTGTCATTGTGTGACTTTGGTGTTTTATAAGGGTTAATTTGGATTCACCACAGTCACTCTGTAACTCAAACAAACTACTAATGGAGGCAGTGGTAGATGAGTAGCTCCTGTGTCCAGCAAGGTAAAATTACTGTTCATATATTTGGTAGCCTTGAATAGATTATAGATGGATATAATGGCTTCAATTTCCCGTCTTAAGAGGGCTGTCTGACAGCAAGGTAAAGCAGCAATGTGTAACGAGTGAGAGAGAGTTCATTTATTCATTTGCCGTAGCCACTTATCTCACGAAAGGGGCTGGAGCCTATCCCAGCTGACGTTGGGCAGGAGGCAGGGTTCACCTTGGACAGGTCACCAGACTATCACAGGGCTGACACGTAGAGACAGACAACCATTGACACTCACATTCACACGTACGGACAGTTTAGAGTCACCAATTACCTTGCATGTCTTTGGACTGTGGGAGGAAGCTAGTACCCACAGAAAACTCACACTGACACAGGGAGAACATGCAAACTGTGTTACCAGTTGTAAAAAGATGTAATCAAAGCCTTATTAAAGCGACAACATTAGAGTGCTGCAGTGTTTGACCGATACCCTGTTAGTGGGGACTTTAATCAGCGGCTGTCATGGCGTCCTGGGACATTAAGATTTATCAGCAGCAGCACAATGTTTCCAGCGGATCCACCTCCAGCAGGCACTCTATGACAGTATTCCTCACAACCCTTCATTTCCCACAGTTCAAAAATCTCTCCTTTGTATAAATGCAAAGGGGTCGTTATGAAAAATTGATTCATTACAGAAAGAAATAAAGGAGATAGAGCTAAGATGGCCAGCAACAACTTTGACTCTGTAATTTATCCAGCGTTAACAAGTTCTATTATCTGAACAGAAACAGTGGCAGAGATGAGACATGTCAGTCTGGGTGTCTAGCAATTTCATTTCCCTGAGTGCCTGGCGTGACAAAAATTGAAATTTCTATGCATGTACAGCCTTGTATTGGATGTTATTTGCTATTCATAGAAATACACAGTGCTTGGTAAGTTTCTTATAGAATTGCTATTTAGCCTGTCAAGGAAGGTGTTGTCTGCCTGGCTGGATGAAAATTGAACCCTCCGGCTATGATCATGTTTGAGACCTGATATCCTGTACACTCATTCTCCCTCAGAAATACAGCAGAAGTTTGCCCGAGAACATGTTGCCCAAGACGAACATGTTTGTAATCACTGAAGAGACACGTCAGTGCCAGAAGAAGAAGGACTGAGTGATCTTACAAGGAAAATAGTGAAGGTGAGTCTTATAATATTTATATGAATGGCTTATATCGTAAAGACGAAGGTCAGTGAAATTTGACTATTTTATTTTTAAGGCTACAGTAATCAAATTTTTACATCAACGGTGGAAACAATGACTGTGTGTAATTGTTTCTTGTTGAGAAAAACCCATATAATTTTACCCGACTCTGAATCTCGTTCAACTCTACAGAGTTTTAGTATCTGTTAGGTTATTGCTTTGGTTTACCAGCCCACAGTTTTACTGTTTCAAAGAGCAAATATGTGTATTTCTTAGAGGGCTTAGCGACTGCTTCAGGTTGAGACACATGAAAAGACATGCTGGCGATGAAGGCCAAATCACATTGTAGCAAAGACTACAGCAAACAGCCAACTATTTCCTACATTCAGAGGAAATAAGTTGTTAGGTTGTAAGGAAATTGAAAGGTTCCCCTTTGTAAATCCTCATATGGACAAACAGCTTTTTCACGCCGTGGAACTGACGTGGAATTCTTTACCTACAGAACTCAAATTGGATCCTGGTTAAGTTCATTACTCAAACTGCAACAGTTTTTGAACAAGAAACATTTATGCAGTCATAACTAATTTGGTGCTTCCTATTCTATGGTCCTTATTTTGTTTTGCAGTTTGTGTCTTGTATTGTCCTCTCTGTACTTTTATTGTTGTTTGTACTTTGCACTGTTACCTGTGTTCTTGTTGCTGGCTCTTTTGTATCTTAAGGCCCAGCTAGGGACGGGCATTGCAAATTAGCTTAAGCTATAAATTCTGTGTGTCTGGGTGTGGCTCTCATCAGTCCTGCTGTCAATCTGCCTGCTCACCTGAAAGCCATTCACTAATCAACCCCAGCAGTACAATACCCTGGCTCTGTAGTCCAGTCTCTACCAGATCAGATGCTTATTGCTTTTTGCCTCTTGGATTTTTTTTTTTCCTAAGCTTTGTTTCTCTGTGCCTCAGATCCACACTCACGGATCACCCGTTTGACTGCCACTCCAGCCTGCCTGCCCTGTTTCCCCTGGATCAACTACCTTTTCTTGCTTTATTGAAAATAAATCCACTTTGAACTGAACATCTGTCTGAGTCTTACTTTTGGGTCCAATTTACTCTATACTATACAACACCTTGACGTGCTGCATATAAGGTACAAAAGCAGAAAGGGGAGACAGAGCGGTCTCCCTTTTAATCTACCACAGGAGGTAGTAACAGCACTGAAACAGTGTCGATATAAACATGACAGTCTGCTGCACGAGATCATTGGTGGCATGGTTGTGGTGTTTTGACGACGTGTTACACGTGCGACCCACCAAGGGAGATTCAAAAGGTAGCTGTTAGGTAGACGAAAAGGGCCATTAATGTCTGCAAATTGTGAAAACAATGAGATTCGGGAGCTCTTTAACCTCCGAGCAGACAACCTCAGCCTGTTACATGCATTGTCTGTTTTCAAAATACACTTTCTTTTTCATAGGAAATGTACAATCTCACAGGAAGCGAACACCGGCCCGCGGGTGAAAGTCAGTGGTTGTTAGTGGTTGCCCTCTCTTCTAGGACTTCCATCGCCTTTACAGACTCACAAAGTCACAAGAAGAGTCAGGTAGTTGTTTTGCACATTTATTTTCCACGTTGCTTTTCATCTAGGTTATATTTCCATCCACATTCATCCAAGCTTCTCTCAGATCCAACATATAATATAATACATATAATGTTGTGTTTACAGCTTGTTGCATTGCTCCCAGTCAACAAAAAACAAATTAATGTAGCTTCAAAGAAATTGTTGATAAACTCTGAGTCATGAAAGTGGCATTGATCGTCTCATCTAGCTCTGCGAGAAAGCAAATAACTGCATTTTTTAAAACGTCAAACAGCTTCTTTAAGGAACAAGCGTGTTCAAACGTAAGAATATTTCTCAAAAGTTAAACCTAGATTTTCTAGTTACACGTCCTACACACAGAGATCAACACAGCTTTGTAGAGAGATGTGCTGATGCATTGCTGACTGTGTTCTCTAATGAGACGTGTGTTCTCACTTCAGTTCACTTTCGTCTCTTTGGGGTACAAAACATGAAAAATGAGATAGTGGGGTCTGCGGAAAACTTCCTCCTGCAGTTTGTTTACTGAGCTAAGAGGGGAGATTTGGACGCTGCCATCACTCAGCTCAATATCCCCTCAAAGGATCTGGAAGGCTTAAAATTCCCCACAACACTTATATGTTGGCATTTCTTCAGCTTTTAATATGATTTAACCCCACATCCTGGCAGAGAAACTGCTGACCCATTTTAGGTATGATCTTTATTATAGGATAGATTTTTGACTTGCAGACGTCAAAGTAAAATATATCTTTATCCAAACAGTTGTACTCTTCTGCCAGCTCACTTCAGAGACATATGCTTCATCTATTATTTGTATTTGTTTTTTCTATTATTGTGAATATAGAGGATTTCGTGGCAGCTGGCATTTAGTAAATATAACATGCCAGCATTTTGTTAAAAGGAACAGCATGGCCAATTCTCTTTTCCTTGAGAAGCAGACATCATTCACTATTTGCACCCCAATGCATCTGATCAGCTTTCTGCATACTGCACGGTTTGACAACCAGTCCATCAGAAAAACAAAATGGGAAATGCAACACAGGTGCCAGTAGCACAAGCCATCCATCCAAATGTGTCCAGTAAAATCACTGGAGTGAAATCATCCCCAGAGGAGAAAATCTTGCAGTGTATCTCTCACTCACATTATATAAAGGCCAAGTCTAATAGCACGGAGCTGAATGGCTCTTTTGTTGAGGAGCATTCAGTGTGAGAGCTTAGCTTCAAATGCCAGCAGACTGCATACAAACACGAAGCCCATAAAATACAGTATATTATATACCGATACGGTTGGAAGATGTCAATAAGCCATGCAGAGAAACATTAGCATTATTTTCATTACATAGAAATATTCATGTCCTCGCTCAAAGCTATCATCATTGTAACATTCAGCCTATCCCAGCTTTCCCTGCACTTTATCTCAAAACAACTCTTGTCATGTTGCTGTGAAATGCTGCTGCTGTGTACTCGCTTTGTCTTTGTGCCCACTTTCTCTCAGCCTGCCATGGTCTATTGAGACTATTGTCAGTGAAGATGTTGTGATTTATGCGGCTTTCACAATGGATTTCTTCCTTGCTGGTTGTTGAACGGTAAAGCAAAATGCTGAGTCTTGAGATGAGCCGTCAGTCGTTGGGGACTGTCACCCAAAATCATGCGCGGACCGAACTGCTATTAAAATCCAGTGTGCAGGGTGCGTTCACAGGAAATATCTTGACATGCTGCCACATTGTCTGAGCTACACAGTTTATCCAAGACAAAAAAACAATGGGGAATAAGGAGGTCCCTGAGGGTCATTAAGGACTCAGCGCACAGCCTGTTCTCCCTGCTGCCCTCAGGTAGAAGGTTCAGGACTCTCAAAGCACTCACCTGCAGAATGAAGATCAGCTTTCTCCCGAAGGCTATAAGACTACTAAAAGAATAATACACTCACTCACACACACACACAAAGTCTAATCTAAACCCTATTTACTATTTGCGGCCTTGAATGTATGTGGGGTTTTTTTTTTAACTTTTTTATTTTGCTTATGCTTATTTTATTATATTATATTTTGTTTTTATATTAAAGGTCCAGTGTGTAGGATTTGAGTGTATATTTTGGCAGAAATGGAGTATAATATTCATAACTATGTTTTCCTTAGTGTCTAGTCACCTGAAAACTGGAATTGTGGTGTTTTCGTTACCTTAGAATGAGGCATTTACAGACGTCGTGTTGCATTGGCATGTTTCCACAGTAGCCCAGAGTGGACAAACCAAGCACTGGCTCTTGACAGGGCCATTCACATTTTCATGTTGGCTCTGTAGTGACAAGAGCTTCAGAAAAACACTGATTTTTTTTTAAATATGAAACTGCCTTATGAAGTGTTATTGCAGATTTGAATTGGAGAGGAGACCTGTGCTGGCCGTGCCCACAGCCACACAAAAGGTTGAATGATTCACCCACAATTACCACATGTTCAGTTACCTTTAGTTTGCAATCACTTGAGATACATACAACACCTGTTTGTGTAGTTTAAAATGTATTAGCACTTTGACAACACTGTTTTCTAGATGGAGCACACACATTTTGTTTCATCACTTTGCTATTTGCTTGTCGAATCTATTAATTTCTTTCTCTTTGTCTTTGAGTTACCTGAAGTTACTTCCTGGTTGAAGCTGGGCAAAAGATGGGGCTGAGGGCAGAGCCTGGTTTTACACAAAGGGCCATCCCATGGAACAAATCAAGAGCTGTGATAGTTGTGTTAGTCTTAGTTATTGTCTCGGTAAATTCTCCCCTTTATGTTTGATTTGAGCTAATCAGGCAGTATATATATCTTGCCCCATTGTCTCACTCTGTAAGGTCTGTTCATTGAGTGAACGTCTGGTTTTGTTAGCCTTATTTTCCAGTAGACTTATGTTTTGTTGACCTCCTTTAAGGGCGCTATGACTTCAGTTCTGTTATCTGTTATTCTGTTAGTCATTTGCTTTGTAAAATTTAGTTTTTGGGAAAATAATCCCCCCTTTTTTTTAACTTTAAACCTGTGTTTTTTTGTGCTTTGACTGCTTGGTCCACAACAAGACCTCTTGAGATAATCCAGCTCCTAGTATAAACCTCCTGCACATCTGGATCTTGGGTTTTCAGAGAAAAAAGGCAAGCACACATTAGCAGGTGCTGGGCTAGTGGCCTGTCTCTGACATGCTGAATAGTGGTTGAGAAACACTGATCACTGACATGAAACTGCTTTATTCAGTGTTTTGATTGGTGTAATCACCTGCTCTGTTTGTTTTAGAGAGGAATTTGAGGATAATTCAGCTCCTGATTAAAAACTTCTTGAGCAATGAATTCTAACCGGGAGTCCAGCAAAAATAGAAATCCTGCGTATCTGTTGCAGAGAGCTCCAAAATGTTGCAGCTGTGAAACACACACACTGACTAGAATTGAAATGTATTGGCTGCGCTGCCGTTCCAGAGCGCAGACGCAACCCACATGCATCTGGTGGAATTTGGGGGTCTCCATCCCTCCATCCATTTTCATCTGCATATCCAGAGCCGGCTCACGGGGGCAGCAGGCTGTGCAAAGCACCCCAGACACCTCAACTGGCCCCTTTGGACGCAAAGAAGCAGCAGCTCTACTTCGAGCTCACTCCAGATGTCTGAGCTATGTCTAAATCTAACACTATTTCTTTAACTATGTATTTACTCTTTTTCTTAAGTCAACGCTCTTGGTGAAAATATTTCATGATTGTACTTGTGTGATTGAAGTGACTATAAACATCTGAAAAGATACACACCAAAAATAAAATGAACCCAACTTTACAAAACTGTGTCCTTGAAGTTGCTTGTATAAAAGGACCCTCTTACTGCAAGGAGACTGGATCAGCAATCTCTTTATCATTTCAAAGACATCGTTGGCACCTCCTGTCCTAGGCGGTAACAGAGGCAAGGAAAAATGATGAGTGTGACCTGCTGCCTGATTTGCAAACAAATTGCTGCTGTCCTGAAAGACTGTTCGGTATCAAACACAGAGACAGCCGCTGAAAGATTTACTTACCAAATAAAAAGCTCAATTCTCTTATTTTAGCCTTTAAAGCACTTCATTCTGCTTCAACCATGCAATCATGTATGTCCTTATATATGGACAAACATTTGCGATGCCTCCTTAATACATAAATAAATGGTGCTTATGTATTTAAGGCAGTCTCTAAAGCAAACTGAAGTTGATTTCTTTCGAAGTACTTGGATTGTCACTTAAATTTTTTGCCCACAGCATGATAGCAGGGAGGAGTATGATTAAAGCAAGGATTAAAAAATATAACCTGCTTTGCTCCTTCCGATAAAACTAATTGTAATTGTTGATATTCTCTCCATCGTGTCCGTAAAATAATTATTGGAAATCATTAAATTTCAAGCTCTGCTCTTCAGATTTTTTGCCTCAAAATTCTGACCCTAGGTCAGAAATTCTAAGAAACAGAAAACAACAATAAGCTTTTCAAGATGTGAAAATAAAATAAGTGTTTCTGTGTGCAGCCATGCAAACATTCAAATTAAAAACACTGCCATTAATCAATAGGGACTATGTGCTCTACATTTATATTGGCAGTCTGATTATGATCAGTAATTTTGTTCCATTATTTTTCAATATAGTGGTCATAAAGAAGGAGAGGAAATGCCTCAGAGGATGCTGCCCCACATTGTCCAGATATCTGGCTGGCTGGCAAATCAATTTATTTTCATAGCAGAAGAGAATGATAAAATTGTTATCTGCTGTCTGATGATTGTATCTGCTTTTTCTATTTATCTATTTCCCGTTAATCAGTGTTTCAGATCATTTCTTATCATATAGACCATAAAAGACACAAGCAATTTCAGTTAAAGTTGATGTTTTAAACGTGATAACGATGTTGTAAAAACAAATGCTCTCCAGGGGAATCTGAGAGCCTCCCTTGTGTTTCGATGGCAAAGTAGTTTTCAAGCCTTGTTATCAAAGAGTACTGTCCAGGGTGAAGTATGAGACCTCGGAGTACAGTCCAGAAACCCGCCTCGGATCGGGTAGCCACACTCTAGCGTGTGTATGTGTCCCCTATCTATATGGGCCTATCTGAATTTCTGTCTTTGAGAGATATAATTTGTAATATCACTGAATTTTCTATCCATACTAGGGCTGTCAAAATTGTTCCTTCTAAAAATAACTCATAGGTTCGGACCATTAGAATTTTTGTTTTTTTCGCATTATGTCCACAGGAGGGCAAACTAATACAAGGAAACATACTTGTATATGTATTAATACAAGGAAACATAACTACTTGTAGGTATTTTTTATTTCAACATAAACGTCTTTGAAAACATTTACATACCTACACATTAAAACATATTTATCTATAACATTACATTATAAACGACCGCGGACCTCTCACTCGCCCCCCTCTCTGACCCATCAGGCCACACCACCTGTGGAAGCGCTGCGAATAGCCTCAAAGCACCGAGAAGCGAAGCCAGTTTCCTTTCAGCGCCCATGTTAACCGATTGTGTCATCCACACCGTTGCCAGCTCGCACCCTGCATCAATCATTTGGCCGTCTGGTCTATTTTCTGAGCAGGTGGATGTGTCAAGCCGAGTGATGGAGACAACAGCTGGGAGCAGAACCGCTTGCCGACCAGCGTGGAAAAATGCGCGTCTGAACGGAAGTGCTCCGGCTGGCGCGAGAATTTCGGTGAGCTGCGCTTCGCAGCGCTTCCACGAGCGGTGTGGCCTTATGCAGTGTGTTCAGTGCAGCGGCCCAGGCCAACGCCCACTCGCAAAGAGGACAGCTGCAGTGGTGTTTTTTTTTCTCCACAATTGAATATCAATTTTCACATTCGAAGGTCCATTTTTTTTTTCAAATTCGAATTTAAATTTGAATTCAGAATATTCGTTGACAGCCCTAATCCATACATATAAATTTTAAATATCTTAAAATTATAAGGCATCTTTGAGTAAACTGCGAGTATCATTTAAGTAGGCTGGGCTGAGTGTCCTCTTTTTTGGGAATCAAAATATGGTCACCCTAGTTGGTTGTAATTATTTTATTTGTAAAAGTTATTTACTTTCAGTGAAGCAGAGTGCCATCTTGTTGGGAGGTTAGGCACCTATGGTGAGGTTCCTGCACTTAATGCATGCGAGTAAAAGCACTTGGACACAAGTGTAGATTGCACCATTTTTGCCGTGAGTATTGCTGTGTTGCACTTGAGGTGAATAAGCGGTGGCACCCCTGGACACCCCTCAGTGTAGTCTGCCTCTCACGAGTGGCCTCTGCTCACTTCCCCTTCTTCTGTTTTTGTTTATGTTTTCTTATTTACTAATTTTTGCTCAATTCAGCAAAGCATTTGGTTTATTTTGTCTTCACAAATCTGTCCTTGTTTCAGTAATGACCCTGTGTGCCCTATTCATAATTTTAAACTCAATTTAAGGTTCTTGAAAAAGTTTTTCCTGGGGTGTAATTACCAGATGGTGTTGTCCTTCCTCTTCAAACTTTTCCCACTTATTGCCCTTTGCCACATAAGGAAACCACTGTGGAGATGTTTATTAAACTGGTGTAGTTATAGGGGGCAGTGTGATTACACAGTGTGACAGGTGCTTTTTGAAAGTCACTTGAAAATCTCCCTGTCAGAAATAAATCTGTTTATTGAGCCACATATTGCAAATTGAAATGGCAATGCTCTTTTACTCAGCAGTTCAGTTGTCCTCTTAGGTACATTCCCTGCAGATGGAATAAAGCCAAACAGCATGGACTTCACGCCAACATTATAAATAACACGCAGGCAGCAGTGAAAAATAATCCCCCATGGCAATTACCTTAGAACTGCAGACCTTCTCGGGTGGAAACAGGTAAAATATGGGAAGCAGCGACTGTAGCAGTAGCAAAGCTTATATCAGTGTAAGAGTTAATACAAGCATGAGGACCTTTAAAAAAAATCAGGTCAGGGAGATGTGATGACGCAGCATGGCATGACTTTGAAGCCCATTTCATCGTCAACAAAAGCTGGCTCACAGTCAGCATGTCAGCAGCCTCCAGTTCTATGTGAATGGTTAACCTCAGCACTCTATAAGCCGCCTTCTGTCCGTGACGCTGGATCCAAGCTGGCTTCTGAAAAGCCTTGTTGGCATTGTTTACATCATGATGACACACCGCAAACACAATAAAATCAACACCCGTGACTTCTCATCCTTAATCAAACCTCCCTATCGTATGACGCATACATAAGGCCCCATAAAACTGAACCTCATAAGCTGATATGAGCGCCACTGCAGTTTAGTGCAGCGCCTTCTCCTGGCAGCTATCACAGGCATACTGCTAGGTGCTGTAATGTTGGGTCAAAGAAAGAGAGACTAAAACAGTGAACAAAATTCAAGAGTTCTGCCACAACTGGGTCAGTAGTCATTTAAAACTTTTGGGCTCACTGTCAAAACGTCATTGCCTTTTTAAGCTTGTTTGCATTCAGTTACTTAATGCCCACAAATAAAAACAGACAAATGGGACTAAACACAAGCTGTCAACCATTACCACCTGCTGCCATTACCTTTAATCAGCGATCTGCTTCCTCTCCCTCAGTACACTTCAGGCAACTGGTAGCATCTGCAAGGCTGAACAGCTTTGCACTAACTGCTGTTAAATTATCCTACCTCTCTCCTCTCCTCTTTCTCTGTCATCCCAAGGGGTGTTTCTGGGATTGGAGGACACTAGGGGCTTAGCCTGGACCTCTGTAGGGGGAACCTCCCCCGAGAAATGTTTATTTATGAACAAGCTGTATTTTTATGCTTTCTCTGGCATCTGATTTACTGCTAAAAACATTGGCAAACATTTAATTTACCAGACTAATTATGAATTTAGAGATAAAAAAGAGAAGTTGATAGTAATTAGTTTTTTAATAGAATCAGAATAATTTGCATTCACTGTCCCTAAAATTTAGAGAATTCTGAGACTTGAGTATTTCCATTTTATGCTACATTACACTTCTATTCTTCCTTTTCTTCTAAGAGACACCTTCTACAAGACCTTTTCTTCACTACATTTATTTATTTTCTTTGGTTACTTTGAAGACTTATACTCGGTCAATCCATGTGAAATGTGGCACAGTGGTAGAGGGTCATGGGAGGATGCGAATGAAGCAATATTACATCAATAGGCCAAAGGGGGGCGCTATAGCAACCGATTGAAATTGCAAACTTTGAATGGGCATATCTCAGGCCCCGTATGTCGTAGAGACATGAAACTTTGCACAGAGATGCCTCTCCTCATGAGGAACACATTTGCCTCAAGAATCCATAACTTTCTGGTTATATAGATTTTCCGCCATTTTGAAGTTTTTTGAAAACACTTCAAATCGATTTCTTCCCAGGAAGTTTGACTGATCTGCATGAAACTCGGTGAACATAATCTAGGGACCAGTATCTAAAGTTCCCTCTTAGCAAAAGTTGGAAAACTTACTAAAACTGAACGTCTATAAGGCAATGAATATTGTGGAGGGCGTGGCTCATCACATAAAGGTGTATAACATCTCAAGGGTTTCACCGATCACCACACAACTTTGTAGGCATATGACCACACATAATCTGAGGGGACCCCTCCATTATTGACCCCATCAAATAAAATGGGGGCGCTAGAGAGCCAATTTTTTATCTAGGCCTAACTGCCTAGAAATGCTCTATGCTTAAAAATGGCCTAATGTTTTGGGGGTTTTTTCTAATTTTTTATATACCTAAGTCATGGTATGGTATGTTGTACATGCAAAATGGGTATGGACTAGTAACAGTGATTACCTGTGTGTGTGTGTGTGTGTGTGTGTGTGTGTGTGTGTGTTTTTCACTCTTCACACGATTGCACAAAATGCACTGCTTGAATGTCAAAAAGGATCCAAACTTGTGTTTATAATGCATGAGCAAAATTTCACATTATTAGATCCGGTTATTATGATCCAGAGGCCTGTAGACCTTCTACAAAGAGGGATGTGGGGTTAGAGAGGTAACTTCAGGGTTAACTCGGGTTTTCAGTGCTACGTTGCTGTCAACATCCTACTAACCTATAACAACATACAGGCTCCTCTTTTTTACTTGTCACTCCAGACTTTTGTTCATAGAATCTTTTTTCTTCAGTGATCTGATTGGTCAGAGGTCGGGATGTTGACCGCTTGTGAGCTGATTGCCTGAAGTTAATAAAAAAAAGCGGAGCAGGTTAGCTGTTCAGCATAAGTTGCCACGGTGATTTAACCCGGTAAAAAGAGAACCAGCTTCGTAGTACTGAAAACCCAGAATTAACCCCAAAGTTACCTTGCTAACTTCAAGTCCTGCTGCGTAGCAGAGGCCTCTGGGTTACCTTGTGGACTTTGTTTTGGGCTTTCCTGTATGTGTTCTTTGTTTCATGTTAGTCATTCATGTTTATTCTGCTTGCTGTTTTATTTTGTAGATTCTCTCCTTATGTGTCGTTTCTGGTTTTACTTCCTGTCTTTGTGTGTTTTCCCGCCTGTTTTCTGTCACACCTGTCTTCCACCAGTTTCGTTATTCCTTCCCTGTTCCCAGAGTCTTCCCTTCACACCTGTTGTGTACTAGTCTTGTTTGCTTCACCCTTGTTGTAAGCCAGTCCCCATTTCCCTCCTTTTGCCCATGTCCACCTACTCCAACTGTGTCTCATTCTTGTGATTAGTTTAGTTTGTTTTCTCTGCGTACACCTGTGTGTTTCCCTTTGTTTCTTCAGTTAGTCTGTGTTCATCCCTGTGTTGGTCCCTGCACCATTTCCTGTTTGGAAATATATACAGCCTATTTAGATCCAGGACTATTGATAAAACATTCGGGGCTGAAGCCTCAGACACCCAGGCTTTCCTCCGTCTTTCACTTTTCTGTCTCCTAATTTCCTCACCAGGTGATGTTTGATCTTAGCAGGCCCTGCTGCCAGGCATTGGATTTTCCTCATTTCCACAACAGGATTTGCCATGAAAACATTTATCATGATATAAGCTGCATTCTTAGAAACCAACATGTTACATCAGACACCCTCTCACTGTTTCGTTTCTGTGCATCAGGGAGCGAAATGAAAATAGTTGTTTGAAGTCTCTGACATTCTGACCGTGAGCTAAAACCACAGCTCACAGGAGAAACCCACGTCAACACAAAAATGACATGCCAACTCCACAGGAAGAAGGTTGTGGAGCCCTGGACCTTCTCCCTGTGAAGTGACGGTGTCAGTGACCCACTGTGTTGTCCATGCAGTAATGTGCTTGGTAAAAAGCAAAATATAGATTGTGCATAAGTTCATCAATGCCACTAAACTGGTTTGTTTGATTAAAGTCCTGCTTAGCCAGACCTACCTCTGCAGCGCTGTACGTGTAAGTGCACAGTGGCGAAGGTCTAAAGATCCACATTATTCTGCTGTAGGGGAAAAATGCTCTGGCTTGTTTGCATTTCTTTGAACCAATAACAATCATCTTGGGTAGCATTACGCCCAGGATGCAGTGACGATGCCCTTATAAATCAACTCTGACTGGCCGTGTCAGAAAACGGATCAACGTCGGGCAATGAGAGTCTCGGCTTTTACGAGGTGCATTCACTAGTTGTTTTATTAATTGTAGATCTTTACAACAATTCACTGAAAGAACAAAGCAGGCCTGTCTAACTGCACAATCCAAATCTTTGTCAAAATGTGCCATTATCTGTGTGTCAGCTCAGAGGCGGTTGCTGTCGTTGTTTTCCGTAGTGAAGGGGATTTTGAAAACAATCACACACAAATGGCAGAAAGGAAGGAGAACACTGGCCTCAATAACTGGTTAATTGCAGGCTTATCGTCACAGTCTATGTCTGGTGAGTCAGACTACTTTAATCACCGAAGATGTTTTGAAAAAGTATGTTAGGGCTTTGTCCGGGAGAACTGTGTAGAATTTCAAGTGAGTCAGACTCACAGATGAATCCACCTCCTCTCAATCATGTGAACACCACTGTGTCTTATCTGTACTATATCTGCAGGGCTCTGTAAAGGCTTTATGTTAAGAAAAAAGTAGATGCAATAAATAAATCTATGGATTTGATTTTCAGTGGGGCAAAGCCAGCTGCATTTACGAGAAAACAATAAAACAGTGTTCTCTGGAGGGTTCTGAAAGGTAGTTTACCTGGATTTTGTTTTTTGTCTTCAAGATGAAGTACTGTAGGATTAAACAACACATTTTCTCTCTGACCTCAAAACACACTTCCGTTTTTACAGGAAATGTACAGTTTCCATACAGTCTCTTTCAAAATAAATGCACTACATTGGTACAACACCGCAAATTGATGTTTTTTTCATTCAGCAACAAATGCACGAGGTTATGTTTAGAAAAAGTTAGTTTAAAAAAATAACAGGGTTTGGCTTTACATTTACACAGGAAGCAAACACCAGCCTCCAAGGTAAAAGTCAGTGATTGTTGGACCCACCCACCACACGTCCCGCCCACCCTAGTCGGACTTCTCGCTCCCTTTACTTATGTTGTTGTCCATTGACGTTTCCCCCAGTTCATCGGGCGCAGTTACACGCCAGCGCCCGACTGCATATCCTGTTGACATGATATGACGGCATTTTTCGTGGGTGTCCGACGTGGATGTCAGACACCCACGAAAAATGCAGAGATTTGTGTGACGACTTTGGTCAAAACAGCAAAACCAGCAGACTGTTCACTCCTGTCTGCAGCCTACACTTCAAGCCAATGCCTCAAAAGACAATACAGCACTTATTCATTTTGATGGGGGAGAAAACAATCTAAAACATGACTCAGTTTATTAACTAAAGATGTTGCTGCAACAGAGCATAATAATTTAGTTCTAAGCACAAGCAGTCTAAAATTTCACACTATGGTTAATTATGTTTCTGAGCAGAGCCGACACATTGGTAGGCACAAACAAACATTAAAGTTACTCTTTCAAGGTAATGATCTGGGATGAAACAATTTAAATCCAGGCTCGACTGGAGCAATTGATGATACTTAAATTGTCACGGATAGGATGAAAATGATTGGTATTGACCTTTAAGGCAAGATGTAAACGAAATCACATGTTTTTACTCCCAAATTCATGTGCAGCTCCAGTGTATGACTGTAGATGGTTGGGGGACTGTATGATCTAAGGTAACGATAATCTGTGTGTACTGATATTGTTTGATTTAAGATGTCATTGGGTTTTTAGACAAACAAAATTGTCAATTGATGGAGCAGCTGTACAGGATTATGTTGGATCTCCCATCTCAGACCTACGCCTGTGTTCAAACAAGAACTCGCATTAAATTAAAAATAGTGCCATTTACGGGTGCAAAATCTGTCAGGACTGACAAGCTGAACTCATCTGCAAGTCCAGCAAGCACTCATACTTTTTAAACATAAAAGTGACAGCAAGAAAAGACAAGAGAGAAACAAACAGGAGGAAAAAGTAGCAAAGCTCCCTAAATTAGATCCTTTCTTTTTTATAAACAGTTGCCAGTGGTTTGTGAATGTGTGTGCCTTATAACTAGTAACTAGCGTGCACTTGGTTGCGTCAAAATGGCGTGCTCTGAGGCCCATGGTAACTACCTAATGCAACATCTTCTACTTCATTACATTTCAGAGGGAGACTTCAACAACTCAACTGGCCTTTAGCTAAGCCCCGCCCCTTTGTGATGGTCCATCAAGCTGTCAGAGTAAGCATGGAGCCCACACTGTAACTAACTGCACTTCCTGAAGAAACGTTATCATGTTTTTGGGAAAATGAAAGAGTGATTCCGGAGAGAAGCAGACAGAGGAGTCTACAGTCTGTGTTTGAAGGATATATCCAGGATGTCAAACTGACTCAGCAGCAACAACAGGTTAAAAAGACAAAGATAGTTAGAAGCTAAAGCCGAACTATAGGCTACAGATCACAGTGTAAAAGTGAACCACCACATCACTGCTGATCGCCACAGAAGACAATGAATATAAAGGGAAAGTTCAATGATATTGAACTAGCTGTGTGCAAATGAACGGTGTTTGGCTTCGCCCCCATGCCGCTGCCAGCACCCAGACCTCCGCCGCCCAATGGGCAGGGATCTGCAAGGGAAGTCAAACAACGTTCTTCTGCACACACTGTGATGACACACAGCTGGTTGAATATCAGCAAAGTTTCCCTGCTTCACTGGTTCCTGTACAGCAGGTTGGTCTTTATTCACTGCTATAATCATTAAAAAGCAAAAGCAGCATGTGTATACATTCAGTAGGCTATATCTTCAGTAGCTAGCTAGCTAACCCTACACTTTTCAGGTTGATTTTGGTTTTGGAACAGGGAGGAAACTTATATCTTTTTCCAACCTCTCCAGGTAACGTGTATCATTAATACACGACGTGCCCAGGCACAACATTTAGCTCCAAATCCACAAAACCAGCCTGAAAATGAAGGAAATCTGAAACGACTGCATTAGAGTCAATGGAGCACAGCTGTGTTGTTGTCGGACCCTGGTCTGAGCCGGTCTGATGCTACGTTATGATTGGCCAGTCTTCGTCCGGGGGCAGGACTTAATGAAGGGTCAACTGCCAGAAAAAAATGCTGGTGAACCCCCAAGATGTGACATTTGTACATTGTTATGTAGTGGACGTGTTGACACTGTATTTTAACAACACTGTGGTTTATGTGTGGACAGATTTAGGAACAAGAAATGTGGTTGTAGTTAGGGAAAAGATCATGTTTTGGTTTAAAGTACATGGTTTGCGGGCACAACCCTGGCAGGAAAAGCAGTAATGTCTTGGTGAAAAACAACAACAAAAAAAACTTTTTGTGCCTTAAAAGCTGCTGGAAACACAGCGTCAGGTCGCAACAAAACACCCACAATGGGTGGTTACAAAGCTGCTGGAAACACAGCAATGACTTAATAAATCAAAACCGGTTTTGTTGTTTGTTGGTCTGCAGTGGTCTGCATTTTGGCAGCGATCTTGCCTAGGTGTCACACCATCCACCATATCTCCAAATGACAAAGTCAGCTCTGTAGAGATGTTGATTTGACACTTATGAAAAGTGAAAATGTAACATATTCTTGGTTTGCAGAAATGGACAATGCTGACTTTTCCCTTCGCAACCTAATTTGTTTACAGATGGAGCTCATTTGCAGCTTTAGATTATCAGCACAAAAACAATTAGCAAACAAATGATGATGCATTGTAAAACATTAAGCTACCAGCAGTATATAAAGTAGTTAGGATTAGCCCCACCTTCACCAGCTGCAACCATTAACTTACCCTGACACACAGATGCATCCATCAAGACTAAACTACATCACCACACGTTCCACTAAGAAGCTGTACTGGAGCTTTCAATCACATAATCTTCCCCAGCTCAGCTGTCATGAAACTGTAGATTTTCAAATTTCCATTTTTCTGAGCACTTCTTTTCCATGTCGGCTTAAAAACTGAGGTTGAAAGTTTACTCTTGACCTTGGATATTTGTTATGGTGTCTTGTTCACACATGTAGTGTGTCAAATAAATGCAGTGAAATAGACCTTCTGTGACCTCATCTGCACCGCAAATCCCATCAGGAGTCCTGACTCACAGGCTGAGAAGACCCTTCAGCTAAGTAAACACACGCATGGTATGTTAACCTGTTCAGTCAGAAATCCAGAAGGGTGAGCATTTAGATGTTTCAGCCACAGAGAGAGTTGACAGAGGCTTTCTTCAGTGAGTGTGAGGGAGACAGAAAAAAGAGAGATATAGTCCTTAGCTGCCCTCTCCGTTTGAGATTCGAAAGCAACAATACTGGAGCATGACAGATTACTGCTGTCGGATGAAAGCCGCCTATCTCCCAGAAGAAAGCTTCTTGATGCCACTGAAGGTTGGACAGTAGTCTACCCAAAATCACCTGTTCAAGAGAAGCTACTGCTAAATTTTTGAAAGAGGATTCATACATGTGGCCAAAATGATTAACTTATATGACAAGTAATTAAACACATTAATCGACACGGTAAAGACATCAATTTCAGTGGAATAGATAAAACATGATGCAAAGGTCCGTCACATGGAAGTGAAGGGAGATACATCAGCTGTACTTCAGGAGTTACTGTAGAACAGACATACAACATGGAGAAGCAGCATTAGTTCTGCACCACATGTCTGGAACAAACTTCTTTTAAATCAAGGTTGAAGATTTATCTATTTGCCGCTGTCTTTCAAATATGTATTCATTTCTTGCACTGCACTGCAACTCAATTTTGAGTTTTAAATCAATTTTTGAATCATTTTATCCTTGCACCTCTTGGACTTTTGATACTTTTAATGGGAATTTCTTAAAATTGTAAATCATTTAGTACAGAATGAATAGTTGGATATTCGTATTAGACGGCTGAATCTGATTCAACAGACAAATTCTGAGTCGGGTAAAGTCCGAGATATTTACCCTAAAAGTAATACAAAATGAAAAAAATTTCATTATGTATTACAAAACAGTTGGGGGGGCACCCCACACCCTACTGCGGCCCAGATATCGCCCACGGGCCGTAAACTGAGTATCACTGCTTCTGTAGAAGATAAAAAGCAATGATCACCAAAACATATATATTATATATTCCATCATTTTCCTCTTTAGGCTTACAAAACAGCTGTCAGCGTCTTCAGTTCCACTTTCTTTTAAGGTTTCAAGACACACTGTATATTGTAAAACTTTTTTTTATTATATTGTCATGCATTATTATTATTATTATCATTATTTTTATCAGTATAAAAATTGACAAAGTTGGGTAGGGATGTGGTCAGGGTGGTCGCAGATGAAAGGGTCATCAGACACAGGGAATCAGTGTTTGTGTACCGTGTGAAACCACAAGTCAACACTGAGTTATTATGTAGTCCCGTCGTCACAGTCTGTAACATGAGGACACCCGATCATGATTACTTTCCTAAGCCTCACCTAAATGGGCACTAATTCGTAAAATATCATTCAAACCATGTGCATAACTTTTCGTAAAATATCACATGAATGTTTAAATAGAGCCTTATAATGCTAAATGGGGGGATGGAGTGAGTTGTTCACACTTTGGGTTGTCACGTTGTTCTGGTGGCTGGTGCATGACCTGCTTTGACTTTAACTCATCAAGAAGACAGCATTAATCTAAAATCCATAGATTAACAATTTATCAACATTACAACTTTTCACGTGCAGGCTTATTATAGCAGAAGAACCATTTATTACCAACATTTGTAACTGCAGATTTGAAGGCTAATTAATGAGAGAAATTCATGATCATTTATTAATGACTGATTCGTCATTCTGTCTGCAGTTGATGCCCAGAAGCCTTTTTCAGAGGTAAAATGGTCCAACTGTCCACTGTAAGGGTCACCAGGATGAAATAAAGGGCTGGCTAATACTACAAAGGAAGCTGCTGGGAGAGGATGAATCTACACCAACCGATTGGAGTTATGAAAATCTGGCAACTTAAAGGTCATCCTTATCAATGGCTTTGTAATGCACAATTTAGTCATTACTCACTAAAAGCATACATCACATTAGTTTAAAGGGAACACAGGCAGCACTGACACCAACATTGCCCAAACTGAGCTGACTGTACTTTCATTTTGAGCTATGCAGGTGCCAAGAAAATGAACAATAACTGATTACCAAGAGGGAGAGAGTTGTTTAGCTCTCATCACAGTTGCAAAAATGTATTTTCTTTCCAAAGTTTCAGACTGAGTTTGAGTTCTCTGAGTGAATTTTACGGGTGCTTGACTATAGTGTTGCTTGCAGTCCAAAGTAGAACTAAATTTTCACACCAGAGTACCTACATAAATGACTCTAAAACTCAGGGGAGCTGCTGCTCTAAACTGAAAGCTGCCACACTGCTACAGGTATAACATGTTGATGAAGTGGAGTTGTTTATTATCTTTTTAAAATATCAAGATGCTATTGCAAAAACAGATAGATAGACCTCTCCAGAAACACAACAGCACTTTTGCTCAAAATGGCTTAAAATAACCCATTTTTACATATTCCTGACAGGTAATCTCATGGGGATATGTGAAAAATGACCTGTGTCCTTTCCAGGCAATAAATGGACAGCAGTGGTTTATTGTTTTAGCATCTTAAGCCAATTAGGGGGGACAAAAAGTCTGACTTTGACACACAAGAGACCTGATTTGCGTCCCATTTCATATCAGCTGTCCATGTTGGCTACTTTGTGACAAGGGTTTTAATGGCCATAACTAAATATATAAATATATGAATAATTATTCAATTAAATACTCAAATAAAGGCATTAATTATACAATAAAATGTTTAAATAAGAGAGTAAAAATAATTGCAGTAAACTGGTGAATAATTATATAAAGTAATGTTTTAGAAATAGGCCTGCATAATTATATAATAAAGTGCTTAAATAAATAAATAAATTAATAGTTATTTAATGTCATGCTTATTTGTCACTGTAAATAAACAAATCAATATTAAATTAGATAAAGCCATAAATAATATAAATAGGCATAAATATATAATTATGCAATTAAATGTTTAAAGAAGTGACTAAATAAATATTTATATAAATTAACGTTTTAGAAATAGGCCTGACTAATTATATAATTAAGTACTTAAATAAATAAATATGTAATTTAAGGCTTAATTGTCACTGTAAAATCAATATATCTCAATTTAAATAAGATACTAAGTGTATAAATTTATTTGGATATTTATTCATTCATTTATATAAATATGTATTTACACATTTGTAATACAGAATTATAGAATTGAGCATACATGTATTTATATATTTAGTTATTAAAATCCTCCATAAGTGTGTCTTATCCACATCAGATCATTTATAGGATTCATTTTTAATTAATTGAAAAACTACATATTTTGTCATTTAGATATATCGATCATTATCCAGTACTGCAGCATTCCCCTTCTTCATACCGAAGCAAAAACCCACAAATTACATATACAAACAAATAAATCACTGGCCGATGGAGCGTTTAATCTCAAATAATCTGTTTATGTATTTAATAAACAGAATCCACACATTATCTCTACCGGCTTATTCTGCACAGGGTGCTGGAGCTTATCCCCCGCTAACACTGAGCAACTAGCAAAACAATGAATGTGTTACTTTCCCAGTGCAAGGACGTGGATCACATGAGGTAGCACTAGCTGAAGGACTATTGGTATTACCAAAGCTGTCCTTTAGCTGACTTCCAGCTACTTGTAAGAGGTGCTTGCACACAGCTGTGATGACCTGGACTCAAACATATTCTGGTCTCTGCTGCACAGCTTTGCCCTTCTCTCTGGTTCTGGGTCAATCAGAGTGTTACCGTCTCCTGGCTGCAGCCTGTGTAGCTTTAGTTTCATCTCTCATCTCTTATATGTATCTGTTTTTTTGTGGGCAATAGTGCTGACAAACAAACAGTCCACCAAATGAGCCAACAGAATATGTTGTCTGTACTTTGCACTTCAAACCAATGCTTTCTGATCATCTATGTCCTTTCCAAAGCTTTTACAAATGACTGGATGATTTTAAGAATTTTCAACAAGATATTTTAATTTGTTTCATGCAAAAACCACAAGACACAAATTACAACAAACATGTCACTGAGTATTATAAGGAACTGTATTGGTGATGTAGTGCCCCTTAGACACATAAATCATGTACCTTCCTGGTACAAAAGTGTTGCGTTTGTGTTTGTTTTGTTTGTCTTTGCTGTCTTTGTTTAGCTCTATGTCTCCTGTGCATTACGCTTTGGTGCTGTGTGTGAGTGTACTCAAAGCTGCTGCCCATTTAGGGGCTCAGTTATGTAAGTTTCTAACATTTATACTTTTGTTCTCGTTTTGTAAAAGAGTCACTTCTGTCAAAATGACTCATACATACCAGTTACATGACAATCGGATTCCACTTTGTTATTTGATGCGAACAATGTGTGTTTATTTGCTTCATATATTATTTATAGCGCATACTTGCTGTTTGCCATAATGATACCTTGGAGAAGCTCCAGGGGACAAGGTGCTGGTGTTCTCTCTCTGACTTACATTTATAGTCAAGATCGTACAAATGTATTAAAATTTTGAAAATATCTTGAGGTTCTTAAGCACATAAAATCAACAGTGCTAGAGAGTAATAGAATTAAAGCTATTCAAATCAACACAGAGCTCATATATCCCCTTTCCAACGCCTTAAGTTTAAGACACAAAGTAGAGACAGGCAGTCTCGCCCACTGCCTGTGGTCTCGCCAGAAGATACAGACGTTTTGGGATTTATAGAACAGGAAATAAATAAAATCATAGCCACTGATCTAAGAAATGATCCAAAATACATGCTACTGGGTATATCAAATGGTTTTATTATGAATAAGTTTAAAGGTTAACTCAATTAACTGCTAAGAAAGTGTATAGCCTACTTCTGAACTAGATATCAGACAGAATCCCAGCTACAACACAATGGCATTAGCTCATACTTGATTATATTTCCTTGGATTATTTGGCTGTATCCCGCACTTGAAAGATGATGTGTTTCATAAAACGTGGGAGCCTTTTATGTCCTATATCGGATTGGATATTTCAACTATTCTTACAAGAGGGTTTATGTAGTGGGGGATTAACATTTTCCTTCTTTTAGTTATGGTGTAATTCCTGAGTTTCTTCCCTTTATAGATGTTTGATCTGTCATTCCAGTTGAGTTGTTTTGTTTGTATATTCTGTTTTATGTTATATGTATTGTTTTCCTCTAAAAAAATCAATAAACATAAAAAAAACAATGTTATGAGGTCTTGCCCCTGTTTTCAGGAGATTGATTGACTGTAAACTATCAATCCATCCATTTTCATCCACTTAACCAGGGCTTGGGTTGCGGACATCCCTCTCCCCAGCAACGCTTTCAAGACCACTGACATGTTTGTATGATGTCAGGGCTCTCATATGAGGAGTAGATGAGGGGAAGGATCAAGACAAGAGAGGGAGACTCTGGATAAATCACAAAACTTCCAGGGCTGCGTGCATTTCTGGGGATCAGACTGAAGCAAATATGTGGATACGGTGTGTCAGACTTCTGTCTCTTTCTGTCACACAAAGTAGCAGCAGAACTTAACGTAAGCACAACAACTTTGAATTTTAACAAGACACATTCCCAGGGATGGTTGTGGGGAATATCATACCCCTCTAAAAAATTTGGTGTCATTTCAATCCATATTCAATTACTCAGGCTGAGCAGCCTGCCATTTCTCCCTGTCAATCATTCTGTGTGAGTGTTTTCAGATATGACAGCGCGCTGAGAGCGACAGCACAAGGCTAGACAAGCAGATCAGGTGTGATGGCGTTAAATGAGAAAATTTTACACAGTTTACTTCCTGTTCTCACAAATAATTAACACTGTCAAAATTGTTCAATTTACTTTGTTTGTTTGTGTTTTTGAGCGCGTCTCTGTGTATTTTTAATTGTTTTCTAGCCCTGTTGCTGTTGAACCCAGCCTCCTCCCAGAATATGACTCAGAACAATTTAATGCCTTTCAGAGAGCGCTTCAGTGACACTGTCTATACAATTCATCACACAATGGTGTGTAAAACCTCAGGATGTTATTAATCTGACCTTTGCCATTGCAGCAAAGAAAAATACTTCAGCATTGTGCAAGCAATAATGTTTGCATTTACCCATTTACCGATGAGGATTGAATCATCTTGTCTTTGTTACTCATCCACCTATTCATTTCTACCATATTGACATAGCTGACATACAACTGCACCACACAGATGCAATGAAATGTCTCACAAATATTGATTTGCTGTGGCAGGAAGTTATATGTGCTTTTTATCTATAATGAAAGGTGTAGGTGAAGTATGATTTGAACACTCGTGTTAAGTCAAGGCTTCAGCTGATTTAGTGACACTTGTTACTTACAAGTGACACATCTGCAAGGTGGTGTTACATGGTAATAATCTGTATTAACGTATATCTGCAAATGTATACAGAATGTGTTAGCAATGGAACAAGATTTTGGTGTCAGAAGCATTCTGGTTTAGTCTGTTTGTAGTCCCAGTAGTATTGACCGGTCACGCTTGAGGAGCAGGTAAACAGTCCATGTGTCAAGGCGGAAGATTGGCCAGAAAGCAATCTTAGGACCCATCGGCTAACATCTGATGACAACCGCAGGTTTTTATTGGCTTTTTTTAATTAATCTACATTCATATGCAGATATCTGTTCATAGATATTAGCCAAAATGGCACATGGAAGATGAAGTCACCCGAAATATTGCCCCCAAAGGCTTATTGTCTTAGAGTAACAGCTGATTGGTTTCAAGATTGTGGTTAATGTAATTG
The DNA here is from genome assembly GCA_026686955.1 of Epinephelus cyanopodus. Lineage (NCBI taxonomy): Eukaryota > Metazoa > Chordata > Actinopteri > Perciformes > Serranidae > Epinephelus > Epinephelus cyanopodus. The sequence continues at coordinate 12,461,043 of CM048920.1, forward strand.
AACTATAGTCAGATTTCATAGGAGACCAAGGTGGTTTTAGGCCCCTTTCCCACTGGACAAAACAACTATCATTCACCAACATCTGGCGTTTGTATGTTACAATCGATATTCCCAGGATGAATGAACCTGCAGTAGTCACAGATATTTATAAACTTTTGCTCCGATAGCCCCCAATTGGCAGTGATGGAAATACAATGCCTGTGTGGATTTTCACCCCTTTTCAGGCATGATACAATGACACACCACACCAAAATTTCCATACATCAAAGCTTAAACATTATTCACAATTAGTAGGTATGACGTTTCAAAGAGAGACTGAATAGGTAACAGATTAAAAAAGGAAACCCCTGTAGCATAATTACTGGGCTCCATGCTGCTTTCTACTATTTACTAACCCTGTTTTCTGGAGCCATTATTCATCAGCAAAAAAACAGAAATCAAGATAACAGGCAGTCTATTGCTTATTTTTAGTGTCTGTTGCTAAGAAGAAGTCTACTGCTTATTACCTCCACCAAGGAGGTTATGGTTTTGCCGGCGTTGGTCTGTTTGTCTGTTTGTTTGTCTGCAAAATAACTAACTAACTAAAGTTATGGTCGGATTTTTATGAAATTTTCAGGAAAGGTGGAAAATGGGACAAGGAACAGATGATACAATTTTGGTGGTGATCGGTTAAAGCAAAGTGGATAAATTCCAATTCCAATTTCTAATGAGACGGTCAAAATAGCACCATCTGGTGGCCGTAAAGCACGTCTTGTTCTACTTGCTAAATATTGTTGTAATTCTAAAGTTGAAATTAATGCTCTGTGTTGGAAAAAAGAAAGTGAAAAAAACCATTATATTCTGTGTTGGTACAAAATAAAAACAAAATAAATACACCACAGTGTCTCCATTGTGAAGGCATACTGTATATAACCTAATAATGATAGTGACGCAAATAACCTAATTGTGATGCAGGCTGCAAAATCTGATGCAGAGGGGGAGGCAATATCACCTACTTGGCGGAGGTGCTTTTCCAGTTTTTAGTGTTTTTTTTCCCAACACATTCTCACTCTGACCTTGTCACATATTGAGGTTTGGTCATAGACTTTTCACGTGCACATATGACGTGCAAGGTATCCTGGGTGTGTTGGTTGTTGACATTCAAGTTCTGCCTATTACATCCATTGTCCTCTTTCAAAATACACTTCCAATTTCAGGAAATTTACCATTTACATACAGTCTCTTTCAAAATAAATGCACTACGTTGGTACAAGACTGCAAATTGACATCTTTTAGTTCAACAACAAACACATGTTTGGGTTTAGGCAACATGGTTAGGTTTAGGAAAAAAGAACAGGGTTTGGCTTTAGAAACTTTCAGGATGCGAATACTGTTCTCCCAGGTGAAAGTTTGCGTTTGTTGGACCCATCCACCACCCCTCCCTCCTACCCGCCCCAGTCAGACTTTCGCCACCTTAATTTTTGTCCTTGTCCCGTCGCATTTCCCCCTGACACTCCCAGGTACCAGTCACTGCCCAAGCGTTGTATTTAAACCACTTCGGAGTGAGACCAGGCTTGTTTTTCCCGAGTGGCAACCTCCAGGGCTGAAAAATGAAACCAACATGGAAATGTCAAAAATTGCAGTTCTTTGAACCGCCACTTGAGGCTGGCTCTGGAAGTGAGCCAATCCTCATAGACACCAATGTTAAAATGCTCAACTTCACTTCATGTTTACAGCCTGGTACAAAAAACGGTTTTGGTCTACATAACTTCATGACAACTAGGGGGTGAATTTTTATATAATCCAAATGTTTATGTTTAATTAAGGCTTAAATTGCATAATGCATAATTGGGATGATCTCTGCCTCACCAGGTAGAGTTTGTGCTTCATGTAGGCTTGGTCCTCAGCAGTGGCCCAGGTTTGATCCCAATCAGTGGTCCTTTGCCGCATGTCAGACAAAATGGCTTTTGTCCCACCCTAAATTGTTCAGTGTTTGTTACTTGAAAAATAATGAATGTGTTATGTGTAGTCAAGGCCAGGCTGCTTTGAGTGACAGGCTGTGTGTCGACAGTGTCCTCGGCTTTGCAGTCAGACCCACCCCTCACTCTTCCACAGCTCTGTCCTCTCATCCAAATATGGTCACGTAGGGCTCCAAAAATCCAAGATGGTGTCGGTCGAAATGGCTTGAAAACAGGGATCTGCAAACCAATAGGTGATGTCACAGTAGCTACGTTCATTACTTTTAGAGTCTATGATTTTCCCACATTTAAAAAACCCACATACACACTAACTTTGGTGAAAGAAATGGTATAACTTGGTAATCGCTTCATAAGTGAAATTCAGCAATCCACAAAGAAAAACTTTGCACTCTGCATTCTATGTGCTGGAAACCCAGTAAAGTAATTCAATTTATTAGCAATGACATAGGAAGCATCTTAGTCAAGGACCCTCCTGATGCATGTATCCTTGGGTATTATGCAGGCATACTTCATTTTCCACGGTTATGAAAACTTCAGCTGAAGGTAACCCTGGTGTTGAATGGAATTCCTATAGAAAAACCTCTTCAGAAAAATGAATTGCAGTTGATTAAGTTTCCCAATGTTTAACCAATGTTTTGCTGAATGTATGGAGAGTATACGTCATTATGCAGTATGGAGACTATATGTACTGGAAACCCATTCACCTGAAGACTGCGTTCTAATTAAGAAATTTCCTGATTCCTGAAAATGATTTTTGATATAGAACGGTACTCTTGGTCAATCCCTCTGTTTATTGACACACAGAGTTTAAGGCAAACACATCCTTTGAAGGCAAACAAAACAGCAGCCCTCAGTGATTTCCCTCTCCACCAAACCATAAGCTCTTCACACAGCTTATTTTGTTTCTTCTCCCTCACTTTATATGTACTTAACAGCCACACAGCTGAGGAAAGCCTTGGTTATAAAGCAAATGTACATCAGGTTCAATTAAATCTACACAAGAGTCTTTTAGTTGGGGTAGTTTAATTGGACGCTAATGGCACATAAATTCCAGCATGATTAAAGAAGACATAAAGGGCTTTCTCTTACCCTAATAGAGCCTGTGAAGAAATGTAAAGTTAACCTCTTGAGTGGAACATAATCACTGTTTAATTCAGTATAGGGTGAAATGATTATCTCGATAACACAGCTGAGTGTTACCTTTGTTTTATGGTGCTGGTGAGCTGAAAGCTGGAGTTTCTGGAAGTGAAGCTAGGGCACCATCTGCTGGGGGAACTGTTGGCACTGCAAACAAGATAAAGGTACTTTTTATCATATGGTATAGCCTTGTCCTAAGATTAAAACCCTCTGGGGAAAATGTTACACAATCCCTGGGGAAATTTATTGGCTACACTGTTCACTGTGACCCAGCATTGTGTCTTTTCAATTATACTGTTAGAGGAAACTGATCAAAACACAATACACAAATTGTAACAACTGGATGCATGACCGCTAAAAGACTTATGCAGCCCAGCTGAAAGAGGAACTTTGGCCTCAATCATTTCTGGAGATGATCTCCATGGAGGGAGCAGCCTAACCTTTCTGATGTTTATCATGAGGAGCAACAACTGTGGAAGGCCATGTTTGTAAAATACCTACTTTTTTAAGAATCTTGAGACAGACTCCAGAAACAACGTGAAAGGACCTAGATTTCAATCAAGCATGTAATCAAAGGTGAAGGTTCTGTTTCATCACTGGGGACGCATGTCAAACACTGGGTCAGGGGGTCCATCTGCCAGAAAATTTTGAGCATCAAACGCTTAATTCCCTGCATTCGTGTGAATTCTTATTCACTTGTGTGGGCCTTTTCTGCATCAATTAATGGTGTGCATGTCTTTAACCTTGTCAAAATAAAAGTCTTCCACTAGCTTCATGTCTCTACTGCAGGGGACCAATGCAATGCATCAGTGCTCTGCTGCATCTCGAGCCCCACACAACAATAATTCCCCCATTTTTTTTAAATAAATATGCTGTTCTTGGTGTTTTCTTTATCATTTGTTGATGACTGTACCTCACTGTTCCTCCTTCCACGATGGTGCAGTGCCAGCCAAATGTTTGTAAATGTCGATGTGCTTCCCTGCCCTGCTTTAATACAAAATCCTATATATCGATATATGTGCAGTCTCAGAAAACGGTATTATCTAAGCCTTGGCCAACCCTCAGCTCAGTCAGCTTTTCAAAGAGACTGTGGGGCCACTGGCTCTCCAGCTTGTTTATTGAATTATGTCTTTTTCTATGAACCTGCATAATGTAGTGTCGGCTATGTCCTATTTTGGACCAGTCTCTGTGCCCTAAATAAAGTAATCATTATTATTCTATTATCATTATTAATCTGTTCAACCACACCTTTGAGTTTTGGTCCACTGCCCACGTCCTTGTTTGGAGAGACATGACAGATTTGGGCCAGAGTTCCCTTAGAACACAATATTAATATTCCTCAGTGATCATTTTATATTCATAATAATGTGAGATTTCACGTAGTTACATAATAATCTCGTTTTGGTTTGCTCTTTTCGTCAAGGATTAACTGCATAGCAGGTGCAGTTACTGATCAAACAGAGAAGATTGCTTGATACAAGCATGTAATCCCTGACATGTTGGATTTATTGTGTTGTGCTAGAACTGTGTGTTATGATTCACTCCAAAAGAAAAGCCAGCAGCCAAAATATTGTCAAGCAGCAGTTTCAGTACAAAAGACTTTGTATCAGACTGACTGAATTTGGAAAAACTGAGACATACTGGTGAATTTGCACATAGGTTGCTCATCATTTGTTTTGTAAATGGCTTAACGTTTTCAGAATGTATTTCTTGACACTACAGAAGTTCGAAGGGGTTATCATTTATAGGTTATTATGCAATAGTTCTACTGGTCCGGCCCACTGGAGATTAAACAGGGCTGCATGTAGCCCATGGACTAAAAAGAGTTTGACACCCTTGCATTTAAGGGCTTTTATTGAGGCTGTAAGTTTCCCCAAAATTAAATTCAGATAAATATGTGAAGCTACAGCCACTTAGAGCAAGGGTCAGCAATGTGAGGCTTTGGAGCCACATGTAGCTCCCCAAGGCCCCCTCCAAGGCTCCCTGTGGCTTTGACAAAAATTCTATGGAAATTCTCTTTTCTAATATTTTGATTTTCAAATTGTATGGCCAAGCACCTTTTTCTACAAATTTCCTGAACCCTAACAGCAGTGGCTTGTCTTAAGACTAACTATGGATCCGAAAGAACGAAAAGTCTAGGAGGAAAATTGGGAATTAGATAGTGTGTTTGCTTTCACTGCTAATGCTGCGAAGTAAAATTACCAAATTATTATAAATAGGCCACTGCAGAGTAGTCACCTTGTAGCAAAACATATCAATCAATATTCATTTACACCTATTAGTATAATATTTAAAGGCTGATTGAGACTTAATAGGCTTTGTTGCTGATATTATAAGGCCCAAATATTTTTTGCAGCTCCAGACAGATTTTATTTTCTTTTTGCCAAAAATGGCTCTTTTGATTGTAAAGGTTGCCGACCCCTGACTATAAAGGGGAAAAAATTAATTCTAATTCTAACTAATTCTTTAATTTGGATAAGGTGGGAAGGTGTTCTAACATGTGATTTTTTTATTAAAAGGGCAAGATAATATTATATATAGTATCATAAAATCACTGCTGTGCAAAATAAAATCATGCAATTTATTAAATTCTTATAAAAAAAAAAAAAAAAAGCAATAACTCTGTACTCTGTCAGGTTTATAATTTCCTGTCCAAACCAAACTCCACTATGTTTTCACTATGCTGCTCCTCAGTAACCTTGCACATAGCAAATTTGTACATCTTATCCATCCATTCTACCTCACTGCATTCATCAAATTTGCACATTTGTTTTATAGTGGTAATATGTTATTCTGGGATACATTTCATTAAGAATAAGAAAATTTAAAAAATAATAATAATATAAAAAAATTATATATAAAGACATATACACACACACACACACACACACACATATATATATTCAATTCAAACAGCTTTAATGGCATGAACAAAGGTATGGTATTGCCAAAGCATTTTGTTAAAAATAAAATAAAAAAAAATAGATAGATAGATAAATCAATAATAATAATAATAAATGACCAAAAATAAAAGTAAGTAAAGAAAGAAAGAAATACAAATAAAAGTAAGCATATTTTACATGTTACATATCTGTCTATCTGTCTAGTCAGGAGGAAGTTATGAGGATGTAAAGAATAACTACAAACTCTGACTTTGTCGACAAGTGAACCTGCGTCATTGTGCAGCAGTAGCAGCAGCAGCAGTGTGTCCATAGATTTATAACGTGCCATAGTCATGGATGTGCGTAACATCAGTGCGTGGACACGCAAGCTTGACGCACGTACTATAAATCCCCATTTTCTGACGTCAGCGGCCTCTTCCCTGCCTATGCCCTCGTGAGGTGGGCAGTGTAAAATTTCCTGTCTCTTTCGCCACGAAGCGGATCCAAAACCATCCGTCAAAATGGTGAGTTGATGAGATTTCTCTAAGTAATTTACGAATTATCAGACCGACAAGGCGTCATTTACGTTAATAGTAATGTCCCGATGAGCATTTTACGGGTGTTAAGCCACTTGCACGTCAACTCCGTTGGATTGTGCTTTGATCAAAATGGCAGCCATTCTGTCATCCGTACCGCTAGCGCTACATAACTACAGAGATTCTAGAAAACCGACTCTGATTTGTTTCTTCCAGCAATTTGTGTTTGTTCCTTAGCTTGACTTATAGTGTGTAACGTTATGGACGTTTTAGGGGTTATTTGCCGACTGACTCTATTTTGTAAAGGTTGACTTGGACAACGTTAGGTGACGTTGCGGTGTTAGACTGGCTAACTTTAGTAGCGGCGCCTCTCTGCTCCAACATTAGCTGTTATGCACCGCAAATCTTAATTTATACCGTTTTAAACAAAGTATCTGGCGTGTGACGGGTTAGCTTATAAGTATAGTGTACAGTTGGGTTATTGTCGTGTTGTTGATGTTGTAACGGGCGAGGGAATAAACTGCCGGCATTTCGTGTTGCCTGCCCTGCCGGCTAGTTCAACTATCAAGCTAATGTTAGCATTTAGCTTAGTGCTAGAGTCTGTACACGTGGCCTATTCATGCCGACATATTATGCCGGGTGCTGCTAGTGTGAATCTCAGTTTACTAACGCTAAATGGGGTATCTTGTCAATATACTCCAGGCACATTATTATCTATTGGTATATTGATTAATACAGATAAGGGGTTGTGAAAAGGTCTGCCTCATAGAGATGACAGTAACGTCAGCTGTGGTGATGGCGGATGACGCCCTGGGTAGAAGAGCAGAGCATTTAACGTTGAGTCAGCAGGAGTTCTCGATATGCTGTGGGTGCAGCTGCTGTTAACGTGAAGCGCATTGACGCCAGTAACACCCATAGCTTATCAGAAGTGCATAGTAAACATGAATGTTCTACATTGGAAGTTGGAAGGACTGGTTAACATGCAGGCAGTGTTTTTTCATGGGTGAGGTCATACGTGTTTTCATGTTTGTATATGTTATAATCTGATTTCTCTCCCCCAGGTGAACTTTACCATCGACCAGATCCGTGCCATCATGGACAAGAAGGCCAACATCCGTAACATGTCTGTGATTGCGCACGTCGATCATGGAAAGTCAACCCTGACAGACTCCCTCGTGTCAAAGGCTGGCATCATTGCCTCAGCTCGTGCTGGAGAGACCCGTTTTACCGACACGCGCAAAGATGAACAGGAACGTTGCATTACCATCAAGTCAACGTAAGTATCTTGTGTTTTCAACTGCACTCTTAAACTGTGGTTTTTAATGTATTTGCAGTAAAAGGTTTATCCTTCTTGGCGGTCTCACTTTTGTAATTATTTCAACCAGTCAAACACACAATCAGGTATAATCCTGGTTGGAAAGATGTGTTTACCTTTTCAGTCACATACTGAACATCTGTTAGTTATTTCACTATATTGACAAGGACAACAAAATATTGCTGTATTCGTTCCACCATTTGCAGTCACTCACTAAGAGTAAAGCCCAAGATGAGCATAGACACTGACATCATTCTCTTGCGTGTTGTGTACACACCCAGCTATGACTCAGTCTGGGCATTCCTGTCTTGGCTAAGCAAATGCAACAAAATTAATTTGTGAATTGCATTGTATTTTGTTCATTTATTACTTTGTTTTGGTGTAGTATTTTTTGTAATTGGGCAGTGTTTGAGTGAGAATTTTTAGTTTAGTGACATTTGAAATCTTTAACAAGTTGTCCTGTCTTGCAGAGCCATCTCCCTTTTCTACGAGCTGTCCGAAAATGACTTGGCCTTCATTAAGCAGTCCAAGGATGGTGCTGGCTTCTTGATCAACCTGATTGACTCACCAGGACACGTTGACTTCTCCTCAGAAGTGACTGCTGCTCTCCGTGTCACTGATGGAGCCCTGGTTGTAGTGGATTGTGTGTCTGGTAAGTACAAGGCTGTACTGTTGTCAGAAGCCGATGTGCACACTCCAACTAGATTCTCCATTTTTCACTGGCACATTTCTTCTCAGTCCACAAGGCAAAAAAGTGCTCTTTTTCTTTTTAAGAAGCTGTACATTTTCATTAAAATGTACATGTGCAAAAGGAAAACAAAATATTTTTTTTTCTCATGTAAATTATTACCAGTGTCCTTAATACTATGTTTCCTATTCTGGTTATGTGAAATGACTCCCAATACCTTGGTCTGCTTTCCCATGGGTTGAATAGTCTCATTGTGTATCCCTGTCAGGTGTTTGTGTGCAAACTGAGACAGTGCTCCGTCAGGCCATTGGTGAGCGCATCAAGCCAGTCCTGATGATGAACAAGATGGACCGTGCCTTGCTTGAGTTGCAGCTTGAACCTGAAGACCTTTACCAGACTTTCCAGCGTATTGTGGAGTCAGTCAACGTCATCATCTCCACTTACGGAGAAGATGAGAATGGACCCATGGGCAACCTCATGGTGAGTGGCTGGCTGAGCCTTTTATCTTGAGTGCAACAAACTGGCCTGTGTCTAGATCACTGGAATCTGTGGCTCAAACTTATATTCAGTGCATAGCCAAACCAAAAAGTCACAATTTTTCACTCCTGCTTCTTAATGTATCGATTGCACCACTCTGAACAACCATAAAAGACATTCCTATTTTATCAATCTGATTCCTGACACATGGAGGTTTTTGAATGAAGGATTGAGTTTAAAATATGGATCCAGCTCCTGTTCAGGTACTAAAGACGGGTATTTTTGTTAAGTCATGTGTTCAAATTAAAATTAGCGTATACAACAAAACATGTTTACCCAAAACCTTAATTGAAAAAAACTCCAAAAATGTACACAAGTCTTTATGTGCTATGTTGTCAACTCTTCAAGGTCGACCCAACCATCGGTACTGTTGGCTTTGGTTCAGGACTCCATGGCTGGGCTTTCACCCTGAAGCAGTTTGCTGAGATGTATGCAGCCAAGTTTGCTGCCAAGGGCAACACCCAGATGACCCCGACTGAGCACTGCAAGAAGGTGGAAGATATGATGAAGAAGCTGTGGGGTGACAAGTATGTCTTTCAAACTGATTATTAATTTAGGTGTATGTGATTGGGGAACTGAGCTAAATAGCAGAGATGGACATTACACACAACTCACATTCAATAGAGGGTGGGGGCATATGGAAAGTATCTTGTGTTAAAATAATTGACACTTGCACAGAATTTGGTCCTGTTGTTGACATAGCTGTTTATCTGACTATTGTATTTGTAAATCTTTCCACCTTACCACTTAGGTACTTCGATCAAGGCAATGGAAAGTTCACTAAAAGCGCTACTGGACCTGATGGCACCAAGCATCCCCGCACCTTTGTTGCTCTTATCCTGGACCCCATCTTCAAGGTAACATTACTGATTTTATTTTAGATATTGTTGTGGTACAGTGCAGTTACAAAACAAAGCAACGTAGTTTAAACAACGAAGTGATAGAACAATTATTCGGTATCTGTAAATGTTGAGAAAAAGAAGCTGGTGTGTGAGCCTGCAAGTGATGATTTGAAAATTCTTCACTTTGACCTGAGTAACCAGTGATGATTACCTTCAATCTGAGCAGGGCACAAATACTTGGCTTGCTTTGACATCCTTGCCTAGGTCATGTGAAATTGCTTTCTGCTAATTGAATTTACTTTCTTTTCAGGTGTTTGACGCCATCATGAACTTCAAGAAGGAGGAAACTGCCAAGCTGATCGAGAAGCTGGAAATCAAGTTGGATAGTGAAGACAAGGAAAAGGAGGGTAAGCCTCTCCTGAAGGCTGTGATGCGCCGCTGGCTGCCCGCCGGAGAAGCCCTTCTGCAAATGATCACCATCCACCTGCCTTCCCCCGTCACTTCTCAGAAGTACCGCTGCGAGCTGCTGTATGAAGGACCTGGAGACGATGAGGCTGCCATGGGTATGAAGCTAAATTGCACACAAATATGTTTGACTATGCACAGCACAAGAATAATTAAAACGACTGCTCATGGTGAGACCTGGGCAGTAAGCTAGATTTGGCTTGGGTTCGTGGTAATTGGACTTAGTAGTTGAACTTTTTTTCCCCCTTTTTTTTTTTTTAAACCAGCTATTAAGAACTGCGACCCCAAGGGTCCCCTGATGGTTTACATCTCAAAGATGGTCCCCACCTCTGACAAGGGTCGCTTCTATGCTTTTGGCCGCGTCTTCTCTGGGTGTGTCTCCACTGGCCTGAAAGTGCGCATTATGGGACCAAACTATGCCCCTGGAAAGAAGGACGACCTCTACTTGAAGGCGATTCAGAGGTTGGTTTCAACGTCTGTCCATCAGTTAGTTATGGTGTATTGGCATCAGTTTATCAGATATTTGTCACATTTATTTTTTTCCTGCCATTCACACACGTTGCTCTTTTCCAGGACCATTTTGATGATGGGTCGTTATGTTGAGCCCATTGAAGATGTGCCATGCGGTAACATCGTGGGTCTGGTTGGAGTGGACCAGTTCCTTGTCAAGACTGGAACAATCACCACCTTCGAGCATGCACACAACATGAGAGTGATGAAGTTCAGTGTCAGCCCTGTGGTGAGAGTTGCTGTGGAGGCCAAAAACCCTGCTGACCTGCCCAAACTGGTGGAGGGTTTGAAGCGTCTGTCCAAGTCCGATCCTATGGTGCAGTGCATCATTGAGGAATCTGGAGAGCATATCGTTGCTGGAGCTGGAGAGCTGCATCTGGAGATCTGTCTGAAGGATCTAGAGGAGGATCATGCTTGCATTCCACTCAAGGTAATTAAAATTAAATAATTGAATGGGCAAGGGTGAAAGATGTCATTCTGGTATTATCCCATAAAGTGAACTTCTCTGCATTGAATCCCCTCCTTTTTTTTTTTCTTTAAGAAATCTGATCCAGTGGTGTCCTACAGGGAGACTGTCGGCGCAGAATCAAGTGTCATGTGTCTGTCAAAGTCACCCAACAAGCACAATCGTCTGTTCATGAAGGCCCGTCCCTTCGAAGATGGCCTGGCAGAGGATATTGAGAAAGGTGATGTGTCCAGTCGTCAGGAGATGAAGGCCCGTGCACGCTACCTTGCTGATAAGTATGAATGGGATGTCGGTGAGGCCAGAAAGATCTGGTGCTTTGGACCTGACGGAACTGGCCCCAACCTTTTGGTGGATGTGACCAAGGGAGTACAGTACCTTAATGAGATCAAGGACAGCGTTGTGGCTGGCTTCCAGTGGGCAACCAAGGAGGTACGGGATCCAAGTTAAGCAAGCTATAGCTGTTCATTGCACTCAGCTAAAACATTGTCAGGCTGTGGAAAGATCTTGTATCAGGTTGATGGTTTAAAAAGCAAGTTGTTTTTGTTTGTTTGGTTTTTTTCTGGAAATGCTTTTTCAAAAATCTACAATTGGTGTCTCAATTTTGTCTTCAGGGTGTCCTCTGTGAAGAGAACATGCGTGCCGTTCGCTTCGACGTCCATGATGTGACTCTTCATACAGATGCTATTCACCGTGGTGGCGGTCAGATTATTCCCACAGCTCGCAGAGCTCTGTACGCATGTGAGCTCACAGCTGAGCCCAAAATAATGGAGCCTGTCTACCTGGTGGAGATCCAGGTAATTGCCACTGGAGATCTATTTTGTAATTGATTTGTTTTATTTACCCAACCCATCCAGGTTTGGCAGGGCACAGAGGTTGCAAAGGTTATTGCATTAGACGTTGACCTGTGTGTACCAGAATTGTTATTTCCATCCTTGACTTGCATGTCATTTCAAAAGTGCGTGTGATGTCTGTATGACTCAGTATTTCTTTCCTTCTTCAGTGTCCTGCAGTTGCTGTGGGTGGAATCTATGGTGTGCTAACCAGGAGGCGTGGCCACGTGTTTGAGGAGATCAGTGTCGCAGGAACACCCATGCGCGTCACCAAGGCCTACCTGCCTGTCATGGAGTCATTTGGTAAGTCATTTTGTCAACTGATTTGGACATGTAGTCTTAAGCAGTCAAGTGTACAACACTCACACTCCTTTAGTTAATGCAGATTTTTCTCAGACATAGCATGGTCTCAGCAGAAACAATAGTAACACAACTTGCCCTCCTTTTGTTCTTTGTTGTATTGATGTCCAGTTGGATTGTAGAAATTGGTCTAAATTTGTAACAAGGGCCAGACATAATGTTACTGAAACCCAAGAGACCTTTTTTTTACTACATCAAGTACTTTGCTACCTAAACTAAAAACTAGAGATACTTTGAACAGCAGAAGGTAATTGTTTTTCCATCAGGGGCAAGTAATGAACTTAATGTGGCTGTTTTTCGTCTGTTTAAAACCCAAGGGTTGTTCACGCACATGCATTTTTTTTTTAGTGCCCTACAAACCCAGAGTATGTAGTTTAAGCTATTATTGAAAGCACCTATCAAACAAAGGAAAACAAATGTTCACTCCCACATTTGTGACCGCTTCACTACGGCTCATTGCAGCCCTTTTACCTACAGTGTAATATAAACTTATTTAAAATGCTTTGCACTGCCCGTTCCCAGGTTTCACAGCTGACCTTCGTTCCAACACTGGTGGCCAGGCCTTCCCGCAGTGTGTGTTCGACCATTGGCAGATCCTCCCTGGAGACACAATGGACGCCACATCCAAGCCTGGTATCGTTGTCACGGAGACACGCAAACGTAAGGGTCTCAAGGAAGGTGTTCCAGCACTGGACAACTACCTGGACAAATTGTAAACGCCTGGACCCCACTTTGCTCTTGCCTCATTCCTCCCTTCCCAAAAAATTAAATCTACATTGTGGGACTGGACTGTACAGAACACAGTGAGCACTAATGTTTGCCAAAAGGATTGACAATAATGAATAAACACCTACAAAAATTGTAAACGATAAATAAAAGAAAATAAAAATGAATTGTTATGGCTGTTTTTTTTATTTTTTTCTTAAGTTTGTCTTATAAAGGGGATAAATAAGAACTTTTTCCATCATTGCTAAAATTAGCCTATTGTGGCTACTAGGATGCCACAGTCAGGAAATTTTCCTACTGGTCGTGTAACTTGTGACAACGTCGGACAAGATCAAGAAATGATATTCATATATGATGCTTGTATCTCTAGAGAGCTGTATTAAGTTCCTGCTATTGCAAACAAACATTTGCTACTGCTGCAGCTTCACAATAAAAGCGTAACTGGCAAAAGAAGTTGACTTTTATTATGAAGTAGTCACAGGAAATGTTTTCTGTGAGCTAAGCACGACTACTGTTAATGAAAACAACCTGCAAATTTGTAGTTTTATATATAAAACACCTATGAAAGAATATTTAACATAAAATACACATTCCACAAGATTATTCTTATTGTTTATTATTGTTAGGATGAGTTGATTGTTTTTACACATTCCACATTTACAAAAGTAAATCCATAAAATGTAGAACTGAGATCCATAATTGCCCATTCTTTACAAATAACTGTTAGAAAGCTGTATATGTAAAATATGTTCGGATTCTTTGTGGAACCTGTGTATTTGCAGACCTGTTCTATGTTTAAAAATATATTTTGTGAGTTTACAAATCTACTTTGTATTATTGGAAGGTGTTTTATACTCTCAAATTGCACATTTACACAGATTGAGACTGTTGACACCAATAAGGACACAAATCTATCTATATTTTTGGTGTTTGCTGACAGCAGATCAGTTTGAAATACTGATGGACGCAATGTAAGAAGAAACTGCGATGTAACCAACTCCTTTGTCCTCATTCACAGTATATGTTCCCCTTTTAGCTCTGGGTTTAAATCTGTCAAGCTCCCAAATGAAAACGCTCTTGTTTTCGCTAATAGAGTTTATAAAATCATTAACATCCCTGCTATGTGGTCATGGTTTATATGGTGTAGTCCACTCTAATTTGTGTGTATTTTTCATAGATGTCTAACAGGAGAATATATTACATGCAACATGTCAAGGATGAAACAAGTCCCAGGCTCATTTCCATTGTTGTCCTCTAAAGATGTAGGAGTCAAGGATGGAGGGCTACAACTAGAAACAATTAGTTGGTTACTTGTAGATGAACAGGATTTCTTCTTTTAAATGCCCAACATTTGCAGGTTCCTGCAAATATCAATGTAAACTGAGAATCCGAAAAAACAAAGATCCCCATGTCGGTACTGAAACTCTTAACACCAGCTCCAGTCAGGTGAGCATGATCTCCCAAATCTCTCCAAAGGTGGTCTCTGAGCTACTCTGAGTCTCATGTGTTTCAGATCCTCTGCACCACACAGAGTTGAAATCATTGCAGGGCTCGATCCTTCAGGTCAACCAAACATGCTGTTGGAGTGGCTGCTGGATCCAGTTCATATGAGGTGAGTTGTGAATATAATGAATGTGGAGCCAGAAATCCACAATCGCTGTGTGGTTATTAAGGAGTCAGTGGGTGAAAATATTGCACTCATGTATTTGTACATTTATAATACAACATCTGTGTGTGCAAGTTGATATTAGGATGTGCTTGTCAAGAAATGTAGCCTGTTTGACAGAGAACAGATCAATTCAAGTTATTGTTTAAATTATATTTTCTGTTTGTTTCAACGTGTGTTTGCTACCAGGCCTGCATTGATTGGTTTTACTTAATCTAACGTTTTGCTGCAGTTACTCACTCAGACCAGTGGAGGGCGGTAAACACTTACTATTCTAATCTCTCCAACTAGACCGAGGCTGTGTCCCAAATCACTCACTGTTTGCTTTGTAGTGCACTATAGTTACTATCCCCCGTTTTATTTCAGTGTCTGACCTCTGAGTGTGAAGTTGAGTCACTGTGCATGTGTACATGATATAGGGAGTGTGATGAATGAGTGAAAAAGGAGGATGATTTGTTTTAGTAACATACTGTGGTCACGGAGAGTCACACAACACACTGAAACTTTGCGGCATTGCAAAATAGATTGGCTGTCATAATTTCTACAGTGTAATAAAAGGATTCAGATTTATATCTATTTCTTTATTTTATTTTGGGCCCAACTATCACAGAAGATTGATTTATGTTCACACTTTACATTTATATTCCTATCAAATGTTTATGGGGAGAAAGATTCTGTTTATATAAGAAGCCAACATAAAAGAGCCTGCCTGGCAGAGTTAGACAACTGGAGAGGGAGTTAATATACATCACATTCACATTTAAGACATTTTATATGGCCATTTTTTAAACAAAGTTAATTTACTACTTAATATCCTAATGTAATGTTTAATCCAGTTCAACTTGAATATTAGAATGGATGAAAATCAAGCGCAATCAAGCATTATTGACTGTATGAATTACATAAGATTTTTCTGTTTAATTAGTGACACTTGAATTTCCATAGAAAATGGAACAAGGTAGAGTCTATTCTTTAATTTAATGAATGATTTTGGCGCATCTGAAACTTTGACTGGATAAACTAAGCGTGATAATGCTTCACTTTTGGATAACAGTATCCGACCTTTAAGTAATAAATCTCATATGTCACAAATCATATTTAGTTTATATATAACCATCAGCTCCATGCAGGGCGTTTATACCAAATGACCGCATCCGATTAGGAACTTCAAAATAAAGCTCGGGCAGAAACGCCCTATTGAATTGGGACTCTAGTGTGTCAAAATTTTGGCGTGTTGAAGCAAAAGAGTCATTGTGCCTTTTGATTAAACTTGATCAAAGTTGTAAACAATAACAGAAAAGCATCCATATCAAGAAGCGTAATAAAAAGATGTTTTTCATCTTATAACAAAATATGTATAAATACATGGTCAAAAAAAAAGAATAGTATAGTGCAAATGCTTACATGTAGTGAATCATAAAAACAAAAGAAAATTAAAAGGTGTAAAAATACACTTATTACTTAAAGCAATAGAGTACAAAGATTGTCACGTTTTTTTATTTTTTATTTGTTTGATTTTTATTTATTTATTTATTTATTTATTTATTTATTGTTGTTTTCTCGTTTCCGGGATTTCATAAATAGTTGAAACTCATCAGGGACTGTCAATGGTAAAAAATAACTAAACATTTACCAAAGTATTGTACTCAATTACAATTTTGAGGTGCTTGTACTCTAGTTACTTTTCCGTTTTGTGCTGTCCTTCATTTTAGGGCGGGATTAGAGGGCAATCCAGCCAACCAATCAGGACTCTCCGCTCCGACCAATCAGGTGGCAGGATGAGTTTACTTCCTGTTTAGCCGAGGAATCATTATCGGGTGAGTAAAAAGACGTTTATCACAAAAAGTAGAAATAATTCTCCAAAACCGCACTGTCCTGGGTGTCTTAACATTATTGTCTGCACGATTATATGTTCTTATGTATTCTGTTTTTTCCCTCGTGAATACTGAGCAGTTTAAATGTGCTTTTTCTGTGGGATATTATCGGTTGTGTTGTGTGTGTGTGTGAACAGTTAGCCGCATTCAACTGCTAACAGTCAGGTTAGCTAATGAGCGGTATCCCAGCCACAAAAATAATGCGGAATTTTACCGTTGTTTTTTTCTTTTTACCGCTTCTTCCGTGTTATTCTGCGCAGCCTCCATCCCATGATATAAATCTAACGGATTAAAACCCACTTTCACAATTACAGCCAGCTTCACGGACGGAGATCATGGGGGGCATCAAACAGGAGCAGAGTGATGCAGCACAGCAGTCCAGACCCTCACATTCAGCAGATCAACCCCAACAAGAGGAGGTGGGTTACTGCTACATCTGACCAGGACTAGTATGATGTGTAGTTAATTTTGCCTCTTTAGTTGAGGAATAAGGCTGTCCGGTGTCGCAACTAACAGTCTGATTGACCTCTTTGTTTACAGGGTTAAACTATCTGCCCTACTGTCAGTTACCATTTTATGAGGTACCTAAGAGTAATTCCCACTAATACAACCACCATGCAAGAAAATCCTACCTTCACAAAGCTTATAATGTAACAGGAGAGGACAAATTATTAGAAATTGGGTGCAAACAGGATAAAATACCTCTCGCATAACATTAAAATTGAACAGCACCTCAACAACAGCCTCGTACATGAGCATAAATTATAATACCTTGGTTCCTGCCACTATATATGTGGGGCCACACCTGTGTTGCATGTTTTGAAAGCCTTGACGGAAGACCTGCAGTGGTTGAAACATGTTGGCTCTTTTAATGATTTAGCCACTACAACAAAGGCTTTTTAATATTTCCTTCCTCATTTTTCTATATATATATATTTTTTTGTCCTCTTGTTGATCCTGGTGTTTTAAGCTCTCAACGAACACCCGACACAAGATTTTGATCTATGTTAGTATATACAGAGCAACTAGTCGTCTCTCTCTTTTTGTCACAAGGCTGCTACAAGGCTGCTATATTAGAATGTATGCAGAGTGAGAACAACGAGTGGATAAACGTAAGATCAGTGGGGAAACTCTTTTAATCATTGATTAATAGTTTAAGTCATTATGTAAACCAAAATGCCTGAAATAATTCTGGTCACAGCATCCTAAATATGAATACTTGCTTCTCTTCTTAGTCATCTGTGATGGTAAATGAATTATCTTGGGGTTTTGGACATTGGTCAGACAATCAAGCAGTTTTACCTATTGTCTAATTGTCTTGCGTCTCACTAGGATGTCAACTGCTTTACATAAATAAGAACATACAAAGCAACATTAACTAAAACAAAAAACCCAGAACCAGATTATAAATGCTTTAAAACACATCAGACACTACAAAAAGTGGATGCAGTGCAACAAATTCATCTTTCCTTTTAGATTCAGTGTTCCACCCACGTATACTGACACTGTGTAGAAGCCACACTCTGATGTAACAGGTTGACACACTGAGGAACAAAACTGATATATTACCTAACAGAGACAACATTATTTCAGTGTAAGCAGCTTGGAAACTTGACTCAAGCATTTGACCTACAATCTTTGACCAGATATGTAGCAGTCAAGCCTGTCTAGCTGTAAACTGAACAGAGAAGCAAATGTACCATGCACTGTTTACATACTGCATAACACTTTGTATTATAGGTTGGGAAAAACAATAATAGGATTTGTTTGTTTGCTCCAACTGACCTCAGTCTCCTAAAAAAGTAAATTTGTTGTTGTACCTTGCTACAAATATAATCTGTATGTGCACTCCAGGATAAAGCAGCATCCACATAGATGAAGATAATTGTTAGTTGCGACCCTCATATGTAGTTATATTATTCCCTACTGAGCAAGCAGGAGTAGTACAGATGAGTGAGCAGCTCCACCTTCATTCGAGTGTTGCTCCCCCTCTCTGCAGCCAAAGAAGAGAGGCTGGCCGAAGGGCAAGAAAAGAAAGAAGGTGCTACCAAATGGTCCCAAGGCACCAGTAACAGGATATGTCCGCTTCCTGAACGAACGCCGAGAACATATGCGAGCCAGATATCCTGACTTACCTTTCCCAGAAATCACCAAGAGACTTGGAGCAGAGTGGACACGATTAGCCCCGAATGACAAACAGGTAGTACTTCACGTTCTACATGTATGTATGTTACATGTATTGTTTGACATAGTATATTCAGTATAACACATTACTGTGAGCAGTGGGTATATAAGATGCTTTATTGCTGGGCCAGTTGGGCTGGTATTCACAATTGCGCACAGAAACCAGGTAAGAGGAAAACTGCAGATGTTGTTGCTGTATTTGTTTGCTGCAAGAAGTCAGAAGTTTCCAAAGTTTTCAAATAATCCAGCACCTATCAGTTAGCAAAGCAGAATTTTCCCTCAGTAAAGCAGCACAACATTATTTGTGCACTGACAGCGCTACCTCGATGAGGCGGAACGGGAGAAGATGCAGTATGCCCAGGAGCTGAAGGAGTATCAGCAGACTGAAGCCTATCAGATCACCAGTGCCAAGATACAAGATAAGAGGATCAAGAAAGGTGACAAATGAGCTTTACTTACATCATATATGTGATGTACACCACATCACAAGGGAGAACAACAAGATACTGAATATTTATTTCATTACTCTGTGCCGTGTGAGCTGTAATAAGCACAGACATGTTTCTCTTTCAGAAGACACTCCATCTGTTATCATCAGTACTAGTTCAGAGTCATCAGTATCAAAGGTACATCACGCACCCGTATCTTCTCAGTGTATATTCCGCAGTGTCATTTTCACATAAATTTCAAACAGCTAACTTTTCCATTTGCTGATGGCATCCTTTAGGCCTCTGACCTCACAAGCAGATTTGACATCCCTATCTTCACAGAGGAGTTCCTTGATCAGAACAAAGGTAAAACAGAAACTGAAAACAGGAAATGATTATTCTGATAGATCTCAAACCCTGTTTACCATGGCTTGGTACTAAAGATTTGACGAATTGTGTGATTCTATCACATGAGGTTATCTTATATTCCCATCAAAACTCATTTTATTCCTCTTTTTTGATGTCAGCTCGAGAGGCTGAGTTGCGACGGCTCCGTAAGGCCAACATTGAGTTTGAGGAGCAGAATGCAGTGCTTCAGCGACACATTAAAGACATGTACAACGCTAAAGAACGCCTGGAGGCTGAGCTGGGGATGGATGAGAAGCGTACACAGGCTCTTCACCAACACTTGCTGGCCATCAAACACACATTGGTCAACAGTCTGTCATCAGTCCCCCTGCCAGGTCAGCAGCTGTATTTAGTCAGAGGAGAAATGCAAGAATGAAGACAGGTGGATATTAGATAAATCTCCTGCTATCAGGTTATATTTTTGTGTTAGATTTATTTTGTGTAGTCCTCTAGAGTAAATGCATCGGTGATATAGCGTTCTGAAGTGACAGTTAATATTCACTGAAGGATCAGTGTGTGGGATTTAGTGGCATCTAGCAGTGAGGATTGCAACAAGCTGAAACTTCTCTCATGAGCAAAGTGTGAACTCTTGACTTCGATTCCTTCGGTGTTCAAGGTTCAAAAGGTTTTTACTTGGAGCTGAATTATCCACAGAGGTATCCCCCTCTCCAAAACAAACACACCAGATAATTAAAACCGGTAAAAAAAAAACACTGAATAAAGCAGTTTCACATCACAAATCATTGTTTCTCCAACCCTGTTCGGTTCATCACAGAGGGGCATGAAAATGCAAATTGCTCTATCTAGAGCCAGTGTTTGGTTTGTCCACTCGGGACTACTGCAGAGACATGGCGGTGCATCGTGCCAGACTTCATAGATGAGGACCAATCCCTATTCAGATATAAACAGCTCATTCTAAAGAAACAAAAACACGTTGATTTTTATTTTCATGTAATTATACACTAAAGAAAATAAGCATATTATATTATACAGGACCCTTAATGCTCCTTAAAACACTAATTCTCATATTCTCAATTCTGGATTGCCATATCATTGCTTAAATTTAATATTTCACCTTGAGAGGAAGTCTGTATTCAATTCCTCTGTGACTTTTGTGAACAGGTACAGGAGAGACAGCGTCTCATGGGAACCTGGACTCATACCTGAGTCGTCTCAGTGGAGTGCTGGAAGGAAACCCTCACAAGCATCGTGCACTGCTCTCCAAGCTTTGTGAAGTCCTCTCTCATCTGGACAGGTAAAGTCTTTTTCCCATCAAAGCATAAGCTTAAACCAGATGTTTATCTCTGTGTGCTGAACTGGGTTTATATGTTTCACCATCAGTAGGAGTGCTAAATATTGGGCTTCACTGACCCTAAACTTCTCATACTTTTTTTGTGAGGTTTGCGCGTATGAATGTACAAGGTTGGATTTGGCAAACTCTCTTAACTGCATAAACTTGTTAGTTTCAGCCCAAATGCCACCTGTTAATGAACTGTGTGTTCAAGAGATTCGATCATTAGCACCATCAACACCCCTAAAATTTTTGTCAGCGGTATAAGTATAGTAGGGTTAGAGGACCCAAAACAATTAGAGAATATTAATGGTTCACCTGCCCATGACATGTCATCAGAGCAACACTGCACTGCGACAAATATAGAGGGCATGTTTTAAAACATGAGGTTAGATACTCCACTACTATATATATACTACTATAGGTGTCTCGCAGTGTAAGTTATCCTCTGAGTCGTTACACAGATGATTGCTTGAGTAGTATCAAGGTGATGTTTATGTTGCCAGCTCAGAGAACTGGATATTTTCTCCTTGTAAGGCTCACTGCCTTACAAGGAGAAAATATCCATTATTATCCACATTATCACTGGACCTTAGTTGAGCATGATTTTCCAGTGAATTTGCTTGCAAGTGTCATATATGCATATACACACAATATATATGTTTAAATGTTTTAATTGTTCTCTGACTGTGTGCTTAAATTCATTGTCAGTGAGAAGCTGTGAGGAGGCTGCAGCTGGAGACACTTTCATTCCCCTATCAGAGGGACATGTGACTGGCTCCGTGGTATTAGGTCAAGTCAGTGCCATTCAACAGAGCATGTGGCTATATCAAAGGAAATAAAGGCAAGGGTACAAACACCACACACACAGTCCATGTCTACATGCCTCTTCTTTATGAATATATGTATTCTGTAGAATATGTGTATTCATGCACATCAGTTTTTGTGAATGTAAATCTGTGGCGGTGTGGAGGGTTTTTACAGTTCAGGAATTAAATGCAATGTTATATCATATTTTGAGCTGCTTAAATTAAGTCAAAATTAGATCAACCCTAAACCTGTTGTGACCTGTACAATAAGACAAGCCTAATTTTTTAGTTTACAATAAATGCCAGTTGGCATTTGGTGGGTGGGGAATGTGTACGTAGTGTTATTTAGAGTGCATGAAAAAAGAAACTGGAAAGGGTGAAAATTAAACGTTGGGGTTTACATGTTTGAATTTACATTGATAATGGGGGGGTGGTTGGATGGGCAGGCAGTTTCACCTGTTGTGAGAATATTATATATTTGTGAAGTATATTTGTATTTTCTGAAATGTTCATTAAACCATGCTGAAAATGTTTCCAACAAAACGTGAACGTGTGCAATTTTGCTTTTCTAAATTGTCCTGAGACAGATTTAAAATGCCCTATTGCAAGTTAAAGATATACTCTGCAGGATTGTCAGTTATGAAAAGTTAACTTTAACCTCAGATTCACTCTTGTTTGGCGCTTCGCCTCGCTATATTTGCATTTTTTTAGCGCTGTGTCTCTTGGATGCCTGCTGCTTACGGTCTGGCACCTGGTTGCTACCTTTTTATAAAGCTCCAACCTCACCTGAGCACTGCGGGGGTGCACACCTATAAATGTCCTGAACACAGAATAGAAGAAAATACAGGCAGAGGGCAGAATGTCTGCAGAAAAATACACCACCACGCACTTCTAGTGGGTCACAAGTGCTGATCCAGAGGGATTTCCTCTGTGTGAGTCTCTACATTTGTTTTAGGAAAATCCTGCATATTATATTTTTAAACATTAAACCACAAAACAATAGGTTTTCCTCTCATAAATGCCATAAAAATTCGATTAAAAGCCTCGTCCCAATTTAACACCCAGTCCCCTTTACTAGCCCGGTGTGGCTACACATTTTGACAATAAGCATCTGTCTCAGTTAGACACCTGGTTGCGAAGAAGTTCATTTTTATAGAAGTTCTTTGAATGTATGAAACAGGTTGTTGGCAACCCACCTGAGCTAAGGTTAGTTAGCTGCTTCGATCACACATACAAATATAAATGTTTAAACTTTTGTCAATAAGGAGACGCTACATCCATTCAATCATTCGGGTCATTTTACTGAAATTACAGTATGAGCACCAAAGAAGACCATAATTCACTGAGATTTACCAGCCTGGTAAACAAGGGAGGTGAAAGAAAAGTAGTGACTCCCTTCCTCTGAAGCAGTCAGATAGTCAGAATATGTGTCCCTTCCTCAGTTACCCTCTAACTTATTCATATTCCATCAGTTTCCATAGAAAGAACCGAAAGGGTTTTCCATAAAAATTAATCTAAGTTGTGAGTATTATTCTAACAGGATGAAGAATGATGATTGATATGATTCATAATTTATATGTTATTCAAAGCCTATTTTTTATATAAGTAATATTCATATCGGTTTAAATAATCAATTTGAATTTCCTCATCTTTACTGAACAACAGTTTTGTGTAGAAGGAACTGAAAGCCTGTTCCAAATATAGGCCTGTTGAGTTCAGTGACTTAAAATGATGTAAAATCAAAAGCCAAAAAATGTCTTTGCGTGATTTTAGTGAGCTGACCTTAAAGCACTGCCTGTACAGATGCAGTGGATGTAATGATCCAGGAGGGGGAGCTGTTGGCCCACACTGGAAAACATCTTGAATCCTGTACCAGTGTTGAAGGGTTTTTACTGGAAATATGAAGGTGGGGTGACCTGTGGTAAATATGCAGCACTGTTAAGCACCAATGAGTTTGCCAGTGGGATTCTCAGTCACACCGAGGCAAAAAGATTAATAGTCTATGATGAATGACCTATTTTTGCTTCTCCTGTAAACCTGGGCACCAACATGTCCTGTGTTTCGAGTCAACTATCACTTGACTAAATCACTTCACCTGCATCATTCATGTGCATCATCATTACTGTCTTACTTTAAGATATTCATTTGCACAATAATACACAATAATACACGTTGTGCTAACTTAAAAAAATGTTTTCTTCATCATCACCCACTTGCTTTAAAAAACAAAATACAATTTTAAATATGCTTTCCAGTTGAAATCCTGTGAAAGAGCCACAGTTTACAGTAAAATCTGACAAGTTGCACCCTCTTAAAAAATACAGGTTAACTATTGCCTTGAAAAAGGTAAGTATATATAACTATTAGTCTTAAGTCATGTTTTCTTTATGGGAAGAAAAACCGAACTTCAAGCACTCATGCATGGAGCAGGAACAGATGCACTTGAATTAAACTAAAAGGTATATATTCAAAAAAACATAGCTGCTTACATTGAAACACCAATCAATTTCGACCCTAAGATCTCGATCAGGGTGCAAAAGGGTGGTAGAAGTCAAGCAAACTCTTGGTGGAGGGTGTCACCCAGTGCTGAGATAGTCCTTGAGCCCACCACTGCCTCGTTCTCCAAAATGTTTTGTCTGCATTCAATTTAGGAAATGACTTCAGATATAGTTATATACATTAAGTTATTGCAACTTGTGCCTGATGAGTGAAATTAATGTGTTCTTGGGGGACTTCACACCTTCCCCTGTACCTAACACTTGCTGTCAGCATGTAAAGATGAATTTCCTTTAACTGACTTACTGCTAAATAATTAGTTGCTTCTTGAATCCTGGTGTTTCCTTAAAAGTAGGGCCGGGTAATATTTGGAATATATATATAATCACAATGTTCTTCTCTGAGCACCTCCATGTCTATAATATGATACAGTCTGAGGATATTCTCTTATGTTATTGATGAATATGTTGAAATATAAAGGGAGAGGCTAATAATAAGGTGTTTGAGTATCTCCACCCTCCACACTCACACCATCACCACCGCCC
This sequence comes from Epinephelus cyanopodus, assembly GCA_026686955.1. Lineage (NCBI taxonomy): Eukaryota > Metazoa > Chordata > Actinopteri > Perciformes > Serranidae > Epinephelus > Epinephelus cyanopodus. The sequence goes on from CM048920.1 coordinate 12,485,996, forward strand.
TGACGTCACTGCCAGGAGCTGTCCACGCAGCGGTGGTGCTGAAGCTGAACAAGATGGCTGTGCGTTGGGGAGCGGAGAGCTGAGAGAGAAAGCGAGGGGGGGGGAGAAAGAGTCTCAAAATTAGACAGACAGCCATTAAAAAAGACAGAGGGAATAGCGACGCTGGCGCTCACTCTCCAAGTGTGAAGATTTGAATTTCTGTCGGGCGTAACGAGCGCTGCCAGGCCCCGTCTGTGCCAGCGACGGCAGGCTTCTCCATCTCCACCTCCACTTCCAGCCCCAGCGACTCGTTCCCAGGCTGTAAATTGCACAGATTAGCTCAATTACGAAAGCTGGTGAAGAAACTGGACCCTGAACCAAAGGCGCATATAAGAAATGTCATTGCTGTGTGTTGGAGGTAAGATCCGTGTCTTGGCACGACTTGTGCTCTGCTTTTTCCTCGACCTGCCGGTGTGAGCAGCTTTGAAAGCTCCAAGTCTTATCTTTACAGCTTTTGGGGATTCACCTGTGAGGATACCAGTCCTTTCATCTGTAAATTTGGAATAGCCATTTTGCACAGGAATATATATTTTTTACATGCCACGCTATTAAACAGCAGTTAAATGCAAATCCCAATAATAAATACTTTGAATCACCGTTGTAGATTTTGCACATATTTCTCATCTATGCTCCTTTTTTCCGCTCTGATTCAGCCTGACATATTTTACTACTGCTGTCTCGGGTGACAGCCTCATTTTACAAAACCTGCCATTGCTACAACCGGATCGATATATGGAGTAGGTTTATGCTTTCTGTCAGCCGCTGTCAAACAGAGTTAAACAAGATGTAATCCACTCAGTTTTCCCCGTGTAGCACAAGCGTGGGGTGTTGCTGTTTGTTTGTTTGTTTATGTCCTGTCAGAAAACAGAAATCCTTTTGATAAAATCATTCCCAGTGCAGACATTGCATGTCAGATTTCATGCGTAATTGCGCGGAGCAAAAAAAAAAAAAAAAAATAGGCGTGTATAGAACGAGCCTACCGGGTTTCTTTACTGTAGGGTATTTCAGCCACGTGATTGGTTGCAGTATTCATATGTGTCCTTACTGATTGAGCTCTATAATGACAACCTGCTCTGTTTCAATAGATCGAAGTGAAATTGGTATTAACAGGCATATCACACTGTATTATGACTGCTGGTTAAATCTCCTCCTTCAGCCATTGGTGGTGTATTTATCCTTTATTTTTTGTACCCAAAAGAGATCTCGTATGTTTTACATTTAAGGGCTTATCAGTGAATCAGTGATGAGCCCTTAAATGTCATTCAGTCACTGGAATAATTGAGTATTTACCTGCAAATCATATGTGGTCACTTCTACAATCTTGAGTTATGTTGGTTTGGTGAAGTTTGGCTTTTTCTAAGGAGCAAAACATTAAAAGGCGTCCATTTATTGGGATTTTATGTCTTCTTATTAACCTGATCTCAGTCATAAACTGTCGGAAATGATTCAAATTGAATTGCATCACTGTGCAAAAGGAAACTGGGTGGAGAGATGGTGCAAATGTATATGGAGTGAAATACTGTTGTATCATTCATGTTCAATCATCCCCAGCCAGATCTCAGTTTGGCAACCAAAAGTTAAACTCATTCAACACAAATCCAGTCATTCATTTCCTCCCTTGGAGTACTGCCTCTTAGCAAAGTTCTTAAAATGAAATTCATGCTGTCATTCAACATGTTAAAAAGCTGACAGGCTTGTGAAGAGAGTGTCATTTGATGCCGAAAAATACTTACTACTCCTTAAACAGATCTCTTAAATCCTCAAACAGTTTCCCAAGTTGCCTCAGCTGTTCCCAACTCCTCCATAACTCCTGAGCCCAAAAGTAGCACCCTGCACTCTGAGAATGTTGGTCCAGTTTGGGCTCACTTCCTTCCCTGAGACACCTGATACATACGGTGCTGTATTTATCAGGGAGCAGTGAAGGAAAGATAGAAACGTGATTCTCTCGAACATCTTCTTCAGACGCACCGAGAGGTTGGAGCAGGCTCCTTGTCGTGTGCATGAAGAGGCTGCTGTGTTGTTGACACCAGTGCTGGAGCTGATTGCACAGATGTCAGGATTAAGATCCGGGCTCGTCGGTGGTCCCTTTATGTCTTGAGGCTTTGTTGGCATAGCAACCCCAATGGTATTTCACGTCTCTGCTGGCATTTTCTCATTAGTTTCTACACACTCTGTTGTATGCCTGCAGCTAGCTTTATATTGATTTTATACTTTTACACAGGGGCTGCGAGAGGAATTATAGAAATAAAGGAGGATGACGAGCCTGACAGTTTACCTTGAGCTGCACGGTAACAAGAGTTGGGCTGAGAGGCATTGCGGTAGCAGCGATGTGGCATGTGTGTGTACTCCACATCCTGTGATGTTAGGTACAGCCTTTGAAATGATAACCTGTGCCACAAAAGCTGAATAAGCATAGTCAGATCTGGCGACTTCCTGTCAGCCCCTGTAGCGAGACGCCAATTCATTCATTATAACTTTATTACAGAGTGAGCGGTCCTCGTTAGTGTCACCCTCTCTCATTGAGGATCATCCAGACATCTATTTAACACTATTCACATATGTATGCAGATCGTTAGGGAGGATTTTTTTTTTTTTTGCAAAGAAGTCAGAGAGTCCAACAGTAGAAATGAACAAACCATCCTTGGCTAGTTCTGTGTCTTATTACCATTTCAAACACGCTGCTGCTTTACTGCAATGATGACTGGATTACTGGGAGTCTGGAAATAGTTAGGAGCAAAGATCGATTGTGTTTTAATGCAAATATATACAGTAGATATACTGTAGAACTCACACTCTGTCGTTAAGGATTTCAAGGCTGCAGAGACTGTACATATTCTGTAATATGTCTTCAGGCAGATTGTGTAAATATTTTACACTAATGCTCTCAGATTATATTTCTCACAGGTTTTAATGAGTCTGTATGAGAGGAGAAGTCAGTCATCTTTGCACACTTTTCTAGCAGCCCTGCTCTAATCACTGTTATTGATATATTCCCCACAGTATGCTGCAGGTGTGTGACTGAGTTTTATCAGGCAGAGGACACGGGGACATGCTGTAACGACCTCCCCGTGTTGTTTTTCACTTAATTTTGCACTTGAGTCTCTTCTCTCCCTTTTACTTCTCTGTCATAATCTTCAGATTTTTCTTCGCTGCATTCCTCATCTGCCAGTTTATATTGTTGTGCCCGGTGTCAGTGGAATTGCTGTGAAGTGTGGGCTCTTTGAAAGCGTTTGATTGGAAAAAACCTCAGAAAATAAAAAAAGGGCCGTCTGCACCGGGGCATGAGCGAATGCATTTGTCCAATTTTCCCCAGCAAAGAAAGAGAAAATGAGATTCTGTAATTGCTGTGGCAAGGAGGGACTTTTCTGTTGAGGGTTTGCAGAAAATATGTAACACTTTTTTTTTTTTTTTTTTTTCACCTACTCCCCTTCACTCCTGTGCTGTAACTGCAGCAATGGTGGTTTAGTCTTATGCCTGCGAGCTGAAAGCACCCCCACCCCCCCTACACACACACACACACACACACCCCATTCTGGCACCCCCCACCCCTGTCACACTGAAGTGGTTATTTTTAGTGTTGGGGATGCAGCTCGCTCTGCCCGCATCCGGCTGCACAGAGAGATTAATGGAGCACGAGAGAAAGAGATAGAAAGGGAGCACACGTGCATACTCGCCACATGGCAGGGGGAGCTTGTAGGAGCGAGTGATTGAGTGAGAGGGATAGAGAGGAGCGATGACTGGTTGGTGGTGAGGAGTAGACAGTGTATGAGGGAGAGGGAGCATGTTGGCAAGGTGCATCTGTCATTTGAAAGCAAAGAAATAACTCATTTGAACGCCTCTTTATCAAACCTATATTCAGGGCTTCCATGGAAAAAACCCCTCCTCACCACTCAGGCATGACTGCCTTGCCAGCACCTTAAGTATCAGGATGTGGATTTTACTTTGAAGCTGGTTATGATTGGAAGCACATGCTCCACCGCACCACTTTCTCCACTACCTGCCTCATGAATCAGACTGATATTTAAGTGATAAGCATTATCCCGGGGGTTCACTGGGGTGACGCTATTTTTAGAAGCCAATTTGTCCACAATGATTATCATGCATGCTCTGCTGTCACTGACTAAGAAAATGACTCAGAATGTTTTTCATTGTCAGCATCACTTTTGCTCCCCTAATCTTTAGGCTTGTCTTGATTGAATAACAGGGCGTGTTTATTTATTTAGTTCTCTCTATTTTAGAGGGCTGGGCTGCAGGTCATACATTATAAAGTCATTCTTGTTACAGCCATGCGCACATGCTCAGAGAGTTTATAAGGAGTCCAATTAGATTGATTTTAAATTATGCTCATTTGCTGTATTTCTTTCCCGAAATGTAACATCAGTGAAAAGAGGCAATCAGCAGGGATAAAAAAAACAACACAGAGCTCTGAATATTAATACTTCAGTGCTGAACATGGGGATGCTAGGCATCAGCAGGGTGCCGGATTGAATGAATAATGAATAGGCTGTTTACGTCACTGTGGTTTTAAAAGTCAGTCTGGTACCTCCAGAGGACCCTGCGTGGAGGAGCTGGCAGTGGCACCTCAGAAACTATTGTGTTAGACAAAAAGTAGCACCGCTCCGTCTTTTATCCTCCACCCCCTGTCGTCAGCCGTGCAGGAATACATAGACATAGACATGTGGCCACTCTGCTTCCTGACACCGGCTTTTACTCTCACCTGCACAAACTGTCCTTCTGGTCCTGTGACTCAGAGATCCTGACATCTCCCGCTGAACGGATGCAGCCTTTCATATTGAGATCCTGGCATTCTGCCCAAAGAGGACAGAGGAGTCCCAGGCTGAGAAGAGCCCACCCTCCTCTCTCTCTAAAATGCTTGGCTCCTGTCACTCACCAGTCAACCATACTTTCATGCACATGGGCTACAGGCAGAGGCAGTATTGTCGTAATGAGGGGGAAAAGTGGGATTGGACAACCAAGCCTGGAATGAAGTTTGGTTTTTTTGTGCATTTTTTTATTCCCACTTAATTAGTGTCATAATTTGCTGAAATAAATTGACTGAAAGACTGAACTTTGTTTAGAAAAAATAGTGAAACCTCCCTGGGGCCCCCTCACCCCCCTGCACAAAATGCAGCCAGAGCTGAGTACAAATGTCTTTCCCCAGGTAGGGGAAATCAGGGGTGTCGGTAACGTAGTGGATAGTGCTGGCACGCTGTGTATAGACGTGATGCCTCCCCGCCCCCTGAGTAGAGCACATCACGCTGTAAGCACAGGCCTGAGAAAACCCTTTAAGGATTCACTGAATGTTGGATATTATCTTAGCATGTTTGGAAGTGTGATAATATTGCTTGCCTTTTCCCTACTATAGATAACTTCGTATTTGTTTTTCCCAATTTGCAGTGAAAAAAGCCAAGCTTGATGGACCCCAAGGTGAGTTGTGACCTGTGGATATTGTCTATTTGAATCAGATTGTTCCAAATAATCACACAGTAATATGACCAATGGTGTTTGTGTTTTACTTTTCCCAGAGAAATTTAACACATACGTGACCCTGAAGGTGCAGAATGTTAAGAGCACCACCATCGCTGTGCGTGGCAGTCAGCCATGCTGGGAGCAGGACTTCATGTTGTGAGTGCTTCTTGCTCTCTTTCACAACTTCATCCCCCTTTTATCTCACCACGCCCATCTTCTTCTGTAAATCTGCCTGTACAGTGTTGCTGAACACTCTTCACTGCACAATTTCGACTCACGATTTCTTACTACATTCCCTACTCTTCATACCTACTTGTCCTCCTCCTCCTTCTCTCTCACTTTCCCCCTCACTGCCTTCTCCTTTAAATAGCACCTGTGGCGTAATGAGCCGTCTCTCCTCACCTCACCTTGGATTCACAAAGTCATGGTTGTGGTTGCATGGGTAGAGGGCTTTTTCCAGACAATGCCCAGGTTTGCAAAGCATTGCTTCCTGTTGCATATATCCCATTGAACTGAGGCAGGTGGCAGAGACAGTTTGCTTTGGCAGTTTTAGAATCTGTAGTACCAAAAACATCCTCTTATAGTGGCAGTATCAGTTGGCAGATTCAAGTCTATATTAGCATATAAATATTTTTAATATAGGCATTAAATAAGGAATAAATACTGTCAGTTCACATGAATGGAGATGTCACCTTGGGGGCTCCAATTCAGCGCACAGATGTTGTGCAACGCAGCGCTGCAGGGTCAGCTGTGACATTTATACTCCTAAAAGGAGTTATTTTTGCCCCCTTCCTCTTACGTCCTCTCTGTCTCTCCCTTTGAAGAGTGAGGGATGACACAACACCTGCTCCAGCAGAGTTCACACACCCAGTGAGGAGAGGGTTTCTCTAGGCTTCATTAAACTCCATAACTCCAGAGAGTTGACTGAATGAAAAAAAAAAAAAAGTGGATACTTAATGTTTAATCTACTGCAGCCATGTTGAACTAAACTAAAAACAGCAGCACAGTCCTTCTTCCCCTTCTCTTTATTTAACTCTCTCCATCTCCTGCTCCCTTCCTCCTCACATTTTCCCTGTTTGTGAAGCAACACACCCATTCAGCCAAACACGATTCCCTCCTCGGCTCCTAAGGGAACATAAAGAAGCCTTTTTATATGAAAGCTGTGGTTATTATCAGGTTTTTACCCAAGACAGCCAGTGGGCTTGCGAGGAGGCTCAGCTTGACAATGAGTGATGCTTAGTGAGATGATAACCTGCCAGTCTGATTTGTAATCACTTCACAAATCAGACCTGAGCTATATGTGCAGCATACGAGTGTTGATGGAAAAGTGAGGCGTACAGTAGAGTTCACCGCTGTTTGTCATACAGACATATATATAGTCTCAGCTGTTGTCCTGTCCGTGCTCTCTTCTCTCCTCTCGGCAGCCTAGTTGACAATCACCTACTCTTTCCATCCTCATGCTGAATGACTCATTTCCCTCAGCAGATTGAATCATAGTGCATACCCATCACTGGATTTAAGTGCAGGTCCTGATGGCATAGACTGTATTTCTGTTGAAAGCCTTCTGTGCAATATGGTGTCTGTATACAACCCTGTCTCCGCTCAGCGTTTTTTAAATAACATTCTGTATTATTTTACTCTCTTCCCTCTGCTGCTTTCTCCTAACTCATTTCTCTTCCTCTTAATCCGCCTCTTCCTCTTTTCTGCCGAGCAGCGAAATAAACCGCCTGGATCTGGGCCTGACGGTGGAGGTGTGGAATAAAGGGCTGATTTGGGACACCATGGTGGGCACCTTATGGATCCCTCTGCGCAACATACGGCAGTCCAACGAGGTACACGCTCCCTCTCTCTTTGGCTCCCAGCATTAGGTTTTATTAGCTGCACTTACTGTACGTGTACTCCAATACTCCAGTCTGAGTGACGAATGAATGCAATTATTGGTAACGAAAACACACATCCATTTTGTGAGGCTTGGAGAGCACTTTGAGTTTTTCTTAATTATATGTAAATAGATAAATTGATTGTTTTTCTTGCATATATGCCACATTCACATTCACTAAGTTTTAGCAACATCAAGTACTTTATAGAAACACCAACACTTGTAGAAATATTCTACCCATAATGACTTTCCACAGACTGTTGAATTTATTTTCTGTGTTTGAAATAGACAACAGTTGTTCTGTGTGGCTAACAGCATATTTACCATGCAGTAAGTATAGTTGCAGTCATATTTGTTTGCTTCTCTTATTACCAGGACGGTCCAGGCCAGTGGCTGACTTTGGACGCCAACGCGATCATGGGCGAGAACGAGATCTGTGGAACCAAAGACCCGACCTTTCACAGGCTGCTGCTCGACACCCGCTTTGAACTGCCACTAGGTTTGACCTTTTATCAGTTGTATTTATCTTACTTTTTGTTTCATTTATATATGATAGATATTAGATGTACTGATACATTTCAATAAAATGTAAAAAAACAAAACAAAAAAAACCCCAGAAAGATACCATTTCTACTGTTGCTAGTATCAATACTCTTACTACATAACTACCTTCGCAACCACTGTCATTTTTACTGATAGTCCCAATACTAGGACATTTACTACTAATGCTGTTGCTGCTACTTATTCTCCAGTACTACTGCTACTACTGTATGTGCTAACACTACCTCTAGTGCTATTACATGAGATTACTGTGACTGTGAATGGTTTTGTTCCAGTGCTTGTAGATGAATATACAGAGAGGTATATGTTTATAATGTCCAGTATTCGATGTGCTGTGATGTGAAGAGCTACATGTTGAGTGTTTGTGTTGTGTGGTGCAGACATTCCTGAGGAAGAGGCCAGATACTGGGCCAAGAAACTTGAACAACTAAATGCCATGAGAGATCAAGATGTAAGAATTTCATTCTTTTCAATATCCTCATCACCCTTTCTTCTGTGAAGTTGTATTAGGCCCGTTGTATGCAATAATTTTTCAAACATTATGGAGCCTGGGGAGGTGGGGTTATATTTTGAAGGAAAAAAATCTCTGAATTTCCATGATTTCCAAGAACTTTACAAGAAAAAAAGAGAATAAAGTGGTAAATTTAATCATAAAAACTCTTGGGAAAATGTTTTTTGTCAAGGAACAAACAGAATGGTGTTCACATCCCGTAAGATAATAAAGCTAAACCCTGTTCTTTTTTCCTAAACCTAACCATGTGTTTTTTGTTGCCTAAACTCAACCACATTTGTTGTTGAAGGAAAAAAACATCAGTTTATGGTGTTGTACCGACGCAATGCGTTTATATTGAAAGAGACGGTATATTAACGGTAATCAACGCTTGTAATAGGCAGAACTTGCAAAGTTGGATCAATTTGATCACACCACAGATGCCACTAGTAAATAGAGACCCAGCAAACACTGAGATATTGAATGACCATTGTTTGAATATCCAATCGAGACGTCCTGTTATGGTTCAAAAATAACTCCAAAATTAAAGTTGTGCCAACCATTACAACGTTACACAATGCATAGTTGTCAGGCACGTTTCAAAAACCGCTTGAGACAGGTGCTGGACCAATAGAAGATAGCAATAAAACATATAGACAGGTCAGCTCACTGTAGCACCCTGAAGTGCAGTTTACATCTACAAGTGACGTGTGGAGCTAATACTCTTTTTCAGACTTAGATGTTAACTGGCCATTAGCCAGACGTCCTGTCTGGGCGTCATCAAAATATGACATTAACGGCTCCATTACACTATTCTACTGAAGTTAATGTACACAGTGTGCATTCAGCGGCTTTAAACATCCTTGAACTGAAAACAATAAGTCAGCTAGGTCCAAAAATAATAAGCCAATACTGATTCACAGGACACAAACCCCAGTCTCCTGGGTGAAAGTTGTGTGCTTAAACTGTTCATCCACCACAACTTATTCACTACAATTCTGTTGCTCTCTATGTCACATGACTCCGGCAGAAAATTCGTAAATGTATGACTTTATAATCTCAGAGAATATTCAAGGGTTTTTCTTTTCTTAATAATTTACCACCTTGATCCCAGAGAATATACAGTTGTTGTTTTTTTCCATAAATTCACGACTTTAATGTCAAAAATTTTGGGTTTTTTTCTCTCATTCGAGTGTCTTTCTTTCTTTCTTTCTTTCTTTCTTTCTTTCTTATTTGTTTTTACCTACAATGGCCCTAATATGCTGTCACACTCTTCACCATCTGTCATTTATATCTCCTCATCTATTTACTCCTTAAGGTATTTTATTTCATAATCCCTTTCCTTCTCTTCTGTTTCCTTTCCCCCTCTTTCTTCATTTTCCATACTCTCTCTAATTACACTCCATGGCTGCCAGTAACAGCAGACTTGAGTCAATATTTTTCTCGGCAATGTTCCTCAGAAGAAGTGCTGGATCTTATTTCCTAAGATGTCTGTTGTTGTTGTTTTTTTCCCCAGTATGCCTATCAAGAAGAACAGGAGCGACCACTCCATGCACCAACCACACAGTGCTGTGAGTGTCACAAGCCACTTCTGCATCCACCTCCTCCTGTTCTGTCCCCCGCTGTGTCCTTTTTATGCCTCCTCTTTTTCCTCTCCTCGCCCCCTCTGCTCTACCGTACTGACAACGGGATGAGACGGGAGGTGGAAATGAGGCTGATAGATGAAGCGAAGGAGGAGGGGAGGAAAGCTGATGTGACGAATCATGCATGCAAGGCTGTCTGAGTAGAATGACTTATAGGTGCTAGATGTCTGATGAATGTGAACTGACATACGATGGGTTGTCAGACACACACCGCCCTGCCCTGACTGTCTGTCTGTCTGTCTGTCGAGTGATGATGACACAGGGAGCAAGTGTGTATAGTATAAATCCGTGGACAGAGGGCTTGGATGGTGGCATGATGCTTGTTTGTGCAGAGATGATAACAGCATGTGTGTATTTTCTGTGCTTAGTTACTTGGCAGCACCGAGGCCAGCAGCATCTGAGCACAAGCTGATTTTGATCTGAGCTTCTCTAAAGACCTTGTGCTTTTTCTGTACTCACACACATGTGCATACACACTCACTTATGAACCCTCTGCACACATATTTACATCTTAAAATAATTACTTCTCAGGGCTACACGTCTCTGCATGTTTGTTTACCTGGCTTTGCGGTCGACTGATGTTTTAAATTTATGGCCCCAAACCTAATTTAGTTTTCTCAACCCTTTATCTCCTCGCAGGTAATTGGAGTCTGTGGGGAGATCAGCAAAGTAAGTTTCTTTCATGCGCCTCTGCTAATGACTTGGAGTAATTCTGTATTTATTGTCCATGTCTCACTTAATGTAATGATCTCTTTGTGTAGTTTTCCTCGGAGACCATTAGCTGCCATGAAAATATAGTTTTTCTCCGTGGACACGTCCTCTCTGAACTTCCTCTTAGCTCATATCCACATTAAAGTCAAGCTGGTAGAATTAAATACAGTGAACTGTGGTGTTTGGTGAAGCCCCATCTAGGTTTTTTTTATCTACATATTGTATAATAAACTATATTTAAATTTACAGTTTAAGGTACATTTTGAAGATTTTCAACCATGTCTTTCTTGTGCATTTACATGGCCCAGTCGCAATAAACATTCCTCATGTAACCACCTCAATTAGAAGAGACCAGCCTGAAACAGCTCGGTCAGAGGGCATTTTCAGTTGGGTTGAGATGGAAGGGGTAAACCTTTGATAATCCGTTTGCCCTACCTGGGGGAAGGTGACGTACCTGGAGCGCACACAGCACAGACACATGCTGCAACAGCTAATGTATGTGCCTCCCTTTGATAATCTTGATAACGAATTCCTCAAAAAAAAGTGCCTTGCTAGAGCTACGTTCTTATGTGAGAGCTCATTGATTTTGAAACAGTGAGCGTATGTAGCATTGTTGCTACAGGCTTCAGTGTGGAGTTGCTGGACATAACAATCATCTGCATACAAGATGTTTTGGGAACATTAGTATATTGTAACGTTTACCAGTAGTCTGTGAGTGAGGTGTTTAGGGGACATCTGTAGTTTGTAGCTACAGAAAATAACCTTAGTTACACTAACATTACTTACTACTAAGTTGTATTAATAGGTGGAACCACTTCTTCTCCCTTTATAGTTTATGTATTTAATGAATTGAATTTATTTTCTCAATAAGGCTGAAAATAAAACCCTACTTCTTCTGTTACATTTCCTGCAGATTTGACGCTTCACAGTGAGCAGTAGCACTTAACTCAAGTTAAAAACGTTGGATTCAAATTAAATGCTTTCCGGCATGTTAACACATTTTTTTATCAGATCACTTAATTTAACGTCCATGTAAACAGTTCAGTTGGTATCTCTGATCAAAATGATTTTAATCAGATTGATTGCCTGGTGTTAGACAAATGGTCCTAAATCTAAATTTTAGAGGTTAAAACATGAAAAATATCTGAATTATTTACTATACAACCCTTTGAAATACAATTCTGTCCCCTCATCATCTTTTTGTGTCTCAAAACTTGCGTCAACAGACGAGGATCCTGACAGCGCCGTGGACGACCGGGACAGCGACTACCGCAGCGAGACCAGTAACAGCATCCCGCCTCCCTACTACACCACCTCCCAGCCAAACGCTTCCATGCACCAGTATCCCATGAGGCACCAGCAATACAGACACTCCTACGGCGACGACATCCATGACCTGGACTACGACCACAGAGCCATGAGGTAACGAGCGCCTACAGCCACTACGTAGCCACAGCTGACACTGAGTGGTTTCCTTTTCATGGTGGGATGTCAGACTGTGTCAGCAACAGGGAGAAAGGCTTTGTTTTGAGACAGGAAGAGAGAAACACCAAAAGAACAAAAGTGTTTAATGTTGAAGTTGTAATATCGCACGCCCCCATCTTTAACAAATGTTCCTATTTGAAGTCTAGCATTTAGCCTTGAGACAGCTCAGCCCCTGCAGCCTTGTTTTGTTTCACTGTACTGTACATGGTAACATGTTGTCCCACTGTGCTCTCCTCCTCTAGAGAATAACCCTGGCCTCAGTGTATACAAGCACGCTGGGGCGCGCAGTTCTTGTATACAGGTCATGTATGAAGTGGGCCTTTGTGGTTATCTTTTCTGTGTGCATGTGTGAACGCGTGCGTGCGTGCCTGCATCTCTGTGTGCATGTTGAGTGTGTGAGCATCAGAAACCCCATGTGATCTCCTCTGCGCTAACATGTTGTGGAGAAAATAAATGACTTTCTCAACATTTGTTTCAAAGGCGGCAGATGTTTGAATGTCACACATTGCTCAGAAAAGCTGCAACAGAAAGTTTGACATTTTCATTTGGTTAGATTTAGATGGGTGACACAGATCTTCAAGTGTTCAAACTCAGTGAGAGGTCTTTGTGCAGAAAATTAAAGGATAAGTTCACAGTTTTTCCAAGTTTGTCTTTAAACAAGAGTCAGATGTTTATATGAACACTGAAGCAGTTCTGGCTCGCTGTAATCATTCCTCCTATTCATGATGGCCATTTATGGGGTACTTAACCAATTTTTAACCAGCTCTGTGTCATAACAAAGTGGGTACTATGTGCAAATAAACTGTGGTAAACCTGCTCATCTTACAGCTTAAACTTGTACTTTAAACTGTAATTTTTGTATGCCCGCCACCATGGACACAAAAAGTATAGAAGCGGATCGAGAGAGAGATCCGCCCTTCTCTGTCTGAAACTCAGATCAAACTGCAAAACTAGGCAGTGCCGATTAAATATAAACCAAGATTATGTTACTGCATTGCCCATTTCATGCCTAAAATGGCTTCAGAAATATATTGTAGTGCACTCTTTGGCTGTAATATGAGAATTTGTGAACAGGAAGTGGATGCCATACTGTTTCCTGTATTGTAATTACGAGGGCTGAAATTACTGAGATCGCATGGTGAAACTAAGCAGTGCTGTTACCAGCAGCCGGCCTCCATATTATTCCCTATGTCAAAACTCACACTAAGTCACCCACCAGTGGGAGCGTTTATTGGTCCGGTGTGGCACTATGCATTCTGGTGGTTGTAGGTTGTCTACCTCTTGAGCAAAAGCGAATGCCGCACCCATTCATCCATCCATCTATCCATTTTTATCCACTTATCCGGGGCCGGGTCATGGGGGCAGCAGGCCAAGCAAAGCACCCCAGATGCCCTTCTCCCCAGCAACACTTTCCAGCCTCCTCCTGGGGACCCCAGGGCTTTTCAAGGCCAGATGAGATATGTAATCCCTCCAGTCTTTTCTGGGCCTGCCCAGGGCCTCCTACTGGTGAGATGTACCCAAAACATCTCCAATGGGAGGCACCCAGGAGGCATTCTGATCAGATGCCCGAACCACCTCAACTGACCCTTTATGCGAAGGAGCAGTGGATCTACTCCAAGCTCCCTCCGGATGTCCGAGCTCCTTACCCTATCTCTAAAGCCGAGCCCATCTACCCCACGGAGGAAACTCATTTTGACTGCTTGTATCCGCGATGTCAGTGTTTCAGTCACTACTAAGAGCTCATGACCATAGGTGAGGGTTGGGACGTAGATGGACCAGTAAACTGAAGGCTTTGACTTCCAGCTCAGCTCCCTCTTCCCCATGACAGTCCACCGTGGTACCTCTCTACTGCATATACAGCCTTGCTTCTGCCAATGCTTCTTTAAGAGATCCTTTCCTTTGATCCATCTATTTAAGTGTTGAGGGACGAAATCAAGTGCGTATATTCCAAAGTTAAAGAGGGAGTTAAAATTTCCTCTTTGTGTCTCAGTGTTTTCTTGTTGAGCAGCAGGGGAGGGATGGTAACACAAAAAAGAAATTTTGCACTAAAAAGACAATAAATAGACAGAAGACACCCAGTTGAATCGCCTAACTCAAACTGCTGAAGCTTTATATTAACTTTCGATGAACTTTGGAGAACTGGATTTTTTTCTACCATCATTTACATTGTGAACACAACAGAAAGTGATCTTTTAATGGCCAGTATGAACAGAGGGAATGATTACAGGAATCACAACCTGCCTCAGTGTTCATGTGAACATCAGACTATTGTGTTCAGAAAGTGTGAAGCTACCCTGTAAGCGGCCAGTGCAGAGACTCAGTTTGGTTAGAGCTTTCTTTGAAAGATTTGCGCTGAGCTCTACTGATGCTCCTCTCCTACCTCTCCCCTCCTCCCCACCTCCCTCCCTACTCCTCTTACCAGACGCTATGATAGTTTAGACTCGGCCACCAACGGGCGCAGCGATATCGACTCAGGCTCAGGATCGAGCCGGCGCACCAGCCGTCAGTATTCTCTAGACAGTAGGCATTCACTGTCCGATAGGTGGGTCTCTGTACCTCCTCTCCAACTCCTCCTCCTCTTCCTTCTCCTGCTCCGGCCTGTGACTCCGTCTCGCTGTGACGTCAGTGGTGGACTTGTCCCGTCCTCCTCGCTCGCTGTGCTTGCATGCATGTGCTCTTATCCTATCTCTGTATATGTATATTCTATACTTTCTATAGAAAGTTTCTGGTCCTGCATCTATATTGACTGTGTTCCTGGTGAAGAATCACAACTCAGAATCACAAATGATGTATCATACTCATCTTTGCCATTGTTGAACTCTTATAAGTTCTGCGCAGTTTTGTGTTTATGTGTGTGGGTGAGTGATTGACAAGATGTGTGTGTGCGTGTGTGTGTTGTTCTGAGACAGAGAGGTTAATTGTTGGTTGGAGTTTGTGTAAGAGCCTGTGTGAATCTGCGTGTCTGTGCGTGGCAGCCTGTTATTACAGCCTCATCCTGTATGTGACTTTAAAAAGAGTCCTGTCTTATTCTGGCTGTCCTGCACTTGTTAATTATACACATTAAATTTCCACTTGTAAGACAGCAGGAGGCCCCATAATCAGGCCCTAACAGAGAGCCTGAAACAGATTACGTTCATTTTCATCTTCATTTCATCATGTTTTATATTTATTCTTTGCTAAGAAATAAGGCCAACGTTTATTCAGACCCAACCATTATGCAATTTGTCCCTGTCTGTGTCGCTCTTTGTGCTGGATGAGAGATTGTGAGATAGGTGATGAAAAGAAAAGAACAGGGGTGTCGTGATTGAGTGTTTATGTCCATACTTGTGTATTCCCTCTGGTTCCCTCCAATCCTGCATCATGCATTATTAAACCCACATGACTGTAATCAATAGAGACGAAACGATAAAGTGTGTGAGCGTATGCATACATGGGTGTGTGTGTGTGAGAAATTGTTTTTGCATGTGTCTCAAATCTCTCTCTGACTCATGGTCTGTCTCAGTGTCTAATAGCCTCATTCATCATCGTGAATACATATTATTCACTTATTTATCTGCAGAAAGAGACTGTTTTCGTTCTGCCAACACTAATAAATTACCGCTCAACCTTTCTAGGCTCACTGAATATGTCTGTTTATATTTTTAGATTTATGACAAATGTGCTCCTATGTTTTTGCTAATTGTTTGCTTTTGTATGATGTGTGTTTCTGTATTAACTTGTGTGTGAGCTACTATTCATAATCACCTTCCCCTTTACTAAAAGAAATGATTCCCCTTGCAGTTACATAGATGCATCACTAGCCCAACCCCCCTGCTCTGAGTTTTCTTATTGGTTGTTTTAAAGTCATCTGTTCCTGTTGGTTAGCTGTCCTCCTCCCTGGCCCCTACCCAACACAAGTTCCTTAAGTGTCACTGTGACAGCCAAACTCCTTGTTGTGCAAGTGTGGGAGCTCCCCTAGTTTACCTTTAAACCTACATGAGTGTGTTTATGTAACAGGTGTCTGTGTCTCCCCCTCCTTTCAGTCCCACAGACAGTCGTTACGCCTCGTCAGGCGAGTTGAGCCGAGGCAGCTCTCAGCTCAGTGAGGAGTTTGTTGCTGAGGACGGCGAGAGCTTGCGAGGTTCAGAGTTCTACGATGAAAACGACTCCTACCACTCCTGCCACTCTTCCGTCAGCTATGGCAAAGAGGATTCCCCAGTATGGGATGGTGAGGACCCCCAAGGTGTCTACAGTGATGAGGGAGGCTACCTCAAAGATGGAGGGGAAGAGGGGGCGCTATACGCCGAAGAGGAGGGCGACATGTACGGGGAGGATGGAGAGTACAACTACGAAGATGAGGAGGACATGCCTTTCGAGGAAGATGAAGATATGTATCCACTTGACGGCACACTCAGTGAAGACCAGGAGCCACCCTACACCCCCACACCCACAAGCACTGCCCCCACCCTGATGCCACCCTCTGATAGTCTTGCCTCCACCAGGCCACCACTGGAGAAGCAGCCGTCGCTGCATCAGCAGCGGCCAGCCCAAGATCAAGTCCAACCCCCCAGCACTGCTCCTGGTCTACCTCCAGTCACACAGGACGACACATTGCCCCCTTTCAGTGCAGAATCCACCAAGCCTCCATTTACACCCACCCACCCAGCTCTGTCAACCACCACAACATCCACCCCTACGACCACATCACAGGTTCCAGCTCCAGATACCAAACCCCTGGAGCCTGAACCCGAGTCTAAGGTGCCGCTGGAGGAACCTAAACCTCCTGAGCAGCCTCCGGCAGCAGAGAGTGTTCCCCCAGCTCCTGCGGAGAAAACAGAGGAGCCACCTGTTCCAAGGTGAACACTGTTCACACACTGTCAGCTTCATACAGGGAAAATAAAATAAGCATTCACACACCGTAGACACTGAGCATTTTGGTGCAAAGACATTTGTCTGGCAGTTTACTCAACAATAAGCACATACAGTAGATACAGTATACCAGGGTTCCCAGGGTCATAAAATTCCTGGGACAGTCATGAAATCACAAAAATTGTTTTCCAGGCCTTGAAATGGTTTAGACCTAACAGAATGTTCTGAAAAAAAGTTTTGAATATACATTTTTTTGGCTATTGTTTTAAATATGTTCCAAAAAAATTCCCAAACTTGTCTGACATTATGCAACATATGCCCCTTGGATTACTAATTTCCAATCTAGTGCTGCACTGCGTAACCCTGGAAACCCTTGCATCACTTGGCACACATAAATCAGCCCAGCATCACGTCATTGCCAAGGCTCTGCCCCTTTTTGCCTGGTGATTCAATCAAATTTACAGAATTGATTGAATCACCAGGTATTTGTAATATCCGGCCACTGTGTTGGCTCATTGATCCACTTGTGCAGGGGAGGGCTGAGGGAGCATGACGGCAGAGGAATCAACCTTCATTCAGGGAATAAGTGGATACAAACTTATATAAATTATAATCCAAACACACATCAAATTGCACTGACATCTATAAGATCATCTTTTTTTATCCCCACAAAAAGGGCACAGTGTCCAGTGAAGCAGTGACGTTAACAAGCGCTGGCAGGTTGCTTACCCACAAATGCCTGGGAGGTGCATGTTTAATAATGTATGACTGTACTGCTATATAGGCCTACCTATTTAAAGTACTTAAATACAGTCATGGAGATGGGTTGAAAAATTGTGGAAAGGTCTGGAAAATTCATTGGTAAAAATATGGGAATCCTGGTATACATACTTCAACAACCAATGGGGACCACACAGACAATTATCCAACAGAAGAACATAGGAAACAGACACTGGAGGAAGGGGTAGGGATGGGAAAAAACATTTCTGATTTCTGATGTCACACCTGAGTTGATCGCACTCCAGTGCAACAAGTTGGAAAACCAAGATCTTGTTAACAATACCACTTTAAGTCAGGTTAGCCACTGGTTGCAATACCAGCTTATAACAATGCATTATGTTGTATTTTACATATACAAACACTGTAGCAATATTTCCACTGATAGATGTTAAGCCCTGTTTCCACCAACACTTTAGGTATGGTACCTTTGGAACCAGAAGTAACCCTTCAGACATGCTACTGCAAACAGTACCCTTAAATGTGGGCGGGGTTGTTGTTACTCACTGCTCCGTCCAGCACTCAGTCTGCACCTCGTTTATCGTCCAATGAACAGAGTTGCATGCCAACATTTTTAAAGCAAAATAAAACAGGCTGCAGTGAGAGTCTCTCTCCATGGGATATGTAAAAATCACAGGTTTGTGCATTTAGTCCT
Source organism: Epinephelus cyanopodus (assembly GCA_026686955.1). Classification (NCBI taxonomy): domain Eukaryota; kingdom Metazoa; phylum Chordata; class Actinopteri; order Perciformes; family Serranidae; genus Epinephelus; species Epinephelus cyanopodus. The sequence goes on from CM048920.1 coordinate 12,504,553, forward strand.
TCTCAGACAAGCTCAGGGGTTTAGTGTTGATGGAGCCCACAGGAACGACACTCCGTGACGCTTTTTGTTTTTTTTCTCAGAGTGAGGATTAGAATAGACGCAGATCACATAAGATAAGAACATAAGATCCACTCATTACTGAAAGTGTGTGTCATATTAAAACTTAAGTAATGGTCAAAGTTGTCATATGGAATATTTAAGGTGTGTTGATTGATTCACTTTGTCACCTCATGCATTGAGTAACGTTACAAGTTAACGTTCCACCTTAAAAGTCGCCGGCAGTCAGCACAGTGAATTATGTTATTTTTTAACTCCAGCTGCTGTGAGAGGCAGCAAAACATCCTTTCATTTTACAGTTACAGTTTACTAATAAAACTCTCCACAGTATGAACAGTGGTTACATGAGCTTCAAAACCAGCCACAACTCAGCCCTGAGCAGAGTGACCATCCTCTACTGACCAGTCAACAGACTGCAGTGTTCACAGCTCCACCTTTTAGTACCAGATCTGTGTGCTAGGTACCCCAACAGAGGGGGGACCAAACATGGGGACGGTATGGTACAGTTCAATTGGTACCATCCACAACATTCACAGTGGAAATTGGAAAAAAAGCATACCAAACTGAACTGAACCGTACTGCTCGGTGGAATCTGGGCCACCTTTAGTAAACAATATCTATTTCCATAATTACTGTACATTCACTACATTAGCTAATAGAGCACGCACTAGCACATCTATAGATAACAATTTTCCCTCTTCAATTGTTCTTTTAGTTTCCCAAAGAGGGAAATCATGGAACCTGGTCCTGCCAGAGCCAAAGCCAACTGGCTTCGACTTTTCAGCCGAGTACGACTACAGCTGCAAGAGGTACAGCCTGCATGTGTGTTTCTTAGTGTACCTTTGTGTGCGACAGGTGAATGCCTGCGCTCATAAAAGTGGGTAACATGTTGTGTTGTTGTTGTTGCTCTGGTTTAATTTATACGTCTACTGTTTGAGCTCACTGACTTGTTGCATCAGTCCCTGCATGTCCTACTGTTACTGTGTTTTCTCCCAGTTTTTGGTTACTGCTGTGGATTTTATTGTCTTGTGTTGAATTGATAGTTTCTGTTTACCCCTTGTACTGTTTTGCCATTTCATTATTTTCTTTTCAGTTGTTTGCCATCCTCGTAGCGATTTGCATGTAGTCCATTGTGATTACCCATGGCTGGAGCAGACGCTCAGGTGGGTGTGGCCAGTAGTGTGTTAGTTAATCAGTCTTAATTTATATTTTATACATCCTGTGTAGCTCATAGATATTTATGGGGAGCTAAGCAGCACATAGGAAGCTGCTGAGTTTTTTGTTTTTTTTTCCAAAGCCAATCACGAGTATTTCTGTTCGTCAGTGTGACGTGAGTATCAATGCCACGTGTCATTCTTTGAACAGGCAGGCAGACAAAGAACATGTCTTTCAATAATAGAGCAGATAGAATTAGAAGAGTGATTACACGGATGGCCATCTGGCTGTAATCCACTTTTACTATGATTCTCAAACACAGAGAAGCCACTGCTGATGTCAATAATCACCACACTCACTCAGAAAAGACACAACTCAGCTTTACCGCTCTCCTCATCTCTCCCTTTTTCTTTCTATCTCCCACTTGTACCACTGTTGTATTATTCATTCGTGAGTTCTCAGTACAATTACCGTCATTGTGGCTACAGCTGCTAGTGAATCTCAGCATCTGAAATAGTGCTTTTTGCCAAGAAACACCATAAAGTGTCTCTCGATTTTGTTGTTCTCAGTATGTAAAAGCAGTAAATTCAGTACTGTAGTGTGCTATGCTTCTCATTTTTCCAGCCACAGCTCTAATGGCACCTGCTTGCCTGTCTTCCTCATCATATCTCTCTTTTTTCCTCAGGCCCGAGGAGAAAGTGTTGGCATCGCCTCTCTGCTTTTATCAGCAGGGTAAGTAGCCATGACGCTGTTACTACTGCGGTCATTGAAAATCTATAATTTGCCAACCCAAAGCCAAGCCCATGGCTTTAATATCTGAATGCATTTCTCGCCTAATTGATTGATCATGTCCAGGTCCTAGTTAACAACTGTAGCTGAAAAAATAGCTGGTGTTGAATCCTACACATCTGTGCATGTTTTGTGTCCAGGATGGGTGGCGCTCTGTATAGCATTGACAGCATGCCAGACCTCAGGAAGAGGAAAGCTATGCCTCTCGTCCGAGATCTGGTGAGTTTCTGCACTAATCTCTTTATATTCCCCTGACTAAGAGTCTCACATCTCCCCAGTCCATCTATCACTCCGCTCAGCAGTGAGAGCTCTCATCCACTAAACCTACTCTTGCTTCCTGTCTGACTCTCTGCTGCAGTTTCTCATCTTATTCTCTTTACCTATTTTCTCTCCTTAATTTCTCTTTGCCTTTACTTCTCTTCCTCACTGTCCCTTTGTCCACTGCACTATGTTCACTATGCTAACAGACCCCAGAAAGTGCTGTAGGGCAAATAGACCACTGGCAAATCCAGAGGTTTCCTTTGACTGGCACCGCTGTTTGCTAGTTGTTGTCATGTAATAGACCTTTCATAACCCCATGCTGCTGTCATCCCCGTGCCTCCCTGCCAGTGCCTCATTAGGGATAAGACAGTGAGAGATTTAATCCATGGAGGGAAAGCTAACTCATTCATACAAGTCACGTCCCCAGTGTGTCCTGTACTATTACACAACCTGAAAAGCACTATGGCTGTATTACCTTTACTAAAATATATATGAGCTCAGAATATGGGTAGACAAAAGGTATCATGTTTCAGGTTTTCAGAAAGACAAAAAAAGGGAGGAACAGATTGACATTTTAGGGATGTCCCAAGCCGATCTCAAAGACCAGTATCGGGGCCAACCAACTGATGGGGTTCTGCTATATTGAGCTATATAGAATCCCGTTCGAGCCTTTGTTTTACGTGACCTGGTGTTTTTTTACTCGCGGAGCTTTCATGCACGGCAACACAACAAGTGCAGCCATCATCAACTCTCACACTCACAACTGTCTGTCTTCCCTCCGTTCTGCTGAGCTCCTGTGCACGAGTAGGGGCCCCTCCCACAGCAAAACACTGCACTCCGTTAATTTCTTAATTAATCCATGCAAAAAACGTCCAGACGATGAAAATAAACATGAAACGAAACACAACTGATTCAGGAGGCAAAGGCTGCGTCAAAGCCAGCTCTTAAAGGGATAGAGACATTCTCTCAAGACAGTAGACTCACAAGTCAGTCTTTGTGACGGTTTGCTTAACTAAAGACTGATGTCTTTCTCCCTGATTTTGTGTTTAGATGGGCAGATACAATTTCAGAGTTTAAAAAAACTCCCTACGTTGCAGAACCAATAGTCAATCCGCAGGGCGGTCCTTCTGTGGCTCGCTGAACTCTTGTGCTCGTAAACATAGTCCGAGTGCATTAAAAGTTTTAAACAAAGTTGCTTTAAGTCCTTCATTTTCACAATCTTGTGGACTGAGCACACGTTTGATAAAACGGAGTTAAATCTCTGGACATCCATTTTCAAGCTCGGACAAGAAAAGGGGAGCGTGTCCTTTTCAAAAATGCAAGAGGCGTTGCTTTGTTGCCGGCCGTTTTCTCCAGTGTGTTAAACACGCTTTAGAAAGGAGTGTCTCCAGACTATCAGAAGGTGGAGATCTCTGATTGTCTGGTGGGGAGACTATCAAGACAGCAACAAGGCCAAAAAGTTTTGTTATTTTATACTTTATTTGGTTAAAATAAAATAGAATAAAAAAAGTAACAGCTTGGATGCAGGGAAGTTTTTTACTTAATGCACTGCAGAGCTATTAAGCTGTCGAGCATACAGGTCTACATTAGATAAATTTTAATAACTTTGATGTACTTATAGTATGCACTTTGCAGCTGTACTATCTAGGAAAATAGAAGTGTCAGTAGGGACTCTGTATCATCAGATATTCAATATGAAATGACTTGGTCGGGATTGGAGGCAAAAGAAACTTGATTGCGACATCCCTATTTCTTACTGAGAATCAGAAAAGGGGATGATTGAGCAGCTGCAAGTGTGGAAACAAAGGAAACCGCTTCCAACCTCTTGTAACCTGTCATTTTTGCACTTCGGTTCAGGGGCAGAGCCAGACGCTGTAAACATTCAGGGCTGAGCCCAAACCTGGGGTGGTCCAGGGACATGCTCCCATGGGTAGATTTTTTCCCCATTTATGGCAGCTATATGCACCTTTTATTTGCCATTTAAGATAATACAATGTCTAAAAATCTGTACATGATTGGGAAAAATGTGATAGTTACCAAGAAAAAGAGTCCTGTCTTCATCATTCCAAACCCACTGAACAGCAAATGTTGAATAATTCTTACTCCTGCCTCCTAAATAGGTAAAATTGTCTGATTGTCTGTTACTATTATTATGTCACATAATAGAGGTAGAGAAGGATTTTGGCAGAATCAACGTTACTGATCTTGAAACCTAATTTAATATACTATGTTGGAGTACAGTTCAGCTGACAAATCCATGTAATAATAATTTTGGCTGCTCTATTAGCAAATCAAGGATCCTCAGCAATGCCAAGTAAATGTGGTCTTCAATACTCTGAGTTGAATACAAGGCCAGACGTTGAACATTTACTCAAATGTGTTAGATTTCCTTATGGAATAGCATAGATTCGGCACTTTTGAGAAAACATTCAGGGCTGGAGCCTCAGAGGCCACCCCCAGCTCTGCCCCTGCTTTAACAAATTAAATTCAACATTAGTGTACTAAATAGTGAGCTATAGTGGTGCTGGTAGGCAGATTTTCTTTACCTTCAAACAGAGCCAGGCTAGCTGCTCCTCCATGTTTCCAGCCTTTGTGCTAAGCTCACTGGCAGCAGGCCATAGCTTAATATTTAACAGACAATTTAGAGGTGTTTCAGTGCTCTGTAATTCTCAACAAGAAAAAGAACAAGTGGACAGAATTTGTCGAAATGCTGTACTGCTTTAATGCAAGGATTCGTTCTGTAGTGGAGGAGTGAAGTCAGCCTGGAACAGGACAGCTCTTTATATGAACTGCCATTTTCCTTCACACACCAAATCCAAGCGTTACCACACACAGGTAATTAGCTCAGATGACTGTCTTCATTAATAAATCTTGCTGTCACAAAGAAACAGTGACTACACACTGACAGACAGTCACAGGCAGGTGCATCGACGTTTCTCTTCCTCTCTCTGTCTCTTGCTTTCACGCACACACACTCACAACTTGTCAGTGTGTCAGGTAATTGATCGGACAGGGTGGGGTCCGGCTTAATGAGCAGTGATGGCAGCCTCCTTCATTCACCTATCAAATACTGAAGCCTGGTTGCAGCTGTGATTTTCTCGCTGTCAGAGTTTCCACATAGATTCACCTTGTTTGATTCTCCCCCCATTCTTTTGTTGTGGATGAACATTCTTGTCTAATGACAGTAACTACAGTGTATGCGTAATGAATGCAGCCTATCTCAACACTTTTAATTCTCTGTGGAAATACTCGCCTCTTTCTTGCCTTTTTCTAATATTAAATCTCTCCCTTGTTCCTCCCACCTTCCCTGCATTGCCACAGGCTATGGTAAGTAACACCAACACCATTTGCTTGCAAAAACACTTAGGTAGTGAAGGTGTACCAGTTTCCTCATCTCAACAGCAAATTGATCGCTCTTATGAAAAGAAGCACTTTAAATTCTGCAGCTGTCGCCTCTACTTTGCTCAAACTATTCAGGGGAGCATCGCCAGACAGACAGTAATAACACACATAGGCTCACAGACTGCACAGAGATTTGTCTTGATAAAGAAATAAGATATTGAGGTGGAAGAGAAGCTGACCCCTCCTCTCTCCTGTCACACAGTCCTTGGTTCAGAACTCCAGGAAGGCAGGCATCACCTCGGCCCTGACGTCCAGCACTTTGCATAATGAAGAACTGGTCAGTGCTCATTTAACAGTATTAATTCAAATTATTTCACATCACGCCAAAAGTCACTTTAGAGCACTCTGCTGACCCTGAACGTCTCTCCTCTGTACCCTTGTAGAAGAGTCACGTCTACAAGAAGACCCTCCAGGCCCTTATTTATCCCATCTCCTGCACCACCCCGCACAATTTCGAGGTGTGGACAGCCACCACGCCCACTTACTGCTATGAGTGTGAGGGACTACTGTGGGGTATCGCTCGCCAGGGCATGCGCTGTACCGAGTGTGGAGTCAAATGCCACGAGAAGTGCCAAGATCTACTCAATGCTGATTGTCTGCAAAGTAAGTGAAATGACGAACAACATCACCCTTATTGTAGCCCCTAAAGCACTGACAAGAAGTTGGATTAAAGACATGACCATCACCTGTCTCTACGTTAAAGGGACAGTTCACCCCAGAATCCAGAAAAACATATTTTCCTCTTATCTGTTGTGTTATTTATCAGCCGTAAATGTTTTCCTATGATATAATTAGACTAGATGGCACTCTGCTTGTGGTGTGCCCAGAAACAAATCATGACCCGGTTACTCAAGATAATCCACTGACCTTGCTATGAGCAGTTTCACGCAGGAACTATTTCCTTTCTGCTGAGCTACACCTGCCAATCGTATCACCGCACAGGAGGAAGCGTGGATCTACTCATGGACAAGAGGCTTCTGCTCACGACAGCGTGACATGTAAACATTAATGGCTTCCTCCTTTGCTGAGCTGTAACATAAGCTAGCTCAGTGGAGGCATGCGTCTGCTGTTCGCTCACCACCACCACTGAGCTAGCTTATGTTAGGAGGAAGACATTAATGTTTACATGTTACACTGTCAGGAGCACAAGCCTCTTGTCCATGAGTAGATGCACGCTTCCATCTGGATAATGATATGGTTGGCGAGTGTAGCTAAGCAGAGAGAAAATAGTTCCTACATGAAACTGCTCACAACAAGTTACTTTGGATTACCTTAAGTAGCTGGGTTGTGATTTCTGGAAAGAGACATTGCTATTGAGTTTTATTTGAGTATTTGTTTTGGCGCTTTGAGCACCACAAGCTGAGAGCTATCTAGTTCCATTATATTGGAGAGAAGGCAGACATCTCTACGGCCGATATCGCCAACATTCTGCAACTCACACCAAAACAATCTAGATAAAATAGAACTACAGGTAAGAGAAAAAAAGAAGTGTTTTTTTTAGTTTGGGGTGAACTGTCCCTTTAAATATAATGCTGCAGCATTAAAATTGGAAACAAGGGAGAACAGCTAACTCTTGGCGAGAAAACGAATAAGCAAATTTCCCAACATGTAATTATTAATTAAAGTGTAACTGTGAAAATACTGCTTGGCCCCGATGCCATGTATTAATGCAGTGGTCCATGAGAAAGGATGCTAGAATATAGCGTACAATTCACAATTTATTTACAGTAGCTGAACAACCAGTTGCTGACTTAATGTTTTCGATGTATCATTGTGTCAGTGCTTTTTTTTTATTATTAATAATAGTAAACTATCTGGTCCATCTATTTCCTCTTATCGCTATTTGTCAATGCCAAGCACAGCGTCCTCCTCTTTCTTCTCCCTCTGCTACTGTCTTATTTTCCTTGTTTTCTTGAGAGGATATTAAAAGCCATTTGTCTTTTGTTGTCATCCGCCTCTCTTTTCCATCCCTCTTTTACTCAGCGTTTTACAGCTCTGCAAATGTGTCCGCCTCTCATTCATGAAATATTGCAACGTTTTTCATAACCTACGTCTTCTTCTCTGTTCTTTGTTTTAAATGTTCCTATGATTCGTAGAAGTGTCCTCCATGCAATTTTCTGCTCTGTTATTCTTATCACTCATGGCTGTATGGCAACTATAAAACAGCTTTCACATGATACCACCTGTATTTGTTTTTCATCTAATCCTTTACTTTCACGTCGTTATTTTCAGGAGCAGCAGAGAAGAGCTCCAAACACGGCGCCGAGGACCGAACCCAGAACATCATCATGGTTCTCAAAGACCGCATGAAGATCCGCGAGAGAAACAAACCCGAGATCTTCGAACTCATCCAGGAGGTGTTCGCCATCGTCAAGGCCACTCACGTCACCCACATGAAGCAGATCAAACAGAGCGTGCTCGATGGCACCTCTAAGTGGTCGGCCAAGATCAGCATCACAGGTGAGAGTGGACTCATATTAGTGCAGTACAGTAGCTTTGAACGGAGCTGGCTGACACTGTCAACATCAAAGTCAGGGTGGGGGGATGGCATGTGTCAGGTGTTTGTGTCCATAAAAAGAGACAAGCTGGCGTTTGTATGAAGAGAGCACAGGTGGCGTTTGTGGGGCAGTAGAGCAGAGGGTCAGATGATTTAACAGGCATCTGTTTGCATCAAACACACACACACACACACACACACACACACACACACACACACACACACACACACACACACACTAACCAGCTTGGCTTTTTTTCTTCTTCCTCCTAGTGTTGTGTGCCCAGGGTCTACAAGCCAAGGATAAAACCGGCTCCAGTGATCCTTACGTCACCGTCCAGGTGGGAAAAACCAAAAAGAGGACCAAGACCATCTACGGCAACCTCAACCCTGTCTGGGAGGAGACGTTTAATTTGTGAGTGAAGACCTCCTGGACACATATGTGACATTTGTCAGAGTTAGGGCTGCAAATAATGATTATTTTCATGGTAATGTTTTAAATAATAAATAAATGATAAATTTAAAAAAATGTAATTATTAAAAATTAAACATATATTTTTCCCAATTATCTTTTTTTTTAGCCAGTTAAAAGTCATATATTAGTATATGAAAATATTCCAAATATAGCTTACACTGATATGGATTTTTATTGTTGGCCAATTCAGGAAAAAACACTGCAGTTGGCCCACATTGCTTCGCTTTCATACACGTATATTTGGTTTATCAAAGATGCTAGCAGAGCAACACATTACATAAAATAAGCAAAGCAGAAATGTCAGAAAGATCCAACCCACTGTTTAACTATATATCTTTAAACGTTACAGTTACAGCTGAAAATGTCAACAGAAATAAACAAGTTTGCCAATTTCACGTATCTCCGCAATAGAAATCCATCACCAGTTCTCTACTTGGAATTGATTGATTGCAAGATGAAATTTATTTTCATGAGCATGTGTCCAGTAGATTGTCTTGTTTTTCTCTGTTCATTATTTGGCATCTACATAATTTAAAGTGAACTACATTCATATATTGTTCACATATTTTATTTTGCTCTTTACATTAAATTTGGAACTATTTAATATCACACACCTTACATGCAGGTAATGAGAGTTATGATTAAGTTTGGCAGAGTGATATATAAGATGTGAGATGCTACTATTGTTAATGTTTAGTTGTCCTACATTCTTTTTTGGACATTAAAGTGGATCAAGTTACACAGAGAAGCTGCCCCCGTGCTCTTACTCCACCCACAGCCCTTTGATGGGTGATTCAGTAACTAGTGAGGTTATAGGTGAGACAACCTGTCTTACATTAACATGACATCACAGTGATTCGGTCTGTAGACTGTATCACTGGAAATGTATTGTTAGGCAACAGCATGTGTCAATGTTTACTTCCTGTCAGCTGATGTCATTCACATACACTGCAAAATATTCAAACAGTTAATACATAAGGACCCATTTACAATGTTAAGTTTGAATCAGCACATAGTTGTCACACTGATGCATTTAAACATCTGTGTCTGCTTTCTGTTGTTTGAATGAAATGTATTTAGATTTATTGAAGGTGTTTCTGTCCCACACTTTTGATTTTTAATGAGTCATGATAGTAATTCATCTGGTCTTCTTGGCCACCTCTCAGTGTAACTGCTTTATTTAGCTGTTGCTGACTGTGTTTGTGTTTCAGTGAATGCCACAACTCCTCGGACCGCATCAAGGTGCGAGTGTGGGATGAGGACGACGACATTAAGTCTCGTGTGAAGCAGAAGTTCAAGCGCGAGTCGGACGACTTCCTCGGTCAAACTATCATCGAGGTCCGCACTCTGAGCGGAGAGATGGACGTCTGGTACAATCTGGGTCAGTGGAATCACACTGTTGAACTTATAATGACATATACTGTATTGACATCACAGCTATCAGCTCACGTCACCTTACAGTTACATGACTGAACTAACCTTTCTGATTTAGATGTTTTCAGTTCTGTAACTGTGTTGCTGTGTATCCTGCGCTCTTCACAGACAAGCGTACAGACAAGTCAGCTGTGTCCGGGGCTATTCGGATGCACATTAATGTGGAGATCAAAGGAGAGGAGACGGTCGCCCCCTATCACGTCCAGTACACCTGTTTGCATGAAGTAAGCTCAGTGTGTTGTTATTTTGAAGAGACAGAAAGTAATAAAATACATCTATTTAAGAGTCATACTTATATACTGTTCTGAGGTACTTGTGTTTTTTAAGTGCATATCTGAGACTTAATACCTTCAGGCTGATGCTACATCTTAGGGAATTGATTAAACATCACCTTCTACAGTACAGCTGCCCCTGACACTGCACATTGGTGGCAGATTGGACATTTAGATTAAAATAAATAACAAGAGATCCTTTTTATTAATGCATTACTGTTGTTACTTTGGTTTTTATAGTATTTTTTCTACCACTGTCTTTGTATGAGTATCTCTGTGCAGAGTCATCCGAATGATCCAGGCCGAACAAGTTAATATAGTTGACTGGTGTTCAAATTTATTCCTAATGAATCTTAAGTTAATACTCCATGAAGTTTGCTTTGCTCTCACAACATAAAGACCACTTCCAACAGCAAAGACATCAGACACTTTTCTAGCCTGGCTCTGTGCGGAAGACTCTGCTGATTGATTGCAGCCCAATCACAGCCTTGTATGGAGTCATTACTCGGCCCATTACTCAACAGAGCATATTAGCTGAACCTTAACAGACAAATGACCACTGTTATTGCTGCACGTAAGTGGCCATAAACCACGTAGCCAACTTTTTACAGCAGCAAAACGCGTCATGGTTGAGTAGTCAAGACAGCACCGCGTGTTGGCCTCGTAATGTTGTTTAATGGATATTTATGTAGCACGGCCATTTACAGACAAACGGATCATAGGTTGTGATCTGCTGTGTTTTTGTACAATGAACGAAACATATGGAAACTTGATTACAACTGAGAGATATGCAAATGCTGACAAAGCCACAGTCTCTATTTTTCTCCCCTTCTTTTTTGTTTTTTTTTACAACTTTAAATCTCGTTCTAACTCACTCTGTTTTCCTCTGTGTAGAACCTTTTCCACTATGTGACAGATATCCAGAACAACGGTGTGGTGAAGATCCCCGATGCCAAAGGGGATGACGCATGGAAGGTCTACTTTGAGGAGACGCCCCAGGAGATTGTAGATGAGTTTGCCATGCGTTACGGAGTGGAGTCCATCTACCAGGCCATGACGTACGTCACTGTCTGAAAGCCTGACTCTGTGTTATTATTTATCAAGCTCTCTGTAAAGTATGTACTTACACATCTCTCCCTCATTCACAGTCACTTTGCCTGCCTATCATCCAAGTACATGTGCCCAGGTGTGCCTGCAGTGATGAGTACCCTACTGGCTAACATCAATGCCTACTACGCTCACACCACCCAGGCAACAAACAACGTATCTGCCTCCGACCGCTTCGCTGCCTCTAACTTTGGAGTGAGTCACTGCAGAAGCATTTAGCAAATCAATAAATGCAGTTACATTAATTAAATCCAACAATAAGGCTTGTCCAAAAACTATAATATCATAATTTTCTTAAAAAAGTAGCGTGTGTCTGTGCTTCGCAAACAAAAGGCAACAGCAGCTTGAGGGAATTTCCTCAAATTTGGCACAAACGTCCACTTTATTTAACAAAGAACTGATTAGATGTTGTTGGTCAAAGGTCAAGGTCACTGTGACCTTGCATACATATTATTCTCATTAATGTGATACCTTAAGCTCTTCAGGGAATTTCTTCAAATTTGGCACAAACCTCTACTTGGACTCAGTGGTGAACTAATAAGATTTTGGCTGTCTACGGTCCAGGTCATTGTGACCTCATCTGTCCCTTTCTCGTTAAAGAGATGTCTCAAGGTCTTGAGAGAATTTCATTAAATTTGGCACAAACGTCCACTTGGACTCAACAGTGAACTGATTAGATGTTGTTGGTCAAAGGTCCAGGTCGTCTGTCTCATTCTCATTAATGTGTTATCTCAAGGTCTTGAGGAAATTCCTTCAAATTTGGCACAAACGTCCACTTGGAATTAACAATGAACTGATTAGATTTTGGTGGTCAAAGGTCCAGGTCACTTTGGCCTCCCGTCTGTCTCATTTTCATGAACGCAATATCTCAAGAGGCCTTCAGGAAATGTCTTCAATTTGACACAAACACCCACTTGGACTCAAAAATGAACTGATTGAATTTTGGTGGTCAAAGGTCACTGTTACCTCACAAAACATGTTTTTGCCATAACTCAAGAATTCATACTAATTATGACAAATTTTCACACAAATTAAGATGAAGTGATGACATTTGATATCCAGAAGGTCAAAGGTCAGCTTCAGTGTGACATCATATAACTCAGGAACAAAAGGGGAGACATTGCGTCAGATACTGAATTGGTGATACTACTCTTGGGTGTCCACCTTAAAACTGTGGTGATTGTTTAGATCTTCTGTGCTGCCAGGGTGAAGATGTGTGTAAACATCTTTGTTTTATACACTGTTTTTATATTTAAGCAGTGTGGTGTGTCTGCTTTGTGTGTGGTAATGTTGAAATCTGTGTTGTGATTCCCACAGAAAGAGCGATTTGTCAAGCTTCTGGACCAGCTCCACAACTCCCTGCGCATTGACCTGTCCATGTACCGCGTAAGTTTGCCTTCCATCGTACTGTCTGCACTCACATATAAACCACTAACAGTGGCGAGATAGTCAAACTGCATGGTAGAACATCAACAGAGAATCACCATCACCTCCCCTCTTTTTCTGTACTGTACTTCTCCCTTCCTTTTCTTTGCCATCTTTCTCTTTGTGAGAAAAACAAAGCAGGACGTGTTAATTAGACTGACAGCTCCTCTGAAACATGCAGAGACACGTTCAGGAAACACTGCACACCCACGCAGTAATAAGTGTTGCCTATGCTGAATCGTGCCGCACAAAACACACAGTGGACAAAGATGGATGTGATGTCATGTGTTGTGCCTCACTGTCATTTTTATTTTTTTTTGCAGAACAATTTCCCTGCCAGTAGTCCTGAGAGGCTGCAGGACCTCAAGTCCACAGTGGACCTCCTCACCAGTATCACCTTTTTCAGAATGAAGGTAACAGCCCTTCCTTTTCTTTTGTATTTTATATGCTCCATCTACAGTACCCATCAGGCTGTCATCTTGCTCAGTGTGTTACACCAACAGGATGGACTTCATCCACAGCTTCCTCTTTACTCTAAATTGATTTCTCTTCTTGATAAAGATGAACACAAAGACAGTTCTCACATGCCATAATTTGACGAACTAATTTCAGTGCACTTGCCCACTTTAACAGTTTCTCTTTTGTGTTCAGGTCCAAGAGCTTCAGTCTCCTCCCAGAGCCAGCCAGGTAGTGAAGGACTGTGTCAAAGCCTGTCTCAACTCCACCTACGAGTACATCTTTAATAACTGTCATGAGCTGTACAGCCGCGAGTATCAGACAGACCCGGTAAGAAGCGGCAATTTACTGAATATCTGTGTAGGTGTGACTGAATGCCTGTCTCTCTCTTTCTCCCTCTCGAAATGTTCAAATTTCAGGTTGCTTTTTTTGGCATGACCATATTTGTCAGTTGCCAACAGTCATGTAATTATAATATTTCCAATTTTAAGAAAATAAGAGACAAAAAATGTTTTTTCTTTTTGCCAAGCTACATTTTCCTTGATATAAACGAAGAAACTAAACATAAAACATACATTTTTTTAAATGTATGTTTTCATTTCATTTTCATCAACTTGATATCTCAGAAACACCTTGGAAAAATCTCCTCAAATTTGGCACAAACGCTCACTTGGACTTAAGAATGAACTGATTTGATGTTGGTGGTCAAAGGTCAAGGTCACTGTGACCTCGTCAGTCCCTTTCCCGTGAACCTGATATCTTAAGAATGCCTCAAGGGAATTTCAACAAATTTGGCACAAACATCCTCTTGGACTCACTGATGACCTGATTAGATTTTGGTGTTCAAAGGTCAAGGTCACAGTTACCTTGCGTCCATCTCATTCTCATGAACACAATATCTTAAAAACGCCTTGAGGGAATTTCTTCAAATTTGGCATAAACGTCCACTTGGACTCAAAGATGAACTTATTAGGTGTTCGTGGTCAAAGATCCTTATTTATAGTCTTTTGCTACATGTTTCCAGTCTTGGGTGTCCAGTTTTTGCATTTCAGCTTGTGACACCTGCTAGTGTAGTTGTTTCCGGTTGTTGCGGACACTCTCTCTACTTAGGAGAGGCCACTGCTGGGCAGTTCATTCATTAATTGCAAGGGTGACATTCACGTAGCATACATACATTGCTGAATCTCATACCTCCATTGTATACACGCCTTTTAAACTAGGGGCTACTGTTTAATAGTGCAAGGAAAGTGTCCCAGTGGTCTTCCAGCCCCTTATCGAAGTCTTTCTTTTCTGCCAGTTCCATGTTTAGTAAGTCCAGGTATTCCTTCAGCCAAGAGTCCCTTGTGAAGCAGGCTGCTTTACTCTCTTTCCAGTTTAGAAGAATTAGACTCTTAGCAGATAAGCAACCCAGTGTCCACAGGCGCTCAACATTGACTCCAACGTTATTGTCCAACCTCAGGCCCAGCAAGCATACTTTGGGGCACCCTGGGAAATTGACATTGAAAAACTCTGACATAAGAGATATCACTACTAACCAGAGTGTTTCAACAGCTGGACAGTCGCAGGGTAAGTGAATTAAAGTAGCTCAGTTGCAACAATTATGCCAGCAGAGATCTTGATGTTTGTCATCCATCTTGGATAATCTAACAGGAGTAATATATATGCTCTGCACAGAATCTTCTAAAGATGTATTTAGGTTATACTCCCAAGCCAGCTGGACAGAAAAATATACATTAGGGGCCGTATGGACATTAAATTATAGATATCTGAGACCACACCTCTTGCCAGAGTTGCCTTCTTTAGAAGCTGACCCACTCTGGACACGAGGCAGGAACCACTCCCTCTTCACATGGCTTACTTAATATAGAAGATAATTGAGCATATGTTTAGAAGTGAGAGTCCAAGAGGCCAAACTGATTTTTAAGTTGTTGAAATGGTGACATTTTTCCCACATTAGGTATGTAAATTTATCTGTGAGTGCCGGTGTTCTGTTTGTTTTTGGATCCTTGCCACAACCGTGCATCTCTATGTGTTGCTTAAGATTTTGAGGTTGTGCAGGCTGCTCTTTTTTTTATCATATTTCCCTCAGATTGACATAAAAATGTCGAGTAAGTGTTGAATTTAATTGTTCTCATAGTCCTGGTATTTGAGTTTTATTTTAGCATATAAAACGTATTTATTATCTCTTTATCAGTACTAGATAGAATACTTAAAACCCATACTTAGATAAAAGTACAATAACTCAGTAAAAAAGAAAAGGACTCAAGTAAACAAATAAGGGTAGCCTATACAATTGAGACTCTCCATCTCTTCTTCTACCCCTCTCTTCGTTATCATAAAATCAAGGATTAATATACATGATTTTTTTTTTTTGTCATAGGTGTCATTGATTGATGTAGTTATCGTTTTCTTTGGCTGTAATTTGTTTCACTGTCTCAGAAGGAACAAGCAGCATAAATAACTGCCAAACTCTAAACTCACTGAAAGACCTGATTTACTAATCATTTAAAAACTGGCCAGCCGTTTTCTTCATAAATAACTATTACAAGGAGTAATTAAAATGTTATCTCCTTTGCTTTATTTCTGGGTTTTTGCACTGTGCTGGAATTGCATTGAGTGGGTGCTCGCATGTGTTGTGCATCTGTGTGTGGTGAGTCCCCATTATCCTCTCAGTCTGGGCAGGCCAGGCTCTCCCATCCATCACTCCTGCATCGGATTTCAACAGTTATTTCTAGAACTTGCTCTGAGTCCTCATTAAAGTGCCAGCTCCATTCAGACTCCCTCGTGAATTTCAAATAAGCATTTTTCCCTTTGAATAAAACATTTCATCCTAAGGGACGTTGCTATATTTTGTTGAAATCTCTGCAAGATCATTCTTCACTCTTCAACCCCTGCAGTGTTCGGCTTAGTTTTTTTTTTTTCTCCCAGCGCATCTGCAGCTATTTCAAAGAAGTCGTCCAGACAGTTGACATTCTGAGTGTTTAAAGCTGTTTGAGCAGCAAATGTTGAATATGTATGAGTTGTTGAATTAACAACACAGGCAAGGTTTCCCTCCAAAAAAGTCTGTCTCTGTCAGACAATCTAAAATACCAGTAGTAAAATTCACATTAAGAGTACTAAATGTATGTTAAATCTCAATCTCCCATTAGTTGTATTATCCACAGGAAAGTTATGAAATGACAAAAACTGCTTTCCACAATGTTTTGGAGAAGTTTTGAGTATACATTGTTTTAAATATTGTTTAAAATATGTTCATAAAAATCTCAAAACATCTGTAGCGTATCAGGTGATATATGTAGGCCAACCAGCATTGCATCATCAGCGAGGCCACAAAACCAGAAGATGCAGAGAGGCTGTTGTGTGGCAGCTGAACCAAGGCTTTCACACTGAGATTTGAGCCACATAAGATACTAAATCTTCACTGTCAGTGTGGTAAATGGCTTAATGATTCTGGTGACAGTTACTACTGATGGATCTAGCTTGAGTGGGAGGCTGCTGTAGTACAGTCATACAGTATAGTATCAGCAGACTGTCGTCTCAAACTAAATCTCAGCCTATAGATCAAACAGTCGGCTATTAACAGGTTGGTTATTGACAGACGACACTGAGCCTAATGATACTATGTGATTCAATTAAATACACTTTTGATTGAATCACCAGGTATCGTGTTTCGGGTAAGCAATACCCAGTCAGTGTGTTAGGTCATTGATCCACTTGGATGGCTCATGCAAGGTTGCGGAACAGTTATTACATGTCCATAAAACAAATATTTCTTTCACAAGAAATAAATGCATACAGACTTGTCAAAATTTTAATCCTAACACACATCAAAGTGAATCGACATCTGCAGAGTTTTCTATCCCCCCAAAAGAGGCGTGGCCCTGACATTTTTTTATTCTCTTGAGTGCATCAGGGACGACGTTTTTGTAGGCTCATGCAGGTGTTCTGCCCCCTTGTTCTCTTGACAAAGTCCAATGGGATTTTTCCAATTGGATTTTGAGTTATTGCAGAAAATAAGCTAAATGTTTATAAGACTAAAATCTAGGTCAGATTCTTGATATACAGAGCGAGTCCCCAGTCGCATATACTGTATATGAGCACTTGGATTCACCGCATGCAAATCGGAAAGCTATCTGGCTGTCTGGAAAACCTGGAAAAGCTGGCTTTGGTTTTCACATGACTTGCAGGAATAAAGTTAGTAGTAGGGCTGCAGCGATATACCAGTTTCAGGGTATATGGTGATGTAGAAGTTAACAGTTATCATAGTTAATCTTCACAGATGAACACTCCTTTCATGATTTTGAAAGCATAAATGCAATCTTCAGAAGTAAAAAGCTAACGTCAGGCTGTAAATGAACTACACCCAGGTTGCAAGACTTCAACATCGCTACCAAAAGGCTATAAAGCTGTGTTTGACGATCAGTTAGCCTCGTCTTAGCAACCACCTTTTTTTAATACTTCAGAGTTCACGAGTGGGACATTTACTGACGTGTTTTATGTCGTATAACAAAACTTGACAGTCTCTTAAGTTTGTGGTAACCACAGACCGTATTTCAGGCATCTAACCAAAAATCCATTCAAGAAAACTCATTGACTTTTAGGTGAACACTGGGATTGAAAAGATGCTGACTCATTTCCAGGTTTAAGACTCATTCCTGCAGCACTCTATTGGCATATGCAGCTACTTAGCAGCGGGGATGTCTAATGAGTGAGTCATGGTAGCAAGCGCTAGCAGTTGGCTTATCCACAAATGCCTGGGAAGTGCGTGTTTAATAATGTATCGCTATATGGGTCTTTCCATTTTGAACAACTTGAATTAAGTCATGGAAATGGGGTGAAATGTGTAAAAATGTGTGGGGACCCTGCATCCATCATGTGTGTAAAGTTTGGTGTGTGCAGTTTGGCCTAAAATGTATATGATGATGAAAATGATGAGACATGGTCTGCACTCTGCACATTTTTCTGTTCAACACTGGATAAAGTAATCAGAGGTTAAATTCCTCCCAAAAAGGTCTGTGTAGAGCTTTATTGTGACTAGTTGTGTCACTGCTGTTCCAGGCCAAACAGGGTGCTGTGCCTCCAGAGGAGCAGGGACCCAGCATCAAGAATCTGGACTTCTGGTCCAAACTCATCACACTTATCGTCTCCATTATTGAGGAGGACAAGAACTCCTACACTCCCTGCCTAAACCAGTGAGTACTCATACTCCCTCTATATGTATTCTCTTCTTTATCCCAAATTTGATGACATTTCCTTCTCCATCTCTTGTCCACAGTTTCTCCTATACTCTTATCTGCTTCAGTTTTATATACCGTCTCTCTCTGAGTGCATTTACAGTAAGCCTCTCTCCTTTTCTCCTCCATCAAGATTTCCCCAAGAGCTCAACGTGGGTAAAATCAGTGCTGAAGTGATGTGGAACCTGTTTGCTCAGGATATGAAGTATGCAATGGAGGGTGAGTGCAAGTCAATGATGAACTGACTGAGCCTTGTCAAAGCACTGAAGACTTGTGAGATAAATGTAGCCGCTAACTGCAAAGTTGTGGTTCAGGCACTATTGGCACTAATGACCAAATACACACAGACAGGGAAGAGTATGAGGAGGGTTAGCTGTAATGAGAGTAGTTTTCATTGGTTTAGTTGTAAACATGGTAGAAATAGGATATTTTAATTGCCATTGGACTGTACTTTCATCAATTTCGATTAAACTTTGTCACACTACAGGATTTTATAGTGACTGAACAATCACTTTGAATGTACATCCTAATATGTGGTGAGCCACAACAGCCAAAAGTTTTGGAAGACTTTTAATATTAAGCATGTCTGTCAAATTTTGTGACAATTTGTCAAATGGATGAGGAGATCCGCTTGTTTGCCCTGATGACACTCCTTATTTGTCAAAAGGAAACTTAAGTATTCTTCAGTCTGGACCCTATATTCCAATGTTTTTGTGTGATAACGTTATCTGATAACATTAAGGAAAGGATCCCTGCAGAGATAGACCTTGCTGTTGGAGAGTAAAATCCTTTTTGTTTAAAGCCTTGGTGTGTAAAAATGGTGATTAACAGTGACATCAGCAGTCAAATTATAGATTGCAGGGCTCACTCGCGCTCACCCACTCACCCCTCCCATTAGGTAAGTGATGGTGGCGTCGTAGGACAAAAAGCCTTGCGCAGACAGTAGAGTTTTTCGAGTTTTTCAGAAGTAGGGGCGAGGGGGTAGAGGCGGTGCAGGAACGGCCAGGCATAGAGGTGTGTCTCGGCTACCCAGAGGGAAGAGGAGGAGGAGAGGGTGGCGCCCTTCGCAGCAGCGCAAGAGGAATCAACAGATTAGGCTGTAGGCTAGGCTAACCATTTAGCTGTAGCTCTAGGATAACGTTAGCACGTAAATGTAGCCGCCACTTGAACTTAGACGAGATGCAAACATGAAGCCAAAATGATTTTAAAATATCAGATTGAATTACAGTCTAGTAGAAAGCAGGCAACCTCTGCATCCCTTGTGAAATCCTTCTCCTTCACCAGGGATAAACAACGCCGATATTCACTCACGTTTTGTCCCGTCCTCGCTTATCTGATCTTTTTCTTTTATTTGGTGGCGTGGTTTCCCTCTTACGGGGCAAAACATATGTGTGATCCTCCATTTAAAGTGCAACAGAATCATAAAAGTACAAAGCAGGTTCACGCAGAAGCGCCCCAGATTGATCTTCACCTTGACCGTCCCCAGTGACAGCAAGTTCTAGGTAAACGCGAAAGGCGAAGCGCGTACATCCTTTTCGGCCACTGTATTCAAATATGGCGACGCAAGAAGGCAGCCTCCAGCAGGCCGCGCCCTGCCTGTGTATATATAGAAAAATAATTCTAAATAATTTTAAGCCTATGAGAAAGCAACTAATTCATAGTTGCTTTTAACCTCAGAGGAAGTGCATGATTATTTGTTAATCGATTTCTTTAGTGTTTTGTCCCGTGACATTATGATTCCTTAGTATTTGATCAGAGTAAATTAATATTTATGATATATATTTATGAAAGCAATAGTTGATATTTGCTAATAAACAACCACGTAAATTACACATTGTAACTTTAACTGTTCCAAAGTTGCTATTGCCAAATCCACCAGACTCCATTTAAATAAACAATAATTTAAGCCTGTGCAGAGTCAGCATATTTTCACATCTAACTGGGTGAATTAAGGGCTTATTTCAACCAAACCAGCATTGGTGATTGTTGTAACAGGCAAAGATAAATCAAGATGTTTTTTCATGAGTTTTATTTTGTTTCTGTTGACTCTGAATGAAGTGTGTTTTAAGATGATAAAATTACTGTTTATTTAAATGAAGTCTGGTGGCGTTGGCGATAGTGAATTTGGAGCTGTTTCTGGCTGAAAAGGATCATACTCTTTAAGAAAAAGGTCTGTCTCTGTAGAAATCCTTCCCATAATGCTGTCAAACAACAAGCACTTTTAGTGGGTTTAAATTGACAGGATTAAAATGCAGTCTGTGACTTAGCTGCTGACTGGACCAGTTTCAAAAATAGTTGTTCCCATTAGTCACCTAGACAGAAACACCTCGGAAAATAGGGCCCAGGTGGAAAATTCCAGTTTTAAGCTCCATACTGACAATAGCTGATGAACTGCTCTTCGTCATCTGTTGAACGAGAACGCCAAGTATCATGCTGATTGTACACAGATCTGAGTTATGGTTTAGTTTGAAGCCAAAGCACATAGCCAACAGATATCAGACTGCTGTTTTCCATCTGCAGTTCAATAAAAGGTTACAAAATTGATCCCGAACGCCCGTATTCACAGACAAAGTTTGTTCTGATAAATGAAAAACTTCCAAAGACGTTTTCCCAAATTAAGCAAAGCCTGAACGGTATACAAAATTCAAATCTAATATTTGATTGCTTTAATAAAGTTGTCCTCTATTTGTAATCTTGATCATCTTTAGATGGGCTGTGGTCTGTGAGGATGTTTGCTCGACTGTGGGTCACTGCCTCTGAGTGCACAATAGATCTGTGGAAATTGCAGGTAGCTTAAACGCCTGGAGAGAGATTTGCTGTTTTTACTCAGCATGCATTTGTCCACTTTATTCTTTATCTTAGAACATGAAAAAAATCGCTTGTGCAAGAGTGCGGATTACATGAACCTGCACTTCAAGGTCAAGTGGCTGTACAACGAGTACTGCAAAGACCTGCCCTTCTTCAAGAGCAGAGTGCCTGAATATCCTGCGTGAGTAGCATCTTCTACTGAAAACAGAAAGTAAAAGTAAAGCAATAGAAACCTTCATCTTGTTTGTAGATGCAAATCTATTTTCTGCTCTCCGTAGGTGGTTTGAGCCATTTGTCATTCAGTGGCTGGACGAAAATGAGGAGGTGTCTCGGGACTTTCTGCACGGCGCTTTGGAGAGAGACAAAAAAGATGGGGTAAAAGTTTCCAGCTCTTCTTCTTCTTATCTTCCCTTCACTCCTCTGGAAGCGCTGAGTCGCTGTTGTTGTTCAGGCAGAATTACTGTAATCCATCCTTTGTACTTCCTCTGTCACACTCAAAGTTATCAGCCAAAGTTTCATCCTCCCTCCACGCTCTGCCTCCCACACTTCCCCGTGCCTCTCCTGCACTCTTCAAAGCCAACAATAGCAGCATGGACACAGCAGCACAGACGTGGACTCAAAGCGGAGGGTGCGTTAGGGCTAAGAGGATGTTTCAGTCAAAGTGCTTCATTGTATAAAGCGACTCTTTGGAAGTTTAAAGAAGCGTGGCTGAGACGTGCATGTACTTACGGAGGGAGACAACTCTGTGACAGCAGGATATTGTAAATTAATGGCCTTATTCCAGAGTTTTGACGGCAGGAAAGCCGCCCTCACCTCATTACCCAGACTCCCCAGAGGAGCACCTACACACTCACCTCTAGCCAATTAGGGACCAGGCGCCAGCCAGCAGCCAATTACAAGGAGACAGACAGGAGCTCCCACCTGTCACTGGATGGCTGTACGGCTGGTTGGCTCTAGGGGGTCTGAGGCACAGCACATGTGGTCAAAGACATCAAGGTTCAGTTTAAAATAGCGTCTAATGGTCTGTCTATATGGTCTCATGTTCCCACAGGTCACATCTTGCTAGCCTGCCTCCAGTCCCAGCTTCTCACCTGCTACTCCTACTAATCCCTTATCACTTATTCCTTTCCCCCTATTATTTTCTTCCTAGTTTTTAATCTTTTCACATGCCTTTTTCTGCCCAACAGTTCCAGGTCACATCAGAACATGCTCTGTTCTCCTGTTCGGTGGTGGACGTGTTTTCTCAGCTCAACCAGAGCTTTGAGATCATCAGGAAGTTAGAGTGTCCGGATCCGCAGATCGTAGGACACTACATGAAGCGATTCGCAAAGGTAGATGTAGTTAAATTTGAAGTCAAATCATACCTTTCAAAGTTACTATGTTTTTTAGTTTAGCCTGATGATTGATGACCTGTCGCTCTTTCTTGTTTCCCTCTTCAGACCATCAGCAATGTGCTTCTGTCCTACGCTGATATCATCTCCAGGTTGTTTGCCAACTATGTCACCATGGAGAAAGTGGTGAGTGGTCAAAGACTTGATGATCCTGTGGGGATTTTCATAGAGGAATCAGCTTGGTCCATTCTTGATACAAATAACATTTGAGTTTTGGTTTCACACTGTTAATGTGTTAATTATGTCTGCAAACACAATTCTCCTGCAGCTTTGTGGTTGTTGTATGAACGATGTCTTTGAATCCAGTGTCCACATGAAAGCTGATCTGCTTGCCTCTCTGTCCTCAGCCCTGCATCCTGATCAACAACATCCAACAGCTGAGAGTTCAGCTGGAGAAGATGTTTGAAGCCATGGGTGGAAAAGATGTGAGTGATTTCTCTCTTTCTTTTTGTCCTCTCTTGAGTCCCAACTCCCAGTCAGCATTATTCACCTGCTAAGTTTTGAATGCGTTTGTTAGTAGTTGGTCACAGTTGCTTGTTCCTAAACAGTCTTTTTTTTGCTCAAGGTCTTTTTATTGATATTTAAAGTCATACAAAATGCAATAAGTCACAGATAAAGTTGGATAGCTTTTGAATAACGAGATCCAAAAGCTGTCGTATGTTTGCCTGGTGACCAAGATGTATATCTCGTGGAGCTACTCTAAATAAAGCAGTAGTAGCAGGACGTTTAAGACAGTCTTCTTAATCCAAATGTTTCCATTAGTGTCATTATTACTGCATTATCCCCCCATCCAACCAGCTCTGTGTGTTTGTTTTCACGTGTGTACTTTAGCTGTGTGTGGAGGCCAGTGACATCCTGAAGGACTTGCAGGTTAAGCTCAACAATGTCATGGATGATCTCAGCAGGGTCTTTGCTGTCAGGTAGAAACACACTCAAACACAAAGTCATTCACACATAAGTCTGAGATGAATGTGATGTACACTAAACAGATCGACAGTGCAGACTTCATCGAAAGCCTCTTCTGCTTTTCCTCTGTAGTTTCCAGCCTCACATAGAGGAGAATGTGAAGCAGATGGGAGACATCTTGGCTCAAGTGAAGGGAACGTCAAATGTGGGAAATGCCAGCAGCGTGGCCCAGGATGCTGACAATGTCCTGCAGCCCATCATGGAGTTCCTGGACAGCAAGTAAGGCAGTCTGCCATTTTAGTGGGGTCTAAGCCCCTTTTACGCATTCAGTCTATCTCTGAAATGTTCAGGAACTTTTCTTGCATTGGGTCATGTGGTAGTGGGAGCAGGGATGATCGATATTCAGGAGAATTTCCTAACTGAAGACCTAGTAACATTTCAGGGAAACGAGGTATGGGTGTTGTGAATGAAAGCAGTAACATTGCAGGAACAAGCACATAAAGGGTCACATCCATTTGATGAAACAGGCTTTCATGTGGAGCAAGGAACCAATCACAAGACTCTATTGAAGATATATATGACTCTGCACCATGTTTATAGTAGACCACATAAAAACATTTGTCTGGCAAACTTGTCAAATATTACAAAACATTACAAGAACATTGGCACCCGTCAAAAACATCTCCTTGCCCGCCATGTACCTGAAAATAATAAGAGACATCTTCCGCCACGTACAAGTACTTCCAGCCTTTCCCCATCTTCTTGTGGTGAGTTGTAGGGTGGTTTGCGTCCGTAAGTGCTGCATATAGACTGTATAAAATAATGGCTGTAGCCACTGTGACGTCACCCATTGGTTCATACTGTAGACACACATTTTGATTCAGAGTCAGAGGTGAATTCATTTGGACAAGAGCGAGAAAACCCTCATGCTAGCTGCTAGCTTAGTTAGCGCAGTATATCACAGATATTGTTAAGTTGTGATAATGTATATGCTAATTTTCACTACCAAAAAATAGGCTTAAAACCATTAACAAAATGTACTTACTGGAAAGACTGACCTGTGACTTCTTAAGAGGGTCTTTTAGTCCAACCAAGTGCTAGACTTTTTTACGCAATATTTAACAGTTAACTTGATTAATTAAGTTAATTGAAAACGAACTGAAATAGCAACAGCTACAACTATGCCTATACCCTGTGAAGGTTACACCATGGTTACGATACCGAACATAGTTGTCTCAGTAGTAGCAACTTGTCAATGTATGGCATCCACCTGTCATTTAAAGTGGCCATGCCCTTAATTGTGCATAAGATTAAGCCTTAATAAAATGTTAACGGGTTAGTTGTATAACCGTACAGTTGTTATGAATGGGGAAATCAGCTATATAGTTTTTTGCCAGGCTGTAAACATGTTTTTCTGCTGTAAAGTTAGGCATTTTACCTTGGGGGGTCTTTGGGGACTTATTGCTTTCGGAGCCAGCCTGAAGTGTCCATTAGAGGAATTGCAGTTTTTGGCACTTCAGCATCGGCTTCACTTTTTAACCTCGGAAGTTGCTGCTTGGTTTTGTATTACCACCAACTAATAGACTGACCATTGCCCCATCTGTTCTGCCATTGCCATGGCATGTCTTAAAAGACACAAAATGGCAATGCTCCTGAATGTAGTGCATGTGTGAATAGTGAAAATCACTATCACTAGGTGACTGAAAGTTTATCCCAGTAATTTACGAGGAACTGTATCTGAAAGAGGCTTAAAGAGATTATGCGGCTTTGAGGGCATTTAGTTAATTTACCAGGGGTTAGACAAACGCATACAGTAAATGAATCTCTAGATGCAATTTGAAGTTATGTTGAATTTCTGGTTATCCAAGTTATGGTCAATGTGTATTAGATATCTGTGAGGTGAAGCTGCAGCTTAGACAGACAATCCACACACACTAGTTTAATGTTTTTATGTAGGAATATGAGAGGAATTTCTGCTCTATTTCATAGTCATGTAATGGATTTTGTCATGCTAGTATTATTACACACACTGCTCACAAACTGAGAAATAAGAGACTAAAAAAAAGACATCCATGAGTTTGCCTGACTCTATGTGAGTAAAAGAAGTAGTGAAATTCCCCAAAATCTGAGCTTTTCTGACAAGCGCTATTTGGGCATCAGGGATTTCAAGCAACCACTATTTTTTTTTAAATTTCTTGCTCAGTTTCTTTTTCTCCAGGAAAACAGCATTTACGTCCTTCTGTTGCTCATTATTCATCGCTGCTTCCTGTCTTCTGTCTCCCCCTCCTCACAGCCTGACTTTGTTTGCTAAGATCTGTGAAAAGACTGTGCTGAAACGTGTGTTGAAGGAGCTGTGGAAGCTGGTTATGAACACCATGGAGAAGACCATTGTTCTGCCGCCACTCACAGACCAAACGGTGAGAGCGTAGATGTGTACGAATGCACATACAGAGGCATACAATCATACAAATCACACAATATTGATGCTAGGCTACACATGTTGGCACTCATTACTGACAGATGATTTAACATTTTTAGTGTGGATTAATATGCACATGTACAAACACACGAAGAACACAACAACTAGCATCTGTTTTCCAGAAAGCTTACAGATTATTATGCGTGGTTATTGCTACAAAGAGATACAAACATTTGATCTGATGATGACCACAACAATAAGGTAGACTGCAGAAAAATGATGCACAAAACATGCAACACACATACACCCACACATGCACAAACTTACACACACCTCCAGCTGCCAAGGCAGCATCAAAAGAAAAAGGAGGAGGAGGTGGAAAGCGAGTAAAAGGAATACAAAGGCAGACATTTTGTGTGTGTTGTGATTCAAGATGGCCCTCTTATAAACAAAAGCTACTTTTGCATCACATCTATACGGCATCCTATCCACACGTTATATTTAGCATCGCCCCCAGTGCCTTCATTCATCCAAACAATCAAGATGAAACCCCTCTTTTTAAAAAAAGAAAAAGCTGAAAAGACAAAAGGAGTGCACCATATCATTCACCAGCTCATGGCTGCTCTCCAGTATGTCAGCCAACAATTATCTGGAGAGATTTCTGATTTATGAGTAACTCGCAACAGAGTGGCAGAAAATATTTGCCCAAAGGATCTGGCCCACTTCCAAAAAGAATCATACATTTTGGAAAGCAGCCTCTTGTTCTTTTTTGTTTTGGATATATGTGTTCTTATTTGTGTTTGGTTATTAACTAAAGAGCCTCATATCACTGTTAATAAGGTGTTCAGTGCTCGCCAGTTATTAATACAACTGGTTCAGCCTCAGCGGCCATAGCTCTGCTGTTAGCCCCTGTCCCATTGAGTTTATCTGAGGGATGTCAGTTTCACTTAATTTTGCTTTTAATAGCTCGATATTCCATTACCACAAACTAACCTGTTAATTTGTGAGAAAAAATAACACCAAATGACAAAATGAAATACAAAAGTCATTTCCTTTTAGCTGACTCAGTAATGAGCTTCAGCAGCGCATTTCAAAGCACTATCCATTTAGAGGTGATGAAATTTTAATGTTTTTTATTGTAAATGTCTTGTCTTTTACTTTCTGGTGGCTGTGCTGACAGACAGCTGGTTAGCTGCGTTAGTATGCGGACAAATAGCACCCATTGCCCACCCTCTGGTCTCCACTTGTTAGCTAGCCTTGGATTCTCTACACTGCGTACCACCCACGTCGGTAGGAGCTCGCTAGTGACGCCACTCGTTTACAATTACGCCATGCATGTATTAAGAAACCTGGATACAGTATTGGAGGCAGGACCCCGTACATACCTTTGAAAATTGCGGAGCGGCACATGAAGCCAAAAAAGCTCTATATCTGCGATATGAAATTACCCTGGTAATCGGCATTGAAACTTCCGCCGCTTTAGCCAGCCACTTCTGGTTTAGCGCTTTGCTAACTCGAGTGGGGATAAAATGATTTAACCTTGCAGCTCTTCTAGACTTTTTGGACTAAATGGATTACATTCTGATAGTCATACCAGTCTGGGCTTGTAATGTTCAAAAGTGCATCCACTGATTTAAAGACATCTCATTCCGAATGTGAGTCAATGGGGAAAAGTCTTTTGGGCCCCATGGCATCACGTGACGGACTCAGGAGTTGTAATTCCACTGTTTGACCACTACAAAAATTTGCTTCGAAGCCCTGCACACTTCCTTGGGGCCTGGTTTACTGCTGGTGGGACAGTGTTGCTGTGGAAACATGGTGACCACCTCAGATAGTCTTAATGAGTCTGGGCCGCAAAACCCCCTTTAGCACTGTTAGCACAACTAGCCATGCTGACACAGCTAACAGCGCTAACAGTGATAACTAATGCTAAAAGTGGTTTGTTTGTCAAAATTGGCCCACTTCCTTCCTTGGGCAGCCAGGAGGTAGTCTGGCGGGTGGACACCATGGTACTGCGGCAATGCTGTTGGGTAGGTACTGCGCATCAGCCAGGTCTGGTGGGAGCTAATGTTAGCTAGCAACACTGCTCAATTGCTGCTAGTTACCGTAAGCTTCCACCAGACCCAGTTGGTGCGTAGTGCAGTAAACTGAAGGGTTGAAAAATGAACCTATAGACCGGCATGCGCAACTGGTTAAAAATATTCGGCGGATGAACAGTTCACAGTTCAACATCCATAGTTTATCCAGTTTTAAAGAAGAGAGGGGACCAAAAACAAGAGAAGATAGTGAACTCGTGCTAGTGATGCCACATGATCATCTGTAGAGTAACTACTTTTCATTTGAAGTTGCTGTTAACGCTAAAACACTTATTTGCTACATTCTAAAAATTTCCAAGAAGTAAAGTTACGTACTCGTTGGCCCCCACCTGTGCTTAATCCAGGCTTCAGACAGGTATCAATTGGTCCACGTCCCTCCAGCCCTGAGGCCCAAACTTGTGTTTTTTTAATGATGTGGGGCTCTTTGCAGCTTGACTGACCCTTCTCTCTGGTTGTTGTTGTTGTTGTGATTACTATTACATCCCGCTCCCACCGCTCTCCCTCCACAGATGATTGTAAGTACAGCACTCCTGCGTGTGTGTCTGTCTGTCCGTCCACGGTGGTTGGTCCTCTGCTATATGTGGCTGCGATCTTCCCCTGTTTTCTACCCCACATCTCACCCTCTCCCTTCTCACGGCCTCTCAGATCTGTCCCATTCTGTCTCTACCTCTCCTCCTCTCCTTCTTCTCTTCTCTCCTCCAAAACTGTCTCTCTTCTGAGAAGACAGGAGCATGGTGCATTCCTGACTGGTTCTGATAGGTCCCACACCCCCCTCGACAGTCTCCACCAATCAATGCCCCCCCCCCCTTCTCTTCTGCTGTCTCTTCTTCCTGAACACTCTCCTCAAACAGGAAGTGGTACTCCTCTCTTGCGCCTGGTGTTGCCTTGTTTCTTCTCATGCATTGTGTCCTTTTACCGGGACTCTGGTGGGGGTGACTCTGATTTCTTGGTGGCTTGGTATCTGGTGTCCTGCCCCACCCCCAGACCCTTTCCCTCCTTCTCTGCCCCACCCCCCACCGTCCCCACCTTTTTCCCACCTGTTTGAACTGTGTCCCCACCGCCCACTGTGGGTTTGTTGCTTGCATCTGATCTATTTCAACACTGCAGTCCTCTCTCAGTATACTGTACAACACTGTACTGTACGTCCCTGCAGACCTGTCATGTTGGTCTGTCCTGGTTTGATTTCATGTTCTGTTGCTTCTATGATAATTATAATGCTGGTATCATGTCACTGGTCCTAATGCACAGAATGGCTTCTCTTACAAGACGTTATTGGTTTGAGTTGATGTTGGTCAAAAAAGGTGCTATCAATGTACTATGCAAAAAATTCTCCTAAAGGAATATTTCACCCCCCATATGACCATTTATGTATCAGTTACTCACACTGTTACATTGAACTAGTGAAGAAAATGTTGTTTTTCTCACATGCCTCCAGTGAACAACGTTTAACAACAACAAAACAATATCAGAACATCCGTTTACAAACTCTCACACAACTTGTGCGGTACAATCCAAGTCTTATTCATCAAGCTGTATGCTCAGGGTTAACTGAACTAAAAGTGAAACTTCCCTACACTCTCTTTGAAGCCAGACTTCATTGACAAAACCAGCAATTTTACCTCGCTAAACACTGAAGCTGCTGGTCTATTCCTGCCTCAATCAGTCGTTTGTGAGTCTGAACTAACACCAAAGGGGCATGCAAGATAAACAAAAGCCAGTTTTATATTGCCCGTTCAAGGCAGGAATCACCGTTCTCTATTTAAGTTACAATCATGGTGGGGACAGAGTTGTCTTTCCTCTGAGCAGGGACCGGAGGTAGTAACAGCCCTGAAATAAGATCTGTGTAAAAGGTATTGTCAGGAAGATGTGTCCATTGGTGGAATGGGTGTGACGTTTTGATTACGTATTATGATGGTGGCCCATCGCAGGAAATTTAAAAAGCTGCTGTTAGCAGCTAGCAGCTAATTCAAAGAACAAGAACAGCAGCCGTAAATGCCTACAATTAGGGAAAACAATGAGATTCAGGAGCTCCTTACCCTCTGAGCGGAGGACAACATCAGCTGCCATTTAGAGGCCGATGCTGTTGTTTTACATGTCACACATGCTGTTTATAATCACACACTGGAGCGGCATGATGCCACCCTCGTTAGGTTCTGTTTAAAAAGCCATAGAGGGCACAAAGAAGGGGCTTTGTAGCAGCCCTGTAGCCTGTTCTCTCTGTAAAAAAGGGCTAAAGTTTTCTTCAGAATTCAGCGTAACACTGGGTGAGTAACAATGACCATGTGGGGTGAAGTATTCTGTTTAAGGTCTACAGCATGTGATGACTTTCAGCAGTGTTGGAGCTGACTCTTACAGGACATACGGAAGCATCTAAGACCTTTTAGAATAGTTTACTCTGATCTGTGGTGTACATGACAGTGCTCAGGCAAAAACAATATAGTGTAGTGCTGCACAGGAAGTGATGTGAGTTTCTCTGTCCATGTCATATGCAGCACTTGTGTATTGTTAAATGTTGAGTGACAAGGCCCCAGTGGTGGCGGAAGTTTTCAGTTCCTTTACTTAAAGTGGAAATAGACATGTTTTTTGCATTACCTTATCATTATGAAGTAAATGTTGATTGCACAGTGCATAATGACACCATCAATTATTAGACTGGTTCCCTATAAGCCTCGATTTCACTTTCACTCAATTCTGTCTGCCACTGCGTACAAGCTACCGGGAAAATGAAGACTTGATTTATGGCACAAAGGAAGTGCATCAACCGCTGTGCAAACAAAACAGGAAGAGCACAGCACTTCTGTTTTCCCTGATAGCTTTAACTCATTACCAGAGAGTATTAGTGTTATTTGCAGTTACTATCTACAATATAGAAGAGTCCATGTAGTGGAACCACCGCATACCTGTGGCAAACAAAATGCAGTGTGTCCTGTGTTGTCGCTAGTTGCTAGGCTTTGATCCGGTTGACTCTGCAACAGCGGCGCCAACAATAACACCACTTGGAAAGTTGTCTGTTTCCACTTTAAGTAAAAGATGCAACAACGCGGTGTGAAAATAATATTATATTAGATAATGTCATTTAAAGTATCAAAACTAAAAGTACATATCAGGCAGAAAAATTGTGACATTTAGGAATTGCTTTTTTTTTTTTTTTTGCCTTTTTGTCAAAAGCTTGGATAAAAAGATTCACTCTCATGTCAGTGTATTAAATATGGAGTGAGAACCAGGAGTTGATTAGCTTAGCTTATCTTAGCTTAAGGACAAAAAAGTAGGGCTAAAAAGCTAGCCTTGCTTACTCCAGCTAAAAAATCCACCTAACAGTATCCCTAATATATCTTGTTTGTTATTGACTTATTGACTGGTTGATAGCTTTTCTGAGTTACACGCTATGACTATATCTTGGTGATCAGCTGCCAGGCTGACTCGCCATAAAATCACAGCCTGTCTTTGCAACATTCTGTTTATGTAAAGATCAAACAAACAACGCATATTGTGTTTATTAGTGAGCTGTAGAGCTGCTGATAGATGTAGCGGATGAAGCCAAGACAGAGGTTTCAACTATAGTTCCAGCCTGTATGCTAAGCTAAGCTAATCATCTCCCACTCTTGCTCTGTACTCAAAGGGACAGTCCACTCCAAAATCAGAAGTAAATATTTTACCTCTTGTTCGTAGTGCTTTTTATCGGTCTAGATTGTTTTAGTGTGAGTTTCCGAATGTTGGACATATCGACCGTGGAGATGTCTGCTCTCTCTTGAATAAGTCACTGTCACTGGGCTTGTGATGCTCAAAGTGCCAAAAAAAAATACATTAGAAAATTCAACAGTAATTTCTCCTTCCAGAAATCATGACCAAGATAATCTCCAGATCTTGTTTTGGGCAGTTTCATGTAGGAACTATTCACTATCTACCAAGCTACACTTGCCAACTGTTTCACCTCACAAAAGGAAGCGTGCATCTACTCATGGACGAGAGGCTCATGCTTGTGACAGCGTGAGATGTGAACATTAATGGCGTCCTCCTCGGCTCGACTGTAACATTAGCTAACTCAGTGGTGCTAGGTGAGCTAGTAGTACATGCTTTCTTCTGTGCGGTGACACAGTTGGCAGGTGTAATTCAGTAGAAAGAATATAGTTCCTCCATGAAACTGACCACAACACGGTCTGTGGAGACACATTGCTGTTGAGTTTTACAAGTCTATTTTGTGGTGCTTTGAGCACCAAAAGCTGAGTGCCATCTAGTTCCATTATACTGGAGAGAAGGCAGACATCTCTAGAGCCAATATGCTCAACACTTGGCAGCTCACACCAAAACAACCTAGATTAATAAATAGCACTAAATATGTATTTTTGATTCCCTTTTCAGCACAGATATCTTCTCATTTAGCTTGTATTCCCCAAAATGCCAAACTAGTTCTTTATCATACATTAATGGGATATATTTTCTTTCATTGATAGCAAAGATTTATGTTTTCCCAATGACATTTGACATTTGGATTTTTACTGTACAGTATGTCCTGTGTTTCCTGTCACTGTATATCCGACCACATAGAAATAACACAGCCATCAATTTGAACACTATGCAGTGAAAGCAAACCACCTGCATATTTCCGAGCAGATTTTGTCCGTCCATTTACTCCTGTCAGTTTGTATGTTAACTTGTTTTCTTTGTTTTGTGGTGTGGTACAAAATCTGATGTTGTTGCTTTGGAGGGGAAGCTAATTAGCTAGCTGAAAGGAGGTGACATCTCCGGCAGTGACAAGTATCCTCAAATTGTTTTTAACCTCTTGCAAAGCAAGATATGCAACTTTTGATTGCATAGCCAATGAGAGTGAAGTCAGACTGCAGGGACTGGCCACTGCCTGAAGTATTAACCAAATGCTCTCTTTCCAGGGGAGGCTGAAGAGTGCTTCTCACAGTGATGTAAGGACTACACCCCTTTAGATCAATGTGTCTTGTCTCTCTTCTCTATGTCTTCTCTCCATGTCTCCGTCTCTCTCCCTCAGCTCGCCAGTCAAACAAAGCAGTGGAAATATTGATTTTTCACTTTTGTTTTTACACGACATTCCTCTGTAGTGCTGTTTATATGCTGTGAGAAATGCTGTAGCAGTAGCTGCCTGCACTCCCAGCCTCGCCACAGGTCACACACACACACTCTTATCTACATGCAGACATTTGCGGCTCAAATGCACCACAAACCAAAAGTCAAGGAGTTCAATCGTCGCTTAATTTCACTGGGATTTCAAAACAACTCGGTGTTTCTGCAACACAGAAGAAAAAAACAGGGCGTGAGTGACTCTTATGTGTCTGAAACAGTTTAATGAGTGGACACACCACAGTTTCAAAAGTGCACACTATTTTCATTTTTCTAATTATTCAGATTTGTTTCATTTTCTTGCATCATTGTGATGTTGTTTGCAAGATAAACGTCAATACATTTTAGCCTCACACAGTAGATAATAAAAGCTTATTTCATGCCTAAGGCTGTAACCAAGGATTAGATTTGAAGGTGCAGTCAGCAGCACTCAGTTAGCAGAGTATCGCATTAGGCTGGACATCCAGTAAATACCTGCATACACCGCAGTGCAACTGCATAGCTGCTACGCGTGAGTGTGTGGGTGCCTGCACGTGTGTGTTCCTAAGTGCACGAGTGTGTCTTCTTTCTTGCCCTCACTACGAGCTGAGCCACTTTCCCCTCTCTAATGTCTCAGTGTGTGTGTGTGGATTTGTGCAGCGGAGTGTAATGTTTTGGAGTAAAACACAGATAAGTGTGATAACAGCACTTGAAGGGAAAAAGTACCTTGACATCTGTAAAGCGGCTTAGAGTGACTGTTTATGAATGTGTGTGTCAGAAACGTCGCTGTCCTCTGTGTGACACTAAGCCGTTTACTGCCGACCCGCATTGTGGTGATAATAACAGCGGTCTCCTCTCTCCTCCTGTCTACCTTTCTTCTATCTGTCTTTCTGTCTCTTCCAGGGCACTCAGCTCATATTTAACGCTGCCAAGGAGCTGGGACAGCTGTCCAAGCTGAAGGTACAATATGTTTTTACACGGTGATGCTCTGGGCCTGGTGTCAGCGCTTCAGATCAAGACACTAATTGCCTAGAAAATACGAGACAAGGCATATGAATGAACAGACGGGTAATTTTGGTTCTGTATTTGTCATCTAAAGGAGCACATGGTTCGTGAGGAGGCCAAAGCGCTCACCCCTAAGCAGTGTGCTGTGATAGAGCTGGCCCTGGACACCATCAAGGTACAAACTCACTGCTACATACATGTGCAGACTTTCACTGTTAGGAGCCACCTAAAATGTTTGATAATGGACGGGTACGGATCGTGGAAATATGGTAAATCACAATATCTGCTCTGGTTTTACAAGTTAAATTTGCTTTGTAGGTGTTGTCTAACACCTTTAAATGTTGAGGGGTTTTTTGTGGCTGATTTATGTTTTTAAGCTCCACAAAGCTAAATTAAGAATCAAGTTTCTTCCGTATCTGCATGTAAGAAGAGACATGGGGTGTGCTGGAAGAAAGCATTTTAAACATAATTTTAAAAATAACTATAAATCATTGTATTGACCATACTGGTGTTTCATTAGATGCACATAAAATCAATGATGACCATGGAAACAGGACATCCAGGTGAGAGACCAAAAAAAAGATACCAGATAGGCCTAGGAAGTTCACATTTTTGAAAAAGTAGGTAAGGAAAGAACATAAACAGTGATTTTTTTTAAAGTGAACACCCAATAAGATACAAATTCAGGATTACAGGTTTCTGTACCTTTGATATGGGTTAGGAAAAGGAAAATAAAACCCATTAAATTAATGGTTAATTTAAAAAGCATTTTTTTACAAGGTAACAAGCTGGATTGATAAAATTGACTCACAATTATTTGTGGGTCTTTTATTAATTGATTAATCATTCAGACTACAAAACACAAGCGTACAGTGAAAAATGCCAATTTAATTGAGACCAAAAAAATGTCTTGTTTTGTCAGATCAGCAGTCAAGAACTCAAGAATGTCAAATTTACTATACCGTAAGACAAGGAAAAGCAGCTAAGTCTCACATCTTTGTACCTAGAACTATACGCAGTTGGCATTTTTGCTATAATAATAATAAAGATTAATTAATTATCAAAGTAGCTTTGAATAATTTCTTGTCAGTCACCAAAATTATTAGAATTATTAACTAATCAATTTGTCAACCACTCATTGCAGCTCTGGGTTATTGTGTAATCATATTAAATCCCTGTTTTCTAGAGATGTTCAAGAACCATTTTTCCTTCCTGATACAGATTCCAGATACAAATACCTGAACTTGCATATCAGCCGATTTCAAGTACTGATCCATTGCCAGTGTGTTAAAAAAAAATCCACTTACTACTAACCCATTTCCATGTCAAGAAGCTAAATAAAAAGAAACAAAGTGGAGGCCATTAACAGTAAGTTTCTAGACCACAGTTTTCCTGGAGATATTCTAAAAATAGCAAATAGAGTACTCTCATCTCGTATATGACATCACCGACCTCTTAAAGTTTATTAATAATTTACATAGTATTGGATCGATACATAGACTTGCGCACTCACCAATACCTGATGTAGCATTTTAGGCAGCATCCAGACATTTCTGATACACCTATCGGTACCAAAACAAATCTGGCTTTTTCTTGTAAGAACAAAGATAGTGCCTACTCTTCTTGAGGAATATTTTGCAGCAGGAAGTAAGTTAAAGGTATTAGATGCAGGATTGTGGGTTACTGTTTGTTAACACATTCGCCAGAGAAAGTTCAAATAAGAGCCAACCCCAAATTCACCCCAGTTTGGCATTTCAGCTTGTTATCTTTGAATTTTTTGGTGCTGTGTCACTTGGATGCCTGCTGCTTACAGTCTGGCACTTGGTGAATACCTTTTTATAGACGCTTTTAGGGCAGACGTCACAATGATGACATTTTATGAGCAGGAGGCAAAACACGACTCTCCACCACAAGACTGTAGGCTACACAAGAGTCTGAAAATGTTGTCTTGTTGTGTTGCTGGAAGCCAGAATAGAAGGAGTCGTGGCTTGAAACTAATTTTATCACATACCAGCTGCCATTGCCCGTAAAAAACAAAGACAACTATGGTTAAATGTGATAAGACGAAAGGACTGGATGGAGGCGATCATCAAAAATGCTCACATGTGCAGCACACACTTCATATCAGGTGAGGGAAAAAGCATTTACTGTTGTAGGGATGAATAACGTAATGTGTATTAAAGGTTATCATGTCCACCTCGTCAGAAACAGGGGCTATATTAAGAGGAATATTGGATTTCTGCCGCCCATAAATGTGCACAACACAGACAATAAGAAGAGAATAAGAAAATACAGGCAGAGGGCACAGTCTCTGCAGAAAAATACACCACCACACACTTCTCATGGGTCATCAGTGATGATTGAGAGTGATTACTTCTGTATGAGTCTATACTGTTAGAAAAATCCTGCATAGTATAACTTAACAGCTGTCTTCTACTCTGTCTGCCTGTCTTTGTGTATGTTAGCAATATTTCCATGCTGGTGGTGTGGGTCTGAAGAAGACTTTCCTGGAGAAGAGTCCTGACCTCCAGTCTCTCCACTACGCCCTGTCCCTCTACACGCAGGCTACAGACAAACTCATTAAGACCTTTGTCCAGTCACAGAACGCCCAAGGTAACCTAACGATCTTCACTCTCTGTGACGCCTTCTCTGTCTCTTGATTCACTTTATTTCCAGTATCTTCACTTTCCAAGTGTGAAGTTAATATCTAATGTTATGTAATTCTCCGATTGAGATCTCTGTTTGTGTTCTGCTCTCTCGGAGGAGCCACTCTTCTCTGTGTCTCCCACTCCTCTGTTGATATTAGGGTTTCCCAAATGCTCAGCTCTGTATCCTGAAAATATCTCACATGCTTTGTAGAGCATGAAGTCGAGGCTGCAGCCGCACAATATTTTCCCTCTGCTCTGAAATGCTGAGTCTCCTGGTAGCCAGCCTCGGGGAAACATAGAGACTATTCTTTACATGATCTGACAGCTATTTGCAATGAAAAAATAAATACCCGCCCCCTCTTTTCTCTCGCTCTTTGATTCCGTTGCGCAGCCTCCATCCTAACGTCAGATGGCTACATAGCAGCCATCATCTTTGTGGAAGCACTGATGCTGACACGCTGTCCCTGAGCGCCGCTGGTAGAGATGCCATTTGAGTGGATGATCATTTAAAATTTAATTAGCAAAATGCCAAGCAGTTTCTGGAGCATACCTAAGTCCATTTTACAGCAGTAGATCTGTGTGAGCTTTGCATGTTGCAGGATTGCACAGCAGATCAGAAGAATTACAAAAGAGCAGATTTGATTGAAATAATCTCCCCATCTTTAGAGACAAGACTTATAAATGTTGGTCTGTTTTTCTTCTCTGTTATTCTTAAATTCAACCTCTGCAAACCTCATATTTCTACGTGTTTCTCCTTTCTCTGTCTACTCCCTCCTTCTGCCCCGTCTGTGGGCCAGTGTTCGGCGGGAAGGGGGTGAGGTTCACCACTAGTGAGGATGTTTACCCAGAGAAGGGTATGTCGCACTCAGGCTCAGGGCCTGAGACATCCAGGACTACCAGAAAGCCTCCAGACCAAAGCCAAACTCCCTCCACCCTCCACCCCACCCCATGTGCATCCCGAATCTCCCCTGCCTGCTCAAAACTCATCCCAACAGACAAATGCAATGCACAGACTGAACATCCTTTGCACACACACATACTGCACATTCCCACCACAACAATAGGAGCATAGACTTTATGCATTCATGCATGAAATGTACACACTGATGTCTGTATGTACGGAGCTGCACTGAATACATACGCCATGGACTGTATGTATGAGCAGACACTGAAGCATGATGTGCTGACATCAGACAAAAAGAATAGAAATGCATTAAAGTGTGGAGGAATCCTGATCCAGCATGATGTCACCCAGAGAGGCCCGAGGGCTGAGCGAGTGTGTGTGTGCGTGTACACGTGGGCGAGAGGAAAGGCGAGTGACTGAGCAGAGCCAATGTGACTGAGTGAGACTGTCCTTAAGGTTGTTGAAGCAGAAGTGCAGTGTATCAGTGTATTGTCTGTCTCCAGCAAGGAGAACGGAGAGGAAATCCTTTTCCCCCGCTGCCACTGTGTTTGAAGTGAAAGATGCTGATGAAGAGGAGTAGGATTATTATGAAGAATTTGGCTCAGTTTTGTCTGGGAGGGCTCCTTGTCCTCGCCTGCTCTATCATCACACACAAACACAGACAGAGACGGACACATTCAAACACACACACCCAGCTCCCACGTGCAGCGCAGTCCGCCCTACAGCAGTGATGAGAAAGGGTGCTCAACTCATCCCCCTTCCTCCCCGGATTGAGCCAATCACAAACAGTCCCTCAGGTCAGGTGGTCTGATTTCTGTCGCTTAAGATTAGTATCAAAAGATTTGACTCTTGCTCACAAACACTCAGGCAGGATGACTTCATTTGATGCTGCACAAGCTCCAGCACACTGACAGTCCTGTCAGATAAGGCTCCAGCAAGAAACTTACAAAAATATAT
Source organism: Epinephelus cyanopodus (assembly GCA_026686955.1). NCBI lineage: Eukaryota > Metazoa > Chordata > Actinopteri > Perciformes > Serranidae > Epinephelus > Epinephelus cyanopodus. The sequence continues at coordinate 12,543,318 of CM048920.1, forward strand.
TGCACACCAGCTCGTGTTGTTCTCTGTGGACAGAGGGCACAGAAAAACACAGTTTAAGCAGCTGAATACAACTGAAAACTTCATGTTGAAACTCAAAAACCACTGAATGTACAACCTTGTTTCTCTTAACATCGAAAACCATCTGTCTTATTTTGTGTTGTAAATTGTCTCATCTGAAATTTCCAGTAGGTCATTTCAAGCATTTGCAATTAAAAAAAAAGTTTGGTTTTTTTCCAGTTCACAAATTCAAGCGTCCAGGGTTTTCAGTGACAGTCCCAAAAATACAGTATTTCACCCAGGGGCGGACCCTTACATCCTGCGTCACACAGTGTCTGATGCATGTGCTTGTCATCTTGCATTGGGTTGTCTCGTCACGTTTTGGGTTAGCTGGCAAAACTGTAACCTAAAAAGTTGTTTATTAAGGGTGCTTTCACACCTGCCCTGTTTGGTTTGGTTCAATCGAACTCATTTTCGTTTGCCCCCTAAGTGCAGTTCGTTTGGGCAGGTGTGAACACAGCAGTCACACAGGTGCCCACCAAAGCAACCAGACAGAGACCTTCTTGAAGAGGTGGTCACGGTCCGGTTACAAACGAACTCTGGTGCGATTTGTTTGTGGTGAGAACATGTTCCGACCTCGATCCAAACCAGCTGCAGTCACATGACACATTGTTTGGGTTAAACATGAGCATGTTACAGTCCTGGAGGATTATTAATGTGCACCTCCTCCTGTACTGCCTTAATATGCACATTCAGCACATCCAGTGCATCAAAACATTGTTTTCTAGTTGGAGCCGCGCCTCGTTTTCAAACTGTTTGGTTTGACTAAAACGAACAATGACAGCAATATAGTCCACGATGTCGCATTTATCCCACAAGTTCTTCAACGTTTAGTTTACTTCATGGATTTTTCCCACATGGAAATACTGACCAATCAAGAGCAGCTTTCTCACGCAAGGCATTTGATCTGGTGCACTTGTAAATGCTGCCGTGAGAACATGAACCAACTTTAGGCAATTACTAACAAATTTAGTCCCTGATTCAGACCAAAGGAAGACAACTCTAGGTCTGAAAGCACCCTCAGATAATCTTTGTCCTCAAGCCAAGATTAAACCTATAGGAGACCCCTCTTGTAACCCCTCTTCTCTCTTGATTTTTAATTTTTTGCGATAATCGATTCACAAAGACACACTTAGATTACTGCTCTTTGCACAGCTGCAACTAGACTTCCTTGCAGATTTTCAAATGGCCTTTACGTAACTGCTGAGAATTTCTTAAATAATTGGTCATCATGACGTTATACCGGAAAGTATGTACAACTAAATAGTGTTAAAATATATTGACATTTAGATAGAGGTGTTTTTTTTATTTTATTTTATTTTCATTATTTATTTGATTAGGACAATGCACATTAATCAACAACATCAGCAAAAAGCATCAATATAAATATGCCGGGGTTAGCACAGTTGCTAAATTTCATCCGTTGTCCTAAGGCAGGTATCATAAAAAACATACAGACAACATACCATGACAAATGGATAAAACATGTAGAAATTTTACACAGAAAATAAGTCCCGATTCACATAAAGGTTAAAAGTCCATACACAAAATAGAAAAGATGAGGAGGTTACCCATGAGAGCAGGTTAATTATGTTAGCAGCGGTGCAGTGGTTAGCACTGTCACCTCACAGCAAGAGGGTTTCACGTTCGAACCTGGCGGCCGACCAGGGCCCTGAGCGGTCACTGAGCTCGCTAAAGCTTGCATTGGTGCGTCCTGCAGATCCACATCCATCCTGGCAAAATATCAAGTGTCACATGACTGACAGGGCGTAATCAGTTTGGACATTACAGTTATCAATTCCACTGAGGCTCAATTGTTTGACCTAGGTAGCCTGAATGTTTAAGTTTGGATATTTTAATCCTGATTGTTAGAGTCTGACCATTACAAATTCAAGAAGAGCTACGTCTTTTTTTTAGCTTGATTTTTTTTTAACTTGAAATTACTAATTTAAGCAATTTGACCGATTAAAGAATCAAAAAAGGTATTGAAATTGCAAAACTTGAAATGGGGAATTCAGAACTCACAAATTCAGACAAATGTTTTTCTTTTTTTTCCTTTTAATATATTTTTTTTGTTGTTTTTTTTAACGACATACAAACTGCCATACAGCATTACAAAAGAAAAAGGAATGTGACTTGCCTCATGTGGAGTTATAAATAAAGCGGGGGTTTAGAGTCTAGCTTTTATATATTCCAGAAATGGATTCCAGATTCTCATAAATTTATCAGAAGAGCCATTTAATGTGAATCTTAGTTTCTCAAGTTTGAGATGTTGCATCACTTCCCTCATCCACTGAGTCCAGCTCAGTGGATGCGAGTTCTTCCAGTAGAGAAGGATTAACCTCTGTTTTAATGAAGTGACAAATTTACTTAAAGTTTAGATCCTGAAATATTCTTATTTTCTTCTCCTGCTATGCCAAAGATGTCTGTCAAAGGATCTGGCTATTAAAAATATTCCACTCAGTGGCATTTAAATTTCAACATGAAGTTTTCAGTGGTTGCTATATGTCCCTGTTAGGTATACAGTTGGTTATGAAAGTCATATTATCACCGTCGTTCTCCGCTGCCATAGTGGAGGTGTATATAGAAAACAAAGTAGTGTGTCTTCAGCTCTCCGCCAGCTGCTGGATGTCCTTGACTGTAACAAGGATGCAAATTAACTTCCTGCCGAGCAGCTTTCACGGGATAGTTTTTGAATAGATGATTAGAGCAGGATGACTGATGGAGGCTCAGTGGAATTTATTCCTGTTAGCTCGACTGCTGCTGATCAGCAACGACTGCAGGCTACATGAGCTGCATTATTTGCAGTAGAAATAATCAAAGGTCATTTGTGAACATGCAGTGAACACGGGCGATGCTTTGACGCAGTCACTGTACAAGTTTGAGATTTAATGTCTTCTGGTGATGATTTGCAATATGGTAGAAAAATCTGCACCTCTGATTGCAGTGTTTATTGTGGAAGAAAAGCCTGTGTTTTCTTGGCAACATCTCCTGCCTCCCAGCCAGCAAAGTTTCTTTCTCATCTTTTATGGGCGTCCTCCATAGAGTAGACAAGGCCAGATGGATGACTGCTGCTCTCTTTGGTCCTGTTGGCAGCGAGACCAACAATCCCATAATGCTCCCTGGAGAGCTGCAGAGAGCTGCATGCCAGGAACACTCTGCCGTCTAACTCCCACAGACACCTTGTTTAGTGGGCGGCTGGTTGAAAACACACACACACACACACACACACACACACACACACACACACACACACAGGCTGCTGGTCGTCGCCACAAAGATACCGTTGACAAAGTGAAGACACTAATTAAAACATTGAAAATTAATGTCCATCTGTCGCCGTATCCTTCTGGAGTTGTATGTGGATCTTAACCACTTGTTCACACGCAGCACAAAAACCACACAGAGACACTGAGCAGGGATTTGTCCACCATCTCCCTCCCAGACAAAAGAGTTGGAGCCATTGCTGTCTTCTTTCGCCTTTCGCCTAAAATAGTCTTACAGCTAGACGTATGCAGCCAAGAGACCAAAGACATGTACATGGACACAGGTCTACACTTGCATTAGCTGGGATGGAGGGTGATCCCCAAATCTGTTTGGGGTTAAAATGCACAGAATTCCCTGACTTTAACCATCTGTAATCCTTGTTATTAGATTAGAATATTAGAAGTAAAGTTTGCCTCAGATGGCTTAACATCCTGCCCACCATGCAACAGAGCACCGATGTTTAGACTTTAATTAGTAAGAGAAGGAGGAAACCTCAGAAAGAACAGCAGAAGACAGATCTCACCAGGGGTGTAGCAAGACGTCAACACTCTGTGCTTAGCACAAACCTAGGGGGCCTGGGGACATGCTTCCCTGCACTATTTTTCTCCACATTATTTCACATAATAGAAAATCTGTACAATATAAAAAAAATATAATAGTTGCCAAGGAAAACTCATCCTGTGGCACATTCATCCTGTTTGTCCCTAGTTGTTCTCAAACTTTCTTCATCGTTCTGAAACCAGGACACAACAAATGTTGAGGGTGACTTATTTTAACTCCTGCAATCTTAAAAGAGGCTCAGATTGTTGGAAGTTACTATTTTTAAGTTACGTAACATACGTAGGATAGGAATTTCTTGTAAATGGCATTGCTAATCTTAAAGCTATTTTGTTATACTATGCGGGAGTACAGTTTACAGAATGAGTGTTAAGCTGACAAAGCTGCTATGATATAAATCAAGGATCCCCGACAATGCAAAGTAAATGTGGTCTTTAATACCAGCCTCAGAAGCCAACCCCACTCCGCCCCTAAATCCCACTTCCAGGACACGAATTCCCCATTTTCCAGATAGTGAAGACATGAGCCACCCTATTGTCCATCTAATTGGCTAGTACTCATTGCCGTCATTGGTTGGGCTGGTTAAAGGTTTAGGCTAGAGTCCTACACGGATCTGATTTTCAAGACCTGCTTCCAAACCTGCCTCTGCGATATGCACTACCGCCCCAGCCAACCACCCACAGACATGACCAAGTCGTTCTGCACACACAAAGTGAGCAGTCAGAGGTTTAAAATGTCAAAGCATTAAATTGAAATATTATTATTCCAATCCGACCTCCATGTTCTTTGTTTAACCCAGAACCAAACCTGGACATAAAATACCACCTACAAATCACACGCTGAGTACCCGCGGGTACCCGACTGGAAGCAAGACTCTGGTTTGGCAATAGGAGTAAGATTGGTTAGGGTTAGGGTAAGAATGTCAGGGTAATCCAATCAGAGGCAGAGTAAGGCAGGGTAGGGAGAGTCATGCCTTTGCTATATTAAGCAAATTTGCTTCCAGGACGAAAAGGCATGTAATAATGTTCTATGCAGCTATAATAAAATACATTGTGGAGAAACAAAATGACAATATAAGGTAAATAGATTAGAACATATTTGAAAAATGTTTATCTGGAAGTTGAATTTGAGCCCTGCGGACGCTCTTCACACAGCACAACTTTATTTAGAGAGCTGGGTATCAGTATTGCCGTCATCCACCGACAGATCTGAGAGGCTGAGCCACTTCTCTCTCTCTGCAAACTCCTTCCACCTTTCTTACTCCCCCCTCTTGCCATGCTTGGGTAAAAGTCTTTACCAAGGAATGGGTGTGTCCACCTGTCTAGATCCATCTGAGCATGTCCTGACCTGATCTATGTCGGGGGAACCACACTGTCAGTTGACCTTCTCCTTCTTCCTCTTCTTCTTCTCCTGTCTTCTTCTCTGCCTCTTACTAACCACCCTGCATCCTGACAGACAACTTGCGTCTATGAGTGGGCACAAATTACTGTCCTCGCTGGATCCAAATTATTACCTCTCAATTGCTGAATCTGTACAAAGGCTATTCAGTCAGTATCTAATCATTATGCAGAACGCCTGACTGGAGGAATTAATACAGTCATTTCAGGTCAGTACCAAACTAGAGCAAGATGTTTGTCACTGTATTATAGTCATACTGCATTACAGATAATGGCAGTACTACCTATATTAAAAACTTCTGCCCACTCATAGCAGCTCTGTCTGATTGTCCACTTCAGACCACAACATATGCACAAGCAGATCACTATGTCTTATATCAAGTCCTCCTGTTTCATGGTGATTAGTTTAGAATAAAGAAGTGTTTGCCCAGTCAGCATTCTGTGTAATATCCAAAGGGTTACAGTCAAATCCAGTTCAATGGTCAGTTTATAAAATTGAAATGGAATTGGTCTGTAACCTTTCAAAATGAGGAGGACAATTTGGGCACGGTGGTTTGTGTGAGTGTTTGGTCTGTAATAGGAGTACCAAGAGTCCATGTTTCCATATTCAGAGGCATTAACATGCCACTCACTCTCTGTTTGTCCCATCAGGCTCTGGAGTGGACGATGCCGTGGGAGAGGTGTCCATCCACGTGGAGATCTTTACTCACCCCAACACTGGAGAGCACAAGGTCACAGTGAAAGGTAAAGGAAACTATGCCTATCTTAAAGTCCTTTGGGTGAAATCAACAGCTTCGATGACAGCTGATTAAACATGATATACTGATGAAGACCATGTGATAGGGTTGAAATCTCTGGGAAAAGCTAGCACAGGGCCGTCATCACCATTTTACACTGGGGGGAGCCATTTTCCATTTACATCTTCTGCAACTCAACAGTTAAACTTTTAAAACCTTTTCAAACAAAACCTGTGGACCAGAGGTCAACAAAGTTTTGGTTGCTGAGTTCCATTTAAGGGGGCCAACATATGATTTAGGGCTGCACAGGAAAAGTGCACATACTATGACATTTTTTAATTTTTTTATGACATACTATGACTTTTTTCTTAATTACTATACTATGACATTTTTATTACATTTTGATTATGTATGACATCATGACGTTTTTATGACTTACTATACTCTGTCGTTTTGGATCCAAGCCATTAGTCCGACATCCCATTAGTCCGATGTCCCGTTGTTCCGATATTTGTATACCATAGAGGATCAGCAAACGCAATAAAAGTAGGCTACTGGTTGAGATACAAGTGTCATAGAGAGGAGAGAATGAAACACCATAACCTCCTGTTATTAACTCTGGGGTCTGGGTTGTGTGGGGAGCTCTCCGCGGTGCTGAACGGCTCCCAGCTGGCGTATTTCTGCCTTGATGGTGCGCCGTGACCGACTCTGGGTCAGCTGGGAAAGGCTTGAGGCGACGCAGGCTCACGGCTTATGTGTTTGCCACTTTCTTTTTCATTTTAACCCACACCATGATCTTTTCCTGACCCTAACCAAGTTTTTTTTGTGCCTAAACCTAACCAGACCTTAACCACAGGGCATCATGATGATTTCAGAACAATGGGATGTCGGACCAATGGGCAGACCCCATTGTTTTTACGTCTACTACACTATGACATTTGTATGGTTTGTCATACTATTACATTTTTTATCACTTACTGTACTAAGATTTTTTTTTCATGCCGTACAATACTGTGATATTTTTTATGTTGTTATGTTCAATACTATGATATTTATTTATGACTTAATACACTGTGACATTTTCATGACTTACATGACATACTGACATACTATGTCCTGGCTACACCAGATGGAGAGTTTGAGAGACAGCTGGAGGCATGCGTCAGTTGCTAATACATTTCATTGTTTCAATGCCAAAGGCACACGCCTGTGCACTAGAAAGTCATATGGATGCATGATATTGCCATGTTGAGGCGGAGGCATAGAAGCCAGTGCTCGGCTGCTTTTCAGCTGCCAAAGAAAAATATGACTTTGCAATAAAATAAAATCCCAATCCTCCCCAGTCACTTTCCTAACAAGGAACTGAAAATGAGACCTGAGGGAGAGCCAGTATTTTCTTGTTCTGAATTTTTCTCACCGCTTCACATTTTCACACATTTTCTCCACATGAATCTCTCTGAATTCTTTCTCTCTCTCACCCACACCTTCCCACTTTCTTTTCCTCCATCTCTCTCTGTGTCAGTGGTGGCTGCCAATGACCTGAGGTGGCAGACACAGGGAATATTCCGGCCATTTGTGGAGGTGTATATCATCGGCCCTCACCTCAGCGACAAGAAGAGGAAATACGCCACCAAGTCGAAGAACAACAGTTGGGCTCCCAAATACAATGAAACCTTCACTTTGTGAGTAATCATCCTGAGGATGACTGTTTTGTTTTAAGGTTGTAGCAAATGTGTGAACAGATTGTCGTTAACTCTCTCCTCTCCACTGCAGCACCCTGAGTAGCGAGGTGGGTCCTGAGTGCTATGAGCTGCAGGTGTGTGTGAAGGACTACTGCTTCGCGCGAGAGGACCGCACCGTAGGCATGGCTGTCCTGCAGCTGAAGGATGTAGCCTCTAAGGGCAGCGTCGCCTGCTGGCTACCACTAGGTAAACGCATCCACATGGACGAGACGGGCCTCACTGTCCTGCGTATCCTCTCCCAACGCAACAACGACGACGTGGCCAAGGAGTTCGTCAAGCTCAAGTCGGACCAGCGCTCTGCAGAAGAGGGCCGCAGCTAAGAGACATGACAGAAATTTAAAACGACCCGTCTGAAGCTCAATCAGACGTTGCCACCTACTGCCCCGGAGCTCTCAGGAGCCACCGCTAGCCACTGCCCTGATGATCCAGTGTTGTAAAAGCACAGAGAAGACACCACACATCCAGTGCTGTAAATACATTCATTTCAGTGGAAAGTGCTAAACAAGTCATCACTAATCTTCTTCAAAAAGCACCAGTGTATCTCTATCACTGCAGATATTATATCAGCCATCCTTTTGACGAACAGTATATAGAGTTTAGTCACAGAGCATATATCTACTTTCCTCTGTCCAAAGAGGTAAGTCATGCCATTACACACATGCACGCACACACCTCGTTTGACTGGTTAAGGTGAGAAATATCTTGTAGCCTTTAATATTTTTGGCTTCCTCTCGTCCCCTCCCTGGCTTTCACCCGCTCAGAGAAGGGACGGCAAGTGCCAACAGATAATCGCTGAAATATGCCAAGACCAGCCCTAAGCACAACAGGACCAACTGTCCAACTGACCCATTAACAACAACAACAACGGCTGCAAGGCCTCAAACATTCCAGATATCGGGCGGGGAACAAAGCACTATTTAGTTAAGATAATTTTAATATTTATTTACTGCTCTCTTCCAAATTATATTTATATTTAAATAATTCTATATATCATATAATATATAATATACGAAGGACATATGTAAAGTTATATACAGGATTATTCGATGGACGCATGGTCCTTGAAAGATTGTCCTCGTCTGTCTTTATGTCCGTCTACCCTGTAACAGAGCACACTGCCTGACACCCTCAATGCCTTCTGTCTTGTTGACCCTCGTATGGTGTGTCTGTCTCCTATATAGCGACAGTATAGAGAGTAATCTGATGAAAACACGCCTTCAAGCACTGTGATTCATCAGAGTATATGTGTATGAGAATGTCCAAGTGTGAATGTACACTCTTGAGTGCGTGCGGAGCTCATAATGCGCGAGTGTGTTTGTAAGATCGTTCTAATGTTGACCTCATGTAGCCACCCGTGTTGCCTGTTACCTGCAAATGTAATCACAGAAAGCCATCACAAGCGACGAACATCACACAGAGGGGGGTGTTCATATTCAGATTAGATTCTGGAGGATTTTCAAAGTGTCTTTTACTCTGGGGAGGATGCATCTTATATCTTATGATGGTTATTTCCATCGCTTTTGTTGTTACTGCAAACATTCCCAACAGCCCTGTACTGGGTGTGTGAGAGGTGCGCGACAGAGGGAGAAAAACTGCCACTTCCTTTTCTTACAAATTGCCAAATCAAAACCTGCATGTGAGGAGATCATGGAAACCTGAGATCCTATTTTGCAAAAGCAACATGCTCTGAGGCAAAAATACCTTACAAAACCACACACGCTGCACCCCAGGGAGAGCAAAAATCAGTAATGATTTACCACCCATGATCTCCAATGATCCAGCTGCAGGTGCTGTAACCCTGATCTCTGATACAGAGAAGTCAGACCTCTGCTAAAGGGCTGCAGATCCAGGCCACACCAGGTCTGGCACTGACATTTAAAAGAGGGCCTACAGCTTCGTAGAGATGTAGTGTGAAGATTTTAGAAGCACAGGGTCTTTAATGCACCCATAATAACACGTTTATACTCAGATATTTTCATTTTATTTTCAGTAAATGTTTATGGAATGACAGGAAATACACATCAAGGCTTCAGATCATCCTACAGTGAATTCATTTCTTTAATCTAGAGTCGATTTCATGTGAAACTAAATGTTTTGAAGTGACTATTGACTGTCCAGCATGTCTCTTAATTCAACTTCTATTTTCATGAATGCCCCTTTTTTTAAAAGATTGATTGGTTTATTTATCTGTTAGAGGTGCGTATGTTAGTTGTAAACAAAAAAAAAACGCATCCAGGCAAAAAAAGAACGTTTAATAATGACAGGGTGTTTCGTTTTTTCTATTTCTGCCTCTTTCTTTAAGTTCCCCCCAAAGCACTTAATCGTAAATGAATAATTTAACAGGCCCCCTCTTTTGAACAAGGTGTAAGAACTGAACTCTATGCATCTAATCTATAAAAATCTATGTAGATGAGTCATTTTTGAAGCAGTCTTATAATGTTTACATTGTGGATTATTCTTATTATATCAGCACAAGTGTTTGTCTGATATGTTGTACATGCTGTCTCTATCGTAATGGGCCAAATATCACAGCTGTAGTAGAGCTGATTAGAGACTGAAATTTGTTTGTACAGCTTTTCAGCGCTGAGGAAAATGATGTGCATCGGAGAGATCGATTGTTGTCGCTGGGCATTGTAAATAGCTCGGATGTAACAAACACATGTCAGAATATGTGAAGTGAAGTTTGCTGCTCTTTTGTAGACTTGAATTTTTTGCTCTGGGTGACTGGGCAGTTGGAGCTTATGTGTGTGTGGGTGCCCAATCTGGATATGTAGCTATTATGGAAAGATATAGGGAGGCCATGTGCACACTGGAGATGAACAACAAGCAAATAGTACAAATCTGGTAATTTAAAGGAATACTTCATCCCCAAAAGACTATTATTATATCAGCTACTCACCCTGTGTTACTTTGAATTCATGGAGAACACTTTGTTTTTCTCACATGCTTCCACGGTGAACAAATATTCCAAAAACTGAGAATATTAACGATGAATTGAAGTCATAGGGGTCCATGTTTAACAACAGGAAAGCTATGTCAAAACAACTTGTGCAGTATAATCCAAGTCTCATTTATCCAGTCGTATGTTCAATATTTCCCAAACAGAGAGCCCTTTCTGACGGGAAACTGAATTGAATGTGAAACTTAAGCTCTCTTTCAAGCCAGACTCCACTGACAAAAACATTTACTTTACCTCTCTGAACACAGGAGCGGCTGGTCTGCCGCTGCCTCAGGCAATTTTTTGTTTGTTTGTGTTATTGTGTGACTTTGGTGTTTGAAAGAGTGAGTTAGGATTCACCAAAGCCACACAACAACACAAACAGAGTAACTGATCAAGGCAGTGGTGGGCCAGCAGCTCCAGTGTTCAGAGAGGTAAAATTACTGTTTTCGTAAATGGAGTCTGGCTTGGAAGAGAGCATTAATTATGTTTCACTTTTAGTTCAGCTCCCCGTTGGAAAGGGCTGTCTGCTCAACACATTCTCAGTCCAACCTCGTCACATATTGATGTGATCATGGACTGGTCATGGACTTTCTACGTCCACATATGATGTACAAGGTACCCTGGGTGCGTTGGTTGTTGACGTTCTGGGACACCGTGTCAAGTTCTCTTCTGTCAAAATACACTTCCTTGTTCACAGGAAATTTTACGTTTACAAAATAAATGTACTACGTCAGTAAAACACAGCAAATTAATGTTATTTTTCCTTAACCAACAAACACTGGCACTGGCAAACTCTTACACTGGCATTATAATTCATTATGTAGATATATAAGTAAAACTACCTATCTATGTAATCTAAACATGTTTTTACTCTCTGGTGTGCACAGGGTCTTTTTATTCGAGGAAACATCGCACAGTCTTTTAATAATTTTAAATAACAGGTACACAACTGTCACATAGCCGGAAATGCCACGAAAAAATCTTTATTTATTGCTGTTGACAATGATACTTTAGTCTCCTCGGTCAGAGGCTCAGTTTGCGTATTGGGGTATTGGACTGGCATGTGGAACAGGAATGCACACAGAAGTTAAGGACAAGGATAAATGTAGAAGCACAATGAAAAGCACACAGACAAAGAGCGGGCAGACATGCATGATCTGTTCTGTCTAGCTGACCAGGCCACACAGACAGCTGCACAGCAACGCCGGTCCCATACTTCCAGAAAAGGTGCATGACAGGAACAATAAAACAAAAAGAAAAAAATTTATTGTGCCAGCACGCATAATTATTTGATGTTAATTGCCAATTGTTGTCTTCTTTTATTTTGATATTTCATTATTGTTTTCTATTTTTCAAATGTTTGTGAATATATAAATATGTATTACTGATGATGTGTAGTGGTACAAAGTACTCGCATGAGAATTTTTTTATACACGAGATGTTTCTAATTTTTTGCGTTTTTTTTATTCTGGTTGTTCTTATTGGGGGTTGAGGTTACTGGGACTGCAGTCTCATTGTGTTTCTGCTTCCAATAAAATATGAAGAAAAAAAAACTCTCATTGCTTGTTTGTCCAACTGTAATGAGACAGAGCTGCACCATTGCTATTCCTTACCTGACTGCCTAATTTTATACAATTCTTTACTACCTTTTATTTTTTAAAGGAACACTTTATATTCCTATTCTTCATTAGCATTCATCCCATTTAGCTGAGGTATACATTTTTGAAATAAACGCTGACCTTCTACAGTGTACACACTAATCCGCTGGTAATTGACGGTATAATTAAACATTTCAGTGCCATTAAAAATCAGAGGAATCAAGCTCACAACACCTCCTGGAAGTTATTTAAATTTCAAACGATAAAATCCAGTGCGCTGGGAACTCAAATTTGCTTTAACATTCATGTTTTCTCTGAAGAGGCAAGGCTTCCTGTTCTAGACTCTGCGAAGAAAGGAGATCTTGAGGGAGTCTGGGATGACTAACTGCTCAGCATGGAGGACTGGGGGAGGCATGTAGGGAAATGTGACTGGAAACACTCGCCTCACATCCATGAGGAGCTGTGGAGGATGACCGTCAGAACGACCTTTGAGAAGCCCCTAGAAAAGCAAAGACAGAGTCCACTCCCATGTCATACAGTACTTTAGATTAATAAACATATGAAGTCCTTGCAGCTGTAGACACTACCTGGACAGTTCGGATGAAGTTCAGTGTGACTCTTTCATCAAGGTCACTGTTGGGAGTGTAGAGGGTCAGGATCTTTACAATCTGTTTAACAAAACAAATACCAACAGAAAATCACATACACTGAAACTGCAGAAAAGTTTGCTCTTTCTTTAACCCAGATGCAGACAGATCAGATACACCCACCTGCTGGCTGGACAGGGCAGTGCAGGTCTGAACAAGAGCCTGTGCCTCCGCCTCAGTCTTTTTCCCAGTCTGCAGCAGCTGAGCTGCCTGAATGAGAGGCTCCAGTGTGGCCACAGCTCCACCTGCCTGCAGACCTCGGCTCCGCAGCCACTCCTCCAGGAGACTCACATTATAACTGAGTGACAAGTGAAACATAGACTGATTGATAAATAATCTAACATGTTTACTCTTAGAAAATTATCTGAAGGGGATTGGGAATGTGATAGCATAGTATGCCGTCAAAATACCATAAAAAACGTCATAGTATAGTACATCGTCAAACAATATCATTTAAAAAGTCATACTATAATATGTTGTCAAAATATCATTAAAATGTCATAGTATAGTAGGTCATCAAAATATCCTATAAAATATAATATGTTATCCACAGTATCATTAAATATGTCATGGTATAGCATATCAAACAAAATATCATTAAAAACGTCAGAGGATAGTATGTCATCCACAATATCATAAAAAATGTCATAGTATAGTATGTCGTCCAAAATGATATAAAAAATGTCATAGTATAGTATGTCGTCAAAATATCATAAAAAATGTCATACTATAGTATGTCGTCCAAAATATAAAAAATGTCATAGTATAGTATGTCGTCAAAATATCATAAAAAATGTCACAGTATAGTATGTTGTCAAAATATCATAAAAAATGTCACAGTATACTATGTTGTCAAAATATCATAAAAAAATGTTATAGTATAGTATGTCGTCAAAACATCATAAAAAATGTCACAGTATAGTATGTTGTCAAAACATCATAAAAAATGTCACAGTATAGTATGTTGTCAAAATATCATAAAAAATGTCATACTATAGTATGTCGTCCAAAATATAAAAAATGTCATAGTATAGTAAGTCATCAAAATATCATAAAAAATGTCATAGTATACTATGTCGTCAAAATATCATAAAAAAATGTCATAGTATAGTATGTCGTCAAAACATCATAAAAAATGTCACAGTATAGTATGTTGTCAAAACATCATAAATAATGTCACAGTATAGTATGTTGTCAAAACATCATAAAAAAATGTCACAGTATAGTATGTTGTCAAAATATCATAAAAAATGTCATACTATAGTATGTCGTCCAAAATATCATAAAAAATGTCATAGTATAGTATGTCGTCCAAAATATCATAAAAAATGTCACAGTATAGTATGTCGTCAAAATATCATAAAAAATATAGTATAGTATGTTGTCAAAATATCATAAAAAATGTCATAGTATAGTATGTCGTCAAAACATCATAAAAAATGTCACAGTATAGTATGTTGTCAAAACATCATAAATAATGTCACAGTATAGTATGTTGTCAAAACATCATTAAAAAATGTCACAGTATACTATGTCGTCCAAAATATAAAAAATGTCATAGTATAGTAAGTCGTCAAAATATCATAAACAACATCACAGTATACTATGTCGTCAAAATATCATGAAAAAATTTCATAGTATAGTATATCGTCAAAATATCATAAAAAATGTCATAGTATACTATGTCGTCCAAAATATAAAAAATGTCATAGTATAGTATGTCGTCAAAATATCATAAAAAATATAGTATAGTATGTTGTCAAAATATCATAAAAAATGTCATAGTATAGTATGTCGTCAAAACATCATAAAAAATGTCACAGTATAGTATGTTGTCAAAACATCATAAATAATGTCACAGTATAGTATGTTGTCAAAACATCATTAAAAAATGTCACAGTATACTATGTCGTCCAAAATATAAAAAATGTCATAGTATAGTAAGTCGTCAAAATATCATAAACAACATCACAGTATACTATGTCGTCAAAATATCATAAAAAAATGTCATAGTATAGTATATCGTCAAAATATCATAAAAAATGTCATAGTATACTATGTCGTCCAAAATATAAAAAATGTCATAGTATAGTATGTCGTCAAAATATCATAAAAAATATAGTATAGTATGTTGTCAAAATATCATAAAAAATGTCATACTATAGTATGTCGTCAAAATATAAAAAATGTCATAGTATAGTAAGTCGTCAAAATATCATAAAAAATGTCATAGTATAGTATGTCGTCCAAAATATCATAAAAAATGTCATAGTATAGTATGTCGTCAAAATATCATAAAAAACATCACAGTGTAGTATTTCGTCCAAATGTCATAAAAAAATGTCATAGTATAGTATGTCGTCAAAATATCATAAAAAACATCACAGTATAGTATGTCGTCAAAATATCATAAAAATGTCATAGTATATTATGTCGTCAAAATGTCATAAAAAATGTCATAGTATAGTATGTCGCCAAAATGTCATAGAAAATGTCATAGTATAGTATGTCATCAAAATATCATAAAAAATGTCACAGTATAGTATGTCGTCAAAATATCATAAAAAATGTCATAGTATACTATGTCGTCAAAATATCATAAAAAATGTCATAGTATAGTATGTCGTCAAAATGTCATAGAAAATGTCATAGTATAGTATGTCGTCAAAATATCATAAAAAATGTCATAGGATAGTATGTCGTCAAAATATCATAAAAAATGTCATAGTATACTATGTCGTCAAAATATCATAAAAAATGTCATAGTATAGTATGTCGTCAAAATATCATAAAAAAATATAGTATAGTATGTTGTCAAAATATCATAAAAAATGTCATACTATAGTATGTCGTCCAAAATATAAAAAATGTCATAGTATAGTAAGTCGTCAAAATATCATAAAAAATGTCATAGCATAGTATGTCGTCCAAAATATCATAAAAAATGTCATAGTATAGTATGTCGTCCAAAATATCATAAAAAATGTCACAGTATAGTATGTCGTCAGAGTATCATAAAAAACATCACAGTGTAGTATTTCGTCCAAAATGTCATAAAAAAATGTCATAGTATACTATGTCGTCAAAATATCATAAAAAAATGTCATAGTATAGTATGTCGTCAAAATATCATAAAAAATGTCATAGTATACTATGTCGTCCAAAATATAAAAAATGTCATAGTATAGTATTGTCGTCAAAATATCATAAAAAATATAGTATAGTATGTTGTCAAAATATCATAAAAAATGTCATACTATAGTATGTCGTCCAAAATATAAAAAATGTCATAGTATAGTAAGTCGTCAAAATATCATAAAAAATGTCATAGTATAGTATGTCGTCCAAAATATCATAAAAAATGTCATAGTATAGTATGTCGTCAAAATATCATAAAAAACATCACAGTGTAGTATTTTGTCCAAATGTCATAAAAAAATGTCATAGTATAGTTTGTCGTCAAAATATCATAAAAAACATCACAGTATAGTATGTCGTCAAAATATCATAAAAATGTCATAGTATAGTATGTCGTCAAAATATCATTAAAAATGTCATAGTATAGTATGTTGTCAAAATATCATAAAAAATGCCATAGTATACTATGTCGTCCAAAATATAAAAAATGTCATAGTATAGTATGTCGTCAAAATATCATAAAAAATATAGTATAGTATGTTGTCAAAATATCATAAAAAATGTCATACTATAGTATGTCGTCCAAAATATAAAAAATGTCATAGTATAGTAAGTCGTCAAAATATCATAAAAAATGTCATAGTATAGTATGTCGTCCAAAATATCATAAAAAATGTCATAGTATAGTATGTCGTCCAAAATATCATAAAAAACATCACAGTGTAGTATTTCGTCCAAATGTCATAAAAAAATGTCATAGTATAGTTTGTCGTCAAAATATCATAAAAAACATCACAGTATAGTATGTCGTCAAAATATCATAAAAATGTCATAGTATAGTATGTCGTCAAAATATCATTAAAAATGTCATAGTATAGTATGTCGTCAAAATATCATAAAAAATATAGTATAGTATGTTGTCAAAATATCATAAAAAATGTCATACTATAGTATGTCGTCCAAAATATAAAAAATGTCATAGTATAGTAAGTCGTCAAAATATCATAAAAAATGTCATAGTATAGTATGTCGTCCAAAATATCATAAAAAATGTCATAGTATAGTATGTCGTCCAAAATATCATAAAAAACATCACAGTGTAGTATTTCGTCCAAATGTCATAAAAAAATGTCATAGTATAGTTTGTCGTCAAAATATCATAAAAAACATCACAGTATAGTATGTCGTCAAAATATCATAAAAATGTCATAGTATAGTATGTCGTCAAAATGTCATAAAAAATGTCATAGTATAGTATGTCGTCAAAATATCATAAAAAACATCACAGTGTAGTATTTCGTCCAAATGTCATAAAAAAATGTCATAGTATAGTTTGTCGTCAAAATATCATAAAAAACATCACAGTATAGTATGTCGTCAAAATATCATAAAAAATGCCATAGTATAGTATGTCATCAAAATGTCATAGAAAATGTCATAGTATAGTATGTCGTCAAAATGTCATAAAAAATGTCATAGTATAGTATGTCGTCAAAATATCATAAAAAATGTCATAGTATAGTATGTCGTCAAAATATCATAAAAAATGTCACAGTATACTATGTCGTCAAAATATCATAAAAAATGTCATAGTATAGTATGTCGTCAAAATATCATAAAAAATGTCATAGTATACTATGTCGTCAAAATATCATAAAAAATGTCATAGTATAGTATGTCATCAAAATGTCATAGAAAATGTCATAGTATAGTATGTCATCAAAATATCATAAAAAATGTCATAGTATACTATGTCGTCAAAATATCATAAAAAATGTCATAGTATAGTATGTCATCAAAATGTCATAGAAAATGTCATAGTATAGTATGTCGTCAAAATATCATAAAAAATGTCATAGTATAGTATGTCGTCAAAATGTCATAGAAAATGTCATAGTATAGTATGTCGTCAAAATATCATAAAAAATGTCATAGTATACTATGTCGTCAAAATATCATAAAAAATGTCATAGTATAGTATGTCATCAAAATATCATAAAAAATGTCATAGGATAGTATGTCGTCCAAAATATCATAAAAAATGTCATAGTATAGTATGTCGTCAAAATATCATAAAAAAACATCACAGTGTTGTATTTCGTCCAAATATCATAAAAAATGTCATAGTATAGTATGTCGTCAAAATATCATAAAAAATGTCATAGTATACTATGTCGTCAAAATATCATAAAAAATGTCATAGTATAGTATGTCGTCAAAATGTCATAGAAAATGTCATAGTATAGTATGTCATCAAAATATCATAAAAAATGTCATAGGATAGTATGTCGTCAAAATATCATAGAAAATGTCATAGTATAGTATGTCGTCAAAATATCATAAAAAATGTCATAGTATACTATGTCGTCAAAATATCATAAAAAATGTCATAGTATAGTATGTCGTCAAAATGTCATAGAAAATGTCATAGTATACTATGTCGTCAAAATATCATAAAAAATGTCATAGTATAGTATGTCGTCAAAATGTCATAGAAAATGTCATAGTATAGTATGTCATCAAAATATCATAAAAAATGTCATAGTATACTATGTCGTCAAAATATCATAAAAAATGTCATAGTATATGTCGTCAAAATGTCATAGAAAATGTCATAGTATAGTATGTCATCAAAATATCATAAAAAATGTCATAGGATAGTATGTCGTCCAAAATATCATAAAAAATGTCATAGTATAGTATGTCGTCAAAATATCATAAAAAAACATCACAGTGTTGTATTTCGTCCAAATATCATAAAAAATGTCATAGTATAGTATGTCGTCAAAATATCATAAAAAATGTCATAGTATACTATGTCGTCAAAATATCATAAAAAATGTCATAGTATAGTATGTCGTCAAAATGTCATAGAAAATGTCATAGTATAGTATGTCATCAAAATATCATAAAAAATGTCATAGTATAGTATGTCGTCAAAATATCATAAAAAATGTCATAGTATAGTATGTTGTCCAAAATATCATAAAAAATGTCATAGTATACTATGTCGTCAAAATATCATAAAAAATGTCACAGTATAGTATGTTGTCCAAAATATCATAAAAAATGTCACAGTATAGTATGTCGTCCAAAATATCATAAAAAATGTCATAGTATACTATGTCGTCCAAAATATCATAAAAAATGTCATAGTATAGTATGTCGTCAAAATATCATAAAAACTGTCATAGTATACTATGTCGTCAAAATATCATAAAAAATGTCACAGTATAGTATGTTGTCCAAAATATCATAAAAAATGTCACAGTATAGTATGTGGTCCAAAATATCATAAAAAATGTCATAGTATAGTATGTCGTCAAAATGTCATAAAAAATGTCATAGTATATGATATTGTCATGGTATATGATATTGTCCAAAATATCATAAAAAAAGTCATAGTATAGTATGTCGTCAAAATATCATAAAAAATGTCATAGTATAGTATGTCGTCCAAAATATCATAAAAAACGTCATAGTATAGTATGTCGTCCAAAACATCATAAAAAATGTCATAGTATATGATATTGTCATGGTATATGATATTGTCCAAAATATAATAAAAAAACGTCATAGTATAGTATTTCGTCCAAATATCATAAAAAAATGTCATAGTATGCTGTGTCATCAAAATATCATTAAAAAAATGTCATAGTATAGTCTGTCGTCAAAATGTCATGAAAATCACAAAAAATGTCATGAAGCTCACCATAAGTTCAATCAGTAAGACTCGAAGTCTGCTTCCTCTAATCAGCTGACTATGGATGTTCACTCTTATAGTCATCCAATGAAACTTTGCCATGATCTCTATCAGCCGATCAAAATGCTACTTCAAAATGTTAAATCTGCTCTCTCCTCTGCTGCTCTCAGCTTTATATGTGCAGAATTGTTGCGCCGTCCTCCAGCCCATTCACCTCCAGCCATCACACCCACAGTCCAGGACAAGTTCAACAACGGCTCAGTCCTCTGCTCATCCGGATCATGAGCACCTCTCCATCTACCTCTCATCTCATCTTCATCACCTCTACCACCACCAGCGCCTAGACCTCTTCAGGGTTCCTTATTCAACTATGGATTGATCATGCTCCTTAAATCATACCATCTCCATGGGGTCTAATCGCCAAAGACTTTCGTTATGTTTCATTCTTATGGGCACATGTTAATAAATATTGTTTTTGATATGAAAATTGAGTCACTCCTCATTGAATAAGAATAGTATGTACTATAATGTCACAAGAAATGCCATATCATGTCATCAAAATGTCATAAAAAAATGTCATACTATGTTATGTGGTCAAGATATCATGAAAAAACGTCATAGGATATAATGTCGCCAAGATATCATAAAAAATGTCATAATATAGTATGTCGTCCAAAATATCATAAAAATGCCATAGTATAGTATGTCATCAAAATAGCATAGAAAATTTCAGAGTATAGTATTTTCTACAAAAAATCATAAAAAACGTCATACTATAGCATGTCGTCAAACATCATGAAAAATGTGATAGTATTGTCGTCAAAATCGCGTAAAAAACATCACAGTATTTATGTCGTCAAAAAATCATAAAAAATGTCACAGTATAGTATGTTGTCAAAATATTATAAAAAATGTCATAGTATAGTTTGTTGTCCAAAATATCATAAAAAGTCATAGTATAATATGTCATCAAAATATCAAAAAATGTCATAGTATAGTATGTCATCAAAATTGCGTTAAAAAACAGCACAATATAGTATGTAATCATAATATCATGAAAAAAATGTCATAGTACAGTGTGTCATCAAATTTCATTTAAAAAATGTCATAGTATTGTATGTCATCCAAAATATCATAAAAAATGTCACAGTATAGTATGTCGTCAAAATATCATAAAAAATGTCACAGAATAGTATGTCGTCAAAATATCATAAAAAACGTCATAGTATACTATGTCGTCAAAATATCATTAAAACTGTCATAGTATAGTATGTCGTCAAAACATCATAAAAAATGTCATAGTATAGTATGTCGTCAAAATATCAAAAAACGTCATAGTATAGTATGTCATCAAAATTGCGTTAAAAAACAGCACAATATAGTATGTAATCATAATATCATGAAAAAAATGTCATAGTACAGTGTGTCGTCAAATTTCATTTAAAAAATGTCATAGTATTGTATGTCATCCAAAATATCATAAAAAATGTCATAGTATAGTATGTCGTCAAAATATCATAAAAACTGTCATAGTATAGTATGTCGTCAAAATATCATAAAAAATGTCATAGTATAGTATGTCGTCAAAATATCATAAAAAACGTCATAGTATAGTATGTCGTCAAAATATCATAAAAAACATCAGTGTTGTATTTCGTCCAAATGTCATAAAAAATGTCACAGTATAGTATGTCGTCAAAATATCATAAAAAATGTCACAGTATAGTATGTTGTCAAAATATTATAAAAAATGTCATAGTATAGTTTGCTGTCCAAAATATCATAAAAAAGTCATAGTATAATATGTCATCAAAATATCAAAAAACGTCATAGTATAGTATGTCGTCAAAATTGCGTTAAAAACAGCACAATATAGTATGTAATCATAATATCATGAAAAAAATGTCATAGTACAGTGTGTCGTCAAATTTCATTTAAAAAATGTCATAGTATTGTATGTCATCCAAAATATCATAAAAAATGTCACAGTATGTCGTCAAAATATCATAAAAAATGTCACAGTATAGTATGTCGTCAAAATATCATAAAAAATGTCATAGTATAGTATGTCGTCAAAATATCATAAAAAATGTCATAGTATAGTATGTCGTCAAAATATCACAAAAAATGTCATAGTATAGTATGTCGTCAAAAATATCATAAAAAATGTCTAGTATAGTATGTCGTCAAAATATCATAAAAAATGTCATAGTATAGTATGTCATCAAAATATCACAAAAAATGTCATAGTATAGTATGTCGTCAAAATATCATAAAAACTGTCATAGTATAGTATGTCGTCAAAATATCATAAAAAATGTCATAGTATAGTATGTCGTCCAAAATATAATAAAAAACATCATAGTATAGTATTTCATCCAAACATTATAAAAAAATGTCATAGTATGCTGTGTCATCAAAATATCATAAAAAATGTCACAGTATAGTATGTTGTCCAAAATATCATAAAAAATGTCATAGTATAGTATGTCTTCAAAGTATCATAAAAAATGTCATAGTATATGATATTGTCCAAAATATAATAAAAAAAAGTCATAGTATAGTATGTCGTCCAAAATATCATAAAAAATGTCATAGTATAGTATGTCGTCAAAATATAAAAAATGTCATAGTATAGTATGTCGTCAAAATATCATTAAAAATGTCATAGTATATTATGTCGTCAAAATATCATAAACAATGTCATAGTATAGTATGTCATCCAAAACATCATAAAAAATGTCATAGTATAGTATGTCGTCCAAAATATCATAAAAAATGTCATAGTATAGTATGTCGTCAAAATATCATGTCGTCAAAATATCATAAAAAATGTCATAGTATAGTATGTCGTCAAAATATCATAAACAATGTCATAGTATAGTATGTCGTCAAAATATCATGTCGTCAAAATATCATAAAAAATGTCATAGTATAGTATGTCGTCCAAAACATTATAAAAAATGTCACAGTATAGTATTGTCGTCAAAAATATCATAAAAAATGTCATAGTATAGTATGTCGTCAAAATATCATAAACAATGTCATAGTATAGTATGTCATCCAAAACATCATAAAAAATGTCATAGTATAGTATGTCGTCCAAAATATCATAAAAAATGTCATAGTATAGTATGTCGTCAAAATATCATGTCGTCAAAATATCATAAAAAATGTCATAGTGTAGTATGTCGTCAAAATATCATAAACAATGTCATAGTATAGTATGTCGTCAAAATATCATATGTCGTCAAAATATCATAAAAAATGTCATAGTATAGTATGTCGTCCAAAACATTATAAAAAATGTCACAGTATAGTATGTCGTCAAAATATCATAAAAAATGTCATAGTATAGTATGTCGTCCAAAATATCATAAAAAATGTCACAGTATAGTATGTCATCCAAATATCATAAACAATGTCATAGTATAGTATGTCGTCAAAATATCATAAAAAATGTCATAGTATAGTATGTCGTCCAAAACATCATAAAAAAATGTCATAGTATAGTATGTCGTCAAAATATCATAAAAAAATGTCATAGTATACTATGTCGTCAAAATATCATAAAAAATGTCATAGTATATTATGTCGTCAAAATATCATAAACAATGTCATAGTATAGTATGTCATCCAAAACATCATAAAAAATGTCATAGTATAGTATGTCGTCGAAAATATCATAAACAATGTCATAGTATAGTATGTCGTCAAAATATCATAAAAAATGTCATAGTATAGTATGTCACCCAAAACATCATAAAAAATGTCATAGTATAGTATGTTGTCCAAAATATCATAAAAAATGTCATAGTATAGTATGTCGTCAAAATATCATAAAAAATGTCATAGTATAGTATGTCGTCAAAATATCATAAACAATGTCACAGTATAGTATGACGTCAAAATATCATATGTCGTCCAAATATCATAAAAAATGTCATAGTATAGTATGTCATCCAAAATATCATTAAAAATGTCATAGTATAGTACGTCATCCAAAATATAATAAAAAACATCATAGTATAGTATTTCATCAAAATATCATAAAAAAAAGTCATAGTAAAGTATGTCGTCAAAATATCATAAAAAATGTCATAGTATAGTATGTCGTCAAAATATCAAAAAATGTCATAGGATAGTATGTCGTCCAAATATCATAAAAACATGTCATAGGATAGTATGTCGTCCAAATATCATAAAAACATGTCATAGGATAGTATGTCGTCCAAATATCATAAAAAATGTCATATTATAGTATGACGTCAAAATATCATATGTCGTCAAAATATCATAAAAAATGTCACAGTATAGTATGTCGTCCAAAACATTATAAAAAATGTCACAGTATAGTATGTCGTCAAAAATATCATAAAAAATGTCATAGTATAGTATGTCGTCCAAAATATCATAAAAAATGTCACAGTATAGTATGTCATCCAAATATCATAAACAATGTCATAGTATAGTATGTCGTCAAAATATCATAAAAAATGTCATAGTATAGTATGTCGTCCAAAACATCATAAAAATGTCATAGTATAGTATGTCGTCAAAATATCATAAAAAATGTCATAGTATAGTATGTCGTCCAAAACATCATAAAAAATGTCATAGTATATTATGTCGTCAAAATATCATAAACAATGTCATAGTATAGTATGTCATCCAAAACATCATAAAAAATGTCATAGTATAGTATGTCGTCGAAAATATCATAAACAATGTCATAGTATTATGTCGTCAAAATATCATAAAAAATGTCATAGTATAGTAAGTCACCCAAAATCATAAAAAATGTCATAGTATAGTATGTTGTCCAAAATATCATAAAAAATGTCATAGTATAGTATGTCGTCAAAATATCATAAAAAATGTCATAGTATAGTATGTCGTCAAAATATCATAAACAATGTCACAGTATAGTATGACGTCAAAATATCATATGTCGTCCAAATATCATAAAAAATGTCATAGTATAGTATGTCATCCAAAATATCATTAAAAATGTCATAGTATAGTACGTCATCCAAAATATAATAAAAAACATCATAGTATAGTATTTCATCAAAATATCATAAAAAAAAGTCATAGTAAAGTATGTCGTCAAAATATCATAAAAAATGTCATAGTATAGTATGTCGTCAAAATATCATAAAAACATGTCATAGGATAGTATGTCGTCCAAATATCATAAAAACATGTCATAGGATAGTATGTCGTCCAAATATCATAAAAAATGTCATATTATAGTATGTCGTCAAAATATCATAAAAAATGTCATAGTATACTATGTCGTCAAAATATCATAAAAAATGTCATAGTATATTATGTCGTCCAAAATATCATAAACAATGTCATAGTATAGTATGTCATCCAAAACATCATAAAAAATGTCATAGTATAGTATGTCGTCGAAAATATCATAAACAATGTCATAGTATAGTATGTCGTCAAATATCATAAAAATGTCATAGTATAGTATGTCCAAAACATCATAAAAATGTCATAGTATAGTATGTCCAAAATATCATAAAAAATGTCATAGTATAGTATGTCGTCAAAATATCATAAAAAATGTCATAGTATAGTATGTCGTCCAAATACATAAACAATGTACAGTATAGTATACGTCAAAATATATATGTCGTCCAAAATATCATAAAAAATGTCATAGTATAGTATGTCGTCCAAAATATCATAAAAATGTCATAGTATAGTACGTCATCCAAAATATCATAAAAAATGTCATAGTATAGTATGTCGTCAAAATATCATAAAAAAATGTCATAGTATAGTATGTCGTCCAAATATCATAAAAATGTCACAGTATAGTATGTCGTCCAAAATATCATAAAAACATGTCATAGTAGTATGTCGTCCAAATATCATAAAACAATGTCATAGATAGTATGTCGTCCAAATATCATAAAAAATGTCATAGTATAGTATGTCGTCAAATATCATAAAAAATGTCATAGTATAGTATGTCGTCCAAATATCATAAAAAATGTCATAGTATAGTATGTCGTCCAAAACATCATAAAAAATGTCATAGTATAGTATGTCGTCAAAATATCATAAAAAATGTCATAGTATAGTATGTCGTCCAAATATCATAAAAAATGTCATAGTTGAAAAATATCATGTCGTCAAAATATCAAAAAATGTCATAGTATAGTATGTCGTCCAAAATATCATAAAAAAATGTCATAGTATAGTATGTCGTTAAAATATCATAAAAAATGTCACAGTGCAGTATGTCATCAAAATATCATAAAAAATGTCATAGTATAGTATGTCGTCAAAATATCATAAAAAATGTCATAGTATAGTATGTCGTCCAAATATCATAAAAAAATGTCATAGTATAGTATGTCATCAAAATATCATATGTCGTCAAAATATCATAAAAAATGTCATAGTATAGTATGTCGTCCAAATATCATAAAAATGTCATAGTATAGTACGTCATCCAAAATATAATAAAAAATGTCATAGTATAGTATTCGTCAAAATATCATAAAAAATGTCATAGTATAGTATGTCGTCAAAATATCATAAAAAATGTCATAGTAGTATGTCGTCCAAATATCATAAAAAATGTCATATAGTATGACGTCATATGTCGTCAAAATATCATTAAAAAATGTCATAGTATAGTATGTCGTCAAAATATCATAAAAAATGTCATAGTATAGTATGTCGTCAAAATATCATTAAAAATGTCATAGTATAGTATGTCGTCAAAATATCATAAAAAAATGTCATAGTATAGTATGTCGTCCAAAATATCAAAAAATGTCATTATAGTATGACGTCAAAATATCATGTCGTCAAAATATCATAAAAATGTCACAGTATAGTATGTCGTAAAATATCAAAAAATGTCATAGTAGTATGTCGTCAAATATCATAAAAATGTCATAGATAGTATGTCGTCCAAAATATCATAAAAATGTCATAGTATAGTATGTCGTCAAAATATCATAAAAAATGTCATAGTATAGTATGTCGTCCAAATATCATAAAAAAATGTCATAGTATAGTATGTCGTCAAAATATCATAAAAAATGTCACAGTATAGTATGTCGTCAAAATATCATAAAAAATGTCATAGTATAGTATGTCGTCAAAATATCATAAAAATGTCATAGGATGTCGTCATCCAAAATATCATAAAAACGTCATAGTATAGTATTTCAAAATATCATAAAAAAGTCATAGTATAGTATGTCGTCAAAATATCATAAAAATGTCATAGTATAGTATGTCGTCAAAATATCATTAAAAATGTCATAGTATAGTATGTCGTCAAAATATCATAAAAAATGTCATAGTATAGTATGTTGTCAAAATATCATAAAAACATGTCATAGTATACTATGTCGTCAAAATATCATAAAAAATGTCATAGTATGGTATGTTGTGTAAATATCATAAAAAACATCACGGTGTAGTATTTTCGTCCAAATGTCATAAAAAAGTCATAGTATAGTATGTCGTCCAAAACATCATAAAAAATGTCATAGTATAGTATGTCGTCCAAAACATCATAAAAAATGTCATAGTATAGTATGTCGTCCAAAATATCATAAAAAACGTCATAGTATAGTATGTGTCCAAAATATCATAAAAAACGTCATAGTATAGTATGTCGTCAAAATATCATAAAAAACGTCATAGTATAGTATGTCGTCCAAAACATCATAAAAAATGTCATAGTATAGTATGTTGTCCAAAATATCATAAAAAATGTCATAGTATAGTATGTTGTCCAAAATATCATAAAAAATGTCATAGTATAGTATGTCGTCAAAATATCATAAAAAACGTCATAGTATAATATGTCCTCAAAATATCATAAAAAAACATCATAGTATAGTTTGTTGTCAAAATATCATAAAACCGTCATAGTACAGCATGTCTTCAGAAAATCATAAAAAATGTTACAGTATAGTATGTTGTCAAAAATAAAAAATGTCAATGTATATTACACTACAACATTATCATGTGATTTCAGTGGCAAACTCAACAGTTTAATATGGAATGAGATTGAAAAGACATTTTGTTTCATGTGATCCAACACAGGCAAATTTTGCCCCCTTTACATTGCAAACAGGAAAATAGTTTTAGCTTCAAAGAACTGGATTACAAAGTTCAATCAATATGATATATGATATAGGATTTCTGTATACAACTGCATGTTTTTATATGATATAAAAAAATTTGCATATATGCAGATTTCTCTGTGTATATTTCTACCGTATTTGCACGCCACGGCTCCAGCAGCACATGTCTTTCCTCAGCAGCAGGCTGTTGAGAGCGGAGGCAGAGATGAGGTAGGTGATCTGGTGGAAGGCCTGCTCCATCTGTGTTGGGGGCAGATCCTGACGGGACAAAGCTGTGTGAAGTGCTCCCAGCTCCCTCAGCACCGCCGCCATAGTAGGAGCATCGCCTCCCACGGTCCTGGGGTCCGAGCCTGCTCGCTTTCTGGACGTTCCCAACTTTACTGCCGAGCCAGACAGACCTGGTATGGTCTCACTCTCCAACAGAGAGGGGACTGAGGATGATGAGAGGGAGCAGAAGTTATGATAAAGGAGCAGTAAAGGAGAGAGCATTAACAGCATCAGTGCTGTCGTCATTTTGGCAGTACCAATAATGTTTTGGAGCCGTTTTTCAGTGATGGAGAGGAGCTGCTGATAGGCCTGGATGCAGAGGTCACTCAGGGCACGAATCAGGTCACTCAGATCAGCGTTCAGTGGGACCAGTTCGTCTGAATCAAGGGCCTGAAGAGCAATCAATTCAACCATTTATTCATGTAGTCAAATATCTTTTTTTTTTACGACAAAGATGCTCTCAGTCACTGAATTGCAAAAGGTTAATAAATGCAAGTTCATCCAACCTGTTTTGGGGAGTGTTGGGTCAACAGGTCGTGCAACAGACAGGCGTTCTTCAGCCACAGAGCTGTCATATCTACATCATTACTATGTTTCTGCATGGACAGACAGAAAGACAAAAGGTTATACTGTCACTCAGAGATCAACACTAATGTGATGACATTAAAAAAATATCTCTGTGCTACTATGTGTATGTGCGTGTGTGGGCTTTGCTGTGGTTTACTTTGTCCACAGTGGCCAGACTGTTGGACAAAACAATCCTCCACAAAGTCAGCTGTCGATGCCTCTCCGTAAGTGACATGATGTGATCTGCCCTTACACATTAAACCTCAGCCATATGGTGCACCAAGCAGACTGTGGTTACCTTCAGAGCTGCCTTCATAGCGGTGACAGCGGCGCTGCAGAGTGAGCGGGCGTGAGTTTGGTCTCTGTTACAGTCAGCCTGACGAAGGCACAGGAAGAGCACGCTGGCAGCCAGGCCAGGCGGCAGAGACAGGGCGCTGTCAACACGGATGTCTAGACCACGGACAGAGAGAGCAGCGATGGCAGAGTGAACATGGCCAGGTCATATTTGTCAGAGTGGAAGAGTTAGTTGAAGTTTATTTTTGTGTGTCACATTAACCTCAGAGGCAAGGCTAATAAAGTGTGATCTGCTAAAGTGTTTCTAAAACCTTTAAAGAATCTTCTTAAAACTATTGTAGGAGAACTATTGTATGAGTCATTCAAAACAATATACTCATTTTTTAGTGTTTGGTGGATGTTTCAAAAAGGTCTGACCTTGGGCCACTAAACTAAACTGCTTTGAAAGAATTATACGTTTCTACTAAAGCCCTGATGCAAATTACTTTTGTGAGTTTTCTATATTGAAGCTCAAATGCTTCTATGTGAATAATGTGTTTGTTAATGTTCAGTGTTCACTGTCTCACCTGTGATGAGGTTCTTCATGAGCTTGGTTTCATCTCTTTTCCTACATTCCAGTAAACCAGTGACTGTTGGCTTCGGTCGAGATGGAGAGGATGTTGTCTCTGGTGTGAGAGCTGATGGGAAAACTGGGAAGAGAAAACATCACAACATAAACAACTGAAACAGCAGCACCGGCAGAAATACTGCAGAGATGAAAGAGGAGATATAACAACTGGAGTGCTGATACTTAAAGTGATGTACTCATGATCTAATGTCATTTTTCAGTGACGAAGAAAAAACCAAAATCTTTATTCTGAAAATGCATAGCAAAGCAAAAGCTATGAATTAAAACCTCTGGTGACATCGTACCTTGAGTCAGGAGTCGTCTGAGTGAGACTGTGTTTTTAAGCTCCTTCAACTCTCTCCTCAATCTGACACACTCCTGCTCTCTAGCCTCCAGTAGCTCCTGCAGTTCCTTCGCGCACACACACACACACTCACATTTAGGATTTGTGGCTTATAGCTAATGCTGACTGATTTTCAGTAGAAACAGTCGGAAACACTTCAACTTTTCAACAAGATTAACAACAGCTGGAATCCACTGGCTCTATCTTTATAGACTGAGTGATTATGTCAGAGAGAAGTGGTAGGGGAAAGGTAAGGCACTTTAAAAGTCAGTGGAAGAAAAGGTGCAACATCAATATATGTGCTGAAACAAAAACCATCAGGGCTCATCTACTCATTTTTTCATTGCAGCAGAATGCGTCATGCACCACAGATGACTGCCTTCATAAGTCGATACCTGTCGCTGTGCAGCAGAGGAAGAACTAAAGACCGCTTGACTAAGCTGGCACCTCAGAGCCTCCATCTCCTCCTCCCTCTGACTACGCTGGCTACGCAGCTGGCTCTCCAGAAACCTGACACAGATGAGGAGGAGAGGGTCATAGAGTTCATCCACTTATATTAATCACAGCATTAAGGTGTAGTGTGTAGGATTTAGTGGCATCTAGCGGTGAGTGTGCAACATTGCAACCAACTGAAACTTCTCCCGTGTGCCAAGCGCATACCTCTTCCTAACAAACTCTGGCGGAGCAGCGTCCAGATATATTACGAGCAGCAACATTCAGGGAGCCTATCGAGCCCTGATGGAGCCTAAGGAGTGGCTTGCTGTTGCTCAGAAAATAGGTTGTAGGTGTGTAAAGCTTTGCCATAATAAAGCCAGAATGGGTGGAGTCTCAAACAAGCAACAGAGTAGGTTAGGACATTTTCACTTGCCCAATCTAGAGCCAGTGTGTGTTTTGTCTGTTCTGAGCTACTGTAGAAACAACAAGGCAGACTACATGGAAGAGGAACCGCTACGTAATGACTTATTCTAAGATAACGAAAACACAACAATTCATAGTTTCAGGTGATTATAAACTAATGAAATCATAGTTATGAATATCAAATATCATTTCTGCTAACATGTCCCCCTAAATCCTACACACTGGACCTTTAAATTCAAGGGGAAGCAAGTTGATACACAAGTGACAGACTGACTTGTTGGCCACTCGTACAGCATCGTAAGCGTGTGCCAGGTCCTCTCCTTTCATCTTCACTGTCGGGTCTTTGGCCACGTCCATCCTCTCCATCAACTGGTCCTGTCAACGCAAACATGAACACAGTGTGACATTTTATCGCCTGACATGATGAGATTATGTAGCAAGTTGGAAAAGCACCCAGGCATACGCACAGTGAGCATCATCATAAGGGGGTGAAAAGAAAAAATGTTTCATAAAATGTTTTTGCCACCAAACTTGAGGGAAGTTTTGTGACATTTCCCTTTGAGTTTCGGACTCCTACATTCCCTCACCATTGGCGTGTCGCAGCTCCAGACTGAGACTCTCCTCTCCAAGGAGTGAGACGTCACGCTGACCCTGCGGACCTCCTCCGGGGAAGGGAAGGCAGATGGGAAGGGTGACAGTGAGAGTGGGGTGAGAGACTGGGGTGACAGCGGAGTGGGGGAGGGCGAGAGAGGAGAAAGAGGCTCCAAGCTCAGACTCTGAGTGGAGTCCGTCCTTCTGTGACCTTTAGTGCGCTGATGAGAGGAGGAAAAAAATACCCTTAGTGTCCACGACGGGAATTTTAAACCAAAAAAATATTTCTATAAAAGTATTTAAGTGTGTCTGTAGGTGTAGTTCTGAACCTCGGTGAGCAGACTCATCTCCCTGAGGTTGTCGTATCTCTGTTCCAGTCTGGTGAACTCTCTCAGGAGACCCTGATACTTTCTCCTCTCCTCATCCAGCTCCGCCCTCAGAGCTGCACTCGCCTGAGACGCAGCCTGATCCACACACTCTGCACACACACGGAGAAAAAGAAAAACACAGGATGAGAGAAGACAAAGGGTTTGACTATGAAACAGTGCTATAAAGTGAGTCCTTACCTTCTTGAGCTTTTTCTTGTTCAAGCAGGCGAGCAGAGAGATCCTCTCTTTCTTTGCAAAAACTGTCCTTCTCTCTCTTCAGGGCTTGTAATTCCTTGGAAAATAAGACAGAATAAACGAAATAAAACTCCTGCAATCGAAATTAACTAAGCTTGCAACAGCTGGTCAGGCAAAAGAAAATGTTTATAATAAGAAATCCTTCATTCTTCATGTTTAATAATAACACAAACAAAAGCATAGTGTAAAATATGTAAAGTTATTCTGGGGTTGGTGGACCTACTTGTGTGAGCTGAAGGATCTCCTGAGCAGCCTTCTCCTCAGCTCTCCGTCTTTCCTCCATCTCCTTCTCGCTGATGACAGGACCAGGCTGAGGCTTCTCCTGTCTCTGGCTCTCTAGTTTCTGTATCGTCGCCCTCAGAGCCTCCAGCTCAGTACTGCTGGCCTCTCGCTCTGCATGCAGGGTCTCCCTCAAAGCTGCACTCTCCCTGGCCTGGACGCATACATATACAACTTTACTGTGTAAAGATAAAAGATAAAAATGGCCTCTTGAAACAGACGCTTAAGCGCTCTCAAGAATCAAACTCCCTGCACCCACCTCCTGGTCCGCTTTTAACTGCAGCTGCATCAGTTTGACCTCCATGCCCTTGTTGAGCTCTCTGTACCTCTCCACTGAGCGGGCCTCCGTCTTTAGCTTCATCAGCTCCCTCCTGGCGGCCCTGCGGCGCACGCAGCACTGCATGAACACCACCGCCACGCGTACTCGCCTGTACGCCTGCCTCGCCAACCACCCACGCACTCTGGCCTGAAGCAACACTGCAGCCCGCTCCGCCAACAACTGAAGAGAGACATAAGGTTTACATTTTTCATCAGGTTATGTCTATACAACTTAACACTTCACAGTTAACCTCTCTCCGAAACAGGTCAATGTCAAAGAAAAAGATCAAGCAGCATTAAGGGTGTAATTAAACACTGACCAGTCTGTATCTGCGGCGTGCCAGTGTGCCCCTGGTGAAGGCCTGGATGGTGATGGCGGCCTGTCGGATCATGAGGAACAACTGCCTGACCACCACCATGCGGTACGTCTTCTGGATTACTAAAGCAGCCTTGGTGTAGCGCAGGGTCAGGGCCAGTCTGCAGCCAAATTTAAAGGTAGAATATTTAATTTGCATTTAAAGGCTGTGTCTGGCAATTTTGTGTGGAGATGATTATTTACAGTACACGAACTAACAGTACAGTCAGGATCACTTTAGTCAAAGAAAACTTTATTTCCATTTGCAGTATTATATTTGGCTATATGGCTCTGTTTTGGGGCCTCTCTGCCCTTCCATGTGCCTACATGCTCTGCCTTAAGGCTTTCTACATGCCTTCGTGGAGGCAGAGAGAACGAACCTCTCTGCCCTTCCATGTAGGCGCATGGAGGGGCAGGTAGGTTTGCTCTCTCTGCTTAAGGGGAAGACACATCACCTACAGGTCAGCTTCTCTAAAAATCTGTCACTTTCCTTTCAAGAAATAAAATAGCGCAGTGAGGCTAAACTGTAATACAGAGGATATACACAAATTTTATATTGCAACAACTTATACACCAGTTAGAATATATATATATATCTATCTCTCACACACCCACACATACACACTAATATCTTCCTCACCGTCTGGCCAGAGTTCCCCTGCAGTATCTCTGTATGGTGACAGCTGCCCAGCAGATCCTGGTGTATCTGATCCGTGCCAGCCATCCTCTGATCCGACTCTGGATGATCACAGCAGCAACACGCAACCTCTCAGCTCTCAGCCTCTCCAGCAGAGCCACCTGACCAGCACGGAAAAATACTTTGGTCTTTCCAAAGCAGTACTGGTCTGGGTCCTGGATGAGCTCAGGCAGGGCCCGTCTGCACAAGGCCTGGGCCTGGTCCTGGCTCTGAGGGCCTGGGAGCAGAAGACGGTACCTGCAGAAGAACTCCTCGTACGTCCATCTGGAAGATTAGTAGAGTATTAGTGTATAAAGGAATCTTAGTAGCATGTACATGTTATTCACTTTTCCTGCCTGCCTCCTGGCCTTGACTTCAGGACCACAATGGAAATGTGACTTTATTGTGATATCCTGATGACTTTGGAGCTGTATGCACATTTGTGTGCTGTATTTTAATTTATCAAACACAATCAATCAATCCTCTTTGACTTGACTTACTTTAAATTACTTTAAAGACTGAGTGCTCATATTGTATTACCGTTTTGCGGAGACTTTGTGTCTAATCAGTACCTGGATGGAAAACCTGCAGCACTGATGCGGATTGTCTCCAACACCCCGCAGGCTCGCAGCTGCTGGACTGTCCTTTTGGGGTCAAACCTGACAAAACAAGGCTGTTAGGCTGCCTGGTGCACACAGCAGTGTCAGGGAAACACAAATCAAATGTGTTAACTTTTGCGTTATATTTATATCAGGCCAAACAAAAACCTACATGAAAGGTTCTTTGAGGTCGTTGGGTTTAATGCAGCGGACATAGTGAGGAGTGGTGTTGTTTAGAGTGTCCATCAGCATCTGTAAGGACTGACGAAACTGAGAGGGACCAAAAACACAGCGTTTAAGACAGACTGCTGCACCAAAAATTAAGTGAACTGAGGAACAGAGACATAACATCTCACCTGGAAGCCCACTGTCAGTTTATGTTCTCTGGTGGCTCTCTTTCCTGAACGAACACTTCCATTAGCCACAGAGGGAACATTTCCCTGCTGCTGGAACAACTCGGCCACCAACTCAGACTGACACACACATGAACACACACAGAGACAAGTCAGTGATGATCCCATAGTCACAGAGAAACTGAATGAAATGTAATACGTCACACATATCTACCTGACTTGCTTTGAGGATGTTAATGAGCTCCTCAAAGACTGTGTCTCGATTCTTGTTTAAAAAGCCATCGCATTCATACTGCACCTGATGACAGAAAAAAACTGTTAATAATAACAACATACGCCCAAAAACATACACTCTCTCAGTCCAAAATCAAATCCACTACAGCCTCTGTGAATTGACCTTCATCACTCACCGTGTCAGCAAAGTGTAGAACAACGAAGGCGCTGTTGGACATGCGAGGTTTCTGGAAGTGAGGGTGTGGTTTGCTGTTCAGGTGTTGGTCGTACAGCTTCTGCACCCAGCTCACATCTGAACCTTTGGGCATCTGATGATGAAGACAAGAAATGATTACTGAGAATAGAGTTTGGGAGATCATCACTAAAATAACAGCTAACATGTTTATGTTTAAGTTAATACACATATACATATCATCTTCTCTTCTTCTTGTCTATTTTAATTATTGACATGTAAAGCACTTTGTAACTCTACTACATGTGAAGACTGAGCCAAATATGTGGGAGAGAGAGATGAGGAAAATACAGAGTGACAGCTGACTGACCCTGCACTCCTCGTCTAAAAGATCAAACAGGCCCAGTTGTCCCTCTATGAGATTGATGCACTGCTGGTTGTCACTGAACTCGATCCTGCTCCAGGCCAGCTCCTCTCGGATGTACTCTTCCTGCTCCAAGTGGAACACATGCTGCAGACACACACAAAATAAGAAAATAAAAATGAAAGACTGAGAGAAAATTAAATGGCTCTAAAAAGAGAGTTAAAAGAGGCAGAACACCTCACCATCCTGAGGATAAAAACACAGTGAGGACGCTTTGCTATAAAGACCAGATTATCACACTGGGAGGACAGACTGTGCTTGTTTCACTCTCAACAGAAAGGCCGAGACAGAGCAGCTCTTCCTCTTGCATTTAGTAACTATGAGGGAGACAAATATTGGTGCCTGAAATCAGTATCACAATATAATATGATTTTGTAAACTATACACCCCTAAAAAAGTACACCCCACCGCAGGAAAGTGAGAGTAAGTCACAAATGCAATCAAGTGTACATTAACTTGCAAAAATTAGATCAAGATGAACATTAACAGTGAAAGAAAATGATGGTAAGAAACATCTGTTGCTGTATTATAACAAAGCTTGTCTCATTATGCTTTTATTACATCTGAAATATTGAACTTTTACTGGTTTCCATGGAGGCATGCGAGAAAAAGTCTCCTCCAAAAATACGTTTATCTAAATGCATATCCTGATTTTATCTGAGTTGCCTGTTTATTTTATTGTTGTTTTTTATTCCCCCCTTTTAATCACTCATTTTCTCTCTCAGTGATGCACTTTGTACTTTGGTTTGATAAGAGCTCTATAAATAAAGTTTATTATTATTGTATAATACAGAGGTTATAGGGCTGATTTCCTGACGTGTTTAACAAGAGTAATTTGGCAACTTGCACATGCAGGTATAATGACACTGGCTGTAGACACACACACCAGTACACAGAGGCACAGAGAGACACGTCAGCCTGTCCCATGACTTACCCTGTTGAATTGCTGTTGCAGTTTTTCATTCGCATAGTTTATACAGAACTGCTCAAAACTGTTCCGGTCAAAGGTCTCAAACCTGCCACCAAAGAGAAGACCTGTCAGTCCTACTGTAGTAAAACACTTCAGATTACACTATATGTAATAGGGTATCCAGTGTCACTGACCCATAGATGTCAAGTACCCCTATAAAGGATTTGGTATGTCCCCTCTGTGTCCTCAGAGCAGAGTTGAGCCTCTGGACAGTCCATGTGAACAGCTGGCCGTAGATATGTTTGGCCAAAGCATCTCTGGCCTCTACAGCCTGCTGGCCGGACACGGGTTTGACCAGCATCTCTCCCCCTACAGCCAGTCTGCGATGGCACAGCCAGTGGGCCATCTGAGGTCCTTCCACTCCTAACAGCTTGGAGAAGACAGCCAGAGGGCGGTCGTCTGCCTGAGAGATAACAAAAGGACTCAGATCTACCTGTTACAGTATGTGCACTGGTAGAGGAAACAGGATGACAGTTGAGAAAAAACAATTCTTACATCAATATAACTCCGGTCAGAATTTCTCCCACTGGCCTGGATGTTGACGTTTCCCAGGTGCAGAACAGCTGACAGGATCCTGAAGAGCTCCATCTGCTGGTCAGGCTGCACACCTGCAATTTCAACAAATACAACACTTTTATTTGACCTTCAATCAACAACATGATTCCATTATATAAAATTATTACCAGAGCCTAAACAGTTGCATCCTCAGACATCATTGTGGAATGTACTGTGCATGTGTGTGTGAGAGCAAACACTCTACCCAGAACGGTGAAAGCACTGCGGGTGCGTTCAAAGTCCGACAAATCATCAGTTCCAGGAATCTGCATCTCTCTTCCCTGGCTGGTGTAGTGGAAATGCTCAGGTGCATCTGCAGGAAAAGCACAAAGCACAGACAGAGGGCATGCAACATGGACATTATAATAACAAAAGGTCATTAAAGCCATGAATGGAAAGAGTGTTGACGTGGTGGTACTTTAAGAACAAGCAGAGGGGGCTGTGTGTGACTGTCATTCTCACCTAGTTTAAGGGTTCTCATTTCAGGTAATTCTCTGGAGGCACACAGCTGGTAGAAGATGTGGTAGTTCCTCTCTGCTGATGCCTTACATGCACATAAACATACAATATTCATGGACAGGTAACATTTCACATGTCAATATGTGTTCTAAATATCACTCTTACTTGGAAGACAACCCTTGACTTCTCCAGCAAGTATGTCCTCATGTTAGCCCCGATAATGTCCCCTTTTCTGCCAAAGCCGATCTCGATGTACTTCCCAAAACGACTGCTGTTGTCATTACGTGTGGTTTTAGCATTCCCAATGGACTGTAGGCAAAAGTGTTGTTTGTATTTTAAAAAAAAAATAATAATAATAATTAACAAAGAACTCCTCATTTCTTAGTGACAAGTTGTTTAACCATCCATCACCTCCATTATTGGGTTGGAGGCCAGAACTCTCTCCTCCACGCTGGTCTGCTGAGCTGCTCCTCCGACCACAGCAAAGTATCGCATGGTGAATTTGGCCGAGACTGTTTTCCCCGAGCCAGACTCTCCACTGATGATGATAGACTGGTTCTTCTCCTCCCTACACACACAGACAGCGCACAGTGTATTTGTAGTTAGAAAGACAGTAGAGGGAATATTCTAACTGATGTACGTTTTACTGTTTGAAAGGTTCCTGGTGGTCATGACATGACCTCCAGCCTTTGACCTCTGACCTGGTCATAGTGCGATAGGCTTCCTCAGCCACAGAGAAGATGTGAGGTTCCATGTCGGCCATGTCCTGACCGCTGTAAGCGTCGATCACCTCCTCTCCATATATGGGGAGCTGGTCGTAGGGATTGATGGCCACCAACACAATACCTGGAGAGACAGGAAAACCAAGTTACATCAGCGTGGCAGTGTGAATATTGACGGAACTGAGCTTTCACAAGAAGAAAAT
This sequence comes from Epinephelus cyanopodus, assembly GCA_026686955.1. NCBI lineage: Eukaryota > Metazoa > Chordata > Actinopteri > Perciformes > Serranidae > Epinephelus > Epinephelus cyanopodus. The sequence continues at coordinate 12,581,707 of CM048920.1, forward strand.
TTAGTATTTCGCAATAGCTATATAATTTTCAACTGCATAGAAATCATTTCATTTAAAGAGTGAACATTTTGGAATTCTATTAAAGGGACAGTTCGCCTGAAAAATCGGAGTGTTGGACATATCTGATGGAGAGATATCCACCTTCTCTCAAACAGCTCTTTCCAGAAACATCATCCACAGACCTTGCTGTGAGCAGTTTCATGTAGGAACTATTTTGATTCTACAAAACTACACCCACCAACTGTATCATCACGCAGAAGGAAGCACGCATCAGCAACTCACGCTAAAACAGTCTTGAATGACAAAAAGAACTAAAGGTAAGAGGAAAAAATATGCATTTTTGATTTTGGGTTGAACTGTCCTTTTAACTTTAGCACTCAAAGTTCAATCTAAGATGAATCCAAATCAAGAAAATTCTCTAAAACCTGCTTTATTTTTAATCTAAATCAAAGCAAGCACATGTCACTCATAACTACAGTGAATATGATCACACAACCTTTCTCATTTTATATAGATTTAAAGGTTAAAAAAATGTCATGACAAACCCATAAAGATTTAAAAACAACAGAAAATGTGATTTTGTCGAAATGGGCAGTGACTTTTAGAAAACTTTGCATCATCTACATAACAGAAAATATTTTATTACACCTTAAGCAAGTGGTAGTGAGGGAGTCACCTCCCTGGCTCAACCTTTGACCTACTGTAATATAGTTCACATTATGAGCTGTAATTATACAGACGGAAGCACACAGGAGCTGTCTGCTGACGGCACAAATCTGATAGACCTTCTGTCACTGACATTGTCCCACTTTCAGCTGGACAGTCATCCCAGTTTGAGCTAGACTTCCCTAAATCTCCCTTTTGCCCGTCCGTTGCTCACCGCAGTAGGTGTAGATGCTGCTGTAGTCCAGGAATCGAACCCGCAGGTTGTGCAAAACGGCAGGTTCATGGAGGAAGCTGAGAGCTGTCAGATCATTTTCCCCCTCCAGGATGTCGGGGTTCCCCAGCGGTGGGAGATCAGAGGGGGATGCCACTGGGTAACGTGCCTCCTGCCAATGGAGGAGAAAGTTAGGAGTTGTTGTTGTGGTGTAAAAATATTCACTTGGGAGTCGGGACCCTGAAGCTTGGCATGTAGGTGTTTTATGAGGACTATGACACTTGAATGGTACTGTGTGTCTCACCTTTCCATTAGAGAGCTGCAACAGTACATGTTTGTCTCCAGGACTGTAGTCCTGGAGGAGCAGGGCTGACACCCAAACTGCATCTGGGTCAGGGATCCACACACTCGCCCCCTAACAAGGGAATAAACTGTTTCAGGGATGTGTTAAATAAAGAGGAAAAGAGACACTGCAGGTTGAACACACTCAGCATGTACTGGACACTTCCATTGCATAATATTACGATTTCTGTTTCTACACTGTTCAGGTACATGTAACACTTCCTGGCCTCACCCAGACAAGATTTTTGTCACCCATCAGCATAAAAGGCTCCTAAACAGTGTTAAAAATTAACACTGGTCACCCTGCTCTAAATTGCCTGCGCGGATTAGTCATTATCTACTTCTAACATATCTAAATCGATTATTAATGTATCCACTTTACAGATAAATTTCACACATGTTTCTTACAATTTTATAAATTATTGACCACAACTTTAACAGAAGTAAGGATGAAAAGTTTTTATCAGAGCAAATCCACAAGTTACTGTAACATATTGGCTCAAAAATCAGGAGGGGTAAACAACAAAATTCATATAACTGGGAAAGGCTGACACACACACACACACACACACACACACATACCAGATGTGTCATACAAACACTGCAATACTCACATCATTAGCAATGTTTCTTTTTACATCATAATCTGTCTCATCTTTGTAAAACCACACAAATGACAAACCTTGCAGCAGAGAACAATAATCATATTAAAAATAAAAATAAATAGTCACTCTTACCTTGCTGTAAAGCTCCAGAGACATCATCTTATCTGCTTTAAAGCATCATTAAAAAAAATCTAAATGTTTAACATCTACATCATCTTTATCCTCCACACCTCTGCAGTACAGCCACTTGGTGTCCCGGTGACAGTATTTTGCACTTTGTCCAGGCTCACACGAAGACACGAGGACTGTCAGGTTAACTGTTAATCTGTGGGAGGACGCAGTGATTGGATGGAGGGGATTCTCCATTTAAATGTGCAGAGTTTGGAGTATTACTCCAAGACAGTGTGACCCTCTGAGCAGTGGCTCCCAACTTTTTTCCTCATTGGGTAATATGACAAACCCTGACTAGAGCATATTTTATGGATATTACATACTGTTTTCAATGTATAACAATAATACTACAAGACCACTGATGAACTGTACAATTAAGCCAAATACTGAGGGCAATAACTGCAGAAAGTCTATGTAAAATGAGCATTTGGATGAATTTTTAGATTATTTAACTGTTGTTTAAATTGTTGCTCAGCAAAGATCGAGGTATTGTTTATTTAAACCAGCATGAATATATTACTTGTTTAAAAATGAGGCTTCAGATATTATATCAATTATGAATCATTCTTTTTATCTAGCTCTGACAGAGCCCATCTGAATTATGGCACCCAGCATACCAACACAATGCCACTTTATTCTGTTCAAACAATACTCACAACTTGGATTACTTTTTATTAAAAAGAAAAACAAAACCCTTTTGATTCTTCTGATCTAAGGATTTTTACAGACTAAAGGAATATAAAAAACTTACAGGGTAGTTGAGGAATAGACACAATCTGGTTTTATACATCTAGACCTTCTATTAAAAAAAAAAAGAACTGTGCACTTTTATCATGAATGATCTAAATTTTAAAATAATTTCATTTTCTTCATCGAAATACATTAAATACTGAAACATCAGTCCATTGAAAATTGTCTAAACAAGTTTTCTTATGCCCCTTAAAATCAAAGAGGGTCTCACAACCCTCCTTGAAGCTTTAGAGACCCCTCGTGGAGTCAGGACCCCCAGGTTGGGAACCAGTCATAAGGAGGTTAAATGCATCTTCACACAGGTTTAACCAGTCTTACAGAATATTTTCTTTACTTTTAAAAGAAAAAAAAAGACACGCTGGCAACAAACGTAATGACATACGGACTCATTTTAATAAGTAATACAATCAAATTCATTTCAGCAATCAGCCTGCTGACATTGAGAAGGGATTTCAAATGATTTCAGCTGGATACATTATTCACCAAAAAACCTCGACAGACTGGGATAAAAATAAAATACAAAATCATTATTCTTCAGATGATAAATGACATTAAAACTAGTCTTAACCATAATTTGCCGTGTTGTCAGTTTTGTGCGTGGGTTTACATGGAGGCAGCATGTGTGTGGTAACATTGACACATTAAACCGTGACAGAAACAAAGCCTGGACAGCCATGTTTCACAACGTCAGTAAGCACCTATAATGATGAAGAGAGTTAAAAACAGTTATCATTGTACAATAGAAAGAGGTTTCAAGTCATTTCTTTCCCATTGTGCCCCATCATGTGTACTTTCTCCTTGTTGTTAGTTGTACAACAGCAGAGCCGATATAATCGCTCACGGTAAAACACCAAGCAGACGTCTGTTACAGCGAGTACGACCCTCGTCAAAATGACACGTCTCCTCTTTGGTTAATACTGAACATGACTCACGGGATGACACAGCCGTCATGAAGTACAATATTTCCTTGAAATTACAACAATAAAAACTTGACTCTGTTCACTCCGATGAATGTATATACAAGGGATTAAAACTAGAGCTTCTGCATTCGTAACATCCGCACTGTGGCCGATTTAAATTAGCTCAACTTGGTTCACATCTCGACTGGTGAGGCATGCCAACAATACAAAACATTCATTTCCAATCTGCCCGCGACAAACCAAAAATAAAAAGCACCCAGGTCGACGTTTTGCTGACATAAAATGTTTGGATTTGACATGATTGTCACAAAAATACAAACCCATTCAAAGCCTTTCAGTAAAAAAACGCTCAAACGCTTCTCATCGAACACTGAATTTGACACTGTAGATAAGTTATTATTAATATTGGAAAGTTCATGGGAATTTTGTAAAAATTTCCTAGTCAAAAATCAATCAAGCTTAGAAACTGAGTAACTTTAATTGCAGTTGAAGTCAAGGAGTCCCATCCAGTGGAGTTAAAGATGAAGTGACGCATTTGAGACTCCAAGTGTTTCGGGGTCAGGTGAAGGGAAGACTTCTTTAGGTTGCACTGGACTGGTGTAAGTCAGGTTACGGTTTAAGTTGGACGCAGATACTCGGGGATAGTTCATCAGGGCGGGACTGCTGTATGGCTCCTACTGTTCATGGTCGTGTGTGTGCAGGCGTCGAACAAAACCCTACAAGAAGAGAGGAGTGGCCATTAGAAGAAACATATTCTCTTGTTTTCTGGATTACTAGGTTGCACCCAGCCTAACATCATCAGACCAAATCACAAATGCCACTTAGTTTGGAACCTCTGGGTTTATTTTCAATTTCCAGAGGATGGCGCCAACAGCCGCAGACCGAAATGCCTCTGGACACATTGGATGGACCTACAACCAGTCAGAGCAACGAAACATCTTTCCTGCCCTTAGGTTCCTGATTGCCGTAGTGTCACCAGTGCAAGGTTGCGCGAACCAAAAATGACGTCATCACATATTTTGCGTAAAGCCTGAAGGCTCTGTGATCATATCAAACCCTCCCCAAAGTAGAGGGACAGATGTGATTGGCCCAACCTATTTGGGGGCAGCTGGTTTGAATGGGAGGGCAACCAGACGCATCTGCCAGAACAAACAAAACATGAGCTCACAGATTAGTCTGATTCCCAGGCTTGCATTTTATACTGTGTAATAATTCATGCACAAAGTACAAAACTCATAATATGCTTTTGAACTTAAACAAGCTAGAAAATACAAGAGACTTTATTTTTTATTCTACAAATTGACTTCAACATTAATTCACAGGTTACTTTGTTTTCCGTGTGAGCCACAGGTGGTAGAAAAGGTCAAACGCTGTTTATTGTCTGTATAGTTTGCTCAGAGGCATTGTCCCGTCACCAACCTGTGCTATACACTCTCCATATCTTCACTGCCGTTGCCTTCCTCCTTCAGAGCCTCTCCGTCATTGGCAGCCTCCTCGACATGGGCCAACATATCAGCCATCAGTGCCTCCTCCAGCCTTTTCCTCACACTGTACACCAGCTCCTCCTGTTTCCTACACACAAACACAACAGGAAGCTGTTACAGTTGGCAGTTACAGCTGCCTATAACAGCCACTGAATCAGCACCGAGCAGATGGTGTGTTTTTACAAAGAGCAGGGTCACTTGTTATGAACCGTGGAAGTGCTGAACACACTCAACCCAGTCAACTTTGGGGAGATCAAGGACGGCAAAGAGTGATAAGGAAATCTTCAAGGTCATCTCAGATTTGGAGGACATCTCTATCATCACTTGGCAACTCTACCTTTTGATAGTTATCGTGTTTAGCTTATAACATGGAAGCCAAAATCTCATGAGCTGGTAAATCCGATAGCATATGCCGTTATTCACACTGCCTGAGTGGTCATGTCCTGTTTTTTAACACACTGAAGGAGATCAGAGTAGGGCTGCCCCCCAACTAAGAATTTTCCTAGTCGACTAGTCGCCTGCATATTTACGATATTAATGTAATTATTGAATTATATATTGTGAGCGGGGCAACACAATGGTTTGAGTTGAAGGTGTGAGAAAGAATAGTATGAGTAACATTGTTAACACTGTGCTACATTACAGAGAAATACAACACCGTACTAATGAACCTTCATTAATATAGGCCTATATTTTACCTACAAGTGCATGTCACACACTGAGCGAGCCGCCTGTTAATGACGCTGTGGGCTAATTGGCATGTAGCTACTTTGTCATGTTTGTAGTCGACCAATGAAGATGAGTTTACATCTCACCTTGGGTTCGTCCTTCACCTTCTCAAAAAGGTCCCACACTTTCGACCAATGAAATCTTGCCGACTAATGACCTTTCTGGTCGACTAACATTTGGTCAACAATTTGGGGGCAGCCCTGGATCAGAGTAGGATTTGTAACACAACTGCTTCACAGACACACATGCTGATAAATTTTGCATAAAGCCAAATGGTCAAAAAAGGTCAAACGAGGAACAGGGACTGCATTTTGGATCTGACTCATGGATACTGGCTCTATTCAGAGACAAGGTGATCCGTGTGTCTGTGAAGTGTTCTGTGATTGCCCACCTGATGTCCTCATCAGTGACTATGAAGGCCTTGCACAGCGGCTGTGTGGTGTTGAGCCAGACTCCTGGGTTCTTCTCCACGGCTGCAGACAGCTGGCCGGTGATGGGAGCGGCGCTGGTGTGCAGAGCACTGGCAATAGCCGACAGGAGAGTCTTGTCTGTGCAGCCTGGACCGACACCTGAAGGACCGAAACATTAAAGCTGTAACTCTGCTCAAGAGGAGTTACATTTTACAGAAGAATGTGCCAGCTGTGGATTGAAGATGTTAAGATATGGATGGTCTGTATTTATTTATGCACACAGAGGATGAGAGAGCTGGGGCAGAAGCATTTCACTGCACTTGCAAGTTAGGTTAAGTGACAATAAACTTAAACTGGAAATAAAAAAAAATAATCCGGGGCTGATACTGACAGGATAAACGTGTCATTTCAGAATATAAACTGTTGTTTAACTTGTGTATGTTACCCTGCAGCCCTTTAGGCAGCTCCATTGTTTTCACCAGCTCCTCTGCGATGTCATAAGCATTGAGACCACTGAGTTTCTTCTCCCAAAATAGCTGCAGAGAAAAAACGAGAGTCATTAGCTGTGGGTAGACAGACGGAAACCACACCATTTAAATGAAAGTATGCTGCTGCTTCCAGTACAACAAAAGGCAAATACATTATCAACATATTCAAACTCCAGTCTGGTCTATCCGGTTTCAAAGCAGCACATTCGGTTCCAGCATCAGATAACATGCGTTTCCTGTTTTTGTGGGATGATGTTAACAGTTACAGGCAGCGCCTGGTTACCTGTCTGGGCTGGTCAACGGCTTTCTGAGGATCTGTCTTCACTTTGTTGTTTGGGTGGTTGGTAACCTTGGTAACAGGCTGCTTAAAGATGGAGGCTGTCTGTCTGACTGGTAGTGATGTGTTCAAGTCAGGTTTGCCCTAAAAAATATCAAACACAGAGGGAGGTGAGGTCAGGATGGACAGGAGAATAAAAGGAGCGAAGTGATAGACGATGAAGGATTATTCCACAAAACTGTTCACTGATTACACCACACACAAGGACATGTATCTCAATATTAGAGCTTTCAGAGATGAAAACAAGTCTGGAAGGAGAGAGAAGTAACTTTGCTGTGGCTTCCTTTTCTCAACACACTGCCACCTGCTGTGCCGATGAAAAATATCTGTTTAAGTTACTGATGCTCAACATTATCTGCCTTTATATATACAATTATTCATTTAACTTCTTAAACCAAACTCATCCGAGACTCTACGTCCACAGGATAAAGTGATTGATTATTTTAAAACTGGAAAAAGACAGCTCAGTGTTTTAAGACTGGGTGGTAGAGAAAATCAAACAGCACAATATTTTTGACTAAATACCTCGATATCAATAATGTGACAATATTGTAGGATTAACTATTGTTGCTTTCACAAACTATTTCGCTCTGATATTTTTGATAAATTATCATCAGTAATGTGGATATAAGGACTGAGTGAGTTAACGCAAACAATATCACAGCAAAAACAGTCTTTCAGACAACTGCATCACTTTACTGTAATGCAGCCTTTAAAACATCACATTTCAATATCCAAAATCTGAGACAATATCTAGTCTAGTATGATATCAATGTAATATTGATATTTTGTCCAGTCCTAGTGCTGACCGTCTTCATTAAAGGAATACTTCACCCACAAAATTACCATTTGTAAATCAATGACTCACCCTGTATTACCTTACATAGTCATGAAAACCTTTTTCTCACATGCCTCCATGTGAACAAAAAAAAAATCAAAAAATGGCCAGGAGACTGTGTTAAACAACAGCAAAACAATATCAAAACATCCGTTTACAATCGCTCACACAACTCGTACAGTATAAGTCTCATTTATCCAGTTGTATACTCAGTATACTCAACACATGCATATTCACTACAACCTTACCTTTTAAAACACTTCAGCTTAAGCAGTCCCAAGCAGCGCACCTGGGCAGCACGTACGTTTAAACTCTGGTCAATGAAATGCATAAGCTGTTCAAATGCAAGCGCTTGCCCAGGCATGCTACTTGTATGCAGAAGTGTTAGAAATACTAAGGTAGAAGTGAAAATACATTTGTTTGGGAAGCACTGAGCATACGCCCGGATAAATGAGGCCTGGATTATGGTTTGTGAACAGATGTTTTGATATGGTTTTGCTATTATTAAATGCAGACCCTGATTACTTCAATTCGTCAAGAATGTTGGCTTTTATTCTTCTACCCTGTGGAGGCATGCAAGGAAAGCAAAGTATTCTTCACGAATTCAAGGTAACATGGGCGAGTAACTGAAAGGTCATTTTGTGGGTGAGGTATTCATTTAGCCTACTCCTACATTAGTCTCTCTGCAGCTCTGATGTGGGTATAATAAGGCATCAGTTGGGCAGTTTTTGTATTATCCCAGTGGTTCCCAACTCGTGCAGCCACGGGGTCCAGATTTCTCTTTAGTCATTAGTTCAAGGTCCACACAGTTTAATATATACAGCGTCATGCTTGTGTTTGGCCATGTCGTCGATCTAGTTTGCTGTCTCTGTTAGTCACTCACTTTACAGCAGGAGAAATAAAAATAAAAGCTCTGTGCCAGTATATGGACCCACTTTTGGATTGTGACCCACCAGCTGGGAATCACTGATTTAACCTCTCACACTGATATATTTACATATTATTCATTGGTCGTCTACATTAATAAAAGTCGCAAGCAGTAGTAATATAAAATGTTGACTTTTTGTTAAACAGACAGCTCACTGAGTGATTCTTGTCCACAATGTTAATGTGAGGGTGCAGCGCTCACCCTGTTGACACCTACATCATAGACAGGACACAGAGTCCAGGCCACCATCACTTGTGTTTGGCGGTCAGTGGTTGGTCATCATGTGCTCGCTGGTCTCACCTTGTTTTGGTTGTTGTTATCGTAGCGCAGTCTCTGCCGGTTCTTGTTCAGCTTGCTCATCAGCATCTTCCCCGTGCGGAAATCAAAGGAGCTGAGGTCCATCTGGTTACCAAGGTAACGGGCCAGCTGAGGCTTGCTCCGAAACTTCTTCCCAGATGGACTGGCGAGGAGGCAGAGAAATGAGAAACCACTATACTCGCATCATCTCTTACAAACACAGAAAAGACGGTATCAAGACTGGGAAAACACAAACAGAGACGACGGCAGGGAAACAAAACTTGACGGGTCAACACTTCAAAACACATTATACGCACACACACACACACACAGCAGACAGAGAAATTACACACAAGGACCACAACATGCAACAGGTCGAGAGCAAACAGAAGCAGAGCACATTCAAGTGGGCAATGACATTGAAATCACATTACTTTGTGAAATGGATGCAAGTCTCTGATGAACACTACCTGAGCCTGGTTATATCTACAACAAGCTGCACACATTGCTATAACAATAATAATAATGATAATAAGCAGATATGACTGAGAACATGTTCAACAACAGCCTGAAATTAACCTGTAGGAACACAATGTAAACATGGCAGTACTTGACCAAATGTTTCAGAATGAAAACATTGTAGCTCCACATGTGGGAGCAACAACATCTGAAGCCTGAGCAATGACCAACAGAAGGAACAACTGTGGGTGGATACGTGCTAGTAACTCATGCAAATGTCTCTTACATCACACACCACAGTTAACACCAGTATGAGTGTACAGTTATAGCCTACCACAAACTATACAACCGACCCGCCTCCCCCCTCTCTTGCCTCTGTTCCTCATCTTGCTCTTCTCCTCTGCTAAATGAAAACAAATCTGGCGTTGTTGGTTCACTTCACTGGGAAATAAAGAGTATTAACTGAGATGACACTGGGTTTAATTCATCAAGAGGCCTCGCCAGGCGTGAGCTGCTACCACTAGCCTCACACACTCCTCCTTATCTCCTCACTTGTGAGAGGAGCTGGCCTGGCTGGCCTTGTTACCCGGCTGCACACAGACCCCCCTCCCCTTCACATCCCAAACTTTACACACACACACACAGCACCGTCCCCCCTTATCACACTCCTATCTGCTTCCGTCCGCAAACTCGGTGTCTTGTGCACCTAGCGTTAGAAGTTTTGCAACCCTGGTTTCGTTTAGTACCTAAAATAATAGACATCGCTTTTTCCAGCTGACAAACCCGACTTTCTGGTCACTTCTTCCATTTTCCAGCCCTTGGGGAGAGCAGTGCAATCCCACCTTTTCTTCTCCATTTCCCACGCGAGTAGCCTATAAATCCACTAAAAGTTACTGCGGATAACCAGATTGGATTTTAGGATTTGTTTTTGGATGGCAGGCCTATTGCTTTGTTTCGACCATATTACAACATGCGTCCTCTGTAATGGGATCTCACTGCTAACAACATCTCGTCTCTTTGTCGTCGCGCAGATCGCTCCGCCGCGGACCTCGGCCACATCACTACCTGCCTGTCTCGCCGGGGCACGAGGGCTACATCCGCAAGGAAAACATAGGGCAGCGCGGCGGCGTCAAGGCACGGTGAGGCAGCCGGGAAGAGACAGGAAGTTACTGCAGATTTGTCACGGAATTAAACGCATCAAACGGGTGATAAAAATATATACATAGTTTGATCCAAAGTCTGACATTAAATTAATTTCACTTAGTTTTAAAACTTTAATATAATGTATAATGCACATTTCTTTATACATACCATTTATATTAATACTGTGTAACATTCCTGTGCAATATTTGCCACTAACAATATGTGTGCAATAACATTTATTTTTTTCCAGTAAATACCCTACACCACAATTATCCTGTGCAGATATCATGGACTAACAGTTTCTGTATGGTGTTTTTATTATTTTGTGTTTTGTTGTATTTTCCTTACTTATCACTCGATCATTTTTCCCCCTTTTGTTTCTGACTCTTGAGCTGCTGCAATATGCTTATTTCCCCAGTGCGGGATTAATAACATCTTATCCTGTTTTATTTTATTTAAAGAGGACATGATCAAACATTCTTCTACATCCTGTTCACTATTAATTTGCAGTTCTGCTACAGGCTATTTTATTATTGTTCCTCAGTCTGTCCTGTGTTTTTATGTACGCTCAAATGTCTGTTCAAATTTTTTAATTTAGTAGATTAAATTAAGTTAATATATAACAAATTGGGCCCAGCAATTAAATGTATAAAATCTGAGAACATTTTTCAACTTTTCAAAAAGTTGGATTGAAATTGTTACACCTGAAAAATCACAAGGTGTTCTGTATTGACTGTTTTCATGCATGTGACGGAAAATTCATTATTGACCACGGGGAAAGTATTTTGAAAAAATAATCTAAGGTACACTTACCTACTTTTTGTTTGTTTTTTATCACTGTATATGTCACTGTCTGAGCGTCACCAGTTTACTTTCATTTTATATTCCAGACCACCATCCTCCACTGTTTTACTTTTAAAACCATGTGGCAGTTTTATGTGTGTGCAAAAAATAAAATAAAAGAAAGAGAAATTAAATTAACAAAAGTATCAGTGAGAGTGTTCCTGTTTCCATGTCTCTGTGGAACTCACTGCCTCTACGCTATGCTCTCTTGCTCATTTGAAAGGGAGATTAAAGACCGATCTCTTAAATCTGTCCCTTAGTTTTAGGGTTTAGTCATTGATTTTTATTTTATCCCTGGTGTTCATTCTGTTTTAACAGAATTAAGTTTATTGATTTTTTCATTCTTTTTTTAATTGTCATAGTTTTGTAGTCTTGCAAAATCTTATTTAATGTTGTTTATTTTATTTTTGTCTATTTTTTATTTGTGTTGTTTGTATTTTGCTATGTGACATAGGCTACCTAGGCTGCAGGTTTGTGTGAATGTTAAGTTAAATTAAGTTGTGTTTATTGATTTCTTTTGGCTTTTATATCGTTACAGTTTTCTAGTTTTGCAAAATTTTATTTATCTTTTCTAATTTATTTAGTCATTGTCTGTGTTGTTTTGATTTTTCTATGTGAGGTAATTAGGCTACTTTGGGCGGCATGTTTGTATGAAAGTTGAGTTACATTGAGTCTCCATCTTGAATTAAAATTTATTTTATCTCTGGTGTTAATTCTATTTTAGAATTTAATCTATTGTTGTTTATTTATTTATCTATATCAATTGTTTGCCTGTTTCAGTTTTGCTATGTGACACAGGCTAATGCATGTTTGTATGAAAGTTGAGTTAAACTGAGCCGCCATCTTGGAATAAAATGTTCAAGCAAGTCTTTAAATTATTTTTTATACACCTGGTTATCTCAACACTTTGGTTCAGTTAAGTTAATCTAACTCACTAGGTCATGTGAAGGTAACTCTGTGAAACACAAACATTTTAACTAACTCAAAATACGTTTTGACGGCTGGCCTTTTGTTTTGAAAAGCTCTACCGGAAGTCTCTCTTTCTTGTCCGTGTACCTTGACGTTGGTCGCGAGCACTAGGCTCAGTGTTAACCTATGGGAAACATAAATTACGCTACAGCCACACATACACCGTAAATAGTCTCCACGCAGCAGCAGTGACAACAGTCATGGCGGCCGCTGAATAATTTAATCTCCCGGCTGTAGTAAAAACATGTCCCTCACTTGTAGCTCGCTCATTAACACAAAATGCGAAAGTTTCATGTCAGCTCGGTGAAACAGGAGAGACGTTTGACCACGACAATGCCTGCCGTTGTCATTCAGAGCCGGAGCCGGCTTTTATGAATGGACAAAGTAGATCTCACCGATTAAACACAGACACCATTTTAAACGCATATCATGCATTTACGGAGGCTTTGTGTGTGTGTGTGACAGCGATGCGGGAGAAATGTGAGCTGCTTTGTCAGGTTGAAATCTATCATGTCGAAATAGCTCCGTGTCGACGCAGCGTCGCGACTCCATGCTCAATTTCACATTAGCTGTAAATATCAGGACAATTAAAGCACATTACAATGATGCTAAATAAAGGAGCGACATCCTAGCTGGAGACCACAGCGGTGCTATTTGCAAATGCGATACACCAGAGTGCATCAGCCTGATCGATGATAAACATACTTTCCAAATATATTATGAGGACGACATATCGCGCATCACACGCTACAATTGCAATTATTACAGTTGCTGATGGTTTCATGAGCCTTCAAATGATGTACTTACTCGTTTTTATCCATCTTGAAGATACTATCTCGTTTTCTCTCTCTCTCTCGCTATGTTAAATCCCTTCTCCCCTCTCCTCTTTCAGTCCCCTCCCCCTTCGATGGGAGAAATGAAAGACATTATCCACGCAAATTTCGCAGTCTGGCTGATAAAATGAGTTTAATGTCTGGGCACACCTCAGTGTGCATGCAGCCTCATAATACCTCTGCACATATATGATTCATCATGCATTGGGAATTGCATTATCACAGACTTTGCATATACATTGTCTTCAATACATTTTATTTCACATGAAATTTACAGTACAAATAGTCATGACAGTTGGTAAATACCAGGTGGACAAATCCACGCTTTTATTTGCCACATGCAACAGAGAATTAGTGCAAATCCACAAAATAGATTTCTTTAAAAACCCTCTCACCAAGCAATCCAAACAAAGCATTTTCATACTTGACATTTTCCAGAATAACCGGACACATCGTTGCAAATTAAAGATTTATTCACATTAAATAATACTGGATTAAAAACAGCATTTTTATACACAGTGCATCTTGTTGTCCAAACTCCTAACAGGCCCTCAGTGGCTGATTGTCGAGCCAGGGCATCCTACTTAAGCTTGCGGCAGCGTGTAAGCAATCCACCCATGTGCCCCATTCCCAAGCTCTGGTCCTGTGGGCAGACACACACGCCCCATTCATTAGCAAAATGTACATGAACACATCTGTTTGAATGTGTAAAAAAAAAGCACATGGATGTCTGACAAGATCACATTCAAGTTCAAGGGGGTGATGAAGGGAGCTGCAGAGGGTCTGGGGTGGCGACGAGGGCTCAAACTGTGTGTGAACTTTAATAAGGTTTGGAAATATCAAGCCCAATTAAAACCGATGATACCCAAATGGATCTAATGGGATTCAAGATGAAATACAAGTAACATTATACTGATGATATACTTGATCATTATAGGAAAGTACAAATTGGCAGTACCAACACTGTTGCCACATTATTGATAATTATGAAGACAGTAAAAATAAATATTAAAGTTAGTCATTTCAATGTTAAGCTCCTAACTCTACACCACAAAAATACACTTTAACAATTAAAATTCTCTACCAAATGCATACATTTTAAAACCTTTTATCATAAACGGCTTCCATTTTAAAACTAATCTGATCTATTTGCAGAGCTTTAGATTAGACAGAAGCGTAAAGCCTTTATGTTTACACAGTTGCCACTTAACAAGCTTACACGAGCTACAAGACCTCAACGGCCTTTATTCTCAGCCTGCAGTGAACTTGGGTTAGTGATCGCAACAGATTCAGTCGCCACGGCCTCAGTGTGGGTTTACCTGTGCAGTAGAGTAGAGTTCTACCAAACTGCCAGGTGTAAGCAACATGGCAACTTTTGCCAATACTCAGGGGTGGTTATTTGAATATTCAACTCCAACACCTGGCACAGCCGACACCTGTCTGCTTCTTATCACGAGTTAAGGGTGGGGCTTAAGCTAATGAGCAATCCGACTGAACACTGCAAACACATTGTGAGGATGCAAGTACAGTTGCACACGTGCTGGTTATCATCTCAGTACACTCACAATGTAGTTGTGCAGGATTTTACTCATCGTCATTGAACTTCCCTTTAACGTATGGCACATAGTCCAGAATCACTCGCCAATCTGTGAAGTGAACGACCGCCACTCCACCGACTGTTCCCCAGGCAACCATATTTGGCACCCTAGACGGAAGAAAACAATGACACAGTGGAGTGCAATACACATATCAATGTGATCTTGGGTAGCAACAGCATGCACATTTCCTTACGTATGCACCAACTGACACAGTAATGGCCAAATTCATCTTCTGAAGATCTGTTGAGGGCTTTAAAAGAGTCAGTTTCTTTTTATCTTTTGCTGTGGTTGCTACTTTCATAGGTTCATTATTATAATCAATATAATTATAAGTAAGGTTGGAAATTAGCAACTAGCCAAATGCTGGTTAAATATGAAAGTGACTGCTTCATTTGCTTCACTCATCAGCCAAAAAACTAAATAAATAAAACAATGGTGATCTGTTGAGCGGCAGCCACAGTAGAAGGCGAATTAAAAGGTTCATTTCCAACCTTGATTGTGAGTTATAAGTTTGTGATTACTCACAAGAACCAAATAAAGTAGTGGAAACACTGGTTTAAGTTGTTGTGTATGGGCAAAGGTGAATTTTTAAGGAAAGAAAGAGTCAATAATTAACTAGTTGATAGAGACAAGATGATCATTTATCAGTCTTTGTGTTAATTTATTACCTTTTCAACAAATTGTTTACAAATGGTAATAATCACTACTACTATTAATGACTGTTCAGCATTGGCCATTGGAGTTTTCCCTCTTTGTATTTCCAAGTTAGGGTTGCAGCGATACACCAATTTCAAGGTACACCATGATATAAAAGCTGACGGATATTATTCCCTGCACATTGGCTTATCTATGTATTACAAAAAATTAAAGTTATTTTCAAGTTTCCATTACATTAGTGTGATAAAACCCATCCATTTTCATACAATACAAATGATAATTCTATATTACCATGATACTGTGAAACCTGAGCTGGTTATCATACCATGAAAATCTCATACCATTGCAGCACTATGGCAAGGTCAAGTATAGGGCTGTGGGCTTAATGTTTCTACAAAATATACAGCTGTCAAGCAAACTATAATAAGTGACCAACATATTTTATGGCATTAAAGCACACGCTGGATTCTGACAATAATATTTTACATCCTTGCATAATTGGGAGGTTTATCAGACTAATAAATGGTAATATTTCATAAATAAACTAAGGTGGCATTATATTAGTAAAGGAATATGAACAGTTTTGAACTTGGATGTTAAGGGTGTTGAAATCTATTAATTTCAACATAATTTTTGTATAATTAACTAGTAATTAAATCTCCAAAACATTTGACATAATACTCACAAACACAAATATTGCCAGAGTCAATGTAATCACTGCCTCTCGCACCTTCCACTGCACTAGCTGTCAGGTGGAGGGATTATGCTAACTAGCCTAGCTAGCCGAGTCAACAGGAAATGAACGAGCATGCTAAGCTAATGTTAGCATACAAGCCCAGCGGGTCACACAGAAGGACACAGAGGCGCTGACATTATTTTAAACACGACGACAGCTGTCAAAAAAACTCTGTTGCTGATTCAACTTACCACGTCCGTAAAATAGAAATGTACTTGGCACCGACGACTTTGTTGAGTATGTTCTGGACCATCCTGACCTTCTTAGAGTTGTAGTTCTTTACTTATCGCAATGTTTTCTTGCTGATGGCGGTGAAGGACCCTGACTGTGCTGCCCTTTCTTATGCCTGATAAAAATAAGCGGCGGGGCTGCGTGCTGCCGCTGCGGGTCATTTCAGGCCACCATTTCAAAGGTCTCGGTTGTTTTCAGCACAGAGCTGTGGCTGCAGCCATGTAGCTATTACTAATATGCAAGTCCTGCTTATGTTGGCGTGATGAAATCAACTAGTTTTCACTGGTGTAATGTGTTGAAATAAATGTGGTGCCTTTGTTGCCTCAACTCACCTAAATGGGTGCAACACACACAGATTTATGGTTGCTTGCAGCTTAAGTAGTCATCATGTATATTTTTGTGGACATTTTGTGCCTATTATTGGTTATTTTGTGTCTTTTGGTAGTAGTATGGGTCTCCTTGAGGTGTTTTTGTGTCTTTCTTGGTCATTTTTTTGTCTCCTCATGGTTGTTTTGCCTGTTTTGTAGATTATATGTGAACATTTGCAGTTCATTTGCATCTTTTGTGATCATCTGAGTCTCTTTCTGGTCAGTTTGTGTTAATTTGAGTGACGTTTTGAAGGCGAGGGCCCCCCGAGGCCTGTACCTACTACGCCCGTTCTGTAATCCATCCATGATGAGGCTGTCATAAACACATTAGGTCCCTAACCGGCTACTGACAATGGCAAATATGAACAAATTCATTTTCCATACTACAATAAACCCTTTATTACAATGTTTTCCTTTATTTTCCTTTTTATGTATACAATATTCAAAAGCCAGACATTGGAAAAGGTATAATCTGTTATTAAAAATGGCACATTTATTGCTACATTACTGTTATATACAGGACAGTTCTCAACTATATATATTTATATATATATTTATATATAAAAAAAGAGAGAGAGAGAGATGGAGTGAGGCGCTCCAAGGACCCCGCAGGCGTCGCCAGCATCCTCACTCCCAAGATGTCAGGCTCTGTACCTGTGAATGTATGTAACACTCAATAGTCTCCCCCTTTTTTAGTTCAACAAAGATATGACAAAACTGTTGAAAGCAAGTGTTTTATTACTGCTTTCTTAGACCAAAACAAGTTCAAGCCCGTCAACTCAACATTTTCCATCATCATATTGTAATTTTCGGTTGACATCATGTGCTCCTGCAGTGGCTGGGTTGCTTCTCTGCAGATTTCAAACTAAGTCAAGACTCGTGTTAAGAAATAAGGTTCCCCCTCCCCAAACAAATAGTCTGAGCATGTAGCTTGTCAGCTAATGGGATGCTCACAGAATGCTAAATGACATCAAGTCGGATTTTCCTCTTGGAACAAATATTCAGTACAATTATTGATCTTGTAATAATAAAAAGAAAAACTTCAAATACAACTTTTTGAGAGAAGTGATTAGGACTTCTCACAAAGAGTCACTGTCAACGGCATCAGAGAGCTGGAAGAGTGAAAGGTCAAAGGTGAAAATAGTCACTGGAGACTAAGTATACTGAAAGTCACTGCAGCAAAGGGCTTGCACTCTGATATACAGAAATTTAAAATGCTCCAAGTCATTAGAGGTTCCAGCTACGACGGGGAAAAAATGAAACTCACTCCCTACATTGAGACTGAAGCAACACATACACTGAAACATGTTAATGTGCATCAAAAGCAGACAATCAGAGCCAAAAGCAGCATCTCTTGAACCCCGTCATGTCAGGTGATATAGCAATATAGGGCAGATAGAAAGAAAACTCATGACCTGGACCCATGACCTTAACTAAAAACAGCAGTTTGGACAATATAATCCAGTTGAATAATTAGAAAAAAAGGGAATAAAACTAAACAAGATCTACGTAACATTTATTTATTTAACTAGATACACTGAAAGAAAATCTCTTTATACCATTTAAACTTCTTCCTGAAAATTGAAAAAAGCATTAGGAGAAGGGAGGGTGGGGGAATGAACAAGTACCTCTTTAATCTCCATGATAAATGAAATGATATGGTTCACAAAATAAAACTGTCTCAAATGAAAAATACAAGTTCAGGCACTGATAAGGTATCACTCTCCCATCATGTCATCTTCTTAAGTCTTGAGAATGAAAAGGCCACACTATTGATTTGTATAGGTCTTTTTCTTCATCTCTTTTCGTAGAAATTAAACACACAAAATGCTCTACCTCCCACTTGTGATTACATGTTGGTAAAAATCATTCACAACATGACATGACATGGGAATAACATCACAATAACACTGTTTTGTTCTCCGTATTATCCATTACCATACACCCAAATACCGACGTCTGCCTCTGAAATAAATGTGCAGGCTACTAAAAAGTGAGCTGCACACTGAGAGCCACTTGATGCGGGCAAACATTAGAAAAAAGGTGAAATGAAAACTAGTATACTGTACTGACAAAAACCCAGGAACACAAATTTGACAATGAAGGTGATCCACATTTGTATGGTAGCTACATTCAAAAACCAGTTGCATAATTACTGTTAGAGACAAAAATCTTCCCACATTTTTCCTCGGTGCCTCACCGCTAAAGTAAGAACACTTCAACAGGACTGTGGCACAAACTCTGTCCACAATACCCCCAAATGGAAAGAAAAGAATTCATCTGGGTAGCTGATGATACACCTTACAACTAAAACTGGAATAAAGGATACACCAAATGCTTTTTCACTTATCATCTGTCGACCCTTTTCCTCTGCCGTCCCCGGTTCAATTTTGAATTAATTCTTGAACGATTTCATTTAAATGTCAAATATCCCCCTTATTCAGCTCATCTACAATACACTCTAAACTTCAAACTAATATTGCCATTTATGTAAAAAATCTACAATGTATAGACTAACAAAAAATATATATTTTTATATATATTTAATTTTGAAAAATGAAACATATCAGAGTAATGTATGAAGTGAATTTACACGTCACACTTCTCTCGGTAAGAAACGTGAGAACAGACTTACTCAGGAGGAAGGTGAGGGGCTGTAATTCAGTGGGAATGCTCGTTTAGGAAAAGAAAGCCTCCGTTACACAGAGGCTCGTCTGCGTCAAACAACTGCGCACTGATGAGATCCCTTCATCAAAAGGAACCCAGATTTTTTTTGTCTTTTACAGAACATCAATTAAGGGGGGGGAAAGTTGAGCTGTTAAGTCTGCTGGCATTGTCAGTAAACCATTTTAGGCAAGTCTCTCAAATGGCTTTGATGCAAGACTTTCAGGGACTGTAATGCTCAACAGGTCGACACTTAACTTTCAGCCGTTACAACTGTGCTTTGTCTCGTCTCTAAGTTTGCTTTAGTACATAAAGCAGTACAAAAACCTGAACCTATGACAAGGGATTACTTGAGTAACACTAGAATTTGTGGTCAACAAATAGGAAGAACGGTTTTGTCGTTGACAGACTCTACACTTGGATAATTCATAACCTTCAAGGAAGGAGTCTTCTATTCCAAGTCTCCAGATGCCTTGTGGGACGAGAGCGGGCTGCAGTCAGAGCCTGCCTCTCGCTCAGAGTTCCCGTCTTTCATAAGCTGCTTTTGAACTGTCGAGACTTTGACCTTTCCATCGCCTCACGCCCAAACGTTTGCAGATAAGATCACGGAAAAGTCACTGAATTTAGACAATTCAACTTCAACTATGGGCTTGGTTACATAACATATGTAAGACTGTACCATCACGCTGGGAATGACATACATTAAAAAATAATTGCTCATACACATAAGCAATCCCTCACAATAAATGTTCCTCACATGTAAAGCAATTTGCTTAAATGTCAAATAGAAAACATGTAACAATTAGGCACAAATCCTCGATTCAATTTGTGTTTGTTTAGGTCTCCTTTCTTTCACAAGAGCACCTCTCGGCAGTGTGTGAAGTCCCAATTTGTGGCAGGACAAAAAGTACTCCGGTGTTCCATCATCTTGTGGAAACCAAGAAGAAGAATTTTTTTTTACATGTATAAAACAAAGCAAAACTAAAAAAAAGTTCTTCACATTTGAGCTTGTAGTCATGGTTGGGAGTGCGACAAACAGGCTGTGTCAGTTTTGGCAGTATGCATGTGTGTACGAGTGTGTGAATGTGCATCTTGAAACTTGAACGGACAATACACAGACATGTCCACATATACACACACACACTGAGAATAATGGGTGGAAGAAATCTGTTAAGGCCACATCCTCTGACAGCCAAGGAAACACCACCGGATCTGTAAAAGGGAAAGACCACAGACATTATGTTGGAGTATACATATAATAATGACTTCAGCAAAATATTATTGACTCCTACAAACTACTGTAACTTTTATTTGAAGTTATAATCCTTAAGATTTTCCCAAAATCAAACCCACTTCATGGTCCAGTAGTAGCCACTCAATGCATTTACATTTAGTAATCACAGCATGCTTTCATGTGGTACTTTTCATTGTTTGTGGCAGATTCCACCTTCCGCTGCTGGATTCAACTTGCCCTCACATGCATGAGGGACTCCAGGGAAATTACCGCTCTTGCAAACCAAACATGTTCTACTCCCGCTGCTTAACATCAAAAGCATTCAACTGGTGAAACACAGAGTGGTTTTTACTGTAAAGCAGCCACAGGAGAGACAATGTATTTGTCACCGCAGTTAGTGCAGAGCAGTCGTCTATCAAAATGCATCTACAGAACAAGACAAGAGTCGTTTTGGTACTTTGTGACAGCAGAATAGTTTTAAATATTGCAGGTAGTAATGGAGGAAGAAGGAGCAGCCACAGTGAGTTGTGAGATGCAGGGGACAGGCCGCACAACTACAACTACAGTGTTCTGCTGTTGTGTATATGACAATATGTCATGTGCATCATTAACACCCTGTCTGAAAGTACACAAATATTTTCCCCTATTGGTTAAGAAAATAAATCTGTCCACCCAACCTCAGTTTTACAAAATATCTCCGTCCACTCACAATGCAAAAACGACTCCAAACACTCATCTTCAGCAGTCTTCCCTCATCGCAAATGTAGTTAAGTTTCAAAACAACAACTGAAGATCTCATCACTGTTGATTCCCCCTTTGATATAAGGATGAATGAGTTCACTCAAACATATGAGTAATGTTCCAGACTTGAAAAAGTTTTACTTCTTCTCATTAACAACAACGTCACTCTCAAAACTGTCCCACCATCTACTCATACGACCAGCCCTGATCCAAAACCGTCATTTGTGGCGTACTTAAAACAGCAGACACTGAAGTTGACCAAATAATACTTGGCGCAATAGACAAAAAAATTTAAGTTTTCTGAAACATACAGTACAATGTCACTTTCTTACGGAAAAAATATTGCTACAAATTACTGCAAAGTAGCACAACATAACATGAAATAAGAGAAAATTTGCTGAAGTGAAAAGTGGAACTATACAGAATTATAACTACACTCTACCTGTCATTTAAATCCAATTTGTTTTTTTTACTTGTACAATCAACTTCATCACTTGAATGACTGATTTCTACTAACTTTTATATGTCCTTTCTTCTATCCACTTTGGTCTGTGTAAGTCTTACTTCACATCTTGTTTTGCTTTGCGAGACCATATTACCATGTCATGTTGTGATCTGCACTTTGTGTACTATCATTATTATTTGCCGGGGCGTAGCAGATGCTTCCTTCGTCCATGAAGTGGAACAGCGATACAAAATTTAGGTATAAAGCAGTCATCAGACCAGTCAGTGCTAACAAAATGTAAAACTGTTTCTTTTCTTGCACGTGCCCATTACATAAGGCAACAATGGACATGCACAAATTCAGGAAATGACATCATTGTTTATCAAATGCTCCATTTTACATGTCTATATGGATATAAAGTAACCAGAGTTTTGAAATATTTGCACCCTAGATGATGTTTTAGTGACCTAAAACTATTTGTGTGAGGACAAGAGGCCAAAACATAGAGGAAAATATCAGTTACTATATATATCTGTATGAGTGTAGACAGAGTTTTAATAAGACTGAAGCTGCTCATGATATGAAAGATCAATTATTGACTTTCTTCTTTATAAATATCAGTCAGTATGTTTGGCTGCTCTCGTTGCATTCCTGACATAATCACTGGTCAAGGAGTGGGATGCTGAACCAATAATTATGGGACTTGAAGTAATGAACACTTGCTGTTGCCACCAGTAATTATTAGTGTTGCCAAATCAACCAGGCCTGAATCTTAAGGATTATAACTTTAAAGCTACTGTGGGTAAAAATACCTGTAACATCCTAATAATCACTTCAGTAGCCGATCTTCGAGGCCTACCTGGTGTTACATGTGGCCAACTGGGTTGTGGCCATCTCCTCCCATACTTGGATGGCCTCCTGAGAGCTGCATGGGTGCATCACCCACCACCCCAGACACTTTTTCCTCCTCACGGCGTTTTAAACATGCTGCCTTGGGGTTAAGGTTACGCTCTGACAGAGAAAGGGAAAACAGAAACTCAGTATAAGAGAACAACAGTGTATTTATCAGAGGTAAACATGACCGTGCTCCCATCCAGACTGACCTCTGACTTGCTGTTCTAAATTGAGGATGACATTGACAGCTTGGTGCAGGATGAGAAGTTTGGTCTGAGGTTTGTCATGGCTGAGGTGCAGCTGGCACATCCTCCCAAGCTCCTTAAATGCCTCGTTGATGTCCCGTACTCTGAGGCGCTCGCGGGCATTGTTAGCCACTCGCCGTTCCTTCTCGCGCTCCATCTTCACCTCGGGGGGAAGGTCCTCGTCATCTTCCTCCGGACTGGATACAAATAGAGATGAAATGATGAAACTGCAGGCAGACAAACTTTTCAAGACATACCATCAAACACCTGTGACACATGTGACTTTATGTCTAGCATTGTGCAACTTTAAGTTAACATCAATAGGAGGGAATATAAACCCTGTCGAGCTTTGTGCTGACAGGATGCACTAAAAATAAGATGTGTGAGAAGTTAAATGCACTTTATATAAAACTAAAAACATCCAAGTAGCACAATCTCCCACTTTAGATGATCATTTAATCAAAATATTTCACACAAAAGCTGGATATGTTCATGGTGCACTACACTGTGCATGCATTCTGTCCTGCTGTGTAAAACATTTTGATGGCATATGAAGGCGTGTGAGATGTAGCTTCCTGCACCTTTTTGGTCATCAAAAAATCTTTGTTGTGTTGTACAGTTTTGATAGGGGTAAATGTTTTCCTATTGTTCAGCCTGATGCATTTCAAATTTAAATCAGAGCTCCTTTGCAGCATAAAGTCAGTGATGGATAATAAACTTCAAAATGTCTTAAAAATGTAACTGCAACGATTCTGCCAATCAAAAGTCAGATTTTAGACACTAGTAACATGAACGTGTGCTTTGAGTGATGTCAGGCAAGAGCCCACAAAGCACAAGAAATTGACCCTCTATTGGAGAAACTTACTCATCTTTCTGGTCTGAAAGGCTAGAGAGCATCTGGAGGGTCAACGCCTCCTTTCTGAAAACGTGACATGAAGGGAAGGGGATTCAACATTGTTAAATACCTTACATACCCTGGGCAAAGGGTCTGAACCTTGCAGTAGATATTTCCTTTATATTTTCACACTTGACAATCTCCACCTTTGTGGGATAACACTGTGCTTTTTTTCATGCAGTTACACCTAAATGCAATTTTATTCATATTTTGGTTTATCAAAAATCCAGAGTTCAAAGATTAAAAAGACACAGTAAGGAGCGCCTTACCTCCGACTGCGTGCTGCCTTGCTCTCCTTCTTTTCATCTTCGGATTTGTCTGCGACAGATGAGTTTTCATCATCCTCTTTGTCTTCTCTTTTGATGTCTGAGCTGCTGGTGGAGTGTGTGGAGCGGGCCAAACCACCAGGGAGACCTGGGGACAAGCATATAGATGTTAGGATGCTCCAAAGTACTGAAGCCTCTCTAGGGGATGTCACACAACACATGAACGTGGAAAGCTTAGAAAATTAAGCAGAGATCCCTCAAGAATCCTCAAATGCATATCACTGTGTATGAACAGCATTACATAGCATTGCCTCAACTCTTAACAAATACTGACATGCTCTACTGCAAGTAACACGATATCTAGTCAGACTCACTGGTGAAGCCTTCTGGTTGGCCGACTGGTGGTGTGGGTCCGGATGCGTGATGACCGTGCAGAAGAGTGCTGCTGGGAGGAAGGCCTGTGGGCTCCTCATGTTTCCCTCCCTGCTGATGAAGGGGGAGAACCATGATGTGAAACTCAAGGGACGGACATATCACAACTACATCCAAATTTAAAACAGAGCAGCAACAGAGAATAAATGACTTGACATGTCAACAACTGTGTGAAAGCAAATATTTAGTTTAAGGTCCAGTGTGTAGGATATCAGTAGATATATAGGCAGAAATTCAATTTAATAAGTATGTTTTCTTTAGTGGGTAGTCACCTGAAAATAAGAATCATTGTGTTGTCGCAAAGAACTGCTCAATATTTTACATAGGGAGCAAGTCCTCATGCACCGCCATGTTTTTACAAGGCCCCAGAACGAATAGACAAAACACTGGCTCTAGATGGGGCCATCTGAGTTTTCATGTCGGCCATCAACATCCCTTAAACACTACAAAACATTGACTTTAATAGTGTGGAACTGCTTTCTTCAATGTTTTAACTGATTTAAATCACCGTGTCTGTTTGTTGTGAAGAGGAGGAGACCTCTGCAGACAATTCAGCTCCTGCTTAAAACCTCCTGGACGTCTGAATCTCAAGTTATCAGAAATAAAGGTGAGCCCATATCCGCAAGACCAGACAAAACAGAGCTGGAGAAACACTGATTTGTAAAGTGAAGCTGCTTTATTCAGCGTTTCTACTAGTTTAAATCACCTGGTCCGTTTGTTTGGGAGGGACAGAGACGTCTGTGGATAATTCAGCTACCAGTAAAATTCTCCTGAACGAAAAACACTGGAGGAATTCTAACAGGAGAAGTTTAAGCTGGTAGCAATCAGAGATTTACACAATCATTTCCTTTAATAATGTAGCTAATTAAAAATCTTTTACTTGTTTGCCACTGTCTTCTGTGTAACCAATGCCGTTTAACTCACTAAACAAGATGCATAAAAATACTATTTACTCCCAATTGCTTGTAATTTTACTTTCAGCCAGCAGATGGCACAAATGATACATTGGACATTTAGTGTTCCTCGAGGAAATCAACTCCCAAGTAATGCACTTTTTCCCCTAAATTGTCTTACTTATGAAACAGAAAACTAATTTCTTCCAAAAGGCATTTCACAACATGAAATCAAGGCACCCCGTCAATCATCTCTAATGTAATGGTTCCTGTGAGCCATGTTACACACAACATATAATATTTTCTTACTCAACCTTGATACCAGCAGTTTCTTCAGAAATGGCTGATGGACTGAGCATGTAACACATTTAATTCTCCAGTATGTCGCAATGAAAACAAACTCCTTAGAGAGAGATTTCAGGAGAGCTGAAGGAAATTGTGTACACACAAACAGATGAACACTGCTGTTAGCTTCATGTCAACACCAACACAAGTCCAAGTCTCTTTCTAACACAAAAACGACACAATTCGAGCAGAGCAGGTGACTCACCATAGCAGGATGTCTGTTGCTGAGGGCGAGGCTTGCATTGGGGAAAGCCGGAGAGAGGCCCCCGAGGCCCCCGTTGTGTACTGCGGACAGCAGGCTGTGCATGTCGGGGGCGCCCTCTAAGCCAGGACCCTGGCCCACAGCATGGCTACGCAGTACATGAATCGCCTCCTCCAAACGGTCTTCCATTTTACTCTGCTATATGAACACAGACAACGTACACTTAGATATTAATATGACAAAACAGAATAAGAGTCCAACACACAGCTTATAGTTACTCGAAAACTGTTTTTGAGAAGTAATTTACTGATCTATGTCACTAACATAAGCATACAAAGACTAAGAATATATTGTGGGAGCTTCGTGCTTCAAATTAACTTTGATGCAGCAGAGAAATGTTTGAACATACCAGTGCATGTGGTGGCCCTTCATAGTTGGGTGTGGTTGGTCTTTGCCACTGAGACTGAGCTCCTGCAGAGAGAAATATTGGGACTGTGTTTAGTGGTAATTCTGAACTTTACAGCAGATGGAGCTGCAGACACGTTTCTGCGCCGAGGAACACTAAATGTTCAGAGGATCATTTTTGTTCCAACAATTTCAACTGATTCATTTTTGTGTGCCAAAAACAAGGTTGCAATCAAACTGAACAAGTTAAATAAATTGGACTGATGTAGGTATTCTGTGGCTGAAATTGAAATATTATCCAAATTTGCAGTTGCATGAGTGAGAATAAAGCACAGGATAAAACCACCTGAACTCAGTTTACCAACCTTCTGATTGGCAAAATTTACTCAGCTGTTAGGCTGACAGGCATCTTACGCCAAAGTAAGATAGCGCCTAAATGATTTGAGTAAAATAAAGACAACTTCTTTTATAAACTAAATAATGTTGTTTGTGAAAATGCAGATTTCTTTATTCTGGTGTTTAACATGACACATTATAGAGTGTTCAGAGATTAAATGTGCCTCAACGTATACAATTAAATTGACTTTTCATGTATAAGTATTAACAGTTTGATGCTCATATGATCTATATGTGAGGATCCAACTGTACCTGCGATGGCCTGAGGAGATCCAGGAGTAGATGGAGCTGAGGAGAAGTTATTACTGTTGTGGTCCGACGGATAAATCTGAAAGAAGTGATCAGAATACCAACATTA
This sequence comes from Epinephelus cyanopodus, assembly GCA_026686955.1. NCBI lineage: Eukaryota > Metazoa > Chordata > Actinopteri > Perciformes > Serranidae > Epinephelus > Epinephelus cyanopodus. The sequence continues at coordinate 12,609,135 of CM048920.1, forward strand.
TTACTGCACATCTTAACAATGCATAACATTGATTTTCACAAGTTTTGTCAAACTGTGAAGTAGAGTGTGTCAGCATAATAGATTTCTGTATTTCAAACTGGTTAAATGCAGCGGTGGAATGTGTTTAAGTACTTTTACTTAAGTAGAAATGTGTAGTACTTTCATTTTATTTGGTTGTTTTAATCTTATACAACTAACTATTTCACTATTTCTACTCATCTACGCTTCAGAGGGAAATGAAGATTTTACTCCACTACAATTATTTCTTAAGTTTAGTAAGCGGTTACTTAACAACTGAGAACTTTTGGACACAAACCATGTAAAAAATGTACAAGTGCAGCTTTAACAATTAGTTGATTGGTTGGCAAATTGATTGGCAACTATTTTGATAATCATATTAAGTCATTTTTCATGCAAAAACATTTCATGGCTTGAGCTTCTCACTTGAGGACTTGTTTTAATTATGTTCATCATTTAGATTTATCAAATTGATTAACATGGTTCTGCATTACGTGCGTTTACTTTTAATACAAATACATTTTCCTGATTGTACTTAAATACATGTTCCTGAGTAACAGTTTAATGCAGGACTTTTACTTGTAACAGAGTATTTTTACAGCATGATATTGTGATCTGAATACTTTCTCCACCACTGGTCAAAACCATGTCATAAAAACATTTTACTAGGGGATTAAAAGTTTTAAGTCATAATTTAAAAAATGTGTATTGACCAGTGATTATTCAAATAAAACACTTATTACATTGTTGGTCAAACGTTATTTTTTCTGTCAGTCTGAATATGTTTCAGGGCCCTGGCTTTGTTTGTGGCACATCTGCCAAAAAAAAAAATGAACCAGAGAATTGTTTGTACACTTTAAATCTAATTATGTATCCAAAAATATACAAAGCACAATGCATGACATTTCAGAAAACAACCATTATTAGGATCTTAAATTTGATGATGTCTTCTGCATATTTCATAATGCATATTCATCTGTTTTGAATCAACAACCAAAATAATGCTAAAACCACTGATGGAAGATTTTAGTCAGCGTCGCCATTCCCAGTCAATTTGTGTAAAGAAAGAACAAATAAGTGCAAATTTGACGAACATCACAGATTTCACTTCAGAGGAAATAAAACAAAATGACTGTAATTGTTTCATTGCCCGGCACTAATTTAGAAAACCAACAACAAACAGAAAAGAACTCACTGAGGCAAGAGCCTTCCCAATTTCATCTCCTGAACTGCCAGCTGTGGTGCCTCGGTTGGCTGCGGAGACAAAATAAATAATGTGAGTCAGATGACCCGTTAATTTGTTTTGGAGAAAAGAAAAAAGTATATCAAATGACCATGGGACAGACGCTACCAAGATGCCTGTGTGATAAGTTCACTTTTCATAAATCCTTACCCATAATGCCTTCCCCGTTGATGGTGGGTGTGTGGTTGTAGGTGGTGGGGGCTGAGTGGAAGCCGTTGACTTCGCTGCCGTGCAGAGGATAGTTCTGTGGGGACAGAGGCAGGGGTTGACGCTTCTGGAAAGGGGATACAAGTAGCTTCATAAGGCACAAACCACTCACAGAGAAATACACATGTGACAAATGCTTCATAAATAAAGTTTAAATATTTAACTTAATGTTAAGTGTTAACAAAGGGTTCCTACACATTTTCCAATTTAAAATTCCACATTTTTCCAGACTCATATCTCCAGACTTCTTGGTAGATTTTACAGTAGACCACATGTGACATCTGTGCACAAATGGCTGGATGTTTATGAAGTAAATAAATGGTTTTAAAATTCAACTGTCACATGAATATTATACACTGAGTCTGACTATGCTGTTATGTTGCCAAACAATTGCCACAGGATTGTAGCTAGGAACTGTAGCTTAACATATTGAATAAACAATATTATATTATTGTTCCCCACATTTTATTTTGTCTCTTTTATATACAGAGGAACAGAAAATGAGTTGAAAAAGTAAGTTTTCATAGCCTCTGCTTAGCCTTGTTATTTACTGTGGCCATGGAAACAACGATGAACGCAGCCTTCGAGGTGTCCTTACGTTTTCTTTCTGGTGAACAGATCACTGCATAACTCATACATGATAAGACAAGACTAATATCTGCTTATTTGTGATGCTACATGTATATAAAATTCAAAGGTATTGCTGCATTTTCTTTTATTATGGATTTGGTTTGGTTATAAAGGCACTTGGGACAGACCCGCTCTGCAGGCTGTGACGTACAGGCGTAAAGGCAGATCTACGCAGGAGTGTGCTTTGAGTTGCAAGAGATATTTTGCCTTGATTGTAAAAAAAAAAAAAAAAATCAAGCCCAGCTTTGTCTGCACTCTCTCACACAGTGGTTAACATTTTGGCTGTGCTGGCTGCCTGCTCCAAACGCCATTAAAAACACTCATGTACACACTTGTACGATCATTTTACTTTTGGAAATTCTGAATTTTCTAAAAAGTCTGGAAATACAAATATTTTTTGATACTTTCTTTTCTTTTTTCCACTTATCTGAACTTGGAAATCATTAAAATCAAATTCCAAACTTTCCCACACTGTGTAGGAACCCTGGTAACAGATACTTTAATTGATATGTCTCATTCATGTGGTTTTATTAAAGAAAAAGAACAGATGCTACAATCTTTCCTCTCAGAGAAAAGTCATCAAGTTCGTAGCATTAGTTCCTTACAAAAGCAAAGAATTAATATGAAATAGAGAAAGTCATTTCTACGTACCATCCTGTCCTGTGGGTTAATTGCGGAGAAGGAGCCTGGCTGTCCAATGTGTGGAGTGTTACCCAGCATGGCAGAGTAGCCAGAAGACGACCAGGGGTCTTCTGAGGAAAGCGGAGACACATTTTCAAATATGAAAACACCTCCACAAATTGTATTGCAGAGCAAATCGATTCCAGTGATATTATGAGCAATGTTACCTTGCATATAGAAAGAGCCAGGGTAGACAGCTCCAGGCTTAGCACCAGGATATCCTCCATTGTCTCTGGCATACTCATCACCAGATGTGGAAGCATACACCTAAACAAACATGCAGACAGTGAGCGGTTAGATTGTGATTTCTGAAATAACGACTGTACAATGTTCTCCTGAGTAGCCCTGAGCACCATGAGAGATGGAGTAACAAGGTATCGATCCACCCTGTCCTTGCTTTTGAAAACCATTTAATCACACTGGCTTCAAGTGGCCACAAGATGGCAAGAGGGAGTCTGCCGGCGGTGGAGGCAGGCCGGCTCCTCGCCTGTGGAGGAGAACACAGCGGCCATGCCATGCTGGGCACAGCGACGGCTTGAATCCCAGTGCACAGTGAGCACTTCCTCTAGCTCCCAGGACCCCAGTGACATCGCACTGCCTAGCCTGCAGCCCCTCCCTGTAACACACTCAGTATCAGCTCGCACACATACCATGCATTCAGTGAGCCAACACACACATACACACACTCTCCAATAGCAATACTCTCAACTAGCACTATCACATTCTATATGGCATCAAAAGAGGATTGAATTTCCAGAAAACACGACAATGGACAACTCTGACGTTTCACATTAGCACCATTAGGAATCGTACTTCCTTTCTACACATTGTGAAACAAAAACGGATGCCGGGCCTTAAGTGACACACATCTCCGCGCTCCAAAGCCACAGACTGGAGACGGACATGAGAAGCCCTCAACACCATCAGCCGCCACTCAGGCCGTCTTTTTCCTCTCCTCCTCTGTAGTACATGGCAGATAGAGAAAGAGAGAAAGAGAATGAAGGCTATGCTGCAAAGAATGCTAATCCAGAGAAGGGATTTTTTCTGTAATTTGATTTAACAGGGAGAAGTGGAAAGGGAATGGAGAGATGCACTTCTAATTACAGAGCCATCTGCCTGTTCCTGGACCACATCCAACTCCACAGGCAGCTGGGCTGAGGAGAGGGAGCGAAGAGAGGGAGAGAGATGGGGGCTGGGATCCAGTCAGCGAGAGGGAGAGAGAAAGAGAGGGAGAGAGATTGCAGTGGGTAGGGGGTGGTAAAGGGGCAAGGGGGAGGATTGAGGGGAAAAAATGAAGGCCCTGATGATTTATGAAATGGGTAGAGAGATAAGGGGTGTTGAGGGGGGACAGGAGAAGGTAATCTAAATGACTTAAACAAAGCCTGATATGGCCAGGGGAGTGTGAAGGAAACAGGGGATTTAAAATGATCACGGTTAATTCAGGGGAAAACATGACGGAGATGGCTTCATTTAACAATAGGCTTTGAGTTGTTCTTTCACGGGGAACAATGTCGAGTGAATCCTGCTGCTCTAGATGGGAACAGAGAACTACACAATGACTGGTGCTGCTGGATAATTGTATTCTCAGGAAGAAAGGGGATTTCTAGGGTAAAATCCTCAACTAATAGGGGTTTAATGTAATTCAGGTTATGACCGTGTAAAGGTCTCTACGCTAGAAAAACATGGGTTTTGGCAAGGGGTGGGGAGTAGATGAAGATTAACATCAAACTAACCTCTAACCGCTTTAGTCAACCACTGATGGTTTTGTGATTAGTCTACTGGACAACTAGGGGGCAGAAGAGAAGTTCCTCCATGTTGGTTGATTGTTGCAGATGAGAGAGGGTGAAGGTTCATGAGGCTAGGGCGAGGATCTTGTGTGCAGGTAAAGCTGGGGAGCTTAAAGGGAACTGAGACATAGCCTTCACAATGCGGCTATTATGTACACTTTGCTGATTCACAGTAATATTTAAGTAAGAGAAGTAGATAAAAAAGAAGAGTATGTTGATGGTGAAGAGGAGCAGGAAGGGAGGGAGTGTGGGAGGGACGAAAGACCACAGGATCATCATCGGCAGTCATTAATCTGGGCTCAGACACGGGGCTAAGAGGCCTCGCAAGCACCGCGCCTCACAACTGGGTCACTCACAGGGGGAGGCCCACCCAGGCCATCATGTGGTGAAGCGTAGGCGGAGGGCTGGGGGAGGTGGGGGGAGGGGGGTTCACACACACAGATATCTCATCATTCGCACTAAAAACCACGCGGCCATCGTTCACACTGCGGGGAATGACTGAGGTTCAGACAGTGAAAAAGAGGGGGCCTTGGCCAGACAGTTTTCACACTCAATCTCTGTGATGTAGCCACCGCAGAGGAGTGTGTCTACACGCAAAGGTTTCATCAGGCACTTCAACATGACAACACCCACAGGTGGAGGGGGACGACACTGATGTCATGTGAAAAAAAAACACAACAGGGTTCTTTTTCAGCTTCTTCTAAACAGGTCCAATTCTGATCCATCTCCATACTGACTATTACACCCCTTATCCACCCAAATTATTGTACGTCGGTTTTTAAACGTGGGAAAACCCATCCAAAATAAGCAATGGACTCCTTTCCCAATGCCAGTAAACCAGAGCTGTGTACATGGCTCTGCGGTGGACAAGTATGCCTTTCAGTTTCTTTACTTGTCTGTCACAGTCGACGTCACAGACCAGCCGGAAAGCAGGTTAGTAAACAACAGAAATCAGCATGAAGGCCTGTGAAAATGAGGGGGGGTGACATGCAGCAAAGGGCCACAGGCTGGACTCAAACGCGGGCCGCTGTGGCAACAGCCTTGTACATGGGGCGCCTGCTCTACCCACCAAGCCACCGACGCCCCATCTTTTTTTTATATCTCTTAGGCTACTTAAGTCTCTTGCTCAGACTTGATGCTGGCTAAATTTTGAACAATGTTCAAGCACTGCTTGGACAGAGATGGATGGTATTTTGAGGCAGTCATCATTGCATCACACTGGCAAAGGGGCTAAAATTAGTGCGCCACTGGGGTGTCATTTTCCATCACTGCTGATCGGAGCCAATCGGAGCTAGAGCTGATAAATACCTGTGACTACTGCAGTCATTTGTCCCAGGAGTGAATGCCAATTGTTAACTTTCCCCATTAAATACAAAAAGTGAAAAACGGGGCTTTAATCGCTGTTTTATGTTCCCACCTTATCAATGCAGCCACTGCATCTGTTGCAACTATGACCCAAACTGAGATGGAGTCTGAACGCAGCACTGTTAATGCTTGACTTGATTCCCTGCAAGATTACGCATCCCTGGCTCGGTGATTTGGACCTAGTCAGCCATATAAACCTTTTAAATTTACTTCATCCATGCGTTGAAAAAACATCAGCATAGGCATGAGTAAATTTTCATTTAACTGTTGTTATCGAAATTTGTGCAAGATGGTGACACTGTAGGGCCAAAACGGGGCTAATGTGTGTGGGTTTAACATTTTCCAATTGGCAACTCCCTCATATTACATCCCAGATTTACATTACATTACAATATTTGATTATTAATATGAGGCAATGAGTGTCAGAAGGGTAAGAGACCGGGGAACAGAAAAGGTTTAGGAAGATAAGGGAGACTATAAGAATGGACTCCCTTCTCTGAGTTACGCTCCTATACTTGGACTTGGTTTCATTTTATGTCCTCTTTTATTTAGTTTATATGTTTTGGGCTTTTTATATTATTATTTCCTATATTATTCACTTTTTAAGTGACTTCTTTTAACTACTCGAATCACAGAATAAAATCGTATCTTCTACACCATCTCAAAACTCTTACGCAAGTTCAAATGAGTCATGACAGAATATGTTGAATGTAAATTCCTCAAAACTAGTAAATGAAACTGGTCTTAATCTTCCTCTAGTCTGCCTGTGTTGCTGGTGTGAACTCCTCTGTACGTCACTGTGCTGAAACACACAGATTCCATAACCAGTTTATCTTTTAGGTCACTGTGGTCACCTGAGAACTACAGTAGCGTGTGGACCGGGCGTCAGAAAATGTTTACGCAATGGCCGTATTTCATATTGATGATCCAGTGGCAGCTCAAGCAGCAAGACAGGGCTCTAACAGCAACAGTAACACGAGAAGCCACTGGGTCGGGTTCTTCTGACTTGAAATATCTAGTTTTCCATTTTACAAAAGCAAAGCATCTGTTGGTTCAGGACTTTCAAGAACTTCAATGTATCAGCAGAGGAAAGTATTAAGACGAGTTAATGTTGAAAATGCTTTGTGGTATTCTAATTGGGCAAATGGCCTCTGAGTCATCTACGGTCTACAGCAGCTGAGATTGTACGGACGGGCTGGCTGGTGAGCAGCAGCACACAGGACTCCGTGGAAATAATCTATAAATGGGAATGATGTGGGCAACTGCTGCCTGATTCAATTCTTTGTCAAGTCACTCTAAACTAACAGTGAGATTCATTCAGGATATATTCGAACATGTCACAGTGACTTGTGTTTCCAGCTATGTGTGGCTGCAACCATTCGCGCGCGCGCACACACACACACACACACACACACACACACACACACACACACACACACACACACACACACACATATCAGCTGCTGGGAATTCTGGGCCCACTGACAAAATGTGACACTTGGTACAGTAAATCAAAGCACTATATGATACTTCGTACAGCTTGGACTGAGCGCCGGGGTTCAATAGCACTCTGGTGAATCCAGTATCAAATCCACGTCACCAACTGAAATCTGACTGAATCTATTTGGGTTAAGCTTTCCTATTTTAAGGAATAAAAGTTATTAATAAGCTAATATGTGGGAACTACAACTCCAAGAGTTATATTCAAATAAGTGAAACTTTGGTAAGACAGATTACATGTTTGCCATACGGTCAAACAAACTTCCAAAATGGTTTGTCCTTAAAGGTGTACTTGCAGAACTTTCCTAAAAACAACCTATAGACTCACACAAATGTAATCCCTCTCAATCATCACTCATGACCCAGTAGAAGAGACTCTGCACTCTGCCTGTATTTTCCTATTTTCTTCTTATTCTGCTGTGTTTGGGTCGTTCCTGGGCACAGCGCAAAGGTGAGGTTAGGACTTAATAGAAAGTAGTCACCAGGTGCCAGACCATAAGCAGCCCACATCCAAGAGGAAGCAGTGAAAATCATGGACACAGCTCCGAAAAATGCAAAAGTAGTAAAGAAGAGTGAATCTAGGGTTTTCATTTAGTTTTGCTAGCGAGATTCGGTTAACAAAGAGGAGCCGACAACTCCTGTAATTTACCTTTAACAAATCCAAGTGTCTTATAGAGCTGTCAAAATCGGCTATAACCATCAGGAGTAAGACTATAACGATTACTCAACTTATCAATGACTAATCGACTTATCGGTTTGAGTCATTTTTCATAGAGAAGTACTATAAAAGTACCCCAAAATTCTCCTGTTGCAGCTTCTTACATTCAAATATTGGCAGCTTTACACACTCTCCCATGACGGTGAACTAAAACCCTTTGGCGTGAGTACAAAACAAGACATGAGATGACATCATTTTGGGGTTTGGGAGAGACAGACCGACATTTTAACACATTTTCCGATAAAATGATTAGTCGACTAATGGAAGAAATAATTGACAGATTAGTCGACAATGATAATAATCGTTAGTGGCAGCCCTAATCAGGAGTATCATTACCTCTAAGATAAAAAAGGGTTCAAACCACTATCTATTTTTAAGCCTTAGAAATACACAATTAAAGAATATCCTATATCATAAAATTTCATTGAAGTCCACTGACCTGTCTCTCAATCTTGCCCCTTTTGCACATGGACTGCAAACCTGAAATTATCTGGACACTCCCCATAGGAGCAGTGCGCAAGAACGTAAATGTCCAAATCAGTTGGATAAGACATTAAATGGACTTTATCCTGCCAGCTCCCTAACACAAAGTCGATGTTAAGTCAAGTTGATCTCATGTGAAAAGAGCGAGTGATCGTCTGCACAATTCACAGTGACCAAGTGGGCACACTGATGCCGTTTCAATCACGCAGCTCACACAAAACCAGAGTTAAACTTCCATCCCAGGGTAAAGAAGAAGGGTCATTCATACAAAGGCTGCGGTGAAAATGTCTAACTGCAGAGATGACAAGATTCAGGAACTTCTGTCAGTTAGGGTCAAAGCCTAAATCATAGGACAAGTTCAAGAAACGACAAGGGTCTCTGTTGTTTATGACCGAAATACAAACTAGCTACGTGACCACAGTGTAATCCTCATCACGACCTCCCTCTTGCACAGTCTCCCCAAGCGTCACCCTCACCTAAACCAAATGGGTGTCAAATGGGTAAGGACACTTCTGACACATACAATCTCTTGTGTTCTAAAGAGAAAGCAAAAGAGAAACTCCTGATAACATCCGGACCTGACTCTCCGCTCACTGTCCGGAGGTCTTATGAGAAAGAAGCTCCCCTCTCTGCTCTGTGGTTGATGCTTGAGTGAGAAATGAGAACGCTCTGTCTCTCAAATCGAAACAAATAATGAATCCTAATTGATATGTTATTTGATAGTTTAATTTTAATACAGGTTAGGTAATGTTCATACTGGTTTAAATAAATAATTTGCATTCAGTGCAGCAGCCCAGACACCCACGAGGACTCATGAGGCAGACAGACGAGGTTGTGCTGCTGTTTTTGTTTTTACAATCAAATATTAAATTTCACAACAGAATGTCTGTTTTTTTATTTGATTATATAATCTGATTTAGATTACTTGTTGCAGCTCTCGTGTTTTATTGCAAACTGTATACAACATTGAAGCAGCCACTACAATCCAACCCACTACAGCCCTTTATCACAATGATGTACCTTCATTACCCAAATCCAGGACCTCTGCGTTCTTACAAAACGTATAATTCAAATCGGGCCACTGAAGAAGGTGAGTTAACAGACTTTGACAAGGTACCTCAAAATCCTATAAAATTGCTCGTCTACATGACAACCAGACCCTGAACACCACTTGAAACCACTTGAGTGTAGTGTAGAGACAACCACAGTGATGATGTTTATTGGGGCCTGAGTTGCCTGACTGTCAGCTCACTGAGAGTCTGACTGAGCAGAGGGTCTTTACCCCTGTCTGTCACAGAACTGCTCAAGCAGAGTGGAGAGAGCAGTGTGTTCGTGCGTCCGCCAATGTGTCTATGTGTGGCAAGTGTGTGTGTGGTGAGAGAGAGTGTGAGAGAGAAAGAGAGAGAAAGGACTGTGAGCTGTGAAGGCGAGCAGAAATAAGCTCTCACCGAGGACGGCAGGCCAGGGGGTTTCCGAATCTTCTTTGGCTGGGTTTCTACATATGGGCAGACAGAGACACAGAGAGAAGGTGAACAAGAGACAAAAACACAAATAAGGGCTTAGCAAAGACACATTTGTCAATGACATGTCAGCTCAGGTGCAGATTCTTCGTGTGCTTTAAAACTGCAGAACAGAAAAAACTGAATATACTGAGGCATGTGTGCTTGTGTTTATGTGCATGTCTGTCAGTGTGAATGAAAGCTGCTGTGCATTCATCTGTATAAAGCTTTGTTTTGAAAAGATTTGTCCATTGTAGGTAAAAATAACTACAAAGGATATAACAAACACAAGTGCACAATAATGTTCACACAAAAATTTGGTCTAGTTAGCTTCATTTCATATCATTGCTCCTATAAGTTCATACACAACACAGGTGACATTTACTTGTAGGGCTGAAACACTTTGTCACTAGATCAGTTAGTGAATTGTTAAACAATGAATTTGTAACTGATTAGTCATTAAAGCGATCCTTAAGCAAAAAATTGCAAAATATTTGCACCTTCCGGCCTCTTATATGTTTCATGTTTTATATTTTCTGGTTTTCATGGCCATCAACATTCATATCATTCAATTTTGGACTGCCGGTCAGACAAAAGAAGCAATTTAAACACTGGGTCTTCAAAAGGGAGTCCACAGGGTTACTGACACGGGGCCAAGAAATTATTGCTTGGTAGTTTAATTTGGGCTTTAACTCAAGTTTTTGTTTTGCTTATATTAAAATAAGTCTGAAATAAACATCAACATGAATCCATCATGTTATCAGCAAAGATAAATTGGCCTATTCCTAAAAAATGTCTTGCTTACATGCTGTAAACGTCCTTGTCTGTTGCCAGGCAGCCAACTCGGCATGAGTATATATGCAATATCTATTTTATTAACAGCATAGATATTACTCTGCCGCATTGCTTGTGTGTTAGTGTACATGACTATATCTATGTTTACTTTCTATTGCTGCTCTGCATGTCTGAATGTAATGCTAATCTGTGTGTTGCTTGCACGTCTGTTTGTGCTAACATGCCATTTGTTGTTGTTGCATTATTGTTTTGTACTGAATGGTGCTCTGCTGTTGCTTGTTGCTTTGCATGGCTTCTGTTCTACCTTGACACTTTCTGTTTGCTGTGGTTTATGCTGTCTTTATGTCTTTATGCTGTCTTTGTCTTGTGAATTTTATCTTTTTATTGCTTACACCTTGCCAAAAGGACTGCAGCTGAATATTAGCCAGCTGGCTAACACTGGCACATTTACAGAAATGTTGATTAATGTGCATTGTCCATATAAATTAAATGATAATAAAATAAAGACAACGAGGTAACAGCGAGGCAAACTAGTAAGCTAACAGTTACATAAGATTGAAGCATGTTGGCCAATTAGCAGCATTATTATTTTGAGTGTACGGACATTCGTGTGAACCACAACGGATCTTTTTGTAGCTTTTAAAGCAAGACTTCGAAATGCCGCCCACCTCAGAAACAAACATGATGTATTAATATATGAATCTGCCAATAGTTATCATATGCAGCAGATAAAGGTATGTTTATACATGGCAATTTAGTCTGTCCTACACGTTACTGTAGGCCCTGTTCAATATGCAACTCAGTTTTACACAGAAAAATATAGTAGGGAGTCCCTGCTCCGTCTCTTTGAGCTAAGGGCTTCTTGTTCTGAATCATGCTGAAGACCCCTGATTTAAACTATTCGAAGACATTACATTAGACTCTGAGAAACTGTGATGGAATATTTTATTGTTTTCTGACATATTCAGCAAATGACTTAAAAATGAGCTATTAGGTGCAGCCCCAGTTAACCAAATCCATAAAAGAAAGAAAGAAAACACTGCAGGAGGAATGATGTAAAATATAAACAAAGACAGAAACAAGAAGAAATGTGTCCTGTCTAGTTATTTTACCTATGCCTCCATCAGTCGGCCTTCTCCTGGGGTTGCTGGGGTACGATGGGTAAAACTGGGAGCCTGATTTGAGGCCAGAGGGGGACATGGCATCTGGGCTGGGCATCGCTATGTCGCTAGGAAGAAAACCAGGCTAGGAGAAAAGATCAAGACATGGAAACAAGGTTTTACTAATAATACTTTCAGGGGCGTGGGATAGCACAAACAGCTTCTCTTCTAGGAAATGAAGACGGTTAATTCAAAGTGTTTAGCATGAAAAGAGAAGTGAGAGAACAAGGCTTCCTTTCCATGACACATTACATGAATGTGGTTCTCACATGCATACAACCTTACAGGAAGATGTAAGGAAGACGCCAACATACCTGGCTTCCAAAGGGAGGGTACGGTGGCCTCTCATTTTTACCTGCAAGATAAAAGTGAAGATTGTTTAAGCGTCAATGCGAGTGAAACCACGAGCACATTAAGAGGCAATGGTGTGTGCTAAAACAAATGAAAAGTAGGTTTTTCTAAAGTACAAAAAGTCCAGGGATGCCCTCCCCTTTTTCAGTACGCTCAGCTGCATAAAGCCGCCTGCCAGACAAAACCCTAGGGAAGGTTTCTGCTTCAGTGCCCTAACATCCCCAACACTCAACGAATGAACACAGGCACACACACATGCACATACATGCATGTAGACACATACACATCCTGCCACCCAGAAAACAAAGTACGCACAACAGTCGAATCGCCCATTATCAACGTGATTATTTTAAAGGTGGAGTGTGACGAGGCAACATGTCCTCCATCACTGAGAGGTAAATTTATACGCTCATTCTGCTAAAGTGCTAAAAAGGAATTCATCAAGGATTTTTTTTTTTAACCACACCAGAGTCACTTGTTAAAAGTAATTAAGAGAGCTAAAAAAAGAACATACCTGCAACCCCTGAACTGATGAACGGAGAGGACAAGCCTTCATGCTCGCTGTAGTGGGATCCTTCGCCATAGCCCTGTAGGAACAAAGGTACAAAAAAAAACAACATGAGGAACCTTGCATTCGCTAAAAGACCTAAATCGTCACCACTCTTGTTAACACACACCTATATGGCTTAGTGGTTACCCTCCCTCTGCTTTTCTGTCTAACTAACAGGATCCATGCCAAACAAATCTGCATCAGCTCGGGGGATTCAAACCGACTTTCTTAATTATCAACTTGTGGTAATCAAAGCCTGCTGCATCTATTTCACCCCCTGTTCCTTGTATTTACACAGAGTTGTGCCAAGACAGTTACAGCGGATGTGAAGCTGCAATTACCGGTGGGCTTCCACAGAGGTTCTGGGCTACCAGAGAGCTTGCCAATGCCGGATCCCGAGCCAAGGTTATTAGGTAGAAAGTAAAACTACCACTTCAAATCAAACATGGCACACGGCATGAAGAAGCGCTAAGCTGTTGTGGTGGTGGCGGGGGGGAGAAGGTGTATGTGTGTGTGTGTTCAGCTATGGCAGAGTGTTTAACTGAACGTGTGCGAGTGTGCAACAATATCATGGCATCTGGTGTTAATGCTTAGATCTCCAAACTTAAAATCGCGTGCGACTTAAGAGTGCGAGTGTGTGTTTAGATCTTACCCGTCCTTGGCTGAAAGAGGGGCTGTTCTGTTCTGCTGAGCCCCAAGACCCAGAGCCGCTGCGCTCGTCTATTGCTGCAAGAGGACAGACATATTTTTCAGACTGACAGGTAGGGACACCAGTAGGTTAGGGATGCAGGAATCAAAAAGCAGGTCGGACTAACGCTGTGGAGGATGTTAGCAATCCCCGAATGACAGTATATAATTATTATCCTAGGTGTCACAGCAGATATGTAGAAATGCCCTGATGTTGGAGTCATATCAAGGGAACCTGTCACCACATCCTACTCTAAACATTCGCTGTCCTTAAGTGGCCACAATGGGCTTGCAAGCGCCAGGAGAGAACATCACTATTGATCAAAGGCACCGCTGTCACATTCAAGATGCAATGCAATGTTAAACCATTTCCGGAAAAAAAAAATGCTGCTCAGTGTACCCATTAGTGTTTATTACGGTCACTAAATAGCAGAAAATTAACCGTTCACATGCCTAATGTCATCCAAGAGGATAACGTGATATAAACCACATCGAAATTTCACTCAATCACACTGACACACACAAACACCTAAAATAACACAAAACAAAATGCCCAAACAGGAACCTCAATGTTTTAGGTAAAGAAAGAACCGATGTGTGGCACAAAGGAAAAACACAGCCAAAAGACTGGTGGAGCAGAAAACTCCAAAATACCCCCATCATCCCCTTCTCCCTGTCTTATGCACTAAGCTATCCAGGCTCTCTGGAGACACAAGCCTTAATTGCATGCTGATTTGCATAATTGTGCATATTAATGCGGTTTCCTTATGAATATTCATATTTCGTCTTTGATTTTTGCCTAATTAAAAAAATGTGTGTGAGAAAGCAAAAGAGAGAGCGAGCGGGTGGAAGGAGAAAGCAAGGGGACGAGAGGGAGAGAGCAAGGGGAGGAACGAGAGAGAAGGCAGAGTGAGAGGGGTCTGGGCGAGATCAGCAGCCTGGCTGACGAGTGAGAATGAGTGATGAGACTAACAGAGCGGTGCAAGCACCTACACACGCTGCGACAGCCGTGATCTATGGAGCTGATGCCAGTGGCATGGAGAATCAGGCAAGCAGGGAGGAGAGGGGACCTCAAAAGATCAGGCTCGCTCGCTGTCAGATCGGCCCCGCTGAAAGGCCACAGCACTAATAAAGCGCTGCACCACCGTCAAGCATGTCCAATGGCACAGGACGCTGGTGACGGGCTCGCTGCTAAATAAAGATGACAGACTTTGTATGAAGACACTTCAGCCAAAGCTTGGTGCCAGCAGAAGTAATACCAAATTAGTGAGATAAAAATCCACTTTAGAGGAGAGATATCAACAATGAGCTACTTTCAGTCTCGCATCCTTACTCAAACACCTATCTGTGTCCCACCCTCTCCAGCTTCATCCACATTGCTGGGAAACTACAAAGTATGTTCACATGTACTACACACAGGTAACCCACAAAATTACACGCCGTCACTGTCGACAATAACCAGCGCTGAGTGGCCCTTCCAAGCCAACAAAGAGAGTTAAGAGAGTAACTTCATAATCTTCACAGCTATTTTCAATACCCCACTCATTCGCCTATGAAGCCTCCATTTGGCCAGCGGGGGTGCAGAGGATAGAGCGAAAGCACGGCTGTGCAGCAGAAGTCTGACAACATTGTTTCACACTTACTGGAGTAATTAACTCTGAGGCAATTAAAACAAGGTGGAGAGCTGCTGAGGTGACACTGACGCTCAGCCAGCCTAGGAGAGCCCCACTATGCCAGGAGAGAGACCTTTCTATTGTTGTTAATCTCATGTCATGGGTAATATCGACGACCAAAATGATAAAATAATGCAAATAAAGCTCTCGCCAAGCTTCAAAAGAAAAACACAACTGGGGTAAAACGCTACACCAACCACTACATTTGAGTATTTATATCCACGTGGCTCTTGTACAGGCAAGCACACAGGTTTTAATTGTTTAAAACAAGCTATGTTTTGTACCACTTTAACTAGGTCAGAGATGTACTCCTACATCAATTATTTTGGCTAATAAAATATTTTTAGTACTTTGTTTTAAACCAACCCTTCGCCTGTGACCTAAAAAAATGAGCACTTTAAGAGTCTGCGTTCTCAATGAAATTTAAAGGACAAACACAGATCTGCCCAATCTGGGCTTTATTTCATCCTTATTTCATCACTTACTTCACTCATGAGCTTTTTATTTCTGCGGTTGCCTCGTGGTGCTGCTATCCAACACACAGTGGAGAAAAACAAAGCCCTCACGCTGCAGTTCTTTCAGCTACTGTAGATGCCTTTGAAATAGCTGCAATTGATTATGATGACATACAATAGTCAATGTGATGCTTATGTAGCAGTGCTAATACGGCGCCTTATGTGCTGTGACAGCTCAGTTATCTGTGTCTACATCACAGTGGTAGAAACAGAGAGGTTTTCGATGGTTGGACATGGATAATGATATAAATGATCGCATTCGTAAAGCAAAACAATGAAAGCTATCATTATCATACCTTGGGTTACAAATAATAGCGGATGTGTTAAAATGTTTATCGTCTGTACTGACATTTCCACATTTTTGTGGCCAATTGTGACAAAGAAAAATATACAAAATTGGTTATTAACACTAGAGATGCTGCAATACCATTTCTGTTCTTCCTCATACCGATTCATACCTGAACTTGCATGTCGGCCAATGTCGAGTACCGCTCCAATGCCACGGTGTAAAAAGAAATGTAACCGCTCTACACAACTAACCCTGCAGGGATGTGAAATGATTGCCATCATTGTCATATGGCATGGCTCAGGCTAAACCCTTCAGAAAATATGTAAAAATACATGAAGAGAATGAATGCCATAGAATTTACCCAACTGCTGAGGTTTCAGCTAACGTTAAACCAAAGGAATACTTCACACATCTGTAGGTGTGTTAGAGGGACGAGAAGAATAAAACTCGTAGAAAAGACTCTTGCAAACTAACTTGCAAAAATTATGATTTTAATGCTGCAATATTTCAGAAACATTGCAGCATTAAGATAATTATTTTTGCAAGTTACTTTGCAAGAGTCTTTTCTAAAGGCTAACATTGCCACCCCTCAACTGGGATTAATCTTTCCTTACTACTCTACATCAGTAGTTTCCGATGACTGCAAAGTGCAATTTGCATCGTGGCAGGGGTGGAGCAAAAAACATCTACACAGCATTTGTGTGGCAATATTGTATTGATAAACCGACGCCATGTATCTATTTTCTTATGAGATAAATCATCGATATTGCAAGTACAAATTGACTTTTGCTAGTCTACAAGAATAATGAAATTAACTGCTATTTTAGTTCACTAGATACATTTTGCTGCAACAAAAATAACTTAAGTCATCTTTAAAACTTTATCTCATTTGACAAACCAGATGTTGACATTTTTTCCTTTGGGAATGCAATTTACAGTTGGACAAAAGGTAATAAATCGCAATATGTTATCGCAATACTCACGATATCACAAAATGTTTAAAATCATGTATAAGAAACATGAACACCTAAAATGAGTTCATGTTTTTTGTGCATTGCAATGTTGTAGAGCAGCTTTTTAATTGATTACAATCATGATAATATTGTGTTGTGATGAAAGTATTGTAATAATATCATATCATGAGGCATCTGTGTAGACTCTGGTTTTACTACTACTACTTTTAAGGTTTATTTATGAATTACATGGTTTTCAAACTAGTGTATAGACTCACGTACTCGCCAATACCCAAGCAAATTTTGGCAGTACCGCAGCCATTTCCAATGCTGGTACTGGTATTGGAACAACTCTAATACCACTAAATGTTTAATGTTAATGAGCCTTCAAAGGATGACATCTGAGATTATTTGGAAACAGAATTCAGAGTACTTTGAGCACTGATGCTCAAGTCTGAAATCAAAATATACACCATCTTCAAACAATGGTCAAAAGAGAAGTAAGTGATGAGCACTTGAACAGTAAATTGAAATGATGATTACACTGGGAAAATAAATTCAGGACTCAAAATACCCAGACTTATCTTCTAATTAGACATGCACATATGAAATTTAAAAGGCACGGGGCTGGCATGGAAACAACAGGTTCTCTGGACGTATATCACATCCTCCCAGACTTTGGCATGGCGAGTGTGAATGTACTTCCAGTGAAAGTCACATGGCAAGACAAATACTGACTCACAACCAGAACCCAGAAAAATATTTATTTTCTGAGCCACAAAGCCTTCTCGCGGCTGCAGGCTCTGAAAACATCTAATTTAGTTGAAGAAGGAAGCCACTCTCCTTTGAGATTTCCTCTTTTTGAGGGCTTAAGATTTTCCAACTACAGCCCACCAATGCACAGTCAAATACTGCAGGCGTGTGCAGGTATACAACCCAGAGTGCACGAGTCAGACATACGGCAGGTAAGCTCACCACCAAGTGAGACCACATGTGTAAATTCACAATGTTGTTTGTTGTGATCTAAGGGAAGCGAGCCTGTCGCGTCCCGTGTATTTGTGTGTGTGAAGGGGGTTGGAGACGTTGCCAGCAGCTGCAGAGGTGACAGAGGGGACGCCTGCCTGAAGGCTTGTGGGCTTGGCCAGCTCCCACCACACACCGTCACACTCTGCCTCCCCTACTTCTCAAACATCCCACACTTCTTGCCAATCCTCTCCTCTTTCCTCTCCCCTCCACTCTACCCGACACACCCTTCCCCACACACATACACACACACACACACACACACACACGAACTCTGGCCACTGAGGAAGGGAGAAGGACGCCTAATGCAATTAGCACCCCTCTGAGCACTTTTGTGTTGATGAATAGAGGTGGTCTGGTGGGCCACTAGGCTGCTCGCTGCCGTTCCCGCGCTGCTGGGTCCCTGAATATACAAGCCGCCTAAGTGACGTCATAGATGGACATTGTTCTTTAATGCTCATCATTTCTATAATAAATAGGTTTCCTGGCGCGTAGCCATATTGGTTTTTGGAATAATACGCAATCTTTGGGAGTTTCAAAAGACGGTCCTGTTAACAGATGCATCCTTACATCTAAAAAAAAAATCATGTGCACACAATTTTAGGCTTCTAGTTTTCTTCATAAAGACAGAGTGTATTTTATATTTGAGCAGGAACAATTAAAGGATTAGCTGTTGACTGCTAAATTACTCACCAACTAATTTGATTATCGGTTAATCAGTTTGAGTATTTTTTCAGGAGAAAAAAAAAGGCAAAATTCTCTGATTTCAGCTTCTAAAATAGGAAGATTTTTTGGTGTCTTTACTCCTCTGTACCAATGAACTGAATATCTTCAGGTTGTGGACAAAACAAGACATTTGGTAACATCATCTTGGGCTTTAGGAAATGCTGATAAACATTTTTCACAATTTTCAGCTGTTTTTTTAAACCAAACAACTAAACGATGAATTGAGACAATGAGCGACAGACTCATTGAAATGAAAATAAATACTAATACACACTATGTAAGATATAACATGACACAGATCTACGAGAAACTCCTCGTCCTTAATTTGCAGTCCTTAACATTTTGACTCCCAAGTGCTATTAGAGGGTACCTGCAGATCTCCCCAAGTTAAATGGGACAGCTTGAAGTATTGCATTAAAATAGGTGTCAATGACTGAGGGCCACACTTTGGGACACGAGGAGGGGGGAAGGAATTAACTCCTCACTGCTTAGTAATTGCCTGCTGTAATAGAAACAAACAGAATCCTGCCTTGCACAGGCTGATCCCTCTATTCAACAAGCTCTCTCTTCCACTCTGGCCACTCGCTGCATGCTGGGCCAGTTTAAGAGGCTGCGAGCGAGGGGTGAGGGACATTGTCTCGGACTCAAGCCATTTCCTGCAGATCAGTGGGGGTAAGGGCCCTGTGCCGTGTTGGGGGAGGAGTGTTTTACACTTCAGGGTGGGGGAGTCGTTTCAAGTCCATAAGCCCCCTTTTTTGCCTTTGTTCCTCGGTGGCCAAGTTCTCACTCTGGGGAGCACTGGGGAGTGTGACTCGATTTCACACGCCAGGTTGGAAGGGTGACAGAGGAACGAAAGTAACACGACTTACTAATAACATTCAGGAAGAGAGAAAAGCCCACTCAAAGGCTTCAGGTACTTGAGGGGGCTGAGGGGGTTAACTTGGCTACTCTGCACTTTAAAATAGTGAAACAAAGACTTAAATGGAAGATGACCTTTTAAACAGACGTGAAAATAAAACTAAGAAAGATATTAATAAATCTGCACAGCCTCAATCATTCACAAGCACTGAAGCCTAAATGGATCATTTTTCTATAAAGATAAGGATCAAGGGAAAACCACATTAACAAGCACAGGGCACTCTTGAACATTGATAAATCCAATTTCTTCTAAAAATGTACTCAGATAGATGCATATACAAATATGTGCACAACCAATTCCCCACTTTCAGAAAATTGTTCTAATAATATCTCTTATCAACGAAGTCCTAGGATTAACCCAGCCGTTGTTTCTGGACATTTGTGTGGCTGGTTGCGTTATTCAAATGCTGTAAAGCTTACTAAAAGTCACATCTATTGTACCTGCTGTGGCGGTGAGCTCAAAACTGGGGCAAATAAAACCAAAACTGTTTGCACGCTTGACACCAAAAGAGTTATGTGTCAAAGTACTTTTTGTGATTTAGGTGAGTTTACCCTTTTCTTTTCATTTAATGTGACTGCTACAGATCAAAGATTTAACAATATCTTAGTATATTGTTGCTGTGCAAAAAAGTACATGCAGCCACAGGACCGTCAGTTAGAATCACAAGTTTATTTACATCAACATAACAAAGTAAAAATTGAAATTAACAGTCCAGTGATGCAGCGTTAACTGCTTTGAAAGCTTACCTGATCCACCAAACTGAGTGCTGGCGAGTGTCATTGTCCTGTTCTTCCCGTTTGCTACTGGAGGCGCGAACATCTACAAGACAAAAGAGGAAAGATACCGTAAACCAACAAAGCAAAGGACGGCACACTTCACACATTTTATTTCCACTAATAAATGACATCACATACACATGTCGTTCAGTCCTTGAGTGTTTTTTTTTTTCTTGCAAGCATTTCAGTTTAAGTTCAGACTAAAAGTGAGATATAAACTATTTAGAAACACAATTACACCAGACAAGAAGACTTCTAACATAACAGTAAAACATGCTTTATGTCTATATGTGCAAAATACCACATTCTCTCTTTCTTATATCAAAAGTTAGGTTATTCCCCGAGCAATTAAACAGCATTTCAAAACCCTTCAGACATAGTTTCATATAAAGCCGATTCTGCTGCGTCAACTTTATCTTTCAGAAACACCCCGACGAGTCTGTGGGTTTTGACACAGAGCCACTGTGGGCTTTACCATGAGGCTATGGTGTGGTCAAAATATCTGCTGTGTGGCATCTTTCAGTGACGTACAACAACTCTACTGTAAAAACCAAACCTTTGAGTAAGTAGGACACGAAAACACAATCTGCCACAGCCCCATGTGATTTCTCCATTTTCCTTTCTTTTTCTTCTTGTTGTTTTAACAGGGTAAGTTGACATGATCCAACAACCGATTTGGACACCATCTCTGTTTCTGTTACATTCGGTTGCAGATATCTCAAACACGCTTTTTCTTTAGTGTGCGTCCAATCTAGCATGCATTACCGTGACTAGCCAGCGAATAAACAAAGAGGAGGAAATTTGTACAGTTTTTGACAGTTTCTCACCCAATTATCAATGTCATATTTAAACGGAACATCTGCTGATACAAATTGGCAGCGGATCAATCTGAGCTTCTCTAACACAAACCCAACTGTCTAATGAGAACCTCCCACAAACCCCCTTTCACAACAAGGAGTGTTTTTCTTTCGTGGGGTAAGGTTTCCTTTAAATACCGATGGCGTGGCAGAGAATGGGACGTTAACACAGCAGCTGACTGACTCATGCAAGTCATTATAATAAAGCTCCACCAACAAAATTCATGCACACGCTTTTTTTTTTTTTTTAATCGTAAAAAAATAAAGCTAGTCCTGTTATTCGCCAGTGTTACACTTCATAAAATGTCAATGACTCCTGCAACGATAAACACTTCAGTATTAATCAACTGTACTTTGTCAAAAGAAATCTCATGGGACATTAAGTCTGCTGACAAATATTCATTAGGAGCCTCAGTTCTGAATTACCTGTAGTGCCCCCATATATAATAATTACCCAGAGCCTGGATATTTAGCCTCGCCAGCTATTCAATTTATTTAGGAAGAAAAAGTAACACAGCTCCATTGGGCCTGTGAGATGTTTATGTCAGCGTAAAGCTCAACAAAGGCTTCACAACAAAACGAAACACAGGTAAATAAAAGCTGAATAGAATACCTCTATCCACTTTGTAGATAATGTCTGGAGGATAGCACTGAAAGCATCTCTGTGAAAAATGTCTTCTAAAAATATGACAAAAAGAAATGCAGAAGCTGTCTGCTCAACCCAATTCATATAAAAACAATACTTCCCCCTCAGATTGTGTTAACAAGACAAACAGGGGTGAAATTGTTTCTTGCAGTCGCTCCTGATTCTCTGTTTACATTTTATAGTGGATACCAGCTCATTGTAGTAAGGCTCCACTTTCTCGTCTCTGCATCACCTACATAATTGAATAACCTATATTTAAAACCTGAATTCATTTTCACCAGTCACCCTGAGGTACAGCGGTACTACTTGCCATGCTTTGATGTAATCAGCACTACCTTTGCATGCCAAGAATGAAGGATGGAAATATCTTGGGCTGACACAAACTATTCTTAAAAAAGATTTTCAGATTTTTTTTTTTTGTTGCATATTTTCAGAATTTAAGCTTCCCGCTGACTCCCCTGGCTCGCCCCCTTTCCCCACTTCTCTCATTCAGACCTCCAGCTCTCCTCTGCTCATCCCCACCCAGACCTGTATCGCACTCTCTTTAGCTCTTTCTCCCAATGCCACCCACCTACCACTGCCACCCAGAACCACCCAGACTGCTCTCCCGCTCTCTTACCGCGCTGAAATCCAGAAGGTCGCTGAGTTCCTTGTCAGTTCCCACTGCAGCCATTCTTTGCTGCTGTTCGTTCATACCCTTCAGTCTCTAATAAACCCTATGAGAGAAATTTGCAGATACAGGGTTTTAATGGCACTAGCAAGCACAAAGAGAATTTACATTTAGCTATTTAGAAAAAAACAGAGGGTGATGGTAATGAATGATTCAAACTACTCTATCTGTGCTATATCACAACCCTAGAGATGATTCATATTGGCAAGGTGTTAGTCTCCCATAAGATAGCAATGCAAGTCAGCATTTTTGTAAAAAAAAAAAATAAAACTTTCTTATTGCAAACGCATCAGAATCTGTGTTTGGGATTCAGAACTCCATCATAACACTAAAATATATGTATCCAAGTGAAAGCAAAGATCTTTTGCATTCGGGAAGTTACATTAAAATAATCATCTATTGAGTCTCAGCTGGCCAAAACACACAGCTCAAATTACTACTTCACTCACTGCGGACCGATGAGGGAAAACAGACAACATTAGGCTACTTAACACTACACACTTTAGCTGTGTCTACTTAAAAATGCTAATTTCAGTCAGACGCTGCCTTCCCATCAGTAGCAGTAGGAGAGACACTGCCATGAAATGATGAATACTCTGCCCTTAGTCAAATCACTACCAAGTAATGACTTAAAAAATTGTCTTTCATTTTACGCAACCCTGGCAAATAACACAGCCATATGTCGATCATTGCGACATAAAAGAGAATGTAATACATTTACAATTACAGACATAATTGGGACTATTGTTAGCCCAAGGAAATAGGGGTGAAAGGCAGAGCTAATGACTGTATGCAAACACGTCATTACCAAATTACCATATGTCAACTCAGAAAGAACCTTGTCAAATGACACAGTGAGCATGAATACTGGATTTACCCAGTGTTTTGCATTCCAACGCAAGCCTGAGGCCGCTCTCTGATGCTTAAGCGGCAGTTCTGCGAGCCTCACAGGGAACTAGTGGTAAGGGGAGCGAGTGGAGGAATAGAGGCACTTGGACACCAACAGGTGGTGTGCTTTTACAGCCTCTTTTGTAATACAGCACTAACATAAATTGATGCAATCAAATAACTAAATAAAGATGGGTGTTTGGAGGAAATGCAAGTTGTAAAATGTAAACAAAGGAAGCTCTAGATATTAAAAATGTGTGTCCAGAAATAATAAGGAACCACTTGAAAGCAAAACAAAAGTATTAAATGTCATAAATATATTTCTGCATGTATGAATATAACACAAGTCACCTCAGGGGAGACAAACAGTGCAGTCCAAGTCTAGTGAACTCAGGCGAGCAGAACTAATTTAACCTTGAGACAAGGGAAGGAAGTGAACGCACACACACACACACACACGTACACACACAACACATCGCCCCAAGTGTAAATAGGCTAGGAACATGGATGTCATCGCTTTCCCCAAACTTTTGGATAAGATGGCCAATCAAGGACAAAAATAGGTCACACACACACACACACACCACTGAAATAAACTTGCAAATATTATTTAACCACTGGGATAAATGGGAGTGGAGCACACGGAGGGGGCTTAATGTAACAAAATGGCATCTTCAGCTACTGCTGGATCAATATTTGAAGCAAGCAGATTAGGGGTCTTTGTCACCCCACACAAGGCAGGGAAGGCAGGTCACTCTCCATAAAAGAGCCTGCACCTCCGGGTGGTACAAACCACTGAGCTTAACAGATGCTTTACACCACAAACTTACTGTGACATATAAATTCAGGACACGACTTAAATGCATGTGGCTGCCTCTGATTTTGGCTTATACACATAATCATAAAGGGCCAAATCAAGTACATTTTACCTGCTTTATAAACATGTTATAACTGTTGTTGATACTGAAACAATGCTGCTTAAAAGCACATTTCCCTGCGCATAGGTTGTGAATATTTCTGCATGGCAAATGTGAATATAAAAGCAAAATAACTCACTAATAACATGCTATTACTACTGGGACAACAAGGCCCGCCGTGCTGAACAGAAAAGCATATTCAACTGTTGATTCAAACGCTCCTAAAGAAACGGATGTGAATGTCCTGCGCCAGAGACACATTATTATAAATAACAACCACTTCGGGTCAAATAGTTTACAACAATGACAGTAAACATCCAGGGGCACCACAGGATGTAGGGCTGCACATTATTTGATCATCTCCGCTAGGCCACATCCAGGGCCAAGCTGACAACTAACCCATTCACCATTTATTTTGAAGCATGTTGACAACATCTTCAACACTAACAAATCCCCCAAGTTGTTTAGTAACTGCTCGAGAAAACAAATTATGTGTAAATAAAAAGCAGTGCAGCAGGTCGTGACCCTGGAGGATAGGAGCTGCAAACTTCATGCAACAAATAGTGAGCTCTTTCTTTCACATATTAGGGTTCAAGTCGTGCATTATGAGGGAGTTCAGTGCAGGAGACGGTGGGGGTGGGAGCATGAGGAATTTCCTGCCAAATGTGCAATAAAATAAAGTCTAGCTGGTGGCCAGACACTTCCATAAAGGAATGTTTAAAGGGCAACCAAAAGGGGGTTTTATGGAAAGTTTGTTTACGGCTCGGGTGGAAAATAAATGTAGGCCCACCATAGCACAAAGTTTAGCTAAAATGCTCACAACGTTTACATTTCATATTAACACATTGTGGCTACAGCTAGCGGCGGACACACACACGGTATGGAAGAAGAAAAACAAAATGAGGCTTGTTAGGCAGGACTTAACGTTAGTGGGGTCTTTTTCAGAACAAAGGAGTAATTTCCTCCTCTCCGTGGTCGATGCGGAGACCATCACACACTTGGCTCGCCACCTCAAACCAGACAAAAAACTTACATCCCCCCGCTTTAACCACACATTCCCGAAAACTTTTCGAAAATTGCAGGCGTCTAAATAGGTGTCAGTGAAGCCCCATCGAATTCATGCAACTTCCCCCGAAACATGAAGTGAAAGAAGGTGTTTTTACCTCTCCTCTCCAAGTGTCTGATATCCAACAGTAAAAAGAAAAGCGGAGACTCGCGAGGAGAAAAACATAAAACTTCAAGAGAATTTCGACCTCAGTGCATGAAACGCATTGGAGCACCGTAGATGTCTTCCTTTTGTCCCGGTAAGCCTGCTTTTCACACTTGCGCCCACGTGTTTGCCTCAATGTTACAAGTCTGAGTGCAAACAAATCTATTATAGTAACTAATCTCGCGTCTTCCTTTTTTGTTGTTACAACTGAGATGATTTCATTCTTCTCGTAGACATCTTCACCACCTCCGTCCACATTGTCAGACGCAACAACGTATCCCTCCGCACAAAAGTGAGGGCCTCAATGCCAGCGGTGTCCGATTTCAAACGCCTTTGAGAGACGGGGTGTTTTTACGCAGAGAAAAAATACACCTTTAACGTCTTCCGACGGCCAAAGCGACGAAAACGTCTAATGCCGAAGCTCGGCTGCGTGTACTCTATCCGCAGTCCTCAAAATGCAAGAGCGCTACGTGCACTAGGTCGTCCAGCGGAAGGCTATCGTAAGAAAGTTACCTGCGATTACACAGCAGCAGCTTGACGAGATGGCACGATAAATGCGAAAGAGCTGAGCCAATGGGGGAGCGTGTGCGCTTGAGTGGCGGCGACGGCGGCCAACGAGAGGCCGGGATTCCAAGTTGGACCCGCCTTCTTCTTGACGCTCACTTTCCCTGTGTGCTCAGGGAAGCTGGCTGAGGGGGGCTCCAACATGCCCGCTGACATCATTTTATTACTGTGGTTGGTGGGCCTGCTTTCTGTTTTATTAAAAACAAAACAAAACAACCAAGGCTCAAAATTATTATTATTTTTTTTTATAATAATAACATCAGTCCTTAAATAAATTACATTTTATTTAACAGATATAACAGCATTTTTTTATCTATTTTATTTATTTGTTTAACAGCAATATAATACTGTTTAATGTAAAACTATTATTAATATTTTGTTATATCATGGTAAAACATGAGCTGATTTTTTTTAATTATATAGATTATATAATTGTCTGATGTATGGCTATGGGGTTGTTATTAAGGAGAACTATTTTAGGCTTTTTAAAAAAATATTATTTTAATTATTTTTATTTTTAAGCCTTGCACTTACATGCCCATATTTTAATCTTTTAATTTATTTTGTAATCATGAAACACAATTTCCACGAGGGATGCAACCAACAGCTATTTTTAAATTTGATTAATCTGCTGTTTATCTCAACTAATCAATTGTTTGTCTACGAATATTAGAAAATATTTTTAAAAATGCCCATTATAATTTACCACAGAATAAAAGGATGCATTAACATACTTTGTTCCTGCAGCAGCAATACTGCACAGATGCTATAGAAGCAAAGTTTATTTATTCATTTATTTATTTAATGTATTCTAATGGTTTAGTGGTTATAGGAGCCTTGATATTTTTAATCATGTACTTTTGTCTTGTCTGTCTATGTTGTTTTATTTCTAATATGTGTGGATGCCATGTCTTTTCACTGCAAAACAAATCTACCCACTGGTAAAATAAATAAAGTAACCTGAACTTATTGTTAATATAGTCTACAGTTTATTATCATGTCTGACAAATGAAAGCATTAAATCCTTCCAATAAAGACGCTGGAACAAGTAAATATTTGCCATTTTTGTTTGAAAACTGACTGACATTGTTAACAGATTATCCAAATAGCAGATTTTCTGTCAATAGAATAATTGTTTTGGCTCTTATTTCCACACAGTCTGTGTTTTTGTGAATGAGCTGATAAACATGAGACCAACCCAGCCCTAGTAACTGCCTGCTCCAGAGCAGAGTGGAGAGGAGGGAGAGCACAGAGTATAGGATCACAGAGGAGGAGGAGGGGGGGAGAAATAGTTCAGAGAAAACAGTTCAAACAGGGAGGGCACACCGGATGATCAACGCAAATGTGTCTGTAATGTTAAAATACTGCTTTTACAAGATGATAAAATCAGTGTAAGGATATTTAAAATAAGCTGCAGCTCAGTCACCACTATGATGAACATACAGTGGAATAAGTTTCAATGACCCTGATGTGTTTCCTGCCTTTATTCAATATGCACACAACATCCCTCACACAAAAATACTCTTTTGTAAAGTGTATGTAGGTGTTTGACAGCTGTTGTATTTAGCCTGAGGGAAAACCTTGTCAAAGAAGAGGGAAGTTAAGATGACCCTGCTTTGTTTCTGGGCTACAACTTTCAAAATTGCTGTGGTGTTTACATACATATATGTTGGACATATGTTATTTTAGAGAGACACGGAAACCTCCTGACACAGAAAGATTTCTCAGCACACAGCTATCACTATCGACCACTACAAAGGCCACAGTGACACGAGTATCTTTTGAGTCACTGTGCGGGCAGGGTGCCCATGTCTTGGGTGTGAGCTGTATAACAAAATTAAATGACAAATGCAAATCCTACATAGCTGCCTAGTGTCATCATACGCCATTAATGCCTCAGACTGTGTATTTGCACAGAGGTCACCAATGGGAGGGGGGATTTGCTGTCAATAGGACATATAGGTAAATAATCCATTGGGTGTCCCCTGGGTGGAGGAAAAGCCTCGGCACAGAACATTAATTAGTCTCATGGACCGTCTTAGGAATGTAATGGGGTTACTGCTCGGAACAAACGCACATATGGGCCGTAAATACCTTCACAAACATACCATGCACACATTCACATGTGGTCACACGCACACAGGTACTCACAGACATTCACGCACACAAAAAAAAAATCCTGTCGCATCAGAAAATAATCACAGCTATCAAAGAAAGAGCATCTTGAGTTATTTATCTAACACCTATTTGGAATCCTTTCATTGAGGAATGTATTAATGAAAAGATTAGATTTGAACAGATGGAAACATCTGTTTGGGGAAATGAATTTGGAGTGGAGGCAGAGAAAATCTCTCATATTCTCGCTTTTTTTTTTTTTTTTTTCCAGTAGACGTTAGGCCTTGAGTAAGAATAGTGCTGTTGTCAGTATTAGCAATGAGGCTTGTAAGCCCTCCAAGTAGTTTGTAGTAACAGCTGGGTCTGACATGGAGAGCATGTACAAGGGCAGCCAGGCTGAAGAAAGGGAGGGGGTGGCAGAAAAAGAATACAAAAAAAAACATATATAGTGAGGATCTTCACCTTAATGAACACAGAGTGTGTCTTACAGTGACACAAGGTTAAACAGAAATCGGCTGTAGGAAGGTGAAGACAGGAGAAATGTGCTTTAAAGCGTTGTCCTCTCCTGACCTGTGTGCCATCATGCCTTTAAATTTTTTACTAGTGAATTAGGGTGGTACTACGTTCTCATTGGAGCCAAGGGCAATAACTGGTTTAATATGTTATTCCTGAATTTTTTTTTTTTGCAATTTAACATTCAGCTGCTACAAAACAATCAGTGGAGCCTGGAATATATGAACATTATAATGCTGCTGTTCACTATTTCGTTTGTTTTACAATTAAGAGGGACAGAGGAGACACTTTTGGGAGGATGCAGAGGACAAGTCTCCTTTAATATTTAGAACATATACATTTGCAGCCAGTTCTCACTCCCAGCTAATCAAATACTACTGCTTTGTCAATGATTAGAGCATCAGATACAGACATACAGAGGCACCTTTTGCAGCAGTAGGCGGCTACTTTTATTTATTTTCTAAGATTATTTTTGGCTTTTTTTCGCATACGCACTGGGCTTATTTTTTGGCCTTCATTTGATAGGACAGACTTAGCATGAAGAGCCTGGTCTCACTCCGAAGCGTCAATATCCATCGTTTGGGCAGTGACGTGCGGCATCAAAAACCAACGAAAAGAGGGGGAAACGCAGCAGGACAAGGACAAAAGTTAAGGTGGCGGCTTTTGTGAAAACAAAAGTGTACTTTAAAAGAAGACGATGCATGTCACAGGCAGAACTTGACACAACGTCCCAGAACATCAACAACCAACACACACAGGGTACCTTTCATATCGTATCTGGATGTGGTAAGTCCATGACCAAATGACAATATGTGATATGTTGTCATTGGATGTCAGTGTTAGACCCTGACGCACTACAACACTCTATGCGGCACTATGATACGCATCGGGCTGCCCAAAACTACCATATAGTATAAAGAGTGAGGAAGTTCGTGTAGGGCAGGTTGGAGAGCAGGTGGATGGGTCAAACAAACATTGGACTTTTCCCCTGAGAGTCCACTTTTGTTTACCGTATGACCTTATGTCACATGACATGACATTACATTAGTAAGATCTGTACTTATTTTAAACTAAACCATGATGTTTTTTCTAAACCTAACCAGGGACTTGTGTTGCCTAAACTTAAGGAAATAAACCTACACTGTACGTTTATATTGAAAAAGACTGTTTGCACGTGACCAGCAGAAACCGAACATTTCCTGTGAAAACAGAAATGTATTTTGAAAATAGGGTTAGGGTTGGGGTTAAAATGCAGGACTCTAAAAAGAGCTCTGTGAGGGGCAGGGGCTCTCAGGAACTGGTAGTGTGGGAATACTTAAATATGTCCTTTTATGAGTCCAGACAGGGGTTGGAAGAGCCCTATGAGCATTACAATAATTTAAGATTTTGGATCAAATCTGAGGGTACTGGGCCACCGCACATGTGGGGCAGCGGGAACTTTGGTATTTATTAACGATGCTCCCATCCCCCAGGGTCTCTGGAGGAATAACCTGGCAACTGCCGATGAGATTTCTGAAATAATTAGGTGTTAGAGTTAGGGTTACATGCGGGCTAGGGTTAGTTAGGGCTAACCCTAGCCCGCATGTAACAAGCATCAATTGAGACGCCATCCGTGAACATCCAAAACTGACTCAAGAGGCTACATAGCATGTCACATATTGATGTTTAGGTCCACTGACAAAACGGTGGTATTTGATACATTGAGAGGTTGACATCGGGTTGACATTTGTCCCCACCAATTAAAAATATAAAAGGAGAAGATGACTTTTACTTTGACGAAATTAAGGAAATTCCCATCACAAACTGATGCATAAAATTTACCAGAATGCAGAAAATTAAATGTTTGACACTCAAAATTTTCTGAGAAAGAACCCCTAAACCTTGAAATGAAACCTAGGCCCTTGACAAAGACATAAAAGACCAGATAGTGACCTCTAAAAGCTCAATTTGTATTCTAAGATGATGCACCATTATCCACAGTAACTATTGGGTAATCCGGTAACCTACAAGCTTACAGCATCATTATACAAGAAGGAGCAAACAAAAACATGTCATCTATAATCTCAGAATACATTCACAGTACAATGGACAGTTAAAGGCAGAGTGGGGAGGGATGCTGTCGCACATGCCCCCGATGATTCCTTCCAGCCATTCCCAGCTTCATATGTGTAATTAACAACAGATGCACATGGAAAATTAGCATATGTTTGGCACATTGGTGCTAATCGGTCATATATTTGTGCATAGTAATGAACTATCTGTGTACACATACTTTTGAGTTACATAAATTCACACAAGAAATAATAACAACATTCAATAATGTGTGCTTAATCCTCTTTGGATTTTTTAAATCATTAATGCTGTGTAGAGAACAAATAGGGCAGCCCTGCATCACAGAATAGATCATGGGTGTAGGTTTCTTTTTAACATTTGGGGGGGATGCATTTTAAATGGGGGGTTTAGGGGTGCTCTGCTAGAACATTTTGAACATCAAACAATTATTTCCTGCATTCTGGTGAATTTTTATGCACCACTTTTTATGTTTACTGCATTAATTTATGGCGTAATGTCTTTATACTTGTCAAAATAAAAGACCCCTGCTACTCTTATGGGTTTTTTTTGTTGTTGTTGTGAGCAGGGGGATTAGGAGTCCTGTGCCAGGACATTTTGAGCACCAAACACTTATTTCCTGCATTCTGGTGAAATTTTGCACCAATTTGTGCCTTTCCTGCATCAATTTATGGTGCAAATGTCCTCTGCTACGGTTTTTTTCTCATTGAGGTGGGGGTTGGGGGGTAACAGGCCCTCTGCCAGAAAATTTTGAGCATCAAACACTTATTTCCTGCATTCTTGTGAATTTTTATGCACAAAGTTATGTAAATGTCTTAAATGTTGTCAAAATAAAAGTCCTTTGCTACTCAAGTTTTTTTGTTTTGGGAAAAGGGGGCTGAGAGGTCCTCTGCCAGAACATTTTGTGCATCAAACACTTACTTCCTTTGGTGACATTTTCTTCACACATTTTTGCAATTACTGCAAACGTTTATGGTGTAAATATATTTTTGTATATCAAAATAAAAGACCCCTGCTACGCTTATTTTCTTATTGTGGTGGGGACTGGGGGGTGGTCACTGATCCTACACCAGAAAGTTTTGAGCATGAAACATTTATCTCCTGCAATCTGGTGAACTTTTATGCACCATTTTGTGCATTTTCTACATCAGTTTATAGTGCAAATGTCCTTAATCTTTTCAAAATAAAAGTCCTCTGCTACTTGTATGTCTTTTGTTTGGGGGAAAAGAGGATAAGAAGAGCTCTGCCAGAATATTTTGTGCATGAAACACTAAATTTCCTGCATTCTGGTGAATTTTTATGCTCCAATTTGTGCATTTACTACATCAGTTTATGCTGTAAATGTCTTATTTTGTCGAAATGCAAGCCCCCTCCTGTGATTATTTTCTTATTGGGGTGGGGGTTGGGTGATGCCGGGTCCTTTACCAGAAAATTCAGGGCATCAAACACTTATCTCCTACATTCTGGGGAATTTTATGCACACATTTGTGTATTTCCTGCACCAGTTTATGATGTAAATGTCCAAAAACTCCTTTGCTTCTTTCATGTTTTTATTGGCACATGTTCTATGTATCGAGGGCGACATGTCTCTTGCACCCCCGTGAAATCTACACCTATGTAGATGCCTTACATATGTCTGCTTTGATTCTAGCTGCTTTCACCTCCAATCAAAAGCCACTATTTTGTAACCACAGCCTCATAGCTGCGTTTATTGCTAGCTACCTGCTTCACATGTACTACACCTTTAGCCCTCACTGCCATCCTGCTCTGCTCATAGGAAGCCAATCATGCAAGCCAAACCACATCACCAGGTTATATCACACACAATGATAAGCTCGTAAACATACAGTATAGGCAGCACGCATAACGCACACAGAGCTCGGTGGTGAGGCAAGCTGCTCACCTCGTTCCACACTGAGCCCCTCACAGCCTGTAATAGTAGAGGCTTAGGTTTGGGTGGGGGAAGGGCAGAGGTGCACAGGTTTCTGATCAGACAAGAAAACTAGGCCAAGACCAACAATCCCTCTCCCCGAACAGCCTCAGCCCCTCCTAAACGCTCCAACTTTGTTGCAGGGCTTGTGACAATCACTTGTCATTAATGGTGAAGCAACGGAGTCATTTTGAGCCACAACACGTGTATTTAGAGGCATAACAGCTTCTCATAGCCAGGCTATGATTCATGCTTCCTTGCCCCTTTGGAAGCTGTCCTCCAATAAGAGTTAGAGGCTGGGGGTAGGAGCGGATAGATTGATAGTGTTGGCTGAGTGCCCATGCTCTGAGTCTATCTGTGCTGAAGGGGAGGAGACAGGGGGAATCTATCTGTTGTGCTCTCTGTGCTCATGATAAACTGACTCCCGTCAAGCTTCTTCCCCCTATTACAGCTCGCCTGGCAGAAAACACCCAAACTCGCGCCGACTTCCAACATGTTAAACAACAATAAAAATGTGCAGAGGGAGTGATTTAAACGGGGCAACAGTCCACAAGGTTATGCTATCCCTCCTCTCAGTGAAAACATTAGCAGAGCACAGCAGTTGTTTTGGAACAAGTGAGGACAGCGTATCTTCTAGAATTCAAACAAGTCTTCAAAACAGCCAAAGGGACACAATGAACCCAGATTTCCCTTCATCACTAATGGCACCATCGCCAGCAGAGAATGCAGTGTCTCTCTCCCTTATCCTGAAACTGTAATTCCCCACAGAGCTCCACAGTGAGAAAGAAAATGAGTTTGAGGGATTGTCCATGACATTAATCCTCCCAAACACTACAGTTCTAGACAGGATCCAGTACAGACGGACGAACACAACGCAAATCAACAATCTATTTACCAGAGGAAAAACTAAATCAACAATCCTTTTGACTTCTGTCTGCTCTCATTTGACAATGGCTTTTCCTGGATGCCGCCTTGCTCTGTTCTCTCTGGTGCTTTTTTTTTTTTTTTTTTTTTACGGGACCCCTCCCTGCCATCTTGGATTCCCATTACTGTGCAGTTGTATGGGTGCCCCTGTTCTGCCACCCACGCTCCAGGTAGAACAGAACACCAGCTTCCTGTTTACAAAGCTGGGCAATTGAGAGCCCCACGAACCAGACCAGACAGTACGGCTGAGGCAGAGAGCAGATAGGAGACTGCAGTGATGGTGAAGAATGGGGAAGGTGAGGGAAGAGAGAGACACAGAGTGGCACAAGCACACAGAGAAAGTGCAAAGCATCCCTACCTGAACCAAAAAAAAAAAAAAAATCTCTACTCCAATCTGAAAATAATACAGTAGTCATATATCGAGGGAGGGGGTTATGTGCGAAAAGTCACATGATAACAATCAGATCAGAGGCTGAATTGACTCTAAATCAATTGAAGTAGGCATGTCAGGGCTGCCCAGGACAGGAGGAGGGGGGGAGAGAGGGAGTGAAAGGGAGATAGATGCGAGCCCGTGTGGGGGAGGGAAGCAGAGATTGTTGGTGTCGTGGGAGCACTGCAACAACAATAACAGCAGTGTGTGTATGTGTGCGAGCGTGAGTGACAAGAGTGAATGAGTTAGAGTGGAAGTGGGGATGTGTTATGGCTCACAAAAGTGATGAAATGACATCTCCTTTACTTCG
Source organism: Epinephelus cyanopodus (assembly GCA_026686955.1). Classification (NCBI taxonomy): domain Eukaryota; kingdom Metazoa; phylum Chordata; class Actinopteri; order Perciformes; family Serranidae; genus Epinephelus; species Epinephelus cyanopodus. Next base: position 12,643,727 of record CM048920.1, read on the forward strand.
GCGCACAGCTGCGATTGCAGCAAAGAACACACTGTTGAGATATCTGACCTTCTATTTTCTTTGGTCAGAAGTGTCTGCTCGCCTGTCATGTTCGCCTCTAATTAGCTATATCCACACAATGACTACACTGTGTCCATTACAAACAGATTCCTGTCCACTGATGCTCATGTCATCGATATAAAAACATCACACAGAGAACCTTATTTTCACTGAGGAAAAATGCAACAAATAAATCTCCTCACTTGATTTAAATGTGTTTTGAAAGGCTGTTCATTATACATTTATATTCCCCCACATACCCTCGGCCTGCATACATATCATCAAGTAATTGTGTCAAATAACCACGCTAATGCTTTAGATTATAGCTCCCAGGTAAAAGCAAAGCCGATATGAAAACTTATGGATATGACAAATTTCAGGTTGAGGCTTCTCTTTTTCGTTGTTTTCTCTTTTTCTTTCATCTCTTTTTCTCCTCCCCTCCCCCCTTTCTTTGCAGATTAGAATTCATTAGCAATCAAAGAGCCTCCAGAGAGCTCCAGCTCTTAATTACCTACTCATTTGCATTTTTGCATATTAATGACTGCAGGGTTTTGGTAGGGTTTTTGCCGCAGTGGTTTAAAGGCACCTCAGTCCTCTGTTCTCCGGGGAGGAGGAGAGATGGCCAGAGGCAAGGCTCCAAGCCTGTCCAATCCCCCCTCTATCCTTCCTGATGGGAGCTGGACAGAGCGAGAAGAAGGGGGGGGGGGGGGGGGGGGGGGGGAGGTTTGTTGGCCGGGGGCACATGGGAGCAGAGGGGTGCGGTGGTGGGGGGACTACAGGGGTGCACAGGTTAAAGGTCAATGTCCCTTATCAACATAAGAAAGAACACATGTCTCCAGCGCTGCCTAATTATTGTCATATTGAGCAGTTTAAGCACCTGATCTGAACAAAATATACCCTGAGAGAAACTGGAAATCTATACTGCAGAGATTGCTCACGTGGGTTTTATTGAGGACGGCAGCTAGTTTGGATGAAACTCATGTCCCACAGTGTGCAGAGGCAGGGGCATTTTATATCCCTGGAGAAAGGTGTGTACCGGTGAAAATGAGGCTAGTGTGTGTGCGTGTGTGACTGTGTGTGAGTGTCGCTATTTTCCTTTACATTGCAGCCTGTCTCCAAGTGTTCATTGTGAGGGCAGTAAGAGGCTCATTTACTGGGAGCCTTAATGACAGCGGTATGCATGCACATGAGCACAAGCGAGTGTGATTATAAAACCACACCTTTTGCGCATAAGCATATAGACAAACATGTAAACAGAAACAGTTGCAGGCACACGCGTACACACACATGCACACGCACACGATTGGGGGAATAATACCACAAGAGACGCCAGACAACAGCTCCCAGGCATCTCCCAGCCCCTGAAGTGCTGCTGTTCCTCTTATCCAATATGTTTTGACTACAACAATGATGTCTGAACATGGAAAATAACGCCATATCCCACTGTGTTTTTAGATACCTTACAAACATAACAATTAATGACTTGGAGCCCCGAGACATCTGGCCAACAGGTTCAACATGACTGAATAAAACATCTCGTACTCTAATATATCACTCGGTGTGGATTTGTATCATATTAGATGTTGAAAAGGGCTTTGTTATAAGCAAACTATGCAAATTTTAACACAAATAAGTGAAATGCAAGCACGCCACATTTATGAGAAAACATTTAAATGCAGTGATGCAACATACAACATGCAGGACGCATACATGTCTCACGGTGCATCCTTGAAAACACACTGCTTACAGAGTGGGCTTAAGTCGACTTAAGTGCTATTAGTGGAGCATTAAAAAATGTGTGTGTGTGTGTGTGTGTGTGTGTGTGTGTGTGTGTGTGTGTGTGCGTGTGTGTGTGTGTGTGTGTGTGCGTGTGTGTGTGTGTGTTTGTGTGCAGCCAGGGCCTGAGGACTGCAGCAATGTGTGGGCTGTCAGGGTGGGGTTAATGAGCTGTTCTATGACCCCTGTCACCCCACAGGATCGCCTCAGGGAGACAGACCGAGACAAACAGGAAGACAGGGTGACAACAAGCCCGTGGTTGCAGCCTGCCGCTGGACTTCTGGGACGAATCAGATTTATAACACCGACAATAGGTGGCCTAACCTTGATAGATGTATCCTCAAAGAACACCTCAGCCTCTACTAGTAAATATCCTCTGGAACCAAACCAGTTAACCACAGTCCAACACTGTTTGTCTGCACCAGATATTGATGCTTTACTTGCAGCAGACGAGGCTGTACGTGTGTCCGTGTTCATGCATCAGACAAAATGTGGACACTAACTTGATCTGTGCTGTCATTGTCAGTAAAGAGGGCGAGTGAGCGAGCAAAAGAAAGAATGCAAGACAGAGACACACAGCAGTGATGTGTGGCTGCACTGTGAGGAGCACTGCATCCTCTAACGATGATAACAGAGATAATACTGCCACCTTCTGGTCGGTGTGGAGAACTGACTCTTCCTAAGTGGTCACATTATGTACGATACATACTGAGAACATAACAAAAACACATGCCAATATAAGGAAGTCCCAGAAGGCAGTCCTGGCCAGTTCAGTTTAGGACTCGGTGTTACGATCCCTGATGCACATACTTGAGATTATGAGTGGGAGTAATGGTGCCGTCTGGGGGTCTGAGTGGGAGCCAAAGGGTTAGATGGGTAGAAAAGTAGGAAAGAGCAAAGGTAGATAGAAAATAAGAAGGAGCATGGGGAAGGCAGAGCCAAGGAGAGACATCTGTACTGACTGAACTCTCCCCATACACTTTACCTCCCCCTTCCCTGGTATTATATACTACAATTACTACTATTATATGAACTACATACCTTTGTGAAGCTCATCCTGTTAAGGTATGACAGGTCTTGATTTACCTGCAATGTAAGGTGTTGACAGCCTGTAAATCAAACTACACATTTAAAAGTTACTGTATGATTTGACAGGATAATGTAACATGGTAGAATACTGTCTATTTAAAGGTACACTATGTTAGAGGTTCCTAAAAATCAATGTTTAGACTCTTGAAGAAGTAATTCTTTTGAATCATCACTCATGACCCTCTAGAAGTGTGTGGATCATTCTCTTACTTTCTTCTTATTGTCTGTGTTTGGGACGTTTATGGGCGTGTACTCCCACAGCGCTCAGGTGAGGTCTGGCCTTTATAAAAGGTAGCGACCAGTTGTCAGACCAGTTTTCTTAGGTCATGCACAAAATGAAAACCAAGTCAGATTCCTTGTAAGTGCAAATTTACTTGCCAATAAAACATTTCTGACTCCGCAAGCTGCAGGAATCCAAGCGGCACACCTCTGAAAAAAAAACAACAAATGCAGCCAGGCGAAATGCCAAATGAGAGTGAATCTGGGGTTGGCTTTTGATTTCACTTTTGCAGGAAGGCGTGTTCACCAACTGTAACCAACAGTCCTGCATAGTTTACCTTTAAAGGAATACTTCAACTGGAAAATAACCAGTCGTCTATTAATTACTCACCTTGTGTTAGCTTTAATTCATTTAGAAAACTTACGTGCCTCCACAGTGAATGAAGAATCTAAGAAAGGCGAACATTCTTTACTAACTGAAGTAGTCAGGGTCCGCATCTAACAACAGCAAAACTATATCAAAACATTGGTTTACAAACTCGTTTACAAACCCAAAACTGTGTATTCCTGATTTATTTGACTGCATGATCTGCAGGTACATTATTGATTTGTTTTGAACTGTGTCTTGTAAGGTGCGCTTAAGTGCTTTGAAATATGGCTATAAATAAAATGCATTATTATCAATCCAAATCTGATTTGTCCACTCTTATGCTCAGTACTTCCCAAAAGCATACATTTTTCCCAAAATGCTATGATGTAAAACACATCAGTACAAACAGTCTCAAGCACGAACGAGCAATCTCAGGACACAAAAGTGTTTTATATTGTAACAGCCTATTTTAGCGATATAGCATGTTTGGGAAGTGCTTATATAATTGGATAAGTGAGATTAGGATTATTATTATTATTATGAGAGTCATGTGACAATTTGTAAATATATGTTTTGATATAGTTTTGCTGTTGTTAAATGTGGACCCTGATTACTTTAATTCATAAAGCACATTCGCCTTTTTTGGATTCTTCGTTCACTATCGAGGCATGTGAGAAAAACAAAGTTTTCTTCACAGATTCATTGTAACACTCGGTGAGTAACGAATATATATGTGATCATCTGGGGGGTGAAGTATTCCTTTAACAATAATTCCTAAATTATAGAGAACACTACCGAACAGTGGCGGCGCTTGCCATGGGCAACACAAAGGGCTGCATATGGTGCCATCCGAAGGTGGAGGGCTCTAAAAATGCGCCCAGAAACAAAAGAATTCAAGTAAGGCATCAGAGTCTGAACAAGCAATCCAATTTTTGAAGGGTAATGTTGACGTTATAGTGGTGTGAAGTGGATGTCGGAAGAGTGCATGTGGAGATCAGTAAAATAAAGAAGGCAAAGTCCATCCAGGGCGCAGTATAAAAAAGGAGAAAGGTATGCTATTTTAAATATTAGCATCCTGTGATCTTGCTAGCTAGCTAGCTAATGTAGAGTACAGCCAATGCCATGGTCGGTTGGGGTGTGCGTGACATTTTTTTAAGGTTGGCTATTTGAAGCATAAAACATCATATAAAGTGCAAGTTCAACTGTAGTTGCACCGTTTTTGTTGTGTCATGAAATTTAAAATTGGTATGTTAGTGTAGTGTAGCAAGCTGTATAGCTTCTAGCCAGTGTTTGGTAGAGAAGTACCAAAGACTACCGTTTTTAAAATTGTCACAAACTAACGTATAATGTGCAATAAGTTGTAATAAGAGACAAAATTATCCACGGCAGTTTTTGCAACCATTGTTTTTAATAGAAAGATTTTATATTCTTTAAACCAGACAACCAGATGCCAGACATTTTTGGATATATTAAAAAAAAGAAGAACAGAACCAAAAAAAAAAATGACACAAAATGGAATTATATGGTTTAGACTGTGTGGATTTAGTGGTCTCATATACAATACAATTTCTTTTCATCGCCAAAAAGTGCAAATTCTCCAAAAATCACCAATATTCCCCCCCTGCAGCTTCCAACAGATATGGACTGACAGACTGCTACGCTATGAATAAAAACCTTTGTGAAGAGAAAGGGGTTGTTTTTAAAACAGTAAACCCACAATGAATCACATAGGGAGGAAAACATCCACCGACACTGCGGGTTAAAGCGTTCGATGACGTTGCACTTTCTGGCCACGCTCCATTCAATTAGTGATGCCACAGCAGGTGCTCTGCCTTTGGGATGCACTTGTTGTGATACACAGTGCGGGGCGTGGTCAGATGTGCGACAAGGAAGAAAGTTTTAACACGGAGAGACAGTTTCCTGCCTGATGTGATTGTGTGCGTTTACATTTAACGTCCAGGTTTGAGAATTGGGACAATTCTGCCATTTTAAATGTACATCAGAAAAAAGCTCTGTAAAGGATTATCATAATAATCACAGTTACAACTCAATCTATTATAAATAGTAGCCTATTTCTTTCTCTCCCAAGTCATTTACTGAACTATGGATTTATTGAATGCTTATCGTGATCATTATTCTTCTCACTCTACTGCGATAAACTTGATTTGACAAAGATGTTAAGGCCAAAAAAAATTCTGTACTGATTTGCAAAAGTGCATGATGGTCATTTGGCCATTTCATCCGTCTCTCATAATCATTTAAGCGCTATATGGATACCAGATCCAGCCTTGAACTCGACAGACAGGGCGTTATTGCAGACAAAAAGATTCTGCAGTGGATACAACACTGCATGTTTAACATTCAGCACAGCTAGCCTTCTCAGAAAGCTTTGCAACTGTTGTACAGGTTTCTTTTTCAAGAAAAGGAGTCTCCCAAAATGAGATCAAATGACCTTTCTCCCAACAAGATCTGAGACAATAAGCAGAGAGCAGGCAGGGGGAGGTCTGTCCAGGACCCCCCCACCACATACACTTTGTGTGACTATGCAATAAGCTGCATATAACAGGTACGGTGGTAGTAGAACAGAGATGTGTTTGTTTATGTCCGGATGAGGCGGCAGCTTGAGCCACCTTCAGTCCAGATACCAAATATTCAAGTTTTTAATTTTTTTTTTTTCATTTTCATCAAATTGTTTTTTGCATTTAAATAATAATTTGCACTGAGAAAAAAACATCAACAGGAACAACAAAAACAATAACAATAGTGATAACCATAAAATAAAAGCACACAAAATTCAGGATGGCCTTTCGCAAAGTGCTTTTGTTACAATCGCAGAAGCTGAAAAAAAAAGGCAGTTGGATAGCGGTGCACCGGGGGGCCTTTAAACCTGTCTGTCTACACGTCTGTCTGTCGTACAGCGGAGGGATAGTGAGGCGAGACAGAGTGACGACGGAAACGGCCAACTGCAAAACGCTGACCGTCTCCCACTACTGTCTGCAACACACATCCTTTACACCTGCCAAAAACTCCAAAGTGGGAATCACAGTATGAAGTTATGGAATGTATCCTAAATTGGTTTTAGGTGACTGAAAACTGAAACTGTCTCTTCCTCCGCACCTCATCCAATCCCCTCTCCCTCCTTTCTCTCCTGTCGATTCCCCTGCTGAGGGTGTGTGATCTTTGATCAAAGGCCAGTCGGCAGCAAAGATGTAGACTCTGAGTCCTGAGAGAGGGAGAGCGATGGGAGAAGAGAGTAAGAGAACATACGCCCCCGCCCCTACCCTCCCCCCCGTGCTTTTCCAACCCCATCTCCTTTCAAAAATGTTACAGCCTGACTAATAAGACTGAATCTCCAGTGGCTTCCTTCCCTCCAACAAACAATTCACTGGATCAATATTAGATGGAGAAATAGGCTGGTCACAGCCACTTTACAATGAGGGAACTGTTCCTGCTTTTATCTTTCTGGGAACTATTATGTTAAATATCAGTACGAACAAGAAAAGGCAAATACAGAGAACTTGGAGGGTGATTAGACATACCATAAACTTACATTGAAACCCAATGCATAGCAGTGTATTTTCCACCTGAGTAGTACTTACATAGAGACAAAAGAGATCAGCAACATTCTCATTGTTGCAGTTTCCCCAATGTGAAGTCTGCGGTGACCTCCTTTGTGTTACAATTCTTATCATATTGTGGCCATGCAATTCCTACCAGCTTAAAGGACCAGCACTGAGCCACCGCTCAGCAAACAGTCCATCACCTGGGCTTTCTAACCTCATCCCTGAAAAACAACATCCAGCTTTCCCCTACCACCCGTATTTAATCCTCCTCCCTGTATGCCAACCTTTGCATCCCCAGAGACTGACAGAGACTCCAAGTGCAAACTGTCCCCACTTGGCTGAGAGCAGCCAACAGACAGCAGCCTGCCTCTCTGAAGGACCCAGGGCTGTCTGTGTAAGTGCCAGAGCCACGCTGCGCATTGTGCCGTACTGCATATGCTGCGCTCAGCTTGCTGTGCATCAAGAGCCTGATGGAAAACACACACGAAAAAAAATCAGGTGTGCGGGAAAATGACGAAGCAAAGCGAATAGTCCCCCGTCTGCAATCTCAATATTAACAGTCACCTCGTCCTGCTTCGCTTGAGTATTTACAGTTATAATAATTGTTATCATCGTTGTTGGTCGTCTTTGTTTTATGGCCTTCTCAGATAGATTCACCGAAACTCTTTGATAACAGCACAGGGTAAAAACATATCAAGGTCAATTTGGAAAAACACTTGCAATGAAGTTCTGAGACTGTCTCAGTGTAGCCTGTGTCAGAGTAACCTTGGTGTGGGGCTGAGGCTGGGGACGCACCAGTTGTGGAACCGTAGAGGCAAAGCTCTGAAGTGGTGGCTTGTACGGAGACATTGTTATAAATTAATTCAAGTAAAGCTTAAACAGATGAGTGACTAATTTCAGTACCAAGCCAATCAAGCTTTTGAATTGTTTTTTTTTGTGTGTGTTTTTTTAATATGGGAAGAAAAAAAAAACAGACAAAGAAGTAGGGAGTTTTGTCGGTCCCTGCCCACGTAAGGCACACTGTGGCCCTCGATGCATTGTCCACCTGGTGGGAGTGAGCCTCGGCCCCACACTGCAAAATACAACTGTCTGGAAACAATAAAAAAAAGAAAAGAAAAGAAAAACAAAAAAAGCTTAGTGCTGCTCAGACAAGGCCACAGAGTCCCAGTCTGCCCAAGAACATTTAAATCTTTTCAGAAACTGAAATCATCCAGTTTAGCAATGGTCAAAATAACAGTGTTCAACAATAACAATGTTTTTCATAATCATTTCAACTTCATGAGACAAATGCTGATACAATCCAATCTCAATTTTTTTTTTTTTTTTTTTTTTTTAAATAACTGGATTCGATATCTCTGGCACCTGCACACAGAACATCTCAGCCATCAGACCAACTCAAATGTTTCAAATGTTTTCGGAGAGGCTTTGCTACTTTCTAAGTGCCTAAATGTTGTATATTTGGAATATTTCTTAATATAAAGAGCAAATATGATTTGCTGTCATCACACATCTAGTGTCCATTAAAAGTTCTCTTTTTAAGAGCCTTCAGATTCAACAATAAAACTCTATTAATCCAACATGAGATTGGTAGCTTAAAATGTCCAATGACTTGAATGCAAGCCATTTCTTCTCCTTTGGTATTTGTCGTTGTAGTTGGACGTCTGTATATTTCTTAATATACTGTACATGATTATTTCTACGGAGGGGTTGGATGGACTCGTTGTGAGACCGTTGAGTATTAACCACACTGCTCTGTGCTCATGGAAACTTGCAGGCCTTTCTGAGGTCTCCTGCCCTTCTCCCATAAGCAGGACAAGGACATTTAACATTAGTGCAAACTTTTGCTCTCTCAGCTAAAGCACCATTTCCAGTGCTATCAGGCTTTATATCCATAACCCCACCCAAGCACCCATTTACCCCACCCTCCTGGCACAGCAACCCAAAACCATGACCCCAACCCACCCACACACACGCGCACGCACACATACATACGCACACACATGCACGCACAGCCATGTAAAATTGTTAGAAAAAAAAATGTAGCACAACACGTTATTTTAAGAAAAAAACAAGTGTAGACAGACAGAAAAAAACTATACATCCTTAAACCTCTGATTCTATCGTCCACAAGGATACAAAGAGCGAGAGAAAGCAAACTCAAGTAAATATCTGTATGATTTCACACACATTTCTGCATATGTATTCAAGAGGAGGGCATCTGTGTGTGGCGTAGTCAGGGAGGGCCAGTCTGGATAAATTATAGACAAACTTTCAATATCTCTCGTAGACAGCAGACTAAGATCGAGGGCAAAAAAGCTTTGGTTAATCAACAAACAACATAAGACTTTTGGGGAAATATCAAAGGTCCAAAGAAACATATTTAAGATGGCTAACAGGTTTCACCTCCTGCCACATCAAGACAAAATTGGTTTAAGCGGTCCACATCAACATACCACAACATAAAGATCACAGCCTGCATTGGTCTGCCTGTGGGAGTCGAACTGTGCATTAATAAACCCCATCTCTGTCATAACAGAGGAGCAAAAATAGAAACTAAAACTCCCAAGACCTAGCCAACCCCTGACAATGACCAACCAGGGTAAACAAAGAGTTATGCAAATCTGCACCAAGAGAGCCGTGAAGTAAACAAGCAACTGTCCAATGAGTTGTTCAACAATACGGTATTTTTGCTTCTGCGGTACCGTGGACCTATTATCACTGCGGTTCCTCGGAGTACACGTGTAGTTAGCAGAGTAGCTGGTGAACAGATGGGGCCGACACAAAGTTTGTTTATCCAAGCTTGTCCTGAGACCCTCCAGCCTGCCAGCCAACGACACATGCTTGTGCACATGCACGACACGAAAAAAAAAAGTATGCATGCATACACGCACACAGTGTCCTTTCTTCTTTGTCTGCCACCTCCTTCCAGCCCCTTCCTTTGCATTAAGACATAAAGACAACTCACGACATTTCAAGTGCAATCAGTTACATGGATTATTTGTGTCTCCTCTTAAGGTCACAAAACCCAACGTGTTTGTATCCGAGCCTACCCGGCGTCTCTTTGAGAGATCTGAAGGTGTGTGTTTTTTTTGGCAGCTTGTCGTCAAAACCTGAACAAAACCAGTGAAGGAGCTCGACTTCACCGCCGTGGACAGAAGAAAGGACTGATCTCATTTGCAACTGGTTTGTTTCAAAGTACCCGTTTCGCTGACAAAAGTGCCCTCCTCAGTAACAAAGTGCATTCATAACCTGTCTCTTTCCAATTAAGGTGCAAAGGACTGATAGTTGAACTACAGCACCACTGCAGAAATTACAGGGTGGGGTGAAGAGGGGAGGGGGGGGGGGCTCTAAATCACATGCATGTTCTCTTCCTGACTCAAAGGCTCGATGTGCTCGTTTGGAAAATAGCATTGAATTTGGAGTACAATAACAAAACTTGGATATTTTAAGACTAACAAATCCAGATGTATGGAGTCACTTACAATAGTCAAACAGATATGTCAGCCCTGGTGTTTTCCCATTCTCTACAGGATACCTGGACCCAGTGAGTGGAGTGTGTGTGTATATGTGTGTGTGAGCATGTGTGTGAGAGACAGAGAAAGTGCATTGGGGCTGGCAGCTCAGGGTGCATGTTTGAACAGGCTGCGGCTGACTCACTCAGTGATGATGTGGCCAGAGCGACCCTGGCTGCCACGCACACACACATGTACACAAACACACATACATATAAACACACTCACACACTAAACTGCCAGCACCAGGCGTCCTACCCACAGTAACACCAGGCTCTAATATAATAATATCCCCTCCAGGCTAGTTCGGGGGCATTAGAGGACTACAGAGGGAGAGCGAGGGAGAGAAAAGGCCTGATTTGATCCCCTCCTGCCTGGAAACGTGGCTGAGCTGGGGGAGATTATTTTTTGGAATGCAACAGACATTGTGAGATCCCCCTCCCCTTCCCTTGCTCCCCTCCCCCATCAACCAGCTGCAGCTGCGCTCCTATTTGGCCTCCCAACTTGGACAGGTATTTATTGCTCTCTTCATCATACAGGTTGCCTCACGGTTGTGTGGTCCCTAGGGCAAAAAAGATTGGAATAAGCATGATACATAAACCTCCTCTCACTCCCTCCCCAACACCAGCCCACTTCCTTTAAATATACCTCTCTCTCTCGCTCTGTTGGATATCTTTAGTAAAGCTGTGCAAATATAGAAAAAAAGGTGCTCATCTATCTCTTCTTCGTACTCTTTGTCATTTTCTCACTCGGGCTCCCTGCCATTCCTTTAACCTGCGGTTGGTTAAATGCTACCCGCGCCTTGTCACACAAGGACAGAATCCGAAAAAACTGCACAAAGTTAAGCACATTCATTCATTCTACCTCCTCATCCTTTGGGCAGGAACTATACAAGTCAAGTGTTAAGTTTAGGACAAAATGGGTGACTCAATGCTTTTTTTTTTTTGTCATCAAACATTCATACAGGTTTTTTTCGTTCACCCACGAGCTTCACTCTGTGAGAAATATGACATCAAGCCTAAGAGGAAAAAACCCGATTGGTAAGTACACCTCAGCATTAAGAGGGGACTAATGTCATATCACCACCTGCTGTATATACATGTATACAATTATAAAGTGTCAAGTACCCGAAGCAGTCAACAAAAAGGAACAACGACAAAAAAAAAAAATTAAGACAAAATCAAAAGGGAAAACAGAAATGCTGAAATTGCAGGGTTGTGAGGGATAAGAGGCAACGTAGTCAAGCCAACAGATACATTGACAATGGTAGTGCTTTAGAAACACAAACCCTCCACCCCTCATATTCCCTAGTCCTGCAATTGAAGAGCCCCCGGTAAGTGGATTTGACTCTACATGAATTTGTTTGTTTTTTTTCAATAAGACAAACAATAGATTCTTAAAATGCATTTTATAGAGTAAGTACCACTTCAATCAAACCCGTGTCTGATTCTTTCTGGAACATTTAGAGAGAAAAAACTGTTGCATCAAAATTGTGGTGAGTTTTCCTTGCATATGCCATATTGTGGCAATGGTGTTTCTATGGTAACTGTACATTTCAGACCTGCAAAAGAATAGAAAAAGAGTTGTTTTCACTGGGAGGATTTGTCCTCGCTTCACCCGTACAGCAGCCAGAAGGTGCTTGATAGACACCTTGCTTAGAGCTTGAAGGCTGTGAGGACAAAACCAATAAAAATCTAAATCAACTGCATAGTTGCTTTGAGTTTCTTTGTATCTATCATACATTTGCCTAAGCACATATGCCAATGTATAAAACCCTTAACATTATAAAGAAAGAAATGGCCCAGAAAGTGGACGTCATGGGTGCATGATTTGAAGCGTTCTTTGCTCTTTAAACAGATAAACCGACTCAAGTGCTTGCATGTCTACTCCATTTCCTAAAGTAAAAGGAGAAAGAAATATAAAGATTAGATTTTTTGTGACACCCTGATTTGGTTTATAGAGGAATAGTTAGTTGTTTTGTTTTTTTTAAAGTTTGCCTTTGCATGTTTTTTCTCCTCTCTGTTCACTGGCCTGTCTCACAGGCGGTGCAGAGTGACTATGGTGTCCAGCAGTGTCCTTGTTGCCCCTGCAGTCTCAGGGCCCTGCCTCCCCCGCCAGCTCCTGCAGCTGAGGACTGTGTGCATGGGCTCCGGCAGCCCCCTCCACCTCTGCTGCTGAAGACGCCTCCGAGCGCCGCCGTCCCCTGATGGTGCGAGGCCCGGGGCCTGTGTCGGAGCTGGGGCTCAGCAGGCCCAGGGGGGCGTCGAGGAGCCCCGGCTCTCGCACCCGAGGCTTTCGGCCCCGACGAGAGGGGATGCCGTTGCAGCCGTCCTTCTTAAGGTGGCGGTGCAGGTGATCCGAGCGCACGAAAGTCTTAAAGCAGCTTGAGCACTGATAGGGGCGCAGGCCGGTGTGTACGCGCATGTGGTTCTTCAGGTCGTAGTTGTGAGCAAAGGCGGCTCCACATTGCGTACACAGGTAAGGCTTCTCTCCTGTATGCTTCCGCATATGAACCTTGAGCTTGTCCTGCCTGGAAAAAAAGAAAAATAAACAAGATCATATCAGAATACACAGACAAAAAAAAAAAATTCAAATGCACAAGAGGATCAGCTGACACATATCTGAATACACCTAGTACACACACAGCCAGCTTCAGTCTTTCTTTCCAGCCTCAGTTACAAATCAGAACATGTATTGTCAAACACAAATTAACTCAAAATATATAATTGATTCTCCTGTGCACAGTGGTCAGCTTAATATGCTTTGGATGGTTTTATTTCCAATTAAACAGCCATCTTTTGGATCTCTTCCAATGGGATTATTCTGTGAGGACAGCCAGGCCAAATGAGGAGAAGCCATAAACTTTACATCTTTATCTGTGTAATTACACACAAGAGCACAACTGTCGACTGATGAGAAGGCTCAACATTCACTGTGTCAGTTGGCATTTTTATGATTTCTGTTAACTTTTCGATGAGGGTGACACCATAACAAATGACAGATTACTAAAATGCGTGTGCTTTGAGAATAGAAAATGAGTGACTTGAATGTTCTCTGCAGCTGTACACTTCCAAAATCATTTTGAAAACTTGACTTTTATCGTTGAGTAGTACTGAAATATAAATGAGCCTGTAAAACGTCATCAATCCTGCAGCCTAGTTCTCCCCCCATGAGATGTAATTTGATTGAATTTTGGATAAGAGCAGGTGTCACTTCTAAGCAAATCAAACAGCTCATATGGATGACTCACTTTCCAAATACAACAACTAATCAAAACAAGATCAAACTATGACTTCTCTAAATCTAACGTCATCTCATTACAACCTGAAATATTTTTTACTTTGCGATGGCACACTGCCGCCCACTGAACTTTATCAGGCTGCCTTGGCCTTCATCTCACTCCTGTCCCTCCCTCCCCCCTTTAGCCCTTACTATCTCTCTAGCTCCCGAGCTCTTTAATCGTCTAACCCTCCTGCACCCAGGGCAGAGGGCTCCTACACAAACAAGCGTAGTTAAGACAACTCTATTTAAGCACGCACATACTGCACCCATAAACACACACACACAGGCACGCACCATGTGGGTAGATTAGCTGTCATACAAACAAATAAGTCAACCCACCACAACTTATTCAGGTGTGTGCAAAATGTGCCCCAAATATAAAAATTAACAAAGAAATATAAGTGAGGAGAAACACATGCATGCACCCACGCACACATACACACAGGCTGAAGCCTTGGAACAAAGTGGCACACTGACAGAGGTGAATTATTTAAAGGACAGGAGTGATTTATTACCGTGCGAGGCACACTCTTAACCCTGATCAAACAGGATTAAGATTACAATACCCCCTTCCCACTGCCGGTCGAATTTAGCTAGAAGGCAAATTCAGATTGGTCTTCCCTACCTGCCATGCCAGCAGTGGTTCTGGGTATTTCTAGCCTACTGCATCTATTTCCAGCACAAGTCCACTGATTAATTAATTAAAGGAATGATTTCAAGGAAAAGGCAGGACTCCTAAATACAGGGAAAACCATGTGCGCTCAAGTCCCCTGCTGTAGAGTGGCCACATTTATCTGAGCGGCACATGGCAGATTTCATTAGAGAGGTAAAGGAGCGACAGAGAGAGAGGAGGGGGGTGGTGTTAACTACTCTGCCGTGGGCAATAATCAACATAACCAGAGATCAAAAGTTCAAATTACTGCATTGGCGCACATAGAGTACCATCCAGAGCCTGTAATCCCCCTCTGTATCAGAACACTTTATAGCAGCCCTCCACTAGATAACACTGCCATGGCACAGCCTTCTTTTATAGGACCCCTACGTTAAAATTCCAGGACTTTGCTATGAAGCAAGTCACAATAAAACAGACTTTTATAACCACCTGACCCCCTCTCTCAGACCTGGAACACTCTGCATGCCATTTTGATCAGCATTTGGCTTCAATGTGACATTAAAAAACCTGGTTAGGGACACTCAGTCATGATGAAGGTAAACATTAAGATTCACAAACAGCGCTGCCTCCTTAATGCAAAGCTAAGTTGGTTAGCGCTAATGCTCCTGCTCTTGGCTTTGTGGTGTTTCCCACTGCTGGGCGATTTGTCCACAGTGCCAAGTCCAAGACTATTAGTACATGTGACATGGGGTAGTCACTTCATTAATTGGGCTTACCTGGTAAAGCGCACTTTGCAGATGGCGCATTCATAAGGTTTCTCCCCCGTGTGCGTTCGGATGTGGCGGGGTAGCTTGCCTGCTCCTTGAATGACCTTGGAGCATATGGGGCATTTCTGGAAGGCCTTAGAGCGCATCTTCCTCTCGCCTCCACCTCCTCCCGCTCCACCCCCGCTGCCTCGCTCTCCCACCACCCTCTCTCCTCCTCCGCCTACTCTGTCTTGGCCTGTTCTGCCCCGTGATAACCAGAGCGGCGGCACTCCCTGTGTCACAGCAGCCGAAGCTGGATCCTCGTGCTGCGTGCTGTTAAAATAATTCAAGTAAAATTCCATGTCGGGGTCATCCCCATCTCCCTGTTCCTCCCCTGTTGTTGCGCGCTCCTTCTGCCTCTCGATGGAGTCCATCATTTGCTGCAGGAGGGCGCTGGCGGAACCTCTCTCCCTTGCCATCGCCTCCCTGCTTCCATCGTCCACCTCTGTGTCCTGCCCCAGCCTGGACTCAGGGGGGAGGTAGAAGTGCCCGTTTTGGGATGGAGGGTAGTAAGATGACCCCAGGCTTGCTCCGTTTCCCTGCACCGTGTCCCCGTCCTCATCTTCCTCTTCATCCTCATCCTCTTCCTCTGGCTCCTGTGTGGGGGCCTGGGCCAAGGCGAGGGCGAGGGGGGAGTAGTACTCACCAGGGCCAGCAGGACCCCCGTTGCTGGGGGCCCCCCCATTACCGTGGTTAAAGTGCAGGTGTGTGGGCAGGTCCCTGAGCTCTGGCGTGCTGCAGCTGCTGCTCCAGTGCGCTCCTCTCTGGAAGTACTCCAGGTACTCCCGGGCCCGCACCCGGTTCCCCTGCTCCCTGCCTCCTCTGCCCTTCCCGTCCTCATCTTCATCTTCATCTCTTCGCTCACTGCCCGCCTAGTGAAACATGACGGGGAACAAAGAGTGAGTGCAGGAGAAATTCAAAGTCAGGGCAAGTTTGCACCACAGACTGTATAATAAATATGTATGACATGACAGCTGCCTAAAAGTGAAGCCAAGACATCTGGATCGCCCTCTTGTGGCTGGCTCCAGTACTGATCATAAACTCCGCCCCCTCCATGTTAGTGGATGGGACATAGGCCAATCTAAAACATCAAAGTGCACATTAAATAAATTTTTCCAAACGATGGTTTCTCTCTTTTTATGTAGCTCTTGTTAAACTGGTGTTAGTTCAAGTGTGTGGTTTTAATTAGTTACTGGATGCTATAAAAGGGGGAGTTTGATGTGATGATTAAAAGCTATTTGTTCTAGTCATTGCCGCTGTTTGCAATTGGTTGGATGAACTGGACAGAGCGGAGATTGGTATTGGGCAGACCAAATTATGTCACCAGCTCAAGATGGCAGCAGCTGTATCCTTAATGTTTTGACTTCATTTTTGTACAGTGGAGGCAAGTGGAGATGCGTCCGTCTTTCTACAAAGCACATCAGCTGAAGTGAAAGCTGACAAGGCAGACCTTAATCTACATCTGTAAGGCCTATCAGCACAGACATATCACTCTCTGGGTATCCTGGATGCACACCCAAGGGTTCATCATAGCCATGAGCACATGCATGTGCATATCACAGCTACACTTGATCATGTTGAAGTGTAGCTGTGATATGCTGCGTCTGTAGCTGGCTAAATAGCACGCTGTCCTTCTGCACGTTATTGGCTCAGAATGAGTAAGTGCTGAACTCAAAGACTGTGGGCGTGTGTTTGGCATGGTGAGACAGCCTGATAAAGGCCATGATGTAAGCTTGACTATGCTGACTATTTAATGAAGGGGGTGGTATGATGAACGGACACCTCATTTCTTAAGTGGCTGAAGCAGAATTACATTTGGTCTGTGCTTTGCTATAAGTTAATTCAACACTTACAATGGGTTGCTAGTGGTGTCACTTATTCATTAAGGCAGAGCAGATCAAATCTCAAAGCTTAAACTCGACTTTTACACATGTCACTTCTAGTTCTATAATGGTGTTGTACCGGCGGGGAGAGCACTTTGGTGTCCAGCAGGTGTGTACAGACGTCCTGGACAGGTGGGATTTCCAGGAGGTGTGCAGCGGCAAGGATGTCAGCCACACTGCTGTGACTGACTGTCAACGTGGCTGTGTAGGCAAAGTCCAGCAACGCTCCCAGAGCCTCCGCCGCCACAAAGTCGATGTTGTAGATGTTCTGTTGGTCAGCGGCGGCCCCTGAAGTGAAGAGCTTGTGGAAGTAGGTGCTGCAGGATGCCAGGACGGAGCGGTGAGCTGGGAACTCCCGTTCCTGAGTAACCAGGAGCACATCGCACAGCAGGCCGCTGAGCCGCTGCTTGTTCAGGCTGCCCAGGATGTCTGCGCTGTGTTCAGGGAACGGGATCCCCACAGGGCCTTCCTCTGCTTCTCCTGCCCCTCCTCTCCCTCCTCCGCCGCCGCTGCTTGCTGTCCCCCTGAGCCGCCTTCCACCCCTCCCGCCGGCTCCTGACGACATCTTCCACCAGCCTGCCGCCGAGCCGCCTAGCACAGCCCCCACCCGTGTATCCGTCCTGCCGTCTGTCCGTCTGCCTGTCTGAGGGGAGAGAGGAGTTGGATAGAGGGATGAGATGGAGGGGAAAGACAAGGAGGAAATAATAGATCAGTTCATGACATTCTTTATGTGGATAAAGGAAGAGAGAGGAATATTGATTAATCGATTCACCACAGTCAGAAATATACACTGGAATGCTTCAGAGCACAAACCAGTACACACAAAATGTTAATGGAGGACACAATCTTAAGTACAAGCGTAGGGCTTGACTACAATTGTGATGAAACAAAGAACACTGAACTCACTTGAGTCCAACTGAAGATTTCATTGTCATGGCCGGGACGCAGCACAGTATATGGAAATACAGCCTCTTTAACTACACTAACGTACATCGCCCACCTATATAGTCTTGGTATCCTGCTCTTAAGATCCTACAGCTCTAATAACTCCTCCTCATATCTTTATGAAATCAAATTCTATAGATCTACACAAGGGGCCCCTCTGATATCATACACCAAGAGGGCCTTATGGAGGTGAGGGTATGAGAGGAGTGCTACTGTAACAACTGTAAGGATACCAAGTTAAACACTGAAGTATGCACTGTTGTGCATATACAGGATCCCTCACAAGGGGTTATTGCACAGTCCATGAGATACAGAGAGACTCTCAAATATCTTGGCAAAAATCTACAGAGTTAGGTCATATCACGTTGTGTGCCAATTAGTATTGTTATAGCTGTAAAACAGGTTTGGTTATCAGCATTGTGATGGATGAGCTTTCAAAGCAAAATGTCACAACTCAGGAAAAGGAAAAGACTGCGAAATTATTCAATATGTCAAAAATCTGTCTTAAAAATCATGGCAACATCTGGAAAACAGACAAACTGTAACAGAAACCAGGCACCGCTCTGACAAGTTAAAGCTGCTGTATAACAGTGTACAGTATATACTGAGGTGGTTGATGAACACTAGTAATTGGTCTGCAACCTGTTGTGACCCATTAAAGAAATCAGTGAACTGCTGATGATATGATTTTGCTCAACTTGCTGTGCCTGGGGGCCACTTTTGCAAAATGACAGGGGCCAGTTAATAAACAAATACTAATAAAATGTATTAGTATACGCAATAAACAAACGGCATGTTTTCAACCGTTTGACACTGGCTGTCCTCACTTATCTAACCAAGAGGCAATTCCAGACACAGCAGCCGGTCAGGTGTCAGGTGCACACAGAATGTTTCTAAAATTTGAGGACACATTCAGGACTTAGCCCAGACCTCTAATGGGGGTCCTAGGGATCCTCCCATTTTTAAATTTCTTTTGATAAACAAGCTTCACAAAGTGCTGCAGGTTTTTTTTTGGTAAGCCAACCCGAGAGTTAAAATTGCACTGGTTCCCTCAGCAAAAAGCCAATGGTATGTTTCCACTGGATTTTATATCATTGCAGAAAAAAGCTCTGTGGCAAACAAAAGTTAAGATACTTACACATTTGCTCAGCAAGATAATCTTCACAAAGAAACACAGCTTTATGATTTTTGAAGCGTAAATGCAATTGACATGACTAAAAAGCTAATGCTTAACTATAAACAAACTACACTACAGCCACATGACTTCAACTGCAACACAATAATTAGGCTGTAAGGTCGTGTCTGGGGTGATGACGTGGTGGGTATGTGCTGATGTATTTTATGTCATAGAACAAAACATGAAAATCTCTTAAGCTTCAATTGACCACAGACCTTATTTAAGGCAAACCAAAAACCAACTGACTTTGAGACGAAGGAACCAGAAGTGTAAAAATGCTAATTTGCCACATCTATTTTGATGCTTTTTTTGCACTCTGGCACCTTATTTACATTCTAAGTGCAAAAAAATCCCGGTATAAATCAAAAGATTTTCATTGTGAATTAGAGAATGGCCATCGGGCCACGTGACACCCTATCACAGGCCAGATTCGGCCCACGGGCCACAAGTTAAGTAACACTGCTGAATGCTTATGACCTTCATCCGAGTAAACTGTGTACTGACTTTTTCTGTCACTAAAAAAAAAAAATCTGAAATGATTCACTCAAACGAGTCATCTTTATTCATTAGTATCTTGGCAATGCAAAAACATCTCTACTGATTTTTCACATCGACACGTTGACAGTTTCATGAACATATCTGTTTTTTAACCCAAGCCATCCATATCAAAACCCTTCATCATGACGTGTTCCTTATTCCCCACAAGGACTAATTAAAGTTATGAAAGTCATTTTGTGTTCTACGAGTGCCTGACCTGAGACTGAACTTCACAGTGAAGGCTTTACATTTGCTGCATATGTTTAATGCAGTAAATAATCTTTTATGTAAGGGGTAGCTCACACAACAAGCTCCAAAAATATTACTAGCAAAAACAGCCAATTGAAACATTTCACTTGTTTTTGCTTGAGCATTGAGCGACTGTCCAAAGTAACTGGAGAGAAGCCACAGAGTAACACCACAGTGTTACACATCACATCTGCTTGGAACGGATTTTTAAGCAAATCTATTGACACAACAGGTGTATTTACATATTTAATACAAGAGCAGACGTGGGGCAATGTGCAATAAGTGAGTGGCACTGACTAAATAGTGGCAAACAATAATTTTGAAAGCCTTTGGCCAGCCTTTGTGCCTGCTTAAACACCATGAGTGGGTGAATGACTAAGTGGAGATGTTTATGCACTATATGTGTGTGCAGGTGGATGTTTCCTTGTAAACACGCCTACATCTAGGGGTGTGTGAGCATGCACTCGTGCAAGAAACCAAGTAAGAGGTCGTGGAGGACAGATAGGCAGAGGGCAGCGAGGATCAGAGTGCATGCTGGGAGCTGGACTGTGCAGCTTGTTCGCTCTGTGTCAGTCGAGAGCTGGGGAGGCGAGGGAGGTGGAGGAAAATGGGGGGAGGGAGGGAGGGAGGGAGGGGGGCTGCCAGAGCAGACCCTGTGGAAAAACTCCACAGGAGGAGGAAGAGGACACGCAACAAGCTGCGAGGGAACAGTATTAAAAAGGGAGGTTGTCAATCCGGTCTGAGCTGGTTACCCCACCCTGTACTGTGTGCCAAGTTTCAGGAAAGGCTGTCCCCTCGCTCACGTGTGGGGGGGAGATTAAAATGATCGACTGAAGCCTGCGCAGTGGGAGGGGGGTTTCAGCAGAACAAGCCATCCTCGATTTCTCTATTAACACACACACAAGCAAATACTGTAACATCCCAGAGACATCAATAATGCCTAAAACACACACACATAAACGCACATATAGGACATCCACCCCCCCTTCTCCATCTGCCAGGGAGACCTAGCAGGGGGTGAGACCGGGGGGGTTGGAGGATGCATTGAATGTGTTGCTCTCTACAAGAGCAAGGAGTTCAAATGACATTCCTTCATATCAGCCCTCCTGGTATGTTTGTACGCTACACCCCACTACCAAACCTGCCTAACCTGGCTGCCTCACCTCTCTCCTTCCTGTTCACCTGTGTTCACCTCTCCCTTTTCTCTCCTCTATAAAGAGCAACTCCTATCTGTCTCCACACCTTGAGATCTGGCAACATGTCAGCTCTGCCCACAGGTGAGAGTTAGGTAAAGGCTTTAAAAAAAGAGTTCTGTAAGGAGGCAGGCAGGAGAGGAGGAGAGCTCAAACTTATCACGATCCTCTAAATGGGTCAATGATTGTTTTCATTTAAGCAACACATTATGATAAAGATAAAAGTTTGTACATTCAAATATCAGCTCACAGAGTACTGCTTTGTTTGATTAATGATGAAATGTTTCGACGGCTCCAACCGTTTCTCTCTTCTTAACTGTACGTCTCCCTTAACTCAATTAAGTTTTGATGGGCAGCTGACCACAAAGCCTCTGCAAACACTGCCAATGTCTTTCACTATGCTGCGATAAAACAGGACTGTCAGACATGGCACGAGCAAATTTTATTATCCAAGCCCTCATCTGAATATGCTGAGGGGAGGGAGGGCAAAGACAAAGAGAGACGGCACAGGAGGGAGAGGGGAAGAGAGAGCAGAGTGAGATGGAGATGGAAGAAAGAGCAAGACAAAGGGCAACCGCATGGCTACTGGTCACGTCCTTCACAGGAGGAAATAGATCTCCGTGAGCCCATCCAGACCCGAGCCAACCTGCTTTTCTCTAACACACACAGCACCTGCACTACCCCAGGCTTTGCTACAAGCTTGCGTAGCGCGTTATCCCCCGTACATATAGCTGACCCTTGGGTCACGGCTTTGTGGGGTAAAGACGCTGAGCTGAGAGGAGATAAAACACACACATACAAACACACACACGCACAAATGCCATTCAGTGCCAACTAAGCATGGAGGGACTACTCTGCATGCAGGAGCCACCTGTCCCCGAATAACCCCGCAAAGAGGACTAAGAAAGAGGAAACACAGTGCAACAAACCTGATCCCGACACCTCCTCATGGCTTGAAACATTCCTTATCACTAATTCATGCCTGTGGGTGACAAGGCCCGCAACCCGGCACAAAGCAGCGCAGCAGCTGTCCGTGTCCCTGGTGCTCCACTTCCAGGGAAGGGCCCTCTCTCAAAGCCCAGTGCAAGAGCACCCAGGCCTGCTTTGCAAGTCAAACAACCTCTTTAACACAGAACCAACCCATCCCATCCCCGCCCTCATTACCTCCATCTCATCCGTAACGTCCCCATACCCTTTCCCATGTATCCACACACAGCAAGGACAGATATCAAAATTACAGGTCAGGGACGAAACAACCCACAACGGTCTCCTGTTAAGCGCGTTCAGTTTTGCTGTTATTTCAGATGACTGTGCTGTGTGTGTTCTTAATATCCATGCCAAGGCACACCCAATTGCTTGTCATTCACTGACAAACACGTTGACATCAGCCTGAGGTTGCAGTTAGTAAAAGTGTTTTCAACATGCCTGATACGTATCATCTATGGAAGGACTGCAGAATTTCCACTCTCAAAGTATCTCTGTCTTTGGCTGACACATACCAGTCATTCCTAAATACAAAGGAACAAACTGTTAACCCTGTGCAACCTCAGATGTTTCTGAAAGAGATGAAGACTTAAACACCCTCCAAGCACTTTTTAATGTTTTTTTAAGGTTGTATTGAACTCAAGAAAAACCTAAAGTGAAGATAAATTCCATCAGACTACCAAAAAAAGAGTAAAATCTGTTATTTCAATGAGTACTGCACTTTATATTTCCATTACCTTCTGGTTTGAATCTACTGAATTTTAAAGCAAATATCCTCCCTTTGGTCTCCTATTATTAAAAAAAACTTTCAGGTAACGGTTTCTTAAACTGTGGCATGCAAAAAATGAGTCGCTCATAAAAATAAAGCACAATTCAAACCTACTGAGCAGCCCAACTTTACGCAAGAGCAATCAGAGCAAACATAACTGAATCATTGATCCCTTAAACCATAAATGTTAATGGAGCACAGATGGGCCACCGTTTACTACTGAAATACAGAGCAGAAATTTTATAACACCTTGTGAAGTGTTATTAGCTTATTGTTTTTACAAGAGAACAATTCTATTAGGCTACTTCCAATATTACACAGGTGAGGACTTTATGTATGTATTAAGATTAGAGTGCAAAAACAACTTGATATTAAACAACAAGTTGAAGAACTTGGTTGGCCCTTTGCTCTTGTCTTTGCCTCCCAGACCCTTTCTTTATCATTTCACTTTCCTCCCGTCCTTATTTCACTGACTATCTCAACTGACCCTCCATGGCAACAGACCTGCCTAGCCCGCCCTGCTGCAAGGGAATCACTTCAGGTCAAGTGGGTTCAAGGTCAGACTGAGATAAGGCCAGATAATCGGAATGGGGAGGGGGTGGCAGTTCCTTGGAAAGTGGCTTTAAAGCAAGTGCCCCAGCCAAGTGACTCAATGCTGCCAGTGGTGGAAGGAAACCTGATTGGTCATATTGGGAGCGAAGCAGGAAGAGAGCAAGCGACTGATAAAACTGAAGTTGCATGGGCTGGCCTCGACCTGGCAGCTTTTTACTAGAAACTAACCAGGAAGGGGAGCCAAAACACAGACACAAAGCAAGTGAAAAGGTGGTGGGTGAGGCAGGGCGTTAAAGCTCAATCATAACAACTGAGCGTACTGTATGGTGGCTTAGGAATCCGGCTCAGATGTCAATGATAAACTCAGAGACATCTCACTGTTACCTGGTGTAACCTGCCTCAATAAGAGGGAAGGTAACCACCCACAAGTTGGGCAAAGTTTAATGTGAGGAAACTAGCAGGGGGGTTTTACGATGTTGTAAAGGCCTGTGTTTGCCCTGCCACATAGCAAAGGAACTGGAAAAGTGAAACCTATAGCTGCTGCTAATTACTTGTGCAAGCTCTCACACTATTCTTAATTTGTCTGTGTTTTGTTTTCTCGCTTGTTTGTAGCAGCCAGACCGACTGGTTAGCCACAGGCTAGCAAATACAAAACACAGTGCAATTCAGTACAACAGCTGTGAAGTATGCTTTTGCAAAACTTACATTTTTTTAAATAGTTTTTGACACAACAACAGAAGCATGGTGATGAAACTCTAAGGTAATTTTTGAATGTGTAGTCTGTGGTGTTGGATTGCATTGCATTGTAACTCTTTCTCATATTTGCTTCACCATATGTAAGTCACACAGACAAAATATAAGAAACATCATAATGTAGTTTAATGCCACTCCACTTAAGTGTAAAGCAGCAAAAAGTACATTTGAGTTGAGACAACATACCATTGATTTAAGTAGTATTATCAGCAAAAAGTGATCATCTTAAATAAGGTAGGATTGTATGGCTTTTGTACAGTACTGTACAGCTGTTTCTGTGGTCAGTATTATTTCCATAAAAACTATAAACAGCACTAGTTTCATTCCAGTTAAAACGTGGTCTTTTGGTGGATATTTCATTGCAAGTCATGAGTCCTATCACACATCTTGGGACAGTCGCTTTTCATAAGCTGTAGTGCAATAAAACCACATCCACGGTCTGAGTTCCTTTTAGCTTGAGTAACATGCTCTGACACTGCCATGCTGCCAACCAGGAAGTGTAACAAAATCTAACACATGGCTTCAGAAACGTCGCTACAACCCAACACAGCGTCGTCCTGCAGAACTCAAGCGGGCCGGTTGGTCAGCCCGCAGGCCCGACGTGCCCCTGGATGCGCCACTTTGTGCATGCGCAGCCCAACAGGGAAAGACGACTTCCTGTGAGTCTGTGACAGGCGTGTAACAGAACCCGCTCTGTTATCAGATGACCAGCTCTCTGCTTGCTCGTTCTCTCTGTCCCTACTGTCTGACCCCCCCCCCCCCCCCCACACACACACACACACACCCTCTCTCTCTTCCTCTCATCTGTCGCTCTCATCTCATCATTGCTCCATCTCCGTCTCAGACTCTGTACTGCACAGTACCCACCACATCGGCCACTTCCCCTTTCCACTGCTGAGAAGGCAAAGCATCGCAGACCCACCCACCTCCTGTGTCTCGCCGTCCTTCAGTGCAACCCACCCATCTTCTCTCCTGTTTCATCCCAAAACAATTTACTAAATCAACATGCAGACAGTGTCAGATTGGTCACATACCCTCGTCCTGATCAGAGGGCCTTTCTGCTTGATTAAAAGAAGCATACATCTGTCCTACAGTGTTTAATATCAACATAACAATCAACTTTACCACCGTTAATGAACTCATGTTTTTCCACCAAACTGAAAATGTGAAAACCCTCAATTAATATATCACAAAAAGACATCATCTGACTCAAAAAGTGTGAAAATTCAAGCCTAGCTTTACCCCTACTCTGAAAAACATCCCAGCCTCTTCCTCTCCCTGTCTAATTTGATCAGGTTGTGTTGGCCTCTCCATAATAAATGTCCCAGAAGAGAACAGAAGAAGCCCCTTTACTCCCCCTAGACTTCAGCACAACAACAGAAAAAACAACAGAGAGGGGTCTGTCTATCTGCCTAGCCAGGCTGGAAGCTGTGGTATACTGAGCAGCTGACCAGGGGAACCAAACATTAGAGGGAAGTGAAGCTGCATTCGCCAAGAAAACAGGCAGATGAAAGTATTTAAAACGATTTAACTTACACAAATGAACATATAGGAATAGATCAGCAGCACAGAAATTATGTTGTTTGGTATGAAGAACAAAACAACTCAAGCTCTGGTTCCACCATATGGGCCACAATACATCATTCGACCACATAAACAAAACTGAACAAATATAATGACTGCTACATGTAGTTCATTGTATACAGCCAACATTTCACTCTAAAATAAAGCCTCAAACTGCCACGGCGACATCACGCAACCTGTCTTCTCAGTCTGTCTGAACCTGCTAGTTTCAGGCCATAGTGGTGTAGGCACAAACATACAGGAATATCAAACTGTATTCAGCCTCACCGCCAAATTGATGGGTGGTGTCTTGGACCTGCCCACAGCCACTGAAGTCCCCTGCAATTCCCCTGGAGTCTATTGTTGGTAACACAGACGCACACGCATGCATGCATGCACACAAGCACACACTTGCACACAAACACATATGGCGTCCTAGTTTAACCTCTTGCTGGTATTTACTTGAACTAACTATACTTTTTCTTCTATAGTGGTAGCTAGGAGGTGTCATACAGCATAGCATCAGTACAACATTTACTGTAACTTATATTTTTCTGTGACATTGAGCTGAATAAAAACAATCTCATCAACCTTGTTAGCTGCTGCCTTCTGAGAAGCATTCCAAACACTTTCCCAGCATTTGGGCGTCTTCATGTACCGTGCGCGTCTTGTACCCTCTCCGTGCCCACACGTTTAAAAAACGGGTTCAACAAGTATGCAAAGCCAAAAAATATGCATCTGGTTATCGAGAGAGGCAGCCAGGGTTCCTGTGAAGTCTTCAAACCACGAGCCACAAGCAAGCAGGACATGACAGGCTAGATTAGAATCTGCTTTTAACACGATGCTGGTGAGGAAGGGGGGGTGAGTGGATCGGGAGTGAAAGATGTCATGAGACTGACCATGGTGTGAGTAGCTGAGAAAAATTGAAATCAATCAGCAAGTACACGAGTTCTCCAGCATAGTGCACAAAGTTACCAGAGCTTAAGTTTTATTTTAATATTGCGTGGATTTAGCTGAGGCAGCTTACCCTACCACTGAAATCCAGTTGTCACGAGATGTGTCACATATTCTCCCCCTTCAGCAAGAAAAGATGTCTGAGGTTTCTCAAATCAACTATTACTCAACACCCCACCTGTATTCTTGACAGTTATCAGCTCAGTCGCTTTGCCACACTCCAGCAAACATTTGATGCAGTGGTTTTAGTAGAGTCACTTAAACACCCCTAAAGAAGCAGTAGTACAGGATGTGCAACTGTCTTCATCTTTTCACTCTACTAATAATAGCAGCAGTGCCATTTAGTCCCAGCAGTAGACCAAAACATTAAAAGAATACTGTGCCTTAATAAGATGGAAACAACACCGATGCACGATGCATGCCAATAGCTCAAAAGTTAGCCTGATGTGAATGAAAACTTTATGACAAACTATTCCTCTGTGCAGCACCTTACACTCAGCGCTGACCTATTTGCCATTCCCTCCTTTATCTGCAAGTGGGTCAAGAACTCTGAACTCTATCAAGCCCCATCTCTCTCACTCTCCTTCACACACAACACGCTATGGTATTTATTTCCTCTGCTCGTCTCCTCTCCTCTCCTCTCAGTCACAGTCTGAAGACACAGTGAGTGTGTGTATGTGGATGTCTTTGGAGTGCTTACCAAATAGGCAGAAAATGTTTCCTGGGCCCTATCTGCCTCCCCTGCCTGCCGGCCAGCTCTGCTGCCTCCGTCTCTGGGCAGGGCTAGAGCTTTACCAGACAGGAAACTTGCGAGTGGCCCTAGTCATACAGGCAAGCCCTTGCCTGATCCCACACAAACAGACACCTACCCCCCCCCAAGCACCACCACCACCACTACCCCACCCCCCCTCTGTTTTCAGCCCACAACTCGGCTCCGCATCCCCTGCTCTCATTGGCTTGACAACTGCTCACTCACCACACCTCCTTGTCGGGATAGGCTGGCGGCTGTTCCCTTTCCTGGATGGCCAAGGGCAAGGCACTCTGGGATATAGAGTTCAAAACCCTATTCGACCTGCTTTGCAGCCCCTCGCTGTGGACTACGAGTCCCAGCTCTCGCTGCCCTCACCACCCCCACTATCTCCAAGCCTGCTCTAACGTAAGCACTCAGGGCTGAATTATACACTACAGTATGTTGCTAGCAGGCTGCCAGGTATTAAAGTACAGACCAGCCATCAAACAGGGCCGAGCTTCGTGTGAAAAAAATAAAAATTGAAAAATGCAGCCTGAACTGTCAGAGCAATAACCAGACATCAGAGGTGGATTCTCTCATTGGCTGGTGACATTTCAGACACACTTAAAACTCCTGACCTAAATTATGAGTTATTCCTATTCCAAACAGTCTAATGCCACTACAACATGCCCTGCGCACACACCACACAACTTGCCCCGCACTGAGCATTACAATCGGCACTGTCCCGAAAAGTTGTTGCTATTGCTTATACCTTGTCCAATACAATTATTTTTGGTTCCTCCTTCCCCTCGTTCAGTACCCCCCACCCTCTCCCGAGAACCCCCCCACCCCCCTCCTTCTCCTCCTCCTCCTCCTCCTTCTCTAAGTGCTTCCACCTGCCTGAAAAGTTAATGCCTTGAACACATCCTATAAACTTTATCTCAAGATTCCCCAGAGGTAAAGAGCAGTACAGAGGAAGTACTTTAGGAGGATTAAAAAAAGAGGAACCTTGACTAGGGACTACTGCTGCGACCCACCTCTCCTCTCCGGCCAACCCCCCCACCCTGCTCTCCTTTCTGTCCCCCTCCCTCATTCCTCCCTCTCTCCTCTCCTCCTCTGCCCTGCTCCCCTCTGGTCGTCAGGCCCAGGGCAGACAGCGAGGGGATGGCAGGGTGCCTTTAGCTCACCTGCGATGGCCGTGGTGAAGCTTGTTGTGGGTTAGCTCAGCCCTCTCCTCTCCTCCTCTCCCTCTCACTGTTGTGCAGCTTAAAGCCCCGTATGCGCTAACCAAGCAGCAGCAGATCAACTCAATTCCCTTCCTGGTTTCTGGAGGGCAAAGAGGTCCCTCCCTTTCTCTCTCTCTCCCTCACTCACTCTCACTCCCTCTCTCTTAAAGAAACAGCATTCCCCCTCCGTCTCCTCTCCCTCCTCCCTCTGTGAAGCAAAAAGTAAAGTGGAAATTTTTTTGCGCTCAAAAGTGGACAGTTGTCAAAGTCATAAACTCAATCAGAGATGACACAAATCATTAACCCATGCCTTCCCACTCTGTGGTTTCCACGGTGAATGTCAGCCAACGTTTCCATCTATGGACACTCAAACGTTTGGTACACGAGGGTACATGAGTTGTAACTCTTGTCAATTCTCACCCGCCTCATCTCTCGCTGCTCCTTTCCTTTTCTATGTGAGCCGAGTCGCACCCACCCATCCTATTGCCTGAGGTCATGGTGTCCCACCCCAAAAGCAAGCCTTGGCACATTCCAGCACATACAGTAGGGGCTGCCAGCAACCCCCTCGATACACTTTCTGGCTCGGCCCGGTCTCTGTGCATAATACCTGCCAAGCTCTAACAGGTGAGGCATCAGAGAAGACATTACTAAGTCGAAAAATGCCTCCGCTGTGGGAAATGGCGAGTTCCCATGTGTAAATTTACAGCTATTGCACTTGATGTTGCGCCACTTCCAACCACCCACCCGCACGCCCCCTCAGTGAGTGCACGCCAGCCATTGTGCCACGGAGTGGGATGGAGCACAAGATGTATTCCATGATTCTGTTGCACCATAAACCATCACAGCACACCTCTGAAAGCACTTTGAAGTCATATATTTCATGCACACACCATAAAAGACATATTTTTCACAACGTTGCTGCCTGCAAACTGTTGCCTTTTGGCTCCAGTCTCACAGGAGCCATGTCCCACAGTGCAGCAGGGCTTGACACTGGCTTGGCACTGCACAGATAACCATGCAGGGGAATCAAGGGGCTATTTGGCAGGGAGAGGTAGTGACACACCCTCTGCCTAGAGGGCACTGTTAAGCACTGTCTCTGCTTAAGCACAGGGGAGCTGCAGCATTCAAACTTCAGAAACACACATGAATTGCAGGATTTGGACGTGTGGTGCCATCACTTGCTATAATTTGCAATGCTAAGTGAAGAGGATGCAGGTGGATAAGTTGCAGCCTAAGTGAAATGAAAACAGCAGGACATACACTTTTACATAAATACATAATATTTACACAAGTTGCCTTCTATTCAGTTTTGGCCTAATTACCCACAGTCAAAATTAGTTGAGCCCATGGTAGTCTGAGATGATGTCAGACATTTTTATGGCTATGTCGTCTTTCAGTCCAATATAAACTGGCCCTCTCCAAGTCCAGACACCCCACATCAAATCTGTGTTTGTCATTACTGTCTGAATGATGGTTTTGATTAAAGCTAGCCAAAAAAAGAGGAGGCAGTTAACAAGAATCCCCGGATACAGATGGCCGCTTGACCTACTAACTAACAAAGACTGAAACAGTCAGATAGTAGGCCCTATATATTAAAATGTTCCTGTGACTGTATGCCTACAACAGGTTATCGTCCCTATTACGACCACTTGAAACTCATGAATCAAACTAAAAAAAAAGTACATCACATTTTGCTGTGTCTCAATTAAGCTGCTTGTTAAATTAATGACAGTTTTTATTGTGACATCTGTGACATGTGCTGCTGATCCCACAAGAATTTGCAAACACACTTTGGGGGTTTTGGTACCTTCAGAAGAGAACAACTTTTGCATACTTCTACTTCTGTTTTTTGCTAAGTACTTACTTGTTCTACAAATGTTAACTTATTTGCATTTTGTAAAAGACATATGTAAGAATATTACTTGAATTAGAAATGAGTTTTTAGCTGCATTCTTCACTGCAAGGACATGAAGCATGATAAGCATATAATGGTAGTTGCAGTTTATATTATCATACTGCTAAATAATCAATAAAAGTGTATGTTTATCTTATTTCTTTTTTTAATCAACATTTTTACTTGGTCAGTTTAGAGAGGACGCCAGCAAAAACAAATCACAGTCTGGGGTTTATATAAATGAGAATAGCTAATCATTTCTTTGCTTTTTTACACTTTTCATGGTATGTTCGTGCACCATATATAGATTTATTTAATGTAGATTTTTTTTAATGTCATGTGTATGAAATAAAATATATTGCATAAAATAAATAAATTCACTGATGTTTCCATTAAGCCCACTTGACTGTGCCTGAAAGGAGGTTTTCTCCCATTTGACCTCTGAACCATTTTTCTCCTTAATTTTGACCTCACCCGGTGAACCAGCTCCATAATTCAGAAACTCTCCTCACAATGAACTGTATGTTGTAACGTTACTCCACAATGGACTGAATGGTTTTAAATAGTGTCTCTACGATGATTTCAAATTACTGGCCTAAATGTGATGAACATTTGAAAATCAATTGAAGTCATGGTTAAACTGTGAAAACTTAAAATGACTCATTTCAGTCAGTCAGAAATCCTCATAAAAACATCAAATGCCAATAACAATTCAAATGCCAGCAGTAAATACTGTGTTGGAGTATTGAAAAGTAATTTCCACTATTTCTTATTTTCCTTACATCTTTTCTTTTTTTGATCGGGCCACATTTCAAAGAAGACATGTTCTAAGTTTTATTTCAACAAAGCAAAAAGCCTGGTCATGTCTCTTTAAAATGCCATTTAAATGCCATAGGACATGAGTGGAGACAACATGAAAACAGCTGTTGAAAGCTAAGAGTTTACTATTTTATATTAAATATGACAACTTTGTTTTTTTTAAGATTATCTAAAATATTTATTCATCAACAAATCATGAAGTGGGCTAATTAGAATTAGCCAAAATGGTTCACTAACTCTTTGCCAAACTTGTAGCACATTTTGACCAATTAAACAATAAAAAACATTACACTAATATGATTATTGAAACTTCAAATGAGAGATTAGACTTTTATGTTAATTAAAACGCCCTCACTTAAGCAACTATGGCATATAATACATGTATGAAAAGCGGATTTAGTGGGCTTCATCTAGACATTTAATCAAACCTAACGGCTTATGTTAGCAACGTTAGCAAACAGCTAAGCTGATCTTAAGCAATAATTAATATGTAGGTTACAATGAGAGGTTTAAGGTTCAGAATTACCCCTAAGTTAGACATATTATATTGTTGAGGCACAAACTGTGTCACCATGTTGTTTCTGTAAAGCTCCACTTAATTTTTTTTGTAACTTCAAGGTATATCCTCATTAGCTGGTAGCTAGTAGCCTAGCTAAGCCTAGCTAAGCTGGCTAATGTTAGCTTAGTAATATCGGCATGTAAGCTAAATAAAAAACCACCAACAGTGTTTAAAACACATGAAACAAAAAGAAACATTATAAAGACCACTTACCGTTTCAGAGGGTAAAGTTTGGTGGGAAAAATCAAAGCCGTGCAGGTCGTTATGTGTGAGAGTGAGTCTGAATGTTATCATGTCCAGTTAAGTCAACACGAGCCTGCACATTACAACCAAAGTGCATCATGCAAAAATATTATTGTAATAAATTAGATTTTCTGCTCTTCACACTAAAGAGCAAATAAATACTTTTTAGAATTGATTTTATTGCATTGGCCCCAAAGTGACCCACTTAAGTGACTCACAAAGAGCTGAAAACAGACCAAACACATGACCTCAGTGCTCTCAGTGGCAGCTGAGGCTCTGACAACAACCATATTACTGTGTATCATAATTATGAATGGAGTCAAACATCACAGAAAAATCCATTACTGGTGTTTACCCTTTAAATGGGGAGTCAACAATTGTGCAGCTGTAATATGTCATTTTTTTTCCTGTCATCTGATCAGTTAAGGTTGTGCCCAAAGAATATCTTTGGTGTGACAAGGAAAATATTACACATTAGTCGTAACTGGTCTGAAGTCCTGAAACTCCATACAGTGGTACCAAGACGACTTTAAAATGTTAAAAGTCTGGATTTTCTTTTTAATTAAATGAGGAAAACACTAACATTGTGTCATGAGACAACAGGCCACTGGGTACAGACCACCTCCACTATGTAGGAGCAAGACACTTGTCTCTTGTTTTGTTATGTTTTGTTTCTGTGGTCAATTTGAGTCTCTTTATGGTTGTTCTGTCTTTTTGAAGTCTTTTGGGTCTCTGAGGTAATTTTGTCTTGATTTGCTGTGTTGTGTCTCTTTGTAGACGTGGGGAAGTTTGGTGTCTTTTTTGGTTATTTTGTGTGTCTTTGTAGACATTTTGGGTCTTTTTTTGTTCATTTTGTAGTTTGCTTGTGTCTCGGGTCATTTTGTTTCTCTTTGGGGTCATATTTTTTTTTGGTCGTTTTGTGTCTCTGTAGTTGTTTTGGGTCTTTTTGGGGTAATTTTGTGTATTTCTTTTTTGATCATTTTGTGTCTCTTTGTAGTCATTTTAGGTCTCTTTGGGGTCATTTTCTGTCTTTTTTGGCCTATTTGTGTCATTTTGTAGTTGCTTTGTAGTAGTTTAGAGTCTTTTTGAGGTCATTTTGTCTTCATCTTCTTTGGTTGTTTTGTGTCGCTTTGTAGTCATTTTATATCTCCTCATCGTTGTTGTGCGCATTTCAGTTCCCTTGCACTTCTTTGTGGTCTTGAGCCCTTGAGCCTGTGGACGGTGCTCTTATTCATCCATGCACTGTTTTTATTAAATGTTTTCCATATGAATTTTTCTATGCAGCTTTTGTGTACATTTCTATAATATTCAACTTCTTACGAGTTCATAGATAACAAATGAGATATGAGATAGACATTTTCTGATACTATATCTAGTCTTTGCACACAGAGCTGTTTTTCCCATACATATAATGGAATATATGAATACAACAGTACAGCCATGTCCCCATAGACTAAATAGAAGGTTATAGTGATAAGAAAAACTCACTTTTCATTCAAATGATTTGACAATTTTTGAAGATTTCTTGTGCTTGGCCAAGCCCAGAGAACACTTCCACCAAAGGAAATTCAAAATGTCAGTCTCACAAATGGGTAAATATTGTTTTGTTGAAAGGGGATAAATACATTTACTAGTTCGATACAATTTCTGGTAAATGTGTGCTTCCAGTTCTGGTCTATTAGAGCTGCATAACATACCAATGACTGCCATAAATGAATAACAACATACAGTACATTCACAAATAAGTTTTATTTTAATCTTTTTATACATTATAACCATATCCAACACATTTTTATATTATAATAAAATGACTCTTCTCCCTTGTCATTTACATAAATCAAAAATTTGTATATTAAGACTGCAAAATAGTACTCCTGTAATTTTTGTATATAGCTTTGTACACATACAAGTGACAATGCATTCATTTTTGCTCTGAACGAATGCACATTTTTTGGGGAATAAGAAAGGGCAGCCATAAGCAGAGAGAATACAAGAGCTCTAGCAAGACGGCAGGCTAGCAAGTAACACCACCACCATGTGACCAACACTGACCTGGGTTAAAATGTTCAGTCAAACCCTTTGTACTACTGAAGTGCCATTCAATGTTGGGTTGTATTTTTCACAATTCGTCGGGTTAAATCACAGGGAAACAGGTTTTCAAATGTATTTCAACCCAAGTCGTTTCCAAAAGCGCGCCTCTAGGCTGGTTGTGTCCCAAGAGAAAGCTTGGAGCGCCACACGTAGCAGTACAGTGAAAACATAACCAAATACACTTCAGGGGAGGGAAGTACAGACCAACAACAAAGAGAAAAAAAAAAGTTAAATTAGTCAACGTGATTGAAAATTCATATTGACATTGCAGAGATTCAGGCTTTTGATAAAAACACCAGCTAATCATACCCATCATGATCTTGGGAAATAAAATACACATACAGTATTAGAAAGATAATAAACCATGCTATATCATCCCATGAATACATTTTGATCATTGTTTTCTCAATGTCAATAACGACATTCTGGCATATATCAGGCCTCCACAGCGTGATGCCTCCTCCCGTGTGAGAGACACAGTGTGGGATGCAAGTTGAAATGTGTGCTGAGGAAACAATGTCAACACAATCAGAGTGTAGATCACTGAATGAAAGAAAAAAAGAAATCAAAACATTCAAAGTACACTGATACACTGTTCATGAATGTGCATACAGAAAAAAAATTGATCAGGCATTGAAAAACGTTAAGTCGTGAGTACCCTCTTTGGTTTGTGACATTGTTCACAAAGTTATCTTTAGAGCGATCGCCCATTTGCCAGAAAGTGAAAATGACTCCTTACACGCCCATTTGTCTTGCACTCTCCACTAACAAATTTGATTCTTATATCGGAGGTAACTACAAGGTCTCTGCAGAGAACGCTTTAGCATGAATAAGTGTGACAAAGGGATTTTAAATCAAAACGGCTGCATTCACCTTCGATAAAACCCAATTTGGAATTTGCGAGTAGGTGACGTGTTCGGATTAGTTCGGAAATCTCTACAGCAGGTAATTTATTAAAATACAAGTCCCACAAGCCATCATCTGTTGCCATAGAAAAGATTAATACAGAATATTCAACAATACAAAAGAAGTCGATCAATGCAAATTCAGCTGACACACTGGCAGCCCTTCAGTGCTTTACATCCTCTGTAGCAGTGCGGAAAAGTGATCTGTGGCTACTCTTTGACACTGGCATGGTGAAGCTGTGGTTTTACAGTACAATGACTCAACGGGCCCTGCTGCTGGTGAGGAAATAAATTGGGGAGAGAGAGAGGGAGGGAGGAAAACCTTTTTACCCAAGAGCAAGATGAAAAAGTGCCAATGTGTGTGATGGCTTGTGTACGTGTATGTGCGGTATAGTTATGTGTATGCAAGCAAGACCCAGAGGTGTGTTAGGGCAGTGGGGCGGGGGGGCTGTTCACTCAGTGCCGCGGGTCGGAGTACTGGGCTGGTTGAGGCCCATGGTTTTGCACAACCAGCCGGCAAAGTCCACCTCCTCCACCTCTGATCGTTTGATGAACGTGTGACTCTGAAAGAAAATCAAAAGGGAAACATTTGTGTGTACTGCTGGCTTCGGGAACACAAAACATAACCCTGTAATTTATTATCACATGAATGAAAAATGAAGTTCAGTTACTCACCATCAGCTTCTTCAGATCTGCCCTCTCAGCTGGGTTTTTGATCAAACTACAGACACAAACGACACAAAAAAGGGTCACATGAGAGACTATAGAACAAATTCTGCCAACAAAGCATTAAGTTAGATTTTACCTTTCCAAACATTCTCAGGCTACATCCACACTACTACATTTTAAAACGCATAACTATTGCTACCGTTTACGCCTTGGAGCCGCACCACTCCGATGTTTCAGAACCCCTAAAACGACTTTGAATAACACTACTGACCCCATTTTAACTTGAGAACTATGGGTTTGCGTTCAAGTCCAGACAGGCAAAAACAGACTTTTGGAAACAATGACACAAGCACCCACGTTGGTTTTCCAATTGGGTCTTATCAGTCTTGACATGTCAAGTCAAAACAATACAGCTACTCCTTTCCTATCACCATGGCTTCCTCCAGTGATGGGTAATGGTCCTGGCCGGTCACACTCTACGGCTTAGTTCAAACCAAAGATTCAAGACGGGTTGAAAAAGGCAACTACTTGCAACACCCCATTTTGCAACGTTCTTAAAAACCTGCCGGTTCACAATAATGCAACT
Source organism: Epinephelus cyanopodus (assembly GCA_026686955.1). Classification (NCBI taxonomy): domain Eukaryota; kingdom Metazoa; phylum Chordata; class Actinopteri; order Perciformes; family Serranidae; genus Epinephelus; species Epinephelus cyanopodus. Next base: position 12,680,277 of record CM048920.1, read on the forward strand.
ACATGAGACAGTGAATCATGTCTATGCAACAACTCTCTGTCCTTCCGTTCTGATTTGCAGCTTCCAGACTTGTTTTGTGGCTGAATATAATTTGTAGCATCTTAAAATATGAATGAGGATATTGATACAGCTGCAACCAAACAAGCATCAGATGGACTGTATTCATAATAAATAAATACGTCTCAATAATGTTAATAACCAGCGGCAATTTATCGGTCAATGAGGATGTGTGTGTGAGGGGGGGGGCATAAGCACATACAGCGAGCAGCAGCGACCCACCGTCCGACAACAGCACACCGTGAGGACGGAAACAGAGGGTTCTGCGGGGATGGAGCACCTGCCGCAGCAAGTGAACACACCATCTGTGGTCATTTTGACTTGACTAGCGGACTTCACTACAAGCCGACTGGCTGTTGAAACAAGTGACATGCCTTACATTCTAAAACCATTTGACCAGCTGAGTTGCAGATGACACCATCAGCCAACCTGAGTCGAGCTCAGACCATCCAGCTTGCACCGCTGCAACTTCTCTCTGCAACCTTCTAAAATGGTTTCGTCTCGTCATGAGTCTTTGGTCTGAACTGGGCTTAATATGGTGCCATATTTGCTCTGCAACGACTCCCAACTTGTTTTCCGACGCCTTGACCACCTTATACTCGTGTTTTAGTTTCAGTAACTGTTCCACCTCATCGCTGGTCCAAGCAAATAAATCTATGGTCTTACTTTTCACCATTTCCAAGTATTTTCTGTCACTGAGCAACCAACCGCAGAGTAGACAATGTGCGTGAATGGTCAGGTAAAATGTGCTTTCAGGCTTGTTAACATGCATGGTGCTTAAATGCTCGTGCATACCGAGATCGCTTTGGTTTTAAAAAGTGTAAGTGTGGTTGTAGCCACAGATCTCACAAGACTAGTGTCTGCAACCACCTCATTCCTAAAACAGCTCGTGCAGCATTTCAGTCAACGCCAAATGCAGTCTTCATGTCACATGTGTGTAGAAATATAAGCTGTCTGCGTTATCTACTAGTCGTGATTCAAATATGCGTAAAAGCAGATAAGAGCAGTGCACTTTTTGTTTGTGGTGTTGCTGCTGATGCTCACCATTTTGTCACAAAGTCCTGGAAGTCATTGGTGAAGACTCCATGTGGCAGTTTAGGGGGCGGCTGAGGAGGAACAAAGAATCAAAAGGTCAAAAAACAGAGCAAGTCATGCAAACATGTACTGTGGTTGTGTGCGGAGAGATAGAAATGTGTGTTCTTATGCAAGTCTCAAACCTCATTCACGATGTAATCCAAAAGTTCGAATATGGCCATAGCAGGTCTACTGTCCATCCCATGTCCTGTGGAGAGGATGCATATCATGGACATGATTAGATTTCTTTCCTTTAAAATATCATATGAAACATTTGTTTATTCAATTACAAATCTTTATCTTCATGTATGTCTTAAAATGTTTTTGCGTTTCCTACCACTCCCAGGCCTGCCCGGTGGTCTGGGCCTCTGCATGTTGCTGTGAGGCTCTCCCTCGGCCCCGTCGATGATGGCCCGTCCGAAAATGGCCTCCAGCTCTTTGGCGTCTGGTGGGGGGATGGGGTAGCGGCCAATCGCCAGCTCCACCAGTGACAGACCCATGCTCCATACGTCAGACTGAACCGAGTAGTGAGTGCCCTGCAGTCTCTCCGGCTGTTGAGAAACACACGACCTACGTCAGAGGGAGCGGGGTAGAGCCAAGACGCCAGGCAGGAGAGAGGGTTGGGCAGAGGGCTGGGCGGGGAAGGCACAGGAAGTGGTGGAGAGGATAATGGGAGGGGGGTGTTATGGCAAGGAGAGTTGGGGTGTGGTGAGGGCAAGAGGACAGAGGATGGGAGGATTTGGCAGGAAGTGATGAGTAGCTCTGGGCTGCTTTAGCTAGAAGGGTTGAGCAAGGACAGGTGTGTGTGTGTGCTGGGAATTATGATGAAAGAGCAAGTGTCTCCACACCACTGGTGCTTTGTGGGTAAGGGACGAGACAGACGAGCAGCTCTCGGCACTGCACCCACCAGGTGTCTGAGAGTGAGGGGAAAGGAGGACGAGAGCGAGCGAGCACAGTTGCCTCGCTCTTTGCCAAAGAGCCCTTTCCTGGGCACGGCCCTCGCTTCTTGGCAGGGGAGTGAGGGAGGGCCAGATGAAGGGAAGGCAGAGGGCGGGGCCAGTGAACAAGAGCAATGTGAGAAAAGCGGAGAAGGAAAGTGGGGATAGGGCCAGAGGAAAAGGGGTGGGGGCGCAGGCGTGCAGAGCTGACTCACCGACATGTAGGAACGCGTTCCAACAAAGGAGTTGGCCATGGAATCTATGAGCTGGCCGCTCACACCAAAGTCGCACAGCTTGATCTCCCCACGAGAGTTGACCAGGATGTTGGAGGGCTTGACATCTATGTGGAGGAGGGGATGTGGACAAATAAACAAATGTACATTAAGGCTCCATACAGTATCTCATCTGTTGTCCATACTCCATACACCTCACTAATCATTTGAGCTACAATTTTTTTTAGACATCAAGATTCTTTATTTGGATCTACATAAGCTGCTCTTCCTGGGGTCACACACAACATAACATATAGCACAGGTCATATACACATACACAACGTCTCGATAAGAATATGTTCATAAGTAAAAAGCAAGTGAGAAACTGCCTACAATAGCAAATCATGACTAAACGGAGAGCAACTAAGAACACTGCTACACTGGTATGTTAACACACACGTGGGTTTAGGTATGCAAGTATATGTAGGGGCATGAATGTTATCAATGACTTTTCATAGGAGACACCAACATGTACAGGCTTTGAAAACCTCCTGGGACAATAAAAACTGTGTATCTTTTCAACAATACGCTGTCTGATTAGGGATGTGCGCAAGTAGGCGACTACTTGACAAAATGTTGGCATCCTTGCTAGTAGGCAGCAGAAATACAAGTCGGTTAAACCCAGTGAAAATGCCACGGTAGTAATCAGGCACGTTTCCTAAAGATTTATTTTCCTTAAGAATTTTGGTTTTGATAAATGTTGTTTGACCCTTCCTTAAGTCCCGTAGTAGTCCCCTAAATGCAGACTGGCCAATCATAACAAGGCATCAGGCCGGCTCAGACCAGAGTCCGACAACAACACAACTGTGCTCCATTGATCTGTAGCCTATAGTTCGGCTTTAGCTTCTAACTATCTTTGTCTTTTGAACCTGTTGTTGCTGCTGAGTCAGTTTGACATCCAGGATATATCCTTCAAACACAGACTGTAGACCGCTCTGTCTGCTTCTCTCTGGAATCACTGTTTCATTTTCCCAAAAATATGATAATATTTCTTCAGGGAGTGCAGTTAGTTACAGTGTGGGCTCTGTGCTTACTCTGACAGCTTGTTGGACCATCACAAAGGGGCAAGACTTAGCGAAAGGTCAATTTGGTTTTTGAAAACTATGATTTTAAATGGCTCCTATAACATATATGACACATTTTTCTGACAATGTTTAACCTTATAGATTAAACTGTGCTAAATTTTGAATGTTTTCTTACTTTTAGACTCATCAACTAGTTTACGGTTTAACTCTGATTTAACCATCAGGGAAATTTGTTATTAGGAACATCCCTATTTCTGATAGATAGCAGATATCTTTTGTACATAAAAACCATCTTTCTTGCAGCACAGACTGACTTCAGAAGCAAATATTTAGACAAGAGCTACAGTCTGCCGTGAGGCCTGCGGGCGGCATGCACAGCACCCCCCTGGTTTTATCTGTGGTGCCGTGTTAATACAGCAAGGGAGAAAATAGCTACAACTCAAGCTGAGCCCCAGTTATAAACAAGCCCGGTCCTCCACGTTTCCCGCTCATCTCGAAAAAACATCCTGCAAAATAATGGGGTAAGACTGAGCCCTGCAATCTGCCCTCTGTGGTGTGACCCCCCCCTCCCACCGAACAAGGACATGCGAGGAGTGACTGAGAGAGAGGTGGCATGAAAGAGCGGGAGAACGATGGAGGGAGACGCGGTGGGAGGGGTCAGCAGGGCGCGGCTGCTGTATAATCACATCTGAGAGGCTGTAATTACTGCCTGAGCTCACAGACAACTGTCCTAGAGTACCACCGACCCTGTAGCGCTGGGAGACTTGGTTGCACTGCACTATGCCGGTCTGAACGCTGCCTTGACCAGCGCTTTTCATAACAACACACCCATGGTTGTCTGCCAACTCGTCTGCCTTCGACTCTGCCATGGTGCGACTTGTGATTTTGTCTGAATGCAAAGATAATGGTTTTTACTGAGCCTTATTTTTTTTCTCCATGCTACAAACTTCTGTGATGAGGAACTCGTGATGTTCAACAATAGCTGGCCTTGTGGTGAGCGTGCTAAAGCTCCTAAGAGGTTGATGTAGTGCATATGGAGGAAAAAGCATGAAGAAAATTAATAATAAATTGAATGAAAAAGTACAGGGACGACTGGAGACGGTCAAGTTAATGTGGCGCGTTTAAAGTGGTTTCACTAACAGAAAATGTTCACAGACATTTCGAAATAGCAATCATACCTAAATGCTCTTTGTTAGTGTGTTTGAGCCTGATCCAGCAAGGATAATGTCAGCGGAAAATTAAAGGATAATCCTGCATTTCTTTGTAATGTGATGTTTAGACTGTAACATTCGCAGGGTCTGAATCTCAGCTGGTTGCCTCAAAAGCATCAGCAAAATTTAGCCACCGCTAATACTGAAGGGATGGGACTCATTATATTAACCACAACAAAAGGCCTTAAAAAACATCTATATTGTATTATGTCTAAATGAGTATGACTTGTCTGTGATCTGGAAACAAGGTGGAGTCGCCCTAATGGGTTACCCACATGGCATTTCTATACATTTAATGGCCATTACCACACATAAAAGAGGTTTACTGTTGCAGCAAGGTTTTACTAAGTCATTGTGCTCATTACTTTTTGGCAATAAAACTTTGGAGAATTTTATAATGGTCTTCCTTGTCCACTAAAAAAATGGTGAGACTGTAGTAAACAAAAAACATAAATAAAATATTGCTTGGTCACTTTGCAAAAAAAAAAAAAAAAGCTATACAAGGGTGTGTTCATCAACATTTTTATCATGTAGCTCATGTGATATCTGAAGTGAAAACTCATCAGATTAAACACAGCACCCTGGTTTTAGTATCATTTCTAAGTATTATTATAATACAGGACCTAAACAGTGATTGCGTGATAAATACTACACTAAGATAAAATTATGTGATGTGCAAATTAATAATGCAGCTATAGCATTAATGTACACAACGCAACATCCCACATCTCAAGGAAACACTTCACCTGCAAAGTGATCATTTGTACATCAATTATTCACCGCATTTTACCTTGAATCTGTGAAGATAACTTTGTTTTTCTTGCACGCCTCTGCCATGAATGGAGAATCCAAAAAAGGCGATTATGTAAGAATTTAAGTGAATGGAAATTGTGTTTCACAACAGAAAAACTATGTCAAAACATCAGTTTACAAACTTTTGCACAACTCGTGCAGCATAATTCAAGTCTCATTGATCCAGTCGTCTACTCAGTACTTCCCAAACACGAGCATTTTCGCTAAAACATTATGGTAACACTTACGCATATGAGTAGCGCGCTCTACGCGTGCCTGAACATGTGTGTGCCTATGAGTTCCACTTGCGCAGAATTCAAACACACGTCCGTGCCCATGCAAGATACTCGAGACGAGAGATATGAGACTCTTTGTGCTGATGTGTTTTAAATCCTCACGTTTTAGCCAAAATAAATGTGTTTGGAAAGTACTGAGCATACGACTGGATCAGTGAGACTTGGATTATAGTGCACGAGCTGTGTGAGAGTTTGTAAAGTCATGTTTTGACATAGTTTTGCTGTTGTGAACCACGGTTTCCATTTACTTTAATACATGAAGAATGTTCGCCTTTTTTGGATTCGAATAATTGATGTACAAATGATCATTTTGCAGGTGAAGTGTTCCTTTAAGGTGTGGGGTGGCTTGTTGTGTTTTTAAACAAGGTCCCTGTGTACTTCAATTCATGAAGAATGTTCACCTTTTTTGGATTCTCCGTTCACTGTGGTATTCCTTTAATGTCCACATACACCCTGATCATTGTATCATCATCATAACCCAATTAACTGTGTCATCACTTATTTGATTTTGTAAACTACACACTTCTATCTTATATGTCTCTTGTACTGCAGTGATTTGAAAAAGTTGCAGTAGGGGTTCTGAGAGAAGAAGTAATTTACAGCGACTAGAGAACACTCTTACCTCTGTGCATGATCTGGTGCTTCTCCCGCAGGTAGGCTAATCCCCTCAATACCTGTAAACAAGAGGGAAAAAAAACATTCAACATAACACACAAATACACAGAGGGCCAAATCTCAGACAAGACATATGTGTACATAAAAATAAGCCTTCCCTGTGATGATATGAATTTTGAAACACATTTTTTGTAATCTCATTACTACACTTAGTTATTTGGATTTGATGCAAGAGTTTCAGCTGAGTAAAATACAGTAGTGACTCATGCATGATGTGACACACAGCGAGTTAAGCAACACCACAAGAGACACACACACGCCCACAACGAGCACCGCATGTGCAAAAACGTGTAGTAACACAGTCGTCATTTCGCCGCCAGATTCAAACTGTGTCCGATTTTAAAACAACAAGCATATCATATAAAAAGGCAGAAACTATCATTTAAAATAATGCAGCACAATTAGTGAAGTACGTACAGCTATGCTAACTTTCCCCAGGATTTCTTCTGGGATTCTTCTCGCTTCCTTCAGGACCTGGTCCAAGGATCCACCATCCTGGAGAGAAAAGGTGCACAATTAAAATCTGAGATACCATTTTAAAACAAACAAACAAACAAACAAACAAAAACCCCAATACAACCTACATCAATGGGAACAAAAATCTTGTCATTAAAAATAGACAAAATACTGGTATCCGACCATGTCAGTCCTGTGTTCATTGGTAAGAGGCTCTACTATCAGTCTTTGTCTCTCACCATGTGCTCCATACAGATGCTGATCTCTCCATCGCTGTAAAAGGCCCCATAGAAGCCCACAATGTAGGGGGAGTTGCATTCATGCAGCACCTGCAGCTCTCTGATAATCTGGTTTCTGATGGCAGGCTTGATTTCCAGGTGGATGAGCTGAGGAGGGAAAGGATGAGACCATAAACTGCTGCTCTGACAAAAACTAATGCAACAGATGCAGTTACATCATTCGCTGAACTCTTCATATCTCAAGGTAACACATTTCAGAGGTGATGGTTGGTATAAGACTTTCCAGTTCGCCTGCGGGTAGTGGTTCGACATACACTACTTCAGATTTAATTTTAAATCGATCAGTCACTGACACAAACCAGACGACACCACAATCAAATGGAACCTCTAAGAATTTACACCCACTTTTTAACAGGGACACTAACAATATAGCAAAGGCACGTTTCTATACTTCCAAATTGTTTTGCATCATTTATAGAACTGTAAGAAAGAAATTAAACCGGCGTGTCGACACACACTGAAAGGTCTGACAGCCTACAGGCTTGTGCTTGCTTGAGTTGCTGCTCCAGTAGCTTTCTGTCCCGTAAACTGCACACTATGCTTTAAGGAATATTTCACCCGCAAAACTGCCACCTGTATATCAATTACCTACCCTGCGTTACCTCAAATTAGTGATGTCTGTTTTTCTGGCGTGCCTCCACAGTCAACAGAGAATGCATCAAAAATTTCTGATGAATGAAGTAAAGGGAGACAGTGTTTAACAACAGCAAAACTATATCAAATCATCCATTTACAAACTCGCACACAACTTGTGGAGCATAATCCAAGTCTTCTTAACCCAGTTGTTTCCCCAATCACAAACACATGCATTTTCAATAAAGCTTACCATTCAAAAAAGCTTCCGTATACAAGTAGCACACATGGGCACTGCGAGTGCATTCCATTGAGTTGCCCAGGCGCACCACTCGTCCGTGCGTGATAATGTGGAAGGGTTTTGGGAAGTACTGAGCATATGACTGGATAAATGATACTTGGATTATGCAGCATGAGCTGTGTGAGAGTTTGCAAACGGATGTTTTGATATAGTTTTGCACAGTCCCCATCTACTTCATGTTCACCATTTCTGGATTCTTCGATCTCACTGTTGAGGCATGTGAGAAAAACGTACTTTTCCTGACAAATTTAAGGTAACACGGAGCGAATAATCGATGTATGTTGTGAGTGAAGTATTATTTTATTGCGCAACCAATACTGGATTGTTGAGGCAGATACACAAATCTATATTTGCGAGATACAAATGTATATAGCAAATATAAGTTTAGGAAAATACTTGTGATAAAGATTCCCTTAGGCTCTGTTAAAATACTGAGACCCAGACATGTGCTAAGCCAGACGTTTGATGGTGGAAAAATAACCTCTGCTTGTAAGTGACCTCAAACACATCCCTGGTGTTTCTTCACTGCATTTTTTCCTGACATATGATGTATAAGCTGCTGATAAATTATCTGTGATCAGCTACTATCAGCCAGTATGCTGGCCCAGATGATTTATTAGGACACATAAATGTCTTGGTCAAGAGAATTATAGCAGCTTATTCATGTTAGAAAACCCTGCACTTAAGGAGTTTGTTATTGTTGCATTCAAATACTGGTGCACGGTGTGTTTTTATCAACACAGAAAGTCAGTGTGGCTCCATTTAGAAGTGTGTGCAGCACCCAAGCCAGCACCAGCACTAAGGTGCGATGATAAAATCAAAATTTCCTACATAAAAAGTCCTAAAAACACCTCTGGAATGTGTTTTTGATTCTGCCCGCTCCAGCTGTCACGCTTCATCTGCCACAAAAAATTCAACAAATGTTAGTTTTCACCTTGCGAGCCATGACCAGACCCGAGGGTTTGTGGCGGACCTTGTTGACCACCCCTCCGTTGCCAGCGCCCAGCTCACATATGGGGTCAAAATCCTCATCCTTCAGCTCCCCAACCTGAGCTTTCTGGGTGAGAAAGGCCTCCAGTCGTTTCCTCTGTTGCTCGTCCAGGTCCAGCTCACCCAGTTTCTTTTGTAAGGCCTCAAGGTTGGCTCTGTGAGGAGGAGACAGATGGGTCAGCAGGGTGTTTTAACACACAGGGAGAGAAGGGTGAGAAGACAGGAGCATTACAAAGTGTTTAAATAGGGGGTATGATGTGATACAGTGCTGGTAAATGGTGATAACTTGCACACACAGCAATCACAAACAATCTCTTTCACACAGGTGCCATTAATCTGAACTCATACTGTGGCTACTCACTCAGATGCAGCATCAATGGTGTTTGAGGTGGCCTGTCCCTCCCCGATGGGCATAATGTTCAGGGGAACGGGTCTTCTTTTAGCAGGCATTTTGATTATTACACTAAACGACTCTCACAAATGATACACTAAGCTGCAGTGAGCTAGGAAGCTGCTAATGTAGCTTTTTCCTTCTTCGCAACTCAATCTGAAAAAGCAACAGGATCAGCTCTTGGTGGCTAGTAACTTGGCTAGCTAACGTTAGCAAAGTTAGTACACTTTCGGTAGCATGTCAGTCAGCGATCAGGGTAAATCGTCAGGTCGTTTTCCGGTGCATCTATAGCTGTCGGAGTGAACACATTTCTATTTTCTAGCTTCTTCTGGCTTCTATCTACCTGCTGCTACTAGCCATTAGCCACCTAGCCGCTACTAGCTAGCACCAGCTCCAGGAAAAATCGTGCCCTGCGTCTCTCGGTCCTAACGTGCAGCCGCTCGCTTCTCGGCTTTCACAAGCCAACGGGCCGCCCTCGGTTTTACCGGCAGCTACACCGGGAGACCGACTCGGCTGTCTTCCCTCCGCAGGACGGCGGCGTCCGAGCTACAAATTCCTCCGTGTTTCGGCTCGGGGTGTGGGGCGCTGAAGCGAAAAGGGCTTTGGCTCTGTCTGGTGGTGGTGCTTCAATACAGGAAGCAGCAGCTGCTGCAGCATCAGACCTGTGTGACACCCACAGGGAGAGCCCTTCATAAATAGCGCGAGACTGGGGCCGTCTGACAAGTTGATACGAGAGGTGCAGAAATCTCATGGGAGATGTGCGACATCTGCAGCTTGTGATAACACCTCCGGTATCATGTTTTTAATGAGGTAAAAGTCCAGTTTAACCGTATCTTATCCGCCCGCTGCTGCTTTCTTATGGGTTTAATGGCAGTCAGTAAACAAGCTGCGAAGTACATTACTGTCACCCAGTGGCCACAAGGGGAGACTGCAGGGTTAAAATCACAGTTTATTAGACTAGAATAGAGAATAGAAAGAACTTTATTCATCCCCAAAGGGAAATTCAACTGTCCAGCAGCTCATAATTGACAAAAAAACAACACTTCTCCTCATCAACAACATCACAGTGGTTTTAAAACAGACGTAAAATAAAGTAAGTTGAAAAAAAAAAAGATAAACTTTATTGATCCCAATTGCATCAATAGAAATGAAAAATAAAATCAAACTAAAATTAAAATAAAAAATACCCACTCCACAGTCCAGCCAGTTGTGGCTAATGTAGTTTCAGGAGGTGTTAAACATTGTCACGTCTTATTGCCGTGGGGGCAAAGGATCTCCTGAAACACTCCGTTCTGCAGTGCAGCGGGATGAGCCGACTGCTGCAGCTGCTCCTCTGTCCCTCCAGGAGGCCGTGGAAAGGGTGTCTGCTGCTGTCCATTTGTTTAATGTGCCCCACAGTGTGGATGCCTGACCCGAGTCCGACGGGGACGGGTCGGGCCGGGTTCGAATAACGAATCAAAAATTTTGCTCGGGTTTGGTTCAGGTTCGGCCCACTTGACGTGCTGCTGTGTTGTGCCATGGCCTATTAAAGTACTGGGATTTGTTATTTACATGACAACGCCTACATACAACACAGGCTCCGCTCCAACTGAGTGTGTGTACAGTGCGTGCGGCGCTGCTGTGCAAGTAGCATGTTCGACTGTGTCTAACAGCAGCCTTTTCATGGTCATTTACACACTATCCATAACAATAACTATGTCTGGTAACAAACTGCATCGGGCTCAGGTCGGGTTCAGACTTAAAAATTAGAAAGTCAGTCAGGGCCTAGTTATAACTGCCTCAGACTTGGGTCAGGTTCGGTCAGGAAAATGCGTCCCGAGCCGCGCTCTAAAGTGCCTCTCTCCACCACAAGTGAAAGGTTGTCTTTCTCTATGCATCGGCCCTGTGATAGTCTGGCAACCTGTCCAGGGTGTACCGCACCTGTCGTGCAATATCAGCTGCGCAACCCGGAACAGGATGAGCAGTTACAGTTGAAAAACATGAATTAATGAATAATTCAGAAGGTTTTCACTGGGAGCTGAATCATCCGAAGAGGTCTCTTCCTCTCAAAAAAAGGGCCCAGTGATTTGAACCTGTAAAAACACTGAATAATGCAGTTTCACGTTGAAAAATCTGTGGGTTTTTCTCAAAGCTCTTGTTGCAGAGGAGCAGCTAACTACAATGGCCGACATGAAAACGTGAATGGCCCTGTCTAGAACCAATGTTTGGTTTGTCTGGTCTGATCTACTCAAGAAACATGGCAGACTCTATGGACGAAGACCTGCACCCTACGTAGATATAAACTGCTCATTTTAAGGTACCAAAAAACAGCAATTCTTATTTTCAGGTGATTACACACCAAAGAAAACATACTTATCATATTCCATTTCTGCCAATATATCCCCAATACATCCCACACACTGGACCTTTATCATATAAATGTAATTGTGGGGCACCTGGTGGCTGAGGAATTTAAGCAGACCATGTTATTGCAGCGTCTCTGGAGTACAGCCAGGGATCCTTCTGGCATGTTTCTCATCTCACGCACCCCTCATTTCCTGTCAGATTTCAGCCTCCTCCCTTATAAGGGCATGAATCCCCTCGGTCTTGTTGCTTCCTTGTTGTAACATACTTCTGTTGGGTGCATTATATTATGACCTCACAAGGTAACTATAGCCTTCCGCCAGGAGTTGATGTCATCAGGTCTTACCCAACCTTCACTGAGCATTTCAACCCTTCATCACGACACCCTCCAATTGGTGGGACGGCAGTGGTGGCCATGTCGCTGCCCATCTGCTCTGGGCGTCCAGCTTTCCTCCTCTCGCCTGCTCAGTAATCGGAAATAAGCTCATCTTGCCTCCTCCCCCGACCTGGGAGCTGTTTGTTTATTGCGCACAGCTGACACCACTGCTGTGTTGATTAGGCTGGGAAGCCTCTGCAGTCAATCTCCACACGGACCAATGCCTACTATCCTTTGTCCTTGTACCCCTAAATTAAGGACTGGTACTTCAAAACCTCTCTTGCAAGCCTCTTCACATCCTTCCTCCCATGGCACAATCAACTCAAGCAGAATAATTTGCTGGTCTTCAGTTGACCCTCAGATTGGGCTCCGGTCTTTTGGTTGAAAAAGGCCTGGCTACCTACTTGACGAAGGTGATGGCCTTCCCCAAGTCCCTACCGGCTGGCATTTTCTTGCTCATCTCACTCCAGTGTGTCGGCAAGAGACAGAAGAACCTTGTCATTGCACCACCCATATAGTCCTTGAACTATGAGATGTTTTGCACCCGGACAGTGTGCACCATTGTCTCCATTTGACCACAGAGCTTGCAGTGAGGGTCCTCTCTAAGCCCTAAAGTGCGCCAATATCATAGTGAAGGAAGGGTGCCGTGTGCAGGTCTCAAGAAGAAGTAATACAGAAGGGCTCCAGTCCCCACAATTCTGTTGATGTGATCTTGCGCTTGGGCCTATCTTATTTCGTCCAGGTACCCTACAACCCTTTGACATCAGCTTCTCTTCATCAGGGTTTCATACTTCTTTCTGGACCATGTTTCACCCCTTCTTCGCACTTGCATTTCCCCACTGCAAGAAGAGCTACTTTAATGGAAGACAAGACTTGTTTGCTTCTCCTGTGGTTGATTCTAATGGTTTTTGGAGCACCTGCAGACATCGTTAGAAATAAGATGTGATGTATTTGTCTTGATCTGTGGATCCTGTTGTTAATTGTGGCCGTCCAGCTGAATACATACAGACTACTTTCAAAATAAAACGATGGCAGACACGTTTTTAAGAACTGATTTTAATTAATTCCACACGTCAATAACAGCTGTTAGAATACGATCATTTGAAATTTTACAGTTTTATCCTCAACAGGCATCAAATGTGTCCCCAGATCTGAGCATTTGGTACAGGACATATCAACCTCCACCTTAGCCAGTCCTCCCAGTCCTCTGTGGCATCAGCTTCAAGTGCTGCTGCTGCCCTCAACAGCTTCTTATTGTCTCGTTTGCCTATAGGAACAACTGGAGGCGATTCAAGGCTTAATAAAATATTATTTAAATTTTATTGTCTTTTAATATGAACATATAAAAAACACAACAAACAAAACATTTACATCATGGATTGTAAGCCTCTGCCCATGCTACCTTATGCATTATTATAAGAAGAGATGCCACTACAAAAAGACCAGACCCTCAGCTCTCTCCAGCTCCCAAACAACCTGCTCACGTTATCTGGCTCAGTTCCACAGACGCAACCTGCACCACCTCTCATCTTTAACCATAAGGCAAAGAAAAGCTCAAGGAGATCCGTTCAAATAATGACCGTCTATACCTATCAACAAATGAACATTGTCATTTTTTTATATGTATAGCAGTTACTTACAAATACAAATTGCCTAGTCAAAGACAGGTATTAGAGTTCTTTACATTATTTTGCTTCAAAGCGCCTTATACAGAATATCCTTTTCAGGGACAGACTCTGATGTTTTACAGGCAAAGTGCCATCGATCAATTTTGCGTGGATTATCAAACATTTTTCAACAGTATATATTGATTCTGTAAACTATGTCAAAGTGTCAAAGAAGGAGGAAAATGGAAGACCAGATTTTACTCAACCTATTTTTCCAATCATCAACCTTATCGGAGGATGCACTTGCAACAACGAGGCCCCAGATCAATGTGTAAATGTCATTTATCTGTGCTTACCAGCAAGGTAAAAAAAACAAACAAAAAAAACCAAACAGATCCTGTGCTGATCAAACCGTGAACAAATGGATGATGAGAGAGGGAAACATACAATGCAGAGCTCATCTGTGTCACTGCTCACCCCCTTGTGTGTCTCACAGTGGAGCAGACGCTTTTCTAGTTTCACATTTTCTAATTCCCAGGCATGAGATGGTCAGGGATCCTTACGTAATACTCACTACATGATGGCTTTATACAAATAAGCCTTAAACTGGGGATGAAGTATTGGCATGAAAGTGCAAACAGCTCTAGCAACACGGCAACATCGTTTCTCATCTTCAAGCAAACACTGACGACCTTCCTTCAGACAAAAGCCTGCACATGCAGCCCCAGTATCCTTCTCTGAGGAGCAGCCATCACATACTCACAATACTAGTGCAGGTGCGGAGGAATATTAGTTGTAAGCCTACAGCATGTAGCAATTAAGAGTCCAATTCTATTCCAGCAAATAGATGTGACCTTATCTACATTGAAAGGAGGCCGAGGGGATTGTTGGTTGAAGCAGCTCCACTTGTTCCAGACAAGACCGTTTGTAATCTAATCAATGACTTTAAGCGTGGTGGGCTCGCACTTATTGACACTTCATTAAGTTTCGTTGTGTCAGACATGTTGAACCCACCGTGGCAAAGTACCCTGAATGGCGCTTTGACCCAGGTCGGATTCATTCAGAGGAAAAGAAAAGCAGCGTTCATTAACAGCACAGCCGTGAGCCAAATATAATGCAAACCGCAGCAGCAGAGGGGTCCTGCTTTCTACAACCAATAGCTCTCGTCTGTACAGAGCAACCGCTAAATATTATGTAGATTCATTACAAACTGTTAAGAAAATGTGAAGAAATTAAATAAATATGATACTTTCATAGGAGGACATCAACATGTTGGAAAAATGTCCATAACTGTACTTAACCACAGATTTTATTCTGCCTCTACGTCCATTTCTCTAACCAGAAAAACATCTAAATCCTCAATGAAATAAACACCTTCCCTCAGACTGGGGTTTCACCTGCCGGCCAGCTCAGCTAGCCTTAAAACAATGGGCTCCGATTTTCACCACTCAAAAAAAAAAAAAAAAAAAAAAGGCACCAAAATCTCACAACCACTTCCTGTCAGTGAATCCTTAAAAGAAATCGCTTTGACACGGCTGCCACACAGTAATTCTGATGAGTTACGTCAATATGCGATGCTGATATCACTCCTGATGAATCGTGTTACAGCGCGGTAACTGCAGCTGTTTTACGGAGTGGCACAGCTACACCCACGTTTTGCATCACTGACACCTACAGTCATCTAGGTGAACCGCAAACTATCTCGCCCTTCGACAAAGATTTTGTTGCTGCAGAGGGAACAGAGCTGCATGGAACGATGGAATTTAAAAAAAAAAAAATAAAACAAAGAAAAATGTAGGACAACAAAATCTCCAGTGTAAAATTGGCTTCAGAAAAACTCGTCAATTCTTCTGTCCTCCACCTCTTTCTAAGCTACTCTCTGGTCAGTCTGCTAAGTTTATATGACTGAGGTAGGTTCTCTTTAGCTAAGGACAAAATAAAAATGGAAAGCATCACACATTGAGGCCAGTATTGTGTTCTGCCCTTTTATAATTAAAAAGGATAAATTCCTGAAAAAACCCTTTCAAGCTTTGAATTCATTCTCTTAACAAAGAAATAAACACAATGGGAGGTTTCAAATTTGCATCACACTCCAGGTATCTCTGCCTCGTCCTCCCCGCAAATTTTCCATGCTCTTCTTTTCCGTTAGTTGTTTTTGACCTGTCACCAAAAACTACTGAGGAGCCTCCATTTTCAACTTGCCTGTTCATCACGGATGTGACAAAAATCAGAGACGCACACATCGAACGCTCATGGCTAAAAGAGCCTGTAGTTCCAAGTCAAATACAAAGAGAGATGAGGTGGTAGAGAGGAAATAGTCTGGAGAGAGAGGAGGAAGGGGGGGTCGTGGTGGTGGAGGTGGTGGTGGTGGTGGGGTGCACGATCCATTCAGTCTCGTAAGTAGAGGCAGGACGGTACGGATATTCACTGCAAGGTGACAGTTGGCCAAAAAGAGTTGAGAGTTGCTTCCAGTGGTGTACAGTACAAAGAGGAATCCTAATCACTCTAGATTGAAGATTCATTAACAGTGCATGATTGAGTGTGTGTTTGTTTTGACTGGATATAAACCAGAGCTGCTAAAAGGCTTCGACGTTTGGGCGTAAGGGAGGGAAGGGGGGGGTTGTTGCATCTAGTGGATTACTGTGTTCCTGTCCTCAAGTTTTTAGCCCCCTGCCTCTCTGTCTGTGTGTGTGTCAGTCTATGAGGGGACAGAGCTGCGGGGTCAGTAGGCAGTGACCAGGTCCTTGTCGTAGTTGTATCGGCCCCTCTTCGGGGCGGGACTGTCGGCGCTGTCCTCAGTGTCCTCACTGTCTCCTCCTGCCCCGCCCCCTTCCTCCTCAGAGGAGGAGTCAAGAGTCAGATCTACCACCGCACCTCCTCCCGGCGCCACAGCAGCTCCTCCTGTGACTCCCGCCATCCCCACAGAACTGCTTCCAGAATGGATGGCCGGTGAGTGACCGTTTGCCTCAGGAATGCCTGCGGACATAAGGCACGTTTTAAAATTGGTAACAAAGAGATTTATACTGGCAAACTAATAAACAACAGGGGTGGGGGAAGTATACATTTCTTTATGATATAAATTAATAAAACTGCAAATACAAATTAAACTTATCAGAACAAGAAAAACAGTTGCTGTTTCAGCCCACTAGATAAATAAGGTAATAAAAAAGATTGAAGTGAGACAAACAGACTGAAAACTTGTTTTTAGATAAATCAAATGTTGACAATTATGTTTATGTCCTTTGGGGACATTATTTGCAGCTGAAAGAGGTATTAAATCATGAGATGTTATTGCAATAGTCAGCATCTCTCAAAACCAGGACTGTCAAACATCATGCCTAATAGCTGGATTTCAACATTTCAATGCGATTAATGCCCTTTTTTTAAAAATCACATTTTTCAAAACTTTATAATTTTGAAGTCAATCGCAACTGTTACCAGAGTGTCTTAATCGGGAATCAAATTAATGTAAGGTTTGATGCTTTTTAAATAAAGAGTGGTGCCAGTCAGTCTGACAAATAATTAAACAATAGAAAGAACGTAGCTCTGTGAAACCACAGGCCACAAAACAATAAGACTCACAACAAATCATTTTATATATCAGCAAAAAACAGTGTTGCACAACCAGAAAATACCTCAGTTGAGTTCATAAGGTGTATTTAATCTGCAAACAAAGCAATCTAGGTGTGTGTGTGTGTGTGTGTGTGTGTGTGTGTGTGTGTGTGTGTGTGTGTAAAATTGTCCCACTTCTCAAAAGTTCAGTCCACTGAATCCCTGAATCTGTTTTTTGTTTTCCCGACAACCCTTCACAGTTCAGTCCCTGCACAGTTTTTACTGCTCCGGGTTTTACAGCAGATTCCCACAAAATAAATCGGGAAATTAATATACAAAACAGTGTCTATATCTATATCTATATATATATATATATATATATATATATATATATATATATATATATAAAATGAAATTAACTCTTAAAAAATGAGACTCCTGGAGAAACTTCAGCAGGGAAAACATACTCACAACGGTTTGGTTGAGTGGACTAAACACGGACCTACATCGCCCTCTGATGCTAAAGGTAAAGCTGGCGAACTGCTCTTTACTTTCCAACAGCAGCAGCAGCTCTAAGAAACACTAGTTTTTTCTCTGCAGGTGTTTATTACTTGTGACTGGTCAACTGAACCCTGTGGGAGTTTTTCAAAGTGAAATGAACCATTGACAAAGCTCAGTGGTGTCTTATTTTCAATCTCTGCAGCATCAGGAAGCAAACAGCCACTGTGGCGGTTTGACTAGGGAACGTGGAAGGGACAAAAATAGCAGCACGTGATAAATGCGATTATATTAATGCCTTATGATCAGACCTTCATTGCATTGTGATTAACGCGTTAACGCTGACAGCCCTACTCCAAACATTTAAAGTCACAGTAATATTGTATCGTGATAAAATCATACTGTGGGGCCTTGATCCCCACCCCTAACACATGGGAGGAGAAAAATCCACACATTGATAAAGGGGTTAAACTGACAGGGTTTAATACTTACATATATCAACAACAGGATACTCTGGTGTGTTGCTGCGCTCTCTTTCCCTGTCCCTCTCCTTGTCATCTCTGATGGGTCGCCAGGAGCCGTCGGTTAAGTACTCAATCTCCTCGATGTCCTCACTCGTCTCCTTCAGAATCTCAGATAGCAGCCTGAAATACACACTGCAGGTTAGAGCTGCCTCACAAAACACATGTCACACCAGGGAAAGGATGAGAATACTCCGTTTAAACTTGACTGCAGGAGCCTAGCACAGGGTTCATGCACATTTTCATGGACGAAATCTCAAAACCTTTCCTGACATATCAAGGACACTTAACAAAATTTCCATGACTGTTCAGAAGGCATTACACGAACAATGATTCATCTCAAAAATGCAGCAGAATTTAGAAGTAGCAGTGGGGTACAGCATAGGTATGGAAACTTTTGGATTCATGACCCCACATTTTAATACACAGAGGGAGAGACAGTGCAGGGAGAAAAGCACAGGAGAGTAAATTAAATATCACACATCAGCAGCTCGATGATAAGTTACGTTACATGGAGGGTTATCCAAGGACGATTACTGCAACACTTACGCTCATTACACACAACAAAATTCCATGTCTTTTCCAGGTTTTCCATGACTGTGGAACCCTGCTTGCAGAGGTATGCAAGGCTCCAAATTCTTTTCTGGAGTCTGTAGATCATATCTGTCTTTTTCCACCTTGATGACCATATCTCTATAGGCTTGACCACCAAGTTACACTCAATGATGAAAATCAACAAAATAAGCTTGAACTTTTAGCTGTTTATCAACTTCAAATTCTACTCATTCTGTTTATTTCTCAGCCTAAAATAAACACTCTATAAAACCTGACAACATTCGGTAAATAGGCTGCTGAAATCGAAACCTACAAAGATGAGTGTAAGAAGGGACTTTCACAGAAGCTTTAATTTAAGGAATGCAAATACACCTCAAAGCCAAATTGTAACACAATGCTTTTAGTCTTTGTCAGAATAAGGGAGTGTCCTTGAGAGCTGCTCAGAATTTGCAGGAGACTACACGCCCAAATGTTTAAGGATGAAAGTGTTTTGAATATCTTTTAATAGCACTGACTGCAGGTTAATTTGTTGTTTTTGCTGCTATTCTGTTGGTGATAAAATACCAAAAATAAAAGAATAAATGTGTTTTAATGCAGTCAGACTGATCACAGATATACATTTGGCACCTACAGACTTATACATATGATGACGATTCAAATGACTGTAGTTGTCGAGAGTGTAACTGATGGCAGTGAGGAAAATTAAGAAGGAAAAGACAGACGTGTTGAGTCCTCTTGAGCCCGAAGATTACAGGGTTCTTTAAACTATAGCCTTGTTACATCAAGCAGATCAAAGCGTCAACAAACAAGCCAATTTACTGGATCAAAAGTTTTGGAATACGACCTGACAGCAGGTGTAGAGAAACAAATCACAACGATCACTCATGCCATGTAAAACATTCAGAGCTTTTAAAATGAAACCATAAAAAGGTCGGTGCATGGTTCAACTTGCATCCTGAAAAGGCCCAACATCTGTGCAGCTTGAATAATTTCCCCCAAGCTGGCACCGACACACACACTGCTAGAATTACACAAACGTGTAAATTTTCTGAATTAATTGAGAAGAGGACAGTGCTGCTGTGGTGGGACAAGTCAAAGCACGCTTCTGTCTCCTTACCCATCAATAGTGAGCAGCTCAAACGGAGCAGGCTTGTCGCAGACGGGGCAAGTCCATGTGGGCTTCTTCTCGTTCATCTGCAGGAAGAAGACTGCATCGAAACACTGAAGATGGGCACAAGTTAGAACTCGACATGGCACACCGAGCCGCATCTTCACCAGCTGGGATAAACAAAGAAGGAGGGAAGGAGCATGTGTAAGTCTCAAGCTTCACAGCAGGACAAAAATGTATGAAAATGGCACTTGACACTGCAGACTTACTCAAACATAGCTGAAGACAATTGTCGTTTTATTAACACCCCACAATATATTCACGGTTTAGAGGCATCACCCTTTAAGTTTACGACATTGAGGCATATTAAGGCCAAGAAGAGAAACATCTGAGCTCGAAATTGAAATACTGTCATCCCAGGTCCAATTTAACCCCTTGGCTCTATTTGGTAGCCTGAAAAGTGGCGTCAAAGGGAGTCGGAAAAATGCAGTATGGAAGGAAATAGCGTTGCACAGCACAATAAAACTCAAGGATGGAATATTTAATTCATACAAATGTTGATCTGCTGTGGCAACACTACTACATAGTTTTGCTTTATGTGCAAAGATTCAATCTGTTTGGATTGATATCTGAAGCATAATGTCTGAGGTCATGAACACTATGATCAAGGCACAGCCTCTGCTCATTATTCTTGGAATATCTGAGACCTTCAGAAAGTTCTTCTCTTCTCTCTTACTGCCTCATAACGGCGAAGAAATTAATTCACAATCTATGGAAAAGTACAACTGTCCCTTCCTCTAAGATGTGGCTAGAGGATTTAACCAACACACTCCATTTGGAAAGGATAAGATGTGCCCTGAAAGGCTTATTTAATAAAACCTGGAAACCCCTCATATCATATCTAGCAACTGCAAATCTAGCAGAACAGTCCAACCCCAGCACACACTGTACTATAACTGAAATGACTGAAGAGCGATGGGTCTCTGTGGGTGGAGGGAGGTGGGACGAGTACATGATTGTAAAGTTCAGAAAAATGAGCCTTAAATGTAGATGTTGATTATATGTGGAATCTATCTGCTCAATAAAAGATATTTAGAAAAAAACAACAGATACAAATCAAACCCTTTTCATTCAACTGGACCGTTGCAGGGCTCAGAGTTTAGCACAATATGGAGCTAGAGCGGAGTCTACTGCTGACCAGCTCCACACAACTCCCTCGCCATTAGATCAGGAGGACGAGGGAGAGATGAATGAATCAGACTTCCGCTACATTGATTCGGAAATGACAAAGGTTTAACCACTGATATCCAAACACACATCTCTGTGTCTACTTCTCTCCAAATTGCTCTTTTAGCTACTACAGCCCACAAACAGTGAAGAGCAGTTTTATATGACTGGTGTGGCTGGCTGGTCCACCAAAACTCATTTGATTGAACTTTTGCAAACGCCCCTGAGTGCAGGATGAGTCATCAAACATATGAAACCATTTTATGGTTTTAAAGCAGGAGGAAAAATCTGGGATTTTGATGTAAAAATACTCTCATACTGACTTTTTAAAAATATATCTGGCACATAACGAGATAAATGATCAATTGATGCTGGATTAAAACCAGGAACACGCATTTTTTTTTATGTGTGACATGTTAGATATCATCATGAAGGTGTACTCACTGGACAGATGAGAGAAACTCGGAGGCCTGTGGTGGCAATTTCGCTCTCTGGGTCAAAGCGTAGTTTATCTTGGACTATAAAAAAGTGGAAAGGAGGGGACAAGATATCAGGTATTGTTGTAATAGTTTCTCACAGTGAAATTAAACACGAAATACAGTCCCTAGTATTGTTTCCATTTTAAACCTCACATTTGCAAATCAAATTTAGGCAGAGTATAAAAAGTAACACTTACTGCGTTCACGACAGCGTTCTGCACTCTCAACAGAGCAGAGCTTGAGTTGGCTGAAGAGGTCCGCTGCGGTGAAAACCCTCACTAAATACACTGCCACAGAGTAACGCTGAAAACACACAGATTCACAGGATTTGAGCACTTACTTCAAAAATCTAAAACAGAGCACACACAAAGTAAACCTACAAAAGCATAAAGTTAACACACAAGACTTATCAAGGTTTAAGAAATCTGTGTGGATTCACTGTTCTTCTTATGTTAGAAGAAGAATTAAAAGGCAAATCTACCCTCTGGAACTACCCTGATTATATAACTGTATTTAATCTGAGATATCGTCTTACATTATATGGGCCAATTACAAAAGTCACACATCTAAGGAAAAACCTAACAAAGCAAATTCTTTCCATTAATGAACGTTCATTATCTCTTGGATCTCTGGTATAGCTCCCCAAACATGGGAGTACATTAGACAAATGTTTTGAGCTTCAGTACAAATATTCCTCTATGCTTAATAAAACCTTAGAATTTGATGGACTGAAATCCCCACACCCTCTACTTGCAGGCCAACCGCAAGGTTACAGACTCGCATTGATTAAGTGCGAGCAATCAATTCTGTATCCCCATGTTCCACTTCAAACAAACCAAAAAACGGTTGGTTTGCCTCTAAAATCAGCAACATTTCTCATGTGCAACACATTTATAAACTGCTGTTGGTTTAAAGCTGCTGTTTTTTGATCATGTTACAGATAAAAGGAGGCTGTTGAAATACTGTTCAAGCCTTCATGCCAGAACATGACTGAAATGACACCAGTGTTTCCGTCAGACCACCAGGGAAGGAAGATTTCAACGTCTCGGACAAATGGGACGTTTGTTTATTGAACAGACTCACATGCACAATATTGTGATTTTAAAAATAAATTTTACGCTGGCTAGCCTACATTCATAGACGCAAAGAATTTCCTTCAGCTTCCTGTGTCCTTGAAATGTGACGTGAGCAACCGTCAGAAACAAAATCAGTGTGATGCATTGTTTTCTATTGTTATGTCCCAACTGGCCGGCAGTGATGCATCACTGTGCAGCACATTGTTTTGAGCTGAACTTCTGTCAGGCGTCTTCTCTCTATTCATTCCTCTGACTTGCTTCGAAAGCTCTGCAATGAACAAGGTACGTCTGATTTGTGAAGTTGAACTGACATATTATCTATACCAGTGGATCCCAACTGGTGGGTCGCTGTCTAAAAGTGGATCGGGGGTCCATTGTGAATGCTCAGCAGGTGACTTGGGAATGTGTCGAGTTTGTAACAAAACGGAAGTTCCACATTCAGGCAACAACGTTTTGATAACAATCGCCATGCACACCAAAAACGCTGTAGTATACATGCCAAGCCAGTCGTTGGCAGTGTGGCTTTGTAAGGAAACAACACGCGTCTGCACACAGGCACTTCCTTCTACAGAGTGGTGATGAATACACAAACAAAATGGCAACCACACGAACGTTTGTGGTTGCTACAGTAAATCTACACTTTGCTGGAGAAGCACTGATAAATTCAACAGGGTGAGCAGCACAACCAGCACTCTGGAGTCCGCCATTGTTGTTGTGATGGTTGACTGTCTCTCGCATGCCTAGTGACTGGAACCGTAATGCGCATGTGTGAAAGGCCTCTCAGAGGAACTGCATATTGCAAGTTTATATGACAATGGAGGCGGTGCTGTACCCAAAAAATTCACTCTGGAACCTGTTTTCAAAAAGTTGCATTGTCAGGCACCCAAAACGCAGCTGTCGTGTAAACAATCAGCCAAAACGCGACTAAAGTTGATCGTTTTCGGTTGAAATCGTTGTCGTATAAACAGGACCTTATTCTGAAGGGCTGTTTCCTGCTGTAGAAACACTAAATAAGGGACAGCTACTTAACAGAGACAGCAAACTGGCTTGTTGACAAACGCAAGTACGACGCTGAGTATAATAAAATGTGAGGACCTTTGACTGATGACTGAAGAGACATCATTGATTCCAGTAAAAAACATAATACAAAAAAAAGCTAAATTAAAGTTTTGATGCAGGCTATATAACACAGAGCTATCCTGTTGTCTGACCAGTTTGACCAGCTATTGTGTTTCAGGCATTTCCAAAACTCTTGGATAAATAACAGTATCAATGTACAAGGGGAATGACATACAAACCCCCCTTTTCTTTTCTTACAGTTTGTTTTTGAGCTTCGATGATGCACATCTCTGATTGATTTACACAAGAGCTCTACAGAAGATGGTACTAACAGAACTAACAGTGCATTTATCAGCTTTCCAGCTGCTTATCTGGATCAAGACTGTAGTTAAAGTCGTTCAGCTCTTAGCCCTCAGGAGACTTCTCTTGAGTTATACCACGCACGACTGCACAGGGCCCATGAAACACAAGAAGAAAGATCTGCGTGTCCCATCTTGCAACACCACGACCCTGAGCTACACCAAAATATGATCTTCAGCATCAGACTCTGACCTTGCCAAAGTTCCCCCAGGTGACGGTGACTCTGTTGGTGACATTGGAGAGATGCAACCAGGGAGTGATGTTTACAGGACGACAAGGACGACGGGGCTCGACACCAGGCTTATTAGAGGGGTAATAGCCCTGTAAACACACAGACACACACAAATACCACAGAATTACGTCAGTTATCCAATATATCATCGTAATCAAATTCAACTTGTTGACATGGCAGCCATTAGAATTCCCTCTGAAGGAATTAGATGCAGTTTAAAGGACTAATTAGTTGACGGACTCTTGATTGTGTTGTTAGTTTTTGAATTGGGGGGCACAAAATTAGAAAAGTGAACAGACAACACACTGTTTGCTTGCAAAGAGTTAAATGGAAGTAGGAGCTCACATCTCCTGAGCACTGAGCTCAGAGCAAGTTGCACATGGACGTTAGATGACAATCACTCCTACAGTGTTTATGTATCCTCCTCTGTGTATCTAATTAATTACTTTTGTATATCTAAAACATACCTACCGAGACCACTGCAATATGTAAGGGATATTTCACCCACAAACAATCATTTATATATCATCACGTATTTCGCTGAGTTCGTGAAGAAAACTCTTGCATGCCTCCACGGTAAACGAAAACCCCAAAATGGAACTTCCATATACGAGTAGCGTGCATTTGAACTCTTGTCATGCATTTCTAAGCTGAGTTCAAACAAACACGCTTGCTGCACGCTATTCATATGCAGAGTGTTTAAAATAGTATGGTTTTTAACGAGAAAGCATATGTTTGGTGAGCACAGAGAATATGACTGGATGAACACTGATTATACTGCACGAGTTGTGTGAGAGTTCATAAACCAATGTCTTGATATGGTTATGCTGTCCTTAAATGTTTTTTACTTTTTACTCCAATCCAAGAAGAGTTTTCTCAATTCTTTCGTTCACCGCGGAGGCATGTGAGAAAAACCTTTCTTCAAGATCTCAATGTAATACGGGGGGACTAACTGATATACAAATGATCATTTTATGGGTGATGGATTCCTTCAATACCTGATCAAATGCCACTGTTGCTGCATAGCTGATTGCATGTGTCATGTCTGTCTGCACCGACTCAGGAAAGTTTTAGTTTACCTCAGTACATGTTAAAAGTATGGGAGTGCCTTTGGTTCTATTCAGCACAGTTATCCAGCTGATCATAAGCAACCATTTTGTCCAATAGTTAATAAATTGATTGATATATTTGTCATATCGTCAAAAATATTGTTATGGCAAAAATCCCCTGCAATATCATGCTATTATTTATGGCCATATCGCCCACCCCTAGGGCGATATGGCCATAAATAATAGCAAGTCCGGGGCTGTTCCTAAAACATTCAGGACGCCACAGTTTATTCCACACTACTGAAGCTGCTCCTCTTTTTGGAGCCACCGCAGAGTCTGTAATAATTTCGCTTTCCAAGTTGTTGTTGTTGTGGATATCAGTATGACGTCAATGTACCAATAAGCCGAAATACTGCGAGTATCATGATATTAATCTTTCATACGGTATTAAAAATACACCAGATATATTGTGAACGAGATGATACAGCACACCCCTACTGATTGATCAATACAAAGACTCAGAGAAAAAGCCAGTCTCTCTGTATTTTAACTTAAGAAACAACATTCAGTCTTGCTGGATGCACTTCTTCATCCATCTACTGCAGCTTTCTTACTGGGATTAAATAACATTTTGTTTTTTTAATCACTGACCAACTTTTGGTGATGCATCAAGAAAACATATATAGTATTAAAACCACAATTTATCTGTCATCTGTGTATCAACATTTTCTTGTTGCTGCTACATAGTAATATGTGGTTCTTAAAACACCTGTCACTGTTACTACATTTGATTAGAGGCTTGAACACAGAACACTTGAGTTTGTTAACAGCAAGCTTTTAAATGCAAAAGCTACCAAATTCACATTTTTGTTTTCACATCACTGATTTCTGACTGTCATCTTTCCGGTTTGATTTCTGATTTGACTACATGGCTCTCAAACACAACAATGCAACAGCAAACACTTGTCTTGGATGTTTTAGCTTCCCACCAGCACATGAACAGTTTGAACACTGAGACTGCCAGATGGAGAGTTTTCAACTGAAGTCCTGCCAGTGAGTTGATGCCTTCAGGCTGGATATCTAACGCTATCTGTACCTGGATGTTATTTTTCTTACATTATTCAACATCCTCCTGCATTAGGTCGGCTAATCCATCACTACCACATACATACATGATGACATAAGTTTGGCCGTGACCAAGCAGAGTCTGCCAATGACACCCCAAACTTGTGACTGTATTTAAAAACAAATAGCTTACAGGAGTGACAGGAGCAGAAGAACAGCCAAGCTTTAGACATATTTGTACTCTGAAGGTGTGGCATGTCTCAGAGAAGTCAATCAACTCACCGGCACATGACAGTAGGACTGGTTGACTTTGACAGCAATGTTTGGAGGATACTGGTCCTCCTGGACACCAATGGAGTCTGTGTAACAGATTCTGCAACAGAGAGTGATAGGACAGTATCACAAAAACGTCCGACTGTTCAGCCAATCAGCATGACTAAATCTGTATTTATAAAGTCTTTGAGTACCACAGAATGTGACTGTTGAGATAAATTAATCAGATATCATACTTAATAAGAGAATCATAGAGTAAATTTAAACGTTATCTGCTCATGCAAATTTTTTTTCCATTTTTCCCTTAAGCATCTGTGCAAAAAAAGAATTCAAGTTGATAGCACAGTCACTGGCAAAACCAGCACATTCCAGGCAAAAGCATTGTGAAATATTTATTTAACTTCAAGAGGAGTTAGTGGGAACTTACCTAAGAACCACTTGGATTGATCTGATTCCGGGACGAAGCTCACTAAGAAAACAAAAGGTCACAAATTACAGGGAGGATTAGTTACAGAATTTGTAATGATGCAGATCTGGGGGAAATTTTTTTATTTTCTTACCTCATTTCTGATCTGGTCTGCCTGGTTCGGTGTTAATTCAAATAAGCATTGACTGTCCTGCAGTTTTTCATTGTTCTGGGCAACTGTAAACACGTGGAGAGAAAATCCACCAC
Source organism: Epinephelus cyanopodus (assembly GCA_026686955.1). NCBI lineage: Eukaryota > Metazoa > Chordata > Actinopteri > Perciformes > Serranidae > Epinephelus > Epinephelus cyanopodus. Next base: position 12,707,680 of record CM048920.1, read on the forward strand.
AAAAAAAGACATTACATTTCTACCAAACAATTTTAGATTCAAGGACACAGAAACATCATACTGTAAACACGCACTTAGCTCTGTTGGTGGCAACAGTGTCTCCAAGGTTTGGTAGAAGGGCAGTGGCACCAGCTTGACCTCTGTGGGGATCGGTTTGGAAATGCCGTTGAGGTAGTCTGCGCCCTGAGAGGTGGCATTGGGGGAGGGGCTGAGGGATGAGTAGGCAACTGGGACGCCCTCTGGACGCCGCGCCGCCAGCCAGCCAGATGTTTTGGGGAAGCGCGACTCGTAGAGCTGCCTGACATTCTTCAGAAGCTCCGGGCTGTATTCGGTCTGCACTAGCCTCAGCGCACGCCCCACCAGGTCCTGTTTCAGCCCACTTTTGCTGCGGCCCATCGAGGCCAGCAGCGTCTGCAGGTCTGAGACCCGGAAACTTTTGACCATGTTCTACAGGGAGGACAAGGGAAAACCATGAGACACAAAGTACAGTGACAGAGAAGTCTGTAAACAGGGAGAGTTTGATGCCATGAACTTAAAAGTCCAGACTCAATTTGAGAGCCAAGTTTGAACCCTGAGGAATAATGATAATTGATTTAAATGCAAAAACATCTACCACCATAGTGTGAAGGAATTTGGATTTCTTCTACTTCTGACTTTTTCAAGCATTTCAAGTTGAAGTTTTTCTGAAACTATTCAGGATGATTTTCAATGCTCTCAGTTGCTGTGAGTAAATATCAGTGTAACCCAAGGTGGAAAATACAGTTCAGTATATCAGTGCTAACATTCTGTGAACTGCTCCAGTAATGTGTTGGGGCTGCAATGATTAGTCATATTAGTCAGTTGACGGAGAGTAAACTGGCAACTACTTTGATAATCAAATAATAGTATAATAATATTTTCAGTGAGCAAAATACATAAATAATTTGCTCATTCCAGGCTTCTTAAATGTAAGAAATTGGTTCTTCTCTCTGTCATACATGATAATAAACTTATGAGCTTTGGATATTTTGGACTGTTGGTAGATAAAACATAGTATTTGAAGATGTCACCTTGGATTCTGGGAAATTACACAGGGCATGTTTCATTGTTTTCTGACATTTTCCTGACAAAACAATTAACTGATTAAACAAGAAAATAATGAGCAGATTAATTGATCATGAAAATTATCATTACTGCAACCCTATAATGTCTCAAGTTCTTGAACATATCTGCCTGAAAAGAAGGGGGAAAAAAGTCTAAATGAATTGAATAATTCAGTCTTAAGAATCCCTGAAACACCACTATTAAATTTTTTGACACTACACATTCATTCACTTATTTAACTTAAATGCAGCACTTAACATGACATAACAGCATCCCAAACTATTTCATTCCTGCTAAAAATAGCTTCCTTCCTTGGTCACTTTAATCCCACAGAGGCTTGAACCTGCCTCGTAATTAGCTGGATACAGTAAGAAGACACACAGCTCCTTGTTCTGACCCCTCGCATAGTGTTGTCATCTTCATCACCCTGTTCCTCAGCAAAATTTGGTGCCATTAAACAAACCCTGAATGTGCAGCAGCCGCAGTGAACATGCATTTCACTCACACACACTGAAACTACACTGATAACAAGGCCAAGATGGTAAAAAAAAACTGCAAAGTAAAGGTATAGTCACCTCAGACTGCCTTGAGTTTAAGGATATATATCAAAGTATTTAAGAGGAATCACACAACTATAAAATGTGTAGTTGAACCTACACTCCGGATGTTTATTTAAAGAGACATGTACAGTCGGTGTTGCGCAATGTTTACATGTAAACCAGTCTGTTTACAGTCCCACGAGGTAATATGCACTTTCAATGTAAACTGTGCACTTTAATTACAACATGTTCCAAAACTTAAGGACAATATGTTCATAAATCAATTCCCAAATATGCACTGTTAAATCTCATTTACAGCAACTGCTGGTCGTTTACAAGTGCTCATTTCTGCAGCAGTGACAACTTGGCATTGAGCGGGAAAACACACAATAAAAAGCACACAGGTTTACACTTTGACTGCAGTGAATCTAAGTGTAATCGACGCGAATGAATGTCAATCAAACATTGGCACAAAGGTTTAACTCACTCGCCATTGTGGGTCCACATTTACATTAGCTACACCAAACATGTGTGCAATACTGACATAGAAATAAGCATCAGCTATCGCAACACAGGCCACATAAGACTAAACAAACGTCAGGATGTTTACATGTTGGGTAGCAGCAAAGCAAAGTATGTAAAGTTGCCTGTAGGGGGAAAACACGGAATGTTGTTGTTGCTGGAAAACCTGAGCCGTGCATCATGCTTTAGCTTTGTCTGACATTGTTAGGTTGAGCATCAGCAGCACGACTGTTTTGTGCCTAAATTAAACCTGCACCACAACACGGCTGTCCATTAAGCTTCTGATGGACGTGCTGTGCAGAAAAATGCAGCCATAAAACCAGTGCAATTTCTTTAGCCTCACTTGAACAATATAGCCTGCGCTAACCGTCTGGCTAGCTCCTCCACAGACTGGGCTGTCGGCATTCAATCATGGCAACTGGACATTTTGACAGGTGCACAGCTTTTCAAACCAGCCGGCTAACGACAAAGAGACGTCGTTATAAGGCGAATAACGTTAAATAGCAACGCGCCGGGAAGCGAGCTTGCAGCAAAGCCCCGAGTGTTTTCATGGTCACATCATTCATTTTCAGTGTCTCCCCTTTGAGCCAGCGTGATGCTAGCTAAACCAACGCACTTGCCCTGTTAACACAACCAGCGGGCTAGCTACGTTAGCAGCACAGGCTAGCTGGTTTCGTCGTGAATGTAATACGCCACATTTGTATGAGTACAGACTTCTAACCGTGTTCACGCAAAGCCCCCGGTTCCCCCACAACCGGGCTGTGTTTCAAACCCACACTCCCGCGCCCCTCTCCACACCAAACCAAAGCTAACTGGACTCTACTTGCCATCGCTTCCACCAGTTCGGCCGCCATCTTCGTGCAGCAGTACCGCGAGAGTCGACGACGGAGTCTCTCTCGCCAATGAAACGCCGAGCCCTCGCTGATAGACGATTAGCGTCAGCCAATCACAGCGCTGCTTCGCCAGCTGGGCGGGACTAGGGCGATTTAAAGTTGCAGTGCAAGTTTATAAAAACACTAAGAAACAGGTCTGATTTCCAAAACAGGCCTCAGTGTCCGTCAATGACACCACGTGTTAAAGCATTTCGATAGTCATTATATTGCGGTTTAATAGTACCGAGATGTTGCGAACACGGGTCTTAAAAACGGTTTAAAACCAACGTGGGTAAAAAGCACGGGGTGTCAAGTGGACTGGGTCGCATGGTGCGTTCACATCCCGTCCGAGCAAATTACTCCGCTCCGTGTCCTGCGGCCAGCCGTGAGCTGTGGCGCTTTGTCTAAGGTATGTTCATAATTAAATTAAAATGAGTAATTAACGAAATACACTCACGCGTCAAAGTACACACCCGCCACAATCTGTCCTAAACATCAACACAATACTCTGCGTCACTGTCAATTACGTCATGCTTTTAGTAAAATGGGAATAAGTTTCCTGTTAACATATTAATGCTCCCTGCGCTGATCCAGCCCTGCTTTTCCAGGAGCTCCTCATATGTGGCAAAGATTAGCCTCATGGAAACACAAAAATCAATTGAAGGAATTGCAGTATCATGTAATAACATGGTGTGTTTTGTTTGGGGTTTACTTTGGATGTGAAACGTCAATAAAACAATGCAGGAGCGCTGGTTTTACCTCTGCACTGCCTGATGGAAAATCTTACCAAGTATTATGATTTCTAAATAAAATATATAGGATGTAGGGATTATAGGATTCAGTTATTTTCTGTCTATATTTACTTCACAGTGACAGAAGCTAAAACATCTTTCTCTACAATACCAGCTCTTATTTTCTTACAGTTCTAATATTAGTCCATTTTTTTTTAAATAACACAACAAAAACCTATACATATGGATGAATATTGCTTATACAATACAACAGCTTGTGGATGTAAAGGCAGCATTGCACCTTTGGTTGTGCATGTGTTACATGTTGCATTATTTAAACAGAAGAGGGCAATATGCTCCATGATTTGACCTGGCTGCCATTTAATTCATTATCTCACTATATCTACAGGACCAAGCAGATCTATGCTGACGCTGAATGATAACTGTGATCTGCACTAATGTGGTGACAGCTGAGGGGAAATGGTGTAGGCCAATATCTATAATCTATTATTAATTTCTCCAACTCCATTTACAAATCTAGCAGTATAAACTCCAGCACACTGTTATAACTAGACCTTTATTTGTTTCAGGTCATAAAACATAGATATACTGTACACTGATAACTTTCCATTTGATGTATTCTAACACTGTAACTGTAAAAATGACATTTTGCATTTAGATATTTCATACACTAAAAAGTGTGACAGTTTTACTGAAGTGCAACAAGATACAGAATATGTATGCGATGATGAAAACATTTTAAAACGTTTTATATGACTCTGATTTTACTAATGGGGAACCTAAAACCACATTCTGGGTAAATAAGGATTCAGGTGGTTAAATAAAATCATGTTTTAAGGTGGATTAGGTGCTTTAGTTTCATAGCTGGTCAAAAACACTTACAGACACTTGGATATTCTTCACTGTAAAATGTCAGTAGCATTAACTGAGTGTCAGAATAAAATCCAGAATTTATGCCAGCATTAAAAGTGTAATTCCCAGGATGTTTGACCTGCATATCATAACATAAACAAGTCAACTGGAATTCAGAAGAAAAAATCATAGAAAAATGCAACATAAATTCATTATTGACATTAAAGTCTCATTCAGTTCAATTCCTTTTATTGTCATTGTAAATAAATACAATGGAATTCAGTGCACAGAATACAACATAACTCATTATGAAAGTAATAAATGAATAATAAAGGAGAGGATAAGATATCATACATTCACACACTTAACATCCACATTACACAAGCAGTGCTAACATATGCCGTGAACTTAAATAAATTAAAATTACAGAGTGCTGTGCTTCTGTGTGTACACGAGCCACCATGTTGCCATCAAAATCAAGATACAAATTATAACATTTTAAAAGTAAAGTTTAAATAAACACATAGATACAGAAGAGTCGTAATATATCATTAGAGAATACTGGTCAATAACTGTTCCCTCAAATTGAGGGACATGTACTCTGAAAATAAACTATAGCCAGTAAAATATTCATAACACAATAAAGACTACAAGATAATACAAAACAATTTAGTAGTGCAGAGGTATTTCAGTTTTAATCTCTGAATTGATCTTAATAGGGAAAAAAAGTATATTTATTAAACAGACTTCAGAGCAAGCTATAGACAGTACAGGTACTCATTGCTAAACAGAAGTCTGACATTTTTTTTGGAGTGTCATATTTTTCGACACACAAACAAACAACACCTCACAAACCAATCACCCCGAAGTCACCCTTCCAACCACCTCCCCAAATGTCCTAGTGGGTACAAATCACACTTACTTTTTTTGAGTGCTAGAAGAGTAAAAGAAGAGAATAAATAAATAAAATAAGAAATAAATACAATAGAAATAGATAAATAAAATGTTAAAAAATAAAAACGAGGGGATAGAAAGAGTTACTAAGCAATTAATTGTCTGTCTAAGTTAGCGAGTTGACATAAGAGAAAAAGGGGTCCCAAGTTTTGTGGAATCTCTTCACAGATCCTCTGACTGTGTACTTGATATTTTCTAGGTGGAGAAAAGACATTAAATCCTTAAATCAAGAAGTTGTGCGAGGGGGGTCGGGGCTCCTCCACTGTAACAATATGCACCATTTGGCTATGAGGGAGGCAAACGCAACAAAATCAGCTTGGCGTTTAGTTAACCTGCCTTCAAGAGGAGACACACCAAATATATCGGTCATATGAGATAATTTGATTGATCTGATCTGATATGATTTCACCTTATTGTGTTTCTTGTGTGCCAGGTCATCATCTGTTTCACATAAATACACATAAACACAAAACAACAGCTGACCAAACAACAACACCATAATACTAACGCCCCAAATCCCATCAGGCATGTTTGACCCAGGTTACATTGAGGCTACTGAGAAGCAAATGAGTTCCTTAACCTGCTGCGAGCCCATTGTATTTATTGAACTCTGTGACAAGCAGAAAAGAACCGAATCAGTTATATTAAGTTTACTAATTTGTAGATGATAAACTTAAACATTTCCAATGGCTAATAACAAAATAAGTTTCTCTTTAAAAAAAAAAAAAAAAGTGAGTTTATTGGCTTTTCAATATACTACAAATTTTACATCAAAAACAACGACAGGAAACAAGTAAGGTGCGAAACAGAACTTTAACAGTAAGGCATCATCCTAATAACAGCTGCTACGACGGGGCAATACAGTGAGCACTTTTCCAAGGTTCATAATAAATATTAAGAAATGTTACCTCTATAAATATTGAGAGACTAAAAGAAAGAAAGAGCACATTGCTATTTTGCATTCAAGAGATTAAGACAGGTTGACTTCTGTAGGCTTCTTCCCCTCTCGAAATGTCATAAACCGTCGCCATATCTAATAAAAAGTACAATATTTTAATATTAATTTTTAAGGTAAGTTTTTCTAGGGCAACAGAGTGTGATGTTCCAGTAAGCCAAGTTTCCAAATTTGGTCTCATAGTGGATTTCCAGAATCTAGCTATGGTGTGTAAAATAAGTTCCTTCTATAATAATAGTTGGTAAGAGGTGGAATAAAAGTAACAAGACACACAAATTAACAGGTAATGTCAACATTTAAAAGTGTTATTTACAATGTGTTTCACATGTTATAACTATTTCGATTCTACTGTATTTCAGATATAACTCTTTAAAAAAAACTGCGACATTAATCCATTGTAGACATTAAAATGTTGTCACAATCGAAGCAGAAATTATGATATTTAAGCAGTAAGAATGACACAAAATCCACAACTGATGTCAACATTTAAAAGTGTTACTCACAGCATGTTTAACCATTTTGTGTTACTTCTTAGTCTGGAACTCTGGAACTTCAATTATGCAACCTTGATCTTTTTATTTTTATATTGTTGCTATTTCATAGGGGAGGCTTCTAACCTCTCCTGCACATTGTTTTAACTTTTCCTGCATTTTCTATACACGTATGTGCAAATAAACTAAACTAAACTACTGTAATCCAGCTGAAACCATAGAATTAAAAACTGCCACATGAATTCATCACTGGCATTAAAACATAATCCCTGTTAAAGCACAAATGATGAAACTTCAGAAGTAAAGTTTAATTAAACACAAAGAAAAAATCCTCACACATTATAGAGAACGGCAGTCAATAACTGTTCCCTCAAATTGAAGGAAATGTTTGTTTTGAAAATAAACCATAATTAGCCAGTAAAATATTTATTACACAATTAAAGATTATGAAATAATACAATACAATTTCAAGTGCAGAGTATTTCAGTTTTGATTTTTGAGATGGATCTTAAAAGATATCTAGGATTGCATTTGCTGACCTCACTCACTGTTTTATAGATGAAATCTTAGACATCTCCACTGGCTAATAACATATAAGTATAATAATAGTTGTTATGAATTGGAATAAAGGTTACAGGATACACAAATCAAAAACAGGTGAGTTTCATTTTTCAGTAGTATACTGTTTTGTTGCTTATCAGTGGCTGCACAGTACATTTGTGCTCTCTCCAGAAAAGGAGACTCGACTGTGTTTTGTCTCCAAAACATTAAACATTGACCCATTAATTACTGCTCTCTGGTAATTGAAGTAATTCTTCGGACAGCATCCCCATGGACAAAACAACTTTAACAGGATAACAGTGGCATCTAAAAGGCCTTTGATTGTGCAGCATCCATCCTCTGCACACCACGTCTTACTAAATCTTGAGTGTTTAATCTCCCGTAATTACAAAGATTTGCTTGGGTTAATAAAAATAATCCGCCTCAATTGAGACCCCCCACTTGGACCACCCCTGTGCCTTCTTTGCCCCTTTCTGTGAGGGATAAATTCACAGTCATATAAATAGAGACACCTTCGCGACCGTGAAGCACAACTCTTTGTTTCAGGAGCAAAAAAGGCAGCTGGATACTGAAAAAGTGGATTTGATCGTCAGGTTTATCAGAGAGGCAAAAACTTTTTAACAAAATTTGTTACTGTACAAATTAGCTGTGTTTAATCTCACAGGCTGACGTCAGTTCCACAGGTTGAGAGTGTGTCGCTCGTGAGCGCGTCAAGGTTAACAACAGTTGAGAGGCTCATCTTTATCTGTGATCTTGTCAACAGTAAGACTTGAGCGATAGAGGCGAGGGGCATTGAGGCGTTCAGTTTATGAAGGGTCCTGCACTTTCCAAGAAAATAGCCATGCTGTGAAACTCAGACACAGAAATCTGAGAGGACTTCTGGGAGACAGACTTTCCATTTAACACCTGATACTTACTCAACAGTCAGTTTGGAGCCAATTAAACCTCTGTAATGAGTCTGAGATATCTCAATTCAGAGATGACAATGGAGGACAGGAGCAGCCGCACCGGCGGCGGCAGAGAAAGGCTGGGACTGAGCTTCACTATTGACTACCTTCTGTTCAATAAAGGAGTCAAAGGTTCTAAAGAAGAAGCGACAGGAAGTCGTACGGCAGAGCAGACGGCGAGCAACATGCTAAATCATCAGAATCCTAAACCCGAAGAGGTGGGGATTCGCTCAGAGGCGCAGGAGAAGCGGCTACAGAGGTCAGAGGCAAAGGCTGAAGAGAGGAAAGTCAAAGAAGAGGAGGGGGATGAAGTGCAACAAGAGGAGGGGGCGGAGGAAGTGACGACCACCACCACCACCACCACCACCACCACGTCGACTAGCAGCAGTCCGGAGAAGTCTGCGGACAAACCCAACCAGTCGTACATCGCACTTATCTCCAAGGCAATCCTGGCGTCAGAGCAGAAGAAACTGCTGCTGTGTGACATCTACCAGTGGATCATGGACCACTACCCTTACTTCAAGAGTAAGGTACGTTCTCGTCAATGTTCTTGTGTTAGTCTGTTTACCCGGCGAGCAGAGATGAACAAAGATGGCACTGTAGGACACAATAGTTCTTGATGAATTCAGAAAGTCTGGTGATAATGTGAAGCCATGATCCGGGGGATCTGTGTCTGTGGGACTGTTTTGAAATTAATCCTGTAAGGCGTACATGACACAGATCACGAGAACGTGTATTTCTTCAGTCGCTGAAAATTAATGCGGCAGCCATTTTCACAAGTGAACCGACCTACTTGGCACACGTAATCTGTCTGAGTGGTTAGGCAATTAGGTGCTCGCGGGGACACTAGATGATCTTGTTGTTGGCGAATTCGCAAATAAAGTAATCCTGTTGCTAGGTTGCAAACCGCCTCTGCCTTTACAGGTGCAACAACAGATTGGACGTAGCCTAGTGGATTAAACTTGATCACTGGTTTGACGTGCTAAAAAGGTAACTCAGGGTGTCGTGTCTTACTGCGATCATATATGGTCTTGACACGCTATGGCGCATCCTGCCAACAACAGGACAAGGTGACATCCTGAGGAGGATCAGTGATACTTAGCTGCCACCTATGTTAATTTCCCAATTGGGGACAACCATTGTTTAACTCTTACTTAGCGTTGAGCGTTTGTTTCTGGCTTAACTGTTTTGTTTTTCTCTCTCCAACAGGATAAAAACTGGAGGAACAGCGTGCGTCACAACTTGTCCCTGAATGACTGCTTCATCAAAGCAGGCCGCAGTGACAATGGCAAAGGCCACTTCTGGGCAATTCACCCTACGAACTTCCAGGACTTTTCTAACGGGGACTACCACTGCCGGAGGGCGCGGCGGAGGGTACGCAGGGTGGCAGGACAGCTCCCTCTTTCCTCCCTGAGCTTGCCCTACCACCCAGCCTTCGCCCGGTCACACAGAACAACCTACTGGTGCTGCCCGCAAGCCCAAACGCTCCCTCTTTCCTGCCTGGCACCAAGACTCTACTGGCCATGGGCCAGTGTGCAGCCACAAGTGGGTTTCCACCCGAGCCTGCACGCCTCCGTACCCTGAGAGTGTTGTACTTTTGAGGTACAAACAATCTGGCCCTGAATTACTGCTGGGTAAAGGAGAGATTTTAGTCTTATTTGCTAATGAATTTGTCATTAGGTGATGTTGCCGTCGAAGTGGACGATGTTACGTTAAACTTGCAAACCAAAGTGATTTTAGGGTGTTTGATGACGACATGTATGAATCTGTTATTTGTATTCTCAATGTTTTTAGAATAACAAAAACTCACAATGTTTTGTTATAATCTCATTAAATCATATTGAATTCAACACCTTGTGATGTTTTTACTCCTCAGTTGTGATTTGCATGTGTTAATGTGTGTTAATGTGTGTGTGTGTGTGTGTGTGTGTGCGTGTGTGTGTGTGTGTGCGCGATTGCCCGATCGAGCAGATAGTTCTAAAAGTGAGCCCTATGCTGCAACACCACCCGGTGTTAGATGCTAATTAGTCAAAGCTGTCGGGATGCAAAATCTTCTGCCTTAAGAGACTAAAATTGGGCTTTCCAAAGCCGACTCCCAAGGATATGAGGCCAGATAATCTGAGCAATCCCAAATAGTTTCAAGAAATAGGAAGCTTATCACACAGTGTAATCCATAACCAACCGCTGCTGCAGAAAGAGGGGGGACCACGGGAGGTCAGGGATGAGGGGAGCAGAGGAAAGGGAAGGAGGCAGGGAGAGAGGGGAGACGGCTTTTTAGGGACTCTGTAGGAAGATCCAGTCGGGGCAGAGACATACAGCGACTGAAATAATCAAGTCACTGTAGGAATGAGTGCAATACATGACAAAAGCCATATTATCTTAAAAGGCTGCCCTAAAAATTACATCTGTCTCTAAACCAGGAGCCGTTTAGTTCCATAAAATGACTCCAAAATGCTGCCATAATAAGGATGAAGTCAATTCTTACCTGTCCAGCATTCACATCAATAGTGAAATTCCTCTCTGACTTGCAAAGGTTGGCATTTACATCCACAGTGCTCCAGCCTAAGAGGATTAGGTCATACATTGACTTTTCTGAAGTTTGTTTGTCTCGGCTCATGTGGGCTTCTTATTTGCAAATTATTGAATATTTGAATGAGGCAATATTTGACATGAAATTAGATTCCTAACCGACAAACAATATGTCAGAAGGATAAAGCTTAAGAGAGACAAAGATGGAGACGGAGAGCAATGGAGAGGAGTAGAGGGAGGGTGCGCTACTCGCTCCCAACAGTTATTTTCTGGCGATGCTCATTAGAACAATGACAAATCCATCTAATTAATTTTTTGTTCACCAAATCTTCCTATTCAATGTCGGCAGCTAATTGGAGACCTAATTTGCTTAATTCCCATGAATTGCTCTCTGCATCAAATCCTCTTCAATTCACCAGCTTTAAGGCTTTAATTTGGTTGCATATGTTTGCTGTACACACACACACACACACACACACACACACACACACAAAAACCCATGCGCAAGAGCTACCATGATTCACACACACAACTTTTAAAACACTAGCAGAAAAACACATGCAATCGTCCAAATAACTAAATTAGTTTAATTAATTAGTACTTGTTTTTTTTTCATGCTTTTTTGTAAAAAGTTTAAATAATATTTTAGCCACTAAAATAAATTTATCGTTTTGTAATGTTTCCCACTTAAAATACTCCAAATAACAGCACTTATGTTCACCAAACTCACACAAAAATCTTAATTAACTACCTTTCTAGCAGAACGAGATTGAGGTCATGAGTGTGTGTGTGTGTGTGTGTGTGTGTGTGTGTGTGTGTGTGTGTGTGTGTGGTTTTGTGCGCGTTCATATGTGCATGTCATTTTGTTAATCTAATGGGATGGGCCGACGGAGGGGTGCAGGGGGGCCGTAGATTAAGGCCCAAAGATTTGTTCCTGATTAGCAGAGAGTGAGGTAAGAAGATCAGTCCTGCTGAGACGGAGATGAAACATTATGGCCGTGTTTTAATGCAGCACATTTACAGCGTGCATTCCAAAGCTGATTCCCCGTTAGCTTACATGTATCTCATTGATTTGACTATAGACTCAATGTACAACGGTTTCACACAACATAGGATGAAGCCTGAAACCTGCACGTAGATCAAAGAGATACACAGGGAAAGAGGAAGAGGTCTGTTTTCAGCTTGTAGCTCAAATTGTGAGATATATTCCATCTGCAGCACTGTAGGATGATTTAACCCAGCACCTTTATGGAAAATAAAATTTACTGACTAACTTGAGCATATAGTTTCTCTGCTTCTGTTTATGACTCTTAACAATAGCTGGCTACACTTGAAGAAATTGCAGTTATACAAATAACTTTACATAAAGTGCTTTTAATTTAAAGCCTTAACTCCATTGTCTGCCTACTTCCAGCATACTTATGTCTGTATATCTAGCAAAAAATTAAAACTGGCTATGCTCTCCATTCACAGAACATGATTTTAATGTCTGTACCGAGGATACATGCAGGTCAGCGAGTGTTTATGTATGCAACTCCTTATATGTAAAGTCTTCTGCAGAAGGACTTCAAGTTGCACTCATTGGTTTCTCTCGGCCATTTCAAAGCGCTGCTGCAGGATTTTTGTACACAATCTATATGCCAATGTCACCATGTCTTTGTAATCGTGTAGTTTTTATAGTTAACTTCTTGTATACATTATCATACTTTCTGGCTTTTCTTTGTAGTAATCTGACTTTGTTGTCTGTCTGTAACTTATGTTGCTGCCTGTTTTGGCCAAGACACTCTTGAAAAAGACATTTTTAATCTCAGGAGGTTTTTCTGCGTAAATAAATAAGTAAAATGTAAAGGGGGCTGCCTGAATTCTTCAAGAAATTGAGCATTTAATGGTCAGATTTTTTCCACCTAGAGTATGACGGTCTAAATATTAGAATAATTTGTTTGCATGTCTCCAAGCACACTTTAAACATCATGACCAGTTGCTGCATGATCATAAATCATCTTTGAGTTATGTTTTACTTTCTACTATTCAACATTAAAAAACATTAAAGAAATAGTAACCAGAACAGCACAAATTATGCTTTGTGGTAAAGCATTAATTTGTCTCTTTGCCATTCTTTCATGCTGATTTAGTTTGACCTCGATTGCTGAAGTATATTTTAGGTAGGCAATAAGTCACAGACTGAAGTTTGATTTCAGCACTATAGGGGAAACACATATGAAACGAGGGGTTTGGATGTCATCTGCCATGAAATGTGAGCATCAAACACTTAATATCCTGCACTCTGGTGAATTTTAGGCACCAATTTGAGCCTTTTCTGCATCAATTTACAGTGTAAATGACTTTATGTCAGAACAAAAGTCCTCTGCAAATGCATGTTTTAATATTGAGGGGGATGTGTCCTCTGCTTTCCCCTGAAATCTACACCTATGCTAAAAGTTAATATACATTAAGGAGTAAAATGGCCATTCTGTGTTCTCTAAACTTCTATTAAGAATAAAAATAGGCCAGAGGATGAAGAACATTGGAGCAGTTATGTTCACTGCTAATAAAACTATTCTAACAAATACAGGAAAGAGATGATATACAGGGGAGTTAGGAAATTATCCAGTCTGTACTGCAGTTAAAAAGAGAATTATTGGCTACTTGGGGTGGCTGATAGAGGGTAAAGAAACTAAACTCAGTCGAATAATGTTCAACTATTTGCTCAACCTGCATAACACAGGGGTATATGTGCCACCATGAACGTGGCTTGTCTTACAACTGGCTCACACATAAGTGTAACAGCATCAACTGGTTAAAACTAACGGTTCAACGGAGGCTAAAAGATCACTTTATACAAAAGTAAACTCAGAAGTATGACATCATGTGATATAGGTGCTGAAATTAAACAAGAGTCTCAACTGAAGAAGTATCTGTTGCATGAAAACCAAAAGTATTCATAATTTTTAGAGTAAATAACACAAGAATTTCTTGAGTTAGAGGAAGATATAAAGAGCTGGACAGAAATCAGAGGATATGCAACCTCTGTGATGATAATCGTGGGAGATGAGCATCATATTTTGTTTGAATGTCTGACTGTAAGCGTAATGACTTACAGAGAAAGGTATTTGCCAAAGTATTATTGAAACCATCCTTCAGATAAGCCAAAAAATAATTTGTAGTTGCGTTTTGGAAGAATGTCCCTCCTTTGTTTAAGTAACCTTGATTGTACTGAAATAAAAGTAATTATATAGTAATTAAATACAAATATTTACCATTTGTTTGACTTTATTTCCCTAATTTGCCTTTTTCCAGACATGGCTGTTGGGACTGCAGCTGAATGTAGGCTCTGAAAAACTCTCAATAGGCCCAAAGCCTGGAGGAGTCCAAATTGCAAGTCTATTAGAAAGCATGATTGCATAGAAGTAAGTAGTATTTAAGGCTTAGGAAGCGCTATAGTTGACTCCAAACCAGCTGCTATTTTCTGGTTGTGTCCCACCATGAACAATAGCCTGGCGTTACCTCGGCTTCAAAGGCTCCATAATAGTCAATCGATCAGAATGCGAGGCGCTATTCTGCAGATTACTGTTAACAATAATTTGCCTCCTAGTGCACCGTTGCCATCTTTGAAGCAATGTTTTATTGCCTTTTTTTTTTTCTATCTGCATCTGTCATCCCCGAGGTCCACTGTTTGATCTCTCCCCACCAGTGTCTGCCTCCCCGGGGTCGCGTTGACCTGTTGATTGGCAGCTGCGATCAGACATATGGTGGGACGAGGCATCGACCGGAGCTCCCCGGAGACAAAAGCAGACTAGTGGGGTTTTTCCCCCCTCTTTCACCGCGCTGAGGAGCCGAGCAGCAGCAGCAGCACAGAGGGAAGAGGTCGGATCTCACCACTAGATGACGCACCGTGCAAGCGAATACTCCAGCAGTGTTTGCACAGTTGAATGTAAGTGGATTTGACAAAGTTTTTTTTTCCTTCAACACAGAGTCAGCTGCTTGTTGGTTAGAGGATATGCTGCATATGAGAGCTTGCTAATTGAGCATAATATTATTTTAGTCAATTCGAATATCACTATTTTTCAGCATAAGAAATCTTCCTCTGAGATACTTCCCTCTGTAGTGACACTTTGACCCCTGTAATGGAGCAGAAGGCAGCTGTGGTGCAGCCATCTTGGCAGATGAAATATGGCCTCTGTAGCAGGCCAAATAAATAACGTGGATGTGTCAAACCAGCATGTTTACTCAGTGTTCATGCCAGGCTTCTTTGGATGTTGCCCAGCTGTGTGTTAGCTCACTGGAAACCAATTGTGCTTAGCTTGACTCCCAGTGAGAGAGAGAGAAAAAAACACACAGCACAGATGTGATGCTCAACCTGGTGTGTGTGTGTGTGTGCATCATTTCAGCATACAGAATGCAAAACACCCCCCTCATCTTTCCACCTATAGTCAGAGGAGTGTTGCCATGGTGATGCATCCCTGGCTAGGGTCTTGCAGTGATCCGCACTGACCCTGGTGGGTGACCTCTGACATTTAGGCCACAGCCAGGGTCAAAAGGTCAGCGATGGCCGGAGGGCAACAAGAGCACTTCTATGATTGGCACCCTGACATGCTCACTGCCCCCTTTCACCTCCCTCCCAGTTTGTGGGCTACCTCTCATTTGCATTTATTACTGAGCGAAGACCATCAGCTGCAGGAGCCTCATCCCACTGTTTTACATTGCACCTTAGCAGGTAGCCTGGTCGACGCTCACGGCAATGCAAGGCTCAATATCATTTGCATTCAATGCTGCTGCACGTTCTGGTTTCCTCCACTTCTGTTTTAAATCGTGATGATAGACCGTAATCTGCAGCACGCTAACATCCGGTATCATGACGGTTATGATAGCAGTAATGATCATCAGTATTCCCATGGCCTGTGCTATCCACTGAACGTGAGGATATTTATAGTTCTTCATGTGTGTGTGCATGTTTGTTCATTTCTAAGAGGGGGGGAGGGCAATGCACCACACTGTGGTTCTTCTCGTGGGGAATAATTACAGAATCGTGGGTACTAAAAGTCATGTGACCCTAGCCTTGTGCTCCCAAATAATTTATCCCCCCGGCTGATAGCTCGTCAATATCAATTTATTAATTTAACAGTTCTGGACTGATAAAAGGTAGTGCGCACAGTTAGCTCGCTGAAATGAGGAATAAGGATGAATTTTACAGTGCGGTGGTGTGAAGGGAGGGAAGGAGCGAGAGACTGGAGGACAAAGCGAGGGGGAGAAACAGCACAGGGGTGATCAATGGCAGCACAGAGGGGAGAGATGCATATCCGCCATGAAAAAATGGGCCACCATCGCTCATATTCCAAGGCTATTGAAAGAAAGTTATGAAAATTAATACACTTATTATCACCATATTAAAAATTAAGATTGAAGACGGGGAGCTCATTGTATTGATATTCAAATTTCTCCAATATATTGATCAGCACAACCTAGTTTTTCTCTAACGTCTCTGGGTGAGCCGGTGCGACAATCCAAGAGGAATAAAAACAGGTTCACTAAGAAAAGCTTTAATTAGTAACACAAAGGAAACCCTTTTTGTCTCAGCACCTCAGAGGTGTTACATAAGATGATCGTTTTCTGGGAGACACAAAGATACTCCAGCAAAACACATAAACGCGACCTCTTACATGTGACCCCTCTTGACCTCCCAGCACTTCCTTTGCATCCTGATTTTTTAAAAAGGGTAATGAATATACATCTGGCATAAAGCACAGCACATATATCACCCAGCGGCCACCACAAAACAGTCAAACCCGGAACCTAACCTATTCCCAGAGCCATTACATAATATCCCTGAAGGAGGCTAAAAGGTATTTTAACAAGACCCACTGCTCTGCGACCTTTGACCTCTTCTCAGTTGACCCTAAGCTTCTGACCCCACTTACACTAGCCAGTGACAGTGCTGGACAATCAGATCCCGTACACTTCCTGGTGCGAGAAGACAAAGGGGGAGATTAATTTACAAATTGATGCATGTGAGGATTCAGCGTTTTCTGTCGGGGGCTGACAGATTTGCTCAATTTGTCGATCTGTCATTCTATCTGGAATTTTTTTTCCTCCGTTATCCATCCAGAAATGTCAAGCAAAAGAGAGAATCGCTAAATCCGATCACATCTTGTTGTTCTGTATGTCGGTGCATTATATAATCCTTTCTTCTCTGCAGGCTCCAAGGCTCCCCTCTCACGGACAATCACTGTAGTGGATTCTCCTCGGGTCTTTGGAGAGCTGCGGGGTAGCGAGTGTCAATAGAAGTGGAGTGTGTGAGTGTGAGAGATGATAGACTGAGGTTAAGAGGTGTCAACACAGAAAGAGAGAGGGCTCGAGGACTCTTCACCGGAGCCAGCCTGACACTCTGACACTCTCCTCAACCTCTCCTCTGATTAACCTCTCTAAAGACGCCATTGAGACACGGGCGGTTCACACAGAAACGCGCCGACACACACACAACGCTGATTCGTCTACACAGTCTTCACCATTCTCTCCACTCAAAGTCACACACTTTCTGTGTGAGGCTACATTTCATCTGCGTGTGTCCGTGTGTCAGACACACATCAGCTCTGAGGTGTGGAAACCTGAAGATGTGTTGTTCACAGGCACAGAAACTCTCTGAAAGGTTCTGGCAGTCAGGAATGGATTTGTTACACCTCTGATGTGCTGTATATGTTCAGCCAAGTGCAAGATACAACAGTGCCATCCCACAGGGCTTTGCACCTGTCAGGTGGTGTAGTGCAACATACAAACGGCAGAACACACACCGGCATACATTGTCACTCTTGTGCACACACACTGAAACACCGCTTCACTGCTTCTCTCTTTACGTTACCTTGAGCCTGGACTCGACGCTCATGTAGCCTATATACTGTGTAAATTGCTAGTTGTGTCCGTCTTTAGAGCTGCAGACAACTTTCTGATTGACTCTGAGCTTGAGAAAACGGTAAGCACACAATATATATGTAATGTCATTTTCGTAAATGATGGCTTCAAAGTAGTTGTTTGTCATTTCACAGTGTCGCTAGCCTGGTAAGATCATCCTGATGATGTGAGCTCAAACCACAAATACTTTCCAGGCTTATTGATAAAGATGCTCCCTGATGTTTTGTTACACTGATTGGCTTAAGCAGTGTGTCTGTCAAGATGAGTATTCCTGCCCACTGAAGGTGTTTGGAGCAGCGGCAGGGCCAGACTTACAGAAAGCGAAACAGAATGTTGAGATCACGTCATTAGGACGGGCTTTCCTAGCTGTGTTCACATCACAGGCCCAAATTTGCTCTTATGCGACGCAGATTTGATTTTTTTCAGTAGCGCAGACATAGAAGTCCTTTTGTCACCAATCAGATCTGAGCCGCTTTCACATCCTAAATCCGACACGTATGTGACCACTGTGACAATGGTTATATTGGAATTCCTGTGTGTTTTTTCCCAACCCACGGTTTTCCACATCATACCTCACTGGGCAGGTGCAGATCACGGAATTGATGGTGATATTGCCTTGTTGTGAGCAGGGGTGGATGATGAGACAATGGGCCCCGAAGCATATATGCAAAAGGCCCTGCCCCCTCTCCTACATCGGAGCAAGACACATAGACACATAAGCCTAAACTGCCTGTTCAAGGTGGGAATATCGTGCCGTCATGAACGTTTCACTGTGCTGTATATAAGGTATGATTTAGGAACGGGGGACAGACTTGTCTTGCCTTTAATCTGCCACAGGAGGTAGTAACAGCACCAAAGGAGTGTCTGTAAAAACATGGGCAGGACGGGTGGGAGGTTTTGATGACGTGTTATGTGTGTGACCCACTGCAGGAGACTTTAAAAGGTAGCTACTAGCAGTTAGTGGCTAACTCAAAGAGAAAGAACAGCTGTCGAATATGTCCAAAAATTGGAAAAACAAACAGGTCAATGAGAGACATTTTGCAGGTGAAGGCCAGGGGGGACCTGACACTTTGGGCCCTACATAATGCCTGTGCCCAGTAGGCCTGTATGATTGTCAGATGCTGACAACGATTTTGGAATGTAGCACTGGACATCCTAAAGTTTTCGAGGAGCTGTTCCTCTGTGGAACCCTGAACATTATGGCCCCTAAACTCCTGTCTCCTCCTTTTGCCTTCCTCTGTCTTCCTGCCCTCACCCTCAACATATAACCAATTGTTGTCCAATCTCCATAGCACATCATTCAGGAGAGGATTGCTTGAACCAGTGGAGTCCATGCTGTGTCATTCAATTTTTTCCCTAAATGCCCGTTTCGCAAATGTGATGCGTTTGTTGTTGTTGTTCCAGCATGTCTATTTGTGATATTATTGGTTGCATGCGAGAGGTTCAGGGCAGAGCTTTGTTCACACTTATGTCAAATTTGTGTCACATCAAACATGAATGTAAACAGTCTCGGCAGAAAGATCGGATCTGGGGGGAAAAAGCCTTGTAATGTAAACATAGCGATATTACCTTATAAAACAACTTGAGATGAACACAGGGACTCCACTAGTTCAAAAAAGTTATTTTCTTATTGGATCCATGTCACTGGTGTACATTTGGGTTTATTACTTTTCTCCACAGGGAATTAGATCAGCTTCTGGTTTAGTAAGGTAAACTGTTGAAGGATTTTTGACTTTCATTTGCCTTGATTTGGTTTTGTAAGGTGTGTTTGGTTGGTTTTGGTTTTGGTTGATTCAGCACTACTGGTATCTAGCCATGCGAGATGGCTTTGGCTTTATTTACTTGGGTTTAAGAGATTTCTACTGTCACCCTGATACAATGAAGGTGAATGTAATTCAGTTTGTGGTGCTCACAGCACTGGAAAATTACAATTTAGAAAAATCGAGAGCAATGTGTCTTTCAGCTTTTATCTAAAGTGACTTACATTTGGGAAGACAGATAGTATTCAGTGTCTTGTTCAAGGGTTGTTTGACATGAGCCTAGGAGTAGCTGAACCACCAAACCTATAATAATACCTGGTAATTCTTACCTCTGTATGGAAGACCTTTAGACCACAGTGTTTTAAACCAAAGTCAAGCTTCTCCTATTGGGAGCTGTACCTGCGCTGCCTGGGTGAAAACCAGGAACTGTAACTGCTAAACCACATGGAAACATTCAGAGACTACTGCTTCTGTTATTCCAACTAATCTACAGATCATACTATACTCAGTGCAGAAGGACTATTCCTTCGATAGGAGTTCCCAGTTGGCACATTTCTACCAACAGACTGTATATATGGGGATAACATAGCCCTAGTTCTGCTCTTATCAGCCTTTTCATGTTCTATTGTGGATGTGCTCCAGGTGCTGTTTGATGTAGGTGAACTACTGTTGAGCTCTCTTTTTGGCTTGATTTGGTTTAGTTTTGCAAAGTGAGTTTGGTTGTGTGTACTTAAGAAAGGCTTAGGGTGCTTCCACACCTGCCCTGTTTAGTTTGGTTCAATCGAACTCAAGTTCATTTGCCCTCAAAGTGCGGTTCGTTTGGGCAGGTGTGAACACAGCAATCACACTCAGGTATGCACCAAAACAACTGGACCGAAACCTTCTTGAAGAGGTGGTCTCGGTCCGGTTATAAACAAACTCTGGTGCGGTTCGTTTGTGGTGAGAATGTGTTCCGACCTGGATCTGAACCAACTGCAGTCACGTGACACATTGTTTGGGTTAAACATGAGCATGTTACAGTCCTGGAGGATTATTAATGTGCACCTCCTCCTGTACTGCCTTAATATGCACATTTGGCACATCCAATGCATCAAAACATTGTTTTCTAGTTGGAGCCGCACCTCGTTTTCAAACTGTGTGGTTTGACTAAAATGAACAATGACAGCAATATAGTCCACGATGAGCAGCGCTTACATCAACCTGCGTAGTTGTCCCTCCATTGTGACATTAGAAAGTGTCACATTTATCTTGCAAGTGTTCTCTACTTCAATGTTTTGTTTACTTCCTGGCATGGAAATTCTGACCAATCAAGAGCAGCTTTCTCGCGCAAGACATTTGATCTGGTCCGCTTGTAAATGCTGCCATGAGAACACAAACCAACTCTAGGCAATCGAGATACCAAGAGGATCCTCCCTCCCAGAGTCTGCCATGTTGTTCTACAGTAGCCCAGAGTGGACAAATCAAACACAGGCTCTAGATATGGCCATTCGCGTCTTTTTGTCGGCCACCACAGTTCTCCTGCATACTTGGCACATGGGAGAAGTTTCAGTTTTGCATCCTCATCACTAGATGCCACTAAATCCTACACACTAGACCTTTTACCTACTAAATCCATTTTACATACTAATTCTATACACATTGTACATAGTAGGCTCTGTTTTAGCATTTAGAAAACAGACAAATCAAAAGAGGAAAGACGGAAAAGTATTTTGTTTTCTAAGGTTTTTCTGGACCCTACGACAATATATTTATTTGAATATTTTTCAGCTTCTCTAGTCCTTTTGTGCAATGCATTGTGGGAAAATTATGTCCATTGACAGCAACCTCAAAAATCTCGGGCTGTACCCAACTCAGATTATGTCAGTCAATCACATTTGGATGTTCAGTACAAATATTCATCATTCTTTTTTCCATATAAAGTTTGAACTGGATTCAGTGGGACGTTCAGCGTGACAGCAGCATTCATGTCATATTGTAAATGAGGTAACGCCGCTAACGATGGATTGGAAATATGCAACAATATTTTTTGCGACACAGTAGATATCAAACAATAGCCAGAGACAAAGTTTCTCCTCCTCTGTGCCGCTGCATTGTGTCCACAGCTGTCTGTACCAAAGATTAACGTGAAAGTCAAGAGTGCTCACTGCGCAGCAAAATCTGGGGACCAGTTTTTAATCACTTTCCCCAGTATTAACACACCACCTAGCATGGATTTGGGCTTTAAAAGTCTCTTCTATTTAGTATTTGATTTCCTTGCATCACTCCTGTGGTTCTACACACTCTTTATGTTTCAAAGACTAAGGTCATTTTACTTAATCCCTCTCAGTGTTTAACATTAAGCCAAGCAGCTGAAGAGATCCTTGAGACATGGCCTCCCTCTCCATCATGCTTTATAGCATAAAGCAATGGCAGTTCTCCAGTGACCAGACAAAACTGTACAGAAATAGAGATATAATGCACACACTGTGTGGGCTATGGATTGCAGAATGTGAGAACAGTGCATGAGTCAATACCTAAATGAAGAAAGATGCTGATGTGAACATAGATATATGAGTCATATCTGTGCGAGTTGACATGCAGGCAGGCAGGTTCATGCATCTTAATAATCAGAGATGAGAAGCAAGTAGGTTGAATGGCATTACCAAGATATGTCAGCGTAATGACATGTGAGTATTTAAAACAAAGAGTCACGTTGACAGCGATGGATATGAGACCCTGACCAACTGGTGCCAAAACACCGCTCCTCTCCTCCATCCCCTCCCTTTCCTCCTCAAAACCTGTGAGGTAGAAAATAGGGAGATATGAAGAGGTGGGGATGGAGGGAGATAAGCTGAGGTGGAGATAGAGACAGGCGAAAGAGGTTAGGGTCATAGCACATGCTCCTCTTGGCCTTCTCTCGCCAATGTTGTTTTATTAGCCCTGTCAGATTGTAATTTGCCCAACAGTAAACATACAGAACGGGCTTAATTAAGAATTTTTGAACGGGGATACGGTCAAGTCCGGAAACATTAGAGAGATGCAACCGGGTGTCGTAAAGATTGATTGAGACGGAGGATGGAAGGTTAGAAACAGAGGGTGGAGGGAGGAGGAGGGGGGCGAGAGTGGTGTGTATGTTTCAACAGAGGGGTATTCTTGTGTTGCTCAGGGCAGTAGGGTGAGATAAGTTTGGAAAGATAGGGACAAACGATTTTTAATGCATTAACAACCCGGCTGTGCGAGGCAATAACAAGGACAAGATCCGCGTTAAAATGTTTGACATCCTGCTTCGAGATCAATGCATCCCGGACAGGGCACACAGACACAGGCCGCATATTCATCTCAACTACCGGCACAGATAACACACAAATATACACACATTTACACACACAAACCTTAACAGGGCACAGAGCATGTGGGTGGGTGCATGAGTTAACAGCCTTCAAACCTCAGGGCGATGTGTAGAGAATAAAAAACAATACCTATATCCATAACAATATCCGCAGGTAAAAGCATCTTTAAATCAAAACAGAGAGGGAGCATCTGGAGCAGATTGTTGAGAGCTGTGCCGACTACGTAAAAGCCCAGCAAACTAAAAGAGTAATGAGCCTATCCATATCTCCCCGTGGACCTTAAGTTTGCATTCAATACATTATTTACAGCTGATTTTTTTTTTTTTTTTCACTGAGGTATAGGTTCCTCTCAGGGGTGTTTACAGGCTGGTGCTCTAACTGCTTTCCATTGCCTGCCCTGCTCATGAGTTGAGCAACCTTCAGAAGCAATGCTTCCGGCTTGTTTCCCCACATTTACGAGCATGTATGTTTAACATGAAGCTCGGAGTTATTTGAGTTTGATTCACGAGAGAAGGAGGCATTTGGAAAACAGGGATATAAACCGAACTTTTTGTTTAAAAGAAGGTCAGAATAAGCTTCAGTGGAAAAGTATGAGTACACATACAAGGAATTTGACTCTGTTCCTCTCAATGTACATGTGTAGCTAAAAACAAGGACAACAAAGCTGAACGGCTTAAACATAAATATATCACCACTATGTACAGTTATAAATATAAATACCGCAAAACTTCAATTAATAGCTCAGGTTATTATTTGCTCAAATCACTGAAATCAACAGGCCTATATTTGGGACAGGCCTTTAACTCCTTTCACACAAAACTTTTGCTCAGCAAAGATCGGAAAGGGTCAAATTGTTGTATTTAAACCAGTATGAATATTACTTGTACAAAAATTAGAGCGAGTGCTACGTCACCCAGCATGCCGACACAACGCCACTTTATCCTGTTAAAACAATCCTCACAACTTGGTTTCATTTTCATGAAATCCCATTTCATTCTTTTGATCTGAGGACCCTTAAAGGAATATAAATAACTCACAGGGTAATCGAGGAATGGACACATAATTTGAAGTAGCAAACAACCTGGTTTTATACATCCAAAGAACTGGCAACCAGACCAGGCCTCTAATTGAGATGGGTGTTATTTGTCAAAATGTGTAGCCTAAAATTGACATACCCACAATAACTTGCCTCTGATTACAATGTGACTCCAGTCCATTATGAAAGATACCTTTGGAAAAACTTGGTAAGAAATGTAGGGGAGTTCGGGGTGGGTTGGCACACAGCTATTTTCTGGTCTTTTGAAGGTCACAGAAACATAAATGCAACATCAAAATGTTTGCTTTCCTCACTTGCGCTTTTCTACTTTGTTAAAACATCTGAAAGTTGCTAACTTTCTGGGTGAGTGCATTTAAGCTTTATAGTATCAAAAGTTAAAAAAAAATGGCCTCATCAGCTACATTTGGATATAAGATTTGAAAGTGTGTGAGTGATGGTAACCGGCGAACATAATTTCATCACTAAGTTGGTCACATGTGAGCAGCACACTTGTGAGCGGTACATTGGTTTTGGGGTTAGTTGACTCACTTGCCAGCCAATTGTAAAAGTCAAAGTTGTAACTCTGACTGTATTTTGAGGGATTAAAACTGTCTTTAAGAGTAAAAACAATGTGTAGATACTGACACACAAGCAGTGCCAACATATGTCGTGAACATGAGATAAGTTTAAAATATTGCACATAAAATAAAGTGAGGAATAAAGTTATTGTACACGATGTAAGCATAAATATGAAGTATTATTGGCTGTGTGATTTCAGTGCAGCGGTCAGTGTAGTAATGGCTTTGGGGTAAAAACTGTTGAGCTGCAGTGTGTACATGTGTTGCCATGCTATTTAAATGTTCAGTGGCAAAAGCAATTAGACGGATGAAAAATGTTGTTTGGTTTTAAACCAAATCTTGATTGAATTAAATGTTAAAATAGATTTTATTGGTTGCTTCATTTTTTGTAGCTATAGCATTTTGCATAACAGTGTGCCAACTAACCCCCCTGATTTGGCTTGTTGGTACAAATAGATGACATGACTTTAATCACAAATCACCTTATTTGGGAGAACACATTTGTGTACATTAAAACATGTATTTATAGCTGAGACCTTAACCTTTCATTTATTGTTGGCTGCCGTCTTCCAGCATAAAGTGTGCCAGAGAAATATGTAAGAGAGTGTGTGTGTGCCAACTAACCCCTGTCTCCCCTACATGTTTTTTCCTTGTACTTGTTATTTATTGCTCTGTTTTGTTGCACTCCTGCTCCTTCAGAATAAGATGCTGTTCTCATAGTGTTACTGGGAGATTTTAAAAAGTTTAAACAAGGTTTATGAACAGAAACAGTATGTTAAAATCTATAATTTGTGGGAGAACAATCAGATATGATTCAGATACCTGCCAGTGCAACACTTATCTAAATGTAACAGCTGGTATTTTTACTGACCTTGAAGTTTTACATGCTGTATTGTAGATTTCATACTGTTTTTACCCTCTTTAGTGTATAAAAAGAGGGAAATGATGTGGGGTGGGGATAGGGTGCAGGACCTTGTCACTGCTGAGCTTACCCTCCAATGTGAGGGTTTATTCATATTTAGGTTTATTATTATAATTATTTGTGCCCATTGTAGATTTGTGATTCGGCTGAGCTTGCAGGTGAGGTTTACGTCTGAGGTTTATGTGGGTGACTTCAAGTGTAAACTCCGGCTTTGGATATGGCTCCCTTTTTAAAATTGGTGTGAAGACACGGCCAAAGAAATTGGCAAGAATTCAGAACTGAAGACCTGCGCTGTAAAATTCAGAATATACGATCCGCATAAACGGAGCTTGAGCGCAGATTTGACGAGGTTAAATGCAATGTCAGTTGCAGGATTCTGGTGTAAATTATTTGTCTGCGTGCTGCATTTAAAAGCAAGTACTTCTAGATCTGAAGGATTTTTTTATAATAAGCCCCCCCCCCCCCCCCTCCTTATCCTCCTCCTCCTCTCCGAGCCAGAATACACACCAGCTACTGAGAAGCCTGAGAAGTCCCTGCTCCCTTTGTCTTTGTAGTTCAGCAGCTCTCGTCCAAAATACTGTAACTTCTGGGAAACAGGGAGGTCTCAGCTCTCTGCTCAGAAAGCACAACAAGCAGAGACTCTTTCTCCATCTCTTTATGACGCTCCCTCTCCCTCTGTCTTTGTCTCTCCCTTTTCAAATAGACTATTTGTCATCTCTGAAATAGAGCATTTTAAAAATTCAACCTGGAGCCAACCCCCACCCTAACTCCCCTCTATTCTCACTCTCAATTCCCCAGACTCTGGCCAGCTACGATCAATAGCCTATTGATCAACTCTCTCCATTCCCATTACACACCAGTGCCAAAAGAGCCAACCATTTTCCCTGAAAAGCTGATCTGGAGCATGTTTGCAATGGTGAGGTTTCTCTAATTTCAGTGGGTTATTATTAAAAGGGTACAGTGCGTGAGTGCTGGAGCTCTGCAAGGTTGAGTGGTGAAAGTGGCTCAGAAAGGACCTCAGTAAATGCAGTTAGCTTTCAATTGAAAGGTATCGTACCAGAGTAAAGTCGAGTGTGGTTCTCCACTTAAGTAAAATAGGAAAGGTGAGAGCATTACCACATACGTAGAAAGTAATTCTTTTTCCAGTTGTTTCTACTTCATTTCTCTCCCCCGCCCTCCGTCTTTCTCCTCTCCCTCACTCTCTCTCTCTCCATAGACAATGCTACGGGCAAAATCAATACTGGAAAGAAAAAAAAAAGAAGGCATATTTTTAGCCTGTTATTATATGAGCTGTATGAGGAAAACAGTGTTTGTGGGAAAGACAGAAATGCCAAGGTGCTGATAAGAGAAAGATTGGGTGGGAGAGATACAAAAGAAGTGAAAGAGTGAGAATGATGGTGGTGGGCTGGTGTAAGGGAGAGTCTAATGGAGATGGATCAAACGAAGGTGGAGATAAGATGGGGTAACTGTGAGAAAATGGCTGATGTGTTGACCAAGGGATGTGGATTTGTGTAGCCGGCAGGAGAATGGCTGATGATGAGGTTTTTCGAGGCGTTTAACGTTAAATTAAAGATCGAATTTATGCTATCTGAACTCTTATTTTGATTTTTTTGCTGCCACACATTTCATTTACACTTTTGGTCTTCCTGCTTTTCACATCTACAAATGAGCACCATCCTCTTTAGGCGCTTGCATGTGCTTAAATCACACTTATTGCACAACAACACAGCACACTATTAATACCTTCTTATGCAGCTTTGCTCCACCTCTGTGCGTGTTCATGCTCTCTGTGGATTGCTGTACTCGCACCACACCACAGCCCTCACTTTCACTCCCCCTGCCAATGGCTTTCTGATGGACTCCCTCTCCCTAACCTCTTTTCGGGCTCACCTCTGTGCCTGTCAGTCAACCCGCAACTCTCCTCCCATTGGCTAGAGATGCTCTGTTGATCAAACGGCGGGGACGTCCAATTGGCCAGAGAGCTCAGGGGGGAAGGAAGGAATTGATTTATCTGTGGTATTAGGGGATCAATTAATCCCCATTGTGTGTGCCAGCACAGATAGTCCGATGTGTCTTATTTGGTATGGCTTGTTTCTGCTTGGCCAAGATAAGAGTCTCTCCCATCACTTCCCTCAATGAGCAACAAATCAAATCAAATCGAAAGGGATGACGGCACGCAGAGGGTTCCTCCCCAGGCTGTGGCTGGCTGATCACAATAAGGAAAAGCCATCAATATGAAAAGTAGTCTGTGCAGAATAAATGCCGCTCATTTGAGGGCTGAGATGTCTGCCCTGTTGCCATGACAATCCAGAGTGAGGATATAAACATCTTAAATAACTTGAGCTGTCTCATGACTCCGTTTACAATTGATTAATGGCGTTTAATTCAAATAACAGACATACAGTGTGCATACAGCTGGAGCCGCAGCCATTAAAGGATAGGTTCATATTTTTCTATCTGTCTTAAAGGGATAGTCTGCCAATTGTAAACCAGCTTTGTGGGTACTATGTGTAAATAAACTGTGGCGAACTGCTCTTGATCTGATCTCCCTGCTCATCACCCAGCTCAAATCAAAAGATTTTTGCTGGCTCTAGGGCCGTTTGCTCAAGCTACAGATTGTACTTCCGCATTAGGACACAAAGAGTATAGAAGCAGATTGATCTCTCAAACTCAGACCAAGCTCAGATCAAACGGTGAAACCAGGCAGTGCTGATCAAATATGAACCAAATTTCTGTTACTGTGTTGCCTGTTTCTTGCCTCAGAAGTTTTCAGAAACATATTTTAGTGCACTGTTTAACTGTAATATGAGATCAATTGCTACCAGCCTGATTCAATATTATTTTGGAAGGGAATCTCACATTATCTAACATTTGTTGGTCCGGTGGTGCAATGCATTGTATGATTTCAACCTCTTGGGCAAAAGCAAACACCACAGCCCTTCTCCTTGGTTTTCTCTGGTCATGTAGCACAACATCTTTCTACTGCACAGACAGTCCAGTTTTATAACAATACCATCTTTCCAGCAGTGGACTACGTCTTTAACAACACACATTGAGAAAAGTCTCAAACCCTCATACTGCGGCAAACAACTATTTGATTTGTAAAGATTTTAGATTTTTTGAAGTCACGCTACCTTGTGTGTTGTGATCCAAGCTTCTTTGTTTATTGTCGTGGTAGATGATCTGGCCATACCTGCGTTTTAGCTGCTAGCCACCGGCTCAGCCACCTCATATCAAAACCCATGTGCAAACTATCCTGCCTCAGACTCTGGATCATAAACTGCTTTCACACATGCACTGCAAACCTGAAATTATCCCAACTGGTGGGTTGCAGTCAAAAAGTGGGTCGGGGTCCTTTCTAAAATGGACCGCAAGTGATAAATTGCAAATAATAATAATAATAATAATAATACATTTTATTTGTAACGCACTTTACATAAAAACAAATCTCAAAGTGCTACAGAAGGCTGTGTAGATATGCTATGGTAAGAGTTAAAAACAGACAACATGATAAAATACATTAAAAGGCTTTAGTAAAAAGGTAAGTCTTTAAGTTGTGTTTAAAAGTGTCCACAGTCTGCGGTGCACTCAGGTGGTCAGGGAGAGCCTTCCACAGTCTGGGAGCAGCCGAGCAGAAGGCCCGGTCTCCCATGGTGCGGAGTCTGGTCCTGGGGGGTTGAGAGGGTTGGCAGTGCAGCGGGTGCGTGAGGAAACCTGAGGAGTGAGGAGTTCTTTAAAGGGGCAAAAAGCAAAATCCTTTCACCGCTAGGTTTGCTGTTGTGCACTGCCTGTAGACCAAAACAAAGTGTGTCATGAGCCACACCTCCCTCTACCTCTGCTCTCCATGCTAATGTTCCAGGAGCCTGCTTAAGCGTGGGGACGTTAGCGTTAGCACTAGTCGGCTGCCGAGCCCCCGTCTCCGGCTCACAGAGAAGAGAGGAATGTTAGTGTTAGCTCCCAGAGTAAGCACTAGAGCTTCTACGGCTACATTTCAGCAAATATATTGCATTTATTACGGATTCACATGAACGTACATGAACGCGCAGCCGGACCGGCTTGTGAAACAATGGCCTGGAGATCAACACAGAGCGAGGATGTGTGAGGTCATGCTATACTCCAGATGAAATTACACCTCTGGTTCTTCACATAGCAATTTTTTAATTCCTTCAATCTAGAAATGATGAATTTAACTTGCTCCTTTGCTCCTTTAAGGTAGAGTGGAGCATGTCCATGAATGCGCTGATGTGTCATGTTAGTAAAAAAACACACTTTATTTTGAAGTATAGCGAATTTTCGGCACAGAACTTTTATTTTCAAGTGACGTCTCCTGATGCAGAGTGAGTGACTAACAGACAGCTACTTGACACAGACAGCAAACTAGCTTCAAGACATGTTCAAACGCAAGTATGACATTGAATAAATCAAACTGTTTGAACTAATGACTAGGGAGAAATCCGGGCCCCATGGCTGAACCAGTTGGGAGACAGTGATCTAGACATTACCCAGAGGAGCTGTACGCGAAAACGCAAATATCTGAATCAGTTGGATCGGACATTAAACAGACTTTACCCCACCAGCTCCCTAGTACAAAATCCATGTAATGTCTGATTGAGCTTATATGTGAAAAGAGCAGCTAATTTTCTGGGTAGTTCACAGCGAGTGAGTGGACGCGTTGACGTTTGTATTGTGCCGCTCATGCAAAACCAGAAGAAAACAATCATCTGCAGGTGAAGACGAAAAGCATTTACATTAAGAGGATGACAAAAATGTCTGACTGGAGAGATGACAAGATTCAGGAACATCTGCCGGTAAGGGCAGAGGCCGAGATCGTCAGACAAGTAACAGCAGGAGACTCTTACAACGTTGCAATATAGACCTGTCAAAACAGTCAAAATATGTCTGTAGCCAGATAAGATCCGAAACCCAAAACCTGTCGAAAGACACAAGAAGCACAGACTGTGCAACTAATGACAACACTGTACAGAAAGACTTTCCAAATAACCAAGATATGGTTTTGATATGACTGTTAATTTGCTATGATGGTCTTGCTAAAACTGTATGTGAAGATTATAATATAACAGTGTTACTTCAACAGGCTATTAGAGTTTAGGTAGTTTAGGCCAAATTTCAGCTTTTTCCAGTGTTGGGAAGTTACTAACTTAATTTCTCAGTAGCTACTTTCTGAGTCCAATAGCTTTTCAGTGGTGAAGTAAACTTTGGGATGTAAATCTTCACAGAATGAAGATTTGGTCCCTCATCACTTCCTGTAAAATATTAGGAAGGCGTTTCCACGGTCACCAATAAGTCTTTCAAAATACATATGGGATCATTGTTTTACGATAGACTTGAAAATAGATGAACCTATCCCTCAATTAATTAGTGAAAACAGAAAAATAACAGGCCCCAAAATGGCTGCTCCTGCTTTTCTTTGTCTTATATGATTGTTAAGTGAACATCACTGGGTTGTGAACAAAACAAGACATCTGAAGACGTCACTTTGAGCTAGTGACGACCGTTTTTCACTATTTTCTGACATTTTACAGAACAAACTCATAATCGATGAATCAACAAAGTATTCAAAGGCTTAATCGATAACAGAAATCATCACCAGTTGCGGGCCCACATGCGGCATCTTAATCGCATATGATGCGCATAAAGAAATAGCACCACTGAGAAAAACCAGGAGGAATGCGAGCAACATACTGTACTGCACATTTCTGAGTGGGAAAGCAATCATAGCCGAGGGGTTGAAAGGGAGAGGGGTCAATGGACCGATAGTTGCCGATACTCTCTCTGAGATGACAGTGAAAAGAAAAGGTAAGAGAGACTAGGATAGAAGTGGGTGCTAATTCCTACTTTTCAGTTTAAATAAAGATTGGAGCTGGATAAAAGCCATTAAGGGAGAAATCAGACAGGGCATGCTATGTAGGACAAGAGCTGACTGCAGGGAGGTGAGTGGTGGGATCGATACTCAGTCGATGCGCTCAACACCCAGCTCTGCACACACATATACACACACACACACACACACATACGGAGGGGCATGTGGTATTGCCGGGCATCTGCATGTTTGTGTGTGCATGTGTATGTGTGCAGCAGTGACTAATGGAGAAGGAGAGGGAGCCCGGAGAGAAAGAGTGCATGCAATATACAATTAACTCTCTTTTGAGTGAGGGAATATTAAATACAGGCTGCTTGTGCGGACTGTAATTTGTAGTGATAAAAGTATTAAAGTAAAGCACTTGGACAAAGATGGAAGGGTGGACAGCTGCAGAGATGGATTTATTTTCGGAGGCACGATACAGTTAACAAAGATAGATGTTTCAAAAGAGCGTCTTCAGCCCGAACTGGAGCCTCAGTGCGACTGCAATCACTCTGCATTCTGTCCTCCCCTCCTCTCCTGTCTCTTCTTCTTCTTCTCCCTCTCTTTCTTTTACCTTCTCCCTCCCTCCTTCCCTCCTCTCCTCCCCCCCTCGCCTCCCTTCCTCTCTCCCTCGCGCTCTCTCTCTGTAGAATTGATCGACTATGTCTCCTCAATCCATCTCTCCCTCTGTCGCTTAGCAACGGGTGCTCTATCGGGTGTGGAGGGTGGGAGTTTCACTAGGGGAGGGGTGGGAGGAAGAGGGGTAGGAAGGGAAGGGAAGGGAAGGGAAGGGGGGCATGTATGGTTGGTGGTGGTGGTGGTGATGGTGGTGGTGATGGGGGGGTTAAGCAAAAGCCAATTGTACTTGATTCCACATTTATTCTGACTGATACATGTTTCCCTTTCATACTCTGACTGTGAGGTTTCACTACTCGCCTGATGAATACAAAAAAAGATTTACAAGGTAACAAAACGATACCGGCACTGAGATTTTTCACTATTTATTCATCTCAGGAAAAAAAAAAAAAACTACATGTGCTGCAGTTGTAGCACACCGAGAGAACGTTTGATATCAGAGCCAGGATGACTAGTAGTAGGTCACTGCTTCTGTTTTGTGCGTGTGAATGTTACAAATCCGCCTGAGCAGCCGGTCCATCACTTTCCCTGAAGCTGTGTCACCGTTTCATACAGTGAGCCGTCTCTGTGAAAATACAAAAGCACACTGGTGCGAGCCTGCACTTTAAATTTATCTACGCCTCCTGTTTTCTGTCTCCACAACACGGAGAGAATAAAACGAGGAGAAAAGGAAAAAACTTGCGAGGTGTGTTGGCTCAAATACACACAGTCCACTTCTGCTGATTACAACAGTGACTTTGAAAAGACGCAGAATAACAAACCCTTTTTGTGTGTTCAACCAAATTAACAAGCATGTTATCGTTGTGCAAAATTAATACAATAAAACGTGGGGAATATAACAAACCCCTGTGGCCATGAGACTCACTGCTGAATGCATGAATATAATTTGAAACAAAAAGCTGCTCAAAGTGGTCTGTGTACAATCCCTGAATTAACATTCATATGGGAGTAAGAAGAAGTGTTGAGCAAGAAGCATTGTTCTGTTTTTAAGACCTTATCCTTTTGATCTACACTTAATGTCTGATCCCCTTTGAGGAAGATGTGTAGGCTATTCTTTAAGCCTAATAAATCCAGCGTTAGCAGTACTTAAGAGGGGGAAAAGCTGTGTGGTTTAAAACCAGGAGGGCAGGGGGGAGCAGAACAATGAATAATGCTCTTAACTAGCTTGTGAGATAATACGTACACGTTACAATCTATAATCATTCTAATCTGCAATCCATGGAGCAGAATAAACGTATAGATATTTGGGCCTCGGCTCAGCGCTGTATCATATACATCCACATTATGATCACGTTAATCCAGAATCTAAAGGCGTCGGAGTACAAACGTGTGTGTGTGTGTGTGTGTGTGTGTAACACCCAAAATCTATGATATATAATTAGACATTTGCACCATGTGTACTGCGAATTATTTTGATGTGTCATAGCTTTCACATTACATTCACACACACAATCCTGCACACACACACCTGTATCTGAATGCCTATAGATCACTGCAGTTATACTGCTCTTATATCATCAGCCGAACACACACACACACACACACACACACTCCGATGGACTGCAAACACAAAATACGACATTAAAAATGAGTCCAGTTTCAGTTCGTTTGCATCTGAACAGCTTATCGGCGCAGTCAATTTTCTTCAAAAAAAGCAGTCAAATATGTGCATTATCTATCTATCTATCTATATCTATCTATCTATCTATCTATCTGACGTAAAAACAATTTGTAGGAATCCTGAAACACCTTCCTACACACAGTATATGTAAATCTATAATGCTGTTAACATAGGTGTAGATTTTAGGGGAGATGCAGGGGACACGTTCCCCTCAATATTTACAACATGTGCGTTTGTCTCCCCCAGTAGAAACATGACAGTAGCCAAGGACTTATTTTTGACAAAATGAAAGACATTAACACCATAGTCAGTAGAGTCTATGACAAAATTGGATGCTTATGGGTGAATACAAATTCACCAGAATGCTAAAAATGAAGTGTTTGAATGTTAAAAATGTTCTGGTAGATAACCTCCAGACCCTCTGCTTCATATTTAATTTCATTTGATTTCATGTATTTGACTCTACCCAATATGACACGGTATGAGTGCCGACATTACAAAACAATGTTACTCAAACAGAGGAAGGACACTCTTCAAAAAAAAGCACCTAGTTTACAAATGACTTTTGGCTTATCTGATTGTAATAATAAAAAATTTTAATTAATTCAGTTTAAACATACCTTTAAACTACCCTTCAAAAACACCTCACATTCGGACATTCAAACAAAATATGATACTCATCTCCCACATGATATATGTCCCCCACAGTTTTTAAACAAAAACTACGCCTGGGGGTGTTTGCATCTAAAACCAAAGTAAACTAAAGTAATGGCAGCAATAAAATGTCACAAGTACTATGGGCAGGGGCGTAAATATAGACGTGCAGACAGTGTGGTTGCACTGGGGCCTGTGAAGTGGGTGGGGGGCGAAGAGAGAGAATGGGCCCTTATGAGTGACTGATATCTTGGAAACATGCCTGTGTTCAAAGAAGAACTCTCATTGAATTCAAAAAGGTGCCATTTGCTATATATGCGCCATTGAAAAAGACACATTCATCTGTAGCATGTTTATATATAATAATTCTACAAAAACTATATTTAAACTATATACATGACATATATGTATGACATATAAGGGGACACACACACACACACACACACACACACACACACACACACACACACCTCAGTTAAAGTCCTTGAAAACTTCCTTAAAAGTCTAGAAGTGTTAATGTTTATTCCTTCATTTCTCTCACTTTAATTTTTTTAAATTTTATTTTTCCTCAAATTATTTTATTTTATTTATTTATTTATTTATTTATTTATTTATTAAGTTAGTTAGTTAGTTTATTTAAATAACATCCTCTCAGCAGTGTACCATATTTAGGCTGTGTACGTGCTCCATAATAAAATTTAAAAAAATAAAAATAACTAGTGGATATTTTATCATTTTAAGTTCTCAGGTCTTATTTATGCTGTGTATATTTTTTGCTGTGAGCACAACAAACACCCAGCCGTCTCATTAACACTTTGAGGCCTTTCCTGCTCAAGTTTGAGGTGTCCGAAAGAAACTAAAAAAACAAAACCGAGTTAATCCGTATAACATTTAGTAATCCAGCCCGATCGGATCGATGGCCTATTGAATGTGTTTGTGATTAGTAGCCATATTGATTGCGGTGACATCATGTGAACACACCGGAGTGATGCTTATTTCGCCAACAGCTTGTCACAATCTAAATATATCTGTGGGGCTTTAAATGGCCTTTGTGACAAATATAAATAAAATATGTATTTTAAATTGTTGTTGCTTTAAATAGGATTTCTTTTGGATGAATTACAGGACGGGAAGTTTTATTTAAACACATCTGTCGTTTGATAAATTGGACAAATGTGACGATAGTGACACAAAACAGCTTCATATCCACAGGGAAATATATATTTATAATAAATTAAATTTTAAAAAAAGTTGCAACACCTACATACTGTTTTTTTAAGTCCTGTATTTTTTAATAATAAACAAACATTATTTTTTGGATGCTTTTCCTCCTTAACTCTCCTCTATAATATATATTCAATTTTATTATCATTTATAACATTTATTTATGATAAATATAAAGAAATATCTTACCGTGTCGGTTATTGAGCACAGTCTTCTTGGCGTATTTGGCACCTGTTGTCCTAAATATTTTTGGAGCCGTTACGCACACACACACACACACACGCACACACTCACAGGCCTGCTGTATTTAAGCGCCTATTTCTACACAAGTTGACTTTCATTTTGAGTGAAACCAAGAGCAGAGAGGAGATGTGCGCCCAATTCTTTCTGCCAATCGATCAGACTGCGGATAGATCGATATGGCACCAGGGCTATTGATCACCCACAGTCCTCTTTTGCCGGGCGCTTTCAAATGCAAATGTACTTAAATAATAATCTGTGGCAACACACTAATTCCTTAACAAACTGCAGGGAAACGCTTTGCAAACAAACACAGCCATGTTTAATGTGTTTTTTTCTTTAACATTAAGGCCTTTTAAAATTTCAGCTCTGACTGTGAGACAAGCAGATTTAACAGTAGGCTGCCGTTTAAAGATTTAACAGGACAAACAGGTAGTGTTGAAAATGCAGGCTGACATTGATTTGGCCTGTAGCCTGTTGGAAGTTTGGGTAAAATGTTTCGAGGCGTAGAAGTTTAAGGAGTAAAAAAACAATTACGTTGACACGATTTAGCCTAAAAGAAAGACAAACACTCCCTGGAGCGCAAAATAACTAAAGTTTCAGTGTTAAATGTGCTCAAGTGAAAATTATATGAGCATTAGAAGCATCTGAGATTTTAAGGATATTCAAATCTCTCTCATCCCAACACACACACACGGTTACTTAAAGTAGAGCCAGAGGCAAACAAAGCAGATGTTGTGAGTTTTCCCCAACAAGGCCACATCAGTTTGTGTGTGTGTGTGTGTGTGTGTGTGTGTGTGTGTGTGTGTGTGTGTGTGTGTGTGTGTGTGTGTGTGTGTGTGTGTGTTTGGGATGAGAGCAGCAGCAGCAGCAGAGCCCCGTCCCGCTGACTTGCTCAGAGGCCTGATCAATGCGACATTACTAAACACTGCTGCTTAACTTTTGCCAATAGCCAGATTCAAGTAAATATACTTTAGAATACATTAAGCGTGATGCATCAGCCACGGAGTCATTCAAGAAGTCATGAAAAGATTAGTCTGTCTCTATCGAGTGATTCCTGGGAAAATAGACAAGCTCATACGGGAGAAGTTTACCCACTGGAAACACCTCACACTCACACACTGTGTTTTATAGAAACAGAATTGAATAAAGGGGTGTAAATTTAAATTTGGGGCGAAAAAATACCTTCAGTCATGAGGGATAAAAATTGTTTTATTATTATGTTTTAAAACCTGCACACTGCTTTCAACAATTATGATGCTAATAATTATAATTTACATTATTTACACTGAATAAACACAGGCTGAATAACACTCAGCCAAATGAAAAGCTCAGCTCAAAGTTTTGCAGCTGAGTGCACGAATGTGGCCATTTCCTGTAATGAAACTGCCTGTTGAGACAGGTCAAACACATGACAGGATACACCACCATTTTAGCAGAATGCATTTTGGGCTCTAATATCGATCCTTCAGAAATGCATTGAGCGAGGAGGCTCCGGGTTCAGCATTGATTAGTTGATCAGCAAACGACAGCAGTGCTTACAGATAAAAACAAAATGCTCTGGGCCTCGTAAAAAATGGCGAGGCTCAGTGACTGTAAAACTAATTGTACTGAATTACCAAAGTGCTACAGGAAAAATAATGTAACTTTTTGGGACAGGATTTTACATTATTAACAAATTAAAAGGCGCAAAAGAGTGCTGAACAATCACTGCAGTGTGTGTGTGTGTGTGTGTGTGTGTGTGTGTGTGTGTGTGTGTGTGTGTGTGTGTGTGTGTGTGTGTGTGTGTGTAAAGTCGATGCCAACGTGGTGCTGAGGCCACCGCCTCGCCCGCTGTTATTAATATGAAATAAATCACCGGGTCTCTGCGGCATCGCCCCAGTCACACCGCAGCTATCGACACAGTTAATATTTCATATTGTATTCGCCATAGGATATGCTTATTTAAGTATTCGAAAACAGTACATTAAAATACAAATTAAAACTGAGCTCTAGGCGGACACATGGATTTTTAGTCTGTGTGTGTGTGTGTGTGTGTGTGTGTGTGTGTGTGTGTGTGTGTGTGTGTGTGTGTGTGTGTGTAGAGGGGGGGAAATAGCTGGGTTTACTTTGCATTCAAATTTTTATTTTGGCTTGGCTGAATGAACGATTTGACCAAGCTGCATAAAATAGAAGTAAACAACATTGATTGGAAATAGGAAAAGTACACTGATCAGTTCCCCACGCCCTGTTGACCCTGCTGTTTGAGCTGGTTTTATCCGCGTGGAGTTAACATGACCTCGCTTGGTGCAGTGGGGCCTATAGAGAAAAAGGAATTAGACACAGAGGATGGGGAGGTGGAGGAGTGGGCTGGTATGAAGTTTACAAGTTCTTGGCGAAAGTATAAAACTTTCCAGCGCGTTGTTTTGGGTTGTAAACCCTGGTGAATTAGGAGCAAGGAGCCAGCAATGAAAGTTAACATCCATCACCACCGCGACCAATAAGCTGCTCTGGCCGGCTGGCTGAGCACAGATGACGGATTCGCTGCTGTGCGGGCTTCGGTAATTCATTTTCGATAGCAGTGGTTGCTGGGATCAATACAGGGACATTAACCCAAGCGGACACTGCTGTTCTCCTGATGGCACAAGCCAAAAGCCACCATCCCCCGTTGGCAATCAGCAAAGACACAGTTTTTAGGGTCATTATTTGGAGGGGAAGAGGAGCTGCGTGCCAAGGCCGCTGATATCACAATTCATCAGTGGCGTTATAGATGGCCTTGACCTAACTGTTGGTAAACACTGGTCAGGGAAATTATTTTATGCAATTTGCAAATGATTAGTGATGCCACTTCCTGGATTGTTGGACTATTTTTCCCCCCACAGCTCCGGGTCGAAATCCTAATGGCCTCATTTTACATAACATCGGTGTAAATGCCAGAGCTTCTCACTTGGTAACATAGTTTACAGAGCAACTGGAGGCCTAAGGACTGCCAACACACTCACACACACGTCACACCTGCAGAGACACACTCCACAGTGTGTTCAAACATGTCTGAATGTGTCACAGAGGTGTTGATGCTGTGATTTTCTAGCACTGACACGTGTCACTTGTATCAGCATCTCACCAGTGACAATACAGTAAAACAACCCTGCAATAAATGTGTGTGTGAAGCTTATCATTTTGGCAGATGTGCGTAATTTTTGAGGCAATATATGGACAAAATAACGCGCCATATTTTTAGTTGCAACTCAAATTAAATACAGGACAAGTCCACTAAAATTTAAGCTTCACATTGCACCCTTATCACCGTTAACACTTTAAGCAACACCTGCATTAAATAAAAGCAATATTTAGCTTATAGCACTCCATACTTTACTCATTTCCACAACCCCAAAACGCGTGACTTATTCGTTAGCCCTTTCTCCAGAATCCAATCCCTCGATCTCAACCTGCTGCTGTATCGCATCCATATTGCGGGCTCCTGCAATAGGCACCAACCTATCGATGCATCTCCTGATCCATACATACTTTGACATTGATGGATCGCTGACCTGGATTGACGTCAGCGAGCGAGCGGCAAGTTCTCATATAGAAGTTTTGTAAGAGGCACGAGAACATTATGTGAGGGAGTTGGATGCTCGTGGCCTGGATGCGAGGAGCACGGATGCGTGAGGGGGTCAAAGCCCAGAAGCGGTGAAGAAATGAAACTGGACAGATTTATTCAGTAAGATTTGCTGGAGGGAAAAAAATAAATCACATGTAAGGAAAAGTTATGTGAAAGTTAAGATCTGATCGTTTACTTTTCAGATTGTGAGGAGAGACGCACGTGTGGTTCAATTGGGAAGCTGGTTAGCCTGTGATTTAACCGTGTCAGAGGTCATGCAGCTGTGTTTTAATCTCTGTAAGAATTTATTTACATCTAAACATGCAGTGTTTTTCTCAGCAGACATCAGTAAACGATGCATCTCCATTTTTAGGAATTTAAATACTTAAAGTGGAGCTGTGAGCTGTGACCTTCTCTCCAAGATCACTTGTGATTTTCTCATTCCCCTCGTGGCCCGATGTGACACATGTCAATTAATATTTAACCTTCAGCAGAGCCATCACATGTTTCTGGCGCCGTGTCCAGCGCTTTTATCAGACAAAACAAGGCGCGAGCTCTTCTTATCCATCTGTAAATGTTGCACACACTGCGGAGGATTGCGCTTCTGTGTGTTATCTTCACAAGTGTCTAATGCAATCGTTTTCAGGAATTCGAGGTCCACTGTGCAACACGAAACAACCCATGACACAGGGGCCAGTGACGTCAGGTTGGCCCCAGACAGAGTGCGCGAGTGCGAGGATACACCGCGGGGGCGCGCACATGCGCACAGGCTCGGTCTCATCTTAACATGAGCGCGGGCGCGTCAATATACACACAGAGAGGAGAGCAGCGCTTTGGGTATAGTAGAAGGTGCTCTACAGCGAGAGAAATCCGGGCAGGCGCAGACACCTTCACACTGAGCAGAGGTTTTTGCGGCGCAGTTTGTGTGGCGGCCGGGACCCGATCTTTTAAAACCATGCTGGATTGACTGCAGAGAGGCAACTACAATCAATGGCTTGGCTTTGAAATCGTTGAAAATTTATTGGAAAGGAGTGTGAGACAGAGCGACAGTGAGAGAGGGAGAGAAGCGAGGGAGAGAGCGAGAGAGTGGCGAGAGGGGTGGAAATAAAGATCATTTTCAACGATGGAGCTTACAATGGAAAACATTGGAAATCTGCACGGTGTATCTCACTCCCATCAAACGAGCGACTTAATGAACTCCCCGCACGCGCGCCAGTCGTCGGCGTCGCATCGGAACTTGGTGTCGCACGGTCGGTCAGCCATGGTGTCCAGCATGGCCTCGATACTGGAAGGAGCAGGGGACTACCGCACAGACCACGCTTTGTCTGGCCCCCTGCATCCGGCAATGACCATGTCGTGCGACTCCGGGATGAGCCTGAGCAGCACCTACACCACACTGACGCCGCTGCAGCACCTGCCCCCCATATCCACCGTGTCGGAGAAATTTCACCATCCACACCCACATGCTCACCATCATCCGGCGCACCAGCGACTCGCGGCCGGGAACGTCAGCGGCAGCTTCACCCTGATGAGGGACGACCGAAGCCTCGCCTCCATGAGCAACCTCTACGGCCACTACCCCAAAGACATGTCCGGCATGGGGCAGCCTCTATCCCCTCTGTCTAATGGTCTCGGGTCTTTGCACAGCTCCCAGCAGACTCTCAGCGCCTATGGTCCTGGAGCTCACCTCTCCAACGACAAGATGATCTCCTCGGGGGGCTTCGAGTCCCACGCAGCCATGCTGTCCCGGGGCGAGGAGCACCTGGCCCGGGGTCTCGGGGGCCACGGGGCCGGGCTCATGACATCCTTGAACGGCATACACCATCACAGCCATCCGCACTCTCAGGCAAACGGGTCCATGCTGTCAGACCGGGACAGGCAGACGGTGGTGGGAGGCGGGCAGGGAGGTGGGTCAGGGCAGGTGGAGGAGATAAACACCAAGGAGGTGGCACAGCGAATAACGGCAGAGCTCAAGCGCTACAGCATCCCCCAGGCCATCTTTGCTCAGAGGATCTTGTGCCGGTCCCAGGGAACTCTGTCTGACCTGCTGCGGAATCCTAAACCGTGGAGTAAACTCAAGTCTGGTCGGGAGACGTTCAGGAGGATGTGGAAGTGGCTCCAGGAGCCCGAGTTCCAGCGGATGTCGGCGCTCAGGCTTGCAGGTGAGTGAGGAGACAGCTCCCAACCTGAGTGATGTGGAGGGATCAATTAGAAGTCAATGTGGCGAGACTGTCAATAGCTGCTCAAACAGACATTACTAGAAGTTATTAGTCGATTGTATCGAGTTAAACTTCATCATGACAGTTGGGGTGTTAAATGTTGGGGGGAAATCTATATTTTGATTGATGCTACAATCCATGATAGTATAAACAGATGCTGTGTAACACTGGAGGTGATATAAACAAAGGCGAGGACGCATCTCTCCGAGGTGCAGATGCACTTATGGCGGTTTTACGCACGGATCCAGCATGGATACACACACCCCTCTCACTCTCACACACGAACCAAAACACACCAAACAAAGGGAATCAAAGCAGGATGTGATTACATCTTTCAGCTTTTACTTTAAAGGGCAAAACAAATCCACACACTGAGATCACTGCAACTCAGACACTCAGTTTTACTCTGGACTCATTTGTGTCAAACAAACTTGTAGTAATCTGGCACTCCCCCCTGTCAAATAAGCGCGTCGTCGCAAACAAGGATCGTCTGAGGCCTGGCCAAAGAGTCGGGGGAGCATGACCTCCTATGGATCAATATTTCAGGTCCAGGCGTCCCCTTTCAGAGTAGCACACTGATAAATGATCGATTTGGATCTGAAAGACAGAGACACAAACAGATGCGTCTTTCTCTGGCCTGTGTTGTCTCCTCTGCACTCTGGGATATCTTGTCTCTAAAGTTGGTTCATGTTTGGCAATCTGATACTGAGATTTGTGATCATTTTGCTTTGTGAGATCATTTGTGATCTGATAACAGAAAGGACTGGGTATTTCTTTTTTCAGTTATGTGACACAAACCCTCACTGACTCCGTCTTATCGCTTCCATCCATCGTTTAGATTTTTATTGCGCAAAGATTATCACACTAAACGCTGTGATCTGAACCCACATTCCCGCCCCCCTTTAAACCCTTTAACACTTTCCACCTGATTAACAGGACGTAAATGAAAACGAGAGACGTCGCAGTGGGGTTAAAACAGAGCTGTGAGTGAGAGGTCCCCTCTCATTGATGTTTGTGTAAAGGCCCTGTTTAGACGTGCTGCGCTTCCAAACGTCAATCAGCTCTTCTGTGTCGTATTTCAGCGAACAGTTCAATTAAGCAGATATAGTGGCATATTTTAGTTCCAGTCAATGCCCTATTGAAAAGCACTTAATGGCATGTAAATTGTTCCTTTGCGCATTTAGTGGGGTTCTGGTAAATAAAGATTTAAACACTCCACAATTGTCTCTTTAAGTGCCACTGCTGTTAAAGCTAATTGGGCTGTGGGGTTTTATATCTTCCACACCCGGCATCAGGATAAACCCCCCCAATTCAATTGACATGTTGGAGTGGCACGGTCCTGAGCAGTGCACACCTACTGCATATTTTACTGTGGTCAGGCCCAGGGCAGCCTATAGGTGTAGCGCGTGTGTACGTGCGTGCGTATTTGGTTGTAAAATGGAAATTAGGGCTGCTCTCTTATCTTAATTTGATCCAGTGGCGATGGATGTTTTTAATTATTCTATTTTTAATAGATATTTTATTGGAGATTTCTACTACATGTGTTTATTTTTTGGAGCAGCCGATTTTTGTGTGTATTGTGCATTAACCTGCAGTCACAATAGGTCTCAAAGAAAAACGCCAGTTGGGCAAAATGACAAATGACTCGTATGTAAATGCACCGAGCAACATTTTACTTATTGCATTTAAAATCACCATTATCCTCGGTGCGCATGTGGGCTGGGAGTGGGAGTTGAAGGGGGGGTTGTGATGCTGAAAGTGAGGCTGGGCCATACTCGCTCGGCCACATCAATCAATAAATTCAAATTACTATTCCAAATTCATCACAGTCACACAAATCAATGCAGCTGCCCTGCTTAGCTAATGTGAAAATGCCAGTGTCTGCACACACACATGACAATCCACCCCTGAAACGAAAAGCAGAGCAGAGATAGGCCGGTTTGAGGGGGGGAATGTTGTGTGCCCTTCACGCTCAACATCTCCTAATGCAACGAGGGCAAAGACCCACAGGCGTCCCACCTATTGTGCTCTCTCCATACGCAGAGCTATAACACCCTGGCCCTGTAAAAAGCTTTAACCTTTGGATGTCTTTTACTTTCCGAACATTTTAAAGCATTCGTCCGCTACTGTATAAAATAAATAAGCAACTTCATTGTAAAGCTGCACAAATAAGAAAGGCGCGGGCAAAGTGAGGGTTTGGGAGGCATTTAAAGATCGCATTAACGATGAAAACAATTCGTCTTTGCATCTGTGTTGAATTCCACACTCCATCTCAATGTATTTGGTCGGGTCAATACAGCCCTGATCGATAAGGATAGCCAGTGCATCTATCAATTATCCCGCCTCAGCACTCTCTCCCATTGGTCTCTCCCCCGGAGCAGAGGGGGGAGGCGGGGGCCGGAAAAAAGGGGGGAAAGAGGACAGCTGTTAGGGAAAAAAACGCTATTGCACACCTTTTTTTCTTTGCTGTAATCATGCTCCGATTGTGTGTGTGTGTGTGTGATGCACTCTCACTATTTTCTCCTTTGGGGTGTGAGTTATAC
Source organism: Epinephelus cyanopodus (assembly GCA_026686955.1). Taxonomy (NCBI): domain Eukaryota; kingdom Metazoa; phylum Chordata; class Actinopteri; order Perciformes; family Serranidae; genus Epinephelus; species Epinephelus cyanopodus. Next base: position 12,751,848 of record CM048920.1, read on the forward strand.
AGTCATTTAGGTTGTATTCACGCCTCTTTCCAGGGCTGGACAACACACAAAATATTTAATTACATCACCAAACGCGCGGTTTATTCCCACAAATGGCGCATTCCTGCTCCTCCTCCTTGTGTGGTGAGGGTGCATACCAGGGTCCCTCTCCCTCTCTCTGGACATAAAGAGGAAGAAGAAGCGCAGTTGGTTTATTACCATTTGAATGGCCGGAGCACGTGCCAGGGTGTGCAGGTCAAGACCCACGGGCCACAGAGGAAAAACATTGTTGAGAGTGAGGGTGGGAGGCCTCTATTCATGTTTCAATGGACTACACGCAGTTTACACGGGCCTAATCCTGGAGCAATCCACCACCACCACCCCCATCACCATCACACTGCACTTTCACCACTGCTGTATTAACACTGCTTGGTAAATATATTTGTATTGAGTAGAGCAGTTGCCTTCCTCATACTCCTAGTTTTTCAACTGGGGTTAAGAGCAAATTCTGTAAATTAAATTTTATTTCAAAAGGTTGTAAACTGTTTTTAATTTCCCTCTACAAATAATCCAGTATGAGGAAACAGTTTATTCCTGCAGCCCAGTTTTCCAGGCGCTGTCCAAGGTGCTGATCTCAGCCTCCATCCACCCTGAGCTGCAGGATCTGCTCTCCAATTTGAGGACAGTTCAAGGTGGTGAACTGGAGTTTCACCAATACACAGTTAACAGCGCTCGTGTAGGCCCTAAACACCATTATTTCATCCAACAGCTTCCACCCATCGATCAATATTACAATCCACAACCGCGTCAATCACACCACCCTGCACCCTACTTTCCACTCCAGCACGAAGCCAACATTTAAATCACATCTTTTGCTTCTTTTTTTTGTTGCAGAATACACAGTGACTTTTTTTTATTCTGGGGGGGATTCACACCAAAATATCCAGGAGCAACAAAAATAGTCAGGAGTGGTGATGCTTCCTTTTTTGGGGTCACTTAAGCCGGGATAATGGGTCTAATTGGATGGGGCATTAAGATGTGATTGATGCGGGTTAATCTAAAACAGGATTCTTTTTTTCATGAAGAGATGGCTTGATGTTAGCCCGCGAAATGATCGATTGGTACTTTAATAATTGATGTGTGAGGGGAAGATAGGGGGGGATAAACAGTGCAGCTGCGGTTTTCAGAGCCTCGTTCGTTAAGCACAGCAACGTGTGCTGTAAGTACTGAGACACGCATGTACAAGCATCGCCTTTGAAATCCTGCGGTGGGAGAGCAACAGTCATTTTCTTGAGGCTATACCTCGAGGCTATTTTGTTTAAATCCCGGGTTCAGTGTAGCTCATACCAGATGAAATGACATCTCACGCCTTGCATCATTATCTGGAGCCTGGCGATGTGGAGGCTGGGCTGCAAGGGGCGGAGGGGGTCAATTCAACTTTAAATCTGCATAAATCTTCATGTCGTGGGCCGATGTGAATATTCATAACTGGATGCATCGTGGGAAGTGATGAAGGAAAGAGGGGGAAACACCTACACATGCACCCTGATTGATTGCGTTTAGAAGGTTACAGCTTCCTTCTTATTCACTCCATGGCTGCATGTAACGCAGGACAATATCATAGCAGCAGCTACAGCCTGCGTACGTGTCGCCTCCCCGTTTCTTCTCTCCTGTGTGTATGTGATCGGGATGTAGAGTGCGTCTGCGCCACATTGTTAAGGCCGATCTGGCGAGCCCTGAATCTGTATCGATTTCCATTCCCCGGCCTCTGCTTTCCATCTCTGGAGCTGCGCCATGCAGCCATGCAACACCCCCCCACCCCCCACCCCCATCTCCACCATGCAACACCATTTCTCCCATTAACAGCTCACCCTTCATAACACACAGCAGAATGACTAATAAACGCATGCTCTCACGCTGGCTTGTTGCACACCTCGCAGCATGCCTTGGTCAAAACACTCATATGCTGACTTTTACATTTTATTTTTTTTTTGGAGAGGTTTCAGCAGCTCCGTTTCTGTGATGGAGACGGATTAGCAGCACGAGACGACTTAAAGTTCAGAGTCGTGTAACCTCTGTGCGCTCATTATACATCCCACCCACACGGCTCTGACCAAGTCGACCTTATTATTCAAAATAATGTAATTTTAATAGAAATCAGATTAGCGACAGAAGCAGGAGCTTGCACTGTCTCCCACATCTTCACCCATTTCTCCTTTTTAGACACACACACACACTCTCTCTCTCTCTCTCTCTCTCACGCGCACACAGAGTTCCAATTCACACGGGGGGCGTGCTTAGCAATTATAAATGCAGCAGAGGTCTGGACTCTGTACAGTCTCGAATACCGTCTCTTCTATTTTAGATGATCAATTCCTACGCTACTCCGTCGCCCCCTCGCCAAACCGGATCGATAGGAGAGAATGACCTTTAAATCAAATTGCTGGCAGAGTCGACTGAATGCACGCGGCTAGCATCAAAGGGTTAATGGCACCGCGTGCACCCCCCTTTTTTTTATCCAGGCAAAACATACAAAGGGACCAAACCTGAAAGATAATCATAATTAAATCTCATTATTCGTCCTTGGTGCTCTGGAGTCAAATGTAGGGTGAGCACGATGCTGCTCTATGTGTGTGTGTGTGTGTGTGTGTGTGTGTGTGAGGATGCCTGATATGAAGAAACAAATCTGTGGCTTTTGACCCGCCACAATCTGCAAGGGTTTACATAAGAGGCGAGGTGGCTCCAAAGAGCAGGCTGTTGAGCAATTAAAATGTTGACCAGAGCACATCAGCGGTGTGCAGATGGAGCTCAGCGCGCTGTTATGTAACGCCGGGATGCCCCAAAAAATCCTGGGGCTGCTCCGTGCGTCCTGCGCGCAGGCACCCATGTCTCTCATGCACTTCCTGCTACGACCCACAGTGAACATTTAGACAGTTACAAAACAGTCAGATGAGTGAGTTTAAAGGTTAGTCTTTCTACTTCTGCTGGCTTCTGATTTTATCCTCGCTGAGCAAACATGTACCTGAGATATCTGTGTGATTTCTGCTGATGTGACGTGTCAGGTACTCTGGGAACAGAAGTAACAGATTACTTTTTTGGGGGTGTGAAAGTGGTTATAAATCTGCATCCAGTCCGCGCTGAAGCAGCAGTGAGGCAGCGGTGTGTCCACACACACTGGCTGCTTATCTGACGCCCTGACAGGCCATCGGTTATTAAAGGCCCGATAATGGCTTGTTTAATGCGCAGCTTAAGAACACAAGGCAAGGACAATGTCCACGCAATTAAAGGCAAGTGAAGGCACGTATCCAATTGAGCACGGCGAGCTTTCTAAAACAGCTAGAAAGCATTTAATCTCCTGATAGGTGTTAAAATATGATTCCTGAATGTGGAGGCTGGTTATTCAACGTATTTCTAACAGCGTGTGCATGCATTTATTTAGAAATGTGGGAACTATATTTTGAGGCCAAAAAAGAGAATAAATCTGTTTTGAAATAAACCATCCACTTTAAATAATTCACTCGCTCAAGGAAAAATAAGATTTTGCGAACCAATGAGGCGTGTTTGTGTAAAGCAATGTCTTTTGGGTTTAATGATTCAGAGTGGTGTAAAAATAAAACAGCAGGTAAAGACCAAAAACGCTCCAACTCTCCTGGTGACACGTCACAGTGTCTCGGCATCGTCGGGCCTTTTTGAAACGAGAGCCTGTAGATGGTTTGTACGGAACCTCTGTAAGTCATTCTGCAGGGTCGATCACAACAAAACCGCAAACACACACACACTTACACACAGATGCGCTCTCTCTCTCTCTCTCTCTCTCTCTCTCTCTCTCTCTCTCTCTCTCACACACACACACACACACACACACACACACACACACACACACACACACACACACACACACACACACACACAGCTTATCGTACCCACAGATGCAACCCGAAACTCCGGTTGGGCAACCCCACACAGATCAACAAAGGAACAAAACGACTGTGAAATCAATTGATGAATGAATCGATGTCAGCGCGTACAGCCTTTATATTACATGTTATTAAATATAACGAACAGGCTGCGGGTTATTCTGAAATTAATAATTTGTTTAATTTGTTGCTTTGCTGAGCCGATATAAAAACGCTGACGTCTGTTTCTGCAGGTTGTTATTCAGGGTTTTTTTTTTTGCAATGTGTGTGTGTGTGTGTGTGTGTGTGTGTGTGTCAGTGAGTGTGTGCAATGTTTTTCTTTTGACAGACAAAAAGAGCAGTCTTAATAATATATAAATATAAATATAAAAAATATAACTTACATTTTTATTCTTATTTATTCCCATTTTCTTATTTTTTTTTTTATTTTTTTAATTGTTTATCTGTTTTCACTGGTGTTTGAAATTGTTGCACACAAAATAATTATTAAAAATATATTTGGGACCTTCCTGAAATAAATAAACAAAGAGGCTAAATAAATAAACAGGCACTCAAAGGAATTCAACACATGTTTTCACCGATTTGATTTGCAAAAAGAAAATGAACCCTATAATAAACCCTAAACGCACCAACGTGCTGCAGAATAACACAAACTTAATAAACATTTTATTTATTTCAATTTAATATGCTTTGTTTAGCAATGGGGGAAAATAGAGCATATAAATGCAATTAGGTCACCGCAATAAGAGCTGCTGCTGCTGCTGTGGAGATATTTGTTGACTCTCCTCTCACATGATTGAGTGAGAACTGTATTGAATTGAATCTGGAAAATTCCTGCATATTGAAAACCTGTCCGTCTCCCCCCGTGGAGAGCAAACAGTATCATCTGACTGCAGATCACTTGGCTGATTCTCCTGCGACAAAATAAGAAATGAGCAGAGGAGGAGTGGCAGCTGACATTTGGAGAATGATGTCACTTTGCTAAATCTGCGCACCCTCCAAGTCAGTGGTGTAAATAAAGGCAAAGACGAAATTTAACCTAATTGGAGACTTGGAAATTGGTGGAGAAAAAAAAAAATCAATTTGCTCAGGTTTATTTTAATTTTCTTCCTTCCTTCCTTTGTGTTTCACTATAAACGCGCCTGTGACAGATTTACGCAGCTTTAAAAAGTGTGTAAACTCTTACCAGCAAATGAAAAGGAGCTTAAATGTTGGAGTCCTGGTGCAGGGTTTCACATCCAGCATGCGCACACAGAAGTGCGGGTGTATTGACCGGCCAGAGCCTCTCCACCCTCCAAAAGAGACCCCACAGAGGGCCGGCTATTTGTTTAAATGTTAATGATCTATAATTAATTGTTTATGGGGCGGATAGAATTTTAAATCAGCTAAACACTTCATTTATTTACCGCTTTTTAAAAGTAACATAAAAGCCTGTTTTATTATTCTAAACACCGGTGCTAAATTTCAGTCATCAGGATTCAATCCGAGCACAACTCCTCAAAGCAAAGCAGCTCCAGATAAATTCATAAATCGCGTAAAAACACACACAGCGGGGCCCACACCTGTTGTTTGAGGGAAATGGCACCGTAGGCCCGCCTGTCTCCACAAAAATAAAGCATCATGATCATTACCGCCATCACGCATAACTGGCCAAAGCAATTATGAATGGAATCAATGATAATCGCAGATAAGAGTATCACTCCAACAATGGAGCCGCTCGCACAAATAAATGGACCACTGCGGACCGAAGCTGCTATTAAAATGGCAAAAAATAATAATAATAATGCAGGTTAAAAATTCAGTCATACGGTTTCTCTCAATCACGCGCTCAAATGGCTGAGTGCGTTTAATTATCTAAAAACTCATAAGGAGCGTGATCATCACAGGCTGCAGCCTTTACTGATTATTGAATTTTTTTAAGCACTATGCAATTTCATTGGTTTACCACTGGGTTGCTAATAACACGTTGGTGTGAATAAAATTATATTTCTCAGGTGCATTTTGTGCATCTGAAACTGACAGTTTTGGGGTATTTTATTTGCCACAGTGCACGCATGGCTGTGATGGAGTAAAATGTTCCAGGCAGGCAGCTGACACTTAGACTGAGCTGGGGATGTGGGCGAAGGTGTAACTGAGTTCAGGTTGAGTGTTATTGAAGTGCTGGAGAAGAAATGCCTCGCAGCTGAGTCGCTGGAGAATGCAAACAAACAAATTGTGTCGCTTTATCAGTATATTAACACCAATTCTCACTCATTACATTAAGGGGTATCGAGCTGGAAGTGTTTGGGCCTGGCTGGAGAAGCAGGGAGAGACAGAGAGGGGAGAGGCTTGGCATTGCCCCGCAGCACAGAAAATAAAATAAATGCCACAGTGTGGAGGGAGAAGGCCGTGCGGATATACATCAATCTTTAAGGCAACAGCCCGTGCGAAACAACAGAGACGTTACTTAATAAACAGACTGAAGCTTAAACATCAAATCGCCCAATCATGCTTCTTATCTGGAGAGGAGTGCAACAAGCAAAGTGGCCCTGCATGGATTAATAGTGGGGACAGGATTGCTCTCCAACAATGCAAGCGTGTGTGTGTTTGTGTGTATAAACGCACCGAACCGTAACCGGTAAACATGTTTATTGGTAAATTAATTAAATCAGCAGACGTTGACCTCGTGCGCTTTACACCGCAAACAGGGCTGCAGCAAATGTTTGGAAAGCAAAGGGGGAATAATTCCAGATGCAGATGTGTAAATAATCAGGGTTTCATAAAACACTATAGGCATAATATTAGGCCGTTTGACTTTCTCATTATGAGCAGGAAGGGCAGCGGTGATCAATAAATGATTAATGCTCAAGATGGACTCACATCTGCAGGGACAGAGGAGGCCTGAGACAGCTGTGAGCGCGCGCGGTGCACACACGCAGAACAGGTGATGATGATCATTTACTCATCTTCTTCCCTCTGCAATTTTTTTTTTATAAAAAAGAAAGCTGGATCATCCAGCTTCCTTCCCTCCATCCTCCTTTCCTTCCTGGTGTGTTTTCGCGTCTCCACCCCTTCATGAATCTCCTCTCCGGGCCCACTCCCCCCCTCCGAGGCATAATTAATTGGACGAACTGAATTTCACACACGAATTATTCACGAATCTATCGATCGATATTGAACACCCAGGGCCTTTCTCTTAACCTCGCTTGGTTTGTCGTGAAGCAAAGAATATTAATGTCATCAGTGGAGAAGAAATGGGCCTAACTTATACCCCGATTTCATCCGAGAGGGAAAAAAATCACTCATTAAAGGAATTTGATATTAGACTGAGATCCAAGAGGCCCTTGATTTGACATTCATGTGGATGGACTTCTGCTTTGCATACATAGGATTTAATTTAATATTATAGCAAATAAAAACACGCATTAAAACAGGATGTTCATGTCTTTGTTAATCAGTCTCTGTATGTTTGTGAGGAGCCTGAGGGATCCATTCAAAGTAGGTCAGCTTCTGCTCACAGCTCCATATAGCGCCTAATAGAAATCACATTTCTGTCTGCCCGTGTAGCAGCAGGGTGCACACCTCAGAAAAACACTCAACACCAAACCAGGATTTCTGCTCTTGTCCGGTTGCTCTTTGTGCATGAGTTTATGTCCGTCTCTCTGCTCGGTGCCTACTGTAGCTCTAAAAGCTGCAATGATCGATTTTTTTTTCTTTTCTACGCCGAGCTTGGTTCAGTAATCAGGGCCCCCTTCCTCACCGATCGATCGATATTGATTACTAAATCCAGCGCCTGTAGCAAAGGCAGCGCACTATGGCGCCCCGTGCAGCCGGGGCCACGGCGAGAGCGACACCTGCCGACCGGAGCGGCACAAAGCAAGCGGTCGATGAGGTGGGCAGGACGTGACTCGCCGGTGGGAGAGATGTGGACGGAGAGGCTGGGACTGTCTGAGCTCGTTGTGGAGGCACATTAACACCCCTCCCGTGGAGCACTTATTATGTGCTTCATGCACAAAAAAGAAAAAGAAAGAGCACATTTGTTTGTCTCTTTAATCTTTGGGGATTTAAAGAGAATAAAGTCCAACACATTGTAATTAAAAATACTGACCAGCAGTTTGTTTCCAAAGCTTTTACCCCACAGATTTGTTGTCCGCTTGAAAACAATCCATTCATAGATTTTGGAAGAATTCCATTTCTGTAACTACATATGTTGATTTTACGGCTTTAAAATACACACGGTGACATTTATACTGTTCATGACAAGTAAAATGTCTCCTACTTAAACAAAAGTAGATAAATCAAGTAGAATTAGCTATTTTTTTCCCTCTGATAAAACTCCTTTAATTAATTTTTATTGCAAGAAATAAGTGTGTTTTTGCAAAAAGTGTGTGGCCAAAGTGTGTGTGTGTGTTTATGTGCATACCTGTGCAAGGTCACACATCTGGACAAAACACACAAGAAAACATCACACACCAGAGGGAAGTGAAGGTGTTCAGGCTGGAAGCTGCATAAAATAAATCTAAAGTCAGCCTGGACTTAAATATTGAAATGCTAATAAATTCATATTGATAATAATATTAACTGTACCGCTCCAGAGGAAGTTACTCTAAAAGATCTGGTATCAAAAAATGCTGTTGCATCAGATAATGCATACTAACACACATTTTTATTTAATATCATATATTAACCAACAAATTTAAAGTGTTGGAGAAGTAATGTGCAAAACTTAAAAACAAAAAAATTGTATTTTCCCCTCTCACAATAATCACCTGTGCTCAGTGAGGTTGAGGTCCAGTGGCTGTGGAGGTGAAGCAGTGCACGTCAGCACAACTCGCTGCTCCTCCCTTGTCTTCAAACAGACTCCACTGCATGTTTGGGCTCATTGTCCTGCTGGGAGACGAATCCTCTTCCACACAAGTTTAAAGCCAGAGGGGATGGCATGTCTTTGCTGAGCAGAATAGTAGCTTCTCCTCAGTCAGCGGGGAGCTGATGCAGTGCAAGTCCCTGCGTGTGGATTAAGCAGAGCATCCTCACATGTGGGTGTTTCTAAAAATCAGATTTGCAAACGTAACAAGAATTTTCTCTGACTGGATATTTTAGATATTGGTAGGTAAATGATGAATGACAGCTGCACATTACCAACCATCATTTGACTAGTTTTACTAACTAAAGCATGTGTTTAATGCTCAGTTGGTTTGTTTCCTGGATGCAGATGCCATCTGCATACACTGGCTGCTAGTTTTAGTCACTACAGGTGACCACGTCAACTATTAGTGTGTGTTAGTTTTGATCTGGAAAATTACAAACGTTCAATTAAACTGCAGTTTGGTGCTGGGACAGATTTTCACTGACAGGGAAAACAATATGACGCCAAGATGCTTTAATTTCTTGTTTAATTTAATCTCCTCTGACGCTGACAAGGTTAAGTGGAAAACATGATTAAACTTTTATAAACCATAAAACGCAATAACGTATCAACCGCTGCATTTTATTATATATTAATGACTGCAGTCTATCATCTAGTCAGTGTGTGGTGTGCAGATGATCAAAACAATTCACACTGTATATTTGAGGAGTATATGTTTGTTGAATATTTGGTGTCAATGAGTTTTAGGAAACCTTACCAAACTTTGACATATGGAAAAAGACAGATATCTAATTTTTATGCAAGCTTTTTTTTAAGAGTTTTATATCTATGTGTCACAGCTGATGTGTGCTTAAATAAGAGGTGTGAACTGATGAATCTGAGGGTGTAACTTTGGTTTGTGGACACAATAAATGGGGTGATCTGGGGGTTGTCACCTAGAATAAAATTGCAATTTGAATATAATTTCCTGGATTTCCTCATACATTTAGAGAGCATGGTAATGAAACAAAATTCAGGTTATAATTAAGTTGGTCATCGCGTTAAATTGTGCCAGAATAGCACTAAATATGCTGAATGTGGTTCCTCTCTGTGGCATCATTTTGGAGTATATCAGAGCAAAATCAGCAGCTCAGTTTGGAATCTGACGGCTGGCCAAACAGTAATGTATAAAGCATGATATTTGTGGTATTTTGAAAAGACAACCCCCCGACCCCGGAAAATTACATCTCAGGATGAATCTATTTTTTAATAAATCCATATGGATTGAACGAATGTTTCTCCCTGGAAGCGCTGGATAATATCTTGATTTGTGTGTAGGTTAGTGTCACCTGAAGACGTGCATGTTCAGGGTTATAAGCAGCTTGTGATGGTATTATATTTAGAGCAACTTTGTTGAAGTAAAAAACAATGATCGATGCAAAAATTATAACTGTATTGAAAGTAGGCCTCATTAATGACAACAGTTCCCTTACTTAGTCCTAACCTTCTGAGACTAACTCTGTGAGACAATGTGAATATTTCAGCTAAAGTCCCAATGATAATATGACATCATCCCCCTCATCCTCATCGTCATGACTACCCTTAATCCTATAATAAATCACAGATATATGATGATATACACTCTGTACATACAAGCATGCATTTAGACAAATTTGTATGTGGCGTATTAGCGTGTGTGTGATGTATATACAGCTGCAGTGTTGATGTGAAATATGAATATGATGGATGGGCTCGTGTGCAGGTTAGACATCTGTAGTAAACAGATTGGACTGCAATGGCTGATCAATGGGCTCTGTTCCACTGTAATTAGACACACAGCGCCACTGCTTGGCTCCAGCCACTTCAGCATAATCACAGCCTCCCCCCCACACACACACACAAACACACACTCATGCACACACACACACACACACACACACACACACACACAAGTAGAACATAAGAGAGAGGAGAAAAAAAAATCTGTCCTTAAATGCATCAAGACACAGGCGCGCGCACACACACACACACACACACACACACACACACACACACACACACACACACACACAGCGTGAGAGTGAGACATTATTGAAGTATGAAAGTATCAGACAATACCGACGGCAGCAGGTGGAGACCCCACAGGGATGGCATCTTTCTCTCTCTCCAATTTGCTCTCGTTTTATTGAGACAGTAGGGAAGCTGAGAGGGACACACAGTCCGTTCTGGCAGGATTCGATCCTCAGCCAGCAGGGGAACATGTGGCTGCAGAGGTGGTGCCATAACCTTCCATACACACACACAGACGCACACAACTCCTCCTACATCATCTCTGGGCACCGTTTCTGCCTTTTTACCCTGCACCTGTCTGCTGCCTTCCACCCGTCTCCTACGAATACTTTGAGTTACAACACACTTACCCACAATACAACATTCTATTAACTATTAATTTCTGTGTTCGCTGCCTACAAGCCCACCACCCCCTCCCAAACGTAAAAGAGTACACTCGGTGTGTTTTCTTTTGAAAATTGCTCAGTGTATGGGAAGGGGCTCATAGCAGCCAGTGCATGCACCTCTCGAGTGTTTGTGTTTGGGGAGGGAGAGGGGGGGCGGGTGGGTTATAAATACCCTCTCAGAGCTCAATAGAGTGGGCTCCAGTGGGCTCTGTTTGAAGTAGCAGACTGTAGACCTGCTGGGGGGGATTCTGACCTCAGTCCCTACAGAGAACCCCCCAATTCCTACAGCAAAGTCGGTCAATATCTCTCTTTCTCCTTCACTCGCCGCCCCTCCCTCCTCTTCTCGGCTCCTCTCTTTGGCTCTTATACACACACACACGCGCGCACAGGCACACAAATGCACACACTTTGTCTTACTCCTCCACCTTTTCTGTTCTTTTCTCTCCAACCTTTTCTTTCCCTGCCCCTCCTCTATCTCTCATTTCCACACACATACACACACACTCGCACACAAAATGCTTACTTTTGTGCAACAGTCACTCAGTCCCCCATTGCGACTCAAACTGCATTAATATTGAATCAAACAGCAGTGTCTCCAGCTAGCAGGCAACAGCCAGTCCCACCCCCTCCTCACCCCATCTTTCTCTCACCGCAGGCTGGCTCCCTGTCTGCACTCTGCAGGATGGAAGGAATATTCCCACTGGGCAGGAGGCATGGATTAGCTTTAAATCAACTTTAATATGGCAATAGAGATGGAGCTGTAGAATCTCTGCTGGTGTATAAACTAGTTTTTATGTGTTTAAGTATTGGCTAATGATACATTTAGTTACTCTACTTCCCTCCACCTCCTGTCTTTGCTATCTAATCATCAGAGTAATCACTTTTGTATATTTACCTTGCTTTGTGTTTCTTTTTCCCCTCTTTGCCTCCCACTCTCATCCCCATCCCTCCCACCGCTGCCATCCACACCAAGCCTGCAAGCGCAAAGAACAGGAGCAACACAAGGACCGCAACACGGCGCCCAAGAAACAGCGTCTGGTCTTCACTGACCTGCAGCGCCGCACACTCATCGCAATCTTCAAGGAGAACAAGCGTCCATCCAAGGAAATGCAGATCACCATCTCCCAGCAGCTCGGCCTGGAGCTCAGCACCGTCAGCAACTTCTTTATGAATGCGCGCCGCCGCTGCGTGGACCGCTGGCACGATGACCACGGTGCCAGCCCCGGGCAGCCGGGCACATCCGCCACCACCTTCTCCAAGGCCTGAGAGGAGGAGAGGACCTTCAGAGGGCCAGGGAGTCAGGTTGGAACAACAGGCGACATGGAGAATTGGCTGTGAAACCTGTGTATAACAACCCTACCTGGCCTGGGCCGTCTGAATGTGTCCTCTGCCCCCAGAAATCCTTTGTGCCATGCAATCATCTTTTTTGTCAGTCAGAATTTCAAGCTCTCACCTGAAACAAGCATAATCTAAAAAGGTGAATTGTGAAGTCAGGTCCACTCTGCATTACTCACATAAGGACAATCATTGATTCTGTCTTTTTTTAAAGAAAATCATTTTTATGGCATCTGACAAAGTTAAGAGACACCAAAGATTTGATGTTTTTGTTGGACGGTACCAGACATATTGCCGGCCTCCTTCACCACCCAAGTAGCCACTGATTCTGCGTTTTTTTTTTCCTTCTTCCAACTCACCTCCTTTGTGTCTGCCTCTTTAGTCTCTCTCTCATCCCCTCTACGCCGGCACACGGAAGCAACAAGGGCGAAAGAACGGCAATAAATCTGACAACAGAACAGCACATAGCCTTATTATCCAAGCCCCATCCTGCACACACAAGGCCGTCATAAAGAAAACAACGCAGCCTATGAAAAAAACAACAAGGCTTTCCAATTCTCCGCCTCTACCTCCCCCCTCTCCTCCTGTAGTCTCCTTCATTCCTCGGCCAAAGGTATTCCCTGATGGCCAGCCATTTCAGAGAGCAGCTCAGCCTGATCATACGGCAAACTAATGAATTGAAAAATGAATCGATGCAGACAGAGAGAGCGGGGCCTTGACCCCTCCTGAAGGTGAAACTCAAGATGCTCGGCAGTAGATACTCAGGTCTTCCAGGCCCAGGTCTATATTTTTTGCACAGATGTTGGAGGCCTGTAGGGAGACATGTCATTGTTACTCTTAGCCTGAGCCTAGAGTCTGTGTTTCTCTGACCAACAGGAGAGGCGGGCGAGATGTCTGGACATGCTCTTTGTTCTGCTGGGAGCTTTTCCTCTGATCAATAACTGAGAAGCAAGCGACAACAACACGCTCGGGCATCCAGCCAACTACATTACAGCTGCATATGAAAAGCAGAATGTAAGAGGAGCACATGGAACCCACTGGAGATGGGGACACAAAGGCCTCATAACAGCAGCAGCAGCAGCAGCAGCACACCTCTCCCTCCCTGCTCCTGCCTGTGCTGGCAGAGCAACAGTGCCCCCTGCTGTCGATAGCTGAGACCTGTATCCAGCAGAGCAATGGGGCTCAGAGCGGAGGAGAGGGAGGGAAGAGCCACTAGATGCTGAGGAGAAGTCATGGCACAACACATTCAGGCCCTCACAGCTCTTTGAAGGCAGATCAATAGCTAACCATTATCCTATTGTTGTTCCTCATCCAACCAGCACTGGTGAAGCCGGAGGAGGGGGATGGTTAAACTGAATGCTGAAAACGCAGGGATTTAGCAAAGGCAGGGATTTATTTAGCCAATCCAAATCTTCACACAAAATACAAAGACCGGAAAGAAAAGTACAACAGAGTAAAAAGTAACAGCTCACTGAGACAGACACATTTGAGGCATAGCGGAGGTTTAATTTACATTATTTTGGGAGGCTTCGTATTTTGTCAAATCATCCTTTCATTCCTCCATCCCATCTGTTTGCAAAAAAAAAAGCTCTCAACAGATGTGATTCAAACCAAATCTCCTGGTTATTCCCACACAAGGGTTATCAGTAGCTAACCCAAAGCTAACCACCACACTCAGCTGTCAAAATGCTACAATAATTAGTGCCAATGCTTACTGCCTTAATGCGAATCAGAGAATATGGTACTAGGGTTCACACACAGCTACAGTGCGCCCCACTGACGACGGGCGGTGTGTGCCATAGCAACCAACAATCAGCTTTTATCTGAATTAAAAATATACTTTTGTAGTAAAAAAATGGAAAAAAAAGAATCAGATTTTAAGGCATACAATAACCAAACCTCAAACGACAAAGATACCACACACACAGTATGTGTTACAAAAACAAAATGTCTCCAACACATAACTGGACACATTTTGAAGCAGAAGAAAAAAAAATCTCTCATTCTATCTTTGGTTCTCTACCTCCTCTGTCCCTCTAACCCCATTGCCCCCTTCTTTCTCTCTTCCTCTCTATATTGATGCGGGTATTTAATTAGTACCATAGACACAAAGTTTCTATTTCTTGTTACTATTGTGCTCTGTTGTGCATAAGTAAGGCACCTTGTTGATAAATCAAAAACAAAAAAGGAAGGACTTTTTAAAAGGTTAAAAAAAAGAGGGATGCAAGGACCGAGGCCAATGAAGGACGTTTTCTTTTCTTTTTTTTTGCATTCTATGTGAATACAGACTCGGAGGAGACATTAACGTGAGAAAGAGGAGAAAAAGGAGCTGCTGAAGAGAAGAATAAATGACGGGACGCTCTCTCTCTTTTGGCATTTCATGTCAGAACTGTGGTACCCTCGGCCCCCTTTAAGCTGAGCCCCAAGGATGGGGTAAAAACAGAGGGGGGACAAAACATGACCTCCAAATGTCCTGGCTGATTCAGTGCGTTTTACCAGAGGACGGGTGTGGGGTAATGCTCGGGACTCAATTGTTATCTGTATGGTCTTAAGATGCAACTGTAGCATTTCCAACAATGTAGTCAGATTAGCGGTGCAGATTAGATAAGAGATGGTCATTGTAGAGGAGCTGATTGAGAGGTACTGACAAACTTCACGTTGCTGTAAGCAGTGAGTTAACGTCGCCAAAGGATGATGAGCTAAAATCGATTTGTGGTATACAGTTCAGTGAGCATAGGTAAATAGCTAGATTCAGCTCTAGGTATTAGGCTGACAAAATGACATTTGTTTGTAGTGAGAACCAATGTGGCTACCTCACTAAGCTGAGTGGTTTGTGAAACCGCCACTAATACCAAAGATACTGCAGCCTACCGGTCCCAAACTGCCTAGGGGGACACAAACCAAAAAAAAAGCCCCCCCCCCCCCCCCCTCTTTGCCCAGAAATGTCACAGGCAGACACACTGACATCTCACACACACATTTGTACAAACAGCGCAGTCGGACTGCATCGTGCCACATAGGAGGAGGTGGCTGCATGCAGACAGAGTTGAGTGCCTTTTCCCTTCAACCACGGGTGGGACTGCACTGGACACACACTCACATGCAATAACACACACGCACATACACACACACACACACACACACACACACACACACACACACACACACACACACACACACACACACAGCCACGCGGGTGCATGCATATAGCTGCACACCCATTCACAAACATGCACTCACATTCAGACAACGCACCCATAATTGGATGGACAGAAAGGGGGGCCAATGAGAGGGACACAGAGTGGGGGCTGTGTCAGCATTTTCTCCCATATTGACTTTCCATCTTGATACACTAGAATACAAGCACTTTATCATGTAGAAAGTCTATAAAACATTTTCTATACACTATTTATTTGAAACAAAATTATATGTTACTCCTTAATCTGTCAGAGTCTTTGTTACTGTATCGTTGATCTTCTTGTAGCTCACAGCCTTTATGTTTTTTTATTTTTTATTTTTTGCCTCCGCCCGGTGTGCTTAGACTCTCAGCCACTTTACCTCTCTCGCATCAGAGATATTTTTGTGTAACAGAGAAAGAGGGGGGTAAAAAGGCCGAGGCTCTGAGCACTCGCAGGGCTGTAAGTTGTAAAAAAACAACAACATCTTACCACTTAATGTCTCTCTCTCTCCACCGCGTGCAAGCACAGAGGCTGCACTAGAAAAGTGTGGAAGACTCACTGACAGTTTATAGACACAAATTTCTCTCGTCCCTCCACCTTGTCTGTCCAGTCGACCTCTCCCCCTGGCTAGTGCTAAGACCCGGTAGGCGTGTGTTGACAATTAATTCTGAAATACCTCAAAAACCTTTCATGTAAACTTTATGTAATTTAGACTGAAAATAATACTGCTAATGATAACAATGATTATGAAACTATGATACTATGATAGTTAGTTTTGGAACTTGTGACTTGAAGCTTTATACTGTTAAATTCCTTTTATTTGTTTGCTCATTTTTCTCGTACGTTCTCTCGTTTGTTTTTGCTACGGCATGTACTTACTGTTTTTCATAAAGGAAAAAGACATTGTGAATGTTTCTGTGAAGGGTTACACGAGAAAAGAAGAGACAGAAGAGAAGGCTAGAACAGAGAGAGAGGGGCACGAGCTACTCACTTTAGATGCTTAGTTCAAAGCTCTGTCCGAGGTGGGTGTGTTTAAAGGAAAATAACAACAAAAAAAGAAAGAAATGACAAAAAAAATAATGATTTGGGCTGAATTCTTAACCAAAAATTTGATGTTAAACCAAAGGAGGAATAATCTTTTATTCATTGTTAGCTTTCTTCTGCCTTTAAGTTGTCTTTTCTCTGATAAAAAAAAAAATTCACAGTTACTTTTGAAGGTTCCTGGGTGTGTTCAAGTGCTCCTGATGTTCTTAGAATATTAAAGACCAGCACCTCCTATTGAAAAGAAGGTGCGCTTTTTTCTTTTGTGCATGGATATTGTATAACTGTATAGAAACCAACAGGAATGACCTGTGATTTTGTGGGGAGAGGAGGAGGATGGAAAGACTTGGGAGTGGGTGGAGAAGGGGTGGGGGATATTTTGGTTATCAAAACAACAACAAAAAAAAAAGGGTGGGAGGATTTGGGTTTTAGGCGTTGGAGGGGTCCTTGTTTTTAGAAATTTCCGTCACTGTTGGATTCACTGGTTGTGTGCATGTGTTGTTGCAACCCTTCCCCTTTTCCCCATGTTTCTTTGATGTATATAAATCCAGACAGTAGGGGGCAGTGTGTGCTGGGGGAGGTCAAACTCCTCTCCTCCCAATCAATAGCATTCAATCTTCATTCCTCAGCTTTGTGGTCCGCACTCGGGTCCTGAAATGTGTGTCTTGCTTTTCCAAAGACGGGCTGTTTACTTGGAGTTAATCAGAGGGACACACACAGGCCCGAGCGGCCTTGAATATACCTGTATGTCTGTCTACATGCTTTTCTTCAATCTGTGTATGTGTGTTCATTTGTACCTATGTGGAAGACAAAGTGTTTCTTTTTTATGTTCCTTTACTATGGGTTGCAATATTTGTCATGCGAAAATTTGAAACCATTTCTTACTGACTGACCGACCAACCAACCGCAGTACCATTTGGCAACTGATAATCCGACCCGGAAATGTCGTCAGCATTTACTGTCAAACAGCATATGTGTGTGCCGTTTCACCGTGGGATCGAATGTTGCCAATGGGACTGATGTAGACACCCCCAGTCACACTGTGCTCTCCCTCTTCTGTTACCTGTTAATCAATCAGAACCAAGTGTCTTTGTGATGGTAGAAGACAATCAGTTTCAAAACAAGAAAAAAGGTAGAGAGAGGGCAGGCCAGTGGGGAGGAGGAAGGGGAGGACGGAAGAACAAAATCAAGGGAAAAGAGGCTGTCTGAGCTTTGACGAGCTGTAGTGCCCGACTGCCAAACGACTGCCCCATCATCTCCCCTCCGCTCTCCGACACATCTTCCATCCCATCGTGCTCGACGTGACCGCGACACTCCATTCGACATTTATAAATTCACTCCCTCCTCATCCCCTGTCACTTTCCACCCTCCTGCACCCCTACTGCCACAATGTAGTGCACTGCAGGAGTAGAGTACAAGAGCTGTGGTGCAAAGACCATATTTCCCATCACCCACCACAACTTCCTGCTAATCTAATGATGATGTAACCAGCCGCGAGGAATAAAAATGGCTCCGGTTGGTGGCTTTTGCACAGAGAACTATGCAAACACCTGACCCCCCCAATCTTAATCGTTGCTGCTGGGTCAGAGTGTACAACCCTCAACCCCCCCTCCCTCCCCTCGACATTACGACACACTCCTGCTCACACTCCATGACCTTTCCCCCTTTCACCCCCCTCCTCCCTTTAGCCCAGAGCGGGCGGAGAAACCCCAGTCACTCAGGGTACAGTAGAGAGTGGCTGGGTAGAGGAGAGCACTACAGCGCCCCCATGTTTTCACCACACTGATGTCGTACAGCTTTACATGAATGCCCCAAACTGCCATTGACATCAAAATGGAGTCCATGTTGATGTTTGCAAGCTGATCCTCCCCGTTCATGGCTCCATTGTTCTACAATGTTTGACTGTCTTTGTCCCCAGCGCCAAGGAAGGGCCACAATCAATGCAAAGACACTTACATTGTACTTACTTAAGTTTACAAAGTCGTCTGGAGACGGTGGCTTATATTGCACTCGGACAGACAGACACACAAACAGACACAGGCACATGCTGGAGAGGGTGAGTCTGCCTTTTGAGAGTGTTTGCTGAAACCAAAGATGAAATCAGAGGTATGACAATCTGGCTACCAAACCTAGAAGACAATGTTCAGCTCTCTGGGCTGCTCTACGGGTCCTGTGATTTACCGGCCATGTGGACATTCCACCTATTGCACTTAAACACACACATACAGACCCTGGTATAACACACACACACACAAACACACACACACACACACACACCTCCACCCACACACAAACAAGGGATAAACCCACTCATGACGTCTGGTCAGAAAGCCTCTTTTCCCTCCTCCCACTGCAGAAGCCGGAGAGCCTGTGGAGGACTTTTAGTTTCACTCTAGCTGAGACTTTTGAGAAGGAAAAAAATCTGAGTAATAACTGTTACAGAAAAATAAAAACTTAAAAGGATAATATGGGTAAAATTGCGTGTTTTGAAATAAATTAACAAATAAAACAATTGTAAAACAAAGCGGTGCTGTTGGTTTATTGTGTTTGGTTTGATCTTCAAAGGAAATCCCCTGTGACTGCCGGCAGATGGAAATTTGATTTTTACCACAACAGTCTCAAACAACAAAGATCAGAGATATTCATGCAGAGGTAAACCGTCTATGTAAAGACAATAAACAAGATTTATAGCACATAATGTACTTTGTATATTACAACATTTACTTTATTGGAAAATAGCTGTACAAAAGATGAGTGCAGGCAAGAACTGCACACACAGAAATTATGAGGTGCAGACACATAGCGATTCATCTTATCAATTCTATGTGGCAGTAACAATCTACGTGAAATATTGTCCCATATCAAAAGCTAAACTTTATCATCATCATTATTCATGTGTAATTTGGTGCAACGCTAGTGTCCTTCATGTCAATTTGTACTCCTGATTCAGTACTTGCAGTCACCTTCTCATCCACCGTTGGCACTGTGCTGCGGATGCAGGTCCCTGAAGTGATGAGACGTCCAGGCCCCGCCCCCTGAGAGAGGGCATAAGAGGAACGGCGAGCAGACGTTCCCCTTCTAAACTTTGACTTCAGCTCCACTTGCTGACCGGGCACATTGTGGACCTAGAGCACAGGCAGGTGAGAGGGGCATCAGTGACCGTTATAGCTGCTCATTCTTTTGATTTTATAGGAATTAAACCTCAATAATCAGTGAATGAGACACAACTCAACACATCTCAGATAACACACACAAGCTCAGCCTTCTGACGGCTCCAAAATAACATAAAATGGCAACCAAACAGGTGCAGAGACATGTAAACAGTTGAGAAAAAAGATTGTATCAAGTGAGAAAGAGACGTACAACAAAAATATTGGAGGAGTGGGGAGTTGCATAGGTAGCAGGCTGGCACCGGGGCCAACCATCGAAGAGAGCAACCTCAAAACACAGGTGATGTTTTATGTTTTTTAACTTGTCAACAGTGAGCACATTTTCCTGTCAGAACCCAGTAGGATGCAAACAGCTGGAGAATTATCACAGAGAAAAGTACTGAAAATATTGTGTAACTGACATCTTTCACAGCTGTAAAAGTCTTAAATTGTTTGGGAAAACGACTGAGATGAACTGAAATCCAGGTGACTGCTAAATGTTTCACTTCTATTTCATTTTGAATGATTCCTCTGTAAATCGATACTCCACCTTTTCTTTACCATCTTAATGTTCTTTTACTTTTTCATGCAGATGTCTCACCTTGTGCTTGTCATGCATGGTGAGGATGACATTGAGAGCATGAGCGGTTACTGAGGGCAAAACAGCCGTCCAGGTAGCGAGCAGAGCTGCGAGCCACACAAGTGGATCGATGAAGGCCTTATCAGACGCACCTGATGAAAAGCACACACAGAGCAATCAAACCTGTTCACAGCACGATGACAGATCATCAGATCAATGTTAGATAATCATTAAAGGAATACTTCACCTGGAAAATGATCATTCGTTAACTTGAAGTTGTGAAGAAAACTGGTTTTCTCACATGCCTCAAAGTTGAACGAAGAATCCAAAAAAGCAGAAAATTCTTGATAAATTGGAGTAAAAGGAGTAGCACACCTCTGTTTTTAATAATATGATTTTAGTATACGTCTGGATAAATGACTTGGACTGCATGAGTTTAGTGAGGGTTTGCAAATGGCTGTTTTGATATAGGTTTGCTGCTGTTAAACACGAACCCTATGACTTCAGGTCATTAAGAATGTTCGGCCTTTTTTTTTTTTTTTTTTTTTTTTAGCTTTTTCAGTTTCTCTTTCATTTTTTTTTGGGTAAAGTATTCCTTTAATATGGACATGCGTTTGGCTGCATGTTTATTTGTGTCAACAATTGTTTTGATATCATTTGTCTCCAAGTGAATCAAGTCCAGCAGTTCCTGCAGTAATGAACGTTAAAATGGCCACAGCCGGGAGCAACATCACTCAAGTGACAGAAATGAGTAAAGAGTAGGCGTGCAGCGCTCTGAGATGAGCAGAAGTGTACCGATAAAGTAATAGTCGCTGGGTGATCTCTCAAATATGCGGGCGCTGTGGGTGATCCTGGTGCAGATGAAGAAAAACACCACAGAAACACACACGGTTGCTATGTTGAACTTCGTCCAGTATCTGGTCAGCAGCGTCACCTGAAAGACGAACAGAGGAACTGTAATCAGAGGAGAATGGAACATGCCTTCCTCTTTACCCTCTGTTCCCAAAACTGGCGTTCTGACCACATTAGTCTTTACCAGCTTGTTCCTGTATTTACTGTTCAGGTTATCGAACCACGCTGTGATCCAACACCTCTGAAACACACAGTCTGCAGCTAGGGGTCTATCACATGAGTTATTGTCTTCATTGTTAAAGAAGCAACAGACAGCATTTCTGCCTATATATATCATGATGAAAATAATGTGGGTTGCACAGGGTGGTATACACAGTAAAATCAGACTATCAGCATTTACATAGGTTACTTAGTGACTCTGCAATAAGCTTCTGCCACCAGGGACGAATTTTCGCGAAAACAATCTGCTTTACGGCAGGAAATGCGTCATGTATTTCCAAACTGGTCGGTCAGCCAATCAGGGACTGGAGCTGGTCCTTATGAGGAACTGGCCGGGGCATGAGATAGCTGAGTCAGGAGCACAATGGCAGACGGACAAAGTTTGGAGATAAGTGAAAAACGGCCTCCCAAAAGAAAACGAGCTAATCTGTCTGAGGAGGCGAGGATGCACAAAAAGTAGAGTGATAAAAGAAGAGGAAGAACAAGAGTAAACCTCAGTCAGGCGTTCAAGAGATGGAGGGAGCTCCGTGATCGAAGAGGCTTTAATACCGGTGTCCAGCTAGCTTTCTTTCTAATGGATCAGTAAGTAACATGGCTAAATGTTAGCTAGCCGAGAGAGGACTGTACTGTACTGGCTGCTAGTTCATTCCTAGCTGGCCAGCATCGCAAATCGCTGCAACCAGGGACCAGGTAGCGAGTGTTGGTCGGCTGACATCCTTGTTGCCATTCTACGGCATTTTTTCTTCAGATAAATCTGATAATTGTTGCTCGGTCTCTTTACTCATTTATTTAGTATAGTGTGCACACACTTTCTCATTCTACATATACATAGAGGTATACTGGTGGCTTTACAGCCTTCATTTTATTGATTATCTCTGATCCCCACAGTCAATTTGGTCTTCACGACAGTGCGAGCAACACTGCTGACGCTAGGTGGTGCCAGGTTAAAAAAAAAACCCAAATCCTATTTGTTGCCTCTTTAAACATCTAGCAATGCTGATAAAATAAATTCACATAACATGACTCAGGCAGAAAATCATGTTCACAGACGAGGAAATGTACTGTATTATAGCTAATTCATGTTACGTTTAGTAACATGAAAATGCTGCAAGTAACATTAACTTGCTAACTCGCCATTAGATAAGTCATCTACCCATACAGCTACTGTGGCTAATTCAGCTGTGACGTAACCCAGCACTATTATTCGTGGTCACAACAGTCATATAGAAAATGACTGTACAAGCGTGTTGAACGTTGTAACATTATAATGCTACTGTATGCATTAGCTTGGTGGCAGGCATGAACCACTTGTCATTGCAGCACGTTGTAGTAGGCTGGATTAGCACTGATAAATCATATCAACAAATTAGGTCTCAGCTGGCTTACTGTGTTGCAAAATGGCAAGTAATAAAAAAGAAATACTAGATGGCAGGAAAAGTGCTGTATTACTGTTACTGAGTACAATTTTGGGACATTGCGTGATTTATACCGATCCTTGGGCATATGCAGCTACTTAGTTGTGAATTCAAATTACACATCAGCTGGTGTTTTAAGTGTTTCCCTGGAAATTAGAGCAACTAAACAAAGTAAAGGTGATATGGCGTCATTGATAGGTGACCAATTGAAACGCACAATTTCTTGAATAAAATTAACGATTTGTCTGGACATATTTGGGAAAATATTAGTAGTATACAACTACAAAATATGTAACTATCCTGTCGTTTAAAGATAGTTTAATGAGGAAATTTCAAATATTACGCCTTTAACTATAAATGAAGATTCTTATTCAACCAAAGCACTACACCACTGATTGTTCATAACAATTTAATCATTTTACATATCATCATATTTCTACGCTACTTCAGCTGCAGTTTGTAAATTCTATAATTTCTAAATGAACAACTTTTTGGAAGAAACTCTGAATTTCAATATGATACAGTTTGGAGTGACCAGTGTTAAAGCTATCCACAAATATTTCTGTGTATATAAAAAATAGATACACCATGATCATCTCGAGTGTTGCCACATTTTGATGTTTATCTGGATTAAAAACTCAAATCTACAGATGCTTTCATTGCATTATTATTCTGATATTAATAGATCATTTCCTTTATGGTGCACAGAGGGCTGATTATGCAGTATTTATTTATTTCCATAATTGCTTATTCTGTTCAGGGTTGAAGGAGGGCTGGAGCCTGTCCCAGCTATCACTGGGAGACACCTGGGTACCCTGGAAAGGTTGCCAGACTATCACAGGGCTGACACATAGAGACAGACAACCATTCACGCGCTCATTCACACCTACGGACAATTTAGAGTTATCAATTAACCTGCATGTCTTTGGACTGTTGGAGGACGCTGGAGTATCTGCAGAAAACCCACACTGACACAGGGAGAACATGCAAACTCCACACAGGAGGGCCCGGCTGGTTATGAAGCCACAGTGCAATAATATATTATGCAATAATATTTTCTAACACTCCTCTTTTCACATTTCATTTTGTGACTTGTTTTCCTGGTTTACTTGTATCTATGAAAAGAGGGATCCTGACCTCGATGGTGGCGGTGAACGTGGCTGCCATAGAGACAGTGACCGCCATGGTCTGGTAGTCATAGGCTGTGTTGTAAAAGACCCCAAACGGGATGAAGAAGAGAACGAATGATGCGTAGACAGCATACAGGAGCGATAAGAACAGCATGAGAGGGCTGGACAGCTCCTGTCTCTGTCCAGTCTTGTACAGCTCTGGCCATTTCAGGCTGCTGTCTGCACTCACGTCCTGCAACACAAAGATAAATTATTATTATTACTTAAAACTGAAATATTTCAAATGATATCAAAATATAATCACTGAGTTGATAAAAAGCACATTTTAAAGTGTCTCACCTGTTCAAAGAAGGCCACACACATAATTGGAGCTGCTGTGTAGAAGACAGTGTAACAAGCGATGAACCATGTCTCATACAGAGACTGCAGGAGAGAAACAGATGGTGGAATAAAAGCAGGATGTTTCACTTCAGTTTATTATATGACTTAAAGGCTTAATGTGATTAAATCTCGTCCGTGTATGTCTCACCTGAGCACTGAAGCCATTGAAGAAACCAAACCATATGTGCACAAGAGCAAACCCACAGGTCTTAAACAGGAAGTAGCGCAAGAAGAGGGAAATGCGTCTGTAGGACCAGCGGCCGTGGACCAGCAGCAGCCTCTGCAGAAATCTGAACTGGGACAATGCAAAGTCTGCGTTCTGCACTGCCTGACCTCCCTCCACCCCCTCCAGTCCCACACCAACATGAGCCGCTGATGTTGGGGAGCAGAAAGAGGAAGGAAATGTAAAAACATGAAAGCAAAGCACACTGATACAAACACACCATTTCACTTAACATGACTTACTCTTGATCATGTTCACATCATTGGCACCGTCCCCGATGGACACGGTGACTGAGCGGGTGTGTTTCCTGACCAGCGTGACGATGTCAGCCTTCTGTCCGGGTGTTACACGACAGCATAGCACTGACTGACACTGTTCTGCCAGGCTCATGAATGTGGCCCCCCACTCTGGTCTCTGGTCAAACTCTGCCTGGAGTATGGAGAGGAAACGGTATTCAAATTTCATACTTCACGTCATATCAGTAGTATCGTGGCATTCTTGAAAGTACTGATCATACAAACACTGAAATACATTTTATATTCTAAACCAGGAATAAAATTAGCGGCACTACGCAGGTTTTGTTTGCATAAGATTTAAAATAACAACATAGACAACACTTCATGTAAACATATAAAACCTTATCAAACAGACATTAAAGATGGCACAATGTGGCTATGCGTGTGGGAGACCGTTGCTAATTTTGGTTGACGCTGGACAGTATTTATCACACGTCAAGCAACAACTGTTTTAATGATGATTGAAATTTGACATGCTAAAACCGTGAAGAATTTTACAACACTATGAAACAGCTGAGTTTAGGTTATATTTATATGAAACAGCCCTTCCTTCAAAAGGACATTTAGAGGAGTCTTCATCTTTGCGTCTGGGTTTCAGATCTCACAGAAGAGATCTTGTTTCAAGGCATTTAGTTCAGCAAGTATATATTTTTAAAGCTCCTATAATCATTATTTTCATAGTGACTATTGATCAGATGACACACACCTACAGACTACTGTCACAGACCCTACAGTTCCCCTCAGATATACAAAGTATTTCAGTGTGTTTGAGCTTGTTGCAACTTTCAGCATTGTTTTCAGACTCAGCAGGCAGCTGTAATTAGGGTTAAGTTCTACAAAAAACCCCAAAAAACACTACTGCTCAGCACCAACCAGTAGATATATGCAGTTCGCAATTACCTGGTGAAAATAGTGGAGCAGAGACGTTGAATTAGGGCAGCGGGAGGGTGCTACAGCTGGCATATACTCACACTTACTCAACTTATTTGTACGAGTATCTGTGAATGCCACAGTGCATAATGAACGTCCCTGCGTACTCTCCCAGCATAAGTTCAACTGTGTGCTTATGTGTCCTCTGTGTGCTCTTACATTCGGCACATGGTTCTCCTTTGCTCACATCATTGTGGATCAGTGAGCTGTTTTTGCCTTTCATCACCTGCTCTGCTTGTGTTTGGGACTTTTTACAGTGCGTGACTATCGTCCCTGCTTTCAACAGCTGCAGATGTATCTTGACTGGAGTGTAATGTAATGCTTTTACTCTGAAAATTCACACAGGGCCTAGAAGAGAGGACGGCCATGGTGCAGCTTATGTCACTGTATCAGATTAAGCGGAAAAATGATTTGCCTAGTTTCATGAGCATGTGTAACTGGCTATACGTACTTGATATGAACCATTTTTTCATTGTCATAATAATAAAGACCCTTTGTGGACAGCTAAATCTTCTTTCCTGGTTTACCTAATAGCTGTGTACTTCTCAAATTATTTGAAATTATAGCCTTGGGTAGGGCTCATTAATAGCTTTCTAATCAGTGCTGCTGTGTTGGACAGAAGTGTCCAGGGTCGGGCAACACAAAAGTAGGTACGAGGGGTGAAGTGAAGTAGTGGTGTCCAAGAGGGAATACTGGACTTGCAATCATCAGGTAGGCACAAAAATAACTCTAAATTAATGCTAATGTGGCTCACTCTCTACTAGATGTCTAAATATGGAAAGGTTTGCTAACCAGTTTGCTATATCAACTCATGTCAGTGGTTTGTTTACAGCTTGTTTCCACAACTGGCCAAAACTAAGTGTTGCAGGTTTAAAGAAAAACTGATTCATGTCTAAAAAAAAATTATGACCAACACACAGTTACAATGAAAACAGCCATAGAGCCTTGAAATCACACTTTCATCTGTACTATCCCATTCCCTGACATAAATACAGCATTTTTCGTGATACAGAGTCATTGGCAAACTATATGAGTAACCTATTCCAGTATGTCCAGTGTTTACCAGCTCAGGTCCAGTGAGGACCACAGCAGTCTTTGCTCCAGCTGTCTGCTTGTCTACAGCCCACAGCTCTGTCTGTCTGGCCTTGAAGAAACTGACCCCTGGGTCTGGGGACTGGAGTATCTGTCTGCAGGGGCAAACATACAAAGATCAATGAGCTGGTGTGAGAGTGTGTGTGTGTGTGTGTGTATTTTTATCATTGCTAACCTCAGCTCCTGCCATTCCAGTAATCTGGTATTAGGATCCAGTAGCTTGCAAGAATATCCAATGTTCACTGCAGTCTCTGCAAGGACAAAGAGAGAGGTAAAGACAGAAACAGAAGTGAGGTGTGTAGCTACAGCAACTCCAACCTTCTGCCACGGTGTGTCACAATACCTTTTTTGTCCCCAGTCAGAACCCATACTTTAAGCCCAGCCTGTTGAAGCAGAGCAATAGTCTCAGGAACGCCCTCCTGAAGCCGGTCCTCTATCGCCGTCACCCCCAGAAGCTACAAACAGTTAATATTCTATTTTAGCCTCTCTGAAGGATAATGGCTTTATTGCACAGTAGCATGACAAGAAGACAAAGATGATGTGAGTAACATTCAACCTCATAACATATAACAATGTAAGATTTACAAAAGCTGTTTTAAACAAGGATTCTGTTCACACAAAACTTAATATAGAGAAAAGTAACGGGCAGAAACTCTCGATTTAAAGAGTTCTCTGTGTCAGCAATCAGCTTGACCACTTCACCTGGAGGACTGACAATAAACCTGTGCAACACTGACGAAGAGCCCACCTGCAGCTCTCTCTCCATCTGATCATACAGCCTTTCCAGCACTGCGTCACGGTCACAGGTCACCATGGCAGCAGACTGGGCCAGAGTCTTACTCCACTGCTCCCATGATGCCTCAGGAACAGATCGAACCGCAACACACAAAGTCCTCAGACAGGCCTGGGCAAACAACTGACAGGAGATAAGTTAACACATTATTATAGGCTGCACATTATTTACTGAGTGATCTTTCAGGCAGAATTGAGGAATTGACAAAGAAAACACGAGACAAACACTTCGGTCTCGGCAGGGATGCCTCAGCTATCTCAGTAGAGATTGCTGGCCTGATCCTTTCTTTAAAACTCTATTGATTATTGATTGACGAGAACTTTTAACTAACGCCCAATACAGTGTGTACAAGCTTTGATGATCAGAACACTGATAATAATGATGGAAGATGATACGTTGAGTATGATGTGACCCCTACAGATCATCACAACAAAGATACTATAAATTCTTTCATCTGTCTGATTACTATTAATTTGGGCTGTCAGCATTAACACTTAAATCGCAATGCTTTTAACAACCGCAAATAATGCATTCAATTTTTTTTTAAATCAACTTGCCTGCTAATAACACTGATTCTTTGAATTTCATATAGCCCCACCATCAGGAAAATCCTGATTTGTACTTTGGATTTCTCATCAAACGCCTGCAGAACTAACGCCATTCCGAGTTAATTATCAAATGTTAGCATGCTAACACACAAAACTTAGATGGTGTACTTTTTGTCATTTTGAACTGCTTAATACTAAAATGGAAACCTAAAGACACTGACAGAGTGTCATACAAATAGTAGGCTCAATAACAGCACACACTAATGGTTCAGTAGAAACTCCAGTTCACCTCCAGGGCACTTTCAGTCCTTTCCTGATATGGACAGTCCTTCTGCAGTCTCTCCAGGATCACTATGTCTGCCCCTTTACAGTACAGCTTTAACCCACCCTCCGGCTCCCGCACTGAATAAAAAAAAAAACCAGTGTGGATAATTTATTCAGAAAAGAAGTTGCAAATTGAAAACATGTTGTTAATGTGTATTTAGAAGGCAACTCTCACCCAGTACGGACATGCGTCTTCTCTTGCTGGTGAAGTCCAGCAGTGCAAGCAGCTCGTACTGGCGAGTGACACCCAGCTCGGAGACAATGATAAATTCTCTTGTCCTGGAGAGAAAGACCCAGCCCAGCTCCCTGGCTGCACCAACAAGCGCTTCCTCATCTGGGGATGCAGCCTGGTAAACTGGAGCCTCTGGAGGAATGTAGTCATCACGTAAGGTGTAAACATGTTGTCCTCCAGGTATTTTATGTTATTATATCAGATTCAGACCAGTGATTTAGGAACTGGAAAATAACTGTGATAAAGTTTTGTCAAAGTTAGGCAAGTCTGAAAGCACAGATACAGGTTATTTGACTATTTATTGTAGCACACTCATCAGGTGTAACACAAAAACACAGTGGGAACAAACAGAGATTTCATCAAAAAATAAAACAGCAAAGATACCGACAAACACAGACACAACCTTCTTTCCACTCTGCCATGACAGTGTGACACAAAGACAGCGCTCTGAGGAACTGTCTGCTGACTGGACACTGCTGTCCTCTGAGCCTCTCCACCAGGCTAGGAGCTGACATGTAGAGACCACCGCGGGCGTATGGATTCCAGCTTAAGTCCATCGGCTGCGCACATACAGGGAAAAAAGTTGGTGCACCAAATGTTACTGTGCAGTGGTATTATACAGTGATGGCAGCAGAAATTATGACATAAAAACAGGTGCACAGACGAGAAACGATTTACCATACAGAAATATTAAGAATGACTTTGATTAGGTTGGAAATACACAAGGAAAAGGCAAAGAAAGAAGAAAATATGGTTAAAAGATGCAGATTTGAGAGTAGTTATATGGTACCTCTGTCTCCTCTGCCCTGACTGATGCATCACCTGTGAAAGGAAAGAAATTATTATATTTAATGACTTGCAAAAAGCTTCTGAAATGGAGATAAAATACCTCTGATTAGAATATGCTTAAGTAAAATGAAAAGAAAAAAAGGAAAAGAAAACGGACACGTGGGCTGAACCAGGAAGTGGCTCAGACAACATATGGTTGATGTGTTTCTGACAAGGTTTCAATTACAGTTCGTCTTCAGTGGGCAGAGCTGGTGTTAAATATTTAGTAGATGGACTCGTGGCTGTTGGATATGATGTGTCTCCTATTGTCTCCCCAGAGAGATCTTTGTTCCTTTGTAAGCCGGTGAGGAAACTTGGCTCTGCGGTGATCATCACACAGTGTTACATAAATTAATATTTAAGGATGTAAGTTACTGTGTTAATTAGACAGGATGCAATCGTGTTACTTCACACTTTTTTTGTTGGATGATACTGAATGAACATACATACGGACAGTGTCTCACTGCCACCATCAATAATGCTGACATTATTTAGTGCTTTTACACATGTAGTATAAAGTCACAATCAAAAGTCTCCTTTTCATATATTGATGCCGTGATTTTAGGCTATACTCTTATATTTTTAAGCACTTTTTCCCCTGAATTGTGCAATGTCATTTATTTAATAATGGCCTGCTACTAAGTTTCTAATTGACTACTGAATACGATCACTTCCTCACATGTTCGTATAGATGCATTTTGAGAGCTTTTTGAATTCAGAATTAATGTGCATCCTGTTGAAAGTGGATGCTGACATAAAATTAAACATTGATATAAAATGTCTATCATTTTAATCCATTAGACATTTGTGTGAAATTTTGTCATGATTAGCGTGTTAATTCTTGAGTTTTGTGAGGTCACAGTGACCTCAACCTTTGACCATTTACCAACAAATTTCAATCATTGATCTCTGAGTCTGAGTGGATGTTTCTGTCAAATTTGAGAAAATTTCCTCAAGGCCTTATTCAAATATGGTGTTCACCAGAACCACACGGACTGAAAGGTGACCTTTTACCACCAAAGTCTAATCAGTTCATCTCTGAGTCAAATTAATGTTTTGCCAAATTAAAAGAAATTCCCTCAAGGTGTTGTTGAGACATTGCATTCACAAGAACGGGATGGAGGAATGGACAGACAGAAAACAAAAACATACTGCCCCTGGCCACAGCTGTCACAACTGACAAAACAGGAGAAAAAGGCGATTTTCTGGGCCAGGGGTCGGCAACCTTAACAATTAAGAAATAAAGCCATTTAAGAAAAAAATCTGCGTAGAGTTTCAAGGCATATTTGAGCCTTATGATGAAGACGACACAGTATTTATGTCCAGATCAAACTATTAACATGACTTTGACATGACATTAATATGTTTTACCACAAGGTGGCTTCTATGCAGTGGGCTGTTTATGATCATTTGGTACATTTACTTTGTAGCATGGTGGTACAAGCAAACAAATCTGTCGCTGTACCATTAAATTCTCTTCATTCCTCTAAGACTTTTCCATTTTCTGGATTTGGAATCCATAGCTAGCTCAAGAGTTGCTTCTGCTATTTAGGTTTGGCAAAATTTAGACAAAAAGGCGCCAGCCCGTAGACACATGATGGACATTTCAGCTGACAAAATGTTAAAACATTTTCATGTGGTGTGCAGGCCACACATTCTTTCAACTGGAGAATGTAAAAATCACTTCAGGCCTACAGCAATGATTAATGAAAATTAAAATGTTAAAATATAAGCGTCATTCATTTCCATATAATTCTTTGTCAAAGCCTAAGGGAGCCACTGGAGAGCGTCTAAAGAACTGCGTGCGGCTCTGGAGTTGCAGGCTGCCTATCCCAGCACTGGGCAGATGTGAGGTAGAGTGATTGCTAATTTTAATTTCAAACAAGCCCTGCAATGTGAGTTCAGATAAAGACACTAGTTTTCTTCTAAGAAGGACAATTAGCACATCATTAGATACATTAATATATAGTAAAATATATGTATGTATATATAGGATGTTTTCAGTTTATTTTTTACCATAGATCTCCCCAGCTATGCAGCATTGTCTGAAGAGCAGACGGTTCTGTGTTAGTGTCCCAGTTTTGTCACTCAGCAGGTATCCCACTTGGCCGAGCTCCTCAGTCAGTGAGGTATTCTTGGCCTGGGCCGGTCTGTCTGCCTGCTGCCAATACATCTCCATATCCCAGCCAATAAACAGGCTGTGGACCGTGTGGATCACCTCAAACCTGTGGACACACAGACATACAAAGTAAGACGGTATACACACAAACACAGGTGTATTTCAACCTTCCCGCCAACCCTCAAATGAGCAGAGTATTGTGGATGGAACTAACGAGATGTAGAGAGCAATCGGCATGGCCGGGCTGAGCAGGATGATGTAGCTCCAGAAGACGAGGAACCCGGTGTAGACTGGATTGCCGTTAACCACCAGAGCAGATGAAACCCCTGTATGGCTCATGACCCAACTCGAAAACACACCACCGCCGATGGCAAGGAGCAGAGCTGCCAGCAGCACGGACAGGACGATCTAGAGATCCGCAATATAGACCCACACAGTTTAGAATAACTCCACAAGTTGTCTCACGCTTGTCATCCCCCTGCCCTTTACCCACTCACCCCGATCACCACTCTGTTGAAAACTTTTTCCGTCTGAGTCCTCTTCACTCTCAGTTTCCCACAGTTCCTCAGGATCTTGGTGTCCGCGCCTGGTACAGAGCAGACAACTATTAGATGCTATCGCTCCGGCGGCCTGGCCGAGCGAGTCGGTAGACCATCCTGCAGCCAGAGGGTGAAAGTTCAAGCCCTCGTGTCAGCGAGCATCTGCTGATGTGCCCTTGAGCGAGATGCTGAATCCCTACCAGTTCCGGGGGTGTGTGACCTCGCTGCTGAGAGGTCAGCGGGAAGAGAGAATTTCCCTTGCAGGGATCAATAAAGTATCACATTATGTTTTCCAGTGATGCTGTCTCAATCTCACATAGACTGCTGAAAAACGCTGAGCTGCATGCGTAAAAATGACACATACTGAGAATGTGTGCCATATCTTTAAACTCCTCAAGGACAGAAAGTGGCTCCAACTTTGTCTTACTGTGACAACAACATGACAACCTTGGTCATGTATAATTTAAAGTAGGCTGTGTCAAGTGGGTTAGGAGTTATAATCAGGTTGAACCAGGGTCACACCAATAGACACTCTCTGATGAATGGTATAAAACCCATCTCTGGTAGAATTTGATCGATTGATCTGCTTCACCAGAACTGAAAGGGTCATAGCAGTGAGATCCATGACACCTCTGCCTGGTCCAGTAATATCCGATCAATGATCACTTAAAAGACAAGAGGAGCCAGTAATCTACCAGACGTTAACAGACCCACATTTAAGACACAGCTGCAAGAGTTAAGTACTGTCCATAATTAGCAGTATAATGTATTCACCATAATAAAATTTGTCATTGAAACAAGTGGAGGCCACAGTAGAAGGTGAAATGAGGATAGGTGGCTTGAGCACAACAACATTTTCTCATAGTTTTATCTCTGTTATCATACACCTCTGTGGGGATCTGTGCCACATATCAGGGCTTGTTTGCCTCAGTGTCATGTTTAGACCCAACAGACCAGTTAGGCGGTGGCAGGGACCTATTTTCGGAACAAAAACTGTATCATCCTTCAACTCACTATCTCTCAGGCATAGAAATTTCACAGAAATCCATATTGATATCCCCTTTTTAAGCTGAACAAATTCTACTAGACGTACCAGTGTATACAGCCAAGCCGTAGGCAAACTCCGTGTTGCGCAGGACTGTTCCCCTCAGGAGGATGTGCTCATTGTCCAGCAGGAGACACTCTCCTCGCCAGTGCAGCTGGCCTCTGAAGGTGTACAGGCGATTGTTGGGCTCTTCACAGAGCACGACACCTGTAACATTTAAGTTTACATTTGCTCTTACTTGGGACAAGTGTGCAGTCCTGTGAAAGGTTTACTTGTTTGTTTTTGCTCTACTTTAAAATGCAGATGAATTTTTACTCTTAATAGAAAACATTTATTCACCATCAAAGGCAGCAAGCATCTCCTCTGAGGGGTGAGAGGTCAGCTCGTTGTGTGTAGCACTGAGCGCCTGCCGGAACTT
The DNA here is from genome assembly GCA_026686955.1 of Epinephelus cyanopodus. Lineage (NCBI taxonomy): Eukaryota > Metazoa > Chordata > Actinopteri > Perciformes > Serranidae > Epinephelus > Epinephelus cyanopodus. Next base: position 12,785,693 of record CM048920.1, read on the forward strand.
GAGGTTAGTCTCTCTGTGTGAAGAAAAGACCACACTTGCACACTAAACAGTTGATCCAGTCATCAGAGATAATGAGGAGAGGTTAATGTAGTACGCAGCTGGCACACACACACACACACACACACACACGCAATATTAATTTCTTTGATTGAGAAGCAGGATGAATACATTTTTCAAACTGATTAATAGCGAAGAGAAATGTATCTGATCATACACACTCTGCAATGAACCATGAGACGTCTCACCTTTAAAAACGGGTTCTAACTGGTTTTAAACTGGTCACAAATTTCACTGTTCAAACTGTTTCTCTCACTGATTCACTACTCTCTCTGACCCAAATGTATCAAACACCTTTTGCCCTTCTTTGAGTCACCACAAAGCCTCAGAAGTGCAGGCACGGCCCCTCTGGCTGTCCCAGAGTGTATAAATGATTTTAGACCTTTAAAGGTGACCAAGTTTTTGTTGTCAAGGCCCCACGGCAACAGAAGAGGAGCCCAAAGAGCTTAGGCCTCTAAAATCAATATCACCTTTAAAATCAAAACTTAAAACTTCTCATAAGGTCCTGATTTGTGCTATTATTTTTACAATTATATATTTTTAAACTATATTCACAGTTTTATGTTGTAGTATCTAATTGTTTTTGCAAGTTTTAATATATTTAATATGGTGAATTTATTAATATAATAAGAGAGAACAGATTCGCTTCGTACCCATCGATATCTGCTGTCTCCACATAACACAGACTGTGAGGTTCTGAACTACACAGGAGGAGAAGGTCAGCCTGGGTGGAAAGAGGGAAAACAGAAAACTAAAGAGAGAGTGCTAAATATAAAGTTACTGTAAACATAAATAGAGCAACACAGCATTTAATAAAATATTAAAAACTTTAGTAGCTACATGCTGCTATACTGAAAATTTCCACTTTAAGGACGTATTTAAATATGCTAGCTGTAGGGTAGGTTAAAGGGTAGGTTAACGAGTAATTCATGCAATCTTATCTTACTTGAACAACAATGATTACTCAGACACTTTGTTTTCTATACTGTTGTTAATTTCTGTCTGTGAATTGAAATTGAAAGTCTCACAGGGATGACTTGATCTTTGTGGATCCGCAGCACATCTCCCACACGCAGATCTTTCCACTGTGCTCTGCTGAAACTGAGACAGAGGACAGATGAGGAGTGAGTGAATGGATAAAAATAATCAATGTCTTTCATATGCATTAATTTACTGGTCGCAGATCTCTTAAATATGCAATGCTACCATATACGCAAACACAACTTTGTTTTTTATCGATCAAAAGATTCTTTACTAGATTTCATAGTTGATACACAGTTCAACAAATGTAAACAAAATCCACTGTCAAATATTAAAACAACCTAACCCAAAATGATTGCCTTTTGATACACAAACTAACAACAAACAATAACTACATCTAAATTGCCGTCTAATGCTGTGAAACTTTTTTTCTCATCAAAAACAAGAGCAGAGCAGGCTTTCATTTTTATGATAAATTCAGGAACACAGAAATGCTTACTTTCCATTTATAAGCAAACTCTATACATGAGACTACACAAGTATTTTACAGTGTAGCAAAAATGTCTGTGCATGGTTTTAAAGTCCTCCTCGAGACACATTAAAAGTATGTAAAAAATACTCTGCTATGATTAATGTTTTGTTTAATGTGGTTTTCACATTTAAAAGTAAAAATGAGAGGAGGCTTGAAGCACATCTATTGTTTCTCCCCGCCCACCACCACTGCTTGCGTTAAATTTCCCTTTCCCCTTTCGCCAGCACTGACACAGCACTAAAATGAAGTCTGGGGACAGGGTTAGCAATGCGAGAGTAGCGTCAAGTTGAAAGTGCAGTGCACATCAAGATGGCTAACAATAGCTTTACAACCTGGGTCTTCAACAGGGGATCCCTAGGGGTGTAAACATTTTTTGATTGTTTTTTTTTTCTTTTGAAAAAAATCATGATGTCATACATATACATACACATTAACACAATTCAAACATTTTTTTTTTCTTTTGCAGCAATTTATCTATGTGAAAGAAGAGTTTCCTCCTTCACCTACCTAAAAAGCAAGTACAGGACAAGACTGCAGCCTGAGACTGATACGGCCCTCTGCCTAGATTTTGCTGCAGAGTGAGCACTCTTCTCTTTCATAGTGCTATTTTGAGGCTCCAAAACAGCATTATGTCCCGCCTTTTGCTTAAAAGTGTTGAGTTTACAGCTCACAGCAACTTAATGCGATATAGTCTCTAGCTTTTGTGTGATATCTAGTGTCTGCCAAAAACTATGGAAATTTCAGCTGTTAGTGCTGTTAGCTTGTTTACTACATTATGGGAAATGTCACTCCCACACGGTGCATTCCACTGAACACCGTTTGCAATCTTTATGGAAAAAAACGGCCAAACAGCCAAATCTAATTAGACTGACCTTATTCTCAGTCGGGTACAGCCCTATGGTACATGTTTGAGCCAGCAATGTATCAGAATGTTGACAGTGTCATAAGCATATTTATCATAAGCATATTTATTTGTTTATGTTGTTTGTTAGCTTGTAGGCTAACCGGCAGAGGCTAATGCCGTTTTAGGAGTTGTTAAACATAAAATAAAAATATCTGCTACAATGTTACAGTGTGTTCACGTTGGTCCGGGTTACGACCCAAAAACTGCAAACTCTACCAAGCTAACTCTGCTCTCTGTCCTGACAAGTCTGCTCTGCGCTGGAGATTTCAGGTTTCTTTGCCAATGTTTTGTTGAAGTCTGTCAATATGTGTTTCCCATATGAGACAGTGACTGACATTCATATTAATGACATACCCAATCTGGTTTATTTTTGCATCTCAGATTTAAGGGAAGTGCACAGATATCACCTCTTTCAGTAGAGGAATGTAAAAAGACCTCTCTGGTAACAAAGTCTGCACAGATCGTCAGTGTAGACGAGGTCAGACATTTCAGGGGACATAAACAGAAACAAAACACATTTTTGAGTGGGACATTTTAACTAAAATGACAATTGTTAGTGCTAAAAACAACTGCAGTTCTCAGGCAGTTACCACACCTTTGGGGGCATTTTTTCAAATCTCATTTTTTAAGTCCACAAAGGAAAGAGTATTATTATCTGGGCAGTAACACTCGCAGGAACAGACTGAGACAAGAGTATCTCTGATGATGGGAGAAGATGTCATCAAGAGGTTGGTCATAGTTCATGTCTTGCAATGGGTGTTTTTGCCCTGCTCTAATGCACAAAGGGACCATATAGGGATTCACTCATTCACACTTCATTAGAGCTTCATTAGAGGACCGTTTCAAACTGGAAGTCCTGAGAGAATAACACACTGTCTTTGTCCTCACCTCTGGGAGACGAGTACGTCACAGGGTCGGGAGTTAATCTCTGAGTCACTGCGTCTCCTTGCCTGAGCCGAAGATGGAGAAAACGAGAGAGAGAGAGAGACAAACCCAAAAGAGGATGAGAGAGGAGAAAGAGATAGACTGAGAAGCGTGAGAAGGATGGAGAAAGAGTGATGGACAGGGAGCGTGTGAGAGGGAGTGAGGGTGGCCGTGAAAGGTTGAGCAGGAGAAAGGAGAAAGGAGAAACGCCATTACGGGGCTCTACAGTGACACCAGCTGGGAGATTTACACCCTCCACTAAATGATTAGTCAATAGAGAGGGGTCAAGCAAGCGTTTCACCCAGAGCTGTTAACGACCGTAACTCAGTGATGCACTTAACCAGTGAATTCTCCATGCAAAACATCACGCCTGCATTTAAAAGGAAAAGCTTTAATGATAGGAGAGAAAATTAATGCTACTGGGATGACTGGTTTTGTCAATGAGGAGAGGACAAGGAGTCAATGCGGACAATGAAGGAGAGAGAAGAGTGCGTACATTCTTAAGTGCCAGGTGCATAAATGCATGCGTGAGGCCGGTCGTATATTTTTGTTTAAGATCATGCATTTGTGTGTGAGCAGGTGGATTCATGGCAGAAGGATATTTCCCCTCCCAGACTCCCCTGGGGTGAGAGAGGGAGGGACTACAGAGTGAGTGGTGGTCTCACCATGTCGTTGGCAAGGTCTTTTATTGCTCTCACAGAGAGTACGATGAACAGCGGGATGATGGTGATGTACCAAGGTATGGATGAAATGGCAGGAACGCACTGGAAACCACACAGAAGCATTAAAACACACAGAAAGAAAAGGAAACAGAGTCACACCCACTGTATAAAATTAAATGCACACACAACAACGTGCCTCCGAAAGTGATGTAACACCACGAAAAAAACTTGACTAAACAGTCGAAAGCTCTGGAAAAAGCCTGAGAGTGGAATTTGAGTTAACGCAGCTACAAGGAGTTTTTAATGGTTATGAAACAGTCTCAGTTTAACAGTGATGCCTCTATATGACCTAAATAAGCAAACAAGAACATCAGCGAGAAGAGTCGCTATTTCTATACAGTTTTTCTTAATGCCTGACACCAGGTCTGATTCCCTGCAAATTTAGACAAAACAGTTTACGGCACACCAACTGGAACATTTTCCTAGGCAAAGTTTCGCCATAAGTAGTATGTTCACTAGTTAAAAGGGAGCAGAACAACAAAAAAAGCTAAAAGCACAGCGGTAAAACATGTGTCATCCTTGGATGGTCAGTCAACAGATAGAGAGAGAACTGCACCAGCGTCACATGGTGACAGTTACTAATCTTACACTTCTGCTTTTGTCAACAGGAGCTGCCAAAGTCAGCACAAAATGAAAGTTCCTTGTAGGTGCATTAAGATGATTTTGTCAAACTACTCAAGACAAATGGAAATTGTTTGGATTGAAGCTCGGGTAGGCTGTTTTACTTTGGTGTCATTTGGAAAAAATCCCATATTAAGCTTTAAGCAGTTTCAGAGACGGTACTTCAGTCAACGGTTGTAGCAACTTGAACTCAGCCGGCACCAGGGGACCGGACAGCCTCAACAGCGCCAACCACCAGTTCAGCAAACTTTCTGTTGCTCCTGTTACACAGGTTAGACCCTATGCTGCCTCTGCCCACTGTGACACCAGCACTGGGGGATTTGTGCTAGCTGAATTCGAGTTGATACAACTGCTGACTGAAGGTCTGTCTACGGAGCTGCTGCCCACTCTCCTCCTGGTAAAGCAGTCAATAGCGGCGGGGAGTGAGGCCAAGGACACACTGTGATTCGAGGCTCTAACTAGCTACATAAACATGAACTTGAAGTAGCTGCAGCTGTGAGCCTTTGGCTTCACTTAGCAGAGGGCTTAACTGCTTATTCATATAACATTTTCTGTGCTGCTGTCTACTGTTCTACTGGGGAAATAGTCTATAGCGACGGGGAGTAAGGTGGAGGGTCTTCTGGTTTAGCTTCTGGGTGCGCTAGCTAGCTAATTCTTGTCTTATTTGTGGTCTGATAGAGAGAGAGGACAGGGCAAGGAGGAGCTGAGAGAAATATGCTGCAAGCATTTTTACATGATATGGGATTAAATAAATCAATGTACTGGTAACAATTAATTAGTATATGAAGCACATGCACATCAGACTCCCAGGCGAGCAGCTCAGCCTTGCTTCAAATTTTTCCCAGTGGCCACTCGTGGTTGCAGTGTCTACCATTATAAAAGGGACGTTTGTAAAAGTGTTGGACACCTCAAACTGCAAACAAAGTCAATTATGACTCTTTCCATGATACATTTTTGATCCATGGAGGTTTTACATCTGTAACACTTTTCTCGAGCTGAGAAAAGCAATTTAAAAATCAATGACATCGTCACAATGTAAAGTCTATAGGCTGAGCGGGAAATATTCAGTGGGCTACACACCGTGCAAGTAAACCCTGGAGCTAGATACTTTTTTGGAGTGCAAGGCAAGCGGTTATATAGTACTGAATAGGTGCCATCTTGGCATACAGTATATAGTTATTATTACAGATCAATGGTGTATGTGCCTTTAATTGTCTTGTGGGAGGGGCTTAGGACAGAGAGGGGAGAGGTGCAGGAGGAGGGTGTACTTTTGAAATTCAGGTGGGTTTTGTTTGCCTTTTCCAGAAATCATCAAATAGTATGACACCCTTAGGGGGCAAGTGAGTTTATTTAAGGTGTGTCATCATGTTGGTATACCTTCCTCTATAAACAGAATAAAAAAGGAGAACTGTGGTTATAGTATAACATGTCACATATAGCTGGTGACACACCACAGTGTTAGGTACGTTGATCTAAAAGAGCTGAATACCCAGCTCAGAGTGTACATAGGAACATATAAGCAAATCAACGTCATTCAAGAGACTTCAAACTGTATGCACATACAGGAAAATCCTACTATATCCCATATTAAAGTATCAATTTGTCTTGCCTCTTTGGATATTAACATGATGCAGTTACTGTTAAAGCTGAAAGCAAACAAGAAACCAAGTAGAGAGATGGACAGAGATACAACAGTTGAGTCTCCATCTGACCTGCAACACCACCATGAGGAGGAAGTACAGATTGGCCGCTCGCTGGAACTGTTCAAACAGTGTCAGGGGCAGGAAGGTCAGGGGGGAGTACTTGTAGCTGCGGACCACATTGTCCTGGCAACCGACACGGACAGAAACACAGAGAGTGTGAGAGAGAGACAGAGAAGCACAAGGGAGACACGTGTATTAACACATCAACCTGTTCCTCAATGCATAAGCATGCCAACAGGTGTTAGGTTACCGTGTGGAGGGAAGGAAGCACATTTGTGACTGACTCACCGCGTATCGCCCCCAGCGGAAGCACAGAAAGGATTTCTTCTGTTTGTGTTGGTGGTAGTGGTGGCTGTTTGCCCTCACCTCCCATGTGAGGCCTGTCAGACACACGTTAAGCTGACTCTTAGCTCTCAGAGACCATTAACACACAATGATTTAATGTATCATTTACATCAGCGGACAACAGATGGATGTGTGTGTGTGTGTGTGTGTGTGTGTGTGTGTGTGTGTGCGCGTGCTTCTGTGAGTGTGTACTAATATGCAAGTGTATGTAGTGCACTGCTGTTAACCATATTGCAAAGGAATTCTTGCACTGCCAATTCAGAGAGACAAAAATTACCCTACTGTAGAAACATGATCCTCTATAGGAGAAATTTAAAATCTTGATAGACATGACTTGCAGGCTGCTACGCAAATATGACAGTGATACGTTGTTTTAACTGATATGAAGTGCGTTTAATTATAAAAAACTCCATCCGCCTCTGAATGCATCTCAGTAAACAGTGAGATAAAGAGACAGTGAGCAGCAGGAGGAAAAAGAGGAAAATAAAGGATGGAGGTCATAAAAGACGTACCAGATTCAACACTTTCCATGGCCACGATGCAGAGGGGACGTTTATAGTCTTCGGTTATGCTATACGAAGGAGACAACAGGGTGAAATGGCTGCTTGTGTCCCTCTGTAAGATAACAGTCTTGTAACTCATTACACAACGTTTCCATGCTTACCGATACCATACAGCACAACAGACAAGAGGTTATAAATCACTGATGCTGATCTGAACAGACTCTCCTACCAGCTCCACAAACCACACCAATCCTCAATTAACTACTTGATAACATAAACAACAGGTGAACTCAGGGCAACCCCACAGTGATTTTCGGTGTGATGAAATACTCAGAAATGTACCAGCTCTTCTGGTTGAATCTCTGCTGGAAGCTGGATGAGCAATCCTGGTGGGAGGGAACCGCGGCTGCTCAGTACCAACCATCTGAATCAAACCTGCAAGGGTTAACATGAACATAAATCAGCACAATCACTATGATTAATGTCCGTCATGCTACAGTTTACCTGTCGCAAATAATAAGTACCTATACCGCATTTGTCAACACATTAATAAAGCCTGAGATGACATCACAACAGTGTCTTTTACTATTAATTCATGCTGTTTGTAAAGCTGTTAACTGTAACGTTGAAGTCAATCATGAGCAGCAGCATATAAACAGCCTGCACATCTTACCTGCGTTGTTAGCCGGTGTTCTCCATGGGCGCCGTGTGGTACTTGCATCCTGGTGACACAGCCGAGCCATCAATCACGGAGCTCCTCAAACCACAACTAGACATTTCAACATGGTTGTTTTGATGACGATTCTTCGGCTGCTTTTCATAACACACACCTGTTTCATCCATCCCCCTCCCTCCTCTGCATGTTGCCTTCCCCACCTTCCTCTCGCTCCCAGGTGAAGGCTCAGGTATCACTGACTACACTCCCTATACACCTTGCCTGAAGAGAGGTAAAGGAGTGGGGGAGGGGCATTAAAGCCAGTGGAGTTAAAGCACATCAAATCACCGTTTGTTTGTTTTTTAATGTCAATTTCTGCAGCTAGCTGTAAAAACTGAAACATTTTCAGTCTTTGAGAGTAAAAAGCACAAACTGTTATTCAATACTAAGTAGGTGAATGGTTCCAAATAACCTATAGAACTTCAGTGTACCAGACAGCCTTTGTTGCAGTATGGTAATGTCGCTACAATGGAAGTATTGGTTTACAGGAATGGGAACTCAGACTGTACATGCACAGCAACACCAGACTCCTCTGTGTTCTCATTTCATTTTTTTTGTCCTTTCTCACACAACCAACCCACCCAAGGTGCTGTAATGGACTCTGTACAATAACTGTTGTGTGTGGCTGTTTTTCATTTATCATTTATCTTAAAAATATAGATATGAATGTGTATGTGGTCGTGAGAATGATAAGCGGGGGTGTGTTAGTGCATGTGTACAGATTTATATGTTGCAAACTAGGTTGCTCCAAAGCTTTGTTGTTAATACACAATGACATTAAAGGGTCTATCTATCTAGTATATACATTATTATCATTATCATAATATAGTATATAAAATCAAAACATTAAATAAGCCTTACCTCCAGTCTAGAGTGCATGCTAAATTGCCACAGTAGCTGAATAGTTGTGGTTTAAATAAGCAAATGCCCCTGACCTAATTGACAGTGGCTTCTGAAAGCAAACAAAAATGGTATTTTATACATAACTGACCTTCAATCATATTCACAGTTTCATTGACATAATACCATGTAAAAAAAATCCCACTAATAATTAAGTTTGGCTCGGCCTCTAGTTTGAAATTTATCATACTTTCAGATTAAAATTAAACATTAATTTAAAAGAATCAAATGAAGGTTTGTCATTAACTTTAGTCACAAGAACGGACATTTATTTTCTTGTCGTCTTGTATTTCTTATGTTCAGTCTGTGCAGTCACTCAGTTAAGAAAACACCAGTGTATGTATCAGTATTTTTCATGTGGCTGATTTTATCCAAACTAGTTTTGTCTTTGGATAAAAGTCAAGCCATGTATTATTTTTGAATGGCTGTAGCTGACCCCTCTGCCTTCTTCATGAATCTAATGCCACCTGGTGGAGGTAAGCTCTCACTGCAGTTAAACCATCAGATGAAGGTCAAAACGGGTGAATTTGACAACAATGGCAGCCCTGAACAAAAGGCAGCTCACTGAATTTGTATGTTCACTCAATGTCAGTTAAATGTACTATTTGTGGTTTCATATCTCTTTGTCTCATTTCTCTCCTCTATGTAAGTGAGGTCACCCCCACGAATGCCACATATCAACACCTGAAGGTGTGTGTATCTTATGTCTTACATGTGTGTGTATGTGGAGTGTGTGTGCATATCTTGGGCGATCTTTCCTATCTATTTTTACAGCTGGGCTGTGCAGCAGAGTGGTTAGAGGGATGTGCCGATGGTGTGGCACGCGTGCTCTTAGGCCTCCACAAACAATGACAGTCAATAGACACGACTGTTCCACCACAATTTAACCGTTGCCCATCATGGTTGCCAAACCCCACAACCAATAACACATAGGAGAGTGGTGTCTTTGGGCCTGTGGGTTCTTGTTAAATTTCTACTCTGCAAATTTGAAGAGAGGGGATCAAGAGAGCATCACTGATACAATCTAATTGAAATGATAATAAATCCAAGCTAAAAAATAAAGTAAAATCCATTTAAAATTATATATTAAACCAAAAATCTGAAAAATAAACAAATTCATCAATCTATTTTTAAACCATTCAGATATGTACATTAAAACATTTGTCACTCTAACTGTTCCTCCTCTCCATACTGCCTGATAAGAAATGCCTTTCTAACACAGGGGACAAAATCCACAGTTCTCATTCTGTGCAAAAATCCAGTTTAAAAAGTTTAGATAAAGCTAATATGAGGCTTCAGCAGCAGTCTGAGTCATATCAAGAGGGTATCTTCCATAGGTGTAGATTTGTGTGGGGTTGTAAGGGCACGTCCCCTAAAGAAGACTTTTATTATGACAAAATCCACAACATTTACACCATAAACTGATGCTGAAAAAGCTCAGACTGGTGCATAAACAGTCACCGGAATGCAGAAAATCAAGTTTTGGATGCTCAAAATCCCCAAAGCCCCAGTTTCATGTGTCCCCTCCAATGTTGCAACCAAACCTATGCCCTTGGTATCTTCCAAAACGGACTGTGGATTTTGCCCCCTGATCACTTACATGGAATCACAGTGGGAAGAGATCGCTTCACAGCAACCATGGACAGGGGGAAAGATTACAGAAATTAGCAGACACGTGTCTAATGTTGTAAGACAGACTACGTCTGAATTTCTTACAGCTTAAACATAAATTCATATAAGCTTCATCTCAGGTGGTAGTAAAGTAAGAAACTGTTAAGTCAAAAACAGTGACTTATCTTTAGATCATCTTACATTGCTGGTTAATGAGGCCAGCTGTGAGGAGGAACCAAGCGCTGGCAACATTAGTAACATTTCCAGCTTATTTCTTCACCTTTTAAATTCTTAGAACTGGCCAATTGACAAACATGTCACTGATTATATCTATTAAAAAAAACCTGTCACATCTTCTTAAGATTCACATTCTTACCGCAGCATCAGTAGTCAGTGAGAACAACACAAGAGGAGGAGATGAGAACTTTAACTTCCTCATGTTTTGTTCATAACTAAATCTAAGTATGAACAAAGTGATACAGTTTAAAACACAATGCCCTCTGCAGTAACAGAGACACTACGTGTCAGAAGTGCACAATAACAGACTCATTTCTTGAGGTTGTGATGATTATATACAGGAACTCACTGTGCTGGACTCCAGACATTGTTTATTATTATTTAACTCCTTTCTTTCACTTACAGTGCCTGTTGAGTGCCACACGACAAAACACTAATAAGCACAGTAAAATGTCTATTTTAACTGCATCATTATTATCACTTTATACAAACCTTAAACTCAACAATGGAAACCTCAGTTTGGCAAGACCCACCCTCAAACAGACACTTTCATTATCTCTGCAATTTATCACGCAGTCTTAAATACAGTATGGGCGAAGTTTCCACTGCATGTATAATGTGAGTATGTTTGTTCTCATCTTATTCCGTATCTCACAGGATCTCAGCTGCGCATGACCCTCAGGCCACCCCTAACTTCACTGTACTGACTGTGAGAAAGCCCTGAGCTGTGGGAAGCTTCTCTCTGCTCTTATTTCTCAGGGACCTACATTACTACCGCGAGGTTTTCAAGTAGCAATGTGCAAAAGTCACACTGTAGCTGAGTATGGGGAGGCGATACCCTCAACTCAACTTCCTGTAAATAGTGGTTAACTGCTCAGTTGTGAAGGAGCAGGAATCAGGTCATCAGACCCCTCCACCATAAAAAAAAAAAAAAAAATCACACCAATAACCCCCTTGAAAAGATTGTTAAACATAGAGTTTAACATGACATTCAAGCAGATTTTAAATAGGTTAAGATAAAGCCAAAACAAAAGCAGTGGTATTTCAATTGAAGAAGAGCTTCACTGTACAGCGGCTTGTTGAAAGTAGAGCATTGTGGCTTTTGGGTGGGAGTGTGTTTGTCTGTGAGGAGTGGGGATGACATAACCACGAAGTTTACAGAATACAAAGTAATTAGACTAACCTCCAATGATGAGTCACCTCATCATTGGTGACTTGACAACTGAGCAAAATGGCACCCAATGCTCAGTGAAATGTGTGTGGGTGCACTGAAACATATCAGTAATGATAAAACTGTGGTTTAGAGGGTAATGGTAAGACTGTGTGTTCCTGTGAAGGGCATATCTGAGGGACACTTAAGTACTGTTATGACATTTTCTGACAGGTATGTTCAAGTCAAATGATATTGAATGCATCTGGTCAATCCTAAGCTGCTTCTTTTATATAACAGCTCAGATACTATCATTCATTGTCGACAATTCAATCGTAAATTGTAGGATGTCAGCATGACAAAATGTCACAAAATTAGAGGATGGTCTGGTTGTATTAAGTATTTTTGTTATTTTTAGTAAATCCCAAGAGAAGACCAAAACCAACAATGAGGAACAAGGCTGAACATGGAAGCTAAAGGAGCATCTGTCAACAACGACAAACTTCATGTCCTTGCAAACCAACTGCTTCCACTAAACACTCACAAAATCACAGTGTGGCTTCAGCCCATCCAGAGGAACAGCAACATGATATTCACAGCATGCCAACTCCAAAGACAAATGCAGCCTTTACATATGGCCTTCATAGACCTCACAAAGGCCACTGACATGGTAGACTACCAGGCCCTGTGAGCGTACTATCAAGACAAGGCTGCCATAATAAATATATCAGAAGACTGAGGCTTTCACAGTGCTCCACAGCAGCTGTGACTCAGAGTCCAACCCTTCAGTGTGGACTTGGGGGTCAAATATTGATGCACCATCGCACCCATCATCTTCGTTGCTGCCATTCCTCATTGACAAAGAGCTGCCACAGGGGATCCCAATCCTGTACAGAACTGATGGCCAGCTCTTTAACCTTAATAGGTTTAAAGCCAAGAGTAAAGTCAGTAACAGCACCATCTTGGAGCTTCAGTTCACGGATGATAACGCCATGGCAGCACACTCCACAGAAGACCTCGAGGGCATCCTGTATAATCTTTGCCAAGGCATTGTTAGCCTCCTCCCAACCAGCCACCTACCCAGCCCACCATACTGTAAAAGTGGACAACACTACTCCTGAAACGTTGACCACTTGCCCTGCTTCAGCTGTCTTCGTTCCTCAAAGTCTGACATCAACTCTGAGGTTAACCATAGCCTGAATTGTGTCAGTGGAGGCTACACCAGAGACAGAGTCTTTGAAAACTGAGGCTGGGGCTGCATTCACAAAGTTTCCAAGTACAGAGTGCGCACTTCCTGGTGACAAGGAAAATTCTTAGAATTAGGACATTTTCTAAGAATTTGTCTGAAAAGACAAATGTTATTCACAAAGAATCTTAGTACCTATAAGAGTTCCTTGGGTGTAAAACCATTAGGAGTAAAGAGCAGTGTTGGGGAGTAATGGGTTACATGTGACAGCTATATGATTAAATTATAAAATGAATGTAATTGTAATTGGTTAATCTAATCTTAATCAAATCTGGATACAACTTTTATGTGCTTAAGTTTTTCTAGAACTTTTTAGCTTAATTGCCCAGTTTAAAACATTTGTGGGAAAAGTAATCAAATGTATTACGTTACATTTATTTGATGAAGTAATTTAGATAGTTTTGTTACTCATTACAATTCTAACAGGGTAACCAGTAATCTGTAACGTTCCCAACAGTGGTAAGGAGGAGGACTACTAAGAGGCTTCAGTTTCTTAAGCAGAAAATGGAGAAAATGGCGGAAAGATAAAGAGGAAGGAGAAACAACACTGAATGATAGTGAGTCAATGAAATGCTACAGATTAGATCGTGCAGGGATAATGTTTATGGTCATCCTCATTAGACATGTGCTCACATCTCCCAACCAATGCCATAACTCTATAACGCCAGAACCGAAAGCGATCACAACACCAAGATATCTGGCAACGAGATGAAATGCAATGGTGCAGCATTGATCACTTGGGTCTGTCTCAACCTTCCACCAGTAGAGTGATCAGCAGAGTGATCACACAAACAATTACAGCACTTTCACAGTCTCATTATGTGATACACTTCATTTCATTTCCACTGAATGTCCACACTGCAGTCTCACGAGAGGGCAACCACTCACACCTTTTACAAGAATGCATTACACCCAGCGAAAGAGTCAATCACACCTCCTGACTAAGATAAAAGTTTCAGTCGCTTGGTTGCTCAGAGTTGTTCTGAGAATATTCCTAAATCACTCCCAAGCTAGGACCCGTATATATCGTTAATATTGTTTGACTGGAAAAGCTTCAATATTACTTGGTACTGGGTAATTATGACCAATATCCAGCCCTAGTATTACCCCACAGCTGATAGTAGTCCGAAACAAATGAACTCCTTTCTCCTGTTTACACACTTTTGCTAAAACTACAGGGCCCAGCCTGATAAGGAAATTACTGTATGTAGCTTTTTTCATAAGCAGGCTGGAACGCATTGTTGGTTTCAGGCTTTGCTAACAAAAAGAAAAATATAATTTAAAACCAACTGTATTCTTGAACAAAGACAAGGACGGCTCACTGCATGTATATTTCAGGTAACACGCACAGCTATTACCAGACAGGTGTTAATCGGACAATTTCCTTTACAAGAGAATCGAAAACAAGACAGGCCGTGTGAATCCCTCTCAGACAGAAGTGTTGACTAAACTGGTCACTGTATCATTATAAAACCAAGAGGACATAATACTGTTTAAGATAAATCATCCACTTAGAGAGAAATCATCTGCCACATGCAGTCAGGATGTGGGTGTTGCCACACAAAGAGAAAGTGGCAGCGGTAAAAATTATGCAGGCCTACCATGATATACCACAATGCTTTCTGAACATGTTCATTTGAACAGTAACAATGAGTCATTCAGCAGATCCAGTCAGTACTGAACGGTACAGTCAATCAAAACTGAGTAAATTAAATCAAGTGAAATAACATAACTTAGTGGTCCTGTATTCAGTAATCAGTATCATTTGATATTTTTACCTGGTAGCATAATTTTCATAAACACACCTTGTTGTTTCTGTCACAAGGTTGTGTTAACTCTGTGTCCTTCCTGTTTGTGTGTTTATTTGTGACCATGTTTCTGCTAACTTCTCATCAAGGCCATCAGACTCATCAGCAGGAATCAATAAAAGATGATATGTTCGTGCCTCTTTATAAATCTGGTAGCTAACTTTTACTGAGAGACCAACCTGACTGTTGGAACATGGGTGACTGTGGCGTATGTGGTTACAGTGACTCAGAAAGAAAAATCTGCTGGAGTTTTCGAAAAACGCAGAGCTGATAGATAAGAGGATATCCCTCCCCCTCCTGATCTCGACAGCCCCCACGCTCAGCAAACCACTGTGAAATCTTCAGCTCAAACTGCAGAAGAGTGATCATGTACAATGTGGTGTGGATTTTCCACTTTAGTGGCATTGTTTTGTGTCGTTGTGCCGATAAGTTGTGTCTTAACCACTTGCAGCAAGAAGCTTTTTTCATGCCCAGCTGTGTCTCTTCAAAATGAAATGCAATTGAAATGGGAGAAGGCCAAGATAGAAGAGGCTGATCTGAGCTTCTGGTGGTGGAGGCTTCTTGTATTGACCTGGACTTGTAAGGTCTTGAGAGGTGGGCAGGTTTGCAGCTGATATTTTTGGTATTCTCCAATGACAAGATATCTTGTTGCAATTTGGTCCTGTCTTGTACATCCAGACTGTTACTGAGGAGGTGAGGGAAGGCCGAGGTTGAGGATATACAGTCATGGAAAAAATTATTAGACCACCCTTGTTGTCTTCAATTTCTTGTTCATTCTAATATCTGGTACCACTAAACGTATAATACAATGAACACAACAAAAAATGCAGCTGGTCACATAATACTTTATGTCCTATTTGACATTCTTAAGCTTAATTGATTCCCAGGGTATATAAGAGGCCATTTCATGTCACAAGCAGCACTGCACATGCAAAGGCCTAGAGTGGTTTCCTGCTTACATTCAAGCCGTAGCACAACTCAGAAGTTGTCAGCTCTCACATAATGCCTAAAACAAAAGAATTATGTGAAGCCACAAAGGCAGCCATCTTGGCACTGCTGGAAATTGGCATGAGTGAGAGACAGGTAGCGAAAAAACTGAAGATCTCCAAGACAGCCGTTCATTACAACAAAAAAAAAACAAGCTGAACATGGCACTACCAAATTGCTACCTGGCCGTGGCAGGAAACGTCTTTCTACCCCACGAGATGACCGTGCACTCATCCGTTCCTGTGTCAGGAATCGTCGTCAGACCTCCAGGGACCTTAAAAATGAGTGGGCACTGTCGAGAAATGTGACTTGTTCGGCAAGGACAGTTCGAAACCGACTTGTTGAAGCTGGTTTGAAGTCACACAGAGCACGCAAGAAGCCCTTCATCAATGAAAGGCAGAGGAAGGCCCGGTTACTCTTTGCTCGAGACCACAAGGATTGGACTGTTGATGATTGGGCTAAGGTTCTCTTCAGTGATGAATCCAATTTTGAATTGATGCCCACTCCAGCCAACTTACTGGTTAGGAGGAAGCCTGGAGAAGCTTACAACCCAGACTGTCTTGCCCCTACAGTAAAACATGGGGGTGGATCAGTCATGATCTGGGGTTGTTTCAGTCTGAGTGGAACAGGGCAAATGCAATTGTGTGAAGGCCGAATGAACCAGGTCATGTACAGGACTACCCTTGAAAACAGTCTTCTTTCATCAGCTGGAAAACTCTTTCCTGCCTCGAATGACTGGATTTTCCAACAAGACAATGCCCCTTGCACACGGCAAGGTCAGTTAAAGCCTGGATGGAGAACCACAACATTCGCACCATGCCTTGGCCTGCTCAATCACCAGATCTTAATCCAATTGAAAACCTGTGGAAAATCATCAAACTCAAAATGGAGAACCACAAGCCCAAAAACAAAGAAAATTTTTTGAATTTGTCCAACAGGAATGGGCTGCTGTGACAGCAGAACAATGTCAGAAGCTGGTGGAGAGCATGCCAAGACGCATGGCTGCAGTCATCAAAAACAATGGTTATGCAATCAAGTATTAACTCTTGTGTGTATCATGTGTTTAAAGCAAACAGAAAAGAAAACATGGAATGCTTAAAAGTAGTGTTTTTGGCGGTACAATGCCATAGCTATTGATGTAAGAATTTAAGTACTTTTGGTTATTATCAAGAAAACCATGGAAAATGAATAGTTCTTAGTTCTTAAATTAAACTCTCATGAGCTATTTTTGTTGTTATCATTATAATTGTCCAAACAAATGTACCTTTAGTTGAGCCAGGCATTAAAATTAACAAGAAATTGAAGAAAACAAGGGTGGTCTAATAATTTTTTCCATGACTGTAGTTGTAGTGTGTAAGAATTCTGGGCAACAGGACACTCAGATAGGAAAAAATGCAAGGACCGAAGATCCCAGAGGCTGATACGCCATCTAAGGATTTAGTGTATGGTGTCTGGACTCGTGAAAATGGACGGGAAAAGCAAGAGCTAGGCATTGAATCATAAAATAGTTGAGAAAAATTATAAATAGATGTATGATTTTTTGCTATGCAGCTTCAGGCAAGTCAGCACTCATTCTCTGTTGCACCATTGGCACCTTGTGAGGCTCAAATGTTCATTACAACCCAGATAAAACTGTTGGATGGATGAAAAACAGAGTATTACCACGCAGGGCAAAATACAATAAGTTTAAAGATATTTACCATATTAGCTTCTTATCATATTAAAATGCTCACTGTAAACATTAGTCTATTGGGCATGTTAACGTGCTAACTGAATACATGGCACTCCTGTCACATACCTTAGCGCATTAACAAGTACAGTATGTATGTTTAGCATGATAGCGTGTTAACATGAGCACACACACAATATTTAGCATAACATGTTAGTATTACTGTCAGCACATGTGGCTGAGAGTAGCCCTTTAGTTTTAAGGTTGATATAAACTCTCAGAAGTGCTGTTTGGGCACATGTCTCAATTGTCTAAAAAAAGAGATGGATCATTTGGAGTAGTCTTAATGAATCCATGTGAGGAGGAGTTTCCTTCACAAACTGCAAATGCACCACCAAACAAATGTAAAAATATCTGCATATTTGCATACTTTTTCACATTAAGTACAAAAGTGGTCTCAAAGAAATGCAAATTGTGTTTGACTAACGATGACTCTTTATGCCATTTGTCTAACTCAAAAATATTGAAAATCAAGTATGCAGCACATTACCTTAAAAGTTTGCAAAAATAAATTTTGGCAACATCATATATTCACTGACATGGGGACAGACATAAAAACATAGATATCTATTAGTCCTTTCGGAAATTCATTGTGTACCGTAAAACAATTCAGATAAATAAACAGACAACAGTAACAACAACATCACCAAAAACAAAAATCAACAACAGTGCAATACTGGTAGGCACACATGAACTGCGTGCACAGTTGGTTTGAAGGGCTGGCACTCTATCTTCTGCCTGATGGTAACAGCTCATATACATTCAATAGTGCAGAGTGTAATTACACTGCCCATGAAATTTAGGGGAACACTTAATCATCACAGTAGAACACCAAGTCAGTTAAACTTCAGGGGTATCAATCTGTCCACTGTGATTGTGAAACATTTTCAGTTTCTGCTTTGGTGCAAATTAAAGTGACAACAGGTGCAATGGAGAGGCAAAAGCAAGACAGAACCCCAAAAAGTGAATGGTTTTACATGTGGTGGTCGCAGACAGTTCCTCTCTCCTTATCCTTCCTGACTGATTCTTCTCTAGTTTTGTCTTCTGCTTGTGTCCTTGTCACTACTGATAGCATGAGGTGGTACCTGCAGTCCAATCAGGTTGCACAGGTAGTCCGGCTCCTCCAGGATGGCTCATCCATACGTGTGGTTGTAAGAAGGTTTGCTGTCTCTCCCAGCACAGTCTCAAGAGCATGGGGGAGATACTAGGAGACTAGCCATTACATAAGGAGAGCTGGACAGGGCCGCAGAAGGGCATCAACCCAGCAGCAGGACCAGTATCTGCTCCTTTGTGTGAGGAGGAACAGGAGGAGCACTGCCAGAGTCCTACAAAATGACCTCCAGCAGGCTACTGACCACACTGTCAGAAACAGACTCCATGAGGGTGGCATGAGGGCCCCACATCCTCTAGAAGGACCTGTGCTCACAGCCCAGCACTGTGCAGCGCGATTACTCTCTTCACAGATGAGATGGGTTAATAATTTTGGTTACGTAGGAAAGAAGCAAGCACTCTCAAAATAAATCCCCTCGAAAGGTGCACAGCCAGAAACAGCGAAAAAGGAGAAAAATGCCAGCACTCACAAATGTCCTTTTGGTAAATTTAATAAACCAACTTGGGTGGCAGTACCAGAAAACACAGACGTTTCGACAGAAAGTCTTCTTCAGTATGTCGAAGAAGACATTGACTGTTGTCATTTTGTTCTCAACCAATTATACAATGGACATCAATATAGATTTTCAACTTGAATAATTTGCCAAAATCTTATGCGTGATTTATGTGTTCCTCTAATCTTTTTGACCAGTGTTGTAGGGATGGATGATATTGGATTTTTTGCCGATAAACATGGCAGCAGATGGCGAGTTACAGAAGCAAAATTAAGGCTACAGTTGGGCATTCTGATGCAATGAAAATAATGTTCCCAACTGAAATGGATAAAGTCCTTGGACATTTTCCAGCTGAAAAGATTTAGGAGTCACAGATTTTATGCTGAGTGATATGCCAATGTTTTATGGTACAAACTGTTAAATCATTGTCCAAATTATGTTTGTTTAAAATAAATATCCCTAACAACATCTCTAAGTTCAATATTTCTTTTTAAATTCAGTTTTAAATCGCAGGTATTCTGAGTTCCCTCTCTTTTTATTCATTTTACAAGTTACTAAGTTTCAATCTCCCACTAATCAACTGCATCGTTCACGCTTTCATGCAACCCCTCATGTGACGTCTGCTACAGCTATATAAATAAAGCTTAGTGGATACGGCTGCATAAGTGCGCTGTTCTGCAGACAATCGATGTGCATGTATTCACAAGAACAATAAGTAGGGCAGTTGATCCAAAGTGACTCATTTCAGTATCACCTGTTGGTGTGATCGTAACCAAAACTGTTGTCTTGGACTTCCGTCGATCAGTTTCCACAGTATTAAACAGACAGCACGAGGACGCAAAGTGATTGGCTGCGTGCATTCAGTATATGCACGCGCCGCCTAGCAGCTCTGCTCTCTCCAGCAGCGCTGATTGTGATTGACAGGTAAGCGCAGGCTCTTAACATTAAAAACATCCTCGAAGTTTTTCATATCGTCAGATATATTATCTGAGTGCTGCGTCAAACTATGCGCTACTGTGTGTTGCAGATTTACAGGAGTCTCTGTCAAAGCTGATCCTAAATCATCCCACAGGTGTCATCTTGTCATTCAGGTCAGTGCGGCGAGTTTAACAACATATTACAGTCAGCTTTGACTTGGTTTGTGGAAGACTGAACATTTATGCTATTAATCAATCTACCCACTTTGAGGTTAGGTTGTAACTGTAATCATGTCTTTAAAAAATATTACGACACTTTATTACTTTTTGTCTTTTATGTTAACCGAAAATAATGATTTGAGTGGCGGTAGAAATATTTACATCCTTTAAGTACCCTATAAAAATGCAGAATACTCCACTACATGTGCAAATCCTGCGGTCAAAACTTTACTCAAGTAGAATTTTAGTTTAAATTTAATGCAAAATGTACTTTTGTTTTAAAAGTATGTGCAGATTTGCAGCTTCTTTAATAGGCATGGTCATTTTCTTTCAGTATTGTTACTAATGCAATAACACTGATTGAGCAATTAATGTTATGGCTGCTTATTTTCCCTGCTTAGAAGTTGTATAATCTTTCACTTAATCATTCCATGAGCTCAGTGCATAAGCTAAAATCTTAATAATAAAGTAAAGCCTTAAAGGGGATATACAGTGGGCTATTTTCAGCAAGTAAGCTATCTCAAAATTAGCAGTTTATTTAGTTCGTATCAGCCACTGCATGGATGGAAGTAGAGTTTTAATCATATTTACTATATTGATAATCAGTTATAAGGGAAGAAGCAGATTCAAACACCTTGTTATAGATAGATAGATAGATAGATAGATAGATAGATAGCAAGAAAGCTGTCTGAATTAAACTTCTGATTGCCCCCAGTCTGGTGCCATGTCCAGCTTGAGGAGCCTTAACCGCCCTGGGGCAGCAGCTCCGTGCCAGCCCTCCTCCTCGGTCGAAAGCAGCAGCTACATGGAGCCTGATCCAGACACTGCGACCCTCTTCCCGGTGACCCGGTCCTCCGTGCTGGCTCGCCGCCTCCTGCGTTTACGGGCCTACAGCAGACACGTAGGCCCCACTACACGCCGCAAGAGGGAGATGATCCCCTCTGACAGGAAAGATGCCATCTACTGGGATAAGCGTCAGAAGAACAACGAGGCCGCCAAGCGGTCCAGGGAGAAGAGGAGGCTGAGCGACCTGATGCTGGAGAGTCAGCTGCTGGCTCTGACTGAGGAGAACGCACAGCTGCGTGCTCAGGTGCTCAGCCTGCAGTATCACAGCAGCCTGAGTGCAGAAAAGAGCAAAGCTGCCTCTGCGTGTGCAACGTCCACTGCATCTGTTTCTGCCCTGCCCTCCATACCGAGTCACTCTCCAGCCTTCTTTCAGCCGGTACGCTGGGGCAACAGCAGCAACCCAGGCCCTGTGCTGGGTGTGAGGCAACAAGACACCCCCATCCACCCTTTCGAGGCCAAGATCCCTTGCTTTAGCTCAACTAGGGGGGACTTTCACCCACAGAGTTCTCAAAACTGCAGCACACAGCAAGGCATCTTCCCCCTCTCCGGGCCCCGTGTCCTCTCTCCCCGAGCAGCTTTAGAAACCGGGAGGTCAGCAGAGGCAGAGACGGATGCTCAGCGACAAGTCTCCTCCAGCGATGACATTCACAGCTCCTCCGATCACCCTGCGTCATCCATGCCAGCGTTTCTGCCCACGTCTAACACACTCCACCATCCCTCCATTCTGTCATACCCTCCTAGAAATTGGCTGCTGCCCCGTGTGAATCACTCGGCAGTGTGCAATAATTTTCTGCTGCCTTGGCGGTCCTCCTACATGGCCCCACCGGCCGTCTACCGCGGCCTGCCTCTCTACATACAGGAGAGACAAGGCCACGGCCTCGGTGTGGAGTCAGACATTCAGGTAGGATTCAAGGGCCGGTTAAGCAGTGCACCGGCGGGGATGTCTCACCTCGGGATGCACCTCAGTCCTGATGGACGCTAACAGGACAGTTTGACTGTCACGACATTTATTACAAAACAATATTTACTGTCCAATTTTTTAATCTTCATTCATGCCTTGTAAAAATGCAAACAGCTGTGGGTTTTAAATTACAAATGAATACCACATATGCATTAGATTGTGACAGCATATCACCAAGGAAGGCCTTTCAGTGAGATTGGTCATAATGAAAACAGGAAAAATGCGGGTTACTAATAAGCGTGGGCTATATTTCCCTGAATATAGGCGGCATAAAGAATATTTTAATGCAGCCTACACTGTTGATATACTGTGTGATTTTCTGTGGTTTGATATGTCTCTCTGGTCTTTCTATTAGCGGTTACACTGCATGACACGCACGGATCAGTGCCGAGAACCTCGAAACCTTTCACCACCTCACAGGAATAGTAATGCAGCTCATTTCACTTCTTTTATAAATGATACTTTGATATATACAAGTAATAAATATAATATACAAAAAGTCATCACAGGTCTTATTTGTCATGATTTATTAGAGACAAACGTTGAAGTGGGGTTGAGATTTTTCTTTGGGATTTTTTACAGTTAGTCTGCGGTGAAATCATCAGAGACTGAGCCTGTGAAACTGGGTGCTTCTTGAGTCGGTATTTCCCTTTTTTATCCCCACTGCGTGATTTCCCAGCAGCCTGTGATTTAATGGAAAACTAAACGTTGAACCGTCTATTTGTAGGCTTAGCAGCTCTGCATGAGACATCACCCTCCAGCACTGCATCAGGCCACTCTTTTGTGCTTACATTTTGTTAAAGTCAAGGTATACAGGTATTAACTGTCTGCAACCAGATGGTTCCTCTGCCATCTGTAGCCTACTTTCAAATAAAAAAATAAAAACACACCTTTGCTATATTGATAGCTTATGTCATAGCTCTCAGGAACATGCTGGGGACTACAATTAGTAATTAATGATTTTAAAGGTCAGTAAGTTCTCAATAGTATTTGGAAAAAATAAAAAAATGAAAAATGCCATGATGATTTAAAAAAAACAGTAATTTCCTACCTATTTAATGTTCATTCATGCAGGTTATGTTAATTTAAGCCTTTATCCATATAGGAGGCTGCATGCAGCCAAGGATGTATAGGTACCTTGGTACATTTGAAATAGGGGGTTTGGGGGTCCTCCGCCACAAAAGTTTGACCTTTCTGCATTCGGATGAATTTTCACACACAAAAGTCCTCTGCTACATTCACGTTTTTATTGAGGGGGACGTATCCCCCCCCCCCCCCGCCCCACACTGAAATCTACACCTACGTATATAGCATTGGTGCAAATGATGGCAACACTGTGGTCAAACAATCTAACTGCTTTTGCCTACTTCTGCTGCACACACTGCTGGGAAAATCCGTCATGAAAGTCTCGTCACTGCTGCTGTCAGTCTAAAATTATCTAGTAGTCCAGGCTGATGAATCATTACCATCAGGTTTAGCTGCTCGGCAGGCCTTCTTACAAAAGTTTCACTTTTCATTCTAAGTTCAGTTTCTTATTGTTTTTATGGTATAGTTTTTAAATGTAATGTTCATTGTTGTTGAAACAAAAGAGCTGTTTAAAACGTATTCATCGTCAGTGGTTATCATGTCACTGACCTCTGATCATATTCTGTAGTGGCCTCATAGCAGATGGTCCCCCCACTGACTGTTAGGCCATGTTCCTGAGGCCACCAGCAGAGGGCCCTACAACACAACACTGATGGAGAGTGCTACATGCACAGCTCAAACAGTAGCTTCCTAAAAAATGTACATGTTATAAATCTGTTTCTACTTTTTTATTATCTGTGTTTTTTTGTTGGGTAAGATAGGCAAACAATCAACTGTTAAAAAGTAAACCAACACAGCTATTCAGATTTATGTAACATTTACACTGATTCTTGCTTATAGAAAACATGAGGTGGAACTAAATTTATTTTTAATATCATGACAGTCCTAGATATTTATACTATGCATACTTTCTAATTTGTTAAATTGAAAATAGTGCTGCATTTTAACAATAACGCAACACATTCTGGTTTTGACAAGACTTTCTGTCACAGTTTCACCCATCCTATGACATCATCCATCCCTGACATCTAGATTAAAAAGAACATGCGCAGATGTCTGATTCAAATACTGGAGCTTGAAAATGACTTTGTAGACATACAGGTTACACTGCAATATATGACAACAATAAAGCATTTTCTCATCCACATGGTCCTCTGGTGCATATTTCACAACATTAACATCTTCAGCTCATCGCAACAGGAAGCAAAAATCTTACTTGTCTACACGTAATGGCATCTCTGCGTAAAAATGGGGGTTGAGATTAAATTTCCAGACAAAGTTAATTGGTCTTACTATAATGTAGAACAAGTGGTTCTAAAAGTGGTACTGCAATCGGCAGATCAGTCGAGGACATTTTATGTGCAGACAAGTAGTCTGCACTATGACATCTGATAAGTGACAAACACTTCTCTTTTTCTGCGAATCTGAGGTGCAAAAGATTTAACACTCAAAGAAAAATATCAGTCACTTCACTTTACTCATCTCAGTTATGATTTACTGTAAATATCTGAGAGACACGTAACTGGTGATAGCTTTTCCCTGCGTGAGGCTTTGTCTCGTATACTGCTACTGCTTCTACTTTTACTGTTGCTCCTGCTACAAATAAGTATTTCTGGAAAATGCATCAGGTAAGCACCTGACATGTACTGTAAAAGTCTATGTGGATGTAACATGTAATTAAATGTTATAAAAACTATCATGAAGCAACATACTGCAAACACAAAACAAATAGCATGGATTTACTTCATGATATACTGGTGTATTAGCATATTCTGGGGTGTTAGATGCATATCCTTCTGCAATCATAGCATACAATAGAGAAAATAGTTTGTTTGAAACTGACACCATTGTATAGGTAAGACCCCTGTGTGGGCACGCCACCAAGACCACAACACTATCAAGATTGAAAGCAGCAGTCAGACACTTTTCATGTGACAACAGAGGTGGACAGTCGTCAGTTAAAGACAGGAAAACAGCACAAAAGCAAAAGCAAAGAAGGAGAGAGAGTAAAGACATTATGAGCACCCCTCTGTTTATATATGCATCTATCTTATGACGCAGTCTCAAAGGAGTGCTCTAAGTTGTCTATGGTGAGAGTGTGATAACTCTGAATTGAGTTGTTGGCACCTCTGCGACAGAGGACTTTCTGCACCCAGCGGTTAAAGGTAAGGCCCTGAGATCATTTTCACGTCTAAAATTGTTTGTACCATGCATGTGAACAGCTGATGGATTCAGGGGAGGAAATGGTTTAGGTGTTAGTGACCAAAGAAAAGATGTTTTTACGCGTATACTTAAATCGTCTTGTGCTCATCGCAGCTCATCACCCCAGTGTTGTACGCTGTGAAATTGGTGGTCAACTCAATAAACCTTTGGAATCATCAAACTAGTTTCACTTTGTTAAAATACAAACTTTTCAGCTGTTCAGGTGTTTTTTTACATATCATCAAAAAAGACATGTAATCAATTCATTCAGAATTTATTAGCAGAATGTTGCCCTATTATCTGTCAAGAATAGTTTGAGGAAGAGGAAGTGTTACTACCTTGTAAATATCAAGATAATACAGGAGGACAGTTTTGTACATGGTGTGTTTCTACTATAACAATCCTTACTGTAAAATACTGATAACATTTTTATGAAATGAGCAAAGCTTGGATTAAATAACCAAACTTTTCAAACATACATGCAATAAAAATAGCGTAATAATTTTTCACAATATGGAAACTTGAAATATTATTTTGTTATCTGGTACAAGGGAAGGGATATTTTACTAAAATTGTACCAATATGTAAAATCAATTAGGATAAAGGGGGATTTTAAATGTCCTTGACTCATGATTGTTTTCAATTACACCTGAAACATGATCTAAAGGTATGTGTGGAATGATACAAGACGCAACTCCTGACACAAAAGTCTGCTTCATGTAAATTTGATTTCTTTGCTGTCAATTTTCCACTGAGTGATTTAAAAAAAAAAAAAAAAAAGTAGAAATATTTCACTGCTATGATGTTATTTTGCAGAACACAGTGCAATAAATCCATTATTAAGCTTATGGCTTTCAGTTTGTGTCATTTAAAACAAGATGGTGTCCATTGCAGTGCTATTGTACTGCATCACACAACACAGGTAGTTCAGGTAGTCAGTTATGAATTATCAAACAGAAACTTTTATACAGTATATTTTGGGTCCCGGTTGCACAACATACAAGTACAAAGCCCGAGATTATGAAGGTGTGCAAACACCACATGTGAAGCTGTGTTTTTCTATTTATGGTCATGCTGTGTGCAGCAGCCGCATGTATTCACACTGAGAAAAATGCAAGCTCTCGGTCCATACTCTATGAAAGCTACGAACGCTATTTGCTATTTCAAGGAGTTCGGCCTGTTTTAAATTAAACAGGCCATCTCACACCTGTTTGACTGATGCGTTAATGTCAAGACCTTGCAATACATCTCATCTCAAATGGGTTGTTTTGAGTGCAAAGGAACCCAAAGTATAAATCGTCCTCCTATAGTATATTATAGATTACTGGGTATGAGGATTAATCTTGCACTAGACCTCAGTATAACAGTAAAATACAGAATTTAGATTTAAATTGATTCAAGAATAAACCCATCGTTTCGACCAGAGTGTATAAAATGCATTGCAAACAAGTGTGCAATTTAAAAGTTCTCGTAGAGGTCATGTGACACAGGTCATGTGTCATAAAGAGTGATGCTGCATTCAAATGATCCTCAGATGGTCACATTTCCTGAGTTAGGAAGTTGTACATCCAATTTTGGTGTGTTCATGAGCTACTCAGTCGCAATGTGGAAACAACATGGGTACTACAAAGACGATGTGCTGTGTTGTATCTTATTGCTCATTTAAAAGACATGATTGAAGCTTTATCTTATTGATTTTGTCTAAGACTTGTTTCTGCACTGCCTAAAGCCTGGCTCACACTACAGGATTCTCGGGCTGATTTGACCCAGATTCTGCCCTCCCGACAATCGGCGGAGAAATCAGGTCTCGGACCTTAATTGGCCCCGATGTTCAGCCCAGATTATCTTCTAGTGTAAGCACGTGAAAGATGAATCTTAAACTCCACGATCAGCTCACTGACACGTCGAGGCCGACCCGATAATTTTCAAACATGTTTGATTTTTATCGGGATGACGCCCAAAGTGGATGCCAACTGCCGTAAAAGAAGCAGACGAAGAGGAGGAGGCCGGACATAACGTTACCTAGCAGGGTGCATTGGACAGCGGAAATGGCGTTTCTTCCTCTTGCCTTTTTCGCTGCACAGAATGGCATGTACTGTTGACTTCCGCTTCCTTGTGAGATGACGTACATTACGTAGTGCACCGCTCTCTGGTCCGACAATCTTGATGAAATGCTGTAGTGTGTGCTGGTCATTATTTTCAAATCTTATAGTGAGTGCGCAATGAAGATTTTAGATAAGATAATCTGTGAAGATTCTTGTTATGTGTGTGATACAACCTGATTTCAAAACCTTTTAAGATTTTTAAAATCCTGTAGTGTGAGCCAGGCTTTAAAGCACTAAAATATTGGTTTACCTGAGGGTTAATGCTGATAGTAAATAACCTAACTTGCTAAACTAGGTCACTTTAAAGGACAACTTCGGTATTTTTCAACCTGGGCCCTATTTCCCCATGTATATGTGTGCGTATGATTCATGGGCACTACTCGTTCTAAAATTGGTTCCGGTCAGTGGCGAAAAAAGAACACTTTTAATGTGCAAACTTATACGGGACGCATTTGCCCCCATTACCGTTTCAGCTCGTTTCGCAGCTCCCGGTTGCATCCGCCTCCCTCAATACTGAACCAATTTTATAACGAGTTGTACCTATGAATCATACGCACACATACACATGGGGAAATAGGGCCCAGGTTGAAAAATACAGAAGTTATCCTCTAAGTAGACAGCAGCTAATAGTTAAAACCTGACACTACATCACCGATTAAATGTGAGCCAAAAAGTTATGCAATACATGAATCAACAAGAAGTTTCTTATCATCAACCAAAAATTTATTTTCATCCTCCACATTTCTGTGTAATATGACATCAACTCAGCAACTCGTATGACAAAGTGTTGGCAGACTTTTAAAGTTGTTGTTTTTCAGACTTGAGGGGGGCATTCACATAAATGTTCCCAGTCAGGAACTAGTTTTTTTGATTATTACGACCACATGAACACATGGAAAGATCGTTTTTGTTTAACCAGACACAATCCTGACATCGCTATCACAAAACCCAACGTACTCAATTTGAATAAACAGAAACTGTATCATAGTAAAACACACTCCACTCAAATGCGACAGAAAATATAATTCACAAAACTGTCTTGGTTGGTCTTTCCACTGTTCCAACAATTACCAACACAGGTTTGGTTGAAATAAGCCCTTAATTCACTAATTTAGATGTGAAAATATGCTGGCTCTATGCACGTTAAAATTACTGGTAATCAAAATGGAGTCTGGTGGGTTTGCCGATAGAGATTTCAGGGCTGTTCCTGGTTAAACAAAAAAGGTCTTGCCCTTTAACAAAATGGTCTGTCTCTATTATTATTATTATCCTCTCCATAATGTTTTCAGACACTACAAATAAGTCAAAACAAAACAACAACAAAAAAAACACTTTTTGTGGATGTTAAGTGACGGTGCATACATGCTCTGAGTGGTTACACTGCAGCCCACTTCACATTAGTCACTTTGACACAAAGACAAAATAAGATCCAGGCTGAAAAATACCCAAGTTACCCATTAATACATGACAACATTGATGGCTTAGTACCATACTTTATGAATAGATGGTGAGAATATTTCATTTATTTGTTTCCTCTTTTCATGATGCCGTAAATACTTTAATCACAGTTTAGTGTCCATGTATAATCATCAGTTTAAAAAAAGCTTTTCATTTACAATATACAAAGAGTACAGGAATGAGATGGTGCTATAAGTTATTAGCACTGCCCTTCAATGAATGTATGCGTTAACGGACAATTCAAGCCAAGACCTGTGGCTAAATTCTTTATTCCCCAAGGCAGCATTCACGCACTCTAATTTCCACAATGGCAGTTAACAGAGACATGGAACAAAGTACATCGAGGTGGAAAGCCACAAAACTGGGACTGACCGATTTCTCCCCCTATGGGTATTCTTTTTAACAATAGCTGCCAGAGTACACAGCAACACAACAGCAGATGGTGGGGTATGAGAAAACGGATAGACTCAAAAAGAAGAAGTTTGAGAGTTCTTTACTAAAAAGCAGGCTGGCTATAATTAGTCAATAAGAAACAGGTGCACATGTGCAGCGGAGTAGTGAGCAGGCTCAGCCTCAAGAGAGATTTCACTCAGGAACCCTCTCTTTTTTCATTTTCTCTCTCTCTGTATCTCCCTGTATGATTATTGTGTTCTCTCTTCCTGCTGTTGCTTTTTTGGGGTTTGCTAGCACAGAGTATGAAACGCTTTGTGTTGCACACAAGTATGCAGGTGTGCATGTTCTCACACAGACAAACAAACACAAAGAGGCTTTGGGTCTACGTTTCTTACTGGGCACAGGCTTGATTATTTTTAACCTAATGCACGCATTCTCACCACTGCACACAGGGTGCATGGCCTCTTTGATACTTTTGTTTTGATGCTTCTGTCTCAGCCTGACTGGCACGTCAACATATGACTACATGGTCAGTGAACATGCTGAGAAGTTGCTCAA
This sequence comes from Epinephelus cyanopodus, assembly GCA_026686955.1. Taxonomy (NCBI): domain Eukaryota; kingdom Metazoa; phylum Chordata; class Actinopteri; order Perciformes; family Serranidae; genus Epinephelus; species Epinephelus cyanopodus. The sequence goes on from CM048920.1 coordinate 12,815,717, forward strand.
AGTGTGAATAACAGAAATAAAAATGAGAACTAACAATTAAACAGGACACTACATGGTAATTTTTGAGGTAATAGACTGTGAAGTTATGGTTTGTGCTTATAGGTTCCTCATGTGTGAAATCCTTAGTGACAGTTTATTTCGCAGCTCATTTATGAGGTGTCACACGTAGCTGCTAGTAAAAAGTACTGCGCAATGTCAAATTAGGAATTTATCAACCATAGTGTTGTTTGCAAGAATAAGGTGTGAGGGAAACATCAATGAGTTGAAAGGCATGTGTGTTTTTGCGTATGATTGCACGCACAGAGGGGGCTGGCTGTGGTTTCAGCACAATGCTCATCCTTCTTGCACGCTTCCCATGAAACCACCCACAGACCCACGCAAATGACTATATTGAAAGCTGAGAGTATTCCTCTCAGACTAATTATTTAAAATATCTTCCTGTTTGATTCTGCCTTGTGCAACAGAATGGACAGATCCTTACTGACTGCATTTTCTTTGCCGCTATGCAGAGTAAAAGCTCAGAGTGAAGTGAGGCAAGTAGATAAAAGAGATGGAGAAAGGGGAAGTGGTGACAGGGTGGACAAGTCCATCAAAGAGGAAGATGGGGTAGATAAAGTCAGAAACACAAAGTGTTGTCAGACACAGCTAAAGAATGAACTCACTGGCGGAAAACTGTAGTATATAATTTCGACATGACAAGCTCTCAATTAATCATCTTTCCACTTAACGGAGCAAAATTCTACGTCATCAGCAACTTTCTGGCCAAGGAAAACCTCGAAATAAAATTCAAGAAATGTTAATTTTCACAAGTGAAGTTTTAATTACTTTGCAAAAACGGCAACAGAGAGGTTCCTCCATTGTTGAATGTTAACTTTACATTTATCTCATGTTTTAGCTCTCCATAGCCTGTGGTGCACATTGAGGCACAGTAGCTATTGTTTGAACTAGGTATGATTGTTGAAGCATGAACTCATTGTTGTAAACAACTGTATGTAAATGTATATTGATTATCAGACACATTCTTCTTTGTGTGTTTGTTTCCAGTCACATTTTCTCATGTGGTCTAGACAGGTAGGAGGTGTAGTGAGGTCAGGGGGTTTGAGTGCCAGAGGCGCTAGACACAGTTAGGTGAGCTGTAGCTGCCTATACAGCTTTTCGGAGAGAAAAAGATACATGCGCACAGCCTGATGTACCTGTGAGTGGTTTTGTGCTAGATTGGCAAGAGAGTGCTTTGGATATACAGGCTTAACATGACTAACAAAAACATAAAAGTGGATATAAATTTACAAAACAAGGTAAATATCAAAAATATTTTCATAATCTAAGGTTCTCGACAGTATTAATCATCTCAGCACAATACAATTAATGTTTTTACAATGACATTCAATACAAACTCAGTTGCAGACAGTCATTGTATTGTTGTTCTTTTAAGGAATAAACTTGACAACATGAACCATTTGTTAAATTTTCATTATTCTTTTCCCCATAGCTCTCAACTATAGATATTACGTGAAAGAAATACTACAGTGCTTTCAAAGACAAACCAAGATAAGACGAGGTAAAACGCAAATCAGATTAGGTTACCATTATACAAGAAGGAAGTACCTGGATTACTCAACCTCCCACACAAGGTTAAAACTCTGCTCTATTCCTTTTGATTTCAGGTCTCAGTTGGTTCTCACTCACTATTCATCTACTATGGAGTCCCTGTCGTCACCATTTCATGGACGCCAAGACAGAGATATTTTACCAGTGGAAGAGGAAATGGCACGTAAAGGGCCCCGCCGCAAAAGGGAGTTCATACCTGAGGAGAAGAAGGACGCCCTCTACTGGGAGAAACGTCGTAAGAACAACGAGGCAGCCAAACGGTCGCGGGAGAAGAGGAGGATGAATGACTACGTGCTGGAGACTCATCTCATGGCCCTGAAAGAAGAAAATACCAGGCTTAGCGCTGAATTAATGGCCATCAAGCTGCGCTTTGGCCTGGCTCACCGTTCAGCCTACACTGCTCAGAGTAACCAACTGCAACAGCATATCCCCAGCAGCCCCCAGCCTATCACTGCCACCAGCACACACCACCAGTCCCTGCAGAGGGACTATTACTGGGGTGGCAGAGACTCTTCAGTTATGCCAAGACACCAACCACCGCACCCTGTCTTCATCCCTGCATATGCCCTCCATACAATGAGAGGCTATTCATATCTAAACGGGTCCGTTACACCCGGCTCTGGCCTCCTCACTCCTCTCGCCCTCCCTCGAAATCTCCTGCCTTCCCATTCATCCCGTCCTGGAGCTCCGCTACTGAAGCCTATTCCTACGAGACCTGCCTCAGATGGGGAGGAGGAGCAGCAGGTCCCAGGGGTGTTGTCCCATTCCTGCCCTGTTCCACCTCGCAAAATCACCTCCAAAGAAGACAGAAAATGCTCCCCACCGAGACAATACATATTAGACTGACTGTCCATTCACAAAAGGGTGTATGTCATGGATTGACTGACTGAGAAACAAATTATTTCTCTGAACTGTCAAATATTCCTGCTGACACTGTAACTTTAAAAGGGACAGTTCAACCCCAAATCAAAAATAAATATTTTAGGGCTGTACCTGAATCAGAATTATGCCAGTCGAATCAGATTTGGCTGTTCAGTATGAATACTCGACTATTCCTTCTTTGTTTTCCATGTAGAGTTTGAGGGTTTGAACAGGGTTAAGTGTGATGTTCAGTGTGACTGTGAATATAGTCAAGACTGTTCTGAGCAATCTCAGTCGACTGAGGGGTCTCCAACTGATAACTCGAATCTCTGACTTCAGGGGGCAGCCCTGACATATTTGTCATCTTACCCGTAGAGAATCACCTGTAGTGCTATTTATCAGTGTAGTTTGTTTTGGTGTGAGTTGCTGAGTGTTGCAGATATCAGCTGTGGAGATGTCTGCCTTCTCTCAAATATAATGGAACTAGATGGCACTCAGCTTGTGGTGCTCAAAGCCCCCAAAACACATTTGAAAAACCCAACAACAATGTCTTTTTCTGGAAATCATGACCTGGTTATTCAAGATGATCCACAGACCGTGTTGTGAGCAGTTTCATGTGGGAACTATTTTGTTTAGACCACACTACACCCGCAAACTGTATCACCACACTGAAAAAAGCATGCATGTACTGCTAGTTCACCTTGCACCACTGAGCTAGCTAGAGTTACATCTCAGCTGAGGAGTACACCAATAATATTTGCCTCTCTCACAAGCATGAGCCTCTACTCCATGAGAAGAAGCACACCTCCTTTTGCGTGGTGACACAGTTGGCAGGTGTAGCTTGGTAGAGAGAAAATAGTTCCTACGTGAAACTGCTCACAACAAGGTCTGTGGATTATCTTGAGTAAACGTGTCATGATTTCTAGAAAGAGACATTGCTGTTGAGTTTTTCAAATGCATTTTGGGGGGCTTTGAGCACCACAAGCTGAGTGCTGTTTCATTCTGTCATATTTAAGAGAAGGCAGACACCTCTACAGCCGATATCTCGAACACTCTGCAACTCACATTAAACAAGCTAGATTGATTAATAGCACTACAGATAAGAGGGAAAATATGTATTTTTGATTTTGGGATAAACCGTCCTTTTTAGAGCTCTATTTTTATGAGTTAATGGTGCATGTCATTCAAAGGAGCACTGTTAAAATGCACACAAGGCGTGGAAACTGCCACACTTTTTGTGTCACAGACGGTTCAATGTTGGATGATGATCATTCACACTACAGCCACATGAAGAACATTAGCAGGCGTTTGAAAATATTCCATTCATGTACAAGTTCACAGCACGCCCTTCTGTGTCATAAAAATAGAGCTCTGAAGCGGCTTCAGCTCCTCTCTGTCTGTGTGCTTTCATGTCAAAGTTGATGTTCAGCTGTGGGTTATGAATAAAGTAACGGCACTCGCTGATCTCAGCTGAGCCTTGTTTTAGAGGACCGATAACCCTCCAACCACTCAACTGAACCACTCCAAGCAGCAGAAATATGAGTTTACTTTTTAACATATATGAATGGTTACCACAGCTGTGAGAATTGGGTGTATGTTGTATTTTGCTAACGCATGAACATTGACTGTTACTAATATACATCTGTTAACCATCAGTGGTATTCTTGACTAGAATTAATGTAGAATCCTGCTTTCTTTATACAGTGAAATGCAGTTAAAACGTGTTAATCCAGAACAAATCTTCATAAAATATAAGAAGAAAAAACATCTGGGCAATAAACAAAAAGGATAACACAGGGTTTCACCCCAGACTTATCTTACTTTGTTTTAACAAACTGCTGGCTACAACCTCCCTCCAAATGGAAACAGTGAAGTCTGGTGATGTATTTCTTTGGTTTTCCTGTGTGGGCAGAAGCAGTCACCTTCCTCCGTGCTGTGGCCACTGCCTCAGTAAACATGGGAACAAAATTATTTTCAATATATATCACATTAAAAAAAAAAAGATTTAAAATATCAAATGCGTATTTTTTTCCACAGACCCGAAACCCTGCTTAGCTCACAAAGGTCAAAAAAGTACTCCTCTCTTCCTTCCCAACCCAGAAACTTAGGTTTAAATCATCATGTTGCTGGCTTTCCCCAACAGAGGAGGAGATAAAAGCTGTGCCTCAGTACAGAGGCCAACTCCAACCATGCTGTAGCCTTGGGCAGACGAAAGGCTTGTGGGCTACAGTACTCGAAAAAATAGCAGTCCTTGGTCCAGGGACCAAAAGCAAAACTATTGCATCAGACTACAGAGACAGTAGCTTACTGCGCTCCTCTTCCAGTTGGCATCTGTTGTTTCTTTCAGTGTATTTGTGAGCCATCATCACCCCAGGCACAGCAGGTTGCTGGCTCTTTGCCTGACAGCGCTGATGGCAACATTGCTGCTGGTCAGGCAAACAGCCAGTCCTGCTGGCTCAAAGACAAATTCAAAGTAACAGTCGGTGCCAGTACAGGAACAAGACAGCAGCTGAGTACTGAGTGAGTGGTTTTTTTAATATAACATTTTTGTTTATGGCCAGGAATGCAATAACTTATTAGCTGCTGTGGTTATCAAACGGGGCTAATGAAACTGTTGATATCAGTTAGTTAAAAGTGCCCATAAGCAGATTCATAATACACTGAAGACAGGGCAGCTTGGCTAACAACTTTGCACATGCACTTATAGTAAATCTATTCCCATTTTTACATTTTGTCAATGTAGCTAAATCCCTTCATTAATCCCAATTTTAAGCAACATAAAATCATTTTGCCTACTATCAATGGTGAATACACAGAGCCTGGTAGGTATTTTGCAAATCTGTGCACAAGAATTGTTATTTGAGTCCAGAAATTAGTAATTAGTTTCTCAGACATGCTGCATTATGTCCTCAGACTATCTAATTAATTTTCTTGAGCAAGGTGATGCACACAGGTTGTTGATGTTGGTCCTAGCAGGTGTTTGCTAGTTTAACAGCTAGCTAGCTAGCAGTTCACATTATGTTGTAACTTTACATTACAGGTGCTTTCAAACTACTGATTTAATACCCTAAAATATTTTATGAAGATATTACATTTGGTATGCTTCCCCTTTTCGCCATAACGCTCTTCCTCATACAGTTTTCAGTGAATTAACTGGTCTTGTTGTGTAGTTAGCATAACGGTGCTAATGGCTAGTTAACACCGTAGCAGGTGAAGTATCTTTCATATTTTTTTGTACAGTGTTGTTTTAATCATGTCCGAGTGAGATATACTTACCAGTGTGAAGATGGTCAAAATGGTCATTAACTGTGACGGTTTAGAAAAATTAAAGTCAGCTGTGTTTTTGTGTATTTTTCGCTTGTTCTGTGCCAGTGAACCGCTGTGTGTTGAACACCAACCGGCAATTTGGTGCGTATGTCGCCGCCATCTTGAATCGTGACGGTTCACCTATCAGCAAAGAGCTTCAGCGGGAGGGTGTGTCGGTGTCACGTGCACCGACCAACCCGTGGGAGTCACTAACGGAGCGGAAAGGACACACCTGAATAATTCTGTCTTGTCAAACTGAAATGGGGACATCTGAAAGCAGTACTCTGCTCAGTATGCTTAGGTGTTTGTTGTTGTTGTTGTTGTTGTTGTTGTTGTTGTTAATGTTGTTGTTGTTGTTGTTGTTGTTGTTGTTTGTTTTTCAAAGAGAATTTTCATTTTTCCACAATAAAAATTGCCAAATCCTAATTTGATTTCCCCTGGGATAATTTGACACAGGTTATTTATTCATTTATTTATAGCACACTTCTTTAGTCTTAGTTATGTTCAAGGACGACACAAGTGAATGTATTTGAAAGATATTAGACGTGTTAAAAATATTTGCACCATCTCACCACAGGACACCCATAAAACAACACAACTGACATTAATTCAATAAGCTGCACTGTCCATCCGTCCATTTTTATCCAAGGCCGGGTCGAGGGGGCAGCAGGCTGAGTGGATACTCCAGACGTCCCTCATCCCAGCAACACTTTCAAGCTCCAGCTAAAGTGTTCCCAGGCCAAATGCGATATATAATTGCTCTGGGTCTGCCCGGGGCCTCCTACTAGTTGGACGTGCCTGGAAAACCTCTAATCGGAGGAACTCAGGAGGCATCTTGATCAGACTGGCCCCTTTTGACCCAAAAGAGCAAAATATCAAAGGCAAATTAAGAGAAAATGGCTAATGTGAAGTGCATATCAAAACACAGTACACACACACACACATAAAGAGAAAGTTGTAATCCTTATGAACAGACACCTGTGTATGTATGCAGATATATTATCGTTGTCAGACCATTAGCCAAAAGGGTTCGGAGACTGCACTCTGGGTGCTTCGGACCACTGTGAGTCCCCAGGCCCCTCTCTGATAATCTCTATAAGCTACATTATAATGAATATGAAAAATATGTAACCATAAAATAACATGTCATTCACATATGCCCCTGTAGACCTAGTTAAATGTCATCTTATCCTGTTTTTAAAGGCAAACTAAACCCTGGACAACCTTTGTGAATTTGACCCCACATACCTCATTTTGATTTCTCAATAATACACTCACCTGTATGGCGAAATGATTTTAAGTTAAAGTTGATTTAAACTTCGCTGAAATCCCTCTTGGCACCTCACTTCAGACAGACTCCCTCAGGGCTACGTTGCCCAGAGCCATGAGCCCTTGCATTATGCTCCTTATTAAAGAGAATTATAATGAGCAGCCATGGCAGTGATCCAGTGTTGTTCCTGTTAAAGGTTCTTGTATCCACATGAATATTATATACATTATCATTATTTTATAATGTTATGAGTGTGCTTTTGTAATTTAATCTGCAGCTGGCTTATCTTTGGTGCCAAGTGATGTGACCGTCAGCTGGCTGCTACACATTTTAATATATTTTCATCAAAGTCCTTTTTTATTCCAGCAATTTTTAAATGTTCACAGGTGAGTTAAAGAGCCCATTGATTCCTGCATGTTGCGGCTTTGAAGCACATAAATGGATTCAGTGTTGATGGCACAGTGTTATTTGTGGTCTGTATCCAAACATGGATACAACACCTATACTTGACCTTATTTCTGTTTACATCTCTTTCACTCTTTTACAGCTTCACCATCAACAACAAGATAATGTGGCAGCTGACACTGCACCTCACCAGTCACCACTGATCCATCTGGGTTTAAACTAATTACTCACAAACTTCAGGGACCAAAACTTAACTTCCCAAATTGAAGCGATGAATTTCATGACATTTAAGTCACCAGGGCGACCCTGGAAAGCTTCAGTCATAATGAGACTTGGGTAAACCTGGGGCTCCCAACGTCATCAGGTTTCATCTTAGTTATCACCCACTGTAACTGAAATGAGTGGATTAAAAATCAAAACAGAAACTGCCTTCAAATGATGACTAAATTTAAATGACTGTCTGCAGGTTCTCTGCGAGCACGCCACGTTCTGATGAAAAGATGTGCAGACATTCTTTGCAGGTGAGTTGTTTGTACGGCAACTGCTAACCACTACAATCCAATTTAAACCGCCACATTTTAACACCATGGTAACATAAAATGTGTGATAACTACCCCCACACACAAACCTTACACATACACACACACACACACACACACACACATTGAGTTACATCATTTCAATCAACCATCATGTTCCCATCATATGGCCTGAAATAACTCTGGTGAAAGAGAAGTAACACGTATCTGTGTTAAAGTGTACATCATTTCCTCTCTTAACCAAATGAAAGAGAGATGCTCGAGGGGAGGCTTTCAGAGCTCCGTGCTCTTCACTGCTGCTACTACAGCAACCCCATCTGAGCTCTTAACGTTGTAACTTCACAGTCTGATGTTGATGCTTGGTTGATGATGCATCTCTCGGTGGCTCATCTGAAATGTTGATGACACATGTTAATTCCTTTTAAGAGACATCACCTCCTCTGCTTTGATGCCACAGTCAACTCTTAACAAAGACTGGGGAGGGGGGGGGCGAGGTTTCAGGTACTTTGAAGAGTATTTACACTGAAAATCACTCACTGTGATTTCAATGAATGCGATCAGTTCCCGATCATATTACAATAGAGTTTCACTTCAGGTGTCCAACCTGGTGTTTATTTCACTCTTCAGGGAAGTAGCATCTGAGAACAGCAGACAGTACAAGGTGGCAAACTATCTGACTGCTGTGGCAGAGCAGAAACCGAGAAAGACACTGACTATAAGACTCAGTGATCACAGCCTGGCCACAGAGACTGGTGGAGACAGAGCAACATTTCCCACAACAGCGTAGCTTATATGACATCAGAACAAAGTTCTTTACAAAAACTAAATGTCCAAGATCTTGATTCACTCTCTGACAAGACTAAAATGGTTGCTTGGAGAAAATAGTGTCAGTGTCATAGATGCAGCAAGATACATCAATGCATGTCACAGCCTAAGGCGGAATTTATACTTCTGCATAGAATCGACGCCATACCTACAGCGTAGGCTCTGCGTCGACGTCGACCCTCTGCACCGTAGCTTAACATGCACCTCCCCAGACACGTTGCAGCGAAGCAGACCTCCTGTCTATTTTTGTAAGCTAAAACCATTTCCCTCAGTGGAAACAAAGCCTTTATTTACTTTGATTTAACAGATTTCAGTAAATTGCGAAGAAAATAAAGCCTTCACAAAAACAGCATTTAAAGTCTTGTGTGTGATTTATGCTGGCTTCATATAAGCAGAGGAAACGTGTCGCTAGGCTAATTTATAACATGGGCTTGTGCTATAAACATTGGCATGTTGTATCTCTGGGGAAAATGTGTCCAGATAAAGACAAGTGTTTTGTCTGTGAATGCTGCGAGTTATAGTGAAGCTGACTAGCGGTGCTGTCGGCAATGTGCGTAGGTTCTGCCGCACAAGCATAAATCCTGCTAAGAAACAACCAACACAAAAACATACAGTATAGTTAATGTCATCACAGATCACACTCTGCCTTTTTATTTACTCCTTCACTTAATATGTTATTTTCTCCTTTAAAATTTAATGTCTATGCATTTGTAATAATACATGGTTAATTGTTTTTGAATTTCCACTGTCTTAAATTGTGATTGTGCTTTGGCAACACATAAGAAAACACATACACAAGTGCTTTTAATAACTTTTAACCCAAACCTTTTAAGGTTGTGTGTACCGTGTATTTTAGAGTACTGATACTGCCATTTATGAACTTGTTTGTCTGTCGCTATTTTGTGTGAGGTGTTTGTCTTTTTGCCAGTACCAAAGAAGAAAAAGAAACAGAAGTATTGTGCAGTACAGGAGCTATAATCTTTTGCCATCTGTGTACAAACTGCTTGCATACAGATGCATGATACACTTAAGACACTAACATTCTATTGTGACATGTGTATATAAATGCTGAGCAGGCCCACATTACTCTGATTTTGGATCACAAGAAAGTCAACATCTAAGCGACCTGGCCCCAAGTCAAACACACGTTTGAGAGATCAGCAGTGCAAAAGCATGGTGGTCTACAGAGGTGTGAAAAAGAAGGGATATTATGAGTCATTGATCAGGTGTGGGTGGGTGCAAGTGACGAACACCAAGAGAGCAGATGAGGTGTGAGTCCTTGACCCCCACAGTGGGCTGCGTTTTCCTGGAAAGGTTTGAATGCACTTGTCTCCAGAAAGAGGAGGGGTCACTACAAATCCATCCAAAGTTACTCTTAATTAGTTAGTTACACTCTGCTTAATCACCTTTATGCTTTGGTGAAACATCTGAGCATCTGAGACATGTGTTCAAAGATGACAATAACAGCATGATCTGTTGCAAAACGAGCAGTGATGATGATGAACCATGATGCATGATGCATGAATCATATGCTGTCGCCTTCACAGTGACTAAGTGAGGCCTCACGAGACATTTCGGATTGACGTATTAGACAGCTTTTTTCTGTTTCAGAGGCTTGTCGTGGCACAACACCTCACGGAGACATGTTTGTAAATGCAGGAATCCTCGGCCTGTTTCACCCAGCTTTGTCAAGTTTCAGTGCGTAGTATTCAGGGGGGTATATTGGCAGTAATAGAATATCATATAATGTTTCCTTTAGTGTATAATCATTTAAAATTAAGAATCGTTATGGTTTCTTCACCTTAGAATGATCTGTTTATATCTACATAAGGAGCAGGTCCTCATCAATTTAGTCCTGCATGTTGCAGCCATCCAAACACTGGCTTTAGACAGGGCCATTTGTGTTTTTGCGCCACCCACCATAGTTAGCAGGCCTTCTGCAACGAGCAGCATCGGACAAACACTGATTTGTAATGTGAAACTGCTTTATTCAGTGTTTTTACATGTTTGAATCACTGGATTTGTTTGGTTTGGAGAGGAGGAAACCGCTCTGGGTAATTCAGCTCCCAATAAAACCCCGAACAATTAACACTGAAGGAATCCTAAGCAAGGGTTCACGTTTGGAACATGGCTGAAGTTTCAGCTGGTTGCAATCTGCAATCATCACCGCTAGACGCCACTAAATCCTACACACTGTTCTTTAAGACATAAATATACCCTGCTAACTTGTGCATCATTTCTCAACACCTGCCTTGTTGAAAAACCCAGAATCTACATTTATGCAAATTAATGTTAAATTTAAATTCTAACCACTGGACCATGATGTCTCCCACTACACGCAGAAGTCCTTCCTCATTATGGAAAGCTACATTTTGGACCCCAGTCTTCTTACAAACTAGCTGTGAAACATCACTTTGCACAGTGAAGTAACAATAAACACTTGTTTAGGTGAAGGGGGATTTTAAAGGTTACAAAAATGGAACAGATAACATCTTCCTGTTGCTCTCTACTTCCTCCTTGAGATGTTCCTGTCATGCATACCAGTTTTTATTTTGTCTTTCATCTGATGTGTTACTAGTCAGAATAGTACAGAATGAACACATCCACTGAATAATCACACGGTTTACAGCAGCTGCCTCAGTTGCACTGATTACAATAAATACAGTCATTACAGCTAAACAATTCAAACAGGATCAAGAAAATGTAGGAGTGAATGCAAACCAATTTTAATCTGCTCACAAAATTTCCTTTATTTTTGTCATTTGTGTTTTGATGAATGCATAGAAAATGATAACGCTCCACATATATATGCAGTACCCACATATATTAACTTGAGTGAATCATAACAGCATATCTAAATGTGTAGTGCAGATGGGACATCTGTCCATATGGTTTAACTGATTCCATAAAAATGACAATATAACAAACCCCTGGGAGGAAAAAAACAGCAACACAAACTTTCACAGTGTATTGTAGACTCTCAATCAACTTTGCAGACTGCCAATGTAAGGAGTGACCAGAAGATGACTGCTATAAAAAAATGGGACAGGGCACAGACATCATCATCATCATCATCATAGCGGGTAACATAGCATGCTTTATAAACAGTGTGCTTCTTCTTCTTATTCTTCTTTTTTATAAAACAGTACAATACAAAACAGTGTCCAGACACAATGGTTTCCATATCTACAGGATGAATTCAGTAAAGGACAATGAAAATTATCAGCAGTTTACATTTCTAAAATGCAGACAGAAACCTTTAACTGATTCACAGTTTGTTATTAATTATTCTATTGCGTGAGCTTAACGTGTTGTGCAGTGTGTACGTGGATGAAAACAAACGCTAAATGAAGTAAATGGGACTATTTATTCTGTAACACCTGCAGAAGAGGGGAGCAGTTTGCTGTGTGATTACAGTTAGTGTCATTTAAGTTCAAACTCATTTTCACCTTCAGTTTAACTGGATGAGGTCAGCCTTGCAAGACGTCACAGCTGTCTCTGGGGAAAATGAAAAAGGTTTCTTACTTTTAAGTCTAAAGGTCAGCGAGGTCAAATTCTCTCATCCTTTTAATCAATAGTGCAGAATTCAGTACCATCTCGAGCCAACAGGGGGCAGCAGAGCAACACTGTTAGACCTGCAGCAGTTGAGCAGTCAGGTAGAGTGATATTAGTTCCCAAGTCCTAAGCCATGGATCAAGAGATAAACCTCAAGGATAGAATAATATCAGCTGTTTATCTGTTCTCTCACTCTCTCCAAATTACATCTGAAGTCATGAAGGAAACTGGATTTAACGGCCCCATTTCCTGGTTTTTATAAATTATTGAAACGACTACACATTGCCTTGCAAGGCCCAACACTTACACATTTGCATTTACAGTATGTGCCATGAATACCAGCTCAGGTTAAAGTTACAATCTCAAAGATCTCCACTTAGATCTCTGGTGGCACCTGTGGCGATAAGTGGTAACTGCAGTGTTTGTTGGCAGACTTTAAGCTTGAAACCAGGCTGGTGAATTTATTTATATCAGCTTGTTTATGAGCCCTGCTGCTGGAGAGATGAAAGGGTTACCACGGCATAGATGGTACGTGTGTGTATGTGTGTGTGTGTGTGTGTGTGTGTGTGTGTGTGTGTGTGTGTGTATGTGTGTGTGTGCATATATGTATGCATTGGTGTGTGGATGTATGGATGTATGTTTCGAGGTGTGTAGAAGTGGATTAATAATGCCATTTGTAATTTTTCCTGGGAATGTCACCAGACACCCACTTCGTAGAACAATGGAAAACTTTTATAATGATCACATCTGTCAGAAAAGTATTGTAACTAAAGTTTTTCCTTCATTTCTCATGCGTATTATCATCTCGTTGACATTTGTATATTAATTACTTGAATATAAAGTAATGAAACAGACAGCTTCACTATCAATATCAATCCACCTGATGAGGGTGGCTTCAACTACAGGTGTATTCACCGTGTGTGCTCTTTTTCCGTCTCCATTTCTGGCAGCCATGACTGTTTCCTGTTGTTTGTGTAGACTACACAAGGTCACTTGAGGAACAAAATGTTTCGCTGCTGCATCTTGTTGGCTTGTTTTGGCAGTAAGCTTGGAGTCGACTTTTTCATTGAGAGAAAAATTACTCTTTTCCCTATCATGGTTTCAATGTGCACACAGCACCAGCTCATGTTGCCATCTGGAAGCAGAGGGATCACCATGAGGCAAAGGATCATGGGAGTAAAGTAAAAAGTTTAAGAAATAGACTAACTGGTTTAAAAAAAAAAAAACATATGTTGACATGTATAACAAAAAAATGAACAACACCATAAGCAGACAACGTGATTACTGTAAGCAAATATTTCAACAGCATTTGTATTCTGTCCCAAGTTTTTGATCACTGTTGTAACTATGATCACTACAACCAGCCTCCACTGTAATGCAAATGCAAGGAGTTCAGTCATTGGGCAACAGGCTCAGTCACCACTGTTACTTCATTTGGCGATAGATAGTGACTTAAAGGAAGACTTCACCCGCAAAATAACCGTTTGTGTATCAATTACTCGCCCCGTGTTACCTTGATTTCGCGAAGTTTTTCCTGCATGCCTACAGAGTGAACGGAGAATCCAAAAAAGGCGAACATTCTTCATGAATTGAAGTAATCAGGGTCTGTATTTAACAACAGCAAAACAACCGTGGTTGTCTGGGGGTCCCTTCCTGGTGGAGCAAAAGGCTTGACTGAGGCCTGAGGACTCTTAAATCATGGAGACAACTTGCTGGACCAAACCATGTGCTGCCATGACATGGGGGGGATTTGGGTTTGGGTAGTTTTGCTTTGTGTTTAGTTGAAGTTGACGCCCATTTTGGTTACGCCTTATGTATTATTTGGTTTGGCCAAGCCACTACATACACTCAGTCAGGTCGGTTTGTTCGGTTAACACCTTGTTGAGTTATTATATTGAGTATAGTTATGTTGTGTCGACCTCTTTTATAGGCCCAGTTGTTCATTTCTTGGTTTGTAATTTTTCATGCATTTTTTGGGTCAATAAAAACCCATGACTTTGTCAACAACTCCTGCGTCCTTGTTGCCTCACTGCTTGGTCCCTAACACAGACACACTCAGGGTGTGCTACTTGTTGGCAGAAGGGTTTTCTAATGTAACATTACAGCAAAAATGCATGTGTTTGGGATGTATTGAGCATGCAACTGGATAAATGAGGCTTGGATTATACTGCAGCCTCAACCCCGACTGAGGGCCCAGGGCGGTCTGCTCTCAACAGCAAGAGATTGGCAGGTCCTGGTTGATCTAGGTAGGCAGCTGAGGTTCCCAGACACCATCATAGCCACAACACAGGCTTGATATGGTCCCGATGTCTGTCCCCTGGGAAGACAGGATGGAGCATGCATCTCTGGTGGCAGAGTGTCGAAGGCAGGTGTGGAGGGCCCACTGGGCGATGTCTACACAAGGTCCTGGGATTCTTCGGGATCCACGGACAGCAGCAAGAAAGAGCCATTTCTTGGGAGACGCTGAAAAGGCTTCCTGTTGGCTTTGGATTAAGAGGGGTGATGAGTGGCAAAGTGAGCTACCTGGACAAAAGTTGGGGCCTGATCATCCCCAGCTGGGTCGCCAGGGTGAGGGTGTCTGAAGTTAAGACCTAAAACACCTGATGACCCTGGGTTCATCTTTCAATTCTCTGTCACTGAGGAGACAAGCTAACACGTTGAGTAATTAATACACAAACGGTCATTTTGTGCTTGAAGTATTCTGTTAAGACATTTACTAATATTTAAATGCAAATCTGTGAGGTTATTACTTTAACGAACCAAAAACACTGATTTACATTCTATGTAGTAGAAATTGTATTCACATATATATGTATTTAAACAATTTGAAATCACCTTCATAACCACTTCTATCTAAACTTTTACAAAATGCTATACAGCTATCATAGGAGGCATATATAGTTCTAAGTTAGCATCCAGCCCTTTGTATTATAGTGGCAATGTCCTGGACTTTCTCTCCTCTCTGGCTCAGTTTCATTATGACCTTTGTGGGCAAGTTTCTTTCTCACATTTGCATTTCCCCCTGCGTGTCTCAAACACATCAAGGTCCTGAGGGGAACCCACTTAACACCTCCCGCCTGCTGCTCAGCCAATCCTCCCCATTGTCACTTACAGCCCAAAAAAGGCAAGTGAACTGAAACCTGATGTAAAACGGCCCTTCCTGATTCGTAGCATGGGCTCAGGCATCTGATGACATGAGCAGGTGAGACTGGATTTGGAAAAAGAGACTTTAACAGTGGAACTACAGTAGAGCAGAAAAATTGATCACTCAACAGTACTATAAACAACCACAAGGATTTCAATGTCAATGATTACAAAATATATAATACATCTTATACAGTGTATATCCTACCTATACAGTATGAGCTAGTCAGCTGTGGGATGAATGCACCCCAACAAATTTACAAATAATACACCTTATTTAAAGTAAGAAGCCAACTCTGTACACGCCTTCATCTTTTACACAGTTTGTTTCAGATCGGGGGGGTTACGTCTTTTACAGTGTGTGAATAAACAATGGTAAACTAGCGAAGGGTGCGTTGCGTGAACTGATTTGTCACCACATGAATGTGCATTGGGTCCTCTAATTGTAGCTTATCCTGTAGAGTCCTGTTTAAAACGGCTTTGACCAACTTTTAGTGGTATCCAATGAGAAGCAGGTTCTCTCTACCACATGACATGGTGCTTTATGGTCAAATTGGCAGTGTTGCAGAGTCTCTTGGTGTCTAATGTATTCTGTACAAATCCACCATCAGAAAAAAAAGCAGAGCCTCTATATGTCTGTCACAATAGTGCTCTAAAGTCCTGACTGTAAATAAGTCTAAATATGCAGTATATAGCTGGAACTATTCAAATACATATTGGCAAGTCCTTGGCATTCACTGAGCACCACCCTGTTGTAATGTATTCATGAGTTTAGAGATAGAGAGCTTGAATCACCTCAGATGGAGCCGAGAGGTGACGTCCTTTAAAGATGAAGAGGACGGAGTTCCTTGTCGGGAAGAAGGACGGAGTTGGCAAGAGTTTTGTCGAGGTTAAAGACTGCTGGGACTGTGAGTGCTTTTGTTGCTTGGTCTTTTAACAGTCTATTCAAGATTCTGAGACATCTTTATACCTTTACAATCCACGTTTCCTCTGCACAATAATGTGAACACACAACAAAGCGATAGAAATGTATCAAATCCATGCAGATTTCCTTTTTCCTCATATATACAGTAGCTTCAATAACAAAACCTTGTCTAGATAAAATGTCCTATAAATAACTGTATTTAATGTTCTGCGAGCACAGAGCTCCACTCCAGTGTCTCGTCCCTTTAGCTTGAGACTGCTTGTAAACAGAATCAGTGGAAGAATACTAATGAGAGGAACAGATCCGAATAATCAAATCATTTTCATGTTGAACTTGCGTGCCCCACCCTGTCCTCCGCTGGCAGCAGGTCCATCCACCTTTCTGAAGGAATACTCCACTGAAAAATTGTTCTTGTGCTGCCCTCTTCCTCGACTCCACACAAACAGCAGAATGAAACAGAAGAGAACTACCCCCAGGAACATGATACAGCCCATAGCTGTGGATATGAGGATGGTTTTGAGGTCCAGAGTAAACTTCAGGAAGACTCTGGTGTCATTCAGATTTGTGTCATTAAGGTCCCCAGCATAGTATGTGCGGTTGGCCATTAGAGCTGCATCTAATGGCAGCCCGCTAACTGTAAGTGTGGCAAAGTAGGTGTCATTTCCACCAGCATTGCTGGCTATGCAGATGTAGGTTCCACTGTCTGTCACCTGAGCGTACCGAATTTCTAACGTGCCCTCTGGCAACACAGTCAGGCGTCCGCTGCTCTTTGTGGTGATGCGGCGGCGTTGAGGAGAGATCCAGAATATAACTGGTGTCGGCTCACCTTCTGCTCTGCAAATGAATGACACAACCTGCCCCTCGCGGGCTGATACCTGCTGCAGTTTCCTGTTGCGGATTTTGGGCTTCTGGCAGGTAAAGTGATCAAAGAGAGCTGAGTCAGAGAAAGCGTTAAGAGCTCGTCCCTGCACCTCCACCGGCGTCATGCACACTGGGGAGGCGCCGTCAAAATTGAGGGTCTTCCTACGCTGAAGGATCCATAGCAAGCGGCAGTCGCAGGCCAGAGGGTTCCCATCCAAGCGCAGCGTCTCCAGAGTGTTGACAGACTGAAAGGCTCCCTCTTCCAGGGATACCAGGCTGTTAGTGGAGAGGTTAAGAAGGCGGATTTGCCTTAGACCACCCAGCGCATATGGCTGCACGACCATCAGGTTTGTGTTGACCAGATGCAGCTCCTTCAGCCTGACAAGGTCCCGCAGTGCCCAGGACTCCAGCACAGAGATAGGGTTGTAGGAGAGGTTGAGGCTTGTGAGGTGAGCCAGACTGCGTAGGGCAGAGGTGGGCACAGAGGTGATGTTAGTGTGGGTGATAGACAGCCAAGACAAGTTAAGACCCTGCAGGCTGTGAGGGGAAATGTGCTCCAAAAAGGGCCAGTGGTCGATCTCGAGGCCCCTCAGGTTCCCCAGCTTACGGAAGTTCTGGTCCTCTAAAGCAGAGATACTGAGGTAGCGGAGCCGCAGAGTCACCAGGTTATGCAGGTAGGACAAAGACTGACTGGACACAGACGTCAGGTTGCACCTCTCGATGGTCAGCTCCTTCAGCCCCACTAAACCCAAAAAAGCCTTGTTGGAAATATAAACTAGATCATTGTCTCCAACCTCAAGGTTTTTCAGACTTTTTAAGTCTTGGAAAGTAAAGTCCAAAAGAATTACAATCTTATTCCCACTGAGGTCCAATGATGTTAGGTTGGAGAGACGAGAGAAAGCCCCCATGGGGACCAGTTTTAATTGGTTACCCCTCAGTGAAAGCGACTGCAGGTTCTGGAGACTAGAAAAGGCGTTCGGTTCCAGGACACTGATCATGTTCTCGCTCAGGTCCAGCTTCTCAAGACGTGAGTACGGAAGCATGTCCCCGTGTTCTACCCAGCGAAGTTTATTCCCACTCAGGTCCAGGATCTTGGTGTCCAGTGGGATGCCATCTGGGAGGGCAGACAGGCGTTTACCGTAACAGGAAACAGTCTTGTGTTTTGCAATGCACTCACAACGCTGGGGACATCCTTGGCCCTGGGTAGGTGACACTGTGATCATCAGTAGCAAGAACAGGAAAGGCAGGAGCCAGCCTATATCCTGGCCCAGGCTCGCCCCCATGGCCCTGCTTTCCACTGCTTCCCCCTGCTCCTGAATCACTGGGCCAGACACCTGAGGAGAGAGAGAAAGGGAAGAAGAAGAGGAAAGGGGGAGGACGTGGGAGGCCAGAAAGAATGAGAGGGGGGAGACAAAGAGACAGACAGTGAGACAAATTAATTAAACTCAATTCCCCTTCTACAGCAGCTATCAAACACTCTAAATGAGTGGAATTACTATTATAAACTCTAATTGACCCGGCACAGCAGTGAAATTAAAGCTAGAGCTCCAAGATAATCCTCAAAGGACTGAGTCTGTATTCAGTTAAAACAGTTCGATTTACAATGGGCGACTGTGCCTCGCGAGCAGGTTTTAAAATCATATGCCAGTACACAAACACACAAAAAAAAAAAAACACAAACCCTAATAGCTATGAGTCAATTTTATATCTGATGGTTGTTTTGCTCTCCAGCTAGTTCATGCATTGTAAATGAAAACAGGGAAATGGGGAAATTGAAAATCTATTGTATTCACAAGTCCTCATGTGAGACATCTTAAAATGCATGAAAAAGGAAAACAATTGCAGCCTCTCGAAAGCCTTTAACGGCTAATAGCGCTGCAAAACGCGCCCAAATGGCCTATTTATACAGAATATTAAAAAAATAAACTCAACCTGCATGCAAACAGGCTGAATTAAATATGAACACAGCTCTGAACAATCTAATCTGGATCATATAGCACAGTATGTCCAGCCACGGTGTCTCAGTCTAAATGCCCAACAAGGTCACTCTCTATAGCAGAAGGTTACGACTCAGTGCATCACAATAGCTCAGTCCATCACATCATCTGCATAAGTCTCTGAGGCATGAGGCTTATCATGAGAGGAGCCTGACCGGCCTATGGGTTTCATATGACACACGGACATACGCACACATGCACAATTCCACCCCTCCGTCTGCTGGTGGATGTTGGCAGCAGAACGGTAATCCCTTTATAAACCCATTGTCAAATACCAGCCAGTGGGATGGAAAGAAACTCCAGGAAACATATTCCATAACGTCGTCATTATTGAGTGCTGAGGCTGACGGTGTGTTAAAACGTACTGAAAGGCCGCTGTGCACCGGTGACTATAAGTGGTTCACACATCAGGAGGTCACTGATCTACAATAGGAGCTGGTTATGTCGCTCAAATGACATGAAAAATGTGCTCAATGATGCATCGTCCCTAAAAAAGATAGAAAACTGGGCACACACATGACACGAAACACTATCCATCATTTACAAAGGAAATCTATGACTGTTAAAAATAAGGAAGGACGGTGTTAGAGGTGTTACATTCACACCTACTACTGTTACAGATGACTTCATAATTCATTTAATGACCCTCACCTCTACACGTGTTCCAATTTACAATTCACCCTGGCTCAGAGATGAATATTCCCATTAGCCAATCTGCCACTGAATTAAATTAACTGTCTGAAAATGCGAGCAGAGCTGTCTGATAGCAGACAGGCTTAAAATGAGCCGAACATAGTTAAAAATCAGTTAGGGACACAAAATATAAACGTTTCAGATTTTTACAGACCCATTAGCAGTATCCAAAAAGACACTGTGGTAGACAGCAATGTACACTGCCAACACCCCACGCACGCATACATGTGTCAGACATAGCAGTCTGACACATAGCCTTTCACAGTCAGCACATTTTGTGTCACTCACTGCGGTCTAACAAGGGACCAGTTGAAAAAGCAGAAGCCTTTTTCTGCACCTGGAGGCAGTGCTTGCGTTTGGGTTCACACTTTATAAATGGAAAAAAAAATGCAGCTCAGGCACTGCTAAATTTTGTCTTTTGCCGATATATCATGGCACTTTTGTGAGAACCTGGTGCAGCAGAACCTGAGATATCGTCTCCTTTAGATGGTCTTTCCTTGTCAAAACCTGACGTCTACGTTACCCACAATGGCACAGTTTTAACAGCTTGGTTGCGTATTCGGATGTGTTATGGTGGTAGCACCAAGCAGCACCCTCTGGGGCTGAAAAATGAAGATAACATGAAGTACAAAATCCTGCAGTTTGCTGGTGAAGATTCTCAATCATCCAGGTCGTACTATATCGTAGGCAACTGGATATACTTGAATTTCTTGAAGACGTTTCACCTCTCATCCAAGGCGCTTCTTCATTTCTAACGGACTCTTGTGGAGTCGTAAGCTTTGAACCCTGTGTGGGTGGGTCATGAGAGGTAAAACATCTTCAAGAACCTCAAGCAAGTCCAGTTGCCTACAATATAGCACTTAAAAAAAAACGCAGTTCACTGAAGAACCACTTGAGGTTGGTTTCAGTAGTGAGTCAATCCTCATTGACCCCTCATGTTAACATGTTCAACTTTACAGCAGAAATAAACATGTTTACAGCCTGGTATTAAAACAGGCCCCAGCGCTATTTTTCCTCTTTCATGACAACTGTATGCCCTAGATTATGCACAATCAAGGACGTGGCTGCTTTGAATGACAGGCTGTCTGCAAGGTGTCACCTCAGGCTCTCCGTTAGCTCCACCGTGTGGTCCAAATATGCTCAGGTCACTTCTGTTTCAAAAAAACCTTAGAAGGCAAAGGCCAAATGCCAAACTCGAGGAAAGAAACAGGAGTCTACAAACTAATGGGTAATGTCACGGTGGCTATGTCCAAATCTTAAACCCAGTTCAGACCAAGGTTCACAACGAGATGAGCTGACTGGAGAGATGAGCAACTACTTGCAATGCGCTGCTCTGCAACATTCTAAAGCCTGACCGTTCACACCAATGCAACTACATGAGACAGAGTATCATCTCTATGCAACAACTCTCTGTACTGCTGTTCTGATTTCCATCTTTCCAGGCTTATTTTGTGGCTGAATATAATTTGTAGCTTCTTAAAATATGAATGAGGACAGTGATAGTCAGATACTGGCTACAGCTGCATTTGTAGTGGTGATGAAATGGCAGAAAACACAAACAAAACGATCATCAGATGGACTGTATTCATAATAATTATGCCACAATAACAAAAATAACCGGCACCAATTAATCAGTCAATGTCACACACAGCAAGAGGCAGCAGTGACCCAGCGTCCAACACCAGCACACCGTGAGGACAGAAACAGAGGGTGGAGCACCTGCCACAGCAAGCAAACATGCCATCTGTGGTCACTTTGACTTGACCAGTGGACTTCACTGCAAGTCCATTGGCTGTGGAAGCAGGTGACGAGTCATACGTTCTAAAACCAGACGCTGGCGATTTGACCAGTGGAGTTGCAGGTGAAACCAGCGGCTAGTTTGAGTCGAGCTCAGATGAGCCAGTTCACACTGCTACAACTTTTCTCTGCAACATTCTTCTCTTGTCATGAATCATTGGTCTGAACTGGGCTTTACACAGCCTATGGTAGCAGCTAACATGACCTGGAGTTGCTAGCCTCAACCAGAGGAGCAGGCTACAGAGGTCTGGTAAGCTCAATTCTTTCTAACTCCTCCAGATTTTACATTGTCAAACTTGTAGCCTTCAGCCCCAGTGGACTCTGACACAAGTGACATCACCTGAGGTAATTTATCAGGCTTTGCTCAGCTCTCTCTGGAACCACACAAAGCTTTTATACAACAATTCAGTACATGAAAAAAACTCTGTTTACAAGACCTCTGATGTGAAAAATCAGTCCATTAATACTGAAATTGGTATCTGAATAAATCCTTGGCATGAAATTGGCCTTACAGCCTCTGAATCATCGTTCACAATTTGGTGAAAGTAGGTGTTGCAAAGGTTCACGATTTGAGAGGTGGTAAGTAACACAGTTCACATTCAAAATACACCACACGCTCAATGATGTCATGATCTGAACCTCTGGCCTTCACCAAGTGAACCAGCTCCCACCTACGAGAAGCAGATATTTTCAAATCTAATGTCTCACAGTGAAAAATTACACTCTTTCCTTTCTTTTAATTCTTACTGAGATGCAAATCATCACATCTATTGATGCTGCAAACAGACTGTAGTGTTTCCAGGTGTTTGTAGATGTTGGTTGTAATGTGCATATATGAAATCCATTCATTATACTGGCTATTTGATCATTTATCTGTGCTAGATTTTTCACTCACTGGTGAAAGAGACACTTCTCGCATCTGGCATGCAAGAAATTGGCTCAAAACTCTGAGTGGCTGCTCTCATTAGAAAATAATTAATAGTTACAGTTTTAAATGGTGTGCTGGGCTGTAAATATTCTACAGCATTCTGTAAACAAACTGCGTGCATACGCACTTTAGGATGCAGTGACATTTAAAAGTTGTAGCAAGGATGGCTCACCCCAAAATCCAAAATACATATTTTTCCTCTTGCATGTAGTGCTATTAATCAATCTATGGGAAAAGTTAAATTAAAAGTCGAGTCCCAATTAAACACACAGTCTCTTTAATGAGCCTGGTATAGCTACACATTTAAATAAAGGCCT
Organism: Epinephelus cyanopodus; assembly: GCA_026686955.1. NCBI lineage: Eukaryota > Metazoa > Chordata > Actinopteri > Perciformes > Serranidae > Epinephelus > Epinephelus cyanopodus. Next base: position 12,838,748 of record CM048920.1, read on the forward strand.
GTCTCAATCAGATGCTCGGCCTGGCTGTCAAGTAGTTCATTTTTATAGAAGTTCTTTGGATGTAGAAAACCAGATTGCTGGCTACTCATTCGAGTTAACGTTAAGCTATTTAGATCACACATACAAATAGAAATGTTTAAACCTTTGCCGATACAGAGATGCTACACATAGTTAGCTCCGTTTATTTCATTTTACTAAAACCATGAGCACCAGATTTCAGATTTACCGGCATGACAAAAAAACAAATGTTGATTCCCTACCTCAGAAGCTGTCATAAAGTCAGTGTATCCATTCCTCAATTACCTGGCAAGTTGTTTATATTCCTTTAGTCCGTAAGAAAATAAGAACAAAAAAAAAAGAATTAATAAAAAATAATCCAAGTTGTGAATATTGCTTTAACAGGTTAAATAGGTGTTGTGTCAGTAGGCTGAGTGCCATAATCCTTGGTTGCCCTGAAACAAGTGAAAAGTTATTTTCATACTGGAGGAATTAGAATTAAAAATTAAAGGCCTGTCCCAAATATAGGCCTGTTGAGTTCAGTGATTTAAGCGAATAATAGCCCGGGCTATTAATTGAGGTTTGACAGATTGTTGACAGATTGTTTTGCTGCGAGTTGCCAGGTGTTGGAGATATAGACTGTAGGTGTCTGCCTTCTCCAAAATAACGCAACTGGATGGCACTCTGCATCTGGCTCACCTAGCACCACTGAGCTAGCTAAACTTACGGTTCAGTCCAGGAGGACGGCACTAGTATTTACATCTCGCACTGTTATGAGCAAGAGCCTCTCATCTATCAGTAGATGCACACTTCCCCCTGTGCCGTGATATGAATGGCGGGTGTAGTTTGGTAAAACAAAAATGGCTCCTACATGAAACTGCTCACAACAAGTATGCGGATTGATTAAGTTACCGGGTCATGAATTCTAGGAAGAGACATTGCTGTTAAACTTTCCAAATGTATTTTTTTTTTTTTTTGGCACTTTGAGCACCACAAGCCGAGTGCTATCTAGTTCCATTATATTCAAGAGAAGGCAGACATCTCAACCGACAATATTTCCGACACTTGGACACTCACACCAAAACAATCTAGACTGATAAATAGCACCAAAGGTAAGAGAACAAATATTTATGTTTAATTTTGGGGTGAACTGTCCCTTTAAAATATTTCTTAATATATGACGTTGTTGTTTTTTTCCATAAACAGCACGTGGGCAGGGACTGAAACAGTAACCACAAACTCCCTCCTCCGCCCAAGACCCACCACCCCAGCCCACTTTTAAAAATGTCAGTCACATGGCCGGGTTTCCAAACCCATATCTGGTAGCAGTCACTCACTAATAAGCACAGAGGCCCCCAGCCAGCTAATGCACCACAGGTCAACAGCAGGTAGACAGAGCAGTGTGCACTCTGCTGTATACAGCATGATGCATGATCCGCCCCCTGTGGGTACCAGCAGCTCCGCTTTCCAACAGACGACTGTTAGCTGGTCGTAGGCTCATGTCAAAAATAACAGGTGTAATCCTTGATTAAGCAGGAAGAGTACAACAGCGCTGCTCCCTGCTGCCCTTTAACAGAGCAGCTTCAGCTTCAGGTTACTTTATTTGTTCTTGTAGGCTGATTTTGTTTGCAGAAGACAGGGCTCCATCTTGACACACATTTTATAAACAACACAGACAACAGACGGACACGCTTGAAGTGCTCAAGACTCCAATGAACTCAACGGCTGAAATAAAATAAATAGACGTTGCTCATAGCATCTGTGCGGTGCTGCTACGACTTTTCATCTGAGTGACGGCTGCTGGAACAAAACTGTTTTCATACGGCTTTGTTCTATAAACCTCCGTTCAGTAGGAAGATGAACAGAGGTGCTGCTGACAGGAAGGAGCTGTTCTTCCACAAAGAAGAGTGACTGAGCACCACCTTCGCTCAGTCCTCCGATTGCGTTTGTGCTTTACTAAACATTAGTAATGTTCGGTAAAGTTCAGTTATGTAAAAGCTCGTCGGTGAAGACAGGATGTTCACCAGGCCCGGCTGCACCGGCTATGTCTCGCAGGCAGAATCAATATGCAGCTCTGATATAAACTGCAATGCTCGGATCAGCTTCGAAAAGGACAATACTGTAGGTGTCTAATGTTGTCATGGAAACGCCTGCACCATCTCCCCCCCCTCTCCCGCTTCAAAGTCTCTTCATAGTCTCCTATCTTCCATACCCGGCTGAAACACACCTGTCCACTAGACGCCCTCAGCGAGTTTCCCGCCTCCGTGCGCTGACCTCACCTGAATGTCACCAGCCACCTGCCTTCACAGCTGCTGCTCATTTCTATATTAGCTCCTCAGTAAAAATCTAGGTTGGTATTTTCATGCATATCACAGATAGGTAGCCTGGTTGCTTAAGTACCTGTCTTCTTGCTCCATAGTGGTGTCTGCACTGAGGTCCTGCTTCCTGTCACCTGCTGCCAAAAAAACTGTGACAATAGCCATCTGTCTTTTGTCTGTCACTGTCAAACAGATGAATTATATATGAAATAGTTGCCAGTATATACCGTACACATATCCAGTAGCATTAGGCAAGAGGTCAGTTTTCTATATCTTATCATTTGGTTGCCAGGCAACATTTGCTCATCCAGTACTTTCTATTAGAGAAACGTGAAGTGATGTTCTATTCTGGAGGTGCCTCAATATTTATACACAAGGAGGTTAAAGTGAATTCAAACATCTATCTATTTTCTGTTAAGTGTATTTGGGCATCTCAGCGGTCAGCAGACTGTCTTTACATGTAATGGGTTTGTGAGGCCAAAGGGCTTAAAGAGACGCTGCCAGAATCATTAGGTAGTTTGGTCTGACCTTCAAGTGCATGAAAGTTTAACAGATGTTTCACTTAAAAGGTACAGAGTCAGATCTGATTGAGCTAGGAGGATGGTAGATCTTAACCACAGCAGACATTTTGATGTGTTGCTGTAGTAAAAGCGCAATTAATTTATTCAAGTGTCCCAGTATGACATAACGGTGACAGTGACTCTAATACTGAAGAAGCTAAATTGAATTCAGGCACATAGTATGCTTCTCCTTATTTTTCTGTCATATATATATGATGTTACAATGTCAGATGATCATATTAAACATGGCCAAAGTTTTGAATAATGAGGTAAATGTATGTAAAAGTGACCCCTGTGATCAAAAAACCTCGGGTTTCAGACCGTGAAAACCACGTTTATGACAAGCTGACGTCAGCTCATAATGGATTTCTTTATATGGTCAACTGCTCCAGCCACGTTACTGCAAGTGTTTGCATTACCAACACATTCCCACTCTGACCTCTTCACATATTGACGTTTGGTTATGGACCTTCCATGTCCAGATACGACGGGAAAAGTATCCTGGGTGCGTTGACATTTGTGTCCAGTTCTGCCTGTTACATGCATTGTCTTCTTTCAAAATACACTTTCCTTTTCACAGGAAATTTAACGTTTACATACAGTCTCTTTCAAAATATACTCATTATGTTGGTACAACACCGGGAATTTACTCTTTTTTCCCTCCAAGAACAAATACACATGGTTGGGTTTCGGAAAACATAACAGGGTTTGGCTTTATAATCTTACGGGGCGCTGACACCGCTGTCCTGGGTGAAAGTTGGTGTTTGTTGGACCCATCAACCAACCCCTCAACTTACTCAGACTTTCGCCGCCTTAACTTTCGCTCTTGTCCCATTGTGTTAAGCTGCCGAGCGCTGTTAAACTGTAACGGCCACTGGTGACGTATCATGCCGACATAAAAGGATGGCTTTTTCGACAGTGTCTGACGCCTCAAGTCACTGCCCAAGCACCAGAGTTCGACAACTTCTGAGTGAGACTGGTTTGACATTACATGTACTGCTACATGTAGCCACATGCTACCATCATGCAAACTTGTTCTTGGTTGCTGATGTTGATTTCTGCTGGGTCATGTCTGGTTGTGGAAGCTTTTACTGGTGATGTTATGAATATTTCAAACATCTCATTTTGTTGGGACTATCACTTTTTTAAGTTTTACTTAGACTAATTGACTAATATAAAAGAAAACAGTCGAAATTGAGCACAGTTTAATCTATTAGGTTGAAAAAATAATAATAATATAGTATAAGAGCCATTTGAAATATTTATTCACATTCTTTTCAATAACCAAATTGTATTTAAATGCTGCTGAAATGTGTGGCACTTTATAAATAATATTCATTTACTGTCTCTACCATATGGCGGCTGATCTAAGGTGCTCCTGGACCTCTTTGTGTTCTGAATTTGCAGACATTCTTGGCGGCTGTTGTTCTTCTTAGTAGTAGCTGTTAGCTGCTAACTGCTAACAGCCACTTTTTAAATCTCCCATGGTGGGTTGTATAACACATCTTCAAAACCTCACACCCCTGCTATCCATTATCCTGTCCTGACAGCTGTCCCATCTACACAGATATCCTTCTGGTGGTATTACTACCTCCAATACCGTCTTAAAGGCGAGATCATTCTGTACCCCATTCTGTGATTGTACCTTTCATACAGAACGGCAAGGCAGTATAATGGCATGTTTACCATAGCAACGTGTCAAAATGTTTGCTGTGAAAAAGGCCTCTGAGCAAACACAGTGTCTCTTTAGGGACGCAACATAAACGTCTTGAAATGTAACACTTACATTTCCCAAGAAGGATATAATTAGAGAAAAAGTGGCAAAGTGTGATCTGATCTGTCAGTTGTGACACATCAAAATGACATAGAGACATCAGAGCATGAAACACACGCTGTAAAATCACAACAGCATGTTTACACACTGCCAACACATGCGGTGTCTTCCACTACTACAGAGAGAGACTGGAACTGGTCTGTCATGACAGTGAAAGACAGGAAGCGAGCACAAATCAAAGAAAATGGCTTCATGCTGTTGTTGTCTGCTCTTGAGATGCTTGAATCTGAAGCTTACACTTGCATTGTGATACAAATTTTAGGTGACACGTTTGCAACAAGGAACAGATTCATGTAGCCTGTAGCATTCAGATACTTAAAAGGGTGTTTCTGACTTAATAAAAGCTTCACTACAGAGATGCTCCGCTGCTCTGTGATCCAAGATTCTGTCACATGTTGTAGTGTGGAAACTAGCTATTATTTCCATTCATCATTTAGGAATTCTTTAGCAATAATAGTAGTAATTTCACTGAAGAAACGCTTAATATCTTCCTTTTTTCAATCACTTATGAGCACATGAATAAACCACTGCTGCATAAAACAGATTACAATATTCAGCACACGTCTGGGTAATGGCATTCGTGAGCAGTGATTGCCGTGGTATCAACAGTAAGCAGTCTTTAGTCAGGGGCTGATGGAAACAACTGGGAATATGATGTTATTAAAATTTCATTAAAGAGAGGAGCTGTTGTTGATGCCCCCTTTTTCATGATGTTGTACAGTAAATAGCAGCTGCTGATGCAAACAGTGGTGATGATTAGTTGCTGGTGCCGCTGACTCACTCGTCTAGATTCAACTTTAGTTGAGCCAAAAGGGCGTTCCTAAATCTTTCCTCAGCCAAAATCATTAAACTCCTGTTTCATGATTTTAATGGTCACCTTTAAAGCACAGATCAAGCTGGTGGATATCTCTCTGATCCTTCTGGGTTCACCACTTTAGTTCAGACTGAAATTTATCAACAACTTCTAAATGGACTGCCATGAAATTTTGCGCAAACATTGATGTTTACCCTCCTAATGACTTTGGTAATAGTCTGAATTTTCCTCTGGCAACACTGAGAGGTTGACATGGTTTTAGGTTCAATCACCAATTACTGGATGGATTGCCAAAAAACAATGCTATTACTCTATACCAGCGGTTCTTACCATTGTAGACTTTGGTGCTTCAAGGGTAAGGAGCTCCCGGACCCCATTGTTTTCCCAACTGGCAGACATTTTCTGCTGCTGTTCTTCTTCTTTGAGTTAGCTGCTAACTGCTACTCTTTACAAGAGCTACTTTTTAAATCTCCCATGGTGGGTCACACACATAACACATCATCAAAAGGTCAGACCTGTGCTGTCTATTATCCCATCCTGACGGCTGTCCCATTTATACAGACATCATTCTTGTGCTGTTACTACATCCGTAGCCTGACTAAAGGTAACACCCCCCCCCACATTACACAATTGCACCTTTTATACAGAATGGCGAGGCGATATAATGGTGTGAATTTCCTGCCATGAAAAGGCGGTATAAAAGGGGCTTGTGTGTCCTTGCACCCAAGGATGTGTAAGTCTTAAAACTGCTATTGAGGCAGCAGAAAGAAACTGCGTCTTTGACCAACAAAACATGGAGTAAAGTCAGAATGGCGGAGTATTTTCCTGCTATGTAAAGTACTAATTATTCATATAGTAAGATGCGCCTACATATCCTGGTTCACAGTGCGCTTACACTTGTTACACACCGCAGGGACGTGCAGATGGGTTGCGGGTGGGTGAAATAATGCATCATTAATGAGGAAAATATTAATTACATTGTCTAAAATGTAAACACGGCAGAAAGCAGAGCTGCAGAGCTTCTGTCTGGCTCCTCGTTTACCGAGACGCCGTGTGCATTTACCCACAGGGAGCAGCGTGACTTTATTGATTTTTCCAGAAGCTGTAAGTTCAGTTCTGTTTCCTCCGTCAAGTTTATAACCACAGGATTTAGTTCAGCTGTTTAAACGTCCAACAATATTTGCTGCAGTGACATCGCTGCTCTTACTGCATCATTCTCAACAGAAATAAACGCTCGCTTCTCCAGTTTGCAGTGCGCCAGGTGGAGGCACACCTGGCTTTTAAAGGGAAGGGGACACTCTGGTTGAATTCATGTTTCGCCCAGAACACACCTATGATTAATTAAGGGACTAAATACAACCCCTTTGCCCCTTGTGCCTTACCTTAGCTCAGATTATGTGCCGTTTATCTGGTTGGACACACCCTACATGCACTTTACACCATGTGCTGCAGGCTGTTTAAAAAGGGCCTTTAGTCTTGTTTAATCAAGTTGCTTTTACTGATATGCTGTTTTTTAATTATCCTAAGAGGTGATAATTATACAATAATATTATAAAGATGATAATTAATTGAGTTGACGTCCTCTTGATTACAGCTGAAGTGTGATAATTTAATTGCTTAAGAGGTACGAAGTCATCTGAGATTTACAGTCATCCGTTTCTCCTCAGGTTGCCAGGTGTCCCTTCTCTGCAGCTACAGTCAGCGTGGGCACAGAGTCTGTAAAGTGCAGATGGCAGAATGGGTGACCCGTTGTTCATGTCTTCTCTGACCGCAGCCCAATTACCGTCCAAACACTGCAGATACCCAGTGAGTTAGAAAAGGGACGAGAGAAGTGTGGCTTTTGAGTAGGAAAAAAAAAAAAAAAAAAAGCCAAGTGCAGGTTAGATGGCAACAGAGCCAGCTTTAGACAGTAAAATGGGCTGTGAAGCTGCAGGGGCAGGGGGCTCAGTGAAATGTTCTGCCCCCTCCTCCTCTCACCACCTCTCCCTCCGCAAACTGCTACATCATTTATCTCTGAGACTACCCGTACTCCGACTGTACCTCCTCTACAGCCTCTTTTTGCCATTAGGGGCTTGAAAGACAGCAAATTACACTAATGGGCCTTATGCAAACGCTGTCCTTCGCCGCTATTCAAAATAATAGATTGTGAGGCCCCCACATGTTTCAGCATGAGGGCATTAGGATGGGATCAGACAGAGGGCACTGCTGATGCTCGGCCAAATCGAACACATTAAACACGCACACACCCTATTAACGTATGCATGAAGCTTCCCTAATAAGCTGAAAAGTCTGTGTGTGTGCTATGTGTGTGAGTAAGTGGAGGGACAAGAGATTTAAATGCAGCCCAGGAGCCAGCGGACTGGGCATGAGTGTGCAGAAGCAGAGCTGTGTGTGTCTTAGCTCACATTTTGTGAGATGTTAAAGGATAAGAGGGTGATTTTCTATATTTTAGTTATATAATGTGTTTGTCCGACTCTCAATACTTTCAGAATTCCCCAGTGGGGCTGTTGTGAGAACTGCAATATGGCAATACCATGGTATTAACAAGCCGATCACAGGAGATGGCCGCCCAAACCGCTATCTGTGCTTACTTTTTCTCCTTTTTATGGGAGCGCTATATACTTACACTCTGCTACAAATGCCAGCAGCATGCTTCTTTTTTTCTGGTCAGCAAGAGAGTATTCAGCTTTGGGTAAAACTCTGCAGCCAACTGTCACTGTCATTTTTTACCTAGCTATCACATCCAAGGAGGGGCAGGACAAATACCACAAAGACCAACCATCACATAACTCAACAAGAACAACAGGTGAGACCTTAATACTGGCCCCACACAAACCAGTGGGTCCTTCATTTCTCCCTACGTGCCTCAGCCTTGCTTTCATCCAGAGTAGGAAAGGAGGCGTGTGCTTTACTGTGCATAAGGACTGCTGTCATGATGGGAATATGAAGTGATCCCATTCCTGCTGTGGCCAACTGCTATAACATTACTCCATGCAGATGTGGCGGCAGTGTGGCGCTGCTTGTGTTCAGGAAGAGCGACCCCGCAGCTGTCGCCTTGTGGTTGGGATGTGTGGACAGTTAAATCAGTCTACAACCAGACACCATCTATAAACAGGGGCAATTATGAAGCAGCATCCAGCGATGTAAGAAGACACAAAAACAAGGACTTAATCACAAGTTAAATGGTGAAAATCAGAAACAAAACGAGGATCAGATGGACTGTATTCATAATAATTCTGCCACAATAATATTAATAACCAGTGCCAATTAAACAGTCGATGAGAATGTGTGTGTTTTGAGGGGTGGCATAAGCAAATGCAGCAACCCACTGTCCAACACCGGCACACCATGAGCACGGAAACAGAGGGCTCAGCGGGGATGCAGCACCTGCCACAGCAAACGAACACACCATCTGTGGTCATTTTGACTTGACCAGCGGACTTCACCTCAAGCTATTTGGCTGTGGAAACAGATGAGATGCTTTATGTTCAAAAAAACAGCCACCGGCGGTTTGACCAGCTGAGTTGCAGGTGACACCTTCAGCCAGCTTTAGTCGAGCTCAGACCGGCCAGCTCACACCGCTGCCACTTTCCTCTGCATCGTTCTAAAATGGTCTTGTCTTGTGATGCACAGGGAGTAAAATCTGCTTCATAGACAGAGAAGAAGACTGATTTTGTGGGCCCAGAGAATGTTTCCTTTTTTTTATACCCAAATGAGCTTCATTCTGTTGTAGTGATCTCAGCTCTGAAATAGAAAATATACTCATAAACTCAGATCATTCCCCTGGGTGCTCTCAGTGTCATCTAAAATCCGTCTCAATTCATTGTCTATGGAGCAGCTCCAGACTTTATACTCTATGACATCACAAATTTGAGTTTCAGCACTCTAGTTTTTGGATTAGGGGCAGAGTTGTTAATGTCTACTAATATTTTTGGACTGTCTTAGACCATAGGAAAAACATGTATGAATTCTGAAAATGGGACATGGATCACCTCTAATTACCGCAGGGAAATTCCTTCATTGCCACAGCCCTGTTCCCCAGGGCCCATTTGTTTCTACTAGGATATAAATCTTTTAAAACATATCACGGAATATCTTCATTCTTCAAAATGAAAATCAGCCAGGCACTCTGTATTTAACAACCGTTACTCAAACAGAAGAGCATTTGTTGGGGACTATTTTCAGCCTTGGATTAAAGCACATTTGGAGCTGTAGTGAGTGTTTCCGGCAGCCGGATGGTGAATGTGGGATGGATGGAAAATAAATGACAGTGTTAGTGTTAATAATAATGACGGAACATGTCAGCCAGTGTGACGGTGTGGGTGATTGATGTGTTTTTCATAGTTTTAGACAACAATGAAGCTTCACAGCACAAAGGAAGGAGCTATCTGGCTTTGGATACACACAACATTCTTGGTTGTTGGATTTTGTTCTTTTCGTGGGATTTGCTGATCCTCTATCCTCTAAAATTGTGAAGAGAGGCATTTAAAAATTCACCATGATGCACAGTATTGTTCACAAGCTTCTTTATCCCTGTACAGCTCGATATAAGAGCCTCCAAACACAAGCTGTCTTCCTCTGTCTCTCTCCATATAGATGGACATATACGTGTGTGTTATCTATAGCAAGAAAGGGCCTGAAGGAATCAACAGCAACAGAAAAGAGGGTGAGACTGCCAGACCGATAATCATGCTGCAGGTGTAGGACACAGCTGACAAATGAGCAGGTCAGGAAGCGTGTTTGAGAGTGTGTAGGTGTAGCCAAGCGCTCTCCAGAAAGGCACACAGAGGCATAACATCCACAAACGCTCCTCAAATGGCTGCTCACACTCATTTCACCCATGCCCACTCATTGCGCTTTACATAAGCACAAACCCAGTGTGTGTGTGTTTGTGTGTGTGCCTGTGTGTGTTTTCCCACCAGAGAAAACACATTACTCATGTACACCGAGGGAAGCCATCGTCAGTGTCCATCAATCCGTGCAGGGAGACCCAGAAGCCCCTGGCAGTGCATGGTCCAGGGAACACACACATACTCACACAGGCCATTACACACACTCACGCTCACCTGATGAGAGAGAACGGCACAGAGAGAGAGAGAGAGAGAGAGAAAGAGAAAAGACCGAGTTGCTTGTTCCCTTTTATGACCCTGTAACATCCACCTCGCAGTCTGGTGATGGATCGTTAGTGCTGGCAGGGCCGTGCCACCCACCACAGGCAAGGACACCGAGTCAATGGGCAGAGGATAGAAAGCTGGAGTATGTGTATGCATGTATTTACGTGAGTATATATATGTGTAAGTATCTGACCAGCAGCTGTGGACAGTGAGGTGACAGGAGGAGTCAGAGGACGATGGATGAGGGGCGTCATGTACAAACAGTCCACTCATTCAACATGGTTTTGTCCTCCGGCCCTGCATAATAAAAACCGCAGCAGTTAACTCATCAGATCTGTCAAAAATTTCCATAACACCACCATCACATGCAGATTCGGACGCAACACTATTTTTAAAGCTGCCAAATGCGACTTTAATTACAATAATGGATTACAGTGAGAATCTTAAATTGCACTTCTGTCCTATGCAAAGCATGAGCAGCAGTGAAACCAAAGGACACAAAGGGGTGATTAAGAATGTGTCTTGCCATGTGCCATGAATCTTTAATGAGAGAGAACTGTTGCAGGGCTTATGGACGTAAAGGCTTCTACGAACTGGGGCTAAATAATTTAAGACGTTATGCTGCATGGTCATGTCCCACTGACATGGAGACTTTGACCTTACCTGGAGCGACACTGGTCCCAGAGACATAGAAGGACAAACACCTGATACTCTCATACCGCCGACAATAGCACTGATAAACATCGTGGACCGACATGACTGATGGCAGATAAAACACCTCAGTCATACAATGATACACTTGTTATGCAAACTTTTGTGCTACGTATTAGTTTCAACCAAGGTCTAAAAAATAAAACCTATCTCCATTTCTTTATGCGGGTACACAGCCCTCCATCTTTTTGGACATTATAACCTCCTGTCCTTTTTAAAAAACACTTGCCGAAAGACAAACATCATTAAACATGACGTACGTGAGCTGCCAAATATCTGCACAGCGTTCTAAAAATAACATCTATGCTAATGAGGTCATTAATCACGCAAATTGATGTGAATGTGTATTACGAGGGCAATGTCAGTACGAATTTCCAGTCTTTTAAGTCCTTAAGAATCATAACAGGTTTTGTTATGTCCTCATTAACATACAGCTTTATGCAGCGAGGTGCTCCAAAATCTAATCGGATCCTGTGGTCGTCAGGGGGAACTCGGGGATGAATTGCTCTTCAGTTACTGTGTTCACAATCAAATTATTATGCGACATGCAAGAAGAGTGTGTTGTGTATTTCTATGTCTCTTTCTCTCAAATAAAACTTTTTAAATAAAGTCTAAAGTATTGTAACCTTCACTAAAGATTCACGCTCTATTAATTAGAGCTGCACCATCTTTAGACCCGGGCTTGCTTGTTTCCAAAGGTTGTAAAACACTAATTGTTTTGCCACCACTTTAAAAAAGTGTTCCCGCAATTTTATTTAACATCAGCTTGAGTAAGGCTGATTCAGATCCGTTTGATACCTGTTCCAACTGCAGGATATCCTCGGATCAATAATAGACCTCATTACATTAAGTTTTTAATTAAATTGCATCAGTAAATTCCGGGTTAATAGAAAAACAAGGTGTTTGACCCCCTATCAGTATTGACACTGATCGATCAGACTGAGGCAAATTCATTACAGAGGATAGCTTACCAGTTCTGTCAATAACTGTAATCACGACAGACCAGAATGCAATGCATCTTTGAGACGTGCTCCCGTTTTGGGAATTATAAGTGATCAATAAACTAAGTAACATTCACATGACATGGCCGAGGCGGTCCAAAGGAAATAATAACACTTCCATCCAAGAGTTACTTCTATGTTTTCATCTTGATCCTAGAATTATCACAACTTACAATTAAAATATTGTTGTTGGGACTTAAATGCACTACTGCTATGATTTTTGTACCATCTTATGTCCGATTATAAAACCTGCCCTTTTTTTTAATCATTAGGGACCTATTGTGCTTCACCTTAGTTTCTATTAATGTTACAATGTCATGCGTTTATATTAAAGATGGCCAAAGTTGGGGCACCCAGTAGCTCACCAGGTAGAGCAGGTGTCCCATGTGCAAAGGCCACATACTTGCTGCAGTGGCCACAGGCTCACACTCAGAGAAACTCTTGGTTGCTGATGTCGATTTCTGCACAATATTGGATCATATTTCTGCTGGAACATGTCTGGTTGAGAGGATTTTGGTTTAGAAGCTTTTTGGTGATTTTTCACTAGAGAAAGTGCTTTAATTTGCTAATTTCTCCTCGATTTTGGACCATATTCCTGCTGGAGTATATCTGGCTGGGCAAATTTTATTAAGCTTTTATTGGTGATTTTTCAAGGTAAAAATGACTGCCATACTCCCTTACAGTCATTTCCCTGGCTACAAGTACACTGCTAATCTTGGTTGCCAATTGTTGCTAATTTCTCCCCAAATTTGGATCATATTCCTGATCCTGCTGATGTTGATTTTTGTACAATATCAGATCACATTCCTGCTGGGAGATATCTGGTCCAGAAAATTTTGGTTTAGATTCTTTTCTTGGCGATTTTTCACAGTTGAGACAGCTGATACACTCCAACTCCTACTTCTTATAATTATTTCCTCGGCTGCAAGTACACTGCTACATGTAGCTACATGCTAATGTCAGGGAGAAATGTAATCTGGGTTGCCAATTGTTGCTAATTTCTCCCCAGATTTGGATCATATTCCTGCTGGAGTATGTCGTGTTGGGAAGACTTTGGTTTAGAAGCTTTTATTGGTGATTTTTTTTTTTTTTTTACGATAAAAAGTGCAGCTATACTTTGTTACAGTTATTCCCTTGGCTGAAATGGCGGTGCAGAGACGCAACTAGGAGGAACATTCTCAGGAAAATAACACAGCCAAAAGTGCAGATAATAGATTTGAAGGATAACTAGATACTGGACGCCAAGATGGTGCCTATTCATTCCAATGAAGTGCTTGCCTAGTGCAAAAAAGTCTTCTAGCTTCTGGGTTTACTTCCTTGGTATTTGGCGTCTCTCTCTGACCCCGCCAACAAGTTCCCCCTCCACTCACAGACTTTACATTGTGATGTCGCCTTTTTTTTTGGCTTGAGGAAAGTTTTATATACACAAAGCCACCATGGCTCAAAAATTCAGAATAGAAAGATTAATTACGGACCTTGTTTGCAGTTCGAGGTCTCTTGTCAACAGTTTCACGGACGTCTCTTTGGAACTGGTGGTCTTTTTGTCATATACGTCTTTTGGTCTTTGGATTTTTTCGCTGCAATACTGTAAGTGGCCACTGGGAAAAATTTGCTCCAAGGCCAGGCAGCTTTTCTGGGAGCCTGGCGCAGATATAGAAGACCCAGAAATGCTGACCATTCAGAGACAACTGGGCTTTTCTGAGAGGGGGGGCTAAAAGTGACAGGTGCTAAACCAGAGTGTTTCAGACAGAGGGTGAATACAGATGTTCCATGTGGTGTTTTTCGAGCATTAAAGCATGTTAACATGTTCTAGCAGAAATCCAAAATACAAGTATGAACCTGAAAATGAGCATAATAGGTCTCCTTTAAGGCTCCTTCATGAAAATCATCCCATATGAGTAATGTGAGAGGACAGGTGGGGCTGGGGTGTCATGCTAAGTCACTATCATGACAGGGTTTGACCTGGTTTCTTTTTTATCAGTTTGTACTGAGGCATGTTCACAGCTGAAGGTTAAAACAAATATTGGGGTTCCTACACAAACACAATCCCTCCTAGCACAGTCAGCTTGAGTTAACACAAAGGGATCAGTGGCTCAAAAGAACATTAAGTCTGATGCCACTCTTTGAGGGGCCACAGGCCGTCACTGTAATGCAGGGTGACGTGTCTTCCCCTGGCCACATATACACACTCAGTGATGCCAGTCGAGGCTTATAGGACCCCGAGCGGTGTTATCATATCGAACACACAACCTAACACACTTTCATTAGCAGCGTTCTGTAACAGTAATTCATTACTGCGCTCCATCAATTTAGGCCTATTACATGGGTGGCAGACTTATTTATCCTGTGCTTGTTTATTTCAAGGCCTCATGAGACTTGAGAGCTTACAGTGAATAGACTAATGATGATTAAAAAATCCAATTATAGTCATTAATGATTCACATCAGATGTTTGATATTTTAGCACTGAATGCTTTTCATTAAGTCAACAGGCATTTCTCCTTTGATACGAGAGAAAGTACTCCTTAAAGGAAACTTAGCTAATGTCCGAGAGTGTTGTTCACTATTTAATCATGCAGAATAGATCCAGTCAATACAAATGTCATTACAATTTAACATTTTGGACATATTTTACTGACCTTATTCTTTGCCTCAGCCAGGGTGCTTCAGCATTGCATCATATTGTAATCTTAATTCCATTTTAAGTGCAATATCTTACCATTGCCAGCTTTTAGGGCTGCCCCTTGAAAGTCTGAGATTCAAATCGTCAATCTGAGACCTCTCAGTCGAACCAGATTTATTTATATATATTCTCATTGTATTCCCATTATTGTACTTTAACACTGATTAACGCGGTCAAAAACTGACTACGATCCAAATCAACACAATCTTTTACTTTTACGCACAACGCTGTTCAAACTCTCCTTTTGTCATTCGCACTAAACCAAACCTGGTGTACATAACTTGTGCCTGTAATCTAACATGTAAATAAAGTAAATATAAACAAAATCTCAGCATAGTCCACGACCAAGCATTATTCAAATGATACATAAACTGTTGTGTTAACTTAAATACTGTAAGAACCTGTATGATGTGTCATATCAACGCATTCATTCTTGCCAAATATTAATGCATGCTTAAGTGGCTCTTAGACAATTGTTAGAAGTGCAAGAAAAAAATGGGCGGTGCGGCATAAGGTCAATACTATGAGTCATTTTAAATGTGTCTGTGTCACTTATTTTAAAGGAACAGGATGTAAGATTTAGAGGGATTTAGTGGCATCTAGTGGCGAGGACTGCAAATTGCAACCAGCTGAAACATCTCCCAATTAGGATTCCTTCAGTATTTATTGTGCAGGAGGTTTTTTTCCTTACTATCCACAGAGGTCTCTTCCTGTTCAAAACGAACAGATCAGGTGATTAAATCAGGTAAAAACACTGAATAAAGCAGTTTTCTGATGCTTTAGTGACAGAGGGGCTGCTAACTACGGTGGCCGACACAAAAACGCGAATAGCCCTATCTAGAGCCAGTGTTTGGTTTGTCCATTTTGGGCTACTGTAGAATCATGAAGGTGCAACATGGCGACTTACGTTAGTAGTAAGGTAGAGGCAAAGGTAATCGGCTCATTCAAAGTAACAAAAAACACAAGGACTCTTATTTTCAAGTGATTATACACAAAAACCCCTCATATTTATACTTAATTACACTCCATTTCTGCCAATATATTCCCTGGATCTCACACACTGCTCTTTAAATAGCAGCCATGTCATTTTGGCAAAAATCTAAAAAAAATTGAATGGCAGCATGGAGTGATCTGGAACACTTGTGGACCCACTGTCCTTTGCTTTTGGACAGGATGATATGAGTGTCACAGCGGAACGACGACACTGGTCATCCACCCGTCTGTCTTTTCAGCCAGCTTGCCATGTGGACAGGCCGCCACTGGCAGCTAGCGTATTAAATGTCCATCCTCTCTTTAAGCCCCCCTGATCAGAGTGTGTCAGTCAACCGGCAGTCCCCCTCCCCAGGCAGCCACTCGGGCTTCAGCAGGGATGAGAAGTGACAGACCACCAGGACAGAGAGGACATAATTGGGCGAACTGGTAGAACGACGGATTGTTTGTGCTCAGTGAACAGATCAAAATGTTCATTTGTCCTTGTCCAAATCTTTTGGGGCTGGTTTTAAAAAAAGGAAGGGAAGTAAAGTAGAATTTGTTATTAGGTCGCTGGCCTGATTGTGTCTGGCAGGAACCGATAAGTTGACAGAATAACACAATCCTGTTTAAAGTCGTCAGGGGCCATTTAACAACCAGATTTGTGTCCTTGAGAGCCCCCTGATCAAATACTGAATGTAATGACTTGGAAACATCCATTACTTTGTGACTCTCATAACTTCAAAGCAAATGGCTGGCTGTCAACTCCTCTGCCTTTACTGCTTCAGTATGCATGGCACCTGTTCAACCTATTACTGTATATACTCTCTTTTACTTCCATTATGCCTGTGAAATAGAGATGCAATTTAACACAGAATACTCCTGTTGTTTTCCCTCCTTCCCAATTAACTCAGACACAGCAGACCCAAATAATGACAATTCATCATCTGGCGTCAATGCTTGTGCAAACATAAACAAACACTGGGTACTTTCAGCACAGTTATCCCATATAAAAGTAAGTCAGAAGTAATAAATCAAGAGGCAAACTCTACTCTCACACAAAACTAGACTGGCAAAATGGGAGACTGGATCTCCGCCAAGACCAATAGTTAAGTCTTCTTCACAACTACTACTTTATGTCTGGATATATTTACAAAACTATTAGAACTAGACTTTAACAATATCTATTTTTCCAAACCTTCATATCTTACTGACACCGAGGTATGTGATATGACGGCATGTGTGTAAAAAAAACCAACAACATAAAAGCCGAGCTACTGATGAAAGAAGTCATTGTAGCATGCATGTTATTGTCTAGCCTACAGTGCTGTGTTTCTAATGTGCAATTAGCCTACTTAGGCAAGTAGGCTTGTTTAAATATTTACGGCATATGAAATAATGAAGAGCAGCATGGTGGTGCAGTGGTTAGCATTGTTGCCTCACAGCAAGGGTTCCTGGCAGGGGGAAGAGGAGCCCTCCTGTGTGGAGTCTGCATGTTCTCCCTGTGTCAGCGTGGGTTTTTTCCAGGTTCTCGGGCTTCCTCCCACAGTCCAAAGACAATTGGAGACTCTATTTGAATGTGAGTGTGAATTGTTGTCTGTCTCTATGTGTCAGCCCTGTGATAGTCTGGCGACCTGTCCAGCGTGTACCCTGCCTCTCACCCAATGTCAGTTGGAATAGGCTCCAGCTCCCCACAGCCCCTAACAAGATAAGCGATTATGGAAATAAATGACAAAATGAATCAATGAAGTAATGAACAGATCGGAAATAAGCGCTCTTCTTGTTGGGGGGCTTGATGACACTCATTGCCGCAGCGGATATCAACACATCAGCGAACTAAGATGATGTGTTCAATAAAATCATGTGGCTAATAAACCAGCCCGTTCGAATACTGAAGTCATCAAATACTGCCACTTTGTCAGTGATTTCAGCGTCAGGTAAAGTTTGAACATTTTTCCTTAAAGGGCCAGTGTGTAAAATGGCTCAGCTGTTTATTTAGCCTAGCAATATCTCCGGACTGTAGCAGCTGCAATGGACGACTCTGAACGCGATTTTTGAGGAGTTTCTTGTAGCGGACACAGATCCAGAGCCATACCTGTTTGAGCTGGAGCATACAGATGAGGAACTCCATGTGTTGGAAGCTGAGCGGGCGAGGAGAGAGGATGAATCCTTCCTTCCGCTGTCTTCATTGGTTTATTTATACACACAAAACTCGTTCTCTGGCTGGCTGGATTGTCCGCTCGGTCTGCCGTACATACATGGCGGCGCAGGATGGCGATCTCTCTAAAGCAAGGCCCTTGCTATATATATATATATATATATATATATATATATATATATATATATATAAAAGCATAATTATAAGGCTACGAAAACCAAACAAATTTTATGTTATAGCGATTATACACTTATATAAACATATTAATGTGTAGAATATTCAGATTCAGATTCAGATTTGATAATAAACCATGCCAAATATTACACACTGGCCCTTTAATATCTCTGGTGGAGTTTTGCTGTGAGTAAGGCTGTAAATTAGCTGCATAATATTTGTGTATTTCCATTTCCATAATCACACCTTAGATTGAGGGGAAAAAAAGTGTTGTTACAATTGTACAGGTTCTCACATGAAGCCACTGTCCCTGAGTGCTCCTTAATGACTGCTTGTCTGACGTTTAAGCAAGCACATGTGTAGGCTGCCGCAGATGATAACAGGCTAGGTGCCTGTGAATAACGCACAACTGGCTGTTTTGCCACTTTCTGAACTTTACTACCACATACTGGATTTGAAGATGTATGGCATTTATTCTGCCAAGGCCAAATGCCCTATCTCACAGTGTTAACGAAAGTGAAAAATAATTGGCGTATCTGCCCTGTGATTCGGATCTGCTCCAAAATTTACTGGCTTCTTTCTTGTTGCACCTTTTCACCAAGTTTAATAAAAATCAAGCTGGTAGTTTTTCCATAGTCCAGCTGAGAAACTGAAACAAACCTAAAACATATCCTCCTTGTCGGAGTTAATTACCCTTAGAGAAGTGACTTTCCATCTAAGCATGACTACAACGTCAGGTCAAAGGTTAACAAGAATCATTTTCACAGGCTCAAATAACCAGCTACTGTGTCAGCAGTCCTATAAACATACAGGTGTCCTGAATGTGACCTATTTTCACCCGCATGTGCGCAACTACAGCTGCTTATCTGTATCACAGAGACACTTTACAGTTTTCGCTTGGCTATATGGCACAGAGACAAGGACCAGAGAGACAAAGTCATCAAGAGGTGGAGGTGAGTGTGATCAGTATCTCTGCTGGCATCTATTTCCTGCCCGGCTGGCCTGTCTGCCGTGTCACCAGCCATCACTTCAGCCCGGGCTCTTTTCATGCCAATTGGCTCGACTCTCCGACGCTCTCGCTCTGCCTGCCACATCCAAAGAGGCAGAGATGGGACATATTAGGCCGGCATCACACACCACACGCTTAAAGTCCCTTTGCACACACACACACACAGATTTATGTGTTCTAATTTACACATGAAAACGGATGAATGCACAGAGATACAGAAACAGACAGACAGACATGCATATTCAAACAAACACACACAGTGTCCTCAATCTGCAGAGGCATGTGTGTGAGCTGTATATTAAAAGGTTAGTGTCTTGGGGACACTGACCTTTAGAAAAATCCTTTTTGTTTACCAACATCTTCGAATAGTCAGCGGCTAAAGATCACAGCATAACAGAGGAGGAGACAGATAAAGTATTGCATATCACGTACACTGTAAAAGATGTAAACTCTCGTTCTATATTCTGACTCCAACACTTTCCTTGTCCTTTCTCAGCCCCTCAAGGTTGAGAGACTTGTGGAAGCATCATAAGCCTAAATCTGCTGGAGCCGGCTCTAATCCTTCTTGAAGCCTGCAGGCTCTCCATGTCCTTCTCATTGGCTTCATTAAAAGGATCCCTGTCCTTTCTACTTTCCTTTCACTGCCTGCTGCCTGCTCATCAACCAGGCCAATTACAACCGGTTATCTGGAGTCAACGAGAATCTGAGAGAGGCCACACAGGCACGACTCCGTCCTCTTCCTTCCGGTGGGAAAGTGAGAAATGTTATCCAAGGGTAAGAAACGATGCCAGTCACGTGAGAGTCACACGCAGGGCAGCAACAGGAGCGCCCATTGTGTAACTACATACAGTGCATACATAGAGATTCATTTCTCAAACTTTTTACATGATTGGCGGGGTTAGAGTTTCAGGCGGCAATCTAATACTGCCCTCGAGGTCCCTTGAGAACGAAGTCTGACTAGTGGAGCGAGCCAGCGAGGCAGCAATGGGAGCGGTGTGCAAATTGAAAGTAATCCTCAGGCCTGGCCGGTGGTGCTGTTGAATTCGCATTTATTCATAATTCATCACTCGACAGCAGTGAGGTGGAGAAAGTTATGTCCGTGTAATAAACCAGGAAGAGACATCTCTGAAAAGGCACTGATGGAATCGAGCAGATCAGCCTCTGTACTGCTGAAGGTCCCAGGTGAGAACAGCACTTGTTATAAGCAGAAAGACAGATGGAGCAGATCGCCAGCAGTCTGCGTATTTCACATCATATTAGATGGTACAGCTGTCCATCCGCACTGTTCAAGAGATAAGCTGCCTGAACCACTGTCAGTCTAACATGAACTGTCAAAAACCCTAATTAGACAGCGTCCAAGCTTTGCTTGCAAAGACTTTCAGAACTGAGAGACCACTTTTCCTCCAATTGGAGCTATTTAAGCTTTTACCCACATGGCCACAGGGTAGTCAGACTGCTCAGACCTCGAGTCCAATCACCAAACACAATGGAAGACATTGGGATAACTACTGAAGCTTCTCTTGGGCCATTTGAGGGCAGTGAGAATAGGAGAAAGGACATAACTTTTCTAGGATGTCTTGATCTATGATTACTATTAGGGATACATGATATATATCAGGCAGATAAATGGGACATTTTCACAAATAAACATTATTCTGCAAATTAAAATTAAAGCCAATAGGGATGGGCATCAATTTTCGATTATCGATGATTGATTGTTAGGGATTTGGATGGATCACAAATAATTTTGCTTGATAGTCGCAGTGTTTCCCCTGCAATGCTACAGGCCCGGCGAGCGGCAGTGCCTACGAGACCCCCGCTGGACCTGTGCCAGGCAAAAAATCATGAACAGATGGAGGCTCTGATCGCTCTCCAAAGCCTTGGCGGCTTCCCTTGAGGCCTCTGAAAACACTACGTCATTGAAAGACGGAGGTTTCGCTGAAAACCGAAGCCTGTAATCTCTGGCTGGCAACGGTTGTAAACACCCAGGGGTGAACTGCGCATGCACGCCACTCTGCTTGGGGGGGGTTGAAGCTCAAAACTGGGGCAGCTGTGTTCTCTTGCGGCGACAGTCTGCACTGCACTCTTTTGTTTTCTCTCTTTTGAAATACTCGCTTATCAATTAATCGATAATTGATCGTTGTTTTTTTTTTGATGACCGAATAATGAATTTCGATCTTTGCCCATCCCTAATAGCCGATAAATAGCACCAACATCTACGCACCCGACAAACTGGGTGGCGGTACATGTACCTTAAAAGTTGGTTTGCAAGCCGCCAATAAACAAACGACAACAAACTGCAGCATGCTATCTAAAGCGCAAAAAATGTTGGTGTGGACGCCTTTCACAGTTTCAGAGGACAACGGGATTGCACCAAGCAGGGTCTAATTTCTGACCGCCCGACACCCCACCAGATCAACAAATGTCCTGCAGCTGTTAAACAAGTTAGACACAAGGCTGAGGGACCGTCTCCAAAGTGTAGAGTACATCGTAAGATGTGTGAGATGGGTGAGTACATGACATTCTTTCATATAATTTTTTACTTTTCTGATGATATAATCAGCTTATAATGCATCTTATTGATTATGTGACACATCTCAGGAGGTTTGGAACATAGTTTTTTCTTAAGATACTAAAGAAACTGAGGATCTTTTGCGTCAAGATGACAAATACAATAGCATCATTTTTACTATTAGGTGGTTAATCGTATTCAAATTCTCTGTCTATTGGAATGAACAGAAAAACTTACATATTTTAGTTTCGGAAATTGCTAATGATTTATGTGTGAATTTATAGCAGAAATTCACCATTAGAATATTTGTATGTGTTCTGAACATGGCTTTTGAACGGGTTAAGTTCACACGGCAAACTTGTTAGCAGACAGTCGCCTATATTCACACATCCAGCAAACATGGAGCAACATTAGTAGTAATTTGGAGTCATGTTCTGCCCACCTGACGATTTAAGTTCACATTTACTCTCATTTTAGCTCTATTTTAGTTTCCACCAACTCCGGAGTAAAGTATCACTCTCTTTAGCTGCTACATGCTAAACTAGCCTCAACAGTCGCTAAATTTGTCTGTCTGCTGTCTGGCGCTGGGATACAGTAGTTTTTTAAAGGCTTTTTGCCTGCTATGTCTGAATGTGACGCAATGAAAACTGTGAGAGTGAACCTAAACAGAGGTGTGGGCTTTAGAAACAACTCAATGAGCTCAAAGAAGCTAAATGATCTTATCAAGCTGAGGGAACTGCAGAGTCAGGTATAATCTGTGGGTATGAGCGACTCCTTCCACATGACACATTAGTCATTTGATCTGTAGTTATTGTATGGATATATTGGTTATGGCCGTTTTATCACCTAGCAGGACAGAGTTTAACTCCACAACATATGGGAAATGTCACTCTGGTTGTAGCTGCATCTGTGACAAACTCATTGTATTTCAAAGCAAATCCGAAGCATAAAAACAAGTGAAGCTGAAAATGTAACTCGCTCATGTCCTTGAGTCCTTTGGCGGATTGATGCTGACAGTTTTGGAGGACAGCTACAGTCATTCAAGACGATTGATGATGACTGACAAGATGACAGCTCACAAACCGCACTCACTAAGCTCAACGCGACTGAAACAGAAAACATCATGAAAGTTGAAACAAGTTCAGCAAAGAAGACAAAACTTCACACACACAACAAAGGGGGAACATTTGAGGGCAGTCTGCAGAGGCTTTTCACCTTCAACGCACACGATCACAGGTTCACTGAAGTGCTGAAACACCCACAGCTTGTCTTGTGACAACACATACTGTACTGTACACTGTGGAGGTGACTTTAGAGGTTGTCGGTGATGGTGGCCGGCCCTGCAACTGAGTGGCCACCCACAGTTATGACACCAGATTAAGGTGAGCAGGAAACAGTGAAAGTGAAGAAGGTGAAAGTGGAGGGTGTATAAAAAAATGGAGTCCAAAGAGGCTGAGGGAAAGTGAGATGGGCACAAATCAGCAGGAAGTAAGATTTAAAGGAACAGTCTGACATTTTGGGGAAGTATTCTTATTTGCTTTCTTTCTAAGCTGAGAAGACTGACATCACTGTTATGTCTCAGCATCTTAACATATTTCTCCTTTATTGTTATTTTCGTACATATAAAGGGGCTTTCAAACTGCCACATAGGAACCCGCCACCTCCAGTCATTTCAATGAGGGAAAGGCAGCAGAGGGGAAACAGTTTCTACACAGCAGGAGGGATATGAAGTGGTTGCCGCCCACACGAATGCGCACAGGTTTTGCTCTGCTGCACACAGCTACCCATGTTGAACTTTTGGTGGATGCAGCGTGGCTTTGGCCGATCAAAGAGAGGGCATAGCAGGAAGAAGATAAGATGGAGGAGCTGATAATGTTGGTGTCTGAAGTGAGTGAGTCGGGCCCTGAAGCCAATTTTCCCTGGATAATTTTTTTTAGCCTCACAACTCAAGAAGACACATGATTTAATCAATGTTGTCCAGTAACAATTGGAAAGTCTACAAGAGTAACAAGATTAAATTATTTTATCCCCATTCAAGCTACAGAATGCTAAACCAGAAGTAGCCAGCTTGGCCGGTGGAAGTCTCTGTCGGCCCAATGATGCGGAAGAAGCGCCGAACACCTGGGTATTTCATACCATAGAAATTGAGCTTTTTTGGCTTCAAGTGTCACTGATTAAATTTCCTTGGTATGAACAGAGTCCTGTCTTCAGTGCTGCACTCTACTTACTTGGTTTGAATACCTGTAATCGCAGCGCTAGCTTTTAATGAACCAGAAGGAAATCATTTCCACCAAACTTCAGAATATGATAAATGATAAATTGTCCAAATATGCAGAAATCTTTGGTAATTTCAGTGATTTCCTTTGTCTGGCTAAAATCGTTGCTTTTGTTCTTCCATACTGGTTGGCGTTCTTATTCTTCGTTTGGCATTTAACAGCAGTCAAGAACAATTGTAGGCGTATATGCTGCCCGTCAGCTCTGGAAGAACTGCATCTCTGGTAACTACTGTACTGGAGAAAAATGCGTACCATCAGGTTTTAGCCAAGGACTGGTTTTCATGACATCCCTATCTACCAGTTCATTTAAAGCGCCGCAATATGTTATATCTTCTTTGTTTCACATATTCAAAAAATGACATATTGTTTTACTGAGGTTTATGTGCAGGACTATTTCTTGCCTGGGACCAGTGACTTTCTGTAGGGTTTTCCATTTGCACTTTTGGCTGTGCCAAGTCAAACCCTGACATGCTACTTGGCATTGCCATCACCTGAATGTGCCATGATGGGTCATACCTGAGAAGGGCCATCTCCAGAGCCAGATCAAAGCATGTCTGACCGCCTCCAAACAGGCTACTGTGACGTCAAAAGTCCTTTGTCAACATCAGTAACGATACAGTGACTGACTTGGTCACAACTGTAACAACAGCCTGACGATAAGTAGCTGGCTACTAGCAATTGTTGCACAGTGAAGAGGCTACTGATTTTAAATGTCATCAACTCAAGACAAGCGTGCCATCAGTTAAAGACAAGTCAAGCCAGTACACATGTATGGAAAAGAGCAACTGGAGTGTTGTTGTCACCTCCAGGAAGATCCCGCACTCAGCCAAGAAATAGTCTGACACGTACCCCTCTGTAAACATTAATTTTATTTATATAGAGCCAAATTACAACAAAAGCTATCTCATTATGCTTCTCATAGGTCTAGACTATACTCTTTAATTTACAGAGACCCAACAAATCCCCCATGAGCAAGCAGTTGGCGTTAGCGGTGAGAAAAAAACTCCCTTTTAACAGGCAGAAACCTCGAACAGAACCAGGCTCTAGGTGGGCGGCCATCTGCCTTGACCGGCTGTAAACCACAGTTTAATGTTTTACACTTATTTTTTTACATTGTATTTTGTGAACAGTCCTTATGCTACACTAAGCTGCTGCTACCGTCACCTTCATCTTTATTGAAAAGACACAAGAGTATCTATTCTGGAAATCTGTTGAGATAGAGATGGACGCTTTTTTAATACAGTCTTGAAACAAATGCAATAATATGATGGATCAGAGTCAGTAAAGAGTGTGAGAGGGTTCCTGTGATAAGAGACAGGCTGGCAGACACACACAGTGAGTCATAAATATACCGATAACTTATGCTACCTCCTGAATACTTCTTAGAGCTCAGAATTACATCTTGTGTCAGTTAGTATTGAGGCCAAAATGTGAAATGAGGCATTAAAGCCGAAACTTGAAGCTGGCTTTTTCTGAGCCTTTCTAAGTGTAACGTGATGCTAGCTGGCATTCCTGACCTCTCCTTCGCCCCTCTCATTTCCATCTGTCTTCAGTGACTCTGAGCAGCACAGACTCATCATCTCCACCAAAAAGCAAGAAACAGAAGCGCCGAGTGGCTTGTGTGTGTGTCATGTCATTTCACGTAGTCCGTCTCATTAAATCCGTCCTGCATCTGAGAAGGTCCGAGAGGGTCGTCAACATCCATCTGTGCTGAAAACTGATATGCGCTTCAGAAAATAAGCGAACACAATATCAGTTTTCATTTGGGTAATTTCTAGTTTGCCCTGGATTCACAGGATGTTGTTAAGGATCATCTGAATTCGAAAGGCTGCTTTAAATATCGTTCCCTCCTCACTGCTCAGAACAGGCCATTAAATTTGGAACGCTCTGCTCATCATGAGCTGGAACGTTTAATCTCCTTCAAAGACAAACTTTTTTTTCACACAATTAACACCTGGCAACAAAGCTTCAAACAACACCAGCGGCGCCATGGAAAGACACGTCTCTCCTGTCTTTCATGCTTTTCTGTAATGAATACAAACAACATAAATCAAAGTCCTGAAAATAAAATGTCACCCTGTTTCGGAAGGGAGAGTACATCACGGCTTTGCCCCAAATCTTTGTTTCCTAAAACGCTGACACACATTAAATTGGATTCCTCATTTTTGACATGAAGCAATCTTCCACCAAAACACAATTTCGGATAAAATAGGGCACATCTGCGATCAAAGATTCTGCATCAAGGTGGAAACACGAAAATCCACAAGTGTCCCTGACCAATAAGTATACTCGTGTGACACACATGCAGCCGGTGCAGTGGCCGTCCTGGGATTACAGCATAATGACATGCTGATGAAATGTACTGGGCCATCCAGCTCTGTCTATGTTATGGTCTGTTGTCCATATTTCAGCTCAGCCTGTTTGTATGGCCTACTTCACTGTCCCACCCTTTAATCCTGTTGCCGTTGGGAGCTGCCACACTGCCCAGTCCACTTGCTGCCTCTCCTCCGCTCGGCTTTAATCTCGCTGCAGCCAAGACAGCGAGCTCTGAATCGGGCACGGCTGACAGTCGAAAAACAGCCCTGGCTAAAATGTGACCACTGAAGTGAAATCTTTTTATTTTATACGAATAAAAAGAGCAATAAATAATCTAATCTTGCAATACATGCTGTGCGCGTCTGCATACTCGTGTGCATTTTTCTCCTCACCGCCTTGAGCCTAATAATGTGAGAATAGCGATGTCTGGGTTTCTGGCGTAATTATCCAAGAGTGTTAATTACAGGAAGAATTCTGAAGCAATTACAGGATCTCAAGCAACAACGCTGGCACTGAATCTGCTCTCACGGCACAGAGACACAGAAAGAGTCTCACGGCACATCACAGCGGCTAATTGTTGATTAATCTTCAAAACATCAATATCACATTCAGTGCTCTGCATTCACAGGAAATGGCTGCACGAAATCTGCGGAGATAATCATTTGTTGGATCACAAATGTATTCACTGCCCCCCTTTTGCCATTTTGTGCTGGTTAAATAATGAGGGGATGCCTGTTTATAGCTACGAGCTAATGTACAAGTAGTAGATCCTGTTTCTGTGCCATGCCTTCTGAGAGATTCGTTAATGCAACAATGAGCTTCTTGCTAAAGGAGGGCAAGAAGTCAAGTGTTTGAAGGGACGTGGCAGAGAGGAGCAGCGAGCATGAAGGTGCTGACCATGGGAAAAAACAAAGGAGTCAACAAAACAGGGAGTAATGAGAAGAAAGAGGAGAAAGAAGAACACGAATGCATTCAAACATTTATTAGACACAAGAAAGCAGAGGGCTATGCAAAATAAAATTGGAAATAGGAGCAAAAGAAGAACAGAGACATTTTTTTTTAACAGAATGACAGATGAAAACAGAAAGCAGAGATGTGAGAGATGGTTTAGGGAAGGTGATGAGGGATTATACATCCTGACAGAGCCATGGAAGGAGCAGAGCCTTAGAAATGGATTTGTCGAAAGTGAAGCACTTCAGAGGAACATAGACTGGAACCGTGCGTGTGTGTGAGTGTGTGTGAGTGTGTTGTCGGATGGGTGGTTGACAGCCGCACTCTCTTATCTCTCTAGCGTAAATCTCAACTCGAGAGAGATTCCATCAACGACTGAGCTGCTGTCCGTGCTACAACTCTGACTAATAGGAGCGTCTAATAGGGGACAGGCAGGCTGACAGTGAAAATCACAAATATGCACACATAAATTCTGCTAAATGCAAAAAAAAAAATTTGACACACATACACGCTCTCTGCTGAAGCTCTGCAGGGAGTTAAAAGTGAAGCTTGGCAAATGACACAGGTTGTCAGCTCCTGTGACGGAGGCTTAGTGAGAGAAAACAGAAGGAAGGTGGAGGAAGGAGGAGCAGGAGCAGATTGAGGATGAAGAGAGGGAGGAGAGAGTGACTCAGCTGCTCTCCCTGAAGGCCTCCAGGAGGAAGAGAGGGATGAAGAGGCACCAAAGAGGAGGGGTGTTGATGCTCCCTCTGCTCTTCACAGAGAATCTCAAATTCAAGAAACCAAGACAGGGGCCTCAAATAATTCCTCGGGGGAAATGTACCCCCAAAGCAAACAGCAAACGTCCACGATGAGAGCAGGGGATGAGCAATCAGTGCCCTTAAAGGGGATCGCCATGCCACGCATATCTCACCAACCGAGTCTGAGGCCGATTACGACATCATCTGGCATGCAAAGGGGGCCTCTTTAAAGTCTCTAGGTACAGCTATGGGCAGCAAGTAATTGGGCCCTGCCTGCGCATTAAACATAGATCTGTTCTGACATCACACAGGAACTCCGCATCGGATGTACTGGGATGAAACAGCATGCTGGATAGAGAGAGAAACACACACTGCACTGCACCGAGTAAAAAAACACAAAAAAAAAAAAGCCTCGTCCATACAAACACACACAACCGCAGCTACATCCTGACGTACAAATTATTCACGGGCTCTTCTTAAAGTGTTTACACTGACACGCAGACGCAGCCTTTCCCGACACCGTGACAGTTGGGAGATCCACTGAAAGTGGTTCTGATGAGACATTTCAACGCGAGACAAAAGTGAGAGGCAGTGGGAAGCTATGAAGAAAATTCTTTGAAAGCTATGGGTGTACACTATATGGGACAGAGGGAAAGGAAGGCAGGCAGGGTTGTCTTTGAAAGAGATGAGGTGAGTTCTGACAGCGTGCTGTCATGCAGGCCGACTGTCATGCAGGCGGGACGATCAATGTTTTTCTAAGGCAAAAAAAAAAAGATGAATAATTCATCCTTAACCAAAGACAGGCTAGTGAAGACGAGGGAAGCGTCAGCCCCGTGCAACACCGTCTCCCTGCGTGTCTGTTGGCTCCCATGATAAATTCATAACCCTGATGTCCAGGAGCAGCTTGTCCTCTTCACCTCAAAGCGTGGCAAACGGCACAGATCAGGAAGCTGAGGGAATGTGACAGGAGGGCGTTGGAAATACGCAGACATGTTTAGGTACATATGCATGCGCACATGGATATTCATAGACACACAGATCCACAGATTGTGATCTATACTGACAAGCACAACCCCATACTTCTCTGAAACAGCATGCAAGCCGCCTCCACAGATAAAAATGGAGTGAGCGCAAAGAGTGTGCTATTTCACGAGCCGAGTGTAGCCTCTACAATGCCCCCACAACAGAATAGAAACTGGCCACAGCTGGGAGTCAGTTCAAAGAAAAGATCCTCAGCAGACTACCTCTGATCAAACACCCCTAACAAGCAAACTGAATTCGTTTGTTCCTCAAGACAGAAAGAGAGGAAGACGAGAGGAAGAAGGCGAGGGAGGAAGAGGAATCACAGTCTGTTAAGCACAATCTTATCACGCCCATCTGTCACGGTTGCACATGGACACATACAGCTGCAGATTTATTAGTTCAAATGATGCAGAAACAAAGTGAGGGAGAGGTTTTCTTCCCGGCTTTGACGTCCTTTTCAAACGGGATGCTGGAAACAGGCTTTTGCCTTAAAATATGTTGTCCCTCAGTGGGGCTGCATGAAGTCACGGACTCTCTTCAACACATGCCCATTAAAATGCCTAAAGATTTAGGTCCTGCAATATAAACCCCAAAATACACCCTTAGATTTCCTTAATTAGCTTGTCATCATATCATTCAAACACTCAAACTCAAACTGGACTGATATTAATAAGGCGAGCTCTGTAATTAAAATCATCACCGACGTCATTTTTCTTTGTAATCAGTCTCCAGACCTGCCAAGCTCAACCTTCGCACGAAGAATCCAGGGTGAAAACACTTCTGTTTCTCGTCAAACTAAAAAGGTCACTTGAAAATAGCAACCCAGCTCAAATTAACATCCTCATAATTAAGTAATGTGTTACACTTTTTGTCAGCTGGCAGATGGTCTCAACACCTTCGAGCTACAAGCTCAAAAGCACTAATGAACGCGGTAAGTACAACAGGACGTTTCCGACCTCGCCGCAACCTCCACATTATTAAGACGTATATTAAGGAGGAATAAAATGTCATCCCTCTGGTGCTCAAAATCTCAAACGATGATGCAAATGATCTCTTGCATGCATTAGGCGGGTAGCAGTTAGCTTGCAGTGGTTAAGCAGCGACGTGTCAGCCTGTCAGCTTGTGTTGCACAGAGGAGAGTTTGTTCCAGAGACAGTGTGTGCAACAGTAGCCTGAACATGTGCGACTAATACAAGAAGTCCGGCACATAACCTCCTGTAAAACAGCAAATCGTCCTTTTCACACTTTGGGCTTTGCACGTATTGAACAAACAAGATACAATGTGTTAATCAGGAGCTTTAGAGGTGCTGGTAGGCGGATTTTGTTAGTTTTGGACAGAGCCAGGCAAGCTGTTTCTCTGTGTCCAATCTTTGTGCTAAGCTAAGCTAACCAGCTGCTGGCTGTGGCTATTTTTTACTTATGCACACATGCAAGGGGTGTTGATCTTTATCGTCTAAATCCTGTTCACACAGGACTAGTGTTACCTGGGGATCTAAAGTAATGTGTAACACTGCTGGAGGTTGACTGTGTGTCTCCTGTGAACCTGAGATGTCTGTAATCTGTCAAGTTAAAAAGTTCCACCACAAATTACCTACCGTATTTCACTTAACAGAGGTCACGTGTTAAAATTAGAACTAGCATCTCGGTGATTTGGGGGGGCAAGGTTTTTGTTTTCTCCTTGCCTTTTTCATGGTTGGGGAATGGGGAGAGTGGAAGCATATTTTAAATGTGCAGAGTTCAACTCATTCATTCATTTTCCGTAACTGCTGACCATGTTGGGGTTGTGGGTGTCCTGGAGCGTATCCCTGCTGACATTGGGCAAGAGTTTTTGTTTGGTTTTTTTTGCAAAATGAAGCTGTAACCTATGATAACCTTAGCTGATAGGTGCTGCGCTTAAATAAAGACTCCATGAAATTTACAAATGTATTCTTTTTCCTCACATGTGTGAATAAGTGAATTTCAAAACATATGGTATTCAAATTTAGACTGCAACTTTTTTCATTTTAAATTACGTATTTCTAACACATAACAATGTCTCCAAACTTTTCCGGAAAGACAAAATTTTGGGGAAAATGCACTTCTTTTACATTTACAAACGTCTGGGTGGAGCTTTAAAAACTTGATAATTCAACACATTCTCACTCCGACCACATCGAGATATGATGTGAAAGGCACCCACCCTACTCTGACTTTCACTGTCTTAACTTTCACTGTTGTCCCGCCATGTTTCCCCCTTACGCCACCAGGTGCCATTAAACGATAACAGCGACCAGCCATGTATCATGCCGACATGACAGGACGGTCTGTGTCTAACGCCGGAAGTCACTGCCCCAGTGCCAGTTTTCGATGACTTTGGACTGAGACAAGGTTGGACAGTTTGTTTGCAGACACTTGTATCTGTTCAGGGATCAAATTATTTTCATAACTGTTCAGGTAGGCTGTGAGTAATGGAAGGTTATTTTGTGTCGATACAAAAATGTCCCATCTGACCCTGCTTTTCCCTAATGGAGGCTGCACTGGCAATTATAAATGAAAGTGTGACAGCATCTTGGGCACAAATTCAGGAGGCTCATCTCGCTGTGATGAATCTGAAGGAAAATACCTACTTTACTTATCCCATGTGAACACGCTGCACAAAACACAGACAGCTTCTAAATCACTTGAGGTCCCCTGGTACACTAGTCCCGTGGGAATGGGGCTTAACTCTCCTCCAGATAACAAATAAGTGTATTAATAAAACTGGTGAACTACTCATTTAAATATTGAAGGTCACGGACTTGAACTGACACATGGACGGGGTTTAAACCGCCGCTCCTACTCTCCAGTTTAATGCCTTTCTTCTTCCAGAAAGCAACCAAGCGACCAAGGACACACGCAAGCTTCCGAAAGTACAAAGAGCCAGAGAGCGACACACAAAGCAACAAACAGAGAGGGCAAAATCAAGTGAAGTCAAATGGAGAGAGTGCGGCCTCACTGAGCAGTTCGCTCTCATCCCCTCAGTTCTACTGATCTCCACTTCAGGAAAATGATTTGATCAGCCGATTATCTGATTTATGTTCAGTGGCTGAAAAGAAGATAAAAGTCGGCTTGCGTTCCAACAGTGTGATCCACGGAGCGGAGAGACAGAGGAGCACTCGGGGTCATGGGCTGATATGAAGATGCAAAAAGGCATGAATCTTTAATCTTCATTTATACCGACAGCTCGCTGGGATATTTCAAATAGGTTCACGAGGTTCAAAGACCAATTTCTTAATGAGGAAGAGTGAGGGGGCAGACGATACTTGAGAGAGCTCCGTAAACAAATAAACACAGACGTCATTTTTGCGCATGTGATCACGTTAATCTTCATACATGTCTGACTGTACACGTCAGTTGAACATGCTGTTAAAGGTCGAGTGTGTGGGATTTAAGGGGGCATACTGTCAGACATATAATGTTTTCTTTAGTGTATGATCACCTGGAAATCAATGACAAGTTTGTTTATTGTTAGATGGTATGACTTGCTACAATGCAGAGAGAAATATGTTTTAGTGTTATGTTGAAGAGGTTGTTAAATATGTGAGGTTACTGTGTTCCTGTATATTTTGACCCCTGCAAATATCTATACTGGTCCTGTGTGGCTACCGCACATTTAACAAATGAACAGGAAGTGAAGCCTTTATTGTGAAATGTTCAGTCTGAGAAAATAAATGAGAACAGCACAGTGACACAATTGTTTTACCGTTAGTTTGTTGGCGTGAAGCAGTCTCCTGTCGTCATTAAGATGTGGTTATTTATAGAAGTGAATGAAGACGAAGACTAAGAACCGTGTTTTGTTGGGGGGTTGCAGACCTAATTGTATTGCGGAGTTTTGCACAGCGGCGTCTGGATCTTTGCTCTCAAACCAAAAAAAAAACAAAACAAAACACAACAGTCTCCTTGAGTACATTATTTTATGCTTTCTTTTGATTTTCACATTGGCTAGTCATCCTGTTTAATTTGTCTTCTGATTAAACGGGTCGACCCGTAACCCCTGTGGGTCGGGCAGCAGTGATCGTCTGTTAAATCGGTCTGTAAATGATATTTTGACATTATTATTATAATCTATTAATTTATAATCTATTACTGTCATGGCATCCGAAGGTACTGATGCGTTAAGCAGGTGACAGTCCGCAGTCGTTTTCAAAACACACTTGTGTCACGCACTCCAAAAGAAACTTGTTGAAACTTTAAACAATAATTTATTGTACAAAACGAGGGAAACAAACATTGACAAAAACGGTTCCATAATTCATATTAAATTCAAAAGATAACTACATTTAGCACCAAAAAAAAGGTAAAAAATAAATAAATAAATAAATAAATAAGTAAATAAAAAAACAAATATCGAATACTAAATTTTTATAATGAATACCTACCCATAGAAACAAATATTCGAATATCTGAATATTTGGGTACAGCCCTAGAATTTACGTGTGCATTTATCCATATAATTCTGTTTTTTAGCAGTTGGGCTCCACCAATATTGTTTTAAGACTTTAATACAGTTTATTTTGTACTCAAGCTGCTGATTGAAAATATTTTGCAAGATGCTTAATATCTATTAGTATTTAGTTGGGTTTTTTCAAAGAACTATACTGCGATCAGGGTGGATAAGCCTCTGAAACAGCATTTTACATAAAGCAGCCACTCACTGTGTAACTTACTCTAAAATCTTGCACCTATTAGCCAAGTCATCTGTTGGGACAGATTGGACCCTATGGTGTGCTGGCTCTGGCCCATGGGCCGTATGTTTGACACCCCTGGTCTACATCTTAAGTTATCAAAGCAAAAAAGTGAGCGCACATTAGCAATTGCTGCATCTCCGACATGTTGAACAGCATCGGATAAACACATACTTTTAAAGTGAAACTGCTTTATTGCATTTTTTTGCTGGTTTTAATCACATGGTCTGTTTGTTTTGGAGAGGAGGACATCTCTGCGGATAATTTAGCTCCCACTACAAACCTCCTGAACAATGACACGAAAGGAATTCTAACCAGGAGAAGTTTCAGCTGGTTGCAACTTGCAATCCTCACCGCTAGTTGCCACTAAATCTCTCTAAATCTGACACACTGTTCCTTTGACTGTCGAGCAACAGCAGCCATTTGAGGTATGATTAATTAATCATGAGCTTAATACGCTTGCACAGTGTTAAGTGCATCTGACCACAACATGAAACGCTCTCATCTGAGTCAGAGTCATTAGTAGGTTCAGGACATAAGGGACATTTCATTAAAAAAAAATGCTACTCGTAATTGTCAAGCACTTCAAAATCAATTGGGAAAGGCTGGTGATAAGTGTGTGTATGTGTGTGTGCAGCTATAGGCATCTGAATTAAATTACATTTCCTTCCAATCACAGGATGTTTTTTGTCTAAATGCGACAAGGGCGTGCAACGTTTCAGGGCTGAGGCAAAGACAAATGAAACACGGTGAATGTGTGTGTGTCGTAGCGCAGACCTTGGAGTCATTCCTGCAACAAAAGCACACTGCATGTCAAGTGTTAATCTAATCTCTCTCTTTTTTTTCATAATTACATAATTGAAGAGAGCTGATTAAAGAGCTATCTCGTGTGCTGGGCCCGTGGAGAGATGGTACGAAAGATGTGTGTAACTTGAGTCAACCCACAGGACACTGCTTGTTCTTCACAGTGGCTCAAAAATACAGTAAAGCCGTATCTGTCTCGCTCAGCTGCTACAAATGCGGTTCGTAACGGAGCTCGAAGGAAGCATAGCAAGTGGAATCTATCATTTGGTTTGTACAAAACAGAAACAGTATTTAGTGACTGAAAGTATTTCTACATTTACTCTTTGATCCATGAGTGGTAATCTTTTGAAAAAATATATATTTTTGATCACATATAAATGCAGTTAATGGTGTGAGTGTTTCAGGTGAAATAAACAGAAGGTTACTCTTTAAACTGTCTTAACATCTTAATAGCTCTGCAGCTCATTTAGTTGCTCATTTGAAGATGCAAAACATTTCTCAAACCTGGAGAAGGAGGCAAATAGCTCTTAGGATTTTATTGAGAGGATGAAAACAACCTTAGTGCTCGGTGTTTATACAAAGTGCTGAAGAGAGCTAAGGTTATATCTAATTAAATTGCACGGTATGGATTCACCGGTGCTGCTGTGATGCTGTAGACACATTTGTTAAGGATCAAGTTATGTGGCTGTGCAGGTGAGTTGGCGAATTTAATGCTGGATGCTGGAGGGATCACATGAACTGGTAAAGCTGCATTTCATGAATTTATTGCATTACAAAAAATGCCCTTTACTGCGGTTATCTGCCTCCTGGAGCTCGCAGGGATCAGTTAGGGTTAGATAGTCGTGACACGGCAGGAACTCTCCCCGTAGCTTTACTGAGTCCGCTGAGTCATGTTTTCTGGGAATATGGTATTTTGTGTTGTTTTGAGGGACTGTTTCAGCATTACAGAGGGCACATGTATCAACACTGAACATCAGGTAGAAATCAGACTGTATAAATAATATAGCTACTGTGACATCTAGGAGTGGGGGAAAAATTGATACAGCATAGTATCATGATATTTGTGTATCGTCACACAGTGCCAAGTATCGATATTTTATTATATAAATTATTAATATGACAATTACAAATTAAATTTTAGGTAGCCTACTAGAATAATACAATCAATTGCTTCTTTAAGTCCACTAGATACATTCTGCTGCTGCAAAAGAATGGTTTAAGTGACATGAACCTACTGAAAACTTTATCTTATTAGATAAAATGGATGTTGACGAATTTTCTGCAAAATTTGCTGCTAAAAAGCTAATAAATCGCAGTATATTTTATCCCAATACTCAGTGATTCCCACCCCTAGTGACGTGACCCACTGGTTTGTGGACTGCCAATTTGAAGCCTAAAGTTCGACATTTCGGCTGTCACCATTTTGGTTTTTTGGAGCCAGATATGTCCATGGTTGGATGAGACAATGGAGCTGTAGGGGAGCGAGGGGTGGATCTGACTCACAGACTTCAGCAACCAGTAGCTATGCCTTGCAGCCTGTTACTAAGGCAACATCAAGGCCTTGATAAAATGTAAAGAGGTGATTTAAAAAAAAAAAAAATCACCCCTGTACAGCTGTTGAAATTAGTCATAGTGAACAAAACCATTTTTGTACCAGGCTGTAAACATGTTAGTTTTTTTTCCTGTAAATTTGGGCACTTTAACATGGAGGTCTATGGGGGTTTAGTCGGTTTTGGAGCCAGCCTCAAGTGGCCATTCAAGGAAATGTAGTTTTTGGCACTTCATGTTAGCTTTATTTTACAGCCCAAGAAGTTGCCACTTGGTAGAAATACATACTTTGCAGAATCAATTATTCATTTTAATCATGTATATTCTCCTCTATAATTTACCATTATAATGACAGATTCATTAATTATGTATTTAGAATGATGAATCAGTCTAGACATGAAAAAAACAAGTATTAGTGCTTACTAATTCATGTTATGTTATTTCGATATACTGTATTCAGTAAAATGATGATTTTTGACTGTGTAGAATTAAAATATCTTTTTTACTTCATTAATTATTATTTCATTGCCATTTGCAGGACTTTTTAAATGAACTAATGGGAAATGACTAATGGGAACTACAGTTTGTAAAATTGGTCCAGTACTGAGTGACAGTGCTGTAGCAGGCACCCGTAAAACAGGCTGCAATGTTACCACTTGGGGCATTAGCATGCAGTCGTTGCACATCCATGAAAAGTGCTTGTTTTTACCACTGACATGCTCAGGTTTTTATAAAGCGTCTGACAACATTGTGGGAAGGATCCCTAAAGAGAAATGAAGATTTTTTTCCTTCACCTTCAGCTTGACCTTTGACTTTGTCCAACAACTCACCTCTTGCAAGACTTCTCCTTGAGGCAGATTTTATTAAACACAACAGCAAACAGACTGGACCAAACAAAAGGTGAAGAAAAAGGTTTTATTTCTCTGTAGGGTCCTTTCCACTACGTTGTCAGACACTTATAATAACAATCCAGGCCTGTCAGTGGCAAAAGCAGGCACTTTTAATGGACGTACATTGATCGTGCATAATTGCACCCATGGGTTAAATTGCAGCCTGTTTTGCAGATGTAGCGCTCTCCCAGGACCAATTTCAACAATTGATGTCTCCATTAGTCAACTGAGAAGACAGGGTCCGGGTTGAAAAATTAACTTAAAGTTCCTTTAAGTTTTACTGTAATTTATATGAAACATTTCAGCTGCTAATTCACGTCCCTTTGTCTCAAAGTAATGTACACGGCTCTGAAGCAGATCTGTGTTTTTTATTTGGTGCATCACGTTCAACATCCTGTGGGAACTTTACGGTGGTTACTTGTTTTCTATATATCTCTTACTTACTCAGTCTCTCTTTCAAACTTGCTGCTGACTAATTTGGAGCGATGTTTGAGCGCTGGTTGGATGGAGATGGACGATATTTTGGGGCACGTCATTGTGTCTCGCCGGTAAAGGTGCTAAAATAAGCGTTTTCACCTTGGTGTTGTGTTTCCATCAATGCTGATCGGAGCCTGAGTCGATAAATACCTGTGTCTACTGCAGAGTCATTCGACCCGGGTGTGAGTGGCAATTGTTACCTTTCCCATTGCATAAAAAGCCAGATGTTAGTGGGTGTTAGTGGGTATCTGGGCAGTGGGAAAACACAGTTACAGTTAGTTGTGAGTGTAACAATAGCAGAGTATGTGCAACAGTGGAGTCATGTGTCTGATGTGAACCCCCACAGAGAGATAAGTGGCGTATTTCACTGTTTTTGCCGTTTTGGTGTTGATTGAAGGAGATTATTCATGATGTAACTGTAGCCCACTTCAGTCTAAACCAGTCAATTGTCTTCTTGTATCGGCACTAACGATGCACTAGTGATGCAAACGCAGTATGTAACCCTCGGACTGGTAAGAATGCCACCTTCCTGATGAGGGCACAGGCAGGAGCCTTGAACTCCATTTTCTCCAGCGCTCTCACTCATGATGGTCGATCTATACTGAAGAATATTGTTTTATGGCTGGACGGCCGCAGCACTTTAAGCTGCCAGCAGCGATAGAAATACATAAAATGAAATGAGGCGGGGAGAGCGACAAGTATATAAACTCCCCAAATGCCCGGCACTTCATCTCATAACACAGCTCAGTTTTTTTCTTGTTACATGATTTCAAATATCCACTCGCTCACACCAAAGGCTCTAATTGTTGATCTTTGAGGGCGCTTAAGAGTAAATGCACATCAACAGGACTGTTGCTCTGCATTTCCAAAGGAGCACTGGGTAAACAAAATGACTTAATGCCAGAAGAAAAAGCTATAGCGTATTCTCTGGACTGCTTTTAGATGTGTAAGCACTGCCTACCTCTACTCAGGAGACTCCTTGGTTTGCCTTTTAGTACTTATGTAATCCTACGGTCATCTCATCACACATTCCTCCATCCAGAGACCTCAGAAAACATAAAATATGCAGCATCCAGAGAGCAAAAACTTCTCTTTGTCACTCCTCCGCTTCCTCTCTGTGTCTCCTGTGCCGCGGCTCTCGCCCTCCTGAGACGGTCCATGAAAGCCACACAGGACATATCATCGGCTTAAATGAGCCGGTTTGGTTTAGAGAGGACTTCTGTGAAACATCTAGAAAGAGTGAACTGCAGAAAACCCCTCAGAGGTAGATAAGAAAAGTGTAAGACAGCCATCCTGGGTGAATGGTCAGAGCTCGGATAAATGCTTGTGCTGGATGATACTGTAGCACTATAGCTGTGTGTGCACTCTGCCATATAATCTATAAATAGGTTCTGCAACTGGAAATGTATGTACGCTAATATACTTCTGAATTACAGAGAAATATATTTTCTGAGAGGGCGCTGGCATAAATTGCATCATCTTCAAAAAGCAAAACCACATTCGGGGAAGATAAATGGACGCCTCAACATCAGAGCACTTTTATTAGGCTGCTGTATCGTACTGGGTTGACGTATTGCTTTGGCTTTGATCCTGATGGTTTCAAAAAACATAACAAAGCTCTGTAGTTACTAGAGGCTCCATTAGAGTCATTTAAATAAATGGCACTACAATGACAAACGGCAGTGTGCAGTTCATTACTGCACTGCCGTACTAATTTGTCTCGAGCCTCAGCCTATTTTCCACAGGTCAACAGTGTAATTTGGAATAAAAACTCTGATATCAGGCCCTGCTTAAGCTCCGGAAATACATACTATAGACTAATTTCACTAAGTCATACTGAATGTCTTTTACAGACTCGGCCCCGTTTTAATGTCACGCTGCTGATCGTTCTCTGAGGCAGTGATTGCCAACGAGGGATACTTGTACCGCAGGGTCTTCTTATGTAGTTGCCAGGGGTAACGTGGTAGGACTGCGGAGTAGCTTAACTAATTTGATGTAATAGAAATTATGATGTGATTTAAAAAACTTATCAGAATAATAAGAAATACCTCCCCGAGGGAGAAATCGTGATTCATTACAGTTGCTCCGGTATGAAGAATAGAGAATTATAATAAGTAAGAATAAGAGTATGGAATAGTGGTTGTAAATCTAAGCAATACAATAAAACAGAAATAAAAATGTGCATTATGCTATAATGTTTAGCACAAGTACTTAAGATATTAGGAATGACATATATATCTTCAATGTGCTGAGTCTGTAAGGGTGTAAAAATATAGAAATATGTGCATTGTGCTACATTCACTGTGAACAAAAATAAGAATACAAATAAACAGTTATGTGCATTGTATGTTGAATAAATATATATACATTCAAGAGGTGTTGGTGTGAATAAAGTCGTGTACTGAAGAATACTGCACATTTGAATAATTGCACGGTAAAAAAAAAAAAAGTACCTTAAGACACTAATGCACAGTAGAAACATGATAGATAATTATGAATTATAAATGCAGATATTCTGCTTCCATTTTAAGAACTGGACACCACATATTGGAATTCAGAGCACTAGTTATTAGTTGAGCAGAGAAACAGTTTCCTAAAAGTAATGGATAAACGATTGAAATAGTTAGTAGTAATGGTGGTATTAATACAAATGTAATCTTAAACGTATAATGTGCAGGATGAGGACAAAATTTTAGTTGAAAACATTCAAAATATGAAGTAACATTATAAATAGAATAAGAGGAAGTAACAATTTCGACGTGATATCAAAGACTACTATGAGATATCTACTGAAATTAGCATGCTAACCAGCTAGCCTCGGCCTGTCCTGTCTTATAAATACAACTGTAGCGTCCAGTCTGCCCTCAAGTCCAACGTGAGAGGACGAAGAAGTAAAGCTACAGCCCCCAGTCAGTGAATACTGTGGATGTATAAAGATAACTGGATACAGCTTTGGAAGCGAGGCCCTGTTCATTCCTATGAAAGTTGCTCAGTGATGCACAAAGCCAAAAAAGCTTGAATTCCATGGAATGAAATGACCCTGATCTTCTGCTCTGCCCGCCATAGACGGGGCTCACTAGAGACTTCAGCCAGCCAAGCAGCTTAATTCTGGTTTAGTGCTCTGCTAACTTGAATGTGGATGAAATGATTTTTATCGTGCGGCTCTAAAACTTTTGTAATGTTATCAGATTGAACGGATCAAAGCCCGATAGTGGAATAAGTAATTTCACGGGGGCTGAGACATTAAAAAAAAAAAGTATCTTCTGATTTAAAGACGTCTCATTCACAATGTAAGTCAATGGGAAAAAGTCTTTCTGGGCCCCATGGCATCACGTGACGGACCCAGATGTTAATTGGCTACAAAGCCTGGCTTGGTGAAAACACAATGTTCGGTGGTGAAGAGGAGAAGTGATATATGCTAAAAAGAGTCAACACTGGTGTGGCTTCATACAGCTGAAGACAGCTCCTGGTGAACTCACATTTCTTTCAGACAGGTGCGTAACATCTAGTGTTGGCTACTTTGCAAACCTGTTTAGACAACAGAAAATGCTCCGAAAAACATAACAAAGGGCGTCAATATATGGCTTCAATATGGCTGTTTTCATGCTAGAATAGTCTTGCTAAAACTGAGCAAACTACACCATATATCATAAACTACAGGCCAAAGCCACACATGAAGATTTTATGATTATAATATAGCAGTGTATTTTTGACTGGCTCTCAGAAATTTTCCCGGTTTCACTCCAATGTCATCAAAATGCATATTTTTGCCCTGCTGTAAGTTAGGCTGGCTGTTGGCTTTTTTTTAAATAACTAATGACTGTTAATGTAGATTGCATGGACCCCGTAGCAGACCAGTGTCATGTTGACCCGTATTTCATGTGGCAAGGTATTACACAATGCACCTTTAAACCAACCTGAACACTGACAGTTTGATTATATAAAAAAATACTGCAACACCCACTTTTATATCCATTTTTATGGTTCAATAAAATCCAGATCCATGAACACATTTCTGAAATAACAAATGATGTCTACAGAGATGTACGAAAGGCCTGTGTCACTTCGTCTGATAAAAAAAAAAGGCTGGAAACCACTGCTGTCATGTAACGAGGTCAGCCAGAAATCTATCGTCACGATAATGTCAAATGAATCAATCATGTTTGGAAATAAAATACTTGTAAGGCCCAAATACTCTCTAAGCTCTGCATTAAGGTTTCAGCCTGATCTGAGCATCTATAATGGCATTACAGTAGTCCGTGAGTGGGAGGACGGCCAGCATACAAAGGCCCATGATCGTTGGAGCGGGACATCTTAACCGCAGCAGCTGACATGCCAGCGTGCCTGCAGGTATCTGACAGCCGCTCACAGGGGCACACGCTCCTTTGCTTCCTCGTCGCTCCGCACTGCCCTCTCCGTAAGAGCAGCGGTGCCCTCGTCTTGCTGACAGCGGATGCATCCGCGCTTTACTGCCCTCATAAATACTCCAGAGTTGAAAACAATGAGGCTGGGCATTGGCAGTGTTAAGCTGAGGTAATGTCACTATTGAGCACGGCTGACAGCTTTATGCGCCAGAGAAAGCATCAAAATGAGAAGGTAAGTGTAGGAGTAGTAATGGGCAAGACTAACAGGCCTGATTCAACAATGCACTCCGAGGGCCACATAGACTTGTCAGCAGACATTTCATTACTGACACATAAATCTGTCAGATAGGGAGGCTAAGTGGCACCTCGGGTGCCATTAAGTGCTGTTGTATAATTGCATTCACTTCAATGCTGCTTTTCTCCTGTTGATTTTCAGACAGGAGCAGCCACTGTGGCTCTTGACGTGCAGGAGGGAATCCATGAGACGGTGATGGTACGCCTAAGACAAGAAAGATACAAGTCCATGTTTAATCTAAATTTAAAGTGAAAATTAATTGACCTGGAAATATACTTTTCATTAATCTATTATTTTACACACTGTGTAGGCCAGCATGGACAATTTGGGATTCGGTTCCTCAAGAACACTTCAACAAGACAAAAGGAGGTGCAGATCGAACAACCTCACCTTTAATGACGACTCCTTCTTCCTCCTGAGCAACATCTATCCAAAAATCTATAGATCCAGTTCCCATGGGGAGCATACACCAACTTTTTACTGAACCGTGTCACAGGATAAAAGTCTGAGATATTTAATTGGATGGTAAACAAACCTGCTAATGCCTCCGTCGCTGCACACAAGAAGTGAGTAATACAGTGAGGATGAAGCGCTGGTGTTTTAATTACAGAGATGTTACGGCAATGAAAAATTAAAAGATGTGCAACTCAGTGCGTATGTGGATTTTTGCACTGCTGTGATTGTGATTAGTAAAATAACTCTAAGAGGGCAAGTGCCATGCGTCATAAAGCTATGCGCTTAAAGTACTACCTGCAATTCATGCACAGGTGTAAATGTCAGGGGGGAAGCATGGGACACATACCCCTTGATAAATAAAACATATGCAATGACAAGACTTTTACACCATAAATTGATGCAGAAAAGGCTCAAATTGTTGCATAAACATTCATCAAAATGCAGGGAATTACATTTTTGATGCTAACAATTTTCTGGCGTAGAACCCTCAACCCCCCAGTGTTGAAACAAAACCTTCACCCTTGGATTCAAGATGAAACTCAGGGTAGAAACCCCCACTAAGGGTGTAAGACGTCGAGCCTAGAATGTAATGTCTGCGGTTTGCACCCTGTGAGGGACCTTTGTTACATGTCACTCCCAGAAATAAAGACGGATGTGCAATCTCAAGTTGCTTGTCTTTGCAACACATCAGGGTAAAAACCCCATTAAGGGTACAGATAGTCCAAGGGCGAAAGGAGTTGACCATGAACTGTAAAGTCCTCTGTTCAAATACTCCCAAGGACCACGCATGTCACTCCCCATAAATCACTCCCCTAATTTCCTGTCACCTCCCTGCTGCCACCTGTCTCATAATGCCACAAAAATTACTTAAAGAAAACCCATTACAGTTGTGGCCATCATCAAATGCACAGAAGCTTTTCAGTTATGTCAGAAATAGAAAGATG
Source organism: Epinephelus cyanopodus (assembly GCA_026686955.1). NCBI lineage: Eukaryota > Metazoa > Chordata > Actinopteri > Perciformes > Serranidae > Epinephelus > Epinephelus cyanopodus. The sequence goes on from CM048920.1 coordinate 12,882,388, forward strand.
GCTGTGGAATGTCAATTAAAATTTTTATTTAGTTGCACGTTTTTGTGATGCATCAAGGTAAAAAACCCACATTAAGGGGTGTACCGACAGGAGTTGACCATGAACTATTATGTCCCCTGTGTGAATATGGCCAGGGACCTTTGTTACGTGTTGCTCCCCATTTATCACTCCCCTAATTTCCTGTCACCTCCCTGCTGTCAACTTTCTAATAATGCCAACAAAATTACCCAAAGAAAACCAATTACAGCTGTGGACATCATCGAATGCGTCACAAGTCTTTCAGTTGTGTTCAAAACAGAAAGACGGCCGTGCAATCTCAATTATAATTTGCATTTTTTTTGCATGTTTTTTTGTGTGTCAGGGTAAACACCCAAGTTAAGGGGTGTACCAGTAGTCGAAGAGTGACAGGAGTTGACCATGAATTATTATGTCCCCTGTTCCAATATTGCGGGGGACCATGCGCATTGCTCCCCATTTTTCACTCCGCTAATTTCCTGTCACCTCTCTAATAATGCCACAAAAATTACCTAAAGAAATACCTATTACACTTGTGGCCATCATCAAATGTGCAGCAAGTTTATGTCTACTTTCAATTGTGTCAGAAACAGAAAAACGGCTGTGCAGTCTCATGAATTATTTCCAATTCGTTGCATGTTTTTGTAACGTAAAACATCAAGGGGTGTACCGAAAGTCGAAGGGGTAAAGGAACTGACCATGAATTGTGACGTCCCCTTTTCAAACACTGCCAGGGACCTTTGATGGGTGTCACTCCCCATTAGTCACTCCCCTAATTTCCTGTCACCCCCCTGCTGTCAACTTTCAAATAATGCCAACAAAATTACTTCAAGAATACCCGTTACAGTTGTGCCTCTGCAGCAAGTTTGTTTCTATTTTTCAACTGCCTTAGAAGAACAAAGAAGACTTTGCAATCTAAATGATAATTTGCATTGAGTTTCATGTATTCAGGCTAATGTATGCAAGATTTGCTGATATAGTGACAAACCATGACAGACGGGGAACAAGATTAAAGCAAAACTGTATTCAGAGCGTCCTTATAAAAACAGCTTATTTCCAGAACTGCACTCAGAAGTGAACAGAGCCTGAATAAAAGCAGGAGCAGGAGCAGGAGCAAGAGCAGGAGCAGAGCGGGGAGAGGGCTGAGCAAACACAGGCACAGGCTTAGATGTGTCACGCCGACGACAGGCACCGAGCCTCTCACACTGAGATGACTGCAGGGATCGATCAAAGGCTGCCTTCCCCTCTCTGCCCCCTGTTTAGATCATTAAAACCTAATTGAGAACTGGTAACAAAACACACACACACACACCATACACACCACGCTCACACAGAGTTGCCTTTGCTTGCATGGATGCAAAATCTCCAGGATGACAAAAGGAAAGCACAGGCAGCGTGAGATAATAAGAGCCCATGTCCATCTGAGTTAGAGAGCAAATCGATCAGGCGGGACTGCACCATGACAGTGTGAGAGGAGGCTGAGGGGGTAAACTAGTGTCACGATGATCACAGGGTGAATCTCATGCTCTCTGCAGGTCATCGGTCTAACTGAGTCCCGACCACTGAAATCTGGAGGAACACACAGGCGGTGGAGGCACAAAGGATTAATCCCATGTGCATGATCTCACAGCTCAGAGCTATCTTTGGTCTGTAAAAGTGTCAGATAGCACATCAAGTGGACCACCAGATGAGTATGTGTATGTGTATGTGTGTGTGTGTGTGTGTGTGTGAAGTTGGCTCACCCAGGACTAGAACTTGCACAGCTCTCCTTCCACATCTGCAAGCCTGGAGGTGCTCTGATCGCTGCTGGCCGTCTGCTCTGACTGTGGGTCTGTGCAGGATAATGTTGCTCCTCCAGCCTCTCCAGACACTGAGCTTCCTCCTCCTCCTCCTCCTCCTCTTCCTCCTCCTCCTCCTCCTCCAGCAGCAGCAGCGGTAGCAGCAACAGCAGCAGCAGCAGCTGGACTGGACTGCATTCACTCACCTTCCCTCCTGTCTGTCTCTCCTCCTCACAACACTGCTGTTGAATTATCTACCGTCTCCCAGATGAGGAGTCCGGCTCTGTGCTCTCTGCTCTCCTGTCCTTTGTGTTAAGGAAGGCAGCAGGAGCTCCTCTCACAGCGGGCTCTCGGCTCTGTGTCTCTGTGTCACGGTGCCACCGGCAGCGGCAGGCAGCTCGGACTGGCGGTGCTCTCGTTATTGGATTGCATGTGTATGAGTGTCCTGGCATTTGTGTGTGTGGGATGTGGAGCGTGGTGTGTGTCAGCGTGTGTGTGTGTCGGTCTGAAAGAGGACCCGGCTGCTGTTCATTGGGGCTCATCTGCGCTGTTGCCTCTCTCTCTCTCTCTCTCTCTCTCTCTCTCTCTCTCTCTCTCTCTCCCTGTTACTCGGGCTGTTTGGTGTTGCATTCACGTCCTGTGGGGGGAAAACGGAAGATGAGTTTTCTACTTAAAAATTCAGCTCACTTTAGCTTTCAGCTGGTGGGTGTACTCACAGCACTCTGCAGACACACTGTATGGAAATACATGTGGGACAAAATATTCTGAATAAGACATTTGAAAATAACAATGTGAATAAATACAGATAAATGTGAAGTGTGGTTAACAGAATTATTCGTATCAAACCTCATTTCACCGTTTTTATTTTCTCCCTTTGAGAGACTCTTTACAATTACAGCTGTAGCCTCAAAATGTTTAAACATATATATACATATATATATATATATATATATATATATATATATATATATATATACACACAATATATATATAGGATATATATATATATTGTATATATATATATATATATATATATAGAGAGAGAGAGAGAGAGAGAGAGAGAGAGAGAGAGAGAGAGAACTAAACCTTGTCAACAATAATTAAGCCCCAATGTCCTCAAATGAGACAATCTCAAATCACATACTTCAGTTAGTACACTTCTATGTAGTATACTATGTGCACAATGTACTCATTGGCATAGTGCGCAAATTTCGACAGGTGTAGTGTTGTCTCAAACCAAACACACTCACAGGAAATAACAACCACATATTAGTTAGTTAGCAGATCATTACAGACTGCTAAATTAACCCAATAAACATACTGCTGGCTTATATCTGACAACAGTATAGTGGTGTTTAGTGCATGTATTTATACAATGCAGCGACATTCATGGTTGCACAGTCCTCAGACGCTATTTTCAATTTGAAAAGTGGTCTCTCCCTTTCCGCTACATAGCCAAGATGGCAACCACTGAGGGCGAGAAGTGTCCATAGCTCCACACTCAACTTCTTGACCGTTTTGAGTGCACCATCTGGGTACTCATAGTAATGCACTGCATTTTAACATACTTCTCAGAAGTGTGTGATTTGAGACACAGCACCAGTGTCTTCAAATGAGCGCTTTCTAATTAACAGTGTCTTAGCTTGTTACTGTTGCTAAAATTGGGCAAATTTGTCGCCGTATAAAACTGCAAACATCATTAATCAGAAATAAACAAGTTTTAACCATAAGATGTGATCAGGTTTTGGACCTTGTCCACTTTTGTGTCAGGATCGGCTGCAGGCTGACTTGGCAGAGATGGCTGCCATCTTGTTTTTACGTGGGTTATTGTACTGTAGTCTTACTACCACTAGATGGCCAAAAAGAAGTGTCCACGCGCAAGGACAACAGGTCTAAGTTAAGCAGAATGAAGTATAAGGTCAAGTAAACTCACAATGCTATGTCGTCCATGAGGACACAGGGTCTCAGTAGGACATACTGTATGCCAGGGTAAGTAGCCTGCAGCTCCTTAACCCCTCTCCAGTGGCTCTATGTGGCTTTTACAAAAAATTATATGGAAATGAAAAAGTTATTTTTGAACATTATAATTTTCATTTTTCATTGCTCTGCGCCTGAAGTTACATCAACTAAAGTGTGCGTCATATGTCTACAGCCTGGCGTACATTTTGGTGAACTCAAATAGCAGTAGCTAGTTAGCGGTGGAGTCTCCCTCTCTAGGCTTGCTACTGATTCCAAATCCAAAGAAGAAAAAGTCTCAGAGGACAACAGAGAACTTAGCCTAATGGTGAGTGGGCAGATTTCCTTGCTTTCACCACCAACGTTGCAAAGTAACAAATAGTCAAAATCACGAATGAATGCTCATTTAGAACGTTTAGCAATATCGATAGACTAATTTAGACCTAACAGGCTGTTACCTTTATTATAAAGCGCAAATATGTATTGTGGCTCCAGACAAATTAAATCAAAAACTTTAGGCCCAAAATTGCTCTTGTAATATAAAAGATTGCTGACCCCTGGTCTATGCTCTCACCTTTCAGTTGATACTCATGCTGCCTTCCAGTTGGAGGTTGAAGCTGAGAATGTCAAACCCGAAATGATCGCATTCAAGCGGCAACCTCAGGGCCTAAAAATGGGAGACGTGTATGGCTGCAGACACATTCATTTTGTCTCTATAGCTAATTCATCATTCATGACACCTGCACATGAATTTTTACATAACTCACACGTTAACATTTTATTATGGCTTAAGGTTACACATAATAAAGGTTGGGCTGCTTTTAGTGCGGATTGTCTTCACATAGAGTCCTTGGCTTCTCAGTCAGATCCACCCCTCGCTCCTCATCAGCGCTAGCCTGTCGCCCAAATATGGTCACTTCTGGCTCCAAATAAGATGGTGATGGCCGATATGCCAAACTCAAAGATTCAAAAAGTAGCTTTGTCCATTACTTTACAGTCCATGGTTCTAGTACAAGTCGAAAAACCAATATGTTGCTGGTAATACCAGTTCATGCCTGGTTAGCCACTGTTAGCAATACCAGTTTATAAGAACACATTACGGCATATATTGCACATTCAATGCGGGAAGCAGCCATCTTGGATCTTGAGGTCAGGGTTGGTGAGGTTCCTCAGATTTCTGACTTGGAAATGCGACTTCAGGGAGTCTCCTAGTTGAAATGTCTGACTTTACCAGTGCATATGGAGCTCACCATAATGCCCACCCCTTTGCTCTTCAGCCAATCAGATGCTAACATAGTTGCTAACTCCTGTTAACTGTAGCCTGCTAACTCCTGTTTAATCATCTATGAAATGACTCAACAAGTTATCAGTTTATTTAAACTTCACCTGTGGGCAGCACAACAAGCCAGAAACACAACACTGAAATACTGTCACCTAATGAAGGTGATATGGGGATGTTAGCAAACTATTGTCTATTTATGCAAATGACAGACCATAGAAACATCAGCATTCATGTCAAGTTGTGTTTCATTGGAATAATACTCTTCATTGAGCTCTGCTTCCCTTTCTACCAACTCCTGAGGGAAATATCTGGTTATTTAGTGCCTGAAGAGCCACATTTCTTCACCAACTAGCTGCCAACATTGTCTGTCTACTGTGTGCTGCCAGGCAGGTACCGAACAGCTGGATTTTAGATATTTTTCCCCACTGAAAACAGTTGCCTGCAGCAGTAAGAGTAAAATGAAATAGTAAAGTTGTGGGCCATAAAACCAAAAACATTGAGATGAAAGAGGGCTGTAATGCTCCACAGAGGTGAAAGGAAGTTGAACCCACTTTCTCCTCAACCTGCCAGGTCCAATTCAGCTTCTTTAGACAACCATCAGAGAAAACATGTCTCTATACATGGACTGAGTGATATCAACATTGTATTACATTCAATCGGCAGACTTATTTGAAGATATATCCACACACGGGCAACAATTCAGGGTTCAGTGTCTTGCACCTGGCATAGGCTGTATAAAAGAAACGGACAAAACCACAGCGACGTCAACCATTAGGATGTAGACTACCATTCTATAACCTTGAGTTTGGCATTTTGGCTGCAGCCGTCTTGGTGTTTGGAGCTAGAAATGACTATATTTGGACAACAGGGTGGAGCTTTGGAGAAGCGACGGGTGGATCTGACTCAGAATCTGAGAACATCGACGTGGTAGTGACTTGTCATCACAACAGTCCAGTTTAGGACTAGGTGTTACAATCCCTGATGCACATGCTTGAGACTATGAATGGGAGTAATAGTGCCATCTGGGGTTCTGAGTTGGAGCCAAGAGGTTGGAGGGATAGAAAAGTAGGAAAGAGTAAACGTAGATAGAAAAGTAAGAAGAATACTCCCTCAACCACTGCACCACGGCACTGTTAAGCAGTGTTTGTCAAATGGTGGCACCCCTGTGGGTATCCTACCAATTTACATGGGGTACTTTGATTTTTTTAAAAAATGCTAACTTTAAAAATATCAGCCATGCGTTATTTCTAAAATAATTATACTATAATAAGTTCAATACAAATGTCAATGTAAATTCAGTGAATCACATTTTATATTTAGCATTCCTATTTTTAGTGCAATCGCTAACTGCCGTAAACGTTCAACTGCTGTTAACCTTTGTTCACTGTGTATTCCTACGAAAAATATTTTGTGCTGGTCAGGAGATACTTAATTGAGAAACTACTGCCCTAAAGTGTGCCCTGCTTTATCGCCTATTTTACTCTAAATGGGACAATCATATACAAAATAAACATCACGCTGCATTTAAGAAGACTTGAAACCAGCCATAAACTCATAAAGAAATTCTGTACTGAAGTAAAAAATCAAGAGAGAGGTGGGGTCATTGTATCATAGACTGAATCATTGGAGTCGCCCCCTGCTGACCATTAGAATGAATGCAGGTTTAGGGCATTTCCACATCAGCTTTACTTTTCAGACCCTGAGGCTTCGTCCAATTCTTTTTCACAGTTTACAGCTCCAGGAAACAAAAGCAGAGCTGCAGATTAAATCACCAACTCTACAGCCAAACCCACTCCACCAACTGAGCAACAGCTGCCCTGACTACAGTGAAAGTGGAGAGAGGGTGGTGGCGAGCTGTGCCAGTTGGTTGAAACCGTTAGACAGCGTTGAGGGGTGGATTATATTTCATTTCATGGTGAGTGTCGAAAGAAGCTCTTGCTTCTTTAAATCTCTACAGGAGTGAAGCCAAAACCATTTGTATCCTTAAAATTCCATTACAGGATACAACTTAGATGTTTAGTGAACACTTGCATGAATTTGTTTTTTTAATCTCCAAGTCATTTGCATTTTATACCAAGGATATTTTCTGTTGGAACCAGTACAATATTAATGTAGAATTACTCCCACAAGACACATGACTCAAACATGAGTTTTCGTACAAGAAAGATAAATACATTCAGTTTATTATTGTCATTATCGATCACAGAAAGTACACCCCAGCCCACAGGAAGAGTCAATATGATCACATTACCATATTAAGAATGTGTGAGCTAAAAAGATGTATGGATATATTTACAGTTTTAAGCAGACTGGGCACTTTTCCCACACCATTCATTCTTAACTAAAGTGCTGGGAGTCCCATTTTTACTCTTTAATGGGCTCAGATGCCGACAAGGACGGGGAGACTCGTACTCTTCCTCCAGGCATCCTCACACATCTTTTACATTTCACTGCCGCTTTTTAACAGAGCATAAATCGGAGCCCGAGGCGGTGCAGGAGTGTCATATCCAGGTGAAAATGGAGGCTGTGCCATGTTTCATCCTATCTGCAGTCTGCGTTGCTGTCCTCAAAATACACAATGGAGCTTTCCTGTGCTGCAGTCTCTGTGCATTTGTGGTCTCTGAGTGCTTGAGTCACTCCTCAAGTGAAAAATTAAAATGGAGACTGTACATGGGCTGATTTTTATTACAGGACCTAAATGTTATTGCATTTTTATCCCAAACTGTTGGACTGCAACAGCCTGTGGTACAATGACCTTCATGAATGTCATTTTCCCCTCAACTGTCTCCAGGTAAAAGCTTTGCTGTGAGGAGAAAGACACTATGTTTTTTGGCTGAGTAGCTCTGTAGCAGCTTTACAATAATACCACAGCATAGCAATAATCACCATTCCTCCCTTCATGCTTCGTACCTGCGGGAGGCTGTGAGACAAAGTCCGCTCTGGATTCCAGGGGCTTTTCTGGCTGAATATTTTCAAGGGTTTCTGCAGAAGTATTGAGGGGGTGGGTGTTGATAAATACGTTATACATAAAACATGAAGGCAATGTACCTGCCTACTGTGCAGGTTGAAAAGGCTGTACATCAACTCTAGGGCTTTACAGTCATTTGTCAAATTGAAAGCACTGCTTACCCTCGCTTTCTGTGTGTGGGTGTGAGGGGCTGAGTTACCAAAAAAACAAAAAACACAGTCATGGTCCTCAAATCCGAACGCTGAGGTACTCAGGCAGAGATCTACAGCACTTTAATGCATTTATGTAAGTACACTCATTAACAGTTTTTTAGTGGTGGTACTTACTTTGTGGTATGTACTTCTGTTAGGCTGCAGCATTTCAGAGGGAAATCTGCACACCCTTGATCGCTGGTGCTTATTTTATTAATAACATTTAAGTCCCCAGACCTTCATCTGATAAAATTCATACAGTGAAGCAGCACCACATACAGTATTATGCTCCGACATTATGAATTTGACCTGAGAAAGGTCACTTGTCAACTTAACTTTAATCACTAATTGGTACCCAGAGGAAAATATTGCAAAAATAAAAAATAAAGCACAAACTTTTCTTTACAGCAAGTACAAAATGTTTGCAATTATAGTCTTAATATGTGTGTTTATAAAGGATTTGAGTTCTTGTTTTAAAGGTCCAGTGTGTAGGATTCAGGGGGATATATAAGTGCTTTCTTCAGTGTACAATCACCTGAAAATACGAATCATTGTGTTTTCGTTGCCTTAGAATGAGCCGTTATATCTACACAGGGAGCAGGTCCTCATCTACGGAGACTGTCAAGTAGCAACGTCATGTTCCTACAGTAACCCAGAACGGACAACCAAATTCTGGCCTTGGTAGGGCCATTCGCGTTTTTGCATTGACCACCATAGTTAGCAGCCCCTATGCAATGAAATCATCGTCAAAACAGTGTGAAACTGCTTTATTCGGAGTTTTTACCAGTTTTACCAGGAGAGGAAGAGACCTCTGGATAATACAGCTCGTGATGAAACCCCCCTGCCTGTCTGGTTCAATAAGGTGAGCACATGTTAGCAGATGCTGGGCTAGCGGGCTGATTTGTAACATGAGACTGCCTTATTCAGTGTTTTTACTTGTTTTAATCATCTGTTCAGTTTGTTTTTGAGAGGAGGAGACCTCTACTGATAAACTGGATCCCAATAAAAACCTCCTGAGCAATGAACACTGAGGTAATTCTAACTGGGAGAAGTTTGAGGTGGTTGCAATCTGCAGTCCTCACCGCTAGATGCCACTAAATCCCCCTAAATCTTACACACGGTTCCTTTAAGCCTGTAGGAAGGTGTACATTTTTCTTGTATTGACACAAACTCTTGACTCTTCCATTAACTTATCCAAGACAACTGAGAAGACAGAGTAGTTAAAATCTGTATCTCTGTGAGTGGCGGGCAGAACTGAAAATGTATACTCAAGTAAAAGTACAACTACTCCCATAAAAAAATGACTTCTCACCACGTAAGAAACTCACTACCTAGCAACAGTGTGGAACCCTATGTGAAGAATAATTGAAACAAAAGACAAAGATCCCTATGTGCTCAGTTGCACTCGGGAACATCACCATTAGCTTCAGAGACTGGAAGGTTTAACACCACCCCAGAGGACACTTTTGTTGTATAATTAAGGAGAAGTTAAGAGTGAGGTTCATTTCTTGTTCTACTGTCCTGTATATGAAGACATAAGGGATGTGTGTCAGTAAAAAAATGTATGTTGATTTCTTTTGGTTGGATATTCATGAAAAACTTGAGGGTTGAGTATGTGTTTGTGTGCATGACTCAAAATAATCATAATCAATTATCCAACTCAAGTAAAAGTGCCCAGTTAATAAATTACTTAAAGAACAATTTACTTTCCATTTTAATATTCTCAGGGTGTGTGGGCCAGTGCAAAATAATTAAAGCACTTGTAAATAAAACATTCCTAAATTAATCCTAACTCCTTTAATAAGGATTAATGTGTTTAAAAGTCTAACAGACCACTCACTACTACTACTACTAGTTAATGTCATTATCATAGTGTTAAAGATTAACACAGGAAAAATAAACATACTGGTTAGCTTGTTAACTACACATTCAGCTACATTATGTCAGGCTTATGTTCGAAGTGCTTGCAGTGGTTAGAAGGGAAATTTTAAAAGAGATCTCATTGTTTTTCAGAAGGCAGAGCAAGCACTTTATAAATGATCTTTTTAGAAAAGTACAGCCAGGGATAGCTGCCGGAAGCTGCCTCTTGTTCTGAGTTTTGCTTGCATCGTGATCAAAAGACAGGTGGTGCTTCGTTTCCTTTTAGGCAGCTGGAAGCTTTGCATCTGCATTAGAGGTGCTCCTCATGCTCTCCCCCACTACACTCAATCCTCACACTGGTAGCAGGCTAATTGGTATAAATGGCACATGTAGTGAAGTAAAGAGTAAATTACTGGCTCAGAAATATACTCGAGTAAAGACTAGAAGTACAGTTTAAAAAAAGGAACATGAAAAGTGCTCGTTCCTTAAAAAAATTAAGTGTTTTACTCATGTTTGTTACTTGTAATGCGTTTCTACCGCTGATATAGGATACAAATATCTTGGATTTCACTGGATCTTCTAATACAGGGAGACAAGACACATGAATGGATGGTAATATTATTAACTGTCAGCTTTACAGAAATACCGTCTCAATAAAATGGCTGTTTCTGAATTCATGGCAGTTTGTAGTGTTTGCAAAATATCTTCCCTTCACGCCATTAATCTTGCAGTGTTAGCAACTGGTGCAACAGCATCTGACGCAGCGACTACAGTAAATCACAATTACAAATGCAGCTACAAAAGTGAGTCATATTAAGCTGAATACCAATCAGTGTTACAGTGTGTGTCAGCTTGAATAATTAACGGGCAATAGCCTTTTAAAATGAGTCTCAAAAGAAGGAAAACTGCAGCGCACACAAGTAGACCCTTAACAATACTGAGTGAAAGACATTTACCAACATCACAAACCTAAAAAAAGAGACCATCAACGCTTGAACACTATCAACAGTATATACACAAGAAAACAAACACGTTGAGCTCCTCAAAACAGTTATTTACTACAGCAGTGTTGCTCTGAGCTGGACACATACAACCACAGCCCACCTTGACTGAAGGCCATTAGCAAAGACTTACCAAACGCTTCTGAAAGTTTTATGTCTCTGAGATTCACCCACTCGCACACACAAAAACAACAAGCTAATGGCCTCGGGCAACTTAAAGAGGTTCTGCCCATTAATGTACGCCCACTCACTTGAAACAAAACACATCACAAAGAGGAAAAAGTGCAGATTTGAGTGAATGGAGGACAAAGAGAAGCACAGCAGTGGGATGTGGCACATGCCTACTTTACATTTCCTGAAAAGTAATTCTGCCAGAATTCAGAAAGCGAGTGGGTGAGTGGGGAAGTTTGAGAGTATTTTGTGGGGAAAAACAACAGGGCATGAATATATGAATACCACTCTGTTGTAGAGGACGGATTTTGGCTTAATGGGATTTTTTTTTTTTTTTGTGAATAGTAGAAAACATCAAGATATGCGAGTGTTCAGTGCACTGGCTCCCAACTTTTTTGGATTGTGACCTTTTAAAAGGTCCCGTGTGTAGGATTTAAGAGGATATGCTGGCAGAGATATGTTTCTTTGTGTATAATCACCTGAAAATAAAAACTGTCATTTTTTCGTTACCTTTGAGGAATATTTAGGGATTTAGGGGAGTCTGATTTGAGGATTTAATCAACTCAGTGGTGTGTCGGTTAGGACAGATGAACACAAGCAGGAAGTTGGATTTCACTCTTTTATTTTAAGGAAGTTTGGGTTGGTTTTCTGACAACAGAAAAAAAAAAAAAAGAATATTAAACTAGACATCATGATCCCTGATTTGTGATAATGAATCAATCAAAGGTAATTTAACTTCAAACACAATACCTATCACCTAGGAATCAGGAAATAACTGAAATTCAGTCAGGAACACATCAGTCAAAGAAAAGTTAATTTCCATTTGCAGTATTATATTTGGCGGTACGGCTCTGATCTGGGTCTTCTGTCGTTTCTCGGGCCCACGCAGAAAGCCTACATGGAAAGCATAAGGCAGAAAGAGCACACCTCCCTGCCCTTCCATGTGCAACTGAGAAAAGCCTGAGGCAGAGAAAGCACACCTCCCTGCCCTTCCATGCGCCTACATGTAAAGTCTAAGGCAGGGAGAGCAGCAGCAGAGACCCCCAGGAACAGAACAGAGCAGCATCAATGACAAACAGAAATGACACTGATAAGTCAGACACAGCATGAAAAGGAGGAGCTGGGGTGGAGGCAGGTTGCAAAGCGTCTTGCAGAGGAAGCAGCAACAGTAAGCAGGCCAGAGCAGTTTAAATAGGGCACCCTGAATGAGATTAGCCAATTGGTTGCATTGACAGGAATCATGTGATCTATCAGCTGACTCCCTTCCATCAATCAGCTGATCCATCAGTTGATAGACTGTGTGAGATCAGCTGATGAAGCTGGGATGTGAGCTGAGCTTGACACTGTGTCCTGCCTGAACTAACGCTACTCTCAATTAAAACTTAATCAACACCACAAATAGATAATGATCCTCTAAGGATACTCTAAATGCATTTAAATCAAAGGAGAGTCACAATCCATGTCCTCAGTTCAAACAGTTCGATGGGAGGATCAAGCTGCCCACATGCTTCTTTGTTCTCCAGGGTAAAAAGGACTGCCACCTATGAGCTGCAGCTACACATAGATTCTGGGAGGCAGGTAGAAGTGTCTCAGGATTTTCCGTGCAGGTAGATGTTGACAGATAGAGGGGTGCTTGAGGATCTTCCACACCCTTAGAACGAGCCATTTATATCTACAAAGGGAGCAGGTACTTGTCCACGGACTCAGCCATGTTGCATTGCCATGTTTCTACAGTGGCCCAGAACAGACAAACCAAACACTGGCTCTAGATAGGGCTATTCAAGTTTTTGCATCTGCCACCTTAGTTAAAAGCATCTCTTTCGGCACCTAGTAAAAACCTCCTTGGGGCATTGGTTGGTGAATGTCTGCATCAGAAAGACAGGTGAGTACACGTTAAGTTAGCAGAGAAAATAGGTGAGCACACATTGGCAAGTGCTAGGCTAGCGGCCCTTGTGTGACAAATGAAACGAAGGAACATTTGCAGAAATTTTGGTTTCCGCTAAAAACCTACTGAACAACAAACACTGACCGAATTCTTAGGAAGTTCACGCTTGGCACATGGGGGAAACTTCAGCTGGTTGCAGTCTTCAATCTTTACCTCTAGATGCCACTAAATTCTCCACATTGCCCCTTTAAAGGGAAGCAATGTCTCCTCACTATCCCTTGTCCTTTTCCCTTGTGTCTTAGTTAAATGACCTGTCTCTGAAAAACAACAACTCTTTAATCCAAATTGTTAAATGGGCTTGTGAGCTTAAAGGTGAGTCACAACTCAACCTATCAGCTCTTTACTCTTCACAGCTGCAGCATAAGGTGATGAATGATAAATTTCAGCTTCTTAGCTCTGGCCTTTGGTTTGTGCACCCTAAGTGCAGGAGAAAGTGATATAGAGACACCTTTGTACCTACAGCTATGGCACCACTCAACAACGCTAGCACAAGATGATGCACTTATTGGCACTTAAAGCTTTAGAGTGAGTGGATGAGTGGATGTAAAAGTCTTGACATTCATTGATACTGTTTTGATGTGGAATGATACTCGTTTCAAAGTATTTTGTTTAATTTTCTTTCTGTCTGTGTTGCTGTGATGTCTCATGTTGGAATGCTGAGTTTCCCATCTGCACAACAAGTTTACCCTTGGGTGCTAATAAAGAAACTTTGACCTTGTCAGTTTTCATATGACTGAGAGGTACAAGCAGCTCGTGCAAAGAGTGATGTTGCCTTCTCGAATAGTTTCATTCAAGCAGTTTTTACAAGCCTCAAGATGTCACAACAAACAAAATCAAGAGTCTACAGCCATGCTAGCAGCTCTGAGAGACTGCGTAGACACAGCAGTGCTTTGAGCTAGATCCTAACTTGAGCATGCTGACATGATTACAATGACAATGCTAACATGCTGATGTTTAACAGGTGTGACATTCACCATAAGGGGAAAGGTGTATTCTGTGGTCACAACCTTGAATTAACTACGATTTGATTGAGAGATACCGGGGCCAACATGGAGTTTGACTATTTTGAAGCCCTTTCTGGTGATCTGAGCCAAGATAGGCCTATATGCATATAAATATATTACTGTACTTTAAACTTGCCAAACCTATAATGAGCTTTGCACCTGTGCAGTCAGTCACTAAGCAGCTCTTTGACATGTTATATAAATATATATATTAATTGCTGTTTTTCAAGGTAGTTCTCTGCACTGCTAAAAAATAGTGCCGGAGTGTCTTTCCACCAGAGTTGACTTTACAATGACTTTATTGTCATTGTACATGTACAATGAAATTCCACTTATTGCACTACTTCTTTATATTGCACTCAAACATATTGCCACAGTCAAACCTTTGTGCATTCATTAAGTGCAGTTACTGTTTTGGATAAAAGCCGAGAACTGGATTAACAGAAAATTTGACCTGATGATGACACTAGAGGAAATGTCAGAAGTTCACCAAAATATTAGCATTCATCCTGAGGGTGACATGAATATGTGTACCAAATGTCATGGCAATCCATCCAGTGGTTGCCCAAGTGATGGACCAACTGACCTGCCATCAGTAGAGTCACTTGCATGGCTAAAAATAAAGATTAAAGAAAGCCAGAAAAAACTTAATAGATAATTTGTGTTACAGAAATTATTTCCTATCTTGTTAATCATCTCGCAACGCCTCAAATTCAGCTTTTAACTTCTTCTGGGAAGTCATGTTCTCACTTTGTGGGTTTAAAAAGACATAGCAGATGCGCACATCCAAAAACCGCTTAAGGCAGGTGCTGAACGAAAAGAACAGCAATAAACAACATGAAAAAAAGTCCACACATTATGGCTCCCTTAAGTGCAATTCATTGGCACATCACAAGTATTGTCTTGTGGATGTGCCAATGTATTGCACTTAAGGGAGCTACAGTGCCCAGATTGTTTTCATGTAGTACATACATCACAAAATACACTGGATTCATGGGTAGTACTTGTTCAGTATTACATTATAATGAAGCATCATGTTTATTTGCACCTGTCAAAATACAAAGTGCGTTAAACACAACAAACGACAAACATAAAAACAGAAATGAAATAATATAACATGATAGTACATAAGACGGTAAATGGCTGTGCACAAGGCTTCACATTTATGTGCATCCATGTGTATGATACCTGCTTTGCATGCACACCAGTGAGTGTTCAGGAGTGTGTCCTGCAGCTTTACACTGAGTGCCGTGCTGAGCCCATCTGGCCTTTGGCTGCTGCTGGACAGGCCAGACCGCTGCAGCTGTGAACCACCAACGAGAAGAGCAACCACACTACTTACAGGAGCTGTGTGTGTGTGTGTGTGTGTCAGCGAGAAGGCATGCAAGCACAGTGTTAGATCTTCACTGCAGCCGTGAAAAAGGCTGCGTGAGTAATCATTGCTGCTCAGCTCGTCTCCCTGCTCTGGACTGCCTGTGGGTGAGGTGAGCTCAGAGGTGGTACATGTACTTCACTAACAGTGCAGACATATTCAGGCAGCAAGTACATTCATCACACCACAAGCACGAATGTACACAAAGTTGGCACAAATAGCATCTGCCTGTGCTGGTGTGGTGAGCTGCTGACTTCCCCTCTGTGCTATCTGCGGTGCAATTAAGAGGACATGCCTTTTGAGTACAGAAATTAAGTGACAATGCTGTGTGTAAAATGCAGAATTCATCACAAGACGAGCCAAAACCAGATGAAACATGAAAGAATTTTACGTGCAAGCTCGAAACACGATGCAATCAAATATGGAGGGTACAAACAAATTGTTAAGGCCTGTGCTAAATTTAACTTTGATGTCATGTAGTTCCTGCCTGTGACTCAGTGTCCTCATCCCCATCGATGCAATGTCTCCTCAGTTCCACGGCTCTCTGTATGTGATGTTTGTGAGCTGGCCTTTTAAACTTTTCTCCTTTAATATGATGTGATGACTTGAAGTGAGGATTTCCATGCTGTATCCAGGCAGAGGCAAGATGAGTAATGCGCTGGTGCTTCAGTGTTTGCGTGGCAATATGTGTGTATGTGTGTCTGTGTAGGCTGGACAGTCCTACACCCGCCGGCTTGGACAAAGGTTGGTGACTCACCAGAGCTCTGCCGAAGCAGGAAGAAAAACAAAGTGATATAGAGAAGGCAAGGAACTGATTAGTGGTGACTCAGAGGAGAGGAGAGGATGGAGGGATGGAGGTCCATAGGGGCCCACAGACCCAAAGGGAGAGGAGAAATGTGCGAGCAGAGAGTCGCAGGAGGAAGAGGCAAAGAGGGGACGTCTGCATCCCCCTGAAGACTGATCTGTTGGGAGTGAGGGAAGGCTGAGGATGAAGTAAATAAAGATTGGGAGAGACCAAAAGGGGAGGCTAAGCAGCACCCACTGGGACTCTGAGGGAAGCAGCAAGGAGGAAGAGGAGAGGAGACAGCTTGGAGGAACTCTGGAGACTAAAGACACACAAAATTTCTTTGGGCTGTGGACAGGAGACCATATTTGCTCGAGTAAATTCGGAGAATGTGTGTGTGTGTGTGTGTGTGTGTGTGTGTGTGTGTGTGTGCGCACGCAATTACATACTTGCTTTTCTTACAACAGTGTTTACATAAACAGGAACCAGAGACTGCAGTGGCTGTGGGCCTCCAGCAGCTTCTGACTTCTTGCATTATGTCAGCCTGCTTTGCAAATCAGCGCAGCCAGAAGTGGAGAGGTATAGAGCTTAACTGTTTCCACTGGGAGTAACCGTGATGATTTAACAGACTTCTTCTTTCTTTCTGTGCTGCAGAGCCTGAACATCATCTTAAAGGCACCCTGTGGGGTTTTGACCTCTAGTGGCGCTTTACATGTAAAGCAGAGCTTTGATGAGTGTATCTCCGAGGCAAGTTGTAAATATCAACAGTCGTGGTTGTAATTTACGAGCGGAAGAAGAGGAAAGATCAGAGGCCAATGTACAAAATGAACAAAACACATAGAAATGGTTTTGCAAACTGTTTGATGTAGTAGTAAATTATTTCAACATGCGTAAAGGTCCAGACACTCCAAACTGATATCGAAGAACTGGTGGTGACAAAGGCCTGTTGATTCAACATGCTGAAATGGCCGAAAATAAAGCCAACAAAAGCCGACTAGTGCCAACAGTGCAGGACACAAGACACAAACTATGGCAACAAACACTCACCAATGGCCCAGCTGTCTGTCTGACCGTTGGCTTGGAGTGTCATATCCACACTGTCCCTGAGCCGATTCCTCCTTAAAGGCCCAGACACACCAAACTGACTTCGAAGAACTAGTGGCGGCGAAGGTCGACTGTTGATTCAACATGCTGAATCGGACGGAAATAAAGCCAACAATGGCCAACTAGTGCCAACGGTGTGGGATACACTACACAAGCTAGGGCAACAACGCTCACCGACACCCTGACTATCTGTTGTCTTGGAGTGTCAGTAAGCCAACAGTCAACGTGGGGCTCACTAAGTGTCTGTTGGCCTAGTTGGTGCAGTGTGTCCTTACCGTTTGCCCTTGTCAGCCCCTGTCAGCTTTCTTTTGGCCGATTCAGCATGTTGAATTGGTGTCTGCGACGGCAGAGCCTGTCGGTGAAATGAAATTACTCTGATTGGCAGTTCAGCTCAGTGCACGAGAAGAGAAACAGAAGTGAGGAAAGTAAACAAAAAGCTAAAGTCAAGCAGGAGTGAGACCAAAACATATTTGTTACACGAGGTAAGATTATTTTTCTTTAGCCATTGAGCTCTTTAGCAAAAACATTTCATGATGGTTTGTGTTATTGTTCACTGGTGCAGAGTAAATATGATTGTTTTTTCAATATTGGATTGTGTTGTTGATGTGCTAACTGTCTTACTAGCATCAAGACGGTCTTCCAGTTTCCTTTTTTGAATAACAATTACAGACTGCTGCCATCTGTTGTATGGAGAGTTGTTTCCTCTCATGCAGGGACAGACATACATGTTGGCTGAATGTCAGCTGCAGTTTTTGTGGTGTGTTCATGTGCAACTTTTTGGCCGAGACACTGTGATGTCAGGCGATGCCACAGGGGGCCTTTATCAGTCCTAGTTCTCTGAAGTTGATTTGATATGTGGATAGAGGAGGAATAACTGTGCCAGGATAATCTTGCATACTTGATTTGGCTGAGTCAATCTGCTGAAGCTTCATATCAGATACTGCTGAAGTATTTCTGCACAGATTAAGATAGGTAAAATGGGTTTTAAAATGTTTTTTTTTTTGGGGGGGTTCAATGAAAACTACACTCAAATGTATTACCATTGTTTACAATAAAACTAAGATCAGAAAAAGTGGTAGAAAATCCACAAATGGTTTTACTTGTCTTAAATATTACTGAATATATGCAAAAAAGAAAAAAAGTGAGTGCTTTATACCTATCAACTCATCCTTTAAGCAATTCAGTGAAGGCCATCTATTCTTTACTAAAAATACATTCATTAAGTTTGACTTATAATGGAAAAGACAATCAATGCAAAATTTATGCCTGATTCAACAACATGATGTCAGCCTGATTACAGCCCGACCCGACCCTCCTGGGGTGTCTGCTTAGATTAGGAATGACAAAGGGCACCGGCTGCGTCAATTGATTGTTTTATCCTGTGTAGTGTGTCATTACCGACGCCACGTCTTGGCTGCCTCACAACATGACCATCATGACCTTGACTATGTCCTATAGGAGCAAAGAGCGCTCTGCAACTGTAAACATGGTGAAGCAAAAGAGAAATGATGTGAGAGATGAAGATGTTGCTGGTGCTGCAGGTGGAACTATGAAACAGAGAAAGGTCAGTCGATGTTTTCTTTCTTTTTTTGGGCTTTTTCAAACACAAGACAGCCAGCATCATACACACTGTCATAATTTGTTTATATTCTTGTTCCTGGAAGTCAGTCCTTAGCACTTCCTTTCCAATTACATCATGAAAGATGGTGAGCTTCGATCGGCTGGGGACCAGCATGCAGGCTGTCATGCCTCTCAGCCAAGTGACAGCAAGATTTTATAATCACCTAGTCTGAGACAATGATCATCATAAACAAAAATACAGTGTAATCCTAACATGACTCTCTACCACAGGGCTGTAGGCTACATAGGAGTCTTAAAATGTCATCTTGTTGTGTTACTGGGAGCCAGAATAGAAGGAGTCATGGCTCAACACTTAAATTTTTATCACATACCACCTGACACTGCCCATCAACAAAAACAAAGACAACTACGGTTAAATGTGATAAGATGAAAGGACTAAACAGAGGCGATCATCAAAAATGCTCACATGTGCAGGACACACTTCATATCAGGTGAGGGAAAAAGTATTTACTGTCTTAGGGATGAATGAAGTTATGTGTATTACAGGTTATCATGTCCACCTCATCAGAAACTGGGGAGGTATTACGAGGAATATTGGATTTCTCTATAACAATAACTTTTTAGCACATTAGCTAATGTTAGCTTTGACAGCAGTGTCATCCTCCTTTATAAGATTGACATAGTAATCAACCACAAAGCTTCCTGTGACATTATCCATCCACTGAGTGAGAGCATACAGGTCAAAGTCCGGTCCCGTTGGTCAGTCTTTACTTATTCAAGTACCATTTGCGGACCTGGAGAGTGAGTGACCTGACATGGTGCATTCGTAAATTCAGGCCGACGCTCTACACTAAAATGAGAGCCCTGTTGGTTGAAGAAACTGAGCGTTATATTTCTACATGAATTAACGAACAGTTAAGTTAATCACACGCTCACTCCGTTTGACGCTCTGCTGCTCCGTCTCCCCAGACAGAGTGCCCAGAGTGTGCTCTGCCTACATTGCTCTGTCTACATTAAGACTGCGCTCTAAATTTATGCACAGTCTAATTTGTACCAGAGTGAGCTACGACACTCGGAATGAATATTTCCGAAAACACCACTCAAATCATCTTCCTCCGTTGTCTAAAACAAGTCAACAGAACTTGCTGGCTACCACTGGCTAATGTCTGTGGAGAATTGTTTTGCCTCCAGCTAAGCCCCACCCACCAAAATACATCATACTGTTTGCTAATGGTAAAAGGGTTTATAACTATTCACTTATGCCTCATTTGTTTTACTCAGATGGAAAAACAACAGATTTCAGATTGCACTTTAAAAAACGTAAGCAACATAAATGGTTCTTTTCACCTGTGCTACAAATTTTAAAGCAAAGTAGAGTCAAAACACTTGTATCCTTACATAAAACGTCCCACTGAGAGCCATGGAAATGAACTTCTCTAAGTTAGTTTCTGTTGCTCAGTTTTATTGGAGTTGGATGGCCATTAATAGCCAAAACTCAATAGTAATAATGCTATTTTAGTATAGATTCAGTCGCACACTGAGAGAGCATAGATATCTGTCTAACCCACTTTCACATTTTCTGTCTGCCACATCGCATGTCACTGTTAAAGTCAAGCCTGCAGGGATGGAAAACAAAAATGTTCAACCCCTCAAGGATGAAATCTGAACTGCCCACAGTTTTCTTTACTACAACACACACACACACACATAACAGTGAAACCAAATGGACTGCGAGCTGCATGTTTCTGGGTCAATGTCAGCCGTGTTACAGTGAGAGGTTGGCACTGCACTTGAGAGACGGTCCCTAGCCTTTAGTGTTGAGGGTCAATGCCTCCCAAAAGAGATGTGGAATATCTCTCCAACTCTGCACACATCACTGCGTCACACAAATAACCCCGGCAGCTTCCTGCCAATGTCAGGGACGCACAGGGCATATAAACACCCACAGCGACAGCCGGGACGGGAACCAAGAGCGACATGAGGACACATTTATGACACATCTCTGATTAAACATACAAATATAGTATTTGATTTTTTCCCCCTGCATAAGTCTGTATAGCTGACAGCGGGACGTTGGGCTGAGCTCGACAGATCCAGAGCCATGCAGGCAGCTTCAATTAGATGTTGAATAATTGATTACCGCCTGGTGATAAGAATATAGCAGGTGTGAATGCTGCACATAGTATATGACTGGCTCAGGCTGCGTATGGATTCAGTAATTAAGTCAAAGCTTCAGGACTGAACTGAACTCTGTAGAAAAGATTAAATTCCCCTGCTAGGTTAGCTAATTAAATCACAGCAATTATTTATAACACAGGCATAGTTAAGTTAAATGAATGTTTAATTTTAAGCCAAATGTAGGGATGGGTGTATGTATGTAAGAGACAGCGAGGGAAGCATATACTGTAGTGTCAGCGCAATGAGCCGAGAAGTTGTTTTCACACTGAGGAGAAACAAAGCACCAATGACAGGTTGTACGGTTGTGGAAGACATAAATGAAAGTACACAAAACACGGGCGCACCTCAAGGATAATACACAACAGCTGAGATTATCCATCATATAAAGCTTTTAGCCTCGAACGAGCTGAGGCAGCAAATGAAGGTGCAGGTGGAAATCGGTCACGGATTTGTGCCTCAATGAAGCTGAGGTTGGCAGAAATAAAGTGAGTGAGGAGAGCGGCTGCAAAGGAGGAGGGAGGAGGAAGGAGCAACACACAGTTAACTAAAACCATGGAAGCAACAGAATAAACAGCCCGAGTAAAGACCAACCCAAATTATATTCAATTATACAATGCCACGTCAAAAACTATTTGTTCAGACTGGCAGCTCCAGGTCATCATCATCCTTGTGTCTCTCTTTAACACACACACAAACAAGTCGGAGCAGACAGCCGTGGCATTTGTGTTTTAAAAATGGCTCCGATTATTGCACAGCTACGACTGTAAACAAATAGGATGCTTGATCTGCATCATGCTGACTTCAGACACACCTCACCGACAACGCACAGCTGGATGCTTATTTCCAAGCCACATGGAATCATGGATCATATCAAATCAGAAAGGCTAGAGCGTTCATTTTAATCTCACAGGTTTCCTGGATCCACAAGGCACGGCTGCATATAGAGAGGATGGCATGTTGCGTGTACCCAGGGGAAATGCTTATTTGCTTTAAATGAGGTATAGTCACCGTGAGTCGCCTTTAATTGCTTCGTTCTTTATTTGACATGCACATTTGCAGTGTGAGCATGACACAATGGTTATTTTGCCCATGGCAACACAAGCCTCTCTCATTATTAAGGCAACAAGCTTGACATTCTGCTGCATGGGACTTTAAGCAGCGCAGTCTTTCTTTCTGGCTGCCTGCAGTGACTGAATGTTGAAGTTGACAAAAGAAAACAGCCGTTCACAATAATGGC
This sequence comes from Epinephelus cyanopodus, assembly GCA_026686955.1. NCBI lineage: Eukaryota > Metazoa > Chordata > Actinopteri > Perciformes > Serranidae > Epinephelus > Epinephelus cyanopodus. The sequence continues at coordinate 12,904,815 of CM048920.1, forward strand.
AAATCAAGTGTTAGTTACAGACTCATCTTTTTCCACATGCTCATTTTGCCTCCAGTACATCTGGCTTTTTTTTTTAATTAACAGAAGCTGAGATGCTCGGCAAATTCATCTATTGCACTATTTGCATCAGCACGAGACGTACGGTCCTTCCACTGAGATTTATACTCCACCTCTTCACTTAGATACACACTCTATAATTACACTCGCCATTTCTATCCCAACAACAGACTCGTGTTGTTCTAATACCCAAACTATCATACTATTTATCATGCCAGAAAAACATTTTTTTTTTTTTTTTTTAAGATATTTTTTGCCTTTAATGGACAGGACAGTTAAGTGTGAAAGGGGGAGAGAGAGAGAGGGAGAGACATGCAGCAAAGGGCCACAGGCTGGACTCGAACCCGGGCCGCTGCGGCAACAGCCTTGTACACGGGGCACCTGCTCTACCACTAAGCCACCGACGCCCCAGAAAAACATTCAGTATGCTCCAATACATAGTATTTCAAACACAGTATGCCAAAAAATCACCAGAATGTTCTCCTGCATCTGGTCACATTTTGCAGGGTGCAAGCCAGCATGATTTTCTGACTATTCGACCCACAATCCTCTGCACAGCGGGAGACTCATCATGTTGACTGAGTCGCAGACAGATGACAGCTTTTAACAGCTAACTGACAGCTGACAGAAGCCATAATGACTATAATCAATCAATCAATCGATCAATCAATCAATCAAAAACAATCTACAATATGCAGTTAGAACTTAAAAGGTCAAGTACATACATCAAAGTAACAACAATAGACCATTCTGGGTTGAACTCTGTCTCTGGTGAGGTAGGCAAATGGCGTTTTGATGTATCTCCAAGGTAATGGTGAATGATAATGATTTGCTGTGCTCCAAATCAAATCTGTTTTCTTTTGACCTCAAATTTCGTGCCACAGGCTGCGATAGCTAAATTACTAAGAGGGTGTTCAAGGCACAATGGTATGACGTTGTAGTATGTCTCAATTGTATCCATTCGCCATACAACAGTACATACTTTGTAAAGGCAGCTGCAGACAGGCCCGCCCACAGAAATGGCTGCGCCCCTGAAAAGGTTGAGAGAATGGGCCCTCCCAGACCTCTTATTCATATCAATGCATGCCAAAAAAAAGAGAAATTTTTCAGGATGAAACATGCTACGTTTTACTGAAGAAACAATAAATACAATGTTTATTTCTGTTGTTTCAATAAGTAATGCTGACTATTTTGGTTCAAAATTAGAAGTGCTTATCAGTGAAGAAAATTTGGCAGCAGGACACAGCTGCAACAAGATGGAGACCTTCAACAGGTGAGATCAAAATATTCATGAGTGATGATGATGATGATGAGGAGGAGGAGGAGGATGTGGATGACAGCTCCGCCCCTTCATGCAGCTGAGGTGCCAAATGAAAGACAGGGAGGGAGTGGTGACAGCCAGATAAGTAACTCCAGTGGAGAGAGGCAACGGAGGAAATGTGTCTTATGATTTTGTCACGTTGTGCGAATTTTGCACTGAAAAGAGCAATAAAACGCATCAGAATCAGTGTGCAAGGTTTCTGAGCTTAACAATTTTTTTTCAGATGACGGATGAAAAAAATGCATCCAAAAGTGTGCAAAGGCCTTTACTCTGCATCTGACTGGTTTGCCCTGACATTCTTACTCTAAATCTAACCAGTCCAACCAATGAAGGCAACTAGTACTAGCCAAAGGGAGAGTAGGGCAGGTCATTCCTTCGCTATCCTAGGGTTTGCAATTTTGCTCGTGGTTGGGCCCCTGAAAGCTTTCCCCTTTTTCCCTCCTTATGGGCGGCCCTGGCTGCAGCACATACTGAAAAGAAAAGTATGCTATTAGGGATGCAACATCTGTGTCCGTCCTAGCTGCAGTCGAGAGATATTGATGTGAAGTCAAGTCAGTTTCTCCTTTTAATAGTTCAAAATTAAGAAGTTCTTGCACACAAACAGCGTCATTTCCAGTTTGGATGTGAGACTTGGACTGGTTTCCGTCCAATCTGCCTCCTCTATCCGCTATTTATACCTAATAGTACTAATAGCTTATTTTGCATTCCTCATCTAATCCTTTGGAAACATTTCTTTTTCTATTTTTGTCCTATTTTCATTTGTATTCTATGGATCGGCTGATTATGGTGAGTAATAACGATGTGTGAGCAAATTTGCAGAAGAGGACTCTTGCGGTCCATTTGGGCCTGAGCATTGGTTCCCATGTTCATCTCTGTTTGCTGGCCTGTGTGCCACTGGGGCGGCTAATGAGCAATGTGAAGTCCAGCCAAGCGCTCGATCTGCTGCCCACAACATCATGGTAGAGCAATTCTGGGCACCGAGCCAGCACTCAAACAAAGTGCCTGGCTGTCACGGCCACCCTGTGTATATGCTCTGGCTGCAGGCTATAGGTGAGCTCTCTGTCATCTATCCAAGAGTGAGGATGTGAATAGACACCAGCGACATTTGTGTGTGTGAGTTTAAGCTTGAGTATGTGTTTTGGAGTGTACTGAGACAATCTGTTATTCAGTGGGTAAACAAGAGAGAGAGGATATTGATTACTTTTGAGCTCATTTTTGGATTTAGATGCTGGTGCCCTTTGTGTGTCGCTGTCTATGTATGTGTGTGTGTGTGTGTGTGTGTGTGTGTGTGTGTGTGTGTGTTCATGTTCAGACAGAGCCATCTGTTCCAGTCTATAGATTTAATGTATCATCCACTCTCAGTGTCAACACTGGTGTCTACAAGTTGAATTATGCGCGGCCGTGCCAGAAAAACTAACTGAATTAAATTCAAAACACGGATGCAAACGCATCAGGGGGGAAATAGGTGACAAAACTGGGTGGGTAGCTAGTAAGTAGGAAAAAGGGGGTAACTAAATATGAATGTTTTTTGCTGCTGTTTGGTAAATTAAAAAACAGGGCTTACATGGGGTGTTTACAAATTGATTTCACAGCCACCACAACTAAAAGAAAAAATGTCACAAGGTAATTTCAATCCAGCCTCTCCTGTTTTCAGTGAGCTTGGCATGTGTCTCTTCTCAAGGGACATAATTAGGCTGCCATTTAAATGCATCTTAAGTAACGTAGGTCTATTTTAGCTAAACGTCTACACAGTTGTCTCATTAATTAGAGTCATGTTCCAAAACAAACCCAAAAGCAAACTGTTGAATCATGTCAAGGTAATGACTAGGGGTGCCCCCTTATAGTCAACGCTAGTCGACCCGGAAAGGTCATTAGTTGGAAAGATTTCATTGGTCACTTTGTCGCAGAACAAAAAACGCCAAAAAAAGAAAGAAACTCTATTAGGAGCTGTGCCTCGTCAAAATAATTCAAAATCTATATAACTGGACCATTGGGGAATTTAATTTGAAAGGATAGACACAGGAAGTGGCCACTCACAGTCAGACAGGAGTCACGTTACAAACCAATCAAAGCCGACAGATGTCTTTCCTTTCTTCTGTAAATATTCAGTCTGATAAATATGGAAAAGTTGATCATGTTAGTGCAGGGCTACCCACAGCTTTACATCTGTCCCATGGACGATAGGCCTACACACTTATAAACAGCCCTGGAAGAAGATCAGCTCTGTGCCCAGGATTTCAGGTAAATAGGCTGTACGATGCTTGTTAAGACGCAACCTGCCGATGCGCTCTTGAAAGCTCGAACAAAAAAGGCACAAGAGTAGCGCCCACTGCCTGATCTTGTGGTTTCCAGGCAGAGCATGTGTACGGCCCCTAATTTACATGGCTGGTACCTGCGGTTAATACACAGGCTAGTTAATAACATGTTGGGCAGGAAATCCAAAGTGTGGGATCATTTTGAGAAGCTGAAGGACGAACCCAAGGTGATATGTAAACTCATCTGAAACATGGAAGTAGCTACATGCCCATTAGCCCACAGCGTCTTTAACAGGCGGCTCGCTCAGTGTGTGACGTGCACTTGTAGATAAAATATAGGCCTATATTAATGAAGGTTCATTAGTACGGTTTTGTATTTTTCTGTAATGTAGCACAGTGTTAACAATGTTACTGATACTATTCTTTCTCACACCTTCAACTCAAACCATTGTGTTGCCCCACCCACAATATATAATTTAATAAATGAATTAATATGGTAAACATGCCTTTTTGACTGTGGAGCTCAAACAGGCCCCCAGGAAGTGCGTCAGACTTCAAAGCCAATTTGACATAGTGGCCAAATTGTGTAATTTCAACTTCTGGGTCCATCACATGATGCCATTGTGCCCTTAAACTAATTTCCCAATAGATTTACACTGTAAAAGGGATGTCTGTAAATCAGTGGAGCTATTTCTTGGAGCATCACAACCCCTGCAAAATCACTTGCTTAACTATCAGTATTCAATCAGTTTGGTTTGATAACATTTCCAAAGTCTAGAAGAGCAGCATGATTAGATCATTTTATACCCATTCAATTTAGCGAAGGGCCAAACCAGGAGTGGCTGGCAGAAGTTAGCCACTGGATCGGCAAAGTCTCTGGCCTATATGTTTGGATTTTTCTTGCTGCTGCTCAGATGTCACAAAACATCTCCCAAGACTTCTGTTAAATCTTAATCCGCACAAATAATCTGTACACTCATATTCTCTATTAAATATTATCTTTACATCATACCTCTGTGTCTCCTGACTGAAGTGGAATTTGGAATAACAAGTATGCTATCTGATGTTAGGCTGCATAGACATTACGTCAAGCTAATGTTACATCCAAATTGAGATGGCGAGCATCTGCTTAATCAAAACAACTCAACATTGTCAGGCTGATTAACAGAACCAAGCTTGACATTTTGTCATATAAGCCAATTAAGGTTATCATAATACTGCTGTAAGAGATTAAGGCATGCGGGCAGTCCAAAACTACTGACCTCATTTAATTTCCCCTGACTCTGTCCTCGCAGCCCACCTGCTAATTGCTAATATCTAACTCAATAGCTCTACATAAATCACATGAATAACCTATTTTGGATTCAAATTGTGAAGTTTTTGCCAAAAGGTAACAAGTCTGCACCCCTGTAGAAGATTTAACTGAGAGTCTATGTGTAAATTTTAGTCAAGCCTTACACAATGACTCTTAAAAAACCTGCATGTGCTTCTTCCTTGGGGCAATCCTCAGATAAATCTACATCGCTGAAGTACAGACAAGAGCAGAGAAGAGGGTTCAGACAAACAGCCTATATTTTCTCGCCAGGCAGGAGCCTTTGCTCCCATCTTATCAGACAGTAATGACAGAACTGTCTGTAGCTGTCACCCAGAGAAACACACTGGCCTTGATTAATCCACCTCTTCCCTTTCTCTGTTCTCCTAATCCAATCTCAACTCCTCTCTGTCCTCTTTTTTTCTCCAGTCTTAACAAATGGACTGTCCAGTCCTGAGAGAGAGACACAGAGAGAGAGCGAGGCTGGAAGACTCGCAGAAAACAAAAACGATGCCAGGCTCTGCTATTGATGAATCCCTGAAGGAAGCGGGCAAGCCTGGACTGCAGGGAGATGGGGAGGAAGAGAGATATCAGGAGGGAGAGACAGGGAGAGAAACAAGAGGAGAAAAAAAACTCACTCCTCTGTGTAAGGCTGGTCGACTCTAAAACTGAGCGTGGCTGAGGAACAGTGTGGAAAATGTGATCACAGTTTCAATTTGAAGCTGTCAGGAGTAAATAAGGAGTGTGTGGCGGGAAGGCACAGAGGGCAGGATTACTGAGCCCCGCTCTGCTGCAGCTCATTTCCACCTTTACTACAAAAACACCCAAAGAGTGAGAGACTTTAAAGTGCTTAATGCCAGCAGGAGGAAGGATAAGCCAACAAAACTATATGGATCCTTCGCTGCAGAAAATTCTAAATGATCACGGTGAAAACTCATGAGCTAAATGTGGATGATTGTGGAGGAAAATCCTGCGTCCTTTCAGGCTTGTGAATCTGCGTTTCCTCTTTTTAGAGAATCAGCTGCAGATGTGATGTGATGTCACACTCTGCAACCTCTTAACCGAGACAAAAATAACTTCAACTTGGATGTAAAATATGCAGCCTGTGGATCATGTCAGAGGGGATTATGGGAGCTTGGTCATAGTGATATTGAGCAGTAAGTTACAAATCGTCTGAGTGCTTAGCGAGGAGGAAAAAAATTGGGGAAGTTGCAGTATTTTTGTCACAACTTTGGACTTCCCTCTCAGCATTTTCCGTGGCTCATACTTGAATCGGCGAGGTCAAGCGTGAGATATAAATGCACATGCAAAATCAGACATTAATGCAGAGTTTGCACGCAGCTTGAGGCAACCATTGTTCATAAAGACTCCTCTGAGCTTTCTATCACATTTAGCTTATTGAGAGAAACATACTGCATCAAAAATAAAAGCTAGCAGAAATATCGTCCCTGAAGTGTATTACAATACATCACCATTCTCAGAGTATCTTTAGCCTCTGGCTACATTTGCTTCACATATGCAATAACAACAAAAAGCTTTTTATTTCTTGTTTGTTAGACAACATTTTACTGCAGATCCACCCAGAGAACAATGAACTGCAGGCACTAAAAACATATTGTCAGTTATGCAAAAATCCCTCCCTGCACACTTTAATGGGGCCTTGATTACACTTCTGGTACCCTTATCAAAGGTTTTGAAAGTTAACTTTAAGAAAATCCTGTTTTCTAGTCACATCTCTTTCTGAAACTGTTAAATAAACTGCAGTCAGTTTATTCTGTAGACACAATCGAGCATCTGCATTGGCCACAACAGTGACAAACACAAGACTGAACGTCATCATGATGACAGAACACTGGAAAATCAATTACAATAATATTTAGAATAATGTTAAAATCTTGCACCATTGGCTCCATGATCATAAGTAGCTTGCTGCATGCAAATTACTTCATCAGCTGACATTACAAAGCAACTGACAGCAGATCCAGATCCATGCAGTGTAGCTTTACGCCTTGTTTCCACTTACGTATGTGTACAGAGACAAGTCAACCGGAAGTCCATTCATTCCTATGGGAATCTGTGTGATACCTGATGTGCCCGCAAAAATATTTTGGTCTGAACCTTATTTTGGTGCTGTACCTTAGCTGAAGAGAGATGCAGCACGTTGTCTGCCTTGTTTGCTTTGAGGGGTTTCTGCCAGAAAGGGACTTCTTGGTTAAGGATCAACACATCGTTTGGATTTTTCGTTAAAAATACAGCCTGCGTCCTTTACATAGCAGTCAGTCAGCAGGTTGTTATAGGAAACCGAGAAAGTCAGTTGAGGTCTCGCTTTGTAAGTTGCAGTACAATCTGTTCACCCATTGGTAATAAAATAATGATAAATAGATGTATAAAGTTAGAAACAGTACCTTTAAATGAGAAGTGGTAATGTGTGTGAGGTGTGTGTGTTGCCCATATTTCATGTGGCATCAGATCAGTGAGTTCACACAATAGCCTCCCACATTGTATGCAGATCGAGGCAGAGCAGAGGCTAGTGGGTGGATTAGAAAGCTCTGGGGTTATGTTTCTCTTTACTGCGGTTTCCAGCCGGTCTTAACAGCTCAGACAAGAGGAATCCAAATCACTGCGCATGATACAAGCGAACGAACCACGAACGATACAGTAAAAAACCAATTAGATGAACACAAAAGGAGATATTTTCCATGCTGCGGCTTTGCAGAAGTGGAAAAAAGAAAATGTTATCAGTAAGTGTACATTTCAGAAATTGGATTTTTTAAATTACTTTAAGAGAGCTGGGAGATCATGTTCTCGCTTCGGCCTCTGATGTTCTACTCATAAGTTACACAATGCACTGCTGCAGCTGATATGTATATATAGCTGTATTTATATGCAGCACGTCTTGTCTGCAATTGGAAAAGTATTCATACACACACAGCGCCTTCTCATTTGCATACCACACACACACACACACACATTACAGCACCAGTGGTCAACTGCAGGGTGAAAATATCCGTGACGGGCTGATTTTTCTTGCTGACCACTGCTCCGTTTTGCCTTAAGCTTGTTAGCGCTCAGGCCAGGAGAGCAGATTAGGATGGTGGGCCAGTGGAGTTAAGCTGAGTGCTGCGAGCTCACACAAAAATCACTGCAAATGTCAGGAAGCGAGGAGAGTGTTGGGGATTATAGAGAAGAAAAAGATGGGACGTCCACCTTTAAATCAAGAGCTATGCAATCACTAAAGGTACAATAGGAGGCGTCGCAGCGGGGCGCCGCGACAAACTAAAATCAGCACGATGAGTCAACTGGAGATTATTTCCAGCTACTATCAAAGCCACACAAAAGGGCGTCTCTTCGCCCCTGAGCACACTTTACAGAGATGGGGGAAAAAAAAAAGGTTCACTCATTGTACTCCTACTCACTCTCTCTGTCACCACATTGTTCTCATCTCCTGCTTATTTTTAGACCTCTGCTTTGGTGCGTCCAGGTATCAGAGGAGCTCTCCGTGCCTGGCAGTTCATCAGCCGTGCTCGCATGCCTCTGGCTACTCTCCTGCTGCTTTTTATGTTATGTAAGGAGGCCAGAGCCAAGTAGCACATCTACAGTTGCCAGATTCTGTCCCTGCTACTAATGCTACAAAGCTACTCTGACGCCACTCTCCATCGCTACATCTCCCTCTCTCTCTACGAGCCGGTTTTTAAAAACTCACACTCACCCCCCGACAAGTGTCGGCTCGCTCTGGATGCTTTAGTCTTTTAGTGTGTCATGCCTCACTTCTGCCCTCATTTCAAATTCAAATAACAAACACTGAGACTCTTTTCTGAGGCTCCATCAGTGTGGGTGCGCAGGCGATGATGAGGCCAAACGGGCGATTGCCCTTCATGGCCTTTCACAGTTAAATCAATCACACAGCTGAAAAACCTTTTGAAGGATCGCAGGTATGAACTCACTGTGGCCAATAACCAGTAGCCAGACAGCCAAGGTGAGGAGAAATGAAAACCTATTAAGCGCTGGGGTCTCCAGACAGTAGAGTTTCCAAAGAGGAGTGACAAAAAAAAAAAAAAAAACACATCAGAGTGGAAACGTTATTTCTGTGGCCGAGGGCCCTTTGAGTTGTCTCAACCTTGAAGTGCTGCTGAGGCTATGAGGTGTTACCTCCCTGGTTTAATTTCCTGTTGGCTCACCAATCACAGATATCATCAACACGGACAGGAGCCTGAGGGGGTCTGAGGGAAACATTAATATATCACTTAAATCGATAACACATAGTGTGCATACCTGTACCTTTCTGTCTTCACATCACCATCTATCCCTTCGACTGAAAATCAAGGCTGCCCTCGTCTTTGTCCTGCGACATTGTTTGCTCTGTGGCCACGAGGGAAATTCATATTTGGAAAGAGTGAATCGCTGATAGGAAGTCATCAAACGAGCTACAGGCTGCAGCCAGGGAGCATGTACTTTTACCTCCATGTGTGTGAGGGCGTGTGGGGATACACGCAAACACTGAACAAGGACTGTTATTCTGTCGCAAAAGATGACAAATCTCATTAGTGCCAGTGGGCACATCAAAGATGCAGGTTTAGGATTTGACTCTCTCTCGCTTTGTGTCTGTGCGTGCATGTTTGTGTGTGTGTGCGAGCTTCCATGTGACTAAGAGGAAGCTTAACATTCACTCTGCATGTTATCACTACTGTCACTCAGCTGTGCTTGGCACATTCTCAAAAAGCGCAGGACTACACAGAGCTGCGGGAAAAAACATAATGACAAACAAACGACGGCAGACAGTGAACCACAGAGAACAACATATCGAGACAACCTCGGTGTCTGGGAGATGCAGAGCTACGAAAAAAATGTGTAATTTCTGCTAGATACATAAGGTTATCTCGCCGCAAAATAAACACTGTTTTCAGAAGCCAGAAAATCTGAAGCGCTGGTACAATCCTCTGCAGTGGATGTTCAGCCTCCCTCCCCAACACAAGTCTTCACCATCACAGCCCCCCCATCCTTTTATTTATCTGTCCTACATTCTGCATCCAGCATCGCAAACACAAATTCCATTCATGTAACGAAAATGGTTTCGCCACAACAACAAGAAGCAGCAAACAGATATGGGTTAATTGGACAGCTGGTAATTGGAGCGTATTAGTCTGTGTGCTGCCACAGACAGTAATCAGTGGGAACAGGAAAGCGAGGGATTTGGGAGAATCTCAATGGCCTGAAAAGCCTCTGGTGTGATGTAAAATATGTAAGAAGTGTGGCCTTCATAAATGAGGCTGGAATATCACAATCCAAAAAACATCACATCAAAGAAGCAGCTGGTCCCCCGCACGACACGTTCACTGTCAAACTGATTTAAACATCAGAGACAACGGGGGGATTGACTTTGTTTTTCACTCCTCTGAATGAAGTACGTTCTTCCAGTGTTGTTCCAGGATCCTGTAATTTACTGTGTTGCAGAGATTAAGAGTGTTTACAGAAAAAAGGGATGTGAGAAAGTACAAGTGGAAAAAGTAACAAATGTAGTATAATTATATATAAAATGAAACACGTGCAGCAGCACATCTCTTTTGTTTTGCCTCCCAAAAGCTTTTCTTTTCGCGTCAGTACCCAGTACCATATCTAATTATTTTTGAATGTCGCTGCCCTCCCACTCTGCTGTTTCTCACTGCATGCATTTGTGTGTTCAGCATTCCCAGTTGCCAACATGTCAGAGGATTTTCTTCCTCCAATGGTGGAAAGTAACTTAGGTCATTTACTCAAGTACTGTACAGAGCTGTACTCTTTCTATCTTATCTTTAATATCTTTCAGGGGGCTGGACCTAAGGGTGTGCCATATCATCTTGTTCATCATACCGGTGCAATTTCTAATATGACATGAAAAATTCATGTGGTGATACTTAGAATATTTGGACTTGTTGACATATTGACGTCATACTGTTGCTCACGGCAACAACAAACATGGCTGAAAGCGACTCTGTGGTGGTTCCAAAAAGAGGACCAGGTTCAGTAGTATGAAATAAACTGCCAGGGCCTCCTGAATGTTTTATGAGCAGCCCCAGACTTCTCAGACTCTTTTAGTGTCTCTTTAAACTGTATCACTTATTTTGTTGTAATTCTATGTTCTTGAATTAATAAAATTTATTTTTTATTAACTTGTCATACTGTCAATACCGTTATCACAAAAATACCCTGAAATATTGTGATATTATCGGCTGGAGATAATGATAACGTAATCAGACGGTCTTATCACAATATAGTGTATAAGATTTAGGGGGATTTAGTGCCATCTAGTGGTGAGGATTGCAGATTGCAACCAGCTGAAATTTCTCCCGCTTAGGGTTAATTTTTCATTGCTCAGGAGGTTTTTACCAGGAGCCAAATTATCCTCAGAGGTCTCCTCCTCTCTAAGACAAACATACCTTGTTTGTAAAAACACTGAATAAAGCACTTGCATATTAAAAATCAGTGTTTCTCCTTCACTGTTTGGCATGTTGAAGAAAGCCCGCTGAATTATCCAGAGGTGTCTGAATGAAGCCGTTTTGCATTAAAAAAATGATGCTTTTACAACACTGCTTGTCGCGGACGTGCAGTTTACTACTGTGGTGGACGCAAAAATGCAAATGGCCGTATGTAGAGCCAGTGTTTGGTTTGTCCGTTCTGGTTAGTGTAGAAACATGGCAGTGCAACAGTGCAGTCTCGGTAGACAAAGACCTGCTCTCTAGGTAGAATACCAGCTCATTCTAAGGTAATGAAAACACAACAATTCTTATTTTCAGGTGATTATACATGAAAGAAAACACACTTGTTATATATTTAATTTCTGCCAGTACAACCCCCTAAATCCTCCACACTTTGAAGAGAGCTCAAAGTAACATCTTCAAAAGTCTTGTTTTTTTCCATTCAACAGTCCAAACTTTAAAACTGTTCAGTTTACTGCAACCTAAGACAAGACAAAGCAGCAAATCCTCACATTAGAGAAGCTAAAACCATGAAAGGGTTTTGCATATTTGCATGAAAAATTACTTAAACGACTGATTAGCTGTCAAAACAGTTGCCAGTTATTTTGTTTTTACTATTGACTAATTAGTTTAGTTTTTTTTGTCATTTTCCAACTCATACAGCTGCTGTGAGACTCTGCCTACTTGGATCAACAAAAGGTTTGTCTTGGGTATGTCGGTACAATAAACAAACTGGAAAGTATGGAACTCATACAACTCAAATACATACAAGAAGAAATACTAAAAAAATAAGAAGTTATTACTTTTCAAGCAGTGACAAACCAAAGCAAGTTTAGCTCATAAAAGAGGATGAAGCCTCGGCTTATCCTAGCTAACCATCCAAGCTTACATGTTATGAATTACTGGGGAGTTCAATCTTTTATATGCAGCATATTTTAATAGTTTTTCACATGTTAGCAACTAGTAACAAAAGCAGTGAGATAAAGTGAAGTCACTTTCAATATTTCCCTCTGAAATGTGGTGAGGAAGAAGTGTAAAATCATATGAAATGGAAATATGTACTCAAGTAGGCCAAACAGTACTTGGGTGAATATACGTACTTTTCTCACTGCATTTTAGGTTGCAAATACTGAATCTTTTATAATCAATTCCATTTATTAGGCAGCTGTTAATGATTACCAGTTGATAAAGTCATCAACTACATGACTTTATTAATCACACAGCAGCTTAATTAACTACACTCTGACATCAGACAAGGTGTTTTAACAAAAAAAAAATCAGTTGACAGGTCACACAGGGACCAAATAGATATCAACCCTCCAAAAGTCCCATAAGGCAGATGTAACAGAGTGTTACTTAACTGAATTTGAAATTATAATACCCTACACCTCTTGTTACTGAAAAAACTAATTACTACCCAACACTGATAGTTACTTTCCAAATTAAAGGCTTTGCACACCCACAGATGTTTGCAGTGAATCTAATTAGACCTCTAGTCTGACATAATTCGGGTGGAGCTCTTTCACCAAACTGCACTGATAAGAACGATAACAGGGTGATTTGTCCCACCCTAACAAGTGCCACAGAATCAGCATTTCTATGAGGGAGATGTCGATGAATATATTTACATGTACAAAATATTCTGTTTTTCTGCCCTGATAAATTGTTTACATGACTAATGATGATTAATATTCCACAGATATTCCCGTTTACATGCAGCTGTGCATACTCTGATTAACCTGCCCTAAAATATTATTCATCGTGTCAATATGTGGGAAAGTGGAACGGCTGAAATGGTATGACTTCTTGCTTCTTTGTATCAACACAGGAAAATTTCAAAATTTTCTACAAGTGGTGGATTTGTTTGTCTCTATTTCACTCCTTTAACCACCTTCTTGAAAAGGTCAGCATTGTGATATTTGCGTATATCCAAAATCCTGTTGATTTCCAAGTCTTAGTAGGTGTGTTTCTCCTTCTGGCAAAGTATAGAACAAATAAGTCAGCACACCAAGTGGCTCCCGTTTAGAAGGATTTTAATGCAGAGTGACATTTGAGCCACACAGCTTTTAGTCAGACTTCTGATACATGACAGAAAGTCGCCATCTTAAATACCAATAGTGCTGCCTGAGCCAGCCATGTGACATGTCACACCTGTATCCCATAGTTATAACAAAAATAAATATATGTACCTGAGCAGCCCAATATAATAATATATATGAACCACATATAAAGGGAAAATACCACTAAATTTGAATGGCAGCTAACTATTCCTCATGATAACAGCTTCACATATCTTGCCATTTGTTTTATGTTGGATAACGGTCAGACCTGCACCATAAATCAAACTAGAAGTGAAAACATCAGTCGTCAACATGTGAACAGGTGTGTGACCTGCTGGCAGGGTCAGAGGAAGCAGCTGCCTCCCCATCGTCACTTGGGGAAAATGAAGACATAGATATGGCTGACTGAGAGGGACACCAGTCATGCTGCATAAGTGGTTCACACGGTCAAAGAGGCTCCACTTGCTTCACTGTCCCAAACATAAAATGAAATCCAAAACCAACTCCAGTTTGTAGTGGCATGCAAGACTTTGGTCAATCCTGGTCATCCTGGTTTCCAAAAGGCATGAAGGTAAAGATGACACTCTTTTCAACATTGTAAGCAAGAAATAAGTAAGTGTAAGTTGACTTTTTAATGTCAGTGTATCAGTTTCAAAATAGCAAAACACAAAAATGGCCTGAAGCAAATGTTTCAGTATCCTGCATGGTCAGTACTTAGTAGCGCCCCTTTTGCAAAGTATCACAGCTTCCAAATATTTTCTGTAACCAGCTGCGAGCCTTTCAGACCTTGTTTGGGGGATTTTCACCCATTCTTCTTTGCAAGACTTCGAGCTCTTTGAGATACTTGGGCCATCTTGCATGCTCTGTCTTTCCAGGTCTATCCATAGATTTAAGTCGGGGGCCGTGGCAAAACCTTCAGCTTGTGCCTCTTCAGATAGTCCACTGTGGATTTCGAGGTGTGTTAAGGATCATTGTCCTGTTATAGAAGCCATCCTCTCTTCATCTTGAGCTTTTTTACAGACGCTGTGATGTTTGCTTCCAGAATTAACTGGAATTTAACTGAATCCATTCTTACCTCTACCTGTGAAATGTTCCCCATGCCACTGCCTGCAACACAAGCCCAAAGCTTGATCGATCCACCCCCGTGTTTAACAGTCAGATTGGTGTTCTTCCCCTGAAACTCTGCATCCTTTTTTCTTCAAACATACCTTTGCTCATTGCGTCCAGAAAGTTCTATTTGAACTTCATCAGTCCACAGGACCTGTTTCCAAAAAGCATCAAGGCTGTTTGGATGTTCCTCTGCAAACTGCTGACGCTGAATTTTGTAGTGAGGACACAGGAAACCCATAAGTGCTATATCATGGGCAACTGGACTTGCTTGTGTTTCTTGAAGACGTTTCGCCTCTCATCCAAGAAGCTTCTTCATCAACTGACTTCTTGGAGAAGTCCAGTTGCCTACGATATAGCACTTATGATTACCTGGATGACTGAGAATCTTCACCGACATGTTGCCAGTCAATTTGGGAAGAATGCCCTTGAGAACTGAAGAAGCTTCCTGGATGAGAGGCGAAACATCTTCAAGAAATGCAAGCAAGTCCACTTGCCTACGGTATAGCACTTATGATTGCCATGACCTGGATGACTGAGAATCTTCCGACGACTTTTCCATAAAGATCATATTTGTGCACAACAGAAGAGTGCACCACCACTCCAGAGTCTGTCTGCAAAAGACCTGCAGGAAGATTTATCAAACGGGAGTTTGATTTGCCTTTCTAGCGATCCTACGAGCAGCTCTCTCGGAAAGTTTTCTTGGTCTTTCAGACGTCAATTTGACCTCCACAGTTCTTGTTAACTGCCATGTCTGAATTACATTACGAACTGAGGAACGAACAGCCACCTGCAAACCCTTTGCTGTATTTTTATCGTCTTCTCCTGCTCCGTGTGCATCAGTTATTTTAGTTTTCAGAGTGCTAGGCAGCTGTTCAAAGGACCCATGGCTACTGATTGCGAGGACAAGTTTTCAACAGGCAGATTATTTATAAAGCTTTGAAATTTGCATCACCTGACCTTACAAGCTTGTGAACAAGCCAGAGCCCTAACAAGCTAATTAAGGTCTGAGCCTGGTAAAAGTTGTCTGAGAGCTCAAATATCTTGGGGTGCCCAAACTTTTGCATGGTGCTCCTTTCATTTTTTTCACTCTACAATTGTACAAAACAAAAATAATACTGAATCTTGTTTAAAATGTTGAAAAGCTTGGAGATCAGTTCATCCTCCCTTGACCAGGGGTGCCCAAACTTTTGCATGCCACTGTGCATTTCCCCTGTAGATAAGGAACATCTGAGTGTAAACTAATGAGTGAAAAAAGCTTAAGTGTGTCTTCCCTCTTCTTGAAACTACAGTGTATTACTCAGCAGAATAAGATGGTGAAGTGATTGTTTGGGATTAAAATTTGCTGACGGATGGATATTTAGAAGCCAGGAGCACATATGCAGACACGACCTCTGCTGCGGCTGAAGATAACACGAAGTGGAAAGTGCCAAAGTGTCTTTATTCAGGAGCTGCACCCACTGTCAGTTTTGTCACTTTACAGTTTTGAGGTGCTGACACTTGACACTTTTTTTTTTTTGACAGGTTAGAAGATTTTATACTTTTTTTTATGCTTTGACTTTGAGACTTTATCTCACTGTCACTTGTGACGTGTTTTGCATTTTTACACTTTAAAGAACTTCACAGTGCAGTTTAAGGCATTTCGAGACAACTTAAATTAAAGTACCTGTCAGTGTTTTGCACCAGTGTATTTATCAACAGTTTTGATAAAGATATTTTACAGTTAACACCTCAACACTTCTCCTTGTATTCTCCACCACATAGACAGCAACTCTATCTCGAAAACCATTTTTACTTTTGTTAAATACCAAGTGTTTTGTGAGGAAAAAAATGTATCCCTTGAGTCTTGTAAATCTTGTCTATCTAGTGAAAACTGCCAAATAATAAACTTCACAAAACTTTCTGAAATAAAGCTTCTGCTGTCTGAAAGTGTTCAATATGAATTCAGATATTAAGTATTTCACATCTGCAGCGTCTGGCAGCTGCTCTCTTCCTAAGCAGCTTATAGTCTTGCTCAGTCTTCATGATTAAGTCACCAACCGATCAACTGAAAGTGAGTCATCCTCGTTGATCAGTTTGCTTTAAGAGAAAGAGCTGCTTCAGATTTAAACTTGTATGGAGGACTAATACTCATTAAGTAAATCTGTAGTGCAACTTTTCATTTGAATTTCATTGTTTATTCCATTTATTTTTTGTCTGTCTGTATGGTGGCAATTCTTCACACTCTGTTACAGAGAAATGTTATCCAGTTTGTGGCACTGCTCTGGTCCAAAAAAGCCACATAACTGGAAGTGCATATTTTAACAAGTAAAAGTCACTTGAAGGGATAGTTCAGATTATTTGAAGTGGGGTTGTATGAGGAGTTTATCCAAAGTCAGTTTGTTACCTACAGTTGAAGATAGCCAGCATGCCTCTCCTGCCTGCTTCTCCATGTAATCAACTACTTGTCTCAGCCTTATATGAGCTATAGGAGCTATATGTAAGAAATCTAAAGCAAATAGTTGTAAAATCATCATGATATGTCACAGAGACTAAGAAATAATGTTAATATAACATACTGATCTCACCAACAACAGTACAACCAGAATATTCGCATGTAAAAAAAATTTTTTACAGTCTGCAAATCATGTTTACGTTTTGAATTTGTGTTTTGGTCTGTTTGGCCTGTAGACTGCCGTCTACCAGTCACACAGTCAGTAGAGTCTCGGCATCAGTTACAGTTACGACTGAGCTACAATGGCTGACAGTGCGACTAAACCCAAACGACCTCGTTATGATTCCCAAAAATGCCAAGACAAAACTCGAGGCAAAGCGAGGGTCTATACAGAAGATGCGTTTGAACGGTGGAAATGGTTGAAAGCGGAGAAGAATTTGAAATCGGATGTCGAAGTGGCTACTCTTCTCCTCGACAAGTAAGCTTTAGCCAAAGTTGGCTAACTAGCATCACAGCTAGACGGGGATGGACATTTCGAATACTTTCAACTGTTATTCATTTTCGATCATACACTGTAGCCCATGCGCAGGTGGGTCATCAACCCGACTGATTTTTTTGAGAAACAAACGTTAGCAGCACAGCAGCATGTGCAGTGTCCCGGTACATAGCATTAGCAACCGGCTCCTCCTCCGCTGTATCCCGGCAGCAGCGTTAGCAGCAGAGAAGCCGGGCTTGCTCGAACGGTCCGCTGGAAAACCGAAGATCAAGGACACGGCGATGCGGCCCTGCCACGGCAGCTGCCTATCGTCAAACAAATCAGTCTCCAGTGTGCCGCTGTCCAGCAACCTCGAATCTGTAGGGGAGGGGGGGCGGACACGACTTGTGGCAGTATATTGAATTTGAGTGCAGTAACTGTTTTGGCCACATTCTTACATACAGCGCCTTTAAAATGCCTAAACTTTAAAGCGCCTAAACTGTCAACTAGCTTAATTTGTATGTTTTTTGTGCAAACTAACGATGTTTGTTACGCAGTGAGAAGTACAATATTACATATTACCAATGTCAGCTGGGATATTACCTATCCCAGCTGACATTGGGTGAAGTCACCAGACAATCACTGGGCTGACACGGAGACATTCACATTAACGTTCACACCTACTGTTAATTTAGAGTCACCAACTAACTTGACGTGCATGTCTTTGGACTGTGGGAGGAAACCGGAGTACCCGGAGTAAACCCACATTGACAAGGGGAAAACATGCAAACTCTGCACAGAGGGGCTCCTCTTCCCCAGGTTCAAACCAAGAACTTTCCTGTTGTGAGGCAACAATGCTATTCACTACACTGCAACCACGAAGGCTGATTCAAAGAAACATCAGGCTTCCGAAAAATCTTCCTCGTCACCACCAGAGGGCAACAATGTGCCAAAAGTTAAACGTATCAGCTTGAAAATAAATTTCATGAGCTGACTATGAAAACAGTGCAATCAAAAACGCACAAAAGTACCTTTAAGTCATGCAGCTGTTTGTTGACATCACTGACCCCTCCGAGTCTGTCTCAATCAGAAAGTCTTGTTATGAACACAAAGTGACAGAATTCCTCCAGCTGGTCTGAACAAATTGAACCAGAGAGAGTCAAAGGTGACAGAAATCAGATGCGCTGCAGCTCCTGATTGTGAGGAAAAGATTTACAAGCTGCCTGACATCCTGAACTGTTTGTCTTCGTGCCCTGGCTCCTCCAGTTTTGTTACGGACCCCGCTGGTCTGTGGGCCGTGTCTCAGAATAGCATCATAAACGTGTGAATGGATTTGCTGACTTCACACACTTCGAGAGCCCTGCACAGTTTGCCGTGAGTCTGAGGTGTTGGCGACCTTCGCTCAGACAAGGACGATCACAATCACAGATAGCTAGCAAAGCCTTTAAATCCTGCTGGATTGATCAAGGAGCGCGGTGAGACGTAAAATACACTCATCCAGATGAGAAGCTGAGGTGTTGCTGCCGGGTAGCTCAGGGGGGACTTTTGAGGATAAGCTGGCCTGTGATAGTTCAGGGCATCAGATTATCACATAAAACTATTTGAGGGGATAAAACCAACATTAAGGAAATGAAAAACGGAGCCGTGTCAAATTATCTCTAAAACAAATTTACTCGATTCTTTCTTGTTCTGACAACTTGGCTTGATGTTGAGAGACAGTGCCCCGAGGTAGCAGTTGCTCTTCCACCAGCAGTTGATCCTGCGCTCACTCCTCGGCGCTTGAATCAACATCGATTACACGAGATCTGACTTCCATGCAGGTTTCCTTTGCTCTGAAACTTTTCAAGAGCCCTCGCTACTGTCCTCAGCATCAAAGTGTACGACTAACTGAAGGCTCCATCTGTCTGCTTCATTTTTCATGCCTCTTTTCTTGCTCTACTTCTCTGAAGATGATGGATGCTGCTGAAATCTGCGGGGACAGCTGGTCGTTAGGCTGGAGGTAAAGCGAAACACGCTGCATGGCGGTGTTGAGAAAGGCGGTGGAGCAGGTTGCAGCGCAAAAGCGGGAGGCAGGGGAGAGAGTTTGAGCGCTTCTGTTGGCTGACATTACAGAGCCACATTGTAATGCGGCAGATAATAGCCTGCAGGTCAGACTGGGGGCCTGGGGAGCAGCCAGCACCTGCTGCCATTCATTCAAGGTGACAATAAGCCGATGTCAGGTCCTGGTTGTGGCTCTGCAGTGTGTCCAGCCTCTGGGTGTGTGGTGTGTGAGAGGTTTTATAACAATCTGTGCTGCATCAACACCAGAGTGGCTCACATGAAATCAGATAAAATGTGATAAAAGCTGTGACATAATATGAAAGCCCCTGCTGCCTGCAACATAACCACCCTGCATCTAAACTGATCACCTCAACAAATCACTCCGCATGCAGCCATCCATTACAGAGCAACAAGACCTCCACTACATTCACCGCATGAGGCCGGCAGCCTTTTGTTCTGCGGCTCACCTGGGACTGTGCATGAAATTTATAGCCCCCCCTTCCAGACGCTGTGTTTTCACCTTGCTTGTTGAAAGGCAAAGACAGAGCTTTCTGGTTTGAAAGCGGTCTCCAGCTGGCTACAAACACCAGAGATAGAGGTCGATGCTCTCTATCGCTGCCTCCGCTGAGCAGTCTACCCTTCAAACGTTCAGACAGCCATGAGAACCCCCAGAGACCATCAGTTCCTGTTCTGTATCCAGCTCTCACTGCTGCCCTTCCCACAAACACACACACACACACACACACACACACACACACATACATCAAGCATTTAATTCATACCAATGTGCTGCCTCAGTAAGGTGGCGGCTGCCTTTTCACCTGAGTGCCAGGAGGTGAAAAACATCTGAGAGCAAAAAGAAAGAAACAGACACAAAGTTCACTGTCAAAACAACTTCAAGTGTTTTCAGGAATTAATGGAACTGAAGGCAGCTGGATGTTCGTGTCAACAACTGAATGCCTTTAAATTCATACTGAATCTGGTCTCTTTTAAACTCTCAGCACGCAAAAACACAGAGTGGACAAATTCACCCAGACGCCACACAGCGCAGTAAAGCTAAACGAGGGTCATAATGTTAAATATTGAGATTGTCAGAGGCGTCGAGTTTCCTGTCTTGGATGAATGTTGGCATCATTTTATGACACTTTTGCAGTGGATAGCATTGTCTCCTCACAGCAAGAGGATTCCTGGTTCAAACCCTGGGATGGGGGAGCCCTTTCGTGTGGAGTTTGCAGGTACTCTGGCTTCCTCCCACAGTCCACAGACATGCAGGTTAATTGGTGACTAAATTGTCCGCAGATGTGAATGTGAGTGTGAATGGTTGTCTGTCTCGGTGTGTCAGCCCTGTGATAGTCTGGCGACCTGTCCAGAGTGTACCCTGCCCCCCCCCCCCCCCCCCCCCCCCCCCAAACAGGATATGATTTTACCCCATTTCTATGTCTTTATATAAGTAGCATAAATAGCTAGACAGAACCAGTGTCTGCCATGCTGATAGAATTGATAACATTATCTGGCGTGGCTACAACAGGCATGAAATATGTGCCGACGCTGACAGTCTGTTGAGCGGCCTTTTGGTCGTCTTGCTTTCCCCATGTTGCGAACATCAAATGTTTTGGCGCAGAGCCTACATGCGGCGCGGCTCGGTTCTGCTTCTCTCGAGTCATGTATAATATTTGTTGCTCAGAGGCCGTACATTATTAAACACGCACTCCTGAGGCATCTGCAGATAAGCAAACTGCTGGTGCTTGCTAACTTTACAGCTCATTAGACAGTCCTGACAACCAACTAGCTGCATATGCCAATGTGTATCACGTGATACTAGTGACATTTCAGGAAGATGGCATCAGTATGTGTGCTATTTCAGATGTCTTTAATTTCAAGATTACAACTAGTGTCTTAATTGTTGCATTTACAGTTGGATATTTGACTTAAGACTTTAAAAATGGTCAAAACTGCACAGGCCCTGATATCCCTTTAGTCTCCACTATGCAGCCCTCATTTCCCATAATACAATGCAATAGCTTTGTTTCATTACACCTTCACTGCCTTGTAAACATCCATGTAACACAAATGAAACTCTAAACTTTAATTTTGTGACACAGGTTTTCTTTACCTCTGATGATGTCATCAAGGTTATGATCTAAGACGTGATGGAGCTCCTCAACAGCAGTAGAAAACGTTACGCTAATGTTTTCCAACTCATCCGTCAGAATAAATGTTGTACATTTCTGCAAACCACAGATATGTCACATTTATATGTAATTATGTAGCGGATACATTGAGACTTTATGTTTCAACAATGCGGTGGTTCATGTGAGGTTATATTTAGGCACAAAAAGCACTTTGTTATAATTTGGAGAAGATCATGTTTTGCCTTAAAATACCCACTCTTGGAGGCTAAAAAGCAGCTGAAAGATGAAGCAATGACTCGTTAAAAAACAACTGCCTTTGCTGTTTGTTGGTTTTAAACAGTAGCCTGCAGTCTGCAGCTTGGGAGGCGTCGTGATTCCCCGTCAACCATCCCCCACAATGACAGTTAGCTCATGTGATACGCCTCTTTAGAAACGTTGATATGGTAATATGAAATGTGCAAATGTAATGTATCCATGGTTTGCATTAATGTACAATGCCAACATTTTCTTCTGCCAACTTGTCTGATGTTTCCACAGGCTGAGTGCTCCTCATGACTAATAAATTGATTTGTATAAAATCAGTGTTTGCCTTCTAACTTCCCAGATAATAACAGCTCAACACAATGTTAGTTTGACGAGTGCTTCCTCTTTCACTTTCTTCCTCAAGTGTACAATTTACATCCAAACCAGATAAACTGGGGGGAAAAAAACACAGCCTGTGCTGAGGAAACAAAAGGGCAGCATTAGCTCATCTCTAACCATGATCTGTTCTGCTCCATCCACAGAGTGGGAGAGTGGGTGCTGATTGCTGGACAAGGACAAGAACTGGTTCAGTCATTTTCAAGAGGTTCGTGGGGCTCTTCACAGCAGCCTGCCACCTACTCCCATAAACACAGCTCACACTCAGCAGTGAACACAGACGCTGCCTGTGTGCAGGTGGACAGAAAAAGGTACGGCTCTGTGGGCAGAACGAAATTACAGTCCTCATCCTCTCCTGATGCCAGTCATAAGAGAGCCACGGCAGCAGCTTTACCCTCACCTGCAGCACAGAGCCGGTGGGAGGGTGAGCGCTGTGATAACACCCGTTTTCTGCTCGGATGATCTCGGGACAAACAACTGAAAGTCACATGCTTAAAGTCAAAAATAGCGCTGGTGCATCCACTGTCACAGGTTTAAAGTCAACAAAGCTTACATCTTTGGCCACCCATATCCACCATCACCCCTGCATATTTGCATTACAGATGAAAATTAGAGATTATATTTTTAAAAAAAAACTGCCACATATGACCCATACATCTGAATGTAACCCTGCTCTCTGAGGCCCCATCAAGACAATCTGGCATATCTGACTGAAAACCTGCAACACTACCAGGCAAAACGAGGTCCTAATCATTTTTAGGGTTTACCAGCTCAAGGATTTTTGTCCAGAGGAAGCAACTCTCCGCTGATGACTAACTCCTAAGCCTCTATGACACACTTTGAATGTTGTTCACTCAGTCAGTTCTCAGCACACACTGCTTTCAGAGACCATCTGCTTTGACTCTACCTCCGTCTTGTTATGGCATCTTTCATCTGAAATGCAGACACAAATCAAAACAGACACTGGATGTCCTGAACAGCATAGTTATGTAATAAAATAAACAAAAACAAAATGTTTAATTCGTTTGAGAAGCAACTTGATGTTTAAACTTTATTACCTTACATCAGTGGTTCTTATAGACACATTTGTTAAGACTTTGCTGCAAAACTATTCATACGATTATTAGAAATTTTGGGCTTTGATATACTTAGATCATGTGTGATACTGTACTTAGGCAATATGGCAGGAGGAACTGTGTTTAGAGAAGACAGATACCTACTGCAAATATTAATGGAAGCCTGTAAAAAGGCCATCGTGATGAGATGGTACAAGGCAGACCCATCAGCATAAGATCATTGGCAGAAAATTGTGAATGACATATATGATATGGAAATGTTAACCCACAGGATGAGGACTCAGGAGGAGCGATGTCGAGAGACACGGGAGAAAAGGACAGTGTTTGCATGTCAATGTAAGATGAGAGACTGAGTCACTGACTGAGTCACAGGGATGAAAAGCTTTTGAGAGACAATGCAGACCTTTTTATTTATCTGTACACTTATTTGTTTATTTGTGTTCTTTCCTTTTTCCCCTTTACCTTTATATAATATGACACATACTCAACCTGAAAACAAGGTGCACTGTTCTGCGACAGGCTTTGAGGAACATTTTCTCTCGTTTGGTGAGTGTGTGAGAGGTGTTACCAAATCAGCAGCAATGTGTATATAATCCGAATTCAAGCAAATCTTTATTTTTTTTTTTATTTTACACTTGCTCTGTCAGTGTACATGCATGTCTCATGTCAGTAAAGTCTCTTTGAACTGAACTGGATTAAGACCTGCCTTACTAAAAAGCAGAACACCTGGATTCTGTTTCAATAAACATTTTGCAACCCTTTGTCAGACTGAACGGAGCCCACAATTCTAAAGCTGTGGGGGAAGTGAAACCTGTGATCACAATAGCCATTGTTACTCACATTGGGAACGTTGAGTGTGTACTACACTTTAGATTTAAAAAATATTTGAAATAATCAGATTACCATATATAAAACCAAATTGTTGACTGTTTGGGTTTTCAGAATTTACATTTTGTTTCCTTTTTCATTCTCTAAATCTAAAGGGAACAGTACATTAAAGACAATTAAAACGAGTAGATGCAATCAGCCATGGTTTCGGCCTACACTTGCTCTGGTTTGACTTCAGAAGCAATGACTTTATGTATATTTGAGCGGCTGTGGCTCAGAGATAAAGTGGGTCGTTCAGATCAGCAGTTTGATCTCCAGCTCACATGTCAAAGCATCCTTGAGCAAGATACTGAACCCCAAATTGCTCCAGATGGCTGTTCTGTGTGTGATAAGTGTAGCAGGTGGCACCATTGACCACGTCCGTCCGTCCAAAAAGTGCTCCGGTGGTCAGATGACTAGAAAGATGCTATACAAGTGCAGGTGCATTTCGCAGCTCCAGTTGTACAAGTTGGAAAATGACTAAACCTATGTAGTAACTTCATTGTAAAAATAGTTTCCCCATTTTTCTGTGAACACCTTCAGGTCCTGTTATTGAGGATCATTGCCTTTTATTTTGTTAGTCTTCAGTATAAAGACGACATGCTCCGATGGAGTGGTAGTGGCAGGATTAAAGTCTGCATCTTACCAAAAAGCTGACAGATTTGAATATTTAGAAATTTAGTACAGAGGCAAAGCATGATACAGACATCCATGTCTACAGCTTAGGCAGATAACAGCTGTGAGCATGAGCAGTGCCATCAAGTATCCAGAAATGAACCTCACACAGGAACAATCACTAATGAACACCAAACAAGCTGAAGTTTATTGCAAACTGCAAAGGAATTGTTTAATTTTTTCAAAGTTGACAGCACCTGCATCATGTGGTCAGAGCTGTACAGACCCACTAACATTTTAGAGCAATCTTAGTCACCAACTTAAGAGAAACTAATCAAATTAAGGTTTTGAAATGAACCAAGAGCTGCATTTAAACAACCCTTATAGAAAGTACTGATGGCATATGAACAAGTCATTCCTTCACACTGTGTAGCCGAGTTGTTGAATAAAATATTACTGCCATCTAGTGGACGGCCACAACAATGTCAAGGCAAAGGGCAAAGTTTTATTGAATTAATATATAAACATACAAAACCACTGAAACAATACAACATTTTGTCAATATGACACATTAAACAGCAGGGCAAGAGACTTCAGATGGATTTGATGTCTCAAATACCTGTAAAACACAAGCGTCAAGTTAGTGCACCACTCATCTCTGCATTATTCATGTGACATTTCTTTAACAGTGGGTCCACAGATCTTACCGTGTTCACGTCCTCGATGACGACGCCTTTCTCCTGAACCTCAATGTCGCTTTCGGTGTTGTTGTGCGAGCGGTACTCTTCACTCTCGGTCTCGATGGTACTGGGCTGAGAGATGGTCAGCATTAAGAGAGCGACATCTCCTTCCATTATCAGGTTTGTTAAGGGCTTTTGAATTTTAGATCAGGTTGTGTGACTGCAGGTGTTATTTTAAGCGTGAACACGGTTTGCACCAGACACTGCACATGTGATGTACAGAACAGAATGTACTCATGCATTATAAACCAAAAGAAAGACACTTGATACCAGTGACACATATTCCTTCATCTCCCTTCAGATTGACGAAATCACTTTCACACTTCCACATAAAATTTAATTCACAGCACAGAGTGAAACAGGAGCAAATTCATCCTGAGCACTAACCTCATAGTCAGGATCCATCTCTGGGCCTTCGTCTTCAGCGAGCTCCTGAGTGAGCGCCTCAACCCAGGTCTGACTCTCCTCTTCCTCCTCATCCTCATCCAACTCATCCTGTTTCCTCTTGCTGCCCTTTCCACAAGGTTTCGTCGGAGAGACTCTGATTTCTGTCGGGAAACAAACTCAGTTTCGGAGAGTGGTTCCCTCAGGCCTCTAAACACATTAAAATTTTACATCCCTATTTAAAAAAAGGTCAAAAAGTAAATCATACTTCTGCAAACAACTGTTATGCACAGTAACAGTAACATTAGAGTATCTGGAGTTGAGTTTGACAAGTTGTTTTTGGCTCTACGTGATAACTGGAAACCTAGATGGCAGATTTTGATTGAACCTGCCTAGTTACTCCACAGGGCCCAGGAACAAGTGTTATTTTTTTCCTCTTTTTAAAAGTCCACTGTGTAGGATTTAGGGCAATAAGAATCCCCATGTTTTCATTATATAGAATAGAGTTGTTTATATCCACATAGGGAGTGGGTCCTCATCTACAGAGTCTGCCATGTTGCTACGGTAAACACAACAGACTGGCTCTAGATAGGGCCATTGGCGTTTGCTACCATAGCAGCCAATAAATGATTATCAGCATGGGAAAAACTGATTTGTCAAACTGCTTTATTCAATGTTTACCGATTTAAAAATGACAGGGTCCGTTTGTATGAGGGGAAAGAGACCTCAGATATTTCAGCTCTGTAAAAGCCTGAAAGCCTGGCTCTGAACTAGCAACCTATCTGCAAAGAGCGGACCAGCATCAGAGGAAGTGTTCCTACTTGGTTTAATCACCTGATCCCATTTGTTTTGGAGGGGAAGAGAGCTCTTCAGATAATTCAGCTCCTGGTAAAAACCTTGTGAACAATGAACACTGAAGGAATCCTCAGCACATGGCACATGAGAAGCGTCAGGTGGTTGCAATCTGCAGTTCTAACCATTAGATGCTACCAAATCCTATACAAGCAGTCTTCTACGCTTTGCTCCTTCAAATGGTCTGAAAACTGATGCATGTGATCATCAGCATTGGGGTTGCAACAGTATGATAAGTCTCATAAAACAGTCTCATGGTATTGGACTGAAAATTGAAGGGTTATTTTTGGTTTTACAAGCATTTTGTTACTATAACTGAAACCATTTTGTGAATGGAAGTATCTAAGAAGTCTCCCCTAGAACTGTAATAAAGGGAGATTAAACATCCAGTTGCATATAGGTAGGTATATAGATGCAACTCTAACAGGCACAGATCAAGTGATGTGTGAGACACAGAGGGGGGAGCTGGTGTGAGAGGTGGTTTGTTAGGGAGGCCCCTGCTGAAGGGAAAGTTTTGGTTAGCTCAATGAGCATTATTATCATCCAACACACTCCCATACCTGGTGAGAGGGAGCGCCCAATGCTGCTGGACACCGGGTACCCCAGAGCGCCCTGCACCCGGCGGGGCAGGATGGCCAACAGCAGCCGGGTGACCCGGTGCAGGCGCTTCCGGCCGGCGAGGCTCTGGCGTGCGGGACTGGACACCGCGGGGCTCACGAGGGGTTTCTCCTGTGGCTGCCGGAAGCCCAGCACCCACCAAAACCCGCGGTACACGCGCACCTGTGTGTGACAGCCATGTTAACTCGTGTGTGAAGCGAACAGGCTAAATGCTAACACAAATTAACTGCAGCTCGTACCACGACGCCGAAGGGCCAGAGGAGGCCGCGCAGCACGGAGCGGAAAACACCGTCTCTCCTCACAACGCTGCCCTGCAGAGGGAGAGACAACACAGCTCACAGCTCCAACAACGTGTCTTTATCATATGATACAAGTCGTCCCACGCCACCTGTCTGTGCCACGTTACCTCAGCGTTGTCGGCCTGCTCCGGCTCCACGGCGGCTCTGTGGGTTTCCAGTGTCATCGTGCTGCGGGTCAAAGCCTGGTGGATCTGCCGGCCTGAGCTGAAGAGGAGGAGAAGATGAAGGACTGAAGGGTGAGCGGGTGTTGGAGGGTGAAATGTACCCCGATGTTGCCACCGTGTAGCCAATCAGCAGGGACACATGCACCTGGCGCAATCAGAGCGGACCAATCAGCAGCCCCCGCCAATTAACCTGCAACAGGCCGGGAAAGGGAGGTCACGTGACCGGTGTGGACGTGAAAACAGGTCCATTATATTATCAGAAACTTCTAACATGCAAAACACAGCTGCTGCTGGGAGTTAATAGAAATCATCTCACTATTAAACTGCATATTCAAAACCATCTGCGTTAACTACACATTGACTCTAGTAATAAGGTGATTTGTTTGGAGGATGGTGCAGGGGACACGTCTCCCTCAATATACATATATTTTTTGATGAAGACAAATAACATACACAACATATAGCATCACACAGCACAGTACATCTGGGGGTCGTGTATTCATGGCTCGGCCTCCCACTGGCCACTAATTCAGATTTGCAATTAGCATATCAATTTTTCTTCATACAAGTACCATAACATACAGACAATACACACACACACACACACACACACACACACACATCTCCACAAATTATGTAACAGGTAAACAAATGTTGACACACAAGCAGACACATACACACAAATGTGTTAAATAAGAGCACGTACAGAGGAAATGTGAGTGGGCAAAAACAGTGACAGCATAAAGTTTAGGAAAATTAAAATTATAATATTAATATTTAATAGTTATAATGATTGCAACAGCAATGAAAGGAACTGTTCATATACACATATGATACACAATTCTTCATCAGCATAATAATGCACAGTATTCAGAACATGTGCATTTGTCCCTCATATGAAAACATAAAAGAAGCTGAGGAGTTTTATTTTGACAGAATTTACATCATAAACCAGGGGTGGGCACCTGCGGCTTTGACCAAAAGTTATATGGAAATGAATTTTTTTTTAAAAATGTAATTTTAATGTTCCTATAGCGATGTTGTAGGTGTTGTAGTGATTCTCACATACTTAAGTTGTACAAATGTGTAGCCATGTGCTTTGTTGTTGAAGGAAAACACGTGAGTTCGTGGTGTTGTACTGACGTGGTGCATTTATTTAGAAAGAGACTGTGTGCAAACTGTAAATTTCCTTTGAAAACAGAAGAGTGTCTTGACAGAAGACAATGTATGTAACAGGCTGATGTTGACACAGCCCACCAGAGCCTCAACAACCAACACTACCAGGGAACTTTGCACGTTGCATCTTCACGTGGAAGGCCCATAATCAAACGTCGATGTACAACAATGCCGAGTGAGAATGTGTTGCAATAGTTGCTGACAGGCGGGGGC
Source organism: Epinephelus cyanopodus (assembly GCA_026686955.1). Lineage (NCBI taxonomy): Eukaryota > Metazoa > Chordata > Actinopteri > Perciformes > Serranidae > Epinephelus > Epinephelus cyanopodus. The sequence continues at coordinate 12,934,103 of CM048920.1, forward strand.
GGCCTGGTCGGACTTCCAGGCCTCCGTCTCATGGGGGCTGCAGGGGTATAGGCCACTTTATGGACCAGTGTGTCCCCCCAATGATACTTTCATCCTTGGCCCTGTAAAAAGAACCAAAAAAGTAAAACTGAAGTTACATGAATAATTCAACTTGGATAGGCCATAAGTAATGATTTAAAATGAGCAAACTGAATTTCTAAAACCTGAAAATAACATAAACCAAATACGTAATTTGATTAAAAAAAACAAACAAAAAAAACATTTCAAAAGATGTTAAAAATGTTTACTATAAGATTTTTTTCTTCTCAGGGCAGCACCAGATATTTAGAAATCCATTACTACATTTATATGTAAAGTCCCTCTTAATAAGAAGAGATCCTGCTGCACATTAGAGCAGTGAAGTAATCAGTACACAGAAAATGTATCAACCATTCTTTCTAGGTTTAACTCTTTATATGAAGTATGGATTTCATTATTTCCAAACAAAGACGCCAAACATTCCTGACTTCCTGCTGGTCAATGTAGATTTGCTGTTTAACTTAAAATACTGTATTAAATCAAATACATTTGGAGTCACGGGAAACAAACATTTTTAAGACATCATCTTGGAGGCTGTTATGAAACCATTAAACAATGACAGGTTTATTGGTCAGTTCTCTATAATTAGCAACATGATGCGGTGGCAGTGAGATGCTGCATCTCTGGCAGCTCCTTAGCATATGAAGAGGTTGAAGAGGGAGGCCTGTCATTGGGCTTCCATTCTTTAAAAGCTCCTTAACTGGTAACCATTTCCGCCTCTGGCTCTCGTCACATTTACGCATCTGTTGATGCATTTGGTGGAGGACAACGTGTGGGAAGTGGAGAAGCATATAAGCTGCTCATCATCCGTCCTCTTGCCATTCAACAACGGAGTCCGTGAGCAAAGACAGCAAGAAGCATTCAGTGATGGATAAGAACACAGTCACACGGACGTTCAGCATTGGAGCTATCTGCAGCGGGACCCAAGCTTCAGATGATTTCTCCACATTGCGCAGACACAGCAGCGCAGGGATCCGTGCTCTCTTGTGGGCAACCAGCGGTGCGAGGTCCTTCGGGTGTTCTCTGGGATCGGACTTCCAGACAAGCCGGGAGAACATTTATCCAAATATCCTGACACCTGACAGCATCCCACAGTTCACTATACCAAGTCTGTCAGTGCAGAACAGCTTAAGATCATTGGACAAAGAGACAGAGGAGGATGATGTGGAGACAGATGAAGGCTTAGGGAGCTCTGGGACTGAGTCATCTTTATGTGCTTCTCTGGCCTGCTCCACGCTTTCATCATCCACATCATTCACAGCCTGCGGTTTGGTTCTGTCAGACCGTAAGGCTGAGCGGAGCGTCTCAGACCCCTTCACCCAGAGGAGATCTGCTCTTCAGAGGGAGGTGTCCTACCCCTGCTTCACAGAGGCCCAGGACTGCCTGGACCCCGCCAGCAGAGCTGCCTTCTCCCTGCCACACCTGACCAAAGTCACCACCCCGTACGGCTTCATCACCTTGAGCCAGAGCCCGCAGATGGCGAGCGAGGAGGCACTTCTCTGCCAAGCCGGGCTACGGCGCTCAAACAAGGACGAGGAGACCACATGTTCTCTTAGCAAAGCTCCAGTGACGAGGACAGTAAACAGCAACTCCTCTCACCTGCCGGGAGACAAGAAGAGGCTGTCTAAAGACTTAACTGACTCACAGAGCAAAGAGAGATCAGTAAAGGGAGAGATGAAAGCTTCTTCCTCCTCCGTCAACACTACAGTTTCATCTTCCTCTGCACTCAGACACCAAGACGGCAAGCACAAACGCCGCTTCTATGAGGTTATAAGGAAACACTTCACCTCCCGCCATAAGGAATGAAATCATGAGACTGATTTGTAGCTATGCTAAGTGCTTTAATTCGCCTTAATTTGGTTTATATTGTGTATTTTTTTATGTATAAATGTTATGGAATACAGTTTTTGTCTCGTGCCAGTGGACAAAAATTGTCAGTATGATTAAGCTGTGAAAATTCATGAAAAATAAACCAACATCAGCAGACTGCTGTGATACTGTGTGCATTATGTCTGAGTCTCTTCATCGTCCTGTTTATTTCAAAGTTCTTGTTTCCTTGAGGAGCATGGAGGGTCACCTTTAAGACTCTCATAACAGGCAGAGTGAATTTAAGGTTAATGAATTCCTCCACCGCTTTCAGGATCTTAAATGTCAGTTGCTCTCAAGCTGTCTGCCTATATTCAGGCCCTCGTTGAATACGTCTGTATAGTTTCCACAGTGAGCCGGAGCTGTGAACTCGCATGAATGTGTGCTGATTCGTCCCCGAGGCGGAGAAACGAAGCAGTTCTTGCTCCTTAGCATATGAAGAGCTTCACTGCAGACGCCCTTAACGACGGTCGGCTAATGCATCCTCAAAGCTCCCACGCACTGAAATTTAGTGGGTAAATATCATTATGATGCAAAGTGCTCTGCTCTAAGTGCAGGGCGATGAAAATACAAAAATGAGTCCCTGAGCACAAGAATAGATTAAGGTGATCTAAATTTATAATTACTCCCCGTGTTGTTGTTTTTGTATGTGCATGACATAAGAGATTTTACAATAATGCTTTAAGCCAAATAAGGGTTTCCGCTCTCATTCAATTCCCGAACTACTCAGTTGCTTAAAAGCATTCTTCCAAAAAAGAGATGAGTAATTTAATTTTGAGAACGCAAACACACAGTGACGTGCAGAGCAGCAGGTGTCAGTTTGGATACAGTAACAGAAAGCAAGCTTCATAACTTCTCACTAATACACCACAGTTTATTAAACTGTATTGTGTTTTACTTAGATTTGTTTCTAGTATCTAATTTACCTTCAGTGACTCTAACTCAATGATATAAATGGGGTGAACAAAATATAAAGTGCTGAACAAGATAGGGTTTATTACAGGGCTGTTGTGTTAGGCTGCATTAGTTTTGACCAGGTGTACCTAAAAAAATGGCAACTGGAAAGTTTATATATCCATTCATGGAGGCACTGTATATAAATAATAACTCATCTAGCAGTGGCTCCCAAGCCTGTTCTGCCGTGCCATCTCTTCAAAGCCAAAATGCCACTCTTCTCTGTTATACTGATGGAGAACTCAAAAACACCAATATGCTCCTTCATAATTTGGATTTGACTGACATGTTCACTTGATGACCATCACTTGTTTTTCTGTAAAATCTGGGTGCATTCCAAGTCGCACGCTTTTTCTTTTTACTTTTAGTAGGTGCTGCAGCTGACCTTATAGAGGACATACTGCTGCATGCAGTATGAACACAATCGGGACATACCACTTCCTCATAATGTTACACCCTGACCTTTAACTCTCTTAGTTTTATATCAGCTGCCATGGAGATAAAAACAAATACTGTTCACCAGAGACTGAGGTCAACCCGAACAGCTCCGATGTTATTATTCTGCAGTAAGTTAGACTCTAACATATTATATTCACGTAAGTAAAATTACAGAGGCTATACACTTCTCTATTAGTGGTATTTAATACTTAAGCTCATTTGTTGTTGGTTATATTTATGATTATTCTATTCACTTAAACACATAATATTCCTATCATTACTAATCAACTGGTCATCAGTCAACCAAATGCGCTGTCATCCATCATTGCGACTTCTGACAGTCTATGTAAAGTATCTTTCACTGTGCAGAGGAAGATCTTTTCTGTGGGTCAGAAAAGCCAGAAAACTTAGTTTTAGTGCCATTTATCAATCTAGATTGTTTTGTGAATCGCAGAGTGTTGGAGATATCTGTCAACATGTCTGCCTTCTCTTGAGCATAATGGATATAGATGGCCCTTGGCTTGTGGTGCTAAAAGTGACAAAATAATACTAAGAAAAACTCAACAGCAATGTGTCTTTTCAGAAATCACGAGCTGGTTACACAAGATAATCCGCAGATCTTGTGAGCAGTTTTATGTTGGAACTATTTTCTTTCTCTATCACTGCACAGAAGGAAACGTGCATCTACTCATGGACGAGAGGCTTGCAGAATGTTAACATGCATGGCGCTCTGCTTGGCTGAGCTGTAACGTTAACTAGCTCGGTGGTGCCCAGTGAGCTACTGTAGCAGCCGATTCACACTCACCTGGCACCACTGAGCTAGCTAACGAAACAGCTCAGCAGAGAAGAATCGTCTTTTCCATGAGTAGATGTACACTTCCTTCTGTGGGGTGATACGGTTGGCAGGTGCAGTTTGGTACATGAAACTGCTCACAACAAGGTCTGTGGATTATCTTGAATTACAGGGTCAGGATTTCTAGAAAGAGACATGAGTGCCATCTAGTTCCATTATATTAGAGAGAAGGCCAATATCAGACCCTTAGTAACTCACCAAAACAATCTAGACTAATAAGAAGCACTACAAGTAAGAGGGGAAATATGTACCTGTGATTCTGGGGTGAACCGTCCCTTTAATATCCTCTGCTATTTTCAACTGATCAGATTCATACTGCAGCAGACATTTAGAGTCATTTTGAGAGAAGCCTTTAATATTGAAACTTCATCATCACACGCAGATTTTCTGTGACAAAGCTCCATTTCAGATCCTTATGAGGCTGTTTTAGATTTGTAATATACTGGGGTTCACTTCATTGTCAGTCACAGCATGTTGACACATTGTCATCATGTTTTTCAATGAAACAGTCTTGTTACTAAATATAGCAGAAATGACGGTGGAGGGGTACTTCAGCAGCACACGCTCGGCCTCAAGACTCTAATTAGCACGACAGCATAGATAACGACTGCACTAACATAATGAAATATTATATTATAGATCCATGTGTGTATCATTGACATCACACAAGTGTCACTGACCCTATTAGGATATCTAAATATGGTCACTATGGTCTGTTTATGTGGCTCTCTCCTGTGTCTATTTATGGGTCGCATCACGGTGTGTGATCTAAATTCTTTCCTGATTATAATGCTCATTGTAATTTATTATATTTCAAGATGCTTAATGGGCTGTATTTCCACACATGTTCACCATTTATGGCAGCATGTTTAGCCATGTTAGCAGCATGCTGCTCCAGGAGTGGAAATGGTGATCTGTTTGTTGCTCAGTCCACCACTTCACTAAGTACAGCCTCCCAGAGCCACTAGCATGACTGTAGACTCTTACGTTAACTTGCTTTTCCTGACATTGCTGTCTAGATTTTATTTCTGATCACTGTGTTAGAAGATTTAGATGACTAAGTTGATGTCTTCTTAATTACAGCTGGAGCTAAAGGGGTGAACAGTCATCCAAGTCATTAAAGGGACAGTTCAACCCTAAATCAAAAATACATATTTTTCCTCTTTCCTGTAGTGCTACCTATCAGTGAAGTTTGTTTTTGTGTGTGTTGCTGAGTGTTGGAGACATCAGCCGTAGAGACGTCTGCTTTCTGTTGAATGTAATGGAACTAGATGGCATTAGGCTTGAGGTGTAAACTCAACAGCAATGTCTCTTTCCAGGAATTATGATTCAAGATAATCTTGCGAGCAGTTTCATGAAGGAAATGTTTTCTTTCCACCAAACTACACGCACCAACTGTATCACAGTGCAAAAGGAAACATCTACTGCTAGCTAATGTTACAGCTCAGCCAAGGAAGACACAAGTTTTGCTTAAATCTTACACTGTCATAGGCATGAAACTGCTCACAACAAGGTCTGTGCATTATCTTGAGTAATCAGGTCATGATTTCTGGACAGAGATTGCGGTTGAGGTTTTTTTGGGGGGGCACTTTGAGCACCGCAAGTCAAATGCCATCTATTTTCTATGGCCGATATCTCCAACAGCTCACACCAAAACAATCTAGACTGATAAATAACACTACAGGTAAGAGGTAGTTTTAATCTGAGGGTGAACTGTCCCTTTCCTGTCTTCCTGGTGTCTTTTGGTGGCATTAAAACTGTTCTCATTTTGACAAACATGTCTTGCTGAAGTGTCTTTTAGCAAGATTCACCTCTGACCTCCCAGCAAAAGAGCAGTGTGCAGAGACAATTATGGGTTTTTTTTTTAAATTATACTATAATATATTATAATCTTTTTTTTTTTTTTTTTTTTTTTAAAAAGTCATTAACTTTAAATGCACTGCACAGCATCGGTCACAGGAGGTCAACTTGGATATTTTTTATAGTGTTAAATGCTCCTCAGAATAAGTGTTTCCTCTATGCCATCATTTATAGGACATGTAGAATTTACATTCACTAAATGAAGTTGTCTAACCATAAAAAAAATTCCAGAATGACCCAGTTGTGCAAGACAGAGACATGGTGAATCATCTCAGTCTTATGCTTCACTATTTAACCTTTCCTTTTAAGTCAGAAAAAGCATACACTCCTACATGCAAGCAGCCCTGAAGAGGGCATTGCATATGTAAAGGCTCAAACTGCATCATCCAAAAGAGAGAAGTTCATGCTGAGGCTACACATGGCGAATGTAGATCAACTGAGAAAGAAAGAGACAAGTGCAAATTGAAGGGGCTTTGCCATATCTGCTCTTCCCCGTTCTGTCAACTTGAGGTTAGCTCAGAGAACAGAGTTTTGCCCCCAGAACACACACACCACCTTTCCGGTACCAACCCCAAGCTCAGAGCTGATTAAAAAGATAACAAGAGAAAAAAAAATTCATGCAACTACACAGACGAAAGAGACTGAAAGAGGCAGAGAAAAAAAGTGACGGAGGGAGTTACTGAGAGAAACGGGAAGTGTTTAAGAGATACGCTGAGTCGACCACCTGTAAGCTTCACACACGCTACATTCAGTGACAACAGTGAACTGCGTGCGAGAGGTTGAGGAGCAGATTGGGTGTGGTAACTTTCCTGATGGCGTCTGGTCCTGGCAGCAGAGCGGAGGAACAACCACCAGCACTGCCTCTCAAACAGCGCAGGTAAGACCAACAAACTGTAGATCTGATTACAACTTTGTGATTATTCTACACATTCTCTTATTGGGTTTTAATTAGGTCTAATCCATCATCATAATCCTTATTAAAAGATGCTTATTATTAAAAAGCAGACTGCACATACTTCATTTAAATATCCTTTATCTGATAATGTCAAGTATCCTGCGCTGCATTCACTTTTGTTATTCTGAATCTCCATACACAGGAGCCATTCCTCTAGAAACTCCAGTGTGGAGTCTGACTGTCTTTTATTCAGCTCTGTTGGACCCCTGCATCAAAACTACGCATGCAACGATGTCTTCCCCGAACCCACTGACTGTCATGCAGCCCAGTGCCCCATACACCAACGCTACGGTAAGCTCCACAGAATGATGAAGTGAGTTTAGGTGACTGAAAGTACTCATGTCCTAATGTCATTGTAACGCACTGCATCACTTACTGTTTTGTCCTTCCCCAACTGTGAAAACACGACTCATGCAATGGGAATAGATACATCTTACTATGAAGTGTGATTCAGTTTTCTCACTTCGATGTTTTCGTGAGAACTGAAAGAGAGGAAGTAACCATCTGAAACTTTTACTTTCAAAAACATGCATATGATTTTCGGATAGACTATGGTGACTTGCAGACTGTTGAACTGACAATGCAGATGCCCCCAGACTGTTGCATGCTCATTGCTCTCGCTCACTGTTCAAGTCTGACCTGAATCCCCCTCACTGTGTTGCTCAGATCCCTCCCGACACCTGGAGAGATTTTTCTCAGATGGCACCCCGCCGCCCGTTCCAAAGAAGAAGCTAGCCCGCACTGTCTCCCTCCCTGGCACCAAGGCGCCTCCACTCTGTCCTCTGTCTCCACTGCAAAGATACCCTCAAAACTTTGACAACCCCCTGTACATGCTGGCCCCCATACACGACATCTACTTCCATGAGGAGATAGGAGAGTTTCAATCGGTCAGCGGGAGCCCTGTCTCCTTGCAGTCCTTCTCCCAGTTGTCCTTTGACACCCCAGATGAGCATCTGCCCCACCTCTTCAGCAGCTTTGATAACCAGAGGGTTGTTTCTCAGGGGATTCAGCATCGCCACCTTCTCTTTCTGAGAAACATGGCACAGAACGTGGAGGCTGGGATCCTGCTGCGAGGAGAGGCCACAGAGAGGGACGTCGTCTCATACCAGCCTGAGGATTTCCTGCTGTGTGAGGGCAGCGAGCCAAAGCAGATCGGCGACACGGTTTACTACAGTCTGCACAGCCCCAAGCTTCCAGGGAGGATGCTTGGTCTAAGGGTAATGTTACAGCTCTTTCATTCATTGTGCAGTGTCAACAGTACATTCTGTGTGTTAATGCATGATGTTAAAATGCTCTGCTGTTCACTTGTGGTCACATTTCCCTTGAATTTGTGCAAAACCTAACAGTATGCACATTGCACACAGCAACCAGTCATACAGATTTGATCTCTGTCGAGACTGGCAACTGTCACACGGTCTGCGGTGCCAGAAACACTTCCTCTAAACTGTCATCAGGTGTCACAACTGCAACAGGAAGGCTAAAGGAGGCATCTTTTTTCACACAGTGCAAGTATTTCTTGCAACTTCAGTTTTATGAGAATCTGTTTTCTGTCTTTTTGTGCAGGCACACAAGCAGACTGACGAAGCTTCCTCGGCTCACACCAAACACCAGCCATCGCATGTCAACGTGCAAGATGTTATTACTCAATTCCAAGCAAGCAGCACCCCGAGGAGTGAATCTAGCATATTACAAAACCAAGATCCCTTTTTTCCTCTCAAGTCAGACTGCACTGCTGCTAAATCACAAGGTGGAGGCAGCACTGAGTGTGACACAGCTCATGAGAACATTAGTCTGCCCTCAGTTCAGTCTTTCCTCCAGAGAGGCCTGTCGGTGAGCGTTGAGAGAGACTTCCCACAAGCCACTCTGGAGGACTTTGTTCAGGACAGCAGCTCGCTGCAGAGCACAGATTGTTTGGATTACGACAGACAGGTATGTGCTCTGTTGCTGCAGGTATTAATGGGCTCACAACATCTGTACAACATCAGCACCACTGCTGCTGAGCTCAGACCTCGGGGGATCTTTTTAGTGTGGCCCAGCAGGGAGAGTGAAGAGGGAGAAAACAAGCTAGAGCATGATGCCTCTGAAATAAAAAGCAGTTTCAAGACCAGCAGATGGAAAGATGAAGGAAAGATCCAGATGTTATGGAGGACATATGGCTCCCCTCGTGTGGTGCTGACCCCGCTGTCATCTGCTCTGTCCATTCCTGACCCCCTCACCTACATCAAATCCCAGATTGGAAACCTAATTCAATACTGCTTCCACTCGCAGGAGAGCCAAACACCTCTGGGCTCAGCTCCAACCCTGTTCATGTCCTCACACCGACAGGGCCTTCTCTATCTGGCCTCTCTGCTCCATAGTGACAGCAGCGGGCCACAGATGGCCGACATGGTGGCCACGCTTCAGGTGCTCCTCTGGGGGCCACGGGTCCCACTCTTCAATCACAGAGGCTCTCTGACCACCACCGTACACAACTGGCTGACGATCAAGCGAGCCCTGCTGGTGATGAAGTTGGCCGAGAGAGGGCTGATCCAGGATCAGTCGGCTCTGGACTGGGAGGATTGTATGTGCCTGCAATACCTGTCGTTTACAGACCCCGAGACAGTTGTGAGCGTGACCAGTCAGCTATGGCTCACTCCGAATTCGGACAGTCCACCTTGAATTGAGGTCATTCCCTTGAGGACTCATGCTGGGTAGTTCAAGTGCAACATATATCAATCAGCCAAAACATTAAAACCACTGGTGTGTGAAGTGAATAACACTGATCATCTCGATGCCATCTGGATGCCACTTGATGCACTTCACCTACCCAAACATTGTTTTTGATCAAGTGCCACCCCTCATGACAAGGGCACACCTCAATGGCAGTGTCTCCCCAGCAGGACAATGCACAATACCACCCCACAAAAACTGCTCAGGGATGGCCAAAGGGACATGACAAAGGGCTCAAGGCATCAGTAAGGCCTCCGAATTCCCCAGACCTCAATCTGACCAAGCATTTGGTGGGACATGCTGGTACCCCATCTCGCAACCAACAGGTCTTAAAGGATCGGCCATCAACGCCCTGCTCCCAGACACCAAGGGATATCCTCGTAGAAGCCCTTGGTCTATGCCTTGAAATGTCAGCGCCGCATTCAATTCAAGGAGGCCTAACTGTGGATCGGAGGTACCTCTGAGGTACTGGAACGTCCACCGAATGCTTGGCCAGATTAGGGTCTAGGAATTTGGCACACTGTCATGTTCCTCGGGCCATTCCTGAACAGTTTTTGTGGCTACTGCCATCGAGCAGTGCCGCTGCCATGAAAGGGGGTACCTGGTCTGCATCGGTGTTTGGATGAGTGGTGTGTGTCAGGTGGCACCCACATGAATGCCAGGACCAAATGTTTCCCACCAGAACGTTGCATTGTATCAAGGCAATCAGTGTTATTCCCTTTACCTGTCAGTGATGGCTGTAAGTGGTCAACGATCAGTCTGTGTTATGTACCATGCTCAAAAATACTCTAAGAATGTGCATTTGATTGGACTAAAAGCCATTTCAACCCTTCCTGTTTATAACAATTCGAACGTTCATATACTGCTCTTCATAACTTGAAACAGTGGTTCCCTGCTGGTGGGTTGTGGGTCCATTCTGAATGGGGCGCAAGTGACTCATAAATGTGTCAAGTTTGTAAAAACATACTAGATTTTGAAGTACAGTGAATTCCAGCACAGAGCTTTTATTCTGAAGTGCTGTTTCCAACTGTAGACAGAGACAGCAAACTAGCTCACATGACACGACATGGACAAATGCAACAATGACGCTGAATGCATTAAACTGTGTGGACCTTGAACTGATGACTATGGTGAAATCTCAACCTCTTGACTGGACCAGTTGGGAACCACTAACGTAAAAATTAAAGATAAGATCAACTTTATTGTTATGAATGAAATTTGTCTCGGGCAAAAAAAGTGCTGCACACTGGACACAAAAATTGAGGTGAAAACTCAACATGAACAACACCAAACATACACAAGCTGCAGTGCTAGAGCCTGGGTCGCTTGCTGAGCAGCGCCACTGTGAGCTATGTAATACAATGCTGCACTTTAAACATGTTGCTTTATATTAATCATTCCTGGCTTTTATTATAAGTGATGTAATTGTACATGAACAAACTATTTTCTGCCAAAGTTAGAATAGTTTGGGTTATTTCATGAAAGACTTCTGTATATCTCTTTGCTTTCAGGGGCTCTAAGACACAATGTCGTTTAAATAATTGTACCAAAGTTGTCTTGTTTGTCCTCACTGACTCCACTGTATCATTACTCTTAATAAATCATGAAGATGACTATAACAGTGAGCCACCAAAGGTCTCAGTGTGTGTCATACCAAATAGCAGCATCTGAAAACTTCTTTCCAACATCAAAATTTACACTTTACACAGCAGATTAAAGGGATACTTTTCATACAGATTTGTAGAGAAGTAATCTCTCTCCGTTGTCATTTATGTCATACTAGCAGAGTGTGGCAGTGTATTTATCTGCAGACTCTGCCGTCTGCCTGTATTTTCTTATTTTCTATGTTCGAGATGTTCATGGGTGAGGCTCAGGTGAGGCTGGGGCTTTACAAAAAGGTAGCAACCACATGCCAGATCATAAGCAGCATTCATCCCAGACACAGTGCCGAAATACCAAAATATAGCAACATGAAACAGAAAAGAGTGAATCTGGGGATGGTTTATATCTTCACTTACTCTGGTGGGCGAATTGACAAACAGTAACTGACAATGCTGCATAGTATACATTTAACAGGTGCACTGAGGTGTTAAAGCAGGGCAGTGCTGTAGTAACTGGATTTAAATAAAGTGATTTATCAGATTAAATGAGTTTTCCTTGAACAAATATCTCTGTTGCCTCAATATAAATACATGTAGGCAGCATACTAATCCAATAAGGGCATGAAATCATTAAGAAATAATTACCACGCCCATAGGCTCACGGCTACTCTGTGCTATAGCAGAAATGGCAGTAAAATAAAGCAGCTTTAAGTGTTCAGTCTGCTGCAGAGGTTTGGCGTGACAGGGGTTGTCTCAATTCAACTCAATTTAACCCCGAAAGAAATTATTTCTTCAAATTATAGTAACACTTCGTAGAGTAGCCACAGATTTAACAATTCACAACCAGTGACAACAGGTGGGTTTCCTGCGTCAGGGTCACTTACTGGACCCAGTTTCAGAACAATAGACTATTAGATAAGTGGGGAATTATACATATATGCAAGACGTCAGTGTTTTCAAGGAACAAAAGCAAAAAACTGCTTCTAATGTGTAACAATAGGAGTATGACAAGTACTTAAAAATAAACTAAAATGGTGGAAAAAAACAGACTGCGCCTGATAATCAGTGTTATATCAGTTTGATATGACAATGAGTTTTTCGATTTCGGTGCAAGTGTTATTTTTGAAAGGCTGAACGCCAACAAAAATGGATTTAAGCAGAATATGTTGTTGCATAAAAAACATGCTGAGAATTGTGAAAAAATATCTGACCTTAATCAATATACTTTGATTTTTAGACTTGACAACCCCCTGGAAATATTGGATATGTAAGAAAATCTTACGCAGCCACCACTGGAATCTAATTCTACAAATTGTATAATGCTAATATCAGCGCAGCCTAATTTTAATCTGCAACTGCGCAGAAATACTGGAATTGAATACGCTGAATTGACATCAAAAGCATTTGAATATTTATTTAGTTAGCAGGTCAACATTATGTATGAAGGTTTGAACTCTTTGGTTGAGTCCTACAAAGTGAGACCAGGTTGGACATCCCCATCCTTCACACCACTGCTTTTTTTGCACAAATAATTTCACCACAGCAGTTATATACACCAGGTGTGAACACATTACCCTGTAGACGTGGTCAGACACGTCATATGAGACCTCAGTTCTCACAGGCTGCATGCCTTTATGATCAACGAGCACAGACACCACTCTCTTAGGTGAGCACTTTTATTTAGTAGTTACAACATGCAGATTTCTATCAAGTGAATCAAAGCAACAAATGAAAATCATGCACACAATAAAAAAAAAATCAATATAAACAGGAGAATCAACTGATACTATGAAAACATACCTACTTACATGATTAAGATGAATTTAAATATTACACTGTGGGGACAATCGTCAGGGTGTTCGGGGAGGGAGAATAGGGAAGTCAGCACTACACGTCATGGAAGGTAATACAGTGGCGAGGACACGTTGCCCGGATATTATGTGGGCACTTGCTTTACATTCCTGGTATATTAACATCTTACCCTAGTGCAAATATCAATGAAACACAGCACATGGTAGGTAAAGCTAAAACAAACAGAAAGGAAACCTCAACCATACTGAACTTGGATAATATATTCATTTCCTGAAAAGAATCATAAAAGACGTGTGGGTGTGGATTGAAATAAGAACAACAAACATTTGTAACTGCTCAGCGTCATTTAATCGTCATCGGAGGAGTCTCGCTCGATGCTGTAAGCCATGAAGAAAGCGTCAGGGCGGGAGGGGACGAGGGGATGACCCGGTCTCACAATCTCAAAGCCCAGGAAACTGAATGTACGCAGCAGGGATGCTGAGGAGAGACATTATGCAAACGCACGTAAATGGAAAAGACCTGGGGCTGTTTTCACAGAGCTTCCTGGTACACACAGTTCCTCCTGGGCACAAAACATCTAAGAATTTCCCCCAAAGTTAAGAGTGCGTCCTGATAAAGATAAAAGTTGTTTGCAAAACATCTTAATCCTAATTAAGAAAGCTCCTGAGGGGGGAGCTGTTAGGAGAGCTTTTAAGAGGCTTACAAGTTTTTTTAAGCAGAGGAAAAATAAAAAAGGACAAAGAGGTCTCCAAAAGCTGCAGGGTGTCTACAGATATCGCACAGTTTAATTTAATGCTTTTTAAGACACCTTTTAACGAAATTTAGGACAAACTTTTGGACAAATCATGTTTTACTTATTTAAGCATTGCAGGCAAATAGTATGTATGTGGTCTTGTGCAGTGATAAGTGTTATGTAGGAATGTGTTTATTAGAATTAAGTCAATCTACATTTTCCCAACAGGTAAGTGTAAGTATGAAGTAAAATTACATTATTTTAGTTTTTTTAAGATGTGTAATATTAGAAATGTGGACTTTTACATAGAAAGGCTTCACTCATTTCCACAAAAATAAATTAACAAATGAATAAATGAAATTTAAATTCAAATTTAAGATTATTTAATGACTTCTAAGGCCTTATTGGTGTAACATTGAATTTAAGACACACACGCCATTAATGTCACGATCCCACTGCTCCTGGCTCTGACTCGACATGCACACACACCTCTGTACAGAAGTAGCAACCACTGCTTTACAAAAATACATAATTCAAAAATTTGCTCTTTTCGTCCTTGTTATCCCCAGCTCACAAATCTGCTGGCTTCCACTGCGCATCAACTTGAATTAAACAGTAAATGCTGATTTCAGTAGCTTCTGTATTTGCTTCCATACAACAGCGTGCTGCATGTGACATCTTTGTTACTGTTCCTCTGCACATGTGGGTCAGTTCACAATTGTGACACTCAAATCTGATATTAGCTGTATTTAAAAATGAATGTAAACGGCCAAAAAGAATTGTGTCTAAAATATATTCTGTTGGTGTTTCAGGTATATTTGGTCTTGAAGCTTGATTCTCGCTTTTGACCAGTCTGTTTTTTGTCATTTCCTTCCTTCCTCAGTTTGTACCAGCAAGCCACCTCTACTTGAGTGACCACATCCGTAGTAAAGTAGTATCTATTTTATCTGTCTTACACTCACTGCATGTTTCGGTTCAGATTTATCTACTACAAAACCCTAAAAGAAGCATAACAAGTAAGAAGAAAGAACATTTCTAACCTTGTAAACTGGTGACACAGAATTACACACATGTAATACAATTCACGCCCCCCCCCCTTTTCTAGTAAGTATATTTTCTAATATTACTGTACATTTCACAAATGCTTAACCACAGCCTCAACCATTCGAATGGTTCACATTTAAACTGCAGGTGCTATACCAGAGTGTTTATATTAAGAGTGTAACAGTTTAAGAAACCAAGACAAAAATACACAGCCTCACCTCTATCATCTCGGTTCTTGTGAAAACAGATGAATGCATGATCAACCTGCAGCTGCTCTTCTGCGAATTCCAGCAGAAGGGCAAAACTGTAAAGAAACAAAGCAAACAAAAAGTGTTTATGTGTTAAAGAATATTAGAGGAAGATAATTATTCACGATAGTCGAAGCACATCACTTGTTTGGTCAGGGCTCGGATACGCATCTTTTAACTAAAATCATCAGTAACTTTTAGCATCTACGTGAAAGTTTAATTCGATACAACAGGTAATTTTTACTGTAGAAATTAAGACGGGGTCTGTTTTTACTGTGGTATTTCACAAAATCCTCAGTTCATTTTATTCGAAGTGCATCAATAATTTACCTTTTGTATTCTTATGGTCATTTAAACATTAGACAAGAGCTTTTTCTTCTAAAACTATGACAAATAAGTTTTGTCTGCTGACCTGTCTTTGCTGCCCTCGGGCAAAGCTCCAGGAGGGATTTCAACATAAAGGTTCCCTCCTTTCAGCGCCGCCCTCCAGACACAGTGCTTGCCCTCAGAGCGACGGGGCTCAAAGAGCAAGAAGCGCACTCTGCTGTTGGCAGTGGGAGCCTCCTCAAGAACCACCAACTGAGTATCCTAAATGACAGAGGAAAAACATGACAGGAGAAATACATTCATTCTGGATGACACCGAGAATAAAAACAGACAAACAGAATGCAGCAGGAAATGCAGTTTTGATTTTGAAAACCATCTGTGACCAGTTATCTTATTATTGAAATCAAAATCATGACGATAGTTACAAAAACAATTCAGAGCCGTCCAAGCGAGGGGCTGTGACTTAATCTTGATCCGGACCATGTGATAAACAACTGCAGCTGTGTCAAATGCCTGAACGTGTGAAGCAGTAAAGATAAAAAGCAAGTGTATCAGGTTCAGCACCACAGACATGTGTGCCTTTAGCAGAGAGGACGAGCCATAGGTCAAGCTCACATGATGTAACGGTGTGTTTCTGGGAGTTGGCACACTACATTTATGTGTCAACCAAAGATCCCAACCTTGTCTGCTACATCCTGATCATTGTCAAAAATGTTGTGATAAGTGGTCTTGTAGTATGCCCAGCAGAATGTGCTGGTTTGTCACTCTGACTATTACAATATAAATCGTGCATCTAGCTTTACAGTTACAATCACGTTACATACAGATGGCCTATGATTGTCTGCAGCAGTATAATAACTCAATAAAACAATTACATCATTCGCCTAACTGGGGTCAAAGAGTGATAAGATTCAAGAGAGCAAGTCAAATTGCTATACAGAATATTTGGTTTAACTTACAGAATAGAATAGCTTAGCTGAAAGATTGCGATCCCGCTGGTCATTCCCTCGCCCACCTGGGATCTTCAGGGGTGGGAGAGGGGCATCAGGAGCACCACAGAGGCCCTGGACACGGGTTACTGCAACAGCGGGAGCACCTCCTGGGACTGGAGATACTGAAATCAAACACACATAAAGAAGGAGCCATTATAAGTGGAGTAGTCACTGGAGGTTCTGCTACCAAACACAAACCAACTCGCTCTATAAACAGAGGGCTTAGCCCACGTTACACTGTTGAGTGACTCATCTGTGAAATTACAGTGAAACATTTGCTGATGTTGTGCAAGTCTTAAACAAAATACAATGCTGGTGGGCTCAGTTCAATAAGTAACTGTCCCCATCTTTGGTACGTCTGTACCATGTGTTGACGTGCATATTAATTAACTGAAAGGAAGCAGGAGCGGTTTGAGTTACATTGACCACAGTGATGACTCATTTTAGTTTACTATGTCAGCTTTCAGTTAAATATTCACCATAAACCGTCAAGGAAAATTCTGCTTTCATGGTAAGAAAAGTGACGACTTACTTCCTAAAACAGAAATGTCCGGCTGTGGGGCAACTTTAAGCTTGTCACGTGAATCTTAGAGGAAGGTTGTGAGAGGATCAGGCTCTGTTTGTCTAACCATTAGCCTACTTTTGTTCTGCAGCACAACCACATCGTGCCAGTTTACCACAGGCAAACATCAGTTTAGTGAGTGAATCAGCCATTTTAATTCAGATGTCACTCAAAGTGCTCCATAGAATTAGCTCGGCTTACAAGCGCAGATGCCCCAGTGTGCAGCTGCATACATTAATGGTGTTGCAAGTAGGCCTATTCTCAGAGCTCACATTGGGAAGGGAACACAGCCCATTAGCAGCAGCAGCAGCAGCAGCAGCGGTGCCACAGCGACGCAAACGCTCTTAGACACTCACAGAGGCTCTCTTACGCAAATGCCACTGCTGTGCTATATGTGGAGCAGATGTGTGAAAACCAAATGAGAACCATTGTCACTCCCATAACGGGCTAACCAAGTCAATATGCAATATCCAGCCTATCGCCTGATTTTGCAAGGCACTGGAGATTGCAAACTAACACAAGTTCTCCCTAAATCCATTATCGGATTATGTAAAACAGCCAATTACCATCTTGGCATGAAACCTTCAATGCCTCCTCTTGCTGCATTAAAACTAACACACAGCATAAGGCTTTCAATCAATGTCTCCATTCAGTTAATGGCATTCTTTGAGGTCCCCTTGCCTACAGCATGCAGCAACACACATTCACGCCCCAGGGTCTTCTCAGCAAAGACAGCTGCCCTGGTCACATGAGCGATGTCTCTCAAGCTTCTGCTTGCATAACGGCACCATTGCCATCTACGAATATCATACAAAAGACCACACATCTCTTGAGGGCATATCATAATGTAAGCTTTGTGGGCACGTGTTTTTGCTTCAGATGGACAAAACAAAACAGACTAGAAAATAATCTGTCTACTTTTTGCATGCAAAAGGCAGAAATTTGTCTTCGGTTCTCACCTGCAAATCTGCTATTAAAAAAGGGGACATTCAAAACATACAGTTTCACCAGCCTCAACTCAAAGCAGACTACAGATCAATAGCAGTGGGTGTATCAGTTTAAAAGGGCATCTGCTTGTGTCTAAAAAAGCTACGGCTTGAACGGAGAAAACAACTGCATGTAAGTCTCTGAACATATTTTGCACAACCTTCAACAATCTAACACTTAAGTGTTACGTAATAGCATCAATGCTGTTATTGCCACAAATGCCCCAAAACCCCTTTAGTAAACGGGGTCTGACAATAATCATACACCTATTGAACAATGAATAGCTTCTGTGTACAATATGTCATCACTGGACTCAAACTACCCATAACACCCCCCTTCGCGGTGCAGTGGAAATTTCCTATGAGTCCTTCACTTCACTATAGAGCAAGACAAACAGCCTCGACACAAATCTTGTCAAGACACGGCTGAGGTGAAACACCCCAAGGCTAATCGCTGACACGTTTCTCAAGATCATGACAAATATCTCCTGGCATCGACCCCTCCTCTGTGTTCACATACCCAGTTAATCACTAGTTAAGTAAAATAACAAACAAGGCGTCGCGGGGGTCCGTAGCTGGTACAATAGTTAGTGTAATACTACGCTGGACTGCGCATAGCAAAGGTTATTAATGTTGATTAACTATCTCGACAGGCTGCATCCTTGTAAACCACGTTAGTCCATCTAATCATTTTCGCCGATTCAGTATGTCAACGCTAGCTCGCACCTGAGCCCAAGGGCGAAACGGAAAAAAACAAGCCGTGTAGCCACAAACGACCAATTCAGAGATCATTTCAACTAACGATACGTTGTTTAGCAAAAGGCTAACTTTACATAACCCAGCAGACTAACAAAACGCATTGTGCATTCTTACACGAGCAACGTTAAATTCACAGTGGAATATAAGTAAGATAGCGTGGTGTTATTGTTGCAGATGATTTCCACTGCAACGCCGAAAACATGAAAACATCCGTGACATAACGTTAGCTAAACCGCTAGCCGTTAGCTAACGCAGCTAGCAGTTCCCCTGCGGTGACATTCATGTCAGTTACGCCGACCCGCTCCAAACAACTGAAATATTAAGTTACTAACCCCTTTACCACAAAGTATTTTATAACAAATAATCTAGACATAATTACATAAATTGCTATGTCGGGAATGTTGATGCTAGCTGGTTAGCTTCTCACATCTTAGCTAACGCATTCCCGTGGCGTTTCACATATTAGCATATGCGTTAGCTTAGCCAGGCAGAACATGTACATCAACAGCAACACTGACTGTGAATTTATCCTCATTTGCTGAATTAAAAAGTAAATGTCACACAATCGGGAAACAGTTCTGTGACTTCTTAAGGACGTTTAAATAAGAAGTATCACACTAAACGCGACTGACGCTGCACTTAATGGACGTCAACTGAAACACAGCGCTGTTATGTAAACAAGAAACACGGGGATTAGCTGCAGCCACTCCAGGAATTATACCGTATCACTCGGCTAGGCCGCGGTTTTTAAATTTAGCTTAGCTTGTTAGCTCGTAACGATTGCGACAGCTCACCTTTCACTTTCGGGTTTATTACTGTGTTTCTCGATAACAGGCATCTCGGATAAGTTTCTCTCTTTTTCTCTAACAAAACAATGACTATTCAAAATCGTCTGTAGGTTAGATTTAACCATCCGGCCAGCGTCCACACCAGCGGCTCGCTCTGTCCTCTGCCCGTCGCAGCTGAGCTCACACGGAGCAGGCAGGCTGCAGTATTTGACAGAGGCGTGTCCTGCTCACCGTGACGTGTTACTGTGAAAATATGACGCACCTCATCAACCTCTTTACTACTATTACTCCACTATTACCATTCTACTATTCTATACTTTACTTACAACTACACTCAGTTTTAAGCAATTTTAAATAATATTTTTATCCTTGCGCCTCTTGTCTGCAATTTTGCTATTTTTAATGGTGTTTTTTTATTGTAAATTTTGTAGTAATTAATTTTACTCTCTTTACTCTTTTCTGTATCCTTTGTTATTGCTCTGTAAAACACTTTGAATTGCCATTGCGTATGAAATATGATATACAAATAAAGCTGTTTTGTCCTCGTCTACAATTATGAACAGCACTTACCCTTCGAAAGAATTACTTTGGCTGTGTTTTAATACTGGTGATAACAAGAAGGCCATCCAGATTATTTTTCTTGAGGAAACTCAGATCATTTGACATCAGCAGATCTGTTCTAAATGTCTTTTATAATGGTTTGTCCTTTTTCATGCGGTTGTATGTTGGGGTGGCAGCCTAACATTGGAGGACAGGAACAGGATAAACAAACTTATTAGAAAGGTGGGATCTGTTATTGGTATGAGCCGTGCTTCTCTGGAGGACGAGGGGGAAGCTTAGAGCTGTCTTGTCTCAGGATGATCAACTCCTGCATATCACTTTTGTCAGAAGTGGTAGAAGTTAGCGGCTTCTTTTGCCCAGATGCTCCACAGAAAGATTGAGGAAGTCCTTTGTTCCTGTAGCAACCAGGCTTTTTAATTTGGACTGCTGATGTCATGTCTTGCTGCTATACTAGACCTTGAACATTGCACTTTAAACTTTAAACTGTAGCGACACTCTCTTGCTGTCATGTCTTGCTATTATACTTTTCCTTGTACATTGCACGTTAAATTGCAGCGACACTTTCTGCTGTTATAACTTGCTGCTCTATTTGCTTGTACATTGCACCTTAAATTGCAGCTATACTCTCTTGCTGTTATAACCTGCTGCTATACTTGTCCTTGTGCATTGTACTTCTTAAATTGCATTTGTACTCTTTTTATTTATTTATTTATTTTTTCTTCTGGTCATTTGCTATTGTTGTATTGGATCACTGCACTCCTAGGTGACGTTGTTGTATATGTATGTTTTGTCTATGTCTTGGCCATGGTGGCAATCCAGTTTCCCCCTTGGGGGTTATTAAAGTTAATCCAATCCAATCCGAACATCAGACCATATATTTTTCTCATGCAGTGTAATACATACATTTTGGCTTGACATTCGCAAACGGATGAAACAAAATATCTTATCATTTCCAGCTTCTATTTCTGAAGACAATATTATATTTGTTATGTACTTAATAATCAAATGTGAAGAACTCTGTAATGTAAATTATATGTTTGCCAAATGTTTTTTATACATGAGAACAGAGTCCTGAAATCATCCCCCAACTTTGCGTTTGTCTTGAATTAATTTGTACTGTGCATTAAGTCCTTAAAACTGATGGGACAAAAGCACAACAAACATTCCCAATACATTGGATAACTTAGATAACATATTTCCCCTTGTATGTTATAATTTAATTTAATTTAATTTAATTTAATTTAATTTAATTTATCCTATCATTACTAATTCTTTGGTCCTCCTTTGTTGTTTATTATAACATTCTCATTTCAACGTCCTGTTAAAAGCATCTCTTGTAATCACTTTTCAATGTTGTATTATAAAATGTTTACATTTATTTTCTATACTACTGTTTGCTTTGGCAATTTCTTTGCCCTGCTCTGTAAGTAATTAATGTGAATGTTGTCATAGATGTTCTATAAATTCTAAAAAAAAAAAACAACAACAACCCTATACTTTGATACTATAGCCTACAGCACTACCATTTACAAATGTATTGACATAGATGTTAAATGTTCCTGTAGTGGAGATGAGCCAGAAAAAATTAAATATTTGTTTTGTCACCACCCTTCCTGATCTGTGTTTACAGAGAGACAGAGAAGTTGTTTGTACATTCTGTAACAATTGTGCCCGGAGACATTAACACAAAATCCAAATGTGACAACAAACCTTTGAGTGAGACAAACCTTATACTTGTAGCTGGTCAATTTCACAAAGGCAAGATTCTCAAAGTCTTTACAAAACCTTAACATTTTTTTCTGATTGAGTTCAGTTTGTGCATAGATTTACATTAACCATGATGACAAACTAAAAAACTGCACATTGTTATATTTTAAGGTATATCAACTTTACTGATTTTACTGTTTGTTTATTATACTTCATTTACTACACACTGGAATCTGTGGTCTGTTGCCTGGAATCTGTGAATGTCCATGACATGCCAAACGTCTGCCAGTTCACAATGTTCTATAGAGACACCAAGACACAAATTAAAAAAACCCATAAACACAATGCCATACTTTATTATTAACAGTAGTATAAGAAGTATATATTGCATATAAGTAAAGCAGTACCACATTGTAGAAATACTGTGTCACAGGTCCTGCACTCAAAGTTTTACGGAACGTAAAAGTACAAAAGTATTTGTATCAATACTTAAAGTACCAAAAATAAAAGTACTCATTATGCAGAATGGCCAGTTCTAGTATGTTCAAATAATGAAATATAATTATAGATGCATTCATGTGTTCATTGCTTTAATGTGGCAGCTGATTAAGGTGGAGCTTATTTTAACTAGCCTACTTTTATATATTGTTGGGTTTTTAAAGCTTTCAAATACATGTAATGGAGTAATGTATAAATAATCAGAAAATGGAAATACTCAAGTAAAGTACAAGTAGGCTACCTCAGGCCACATGAGCTACATGTGCTTGAGTAAATCTACTAAGTTACTTTCTACCACTATTATAAATTACAATACATTGCAATATAATACATCTGACACTCTGTTTAATTGCTGTACAATGCTACACTGTTGAACTTGATTATATTATTATGATTACATTAATATTATTTCCACTGTTACATTGCACCTTATATAGTACCATATCTTAACCCTCATACTATAGTCTACTGCACTGCACTATATCACACTATACCGTGTTAATATACTGTCTCACACCATCATATATTATATTTCCATTTTGCTTTAATAACATAGACAACACTACTTATCATTACTATTGAGTAAATGTATTTAGTTACGTCCCACTCCTGGTACTAAACACATTAGTATGGTGTGAAAGAGTCGTCCTATTTTGTTCTTCCCCAACTCCCCAAGATTAATATTTTTATTATTTCATCCCATCTAACATCTAATTTTTCTCTTTTGAAAAACTGGCTAATGCTGATAACACTTGTCCACCTGTAGCCTAACTATACTGGTCCATATGAACAGCTTCAGTGCACACTCTGAATCTCATTTTCCTTTTTTTCAGCTTCCATCATCTGCTCCTGTCAGTCAAAGAGCACAGGAGCATGGTGCAGGGTGTGTGTGTGACGCTGTCTCTGGTGTCCGCAGAACAGAAATCACTATCAACACAACATTAAACTTCACCTCAGTGGTGAGACACAACTGAAGGGTCAAATCAGGTAAGTTTATTTTTTGTTCAGAAGTTCGTATAACACCAAACTGAGCTCCTTAAATCACGTTTGTTATTTTCAACTAGCTGCAGGTGCCTATTTTAAGCGGTCTTATGTTAGTCTATGACACACAGTGCGGTCTGAAATACTGTGCACACACAGCAGTACAGGACACACTTTGCAAAGACAATTATTTATATGCATGACAAAAACTGAATTTCTCATCTTAACCTGCAGCTTCCCATTTGGATCCATCTTTAAATTCAAACCTCAGCTTATAAAGAACTTAAGGAGGCAGAGCTGGAATATCTGAAAACATCATAAGTAAGACAAACGTCCACCCTGAACAACCAACAGAGCGTATTCTAAGGCAACTGGCGCCTGACTGGTTTGTGTCTGTCCACAGTGTCGTATGACCGGATTCTGTCCATTGAAAACTTGAGTGAAGTCCCAAATCCATGGAAGGGATTCACTATGAACCGCTGCCTAGTGCTGGCACTGGTTGTAGTTCTCGTGAGCTCAGGGGTTAATGAACTGCATGGTGAGTACTGGCAAGATGTCACAGGAAGTTTTACTGGGTTTGTTTCTGCACCACTGCAATATGCAACACGTATGGTCTATGGATACTGTACTGCTGCAGTGTATCATCAGCTAATAAAGTCCCTTTCCTTCTGTGTCTTTTATATATTTTTTGTTTCCTAGATGCAATGGACTCTTTTGTTGAGGAGACGGGTATAAGGTCGTTCTTGGGAAGTCTGCAGGATGGATCAATAACCACGTCAATAACTCAGGTAATTTGAAGGGTTAGGAAGGAAGTTCTTGTGGAGCTACACAGATCAAGGAGGCCTTTGTTTATGTCTCTGTGTGCAGTTTGAACATTTGTTACACTCAGTGATGAGATTATTTGATTTTAGCTCATGTGCAGGATGTGAATAGGATCAGTAATCATAGTCAACACAAGCACGTGTTGCCTGAAAGGGAAACTTTGTTTTTCCCATTAGTTGGAAAATACCAGTTATTAAAACTGGTCCAGTTCAGACTGCTGTGACTGGTAGCAGTAAATTCATCTGCAATGTTACCAACTGGGGCAATTGTCCACCTTGAATTTCTGTCAACTAAAAGTGTTTGTTTTTGCCACTGACAGGTTCAGATTTCTATTCGTAGTGTCTGACAACATAATGACAGGAATCACTACGGAGACAGACCTTTTTGTGAAAGAGTGAGGTCCTTTATGGTCCTTTAAATGACCATTGCTAAAGCCACCAGACTCCATCTAAATAAACAGTAATTTTATTATCATAAAACACATTTCATTCAAAGTCCACAAAAACAAAATAAAACTCAAAAAAGCTGCCTTGGCTCGTCTTTCCACTGTTCCAACAATCACCAATTCTGGTTTGGTTGAATTAAACCTTTAATTCACCCAGTCAGATGTGAAAATATGCTGGCTCTACACACGCTAAAATGACTGGTTATTTAACTGAAGTCTGGTGGGTTTGGTGATGGAAATTTGGGGGCTGTTTCGGGTCAAACAAAAGGATCTGTCTCTGTTAGGATACTTTCCCCTCACACTCAATACTGGACTGGATTATGATTACTCATGATGATTTATTTCTTACTGTCAGAGGAGCAGCTCCAGGATTGGTCTGTATGACATCATCACCACAGTCTGTCATTGCACTCGTCAGTTAAATGTCAGACATGAACAAAATCACAAATAAAACTGTAAAATTATTTTGAGTTATCACCCTATTTAAGGGCTGATTTCCCTTTAAGTAGAACAAAACTATACTGGAGATCACAAAATGTAAAATCTAATCCCTCAAGCGACTGTATGATAAAGTAATAAACTCATAAAGATATTTTCATCTGCTCTGTTTTCATGTGATTGTATAAAATGTGTACTTGAAGCATCACCTGCTGAACCTGACTGTGTTGTTTCTGTCTCCAGTTCTCTATATGGGACAACTTGATGTGGTGGTGGGGATCTGAAGAAGTTGGATTGATCAGAAGAAGAAAAAAGCCAATTGGCAGCAAAACAGTCCTGAAACCAAAACCTAAAGTATGATCTGAAACATAGATGTTAACAGCAGGTTTCTGAATAAAGAACACAAATGATCTTCAATATAGTTTGTATTTAATAGTATAAAGATACAGAATGTTACATTTAATCCATTTTTGTTTGTATTGTAGAGAACACCAATTAATTAATCAGGCAGGATGTGTTGTAAGGGACTGTTTGTTACTTATGAGAGGGGAGGGGTACAGCTATAAATGGTAGTATTTTGTATTTATTTTATATACCCTCTAGGCCCAAAAACCCTCCTGCGGATTTGAAAGGCACGTTTTCTTTTAAATTTGCCAAAATTACACCATTGCTCCGTACCTACATTTGCTGTGAATATGAAAGAAATATGGTTATTTATGGTGGAGGACGGGTAATGCATATTCCCCCAGTCACCCAGGTAGGCTCAAGGAAATGTATCTGTAGCTTCGAGGGGGATCGAGATTAAAAACAAACAAACATGAAGTCAGCCAACCTTCTTCTTTGATAAGTACAGAACAGTCCCTAATCAGAAATGTTTATCAGTCATGAAGTTATCAACAATTTGGTCATTTTAAAGCAATATTTTCATTGATAACTGGAACTCAAATTAAAGCACAAACAGTGGTCTTACGTATCATAAGATATTTGTCCTGGCCTCTTGTTAAAACAACCTCTTAGATGATAGAAAAAATAAAACATTTACAAAGGAACATGATAATATTCATACTTGACGTATTTGTTTTGTACAAACTTGACTATCTCTAAGTGTGGAAATAATTATAATATGTTTCATATATGTGAAGTAGCTAAAAGAGTCCTGTGGATTAACGTACATTTACTAGTAGTGCATTAATACTGTGTGAATAAATAAATAAATGAGGGGTAAGTAACAACTAAAGCAGCTACAAGGAGCTTTTATTTTGTGTTGATTTTGGCGGCCCCTGTGGACAAAAGTGGTAGTACCACATTTCCCATGAGCACCACCACTTGTGACATAAAGATCTTAATGTGCACTTTGGAAGCGAGTGAAAGAAAGATGTATTAGTTAGATTTGTTTTAGTATCTAGTCATCAATAATAAACCACATCTGTGTCGAATCAACGCCACACCCTACGCCATAGCCTGACAGGCGGCACCTCCCCAGAAATGTAACTACATGCTGTGGTGACACAGACTTCCTGTCTATTTTTGTAAGCTGAAACCATTTCCCTCAGTGGAAATGAAGCGTTTATTTACTTTTATTTCACAGATAAGAAACAATAAATTGTGAAGACAATAAAGCCTCCACAAAATAGCATTTTAAGTCTTGTGTGTGATTTATCCTGGCTTCATATGAGCAGAGGAAATCTCCATTTGTCTCTGGGCTAATTTATACAATGTAAAATGCCATAGGCTTGTGCTAATAACATTAGCATGTTGTATTTGTGGGGAAAATGTGTCCAGATAAAGACAAGTGTTTGTCTGTGAATGCTGCGAGTTACAGTGAAGCTGATTTGTGTACCTGGGTTTGAAATTGTCTCTGTTAAGCCATGTTTAATGTGTGTTTAATGTGTGTTTTGAATCAAATAAACTTTACAGCACTTCACAGAAACCCTGCCGCTGACTAGTGTTCTGGAGATGTAACTGTGGAGTGACGCAGACACACCACCACACAAGTATAAATCCCGCTTGGGACTTTGCCTGGGAAAATGCTACCACTTCCTGTCTGTTGTTCTATAAATCATTTACACTTAATAAAAAGCCAATCTTCTCACTGATGGAAATCAAGACTGCTTAATAACCAGTTAAAAACTCCTTATAGCTGCTTTAAATGACACTTAAAGTGTCAAATAGACAGTGAAAATCTGTGAAATATCTTTTATGTCACAACCACACTCCAAGAAAAAAACAGCTTTAACGGCATCCACACTCCTTCGCCACCATATCTGGTTTAATGGACAGGTACGTCCCATGTTCGTTCAAGTCCACCACCTCCAGGGCGTCATAGGCCACAGGCACACAGCACGGCGCCCGCTCGTCCGCATTCTCACTCTCGATGTGGAAGCTGAGCAGGACGGCGTGGTTGTTGGTGTTGACCATAGGGAAAGCACAGGAGCCATGGCAGTTGTTGATGTTGGCGGTGTTGGGTCCCACAACACGCTTTTCAAGGGACACAGTGAGGCTCCTCAGCCCACATATGTTGCCTCTCGCTGGGTTGTTGGATCCAGCTCTGGTCGCCCGCAGTCCTCTCTGCACCTCATATGCACCGGCCACCGTCTGTAGGGCCTTCAGCAGGAGAAACGCACGGTACTGGCTCCCTCCTGTTGTAGAGGTGACAGACGCATCAGTTAAAAAGTGGTAACAGAGGAGTGTGACACCAAAGAATCTAAATTTATGTCATAAAGGTTAAAAAAGAATGCAAATACAGATCGACAGTGCTGGGCCTACTGGACGTGCTTTCTTTTTCGTTCACATCACCTGCTGCTGGTTCCATCTTCGGAAATGCACTGAGATCTCTGAGCCTTCCCAGCCTCTCCGCAGCTCTGTGACCGACCTCCTCCTCCATTATTACCTCCATTATCTGCACCACGGTTTGCTCCAACCTGCACTTAACCTCCTCCAGCAGCGCAGGAGACAAGGCCAGCTCTCCATAGTGCGTCTGAAACATGGAGCAAGAGCCGGTGAAGGAGAAGATAGTGGGGGAGGAGGAGTTGATCAGTCCTGCCAGCAGGGTCTCGCTGGAGGATAAGTCTAGCGTCAGAGGAGGCAGGGACTGCAGGGAGTCCAGCCGGAGCGGAGGGGACGCAGAGTGGTCCTGAGGCAGGACGTCACCCAGGAAACGCTTCAGCTCACAGAGGAAGGAGGTGTGTGACGAGGCGTGTGTATGTCTGAGGAGGAGAGTGAAAAATGTTGCTGAGCACCACCCTGACAATCGTGCGGTGACATTTACGGGGAACATGAGAGCAAAGACAACCTTGTATCAGATCCTCTTTCCACAGAGAAAAGCAGAAGAGGAGTGACGCTGGTGTTACTTCCTGGTTTTCCACCAATGAGGATGTCTTTTAGGATTTGGTCTGCAAAGAGGGGAAATGTGAGGAGAGTGCACATCAAACGAGAAATGATATGCGACTCGTATCATATCTTACTCATGTCAGGAGTTTTTGTCTCAACAGAAATTGTCCAAGTCTGCTGAACGTTGCCTTGTGTTGCTTTTCCTGTCAGCACTATGTACTGCGTTTCTCCTGAGATGCACACAGACTGGAAGAGACCAACAAATACAAACAAAATCATATACAACAGAGTACAGAAGTTCCGGACAGGTTTTCAGGACCTTTCTTACCTGTGTGCTTGGATTTAGCGACTGACTAGTGAAAGTGACGTCCAGGTTTCGTCCTGTGAGCGGACTTTCAAACGCCAACAGCAGCACAGGGTTCACCTTCAGCAAAGGAGACAGTGAGAGGTCAAAGGTCAACGCGAGAGTTCCCGTCTCATCTTTGACACCTCTGATTCCTCCACCTGGATGCAAAACCTCCAATCCATTTCCCTGGTTTTTGTTTGTTTCCTTAGCCAGCTGTAATAAGACTGAAGAGCTGTGAGATTCAGTGCAGATCCCAAACTGAGCCAAACTGCGGTTTGTGAGTTCACCGTCGCTCCCAACACCTTCACGCAGCGCTGCGAATATGTCATCCACAAAGCACGGTGCACTGTGAGGGCCGTGATGAGAGAATGTGGAGGCTGATGGAGGGGTGTGCTCTGCGTTTAAAAGAGAACAAATTACATGATGCACTAAAAACAGATTAAATCTAGTAGCAGGAGAAACATGCAAACATTCACATTTCACAGAGTTGAATACATACACACAAACGTTCAGAGTCTCACCTGTCACTGCGGGGTCGTCCATCAGCTGCTGTCCATGTGAGACCTGCGGGGCCGCACAGAGCCGGGCGCAGCAGAGCATCAGCGCTCCACAGGAGAAGACGTCCACAAGCCACATGCTTCACTGTGTGTATGTCTGGTCTGCCTGTGTGGCCAGACCTTCCTCACTCGCTTGTTTTGTGTGGGTCAAGCTCTCGAGGAAGGGAGTCACATCCTCCCACCTTCCCTTCTCACTAACCGGGGAACGTGTTGGGATATCGTGTGTCCTTGATGATTGAGACTGTGGATTGTATTTCAGTATTTTGCTGCACAGAAATGCCGTTTTTTTTCCACTACAGGACGCAGGTTATGTCAGATAAGGTGAGAGAAGGCAAATAATAGGCTGTTTTGTTGGTTTGGATTCACTGAACCTTCCTTAGATTACGATGAAAGGAGGTGAGGACATAGATCAAGGAAGGTTAAGCTTAGCCTATAGTGTTTTTTGAATGGCTTTTTATTTAGGTGCCGGAAATAACATAGCTTGTTTTGTTCTATGTAATAAAATATGTCAGTAAATACCCCAGTCTGAAACTCTGAAGCTTATATATTGTTTTCCTTTTAAAAATTGGGATACAAGTGATCAATGGAAAACAACAAAATAATAAAGCACAAGACAGGGAGCTACAGGCAAACAAACCAAAGTGATACAAAAAACGAACACAAAAGGAACAACAGAAGAAGAAAAAATGGACAAAAAATTAAATACATGAATTATGATGATCAAAAGTTGGCTTTAGATTTTCTTGTTGAAGTTTGTAGAAGTGTTTGTGTATTCTGTGTGTAAAGTCAGAGGTGAGAGAGAGCAAAATGAAGAGACGCTAATGCGGCTGCTAGCTCTGGCTTTATATTTAAGGGTCCAGAAAGAATTGTTGATTGTAAGTTGTCGATCTATTCCTTTAGCACAAAGCTCCAGCAGTGAGTGAAGCAACATTTGGAATGTGATGAGAGCTGAATGAAACAATATCCTTCGGACGAACAAATGTTTACAATTTATCTGCTTTCAGTCCTCCTTGCAGGAGACAAACAGTGTACGCCCAGAAAGGGACGGAGACGTGAGCTCTGCCTCCCCTCACAGCCGTCACTCCCATCACTACTCTCACAGCTGCGGTCTTGTTTTGCAGACAGTCAAGGTCTCTGAGCTGTTTGGTAGCCGTGTGTCCCCAGAGATAAAGCCAGGTCTTTCTAATGACTGCAACATGTTACCAGTGAGGTATTCATGGAACATTTCTTGGCAGGTACATCATCCTGATGCTCTCTTAGACAGAAGCGTGAGGTTATTTCTGTTCGTCTGTACTGTGTGAATCAGGACTTGTATTCAACAGCCTGTCAGCATGTGTCATTTACATACTGTTGGACACAATTTGGATGTGTTTCGAGTGTTGATTAAAAAACTATTGTGGACATTGTTGTATTGTTGAGAGCTGAGTAAAAACCTTCACCCTAGGAGCTTGTCAGGAGAATTTATCTGAGGAATTTGGCACAATACAAGTGCACATTTCTCCGAATTATGTTACTGGGAGCTCTGACTGTTTGTGGAAAGCAAAAATGCACCACAACAACATATTTTGGACATGACCTAAATTAAGAACATTTTGGGAGGAGGTGTTTGAGCAACCCAGTCGTGGGCAGTGGTTTGGGGCATCAGCCACTGACGAAAAAAGCCGTCTTTAAATGTTGGCATGATAACAGGGCTCAGTGGCACCAGGACACACGCGGTGGGACAAAGGCCATAAAAGTCCAAGTGGGGTTGCTGGGCCAGGTGGTGGATGGGTACAATGAACACCAACCTTCACCCGGGAGAGTGGTGTTAGCGTCCTGTAAGATTCTAAAGCCAAACCCTGTTCTTTTTATCCAAAACCTAACCAAGTGCTTTTGTTGGCGGAAAACAAGTGTCAATTTGCGTTGCTGTACTGACATAGTGCATTTATTTTGAAAGAGACTGTATGTAAACAGTAAATTTCCTGTGAAAACAGAAGTGTATTTTGAAAACAGACGATGCATATAAGAGGGCAGAACTTGACACTGCATCCCAGACCGTCAGCAAACAACGCACCCAGGGAACAGTTCACGTTGTATTTGGACGTATAAGGTCTATGACCAAACGTCGATGTGTGACAAGGTCGGAGTTAGAATGTGTTGATGAGGCCCTTAAAGTGTTTCACCAAAATATCACAAACAATCAGGTGGCACTGCAGGGAGTAACTCTAGAAGGCACTGCTGAAGGAGCTTAAGAGTATTTTTTACATTGATTACAGCAGCATTTGAATGCATCACAATGAAGTAGTTAGAACCTGATACCCCCAACATACAATATGGATGGAGATTGTGTGATGCAGCAAAGCAGAACTCACACAGAGAACAAATCAGAGATTCAGTCTGGATTTTAAATGTTTCTTTTAGATCCATTACAGGGCTGTGCAGACAGTGAAAAAATGTGCAAATATTTCAGTCCATGTTGCACTTATGCACATCTTTTCCTGTGTGTAGGCCCTGTAATAAATGTAGTCATAACATTTAAAATCAAGACTCAAGTCAATTTAGTTTTTGTTCTCTATGCTGCAATACTTTCTCACTGACTACTACACCAGAGAAGAAGACAAAGGACTGTTTTTTGTTAAAGGGACAGTTGGGTGAACTTTTCCTCTTACCCGTAGTGTTGCTTGTTGTGGTGGGAGTTGCCTTCTCTTGAATATAATGGAACTAGATGACACTCAGCTTGTCTCTCTTTCCAGAAATCATGACCTGGTTACTCAAGATAATCCACAGACCTTGTTGTGAGCAGTTTCATGTAGGAACTACTTCTTTCCACCAAACTACACCTGCCAACCGAGTCACTGCGCAGAAGGAAGCGTGCATCTACTCATGGACGAGAGGCTGGTGCTCGTGACAGCGCAAGATGTAAATATTAATGCCGTCCTGCTCAGTTTAGCTGTAATGCTAGCTAGCTCAATGGTGCTAGAGGAGCTAGCAGTAGACACACACTTCCTTCTGCGTAGTGATACGGTTGCTGGGTTGTTCGGTGGAAAGAAAATAGTTCCTACGTGAAACTGCTCACAACAAGGTCTTTGGATTATCTTGAGTAACCGGGTCATGATTTCTGGAAAGAGACATTGCTGTTGAGTTTTTCCAAATGTAGTTTTTGGCGCTTTGAGCACCACAAGCTGAGAGTCGTCTAGAATGATAAATGGCACAACAGTTGAGAGGAAAAATATGTATGTTTGATTTTGGGGTGAACTGTCCCTTTAACAGGCTATAGCTAATTTGGTGGAAATATTTTGCTGTTTTAAATATACAGATTAAAGGTTACTACGATCATCATGGAGCTGTTTGTGCTGTTTTTTTGCTTCTAAAATTTGGTCAAAATTATTATTATATGTAAACTTCAGCAGTCTTCTATGAGGGGGAAAAATAACAGGATAAGACATAAAAGCCACTTCACACAACAAAATTAATTCAAATATTATATGAAACATTTTTTATTAATAATCATAAAACGCAGGGGGAAAAAAACATGAATTCCATTTGTTTCATTATAACATCTTAGGATAAAAGCACCAACACCGAACAGTAACAATTCATGAAAACCCAGGGCTTTTTGGAAAGTAGGTTTGCCGTTATTGCACCTCAAACCTGCCCTGGCTTCACCGATCAGAGATCACTGTACACATACTGCAGGTCACACGTGTCCTGTGTGTGGGGAGACTCCCCCACACACAGGACAGTGAACCTCCTTCTTTTGGAGACACAAATCTAGACAGAGGCATTTGTGAGATGAGGAAGATGCTGAAAGTTGTAGCCATTTCACAGCTTCTGGACTCGTAAAGCTTCATAAAGCTGGATTCCACTGGAGACGCCCGGGTGTATGTGACAGCGAGAATCTGAGACTTTTTAATTTGACCTCGCTTGCTGAGAGGTGGTCTGGGTCCTGAGTTGGGTTAGAAAGGGACTTCATGATGTCACAGGATGGTGAATAAATCTGTGACATGCAGTAGTTTTAAGAAAATTGTTTACATCGTTTCAAGCCATCTGGGAAGTTCCTGAGTTAAGACCTTTGGCAGGATTTAGAGTAAACAGCCTCGACTGCAAAGCTCTCACAGATTATTAATAATGTACCAGGATGGACGTTGACGGAGAACTGCATAGAAGCTTTGATTCAAATCACGCTCGTACGCCAAAGGACTTGAATAACAGCACCTCATCCCTTTGACTGATCACATGAGTAGCTACAAAACTGGTTGAAATCTGCAATGATCGTTAATGTTTTATCTTTCCCATGAGCTATTCTCACTGACACATACACACCGCACAGCAACTCCAGGTTAGAGAAATTTCCGTAGGTTAAACCGGACCGTCAGAAAGCCGCCAGGCAAGCTCGTGTTGAAGATTATTAAACCATAAAACCCTGCAGCACAACAGGAGAAGAGTAGTATTTATCAATAGCTGCAATTTCCTTGTTTTAAGTGAAGGATAGCACCGTGCTGTCTGTCTCACTAGTAGTATTAAAAACCGACAGGAATCTGAAGACACCATTAAAAGCATAACATGTAACTGCAATTGTATCAAACACCAAGAATAAGAAAATCAAAACAGCATCAACAATAATTACAAAAGACCTCTCAGTGCTGGTAACAAATAGACTATAGTCTCTAATTATGTTCTAAAATGACTTTTCTTCTTTTCACGTGAACACTCGCAGGTGAGACACACATGTGTGAGTGCACAGGACAGGAGTTTACAATAAAGCTTTGATTATTAGTCTAATCTTCCCTTAAGATATGCACCGGCAAGTAGGAAAAAGCACACACACACACAAACTGAGCTTACGTGTATTCCCACTATCTGAGAAAAAAGGAAGCTTGGCTGCTCTCACTCCCGTCAAAAGTGATGCACAAACACACATCCTAACACAAGAGCTCTACGTCAGCGTCTCTGCAGTGACATGATACGCTCACATTACAAGGTAGGGCCTTGTCTGCGAGACAGCTAAAGACAGACAGTGTGTGTAAGAGGTTGACACGTAGTTCTGTATGCACCAGTGAAGATTTTTGTTTGTAAGATCTGAATTGCCATTGTTTGGAAACAGAAGCACCATTTTTTTCCTGCAGGATCTGGGTTGGTACAAAACAAAAACAAACAAAAGAAAACATCTGATAAAAGTGAAGACAGTTCTAGTGCTGGAATCTGTTCAAGCCACAGCACCGTTGTCTGTCTGTGTTAAAGTACACACAGCTTTGTGGGGTGTCACAAGGATCCAGGTGCTGTTGTGCCGCCATGTTGTTAGGCACCATCTGTTAAGGTCCTGTGGTGGCAATGCTTCACTCTCCTTGGCTTCAAGTCTCCTGTTTAACAGGTTGAGTTAAGGTCACAATGCCAGCGCCTCTATTCACTTATATATATATACTTATATATATATATATATACTCATATATATAGACTGTATAGATACATATTTTATATACCTTTCTGTTTATGATGGAGAGACATACAAGGAAAAACAAAAACTTATGTACAAAAACAGTGTGTCTTGTTCACTAACAGATAAGCAGCCGACTTCTGTTTTAAACGGCGGCGTGAGAAACAGAGTTCCTCACACCTCTGAGCCAGCTGTTGCAGAGTAGTTTTATCGAAGGGTGGTGCCCACAGTTGTACACGAGGCATTCAGAGAACCAGACAATAGCATATTAAATATGAGAAAGGAAACGCCAGAAAATGGCTTTTTCAAATGTCCCTGTGTACAGCACCAAGTATTCCATTTGTTTGTGATGTTTTCACGACAGAATAAATAAGATCAGGTACAGTCCAAAGTTAGCACCATTGTTTTCAGACTGTGAGTCAAGTACACACGCTATTGCATTCTACAATGTCAACACATTTCAGGATTAAAAAACAAAAAGAGAAAAACAAATACCAAGGCAAATGGAGACACTGACAGCATAAATATAATAATCTAAATTATACACAACTATACAGTCGGAGAATGAATCACATTCACAGTACAGACATTGTTTACAAAAAAACAAATTACACAATTTAAAAAAAAAAAAAAAAAAGCAAACAAAAAGGTGTGAAGAGAGTCCAGTAGTTTGTTGTGGTTATGGTTCATTGATTTCTCAGTGTGTGAGGAGGAGTTGCATGCATGAGTGTGTGCGTGTGTTTGTACTGACTGTATGCAGTGTAGTCCCACATACATGTGTCCACATTGTATTTGCTTACACCTGCGTGTCCCGACAGCAGAGATTAATACGTTTAGTTTAAGAAGAGTTAAAAATTCCTGCTGTAAAGGGTATTTCGGCTGCGTTCCCACATGGTAGTGTGATTGAGCAAAATGATGGAAGAAGGAAATGTTAATAAATACAGAAAGCGGCTGACAATGTCGACATAGCACCATCTCATTATGAATTTCATGGGGTCCTTTGAACAAATTAAATTGCACTCGGCTCAGCGTCATTGGCACCTGCTGAAATGTTGCTGATTCACCATATTCTCAGATTAGTCTGAAATCAGATCATTACTGTGTTCAGACTTTAAAACACACACTGATGTTTTTCAGTGTGTTATCATTTTTGACGTAAACAAAGAACCTTAATTGATATGTTTAATATCTGGTATTAGAAAAACTATATTCATCACTCATAATGTGAAGTTAACTGGTTTTGCTCCAGTTAAAAAAGACACAACCAGAACCATTTTCTGATTGTGGTACCACTTTGCTTTTCAGTTAAGAGACTCAATGGATAATTCAGAGATTTTAAAGTGGGGTTGTATGAGGTACATATCCACACAGTAGAAGCCAAATGATAGACCCTAAGTTTAGAGAAGCAGACAGGAGTACCGCCACAAAAACGAAGCAATGTATTGCTGTGGATGGGAGCAGCAGCAAAACGTAGTTAAGCCACCTAAAAAAATCTTTATCAGTTAAAGGGCAAGCCAAAATCTCAAGGCACACCTGTATTCGTATCTGTGCACAATAGCTTCTATGACCTGTGTTACCACTCCTATCACGACATAAGACAATAAATACAGAAAAAAGAAGACAAGTAGCTTTCGTGATACTGTCTACCTTTTCGTTTCTTTCGGTGGTATGTCGTCTTTGCCGGGGCTTTGTTGTAATTTTCTTAGTACAATAAAGCGATCCATTGTCCCGCTCACAGCTTTCTCCTTTTAATTATTATCATCCCTCACACTGACTGCCAAGCAGGGCTTTTGATATATCACACACTTAAAATTACCAAACCAAACCAATGAACAAACAGTGACAAATAGGTTCCCTGTGACGGTCAGGTGAGGTGAAATTAAATTAAATTAAATTACAGTTTTTAGCTAGAGTTTGCCTCTTTATTGGGGAACGGCTGTGCACAACATATTGAAACAGTCGATTAAAAATTCATTCATAACTTCTTGAAAAGGCCCAGTGGAATATTGCAAAAATAATGTGAGGTTATCACAAAATCCCACGGCACACCTGGATTAGCATCACGTCACACTTACGCGCCACAGCACACCATTTGAGAAACACTGGCATTCACTATATTTCCACTGCTTTACCTTGTCCTCAGACAGCCCTCTTCGCTGGTTAAGGAAAGCTGTTGTCTCTGCTCT
The DNA here is from genome assembly GCA_026686955.1 of Epinephelus cyanopodus. NCBI lineage: Eukaryota > Metazoa > Chordata > Actinopteri > Perciformes > Serranidae > Epinephelus > Epinephelus cyanopodus. Next base: position 12,970,952 of record CM048920.1, read on the forward strand.
CTTCAAAACCACCACACTGCTTTGATAAAAACAGTAATTTTACCTTGCAGAACACAGGAGTTGCTGGTCTACTGCTGTGTCGATCATTCTGTTTGTGTTAATGTGTGACTTTGGTGACTCTCGACAAACCCTTTAAAACTGTGGTTCCCAACTGGTCCAGCCACGGGGTCCAGATTTCTCCTTAGTCATTAGTTCAAGGTTCACAAACATATTCAGCGTCATACTTGTGTTTGTCCATGTCGTCAAGCTAGTTTGCTGTCTCTGTCAAGATGCTGTCTGTTAGTCAGTCACTCTACAGCAGGAAACGGCACTTCAAAATGAACGCTCTATGCTAGAAATTCATTGTACTTAAAAATAAAGTGTTTTTTCAAACTTGACACATTTGACACAATCAATCAAGCAGACTACCTGATTGATTCAGCTGTAGACCAGCAGCTTCCGAGGTCTGTGAGGTAAAATTACTGTTTTTGTTAAAAGAAATCTTTGAATAGAGCAGCGATAATGGCTTCAGTTACCTGTTGGAAATTGCTGTCAGACAGCAAAGTAAAGCCATTAAAATACCCTGAATAAAGTATGAACTTACAGTGATATTGATGTTTTAGGTAGCTTGAAAAGTTTTGCTGCTGCCACCATCCACAGAAGTACGTTGCTTAGTTTCTGTGGCAGTTCTCCTGTCTGCTTCTCCAAACTAAGGACATGCCGACCTTCATCTACTGTAGATAATACATCGACTATGGATAAGTAGCTCACACAACCCCACCTAAACAATCCAAACTATCCCTTTAACAGTAAGTAAGGCATGTTTCATTTTGTTAAACATGAAAATATTGTAAATCACCAACATGAACAGTTTGAAGGGCGTCAACAAGCTGGCCAGGAATAGCACATCTTCTGCTACATGAGTAACTGTATCTTAATATCCAGTGTGAAGTTAGACCAAAATACTAAGTTCCTCATCTTGACTCATACTCTAATATATCACAACAAATATTGAATTTAAGAGAAGGAAGAGAGCAGAGAAAAGAGAGCATACATGCAGAGAGGGGAAACTGCATGACATCTGAGCAGAGTTCAATGAACTGGTCTGTGTGTGTGTTTCGAGTGTGTAGACACATGCACTCGTATGAGGTGAAACTTTGGAGGGAACGTGACACGTGATGAGATTCAGAAAAAGGTGGACTATGTGCTTCAATCTGTTCTTACAAGTTAGATTAAATCATTCAGATTTCTTTTGCTAGTTGCTATAATAGTGACCAAGACAAAGAGACACACGGTCAAACTACTGAGCACCTTTAATTTAAACCAGACATTTTAATAATTGAGTTCATTCAATGCTGAGCAGCAGCCAGTACATTTTCACACTCTACACAGAAACATGACCAGTACCTATGAATTCTGCTCAAGGTGACCATAGTGGTGGTTAGTGTGTGTGTGTGTGCGTGTGTGTGTGTGTGTGAGTGTGTGTGTGAGTCTCAGAGATCCCAGTACAGAAGCCGGTCTTGGAGGCGGTTGGGTAGTGCAGACGTTACGGAGCACCAGTGAGTGAGGAGAGTGCCTTGGTCCACACCTGGACATTTGCATAGTTTATTTAATTTTGAGGTAGTTTTCAACAATTACCTGAAACATCAGAGAAGACAGAAAGAGATGATGAGTATTTCTGTGGGTGACAGAGTCTACGCAGCAATTAAGGACGCACCGATTGTGAAACTCTGGACCAATACAAATAAAGACGATTAAAATAACAGTTTGTCCGCTGGCAGATACAGATGTTTTGTTGTTGTTTATTTAGTTTTTGTTAGTATTCATTCGCCTTATTCGCGAGGAAGACAAAGGAATGTGACTTATTAAAAAAATGAACTGGAAAGTTTTAAAGCCATTCAGCCCTATTTGCCAAATTGGGAGTGCAAACTTTTCAAAAAACTTAGCCAAAAAATACATTTTCATGATCAATGTTACAAGTAAGAAAACCAAAACTACACAATAACAGTATAGAGTATATTACACTACAGAACTAACCATAGAACAAGCAAACACAAGAAGATTTTCTTCATCAATGTTACCATAATTTTTTTGATGAATATAAATAAACAATAGGAAAAACATAACTGTGCAATTAGTCGAACATACCAGAAGAGAAAAGTCACCAAACTCAACACACTCGTGTATATGTTCCACTACAGAGGAATTATAGAACATGTATTTTTCAGCATTTATGGAGGCGCTACAGCAGCACACCCCTCTGCACGACCTGGCTGCAAGGTCATTTATGAGGTCCACTGTTGAATGCAGGTATGTGAGGCAACTGACTGTATTAACAACTGTAATAATAATAATCTCCGCACCACTCAGTGTGTGCTGAATCAATGGCGAGCACAGCTCAAACTGCCCCCTCTGTCACTGGTGCCCTATGCACAGGGTGTTATGCGCGTGCCGGTAGCGGCAACACTGGCACAAATTCATCAACACAAATTTATGAAACAACTTTAAATATAACCTTCTATCACATAGAAAAATAAATAAAAACTTTTTCAACAGCCTTTGTACTAAATATAATACCTCTTGATTCCCTCCCTAATATCTAGTCTATATTGCAGTGAAAACAACAAATTTCTCCTTCACACAGCTGCATGTGTTCTAGTTTCTCCCCAAAATCTAAATTTTACAAGACTGCCTTTGAACGCATCATCATAACATTATAATTTACCTTTACCCAATACACATTTTTACTGAATAAAGCTTGAATGCATTATTATGTAACTCAATGCTACCTCCGTAAGCTTTTTGTTCTGGCCAGCTTACATTAACGCTTTGAAACCTGGAGCGATGTATAAAACTAGTGAAAAAAGAAAAACGCTGGGGGAAGCTATGTTTATAATTTTTAGAATTACATATTTAAAATCATGGTACATAATCATATAATAATTTTATTTATTTTATAATTATTACATTTACGGACTTTTTCTGGTCACTTATTTTTACATTATTGTTCTTGTTTTTAATTTTCTCTTTTTCATTAATTTCTTGCAGCTGTTTGGGGTCATTTCCTCTGTTGTTGCACGCTGCCTTCTTCCTAAGTTTTTGAAAGAAATCAAGCCAATTTGCTCAGGTTTTAAAGGGTTAACTAGCTCTCCTGCCAATTTCAACATGGATTCATTGTTCACAGTGTAGCATCATCAGGGAAACAATAGGGTGTGTCCTCTCAATAGTCAGTTTACTGCATCCTTTTGTTCTGAAGGCGTCGTGGGGAAGATTTCTGTTCATCCCAAACATGTTTTTTATGGTTCATGGGACAACAGGACGCTGTTAGTCATAAGACCTGTTTTTCAGCCTGCGCGAATTCTAAGTGACACAACAGAAAAACAAAGGCCACTGCCATTGGTGATGTCATATTATTTGCTGATAGGTGAATATCAGCTGATACCAAGCTTTTGGCAGATAAACCGGTGCATCCCTAACTGCAATAAACAAATAATCCACAACATGATCTGGTCACTTTCAAAATCCATTCATCACCCAGCACAGTTTTTATACTTTAAATCTAAAACTAACTAAAAGAACTGACTTACCTTGTTCAATCAGAACAAAAGCTTGTGGGAGCAAATGAAAAACAGGTATCCTGTGTCTCTCACTCCCTACCAGTCTCTTTCTCTCATTCTCTCCCTCTTTCCACCTTCTGATTGCCCTTCGCCTTTCCCCTCTTCATCCTTCCCCCTTCCCCTCACCCCCAAACCCTATCTAGGTCGGGAGCCAGGGAGCTGGGAGGTAGTGTAGGTACCATGCATGCCCTGAGTCCTCCACATGCTCCCGCCACCACCTGAGCTGCTGACCTGTGTTGGAGGGGGCAGCCGGGGGGAGTAGTGCACTGCGAATGGACGAGACGAGGAGGAGGTTGACAGAGAGGAAGAGGAGAGGGAAGCAGTAGCGGCGGCAGCAGCAGAGACAGAAGCAGTGGAGGCAGAGGTGGAGGAGGAGATGGAGAGGGATGACTGTGCTCTCTGGTGGTGGAGAGAGGAGTGGGACAGACGGGAGGAGTGGAGGGAGTCTGATCGAGATGATGGCGGGGCGTCAGAGTGCGTGGGTGCGGAGGAGGAGGTGGTGCTGTGCAGGGGTGGAGGAGGGGGCAAGGTGAGCGTGGGAGGAGAGGGGCTATGCAGGACTGACTGGGTGCGGCTGTGCTGGGCCTGCGACAGGGAGTGGGGGAGAGGTGAGGACGCAGAGGCCAGGCGCGTGGAGGCTGGTTGGGGGGTGGTGTGCTGCTGGGTTTGGGAGGAGGTAGAGGAAGAGGAGGAGAGACTGAGCAGAGAGCTGAGGCCTCCAGAGGTGGGCAGCGTCACCCCAAACTGATGGGAGGACACTGTGGGAACCACGTGGTGAAATATACCTGCAAATCATACAGCAGAAATGGAGGGAGGGCGAGAAGAGTGGAGACAGAGGAGGGAGGAGAGAGCAGACAAAAGTGGCACAGAGAGCGAGAGGGAGGGGGACAAAGAGAGAAGCAAGGACTGAGCCAGGTTGTGCATAGCGCCAAGCAAGTCTTAGACAAGCACACAGAAAGCAAACAGAGTCAGTTCACTGTGACTGTAACTACAGCAAATGAGTCGGCCAATTTAGCGCTTGCACTAAAACGGTTCTTATTATAGCAAGATAGATTTCTGTGATGGTAACAGCTCACGAGTGAAATGACTCTGACATACAATCCAACAGATACACCCACAGAAAATGACAATATCGTCGTGTAATAGCTGTGTAAAGCATTCATGGCTTCAGGACAAATGATTGGCTCAGATTTTCCTATTTTTGTGTTAAAATGCAGCATTTTCCACGGGTGTTTCCCACTGCAGCATCAAGCAGCCAGTCCATGTCAAAGCGAGGCAGCACAGAGAGTCAGTCAGTCAGTCAAACTGTCAGTGAGGTGGACAGAAAGACAGCAGCATTGGACCTCCACTTACCTGGCTCATTACCTCAGATTCACACTACTTTTTATCGGCTAAGACTACAACCTAGTTCTTCACTGTTAACCCATCTTCAGATAAAACTTTACATGAGTTTGTCTATGTGATGCTCACCTCCAGCTGCTCCCCCTGCCAGCCCAGCACTGGAGAAGCTTCCCAGGGCAGAGTGTCCGTTGACAAGTCTCGGAGTCCCACTCACCGTGGATCCGCCTGTCTGGGCCCCGAACAACGACTGTAAGACTGAGGTCCCTCCGAGTGGGAACTGAGACCCCAGGTACTGTCCCACAGAGGATCCTGTGGTCGAGGAAACTGCTACAGGACTGCCCCCAACCTTCCCACTAAGAATACCCGCTCCACTGTTGGCTGCAGCAGATATGAAGAGGTTCTGACTGGCCATGCTGCTGCTCGTCTTCAGCTCCCAGTCCCGAGGGGCCTTTTGTTTCTGGAGGGTCTGGCGTTGGTCTGAGCCGCTGCCTCCCTGGGCACCACCACCACTGCTGCCACCTCCACCCCGAGGCCCTGCCTCCTGACTGAGGAAGGGGTTGGGGTTCATGTAGCTGGACGACTCTCCGTCGCTTCCTTTCCTCACCTGCTGATGCTGTTGCTTGTGGTCAGAATCTGAGTCCGTGCCCCGGCTCGACCCCCCCATGCCGAATGGAGAGCCCCCCTGTCTTAGGTCAGAGTTGGGCTGCTTGGGGTCAGAGATGGGAGAAAAGGTGGATTTCCACTTGCTGGTGGAGGACAAAGAGGACGAAGAGGAGGCCTCGCTGCCTGTGCTGTTACCACTGCTGCTACCAGACTTCCTGACTAATGGAGAAATGAAGAAAGACAGGTTGGCATTAAGAGCTAGATGTGCAGGATTAATGTTTTATATTGTGTGACATTTTCTTTTCTTACCTCTTTCACCATCCCCGAGTCTGCCAGGTCCATCTCTGCTCTCCAAGGATATAGTGGCAATTTTTCTTTCAATTCTAGAGACAAATAACAATAAAAAGTCAGAACAAACAGCCACAAGCAGCAACAAAATTAGTATGAATCTTATAAAAACTGCAACAGATCTGAAGCAATCAATTCTTTTATCACTAACTTCAGATTAAATTTGAGTAGTAAGGTAAGGAAAAATTGTCACTGGTCACTTGGTTACAAAGAAAAAACCCTAAAAAACATCAGAAAAAAGGAAAAATATCCTGCAGCTGTAGAGGAGACCAGTTGTTTTGCAAAAAGGGCAGCTTAGCGGGTACACTATTGTTTATCTTATCTTCATATTACAACCACTGTACTACCGTGAGCTGGAGCTGTCGGCAGGGTATCCTGAGTCCTCGTCATCAGAGCTGGGGGCCGAGGAATAACGACCTGTGCCATTGAGCTCCAGGGGGCGCTCTCTCTTTAAGATGGGAGGCTGGTCCAGGTCAGGTCCGCTGGGGCTGCGGCTTGATTGTTCTGGGGAGGAGATGGCAGAGATCTCCAGTGGCTGGTTGATGTTGTTCACCTGTCGGGACAACCAACATGCATATGACACTTAGAAATGTGTAGGGTCATTATTCTGTAGCCATTACACTGTGCAATCAACAATGACTTTGTGGTGATAACTTACAGCGAAAAACTCTCAAATATCAATTTAAACCAAAATATAATAACAACATGTAACTTTACAAATATAGTATCATATCGGGTCAGGTGACTCACCATGGAGTTGATATTGAGTGGCGATCCTGAGGAGTGGTTGTTGGAGCTAAGCCCGGGGAACGACCTCCTCTTTGGGGATCCGCTGGCGTTGACAGCCATTGTAGAGCTGCGTTTCCTTCTCCCCCGCTTACGTCCCTCTTGAGAGCCGAGGCCATGAGAGGAGTGCGATGACGAAATATGCGTGGGCGTCTGAGTGTGCTGTGTGCCGGGAGACTGGTGGTGGTGGTTTCCATGGTTACTGTGGTATCCCTGCTTGTTGCCAGTGTGATGGTGGAGGCGTGATCCTCCGGCCGTGCTGCCTCCACTGCCTGACGAAGAGGAAGACGAGGATGAAGAGGAGGAAGAAGAGAAGAAGATTCTCCTACGCAGTTCACTGTCCTGGGGCTCCGTGTCAGATTCACCTCCTTGGCGATCCTGTCCGTCTTCCGGAAGAATCCTCGGGGGTCCGTCTGCATACTGGAGCACCCCTCCAGTGCTGAGCGGTGGGCTCTGGATGGGACCTCCTCTGCCCATTGGTCCTGTTAGAGGAGTGTTGGGGTGTGGAGGAGGTGATGAAGAAGCACCATTGTGGTCCTCAGGATGGGGACCGCCATTCATCAGCCCTGAGCTGGATGAATATCCTGAACAGAGACCAAACAGTTGATGGTTAACGATGTTCAGGAAGAAGATGCAAATATAGAACATAAAACATGAAATAGTCACAATAAGCAACTGATCATTCTACGGTAATATTGATGAATATAATTTAATGGTTGATAAATAATCCTTACCATTTGTCTGACCTGCCTGAGACACAGGACTCGGAGTACTTCTCTGAAATTATGAATGCAGGCAATACAATTTAAAATCTAAATACACAATATCAAAACATCTCAAAATAGTTATATCTAGGACTATTTAGGTAAAACAACTTGAATTTGATCAACACAGAGTGTCTACATGTATCAGAATCTTAAACTCAATGCTTTTTACGATCTTTTCAAGATAATTTTTAACCAAATTTAAGACTGACTTTTGGACAAATCGTATTTTCTTATTCACCTGAATTCCAGGTAAGTACACTGTGAGGCCAGGGTGTCCAAACTTTTTTGAATTGGGGCCAGATTAGATAATAGAAAAAAAACATCTGTGGGTCAGCTGGTCTTGCATCATATTTTTTTTTAAAGTCACATAAGTAAGTATTCAACTTTCCACAGCCTCTGAAAGCTGCGGCCGCTGTCAACTTTGCACTTCTAGTACTTTGTGAAAAATGTCTGCTGCTAGGTAACCATTTGTTTGCTTGTTAATTGTCTGTTTATGAAAACTCATTAAGTTCTTTCTAGGTAGTTCCTACTAGGGGTGTAAATCACCAGTTTAATCATGATACGACATTATATCAATTCTTTGGACAATGATACGATATGTGGCAATATTACAAAGACTGCCATGTTCCCGACACCGTTGGTTTAAGTCACTGCATCTCCCAAACAACCTGTATGCACGTTTTTTCAGCCGAGCATTGTTTAAACAGAGCAGCTAATGTTACTGTAGTGAGATGTTAGCAGGATGAAAGGCCCGACCAGAGTAAATGATGTTATCCTCATTGTCTTTCTCTTGGTTGCTTGCCTCTTGCTGTTGGTCAATGACAGAGACTTTCAAAATAAAAGCCTACCCTAAAGATGATGATAAGGATCAATGTTTTCCATTTGCATCCAATACATTATATCGTTGATCATTTAATCGATATATTAACCCCAGTTTGATGGATCGTTACACCCCTAGCTCCTACTTGGTGCCTGTCTTGACACTGTATCGCCCTATTCGGACGGGATTAGTTTTACATTGGTATGTGGGGTAAAGTAATAATTACCAGAGATTTTAGTCCCATCCGAATATGCCATGTCAGTAATCATTACCGAATGATGTCAGTAAGATTACTGCGACTTTTACCTTCTGTAAAAGGGTCTCGGACAATTACCTCAGGTAATATTAATCCCGTGCGAACAGACCAGCAGTAAATAGGACTGTTGTGATTTAGGGCTGTCAAAAAAATTCCAAGTTATAAATATATTCGAATATATATATATATATATATATATTTTTTATAAGTTCGCGCACAAGCCAGGCCAGAGAGTAAAAAAATAAATAAATAAATAAATAAATTCTAAAATGATTCGAACTCTACTAAATTAATTCGAAAATATTCAAACTCAATTTCATGGTGCTTTTGACAGCCCTATCATATGCACATGACGGCAGGAGGGGACGGCAGAATGGATTTACCCCTCCCACTTGCGGTAGTTTTACTGATACTTCTTATCCCGTGCAAACTAATCCCGTCCGAATAGTGCTTATGACAGCACTGTCCTTGTGAGGTGAATGGGAAAAGTGCAAAGTTAACTTGCTTGATTAACCAGTATCGAGTAGCGGTAAGCCGTGGGCCACAATTGACCCTCGGGCCAGACTTTTGACATGCCTGCTGTAATGCGAAGTACATATTTGGTCCTGTGCAGAGGTGGGTCTCATATAGGAATATGGTTATGAGAGGAAGCTCTGTTAAGCTACATTTTGTCAACAGGTAAGATCAAGTATAAAGTAAAAAGGCAGCATGAGGTTCAGCGGTAAGTTAAAGATTTGAAACATCAGAAAAATTGATTTTAAGAAATTAAAATATGAATAAATTAAATAAGATAACATGTTTGTGGTGTTTAATGTCTCACAAATCCAAATTTAAGACTAGTTACTATCAACAAAACTGAATTTAAGACATTTTCAGACTTTTCAAGGACCATAACTCTAAATTGAACATCTTACTGTGTGCACATCAATCTAATTCTTCACAAGTGCACACTTCATTCATCACATCTGCACTCAATAGTAGCACATTATGACAGTACCTACATTACATACAACACACTGAACACACTCACCAGTCTCTCAGCACGACTAGGCAGCACCACGCTGGCCAGTGGGATGCTTACTGGTAGTTTACTTGGGTGTACAGTGCTGAGAGGGATACTTATTGGAAGGCTCGTAATGCTGTTGTCACCCTGAACAGATGGGCTCCTCTCCTTACCACCCTATATGAGACAACAAAGAGGAAATAACAGTGAGAAAGAGCTGCAAGGAAGGTAGAAAACGTCCTGACAGATCAGCAGTGCAAGTGCACAGACTGCAAAGAGAGATAAACATTTACCCTCTCGAAGCCTTTATTCTGGGCATCAGATGCATTGGGAGAGGGGCAGTTCAGTTTGGCTCCGAGCGGAGAGTTAACGCCACCCAAATCCCTGAAAAACCAAACAGAAACAGGCAAATGTAGCTTCAACTTGTTAGCTATCTGCAGCCTTAAGGAGCAACTTCAGGACCTTGGAAATAAAACAGCAGATTTTTGAGCATTGGGGAAGATTTAGTGCCAACCAACCTGTGTGTGTTCAGCCCTGGGCCTCTCAAGTGAGCAGAAGCAGTGGGGTCCTGGTTAAGGTGCCTCCGCAAGGCAATCTTGGCAGGGGAGAAGCGTGTGTAATCAGGAAGAGCGTGGGAGGAACCTTGCTGCCTCTGCCTGGCATCAGGGATGGTGGGCACAATCTCGTGGTCTGGAGAGATGGGCAGGTAACGAGAAAGGAGCTCCCCCTTGGAGTTGGCCCGTTCGAAACACGGTGAGCTGGTGCCATTCATGGACAGCTCTGGGCTGACACCGTTGAGGGCTGGGACCGAGGACAGCCCGAGCTTAGAGGAGTCCATGTCATTGGAAGAGCGTGATTCCAGGCTCTTTCTGTACGGGGAGCCATCGCAGGGGCTGTATTTCAGGTGGAACAGCTCCTGCTGCTTTTGCCTTTTCTCCAGCTCCACAATGCTGATCTACAAACGGACACCAGGGGGAGCCATTACACCAGAAAACAGGCTTTCTACAACAATACTGAAATGTCTAGGAAAATGTTTGTGACAGCAATTCATCAACTCTTCCTGAAAGCTACATTTTATTCAGTGAAGGTGACAAAGATATATCCTTTGAAAAACCAGTGGGACGGACATAAGGAGGCGGAAGGATGGAAGAAGAGGCCAGAAAACACAGTAAGTATGGAGGAGTGTACAAGAGATAGAAGAGAGAGATACAAGCATTTGGTAATTAATCCACCAAATTGAGGAGGCGGGCAGCGTACCTGCAGCTCCAAACAGTGTCTCTGTTTCTCAGAGATTTGTCTGCGCAGTGCCTGCTTCTCCTTCAGCAAACTCTCCAGACACAAAGAGCCCCAATCAAGCTTCAGCTCCTCACATCGAGACTTCAGCTGGAAAGCAACAGAAACACACTTGCTGTTATTTGCGACAGTTACAGCTGAACTGGAACTTCAACCACCATTCTGCCAATGCAGATCAGCAGGAATGGTGACAGGTTTGAAACTCTGGGTGTGATGCTGTAGTAAGAGGGTGGAGGTTACAGGAGTATACTGTAGTAACAATGCCTGAGGCCTCACCAGTAGCAGACTGTGGTCTCTCAGCAAGGCCATATCTCTCTCAAGCTGCTTCGTCTGCTCTTTCAGCTGACGATTGTGGGCTGATATCTCCTTCTGGGCCTGCAGCAGGTCCTCCACAGTCAAGGCTTTCACTCCCAGCTGCTCGCCACAAACACAGACACACACGGTCATACATCAGCTACAAACACATAATGCCAAAACAATTTACCATCAGTAACAATCCCCTCTTCGCAGACCTGCGGTGGTGGAAGTTCTCACCCTGCTGCAGTGATGTAGAAGCGCACACAGGGTCTGATCATTGTGACCTCAAATCACTGTTTGGTCTATTTGAAGCTTTCAACATAGCACATGTCCTTCTACACCCACAAGGACGCTGCATGTGTCTTAAGGCCTTTGCACACTGAGTTTATTTTTTCGTCTGAAATTGTTGCACGTCTAAAAACAAATATGACTTCACGCTGTGTCAATCATGTCTGTACACTGAGTCTGGAGCTTTCAGCCCTCATTAAAATTCTCGCAACAGGTTTCATTTTCTGCGTTTTTCGCACCCGTCCAAGCCTTAAGAGACATTTGACCAAGAATCAGTGAAGAAAATGTGGCGGCGGGACACAGCAACGACAAGATAGAGGAACGGGGCGTATAGAATCACTTCATAACTCAGCTCAATTTCAAATGGTGAGATAGTAATTTTCAGGTGGATGATGATGAAGAGGAGGATGTGGACCTTACACAAAATGCCCCTGTGGTGCCAAATGACAGACAGGGAGGGAGGGGTGACAGCCAGATAGGTAACTCCAGTGGAGAGAGGTGAAGGAGGAAATGTGTCTTTACATTTTGTCATGTATTGCCAATTTTCACAATGAACAGAACAAATGAAACACATCGGAGTGTGCGAGGTTTCTGTATGTAAAAAGGTTTTCCGGACTTCATATGCAAAACTTAAAGTTTTAAACAGAGGAGGAGCTTAGTGTTGAGTTGATGCAAACTACAACACAACACTGCAGGAAAACACCCGCAGTGTGTTCTTCCTCTCTCACACGCCAGTTGTTTTTAAAACTTCTAGAATTGAGATATACATGGAAACGCATATAAGCTGTTCAGGTTGTGCATCAAACAGCTGCAGTACAGAGCTTATTGTTGGTGCACATGCTGTACTTTGGACTTATGTGTATGCTTAATAATAAATTACCTAAAAATAAAGGAACTAAAAACATGGCTGACAGACAACAGTAAACATGGAGAACATCGGATGCACATTTCTGGGTGGTGTAATACTGTCATACTGTGCAGTAATAGTGTTGATTGTGGCAATACAGCTGTGTAATAAGGAGCAATAACGCAGCAGTTCCCACCTCATCTAGTTTGGTCTGAAAGAGACCTTTGATCTTGTCCTTGTGAGTCTGACAAACAGAGTGGAGCTGCTCCGCCTGCCCTGACAGGTCCCTGTGTTTTTGCTAGAGACAGAAAAATAATAATGCAGGTAAAAGGTTGGGCAGAAATGCAAAAAATTATGATGCTTAATATGGCACTGTGACACTTAATATGTGCTGGCATGATACGGCAATGCAGTGGCATTACTTATTACCTTCTCCTGTTCTAGAAGCTGCTGCAGGTTGGAGCGGTACTGAGGGGTCTTCATGTAGGACATAAACTGGAGGTATTGAACTTTGATGTTATCTGTAAATAGATGTAGGTCAGGAACACAGAGGGAGCAAGAGAGCAAAACACAGAATGCATTACTAGTTGGGCTGTTGGGGAAGTGCAGCTCAGACACTAACAGACTGACGGGCAGTCTTATACAACATTCGGGATGACAGGATATTTAAGGGGCCACCAAAGTTGTTTTCCCTGAGACCAGCATATTTTTGTAATTCTTTGCAATGGGAGTGCTGCATATTTACACTACACTACAAATGCCAGCAGCATGACAAGGCGCTAAGTGTTTATGCTGCAAATTTGGCGTTTTGTCTTGAGCCCCGATAGTTGAAAAATGATCCGTTTTGGGTAAAATGCTGCGCTCCCCACTGTCACTTTTTACTAAGCTGTCCAACCTGGCCTGTCTGACATCATCCTACAAAATACTGAGTCCCAGCCCAACCAAGCCTGACCAACCAAAAAAGCACGAGTTGGCTTCTAATGCCCAGACCACGGCCGGGAGGAAGGTCAGAGAGCCCGGCACAGAGCCTGGCCGCTGTCTTAGTGACCACCTTGTATTTAACTTTGGTTAACTTCTACTTAATTATCACCACCCACATCTTCTCTTGTGTTCTTCTCTCTGACCTCATTGACAGTGACCCCGGCACTAACAGCTCCCTAACCCCAACCCCTCTTTTGTTTAACTGGGCCAGTCATTAGTCAAAAGCCGCCTGGCTACAGCAAAAGAAACAGAAGATGATGACAATGTTGGATTTACATTTTAATGAAAATACTATTTAAATAAATTTAGCACCGTGTGCTTCATCCAGAGCCAGTCCTCTACCTTGGGCCGACATCTTTATCTCTGCAGACATTGTTTATCATAGCGACCAGAAGCAACCAAAGCCTTTCAGTTGAAAAAAGAGGCTGCACCAGCTGGGTGTTTCCTGAGGAGCGCCTGGTGTTGTCAGCTGGTAGAAAAATACTTTGGGTGGACACAAGGCTGCAGAACTCAAACTAATGAATGCTACCCGATTAGATTTTATGTCTCTACTTCTGACGTCTCATTTGCAAACTCTGCTCCTCTCACTGTAGACTGGTACAATAACTTCTCATAGAATTCATATACAGGAATATTTTTACATGAAAATTTTCTAAGGAGACCTATTTTGCTCAATTTCCGTTACACACTTGAATTTTGGGTTTCTACTAGAACATGTTAATGCTTTTATCCAGATTTGTAGTCTCATATAATATGTATGACTTGACAACAACTTTGAACATGACAGATAACAAATGAATTCTTTATGAGTCTTTGTCAGCTCACCTAGCAGTTGCTGCAGACCAGGAGGAGTCGGGCTCAGAAGCAGTTGACTAGAGGAATAGTGCTGGACCTTGGGAGGTAGCTGGTAGAAGGAACTCTGAGGTGGCCGGTATGCATCTGTACACACAAGAAGCACATTCATGTTAAACTGAGATACAGTCCTTTCTGTAATATGAGGCAGCTCAAGATTTTCCATGATTGGTTACATGTTCCATTCAGAAAAAGCAAATGTGCACTATTATAAAGCCTGAGGGTTTTATCTGGCATATTGTTGTGTGTGTGTGTGTGTCCTCTGACCCTGAGGGGGCGCTGCAGAAAGGGTCTTGGCGTGCAACAGATCCAACGCACTCTGATTCTTCTTGTTTTTCTTCTCAGCAGCCGGGGCGGCCTTCTTGGGTCGACCACGCTTCTTGTTGTTCAGCTTGCGAGCTTTGGGCAAGAGCCGAGCTCTTCGGGGTTTGGCAGAGGGCTTGACCACGGTCACCAAGGTAGGACGCTCCTCCTCACTGCAGGAGTCCTGCTGTGATACGCATGCACAAACACACACATACATGTTCATACAAAGGGCACAAAGAGCTTGCCTTGCTGTGTTAAGTTGATTGACATGTTTAGAAAACAAGAGATAAACATTTCAAGGAAAAATATGACACACAATATAGCTGAGGGTAATGCAATTAAAGTTGATTCATATTTAATCCCCATCCAGCTGGCACTTAGAACTGCTTCCCACGTAAAGTCTTGTAAATCAGCGCATGTCCTACCTTGTTTTGTTCTTTCGGTTTTGTGGGCGTGGTGCTATTGCTTTTACTGTCCTTCGTATCCTTCTGCTGACGTCGCCTAGCTGCCTCTTGTTCCTCCTGAAATAACATGATCCAATTTAATTATTTGATACGGAAATTATAGAGAGTACAGTGACTCATGTTAACACACTGAGGAAGAACATGACTTACCCTGAGTTTAGGATTTTTGAGACTAGCAAAATAGTTTTCAAGCTGAAAAATATGAGAAGGAAAATTAGAATCATCACAACATTCTACATCAACTCAAATAATCATAGTGCTCACAACTTTAAAGACTTTTTAAAAAGACTGTTTCACACTTTTGGCTGTAACCTTATTTCAGAACTGTCACCGTGCAGTTTACACCCTGTTTGAACAATGTTTCTTTCATTTTATCTTAATTTACATTCGTCAAGTTAGACACTTTTTAAAGCAAACAAGACCCTGAACACTTCATGATTAATTGTTGCACACTGTGACATGATTTTTTGTAATATAATCAATACATAAAACATCAGGGTTAGTAAAACTCAAATGAATCTAGTTCAAGTAAAGCCTGAGCGTGTCAAGGCTTCAACAGATGATAATGTTAATCCAGATTGCTTCAAAAAATTCAAACACAGATACCGTGACATGTAAATTGTAATAAAAATTGCTGACCAGTCTGTTTTGTCCTCCAGTGAAGTTTTTGGATTGTGAATGCAGATTATTAGTCATCTGCTCTAATGCAGGCACACAGCCCATGTGCATCAGGTCCATCTATCTGTCAGTTGCAGCATTTGTCGTTTGTCAAACATGAGAAGACGCACGTCACAAGACGGCTTGTGACCAGTCACCTTCTGTCACTGCCAGTTCTCTTACTCTTGTTTACCAATCAGTCCCATAAACTGTTGAGATGGGCTCATCGTCGGTCCCAAATCTCTCATCAAATCCACCCATAAATTCTCCCTCTTCATCAACGGCTGCACTCTGCTCTCCTCCCCCCATGTCCGTAACCTTGGTGTCATCTTTGATCAAACCCTCTCTCCTTTGACCAACATATCAAACATATCACCAAAACTGCCTCCTTTCATCTCAGTAATATCCCCCGCCTCAGTCCTTCCCTCTCCTTTTCAGCTGCAGAGAGTCTCATCCATGGATTCATTACATCCAGACTGGACTACTGCAACAGTCTCCTCTACGGTTTGTCAGCCAAAACACAAACTAGATCCAGAACTCAGCTGCTCGTCTTCTCACACACTCGCTGACCACATCACCCCCATCCTTTATAACCTCCAGTGGCTCCTTAAAACTTCTCATCATCACTTACAAAGCTCTCCACAACCTGGCTCCCCCCACCTGTCTGAGCTCCTCCACAAGCACACTCCCTCCCGCTCTCTCAGGTCTGCTGAAACCAACCTCCTGCAATACTGCACCTGGGGGGACAGGGTCTTTTCCATTGCTGCTTCCAAGACATCAGAGACTCCCCCTCACTTTCCACCTTCAAGAAAACCCTCAAAACACATCATTTCTGAACTGCCTACAGCCTCTAAAATCAGTATACCTCACCCTTTCCACATTATTTCCCTCTCCACCTCGTTATATGGATTATTCTTTTTTTGTTGTTGTTGCCGTTCTTTGTTAAGCGTCTTTAAATGTCCTGAAAAGTGCTATATAAATCCAACATATTAATGTTATTATGATGAAAATGGATGACATGACAGCACCACAAAAGTGAAGCCAAAACACTTCAATCTCATCCCGGTAACTGGCATTTATGTACTGTAGTTCTTATTACACTAATGTTTGTTTTCCTGATATGTTTGGTTTTAATTGGTTATTTGATGCCATAAAAAGGGGAGGCTGACAACATGATTGACAGCTGTGTGTGCCACTCTGTGTGCTGGCAATCAATGGCACTGCTCGTGAGTGATTGGACGGGGTATGGGAGGTCACCAGCGCAAACGGCAGCAGGCGTATCTGGGATATTTGGCTTAATTTTTGAACAGTGGGATGAAGTTAAGTGAAGTGTTTTCCATCTTTACAGAGTCATGAATCAAAACCCATCCTCTAAAGCAGCGGTTCCCAACTGGTGGGTCGTGGCCCAAAAGTGGGTCGTGGCTTTATTCTGTATGGAGCCCAAGTGACTCATGTATGCCAAGTTTGTAAAAACAAAACAAAACAAAAAAACCCCACACTCTTTATTTTGAAGTGCAGTAAATATCTGGAGCAGAGCTTTTATTTTTAAGCACTGTTTCCTGCTGTAGAGTGAGTGAACAGCAGAGCCACTAGACGGAGAACGGCAAACTAGCTCGATGACATGACCAAACACAAGTATGACACTGAATATATTAAACTGTGTGGACCTTGAACTAATGACTAAGGACAAATCTGGACCCCGTGGCTGAACCAGTTGGGAGCCACTGCTGTACGGGTACAAACAATGTCGGCTCACCCACCATTGCAAATACGCAAAAAAGTTATTAAGCGCGAAGAGCAGCCACATCTACTACAAGTGATAACACAGAACAAGATTGTCACTGGCACTTTTTAAATAGCGTGCAAGCTCTCTCGCTAGGATTCCCATTGGTAACCTGGGATTACTTTAACCACTTACCAGAGTGACACACTCATCAGTGTTATACATTGCACTCGTGTCACCC
Source organism: Epinephelus cyanopodus (assembly GCA_026686955.1). Taxonomy (NCBI): domain Eukaryota; kingdom Metazoa; phylum Chordata; class Actinopteri; order Perciformes; family Serranidae; genus Epinephelus; species Epinephelus cyanopodus. Next base: position 12,988,421 of record CM048920.1, read on the forward strand.
TCTGTGTCCTCAGACGGCTTACTCCTGAGACTGACTACTCATTAAGACAGTACCAGCTGTTATTACGGCAGCCTATCTCCTGAGTGTACACTACTCGTTGTCTCTAATGTATAATGTGTTTGTGCCACTTCGGCAGCAAATTAGTTTTATTGGTCTGTCTAGGTCTTCTCTAGCACACATTCTAGTCTCTGCATTTGGGTTCAGCGCTTACTATAGTGCGGTCTATGGTATGCAGGTAGTAGGACACCGGCTTTCCAGTCCAGGACACGGAGCCCCTCAGTGGAGAAAGCTCCACCACACGCATTATTGTGCCAATATCTGCGGGACAGAGAGGAAAAACATGGCACTGATGTCAGATACACACATCAAAAGAAGCATGAGGTATTGAAATCTGCTTTACCATTGATGGTGGTACTTACCGCTCAAGTTTCGACTGTTTATTCTAAAATTTAAAGGTGCAAAAGGTTTGGAGGATACAATTTTTCCACCTGTGAAGAAAAAAAACAACAAACAAAACTTTCTTCAGATAAGTTCTGGATGCTGTACTTTGGATTCACAAAGTATCTCATGACATAAATAAAATATAAAACATATTTACTGCCTCACTTAGAGACAAGACTGCATAAACACATTAATCATACTGTAAGGCTAAGTATATAAAACTAGTGAGGTGGCATAGTGGGGCTGTGAGGTCAAAGGTCAGGAGTTGACACAGTGGCTACTAGATATCACCAGCCAGTGTTATTTTAATCACCGACGACAACAGCTGAATAAATATTTTTTTAATCCAGTGAGCCAAGGCGCCACTCCCAGTGCTCCCAACAGAAGGCCTCGATGTTTTCAACACAAACTAGAAGCTGTCATAAGCTATAAGGTAGGCTGTCAGCACCTGCTATTTAAAAGCCTGCTTTGATGAGTTTCCTCCTGAGGCCACATAAAATGTCTCTTTTTATTGTGGCTCATCAATCATCTGCCATACAAGTCATTTAACGACATCTATAATGACAAATTAGCACGTATCTCACAGTAAAGATAAAGGATCAGAGAAGTGAGAATCCCATATTTCTCTCTCAGTGTATTGTTTAATAAAGATTGCTGATGTTAAGTTACATAGTATTTGAAGTGACAGTCTTGTGGATGCTATGAGCTTATAAGTGACTCCCTAAATTTAGATGTACAAATACTTTCCAGCATAAATCCACCAAGTGAAACGACTTATGGTTGACAAAATGCATTGTCAGAAGTATAATGGCAAGATTATCATTTAAAAATCCACCCATGCTTAACTGAAAGTCAGAATGCCTCAGCTCTTTTTGGGAACACTTCACCTATCCATGACTATAATTCACAAGTAGTGATCACAGAAACTGAAGAATACTAACCTTCCTTCATGTTAGCAAAGCGCTCCTTCAGCTGGTGATCTACCTCTGGACCAAAGGCAAAGTTATTCACAAAAATAATACTGCAAGACAGACAAGAAAAGAAACATTTTAGATCTAAAGCTGGTGGTAGAAAGGGAGATTAATGTTTTGGTAAAGTCCTGCAGACACAAAAACACATATAAGTCTCCTGCATATGATGCTTTTTATCTAGATGACGAGAGTTACACCTGTTTATCTGTAAGTGAATAAGTTTCATAACGGCGGCTTTTATTACACGACTGAACCTTTGCATTATGATACACAGCAATTCCTATATTTTTATTCCCTTTAACCAATAATGGCCTAACTGTGTCTTTCAGACTGTTACAGAGTCCCGATTCGATATAACACCTTGTGTTGGCGATCCTTTCCTTCCATTCTTCAGACAGAAAGTCCCCCCTCTCCAGCTGAAACAAACACAGCAGAGTTAGGATAAAAACCCTGAACACACGTGGATCAGCAGAATAATATTCAAAAGTTTCTGAAAGTGTGCATTATGATAGTCAACTCACTGTGTACTCCCCATGTTTCTTCCCATACCATTTCATCCACTTTTTAAACTCTTTATCCATGGACTGAAAGAAAGAATGTGAAAATTAATACCCCGACAAAATGATAAAATGAAATGATTTAAACAATTAACAATCAGCACAGCATGAGTGTGTCCCAGAGGCCGTTCCAGAAAGAGGGATTAGCAAGTTAATGAGAGCCCTTGAGTGATATTCTGAATACTGAATTCAGGTTTTGCAGAAAAGTCTGTTTCTGCCAAGTTTGTGTCTTTAACTTTGATGACTAAAGAGGGATTTTTACGACTGTATCGAACTGACGCTGAACCCTACGTCGTAGCCTGATGTGCACCTCCCCAGGAACATAACTACACGTCGTGGTGACGCAGACCTCCTGTCTATTTTTGTAAGCTAAAACCATTTCCCCTCAGTGGAAACAAAGCTTTCATTTACTTTAATTTCACAGATAAGAAACAATAAATTATGAAGACAGTAAAGCCTCCACAGAAATAGCATTTTAGGTCTTGAGTGTGTGATTTATCCTGGCTTCATATGAGTAGAGGAAATCTCTGGTTGCTAGGCTAATTTATGTAAAATGCCATAGGCTTGTGCTAATGACGTTAGCATGTTATAATTGTTTGGAAAACACGTCTTGTGAGTTTTAACGGAGCCGAATATTGTAAGGTTACCTTTGTTAAATGTTGCTGTTGTCCCTGGTTTTATATTAGAGGAGGAGAAGATAGCTTGCTGCTAGGCTAGTTTATACAATGTAAAATGCCATAGGCTTGTGCTAATAACATTAGCATGTTGTGTTTGTGGGGAAAATGTGTCCAGATAAAGACAAGTGTTTGTCTGTGAATGCTGTGAGTTATAGTGAAGCTGAATAGTGCACTTGTGTTTGAAGCTGTCTCTATTAAACCATACTTAATGTGTGTTTAATGTTTGTTTTGAATCAACTCAACTTTACAGCACTTCACAGAAACCCTGCCGCTGGCTAGTGTTTTGGAGGTGTAACAAGCATAAATGCTCACAACAGCATGAGCCACGTGCGTAGGCTACAGCGTAGGCTTTGCACAGAGCTGACGCACAAGTATAAATCCTGCTTTGTTGTGCTGCTCAAGGGTAATGATGAGAAGATAAAACGTGAACCTGGAAATTCACTTTGTACACTTTTCTGTTTATTTTCTGGCGGTTATTTGCACTACACCAACACTCCGTCACTTCACTACAATGACTGAGGAAGTTGTGATTTTTTTTGACACTGTTGTGTAGCCTTTCTATGCTCTCTTTCAGGAACACCCCTCTGGTCCTGTGAGACATTTATGTAGTAGTTACCTCTGCATAGGTAGCTGGAATGTCTGCTTTCTCTACACCGTAGTAGTGTTTACAGTTGGTTGCTGCTGCAACCTGCAGCACTACCTGCCCCACTCCTGCAAATAAGAAAACAATACGTTAATGTTTTACACCAAACAGAAACACCTAGCCTGTCAATATAGCCACCTTGTTTATGACATATTGAAAACCATTTTTTTCTTTAACCCACATTTTGACCTACTCCCACAACATCTTTGTTGTCCTTTAAACATCAAAACATTATCAACCATGTATTTGAAAGGTCTGGAGATACACTACTGACTGACACCCTGAAATAACAGCAGATTAAACTAACCACTGCCAAGGTCAACAAAGGTGTCATCTTCCATCATTTCCATCTCATCGATGATCTGAGCCACCAGGTCGAAAGAGGTCTCTCCGTACACCTCCGGGGAAAAGGGCTCATAATTGTTCAGCTTCTCTGGGTCAGTCACTGAGTGGTTGTACACCTGCTGTAGGATGTGTCTCAGCAGCCCGTTGGAAGGACGCTTGTTTAGCTTCATGGGCTGGGTGGTCCCCTTCCACTATAAAGATAGAGTTATATATTTAGTCACACAAAAGCACTCAAATCAAAGCATAATTGCTTTGCCGATACAACAATGTGCAGATATTATCCGGTAGTGCTGGCGTTTCAAAGAGGAGGACACAAGTTCTGGTCATGAATGTGGACTAGAGGGCAGCTGTGAAACATCTTGGTCAATAACTACAAGTTAAAATCAGTAATTATAGACACATATCTTTAACATTATTCTTGTAAGACAGTGTTGGTTCATACGCAGCACAAATTTAGAGTACACTGTAATAGACTCACAGCGCACAGATACAGTGTTCACTTTTAGTGACTAATATTTTCACATTCACTTCACCTACACAGCACTACAAACCCTCACACATATGGACTCACCAGCTGGTGAATGCTGTCGATGGCCCTGTTGTACTTGTCACAAAGTCTCTGCATACTCTCGAAGCTGTGAGAATAATGACACACAAAATGAAGACAATCATTTTGCACAACACGAACCCTTCAGTCCAACATGAGAACTATTTTTATCTTTATGTAACTCTGAAAATACTATAATAATATAAAGGTGTCCACTGTGGCACAGATACAACAGTTAGATAACAGTTACTGACACTTTTAGATTTGATTGTATTTTCGGCCTTAGAGAACCAATTTAAGACTTCTATTTCAACACACAGTAAAAGCAGGCTGTTAGATCAGCAGTCAGCCTGACTGAATATAAGTGCTGTCACTGTAAGAAGTCCCTTTGGTATGTTTACTAGTTTGTTTTTATTTTTTCAGTGCCGGCAATGGACTCGACTGTGACTCTGACGCGACTCTGAGCTCACCTCTTGGTGTCGTAGTCAATGAGTACGTAGTTTTCCATGGCCAGTTTGAGGTCAGGGATCTCCTCACACACCCACCTAGAAAAAGCACCACACATACAATCGTCACTAGATCATACACCCGAAACAGTCACTTGCGTTCTGTGTGAATGTGGGAGTGTGCACGTGGGAGTTGTTTCAGAGAGAATTCATTTACCGAATGGTCTCGATGATTTCATGAGCAGCATCATGGTGTTTATCCTGAAAACAGAGAGGGGGAACAGAATGTTAAACACCTCTCAGTATGACCCATTAAAGCCACCAGCACCACAAAGTACAGCTTCCAAAATGATCATAACCTTTAAGTCATCACCTCTAAAACTGTCAACAACAACTGAATATTATAGCCTTCATGACAGCAGGATTTATTGCAGGACTGTTTTATTACAGCGCATTTGTTTAAGCTCAGTGTACCTAACAAACTAGCAGTGTAGAAAAGCCAAAACAGTCCCTTGAAATATATAAAACTCTATAAACCAGGTAGCACAACACATAAAAGAGAGTTTACCCAATCATTTTCTTTCAGTTTCTGGTATATGTCATTAAAGTTTACCATTTACTTCAACTTCAAACTCAACTTTCTTTCATCATTATGAACAGAAAAGTTACAAATAAGAAGAAATAAATATGATAATGCAGAAAGTATCTGCATAACAATTTCCTGTCTGGCAATTTCTATTCTTTCTATATGTACCATGCAATCAGTGGTGAGCAGAGGTGAATGTAAACACACAGACATACTTAAGTAACTGAATTATAGCTTCATGTCAACACAATGCAATGATCAGAGTGTTTATGTCTGATTCATCCTCTTGTAGCAGTACCATCTTACAGACACAACAATGAGTATGAACTGAATGCTGTTTAGACTACTCGGGAACTCAGTGTTCTTATTCCTAGCCCCCATGATACCTTGCGTGAATTATGGGTGCAACTTCATTATTAGTCTATCATTACCAGTCTATTATATAAGCCTGTACATTCACAAAGTTGGCAATTTATGCATCATAACAGTGGTATGTAGACACATCACTCGGATATACCTGACTTTATGTACAGATAGTAGTGGTGGGGGGAAAAATCAATACAGCATAGTATTGTGATATTTTTTGTGTGTGGCTATATCGTATCATCACACAGTGCCATGTATCGATTTTTACTAGTAATATGACATATACAAATTAATCTTTAGGTAGACTACTAGCATAATATAATCAGTTGCTTTTTCAGTCCACTAGATACATTTTGCTGCTGCAAAAAAATTGGTGAAGTGAGATTAACAGACTGAAAACTTAATCTTATTACATAAAAGTTTTCCTTTGGGGACATAATTTACAGTTGAAAAAAGGTAATAAAGCACAATATATTGCAATATATTTTATCGCAATACTCAGCATATTGTATTGTGACTTAAGTATCGTGGATCCTCTGGTGATTCCACGCCTGATAAAAGGGCTGCAAACTAATGTTTTCATGGAAGGGTGTAAATCAAACCATGATTAAATCAAGAATAGTCAACGTGGTTAAAAGGTGACTTCATGGGACACATCTTAATTTAGGATTAGTTACTTCACAACTATGAGGTCAGTTTGCAAATACACAATAAGTCCTAATGTGGTGGAATCTGCAGAATAGAAAAAAACAAAACAAAAGCTTCAAAGTAAAAAGGACTTTGACAAAATGCAGTATAAGCTCCTCTCTTTGTGGAAATAATACAAGCATAGGAACAGTGTAATAATCTCTACCGCATTTTCCTTGTAAATCGTAAATCTCAGAGAGAGACTACAGCTCAATTATTCAGATGGTCTGATCAATAAATCCTCGTCTGTCTCGCAGCGCTTGTTTGCCCAAAAAATTCATTTGTCTCTGTTGACAGACAGCATTAATCTGACGTTAAACCTGCCTTCATGTCGTTTTAATTAAGGTTTAATTTCATTTGGAGTAACTCTAACCTTCCTGCAGGAAATTGGTTCGGTAAATTTAAGAATTGGCTCAATCAGACTACTCCAAACCATGTCTTTGATTTAAATAAATCTGGTTCAAATAGGCACTTTAATCTAGAGGAAAGCTTAATAAAATAACGTAAGATGAGTTAAATTGATCCCATGCAGGGATTCTATAGTTAGTAATCTTAGCTGGAGTGTGCTGAGCAGCTCTGTGGGAGTAATAGGACTCAAGTTACACCCAGAGCGCAGCCAGCCTGAGCCTGTTGCCTGAGCTGACCCACTGACCCACTTTCTGTCTCCTGCTCCAGCACACTGCCAAGAAGAGCCTCTGGTGGAGGGAAAGAAAAGAGGGGAAAGTAAAGAGGAGGGGAAATCAGAGGCTAAAAGGAAAGAAAGTGAAAGCGAGAGGAGCTAGAAACCGTGGCGAGTGAGGGGGCCAGAGAGAGGAGGGGAAGCCTGGTATTTGTCAGCTGTTTGAGGCCTGGCACAGCAGCCACAGCTAACAGCTCACAACCCGGAGCTCCCGGCTTCCCGCTCAATACTGCCCGCCACTACTACGCAAACTTCCGCCAAAGCTCAAACATGCATGCGCACACACTCAAATATGCATGGTAACACAGGAAATCTCCTTCTATTTCTGTCAGCACGGCGTTCCGCTTTCAGCTATATTATCAAGCTAACTGCTAGCTGTGTTGCCAAAGAGCTGCATGACCTACAAATCTTCTTCAACATATATGAGTTCGACAGATTTAACACACTATGTTCCACTTGACAGGGGAGGTGTACAAGGTGTGAGAGTGTATGAAAGAGACTGTGTGAGCGAGCAAATGAGATGCCGAAGGGGGGGAGGTCACCTGCTCACACAAAGACGGCACACAGCAACACCAGCACAGGGCTGCTGCTAAAAATAAACACCCGTCTGAAAGCGAGAGTCAGACAAAAAGAACAGGAGACCCTCCTCTCTCCCCACTGTGGGTATACTGACGCATGCACGACTCCTCCTTTTTACACCACCTCTTCAGTCAATCTCTCCTAACATCAGCGGTGTGTGAAGGGGGTTTTACACTACACACCACTCCACTACGTATATCTCAGCAGCCTACGTGATCAAATGACTAAGGCAGACACGCCACTTATTCCCCTGTACTACTTTTACTTACCACAAAATACAACTAATACTCTCTGTGGCTCATTAGGAACACAGAATCAGTAACTGGCTTGTGGTGTTAGTTTATATTTTCTATATTTAAGTGAAGATTTGCGGCAAAAAATGTGCATAGTATTTGGTAATTACAAACACACTGCTATCTAGCGTAGCTGTCTCGACATGCAACTGACAGTAACTAATTGCACCCTTGTAAAAATGAAGTGAAGCTCAATGGTGAGAACCAAACTAACCAGACATTCAGCAGTACTTAAGCAGCAGTGTGCCTTTTAAATGCTATGTAGGCTTGGTTAGTGCCAACACCCAGAACCAGATGGACAAAGAGCTGCACCACACCAGAGGTGCTCTTCATATGGAAGCATTTACAGATGCACAGATGTGGGGATTTAGGGAGAGATGGGGACACAGACAGAGAGAAACGCGGAGCAAAAGAAAGAAAGAATTTTTACAGGCTTCATTCTAGAGGCTGCATTAGAGTAAATGCACGCCTTATATTGCAACAGCCTTTACAACAGCCATGTTGTGTGTATCACAACACAGACAGCACTGTGTTCATGCTCTGTGGGTGAGATAAGCAATCTTAATGCTCTGTGGGAGTGAAGAATGAATCTACATGGGGTGGGATCTGTTGCTACCAGCACACAGTTTAAACCGGACTGGGGAAAAAAACACTTGAGCACGAACACTGGCATGTGTTTTTGAATTCTATTAATATAGCATTGCTGAAAAAGAGCAGTCTCTTCAATCATCCTCCCTGTAGAGTTGACCATATGGACATGAGAGGAAGGGAGAAGGGAGAGGAAGTCTTTCCTCTTTGAAAACAGGAGGAAGGCACTGCATGAATAGGCTGCATATTACAGAGCTCCACATGCAGGACTATCAGCTGTTTCTAATTCATTGCAAAAGCTAGTCCTAGTATAAATAGTTGTCATGCAGGTCACCAGTATGTGCAAGAGTATAAATTCCTAACATGCTTGCTCTTGTGTTTATCCTGACAGACCATAACATAAGGAAATGGGCGAGGCAATGAACTCGGGTGGGAGAAACTGTAACTGTTATCAGATTATGGCCAAGCGTAAAAGGGAGAGTCAACTTTGTCAGCCAAAGCAGAGGGGAGCGGCTGATTACATCAGCAAGTTACTCTGACTCAGTGACTTGAAACTCATTCAGTTCATATTGTGATGAATAACAAAACACACCAAACGCTGGAACTGAAACAACCCGACTGCCAGACGAGGTACAGTGTGGGTGGAGAGGACATGCCCAGAAAGACCCCACTCAGACATTCGGAGAATTTCAGCTTTTTTCAGTCAACGCTGTTTATTTCACCGCAATTACTATAAATGAGAGACACAATTTAAAGTTAACTATACAACCCTGGAAAGACCACAAAACTTTCAACCGCTTCCCTTTCCGTTTATCTTCAGTGAATCAACTGCAATCAGCCTGTGACGTGCTGCCAGCATGCTACATGGAAATACCACTGAAAGACAAGAAGTCTCTTTCTAGGCAAGCATGGCTATTATTGCTCTGAGATGTGACACATCGGGGATCAAATTGATGTATCGAGCCCGAGCTGCCAACCTCAACCAGCTGGTCTCAATAATAGGAATGTCATGAGATAAAAACACACACACACACACACACAGATGCAGACACTCACACACACGCACAGACAGATAAGGCACTCGAGGAATGCAACACAGCCATTGGCATGCCAACAGTATCGATAGGCACGACCTCACAGAGTTCACACACACACACACACACACACACACACACACACATCTATAAATACATACACAGAAACATCACTCATATTGCACATAATCTCTATATTGTGATTGTTTGCTGGCATCAAACCATGTATTTCAGCAGAGAGGGCAACTATAACCTATTAATCCAACAGTTATAACCACTTACATGTGTTTCAATAAGAATATAACAGATTATAAGAGAGACACTTGGGGCAAAATCTAAGTTTGTGTGACACTGAGTGAAGGCAGGTCTGTTTCAGTCGCTCCAATTTCAAAACACCTTGTTATACTGCCTGTCAGTGTGAGCCTTAATTGTACTTGTAGCTACCCAATAACGTTAACGTTACTCTACTAAACTATACCGTAGTCTGTATGTCTGTACTTTCTAGGAACAAGCTATGGCAGCACAATGCACGTACACCATGTCTGTCACCATCCCGACCAGTATGACCCGATTCCCCCCCCCTCGGACGAGCGTGCCATGGCTCCTTGAGCTAGCCAGTGTTAGCACAGAGCTAGCTAACAAAGACAAAAAACAGAGACAAAATCTAAACATGTAACGGGTGAGATTACAGGTGTAACACTTACGTATACTGGTAACGGCCACGGGTAGCCAGCAGGTTCTGCTCCAACCGGCGATTTGAGCTTTAGCTCCAGCTTTTCTCCCATTATCCACTTCACACGGCGGCTTGGCTGTGATAGATAGCTAGCTAGTAACTGCTCTCTGTTAGCCAGCTGGTCGGTTAGCGAGCGAGCTACAACGTGAACATTTTGTGAGAAAAAAACGTAGAAACGCGTGAATTAAAAAAGACGTCGACGCTCGCCGCGCTGTCACTGAACACACGATACGGTCGAGCGTGTGAATGTATCTGACTCGGTTTTGAATTTTGAATAAAATGCCTGTTTATGTCCACTGGCAATAACACATCGTCCGTATCGCCGCCATCTTGCCCGGCATGAATAAATATGGCAGGGGGCCACTGGTAGCGGAGGGGACACAGACGTCACCGAGGGGACCGTGATCTCAGCGCGTGGGCCAGCAACACGGAGCACGAGCGAGCACCCGTCCCACGGCGCGTGACTGTGAGAGCATAGTTCCCATCACGACTTTCCAGCTTCATACACACATTATTATTTAGAGCTGGGTGAGTATTACATCCTAAATTAAACCGTGATGAAGTGACTGATTTTCATAATGAAAACAATTACTACCAGCTTTTAATAAATATAAGTTTATATAAATAGTTTTAGACACTTTATACAATTAATTAAATATTATTAAGCTTGTTCAACATGGGAAAATAATAATAAGACACATAATAAGGGCATAGCATACAAATATTTTGAGACAATTTAATCACACACATAGAGGTGGGTAGAGTAGCCAAATATTGTACTCTAGAAATAGTACTGATACTTTAGAACAATATTACTCAAGTAAAAGTAGAAAGTAGTCATCCAAATAGTTACTTGAGTAAGAGTAAAAGAGTATTTGGTGAAAAAACTACTCAAGTGCTGAGTAACTGTTGAGTAACGTCTGATTTATTTGTAAAATAAGAACATGAACGTAATCAATCAATCAAAAATAATAATCTGCAAATTCATGTATTTTAAACGATACCCCTTTAACTAAAACAAGAATAAATTAAATCTTTACAAACATAACATAAATCAAGGCACAAGAAACACAAAAATATTCTCATATACACTGTACATATATATATATATATCTGTGTGTGTAATTATGTACTCAGAGGTGGGTAGAGTAGCCAAATATTGTACTCTAGTAAGAGTACTGATACTTTAGAACAATATTACTCGAATAAAAGTAAAAAGTAGTCATCCAAATAGTTACTTGAGTAAGAGTAAAAGAGCATTTGGGGAAAAAACTACTCAAGTACTGAGTAACTGTTGAGTAACGTCTGATTTATTTGTAAAATAAGAACATGAACGTAATCAATCAAAAATAATAATCTGCAAATTCATGTATTTTAAACGATAGCCCTTTAACTAAAACAAAAATAAATGAAATCTTTACAAACATAACATAAATCAAGGCACAAGAAACACAAAAATATTCTCATATATACTGTACATATATATATATATCTGTGTGTGTAATTATGTACTCAGAGGTGGGTAGAGTAGCCACATATTGTACTCTAGTAAGAGTACTGATACTTTAGAACAATATTACTCAAATAAAAGTAAAAAGTAGTCATCCAAATAGTTACTTGAGTAAGATTAAAAGAGTATTTGGTGAAAAAACTACTCAAGTGCTGAGTAACTGTTGAGTAATGTCTGATTTATTTGTAAAATAAGAACATGAACGTAATCAATCAATCAAAAATAATAATCTGCAAATTCATGTATTTTAAACGATACCCCTTTAACTAAAACAAGAATAAATCTTTACAAACATAACATAAATCAAGGCACAAAAAACACAAATATATTCTCATATATACTGTACACATATATATATATATATGTGTGTGATTATGTGCTCAGAGGTGGGTAGAGTAGCCAAATATTGTACTCAAGTAAGAGTATTGTTGCTTTAAAACAATAAAACTCAAGTAAAAGTAAAAAGTATTTTCCATTAAAACTACTCTGAAAAGTACAATTTATCCAAAAAGTTACTCAAGTAAATGTAACTAGTTACTACCCACCTCTGCATATATATTACACTTATCTTACTGTTATACAATATTAATGGGGAAAATCATCACTTTCTGCATTGTGGCCTGCTGCAGTAACGCACTAATGACAAACACACATTAACAAAACATCTGCACATCTGTAAACTTGTTAAAAACTTTCTAAACGTCTATAGAAATAATTTAATACTCATTGCATGTTCAATAATCCCCCGTCTCTCTCTGACTGCATACCCTTGGTCATGTTGCAGATAGCAGAGTGTGTCAGTAGCGCAACACCTGTGTCCTAGATCTGGCACGTCTGTGTGAAATGCACACGCTTATTAATGTTGATTACACGTGTATGTGTTAGGTGAAAGAGTCAGCTGTGAGAGAGGTACCGTATGTGGGCTGCACAGTGGCTCCCAGCAACCGCACAGATGTTCAGCCTGTGAGAGTTTGCTTGTGGTGTTCCAGTTTCAGATATAAATTGATATAAAATAATCAATAGAAGTTTGAAAAAATCAATTTGAACTTGAGGTTTGTTTTGTTGTCTTTGTCTGTCATTGTCTCACAATTTGCCCTCAGGGATCAATAAAGTATTTCTGACTCTGAGTCTGATTCTGATGAAGTCAAGCCTAAATACTGATCTCACTTGTAGCTGAAATGAATTGCCTGAAGAGCTGTATCACAATTTTATGTTATCTTTATTCAACTGTCTTGATAATGCTCAGTGAGTGAATTTATTGTAGTGATACACAAGGCTCTGATAAACCAACACACTTTGTCACAGACAACAATCAATAACTCCATGTTTTACTGCCACATAAGCCTGTTGCCTTGCTAGTTGTTTTTAACATATACGATATTATGGAGCATAAACTTCTTTACTTTTATGTGGAGTGTTCTGTCTTTTTAAACTCTGTCAGGATCGAGGCAATGGGACAAAACTGAACGGCAGCATTCCTCTGTGAATAATCTAATGAGACAGTTGTCCTCATTTAGGACTTTGATCCGTCCAGGTCCATTGATCCAGATGCAGGTCTATCAGCAGCATGCATTTGTTATCTCTCACTCTGTGTGCATGTGTGTGTGCACGCATGTGTGGTGTGTAAATATTTATGTGTATCTATCAAAGGTCAGCTACTGTCTATACAAGGTTAATTCCTTTCTAGAGGTGCTGACTCAGCAGCATTCACACCATTCTTAACGTACCTCTTTTTCTATTCTTATTCTTAAATAACTTTTTTCAACTTCTTATACTTTAAAAAGTATATTAATATAAATATATATAATAAAATATGAAGCGTTTTCAGCTTTGTTATGTAAAAGCTTTCCAAATCCTCCTAAACCCACTCTATTTTGAAGTTCCACTAATTCAGAGTACTTTCATCCACAGACTTCATTTAATCCTTTAACGAGTGACAAGACTTTGAAGTATAAAACTCCAAATCAGCTTCTTGAAATCTTTTACAGATTTTGAATTATCACAGTTTATGCATTTTGCTCTTTTCTTTAATCAGTCAGTCACCTTCTTCAGATGAACATACTCATCATTAATGCATTTCAGCATTCAGCTTTTCCGATGCACTCCCCTTCTTTTTATGCAAAACATTTCAACTCTCACTCATTGGGCAATGCATTTTATGCAGTTCATCTGTCCATAAATACTAGACAGAATTATTTTTTTCAGCATTTTAATGTAATTCATTTCCAGCTTTGGCTTTGTTTCAGTTAACTTTCCAGCTTTTCCAGCAGTGCATCATCTTAAAATAAGTCATCAGCTGACTAAAATATGTTAATGAAGCAATTTTTTAATACCAAAACTCTTCTTTATTTTAGTGTTATCCACTTACCCTATGAATCATTTTTTTTAGTGTACAGCCATCTTACATGGTCCTGCAAAGTACTGTTGCAAATGGCAAAAACCTGAAGCATCAAATCAAATTGTCAGTAATGTTTTTTGATTTCCATTTTGGATATATTCACACTCTTCTGTTCATCTACTCTGATACAGACCAAAGGTGTGCACTGTGGTGACTTGCTATGTGCTGTTTTTATGTTATGTGTTGTGGGAGGATGTGTGCCCTGTGTGCAAACAGACAGTGCATTGCATTGTAATCTTTTACACGTGTCAGTAAACTTGAACAAACACATATGCTTTAAAGCTAATGCTGACAGTCTGCCTGATCTTGTGTAATTCTGTGTGCACCAAAAGACAAGACGTATCTAATCTGCCTTGGTTTTTAATAATGTATTGAGGGTGGCTGTAGTGAAATGTAAAATGTTTTTTGTAGGTTGTCGTGATTGCATTTTTATTGACACAACAATCATTTAAATGTTAGGATGAGTGGATACTACAGAATAATGTGTTCGCAGCTCAGTTAGAGTAAAAAAAAAAAGATGCCCTCAGCTCAGTCACAGACAACTGGCTGATTAGAGCCATATACAGCATCATTAAAAAAGTTTGGAACCACCTGTTTTATCAATGTTTCTCCTCTCTAATTTAATAATGGCAACATTAACATAGATACAAACAGTACGATTAAGACACCAAATGTATTATCAACATTTAAACTATGTAGTTTCGGCCCCAAAAGAACAGTCGATGCCCCCACAGTGTTGCATGACAGTCCAGAAACATGTAAGTAATCCTCAATCATTATTGAAATCCAACGGTGCAACTGAGGCTTTAAATATTTTGGGAAGTCATTTCCCTGGGTGCTCTGTAGTTCACTTAGTATTTGGATTGAACAGATCTAAACTGTGGTTTTTTGGTCCATATGTGTTCAGCTGATATTCCCTGATCCACCCTTGACTAGCCGTGAATTTCTAAGATGAAGTTTGAAGAATAGCTTTGCTAAAGCAACACATCTGTCAATTCCAGCTTGTTATGGCCGATAATTTGCACTTGACACTGAAACAGAAGGCTGATCCTGTTTAAATCTGCACACAGTTTGATGGTAAGCTTCTGGTTTCTTTTCACAATGACTAGTGATTCCTAATATTCTCACTGAAGTGTTGCCCCGAGGGATCTTTGTCTCATTCTGCCCTTTCAGTCCGTTTGAACTGTTGTAAAGCGTTTTGTTGCCCATGTACAAAAGAAACCTTTCATACAAAATAACATGAATGTAAAGAGGACTTTTTACAACCTCAAAGCATGAAAAAACATTCAAAAAGTAGTCCCATCAGCCACCTGCCTGTATCAAATCAAGCTATGTATGAATTCATACTTCGTAGGACTGGCACAAACACGGTGCAAATGAGTCCATTAAGTAAGTTTTTAATCAAGTATGCTCAAGTATCATAGATGCAATAAACTTGAAGAAAATTACACCTTTAAAATGTATTTTTTTGTCACTATTAAGAAATTCCTGTCATTCTGATTGGGGATTTATAATCAGATGAGGACGTGGTGTCTGCAGTTAGATCAGCTGTGCAGAGGGAAACAATCCTCTTCCTGTTAAAAGTGACTCTGAAGGTCACGACATTCATATGAGAAACTGAATCACTAGCTGTCATTGAAGAATCACCAACTGTCCCTCACAGAGGACAAGACACAGCAGGCTGCAAGTGACACAGACACTGCAGAGGGGACAAGAGGTAATCAAGACGATCAACTCTAACTTCAAAGAGCGTTTTTATTACACTGAGTGTTGCTGTAGAAACTGGACAGATGTTAGGAGATAAAGAAAGACGGGGAAAATAAAGAGTAATTATAATTTTCCTTCCTGGCACCTAAAAAGACAAAATAAACCAAACTGCCAGAATCTCTCGGTGAACTGAGAGCAAAAACAGCAGAGCTGGTTATTGCTCTGCGCTCTCACCTCCACACACGTCTGTGGACACAAGTGTGCACGACTACTGTTGTGTGTTCAGCACTTTGCACCATGAGTACAAAATAAAAAAAACCTCAAAGAATAATTCCAACAGCAGAAAAACAAAAACAAATGTGAGTGCTATTGCTGCAGTTCACCATCTGCACACTAGTAACAAAATCACATTCACTCCTCATTTTACTGTCCTTTTTAGGGACTGTACTTAAATTATCAGAGGAGGGGGTGATTGGGTGTTTTTGTTGACCCTCCCCAAAGCTCTAAATATTTTTCCTTGAACCTCTCTGAGTGACTGGCAGAAAATGCACGACTCTCCCTCCACTATGAATTAGTTTATAAGTTTTTTAATATATATTTTTTGGGCTTTGCCTTTATTTGATAGGACAGATGTAGCATGAAGGGGGAGAGCATGGGGACTACCTGTTGATTTATATATATGTAGATCCCAGGGGACATTTTTTGTATTCAGGAGCTGTTTAAATGTGTAATTTGTGGTAGATTTTATTTAGTTTAACCATTAATATTATGTACAGAATCTGAATCTGAGTTACTGTGAAAATATAGTGACATCATTTGAGGGCCACATCGCCAACGCCTACTCCCCAGTGCTTAAAAAATGATTTGACATGCCTCCCCATATTTGCACCACCCCTCCTGCCTCATAAGTAACAAACAGTCCCTTAATTGTGACTATATAAAGACTGTTTTTGTAATCAATTATGTTTGGTTTTTATGTGCACATCACAGGTTGCCAAGCTGCCCACAAATCATGTGCCAGGACTTGTTTTTCTCTCAGCCCATGAGCCTTCATGTATAACGCCAGTATTACCATGATCTGTGTTTGGATGTGGACGTGCAGGTTTGATAGAAAAATGGACAATTTTTCTTGAAGCTATTATGAAATGCTCTCATGTCTAATACACATACCAATTACCTCAAATAATTGACTGACCTTTATTTCAACCGCGGCCTACATTTTCCCATTAAAGCGCCAACTGCCTGTGTTCACAGAGAATCTAAATAAAGTAGAAGGCGCTCTGCATTTCAGTGCAGAAAACCCAGACAAATTAAATCTTGTCTGTCGAGTAAAACCCTGGAAACACAGAGGGGGTAGCAGAACGATGTGTGTAAACATGTATACTCTGCTGTATGTTGGGGAGAGGGAGAGATGGCAGCCTGCCACAGTGAACTCTCTGACCGGGCCCCCCTCCAGCTCCCTGAGCAGCGCTGAGGCCAACTTTGGGATAGGAGCCAGTAGCAGCATAGCGAGGCTCAGGCACAGCTCAGCCCGGCCAAGTGGAACACAGTCGCTATGTAGATTTCTGGGATCTTTCACAGTGTGTCAGATTACAACGAGCTCTGTCCTCTCTGTTGCCTTGCTGGAGCATCTTCTGCTCACGCTGCCATGCCAGGGCCTTTTTTTGGAATCCACATTTCAGTGCAAGGCACAGGCTTGGCATGCATTTATTCACGGGTTATAAGAGGGTGATCACTGGACACAGGCGGCACATACAGAGTAATACAGACTGCACAAACACCCTGAACTCTAAGGGAATAGATTAACTAACCTTCTCCATCATTCCCCTGCAGTGAAACTGCCTCGTGAATGTGTCATTGTACGAGTGTAACTGTTTAACTCTCATGAGAAACAATGAAAACTGCGGAGAGCAGAGTGATCCAAATGTTTCTGTTGAATTTGTTGCTGTTTTTTGAACAAAAACAAGGTGTGCCAGCTGCTGTGTGCAGGCTGTGGACAGCAACAGTGTGAAACTGCTGCCATCTGCAGGACACCCTCCTCACTGCAGGTCTCAGTAATTGTAAACAAATGTTGGTTCATTAAACAGGAATGAGAAGAGGGAATCTCTAACAAGTACACCAGCTTCTCTTTAAAAATCGTTTTATGGAATGGAGCCTCCAGACTTGACTCTCAGTGCTTCCAAAAACTTGTTTCTGTGGGGCTTAAACTAGATCCTCTACGTACTTTCCTGGAAAATCTTTTGTCAAAGCCAGAAAGTCAAGATACAATCCTATAAAAAATGTTTAAACAAACAGTTCACTCCAAAATCAAAAATTCATATTTGTCCTCTTACCTGTAGTGCCATTTATCAGTCTAGATTTGGTGTGTGTTGCTGAGTGTTGGAGACACCGGCCTTCAGCTGAAAACACACCATCATGTGACACGCATCAAGTGCCACTGCCAGCACATACCGGACACGTCTCCCTGCAGTTTGTTAACAGACAACCACACAGAGGTATTACTACTTTCACTGAAAGATCTGTACCTCTCGCACCTCTGCGTTAGCTTAATATCATGTGTGGACAGCCTCTAATTAAACTTTATTTGTCACATGGAGAGCTGATCTCCGAAGCTATGACTCACCAGGCAGTATCTTTTTGCCCATTGTCTTTACAATGATGGGATTGTGGGTCGTTTAGCTTGAGATATTTCTCAACCTCAACAAGTCTCTCGTCATCCTGTCTTGTCACACAAGACATCATCAGCAACAGAGTTCTCCTCATGCATCTACGGTGAGGAGAGGAGTCGAGCTGCCACAGGAGCAAAGAGGAGCTGCTGCAGAAACAAGTAGGGAAAATGCATTTAATTTTGGGGCCTGCAAGGCTGAAAATAGGACATGCTGTAAAGCATCGAGGGACGGTGCGTCCAGGAGCACCAACGCACGTCTAGCTGCAGCCAGTGTGGGGTTATACTTTGAAAATAAAGGGAGAATTCCCCTCATTGGGCTGAACTACACCCACCAACTGAATCACTGTGCAGAGAAGGAAGTGTGCATCTACTCATGGCCGAGAGGCTTGTGCTCATGAAAGAACGAGGTGTAAACATTTAAGCAACAATTCTCCCACAATATGACCATTTGCATAACAATTAGTCACGCTGTGCTACCTTGAATTCTAGAAGAAATCTTTGATGCTATAACCTTACTCTTTAAAACTGAACTGACAATGACACTTACCTATGCTTTCCTCAAAGCCAGTGACTTTTGTTTAGTTATTTCAGGGTCCACTCAGACAACTTCATCACACTCAAAAGGCCTATAGCCCTATCTCTCTTGGCCTTCTGTAGGACACAGTTACAGCAGAAAGTAACATAAAAATGTTACAGTGTGAAATACAGAAGCCACAATGCACCAATAAAGTAAATATAAATATAGGTATGAACACAGAAAAACTAATACAAAAAAGAAACTGAATTCAACAGGACATAAATTCACCTTAAACAAACGAAGGACGAACAGGTTTGTAGGATGTTTTGATACAGTTTTGCTGTTGTTTAACGTGGACCCCTATCAATCATGTCGTTTTTCATGGTTGCATGTGTAATTCAACAGTTTTCCTCATGACTTCAAGGTAACAACACGACTACCTGCTTTACAAATGGTCATTTTGTGGGTGAAGTGCTTTTTTAATGGCGTCTTCCTCGGCTAAGCTGCAACGTAGGTGAGCTAGCAGTAGCTGCATGCTTCCTTCTGCACAGTGATATGGGTTGGCAGGTGTAGTTCGGTACAAAGAAAATAGTTCCTGAATGAAATTGCTCACAAGATCTGAGGATTATTTTGAGTAACCAGGCCATGATTTAGTCTCTAGAAAGAGACACTGATGGTGAGTTTTTCAAATGTACTTTTCTGGCACTTTGAGCACCACAAACGGTCGATATCTTCAACACTCTGCAGCACACATCAAACAATCTAGACTGATAAATAGCACTAGAGGTAAGAGGAAAAAATATGAATTTAGTACTTCCGGGGTTAGCTGTCCCTTTCACATAAACCAAAGACCAACTGTATACACTGAATTCATTCATGCATTCATGTTTAACACAATAATCATCCTCCGTAACAATGTAAAATCTCACAGACTTTAAAGCAACAACTAAAGCTAGCATTCGTCCTCATGACAATAACGGACAGCAACAACTGGTTCAGAATTTCACAAATAAGGATTTTAAAGATTTTTATTGAAACAAAGATCAATTTCAGTCCCAGTCCCTTATGGTTTTCAAAAAGCGTGCTTTGGGTTTTAGCGCCAACATTTCATGACTCTTCTCCAAAGCCCTCTTTGCTTATACAGCAGCATGTATATACTCAGAGAAAAGAAAAGAAAAAGAAAAAACCTATACAACAGGTCATTTTGGCACAATCATCTCATACAACAGTACTCCTGTGCTGGCATATTGTTACTCTCAAACAGTCTGCTCTCTGTCGAAGCAAAACGTGTTTACCGATGAACTCATTCACAATGGATTCTGACCGTAATAGAGGTGTAATACAGTAATCATGGATGTTTCTGGAAAACAAGATACAGTAAGAGAGGTGAAAAGTGTCTTTCTTGTTAAAGGTTGCAGTACTGGGCGATGCCGACTCCGGTGACGAGACATTCACCTTTAGAAACTTCACGTTCGTCGCCCAGACATCAAGTCCCAGATCCAGCCTCAGCCTTGACCCAGCAGCATTGTTGTGATGAGTCTTGGAGCATTGGCCGTAATGTAGTGTTTGCATTAGGAGAGTGATATAATCTGAAACCCGGCGTTACACTGAAACTCTTGAGCCCAGTCATGCAAATCCAATCTGGAGCAAAGGAGCCTCCTCTGACTTTCACACACACACACACAAAAAAAACAAACCACTGAGCAAGTTTCCACTGGGCGATAAATTATGACAAAAGAAATGAGAACAGGAAGAAGAGAATAGTGTGACATGTTCCTTTGCCAACATTTGGTAGAGCGTTTTTGTTTCATCCCACTCAGGTAAGCACTTTGGTATACATGCTGGTCAGAGCCACGTCGAATTGATTACATACTAAATTCGGTTGGACTAGGCCTTTGCTTGGCTTTCAATATCCTTGGGCAGTTTTTTTTTTTTTTTCAAGTAAAGACTGTTCATTGTAACACATTCATAAAGCATGCACTCTGATGGACAAAGAGAAAAGTGTCATTTGGACAAAACCCTCAGGTAACAGCGAGATCAGGAGAAAAAGTGCTGATTTTTCATATTCACATAAAAAGGTCGATATAAGAAATGCATTCGCCGACTAAACTCGACCTGCTCGTTCATCAGGTTGAGTTCCGATATACAGCAGTTCTAATTTGTCGTCGGATAGGTGGATCCGTCTTCTCGGAGAGGAGAGCTGATCCAGGATTTCAGGTCAACCTCCGTAAATATCTGACATCACATTTGAAAAGGCAAAAACTGGTTGCAGGGGAAGTGCCTCTCTCCTCCGAGAGGCCTCCGCCTGGAAGATGATCGAGGATGGCTTCGTCTTAACAGTCGTCTCGATGGACTATCGCGTGGGTCGATGAGCAGACGAAACAGAACATTTGATCTTTTTAAAAGACACTGTAAACACATTTTAACAGAACCAAAGGTGACGATGATGGTTACTAAGGAGATTTCAGATCTGTGGAAGAAAACTTAATTTTTTTGTTAACATTTTCGAGATATTGAGAAAAAGCCTGCAGATCTGCATCCCCTGCTTCCTGCACCATCTTACAATTAGAGGATCTTCTGAAGCCAAAACTCTTCAGACAACTTTGAATAGTTCTATTGCTACAAAAGCCATCATGACCTTGACTGGAAAGACAACCAATTAAGAGCTTAATATAGTTTTCATTGATACAATATGTGATGAACCATGACTAAAGACCACTGCTGTAACTGATAAACAAGCACTGCAGCTCGTCACCGCTGAGTGAGGAGAACTGTGTTCGGAGAAAACCTCCAGCTCGAGAGCAACTGGAAACTTTCACACACCCGTCCCCTCTGTTAAGACATCTGCACATGGTTTTAGAAAATAAAAGCCGACCTGCATCTGACTGTGCATTTAGATGCATTGTTTTGATTTCATCAATAGTGATATCTGCGTCTCTTTAGAAGAGAAAAAATATAATTAACGCCAACAGATTGACAATTAGATGGGCAAGGCAGCTTCTGAATAAAATACTGGCTGACATTCAAGATGTGAGGACAGAAAAGAAGAGACAGCTTTTAAGTACTGATATTGAGGAGTGTAAAACAGGCTCATCCCCCCAATTTACGTGTCAAAAATAAATAAAAACAGAGAAATAAATTCAACATCATAACCATTCGATTCAGTATATGCGAGGGGGAAACTGATGCTTCATTTCTCAAAAACAAATTAGTTGCATTTGGCGTACAATCTGCAGTTTTCATCTCAGTGTTCCCTCCAGTTTCAAAAGCAGGAAAAAGATTATTTGGATTATCTCCCCAGAAAGTGGGAAAGCTTCCGTAATTGACTCTTTCAGACCTCTGTGCACTATAAGCAGGGTGGGCTGTTGAGAAAAATAAAGCCACACAGAACCTTTTTTTTTTTTTTTTTTTTGGATGCATTCATTGTAACTACACAGACGGACCCGGCCACACTCGGCCCAACCCCATCTTCCAAAAAAAAGAAACAAAATAATAAAGGAAAGAGAGAGAAAAAGATTGTGTGTCCTGCTTAGTCCTCATTAAAGCCTTCGGCCCGATGAGGGGAATACTCCTTTCATGGCATCTTTCATGAGAACAGTTATTTTTTTTTTTTTAGCACAAGTGGAATCCAGAGTTTTCCTTTATCTGCTTGGTTTCCAGAGATAACAGGGAAACAGTGTCTAAGAACTACTTTTAAAGTTGCTGTTGATCGTACTCGGCA
Source organism: Epinephelus cyanopodus (assembly GCA_026686955.1). Classification (NCBI taxonomy): domain Eukaryota; kingdom Metazoa; phylum Chordata; class Actinopteri; order Perciformes; family Serranidae; genus Epinephelus; species Epinephelus cyanopodus. Next base: position 13,011,114 of record CM048920.1, read on the forward strand.
ATAAGTCTCTTTATATGTGCCAGTTTGTTGTGTAGATATTCACAGCGGTTCTTCTCTTGGCTATAGTTTGGATTAGTCTGCAAGGCATATGGAAAAGAGTCACAATCTGATCACCCACCTCCATAATTATGTCATCAATATCTGTTACAGCAGGACTTTAACTTACCTTTTTTATTTTATGATACTCTTCAAGTATCTGATTGTGGATTGTCTGTGGAGAGAAGACATAAAAAAGGATAAATGGTATGACTAAACACTGACTGAGCATCTTTTTAGTTAAAAAAATAATAACAGATCTGTGTGCGTTGTTTAAGGAGTCTACCTTGTACTTGTCTGTGCCTTGGTGGAGCTGTTTGAGCTCATTGTCAAGCACAGTGAACTGCCGGGTGATGCACTCTATCCGAGCATGCAGACCCCGGTACTCACTGTACTCGGCGTTGAAATCGTTTTTATACCTCTGACGCTGCTCCAGAGAGCTGATCACCGTGTACTTCCTGGGAGGGAAATAAGAGAGAATGTTACTGAATGGAGATTTTGGAGAAAGCCACAATATGTACACTAAAGTCACTTCAGCCATTTAGGTCAAGTGAAAGTAATAATGGTTATTGGAGGGGGGCTTCATGGCCTGGTTTGCACGTGGTATTAACATGCGTCTTGGGTGTTTAGATTGTAGGTGGACAGCTCTAATTACAAGTCTGAATGCACGACAATGTGTCCTCAATGCATTCAAACACTCAGACCACATTTGGAGGTGACCTGGGCCGCATATGGTCCATGTCTTTCAGTAATGTGTGTGCTAATATGTCCTGGGCCAGAGGGCAGGATTGCCTACTAAACTGACGTCCTTGCCGGATAAGCAAACTTTCTGTTGCTGCTGTTACACAGGTTAGAGGCAGTGCTGAAGGAGTTGCTCTCATCCCAGCAAACAGTCAGTTCAATATCTTCCCAGTTTGCAGGAGCTAAAACAACAGCAGCTTTTCCCAACAAACTCTTACTGATACAGACACAGCTTCACTCTGTCGCATGCGTCACAAGCCTTTTTTTGGCTTCTTTGTCTGACCAAGAATGAGTTAAGAAAATGTGGTGGTGGGACACAGCTACGACAAGACAGAACGGGACGCGCAGAATCATTTCATAACTCAGAATATTACTCAGATAATATTCAGGTGGATGATGATGATGACGATAATGAGGAGGAGGATGTGGACCACACACGGAATGTGGAGGACAGCGAGGGAGGATAGCTCCGCCCCTTCATGCAGCTGCGGTGCCAAATGAAAGACAGGAAAGGGAGTGGTGACAGCCAGACAGGTAACTCCAGTGGGGAGAGGCAAAGGAAGAATTGTGTCTTTTAATTTTGCTTTTCACAACGAATAGAACAAAAAAACGCATTAGAATCAGTGTGCAAGGTTTCTGTGCGTAACGATTTTTTTCGGATGACAGACTGGCCTTTAGAGGTGTCCACCTGTGATCAATCACTGAAGATGCATGTCAATACCAGGTGAAAACAGGCGTTATGAGAGGAACCAACACAAAACAATTCAATAAATTTTCCTGAGGGTTTACAAAGCTAAAAACTATAAATTCCCTTCAAACAAAATCAAGATGCTGTACTCACAATAAATAGTCTGCCACCTCAGGTGATGACGAAGGAATACTGGTACTGTTGCACATCCCATTCAGATCTGAAACAAAGTGACACAGTTAGACAATGGCATTAATCCGTGGTGCAACAACAAAAAGATCGTTATTCATAATTTGTTTGTTTTTTAAAAAAAATCATTCATCTCTTTGAAGTGTAATCCTCTGAAGAGGATATGTGCCAGTTGGATTCACAGGCGTGTATTTGAGGTTACTGAAGCCATAAAGCTGAACAGCAGGGGTCTCTGTTTAATCACTGAGTCACACTCTGGTCACATGACGCATCACCGACTCACAGTGATGACTAACTGGTGTCCATCCACATAGAAAGTACTACTTTTATTCAGAAATCTCTTTTCTGACGCAAGAGCTGTGAAACAGATTTTAATATAATCTGTGATGTGCGCGTGTGCTGCTCTCACCTGTGCTTTTGTGTGGAATACTGTTGCTTTTGAGGTTTCCTGGGCTCATCTCGCAGGCTCGGTTCGGTCCAGGCACACGCTCCCCACGACTCCTCTTCTTCTCCTCCTTCTCCTGCGCCCTTTCTCTCACCTTCTCCTTGTCTTTGTCTTTGCTCTTCTCCTTGTCTTTATGCTTTTTTGACTTCTTCCTGGACTTGCTGTTGGAGGGTGGACTCTTGGCCCGAGGGCCATCCGGGGCTGTGTGTCTAGGAGAAGATGTGGCGACGCTGGGTGCTGTGAGCATCGTCGAGCCCGTGAACAGCGAAGGAGGTTGGCTGAGCCTCTCGGACACCACTGTTTCCTGAGAGTCACAGTCTCTCCCGTTGTGGCTGGAGTCATTGCTGACGTCCGACAGTGCTTCGAAAGGACGAGGGATGTCCAGCACGGGGAGCGGCTGGGAGCTGGACGTCGTGCCGCTGTCTGACATAGAAACTGCCACTCCTGGCTGCGCTCCACCTGCCTCCCCTCTACCATTAGAGGAGGAGCTGAGCTTGCCATTAACTGGGGCTGTTGCAGCCTTGCTGGCAAGGTGTGATATCCTGGGCTTCTTGTTTGCGAGAGGGTCAATGAAGTCAACAGCGGGCCGTTTCTGGCAGAGAGATAGCAGTTTTAGTAGCAGAATCTAAAACAGGGTTCAACATGAATTCAATTCCCCTCAGAGTGAGTGAGAGGGAAAGTACATTCCAGGTCAGAGCAAACAAAAATGGTCTGAGCCTGAGGAGGACAAGGGAGCGTACAGAGGAGAGGATGTAGTACAAGCAGACAGAGAGAGCAACACTAAGAATGGGTACAAAGAAGGTGTAGTACAGGATCTGTATTCTCAGTAGCACTGGTGATGATGACTGTGCCGTCATTTCATAACACCAGGGATTACAATTCAGACAGGCCCTGTTAGACCCAGACACACTGAAGTCTTTGGGAGTGGCAGACCCAAACACTGCGTTGGCTGTCCCGACAGGACTAATAAGGGTTTCTATAACAGTAGCGAAAGCCACCAAAGAGGTCCGCCTGGGCTCCTTAGACTATTTCCACACTAAGCAATTTTGGAAATATTTTCCTCTTTGTTTTGACTACATAACGTTGTCATTGTTATACACTTTTCTTACATCAAAAAGTGGCAACCTCCAGGGCTAAAAAACGAAGCCAATATGGAAGTGCCAAAAAACTAGACATGTTTACAGTCTGGTACAAAAAAACGGTTTTGGTCTCTGTATCTAATTTCAACATTCATGACAACTGTGCGGGGGTGAAGTTTCATATAACTCTTTCATTTTTATTTTATTTAGACGATATAAACCAAATATTTAAGGGCAGGGCTGCTTGAGTGACAAACTGTCCGCGAGGTGCCGCTACAGTCTACAGCCCCCTTTTACACTGCCTGTTCAAGGCAGGAATATTGTGCTGCCTCATTGTTCTGTATAAAGGGTACGACTGCAGAATAGGGAGACGGAGTTGTCTTGCCTTTAAGCTGCCAATGGAAGTAGTAACAGCGCTGGAGCAGTGCTTGTATAAGTGGGACGGCCAGCAGGATGGGACCATGGGCAGGATGGGTGTGATGTTAAATGTGCGACCCACCACAGGAGATTTAACAAGCGGCTGGTAGCACTCGGCAGTTAACTAAAAATAGAAGAACAACGCTGAAAATGTCCATAAATTGGGAAGGTAATTAAGTCCTGGAGCTCCTTACCCTCCAAGGAGAGAATGAGATTAGCTGCTATATAACTGAGATGGTAAATGATTGTTATTGCCATGTTATGGCATTGCTTATTGTTTATAAAGCCCCACTGATGCATATGTTGTATGTCACACTAGAGCAGTGGTTCCCAACTGGTCCAAAAGTGGGTCGCGGGTTGATTCTGGATGGACCGCAGGTGGCAAATGTGACAAGTTTGTAAAAAACACTCTTCATTTTTAAGTAGAGTGAATTTCTGGCACAGAGCTTTTATTTTTAAGTGCTGTCTCCTGCTGTGGAGTGAGTGACTAACGGACAGCCACTTGTGACAGAGACAGCAAACCAACTAGACGACATGGCCAAACACAAGCATGACGCTGAATGAATTGAACTGGGTGGACCTTGAACTAAAGACGAAGGAGAAATTTGGACCCCGTGGCTGAACTCCAGAGGCCAACGCTGTTGTGTTTGATGCTGCAGTCGTTTGGTTCTGTGTAAAAATGCAAAGCAGGTATAAAGAAGGGGCTTAATTGTGGCCCTATAGTGCAATTTCTGTGTAAAAGGGGCTTATGAGTCAGATCCACTCCTTCACTCCTCCACAGCTCTACCCTCTTGTCCAAATGTGATCACTTCTAGCTCCAAAAAAACAGGATGGAGATGGCCAAAATGCCAAACTCAAGGCTACAAAACAACACTACAAACCAACTGGTGACGTCGCGGCAGCTATGTCTGTCTATCTTATACAGTCTATGTTGACAACAGCTAAGCTCTAATGTTGTAGTGTGGACAGGGAAAATACTGGCGATGTATGTTTGCATGGTGTGTAGCAGTATTGTCAGAGGCCACTGATCTCAAATGATGAATACAGAGATTATTTTACCTTTGTTCCTATATTCCAGAATGAATGGAAAACTTTTTGAAAATGGCTGAAATGAAATGCCATAGGGGATGGAAGTTAAATTTATATTTATCCGTCTTTGTGTGGTCATGGTCTCGCCCTGTTTGCATTGCAGCTCTCCCCGGTCCATCCCTCACCTATCTGAAGTTTACACACCGCTTTACCTGCTGAGTTGCTCTCTATTTATACCTATGAATCTAAAAGCGAGCCTGGGGTGCTGTTTGCTTGTGTGTTTGTGTACTGTGTTTACTGAGGGAGGGAGCGGAAAGGCGGGGGCATACAGTAGGTGTTTGAGGTGAGAAGAACCTGAGCGGAAGGAGCTATTAATATAAACAGACTGGCTCCTCCTTCCTCCACCTAATGGAAGTATACACAATGGGTAAACTCAGGAGTCTGGGATGACCTACGAAGAGAGCAGCAGGACAAAGGATACGGAAAAATGGATTATGCAATGACAAGGGAGAAAAAGAGTTTTACTACAATGAAATGTAGCATGGGGGCCATCTGATTTAGTAACAAAGCTTTAGCTCTCATGCTAACAATGTATATTGGTTCAAGTGTTCTTGGAGAGCTCATAACAACCATGAGTAAGTAATACTGATAAATTGGAACCAGTTCAGAAAACATGTGCGCAGGGGGAAATTCAAGGACAAGACAGAGAGGAAACACAAATCCGTTGAGTGGGAGCCAGAGGATTTACAGAAACCCTCCCTGGGAAATACCAGAAACCACCGGCCTGCAGGGACAACCCAGTTATCAGACTGCGGGTAGACTCATGGAAATGTAGAAAAAATATCCAATACACATCCCTGTCCCCAGTTCCCCTCTGATTTCTACTGGATGAGCGAGAAAAGCTGAATGCAAACAAGCTCTGGTTAAAGATTAGCTACGCATATTTACACTCTACTGAATTAACATCAAGCAGCTTGAGAGTCTCAAATGTCGGCATAATAACAGCCTGGAAATTAACAAAGTAATGCAATAAACACACTGTTGAAAAACAGGTATTCCAACAGGATTATTTAATTTTCAAAAGACCAAAAACTACTATTTGTATGCCGTCATGTTCAATAGAATATCATCCATCACCAGCAGGAGAGAAAAAGGAGTTACTGTACAAGTGGGGAGGTGAGAGCAGAGTGGCAACTTAAGGAAGAGTAATGGGCCTTTTCTACTGTCACTTTTGGCTACACGGATTTGCATTTCCATTATCAGTTAAGACACAAGGTGCCACACAAAATAACAGGGGGCTTTTATTGTGAATAATCTACAGGAAATTAAATATGTTTATTATTGAAAGAGCGGAACTTTGGTATCTGCAATCAATAAAGGCAAGTCTAATAATGCAGCAGGGAGGAAAATAAAAGCAGAAACAGCTACAGTGAGATGTTGATGAAGAGCTGCAGACAGCAGGCTCTTACTGCACCTCTGCAAACAGCTCACCTCCAACAGGTGAATTTCTTTTAACAAAAATAACAGGGGACTTCAGCTGTGGATCAGCCCACTGCTTTTAAACGTCATCACTCAAGACAAGCCATCATCAGTTACAGACACACCTTTATGTGGGCAGCCCTGTTGTACTGGAAATGCGGCAATGTGGCTGTCGGCCCAAACCAAACCAAGTCAAGCCAGGCCAGCCCATGACTGTCGAAAAGGGGCATAAGTGTGTGAAGGTGAGAGAGAGGTAGAAGAAGGATCAAGACTCTCACCTGAGATGGCGAGCTGCTGGCCAGCTCTTTGGGCGGGCTCTCCAGTGGAGGGGCAGAGCTGTTCTGGGCCTGGCTCTGTTTCCTGCAAATGAACACATGCATGTATGAACACACATACAAGGAAGCTTGAAATCATTTCTGCATACCAGCACTGCGGGAACACTGATTTATCTATCCAACTATCTGTCAAGGTGACACATTTCCATCTGCACTGCATCAAAGGCTTCACCAACACCTGACTGTACCTCCGGTGCAAGTGTTGCTAACTGGTTTGATCAACACATCAAAGGCTGAAGCCATCACGGTCATGTGCGCCCTTAGTGCTTGAAAACTCCCGAGAAAATGCACAAACCACGTAGCTGCCATTTCTCCAGTGACAAGCTAATTCTACGGATGTATGAGGACCTTAAAAACAAGTTACAACAGTTGCTTTGTGAAGCTGAGTGGGTAGCTATGACAACAGAGCAAATGAGGGCCTACTTGACAAAGCAGCACTTTATCACAACAACACACTTCATGTCGGAAAGTGGTCGGGAAAAAACTTCAATCATTAAATCTGTTTACAAGTTTGCAACCAGTTTAATAGTCCAATTCTGCCGTTTCTTCTCCACAGAAGAATACGTGTAATCTCACAGACGCTGCTTTGATGGTTGAACAATTTTGGCAGCTAGTTCAAGACGAGTGAGAAAGTGGCATGACACTCTACAGTGACAGTGAGAAAGCGAGAGATGCAGAATATGGTACTGCAGCTCATTTATCAAACAATATGCACACTACAGTTTACTACATGGCCATTCAATGAGATCAGGGACATGCTGCGCGGCTCGCTTTCATACCACTCAATCCATGACCACTTGCACATGAGTTTCTCTGCAGTGTTTACATCTGGATTTAGAGCCAAGAACCATCTTAGTGTCAGGTGTGAACAGAGCCTCAGATTGATTATGATGCACTAAACTAGTCCGACCTCTTTATGTGGCAGATTCATTCGTCACACAGCAGAAATGGCAAAACAACAGCGCTGTGCCAAACAACTGCTGCTCAACCTCCATAAACAGAGCTCAACCAAGTTAGCCAAGACGAAGTTCATACCTAACAACCAACCCCTTGATCCTGTCTTGTTTTAATACATATTCACAAGCAGTTAAAGGTGCAGTCTATGATTTCAATTCGATACACTTTGTCAAATTCATCAAATATCACCTCATGGTCCACTAGCGGTCTGTTCTGTGTGTGCTGAGAAATATCCGGTGTTCATACACAGCCCTGATTCTCTAAATTGGAAACAAAGTGGATCGGACCGAGCGACACAACAGCAAGAGGACGTGCTGGTGCACAGGACAGGGCAAAAGCAGTGGGAGCGGTAAATGCCGTAGGCCTAATTGACAGGACGGGTGTATTTGTTTGGGTGTTGAATTCAAATTTCACACTCCACCTGTAAGATTCAACTGTTAAAGCTGAATTTCAATGTGTTGCTTGCTTGATCAAACAATTCTGGTTCTGCTTCAAGGGATTTACCGATGCTATTAAAGAAGCCACTGCTCTAAAACACGACATTATAACCTGATATGCTGAAGAGCACTTTGCACACGCAGAGACGCTACTGTCACAGCTGATGACATTATCAGAAGGGGGCAGTTGGGTACACCGAGACTCATCAATGCCCCACCCTAGTTCAATCAGGGTGTGTGTGTGTGCTTGTGCGAGTGTGTCCGTGGTAGGGACAAGCAGATAGACAGGCAGGAGCTACGAGTGAGACAGCAGGCAGACCGATATGGCTGAACCTTGGACGGGTGCCACCTCACACACGGATCAGCATGTGCTGGAACACTGTTGCATCATGTGCGTTCCAATCGTGTTGCTGTGCTACTCCTGCGTGACTGACTGCATTAGCTCAAACTCTGGAGGAGCCGGGGAGGGGGAAGTGGCATTAGGTGGGAGGCTGTGGTTGTTAATCAGCTGATAAAATCACAAACAGAACTCAAAGTATAGTTAAAAGAGAGACACACAAATAGGGTCAAAGTATGTGTGAACTGTTATACCTCCTTGTCTCTTAAATCCTTTAAATCTACGGCTTCATTTTTGTTTTTTGATTTGTGTTGTTTTCATGTAGTGTCTAATTTTCTGATTGGCAGCTCAGTTCAGTGCATGAGAGGAGAAATGTAAGAGAGGAAAGCAAACAAACAACTAAAGTCATAAGGACGCAAGATCAAAGCAAATGTTATATTAGGTAAGATTATTTTTTTTAACCATTGAGATCTTTAGCAGAAGGGGTGCGTAATTGTATTATTATTCGCTAGCACACAGTAAGTATCCATTTGCTCTTTTAACATTGGGTTGTTGTGTTGTGTGCTAACTGGCTAACTAGCATCTTGAATTCATCCTGTCGGTCTTCTTATTCCCCTTTTTGAATGACGACTGCCACCTGCTCGTGTGGAGAGTTATCTCCTCTCATGCAGGCGCAGAACTATGTGCTGGTAGAGCGGTGCAGGGATGGCGTTTTTTTTGTAGGCTGACGCTGAAGTTAGCGTTGCCCTACTTCCCTCGTCACAAAGTCAGTGGGATTTTTCAATTGGATTTTGGATTATTGCAGAAATTCTTCACAAACTAACACCACTTTTATGATTTTTGACACATAAATACACTCGTCACAAGAAAAAAAGCTAATGTTGGGCTATAAACTAACTATACCACAGTCGTTTGACTTCAATGTCGCCACCACAATGAGGCTGTAAAGCAGTGTTCGCCGTGATGATGCTCTGTTGTCTCATTTAGCCCACGTAAATGCTTCAAAGTTAAGGAGTGGGGTATTTATTGATTGAAAATGTGAAAATCTCTTAAACTTGTATTAAATACAGACTTTATTTCATGTGTCCTACCAAAAACCCATTCATGCTGACTTCAAGACGAGAAAACTGGGGGTGTTGAATAGCCAACTCATTCCCAGTTTAGGACTCACTCTGCAGCACGGTGTTGGTCACTGGCTGTAGTCTTTGCGGTGTGTTTATGTGCAACTTTTTGGCCGAGACGTGAGACATGAGGCGACAAAGCAGTCGGCCTTTGTTGCCACTCGTTCTTTGATGTCAGTTTTAGTGTGTCTGGACCTTCACAAAGACCATCTTTTAATGTCACTGTGCCAGTAAGATTGTAGTTTGTGTTACTACACTAATTATAATGTGAGGCATTCTGCTTTTCTATATTTGTAGACTATTAAAATATCCCAAAAACTTTCAAAAGCCCCAAACTACACAAACGTACCATAAAACTAGCAGCAGTCCAAACGAAACCTGGAAATTTCAGGGAAGTATATAAGGCAATGTATGTTGCAGGATTATAGCCTTGCATTACACCATGCAAGTGTTTTTATTCTTCTGGTCACTCTATGTCGACACTCTCGCTGCCTTTAGAGTTGCACCACAGTAAAAACTAAGCTTATCATGGAGAATAGCAGCTATTCTTGAGGAGTCCACTACGTAAACACAAACTGAGCACCGGAGCATTGCTGCCTGGTCTATATTTAGCTAGCTGGGAGCTTGCTTTTCCTTAGTGTCCCAGATCCTGAGAAACCAGATTTTTCCACTGGGAAGAAGGCCAGCAGCTCATTCTGTCAACAAAAACAACACTTAGACCAAAATCTGTGGCGCACACAAAAAACTTCCTGGGGACACACCTGCCATTCTTACACATAAAAGGTGTGTTTTACACATTCTTATGTTTTGTATTACACAATTATGTAATTTCAAGTGGAAAGAATTCAATCAAAGACAGCCTTATAAATATATATATATATCCTAAATCATACCTCTTACACTATAATCTTATTTGGTTATGTATCAAGATGTTAAAAGGGAAAGATTTAGTACACATACTAGTCATTCCATTATAAGAGGACATTTCTCTACAAAGCTTGGCAGCTCTATGAGTCTTACATACCAGAGCCATCACCCTGTGGCCTCACCCTCACCACAGAGTCGACACAAACAACAAAACAAGGTGCTCTGCAGTGTCACAAATCTGTGCTCCACAACAGTGAACTGTAACTTGAGAATAGTCTAAAGAAGTATATCAGATCTATACCAAAGTTAGACACACAACAAAAACTGCAGTACAACAGTATTGGCTGCTGTTGCTCTGAAGCTAAGGGACCTTAGGCTGCCAGGATGCTCCGTCACAATCATTGCAAAATGAACTTCCCCTTACACTGACTCATAACATCATCAGTGTTATGGGTAAAATAAGAATTGGCCATTTAGAGGATATAAGGATGACTAACTTTCTGCTGTGTGACAAATTCTACCTATTCTATCATTAGAAAAAGGTGATGAGTGGGTTAAAAGTGAGAGTGATCTCTGACGTACTTAAACAGGATTCTCTTGAGAAGCTGCTGATCTCCTTCTGTATAGCCCGGCCAGTCCTTCTGAATATCCTTATACAAAAAGTCCTTCAATGTGAAGGTGTTGTCTCTCCCATTCAGGTTCGCCACCTAGGAAATGAGATAGAGGCGTGGGTGAGTATTTGCCTCTGCAGCTGCTGGAGGCAACTAAGGCAATAAATGTGTGTGTGTGTAACCTGTTGCAGGTGGCTGTCCAGAGAGTCCTTATCTAATGGCAAGAGGCCATCTTTCTGCAACCTCAGGATCAGCTCAGGCTTCTTGTAAGGCTTGAGGGCCAGCAGGTGTGTGAGGCGCTCTCGGAGCGGCCTGTGCTGAGCTGTGCCCTTCTTCAGTGTACCGCTAGAGATGATGACAGGCCGAGATGTCCTCCGAGATGGGGCGACGTCAGAGAGGCCAGGTGCCGGTTTCCGGATCTGAACCTTCTTACCTGAGGTGTGGAGGAGATACAGAAGAGAAGGAAGAGTTTGACATTAGAGCGGTTGGAGAAGGAATAGAGCAAGCTGAGAAAGGTACTCCAGATGTCCCACCCCCCAGCAACACTTTCAAGCTCCTCCTGGGGAATCCTGGGATGTTCCCAGGCCAGATGGGGATATATAAACCCTTCAGCGTGTTCTTGGTTCTACCTCGGGGTCTCCTACCAGTTGGACTTGCCTGGAATACCTCTAAAGGGAGGCGCCCAGGAGGGATCCTGATCAGATGCCCAAACCACTTCAACTGGCCCCTTTTGATACGAAGGAGGAGCGGCTCTACTCTGAGCTCCTTACCCTGAGCCAGAAAAGTGAGCCCAGTCACCCTACAGAGGCAAGTTATTTTGCCCGCTTGTATCTGCAATCTCATTCTTTTGGTCACTACTCAAAGCTCACGACCATAGGTGAGGGTCAGAATGTAGATGGACTGGTAATTTGACAATTTTGCCTTCCAGCTCAGGTCCCAACACCTGCATCACTACTTAACGACCTGTCCATCTCACACTCCATTTTACCCCTTGTGATCAAGACCTCGAGATACTTATGGTGCGTGCCAGATCACATGCTTTTTCTACTTTTAGTAGGTACTGCAGCTGCCCTTAAAAGTACATACTGTTCCATGCAGCATGAACACAATCGGGACATAGTACTGTCTCATAACATTACGTCCTGAGCTTTGTCCCTCTTGCTTTTATATCCGTTATCTTGGAGATAAAACAAGATGAGACGGAGATCAATCCAGAGAGCTCTGCTGTTGCTACTTTGCAATATAGGCTATGTACTTTAACTTTAATGTTATAACTGCATAGATTGTAGATTTTACCATATTATATTTGTGAAAGTAAAATTACATCTGCAGTTCTGACATTGTCATTTTTATTGTTGCTTGTAAAATTTATGATTTTTTTTTGTTCAATTAAACAATTAATATTCCTACAATTATATCAACTGGTTGTCAGTTACTTGAATGTGCTGTCATCTGTCATTGTGACATCTGACAGCTGTCAATCAGCTGTCAAACAGCTGTCAATGAGCTATCAAGCTGTCATCTGTTTGTGGCTCAGTCTGTGTGACATACAGGACTGTGGATCAGAACAACCAGAAAAGCATGACTGATCATTGTGGTATTTTTGGCATACTGAATTTTGCATACTATGTATTGGGACATACTACATCTCTTTCTGGCATACTAGAAAGTATGGTAGCATGGGTATTGGAACACACAGACTCCTTCGCTTGAGGCAGTAACTCTCTGCCAACCCAGAGGGAGCAATCCACCGTTTTACGGCAGAGGACCACGGCCTCAGATTTGGAGGTACTGAATAGAAACCTTATAATCTATCATCACTGTTATCATTCTGTAGAAAAAAAAATAGTTTGCACAGTTAAGCATCTCTAAGATTTTAAATGACAGGAGGAAATTTTCAGTACTACTATCTAGCACCGAAACAAAAGTGCTGGTAGAAAAGGACTCAAGAGACTCCTTGGCTGGCAGCCAACACTTGCTTGTTTTCTTAAGGACAGAAAATAACTATAATCTCTGCCTGAAATATATTTATTTCTGTCAACATCTTTTATCTCAGTGACTGATAATGGCTGAGAGAAGTTGCTGATGACTCACAAAAGATGTATCATGCACTGATCTTTACCGCTGCCACGTCCACCCGAGCTCACCTTCCATTACAAACATCAGCTATTATCACCTTCTCCCACTGAGACCTTTTTTTCAGGTGATTCAGACTCAATCTTGTGTTGCCTCCTACTGAGACCGACACACTGTTTGCCTCCACAGCACACATGGACTAGACATCATTTTTGACTCACTGCTGAACAGTGAATAGGCTTACAGTGGATTTCTTTCTTTGCAGGCAATGAGGCAGGGCGGCTGTGGTTTTCTACTGCAGCTGTAGCACGACATGTTTTACAGGGCAGGTCAGAGACCAAAACAAAAAGTCAGAAAGTTGATGTATTATGCCCGAGGACATTTCCGCCTCTGTGTGTCTGAATAACGTTCATGGGGCTAGGAAGAAAAGGATCAGTGTGAATGTGGCACATTAGCTATTTGACCACTGAGGAAGCAACCACCATCAAATTCAATAAAGTCCTGGTTACAGATGAGGCATGGTGGCAGTGTGCTGGCCCTCTGCCATTCAGCCCCAGACCCAAACAACCTGTCTGGTGCAATGTGAACCCATTCACCAGCAGAGAAAGGCTACACAAACACATGGGCCACTTGGCTGTTTGCAGGGTACAGAAATCCATCCATTCTCTTCATGCCTGTTAACTCCCAACACCTTTATGATGTTTAAAAGGAAATACCTCTTTCCCATTGACCAGAAGCTTAAAGCTTATTTAATAGTGTCTTTGCAGGTCTGTGACTGAGAAAATATCTGGTGTTTGGTGTTCTGCATGCGTCTGTGCCATGTCTCCTCACCTACGTATCTTCCCCCAGGCTTAATGACGATGGCACTCCTACTGCGAGTCTCCTCCTCGACCTGGGCCATGTTTTCCCTGGCCTTCTGGTAGGAGTCGTCTGTGGCACATACTGTAATCTTGTCCTGGATCCCACCCAAACAATCCAGCTGAATGCTCCCTTCACTGCCAAAACAAAGAGGAGATGGTGAGAGAGGAAGACGGGGATAGAGTGACCAGGAGCTTCAATATGAAAAGAGGAAGGAAAGCATGGGAAAGGGAACACTACTTCTTTTAAAAGGTGCTACATGATCAGTTTGACAGAGATAAACCAAGAACATGTTACATTTAAGGACACAAATCCACCGTCAATTCTCAGCATTAACCTTAAATCTCTCACTATTTGCAATAACCCACCCCTTCACTGTGCATTCCTGCCCAGATGAGATCCATTAAACGCCCTGAGGGCACAACTATTATTTTTTCAATTTCCATCCAACTGTGGGTTCCCACAGTACAGACTCAGTGCCGCATCAAATCCCATTCTTTCCCGACTTTCCGCCTCCCTTTGATTCCCCTCCACTTCGATGAGGATTTGGCAGAAAATGAGATGGTGCTGCTGGCGCAGTCAGTGGAAGCTCAGCTCTGTCATTTGGGCTTTAGATTGGAACTCAAGGTTGATTAGGTTCCAGTCAGAGATGTGGATGAACTCTACCTGACCCACTTGTTAAAAATATTTTCAGAATAACGGGGTCACAATCTCGACAAGTCAGAGAGGCAGAAGATTCTTGTTGTTCCCCGTTCTGTTTTTCAACTTCCTTCCTCTTCAACACAGACATCTGGTTTACGCCTTTGATTCAGTCAGCAAATTTTTTGCATATGTTAGGCCAGAGAAAGTGTAGAAAACAAGTTTCAAAGGCTTGATGCACAGAGGGGAATTGACAAACACCATAAGCATAAGCAGGTCGACACAAAGAGACTTGCTTTGTTTGATATTTAAATTAAGAAAAATGTTGGAAGAATTACGGGTTAAAGGGAATCTGTCACCTGCTAAATGACCACTTGTATATCAGTTACTCACTGTGTTGTTTTTCTTGCTTGCCTGCACAGTGAACAGCAAAATGCATGTGACTGGGAGGTACTGAGACTACGACTGGATAAACAAGACTTGGATTAAACTGCACAAATTGTGTGATGGTTTGAAAAACGATGTTTTGATATAGTATTACTGTCGTGAAAAGCTGTCCCTGTTTACTGCTTACTACAACTCATTAGGAATATTTGCCCTTTTTTTAGATTCTTCATTCATCATGGAGACATACGAAATAAACAGCGTTTTCCTCAGAAACTCAATGTAACACGAGGTGAGTAACTGATACACAATGGGATCATTTGGCAGGTGAAGTATTCCTCTAACATCGTGTCTTATTTGCCTGTATCATCTTCCCACATTTGCTTTATTAAAAATAAATAGGGCAACTACATCATTTGCAAGAGTAATGGCAATAAACCTCAGGGTTTTCATCTTTCCATTTAGCAGCTGCTACTTGGAGCCAAAGTCCCGATTACGTTCATCAGAGATGTCTGTTAAGGATCACTGAGAGGCCTGGTGATTCACCTCAGGTCCCAACTATGTTAAACAAACAGATTGTCTGCCTGGAAACACTCATTAGGCAACTCTGTCCAAACACTGCTTATTATTTACACAGAGCTCAAACACATTCAAAGGCCAACCCACGATTAAAATAATCGCTGACATTACAGTCAGCGAATCTGTGTTTCTGATAGAGAAGTAGCTGCACATTTGATGAACGAGAGACAAGGGAAAGTGAGTGAGTGTTAGTGTTGGCTCTCACCTGGTGATGTACTGCTGGATGCAGTCGAAGCTGCCCTGGGGGTTATCTCGGCCCACATTAGACAGGTAGAAAGTAAACGTTTGCAGTTCACTGGAATTCTCTGACCGTGGTATTGAAATTTTCTGTAGAAGACAAAGAAGAAAAACACACACACATAATGAACATGAGACATTCCTCTTCTTAATTATTCAGTGTCAGAGAAACCTTAATAAACCACAAATTCTACAGACACACATTTTCCAGAACAAAACCACAGTTCAATAATGATTCAATTTTTGACCTCCTGTGCTTTCTTCACTCTTTTTTGGAGCTGTGTATTATTAACACCAGTGAGATACTTTTCAGACGAGCACTAGGGGAGGATGACTAACTGCACTCCACACCCTATTTGTAGACTTAAACACTCATTTTTCTGTTTGATGTATTCAGTACTATAAACAAATGCCAGTTCTTTATTCCTTGAAAAGTTGGCCCTGACTAGGCAAAGCTGTGAGTAAGCCCCAGGCATTTTCTCACTGGCTTCAAAAACACTGAAAACCTCACAAACTGCAGCTAAAATCTACTGCCTTGTCTTCCTGCAGCTTGTTTCTACCAGGACAGTCTGTGCACTGCAGTGTTCCTAATTGTGTGATTGGAGGAAGAGCAGGTAAATTACTATAACAGAAGAACTATGATCGGTATTTCAGCAGACTCTGGCCTTCGACACAGTTATGCACATCCTATTCGCCCCAGAATTACCCACATCCTCCCACACTGCAGGTGTTAGCTTAGCGGACTACAGAGGAAGCTGAGTTAACCTCTGTCAGCTAACCTCTAATTAGACAGCTGCTGGACAACTTGTTTAAATGGAGGAAATCATTCGACACATGCCGGATGCTGCATTTGTGCTTTAAAATACATCTTGCACTATCACAGTCAGGCACTGGGGGAACATTTTAATGCAGAGCACAGAAGCATGTCAGTAATCTTCTTACAGAAATATGAAAGGGAGCGGAGAAAGCACAGAGTGACACTGACACCTCTTGGGTCTACCTGATTCCACCTCAAAATTGTTTTAACACCCTATCATTAGGATGTGCAGTCAGGAGTGAATTAATCTGACACGTCCTGAAGAGAAAAACAGTGAGGCCGGGCAGAGGGTTGTGTTTCCAGGAGGGCCTGGCAGCGTGACCCCCTGCTCAGTTCTGTTTTCACGAGCATGAATTCAAGGGGTTTCACAGCCAAGGACCGTCCATCGCGCTGAGCCACAGTGACAAAAGACAGCTGAATTAGATGGTTTTAACTGGGAGCAGCTCATTGCCATTGACCCAACCTAGATCAGAGGCCCAGCCTGTGACTCACTGGCTTCTTCACCAGCGCTCAGACCGACGTGCAGTCACACTGTAGGCAGCTCAGCTTTGTTTACCAAAGGTCTCGACACGTGTGAAGGCTGCAGGTGGCCGACTATAAATAAATACAATGCCCTTTATTTGTCCTCCTCAAAGACCTGTGCTCTCAGTTATCCATAATGCCCCACCTCAGTATAACATTACACACAAACACACTGCCTGTGCTGCAGCCTACCTCATACAGATAAATCAATAACTGATATTATTGGAAAGTACAACTATTCCAATATTATTTTCACTTTCTATGATCATCACCAACAGTTAAAGCTGCAGTAGGTAGAAAGCCTGAAAAGAGTTGAGTTTTGAGTCTCATCTGAGTTAGGTTTCGTTCGTCTCCGCCCTGAGACCCTCCTACCAGACGAGCACGCAAGTATTTTATCCTACTTGGTTCTATTTCTCCTTCTCTGGGAGCCTCGGCTCTCCCTCACCGCGCAGCAGCCCGCCCCATCCCTCTCTCGCGGACCCGCACATACTCCCGAGCCTCGGCTCTCCCTAACTGCGCAGCAGCCCGCCCTGCCCAAACCCCCGAGGCTCGGCTCTCCCTCTCCGCGGAGAGTCCTTGGCTGCGCTCCCACGGACGACCCTTGAGCCCTCCTATTGTTTGTCTCAGACCACTTGATTTACATTATGCTTAGAGGGTCTGACACCCCTGTGAGGAGCTGACCTGCCTCAGGGTAAAGATATGTTAACATCATAAGTTCTGAATGTTCTTGCTGCTTCAACCCCGGCCAGCAGGCACCACCATGCCGAAACAGCATTCTTTGACAAGTTCTTCACACGGTTCTTACAGACTGAGGCAAGTTGCATTTAAGACTTAAAGAGATTTTAAATGCCACTTAGAATTGTATGTAATACTACTTGAGAAAAAAAACAAACATGGATCTACATCAGTGACTAAGGGTTATGGACAATTTGACCCAGATGTTTATTGAAATATAAAACATGGCGTTTTTGTTTCATGGTGGACGAGGGTAGAACAGTACTGTGAAATACCTGACCAGGTTTTCTTGCCAATTTTGTTTCTCACTCTGCATGTGGGATTCCATTGCCTCGATCCGCTTAAGAAAAACATTTTGCAGTAAATACATTGAGCGTCATTTATATCGTCAAGTTTCAGCCATGACACATAATCTGGGTTAAATACCCAGTATTCATGGAATCTGTACTTCCCCATATTGCCCAAGGTACAGTGACAGCTCACTGGCAGACAGTGGATCCTCTGCTCTTTGTATCTCAGTTGGAAACAAAATATAAGCTTTGTTAGTTCTGCCATCCTGATCTGGGTGACACTAAAGCGAGAGGCATTTGTCATGCAATGCAAGAGAAAAGCAATCAATAAAATCCTGCTTCCAATGTCACATTTTTGGACATTAAAAGCTTTATTTAAGACATTTTAATACCAGTTAAGGCCTTATTTTTAGATTAATTAATTCAGCGCCTTCTATGACTTTAAGGATCCCTGGGAACCCTGCTACATAGAAGCTACGTCTAAGCTACAGACATCAACCAAACAGTAATGCCACTGCTAGCAAGGGAAAAATTCCTCTGGTTAGCCCAGTTATGCCACATACTGACCTGTATTTCTGCTTTAAAATTTACAACAAAGAGTGAGTCAACTTCTGACACACACACACACACACACACACACACACACACACACAAAATGTATGTTTGTATTTTTTAAGTAGATTATTCCAGGATGTTTAAACATCCGGCTATTTAGTATTTGTTGTATGAGCTGTTGGAGGCTTTGCTCTGTGTCAACTGTGAAAACCATATTACAGGAACATTATTAGAAGTATTTTAAAGCTAAACTAGGCTGTCTATGCAGTAGAGAGATGCAAATACTTTTGAAAGTGGAGCTATATGGCAAGAGAAAACAGAGGAAAAGGACTGTGGCATTTCCTTTTACCCAAGAGGTGAAAAATCTACCAGAATGCACAGCGCCACACTGAACTAATAGACACTGGCTGGTAGACAACTGATGCAAACTCATTCGTTTGACATGATTGTGGCCGGCGGGTAACAAACAGATCTTGTATCACAATTAAATGGTAAGCAAAATATGTTTGTGAAAACGTTTGAGGAGAGAGATAAGCAACACAGTGGCAGAATCTTGGTTGATATATGATCAGCGCTGCTTAGTTTTACTCTTTGATCTCAATTTTTCCAGCCTCTGTTTTCTCTATGCAGTAAACAGTACGGCGCCCACTTTCAGTGTTCCAAAAAGTCTCGCTATTACAGCTTAACAGGGCACTAAAATGTGTTTCTGAAGACATTTTAGGCGAGACATAAGCAATGCACTAACATAAACTTGGTTTGTATTTAATTAGCACTGCCTAGTTTTACTGTTTAATTGGAGTTTGGTCTGAGTTTGAGAAAGACTGGTGGGTCTGTCTCTTGATTCACCCTACTCTTTGTATCGGCGGTGAGGGCATGGGTGGTGGGCAATACGAAAATGCCTAAGTCCAGCCTGTAGTTTGAACAACAGCCCTGAGAGCCTGTGAAACTCTACCAGATGGCAGAGAGAGCTAGCCACTAGTTAGATGGAGGGGAGTTTACCACATTTCATTCACACATACTACCCACGCTGTTATGATACAGAGCTGGTTGAAAATCAGTGAAGTGCCCTTCTAAACACTATGTGGCAATCTGAATACAGGAAATGCATGCTCAACTGTACTATGCCATGGTGTTGAAACACATCCAAATTTACAGCTGATACCTGTGTTCTTGCTGAAACACAGACGAGAGGGGTGGAGTGTGTGAATCCAGGATGATTAAGAGGCAGAGGAACTGACAGAAAGGCAAAGCACCAGGGGCGTGACTCAGTTGACTCACATTGTAGAGGATGAAAGAGTGAGAAGAAAAAAAGGGCTCCTCCACACCAAATGGCTCGGGCTCCACATTAACGAAGTTGTGTGTTGAAACCAGGATGTACATACATGACCTCACTCGTCCATCAAATGAGTACTTGTTCTAGAGAAAAGGGTCATTGGGTGAAAGCTGACACTCCCTTGTTTGTCATTAGTGAGTCGGTCTTTTCTCTGGTTTGTCTTTTCAGCGCATCTTGACTATACAACAGTCTCTCTGTACACTTTGAGACTGGCTGTTGCTGACAGGCTACTTAATCACAAAGTTAAGGTACGCTTGATTCAGATTCAGTTTTGATGCTTTGAATTGTATGCTTGGTGTCCATGTTTCCGTTGCCGAGAATGAGCTGGTGCATCCCAGGGGATTTGAGCAGAAACGGAAAATCTAGTTTTGAGTTCTCCTGTAACTTTTATTTGACGTTCTTTGATGAATCAAAATGCTTTCTCCTCTTGGAAGACAAAACAAAACAAAACAAAACAAAACAAAAAACCCTACATTAAAATCAGTTTACATGCAAATTAAAAACCTTCCATACAACAGTGTTTGTTAAAGTGTTGATCAAAGCTTCGAAAGCTTTAGTCTGCTGTTGCCACAAAACCCAGACAAAACAGAACAACGGAAAAAAAGCAGGAGAGCACACTTTAAAGAGCATGGAGAGATTACTTCAAACACCAGATGAAGGGCAGAGACTGACAATGAAAGTACGCCATCTTTACAAGTAACAATCCCCTCTATGAAGCTTTTTCTACGGTTGGAAGTGGATTTTTTAAACAGATTGCCTAACCACCCCCTCCTTGTTCTGCCTGCAGCCAGCCTCGTCTTCCCTTCTGTATGGCATCCAGCAAACAATGCCTCTTTTAACATAGGGGTCATTGGAGAGGGCTGACCTCCACACACTTCGTCTAGTCTAGTCTAGTTCTTCTAGAGAAGGGCAAACAAATTGGACACAGACAGAGGCCTGACACACAGTACGTTTACATGACATTAGAGAAAATCCATTCATTGTGTTAGTCTGACAAAAATGAGACTTTTAAAACCTACATAAACATGGAAGTCCAACTGAAATCATACTAAATCAAACTTCTCAAAGTTGGACTAAAACACCCAGATAATGTGACTGGGAGTCAAATTACTCCAGCATGTTTACAGTCAATCAGACCCAAATTGGCCGAGGTGCTCAGCGCACCCACCACAGTGTCCACCCCAGGCTTTAACATAGAAGTTGAAAGCATTAAATGCAAAACAGAAGAAGTCAAGTGGCTGGGATCAGCCTTAGAGATAGGGTAAGGAGCTTGGACATCCGAAGGGAGCTTGGAGTAGAGCTGCTGCTCCTTTGTGTCAGGGTCAGTTGAGGTGGTTCGGGCATATGATCAGGATGCCTCCTGGGCGCCTCCAGCTGGATGTGTTCTGGGCACGTCCCACTAATAGGAGGCTCCAGGGCAAACCCAGAACATGTTGGAGGGATTACATATCTCATCTGGCCTGGGAAGACCTTGGAGTGGGAAGTGTTGCTGGGGAGAAGAACGTCTGGGGTGCTTTGCTTGGCCTACTGCCCCTGCAACTTGGATGGATGGATGGATGGATGGAGCCGGTAACAACATGACAACACTTACATCCACAGCCGTGCATTTTTGGACATACAAAATGAACAGAGCTATAACGTTTCAACCATGGTACAAGTTTGCCGCAAGCTAACTGTAACTAACTTGTTTGTTGACTGTTTGGTCTGTGATGTCATAGGTCAACTGGAAAAAGATCCAATACTAACAAGCTGCAAGGGGACATATCGTCACCTATTGTAGATCAGTCTGACATACTTCGGTTGACAAATCAATTCCCCTCCTGTGTTTGTATACTGGGACAAGGACAGAAGTCAAATTAAATGGCCTAGTTGAGCTGTAACCGTAGCTCAACTTATCTGTGCATGTAAACGTACTGACAAAGACAAGTGCCTTGCTTAAAGTCACGTGACTTCATTTTTAAGAGCAGCCAAAGAACAACAACCAAAGGCAAGCTGACCCTCAACATGTATGTACTATCTGCTCTTCCATGAAATCCCAAAATGATTGTGGAAAAAAACACAACAACAAAAAAAACAAGCCTACTATTTTTCCACCACTGTAAATCTGTTTACATGTTATCCTTCAGAATATGAAATAAGAAAACATATCAGATAAAAACATGTGGCTGTGGCTGAAATGTTCAGATTTGCTTTGAGCTGGTTTTGTCAGTGTCTGGCTCGTTAAAGCCAGAAAAAAAAAAAAAAAAAAAAAACAGATGAAAAGTGACACAAAAACCAAACTAAATGGGCAACACTGCTGATTTGCTAGACTGAAAAGACAGCTCTCTTTCTCTCTGACTGCCTCTGCTGCCAATTAAACAAGCGAAATTGCCAAACAGCTGTGGATAAGGGTCGACTTGAGTCAATGGTGCCGGATACACAGCAAAATCTGCGGTGGATATTTAGCCACATACATTCAACGATGGTCCACACTGCAAGCTGCACTTAATGACAGAGAGCTAAAAGTCACTTCAACTGCCAGAATGAGATGTGCAGGAGAAATGCCAGAGTGAATGACAGAGTTGACAGGCTTTATTGACCATTTTAAGGTTTTTCTGTATCGCACATGCTTTATGCAGCCCATGTATGTGCAGTCTTTGGCCCAAACCTGTCTGTAAAACACCTTGCATCTTTTGTCTGTTTTCCATCTTTAAAGTCATTCCTTTTCTAAAAGATGAAAGAAACTTGTTATGTGTGTGCACACTTTGTCAGAGCTTAAAGAGAGAGCTGTACCAGATGAATGAATATGAGTGAATGAATATGGGAGCTCGTCGTGACAGCCAGGCCATCTGCTCTGTAATTTAGCCACTTTCACACTTCTGACTAGCATTCTGATCTCAACAGTAACAGATTTGCCTCCACGGTGAGCCTGCTGCATCAGTAAAAGACATGCCTTTACCTTACTTTATCAGCCTAACAACATCAGATAATAAACATCAGGTTTACCATCTGATTTGTGCAACTGACCAACATGATGCATATGCCTGTCCTGCATGTATACACGGATATATACTCACATTTCAATGCCTGCTCAAAGAAGGATATTTAAAAACCGATACTTAGAAAAACTGGTTTTATTTGGTGATAAAGCAAGAGTATGAGGAATGGAGCCTGGCTCTGTGTAGGATTGCAGTGTTCTGCAATGCAACGTTCCCAATTTTACAAAAAGATATTGATGGCAGGAAAGCAGCGCCGAATATATCAAGACTCCAAAGGGATGCTTAATAATGACTTTAAATTCTAAGTGTAGAAATCACAGACTGTAACAAACAACTCCTGAAAAACCCGACGAGAGTTTGGAGAGCAGTCAGATGATTTAACACATCTAGCCCTAAAAATACATTTTAAAAACAAGCAGTGTGTTTATTACACTGCAGCTTGGACAGAATGAGGTGTTGGCAGGTGTTGTGCTATAATGTGACGGTGCAGCTGTCTATGAGCAGATTTTGTTTGTTTGTAACTCACACATGGGAGTGTCAACTTTAAGAGTAAACTGCTTATATACCTGTAGGTACCAGTGTTAACAAGCTGCTGTTCCCAACTGTTATCCTTCTCAGTGAGACGGAGTTTGCACACTATTCAATGCTGAATGAGGGGGAGCCAATATAATAAACTAAGCTCTGTGTTCTTGCTGTTTCAACATTGATAAAAAGAAAAGAAAAATATATAGAGCTGCATCAATGTATCGGCTGCACGTTGGTATTGGCTAATATATTTGCCTTGTTGGCTGGCATAGGCCTATTGGCAAGTAAAGCATGGCATTCACTGGTGGCACTGGCTGATGTTTTCTGTTGTGTCACTTCAATTTTGCGCAGGCTATAAAGCAGGGTTTTAAACTAACAAAATGTGTTTGAGATAAAAAAAGATCTCCCCAGAGCTGCTATTGGGATGAAAGGACGTACTAAATTCACCATTGACTCATCAGGGGATGCACCTGTTAGGGCTGCCCCCTAATAGTCAACCAAATGTTAGTCAACCAGAAAGGTCACTAGTCGGCAAGATTTTATTGGTCACTTAGTCGCAGAAAAAATTGACGGAAAAAGACCCCTGTGAAACTCTATTATTAGGAGCTGCACCTCGTCAAAACAGATCAAAACCTATATGACTGGACCATGTGGGAATATAATTTGAAAGGACAGACACAGCAAGTGGCCACACTCAGCAGTCAGACAGGAGTCACGTTACAAACCAATCAAAGCCAACAGATATCTTTCCCTTCTTCTGTAAATACTCAGTCTGATAAATATGGAAAAGTTGATCATGTTAGTGCAGGGCTACCCAGAGCTTTACATCTGTCCCATGGACGATAGGCCTACACACTTGTAAACAGCCAAAAAAAAAAAAAAAAAGGCACAGGAGTAGCACCCAGTGCCTGACCTCACATTTCCCAGGTGATTAAAGACGCGACATGTGTATGGCCCCAAATTTCCCGGGCTGGCACCTGCGGTTATTCCACAGGCTAATTAATAACATGTCGGGCAGATAATGTGGGATCATTTTGAGAAGGTGAAAGACGAACCCAAGGTGATCTGTAAACTCATCTTCATTGGTCGACTACAAACATGACGTATCATCTGAAACATGGAAGTAGCTACATGCCCATTAGTCCACAGCGTCATTAACAGGCAGCTCTCTCAGTGTGTGATGTGCACTTGTAGATAAAATATAAGGCCTATATTAATGAAGGTTCATTAGTACGGTTTTGTATTTCTCTGTAATGTAGCACAGTGTTAACAATGTTACTGATACTATTCTTTCCTCACACCTTCAACTCAAACCATTGTGTTGCCCCGTCCGTCCAAAATATATAATTTAATAATTAAATTAATATCGTAAACGTGGACGACTAGTCGACTACTGGTCCTAAATGACGACTATTGGTCGACTAGGAAAATTCTCTTTGTTTCCCTGATAAAGCTTCAAATGAACAATGAATCCGTGTGGACATAGGCAGGAGGAGAGCTACCTGATTAGCTCTTATAAACTGGTGGCTGAAACTAACAACTAATGGAGATTGCATTGAGTTACATTATGATGCATTCAATAACTTTAGTAAAAATGAGTATTAGGCGAAGGTAAATTATAGTGTCATCATGATGTGTTCAAATGTAATCTTGTAAAATTTAGGTTTTGGTGAGAAACTTGAATAAAAACAGCTGTTTGAGGGAGATATTTGTTGATAAACTATGATATATTATATATAGTAAAAAGCCCTTTGAAGCCATTATTTTTCAAATGTTTTTTGAAAGGAAGTTATATTAAAGATTATTTCAAAAATTTGTTTGATTGTGTTTGTGATCATTCAGACATAGTGTAATGACGGATTGAATGACTTTAAATCCGTTCAGTTATTTATTTTATTATGAAGACTTCATTGTTTCCCTTGCACATAAAGTGGAGTAAATGACCACAAATATAAAAAAATAAAAATAAAAACCAGCATCAGTTATCAACTGAATTGTTTTTTTTAACACTGGTTTCTGTAATGGCCCAGAATTCTGCCATCGGTGCATCTCTACACATCATCAATGTTCAGCCATTCTTATAAAAGAACATGTTTTTGGATGACTTCTGTCTTCTCATAGTTTTGGTCATCATGTTCCTGGTGAGTAATTACATTTTCCCCAATGTCATCGCTGAGATGTGGGGACGTGGCAACTCTGAAGCTCCACAAGACAGCACATTAGGGTGGACAACACAATGATCCTCCTTAGCAAATGCAGAAATTTGCAGAAGTTCAGATGCTGATGAGTGTAGCAGGCAACAGTTAGTTAATAATTAATCACATGTCTACACCAAGGACCCACATTCAACCAGCATTACTCAATATGGTGCAAACCATTTTATATCACATATAATGACCTATAATATCCTTGTGTTAAACCCTTCATACAAGATAAGGGCACAGGATGCAGACTAGTTAATCTGTAGGAAGGATTCAGACATATAGACACCGGATAGAGATGAATCCCTCTATTGGAGGCACTGGGACAATGTTGACACTGATACCCACAAACAGCCTACTGGGACAACATTTTGGACAAAGACTGACAGCCAATAAAACACTTGGATACAAGGCAAATCACCAAATGTACCAGCCCCTTGGATCCAAGCACAGAAGTGCACATAGACTGTCTGTGCATGTCAGATTGGGCAGGCTCACACATGCAAACTCTGCCTTTTGCTCGTACAGGAAACAGTTGCTTGTGCAGAGAAAGCTTGTGAGTGCGAGGATGTTTATTGTCTACATGGGGACAGTTAATTGCTCATATAGAGAGTACTGGCACCTACTGTGAGATTTGTCATTATCATAAACAAACAGGTACCAGCTGCAGAGAGAAGGCACAGTTTCTTGCATAATAGGACATAAAAACAATCCACAATCTATTGCACTGCTTCTTGTTTTGTTCCTTCACTTGGCATACCTTGTGCATTTATTGACTTCACTCTATTGCAGCAAAGAGGCAAGGCAGGCAGTGGCAGGCGGAGGTAACGTTAGCTTTGCTGCGGTGGTAAAATTAGCAGCTACCAACACCCAAAGCTTTCAGTCTGCTTTGTTGCAGGTCCTTTTATTACTAGTGCTGTTAATATTGGTGATAGTAAAACAGGGATGGCAATTACAATGTATCAGCAACTGAGAACAGCCTTTGGTCTGATTCAATTTCAAAGAGATAATTTGAAAAGCCTAAGTCCCTCAAATCACTATACAGGATCCTTGTGAGGTCTCCGAGAGACTAAAGCATAAGGATCAAGATTCATCATCAGCCAAAGTTCCTATGGACGGAAACCAAGTCTACTGCCAAAAAAAAAAAAAACCAAGATTTTACAAAGAATACAAACAAACATGAACCTTCCTTTATCTTTATAAAGTACATCTGAGATCCACATGGTTGGTAAGAAAATGCATACTGACAAAACAATATAATTTTTTTCTATCAAAATTAGCACAAGCAGGTTTTTTTAACTGCAGGAAAACCTGCTTAAAATATGATGAACAAAGTAGACAAGGTGGCATTTTAAAGCCATGCAAGAGATGTGAAAGAACCCAGTAGACCTTTTGCGCATTGAGGAACCAAAATAAAATACCTGTGGCCAGAAGCAACAGAGGCAGGCGAACATTTGCCTGATCAGGTCTCAGTGACAGGGGTGTATTAAGATCAAGCGATGTTGACACAGCACATGACACATATGGCAAAAAGTACATCATTAAATTCGAAGAAGCTTTGCCAGCATCTTTCTTGCTGCTCTCTGAGGCCGACACTTAAAGACATGGCACTGAAGTGTCACGTTGGGGGAAGAAAAATAGCTAGCTTGCAGCTGACACCCGTGCAGGCATAATCATGACTTGTTTGAAATAAAGAAGTGTGTGTCAGTGTTTGAGCTCCAACCTGCTCTCTTAAAAGTTTTAGTCTCTGTGTTGCAAACCATGATGAATGTAAATTATTTTCTTGCTCCAACGCCAGAATTTAGAAATACGTGTTAGCAGCTAACTGTGGTGATTCATCTGACCATCTGTAATAATGGCCTATGAAAAAAAAAATCATTTTCTATTATTTTCATTATTTCTGCAAACACAAATAAAACAGTGAATGCACTGGATTGAAGGAGACAGTAAAGGAGAGACACAGAGAGAGAATAATGTTCTTACCCCTTGATTTCCATTAAATCTGATCAATGGTCTTGACGACAGGACCTGTAATAGAAACAAAAACAGATTTGTTTAATGATTTTCACAACACATAAATACACATAAAATCTCAGTCAGACTTTCATTTCCAGACAAGATAGTATCAGATTCCAATAATAAACCACTTGCAGGTGCTTTCATTGTTTTAGCAAAACCCTAAATGATTGAGATGTTCTTTTTTCACCTGGACCGTTATGCTCTGCCATTTCTACTCTTATCATCAAGCTGTAAACTGCGACAGGCTGTTATGATACCAGAACTACTGCACAATCACATATAGTGTTTTGTCAAGCCGCGAGCGTCACATAGGTTTACATTATCAAAGGTTTATGACAAAATGCCTTGATGAAACAGACTACCATGTGCACGCAGTAAGAGAGAGGAGAGGGAGAGACACTGTGCTGCTGCCAGAGGAGCCGCTGAATGAGTTCCCTCTGAGCGGTAACTCGCCAGAAGAGTCTGAGAAGTCCGGGGCTGTTCATAAAACATTCAGGACGCCACAGTTTATTCAACACAACTGAGGCTGCTCCTCTTTTTAGAACCATTGCAGAGTCTGTAATAATTTTGCTTTCAGCTATGTTCGTGGTTGCCGTGGGTCAAGTATGATGTCAATATGTGGACACTTTTCATGTCATATTAAAAATTATACCGGTATTATTGTGAACGAGATGATATGGCACACCCCTACTTGCGAACTATGGGGGAAAATTAAAAAAAAGTATGTGATGGTAAACAAAACATCAGGCATCGACATTGCTTGACTTTTCCAGGTTTTTCATACTTGTGAAAATCCTGTGAATCTGCCATTAATTAATTTATTTTCAGGTGCAGGAAGGAAGACAAGGTACTTAAACTATGCATCCAGTTCCTACATAAAACCAGTTTACCATAAGCTGACTGAGAGAGATTTACATTATAACTTCTCCTTAAGGAGACGTTAACCCCAGAGGAACCGCGATTTTAATAACATTTTCTATTCAAAGCTATGATATTAAAATTTAAACGTTGCATTAGCTCAGTGTACGTCACAAAGACAAATACCCTCTCATTTTAGTAGTGTGCTCTCTAGTTCTACAAGCCAGGTTTTATCCAACAACTATTTGCTATTATATCAAAATCCAAGGCAAGTTCTGGTTCAGTGGTAACTTCATATTCAAGAGTACATCATTTATAAGTAATAAACATTTCTTACATCTTTGACAAATGCTTAAATCAAACTAAAAATGAGATGAGGCTTCCTCCAGTTGAACTATGAATATTACCATCGTGTGACTGAAAGTTGTAAAACAATAAAAACATGATTAACAGTTTTTATGTATGGACAGTAAATTTGAAAAGGTAAGATATCCTTTCAGATCATAAATTAAAATAGGCACAGTAATGACCTCCTGTATGTATTGTCAGTTTCGGATAAACACAAAAAGAGGAAGGCTTAAATAGGGTTTCCACTTTGCTTTCAGTTGTATTGAGATGTTTCAGTATCAGTTAGACTGTCCTGGGGGTTACCCTACACTATGGGTTGATCATTTGATTTCTTATAACTGCGTGTCTGGTTTCAGTTTCTCAGTTTCAAAGTAAGTAAATGAAAAACAGAAGCACTTTGATTCCCCTAAGACAGTTTCTACAGAAAGCTGAGTGACACAGGCAGGACTTCTTTTAACAAACGGTTTTAACAAAAAGTTATAGTTGTTGCCATACTATGACACAGAAAATGCCAAGCCAAAACAATCTGTCTCTGCAAAGTCAACCAAAACTGTATTCAAGAGTGTTTTTAACATCAGCTGTTTTCAGGATGTCAAGACTCATGGTGCTGAATATAATTTGTTTTCAGATTCTTTTTATTGAGAAATGCTACCACAAGGAGACAAACTGTGAAGTATAGATGACTGTAGGAAGTAAACATGAACATCAAATAGAGGAAGTTACTTTGAGTTTTTTTTCCTTGGTGTTGCTTTAGCGGATCAAATGTGATCAAGCGAGAGAGAAAGAAGTTCAAGGGAGGTCAAGCTGTTAAAGACACAACGTGCTTTGTACTTCTGTCTGATCCAGACCCAGAGATATGAAGCATGCATACCAAGACTAGTGGGCTTCTGTCCTCCGTGCTGCTTCACTTACATCAAAACTTTTACTTTTTCACTTCAAATTACCATTTGGCGTTGTATAAACCCAAATAACAAAAGCCATGTGGTCCACATTAAAGTATGAGCAGTGAATTCTCTTGAATACAGACAATATTTCCTTAAAAAGGCATCTTTGACGTCTGATGCCATGCAGATGCACCACACCTATTAGCTACTGCCGTTGAGTGACAAACCGCATTTGCGCAAAGGAATTCTGTTCATGTGAAAATTGTGTGAGGCTGTCACAAAGTCTGAAGCAAGATTTACTAACATTTATGGCCTAACAGCTTCACTGGAAATGCTGAAGTCTGAGAAATGACTAACACAATCCGACGTAGTGGCATATTTAATACCTTTCCACACATCCACCCCTCCCTTCAATCACTCACCACTTACCATCAACTCCACTTCACTTACACCTGCGACTAGTGAAAAGTTTAAATTAGTGCTACTACTACTACTACTACTACTACTAACAACTACTACTACCGTTGCTGGTGCAACTACTATGACATTGTCTTGGCCAAGACCAATGGACTCTTGGATGGCTTGCTATAACATTTTACAGACATTAATGGTACCCAGACAATGATGCCAACCATCTTTGAGGAACCCCTGGCTTCTCCTCTTGTACCATCATGAAGTTGGCACTTGTGAAGTGTGTCAACCACAACTATAGACCCAGTTACAATGTTTGTTGACAGTACTCTCAGGGTGGAAACCCCCAAACACCGTGTACAAAAAATGAAACAACGCTGAGCAGACACTGCCCCAATTTGTTTTTAGTCACCTAAAAATCTATATCAGATTAAGTGTGCGTTACATTTAGGACATTTCCATCGGCTTACCTTGCTGTCACACAGCCCTTTCCGACAGGAAACTGAAGCTGGTACATCAAAGCCGTCAGACTCCACGGACAAATACAGTAATTTAAAAGCAAAAGAGTTGCTTGTCTACCTCAATCAGCTGCGTGTAGGTAAAGCAGTGAAAATGTCCCAAATATAGTGTACACTTAAAATGATAGTGATTTTTTTTGGTGACTAAAATACTGCAGCCTTCAGATATCTGCATATTTCACATATCTCCGCGATTCAAATCTATTGCTGGTTGTCTAATGTGACGTCACAGTGATTCGTCTATAGAATGGATAACCATGGCCTTTGTTGCTGACATCTGGGTCCCTTTCAGGAATAACTGGAATCACTTGAGGAAGCCTTTAACTTTACCCTTTGTGCCATCATTAGATCAAAACTTATTCGTTAAAACGCTTTTAAACTACCACAAAATGCCAATTAATAGCCCAGGCTATTATTTGCTTAAATCACTGAACTCAACGGGTCTATATTTGGGACAGGCCTTTAATTCCTTTCACACAAAGCTTCTGCTCAGCAAACACGTGCACCCAGCACACTGACACAACACTTTATCCTGTTAAAACAATACTCACAACTTGGATTAATTTTCATGAAAAGCCCTTTTGATTCTTTTGATCTGAGGACCCTTATGGGCTACAGGAATATGAATAACTTAGAGGGTAATCGAGGAATGGACACATAATTTGAGGTAGCCAACAACCCAGTTTATACATCCGAAGAACTGCTACTAAAAAAGGAACTGCTTGGTAAGCAGACAAGGCTTCCAATTGAGACAGACGTTTGTCAAAATGTGTACTCACACCGGGCTAGTAAAAGGGACTGGACGTTTAACTGGAACTAGGCTTTTAATTTAAGTTTTACCATAAGTACATGCAAAACTGATAAAATTCCCAAAAGCACTAGCTATCCTTCGTGTTAAGGGCTGATTAGCAAATGTTAGCATGCCAACACTCTGAACTATGCGAGCATGGTGGACTTTATACCTGCATGTTAGCATTTTCATTGTGCACATATTGCCATGCTTTTTAAGACAGCATTTATTTAGCTAAAAGCACCACTGCATGATTACAGACTCACACAGCTGCTAGTGTGGCTAAAGACTGTTAGTCTTGTTATTATACAAAGACATTACTGACTGCCATGTTGTGCATGATAGCAGAGACTGAAGAGACAGTGAACGATGGAGCAGCAGTTCACCCTGCATAACCCTTCTTTGGCCGAAACAAATAAAATTAGACTCATACAAAAAAAGACTGCCAGTGTCTCATTTATCTTACCAACAGTATAATATAGTTTCACTTTGTCCTGAGCTCTGAGCACAGAGCCTATCCAGGAACACCAGGCCTTTCATGGAGCCACACTCCCCTGGTCTACCCCTGCAATGTTTAACACGGCACCAGTTTTAGCACTCCCACCCTCGGCCCTCCCCCTCCCCCATCCCAGCACTGCTAACATAGTGCTACCCTCAGCCTGTTCATTTGAATGGGCTGCTGACATGTCACTATTCTCTGGGACCTGAGCCCAGAATGTTCCACAGAGCTAACCTTAGGGACAGAGTACGGGTCCTGACCATGGACCGATGACAAGGCCGTGGATGTTCCCACACGCTGCCAACCAGCAACAGAATGGGGGATCAGCTGGACATGGCATGGACTCGCAGCCAAGCAGCCTGCGATAAAACTGAACTGATGACAGTGTTGTTCAAGTCTGTTTCCTACTACAACATCTCGCAAAATTAGCAAAGCAAATGATTTTTAGAAATTACAAGTGGACCTCAATTCTTATGTGTGCCTCTCTTTCACATTTTCACTGCTGCAACAGAATCTTAGACTTACTAGTGGTCACAATTTAACAAGGAAAATATCCTTTTAATCAGCATGTGCCCTTCATGGCTGAACATCAGCCACTTAAATAACCACCACAAAGAATGTAACATTTCAATATTAATGCAGTCAGGATCTGAGACTCCACAGTCCCTTTTTGTAGGAAAAAGGGATTTAAATCAGGTTTTGAAACTTTAGATGTAGAGTTCACTCTTGACCTTGGAAACAATAACCGGCAGAGCAATCTCACCACAAGGTCCACTTATTAGCAGCTCTGGAGCTTTTGAATGTATTACACAATCTTCCCCAGCAGACAGTTTAATCTATTTTTTGGACAAATAGTCTTTAACGTGTTCAGATTGTTTTGTAAAAAGTTTTCCCAAGAGAACTAAGAATAAGCAAATAAAGACTGGAATGAGCTTGTAAACCTCCCTGGTCAACAGATGTTGATATTTCAGTGTCAAAACTTGCTCAATTTTTCAAGTGTATCAAGTTTTATTAGGTATATGATGTGCCAGCTACGCCATAATCTCCCTGAAACCTTGCTGAAAACAAACTGGTTCATTAAAAATATATATCACAGGGGTATTTGTGTTAGCAGGGTTTAATTCACTTTTTAAAATGCAAAATATACAAGCAAGGAGTTGTTTTATACAAAAAACTGGGATTAATGCGTGGAAAATTACCAGCCTCCTTATAAAAACTTAAATAGACCAGGTTAACACAAATCATATCCTCACACACACACACACACACACACACACACACACACACACACACACACACACACACACACACACACACACACATACACACACACATACACACACACACAAGTGTAACCCTCAACTGTGTCTCTCAGGTTGCACTGCCAAAGGATTTCTTTGTTTTGTAGTAGATGCACACAGGAATAGCCACGTTTAAATCCCCATGGGTAAGGCCGTGGCACCCAAATTGTCAGGTGTTTAGTTGCATCACTGTCACACTGAAGAGATGTTCCACCTGTCTAGGATTTCAGGAGGTGGAAAGAGCACTTTGTGCCATGCACTGCACAAGGCTGAAATGGAACTGGGTGTCCCTACTCTCAATATGCAATGCGCACGCATCATGCCGAGTGTGTCCTGTGTGTAAAAAACGTGGTGTACTAGTCTACTCCTTTAAAGTGTCTTAAACAGAAGAGTGTCAGATGAGTGTTTGAAGCAAAAGGCTTGTGTAATTGGACTACTTGTTGGTGTATTTACTGTAACTGGCTCTTCACTGCTACCAAAAAAACCCTTTGAAGCTTTTAGTGTTCTTCAACTCATGAATGCTGAGCTACCTTTGATCTGATGCTTGAAATGGGAGCGCAAATTTCATATGGTGTGCACCCTGTCTCACTGAACACACACACACACACACACCACACTGTCTGAACTTCACATTTGTAAATGTTTTCAGGGCTTCTTATTTTCTATGAAGTTTTATGATAAAATATCAATAGAAATATAATTAAATGCAAAACTGCTGTTGCACTGAGATCAATGATTAAAACGCGGCATATGCTTGCATTGCGGTGTCACAACATAAACATGCACACAGACTGACAACAGCTGTGTGTTGCGATCTTTCAACATGAGTAACCACACCAAGAACTGGGAGGTATCGAAAACATTTGCTTGCTCACCTTTGTGCTACGCAACACCTGAGCAAGTCTTGATGGTTTAAGTCATTGTTTTGCAACAGCTTTGTCCAAGCTGCAGCATGAGGCCTTTGTTTTCAAATGGATCCACCCCAGCAGAGCCGAGTTTACAGTGAACATCCCATTATGCTTTCGACTCGATGCATCATTACTGAACTTCTCTTTACCACTAGTTCCAGCACAATAAATAGCACAAAGGTTAGGTATTGCGTCAATGCAGTACCATGTATACCAGTCTTAGAACAAGAGACATTTAGTGGAAAACTGAAGTGAGCATCACTATTTTCTGTCAACTTAGAAAAACAAACTAATTTTAGATCTTACATGAAGTTCTTGAAATTGCTGTCTTCTTCTAGTAATCTGGAGCCTCGACAAAAGTGATATGAAAGTGATGACTCAGCAAACAGCCAGAGAAGACTTGAAAAAAGGGCAATTAAAAAGCGTAAGACAAAAAGGGAGGAAAAACAGGACTTTCACTAGTCTTAAAAGGGGCTCAGTGTAAACTTTTATGCTTATGAGTTGTCTGGTGGTGTAGCCAGTAGGGTAGGGTTGGGTATTGTTTGTGTTTTTTCTGATACTGGTGCCAAAATGCTATTTTTTAGAGACAGTACCAGTGCCTGA
Source organism: Epinephelus cyanopodus (assembly GCA_026686955.1). Taxonomy (NCBI): domain Eukaryota; kingdom Metazoa; phylum Chordata; class Actinopteri; order Perciformes; family Serranidae; genus Epinephelus; species Epinephelus cyanopodus. The sequence goes on from CM048920.1 coordinate 13,045,750, forward strand.
TTGGTGCCCGAAGCAATACTTTTTAAATAATAAAGCAAAAAATGATGATCAGCGATGTGAAATTTCTTCTTAACTGCAAAGGCAAATTTGTACTTGGGAGTTTAACAATATATTACCTTTTTAAAGTTTTAAGTATACTTAGATATCTAAATATGAATTAATGCAAAACACCATTAACAAATTCACATAAATAAAACATAATCCATCAATAATAAGACTTAGCAGCCACTCTCCATTATCGGTTTATGGAGCAGCCAAGATTGTCACTACAATGAAAAATGGCTGTTCCCGATGTGAGGCTAACTTCGGGGCTAACCTCCTTCACTTTAATCACCAGATGGCAAGCAAAACAGGGGAGCTTGCCTTGGGTCTTGAGGAGTTGTAGCATTTATTCATTAACAAATTAGCCTCAACTGTACGAACACTGCACTGCCATGTTTAATGTCATACTCTTTCAATCTGGCAACAAAATGAGGCACCAAAATCTGCATCACGATTCCATCCGGTACGTACCGCTCATTTAGAAACTGGAGTCTGGTGCCCAACTCTACTAGCTGGTGGCTAACAGCAAATGGTGCTAACTCCACAAACAGCTCTATCAACGACAAGGGGGGCCAGAGGGTGGCCACTATGCTTCTGCAGTGCTGGTGTCCCGATATCAGTGTAGGGGCGATGAGCTAACCAGTGGGGACACATGCACAGAGATGCACGTGCAGCCAGACCGGCTTACCAAACAAACCACAGAGAAGCTGGAATTACACCTTCAGAGGGAGTGTGACTTAATTCTCTGCTCAGGATGCCATTACTCCATTAAATCTTTATATAGCAAATAGTGCTTTGCCACTAATGTCACATACAGAACCTTTACAGGATCTTAAATTGGGTGTAAATGCTTACAATCTTAAACTCACTGGGGTAGTTAGATCTATCCTGATGAGGCTAAAAGTGCCACTAATTGCAAAATTGAATTTTCCTATCATATTTAACTTTCCAACAATCTATTTATTGGCTTAAATTAAAGTATCTGAAATAAAAGGAGGCCTCTAACTGCAGTAAAGACAGACACTTAGACGCTTCGTCACCATTTGGTACTTGGATTTAAGCTTACAACCTTACTGCAGCTGTGACAGCTTACTTTACAAAACCAACAGATAACCATCTAACAGGAAGAAAGTGGATAGCAGACAGTATCTTGCCTTGTGAGACCAATGTGATATATATCTTGATTCAGAATCAGTGACCGAACAGGACCGAAGATAAAGCTTAAACCGCAAGTAACATGACTGGACTTATATTCTGCTTGGATGGAATGTGCTGTGCTACAAAAAAAGTGCCATTTTATATTTTCTGTACCTCTCCCAATGATTACAAGAAGTAAATGTTTTAGTATAAATCAATTAAGGTATGTGCAATAACCAAAGCCTAAACTGAAAAGCCTGCTTCACATTTTAATTGCCGTGAAAACATCTCTTTTGGAGTCTCATTTCCTGATATTGCAAAATGAAAATCTATCAAGTCAGAATCATCTTTTCAATAGGCCAGTGTTGATTAAAAACGCCTCGCCTCTAAAATTGCTCAGAGTACATCGATTTTCATGGCAAAGAGCTGCATAAAAGCCGAGCATTTTCATTACTGGTGTTAGCACTGGCTTCAGGTGAAGATGGGCAATTAGGGAGACTCCCACAGTGAGTCAATGGTATCTCTGGCTCATTACCTTGGTACTGCTACCTGAATATTTCATAGCTACAGGAATTTGATTTTATTTATTTTTTTACAGATGCCCTGCTTCTATCAAGCGTTCCTACTAAATTATGTAACTACAGATGACTATATATATATATATATATATATATATATATATATATATATTATATATATATATATATATATATATATGTGTGTGTGTGTGTGTGTGTGTGTGTGTGTGTGTGTGTGTGTGTGTGTGTGTTGTCTTGTAGTTCGGACAAGATAAATTTTGTTTCCTGATTGCGACAACCATGTAACAATGAGTGTCTGACAACACTGACAGAGATAAACACTTGGAGTCAGAGGGAGAGAGGCACATCAGCAGAGATTGCATTATTAGAAAATAAAAAGAGGAATCTCCTTTCATAATCAGTCTTTTCAAATACAGAGAAGCCTGCATTGACTTGGCAGAGATTCCTTCAAGGTTTGGCCTAATTCAGGTTTTCTGAATAAATGCAGCAACCTTTCAGACATAAAGTCTGGGCATTGAATCATTCTTGTTACTCCCCTACTGAGTGATATAACATCCTCAAAGTGATGAAAACTAGCTGCATGAACTTGAACCTCTGGCTTATCAAAGCATTATGGTGCCCCAATATTTGTCAAAACCCACAGGCACGATGCTTGTTTGTGTCGCAAAGACCAGACACTGCACCGACTGATAAAGTGAATAAGACGCAGCAGGTCAGGGAGTCTGCTCTTTGTGCAGTGACACCAGGTTGACACAGTCACTTGTGGCAGCCCGACTGCAGGGCCAACAAAACACCATGACATTTAGAGTCATATTTGGCCTTAGTGGTTATGGTCACCTCTTGCAGCGTCCCGTGATCTGCTGAAACTGGGGAGTCAGCATTCCTTAAATAACCATAGCACTGGCACAGGCTGACCAGCGTCAAGCAACAAAATCCCCACCCAGTCTCCATTACTTCCCATACCATTCCCATAGGGGTCGAGACAGGAGGCAGACTGCAGCCAACCGCAAGAACAAAACTGACTTAGTGTAAACTGACCTCTATAGTGAAGCCTATAGCCTGTCAACACAAGTACTTCACTGAGGATTGATCTTAATCTGCACAGAACCTCTTGCATCCGACTTCCTTTTTTAAAAAATAAACTGTAATTCAGAATCTGAAGGGGTTTCAGATGATTGTTTACGGAGAGGGTGTCATTGTTTCATTCATGAAAACACTGAAATTCCAGGAATCAGAAGGTTACTACCTGGCGAAGAAACAAAAGTGCAAGCTGACTGAATCAGAGCATCCACTTATCATAACGTAATCAGTCCCCCTTTCTGCAATGACAATGTGCAAAGCTCATCCATCAACACTAAGTATATCACCCACGAAGACATTTAGCTCAAAGCCAGGCGACCTATTCACATAAACACAAATCAGTTTTCTGAGAACACTTTTGAGCAACTCAAAAATTCTCCATCTTGGCACTGGCCTGCCGAAATGTGACAGGCATGCCTTGTTAACCTGGTCTACCCACCACAGCAGGTATCTTGTTTGTCGCCAAAGCATCAGGTCTTATTTTAGCAGCTTACTGTTAAAAAGTACCCAAAGGAAGGACACATCATGAATGCAGCATTAAAATATAAATCCAAGACAGAATAGACTGTCAACCACTACATGGGTGCCACTACTGTGATGCATGTCCTTATGAATGTACAGTTCATACTCCCAGTTTATCAGCGACCCATTACCTCACCACAAGACAAAAGATGTGACAAAAGGTTTTAACATTCAAATGAGTCATCTGTCACCAGTAATACTGCAGTGCCAGGACATGAGTTATTCTCACTCTCCTGAACTTCCTATGAATGTTCCTTTTGTATCTTAAAACAAGCTTAACACAAGCATGTAAATTTAAATTCTTATACTAATATGTTTGTGGGCTTTCTATTGTGAGAATTTAGAAACAGCTGCATCTTTCGCAATAAAAAGGAAATAAAGACTGAGAAGTACTCCTGAATCAAACTGTTTAAACACTGTGTTTTCCAGTCCTGTGCTGGAACAACAGTCATCCACAGACATAATTATAAACTTTTATCTTTACTCTCCATAACCTTCAGCTTGATGACGCTCAAGTAGGCTACTCATTTCCTTGCTTATGTCACAGCCAGTAAAGCCTCGGTGCTGCCAGTCCAGCGGCAGGACTTCTAGTTCACTGTCTGTCCTCACACCACCAACAGAGGAACCAGCTGACAGTCACGTCTCATACAGGAAGCAGTTAATACACTGGATTGCTGCTCGATGACTGCTGTTGTACTTTCAGCACAATAAGAAATGCTCACACACAGGACAGTAAGACTAACTATTGGAAGGCCTAACAGAATTAGCTTTGCAACTGGACCACCATTCAGCTTTTGTATGCTTGGTGTCTTGTTGTCCTACAATCTAGAGGAATAGGATGGCTTTACAATAAGAGAATTATACATGTCTGTTGGTAGCTGCTCGGGTCTATAGTAATCAAAGTGATTATGCCTGGAGCGGTCTCGATTTGAGCTTCCTTAAAAGCAGGTGCCTGCCAGAATTCACACATTTTCCAGTCAAACAAAAGCAAAATTGGTGTTGTAAACTTCACCAGCTTCGCTTTATTACATCCTTAGCCAAGCCACAACTTTTACATTGAAAGGCGTGTGTCACTCTGTGGTTCTCTTCCTCTTCCTTTACCGAGTTCCCAGCTCACCCCTGCTGTTGGGTGCCAGCCAGTGTTTGAATTATGAGGAAGCCGGAGGGCCTCGGCTCCCCTCCCCTAAATGATACCGGACGCCGCACTAAAAAGCAATATGAGCTCAAGTTTGGGGTGGTGTCGTGTGTAATACTAATCAGCCCTTTAATTTTTATTAATAAATGACATTTCAACCACAACAGCAAGCCAACTCACTTCACCAAAGCACAGGAGTTGCTGATCTTAGTTTGCCTGAACTTGAAGGTAACAACATTTTCACGCTGAGCTTGTTTGTTCCTTTTCATTTAGCTTAGGGCAGATATTTTTTTAAAAACATTAGCACATGCAAATAAGAAGCGCAAAGCTTGATCTGTTATTGTTAACCCCGAAACAAACCTGATAAACATCTGACCACATTTTTTTCTACGCAAATGTAAGATGACATCTTTTCTCAATCTGAGTTTGTGCACATGTGGTTTGTGTTAGTCGAGAGGCTCAATATATACGAGCAGTCGTCTGTGTGGCTGACAGAAGAGGCTCCTGTTTGTATAGTAACATATTATATACACACACGTGCGGCACACACCTGCATGCCTGTGCATGATTACTGTGTGCCAGGTGGGAGGTTTCATGCATGCTCTTCATCTGTGATTGTGTGAAGGTACCGTGACTGGGCCGCAACCAAAGCTGTCAAGAGTCATGCTAACAGCGCTAACATGCCTGTGTGGTCGTCATATGTGTCTGATTCAAAAGAAAAGGACACTGCAGTTTCATATATCACTAACATGGCTGCTTCAGTGACCCAAACTGATGACCACAGGGACAACCCCTCCCCCCAAATAAAGATCTGAACATGCCACTGCTCTGAGCCTTCGCCACAAACCAAGCACCAGCAGCTGTACCATGTACTCAATAGCCTAGTTCTGGTCAAACTGTGAGTAAGGGTTTTAACTCAAATAACAGGTAAAAAGGTGATACAGAGTAAGCAAACAGTGAGCAATACAGCTACTGTGGGTAGCACGTCTGCAAGTCTGTACAAGAAGTAAATGTCAATAAAAGGTGCATCTTAACTGTTTAACATGATTCCAGCTTGCCTCTTTCGTCATCTGTGCATAAGCCAGCTGCAGCAATAAGAAGCCTAGCAGACAGAATTCCTGTCTATGATGAGCTAATCAATTCTTAAAATGTGTGTTACGAACATATTTTGTATATGAAATTGTGCCTTTAACAAGCATTGTACCCCTAAAAGGTAAATCCTGCCAATGCCAACTCCATAGAGCCCAAGATACTTAAGACAATCATGTGTGTCATGATGCCTCCTTATGAAATATAACAACTTAATCTGAATCACAAGCACTAAGAATGAAAGGCAGTGGTACAAATCCTTGTGACTGTACATGCATTACAATCAAAATAAGAACCCAAATTAGCCTGAAATTGGCCCTGGAAGCTGCTAGATAGTTTAACGTACTGTACCTTGCATACTACTTTATCCATTTTGCATATAATGTCAAATGAATGAATGAATCATGAGCAATGCATTTGCAATGCAGTACAAATGCCCCTGGTTACATGCTTCATGTTTCAGACAAAAAAAACTGACTCTTTATCTGATGATTCTCTAGTAAAAATCACAACTTCAGCATCACAAAAATGTTGCAATAATGTGAAATCCCCCAAATGTTACGGAGCAAAGTCCCCTTAAAAACTTACAGAGGTGTGTCACCATGCCTCCTTGTGAAAAATAACAACTTCACCTGAACCACAAGCACTATGAATGAAAGGCAGTGGTACAAATCCTTGTTACTGTACATGCTTTTCAGTGTTTTAGTTTAAATAAGAATCCAAATTAGCCTGAAATTGGACATGGGAGGTGCCAAATAGTTTAACTTACTGTACCTTGCATATTACTTTATCCACTTTGCATAGGAAATGTCAAATCCTGAATCATGAGCAATGCAAGTGCAATGCAGCACAAATATCCATAACTACATGCTTCATGTTTCGGACGAAAAACTGACTCCTTATCTTTGTAAAAATCACAACTTCAAAGTTGCAAAAATGTTGCAATAAAGTGCAATCCCCCAAATGTGAGAATTGACTACATCTCTAAAGGGCAAAGTCCCTTTAACAATCTACAGAGGTGTATCACCATGCCTCATTGTGAAAAACACCAACTTAATCTGAATCACAAGCACTATGAAGTGGTACAAATCCTTGTGACATTGTGACAGTACAGGCATTTCAATCAAAATAAGAACCCAAATTAGCCTAAAATTGGCCCTGGAAGCTGCTAGATAGTTTAATGTATTGCACCTTGCATACTACTTTATCCACTTTGCATGGGGAATGTCAAATCCTGAATCATGAGCAATGCAAGTGCAATGCAGCACAAACACCCATGTTTACATGCTTCATGTTTCAGACAAAAAACTGACTCTTTATTTGATGATTCTCTAGTAAAAATCACAACTTCAACATCGAAAAAAATGTTGCAATAATGTGAAATCCCCCAAATGTGAAGGAGCAAAGTCCCCTTTAAAAGCTTACAGAGGTGTGTCACCATGCCTCCTTGTGAAAAACACCAACTTAATCTGAATCACAAGCACTATGAATGAAAGACAGTGGTACAAATCCTTGTGACTGTACATGTAAATCAAAATAAAAACCCAAATTAGCCTAAAATTGGCCCTGGAAGCTGCTAGATAGTTTAACTTATTGTACCTTGCATACTATCTTATCCACTTTGCATAGAGAATGTCAATGCAAGTGCAATGCAGTAGAAAAACCCACGGTTACATGCTTCATCTTCAGACAAAAAATTGACAATTTATCTTCTTAAAATCACAACTTCAACCTCGCAAAAATGTTGCAATAATGCAAAATCCCCCAAATATGAGAAGTGACTACATCTCTAAAGAGCAAAGTCCCTTTAAAAGCTCACAGAGACTAAAATGTAGTGTATTGTAGCTCCAATTACAGTATCTTAAATTGAGGGATTGCCCTAATATCCTGAGTGTGCCACACATTAACAATCACTATCCCTACAACCAGGAGTCACCCAATTACTCGTCACAGTTTTATTGTCCAGACTTATCAGCTGCAGTCCTGCTGTACACAGCCACAGAGGCAGGAGATAAGGCCCTTTCCTCATGGCCTGCCAGGTTTTCCCTGTCAAATATTTATAGAAGCTGAAACGTTAGATGGCCATCAGACTCTCTACACAAGCAGCAGCAGCAGCAGAGACCAAACCTCGAATCCAACCAACCAAGCTCACATTTTAAACCACTACACCTGACAAGAAAACGTGTTGAATCCACTGTTAAGTAACTTTGACGCACTTCCAAAAGCTGTCAAGTTAACATGACTCTTTAATGAGAGGCAGTGAGGGGGTTGGGAGAGGAGATGGCCATCTTTCGAGTGAAATACTGGGTACTTTTCCAAATTACTCACCAGGTTGTCATTAGATACTCAAAGCAAGGCTCGGCTGTCTCTAAGTTAACCGATGAAATAAATGAAGTGATCGGGAAGATGAGGTTTATGCGCCCAGCGGCTGCTGTTAACAGCATGTGTGGGCAGCTGCTGGCTAGTTTAGCGAGCAAAGGTTTGCCAGATTTTTTTTTTGACAGCAAACTTTCTGGAAACATCTGTCCACGCAGCAGAAGTTGCTCTATGTTTTCAGATGAGATTTAAAACAGACATTTGGGTGAGGGGAGAGTTAAAACTGTTGCTCAAACAAACTAACAAACACCCTTAATACAATGAAATAACTACTAAGGCTCAGTCTCCAGGTGGAACCGGGCACCGAGCGTGATAAATGACCGAGCTCGGTGTTCAATAGTCGGTCTGGGTGTAGCTACAAGACGCCGAACACCCACCTAACATCCAACCCGGCCAGTCGAGACATATTAGTCGCCAAACTAGACACTTAGCCTGCTGTGGCTGTGTATCGCAGCATGAAGGCAGCAGCAGCAGCAGCACAGCAGCAGACAGAGTGAGCACTGACCTCACTCCGTCTGTCACAGCCGCCCCGGACAGACTTGAAACGCACACCAAAATGCCACGGCACGGAGAGGGGACATTTACCTTGCTGCTCTGGTAGCCCTCAAACGCTCTCAGCGCGCTGTCAGTGAGTTTAACGTGAAAGACGGAGACATTGCTGCCGTTGCTCACTCTTCCACAGGACAGTCCGTAGCACTGCTCCTCCTTCAGCGCCGCCATCTTGCTACCGTTCCCACCACCACGCGCGCACGGACGCACTCTGTCGTAAACCGAGAACTCCCGTTGCTTTTCAATGAATATTCAATGACCGGTCACTGGTGATGAAGTCACTGAGCAGTAACGAAGCCCTATATAGTCACATGTGCGATATATATTTACACCGCAAAATTAATATAACAAAATAAAAAACTAACTGTTAAGTTGTCAGCAACACTATTTATTACTTTTACTAAATTCGGGAACTAACTCACAGGCAACACGTGACTAGTTTACGTTTCTGACACTATTATATTTCCATCCTTATCATCATGTTATAGTTAATAATGGGCGACAAAGATAACACTTTGTTCACAGCATTTAAAAATGGGTATTGCACATCAGTAATGCGTAGGAAGTGGGAAACGATAGGTCATCTGATTGCGTCAGCGAAACGTCAATGTCTGGGGGAGAAAAGAAAACACACCAGTTTGGGAATATCCAAAAACTTGGGAATGTCCAGCTGTAAACAAATATAGCAGGAGACATATAAATCCTGCATATTTAAGTTATCTTGTTCCTTAAAAACAAGATAGTTTTCATATATGACTGCACGAATTTTAATAAAAGGTGCATCTGTTAAGCACTGGTATTTTTTCAATCCTCAAAGGCCAGTTTTGTAACATAAATGCCACAGAGCACTCTGAATTCACCAGTTTATTAGGGACCCAATATAAACGCAGTCCACAACTGAAAAAAGTAAATAATAAAATAATAAACACCTTCTCAGTGATGCTGACAGTGGCAGGAACTGTAACACGACACAAAAACCAAACTGTACTTTGACAACAGACACATTTTATTGTGATGAATATAAAATTAACAAATACAGGGAATGCTGGGAACTTCCACGACCACTTCATTTGTCAAATGTTCAGAGGTTATGCATCTTTTGGCTCTGTAGGCCCGCAGTACCATCCACTCTGAGGGGACCCACAGATTTATTATGTAAGAAAAGCAAAAACCAGTGGATAAACACCCAAAGCAACATCAACTAAGGGAAACTTCACAGGCAAAAAATGTACACATACACACCAAACACTGTACCTGAAGGGTCATCCTTCAACATTTGGTCTTTATCATCAAAAGCTGAGGTATAACTGACTGAAACTGAATAAAAAAATGTACTTCAGCATTAGTCGCAGCCACATCACTGAGAAACTACATGTACCATTCTCTGTCCTTATTTTAAAGGTAATAACTGCACCTCTCTTAGCAAGAAATTTGTCATTTAACAAATGTTGGAAAGCAGATACATCTACTTTAGCTGCTGCTTTAATGTATGTATACACAAGTGACCAAGAATAAAAACGCCCCGGAATTAAACTGCAATACAACACACAGTCGTGCATGTACCACCTTTGTCAAATGTTATCATGTGTTTATTGCCACTGTGTCATCAATTCCATGGAAATCTGTGAGGCTAGAGTTTACTTTGTTTCATTTAATTGCATTAGGTCGTGGTACATGTTAATGAGGTGGATACAATTTTAGGAATTTAAGTAAAACATCACAATAAACTCCAGCCTCAATACGCACCACAGAACCGTCTTGACACACAACAAAAACTGTTACATTGCACAGGTGTTCCTATTTTTCTGGTCACTTAGTGTATGAGTAGAGTCTCTAGAAAGGGTGTGAGAGCTAGCACAGACGCCAGATACCTTGCAAACGTGTGGACCTTAAATAATAAAGCAGCTGCGTTACATCAGCAGACATTGCAGGATAATAAAAACAAAGTGAAATCACAAAATACCTTTGACAGGAAATTTAAGTGCGCAACCTGACGCTTTAAAACGATAGCTTAACATAGGACCATAATCACAATAGCTATTTTTAGTGGGAAAAATATTCTTAAATAGCTCCTATCTGAATGTATAGTAAATTATTTTACATTTCAACGCTCAAATAATCAATGTGAACTACCAAAGACAAAAACAACGGCAGCAAATAAAAACAGTGTCTGGCAACGTGACAGATATGCATAATCCTACACATGTACAAGGTTGGAAATACAGTTCCCATATGCAAATAGTGATGTTTTATTATTTGTCACATGTAGTTCTCAAACATAGCAGAGAAGGGAGAGTGACAGTGACGAGGCGACTGACCAGCTGACATTTTCACCCCCCTCTCCCCGCCTTTGACCAACGGTCAGAAGGCACTGCCAGATGTGCTTCTGTGTTTCGGCTCACATTACAGGGGCTTGGTCAGGCTCATCGCAGGCTTGGTTCAATTTCTAGCAGCTATGACGACGGATAACGCTACACCGCCAATGGCAACTGCGGTGGCACCAAATAACCATTTCCAGCTGAGACCCTGGGGAATTAAAAGGCACAAAAGAGCAGAGAAGAAGTCAGGACACAGTCAAAAGATCAACGCGACATCTGATTTAAAATATCGATACACAACTGACGCTCCTTGTTTATTACCACACAAAGCCTCCCTTGATGATTACATACATTTCACCTCAAAAGAACTAATAAGAGTGCATGAGTATCATGTGATGATGGGCAGAGATTAAAGCTGCGTTTAAACCCCAAATGTTAAGCACATAAACACATTTGTTCTCTCAAGGAATGACTCTCACCCATGAAGACTTGGCTCGGTGTTTCTGTGTGCTGCTGCCACTGGTGGGGTTTCCCAGCATCTTCTTATACATGGCCTGCTCCGCTCCTCTTTGCTCCGAGTGTTTCTTCACCAGCTTGGAGAGCTCTGCGTGGATAGTCTACACAGTGGAGACAAGACAAATAGTTGTTGCAGGCACCGGTGCAACATCCAAACCCCCCTTTACTCCACCAACCCAGCTATCCTAACATGGAGGAAACAAAATCCCGCTACTGTACAACAACCCAAGACTGATTTCCTTGTTAATGGGAATACGTCAGGATGACAATACCCTTACATCAACACACACAAGTGGCCACCAAGTGTGCTGGAAAGCATTAAAAATTACACAAGGCTCTTCAAAACATCTATGATCGAGATTGACGGATTAGACACTTCAAATATTTATGCCGCTCTTTGTTGTCTTACAAGAAATCTCAGACTTGCATCAGAAACATAACCTGGCATTTAGCCAACACGCAGACACACAATTCCAGGATATGGATAAAATTATTGTTCCAACATTGTCTCAGTTCTGAGTCACTTCACTGCTCTTAAAGCTGGTGAGTGACTAAGCAAACCAGTGCTTTCAGAAACAACAAAAATGTTTTTTTTTGCTTTGTAAATGCACTTGAGGAAGACTGATGGGAGTGCCATTACATGGAGTTAACAGCAATTTCCATGTAATATTTGAGCTCAGTCTGTCTTTAAAGACATTTGTGAGGAGAGGAGAGTCAGTGTGAGTGTGTGTACAAATCTCTCCCTTGAGGATTTGTCTGTTCCTATCTAATGCTAAGAGTAGCAGATACATTTACAGCACAGTGTTCAAGCAGTTGGCACCATTATTGTGCAATCAGCTACCCACCGAAATGACAAAAACGACACAACACCGACTTGTCTCCAGGACAAGAACTAAACAGGCAAAACAAACATGTAACATCTTGTCCTTAAAGCATCTGAGGCCGTACAAACTGGAACTGTCAAGTCTGCGTGTCATGTCAAAAAGTAAACAAATCACAGACAAATAAATCTTCTGTCATCAATTTAAGTTGATGTAGATGTAGGGCGTGGACGGCTGACACCAGTGTGAAAAATGCAGACAGCATGTCGGTCAAAGCCTCAAGAAGAGAGAGAGAGAGAGCGTCATCCTGTCACTCTGTGATGCCTACTTCTGGTTAAGACCGCCTCATTGATTATAATGGGAGCGTTCTGGCATTGTCACTGAAGCACACCCACTGTTCTTGCTGTTAGAACATGAGGTTATTTAGGGACTCTTTTCATTATAATAGCGCTAAGAGGCGAGTCCAATTTAACATGAAAAACAGCTATTCTTGCACCAGTTTATAAATGTGTGTTGACACAGAGACGTCATTGCAAACATACAGGAGGCTGACAGCTATGTATTGACACATATGTAAAAGCCTGCATGCGCATACAAACTGCAACATGCATCTTTTTTATTTCTCACTGATGTAATGCATTTCTTCATTTATTTGCTCATGGTAGAAAGTAATTCTTTACCTGCACATTACTTTTGCATTATTCCGCAACATCCCCTGAGATGAAGTGTCATGTGATTGCCAATGATATGTCCACATATCAGCACATAACCAAGGCTCAATAGAAGAAGATACAATTATAATGATTTATAAAACAGTATAAAAGAGCTTTCTAATATTACCTAGTATGAATAATAATGGCCTCAAAATGATACATCAATAGGCCTAAATAAAACAATCCTAACACCATTAGAAAAGGCTTTTAAAAGAAATCTGAACAGCATTTACCGGGCTGAACAAATACAAACTCAGAAGTTGTTCGCTTTTCAAACCATGGCTTTACAGTAGAGTAGTCCAGCTTATTGTACATATCACAAAAGCAGAGGTTAAATCTCATGAGGACGAGTCTCTAAAATTGTTTGTCAAACAACCTGTTCCTCCTCTGGGTCAGCGTAAGACTACCCAGGCTGAAGAGCCCCTCCACTGGCGCACTAGATGGTGTCACTGTTGTCGCCACGTTAAACATTTTCTTTATCTGTGCATTATGAAGATAACTAAAGAACTTGTGTATCATTCAGACTCTTTTAGCTACTACCCCCCAAAAATATGGAACGCCCTGCCTTAAAATATTAGACTTGCCGGCACAGTGGACAGTTTTAAACGATGACTCAAAACATATCTTTGTATTATGGCCTATAACTAGCAGCTATCTGTTTTAATATTCTTAATATGTTTGTATATGTGTATTTCTCTTTGAATAAGTGCTGTATAATTGTATGATTTTATTTCTTTGCTGTTTGTCTCTGCCACTGAATTGTAAAACACTTTGTGCATGAAAGGCGCTACATAAATATGATTCCTTCATTCATTCATTTAGTATCTGTAGTGTGATTACAGAATTTAGGAGCAGTTAAGTGTTTTAATTAATCAATTACTGCGTTATAGCTAAATGTAACATGATTACAAACTAGGGATAGACAATATTGGGAAATCAAATATCACGATAATTTTGACCAAATACCTAAATATCGATATTGCAACTATGTTGTAGGGCTGACTGATGGTGCTTTCACGTAATATTTACAATGAGATTTTGACAAAAAGTCATCAGTAATGCGGCTATAATGACTACGTGCATAAAGACGAATGATATAACAGCAAGAACAGTCTGGTAAGCTCAGGAAATTAAACCACTAAACTGTAATGCAGCCATTTAAACCAGGAAAACACAATACTTAAGATATTGTGATATCCAAAGTCTGAGATGATATCTACCGTTGTATCAAGACATCGATACATTACTGATATATGGCCCAGCCCTACTCCTCAACACTGCTATCAACACACAAGCCCATTAAAACAGCAACCCACTTAACATGTACTATTGCAAAATGTAATAGTACATTATATTTACACTGTGTGTGATGGATGAAAAGCTTAAGTGGTGGCCAGGCCATGTGCTGTTTGACAGATTGGTGTAGGACTCAAGTGGGGGATTCTGGGCATGAGTACCATGCTGCTGCAGCTCACAGCGAATCCAAGGAGCCCACGCACTGAGCGGAGTTCTGTCAAATGGCCTCGTGTAGCCAAAGACACTGCATATACTAAACTGTACAAGCAGGAGAACAGGAACAGTGGCTAGGTATTAGATATGTCCGGGGTGCAGGGCAGACCTATTTACAGCAACAACATGAAAACAGATCCTTTGAAATGATGAATCAGCAGTCCACCTGACCTTGCACTACAACTATGTGATCTGATATGTTACCCAATGGCGCCATCTACTGGCAATAAGAAAGAACTGCATCTTCTCTATACTACAAGCTGTAGTATATGAGGAGGCCAAAAGTACCTTGTTGCTTGGTTCCAACTTCAGCGCCTTCCTCAGAGTTTGAATGGCTTCTGTGTATTCACCTTGCAAGGCTAGTACCTTCAGTGAAAACACATCATATTACTAAGACAGTCAGTAACGGACTGAAACAGAAAGTGAAAGAACAAGAGAGACGTGTACCTTGCCCATGCGGAAAAGTGCTTTTATGTTGTCTGGCTGGTGTTCCAGTGCTGAGACACAAGATTTAAGTGCTGCTTCATAGTGGTCCAGTTTCAGCTGAGAGGCAGCCATGTTGTTTAAACACTTCACTCTCACATCCATCAGCTCATTCTCCTCTTCAGGAGTAATGTCAACTGCAGCACAGAAAACAAATAGTTAAACACAACATAAGCAAAGAGTTTAAAACCAGTAAATCTACATCTAAAACTACAAAAAACTGCATAATTAAAGTAAGCATCAACTCTTCAAGGCACGCTTCCTCACGTGGTAGATTCCCCCTGAGCCTTCAATAATGCTGAGCAACAGAAAACCTTCCCACTCAGTCCTGACTCCCTGGCAAGCATCTCACCTTTCGAGCTAGACTCGGTTATCTGCAGGCAATGCTGTACGAGTTGACAGCAAAAGCGTAGTCCCCACGCTGATAATGAACATTGCCTCGCTCCCTCTTATGGCTGGCCAGGGCAATCTTTTCAGTGGGGGGCAGCAGCTCCAGGTCTGGAGCATCAGTGGCTTCCAACAGTTTCACTTCTAGGGACAGCTCAGCGTTGGCGGGGACCTCGGGTTCGAGACTGGAATGATAAGGAAACACAGTCAAGTTCAAGAGTTAGGGAAATAAGAGAAATCAATCACTAGATTTGACACAAGGAATTTCACATGTCCTGAATAAATTATGTCTCACAGACAGGTTCAGAACATCAAAGAGTAGAGATTTTAGAACAAGTAAAGCAACGCTGTTTTGTTTGTACTAAATAATTTACATCTGTTTGTGAATTAAAGGCAGCTTTAGTATGATTGTAGTTTTGTTTACACAGCCTATAGCAGTTAGACTAAAGCACATCATTACCTCCCTCGGGCACCATATGCATATTTTGCATCAGACTCGATTAAGGCCACCTCTCCCATTTCCATGAGCTGCACTGTGAGATCCAGAGCCTGAAAAGAGAAAAATCTCATTGTATACAAGGTAAAACTAACAGCTGTAAGTACAGGAAAGCACACATAACCCATTGCGAGACCGTGAAATCACCATTTGAGGAGTCAAATTGTCCATTTTTACCTGGATGACATCTCCGTCTCCGAGGGTGAAAGAGAGGTCAGGCTGCTCCTCTACAAGTGTCCCGTCCCTCAGGCATGTTTTGAGATGTATCTTTACATTCTGTCCTTTCTGTGGCCGACTGTCTCGCCCTTCCCCTGCCTCCAGGACTTTTTTCTTCAGCTGGTCATTACCTGGAGACAAACCAAGTCATAATAGGCCAAAGGACAAGTCTGTTGAGCAAACCACAAGTCAGAAGCCTTGCTAAAGAGGATCACAACACCTCAGGCTCTGTGTTGCACTAGAGGAAAGTGTGTGGATTTGATCAGAGCACCTGCATATCAACAATATTAACTTATTGCTACTGTAACATTTTCCTTTAGTCTCCATGGGGCTTTTCCTACATACCTAACACATCCAGCCATTCATCCACTTGACCTGGAGGGTCTGAATCTGTGTCTGCATTTTTCTTTTCAGACTCAGCTGTGTTCTTCCCCTTCCCACCACCTGCATCCTCCAGAGGAGGGGGCTCATCGTCAATGTCTTCTTCATCTAAAACCTCAAAGTCCTCCCCGCTGTCCAGCAACGAGGTTCGTCCGGTCTTCTTCGCTGGTGCCGCACTGTCATGGCTTTCAGATGCGTCCAGTGTCTCCTTTCTTTCAGCCATTAGTGGAACACTGTGAGAAAGAAGACACACAACTTTAACAACAAAGCAACTTTAATGGCTTCTCAAGTGTCCCAAAACCGGAATAACACAAACGTTGCTAAATATTTACAGACTACATCTATGAGCTTATCATCATGCTAACACAACATCTACAATAAAGGCGACTACAATCCAAAACCATTCAAGACTAAGTCGCCTATTATTATTATCAATAAACAAATATCCAACATGGTCACAATTACAGCTCACCCGTGTAGCGTTTAGCCACAACAGCAACGCTATTTTTTGATAAACAGGAGCCACGCTGGCCGCACGTTTCCAGAAGTTTCTGACAAGTTATCCTGCCGCTAATATCTCCTCCTCAAGCGGCTAGCATGCTACTGCTAACAGACGTTAGCCGAGTAAGTTACTAGCAAACTAGCATTAGCTGTCACCTCGCTGGGGCTGTTTCTACCTCGTCTTACAGCGAACCACTGCTTTCATCGACTTCACAAAGAGCGAGTCAGTCAGGGCGTCACATGAGATGAGCCCGTTTATGAGAATAAACAGCACGTTACCTCCACACACTGTCTGCAGAGGGTTGTTTTGATGCCGGACGAGCTCCCCCTCCAGTTTACACGGATGAAGTCTGCTTGCCGTTGGGGAACACGAGAGCAGCGGGACCCGGATGTGTTGCTGTATATACAACAGCAAACTGACTTCGCGGCGGTCTGTGGCTCGTCCCAACAGGCTGCTTCCTGTTAACCTTGAGCTGCTGCTCTTCTATTGGAGCTTCACATGCATATTAATGTTTGACCTCACACTCATCCACAGCACTGCAGGCTTCACTTAATGATGTCAAATGCTTCCACCTCTGTATTTATCTTTATCTAAAGCATGTAATACCAAAAGCCATTAATTTGTGACTATAATACAGTAACAGTAGCCTACAAACTGTATATTTCTCCAAGTAGTTTCAGAGCACATATAGGCCAAGCAGAACCATTGCCAAATGATGAACACTCTGTCATCTCACAAACATGGCATCATTGCCAGTGATGTAGCTCCTGGATGTACCCAGCAGGACTTTATTGATAATATTCTCTGGTTTCTTGCTTACTGTAAAACTTCAATTAATAGCCCCAGCTATTAAATCACTGAACTCAACAGGCCTATATTTGAGACAGGCGTCTATATGGGACAATTCCTTTCACACAAAACAGCTGCTTGGCAAAGATGGGAATACAGTGAAACTGTTTATTCATTACTTTTCTAAAACAATTTAAGCTTCAAATAACATCAATTTTGAGCTTTGAGAAACTGCATCAGAGAGAGAGAAAAAGTTAAAACAATACTTGTAACTTGGATTAATATTCATGAAAAACCTTTTGATTCCTTTGATGGAATATGAAGGAATATGAACAACTTACCAGGTAATGGTGGAATAGACACACATTCTGACTAAATGACGACTTCAGATGTAGGTAGTCACCAGTTTTTTCATCTCTTGTCTACCAGGCCAGTAAATCTAAATTAATTACTGTCATCTTTGGTGCTCACACTGTAATTCAGTAAAATGACCTGAATGATTGGATTGTGGAGAATCTGACCGAGCTAACAATGTGCGACTTCTCCATATTGACAAAAGTTGAAACATTTATGTTTGTATGTACGTTTGAAGCTGCTAACTAATGTAAGATCAAGTGGGTAGCAAACAACATGGTTTATACATACAAATAACCTCTGTAAAAATTAACTTGCTTAGGAACCAGACCAGGTGTTTGATTGAGGCAGGTGTTTATTTGTCAAAATGTTTAGCCACACTGGGCTAGTAAAAGGGACTGGGCGTTTAATTTAAGTTTTACGGTATTTGGAGCTGTGATAAGCTGTTTGCAAATTCAAAACTGGTGGCTGAATTATGGAGTGTTGGTTTAACCCATACCCAAACTGGTGAACTTAGTTTTAGATAGCCTAAATTCTATGTCAGTAACACATCTTATTTCAAAGGTGTGTGCACACCTAAGGCCAAAATACCAATGCATAATATAAAGTGGTGAAAAGTTACACATTAAACCAGGGAACTCCATTCTTTCCATCCATTAAGATGCAGGAAGTCCTTTTAAGTTAACCCTTTCCTTCTATACATCTTTGCTAGAACCTGTGGTCCAAGGTATCATGCACGTTTATTAAATCAGAAGTGCTATATCATAGGCAACTGGACTTACTTGAGATTTTTGAAGATGTGCATAGAGGCTTCTTCAGTTCAGAACTCTTGGATGAGAAGCAAAATGTCTTCAAGAAACTCAAGGAAGTCCAGTTGCCTTCAATGTAGCACTTAAAATTACCATGACCTGGATGATCTTCACTGACATAAACTGGAGGGCAGAATTGAGTTGGAAATTAATTATAATAGTTTATAGACACTAATACAGTCTACTAAGATATTTAACTTTTTGATCAGGGTATTTTTCAAAGATTAACATAATTTACAGAAAAAATGCTGAGGTGCTAGGCAGTAATTTTAATTAATACTCCCTAATATTTAAAATGCCCCCCTCAATATATTGATAAAAAATGTACAGAAAAAATAACTGCTATGCTATGACAGACATCCACTCACTGCTGTCTAAAATAATCCTGAACAAATGTAATCATAATCATAAATAAACTTAACAAATTATTAATATTTCTACTACTGGTTTTGTATAACAGTGTGCTGCAGTTCTGTGTGTGGTTTATCTGAGTAGTATTGCTGTGCCCCAGTGACAGTTGTGGGTAGATACAATCAATGTCAAACACTGCTCCGTCTCTATTTTATTACTTTCAATATATTAAAAAGTGAAAAACTAGAAGGTAATATGAGTGTGGGTGATTTCACTGCCACTTGTTATAGTTTTTGTAAAGTGTTTGTCATAAAAAAAATAAAAAAAAAACATAAAAGTCATAGTATACTGTGGCATAAAAGTCATTAAAATTACTTTAAAAAAAAAAAAAAAAATCAATTATATGCTGTCTCCCTAAAATGGCACACATTTATCAAAACTGCAAGAACCCCTGATCGCAGATTTTTATTTAAAGATGCTTCGAAATGGTGAGTTTAGCTGTTAAGTTTCTAAAAATTTCCTCCCAGACCCCCCTTGAGGATTGGGTCATAGAGGGTTAGATTAGATAAAGATCCTACACTGTATATACATATATATATATGTGTGTGTATGTGTATATATATATATATATATATATATATATATATATATATATATACATATATATGACATGTCTTTATTTAGATGACGGCTGAAAGCTATAATGGGAGCTCAGAGGAAGAGATTCAAACACAGAGGAAAAATCAAATGACATTTATTATTGATGCATTGTTTCTTTTTTGATAAGCAAATTATCTGTTTTTCTTTCAGTCTAAAGAAACTTTACAATATAAAGAAACATACAAAGAACATCTTTATTACCTACACAAGACACCTAAGTCCCTAAGACAAGATTCTGAACTATCCTACCATGAAAATACAAAGCAAACCCAAGAGACAGACTGCTTCATATTGAATACTGCCGTGTCATCAGAAAGGACCATGAATGGTACAGGAGGATCATTTATATCCCCTTCCCTTGAATCCCCCGCCCCTCCCCAACTCGACATAACCACCCCACCCGACCCGACCAGCAAATCTTCCTAATGGTACAGTATTATACATCACAATAGAAGTACAGAGATGGCCAACGATCGATATACACAGAGGACTGAGAGAGGATCAGTGAGAGAGCTTCGATCTATACAACGCTATAACAGAAGCGAATAGCAAAGGACACAGTTACTTTTTGATCTATTCTTAATTTAAAATGAGGTTTCTCTTAAGTATTTTTACCTTTTTAAAAGTTTTCTTAAATTGATAAAAATCCTTCATATTAAAAACTGCAATAAGAGGTCACATGTTTCCTGTGTGAGAAGATGCCCTTTGGAACAACGATTCAAATCCAATAGTAACATTTAACTGAAACATAAGGAGACAAGGGCAGAGTGAGGACGCTACAGCTTGTTTGCTTCTCTCTGTCCTGTCCTCTCTCTGTCCTATCCTCCCCCACCATACAAGCATACAGTCTGCATTTATTGTGTTACTGTATTCTATACACTTTTATGGAAATTTAGCCACACGAGCCAAATCGTCAGCGCATCCGTTCTCTATGAAAAACATGGACAGTTTTATTTATAATTTACTTTCAGCTGTATTCATTGGTAGTGACTGACATATCAAAACATGTCAATGATATCAAAATGCATTATACAGTATTTACAAAAAAGGAAATTAAAGAGAAGGGAGAGGGGGAAGTCTTGGTGGGGGTGAGGGGACGGGGTTGGAGGAAAGAAGGGAGGTGTGTGTCACTACGTCGAAGGAACACTGGAGAAAGTGTTTCCCAGGCCGCCGATAGCCAAATCCTGGAGATGTCCCCGTTGAACTCTGGGTACAATCTGTTCACATTGATATCAGAAAATTGATAAGTACGTCACCATCACCCGTGGAGGCTACAATGGTTGTTTAGTTACTGTTGGTTTGAGCACAGCCATGACGTTAAGTGCTGCAGTGTGATGCCATGAGAGATAATTTATCTCTTTGAAACAGTGACAGAGTTGATCAGGCCAAGAGTACATAACATACAGAAATTAAATAGCCTAATATGTAACTATGCTTTTCTTTGTGTGCAGATTCTATGGGCGTTCATTTTCTCAGTTGAATACATTTAAAATAAAAACAATCTGCTGAAAACAATCCACAAAAAAATGGAAATATATCCATTACAAAAGTATCCCATTATTGTTCCTCTTCTTTAGACCGACGTGGCTGCATGGTCTGTTAACCCCAAGGTGCATCACTCTGCTCCCATCATCAGCCTCCGCGATCCATTATCCCGCACGTGTGACGGGACTCGCTGAGGGAACTTTTTGAAGGGAGCTCCGAGGAGACAGTTATTTAGCCCGTCCTGTCTGGGTTAAGAAACTGGATCATACAGGATCTGTGAGTTCACCCCAAACTTCAAGCAAGAAATCAGGCTTCACGAGTGTGTCTGAGGTCCCACGACATCTCCCAGTCCAAAAAGAGGAGACACTGGC
Organism: Epinephelus cyanopodus; assembly: GCA_026686955.1. NCBI lineage: Eukaryota > Metazoa > Chordata > Actinopteri > Perciformes > Serranidae > Epinephelus > Epinephelus cyanopodus. The sequence continues at coordinate 13,067,380 of CM048920.1, forward strand.
GAGAGACCAGAATGAATCCTGGGAGGAAAACAGTGCCACTTGGAGTCCACAGTGAGGTTGAAATCAAACGAAGCAATGGAGGGGAAGGAACCACGTTTTAGGATTCACAGACAACTTGTAAATAACAAATAATAAAAACAACCACAATGCAAGCTAAATATGTCTTATTTACAGACAAGACCAAATTCCGTAGAGGAGACGCTCTCTCGCTCTGTCCGTTACTGAATGAGAACTGGCACCTGTCCCGACAATCATGGCAGGATTTCATCAGAGCCGTTCTCGTGCAGTAAAAACATAGAAACCTGTGAGAAGGGGTGCTTATTAAGACAAGATAGCTAGACACACGATTCAGGTGCACCAGCAGACACTTTGTACCAGATAACAGCTCTGAGAAAGCCTCTGTTTTAACTGTACGGGTAGTTTCAGCCACCTCGGCACAAACTACTTCATCTGGTGAAGACAGTCGATTACGTTTACTCTGACTTTGAACGTGTATGCAAACGGTGCTACAAACATTTAGATGGCAAAGACTCAAGCTACAAGTTCAGAGGAAGTTTTAAAGGAGAGGTATGTGAAGTGACCGTGACAAAAAACCCCAAGACAAAACATCAAATAACCTAAAATCATGTAAACAGAAAATCATTGTGCATTTTTTTTCTCTCGAGTGTGTGCTTATTCTGTCATTGTTGATGCTGCTGCTGAGATAAAATGTGCCCTTTACAGGAAATCATAACTACATTAGTAGAATAATATCAATTATGAAAATTATAACAATAATATTACCATCAACAACAAAAAAATACAAACATTTAATGAAAACCATTCTTTGCCCTAAAATAACATTATCAGTCCATCTTTTTTTTTTTTCTTTTTTGTTTTTTGAATCATTCCTGACACAGGAGTTTTTGAATGAGGGTTTTCGGCTCCTGTCAGTCAACAACTGCGTGCCCTCATAAGTTATGATCAGCGTGATATAATGGAGTGGTGGTGGATGCAGCGGGGCATCTTGTTTGGGCTTGGATGCCGCCCACGAGGGCAGGTTTTGGGTTTGGGAGAGACAGGCTTGGAGCAGTTTCGGGCTCTTACTGTCCTAAGGCCCGTGTCAAGGCCCCGGCAGGCGAGGAGAAGCGGAGACCCTTCCTGTTGCTTGCAGGCCTCTTCATGTTCTTAAACCCATTTTACAGGCGTTGGGATGGGGGGCCTTTAGGGGAGTCCTGCTTTCCAGGTGCATCCCCAGGGGCTGTGTGGCACAGCACACCGTCCACGAGGAGGAGGTAGGAAGGAAGGAAGGGAGGGAGGGAGGAGGGTAATGCAAGACGCACCAGGGTGGATGGGAAAGGGAGATCAGGGTAAGGGGAGATGAAAAAGGAAATAAAATAAAATAAAAGATAAAATAAAAAAAATCACACACTCATCGTCATGTTGGGTGAATACTGTAAAGAGAGAAAAAAGAGAGGGAGGGGAGAAAAGATAAGCCAAAAACTATATTAAACTTATTATTCTACCCATCTCAAGATGAAAGCAATACAGCTAACTAAACTAAACGCCATGTCCAGGACACCAGCCTCTTGCAGACGTTACACATGACCATTAACCCTCTCTATTTCACTTTCTATGTCAGTTAACCAGCGGCAAGCAAAGCAGAGTCCAGCCCAAGGAGAAAATGTTAGGGAATTTCAGAATGCAGTGAAGATACTGCAGCAAAATGTAGTTGTCAGTCTCACATTAAATCACTCTATGACAATCTCTCCATGCATCAGAGAAAGCATGTGAAGTGGGTCGTTTCCATGCTGCATGCTGTGTTTTGGTGAAGCTAGGAAAACTGAGTACAACATAGAGGATTGATTGTCAGCTTCGGCCATGTGGACTGGTTTCAAGGTCACAGTAGAGAAGGGGCCGGTTTCACAAACATATTTTAGACCAGTGGTTCTCAAACTTTTAACACTGTGTACCACCAAATACCAAATATTAAGCTCTTCGAGGCTTTCTCTGTTCAGCTACGGCAGGTTTATTCCTAATCAGAAAACAATTTATTTTTGAATGCAGCCAGCCACAGCCATGTTGTACCAAGAGTGCAAGGGCCAGCCCGTCATTGGGTGCTGCATCAGGAGCCAGTAGCACTTTGCTGGGTTGATTGTCGTCCACTTCACTTTCAACAGGTCTGCTCGAAACATTCTCGTCCTGGTCCTCATTTCTCTTCCTAATAGTTCCCGTTTGGAGCCATGATTGCAGTTTTTTAACCATTTGTTTTACCTCCGCCAACTATCTTGCCATCACAGTTACGTAACTAATCACTGACGTATGTGTGCTACCTTCATGAATGTGACGATGGTTTGAGAACCGGTGATTTAAGCTCTCCACAGAGTCTATTTTGTGAAACCAGCCCCAGGTCACGTTGGACAAACAGCACACGGCATTTCAATTTCTTGCTCCGTAATTAAGTACCAGACCAGACGGAACAATCACGATCGTATCATACTTATTTATTTTTTTATGACTGGCCAAATCAAAATGTGATCCTGCCGTTTGATACCAGTTCAGATCTGTGCAGATGTGACTGTAATCTGAAGTAAGTGATTCAAATACGTGATACTAGGTCTTATGACAATTTAATAGGATTTTATATAATCTTCTTTGTTTGTTCCCAGCTTAGAGGGACAGTTCACCTCAAAATCAAAAATATTTTTTTCCTCTTACCTGTAGAGCTGTTTATTAATCTAGGCTTGGGTTGCAGAGTGTTGGAGATATGGTCTGTAGTGATCTCTGCTTTCTCTTCAATATAATGCAACTAGATGGCATTTGACTTGTGGTGCTCAAAGCGCCAAAAAATACATTTGAAAAACTCAACAGCAATGTCTTTTTCTAGAAATAATGACAGGTTTACTCAAGATAATCCACAGACCTTGTTGTGAGCAGTTTCACATAGGAGCTATTTTCTTTTCTACTGATCCACCCATCAACCATATCACTGTGCAGAAGGAAGCGTGCATCTACTCATGGATGAGGGGGTTGTGCTCGTGACAGTAGTTGGGTTTCCATCCACCTATTTTTATTTGCATTTTTAACAACTGTGAAAAAAAAAACTTGAATGGAAACACCAGAAATTCAGAAAAAAAGGCTGAAATATCGCAAAAAAAATTACCTTGGAGGGGGTGGAAAAGTCAGCGTTTTGATATTAGGAAAATGCAACTTTTGGCAATGGAAACAGATTCAGCGAATAAACGATGACGTAGGCTACCGGATCCTACTTCTACTTCACTTCCGCTCCACGAGTCCACAGTCAAAAATGCTAACAAAGCTGATATGAGTGTGATGAGAGCTCTCGCAATAGCCAAGAAGTTCCCAAGGAATCTCTCCATCTCATCGTAGTCATGGATGTGCCGGTAGTTGTTTACATCAGTTGCGGACATGAGACGCTCTCAATGACGTCATCTCACGGTGCCCTCTTCTTCTACGGGTGTTCTTTTGCATTTTTATTTTTATTTTTCACAAGAAGCACCACCCACTGCTCGACCTGTTGACTCCCAATACTCCAAACAATAATGAATGGAAACATGCACAAATTCGCATTTTCTTTTGCCCATTTTCATAAATTCGCTTAAAATTTGTGATACATTTGGATGGAAACCCAGTTACAGCGAGATGTTAACCTTTTAACCTCTTTGGCTGAGCTGTAACTTTAGCTGATTGAGCTACCACTAACTGCATGCTTCCTTCTGAGTGGTGACACAGTTGGCAGGTGCAGTTCGTAGAAAGAAAGAAGCACCTACATGAAACTGCTCACATCAAGGTCTGTGGATTATCTTGAGTAAGTGGGTCATGATTTCTAGAAAGAAACATTGCTGTTGAGTTTTAAAATTTATTTTTTGACACTTTCCATAAGAGAAGGCAGACATCTGCACAGCTGATATCTCAAATCACTTGGCAACTCACACCAAAACACTCTAGACTGATAAATAGCACTACAGGTAAGGGAAAAAAAAGGGTTTTTGATTTTGGGGTGAACTGCCCCTTTAAGAGGTTATGTCGTCTCCTTGGTACTCACACTTTCACTTTGGAATGGGTTTAAAAAGTTGCCTGCCATCTCGCCGTCATCTCGTGGAGTGCCGGGAGGATTGTTCATGCCTGCCATGTTGTTGGGAGAATTCTACAACGTGGGTTAAAAACAGAAACGGTGAGATTACAGACACGCAAACAGACAGACAGACAGATAGATAGACAGAGTTGTCAGTCAGTCTTACCTTTGGCAACCCATCCATGTCACCAGAGCCTGTGATCAGAAATGGAAAAAGGAGAATCACCGTGAGGTAACCGTCAACTGATCCTCGGCGTTCCTGCTACTAATTCAACACGAGTTCAGGATATCCAGTGCAAATAGGAACAACCTGCCCTCTCAGAGGTAATGGCCTTTAATTAAGCTATTTGTTTCAGATACAGATGAGCACCAACTCACTGGCTCCACTGATCACGTCTCACCCATCTGGAGGATCAATTGGCCTACTCACTGCCCCACTAATCTGTTTTAGCTTTGATCAATAAGAGGACGAGGGAGAGCACTTCCTCAAGCAGCCATAGGAGGGCAGAGTCTCACTTCTAAAGGTCTTTGTTCATGGAGAGTAACAGGTTTCACTGAACATACTCTGGAGCGAGTACACACTGTCCACCACCTTTGAATACTCACCTAGTGATCCGTTCATATGATGCTGCTCCATGGCACCCATTCCACCCATGGGCCCGTCAGGACCCGGTCCCATTGGGAACTAAAAAGGAAAAACATGTACAAAGGTCATTTATCTCATTTTTTTTTTCTTTTTAATTAACTGTACTCAAAACTGAGCATAACATTTCTTACATTAGGTCTGTTTCCACCCGGGCCGATAGGGTTCATCATCGTGTAGATGTTTTCACTCGAGTTTGTCGAATCTGTGAACAAAGAGCAGTTTCAAATCAGAATACTGTAAAGCAGTTTGTGCCTCCTAGACTCGCAGAAATACTTGCATATGAGCCCCCTGCACTGTTGTCTGTTTTCACATCCAATTGTTCTAAAAATTGTCAAAAATAAGGTGGGTTCAGAGGATGGGATGGGGTAATGAATGGAAAATAACGAGCTTCGCTGCACAGAAATGACACGAGTGGCACTGTCTCTCACTGTACTTGACACTGTTTCAGTTTAATTCTGCCATTTGTACAACACACCCAGCTACCGCCCAGACATGTGCTTATTTCTGCTGTACAGGACAAAGACCACCAGTGTGTTACTTTGAGTGCCAGTACATAATGTCAGTGAATCTGTCTGTCAATCAGTCTAAACACCGCTGCCTGTGATGGACGAATAAAGAAACACATTATGTCTTATTCCTACAATCAGGAGATTAGTTATTATATGGACGCCGTGGCAACTTAGCAACAACCAGTACACGCTGTGTCGCTCCTTGTGTGTGTGTGTGTGTGTGTGTGTGTGTCCTGAAAAGATTCAGAAGGATGAGGTGACCTTGATCTGACATTGCAGGCAGAAAGTTGTGAGTGGAAGACTGAGAAAAGCAGGAAAAAAATAATAAAATAAGAATAACAGATTGAAAGACAGGGGAGGAGATGGATACAGTATGTGCAAAGTGGTGGCGAGATCTTGCCTGTTAGTGTCCCTGAATCTAGCTTGCGTTGTCGTGACTGGAGGAGGGGGGCAATACTGAGTGGGAGGTGTGCATTTTTGTGGGAGGTTTGTGTGTAAGTGTGTGTGTGCGCTCGGACTTGGCGACTGCAGTGGAAATATGTTTCCCCTCCCGGTGTACGTGTGAGCAGGAGCATTTTGTGCAAAAGGTTGCCCCGGCAACGTATCACAATAGAGGTACGTATATAAATAATAAATAGTGGACACAAAAAGAAGCTCTCCACAGGCCAACAGAAACAGAACATCCACAGGATATCAGCCCACAGTGTTTTGTTCTCAGCTAATCCTCCGCAGAGACGCTAGATTGATGGGTCAAAGCTGAGATGGATCATTCGTTTGATTGCAGACTGACATGCCTCTCTTTCCATCTTACACAACTGTCTTCACAATGAGAAAACACAGCTTACAACACTTGAATATTTTCCACAACGTGCCTAAACTGGCAACAAATGGTGATTAACGACTACAATCTTTGCATACGTCACATATATCCACATTTGAGTGCCATATTTTCACGTTTAACACGTATAAAATAACTTCTAAAGACTCAATTCCTTAAGTATTTAGAGTGCCATCACTGCCTGTCTCTCCCTAAGAGAGACGTGTACCTGACAGAGAACAGGTTTGATGTTTCTTAGACTGAGCCCTTGTTCAGTGAACGCCGGATAAAAGTAGAAATCAGAAGGGAAACTGAAGTGTATAACTCACCTCCGGGGGCTAGGCATGATGGGAGTTCCTGGTGGGCCGCCTCCCCCTGGAGGGCCCTGAGGGGCGAAGAAGCGAGAGAGAAAGAGAAATGAGCGCTGAGTGCATCTGGATGGCAGCGTGCCTGTTAGATATCACCGCACGACAGGTAATTTATGGCCCGTGGTCGAACACGAGTCCATGACGGGACACTTACCACATAGTTGCCTGGAGATGAAGATGAATAAGCTATCTGTGGAGAGAAGAGACCCGAGGTGAAACAAAACATGAGACACAGCTATTGTAAACACACTCAGTCATGTAGGAGATGAAGATGTAGTGTGACTCACCGAGTTGGTGTTGGGGTTCGGCCATGGACCTCTTCCACCAGGACCCCTGGAGAAGCAAACAGAGAGGAAGGAGAAGACATTTAATAGAGGAAAATAGATTTCTGGCAAACAACAAAGTTGCACGCTTCACTGGAAATGTTTGTCACAACACATGTCAGATGCAATGATTTCTAATTAGTAATTTCTTGTGCATCAATACAGTCCATTAGCTGATATACACATATAATCCAAAACTCTTGGCAACATGGGTGAATTGAACATATCACTTTAAAGGGGGACTATTTCAAAATGAATACATGTTATTCCTGTGGTCTAAGACAATCAAAAAATATTTGTAAACTCTCTGGAGTGCTAGAGCTCAAATTTGTGATGTCATCAGGAATAAAGTCTGGAGCTGCTCCAAAGACAATGAGTTATAGAGATGTTACAGATGACACTGAGAGCACCCAGGGGAATGTTCTGAGTATATGGGTACATTTTCTGTTTCAGGGCTGAGAACTACAGAAGAATAAAGTTCATTTGAGTATAAAAAAAGAAAACTAAAGTCCCATTTCCACCGAGCAGTACGGTTCAGTTCGGTTCAGTTTTTGGTCCCCCCTCTGTTGGGGTACCTAGCACACAGATCTGGTACTAAAAGGTGGCTGGTTTTGAGGCTCATGTAAACTCTGTTCATACTGTGGAGAGTTTTATTAGTAAACTGTAACTATAAAATGAAAGGGTGTTTTGCTGCCTCTCACAGCAGCTGGAGTCTGAGAAAAGCAGTGAGTGACAACAACCCCGCCCACATTTAAGAGCACTGTTTGTGGTGGAAACACTAGGGTCTAGGTACCATGTCTGAAGGGTTACTTTTTTATTTTATTATTATTTTTTAATATACTTTATTAACCCCTGAGGGGAAATTCTGTTTCACTCTGTTGTCAATTACACTCAGGTCCGAACACACACACATGCACAAACAGGACCTATACACGCACTAAGTGGAGAGATGTCAGAGTTGGGCTGCCCATGACAGGCGCTCCGAGCGGTGGGGGGGTTCGGTGCCGTGCTCAAGGGCACCTCAGCAGTGCCCAAAGGTTCCAAAGGTACCATACCAAAAGTGTTTGGTGGAAACGGGGCTATACAATCTGTGAGCTCACAAAATCAGGCTCCCATTCATAGTCTGTTGAGTAGCTCCAGACTTTATACCCTATGACATCACAAGTTTGAGATTTACTTCTCTGGTTTCTGGCTTTGACAGAGAGGCTCATGTTCACAGATACTGACTGAACTTCTCCCATTGAAATAACACATTGGAATTCTTAGTTTAGGAGATGTTCCTCTTTAAAAGGTAAGCTTGGTGTTTTTCAACCTGGAGTGATTTTATCATTGTAAACACACGTCATTCAAAGTCGGCAAAGACAAAACAAAATTCACAAAAGACATCTTGGTTCATCTTTCCACTGTTCAAACAATCACTAATTCTGGTTTGGTTAAAATAAATGCTAAATCCAAAGAGTCAGATGTTTAAATATGCTGACTCAATACAGGCTAAAATTACTGTTTGTCTAAATGGAGTCTGGTGGTTTTGGAGATAGTGATTCCAGGGCTGTTTCTAGTTAAACAAAAAGGATCTTATAATGCTGTCAGACACTTATAAAAACAATCTGTGCCTGGTGGATGTACATCGAGGGTGCAAACATGCCCCAAGTGGTTGCACTGTATACTGTATCGCCCTCTTGTTCAGTACTGGACCAGTTTGTTGTCTCCATTAGTCACATGCTCACAAAAACATGGGTACAAGTTACCCTTTAACCTTCGAAGACACACATTCACAAGCAATCTCAATACAGTAATTCATTGTTTGAATACAATCTGTCATAAAGATTTCTGCAAGTAAACCAGGATCACTGTTCTCATGACCACTAGCAGCAACGGTATAACAGGCTTTTCTCTGGCAGCAGATATCACAAACATTTAAAAACTTAATCTACTAACATGTTCATGCCCGGCATCCCTGGCCCCATCGAGTTTGGAGGAGGCCTCATCCCGCCGCCGTAGTTCTGCACAAAGAGAGGAGCACACAGTCAGCGCGGCGTCTCACACCTGCTCCGTCTAAAGGTTTGAATCTTAATGAAGGTCAGCGACCATCATGTCTCCCCCTAACTAGTGTTTAATTATGTGATGTATGGGCTGTGTGTGAAAGCGGACAGCTGTGTGTGAGTGTGTTTGTGTACGTCTGTATGTTGTGTGTCTCCGTGTATGCGCCTCTACGTGTCCACGCTCCCCTCTGTGTGTTTGCGTGTATGTTTTCATGGCTGCCCAGCAGGCGGGTTTGGCTGGCACTACATGTGTGTGCTTGTGTATATGCGTGTGTGTGTGTGTGTGTGTGTGTGAGTGTGTGTGTGTGTGAGACAGACATAGAGAGAGAGAGTAGGGGGGCAGGCCAGAGAGCAGCTCCACTCAGAGGAAGAGTTTTGTTCAGCAGACGATTACACTTGTCGAGCAGATGCCACACCAGCTGCTGGTACGCTCACTGCCAAAGTCACCGAGCCAGGGTGGCACAGAGAGGGGCCGAGGGCCACGGGGAGAGTGTGTGTCTATGTCTGTGTGTGTGTGTGTGTGTGTGTGCGTCTTTGTGTGAGGTGATGTTGGAGCAGGAGGTGGTTGGGTGCAGAATGAAGCAGCTGTCTGGTAACGGTAATTCAAAAGGACACTGTTGTTTAAGCATCTTATGTATTACACTGAATCACATTGACTGAAATTAAAGCGATAAAAGGAAAACCAACAGTGCCAAAACTGGCACCATTTTTGGTCAAAATGTGTCGGTGGTGGCTTGCTCAGGGCAGTCTGAGTATTCCGCCTCTGTTTGTCTCTCTAGGTGGGAGTCGACAAGTAGGATTTAACATGTAGAACTGGAGCTGGCAGTGGGTGAGCTCTGGTTCGAGCCAAGCTAATCATCAGAGCGCTCCTGACATTTAAAGGCAAAGTTAAGAGGCTGGCAGAGCCTAAATTTCTCTTCAGCAGAGAAGAAGTTTTATCTGCGTGCAGTTTATAGGCTGCTGGTTTGACATTATGGCCGTTTTTATAGTGGCCCTTAATGAAGGGCGACCAAACATTTGTGGGTTTGTTCATAAACTGCGAATCCAAGCACCAAATCTGGCTGTGTGGCAGCTGCAGAGTGGGAGTGCAGTGGGCTGGTAGTGCTGAAAGATACCATCCACATTCATGACTTTATAAACACGGTTCTTTTGTGCTTCATTCTGTATGAGTGTGTGAGTAATATCACTACCTGTGGGCCCATGCCTCCCATGCCTCGAGGCGGATTCATTCTCATTGGACCTCCCATGTTTGGATGTCCTGCGGTGAGACACAGAGAGCGCAGCTTGTTAGAACGGCAGCACAGTTTGGATCAATGATAATTCCGTAAATGAGGAGAAAGTGTTCTCGTTCAGACGCCAATATGAGATTACACCGCAATGTGTGAGAGTGAAATAACACCACATGTTTGTCGATACCTTGAGGTCTGGTGGGGTCCAGGCTGTTTGGTAGGAGAGGCTGTGACCCGGGGATGCTCCCAGGAGGCTGATTTGGCATACGAAGGGCAGGCCTTGGGCCACCTGGGTACCGTGGAGACATGAATGGCTGCGGGAAGGACACGAGAAGGACGATTATTATTGTATTTCAGGATGATCACGAGCAGAAACTGTGTTAGAATTCCTGATAGATGGGCCTTGAAATATCACAAATAAGTTTGTCCATGACCTTGTTTTACTCAAGTACAGTTCCAACACTCTGAGAGGGAGTGTAGGGCTGCAACTAATGATTACTTTCATTATCGACTGATCTGCCCATTATTTCCTCCATTAAGTGTTTCGTCAATAAAATGCCAGAAAACAGAATTATGCTCTGTGTAATTTCCTAGAGCCCAGGGTCACGTCTTTAAATGGTATGTTTCATCCGACCAACAGTCCAGGAATCCAAAGCTATTCAGTTTATTATGTATGACAAAGAAAAAAATACTAAAATAATTAACCATTCGTTTTCTGTCAATCAACTAATTTATTAATCAACTGATGGCCTTTGTCCACATCGTATTTTTTCTGAGCACCTGCATCATATTTCAATTGTTCCCAAAAAGGCTTTTTTGAGCAGCCTCCTGTTGATTATCTCTGAACCTTTCAGAAAGGCGCTGATGTTGCCACTGCCGCTCATTTAGCTGCTGTCTGTCCTGAGCTTATGATGTGTCAGTCAGAAACACAGACAGACAAAAAAGACCATTTATGGGAGCAGATCGGCCAGATGCTGGATGCTGCTGGTGAGTGATGTCCTGTTATCACCGAATGCGTTTTAAGCTTGTTGTTAACTGCGTAGTCAACCCTCTGTTGACGTAGCGTTACGTCAGCTACCTAATGTTAAGATATTCTTATAATAAAAGCAAAACCCAAGAGTAGTGCATCGTTAAAAAGAATGCTGGGGGAGCTTTTTCTACAGAGTGCTGGGATGAAGCACCCTACAACCTCTTTCCTGCCAAAGAAAAACGCCATGTGGATACATGCCCTAATCGTTGCAGCTCTAACTGAGTGCACATTTCATTGATTAGTCTTAAGGTTATCGTCTAATTTATGAAGACCACATCTTAAAACTACGAGTTCAATATCTTACTCTGTATTTTCTCAACATCATGTGCAGTATTACTTTTCAGTATCATGATCACTTGTCAATGTAGTGCAATATTATTTTCTCAAATCATGTCTGATACTACTTCTCTTTGTTATATCATACACAATACAACATTAACTATCAGGCTCAGTCCGCTTTTTTCCCACCACTTTAGTTCATCTTTAGTAACTCTTGTACTTATCTTACTCCTATTGTTACTCTAGTGGGCACTGGTTTTGCTTTTGCTCCTTGAATACACCTCTTATCTTGTGTGTTTGTATATTTTCACCAATATTTAATACCCAGTGAGTGACCCTGACCAGTGAACCCACCGCTTATTCCGGTTGTTACTTGTTATGAATGATAAATTGTGATTGCTGTACTTAGTGTTACTGTAATTTGAAGCATTCTCTGGCACAAGCATTTCCCTCAGGATAAATAAAGTTCTATTGAATTGAACTGAATTGAATAACAGAAATGATAAAGTCAGGATCTTCTCTAAAGAGAGTGAATTATGAAGAAGCAATCAAGACACTATACCACAACATTTCCTGATCTCAAGTGAAAAACATTAAATCAAATTAGGGCCAGACACTCATAGTTACATTGACAATATCTATTTATCGAAATGAATGTAGAATAAATGCAGCAGAAGTATTCAAACAAATTTCTAGGGATGTGAACAGAGATGAAACAATGCATGAATTACAAACAACCCACCGCGGTGTACATGTCACAGCGTGCTGCTGTCATTATCAGCTCAGCGGATGTCAAATTCAACCTTAAAAACTGCACATAGGTAAGGTAAAGTAAGGTAAGGCAAAACTTTAATGTCCACGAGGGGTAGTCAGGGATACAGACAGAAGTCATTAGTTTCACAAAACAGAAAGAATCAAGTATCACACACTGTCAGGGGCAAATCATCGACATTAAGGGTTAAGATAAGTGATAACAGACGGGACAAAGGATGACCTGTAACACTTAGTGCTGCATTTAGGGACGCAAAACCTCCGCCCTGATGGAAGCATCTGAAATTCAGCATGGAGGGGATGTTGAGAGTCTGAGCCTCAGAAGTGACCTTCTCTTCATACAGATGCTGAAGGTTATTAAAATGCATGCATAAACCTCGGTCCACTGCCTAAGGTGGACAAATACTATGATCATTTTTCATCTTTGTAGTCATTTCTTTTTGCTTCTCTCTTCTTTTTGCTGTTGAACTTATTGAACTTTGATCTCTACAGATTAGTAATAACCCTCATATTATGATAACGATATCGTTACAATCAAATCCACTAAATTAAAGGCAACCCCCTTAGTATATCAGGGCAAATCTGCTCTTCAGAAGCAGAAATGTTTCCACATATTAGGGATTAGGAAGCTACCTCTGATGACACTTATCCCTTAATAACAGTGGCACTTGTAGGGAGTGAAACAAGGCACAGCAAGGGTCAGTAAACTCTTTGCAACCAACTTGCCTGAAATTCAGGTGTTATCTCTGCATGTCAGCAGGGGGAGCTATTGTGTTGAGGAATAATGCTCTGTAGTAGTTTTGTTACATTTACCAAGAGGGAGGGGCTTGTCGTTAAGTTTTGTAAAGTAAGACCTCAGGTGGTAAAATCCATTAGGATAAAGGTAAAGGAGGACAGATAAGAGAGAGGGAGAAAACATGCAGGAGGGATAGAAACTTGGATTGGAAGGACAATACGGGAGACAGAGGGAGGTGGAGCAGAAGAGAACAGGAACATGACATCGCTGGATGGGAGGATGAAGTCGTACGAGCAGAAGAGGTGTTCTACATCTTAACGTTTGCCTGCATGTGTGCCGGACATTGTTCTCACTGTGTCTGTATCACCAAACACCGACGAATACCCAGCCTGGATAGTGTGATTCATAACAGAAAGTGAAGACACCATCCACACAGATGTTTCAGCAGAGAGGGGACAAGAGCTGGCTGGCCGAGACACACACACACACAGAGCCGGCGTGGTGAATAATGTAAAGCATCCCAGACAGATGGTTCTCAGAATTACCTATGAGAGGACGCTGCTGCAACTACAAATACCCACATCCAGCGAGCCATACTTCAGTGTCAGATGATAAGAATTAATCCAACTATTATAGCATCGAGGGGAAACATGCTGATTTGAATGCCGATTGCGTGAGAGTTGTGTGTTTTGGTCACGGAGCATGAGCAGCAGAATAATGTTCGTATCATCATTTTTCGCACAGAGATAAGTGCAGACAACACAAATACAACAGGAGACTGGCTTTCAATGGTAATTACGTACTGTATGTTTTGTGTGACAGTGTGTGTGACAGTGTGTGTGCGTGTTTGGGGCAAGTGGAGGACAAATTATATAATCCCAGTTAGCCCTTGAGGCGAGGACTGACTTACTACTGTTTTCTTTTTAACCCTCCTCCCTCCTTCCTCCTCTCCTCTCCTCCTCTCCTCTCCTTTGACCATGTTGTGATGGGTTTGTGCACGAAGAGCTGCACTGTGTCAGGCTGTGCTGCAATATTAATGGTCTATTGATGGACTATGGGATGGTGAGTGCCGGGCTGAGGGAGAGAGAAGGCCCTCCAGATGCACCTCCACTCCTTACAGCTGGGCCAACACAGCTAAATTATTCATCCAACCCACCACCGTGGATGCTGCCTGTCCTGTCTGCTCGCACAACAAGGGACCTCTGTGCTGTTTGTACACTGTTGTTGTTGTGTGAGCGGGTGAACGAGTGAGTGAGTGAATGGGTGAACACGTAAGTGAGTGTGAGAAAGTGAAAGCAGGCTTAAAGGAGGGGAATCACAACACAAGAGTGTGAATGATTCATTCTTACCTGTCCGTGAGGTCCCATCATGGGATTGCTGGGGTTGTGTGGGGGAGGCTGCGTGTGAGGGGAAGGCTGAGATCCTGGAGGACCCTGAGGGAGGAGAATCAAAAAGACGTCAATAAAGTGCTGCGATGATATGCATTCAAACCTGCTTAGGGGGGAAAAGAGATGTTGAACAAGCTTGCATTACGTCCATCTTCAGAGCGAACACTGGGGTTATTAAAAGAAAAGTCAATGTGAAACAACATTAAAGGGTCAGTTCAAGCAAATTCAAAATAATCACATTCTTTCACTTTCCTTTGGTTAATTAAGCCATGTAGATGAATATCCTAGAATCAGGGTTTTACTCACCCAGATTTAAAGATATCTATCTGCAGATTTTTCTCACAGTCAATAACCGAATAAGTATCAGGCTGAAGCCCCAGGCCCTATCCTACATCAACCGATAACCCAGAATATCAACTATACCAAAGAATCATTTTTTACACTATAATCCCTAATCATTAACAACAAACAAGCAAAAACAAACAAACCACACTGCACAAACAGCAATTTCCCCTTCACCAGTTTTCACAACAGCTATTTCTTAAGTAAATGGTGGAGTTGTTTAGTCAAACTAGAGCTAAAAGGCCAGCTAATATTTGACTTAAACATCATGTGGCGAGAGACCCAACTCCAATGGGATTCTTTATCAGCTAAAGGCGGATTTACACTTGTGCATCAGCTCTATGCAGAGTCTACGCCGTAACCTACACACGTGGCATGCGCTGTTGTGAGCAATTATACTTGTGCGTGGTGTGTCTGTGTCACTCTGCAATTACACCTCCAAACTACCAGTCAGCGCTAGGGTTTCTGTGAAGTGCTGTAAAGTTGACTTGATGCAAAATATACGGCTTAATATCGACAATTTCAAACACAAATCTGCTTCGCTATAACTCGCAGCATTCACAGACAAACACTCTTCCTGGACACATTTTCCCCACCACTACCACATGCTAATGTATTTAGCACAAGCCTATGACATTTTACATTGTGTAAATTAGCCTAGCAGCTAGCGGACTTGTCCTCTTCTCACATAAAACCAGGGACAACAGCAACATCTAACAAAGGTAACGTTACAGAATTCGGCTCCATTACAGCTCACAATGTTCACCGTCAAAACAACTGTCTTATACATAACACGCGCCCGTATTTGACGTTAAAACCCTGTTGCTGTTTTTTTTTGCTCCCAAGTGGTCAGGGTCACTTGGTATAGCTTTAATTGCTGCTACAATCAGAGAGTAAATACAGCATGTCTAATTTAACTTTGTATTATAACAGCACAGCTATCATATCCATACTGTTAAATCAAGAAGGAATGCATGTAACCTGATTTGTCACTGACATTTGGAGACGGCCACATTGATTTTCATGCACAGGAACTGTTAATTGCCCGGACGAGGTCGGATCAATTCACAGGGTGGACCATTACAATCATGCTGCTTTGCCAGAGGATAATTCTGGGTATTTTCAAACACGATCTTATTTTTCCAATTTTTGCCACGATGATGCTTGATCCAGTTTGACAGAGGCGCTGCTGTCCAAAACACAGTCAAGGGCCAAAGCAAGCTTAATTTTGGTGCTCGCTTTCACTCTTCAGAGAAGTGCCAAATATTTGAACCCAATCAAACATCATTATGGCAAACCATAGAAAAATGAATCCCAGGTTGAGAATAACCGAGATGATTCTGCCTCTCTTAAATCCACAGATCACTGGTATGTGAACTGCAGTTTCATTTTGCATTTTGAGAGGGAATGAACTGTTTCGTCAGTTAATCTCTCAACAACGACAACAAACACCGTGTCAAGTACAGTAACGGAGGACTGAGTGAACTTTCACCTTGTTGTCTCTTCGTGCGGTAACCTCATCTGACTCCAGCAGCAGCTGCTCTGACAGAGAACTGTTACTACCTGAACATCAATGCGGAGAAAGAGGACCACCCACTGCCAGACCAGGCTTATCTACTAGTCTGCCAGAGCCTCCGTCAAGCACTCTGCTATCAGGTAACATTACAGGTGTGTGTGTGTGTGTGTGTGTGTGTGTGTGAGTGAGTGGTGCAACTGAGTGGTGATGAGTGCGAATATGAGATCACCCTGTTTTTTTCACAGGTGAAAGCAGGATCTTCTTCTCTCAGGTGCTGAGTGTGTGCTGGTTGGAGTGTGTGTGTGTGTGTGTGTGTGTGTGTGTGTGTGTGTGTGTGTGTGTGAGCATGTACAGTAGTGGAGGGGGCTGCTGAGGGGTGTTACTCCAACAGGTGGGTGTTGAACATCACAGTGGAAAGATAAAGGATTAGGGGATTACCCATGTGCAATATAACCTCAGACATACACGCACAGGCACACACACACACACACACACACACACACACGCATGCTGGAAGACATGTTTACATAATTTTGAATTCACTTTTTTATGTAAATACCCAGACACTGCTGCCAATACACACATTAAGACTCGAGTTCATTTTCTGTATTGAATTAACATTTCTTTTTTTAACATGTGCTTATAAATATATTGACTAGACTTGATTTATCTGAGTAATTGTTCAGTTGTAAAATGCAGAACATGTTTGCACAAATTTAAATTGCTAATTTAGTCTTATGAGCAGTCCCAAAACCAAAGATATTAACTTTACAATGATTAAAGTGAAATAAAAATATTTAAATAAATAAAATACCTCACATCTGAGAAGCTGAAACCAACAAATACATATTGTTCTGTCTTAATAAATTACCCAAGGCCACCACCTGTATTATTTTTATGTGACTATACATCTTTGAAATTGATGTTCTACTTGGACAAAAATCTGAAAATCTTTACACAGTGGCTTGAACGGCTGGGATGCACCGATCAGCTAACGGCCGATAGCTGATACTGATGTTTCTTCTTGTAGTGTATTTTGGTTTTTTTTTTTTGTTATTTATTCCCCTGTTTTGAGAAACAAAAAAAGTCTTTATTATAAAATATTACTTTTTAGATTCATTCAGCCCTTCCACTGCCTTTGTTTGAGCATAAATTCAACCATACAAAATTATGAAACAACTTTTCATATTACCTTCACATGAAACTAGTCTTTTTTTCAGGTAATTCAATTACCTGCTTCAAAAGCCGTTTTACTTTCTATAATAAATCATAATTTCATCTCTAGTATTGATTTATGTTGCTGTGAAAAAACAACAAATGTCTCACTCAAAAAAACAAACATTTATTCAAGTTTTTCATCAAAAGCTTAATTTTACAAGATTACATTTGAACACATCATGATTATGTTAGAAATTACCCTCCAATAACAGCTTAAATTCTTACTGAACAGAGCTTGAACACATCATAAATTAACCAAATTATAAGCCACCAGCTGCTAACGGCTAACAGCTAACGTTAACTGGCTCTCCTCCTGCCTATTTCAACACAGATTTGTTGTTCACAGTGTAGCATTATCAGAGTCAATAGCTTTGTTCCGAAGTTGTCGTTAGTTTTGAGACCTGCTTTTCTGCCAGCACATAACTGAAGTGACAACAGAAAACAACGTCCACTGACATCGGTTTTCTTACGACTATCATCTGATACTGATGTTCAGCTAAAAAACTGCAAGTAATTTGTTGGGATAATTTCTGTTGAGCAACTTCGATTAATCAACCAATTGTTTTAGCACTAACACACACACACACACACACACATACACACACACATTGGCACATGAAACTGTCTAGACATGTGCACCTCTTCACCTGCATGCAGCATTTTTCTGAAAGGAAGCAGCTGCACAGATACCTGCATCCCTCTAGCCTCACACAAACACTCGCGCACACACACTCGCTTTCAATCTCTCCTCCCCCCCTCTGTCGCTCCCTCACTTTCCCACCCTGCCCACCGCGCCGCCCTCCCTGTGCGAGTGCTCTGCTGGCATGGCTGGCATGGTGGAGTGCCGACAGAGCTGAGCACCAGGAACCTGTGGGCGCTGCTACAGTGGGAAAATAAACATGCCTGACTGACAGCTTGAAACAAGTGCGTTCCCACAGGCACAGATACAGTGCCGCTGCGCTGCCAGGTACACCGTATAAGAGCTCAGATTTTGGCAGGAGAGATGAGTTTGTACATACACGTGAAAACAATACGGCTCATAAGCAGGAGCCCTTATTCATGGACTCACAACCCTTTCTAAAGAGACACAAGTGTTGAGCTCAGCAGCAGCGGCAGCAGCAGGGCTCTCAAGACAGGTGCTTCCTATCCTTTTGAGACATGGCAGTTTACTTCTCTTGCTGCATTGATTCTATTCATCTCGTTGTCGTGAGACCGGCTCATCTGAGAAGCAGTCAAGTCTTCAATAGAGCCACTCATTAACCAGCTACACAACATGCAGCCGGTCAATAATCTATTCAACAATCTGGAAATGTTTATTTAGTTGTACATACAGTGTACTCTGGATGTGCTGGCACAGTTATGACGTTTGTACCGGTGCCACTGTGGTTGTTCTGCCACTCTGTGTGTGTATGTTTTGGGTGGTTAACACCAGCTGTACTGGCTCACTCTGTCTCTCAGCAGGTTCACACTGGGGCTAATGCAGCGCTAGCTCTGTCTGACCTCAGAGGTTATTGTTGTTGATGTGCCAGTCTGGGAGTGTGTGTGTGTGTGTGTGTGTGTGTGTGTGTGTGTGTGTGTGTGTGTGTGTGTCTAACAAGACACCCCTGCGGGGTCTGGCTGCACTGATCCAGCTGCAGCAGTCTGCTTCTCCTTTACACACACAAAACCTAGTTTTAGTCACTTAGGAGGACACTGCTTTGGCTTACATTCATTTCCTGGAGCCTTACCCCAACCATAACCATTGCCACCACATCCCTGAGGCCTCTTTTCCACCAACTAGTCTGGTTCAGATTAGCTCACTTCAGTTCTTTACACATTACAGTGGTTATTTTTGCATTTTCAATGACAAAATTGTGAACGGTACCAAAAGAACCTTGCTACTCCGTCCTGTTTTTCCATTACACCCGTTAATTCACCAAGCACACTGATCTGATACTAAAAGGTGGAGCTAAAAACATGATCAAGAGATGATCAACACTTTCAATGCACAAACCACAAACCCACTTTTTTTAAATATCCCATTGACTGCGACAGACTCTCAACACTACCAGCTGTTTTTTTTTCTTTGCTCTGAAATTACACACAAAGCTGTTTTGTGAAGATCAACAAGGTGCAGAAGTTCCTCTGAATTGTGAACAGGAAATACAATGAGAGCTGGATGGAGCAGCGACATGCTATTATCATCTGGTTACAACCCTGCCTACATTCAAGAGTGCTGTCTGCCTTGCAAACACAAATCGGATCAAGTGTTTGGGTGCATGTTCGTATTTTATGTATGGCTCTGGGGGCAATATACCCCAAGTGTTTAGGGGAAATCACGGCTGAACTTGAACTCTTACTATAACCTTAACCAAATCTTAACTCTACTTAAACCAAATACCAAGACCCAACCCCAAAATACTTCAGTTGATCTTGTGGGGACGAGCTTTTTGTCCCCAAATGGGAATTAAGTCCCTGTAATGTAGCTTTGTGAGCGCATTTTGTCCCTGCACTGTAGGTAATACACAATCTCATTACACACACACACAAACACACACACACACACACACACACACACACACACACACACCCGGTGCTCCTCTCTTGTTCCTCTCTATAATGTGCCATAATGGAGCATAGCTCCTCTGGCTGGGCCTCCCTGGGCCTTCCTGCTATTACATCTGAATGGGCCAGCATATGGCCTTTATGGCCGTACTGTTCTCTCTACAAGTCCCTGCAGAGAGAGGGGAGAGAGGGAGAGAAAATTTCAACTGTCACAGAGGTGTGCGCAGAGCGAGTTTGAAAAGTAGCTTGTGTGCGAGTGTGTGTTTGCGTGGTGTTGTTTGTGTTATATGTGAAGGAGAGGGGAGGAAGGAGGGGGGGACACGGGGAGCGTTAAATGAAGCAATTAATAAAATCATTTTCTACCCGGCTAAGGAGATAACAGCTTGGCACAGTACCACAAACCCATCAACACAACCCCCTCGCCTCCCCACCACTCATTTCAGCTTAAGGAAGACCCACACCGCTGCCCCTGATGGACCACTAACACACAGAGAGAGAAACAGAGAGAGGGAGAGAAAGAGATGGAAGAGTACCAGTCATCTGAGTTTTCTTTTCTTGTTTACAGCTGCTAACACTAGAGGGCAGTGTGTAACTGCCGTCAAACTGCTGGACACACACACACACACACACACACACACACACAAACAGGGAGCGAGAACACAAAGCAGCCTGCATCACTGAACACAACAAACAAAGCCAGGAGGAACAGCACCACACACACACACACACACACACACACACACACACACACACACACACACACACGGAGTGCACACTCATTGTCATTCCTTGCTAACATTCCTGAGAGAGCGGCAGTGGCAGCAGTAGGTCTCCTGCTAGCTCATTGTATATAGCATGGCAACACGTCAGCTCAGAGACGGGAACTCGCTATCAGGGGTGTTTTCTCCCCGAGGACGGCCGCGAAACGCTGACAGCCATTTAAACATGTTAGGATGGCACCAAATGATTTATATATATCTGCGATCCCCCTCCTTAGCTGAGAGCAACGTTCAGAGCTTACAGCAGAAGTTTCAGCAACACACAGGGAAATGTGTGTGTTTAGAGGCAGTTCTCACGTCTGTCTCCAAACAGATAAAACATACCGTATCGGCAACGTGCTGCTGATAGGGATGAAGCATGCACAGTAGGAGACAAAGGCTACATTGAAATCCCTGTTTAACTGCAGCGACTGTTATCAACGGGTTTGAACTAAGTCTAACGGTAGCTACAGGCAGACAATGGACAGAGGAAACATTTGCTGAGGACTGCCTCTCATCTCTAAGTGTCTGTCATTCAAGGAGAATTGTTAGGTATCATTTTTTGCTGCTGTCCTCTCAAGGATAAGCAGAGACGATAAGAGTCAGAGACGGTTTTTCTCCTCAATGGGTCTAGTTCATGCTGAAGTGAAAACTTCTGCCTGCACACTCTCATCTGAGTCCTTTAGCATCTGTCTTTTTGATTCCTTTATTCACAGCGCTATTTCAGATATGACAGAAAAAGACATTAAAATGTTTCAGAGGGCTTTTTACACACAATCCGTTGCCGTCTTTTGTCCAGTGGTCAAAGGAGCTTCAAATAGTTCGGGGCAGTACGTGCACTGTTTTGTGTCAAAGAAAAGACAACCTTGTAATTACTTTTCAGTCCCTCAGCCATCCAGGATCCACACAACAGTCTACATCATCCACTGAAGGACTGACACAGACCCTGACTAGACACTGAGATCTGACATTTGACCCGTACACAGAATAAATTATACCAGAGCAGTGGCGCCCAAAGAAATGTCTCACAGGGGTGGCCAGGTGGGGCCACTGTAAATCTGTGGGTGGCACATCAAAACCAAAACGCCATCCTTCCTTTGTGCTGTTGAAACATCAAGGCTAGTTGAAAACTATGGAGAGATACCAGTACAGTTAACATTCTGAATTCCAAACCAATCCTGTTTTAATATGTCATGTATCTTTATATAGCTCAGTTAGGTGATTCATCACTCTTCAAATAGGTTGGTTGTCCTTTTGTTGAGAAAGACAAATATACAGCTTTAATTTGAAGGAGTACATTGGTTGTAAGGAACAAAACATTTACTGGGAACAAGCCATCTCAAGTTTAGGGGAGACTGGTACCAACAGAACCCATTTTCATTCAGATCAGAGTGTGGATACCCGACCCAAGGCTGACGGGTCCTGCCAGAACCTGACGGGTCAGGCCAAGTTCGGCTACCAAATCAGAAATTTTGCTTGGGTTATGTTTGGGTTCGGCCCACTCGAAATGCTGCTGTGTTGTGCTATGGCCTATTCAAGCGCTGGAATTTGTTATTTACGTGAGAACGCCTGAACGTAACACGGGCTCCACTCCAATTGAGTGTGTGTGGCGTGCTTGACTGGGCGTAACAGCAGCCATTTGACAGTCAATAGACAAACTGTAACCATAATAAAATAAATAAAGAAAGTCTGTCAGGTTCGGCTATGACTGTCTTGGACTTGGGTCAGGTTCGGTCAGGAAAATGCGGCCCGAGTCGTACTATAATTTAGATATCTTGAGGTAGGAGTATAAGGGACTCCGTTGAAAATGGCCATGCCACTTGTTCCCTCGCCAATAGTTTATCATACTTTTAGCATGTTATTTAGCACCCCTTTCCAACAAGCTAACATTGTTGGCACAAATGGAATCCTTAGTTAGTCTAGTTACACAAAATACCATCTTAAAAAAAAGCGCTAATGTCTCTTAAGTGCAGTAATATGGGCCTCCAATGATTGTTGTCAATGGGGGGCAGCAATTCTATCATTAGGGCCATTGCCCCCCTGGTCCCCCCAATGGGGCCACCACTGTACCAGAGTCGCCATTCTTCAACCATCCCTCCATAATTTTCAGTCTCCCATTCACGTTTTAAAAGCACTTCACCTATTTTTTTCCGCGTCTTTGTAAAACCAGTGACCAGGATCAGGATGAACCCGAGATCAATCTTACCTTTGATCAATAAATTACTGAGAGCAGATGTCCCCCTAATTTGCCATGTGCCTGCCATGTCTCAGCTTTGAGTGGGTTCTTAAATTCGTCTTTGATACCTGGGTTTGCTTGTTGTTAAATGTGTAATCAAACCTAATCCTCTTGTTGTGCTTTTTGGTGTTCTCCCTGAAGAGCTGCAATTACCTGCAGTAAAACACACTGCCCTTGACTTTGGATCCCTTTTTTGGCAAGAGGAGCTGTGCCAGTTTAGTAGAAAGAGCCTGCCCCACCCTAACTGGTTAATGGAGCGCATTAAGTTTTCAAATACTTGACATGTAGATCAGAGAATAAGGTCAACAAAGGGTGATTTCTTGGGGCATTATTTGACAGGTGGGCCACATAAATCTCTAAAGAGCACATTTTATCTCATTTGCTTTGCCCTGGACTGAAACCTAACACTCTCATTTATGCTAGTTTCTTCTAGATTATGTCTCATCTTATTATTATTTTTTTTTTTGTCTATACATGTGCTATATTCATGTATGCATTATAAAAACTGTGCGGTAAACATCTCCCTGATATATTTCTATCTATGGAGCAGCAGATGGGAGATGAATCCATCAACTGTCCACTATTGTCGTCAGCTGTCATTTTTGCGATCACACATCTCTGAAAGCCAATAAAAAACATTTTTGAAAGACTTTCCTGACGTCTCAGTGTCCTCTCTTCTCCTCCACTCTGTGCTGCTTTCTTTCCCTCCTCGTCCCTGTCATTAACTCTGTCTCTCCTCGCAGCCTCTCCTCCCTGTTTCTCCTCCCCCCCGTCATCTCCCCCCTTTACTTGTCCTCCCCAGAGGGCCATGATGCAGCAGCGATGGACTTTCGCTGAGAGGAGGGGAGGATTATATACCAAACGTATAGAGATGCTCACACCAACACAGCATTTCTCTCCCACTTTTTCTCCTCCATCCTCTGTCTTCCTACCTAAAGCATGTCTCGCTTCATCTATCTTTTTTTTCCTCTCTGCACGAGTCCGACACCCAGCTCGTCCTGTGAGCTACAGATTAGGGGAGCACGGAGGCGGACGCCCTCCTCCTCCTCCCACCTTCCACCTCCATTTTCCTCCACTGTCCCTCTTTTGCCCCTCATCCCTCTCTCCCAGGACCGTAGCCAATAACAGTGTTGGGGTCACCCATGTTAATTACCGCGCTAGTGCAACTGGGAAAAAAATGTCTGCAACACACACACAGAGTGCACATGAACAGTTCACACACAACGGAGCTGGTGAGTAAGCATGTGTCACTGAAGCAGTGTGTGTGTGAGAGAGCGAGAAAATAATAGTTTCAAAGACAAGGGAAATGGAGAGAGTGAGGAAATGTCATGGAGAAGGATGCCAGGCGTACGAAGGAGAGAGGAGAGAGAGAAGGTGGCGGGAGGAAGCAGACCCGGAGATGAGAAATGACTAAAGCACGGAGAAAATTTGAGTATTTACAACCCATTCACAATTCCGCATCGAAAACACAATAAACACTGTTGAGTTTTCTACAAAGGTGGAAATTTCACACTGTCAAATGACTGACCTTACCTCCAGTGTAACTGAGATGAGAATATGAGTAAAATCTCAACAATATGTGGGAGGGAAAGATAAAAAAAATCTGCTTCCCCTTCACCTGAATGAATAAATGAACTGCAGAAAACTCAGTAGCCTGCATTTTCAGTGGAGACCGCAACCATTAGTTCACCAGGGAGTGAATGTCAGCTACTGAGGCAGTGTGTGTGGTTCAGCTCGAGCTGAAGTTGAAAGATGCCATACGAACACGCTACAACACAGTGAAATATGCTGCTGTTCTGGCAACACCGTCTGCTTGATTTAGGGGAGGCTGATGTAAAGTTTGGAGAGGTGCAGGGAACATTTTGTCTGTGTTTTAGTGCATGATGCAGCCTCTCTGTTCACACTTTTTTTTGTTGTTGTTTTCTTTACATTTGCCTGCTTTGCTGCTCAGATTAGCTGAGCTAAGCAAAGAGAAGAGGGTGAATATTGCGGCGTTGGAAAGAAACCATCCGTCCCGTCTTTCTTCTCCCTGTCTCCCCTCTGCCCATCCTGTCTGTCTGTCTGTCTGCCTGCCATGCACACAGGGTCTATTTATGGAAAGCAATGTCACTCATGCAACACCATCAGATAGCTTTCTCCCCGGCCTGCTCACTGCTCATACATCATTAACATTCTCCACGACCCCTGCACGCACACACACACACAAACGCACACACACACACCGGCTGCACACGACATGCTGCCAATCAACCAGCACAAGACAACGCAGGCAAATGGCTATACATTTCCACACTGTATGTATTTACACATCAGGCATACTAAACATCCGACAGGAGGGCATTTGTAAAACCTGCTTAATCATTCATAACAAGCAGAGCATCATGGAATACTGCACATCGCGTTGTTCTTACACGCGAATAACAAAAACAGACTTTAACCAAATACTTATACAGTTACTACAGCTGCAACACAACAACCTAAACATGGTCAATATGAAGCTGCAGCTAACAGCTAGTTAGCTTAGCTTAGCACAAAGGCTGGAAACAGGAGGAAAAGCTAGCCTAGCAACAAACTCTGCCCACCAGCCCTCCTAATATTCTTCTTTTTGCATTTATTTGATAGGACAGACAGCGTGAAAGCAGGATAGAAAGTAGGCCATGGGTTGGAATTGACCCTGCGACCACTGCGGCAAAGACACAGCCTTTATAAATGGGACACCTGCTCTACCAGGTGAACTAATAGGCACCCCAGCACCCCTAAATATTACAAATAAAGACCTTATAAGTGGGAAAAAATGTGTTTACATGGCAACAATTCAAATAATGACCTTTACAGCGGCAAATTTTCTTCTCTTTAGTACAAGCCAGGCTAGCTGTTTCCCCGTTTCCAGTCTTTGTGCTAATCTAAGCTAGCCGGCTGCTGGCTGTAGCTTCATATTCACTGTACAGACATGAGAGTGGTTTCATCTCACTCATGGCAACAAAGTGAACAAATGTATTTCCTAAAATATTGGACGATTTCTTTAAAGGCTCTTATCCTGACACTGAAGAGCGTCACAGTCTTGAAATGTTACTCAAGGACAGCCGAGTACGATGAATGGCTGTTGCATCCTGAACTTTCAATTATGGGACAGTCTCTACAATCAAAAGACCTGCTGGCTTTCCTGACTATTACACACAGCGAGAATTTTTCCTTTCCTTTAATAAAAAAATAACTTGATTGGAATGATGTGACAGAATTTAATATTTGCAGTTAATTTTATGTGACTACTTTTTTACTTAAACAATCATCTAGATCGAGACTGGTAGATGTATTTAACGGGGCAGATCACAACCAAATCTAAAATACATGTATTTCCTCTTACATGTAGTGCTATTTATCAATCTAGACTGTTTTGGTGTGAGGTGCAAAGTGCTGGATATATCAGCTTTAGAGATGTCTGCCTTCTCTCGAATATAATGGAATTAGATGGAACTCGGCTTGCTACCAAAATACATCCACCAACCATATCACTGTGCAGAAGGAAGCGTGCGTCTACTGCTGGCTCACCGTGAACCACTGAGCTAGCAAACGTGACAGCTCAGCCAAGGAGTATGCATTAAAGTTTGAGCATGAGCTTCTCGTCCATGAGTAGACGCACACTTCCTTCTGCATGGTGATACAGTTGGCGGTAGTTGTTTGGCAGAAAGAAAATAGCTCCGACATGAAACGGCTCACAACAAGGTCTGTGGATTATCTTGAGTAACCAGGTCACGATTTCTAGAAAGAGACATTGCTGTTGGATTTTTCATATGTATTTTTTGGCCTTTTGAGCATCACAGGCCGAGTGCCATCTAGAATAGTAGGCATCTCTACGGCCGATATCCCTTTAAAGTAATTCAACAGTTTTAAAAACAAAAAAACAAAACAGTTCTCTTTTCACCTCTGTTGATTCCTTGAATATCTTTGTGGGTGCAGATATTTTCCATTTTGAAAGTATTACTAGTCTAATGTGTGTCAAAGTGTCGAATAAGGCCCACATGTGTGCATGTTCACGTGTGAGAGAGAAAGGAGAGAGTGATGGAAACACACAGAGGTGGAGATAGAGAGAGAGAGAGTGTGTGTGTGTGTGTGTGTGTGTGTGTGTGTGTGTGTGTGTGTGTGTGTAAGTGACCTCGTCAGCCTCCGAGACAGTCTTCAGAGAACAGCGATGACAGGAGGAATTAGTAACACAAGTAACACAAACCAGAGAAAATAGCCTTCTCTTCTCACTTCAACCAAAAAAAAAAAAGACAGTACTTTCACTTGCTCACAAAAGCAACATTTCATATTTGGGCAGATTTATAAGAAAACTCTTTAGAAGTCAGTGATATGTGCAGCTTCAGACAGAGCACCAGGAGTTAACAACCTGAGCATGGACATATGGGACGGAGGCAGAGAGACAGAGAAGGGAACACATCTGGACAGGGATTAGGACAGCTAAAGAGGCTAAAAAAGGAGGAGGAGACAGAAGGATAGGCTTAGCGATGGCTGTGGGAGGGGCAGAGGGGCTGTCGGAGGTTGTGTGACGGGTGAAGGTGGGGGTGGGTGAGGGATGGAGTCAGCAATAAAGTTCCTTTTTTCTTACTTGAAAGAAGCCCGGGGGCATGGGTCCTCCTGGCATGCCATCATTGGGTGGCATGTTGCCCATCACTGGACTGGGAGCAGCGGCCGCACTCTGAAAAACAAACACAAGATACCACAGTTTACTCTCGGTGTTCCTGTTTGATGGAGCAACAGACGGTAAACAGCAATCAGCAAGGTGTTAAAATAATCCTGCATTCACAGACAATAATGGGAAGAGAGATATGACGTGCAGAAATTATTTGCCACAAAACTTCCAGCCCTGATTACACTCAGTGAATTTCTGGACACAAACGGGGTAATTACCAATAACTGATGAAGATATGATTATTTACTCACAGTGATAAATTATTTGATGAAGGACACAAAACTATCTTGTCAAGATGTAGATAGTTTAGGGGGAACATTAAGGCTTCGGAGTGCTTCCAGTGAAGCAGTTTGTGCGATGCACCATCTGACCGCAACAGACAGCCAAATCAATCGAACCATTTCAGATCTAGCTGGACTCGGAGATGTGAGAGAGGGGCAGGGTTATGAACAGGAAGAGTCCCGCAAATGAACAGCTCCTGTTTCTTTCTCCAACACAAAGGAGACAACTATTTTCAGATCTGCTCCCAATTGCCTTTCTTTCTCTGCTAGTCCGTTCACTCCATAGTTCCAAACTGATCTGTTGGCCAACTAAAAAGTAGCAAAAATGTGCACATTGTACATTTACACAAACTACAACAGAACAATAATCTCCCTAACTGTCAAACACCCAACATTTCCTGCAATTGCTTCAAATTAAAAGCCTTTCAGTGGTGCCTCCGTGTAAGGTTGGAGCTACTTTTTTAACACAAGTGCCTGAGTAATTTGAGGAAGTAACTCTTATTATTTATTTATCAAATTACATCTTATTTCTTCATTTATCTTTGGGTCAGGACATATCTGATGAAAGCACACGTTACAGGAATTAACACTGAGATTCTCCTTGCCAGCTCTCAACAGTCCCTCCAGGTTTTTGAGACTGTCGCAGTCTAAAAGATGATTTTCTGGCAGCTTTTCTAAAAAATTGGGATGCATGCTGCAATGTTTCTAGGTGCGTTTCTGCAAAGACATTGCAGGGGTAGCACTCTCCTTCTGCCCCTATGCCCAGTCAACATCCAACACCGAGCAATTAAACCGTCCAAACAATCTCACACCAATACTGTAAGGGCTCATCTCTCTCATTAAACCCTTTAATAACCATTGAGTAATGTTAGCCATGTTATGCTAATATTCAACACCTGTATGTGTGTGTGTGTGTGTGTGTGTGTGTGTGTGTGTGTGTGTGTGTGTGTGTGTGTGTGTGTGTGTGACTCTGTCTCAGACACAGAGCTTACACTCCCACAGCAGTAATCCCATGATAAACAGAGAGTAAAGCAAGATTTTTACTTGTGCATCAGCTCTATGCAGATCTACACCAAAGCCTATGCATGTGGCCTACGCTGTTGTGAGCATTTATAGTTGTGCGGTGGCGTGTCTGTGTCACTCTGCAAAACTGCTCCAAAACACTAGTCGGCGGTGAGGTTATTGAGAAATGCTATTAAGTTTAGTTGATTCAAAACACACATTAAACACACATTAAACACGGCTTAATAGAGACAATTTCAAACACAAGTACACAAATCAGCTTCACTATAACTCACGGCATTCACAGACAAAGCACTTGTCTTTTGTTGGACACATTTTCCCCACAAAAACAACATGCTAATGTTATTAGCACAAGCCTATGGCATTTTACATAGTATAAATTAACCTAGTGGCTAGCGGACTTTTCCTCTGCTCATACAACCAGGGACAACAGCAACATTTGAAAAAGGCAGCTTTAAAAATCTGGCTCCATTACAGCTCACAAGGTTCACTGACAAAACAACTGTTTCATACTAAACATGTTTTCCAAACAAACATAACATGCTAACATTCTTAGCACAAGTCTGCATAAGAGAGGTGCAAGGAGGGGCTGAATGAGCTCCACAATAAAATCAGATTTTACCTGTTTTACATACTCAAATTTGCGGTAAAGTAGGCCTAGTAGCGATTGGACAAAATTGCGAGGTCGCCCAGAATTCATGGCGAGTGACTGAGTTTGCTTTAATTGTTTTGATCTCAACAGCCTGGAGGGACTGACTTTTTATTCTCACTGTTACAGACACATTTCATCGGGAAAAAGTATTGAGGTTCATTAACCAGCCCACCCTCATGCTTTGGTGGATTTGTTAAATTCCTATCGCTGTTTTGGTCCCACTTCATACTGATGAATAATGTAAAACATGTAAATCAGAACCATAATCTTGATTTATACAGAGCAGCCTGTATTCCTGCATGCAACCCTTAGTTTGAATACGGCCTCCAAATATATTTCTGGCAATATTTCCTTCATCTGTGCTCTCAATTATAATGATTTTCAACATCGGGGAGAAGACAGATGTGACGCTCGCTGCTCTGGTTTTCTTCTGAGGCAGTGAGGCTGACAGGCGGTGTTTGGTCATGACTGCTTTGTCAGAGCTCGACATTCACACATGGCCGGCGCGATGAGAGGAGGAAACAAAAAAAAAAGTTACCCAAAGAACAAATTTTCAGTCAGAATGTGGAGTCAGTTTGTGACTACAGGAGGATCCAACACTGTGGAGGATCATGAAGCTACAAACAGCCCTTGTTCCACGCTGACTGACACACTGTCCTCACAGGAAAAACAGCAGCATTGGCTGTATGTTCAAACGCTTAAAGCAACCCATCTTTCCTGACACAGTGCTAATAATAATGATCTGAGTAGCGAACATGGAAGTAGCTTGGCGATGTTACACTCCTCAAAAGGTCAGGGGGAGATGGATGGGCATGACGAAACGTTTGACACCACAGACTGCAGTTTGCATCCTGCCTCTTGCAACAGTCAGAACCGCAACCGCAGTCTTTCCTCAACCTTATCCAAGTAGTTTTAGTTACCTAC
This sequence comes from Epinephelus cyanopodus, assembly GCA_026686955.1. NCBI lineage: Eukaryota > Metazoa > Chordata > Actinopteri > Perciformes > Serranidae > Epinephelus > Epinephelus cyanopodus. The sequence goes on from CM048920.1 coordinate 13,097,777, forward strand.
ATGTAGTCATATGTTCACTGTGGTGGTGGCAGATCAGAAAACTGCTCAAATAAATCATAAATCCAGGTTAGATAACTGGTTGCACAACCTTACAGGGACCATAGAAGCTTTAACAGTGCTAATATTGCCTTTCCAATTTCAAAAATCTGTTAGCAACTGAACAATCAAAGGCTCTCCACAAAATGTGCCAACACACACACACCGAACACACACTGCTCTCCTCCTGCCCCTCCCCCCGCTGTAACTAGAGCTTCACTCACTTCCAGAGCAAACAATCACTCCATCCCTCGGCTGACCCAAACGGCCCAGACACTAACTAACAGGCCCTGGGGCCATGAGGCAGGACATACACACACACACACACACACACACGCACATATGAACACACACTGCACTGGTAAGAGGGTGTGAATCTGTGGGACTCTGAGCAAATCATAAGAGACTTACCGAGTGTGGACATGGACATATCCACGGGAGTCAAACACAAGCAGAGACACGAAGAGAGGGAGGAAGAGAAATATACGAACAGACAGATCTGGCAAACGACAGATGGAGAAAGAGAGAGAAGAAGAGACAGAGAGATGTCTCAAAGGATGATGAGAGTCTGGACGGTGAAGAACTGTCTGCTAAAGATGTTTCTATAGCACTGAGGTCCTTGTGTGTGAACTGTATCTCTTCCTCCCAGCCTCAACAGTAGACAAGCATGAAGAGGTCAAGAGTATCAACCAAACCAGTAGGTAAAGGAGCGCTCGGGTAACTCACAGTGCCCCCAGCATCATAAAGTCAATATTGATAATACGACACTCAAGATATGACGGCATTCCATCAAAATGTAAAACCTAACCCCACTGATATGAGGTGTGTGCTTAGTTTTTTTGCCTTTTACTTCCTAAAACTTTGCAGCCTGGTGGTTCGGGACATGCACTAAGTGGCTGCAGCAATTTGAGTCCAAGTGGGAAACTCTGTTGCATTGTTTCTTATCTCAACCAACAACTATCTCAGTAGTGCAAATACGCCAAATAAATGTCTAAAGAAGACTCTTCCCAGTAGACCTTTTCACAAGTCCAGTTGGTTCCTTGTCACTGAGGCCCAGCCCAGGACCAGAGTGGAGCTCAGTCCAAATTCTACTCCGTCTAAAGGGCTCAGATCCTGTTGTATTGTGTTCTGTCGCCTGTTTCAGGTCTGTGTGGATCTAAGCAGACCCATTATCAGCAGCTCCAATCATAGTCATAATCATTGCAAGTTATAAAAGTGTTTTTTTTCCGAGTCAAGATGAACGGCTTGAACTGTGAGCTGCAGGAGGAGAAATTAAATGTATCGCTCCGCTTTTCAATGGCTGCTGATTATCATGGTGTATATTTGGATGATCTGAGTTCTGCCTGAATGAACTGTCCTTGGATCCCTTGTGAATGAGGTAAAATACACACATATAGAAATGTTAAATGTACATATGATATGCAGTGTTGCCGGTGCAAGGTTTGGAGGCCGAAAAATGACATCAACATGTCTTTTGCATTGAGGCTCGGAAAGTTTCACAGCGCTTGGTCGTGAATTTTCTGCCCTCATCACCCCCGCTTGCGTTGCACTTTTCATTTCAACATGGAGGCCTTCAGGAAGACTGGCCGAGCAGGTTCTCTTGTACATATATCTGTACGACTCTTCATTGACAGATCACAGGGACAGTCAAATGGCCTTAAATCAGTGTAAAGAAACAGCCCACCACACTGTGGACAGAAGAGGCTTTTTGCCGCAGGGTGTGGAAGAACAGCAGAGATTGCTTTGTAACAACTAAAAGAAGTCTGATAGAAAGAGTGGCAATCGGGGGGGAACAAAGCGTTATAAGATAACTTGGAGGTTAGCAAAAGTAATAATTACAGTATACATATGCAATGTTTGGCAGGACGTTGGTGTTTACTACGACAGCTGAAAGATCAGGAATGCAGCCTTTGTCAATTACGCCCCAAAGCTACGGGACACACTACCTGTAGATATCAAGGAAGCTAGCTCGCTAAATATTTTTAAAAGAAAGCTAAAAACATATCTGTTCACTTTAGCCTTTAACTAGCTCTGACTTTCCTGATACAGGTCTGAAGCTCCTTTTTTTGCGCTTCATGCTGCTACAACTCCTTTAAAATCTGCTAACATTTCTTGCTTATCCACAGAATATTTTGTTCGTACGCCCCCTGGTGTTTCGGAGCATATTGCAGCGAACACTGTGTTGAGCATTGGCGCCTCTGTGCATCCTCGCAGCTGGCTCGCCATCTACGGAGGCCCCGTCGCCCCCGAGTGTAAACAAAGTGTAAGCGTGAAATTAGCTGCATTGACGGGGCAACTTAGCAGGATCTCCGACAAAGACACAGAGGGATCTGAGACACTTTTGACCTCAACCGGGCCTTATAAAGTGTGTAATTGTGAGCTGTTACCGAACAATGGGAAGGCAGCAACAATAGGCTAACTGCTGTACATTACACACGCGCACACAGTTAACCAGCTGTGGTGTATCGCAGCGTATTATCTATCAGCAGAGAAGAGAGAGAGAGAGAGAGAAGAGAAGGATGGAAATGAAAAGGAAAATGAGAAAAGGAAAAGAGAAGGCCAGAGATGGCTGGATGAACGGCAGGGCATCTCAGGGAGAGGAGGAAGAGTGAATGGAAGTGGTGCTGGCATGTAAGTATGTGTGGCGAGTGTATGTGTGTGTGTGTGTGTGTGGCTGCCTGCCTCAACCAGCCAACGAGGCTCCACAGTACTCAGGTGAAGCAGCAGCAAAAGGCCCCTTCTCCTAGTTGCCATGACAACCCCGACCTCAGCTCCTGCTCTCCAGTGCCCATTAAAACCCTCAGGCCGTCAATCATCAGCATGGCCAGGGAGCAGAGAGAGAGAGAGAGAGAGAGAGAGAGAGAGAGAGAGAGAGAGAGAGAGAGAGGGACAGAGAGAGAAAGAGAGAGAGAAGAGGAGAAAAAAAAGGAGAAAAGAAAGAGAGAGAAAAAGAAACAGAGATGGAGTTTAAAGCAGCCTGTGGCTTTTGATAGCTGCCCTGTATCTCCCTCTTTTTTCTCTCTCTCTCTCTCTGCACACAAACAAACCCGATACACAATACCTGCACACTGTTAACTCCTCACACACATCACACTCCTCTGTCTCACTCTCTCCCTGCCGCCGCTGCCACCATAAAAACCAGCTACTAAAATCCGAGCTGCATTTCATGACATTATCTTCATTCATTTCAAATCAATGTTCATACGAGCTATCTTCATTCAGCATCCCATTTTAACTAATGATCCTGCTTGTTCGCTATATAACATCTTTAGTCTTAATTCTGCAGCCATCCATACCTCCTCCTCCGTATCGGAAAAAGAGCTTCGAGATCAATTAAGTATTCAATGTTTTCAAAATCTAAAGCTCTCCGTACATTAATTCTCTCATCCCGGGTGTTCTCTGTTGTATGACTCTGATTGTGGCTAGTTCAATTCATATTTTGAAGAATAGTTTCACTTTAAAGGGAGGTATAAATCCCTTAATGTGGATAATATGGCTGTTTTAGTCAAGATGTTTCTTATCTTCCAAAACAGGACATGCAAAAGGTGAAGTTGTCTTATAATCAGGGTCATTTCATGTTAAAACCAGCCACACTTAGGATAGTGAATTAAACGACACACGAATTTGCTTCCATGCTGTGACATACCTGACAAAATATGACCCCAAAACAAAAATGTGTATGTCTCCTTTTACCTCTAATGCTATTTATCAGTCTAAATTGTTTTGGTGTGAGTTGTTGAGTGTTAAGGATCTCGCCGTAGAGATGGCTGCCTCTAAAAAATAGTCGAACTAGATGGCACTCAGATTATGGTGTTCAAAGTGGCAAAAAAAATACACTCAACACCAACGTCTGTTTCCGTAAATCATGACCCGGCTACTGAAGATAATCCACAGACCTTGTTGTGAGCAGTTTCATGTAGGAACTATTTTCTTTCTACAAAACTACCAACCGTATCACTGCGCAGAAGGAAGAGTGCATCTACACATGGACTTGAGGCTCGTGCTTGTGACAGCATGAGATGTAAACAGTAATAGCGTCCTCTTCTGTTGAGCTGTAACGCTGGCTAGCTCAGTGGTGCTAGGTGAGCTAGCAGTAGATCCACGCAACCTTCTGTATGGTGATATTGTTGGCGGGTGTAGTTCAGTTGAAAGAAAATAAGAAAATAGTTCCTACATGAAACTGCTCACAACAAGGTCTGTGGATTACCTTGTGGAACCAGGACATGATTTCTGATCTGACTCATAGACTGTCACTCAAGTGGACCCGCCCTTTCATACACATAACTTTGGGCCTTAATAAAATGTAAACAAGTGAGTCATAAAAAAACACCCCCAGTACAGTTGTTATGAATGTTGAAATTAGCTATAGAGACCAAAACCTTTTTTGTACCAGGCTGTAAACATGTTTATTTCTGCTGTTAAGTCCGGCATGCTAACATGGGGGTCTATGGGGATTTAGTTTTTGGAGCCAGCCTCAAGTGGCCATTTGATGAACTGCAGTTTTTGGCACTTCCGCATTGGCTTCATTTTTCAGCCTCGGAGGTTTGTGCCATTTTGTTCTATTATACAGAAGGGAAGATAGAAATCTCTGCAGCCGATATCTCCAACACTCAATGAAGATTGATAAATAGGAAAAAAATGTATTTTGACAATACTGAACTGTCCCTTTAAGACACTGTACTTTTTTATGAAATAAATATAAAAAAGGGGGGGGGCATGTGACAGTGTTGAAAGTCTTGTATGTGTAGTTACAATTTTGGAGTCAGATCTCGACAAAAAAGATTTTACTATTGGTTTAATTTTATATTTGGGCCAGTTTCAGTAGCAAATCTCTCTAGTCAACACATACTCAAACTGGAGGCAGAGACATTTTAAAAGGCATCTGTGAGTTGTTTCCTTCTGAGTAAATGACAAAAAAAGAAGCAAAATTCCCTCTGTTTTTATCACTGAGTTCGTATTTGATCATTTCCTCTAACAGAAGGGGTCTGTTCTCCTTTTGCTCCTGGTTGTGATCCTCTTTAGCTCCTCGGCGGAGGCTGGCTAGCTGGCTGGCTGGATGGCCCACAGACAGTGAGTGAGCGGCTTATCTGTCCGGTGATCAGACCTCGGCTTCCAGGGGGTAATGGATCTGCTGTTATCTGGGTCCAGACAAGCGGGCCAACACACTGCTACCTGCTGGCCACAACAACACTGATACCGACCTGTTAGTGCGTGTGTGAGTGTGTCTGTGAACGTGTGCGCAACAAGCTTCCTTTCAGATCGCAAGAACTCAGCCTGACCTGCCTGCAATGACCGTACAGTCTTCAGCGACCAACACACACAGAGTCCAGTCCAAGTCTTCGATGAGCTTACATTATTCACACAAGGGCTCTCTGCGTCTCTCTCATTCTCCTATTTATACCTGCTATGTTCTATCCTTTGTGCTCTCCTTCTGTGGTCCGCGGCTACACAAAAAGCCAATGCTGCTGAAAAAGCAGACGGATGGAAGCTGTTAATGCAAAGAACTTGTCCTTGATGCGAAGAAAGAGGCTTAATCAGAAAAAAAGACATCTCGGTTAAAACTGCCGTCTGTGCAGGCATAAACAAGGATGTGTACGTTCTGACGTGTTCACGCATGAATAAACACTCCATTGTGTGTCTGTACATGTAGCGTCTTGCAGACTGATCTGCAGACACACGGCTGGTTTCATCTCGTGCATCTCTGGAACTGAAACCAGGAATCCCTCTCCACACTGTTCCTGGCTGTCATCGCCATCACCCTCTCCTCCCAACTCCCTCATTTGTCCTTCTGTCACAGCCCTACTTCTCCTCCTCTCCCCTCTGCTTCAAGTGCTCCAATAACTCTGTCACTGAAGTCAGCTCTATAAAGATTAGCGAGGAGGCAAGAGTGTGTAAGCAGGGCTGCTGCCGGCCGACAGACGGGTCTAATCGATGGAAGACGGAGAGCTGCAGCTGGGCTGCTCTGCCAGGAACCCGACTCCCAACCCTGCAACGTGGAAATGCCCTCCTCTGCAGGAGGCGTGCATACACACATACACAACAGGTATGCAGCCAAATATACTCGCACACACAGACACACAACGACGAATATGCATGGGAGCACGCTGCATATATTACACACACACACATATGCCGTTGACTTCCCATAGCTCTGGCAGCTGTTATGTCAATCAGGTGAATTAATTACCGGTAAACAAATCTGCTTGGGGATCCCCCAACTGAACACACACAAACACAAACAAACATACACATAACCCTCCTCCTCCTCCTCCTCTTCCACGCACCGCCTCTGTCTCCCAAGCACCTCGTCACAGCATCAGGGCCCCAGGAGCCTGGAGCTGCCTCCCAGCTAGCCAGGCACCGCTCGGAGCTGGAAGCCCAGAGGGAAGGTGCAGCGGCTGGGGGATGTCGCCTCGACTCTCCCCCTGCTGCCCTGGAGCACCTGCCTTAACTCCCGCTGCTGCCTCTCAGGCTAACCAATCAACCTATGGCAATTCACACATATTACCTGACAGGAAAGACAACACACTCTGGAGTGCAGACGGCATAAACACACACATTTGTGCACACATATAAGCACACAGACACCTGGAAAAAAAGGTGGCTCTGAGATGAAACAAACAAATGCAGAAACACAGACAATTCTGCCTCCTGTAAACATGATATTGATGTGGTGACTCTCTGCGGGCCACATGGCAGCTGACAGAATGAAAGGAGGGATCCACACCACATGACAGACACGAAAAAAAACCCCAAATACATAAAGAAAAACAAGCAAACAAGAAACGCAGAAATAGTTTGAGAACGATTAAAAGTCAGATTTCACTTTTGTTTAAAGGAAAAAAATCAGGTTTATTACAGCTTGGGTCTTATTTCTGTGGTTTTGGTCGTCATTCCTGTTGGAAATCACGACACTGAACAGAGTTTATTGCTAAGATCTGGGGATCTGATGGGGAAACAAACACGAGCAGCCAGACAGTCACACGGGATTTAAACAAACCAACATTACCTGATAGGGAAAGATACAGAACTGTGTGTCTCATTAACATCCACCCCAATTTAAAGATGGACTCCCTGTTTTAACTTTGTCCAACTGTGCCTGCCGTAGATCTGGCTAACCTGTTGGCTTGTTTACAACCTCTCTGATCATCCAGCTCACATTGTATTTCCACATCACGAGCGATGCAGAGGAACATCTGCACCACACTGTCTGTCAATGGATACGGCGATCCATTGATCACATACAATCTCTCAAGCTGATATTGACAGAACAGAAAGAGCAGGCTGGAGTGTCTGTGTTGCAATGTGAGCAATGCAAAGTGAGACGATTCTCAACAGACTGCAGTGTCTCAAGCTCCACTTGGTAGTAATAGATCAGTGTGCTAGGTACTTCAGCAGAGGGCTGACGAAACATTCCAACAGAATGGAACGGTTCCAATCACATCTTTTGACAATGGAAACAGAAAAATAACCGATGTAATGTGTAACAAAACTTACTGTCTGGACTGTTTGGTGGAAACGAGGCTAAATTCTTGTCTCTTTGTTTTATTACAATGTTAGTCTTCAGCTATATTGATAATCAATTAAAAAATGCAACAATCAGTCGATTCAAAAACTGAAGGGGACCGAGTGTTTGCCGTCAGGGCCTCGAGGCTCTGGAACAATATGCCTGAGGAAATCAGGTCGGCCGAGTCAGTGATCTCTTTTAAGTCCCTTCTTAAAACAAAAACTCTTATTCCAGAACCTTTCCTGATTTTACTTGAATTTTAAGTTCATTTAAACTGTCTTTTATTTTCTCAGTTTTTATAAACTAATGTGTTTTTATCAATTGTTTTACTAGTTGTTGTTTTCATGTCTTGTTTGTTTTAATTATTGACATGTAAAGTACTTTATAAAGATTATTACTATTATTATTACTATTATCATTATTATTCAATTAGTCAGTTGAGAGAAAATTAATTGGTACCTATTTTCATAATTGAATACTCATTTGTAATTTTTCAGATAAAAAAACAAACATTTTGCTCATTTCTTGCTTCTTAAATGTGAGAATTCGATGCTTTTCTTTGTCGTACATTAAAATGAACTATAGAGCTTTGGAGTTTTGGACGTTTGGTCGGATAAAACATACAATGTGAAGATTCCTTGAGCTCTGAGAAATTTTTCTGAGCATGTTTCTCTATTTTCTGAAAATTTGTTGACAAACCAATTAATTGATTCATTGAGAAAATGGTGATTATGAAAGTAAAGGTTAGTTGCAGCCCTAAATCCATTGATTATTAAAGTCATTTATCAAGAAAACATTGCCAAATATTTTCTGATTGCTGCTTCTGAAATCTGTTTTCTATCGTTGTAAATGAATTATCTTTAGATTTTAGACTGCTGTACAAAACAAGCATTTTAAAAAACATTGCTTTTGTGATACTTTTCACCATGTTCTGAAAGTTTACAGCGTAAACACTTAGAAATGATCAATATATCAATCCAAAATGAAAATAAATCTTCAGCTGCAGCTCCAGCACGATGACGAGACTGTTGAAACTGGGCGCCGCTCGCAGGAAGGGTTTAACTCAATCCTACTTGGAGCTAAAGTATAAGCTAAATGAAAGTGACACAAACATGCATAAACTTAGTGAAACACTTATTGATGTAAAGTAATTTAGTAGCTGGCCTCCTGACACACACACACACACACACACACACACACACACACACACACACACACACACACACACATGCGCACACACCCGAAGCCTTTATTGGCGGTGTCGGTAGTTAATGACCAAAGGTTGGCGATGGCCTGCTGCTCGCTCTGGTGACCCTTTCTAACACAGGTCCCCCCTGCTGGCACTGCTCTTTAATTACACACACACACACAAACACAGTTGCATGTACACACACTGATATGCAGCCCCCGCCTCCTCTGCCCGTGGCCTTTCACTCCCTCATTAGGCAGTTGGTGTTGGGTGGAAAGCCACCAGAGAACCAGAGGACAGGGTGTCACGATGACGCTCGTCCATACACACACAAACACACACACACATGCTTTGCATGAAAGAGGCAGACTTCATGCACTCAAAGCTATATGCCTAATTGAAGATTATTAATGCTGCTAATTAGGGAATAATAGAATGCTCGGAGCTTGGAGACAAAACCTAATGTGAAGAATAGAGTAGAAGAATGAAAGGTGTGTAAGCGTTAGTCTGAGAGCGGAGGGAGCGAGTAAGGGAAAATGATTTTATCACGCTCTATCTATCTCCTGTCCTCTGAAATAACTGGCTGGTGTCACGCTGGTCTAGACGAGGAGTGTGTATCCAGCGGGGCTTCAGTCACCGCTCAGCTCCGCAGGTCAGAGAGGGCCACGGATCAGGATGGAGCAGGTAGATCATCCCCTGAAAGGCCACTTCACAGGTGAACGCTAAAACACTTTTGACAGTGTTACAAAGCTGCACAGGATGATGCACGCTGCATTTCTGAGCCTGTCATTGTTTATTCTTCCGGGGCGAATGGAAATAAATATTCCATGGTGTAAAACACATGCAGCAAGTGGCAGGTTCTCGTGTCACCTGTCTTTCATCAGCTGCCCTTTCTCACTGACGTTCAACAATCATACAAAGAGAAATCAATTATAGAAAAAGAAGCACAGACATCAGCCTCTATAGACCAGCAGCCAAGAGAACTATCGCATGTTGCCAACCAGCGAGATGCTCACTACGTTCATCTACAAAACCTCAACCTCTGTCACCGCTTTCATTGTCACTTTTCTTCTCATTCCACCTACATGTGAAAAAAAAAAACCCACAGCAGAAAATCAACCGCAGCTGTCTTGAGGTTTGTAGAATATAACTCTAGAAGAACTTGAGGGGAAAGCTGGTACCACAAAAGGTATGTAAATCATACACGATTCATCACCAAAAAAAGACTCCAGGAATGCACTGAACATCTCACTGATGATAAACAACAGCATTATAGGATCCTCCAGTGGAAAGCACCAACACATACTGTACTTGTGCATGTGCATACACACACACTGGGGCACACTCTCACACATGCAGACAAGCACATATACTGTACACGCGCTACACACAGTGACATTTGTGAGCAATACCAAGTGACATTTACATATGTGCAAATATTTATTTCATGTAGGTTGATCTACATCCATGTTCCTACATCCTACAAACTGATTACACCACACTGCAGATACCACTGATGATTTACTAATGCTCAACTCTATGGTTAGCTAGATTTCAGTCTCAACAACTTCACATATTACAGAATATTTCTTAAAAGACTGTAAGAATGAAACAGTGAGAAAAGGGCATGAAATTGATAATGGCAATTAGTGAGCGCTGAGGAGATCTGCAGCATCTATTGGTTTAGCAACACAAGCGTTGGACAAAATCACTGAAACTCAATCTATTCCTGCAGAAAAATGTAACCCGGCTCAACTCTGGCCGGACCGTAGTGATACATCATGCAGAAAATGCTGCACTGGCCAATCACATGCGTGCAAGCGCAGATTTGAAACATAGATTCCTTTGTAATGTGAAGGCTGACGCTGTTTTCTGTTTGAGCAGATGCCAAGTTGCAAACCATGTAACTGCAATGTCTTCTGTTCATGTTGGGTCTTATGTACGTATGTTTGCAGCGAAGGACTTTATATATAAATAGATTAACACCAGCAGGCCTTTATAACATACAACCATGCAGGATCCTTTAGATATTAATGCAATTTTACATGTATTTAGGTTATAATTTTTCTTTTTTCTTACTTGTTAAACAAATGCTACTTTCCCTCTCAAGCTAATGTTATCAGTAGTTACTGTCACCAGCATCGTTCGACAATTTACCACACTGACAGTGAATATTCATGTGTCTTATGTGGCTTAAATCTCAGAGTTAAAGTGCTGGTTAACCTGCTACACAACAGCTTTTCGGCATTTTCCTGTTTCTCTCCTTATATGACAGCACATTTCTTTCCCCCAAAAGGGGAGCATGGCCTGGACGATGACACGATGCCAGTGTGCTCTATGTGTATCACTCGGTACCTGTGACGTTTCAACAGTCAGGCAGTGCAGCACATGCCTGTAAATCAGTCACACGATGAATGTTTTTCATGCGACATTAGACATGTTTTGGGATTTTAATGAAGATACTTAAACAATAGCCAAAACTTTGTCAACTTTTCCAAAACATTCTGATAATTCCAAACCATTTCCAGCCCTGGAAAACAGTTTTAGTAATCTCAAAACTTTTCCAGGGATTTTATGACCGTGGGTTAAAAATAAGGGAAAATTGGATTTGTATCTAGATCCTTGTTGTTTGAATGTCTCTTACATTGCTCCTCATTTGTTAACCTGGATGTTTCTCTTTTGTTTTGTTGCCTTTTCATTTAAATAATCCATTTTCTCTCTTGATTTTCAATATAATAGTACATCTATTGTTCTTTTTTTGTATCCGATTGTATCTTAGCATCACCATTGTTGCTAATTCTCCTCTTTATCTTTGTATCTTTATCTCTGTATATCTAGTCCCTGACTTTTTTGTATATTTCCCTTGTCTTAAATACAAAAGAAGAGGAGGAAAAAAAACTCATAGTTGTTTAAGAAGTGCAAAAAGCTTACAGGAGCTGTCGGTTGATTCTGCAAAATGAAAACCTGCAGATTATTTCTGATTTAAAGCATACTATGCTCTACAGTATTATTCTCTTATGACTCACTAGAAGTGTGCGGCGGTGTATTTATCTTCAGAGAGGCTGCCCTCCGCCTGTATTTTCTTGTTTTCCTCTTATTTTGTTCAGGATGTTCCTGGGTACAGCACAAAGGTGAGGCTGGGACTCTATGAAAAGGTAGCGACCAGGTGCCAGATCGTAAGCAGCACACCCTCAAGAGGAAGCCACAAAAATCAGGGAAAGAGCTTAGATACTTTGATATTGTTTAAAATCAGTAACCTATAGTTCCTGCATATTACACCTCAAACTTATCACTAGCATGGAAAAACTAAAGTAAGTTATTCTTTAAGATGTCCTCTTTAAAAAAAACCCTGAAACACACATGTATGTTTACAGCCTTAAAGATCCTAATTTCGCTGCAGTTTATCTAACCTACAGACTCGCTTTCACACTTGTTACTGTTGGAATCAGTTGCAGCTCAAACTTTGCCAAGATTTAATAATATAAGATAACACTTTATCAGCCAGACCTCCTACGGGACTATTAAAAATGAAAAGAGTCTCTGGCAACCTTGTTAGCAATATCTACCTCCTCCTTATTCTTTGGCATTCTTTCATTTTCTCCCGCTCACTTCTTCTGTCTCCCTCTCTCTTTTTCTCATGTTATGCTCACACAACTGGATTTTATTTCTGCAGAGCTGAGAAGGTGCGAGATGAAAAGGAGAGGGAAGTGGCGGCGCCGTATAGTGTGCGCAGCCAGCGAGGGAGTTACAGTCGGGCTGTACACATTCCATACTGCCTGAAGCAACACGGTGGACCTCAAAGCTGGAGACGTTAGCGCAAAGCAGTTAAAGAATTACCATATATTATCCTGAATTGTGTGGTAATAGCAGAAATGAGCTGAGTAAACACTGGGCTGGGAATAAGAGAAATATTGAGAATCAAAAAAAGTCCAGTCCTGCTCTACTGTAACAATAGATACACGCCTGCACATGTGACATTCAGATCAAACCTCAGCAGTCCACTCTCTGAGCATGTGTGTCCAACACTTATGTTTAGCAACCAACAGAAACAGACCAGACATTTAAAACCATCTCACGCCAGTCTGATCCACTCACCCCATTTCTATTTTAGTGTACGTGTGTCTGTGTATGTGTGTGTGTCTGTGTATGTGTGTGTGTGCTGGACGAGGCAGGAAGAGGCATTCCCATAGGAGCAGTCCTCCTGAGCGCCAGACATTGGGGGGTTGGGTGTATGAGACACGCACATACACACACAAACACACACACACACACACACACACACACACACACACACACACACACACACACACACACACACACACAGACACAATTTCCATTTCGTCTCCCAGAGGCACCACCATGTGGACCACCTCCACCTCCACCTCACAGACGACAAGATCAGATTCAAATATTTTGATAAATATAGAAATCCCGATGAAGCTTTCACACGGGCAGTGATTGGTATACTTATGTGTCTCGCTGTGCGTCATCCCGGCCGTCATACTAACGCGTACATTGTTAGCATTACTCACACATAAGGAACAAACGCACTTTGGGATGATCAAGCAGTCAGTTAACCTCATAACCTTCGATGGGAATGTTTAGGCGCTGTGACACATTTGTGCAAACTTTTTCATCTAATGTCCGCCTTCTGTGAAAAATTTCAAAGCGTCTTTATAGTCTATTCAAAAAGCTTGACAATGAGACAAAATAATTATTGCTTCACACACCAAACGTTTCTGTTCATTTAATTATAAATCCAGCTCTTTAACCGCTTAATCAAACAACCCAGGGTACAAGATAATCGAGGTGAACATCTGTAGACTCACAGGTTTGTATCAGCACACAAACACAAATGTCAAACATCATCTGTCTTCTCTAAACACTGTTCAGATTTCCAGCCGGAATAATGCCAAGTTTAGCCTGATCAGCTGTCCTGGACTAGGTCCTGGGGTTAGTCAGGATGAGATGTTAAACCCAGTGGCCTTGAGGACCCAGAAGCCAAACACTACCTAACCCTGTCTCCTGCCAGACAGGAGGAGGAGGAGGAGGACGAGGAGGTGAGGGGAGACAGCAAACCGCATTCCCAAGACAATGGACGGTCTGTGGGACTTGCTGAAACTCTGAAGGCCCTGGGGCACATTGAGGAAAGAGGGGAAAAACTGAGGGAGAAAGGCAGACAGACAGAGGGAAAGATGTAAGAAAGGAGGTCAGAAGAGAGGGAAGAAAGTAAATGAAAAAGAGAGAGAAGGGCCAAATAAGGAGGAGGTGTAGGAGAAAGGGAGTGCTGGCACCGTTGTAGGGAACTGATAAGGAGAAAATAGGATAAGGGGAGGGTTGCTGCTTTCAGGGGGAGAGCACGACAGAGACGAGGGGGGAAAAAGAGCTGACTGTTATTGCTGTTAGTTCACCTTTGAGCACTTTGAGTTCAGCCAGTACTCGTGTTTCAAGTGTGAGCTTATGCTACGTTCACGTCACGTTGTACGAACCATAAATACGAGCAGCCGTGTGGGAAAAAAACATTTACGTCAACCTCCTAGTCCAGGGGTTTCCCCCAGGAAACAGTTTAGGAGAAGTGGTAAACCACCCAGATCCTGACGCACCTCGTCCCCTAATCACATTTCTGAGCAACGTTTGCCGTTTGAAAAAAGCACCGCCGCTCTTTTTCTACCTAAATGTTCATGTTTTGTTTCAAGTGTATTAATCTGGTATCATAGTCGGTCTAAGCTGTTCCTTTCTGTGCTTTTTCAGGTGAGCTGCCCTGCCTCCCTGTAATTATGAGTCGGAGATATGGAGTTACTCTGACAGCTGCGATATCTCCCACTTGGCGAAAAGATTTGCTGAGATTACCAAACTAGAGGCAAAGTAATTGGAAATAAAACCCAATACTAATAGAGTTGAGTCAGCTAATTAGAATTGAGCTACCTGGTTTAACTTGTACATGAACCAATGCAAATACTGTATGTAATGTGTCAGAATTAGCTAATTTAGGCCTTTTTTCTCCCCCATTTTATCTGGTGTGATTATGGTGCTTGAAAACTGGTGACTATCTTGGAATAGTCTGGATCAAAACCGGTTTCCACATCAATTGAAATGTGTTTGTCCTTAAAGGGGACCTAATGTGCTCATTTTCAGGTTCATACTGTTTGTATTTTGAGGTTTACTAGAACATGTTCACATGCTTTAATGTTCAAAAAGCACTTTCTTTTCCTCATTCTATTTCAGCTATAGCACCTGTATTCACCCTCTGTCTGAGACGCTCCATTTTAGCGCTTGTCTCTCCTCCCGAAAGAGCCCAGTCTGCTCGGTTGGTTGACATTTCTGGTTCTTTCCATGTTCTCCGCATCCTCCGCCGTCACTGCAGCCGGGGAATGACTGTAACGGAGGGTGGTGAAACTTTCTACCGTGAAAAATAACCAATAAAAGCTTCTAAACCAAAATTCTCACGACTCAAAACGATCGAGCAGAAATATGATTCAGTTAGGGGAGAGATTAACTTCAGCAACCATGTTTCTCTGATGTTTAGGGCTGTAGTCAACCTAAGATTATCTTGGTTGACTAAAGTCACACATAATCTTCAACTAATCGATTAGTCGTGGGGAAAAAAAAAAATCTGCACGTTATTTTTACTTGTGCGGTGGTGTGTCTGTGTTACTCTGCAGTTACACTTTCAAAACACTAGTTAGCAGTGGAGGACTGTGTTAAGTGCTGTAAAGTTTAGTTCAAATCAAACATTATTTATATAGTTGATTCAAAACACACATTAAATATGGCTTGATAGAGACCATTTCAAACACAAGTACGTAAATTGGCTTCACTATGAATCGCAGAACTGACAAACACTTGTCTTTATCTGGGCCAACTTTCTGTCAACAACATTTTCACAGGTAACTTCCCCCCGCCGCAGGAAATAATGGATTAATCCTGGAAAGCTGTTGATGTAGCACTTTTCTCCTTATGAAAGTAACACGGCGATTATTCGACTAATGAGAATTTGGTCGGACGAGAGCAGAGCAACCAAATAATCGATGTTAGCTTGTAGCTACATGTAGCAGTGCATGTAATGTAAACGCTTGCAGTAGTGTGCCTGGAGCAGGTAACCATATAAAGACACCCTTCACAATATGATGTCAGCTTGTCCTGAAAGAAGAAAAAAACTGGAAACAGCATTCAGAACAGTCTGAAGCCTGATATTTTCACTCCCAGAGATTACTTCAACAAACATTTACCTCATTATTTGAAACTTTTGCCACATTAAATATGAACACCCGACACTGTAACATTATATATATGCTACATGCAATCTGGGAATGTAACTGGTTAACCCATTTGGGGAAAAAGTTGTGAATCACATTGTGGAGTGGTTGGGTACAATGGTACCTAAATCACCAAGGCTATCACACAGAATTGCCGAATGCATCAAAACATGACCTTGTTGCGATAAATGTAGGGGTCGTCACAGCTGCTTGAGTGATCCTCAGATTCTGGAGGAGTACATCACCTTCAGATTTCGAAAAATGGAAAGAATCTATGTTTGAAACTGTCATACCAACACGTTAGCTAGGGTCAGCGATGGAGTTGAGAGCTTTACGAGGTCAAGGGCAGGCTTTTTGTTTGTAATATGTGTGTTGAACTGTAACGATGAGGAGTTTGGTCGTACCGCTGTGGTTACTAAATTACTATTATGAGTATTAGAATGTGTAGCTACCAGGTGCCTGTGGATGTGTTGAGATCCTCTAACAGTACTGTGGCTTTGCTCAGATTTGACTGAATAGATAAATCAAAATTTGAATTATAAAGCATATGATCGAAAATATGTAAAGCACAATAAGCCCCCTTTAAGTCTGATTTATAATTGTATGTTAAGTGCTTGTGCCTTAGGCTACACCACAAACTACCACTGTCTCTGCTTTGTATGAATGAATGAATGAATGCATTGCACAACAGTAGCTTCCTGTTCAGCAGCAAGCCAAGGCAAAACATTATAGGTTACGTGGATGTAACTCCAGTTCTGTGTGAGTGTAGCTCATTGTCCCTCTGTAACACACAGAAGAAGATGTAATGTAAATACAGTTATTGTGGGGAATATTAACAGAGCATATTAAGGCCTAATAATGTACATTACAAGGCGTCTAATGTTGCAGTGGTGCGAGGAGGGAGGGAGCTAAATCTTATATCAAAACCTCCACCTCAGTGCAACTCCTGTTAACCTCTTGTGTCGAGCATCTTTACCTTCACTTCACCTGAGTCCAACTCTAGCCATACCCTTAACCAAGGAGGGAAATGTTTTGCAAAACACTATTTGGCACTGTTGTGGGACTTCAACACCTCCTCTGAACAAGTTGTCCCATTTTGCTGACGCTGCCTGAATGCAGCATCAGTAGTAGATACCACGCCGCCAATGACGGGTGCTACAACAGGAGGCTAACAGACGGAGGGTCACCCATCCATGAGACGGCAACTTTACAACCATACCTGCCTGTTTCCTCCCTCCCTGTCATCCCACCTCCACTAGCTCCTCACCCTGTCTGTCCCTGGAGGACACACTGGGAGATAAATGGCCTTGGAGGGACCTGCTGACCTCGGGACCACCAGTCAACAAGCTCCCAGAGTTCAGCAGCGCCGGACATACAATGAGATCTGACATTAATGTGCTCTATTTGCATTCTTGCTTCCAGGAACTATTTCGGTTGCCAGGCAGCGCTGCTCGCAGCTTGCCATAGCTTGTTGTCAGAGACAGTGGCGTCGGGGAGGTGCTCTTTCAGGGATGATTTAAACTTCCATCTCAGTGACACCAGCCTTTCATCCTCTGCACGAGACAAGACGGAGAGCGCAGAGCAGCCAGTTCTCGTGCAGCTATTCGGAGGTCAAAGAGCCAACACTTCCTGGGTCGGCCCCGCACTGTCATTAGGACGGAGGTTGACAAATATTTACTCCGGAGGAGTCAGGGCGAGGAGGAGAGGAGGTAAAGATTTCCAGAGAGCACCTCACTTTCTCTTAACACAGGCACGCATGTAGGCAGGCGAACTCTCACCAGCATCGCCATCAATAAATAAATAGAGGCTGACAGAAATATCCCCAGCATAGTCTCAGCCAGCATAGCACAGCACTGGCACGCACAGAGAGAGAACCAGAGAGGGGACGACACGCACACGAAAACACACACACACACACACACACGCACGCACACACAGACTGAGACATGAAGATAAAGGCTGGGAGAGATAGCAACAGAGAGAAGCGAACAAGAAGGAGGGAAACAGAGCGAATAAAAGAGGAGCAGAGAGAAACAGAGAAGAGGAGACAAAGAAAATGGAGAGATTTAAAGAAAGAGGAAGAAGAGATGCTTCTGTTCTTTTTGTTTGGTCCGGGTCTCCAGTCAGGAGAAAGGATTAATAGCGGAGGTAAAACATGCTTACTGCTCACTCCTGTTTGCAGGAGGAGGAGGAGGAGGGGGGGTATTTTCTCTCACACACTGAACGCCCCACCCAAGTCAGAATCCCTTCTTTCCCCACCTCCTCACCTCCACATCCCCAACAGACAGACAGGCAGACAGACCAGACTGGGCTGTGCAGTGCTGCAACACACATACACACACTCCGGCTACACACAAGCACAACGACCCCCCGATCTGAGCCTCTGCTCCGTCACTCTGTCTCAACTTCTGGTTCTGATTTAGCAACAACCTCCTCTCGTTCACCGCTCTCCCCTTCTTTTCTTCAATTCATCTGTCTTTCTCTCAGTGTGTGTGTGTGTGTGTGTGTGTGTGTGTGAGTAAAACTCTTTCTCCTGCAAATGGATACACCAACACGTGTGCAAGCACAGCCTGAGACATTTATGCCCCCTGTGTGAGTTGCGGTTGCACACACACACACACACACACACACACACACACACACACACACACACACACACACACACACAAATAGTCACACACACATACACAAACAGCATGCAGCACCCAAGATCATATTCATGGAGACACATGCTCCCCCTCTTCAATGATTAGTCTAAATATGCCAGTGATCACAGAACGGCAGGAAGACCCAGTGCGCTTGGAGCTACACGCACACACACACACACACACACACACACACACACACACACACACACATGCACACACATCCCCTCTCTCACTGCTCACACACACACACACACACACACACACACACACACACACACACACTTTTCATTTGCCGTTTCCCCTCCGAGCAGCGCCGGCAGGCTGCCAAGCTACACATAAACATAGTGCATTGCATTTCACAGCCTTTCTGCAGGTACAGTAATGCAAACACTGGAAAATATTTAAGCCACATCAGCGGCCCGCTTGCTCTCAGTCGGAACTGAGGCTCCTGAAACTCTGATGCTTTCACAATCAGGTCGCACCGGCGAGGAATAAAAAACATCGCTGGCTGATGTGTGTCCGTTTGGTACGAGGTAGAGCAAAGAGATATGATTTCATTATCAATGAGACCCACAAACATTTTCACTTACAAGTTAGCTTGTTAGCTTAAAGAAAAACACTGTATCTTTATTCTGTATATTATATTATTGCTATTATCTGGTTTATTTGAGTGGGTGAACCGACGCCACGTAAGATCCTCCCAGTGAAACGGAAGTGTGTCCTGTGACGTATTTCCCATTGAAATGGAATATTTGAGTGCTGTGCAGTCACATGAGGGATTTTAAATCAAATCCTTTACACTTGATTAAACCTTTAAAAAGTGGGCGGGTTTAGAGTTTAGCGTGCCATGGAGCTACAGCGGAGTCTGCTGCTGAGTGGACTGTTGACCCCACACACCTTCCTCTCCATTAAATCAGGAGGATGAGGGATAAATAAGTAAATCAGATCTCCGCCACATTGTTTTGGAAATGAAAACAAAGATTTACCAAAACACACGTCTCTTCCTATCTCTCTCCATATTGCTCTGTTAGCTACAACAACCTACAAACAGTGAAGTGCAGTTTTATAGGCGCCCAAAGTCTCATGTGATCGGATGAACTTTTATAAATGTCCCTGAGTGCGGATGACTCATCAAACATTTAAAACCCCTTTACCTGGTTTTACAGAGAGAGTAAGGACAGAAAAATAGTCTAATACTGATTTTTGGACATATATTTGGCACCTAACAAGAGATAAATGATCAATTAATACAGGGACGTGGGATTAAAACTGGGAAAATATATTTTTTATTTCATGGGGACTTAAAATTTTACTCCTCTGTCCCACATTCTGTCTTCTTCTCCTTCTTGCTCTGTCACTTATACTTCGCACCTTTCTCCTTCTCTGACTGACGAAGCTTTCCATCCACTGAGAAGAGTCTGAGCTCAAGTATTTCCCAAATCCAGCTAAAAATACATCAAGAATGTGCAGCAGATTCCTTTCAACAGATTCGTATATCACTAAGTTCATTCAGGGCAGGGAGTCTGCATGTTTTTACTTCAACCAAACATCAGGTGATTTTACTGATAAACATGACTTCGACCACAGAGGCATGCTGGGTCAGTGACGTCAGTGGAAATCAACACACTCTCAGTGCTCTGTGCTTTTTGGAGAGGTTGGTAGAAACTTGACTTTTCAGGCCGTGACATTAGTCCAAATATGTTCGGTCGTCTTCATCATTTGCTCCTTTGATCCACAAAAGGAACACTTAGTACATAAATGAACAAAGTGAACGTTATTAACGAGGTTTTACTTGACTTTTCTCCTTTTGTTTCTGCAGCATGTCTGCACCAGCGGAGGTGCGTGTCAAATTACAGCCAGTTCATTTTCCCAAAACTAAGTAACAAGACTCATTTTTTATGTAATGGCAGCTGTATCTACATTTGTCTGTGTGCTGGAGAAGGCTTTTAAGCAATAGCAGCGTGGCTTTTGTTATGGTATTGTCTGTCGTTGGCTGTGTCCACCACTTTGGTCCAAACTGTCCAAGTATCTCAACTGTTGGAGAGATTGTGATAAAATCTCACAGCATGAATTTTTATCACTCTGATGATCCTGTAATTCTCATCTGTCGCTATCATCTAATGACATTTCTATGAGCATCAGCTGTACTTTGTGTTAAATGCTAATTATCAGTGTTAGCATGCTAACACATAAAACTAATGTGCTGTAGCTGGTAAACATTATACCTGCTAAACATCAGCATGTTGACATTGTCACGGTGAGCAGGATATCATAATTTCCCTCAAAGCACCACATGGCTGTAGACTCTTATGATGCATTCATGTGATGTCAGAATAATCTGAAATATTGCTGTGAAGTAGAAGGGTAAGTAGTATATATATGGTCCTGGATATATGGTCAGTGCAAGTATAAAGTAAAAAGACAGTATTGGTTCAGTGGTAGGTTTCAAAACAAGAAGAAAATTAAAGATGATAAATGAAATTAGATAACATGTTTGTGGCAATTAAGACCTTACAGATTAGAATTTAAGACTATTATATGCCCCCTGAGGCCTTGTATCTATATACAATAGAATTTGGGACATTTTAAGACTTTTTCGGGATCAACATGTTGTTTGGGGTGCCCAGTGGCTCAGTGGGTGGAGCGGTTGTCCATGTGCGGAGGCAGAGTCCCTGCTGTGGCAGTCGTGGGTTCGATCAGGGCTCGTCACCCTTTGCTGCATGTCAACCTGTCTCTCTCAACCAATTTAACCCTTAATACTTTCCTATTAATAAAAGGCAAAAGCCCTAAAAATAATCTTCAAAAAAAGGGGATCAACATGTTGTTAACTAAAATACAACACATCTTCTCTGTCACGTTGTTTCCACATTACGACTTAAAAACTCATGAACTCACCAAAATTGGAGGAATGACTTCCTCACTGGAACCATCTGAGGAGCGTGTGTATGCAGCAGCAGTCTTGATTAGACATGCTTTTCTAACTTATAAGAATAAATCTAGAGACAAATAACTTCCTCCCACTGTTTCATATTCATATGATAAAGAAACCACTCAACAATATTTGCACTTGTGTTGCAACACGGAAGCTGCACTAGAGCTCAGCGTCTTCAGAGATGGCATTGTGTGTGTGTGACGGTCTCCAGTTACAAGCCATTTTAATGTGATATGAGATCGGTCTTAAGAAAACACTAATGTGAACTGTGAGGTATGACAGTGACTCATGAGCTTGCGAGCACACAGCCACATACGTACACACAATACGTATGCGCCCACAGCACACACACCGCTGCACACATTTACACACAAACCTGGACCAGCGGCTTGATTATACGACCCTGAGAAGATCATTTACACACACGCTTCCACACCCTTGAACACACACACACTGGCCTCCTGCTCCTCCCCACCTCCTTCCCCTCTCTTCCTCCGCTTTCTCCCCCTCTTTATGTCAAACCTGCACATGAACACGAACAGGCCGCGCAGCCCCATGAGGAGAAATGGGGTCGTTTGCCTCCGTTATCTCCTTCTCTACACCGCTCCCCCCCCCCTCCACCACACTCCCTTTTCTCTTTCTACCCCTTGCTTAACTTACTCCCGCTTCTCTCCCTCTCTCTGTCTCACTCTTCTGTCTCTCTCTCCACTTCCCCCTCCCCCAACAGCCCTCAGCCAATGGCGTCTGGGTGTCAGGCAGCTCAGAGAAGCTGTTGTCATGGTGACGGGGCTCCTGTCTGTGCTCTGTCCCTCAGGCATCCCAGATCCAGAAAGCAGCATCGTGTTTACGTGAGAGAGGAGAGGAGAGGAGAGGAAAGGAGAGGAGAAGAGAGGAGAGGAGAGGAGAGGAGAGGAGAGAAAAATGAGGGGGAGGGGAGGACGAGGAGGAGGGAGGAGAGAGGAGAACAGTGCAGGGGATAGACGTGAGGGACAGTGGAGGAGGAGGAGGAGGAGGAGGAGGACGAGATTGTGGAGGGAGGGAGAGAAAACTGCCCCACTTTGACCAGCTTTTGTTCTGCTGTATCTTCGGGTTTGAAGGCCTCGCTGTTTATGTGTGTATTTCGGTGTGTGTGTGTGTGTGTGTGTGTGTGTGTGTGCCTCACATGGCTGTGTAGACACCCAGGCATCTCACACCCCTATTCCTGGCACCTCCACCCAATCTCTGACCTTTCCTGGACTCCAGCACGCAGACACACACGGGCCTGACCCAGCACACAATCACAGCTCTTTGCCTCTGTGCCCACCCACCACACACACACACACACACACACACACACACACACACACACACACACACACACATTCATCCAAGATCATGTAACCAGCCCAAAACACTTGCACCTGGTGTGGCCTAAAATAAGGTCCCCAGGCAGCCATGTTGCAGGGTGGCGCGACGATGACAGCAGCTCGGGGGGCCTGTGTTAACCACTGTGCCACAACACACACACACAGACACACACACATTCACAGTCCAGATCATTTATCTCCAGGGGGCATCTGTTGCTGATTGGTCGATGCCATCGTCTGCGCCCTGACCATGACACTCGCAGTATGGGGGTTTGCTTTTATACATTTTAATGCCGTACAGTGTGTTCGCATAGAAACACAAATATTCCAACAGAGCAGGTGTCGAGCGGCACCCCAGGCCCTCTCTACTGTATAATGAACCCCGTCAGCTCCTGTATCTGTATCAGTGGTGGCCTACTGCTCTGTAGTCCACACACTTGACTTTTTCTTCCTTTTCACAGGACAATCCAGCACGTTAATTGCAAGGTAAACAACTGAAGAGGAGCGTCAACCCCTCAGGAGCTCTTTCTCCTCTCCTCCCTCCCTCCTGCTCCTTTCCTCTCGTCTTTTTCTGAGGCGAGGTTGGTTAAGCCCCCCTTCAGAATCAGAATCTGGACAAGCACCAGTTGGAAGCTAATCCGACTCGCCGACTGGACCCCTCCTTCGAAACGGCACAGCGGGGGTGGACTGATGAAAGGAAGGCTGATATGAAGCAAACAGAGACACAGACACAGCCTGCCTCAGACCCCCGCGCTGCGTTCAACACTGTACAACAAGGCATTTAGGACATTAAAACAGCACAACATAGTCTGACTCGCTTTCGTTATTTAAGCTCAAGGCCGGCGTCCAACTTTCTTTTAGGTGAATGTTTCTGCCCTGCTGCCACTTGATGCACAGGTTAAGGCACTTAATGTCTAAACTGTGTTCACACAGTTCTAACAACTGTTAACATCTTGTTTGTTCAAGGCCGAACCTCTTGACTGGAACATTACATTTCGCTTACAGTCAATGAAGTGCCGCCACAAAATTAGCTTCTATTGGAGTAAAGAGACTATATGAGGGAAGAGACTCAAGGCCATCCGAAATTATTTATTTTAGCACCCCTGCCCTGTTAACAGCAAAAGTAAAATAATGAAATAGAAGTTCTTCATTTTTAATTTGACCAGGTGGCTCCAGAATGGACCCAGCAGGTTGGTACACGCAGGAGTGTGTGAGCAAATCGACTGAGCGGTGTGTTTGAAATTGGTGAGATTTAAGAGCATAATTTACACTGGGGGATAAATGTTCACCTCACATTTCAGAATCATATTTGTCTGCCCTTCTTTTGTACATGGCTTTTGTTTGGTTTACTCACTGAAATCTCTCTAAACTATCTTCTCACTGCCCTGCTGGCAAAATCCAGATGTGAGAAGAGATGAGCTGACAAAAATGCTGCTCATCTTATTCACCTGCAAGTCACACTATGACCAGCAGCAGGTGACTTGCAGGCTTTTTTTGTCCCAGGTGTGACTTCTCAGACATGCCGGAGGGTTTGTTTAACAGAAAAATCTGAGAAGCCAACACTGGAAACCATTTTGAAAAGGACAGGCACTTTCAAAAGAGTACTTATGAACCATTTATCTATCAAGGACTAAGTTCAGCCAATCTGATCAACCGAGGCCAGTCAAGAGAAGAGCGAGACATCCTTCAGTATCTCCCTTTGGTACACTGGGCGAGAGGCGCTCACGCTCACATTCACACCTACGGACAATTTAGAGTCACCAATTAACTTGCATGTCTTTGGACTGTGGGAGGAAGCTGGAGTACCCTGAGAAAACCCACGCTGACACGGGGAGAACATGCAAACTCCGCACAGAAGGAACCCTCTTGCTGTGAGGTGACAATGCTAACCACTGCTTCTGTCATTTCAGGTAGCTCATATCACACTGATGTATGTTCAAGTGTTCATTTTTCTGTTTAGTTTAGTCTTAATTAGTTATTTGATGCTATAAAAAGGGGTCCTGACATCATGATTGACAGCTGTGTGTGCCAATCAAGTGCCTGCAATCAATGGCACTACTTATGATTGGTTGGCGATCTCTACTGTACAAACTCCAAATGACGTCACTACTTCTAGTGTGGGATATTTTGGCTTAATTTTTGTAGTGGGAGTAAACGGAGACATGTTGTCCATCTTTATATACAGTCTTTGGTCCTCACACACACCTAATCAATGCCTGTAGCTCCTCACAGGACGTACAAATCATTTAATCTATATATTTACGTACAGTAAATATCCTCAAATTGACCATTAATCAAAGTCAAAGCTGTAAAGAGCTTAGTAATGATGCAAATACATTATTTATCATAAAGTTTAAGATCTCTATTCAGACCTAAATGTGTTTCTGAGTGCAATTTATGTTTCTGTTTCTTTCCATTGTTTTGAAAAGCTCACTAATGATGTGCTTTGTGCTGCGTCTTTGTAAATATATTAACACGGGAAACAGCATTCAAATATTTTTAGTTTTTTTAGTAGAAGAACCTCTGACTTCATGTGCCCCTCCCCACTACTGAAACCACCCCTACTGTTAATCGCCACATTATCCTCGCTCTTCATGTTCAAATTTCAAGAGATTAAAAATAGCAATAAAAAAACAAACACAAATGACCTGCAGCCGACTAAGACAGTATCTGGTGCGGCACTCGTTGAACTGATAAATTTGGCGAGGCCTCAGTCTGGGCGTTAACTGTGGATGAAAGCCGCATGAGTTTGAATGACTTTGACAAGACGGGGTAAAATGAGATTTTGATGTTTTCAGACTAAAGAAAAAGAGAAATCAAACCAAGGACGTTTTTGTATTTTGTCTTTGAAACACAGAACAGACTAATTGTCTGTTAATATCTGAAGAGTATCTATTCATAGACTAAGACAGGCACACGCACAGAGGACAACTTGATGACAGATGGAAAGAAATTAGAGGCAAAGTAGCATTAATATTCCATCTCTTAATAACAACCAAAGCCCTTCCCCCACCTCTGGCACCACACAGTCACACCCACACACACACCCACGCACACACGCAAACGCATGTTCCTGTGTGTGCGTACAAACAGTCCTGTCCTGGAGAGCGTTTGTTGCTCGGCCCGAGACAAACAGGAAAAATTCTCCAAATTCAGCCGCTCCCATCCTCCTCCCTCTTCCTCCTCTCCTTCCCTTCCCTCCTTTTTCTGCTCCCACCGAACCCCAACCCCCCTACAACCTGGTCTCCTTCCCCTCCCCTCCCTGCACCCACCCAACCAACCAACCCACCCAGTCCCGCTGCCCTCCAGCCCTGCAGCCTCACAGCAAAGTAGAGAGCAATCCCTTGGTGGGTCAGCCAGATTAAACTGCCACTGTAATCCGCTTGGCTTTCACCTCCTTGTCCTCAGCCGAAGAGAGAGGGAGAGAGAAGGATGGAGGGATGGAGAGGAAGAGAGGAGGGGTGGGTGGAGGAGCAAAAGGGCAGGAGGATGGAGAGAGAGAAAGAGAGATGGGGAGAGAAATGTAAGATATAAAAAGGAAGAGAGACAGAGGGAGGGGAGGGAGAGAGAAGAGAGGAGGATGGAGGATGGAGGATGGAAGATGGAGGGGGGAGGGCAGAGCTGGGGGAAGTAGCTAAATGACAACAAGGGCACAGAGAGAAAAACAAGGAGCAGAAAAAAAAGGGGAGAGAAAGCCGGAGAAAGGGAGAAAAGCAGAGAGAGGGAGAGGCAGCACAGGGCTGAATTAAAGGAGTATGAAAAGGAGGAAGTGAATAATGAATCTCATAAAGGAAAGATATTAAGGACGAATAAGAGTCAAATAAACTGTGTTACGAGAGGGAGCGATGAAGGACAGTGGGGTAATCCTGGTGGCGAAGCTTCTGTGGCGAATAAAATGAACCAAACAGGAAACTATGTTGAAGTACGCCCTCGTATTCATGTAATGATGAAATTTGTTTTGTATGAAATTTGTAGGAAATGACAGTCCCCCCCTCATGGCCAATCAGTACTCAATCCTTCCCGTCATCTCGCTCTGACTTGGAATTGTTGTGCCCCCCCTCCCTCGGGCCGACTAATGTAGTAATGAAAACGCTGGAGATCTGTGGTGAAATGTGCCAGCCTCTCACTTCTCTTTTTTTTTTTGTTCAAATCTCATCAGCAGCGTTGGAGTGATCAAACATGAAGGGCAAAATGAATGAATGAATGAGCAATGTTGAAGATGAAGCCGGCTCCTGTTGTATGTAAAAGACAACACAGTCGGCAGAAAAATTATTGCTACATGTTACATTTAATTTATTTTGTAGATGATACCTTGAAACTTCATATGAGTCAGCAACACCGCGGTGAAGGTGCACTATGCGAACCATACTCAAACGTGCCAAATGTGCTAGGTCCACCACTGCTGGTTTTGAGCTGCCCGTGGGAAGAATGAACACATGAAGCTCTAGCGCAGGATCAGTCAGGCAGACAATACTTTTCATGCTCAGGCTGTAAGATTTCTTTCTCACTCTGCCATTCACTCCTTGCACGTATGCTCGCTTATTATCTCTAGGTGTCATCGTCTGGGTCTGTCAATTAAGTCATCAGCTGATTCACAATCAACCAATATCACAGCGACACACACTTTCTCTGTCACCTTCTCTTTCTTGCTGCAGTCACGCGCACCCTCCACCTCCCCATCACCGCCTACTCTTTACGGATTCATCAGCCTCATCTCTCTTAGCACTCAGCAGCCTCAGAGTCATCAGCCACCACCAGTGTGCAGTATCCTGCTGCCGCTCAGATGTCCCTCGATCACAAAATATCTCCCTCTGGTGTCAAAGCGCCAAAGACTGCTATTAAATCTTAATCAGCACAAATCAGCCGTTAATTTGCACACTCATATTCTGTGTATCTTTACTTCTCTTATTCATCTGTCTCTCCTGATTGAAATAAGAGTCTGTGCATTCTTGAGTAAAGGCTCTGTTTTCGCCATATACTTTTCTCTTCCCGACACGAGAAGTGAAATTACTTTTCTTTGACATGCTTGTTTCTCTGACTGTTGTCACTTGACTCCTCTCTCTGCTTATTTCACTTAGAGTTGCAGTGCTTATCAGAATGCACAGATTTGATTGGCTGAGTAGCATCATGTGAGATTTACAACACATGCAGCTGGTCTGTGGTCCAATAAACCAGTGCTATAAAGGCTAGAAACGCTCCGTCAAACTTTAATAAATCTCAATAATTGATCACTTATAGGTCTGGGTCTGAACTTGGACCTTGGTCCACCCGATAGTAACGTTTGGGGGGATGGAGAGGGTTGGCGCACCACCTCATATTGCTGCTGAAAACGTCGCTATGGTCATGGTTAAAAAAGAACAACACTGACTGTAATCAACAACCAACCCTGACTTCTGTAGTTTTGTGGTTCTGCATCAGCTTCCACGACTGATGAGTAGTACTAGAGATAACTTTACTTTACTATTAGAGATATCTTTCATAATTTGACTGACATCAAGAGTTGCCTTGTAAATGTACATATCGGTTGTTTAAGGCCTCTAAAAAAATGATTAAAACTGTTGATATGAAGGACACAGTCTCCAGTTGCATGACTTCCTCTGGTTGACAGTCAAGTTAGTGTCGGTGTTGGTGTTAAATCTTCTTATTTCTATGAATTCACTAGTGCTCTCACATAAAAGTCAAATAAATCTTTTTGTTTTGTTTTTTCAGACCACTTTGAATTAGATTAAACTGCGAACACCGCGGTGTGCGTGTGCGAAATCAAAGCCACGAGAGAAAACAGACAAATCTGAACACATGCCACGAGTAATTTGAGACATTGATGAGCATCTCAGCCCTGTTAATCAAGTTATACTGCAATCATGACCTTAATGCAAATAAGATAAACAAGTCAATTTGTGTACATGACAGTTTCAATAATCAGAGTATTGCCACCCTCTGGTTACAGTCCAATTGCATGTAAATGCACCGAATCTCAAGTCCCCGAGACGCTCGACTTAAGTTATGTATAAATACAAAATTCCACATCAAGTCAAAGTCAAGTCCGGGCTTTGCTCTGACTGTAGGAACTAAATCCAAATTACAACTGATCTAGCATCTAAAACAAATGTAATCAAATCCTTTTTGTACAAATGTGACAATTACATTTACAAGGTATTTTTGCGCTGCCGGTAAATCAGAAACATTTAAGTCCAAACGCAGTCTCAGGTTCCCATAAAGCAAATTGAGTTGAATAAAAAAAAATAAATAAGTACTGTAAAAAGAGATTCATGTCATACTTAAGTTCAGATAATGTAACTCCAAACGACTATCAATATCACCTCTGTTGTCTAATATAACTATTCCGGTAATGAAACTTTCAAATGAACTCTAAATCATATGAAGCTGAGCTCCTCTGAGCGGGTACACTGCAGACATCTAACATTATCATCCGTGTGTGTGTGTGTGTGTGTGGGAGCATGTCCGCTGGGTATATGGGAAGAGTGTTAAAGTGTGGAAAAGAAATAGAGTTAACAGGTATCCCCCTCCTCCACCTCCCCCAGCTGACAGAGAGGGGGGTGATGAGAGAGGGAGAGAATGAGGGAGAAGGAGAGGAGGAGAGGCAGAGGCAGGAAGAGGGAGGATATCCTGCGAGGAAAGGCTGTGATATATGAGCAGGCCACTTCAAACAAGCAGGGGGGAGGGGGACACTCCTTCTCCAATAAAACCAGGGGAGGTAGAGGGGGGAGAAGAAAAGAGTCGGGGAGATTTAAGGAGGGAGTTACAGTAGAAAAGAGGAAAGTTGGAGGGAAGTTGATGCCAGATGAGCCGGAGTGGATAGATGTGAATGAAAGTGGGATGTACGCACTATAGCGGCACCATAAAACCCCCAGAAGAAGAAAAGGCTGACCTGGTCCTGCCTGCAGTATAACCACCTATACACCAAAATCAGCATGTGGTTTTTTAAACATGGGGAAAAGCTGCTAAAAATAGGCGATAGACTCCTTTCCCACTGCCAGTAAACTAGATCTGTGTGCACAGCTCTGCAGCAGATCAGCATGCCTCTCTGTTTGTCTGTTTGTTTTTTACTGGTGTGTCTTATTCAGTGACATGCTGGAAAACAGGTTAGCAAACAGTAGAAAGCAGCATGGAGGCAGGTGAAATGTGACCTTACTTTTCAGTCTCTCTTTCAAACTCAGTCAATATTTGAAGGCTGTTCAGACGGTACTTTTTTAACATGTTTTTTTATCAATGCCAACTGGAGCCAGAGCCGATAAAAACCTGCGTCTGCTGCAGAGTCATTTGACCTGGATGTGAATGCCGATTGTAACCTTTCCCATTACATACAAAAGCCAGATGTTAGCAGGTGTTAGTGGGTTTTTTGCACAGTGGGAAAGGGGCTCTGTAGACACAAATCTGCAGGAGGGCATCTTTAATGTTGAAACGAGGCCTGATCTGAAGTGAGTCGTAGAAAAGAGTTTAATGGTGCAACTAAAGATGGGACAATATATGATTTTATCCCAGTTTGTTTAAAAAAAGCACTCACAAGTAGTTTATTATTATTTTATTATTGTTTATTATTTTCATCCCATTTTGTCTTCTTAAATGCTTTGGGCTGCATCTTTGGATGAAATGTCCTCTATAAATTATGTTATTATTATAATTATGAAATGTTCATATTGTTCTCATGCCGAGCTGCAACTATTATTTAACTAATTGGATGGTTGTTAAAACAACTGATTGTTACAGTCATTTAAAAAGTAAAAAAAATGCAAAGCTTTTTTCTTCCGGTCATAAACGGTATGTTACATTACACGGACATTTGTCGCCATTTCATAAAAGTTCAAAGATTTCATCCACATCTTTCCACAAATGCATCCAAACCTTCTTGATTCCTGCTGCAGCGGATGCAGATCTAAGACGTTAACTGTAAACGTGGTCATTTTGCTCCTTCACAGCTCAGAAAAAGCTTCTGGTAACAGAAATAGAGAGAAAATTTGGGGGAATATACACATGCCACTGATGAAGCACCAAAGTCCCTCAAAATGATTTAAAAAAAAAAAGAAGCAATAAATGGTTAAAACACACCGTGTGTGACCAACAAATAATGTTTTCATAATCAGTACTTTTGTATTTTTTTTCACATGGTCTAATGTTCAAGCTAAACTAAACTAATCCACTCCCAGATTTCCTCAGCAAGTAATGAGTCCTATTTCTCAATGATTAAAAAAAACCCTAACCTAACTCCAAACTCAAAGCAAGCCAGAAATTCCCAAACACACTCACACACACACATGTGCATGTTCATACACACGTGGACGCACCATGCCCACATCCTACAAGAGGTGATTGATGATTTCAGGAAGGGGCTCTTGGGCAGAGGAAGTCCAGTCTGGGTCAGACTTCATCCACACATCCAGGCATGAGCACCACCTGCATGCACTCACAAATCAAACACACTCGTAATCACCCCCCCTCCCAAACACACACACTCACACACAGGAACACACTCCTATACCCATTTCGACATGTGATACCGCTCCTCTCATGCTGTTTACTATATCATGCCTTTCCTCTGCAGCAGTTTGAGTGAGAGAGGCGGGGTGGGGGGGGGCGCAGAGTCAAGGTGTGCGGAGCGAGTCGGGCACGCCGGCACAATGTGCACGCTACAGTTTTAGGGCTCTGTGTGCCATTGTGGGCCAGCATGGGGCTGTTTTTGACAGCAGCCATTACAACAAATAATTGAACTGCAAATGAAGACAAATGATATGATTGCAGTGCGCGTCCCAGCAGTCAATCCGCTATCTAGGTGGTTCCCATTCAAAGCCATTGATCAGCTTTACAACCTAAGTAGCTGGCCAGGAAACTAAATGGTGGCGATCAATGCTATTTAACAGATTATTGACTGCTGACTGGTTGCCTGAGATCAAAATAGAGACAGGGGGATGAAGAAATAAGCAAATAGAGGAGTGGAATGAAAACACATGAAATTGGAATCGGTTCCTTTGCTTCAGTGATGATAAATGGGAAAGAAAAACACTGAGACAGCAGAGAGCGGGGAGAAGGAGAGAGGTTGCAGTTTTCCGTGTGCGCGGCTGAATGTGCATGATCATGTGCATTTAATGAAGAAAGCAAGCAAGAAAGACTGGGAGAAAAACAAAGGCAAAGAAAGCAAAAAACCTCAGTTTGCATACAGTCCGTGTTATCTAAAGACTCCCTCGCTTGTTTCAAGCTTCACATGTGGCCAGATGTGGTCTGTGTGCCTCTGCGTTCGTGCTTCTCGCACTCCCCATGAAGCCCGTGCACCTGAAAACTCCACACATTAGTCGTGCTTTGGGGGGGGGGAGAAAAAAATCAGCTCAACGAGGAAGAACCTCAGCAGAATCAGCCGGTACTTTCTGCTCCTCTTTGTTCAGCCAATCCTTGATGGAGCTTTCAAGTGGCGCACAAGCTGGCACATCACAACAGCCGCTTGCACCGCAATTACATCCTTTTGACTGCGCGCTCCTTCGCGTGTGTTTCTACTGTTTGTATTTACAATGCACGAAACAGACTTGGGGCCGACCGTCAGCTCGTCGGGCCTTTGGTCGCGGAGAAAGCTTTGATTCTGTTTGACTGATCACCTGAATGTTGTGATCATTAGTTAATGATGAGTAACGGGAGCAAAGCGGATTCTTCGAAAGATCGACTTCAGACCAAGCGGAGACAGATGTGGAGTGACATTTATGTGTGTGTGTATGTGTGTGTGTGTGTGTGAAAAGATGGGGTTGGGGGTATTTAACAACCTCCAACAGTCTCAAATCACTGTAGTGTTTAATACACACACAGTAGTGTGTTACCATGGTGACTGGGCCCTGCTATGGGGCCCGACTCATGAGGCTGCACGTTTGTGTGTCTGTGTGCTGTCTTCATATTTGTGTGTGTGTATGTTGGGCGCACTATAAAACCAGCACTTGAAAATATACCAGTTGCATGTTTTTTTGGATTCATTTGTGATTGTTGTCCAAGTCTTTATCTCCGTCTACATTTCCTGAATTTTACTTTAAAACAAAATTCTGTTTGTGCTTTGAAACGGCAGAAAGTGGCCACGCTTCAGTGAATCACTGTGTGCATGTGTGAGTGTGAACACGGACTTAAATATGGCTATAGTAGATGTGTGCCTGTGAGAATGTGTGTGTGTGTGTGTGACTGTGCATGTGTGTCTCCCTGCCTGCGTCTGTGTGTGTGTGCGCGCCTGTGTGTGTCTGTGTGTGTACACACTCCCCTTGCCTTTTCTCAGTTCAGCAGAACCTCATTAATTCAGCAGGAATGGAAATCATTTCTGCACGGAGTGCACAGGAGACAGAAAGAGATGGAGAGGAAGACGCGTGGAAGGGTGGGGGTGGTGGTGGTGGTGGTGGGGGCACAATGAATACTCAAATTTCTTCATTTTTCTTCACTGAAAATCATTCTATTAAAAGAATAATAATTTAATGTTCTGGGTAAATAGCACAGGTATTAGTCACAAAGGGAATTCTACACATATTTTAATACAATCTAATCATAATTACGCTACATTGTGATTTAGTCATTTGGTTGACAGCTCTTGAGAAATAACACATACGTCTAATCTCGTCTTTGATTTATTTGATTGAAATCTGGTAAGGTTTATACAGTATGTCCTTAAACACAAACAGAACGGACAAACAACTAAATATAGCAAACGTCCAGATGGATACATTAATAAAAAGGTAATCTTCCTTATGTAGCAGCAGATCAGAGCAGAGCCTCCTCCATCCCTCCCTCTCTCCCCTCCTCCTGCCATCTCTCCATCCTGCAGACCGCCACCAGACAATATGGAGCAGACAGTAATCTGGCCATGCACTGAAGAGATTACAGCATCCAGCAGAACAGTTCAGCACAGAAGAGAGCAGCTCAGTTCAGAACAACACAGCTTTCCTCACACAGAGGGAGAAAAGTCAACACAAAGCAGGAATCTATAGTCCACCCAACCATCTAACTGTTGAAGAAGGAACCTCTCTCCCTCTTTTCTTTCACACTCGCAGAGCGTCGGCTGGTCGCACACACTCCTTCAGTGAAAGCTGACCTTTTCAGAGTGCAACAGAGTGCAGTGCAGTGTTGTGGATCTCTCTATTCCAAATGTCACTTTTTACAGGAAAGATCTGATGTGATAAAAACAGATCAGACGACGCAGGCGGGACACATGAGAGGAATAACACTTGTACAGAGTGTGTGACTTCTGGTCCTTGGAGTTCTTATTTTTTTATTCATGGATATACACGTGCGTACATACATAAACACACACTGAGGCTTAAACAAGGCCAAACATTCAGTCAATAACGAAGCAGATGTGGCGCCCTATTTATCCACTGAACTTAATCATGAGAGATATAAATAACTGATCTGAAGGCTTACGTGCAGACAGCCGAGCCGAGGTTAGAAGTTCACACGTTGCAGTTGTTGCTAAGTACATGATGTGGATTTTTGGATTTTCTGTCCCTCTCAGAAGAATTAACCCTTCACAGCGGCAGGGGCGGCCTCTGACCTCAAGGCTGGCTAATAGCTGCAGTGCAGCTCACTCAGGGGGAGAGCATCGGTCAGATATGAACACACACATACACTGATACATAAACACTTATTAATAGCTCTGCTGGGGCTGCCCCCTGATCATTGATCAAACATTAGTCGACCAGAAAGGTCATTAGTCGGCAAGATTTCATTGGTTGCTTAGTCGCACAAAAACAAACAAACATACGTGAAACTGTTACGAGCTGCATCTTGTCAAAATAAGTCAAAACCTATATAACTGGACCATGTGGGGATTTAATTTGAAAGGTAAGAGACAGGAAGTGGCCACGCTCAGCAGTCAGACAGGAGTCACATCACAAACCAATCACAGACGACAGATATCTTTCCCTTCTTCTGTAAATATTCAGTCTGATAAATACGGAAAAGTTGATCATGTTAGTGCAGGGCTACCCAGAGCTTTACATCTGTCCCACGGACCAAAGGCCTACACACTTATATATAAAGAGTAGCACCAAGCGCCCAACCTTGTGTCTTCCAGGTAACTAAAGACATGGTGGCATCTAATTTCCAGGGCTGGTACCTGCAGTTATTCCACAGGCTAGTTAATAACATGTCGGGCAGGAAATCCAAAGTGTGGGATCATTTTGAGAAGGTGAAGGATGAACCCAAGGTGATCTGTAAACTCATCTTCATTGGTCGACTACAAACATGACGTATCATCTGAAACATGGAAGTAGCTACATGCCCATTAGCCCACAGCGTCATTAACAGGCGGCTCGCTGTGTGTGTGTGACGTGCACTTGTAGATAAAATATAAGCCGATATTAATGAAGGTTCATTAGTACGGTTTTGTATTTCTCTGTAATGTAGCACAGTGTTAACAATGTTACTGATATTTTTCTTTATCACACCTTCAACTCAAACCATTGTGTTGCCCCGCCCACAATATATAATAATAACTAAATTAATATCGTAAACATGCAGGCGACTAGTCGACTAATGGCCCTAAATGACGACTATTGGTCGACTAGCAAATTTCTTAGTCAGTGGCAGCCCGAAGTTCTCTGCAAAAGAAACTCTAAGTAAGAAGCACGAGCATCAGAAGTCTTCACAGTGACACATTTTTATTCCACAAGTCTGTTTTCATGACAAACTTCCTGTTAATGTATTACTCCTTCCAAAGAACTCCAAGGTTGTCATTTGCCAGCAGTGTTGAAAAGGCTTCAGAAGGTTACTACAAATGACAGACCTCAACAGACGCACGACTCCTAATTAAGGCTAAAAAAATCAAACTTTCAACATGTGCTCAATGAGATGAGCACAAACCTAAAGATCTACCAACAATTAGAGGTAGTCTAAAGGTAATATTATGTTAATTGGTGAAGCAGTTTGAGCGAGCTTTCCTCATGAGTGAGAAAGAGTAAGGAAGTTAAAAGGGATGTAGTGTGAGGGTGGATAACGGTAGAACCAAGGGAACAAAGTGAAGAATGCTGGTGTGCAACCAAACTCAAGGTGAGAGCCTTGAGAAGGATTCTGTAAAATGGAAAGCAGGAGGGGAGGACACTCTCCTGGAAGATCGGAAAATAAACACGATGTTGACTTGAATCATTCAGACGAGGAGGGAGAGAAAGAAACAGTTTATCAGGGTCCATTTACATGTTCTTCTCCTTCTGATAGTCAAGAAGACAAAACCCTGATGATGGTCAGATAGCAATGGGAACTGATAAGATTTGATTGATACCAATGCCATTAGGGATTTTGCTTATCGGTCCAATTCTTAATCAATTCCCTTATTGATTCCTAACCAATTTTTGTGTAGAAAAAAGAAGGCCTATACAGGCTTTCAGCATCAATACGACTGCTTTATTATCTCTGAATCTAAACACAGTAAGTGCGAGTTAGCAGTTTACCTTGATGTGCTAATCAGTGAGTGATCATCTCAGTCAGAACATGCTGGAGAATTGATGGTATGGTGCAGTGGAGTGAATATGGAGAGCATTAGGATAAGAGAAAATGAATAGGAACAAGGATCCAGAGCCCAAAATAAATTCTGCAAATGTACACATACCATATTCTTCTTTTTTTGTATATATTTATTATTCTTGTTTTTTAGCTAAGTTGTTTATTTATGTTGTCATGTTGTTGTTAAACTGAGGGTACCAGGCACTGCTGTCTGTCATCATCTTAAATGGATAAATGAATAAAATGACAGAATATTTGCTGAGCGTGACACAATGTCATTACAACATAGGATATTTACCCTCAGTAACAGACGTGCTGCTCAGTCGGGAAGCAGTAGCACTTGTGCGTAGAGTGTCAGATACATGGCATTCCTGGAATTTAAACCCACGTTGTGCAGAAAGATGTTTCATGTGTGTTTCCTGCCGAACTTGAAATGATCATTTTACCATACATAACAAGCACCACTGTTGTTATCTTTCGTAATGAAATGAAGTCCCACTTTGGATCGTTTCTTCCTCTCCACCATGACTTCTTCTTGTTGCAAGTGTCCAGCTTTTAATCTGGATTAATATTACAGCCTTAATTTTAGTTTTATATAATTGGTTTTGACTTTATCTTATCCCTGGTGTTTATTTCATCTTATTTTATTTCATTTAATTTTTATCTTATTATTTCATTTTATCTAATTTCATTTTATAGACTAGATTTTGTAGACTTTTATTTATTGATTTTTAAATATTTTTTTCTAGTCTTGCAAAACTGCATTCATACTTGTTCATGTTATTCTTTATTTTTTGTATTTGTTTTACTTTTGCTATATGAGGCAATTTGGGCTGCATGTTTGTATGAAAGGTGCTTTACAAATAAAGCTGAGCTGAGTTTGATGTCATTGTTTTGCAACGCACAACTGAAAACATGCCGACATCAGTAAAACGAATTGATAAACATAGACGCATTCGATTCAGATGGACCAGATAATTTGGAACCAGTTCTCAATTCTCATCCCTACACACAGATGTAGAGGGTGTAGAGAGGAAAAGCGGTAAATACGTTTAGTAGGAAAGTATGAGTGTGGCTGACAATGATCAGAAGACACTTCACCAACAGGTTTTTAAGGGTAACTGTTGCAGAGGTTTGCAAGGGAACCGTTTTATTATTTTCGTGCATTTTGATCAGATGTATGACACACTACCAATCAATTCACATATGTTTTTGTGATTTTAGGTGTTAAAGAGCAAAAGAAAAGCTGCAAAACTGCACAGGCAGGTGTGTGTCACAGTAGGTACAGATTTACAGTAGCGCTAACTAGAGGAGTAGAGGTGTGATGACTGAAGGAAGGAAGAGATGAGGAGATGATAAAGGTGTTGTAACTGACAAAGACACCAAAGAAAATGAGGGTGCAGCTGTTGAAGTTAAAGGTACACTGAGAGCGGGATGAACTGATGAAGTTGTAGTATTAAAAAGGGGGGAGGTTCTGAGGGTGCAATGGCTGAGAGAGAGGAGAGCTGAAGGAGCCAGGTGTGGCAGCAGCCACAGAGGTAATCAGTGGGCCAATGGGGAGTCATTCCACTCAGAGTGAACGGGCTGCCGAAGTACCTGGAATAAAAATAATCATTACACTGCATTAAAGTCACTGTCTGTAAATATACCCTGGGCAGCAGTAAAGCACGCTCACCGCGGCCCCCGCCATCTTGCACACCTTAACGCGCACGCATGTGAATATGTAAAAACACACACGCATGCAAATAAAACAAAATGCAAATATTTGCGAGGACGTGAGTGCGTCTCTCTCTCTGCTCAAGCGGTGAGAAAATCAGCGAGTCCCCTGCTGATTCTGTGCATTTATCCCGTCATTACAAAGACAGGCTTTTAACAGAAACAAACTGTTCTCCAAATATAACTCAACCAGCTCAAAGCACATTCATTATCCTCCCCCCCATAACTTATAAGTGTTATTTTAGCAACAGAAACCCCGACAGAGGCTTGAACTGGATCTCTCTCACACATTTATTCTGCCTCTCAGTATTGCTGCCTTTGGAAAATGGGGATTAAGTCTGCATTTAGGAGAATTTGAATTGCAAATAAGGCTTTGTAATTGTTTTAGTCTTTAATCCTAGCAGGGAGGGCCTCAGTGTAATGCAAAGTTGAGACAGGCGAACATCTCAGGCATTCATCTGAGGAAGGACTGTGTTTGTTTCGCCACTCGGTTCAATGAGACTTAATAAGCAGGGTGTCCGATCGGCCCCACACACACACACACAGACAAGTACATATGCATGCACGCACAAACACAAGCAAACACACTTCTGAACACGCGCTTCAACCCATGGGCTCATTGATAGAGCGGCCAGTTTATTTTGGTTGTGAGTTTGGGTGCCCAGCTGGTACTTGAGACTGGTGGACTGGCAGAGCTGTGCAGCAGACAGCAGACACACACACACACACACACACACACACACACACACACACACTGAGACACACACACACACACGCTGTGCCAGGGACACACTGTGCCAGGCTGCGACGTTTGCCAGCTACAAGCCTGCCCACTGCCACAAAGAGAGGCAGAGGCAAAGGAGAAAGGGCAGTACAGAGTGTGCATGAGTGTGTGTGAGAAGGAGGGAGACTGTAAAGAGTGGACAAAGACGTGAGGAAGAAAAGAAAGAGGAGTGACAGACTTTTAAAAAAAGGATTGTTATAGTGTTTAAAAGGACGAAACTGAGACTCCAGAGTGTCGAGCAGAAAAGCAGCTCCGACTTGAGGGAGGAAATGAAGCTGAATTCACTTATTAATCAAACATGTATGAACTTCTCAAAGCAATTTAAATCTACTGCATTTGCATAATAAGTCGTTCAAAAACCTGATGGGACAAGTGGTACTGTGACATGTGAAAACAAGCATGCAACATGTAGTGTAATCAAACAGACGGGAGGGAGGGGAAGTGAAAGCTGCAAACTAACTTAATGTTTGCTTCAACTCATGACATATGACATGCATATTTGGTCACTGAAAAAACAAATCAACAAACCCCCATTAGTCGACCACAACGTTCTAAAGCACCAACACCATCAGTGCTCTGTGGTGGCAGCAACTTGAATTTTCACCACCAAACACTTTGAGAAGAAGCTCAAAATCTACAAAGACTCCAGCACAATCTGTCCTGCAGCACCACAAGTCAAGGTCATGTTCCAAAATCCTTTTTTGGATCACTCACTTTTACAGTTTCAGGTTGATTTTCTTTCTAAAAGTTCTCTGAACATTGTTGTCTGACTGCTCTGGCAACACAGTTTACATGAGAGAAGGTCTGAGTTGAACAAAATGTTGATATTCATACTTGGTTCAATGTTTCTATACTCGACACTGTTCTTAAAGGAGAGGTTCACCCACAAAATGACCATTTGTATATCAATTACGCACCCCGTGTTGTGCTGAATTTATGAAGACAGCTGTGTTTTTCTTGCATTCCTCATCGGTAAACAGGGAAATCCGAAAATGGCAAACATTCTTGATGAATTGAAGTAAAGGGGAGTCGCATTCAACAGCAAAACTACATCATAACACCTGTTAACAAAATCTTTCTGTAATCGCTATCATGTTAGGGGTCGTGGGGGGCTGGAGCCTTTACCAGCTGACATTAGGCAAGACGTGGGGTACACCCTGGACAGGTCGCCAGACTTTCACAGGGTTGACACATAGAGAGAGACAAACAAGTCACCGACCAACCTAACCTGCATGTCTTTGGACTGTGAGAGAAGGCTCAAAAACCCGGAGAAAGTCCACACTGATACAGGGAGAACATGCAAACTCTGCACAGAAGGGCAACCACAAATGGTTGTTTAGGGTTTGTTTGGGTCAAGTGTTCATTTAAAACAGATTATGCAGTAAAACTTCTATCATGTCACAAAAGGCTTTTATAATTTGAGAAGGCCTTTTAAATTTCACAGGTTACATCTAATATTTGTGGACTGCTGTGCACACATACATGTACATATTGAAAGCACTGCATGTATACTGTATGCAGTGCTTTTTCCTGTCAAAGAATCATGAGTTAAAGTCTTGATCTCAAACATCTTGACTCCTGTTAAATCCATAATCTCGCAGTCTTAAAAGTGTCCTCACACACTCTCACAGAACGTCCCAGTTCCTCATTTCCTCCACTCGCACAGTTTGCCAAACACCAAATTCCTCAGCGGACAGTTAACGTGCGCTCCCGGACTTGTACAACAGCAAGCAATCAAGCTTGACTTGAAAATCAAACTTTTCTCATATTATGTCCACCACAGCAGCAGCTCCAGTGTGAGCTGATTTAATTTAGGGACCTGGCGTAAAGAGAAGGAAATGGCTTCTCAGCTCTCCCGAGTTAACCAACAGGAGTGTGTGTTTAAAGATAGGTTTCACTCCCTGGGACCCGGCTGACAATCCTCGTAACCATCGTCAGTGTTTTAGACCTAATGAGGAACGGCAGTAATGGAGTGCTGCTCCAAGCTTCGCTCTGGGAAGAGAGAACAGGGAGCTACGCAGCTGGAAAAGTCGGCTGGAGACGAGCGTTGCGTGTCACTTTGAAGACAAACCTGCTTTGAAATTACTTTGTAAAACAGTAAAATGCTCACAAAAAGTTGTCGTACGTTGTTCTGCAGTCTTCTCGCACATTTAGGACGCAAAGTTATGAAAACACAAAGTCAGAGCAGGTTGCCAAGGGAAAGTTCAAGCTAAGCAGAAGCATCATAATTGCAGTAATTTATGCCATTTTGTGCAGGACAGGGTCTCCTCACACAATGGATAAATGGATACTGTAAGTGGAAGTGGTTTGGGAGTCACTAGTGTCGGTGAACTTCAAAGATGGCGAGAACGAGAGCGTGTGTGTGTGTAAATGCCTGAGCAGGAGATGCAGGCTTGGCAGGAGAGAACACCACAGACAAGACGCCACAGACAGAAGCACCTCCGGCACGGAAGGTCGCCCTCGAACTTCCAACCCCCTGACAAATTGCTCACTTCAATTCTCCACAGTAAACTGGTTACAGTCGAGGCAAACAAGTGATGAATGTTGCTTTTTTTAATTATTGAACCATAATCTATTTCCTGAAAATGACTAAACTGAAACAGAATTGGCAGCATTCACCCTAGTTTCACTGGGAGAGATAAACAAATGCCCCGAGGAGTTTCTACTATTTCCCAGAATGTAGTATTCATTTAAAGCATGCGTTTAAATTTTATGGATGATGATGTTGCAACTAAGAGGGCATTCATGGGTAACTGGGTTAGGGAAATTAAATGGGACTGGGTTGGAAATCTGCATGCAGGGAGGGAAAGTAAACGCTGCAGGGTTTGGCTTCTACAATAACTTTGCTCAGGCGGATTCGTGGCGTTTACGCTGCTCTGGCTAGCAATATGCACGGCATAGCTTGTACCAAAACTCAGATAAACTATAAAAAATGCAGACTTCAAAAAGAGTCCCCGGTGTTTTCAGACACCTCTTTCTTCCCGCACGCTGATACATCTCCCTCCCTTCTTCTCCAACTCCCTCTTGCTCCCTGTCTCTCCTCTTCTCCTCCCCTCTGTCGCTTGTCTTTCTGTCCCCCGGTTTGTTGTCTCCATCTGTCTGTCTTCATGTCTGTCTCTGTCAAACACAGATCCAGGAGCTCATGCTTGCGGAGTCAAGATCAAATGCTAAACCACAGCACATTTTAAGCTTGCCCAGAATGAACCTGCGAGGAAGGGAATCATAAACAATATTTGATCTGCTGCTTCTGTCACTTCCAGACCTCCAGCGAACACACACACAGCTTGAGGGCAGCACTTTCAGGCTTTGTTGCTTCCCTCAGATAGGGAAAGGTATACACAGACAGAGGAGCCAACTGGCCTTTTTCATTTAGACGGTAACAACGGTAAACAACGGCACACAAAGACAGCGTCCTCTCGCTCAACGCCCGTCTGCCTGCAGCCTGCACTCCACGCACTGTTTGATATTAAAAGACGACACAGGCGCAAACGGAGGAGGTGAGGGGGGGGGGGGGGGGGGGGGTCTGGAAGATGGAAAGACAGATAGAGACGGACAGAAATGGAGACACAATGTTGTGGCATGCCGTTTGTGTGTAGGCTATATTTATAACAGCCAGGAGAATCTGTATAAAGAAGACATCGCCGTGCCAACGCCGACTCCATTCCTCTGCTCTCTCTTTCTCTTCTCCATCCCTCCATCCATACCTACTCTGCCTATATTATGGATGTTATTATTATTCCTGCATGTCGTCATGTCGCCCCCGCTTCTCTCCTTCCCCCGAGCAAGAAAGCGGGCACTACTGGCACCCAGCCAGATTACCCAATCAATCTCCTCTGAGAGAGGGGGAGGGAGGCGGGAGGAGAAGTGGAGGGAGGGAGGCAAAAGGAGAGAGGGGGAGGATAAGAAAGACAGCGTGGAACAGAGAGGAAAGGAAAGAAAGAGCGACGGGGGGGTCGAGGATGGTGAAGGGGGGGGTGTTGGCGGTGAAAAAGACCTGAGAGGAATTGAAGCAGGAAAAACGGTGCAGGATGAGTAAATTCTGTCTTTTGGTAAAAAAAAAAAGAAAAAAGAAAAGGACAGAGACAAAGACAGCTATGAAAGGCTTCAGCAGACGTGTGGCGTCAAAATTAAGCGAGCGAGCACCTGGTACGGCAACACGGGGAGTTGTGGAGATGGAAAACACACACGAAATCACACACAGAGTCCAGACAAAGGCTTGGCCATCAACGGTTGTTTACAGAGTGCAGCTCCTCCCCTTGTGCCACCTGTTACTGTGGTCCAGCCTAACAAATGTTTAACCCTCTCAAAGAATCCCCAGGCAACAGCCAACAGTGTGCCTCCATCTATCTACTGTCTGCACACTGCATGCTGGGAACAGATCAGATTAAGGGCTTCGACTAACAACTATTTCTATTTATCTTTTTGTTTAGATTAATTGATTTAGAGCTTAAGCAATTAGCTGTTTAATGGATAAGTCGACTGACAGAAAATATTGATAATTTATGCTTTTCATTTTTCAGGCAAACATGACAAAGATTTGCTTGTTACAGCTTCTCAAATGCGGAGATTTACTCCTTCTGGTGTCCTGTATGACAGTAAACTGAATATCTTTGACCTGTTGGTCTGACAAGACAAGACATTTGTACATGTCAGTGCCTGGGAAAATCATGATGGCATGTTACACTCTGACATTCTGCGGATAAAATTAAGGATGATGAAGAATTACATCAGTCGAATCAGATCTGCTTGTTCAATACTATTCATTCCTTTTTTTATGGATAGAGTTTCGCTAGCGTTCGGCAGGATGTTCAGGGTGACAGCAACATTCATGCAACATAGCAAGCAAGCCAAGCTCGCCCTGCGAGCTAATACATGCTAACTATGCTAACAACATTTGCTGACAGATATCAAACAAAAGCCAAAGACTGTTATTAAGTTGCTGTGAGCTGTGATTTCACCACTGTTATCTCAAAGCCTGGCCAGGTAAAGCCTCTCTCTCTCCAGGCAGCGGCCTCTATCTCACTCAGACTCACCCTGGGTCTGGGTCCACAGCTGCCTGTACTAGAGGGAGCAGTGAGAAAACGAGGAGCTCCATCTGGGGACTGATATGTCCTTAGATAAAGTGGCTCACTCATTGACAAAAAACGACTGCTCAACTTGAGGAATCTCAAATGAGGGGTCACTGACTGATAATTTGAATCTTTGAAATTCAGAGGGCAGCCCCAGACAAAATGATTAATCAATGATGAAAATAACTGCCAGTTGTAGTCACAAATTGAGCAATCATTCAGTCTACAAATATCAGAAAACTGCATAAAATTCCCAACGCATATTTGCAGAGCCCGACATGACAAGTTCAGATTGCTCATTTTGTCCAAAAATGAGTCCAAAATCCAGATAATTTCA
This sequence comes from Epinephelus cyanopodus, assembly GCA_026686955.1. Taxonomy (NCBI): domain Eukaryota; kingdom Metazoa; phylum Chordata; class Actinopteri; order Perciformes; family Serranidae; genus Epinephelus; species Epinephelus cyanopodus. The sequence goes on from CM048920.1 coordinate 13,142,067, forward strand.
ATTTATAATGATTTACAATTGAAACAAATTACAAATCACATTTGAGAGGCTGGAACAACTGAATATTTGTTATTTTTGCCAGAATTAAACGATTAAATGATCACTATAATCTGATTTGAATTTGAAATGATGCTTTCTATTAGAACTTCTCTTCTGTACTATGACCAACAGAATAGACTTTAGCTCATGAATGAGTGGAAGACCCCTCTCTCCTTAAAGTACCCTGGCTTTTCATGAATCAAAGTCCTGGATCATAAGGCCCTTCATGCTATTAAAGACCAATCATGGACATAGAAACAGAAAATGACTTAGAAAATGAAAAGACACAGGATTACATAGTAGTATCACTTTACATGATGTCAGATTTCACCTTATCTGTGACCCAGTCTGTTGTCCCCTGGCTTCTTTCTTTCTTCATGTCAAAACCAATGAAAATAATATTTAGAAAATTAATAAATTATTATCATTACTTTGAAACGAACCATCTCAGATCAAATTCACACATGTATTTACACCAGCTCTCCCTAACACGATCTATTTTGATGCTTAGACGAAGATGTTTCGATGCCCTTGTTTGACTCTTCCATCTCAACCATCATGACAGTTCTCGTCAACAAGCTGAGAGCTGAGTGGAGTCAGTGAAGCACTGCGACGTGAATGACGCACTTGTGGCACTAAATCTGTGACACTCCGCAGGCGGTGAACCCGGATTGGCATGAATCGCAGATGTTTGGGGTTGCGACCTCTGGCTGGGGCAAAGCAAAATGTCTGCAACAACAAGGCCGAGTGTATCGCTTCCTGAAAGACTGTTTGTCTGTGATCGCATGTGTGTGTGTGTCAGAGTCGGAGAAAACAGAGACTCATTCTTCTGGCTGCTTTAATGTGATCAAGAATGTGTGTGTGTGTGTGTGTGTGTGTGTGAACAAGCGTGCCTCCTCACTCGTCAATATGTATGCTTTCTTCATCACAAAGCTCCCGTCCTTTAATCATTCATATTGAGTTACTAAAGACGTGCCATGTTCTTATAATCAAACACGTTTCCTCAACAAAGTGCTCTTTTGAGGAACATCCAAATTCCAGCAGAAAAGAGGACTATAGATGTGTGGATCTCTTTTAGGAAATAAACATGATTAAACGGCAACGTGAAGAGGAAGGACAGAAACACAACTCCAACAATTAAGACGACAAGGGAGACCACTTAAATTACTTTACAGAGGTACAAGACTTCAGTCTGTTCCAGCTCTTTATGATACAGTATCGTCTCACTTACTTTGAGTGTGTGCATTCTTTTACATGTGAGTGTGATGCGCACACAAGCGTGGCCGCATGTGCGAGTGTTTACGTGCGAGTTCGAGTGGCTATGATAGCAGATTCGCCATCCAGGGGTGAAGCCAACAAGCGATCCAGCCAGTCAGAGGCCTCCAGTTCTGGGAGTGTGGCCAGGGCTCCAATCCCACCACATTCCCCTGGATTAGCTGTCAACCAGTCCCCAGATCTGAGGATTAGCACATTATATTCCATTATCTTTCCCAAACTGGAGAGTCCACAAAGTCTACATCATCGCTCACAGCGGGGGCCAGTAGGACATGGCTGAGTAAGAGGTGCCTTCAAACTGGGCCAAATTGAGCCAAACTGAGCTGAGCCAAACCAAATCTGTAACTAAGACTGTACACTGGCTCAATGTTGCCTAGCAACCACATTAGTTCCAGGAAACAAATAAGCAAACTGTATTTCTAAATATCAGTTTTAGAGCACGGCGCTGATATTCTCTCATTGTTATCCACAGCAAACTGACCACGTAGCCGACAGAGAGGACTATAAATTATAAAAATAAATAAATAAATAAAACATAAATAAAAACAAACCAATAATGCTTTATCTCGCGCACATTCCTCTTTCACTACTCCCACTGAACGACACACAGAGCGGAGCGTGTGAGACTCCTGGGAGACGTGTTGTTTTTCACTCTGTGATCCGGGGGGACTAGGGGGAATGAGGGAGCCGTTATCAGCAAGGGGCCGTGATAGAGACTTGATCAGGCCGTCGGTCTGCGGGGACCAAGGAGCCAGAGTTAATCAGAGACAGACAGACCCCTCATCACCCTGGGGATTCACACGCTTCGACCCTGACACTCTCTTTCCCTCTCTCTGTCACGCAAACACACAAAGACGCACACACACTTGGTAACAGTCACAAAAGCGCGTGTGCTCGCACACACCTACATTTTACTGCTGTCAGAGCCTCTGCCACACCCTCAGAGCACACTCTTTACCGTTGACTGTCACTTAGGGGTAAATCTTAAAAAGTTCCAGCATTTACAATAAACACAATCAAAGGGAGAGAAAGTACAATTATCGTATTCATTATGAAATAGCATCACTACAAAGCAGCGGCCCCTGGGTCAGTCATTGCCAACTCATGCTGTGCAGCCAAACACTGCTAAGAGATGCATAACTTTATATTAAAATCAAGTGAAGATCCAAAATTTTCCAAAGAGAGCAAATACATGGATCTGAATTTAGGGGTAATGTGTAACAAAAAGATGCACAACAAGACATTGAGACATAAAGCTGTTTTTAAAAGGATAAACCTCCCTCCATCTTACCAGCTTCCAGCTCATATATTTTTGCCATTTCTCAGGCTGTTGCTCTAACTACAGATTCCACATTTTCATATGCCCACCGCCACGGACACAAGGATTATAGAAGTGGATCAAGAGAGAGATCCACCCATCTCTAAAAAAAATAGGCAGTACCAATGAAATATAAACTAATATTCTGTTAATGTATTGCATATTTCTCGCCTAAAATATTCTTTGGAAACATATTTTAGTGCGCTGTTCAGCTGTAATACAAGAGTTTGTGAACAGGAAGTGGGTGCCACACTGTTTCCTGAATTGTAAAAACAAAGGCTGACAAAACTGAAATCAAACTGTAAAATTAAGTAGCGCTGATTAAATATGAAACTTTAGTTACTGCTTTACCTTCAAAATTTTGTCGGAAACATATTTTAGCTAACTGTTTAACTGATCTGCAATCTCATTATTTCGGTCACTACTCAGAGCTCATGACCATAGGTGAGGGTTGGGACGTGGATGGACCAGTAAACTGAAAGCTTCACCTTCTGGCTCAGCTTCCTCTTCACCACAATGGTCCAGCGCAGTGCCGGCATCACCGCAGAGGCCACACCAAACCACCAACTCATTCTTAAATCCATAATGTTTCTATCTAACGTGTCACCAACAGATCAGCCCCCTCACACACTCTGACCTCCTGAACTTGAGGCGTGTCAAAGTTCAAACATTGCCTGAATCCCTACAACACAGTTTTTCTGTTAAAAACGGGCTCATGGCGTCCTCATTTAGTCCAACACCACGGTCACATTGTGTTTATTCCCTCTGTGGTCACATATACAGCAGCATTAGTGATACCAGCTCCCAGCTGACTGACTAAAATACTTTTAAAATGTCTCTTTTTATGGCGGCAGAATTTGAAGCTTGATGTTCAGCCATATATTGACCCAGCCTGTCAAACCGGAGCCGTTAAAGAGCTGACACTCAGGTATCCAGCTGGCCTACCTCCGGAGAAAGGTGTAGGAAATTATATTGCATTTAGATTAATTAGACACAGTTGTCAGATTTAATTAACTACTAGGTTTAATTAACCATGTAATTAATCTTATGGTGGTCCAACACATGCACACACACACACACAGGAGCGGGGAGTCGTGCCTGCGCACACATGCGTAGTACATGCACAACAAATGTAATCTGTTCGGCTGACAAGTGCTCACACTTTTTCTGTCAAACCTCATAAGAGAGTTCAACTGAATGGGTGACTGGCTGTGGGCTAAAACAGCCCGAATGAAATGTGTGCGGTGAGAATAGCACCTCTAATCCATTACAGGTTTCGCTGCTGCCCAGGTGGAACGATAATCTAGTAGTTGAGGCAGTCTGTCCAGTCAACATCCGAACACCCGTGTAATCCTTATTCAAATATGTCTCAGGCAGTAAAATGCAAATATTCAATATAGAGCTGGCAAAAAAAGACATTCATGGAAGAGTATAGAAATCAATTTTAAAACCCCAAATGGTCATTTGCAATAATGAGAGCTGCACCAACAAAGCCTGTCAATTGTAGCTGATCCGCTCACACATCAACCAGCTCTTGTGTGTGTGCATGTGTTCGATAGGTTACTGATCGACTGCTCCAGCTCTTCAGAAGATGAGAGGGTCAAGGGGGCCGTGGACCCTGACCTTTCATTGCCCATCCTGCCCCTGCAGCCACAACTAGCAAAGCCTGTCCAGCTCTAAATGTGTCCTACGTGTATACGTATTGTTTGTGAGTGTCTGTGTTAATGTGCTTGTGTGATCAGCCAGCTGCTTTATGTGCTCTGACCTTTGCTGAAGCCTTGAGTGGACCAATAAATAGCCAGGCAGTGCCACGACCTTTTACCTCAGGGCCGACAGTTTTGCCGAGACCTGAGGGGTCAGGGGTCAGCGTTTGAGGAAGTGCGGCCAGCAGCTGAGCTGCAGCACTTGAAAACAGATATCTGACCAAGGCTGATCAGGTGAAATGTGGCAGAGTGGCATGAAGACTCTCGATTAGACTTTAAAAATTCAAAGATGGAAGTCTAAGGGTTTTCCTATAAAATATAGAAGTGGTGTTCATGGGTGCTGCATTTTTTAAAAGCATGCTACTTCAGACGTCTGGCTCAGAGTCTGTCCCATCCAGAACAGAGGCTGCGGCAGGCAGAGCAGACATGTCAAAACAAGAACCTGCAGCATTATCACAGAAAGAATAGTCCCTTCTCTGTGATGCACCCTCTGCATGTGACTGTATGTGCTCACAAGCGAGCGGTAGATGCGTGTATATTTGTGCGCCCTCATACACAACTGAAGGGTTGGTTAAGTTCACTCACATAGTCATGGAAAGCCTTGGCCTCGCTGGAATGTTCACATGTCTCCCTCCGGTCCGGGGCAGCGCAGTACAGATCCCAGAATACACTGTGCACACAGGACAAGAGAGCGACAGCAGTTAGACACTTCACAGTGTGATCCAAACACATATTACCTTCCTGGTTTGTGTGTTTCTGAGGTGGATATGGCTGCAGTGAAGACACGTTTGTGCACAATGTTCTGAGTGAAAGTGGTTTAATGAACTGATGGAGGTTCAACAAATCTGCTTTATGAAGTGGAGTTGGGAATGTTTTAATATAAGCTGAATAAGACACAGGCACAACACTGAATTATACACTTTTTTGAGTAATATAAACACATTTTCAGTTACTTTAACAAGACAAACGTCTCAGAAACATCAGTGTTTAAAAGGATGACTTTGTACTCCGCATTCACAAGAGCCCCTTTTTGGGGTGCTGTCAAAGGTAAAGTGAATCACTGCACAGTGGGAGACTCGTGTCAATATTATTTGTTAGGTTTTTATTCATTTAATCACAAGTTCAACTGTGCCAGCGGCGTTACATGGTGCCGTGACATGAGCTGCCACACAAGAACTTAGCAGAAATAAAATCGTTTGGAAGACAGTCTGTCGGGAGCAGAGCATTTTGATTTACCGACTGCAAAAATGTCTTGAACGTTGGAGCGATGTGCGGGAATCTGCGTCTTTACCAAATATAACACTACTTAATTGACAAAGTCACAATATAAATCAGGAAGTGTCTGATCAAGAACGTATAAAAAACAAGGCAGAGCATTTTAATGATAACTTTCAATACCTGACAATAAAACTATACAACTCTTATTTCTCGACTGTTTGGTGAAAAATGGCGATCACAATTTTATAAAATGCAAGTTTGCATATCTAATCTTTCAACCAACTGTCACAAACAACACTATATTAGTTTAATGTCATAGAGAAAGAAGAAACCCAACATATATTCATGTTTGAGAAGCTGGAACCACTGAGTTTTTTTTTTAGCATTTTTGCGTAAAGGGACAGTTCACCCCAAAATCAAAAATGCATATTTGTCCTCTGACATGCAGTGCTAGTTATTAATCTAGATTGTTTAGAAGTGTTGGATATATAAAGATATGTGCCTTCTCTTGAATATTATGTAACTAGATGGCACTCGGCTTGTGGTGCTCAAAGTGCCAAAAAAAATACATTTGAAAAACTTAACAGCAATGTCTCTTTCCAGAAATCACGACCTGTGTTGTAGCCATAATATAGGTTTGTTTGTTTGTTCTATTCTTATCTAAACAAGTTAAAATAAATATACTCATGCACTTATTAAACTGAACACAGGGTGGAGCATTCATGGTGAAGGCCATTCAGGTAAGCTCCAGAACTCACGTCTGAAAAGTTCTCCCTGTTTGCCCCTCAGAGGCCTTAAATGTAATGTTTTTTATTGAAAGACTCTACAACCTGGTTATATAGGATAACCCACTATCACCTTAGCAGTTTCATGTCGGAACTATATTCATTCTACCGAACTACACACCTAAACTTTATCACCGTGCAGAAGGAAGAGTGCATCTACTCATGGACGAGAGGCTCATGCTCTTGACAGCACAAGGTGTAAACATTAATGGCGTCCACTTCGGCTAAGCTGCAATGCCAGTTAGTTTATTGGTGCTAGGTGAGCTAGCAGCAGATGCATGGTGATACTGTTGGCAGGTTAAGTCCAAAGAAAAAAGTTCCTACATGAAACTGCTTACAACAAGGTCTGTGGATTATCCTGAGTATCCATGTTTTCTGGAAAGAAACATTGCTGCTGAGTTTATAAAATGCTTTTTTTGGTTCTTTGAGCACCGTAAGTCGAGTGCCATCTAGTTCCATTATATTCAGGAGGAGGCAGAAGTTTCTACGGCTGATATCTCCAACACTCAGCAACCCACACTAAAACAATATAGATTAATACGTAGCACAACAAGTAAGAGGGACACTGTCCATTTAAAAAATTACTTTGAGTTGCTGTCGATCATCTTATTGATCAGTCTTTCAGCTTTCCTTGACAGTCTACAGTGCTCAGCACTATAGATCCAGAGATTACACACCAAGTCATATTAAAGCCATGTATAAACAGGAACCCTCTACAGTCAGACACACTGCAGCCTCCACACCTGCAGCTCAGCTCCAGAGAGCTTTTATCCGGGAAGGACAGGTCACCCAATGTTCCTCTCAGCCCTGGCGACCTGCAAGTTATTGACCAATCAGCTGTGATTATGTTACTTACTGCCCAATCAGCCGTACTCATATTAGTTAATTAGACCAATCCCACTCCTCCAGGGCAGCAGGGGCCACCAGGTCCCACTCCAAATGGGCCCTTAATTACTGCACTGAAATTAAGTACCCACTAAGCCGGTCCACATTAAGGACTTCTCCTTCTTCAAGATATTGATTTCATGGACAGCGTATAAAAAATGAAAAAAGGAAGTGCTGAACTCATTCTTGCTGTCATTTAAAAGGTGCAAATAAACTGTTACATGCATTCTTTGTGCTGATGTTAGGGACAGCCGTGACACATGATATGACAGACTGCGAAATGGAGCAGAAAATATTAGCTGATTGCCCATAACTGTCAGAGAATGGCTCACGAGCACCCCGACACATGTTGGTCATTTTCATTACTGAACAAGATGTTTGATTTTCATGCTTTAGAGTTATTATCTGCTGAATATGGTTTATCACTGATCTACACGTCTCCTTGTCTCCTTCTGAATTTTATTTGAGGGCATCAAAAAAAAGAAGAGTGCAACAGTAGGTGTCCTAAAAATAAAAGACTGACACATTTCAACCCTTCAGCGCACGACACCAACCAATCAAAGTATGAACTACAATAGAAATGTGTTAGTAAAGTATTTAAAGATTAAAAGACAGAGTCGGTGCCCTGAGGCGTTCAGTGAGCGCTGGGGTCCCCTCTAGACAAGGAGGGCGCTGAAGGAACAGAGAGGGACTCTGCAAGGACGGTGGCGAACACATATGGCGTGTGCATGTCGCGCTGCCCTTCTGTCACTCGACAATAAAGCCAGTGTACATTATCATATCTATCGGCTGGTGTTAAAGAGATTGCTGCTCCGTCCCCCACGAGCCGCGGTGGAAAAGGCTCGACCATCGCAAATCCAATCAGCTCTCAGGGAAATGAAATGGAACGCGGTTACAGTTTGTTACCCAAAAAGACACAAGCAGGTACAGCGGCAGGGGGGAAAGGTGATCGAGCATCTCATGGCCTGTGAAGTCTGAAATATATTGCGATTTGAACAGCTGACCTGCTTCTGTCTGGGAAATCTCATTCTCTGTGTCTCTGCATAATCTGAAGCAGGATCGCTGGTGGATGAGACTAAACACAGAAACCAAGGCTTTCATTATTCTGATATTATTCTAGGTGGTTGACACAGGATACATTCCTCTGCATGGCTACAACAGAGCCATTAAAGGTCCAGTGTGTAGGATTTAGGAAGATATATCGGCGAAAATGGAATATGATATAATACGTATGTTTTCTTTGGTGTATATTAATCAATTCATTCATTCATTTTCCATGACCGCTTATCCTGTTGGGGGTTGCAGGGTGGCTGGAGCCTATCCCAGCTGACACTGGCTGAGAGGCAGGATACACCCTGGGCAGGTCACCAGACTATCACAGGGCTGACACACAGAGACAGACAAACAAGTCACGCTCACATTCACACCTATGGGCAATTTAGAGTCACCAATTAACCTGCATGTCTGGACTGTGGGAGGAAGCTGGAGTACCCAGAGAAAACCCACACATGGGTACCTTCTTTGTGGAGTTTGCATGTTCTTTAGTGTATAATGACCTTAAAATAAGAATCATTGTGATTTCATTACGTTAGAATGAGCAGTTTTTATCTACATAGGGAGTGGGTCCTCATTCACAGAGTCTGCCATGTTGCACTGCCATGTTTCTACAGTAGCCCAAAATGGCCAAACCAGACACTAGCTCGAGATAGAACCATTTGTGTTTTCACATCGACCACCTTAGTTAGCGGCCCCTCCACGACAAGACTGGTGAACAACAGATTTTTTAAAAAGTGAAACCGCTTTACCAAGTGTTTTACCGGTTTAAATCACCAGAGTCTCATTCATAAACATCGCATACACAGAAAATGAGGCCTGAAAGAGGCGTACACCACGTCCCACACAAAAGTTGTGATCTATAAAAACAAACTTGATGTGAGGAACTTTGACCCATGCTTACGAACATTTTTGAGACAGGAAATAGGCGACGTAGATGGTGAGCTGGAAGCTCGATCGTAGAAATAGCGGAACATTTTTTGGTGCAAGCATTGTTGGATTTTGTCCATATGCACACTTTTAGTATGGATCCTACAAATCATTTAATTAATAAATGAGATCCAGGGTCCAGTTGTTTTGAAGAGGAGGAGGCCTCTGTGGATACTTTGGCTCACTGTAAAAACCTCTTCAACATCTGGATGTTGGGTTATCAATGAAAAACGGTGAGCACACATTAGCAGGTGCTGGGCTAAGGGCACATATGTGACAAGCCAAACTGTGTCGCACAAACACTGATTTTTTGGGGGGGTTGCCTTTATTAAACTGGACCGTCTAAGTGTGAAAGAGGGAGGGAGAGAGGGGATGACATGCAGCAAAGGGCCGCAGGCTAGAATCAAACCCGCAACCACTGCGGCAATGACATTGCCTTTGTATACGGGATGCCTGCCCTATTTACTAAGCCAGCGGTTCCCAACTGGTGAGTCATGGTCCAAAAGTGGATCGTTGGTCCATTCTGAATGGACCGCAAGTGACTCTGAAACGTGTCAAGTTTGTAAATAACAGACTTTATTTTTAAGTACAGTGAATTTCTGGCACAGAGCTTTTATTTTAAAGTGCTGTTTCCTACTGTGGAGTAAGTGACTAACAGCAGTGACTTAACAGAGACGGCGAGCTAGCTCGATGACATGGCCAAACTCAAGCGTGATGCTGAATGTATTAAACTGTGTGGACCTTGAACTGATGACTAAGGGACCCTGGATCTGGACCAGTTGGGAACCACTGCACTATGCCACCAGGTGCCCCAGAAACACAACGTGAAATGCATGACTCATGAAGAGGAGGAAACCTCTGTGGGTAATTCTGTAAAAACCTCTCAAACAATAAACACTGAAGGAATTCTATCTGGTAGAAATTTTAGCTGGTTGCAATCTGCAATCCTCACCACTAGATGCCATTAAATCCCCTTAACTCATACACACTGTTCCTTTAAGTATGTATAGGTGTTAGATTTGCAAGATGAATACTCTAATATTGTACTAATGAAAGGCAAATGTTCAGGGTGCAATCAGAAGATAAAATCCCTTCCCATCTACTGTACCATCTCATGTATCAGTGGGACCAAATCCAAGCAAAGTCTGGGTGAGACCATTGTTAGCTGTGATTTGACAATCCCACCCACATTTCAGGGAAAAAGCCTGTGTCATAGTTGTTGTCGCTTCCCTTTCTGAGACACTAATCTTTAGAAATTATCTGGGAAGTCAACATTGGCGGTTAATTAGCACCAGCAATCTGCAAGAAATCTTGTACTCTGCACACCCTTGTAATAGTAAATTTTCTATCCAATTATCTAATCATTTCAATCTAATCATCTCATCATGGGAAGCTCTTTATGGTATTATAGGGTAGTAACTGATGGTATTTGAGCCACACAACTCCGTATAGAGGCAAACTTAAGCCGCTCTCACTTTGAAGAGTCACAGGGGCGATTTAAATTGCAGCACGGGGTCATGCAAACTCTTTTTTTTATTCATTCAAATGAGAAACAAAGCTAAAAAAATATGAGCTGGCACTGTCAGCACACACACACATACACACACAAACACACTTTGTATCCAGAACAGAGGAGGAAGGGATTAGCGACCAGCCGTCCAGAAGAAGACAATTACTAAAATTAAATGCCATCACGATAATTATTTGCAATTAACTGTGGTCTGACAAAGCCAGTGGTTACAATGTGCTTTTCCATTATAATAAGGAGTGTAAACAAAGACACACACACACAGGCTGCTGGTGGCAGGTCTACATGATAATCCTATGTGTCAGTCAGTGAGTCAGGAGAGACGGAAATATACATAGAAATTAAGACAGAGATGGAGACAGATGGAGATAAGGAGGCAGAGTGAAAGAAGCAGAGTCCAAACAAACAAACAAACAAACAAACAAACAAACAAAGTTACAGAGAGTCGACCACGGCGTCTCCTCCTCTTATCAGAGCAGGCTTCTTCTTAATGGGGCAAAATGCTGCAATCACAGAGCGGAGGCGGGGAAACACAACCCTTCCAGTTGTCTTTATTACCTTGACTCAAGTACCAGCTATTCTCCTGGTGGCAGCGATGCATTCAACAAGCAGAAGGAAACAACAACATCACTGTGCCATGTAAATCAGGAACGCTCCCTTTGGACTGTCGCTAATAAATACAGACTGACGGCTTAAGAGGAGCCAACTATAAAATAAAGTTGTATGTGTGTTGTTACACATACAGATGGAGGATAATCCTGCGTTCAGGTACACGGTGGAGACTGGAGAGACCTTCTTGACAGCCAAAGACAAAGTGCTCAATCACACAGATGCACTCTTGGTTGGTAAACGCTAATCCTGTAGCATCCACATGTCTGAGTGCAAACCACGCTGCATTTCTTTTGTGGAGTGAAGTTCCTATAAAATAACACAGTGAGGTAATATTATAGCTTCTTCTATTTTGTACTCTCCAAGTTGCTGTCAAGTGCAGCGCTGACAAGGCAATTTGCAGTTGGTCAACAACGCTAATTAGTTTGTCCAAGCTCTGCACAGATTTACTTAAAATCCACTCATGCAACCAATATATTAAAATCAACTGATTTTTGGATTGAAATTCTGCTGTTAATAAAGGTGGTGTGACCAAACCTTAAAGGATTACTTCACCCCAGGCCAAGTGACAATGTGTTTATCAATTTTCAATCCTATGTCAAGTTGAATTTTCAAAGTAAACTTTTTCTTGCATGCCTCTGGGGAGCACAGAATCCAAAAATGGAGAAAATTCTTGATGAACTGAAGTCAAAGGGCGCCGTATTTAAATATATCAGAACATCCATTTACAAACTCTCACACAACTTGCGCAGTTTAATCCAAGTGTCATTTATCCAGTCCATATGATTCGAGGTGGTAGACCAGCAGCTCCCATGTTCGGCGAGGTAAAACTACTATTTATTTGTCCATGTAGTCTTTGAAGAGATTATCGTTAAGTTAAATTTCTGCACAAGTTGTGTGCGAGTTTGTAAAAGGATATTTTAATACAGTTTTGCTGTAGTTAAACACGGAAATCTAAGACTTCAATTTATTGGGAATTTTCTCTGTTTTCTCTGAAAAACTCAATGTAACACGAGGTGAGTAACTGATAAACAAATGGTAATTTGGTGGCATGAAGTATTCCTTTAATTTTTCTAAAGTGCTTTTGAAATTGCAAAGTTGAGATAACACTGATACACTTTCATAATGCAGGATACCCGAACCAGTGAACCAGTAGGCTCCACCAGTCTGCGATTTCAGAGTGTCTCTGATTCTTTGAATTGGATTAAATTCGTTGCAACATCAGACGAACGGGAGGAAAAAGAAAACCTCCTGTTATTCTGACTTAAGACTGTTTGTACGTTATTCCTTGGTGGTCACCTTCATGGTCGTGTAGGCACACTGGCCTAATTTAATCTTTTGTTGTGTTGTACAGTTGTAACTGTTTGTTTACAAGTGAATCCAGATACAAACAAATCGTGTACAGCTCCTTTTAAATTAGCTGAATTGACTGTGTAAGTGTTACAATTGGATTTTATTTAGATATAACAGCCAGTGATGGTCCTACAACTAGGAGGCTGGCGGTTTTTCAAACTCAGCTGCTCCAATTTACGTTCTGAACGACACGCCGTGAGGAGAGGAGGATACATTAAGGAGTGGATAGTAGAGGGGAAGGAGAGAGGTGGACAGGACTGTCTGAAACCTGTGTTTATAAAGAGCAGTCCAGACATTTAGGAGCAGAGGACGGCTGTACTCTCACTGTTTTCACTGCCCCACACAAACAAGTATTTCAGCTAGAGGCAATCACACAGAGGATCCCTCTACATACTGTTGTTGTGCTAAGGTTTTTATGTGTGTGTATGTTTTGTGTGTTGGTGTGAGGGGTGTGTGTGTAGCTGGGGGGTGGGGGTATAGAGGTTTCAGTGGCCATCCAGTGAAAACTGGTTAAAGCAATCGATTTTGGGATAAGGAGGAGACAACTAGCAGCAGCCAATAGAGAGGGAGCTAATGACACAATCAACACCTGCAGCCCTCGCTGAGCCTTTTCTTTATCCTTCCACCCATAACAACAGATGTGGATGAGTGACCCCCACCGCCAGGCTCCCTCTTCCTCCCCCAACATCCCCCTCCTCCCCCTCTTACAGCCCTGGTCTCATTCTGAAACTCCCCACCAACGCCATCCTACAGGAAACAGCCACAGAGACACAGACAGGAGGGAAGAAAACCCCAGCGAGGTGCTGAGGAGGGGACGACGGGGGCGGGGCTGGAGTGGCGGCAGGGTCGGGGTCTTAGATTTGGCTGTTTAACACAAAAGAGGCTGGAATGCAAAGAGTTAATCCGTTCGGGGGTCTCTCTTCCGCAAACAAAGGGACAGGCCTCCAGACAAAGGTTGAGGGAGGGGGAGCGAAGGGTGAGGGATGAGGGAGGTTGGTGGCTTTCCTACCATCTGGAGCTTTTGTTTTGGGGGAGGCTGGAGGTTGGTGGGGGGTTTGCTGGGTGGCGTAGGGGTGGACGGGGGACTCCGCCCCCCCCTCCTCCCCGAGCAGCCGACCCCCGGACCCCAACCCTGGCGAGTCTCCCTGTCCACGTGCTGCGTGGCCCAGACAGACGCCCCTCAGCTAGGTCATACTACACCGGAGCCCTGCCCCGCTCATCCTGGCTAATCATCAGCCTACTCTCTAACTGCTCTCTGGTGCACACACACACACACACACACACACACACACACACACACACACACACACGCACACACACACACACACACACTAGGTCATCTCCCACACTCTGCTGAAATATATCAATACAGTCAGAACACACACCACGAGCGCACAGCTTCCCTCTCTGTCTCCCACTCTCACACACACACACACACACACACACACACACACACACTGGGCCAGTCTCCTTGAGCCCTCTTATTGGTTCAGGCAGAGGCGAGAGCAAACTTACGCTGCGCTGTATGTTTGTGTATGTCACTCTGTCAGTATTACTGGTAGCTGTCCAATTGAGAGCTGTCAGGTTGAGAGAAGCCAGGCTCTTTAAGGACCATTATGAACCGTGTCAACAGGCTGCACAATTACAACACACACTGGGGCCAGAGAGGATGAATGAATGAAGCCGCATGTCCGGGTTTATTACACAGGGCCGGTCGGGGGGCTTTGGGGATGAGCAGGATAGCATGAATGACAAACAAAGCGGGCCCTGTCAAACCTCTTATCCTGGCTCTCTTTGCCTCTCGTGCTGCCTTGCCGAGGATTCAGCCTCTCAACCTCCCTGCCTGTTTGCCTGCTTGATTCTTTGTCTGCATCCTTTCCAGCTGCCCGGCTTCCTCCTCGCTGCCTGTCTGCTCCCCTCTTTGCCTTTAAGGTTGGATTTTCTAGCTCTTGGCCTGACAACAGGAAAGGGGGGAATCCTACATTTGGGTGTTCCCACTCCTTGTAATTCAGACACGGAAGAAAAAAAAGAAACAGTGTACGTGTCAGGCCCTGAGCCCACTGACCCTGTTCTTCCAGCCAGATAGAAAACACTGTCCTCTATTTATCTAGCATTAAGAGATCTGACAGATTTGTTTAAAGACGCAGAAAGAAAAGAGGAACAACCCACGTCAAAGCCTTGTTCTGCTAAATGGAGCATTGGGTTTAAAAGGTCTCAAGATCTTGACGATGGAATTGAGGTTTTTCAAACTGAGGGGAGGCGTGACAGGACAGACATGCAGCAAAGATACTGCATGAGGTGAAAAGGAGAGGTTGTTCTAAAAAAAAGGGAAGTTAGTAATCATAGTTTGACCCCCTGATTTGACCCACTCACCAACACGGTTAGCAGCTGCAGCTGTGACACGCAGCTCATGGAGGCATTTAATGCCTACCATATACAAGAAGACTTTAAAAAGTCTTTGCACCTAAATTCTGAAACCCTCTAACACAATCTAAGTTTTTGGTTACACACTATAAAATTTTGCAAAGACTGGGGATCTTACAGGGTCACTATTTGCAAAACCATAGATTCCTTTTGAGATAATTTCCCATCCTGCTCCTGGTGGAAAATATTACACCAAACTCCCTTTCAGAAATATGATATATTAACAATTCTTTATGTGTCTGCAAAAACAAATAACTCTTGAAACACGAGATAAAAGTCATATGTATCAATGTACTCCAAAACAATAAACTGTATTTGCGTACAACAGCTATCTCAACTCGCTACCAGCCTTTGTTGGTTAGCTGTGTTATTTTAGTGGGAAGAAACTGTGGAAATAAGAGGCAAAACCAATTCAATAATTAAGATTTCTCACTAAAATAAGCGGGGGTTGGTGCATTAGATACAAGCCGAATTAAACGAGGACTCCACACTACACAACTCCACCATTTTCTCCTCCTTTTCCACAGTCCGAAACAACCAAGACTTGTTCATGTGCACCTCCTCAGAGTCCCCTCCATGTTAACTGTCTACCCAATTTGCTGCTTCCCAGAGCGCAGCTATTGGTTTTTGACAATGGTCACATCCTTGAACTTTGGTATTTGCATGAGCCAGGACTAAAAACTTTCAATAATATCAAACATGATTGATTTTGTCAGAATGTCAAGACCAGATGTACTAAAAAAACAAACAAGACAAAGATAACAGTGTCCAAAAAGGAGTAGGTAGAAGTAAAACTCATTTGTCCCTACCTCTTTCTTGCATCTCCTTTCAACTCATATATTATTTCAACAAATTCCCAAATTTATTTACAACTAATACACAACTATCCCCAGTCTTTACCACCAAATTAAATAAGTTATAAATTCAGTTTATTCACAGTCCAGGAACCACCAAGTGTTACAAATAAATATGCAACCTTAACACAATCACATGTCTCTGATGTCAATTACAAACAGACAGTCATACATTTCCTTATAAATCATAGAAAGGATGCCTTATAACTCCAGAACCTGCCTGAGAATCAACAAGTCTTCAATCTCTCCAGTATCTAAGTAATCCAGTGATAGCTGTCTGTTCACCCATTAGCACACTGCAAAGAGGAACCACTAAAAGCTAATTCAGTGTACTTTCAAAGGTGCTGATTTGCCAAAATGTTTAAAAAATACAGACCAGTTGTGTTAAGAGAACCTAAATTTAACAGCTACGACACACTAAAACTTATTAGGTAAAGACTACCTCACATTTTTAATACATTACACAACTGATTAAATAAAATAATAAGTGAGTAAAAGTATCTCTTGGTCACAGCTGGCCGAAGGATTCAAACCCAGAACTCTCCAGCTTAAAAGTGTCAGTGCAAACCACTGTACCACGTTGCCACTCGGTGAATAAACTGATCAGCTGTCAGCTTTTTTAATTGACCAAGTGACCACATCATGCTCGACCGATTAGTTTGTGTCTTCTGAGAAACAGCAACCCAAGAGAAGTATGTTTGAATGCAACTCATCACTCTCCACAAATGACACTGACTTTGGCCTTGCTGCATGGAGGCTGACAATGTTGAAGTGCAGTTGTTACTGTTAACAAATAGAGAGAAGATATAATTTACCACTGTTGCAGTGTTTCACTTTTTCCATACACTAAAACACAGTGGCTCAAATTATAGCCCACAGCTCAATGAATCCATGGCAGCATTCTACTTCCTGTTTACATCCCAAAGCATCATGGGAACTGTGCATGCAAAACGTGGGGGTGAAGGAGGCAACCGTTGTCTCCTTTTTGTCTGAGGGGGCGTTCACAGTGTCAGACCTGGACCTAAAGGCAATCTGTCTCTGATTTTGACTTTGATTGGATCGTGCATACTTGGATGTGAGGTTTTGAAAAAAAAAAGAACACACAACAATTCCGCTTAAATAACAGAGCATGCAAGTTAGCTCACTTGTCAATCAGAGGGACGCAAAGATAACAGCACTTAAACATGTGTGAGATGATGCACTTAGCATTCCCTGCAATTACTGTCCCTCTCCACCCCTGCAAATTCTTTCAGACCATCAAGAGTACTTCCACAGTATGAATGTGAGCTGTTGAAATGACGTGTGTGTGTGTGTGTGTGTGTGTGTGTGTGTGTGTGTGTGTGTGTGTGTGTTGTGTGTGTGTGTGGTCAAGAGACAGAAGAAGCAAGAGGATAAAAGTATACGTACCACCACCATGAGTGTAAAAATCCAGGAGGTTCCCCAAGTGTGATGTTCTTCTCCCATCGGATCTGAGAGGAAGAGAGAACAGAGTGAATGGAGGGGGGAAGACAGAGGAGGGAAAATGAAAGATTAGACATCGCTGCATGTTTTATGCATAATGTAATCATTTCGCTCAACTGTCCTCCCAACTTTAGACAGACAGAGCGACAGCCGGACAGAGAAATAGGCCAACGGGCAGCGCGGTGAAGTGCAGTGCAGCGCGGCGTTTGTGGATAAGAAACTGTGACTGTCTTGAAGCAGCGGCCCTCTCCACTGCCCTCACAAACCAGCAGAGCTCCTGCCTGTATCTGGACACCAAGATAAGATCCGGTGGGAGATAGCACGCCCGCTGCCTGCTTCACACTACTAACATGACTCCGCGCACACAAACACACATTCACATAGTCATACATACACGATTCACCAGAGTCTAAGGACAGTGCGACTGCAGCAAGATTTGTCTTTGTTTTCTTTATATACATATGGAAAATTAGATCCAAGCTTCGGATTTCTATTAAAGTGTCTATTCTATAGATTTCCCCAGTGCAATTTATAGTGATGTGATGTGCCATATGAGGGTTGGGCCTGTTGATTTAATGCTGCTAAAGAGCTGAGTGCTGCACTGTGCAGGAGAGCATAGAGTGGCAAAGTCCTCTCGGGGACAGAAGTGTATTGTGTGTATACTATAAATATGAGTGTGTGTGTGTGTGTTTGTCTGTGTGTGCTCCTCAGTGAAGAGGAACAGAGGCTAATTGAGGCAGGAGAGTCCAGGTGATAGCGCTCTCATTAGATGAGCAGGTGTGTGTGTGTGTGCCTTACCTACGAGGATAAAAGTCCCTTATCTACTGAAACAATTCTGTGTATTTTTCTCTGTGTGTGTGTGTGTATATGTGTGTGTGAGTGAGAGAAAGAGACTGTAAGGTACATAGGTGTTGAGGTCGAGAGATCTAAAGGCATTGCACAGGAAACATCTTCACACCTTAAACAACACATACGTCGGATTTTGAAAAAAAGAAAAACACAGCAAATAAATAAAACAACAGCAAACTGAGAAATAAATTCGCCAGCTTGTCGACACATACGCAGCATAAAGAAAAACTCTTCAGCAGAAAATGAATCATAAACTATTTTGATATTCGATCTGTAGTTTGTAGAGACTTTTCAAGTAAAAATACAAAATATCTTATGGTTTCTGCTCCTCAAATGTGAGGATTTAATGTTTTTCTTTGTCATTTATATTAATAAACAGGATTTTTTTGGTTTTAGACTAAAACCAATAAAATAAAACAAGCTCTTAGAAAAAAATACCTTCTTTTTTAAATTATTTTCTGGTGTTTTAAAGACAAAATTATTGATTGATTAACCAAGATTAAAAGGTAAATGAATCAAAAATGAAAATAATCATTATTTGCATCAACAGTCCACTTACTAGCTTTTTCCATGCCAGAGCTTTCAACCACTTCTCTTAAATATAAATAAATAAAATCATAAAAACAACCTCTTGTCATATTTACTGAAACTCTCTCTATATTTACACAGTACTGGTGAGACAGATGCTTCTAATGGCCTAACTGCACCTGAATGACCTGGGTCACAAACTCTCTCATTTCACAGCTAAACAGTACACTGAAATATGTATCTGAAAACATTTGAGGAAAGAAATAGGCAATGTTATAACAGAATCTTGATTTAGATTTGATCAGCGATGCCTAGTTTGACAGTTTGACGTCAGTACACAAGAAGTGATTGACAAGATGCATCAGAGACTCCTCAGCTCTGATTGGTTGTTTTCTGTGAGCCGCAGTAGATTCTAGCAAATGCCATTAGAAGAAAACGACTGGGAGGAGGGACATGATTTTTTTTCACAGATCATCAGTCTCATGTTCTCCTGTGTGGATGTAGAGACAGTCTCAACAAATATGACAAAAAGTTATGTTGATGAAAGTTACTAACAGCAGCTACAGATGTAACTAAGTTAAATGTAAGACTTTTTAAGACCTTTTTAATACCACCTTATATGAAAGTTAAGACCAGACCTGCAATGGAAATACACAATATACTGTGTAGATACGTGTGTGAGACACACAAGTGTAAGAACTTTTCTCATGTAAACACAGTGATGTCAGTTCAAAATGGACAGTAAGGAAAGATGACAACAATTGGGTGAGTTTAAGTTTAATGGGTTTCATGTGAAGAGAAAACAAAATCTCATCACTGTCATAAATGCTATTTATTATTGCAATTCTTCGGTCTGTCCAATGATTGTAAACAGGTCACTCTGTCAGGCTGGAGACATTTTCGCGATTATGTGACCAAAAATATTTAAGACTCATCAAATCTGAATTTAAGACAATTTAAGTCTTTTTAAGGCCTTATATTAAGAAAACTTAAGACATTTTAAGACTTTTTAAGGACCTGTAGACAGCCTGCTTAGGTCAAGAGTTTACTTTCAAATTTAGTTCTGCTGTGTTGCGTACAATTTCCTGCATGTTTTGCATCTTGTATGTATGTATCTCTCAGTTTGCTTTCATTTAATTTATTTGCAGCAATTCATTTTTCTTCAAATGGTGAAGAAATTTCTTCAATGGTTGTGTTTTCTGAAGTTGCAGTGCACTCAGTGCTCTAGGCCACTCCAGTGAGAAGACACAAGCAGGAGAACAGGGGGGAAACAAGGAGGCACTAAAAAGTGGGGAGGGTTGTAAGGAGGAACAGAAGAAAAAAGGCAGATGATCAAAGTATAAAAGAAAGAGAAACAGGCAGAAAATCAAAGTGTGGAGAGGGTGATCAGGTTTTGTGTTCTTCAAGAAACATCTGGAGGACACTGAATGTGTGATTGAACACTGAGTGATGAAGATGAGTGTAGCAAATCATGTCTGTTTGCAACCTTCCCTCAAATACTCGGGAGAAATCCCTCAACACTTAAAGTCTACTGCTGGAGCTGCACGAAGGGGAAAAGGTGAAAGGTCAAGCTGCTGTGTTTGCTGGGATATGTACCCATTACTGTCAGTCTAATCCAAATACACTGAGTCTGACCATATAAGACGACTGAACACAAACGATGCTGTGGTTGAAATAAACAAAATCATTAAGCAATACACTGTTGCAGGCGCTACATTTGAGACAACTGGCGTCAAATTGACTTAGCAGTCTTTGCGTGCATGCCTCGTGGACATGGATTGTTTGTGTGCCTCTGCGTGTATGTTGTTTTAATCCGTGTCTGTGTAGATGTTGTTTTAATTTCTGTTTGAGGCCGTTTAAATGTGTGTGTGTGTGTGTGTGGGTCTATGTGTGCCTCCGGTTGCCTGCGACCCAAAACTTCACCCCTTTCCAGCAGCTAACCAATAACACTCAATCTCTGGGAGAAGATTCACCCACAAGGGCTCTGGAATGAGCGAGGCTCTCTGCAGCCCGACCACTTGATCTCTCTGTGCTGCTCCCCCCATCGCTGCTTCATATTTTAGACATCCGCTCGTGGTTGTTGGCAGCTGGACCGTCATGCCCGCCCCGCTGCCAGCCTGCCTGCACGCTATACGCTAAGGCAACCAGTTTCTGTCTGATTGCGTCTCATTGATACATCCACATCCCAGCGACAGTGATTTTAATATCTGGTCTTTTTGAGATATTTTTCTTTATTTTTTCAAAACCTTTTCAACAAAACTGGAAAAGACATACTGTTTTTAGGAATATAAAGCAGTATTTCATCGTCTGATTTGACAGTGACAGTTCTTTTTACAGTTTACAGGCATAAAATAAATGGTTGTGGTTAAAAGCATTTATAGACGAACCTCACAGAAGCTCTATCAACATCAACTCTCAAGGTGCAGCCCATTAAAGAAATACTTTGACATTTTAGAAACACACTCATTTGCTTTTTTTTTTGCTGAGAATTAAATTAGAAAATTAACATCACTCTCATGTCTTTATGGTAAATATGGAGCCCAGTGATAGCCAACTTACAGCCTGTGATGAGTGCCTGGTGGCCCGCTGACCATTTTCTAATTCACAATGAAAATAATTATTCACAGTGGGAATTTTTTCATACTTTGAATGTAAATAAAGTGCATAAAAACATCAAAATAGAGCTGGTTTATGTAAATACTTAAAAAAATGCAGAGAAAATACCAAGGAATCCTCCTGACACCCCAGCAGAGGTCTGGGCCTGGCCCCTAATGTCCTTAAATCCCAGAAACGCCCCTGCATACACACTGATTATGCAGGGCTGCTGCAACTGGATTTGCCTCACTTATTCATTTTGTCTGTTAAACATTATTAATGCTTGTTTATTAACTGGCCCCTGGCCTCCTGTCATTCTGCAAAAGTGGTCCCCAGGCATAGCAAGATGAGTGTCAGGCCCCCAGGAAAGCAGCTCAGCCTTGCTTCCAGTTTTTCCCAGTGGCCACTCACTGCGTTGCAGAGAGAAAAATCCCCGGCAGCCAAAAAATTATTTTTCCCGTAGACCACCATTGTAAAAGAGATGTCTGTAAAACTTTTAGCAGGACACCTCAAATTGCAAACAAGGTCAATTACGACTCTTTCTATTATGAATTTTTGATCCATGGAGATTTCTTATTTGTTAAGAAAAGGGATTTAAAAATCTGTCTTTGGACCGGAGCAAGAAGTAGCAGACAGGGCCAGCAGGAGAAACAAAACCTGCAAACCAGTAAACCTTCGAGCTAGAAGCTTTTTCTGGCGCCAAGCAAGCAGTTCCACTGGACTGAATAGACGCCATCTTGGGGTCCAGTATCTAGTTATTATTATACATCTGTGGTTGACTATCCGAGTGGCTTAGCTTAGCATAACGACTGGAGACATGGTCTAGATGCCTGGCAGAAACAGACCAAGACATCACCCCTGTAAAACCACAACTTCTTGTCTTGACACTTAATAATATGTTAGAATGTACTTGTTACAGAGCCAGACTAGCTGTTTCCCCCCGTTTCCAGTCTTAATGCTAAGCTAAGCTAACTGGCTGCTAGTTGTCGGTGAAGCTTCTCAGTCATTCACGTCATGGTAATCTTAAGAGCTATATTGTTGGCAACTAGACATGCTTGAGTTTCTTGAAGACGTTTCGCCTGTCATCCAAGAGGTTTCTTCGGTTCAGAGAACTTAAGCTAAGAGAGGCGAAATGTCTCAAAGAAACTCAAGCAAGTCCAGTTGCCTGGCTGCTAGTTGTGGCTTCATATTTACAGACACAAGAGTGGTATCAATCTTCTCATCTAACTCTCAGCAAGAAAGGGAATAAGTGCATTTCCAAAACTGTCTTTACTCACTTTAGTCCTCAGTATAACGTTAAAGGCTCAGTATGTAGGATTTAGTGGCATCTATTGGTGAGGCTGCAGACTGCAACTAACTGAAACTCCTCCCGCGTGCCAAGTGTGTTGGAGAACTACAATGGCCGACAAGAAAAGTGAATGGCCCTGTCTAGAGCCAGTGTTTGGTTTGTCCATTCTGGGCTACTGCCAATATTTGATCTGAAACACTGGACCTTTAATATTTATAAAATCGCTATAAAAGCAATTTCAACTTTAAAATCAACTCTCCTGCTTCATCAAAGCCTGGTGCTCTCCCGGTTACAGACGATGAGCTGAGCTGCTGTTGCTCACTCCTCTCTCTTGCTCCTGGGTGTGCGGCGTGCATGTGTGAGTTTATGCAGGTGCAACAGTATCTCTATGTGACTCTACACTGAGCTCACCTGATGAAATGACAGATAAACGCTGTCAGTATTAAAGTTGAATGATATAGACCTGCCTTTGCTTGCCAGTAAAGCCCTCTCTGTGTTGGGGAGTGTATTAAGTGGAGCTGAATAAAGCCAGCCGGGGCAGGAGAGGTGTTGTACAGGAGACCGCCTGGACACGGGACCATTAGCAGGAAGGATGTCCATTAAGGAAGAGGATGCAACACATTAGAGACCTTACCTCTTCAACAGTTCAGGGGCCTAATATGAGACTAATAAGTCGAGCGGACCTGGGACACACGGTTAGGGTTGGAATGGTTTCAAATATTAAAGGTGCGCTTGAATTAACTTAGCAGGGACTGGCTTGGCTTCTTAAATGTCATAGCAGAAAAGCCAGCAACAACACATGCTCTCAATGTGTCAAACTGCTCTAATTATACAATGTTTATGATTGCAAATTAGAGCTAATAATGAAGGGCGGGTAATCATATTAAGTAGCCCAACCGATGCCATGTTTACATTGTCCCAAATTAATAAACCCTCAAAAGAACATGGCTGTTGTTCAGCAGCTGTAAAAAAAAACAGTCTTGGCTCATTAATGTATTATTTTGTCACAGTTTTCAGTGTCCAGAGCTCAGCTTTTAGAAAGATTACTCAACAGCTGCTTGAAGCCTTATAATGTGAATCCCACTCCTGGTCATACAATAGAGGGGGAATCACGCTCAGGCTTAAGAAACAGGAAGCCTGAAAGAACGTCTTACCTCTGACAGGAAGGTCTGTGCTGATTTCTGTGCGCCGACATGCAGCAAATACTCGTACACATATAAAGCTAACCTGGAAAACAAAGACAGAGAGAGGAGTCAGTGTGTTACCATCCTTAAACCTCTGTTAAAAAGCAACACATTTGAAAGATTATTTCAAAATTAAAAAACAAGGTCATGCTCTCTCCTCATCCTGGTTTGTATAACACTTGTTTCATTCCAAGTAGCCCATCAATGTGCGTCCAACAAATGCGCACAATTGGCAGAAAATCATCACAGTGTCGTTTTAGATGGAGCTTGGATAAACAAGATTTCACAGCATGGAGATCATATACACGGTGGAGGGGTTGTAAATGTGTGATGTAAAGCTCTGCAGCTCCGAGCTAAAGAGCCTCTGTGGCACTCAGCCATATCCCTGTGGTTTTAGGAACTCTGCTGTTGAGGCACAGAGGCTGAAAACAAGACAGTGCAGACGCTGAGAGAAACACGTTCAGAGGAGACGAAAAATATCCTCAGACGTGGCTCAAGTTGGACACTCAGCTGGCACCACGCTGCTTGTTGGATTCTTGTTATATTTAGGTGCCAGCCACATGTCAATGCCTATTTATGCATATCAGATACACACTCTAGTTTTTATCTTGATTAAAGAAACAAAATATAACGTGTTAAAGCTGGAGTGTGAGAATTTTACATATATATGAACATCTGTTACATTCAGGCCCGTGCCAAACAAGTTCACAACATGCTGATTGAGCCTATCGTCTCCGGGGAACGCTCTCTGTAGTTTTCTGTATACCAGTGTGGTGGGTTTCTGTAGCGCACCAGAAGCGATGCGCTTATGTCACTCAGCCAGAGTGATATGGGGGAGAAATTAATTTATTTTAGATTTGTGTTGTTTTTGTTTTGTTTTGTCTGTATAGCACTGCTTTTTGTTTTGTCTTCTCAGTGCTTCATCTGTATGTGCATGACTCAGATGTTTGCTTTTGATATAATGAATATTGACAGTTTAAAATGAAGAGAGGGGGGAGAGAACATAACGATGGAGCTGCGGCAAAGAGTTTGGCGGAAGCTATGGCCAAGAAGCGTCCAAGAAAAGTTTCTGGGGTTCATGCTCTGCATTTAGAGGAAGGATGAGCCCAGCATATTTTTAAAAGTCTTTACAATGGGAGTGCCACCTATTTACGCTACGCTCTTAACGCCAGCAGCGTGACAAGGCGCTGAGCTTCTATTCTGCACTGAGCGCTACATGTCTGGCTTTTTTTTTCTGAGTGCTGAGAGTTGAAAAATGTTCAACTTTGGGTAAAATGCTTCACTCCTCACTGTCACCTTTTACCCACCTGTCCAACCACAGTAAAAAAGTGGCAGGACAAACTGAACAATGATCAGCCATCATATCTTACATGTGGAAGTGCTGAACAACAACAACAATGGAACAGACATATGTCAGTATACTGTAACTATGGTACTAACATATGTTTCCTCTCATGAACCCATGCATTTCTCCCTACATGCTTCAGGCTTCCCTTTATCCAGAGTAAGTACATTACATTGTGCGAACATCTTTACTTCCATGAAAATTCTGTATCATAGCAACAAGACGCATCCAAAGCGTCTTCCTTGAAAAAAAAAAAACTCTCAAGGCTTTCAGCTAGGCTATTGACCCTTCACTAATTCCCAGACTGGCCAATCATAACGTGGCATCAGACCGGCTCAGACCAGGGTCCGACAACAACATAGCTGTGCTCCATTGACTCGAATGCAATCGTTTCAGATTTCCTTCATTTTCAGGCTGGTTTTGTGGATTTGGAGCTAAATGTTGTGCCTGGGCCACGTCGTGTATTAATGATACTCGTTACCTGGAGAGGTTGGAAAAAGATAAATGTTTCTTCCCTGTTCCAAAACCAAAATCAGACCCTGAAAAGTGTAGGGTTAGCTAGCTAGCTACTGAAGATACTGAATGTATACACATGCTGCTTTTGCTTTTTAATGATTATAACAGTGAATAAAGACTGACCCTGCTGTACAGGAACCAGTGAAGGGAAGCAGGGAAACTTTGCTGATATTCAACCAGCTGTGTGTCATCACAGTGTGTGCAGAAGAACGAGATCCCTGCCCTCCCAGCAACACAGGGGCGAAACCAAACACTGCTCATCTGCACACACTGTGACGCCACACAGCTGGTTCAATATCAGCAAAGTTTCCCTTTATATTCATTGTCTTGTGTGGCGATCAGCAGTGATGTGGTGGTTCACTTTTACACTGTGATCTGTAGCCTATAGTTCGGCTTTAGCTTCCAACTATCTTTGTCTTTTTAACCTGTTGTTGCTGCTGAGTCAGTTTGACATCCTGGATATATCCTTCAAACACAGGCTGTAGACCCCTCTGTCTGCTTCTCTCTGAATCACCGTTTCAGTTTTCCAAAAATGTTTCAGTTTCAGGCTAACTGTTTCCCCTTGTTTTCAGTCTTTGTGCTAAGCTAAGCTAATAATCTCCTGGCTGTGCATGCCGATATGAGTGGTGTCAATCTATTTAGCTATTAATAGATTGCAAATAAAGCAAATAAGCGTTCGCTACAAGTTGAACTAACTAGTCTGTGAACTCCTTAAATACACAGGCAGAATGAAGGATTGTTTCTAACTGAAAAAGGAAAAAGTTGGAAAGTTGAAGAAGTCACTGTGGCCTGCTCTAAATCTGATCAACTAAAATCATTCCATCTCTATGTAACAGAGTGTGACTTTGGTGGGACCAGATCATTGCTCTATTTCTCAACAGCTGACTCATCCTTGTTACTCGTCACTGTCTTTGCCTTTGTTTGCTAACGCTCATCACTGAAAGAGAAGAAGAGATCCAGGAAGCAGCAGCTGGGCCAGACTCAAACCTCAACTTGGGAACAGCTTAATAACATCAATGCTGCCTTCCTCTGCATCTCAGATATTCAGTATTTTTCTGAGCATGAAGCTGCAGAAAGACGCACATGGACCTCTCTCTCTTGGACAAAATCAACCTTTACTCCCTCAGCAGCACAAAGAAGCAACTCAGTATTTTTACTACAATGCAGAAGTCTAAACAGACATCACAACCTGCAATCATCTGTATGCCATCGTCTCCAGGTGTGACACAGAGTAGAGGGGAGCTGCTGAGCTTTTGTGTGTGGTGGGCGACTGTTTTTATGCTGATCACATGCATCAAGGCCGGAGCAGACACAGAGTTATGATGTTTGGGTTGATGCTGGATGATACTGAATGAATCAATAATGAGCCGGGCCAGAGTTGAGCAACCTGATTCTTTATCACCTCAAAGATATCACTGAATTTCACTGCAACGTCTTGACAACTATCTGCTAAAAGAAAATTATCTGCTACAGCTGGTTCGAACCAGTTTCAACTAGCATTAGACACTAGATGCTATCGCCTCTTCTATTTCTCACTCTTACATCAGATACAACTGTATCAACACCCTTTTCAGATACGTAGTGTAAACACGCTGTTAGAAAAAAAAAGGATTTATGGTTCAACAGAGTTTTTCATTAGAACGTTTCTGTGTGTGCTGGGTGGATGTGGTGAAGGAGGGGTGGTCAGAGTTTTCTTTAAGAGGTGTCACTACTAAAGGCCTGCTCACAGATTGCATGTGCAGAGAAGGATTGTGGGAAGTGTGAGTCACAAGACAGAGCAAACTGCCTGTAGTAAATGTTTAATATTGATCTGGAATGGAGTGACTGTCCTGGTATGGTTAAGTGAAACTGATCTGTGTTGTGTTTAGGAACAAGTCTATCATGTTTAATTATGTGCTGTCTGAAAATGTGAAAAATAAAAAACTGTAAGAGAAAAAAGTACATTTATAAAAAAATATTATTATCATTAAATAATTTATATTATTATAATATTAATATTATAATAAAATTATTAATAACGTAATATTAATATTATAATTTATCAAGCTTTTCATAATAAATGCAAAAAAAGAAAAATATATATTATCCATAATGGTTTAAAAGAGCACTGTCTATTTTGTCAATATCTGCCATAGCCTTGATTGATGTTTAATTTGAGTGGGGTTTTTTTTGGGGGGGGGGGGATATTACGTAAGTGCAAATAATTTTTAGAAATGTATTCAATTCTTTATTCTTTTATTTGTTTACGAAAAGGATTGTTTTTAGTGATTTTTTTCAGGCGTGCCTTCAGGAAAGGGGTTAGTGCTAGCCAGTCAAAGCACAGCTGGGCAGGACTAATCAAAACACTCTCGGGAGAAAAAAATCACAGTGGCCACATGGGGTATCGCAACTTTTGGGATCATCACAGGGGGAACATTGTTTCAAGTGATATTGTTCTCATATGCAGTTTTAGAAAAAGGACTCGCTGTAAAAAAAAAAAAAAAAAAATATTTTTTTTTTTAACATTACAAACCCTGCATAATCAATCATCTTATTATCAGAGTTTCCATTCAGTCTGTTAACATTTGGAAAGTCTACCAGAGCCATATGATGAAATTATTTTGTCCCCATTCATGTGTGAGTGGTACCAACAGGAGGTCACCCAGCTCCACCAGTGGAAGTCATGAAGCATTTTCAGAAACTTTTTCATACTTCTAAGAAGCTCCCATTTTGTTGTGTCTGCACTGCAAGAACTAGAAATGATCATAGTGATCCTTATAACACCTTTTTTGTAGCTCCTATAGCTTGTTTGCAATCATGTAACTCTTATGCAAAATTTGGATAGAAGGCAGGAAGTGATTGAGCCATACACTGTGTGAATTGGATATAGAAGAAACTGACAACATAATAGGGCTGGATTAACCTGCACACAGCAGGTATTGTCAGAAAATTGAAACTCACGTTGGCCTTAAGTTTTTTAAGTCTCTCCTTTACATTCCTCTAATTTTGGGCTTTAAAGTGGCATTTGTTTTTTCCCAATTTTTCCCAACAACCATAAACAGCGCAAATCATAGGCATGTGTGCAGTGTTGGTAGCCTTTGCTTCCAGTTATCTGCCCTCCATCTGGACAGCACACCAATGTCTAACGTCATATGCAAAGAAGCTATTTCAGAGTAGGTACTCTCTCAGCACAAGAGGAACCATCAGTGACATAAGTGTACACTGACTGTTCTAACACAGCCAGTGCAGCACCAGCAACCGCCAGTTTTAAAAACGTTTTAGCCGCGTAAAGAACAGAGAACGCAAAACCCGATCAACAGCTAGCAAGGGGCAAAAATGGAAGAAAACATGGACAAATGGACCGACGGTGAAGTCCAGGCTTCACAGAGCAACAGTGGAAACCAACCACTTGCCAGCTAATAGTATGCGACGTCAGTGTCCCATTGGCGATGTGAATGCAGACAGAAAAAAAGCCTGAAGGTATGATGTTCTAGGGGGGAGCTCCCCTGAAGGAGGCTCCTCCCAAAAACTGTTTGGTCTGAAAACACCAGTGGACACCCCTGTTTGGCAGAAGGACTAAAGGGTGCATGCTCTATGGGCCAAAAACATACAACCGTGAGGTAACCTGCTGGAGACTTTTTGGCGTATATGCCCAGTGAGTACCTTTTATACATCCATGGTAAGCGGCCCCAAAAAATGCTGGCAGTAACGTAAGGCAGAGGGGCAAAACCCAGGGCAAAAGAAATCAACATATATCTCACTTAATATCTGTGAGCGCAAAGATGAGTGTGTCAACATCTCTATCAGGCCCCTTTTTGCAGCTGGACAGTCAGATTAGATGTATTTTAGTGGGTAAAAGAAACTGAAACTGTAACACTCGGGGGCAAAAACAGGATTTTGAAAAGTGAGAGGGAAATGAGAAAGTCATGCCGGGGAGTATGGCTGTGACAGTACTTGAATAATCAGGTTTGCCTTTTTTTGCTTTGTGTTTTTTGCTCATTCAGTGTGACGTAACCACCCGGGTTTGTTTTTGCTCCGTCAGCCTGAGCAGTTCAGGGGACGTTTAAGTTTCCCAGGTTCTGGGTAAAGTGAGGAATCTGTTGGTGTAAAATGTAAAAATGAAGCCCTCTTTGCAGTGTGAAATACCCAGCGGCAGGCGTCAGCTCCTATATATCCCGTCCGCACTGTACAGGATCGAACAGAGATTCCCATGAGCAATGCAGCAATGCAATGAAATTTTCATGGCAGAGCCCAGTGTGATCTGAGGGGCTCTTTGCCCTAGTGATGGGCACCTGCCCCGGCTGCAATGCATTATTTAAAAATACTCATTCAATCCAGGCTTCAGGGGACACCTTTTGTTACTCTGTCAGAAGCAGTAAGTGTAACTCGGCTGAAGAGGAGACTTTTTGTTAGCTGATGGAGCAAAGCCTGAGGAAGGCCAGGTAGATAAAGGAGACATGGGGAGTGGGGGGGTTGTACTGTACAGGAGAGCTGTGTCAGAGGGAAACTGAAGGTCAGGGCCTCAACTCCTTTCTCTGTGGATACTGTAAACCTGTATTCCTTCCCTGTGAACCCTGCACTAGTTACACATGTCACTCAGGAATAAAAGATGAGATGTTTACAAGACAAAACCACAACCACGCAGTCCACTAAACGTCTCAAATTTCCTCCGCAAAACATTTCGCTCTCTCCTCCTTCACTGAAGTCATCCACAGATGAAATTTAAAGATGAAGAGTGTTGATGCAAATTACATGATGAGAGGAAGATCTGTCTGAGTGGGAGGAGGAATATTTGACCTGTGCTTTGACTGCTGACTAAATGTCAAGGCTCAGGATAAAAAGCTGCTTTGTGACTTTACATTAGAAGAGGCACAAAGCCAAGCAGTGCATCTGTTGTTTCTCACTCTCTCCCTCTTAAGCTACAAGACATTTGCAAGTTTCTCCACAACATAGCAACTTGGAGTCTGCTACACACTTTCTGATCCTCTCTCCTTCCCTGGCCCGAACCTCACGCTGCCTAACTATTACTTTGCTCCATGTCCACACATCAAGGAGATCTCTCCCACTGCCTCGTCCCCAGGAAACACACCTGACATTTAGCCCCGGGCTGCCCCATCCTGCCTTCCCTTTCCTTCGCTCCCCTCCAGAGACAAGGGCATCTCGGCTGAGTTTAGCCAGCTAAAGCACAGACAGTTAGCAAATTAACTTTCATGTCTTCGTTTCAATAATTCAGCGGCAAGGGCAGGGGCAGGGTGAGGTAAGGTATGAATGGAGGCAGTGATGGAGGAGGATTCAGCCGGGCTCGTTACTGCATCTGCTTTCATATATTATCTCTCACAATAGAATAAACATGTATAGCATGCATAATTTATGGATTCAGTGGCGCACCAAATGTAACACAAAGCGTAACCGGATAAAAACACAAAATATTATTTCCTAAATATTAAATATTTATAAAGATCATATAAAAGCAGTATAGATCTGACAGTGCAGTGGTGAACGGGTGTGAACGCGGCGATGTTTCACTTGAAGGTGAATGAGAGATTGGATGGCTGTTTGAGACACCTGTGATACTGTGAAGCTGTTTCACTAAAGCTTATTCCCACTGCACACACTGTTTATATTTGCTTAGCTTTGTTATGGCAGTTCCTTTGTCAAAACAAATCAGTGTCAATACGCGTGTAAACACGCATGGCTTTAGCCATGGGTTAATCCACACTCTGTCACACATGCACACACACACACACGAGCATCCGTGCTCACACGAAAACATTTAGTCCTCTCACTTCCGAGCAGCAGCCAGGTTGACTCTGTGACGTTTACCAATCGACAGACTCACCTGTAAATGTCCTCTAACCTCAGAGTTTAAGCGGCTGACTAACTTGTTCATTGTCAGCTCTCAGTGAAAGAGGCAGAGCAGCAAATGAGCACATTAATACATGTATGATAACAGCTTTAACACACAATAATCCAATCCTTTGTTTCCTATAAAAACAACACATGAATTCTAGTGAACCTGTTGTGTGTTCAGGCAGATGCTTCTCTCTGTATCCTGATAGAAGACATACACACTTCTCCTCTGTGTGCTCTGTTGCCAAACTGATTAACAACTTCAGGCACGTAGCTTCAATATTTATACTGTCTCCTTTATTTCAAGTGAGAAAACTAACAAATTTGTGCGGATGCACCCAAAGCAGCTGACGAAAGGCAGCATTAATTGACTGTTGACATATCTGAATGAAAGCAGTCAGCCAAAGGGTGCCGAGGGTAAATCAAGGGTTTCTTTACTTTTAGTGCAATGTTTCTGCCTATGTTGGTGCGTAGCTCTTTATGCTTCTTTCAAAAGGCTAAAATGCAGATGGCAGAGCCATCTGTGTAGAATCAAAACCATGCATTCAGACCTGAAGATCCCCATTAAACTGCATGTAAATACGTGGGAGGAGCCAGAGGAGGAGTGAAGGATGTAAAGAACCCCGTGTTCAAAACAAACTGATTAACTTGAAGTTCTTGAAGTTCTTTTCCCAAACAAATCCAGCGACACTTGAAATCGCACAAAAATGTCTGTAAACAAACACAGAGGATTAGAAAACAAACGAGGGGAGCAGAATTCTTTTGGAAACTAAGAATGTGATTTTAAAAAAAATGAGATGTTTGATCAAGCTATTAAATATTTTTATGAATGGCACCTTTAATTAGGAAGCCGGATTCATCAGTGCATATTTCAAAGAGGTTCCAGTTACTAAATAATAAGGTGACATTAATATTGAAGCTGCTGTATTACCCCTGTTCAAATTAAATTAAATAAAACACTGTGAAAAAAACGTGTAGAGAGTAATTAATTTCTTTGGTTGCAAGGGCACCGGTTCTTCCTCTACCTTTATTATTAACAGTAGCATGTTTTCGTTTTACAAAATGTCTGATCACAATAATGTTTTTCAAGGATGTGCAAACAAAACACTTCACTCCCCCCCTCGTGCCCGCTACCTGTGATCTTAAGACAGCGAAACCAGGCAGCTGGATGGCGCTTGTATGGCGAAGCATTAGCTGTGTGGAGGAATCCACATAAGTGTGAAAGGCACATGTGACTGTTTGTTTTATGTTGCATTTCTGAACAAACGGGCTGGATTTGAGCCTTGGTTTCAAGGCTTTGAAGGAAATAAAAACACGCTCTGGATGCACACACAGCTTTGTGCAGTGTCGCACACACACTTAAACGCACACTTGAGCTTGTATATTGGAACATTTTGTATACTAAACCCGAGGACTACTGTATACAATTCAGGTGGCTGATAACTGAAGCATTCAGTACTATAAACACAGACGAACGTGCAGTACTATACAAGAGCTTTGCATTTTCTGGTAAACTTTTTAAGGTCGCAGACTGCACATCTGTACGCACCAGACTACCTGAAGAAAATGTATCAAATCCAACAACTGCATACTGCAATCAACAGATTATTATTATCAGAGGGAATATGGTAGGATTGCAACACCAGGAGCTAAAAGACACTGTAGCACCTACAACACTGACAACACTGTAGCACATACAGTAAGTTACAATCTTTATCTCTACTATTAGAAGTTTTTCCTCTTTTCTTGTAGTTACAGGAGACAGTGGTGTAAAAATTAGTTGGGTTCCCACAGATTCTACCAATGAAATTCCATAACTTCTCCATAATATTTTTTATGTCAATATAATTCGATGTGTTTGGGTTGTAATTTTAGCAAATCTGTATGCATTTTTTTCTTGTTAAATAAAGTTATCAGTTACTGTCACCAGCATCATTTCCCAACTGGTCCAGCCAGGGGGTCCAGGTTTCTCCTTGCTCATTAGTTCAAGGTCCACATGGTGTAATATTTTCAGTGTCATACTTGCATTTGAACATGTCGTTTGCTGTCTCTGTCAAGTGGCTGTCCATTAGTTGCTCACTCCACAGCAAAGATACAGCACTTGAAAATAAAAGCTCTGTGCTGGAAATGCATTGTACTTCAAAATAAAGTGCGTTTTTTACAAACTTGACATGTTCGCGAAAGGACCCGCGACCCACCAGTTGGAAACCACTGCTTTAAAGATTTACCAGTCAAATCTTTACAAATCTTATGTGCCTCAAATATCAGTGTGAGTGCCTTGGTTAGCCCGCTACAAAACAGCTTTTCAGCATTTTCCTGTTTCTCGCCTAACATGACAGCGTGCTCCTTTCTTCCAAAAGGGCGCGCGGCTTTGGCGTTGACGTGCTGCCATTCTGGTCTATGTGAATCACGTGATACTAGTGACGTTTCAACGGCCACGCAGAGCAGCACTAGACTGTAAATAAGTAATACAAGGAGCATATTTCTCGTAGTATCAAACATGTTTTAGGATGTTTATGAAAATAGTAAAACTTTTCCAAAGCATTTTGTTGATTGCAAAGTATTTCCAGGGCTGTTTTTCTAATTTCAAACCAGGAATTCCACGACCGAAGGAAACCTGAAAAATGATTTTGAAGATGCTGTTTCTTTTGGCTGTTCCAAAACTTCCAGAGTGAGGTTAATCCACTATTTCCCCGAAAAGCTTCAGCAGTTGAACGTCACTCATAACGACGCCAGATTGCAAACAAAACCAAATGGTGTTAAAGTATATAAGCTGTTTGAAATACGGAATGTGTACAATTTTAGGAATTTAATGACACATCATGCCCTAAAAATACAAACAGCAGCAAAAGTTATTGCAGTAACTACACAATATTCCGCTCTGCAACTTCTTCCTTGGAGCAGCAATTGGTCTAAATCACATGCCCTGCCCGCACCCTCGTATTGTGTGATTGCTTTAAACTCTACAACACTGCTTTGGACAAATTACAATCCACTCCAGTCTTTACTATTAGTCTCTACTTTTCCTTCAACAAGTTTTGTGCATCTAATTTAACTGCAATATGGTGCAACTTAATCTAAATCAAAAGAATAACAAGCTTAAACAGGAGCACATTCACACATTAGTGGGATAAAAATATCTAGTGGAACACTGGAAGAATAGAGCTGATATATAGTAATGCCACTATTTTTAATTGTCTTCTGTATTTTAAACAAACCAGCTGACCAAACCTCATTGCGTCCTTACATTGTTATAGGTATTACATGATCGCTTTAGAGTTTATTTAATCATATGACTTGATTATCAATCCTCTAAGCAGGCGCTGCAGCTGTGATGCTCTGTCACACTGTATGAGTGAGTCTGCTTTAATCAGAAGTCCATCCGGGGCGCCC
Source organism: Epinephelus cyanopodus (assembly GCA_026686955.1). NCBI lineage: Eukaryota > Metazoa > Chordata > Actinopteri > Perciformes > Serranidae > Epinephelus > Epinephelus cyanopodus. The sequence continues at coordinate 13,177,029 of CM048920.1, forward strand.
CTTTTTTAGTATCTGCATATGCAAAGAGCCATATGAATATGTAAATATGAATATGAGCTAATTCAGTGATGCATTGAGGCAGCTGTTGTGAGCTCCACATTTACAAGGAAACATGTGTTGGCCCTGCGGGGCAGGTTAGGGTGACAAGACAGGTGAGGGGAGAGGGCAAGCGTCGTCCATTATGTCTGGACAATACCTATAGGCCTGTGACGTGCAGGACACACACTCACACAGGAACTTAACTAAATATACACACAGCTTTGAAGACTGTGGTATTTATGTGGGGTTTCTGATATATGAAATAAATGCAAACAAACACGCTAAAATAAAAACAACAAATTCAAGAGTTTTGTTATTCAGGAGCAGCCTTAACACAGAAGCGTTCATCATTTCCAGCTCCCAAAAGACTTGTATTTCTTATGAGTTAAATTATTAATCCTCCTCCTACACTATCATTTGAAATACATGCTGCCTCTGCACTGATTTCACTCCCAATAACACATGGAACATAATCCACACTCCCTGAACAAGCAAGTGCAACTAAAAACTGTCTAAGAACACAGCATCTAAAATCACAAACTGCTCTCAACGTATTGTAAATAAAGTAGCGAAGCCAAGGCACACAAACAGGTGTAGAGGCAGCCCAGCGTCTGCTGATGGTTCATATGCAATATTAAAGCATCATATGCTGGTTCAAAGGTCACTCCGCCTGCTGTTCGTCAAACCACATGGGACTGTTTTCATTTAGGATTCACTCCTCCACCTCCACACAGACACAAACACACACGGAGCTGCTCAATTTTCCAATAATCTGATGTGAATTCAGAGTGAAATTAAACGCTCGTGGCACTGGAAGTGTACAAAGTCGTAGTCGAGGAAGCTTACACTAAGCACATAAGCGAGCCCACATCTCTAGAAAGCTTAATCAATTGAATGTGACACGGCAATGCATCAAAAAATGCAAGAGAGTCTCTAAAGAAATTTTGTTTCTATTACAGATGTATGAGACGCTGTGTAACAGCACAGCCTCCCAGGACCTGACAGTGTTTTTAGATTACAATTGCATCCCAGCAGGGATCCCTGCTCACTCCTCAAACCTCAGACTTTTTTTGGTGCTTAAAAATAGCTAATGGTGATAAAGGACAACATCAATTTAAAGAGCGGGGACGCAAAGAAATCTGTGAATGGAGACATATAGAGAGCAGCGAAATGAGGAGCAGGCATGAGGAGCAGTGCAGCCTTCAGTCTATACAAGGGACAGTGACATTTAAAAGTTACTTGGCTTTTTATCTTTTATATTAAAGCACTAATCCACGCACTAACACACGTGCTTTAAGGTGAAGGAAATAAAGAACATTTAAATCGGATTATAGCACAAAGCATGACGGTGTTGCATGTATATAAAAGCACACAAAAGTGATTTTTGCAATAATTCCACACACAATAACCCTGAAGATTCACATCCGATATTACATTAATTGACTAGTCATGTAATATAAGCCTGCTTCTGTAATTTCACAGCTTCATTCTCGTGGCAGCATGACTCTCCTTCGTGTGAGTGGATGCTAAAAAGTTTACCACCGCTGTATGACTGCTGAATGGGACAAAACTTTTCCCTTCATCGCCAGGTTTGATTGCGCCCGGCTAGAAACACACACAGAGCGAACACAAGCCGGAGCAAGCTGCACCCGTGTTTTTAATTCTACAACACCGAATAATCAAACCATCCGAGCAGCCTCACATCGTAAAGTTTACAGGAGGACGAGCCGAGCGGTGTGTCCGAGCACACAACACCCCACAGAAACATGTTTCACCCCGAAATGAAAACGCGCTTCTTCTTCTTCTCCTCCTTCTTCTTCTTGCAGAAGCATGCGGGATCACAACATTCAAATACAATGTTGCTCTCCAAAATAAAAAGCTTGCACAGGAGGAGGAAGTGTGTGCGCTTTGCACGGACACACAATATTAGTAAATATCCCGTGCAAAAGTGCAAACAAGACAATTACAAAAAAAAAAAAAAAAAGTTTAAGAGACGCACCTCTACGGTGGTCGGAGGGGAGGGGGGCGCGCAGAGGAGCGCACTCTTTTAGTACAGTACACTCCTTTTAAATAACAGTAGCTAGTTTAGAAAGTTGGACTCCCCTCCTCTGCCCCCCTCTCCTGCATGATAAGCAGGTAAAGTCTTACATATAGCGCATAATTCACTTACTTTTCTCTCGCTTGGCTATCGGAAGGGACGACAGCTCCTTTACCTTTGGCGTACATGCTGGATTCTGTTTTAAGACTTTTGCCCCACTCAACACCTGTCAAAGAAAGCAGCCAGGAAAACGCTCCATCTCCATAGCTACCCCTTTAGTGTTTTTCCTCCCCCCCCCTCCACTTCTCCTCCTCCTCCCCCTCCTCCTCCCTCCTCCTTCTCTCTCCTCTCCCTCCCTCTCTTTCTCTTCTTTTTTTTTTTTTTTTTTTTTTTTTTTACATCTCCAACATTGGCCACAAATCAGGCACAGTTTCTATTGGGGGGACTTGAAACCGTCCTCTGTTGGATTTTTTTTTTTTTTTTTTTTTTTTTTTTTTCCCCTCCTCAGCCGCTGTTCCGCAGGCCCGCTCCTCCTCCCTCCGCTGTGCAAACGGTGGGGGCTCCTTAAAGGGAAACACACACTTCTTGTTTACTGACCTCAGAAACATGAGGAGTGAAGGGGGGAAGATGGGGAAAGGCATACCGGGTACAGGCTCCGCGCTTAACGACTGCAGCCAGCTCCTTTTGGGAGGCTGGCAGCAGTCGTTATGTTTTTCCCCCTCCTGTAAGACATTCCAGGACTTCGGCTCCAATTTGATGTCGGGACTTTGACTCTTAACAATGAGGACTCTCATATTTAACATGTTTGCACACAGGTTTTATTTCCCCGTGTTTTGCTGTTGCAATTGTTTTGTCATGTGTAAGGAAATAATTACTGCACCTCATGAGCTCATGTCACTGTGTCAACAAACAAATAATTATTTCTCAGTACTGTATGTCCACAGGAAATACTCAGCGGCAATTCAGCGGCAGGTGGTGGCTAAAAGAGCGGGATCGGGAGTTAGAACGATCATGCACCTCATAATATACATCCAGTGGTGACATTCAGTGCCAGTACAGGAAGTACCGTGACCCTACAGGGTGGAGGTCAGGGTGAGTTTGTGTCATCACAGACTGCAATTGACTGTTTTTGTTAACCATAACGTATTCTCAACCGCAGGGGTGTTGTCTCAGCAAACGTCAAAGTATGGCAACAGAGTGGTGTATTTGTGAGGCCTAAAACCTGGAAATGAGTTAGCATTTTAGCACTACTGGTTCCCTCGTCTCAAAGTCCGTGTTTTTTTGTAATGTGTTTTTGGTTAGATGCCTGAAATAAGGTCTGTGGTTCACACAAGCTTAGGAGACTTTCATGTTTTATTCGACGACATAAAATATGTCACTACTCGTGAGTTTTGAAGCTTTAATGTGTCTTAAAAAAGGCGGTTGCTAGGCGGTTACAGCCTTGTTGTAGCGACGTTGAGTCATGCAACTGTGGTGTAGTTTGTTTATAGCAACTGCTGGTGTACTGTCTAAAAAATCATAAAAGTAGTGCTCATTTGTGAAAAATATCTTGCTGAACAAAACGTTTAAATATCATAAACTTTTGTTTGCCACACAGCTTATTTTCTGCAACGATGCACTGGATTTTGACAAGGTAACCAGGGCGATGCTAACCTCAGCGTCAGCCTACAATAACATGTCGTCACTGCAGCACTGTATGCGACATGACGTCAAGGAGCTACTATGCTATTGAAAACTGTTTTAAGGGGACCATGGAGGAGGTCGTTATAATGTACCTTTTAACAGAGGCAGCATTGCAGACAGTGGTGGTCTGTGAGGCTATTAAATACGTTTCAACATGTGGACAGAGAACTCTTTCTGCTGTATTAACGATTCATTGTATACCGTCATTTTTAAAATGTCTTTGTCGTGTCCTTAAACTATGCTACACTGCCCCCAGATGTTTGGTGGTACTACTACATTTCATCTGTATCCAGAACCTTTCAGAAAACATCCACAAATGTTAACAAAATGAACGCAGTATGACGAGTACAGACAGGCTCCGTCCATGTCCATATACATATCTAACGCATAAATGAACCTTCAGGGCAGTTTTATGTTAAGTCTGAGCCAAGAGCCCAGAGCCTAGGAAACACTCACACTAATATCTTGGTTTCAAGTATCAACACACCTTTAAAAATCTACACACAGCAATAAGCAAAGGTAGTAAAGGCGAAAGGCAAAAACATGGGAGAAGAAAAACACAGCTGTCTTAATATCAACTGCAACAAACACAATTAAAACTAAACTCAACATTGGCAGCTCGTTATAAACAGATGCATATTTATGCAGAATCTGTCGGCAACGGTACAAGATTTTGGTATTGGTTGTTCTCTGGTTTCCATTTGTAGTCTGAGTAGTATTGGACCAAAAACGATTGAGCAATCTCTGAACCCATTGGCTACTGTCTTAAGACAAGTTAGCTTTAAATTAGCTTTTTTAAAAATGTATCTGCATTCATACGTAGATTAGATGAAATGGTTGCCACATGGAAGAGGAAGTTTTGGCCATGATATCCACTTCATACACTTGATCTTATGATATATTGCCCCCCAGACACTTTATTATTGTCAGACTTATAGCTGATGGGTTCCCAGATTGCAGACTTGTCAACATGGCCGCTCTGAATTGACTGATAAGTTACTAGCATAACGAAGCAAACAAACTTGTAATGTAATACACAGGCAAACCTACTACACAACAATGTGGCCTTTCATTGACTCTTTGGTAACGAGGGGACAGCTACAGATCAGCGTTATCACTATTAATATTACATTTACCAGCGACAAAAAGTGTAAATAATTACTGAGAAAATCTCACTCCAGTTACCCTGAAAACATTTAACTCATTGCAACCTTACTTTTGTTGTCACCTGCCCGCTGATCTGAAAGCCAACAATCAACCATTTCATTTAACAAGCTGTTCATTTTCGTAATCGTCACGCATTCCCGTAACAAAGCAGCAAGCTACTTTGGAAGACCGAAATACTTACATTCAGCAGCTGGAAATATTCCTATCACTTTGATTTAAAATACCAGTCACAGGCGAGGGAAGACTTCTACGTAAAAAATCATTTGCAAGCTATCTAGCCTTAGCTGCGCTTACCAGCAATTAACCCGATACTAGCACATGCAAAGACTGAATTTTGAGAAGAAATGGCACAATAATCAAATCTAAATGCAGATGGTGTCATTATTCTGTAGAGCGTACGCTGTGCAATCAACATTTAATTCATAATGATGAGATAATAAAATGTCTTTTTTCACTTTAAACTGCAGGTAGCCATTAGCAGCATTACTTGGTAACATTTGGAATCAGTGTGATGTTGTATAGTGACCATTTACACCAGGACAACCACACATTGCCCGACACAGGGATAATCTGTTTGGGACCCTTTTACAGCAAACCTGATGACCCATGATATCCCTCCTTCAAGCTCCTTCCACAGGACGAATGGGGGTGTGACAAGTGTCAGGTAGTTTTCTCTTCACTGGTCCCTTCAAACCTCTTCATCACGCTATCCATTTTACACACGTGGCTCAGACCCTGACCTCGATGTGGGCAGCTGTACAGGTCACTGGGCACGGGGAAACATTTTCTCACTCCTGACCCATGCTTAACGTAAAAGGAGCAGGCACTTTAAACACCTCGAATGTGTTTACAATATGCATCACTGCCGCGAGAACTGTCAAACTGGTAGGAGCATTTGGCCTTTAATAAAAATAAGGTGGTTCTCTGGAACCCTTATTGATTTTTATTTATATTGGTGGGTGTTTGCCTGATGATAATCGCTGACTGAGGTCGCAGTGTATGCACCTTTTTATTCACAATTATTCAACTCAAACCGAGAGATAATCATTATTGCAGTCAGGTCAGAGTACAAGCTACCACACAAACAGCTCTGTGGTTTGTTCTACTGAATCTGCTTTCTGAGCAGCAAAGGACACATGATCTTTTGTTTTTCAAATTATTAAAAAATCAAAAACGAACACTTTGGATGTGGATCCAGAAGCGATGAGTTAACCAAGGGCGTTCTTGGTTAACACAAGGGAGGCTTAAGCAGCAGTCTCCAGTGCCAAGTCATACTCACAGCTCTGCACAGAGAGCGATCGCCCCACACTGAGAGCACAGCTTCCACTGTACATTTCACATCTCACGCAGGAGCAGCAGTCCTGATGAGATCTTTAGCTGATTGTTAGCTAAAAGGGGATTGGTTATTATTATTCATTCCAACTCTGACACCCCAGTGACCCGAGGGCAACCCACTTTCCCTGGCACTCTTACACCTCCGACTCCAATTACAAAGCAGCTGTAGGGAGGTGGCACACTGGTTGCTCCGTATCACCGAATGTGACCAGCTCTGTATAATAGCATCTATGATTAGCCACTAGATCCTCAAAGTGAGACACATTTATGGTACAGTATTTGTCAACCAGGCCTGAAGGCAGAATGTGCTTGTGATCTTTAACTTTTAATATCCTATAGCATGGTCCCCTATCAGGCTACTTTACTGCTCACAGAGATCAGTGCATGATACTGTGCTGGCTACAGAAAAGGCAGGGACCAGATCTGTAGAATACAAGTGGTGAAAGGGGGTAATGGTTTTGCAATCAATTATTTTATGTTCTGTATTTGTACTTAAAGGGGCACTTCAGCAGGGGGGGGTTTAACGACGAATCGATTTATCGCATCACGTGATCTGGATATTGCAATGTGGACCCAGAATAGACTCCACAGATATAAAGTTTGGTGCAGCCATAGCAACACCCTTTATAAACAACAAGCCTGTCAATACAAGCAAGTGCTAGCAGATAGTGGGTTAGCTTCCTACCGTTCGTTTCTAACCGAGGGGGGTCATCAACACGACGTCAATTAGGAACTGGCTCGCTCATTCTAAAGAGCCGGTTCACTCGTTCACTTCAAAGAGCCGGTTCAAAGACTCGGTTCATTCGTGAACTTAACATCACTAAGTAGTCACTAAGTAGTTGTAGTTGGAGAAACTCATGGCAATGGGAAAGGAGTACCCACACAACAAAAAGATAAAATCACGAAAGGTATGTAGATCTAGCAATAGTGTTTTGCCTCGACAAGCTGTGACTGATAAGACCCAATCAGGAAGCGAACGTGAGTATCTGCATCATCGTTTCCAAAAGTCTCAGTTTCCGCCCACTCAGACTAAAACACAACCCTGGAGTTTTCAAACTAAAACAGGGTCAGCAGTTTCTTCAAAGGTCTGTGTTTAAGGGTTTCAAATTGTAGTCATGTGAAATGTAGCAATAGTTATGAATTTCAAAATAAAATGTATTAGAGTAGATATACCCTCAGTCCGCAGCTAAAACTGAGATTACCCTGATGACATCTTCAGGGTTATCTCCCTTCAGAACCACAGGGAATATTTCACAACTGTTTTCACAGGCTGAGTGTGTGACGAGTGAATTGGACTTCATGTGTAAAATGATTTGACCCTTTAATTTCGATCACTTTGTTGTGGTTTGTTCTGATTTTGATGTATTGATCAGTGTCCAAAAAAAACCTTAATTAATCTAATGTGGAAAAACATAAGAAAGAAACTTATTTTGACTGTTTATACTGCAAAGTGTTTTGACAGTGAATTAGGAAACACAGAATTAGATGTAATCATGTAGTCACACTTATCCCCGAAGGATTGTGTCAGCACTTGAGAAATGTCTGGAATCACTGATCATCTTTCTGCTCTGGATCATTTGTGTCTCTCTAGACCAATCACAGTCATCTTGAGTTGCTTTAAGCCCTGGATCCAGTGATGGCGCCATTGCAAAATAGTGTTGGGGGGAACACACACAATGACAGGGCTAACTGTTAGCATTACACAGCTACCTAATGCATACATACTCAAGATTCACCAACAGGGTTCACGGGATCAGACCCCTGCACAAAAAGGAATTGAATTCAGGTATAGTTTGACTTGGTATTTTGAAAGATGTGGCAAATCAACTCAGACTGGCAGTGTCAGAAAGCCAGTATCAATATCAGGCATGAGAGTCCTGAGAGAAGGAGTCTGGGCTTTTCCAAGGTGCATTCACAAGTTGTTTCATTCAGTGTAGATCAATTTACTGAAAGAGCACAGCACCTTAATGCACAGTTCAGTTTTTTGTGAAAACTTGCCATTTTCAGTATGTAGGTTGTTAGCTTGGAGGTTGTTATTTGGAGATTCCCATGGCGAAGGGGATTTTGAAAATGGCAACATGCAGATAGCGGAGGAGGGGAAGACTGCCGACCTAAATAACCTGCCAAAGGAAGGCTTATAGCCACAGTCTACATCTGGTGAGTCAGACTATATATTAGGAGATAGCCATTTAAAAGGCTTCATTTTTAAATTTTGTCACTAACATCTTGATGACACTTGTTAATTTTTTTTTGGCACATTTCTACTTGCTTTAAAAAGGACTAAATGTGTTAAAAAAAATAATAATTAGACGACATTGCAACAGCAGAGATAACTTGTCAGGACCATTAACAGATACATAAGATGATACTTTGTCAGATGATACTTTGTCCATGCCATGCTTGAGGTTAAATGTAGAAGCTGTTAATCCATCTGATGACGTAATATTTGTCTGACATCAAAAGTGAAGGGTAATAAAAGTGATGATATACAACTGTGATGCAATTTCAGAAACCGCGCCTTGCAGAAGTGTGTCTTTCACTGGTGTTCATTTACAAAGGGTCAGAGTCACAAAGGAATTAATTTGAGAAATATAGAAAAAAATCTGGATTACATGTCCTTATTTTGGCAACCCATGACAGTTTTGGGAGGAACCTGGAGGTAAGTTAGTGCTGTGTTTTTTTTCTGACTCTCTCTCTGTCTTTTTCTCTTTTGGGTGGCCTTTCTTTCACTCATGCAAGCAATGTAGTTGCAAAGCCAGGAACCACTAAGCCATCTCTGGCCACATTTCGTTACCCTGAAATGTGTGTTAAACTCTTGTTGCTCTGTTCCAGTCTGCAGAGTGCAGTCCTTCCCCGTTAAAGACTCTCATGTTATGCAACAGCTCCAGCAGTGAGGGTCCACGTTAGACGTGCAGGCATCCAGTACCCCTGTTAGGTCTCTGCTCCGCCCCGACAACATTGGTCTGCACGGGAAGGAAAAACACAATAAGTTGCAGTCCAGACCAACAGAGGAATTCCCCCAGCCCCTGCCTTTGTGAGGCCAAATTATAATTAATCACAGGTTGAATAATTCAGCGTCGAGCGAATGGATGCCTTTCTCAGCCTATTTCTCGGCACCTGCCTCAGGAGGCGTCCCCAGAGCCTGCATGTGTGTGTAGGTTATGTTTGTGTGTGTATGGTGGAGGAGCCTCTCCAGGGCCAGTAAAAAAGAGAAACACACAACCCCAAAACAACCAAACACAAGACAGCAGTGAAACCTCCGCCCTACAATCCCTATGAGTCAGCCTTTACTCGCAGTGGCCCCTTGATCCGCCTCTTCTCTTTTCCTTCACTCTCAGTCCATCTTTCCTCGCCTCCTCCGCGACATCTTGACTTACAGGAGAGAAATGCCACTTTTAAATGCAATACAGCGAACTGGATTCCATGCATATACCTCTTTATCCTTCTTATGTCACAGATTGGGTCAACAGGTTGGAAGACGTTCATGAGTTTGTACGTCACAAAGCATGGGAGACAATGTGACCAAATCAGGGACTGTCCATTGTCCTAAAGGCCCAAAATTCTGAAGCCCCATGAGTCTGAAAAATATCCCATTGGACAGAAAGCCCTTTTCTCCGACAGGCCGTTATCCCCAAAACAAATGCCAATTGCTCCGAGGTCTCGGTTTCTCCGAAAATACACTCTCCCTATGGTTAGACAACCAAATTGACATGAAAAATTTTTTGCACTGTACATTTCTGGAAACCAGAGATAAGTTACATTTATCAACAACACTACGGTGAATGTGTGGCTAGGTTTGGAGACAAATACCACTGGTTATGGTCAGGAATAGATCATGTTTTGGCGTAAATCACCCAAGTTTGGTGATAGAAAAGTTACTGGAAAAGCAGAGGCAGGCCAATGAAAAACACCCAAGCTCGGTGCCCCAGTTGCTGCTGGGAACAATGCATCCTTAACGGCTCGTATAATATCCTACAAATGAGTGGCCCATGAATGACGTTACGTATATAATTTAAAGTTTGACTTTGTGAGGTTAGGTTAAGGCAAGGATAATCATTGTGGTTAGGTTCTAGGAACATGGAAAATGGTGACGACGTATGTTAAAATAACTAACCTTAAGTTCACTCAGAGTTGACACAGTTTCCAACACTGGTCTCCTGGGAAAGTCCTGTGTTTTGTGACCCATCCACCATCCCACCCTCAAACCTTATTGGAATGCTTCCTTCTTTATTCTTTACTCTCGTCAGTGCATCGGTCACAAAACGCAGCCTACCCAAATCCATGGACGAGACACAAATTAATGGCTCATGAGCAAGTGAGCAAGCAAATATGTGAAGTTTGTAAAAAACAAAAACAAAAAAAAAACGCAACTAATTTTTAAGAACAGTAAATTTCTGGCACAGAGTTTTTATTTGGAAGTGCCAATTATTGCCGTATATTGAGTGACTAATGGACAGCTATTTGACAGAGACAGCAAACAAGCTCAACGACATGGCCGAATGCAGGTATGATGCTGAATGTGTGCAATGTAATGTACAGTAATGTAATGCAATGTAATGTACAGTTTACTGTGTGGACCTTGAACTAATGACTGAGGAGAAATATGGAAAAAACACTGCAGGGTCAGTGGATCAAATGCCACAGGAAAACTAAAACTAACTGCAGGGAGTGTGCATTTTCACCGAAATTACATTTTGGAGCAATGGGCGTTTCTTTTTTTTTGGGGGGGGGGGGACTTGTGGGGCTTCGGACTTTTGAACAATGGCAAGGCTAAATCACTGATACTAATCCTATCTCACACGTAAGTGTGAAATTTATACAGGAAACGGCTGCAAGACATTAATCAATAGATCATTCAGCTGTTGTTAAACATAAACATATTCTTGGCTGCCATTAGGTCACTGAATTGAAACCATGGTCTCAGAATCATGCTTCCACAAACAAACAGGTTTTGTTTTGTTGCTAGGTTTGAATAATGCTCAGCTCAAGGTATTTACTCTTTAATTGCAAAAACTACACATCTCAGCAAAGACCAAAGAAAACACTGAGCATGTAGGAAATTGTACACAACAGTAAATAAAAAATCCATCTGCACAACACAGCCTTGATAAACATCTACTGCTGCTGAAACATTTGAAGCTCTAAGCCCCAGCTTACATAACTTTGAGCACTCTGTTATCCCAAATATGAACCTGTCTGTCTGTTATTATGTCTGTCTGTCTGTCTGCTGCTCTGTCTGCCTGCCTACCTACCAGCTGTATGTCTCTCCGCCTGCCTTCCTGTCTGTTTGTCTGTTTTGATTTGCGTCACTCCACTTGGTCACCAAGTTCGTCTGTGCCATTCCCAAACACCCTCCCGACCCCCCTACCCCCCCCCTCGCTTTGCTTCATCCATCTGACACCCAGCGGCTACTGCAGGCCTCTGCTGTGATGAAGAAAGACTGTGCTCTTCAGCGCTCCCATAATTAGAGACAAAGAAAGAAAGAAAGCTTTGGCACTCGTTGCTTTTGTGCGCCTCCGCTGCAGATACAGGTTGCAGCCACACATGAAAGCAATAATAATAAAATCCATCTCCTATATCTTTCTTTCTGGGCCGCCTCGTAAAAATGCTCAAAGTCATTGCAAACTTTAAAAACACTATTCCACACATTGCAGTTGACAACACAAAAGCCTTAATGGGTGAAAGGAATCTGTGTTGCATTTTCTCTTTTTTCTTTTCAACATGTATATGCCATTTCTTTAGATTTACCAGCTGCTAAAGCCACCTTACCATCAATTCAACCTTGAAACCCGGAGAGATGAAGCCTTCGCTAAGCGTTGAGATTAAAAACATTACATTTAAAAAAAAAAAAAAAAAAAAATGCAAAGGGGTGGCATTGATGGGGTCATGTTGTTTCAGATCCTGGTGAGATGATGAAATATGATCAAGAACGTAAAGTTTAGGTTACAGATCCAAGAGTTAGAAGGCTTATCATATGGCATAACACACATTAACGTTTCCACATCATTTTAGTAGAGACCTCCACTCACAATGAAACACCTTAACAACATAAAAACAGCTAAATCTACTTCTTCTTTGTCGTCTTCTTTGTGTTTTTGGCAAACAATGAAGTGGTCAGCCCAACTGGACAAATCATTACTTTATGGTTGTGACGTTATCTGACAAAATCAACATAAATTCAGCTCAACGACCAAAGTTGTGTGATCAGCTATGTCGTCACTGGAAAAGTATGAGACAACAGTCAGTTAGCCAACATATCGCCGCCCGCAGTGTGTCATTTTAAACAGCATCCTGATGTTCTGTTAGCAAAAGAAGCATGATGAGTAACACAACAGCACTGCCCTCTAGTATGACATACGTGTCAGCAGCGTTTTCTATACAATAACAATGGTATTAAAATGGCAGTAACAATCATTTGCCTCCCCATATATGGTGGTGGATCTTGTCCTCTGCTCAGAGGGCAAGGAGCTGCCGGACTTCGTTGTCTCTCTAATTTGTGGATATTTTCTGTTAGTGTTCTTCTTTGAGTTAGCTGCTAACTGCCATTAGCTGCTTTTAAAATCTTTACTAAAAGTGTGTCATCCAAGAAGGAAAATAAACACTAAAGTAATGTTCAAGTCATCATTGAAATTCAAGGTGTGCTGATGGATTCACTTTGTCAACTCATACGCTGAGCACCATAACAAGTAAGCATTCCACCTTAAAAGTTGCCAGCAGTCGGCCCAGTGAATTATGTTTCTCAGACTCCAGCTGCTGTGAGAGGCAGCAAAACATCCTTTCATTTTATAGTTACAGTTTACTAATAAAACTCTCCACGGTACAAGCAGTGGTTACATGAGCCGCAAAACCAGCCACAACTCAGCCCTGAGCAGAGTGACCGTCCTCTACTGACCAATCAACAGACTGCAGTGTTCACAGCTCCACCTTTTAGCACCAGATCTGTGTGCTAGGTACCCCAACAAAGGGGGGACCAAACATGGGGACAGTGCAGAACAGTTCTATTGGTACCATCCACAACTTTTCACAGTGGAAACGGAAAATGGCACCGAACTGAACAAAACTGTATCGTACTGGACTGCTTGGTGGAAACAGGGCTATGCTCGCTGTGAGGCCGCCGACTTTGAGCTTTGGCAACTGACGATATGACAGTGTACAAGTGCCGTCTTTGAATTGAAGTGCAAACCAAAATATGAGAGTAGCACAAAGGAATTACATGAGCTGATGACGTGTCTGTGCTTGCAAAATCTGACACGCCTTAAAATTCAGCCTGACACAGATTGTGACCAACAATTTATTAGACCCATCTTCCAGAGAGTGACATGCAATGAACCTTTAAGATCGCTGCTATTCCACAGCGTGTGTGGGCCTTGACATACAGCATATTGCGTACACACACAGAACATGACTGTGAATCGTGCTGGTGGTCGTTTAAATGATTTATTCAAAACTTAAACATGGTCTGATGAGGTTCAGAGAGCAGCATGTGTTTTGATAACTGTGTCTTCCTCCTCCACTTTCATTCTCCGCACGATTGCTTTGTCCCTGTACCTTTAAGAAGAAGAAGAAGAAGAAGGAGAGAGGGGAGGGGGGCGCAAGAGAGAATGGGGAGAAGTGCGGTGGCAGAGAGAGAGAGAGGGAGAAGGAGAGAAAGAGCGAGGCAGGCGGTGGTAATGTTCTCATGTGTTTTCTTTCTGTGGGAAGTGGCACAGCCCCACCGCAGCATAAACACACACATGCATGAACACACGCCTGCCCATGTACGCAGACACAGGCACACACACACGCACACACACACACACACACACACACACACACACACACACACACACACAGGAAGGCAACACATTTTTCTACGTGTGAGTGAGGGTCCCTATCCTCACACAGTCAGGGAAGCGAGAGCCATGTTGACGACCATATTCCACAGCTGTGATCCCATCATACTTTTCAGACATGGAAGAGGAAGGGACGGCGTAGAGAGGAAGGAGGAGGGGACGGTTACTTGGAACAGGAAAGAAAAGAAGGATTTTCTGAGTAAAACTTTTGCATGTTAGAGAGTGAAAGACCCCAGATGGGCCACCACAGTGAAAGTATTGGTATTGCTTTCACCAGAGGAATTTCCTTTGTGACTGGCACAGCTGATACAATACAGAGACAAACACGGCTATAATGTCTCCACCAGCAGATCCCCTTTATTTCTGGGTGATAACTGTGAGGAAGAATTGCTCTGGATTTTTCCAGTGTGGCTTCCTGCTTAGTTTTAGATGGGAACCACAAACAGCTAGGCCCAGCCCGACAGAGCCACACTGAAACATGTGGTTACATCCTATGCCTGCTCACTCTCTCCTTCCATTATCCATTATCCACCATGCTCCACCCGCCATCCTCTGCCTCCCCAACACCACAATATATTGGCTTTGCCTTCCTCAGACGTAGAGTCAAATTACCATGACAGTGCTGAGGAAGACGACGGGCCAGAGCTGGCCCCGGAGTGAGTGAGAAGCGAGAGTGGCAGCTAGCTGTTTCTGTAACAGGCTTTGCGGTACCCCGATCCCCTAAGCTGGACCCGGAGGGCCATGGCGAACCGCAGTCACACTCTGATAAGGACCGGCCCCGGCGATGGCAGAGGAACATGCGCTGCCTGCGACTGGCAGGCAGGCGGTGAAATTGCATCATCAGCGTGAAGGCAGCCACCACGCCAAAAACACGCCTCGGTGGAACCCGCAAAAAAGCATGCTGTGCCAAGTCACTCCTCCACCTCCTCTGCTCCCATCCCCACTCTCCATTTAGCAACCTCTCTCTCCAATACCACCCCTCATTTCCCTCCCCCCTCCTCTCTGTCACATTTTTTAATTCTCTGTTCCAAAACATGCACATGAGCACGCTTGCCAGCATGCGTGCCCACACTAGCACGTGCATACATTCTGCATCACAGTGTCTCTGCTGCATGTCTCCCACGCGTCCTCGTACACCACTGCCAGGCGGCACGGAGCACTGTGACCTCCCACTGCCCTGAGGGCCTATGTGCATGTGTGTGTTTGTGTGTGTGTGTGTTGCAGGGGGGATGGGGTTTAAGCAGACGGGTAATGGGGGTTGTCACACCAGGGAGTCAGGGATAGACGGTTGTCTGCTCCTCTGTGCCTTACAAGAGAGAACTGGTGCCATTATGAACATCATTCACTCCCCGAGCTTCACAACACAAGCCCTCGGTGATGAAACTACCCATCACACAGGGCGGAAAATGAAACCTGCAACTTTCACAGCCATTAAGTATTTCACTTTATTTCAGAGTCATCACTATGAGTCAACACCGTCTCCTGCTTACACGTCGGATTTTTTCCAAATGTGTGATCTTTTCAGTCTGAGCCCCTGCAAATAAAACATCACAAATCAATTACAGCAGTATGGAAGCACCAAGTGGTGCGATTGGTATTTACAAAAAAGCAGTGACGGGTTGATGGAGACAATGGAGTGAGACTAATGTGTTGTCAGCGGCGTTTTGTTCCAGAGGACTTGTCAGATGCTTGTACATTTGACTAACTTGGCTAAACTGCTTGTGATACAAAGACGAGGTCACCGGGGGGACAGTTGCTGACACGATAGCTGGAGGTGTGTGTCATGCGGTAGGGGGGGCCGGGTGGGTGTAGAGGTGGGCGGGCAGGCTGGGTTGTGATCCTGTCAGCGTACAGAGGAGGGTTGGGGGCGGCTGAGGGCTCAATGATATGAATAATACCACACGGAAAGTAAACAGCCATTCTTAATGTTCTTAACACCTACACCAGCCGACTGGCAGATAGAGATGGTGGGAGGGAGGGGGAGAGACAGAGACAAACACAGAAGAAGAAGATCAGGAGACACTTCTGTATGAAGTTTGCCTAATTTTTTAAGCTCCCAAAATAGCCACAGTGGGATGATGAATTTAGAGCTGCCTGTGTTGTCAGGAGAGTAGGATGGAGGTATTGTTTGGTTCTCTTCTCCTCCCTCCTCCCCCCTTTTTCGTGCACTTAAACATCTCGATGGATAGACCCACGGGAGCCTGTCTTCTGCATGAACCCTGCTCCTGCTTTAAATTGCACTGTAAAAAAAATCTTGAAGTCTATAAGAAGGCAGCGGGGACGGCACACTGAAGCTTTTGTCTCAGTGTGCACTACTGTGAAGAGTAAAATCAAAACCGAGCCAACGCCATGGGATGCCTGGGGAATGCCACCGCAGGCTCCACACTGAGGTGGAGGCTCGGCAAGATGCTCACCGGGACTTTTTGGGTTATATGAGAAAAGCATCCTGGTGAGTGTGTGTATGTTTGTGTGTGTGTCTGTGTGAGGAATGTAACATCCCTCCCTCTCGCTCTTTTTCCTTCTACTTCAGCTTTACTCAAAGTGGCTCAAACTAAAAACGGGTGTTTTAAGAAGTAAGGAGGTATTCTGAGTTTTGCAGTGACTGTATTTCTGTGTGTGTGTGTGTGTGTGTGTGTGTGTGTGTGTGTTTTGCATGTGTGCTTGTGTACTTCAGCACTTGTGTTTATGTTACATGGAAGGGGGTGTAAGCCTTGCAGAAAATAGGTTGACGTGACCTACATATCCATGTGCCTTCTTATTAGCATACACCCATATTTCACATAGACACACACTTTTACACTAGCACACACACACACACACACACACACACACACACCGCAGATAACAGTGACTTGTGTCACAGAGACAGCCAAGAAGAAGGCTATTTACATTATTTGCATTGTGTCCTTTGTTTGCCTTTAACCGTCTCAACACCAGAGCAGATGGCACTCTGACACACACACACACACAGACACACACACACACACACACACACACACACACACGCCCACGCATGCACACGCACTCACACACCCACGTGCTTGGTAGATGGACATCGTGAATTAATGTGTGTGCAACCCTGTAGCCAACAATTTCCATTTTTAGGATTGCATGACAAACAATTTACATGATTAAGCTCACACTCCAGTGGACATGATCATACATGACAGTCACCATCAAAACTGATAAATATACGACACCACAGGGAGCAGAGGGTAAATCTGAGGTTAAACCAATATACTTAGAATATTTAAAAATATAGAAAGAAGTGGGGTGAAAAAAGCCCTGTCTACAAACAGAAAAATGATGACATTGGTCGTTTGGTCAATGTCTTAAATTGATCCTGCATTTATGTTAATCTGACAACAAAATCTTACTGCAACCATGTCTCAGAGAAATTCTGTTTAGATACTACCATAAAAGTTGTGAAGGAAAAATCGTCACTGCCTGGACTTTGTTCACTGGCAACATTTTTTCCAGTCTAGGATTTGCCACTGACACCAAACTCTGGTCCAACATGTGGTTAGGTTTAGGCTGCAGAGGCACTTTGGTTAAGGTGAGGAAATGATTGTGGTTTTGGTCAAATGTTGAAAAACTAAACGAGTCCCGTCTCATGCTTCATGTCGTGTCATGGGGTTGACTTTTTCAGTATTTAACCAAGACTGTGATCTTTGAGCTGCCGAGACATAACCATAAAAGCACCAATCCTTCTATAGCTGCCACCAGGAAATCAAATCAGATAAGTCAGTGAATATTTTAGCTCACTCACATTCCCAGGTTATGAAAAACCCCTCAGCATGTAATACTGCAATCCATTGCAAGTCAGAAGTTGATCATTTTGAGTCGGTATTCCCACCTTCTGATCTTAATCCTGTTGCGTCTGCTAAGGAAAACAAAGACACCCTCAGCAAACTGATGCTTCACAAGAAGCACCTACAGAGGACCTACATTAATTACTACAGCCCCATTACTGAAGACAAATGTCGTACAAAGTAAGTCAACTGTCTTGCTCGTCTTATCCTCATTAAAATGATGTATAACAGCTCAATGTTGTGTAAACAGGAGCTGAGTGTAATAGTGTGAACCACCACAGCCAACAGCATAAGGTTGTTTGCATTTGTTTTGTGTGGATGGAGACGCAGATACCCATGCTTGCAAAGACGTCTATCAAGCACAAATCGGCTGAATGGAAATCGAAATGGCAGCTACAACGTCACAGCACGTTTAACAACACAAGCACTACATATAGTAAAATAATTGATGAAAAGGTCATTCTGCTCAGTTTACTGAGTGTGCCACCATTTTGCTGTGACATCAGGTGTGTCTATACTAAAATCCCTTCACTGGCTTCCTGTTGAGTTTAGGATCCAGTTCAAAACTCTCACTGTCACTCAGAGAGCATTACATGCTCAGGCCCCCATTAATGTGGCTTTACGACTTCACCTGTATTCTTCAGTTTGCTCTCTTTGATTAAATACGCTCAATTTGTTGTCTGTCCCTCACACTTGCCTTAAGACCTGTGGTGATCGAGCTGTTGCACCCACATTTTGGAATGCTCTGCCTGCTCCCTGACAGTCTGCTGACTCTGCAGTTTCTTTTAGAAGCTAGCTAAAGGCGCACCTGTTTAGCCATGTCTGTACCTGTATTTTATTCATGTTTTGTGTATTCTTGTTGTGTAATATGATCCCTTTTTTTATATGCACTGTGCAAATAATTTTGCAATTTTAGGTAGTCACTCTGTCATCTATGTTTTCTTCCATGTCGTATGATGCCTTTGTGAAGCACTCTGTGACCTGTCTGCAAAAAGCGTTATTTTAAATAATAAATAACAAGTAAATAAAATAAAATAAAAATAAATTTTACTTACTCATGCCAGGGCCACACTGCCAACAAAGTGCTGCAAAGCGCAGCGCACCAAAATTCTCGTGCAAGCCGGAGCATTTCCGTTCACATCAGACACGCATTTCTCCACGCCGGTCGACAAGCACTTCTGCTCCCAGCTGTTGTCTCCGTCACATTTGGGGCTGATTTTCCATCATGGGTAAGTAAATAACCTCATAAAATTATACGCTATGTTTTCCTAACAACTGTACATGTATGTCCACTTCTTAGTAATGAGTATATGTATATAAACACACACACATACACACATATATACATCGCATTTGTCAAACAAGGTGTTTTATTTTGAAATTTGTTTTATTCTGAAAATTGACCGGGTGCTGTTGTTGTTCCTTTGTTTGACTTCCTGCCTGGCTTGACACATTCGCTCGCAGCTTGCTCAGAAAATAGACCAGATGCCAAAACTATCGCTGCAGGGCCGGCCTCAGAGCTGCGCGGTGCGGCCGGTGTGGATGACACAATCGGTTAACATGGGCACCGAAAGGAAACTGGCTCCGCTTCTCGGCACTCCGAGGCTATTCACAGCGCTTCCACAGGCGGTGTGGCCCTGGCGTCACTTTATGTCGGAAAACTCGGGCCAGGTGAATTTCCGACTTGGAATTCCAACATGAATGTTTTATTGTGTGTTTCTGAGTCAGAGGTCGTTTTTTTCCAAGTGCTGAGTACAGTAGATTGCAGCGTAATACCAACACACAAGGCCCCCCTTTACTGTCTATATGAGACGCACTTTCAGGTAGGTCCAATGGTAACCCTTCCACAGCAAAAACGTAGCACAAAGAGCAAAAAAAGTCCATGTACAGAGGACATCATGGTGCATGGATGGTTCAAACAAACACAGGACTTTCACACAGGAGACTGCTGCTTGTGTCCTGTGGGAAACCAAAAGTCAACATCGTTTTTACCCAAACCATGATCTTTTCCGAAACTAATATTACCTAAACCTAACCAGAAGTTTATTTTAAAAGGACACTATGCATCAGAAATGACCTGGCCCAGCATCTGCACAAACTCGGCCTGCTGGATGAAATTAGAATTAGAAAACTAGAAATTAGAGACTGACACATCCAAATATGATAGAGCGTCATAGTTTAAAGTATAGGGCCAATGACCAAGCAGCCATATTTAACGAGTTGGGAGTGAGAATGAACGTGTCCTCTTTATGTTGATAAATAAAAAAGTCTTCTCAGTTTTATTGAGCTCAGAATGTATTTGCTGTTACAAATTTCCAGGAGGCCATGCAAACAATGATTATAGTTTCTAAAGGCAAAAGAGCGTGACGTTATGCAAAAAACCTGTTCGGGAGGAAGTTGGATGTGTCAGCAAAGCTGTGATGTCGACACGGGACATGTTTATTTCTATCCCGTTTCCTACTGACAGCTAAAATTGTTTACTTTTAAACTTGACCGTGATCTTACCTGACCCTTAGTCGAGTACTTCCTCTTTTAGACATGACCAAAATCTTCTCCTAACCTTCACTCAGTACTTTATGTTCTAGAACATAACCAAACCTTAACCACAGCGGTGGTGGCAGGTCAGACAGCGACCATATGAATCATTTATGTAACGGTCAAACGATGCTGTCCTGCCTACATGCTCATATTTGTTGTTTTGGGAGGCAATGACGAGCCATTTTGCCGTTTGGTTCGGAAAACATGTTCATAATTGTGTGAGAAACCCTGCGGCCAACAATTTCCATTTTGAGGGTTGCATGTCAGTGTACAGGATGATGCTCACACTGCAGTGAACATGATCACCATCATAACCCTTGGTAACTATAGCAACGGATTAATATATGATATATGATATAATTTAAGGCTAAACTAATAACTTGCAATATTGACGTTTTAAGAGGAAGACAGGGGAAAAAAGCCTCCAAACAGCATAATTCATTGTGGTTTGTGATTCACCCATAATGACAGCATCCTCTCCTGACAGGCTTTATTCATAAACCCTTTTTAACACACAATTGCAACACAACAGGAGACATTCAGAAATCTCTCAGCTCAGTTTTCTGTTTAACTGTTTCAGACCCCTGAGCGGGAGGAGTTTCTCTCTCCCCCTCTCCTCTCATTCTTTCTTTCTCCACTGCTGTTTTCTGCTTTTTCTCTCCCTCCTCTCTCCTCCCTCTCATCCTGCACTTCATCTCTTCCTCCATCTTTCCTCTCTCTCTCTCTCTCTCTCTCTCTCTCTCTTTCTCTCTCTCTCTCTTTGCAGAGCAGCCATCCCCAGGACAACTATTAATCAGAGGCAGAAATGATAGATGTTTTGCTCACCAGCAATGCCATCTATTTTGCCTAAGTACAAACAGTAGATGTGCTGTGCATATTTATTTCAGGGGGAAAAAAAAACGGTGGCTCAAAAGAACACACATATTTGCACATTTACAAATGCGCACACTCACAAACACATACTCTCGGCCTCTGTAAACAGCCCCCGCCACCGTGACGCAGAATCCAGACTTAAATATAACAGATTCGGCTCTCTGCTTCTTTTTTTTTTTTTTGCTTTTTTTGCCTCTGCTTGTGTTTGAGTGTCTGGGTATTACTGTGTGTCATAGCACCTTGCAGCTCCTCCAGCGCACTGATGATTAAGCAGCACAATGGACTCTGTGGTCATTGTTGGCGTAGGATCTCTTAAAAAGACTTTAACTAGAGGCATTGGTGAGTCAGAGGACTGTAACACTTGTTTATAAATAGTGCGCTTCACAGGGCTTGAACCTATTGATATGAATCATTCACTGTCTGAAGTATCATGAAAATGGACTGATTCTCAGTTTTTCCTTTCACACTGAGCTGGACGCCCAAAATGAAGCGACCTACCAGTGAGACATATTATCGCTTTGCTCCACTCATTTAAAATAATCCTGTCTCTTTCTACCATCAAACAGAATTGTAATATTTAAAGATTTCACTAACTTCTAAAGTTGTGGCTCAGCGCAGCCATTTAAAAACACCCGGATGGAACTGTAGATAGGAGCACCGTTCTCTGCAATTTCTCCATTAAGGAACTTTGGTACCATCAGAATACGTCAGGCCTTGAAATATCACCTCAACGCGAGGCATTGAACTCGGAGGTCCGAACTAGCACAGACTCCGGTGCTAGTGCTAGCAACCAGCCTCATTGAGCCACACTGACCGACTCCCTAACTCTCTTGAAAAATGGACTGCAGACCAGTTTCGATGGTAGAGGGCAGGGGGACAACTGTTTCCAAAATCCAGCAGCTTCGCTACAACATAGAGATTGGTTGATTTTACCTGCTTGTCCACTGTTGCCTCATGTATGCTCTGATGAAGGTCAAATACACCAAAAGCTCAACAATAAAGTGAAACACTGCATAGATGTAAGTGTGCAGAAATCTTTTTCTACCAGTTTGGACTTATTGACCTTTCAAACACCTTGTCAAAAACGAGCCTGTTTGAGTGGTGGTTGTTCTGCATCAAGAACTTTAACAGCAAAAACTGATGTATGTGATTAATTTAGATCAATTAATCACAGAGTATGTAATTAATTTAATTAATTTTTTAATCTCCTGACAGCCCTAGTTTCTGCGAAACTAATCTGAAACAGCAGATTCGTTGTGAGAGACATGTAATGCCAAGTAAATAACATTCTATATTAACCTAATGAGAAAATGTTGCTAATTAACGTATCTGGCAGGTCGCAATATGTTGATACTGAATGTTTCAGCAAAATGTTCACTGAAAAGGTATTTCAGTTGTTCTCAAGTAGACGATGAATGTTTCGTTACCTGAAAGACACATTAGCCCCTTTTACACTGCCAGATTTTCGGTGAATGTTGGGCCGTTTTGCCGGAAAGCTACGAGCATTTAGACACACAGAGTTGATCCGAGGTGCCCAATTTTATGCCTCGTAGGATAGACATATTGGCAGAACCTTGTTGGTTTAAAAAGAACATGGTGCCCTTCCGCCACAGGAGGGGCTGTTGATGACTTTGGGGAGGAGCTGATGACACCGCACGTGCGACCCGCTGGCGGTGAATAAACAGGAAACAGCTGATAGCAGGAATGAGCAGCTAGTACTAGTAGCAAGAGGGAAACGCAAACCTGACAGACACTACAGTAAAGATGAGCAACTGGGGAGACAAAGAATTATGCGCCCTCCTTGTCCTTGCAAATGACAAGGCCATTAACCGTCAAATGACAGGGACAGTGAAGGATGGGCTGACTTATGAGAGAATCGCAGAAGGACTGACCAGCTGCAGCTTCCCTCCCACGTCACTGTTTACGTCACACACTGAGCTACACATTTTGTTACTTGCTCACGTGGCCATTACCCCGAAAAAAGCGCATTCTGTATGAACAAAAGTAGGCAGGCGGCATTTTGTTGCACTTCCAGATTTTGTTTTTATACTGCCAATGCTGAACGAAGACTGATTTCCTGCAAATTTGCACAATTCCTATTTAAAAAAGGGCTATTGTCTCTGAATCGAATGCAGGAAGCGATTAGTTTAGTAACACGCTGAAAGGATTATATATGTTGTCTGGCGTGGGAACCCTTCAGGATCCCCCAGGAGGAGCTGGAAAGCATTGCTAGGAAGAGCCGTTGAAAATGGATAGATGGATGGATGGATGGAGTTTAGTAACATACAAACGTAATTTCTAGGGTGACAGGTTTGCCTCAGATCATCAGGCAGGGCTCTAAAAGAGGTACAGGAAACTACTACAGTGCCCCCAGACCTTGGCGTGACCTACCAGAGGAACTTGCTGGCACAATCAGTCTCACCTTTTAAATCACCTCTTAAAACCCATTTTTACAGACTTGCTTTTATGTGACAGCTGATTATGCCACCAAGACAAGCATCTACATGAAGCCCCATTAGGTTTATTGAAGTTGCTATGACCATATCCACTTTCAGGGTGGTGGTATTCTTAAAAAAAAATGTGACTCAACAACGTCAGAGGCAGAAGTGTTTATAGTTGCTCTGAACATTCATAATCGAAGACGGATTGAAAAGCCGGCCATCATAAGAAGGGGGGGGGGGGGACACGATAAATATGGGGATGTTGGACCATGTGACAAGCAGTTCTGTTGAAGCATAATGGTCCCTTAATGATGACAATACTGAAAACTATTTACATGTCACATAGGATTTGCTATTTTTCTAAACATACTCTTGAAGGAGGATTTATAAGAGCTCACTCTGCAATCTGAAATGGCAAAACAATAAGAAAATGGTCAAATTTCTTTTATATTTTTTTGTTTGTTGGTCGGCAAACAGTATTTTGGATAAATGCCACCATTTGCTTCAAAACATCGACCATTGTGAAAATCCTTTGTGTGTTTGACTCATAAACCACCCCAACGTGCCTTGTTAGGTAGACTTTCTGTCATCTTGCTACTTCCTTCTTTACTCCTATCAGCACATTGGTCATGTGATTGCAGCATTTCTGATTACATAGGTTATGCATGAATTACTGGCTCCTGATTACGTGACCTGGAGTAGTGGCTTACATAGCACATTCTGAATCCTCTGTTACTTAATATAGTGAGAAAGTAACTGTACAAAGTCCTTTTAGCAAGGCTAGAGCCAACACTCATTTGGCTGTGACTACCATTGCTTGAAATGTTGCCTCATTTGTGACAACTCACAAAAAAGATAACACAAGGCAAAAACTCTGTTTCTCTTGTCTACTGTACATGTCCACACTAGAAACTAAGGTTGTGCAAATCTTATACCTTGTGGACGTTTTACAAAGGTCCATTTTTAGTGACCCAGAATGCAGTTTGCCTGTGGAAAAAAAGGACAAAATGCATGGTAAAAGCTACACTTTCAAAAATATCCATGTACATGTGGACTAAGCCTCAGAGGGGAATCTCCAATGCCCTTCCTATCTTTTCCTCCACTTTTTAAGACTAATTATTCACTGTCACACAGAAGCAGAACATAAATGCATTTTGTGGGACAGCTGTCCCCATCGCTGTAATCTTTGCCATGTGTTCAATGATAACTTTTAACACAAGATGTGAGGGCACAAAAAGTGCAGCGTAGTAATTCTTGGAGTTGGACTTGGAGTGTCAGGGCACAATGTGGGTGTGATAGAAGGTAATTTTGATAAATGTTTAATGATGTGACTCCCTTTTACTTTGTAACTGTGATGAGAGGTTTGACGAATAAACTGGATTTAATTCACTATATGTAGATGATATTCATGTTTATTTTACTGTTTAAAAGTTTTGTAAATCTGTAATATTTTTTGTTGGACACTATAAACTCACTGTAGATTGTACCAGGGGCTCATGCAATGATGGGGTTGATGAAGCCACACACTTGCACCTCTCAATACAAACTCTATAGAGGCCCGGTTTGACTCTTGTCCCATAGTAATCATGTTATTGTTCTATAATAACTGAATCACTTGAAGTGGGATGTTGGAGGGGTTTGGATCAGTGTTTGTGTATGTGTGTGTGTCAGTTTGGCATGACTAATGAGAACTGAGTTGAAACAAAGAGGCGTATCCGAGCCAGAGTGTTGGGTATGAGGGAGGCGCAGTCGTAGCTACAAGATGCATACAGCAGTGACTGGCTGAGACAACATGGCCCACTCCTGAAGAATACTTCCTCCCTGGCTGCCTGCCTCACTGACTAGCTGCCTGTCTGGGAATTAATTGAATGGGCCACTCCATGTGCAAGAATATGACACATGCTCTATGTGTTGAGCAGTGTCAATTTACTGCCGGGGTGGGGGATGGGTGGAGCAGGGGAGTAGCAGGATGGAGAAGGAGGGAGATGATCTGCTGGTTTATAATAGATTGAAAGTGAAGCATGGGGAATAGTTTGGATGAGTCAAGGGTTTCTTGTGGGAAATAATTCTCCCACATGCATAACATAACATAATTAATGGTGCTTTTATTCAGTGTCCCTCAACATAGCATCATTTAAATATCTACAGTGTACATACAGTATTTATATTCAGCACCAGTAAGCTCTGTTGAGCCACTGTACATGTACATACATTAACCAGGGCAACAGGTCAACATCTAAACCTTTAAATCACGGGGGATGCCCAAGGTGCAGCCCAGTCGCCAAAAGAAAATGTGGGCAATGTATGTTTCTGTACAGTTGTACATTTCATACATACGGTCTCAACATTTCTAAAGTGACTTAGTTCTGATTACATGTGGATGAGCTTACATTGCTATCAGGGGCTGGAGGGGATGGGCAATGGCATGAAACCTAGGTGAGACAGCTGCCAATCTGCAGACCATTGCTTAAGACCAACAAACGAGGCATTTGTACTAACAAGCCTGGGGTTTTTATAGCAACACATTGCAGCATTTCCAGCAGCGTTGGTGCAACAAAATCCGAGCATTTTTAGCAATTAATTGTGGCATTTCCAGTCGAAATTGTGCAGGTATTTTTAGCGAGACAGCTGCCACGCTGCAGACCATTGTTGGGAGACCAACAAATAAAAAAACTGGTTGTTCCTCAGTGAGACATCAAGGCATTTTAGGCAAAGTTTGTCCTACCAAGCCTGAGCTTTGTTAGTGACACACTGCTGGGTTTGCTGCATAATTTGTGCCACCAAACCTGGGTGTTTTTTAGCAACACATCACAGCATTTCAGCAGCGAGTGTGGGCGTATTTCAAGCCACAAAATGATATTTTCCTAACCATAACCAAGTGTTTTTTGTGCCTCAACATAACCACACATAAACCACAGCATTGTTGAAATAAAAGTTTCAACAAGTCCACTCTATAAACATGTACAAATGTTACATATCCATGGTTTACAGAAACATACAATGCCAACATTTATTCTGGTGACTGGGTGGCAATATGTTCCTTTAGGTTCTGTATGTAAATGCTGCTGGACAAAACTGATGAGATGCTGTTGCAATGAGGATGCATGGAATCTGATTTTGACCTAATCCCTTGAATTTTAACAGCACATATAATCTGTGCGATTTTTTGTAGTTGCATGCAAGTGTAGTATGTACCATTATTAGTTCTAACCATGGTGTAATTATAAAGTATATACAAACACTAGAAAAATGACCAAATGCAGTGGACATAAAAATGCCAGTATGCAAACCTAAAATTGCTTTATTTTTTGTTGTGCTGTTGATGCAAACTACTTACACATCAACTACTGAAGAGCTGCTGAAAGAATAAAAATTAAATAGACTATTTACTGTGGCAGCTCACAAATTAAAATAAATAAGTTCTTATAAGAGCAGTTTGTCAATAGATGTAAAGTCCTCAAATGAAACTGTCTGTTGCGCTCTAAAGTGTTTAATTTATTTTTGTCATTGCACAACTTAAACCATTTTCTGTCTATTAACTGCCACAATGGTGCGCTGACAACATAATCACATAGAGCACTGTATAGCTTAAGTAATTAGTGTACTGTACATACAAATATAGAAGGTGTATTTATTGTATAAAAAGCTATGATGGAAAGTAGCCTGAGGACACACCAGCTGCCACAGCTGCAACAGTTTCAGAGCACAGTAACAGATGCAAGGAACTGGATTTCTGAGTCATGTCTTCATATTTAAACTGGTAGTTAAGCATTGTGTAAGATGTCGTATGGCATCTGATCAAGTTTTGCAAAGTAAAACTTTGGTGGAGCATCATTTTTTTAACAGCTCTTAACAACAGCATCTTAAATTTTTGAGGCTAAATGAGATCTCCTGCTGTGGCCTCTTGTTTAACAGGCACCTGCTTTCCAAAGTGGCTAATGTGGAGGTTAGAGAGTAATATGTTGACTTGGGTTTTTTGCTCCTTTTTATGGTTTTCTGTTTACAGATAAAGATAACTTGTGTGATGTCAGTTATAAATAACCAAAAATATTATATTTACACTATTTTTTACTTCACTAGGCAAATTTATGCCTTGTACCCTCTACATTTTCAGCAGTTCAGACAAATCCTATATCAGTTTTCATACATTTAAAAGGCTGCAGACGCACTGAGGCTTTTATCCTCCTTCTGTCCTCCTGTACACCAACAAATACACGAGTCCACAGATTGATTTCATCATCATATCTGATCTACAGTGGGCAATTATGTTTAATTCTGAGACAAAATCAGGCCAGCTTCTCCTCCTTTAATGACTTACTCACCCATGAACTCATTTACATGACTGAGAATCATGCTTCTTAAAATCAGTCATGCACTATAGACCCCAATAACAAACTGGACGTCTTGGCAAATCTCGAAGTAATCCAAGAGTATGGAGAGTATCGATAATGAGGACACAAACCTCAACTAGACTCCGGAGCCCTGCCCAATATGCCAGGATTTGTCCAACTAGATAAATCAGAAATAATTGCCCAGTTCCCCTACATTTCCTGGCCACACTGAATGGAGATGAGGGGCCACAACACAATACAATCAGACATCAGTCACTTCTCAGCCTTCACGGGTCAGTGGCTGAAACAATAGGGAACATAGGGTGATTGTTTACCATATTTTTGGACAAAGACAGTGTTTTTCAATTTCTTTTTGTCCAAATTACATCTCAATTTTGTCAACTGAGGGGCGGGGATAATACAGGGCTTTTCGTCCTACTTACCTTTTTTTTTTCCCCTCAGCTAATCCTGGCTCACCTATCAGCCACTTTATACATGTGGCTGTCGAAACGTTCATGTGTAATAATGACATGAACAAAAGTTTGGAAAGTGCCAGGATGTGGGTCCGCATCAATAACGTGATGTCAGTCATTGGTTGCAAACAAGACACTAGTAGCAGACACAGTGAGCCTGTTAGCACTCTACAGCTTTTCAAACTGTCAAAAAATTCAAAATGTCACAAAAGTTAGAGAAAAGTCTCTCAGAAACCAAACTAGAATAAACTAGTTTAAGTGACAGTTGCATAACAGAAGTGTTTACTGTAGAAAATAAATATGGGAGTGTCTGTGCAGGTTTATTTTTCCTCTAAAGTTACAGAAAGCTAAAGAATAAAAACTACACGATTCATGCAGAATACAAAAATAGTTTTCAAGGTCTTTCTTTTAATGTCACGCAGCACTGTTAGGTCAACAATGGGTGACTGAGGGGAACTATAAACAGAGAGAAGACGGGATGAGAGGAGCAGGACAAATGGTGTATGGGAGGCTGAAATGGAGTGAATCACCTTTTTACAGGGTCGTGCCTCAGCGCTCCTGGGTGATTGAACAGATCAGCTGGGTTCAGCCTGACAGAGTGAAAGAGACAGAAAGGGAGAGGAAGACATGAAGAAAGATTTATCAGTATATATAGGGATGTGATCCTCCTACTGTATGTTACCAAAGTAGTAAATCATAGAGTGAACACCTGCAGGGTAAAAGGTTGGGTTTACCCACACTGCCAAGGTGACGGTAATCCGCTCGAGGTTACTCCACATTAAGAGCACAATGAAGAAACTGCTAAAGTCAGGAAATTAAATAAAAACCTCATGCAAATTGGAATTTGTTACTGCCTTGACTTGCCTCAAAAAGCCACCTTGATATGTAAAAATTCTTTACAAGTAGAAAGCTGAAATCTACGATGAAAAGACTTTTTCCACATGTGACCTTTCTCCTCTCAAAAAGTCAGGGTCTTTGTGGGATCATTTCACTAAAGCTAATAACTGTCCTACATGTTTCTGACAAGGAAGACATTTTAAAGAAAGGATTGCTAACACACCAATGTAATAATGCATGAGTAAAAAAAATATTAACAATGTTAATTTCTGCAAACCACAGATATGTTACATTTGTACATTTCATATGTAGAGGATATGTTGAAACTTTCTTATTTCCATTTCAATTTAAAATGTTATGTTGGGACAACACTGCGGTTAACGTGTGATTAGATTTACCACAAAAAACACTTAGTTTGGGTTAGGGTAACATCACATTTTGGCTTAAAATATCTGGGGTAAGACTATAAACACAGCTTGAAATGTTCATACCTGTTATTTTGTCAATGCAAACACTGCTGAAAATGTCCTTAACTCTCATTAATATTAAAAATACTTTACATTATATTAAAATACTCAGCTTTGTTACTACAAATGGCTGGAAATATTCTGAACTCTTGTGAAAAAATACCCACTTTTATCACTACAAACACAGCTGAAAATGTCCTGAAACTATTGTTAAAACATTCCCACTTTCATTTCTACAAACATGGCGTCTCAACTCTCAAAAAAAACCAAAAAACTGCTTCAGTCACTACAAACTCTCAAACTCTCCTTAAAAAACCCCACTTTTGGTGCAATAAACATGTCTGGATATGTCCCAATCTGTTGTTAAAAACCCCCCCACTTTTGTCACTATAAACACGGCTGTATATGTCCCAAAGTCTTGCTGAAAAATATCAGCTTTTGACGGTACAAACGCAGCTAAACATGTCCCTACCTGTCTTTAAAAAATACCCACTTTTGTCCCTACAAACACAGAGGAAATGTTCCGCACTCTCATTAAGAATACCTGCTTTTGTTGCTATAAAGACAGCTGAAAATGTCCCGAATCCTTGTTAAAAAATACCTGCTTTTGTACCGCAAACATAGCTAGAAATGTCCTGAACTCTTGTGAAAAAGTATGTACCTCCATCAGTACAAACAAAGGTGGGAATGTCCCAACCTGTCATTAAAAATTTCCCACTTTTGTTGCTACAAACACAGCTAGAAATGTCCTAAACTCTCATTGAAAAATACCCGCTAATGTTGGTCTCAACAGTGGCCTGCTGCTGCCTGCTGATGTGTTACACCATCCACTATTCCTTTCTCTTAATCAGAAACTCAGCTCATTATACATATAATCTTACACTGTACATATGAAACATACAAAGGTAACATATTTGTTGTTTGCAGAAATGTACAATGCCAACATTTT
This sequence comes from Epinephelus cyanopodus, assembly GCA_026686955.1. NCBI lineage: Eukaryota > Metazoa > Chordata > Actinopteri > Perciformes > Serranidae > Epinephelus > Epinephelus cyanopodus. The sequence continues at coordinate 13,207,844 of CM048920.1, forward strand.
ATTCTGGTAAATTGGCTGAGATCTACATGTACCACATAAACAGCAGCGTTATTTAATCCTGGCCTGGGTCCTTTGTTTTGATCCCTTTCACTTTCTCCACATTTACTGTCTAAATTTTAACTGTGTAATAATAATAATGTATATGTTTGTATTTTCTATGTTCTTCCAGCAGTGTTATGTGCCACAGTAGGTCATAAAAGCTTTCAAAATGTGCTCTCCTGAGGCAGAATCAGGCGGGTCTGTCAGGGGGAACGGCAAACACAAGTTTGTTTCCGGCAACAACAACAGAGGGACGGTGAATTTACCATGAACAGTGATAACCACCACGACTGAACAAAGGCTCAGTTCAGACCTAATAGCTTGCATCCAGATGTATCTAGATTGTGTCCAGATCCATTTCAGACGGCCTGCAGAGTGCATCTCAAATGCGTCTCCAGTGACCAATTCTGATGAGATTTTGCTTCCCTGCTCACATGTGATTTTATCTGTGGGGACACTGAATGCTGCAAAACAGAAATCATCAGATAAGAGGACTGCAGTGGCTATTTAGTATTTCCTATTTGATTTTAAAACATGTCTGAATTATGCACAGGCAAATCCACTGCTCTGATGTTTAGTCATCTTAATGCACACCGCACAAAACTGAACAGTTCAGCTGTGGGTGCATTCACACCACATTACTGAAGAGTATGGTTGTGTATAAAAACAGTGTCAGGGCGCACAACACAGTAACAAGCCCAGCAACAGAGCCTGTGAGTCATGACAAACACAAGCAAACAGACAGGTTTCAAACAAGTCCAGTTTCACATAAGTTCACCATTCAGTCGAAACGTTAAAATTATTATGTAAGTTTCTGTTACTAACTTCTATTATTAGTATCAGTAATCCTCCCTGGTTTAACCCAGTGAGCGTGGTTTGGGTGATTTGCAGGTCAAAAGACAAAATTTGTGATTATAACAGACATTTTGTTATAATCTTTGTCGTAAAAATTAAACTTTCAGGTTTGTTTTGATACATTCACACCTGTATTTTGTTCTGTCCACTTGTGATCTGTGAACCCAAGATGTATTTTAGGTCCAAGGGTTAACAGGACTGAAGAAAAACTGCCATAGACTCCAATAAAAAAGAAAGAAAAACATGGGAACAGACATCAAAGCAGGCAAACTATGATGGAGAGTTCAAAAACACCACAATTACCACTTACCACAGATTATAGTCCAATGATATTACATTCAATTAAACGATGCTGGCAAAGGTTTCCCCTCTAAAATAGGTATTTTGTACATTTTTGGTGCATCATGTGGGCACTTCTACTCTTGTTGTCTTTCCCCCATAATCATACCTAAAGATTTTCCTGAGTTTATCATCTGTTATAAGGTTTAAAGAACATTTTATTAGCAAATGTATTTCTAGTTATAGTTTTTATAGAATTAAATCCAGCTTAGCTATTTTTTATCACTCAGAGGATAAATTTCAGCTCATTAACACTCAATAAGTATTCACGCAATAAATAGATTTATAGTTTTAGAATATTTTGGGAGAATATGCACATACTAAATTGGTCATGTTTTTCAATGAGATGGTCCAGTAATACTGTGCCGAACGCCATAACTATACATGTGCTGTGTGCATGCAAAGAGTGTTATTATTTCTCTGCGTCATGAACCTCAGCTATAAAACTGTTGGCTGCAGTTCTTGTCCTCCCCTTTACTTGAACTCATTTGTTGACAAGCTGTATTTCAATGACTGTTCGTTAATTGTGATGTGTCACTCAACCTGCCCTTCTCCTACTCATGCACACTTGTGGCTCAGTTTATGTTGACTTACTTTGTGACTAACGCTTAAATGCAGGCGTGTCAGCAACTCTGAAGTCATCTGATGTGCACTGAGGTTGACACACATTTGCTACACTGAGGACACGTTACACGTCCAACCTGTTCTTCATGGCGCCGCTGTGTGTGTGTGTCACTGTTTATGTTTTATGTGTTGTGAATGTGTGTGTGAAAAAGACAGTGGACTGCTTGGCTGGGGACAAACCTCAGAGTGTGTTTTCATAGTGTGTGTGAGCACACGGTTCTGTAACACATCAGACTTAATTGTTTGCTGCACTGATGATATCTGTGTTAATGATGCCACTTGTTACTTCTGGTTATAATTGATTACTGCGGGTACTTTCTAGCTTTCATTCCAAATACAGTGAAAAGCAAAAATAAAAACAAACTTGTCATTTTTTCTCTCCTACCAATCTGCAAATATGCAGCAGGTGACCGTTCTTCACTTTGGACCAACTTTATACCCAGAGATCAGTGTGGGGCTTTCTATTCAAGAGTCTACAGTCATGCTATAGGAGCTCTGTGAGGCTGAACCACAGATGCATGGTAAGATGTGGACACCGTACCCCAAAATGGCGCCTATTCAATCCATTTAGATTTGTCATCTAGCGCATACACCAAAGTAGGAGAACCGCCCTACGGTCGTATGCCTCTGTACACCCGTCAAGTTTCTCACACTTTACATCCATGTCTGTGAAAACATGGATACTCCAATACTCTGTAAGAATTCTTGAGTTATGGCCAAAAACTGATTGTAAGGTCACTCTGAACCTTAACTTTGACATTTGCCCACCAAATTCAAATCAGCCTATTGTTTAAGCAAAGTGAACTTTTGTGCCGAATTTGAAAAAAATCCACTAAAGTGTTCTTGAGATATTGAGCTCATGAGAATGAGACAGATTCAAGGTCAAAGTGACCTTGACCTTTGAACCCCAAAATCTAATCAGGTCATTGTTGAGTCCAAGTGAACGTTTCCTCTAAATTTAAAGAAATTCCGTCATGGTGCACTTGAGACATCGTGTTCAAAAGAATGAGACAACAAAGTCAAAATGACCTTTGACCTATGACTATCAACATCTAATTAGTTCATTGTTGAGTCCAAGGGGACATTTGTACCAAATCTGAAGAAATTCAATCAGGGCATTCTTGAGATATTGTGGTCACAAGAGTGAGACGGATGCAAGGTCACAATGACCTTGACCTTTGACCACCTCAATCAGTTCATGATTAGGTTGAGTCCAAGGGGACATTTGTGCCAAAGCAATGGAGGAGCTCTTATAGCATTTACATGAAAGTGATGGACAGACAGACGGACAACCCAAAAAGATAATGCCCCCAACTTCGGCTATTGCCGGTGTGGAGGCATATAAAGTTTATAGCTTCAGGTTTACTTTTGGGGTACATAGCCCACTGAATATGTGCAGTAGCGCTGCTCCTGTTGGCTCCACCCTCACATTTCTGCTTGGCTTTTGACTTTAGGCTTCATTGTGACTACAGTTTTACAAATATAACACCCCCATGGATCCAAAATTAACAACATAAAGACAAATAACTGACCTTGTTTGCGGTTCAAGTTGTTCTGACAGCTTTTTAAAGATGTCTCTTTGAAAATGGTGGTCTGTAGGGAAAATGACCACAGAGGAATTTCTTTGCTGCAAAACCCAGAGTGGCCACTGGGTGACAGTGGTGGTGCCATATCCAGTTCTCTAATAGATCTACGGACCGAACAACAGCTCTTTGAGCTAAATGCTAATATCACCATGGTAACATGAATGATCAGAATGACAATGCTGACATGTTGATTTAGCAGGTACCTATAATTTTGTACAATGTTTAACATGGTAGTGTAGCATATTAGCATGCAAATATTTACTAATTAGCAGTAAATACAGAGCACAGTTGAGGCTGATGGGACTAGTTCTGCGGGTATTTTGTCATGAACTAAAGTATTGGAGGTATAAAAATTTTGGACTGAGGATGACACATGAATAAAAAACATTGGATTGCCAAAGTCACCAGGATTCATCCTAAAGGCACCATGAATGTTCGTACCAAATCTCATAGCAATCAGTCCCATAGAGCCATGCCACTAGCGTAGCTGAATATTATCATGTTCCTCATTATGTCACATGGTTTCAAACACAGTTATTAAACCAGACATTTTAAATGGCGGTAATTTGCAACATTGCCTCTAAATTATTCTTGGAAATCAGACAAACAAATTAATTCCCTCCATTTTTCATTGTAAATGATCAGCCAGCTATCAGTCAACTTATAACACCCTGTTTCCTTCTGCGGTCTGACATTGTGATTGCTCTAACTGATTTCCATCAGGTATGGCGATTTGACACTGATCAGCTGATCAAGTCCCCCCCATGGCACTCATTGGTCGTTTTTTAATTTAACCAAGAAACTGCCGTTTGATGCTACGATACCAAGCAAATCAGTCAACTTGAGAAGTCGGTGGAGTGGGCACATTCAAAGGTCATGACACAGGGAACTATATCACAGGGTCCTGGGATAGATTTCTAGTTATAAATTATTCAGCCTGATTTTTAGATGGATTCATAACAGAGCAACGTCACGTTTTATTGCTAAAATGATTCCTGACATTGAAAAGGTAATCAGTTACAGTTGTCTTCACTGGGAGTGGCTGGGGCGCATGTGATACTGAGTAATAGACATAGATGTATGCCATTGTTCCAGCCGTGTGTTTGAACTTTAACATGAGTTGTAGCAGCTGAAATGAACTATTGCTACCTCTGGCGACTCGTTAGTGCTAAGCTAATTACTGGTGCTTTAGTGGAGAGGGGGGGGTAAGGATGTGAAGGGAGGAGCTAGGCTAATGAAGGATTAGACAGAGGTTGTTACCCTGTTTCCTTTTGATGGGATTACTGTGCTAAGGGCTATATGCTGGCTGGCTTTTAATGATGGTCGTTCTGGTGTCATTGGAAACAACATCAACTATAAAAGTGGCCCTGGGCACGAGAGGAGAGGAGAGAAAAGAAAGGAAAGGAGAGGAGAGGAGAGATGTGCAGTGACACTGTGAGGTTTAGTTAATTAACCCCTATTCTGCACCGTGGCTGCTCTCTGCTATCACCTCGCTCTGGGAGACACACAGAGCATTAAAGGGATGTTTCACTGAAAACACTGCAGTAACAATACTAACATTTCACACCGCCAGGTATCCGGTGCTTGTGTAAAATGCTGATGTGCCTCCCGCCAAAGTGTGAAAACTAAACGAGTAATAAGGTATACATGTTGTGAGGAATATTCAGATCATTGGGAGTTGTCATGGTAGCTCAGTTCTCATTGATATGCATACCAGCTTATAATTTCAGCTCTGGTGATTCTCCGAACAGGATGAGTCACACCTACCCGAATTCACTCTCTATTGCTCCTCTTTCTCAGAGCCAGCTTGTGAGAACTTGAGGCTGAATTAATCTACATTTGGAAGACAAAATATTGACTTAAAGTATATTGTTTGCACCCCTAACTCAAATTTGAGTGTTTCACTGTCTTCAACAACAAATACTCGCCCTGATGAAAACCTCATAAACCAACAAGATAAGGCTCCACCAGTCAATATCAAGTATATTAACAGTGGATCAAATGACAGAGTGAAAAGCGTTGCTGGTGGTGACAAACCCAAAGAGCAGGGGCAGGCAACCTGAGGCTCTGGAGCCACATGCAGCCCCTCTCCAGCAACGCCCTGTAGCTTTGACAAAAAATGATATGGAAATGACTAACAGCTGTTGGGTTTTTTTTATTGTTTAACCACAAGTCTCCACCCTTCCTGCATCACCTGCACACCTTGCTACCACTCCCCCAAGACTGTAAAACTCCACCCTTCAGGCCTGTGACTCTCCTTTTTCCCTCCAAACATACCGAGTGGACCAAAGAGGACTGATGTGAGTGCACATGGACTTTTTATTTTTATAATATTTTACTTTGTTAATCCTGTATGTATTATTTAAAGATAACAGATTGTTTTGTGTTATTGTTCTAAGAATCCTGAGTTTAAACTGTTGTTAAAAGATGAAAAAGAGCAATACTGTATCAGATGCATTAATGACATAAGTTAAACGATATCTATCCATCTTCATCCGCTTGTCCGGGGCCAGGTCGCTGGGGCGCTGAGCAAACCAGACATCCCTCACCCAAGCGACACTTTCCAGCTCCTCCTGGGGGACCCCAAGGTGTTCCCAGGCCAGATGAGATATGTAATCCCTCCAGTGTGTTCTGGGTCTACCCCAGGACCTGCTACCAGTGGGACTTGCCTGAAACACCTCAACTTACCCCTTTCAACATGGAGCAGCAGCAGCTCTACTCCGAGCTCCCTCCGAATGTCCGAGCTCCTTACCCTTTCTCTAAGGCTGAGCCCAGCCACCCCATGGAGGAAACTCATTTCACTGGTCACTACCCGGAGCTCCAGAGATGACCATAGGTGAGGGTTCGGACATAGACTTACGCCATGTGGGGGGTACTGCGGGAGTATGTGGTACCGCTGCAAGCCATCCGGTCCCTGTATGACGAAACTGAGAGCTGTACTTTACACATTCTGTGTAAAGTCAAACACGGTCTCGGTGCGTTGGCCTCCACCAGGGTTGTCCCTTGTCACTGATCCTGTTTGTGATTTTCATGGACAGGATCTCGAGGCACAGCAAGGGTAAGGAAAGGGTCTGGTTTGGGCACCTCAGAATTGCATCTCTGCTTTTTTGCAGATGATGTGGTTCTATTGGCTTCATCACAGCGTGACTTCCAGCATGCACTGGGGCAGTTTGCAGCCGAGTGTGAAGCGGTTGGGATGAGAGTCAGCACCTCCAAATATAAGGCCATGGTTCCCTGCTGGAAACAGTTGGATTGCTCCCTGCGTTTGGGAGAGAGTTACTGCCTCAAGTGAGGGAGTTCAAGTATGTCGGGATCTTGTTCACAAGTGAGGGTAAATTATATCTAATTTACTAATATAATGCTCATTATTTTTGTTGAGCATAATGTAGAGCAGTAACATTTTCTAATATTTTTTGTTATGGAAAACATCATCTGACCACCACACAACTGTTCAACTGCTTTATCTGCAATAAAATGTTAAAACAATTACATGGATCCTGTGTTTGAATGTGCACTCCAGCGTCAGATGTTCTGTGAGCCAGCAGCAGCAAAACTTCACAGTTTCTTCATTATTTTTTATTTCTCAGTCTTGTAGACCTAAAGAAATTCTTACATTCTCCAACTGAAAAATGTGAAGCCTAACACTGGCACCTTTTCCTTGAAATTTGCTAAACATCGATAGCGGTTAGCTTTTTACTTCTAACGATTGTATTTCCGCCTCGAAAAATACTATAAGGAGTGTTCATTTGTGAGGATTAGCTTACTGAACAAAACATTTTTCTGCAATAATCTAAAATCCAAAGGGCAAATCCCACTGGCTTTTTGTCGAGGGAACCAGGGTGACGCTAACTTCCAGGTCAGCCCACAAAAAAAAAAAAACATCATCCCTACAGTACTCTATACAACTGCAAGGTGTGAAGTCAATTGGATGAACAGTTATTGAGAAAGCGAAGGACAGGCATATATACAGACAGAGACTTCTCAGGATAAAACTGAGAATTTAGCAGTGTGTGGACAGATTTATTTGCTTTAAGTGCCAGCTCTCCAAAGTTAAAGTTTCAAATAATCATAAATAGTGTCCTGCATAGCATAATAGCAAAAAAAATGTCTCTTTTGATAGCAAAGGTTGCCGACCCCTGCCATAGAGAATGAGCACCCGACTCTGCAGTGTGCTTTTGAGCTTGTTTTGCCTCATAGTTTTGGTTTTAAAGCCCACAAATTCTGCTCCAGTCAGCCTCATTTTCTATGATGGGTTGATGCTATACAGATGAACTGAAAACTAATATTGAACTCCCAATACAATGTAACTGTTGATATAACACCTTTACTCATCAATGGGAGAAGTTGGCCTTCAGGGTCAAAAAGCCCTTTCTTGCAGAAATCTATTCATCTTAATCCAAACTATGATTTTTGACCTAACCAAGGAATCACTTTGTGGCAGAAAGCCTTGAATGCAAACTTCCCACAATAGCGTCCATAATGCATTACTGATAAATATGTAGTTCAAATCTCAAGAGCTCTCACTAGTTACTGCACTTCCAACACATTCTCACCCCCAACTTGTCAAATGAAGCTTGGTGTAAGTTCAATCAGGGAGATTTTCTTTATGCTATATCCATTCACAATTCTTTATCCCACTCCCAGTGCTTCCTCCAGTCAGCTGACTATGGGCGTTCCCTCCTCTAGTAAGCCAGTGAAACTTTGCCACAGTCTGCTTCAGCCATTCATGTTGCTACTACCAAGTTTTAAATCTGTTCTCCTCTCTGCTCCTGTCAGCTGTCATTTTAGGCGGAATTATTGTGCCTTTCTTCATCCCATTCACCTCCAGTCACCTTATCAAGAGCCCAGAACGAACTCATCAAAAGCCCACTCCTCTTTCATCCATATCCTCAGCTCTCTCTTCATCTCATCACGACCAGTACCACCACCAATGTCTAGACTCCATAGTGGGGGATCCCTAATCTTCTCATCTTTACCACCCTCCTGGAATAGGTGACATCATGATGGGGTCTAGTCGCCAAAGACTTTTCACATTTCTCATACTTATGTGCACATTTACATAATTATTATTTTCTCTCAGAATGAATCTCTCCTGATTGAAATACTGGTGCTCGGTCAGTGACCCCACACATTGAATATGATGCTCTATGTACCCCTACAGCATCAGTTTTGGACGTCCAGGGACTGCATGTCAATTTATGCTTGTTACATGTATTGTGTCTTCTCAAAATAAATTTCTGTTTTCACAGGAAATGTACAGTATCCTTATCTTTAAATGTAGTCTCTTCTCAAAAAAAGCTCAGAGGGCAAGTAAAAAAAAACAACAAGGCAACAAAAGTACATGGTTAGGTTTAGAAAATAACATCATCGTTATGCTCAAAATAAGTGTTTGTTGCTAATGTAATGTAATGTAATGTCACGTGACCGACATCACATACCTCATTAGAGTATCATGCTACATATACTAGCACACTATAGAAATAACTTGATTGTCTATCAGTTTCACAAGAACATTGGACTCCTGGGTGAAAGTCCAGTGTTGGTTTGACCCACCCACCCTATGTAGGTGCCCAGTACGTCTCATACTGCTGCTAAAGGATGCCACAGTGCACTGATATCTGCAATGCATTCTCTCAAGGTACCCTGGGTGTGTTGGTTGTTGATGTTCTGGGGCGCTGTGTCAAACACATCCACATGGTTGGGTTTAGGCAACAAAAGCATGTGGTTGCCTCAAAAGAATCACAATCTTACAGATAGGGGACACCAGCCTCCTGGGTGAACACCAGGGGCTGTTAGACCCATCCTCCACCCCACCCATCTGCCCCACTCAGGCTTCCACCGCTTTAATTTTCGTTGTTGTCCTGCTGCGTTTCACCCTGATGCTGCTGGTCGACTGGCCACATATAATGCCGACATGAAAGGACAGCTTTTTATCATTATGTGATGCCAGAATTCACTGACCAAGCGCTGGATTGCGACAACTTCAAAGTGAGACCGGGTGGATATCTGACACTGAAAGCCACTGACTGAATTGTTGGTAAGTTGGTGGTGAGAAATTAGCATTTTAGCACGCCTGGTTCCCTCGTCTCAGAGTAAGTGGGTATTTTGTTTATAACCTAACGTTAGCTTTTTACTTCTGGCGATTGCATTTTCTGCTTCAAAAAATAACAAAAGAGGTGTTCATTTGTGCAGATTATATTATTGTTCAACACATGTAAGAATCATTTTGTTTGTCACAGATATTATTTTCTGCAATAATCCAGAATTCAAAGGAAAAATCCCACTGGCTTTTTGTCATGGGAACCAGGGCAACACTAACTTCCACGTCAGCCTACAAAAACCCCCCACAGCACTCTATGCACATGCAAGTGTGAAGTCGATTGGATGAATGTTGGTCGAGAAAACTGAAGGACAGACAAACATACAGAGACTCCTTCCATTTTTGTTACATGTGTCAGAAATACACGTAGAGCAAAAGGCAAAATCTTGTCTAGCTCAAACATACACCACCACAGTGTACACATTACAGAGGTTTGCTCTGTTAAAAATGGATACTACAGGTCTAATGCCGTCAACACACAACCATGAGCATAAAAGGACGTGTGTGGTTGGATTAATGTGATGCCATAGCAACCAAGTAAGATTCCTCCTGGTCAGGGCCCAAAGGAACGAGATGAGGAAGCTGCCCGAGTCTCTGTGTTAACCAAACTGACTCAACAACATGACGAACATCACTTGTCAATATTTGTATTAAAGATGCTGCCTGAAGCTTTGTATGTATAACAGTCATTTCTCTGTCTCTGTCTCTCTCTGTGTGTTGTGTGTATCAGTGACAGACTCGTCCAGGGAGTAAATTTGCCCTCTTTGTTTTGTTTTGGGGGCTTTAATTTTGCTGCTGTTGGAAAATTACCCATAATTGCAGCCTGCAAATGCTTATCCCTCTCTTTCTCCTCTCCAGCTACTCTCTAGTGTACACTAGCTGCACACGCCAACACACACACACTCACACACACACACACACACATGCACACAAACACACAGACGGATACCCTCTGTAGATAAAATGGTTGCTGCTGAAGGATAGACCCACATTTTCTCACTGTCACACTTGGACACGTTGCCACATTGAGATACACACACACACGGACACGCAGACACACTCACACGTCCACCCCGAGGTCGATAATGAGACTGGGGAAACATGATTTATGTTTCATAGTGCAATCTAATTGATTTGATTAATCACATTCTTTCTTGACTAATTAAATTACCACAACAGATTACAGAATATTTGGCCACAAACGTGCCCGGCAGCCTCGCTGTTAGTTTTCAACTCTGAGTTACATTACGTGTTTCTGAAAAGCTGTGATCAATGAATTTTATGGCCAATAAATCACTCAAGATCCATTCCTGAAGCAGAGTTTCGGCTCTGCTAAACATACACATGAGAATTCCCCAATACATTTGTCCCAGTAGTAAACTACATGCCAGTGTAGTCAGCTCGTCAATATGCATGATGCAATATGTTTTTGAGCAGATGGTCTAGATTGTGAAATTCCACATATGCTCGTGATAACATGCAATATACACCACATATTGCAAACATACCTCTCTGTATTTCTCACTGTAGCGTTATGAACATACAGGGTTTCGATATTATGACCATATAAAGACATCAACTATCTAATATTCTCTTTAAGAGTGCTGATACTGTACATGCTGTCCTTTGGCCCAGTTATAGATTAGTTGACCTGTCTTATCCAAGCTTAAGCTGCACTGTATGGTTTTATTCCTGTGGTTTTATCTCCCAGTCCCTCACAGTGAAACTCAGCGGGATCATTCTTAACAACATGTGAGCCTGGAATTACAAATGTATTTTGATTGGAGTAATTTTTAGGATTAGTTGGGAGCGCTTATGTTGGAAAATAAACTAATACAGTCTCATTAATTTGTCTTAGATTGATGTCACTTTTGCATATTGGATCCAGATTTCCACAACTCTGAATAGGTTTAATTATGCAAAGAAATGAATAAATAAGAGGAATGGACGACAGGGAAATAAATTCTCGCATTCTTGAAAATCTAATTGCAAACATTGTTTATAGCTATATTATGAGAAGAACATTTTATCTCATCTTATCCAAGTCAGATCCTAATTTTAGAACTATGTTTTCCCAGAGCTAATGTGGAAGAATACTCCAGTATTTAGTGTTTTGTTTACATAAAGTTGGCGGACATGCAAGAAACAGATAAATCTTAAAAAGCACTGAAGAGGCAGAGGGTAAAGCTTCCGGTTTACTCCGTCAGAACTGCTTGTTTAATGGTTGAATAGCTTTTCTCACATCAAACTATCCATCCATTTTTAACATCTTATCCGCAGCCAGGTCGTGGGGGCAGCAGGCTAAGCAAAGTATTCTAGACGTCCCTCTCCCCAGTAAGACTTCCCAGCTCCTCCTGGGGGACCCAGGCCAGATGAGATATGTAATTCCTCCAGCGTGTTCTTGGTCTGCCCCGAGGCCTCCTACCACTGGGACATGCCTGAAACACCTCTAACAGGAGGCATCCTGATCAGATGCCCAAACTACCTCAACTCACCCCTTTCGACGCAAAGGAGCAGCGGCTCTACTCCGAGCTCCCTCCAGATGTCTGAGCACCTCACCCTATCTCTAAGGCTGAGCCCAGGCTCCCCACGGAGGAATGTCATTTTGGCCGCTTGTATCAAACATCAGTCATGAAAACGATTTCTTCTCTAGCATAACCCAACCCTAATTTATCCTGATTTTCACTACCCAATATGAGACCCATTCCACATGTACAAGGATATTTTTTGAAAAGCTTTTTCCATACACTAATACTGTGTTTTGGGTCACTGAAAATAGACCTTTTGTAAAACTCATTCCAGGGTGGTGACTTTCAGAAACTCCCTCCTCAGTGTAGACAGAGAAAAACTGGGTTTTAGGCGGACATGGCCAAAATGAACCTTGTTAATGAAGCTTTTTACATGTTAACACATAAATGTACAGTTACTTTTCCACTATACTGAGAAACAGAGGCATCAGAATGTGCTTTGATGCACCATTGCAGCCAGGCAGCCTTCTGTTAATATTTTTTTAGGCTTCTGATTGGCTTTCAGTTTTCTTCATATTTGCCTGGTTGGATTGTATCACCACCTGTGTGTTTGGCACTTTTAACAGTGCTTCTATTGTGTTTTTGCATTTTCATTTGGACGGAATGTTTTTGGAACAGTGACCCCAATTTTCAAAATACCCTTGAACGTGTGAACTAGGCCTGAGTCAAACTCCAAAGGCAATGGATCCTACATTTACTACAATGCAACTCAGTCACATCTATTTTTAGACCCTCCCGGCCTTTTAAATGTCTTGCACAAATAAACATCCCAAGTTTCAAATGTTGGCTTTCATTTTGTTGTTTCTATACCTGACCTGAGATAACCCTGATAACATTACCATGACATCATTGTTGTCTCAACTTAACAAAGCTCTTTCCTGAGCCACAGAAAACATTATATGACTCTTAACACAGGCTGAGTAGTACCACTGATCTTCACAAGTAAATTCATCTTCATGTGTAACATTGGTGGAGTGTCCCTGTGGGGTTTGTTAGCAAAGTTAAAGCTAGAGTTGGTAACTTTCATGAAAATAACTTTTTTGTCACGTTTGCTGAAACTGTCACAATATCCTGACAGTAGTACATGAGACAGATAGTCTGTGAAAAATCAGGTTCCTCTGGCTCCTCCTAAGGCCTCATATACACCGCAAGCATGCGTTTGTGTAGCACTCGTGAATGTAATGGAAGGAACAGGTTAGAGCATTCACACCGCATCCATTCTATGCGCTGCTCGAGTTGCGCTGCTTTCGCAAGCCAGCTCGAAAATACAAACAGACACAGATTTTTTGTGCGAGTCGCGAGCGAATGGTCCCTGTATTCAACAAAAAATTGACATCTACGGTGGCCTGAGAGAGGTCACAACACATGCAAACTCGTGTTTTTGTGCTAAGGCTAATACAAAGCAGACAAAGACTACTTACCCATTTGTATGCGCAGTAGACTCTTGTAACTGCCATCAGGAGCACTAGGAGAAGTTTACATATTATCTGTCTCATGCACTACTGTCAGGATATATCAACAGTTCTCAGACAAATATCCGTATAAATGAAGTGAGTGATGTATCTTTGCTAATGAATTTGTGTGAAGTTTTGAGGAACAGAACAAAGGAGATTGGCTAGAGACAAAAACAACAAAGATCATGGGCTCTAGTTTTGCAGACCGGGCGAGGCGGGGATGCAGTGCACCTGCGCTTTGCCAACTGTGTCTGGCCAGGTGGATTTTGCACACCGTTTGGCACACCGTGCGCGCTGGCGCAGCTAGTCGTCTTTCCCATCTCCGTCCCTCGAAAAGAGGGAGGAGAGAAGGTGTGGAGGTGTGGAGAAGGTGTGGAGTGGGTTTCACACACATCACACCAATCAAATGAGCCCCTCTCCTCACCCTTGAATGCGCTGCGTGAAGGCATAATGAGAGTTTACTCAATTGCCATGGCAAAAGAGAGCAACAGTGTCAGATGGCCAAACTTCCCCCAGGAGGAAACTTATGTTTTAGTCCGGGAGGTCCGGGAGGTCCAAGCTCGCAGTGTCCGAATATGCGGGACTGCGCCACGCCGGGAAACTAGAGCCCAAAGTGCTGGATTTACTGTAAACCTGCAACTCTGAAAGTGCATTGCATGGACTGTATTTTCTCCTCCACCAGGACACGGCACCACCATGCTATTTTCATCAATCTCTTTTTTATGGTTGCTGGAAGTCATCTATATATTGACTTGGCTATACATACTGTTATGAAATGTCTTTCTGCCGCGTTGAGACGCCAGGCAACTGAGAGTTGGTGACTAAGATGGCCGTAGCACAGAAAATGGAAAATAAATTATGTGTGAGCGGGGTGAGGAAAAAAGAAAAAGAAAAGACCGAAAAGAAAAAAAAGGAAATACAAGGAGCGCGGGACTTGTGAAGTTTAGAGGTACAACGGGACCTTATAAAGTGGGCGAAAGAGTGTGAAGATAGAGCACATAAAAAGAGAGCAGGGGATAGGGAAGATTGGAAAAGAGAGTGAAGCCAAATAGAGGACAGATTGGTCTGCAGAACGTGAAGATCAGGGAGACGAGAAGGAGAGGAGCAGGAAGGAAAGAGAGAGGACAGGAAAAGTGCAGAAAAGAGAAAAGGAGTGAGAGACAGAAAGGGAAAGAGAAAGAAAAAGAGGGGGAGAGTAAAGAGGTCATGCAGTGGTTATGAAACCAACTCTGACCTAATCTGGCATGTTTATGACTCCGTGTTTTCCTTTTTTTCCAGGCTCTGAGATGCAGGCTGGAATTAGACTGGGCGGTGGCTTAGGATGAGCTCAAAGAGAGGAGGGAGGCAGAGCGATGGGAGCATATTGTACTGTCCATTTTACTTAGAGATACAGCTCGATATCGTGAGAGTGTGCGGCAGCGGGTGGAGGTATGGAGGTCACAGTGGGTCACAAACAGCTTCATTCAGATGTACCCGGCAGCACCTGAGCCTGAGCGACTGACGCCCTGTAATCATTAACCAGAGAAATCAGTACAAACAATAGAAAGGTGGTCAGGTAGGTTTCCATTACATGTGTTGATGATGTGAAACGGATGCCATGGAGAGAAATTACGCCCTTTTTATCCTTCCTGAGTTGGTAATTTATATGAACAGTCACTTCATTATGCTATCAGCTGATGCTGGTCCCAGTCATCACAATATTCTTTGCCTTTCTCCAGAGGAAATACGTTAAATCAAACAAGGAAAATTCGGCCATTTAGACCAAAAACAAATTCTTTAAAAAATTAGTGAAACCCACTATGTACAAGGCAACATCACTTTCAGTTGGATTTCAGCCACGTCCCCACTTTCAAAACATTTATAATGTTAAAGTAAGTGTTTGTGATAAATCTACACCCTTCATACAGCTCTGGGTTAAAATGCATTTACTGAATATGTGACTGTTCATTGAAGCTAAAACAGGGTGATACAGTAAGTTGCTCTTTACACTGCTTCTCCTCTTGAGATTAAATAGTTTTGTTGTGCTGTGTTTCCTTATCTGAATCAGAGATCTAACCCTGCATTCATGTGGTATTACAATTATCACAAAAATATGTGTCTGACTGGGAAAATGCATGTGAACGTCCCATCAAGCCAGAACAATACAGTTGCTGAGATGAAGTAATATATACAGAAACATGTTGGACAAAGTAAATGTTCAGTTGATAATAATAAACTTCAATAATTCACATATTGCATGCCAATTTGTTTTTGCTTACATGTAATATTTAACACGCCATTGAGTTGTAACCGGTCACTGCTGTCAGTGCAGACTGACCAAGATTAGTTAGCCTCGTCCCAGTTAAACACCCAGTCCCTTTTACTAGCCCGATGTAGCTACACATTTTGGCAAATAAAGGCCTGTCTCAATTAGACGCCTGGTTTAGTTGCCAAGCAGTTCATTTTTTTTAATACACGTTCTTCAGATGTATAAAACCGGACTGTTGGCTACCTCAAATGATTTGTCCATACCTCCATCACACTGTAAGTTATTCATATTCTTTTAGCCCATAAGGAAGCTGATTTAAGAGAATAATAGCATGGGCTATTAATTGAAGTTTAACAGTAGTTTTAGTATATAAAGCGTTTCTGTTGCAGCAGAAGTCTCGCCCAAAATTACTGTAACATAAGGCCTCAAACTGTACTCAAGGTGTTATTTGAATGCTCCGAGCAATAAAATGCAACACATCTTTGTCGCATCCATGTTGTTTCCACATCACGACTGAAAGTGTACAAACAAACCAGAAAATCGACTTCTCAACTCTGAAAATGTGACCATCCATGCCGCACAAGAATGCAGTATAAGGCCACATTTAGGCAGATAACTGCTTCAGTAAGATCAGTCTATTGAGCGGAGGGGGGTGCTAAAACACAGGGACATCAGGCAAAAAAGTTGAACCTGGCTCAACTTTTTGCCACAACACAAAAGCTTCTGGGAAGACGCCAAGGTGGCAAGTCAGATATTTGCCAGTCCTGGTAGCTTACTTTTCAACGTGGACACCATGTTGCACCACCAATTGCACTTCCTGTCTCATCAGGACGTGAAACCACACATCTGCACCAAAGCAGCATTATTTTAAGTAAGTGTTGTTTCAGTCTGAAAGCCCACTCAGTATAAGGGGCCTCATATATGTCACACAGTTTGTAAAGATCTCAGAGGCAAACATGTGATCTGTGATTTTGGGCCATAGAAAAAAACTTGACCCAACTCTAGATTAATAAAGAAAAGATTTTTTAACATTTAACCCTTTTCTCTGCTTCACTCTCCTGCCACTGCTCTCCTCATCTTTCTATATCTTTTCTTTGTTTGCTCTCGTCTCATACTTGCATACATGCTTTACACTGAATTATAGATTCCAGTTGACCTGCCGCCACCCCACTTGGGTTGTGAGAAGTGTTGCTTTTCTGCTGCATCGTCGTCACAGATGGAGTGTACAAGAGAGTCAGTGATCTTCTTCTCATCGTCTCTAAACCACAGACAATGTGACACTAATACTCATTCAATATGCTAATCTTTGAATCCAACCTAAACACGTGTGACTACGAACAACTCCTTCCCAAAGCCACTTGGATGTGATGGAAAAATATGCAAATCTGTGATGTTATCAAGATCTCAGGAGTTCGTCCACTGACAATTTAATAACAGCCTGTGAAATCTACTGTGAATTTATCCCATTACGGAGACAGTGTGCAGATTTGTTTGTAATTATTGGGTGCACAAAATGTGCATGTTAATTGTGTGTTCTTGGTATGTATGTACATACATGAGGAACAGACACAGGAGAGATGGAGAGAGGGCTGCAGGGGCCTAAAAAGGCAAAAGGGAAGTAACTTTTTCTTTAAGTCTTCTTCGACATGAACAAACTGTTCACAGCTACAGGAAGTCCCTACTTCACCATCGCTATATTTAGATCAAATTAATTCATTGTTGGTTTTGGTTTCTTAGAGGATTTGATCATAATAAAGAGCTACAGTATGTCTACATTCAGCCAGGTCACAGTACAACGTGACTCAGTCAAGAAATGAAATAAAGTGAAGACATCCTGTATGAGGCAGTTTTTTGAGTTTTAGGGGTTGTATCTCATTCGCCCAGTTTGACACCACATCAAAGGTTTAACCACGATATGACTCTCAGACTACGTTCACACTACAAGACTGAATGCTCGATTTCGATTATTTCCCCCAGATTGCTCTCATTCATGTTTAAAGAGACTCATATCTGACAGTGTGAATGGATCACCCTAAAGCGGGATTTATACTTCTGCGCCTTATCAACGCTGTACCTACAGCGCCTGATCCTCATCCTTAGAAACGTAGCTACACGTGACGGTGACGCAGACCTCCTGTCCATTTTTGTAAGCTGAAACCATTTCCCAAAGCTTTTATTTACTTTAATTTCACAGATAAGAAACAATACATTGTGAAGAGAATAAGGCCTCCACAAAAATAGCATTTTAAGTCTTGTTTGGGATTTAACCTGGCTTCATATGAGTAGAGGAAATATCTGCTAGTTGCTAGGCTAATTTATACAATGTAAAATGCCATAGGCTGGTGCTAATAACGTTAGCATGTTGGATGTGTTTGGAAAATGTGTTTAGTATAAGACAGTTGTTTTGTCAGTGAACCTTGCGAGTTGTAATGGAGCCGAATTTTGGGATGTTGCCTTTGATAATTGTTGCTGTTGTCCCTGGTTTTGTATGACAAGAGGAAATCTCTGCTAGCTGCTGGGCTAACTTGTGCAATGTAAAATGCCATAGGCTTGTGCTAATAACGTTAGCACGTTGTATTTGTGGGGAAAATGTGTCCAGATGAAGGCAAGTGCTTTGTCTGTGAATCCTACAAGTTATAGTGAAGCTGACGTACTTGTGTTTGAAACTGTCTCTATTGAGTCGTGTTTAATGTGTGTTTTAAATCTGTCAAACTTTACAGCTCACAACATCAATGGCCATGTGCATCGGCTCTGCATAGAGCTGATGCACAAGTATAAATTTGCCTCACATGGAACCAATATTTTCACACACATGCGTGCAAGAACAATGACAAAAAATGTCACATTTGCGCAACAGGCCTTTGGGGGGAAAAATGAATGGCATACCGGCGCAAGCATCATCTCCCCAATGATGGCCACAGTGGGAAGGTCCGAAGATGTCACTCTGCATTATATTTAGCCTTGTGCTAGTGTTTGCCAGAGTGTAAGGCATTCTTGCAGAAATGCGCTTTGGAGCAATGGAGGGTTTTTGCGGGATAATGGGCCATCATTTAAATGAGCGTACAGTCCAGTAGCTCTTTTAGCAGCTAGGTCTATGAAGAGAGGTGTGGGTGTGGCTGGGAGAGGAGTTAGGGGTGGTGGCCGCAATGTGGAGGGTTTCCCTGAGGAACAGTTGGTCATTCCTCGAGGAAATCCAGGACTAAATTCCAATATCTCTGTTGACACTTCATGACAAGGCTCTCGTTGCATGCTGGCAACTGGCAACGGCCAGCAGCTCTGACACTGATGTGTGCCTGTGACATGGAAAACCCTGTGACATGGAAAACCCATAGCTGTATTGGAGCAACACATATGAATATGAAAATGATATGATGTTCTCACAGTGGTCACACGGCCAGTGACGGGATAAGTATCAGATTTAGGACCACATATAAAAGTGGCTCAAATCTGATTGGAAAAAATCTAATTTCTGTGTTCACATTACTCTAAGAAATCAGATCTGTGTCACATGAGAGCAAGAATAAATCAGATTTTGGGCACATTTGCTTCTAATGCTAACGTAGCCTATTAGCCACTGTATGAATACAGGGGACGGTCTTTACTTGGTCTTTGTGCTGTCCGTTGTTAAAAACAAATTACCCAGCATGTTTTCATAGAATCAATTTGTCTGAGCATTTCCACCCCCAAATTGTGCTGATCTCATCATGGCTGTCCAAGTTTTGGCTGATATAAAGCAGTTACATGTCTGGAAAACCACCCTGGCAAATGGCACGGCGTCCAGTCACAGTTGGCCCGGTCGCAGGTGACGAACAGCTCCAGGACGTGTTTCTTGATAACATCACAGACTGCAGCACAGACTGCCTTGGTTTTAGGCCTGAGGGCTTAAACTCGATTTATAATAAAAGTAGAGAAACTCAAACATTTATAAGCTGAATATCTTCACCTCACGAGATGAGCCAAATATTTTGACGTCATTGTTTAATTAAACAGTTTAACAGAATAGAGTCGATGCTACTGAAACATGCCAGGCATTTCTGCCATTACTGCAAAGTCATCATAACATCGTGGTAAGTGGGTTATCGTAACACTGACATATTTTGGAGAGGCACCAAATGTTCCCTGTTCATGTGTCATCACAACCTCTCATCACGTTGTGATTATATCAGCTGAGGGATCATGCCAAGCCGGTGTAATATAAACCCTGCGTTGTGCCTTGTTCAGGAGCCGCAATTCATTAATGAACTTGATAGTGGGAGTGTGTGTGTGTGTGTGTGTGTGTGTGTGTGTGTGTGTGTGTGTGTGTGGCAGAGAACAAGACAGAGACCTTCATTTTGGCGTGTTTCTTTATAAAAGTGTGTGTGTGTGGAGCAGTTTCTGGGAACCAGCAGAGAGGCTCACCAAGTCCGCAGACTGTCTGGGAGAAGGCATAAACAGTGGTGTTTTAATGCTTTCCTCTGTCCTCCTTTACCCGCATCAGACTGCAAAACAGCACTGCTCACGGGTTTTTGCTTCACTGTTCTGGTGAACAAAGCAAAAACAGACAACACATCTCCAGCTGTATTTCTTCTAATAAAACAGACCCACATACTGCACAGGAAGCCAGCACCCCGATGGAAAATCTGTAATTCTTTTCATTTTTGTTTCCCCAATTATAATATTAACCTTCCCGGGGCTGACATTCAGCCAGCTGCCTTCAGTACAGTTTGATTAAATGTGTATCAATTTTATATGACGTGCACACACTTCACAACAGGCTGGTTTGATTTCATGTGTATCATGTGCTGTTTCCTGCAGGGAAAAGGCCAACTAACTACCTTCAGGTTTTCTGTCTTCTCCCTTACAGGGCCTCTTCAACCCCCACCCCCTATTCTTACACACAAACGCACTAAATCTCTCTCTCTCCCTCTCACACACACACAGACACGCGAGTGTGCGCACACACAAAGATGCACACATCCTTGTGCACACAATCGGTGAGAGCACACTGAAATGCTTCCACACAGACACACACACACATTCCTACCCGCTCGGCTAGGACGGTATGTGAACAAACCACAGGCAGGGAGAGGTAGAGAAGGCCAGGCCTCCACTCTTACTGATTACTGCAGGAGAGAAGAGAGAGAGGAGACTGCTGCCAGCTCCTCTCACAATGACCTGCACACACACACACACACACACACACACACACACACACACACACAAAGAGAAAAAATAAATCTCTCTGCTGGCTGCTATACTACTATATGTACAAATGGAGACATCAGTACATGCACATTAAAAACATCAGATGCTCACTCACAAAGATACAATCAGTGGCACAGTTGACACACCCAGCCACTCTTTCAGATCACACACACACACACATACGTGCACCTTTCGGTCTTAAAACACACAGCGTGCGACATACATTAATGCTTTTACAGCCCCCACTCTCGGACAAACATTTACACTGGCTCCCCTTCTTCCACACCTCTCCACCCTCTTAAACTCCTGTTGTAACACCCCTGTGTTTATGGAGCCACGCTCACACACATCCCGTGTGCAACATTCAGACCTTCCACATACTGTGCGAGCCCTGTCACACACCGCCACACAACAGTTTACACCCTCACAGTACAGGTTGTGCTGTATGTTGCCATGCCAACAGATGCCGAACACAAAAAAATCTGAGTGGCGCCTTTTCCACAATCCACATCTTTGTGAGTGTGTTTGAGTGATGCTAAAATTGAGACAATTAAACATTAATACATTATATTTGAGATAAAGAAGAGTGATGAGAATTTTTTTCTCATTTTCCTAACTGTGGTATTGAAAAAAGAAAATGGCACGCCGTGTATATCATTGCATGTGTTTATATTTAGCTTGTTGAGTGTTTATTTTAAAAAATATGTAACAAAACAAAAATACTGAAGGTCTCAACATATCAGTCACAATCTGCATTTAAATTGCTCTAACTGTCTTGTTGCCATTGGTATAAACCATATGCCCGTCCTGCCATTTTAGTTTGAAGCACTAATGACCCTATCTGACACCCACAAACTGACGCACAGTGCACATTGCTAGTTTCAGACCGACGCAGTTGACATTTTGACAGCCAGCGCCCACATTGTGTAACTAGCAGATGTACTTGCGCCCATCTGTGCGCCCATGGGTGTGTAGGTCTTAAAGGGAGGTGTGGTCAGGCACACTGCTATTTCGAGGTAGCAGAAAGCGATTGTTCCATTGACCAAGAAAAACCTCATCTCAAGTCAGTAACAGTATTTTCCTGTCCCTCTAGAATTTCGCTGGCTGTTTGGGGATCGTTGCAGCTGAAAATGCCTAATTTCATGGCCCCTTTTTTTTAAAAAATTGATGTGTCTTGATGTTTATATGTGGTTTTGCGATGGAGTAGTGGGGGCAAGAGAAAATTGCAGAAGGAAATAGCACTTAAGGACCGTTTTCGTGAACTTCTCTCCTCCTGCACTCATTTCCCAGTTAGCCAGAGATTACACAACACAATGTTATCTCATCCCTACTCCTCATATTTTGCCACTCAGGCTGAAGCCTCGCAGCAGCGGTGAACATCCAACGCCGAGCTGTTAATCTCACACCGACACCTAAACAGTGTTAGCCAGGTCATGCTAACAGTTAGCCCTGTCACTGTGTATGTGTGACTCTGTCGCAGGAACAGAGCTTCTGAGCAAATCAAAACCCTGCGTGCAACTCTACAAAGACATGAGATCTTACCCATTTTAAATATTACAGTGTGGGGTAAAGTTGTAGTGGTTGGACGAATTGCAACATCAGAATTCACAGGGATTGGCTGAATTTGCGTTGATTATTGTAATTGCAACATCGCAACATCCTGTAGGGACTGATTTTCTTGCTGCTTAAAAGCCCCATTGTTCAGATAGTAAGAAGTGCCTACAGTGACGGGTTCACAATGCACATACACTTTGCTTGAACACATGGATGGGTTACAGTTGGCTGAAATGATACATCCACATTAAGAAATATTATTTACATTCTCTAAAATGTGAACATAGCAGAGAGCAGAGCAGAGCTGCAGAGCTACTGTCCAACTTCCCATAGGCTAGATGCTGTGTGCATTTACCCAGGGTGCAGTGCAACTTCAACGATTTATCCCATGCTAATATGCCAATGTTTAGCAGGTATAATCTTTACCATGTTCACCATCCTACTGTAGTTTCGATGTTGCTAGTTAATTAACACAATATACATAAAATCGATCCAAGTCTGATGGGAGTGTTATCAATTTTGCAGGTATAGACCAGACCTGCACATAAAAACATAAAGGCTGGGCAGCTTTTTGGTGGAAAAGAAAACCAAAGATCCTGTAGATGTTAATGCCATTTGATGCATTTA
Source organism: Epinephelus cyanopodus (assembly GCA_026686955.1). Lineage (NCBI taxonomy): Eukaryota > Metazoa > Chordata > Actinopteri > Perciformes > Serranidae > Epinephelus > Epinephelus cyanopodus. The sequence goes on from CM048920.1 coordinate 13,230,982, forward strand.
TTTCTTGTTAAATATTTGTTTTATGGACATGCCTGATAACAGTTTTTCATCCTTGCCTGAACCTGAGTGTCCGTGATACCTTAATAGATTAAGGCTGATCACTGTAATGTCCTTCCAGTTTTTAGTTTCCAAATGGAGACATCTTTATGTATTTGAGTGAATCACCAGGTAGCATTAATCTTAGTGCTGTCTTTAAATAACCAACCTGTTAATAGCAAAGTGTTTGATGTAGGCTGAGATTTAGTTGGAAACAACAGTCCGATGCTTCAGTACTGTATGACTGTACTGCAGCAGCCTCCCACTCAATCTAACGTTAGCTCTCTATCAGTAGTATCTGTCAGCAGCATCATTTAGCAATTTACCACACAGATAGTGAATATTCATGTGTCTTAGGTGACTCAAATCACTACACAGCAGCTTTTTAGCATTTTCCTGTGGTCTAAGGCCCAGACACACCAAACTTGCATCCCGAAGAATTAGCAGTGACAAGAGCCTCCTGCGGTGTTGCCTCACATTGCTCTGTCTCGGCCAAAAAGTTGCAAATGAAAACACCAAACTAACAACCAACAGACACCTATGTTTTGCACCTGTGTGAGAGGACATACCCCTCCATACCAGCATATGGAAGTCGAAACCAGAAGTTCATCTTGACGCTAGTTAGCCAGTTAGCACATTAACAACAGAATCAAATGTTGAAAGAAGAGAGCATATTTACTGTGCACCAGTGAAGGATAACATAAATCATCAGGAAAAGTTTCTGCTTAAGGGCTCAGTGGCTAACATATAACAAGTTTGTTTCGAACTTACTCCCTCTTGACTTGAGCTCTTTGTTTACATTCCTCACTTTGATTTCTCTTCTTGTGTGCTGAGCTGAATTACCAATCAGTGTGATCATTCACCAATGGGCTCCACTTTTGCTGATGCTGATTCAATATGCTTAATCATAAAAAATCCAATGAACACCAATGAGAGCCAATGGTATGTGACATATCGCACCAATGAGGGTAGCACATGCTCACCAACAGCCCAACTTTAACCGCCGGCCGACTGTTAGCTTGGTTTGTTAGGTACTTGAGTCATAAACCAAGGTGTTGGAGAAATTTCGACCTGATGATAGCACGAGATCAATGAGAGAGGACTGACAAAATCAGTACCACATTTCATGAAAAGGCATCAAGACGTTTTCAAGCGTGACTTGTGACTAAAAATCTCAACCTCATGGTGGCAACAGAGGAAAAGTCAGGGAATCACCAATGTGTGAGGGATTTATCCTCTGGGCAGCATGAATGTCCCCAAAAATGTCACGCAATCCATCCACTAGTTGTTCAGATATTTCAGTCAGGATCAAAGTTGTTGATCCTGTGGCTAAATATTACTTTTACGTCAGCACAAAACACACACAAAGACTCACTCATGATAAATTATGTGTGTAAACATCAATCTGTTGCACATATCAGGTGGAGTCAAAACACTGGCTCAGTGATCACTGGATGGTTTCTGTTCACTGTACTGGCAAAATAACAGGTACCAAAGTATACACACACATTTGTTTGTATTTCTGTACTTGTGAGACCCTTGAGGACATAATGCATTGGTGAGCCCCAACCCTAAGATTTATCTTAACTTAAATATAATTCTAGTCGTATCCCAAAACCAAGTCTTAATCTGAAACAAGACATTTGAAGAACTCCAGAGCTGCCAAATGCTTCACTCTCAGAGTCTAAAACTTTAAAACTTAAGTTGGTCCCCACAAAGATTGAAGCACAAGTGCAAACACACACCCACACCCACATCCACACACACACACATGCACACACTGAGGCATATTGTATTTCTCCTGTTGCTGGCCAAGTTCTTTGATGTAAAATGGACAGTAAAATGTCCTCTCAAGCATTCATGTGTCCCAATAAAACATCTGCTCCAGACAGGTTCTCGCTCCATCCAGCAGCCTGATCGGCATCTGAAAACAGAGCTCCCCTTTATTTTTTTTTTTTAGCTTTATGTCTCCCTGGGTTCTCCATGTTGGAGCTGCTTTGTAGCTGTATGAGCTGTTTGCCAAAATCAAAGCCAGGTCCCCCTTCCTACAGGCACCAGGATCTGCCTGTTTGTCTTTCTGTTTTACTGTCTCTCCCCGGCTCTAAATCGTCTTTTATTTCTTTTCTTTTCCCAGTTTGTGCGTTGCCAAAAAAATTCTAATTGTCTGTTAAAATAACTCTTTGAACACAAGACATGACTTCACCTGTAGTCATGAATACAGATTGGGATTTGCAGAGATGGAAGATGGAAAAATGCTAAATTAAAGAGTTAAATGTCCAGTGTCGTCTGCAGCTCTGTGTGTTTTGTGTTGATGGGTGGAGGTGGGCTGGAGCTTGGCATCGTTCAGGGTAATGTGGCTCTGAAAAAAAAAAAAAAAAACTATCTCTGCTCCTTGCTTTGCTATCGCTCATGCATGCCGCCATTTGCATGTATATTGCAGACATAGAAATGCATATGGTTGAGAGGTTTCTAAACTCCCAAACCACCATCTCTCTTTCTCTCTCTTTCACTCTGCTCCACATCACCTCATCCCAACCATCTCAAAATCTTTGCAAAATCTCTCCACCGCCATTTTGTCTGATATCTTTCTCTCCCCTTTTGTCTGAAATATATTAACATGCTTCTCTTCTCCTCCTCGTCTTTTCTTTCTTGCTTTTCTTGCTTGCTTAATTTCTCTTTCTTTTGCTCCTCCACTGCAGCTTTTATTGTGAGCCCTGTTCTTTTTTTTATTAGCCGTCTCGAAAGCGTGACATTTATATGAACTGCTCTTGGAGTTTTCTCTTCCCCATTGTCTCAGTGAGGCTGCAGACCCCTCAGCGCCATGGCTCCACACGGGGTCAGCTCTTGCCCTCTGTCGCCATTCATAATTCTCATATCAGCCAGCAATGAAACTTCATATCTTCGTATCAACGATCCTTGCCTTTTAATAACACGGGAAATTGCTGGTCTAGGTAGCTGCTTGCAATGAATATTCTGGGTGGACATAAGCTGGATTCATTAAATCAGACGAAATAAAGGAGAGGAAAATATCTCGTTAACGATTGTTTTATGAAGAAAAAAATTAATCTGTCATTTACAAGTGACAATGATGCTCATTTCTCTGGGTGTGATTTGTCTGCAGCAAAGAATGCTTTCATATAATTTCTCTTGCTGTTTTTCTCACACACAAACACACACTCTCACATGCAGAACACAGTGATGATGAGTGTACTGGAGCCTCTAATGACCACAGAACATTTCCCCTCCCACTGCTAAGTCTTCTCATGAGAGCAACCTGGAAACTGAACCTGTGTGTGTGTGTGTGTGTGTGTGTGTGTGTGTGTGCGTGCGTGTGTGCGTGCTGGGCACATGCGCGCATGCTCGCATTAGCAGGCGCAGCTCCTGACTGATCTGTTTAAAGACACACCAGCCACTCTGATTACCGTCTCCATAGCCAGCCATAAATAATGAGATTTAGCTCAATTAGGATCCTCTTGAGGTGTAAAACAAGTGGAGAGGCTACAGTTAGCCTCCAGTAATCCACACAGCTCCTGCTCGGCCTGCTAGTGGATTACAACCCCCGGGTCACTGTTTATCCTTTACGTAAACTAACTGCTGTGTGCAGTGCTCGGGCTGCAGAGCAGAGCCGAGCGGAGCAGACACCTCCTGGCCCGATAGCATCTGATCTCTCAGCTACTTGACGAACAACAGGACACTCCGGCTTCCACCTTCCCCCCAGCAGCAGTACCATCACCGCCAATGCTCCATCCATCTTCCAGCTCTTACTCTGGATCTCTATCTCCACTGCTCAGACATGGGGACTGGAAGGGCAATTCAATCTCAGTCATATCTGCTGAGAAATGGTGATGCTGCCGCCGCCTTGTACAGTGGGGTGGTGGGCCGGCCACAGGCCAAATGTGTGTAACACCACACAGGAAGTCGCACACATGTAAGAACACCTTTAAAACTACAGTGAAAATAGGGTTTAGACTCTGATTTCAGCAGATTACAATCGTATACAAGTACACTATTCTAGATTTCCGATGCTCTGATATTTAACAGTTGAATGCAAGCACCCCTTCTCAAACCCTATGGATCCTGGTCTCATCGTTATAGTAAATCTTTTGAATTAACTCCATATCTATTTTTACAGGCTGTGTACTTCCAAACACTATATAGTTTGTCAAGGTTTAGCAAGGATTCAACTGGATACTGTCCAAAATATGGCAACAAACTCCACCTGGCCCATATTTGAGTTGCTGCTTGTTATGGGGATTTCCTGCACGTCTGACATCGTTTATATAAATGCACTGCTCCGACTGGTGTGTGGCTCAGTTGGAAGGTAAGATACTTGATTGTAAAGCCCCTTTCCCACTGAACAAAAACACACTAACACCAACTAATATCTGGCTTGTGTTTAACAGGAAAGGTTACAATTGTCATTCACTCCAGGGACAAATGACCCTGCAGTGGTCACGGGTATTTATTGGCTCCAGCTCTGATCAGCTTCAAATGGCAGAGATGCTAATTTTAGCCCCTTTGGCAAGGTGATGCAATGACAGGCCGCCATAAAATACCATTCGTCTCCTCCTTCCAAGCAGCGCTCAGAAATCATTCAAAATTTAGTTTGAGGGAGAGACTGAATAACTAAGAGATACATGAAAGAAGTGACCAACATAACATCTTCACTGGCCTGCATGCTGCTTTCTATTGTTTACTAACCTGTTTTACGGCTTGTCCGTGATGTCGAACGTGACAGACGGGCATACTCCTCTACCGTAGCAGCACATTCTCACTCTGACCTCTTCACATATTGATGTTTGGTCATGGACTTTCCACGTCCACATACGACGTGCAAGGTACCAGTATGTTGGTAAAAATACCCTCGATTGACGTTTTTTTCCCTTCAACAACAAAAGCACATGGTTAAGTCTAGGAAAAAAGAACGGGGTTTGACTTTAAATCTTACGGGACACGAACACTGCTCTCTGCCCCACTCGGACTTTCACCACCTTAACTTTCATTATTGTTTCGTCACGTTTCCCTCTGACGCCGCGGGGCACTGTTAAACTATAACAGCAACTGGCCACATATCATGCTGACGTTCAAGGACACCTTTTTTCGTTGGTTTCTGATACCACAAGTCACTGCCCAAGCGCCAGATTTGACAACTTCCAAGTGAGACCATGTTGACCGCAGAGCAGTGTACACAGCTGTGGTCTACTGGCAGTCGGAAAGCAATCTATCGCCTATCTTTGACAGCTTTTCCCATGTTTTAAAAACCTGCATACACTGGCTAATTTTGGTGGGAAAATGGGTATACCTGTCCAGAGTGACCTGCCTTTCTTTCTGCAGATCAATGTAGACTCTCCATGAAATTGAAAATCAATCATCATAACCAAATCAGCGTTATAATCAGTCTCTGCATTCACATGCTTTTCACAGTGTAATGCAGTTTGATAGTCCAGCAATGCTCTAAGTTTGAGTTATCCACGTTCGATGCCAACTTGAAATCAGCGCCGTTTTGTTCATTGGCAAAAGATAAGCACATTTCTACATAAGGCGCACATGGAAAAGCAACATTGCTCTGTGTGCAGTACAAAAAAATCATGTATTCAGGCAAGGAAGGTAATGCAATAAACAAGAGTATCCGATGACTTATGAGCATGCCACAGCGATGACGGAACCGCAAAGACAGTGTTAGCGTTTCTGAGATGACACACGTTGAATCTTCATGTGGTTCTACAAATTGCTTGGCAATCAGACCGCTGTGCATCACTCTCTTTCTGATGATTGACAGCTGCCAGTAAAAAGTAAAAAAGCTGTAAACTTCACCTGCAGACATTTGAGCACACCTCGATTAATATGTGACCAAAACTGTTCAGTTTTGCAGGAATGGAATATCTCCCAGAGAGGTGTGGTCTGTCTGCTTGTCTGTATGTCTGTCTCTATGTCTGTTGGTCTTTTGGGCTTCCATTTTACGGCGTGTTGGTGAGGCCGACACAGATATGGTTTCACTCCCCTTGGCAGAGCCAGGCCCCGCTGCTGACAGCAGGTTTTATTTGATGTGGACGTCCCGTGTTGGGTTTCAGAGCTGGCTTCAACATATGATCTCCATTATGACCAGAGGAGGAACGTATGCTGGTGGATGACTGGTGACTCTGGGCAGACAGGAGAGGGGGGTGGAAGAAGAGATGGAGGAAGGCCAACAGATGGAGAGTGGCGTGGAGGGAGGGAGAAATGTAGAGGTAGACAGACAAATGGATCAGGTGGACAAGATGATGAAATGGAAGAATGGAGGAAACAAATGAATTAAATTAAAAACAGAGATACGTGAGGGAATAAGTGAGAAAGGAAAATGGGAGTTCAGTGTAAATTCAATCTAGTTTAATAGCAGCCAGGCCCTGATCCTTTCCCAGCTGGCCACCAACGCTGTTAGACACCGATATCTCGTTGAATTTGGGTTTTGTTGTTTGGGTGAGCAAAATTCAATGCCAGGACGACGTGTAATGTCAACATCATTCTGGCGTAGAATAATGACGGCAGATGATATTTTATTAATTTTAAGTTGTGCTGTTAAGTAACCAAAATCAAGCGTCTCCTAAACATCTCATGCCAACGTCATATTGATGTAGAAAACAACATCTGAGCAGGATTTATACTTGTGCAGTTACACCTCCAAAACACTAGTTGGCGGCGGGTTTCTGTGAAGTGCTGTTAAGTTTAGTTGATACAAAACACACATTAAACATGGCAACAATTTCAAAGCACACAAATCGGCTTCACCATAACTTGCGGCATTCACAGACAAACACACAAATATAACAGGCAAATGTAATTAGCACAAGCCTATGGCATTTTACATTGTACAAATTAGCCTAGCGGCCGGTGATCTTTTCCTCTTCTCATATAAAACCAGGGACAACAGCAACATTTAACAAAGGTGACGGCACATAATTCGGCTCCATTACAACTCACAAGGTTCATCGACAAAACAACTGTCTCATACTTAACCTTTTCCAAACAAATATAACATGCTAACATTATTAGCACAAACCTATGGCATTTTACATTGTATAAATTAGCCTAGCAACAAGCAGAGATTTCCTCTGCTCATATGAAGCAAGGATAAATCACGCTCAAGACTTGAAATGCTATTTCTGTGGAGACTTTATTGTCTTCACAATTTATTGTTTTTTATCTGCGAAATTAAAGTAAGTGAATGCTTCATTTCCACTGAGGGAAATGGTTTCCGCTCACAAAAATAGATGGGAGGTCTGCGTCAGGCTACGGTGTAGGGTACGGCGTAGGCTCCATGTCAATGCAGAGTCTTCGCCGTAGCTATGGTGTCGATTCAATGCAGTATAAGTACACAAGTATAAATTCCACATTATTTGTAGGACATTGAGAAAAAAACCTCATAATGTTTATGTCAAAACAGCGTGAAATTCTAACGTAGACATTAAAATTATTGTCAACCGAACTTTAATTCCAGCCAAAATTTTAAGTATTTCCTACGCAAGAGTCCATCATCATTCGGACATCATGTTGACGCCCAGTGCCAGCTATGGTTAACATAAGTGTGTATATATTTAAACTTATTTTTTCTGGGTATCTTATCCCGTGTCACTCTGATTGGTTCCTGCCACTATAGAGATGGGGCCATATACTTGTGTTGTATGTTTTGAAAGCCTGACGAAGACTTGCAGTAGTTGAAACATGTTGGCTCTTCAAATAATTTAGCCACTACAATAAAGGCTTTTTAATATTTCCATCCTCATTTTTCTATATTCTTTAAGAGTGCCTGGATTGCCGCCTGTCGAGCCAGCTGGGGCCAACTAAGCCTGTGTCACACAGTACACAGTACTTTGTCACATGCATGTAGCCCCTTACAACAACGATTTTATACGCAAAAATGCTGATTATTCAACAGAGAAGTGGCCTTTCATATTTTACAATCTCTGATAAGTGGTTTGGTTTGATTTCAGGATATTTCCAAACACAACAGATGTTGATGACACTAAGGAAATGTATGATTTCTTTTAGATATGCAAATTGCAAGTTTACATCTTCCCACATGGACATCATACACCATCTGTTCATTTATTGCATAAAAGTCATCGCTATTAATTAATTATTAGTGGCATTGTTATTCTGTATTCTCAAGCATGTCTTTGAAGAATATTTAAGCCACTGCAGCATCCCTCTACTTCAACTTATTTGAGTTTTCCTCATTTAATGAACTCATTTTGTCAGTAAATGTGAGGATGTAAACATAGCATCCATTACAGTAATAGTAACACACGAGAGCAGTTTAGCTTAATGAGAATAAATTTGTGTTTTCAGTGAAGAGATTACAAATGACTCATCTTTTTCATCATCAATACTCCACCACACTTCCTTCAGCAGTCAGTCTTCACAGCATCGGTCTTAACATTTGATAAATCTATGACATACAGCAGGCCTGCACTTAATGAAATCTCAACATATCACGAGTAGTAAACTTTATGAACCACTTAGTTCCACTGTATTGAAAATGAGGAGGATGCAGTACATTATATTACATACAGAAATGAAAACAACCAGCAGCTCCGGATGCAAATTGCCAATCTCATACAGCATGTACTCGCCTTATGAAACTTAATTATATGTTGGCACAATACCTGATTGTTACTTAACTCATGCAGCCTTTTTTAAAAATCTGAAATATGTTCTCACTAATAGATTCAAGGTGTTAGACGGCATTTGTTTAAAGTGGGAAGAATTAATTACACCGAAAGTCTTACATAGCACCTGCTGTGAAAGGTCAAAAAGATAAGTGACTTGCTATGGCAAACAGAGGTTTTGTTCAACAATATATTAACTCTGTGTAACAGTGTCTAATAAGACAGGAAAATGGCTTTGTCGCTAACTCCCACCATACATCAAATTATTGTCAATCTAAGTGGAGTGATAACTGACACAAATGGGGCCAGTGGTGACAGTAATATACGCAAAACAGTATCATCATCAGTATGGCTGGCTATCACTTCTGACAATCTGAACCTCGCATGCATGATGTTCTGCGTGACCTTCAGGGGCCTTCGCTCAAGCACCAAAAATTAATTTCACGTCATTGTGTGTGCATTTACACGCCACCACATAGGACCGCCTGCTAATTCGTCAATAATGGGGGTAAGTTGCTTATGGTATATAGCCTCCCATCTTCCCTTGTGTTGATAATAACTTGGCCTAACTCTAGCACCAATGTGTTTAATAATTTGATGGGAGGAGGAGGGGGGGCAGAAAAATCATATTTATTGGATTTAACTGTTTTGGGGGCTCTCTCTCCGTCAAATTGAGCCTGCACACCATTCTATAATTCCTTCTTATCGGCCAGAGGCTTTAGTTATTTACTTTAAAATGGACTAATTTCTTATTCCAGCGGAGGGAGGGCCGGCTGCTGACTTGAACAGCTGCTTCATGACCCAAAAAACTGTCAGTCTTTCCCTGGAATAAATTGTGGAATGTTCCATGTAGCGGCGCGGGGGTGGCGGAGTCCGGGCGGTAACACGAATGCGTCGCCAAACAAGCCAACAGTGCGCTTCGGCGACCCGAAAACAATCACACGCGTAATCTAACATGTCCGGTGCTACCTGTGTGAAATTCAGTAAGGTTTGGAGGCGATTTAAAGACGATGTTTTGCGCCGCTCACCCCCGCCTGTGAGAGCAGAGATTCGTGTAGGCTCATAGTAGAATCAATTCACAGAGAGGGCAGCTTGAAACCGGCCGCTCATGCCTGTGCGCCTAGTTTGGAGAGAGTGGCGTGTCGGGCAGCTTGGAGTTTAATAGTCCGGGTAGCATCCGTGCTGTATGTACATGTCTGTCTCCCCATGTGTACGTGCATGGCTGTTACGGCTGTAAAAAAGAAACCGAGAGAGAGATGGGGGAGAAAAAGTGTGCTCGGAATTTTTGATTTGACATGTTGTTAAAGCTCTGATTGAATCTTTGTTTTAGGCGCAGCGGAGGTTTATGACAGATGTCGTGGTGAAATAAAGTTAGTGCTCCAACCAAGTCCGCTCCTGGTGGATGTGCCTCTCTCTCCTGAGTATGTGTGTGTGTGCGTAAAACAAAGCGACTGGCACACACAGGGTGGAGATGGGGATGGAGATGGAGATGGAGAGTGTGTGTGAGCATCTTCCCTCCCATCCTAAAAAAAAAAAAAACAACCCACAAAACTTTTCACCGTGGCAAAGCTGATCTGACACAGAATCACATTCATTTTGACACTTGTCACACACAGTTGGCGTGACTCAGATGGCTGCAAAGTTGACAGGTTTCATGCACAGCTACCTCTGTTATTTGTCCGTGTGCACAAAGACACATGGGTACAAAATAATCCAGCATTCAAGATTTCAAAATTGAAATTACAGGGCAACATTTAACCATTTATACCACCAAAATACTCAAATAATATTTTTATAAAATTGAGACTACATATATCTACTTCAACTTTAACTTTGTGCAATCTTAAATATTATTTTTAAAAGCCAATTTCCACAATTCAAAGATCATTTCTCTTGCTTCTTTCTTACTCTTCTCATCCCCAGATCACTTTCCAGCACAAGGTATATAAGAGCGAGAATGCATGACATTTTCATCATTTCTCTGAGATGGATTATGCACAAATACACACTACAATAGAGCGTCCAATCAATCCCCCTGATGAACTCTCCTTCTCCTTCCTTTAACTGTCTCCGACTGTCGCTCCTCTCTCATTATTCTGCTCATTTCCACAGTCAGTCACACACACACACACACACACACACACCATCCACACATGCTGCCCTGTGTGCCTGTTTATATATATGTATGTATATGTGTGTGTGTGTGTGTGTGTGTGTGTGTGTGTGTGTGTGTGTGTGTGTGTGTGTGTATGTGTGTGTGTGTGTGTGTGTGTGTGTCAGTGGTGGTGGCTTGTTTAATGCACTGCAGGTTGGCTCCTGCAGCAGGTCTGGCCAGATAAGAGCAGCACACAGCTTTCTGCTGGGAGGGAGAGAGAGGGAGAGGAACATTGCCTCTTCACTCACATAAACCATTAAATTGTAATAATGGGGCCACCAGCGCTCAAACCTGGATCCATAGCGCCCCCTGTGGGTGATTAGCTGAGTGGCAGCCCAAAGGGACGGGGACCCTTGTTGCTGGTTGTGCTGTGTGTGTGTGTGTGTGTGTGTGTGTGTGTGTGTGTGTGTGTGTGTGTGTGTGTGTGTGTGTGTGCACCCTGCTGCTGAATGAGGCGCGCATGACTGTTATGTTTGGGGTGATTAGCAAAAAGATTCAACAACTAGTATTGCACGTAGAGATGAAAATGAGCAGGGCAGAGAGAGAATGAGGGAAAAAAGGTGAAGTCAAAGACATTAACTTGAGCATGGGTGTATATTTCAGGGGGGATTCAGTGGACATGTCCCGCTCAGTATTCAGAACAAGTGCATCTGTCCTCTCCAATAAAAGCATGACTTTTATTTTGACAAAAACAAAGACATTTACACCATAAATTGGTGCAGAATAATCCACCTATATGCAACACATTGAGTGCTTGATGCTCAAAATTTTCCGGCAGAGGTTTCCAACCGCTGTTTCATATGTGTCCCCCCAAACGTTGAGACAACACCTACGCCCCTGAACTTGGGTACTAGGGAGCCCGGTCTAACTCAGAAGTCGTCGAAATCCAGCGCTTGTGCAGTGACTTGTGGCATCAGGAGCTAACGAAAAAGGTGTACTATAACGTCAGTGTGATATGCAGTTAGTTGCTGTTGTAGTTTTACAGTGCCTGGCGGCGTCAGGGGGAAACACGCGGGACAAGGACAAAAGTTAAATCGGTGAAAGTCCAACTGGGGCAGGCAGCAGGGGAGGTGGATGGGTCCAACAAACACCGACTTTCACCTGAGAGAGCAGTGTTTGTGTCCCGTAAGATTCTAAAGTCAAACCCTGTTCTTTTTCCGAAACCTAACCACATGTTTTTGTTGTTGGAGGGAAAACAAATTCAATTCGCAGTGTTGTAATGATGTAGTGCATTTATTTTGAAAGAGACCGTATGTAAATGTCAAATTTCCTAACAGAAGTGTATTTTGAAAGAAGACAATGCATGTAACTGGCAAAACGTGACACAGCGTCCCAGAACGTCAACAACCAACACACCCAGGGTACTTTGCACGTCGTATGTGGACGTGGAAAGTCCATGACCACATGTCAATATGCTCAGAGGTCAGAGCGAGAATGTATTGTAATGGTTACAGCTTTACGACTCTGGGCCACATTCATTTTAAGTCGCAGATTTCTGATGTAGCTGGATTGATCCCATCACACATAGGTGTAGATTTCAGGAAGGACAGAGGGGGATATGTGTCCCCTAAAATTTAGAAAGTGCACCTGAAATACTTTTAGTTTTGACTAAATTTAAGACATTTAAACCATGAATTGATGCCAAAGAGGCACAAACTGGTGCATAAAGTTCACCAGAATGTAGTGTTTGATGCTTAAAATATTCTGGAACCCCAAACCCCCAGTTTGATTTGTGTCCTTCCTTATGTTGACACGAAACCTACGCCCTTGAACGTTATAGGGGTTTTTTTTAGGTTATTTATAGGCTGAATCTGATGTTTTGTATAGTTTTTTGTCTCTGCATATTCAAAAAATCCTTTCTTCTTCCCTTTTCTTCACCAGAATTGCATTTCTCAACAGGCTGAAACAGTAAAGTAAAAACCATTTTTGTGGCTAGTCAAAATTTCTAAGTGGGAGTGCGGTGCTTGGAGATTTGGCCTCATGACCTCAGTATCGATATATAAAATTATGGGTAGGGAGGCCCAGTTTGGAGCCACTGTCCTGTGGCGGAAGAACAAAACACCATCCTCATGCAAAAAGCTTCCTTCCAGCCATGTGCCAATGTGTCTGAAAAGGATTAAACCCAGATTTTCTTGATGGTGGTCCACACGCTGCGTAACAAGTACGAGTGACGTGTGTGTGTGTTGTCCCGAGCCTGAAGCTGCATGGAGCATAAAATCTTATCTTTCCCTGCGTCAACACAGAAATACTGATTGCAGGAGAGAAAGAAAGAGTGAGACAACAGACCCCATTTGCATTAAATGAGTCACATGGTGGTGTGAAAAGTACAATCTGTCCCTACTCTTTTACATTTTTTTTTAGTTTGTTCTCATCCACCACATCCACACACAAATATGGGGTCTATTTTTAGCCAGGTCTCTCTCTCTCTCTCTCTCTCTCTCACACACACACACACACACACACACACACACACACACACACAGGAGACCCCCTACCTTTCTCTCTCATTCTCTCCCCAGTCCGTCATCAATGGGAGCCCAGCTGCTGCCAAACTCATTCACTGCACACAGAGCGAAGGCCGGGCCCGGTCAAGTTACTGAAGTGGCACTACAGCAGGCAATTTTTCTCTCTTTACCTAAAGTGTCTGAATGTATGGCAGACAAATCAGAGCTGTGCTCCGGCCTGCACCTCCTGTGCGGTGGGTGAAAAGGCAGCCAAAGATACAAATTTGCACCCTCTGCTCACACAGCAGCTGGAGGGTTTGACCCGGTGTGAGAAAACAACAAAAAGCACGAGGATACTCTGAGTCTGAAAAGTTTGCTCAATACAGGTTGAGCTTGAAGCCCTCTGACTCCTCTCACCTCACTAAAGGCATGTAGTAATTGCCATCACCTGTCGACACACCCTCCAGTGCTAACGGGGAGTGTCAGTGGTGCCTTCAGACCTACAGCGTGCACCGTGACCAGCAGCACCACACTCCCCACACTTAAAAAAAAACTCCCTGCCAAAACATCATAGGGTAATGTAATGTAACACCCTCTTGTAGAGAAGCTTCTTTGCTTTGATTATGTGTCACAGCTGACAACAAGGAGGCATGTTTTGATATTTCCTTCTGTCTGTCTGTCTATCACACAGCCAACCAGCATGTTATGCTAATTGGACACATGCACTGGAGGCTCTGTTGTGCTGCCCCTGGTTTGTGTTTGATTATGTATTCGTTGTATCTGGTCTGTTTATGATGCAACAACAGAGGAGCCAAACCAGATTTCTTCTTCCTTTTCTTTTCTTTTCTTTTCTTTTTGTGTTTTAAAATAAGCTTATTTAAACTAACCTAATGAATTTCCTTGTCCCAGTTACAGGTGAGCGCAGGAGGAACAGCATTTTAACTTTGATTGATTTATAGGCTACAGATTTTCTGGCTATACCGGATTGTAATGCAGATAAATCTCTTCTGCACAGTCTAAGTACAAGTTGAGGACCGTTCAGCCCACAAACAACTGTGAGCAACTTTCCTATACAGACATGATATATTTACTGTCAGGTGAAAACACAAATAGCCCACATGCAAGATAATATGTAAATTAAGTTTGTGTTTGATCAAATATCGGCACTTTTGATGCAGAGATTACGAATGACAAACTTCAGGGTATGATATTAGCCCCAAATGCATGAATTCTCAGATTTCTCGAAGTTTGCAGAACTCCATCACACGTGTTTGTCTCCTGCAGGTAAAGGCAGGCAGGTGCTTCATTTATTCTCTCAGCAGTTGTCCCAGCAGCAAAATGTGCCTTCACTTGATGCCGCAGCTCTCATCTGTTATGTTTTCTATGACCATTTTTCATCCCCTCAGAAAGAGACTTAATGTATTTTGCAGAATAAATGTCAGCCATTATTTTTCCTGACTAGTATGCCCACCTCAGGTTCTTGTGTAAGAAGATGCCTCATGACTGTTTTTGAAATGAGCAGCAAACATCTGTTGTCCACGGCCGTAGAGCCTTCTCTCTCTCTGACTTTTCTCTCTTTCTGATGCACAATCGTGTATCGTGTATGTTATTGAATTATCACTTAAGCACAGGTGAACTCAAGAAAAGACACAGCTGCCTCATCAAGGTAGTTAAAGAAACACTGAAACTATACTGCCACCAAGTGGACATCAATACTTACTACACACTTAGGACCTTATTGTCAAAGTGGGGAAAGACATTAGGAGAGAAATGTAACTTTTTCTTACATTTTCTTTATTTTTCTGCTTTTTTCTCAGAGTAAACAAGTTTCTTTATGTCACACACACACACACACACACACACACACACACACACACACACACACACACACACACACACACACACACACACACACACACAGATGCACACTCTGGCCACAGTGTACCATGTGAACCATCTATTTAGTTATATTCTACCAACAGCATCAATGTCACGATGGCTGTTTCACCTTGTGAGTCTGTGTGCATGTCAATTCAATTTTAATTATAAAGCCCAATATCACAAATTACAATTTGCCTCAGAGGCTTTACAGCATACGGCATCCCTCTGTCCTTTGGACCCTTGCAGCAGACAAGGAAAAACTCTCCAAAAAAAAAACGGTAGGAACCTCAGGAAGAGCAACAGAGGAGAGATCCCTCTTCAAGGATGGACAGACGTGCAATAGATGTCGTACAGAACAGATCAACATGATAAATGGGCAGCGATCCATAAGACAAATGTGTGTTATCATAGCAAAATCCTGGTGATACCTATTGGACCACAACTACTACAGAGGAGTATTTTGCAAGGTCTTTAGAAATCTGTTTGTTTGTCTGTCTGTGGACATATTTTGTCAGTATGATACCATTGTAGGGGACACTGGCCACCCAACTTTATGCCCCTGTCTCTTGTATCTTTAAAAATGTGTCGCTCACATCACAATGTGGGCCGAGCTAGAAGATAGGTGTGATTCAAGCCATAGAGTCATAAGTAAGATGGTAAGAAGTAGGGAAGAGGCCATTAGTGGCCCCACTTTACGGCCCCATGCCACATTCATTCTAAGTCACAGATCACTGTATTATGGCTGGAGACATCTCATCACACATAGGTGTAGATTTCAGGAGGGACAGAGGGGACACGTCCCACCTTAAATTTAGAACATGCATTTCCACCCACAATTAAAAACCTGAAAGAAGCAGAAGACTTTTATTTTGACAAAATTAAAGACATTTACACCATAACTTGATGCTGATGAGGCACAAACTTGTGCACAAACCAAATCCTTCCTAATATTGACATGAAACATTGACATGAAACTTACACCCCTGTGTCACAAGATGGTCTCTAGTTAAGTTCAGTCAGGAACACTTTAGTCAAAAAAAAACTTTATTTCCATTTGCAGTACTATATTTGGCTTATATATGGCTCTGTGCTAGGGTCTCTCTGCCTTTCCTGTCTGCCCTTCCACCTGCAAATGAGGAAAGCCTGAGGTAGAGAGAGCAAACCTCCCTGCCCTTCCATGCGCCTACATGGAAAGCCTAAGGCAGGGAGAGCAGCAGCAAAGACCCTCCTGGAAAGGAACAGAGCAAGAATCCATGACTAACAGAGATGACATTGATGAGACTCAGCATGAAAAGGAGGAGCCGGGGTGGCAGCAACAGTAGGCAGGCCAGAGCAGTTTAAACAGGGTTCCCTGAATAAGACTCACCAATTGGTTGCAAAGAAAGTAATCATGTGATCTATCAGCTGACTCCCCTTCCATCAATCAGCTGCTCCATCAGTTGACTGGGCTGTTTGAGATCAGCTGATGTAGCTGGGATGTGAGCTGAGCTTGACATCTTGTCCTGCCTGAACTAACGCTACTCTCAATTTTGTTCTTCTTGTTAGTGTAAATCTAAAAAACATGACACATTAATTTATTTACAATGAAAACACTTTATTTCATCATGTTGTCAGTTTCAATTCATTGAAAATAAACAGACCAGTAAAAAGGAAACAATACAGTTTGAAATCCATATCATACTCCTCGTGATGTATACCTTCAGTCTGAACCGGCATGGAAATCGATTGAATGGCTTTTTAATTAAGAGTCCTTCCCGTAAAATCACGAGGATGCCGTCGTCCATTATTACACATTCTATTCAAAGTTTACAGTAAATAGTAACACAAAAATCACAAGTCTACAGTAGAGTCTTGCCATACTGACATGGCGGGCGGTTAAGCTAAACTATCAAAGCGTCACTTGCATGCACGGTTTATTGTCTACGCAGCCTGGATGAAAAGAGAGCGTTACAGGACATCAAAAAGCACTGAGAGGAAAACAGAAAAAATCTTCTCTAAGACTGTGCAACTCTGTTCAATAATAACGGTCTATGTTAAAAGCTTTTGCATTACACATTGTTACAGAGGTTATCCTTCAGTGTGTGCTCCTAGGACATACAAAATAGTCAGCTATTAGAAAGCACATGGCACATATAACAGCTAAGAACTCTTGAAGTGATATAAGAGCAATAATATGATGAGAATAATAATACAGTAATAGGTGCAGTCTCCCCTTTATGTGTCGCTTCCCAATCAGATGTATTTTTACATACAGAGCAATTACATTTGTATGATGAACTAACTGTACATGGCACTTCAATAACACTATTTAACAGTTAACTCATGATGATGACGCTGAATAAATAGAGTAGAAAATAAATAAAGTTTTTGTTTTTGCTCATTCTCAGACAGAGCGTCCAGATTTCAGTCCAGTTTGAAACCTACCAGTTTTTATTGTTAGTGTGCTGTTGATGTACACACACACCCAGACATATCCAAACATACACAAACACACAGAGAGATAAGATGACAGAAGACGCTATTTTAGTTTTTGGAGTAAGAATGTCTTTGTTTCTCCGAACTTGGGGAGAATTGTTTTACGTTGTGAGGGGGGAAAATATGATTTTAAATCTCTAATCCTTCCTGCAGCGCTCACAGGAGTGCACTCAGAGTATTCAGCCCACCTTCTATTCATCTTCCTTTCCTCTCTTTCACTTTTCGCTCTCAGCAACCCATCAATTAATCCAAACTCTCTGTGAGAACGAGGCAAAATTAAATCTACAATGTGTCTGGGCGTTTGTCTTCTCTGGTCCATGCTAGACATGAAAAACGATACGAAAGCTTTCGGCTGCGATCCATCCTCTCTGCTTGTCTCCAGCATGGCTCAGAGACAAGAGCACTCACTTATCAATAAGCAATGAGCAGGCTGATCGTTAAAGATAATCTGAGGATGGACTTGAAGAAATCTGGGCTGTACAAGGAAATGAAATGCCATCAGACCAACAAGACCAAGCTAGATGTTTCATAATTTTAAATGATGGGAGGGTGCCATGCTCTTAAAAATATGGGTTTTTTAAAAATTCTGGTGACTGGTTGAGTCCCGTGATGTGTTTGTTTCACCCCTTGTACCGACGGGCCGCGGATTTCAGACATGGTTACCCTGGGAAACAAGACAGCAGCTCTCCCGTTGGTCCTTTTCTAAACGCAGGTTTTGTTGAGGTCGACTTTGACCGGCAGCGGCCCTGCCTCCTGGCTCTCCTCCGATTGCTTCATGGCGACGGCGATCACAGGACTCAGGTGGTACGGGTTGACTTTGTGGGCATTATCCAGAAACTCTTTATCTCCGTTGATGCTCAGCTGAAAAAACACAAAGAAGTTAACTTAAAATGCTTCTCCCCACCTCGTCTTGACTTTGCTGAGTCATCAAACAGCTGCAGACAGAGAGCCCTTAAATTTGTGAGCAAGACTTAAGCTTATGAAGTCAAAGGCACTTTTCTGTGTGTGTGTTAGTGTGTACCTGCGTCTTGATGTGCTGCTCTGGTGCGGTGACGAGGCTGGCACAGCTGAGCCACAACATGACCATAATGGACAGGAAGAGACAGGCTGCTAAAATCCACCGCGGAAGGCCTGAACGTCTGCAGAGCGAAAGAAAAGAAGGATACAATAATTAGAGGATGAAGTTGGTGTAGATTCTCATCCAGGTCATGGTCATCTTAAGTGCTGTATCGTAGGCAAGTGGACTTGCTTGAGTTCTTGAGAACGTTTCACCTCTCATCCAAGAGGCTGTTTCAGTTCTGAAATGAAGCAGGCATGTCCAGCTGCCTAGGATATAGCACGAAAGGTGAGGGAATAAACTTGCCTTATGCATGAACTGTGTGTCGCTGAATAGGCTGGGCTGTCTGTCTTAGTGTTGGTACTTAGAGAGCCTAATATTTTCTCAGGTGGTACGTGGTGTAGAAAGTTGGAGAATGAGTTAGATAATCCATCTCAGCGGCTGCATCTTAATCCATCACATCTATCTGTTTTTGTCGACGTTACAACATCATCACATGGTAAGGCAGTTAATTAGAGCGTAGACTGACTTGAAAAGCACACACTGCATATCACAAGTCTGACAATTATAAAACTGGATAAGTGTGATGGATTAGCGATTAGTTCTGTCAAGGAAGTTTAAAGTCTCTGCAAGTTGATTTCCATGCTGACAGTAAACTGGAAATCAAACTGTGTTTTCATTACGAAATGACTGGCACTAATAATAAGTATATTTTATGTAAAAACATTAGTTCTCTCATTTAAGTCTTTAAGTCTCAGCAGGGTAACTCAAGCTCCGGCTCACCTTGACATGCAGCCGAGGAAGTCGTGCTCAGCGGTGGGGTCGTCTGCGTGCTGGACTGGGTGCTTCCCTTTGCCTCCTGCTTTGGATGCTCCCCTCTCGCCATGTCCCCTCACACCTGACAAACAAGTCATTGAAAACAAACAAAAAAGTAGATTTCAGTTGGATGCTTATGAGAGAATGTTGTAGCAACCTGCATGTGCTGCTGCACATAAATAAATGTGTGTGTTTTTGTGCTCACCATGAGGTCTCTGGGTGTGAGAGTGGACCTGAGGCCAGGGTTTATCCGCCACGTTGGATCGAGGAGCCTGCAGCTCGGGCAGGGAGTACTCCATCTCTGGCTGGCTCTGAGGAGAAGAAAACAACACAGACACTCAGCCATCGTGGCAGCAATTATACCACAGTAATCCAGCAGCACATCTAAGGGTCTGTTTAACACTGTGAGGTCAGACCACAGAGGAGCTCCAACTAAGAATAGTTGGCTGGGAAGCTCAAATGAACTGAGAGAAACACCTCAGGAGATGAATCCACAATGAGACACGAGGAGAGGCAAGATTTAATTTTTGCATTTCCAAACGTAGCTACACTCAACATTAAGCATTAAAGGGATAGTGAGATATTTACATTCATGTCTGTGTGGTAACTATGGAGCCAGAGCCTGAGGCCATTAGCCTAGCTTAGCATAAAGACTGGACGCAGGAGGAAACAGCCAGCCAAATTTTTTTTTTTTAGATTTACTAATTACCTCGATGCAATTGATACAATCTTACTAAATATCTGGACAAAAATAAGTTGGATTCAATAAAGAAAATAATTTATATCAACATTATTGCTTAAAATCTCTAAGATATAACATCTATATATAAAATTTTAAAAAGAATTATCTAAAATATAAAATCTCCATATAAAATTAAAAAATATATATAAAATAAAAAATCCTTATATAAAATCTCTATCTAAAACATAAAATCTCTACATAAAATGAAAATAAATAAAATATAAAATCCCTATATACAATTATCTAATATATAAAATCTCTACACAAAATAAAAATAAATGAATAAAATACAAAATCTCAATATAAAATCTATGTATAAAACCTCTCAGTCAATAATATTGAATGTCACTTTGTTGCCAGAATTTTTCCATGTCTAATCCACTCAACATCATGCCTTCATGGTGTCACAGTTTAATTAAAATGGGTCAACAGATCACCATCAGTTACAGGAATTATTCTGGTTTTAATGCTGCAGTTTGAAATATTTTCACCGTATTGTTTTACGAGGTCACCATCTGAATTTACTCCTCTGTTCAGTGATAAAATGTCTCCTTAATCATAATCTGAACACAAGCAAAATGATTAATAACTTTGACCATTAAATGTGTTGCGTAACTTAATCAAACAGCCCTGAAACTAATGACGTCCATCCCTTTTTCTTGCCTGCTCATTTTATCTGGTTGTCTGTGTCTTCCTCACCTTACTCAAACCAGTTCAGTTAAAACCCCTTGAACTGGGACAACACCTCTGAAAAATGGTTTTCAAAACAACTGCTACACACATAACGCACAACCTGCTGTCAGTATTTGCACTGTTGTGTGTTTTATTATGTGCACAGTGTTTCTGGTTCCCCCTGGAGAACTCATTAAAAGAGGATTTTGGTTCCCCACTGCTGACCCTCCCTCTGCTTGTAACAATACTATTGCTGGCCTCAGCAACAACACACACACATTTGTATTTAGAGCAGTACAGTATATCCCACTGCAGCAGCATCAACCTCCTAGTAGTTATCGATTCTGACACTAAGTGGATCAATGAACTTTGAAACCTCTTGCTGTGTCTTACGCTATAATGTGAAACTAGCAGAATTCATTTGCAGTTTCATTCATTTTCATTACTTTACTTAGGAAATGATTGATCTGTTTTCCACAGAATGATTTTAATCACTTGTCCAGAATAACAAAACAACATACTGTAGTCAACCGTGTAGACACGGCGGGTTAGTTTTCCTCCCAAAAGGCTTCAAATCTCCTCTGTTGAAAAAGTTATTTCACAACTGGGTTTATTACCCCTAGCGAGCAGCGTTTTGTGACAGAGCGCATTGAAACCAGATGCAGCGGCAGTGTGAAGGTTTGCGGAGACGTGCGGGGGTTCATTCTCATTGGCTGCAGCCTGAAGAGATCTAACCATCGGAACGAGCTGAGCCTGATCTGCATCTGTCACGCATTATGAGAGGGGGAATGCAAAAGGTGCTCTGGCTCACAGAAAAAGAGACGAGAAAGAAGAAAGAGAGAGACGGGGTTTTAAGCTGAGCAGTGGTGGATACGGTTAGACTTTCACTTCTCTTATTGTGTTAATTTTGGGACTGAATAAAATTTGTTTTTGAGGCTCCACAAATGAATATAAACATGGAACAAAAAAACAAAATTACAACACTGCCTCTTACACATTAACTATCCCTCCATACAGAGAGGGGTAAGTGATTACAAAGTGTAGCTGAAGCCCCTCTGGCTGTGCATTAAGTTCGATGCAAATTAATCATCAAGCAAATAAACCTTGGGGAAATATTTCCAGTAAATTGGACGAATGGTATCAAAATAATGGGCTTTACTTTGATTACAGCACCCCCATGTGGTCAATTACAGGAGTACTTAAACCACAGAGAGATCATTCATATATCAATTACTCACCCTGTGTTATACTCAGTTAATGAGGGAAACTGTTTTCTCTCAAATGCCTACACTATGGAGGAAGAATCCAAAAACGTGTTTTGGTGAACAACAGCAAAACTATATCAAAACAAACTGCAATTTTTGGGAGGTACTGAGCATATGACTGGATAAAAGAGACTTTGATTATACTCCAGTGAGAGTTTGTAAATGGATGTTTTGACGTAGTTTTGCTGTTCGTGAACGCAGTCTCCTTTTACTTCAATTCATCAAGATTCTTTATCCTTTTTTGGATTCTTTGTTCACTGTAGAGGCATGCAAGAAAAGCTTTCTTGATGAATTCAATGTAACACGGGGTGAGTAACTGATTATTATTTTGAGGATTAGGTAAATTAATTAATTAGGTAACTGCGAAATTTCAAGGTCACAGAAAATGTAAAAATGTGTAAAATGATGTGTTAAAGGGTTTTAACACTTCTGACTGAAAGTTAAATACTTTGGGATTAAAAGATAAGTCTGGGGAAATTCTGTAACTAATTCTCATACTTGTGAATAGATAAAAATCAGTAATAAATTGATCTTGCTGACAAGTGTTAAGTATTAAAAATGTGACGTAGCTTCTCCCTCTATTCCATAGAACGCCACTGTTTATTAATGCTGGGGTAGGCAGTTTTATTTTGGCATCACTGGGCAAAAATCCCACAATCAGCTTTGATCATATTGTTATTCAGTTGGACTGAGAAAAAACTAGAGTCGACCTCTGCACCTCCTCTTAGCTTCGTTTTCAGGCTTTAGGAAATACAGCCCCTGACTTTGGCTGTTCCTATTGGCTGCTTTACAAATACAGATGCAT
Source organism: Epinephelus cyanopodus (assembly GCA_026686955.1). Classification (NCBI taxonomy): domain Eukaryota; kingdom Metazoa; phylum Chordata; class Actinopteri; order Perciformes; family Serranidae; genus Epinephelus; species Epinephelus cyanopodus. Next base: position 13,253,975 of record CM048920.1, read on the forward strand.
GTGCATGTCCCTTTGGGTTAAGGCCTGATTCAATGGTGGATAATCTGGCAGAGACATATGACATTCCAGCATCTGCAACAACTGCCTACACTGTGAAGCAACCCAGAAAGAGTGTAAAAGAGAGTCTGAGAATAAACGCAATACAACACTTGACAACATCGGTGAAACTTTCAAAGATGGAGGGAAGTGTTACTAATAGTTTAGCTTTCCAACAAACCAGAGCCAAAGGCCCACGCTGCAGCTTAATGTTCACATTCATGTAGGTAATGTTAGCTAGTGCCTCAAATCAGAGTGTGTCCTCCGTCTCACACCACACTGCCACAGACCACCTCACCAGGACCAGGTTAGCCACTCCAAACCCCATCTTTGGAGGACTGGACAACTCCAACTCCCTGGCAGATCAGCAAACTTTCTGTTGCTGCCGTAGCACGGGTTACACCTGGTGCTAATGCTGGCTATCAGCCCGCTGTGACATCCAGTGCTGGGGGGTTTGCGCTGAGCTAATTCGCGCTGCTACAGCCATCGATCCAGGGTCCATCTCAGAGCTGCTGCTAACTCCCCTCCCTCGCTTCTGAGAATGCCCCCAAGAAATGCACTATTTATTCATGTTTGGCTAACGCTAACTAAAAACTACAATTCCCAGTTGTTTAAGGATATTACTGAGCTCTTTTTAAAGTTCATATCTTCAGGATTAACTAATGGGCCTATGGATGAAAGCAACAGACATGGTAGGGATGTCAAACACAGACCTTAATAAATAGACCACAATACCATAAATCATGAATGTGCCTCACATACCATATGTACTGTAATGTTCTTGCTTAAGTCCCTTTCTGTGTCTTGTGCTTAGATGAGTAAACTAAGATGAGAAAGTACACTGACTACCTTTTCAGCGCAGCCTCATAACTCAAAGTCACGCTTCCTTCAAACACTGTTATTTCTCTCTCCGCTCTGCTCAGGGTTTTTTGTTTCTTTAAAATTCATTCGGGCAGAATGACTAATGCAATTGTCAAGAAGAAATGGGGTAGGGACTTCTCTCTTTGTATTCAGCCTTACGCCGAGTTCAATTTGTTCTGCAGGCCAGCTCGCTAACGGAACCACAGCTCGGTTGGAGGAAGTCTTTAATCGACTCACTTTTGTCCCAAACACTCGCACTCCGTCGCACTATCACGGGCTGATTTGTCAAAATAACAAGGGGCCGGTGAGGAGGGAATGACTAACGTAAAAAGCTGTTTCCTCAAAATTACAAGTTTTCTTTATTTTCTCCTTCTGTAGGAGACAAACCCCAGCTGTGACCTAAAAGTGACTTACTCCACCCTTATAATCCGAACTAACTGCTGCCACTGTTTGTTTTTATGATGCACACAACTAGTTATTCTCACAACTTGAGGTCACGCAAACACACATGCGCGCACAGATGGATGCTTAAAGACAGTCAGCTCATTGTAGAGATCCACATAATTTATATGGCGGACAGCGTTGGCTTGTTCCCCCCCTGTGCTGTCCCTCACTTTAGCTGGACTTTTTCTGTTGTTTCAACACTCGGAGAGTCAATCTGTCAGCTTGGTGGCGGTTTGCCAGCTGCCCACTAAACACAGGCCTGATAGTCTTCTCACAGCCCCGTGGAGCCTGGCTTCCCCTCGCTGCTGCAGCCTGCATGTCACTTCCATAAAGAGCAAACATCCATCACCACGTCCGAAAGAAATGCTGGTAATTTCATGTTCTGTGCCTGGCTGCTGTATCTCCATATGAGGTGGTGCCTCAGAGCCCAGTCTGCACACAGCTTCTCATACCTAATAGTGAATTTCGGCACATAAAAGGCTCCTCTGTTATACAGTAGCCTTTCTGTATGGGTTACGGTACATAAATACTGTCATTTCCCATTGAGCCCTTTAATTATGGAGCTAAAAATGCCATCAAAGTCACAAACGGGAAAACCCCTGACAGGGATGCAGGTTTCTGACCAGTTTTTGGAGGATATGGTTGGGGAGTCTGGCGGTTAGACAAACCAAATCTTATTATAGCTTTAATGTATAGGTGGTTGACTATTGACCTTAGCAACACGTTCGAGTCTGACTTCTGCCAAGGCTGCAAAAACCTCTGAATCTGCTATTTCAATAATAGAAAATGTGAAGAAATGTTTAGTCTGGATCCAAATCTGCATGAAAATCCACACAGATTTTTAAAGCGGTACGTAGTTCATCAGTAGTGACAATGCAAATCCTTGATCTGCACCAAAAAGCAAGTATTGCCAAAACTTTCAACCGCATTTTGAGTTATTCAACAAACAGACAAACCAACAGGACCAAAATATAACCCCCTCTGCGAGGGTAATCTTGAACAGCGAGCCTGGCAGCTCCACTCGCTTCATCTTTTCAACTCCCAGAAATAACTTCTGAATATTTATTTGTCACAACCAGAACTTTATTCTTTTAGTGCAGTCCACTCTCTTCTAAATCTTGCAGCGAGTTTCCGTCCTGAGGCGAGCTAGCCCTGCCGGTTATCAAATATGCATGGCGCTGAAGGAAGTGACATAATTTAAAAGGACATTTATAAACAATTAAAGTGCTGAAAAAATAGTTTGCAGCCCTTCGGATTCAGCCACCTTGTCCCCGCCCCGCTGTGTGCCCTTGCTCACTCAACCTTCACAGATGCACCGACTCTGAAATGGGCTGTGAGTTGTTTTGGCAGTGACCCAAGCTCTACGGCAGAGGATAGCTGAGAGGATATATTTCACTATCTTAACAGGAAGCAGAGGTTAGCTCAGCTCATAATCTATAAAGGTCTACTTGCTTGCTTTTAACCTCCAGCATAAAACACACGACATGAAAAAGCTTTGTAGATATTAATCTTATAATTTTCCACCGTCATGACTCAGTGGGCCGTAATACAATGTTCATCTGTCTGTGTCTTTTGCAGCCAAACACTTAAAGATCCAACTCTGCTGTCAGCGCAGATATTCAGAGTAATGAGGTGAAATGTTACAGCTCTGCAGCTAAAATTAAAACAGGTTGAATCCTTGCTACAACATGTGACTCTTAAATGAATTCTGATTCATGCAACATCGACAAACACTGTCAAAAAAAAAAAAATACACATATTCACACAAGCATAGTGTAAACTCATGTATTCTGTGTCTCTCTTTGCTTTTGTTTTATGACAAGATTTGGTATTAAATGTGTTGGATGGACTTCAACCAAAACAGGAAGAGGACTCAATGTTAGCAGTTGACTTTGCTGCTTTTTAGTGCAGCATTGCAAATACAGAGATCATTTGTCGACCCATTTTCTTGACTTTTTGGGAATTAACTTTAGATCAGTGGAGGTGGAGTTTGTTTTCATTTTTAGCTCAGCCAAAGGAGGGAAGCTTTTCATGAGTTATTATTAAAACAAACTGCTGATAGCAGAAATTAGGGGTGTAAATCAATAGTTTCATCACAATACAATATTATATTGATTCTTTGGACAGTACAATATTTGCTGATATCACAAAGTCTGTCACAGTGCAATTTGGATTTAATTTGATTCACAGGCCTGCGATCAGTATGAGACAATATTTCCTGGCTGCTTTCCATTATCTGCCTGGCGCTAAGCCGCATCTTTAAGATAATGACATGAACCGAAATTTGCACTTTGCATCACTGATATTGGATCTGGATATACACCTCACAGCCCATGAGTTAAAATAGGTGTGTATATATATCTAAATTTATTTTTCCTGGTTATCTTACCTCACGTCACTCTGTATTTTATTAACTTATTTTTTCATTATTGTCTATTTGTTTCACCTGCCGTGCCAATATATGGGTCATGTGGTGGCCTCTGATTGGTTCTGGCCACTATATATGTGGGGCCATACCTGTGTTGTATGTTTTGAAAGCCCTGATGAAGACCTGCAGTGGTCGAAACATGTCAGCTCTTTTAATGATTTAGCTATCACAACAAAGGCTTTTTAATATTTCCTTCCTTGTTTCTCTATATTTTTGGAGTGCCTGGATTGTCTTCCTGTGCATCCTAATGTTTCCTGTTCTCCACGAGCACCCGACACAAGATTTTGATTGACGTTTGTATATACAGAGCAATCAGTCGTCTCTCTCTTTTTCAATAATATTGGATCGCTGATCACTGAATCATTATATTGATCTAGACTATTGTATCGTTACACCCTAACCAGAAATACAAAAAATAAATAAACAAAAAAAACATATCTAAAAACATCTGAAAAGTTTTAGGAACTGAGTTGAGCTTAAAACACCATCAGGTCACATAAACTGTTAACAGAGAGTAGAAAATATATGAACATGTAACTTTGATCATTTGTCTATGAGGAAGACTTACCTGAAAAACCACAACCTTGCCATCATCAGCCTGCAGGTAGAAGGTCCAGGTGGAGGAGATGAAGCTCTGGGCGGAGCTGACGATGTCGTTGCACCAGCTGGACACGGCCTCCATCACAGAGGGGGGCTTTGGGCGGAGAGTCATGGCCCTGAGCTGCAGAGGAGAGAGCAAGACCCTCTTACAAGGAGAAGCATGTGCTGAGAGTGTATGTACTGCAGTAAACTGTGTGTACACTCATGTTCTTAGTGGTGTTTTAAGTCACTTTGGCTGCATTTGCAGTGTTTGTGTGTGCAGCCATCGACTGCAGCGCTGCCTTTCTTACCTTCCTCCTCTTGATCTCAGGTTCAGAGGGTTGGCTGGCACAGCCGGTGCAGCAGGCCTCCTGCTCCAGCAGCTTAATATATGCCTCCTGGCAGGCTGGAGAGAAAGCAAGAGAGGGAGATAGTTGTGAGGCATGAAAGAAGAAGCATGACGGTAAGAAAACAAAGAAAAGAAGAGGGGGGGTGAGAGTGCAAAAAGAAAAGGAAGACGCACAAAAGAGAGTGGGCATGGAGCACGACAGTCAGTTGGGTTGAAGATGAGAAGACATGAAACAGGTACAGGCTGTTTATGTGGGAAGAAAGATAAAGATGCAAGGGAGATGTATCTGTTGGCCCCCGCGGAGACGACTCATTCCGCGTTGCCGTGATTGAAACAGGGGGCAACGGGGCATCTGCTGTCTGGACGGCAAATCACATCATTGATTTCCAATATAGCAGTTCAAACAGGGCGAAATAGCCTCAAACACCCAGATAATACCCACTGAGTCTGCCAGCTTTTGGAAAACACTGCAATATTAAGCAGAGCTGGTGTGTTTTGGTAAAAGGAGCCTTGTCTTGTCAAAAGGTCTCACTTCTTCAAGATTTTTAGGCACAGTTCAACTGAACCTGTACATTATGCTGCACTAACTAGACGTAGGTTCAAATAAATGTGACTAGATTTAGATTTTATTTTTATGAGGATTTGGATTCCACTGCCGCTCATCTTGATGCAACATATTAAAGATTGAGGCCTCTGCAAATTAAACTTTGCCCTCGGCCTGCTGAGCAAGACTGTACGACCAGCAAACTCATCCAAACAGACAGTCCAACAGACAGGCTGACACACTGACTCACCTCCCTGACACTCCTCCCTGCTGGTATTGAAGCCGGCGTTGCCATTGACGAACTGGCAGATGGAGTAGAGACGACAGCCGCGGTGACAGGCGTTCATTATGGAGTCCTATCAGCCAGACAGAGAAGAAGAGAGGGAGATGCAAAATTAGAGATGTCTCCTGCACATCTTGGATAAACTCAAGATTCCCTTGTTAGAAAAATATGACGGGTTGATGGGTTATGGCATCTCTTAATGACACAGTGCAGCTGTTGTATTATAGCCTGTCATAAACAGTCAGTAAGAAGGAGAAGCCGTGATAATGAGCCAGTGGCGTGAAACTTGTGCAGGAAAATGAGGTGGTGGAGAGAGGAAGATGCACATTATTGTACTTCCTCCTGTCATGGTGCCTCAACTCGCGGTTTGGAGCAAGGAAACAGCGCCCTCCTGTGACCTCTGTGGGAACAGGCGAGACAAAGAGATTCCCTGACCGCGACCATGAACGGTTTATTACAGCCTTGTGCTTGTCATCATCTTCACTGCGTGTCCCTGTTTATTCACAGCGGGGTGTTTATCACAAATCATGAGACAACGTCTGAGGCGCTGCTTATACAACATCTCTGCAGCTGCTGCCCAGTGTGATGACCCTAAACTCGACATATTCTCGTTTCCAATCAGTCTTCAAAGCAGGTGACTGTGATCCGCTTTGCAGCTCTGCTCCTGCTGCCCTGCAGGACGTCTGAACCACACCTGAAGGCAGCAGAGAAGGAGGAGGAGGAGGAGGAGGAGGTGGTGGGAGGAAAAACATCCGACACTGGAAATCTAGGCAAGGCTCTAAACCACAGGAACTCCTGGTGATTCACAGCCATCATCTATTTACAGTCCTGCCGGGGTCCAGTGTGGCCTGGTCTGAGCAGGAGGATGAGCTGCGTTAACTGTCAATAAAGGATAATTGTTTCATGGCTCACAATAGTCTCACTGATCCTCCACTGCCTGCGCTGCGCTGCGCTATGTACGCCTGCCCCCCGGCCGAGCTCTTAATTGCGGATTAATCAGTGACTGGCGCAGTTTATTGCTGCTACATCTCGAGATGAGCTGCCTGGATGCAGTTCACTTCTTGGATGAGTCTGTAAGGTGCAGAAGAAAATGAGCTGCATCCATCTTTCGGCCTAATTGTGCGCCGTAGCATCCAAGAGGATGCAGCGAAAAATCGGAGCGACCATGTCATTACGCACAGACATAAACACAGATATTTTATACAATTAATCTAAATATATAGTTTTTTTCGATGCATAATATATATTGTGTTGGTATGTATGTCGGTGCAGGCGCTGAAATGTCGGACAGGCTGTATCTATGAGCTCGCTGTTGATAATGCGCTCTCTGCAGAGGCAGCCTACGCTACAGCATTCAGGAATAACTTACTTTAGCAGGGCTTTTGCTTTTGATGGTGAGCTGGCATTGCTTTTTGCAGTAATTGATGTCGCCCAGTTGGTTGTCAAACAGATCCGAGGACGCCGCCGCGAGCCCGGCGAGGAGCACGGAGAGCAGGGCCGAGAAGCCGCGCATGTTGCCGCCGAGCCGGAGCATCTCAAACCCTGGAGAAGAGAAGCGGAGAGTCGAGCCTCGACCAGCACTGAGCTCCCTTTGTGGCGGCGCTGCTGGTGCGGATGCTGCTGCTGCTGCTGCCTCAGCCCGGGTCCTTGTCTGCTCCGCTGATCTGCCTCTGCTCGTGGCGTCACGCGCATCATCATCATCATCACGCACAAAGCTGCCCCCCCCTAAACACACACACACACACACACACACACACACACACACACACAACACACACACACACACAACCTGCAGAGCTGCCTTCACCGCAGTGCACAATGTGGTGGTGATGACATTAATAAAAATGTGTCAGATAGTTGAAAAGGGCCAAAGTGCGGGGGGCAGATGTCCCGCACACTGCACACAGATGGACCGTTTGTTGAAGTATTGATAGTTCACATAATCAATGTCACAATTATCAGCTGATTGTAAAGATCTTGCAGGAACACATGTGGGCCACAACACACATCAGCTGGGGAGACATTACCTGTTAAACTACTCTGTATTATGTCATGTCTGTTTGATGGTTTATGTAACTTTGCAAATAAAAGTGTTTCAATAATAATAACAATTTAACAAATACTGTGAACATTATAGGATTATTATACAGCATACTGTATAGTAGTTCTCAGATCCTTAAGACAAAGCAGCAATAGTCTCCAACAGCGTAAATACTCAGTTACATGTGAAACTATCACATTTTACTTCATACATTTATTTACAAAAACAGATGGAGATGTGAAAGGAACTCCCTGACAAGCTGTCAAAAGCTTGAGAACAAGGGCCCAGACATGACACAACGCATAAAGCATCTATACTAAGACTAACCAAAAACCTAGAGACTAAACTGACCTAATGTTAACTACTAAATGGTCCCAATACATATTTGGTGAGACAATATAATTAGAAACACACATGGCACAAAAGCACATTGCAAGCAGAAATAACAGCACAATGTAAACTGATATATGAGAGGAACTTGGTTAGGTGTCCAAGGGACTACAGTGACCAGAACAAAATCCAGGAAATTATAAGTTGGTCATCAGGTAATATTTTGACAGAATAGTCCTACTAAATATGCCAAATATGCTTCTCCATTTTTATTCATCTATTTTTTTTTTTTACTTATGTATTTATGTATTTATTTGTGTATATTACAGCAAAATCTTCACATTCTCAGGCAGAATCTGACGGCTGGAAAAACAGTGTCAAGCACGATTTTTGTGGTTTTAAAAAATAAAACACTTTTGAGGGGACCACAAACAGGATTTTTAAAAGACAGAGGACATGTTCAAATTACATCCAGATTATTGACTCTGATCTGGTCTTATTTTATAGATACAGAATGAAGCTATTATAAGTCGAAGCTGAATTAGAGCCATAACTGTGTTTGATTTACAAACTGTTGGACGGTTGAATCTATAACAATACAGAATATTTTAAAGCAGTAGTTCATCTATTTATTTGTATAAAAATAATTTATCGTGTATTTGTTTGTAAAATCTTAACGAAAATGAGTAGAAGTGTATAAGAAGCATAAAACTGGAATAAATGTGCACTACTGTACTCTGCTATGTACCAGCACTTGAGTAAATATATGGTTACACTTCACCGTTTCCAAATTATAGATCAATTATGTTTCCAGAAAACTGTTATTTTCAGACAAATGTCAGTTTAAAGTACATACATTTGTCTGAGGTGACACCAGCAGGTTTATAAAATTATGACTCATATGCTATTGTGTGCCACCCTGTCATATTACAGACATGTTCAGTATTTGTGTGACTTAAGAAATATGAAACATTAAGCAAATAATGTGACTGCTGTCAAAGTGAGGCCAGGCTACTTCTCGTGTTTGAAGGTCCAAATCTTTTTTAATTATTTTACTTGGCAAAATGTTTTCTTTACGGAAATACAGCAGAGAACTATAATACATTGTTAAAGTAACATTTAAGAAAGAAAGTTTTCTTGGTAATCTAACAAAAAGTCCCCAAATCAGCTGACTTCACCCTGTCCTGAAACACACCAGTATTTTGATTAGTAACTGTGATTTAATTACATGTTTCTTTCGCAGTGCAGCAGGAATAGAAATAAAATGATTGATAGAAATGAATCATTTTATTTCTATAGCAGCTGTAGCCTGTTAATGACACACATACATGGAGGGTTTATTTTAGGCTTCATCAACTCACTTGATCTGGCTGTAAATGGTGCAACAGTGAGAAGTAGGCTGCATGTAAGTTGTGTGTGTGTGTGTGTGTGTGTGTGTGTGTGTGTGTGTGTGTGTGTGTGTGTGTGTGTGTGTGTCAGGGAGGGGACACACCGTGCAGCACTAATAACATGAGGCTGAAAACAAGGGAGGAGCAAACCGTGTGAACCTGAGCGCTGCTCCAGCAGCAGCAGAGTCACTGTGGAGTTAAAAGGGATCAAACCTCGTGTCTCCTCCAGCAGCAGCCTGACTGCAGACACCTCGGTGTGAAGAGGAGCCAACATTTGATCTGAGAACAGCCGCTGAAGAGTGAAGCTGCGCGGTCACCTCTGCTGGGCTGACCGCTCCTCACGTCCCGGAAACTCAGAGAGGACCGAGAGGAAGAAAAGAAGCATGTTTTCCTTCTTGTTCCTCCTCCTCCTTGTCTCACATGTGCTGCTGCTGTCCTCGACACGTAAGTACCCAAACTTTAGTCAACTGACAGACAGACGGACACTGAGAATTACTGCGTGTCTGTCGGTGCAGACGTCTGGGTGGTATGGAGGGTGATGAGGGTCAATTTAAAGCTGAAGCTGTTTCCCAGAGTGAGCTGATGTATGGAGGCTCCAAAACAACAGCACCAGATTTAAATTAACTTAAATAAATTTAAAACAAAGAGCGACTTTTAATACCTGCCCAGGTGTTATTATCACATCACCTGTAATCACTGTAAGAGTTAAGCACAGAAGGTACATTTTTAAGATGCTCCTATGCTTATTAGGAGGAAACAGGGATAAAATCCTCTATCACAATAGTGGCAATGCACATCATTGGTATCTGCCAATACTGGCTTTAGAATTTATTTTGTTTAGAGTTGTGATTATTTTTAACTAAATTCTGTAGGATAGATTGTACTTGTTTTTGTATAGGGTATTTGTATATTGTATTTTTATAGGATTGTGATTTTGTATGTTGCATTTGTTTAAAAGCCCAACTAGGGACAGGAGTTGAAAATCAGCTGTAGCTATAACTCTATATGCAGCACATCAGATTCATGCTCTGTATTGAAACTATGTTAACGGCATTGTCCCTATAAAAATAAAAGGAAAAAAAAGAATTAACTATTCGAATCGGCCGACATGCTTTTTCTTATTTTGCGCAGTGAATGAAATATTACAAACATTGCACTGGCTACCTCCTATCAAATACAGGGTTGGTTCATGTATTTGCTTTTAAAGCCATACATTGGCTGGTACTGCTGAACTTCTCTGCCCCTACTCCACCTCCCGACCTCTTAGATCCTCAGAAAAATGTCTTTTAACTGGCCCAGGATCCAGGCTGGTGGGTCAGGGAGATCATGCCTTTGTGGTAGCTGCTCCAAAGCCCTGGAATAACCTTTCGCTCTCAATCAGATGTTCCCCATCTTGTTGACGCTTTGAAGACAAATGTTAAATCGTACATGCTTTCAATGGCCTTTGGTTGTTTGCAGTGATATAATCTTTTTTACCCATGTAATTGTTCTTACTGGTGTTATTCTGTTTTATATTTATATTTATATATTTATATTTATGTTCATGTTACATTGCTGTGTGTCATTCTCATTCTTTTAATTTGTACAGCTCTTTGGTCGACTACAGTTGTTTTTAAATGTGCTATGTACATAAACTTGATTTGATTACATTGAAAAGCTCTGTATTTCATGTCTCTATCATGATAAGGGTATGCATGCATAATGTGATGTTAATTCCACGACAGAAGAGATGTGATGATCACCACAATTAGGTGGGGAAAAAAGTGGAAATATAGCTATTGATATCAGTTATCATCCAAGTAAGTTGTTATATATCGGCATTTTGGATATCAGCAAAAAATCCAATATTGTGAATCCCCACACAATAATTTTATAATGTGATATTGATGTAGGCTATTGGTATAGTACATTTTTATGCAGACTTCATTGTGGGCAGCTGCGGCTCAGAAGTAGAGAGTCCACTAAAAGGAAGAATGGTGGTTCGATCCCAGGCTCCTCCAGCCCACATGTTAAGGTATCCTTGGGCAAGATACTGAACCAACATTGCTCCAAATGCTATTCTATCAGTGTGTGAGTGTGAGTAAATGGTTACCAAGTAGTACGTGGCACCTTGTATGGTAGCCTTGGCTACCAGTGTGTGAATGGGTTAATGTGACATGTAGTGCAAAAGCGCTTTGAGTGGTTGGAAGGCTAGAGAAGCACCATACAAGTGCAGTCCATTTCATAGAAAAGGTGTTGTAGTTGTTGTAGAAAAAAAGAAATTAATGCAAAAATTATACAAATATTTTATTTATATATTTACTTGTTTGTTTGACAAGGACAAATGCATACGACACTGCTTCAAAATACAAAGTAGATGCAATGCAAACAGGTTTCTTGCCATGGGTAATTTGCAGCCTCTGTCCCTGGTTCGGCTTTAGGAATTAAAACACTAAGTGTAAGATTACTGAGCATGGAGTAATTCAACACATCCTATACAGTAAAATATGGGCAAAGACTAAGTCAAAGAGAAGAGCACAGTGAGAAAAGAGACAAAACATAATTAACAGTGACTATATTATTTAAGTATGAGGTATCTGTGTGTATGTGCACATGTCCACACTACAAATAATGAGTTTAAAAAAATCTGGTAACTATACATCAGCCAATTCCTTTTTAAAAAATACACAAACATTTAAATGAGTGTGACATTTTACAGTTAAATATAAACTTGTCGGTGCTCTCTGGGGGATGAATCATGTTATGGAGACACTTTCTAAATGACTACAAACATGTCTTTGATATTTCTGTGCTGTAACTTCTTGTTGTTTATCAGCAGACACAGACGCAGATACTAATATGAAACTAATGTCAGCTCAAACTCAAAATCCAATATAGTCCACAAGGACCTAATACCATGGGTGTAGATTTCAGGGAGGACCCAGGAGACACGTCCTCCTTAATATTTAGAACATGCAGTATTGAGCAAACGTCCGGCCTTCCTCTGCACCCTTGTGTGTGTCAGCTGGCTACGCTCCTCCAAGTGGTTGCTTTTTAATGAACCCTGGGTTTAACAGATCTGGGAAAACTGCATTCTCCTACTCTCCCCCTTGGACATGGAACAATCTTCAAAAAGATTTCAGACAGTTGACAAATATTCATCGTCTCATGGACCCTGATACTTATTTATTTGCGAAACCTGATTTGATTTATTTGTTTAGAACATTAAAATAAATAAAATAGAACATATTGTAGGAAAAAAACTCTGCAAAACAGAGACAAACAATAAATCATGAACAGACTTACAATGAGAAACATAGATTAACTTTTAATGTCAGAAAAGGAGTAGGAAGAAGCAACATGCTTGCCTCGCCCTATCCACCAATCCCAAACTACACTAATCCATCATTAATCAAGCTACTACATAAAAACACATTGAGCAACCGCATTTACACCACAACACTTCTTAATACCTGAGAACCAATATTACCCCGTGTATAAAACAAATACAAATTGAGAATACCAACAACAGTCTCACCTTGAGTGAGCTTCAGATTCCCTGTAATCATTTCTGTACCTTGTGAAAATACTGTCTTTGTACCTCTTATTAAACTGTCTGATATATTTACTGTGTTTGATTTCCTCAGCCGGTGCGTTCCACAAAATTACCCCACAAATTGATGTACACATACTTTTCAGAGTGGCGCGAAAACAACGTTGTTTCAAATTTAATCTATCTCTTAAGTTACACCATGTTCAAGAACATTTTATGTTGCCAGGTAGTTAGTTATTTCTTGCTTTGTACATGACTTGAGCCCATTTAAATCCACTGGATCCATTATTTCAGTTCATGTGATTTCAAAAACAGGTTATTAGTGTGTAAAATTCCGATATATCAGCCATTGTGTAAAATTACAACATTGTTTAAAATTCCAATATCCAACACTGTGTAAAATCTTATGGCTCTTTTTTACTATAACTTTGTTGAATATGAAAAAGTTTGGGAAACTTGCAACCAACTAATAACACAGTGTCAACAAAAACACAAATTACAGCCTAATTGTAGCGTTCTCCAGTAAAATAAATCCAGATGCAGTGACACCATATGAATATGAGAGCAGTGATTAGATGTGATTGTACTGCTAATGGTGGATTAGACTGAGAGCAGGACCTATTAGACATGGTGGTGACGCAGCTGATGAGACAAATTGAAATGAACGATGTTCATCAGCTCTGTTGCATGAAAGAATCGCAGGAAAGATATATACAATATACAATATTCCTAGTTATTACCATGCAGAGATTAACAGTCAGAAGACTGGGAATAACATCTGCAAGCAGCTTCTGTATGTATGATATAAAGCACGTTACATTTCTCATGCATATTTCATATCTCACATTATGTTTTATATTGAATCCCACTCGCTGAGGCCCAAAGGTCAATCCTCATGCTTCCTACACGGAGACACAGTTTCCTTCTCTTTACATTTGTCTTCAGATTAGATGCTACTGAATCCAGTGAGGCTGGAAACAGCGCAGTGGCACATATGTTGGAAAGCTTGTCCGCCGCCCACCTGGAGCACGGTTAATAAAAGTCTACACATTAACCGTCATATCTCTGAGAAGAAGGAGCCCAGTGGTAACATTCAAACGCACAGCAGAGGGTTTCTCATGCGTATCAATCATGAATGTGAACTTAAAGACTGAGAGGGGTCGTGGTATGGAAAAGCATTCAAGGATTTTACTGACAAACCAGGGTGACCTTTTGACTGATCCTAGCGAGGCTCCATAAATCCACTTCATTACTGGGTCATAAATATGTGCTGAGCTCCTGCTCTGTTGTGGTGCAGTGCTGCTGCGCTCCGCCTCCGCACACAAACATAAAGTTTTCTTATGGTTGGCGAGAGATGTGGACACACTGTGTGTTCAGCACTGAAACAAATCGAAGTAGACAGACTAACAGCTGCCCAGGACCTAATGCGTGTTATGGAGAAGTCTTAAATCAGTGAAAATTAGAAGTTGACAGCAGGCTGAAGACCTCACATGTAAATTAATATATAGGGATGCACAATTAATCCAATATGCGGATATTTTCCAACTCACTTTGGCCGATACCGATAAATGTACATGTGTTTTTTCCACCTAACTGCAGAGAACATTGAGTCTCTCCTGTAGTGAAAATAACATACTTTTACCCTGTTTGCCCACTGACAGATGCAGACATAAAATAAAATGCTTTTCAAAATGTACACACTCACTGGGCAGTATTTATTTATTTTTTTTATTTTCTAATTAATTGATTTTTATTGTATCCCCCCTCCCCTTGTTTGTTTGTTTTTTCTTCCTTAACGATTTTTTATTTTTATTTATTTTTGTATTTTATTGTATCCTTGTTTGTTTTCGTTTTTCTCCTTATTTATTTTATTTCATATTATTTATTTTCTTTATCCTTGTTTGTAAAGTGATTAGAGTATCATGAAAACACACCCCAGCTCTCTGCTTCTTATGTTAAGTTTGGTTTCTTTTTTGTGTTACTCTCTATGTTCATACCTTTTATAAATACATTTATTTTATCAGTCCATTTCAGCTTCTGTATTACACACTGTAACTCACTTTTATGTTACCTTCTGCTCTAACTGTGTCCCACAGAAGGCCTGTAAAGATTGGTCTATTAAGACTTATGATTATGATTAGGTTGTCTATCTGGACCTGGACATAACTCCATAAAAAGAAAATTTCAAAATTAAAAAATGATCCTACTGTAACAGACTTGGATGATGCGCTGAGACAATCCTGACAATAGCCACAACCAGAGCAAATCTGACCTCTTTAAACTTAATGCCGTTGCATGATTAAAGCATCATCTTATCGGCCTCTCACATCGGCAGAAATGTTCATTTAGGGCTGATGCCAATATTTCATTTTAGATATGCAGATACTGAGGACGTGCTGATATTATCGTGCATCCCTCTGAAAATGCAGTGTAGTCGTGTTAGAGAAGCGAATTTAGCAAATTCCTGTGACTTTAGGCTTATTTTACTTTTCCATTTTTGTTAATTGTAGCCTCAAAAATAAATATAAACTGATTTACATCTGGGGATGTGCAGCAGTAGGTGCAGTAGGCCAAAACAGCCAAAAAAAATCACTGCACATGAAGTGTTTTCAAGAACAGCAAAGTTGCTGTAGTACTATTAATTGTAGTTAAAATATAGCCAGCGATGCATGATGTCCAGTTCAGCAGACAGATGATTAACTGTAGTTTCCTCACAACGTAAAATCAATCCTTGGAAAATTTAACAACTGTATTACTCCTTAGATGTTACTTGATGCTAACAGACTTTATTTACCTGCCAGGGTCTCCTATTACAGAAGGATTGGCAAGATATTCTTGAGCTGCACGACGTTTCCTGCTTTCCGTTGGCCATGTTGGTTTTGAAAGATTTGTGTTGCACTGACAACACCTGGCCAGTGGGTGGCAGTGTATGGCATGACGCACTAGGGTCCACTGTAGTGACTTAGAAGCAACAACAGCATCAAAACCCATGCATATGCAAGAAAATGTCTTTTAAATAGCTTTCCGCCACAGTGACCACTATTTATGAAAGGGTTAAGTCAGTCAATAAACTTCCTTGACTATATTTCTTTTATAAAATTACTATCTTTGGGTTTTGGGCATTTGGTTGGACAAAACAAGTATTTTAAAGTCATCACTTCGGGCTCTGGGAACTTGTGAGGGACATTTTTCACTGATAGAATTTAATGAAAGCGCACCATGAAGAGGAGTAAAGGCACATTAGAGTGATGGTAGGAGGGTATCTTTAGTACTAGCCCGGCTTTAAATAATGATTATGTGTGTTTCCACCATTTAGATGTAGCAGTGATCTCCCCTCAGGATCCCGTCCTGCAAATCGGCTCCAGCCTAACAGCCACGTGCACACTGAGCCCTGAACTCGGCCTCCACGCCAACACGCTGTACTGGACGCTGAACGGGATGAGCCTGTCCAGCAGCACCTACAGCGTGTTGAGCCCCGACACCCTGAGCGTCACCCTGCACAATCTCAATGGCTCCCAGCAGCAGTCTGGTGACAACCTCGTGTGTCACGGAGCAGATGGACATGTCCTGGCTGGTTCGTGTCTCTACGTGGGCAGTAAGTGGAGGCTTTTCTGTCTGTGCAGAGATGAATGACTTTTATAAACAACGACCTTGTCGAAGCACAACCACATTTTCTCATTACACCATTCCTGTGGTTAACTTCATTCCAGCACCTGAAAAAATAGTTTGCTCTTCTTTTCCTCTAGGGCCTCCAGAAAAGCCAGTCAATTTAACGTGTTGGTCGCGCAACACGAAGGACTTGAGCTGCAAGTGGAGCCCGGGGGGGCGGGGCGAGACCCATGTCCAAACCAAATACATCCTCAAGTACAAATTGAGGTGAGCGCCCCAGACCTGCCGCAGCTCACAGGTGATCACCTCGTCCAACACCATTCAGGTAGACTAGCAATTAATGCATCAGTGCCGCGTATAGTTTATCGTCTGCAACACGCACTCTGCTCTGAGGCTGCAGTGTGTTGTGCTCGTGTAGTAACTGCTGGTATCTTAAAGTTAAGTTTTTGTCATAAGTGATGAAAATGTCACTACTACTGTCCTGACAGTAGAACACGAGACAAAAAACATGTTCCTCATCATGCTTGTAATGGCATTTGCATGAATCCACGGCAGCTGAATGAAAACAACCAGAGACGAGTCTCTGAGGCTGCTTCCACACCTGCCCTGTTTAGTTTGGTTCAATCAAACTCAGGTTTGTTTGCCCCTTAAGTGCGGTTCATTTGGGCAGGTGTGAACACAGCAATCACGCTCCGATGTGCACCAAAATAACCTGACCAAGACCTTCTTGAAGAGGTGGTCTTGGTCCGGTTACAAACAAACTCTGGTGCAGTTCGTTTGTAGTGAGAACGTGTTCCGACCTCGATCCGAACCAGTTGCAGTCACATGACACATTGTTTGGGTTAAACATGAGCATGTTACAGTCCTGGAGGATTATTAATGTGCACCTCTTCCTGTACTGCCTTAATATGCACATTCAGCACATCCAATGCATCAAAACATTGTTTTCTAGTTGGAGCCGCGCCTCGTTTTCAAACTGTATGGTTTGACTAAAATGAACAATGACAGCAATATAGTCCACGATGAGCAGCGCTAACATCAACCTGCGTAGTGTCCTACACGTAGTGTCCTGGCGTGTCCCTCCATTGTGATATTAGAAAGTGTCACATTTATCTTGCAAGTGTACTCTTCTTCAATGTTTTGTTTACTTCTTGGATTTTTCCTGCATGGAAATTCTGACCAATCAAGAGCAGGTTTCTGGCACAAGGTATTTGATCTGGTCTACTTGTAAATGCTGCCGTGAGAACACAAACCAACTCTAGGCAAGTATGCAACTTTGTCAGAAATGAGTCCCTGATTCAGACCAAAGCAGGTAAACTCTAGGTCTAGAAGCACCTTAACAAGATCTTCAATCATGTCAATCATAGCTTGTGAACTGAAACATATTTTAGTGTATTTGTGTATTGCTTATTTTACAGCTAAACAGTGCACTAAAATATGTTTCTGAAAACATTTGAGGTGAGAAATAGGCACTGTACTAGCAGAAATGTGATTAATATTTGGTAAGTGCTACCTGATTTGACAGTTTGACCGAAGTTGACACAAGCAGTGACTGACATTATCAACAGCTGCATTTGAGGCCCAGCTCTAATAAGCTGTTGTTGTTCAGGCACAGTGGGTTCTCACAAATGCCAGTGGGAGCACTATTTGGAGACATAGGGATGTGAATTTTTGCACAAATTATCTGCCTTACTGTCAGGATATAGTGACAGTAGTAGTACTAAAAGTAGTAACTGTTATAAAAGTTACCAACTGTAGCTTTAAAAATAGTCAGTCTGCCTCTTCAGAAACAAACATCAAGAATTTATTTTGGTCATCATGTTTTGTTTCTGTCCAGGTGGTACGGGAGAGAGAAGGAGTGTGAAATTTACAGCACAGGGAAGCAGCGTTACTCCTGCTACATCCCCCGCAACCTCGCCCTCTTCACGCCATACGAGATCTGGGTGGAAGCAGCCAATCAGCTGGGCTCTGCCACCTCCGACATCACCACCCTGGACATCCTCGATGTAGGTGGGTAAGCAGAGTTTTTGAGGACGTCTCTATTTAACACCTGGAGGTTAATTAATGTAACTTTTTCCTTTCCTCTCATGTCTTTTTTGGTCACTTCCTTTCTTTTCTTTTCTCTCCTTTCCTGTCCTGCCTTTCCCTTTCCTCTGTTCCATTTGTTTGTCTGCAGATCTCCTGCATATGGCTAACACACTTCTCTGGGGGAGAGGGGGATTTATTTTTATGGTTCTCTCCCTGCGACCCGCCTCTGTAGCAGCATTATGGATTCAGTCTGCAACTCTCAGAGATGAACTGTTTGGTTGTAAAAGTTAACCGCACATCCGATGCCTCTCTGGTAATGGCTTCACACATTTCTCAGCGAGAAATTTAGGTTATGATGTACGAGCTCTAGCAGGTATATCTTACGATTTCTCCAACGCTAATGTTACGGCGTGGTGTTGTGGCCTCCAGCGAGTACCACATTATGAAAGCAGTGTTTATTGTCCGTGACTGGGCATCCTCTCCCTCCATTCATCCTCCCTGCACACTGAGGAGCTGATAACTTGGAGCTGTGAGTGCGTTGGAGGAGAAGGAGGAGCGTTGCCATATGTATGATGCATTGCACTGCCTCAATAACAGAAACAATAAGCTGGAAGTATATTTGTTCTGGCTCGGTTTTGCTCTCTCTGTCGAGCTGGATGTGATAGAACAAATAAAACTGAGAAACAGCGTCACGCACCAGCAGTGAAAGATGTCTGAAGCAGGAGGTTGCAAACTGGAAACACTTTTACAAGTCCTTTAATAAGTTCCTTCCTTTGTCTTTCGTGCTGCCATCACCTTTATCTTTCTCTCCAACTTCAAAGCACTTGATTTGTGCACAACCTTTATTGCAGTTAGTAAAATGTTTAGTTCCCCACTGACTGAGGGTACAGCACGCTCTCGACAGGAAGTACAGCCTGACCTGAACCACAGGCTGCCAGCCAGTCTGTACATGAGGGGAAGTTTAATGAATCTTTATAAATTTCCATTTGCTTGCTGTTATGATAGCAAATTACAAACCTTTATACATATGGTGTAAGAATGTCCACAGTTGAAGGGCCTCTTGGAAGTCATTTTGGGACTCTTTCTATAATGTTTGGAAAATGAATGTCCCTGCCTTCCAAAGTGGGACTGCCCTGTTTAGTAGAAATATCTGCTATGGTTTTGGAAGGATGCTATTTTCCCATGTTTTTGTGTCAATGTGACTAATGGAGACAACAGTTTTTGAAAGTGGTTCAGTATCTAGCGAGAGTGCTGCAGCTGCAGGTTGCAAGTTATCCCTACGGGCAATTATGCACCATCAATTTAAAAGTTCTTGGTTTGTCAATGACAGGCTCAGATTGTTATTATAAGTGTCTGACAACATTATGTAAAGGACCCTGCAGAGAAATAAAACATTTCCCTTTCCTTTCACTGACCTGTTTTTTATTGTGACCAAGTCTCCCTCAAGAAGAAGTCGAACTCATGAGGTAAGTTGTTGCAGGAAAAACAACAGTGGAAATGTACTAACAAACACATCGGTAAGAAGTCATTTAAAATAACAATCTGATCCTGTCAGTGGCAAAAACAAGCACTTTTAATGGATGGAAACAGACGATCCACAACTGACCCTTCACTAAGCCCCGGGACTTAGCAAAAGTTCAATTGCCCGTAAGGATTAAGTTAATAAGTTAGTTAATAAAGAATACAACAGAAAGACAAAACAGAAACAAACACCTCATAATACTGATTAATGTGTTGCGCTGTCTTTCCTTTATAAGAAGTATTGAATTCAAGGAATTTTACAATCTAAAAATAATAATTTAAAAAAAACCGTCAGATTGACAGGAAATTAAAAATAAATAAATTAAACTTGTATATGAGACAGATGGCAGTGTCTTGGTTCAGCCTTGATCACCCTCACCATGAAGAATGATGAGGTGTGATGTTTGTCTGCCCTCAGTGTTTTAGTAAAGTATCCACTGTAGGTCTCATCTCTCTCTGGAGGTCATTCACACCTTCTGTATCCTTGCCCTGATTACTGTACATCTGCTGTATACAAACTTTTCAACACTTGTCCTTGTTCGTGCAGTGACCACTGACCCTCCTGCCAACGTGCAAGTGAGTCGCGTCGGCGACCTCGAGGACCAGCTGACGGTCCGCTGGGCCAGCCCCCCCGAGCTCAAGGACATCCTGTTTCAGGCCAAATATCAGATACGCTACAGACTGGAGGACAGCACAGAATGGAAGGTGGTCCACACACACACACACACACCTGCAGCCTGCACACACTTTCTCTGTAGCTTTGACACCTCTGAGGCAGCAGCGGAAATATTTGAGGTGCAGCATTGACTGATCCATAAATGATGAACATAAAAGTTGCTCCTG
This sequence comes from Epinephelus cyanopodus, assembly GCA_026686955.1. Classification (NCBI taxonomy): domain Eukaryota; kingdom Metazoa; phylum Chordata; class Actinopteri; order Perciformes; family Serranidae; genus Epinephelus; species Epinephelus cyanopodus. Next base: position 13,274,791 of record CM048920.1, read on the forward strand.
CTGCATCTCTAGCCTCTCCTGTGTGTGCTGTCATTACAAAGCAAACAACACTTGTGTAAAAACCTTGACTGCTGCTGCTGCTCGTTTCTTTGCTGGTAAATTTTGAAAGCTGGCTTTCATCCAAAAGTGCAGCGGTGGAGCTTTTAGAAACTTTAATTCTTTCAAACTGCTTCTTTGATGTTTCCTGCCCACAGCTTCTTTACATATATTTTTTTCCTTTGAATTCTGGACTGATTGAGAGGATTAAGCAAATAATGTTCAAATATCCAGACTGCATCCAAAACACAGAGTAAAGCCAGAAAAAGTGATCATTAAAGATCCTTTTCATCTGTGCTATAGGCGGAAGAAAAACCTGTGAGAAAAGATCCAGCTGTTAAGTTGGAGCCGAGGATTTTGACTCTCCTACCGTTTTATTGCATCATCTCTGTCATTTTGTTTCCTCTCACAGGTGGTGGATGATGTTGGTAACCAGACGTCATGTCGCCTTGCTGGCCTCCGGCCTGGGACTGTCTATTTTGTGCAGGTGAGGTGTAATCCAGTGGGCATCTATGGCTCCAGGAAGCCTGGCATCTGGAGTGACTGGAGCCACCCGGCTGCCGCCTCCACACCCAGCAGTGGTGAGTACACTGCAGAGGAAATATGAATACAAGACCGAATGAACAAAGCGCTGTTCGTGTTTTTATGACTCCGTGCTGGCAATAGCTGGGGCTGGAGGCATTAAGTTTTTAGGTTTTCCGTCCCATTCTTGTGTACACAGTATCTCAGGAACAACTTGAGGGAATTTCTTCAAATTGGCCACAAACGTCCATGTGGACTTAATGATGATTAGATTTTGGTGGTCACAGGTCAAGGTCACTGTGACCTTGCATTCGTCATCCTCATAAACATGATATCTCAAGAAGGCCTTGAGGGACTTTTTTTTTCAAATTTGGTACAAACATCCACTTGAACCCAATGAGTGGATTAGAATTTGGTGGTTGAGGGTCAAAGGTTAAGGTCACTGTGACCTTACAAAATATGTTTTTGGCCATAACTCAATAATTAATCCGCTAATTGTGACAAAATTTCATGCAAATGTTTAAAAGACATTTTAAGCCCAGTTCAGACCAAAGATTCACAACGAGATGAGTTGTCGCATGCTTCTACTTGCAACGTGCCGTTCTGCAACATTCTAAAAACCTGCTGGTTCACACCAATGCAACTAGATGAGACAGTGTACCGTCTCAATGCAACAACTCTCTGTACTTCCATTCTGATTTCCAGCTTTTCAGGTTTACTTTGTGGCTGACTATAATTTGTAGCTTCTTAAAATATGAATGAGGATAGTTAAAGTGAGATATTGGCTACAGTTGTATTTGCAGTAGCAATAAAAGGGCCTACAACATAAAACGAGCATCAGGTGGACTGTAATCTTAATAAATATGCCACAGTAATATAAGTAAGCAGCACTGAAACTAGCCAACAGCAGTTCGACCAGCTGAGTTGCAGGTGACACCATCAGCCAGCTTGAGTCAAGCTTTTCTCTGCAACGTTCTTAAACTTTTCTTCTTGTCGTGACTCACTGCTCTTAACTGGGCTTTATAGCGAAAAGGTCTAAGGTCAACTTCACTGTGACATCATAATGTTCTGCATAAAATACTTTTTTGGCTGTTAGTCAACATCATAACTCAGGAACAGAAGGGGAGACATTTGGTCAGACACTGAATTGGTGTCTCTAACCTTGGATGTCCACCTTGAAACTGTGCTGATTGTATAGATGATGATGCCGGGGGAGATGTGTGCGAAACAGCCATGTTTTTACAAATGTGGACAGACTGTAAGTGCAACTTGACTGATTCGAGGAGACGTACGACGGCAAAGCGGTAACTCTAGTCCGAACAATCAATACAAAATCCACCAAATGTTTAAAAGAGGAACCAAAGTCTTTCCTTTTGTAGTCTGTCTCGTGTCTTAAATGGCTTGTAAAAGCTTCCCAAATGTCTCTTGTGCCCACAGATCTTGACCATTTGTTCCTTTTCTAATAATCAACCTTTCATTGCCAATTAAAGCCAGAAAAAAAACAATGTCCTTATCCCTGTTTCAACATCCTGAACAAGCAGATCCAAACCGCATGTGACCTAGGAGGAACCAAACATCAATAGTCTAGATACCTTGATAGAGATCTCCCAGCAGAGGATTAGAGGGAGCTGCAAAGAGCCAGGGGGACGTTTTGATAGATTTTTGTCGTCGGCTTCAAAGATTGATCAAGTTAAAAAAACTGGTTGTCTGTCGGCGGCGCACACAGGGCCTATAAAGCTTGAGTGGAAGCAGGTTTGGGAGCAGGAGGAGCAGATAATGAGTTACATAGGTCATGTGGTATTTACTCCCCAGAGGGAGGAAGTCGTTATCGGGCTCTGTTGTTTGCCATAAAGAACTGATTGTAGCAGACTTATGACTTTCAGTAGCCTCTTGTCCCCAGAAATAGAAGTATGGTATAGCATCTCCACAGTTTAAACCATTAAAGAGAAACATTTCTCTTTATATAAAAGTGTTTACGTCTCGTTTTGTGAAATTAAGGAGCATGAATCATCATAAATGTTCTCTAAGCGACTCTGTTTGTACCAGAAGCTTCTGTAGTAGAGAGAGGTGAGAGGTGTGCTACTGTAAATGTTTATTACATTTCTTTTTAATAATACTGCAGAGCATTATCTCAGGGTTGGAGTCTGATAATAGAAAAGTGTCATTTCTATCCTTTGATCTCAGGTAAGTTATGATCCACATTAGTTATTACTTCTGACATGTTACAGGCTAAGCAGTTATTGAATTGATATTAAAAAAGGGTCTGTGTGGCTGTACTTGGGCACAGTGGTGCTGCGAGCTACATGCGAACATGCTCACAATGGCAATGCTGATGTTAAGGGCATGTTTATCTCCGTTTAGTGTGTTAGCATGCATTTGCTAATTAGCACTAAACACAAAGTACAGCTGAGGCTGATGGGAATGTCATTAGTTCTGCAGATATTTACCAAAATATTGGACAAATGGAAATGGAAAATTGGCACTGGATGAGAAATGAGGAGATCACCAAGGTTATTTCAATTCATCCTCTGGGGAACATGAATATGTGCCAAAATTTCATGGCAACTACAGACTGTATAAAATAATATACGTAGCTGAGACTCCCATTTTGAGGCCTTGTGGTTGGCATTTCAGCGATCGCCATCTTGGTTTTTTGGCGCTGGAAGTGACCAAATTTGGAGGTAGACGGTAGAGCTGAGGAGGAGATCTGACTAAAAACCATAGATTCTAAAAATATTTGACGCAGCTAGCGTAACGTCACCCACTGGTTTGTGTACTCGCACTTTGAAGTCTAGAGTTCAGCATTGCGGCTGTAGCCATCTTGGTTTTATGAAGCCAGAAGTGGCCATATTTGGGTGAGAGGCTGTCGCTGTGTTGGAGTGAGGGATAGTTCTGACTGAGAAGCCGAGGATACTATGGGCGGACAGCCTGTCACTCAAAGTGGTCAAGCCTTTAATTATACATAGCTTTGACCTGGTGACGGTGAGTTATGTAAACATTCACCTCCCATGCAGAAATTTGCTATAGAGACCAAAACTGTTTTTGTACCAGGCTGTGAACATGTTAATTTCTACTGTAAAGTTGGGCATTTTAAATGGGGGTCTATGGGGACTGACTGGCGTCTGGAGCCAGCCTCAAGTGGCCATTCAAAGAACTGCAGTTTTTGGCACTTTTTGTCTTTTTCAGCCTCAGAGGTTGCTGCTTGATGGCAATTCATCCAGTAGTTGTAACCAAACGTCAGACAGATATTGCCTCCTGAGAGCCACAGTATTAACATGTCTTATTTTACCACGTTCATCCACTCAGTTTAGGGAAAGGAGATTCCAAACTTTTAAAATTTGATACGATACCAATACTGATACAACTGCTTTTTATTTCTTGAATGGGTATGAGATTTTTTCAATATAATATTGGTCATTTTTAGGAAATAAAAGGAAGTAACAAAATGTCCTGATGTCACATAGGTTTCCACAGTGTTACACGGGCCAGCTTTCAGGGCTGCTTTGGCACAAATATTATACAGAATTACTGAAAACATTTTGAAGTGATGCAGTCAGCCACGTTTTGTGTATATACATTTTTACTAATTTATTTTTTTTTATTAATAATTTAAAGAATGAAGGTATCTGTTCCACTGTATTTTTTTTTAATCTTTTTTTTGTGTTTTGAATTTATTTTTATGTTACTTTTGGTGGTCACACCTGAAAATTTTGACTACATGAATTCATAATTATTTAAAAAAGAACCATCTGGTTCATGTTTATGCTGACACATGACATAGTTAGCGGCCAGTGAATAATCTATACACCACTAACACCTGTCCTCACTATAACCTTGACGCTGTTCTCTCATCCTCCCTCCTCTCTATTACCTCTTCCTTTCTTTACTCTCTCCTTTGTCTCTCCCCTCCTCCTCCTCCTCTCTCCTTCCAGAGCGGCTGCAGACTGGTTCCTGCGATCCTAAGCCCAGTGAGCAGAACTCCACCCTGCGGCGGGAACTCAAGCAGTTCTTTGGCTGGGTGCGCAAGCATGCATCTGGCTGCAGCGGCATGTCAATCAAACTGTACGATCAGTGGAGGGTGTGGCTGCAGAAATCGCACAAAACGCGCAACCAGGTAGGTAAGCAGAATCTCTCTCTCTTTTCAATATACCTTCCCCAACACACACGCATAGTCACACACACATCCACTGCTGCAATGAAGTCCTGAACTGAATTTCTGACCCTGCCTTTGTTATGCCATGTGGTCAGCATTTTCGCAAACACAAAGAGGACTGATTTCTCTTGATCTGGCTCTGTGAAGTTTCAGTCCGCACTTTATGATCAGGTAAAATGTGCGGTTTCGACTTTACTGGCCCAGAAGTGGGTCGATGAACTCTGATTTTATTACATATTTTAACAATTTAGACTTCTGATCTTCAGCTGATGACCACAACAAAGAGGAGCGAGCATATAAATGCAATTAACGGCCCACTCTGATGTATTCCTTTTGTTTTATCTTGGCGTGAGAAGACCCTTTCACAAAAATAACTCAGGCCAAATGGCACGCAGAGCCCCGGCATCTCCTGTGTGTTTATGTGACTTTGTGAGTTCAGATCCTTCAGCCACATCCTCCGCCGCTCAGTCCTTGAACTCACAGAAACCTTCACTCTACCTGACTCAATTAGCTCAGCAGTCTCCGGGTTTTTGTGCTTTATAGGGCACACGCTGTCGCCTGAATAATGTCTTTGTTCACAAACCGTGACAGGTTCCCATTGATTACCTTGAGAGAAAGGTAGCAGGGGGCCCGGAGCGATACGCAGAGAATAAGAAAGAGATGATGCGAAGAGAGAAGAAGAGAAAAGAGAGGATGTGAGAGAAGAGGCAGCCAGACAGAGCAATTATCGTGATGATTGTAAATTACATGCTTTTTCTCGTTGAATTATCCCAGTGTGAACCATCTGCTTTTGTCTTTTCAGATTCTACAAGACGATAATTCATAGCAGCGCCGCTCAGCACCACTGTGGTGTTTAATTCAAGAACAGCATCAAGAAACACTGACAGATAACTGGCCCCGAGGGACCCAGCTGTGTGAGAGGTCCAACGCCCCGCCTGAGGGATACTGCAGTGTTTGGTCATAAAGCCTTAACTTGAGTTTAAAGGGCCCGAGTGGAAGATAACTGAAGTGAGACAATGCAGCCTTTTTCTGCTGTTTCCGCTGGCCAAATCTGTCCCTTAGATCTGTTTGCACAAACACAAATGTTAAGGCCCTCAGTAACTGCACTTTTACTCTAAAATAAAAGTCATTCTCACAGTTAAGACTTTTTAATAATTTAATGTAAGATAAGCAAGTAATTAATGGTACTTTGATGTCAAACTATACAAACTATGCCAAACAGAATTGCAGTGGCAGTAAAATGAGGGATGTGGGACCAAAATGTACAAAACAATCCTCACTCTACTGTTATAGCTCTAGACGTTTAATAAAGTATTTTTGTGAGGGTGGTTTTCTCCAGGCAAATATGAATGTGAGATTCACATTGTTATGGCCTTAAGGGTAGTTTCTCTCTACATTTATTACTGTTGGAAATAATAAGTTCAGGGTAGGGCTGCAATTCTAGATTATTTTCATTATCGGTTAATCATCTGATAAGTTTTGCAATTAATCGATTAATTAGTTCCATCTAAATAAAATGAAAAACACCAGTCATCATTTCTCAATTGTTAAATGATATGTCCTAAAAAAAAACCTGTGGGCAACAGCACTCACAAAAGTCAAAATGTATAATTTACCAGGGCAACGCACGGTCAAACAATCAAACAGACGTTTTAGCCTAAGCCTTCTTCAGTGTATCAAAACCAAATGATATGTCCTACAATCAACCCAAAATCCGAAGACATTTACTCAACCCATTTTTTCCCAAAGACTATGTTTAGTATGATAAGAAAAAAAAGTTACCTTTCTTCTGATTTGTCCAGAGTCTCGAAAACTGTTCGGGACAGACTTTGGGCAACTACGAAATTTTACAATCACAGGGACAATCAAACTTTTATCAGCACTCAAATTCTGGGTTTTTGAAAAATGAGAAGATATGAATAGAGATATTAATTATTTCTTAATCAGCATGTGTGTGCATATTTTTGACATTCAACTTGTCACGAGTTCATAGATAAAATTACTTAATTGTAGTGTAGTGTTCGAGATACTGGCATTTCTCTGGCATGTTTTATTTTGTCTGTGAGTACACAGGATGACTATTTTTTCCTAAAATACATAGAAATATGGAGGGCTGTATTAGACCAAAGGAAATCTTAGTCGACTAAACTTCTACCTACTCTTCAACCCATCGATTGATCGATGGAGTAAAAATATATTCAGTTATCTCTTATTTAACTAAATCGGCCACAGTGCATCAGGTGCACCTCTCCTGAGGCCTGTACTATGAAGCTAGTTCAACTTAGCCAGGATATGTTTGTGTTATCTGGTTTTACTAACCCTAACGTTGGCCGTCTGGATATCCTGTACTACAGCGTCGGTTCTCAACTAATTCCGTCAACTCTGAGTTTTCCTCTCCAGCCACGAGCATGATCATATAAAAGAGTCAGGGGTGTTAATTACAAGCAACGTCATCAGAACCATGAATGAAGTAGGCTGCTTCATGTGATATGACATGGTACTGAAACTGTCTGCGACCACGAGACAGTAAAATGTCAGTGGCACGAGATGTTAATGAAACTCTGAAATCTTCTTAGAGAATTGTAGAAATATTAAAAATGCTATCCATATTATCCACATAGCCTATAAAGCACTCACCCAATAGTTACGTTTTTGTTTCATTTCACCTCCTCCACCCAACAACCAAGCAGCAATGTTGTATTCAACTGAGCTAATATTATAACTCATACTGGCTCGCAAAAAAAGCACTTTTCCTGCTGACATCCCAATGTTATATACAGTGTTTTAAGACTGAACAAAACTAATAGGCTGTTCATGGTTAACATTATGTGTATGGTATGTGCAGTGTGTTGCCTACAGTGTCCTAGCCTAATCTGTTAGCTTGTCTGTTAGCATTCCATTAAATCTACTAATTCAGCAGGGATACTCCACTTCCATGCTTGAATGAACATGTTAATTTAGTTAAGATGTGCTGAGAATATAAACTTTAAGTCTTTAGTCGTCTTACCTTAAAAAGTGCACCAGTGCTGACACTGCTAACTTCCGGGAGCCATTGAGCAGCTCGAGGTGCCGCCATTGCTGTGAACGGAAATGACGCGACTCTCTATTCAAGGGCTCTGGCCCTGCAGCTAACGTTAGCCACCTAGCTGCTCCAACAAGGGCTGCGATGTGAAGCTTTGTCATCCAGCCTCGAACTGCAGCGTCTTTTTAGAGACTTATTATAGTAAATCCATAGCAATGAAATACAGCGAATGTCTTCTGTCATTATTTATCTGTTTTCCGATTAAAAATGAGAGCTGAAAAATGCTAACTTCCATAAATATCACCAGCCGTCCAGTCACAGTGGAGAAAGGGCGGGACAAACGCCTTAAAAACCAACCCTCACCTAAGTGTTGAATAACAACTGCATTTCCAGCTGGGAAATGTTTGGCTTTGGTGGATACACAAGTAGTAACACCACATGAGTGGATCTACCAACCGACCAAACCAAGTTTACAGCCCTGGAACTATGTGGATAAAACAGTAGTCCCATGTGCTCAAAGGCTTAATACAGCTCAATAAGAAAATGGCTGTATCTCAGAAAATGTCTGACCAATTTTGAAAATGTCTTCAGATTTGTGCATAGGTGAACCCAACACTTCCTCCAAAAGAAATTAAAATTTCAGTTGCAGATACAAATGGGCTGACTGGAGTCAAGCATCATTCAGCTTTTTGCTACAAAAAGCCTGGAAACGATTGTTACATTAGGAAGTGAATAACTTTTGGTCAGTCAATTAATTTTTTCCATTCTGGTTCAGTGAAAAGTAAACTTACCCGTTCTGTTAAAGTGATACTGATGCCAACTGAGTACTTCAATTGAAACCCCTTTCGTCTACTAAACTCACTGCAAACAGTTGCGTAAAATGCCACAGGAGCGTAGCATGGCCATACTTTCAAATGTTTTGTTTGCATTTCACGCTGAGCCACCAACTCTGTCAAATACAACATGCTCGACTTCACCACAGACTGATTGGGCTGTAGCTGTGTCAGCACAGATCCAATGACACGTTGCATTAAGAACACTTATAGTTCTTGGCTGTCACCAAAACCACACACATTGGGCTGAGACAGATAACCAGCCCAGTTGTATTAGTAACTGAATCCCCATTAATAAGGCCTCACTATCTGTCACCTGTTTATGCTGTCCTGTGTCTGAGTAGACTATTTCTTTGAATACATTTTATACTGTTTATATTTTTATAACTGCATATTTAAGGAATGTTTTTGTGTAAGTTATATTCTGTTACTGCACCAGTAGTGTCTGAAAAATACTCTGTAATGTATAAAACAGTAAAAATTCATTCTTTTTATTTTATTTAAAAATACAGTTTATCAAGTAAACAAAGATAACAGAATGAGCCTCCTGGAATTATTTAACCTTTAGAATATTTACACATTTCTTTCTTCTTTTTTTTTTTTGGTCTTGTTTTTTTTGCTGAGGGATGCACTAACACAAACACATGACTACAGATAGAAACACAGAGTCAGAGTGTGAGAAGCCCCCTGCAGGGTGGAGTAAGACTGCAGCAGCGAGCAGGGTGGAGCCAGAGGGGGATCGATAAGTGCAGCGGAGGAGTCCAAGATGGAAGATGCAGCAGAGCTGAGTCGATCCGTCAGCTCGGCCGTCTGGTGACGTGAGAGGGCGGCTGCAGGCCTCCTGGGAGCCACCTGTCAATCACCCTCCTCAGAGTCATATTTAAAGTCCTGCATGATTTCACTCAGAGCCTCTTTGTTCTTGATGATCCTGCAAAACAGATCACAGTGTTACAAACATTTGAGGATTTCTCTGACAGATTCTTTTACAACCGAAGGATGGCCTGTTAAATTAGGAGGAAACGGGGAGTTGTGCAGCCGACAGCAGGTTGATAGTGAGTGAGTGGCTGGGTCAGCAGGGAGCGAACGCAGTAAAAACAGAGGGGTGGTTAATAGCTGCTCTTACTCGTGCTTGATCTCCTGAATCTGTTCTTGACAGCCTTCGTCCTCCGGGTGATCCTGGGCCCGCTGCCTGGCCAGCTGCAGCTTGGCTGTCTGTTGAGAAGGCACATCAGATAAGATTTATGCAAACCATTCATCAGTGGAGGACGGAGGGGAGACAGAGGGTGAACTCCAACATAATGGGAGCTTTATGACATTACTGGCAGAAAAGGAAGTTGAGTTAAAATCATAAAGGAGTGTAAAACTTCATACAAAAGTGCTACACATCACCTCTGAACACCAGATGTATGACTGTTCAGGAATGTGGAAAACACCGAGGCGTAACATTTTAACAACAGTGTCTATCCGCTCACGGCGGACGCCACAGACAGACTGCAGCTCTCATGTCACTGACTTGAAACAGAGCCTGAATAATCCCATCAGACGCATCATGCAGTTTTCCACGAGTGATGTATACTTTACACATTTATGACTTGAGCTGCCAGCATAATAATCGGTGGTGAAATGGATTTCAGATGAGACTGAGAGATTATGAAATGTTCTGCATGAAAGTCTGCCCCCTTGTGGGCAAACAGTGGAGTTGTATCAAACATGAAATGACTGTGTGTACTTGAAATAGAAAGCTTTCATTGTATGATAATTAATACATTTGAAACATAATTAGTTATGACAGGTTAAGTGGATGTTTGCAACAGAGAGATTTTTGTGAAAGACTAAGTTGTATAAATGATATTATACAGCAATACTGATATTTAATACACAGGGAAATCTAGAAGTACCACTTTGTGAATAATGAATAAGGATTCCTGAATTATGGTCAAGACCATGCTTTGTGAGGTCACCTTTGATCAGTTCATTCTTGAGACCTAGTAGATGTTTGTGCCAAATTGGAGGAAATTCCCTCAAGGCCTTCTTGAGGTATCACTTTCACCAAATAAGGTGGACACAAAGTCACGGTGAACTTTGACCACCAAATTCTAATAATTTATTCATGAGATCTAGTAGATGTTTGTGCCAAATTGTAGGAAATTCGCTCAAGGTGTTCTTGAGATATCGTGCTTACGAAGAGAGGACAGACAGCAGGATGGACAGCAGGACAGACGGACAACACGAAAACATAATGCCTCAAGCCACTGCTATTGCTGCTGCGGAGGCATAAAAATGCAAATAAACTAATCCCCCATTACGTAGAAGATCTCTTAAACATGACATCGTTACCATCTTCTGATGGCTACTTCCAGCAAGATAACGCACCATATCACAAAGCTCAAATCATCTCAAACTGGTTTCCTGAATATGACAATGAGGTCACTGTACTCCAGTGGCCTCCACAGTTACCAGATCTCAATCTAATAGCGCATCTTTGGGATGTGGTGGAACGGGAGATTCACATCATGGATGTGCAGCCAACAAATCTTCAGCAATTTTGTGATGCTATCATGTCAATATGGACCAACATCTCTGAGGAATGTTTCCAGCATCTTGTTGAATCTATGCCATGAAGAGTTAAGGCGGTTCTGAGGGCAAAAGGAGGTCCAACGTAGTACTAGCAAGGTGTACCTAATAAAGTGGCCACTGAGCGTACCTTTTCCCTGTCTTGGATTCAATATAAAAAACAAAACAGTCTTTACTCACCAGTTCAAGTTTCTCCTTCTCTTTGCTCTGAAGCTTTTCAATGTGCTCAGAGAGAGCTGGTCTGTCAAACTCATGGTGCAGCTTCCCCTTGATCTCCAGCACTTCCTTGGAGATCCCACAGAAGGCTTGCGTTACCTCATGGACCAGCTGCCTGTAGTGGTCAAAGTCATAATGGGGTCCTGTCCTCAGGTAGGCCTCATGTCCTCTGGAAGGCAGCAAAAAAATAGCAGCAGAGATGAATGAGGTGTACAAGTTTCTCTATGTTCAAGGACAATGATCTCCGGAGGCAGTAACGCAGTAATTTAATAACCATGTGGTGGGTCATTACTAGATACTTACTCTTCAAAGAGCTGATAGGTCTCTAGCCGCTCAGACTGAAGTTGATAAAACCTCTGGATCAGGGCTTTAAAGTCTGCAGGCACCTACAGAGAGAAAATTACATTATGTATTTTCAGCCATTCATTTTGTGTTGGTGGGTCTGCCTTGTACCATCTCTTTGTGAAGATTTACGGTAGTAATCTGTCTTCTCATAACACTAATCCTTCTGCCATATTGCCTAAGTACAATATCTGCATGATCTCATAACCCAAAATTTTCTTAATAACCCATGAACATTTACCCAAAACCGTACAATTTAGGACTGAGTCAAAACACATGGTATAGTAATGGTCTCTCCAAGTATGAGAGGATGTTGTAGACTGTTGTGTTCCCCAAATATGCAACCATTCATCTTCTGTAATATTCACAACTAGTTCTTTTGCACCATTTCAGTTTTAAATTTAGGGTCGTATTTCCTCTTCTCTCTGGTAGACACTGATAAAGTGTAAACATTATTTTGTAATTCTTTGATGTGTACACTCCAATTATAATTTTAATTATTCCATTTTCAGCTTTCTTGGTCACTTAATCAGAAATATGTATGGACAAGATACAGTTGAGCTACATTTAGTTGCATATTGTATTCATATTACTAAAAAGAAATATTAGCATAAATTGTGTTTTGGCCTTTGAACAGACTAAATAAGCCCATTTCCAGTTAGAGCTCTCACACCCTGTGGTGTTTGACATATTACAGGCTAAATTCTCAATAAACAATTCTCTGATTTTAATTATGTTACATTGCACTACATCTGACTGGTTAAAATTATGTGTTTATGAAGAGATAATACAATAAAGCCTTGTTACAGTAAAGTTACAGAGGACAATCAGCTCTTTAATCCTGACACTAAACGCAACAACTTCAGCTCCACTAGCCAAGTTACTATTAGCTTCCGTTAGCTTAGCACATTTAGAAGTGTGATTTTAGAGATTCTCAGACGTTAAACTGTGATGTTAAATGTTCAGCACTCACCATGTTAACGTGTCGGAAAATACTGTCGCGGAGTTTCCACGGTTTATCACAGTGACATGTTTTTATGTTGTGAATTCAGGAGGTAGCTTCACTTCAGCGTGTGAATCAGCAGCAATGTTACCTGGAAATGACGTTGCTGCTCAGTGTATATCGAGCGCTTTCAAAATAAAAGTTCGCATTAAACAACGGACTGACGGTTCCTCTTGTTGCCCTTTTTATCTTATTTTATAAATATAGTTTAGACATTGTTGTTATAGTTTAAATGTTGTTTTTATTTCTTTAAACTAGATATTTATTATCAGCCCTTTTTCCTGTGAAATGATAATAAACCTTGAGCTCTTCCTGAAGCTGTGACAGTTTTTGTCAATCAAACCCGAGTTATGACAAACTGCATTTGCACTGTTACATAAGAGTGTATGGTCACAATAAAACAAGTCTAAACAAGACTTGTCTTTGTGTATACATCCTAAGCTCATTATTTTATAAATGTGCATGCATGTAGCGAGTGCAAATGTTATATTAGCACCTCATGGAGCCTCTGAGTTTGCTTTAGATTAGTTTAGTTTAGTTTAGTTTACGCACAACACAGCTGTTTAGCCAGAGGTAGCTACAGGCATATGTATTTCACAGAGTTGAACATGGAGTCAAACATGGAAATGACAATGGTATTTCAATAAATATATGCAACTGAAGTTCAAGTATAGGCTATGAAAATATTTACTAGTCATTCCAACCTTGAAAAAAAAGCTTACATTAAATATTGTTTTTTGGGAACAGGATTGTTGTTTTATGATGTTTAAAACTGTACATTTTTAATAACATTTAAGGTCTGCGTGTAAAAGCCGGACTAGGGACAAGAGTTGAAAATGAGCAAACTCTGTGCAACACATCAGTCTCATACTCTGTATTGGAACTGTGTTAAATTGCATCACCCCTATCAAATAATAATAATAATAATAACAATAAAAAGACTAACATTAGGTATGACAACACATAAGACATCTATTATATTTAGTTAATCCTGCATTAAACACCTAAGTGCAATACAAGATATATATAAACATACTTTTATACATATACATGAAGTAGCAAGAAAATCATGTAAGTTTTATATGTGATAATGCTAACTAAGGTTTTATAGAAGTTCTTTGGATGTATAAAACCGGAAATGTTTTAGCTTTTGTCAATATAGAGATGCTACACATCATTAGATCAATTGATTTATTTAATCAGTTTACTGACATCATGAGCACCAGAGATGACCCTAAGTCATTCAGATTTGCTAGCATGACAAAAGCAAACAAGCGGTGAGTCATTTCTTCTGAAGCTGTCATAGAGTCAGACTACGTGTCCATTCCTCAATTACCCAGTAAGTTATCTTTATTACTTCAGTCCATAAGGGTCCACCAATCAAAAGAATTAAAGTGTTTTTCATAGAAATCAATCCAAGTTATTAATATTGTTTTAACAGGACAAAGTGGTGTCTGTATGCCAGGTGCCATGAAACAAGTGTCATATCACATGATTGATATGTTATTTGAAGCCTAATTTTTGTACAAGTAATATTCATGCTGGTTCAAAAAAACAATTTGATCGCATTTCCCATCTTTGTTGAGCAACAGCGTTGTGTAAAAGGATTTAAAGGCCTGTCCCTTACAGATGCCTGTCTCAAATATAGGCCTGTTGAGTTTAGTGATTTGAGCAAATGATAACCTGGGCTACTAATTGAATTTTTACGGTAGATTGTTAGCACTAACTATGCTTTTATTTACCCAACTAATGTCACTGAAGGTAAGAAACACGCTATTAGCCTGTCATACAGTAGGTTATCAAGGGTGTATCTGATATCCGTATATATGGGGGTATCTTGTATTTGTAGAACAGGATAAGCACTCTGTTTTTCAGCCAGCATGAAGAAGTCCTTAAGATGCTCAGAAAAAGTTTAATTTGAAAATATACCTTGTGGCGAGTTTGTTTTGGCAGGACTGTGACGGTTTTATTTTGAAAGGGGTCAAAATGTCTCCTGCAGCTGACTCCCACTAACCAATCAAATGCTGCTGTGCACAATCAGCAACACCCCAGCTCTTTCTATTTAATGACAGAGGGTGTATTATTAAAATGAATTCACAATAGTATATGGAGTGGTGTTTCCTAAGCACAATATCTGGGCTTATTAATCATGAGAATCGTCCCTGAGGTGAAGCCAAGTCTACCTGTTGCTTCTTATCTTGCAGCTGTATCAAACAGAATAACAGCCCATCCACTGGGGGCTGATCTGAGCCTGGTCTGCTTTGTGTTTATGCCATTAGAAAGCATTATACCAATATGGAGGAAAGAGGTCGCAAAGCTACTACTGTGCAGACGCGGGCACTCCTACGCCTTCAGTCTCCCTCTGCCGTTCATTGGTCCATTCAGCATCTTCAGCACCACGCAGGCTGAACAGCGACACACAGCCGTGCAGCCTTCATCAGATGAGGATGCCGAGCGGCGGATACGCTGCCCTCCACGGTTACTATGACACTGTTTATCTCAGATTTTTGTCAACCCTAATGTCGTTGTTTCATCAGTCTTTAACATGTGTTGACAGCCGGTGTATCTGCAGCTCATTGTCTCCCCGGGTTTGATCGGGAGCGACCCGCCTGTGTCGTCTAACTCTGCAGGAGGAAGCTGTTTTTCCCGTCACAGATGCTCGGACTCCCAGGGTTTGTTTATTCCACCGGGTTTCCCTCCGGTCGAGAGGACAGGCATGCCGGACAGTGACAGTACCACGGCTCGGGTTATAGGCAGCAGCAGCAGCGTCTCATGTTCAGTGCCGCATCAACAAGCCTCGCCGCCCGACCACCGGGTCCCCCTGCCGGCGCCCCGGTGTCCGCCGGTCCCCCGACGCCTCTTGTGACATGACAGCTCGGGGACGGAAGAAGAGGATCAAAGGTTACGGGCAGGGGTCCAAGCAGGAGCAGAGACGGGTCGGATCCTTGAGGAGAGGGCGCACGGAAACAGACTGTTTGAGCGGAGAGGATACAATCATACCTGTATCAAAAATTCATGTGATACTTTATTAGTCCCCGCAGGGTGTTTCTCCTGTGGCTCCCACAGAGAGGTCAGAGCCACGGAGCAGCGGCCCCTGGAGTTGCCTATACTGACACAGGGGTGTCCTGGTCTCACTGAGCCCAGCTGTCCCCCCTCACTGAAGCCTTATTGTGATTCTGATTCGGGCCTACAGCGTGGAGAGTGGTAGCACCCACCTTTGCCTTACAGTTTCATCTGATGCACGGCCTCATAGTGTTGATACTGGTCGAGTCCCAGTCAGCAGTGTTGTTCCCCAGGCCTGGCAGGCTCACTTGGCTGCTCCTGACCATCACCTTCACCTGCACCGCCATGGGCTGCATCCAGAGCATCGCCTGTAACAAGTCGCGCATCAAACGGGAGAACATCGTGGTGTACGACCTGTCGGCCACCATAGACCACTGCCCGACTGTCATTGAGGAGAACTCGCCCATAGTGCTTCGGTACAAGACGCCCTATTTCAAAGCCTCGGCGCGGATTGTGATGCCCCCCATTCCGCGCAACGAGACATGGGTGGTGGGTTGGATCCAGGCGTGCACCCAGATGGAATTTTACAACACCTACGGAGATGTCGGCATGTGAGTTCACACCTCTGTCACCTGCGTCCTCATTACACCCTTGTGACGTGTTTTCAGATGCAAAAAAAAAAGAGTGTGCGCGTGCCTGCGTGCATGCTTGTACACTGTGTATAAAACGTGTTCATGCTTGTGCATCACACTGAGTTGCATGGAGGAGCATTTGTGCACGCAGCAGGTTAACTGTGCTTGTCAGCCTCCTTCATTCAAACGCCCACCGACAGATTCTGTTCCTGTGACTCTGGCACCTAAATAGAAAAGCTGCTATTAGAGGAGCTAAACAACAGTTGATGCTCTCACACTCAAATTGTGCCCACGGAGACATGTCCTCCCCCACACCCACAACACACACACACACGTATATATTATCTGTAGGGCATATGTGAGGGGGTGTTTAATCCTGCTGGGTTTAGGGGTGAGACACTGCATGGGGCTCAGGGTGGTTTTAGGATCGGTCATGACAGCATAACAAATAGATGGAAGGGGGACACCAGATGACAATAACAGTTTGGCACAACAAAGAGATGATGATAATCCACTGACACACTGAACCACTAGATATCATTTACAGGCAGCTGCTGAGGTCTCAAGAAGTGTAAAGCTTCTGAAACTATCTTGTCGCCTCTGTGATTTTCTCTGTGAACAAAAAATCACAACTTTTCCCAACTCAGACACACGAGTAGGCCTATGTCAGCAATCCCTTATCCAGAGTCACTTCAAATTCAAAAAAGCGGAACTGCTGTCACCTCCAAATTGACTGGCACCTCATTTATACATGTTTCTTGCTGCTGACACTAATGACCATTTCCTGTCTGAATAATCCATCAGTTGTTTTTAAAATCAACCATACAGGATAACAAGTGTCAAAAATTGCTGAAAAATAACCTTTACAGTTTCCCAGAGTCCAAGAAGACACCTTTGCATTGCTTCATTTGTCCAAAAAAAAGTCTCAACCTCCCCAAAACGTAGTCAATTTACAGTGAAATTAAAGGTAAAACTAATTCACAATAGCCTGATAATTATAAATTAACAGATTAACCAATTATGCCTCAGCACTATGTGAAAGGTTTTTTTTAGTTTAGTTTTTTTTTTTTTACATACAGACTAGTTACCCTCAACAATCATTCCAGAAATTCAACAACCTCTTATTGTTCATCTGTAGGTCCAGCTTTTGAAAGTGCAAGAACATAAAGTACAAGAAAGTACCTGCAGTCTATATTAGTTAGTAAATGACTCATTGGACCTTTAAAAAGTAACCTAAAGCTGTAGTTAACTTTTGTAAATTAAACTTTTTGTCATATTTGCTAAAACTGTCACTACATCCACACAGAAGCAGACAGTACAGTTTGTAACAACTCTTAGATCCTCTTCTGCACTCCAACTCACATCACCATCTGCCCGCTTGACTACCATGGGATCTAGAGCCCTCAGCTGTTCTGCGCCCCCGGCCTCTGGATCTCTCTCCCCGATGACATTCGCAATATTGGCTCCCTTTCCACTTTGAAATCCCATCTAAAAGTACACCTTTTCAAGCTGGCATACTCAGTCTGATTTAATAGTGACACACATATTGATGATGATGATTTTATTTTGATGATTTTATTTCTAATCATGATTTTTGTCTAGTCATTATAATAACTTTATTGTATATCACAGAATTGTTAGGTTTTATGATCTATGGATACACTGTTGCTTGTTTTTTTTAACTGTGCCTCATAAGATGTCCTTGAGTGTCCTGAAAGGCACCTATAAATAAAATGCATTATCATTATTATTATTGTAAATTCAGGTTCCTTCTCACACTACTTGTGCTTTTAAAGGGATAGTGCACCCAGAAATGAAAATTCAGCCATTATCTACTCACCCTCATGCCGACGGAGGCTCAGGTGAAGTTATGGAGTCCTCACATCCCTTGCTGAGATCGGCAGGGGGAGCGGCTAGCACACCTAATGGCTGACGGCGCCCCAGACTAACGTATATCTCCAACATCCTCATCCGTGGTGATCCAAGTGTGCTGAAGCCCCGACATAAAAAGTTGTTTCGAAAAACGTCATTTGAACTTTTTAGCCTCACTGTAGCCTGTAGCTCTGACTGCTTCTCTGTGCTCCGCACTCAAGTGTGTGCGCTTGCGCAAGACCAGCAAAAGTCAGAGGAGCATGATTTTTTCCTGAGATTATCTGTTGCATGTACTACTGTGTGGATGTAGTGACAGATTCAGCAAATACGACAAAAAGGGATTTTCTTGTAATAACCTTCTACAGCTTTAAAGCTGTTTAGAATTTGTTTTGCTGTCCTCCAGTCTCACCTTGCTGCAGTGATGTAGGAGATTACCCAGAAACCTCTCTGTCTCCAGTCTCATACTGTTTGTCTCCCTCCAGGTCGAGCTGGGAGCTGCCTCAGCTACGAGAAGGCCTGGTGAGGGCCATCAGCGACTCAGATGGCGTGAGCTACCCCTGGTACGGAAACACGACAGAGACTGTTACCATAGTGGGCCCCACCTCCAAGCCATCCCGCTTCATCGTTAGCATGAATGACAATTTTTATCCCAGCGTCACCTGGGCCGTGCCGGTCAGCGAATCCAACACGCCCTTACTGACTAACATCAAAAGGGACCAGAGCTTCACCACCTGGCTGGTGGCGCTCAACACCACGTCCAGGGAAAAGATCCTGCTCCACACCATCAAGTGGAGGATGAGGGTTGATATCGCGGTGGATCCGTCCCTCCCTCTGGGCTCCAGGGCCAGGCTGGTGGGCAGGGTGCACCAGGACCAGCCGCGGGTGCTGACCCGCATGGAGCCCATCCCTCCTAACGCCATGGGGAGGCCCAACGCCAACGACGCCCAGGTTCTGATGTGGAGGCCAAGAAGAGGGCCTCCGCTTGTTGTCATACCACCCAAGTAGATCGTTGGGAGCATCTGATTGGCCGTTTGTTATATCATATCAAAGCGGGCCACCTCTGTAGTCAGACAGGATAATCAGATGAAAGACAAAAACAACAAAAATGAAGATCCATAAGCAGGCTGAGACTTGTGTCAACGGCACAAATCAAAAGTTGCAGTCTTTCGCGTGTAAAATCTCGAGGGGACAACCGCCTTAATTCCCCACTGCTGCCTTTGACAATCCAGAAAGTATGTTGGTCTCTCCTTCTGGTGCTGTTGAGCTGTTGGGCACCCAGGCCTTCACTGCAGCCCGGCACAACTGAGCAAAGCTAACTCTGAAAGTCCGCCATTAGTGCTGGGATGTAACGCAAACCTGTACTGTAGCTACTCAGGCCCAGAACAAAAACGATCAAGCCTAAACACAGACCCTGTTTCAAAAGGTTCTTCAGCCTTAATGACGACATGATACTGGCCTGCTCCGTACTGTACAGTAAAGTGCTGTGTACGAGTGTAACCGAGGGAAGGTGATAGTGTTTATGTGTCATGCAACACTGCTGCAGGGTGTATTCATTACAGAGATAACTATAGTATCTAAAATGCTACTGGGATGATGTGCTTTCAGAGATGATGTGAGTGTGGGTGTGCAGGCATGTGTGTTTGTGTTTGTGTGTTTTCTATAATGGAGACCCAGGGTTGGGTCTGGGCTTGCTGCTTTGTCACACCAGACTGCCTCACACACACACACACACACACACACACACCGACATTAACACACACACACACACACACACACACACACACACCACACACACACACACACACACACACACACACACACAGGTGGCCTCATTATGCTACAGGGAGGGACACTTTGCAAGATGATTTAAAGAACAGAAAGATTGTCAACATACATGCATCCTCAGAGCCACTTTGTTTTTTTTTAACATATCACAGAAAATGTAGAAATCACAGCTTCTGGATTTGGTGACGTGCACACTGTACGTGCATTCAGACGAACCTTAAATGAAGCCCTGCAGCGGGATTTTTGTTTTTCAATCACAAATGGCCAGTTCATCCGAGCTGCAGAGCTTCTCCCTCCCTGCCTTTTGAAAGCCAGTGATGCCTGCGTTGATGACAGCCTTCTACAGTGAAAACCCGACAACGTCTTTGCCATGTCCCATCTAATCCTATCTGTGAGGTGGAGAGGTTATTTTATTTTACGAGTCATAAAATGAGTCTGCCGTCAGTGGCTGTGAGAGGACAAACAGAGCTGCATGACGTCTTTACCCAGTCAGTATTTGTTGTTGAAGAGCAAAGATTGTAGTAAACTGTATTTACACCGTAGAAGAATCAGTTCATCTAAATTACAAAGAAAACAAAGCTTCTTGCTTATCCAGTCATGCAGATTTTGGGGGATTTTATTTGTCCAAGTTTTGAAATGTCTGTCTGTGGCATTTGTGCCTGAAATTTCTTAAATGATCACAGCTTTGAAAAACCGCATTCAAACAAGACTAACTAGAGCCATGATAGCAGCTCTGAGGCTGTGTGCTAACATACTCACAATGACAATGCTAACGTGTCCAAGTACCCGGAGTGTACCTATGCTCTCTAGCTTAATACCCACTTAAAATAACTCATTACGTAGACCTTTTAAAGCAGTAGTTCTAGTTCCCAACTGGTGGGTTGCGTGTCCATCCTGAATGGACCGCAAGTGACTCACGGATGTGCCAAGTTTGTAAAAAATCACACTTTATTTTTAAGTACGGTGAATTTCTAGCACAGGGCTTTTATTTTGAGGTGCTGTTTCCTGCTGTACACTGAGAGACTAATGGGCAGCTACTTGACAGAGGCGGCAAACTAGCTCAATGACATGGCCAAACACAACTATGACGCTGAATACATTCAGTGGACCTTGAACTGATGACGAAGGAGAAATTTGGACTGGACCAGTTGGGAACCACTGTTTTAAAGGGTTTTATGTTCTCAGCAATGTTTTTTTAATAGGACAAATGTTCACTGTATGTTCCCCTGGAAGAACATGTTGAAATGACCCATCTTCAACCTAAAGCCTGCTGATGGTTAACTCCTTAAAAACTAGACCCTTGAATTTGTGGGAAAGACCATTTTCTTGACTGTAGACACTGATATCAGCACAGTGGCCCAACGGATTATTACGACTAAAACTGCACTCCAAACATCTGTATCCTTCCGTTGTTTTGCAATCTGAACTGCGAAGCTAGCCCTTACAAAACTCTTAATATGTTAGTTTATATCAAGAGACACAGGACCCTCGAAACATAGGGACGACATCCCAAGTACCATGTTTACCATCATCTTAGTTTAGCGTGTTAGCTAGTGACGATTGTATAGCTGAGGCTGATGAGAATCTCTCTTTTTTTTTTAGCAGGTATTTGGTCATGAACCGAAGTATTAGACATTAAATCTGGACGATCGCGCAAGTAGGAAAGTCACTTAATCACCAAACTTGTGCCACGATGAATATATCGCTACCTATATAGTAGTTATTGGAATGGGTTATTAAAAAACAAATACCGTAAAACGTTAAACTTATGTCAACCTCATGGTCACGCAAGAGGAATTACCAAGTAATTAGGACATATCCTTTAGGAACCTTTAATATCTGTACAGAATTTTACGGCAATCCAACCAGTAAGTGTTGAGATATTTAGATGAGGGGGCCAAAGTGGTGGACCAATAAACCAAAAGACGAATGTTGCCATCTTTTGAGCGACCCTGCATGGCCAAAGACTGTCACCCTTGATCCACAGACTTGTATCAACAGTTTTCATAATTGTAACTTCTTCAGAGGAAACAATGGAAACTGCTTCTGGAGAGACACGTTGATAATGATTTTAAATGTAAACTGTCAAAGCTGTGAGCGTGTGGCACTCTGGTCACCTCGACTGTATCAGGTGGAGGCAGAAATCTTCCGGACAGATAATTGAAAACCTGGGAAAATAAGTGAAACTTTGTACATGGCTAAGCACTGACAGAAGTGAGAGGTTTTTTTTGTAATTTGGGTGAAGTGATCCTTTAAAGACTGGTGCAGTATTTGGTTTACACAGACATGTTTCTTGTGCCATTATGCTGTTTTTTTAATGTGTTTTTATGAAGACTCATGACGACAGAATATTTCACAATCATGTTGAATCTGAGGATGTTGCTGATCAGGCAGGTCTATACGCTGTATTTCTGTTCACACACACTCAGCACACAGCGGACCAGTGAAACCGCTCAGGCCGAAGTGCTGAGTTGGTGCCGATGAGACAGAGATGAAGAGAGAGAGACGGAGGATGTAACCACGTTATCTTACCCATGCTGCTGCTCATTACTCCTGGTGCAAACCGAACGAGCCTTCACACACACACATACACACCTCACCTGGAACGACGCCGGGAGTGTCTCTGCCTGTGTGTTGCCAGCCGTGCAACACACTCATCACACGAACACTGGATAGTTTAACAACATGCCAATTGTAGCCATTACACAGGAGCAGTTTGTGACGCTGACAATCAAGGGAAACATCTAGAGCAGCACTTTGTATCCGGAGGTGATCTTTACTGGTCTGTGATTATCAGAGGATTGAGGCTTTTATAGGGGGAAAGGAAGCAGAAACTTTTTTTCACACGTTGCCCCAATTAAAATAAAGTGTTAGCGAAAATACGTTTATACTTGACCACGAGGTCACACAGTCTGCTGTCTGTGTGTATCAGGGCCTCAAGTGTCTTTTACAGTAACAGATGTGCCTGAGGACTGGAGGGAGAGCGGTACACGGCCCTTCACGAGGAGCTTTACTTGTTAGTTCCTACTCGTTCTGCTGATTGACTGTCTGATGCAGTTATTGGTTTAAAATGGCTGGGTGTTTTACAGTGTTATATTATGAAGGACGTGAAACTCTGCCGTGTTACAGTCCTTTCTCTCAGACTGTCTGGCTTTTGCATGCAGTGTTTTTAAACTCATTAAAACAAATGCCAAAAATATCAAAGTGTGAATTTATTCATGTCATGTAGTTTGCAGCTCAAAGGCGACGTGCCAAGTATTAAATTAGACAAGGTAGACTTGTAATTGTGCAAAAATTAATCTAGACTCAGACAGCAGGGGGGGATTGTGTTAGAAAGAGTGACAGGCTGTTGAGATGACTCCATGATACACTGAAAAGAATAAACCGCACAGTGCTGCAACTAGCACATTTGGCACCCTGGGCAAACCCCCACCCCCCAAAAATGTTTTTATTATTATTATCATGTTTATTGTATTTATTACTAACTAGAACAAGAGCTAACAAGAAGACAATCCAGTATGTGCAAATTGGCAGATGTCATCTTTTTGTTTGTGTACTGCGCCTCAGATAGCTTTTACCTTTCACTGTTTCTTACTCTAAAACTCTCCGCACACACTCCATCATTTTCCTTTCATTCAGTGTTGTCAATTTGCCGACTTCCTCGCTAGATCTGGCTTTTCAGCCCCTCTTGGCAATTTTAATGCTACAAAGCAACTAGTGAAAAATCTAGCAACTTAATTCGACCACACGTGAAAAAGAGAAAAATATATAGTGTTATTCTTTCCCATGCACAGCTCTTCCTCCATCAGCCCAAAGTCTCTCCCCCTCTGTCCTCTTGCACTGTGTAGTAGGTGTGGGATGGGCGACGAGAAGAGAAGCTGCTCACAGTGGGAGTCCAGTTGCAGTGAGACTCTAGGAAGTGGTGCACTATAGTATAAGCACAATAGCTCTCATGCCATTCAGATTTTTTACTAAGGATGTTTCTAGTGAATCTAATACAGGGAATGAATATGATGTCATCAATACACATATAGGCGAATGACACCATCTGGCAACTTTAAGCAACTTTTAGAGCTAGTACTAGCTACTTTAATTGGAAAAGAGTTGGCAACACTGATTTGTTTGATTTTTCTTGAGAGTCAAAAAAGAAAAAAAATTTGGTGGCTGACTGTGTCACCTATAGGAAGAGCCACCACTGATACCGCAGTGAATCTAACGCAGTGGTTCCAAACCTT
The DNA here is from genome assembly GCA_026686955.1 of Epinephelus cyanopodus. Classification (NCBI taxonomy): domain Eukaryota; kingdom Metazoa; phylum Chordata; class Actinopteri; order Perciformes; family Serranidae; genus Epinephelus; species Epinephelus cyanopodus. The sequence goes on from CM048920.1 coordinate 13,299,019, forward strand.
TTTCCTTAAGGGACCCCTTTTCTATCATTGAATGTACTGACGACCCCTGACTAAGTGACAAATTTTATGGATATTTCATATTATATTTAATGCATGACAATATCAATACAGATAAAGATGAGCCATTTGGATGAATTTTGAGCAGATTATTTCTGCACATTGCATCAGAGAGACCTGCTGTATATAGATTTTTAAAGTTTTCTTAGGGTGCTTTCACACCTGCCCTGTTTGGTTCAGTTCAATCATACTCCAGTTCATTTGCCCCCTAAGTGCAGTTCGTTTGGGCAGGTGTGAACACAGCAATGACACTCGGGTGCGCACCAAAACAACCATACTGAGACCTTCTTGAAGAGGTGGTCTCGGTCCGGATACAAATGAACTCTGGTGCAGTTCGTTTGTGGTGACATAACACATTGTTTGGGTTAAACATGAGCATGTTACAGTCCTGGAGGATTATTAATGTGCACCTCCTCCTGTACTGTCTTAATATGCACATTCAGCACATCCAATGCATCAAAACATTGTTTTCTAGTTGGAGCCGCACCTCGTTTTCAAACTGTATGGTTTGACTAAAATAAACAATGACAGCAATATAGTCCACGATGAGCATCGCTAAAATCAACCTGCGTAGCTGTGCCTCCATTGTGACATTAGAAAGTGTCGCATTTATCTTGCAAGTGTACTCTTCTTCAACGTTTTGTTTACTTCCTGGATTTTTCCTGCATGAAAATCCTGACCAATCAAGAGCAGGTTTCTCGCACCAGGCATTGGTGCGCTTGTAAATGCTGCCACGGGAACACGAACCAGTTCTAGGCAATTATACAACTTTATAACAAAATTAGTGCCTGATTCGGACCAAAGTAAGACAACTCGAGGTCTGAAAGCACCCATACACCCCTAAAATCAAGAGGGACTTACGACCCTCTGTCATGATTTGGTGACCCCTAGTGGGGGTCAGGACCCCCAGGTTGGGGACCAGTAAGTCTTTGATTAAACACTTCAAAATAAAAATTTGTGCATTTTAGTGTAGAAGGAGAAACACAATGAATTCAACACAAGTTAAAGGAAACATTTTTTTTTCTTTTATAAAAGATTCACATATTGGTAGTTAAAATAATAAAGTTATTAATTATACCCGCTTCATCCCAAAAAAAAAAAAAAAAAAATTCGCTCCAGAGGAAAAACACCAAATCAAATGGTACAGTCCAAGATTACTTTCTATGTGAGTAGTGCCTCATGGATGTCTGATATCATTAGAACAATTCAGTCAGTTCAGACTCAGCTGGGACACATTCAGTCATTTTTGATTACTTTGCCACAAAATCAGCAGAATATATTGTTACACGAGCACACAGGGGACACAGGGATGTTTATAACCAGTGGCTCTGAAATGTCAGGTAAACGCCTGATTAATGGATGAATAAGTTAAACAGACAATTCATTTATTTCCATAGATTACAATTTAAACGGTGCTAGTATTTACGGCCAAGGTTAACATAATTTCAAGTTTTACAAAATAATCTTCACCACATAATCAAACTGTCCTTTTCAATTCAAAAATCAATATCTCCAAATGATAATCCCCCTTTACCGCTGCCCAGAGCAGCGTTTCTCAAGTGCCCGATTACTTTATTCCTGTAGCATTTTATTCATACACCCATACTACTGTAAAACATTAAACTCCACCAGACACAGACAGACTAGTCATACAGTAATTCTGTCACTGTATATGTTATCAAAGACGTCCCAGTAACTATATGTTGCCTGGCAACAAAAAACTGTTTCCAAAAATAGCTGAACAAAACCATTACAAGGGAGCCATAATTTAGGAAACAATACAAGTTATGGTCGCTGCAACTACAAAAGTCTAAAGGCTCCTGGTGCATTGAGTTGCTCTATGCCCCGAGTCGCACCTCCCAGGCATCCTAAACAATTTGACTGATAGAGTTTGCAGTACTGTACACAGCTTTAGAGTGAACGATGGCTGGGAAGGCTCATTTCGGGGGGAGAAATGTGCTTTCAGAGCTAAACGTGGAACAAGAAAGACTGTCAGAGTCTTAAATACTGCAACTCTGAGGTGAACAAGCCAACAACGTGGGCTAAAGTCACACTACATCTAAAAAACATGGTTCTGAAGGAGATTTAGAAACACCTGTCTGTCTGCCGCTGTAATCCTTTATTGTGTAGGTGTGACGGATGTGGCAGTTACAGTGAGTGGCAGTCAAACAGGCTCTTATTGACACAATCAGTCGGTCCCGTGGAGAATACCTCTCCAGATCTGTAGGTGTGGCAGCCAGGATTATTTCTACAGCGGTAATTATAGGAACAAAGGAAAAACAAACACTCCTGTTTCGCCATAGTTTTCTTTTCTCATTGGTTACCCTTCTCAGCTGAGGCACTTCTGGTGTGTGAGACCCATCACAGCGTTGTGCTTGCTTTTTATTTTTTTCTAACCATTTTCACTCTGTCTGTCCTCTGTTCCCAACCTGCTTACCTCCTCTCTTCCTCCTCCTCTGCTCTGCTCTGTCTCTTCCTTTTTGTGATCACAATATATGATAAAGACCTTTCCCCTCCTTTTTCCTGCAGCTCTCTGTCCTCCTTTCAATGCTTCAACAGGACCTCCTACTGCTGCTGTAGTGTCAGCCGTGAGTGTCCTACGCCCTGCTGGGGTTGGGGGATGGCTTGCCTTCGTAGCCGTAGAGGAAAGTGGCTGCGATGACCAAAATGGCCCCCAGGAAGAACACGCTGTGGACGACAGCAGACAACACCGTCAGCTCGAGATATTCTGACCATGACAAAGACATAAAACACAGTGGAGAGACAGAGCGAAAGGTAGTGACTGCTTCCTCTACCTGGTGGGGTCGAAGTCCTGTAGCCAGAAGTACGATATAAGAGTTGACAGGATGATGGATAGCGATGTAGCAAAGCCCTTGAGGATGTTGTCTGCATACTTGATGACCGCTGCTATGACCAGACCACCCAGCGCCTGGAGAAACAACAAACACACAGACACAGATGGACAAAGGCATGACCTGAGCGGACCGACGGGGAGTCTGATCCATGAAATAAAGAGGCTGTTACCCCAGAGGCTTCATATTATATTTGACAGTTAGGTGGGAAATATTGAATCCCTGGCAGTGGGGTTAACATTAACCTGCAGAGCTACGACAGTCCAGGTGACTGTGTTGTATCCCTGGAACATTCCTGACTCCTTCACCCTCTCTCCGTCGTAGGCCAGCATCCCAAAGAGGCCAAACACCAGGCCAAACATCCCTGGAAACACATACGTCAGTTAATCATCGAGCTGAAGATTTGTCCAAAGATCTCACTGTGAAGTCTGATAAGAATAAAACTAAACTATTACGATTCAGTTTGAGACAGACATTCAAATGGTACCAAGACTACGCTGTGCTCAGACAAAAAGCAAAGCAAATTTTTGAAGTTTTCGTATATAAAGTCAATGTAAAGATGCACAAGGATGAAAATTTCTCCAAAGCCTTTGTTCCCAATTGAAAAAGCCCAGATGGAGAGCACTTTAAAGGCATGTTTTTCAGCTGAGGCGTTGTGGTAGTGGGCTCGGGGGAGACTGGAGTCTATCCCAGCTGACACTGGGCGAGAGGCAGGATACACCCTGGACAGGCCACCAGACTATCACAGGGCTGACACATAGAGACAGACAACCATTCACACTCACATTCACACCTACGGACAATTTAGAGTCACCAATTAACCTGCATGTCTTTGGACTGTGGGAGGAAGCTGGAGTACCCAGAGAGAACCCACACTGACACGGGGAGAACATGCAAACTCCTCACAGAAGGGCCCCCCCACCCTGGGTTCAAACCAGGAACCCAACGCTAACCACTGCACAACTGTGCCGCCATATATCATACAGTATATTGACATATTTCTCCTCCACTGTTGTTGCCATTCAGCGCCTGTACATATAAGATGTGATGGTTGGTTTTTGTGTATTTATCCCGCACCTCCTCCACTGTGATTGGACAGCTGGGTAAAAAGTCAAAGTCATGAGCACAGCATTCTAAGCTCAACATTTTTTACCTTTTGGTTGCTCAGGGAAAAAAGCCAAACATGCAGCAAGTAGTGCAAAATAGACGCTCAGAGCCTTGTCACACCTGCCGCTGCTGTAGCGTAGATAAAAATATGTAGAGCTCCCATTGCAAAGAATCTAAGAAATGCTGCAGCTTACATCAGTGATAATTTTAAACTTGGAGGAAAATGGAGACAGAAGACAAAAAAAAAAAACGGGAAAACGGCAAACAAACACACACACAAACATTTAAACACATAGCTGGTTGCTCTCTAGCCTCTGGCAAACATCTGTAGGGTTGGTACACTGGCTGTTTAGCATGAATAAACAAGGCTACTAACTTGCTAACAATGAGAAAGCTAACATACATGAAGTTTAGAAGGTATAGTCACCATCTTAGCTGTGCGAATTAGCATGCTAACATTTGTTAGCGCTTTAGTCCTTGTGCATGGCTAAGAAATAGACCAGCACATAAGCATAAAACCACACATTTTTGTTTTTACACAATTTTGGTTTTTAGTACAGATTAAATATTTATTTAAAAGGTGTTGGAAGTGAGAATTTGTTCTTCAGACAGAGCCAGGCTCACTGTTTACGCTAAAGCAAGTTAAACTAGCATTAACCCTCCCGTGGCTCTGGCTTCATATTTAGCGTACAAACATGAAAGAGGTATCAATCTTCTCATCAGCAAGAAAGCAAATAAGCATTTTCCCCCCCAAAATATCACACTATTAATTAAATATCTTGCCACAGCATGTACTCCAAGTATGCCGCTTTTCTTCCCTACATTCCTAATTAGACTGTGACTAACAAGTAGGCCGGGAGCCAGGTCCATGAAACCCTCATGATGTTTCCAGCTACCTTTTTTTTATTATTATTATTTCCTGTTAGCCTATAGGCCATCACATGTTACAGTAATAACAAGCACCCCCAGCTTGGGCCGTTTGGTCTCAGGGGGCCCAAACCCCTTTTTTGGGGCATATTTCTAGCGAAATGATATAAATGCAAATATTAGGGCACTACGGTGGAGTTCGAACCTTGAACCTGTGCGGAGTTTGCATGTTCTTCCCGTCTCAGTGTGGGTTTTCTGCGGGTACTCCAGCTTCCTCCCACAGTCCAGAGACATGCAGGTTAATTGGTTACTCTAAATTGTCCGTAGGTGTGAATGTGAGTGTGAACGGTTGTCTGTCTCTGTGTGTCAGCTCTGTGATAGTCTGGTGACCTGTCCAAGATGTACCTTGCTTCTCGCCCAGTGTCAGCTGGGATAGGCTCCAGCTCCCCAGTGACTCCCAACAGGATAAGCAGTTACAGTAAATGAATGAATGAATGAATGTCAGATCAACAGTCTTAAGCCCCAAAATATTCGCTTATCAGTCATATAAATAGAGAAATGTCAAATAACTGAAACAATTAGATTATAAAAACTATCAACTGACTGTTTCAGCACTAATTCCTAGTTTCCTTTACTTTACTATTTTGGTATCACTTTTAAAACCACTACAAACAACAACAAAAAACAAACAGCGTTTTCGTCAGTGCTCTGGTTGCAGATCTAGGCTCCAACATTTAATGCAGGTGAAAAAGCTCCAAGCTCACACCAGGAATCGCAGGAGACTTAACACATGCCTCACACGCTCCAGGGTAAAAATAAACTAGACAGGAACATTCATCTTAACAGAAACATATCGGAGGTAAAAGCCCAGCTGGCTCTCTGCGCAGGAAGAAAGGAGCTCGCTTTTGTGCCTTTTTCAATCTGTTTTCAACAACATCTCACAACAGTGTTCTTCTGTTGACGGAGCATTGATGTTGTTAAGTCATTAACTTCCACTTCATATGCAAGAGTAGCTGTGTGTGTACTGTGCAAGACTGACTGGAGTGTGGATTGATTCGACTGATTGATGAATACTGACCTAGCTGGATGTTGCGGACCCAAACGCTTTGTTTGCTCTCCTTTAAGATCTTCTCAAAGTAGACACCAGCAAACCCACTGGAGCAGCACGCGACCAGAACTGCTGCCACACCGACAAACTGGGAGCCTGCAGAGTGGGCCTCTTTCTCTGGGGTCGCTGCAGACTCAGAGGGCCACTGCAAACACAAGAGAAACACGTAGATTGTCATAAACCGTGAGCTTGAAAGCTCATTTTTGACCTTGGAAAGCAGTAGTTCAACAAAAAAGGGTCAATTTACTTGCTTTTTTCCAGATATTTCATTTGCATCCTTGAAGATATCTGCTAAAATCAAACTCCATCCACTGAGGAAGACTACAAGATGTGTACCTACAGTAGACGGTGGCCAGCACGCCACCAGTTTGGAGAAGCAGACAGGAGTACTGACATGGAAGCTAAGCAATGTACTGCTGTGGACGGGGGCAGCAGCAAAACAATCAGTATCAGTTTAAGTGTACACTATATTTACAATAGTTTCACTGCTTTATCTTGCTGTCAGACACTCTTTTCCAATTGGCTACTGAGGCCATTACATCCATCTATGCTCTCCTCAGAGCCACCAGACTCCTTTGACAAAAACAGTAATTGTACCTCACAGAACACGGGAGCTTCTGGTCTACCACTGTCTCAATCAGTTAGTTTATTTGTGTCACACGATAACCCAAACTAACTAGCCTATCAAAGCAGTGGTAGACCAGCAGCTCCTGTGCTCTGTGAGGTATAATTACTGTTTTTTGTCAAAGGAGTCTGGTGGCTTTAGAGAGAGCAGAGATAATGGCTTTAGTTCCCTGTCCGAAAAGACTGTCTGACAGCAAGGTAAAGCAGTGAAAATATTCCAAATATAGCGCACACTTAAACTGATTTTGATTTTTTTTAAATGGCTAAAGTACGTTTACGTACAGCAGTACATTGATTAGCTTCCGTGACAGTGCTCCTGCCTGCTTCTCCAAACTGGGGACGTGCTGAATGACATCTACTGTAGATAATACACTGACTGTGGATTCATACCTCATACAACCCCACTTCAAAATATTTGAACCATCCCTTTAATTTAAAAAAGTTTTTTTTCTCAAAATGTCATACAAAGTGGGAATAAAGAAAGAAATAGATTGTTATTCACCAGGCTACCTGTTTCCCTCTGTCTCCAGTATATGTGCTACAGCAGGATGTTGGCTTGTATGTTGTGAGGAGAATTTTTTTATGAATGTGTATTTCTGAAACTATTTGTAGCCTTTTGTATTTTTGCTTGTATGTAGCCTAGATCAGTGGTTCCCAACTGGTGGGTTGCGGGCCCATTCTGAAAGGACCGCAACTGACTCACAAACATGTCAAGTTGGCCCATCAGCTGATTCTCCTCAATTGGCAACTCCCCAGTCCCCCTTCACATTCTCGTTGGGTTCGTGAGGTGCTTCATAATTTGAAGCTTGAAAGACTCAGGTTTACACTAAAAGGTTTGGTGAATTCATCATGTCATATTACTTGGGATCGTGAATCGTATACATTCTCTAGACTTTTCCTCTGAGTTGGAGGATTGATATAATTGTTTATTTACTTTTTGTTTATTTTTATTCAATATCATTTAACCTTTTATATATATATATATATATATATATATAAATTATTATTATTTTTCTATTCCTTTTTTACTTATTTATTATTATTTTTTAATTATTTATTTATTTACTTTTTTCATTTTTATTTTTGAACTGCTCTTTTCATCTATTTCTTTCTCTCTTATTTGGGTTTTGAGTGATTGGCCTGGCAGTGGGTTGTGGGCGGTGGGTGGGAAGGGAGTTGACATTCAGATGTGACAATCAATGTTTTCTCTGTTTTTTCTTTACCTTATGATGTATACCACACTGTCTTGTCTAAAATGTTCAAAAATGTTTTATAAATAATGTTGGGGGGGGGGGAGCACATTTAGTTTTGAAGTACAGTGGACTTCTGACACAGAGTTTTAATTTAAAGTACCATTTCCCGCTGTAAAGTGAGTGACTAACAGACAGAGACAGCAAACTAGGTCAACAATATGGCCAAATGCAAGTATGACGCTGAATGTATTAAACTGTATGGACCTTGAACTTAAGACTAAGGAGAAATCTGGACCCTGTGGCTGGACCAGTTGGGAACCACTGGCCTAGATGTTATTGCAAATGTGCATAGAGCGAAATACTCAGCTCAATGCACATTTTTATACATGTCTCATGGCATGTGTTGTAGTGAAACCAATGGAAAAGTTTTCGTATTTGTATTCATATTCATGAGCTAGCCTTCTGCTAGCTGTAGCTTCATATTATGTATAAGGGAGAAATATCAGAGTGATTTAAACTTTCTTATTTGGTTCTTGGTATTGGTAGTGAATACACATTATTCCCAAAATGTCAAAAAAGTACTCCAAGGAAAACTGTTTTCTATACAACCAGTGTGTCAGTATAAGAGGATGCAAAACAGAACTGATAGCCACTAACTGTCCAAAAAAGCCTCTGTGTATCATCCAATAAATAAACATTTACATACCAGTGAAACTTCAAGTATGTACTTGGTACAACCTGAACTCTCTGTAAAGGTTAACAATCACACTCTCTCTAAATCCAGGATGCTGGGTACCTGAAATTCATACAAAAGCATCTTCACAGCTTTGCCAAGTTGTAAAAATGCTGCAGAGTGTGAGTTCCTGCGCTATGTGCTGCAGTAAGCAGGAAAATGGGTGTTAATGCAGAAAAAAAAGATGATGATCTCTGGTTGTACAAAGTAAGAGCAGTATTGTAGCTACTGCACTTTTTCTTTGGATACAGAGTCAGTGTTTGGTGAAGATCAAGAACAACATGCTGTTTGCCTGCCACCTCTATACCTCCTGCATCCATCAAAGCAAACCCTGCTGAGTGAGAACTAGCAGTATAAAGCTTGAAAATGAAGAGTGAAATTAGAAGTTGTATTAATGTAAAACAGGCCAGTTATTTCTTCCTCGTGCTGTCTCTTACTGTTTGCAAACAGGCTGTGTGTTAATATCACATGTGATAGCCCTGCACAGTTTGGGAGTAAATGTTTCCACCTGCCTGATCCTGTAGATTTATGAAGGTGCATCTTCATATCCTCCTCCTCCTCCTCCTCCTCCTCCTCCTCCTCCTCCCTCCTCCTCCTCCTCCTCCTCCTCCACCATTGTGCTTCTGTCTGAGCGCTCAGCCAGCATTAAGATCACATCCGGTGTAATACCAACTGACGGGCATTTTCTTTGTTTTGCCAAGAAGGAGGAGGAGGTGATATCACAACAGTCTTTCCTTTTCTGACACTTCATCATTCATCAGCACCACTGGTGGCCAATATTTATTTAATGCTCCAGTTCAGGCCTCATTAATTGGTTTTATTTATCTAACCTTTACCTAACTCCCACTGAGATTCTTTTTCTTTATCTGGCCACCAGAATAAATCACAGATCGCACGATTAATTCACACAAAAATCCCAACACACGGCTGAGTGAATGCTCGATTAGACAAAGTGACACCTACAGAATTGGCCACATCCTCTTTCTTCTGAGATTTGAAAGCACTAGCGAGCTGGATTTTCTGAAGTCTTTCAGTATTATTCTGTAAGATACAAAAAGCAACCACAGTGCAAAGAGGTAAAAGAGGCATGCTGAGAATTTCTACATGGAATCTGGTGACAATGGGCCAAATAACAAACCTGCTTAACTAGTGGCAAGTCCAAAGTTCACAGGCGAGTCTACAAAAACACAGAGACATGCTCATAGCAACCAGCAGAGCCCAAGCTTATATCTTAAAATGTCCTTCTTTGTTCGATCAGCAGGTCAAAACCCAAAGATATTCAGATCACAATGATATCAAAACCACATTTGAGAAGCAGGAACTAGAGAATGTCTGGTATCTTGGACTGGATAAAGACTGCACACACTGAAAGGTAAAGTCGAAGCTCTTTTGGAGGATGCAGAGCAGGCCAAGCAAAGCACCCCAGACATCCCTCTCCCCAGCAATGCTTCCCAGCTCCAAGGTGTTCCCAGGCCAGATGAGATATGTAGTCCCTCCAGTGTGTTCTGAGTCTGCCCCGGGGCTTCCTACCAGTGGGACGTGCCGTTACACCCCTCACAGGAGGTGCCCAGGAGGCATCCTGATCAGATGCCCGAACCACCTCAACTGACCCCTTTCAATGCGAAGGAGCAGCGGCTCTACTCTGAGCTCCCTCCAGATATCAGAGCTCCTTAACCTATCTCTAAGGCTGAGCCCAGACACCCCACAGAGGAAACTCAATTTGGCCGCTTGTATCCACAATCTCATTCTTAGGTGAGGGTTGTAAACTTGAAAAACAAAAGTCAAGGTCCCGTAGGACACAAACATTAGTGTTACTATTAAACTGTGAAGCTGAGCAGGACCAGTGTGCAGGATTTTCTGTTCAAACACTGACAGATTTCATTCTCATGTCGTCACCAAAAAAGCACAGTGACATGTAAATATAAATGAAACTGGAGGTGCTGTTGCACTTACCATATTTAAATATCATTCACTGTACAGCAGGGTAGAACTTTACATGTGAAAATGCAAATTAGATCACCACATTTTAATTTCAACTCAAATAACATGCATATGTGAAAATGATAGGAATCTATTTTCATTTTCAAGTTTTACAATATCATGTTAATCATGTCCCCTCTGGGCTTCCATAAACCAGGTGTTTCTATGTGCTTACAGCTACTTTTACAAGAGGAAGAACCACAGACAGGATGTTCTGTGGCCTGTTTGTGTAGATGGTGATTTCCTTTTTAACACACAGTGAACAAAAACAAAGAGAACGCCGGCACTCACAGAATATTTTTGCTATAAAGCAATCATGGGTGTGATAAATCAAGCAGGAACTTATACAAACAGGTGAGGTCCAAACAGAGAATACGTTCATCTGTGAGGGAATGAACCACCTAGAAGAGGCCTCTCCCAGGAAGGAGGAGTGTCAGTGACAATCAGAAACAACAACAACAGCCATTGTCACAAGCTGACATGTAAAAAAAAAAAAAGATGCGCAGGACGGGAAACATCTAACACAATAACAAAGTCCCAACGCCCTCAAATGAGTACTTTCTAATTAACAGCGTCTTGTCTTGTTTCAGCCATAAAACATGATCAGGTTTTGGAACTTGTCCACTTTTGTGTCGGGATCAGCTGCAGTCTGACATGGCAGAGATGGCTGCCATCTTGTTTTTTTATATACGGATTAGTGTAGTGTGGTCTTACTTAAGGCAGCATAAAGATGCCACACCAAAAAAAGAAACATACAATCAGTATCAGGTAATAACATTACAAAAACTGTTGTACTCCTGTTACTACCACTACACGGCACAAAAAGTGTCCACACATGAGGACGCAGGGTCTCAGGAGGATGCATTGTTTAAGATAACTGGAGTTGTGTGTGCTGCTGTTTTTAATCATACAAGTAGTAAAGAGACATGAAGCTGTACTGGACCTGCACGAGAGCCACTCCAGCCATAAGAATCAGCAGCGAGAGCCACTGGTACACTCCCAGCCTGCGGCCCAGCATGGACACCGAGAACAGAGCTGTGGTCAGGATCTTCAGCTGGTACGTCACCTGATGGACACAAAGTGGGAAAAACTGTAAATTAACCACAAACAAAGACGTGCTAATTGCTAAATGGCACAGACGAGGTCCCCGTGTGTGTAACACTGAGTCATGCTGTGAGTCACTCAGAACCACACAATCTCTGCTAACCCAGCCCGCCCTCTGCTGTACCTGGTAGGTGGCTGCGTCCAGGTTAGACAGGGCGACGTACAGCAGGTTGTTCTGCAGCGTGTAGATCCCCGAGGGAATCGCAAGCTTCAGCGTTTCTAGGGGTTTGTGGGCAATTTCCTGACGCAGAACGCTGTTCAGTGCTCGCATGCTGTAACCTGAGAAATGAAAACAAACAGGTCGGATCAGCAGGTGTATATAAATCCAATTTGTAGTTAAGTTTGTCTGTAGCAAAAGGGGTAGGTGGTAAAGAAAATAATATTTTCTGATGTGACAATAGTTTGACGGCTCTGGCATTGTTTCAAAAAGCAGGGTTTCTGCTTTTGTGATAACTTTATTGAATAAAACCTGAACTGGTTCTTGTTACATCAGTCCTGGTTACACATCTGGGGGGCTTCAAGGCTTTACAGACAATCCCATGAAACCGCTTTTTGCATCAAGCAGTGGAGCAGATGTGCTTCACAGAAAGGGAACACCCTGAATTCAGTGGGACAGGAAAACCCTGACAAACCTGCTCAACATTTTTCAACAGGATGGTTTCTCAATAGGAGAGGACGCAAGAGTCTCCAGCTGCAGTTTAAAAGGATACTTTCAGTAAGGCAGGTGCTGAGTGTTGAGCCTCAGTGACCTTTATGGAAACATAAGTGTGTCTGTGGCACTGCCAGGTACCAAAAGCTGACCAAAGCCAAGTTTCTCACCGATTCTGTGATCATGATGATTCTCTGATTTGGATTTAAATCGTGAATCATCCTTTTAGACTGTTTTTTATTTGGGCAAAGTTGTTGAGGGGCTGCCTCTTGTTAGACAACATTGGAAAAGGTGAGAACTTTGAATTATTGTTCAATAAAAAAAATGATTTTGTAAGCTGTGTGCTGTATTTCTCAAAGGAAAACATGTTCAAGTATCAACACCAAAACAATTATAATCAAAACTACTAGAAAACATTTAATGATTTCCAGCCCTTGATTTCCTTTTAATGCCCTCAAGCTTGCTATATTCTTTTATTAAAATCATAAATTATTTACTTAATAATGGTGTGGCACTCTGTTTTGTGCTGTAGTTTTTATGCTACTGTATCTGATTTTCTCTCAGAAATATTACAAAATAAAATTGCTAGTCATTGTTGTATAATGTGGTTTTATAAATATAATCTGATATCAAAAAAAATTATAGTCAGGGCTGAAAAGTCGAAAATTAAGTCAAAAGGCAGGATCAAAAACAATTTTGATATTTAAAATGATCATTTCCATTCTTAACTGAGCAAAGAGGGAGTTTTTATATTATTATAAGTTTCAGGGGACGGAAACATGCAATTAGAAGTTGTTATGTCACTGATATCAGCAGATATTGGCTTAAAATGAAATTTCGGAGTCAGCCAACATGCATAACTTCTTAATTTGCACAATGATTGAATATTACACACACTGAAAAGTATTGTATTTCATGTCTCCACCTGCTGGCTCATGATAAGAGGATGCATTCATTTATGTAAAACCTCATGGGCCTGATTTTATTTTCACAAATCGTAAGGAAAAAGATCACTCCCTAACTGTTCATAGTTTTCCCTTTTTATTTTTGGTTTTTCATGATTATGTTTTTTGTTCTTTTGCTCTGTATATGTGCCCACTACGGGATCTGTGACATTACAAAAAAAAAAAAAGAGTATGCATTTATGATATTTTGTCAGTTCCACCAGAGAAGAGAGTTGATGATCACTAAACTTAGGCAGGGCAAAAAGTGGATCTATCAGTATTGGTTATCAGTCAAATCGGTTGTTATTTATCAGAATATCTGCAAAAAGAAATCCAGTATTGTGCATCTGTAATTAGAAGAAATCAACTTGGGCTTATGGAAATTGTGATGCCCATTTGTGACCACAGTCTGACCTTTAATAGACCTCACAATGAATCAACAAAAACATTAATTAAATTATGTAATGAGGTGAAATCATTGCGTCCTGCTCATGATTATGGTGATGTGCATGGTGTCCTGGTGCACTCACTGTGCTCCTTGAAGACGAGCAGCACACAGGTGAAGATCTTCATGACCTCGGCCACCACCACAGCTGAGGAGGCCAGGTACCGCGGGCCCTCGGCCTGCAGGGTGCGGGAGTACCGCATGGTGAGCACCAGGGAGGTGGTCTGGAACACTAGCACGCCCAGAGAGAGGTACTTCAGCCGGGAAGAGGCCATGACCACTGGTCGGTGTGAAGCTGGACACAGAGAAGGGGAAAGCGACGGTATTAGTGTAAGGTGAAAGTAGTTAGAGTTGTTAGTACAATTGGGAGGTGATACTGGAGGATGGGTGAAGAGGAGTTTTAAGAGTTTTCCGTGGCTCTCACCTTTCTGTCTTGTCTTCAATGGCGCTTTAAAACCAACTTCACCTCTGTAGATATCTGTCTCCACATAAAATGAACCCACTTTAAGGTCTCAGCCTCGGCTCTGAGCAGCTCTCTCTGTCACACACACAGTCCAGGTACCGGAGTCCCAACCCAGCTGTCAAAACAGCAGCCTTCAGGTCCTGGCGTCCATTGACCCGCACTGGATATCAAGCGTCAACCGTCCGCTGATAACCGCACGTTATCTCCTCGGCGTCTCCTCACCGACCGTCCCATCGCTAAGCGCCATTACGGTTCAACGAAGCGCTAACAGACAGAGTAAACTACAGAGAGAGTCTACAAGAGGAAAAAATCTCATGCATGTAAGATCCTGGATGACTTCCGTGTGTACAGGTTTCTTCTTCGTGGTTTTATCGAAGCTTCCTGTGTGAACCAGCGCCTCCTGCTGGACTATTAACAAACTGCACCGCTCATATTTATCTCGGGCTGTAAAACAAAGTGACTCTCAGGTTCCTCCTTTGCAGAACTAGCAGTGAAATAACAAAGCACTGTGAATAATTACTCATGTATGGACAAAGTCACACCAAATAATTACTTTTTTAATGGAAACAGTTCACTGAACACACAGAGGCAAGTAGTGTCATTGTGTAATCCAATGAAAATACTGGAAGATATGTTTAATGATGCAAAACACAAGGGATATGTTTACTTTCTGGAACATAGTTTCTGTACTGTAATAGTGCATTTTTTTTTGCTGTTTTTAATTAGTTTTATTAACATCTTAACCATAATATTAGTGGTGCTAAACCACTGAACTGAACACATTTCATTTTTGATTATCAGAGGGATACAGATTTTAAATATAGACAGATAGATAGATAGATAGATAGATAGATAGATAGATAGATAGATAGATAGATAGACAGGTGATAAATCAGGGCTTCACACTCTCCAAACACCCAAAATTATCAAGAAATTAATAAAAAAAAAAAAATCAATAAATAAAAAAGGAGGAAAGAGAGGTAATAACAAACAAACAACAAAATGACTTGGAAACAGTGCTTGCAAATTATAATAATCAAAAGTAATAACTCTAATAGTAATTATCATTATTTCATTTTTCCATATTTTTTTTTTAAATAATTTTAATTTTTTTATTTATTTATTTGCAAGTTGTGTGACATTTCTTTCCAAGTTCCAAGTTATGGGGCATTAATTTGTAGGATATAGGGCTGCCCCCTTATAATCGGCCAAATGTTAGTCGACCAGAAAGGTCATCAGTTGGCAAGATTTCACTGGTGGCTATAATTATTTTCTGAATTATTATTCTTTTTTTTTTTTTTTAATTTATGAGATATTACTTCCCAAGTTGCTCATTGCCTTTTTCCCCCATATTTTGTAAAGAAATTGCACCTATTTGCTCAGGGTTCAAAGGTTCAAAATACTCGTGAAAGGCGTCACAAGAAAAGTTGCTTCAGGTTTCAAAGGGTTAATTCATCTTAAACTGTTATTACAATGTGCTTAGTGTTTGGCTCTGCTTCTCATTGTAAAGCACTTTGTGAATGTGTTTTTAAGGGTGCTACATAAATAAGGTTTATTTCATATATATATATAGCCACACTACGGATACTGGTTCCGAAATGGAGCAACCATCAGTCACCTCCTCTACATGGATGACATCAAGCTGTGTGTCAGGATTGAGCGAGGCATCGACTCACTGATCCACCTCAACAGCATCTACAGCAATTACATCGGAATGTCATTCGGTTTAGATAAGTGTGGTCGGATAGCGTCAAAGAGAGGGACGATAATCAGAACCGAGGGGGTCGACCTACCAGAAGGCAGCATTGTAGATGTTCAGGACAGCTACAAATACCTTGGGGTCCTGCAGGCTAATGGGAACCATGAGGAGGCCGCAAGGAAGTCAGCCACAGCCTAACACCCACACAGAGTAAGGCAGGTCCTGAAACGTCAGCTGAAACATGAACCATCAACACGTACGCCCTGCCAGTCATCAGATACCCCGCTCGTATAATAAGCTGGCCAAAGGAGGAGATAGAGGCCACCGATAACAAGACATGGAAGCTTCTCACAATGAATGCTGGGGGTTAAGAGCCACTGTCCAGGCTGCAACAACCAAGATCCAGGAATACATCAGAAAGACGGACCCCAAAGATGAGCTGCTAAGTGAATACCTCAGACAGCAGAAACCCGAGAATGCAGAGGAGGAGGATGAACCATCGTGATCAGTGTCACAGGGCTGACACATAGAGACAGTCACGGTCACATTCACACCTACGGGAAATTTAGGGTCACCGATTAACCAAACCTGCATGACTTTGGACTGTGGAGAACCTGGAGAAGCCCACACTGACACAGGGGGAACATGCAAACTCCACCCAGAAGGATTCGAACATGGAACTCTGTTGCAGTAAGGTGACAGCGCTAATTTAAAAAGAGACATAAGAGCAAAGTCTATGAAGATCTGGGCTTTATTTCAGTAAGCACATTTGGTTGATCATTTGGTTTTTTTGACATCTTATCTTTTCATCAGTTTTAGTTCTTCTACCTTATACAAACATGGTGACAACTACTTCATATGGCATGTATATTATAGGCTATTTGGTTAACAAAGGAAAGTACAATAAAAAAACATTTTATATACAGAACATAGAATGCATATGAACGGGAACCGACATGCTCAATTCTTGAAAGCAAAAAAAAAAAAAAAAAAAGCGGACCGACACCTCGATGTACAGTACGTGTGGTTTGTGAAACTGCAGGGACATCATAGGAACAGAGGAAAAGGTACTGGGAATATTGACAACTAATTTGGTTTATTCATAAAGACACTTGCAGTAGTAATTCAAACGTCTTGGTATCGGATGTGTGAGTCTTTTATAGAGCGAAACATAAACTGAAACCAGGGCAACAGCTGGTAAAAATGTGGACACGAACATTTTTTTGGCAGAAAAAAAAATAAAAATTTGGTCTTAGAGACACTGATGCTCTTTCCTCTGAAAAATAGAACAGTGAATGATTGTCTGTGTTTACAGAGCAGTCACACAAAGCTATGATCAACCTCGACTTTAAGAAGGAAGACGAAAAAATACTTTATCGAACCGTACTCACCTCCGGACTTGGTTTATGAATCATTAAAAACTTTTTTTTTAAAAAGTGCAGAGATACACTGATTGTAGTTAAGCAAAAGGCAAAACTGGTTAAATGATTTAGCAAGGAGGCAGTTTAGGAGTAAAAACATGCACCTCTGTAACATTCAGAATCATTCAAGAAGTGCGAACAGAATCCATATATATAAAAAAACAAAAAAACAAAATCAGAAACAGGCATTTTAAAAAGTCAACATGCCTCTGCCGAAACGAGCTCAGTAACAACAAGCAGAATGTGCTGTAAGTCTCTGTACATTTCATCATACAACATACTACAACTAATGTATGTTTTTGCATAAAGTTTGTCAAGCTTAATTCATCCCTCAACAACACATGAGATATAGTGGCACCGTCTGTGATTTGTATTTCTGTAACAGTAACAGCTGCATTTACTGAACCCTCTGCTCAGACATCTGATGGGAAACACTAACATCTAATAACTGTAATCAATGCAGTAAATACATTTAGGTTGTTAGCGCAAGTGTGGAACCTTTTAGTAACAAGATGCATCTGTGTGCATTTCTATATAATCTGTAATTTACTGGATTTTTGTCTTTCTAGTCACGCAACAGCATTTTAGAAAATTCCCCCTTTAGCACGTTTAAAAACAATGCATGAATACAAAAACATCAAGGCAACAACTAGGTAGTTTTGCTGGATTAAAGCATCAGCTGAACGTGACCCATGGTATTAAAAAAGTATAGTGAATGGTTGCGACGACAAGTTAGTATTGGCAGGCTTATCACATTAAACAACACATAAGGATAGCATATAGCAGGAAGAAACGACAATGTCCTCGAAAAACAGACAGTATAAACGCAGAGTGTCCTCTGCTCTGTCTCAGTGTCCATGTCAACAGTCTGTTTTTCTGATGCAGTACCAGCCGGCCGCCATCTGGTCGGCACTTCCTCGTTGATTCCTCAATAAACAGTTTGTGTTTCGGGTGCCAAAGGCTGAAAAGAAAAGTCTTGACTTTGCCAGCAGGGAGCAGAGGATGCTCGGCTGGGATCAGAGGAACCACGTGGAAAACTGATTTCAGCTCGTGACGGACAGCTGACTGCACGCTTTTTGGTTTTGAGAACTTTTGATTTCTAGCTGATAATACTCGATGACGTTTTAGAAACTATACAAACAGTTTTCTTAAGTGCAAAGAGAAGAAAACATAAAAGGGGGAGGTGACCGATTATCATACTGAAGAACAAACAAAAAAAATTTAACAAGAGACGTGAGAAAAGCATCATATGAGTTACTATGTGTTGTTATTCAACTACACAGAATCCCAAAGTCAGTCTGTTCATGCTTCCCTCTGGCCGGCCTACGCAAACACCTGCATGTTTCCGAGCTGAGGTTGTTGAGAGGCCTGCTGCATCTGTTGCGACTGCGGCTGCAGCTGCACCTGCTCTGGAATGTGTGTGTGGTGTGAAGACGGCAGTGCATGGTGAGGGTTCCCCAGAGGGGTGGGGCTGGTGGTGACGTCAGACCAGTCTGAGTTGGAGTGTGGCGAAGAAGACGACCAAGGGTCTGGGGATTCGGGTGAAGGGGTGAGATACGGGTGCTCGCTGGGTGGGTGGGCAGAGTGGCCGGGGGTGGTACCCTCTGAACCGGTGGTGGTGTAACTGTGCTGGGAGGGGGGTGTGGGGTACTTATCCACAGGGCTCTGCATGGGCGGGTAGGAGGGCAGCGGCCGAGACTGGCCCTCAATTCCCCCGTGGCCTCCGTGGCTGACGGTGTGGGGGTGCTGCATGGCGTGGGAGAGCCCATGCGCCATACTCATCTGCTCAGGCATCTGGTACATCATGTTCTGGGAACATCGGAGGTGGCCTGGCCCCTGCTGGGAGTGACCCTGACTCTGGTTCTGCCCCTGGGACTGTGTGACCTGTACCTGCCCCGGCTGAGGCTGCTTCAGCATGGCCTGGCCTCCCCCAGGTGCCATCATCTGGAACGTGACGATGGGCGGCAGCTGCTCTCTGCTCATGGTGACATTCATGGGAGTCAGCATCGGGCCCTGGCCGTGGCGTTGGCCCATGCCAGGGTGAGATCCTCCCATCTGGTGCGGCACGATGCCGAACATGTGGCTGCCATAGCCGTGCTTGGTCATGCCCACCCAGCCCTGCTGCTGTCCCAGCATGTGGCTGACGGGAGGCAGCATTGGTCTGGAGGTCGGGCTGCTCAGGAGGGGAGGGGAGTTTGCAGTGGTGGAGACGGCGCCGGACACGTCCACTGTGTACGAGTGTGGCGACTCCAGGGAGTCAACAGGTGACATGGTGACTGAGCTTTCTGGAAGTCCCGCTGCCTTTACACCATTCGCGTTTCCTCCTCCTGTACCTCCTCCACTACCGCCTCCCCCTCCATTGCCCACACCCGGGCCCTCTCCCCCAGCGGGCTTCTTTCTTCTCTTCGCCTTCATGTCTTTTAGCTCCTTAGCTCCCCCGCCAACACCTCCAACCTTTGCTCCACCTCCTCCCCTCCTGCTCTTCTTCCCCTGCGGCCCAGGTCGCATACCGATGAAGCCAGCTCCGTTGGCGCCACACATAACGGAGTTTCCTCCTCCACCCATGTGGTTAGGCCCATTGTGTGGACTGTGAACCAAGTTATACTGGTCCAGTAAGCGCACTATGTCATGATGCATGCGTTCTTGAGCAGTATCGCGGGGCAGTCGGTCCAGGTGGTCAGTGATGTCACGGTTGGAGTAGTGGTCGAGGAGAACCTGCGCCGCTTCGAAGCTGCCTTCTCTGGCTGCAAGAAACAGTGGGGTCTCCTCCTGAAGGACACACAGCAAACAGCGAGTTTTAATACACCAAAGTCTCAATTTATTTGTGCATTTAAAATAAATCTCTTAATAAAAGTCTGATTGGGGCATTTACATAGATTTCATACAAGTCTGTCCATTTGTTTGAGTATATTTACCTCCAGACACTTCATGACTCTTTGAAACTTTAGTAGTTTTGTAATGAGTGACTTTAACTTTTACTTGAGTCATTTTCCAGTAAGGTGTCTTTATTCATTTTTTTTAATTTAAGAATAAACCACTGCAAATGGAGCATTCATCAGCAAACAAACTACTGAACAATGGTTTGAAATAAATAAATAAATAAATAATAGTGCAAGAACTGACCTTATTGTCTTGCATGTCACGGTTGGCTCCATTCTTCAAAAGCACAAGAGTTGCCTCCACGTTATTGACTGCAGCTGCCCAGTGCAAGGCGGATTTGCCTAAAATGGTGGGACGGTGAGAAAAGAAATGATTGCAATTTAGTTCATTACTTACAATCCATTCATAACTATTTTTCTGTGAATATTCAGAGCTCTTCATGTCTTAAATGTTACTATCTCTTTTTAGAGGACTCAAGTTGGGCTGTCCCCTGGAAGTCAAAGATTTGAATCATCAGTAAAATCATCAGACCCCTCAGTCAACTGAGGTTTCTTCAAGTCAAGCAGACTTTTTGTTTGTTTGTTTATTTGTTTTTTTGTCAGTCAGTGTGCTTTACAGTGTTCTTCAGGGGATGTTTTGGATCCTAGATGTAGCTGCAGAGTGAGCGCTCCTCGCTTTCACGGTGCTCTCGAGTACAGGCAGCTGCGTACCCAGACCCAAGGTGAGTCTGAGTGAAACAGAGGCAGCTGCCCACAGAAAGAGAGGCTTTGCCTTCTGCTTAGAGCTGGTGAATTCACAGCTCAACTCAATACTTCCCTCTCTGGCTTTTGTTGGACATCTGGTTTCAGCAAAAAATGTTAATGCACATTTCAAATCTGCCGTTAGCGTAGTTAGCACACATTAGCTTAGAGGGCTAACTTGGCTTAGGGTACAGCCCTAGACTAAAGTAAGCATTACAATATCTTTAAGGGTGCTTTCAGACCTAGAGTTTGCTTGCTTTGGTCCAAATCAGGGACTAAATTTGTTACAAAGCTGTATGGGCAGATCTCACAAGGATGTCCTGCTTACCTACTAGCATGACTTCTCATACTAATACTGCAGTTTCAAAACCAGAAATACTGTAATCCAATTGATTAAATGCTGTATTCATACAGCAGAGTACCAGTGCAGAAACAAGACATGCCACAGGAGGAGTAAATATATGAAAAGTTTGCTGACCGTGGTCGTCTACAGCATTGATGTCAGCATGGCAGTGGATCAGCTCTTCCACCATGCCCTCCACAGCTAGCCTGGCTGCCAGGACCAGTGGAGTAGTGCCATCATTCATCCGGGCATCCAGCTCTGTCGCACGATTACGGATCAGAATCTGAGAGGAAACAAAGATACAGAAAGTTTTAATGAATAATTAATGACTTTCCCAAGTAATTATCTATAATATGATTACAGCTAAATTAATAAATACGATGATGGAATTGGTGTCTGGTAAAAGCAGTGTTTGGCTGGCCAATTTTAAATTCACCTGGAGTTTGTAACTGATTCTTATTAAACTGCTGTCTCACCTGGAAGACTCCCTGGGCATCAGCTGCCACAGCAGCATGCAGCGGAGTTCTGCCCATGTTGTCATGGGCGTTGGGATCAGCGCCAGCGTCCAGCAGTCTCTTAGCAGCATCAGCCCTGGCATAGCGGGCAGCCAGGTGGAGCGCTGTTTCTCCTGTACGGTCTGTCTGAGCCATCAAGGAAGCACCCTGAGCGATCAGGTCTGAAATGACACTCGGCCCTGGTTCATCCCCTCCGCTTTCTTCCTCCTCATCTCCATGCAGGCTGCAGTCTGGGCCTCCGCCGTTACGCAGAGATGCCAGCATCAGTGGGGTGAAGCCATCTGAGAGAGGAGAAATTTATTAATAAAGAAATTCTTGAACAACCAGATCTAGAAGTTTAGGACTGTTTTCTCACCAGGTCCCTTGACATTAACATCCAGGCAGTCAGCATCCAGGTCAGCCTGAGGGGGAGTGAGGGTGATGTCAGCAGCCTTGCGATGCTGCAGGGTCCACTCCCTTCGGTCAACACCTCCATCCATAGCAATGGGAAGCAAGGGTTTGTCTTCAGTCTATGAAAAGCAATACAACTTGAAACAACATTCACAGCAACCAAAAACCTTTCAAAACATCTCTCACTCAATTTAAACTACTCCAATCCATCAGCTCTATTTTCTTTTTTCTTGCTCAAATCACTTACTCTTGGTTTCTTGGATGGGACCTCGTCTTCCAGCCATCTCTGACTCTGACCTCCATCAATCAGAGCTCCATCCTGGGTCTTGAAATTCCTGATAGGAGAGAAAAAAGTTCAAGCAACAGTAACATTTTGTTCTCCTTATATTTATTCTGGGACACAGCATGCATGCTATGTTTCAGCTACGCTCTGTTTCACACTCAATCAAAGACCAGTATTGATCACTGGCAGTTGGTAACTGTAGTCTTTTACTGATGCCACTGATGTTTTGAACGTCTACTGTCTTACACAAAGGTTTCTTTAACAGTAGGAGAGATACTTGTTCACTCTGTATGCCCACAATTCCCCAAGATCACCTGAGAAACCCTTCATTTTTCACTGAATTTTCACACAGTGGTTATCGTATATCTGGGTTTCTCTGTTTTCTTCCGTGTCTCCTACTGTAGTTTAAAAATCATCTTAAAAATACATTTAAAAAACCCCAGACAGGGCCAGGGAGTCAGTTACGGTCGGGTAGGCCGCCTGTCATGCGATACACAGGAGACCCTGTATATGTAGTTTTAAATGCTCTCTAACACAAGCTGTTTGTGTGTATATCCACTCACTTCATGTCAAAGTCGTCCTGTCCAACAGGCTCTCTCCTTTTGTCATTCTTATTGGCCAAGAAGCCATCAGGCAGCCACAGGACACCATGTTTGTGCTTCCTCTTGGCTGCTAGCATCCCCAGCACCAGGATAAGCAGAATAACACCCACCGCCACTCCAACCAGAATTATCAGGATGGGTTTCTTGGGTTCATCTCTTCGGTCACCTGAAGAGTACAAAGATGAGCCTAATACAAGTTGTTTTGTCTTAATTTTACCCCAAAACAAACCAGTTAAATTAACTGTTGAATGACAGGTCTACTTACTGTTAACAGTCACGAGAGGGTAAGGCAGGTCACCCTTGATGTGTGCTGCTGCGATGAATGACGCAGCCTCATCAGTGTTGGAGAAACAGTCGACAGAACTCTGGGAACATTCCCGGTTATCAAGTTCCAGGTGCACCATAGATCTGCACAGACAAACATGATATTACTGATGATGCCATGGTAATTAATCTCAAGCTCCTGAGTGTTACATGAGAGCTTAAAAGAAGAGAATTTATGCCATTATGAATGATCCTTACCCAATAACCTCCCTCTCCATCTCCCGCTTACTCCTTCTCTTCTGTAAATGCAGTCCGTGCTCCTGCTCCCCATAGTAAGCGTACACCATTGGCTGCTTATTTTCATCCAACTTCACCCGCAAGTTGGTGTGCAACAGGGCTCCCAGGGAGCGCAAGAAACCCCTTAAGTCTCCAAGCAGCTCTTTAGGCTGCAGCCTGACCACGATGACCAGCGTGCCATCCACCAATTTGGCTGGAGTGTCAGATGAACAGTCCAGGCCGTCCCAGCCACAAGCCTCTGTGTAGCAGCTCTGGTCACAGATGCCATTCCCAAAGTGGTCTGCGCAGTACTTGTCATACCTGAAAATACACAGCACATGTAGGTTGGGTGATTGTTGATTTGACATCAAAATGTTTTGGACTTTTAAGAATACTGCAACAGCAATGACAATAAAACAAAGGGGGTCACATACGTGCAGGGGGCTGGTTTGGTCTCCTGGCACTCAAAGCTATCAAAGAGGCACCCAGGGGTGTCACACTCCTTATCACAACGTCCATTCTTGAAGAGATCCCAGCAGGAAACACTGGCGGTGCAGTTAACCCAAGGACGCCCCCAGTTGAGTGAGCAGTCGCCTCCGTCCCACTGACATTCATGGTTGTTACACTGAGCGTCACACACTTTATCCCCTGATTGCTGCACACACTGCGGATAAGGGCAACTTCGAGGGTCTAAGATGCGTTTGTTCTCACAGTCTCGTCCAAAGAAGTCCATGGGACAGCGGCAGCGGTAGTGATATGGGTTGGTTGGGTCTTTGACGCAGGTTCCTCCATTTTGGCACGGCCATGGACACCTCTGATCAATCTCACAGTGCGGTCCACTGAAGTCTGGCTGGCACTGGCAGTACAAGCGACCAGCTGCTGACTGCATGCAGTGCCCGCCATTCTGGCAACGTAGCTTTGCACAACTGTAGCCTTCTATTTCTCCACAGTTGAACCCAGTAAAGCCCTATAAAACACAAGATGTTGAAGTGTGATAGTTGAGTCATCATTTTAAAAGTTAGGCTTGGCTACACATTTGTAAAGGGCCAATAAAACTTTGAAGCTGATGTTTATTGACACAAAACACTACAGCTAATGTACTTCTGAATCTCCTACAAATCTCATGCTTGTCTACTATACCTGAGCCATGGTGTGGCCCTCTGAAGCAAGCATGAGAATAAGAGAGGGAGGAAGAAGTTAGTGGAGAGAAAAACAAGAATTTAGTGTGAAAAGACGCTGAAAAGATGTTGTAGTGTGAGAGCAAAAGAGAGGAATTTTATAACCTTTTGCAAGTCACTTTTATGTACTATTACTAACTTCTTTACAGTGAGCAGACAGATTGACTAAACATCCAATATCCTCTAAGATTTGAGAGATAATTAAGCTTTCGAAACACACTAGCAACTTGTTCTGCTGAAGGTGTGGAATTTTGAGGACAAAAAGTTTCATTCATTCAGTTTTATAGTCGAGTGTGGAGGGATGTGCGGTAGCCAATAGACAAATAAGACTATATCAAGAAAATTGAGAAACATCACTGGTATTTAACTTACAATATGGAATTTTCTGCCAGTAGGGGTCCCTCAAACAAACAAGTAACCAAAGCTGGAGCAACGCTGTTCAGGTTGTTGTGGAGAACCTGTTAGCCCTTGCTAATGTGTGCTCACCTTTTTTCTTCTTGATTAAAATAAAAGATTTCTCTGAGTTTAAACATTGTTGGAAATATACGGGATAATAAGTACACAACTGGAAAAAAAACACACACTCGGCTCACAAATCAAAAATCAAAACACCAAACAAAAAGCAAAACTACGCATATACGTGGCATGCAAACAGTTATGTGAAAGAATGACAAGCACACTGTCAATCAAGAGGTTAATATAAAAACATGAAAGTAAAGCTTTACACTGATAATGATCACATTAGAGCGCACAGAGCCTGTGTGCACTGAGAAATGATCAGAAACAGTGCTTAAGGGAGTAAGCATAAAAGAGGAGAATCAATTTAAACCATCTTATGATGCTCAAAAAGGGGTGACAATAAAGAAACTTACAGGAACACAGGAGCAGGTGTAGCCATGTTCTGAGCTCATGTTCATAGAGCAGATGCCACTGTTGTGGCACGGCTTAGACAGACACAGATCCACCATGGACTCACAATGACGGCCTGCAAAAGAAATAACAAATGAAGATCAAAACATTTACAGTATCAAAACACAACACAAAAACACTTATGCGTTGCTGGTTTTCCAGCATACAAAATGAGTAAATATAGTGCTGTTATGTCCCTTTGAGTGACTACGAACATACCCGTGTATCCAAGGCGACAACGACACTGGTAATCATTGACCAGCTGCACACAGTCAAGGCTGCCGGGGGCGTGGCAGGGCTCAGACAGGCATTCATTGAGATCCCCTTCGCAGTGTTCTCCAACAAATCCTGGAGGGCAGGAGCAAGTGTAACGTCCCACACCGTCCATACACTGTCCTCCGTTCAGACAGCGGGGTTCAAAAGAGCCAGGCTTGGGCGCACAGTCATCCACGTTCACTTCACACTGGACTCCTACAGAGCAGTAAACAGACGGACATCAATGTGTGTATCAAACATAGTAATGAAGATGCTTTATGGATGATTAAAGGACAGTTTGAATCATCCTGTGTGTGTGTGCCCATGTAATATGCAGACTCACCATGTGTTCCAGGTGGGCAGGCACAGGTGAAGCGGTTGATGAGGTTGATGCAGGTTCCTCCGTGGAGGCAGGGCCTAGAGTGGCATTCATCGACATCATACTCACAGTTCACGCCCTGGTAGCCTGGTTTACACTAAAGCAATGACACAAGAGAGCAGTTAGCTTGTTGTGTGCTTTGGGAAAAAAGGCTGCTAATTTTGGTGTTAATATACTGTACATCTTGTAACACAAAAGCTTTTAAATCTACACCATCATCAAACACATACAGACACAAACAGCTGAGAATATACTCACTGTACACTCGTATGTGCCCTGATAGTCTTTGCATTTGGCTCCATTGCGACAAGGGTTTGATTGGCACTCGTCGACCATCTCTTCACAGTAACTGCCTGTGTATCCTGGCTGGCACTGACACCGGTGGGAGTTGCCCACGTTCACACACCTCCCAGCATTCTTACACACATTTTCCACTGCAAGACCTACAGTCATTTGTTAAAGGAGGCACACGCAGTGAAACAATGACTTGGAGATTATTGCTTGTTTTAAGATTTTGTCTAATGAAACTGGGCAGGAAACAAAATTATCTTTATGAGGCAACAGTGAACATTTAAAATGGTATGTTTCTTCGGCTATGGTGCAACTTTTTACTCATGATGACCGTCTCTATCTAACAAGAAATCCATCATTACTGTATTGGGGATGGTATCTGCCCCTATGGTAATTATAAGTAATGTGTTGTAGTCCCTCACCTTGCCTGGCAGCAAAGTCCTGGCAGGACATGTTGGGGACGTCACAGTAAAGTCCTGTCCATCCCATTTGACAGTGGCAGGTCCACGAGGTGGCTGTCTGAGAGCAGGAGCCGCCGTTGTGACAGCGTACCTGGCTGCAGAGGTTCACAAAGTTCTGCATACAAAAGACAAAAGAAGAGAGAGTTGAAGTTGGATGATCAAAATATAACAATTTACAACCAGTGCAGCATACAACACCCTCCATACTTAAAACTCTGGATACTTACCTTGTTATAATTGTTGGGAAATATTAAAGTGCTAAGAACACGTACAATTCAGCTCACGCACTTTCCCGGGAGACTCATTCTGTGCACTTGCAGCAACATACACACACTTTACCTGGCAGTTCTGTCCATTGTATCCCACAGGGCAGGTGCAGCGGTAGGTGCCCAGGCCATCAGTGCAGGTGCCTCCATTCCTACAGGGCTGAGAGTCGCACTCATTCTGCTCAAACTCACAGAATTTCCCGTAAAAACCAGGACGGCAACGGCAAGAGAAGGTATTGATGTCATCGATGCAGGTCCCATTATTCAGACAGGAGCTGGAGGGAAGGAGGAAAAGAAAGTGGCATCTAATGAAAAACTGTCTAGAGAGCTGAGACATACTTTATTAAAGGGTACAAATGAAGACGCAGGAATGAACAAGATAACATAGACCCTATGAATATCATTCATCTTGAAGGGAATCTTTAGTATTTTTTTAACCTGGACCCTTTTATTCTATGTTTTTATGTCTGAGTGACTGGTGACACCAATTTTCAAAATTTGTCCAGTATTGAGAGAGCCTGCTGCAGCCGCAGTGGCTAAAACAGACTGCAATGTAATCCCTGTGGACAACTGTACACTGTCAATTTGCATCCACTAAAGTGCGTGTTTTTGTCACTGACAGGCTCAGATTGTTATTATCAGTGTCTGACAACATTGCCGAAAAACTTGCTGTGCCTATAAGAAGGTGGATCACAGGAAGTACCACCAGTTGGTCCAGGGGCTTCGCCATGATGGTGGCTGTTTCTAGGCATATTTTAGGATGACTCAGGGGCAGTTTGACAACCTGCTGTCTATCGACGGATCGTAGAGCTCTGGGTATCCAGCACTCACTACCACCAGTTTCTCCTCCATTGTTTACTAACTATAAACTTGTTGTGACTACCACAGAAGACCTGTTGCCTCTCAAATCATCCAATTGGACAATGGAAAAAGGTATGACGTGGGCCGATTTTCGGCTTTGAAATGAAGTTTTTTTTCAACTCAAGGAGCTCAGAGAGCTCCAGCAAAAATGCCAGGCTCTTAGAGCGCAGAAACGAAAGGTGCATTGCAATGCAAAAACCACCAACAAAAAGCTTCATTCTCAATAAAGGCAATTACAAAAAGGTGCCTCCAGCTGCTTTCTGTGTGATCAGGGCATTAGAGGACATAAATTGAAGGTGCAATATTGCCAGCAGGGATTACATTGCAGCCTGATTTGCCACTGTGGCTGCAGCGGTCTCTCTCAATACTGGAGCAAAGTCAAATATTGTTGTGTCCATTAGTCAATTTGACACAAAAACACGGGAAAATAGGGTCCAGTTTGAAAAATGCTTAAGTTTACCTTTCCACAATCTGCAAGCTCCCAAATCAGGCATCTTTAGGATAATAATATAATACAGATTGATATACTATGTTTTACAAACAATTATATATTAGATTTTTTTTCCCTCCAGCCAGTCATGAAGTGCACCTAAAAAAAGTCTTAAAGTTCAACTACAAGTCTTCCTTCACCCAAATCGAGCATTTGTTTAGACATAGTTATCATTCATTTAGTCATGTCCTTGCAGGAGATTCAGTAGAACTCAACAATTAAGCACGGAAATAAAACGCTTGGTTTTCATGAATCATGCTTTGAATGCATGGCTCACCTCTCAGTGCATTCAAGGATGTTGTGTTCACACAAGATTCCATCAAAGCCTGGTCGGCACTCGCACACAAAGCTGTTGACGTAGTCGCGGCAGATGGCACCGTTCCTGCAGGGCTGGCTGGCACACTCATCTACCTCAGTCTCACAGCGCTCCCCTTCAAAACCCGGGCGGCAGTCACAGGAGAAGCTCCCGACATCGTCCAAACAAGAGCCTCCATTCAGGCATCGGTCTACAGCGGTGAGAGGAGAGAGGGAAAAGAGGCTTTCCATGACCCAAAAATTTTGTTAAAAAGCCATCAATGAATGAACAATTCATCCAAGTTATCAATGAACAATCCAGCAGCAGTCTGGCTGAAAAAAAACCAGACTATGTGGAAGCACTTTCCCTTATTTTCACAAGTTTGTTTGTCTGAGATATTTTTGCATCGTTCTGTATCAAGCTTACACCCTTGTGTAACCCACTATTTCTGGGGAATTATTACTCTGCTTTCCACCAATGCTTGAGAGATCTCCAGTCTGTGATGATGCCTCAAAAATATTACATAGGCATCATAATACATGGCTGTCTCAAATGCAGAGGTGCAGCTTCCACTGGGTGGATACTGAATTAGTTGAAAGTGAAACTCACTCGGTGAGCAGTCGTCAATGTCCGTCTGACAGTTGTGTCCGCTGTATCCAGGTAGACAGTTACATGTGTAGCTGCCCTCGCTGTTCACGCATCGACCACCATTTTTGCAAGGGTTCTTTTTGCATTCGTTCACATCTTGACTGCAGCGCGCACCTACGAAAACAACATAGTACAACATCAAGTTAGCAGTAATACATAATAGTGGATATGACTGTGTTCTCACGCAGACAGCCTTACATCCATTCTCAATCAGACAGACTCACATGGACACAGTATCTCATACCTTGCCAACCAGCTGGACATCGACAGGTGTAAGACGTGTAATCTGCTGATGGACGACACACTCCTCCCCTCTCACATGGATGAGAGGCACAGGGAACTTGTTCCACCTCACAGTGTTTACCTATTTTGACATAGGACACATTTTTAATAAAGACAAAAACAAGTCACTGAAAATTATTGCTAATATGATGTTCAGTTGGCTGCTACAAAGACTGCTACTGCATGCTAGTAAATGAGAGATGGCTAACCTGTGAACGGTGGACTACACTGACAGGTGTAACTGTTGACTCCATCGATACAAATCCCTTGGTTCAGACAGGGCCCGGATGCACATTCATCTATGTTCTTCTCACAGTTGACACCTAATGAGAGAGGACAGGTGAATGTTGTTTCCCCTATTACTTAATTTAAAAAAAAAGCCTAAATGCTGAAATATAATAACATTATTGTTACCTCTGAATCCCTGTTGGCACAGACAGGTGTAGCCATTATGTCTGTCCACACAGGTGCCACCATTTTGGCATGGAGTGAGCTGGCACTCGTCCTTTTCCTGCTCACAGTGCTGTCCCACCCAGCCAGCTTCACACTCACAACGATACCTTTACACAACAGAAAGGCAAGCGCCAGTTTAAAATTAGAAATAAGCCACACAGTGCCAACCACAGCAGCTCATCTGTGGGCTATCGCCAGCATCAGTTAAAGAATGGCTATCACTTGGGTTATTATGTTATGGCACACATATAGTTTAGCTGATAGTAGAGCATTAATGTTAAGAGGGGACAAATTTGGAAAGCAAGACAGGCTGGAAGAAATTTCCCAACAGTAAGGAAGCGCCATTAAAGCCTGTAGCTTTGTCTAGTGGCTCTTTTCAGTTCCCACAAACACTACATGACTGGAGTGTGTTCGCCCATATTCAAGACTTAATAGTCAGTTGAAGGATGACGAACCCGTGTTGCTGCTCAATACATTCTCCATGCACACACGGCTGAGGAGCACAGTGGTCGGTCCCAGAGAGGCACAGAGGGCCGTGGGTGCTGGGTGGACACAGGCAGTGGAACCCGTTGATCTTGTCCACGCAGGTTCCCCCACTCATACATGGGTTTGAGTTACACTCGTTGATCTCCACATCACATTTAACTCCTGTTGAAGAGCAATTCGGAGAAAATTTGTTCTTGGTTATCCAGTTATTTTCAGTAAGAGCATCCAAATATTAACTTGCAGTATAGTTATTTTATCCTGCCTCATTTCTGAAACAGGTGTGATCTTTAAAAAACATACCTGTATATCCTGCGGCGCACACACATTTGTACTCGTTGATGCCATCGACGCACTCTCCGTACTCACAGGGGTTGCTGGCACAGTCATCTTCATTGATCTCACAGTTCACCCCTGAATAGAAAGCACACAAAACCATATTCATATAGCGTAACAATAGTCAGGGTGTACGCTTTATCATTAAATCAGACTGTATTTCGACTTAGATTTAAAAGTAGCACACCAAAAACACTATGTCACATCCTTTTTGTGTTGAGGGCAGTACAGAGTTGCGTAAGAGGTGAAGCAGATCACGCAGCTGTTATAAAATGTGACAGTTAACTCATCTACCACCAGGGGGAGTCAGACTCCTTTAAAATGTGGCTCAGCAAGACGTAAGAAAGGTTAACAAAAACTTTTGATACAGCAGAGGCCCCCTATGACTCATGTATGACATAGTTATAAAACTAACAAGAATATTGAATAAACAGTGGTTCAAGTGGGAGAGAGCACAGAGAGGAAAAGGATGAGATACAGAAGAAGGAGACAGATACAAGGAGAAAACTAGACATAGAGAAAAGGGTACATTAGAGGAGAGGAAGTGAGGGCATGAAACCAGAAAGTGACACCTGACACAGTGACCTCACGCCAGTTTAGGTAAAGTGAGGACAGTACAGACCTCAGTACCAAGCCACAGAACAACATTGGGTAGCACCGCTCCAAAGTCATTATAGTTAAATAAAACTGCGATCACAACAAGCAAAAGGAGGTATTAGTGCATATATTTACTAAGACTGGGATGTCTACATGACTGTGATGACTCACAGTCATCAACAAGCCTGCCTTCAACAAGTGTTTGATTTGTACTGTGATACCTATTCAGCTTACTCAATCTTGCCCCTGACTAACAGCCCCACGTGATTAAAAAAGACTAAAATTAATACTTACAGTAATAAAACCTCAACTAAAACTCAACATATTTAATCATTAAAACTAAACTGAAACAAGTAAACCCACTCTGGAAACTAACCAAAAATAAACTGAAGTGAAAACAGAAAATTCATAACGAAATTAAAAAAAAAAAAAACTAATGAAAAATACAACACTATAATACCTCTGCACTACTCAACCCAGACTTGTGACTGCTACGCCCACGTGCACATGTTACGTGCTCTACACTTTATACATTGAAAGCTATACAGGAAGCTGTAGATGTGGGGGATGGGGGTCTTTACATTCAGTTAAAGGCATTACATCCGCTCTTAAACCTTTAACTGCCACAATAATCAATCAGGGGAAAACACATTAATGTGATCTGGATGGCTCAGACTTAGATACTTTCAAATAAGCTTCTGTAGAGTTACTTTATCCTTCAGTTGGAGGAAGTAGAACTCATATAATGTACTGTGTTTGTAGGTCAGTCTCTATGGTTACTATAGCAACCAGATGTTACGGGGAGTAGAGATTTTTAAACACCCTGCAAAAAAGGTGGCAGCTGGGAGATGAGAAAGCACATTAACCATTTTGATGATAACTATCCTACGTACATGAATAACACCAGCACACACCTGTCCAGTGGATATTTGAGAGTGACCCACTGTCACACAGTTTTTCTCAATGCACAATGCTGCCCCCAAACATCTAATCACAGCTCTACAACTGTGTTATCAATGTACCACCTTCAATTTTTCTATGAAGAGTATATTAAACAGGCAATAATTTTTGTAGCATGCCAAGCACGTACCCGTGGTTCCTGATAGGCAGTTACACTGGTAGGCGTTGACCAGGTCAACGCAGCGTCCTCGGTTCTGACAAGGGCTGCTGTGGCACTCGTGGACCTGGATGTTGCAGATGGAGCCTGTGTACCCAGGCTGGCACTCACAGGAGAAGGTGGCGATGCCGTCTTTACACACACCATGGTGGCATGGCTCTGGCACGCAGTCGTTGATGTTGTCCTCACAAAGTAGACCAGTGAAGCCTGTGGGAGGATGTTCATGTTTAGAAACTATTGCATCTATGCATCATGGATCAAATGTTGCTTCTACTTCAGTTTGAACACTTGGTTATTTCCTTTTACCTTCAGCACATTCACAGTCGTATCCATTAGGTCGGTCGATACACTTGGCCCCATTTAAACAGGGAGTGCTGGAACACTCATCAATGTCTATCTGGCACATCTCGCCACTGAAGCCTAAAAACACAACACAGAACAACTTGATGAACAAAGCAATACATTAAAGCACAGCTTTGAAAACAGGAAAGAATTCATAGGCGATTCATTGTCACGTCTGACTGGTTAGATAAGAACATAGCTACATGTGCACCAACCTGCTGGGCATTCGCAGACAAAGCGGCTGACCTGGTCCAGACATTTACCCTGGTTCAGACAGGGTGAGCTGAGGCACTCATTCACCTCAATCTCACAGTGAGTCCCCTCAAATCCTGCAAGCATGGCAAGAAACACGGTTTCATTATATTTCCTTTTGTCAAATGATAAAGAGACGAAGAGGTTTATGTTTTTAATCCTATTCCTTTGCAGTTACTGAGTTGTTTTCAGCCGCCACAGTATGCTGTTATCAACTCCACCAAGGAAAATATGTTTTAGTCCCTCTTGTCTATTTGTTAGCAGGATATCCAAAAAAGCGGTAAAATACTTTACATGGCAAGCCATGAGCAAGACAATTTTTGGTTAGATCCAGATCCACGACTTTTAAAAAGACGACTGCATATTTTTTAACATTTTATATATTTTCACATGAATTACTGCACTTGTTTGAATTTGAAATTGTGGCACATATATCACATTAGTGTCTGTCACAATCTTTGTGTGTCATCATCTTTTGGATGAGAACACAGTTGCGTCCCTGTTCTTGTAAAGTATTTGAAAATTTATAAAGACACTGCTGGACAAGAAAAAGTAAGGTAACATAATTTTTCACAAAATGTACCGGGCATGCAGATGCAGGTGTAGTCCCAATGCGATCCAGACATGTGCCGTCGTTCTGGCAGGGGCTCGAAGCACACTCGTTGACATCTTGTTCACAGCGCGGTCCAGCGTAACCCCTCACACAGTTACATGTGAAGGAGCCATCGGTGTTGACACACTGACCACCGTGCTCGCAAGGGTTGGTACCTGATGATAAAGAGGGAAGAGGCATGCTTAAAAGCAGAACAGACCTAAAGTTGGGCAGAGATACACATTACGTGTGGTTAAAATTTTCTCTTTCTTACCAATGCTGCACTCGTCTCTGTCGATGTTGCAGGTGCTGCCTACATATCCAGGTTTACAGTTACAGTTGAACATGCCACTGATGGGGTTGGTGTCACACTGAGAACCCTCTCTACAGGGGTTACTGATACAGGCGTCGTCTCTATGGCAGAGCAAACCTGAAAAGAACACCATGTTGACAAGGAATGAGTAAACAGGACTAGAGTTAAGACTCCGACATGTCCACTTTTGCAGTCTCACTGAAACTACCAGAGTATTGGCAGCAAAATGCGGTCACATTGATCATTCAAGCTAATGCATGGTTTGTTTTGTGTAAATTCACCAATGTCTTACAGATACTTCTCCTCATAGCATTTTTTTTGCGCCTACCGCCTATTCATTTAAAATAACCAATGGTATAACTTCATCCCTCTTTGCTGAAGTCCAGTCAAAAAATATGTTCAGCTATTTGAAGACAAATGCAAAAAACCTAATGTTACAAAGACAAACATGTCCCCGGGATATTTGCAATATGCGGTCATGCCCACTTCAGAGTAAAACAAACTCAATGCAAATTTGCTGCTGAGGAGGGGTTTATTTTTGCCACAAGGCTAAATCCATATCCAAGACTGTGTCACTAACTAGCAGGCTGGAAATACAAAATGCATAATTAGTGTATTTGACTGTTTGACATGGATCATATTAAGTGCCCTTTCCTTAAGTAATTAATCAAACCCAAAGAAAAATTACAGTTTCAGTGTTAAGACAAAATGAATTATTATTTTTTCATATTTTATTTTTAATTTCTTCTTTTTTAGTTGTAAAAAAACCACAATATCTAAAGGGAAGAATAAAGCTGTGACAGAGACTCACAGCATTTCTGTTTTGTCTTTTGTTTGTCTATTATCAGCCTCATGCATTTTAGAGTTTCATACAGAAATGTCTCACTACTGGCCTACCTGTCTTTCCGTAGGGGCAGAGACAGACGAAAGATGCAACACGGTCGATACACGTGGAGCCTGCACTGCACGCAGCTGTAGCACAGTCATCGATGTTTTCAGAGCAGTCAGGTCCACTCCAGCCATTTACGCACACACAGACGTAGCTGCCAAACAGGTTGCTGCAGGTGCCTCCATTCTGACACGTGTTTGGCTGCAGACGACACTCGTCCACGTCTTCTGTGCAGTGTTGACCTGTGGAGAGGCAGCGAAGCAAACATTAAAACAATTAAGTTAATACTCAATGTTATAACATAACTCAAGGTGTAACGTCCTGGGTTTTCTGGTAGAGAGATTAAATATTAAGCCTTTGTATTTTTTAGATTTCTTAGATGCTTCCAGTCTTATTTATAAAGCTCTATTTGTTGCAGACATGGAAACTATACAGTTAGAGAATACTATTAATCCTTAGGGGCCATTTTTGAATACTGCGCACGTTGGCTTTGTTTCCACTGGTTGGATTAGTGCTACATAAACTCAGACAGGCCCAAGGAAGCTGATGTATGCATGTTTGCTTTGTAAACGGAAAGCTTGCGTATGCCACACATGAGTGTTAGCAGAGACACGCCTTGTGTGAAGTGTGAGCCTCGATAGGATAAAGAAAGAGCGCCGAAGAATTGTGGGAAGCATAATATCAAAACACACGACATGAAGGAAGCTATTATCACTGATCAAATCACAATCATTAATTCCACCTCACTGCTCAACCGGCACACGGAAGAGTTAAGATTTCATAAGGATTTGGCTAGAGTATCTAGAAAATGAAAAGGTAAAGACACAACTTGTGAATTTCATTCTAAAAACATAAAGATGTAAGCAAAATATATTAACCACATCGCTTTTTTTACACACAGCATGCATACAAAATAATTTTTAAGACGGGTTATTGTATAATACATGTAGAATATTCCTAAAGGCATGTTAAGATCAACCCCTCTCATTCTTTAGTATGAGGCCAGTCCAGTGACAGAGTGGAGAGAACATTAAGGTCTTTAGTGGGGAAAAAAAGCAGTCAGTAGGGACGCACAATGAATCAAAACATTATTGATACTGCAATATGGCCAAGTGCAATACCCAAACCACAGGAGCTGCAATTTCATCCATGAAGGTTAAATATTTAACAACGTACCATTGTAAATGAAGCATTGTAGTGCTACAGAGACACCCTATTCTACAAATCACATTCCAGACAAAAAGGAAAATGCTTGTTTGGTACAGACCCAAGCAAAAATCACATACCGTTCCCACTAAAATCGTGACTCATATCGCACTTGCAGTATGATTTTTTTGCATATCATGCAGCCCTAACTGTCACGCTGCAAAAAAACATGAACGTGGCTCAACTTCTACTGTACGGCAGCAATGTCATATTTCAACTGTTATTGCTGTGAAACTTTCTAGAATTGTGCTATTATAAATTTCTGTGTTTGGGCATTTGATAAGCCTTCAAACGCACCTGTTACTTCCACTGGACGTCCTGGATCACATTTCATGTTTCACCTGTACCTTAAACAACACACCCCCATCAACACAGCCCGTGGCGTTCCTTTAACACAGGACTGTTTTCAGTTTGAATGCCCACTAAAAGCACATGTCTAAAATACACAATACTGCTTCTCTAATGCTTTGTTTCAACATGTTTCAGCCAAAGTTCCCTGTCTGACACACAGGGAAAACCCCTAATATCTTGCATGGATTTGAAGCACTGAGCTGGTATCCCTACTGTTGATGACATCACAGCAAACCAGAGTGAACAAACACTGAGTGTAATAGCTGTCCAAGGAGCAATCAAAAACACAAATCCCTTACCAGTCCACTCTGGGGGGCACTGGCAGTTGTAGGTGTTGACTCCGTCCATACAGGTTCCTCCATTGGCACACTGATGACCGGGGCAGTCATCTATGTTGTTCTCACAGTTAGTCCCATTGAAGCCTGGTACAAATGATTGGGGAAGACATGCAATCAAACACATAAACTGATATTCTCTGGTGTACTTAAGTATTATGACATGTCCTGGTGGTGTATAAACAGCAGCTGTGTGTGTGTTTGTTGTGTCTACTCGCTGACTGTAGCAGGCTGACAGTAAAGAGTGTGTCTATTACAACACAGTCAACAGGATCAGACTGTTTGCACTTCAAACATTTTGTAACAATATAGACACTCAAAGCTAAGTTTATAGCTTCATTTATAGATACATATCAGTTATAGTGTCTTTTTTATCTTCCTACATTTAACCAACTTTCCATATCTCTGTTGGTTTGTCGTGGCTGGTTAACTTCTTAATAAGATAAGATTTTTGTGGTTCATATTCAGCTTTAAAAAGAGTACCAAAGCTGTGGGCATTTCAGAATTCGAATCTTTTTACCTGGAAGGCAGTGGCATGAGTAGCTGGTTTCCGAGTTCTGGTGGCAGGTGCCTCCATTTAGGCATGGTGAGGGTGAGCAAGGGATGTATGAGCTTTCACAGTGTCTGCCAGTAAACCCCGGGGCACAGTTACACCTGTAGCAAAGACAGAGCACATTTCGTTTGATTCTTTTTGTTGTTGTTGTTGTTGTAGCAGTAGTAGTCTTTCAGAACATCTTCCATATAGTGACACGTTTCACATTTGGTCATTAAACACTAGATTCTCACTTGTAGGATCCAGGGGTGTTGATGCATTCTGCTTCATTCTGGCATATAGGAGGTGTGGCAGCACATTCATTGGTGTCATTGAGGCACCGCAGACCTGTGTAACCTGGAGGACAGGAGCATGTGTAGCTACCACCGGACTGAGAGCTGCAGGTTCCACCGTTGGCACAGGGACTGGATAGGCAGCTGTCCTCATGCTCACACTGTGGTCCTGAGAGGAAGAGGAGGAAAAGTGCTGAGCATAGTGCTTGATCTATTCTATGTGCCATTTATCAGTGTGTCTTGCTAAGGAGAATAATGGCTGAGATACTCGAAGGAAAGCAATATGAATCAATCAGTATGTATTGGTGGTTATCTTCAACAATTCTTATCACCATGAATTTAATCTAATTAATTTTTTAGTATAAATTAGATTCAGAGTCATTGAGAGCACATCTTAAGCTCCATGTAAAAAACTGCAGTCACCAAACTGACTCACTGTACTAAGGTGGAACAAACTGTTCTCTGCTACTAACCAAGAAACGAAATGTCATCATAGTCAAGTTAAAGCCTTTATATATTTATTTTTTTCGTAAAAATTGTGAATGTTATGCTCTCAATGTCAATTTTGTCAAATTATTTTCAATCAACTTCTGGATCCATTGGTGCATCAACATACACTAGCAGACAATGATGGGATACATGTGCCAGATTTGTTTTCATTTCATAGGTAAGAGCAATAATTCAAGATAAAATTGCTAAAACAGGGTTAGGCAATTAGGCAGACTTAGGCAAAGTTTAAAAATAATTTACAACATTTCTGGATTTGTACATAGATCTTGTTTCACAACAAGAAGCCACTTATCTCTTGCTTCGTGGCCTAACTTTTATTTTTCCTGTTTAAGTTTTGGGATATAGGATATAGTCATCTTTACAGTTAGCAAATGTATTTGCATTCAGGATGTTTAAAATAAAATTAGTGTTCGGGGGATAAACAAAAGTCAGATATCACTACTCTCATGGAAAACTCCTGAAAGGTGATTAAATGGTGTCTAACCTGTCCATCCTCTGGCACACTCGCACTTGTATTTGTCGAGGGACAGCAGGGTGCAGACACCTTTGTTGGCACAGGGGTTGTCAGGGTAACACGTGGAGTTCTGGGGAGTTTGGCAGTGCTGTCCGGTGTAGCCGAGTGGGCAAGTGCAAGCAGCGCTGCCTGGCACAGGTACGCCAGCTAGCATGGACACAGAGCAGTTCCCTCCATTCAGGCAGAAGCCAGGTTGACAGGGGTCCTTATGGTGGCAGTACTCACCCAGGAAGCCTGGTGCACACCTGCACACACACACACACAGACACACACAGAAATCAGTGATGGAGCACGCAAAGGCAAACATGAGGATTTAAACAAAATCACCCTTCAATACAGAGAATACAGCTGAAAGATGAGTTAAACAAGAAGACAAATACGTTTGAGTGTGTGTGTTTGAAAGAAAGGCAAACAAACAAAAGAGCCAGTTTCAGTCAGGTGCACCTAATGCACCACATCAGACAACAGCATTGATAGAGGAGTGTAACGTCTGCACGAGTCCTGTAGTACACACAGATCAAAGACACAAATGAAGCAGCAGGTAAACACTAGTGTATGATACAGAGCTGAACACTGATCTAAACATCAGCTTGTGGGGAGCCACATCCCCAAGTAGGAGTATAAGCAAAATGTGTTGTAGGGTTGTGCATATAGAGAAACTAGTTTTCAGTTACTCCGAACATTAAACCATATGCTAAATTGTCAATGGACTGTATTTATTTAAAGCCTTTTGGACAACACACACACACACACACACACACACACACACACACACACACTCATATGACCATGAGCTGCTTGAAAGAAGATGTTAGCCTTTTGTGTCTTGCTGAAGGACATTTTGACACACTGTTAAGGTGTGAACCACTAATTAACACTAACCCTAAGACTATTGACAAAACTACTCTGAACCCTGAGCTTTTAGTCCATAAACCCAGCAAGAGAAAAGGGGGAAGCTGAGCTTGGTAAAAGGGTTAAACTGGGGTCAGTGGAAAAGAAGAAGTTCTAAAGTAGAAGGATGTGACGCTGAGTTATCTGGAAGTTGTTGTCAGAGGCCTGGCAGAAACTAAAAACAACAAGTGGAAAGCACCAACAATTATCTGCTAAATGTAAGAGATTAACAATGCTCATGTCAAACAAACAAAGTAAAGACCTCATCTTCACATCACAATTCCAAGTTTATCACAACAAAATGTAAAGTGTATGACTAAAACAAAAGTAACACATAATATCTATTGTGTCGTAACCACATTTGGTTAACAGATCATGTCTGTCTTTTCCTCTGCTTATTCATCACCGCTTTCTTTCGATTTCTCCATTTTCCTCTATTTCAAAAAAGTGATTCAGCCACATGCCGAGCAGTGGGAGGAAATTACAATATTACACAACATGTCCACTAGGAGATCTCATCAGAGACAATGATTCCTTGGTCGCTTTCTATTCCTCTGTTTTTCTCAGTCCCTCCCACTTTCACTCCCCACTTCTCTATGTGCGACAGACGGGGCTTGGTCAGAGGTGTTATTTTGTTACAGAGCAAAAATGCTATTCGTCAGGTAATTTCCTGCGCATGCTATTTTGATCAGCAGTCTGTTGCATTGTGTATGTGTGTGTGTGTGTGTGTGTACGGCACATGGCAGACACGCTGTCTGGGGACTGTGGGCGACAGAGCGACTTGCTGCCTCTTACACAGGCCTCTAAACCTGCCTCCCTTGAGGGGCTCAGGTAACATAATAGGAGAGATACACCACACAGTAACTAACACACACACATACACTTGCGCAGAGGAATTAAATCCCCTCTTTCAAAACCATTTAAAACGAAAAAATATTCCTATTTGAGAAATAAGCACACTTACAGCATGTAAAAAGATGAAGGGAATAATTGGATATCAGTGTTGTGGGCCACATAAAACAGACAAAACAGTGGAGATGGGAAGTATTTGAAATTCAGTCTCACACTTACTAACTTTTATTTATTATGGCAACTCCACCCCAGCAGCTTGAAGATATTAGACGATGAGCGCATGGGAAAGTAGGACGATCATGATTCATGCCAGGCATTAGTCTCACAGATCAATCACATCTGAAAGACTTCATACGATGTGTGAGTCACCAAATGTCTCCTCAAATACGGCAAACAACATCTGACAACAAATTCCCACTCTAACTACCATATTTGGTTCCCAAATACACACTACATCAGATACAATGACGTGTGCAACAACAGAGAAAAAACACCATCACATTGAGCAATATGTTCATGATTTTTTTTTTCATTTGTTTTTACTAGATATGATTGAAACCTCTTTACTTTATTCAAATTTAAAGGATGTCTGGCAATATTCTATATTTTTTCTTTCTGTAAACAAATTAGTGGATCCTACTAATAAGTACTGTCTGTGTGGTACGGCTATGCGATATGAGGAAAATAAGCAAAATGTGTTAAAGTTGTTGCACAGCTTACTGCATAACATAATTTAATTACATTCTTTTATTGAACAAATTGAAGACTAAAGGCACCAATAAAAAACTGCAGTGTTTTACCAATACTAAAAAATTCTGCAGTGCAATACCTCAGTCTTTTGCGATGTTTATCTCACAGGTTGACATTGCAATGACGACATCATGTGCAGCCTTACTGTGAAGCCAAAGCCTGATGTATCATGGTACCTTACTGTCCAAAAATAATTCAAAACACATTAATGAGCCACATTGTAGCATTGAAGGACATGTTCCTTCAACACAATGAACGTATACCTTGCGAAAGCAGAAATGTGTCCACATATTTGATTTTGCGATGACTGTTTTACTACTGGAATTATTTTGTGCAGACGATATAGCAAATCAGGGCTGGATCTCGCGAATCCAGCCACCGCGCAAGGTAACTTGATTTAGGCGGAAATGGAGGAAAAGGGTCAAGTCGTAAATACAGAAATCTCTAACAAATTATTGTTTTCAGGAACCTTAAAGCTTCAATTTTGAAAGAATTTTAGTTTTACTAGTGTTGTAAGTGTTGTCTGAGAGGCACATTGGAGAGTACTGAGAAAGAAATAAAGCACTATTCATTTTGTTTTTTAAACATATTCTTTGACTGTAACACAACATATCGTCTTATCTCATGCAGAAAATAGTGTTCCTCTCTAAAATATTCTCTAAAAAGCTGCTATTTGCACATACTCAGGGTGCTGACTAACAGATAAACAGATGGCTGATTAGTGACGTATGATCTTCAAAGAAAAGACAGACTTCATGCCTCTTCGCCTCAACTCCGTCAGATTAGACATGGCCACCCTCCCTCTTTCCCGTCTCCATCCCTGTATCAGCATGTCTGCAGCGCAACCCCCTACACACCCCAAAACACACACACACACGCACACATAAATACACAAACACAAAGATGTCCCTCCCCGCTCTGAACACAAACACAGCTTGGTCATGATATCACAACAAGACGGCCGTCGTGGGAATTAGGGCTGCTTTCTTCTCCTGA
Source organism: Epinephelus cyanopodus (assembly GCA_026686955.1). NCBI lineage: Eukaryota > Metazoa > Chordata > Actinopteri > Perciformes > Serranidae > Epinephelus > Epinephelus cyanopodus. Next base: position 13,341,477 of record CM048920.1, read on the forward strand.
CAACCTCTCTGCCCCCTCTCAAGGAGTAATGACATGGCCCTCTGCCCTGTGACATACATCACATTAGCAGGCTGTCACACAAAGAACACCGTGTCCAGGTTAATGCCAGGTTTACGTTTCACTGGGAACATTTCACACATTTTCACTGTTTAAAAATATGGGGAATATGAGAGGCATTTTCAAAGTCAAGTACTGCCACTTCAGAGTGAGACGGAGGAAACCTGAAACGTGCTTTGTTTAAAAGTTTAGCTTGATTACATGTCTTCTGAGATTTGAATGAATCATTTTAAATCACTCTGCACTGAATAACATCTAAGTTAGCCTGGATAGGGCATCCCTAAATGCATATGAGAAAGATTTAAAAATATATATACACATTATAATTCCTATAGTGTCGTCTTGCAACTGTACACCACCCTTCAATTATTCAATAATTACTTGAAACTGAGATTTTGTAAAAATTCCAAAGTGCTGACAGACAAGATGCACAGTAACCTCTATTAAAATTCAATTGCTGCTATCTAACCAGTGTTGACAGAGCCAAATGCCATGGCGTCAGGAAACGATACCACCCTGTCCTTCAGGTTTCACTGCCAGATAGAGAGTTCATTATTGGCCTCTGGCTGTATCACTAGAGCCCGAGGCAAACAGACAAGGCTGTGCATGATTCACATTATTGTCAGGGAGTGGTGTCTCACTGAGGAGGCGATAACCCAACACACTGTCACACTAGTCTGTCACTGAATACAACACATGGAGTCGTGTGATTCTTCTGACAACTTTTCATGCACCCTACAGGACATAGGGAAGAATTTGCACACAGATAAATGTGCACAGACACCTTGACACACACACACAGTTGGCTCTACTTTCATGAACAACTCTGCAGAGAGGGTTTCTGCAGCCAAAGTCATCTATGGGATTCTTTGTTTTGCTCCATGAGGACTTTTTTTCCTCCTCTTTCCCCCATCCTTCTCTTACTCTGTGCAATTTCCTGCAGCCCTTCTTTCCCTCTCTTTCTTACTCCTCCACCTCTTATTTCTAACTCACTCTCTAGGTGTCAGGTTTCTACAGCTGGTTCACATTAGCGCCCCCATCTCACGCACACCCCTCCCTCCCTCTCTCTCTCTCTCTCTCTCTCTCTCTCTCTCTCTCTCTCTCTATGTCTCTGCACCCCTTCTCTCCTTCGTCAATCCCCCTCCTCCTCCTCCTCTACCTCATGCTGACCTCTGCCTGTCCTGGCTGGCCATGAGAGCTTCAATGAGCAAAGGTTGGGTTGATTCTCACTCACTCATGTAATGTCTCCCACCTCCTTCATTGTGAATTCCTGTGTCCTGAGCTCCCATGCTCTTATTCTCCTCCCAACGCAAATCCCTAATTCCCATTTTCTTTTGTGCTAATTCTCTCCTCCTACCACTCCACCTTCCACTCCTCAACTACAACCCCACCGCACCGCCGCCTCCTCCAGCCACTATTCTGGTCTCAGCAACGCTTAATAACTTCATCATGCTCTCCCCCTGCGGCCATCACAGAGAAACAGTGTGAGAGTTGTGAGAGAGCATAAGCCAGCTCACATTTCAATCCCTGGATCATTCCCTGGCTTGGCTAGAGCATAGGTGGCCTATTCACTGCACTGTAGTCCTGTACGTGCATGCACGGATGTCACCAGTCAAGTGCAAAGCATGTTACTGGCTTTGCTATTGATTCAATGTATGCTATGCCATGCAATGCTATGCTGTTAATTTGGTGGCGGAAGTAAATCGGGAACTAAAGAATCCTTGTCTTGCCATAGAAATTGTAGCTGCAAGATGTCTGATAGATCATTTTAGGGACAGACAAAAGCTTATGTGTTAGACAGAATAGCTCATTCGAAAAGATCTGCTGTCAGTCAGACTATGCTTGCTTCTCTATCAGTCCCAGACGTCTGGAGAAATTGTTATCCACGTCACAGGATGTAAGTTTTGAAATGGCAGTCTAGGGCTGGGTGCCATGCTTGAAATCATTATCATGTCTTTCTGATACTGATGTTAATCAGAGTGTGGCAAGTCCATGTAAATATGTTTAGAGCAACTGTTAGTCATTACATAAGACCAAACTCTTCATATGTGTTAATGAAAACTTTCTTCAGATGTTGCACCACCTGGATGACTTGAAAGTCACAGTCATTTCAGATCCAGAAGTGACACAGACAAGAAAGCACATTATTAACCTTAAAGATAAACGGTTGAGCCAGATGAAGGAGCTTAAAGGAGAAGTCCGGTATTTTGCACTTTGAGCCCCATTTCTGGGTTGTTTATGATGAAATAGAGTGATTTAGACCAAAATTGTGGTGATTGGTCAGTGGTGTTCGTTGATGTTCTGATATAAAAATCGTACTGTGTTTCCGTGATGATTTATTTGACATTTTGTGTAATCCATTGCTTTTCTATAGGAAACCTCATTGTCCATCGGTAGTAATCCGCCACAGGAAACAGAAAGGGGGTTGTTTACGACAAGGATGTAGTCACTGTAGTCTTTTAGCTCAGCGAAAGTGCCGGCTCGACAGTGCTTTGTGCACTCCTGGAGGAAGAACGAGAACGAACGAAAAAGTTTTGTAATAACTTTAAACAACTGCACAATGGATTACTCGCTAGTAAACAACCTTCACAGTACGATGCCTTTGAACACAACGCCAACCTTCTTCTTCTGCTTCTTTTCTGTGTCCCATTACATTGCAATGGTTTCCTGCCGGTTGGCGACACCCATGTAAAGAAGCATGATCGCCATCAAGTAGGCTGGAGTGTATAACGCTTCAGGGCTAAACGAACGATCAAGCGGACGTTTATACACGGGTGTGAGGCAGCTGAAAAAACAGTTCCACAATTGAGATGAATAGCAAAAACACGGATGGAAACCACAGTTTTCTGCGATTTTTATGTCAGAACATCAACAAACACCACTGTCCACTCGGTGAGTTTCATGGCTTTGAAAACTAACGTTTAGGGTGGTTTAAGGACAGGTTCACACATGGCCATAGGCAGCGGTGTTAAGCCGGGCAAGGGAAAGCCAAATTCTCACAAAAGGAGCAATCATCACAATGTTGGTCTTAACCACTCTATTTCATCATAAACAACCCAGAAATGGGGCTCAAAGTGCAAAATTTAAAAATACTAGTTTGAGTTTGTTGATATATATCTCAATGGTGGGGTACACCTGTATGTGACCTTATCTGTTCTACCTTGACTCAGGAAAGTCCACACTGAATGCGTTGACGCCATTTCTGTCCATTGCTGCTACGACTACTATATTGACACTTTTGATGATAAACATCATAAGTGGCCAATCTAAGTGAGTGTGTGCTAAACACTGACACCAGCACTACTTTAAGAAAGAGGATCAAAAATATAGACATACCAGAGAGCTATTTATCCTTTCACAGAACGATAGAGTTCTGCCAAATCTTTCTCTTGCCACAGCGTAAATGCTGTGTGTGGAAAGGTCTGGCAATGGTAGACTGACAGCAGTAAACCATTTAGGCCCATACATCAGCTCTTGCCACAGTAGAGAAAAGGCCTTGTCTACCATACATTGGAAAATTAAAAGCCAACTAAACACAGACGTAGGTTCAATTATGGGTTCTCTTTAGGGGATGGAAACTATGAATCTATTACTTAAATAATCGTTAGTAGCAATATAGCTTTAGTAGGTTAGAGGTATATTTTTGGCACACTCCCTCACTTCTCAGAATATTTTTTTTTTCATAGAGAAGAGCAGAGGCAGCAGAAATAACATCGCAGAGGAGGCAGGCAAAGGGAGGTGTGAGAGTGACGTCAAAGCTGCACAGAGAGAAAGAGGAAGGTAGATATCACAAAGACAGCGAAATGAGGTGCAAGTAAAAGCCAGAAAAGTAATGAAAGGGCGAGACATGCAGAGAGAAGAGGAAGCCAAGCAGTCAGACTGAAAAGCATCAGCATAAACAGAATAAAGGACTGCGGAGCAGGGTGGAGTCCAAACGAGGGACATGTGGTAAAATCTCAGACTGTGTTTAGAAACATGTTCAAAAAGACGCATCTGAGCGGCTGTGGTGTACAGCGCTGGACCCATTTTCTCTCCGAGTGCTCCATCTGCCTGCCTCTCTATGTTGTTCTATCATTATCCTGTTTCTGTGGTTGTTTAATGTGGATTCTCCGACAATAGGTCCGTCGGCCTGTAAAAGTTCTTCTTTTATTCAGAAATGTTAAACAAAATAAGTATATCGTGTCAACTCTCTAGTTCAGGTCACTCAATAACTAAAGTGCGTATGTCTAGCAAATAATAATGATAAACTATAACTTTTAAAGCTCTTTTCAAAACTAAGTTACACAGTGGTTGAACTCAAGAAACTGAAGGAAAAAGCACACCTACGATAAAGATAACCACCAATAAAAGAGACAAGCGATGTCAGAAACTAATTGCCCTAGAGATTGCACTGAGGCAGATAAAATTAAACATTAAAATAATACAACTGTACTGCTGTAGCCCACCCAAGAAGATTTTCTCCCAGCTATTTTTTCTGGCATTTACTATGTCTTTATGTATTAAGTCTGCTTAGAACTTTCCACTGGCAAATGGCCGAGTGAGAAATTAAAGAACACTGTGTTGTTGTGTTTCTTTTATGCATTTTACAGGTGTCTCAGTGTTGATGATTTTATAACAATTCAAAGTAAAGTAATGACAGTTGCTTTAGTTTACTGGCTCTTTTATTTTTAACATAATTAACTGGGTGAAGCTGCACTAACTCACACTGGTCAGAGCCTTTACATCACTGTGCATGTATAGAGAATCTCTGACCTCAAGACAAAACTGAGGTACTTTTAACCCCAAAGTGTCACCATCCATGTGTGACAGACGGCCACTTGCCACCTTACTGTATGTGGGTTTATGGTCTGGTTGCTACATTCCCCACTCTTTTGTAAGGCTTCCTCTTTCTAAGAGCCGGTCTGAATCACCAAATCTCCGAGCAGCCTGGTGTGCATCTGCGTGTTTGTGTGTTTTACTCTTTCTTTGTTTTTGTGGCTGTGTCTTTTATCGTGGTGATCCTTAAAGAGAAGGTCAAAGTCTGGTGACCACTGACGGTAAATCATGTTAACACCAGTACTGAGAGGATTTGCCAGTTAATTGACAGGAATTAAAATGACAACGATTTTAGTAGGGAGTTAGTCAATCAATATTTTTAGTTATTTATGACGCAAAAATTGACTCACACATTTGCTGCTCACATATGAGGATACATTTCTTGTTTTTATGTGACTGTAAGTTTAATGTGTTTCGGGTTTGGGCTGTTCATGACAAAATCCATAAAAATAATCTGAAGTTGCAGCCATGGTTGCCACTGATGACCTGATCTACTTGTGTCATAATTTCGGGCCTTGAACACTCCAGAGACGCATACTACATGTCCTCCATCCAAATGCTGAATCTGACATCATTTAACTGAACTTCAGACCTCTCTGTGCCAGCATGTGAACTTGCCCTGGGCTCAAGGTGCCCCTGAGACACAAACAGGCAGACACAGCATATACACAACACACAAAGAAACTCTTATCATTGTGGTTCCAGTGTAAACCACATCTACAGTGCTGCTGGCTGGGCTGTGGGGAGGAGATAAGTCTTTGGAGAGTAAGAGCGGGAAATCACTGCCGTGGGTTTCCAATCTCCTACTACAGCGTTTGTTGACTTTAGTGTGGATCATATGCCTAGCCCACTCAAAATCTGTCTGAGTGTGTGTGTAAGCCTGAGAGAGTGGGCGTTGCGTCTGTTGTGGAGGTGTGGAGCAGAGGGGAGTGGTGAGCGTCTCAACCATTTACTCCCATCTTTCTTTGTCTGTGTCCCTTTCCCTCCATTAACTATGGTACCTCCTTTTAACCCATAAGACATGAAACTGAGAGGAGTTGCAGATGTGAAATTACACCAGAGCTTTCTGTGAGGTAACAAGGTGACACACAGTTACTGAGAACGATAGCCAACAACAGCCACAGCAAAAGATCCTCAACAAAGCTCTACAAATATGCAGATGTGAATGAGAGATGGAGCAGGTATGGCTATAATAAAGAAAAAAGGGTGAAGATTTCAATAATAATAGCATTGTGGGAGAAGGATTAACGGGCCTGGTGAGTTTTGTCCAGAGGCATCTAAATCCCTGAAGCAAAGGGAGGGACAGGGGCATGGATGGATGAGTGACAGTTTGATGAAGGAGGCGTAGCAAGAGGGAAATTACACTCCTCTCTCTGCTCCGCTTCTCCCTCATCTCCTTCCCCCCTCTTTGCTGCTCTCTCATCATTAGTAAGAAGTTGTGCTCCGAGGTATTCCTCCTCAAATTACCTGAAAAAAGACATCCTCTTTTCTTTTGGCCCTTTCTCTTCCTCTGTCTGCCCTGCAGGCAAATTCTACCTGTCAGATCAAAAAGGCAGCAGGTCTACACAACAAAGTAACTCTCTCCCCTCACTCTTAAAAAAAGCTGCTTCTTTTTTTTAAATAAACATAAAGGCATGACAGTGACTGCAAGAGAAAGAGCGTGTAGAAAAAATAGGCATAGAGACGGAGGGAGAGTTAATCAGTTTGCACCATGGCCAACCAGCAGACAAAGAGAACTTGTTCCGGAGAAAAGATAGGGTTTGGACAACATAATGTGTGTAGCCTCGATCTTGTTTGGACTATTCAGGTATTAAGTCACTGAGTCAGACTCTGTGTTAGTGTCAGGAATCCTCCGTGGCCCACAAACAAGACCTCTGTGTCTGTGTCCTTCGCCAGTACCTCATTGGAAAGTATTTATGCATCCCTTCAGCAATGATGTAAGTTACAAACACCTACCAAACAAACTCATGACAAGCACAAATCCACACTGAGACACACTCACAACGCACACCTTCTTCTCACACCCACGGCTAATGGCTTGCAGTATCACCGGTTAGACAGCTTCCCTGCACCCTGCCGGATAGTCAGCAAGTCAACCTCTCCCATGCGCTTAAACTCTCTTTCACAATATTGTTCATGTCCAAAATGGGACACCTGAGCTGTCTATGCAAACACGAATTTCCAGCACATTTTCAAATATGTTTTTTGTCCTGCAAAGTCAAAGCAGTGGCTGACATGCACATTAAAAGTTTCCTTTTTCTCTTTTCCCTTTTCTGTCTTTGACAAAAAAAAGTTTAAAAGTCTAAGTAAAGAAAAAGGTAAATATATATATATATATATATATATATATATATATATATATATATTAAAAGATGTGAAACAGGCACATGCATATGATTAGATTAGTCCTGTTTCCCAGAGTTTCCAGGATGTATGGGAACTCTGCAGAAGAGGCACTGGAGACAAGTTGAGTACAGAAGTTCACTCTGTTGCCAATCAGAATAGGGCCTCTTCTTCACTGTGCAGCCGTTACATTATGAATATCAAACACAAGCAATACTGTATTAATGAATGAACACACTCTTCCTGGTGTAACACAAACTGAGAGGAGTTAAGAACTTGATAACACTTGCTCTCGCTTTTCACTCTTAAGCATTGAAAACAGGCTTGCTAATTGTATACAACAAATGCCTTAAAGAAGACATAACTGCCCGTCAGTCGTCAACAGGGGTGTCATATTAACTGTCTGTTTAATTATACAGTAACTGCCAGTCTGAACCCTCGTGTCATCCATGTGACATAATTAGGCTGGTCTGAGCCAAAAGGCCAAAGTGAGTGTTTACTTACAGCCAGCTGCCTTTAATACACTGTGGAGACTAATACACATAATTTGAAAATAACACAATGAGCCTTTTGACCAGCAGCACAGTGCAGATGGGACCAGACAGGCCAGACAGGGGCAAGTGCGTGCACTTGTGTGCACATGTATGTGTGTGTAGCTGTTCATGTTTGCTTGTGAACAGCAAAAAGAACTGACTGACTAGTTAATCTGTCTAACAGTAGGCCTGCGCTCTGTCAGCTGACTCTTCTAAACTGAGAGACTCCTCTCTGTGTGTCTCCAGGGCAAGAGGCCTCGCTGCTGGTTTTCTTTTATCATTAATATCATCATTTAATTCATGGGAATAGTGACTCCAGGAACTCAAACAGTTTGGCTGAGCAAGAACATGAGTAAACGAAGAAGATATTTGATAGTCGCAGTCCTTAACAAATGAAAAAGCATACCTTTTTTTAATATAAAAGAACAAACTGCAATTTACAAATGCAATTTAATAGTAGCAAAGGTAATAAAACAACATAAAAATAAACCCTTGGAGGATGTGGTCAAAGCTTCAACAGCTGCAAATGATTTGAATGTTGTTTCACAGACATACGCCAGCACATATTGGCATAAAGCCCTGTTCTACTGGTACTGTATGCCTGTCTCCCCATATTAAGAACACAGCTCTGAATTTGGGTGTGATTTATGATCTGGACCTGTTGTTTAAAAGTCATTAAACCAGAAAAATCCAATCCCATTCGCTCTACCTGAGTAAAATTAAAAGCTGCTTATCATGAGCTGTCTCTGAAAGGTCATCCCAGTCTATGTTTCATCACGTCTTTATTAACCCCGACAGTCATCGCTCTCACCGCACTAGTTAAAAATATGGCCGTTAACTTACTAGAAGCAGCCAGATAATATCACGTCACACTTATCCTGGCCTCACTTCACTGGCTGACTGAGTTCCTGTCTATAGAGATATAACAAAGTTGACTCTGAATAACAGAATATAAGAATATTGCTCATTTCTTGTCGTCACGAAGAGTCTGACTGACTCTCACATACTACACACAGACAATGAGCCCCTTTGCACCTGCAGAACAATGTCTGTTTGACCTTCAATTAGACTGGGGGAATGTCGAACACTGATTAAGGAATGCTACTTTCCCTTCCCTTTTTACAGAAGTAGCAGAGTGTTGAAATTCCAAAAGCGCTGGGAACAGACACGCAGTGTGATTCACATCACATTTGATGAAATATGAGCAGGTTCATGAACCAGCAATGGTGTTTTCTTTGGGAATTTGGCTCGGGAGTGGCAATGCAATTATAAAGATAGCTCAGTCTTAATTACAAACTAGGCTAAGCTGTCAAAACGTGGAAGGCATAGATCAAACAGGCCAATGCTCTCCTTTACACTACAGCACTTTTCCCTTAATGATCTGATTGCACCACCGGTAGTAGAAGAGACTTACTTGCAGGTTATTTCAAGTTTCCACAACAACGTAGCATGTGCCAGGGAAAGAAAGGTTACACTAACACGTGTGGTAACAATGATTAGCCTTCTTGTCGTTTTGATTCAATCAACCAAGTTTCAAATTGTTTTTCTCATCAATTTCAATGAATAGGTTACTTTCTCATGTCATAAAAATGTCTCGTCATCGTCTCGACATCCCCCAGCAACAACAAATCAGTGGGCAGTAAAATGTGTTGGCAACCACTCGAGCTATCAATTCTGTAGCAACAAGAGAGCAAGTAACAAAACCCCCAAAATGTCCTAAATAACATCTTGGAGGTGGAAATGTGTGTATTGGTATTGTTCCCAGTACTGGTGTACTTTGTCAGACAGAGCAGTCTTTTATTCCTTCTTCCGTGCCTGAGCAAAACCTCATGGTCTCGTGGACAGGCTGGGGTTGATCTAAAAACCCTATTTCTGTACAGGCTTTCACATCCAACAATCCCCTTATGAGGGGTTTCTATTGCTGTGTTCACATTTTTGTTACAGTGCTGGGATGACAGAATGAGTAAAACTGAAAAACTTTTACGTTTGGTCACAGACCCAGCGAGTAAATCTTACCTGCAGTATTCAGTGCCATTGCTGAAGGTCAGACATGTAGCGTTGTTAACACAAGGTGCCTTATCATCCATACATTGCAGAGCTGTAAGAGACAAGAGACAAGTTAGAGAGTGGACAACATTTGCTAAACATTTAAAATACTGGAAATACTTTAAGTGTGAACATTTAAGTACATGTGAATTTTTAATTAAAGCATTCATTAACGCCAGGTTTTAATAGGCTGTCTTCACATACTATACCACATGTAGGTATAAATAAAGACAGTCCTCAAATCCTAACAGAAAAAAGCTCCAGTAGTTTCAAGAATGTCAGTTTCCTCATTAAAATGCACCACAATTTGTATATTGTGAAAATGACTACTTCTAAATCCAGTCATTTCTTTTCAATGCTTAATACTGTGTCTATACAGACACATACAGAGACACCACAATGATGATGTCCTAAATCATGTGGCTAGAATTAAAAATGATCATGTGTATCAAATAAATACCCTCATTAAATTACTAGAACACTCCTCACAAGCTGGGTAGCTGTAGCGTTACTGCAGAATTAGCTGGCACTTCTCAAAACTCATTTTGGGTTTCCCCCCTTAAAAACTTGGTTCGTCAGAGGTGGTAAGATTCTCCCCACACACACTCCCCACCCCTCTGAGGGAAGCCCTCCACATAGTCGACAAGTTTCTCCTCCTTCCCTCATCCTTACAGAGATAATGAAGAAGGCTCGCCACCTATCTAACCAACTATGCAAAGCCAGCCTGGAATAAGCCTGTGGTCACAGGGCGGCCGGATGGGCAGGGAGACAGAAATGAGCCTTGACGAAGACAACAAAGCCCAACTATCTGCTCGCCAATGAAACACTCATAGCCAGACACATAAGCTATTGTGTGGCCCGCCAGAAACACATGCTCAAGTCGTCTTTATGCACACCATGCCGACCCAACATGAAGTGTGGTGATAAGAGACTCAATGTGATATAATAGTCACATGAAGGCGACCTGTGTAAAGCATACGTGAATAATTAAGCACAACAGCTCCTAATCATTAGCACTGGCTGCACAAATGTTACTGTAATAACATTTTGTTTCATTTATAGTGTTGACAAATCCTCGCTCTGCACAACAGAGCTCTTTGTAAAAAACTGAGGGTAGGTCAGCTGATTTCAAAGAAACTTTAACAATGTCTTCACAAAACAGTCATTGCATTACAGGAAGTGAGCAATGGTGTTACTTCCTGTGCCTAGATTAATCACAGAGGTACTCCAGTTGAGGAGTCTTTGTGAAGGTGCTAACTGTTATTGACCCAACTTGATATAATTCTGCAGTGGTTATAGTTAAACATAGTTTGTTTTCAAGTGCTGTGCGTTCAGCGTACAGTCTCTGAAGTGGTCAAGTAGGAGAGCAGGGCAGAATACTGCCTCAGAGCCAGGCAGACAGACATAGTTCATTAGACATGGGGATACCATACATAAACCACTGTGAAATTCATAATCCAACAGGCACGCACACATACGCATGCCTCTCTGTGCACTGCTGCACAGCCCACTGTAATAAAATGAGTTGATATTAGACTACTGCTGCAGTACAAGAGACCACAGAAAACACTGTGCTATTTTAGGACTATTTTTGAACTGAGAGGACACACAGTTTGCACACGAGCTGTGAAGCAACACACAAAAATCATGCACCCATAATAAAAGAACGCAGACAGCAGAAAATCAACACATATGCGGTTAAACTTCTGACACAGTGGAACTTTCACTTTTAGTTTTGATCACGTTTAAGTCTAAATTTAATGCAAAATCATGTTTAATCTGTTTTTAAATTAACCATTAAAGGACATAAAGTTGTATGACTGTAAATCTGGGCAATGAACAGTAGGGTATAGTAGGATACCAGCCCTCTAAAAAGACAGCAAGAAGCTGCAAAATCAGCAAAAAAATATAGAAAAAGAGTAAAGCTGAGTGGGAGGAGGAAGGGCTGAGAAGGCCGATGCATGAGGCAGAGGGAGTAAAAGAAGGGAAGCAAGACAGCACAGACCGGAAAAAGCTACTCTCATCCCCCGAATGGTTTGACGAGCTTCCCATGCACACTGTCGTCATGCCAGATGCAATGATCTTACCAGATTTGGGACGGCCTGCCTGCTATTACACCATTTTAACACACACACACACGCACACACCAATAACCCCGTGATGCACAAGTCAGAAATTCCCAGACTGAGAGTTACGAAAAGGTTTCAGCAATCCGTCTCTCTGAAGTAAAACAAACAAAACGTTCACACACATTCAAATGACTGAGCAGTGTATTGTGATCCAGACTCATATCACCACCAGCACTGTATCCTCTTTACCTTGCTGTTCTCACACTTCACTATCAATGAACCATGGACAGGAAAATTTCCCAGGAATGAGAGCCTTGATAAGACCCAATCGACAAAGTCAACAGTGAAACTACAGGCAGATGGTGTAAGCTGAGAGAAAACACACGGTTACCTGACGACCTGACTATTTTTTGGACCCTTCCTCGTGAAAAATCCTTATTCTTTTTTCACTCACTGCGCCTGCATCCTCCAGCTTTGTGTGCATGTTGTGTTTGTGTGTTTTGGGTGTGTGTAAAGGTGATGGGGAAAGAGGAGTTTGAGAACAAAAGGAGGAGATTTACAATGTCTGCAGTCTGGTGGGACTGGGAGGAGAGCTGTGTGTGATCCCTGCTGATGGAAGCTGTATCTGTAAAGATGCCAGTGTGAAAGCAGAGTCAATACACAGATGTCAAAGCGCTTTTCTCAACTTTCCTCAATGACCTCAATATAACACGAGTTACTTTATTTGTACAGCACTTTTCAAACATAGCTACAAAGTACCTCTGAGACAAAGAACAAAAGACACAAAAATGTATACGATGAATACTAAAATGTTAACAATAGGAAGGAGAACCTTTTGATCTGGCAAGGGTTTCGGTATGTAGATGTGGTAAAGGCAAACTATTCACTGCGGTGCTTCATGGAAAATCAGCGACTTCATCCAAGCTGTAGTAATAGGTATGTTTCCATCCACCTGTTTTTATGTACATTTTTTTAAGTTGAACAAAGCAGAAAGTACGAAACCAAGTCCCCAGTGAGATTGCAGGTGGGAGCTATTGTATGTCAGCCTACTCTTTACTACCACACTGACTGACAACAGCACCACAGGCTACGCAGGCTTTTTTTCACCGGTAAAGGGGTTTTTGGGGGAGTTTTTCCTTATCCGCTGTAAGGGTCCAAAGACAGAGGAATTTCATATACTGTTGAGCCCACTGAGGGACACTGTGATTTGTAAAAGGCTGTATAAATAAAAGAAGAGGCTCCTTTATTCAAAGACACTGGTAGCCCTCTTAAGCAAAATCAAAATGCCATAAGAACTGAAGTTAATTTTGGCACTAGGGCAGCGTACCAAACCAGTCCCAACTAAATGTATCAGTACAACCAAGTGCTGAAAGCGTATCTGGGTCAGAACGCCAAATTCAGACAAGAGGCGCAAGTGCCATGAAGCACCCCAAAGCCTGGAAGGCAGACACGGAGCTCCGATGCAAGAAACTGAGCTCTGCAGAGCTGCTGGGTTCAAATTAAGACAGGAGGCAGAAGTGCCCCAAAGCCGGGATACCAGGTGTGATGTTGGCTTCCCAGTGAGCCAAATCGCTGGCTGATCTGCAGCGATAGTTTCGATGTCTGGCCTATTTTCTTCTCTATGTTATTTTAGCGATAGCCTAGTGTCACTGCTAGATGAGTAGACACACACATAAACATATGCATAAGTAGACAGATAGACAGAGAATGTGTGATTAGAAAAGAGTAGAGGAGCAGAATTGCGTTTTAGTCTACTACATCACCCTGCAGCTTGTTCAAAAATCACAATTTTGTTCTTATTACAAGGAAAGTTAAGTACCAAGAAAAGGTACCGCTGGGTACTGGTACCAAATTTAAAAGTGAACAGTACATGTATCATTAAATCAATCAGTCAGTTAATGTTCACCTGACATAACCTTACCCAGCCCCAGGGTTCAACACTGCAAGACACTTTATAGTTTTCATAAGTACTGAGAAAAGAATGTTGTTGGCGTCACAGCTGGCTTGTATCAGAGTCATCAAAGTAAATGTGAATGACACTAATTATGTCTGTCTCAAGTTTAAAAGCTGACTGCCAACAGTCAAACACTCTTGATCCGAAGAGGAAACATCAATGTGCTGACCTTTCAACTAGCACCATCATCAGGTCAAAATTTCTGTTTGTCCAATGTGTTTTTGACAAAATAGTCTACCTGCTAACTATTGAAATTCCCATCATCCTTAATACTTCAAGTGTAATCTTAGTTTGCTAACATTAGCATGCCAGCACACTCAACCAAGATGGTAAACATATTTTCAACATGCTAACCGAGCATTATTATTGTGAGCATGTTAGCATGCTGACATTGGCATCTAGCTCAGTGCTGTGTCTCAGCACAGCCTCACAGAGTCGCTTGCATGGCTGCAGACTCCAAGTCTGGTTTTATTATTTTTTCATTCATGCATAATCAGCAGCTCCTTTGTTTTTCTCTGCATTTAACTTTTCACTTTGTATTACTAGAAGCATTTACTGAGCTGTCCCAACTGCCAGAGGACCTTGGTTTTTATAAACTGCGGTCAACAGCAGCAACCACAACTACTTTTGGATGCATGGTGACATAAATTCGAGGTAAAAATAGGTTTCAACCGTTCTATTCTTTTTAACTGGATGCTTTTCTGTGAGAATCTGTAAAAACTGAAAACACTGTGCTGTTAGCTTGCATAAAGAGAAGGCAAAAATCACTGCCTTTAAAGATCTGGACAGGGGAAAAAAAGGGGAGAGGGAGAGTCGGGTTGTTGTGCTCAGCTGGCATTACACTGGTTCCTCCCTCAGCACTCGCCACTGCTTTGTCACCGACACCACAGCGGGTCCCTCGAGGGATCCAGCCATGTCATGAGAAGAAAAAAAAGACTGTCAAGGAGGTAGAAAGAGGAGGGAGTGAGGGAGGGAGAAAGATAGATGGGCTTTGGAGCTAATAGCTGAGGATTGAAATGGGGAAGTAATTACGAACTTACAGACAAAGACTACACACGAATGGGTGTCCCTGAGCCCTGGCACACATCCATACAGTACAGGGCAGGAAGTTGTTCGCGCTGAGTGAGGAAGTAACCCCATTTCCTGGAATTGCTGTACAAGCCTCTATATCCAGCAGGCCAAACGGTCGTCATGGTAACTTGCAATAAAATACCCTTAGCTCAGCATGGAAGGAGGGAGATGAGGCTCAAACTAAACACTATTACCCTGAGGGAAGCTTTACTGGCCCACACAAACAGCAGAAGGAACCAAGCAGACGTACCATGCAGGGGCTTTAAGGTTTTAGTCTCCCAGGTCAGCCACAGTTTAGAGGGTGGTGACATACTGTAAGAAACAAATCAGTGCCAGCAGTAACAGCATAAGTGTGTGATTACTCGGGATGTCTCGGGTTCATCTCCTGGATCTTTATCAGGGCGGATCAAGATGTTTTTAAATGCAACAGAATCTGCATTGTTAAACTTGATCCGTTTCTGATCCTTCACTTAATTTAACCCAATGCACTGACATTAAAACACTGAAACATATTCCTCCACGGGCTAGCACAAAAGATAAAGCTGCCAGTAGTTTCGGTTGATGAAAGTGACATTAAGATGGAGGACGAAAAATCTCGACTGGGACAGCCCCAGTAATTACCCTCCCAACCTTCCAAATGAGACGGTCGCCTTGCTGTTGTAATCGCTTGGAAAAGTTGGGAGAGTTTCATCTAAAACTGTGTGCTGGCCTGCTGGCCTGCTGGCCTGCTGGCGGTGTGTGTGTGTGTGTGTGTGTGTGTGTGTGTGCTGGAGGGAGAAAGAGAGAGACAGACAGAAACAGGGGAGCAGACCAGACAAGTCAAATGTAGGGACTTTCCCCTGCTCATTCATATCCTAATTTTTTCTGATTTAAAACTGTTTTTATTACGATAAAAAAAAAAAAAATCAGGGGTATTGTTCGGACATGTTCAGTTTCATTCACATAGTTTTCTAACGATAACATGCTTTTCAGCAAGACCAATTACTTGAACGACTGGACAAAATTATATTTATATACAACAGAATATTTTAACCGCTTAACACTGGCTACTCAGACATGAGCTGACATAGGCCTGGAACTTACTCTACTTAATAACAGGGGTGTGAGCATGGACAAAATTTGAAGTTATCACAGCATTATCTCAATAAAGCTCAGTCCATAGGGACTTGGGTTGGGAACCAGACGGTCGCCTGTTCAAGTCCCCGGCTGGACCAAAAAATATGGAGCGGGGACTGGTAGCTGGAGAGGTGCCACTTCACCTCCTGGGCACTGCCGAGGTGCCCCTGAGCAAGGGACCGAACTCCCCAACCGCTCAGAGCACCTGTCGTGGGCAGCCCACTCTGACATCTCTCCACTTAGTGCATCATGTATAGGTCCAGTTTGTGCATGTGTGTATTCGGACTTGTGTGTAATTGACAACAGAGTGAAAAATTGAATTTCCCCTCGGGATTAATAAAATACATAAATTTGAATTAAATTAAAATATGAATATATTTTGATATTATGAATTTAGAAACAAATGACACAAAGTCAAACTCCCTTTCATCCCATTGACTCAAATGTTTTTCTCAGAGTGTGTTTCAGAGCTCATGTTGTGACAGATTACGATAAAATTGTATTTTATAGCATTCATTTCATTATCAGAATTGGACCACAAGTATAGAGGTGCCCCCGTTGGAAATCTCTCTAAACCTGTGACAAACGTTGGTGTCACCAATTACCCTGGACATTTTACAAGAAAACACTCTTTGATGACGCTTAATATCTTTAGAGCACTGAATAAGTTTCTGCTAATGTAACGTGAACATTTGCTGCTGCTGCGGCTTCACATTTAGAACATTAAAGTTGCGAAACCCAAGTTGGCTTTTATTATGAATTAGTCACATTAGCATTGGGTTTAAATCCGAAATTTTGCTATATAAGCTTTTGCTTTACGCTTTGACACCAAATCCTCTGCCATGGTCTTATCTGTCAACTGTCCTTATTCTTCTAATGTGATAAGTAAAATCTGACTCCTGTTTCTCTGTGCAGTGCCTCTGCCACGGCTGTACAGAGCTGGTACATTCAATTTATAATTGTAGCTTCCATAGTCTGACAAAGTTTTGGAAAAGGACAGTGGTGGCAGTGGCAAGGGTGTATGCTCTAACACCATGTAACACCAGTGACAAAACAGACTGCAAATTAATGAATGTAGCTATTGTGACGTCACCCATGGGATTGTTGACTCCCGTTTTGAAGCCTCAAGTTTGGCATTTCAGAGAGACTAGCGATGTGGAGGAGCAAAGGGTGGATCTGACTGAGAAGACTTTCTAAAAAAAAAAACAAATTGTAAGTTATATAAAACTCCACATACAGTTGCCATGATGGGGGGAATTATCTATAAAGATCAAAACTGGTTTTTTGTACATGGGTCTAGATAATTCATATCCACAACCAACCACTGAAATGAGATTGATTATATGACACAAATTGCACATGGTTGTTACGCATCACTAAATTAACACTACCACCAATTACAAAGTAGTTTTCCTTCCTTCTCCTACCTGATGTGCCCTGTGTGGTTAATTACTCTATGCGCCCTGCCTGCCTGTCTCCAGGATTACAGGCCTGTGTTGGCCAAGGAATGCAGGCCGCAGTAATTCCCTGTTAATTTGCTAACCTGTTCAACAGTGCAGACACAACGTTCTGTAATCCCCTCAACCTTCACAGCCACAAACACCACCTCCTATAGTAACCGAGCATGCGGTTCACGCAGGGCATGCACCTAGCTTCATTCGCATTTTGACTGGTATTTATTTAATGCCTGAGGATCAAAGTCACTAAGAGCAAACTGGTCAAGCAGGCATTGGCGCCGTATTAGCACTGTGAAGCAAAACGGTAACCGGCTCATGACTATGTCTTCCACCTCTTCTGCTATGCATGTAAACTTCAAGACTTTAATCACAGTAGATCTATAAGTTAACGTCTATTTTAAGCCACCATGGCTACAGACACACAGGATGTACATGAATGTGTGCATAGAAATACAGACAGAACCACAAACGTTCACCCACTGAATCATCCTGCTTTACATATTATTTACCACTCTATCCCACAACAACCAACAAGTACAGGACTGAAACACATGTGGAGCCTGGTTTTTTAACTACACTACTAATCAAAAGGGTGGAGAGGGTTGAACTGAATATAACCTCAAACATGAGCACACAGAAGCTATGGCAAATGCATCTTACTGAGACTGCAAGGAGCTGATGAGAAGAGATAAGAGAGAAATCAAAGGGAAAGCTTGGAGGGTGTCAGAGAGAAGATGTCTTAAGTCACATTAGCCACAAGGCAGTGGGTAGAGCTGGTGGTCAGTAAATAATGCAATGTTGTGGGCAGATCAATAAATATCTTTGTCTTCAGAGCACAGGGCGAAGCATGGCACAGATAAATCACATTTCACACCAGACTCCAGCTTGGGTCAGATGCAAGTAAAACATGGGCGGCACAATTGCTGGCCTTTGTCAGTTTGTATCCACAATGCAATACATACACACACGCAAATAGATACGCACACGCATGTCAGCTGTCCGCTGTTTGCACTGGGCAAATATATGCAACCATCCACATACCCACACCACAGGGGCAACACTACGTCGTGTGCCACAAAGATGGCACCTACGCTTCCTTGAGAATCAGATTAACATTCAACTACAACACTGGCATGTAGCACAGTATTATTAACCAGTTAACCATGTTCCTGCACATCGCCACAGAGATGCCTTTATTCTTATTCACAGCCTTGAAATTAAGATCAATCAACAAATAAACATGTATTCTTTTTTTGGGTGTCTTTAGCAATGTTTTCAGCTCAATTAGCAAAGCAAACACAGCACAGGAACGTCATGGCAAATACCAATGCACCCTCTGGTGTGCTGTTACAGGCACTTTGATATCACCTTTTGCAGTCAGAGCCTAGTAACACTGAGCAAAAACAAAATACAAATATTATCATCTACTTCAGATAATAAAAGCCCCATTTCCACTGTCTCACAAGTAACATGTTCTAACTGCTGCTGTTGCGTGCAAAGTTGTGATCATAATAAGCATTTCCAGTGCACCACTTCACAGCTGGGGCTCATTGTTGTGGCCCACAATATTAGGAGTAAGGTCAAACTGTTCCTCTCCAACTGAGATGTGATGCAATAAATTGATTGGCTTGACACGTGCGATCAGGCTGGTGAGAAGACAAAACATTTTCAATGTTTTATGTTGAGCAGTTTGCAGCTCTTTTGTGATCAGCTCTCATGTGCCATGCTGGAGCTGTAATTGGCAGGTTATTATACTGCTAATGCAGACCTGCTGCTCCACATTAACTGAAATAAATCTGTAGGCTTTTATTGCGAAGAAGCTAGAGGAAGTGCAGTTGTATTTGTCACATAGGGTTGTTAAATTCCCTTCTATAGTATTTACTAAAAATTGGTCTACACAGCAAGATACAGACAGATACAGTGGTTTTGTTGGTAAATCATTTTTGAATGTTGCAAACAAGAGATGGCAAGACTGAAAAAACACCCACAGTGAGCTGATTAAATAAAAATCTGCAGGCTACCAGCACATATTGCAGTGGGGGTAAACCTCGAACTTCCTTTATATCATTAAGGTAAACAACACCTTCTTACATGCCATTCTGTCAGGGAAAACCACTTGTGCCTTACATGCATTACAAGCTTTGATCACGTGTAGTATACATTACAGCACAGTGTCCTATCTATTTGGATGTTCAGCTTTAGCAGGAAAAAGGATAGGTGAGGATGGATAGAAGAAGGAAAATCGTGGTGCACAAAGTGTGTGTGTGTGTGTGTGTGTGCACATGCGCGCCAGTGAGAGGCTGAACAGATAGGGAGGGAGGAATGTCAAACACCAACAACATTCCACTGCCTCTCCTTGCACTGCCTGCAGCACTTTCACATTGTCTTTTCTTCCTTTGTGTAACTTCTCTGTTCACAAGTCACCTATAGTCTGCACAAAACATGAGAAAGAATAGCAAGGCTGCATGTATCATCTCTGAGCTATTAGGCAAAGTAAAAAAAAGCATGTGAGATGAAATCAGTTTTTACCCAAATGTGAAGGCTAAAAAGGCTATAGGCTGTGTCTTATTGCACATTTCTCTGAGCAAATAAAGACACATTTAGGTAGAAAAAAGCACTACTATGTCATTGAAAATGATGGTATATATGAGAAGCATGAATTCTTATGAAAAGGGGTCAATTAAGTAAGGCACACACGAACAAAGTTTTCAACATTATCTACTGATCCCCAGGAAATTAAGCATTTAACTGTTATCTTAATCAGAGTTGTCAAACAGGGTCCATGCTCCGTCATATTTGCAGGACAGCTTTTAAGACGTGCTTTTCACAATTTTAGCTTATTTGATTTTTACCATTTTTAATGCAAATGAGAATTTCTTTCAACTGAGTAATCCCTAATCCACTGTGAGCTTGCCCAACACCTATGTGTTTGAGGACCTGCTACCGGATGTCAATTAGTGAACACTAATTAGTGCTTAATTGAAGACTTCACTAGAAAGGAAACAAGTTATACCTGTTTCTGTTATGTTAAATACACAAACACTGCTGGCAATCCTTTCGGAAACACACCATGCATGGGCCTGATTTGAGAGATGAAGATCATTTGTCATTAACATCTTAAAATATCTACATTTTTGCACTTTTACTTTTCTAGTTCACATTTTAGAGCTTTTACAGAGTGTGCTCTTGCTTGACAATCAACTGCAGGATGGTTTAACACTTGTAACTTGCAGTGATGGATATATGATCCATAGGAGGGGTCTTGCAAACAGAAAAATAAACTGGCTTCCACATGAAACATAACCATAACTATATGTATCTAATATTGGTGGATAAATGTCTGAAAGGTCACATTTTATCCTCTCCTTCATCACTTCATTTAGCAGGGCAGTCCAAATCAAGTGTCCATTTTGAATTCCCTCTCTTGCTGTTCAACATCTGGGCAGCGGTGTGACTCAGCTCAGCCTTCACAGTCAGAGTAGTAAGCCATAGTGTTTATATTAAACAGACCTAAACTATTTAAATGAGAGATGGGGCGGCGTTAGCTTCCGTTTTAGTGACCTTCTAGAGACGTGCAACCTAATCTAACACTGAAAAGTGTGTGAAATGATTCAAGAAAAACACTAAAAATGGTGATATCACAGAAAAATACAGCGGAATGACGTCAGTAAAGGTGACTACAGTGACACACTCCCACCTAAGAGGATGTGAGAGTAATATCGAAGTGACGTTACGTTAGCTAACGTTATGTTTTGGGACATTCCGGTGCCTTTCCAAACGCCACAATAACCATAAATTACGGTTAAATGGTTGCTATAAGCTAGCCTTCCACCTGAAGTTACTTTCGGGAACAGGTTTCGTTTTTTTAGAAGTTGCTTTTTCCACGTAACTCACCTTGCTAGCTAGTCAGACACAAGCAGTGTGTGTAACAACGTTAGAGATGCTATGTCTGCCCCGTGTCCCGCTGATGCAGAGGCAACAAAACGTGACAAGTAATGAGTTATTACAACATGACAACACGGCTTTATTAAAATCAACAACTTACCCAGGGACAGGTGAATGAAGCAGAAGAAAAGCACTAGTGGTTTGCCCGAGGAGAAACCGGGGATCTGCTCCATATTTTCTGTAAAATCCACATAAGGTCGTCAGCCCGAAGTTGAGCTGTCTCCCGGGACGGTAGGTTCTTAAAAAGTCTCGCTGGAAATGCCTCGCGCGCAATTAAGAGGGGAATAAACTACCTGAAGCGCCACATTAAAACATGTCAGTAATTTTTAACATGTGTTCTCCGAGCGGTGACGTTAAAACCAGGTTTTAAATACGCAATTTAACTTCTTGTAGTCACACACGGCATCGAAAAAGTCTCCCACCTCTCTACGCGCAGCAGTCACTGAAGTCACTGAGGGTGAAGGAACAAAAACACATATCCTTCCGCTGAAGTCAGAGGGGATCTATCGATGAGCTGAAAAGATGGTAAAACTTCTCAAAACGCTTATATATGTAAATTTTAGTGTTTTACAGCGCTTTAAAAAACAGTACTGCTCGATGTTATTGTTTGTTTTATCCGAGACGCGATATAAAAACGAATTAGAAGTCAAAGTTTTCTTTCTCTGTGTCGCCGCGGCGGAGGAATTTTTTTCTCATTTTTCTACTTCTCGGAGCCTGGTATGACTCAAAATTAACCCGTTCAATGATTTTTTCTTTTCTTCTCTCCTCCCATGAACTGTACGTTTTTCCCCGATATGTCTTTGAACGCCCACTCGTTACTTAGTGTTTTTCGTTACCACAACTATTAATGCCAAGCTGTGTGCCAGGGTTCATGTCGACAGCGTGTTCAGGTAATTTATGAGCACGAGAGTCTTGACTGTGAAACACTCACTTGTAGGGGTGGACAGAAAAGTGGGTAAACAGTGACCTCAAAACCCGATTAAGTTTGCACATTCGTTGTGATTGAGGATTCATTTAACACGATATTGCTTTACTGTGAACGAAGTCTGCCCTGCTCTAGAGTTTTAATCAATGCTGAGTGATGCATGTTACCTGCAGGTTTCAGGTGAGTCACCACTTTCTCAGGTGCAGATCAAATCAACTGCAACAGTTCCAGTTCTCAAGGTACATGTTGCAATTTTTGGTTTGGAGATCTTCAAGAGTCATATTCAAATGAAAGAAATAAATCTCAGAGGCGCAAGGATGGACAGAAGTAGCAGTTTTAAAATAAAAAAAAGGCAGTGATGTCATTCTTTCCAGAAGAAAAACACATAGATACATTTGCATATAGATACAAATAATAAGCCACAATATTGAAAAAATCAACTTGTCACTTAACAGAGCAGTGTGGAAGATTTAGGGAGATTTAGTGGCAGTCAGGATTGCGGATTTCAACCAGCTGAAATTTTCCTGATTAGGATTCCTTCAGTGTTCCTTCTTCAGGGTTTTTTTTTTACCAGGAGCCGTCCACATAGGTCTCCTCCTTTCCAAACCATATAGACCTGGTATTTAAAACTATAAAAACACTGAATAAAGCAGTTTCACATTGCAGATCAGTGTTTCTTTTTCACTGTTTGGTATGTCACAGATGGGCCGTTCAGTGTGCTCACCTTTTGTCCTTGATTACTAAATGTGTGCTCACTATATTTCTGATCCAGATGTTCAGGAGGAATTATCCACAGGTTTCCTCTTCTCCGAGACAAACAAACCCGCGATTTAAACCAGTGACAGCACAGAATTAAGCCAGTTAACGCCACAATCCGTGTTTCTTGGATGCTGTTTGGCATGCCAGAGACTGGCGCATAGCCTAGCACCTGCTGATGTGTGCTCACTGCTCACCCTTTTTTCTATGACAACTTAAGATCCAGATGTTCAGGAGGTTTTTTCTGGGAGTTGAATTATCCGCAGAGGTCTTTTACTCTCCAAAACAAACCGGCCTTTTAGTTTAAAGTGTTTAAAACACTAAATAAAGCGTTTTTACGTTTAAAATATAAAGATTTATTGAGAACTAGTGTCTGGTTTGGCCACTCTGAGCTACTCTAGAAACACGGCGGTGCAACATGGCCATTTCCAAGGATGGGGACTCGCTTTGTAGATATAAACAGCTCACTCTAAGGGAACGGAATCACAATGATTCCTGTTTTCCGGTGATTATACACTAAAGAAAACATACTTATTCCTTTTATGCCAATATATCCCCCTAATTCCTACACACTGGATCTTTTTTCAAGCAAAAATGCCAAATATTGTCAAATAAGCTGTTTTTATTTATTTATTTATTTATTTATTTATTGTCACTGTGCATTGATTGTGAGATGTCACATTGTACTTTTCACAATTATTTGATGTTTTCTCAGTTAACAGAGGAATAATCATCTTATCATCAAAAAAAGTTGCAGCCCCTGTTATCAGTAAGGTCGGATTTAACAATGACATTGTCAGAGGTTACATAATGAAACATTTTCCTTACTGCTTACCAGGAGCAAAGTATTTCCTTTTTTAAAATAATTGTTTTATTTTTCTTGAGAACAAGGTCGTCTTTAGTGCTAATACCTAAAACACAAGAGAACCCCAGCACTGCCCTTTAGTCTCCCTCACTCATGCTCAGACAGACACACTCACTCTGGCTTTATTAACTGTTAGGGACCACAGTAATCCCAAACTAATTATCCCTTATCAGCCTGAATGATCCAGGTGTAAATCACCGGCTCATCACAATAACAAGACCACGTCTCATCCCAGTGATTTGTTTGTCTTTACACCCCGTTAGAGAAACATTGCCGAGCCTCCTGCTGCTGCGACCGGCCCTCTGTCCTCTATTCAACCCTGCTGAAAGGCCTGGAACAGGGGGGAGCAAATTGATCTCCTCAGGGGTCCGTACTGACAATGCTTTTGTTGCTGTGGCCAATGTCAAGCTCTTGCTCTCCATGCGTGGTTGGGTGTCAGGTGCTGGCACCACAACAGACGCCGTTCAGGCATTTGGTCAGATGCTGTTTTTGTTGATAAACCACGTCTTGTGTTTGCTTGTTCTTCTTATCCTGCACCAAAACATATAAATGCACCACCACAGATGCGTTGTGTTCTGAGTTGCATTTTTGTTTTGTCATGTTATGTCACAAGATTTTAAGGTTGTAAGTTAATTTCAAAACTAGACTTTAACACTTCTCATATTTCACGGTAAAGCCATCGGTCATGCGAGCCAATGGTAATGTGATATAAATCACATCAGAGGATCACTTTGTCTGCAGCACTGTTTTCCTAATGATGTCACACCAGATGTGGGCTTCTACAGTTTGGGGAAGATGGGGTGAGAAAGGGTGTGGACCTGCCTCGTGAGCAGAAAACGCTGATTAGTTCCTCCTTGCCATTGCGCTGATGAAAGGCTTCTACCACAGAAGTCTGACACTGTTTCAAAGAGGAAAAATAAACAGAGTATTGGGAAAGCTCAGTCTCAATGATGCTTTAAATCCCTTTGAACCACCTTCGTATTAAATGCATCAACAACCTCAACTTCATATCTCTTGTTTGAGATGAAAAAACACCTCAACTTTATCAGTAATAAAAGTAGATTATATAATTACAGTTTTGTCTGCACCGAATACATTTACACACCACATGAAAAAATATACTTTATTAGCTGTAAACACTCGGGAATCAAAGGGAACAATGGGTGTGTTATCAGAATTTTAATACAGCACATTTTGCATCCACTGCATGAGTATTAGTTTTTGTATTTCAGGTCAGTGGTGCTCCCAAGAAGGGACCAGGGGACCATGGCCCCCTGACACAGTTGCTGCCCCCAACCCAAGGCGAAAATCATTTGAGGCAGATGTTACTGTCTTTGAGAGGATGCAGCACGCTCATTTTTCAACCTAGCGTGAAGATAGTGGCATCTTGTGAAACTAGACAACGTAAGGCATCAGTTGGTATCAGCCATGTCAGCATAGCTTGTCGGACAAGGAGCAAAATAATACTTCAAATTTCGCGAAATGAAAATAAAATGATGAAATTAAATTATGTACATTTCAACCCTGTGATGCCATTTTTAGGATATCTCATACACGACTTTCTGCGACCTCTGCGTCATCTACATTAGCATTGTTTTCCTTGAGAACCTGTTGTAAACAATCTGATACGTGTCATCTGCCCTGGTGGACTATCCATGCACTGCCGGCAGTAGAGGTCCTTTGAATACAGAATCAAAGATGGCTGCCCCGATTCACCGACCCGCTGATCGTTTGCATGGAAATCTTTGATACTTTTGAAAAAGTTACAGTAAAAATAAGTTCTACATTGTTACACGTCACTGTTCCATGCTTATTTGATCGAAGCAACTTATTATTACACAATATGTTGCAGCTTATTTTATAGTAAAATTGTGTTGTATGTATCAAATGTGATACTGCAGGTATTTAAGCATAAGAGACCTGCAGGACTGCGGGCCATCTCGGCCAACATGACTGTGTTTAAGAAGCAAATTTTTCAAGCTAGCACAAAGGTAGTGGCATCTTGTGAAACAAGACAAACTAAGGCATTTATTCCATCCATTGGTACTAACCATGTCTGCATAGCTTGTTGGAAAGAGAGCTAAGTAACGCTTCCAAGTGAGGCTAAAATTGTGGCGAGGGAACAACTGGCCAGTTAATGTTTTGTTCCTTACAATCAATGTACTCCTTCAAATTAAAGCAGTATATTTGTCTATTTAAGGAAGAGGACTTCCATGCTATTTGAACAATTAATCGCCTCACATATACAGATGTAACCCGTGGACTGTAGTGCAGTCTGCATTATGTTGATATGAAGAGACCCAGACCGTCAGTATCTTTGGAGGCGATCTCCATTTATTCCTGACAGCAAGAGGTAAAAACAAAATCCTCCGTCAGTTTCAACCATATTAACTCGAGCTCCTCTCCCATGGAGCACAGCAGCAAAAGGGGACGGCCATGTTACATTCAATTAAGCACAGAAAACATACATGACAACAAGAGGTTAAAACAAAATCCTCTGTCAAGTACAACCATATTAACTCGAGTCCCAACAGAAATTAAGTGACACAGGAATATGTTCGCATAAAATGAACAGCTTAACAGAGCTAAAACACGGAAATTACTACAAGAGCATTGTCGTTTACCTCTCCCATGGAGCACAACAGCAAAAGGGGAGAAGTAAGGCGGGAGACACCCCTTTAAAGGTGGGGTACCCCCAAAGGTGAACGTAGGCATACAGATACTGAGTATCAAATGTTCCACATACTGACTATGTGTGTCAAACAACAACAAATTTTGTGTAATTCTAATATTTAATATTGCAAATGTACATTTGACATTGTTAAACATATCACTGCTGTATAATTGACCCTGTTACACAGATACATAACACATTAAAGCAGGGTTGTTTTGGAAACTTAATAATATTAACTGTAAAATAAGAAATCAAAGTGTATATGTATGCAATTCCTTAACTCTCCATATTGGCATCGTTTTCAGCTAGCCTGCTAACTATAACAGCATAATCGGATTCCTTAAACTCAATGATGGCTTCTCTTTTCAGTGTTCCACCCCAAGATTTTCAGTGGCTCAACCTGGCCACCCCTAAAAAAAATTTCTGGGTGTGCCACTGTTTCAGGTATACCACAGTGAAGTAATAAAACTTGGCCTGGATCAGAGCCATCGCCTCTGCCACGCTGGTGAGAGAGCTGCTTTCATCTACGTTGGGGCTCTTCACACTGATTTGGAGCCCATCAGTCAGGGTGACTCCAGCTGTCAGCCAGTAGATTTATACTGCAGAACATGGCGTTCAGAGGGGCAGATGGTAATGACTGATTACACTTGAGAAAGTATGAGTGTGTGTGTGCGTGTTCTCGTGCACTCCCCTTAACCATAAACACGCCATCCTTCCCCAACGTGATAGCCATGGGAAACCAAATCAGCGCCTGTAATTCAAGAAGAAGTCACCCGGCCTTTACGTTCTAAGATGGCAGGCAGGAGAGGCAGTATGAAGTGCGTATATGATGCCTTTCTATAATTAGTAGTGGCAGGGAATGATTCACTTTTCCCAGCTGTGGCAACTGATTTGCTAGCTTAAACAGTTGTACATAACTGAGGCAGGTTTTGCTCTTGGTTCTGGATGCTTCTATGCACCTCACAGACACTTAATACTCATAATCGAGCTTTTTGCACCATAGCATTTTGCAAACTGTTAACCTTTACAGTGGCTATATATGCAACGCTAAGATCAGGTTTAGTCAACACAAGTGTTGACTTGCAGGTATTTTGTGCTGGCTTTGCTGAGATGAGCATTCGTGAGCCTCAGTGTGAAGTTTTGATGCCCCCTGTGCCCTCGTCACATGTGCCGGAAGCATCGTCTATCTAATGTCGTCTTTACTGTGTAAGCAGATCTGGGGGGACAGGAAGCTGGAGGGGTTATATTTAGGGTTGATTATCACCTCCTGTCTCACTGACCTGTTTTGACTGACATAAAAAAAGCAGTACGCAGACAGCTTTACATCTGTGTTACATATGCTCTCTTTTGCATTACGCTAAAAGAACTGTGGATGCATTCAGTTAAAGGTTTGAATTAAATCAGCCGAAGTGGGAGGCAAGAGCATATCACATCAGCTGAGTGTTAGATCTCCGTGACGCCAGCATCAACAGGGAAAGTTTGGCCACCAGAGCAGGGTAATCAAGATGAGAGGCCACATGGTGTCTAATTTACAGAGAGATGCAGGAGTAATTCAAGGGTTCCCAGGTATTTAATCACAGTAAATCATTTTCCTGTGTGGGGTTATATGAGTCAAATGTCAACATGGAGGCAGATAATACGCACATCATTTTAAAAAGAACACACAAATCGGCTCTAAATCTGTGTAATCATTTACTTGGTGGGAAGTAAACATACCTGCACAAGTCTTTTTTTACTGGCCTCAGTAAGTACTATAAAGATAAAAGTCATGCTGCAGAATAGCCGTACATAAAGAGTGTAGCTTTGTGGCTGTAAAGTTTAATCACTCAAACTTGATTTACCATACAGTCCATTAAGTGTAAGCTGAGGTTGACCTCATGAATCACTAGTAAAGCCCAAATACTTAGCCAACAGCAGCACGATGCAAAATGCAAAACAAGGAACAAATTATAACACCGTCTCCAGCAGATATCATTAGTTGTATATATCTGGAGATGTAGTCTATGTTACACTAAATTAGTGTTTGGAAGTTGTGTGAGAAACCAAGATCGGGTGTGTGGGTGAATATGTGCGTCATGACGTTCCACAGTGGTCAAAGGTGGGGAGTCAGTGAGCGCGAGGGCCCGATGTGACCAAGTGTGATGTGGGCCGAGACCTCAGCCAAGGGGTCCCTGATGAGGGGAGAAGGGGAGTTGGCAGAGAGGTGAGGAAACAGGTGATGAAGGAAAGGTGTGAGGAGGAGGAGGGATGTATGTGTGTGTGTGTGTGTGTGTGTGTGTGTGTGTGTGTGTGTGTGTGTGTGTGTGTGTATGTGTGAGAGAGAGAGTGTGTGAACACGTCCTGTAAGTGACCTGGGGCTCTGGCAGGACCAGGTGGACGGGAGTGTTTGGTTGTGTGTGGATGGGATCCTCCCTTGAGCGCCCCTGCCTGCCCACCGTCACCCCACACTAGCAGGCTATTTATATTGCACTGTGGGAAAATAACAGCCCCGGCAGTGTCATCTGGATTCTGCAAGGTTTATACTCCCCACACACACCCATACATACACACAACACCGCCATGATTCCCGGCTCCCTCAGCCACAAACTACTTCAGGACGAACTGAAGCATAAGTGGCATATTATCCTTGTGCACTGTCTTTCATCACTGCTGGTGCTCTCGATTATACTTGAGACACCTTTAAACAGGATTCAGATGTTTTGGGACAGTTTAGCTTTGACCCAGATTTGTGCAGAGGAGCAAGTCGCCAATCTGGAAACAACCACGGCAACACAATAGTTTGTAGTGCCTTTAGGTAGTAGGCTAGGACACAGATTTTAAATACATTGATGGGATTTTAAGTACACAAAAATCCACACACACACAATGCACATGAAGTCATGCATGCAAGATCCTCATTCAAGTAGAGCAAACATTCCCCAGTCCTCTAAAACTGTGCTTCAGGATGTATGTAGTTTAACAGTCTGCTGCAGGGAGCAAGTATGGAGCTAAAATAAGATAAAGGTGTACATTTTGTACATAATATCTAAGCATGCAGACAGTAACTGAATGGATCTAACACTTCTCTGTACAATAAAACAACACATTTCCAAAAAAGACTGACTGGAATGTGGAGCCTCTCTTAGCCTGGTTCAGTGAGGAAGTCACAAATAGTGTGATGATTATAATCTAATGTGGGAATTATGGTTAGATTAATGCAGCCCACATGACCATGTGACTCTTATGAAAGATGTGCAACAAATGTGATAATGCACAAAACCCAAAGTTAAAGCTGAAACAATGACTTCTGTAAAAATGACTTTCTTAGAAGAAGCAGTTTGGAATCGACACTTGTGGTTGCCGTTAACTGCTTTAAGGGTGGAGGCATGTTTGGGTGGTGGGAGTCGGTGGGACTGATTTAGTAAAGGGAGGTGTAGTGGAGGACCTGACGTTAACACCATGACCTCTGCGTGTAATCCACTGCTGGCAGTATTTGGATTTGAGAAAGGTCTCAGTAGGGGCAGATTCAGACAACTCCCACCCAAGGTCGTCTCAACATACATGCATTAAGGGACGCATATTTAAGCACAGATGAATGCACATGAGCACACTTGTGCATGCATCAACGCAAAGACATAAACACACAGAAATACTGACACACACATTTGGAGCCATGCTCTGCTCCCTGAGGCCCAAGGGGTGCAATAGGTCAAACTAATCTGCCACAGTCCATGATGTTTGCCGCACAGACAGGATGAGAACAGCAGGGACCAAGAGGAGGAAAGATACTAAGCGTGTTTTCACATAAAGTCCAAACTCAATCCTCTCAAAGTGCACCAAAAAGTGGGCCGACAGAAAAAGGACTCAGTTCTTCGTGCATTCACATTGTCAGTCCACTTCAAAGAGGACTCAGTTCTCTCTCTGGCCCACTTCAGCTCTGATGGAACTTTAGTCCTCTTTCTGCTCACACTGTAGCCTGTATATGCAAATATATATTGATGTAGTTTTGGTTTTACTTTGATGTGCTACTGCAGTGCGGTTATGAAGCATCTCCCTTTCAGATGAACTTAAATAGGAAGAAAGCATTACCATTTCTGTGCTGTAGACTGTTGCTGTTTGATGTATTCTGCATTTGGAGATGCGCAGTATCTTCCATGGACCAAATTTCTCCTCGTCCTACATCCAGGCCCATGTGGTTTTGTCGTGTTTTTTCCAGGTGTCCCAGTGCAATAACATGTTATCTAGAGGGCTAAATACAATGGGGTCTGAGTTCTCTAGGAGTATTTACATATGAACAAAAAATGCAGAGTCACTGCTTAGAGGGCTGAAAAGGACTAAGTGTGAGTCTAAGTCTTGGAGGACTTAGGACTAAGTCTTGAAGTCTTTGCATTCAAGTTCAAAGTCGAGTGCAAATTCAAGACAGACTTAGCTTCCTTAGCTTTGAGATTTGAGTCATAATGGACTTGCACCAAATGTAATGCCATTTTAACAACAATCCAATAATATTTTATCTGAATAAAAATAGTATTTATTTCTTAAAACAAGTGTGAAGTTGTTGCATCTCCATCTGTAATTTTGCATACTGCAATTATTTTTTTCTTGGCCACGGTGCAGTTTTTGCACGCAAATAAAATCATTGCTGGTATCATTTTTTCCAACTGGTGCTCAGAAACATAACGTTAGTTTTTCCTGGTTCTTTCCTGCAACTTGATTGGACGCTGTCAGATTGGTTCAAAATGGATCAGGGGAATTAAGGACGCATTCACACTGCCGCTATTTGGTCCGCTTCCACAGATAGTTCGGTTTGTTTAGAGTGCTGTGAATGCTCATTCAAACTCTGGTGCGGACCAAACGAGCGAACCCTGGTCCGCTTGAAAACTGGGAGTCTCAGTTCACTTGCAAGTGAACCCTGGTGTGGTTTGCTCACAGTGGGAAATGCAAACGGACTATCCAGCGAAGCAAAGAGAGGAAGTGACGTAGAGCATAGTGCATTTTGGGTAGAAAAATGAAACAAAGTCAACAGCACAAACCGAGAGAAGCAGGGGTAAAAACAGAAAAGGTTGGAAAATGTCTCATGGGCAGACATGGAATAGTGAGAAGGTGCAGGCGCTTACCCCAACACTGCACTACTTTGGTGTTGCTCCATCGTTTTTGTGACCAAGCCAGCTGAAGGGGATGGATTTCCATTTTCGGACCTGGCCAATCAATGAGCCCGGTTGTCTTCTTCCTCGTGCTTTTTTTCTTCCTGGTCAGTGGTCGTTTCAGGCAATACTGCCCCCAAATGAGCAGCTGTTGTAACTGTGTGATGTTGTCCAGGCGGTTTGGTCCGCTTTAAAAAGTGCAGTGTGAAAGTGAACCGAACCAAATGAAGGTGTGAAATCTTTCGGCTGTCCTGGTGTGAATGCCCATGAAGTGTCTTAAGTGGCTTAAATCCAAGTGCAGTCACGAGTCATAGGCCGTAAAGTCCAAGTTCAGTTGCGAGTCTTCTTTGATTTTAAAGTCTAAAGTCATCAAAGTTGTGACTCCACGCTGACTCGAGTCATTAACAGGATTAAAACACAGTGTGAGAGTTGAAGTGATCAAGTCCATGAATTATTGGTTTGATTTAATCTGCCAAAAAAGACCGCCCATAACATACCTGCCCAAATATGTACAAAACACAGATGACTCAGGAAAAACACAGATTCAAATCATATGAAACACGGACATAAAAGGGAAAACACGTGAGCAATATGTTGTCCATAAATCTGAAGCGTGACACAGGATAAAGACAACATCTCTACCTGGTTGAGCCTCTCCCAGCTCTTTTTTCTCAACATTTTCTCCATGCTCAATTCATAACGTGTTTTTCTTCATGTTTGTGTGTTTAACTCACACACTGAAAGTTAGAGAGAGTGTAAAGTGAGTGTGCTCGGCATATCTCTCCAGGGTTAATTGTATCATAAATTCACAAGCTGCTAAAAGACAGGCACGGCTGGAATTCACACTTGAGCCCTCACTTTCTCACAGGCACAACTCTGCATTGTGTGTGTGCTATGTGTCAGATATGGCACTATTAATAAACCGACGATGTTATCTGGTAGGTGAAATGAAGAGGTGAATTGGATATGCTGGGAAACGAAAGAGAGCTTTGAAAAAATTTTTTTTTTTCTGTTCATTACATTAAAATATTAATCTGGGACAATTCAGTATTGCAGAGGTGTGTTTTCAACCAGGCATTTACCCAAAGCGTGTCTTCCAGTGTGACATTCACTTATGCATATGTCTTTTGTTCCTCCTCTTTCTCACTTTCTCTCGCATCTCTCTCTTCCCACTCTATATCCTGTTTTTGTTTATGGCATATTCTACACACCTAACGGGCAATCCTCACACTCACTGCGAGGCGTGGGTATGTAGCGCTGGGAAAATGGATCATTTATTACATCAGTTTTATTACAGAGTTAAAGAGCTGCTCTTTTTTAAATAGACTCAAGCAGTATTATGACAGCAAGGTGTGAGGGGTCATCGTGGGTCTGCGATCAGGTGATAATAAACACACAGAGTGCAGAGCGGGTCCAGGACTGTGGAAAACACTCTGCACTGACCCCCCCTGTGAGAAGTTCCCAGTTCCCAGGACCCGGTGTGTACGCTTGGGGGGCAATAACTCACCAGGTCCCTTGACTTCCTCTTTCGGCCTTCTGCGTTTTATGACCCTTTCGTCTGCCGTACAGCTGCTGTCTCCGCAGCTTCCCTCTGCTCTGATTGGGTTAGATGGGAGACTGGAGGAAGAGGATGAAGGGGAAGAGACTGGGAAGCAGCTGGGGTGAGGTGGGAAGCTGGTTTGATATGGGATGGAAAGTGTTTGATCATGGCTATTATAGATGACTAGATGGACACAACTTCCCTTGTTGTGGTCCATATCTTACTGTACCTTCCCACCACACCACACATGTACAGTGGGAAACCACTAGTCTGATAATCACACCTAATGCTCATCTTGCTTTCACTTCATTTTACATTATTTCCATTTGAAATATCTGATCTGAATATATTAATGATAAATTCAGAGGTCAAGGAAAAAGTATTTTTTTAATTGTTCTTTCAAGTAAGTAGTGAAGAAAGAGCCAAAATTGTGTTTCTTTTGAACAGTCTATGGTGAAATTACAGTTGATGATCGTTAAAAGCCTCCACACTGAAATCACTGGGCTTAATTTTACCCAATTTTGATCAATGCAGCACCAACTCAAAAAGACAAGAGGCTGTTTTAACCAAGTGTTAGTGTCAGCGACGTGGTTCTAGAGACAGCAAAGTGAGCCCTTTGGTTGGTCTCTCAATTTGGTCCAGACCAGACTCAACAACTAGTCAATGTTCGGTTGTGAACATTTCAACGGACATTCATGGTGCCCAGAGGATGGATCTAAATGACTCTTGTGATCCTGTGACTTTCTCTATGAGGCTGAGATTTGTGATTTTGGGTTAAATATCTCAGCAACTGTAGAGTGCCCCAGGAATGACCCGAAAATGAGTTCTCACTTTAGCACTCCTGGTTCCCTAGTCTCCAAGTCAATGGGTTTTGTGAATGGGTTTCTGGTTTGATACCCGAAATAACACCTGTGGTTAACACAAGCTTTAGAGACATTCAGGTTTTGATTGACAACATAAAGTGCGTCAGTAAATACACAACTTGTAAACCACACTGAGCCACTGTGAGCATAGCTTTACAGTCTTGTTATGGTGGTGATGGTAGGTCACGCGACCGTAGGTAGTGTAGTTTTATAGCCTAACATAAGCTTTTTACTTCTGGCTAGTGCATTCAGGCTTCAATAATCATGAAGTCTGTGTTCATTTGTCAAGTATCTTTCTGAAAAAAATGTGTAGGCATCATAAGTGTTTGTTCGCCAAGGGGCTTATTTTCTGCAATAATCAAAAATCGAATGGAAGAATCCCATTTGGCTTTTTGACGAGGGAACCGGTGCAATGCTAATGTCAGCGTCGGGCTACAGAAAATGTCATCTCTAGGGAACATGGATTACCATGACTATAGTATGCAGCACCTGTAGACAATACATGCGTTACAGTACATGTAGTATTTTGTACGTGTACTTGCTGTTCCCAGATGAAGTATTGGTGGTATTTTATTTCCTGTGGACAAATTTGCTTTTCATTTAATAGCTCGACAACTATTGGATGGGTTGCTTTGAAATTAGGTACAGACATTTAAGGTCCAAAGAGGATGAATTGTCAAATCTTTAATTATTAGTACTCCTTATGTTTCAACTAGCACCGTATTGAGATTTCTGTTTGCCCAACACTCTCTTTTCTAACCTAATACCTGCAAAACTAGTGACATTCCCATCAGCCTCAGCCTGTGTTCAGTGCTGACTAGCAATTGTTAGCATGCTAACACGCCAAACTCAGATGTTAAAGATGGTTAACATTAACATCAACCCATCAACGTACTGCGAACCTGTTAACATCTTGATGTAGCTTTTAGCTCAAAGCACAGCTGTGCTTAAGTGCAGTTTATCGAATTGGACTGTTGTAATCTACTCTAGCTCCTTTTATACTATTATATTTGATTTGTTTTGTGCATTTTATGATGAGTTTGTGACAGTTTTGATGTCAAACTTGTGCTTGTTGTGTTGCACACTGGGTCAAAACTGGGTAATATTAATCCATTATTGTGTCAGTGCCTTACTGATTCACACTAGGTCACTTTTAAATCCAGTGATTTTTTTTTACCATGCTAATTAAATTGTCCAAGGGGGTCTTTTCCCTTTTCTTTTTTAACACATATTGTTAGAGATTGCGGTCTATACTGTCACTTGGGGAGGCGGTTGTTGGAGATGCCTTTGTGAGACGTGACCAGTCAAAACAGTGAGACCACACTGCATGAAAATAGTACAAGGAAAAGTGTTGCATTCAAAGCCTCACGTTAGTAAAAGTATGTCAGTATTATCTGCAGAATATAATCAAAGTATGAAAAGTAAAGGTATCCTTTGTGTAGTAAAATGTTCCTTGTCTGTGTTTTCTTTTCAAGGATGTTTGATGCCCTTTTCAACTGCATTGTAGACATCAAGTCATGGATGGCAGAGAATTTCCTACAGCTCAACCAGGACAAAACTGAGGTTTTAGTTATAGGTCCTGAAGGCCAGAGAGAGAAACTTTTACCAAAACTACAGGATCTTAAACCATCCCAATCAGTAAAAAATTTGGGCGTGACTTTTGACTCTGAGCTGAATTTTATCCCACATATCAAAAATATAACGAAAATAGGTTTTTATCACCTTAAGAACATAGCCAGAGTCCGCCCGTTTCTCTCTCAGGCCAGTACGGAGGTGCTAATGCATGCTTTTATCTCCTGTCGCTTAGATTACTGTAATGCCTGCTCTGGTCTTCCCAAAAAGAGTATTTTAAATCTCCAATTATTACAAAACTCAGCTGCACGTGTGCTGACAAGGACCAGAGGGCGGGAGCACATTACACCGGTTTTAGAGTCGCTGCACTGGCTCCCCGTCCGCTTCAGGATCGATTTTAAGATTCTCTTACTGGTTTTTAAATGTCTTAACAGCCTTGCGCCCTCTTATTTATCTGATCTGCTTTTACCATATCAACCCTCGCGGACCCTGAGGTACTCCAGCACTGGCCTTTTAACTACACCAAAACCCAGAACAAAAACCCATGGTGAGGCAGCATTTAGCCACTATGGCCCCCACCTGTGGAACAGCCTGCCGGAGAGCCTCAGGACTGCAGAGACTGTTGATATTTTTAAAAGAAGATTAAAGACACACCTTTTTAATCAGGCTTTTAACTAATATTTTAAACTCTTCTTATGTTCTTATCTGGTTCTGTCGTATTTTATGTTGTTGCTTTTATCTTGCTTTTTAAGATGATATTAATCTTAATAATTTTCTGTTTTTATTTATCACTGGTACTTTATTCTATTTTATTTATAATCTTACGTATTTTATTTTTGGTACTGTATTTATTTTATTTTGTTTATTCTTTTAGTCCTATTTTATGCTTTTAGTCTTTAGCTTTTAACTCCAGTGTTTCCTCAGGGGGGTCCTCCACACTGGGAGCTGTGTCGGGTCTGCTAGTGGGGGTGCTGTCCTTGGGTCCCTTCGGCCCGGCCGGCTGGTGGTTCCTCCTTCGATGTGGGGGTCCACCTGTCTGTCGGAGTCGGGGGGCCTGGGGCTGGTCCCCCCGATGGCACGGCCTGCTGCTCCTCCCAGTGTGGACGACCCCAGAGGTGGCGTTTCCTTGATCCTCAGTGCCATGCCATGTCTCCCTATTGTGTGTGTGTGTGTGTGTGTGTGTGTATGTGTGTGTGTGTGTGTCTAGTATGGAGGGTGGGGGAGGGAGGGGCTTTCTTTGTAACTGTTTTTCTTTCTTGTGTTAATTGTTTTTAATTCTGCAAAGCACTTTGTGTTGCATGTCCATGCAGGAAAAGCGCTCTACAAATAAAGTTGATTGATTGATTGATTGATTGGTTTGCAGATTAATATTAAATGAATGCGTGTGCTGCATTATACTGCTGTAGATATTTAAGGTAGAGCCCATTTTATCTGCTTTATATACTGTTGGGTTGTTTAATGTACAGTAATGCATCATATTCTATAACACCATCATGTGTTCATGTTCATCATGAACACATGATCGTGTTCATCATGTGTTCATCATGTGTTTCACTGTCAACTTTTCTTGAGCTCAGAAAAGCAGATGTGTTTTCAGCTTTGTGATGAAGCATTTTCCAACTGATCCAAGAGCATTTTAAAGGAGTTTATTTAGCTTAAGATGTAAGAGAAATGTCTTGACACATAAAAGAACAATAAATCCTTCAGTTTTATCGCAAACATTAAAATTCTAAATCACCAAATTTTAGAAAAATTTGGTTTTTAGATGACAGGAAGGGTATGAAAAATTACAATCTGAGAAGTAACTGAAGCTGTCAAATAAATATAGTGGAGAAAAAACTACTATATTTTACTCTGAAATGTAATGGAGTAGAAGTATAAAGTACAAGTTCCTCAAGTGTGTATTTAAGTGCAGTACTTTGGTAAATGTAGCTAGTTACATTTCACTACGGATACTCAAATTAATGAGATCAAAAGTTCAGTGCAAATGAGGCACCACAATTAATGCATCTGCAATGTTGTCAGCATGTTTGTTTCATTATAACTTAAAGCTCTCGTGATGGAGTTTCTTTGCTGGGAACATGAGTGAAAGTCTGTTGCTGCGTCTCAATTTGCATGCTCAACAGTTCTGGTGACTCTGAAATGAAGTGGCTGAGGGTGAAGGTCAAGGTCAAGGTCACGTTGTTTTAATGTCCTGTGTCTTTAAGATTACACAAGACTCAGGAGAAGTCGAGTGTGGGTGGACTGTCTTGTGGTTGTGTCTCAGTCTTCGACAGGAAATTTAATCAAGATAGGGTAATATGAGTTGGCAAGAGTAGCCTACACAGCACATGTGCTGTTCTCTAAAACTGATGAATGTTTAGAAGAACCTTTCTACCCATCTTGGTTTGTGAGTTAGAGTGTGTGTGTGTGTGTGTGTGTTTAAATCAGGCTATGTGTGTTTAGTACATGCGCTGTATTCCTGACCCTTGATCACACAAAGTATTTTAATCCAATCAGCTTCGTTTTCACATGACTGTCACACACTCACTGCTGCTATGGTAACCTGCAGAGGAAGGGGAGAGAGAGCTGGAGCGAGAGCGAGGTATGTTGTCCTCCCTTTAATCACTGTGACATTTAAGCACATACACACACATATATATTTTACTCTTCAACTGCGTGGTGTTCAAGTTTCCTTGTTTTAATTTCACAAAATTACAACCCGTGATTTCTGAAGGAAGCCTAATGCCCCTTGAACGACCAGAGAATGTGTGGCAGATAATAGGCAAGAAATCCATCAGGTAAAATACTGATATTATTAAAATTACACGCAAAAATTCAAGATCTTTTCTGTGTCTGGAGAGTCAGGATTAAAAGCACACAGGTCTGAATGTAGCAAGAATGGCCGGGCAAATGGTGACAAATACAGACTGTGACTGAAACTGATAGACAGGATAGAGACAGGCTGCAAGCGTGAGTATAGTGTCACACACGAAAGCACGACACAGAAACAAAACTGCAAAAAAAGAAATCTACAAAAGAGACAGTTATTAACAAAGGAAGGTTTGCACAAAGCATCTTTCGGGTAACGAAAGCTGTTTTGCTGGAACACAATCACAAAGAGAGATAACTTTTGATCACGACTGAGGCCAAAAACTTACAAATACCTACTTCCCTTGAGAGGTGAAAAGGTTAGTCTGTGCCCTGTGGTTTGCTTTTGGCACGCTACCCCTTCTGCTGCTTCTCATTTTTTCTCTCACATTTCCTGTTCTACCTCAAGTTGAAGCTGCTCTGTCAGCTTTCAGTGCAGTCACTGCATTTGTCATGAGCCAGAAACTTTCATCTGCAACACTTTTTTTTGTACTCTGTCTCTTTCCCCAGAAGCTGCAGCCTATATTTTCCCTTCCTTTAGAAACTAACCTATGATTTGGAGCTCAGCTAGCAGAAGGCCACTGTCAGCAGCAGCAGAAGTTGCAAGTCAGGGAGATTTTGAGCCTCATTTTTTTTTCTTCGACTGCATGTTTGCAATAGTGAGCAAAGCACTCTATCTGCTGGTCAGGAGTGGTATTGTATCACCATCCTGTTACTGGTGGCAAACACCAGAGTCCAGTGATCAGGCCTTTCTGGACACAATGTCATAAAGCACTAAAAGATCTTGATGACACTGATCTTCCTTTGCAGTTTATCTACATTATTTTTAGGACGTATGGATCTTAAGAAAGCGCTCTGACAAATGTATGTTTGGTGTTTTGATATCTGCTTGCAAGAAAGCACTCACGGGTGGCTCTGGGTGGTTCCTGAACGCCTCACATGAAAGGAGTGGATAGATATTGTTGATGATATTTATGTTATGGAAAAGATTTACTTTTTCTCTTCATCTTCAGAAAATTGTGTTAATTAAGTTCTGGGTTCTGGGTGAAATATGTAAGACCCTTACGACCTAATTTTGTGGTGTCAAAAAGACTATGATGTTTAGTCAAGTGAACCTCATTGATTACTTTTTTTAAATAAAAAAAAATCCCTCCTTAAGTCTCACTGACATATGGCACTTATATGTGCAATTAATCTCTCCGGAAATGTTCTACAAAGTTCTTAAATTGTAAAAAATATATACATATATATATATACATTTGAAAAGCAGGAGAAATTGTCATAAAAAGAAAAAGAAAATAGCACAAGTCAGTAAGTATTTCTCGAAAACAGGTGTTAAAAAATAATAGCTGTGGAAGCGAAACCAACAGACTGATGCATTCACAGTGCCCTCTGAGTCACTGAGTTTCCTACTCAGAAGTTGGGTTAATTCATGTCTTTTTTCCCCATTTTAAAGAGAGTTATTTTCCTGGAAGTGGTTTGCATACTGTAAATTACTCATACAGTAGTAGGAAAACCTGTCTTTAAGGTTAAACCTCACACTGTTTAAATGACAAAGCACATTAATTCAGACAGCTGTGTTGAAATGGCAAATTCCTGTTTTAGAAAACCTGAACAAATTAACCTACTTTTGCATTTCAACGGTCTAAAAACAGGATCATTATAATATAAACTGGTGGCAGTTTGCTGCATGTGTATTCTGCATTGACGCAACTTTGTAATTCAGGCATCTCTCTTTGCATTCCCAGTCGAAAAAACACCTGACACTGATCAGTTCAACTCGGGTTCCTCTGTCAGAAAGGAAGCGTGTTTTGTGCAAATGATTTTATTTATAGATTGCAGACAGAACAGAAAAAGAGAGGGTGTCCTTTCCAGCTGTGAGCACCTGCAGCTCTCAGCGTGAATCCACTTTGAAATTGAGTCTATACGTGTAAACTTTGTACAAAATAAAAAGGACCCAAACAGACATCTTTCTTTGTTTTCTTTTTTTTTTTTTAAATGCCTGCTTACACAAGGTGCTGGTCCACACAATCACGGTGCAGGAGAGCAGGGTACACTATTGAGGTCAGATTAGGGACTGTACGAAAATTATTCCGAGGTTTCACTTTTTTTTTGTTTTTAAATTAACCCTTTGAAATGTAGAGGAACAGCCGTTTTCTTGTGCTGCATTCAGGCACCTTTTGGAAGTATTTAAACCTTTGAACTTTGAGCAAATTGCCACAATTTCTTCCAAAAACATGGGGAAAAAAGGCAATGAGCAACTTGGTAAGAAATTTTCCACATTTTGTAATAATTGTATTTTTTAAAATTATATCATAGAATTATTCTAATTTTTTTTTTACTGGTTTTCTTGTTTTTAATTTTCACTTCTTTTTTTTTTTTTAAACTAATTTCTTGCTATTTTTTTGGGGTCGTTTCTTCTTTCGTTGTTCATTTGCTCTCACCCGTGTTTTTAGAATAAACCAAGCCACTTTCCTCAGGTTTCACAAGGTTAAAGCAAGGCCCTCTCCAGCATCATTAATACTTCCTTTGTGGCACTTCCTATGAATATTCCAGCCACTTTTTATTTAAGAACAAAGAGATACTAACTAAAAGGCTTAACATGAATTATAACATAAACTAACCTTATATGATACATGCTAATAGAGATAATTAAATCAGTATGATACTTAAATTATAAATATCCATCTTCTGTTTCTCCTCATCGATGTATTGATCTTATTAGCTAGTTGACTGTGATGGGACAAAACAGAAAATTAAGCTGTGACAGGATTGTTGTCCTCTTCATGTAATAAAGGGCACCTTTATGAGCCACTATGCACACTTAAAAAAATGTTGACAACATTGATGGGACTACTTGACCCTTTAAGAAAACAACATGATAAATCACTTTGCAAGGGAAGACTGAAAAATATTTCTGGGGTGAGTAAAATTACATGACGCGTCCCCTGCTCTCCTTTTCAGCAAAAAATAAAAAATAAAAATAGAAATAATAAAACAAACAAAGAAACATTACCCTCCCCTTTTATGACTCCCTAATAATTTTTGTACAGTCCTTTATAGGATCACTGACGTCCCATAAAGGGCAAAATAATTAGACACAGGTGACATAGCATTTTGCAAGGCGTACACTATTATTTTAAAAAAGCCATCTTAAATTATTTCTCCTATTTTCCTGCTAAATCGATTTAACTAAAAGAATCAATGCCATGTTTTTGAAATATTTCTAACT
Organism: Epinephelus cyanopodus; assembly: GCA_026686955.1. Lineage (NCBI taxonomy): Eukaryota > Metazoa > Chordata > Actinopteri > Perciformes > Serranidae > Epinephelus > Epinephelus cyanopodus. Next base: position 13,383,280 of record CM048920.1, read on the forward strand.
GCATACTGTATGTTGTTGTATCACTACTGTGATTATATGTTAATGAACGTGGATACCCATATAATGTGCTCAGGATAAATACAGGTGTGTGTTTTTTTTGCTCTCTCTCCTGTATTATTAGACAGTATACAAGATTAAATCAGTCCTGTTACAGTAAAGTACAGTACAGCTTTGGAAACTCTTCATTTTCCCTCCACACTTCAAAACCAATCACCCACAAGAACAGAGCAATCACCCACCCCCCCCCCAAACACATTCACACACACACACATTCACTCACATCCTCTTAACCTATCTCCAGGGCAACTACTAGCGCATTACGGTACAACTGTTAATAATAAAACTATGTATTATGACATCATTTATATTCAGATCACACATCCATGGACAGGCGAGAACAAAATGGGCGGTGGTATGTCTGCAAAGTCTTATTAAGAGCAGGGATCCTGTTTTTAGTCAAAGGTGACAGCTTCTCGTGGTGTCTGCAGACTCTGTGCAGCTCATTTTCCACTTCAGCACCTCCTTCTCCTCCTCCTTCTTCCCTTTTTCCTCTCTCAGAGCCACCAGAAGCGTACATAGACAATGAGCATGATGAAAAAGACGCCACCGGCTGCCAGCTTGGCATAGGTGGAGCGGGTATTCAGATACTTGGCGTCGCTCCTGTACTTCTTTGACAGGCTGGACAAGTTGCTGGCCTTGGAGTCCAGCGCTGCGGGGAGGAGAAACAGGAGGAAAGGGAACAAAAGAGGAGAGCGGAGAAAGGAGGAGAGACACAAATGAGGATCACGGTGAGAATAAGAAGAGAATCCCTCCTTACTTTTATTATGCAGTGTGAGAAGGACACGCTGCAGACCTGAGATAATGCAGACTTACCAGAGAGCGCCTCTCCTCTCTGCAGCACCTCCTCTATGTTAGCCACCATGATCCTCTGTACGTCCTGGAGCTCTGTGTTGATGCTGCCCAAATTCCTTCTCGCTCTGCTGTCAATGTAAGACTTCTTGGTTTTTTGGATGTAGGTATCTGTTGAGGAAGCAGTACAGATAAAACAAACAGCGTTCCAGTTTCTTGGAGGCATGCTGCTTACTGTCTGGCCGCTAGTCACTACTTTTTTATGAATCCCCGACCTCACCTGAGCACTGTGCGGGCCCATAAACATCCCAAACAGAGAAACTAAAGAGAAAATACAGGCAGAGGGTGGAGTGTCTGCAAAAAAATACACTACCACACACTTCTAGTCGCTGATTGAGAGTGATTATTTCTGTTTACTATTCCTGCCAAATGACTTGTGCAGATGACTGTCACCTCTTTGTTCCACACTCCTGGTGCACTGTTACATCTGTGTGTTTGACACTTTCCTCTCTCTGATAGATTTAATAAGCAGCATAATAAACTAGAGGTGCTGCGTTTGAGTTCACTCAGCAAAATCGGCCCGGAGGCTCTATTGTGATTTGCCAAAAAGCTGCCAAAGAAGAAGTGATGCAGTGGTGGGCCAGTGGGATGCTGCCCAGGGCAACAAGCCAACAGTGACGTGAGGCGGTGTTGCCTGATTTCTCCAGCCAGTGTGCTGTCTCAGTAAGAATCTAGCTTAGAATCTTGAGCCAGAAAACTTGCAAAACAGACTAGAAAAACACTCCACAAGGTGTGTCTGAGGGCATGTGGGTGGGGAGTGCAGGGTGGGCTGTGTGTCCAGGCAATATGCAGGTTACATTAACAAGGTGTAACCAGAGCAGACGGGCTATATGGAGACAAACCTGGGACACGATGTTCGATAAAACCCTCCTTCTCCCCTCAAACAAAGAGGAGTCAGATCTCACTCAAGTGTCCCTCACGGGGAACTAAAATGGGGGTTTATTGATCTTGTGTCGTGTCGAACTTCAGTGGATCATAACACATCGGGTATGGAATGAATCTGCAGATGCTCTGGTTCAAAATGACACCAAACTTTTATAGTTTTTGAGCCACGACAAAGGCCAAAATGTGGCCTGTAAGAGATGAAGTAAGGCTCGTCTTAAGCCTAAATTAATGCCAGAAATGCCTTTTGCTATGTGATTTTGTTGATCAAATGTTGCCCCAGTTAGGAGCAGTGAGGAGTCAGCAGTCATTTACGATATTAATCAGCCAATGAAACAGGTTATGAATCCCCACAAGCAGATCCTTGTGCATACAGTCATGAAAGTGCCCCTTGAGCAAGGACAACAACCTCATCCTCAATACAAAGACAACAAATTAAATTATAATAGACAAAGGAAAAACACAGGCCACAGACATAAGGTCGGACTTTAGAGACTATAGACTATATATCTCTTTTCTTCTTACCAAATTCAATGAAGGAGTAGGGCCGGGACACTGTAGGGACTTTCTTTCCATGCTGCTCATGAAACTCTGCCTGCAGGTCTTCGAGGTAAGCAAAGGCCAGCTTCTTTGGAAAGCTAGCTTCACACAGCACCAGGTAGCACACTCCTTTCTCTATAACATAGCTGCAGAGAGAACAGAAAGAGTCAAGAAACCGTTACAGACTTGACTGTGTATTCCAGATGTATTTTGGGTTTGAAATGTTCTTCAGACTCACTGAAATGACATGGAGCCGGCCTCTAAAGTGCAGCGTGTGGGACTCTGATCATTGAGTTTCCTGAAGAGCTGCTTCGCTTGACTCTGATACTGCTGAAGGTCCCGACCCAACTGAACAAATGAAAAACACAAAGCCAGTTACGACACGACACACTCACACACCACACAGAAAATATGGGGCTCAATCACGGGCAAGAAACTGACTTTTGCATGCCACATTTGCAGGTAAGTTTCACTATTTTAGCTCCACAGGAGACACAAACAACAAAAATACGAGAGCAGTGACTTGTTACAAGATGGACAAAAATAGCAGCCACCTCCAGTGCAGATTTCACACTTTTTTCCTTGATGGTGTTAATTTCTTGCCCTGGAAAGTGTGCTGAAAATAAACAGTTGGCACAAAACACCAGAGACAGACTCAGCAGTGTGATGCTACAACTGTGACTGAAGTTAGGGCTGATTTAAAGAGAGCAAATAACCGCTCCAGCTGTTTGTGGTAAATCATATAGGGTCAGAATTTGGGTGGTGGTGGTGCTCATTTCCTGGTTGTTTACAGCAACACTGTAGCATCACAGACACACACACAGTATGATGTTTGCAGCATGGAGCAGAGACACAACAAACCTTTTCACTTCCCTTTTTGAAAGCAAATAAGAGAGTGAGGGAGAGATGTTAGACTCAAACACATTATAACAACATGTCACACATGTGCCGTCCATTTTTAAAGTTTGTGTTTTGAGGCCAATATCAATATAGATATTTCACTTTTATTAGACAATTGATATGACATGCAAGTACATAACTAGGGATGTTGCACCTGAAACACTCAACTGGACAGTCTGATATTTGAGAGTTTAAAAAAAGATCTAGAAACACCAAATCAGCAGTATTTATTTATTTAACATTTACTAACACTTTTGAGAAAAATCCCTTCAATTTAGTTATTTAAAAATGCATGATACCTACCAAGCAGTCACTTTACAGTTAAAAAAATAAACATGTCAGCGCCCTCTGGTGGACAAAATATGTAATGACGACACTGTTTTACTTTTTAAACTATTAGAATATATATAATAATATAAAATGCATAATAATATAAAAATAATAATATATATTAATTAAAACAATCTTACACAAATCCTACACCATACACATACATCTATATGACAGAGCTGCAACGAATGGTCATTTAATGAATTATTCAATCTACAAAAATTAATAGGCAACCATTTTGATTACCAATTAATTGTGGATCAAAGCAAAAATTCTAAAAATGTTTAAATAAGACAAGATCAGATGGACTCTCAGAGGGTTTACTTGGTAATCTAATACTAATTGGCGACCTTGAGGCTTTGCTGTGGATATGACAGCATAACCATGTAATCAATTTCTAAATCATTTAAATTTCTCTTTTTTTATTTCTCTTTGTTTGTGGATACCAGGCTATGTGTAATGGATATATGTGTATGTCTGGTATGAGATGGGGGTGGTTAAGTGTTTTTGCCACTTTTCCCCTCCTGTTGGACCTGGTTGGACCTTTGATATAATATAATGGGATAAAAACACAATAAAACCAGAACTTGAATGAAAAAAAGCCATTTCTATGTTTTAAAATGTGAAAATTTGCAACTTTACTTGGTCTTACTTTATAGTAAATTTAATATTTTTAGATTTGTAAATGTTAATTGGACAACACAAAACATCTGATGAAGTCACTTTAGGTTACGGCTGGGCAACCTATCACTATTATATTGATATCTAATATGAGACTAGATACTGTCTTAGATTTTGGATATGATAATATATAACAGTGTTGTCTCTTCCTGGTTTTTAAGGCTGCATTACCTCCCACACAGTTCAAGCTGTTCTATTATTTGCCTTTACCTACTGAGTCATTACATCCACATTACTTGTTATTGTTTATCACAAATATCATTGTGTAAATATGTTGTGAAAGCACCATAGTCTACCCGACAACACTGTCGCAATATTGATAAAGGTATTTGGCCAACAGTATCATGATTAGACCTGCACAGGGTGTCTACAGATATCAGACAGTTAAATATAATGCTTTTTAAGAGCAATTCAAGACACCTTTTAATCAAATTTAGGACAGATTTTTGTCATGTTTTATTTCTGTAAGCATTGCAGGCAAGTAGTATATATGTGGTCTTGTGCAGAGGTAAGTGTTGTGTAGGAATATTGTTAATAGAGTTAAGTTAATCTACATTTTGCCAACAGGTAAGGGCAAGTGTGACGTAAAATGACAGTATTATAGTTTTTAAAGATTTGTAAAATTAGAAATGTGGACTTTTACGTAGAAATGCTTCACTCATTGTCACAAGAAGAAATAAAATGGATAAATTAAATTAGATAAAATGTATGTAGCAGCTAAACCTCACAAATTCAAGACTATTTATTGTTGTAAAATTTAATTTAAGACTATTTTAAGACTTTTTAAGGGAAGACTTTGAACACATACTTCCATTAATAAAATAGTTAAAGGTTTTAATTATATTATAGTAATATAACATTTGTTTAACCAAAAATAACCTTCTGTTTGAAACCCTTTAAGGGTCATAGAGACTGCTAATATAAATTCAGTGATACCATGACACAGTGATATTTTCTGAGACACACGACAACCTAACACTGCAACCCTAATTGTGACATCTGATATTCTCCATATCGCCCAGTCCTACTTTAGCCTGTAGGATATTATAACAGGCTATTCTGTTTTCTAATATGTTGTAGACCAAGCGAGTAATTGATTGATGGAGAAAACAAGTTGCAGCCCTGCCATATGATGAGTTAAATCGTTAATATATATATAAATATATATATTGATGGGGCTCTAATCTAAAATATTCTTCTTACAAAATGTCAAATCATGCCTTTAATACAGGTGTTACTGGCTTAATTCTGACCTGATATAACAAACAGACATGTCTGACAGTGGAAAGCAGATTTTGTAGTTTTGCAAAGACCTAAACTTGACTGTGTTTAGCCTCACAGAAGTTACTGGTCAAGTTGTGCAACGCATGAGTGGAATGAAGCAGCCTGTAAATAAGGTCAGAGTTAAAACACAGGGAGCCTGTTCTCTGAGGAATGACTCAGTTGCTTTTAGGTAAATAAAAGGCAGCCTGTGTGTACAGACAGACAGGCCTACAGAGGCTAGTAAACGTTAGCTAACGTGTCACTACAACTTGGAGGCGGTTACAGCAGCAGCCTGGACTGATAACCAGCTCACAGCTACCCAAAAAAAAAAAGAGGTGATATTTTAACCTGCTCGTCCTCCTGCATTGAGGCGGCTAACGGCAGCCCGTCAGCCAGCCGAGCGATCATCGTCAGCAGCACCATCTCTCCGCGATGTCCCGGTGTGTCTCCGCCGCCCGCTGAAAGCTTTCAGGTAACTGGTGACCAGTGTTTGACAGGCTGTGAACTGACAACACCACAGGGCTGACGCGCTGAGCTGGCCGGAAACGCAAGAGCTTTCTGTGTCACAGCTAAATAAGTCCGTCCCCTCGTAATGCGGAAGATAGTAACCGCAAATACAGTTCCGCATTAGAATATAGATTTTTTTCTAATTAACTTTATTGAGCTTTAAAGATGCAGTTTGAGCAGAAACGCATCTGAACAAAATTATACACAGACAAATGTTTCTTCAAAGATACAAAAAGGACATTGTTGTGGACTGCTCATTTTGTAAACTGATTTCAGAAGACTGAGCCTATACTTGAAATTTTGGTCTCGTCCCAACTCCTGTATTTTTTATTTTTTTATTTATTTTTGCAAGATGTCTGTTCATTTATTTTCTATGATATAGATTTTGAATATTCCTTTTTTTTTCTCTAATGAAAATGTATTTTTTTGGCTGTTCTGATCCCTGGCATAGTTGTGTCGTTTTTATGCTGTTTAGTAATAAAATGTAAGTAAAATATAATAACAATAAAATAAAATAAAATAAAACTAAATTAAATTAATTGAAATGAAATGTAATAAAATAATCATAATAAAAACATAGAAATGGAGCATTGAAAAAAGAATATTTTTTAGAAAATAATATGTTAAAATTATGATAAAATAATGCTGCGAAAAAGTAAAACACAGCATTATTTTATTATTTTTTAATAAAAAGAGTATATATCTATTTATATTTTATTGATATTATTATTATCATCATAATCATATTATTATTTCTAGACTGAATGCCTGTTTAAGTTAAAAGTGACTATTCACAATTTATTTAATTTACTAGTATTATCATCATCATCAACATCATTATCATCATCATCATCATAGATCAAGTGGACTTATTGTGTATAATTTACACATTTGTCTTCCTGGTTTGCTTGAGGTCTATGTACTACCTTTTATCAGGGGCTTTAAATCATTTAATCCCATGTCTCCAACCACTGAGGAAGACCATGAGGTGCAACTGAAAGCACCAGGAAAAATAAATGGAGCTTGAGTTGAGATTTTTTTTTGACTGATTATTGTTTCAAAGGTTGAAAATGATTTTTTTTTTATTGTTAAACTGGGACATTCTTTGTAACAATCATCAATAATTAGTCTTTTATGAGTTTTGTAGAAAATAGAAAATATACACAGCACCAGTCAAAAGTTTGGTCACACTTTTTCATTCGTGTGACCAAACTTTTGACTGGTGCTGTATGTGCACCCTGACATGTGTTCTTTTCATAAAATCATTTACAAAATGTTTATTTGCAAAAAATCGTTTTACAAAATAGCCCTACAGTTTGTCTGGGTTGGCCAATTTGATAATCTGTTCACGAATGATTAGTTAAAAAGCAGTGGTTTGTGCAGTTCAGTGAAAGAGTATAGCAGATGATTTTGGGTTCATTATTTCTGCAAATATGTGAATATTTCTGTGTGAAAATTCAACATAAAATTGTGTCACGCTACTTCGAGTATGTTGAAATATGACAAGTTTTTTTTAGCATGTGACTCTTTTTTTAGCCTTTTTAAAATAAGGCCATGAGGAAGCCTTGATATGAAAGTGATTTTTGCTGGTGTCAAGATAACATAAGCTCCTGAATGCAGTCGGCCAAGAAAAATTCTGCCATGTCCACAAAACAGGGCTCTCTGTTTGGCCTGAGTCATTGTGTCAGCCATCTTCCCATTTGCATTCTGCTTATTGCACAGAATGATATCACTCTTGCTCCACTAATCCTTCATTGTCCCTTTACAACGTGGAGCAACCAAAGATCAAAATGAGTCAGTTTGTCTAGCAGCTGTAGGTGTGAAGTAAAAACAGCTGAGGGCAGCATTGGTCACTTTTAGGGAAAGCTTCAGTGAGACGTGTTCTCTACACAAAATGACTTCCTTTATGGTACTGAACCTCTTTCATTTAAACAGCTGCATTTTGGCATCAGAGACAGTTTCAAGGCATTGCACAGGATTTATTTTTCATTTTCCAATAATACATTGATATAACTGTAATTTGAAACAACTGGTTTTGAGATGTCAGATGGAGCACAGCACCGTGCAGCAAATAATGTGAACTCCAGGTATCAAAGCTGGCTTCTCCAAACACATGCTTATACAAACATCTATCACGCAACTAATAAGCAGTCTGCAGACAGCATCAGCTAGAGTCTGATACTTCATAACCACAGTGAGAGTCTCCTCCTCTGAACAATATGCAGACTGGCGAGAGATGAAGAGAGAAATAAACACTTCACCAGACCTTTCACGACCTCTCAGGCTTGTCACTTGTGACTGAGCCAGGTGGTGTGTCCACAGGGAGTTCCTGTCACAGGCTGCAGCCCTGTCACGGCAGACCCCCACCAAGTGACCCCTGGCGTCTGCCACACAGCGTGTCTGCTGCCTGTCTGACATTTTATGGAGGTGAGAGCATGAGCTGAGAGGAACGAGCTAAAAGACCAGATACGTGTATCCCCTCACAGGAAATTTCATAGGAAACAAACCCTTTTCTAGCCTAAAATAATACTGGCGCAATTAAATCCTTCCTTTGTAGAAAGAACTGGACTTTCAGGACAGGAAACATGGAGGATGTGAGTCCAAAGGCAGCTGAGGAGGAGAATGACAGATGGTTAATTACAGATGGAAAAGTACACCAGAACAATGTGAAACAGATGAGACCTGAACAGGAAAGTGCCATGTATAACAAGTATAGATTGAATTACAAGTTTGACAGGAGAAAGCCCCACCTCACTACTAAACCCTCTACTGTGTATGGATTTTTCTGGTTTAACAGCACACCTCTCTGCAAGTTAGGTTAATTGGTGACTCTTAATTGCCTGTGGGTGTGAATGTGTGTGAATGGTTGTCTGTTTGTATGTGTCAGCCCTGTGATAGTCTGGCGACCTGTCCAGGGTGAACCCTGCCTCTCACCCAGTGTCAGCTGGGATTGGCTCCAGCACCCCAGACGTCCCTCTCCCCAGCAATGCTTTCCAGCTCCTCCTGGGGGAGTCCAAGGTGTTCCCAGGCCAGATGAGACATGTAATCCCTCCAGCGTGCTCTGGGTCTACCCCGGGGCCTCCTACCAAAACTACTATAGTACAAAGAGCAAAAAGGTCTGTGTAGGGCAAGCAGGAGGGAAGGTGGATGTGTGACATGACATGACATTAGTTAATAACAACTTTATACGTTCTAAGCCAAACCATGATGTTTTTTTCTAAACCTAACCACTGGCTTTTGTTGCCTATACTTAACCAGGGACTTTGTTTCCTCAACCGAAAGAAATTAACCTGATAAATAAGTGTTTTTACCTATGTTGTAAGTTTATTTTTGAAAAAGACTAAAGCAGAAACTGTACATTTCCTGTGAAAACAGAAATATATTTTGAAAAGACACAAAGCATGTGACAAGTGTCAATTGAGATGTTGACAGTGAGCATCCACAACTGACACTGGAGGGTACCTAGCGTGTCAAATTTTGGCGTGTACATCCACTAACAAAGCAGCTGTATTTGACAAGTTGGGATGAGAATGGGTTGTTTTTTCAGACAGCTTTATTCTACTCAGGATGGAAGTATCTCAAGCAGCATTTTACATGAAGTCAACTACTCAGTTTCACTTGCTCCTGAAATCTGGGACCTCTTAGCCCTCACAAGTGCATTAATGTTAAGTGTGCAAAGTGATCTAAGTTGTGGCCATATGTTTGACAGCCCTGATCTAAGCACTGTCACCCATTAAAATTTTATAGTTTTGATCATATATTTACCGGCTCACTTCAGTTCATCATCTTTTGCATCATATAATCACCATTTTCTCTTTAATGTTTATTTTTTTCTGCTCCAACAGCCCTGTGTACTCATGAGGCTCATCAGTGTCATTCTATATCATCTCTCCTTTCTATCTGCTCCATCTGTCAACATGGCACCAGTCCTGTACCACTGCAGCTGCAGGCTCATACTCACACAGCAGGGAGTCACATTAAAGCGACGTCACCTGGTTGTTCTCAGTTGTTTCCCCAAACTCTTTACCAGAAAAATATAACCAGCAAAAAAGAATCCACAATAGATTTTTTTTAAGTTTTATTTTCAGCTCATACAAATCATCAAACGACAGAAAAATAGTAGTAATCTCAGGCAAAATACCATGTAAAATCATCATGTCTTAGTTAGAAAACAGGATAAAAAACAGGCAATGCAGAATTTCCATCTGATCAACTCACTGTCTCACACACACACACACACACACACACACGAACACACACTTGTTCCGGTCTTAGAGATAAACTGGCCTTGTGATTTTGAAACATAAGAGACATAAATCATTGCATAGAAAATTACTATGATTATTTGTTATAACAATAAAAATCAAAAGATACTTAATAACACAGGACATTTCCCTTTAATACATCATTAAGAAAGAAAACACTTAATAAAAACACAATATAAAATGAATTCCTTCTAACAACTTGGATGTTTTAATACCTTTTCTGGAGTGTTAATTCTCCCATGAAACAGTGTTCATACGAGTAATGCCCTTTCCGTTATCCTCCCTCTGATGGAGTCATCTTAAAGTCTGGGTTTCTTGGATTTAGAGTACTCGAACTCCTAAAATGAGGTTCAGCTTAAACAGTACAAGATAATAAAGGTAACACTTCTGATTTCTGATGGTCCCCAGTTCCCTAAAGGCAGCAAAACAAAAGTGCCACATTCCCCTGGGCACCATGAGCTAGTTATTTTATGAATTCTATGAAATGTTTAACACTGACATTAAAATATTTGTGAACATATTAGATTTTTCCCATTAAAGGGAAGGACTGATTGGTGAAACAGATGATCAATTTAATGGTTGATTCAACGTGTAAATGTCTTCATCAGAATTGGTGTGCTGAGTTATTGAGGGATTTCTACAGTCGAGGTTTGACCAGTACTTTGTTCAGGAAAAATAACGTGATATTTCTCTGCAATGGACAGAGCATTGGCAGGAAGACATGTCTTCACAGGGAGTCGAGGGGGCCCGAGACTCAAGCCCGACACCACACTCATCAGCTGCTTGTTCACTCCAACATCAAAGCCTGTCAAGAACAATAAAGCAGTTTCAGAGGTGGAGAAAGATGCTTACAGTCAAAGAGCATTAATTTATCTTGTGTATAATCTGATCTGGTGGAAAAACATCACGACACAAGAAACACTCACCAACGGTTATGGCGTAACTGATCAGCTCTTGCACCTTGAACTGCTCATGGAAAATTAGACAACTATGTTAGTAACCAAAAATGATGTCAAACAGAAGTTGGGAGCAACTGCAGGGAAATGGACAGTACCTGTATCGACCTGGCTTCAACAAGGTCGCCTTTCTCAAACGCTGATATGAGCTTGTTGACATGACATCCCATGTAGTTATATGTGCTGCAGGCAGTGCAATTAAAAGCAATTTACATGTATATAACTGCTAAACTGAGAGAATTAAAAAGGACGTAGTATTTCACAGGTTCACATACTGACCTGCCAACTGCTCCGTGGGCTCCCAGAACCAGAGCTGCAAGCAGTTGCTATGGAACAAATGAAGAAAATTTTGTTTTAGGCCGGCTCTGTGGTGGAGGACAGAGTCACAAAATCTCATCTTGTAATGTAAGCACGACACAGATGAACCAAAGATGATGGTGAGGGAGAAACAGCTGACCTCGTCCACGCCGTAGAGGAAGGACCAGTCAGGCTGACTGTTGCTGACACACTGGCCAAAGTCCATCAGGTCTGTTCCACTGAACTTCACACCTCTGAAGGAGGGAATGAGCTCCTTAATACCTTCCAACAAAGCTCTTACTGGCACTGAGAAAAAAAAAGACCATTTCAGATTCAGTATTCCATCAGTTAAGTGGCCGCAAAATCGATCAGCAATGGCACTAACCATTAACACCAGTGAGAGCTGGAAGATGATAATAATAGAAGGGCAGAGATGGGGCAACTGAAGCCACCTCCTTAAGGTACGACCTCAAGACGTCTGAAGCAGGATGAGAGAGAGAGAAAAAGAAATGTGGACAATTTACAACACGGAAATAAGTCATTTTGTTTTGGTTGTACTTTCCAACTGAGCTTCATCAATACAGTATTGACACATGAATTAAATGTGAGAATGGACGTTTGATGATTACGCATTTGAAAATGGGGAAATAAATGATTTTACCACTAAAAGAATTCTATACCTGCAGAGCTGGGCTTGAAGAAGGAGGGGGAAATGACTGCTATTGCATCAGCCCCGATCTGTGCTGCATGGCGAGCCTGGAGGAAACATGAACATCCAGAGGGAGAACAATGAAAACTAAGGCACTTACTGCTGTAGTGGATGCATTAAACATTGTAGTTTATACAGTGTACTGTTACTGTAGTGTTGTGATCTATGATTTAGTTCCTATTGTTGAAAAAAATATTCATCTAAAAACACATTTATCAGCTCTGAACAAGTTGACAACTAGTTTAAAAGGTGCTGTATATGATGGTCAAAATGGCCCAAAACATGTTTTGTGAGGTCACAGTGACCTTGAGCTTTGACTAATAAATAATAATCAGTTTATTCTTGAGTCCAAGTACAAGTTTGCACCAAATTTAAGGAAACTTCCTCAAGGCCTTCATGAGATAGAGTTCACAAGAATGAGAGGGCAAGGTCAAAGTGACCATGACCTTAGATACATGACCACCAAAATCTACTCAGTTCATCGTTGAGTCCAAGTGGACAATTGTGCTAAACTTAAAGACATGTTGAGCACTTTGAATTGCCTTGTCGCTGAAATGTGCTTTACAAATACCTATAACAACTAAGCTAAGCTTGTTCACATCACTGCAGGCAACACAAAAGCAGCAAACTCACCAGTTCTTGGGAATCTTTAAGACTCATGCAGCCGACATGCACAATCACATGATCGATTCTGTGGAGACATGCACACACATGCACATAATTTCAAAAACTGGCAACTTTCTTTCTGCTGCATTAGCTCAAAACTGTTTGGCTATGTGATGACTTACTTCCCCTTGGCTTTCTGACACCACTCTGCAGCCAGGATCTTCCTCTCCTCAACACTAAGAGACGCGCCCTCTCCAGTGGTGCCATTCACTGTAAGAAACCCAAGTCATGTCTTATCTACATGCTGTTTCCAACATCACAAAATGCAGTATGTCATACAATATCCACAAAGAACAAACGAAATAGAACAAAGCACAAGATGTCTAATTGCATTGCATTACACATAAAATGAAGAAATGATGAAACGACACCTTAGTGTACAATATGTGTCAGGACAAAACAATTTCATGGGTAATGAGCCGTAGTGCAGACAGTGACAGCCAGATGAGAAAATAAATGAAAACATGATGAGACACAAAGATCAGCACAAACATCCTCTTCCGGGTGAGGTCACACAAAGAGCTCAGAGAGACACTTCTATGGAAACAGAGCGATAAAGGGCCATGTTCACCCCTAAATAGAAATAAACAAAATATTAGTGCTATAGTGTTAGCGTGAGTTTGTGTTGGAGATATCAGCTGTAGAGAGCCCTCTCACCAATATAATGAAACTAGATGACACTCCGCTCAAACGCCAAAAAAGATAAATGAAATTAAATAAAATTTTTAAAAACCCGACAGCAATGTCTCTTTCCAGAAGTCATGACCTGGTTACTCAAGATAATCCACAGACCTTGTTGTGAGCATTTTCATTTCCAAGTGTGCATCTACTCATGTACGAGAGGCTCGTGCTCATGACAGCATGAGATGTAAACATTAATAGCGTCCTACTCGGCTGAGCTGTAACGTCAGCTAATTCAATAACGCTAAGTGAGCTAGCAGTAGATGCACACTTCCTTCTGGACAGTGATACAGTTGGTGGGTGTAGTTTGGTACAGAGAAAGTAGTTCCTACATGAAACTGCTGACAACAAGGTCTGTGGATTATTTTGAGTAACCAGGTCATGATTTCTGGAAAGAGACATTGTGGTTCAGTTTTACAGTTTGTTGTTTTTTTGTTTCTGGTGCTGGGCATGGATTATGCCATTGCTAGACACTACAGGGAGAAAAAACATGCGTCAGGCACTTACCCAATCCACAGGGGGGTAATTTGATCAACCAACTTTTAAGAAGGAGAGCATTTTGGATCCATGAATTGAATATACTTGAGCCACATGGACTTGATGAAACAGAGGATTTGAGTCCTTTTCCGTGATGTGAATATTAAGGTATATCTCCCTCCACAGGTAATTTGGATTCATAGGGATCCACAAGGACCCCTTGTACTCTTTATGAATCTTGTTTATTTTTTGATCTGTCTCATGTGTGTAAATGTATTCTGCTTTTTGGATGAATTGTAAATCATCTTTTGAAAAATGTTTTTGAAGAATATAAAGAAAAAATAATGAAAACTATCTGTGATAATAAGTCATGTGACATGTGTATTTAGCACACCTGTGAGTGCTCATGTGATTCTGTTGAGCAAACCTGAAGAAGCCATGGGTGAAACGTGTTGTTGGCTCTCAATAAAAATCACAGGAATTCAGTTCAGTGTGCGGTGTTTTTTTTTATTTAAAAAAAATTAGTATGTTCCTTTGAGATAACGACACTGAAGTTGATGTCGAAATCATTATGTGAATCACACACTATGAGGAAATTGGTTTAACGGACATCTCCACGGAGTTGGGTGTTAAAACATTACATTTAATATGGATTATGTGGCTGAAAATAATTAAAATTGTTATTAAAAAAATAACTGGTAGTTGTGTTATAGTTTCAGGTGGTAGAATTGCATTTTAACGGAGAGACAAGTACAGTAAAAATGTAAAATAAAAATTGCATGAAGTTGATGTCAAAATCATTATGTGATTCACACACTATGAAGAAAGAGGTTTAACGGACAGCTCCATGGAGTTGGGTGTTGATGCGCTACATTTGGTATGGATTGTATGTCCACAAGTTAATGAATTATTATTAATAAAATAATTGGTAGTTTTTTTTATAGTTACAGGTGGAAGGATTGCATTTTAATATAGAGACAAGTGCAGTAAAATGTTAACTATCATGGTCTTGAAAAAAAATGACACTGAATCCTTCAGCCTGCAGAAGAGCTCTCATCTTACTTTTTCAAAGTTTTGTGAAATTACTGGACATAACATTTTTATTTTAATGCAGTTTTGCTGTAAGAGTATAATCACTCCAAGACTAACAACTAACTGACTGACGTTTCATACTCAAGTATGTTATCAATGCTGCCTGACGACATTTTAAGTTAGTTTGACCCAACCGTGCACCTTTTTTGCCCAGAAGGAGATGGTTAACAGCAGAAACACATTAACATGTCAACAAACCAACAAGGTGGAGAAGCACAATCAGGGGTGGATTCAGATGGGACAGTGACAAATATCAAAGGAAGAATCCACTTGTAAACTTACCAAAAATACCTTTAATGCCTTGCTTTTCTTTCAAGTAGTCAACATAAGGTCCAATCTGTGTGAGGTTGACTTCACTGTTTTGGGAAAACATGAAAAATATAGACCTACACATTTTGCAAAAAGAATACCAACCATAGTGCTCAGTCGAGGGGAGCGTGCCACAGTTTTCAAATATGTCCACACTGATCTCTCTCTCTCTCTCTCAACTTTCTGTACTTTTTCACACACCTAATACATCACTCAGAGCTGGATTCATGGGAAAAAACAAGCAGACCAAAGGAAGTGGTTTATAAAGGCTGCTTACCCTTCTGGGGTCAGTGGAGTAAACACGGCTGCAACTTGTCCTGTCAGCTTTTCATCAGCAGAGGAGGCCATGATTGACAAGACTATCTGAGATGCAAAATAATACAAGTTAAGTGAGAAAAATGCAGAAAATAAAGTAAAATAATATAAAATTAAATTAAATTAAATCAATATAAATTAAATCAAATAAAATGTAATTAAATTAATTAAAAAAAATACAGTTTGTCCAGTGGTATCCTTTCACGTGACACACTATCTTGCTCTTAAAGACAATTTTTTTTTTTTTTACAAATACTGCATCGTGCACCTAATTGTTACACAGTATGCAACAATTAAGACATTTATTTGGCTTACAGTCATTTAAGAGAACATTTGAAAAACACCGTCTAAAGCTATTAAAGTAATGACAAATATCAGCTCCATCCTACCTGTAAGAGCGCTTCTCCTGCTGTGCGTCGAGAGCATCAATCAGGCTGGGTTTAGGTAGAAATCTGTTGCCGGTTATAACTTGTGTTTCAGGCACGGCTGGTAGTTGTTGATTATCTGTCATGTGAGGCCATCTAGGCGTCATGTGACACCGCAAAGCTTCATGGGAAATGTAGTTAATGGATGGAAAACAGTCAAATAAGGCAGATAAACGCGGACTTCCATTAGTTATGAGTTAAAACAGATACACAGCTCACTTTTGACTAAAGGTGTGGCGTTTTTAATCGCTTTGAAGTGTACCTGAACGTTTCAATGTAGTTATTTCAATTACAAAACAAACGTTGCCTTCATGTGTTGTTAGGAAATATTAAATGTATGCTTGCAAACTGTAGTTGAAAACTAGGGAAAATGAATTATCCTGTAACTCAATATAAAACTTTTATGATTTTACCTAAATAACTGAAATTTGCCGCTTTTAGCGCGTATAATATATACGAAACAAGGCCATATTGGAAAAGGTGTTGCATTTAAGAATTGTGGAAATACCCGTAAATAATTGACATAGCTTAAGGGTTGTTTTATTGTTTGAATATCAATATATGCCTGAAGTTATTCTGAATAAAGATTAAATTTCGTTTACACCCTGACATGGAGACATTTGAGTGTGAGCGAGGAGCAGCGCTGAGTTTTCCCCCAGAACTTTTAGCACTCAAAGGCAACACAAGTCTTTAATTCCGAAATTTGGACTGCCAGGTAACAACTCTAATGACTTGTGTAACCCATTCAAAAGCCAGTGAACGACTAGTTATCCTTGGGTTTAGTTTATATGCGCTTAACAGTGAGACTGCAGCAATATGTGGAGTTACGTGCACAAATCCCAGCGAGGAAGAGGTGATTTGTTCCCCAGGTTGCGAGTTTATGTTGCCTGACAAGCTAAACCGAGGGAACAATACTCCTCAGGATAAGCAAGCGGATGTTGTTGATGGTGTCATCGCCGTAACATCCGTGTTTTCCAGACAGGCTCGCTCGGAGAAACAGCGGCGTACAGCGAAATGATTGACTTTATAACTCGAAGTAAAGTAAAGACAGCTGGATCAGGTCCGCTCCTCAGCAACGGACACGGCTTTTGTCGAGTTGTCTTGTATTCCCGGTCTGTTTTTTGTCGCGAACTCAGCTAGCTAGCTAGCAGGTTAGCACAGCTATCCTGTCCCGCCGTTAGGGGGCGTCAAAGAGTTCAGATGCCCATATCACCCATAAATGGGATTAAATACAACAGATTACTTGCTGAGTTATATTATGGACAATACAAGGTATATGTATTGACTAGGGATGTCCCGATATCGCCTATTTTGCTGTACTCGTACTCGTCAAATACTCGCTCATGACAGCACCCGATACCTACTATAGCGAGCGAGTGAGAGAGAGAGAGAGAGAGAGAGAGACACAACGGATCACTCCACTGCATCAACTTTTTATGCTGCACCTTAAACTGGTGAATTATTTAAAACCAGAGTATTGACAAGCTCCGATATATAAGTTTTGATATAATGTATCATCACACGGCTGCAGCGTCTCTCCTCTGTGTCAGTACAACTCCCCCATACACACACATACAGTACACAGACACAGCGAGGTCAGCGCGTTTCTCTTACCCTGTCTCTGTCTGATCATTTGATTTTCTTCATCAGCAAGATGTTTTATAAAATCATCTTAGAAAAATCCCAACTCGCGTTTTGTTGTTTTTTTTCCACGTATAAATTCACCCGCGATTCAGTTTTACAGCAGCAGAGAAGCTGCATGTGGAGGAGACTTGTGCTAATGACGGACTTTATTAATCGAAACTAACGTGATGGTGAATGACATCGACACCAACCAGCTGCACTTTTAAGATAATACAACTGTATAAGGAGGCCTTTACATTAAACAGGAGAGTCTGTGTTTCTGTCAGAAACTGTCAGGGCTTCTTACAGCAGTTTTTATTTATCCATCTTTTTATTTATAACTTTATTTATTTTGATTTTGCAAAATACTTTCAAAGTAGTGGAAGCAAATTGTGTGTTTCAGTTTGTGTGAAACGTTACTGACTTGGGAGCAGTAAGATAGATGTCATTTAAAATTATCTTTATTTAGCAGAATGTTTAAGTGTTAAGTGCATGCTATTAAATAGTACCTTTTTTCCTCCAATAACTTTGTAAGTTAAATACATAGAGGCAAAGCCAAAGATTTGGTATTGGTGGACATGTGCTGAAAAAAATAAAAATTGTTATGGTATTATTAATTACTCGTATCGGTACTCGGTATCGGCAAGTACTCAAATGTCAGTACTTGTACTTGTACTTGGTCGATCGGGACATCCCTAGTATTGACATAATATATCTATCTATCTATCTATCTATCTATCTATCTATCTATCTATATATATATATATATATATATATATATATATATATATTTAAATTAAACAGTTCAACATGCCATCTGATACTCCCTCCCCCCACAGGTATGTGAAATAGTGCGCTCTGACATTAGGGGTCAGATTTTTTGAGAGCAATTCAAAAAACACATTAATAAATTAATAACAAATGAAATAAAAGAGGCTGGGGGAGATTTAAATATATAAAAATAATAATTATAAAAATAAGCAACGACATCAAGATCCAACACAAGAGTCGTCATTCAAAACAACAAAAAATCAGAAAAATTAACACTTAACTTTCTTGCTGTCCTGCTATTTACAAACCAGTAAAAGATGGGCTTGGTGTTTCTCCACTTGCTACAATCAATATGGTATTTACCCATAAGTAAAATTATATTTATTAAAATCTCAGAAGTGCTGCTATGTCAGCATGTGAGGTGGGCTGCTACCCTGTAAGTTGAGCTTGCCTCACAAAAACATGAGGGGCTCCTAAAGGAAAAGTCAGGGTACTGAGAACAAGAAGCATCAGATGTGACAGGCAGATCTGAAGGTGAGGAGTTAGGCAAGCTATTTTTTAGTAAGAAAACCTGCTGTATTGGACTCAGTTCTATGCTAAATTCAAAACTAGTTCCATAAGTTGTCTCCAAACCTGAACGTCTCTGCTGTTCCAAATTTAACTCTAATTATGAGGTTCGGTCTTGTAGTTTTAACCAGTGTGGTTGCATTAAACACTTTGGTTTCTCTATTCATCACAATAGGCAGTGAGGGACAGTTTGAAAATAGATTGTGAGAAGCTATGTCATCCAATAAGACAAACATAACCAGTGTTACAGGCTTCAGCTCTCACCTCCAAATTATTTAGTGTCTTTTTGTGTCAGTGTTCAAGCTGTTTTTTATTACAACTTTGTTTTTTTAATAGAGCTTTAAAAATAAGTGCAGTGAGTAATCTGTGTTTTGCAGCATCCCGCCCTTCAGGCTGCATGTCATGTTGTGACCTGCAGTAGCCCTCTGTGAGAACTGTGTGTGTGTGTGTGTGTGGAGGGCAACAGTGAGCCCATGAGGTCAAGTAACAGGCCATTATAGTGATGCTCATTTGACACTGCTATCTCTTAGATGTAGCCAGAGGGCAGTTAAAATGAACACCATCAGACACTGTCACATGGAGCACTGCTCAGACAGGCATGTGAAGCAAAGCATTCATGCCCATGAAACCTGTTTCTACCCGGAGGCTGTCTGGAGTTGGCAGGGTGGTACTTCTAAAGCAAGAACCAGACATGAGATCTGCACACTGTATTCAGAGTTTGAGTTTGTTTTTTTGATCCAGCACTTGTAAAGGGTTTTTGGATATGTACACATAAAAACACATAACAACACACTTTGGTATCACTTTAGTACTAAGTTGATCTCCTGCGTATAAATATTTTAGTGTTTTCCATGAGAGTCACCTGGTTGTCCTCAGTTGACTTAGCTTTAATGTGACTCCCTGCTGTGTGAGTATGAGCCTGCGGCTGCGGTGGCACAGGACTGGTGCCATGTTGACAGATGGAGTGAGAAAGGAGAGATGATATAGAATAACACTGATGATCCTCATGAGTACACGGGGCTGTTGGAGCAGAAAATATAAACAGTAAAGCAACATTAAAGAGAAAGTGGTGATTAGATGATGCAAAAGTTGCTAAACTGAGGAGTAACTGATAAATATATGGTCAAAACTATAAAACTCTTAACAACAGGTGACACTGTTTAGATCAGGACTGGCCCACCAGAGGGTCCAATTTAGCCCACTGGATCACTTTACACACCCAACATTGATGAACTTGTGAGGGCTAAGAAGTGCCAGACTAGTTGTTACCTCCTAATGTCATGTCAGGTGACACATCCACCTTCCCTTGTACTGTAGTAGTTGCCTTTGGGGTCAGAAATATCATACTGCTGTGCTTCGGTGTCTCACTGAGTCACAATAAAGCGAAGTCAACTGAGGACAACCAGGTGACTCTGCTGCAAAACACACTAAGATTACTCACTGCATTGGTTTTTAAAGCTCTATTAAATAACAAACTTGTAATAAAAAATAGCTGGAGCAAGCTGAGGATGAGTCAACAGAATAATTTGGAGGTGAGAGCTGCGTAATCCTGTAACACTGATGACATAGCTTCTCGATCTATTTTCAAATTGTCCCTCGCTGCCTTTTGTGGTGAATAGAGAAGCCAAAGTATTTAATGCAACCACACTGGTTAAAACTACACGACCAAACCCCATAATTAGAGGTTCATTTGCAACAGCAGTGACGTTCAGGTTTGGAGACAACTTGGAATACTAGTTTTAAATATAGTATAAAACTGGGGGCTAATTTTGGATAAAAACAAAACAAAACACTATTTGGTAGAATCCATCTACTGCTGAGGTTTAATAGTTAAAATTTAACGTCAGGGTTTTTTGAAGTTTTCCTAAAGTCTTTACCAGCAAAAGAGAATCCACAGTAGATTTTTATTTTCAATGTTATTAGCAGCTCATGCAAATAATCAAACATCTACAGAAAACTGTAGTAACCTCAGGCCAAAAACAGCAGCAAACCATCATGTCTTAGGGAAATGTTTGGAAATACAAACTTAGAAAGCAGGAAAAACAGGAAATGCAGAATTTCCATCTGATTAAGCACCATGAGACACACTCACCGTCTCCCTCTCACTCACACACACACACACACACACACACACACACACACACACACACACACACACACACACACTTGTGCAGGTCTTAGAGATAATCTGGCCTTGTCATTTTGAAACTTTCCAGGTACAGAACATAGTACATTTAAATGTGAACCTAAAAATGGATCATTGCACAACAGAAAAAAAATATGGTATAAAATTTACCTGAAACAAGTGCTGAATCTCATTTGTTAGTGTTTCATACTCCCTTCTGACCACTCAGATGCTTTATTACCTTGTGCATTATCCTCCCTCTGATAGAGTCATCTTAAAGTCTGGGTTTTTCCATAACTGGGCTTTTTAAGGAAGAAAAACATTCAAAAAATGCTGCAATGTTAAATGTCTTCATCAGAATTGGTGTGCTGAGTTATTGAGAAAGTTCGACAGTCTAGTTTGACCAGTTCTTTGTTCAGGAAAAAATGCTGTAATATTTCTCTGCAATGGACAGAGCATTGGCAGGAAGACATGGCTTCACAGGGAGTCGAGGGGGCCCGAGACTCAAGCCCGACACCTCACTCATCAGCTGCTTGTTCACTCCAACATCAAAGCCTGTAAAGAACAATAAGGCAGTTTCAGAGGTGGAGAAAGATGCTTACAGTCAAAGAGCATTAATTTATCTTGTATAAAACATTATGACACAAGCACCACTCACCAACTTTTATGGCATAACTGATAAGCTCTTGCACCTTGAACTGCTCATAGAAAATTAGACAACTATGTTAGTAACCAAAAATGATGTCAAACAGAAGTTGGGAGCAACTGCAGGGAAATGGACAGTACCTGTATCGACCTGGCTTCAACAAGGTTGCCTTTCTCAAACGCTGATATGAGCTTGTTGACATGACATCCCACGTAGTTATATGTGCTGCAGGCAGTGCAATTAAAGGCAATTTACATGTATATAACTGCTAAACTGAGAGAATTAAAATGGACGTAGCATTTCACAGGTTCACATACTGACCTGCCAACTGCTCCGTGGGCTCCCAGAACCAGAGCTGCGAGCAGTTGCTATGGAACAAATGAAGAAAATTTTGTTTTAGGCCGGCTCTGTGGTGGAGGACAGAGTCACAAAATGTCATCTTGTAATGTAAGCACGACACAGATGAACCAAAGATGATGGTGAAGGAGAAACAGCTGACCTCGTCCACGCCGTAGAGGAAGGACCAGTCAGGCTGACTGTTGCTGACACACTGGCCAAAGTCCATCAGGTCTGTCCCACTGAACTTCACACCTCTGAAGGAGGGAATGAGCTCCTTAATACCTTCCAACAAATCTCTTACTGGCACTGAGAAAAAAAAGACCATTTCAGATTCAGTATGCCGTCAGTAAAGATGGTCTGACATTCAATACGCTTTTACCATGGCTAGAGATGCAAAGTCTTCTTATTTCTAAATGGTGTGTGATCGTAAAATCAATCAGCAATGGCACTAACCATTAACACCAGTGAGAGCTGGAAAATGATAGTAATAGAAGGGCAGAGATGGGGCAACTGAAGCCACCTCCTTAAGGTACGACCTCAAGACGTCTGAAGCAGGATGAGAGAGGGAGAAAGAAATGTGGACAATTTACATCATGGAAATATGTCATTTTGTTTTGGTTGTACTTTCCAACTGAGCTTCATCAATACAGTATTGACACGTGAATTAAATGTGAGAATGGATGTTTGATGATTACGCATTTGAAAATGGGGAAATAAATGATTTTACCACTAAAAGAATTCTATACCTGCAGAGCTGGGCTTGAAGAAGGAGGGGGAAATGACTGCTATTGCATCAGCCCCGATCTGTGCTGCATGGCGAGCCTGGAGGAAACATGAACATCCAGAGGGAGAACAATGAAAAACTAAGGCACTTACTGCTGGTGGATGCATTCAATGTTAGCTCTGTCAGTACTGTTGCGGTTGTTGGTTAGCACTACTTGCACTGTTCGCACCATTTGCTGCTACCGCCACCGCCATGTTGAGAGCCATATATCATTATCTTTCCATTAAATATGAAGCTACAGCCAGCAGTCTGTTAGTTTAGCTTGATTGCTGTGATTGAAGTCTTGAGTTATGGCCAAAAACATGTTTTGTGAGGTCACAGTGATGTTGACCTTTGACCAATACATTATAATCAGTTCATTTTTAAGTTCAAGAGGAAGTTTGTACCAAATTTAAGGAAACTCCTTCAAGGCCTTCTTGAGATATCGTGTTCACGAGAATGACACAGATGAGGTCACAGTGACTATGACCTGACATCCATGACCACCAACATCGAATTAGTTCATTGGTCAATCCAAGCAGACATTTGTGTCAGATTTAAAGAAATTCCCTTTATATCACGTTCAAAAGAATGACACAGATGTTATCATAGTGACCTTGACCTTTGAGCCATGACCACCAAAATCTAACCAGTTCATCATTGAGTACAAGTGGACATTTGTGTCAGATTTAAAGAAATTTCCTCAAGGCCTTCTTGAGATATTGCATTCACAAGAATGGCACGGACAACCCGAAAACATAATGTCTCTGGCAACGGCGATCGCTGGAATGGAGGCGTAAAAAATGGAATGAAGCTGAAAGATGTATTTGTGTTTTGGGGATGTATAATTTAAGCAACAACAATATAATAAACTTTATAAAGCCCCGTTCTAAAACAAAGTTTACAAAGTGCTTTACAGGGTAAAAACTACAAACAGCATAATTATTAAATGTTAATCATAAAAACAATAATATCTACTTCCAAAAATACTAAAGAACCTAAAGGTAGAAGAAAGTGGAAACAAAAACATTCAAAGTGGAAATTAGCATCTTCTTCTGACAGCACTGCATTGCAATTAAACTCATATTAACCAAGTATGTGTTGTTACCTACTGTAACTGGTGTTCTTTTTTTTATGAGACACACCTTAAGAGTCTTGTCAATGTGTCCTGTGCTTTATTTAATGTTCACACCACTGCAGGTGACATAAAAGCAGCAACTCACCAGATCTTGGGAATCTTTAAGACTCATGCAGCCGACATGCACAATCACATGATCGATTCTGTAGAGACATGCAGACAGTTTCAAAAACTGGCAACTTTCTTTCTGCTGCATTAGCTCAAAACTATTTGGCTATGTGATGACTTACTTCCCCTTGGCTTTCTGACACCACTCTGCAGCCAGGATCTTCCTCTCCTCAACACTAAGAGACGCGCCCTCTCCAGTGGTGCCATTCACTGTAAGACAGTAAAGATGTGTCTTATGTACATACTGTTTCCAGCATCACAAAATACAGTATGTCATACAATATCCACAAATGACAAAGGAAATAAAACAAAGCAAAAGACGTCTAATTGCATGGTATTTACACATAAGGGATTAATTACATAGACAAGCCAAGGATTAACGTTTTGATAAAAAAGGAAGAAACCTGCGGTGGGGCCCATTCATTGAGGGATCCACCACCAGGACGCCTTAGTGCGCAATATCTGCCAGGACAAAATAAATTAATGGGTAATGAGCCGTAATACAGACAGTGACAAATATCAAAGGAAGAATCCACTTATAAACTTACCAAATATACCTTTCACACCTTGCTTCTCTTTCAGGTAATCAATATATGGTACAATCTGTGTGAGGTTGACTTCACTGTAATGGGAAAACATGAAAAATAAAGACCTTTACATTGTGCAGAACGAATACCAACCATGCTGTAGTGCTCCTCCATTTTAACTTTCTATAATTCTCACACACCAAATACATCACTCAGAGCTGGATTCATAGAAAAAACAAGCACAAAAAGGAAAGTGGTTTATAAACGCTGCTTACCCTTCTGGGGTCAGTGGAGTAAACACGGCTGCAACTACTCCTGACAGCTTTTTATCAGCAGAGGAGGCCATGACTGAAGTTACTATCTGAGATGCAAACAGAGATGTCAGAGGAGATATATTAGTTAGGTTGGTGGGTAGAAAGACAGACCATTCGCCCATTGGTAACTTTTACAAATACTCTGTGCAATACGACATGTATTAAGTTAGGCATACAGACATTTGTTTATGAAGAGGGCATTAAAATATACCGTTGACAACAATTAAATTACTGTTAAATAGCAGCTCCAGCCAACCTTTAAGTGCGGCTCTTCTTCTGCGCGATGACAGCATCAATTAAACTGTACTGTACTTTTGGAGAAATCTTCCGTTATAACTTGCGTTTCAAGTACGTCAGAGTTGTTGATACCGTGTCAAAGCTTCATGGGAAATGTAGTTAATGAACGAGAAACACTAAAATATGGCGAAAGAAACATGGACTTCCATTAATTATGAGTTAAAATAGACACACAGCTCACTTTGAAACACGGATGTGGTGTTTTTAATCGCGTTGAGGCGTAATTTGAGGTTTAAATGTAGTTATTTCAGTGAGAAACCGGTGACGCTGCCTTCACGTGTTGTTAGGAAATCTTACTATTATACGTTTGCAAGTGAATACAAAGTGGTAAACTAGGGTAATGGAAGTCTCCCGTAACTCCACATATTATATTAATGATGATGCTAAGATAACTGAAATTTGTCCATTTTTAGCGCATGTAAGCTATGTCAAACAAGCTAATAATGGAAAAGGCGTTGCATTTCAGAGTTGCGGGAATCCCCGTAAATGATTAACATAGCTTTGGAGTTGTTTTTAAAACAGCAAATACATTAAGATGTTCTGATTAAAGATTGCATTTCGTTATCAGTCCCAAATATTACGTTTGCGCGTGAGCAACGGGCGCTGAGAGTTATTTTTCAGAGTTTTTATGATCACACGGAAAGGCAACACATGACTTTATTTCCGAAGCTAGGGCTTTCAGGTAACGCGTTTCATAGCTTGTGTGACCCATTTAAAAGCCATTAAAACACTATGTATCATTGGGTTTAGTTTATATTTCCTTATCAGCGGGGCTACAGCAATATGTAGAGCTATGTGTGCAAATCCCAGCGAAAGAGACGCGATTTGTTTCTCAGGTTGCAAAGACGGTGCAGCCTGACAAGCTAAACCGAGGGCGTAATGCTCCCCTCTGTCAGGAAGCGGATGTTGTTGACGTTTTCATCGGAACAGCATCCGGTTTTTTAAGACAGGCTAGCTTGGAGAAACAGGAGGGTACGGCGAAATTATCTACTTTACACGTCGAAGTACAGGAACGATAGCTCGGCCGGGTCCGCTCCTTAACAATGGACGCGGTTTTTGTCGATTTGTCCCGTATTCTCGGTCTGTCTTTTGTCGCGAGCTCGGCTAGTTAGCACAGCCGGCTAACTGCCCAATTAAACACCGACAAGTGCTCGGCAGTTTGTCCGACTGCTTGACGAAGGAGAACTGTCAAGAGGAGGGAATAATTTACTAATATCTAAGAGGGTTTACCAGAGTGATGAGAGGAGCTGGTATGAACGGGATCTCCCGATGTCTGTTGGTTTGACTGCTGGTTAAATTGGCTGTAGATTGTGTGAGGTGATAGTTCACGTAACGTTAAGTGAGCGGTTTGTGGAGTTGGATTAGAAATACAGAAAACAAGACTGTTAATTCGGCCTTGCTTGTTTTTGTTTACAGTAGACGAAACATAATAATATGTCGTGGTAACTGATAAGGGTAGGAGTTTACTTGATCGCTGTTTTGTGGAGATAAAAAAAAAGTAGCAGTGTTGTAATTTTCATAGTTAGATTACATGGTTTGATTGAGTTGGTTTGCCTTAGGAAAGAGTTGAACGTTAAGTCCTTTACATGTCAACGTGTCACACCTGTGTACAGTAGGTCCGGGTGACAGCTTGGAAAAATAAACAGCTGTGACTCATAATCCTGCTCACAGGACTGGGAGCAACTTTGCACTACAATTAGCCTAATGCCTGGTACATCTCTATCAGTTACACCTCATAACTGGTTACTTGAAATAACATTCCTACAAATTATGTAATTATAGTTTTGGCTGTAGTTATAGCACACATTGTACATAGTCATCCTTTGACTTTTAGTAGTGTTTTGGTGTTGGTTTGGTGCTCAGAAACAGCTGGATAGTGCCATGATGCTCTCTGCACCTACTGATGATTAAATGGTACATCTCAGACAAAGCCCCAAAGTGCTTTAACATGATCTCAGAGGTATAGCATTAATGGGATGGTGTAGATTTATGTTTCTTAGTTGTTTTGTTAGTTTGAGCTGTTTGGTTAGGGCAGTGGTAATGACAAGCTATTTGCTCTGTGACTGACTGTGAGCCAAACTGTAGTTGTATGTTTTTTGCTGCCATCTTTTCCACCCACCGCAATGCCGGCTGTACTGTTCTGCCTGATGCTGCTTGGAGCATTATGCAGCCTCGGACAGGCCATGTCACGGGAGGAGAAGCACAGGTTAAGGTGAGTAGAGGACAAACAAACAGTGTCCTCAGGGCGAGAAAAACAGTTTCAAGGCATGTTACACATGCTGACTTGTGTCTGTGTTTTCCCCCTCACTCAAGGAACCAAGTGATTGAGATGTTCGACCATGCATATCAGAATTATATGGTAAGTTAATAATCTTTACATGACCCCTTCACAGAAATAGGAGTTTCTAGTTGAAGTGTTTTAGATGCAGCTTTGACATATGAATTTATTCAGGACAATTGAGCAGCTTCTTAGGTGATCAGGACAGTTTTTCTCTTTGTATCCCTGCCCCTACTGGCTCATACTAGTGTAGAGTACAGAGTAACTATTGTAAAATAAGATGTGATCATTTTCATCATCATGGTTAATTGTGGTACCATAATTTTTATATCAGTCCCAACCGGCTTTTTGCAACTTCTTTCATGTTGGAAAACATAAAATATCATGTACATTTCAAGGTGACTGAGGCTTAATCAGCCTGTGATGGCCTCCTCAAACATACATATGTAATATAAGGTCAAATCATGGTGTTTAAAGCGTGTTTGTATGTGTTTCTTAGGACCATGCATACCCAGCAGATGAGCTGATGCCCCTAACATGCAGAGGAAGAGTACGCGGGCTTGAACCCAGTCGAGGTGACGTTGACGACGCTCTGGGAAAGTGAGTAACGTACTGCCTTTGTTCGTTGAGATCTAACACATTAATGGAGCAATTATGACGTGGGTCCACACACATATTACCACACCTGGTTGAGCACTTGCCCGAGGTGAAAGGTGGCAGCAGATTGTACTTATACATGCTGAATAACCATTACTGTGTTGAACAATGTTGACATTAATTATCACAAGGCACAATCAACATCCTTGCTAAACAGTTTTTGTCTCCCACTGATAGGTTCTCTCTGACGCTGATAGACACTCTGGATACTCTGGTGGTAGGTATTGGTTTGTGTATTCTTCGTGTTTGGTTTTACTTCTTTCTTTTTTTTAAGCAGCATTTGTGTTAATAAGACAGAGCACATTGAAGGAATTGAGGACATTGGAGAAATGTGTTATGCGCACTGCACATAAAAATGATCCCATGTTTTTTCATTTCCTGTGTAAGCCCTAACAGAATGTAAAGTGAAATATCAATGTTACTACATTAAAAATTAACAAACCTTTATTAAATATTTCTGGGGTCAGTTAACTGAGGAGCATTACTGAGTCTTTTAGTCCACTTTTAAACTATAAAATGATCTATAATAACCCTGAATGTTGTAGTCATGCATTATTTCTTATTGCCAGCTCTTGAACAAGACGACAGAGTTTGAGGCTGCAGTGAGGAGAGTGTTGTCAGATGTGAGGCTGGACAATGACATCGTGGTGTCGGTCTTCGAAACCAACATTCGAGTTCTTGGGTGAGATTGGACTAGACTGTTAAAACCTATTAATGGTTAAGAAATAAACCATGACTGTACTGTACAGCTTTTTCACGCAGCAAACAGAACAGCTCGCCAAAAAGACATTAGTGATAAGAAATCACTGGATCCTATTGTGCTTAATTCCTGAATTTTGTTTGTTGTGTGGGTGTTTAGAGGGCTGTTGGGAGGGCACTCCATGGCTGTGATGCTAAAGGATGGAGGTCAGCACATGCAGTGGTACCAGGACGAGCTCCTGCACATGGCTAAAGACCTGGGCCTCCGACTACTGCCAGCCTTCAACACCAGCAGTGGCCTGCCTTATCCCAGGGTGAGACAACTGCACACAGTCAGAAATACCTAAATTCAGCTCCTTGAAGGAATGATCATTTGTATGTCAGTTACTCACCCTGTGTTACGAGAAATTCTGAAAGAAACTTTGGTTTTCTCTTGTGCCCTCAAGGTGAAAAAAGAATCCAGAACAGGCGAACATTTGTGATGAACTGAGTTCATAGGGCTCGGCGTTAAACAGCAGCAGAACTATATCAAAGTTTCCTTTTACAGACTCTCATACAACACATGCAGCATATTCCACGTCTTGTTTATCCAGTTGTATGCTTGGTACCTCCCAAACCATGCTGAAACCGTTATATGTAAAGCACATGGTCATAAACAGTTTCACACACAGATGAGTTGTGGAGATCTTTTGAACATAGGATAAAAAATGCTGTTCATGCTATATTGCACACATGCAGTGTTATTTAAAATATTGTTTTATGAAGACTGTCTGGACCACGACTGGAAAAGAACCTACAGAGTTACAGCCATTTTTAGTGAAGAGAGTCAGTAATCAGTGATACATCTACTGTAAATGGAATATGTAATGTGTGTTGGAAAAAGAAACGTTCCTCTTAAATAAAATCCAGTTTTAACAACCTCTATACCAAATATATTTGATCATGTAAGTACTACACACATAAATATTTGAGTCCATGGTGGCAACATGTCAGACTGACATTTGTAACCTCTCAGATCATAACTACAGATTTCCATTTTCCACTTGAATGCTCACAGCTGTCACAGCTTTCAAACGCAGATATTTTTGTGTCTGAATAGTTTTCATGCACAGTCTGTTGCAAACCAAATGTGACTCTAAAAACAGATTCGGTGATGTGTTTGTTTTTCTTCCTCCTCTTCTGCTTGGCAGGTGAACTTGAAGTATGGTGTCAGAGGTCCTGAGACAAGAACAGGCACAGAAACAGACACCTGCACTGCGTGCGCAGGAACCATCATCCTGGAGTTTGCTGCCTTAAGTCGCTTCACTGGTGATCCTGTGTTTGAGGTATCAGATTTACATCACTTGATAAGATCCTCCAATGACCACATTAACATGTTGTGACTTATTATTTAGTGGAGCTTTTTGTAAAGCAGATTTTAAAAATGTTCATTCATCTTTTTTATCGCAACCATTTTAATTATCAACAATCATAATGTTATGATGCATCCAGCATATCTAAAACAGCAAAATGGCTATTTGGAATAACACAATCTTTTAACTCAAAGTTCATAACTGAAGCTAATTATTTATCTGCAAAACTGGTCTAACACCCAAAACTAAATTTACAACCAGTGATGTCTCCAGTGCTGACGTACATTATCACCACTGTCAACGAGCTGTTAAATGTCAAGAATGCCATCAGCTATTCCGACAGACACGTGTTACGGAACAGCCACACCTTACAAGTGGTGGACTTGGTTTTCTAAATCTAAAATCTGACAACACATGATGTGAAATTCAGAACAGTCAGCCAGTCAGTTTAAGAAGGGAAAATAAAGAAAAGAGAGCATGGAAAAGTTTGTGATTCCAGACTATTGCTTCTAGTGTGTTTTTTTAAATATAAAATTCTGAATTTCTAAAAATAAATTGATGATGCAAGCAGAGTGTTCATGGCATTTGGAGCAGGCAGCCAGCGCAGCCTAAATGTTTACCACTCTGGAGCCAGAGCAAGCTCAATGTCATCGGAAGCAATGCAAGAAGTATGTCCTGCAACTGAACCCGCACTCCTATGCAAAGCTTCCTCTGGGGCTGTACAAACAGCTCTGCCCCCAGGTGCCCTGTAACTGTACCAAATCCAGTTTAAAAAGAAAATGCGTCAATATCTTTTAATTGCATATATACATAGCATGACAAATAACCTAAAACAACCGAGGAGATATACAGTAATGTATTTATCAGAAAGTAAACAGAACATGTTTTATCCTGTAGGAGACCTTTATGGCTGTGTTCATCGTCGTTTCCATGGACACAGGGAATAAACAAGGTTCAGCAGACGTTGTGGAAATTACATTATTTCCCCTTTTTAACCACTTTGCGTTTCTTATTTATAAAGAGGACTAAAAAAATATGGGGTGACAATTATTTAAGGGAAAATAATATGAGTGTAGGTAGCAGTGGTTAGTCTACTTCCTCTTCAGGCAGACAACTTCAACTTGAACTCGTCTGGGTTTGGTTTTAATCGATTTATAATTGAGCTGCAGTACCTAACTACAATCTTCTGGCAACTTTTTGGCAACAGACGATAATGATATACATAGAATATAACATACATGTTTGATTTCACTCAAGTCTGGAAATGTGTCTGGGAAAGTATGGATTTTTGAAATGGAAAATGTTAAGGAACCCTCACAGTAACGGTCATGTATCACATATATATTCAGTGAAATCTGATTCTCCTTTTGCTTGGTGATCAACCTGCCTCCTGCAGAAATAAATCCCAATTTTGTCTACTTTATAAAATTCATTTAAACAAATGATGAGGGGCAGGGACCCTGAAGCTGCAGCGGTATAGTGAAATATTTCAGAGTTTGATATTTTACCCTGTGCAATGATATCAGAGCCTTGGACCGGTTCACTTCCTGGCAACAGTGGACTGCTGATCAAGCACGGAGTCAATCACTGTAATCTTTCTAACAGCGGACAGCTACTGCAGATTGATTTTTAACTGTTTAAAATCAATAATGCACCCTTCCTCACACACACGCGCAGGCCCACGCCCGGAGAGCCCTGGACTTTCTGTGGGAGAAGAGACAGAGAAACAGCAATCTGGTGGGAACCACGATCAACATCCACTCTGGAGAGTGGGTCCGCAGGGGTGAGAGGACCATGGGGGGGGCTTAAGAGGGTGGGCAGTGTGACAAGACTGAGTGACAGGATGGAGGAGGGTGTGAAAGATGAGGAGGGTGGATGAAGTGTTGAGAGAAGTGGGAGTGGAGGGAGAGGGGCGGAGGCTGTGGCAGACATGGAGTGATGAGGAGACAAGGACATGAGGAAATTAAGTACAGGGGTACAATCTTTTTGTCTGGGTGAGAGAGGATTTGGTTGCACAGAGGATTTATGATTTAAAATAGAACATTTGTTTGTCATCTGATTTTTCTTGTCTCATCAAGTGATGTACGATTGTGTGTCCCCAGACAGCGGAGTGGGAGCGGGAATTGACTCATACTATGAATACCTGCTAAAGGCTTACATCCTCTTGGGAGATGACCTGTTTCTGCAGCGGTTCAATATTGTGAGGACACACACACACACACACACACTTACACAGAGTAATTTGATGCCCCTCTGTCTGCATAATAGCATTTTGTCTCTGTGGCATCTCCAACATTAAGCAGTGTTATGCCTTCATTTCAGGATTTTGTTTAGTTCTCCAGCACAGATGTGAACAATAATTAAAATAATGCTCTTTGCAAGTCCTCAGGCTCCCTTTGGTCTATTTGTGTATATCACCGAGCACCATAAGACTGTTATTGTGTCCTCAATCCTTCCACTCTGTATGTCCCATTTAGCACTATGCTTCCATAATGAAGTACATTAGTCAGCCTCCACTGCTGCTGGATGTCCACATCCACAAACCTCTGCTTCCTGCTCGCACGTGGATGGACTCTCTGCTGGCCTTCTTCCCTGGATTGCAGGTCAGATCAGATCATGTGAATTAAACCGTTTACTCTTCTTGTATTAAATTGTGCTATTTCAGTAATATTGTACGTACTGTTCATGCTGTTCGTGTCCCAGGTGTTGAAGGGAGACATCCGCCCTGCCATCGAGACTCATGAGATGTTGTATCAAGTTACAAAGAAACACAACTTTCTCCCAGAGGTAATCTGTCTCTGTGTATCCAACCTGAAAATCCACATCT
Organism: Epinephelus cyanopodus; assembly: GCA_026686955.1. Lineage (NCBI taxonomy): Eukaryota > Metazoa > Chordata > Actinopteri > Perciformes > Serranidae > Epinephelus > Epinephelus cyanopodus. The sequence goes on from CM048920.1 coordinate 13,416,515, forward strand.
TAGGCTTTAGCTGCTCCACAAAAAAATGACTTGGTGTCATTTGACCATGGAGTCAAGTGACCCCATATGGCTTGTGTTGCCAACCATAACTGTTTGGAAATGGACAAGCTTGCATTTCAGGTGGCGCGGCTGCATTTTAGCTTCGTCTGTCTGTTCTAATTACAATGCTCTGGATGGTGCGCTGACCCCTTCGTCCTTCTCCGTTTCTCCCCAGGCCTTCACTACTGATTTCAGGGTACACTGGGCCCAACATCCCCTGAGGCCTGAGTTTGCAGAGAGCACCTATTTCCTTTACAAGGTAATTTATCAAGGAAGCCTGACATTATGCAGAAAGTTCTCTTTTCACTGCCACAGTACAGAGGTAAATGTCTGTTATCATGCACCAGGCTTTGTAAATACTGTTAACTTGCAGTTACATCAGGACTCATCTATAAAATTTCAAACACACTATCTCCATTTCTGCATTTATTAAGCAGCCTCCAGTACTTTGCCTTTGGCATTCTGGAGCCATGTAAGAAATGTATTAAGGAACATAATATGATAAAACACTGTCTTAGAAGTAGAAGTTACATCTTTGTGTCCGACCAGATTTCACTGGAGCCGCCTTTATAGTAGATGTACTGTCCTCTGTTATGATCACAGTATTGCTCTCTCATCCTCCCAGGCCACAGGGGACCCTTATTACCTCGAGGCAGGTCGCACCATCCTGGACAACCTCAACCGCTTTGCTCGTGTTCCCTGCGGCTTCGCTGCAATGAAGGACGTGCGCACAGGGAGCCACGAGGACAGGTGAGAATATAAAGGCTCAGCATCTGTAAGATGATTCGTATGATGTTAGACTACTAAATGGCAACCTTAGACACCATTCACACATGCTTTATATACTGTACCCTCAGATTTACATACCATGAGGTGATGGTGTGTAAAGCATTGTGTGAGCTGCTGAATGCGAAAGGAAGGAAAGGCTAAATAGTGGGATAGGTTAAAGGTATTCTATGCAGGATCATCAGTAACTTTGTAAACATGCTTGCCAGCAAAAGTAAAAGCCAACACAAGATACGCTCTCGTTTGGCGCTTCACCTCGCTATATTTGCTTTTGTGTCAGTGCTGTGTCTCTTGAATGCCTGCTGCTTACAGTCTGGCAGCTGGTTGCTACCTTTTTATAAAGCCACAACCTCACCTGAGCACTGCGGGGGTACACGCCCACAAACGTCCCAAACAAGCAGAGGGCAGAGTCTTTGCAGAAAATACGAGATATACGAGATGATTGAGAGGGATTACTTATTTATGAGTCTATACATTAATTTTTATTCTTGCATAGTATATCTTCAAATATTTAATGATCACTAGATGCAAAACAACATACATGGAACACCTCTGAATGAGTAATATTGATCCATACGAGTAAAATATACGATACTGTATATTAGCTGATATTTGTTTTTCTAACTTACAATATAAGAAAAAGCAGCAAATTTGAACACTAAACTTTACTTGTAAAGATGACCTTAAAGAACACCCCAAAATTTCCTCTTACCTGTAGTGCTGTTTATCACTCTGATTTGCTTTGATGTGAGTTGCAGAGTGTTGGAGATATTAGCTGTAGAGATCTCCGCCTTTTCAAAAATATAATGGAACTAGACGGCACTTGGCTTCTGGTGCTCAAAGCGCCAAAAAATACATTTGAAAAAACTCAACAGCAATGTCTGTTTCCAGAAATCATGACCTGGTTACTCAAGATAATCCACAGACCTTGTTGTGAGTGGTTTCGTACAGGTGCTATTTTCTTTCTACCACATCACCATGCAGATGTGAACATAATGGCGTCCTCCTTGGCTGAACTGTAATGTTAGCTAGCTCAGTGGTGCGAGGTGAGCTAGCAGTAGATGCATGCTTGTTTGGCGCAGTGATGCGGTTGGTGGGTGTAGTTCCTTAGAGAGAAAATACCTCCTCCATGAAACTGCTCACAACAAGGTCTGTGGATTATCATGAGTAACCGGGTTGTGATTTCTGGAAAGAGACGTTGCTGTTGAGTTTGTCAACTGCATTTTTTGGTGCTTTGAGCACTACAAGCGGAGTGCAATCTAGTTTAATTGTATTCAAGAAAATACAGACATTTCTGTAGCTGATATCTCCAACGCTCTGCAACTCTCACACCAAATAATCTAGACTGATGAATAGCACTACAGGTAAGAGGAAGAATATGTATTTTTGATTTTGGGGCCACATTAATGTTACTACATAGTGCTTTGTTGTTGGTACGTCAATGTGTTACATTGTGTATACGTTGGAAGTCTTCCAACCTATGTTGTTTGACATACAGTATTTACAGTAAGCTGATAATGTGAACAAATATTGGCTTTCTGATAAATCTGGCTCTACTTCTCAAAGCCTTTCATGATTATCTCATAAATAAATCAGTAGTGTATGCACTGTGCTCCATAATCTTACACCTCTTCTCTGCTGACAGAATGGACTCATTCTTCCTCGCCGAGATGTTCAAATACCTCTTCCTGCTGTTTGCTGACACGGAGGACTTACCGTTTGACGTGGAGGACTACGTCTTCACAACCGAGGCCCACCTGCTGCCCCTGTCTCTCTCCACAGCCCCTCACTCTTCATCGATTCCTTCAAACAGAACTGTAATTACCTTATTCTAATATAATTATTTCTCACAAATTGATGAAAGCATTTAAAATTTCAAGTTTGTCTCATGATATTTTAGTCAGAGGAGGAGCTGGATGACTCTAACTTCGACTGGACGTGCCCTAACACTCGCCTTCTGTTTCCTGACCCCGCCTTTCCTCGCAACCTGAGAGAACCAATCCGTAGTGCTGTGGACAAGAGCTGCCCCCGGCCTGCTCCTTACCGGTATGTACACACACAGGTGTGACCAGGGTGTGTTTCTGCTCTAGGCATCTATTGTCCCTAACTGCTATATCTCTTCCATATGTTTTTAAATTCTCCCTCCTCTCAGGGAGCCCGGCATGGGTCGTCCTCCCCTGAGGGCTCAGGACTTCATGGCAAACAACCCTGAACATCTGGAGCTGCTGAGGAGAATGGGAGTCAGTCTCATCCACCTGAAAGATGGCAGGGTGCAGCTGGTCCAGCATGCTACACAGGTAAACGGTTTAACAACAAGGATAAACATCTGCATCCTCTCGTTAGTGGCTGATTAAAAGACACAGAATCTAAGGCTGAAACAATTAAGGCTCTTAATTGCATGCGACTCCTCAGCTGTTTTGGTCTAATTACAAGCACTTTTCAAGCACATATGCAAAATACTGCAGTCATCAACAATCATCGGTAAAACATACAAGTAATGAGGAAAACTACCCCAAGTAAAGAGAGTTACTTGTTAAAGTGCACGATGTGCCAGCTTGTGAATTTAAACTGTTATTTGAATTTAAAACAGCAAAAGAATAGTGTGATATTGCTGCTGTTGTCAGAATTGGAGGCTATATCCTTCATCCCAACTCTACAAATCATGGTGTTCTTTCCATTGTGACTTCTTTTTAAAACCCTCTCTCTTTTCCTCTCCTCGCCCACACCTAGGCGGTGAGTGCGGTAGCAGCAGAGGACGGCGTGCGCTTCATGCAGGAGATGATGGAGCTGTCCAGCCAGCAGCAGAAAGAGCAGCTGCCTCCAAGAGCCATTCAGATCGTCTCACATCCATTCTTTGGCAGGGTTGTGCTGACCGCCGGCCCAGCGCAGTTTGGCACAGACCTGTCCAAAAGTTCCACAGGGGTGAGTGGGCTTTGTAGCTCTGCCAAGCTGCCAGGTTTCAAATGGGCACTTAACTTTGCGCCTGTTTGTTTTTCCAAAGAGAGCCACTCACTTTTCCCTGCTACTTTTAAGAGGGCACTTCCTCTCGGAGAATATTTTCCTAATTCAAACAGAAGAAAAGATGAGTGCGTGGTTTTAGCACCAGGAGAGAACATGTGGGATCAGACTGCAACACTCTAAACGCCATATGTTAAAACAAGTTCCATTCTTTTGCAATAATGCCTGCCTCTTTCCTCTGGTGCAGGTACGAGGCTTTGTGACTGTGGCTGAACCCTACAGTGGCTGTACCGAGATCACCAATGCTGAGTACGTCCAGGGCCACATCGCTCTGCTTCAGAGGGGTCAGTGTATGTTTGCAGAGAAGGCCCGACACATCCAGAAGGCTGGCGCCATCGGAGGCATAGTCATCGGTGAGTGCGCGCAGCAAACCACACAAGACGGAAGATGACTGCTCAGTGACTAGATTAGGGCTCGATAAATGGATTATCTTGAAGACAGCGGGTCGAATAGGGTCCTGCACATTACATGATGACTGAATAATACAGCAGAAGTCAAGTTAGCTCGATAATAATAATCTGCGTCTATTTCTGGGCCCTTCTCAACTGTTGCTAATTCGTTTACAAGACATAAACAGTGTATTACTATTGTGGCAACTAGTGAAATATTAATGTTTTCCTTGTTTAAGGACATAAATGATTAAAGGGAGAGTAGGGATCTTTTGAAGTGAGGTTTTATGAGGTACTTCCAATACAGCGTCAGTTAATTACTTACAATAGATGCCTGTCAGTGTGCCCCCTGTTTGGAGAAGCAAGGAAGCTAAGCAATTTGCTGCTGTGGAGACTACCTGAAAAATTCAAAGTCAGTTTAAATGTACAATATATTTAGCATATTTTCACTGCTTTACCTCACTATCAGACAGCCATCTCCTACAGGGAACTGAAGCCGTTATATCCCTTTCTTTAAAGCCAGACTCCATTGGGAAAAACAGTAATTTTAGCATTGCTAAAGATAGGAGCTGCTGGTCTACCGCTGCCTCCATCAGGTATTTTGTTTGTGGTATTGTGTGATTTTGGCGTTTAAAAGGGTTAGTTCATGTTCACCAAAGTCACACAATAACAGAAATAAACTAAACAATCGAGGTGGCGGTAGACCAGCGGCTCCCGTGTTCAGTGAGTCAAACTTACTATAATTTATTAATGGAGTCTGGTGGCTTTGATGAGAGCATAGATGGGGAAATGAAGCTTCAATGAAACAGGCTGTCTAATGAAAAGGTAAAGCTGGGAAAATATTCTAAAATCAGCATACATTTAAACTGTTGTAGATTTCTTTTTTTTTTTCGGTGGCGAAAATACATAGTGCTGCTAACCCCATCCACAGCAGTTTATTGCTTAGCTTAGCACTCCTGCCTCTCCTTCAAACTGGGAGTGTGCTGACACACATGTACCGTATGTAATACACTGACTTTAGATAAGTATCCCACTTCAAAAAAAATCTAAACTATCCCTTTAATGTCGTATCAAAGTTGTTGTCAGCTACTTTTCTTTCAATCACGTGATCAAATAATTCTTTCAGCTCCTGTTTCTCACACTTATCTCATTTTTATCTCCCTCCAGATGACAACGAGGGCAGCAGCAGCGACACAGCTCCCCTCTTTCAGATGGCAGGGGACGGCCGCAGCACGGATGACATCACCTTGCCTCTCCTTTTCCTCTTCCACAAGGAAGGCAACATCCTGTTGGAGGCGCTGAAGGAGTACAGGGAGGTGGAGGTGCTGCTGAGCGACAAAGCCAGAGACAGAGGTGTGACATTACTCCCTCACACTGTACGCCTCCCTAAATGTTAGAACTCTTTGTTCCACTTATCGCTCCTGATAAGATCGATCACATCGGTGTACTTATCTCTCCCCACTGGCTGAGCCTCATTATGTGCCCGCCTTCATGAAATAAAGATGAGATGTAGGGATTCAGGCATTATTTGAAGTCTCAGAGATCGTGACTCACTCCAAAGCCACCCACTGGCTGTGGTTATAATGGTGGATGGTGAAGTTTTATACGCCCTTATCAATATTGCATCCTCATTCTTTTCCTCTTTTTCCTCATTTGCCAAATCCCCCTATTCCCTGTGGTGTACTGTAACAGTGCCTTTCCTCTCCTCTCTTTCTCGGTTTCTCTTTCTTTTTTTATAACTCTCTCTCCTTTGGATGAACAGCAGCCATATTCAAAGGTAAACCTCTTCCTGGCAGCCTGATTGAGGGCAGTAAGTATTCTTTTTCCTTCTTTTCTTTGTCTGTTACCCTCAGTCTGCATCCTTTCCCCTTGCCTTTATCTCTTTCCCTCCTTTAAGTGATGCTTTCATCTCTCCATCCCTTCCTCTCACTCTGCCCTTTAACCACAGGATTTTGTGTGTTTGATAGAAAAGCTTAGTGCAGTCACAGTGTTGTCATTTCTGATTTTCCCCTTCAGAGCTTAGGACATGACAGGTCTTTATGTCTGTTTTGTCACTGGAGCAAACCATTAGTTACACATGGCAAGGCTCGACAGTGTGGCTGGGTATGACCCTGACCCAAGTCATATAACAGTGTATTTACATGGTTTCTGGAAAACGTCATAATTTGTGCTTGGTGAGCTTCTCTTGATTCTATCTACATTTACTTTCATATATTCAGCTGTGTAAACAGACTGTAGAATGGCAAGATTTTATGACTAATGCTAAGAAGCCTAAACAGAGACAGTTATCATTATAAGTAACCTGGCCGCAGATCCGGGATCAGCTGCATAACAGCACATTAGGGGCTGTTAGGGAACTGGCTACACGATTCACAGATGCTCGCCAAAACAGACACCTGACCACAAATCCTCTGATTTATGGCAAGTCTCTGTAACCACAGAGCCTCCAGGACACAACAGTGACCAGATATCTTAGCTACTTAAATTATACAGCCTTGAAATCACAGCCATTGCCTTTTGTTCTTGCAGTATTCCCTCGACTGTGTAATAAAAAGCACAGACTTGCTCCTTAACATATACAATCTGTAGTTAAAGACGCAGCTACAATTTTAGAAACAGGTCGTATACTCTTTTTTTTCTAACTAGATCTGTGCAGAAGTCACAGAATAACTTTTTGCCAGATTCTGTTTCTCAGTTGACTCTCAGTTTGGTTTAGCAGCAATGTGAGAAAGGTTTTATCCTGTGGGAAACATGACTCACCATCAGCATCATGCTGTTATAGTTGACAGCCTCGCGATGAAAATGGTTCTATTTTTGACTGAGAATGGCTGCCAGGGGGCATGTTGTATAGATTACCGGCTGAGGAGGAGGAAAAGAGGTTCGTGTGTGTCTCACGCCCCTGCTTTCTTTTCAGGTGTGGACGTGCAAGAAGCGGAGGAAGACTGCTTAACCGAGGCAACAACTCCCACCTCGTTCGAACCTGTTAGCCAATCGCAAATAAGCACGCTGGAGCAGGACGAATTGGCTCCCGAGGAGGTTACTCCATCACAGGAGGAAGTCAGTCCTGTAGATCAAGACACTAGTCCTGCAGAGGAGGTCAGGCCACCGGAAGAGGAAGCCAGTCCTGCGGGGGCAGAGGCCGATTTGGCACAGCCCAAAGAGGAGAGAGACTCTGAGAAGAGAGAGGAGCCCGAGGGCGACACAGACTCAAGCAGCCAGTCAGTGGATGAACTGCTGGCTGATTGGCGGGAAGACTTGGAGGCTTTCCAGCAGATGGAGAAGGATGAGCTCTGACAGTCGTCGGGCATGTCGTGCCCTGTGACTGCGGTTGGATCCCACTGTGGAGAGAGAAACCTGGAGGGGACGCATCTTCACAAGTCTCCAGTGTCAATCTGGTGAACTCAGAGGAAGCTAGGGAGATGTCTGTCATGACCGTTAGTTCTCTTGCTCTCTGTGGATGGTTATCACGTGCCAAGGCAGCCCGCATACTGTATCTCTGGACCATAAGGGAGTCCTGTTTAGCCTGGTAGTTCACAGATGAGAGACCAGGGTTCTTACCTCATGTTCTCATACAGTTTCAGTTAATCTGTCGTAACGAAGCCTAATGAATGACATGGACCAGACTGTGTGTAAAACAGCGTCTCACTTCCACTCCAAATTACTTCTCTGTTCTTCTCTCTATGCATTTCTAAATCCTTTTTGCTCAAACGAATGCTGGTCCAACAACTACTAATTAAACCATCGACCAATTAGTTTTATTTTAAATGTGATGATTATTTGTGACAATACATTTACTGTCTTTGTGGTCCTGGGCCTAAATCATTATATACACACTGATGTGAGTTAAGGACTTAATTCACGTGGGGAACATCGAATAAGCTGCAGGATCTTTTTATGGCTTTATGGTAGGCAACCTCAACACCAAACTTGATCTCTCTGGAGGATATATGAAGTCACCTGTCAATGTAAATATGTAATTGTTGAGATATATTGACTGAAACAAATATAGCGCTGCTTTGCTCAGGTTCTGGTTCCCCCCACAAACCTCTGGACCACATCGGGTGGAGCAGACACACCCTCAGCAGCGGGATGGATTACACACGTATAAGCCGCCACAGGAGGGCGCTATGAGATCTGTCTGTCATGTTTTAGCTGCTGACTGATTGGAAGGAGCAGTAATAAGCCAATAAATTAACATGATGAAATTAAATAAAAATTAAGAGGGAAACTGGGAAGACTGGCTTGATTATTTGACTGTATGCTATTTTAACACCAAATGTTGTGTTCAGCTGTTTGCAGTTCATAAAAATGATGGAAAAGAGATTAATTTTCCTGTTTGTTGTGCCACTATAATGATGGAAAACCTGCTCTAATAGAACATTTAACACATCATGTCTGTGGATTTTCAGAGGAAACTCTATGAAACATACACTTTCACAAGAAAGTGGAATATTTGAATGAAAGGTGCTGATTTTATTTTCTATAGACAGTAGGCGGACACCCACATAAAGTCAGTTGAGTCAACATGACAGATCTGATTGGAAAATGCATCAAAGCATTTCTATATATTACAGCAGTGTCGGGAGAAAGTGCTCATCTATTTATTTATTTAGTATTGTTTTTAAGTATCTTTTTATTCATTTATTGTTGAGTTTTAATTGTGATTTTCATTTGTTTTATTTATTATTTTTTATTTATTTTTAAAATGCTGATATAATTTTATTTACATTTATGTTTTCTTTCTTACTTTTTATCTTTTTTTTGTTTTAAGTACTGGTAATTGTTTTTTATTTTTCCTTTTAAATTTATTTTTAATTTATTTTATGTTTTATGTAATTTCATCTCCTCCTCATTATTATTTTATTTAGCTATTTTTAAGCACTTCTATCTTTTAAGTAAGTTAAAATAGCTATATTAAATTACAAGTAAGTGTCTGCATTAAAATTGCACTGAAACATAAAAATTAATACCAGCAAAATGTACTTAAAGTCTCAAAAGTAACAGTATTTGTTGGGCAGTGTGGCCACTTCCAGATAATATAAATATATATATATATCATATTATTAGATATATTGTAACTACTATTACACTAACATATATCTGCGTTTTAATGTTACAACTGGTCAAAGTGGTCACTTTCGTTACTGAGGACCAAAATAAGCCAGCAGCTCAGGTCCAGCAGTGATTGGTGAGTTGGTGGGGCACTCCTAAGCAAGATGGCTGCATTGCTGCGCGCAATAGTGGCATCCTGGTGAAATGACGCAAGCCACAGTTTACGTTCAGTCCTCGAGGCTCTGAGCTCTCCGGTCTCCATAGCGCAGATCCCGCCCGACTCACAGCCCGGAAGACCGACCGGCTATCCTCCAGTGGACCGAGCGGAACCGGTTCATCTGAGTAAGTACCAGCGTCTATTACTTGTTAATCTTCTCCCAGAGGTGTCGTATATCCTCCAGCGCAAACCCCGCTCCTGCCTGTGGTTTCTTTCTCTCTTTACTCCTGTCTTTTGTTGTTGTTTCCTGAGTGTGTACACCGTGATTACCCGGCGCTGCTCCTTCCTGCACACTGGGCTTCGCATCTGTCGATGTTTTGTTGTCGCTGCAGCGCTTAACGCAGCTTTATCTCATCATTTCACGGGCGATAAAAGAAACGAGAGGGCTTCAAGTGATGTGTGTGTGTGCGTGTGTGTGCGTGCGTGTGTGTGTGTGTCTGTCTGTGTGCGTTTGTTCAGGGGCTGGAGTGTGTGAGTGTGATCGCTCGGCTTGGACCAGCGTTGGCTCAGCGCATTTTGAAATTTTCCACACATCCTGGTGTGCTGTGCTATGGGAGGCCGTTTAGGGCAAAACACATCAAAAATCTGCACACACACTTACAATGTACTCACACACACACTGAAGATTGGCACATATGCACCGAAACAGGGCAAAACACATCAAAAATCTGTACACACACACACAATTTACACACACACACACTGATAATGGGTACATACGCACCGTAAATAAAGGCTAAGCACATTAAAAAGCTGCATACACACACCGACAATGGGCACATACACACTAAAAACATGCACACACAACCGCACACACACACGCACACACTGAGTATTCACACACACTGACAATGGTACATACACACTATGAAACAGGTTCACACACTGAAAACCTGTACACACACACACATTGAGTATTCACACGGACCACCTTTCACACAGGGGGTAATAGCTTTCTTGTCTGTGTAAACTAAATATTATTGATCGTGAGTCTGTGTTTGTGTGTGTGTGTGTGTGTGTGTGTGTGTGTGTGTGTGTGTGTGTGTAAAATAAATTCAGTGCGCCCGGAAGCTCAGGTCAGTGTAACCGGAAGGCACCTGAAACTGCTTGTTTACAGGAAGCTACTTCCGATTTTGCCCCTTCAAAATATTTTTCTCTATATTATAAATTGTTTATAGGCTATGCTATAGAAACTTCATACTTGAGGGACAATGACTCATTGTGCATTATTTTGCGTAAATTTACAATTTCTAAGAACAAACCACCTCACTCGCTTGATAAAATAGAGTTTTACCATGTTTGAGTGTATTTTATTCTGAAAGCTACCACAGGAAGTCATAGTATCTACTCCAGCGTTGGATGCACACTTCCGATTTCAATCATGACAGAGCGGGAAACTTAATGGCGAGCAGCAATGGCAGGTGTGCCGGATTAACTGGTGTTGGATCAACTGGTGAGAGACAGATGTGGTGTGGGCGTGGCCTGTGTGAACCCATTGTCCGCTAACCAGGAAATAAACATCGCGATCGCTTCGCGTCTGTATTTCATTCATTTAAAGCTGTCGTTTGCAACATCATGACACAATATACTGGTCTGGACATTACTCATATTAATGAATCGCCGTTTCCACTGATATCCTCCACAGACACGTTGAGCCACGGAGACACCAAGCCAAGACGAGAGCCAGCAGAGCACGATTCCCCGTAACATTCAGCAAACACTCCACAATCGTTCACAACAATAAAAACCTGAATGCATCCAAAATGTGAGCTGGTTGACATGTTATAGTCACACGATATAAGTCTATAGGCTACACTACTGACGTTAGTCCGTGTCTCTGATGATTCGCGTTCCCTACACCTGTGCGCACCTGTGCATCCAAATCGCTTTCAAATTAGAGTTCACAGTCATGTCACATGAATGAGTTTAAATGAACTGTAAAGAATATCGTTGTGTTGAGCGAAATTAAAGTGTGTAGCATTTGGTGTAAAACACCATCGATGATAGTATCACAAGTTCATCTGAGCGCATCACATGTTCCCACACTACACGCCAACACTTGTGACTGTATGTGTAACTCACAGGCTGTGGGAAATCACAGACAGCTCACACATCCACTTGATATGGAATTAATAATGACATATGATAAAGACTGATGACAGGAACATTTCGTAAACGATTTACTGACATTTACAGTTTTGTAAACAGGCATTAACAGAGACACCTACCCCACTCCGTAACGTAAAGATAGCCTACCTAATATTACACAGTGAAAGGGCCTCGGTGGCTTAGTGGATAGAGCAGGCGACCTGTGAACTAAGCTGTTGTCCCAGCGAGCCGGAGTCGACTCCAGCCTGAGATCCCCTGTATGGAAACAGCTCTGACTGTGTGTTTCACTTACGGCTGTATGTAACGTTAGCCTGTGTATAAAGTTCTCAGTATGTTAGTGATGTTACAAATATAAGACTGACCATAGAAACATGTAGCCTTTATTGACATTTTATGAGCCGATATTTATTATATTTATTGACCTTGCCACTTTTTCTATTTATTGATTCCTGATTCCATTGTATTCACTCCTAGCATATTTGTATTTTTTATTCTACGTGTTTATTGTATGTGTTGTGTTCACATGTTGTTGTGCTGGGCTGCTCAGACCAATTGCCCCATGTGGGATCAAGAAAGTGAGTCTAAAAGATTTGCTGACGCTCGCCGTGTTTTGAACCGTAATCGATACTTCGTCATTATATGCCTCTCTGAGATCTGCATCAAAACCACAGCCTCCCGCAAACATTTACCGACTAGTTAATTTAAAACTATGTGGGATTTATTACATATTTTATGTAGCCAAGGCCTCTTACACTGAACTGTGATGACAACGGAGTGGGCAACGTAGGTTTCTTGACCGCAGTGTCTTGCCTGTTTACAAAAGTAAGTATAAGTAAGTAAAATTTATTTGTATAGCACTTCTCACAGAGAGGACTCACGAAGTGCTTCACAGGATTAAAATACCAACAAGAATAAAAACTGTAAATGTCAGTAAATCGTTTACGAAATGTTCCTGTCATCAGTCTTTATCATATATCATTATTAATTCCATATCAAGTGGATGTGTGAGCTGTCTGTGATTTCCCACAGCCTGTGAGTTACACATACAGTCACAAGTGTTGGCGTGTAGTGTGGGAACATGTCATGCGCTCAGATGAACTTGTGATACTATCATCGATGGTGTTTTACACCAAATGCTACACACTTTAATTTCGCTCAAACACAACGTATTCTTTACAGTTCATTTAACTCATTCATAAACATGTGACATGACTGTGAACTCTAATTTGAAAGCGATTTGGATGCACAGGTGCGCACAGGTGTAGGGAACGCGAATCATCAGAGACACGGATAACGTCAGTAGTGTAGCCTATAGACTTATATCGTGTGACTGTAACATGTCAACCAGCTCACATTTTGGATGCATTCAGGTTTTTATTGTTGTGAACGATTGTGGAGTGTTTGCTGAATGTTACGGGGAATCGTGCTCTGCTGGCTCTCGTCTTGGCTTGGTGTCTCCGTGGCTCAACGTGTCTGTGGAGGATATCAGTGGAACGGCGATCCATTAATGTCAGTAATGTCCAGACCAGTATATTGTGTCATGATGTTGCAAACGACAGCTTTAAATGATGAATACAGACGCGAAGCGATCGCGATGTTTATTTCCTGGTTAGCGGACAATGGGTTCACACAGGCCACGCCCACACCACATCTGTCTCTCACCAGTTGATCCAACACCAGTTAATCCGGCACACCTGCCATTGCTGCTCGCCATTAAGTTTCCCGCTCTGTCATGATTGAAATCGGAAGTGTGCATCCAACGCTGGAGTAGATACTATGACTTCCTGTGGTAGCTTTCAGAATAAAATACACTCAAACATGGTAAAAACTCTATTTTATCAAGCGAGTGAGGTGGTTTGTTCTTAGAAATTGTAAATTTACGCAAAATAATGCACAATGAGTCATTGTCCCTCAAGTATGAAGTTTCTATAGCATAGCCTATAAACAATTTATAATATAGAGAAAAATATTTTGAAGGGGCAAAATCGGAAGTAGCTTCCTGTAAACAAGCAGTTTCAGGTGCCTTCGGTTACACTGACCTGAGCTTCCGGGCGCACTGAATTTATTTTACACACACACACACACACACACACACACACACACACACACACACAAACACAAACACAGACTCACGATCAATAATATTTAGTTTACACAGACAAGAAAGCTATTACCCCCTGTGTGAAAGGTGGTCCGTGTGAATACTCAATGTGTGTGTGTGTGTACAGGTTTTCAGTGTGTGAACCTGTTTCATAGTGTGTATGTACCCATTGTCAGTGTGTGTGAATACTCAGTGTGTGCGTGTGTGTGTGCGGTTGTGTGTGCATGTTTTTAGTGTGTATGTGCCCATTGTCGGTGTGTGTATGCAGCTTTTTAATGTGCTTAGCCTTTATTTACGGTGCGTATGTACCCATTATCAGTGTGTGTGTGTGTAAATTGTGTGTGTGTGTGTACAGATTTTTGATGTGTTTTGCCCTGTTTCGGTGCATATGTGCCAATCTTCAGTGTGTGTGTGAGTACATTGTAAGTGTGTGTGCAGATTTTTGATGTGTTTTGCCCTAAACGGCCTCCCCATACTGTGCCACCCTGTCCGGCTGCTCCGTCTCCAAGGCCGTCTGCTGGGGACAGAGCACCCCATACAGGGAGGACAGACCTGGGCTGGCGGAGGAGGCAACACAGGCCGTTAACCTTTGTGGAAATGAAACTGTAAGTGTACACACACGGAGGCAGTTTGCACTCCCTCTGCCCACAACTCTGCCTCCCCCTGTAGGGAACAAAGCGCCCAGTGTCTCCCTGTAGCGCAGCTGGACACAGCTGCTGAACCGAGGACAGGACAGGACAGAGCTGTGTGGCCGGGCTCAGGGGCCACTGCTGCCGCTGCACAGCCTCACAGCACCCATTGCATGACAGGAGCAAACTGCCTCCCGTTGACCACCACACATGACCAGCAGGCTTTCTGGCACTGTTTATAGAAAGTCCTGGAGGCTGGTTGTTGCTCATTACCGCTGAGGGAAGACAAGAGCTGCTGGATAATAATAGGAAAGTCACAGCAGCCTGAATTAGATTTGATATACAGAGTCATTTGCAGCTCATTAACTAAAACTCAGCCCGAGTCTGCTGCAAATGTATCCTCTCCCACTTCCTCAGACACTATTATACACATCACCAAAGGGACTCCATAACCGCCTTCCTGGCTGCTGCGTTCAAATGTGCCATATGGCCATTAGCTACTGTAGGTTTCCCTATGTGATCAACACCAGACCATTACATCCGAGTGGTGGCTGTGCAGCACCCTGGTGTGAAAGTAGGTTGTTGCGGCCAGCATTATAGCATCACAGCGTCCCGTCACCAGCAGCTTACATCAGGGTTATATAGGTTACAATCAAGTACCAGCAATCCAGTGAGTGGATGCTGCGAGTCCCCCTCC
Source organism: Epinephelus cyanopodus (assembly GCA_026686955.1). Lineage (NCBI taxonomy): Eukaryota > Metazoa > Chordata > Actinopteri > Perciformes > Serranidae > Epinephelus > Epinephelus cyanopodus. The sequence goes on from CM048920.1 coordinate 13,431,552, forward strand.
CTGCTTGATTTATCTGTCTGTCTTCATCCATCTGCCGCCCTCATCACAGAGCGTGGTGTGTGTGTGTATGTGTGTGTGTGTGTTCATGAGTCGTTGCTCACATATGGCTTTTTGGTTCCGGTGGCTCGCAATAGAGACTGAAACCTCCTCCTCACTCTTCCTCTCTGTCTCTTTCTCCTCGGCAGGAGGATCTATTCTTAGTCCTCCTCCCGTCCTCCTCGTCCCCTCAATCATCATCACCAGCATATGCTTGTCCGGCCTGTCCACCTGTGGCCTCCTCACCTTGAGCTGATTAACAGCAGGTCGGGTGATTGCTTGGCCCCATGTTTGGGTCATGATGCAACGCCCGTGATGTCACCGTGTGAGGAGGTGGAGGGTTTCCATGGTAACCAGGATGTCTTCTCTGTCTGTCTGTGTGTGTGTGTGTGGGTGTGGGAAGGAGTTCCCATGACTGTCTCTTAACATCCAGTTTGTGTTTGCTTTGCGTGCATTGTGTGCTCTGAGCGGCAGTGCTCAGTGCTGTCAGGTGTGATGAGGTAGCTTATATTGCAGTGCAGAAAGCACAAGGCCAGCACAACATGATCCCTCTTGGTTCTGTGAGTCTGTCAGTTTGACTGGGAGGGGGCGCGCTGGCCGATCGGTTCGTGTACCTGACTGGATGATCAGAGCTAAAGCAGCAAATGTTGCAGCAGAAAACCTAAAAACAGCACGTGTGTCACTATCATCTGCTTTGCTGTTTCTGGTGTATATTAGTCGACGTGCAGAGCTATTTCTGCCATTGGTCTCTCTGTCTTCTGACTGCTCGCCTTTTGAGTCAGCAGGGGTTGGTTGTGCAGCCTGCCTGCATGCTCTGTGTGTTTGTGTCCATCCCATGATTAAGCAGTGTCTCTCTGTGTCCCTGACTGTGTTTACAGTGCAGGTTGTGTTCAGAGTCCAGTTGGGATGGGACATAGAGACAAGGTCCAGCGCTGATTTCGCTTGGCAGTTATTTTTTTTTCCTCTTTCTTATCTTTTCATTCTCAGTCCTGTGCTCACTCTGAAGTGCTGTGTGAATCTCTGCACAGTGTTTTCCCATCAGACAGAATGCATCTGTTTCCCATCTTCACCGTAGATAAAATGGTTTCTGATAGGATCTCTGCAGGCCTGCTCCTTAATGACAACTCCCCCCCACTGTTGGACTGATGTGAGAAAAGAAATGGAGTGTTCAACCCTCAATAAAAGCCTATATATTTAATATGAAGATGGGATGGGGAAAAAAGAATGTTGGGTCATGGTTAAGTGTGGATTTAACTTCCATCTCACACCTGGTTAGCATTTATTCTTCAGATTTGTGCACAAACACTACATTACTTTATGTTTTATTTAGATGTGACATTTAATGTGTCATTCTACGTGCTTTGCTACTTCAGTAGAAAACATGGCATGCCATTGCAGCAACTAATTATTACTTAAGTCACGATACAATATTTATTTTAAATATTTTGCAATATATTACCTATTTTTAACTGCAAATTATGTCCCCAAAGAGACTTTGCTATCTAATAAGATAAAGTTTTCAGTCATTTCACTGTAGCAGCTAACAGTTTATTGTTATTAATTGCTTTATTGACAGTCAATCTATGTCTCGATTAATTGTTTTGTTTGTGTGAAACTGCAGAAAAGAGTGAAAGAGGCCCAGTTCCCAGATGCAAGACCACATAGCCTGTAGAGATATCTTGCTTTGTCCAACCAAAACCCAAAGATATTACGTTTACAGTGATGTAAAGAGTAACGTCTCACATCTGAAAAGCCATTTTTGCTTGAAAAATAATCAAACCATTTATCAGGTAGTAATCTCTATAAACTGATTCTGCACACTCTACATATGTATGCAGAATTTGTAGATTTTGTTGTTGGAAGAGTTCTGGTTTCCGTGTGTAGTCAGAGTAATGTTAACCAATCACATTTCAACAGCAGGTGAACAATTCGTGTGGAGAGATGGAATGCATTGTGCGAATAGCAGTGTTGGAACATATCAGCTATCGTCTGACGATGACTTGGCTTCATATTTCCTTTTTTAAAATGAATCTGCATTCATACCCCGACACCTGTGAATAGAGATTGGCTGATGCATGGAAGAGGAAGTCTTGGTACAGATATCTGCTGCCGATACCGGACAGTCCCACAGTACTGGCCCTCGCCCCCGAACGCCTTTGGTCTTCAGACCTATAGCCAGTGGGTTCAAAGACTGATATAGTTGCAGAATAATCTTTGGTCAGTTGACTAATTAAGTAATCAACAAATCATTTCAACATTTCACTAACAGTCCATCACAAAAAGTATCATATTTGACTGGAACCCGCAAATGTTTTGGCATTTCTTGCTTGAAAAATGATTGAAATGATTAACCATTCATAAAAGTAGTTGCAGGTCTGCCTATTGAGGAATTTTTTCTGCTCAAAATTTGTGTTGTGCCAAACTAATACAGTTTATAAAACCAAACAAACGAGTGTTTGTTTTACACACATGAAGAGTCGGTTGTGATGCACAACAGTTGCCTTGACCCTTGTTTGTGATTTGGCATACGTGACAATAATAATTTCAGCTGCATCACCCAGTTCAGCTTTTGTTGGCAGATTGTGAATGATAATAACCTCATGTTAGGTGTCATTAGTCTCTTGTACAGTTGATTAAAACTGTTGAGTCTATTGAATAAAAGATTTCCTGGCTGCGTCGTGTGTGTGTGTCACCGTGTGGGACAATGGACGTGGAAAAGCACTAGTTTGCATGTGAAAGCGCAACATTGAGGATGTATCACACCAGCTATGGTGAGACATGAAACACGGGCTCATCTGCGGCTCGTCAGTGAAGAGCTCAAGCAGGCAAACATTTCAATGTGTTGCACACACACACACACACACACACACACACACAAACTGACATCCGAAACGGCTTTGCCAATTATCCTGCAGCATGCTCGCCAATTACGCAGAGATTGATATTTATTTTCTTCAGCTGTGGTAATTTCTAATTAATATTAATGCTGGTATTCTTTTATTTTGCCGGTTGTGGGTTGGTTTGTTAGCAATTCAGATGGATTTGGAGGAGAAAACATAAGCATGGTTGACCTTGTGTGGCTGCTGTGTTGGAGTAGGCCTACTCTATCTGCCATGTGCAGCTGTGTGATGGTAAATGTGACGAACAAGCACTTACGCACTCATACTAAAGTTGAACACATAAAAGCAATGATAGTAAAAACAAACGACAATGCTGAACACCTTTTATGGGTATACCATCGGCAATTAGAAGCAGTCCTTTTACTTTGGAGGAACTGCAGCCAGGAGAGAAAGATGTGCTTTCTCTACAGAGCAGAGTAACTGTGAAGTCCATAAATACACCTGTTAAATACATGTTAAGAATAGAACAAGATCTCAACTCAAAGGTTAGACAAAGAACATTGCAAAGTGCATGTAAAAAGAGTCAAACTTGGACAAAATTCACAGACTGAGCTGGCTTTAATGACCCACCTGATGCTGCTGCTGTGTTCTCTTTCTAACTAGTGTGTTTCATGTCGGCACAGGAGGAAGCCACTATATCACTAAAGCATTTCTTCAGTTACTTTTCCACCCTTTTGATCCTGCTCTTCACCCACCAACCACCTCGGGCTCTGACCTGGTTTTACCTCGGTCCCAAGTGGAAGCAGCAGAACAGAGTAGTGTCGGAGGGAATAAAACGGGCACGACTACTTGCTTTTTGCTCTTTCAGGGAATCCGTCTCGCTCTTGAGAAGCCAGTGGTACAAACGGCAGCCAGTAACAGGCCTCAGAGGAGACATTTTATCCCCGAGCCTGTTCTGTATGAGGTGGAACAATCCGTTTTTGTATGGCTTGGTTCTACCTGGACCACCTTCTGCTCTCACTCCTTTGTTTGATCCTTCTCTGTCTGTCTCTCTTACTCTCCCTCTGTGGGCTACAGCGGTGAAAGGAAATGGTAAGAGCCATGCAGACCTCTCAATTTCAGCTCAACTGCTTTTTATGGTCCGGGAGTAAAAACATAGGCCTCTTGCCAATGTATATGTAACAACTTATCTAAAACCAGCTCTTATTTCTTCACCAGCACATGCTTAAGCTATGCGCAATGTGTCTCTCATTGTCAGTCACGCGGCCAGGCTACGGTTTCACCCAACAGAACAGAGGAGCTCCTGTATCTACCTCCTTCTCCCTCCCTCTGTTTCTAAGCCCACCCCTCCCACTCTGACCGCTTGTCACCCTCATTACAACAGCAAGAAAGAGGAAAGAGTCGCTGTTCTCACAACAGCAGACAGCGAGAGAAAGGGAGAATGGAGATGTACACTTAAAGCAGCAGCACACTACTCTGAAGAAAACCTTTACTGTCCACCAGCCTGTGTGTGTGTGTGTGTGTGTGTGTGTGTGTGTGTGTGTGTGTGTGTGTGTGTGTGTGTGTGTGTTGGCACGACTTCCCAGGCTTGTCAAACTGATGGAGTGCTTAAACTGGGACAAGAGGAGAGGTGCAGCATTTGCTGCCTGGCTAGAGTAAATATTATGGCGCGTTGGCCCAGGAGTTGTACTGAAACTCTGCTCTGTCACAGAGCAAGGCAAAGAGACGCTGGACACACTGCAGCACACAGCAGAGATCCTCCAGCAGAGTGTCGTGAAGCAACTTCTGGCATGACTTTTTTCTTTTGCTGTAAGAGTAAACATGATGTTAAATTTGTTAGGCTGGTCATTAGAGGGAAGTATATGCTGCAATACATACACTGACACATTTAGATGTGTAACAGTAGGAAAAGTAGCGGTGTAAATACTAAAATTAATGATGGCTTTACTCCATTTCGGTGCTTCAGTTTCAGGGTTCTGGTATGCATGCTGGCTCACTGTCACACTGTCACGACTTAAGGCCCAGACACGCCAAACTGACTTCAAAGAAATAGTTGCGAGGAAGGCCGACTGCTGCGTCGCCTCACGTCGTCTGTGTCTCGTCCAATAAGTTGCACTTGAGCACGATGCGGAGACTCCAGCCCACAGCCAACAACCACATGTTTTGTGCCTGCGTGAGAGCCAGCAGCCTGCAGTAGTCTCTATTCGTCATTCAGAAAGGGAAACTGTAAAATTCAAGATACTAGTTAGCCAGTTAGCATATTAACAACACATCAAAGCATTACCGTGCGCTAGCGAACAATACCACAAACAATTATGAACCATTTGTGCTAAAGAGCTCAATGGCTAAAAGATAATGTGACCTAATGGAACAGGTTCGTTTTATTTGCACTCCGTTTTATTTTGCTTTCCTTACTTCTGTTTCTCTTCTCGTGACCCGGGCTGAACTGCCAATCAGAGTGATTTCACTCATCGATGAGCTCTGCGTCTGTGATGCGATTCAGCATGCTCAATTTGCAAAAAGCAGGTGACAGGGGCCAACTAGTGCTAGTGGTGCAGGACATGCTACCAAAACTAAGGCAACAGACGCTCACCGATGGCCTGACATTGACCAGTGGCAGACTGTCTGCTTGGTGTGTTAGTGCCCTTACCAGGACACTACTTGTACTATGACAAGTCAAAATGTCTGCTGTAAAAATCATAGGCAAAGTTGCAAATCTCCGAACAGAGCAGTTGATGTCAGTACTAAGTTGTGCATCATTGTGATGAGGTACCTCGATTTGTTTGGCATTCAATTCACTGTATAAGCTGACATTCCTGCCTGGTTATCTAATCCACACAGTTTCTCAATTAAACAGTTACTAATTAATTTATGAAAAAATACCATATCATAATGTAATGAGAGGACAGACCATGATTGAGGATTGTATCCATATTGTACTCTCCTAAATTGTCGCTATTCCATGGTATGAATTTAAGACTATGTATAAAATATAAGCATAAAACCAGTCAATGCAAACATTAACTTTAAACACAGGCTTTTATCATCACAAGAAAATTTATATGGCAATATTGATATGCAGGATGTGTATAGAAAAATATAATCATATGGTTAGTTTTTCTCAAATCCCGTGATAAAACCTGAAAAAATCAGGTAGTTTGTCACATCGTAAAAGCACATTTTAAACATGCTGTTAATTTAACATCGCCATAAAGCCGTCCTGCTCATATTGCCAGCAGTTAATACACCCAGAGATATTAAAGTGGTATGTACCTCTGTATTATTGACATGGATCGTATTTCCGCAGCATTTTATACCTGAGGCGTGCCACCTCTCCTGAAAGACAGCCTGCACTAACATCATAAAACCTTTACACATTTTTATTAGATAAAACATTAACCTCAAGGGAAGAAGACGAGAGGCACTATTTCACATTTCACTGTCTGATTTAATGAGGGCGAAGGAAATTGATCATGAGATGAGATGCGTCATGATATGTGTGACTTGCGCACCACTATGGCTTGACATCTCTCTGGAGGAAACCCTGCAGCACTAGCATATTGTAATGCACTGACCAGCTTACACAGAGCAATGCAGACCAGCAGAGCGTGGCTCAGTAGTGCAGCATCATGATGAAGCAGAGGATGAATCTCTGCCCTGTCACAGGTGGCTACGCAGAGAGACCTGCCCTACAGCTCTGAGTCTCCCTGCGGCTCTGACCGCGGCTGAAGTCATCACTTCCCCCTCGCAGGCTTTTAAATCTTACCAGGAAGCTGAATCACAGTCAGGCACTCCTGTTACAGCAGCCTCGTGATGGGAACTGATAAGGAAATTAAAATCCATAGAAAAATAATAACCTGTTACGCACCTCCCTAAATGATCTTCGAGTACGCTCTCTTTTGCTTTTGCCCAGCCAGTTTTTCAGGCTCTGTGGTCGCGTGCTCTGCCTCTGGCACAACCCCATGTTTGAGAAACCTTTGCACTGCACACTGCTCAGCCTGTGTGAACAGTTTGTGTTTATGCAAGCATGTACACTCACCTCTCTCTCTCTCCACAGTCCTTTTGAGTTCCTCCTTTGACAAACTGACTTGTAGAGAAGGCTTATTCACACGACTGAGAGTAGGTCAACTCCCACCTCCAGGTATGCAAGCATGGGCAAGCCTGTGTGTTTGCCAAATCATATTCATTTTTACGTGCTTGGTCATTTCCCATGTGTTAAGGAGTCCTTGTGGCCCTTAGCGTGCTTTTAAGAGAGTATGAGCCTTTTTGTGTTTCTGGGGCTTATGTTACTGTGTTGGTGTGTTTAAGATGGCTCACGGGGTGAAACATTGACAGAAGGCTCTCTGACAAATCTGGTATAAGTTTAGCTAGAAATGATGCAAGACCAGCGAGCTGACATCAGCGCAATATTTATATCTCTAAATTAGACTACTACTTTGCTTTGGCGAGTGCGCCCGTGATGAATGTTAAGCATCTGGAGCGAGACGTGTGGATCCTGAGGTGGTTGTGTGCCAGTTGGAATTAAGAACTCTTATCCCCTTCAGACGATGTGATGTTTATCAGATCATGTTGGCTCAGCTTGTGAGTGTGCTACAGCAGGAGCGAGAGATAGTTGGTTAGTGTGAGGGTCTTAGCTGACTCGCCAGACTAAGCTTGCCCCATTGACACACTTCAGCTTCTACAGGAGTAGCTTGAGAGCAGCACAGCCCCAGCTGTCCTGTGGGTTAAATCAACACTGTGCAACGCCCCGCTGTGGTCTTGCATGTGGCACTGAGCAGCTCATTGGGTAGAGCTCAGTCCTAACTCAGGCTGTTTCCAGCTGGAGTCGCCAGTGCTAAAAGTGTATGAGCTGATCTCATTGTACAGTGAAACACATGCAAAAGAGTTAGAGGATGCAAAAGAGTCTCAAGTATTTGCACACTGGAATATTCATGAACCTTTAGTCTCCTTTTATTGCACTGGTTCCAAGCCTTTATTATGCTGTGATCCCTTGATACAAAGCAGTGTCTGTTTGGTGCGTGTCCACGAGTTCAATCAAAAAGTAATTTTCTCCTCTCTGACTCTTTCATTTGAAGAATTTTTAGAGGTTTGAAGAGGTAAAACTAGACACTATGTGACAATAAAGCAAGCCAAAATCTGACAAAAGTTAGGAGTTAACACAGTTTTGTGCAGCAGAAGTTTGTTGTTTTTCCTCATTCCTGCTTTCGTAACCCTTGATAGGGTTACTGTAGGACAAAAATGTGCATTTGACATTGCATCAAAACAACATCAGTTTTTTTGAAAATGTTCAGATGGTCTAAAAAGTCCTGTTAGATTAATGTATAGCAGAAAAATCAATAGTATGTCTTCCATCAAGCCAAGCAAAAACAAACAAACATCTTGTTCTGAGTGTATAAAGACAGGGGCTGACCCGAATGCTTCGAAGCCTCAATCGTTGCCATGGTAATCGATGTCCAGCTCAGTCTTCGAATATTTCTTTTTCATCAGTAAACTGGTGGAGGAATTTGAAAGGAGGTGGCAAATGTCAGACACGAATGAGGCCAGTGTCCTCTGCACAGTCATTGACCCCTGCTTCAAGCAATTGAATTGGCTGTCCAATGAGAAAGAGCAAAAAGGTGAGACGAAGTGTAGGTATGTAGTGATGTGGCTGGACCCGTGGCATTCCGAGTTATAAGCAACTTACAGAAATGCTGTGTGCATGGACTCCTTTCACTTTCTCTTTCATCACTCTGTCTATCACGCACACACACATAGTGGCTCTGTGTCCAACCAGCTTTGAATATTCACGGGTGATTCTCACTGAAGCTTCGAAATTCTAAAATTATATTCGGGACATCCCTAATAGAAACTATGAGTGCCTACAAAGAGCACTTTGAAAGCTCCGACCTCCGCTGAGGTCAAATATCTTATAATGTCAACAAAAGTGAAAAATGATTCGTGTATCTGCCCTGTGATTTGGAGCTGCACCAAAATGTTTTTCCCTGAAAAAGCCTAAATTTGGAAAATTGGGTTGGTAGTTTTTCTGTAATCCTGCTGACAAAGAAACCAACAAAGAAGCTGTTTTAGTTTCTTGCAAAATGCATCAATTTTTACTTCTTGCCCTGACTTCTTGAATTTCAACAAATAACAGATTTTTGTGCCATTGAAGCATCCCTGGATCCTTGTCCTTTATTACAGGCCCAGTAATTTATTTATAGCTGTATTTGGCTTTGTAATAGTCGGCCTACTAGCTGTAGCTTATATGTATAACCCAAGTAATAGCAGCTTGGCTTACAGATTCACACAGCCTAGCATTATCCCTGAACACAACAATGGCTCTGGGACTGCTAGGGCTATTTTTAGTCTGCTCCTACTCACAATTTGATGTTTCAATACACACAAATCAAAGCCCTTCAAACAGATGCTGCCCACACACTGGAGATCCTTTGAGACTTGAAAATCTATCAAGGCTGCTCACATTTCTCAATGCACTTCCTTCAGCGGTTTCAGAAGGGAGTCTCCGTGCTTTGCTAATCTAATATTCACTTCAGTTCTACACTAATAGCTCAGAGTTAAGAGAAAGTCGACTGTTCCCTCTCCGTCTCCTCTCTCTCTCTCTGTGGCTGTCTGTGCTTTATCTTCGTCTTTTTCTGTCTCTGTAGCCCTCTCTGGCTCTCGCTTCTCTGCTTCACTGTGCTGTGATTCTCTGTCGGGTAACAAGCACCCCTGCGGCAGTGTTTCAGGGTACACACCTCGTCCTCCTCAGCACAGAATCCTCGTTTAAGCGACTGTCAAGAGACAGATTATGCCGGATGAGATTATTATTGAAACTTTGCCGCCAGTGTCTCTTTGCGAGGACGTGCTGGAGACTGCATTAAGACCTCCCAGCTGTGCATGTCTGCATGGGTTTATAAGTGTGTGCGTGTGTGTGTAAGCCATAATTGAGTTGTTCCAGAGCGGTAGTCGTAGTACGAGAGGTGTCCCAGGCTGCCTGGAACAGCCTGATAAGCTGCTCTCTAGACCGGGACACACGCTCGGGCCACAGGTGACACCACACACAGCTGCACACATCTAAAGCTTGCGTGTGCGTGTGTGACTGTGAGTGTCTTGTTCTCTCTCCCTGGGTGCAGCCTCCTCTCACCTGCAGGCCTTTTGAGAAATTCATGTGTAAGCTCTGCTCAGGCTCCAGAGATTAATGTCGTTTTAGTGGAAGAGCTGAGAGAGAGAGATTCAAATACAAATCCCTCATCCTCTGGTGTCACTCCCAGGGCGTCAAAAAACAGCCCTTGAGCAGTGGCCCCAGGGTGTCACATAGCGATGCACAAAGCATCCTGCAGCGTCTGTCTACCAACACGCAATGCATCCTGTAGCGTCTGTATGAGATGCATTGGGCTTTTTACCAACTCAAATGTAAACTCATGTGCGCCATCAGATGTTAAAACACGGTGTCCGCGGGGTCTTAAAAAGTATTAAAAGTTGATAAATCAAATGTAGGAAAATTAAGGCCCTTAAAAAGTATTAAAAAGTCTTAATCGCGATTTTATGAAGTATTAAGTTCACAAAAAGTATCCGTGAATGTATAATTTATTTTCCTATTACAAACAACGATGTGTAGGTCGGCACACTCAGACTGCCACTTGGGGCCTGTGCGACATCACGCGACGGCGCATGTCCAGGCACCAAACAGAGGAGCAAAAGACAATAAAAAATCCTTCTCATCTTATCTGTCCTGTTCTGTTGTATGTTTGTGCTCCATAGATTTAATTGCAAACTACAACTGTTAAGTAAGTTAAAGATGAGGTCTTAAGGTTTTTTTGGAAGGTCTTAAAAAAGTCTTAAAAAGGTATTGAAATTAATCTCAGGATTCCTGCATATACCCTGTAAAAGCAACAGACATAATAAAGAGCACAAAAGTTTGCCTAGGGTGGTTGGAAAGTAGCGATGAGTCCAACAAGTGTAGGACTTTGACCAAGGAGATTGTGTCCCTTCTGAAACTAAATGTTGGGGCACGAAATTTTGTCAAGTCAGTTGTTTTTTTCCCCTGACATTAACCTAGTAGTTTTGTCGCCTAAACCTACGCCCCCACCCTATGCATCAAGATACAACACAGAAGTTTGCCCCCAACTTGACTGAGTACATGTACATGAAAAAAATAGTTTTCTTGCGCTGAAAAAGACAGTGTTCCTACTAAGCAAGCGGTTTACATGGCAAATGAAAATGAATCTTCCACTAATATTCCTGCTGTGCATACTCCGATTAACCTTCCCTGACGTGCAGTTTATCATGTCAACAAAAGCAGAACTGGAACTGGGGCCGCTTGTCATTTTGCTTCTTTGCATCAAAATGGGATTGTTCTCGGTTTCGTACCCTTGACGGCTTGTTGAACTTTGCAAACTCAGCCTCCCTCTTTCATTTCTCCAACCATCATTTTAAAAAGGTTGGTGTTGCGATATTTGTGCATATCCAAATACATGCTGATATCTAAGTCTTTCATAATGTTTAAAAGTAGGTGGGTTTCTTCTCCCGACCAGAAATGTGGGCTTTTCTTCGGCCATGTATTTCTACACCAGCCTTGCAAAGTGTTAGCAAGTTGGTTTGTGTATAATGTATCCATGATAATGCACAGAGCTGACTGTTGATAGACAAGAGGTTGTATGTCGCAAACTGCAGTAAAAACCCAAATTGAGGCGCATATTTCGAATTGGCTGTATACAAGTCCTAATGCTATTAAAACCGGAATAATACCGGCATATCCCACATGCCTTAATCGTAAAATGCTGAAATGAATACTGTCATATTCAGATTTATAGGGGATTATTAGTGTGCATGTAACTGCATCCACTGTAACAATGTCACTAATGACGCTGGGGCAACCTTTTGCTTGGACTTCTGCCAAAGTGTCAAAATATGACAGGTAGGGATGAGATCACATTGACTGAACACACGCATTCCTCACAAGTTCACAACAGAATGTCTGTCTGATATTCATGGTTTTAGTTATCAGTACTCACCTAAGGGCAGCCACCTTTTTAAAAAAATCAGTTTGACCGAATTCAAGCACATTTGTGTTTGAAACCAACATAACTAAAATCCTAAACTACACTGTAGAAATGTGGCTAGGCCCATACATTGGCAGATATTAGATTATCCCTGATATTCCAGTATTGGTGCATATGAAGGCTGAGAAGTAAAAAGATATTGCAGTGCTGAAATGCCAAAAAAGTCATTCATAAGTGTCTGCATACGAGTTTGTCTACCACAACTTTATTTTTCATGTGTATATCTCGTTCAGTATATTCCGGATCTCTAATAATCAAATGTGAGGTTGTGTTTAACACATGTCCTCTGCTAGAGTACAAGGCAGAGCCTGTTGCAAAACGCTGCTGAGTTTTGTATCCGGACACATCATAATAGATTGAATATTAATTTCTTTTCACGCATTTGAATGGTCGTTTGAGTTTCTGATATAAAGTGGCAGCCCTAACTCATCTGGGAGCGTGGTGACAGCGCCGCAGTGAAGTCTGACAGGGAAAGAAATGTTCAGTCAGATAATCAGACAGGTTGTAAACAAGCCAACAGATCTAAACCACTTGAGAAAAAGATAAAACTGAAAGTGAGCGCACCTGAAGTCTCTGGAATAATCCATCATTGTAACCTGGTAGATTTCTGCTTTAAACCTGTGTAATCAGCTAACTAGGAGGCATCTTCTTGGCCATGTCACAGTGTACTCAGCAATAGCTCTTACTGATTAGAAATGACGGCCAAAACTATGATAAGAAGACCTGATTTTTGCTAAACAGGAATTCTCCTTTACACAGCCACAACAACACACAGCATGGTCGCAGCCGTCTGCACAGTTAACTCACAGTAACCACTCCCTGCACACTGTACACCTGGCGCTTTGTATCGTGTCCAGGACGATGGAGGCTGGTCGGCCGCAGCCTAAACACAGGAGTAAACACTGGCCTCCTGTCAACTTCAAACGCTCTGAGGATCACTGAAGGAGGGAGGAGGGGCAGGTGGCGCTCTTTTGATGCTCTGGGCCCGTCTTTCTCTCTGGCCTCTTTCTATCCCACCTATTTTCCATCCTTTCCTTCACCCCTGTCCCCCTTCGTCTCAACCCTCCTACTCCTTCCCTGTCTTTGTCTTTTCTGCCTCCCCAGAACAGCCTCTCCAGCCCCCTCGGCTCTCCTCCTCCTCCTTCTCTCACTACTGGAGCTGCAGATTTCATTTCGGTGATGATGGGTAATCATTGGCTGCCTGTACTGTATGTGTGTATGTGCGTATGCGTGTGTGCAACTGGCAGCAGTCAGATGGGCTCTGTCAATGACAGCATATGGCATGTGTGAGTGACATGAAACTATCTATAGTGTAAAGTGTCTTACAGCATGTGATTGAGTGACAGTGACGTTCACAGCTTTGTGTCTGCTGTCCTGCTGGGTGGGAGGGCTCAGCTCTCTTCTCCGAATACTAATGAAGTGTTAAGTTTATTTTAATCTCACCGTCAGGATGTTAACAGGGAGCTGTTAGGTTTGAAGACACTGTAAGAGGCCACAGATTCAAAATAATGCTGGGATTATTAGTCGACTGATTAAATCAACAACACAAGTATTTAATGTTTTAAAGCTTTCCCGAAAGGAAAGCAGGCAACAGTTTGGAAGTAGGACCTTAGGTTGGGGGCAGTAGTGGCTCATATTCGGCTAGCACAAACCCTCCAGTGCCTGGTGTCACAGCATGCTAGGGGCCAGGGGCAGTGCTGGGCAGCAACAGAAAGTTTGCTGACCCAGAGGGGAGTCGTAGCTGTCGGGTCCCCTGGTTCCTGCAGCTGCTGGCTGAGGGGTCTGTCTCTGGAGCTGCTGCCCAACCTGCTGCAGGCGAGGTGGTCTGTGGCAGTAGGCAGTGAGGAAGAGGACACACTGGCTCCAGAAGCCATAGACCCTCATGTGAGAATGCCCAACTTTACAGCAGAAATGAACATGTTTACAGCCTTGTACAAAAATGGTTTTGGTCTCTGAAGTTACTTTCACCCTTTGTGACAAATGTACGGGGGGTATTTTTTTATATAACACAGTTGTTTACATTTTATTAAGGCTTAAAGTTGCGCACCCTCAGCTGCTCAATCAGATCCACCCCTCGCTCCTCCACAGTGCCAGCCTCTCACCAAAGTAAGATCACTTTTGGCTCCAAAAAACCAAGATGGTGACTGCTAAATTGCTGAACTTCAAAATGAGAGTCCACAAACCCTGCAGTGATATACCGATTTCAAAGTATACCGTGATCTAAAAGTTGACGGTTATCTTACCGTGTACACGTACCTATGATATTGAAAAAAAAGTGCAACTGGACGCTGAATCTCACATTTATTTTAGTTATTTTCAAAGGGGAGACTCTTTACGCATACTTCCATTAACAAAACGGTTTCAATTATAGTAATAAAATGTTCTTTCAATCAAAAATAACCCTTCCATTTTCATTAATTTAAGGGTCATTCTTTCTGACTGATAATAATATGAATTCTGTAATACAGTGATACCATGAAACTGTGGTATTTTCAGGGGTGGTTATCCTACCATGAAAATCTCACACCGTTGCAGCTCTACCCTTGGGTGACGACACAATAGCTACGTCCATTATTTTTACAGTCTATGCTCCAGTCACAGCCTAAATTCTCTAAAGCCTGAAAGCAGAGCCAAGAGAGGGAGCAGAAGTTATTATTCTCTTCGACCACTTGAATTACAATATGCTCAAAGTTTATTAGGAGATTTTTGCCCAGTGAAGTCAAAATTATACTGCCTGCCCAGTTTTAAAGCCGCAGCGATCAATATTTTTATATTAACAATGGATCAAATGACTCATATAATAGGGAAAGGTGTTGCTTGTTGCGATGATCCCGCAGGGTCCTCACCTGACTCTGCAGTTTCCCTCAGCTGTGTGGAAGGTTGTAGCTTTTTTTTTGTTGTTGTTTTAGTTTTCTGGCTCGCAACTTTACTGTTATGGTTCCTTCTCAACACCTTTATTTCCACCCACAGCAGACAGCTGTTTTAGGCCAAACAAGCTCTGACAAACCCACTGCACGCTACCTTCCCAGCACCAAACAGCATACAGACAATGGTAGAAACAGGCTGGTGAACATAGCGGAGCATTTAGCTGCTAAAGACCCATATATTTCCCTGAGGGGTTGGTGGAGATTAAAACACAGCTATAAGGAGAGTGAATATTGGACTCGCACAGATATAATTGAATGAATGCTAATGTTGCTCGGTGTCTGCTGGAAGTGTAAACAGTCAGCTGTTTGCTGCAAATGCACCATACCAACTTTAAGAGGTGATAATATGTCAGTGTTATCAGCTTATTCCTTTGCCCCAGCGTGGACAAAAATTGGTTTAATTAATCAAATAAAAATACCAGATAATTTGAGGATTTGCAACGGAAACATTGAAACACATTTTGTTTTGTTGCTCTGGTGTCTTATGATGGGAATTAAACCTTATGAATTTGAAAACAACTGCTTCATGAATCAGTAAGTAAATAAATGACATTATACTGTAAAATATATTGATAGACGAATATACTCTATGTTTTTTGCAGCCCCTCTTCAACCAGGTCACCTTGTTTATTTACCCACTCCACATATAATGGCTGTGGTTATGTTTAGCCCCCTAAAAACACTTTATGTAAATGCTCACTTCACTGTCTGCTGATGTATTCTGACTCAACCTACCTGTACATTTGTTACTCTGAGCACCAGGTGTAAAATAGGCGCTTATATGAAGTGGAAGGAAATAGTACGTTTGAGGTTTCCTGCCTCGAGGTCACATACAGGATGCCCAGAACATACTTCATTGTATTTTTCTTAACAAATAAGTATAGCACTGAGCACCCTGCTCTGAAGTGTTTGCTACTGTTTGTGACTCCAGTCCTGAATAGATTTGCAGATCTGGGTGTGTTTGAAGGAGAAGCAGATCTTAAAAGCTGTTGCAATGCTGTGAGAAAACACTGTATGAAGCGTTTTTTATTGATTGGCCCAGTTTGTTTTGGAATAAAGAAGAAGAAGTAGAGGCTAGTTAGCGTGAGTGACAGCCACCGTGGCTGAACAAACAGTGCAGCGCTTTTGAGAAGCGATGCCTATGAAGTACGTCGTAAAAACAAAACAGCAGCGTTGTTCACTTTATGATGTTTGTCTCTGTCCTCGTCCAGGTGAGAGTGCGATGAGGAGAGGCTTCAGAGTGTGAGGCCATGGGCTGCACCTCGGCCAAGCAGGTGTCGGCCGTGCCCAACGATGAGGAGGGACGCGGCAAGGCCTACAGCAACGGGGACCTCTTCACCGGTCAGTATACAGACACACACACACACACACACACACACACACACACACACACAAGCAGGGATGTCAATAAAAGCTTCACAGCTCCATTTCACTGAGTTAATTGCTCAGCGTAGACCCATTGCCCCATCTGCCCTCACAATATATTCTCTTCATTATAGCTCATAGTCCTCTGGCAGAGTGTTAAGTTCTCCATTTCAGACAATAACTGTCAACACCGCAGTTTTATTGGAGTCATCCATGTTGACAGCTCATGTAAGAGAGAGGAAGTAACCAGTTAGCGGGACCGCGGTGTGAACTGTGTGCTCGCTCAGGTGTTGCGTATCCTTGACGTTCTTAATATTTTACTCTTTGGGAATGGAGAAAGAGAAAGTGAGAGGACTGGAAGGCAGTGGAGAGGAAAGGTGAGAGTGGAGTGCCCCTTTTAAGAGTTTCCATTAGTGTTAAACAATTTATCGATTAATTGATTAGTACAGTAGTTTTCCAACTTAGGGGGCAGAGAGAGGCCAAAGAGAAATCTGAGGATGGCATCCCCTCTGACTTATCTTAAGAACAGAAGGAAAAAACATATTTTTGTCAGACAGAATTGCCTTTTATTCCATTTTTTGTTTATGTAAGGTGAAATACTGCATTGATTTCCCCCTTCAGGCCACTAAAAGCTGTTCAGATCAAATGGAAAAAAAGGCAACATACGCAGCCTCGGACAAGGTGCCACAAGTTTCGCTGGAAAGGGTCACAAGCCAGAAAGGTTTGGAGCCACTGGATTATTCACTGGATCAGATGGAGAGACAATTAATCAACAATAATTGTAATAATTGATCCATCGTTTACAGCATTTCTCAAGCAAAAGTGCTGAACATCCCCTGGTTCCTTTGCTGCAGGGCTCTCCTACCGTTCTCAGTTTGACATTATTTTAAACTTAAGATTTCAGGATTTATAAATGTTGGTCTGATTTTGGGAAGCAGAAGAATCTGCTTTCAACTCCGACTTTATATTTGTCCCTAGAGAGCAATTGGTTAGACAGCAAGTAAAAGCACATAAAGGGCATGAGTGAACACATGAGAATGCACATAGATAACAATCGGGGGAAGATGGGGCACGGTGCCAAATAGAGTGAGCTCATGTTTCTTCTGCCTTGGCAGATGAGTCTGGTCCTCCTTCCATTCAGACAGAGTGACATCCGCCCCAGCCTAGGCAGGACCAATGACAACTGTTAATCTAATATGGGGCGGGTTTGATATGATGATTGACAGGGGACTGTCACCGGTCGAGCTTTGGAAAGTCATACTTCATATTTCACTGCTCTGATTGGTTGTAAGTGTGTCCAAGTTGTAAGCACCAGGCTAATGAAACTCAGATCAAACCGTCAAACTGCATCGCTGATCAATTATGAATCAAGATTCTGTTACTGCATTGCCTGTTTCTTGCCTTAGGAACGCATTCTAATGTGTTTAACTGTAATTTGAGCAAGTTTGTGACCAGGCCGCCCTTTTTATCTGCTTGAAATCAGACCAAACACCGCCCCAATTTGCATGCATCACTCAATACGACATCAATTGTTTCGTTGCTCTGATAGCTTGTACGTTTATCCAGCTGCGTCCAAAGGTATTTTCCTTTGCATTCGTCGATAACACTCCCTTGAAACTGAAAATGAAATGGGGTGATGCGAGGCTATTGTGGTGTTACAAAATGTTCAACTCTGGGAAACTTGCCATGGTATTTTTTTCACGAAGCCTGACATTGGATGTGGCTGTAGCTCAGGTGGTAAAGCAGGTCATCCATGAACAATAGGGGAGGTTGGGTGGTTTGATCCCTCGCTCCTCTTGTCCATGTATCAAAGTGTGAGCAAGACACCGAATCCCCCTAATGCTCCCTGTGTGGTTTGGACAAGCGTGCGCTAAACATGTACATTTAGGGCTGTGTTCTGGCGATATGATATGTATCATGATGCCAGGGCTTCAATTAGATGTGTTGTGATATATTGTGATACCTAAAGCAAGGTCATATATCACAATTTTATTTATCTAACTTTAGTAAAACAATTCGAGTGGTGTGCCTTCTTTTTAAGGTCACATTTAGTTTTCATCACCAAAGAGAGAGGGACATACACAAACAGACTAACAAACATAACACGTACAAAGGAGAAATGGCCAAGAATAACAAAACACTTCAGCTAATAGATGCCTCATTATTGGGCCCCAGATGCTCTCAAATTTATCCTGCAATTACAGTTTATCATTTCTTAATCCTCTCAAGGTGAACCCCCGAGACTAGATCCCGGTTTGTCTGTTTCATGGGTCTGTGATGTTTGTGTTTACTCTAGTGACATGTTGTTATGTTGAGTATAAGAGTCAAATTGTTGAAAATAGATTACAACACTGAAGGATCCTGCAGTTGGAGGTTTAAACGCGACATAAAGGGATCTGCTATTAATTAACAATCTAAACAGTTGTTTTTGAGAATCGATACAGTATCACAGAACATCACGATATTTTCTTACACCCCCTCGTAATTTTATAGAATCGATTTATGTAAAAAAAAAATCAATCAACAGATTAATCTGTAATGAATGTAATTGTCAGCTACCGTTCTATTAATAGCTCACAGGCTGTTGGGAAATGAGGGACAGAAATGAAAGTGAAAGCCAGAGACAGAGAGCGATGATGGGTGGGAGGGGGATTAACAGCGATTAAGAATTAGGAGCAACACTCTGGTATAACTGCACGCCGGCGGATGAATGTGGCAGATGACAATCCACAGGAGGTCCTCCCTCTTTCTCTCTCGCTCTCTCCGTCATTTGCCCCCCCCCCTTCGTGCGACCTCTCTTTGACTCGCTGCTCTCTGTCGTCCCTTACATTCCCGCTCCGACACGTTCCCCTCATCCCCCTCCTGTGATCTCTATGCTCGCACATCTCGCTTCCCTTCTCGTCTTTTAAGGAGCAGCAGAACGAGGCAGGAGCTGGAGGGAGGGAGGGAGAGATGGGAGGAGTGGAGTGTTTTCCTTGAGAGAGGAAGGGAGAATGACGTGTGTTGACGCTGCTGCTCCTCTCTCTCTCTCTCTCTCTCTCTCTCTCTCTCTCTCTCTCTCTCTCTCTCTCTCTCTCTCTCTCTCTCTCTTCAGCTTCTGTGTCTCAGTCAGATTGCCTCTTCCCTTCCCCTGCTCAAGGCCTCAGTCTTCCCTTCCTCTTTCTCTCTGTCTCTCTATTTTGGGTCTCTGCGCACCCCTCCCTCTCTTCCTGCCTTCATCCCCTAGTGTTTCTTCTCTCCAGCTCTTTTCCTCTCTCCTTTGGCACAACATTAGGTCAGAACCTTTTGTCCTTTCACCTCCTCTCTTCTTTCCTCCCTCTTCCTCCCATCCTAGTCTCGCTGTCAGTTGCTCGAAGGGGAATCCAGAGTGGCGGTGGCTGGGCCAGACTACTGTGTGAGCCTGTCTGCAAGTGTGTGCGCGTGGACGTGGAAGACAGGAGTGACCTGGATAGCGTGGATTAGAGTTATCCCAGGCCACAATTCTTCCCCCCCCCCCTTTTCTTTATCTCATCCTCATCCAGTTATCTTTATTTCTCCTTCACTTCTCGCTTTCTAGCTCCTTTTCCTCAGCAGCATTTCAGTCATTGTCACACGCTGTGTAGTCATTCTTTCCCACTTAACTCACTGGCCCTTTTCAACCCCAGCCACACTGCTTCACTGCATCCGGTGTACTTCTCATGATCGAGGCGGAAAAGATTGGTCGGTTCTGGTCAGTCAGCCTGCCTCCACACACTGATCTACCCCCAGTAGACTCTGCGTCCGTTCATTTGTATTCACACATGTTTGCGTGTGTGTTGTGTATCAGTGCATTTAGTGAGACAGTGAGCCCTCGTCTTACTCACGCTGATCTGCCTCCGACAGATTGTCTGCCAGTCAGTCTGTCCTTGTGTGTGATTGTGCATGGATGACTGTATGTGTGTGTGCCCCAGATATTCTGGCTGCCTGCTCTGTCAGACTCCGGCCACTAACCCCCACCCCCCACCCCTCTCTCGTACAATAACCGGAAAAAGGCTGAGCTCCATTACACAAACACTGAAGGACGACGGAGGAAAATAGCAACACTCTCCACAACATCATGCTATTGATGTCTGTAATAATCACAGTCGGAGGAAAGATTAGAGTGGAGATAGCGTTTGCGGGACTGTATGTGTTTTTGATTGCATACGTGGCACCCTGACATGGATACACAACACAGTGGTGTGCAAATTTGACAGTTTCTTTAAGAGTTTGTGTTGTTTTAAGGCGATGGAGCAGCTGAGCAGTTTGAGGGTCTGTCCTCCTGACAGAATCCGATGCTGCTGCCCCGCTGAAATGTGTCAGGTACAGAGAAAACAGTGCGAACAGAAAGCAGGCATTTTGTTCTGATCGCTGATTTTTCACTGATTTAGGCCAAGGCACCTGTGAAAGTATCAATGGTAAGTTTAAAAGGCAGATCTCTTGAAGCTAATTCTTTTATTAGTGCCTCAAAGAAATGCAGGCACTTCAGTCACACTGAGCTGTCTTTTATCAGACCGCTAGGTGAGCACCCAGTCCTTGGAAATATCATTTCATGCACAGAAATTCAAGAGAGCAGCTACATCCTTGAATGAACTTTTTGTGCCGACACATTTCAGAGAATTCTCTCTTTCTCCTCTTCAGACAACGGCAGCTTGCAACAAGTACAGTTTCTGTGCGCAGCGTGTAGAGACGAAAACAATTCCTCTTCAGGGCAGTACACAGAAATAGAGTAGCACGCCGGTGACCTCAAGGTCGCCGGTTCAATCCCCGGGCTGGCAGGATAGATATGCCAGTAAAAGGTGAAAGAGCAGCAGTTGCACATCCCTCATTATCACTGTTGAAATACCCTTTAACAAGGCTGCTCGGCGGCTCCAGTCGAGCTGCTCGGTGGTTAACTGAGGTTAACTGTGGTTGTACTGGGGAGCTTCCAGGTGTGACTGGGGAGCAGGGCGGTTCTGAAAAAGAACATTCATGCTCAGTGAATTAACTCTTGTTAAGTAAAGGTCAGATATATGCACTTGATTGAAAACATGCACCAGATTTAGTCAGAGGAGAGGACTGACATTGCAGACATTCACAAATGTATTCACAGCTACTGCACATACACATTGCATTACAGATGCACACTTAAATAAATGTGGGCATGCACATCTATACATGCATGTGTGCGTGAGTATGATTTCAATTCCCTCACTTGAGTTGAATTAGTGCATGTTACTGTGAATCCAGCATATAAAGTGTGTCTATTTCTGTGTACTGGCCTTATAGCAATAATCCATCAGGTGTTTTTTTGATCCATCCAGTTTATTTTGTTGTGAGTTTGTTTTGTTATTTGTGTGCCGTGAACACCTGACATCTGTGGCTTGTTGAGGTCCACACATGCAATCGAAAGCTAGTAAATCCACGCTAACATCCTCTATTCATGGCCTTGTCATTATCAAAGCACAGACATCAGTTTTCATAGTATCTGCAGGACGAGTCTCTGCCTTTGATATTTTCAAGAATCAGCTCCAGTAGGCCTCAAATTTTTTGCACAATCCAGTCTTTCTTCAGACATTAAATTCGATTAATTTCAGACATGACAATATCTTTTTGGCTCCCTCAGACATTTAGACAATTATCATGTGATCATGTATGAGTCTGATATATCAGGAAACCAGTCTGTCTAATCCAAGGTCACAGGAACATCGCTGAGCTTCAAAAGCCAATTTTACACAGAGGCCTGTCGTGGAATTGCAACCTCCGGGTCTGTCATGTGATGCCATGGGGCCCAAACAGACTTTTTCCCATAGACTTACATAATGATAGAGACATCTGTAAATCAGTGGATACATTTTTTGAGAATAATAACCCCCACAAAATGACTTGTTTCACTATCAGAATTTGATGGCATCTGTCTGATAACATTTAGAAGTGTGGAAGAGTCGAATTTTAAAAATTCAAAAAATATAAGATGTTATCAGTAAATATCTTGATTGTCTTTATCTTGGCTGTTTATCTGCCTGCCTCATTCACTGTTTGAATGTTTAGAAAGGAGGTGTGCTTCGACAGAAATGGTTACAGGCTTCAGTGTTCATTTTTTATATTGCCCGGCCGAGCAAGTGGGTCAGAAATCTACTGAATGAATCCATTTTTACAAGCTCCTAGTTGTTTAATTTATTAGCGGTTATTAAATAACATGGGCAAGACTAAGGTTAATTGTCATATTGTAAAGTTTTAATCGCTTTGTTCTCAGACTTGCAGCAAACTGCACAATGCATCGTTTGAATTTTGCCCACATCCTCTCACGCCACCCGGCTTAGCTCCTGTTTACAGGATAATTGAAACGCTTGCTTGTGCCTCAGCTCATGAACTTTGTCTTTACCCTCTTCCATTTTCTCCCAAATGCCCAATCGGCACTGTGATTGTGCAGCTCTCAACAGAATTGAGAAGGAAGCGCGATGGTTCACATCTTAGCTACTTCCATCTTTAGCTCCAGGGGGGAAAAAAAAAATGAGCTGCTAGATTTACCAACATGACGTGGCATTTTACTTGCCCCAGGCATTGAGGCAGTCCTCATCGTTGCGCCCTGGGTTACACAGACGTGCAATGGAAATTTTAAAATAAAGGCACATCTTAAAGATGACATGTATCAATGTTTTCACTTTGCATCGATGATATTGAAGAGCTTTAATTAATTAATCAATCCAGATTGATGTATCGTTACACTCCTGATGTATTATTTATTTATATTATAGCCCTAGAAAACGAATCTGATGGTGACAGATGTGTGAATGTTCTGCCAGTAGGAACCAAAAGTCAAATTGTTATTTAATCTGATTATTTGCGTAGCACATGTCTATAAATGAGTCAGTTGTTGTCAAAGGTCGTCGGCTTATTGAGGAGTTACCTATTGTCACGCAGGCAAGTTAATTTCATTGTTTTCCTATTTGCTTACAGTCGGCACTACAGTCACAGATCAGAGGAGACATTCTGTTCCTGCTTTTCATCATTTGTTCCCCGCCAGCAAAAGCCATGACATTTATTTCTCTTGAGAATATTATGCTCAGTATTTCTATTTCTCTGTAAACTGATTCCCCCTCGATGGGTATGATTTTGTGTGTGTGTGTGTGTGTTGGAGATGAGACTTCGTGTTCAGGTGTAAATGTCATGGCCAGGCCGGTGATGGCCTGGAGCCAGAGTGGCCGAGAGGGAGGACACACAGCAGGAAGGACAGAGTGACATAGCCACAGGACAGTCAGGCCAGCTAGAGCTGTTAAAGCAGACACACAAATACACACTGAAACACACACATACACACACGCATACACATGAAGATGGCTATGTAAATGAGTCACACCCATACAAATGCCACACTTGCATAAAATGACAAACGGGCTGATTCTGTATCTGAAATAGAAACATGCTTGTGCACACACCCTTGTGCACGCGCGGTGACTGTTTGTACCTTAAGGTCAACGCCAAGCTCCGGTCTCTAATCGGGGATGAGAAAGATGTCCACATCACAAAATCACTGCTTCTCAAAATAGTTCTTCCCTTTCATCTTCCCCTCTCCGACGGTTCCCCTCCCCTCTCTCTCCCGAAGCGAGCCCGGCTTTGGCGTGACGAAACACCCTTGTCATTTCTTGTGACAATGACTGCCGCACACACACATACTACTGGCACGGCATGACCAGTTTTCACTCCTATCTAAACTGAAGCAAAGTCTGTGATGTGATGAGTCTTGATTGGTGTAAGCTGGGTCACTTTGATCTATCTATACCCGTCACATTAAGCTCAGTGACTCTCCCGTAAGAGGAGCAGAACATTCAGCCAGTTTAACCCGTCAGGCTGCAGCTCACCCAAATTATCAAATGACTTTTTTCCTCCATTGCTGCCTGAAAATGTCCGTTTAAATTTATTTACGTGGCAGCAGCTAATTTTACCCCGGCCTATTCATCTGTATCCACCTTAAGGTGCGGATTATACGGCTTGAAATTGATGCGGCTTGCTCCTGTAATATGCAGTGGAGCAGAGGAAATGGCTCTTAATTCTGTTTCCTTCTGCAGCACCGTATGTGCCGCATGTTTACAGAGCAGACCTTAGTTTGGTGAGCCTGTGTAGTGTTGTAAAACCGTTTGTCTGTGTCGGCATGTTCAGACAGGAGCCGCTTTGCTCCGACTCGTTTACATTCCTGAAACAAACAGAACAGCAGGAAAGTAGTCAGCATTTGTTTCTCTCATCTCTCCTTCTCTTTCTCTTAAATCTGCCAGCTTCTTTCTCCCACCCCACCTCCTCTCTCCCTCTCTTTGAAATTATTTCACATCAGCAGCGTTTATCTGACAAAGGCAGGCCGCGTTTGGCTCCACAGTGACGCACATGTAAGATGCAGAAACACACACAGGAGCGAACACACACTCGACAACGCGGGTGAGCCAGGTGCTTTGTGAGCAGCAGAGCAGAGAGAGGGCTGAACCCCTCAGCTGGGTACAAAGTGGCACAGACAGACATATGGATACAGAGACAGACAGGCAGACTGCTGATAGAGGGAGGGCAAAATACAAAGTGTGCAACAGATAAGGCCAAGAAATATGTGTGTGTGTATGTGTGTGTTTATATCAGCGTCTTGGCTGCTTTATCAGTGAAATGTCCAACAAGCAGGTAGTCAGCAGAAATGCCTGTGTGCTTGTATTATTCTGCTCAAGGTCAGGTGGGGTTTGGGCGTAGGTAAAGGTTCTGTATGTTTCTAGACGTCACATCATCTCACATCACTGTCGGAGTTATGGTGATATTGTTGTATATTGTGTGGTATCAGCACTAGTGGGGGTTTTTCTTCCTGTTTCAGGTCGTTTTCTGAACCCCAATGCTCCATTTACTACGACACATTGCGCTACATTAACTTTGTGCCATTTCATTTGCACATTATTGAGTGATTTTTTTTTTTGTGTGTGTGTAGTGTTGTCAAAATTTTACATTGTGGAGCCAAAAAAATAATTGTCCAGAATATTTACTCTACATTCACTCACAATCCTACAATCAGTGTGTCATATTTGGTAGATGTGAAAATGAAACTTCACAAAATGATGATATTCATGTAACAAATCTCAATTTAATTCTCATTATAGAGCAAACTATGGTGTATATCACGTGGGTGTGGTGAATGAGTGAAGGAGGGTAGTTCATTAATCAGTAAATAGAAAGCAGCTATCGGTCATGTACAATACTTGATCTGTTCACTTGATCATTTGGTTGATAATATATGGAAAAAATGTGCAAATTACGTCTTCAAATCCATTTTTCTGTCTAGTCTGAAACGTAATGTTGTGGAGTTCACAGTCACATAAGACAAAGAGCTGAGGGAGTGTTTGGTATTTTTGTTTGAGAGTGATTAATCAATTAATAATATTGAAATGGGGCTTCTGGAACTTTTGATGGCCATCTTTCACAATTTTCTGTCTTTTTTTATGCTGAATGATTCATTGGTTAATTGTAAAAATTAATAAATAAATGAATAAATAAAAATAAAAAGTAGATCTTTAACATAAGTTCGGGGTGTCTGCAGGTCCTTAAAAAGTCTTCAAATCTGTAAATATTAGGCATTTAAAGTCATTAAATGGTCATAAATTTGAATTTGTGAGGTCGTAATTGCCACAAACGTGATCTAATTTGATTAATCCATCTTCTAATTTTGTCAAAATGAGTCAAGCTCGTCAGTGTGAAAGTCCACATTTCTGATAAGCGTACCGTAGAACCTAATACTGTATTGTTACTTATATTGTTACTTGTATTGTTAAACCTAATTCTGCACTGGAACACATATACTACTAACCTTTATTCTTACCTGTACTACTTGAATATGGAAAAAAATGGTAAAAATTTGGTTAAAAATCATCTTGAAAAGGTCTTAAAAAGCCTTAAATTTAAGTGTCTGATACCTGCAGACACCCTGCAGTTAGTAACAAGCCCTTATACAGCACAAATGTCACTCTAATTTCAACCTGGTTGAACTGCAGAATGCAGTGTTGAGGTCAGCAGAGGCTCCAAATCATGCTGTAACTTGTGCAGTGCCTGTTTAGACCTGGTCAACAGCTTGACCTGTGGTAGTGCTTTCTCAGAACCTGCCCCCCCCCAAAACAACTCAGCACTGTTCTTCCTTGGGAGTATTTATGTCAACTGCAAACAGCAAGCTGTTTGGGACCAGGCTATTTTGAGGAACAAGGGTGTTCATTCCGAAAGTTACATCGCTGATACTTGAAATATTTGAGTTTACGTCAGTGTAACATCTCCGGTGACTCCTTATTCATCTGCTGTTGAATGCTCTGTAGCAAGCAACGGAGAGTGAGCTGTATCATGTTGTTTGGCAGTGAAACACTTAATATGTGTCCCCTCTCAGTGCACGACACAGTGGGTACATTCCACACTGCTATAAAATATGTCCCATACATCTCTAGAGCTTGACACTGCACTTTTTTGGGTCCTTAGAGATACAGCCTCCAAGGGCTGCTGTGAAACTGTGCCTACTCAGGGCAACAAAACAAACAAAAGTTTATCTTGGGTGTGTCAGTACAATGGACAACCAAGAAAGGACGGCGAGGAGATAAATGCACACCAATACAACTGGGTTGGACAGCCATTAAAAAGGTTCACAGACTGAGTGTCACAAAAAGAAAGGTGCTCAAAATCCAAGGAGAGACATACAGACAGAGACTCCTTCCATTTTAATTAAATATCTCAAAATGAATGTGGTGTTGATTGATTGATGTTAAAATACTTATATGCACACCTGGGCTGCACATTATGATCTTAAATCTATATCACCGTCATTTTTTTCCAATCATTTTCATGGCTGTAAATGTAAAAATAATTGCTTTTTAATGCATCAGTGCATGGTTTTTATTTCTCTTTCTTACTGACTTTATGTATATTTGTTCTGACTAACACAATGTACCCAGTAAGAGATCCTCGACTGTGGACAGACGGATTTGTTGAACCTCAGGTTGTTGCATCTATTATTATTCCAAACAGTATATTAAAAATTACAGTATGAATAAGCGATGCACAGTGCTGGTAATTCAACACATTCAGGTTTATTGCCCTGAGTTCTACCTCTAGGAGTGATTTAAGGATGCACATTGCGAGCAGTTTTGAGGAAGTGTTACCATTCTCTCCACCGAGCTTGTCTTAACTGTCTTAACTGTCTAAGCTGTCCATGTAGCGTAGAAGCTGTTCGACTGATCTTTAATCCCCTCCAGCTTTCTCCTTCTTATCTGTTCCCTGTTTTCTTTTTTCCTCCCTCTTGTCTCTTCTGTCCCCTCTCTTACTTTACACATACACGTGTATTCCCTTCCGCTGTTGCTGTTTTTGCTTTCCTCAGATGAGTTGCTGAAACTAAAATGGAAAGGAGATGACTAGTGTCCTCCCACTTATACCTCAGCTGCCATGTCCGCTTTCTAAAACACTGTATCAGGTTGTGGTTATCAGATTACCTTGAGCAAATTATAAGTAAAATCAATGGTGTAGTCATTGGTAATGTCGACATAATGCAGTGCGAGTACAGTGAAGCCGAATCTCTCCTGCCTCTCTTTCTCTCCCTCCTTTAATCATGCCTCTCTTTCTCTCTTTGCTCTGCTCTCTCCTCAGATGAATACAAGATGAAGGGAGTGGAGGAGGTGAAGTACATGAGAGGGGATGAAAATCGGGTGAATGCACGCAACCAGGAGAACCTGGTGAGAGACACACACATACACATCCGCTGACAGCCCGTCATCCACACACAGACTCAGATCTTTTCCTGACAGTTTATCAGCTCAAGCGAACAGCCTCGTGTTTGTGTCCAAAGGCAGCCTCCCGTCAGCCTCAGACAGCCAACACATACACACTTATTGTCTCTCGCACATTTGCAAAAACACACAGAGGTGCCTCACACGCAGGTAGAGACAACATGCCGGCGTGTGTGGAATGTGGGGGCTGATCGCTTGGCTGGTTTGACTCCCTTCCTGCAAAAACAGTGGTTTTCCACAGTGGAAAGAAATGTTATATTGTCAGTGAAGAAGTCATTTTTTGTAATAATAACCCTCTAAACCTCACTATCTTGCACATTTACCTTCCAATATATAAAGCGTGTGAATATTTACACCCTTATCAACAAACTGAATGACTGAAAAGTGCGGTAGAGTGAAGTCAGGGAGGCCATTTGCTGATTTAGTAAACGGGTCAGTCTCTCTGGCGTCCTGTCAAGTAGTGAAACAATAACCAGTGCAGCTATAAATCCTGATTAAAAAACAGAAGCAGTGTCACACTGCTACTAATTTATATCACAGCAGCTCCAAAAATGGCCTTATCACAGTTACGTACCACAGCCAGGAGTGGAGACTTCTCATCCCCCTATCCTCTGAAACTTGAAGCAGATTTCATGTGAAGAAATCAGATTAGATGCTGCTTGAGTTAAACTCTGATGACGGCCACATGCAGAAGCGTGTCAGCAGATCTGTTAGCCCATTGGTTAGAAAAAAAATCCAAAAATGATAAAGACATGAGGTGACAAGAGTGTTTTCCTGTTAATGTCTCCTGAGACGATAAACACACAGCTTGACTTGTTTGATTGCAAAGGAAACACATTTTTTGAACTGTATAAATAGGTTTAAACGGCTGTTGTCTTGAACGACAGCACATTAGTATTATTAGTTGTAGGTGGAAAAAAACAAAACACAGAGTTCAGGGAGATGCGTCATATTTTGAGGAAAAAAAGCAAAATTTCTGAGATCAAAGCTCTAAATTTATGAGAAAAAAGTAGAAGTTTCTGAGATTATAGAGTCGTATATTTGTGAGAAAACAGTCAGAGATTCTCTAAAGTTAAAGTCTAAAATTTATGAGAAAAAAACCTGGAAAAATAGTAGTTTTTTGGTCAAGGAACCACATTGCTTCAATTAGCAAGATTGGATCAACTTCATCACGCCACAGATGCCACTGGCAAACAGAGGATCCCAGCAAACATTGAATGACCATTGCTTAAAAGTCCAATCAAGGTGTCCCCTTATGGTTTGAAAATAGTTCCAAAATTAAAGTTGTGCTGTCGTTTGAGACGTTATCTGTCCACCCAGTGCTTTCTGGGTGTCCTAGCAACTTGGAATGAAATGAGATGTTAACAGGAACGGGCTTATTCAGCTGTTCTGCTAAAGTGTACATACACAGTGTGCATTCAGCAGCTTTATACATCCAAAAAATGATAACAGTGAGTCAACTAAGTCTAAAACTAATAAGCCAATGTTGACTCACACAGGACATGAACTCCGGTGTGAGCCCAGTGCTTGACTCATTCATCCACTACAGCTTCTTCCCTGTGTTGAACTCGTTGCTCCTCATTAAACTACATCATCTGATCTTTTGGCAGAGAGCTCTCAAGACATATTTCTGAGAATTCTTTGACTTAAATCTCAGAGTTTTACTGTATTTTTTTCTCTCAAATTTATTGCTTTATAATCTCAGGTGATTTTTGAGTTTTTTATCATTCATTTGTAAAATAATTTTGTATAAATCTGAGTTTTTTTCCCTCTTGAACTAACAACCTTATTCTAACAAATTGCGAGCTTTTTCTCAGAATATTACCCCCTCCCCGGGCTCTAAATTTTATTTTATTTTAACCTACAATGGCCCTAACATGCATGCATAGTCTTGTTTTAAAATAGGAAGCATGGTATGTCATTTAGTTTCTGGAAGGCTCACACCACATTTTTACAGCAGAACAGGTAACCTCCAGCACAGCCACAACATGTGGTTAGACCAGTATTTGTTTCCAACCACTTGTCATTACTGTAGGTGTTTCCTCTCAAAGTGGAATTCACACACATGCACAGTGAGTGGTGAGAGATGCAGGGCACTGTGGAACAACATTAATCAGAGTTGATATATAACAGTTTTATTAGACCCACATACATCACACCTGTACGTGATGTCCAGTGGCTGTTGTGTGGTGCCAGCAGGGTGAGGACGTAATTTAATAACACAGGTTTGACGTGTGCTTTCAGTGGTGTGGCTGTTTACTGATAGCAGTTGTTTGTTTCTTGCCTGTTTTATCAACTGATAATGAAACCTAATGGGGTGTGTGTTTGACTGTGTGTGTGTGTGTGTGTGTGTGTGTGTGTGTGTGTGTGTGTGTGTGTGTGTCTATGTATGTGTGCCTTTCAGGAGAAGAGTAATGTGCAGTACAGGGGGAAACAGCAGAAAGAGGTCTCTTCAACAAACATCAAGTCTAAGTAAGTAGCCAGCAGCAGTCTGCACACTGAAATAAATGTCTGATATATGATCTATTTATCATGGACAGCTTCAGTAACTTATACACTTGATGCAAATATTGTTAAAGGGTCAGTTCGCCCAAATTACACACACACAAAAAAAAAAAAACATACCTTTTTTCACTTGCATCCAGCGGTAGCCTGACAAATAGTTTTATTCAGGTAGTTCTTGACATTTTTAGCAGCAGCATGTCTAAGTACGTTTACATGCACACTAATA
Organism: Epinephelus cyanopodus; assembly: GCA_026686955.1. Taxonomy (NCBI): domain Eukaryota; kingdom Metazoa; phylum Chordata; class Actinopteri; order Perciformes; family Serranidae; genus Epinephelus; species Epinephelus cyanopodus. The sequence goes on from CM048920.1 coordinate 13,462,245, forward strand.
TTCCACTGTTATTACCAGCATGATAGTATTCTGAATTTGATACCAGTCGTATTCCAAATCAGATCTTATTCCAAATGAAGCATTTTCTGATTCTGTCATGCAGGATATGCCACTATTATTTTGATTTTAGGAGCATTCTTCAAGAGTGTATACAGCGCATTCAGAATATGCATTTTAATTAGGCTTTTTACCGCACTTTATGAACTGACTTGAATTTGAATTTATTGAAAGGATAGCCCCTTGAGCTGTAGCATCTCATTTATAAGGGGGTCCTCAAACACAAACATAGACAAAAACTGCATTCAATAACAAACAAACACTACAAATACACAGGTTGCTCACCATCTCCCAACACCGTCTGCCCTCAGCTGTTGTACAGGAAAATTAAAATTGGATACCATGGCCTTGATAGTCACGTAGCAGTTCACAGTATAACATTTTAAAAACACGAAGTACTGAAGCAGTGGAAATAAGTGACAGATCTCAAGGAAAGAGGAAGATTATTCCAGACTTGCAAACAGTTTGCAAGGCTGCTTTTTATTTCCCTGTTAAAGTTTTTTTTGCGGGGAGTTTTTCCTTATTTAATGTGAGGGTCCAAAGGACAGAGGGATGTTGTATGCTCTAAAGCCCTCGGAGGCAAACTGTGATTTGTGATATTGGGCTTTATAAATAAAAGTGAATTGAATTGTAGAGATGCATGCCCAAAGAAAAGCCCACATCTCTGGTCAGAAGGAGAAACAAACCTACTTTTAAAGTCTTAAGACTTTGATATCAACAGGTTCTTGGATATGTGTAAATACTGTAATGCTGACCTCCTCAAGAATGTGGTCTAAGGAATGAAAGAGGGGGCTGTGTTTGAACGGTCGAATAAGTCTGCCACTGGTGGAAAAAATCCTGGTACAAGCGACAGTCAGTTTACTTTTCCATATTTACCTTCAAGCTGTCATAATGTCATATACATTAAAAAGTACAGTGTACATTCAGTGTAATGACATACTCTTTGCCTTGGTTCTTTCTCAACCCTTAGTAAAAAGGACACAGACCCTGAGAATGAAACAATAGCAGCGTATAATAAACATAAATAATAAATAATCCATAATAATCTGCGATAAACCACGTTAGGACACGTTAATTGGAGTATGCACGGCTCCAACAGGAATATTAGTGTAGTATGTTTTCTGTCTCATTTTGTTTATTGCTTTTCTTAATGTTTTCATACACATTGAGTTTACCTGTGTATAAAATATGCTGCACAAATAAAATTCACCTGACTTTTTAAATGTAAATGTAGTCATTGTCACACTTTACCTGCTGAGGAGGATCGTGTGATATCATGGAAAGCTAATAGACTTTGTGGTTAGTTTGTTTTTCCAGCTCACTGTGAACAGTTTTCATAGTGACTGCTTCTTCCACAGAAAGGAGTTCCAACGAAAACGGATATTTAATGTAACCGTAACGCGTCGTAACTTAGCTGAACTGACGCTTTAATAGATCGTTGTGACTAGTGTCCATTGAGGTGTGTCTTTGAATCAGTATGTTAATATTATGATGTGTGAAGTAAATGATATTTTGTGTCTGGTTTTTGTAACACTGCCTCTTGGATCATCTGAGACTGTATGTGTGTGTGTGTGTGTGTGTGTGTGTGTGTGTGTGTGTGTGTGTGTGTGTGTGTGTGTGTGCAAACATATTGGTTGTTGGTGGCTGCACAGTATTTAGCCTTTGGATGAAAGACTGGGTTAATACTTTATAAAATAATTATTTAAATTCCTCCACAGCCTTTCTCACACTGCAGTGAGGATTGTGTGTGTGTGTGTGTGTGTGTGCGTGCGTGTGCGTGTGCGTGTGCGTGTGTTTGTGCTGTGTGGGGGGTGTAATGGAAAATTCTCATGATGTATTTGTTGCCTCCCTTCTCCTCCTCGTCTCCATCCTCCAACTTCCTCTCCCCCTCCTTCTCGCTTTTCCATTTTTCTTCTCTCTCCTTCTCTCTCAGTATTCACACGTCAGAGAGCCAGCAGGAATTTTTCAGGATGCTGGATGAGAAGATTGAGAAGGTGAGGGGGGGCTGTGTGTGTGTGCGTGTTTTCGGGGGGGCACGAACTGGGTCCCTGAGCGTTTAAAGAAACAGCTGGGTCTTAACATTTAAAGAGACAGGCTGTACAGCAACAACATCCATTAGTCCACATTGTCACTCTGCGTACGAGCTCAGCACTCGGCTCCACATGTGTGAGGGGGAGGAGGAGCAGGTCATCGCTGCAGTGATGATGAGCACTCACTACTCTTTAGTCTGCCACTTGAATCACACCAGTTGTTTCTGACTGTAGATGAGGCTGCAAAGTGAAATGATGGTGTCTAATGGCTGGATTCAGCTTTGGTGTGATGCATTTCATTTTTCAAGCCTGCCTTGAAACAAGCGAGGGTGTTTTCTGCAGCAGTGGGAGACAAACTCAGGTTCTTAAACTTGAGTGAATGTAGCTAATCGTTACCAGAATTGCTGTATTAAATATTTTTGTATTAACGGTGAATGAAATGATTATGTATGATGTAAAGCAGGTTTCCCATATTAACGATCCTACAGTGAATGATTGCTCGACGGACTGTATTTTAGCACCTTGCAGCTCATTATTCTGGTTTTCTTTTCACAACTTGTTGATTTAAGTTCACTCTTACAGCTTTCATCAGCATAGTTTCTTGTCTATTCAGCATAAAAACTATGATGAACCCAGAGTACGCTACTTTCTCAGCATCAAACAACAGACAGACAAAGTTAGCAACGAGCTGGTTGGCTTACGTGGTATCAAGGTATTACAGTTTACCAGGATATTTCGAAATTCCACAGGTATTATTTTCAGTACCTTCAAAAACACAGATACTCCTCTTTGTATTAAACTGATATGGAGATGCTGTACCGAAGTGATGTGTTGTAGTGCAGAGCGTATGCCACCAGAGGTCAGTCTTTACTGGTGGAACGGGCAGCTGAGCTGATGCCGACTGTGAGTGGTGGGGATAACAATCTATCTCCATAAGTATTTAAACCCAGTAAGACTCTAAGTAGGCCAGGCGCCTATTAGAAACACAACTTCGTAGTCTAGACAGTGACATACATGCTAAGACGATTAATATCACCATCAGTGTTTACGTTTTTTGTTGTTGTTTTTAACTCAAATACCGTTATGTACTGTCTTCCCTTGTAAAATGTCAGGGAGATATGAAGGTATGAAAAAAGAGTTACCCCCAAAGCCTATTACCTGATGGACAGAGTGGAGCATTTAGCAACTTAAGAGCCGGATATTTGTGTCAGGAGGTGGAGGAGACCAAAAACCAAACAAAAAGGGGAGTGAATATAGGACTGAAACACTCAAGATAAATGCTAATGTTACACTGGATCTGCTTGATTTGTAAATATTCTCTTAAATATTTTTTTGTGTGTCACTCTGCATTAGTGCTTCTTCTATTAGTTTTAATTATCCATCAATCAGCCAATAATAAAAAGGACTATTTTATCCACAAAATATCAGAACACGTTCTCATAAAGCCTGAGGTAACATCTTTAAAATCGCTTGCTTTTGGCCAACTATATAAAAAAAAGATAATCAGTTTACTATCCCGTAAGATTGTTGCGAAGTGTTTGGCATTGTGCTTAAAAAACAACTCATTAGTCCTCTGAACTGTTGCAGATTACTTAATCAACTTAATCACTAATTTGCAAAGTAACTTCTAACTATAGCTGTCCGATAAATCTACTGGAGAATCCAGTGTGTCTCAAATGTGCGGAAAATATTTTCATTTGAAATTTGGTGAATTAAATGTGCAAAGATCCATCAAATTGAAATGCAGCAGTTAAGAGGCTCAAAGAAGTATTTAGGCACCGCGCTTTTTTGAAATGCTCTTTGTTACTTTCCACCACTGATTTGCAGTGTGCCACTGAGGCAGCCCGTGTTTTATATCCTTATTTAAATCCAGACAGCGTGTAGAGTTAGACGAGCTGTTAGACAAACTCTGGAGAGGAAATGAAGGCAGCTGAGTTAGCTTCTCATCATGATGGAAGAAACAAAACAACATAACTGCCCACCTGTCAGCACTTAACTGCCTCACACAGTATTTTCTGTGCCAGTACCTGTGAATAGATGAGGGTTTGTTTAAACGTGACTTGAGTAACAGGTGCGTCGGGGGCTTTGCTACATGCAGACGGTTCAGAGGGAGTCATTTAAAGTAGGTTATTACTGAGTGTACTTAACCAGAGTAGAAAAAAATCATGAAAATTATGCACATCTCATATTCTCTCTAATCCCTTTCTTTGCAGGGGCGAGACTACTGTTCGGAGGAGGAGGAGGAGGAAGATGGGACATAGCACAGAGGCCCCCATGATTCAGCCCCACAGAGAGCCTCACAGTGTGTGTGTGTGTGAATGCGTACGTGTGTGCTTATGCGTGCCTGAGAGAGAGAGACAGAGTTGAATCAGTGTTTTACCAGTGAGGCGTTGATGTGACGGGACACTGTACGTGTTGGTATGAGCATGTGTGTGTTTTTGAACGTATGGCAAAGATAGTATTTTAATCGAAAGAAAAAGAGTGTGAGACGTGAGAAAGAAACAGAGAGAGAGAGAGAGAGAGAGAGAGAGAGAGAGAGAAAGGGATAAAGAACACTTTCCTCAGAGACTCCAGCCCTCCTCTCTTAGCTCCTCACCCCTTCAGGCCCCTGAGCAGACAGATGGAGGTGGCGGAGCGATGAAGGGACGGACAGACGAAAGGAGGGAGAGATGGAGGAGGACGTGATGAAAAAGGACACAGTCGGTCAAACAGAGTAATCTCCTCAAGAAGGACAGCAGCAGCCCCTCATTCCTCCATCTGTCCCTCTGTGTCTGTCCGTCTGCACCTCCGTGGTCCGATCCTGAATATTCAACCCCTGCAATTGGACAAAGGAACTCCCAAATATGGGAGCCCAGTAAGGACCAATGTTTCGGTGGGTGTGTGGAGGACTGAGAGACACAAGAAGACAGGAAGTGCAGGGAGGAGAAGATGGTGAAGGCAGAGGAGTTACGTAACACCACCAGGATCCACACTGAACTTTATGGCCTGCCTACCTACAGCCAGGCCGGTCTGGGCCATGAGGGACTGAGAGAATGGGTGCGGGCGGGTGCTGGACGAAAGAGTGATAAATTTGTGATATTTTAATAAGAAAGTTTAGGGAGCGAGCCGGTGATTTAGAAACTCTAAACTCCTCCTGCCTTCTGAAGTCAAGGACCTTTTTTTTGTTTGTTTTTTATTCTGTTCCACAGACACTCGTTCAGTTATTTTCCCCCCTTTTCTGATGTTGTTTTCTTCAGTTTGTTTTACTCTTGGCTTCCTTCGTAGTGTATCATCATCATCTTCATCAATGTCATTATCCTCCTCGTCACCACAGCAGGCAGACTGAAGCTGTGTTAATTCAGAGCATCTGTGTCTCAACCCGATCCATCCTCCTTCATATACCATGCCACTGCAGATCCTATCTGAAACACACACACACACACACACACACACACACAGTCTTTTATTGTACATATCGTAGCACACGCTCATTCCAACACGACCCAGCATGTACATGTACACACACACACACACATTATATCCCTTTCATTTCACCAGCAGACTGTCATGTGCATCAATCAGCGGTGTTCTGTAAAGCTCTGTTTCTGCTTTGATTCAGTGTTCTCACACACACACACACACATCCATACACACTCTGGCACTGAAGCAGAACACCGGGGCTGAGCTCAAGGGGAGGATTCGTGGTTGCCGTGTAGACACAGACCTGATCACATTTTTTTTTTTGTCATCTTTACCGGATACTTCCTGTTGTATTATTTTGAATACTTTTTTTCTATTAAAAATAAAAACGAAGAAGCTCTTAATGCGCGTGGCATCTTAGTGTGTGAGTGTGTGTTGCTATAAGCTGAGTAATGGAGTGCCGTCACGCTGGCAGTGTGCTGTGGAGTGTGATGTCAGTCTATTTTCCTGTGGTCATGCTGCCTAAAGCCGTGCAGTCAGAGCAGATTGACTCACAGCACCAAGACTGCGTTATGCCACCTGCTGGCAGAATATCAGTCCTGCAGTCTGGCGGGCAATATGTTCATTGTCTCACTTTTAACTACAATAATTCTGAAAATAAAACTAAAGCTGCACTAACCAACATTTTTAAATTAAATTGAAATGGACATTATTTTTGCTTTAATTTATCATAATGAAGTAAATGTTGATTGCACAATTTAATAGATGTAGGGTAATGACACCATTCGTGTTTAGTTTGGTTCCCTTTAAGCTTCGCTTTCCATTTGCAATTCCATCTGTCACTAAGTGGGTATAACTGCAGCTGGAGGAGCTACGTGACTCGCCCACCTTAATCTAAAAGTCAGTCTACTATCAGCCCCCTTAGCTCCTGAGCCTGGAAGCGGAAGTCCTGACAAAATTGCTATGTTTGCGATGAGCTAACTGTGAAGTACACTGCTCAGAAAAACTAAGGGAACATTTAAATCACACATCAGATTTCAATGAGCAAATTATTCAAGTTGAAAATCTTTACTGATGTACACTGTGTAACTAAACCAAAATCATCACCACACTGAGGGCTGGATTCAAAATCACACCAAAAATCAAAGGAAAAAAAAATTAATTCAGGCTGATCCTGATCCAACTTGAATGAATTTTATCAAGACGACTCATAATATGACTCAGTAGTGTGTATGGCCCCCGCATGCCTTAATGCACTCCCAAAAATGTCTGGGCATGCTCCTGGTGAGTCGGCGGATGGTGTCTCCTCCCAGACCTGGATCAGAGCATCAGTGAGCTCCTGGACAGTCTGTGGAGGTACTTGGCGGTGTCAGATGCCCAGATACATAACATCCCACAGGTGCACAGAGGGCCAGTCAGTGGCATCAATGCCTTTGTCATCCAGGAGCTGCCTACACACTTGGGTCACATGAGGCTGGACATTGTCCTGCACCAAGAGGAATCCAGGGGCCACTGCACCAGCGTAACGTCTGACAGTCACTCTGAGGATTTCATCCTGGTACCTAAAACAGCAGTCAGGGCACCATTAGCTATGACATAGAGGTTTGTGCGACCCTCCAAGGATATGCCTCCCTAGACCATCGCTGACCCACCACCAAACCATGCATGCTGGATGATGTACCAGGCAGCATAACGTTTACCACGGCATCTCCAGACTTGCTCAGCGTGGACCTGCTCTCATCTGTGAAGTGAACGTGGCGCCAATGCGGTACCTGCCTATTCTGGTGTTCTCTGGTGAATACACAGGTCCCACTAGAGAAAATCAGGCCCTCATGCACCCTCGTGGAGTCTGTTTCTGACAGTGTGGTCAGAAACATGCACACCACTAGCCTGCTGGAGGTCATTTTGTAGGGCTCTTGCAGTGCTCCTCCTCTTCCTCCTCGCCTAAAAGAGCATACCGGTCCTGCTGCTGGGTTGATGCCCATCTACAGCCCTGTCAAGCTCTCGTCGTGCAATGCCAGTCTCCAGGTATCTCTTCCTGCTTCTGAGACTGTGCTGGGAGACACAGCAAACCGTCTTGCGACCACGTATGGATATGCCATCCTGGAGGAGCCGGACTACCTTTGCAACCTGATTGGACTGCAGGTACCACCTCATGCTACAGTAGTGACAAGGACACAAGCAGAAGACAAAACTAGAGAAGAATCAGTCAGGAAAGATAAGGAGAGAGGAACTGTCTGCGACCACCACATGTAAAACAATTCCTTTTTGGGGGATTGCAGAATTACAAACACAACAAAACATCTAACATCTAACAGAGGAACTTGTGGGTTATTATTAGTAATAATTTATTGTTTTATGGCTCTTTATGGGAGTGTGTGTGCAGGGAAATGATGATAAGATATCAACAGAAATCATAAAGAACTTCCACAGTGAGTTCAATATCTAATTGGCAACATTCAATCAAACATGGAAAAACTCATTATAGAGCAATAAATAATAATGGTAATCCATCACAATAAATAATGACACTGATGATTTGTCCCTACAAAAACGAATTGCGTGATAATACTGCCAACAACTGAGCAACTCTCTCTTCAGAAATGACTGCGTGATGTGTTATAAAACGTAGTATATAAAATCCAACAGTGCTGGATCGATATCTGCCCCAAGGCTCGGCCTAATGTGCACCCTGTGGGACTGGACGCCATCATGCTCTGAGTGAGTGTCAGCGGTTAACTTGATTACCAGATCATGAAAGGAACACTCAGTAGTCTGGTTGTTTCTTTAATAGCTGCACCAACTGTCTCTCCAACACATAACACACACGCACACACACACTCCTTCCTTACCTCGCATGACTCACTTGCAGGGGCACATAAGGTTACAATCAGCAGCCACTGTGCACATCACCAGCGTGAAAGGATCCCTGTGGGCCAGTGCTCACAGCGAGGCTCCCCCCACACAGAGAAATAAATGTGTTGGGAGGCAGACAGAGAGAGAGAGAGAGGGGGAGAGAAAGGTGGGCGAGGGAAGAGTGAGAAATTAAAACGAGGGAGTTGGGAGAGTGAGAATGTGGGAGGGAGAGAGCCAGGAAGAGACGGATGTTGCCCGTTAACCTCAGACAGGAATATAGGCAAGAAAATGTTCTTTCCACCCTGACGTAAGTACCAATAAAGAGCCCACTCCTCCCTGCTTTGTGTGTGTGTGCGTTTAACTGTTTTAGTGTGTGTGTGAGTGAATTAGAGCCCGAAGTGTGAGAGTCCTTATTAGGGTACAACATGTTCTTGTTAAAGTCCAAATCCTTAAATAAATCGGAGCCAAATTCACATTCATGACTGAAAATTTGTCTCAATGATGAAACATCAGTTGTTTGTTTGGCGTGAATAAGAATATCTCTGCAGCGTTGGCAGCTTCTGAAACACGAATAACTTGGATTTAGTTGGTGCCTGGTGTTAAGCGATATATTAAAAGACCTGCCAATCAAACTGGAGGTGATAACAGGTTCCTGTGTTTTGGATTGTGCTGCTGGAATGGCCCTTATGTTTATATTTGGATCACAGATTGGGCCTTTCAGCACGAATCTTGCAGCTTGCATAAGGCATCCAGTGCCACACATCGAAACCATGCAGTGAAGACAACAGCGAGGGGTTTGGAGTTTAAATTGTATGTTTTTATTAGGGATATATTCTCCATGTTTTTACTGTTTCTTCCTCATTATGATACAATTTACCTCCTTTCTTACTTACAATATGTGGTAAAGCAAACTCAGTTCCAAAGACGATGAGCATTAAAATAGATATTCTCGTTTTAATACGTTTTTAACCAGTCTAGACTGGCTGGAAACAGACAGTAATTTAGCTTTAGCCACGGATAAGTGTGACTGTAATCCAAATAACCAGAGTGCACCCATTGTGGTTTGATTTTTACGTCACTTTTTGGTTGTTCCCACAAGTTTTTGAGAAAAAAAACACCCAGACAGTGAGCAGTGTCCAGTGCCTCAGACAAAGCTGAGGTACTGGAGCCGAAAACCATCAAAATGAATGGAAAAACATTGGTGCGGAGGCTGGTTCTGTGCAAAAATCTTTAAAGATTTTAAGATGCTTTTTTTTTTCTCCACAAATTCCCATCTTTTGGCAGCCCCATGGGGCGAACAAAACACCGCCACTGACCGAAAATAACCACATAAGACATCTTTAAAACACTCAAATCCATGGGATCTATTGACAAATAAATAAGCAAACAAGACAACAAAAATCCCAGGCTGAGAGGCAGCATGACCAGCAGTCCCCACACCAGAGGCTTCTCTCCTCTGCTGCTGGCACAGGAGCTCTTAAGCACCTCCTCCATGCCAGGTGCAATGCACTCATTAGCTAATGCAGCACACCTGGGCAGATCTACAGTGGAGGGAAAAGGGACAGCAGCACCGAACAAATACAGCCGTTAACAGCTAAGAGAACACTGTTGTAGCAGACCGTCGTTCACGTGGAAGAGAATTCCAGAGAGTAGGACCATAATGACTAAAAGCACCATGAGCTGACTGAGAGTTGATTTTAGATACAATGGGTAAACCTTTATTTGATGATCTAGGGGGAACCATTAAAACTTTTAAACATAATGAGAAGTATTTTAAAATTCTTTGTTTTATTGGGAGCCAGTGAAGAGAAGATAAAATAGGAGTTATGTGGTCAGAGTATAAGTGTAATAAGTAATGTAACTATTTTAATTACTTCATCAAAGTAATGTTACATATGATTACTTTTCCAATAAATGTTTTAAACTAGGCAATAAAGCTGCAAACATCTGGAAACAGGCAATGCCAAAAGAAAGTTCTCTGCATGGGGAGAAGATGCACAGCAACAGAATGAACGTTGCATTCTACCTACAAGCTTTTTACCTACAAGAATATATTCGGATGTAACCCCTTTGTAATCATCATGTTGATTAGTGCATGTCATTTCATTTTTTTTTTCACAGTAACTGTAATTACATGTAACAGACATCAACAATCACAAAAAAAAGTACAAAAAGTGAGAGGAAAAGAGGCTTGGAGACCAAAAAAACTGCACCACATGCAGGTTTTGAGCAAAATTTTGCTCAGGAATAATGTTTCTGTGTGTAAATGTGCTGTAAGAGCGAAACTGCACCAAGTAGGAGCAGTAAAATGTTCCTGGCTGGTTGGTGAATCAGCTGAATTAACAAAACTGTGGCAATCTAATATCTAACACATTCAAAGTTTTGGTGAGATTTCAATTTCATGAATCAAAAAGGCTTGCGTTACTTCTTTTATACTGGCAGGTTTATATAACGATGGGAAAAAATGGTTCTCTTTTAAAGCAGTTTTAAACGACTGTGTGTGTGTGTGTGTGTGTGTGTGTGTGTGTGTGTGTGTGTGTGTGTGTTACATGTTAACGTTGCCCACGTAGAGAGTGTGAGTCAACTCTGAGAGGCAAAGGGATGGATCCCTGCCTGGATGCCCAGCAGGCCTTTGCTCGGTGTGTTAACTCTCTCCAGCAGTTCCTCGCTGCCTAATACCCACTTTGGAGTAATCTACCTCTTGTAGCTCTGCACACATTCATTTAGAAATGTGGCAGCCAGGCCATGTAACCATCTTGCTCTCTCTCAGTGTGAAGAAATATAGATTTTTCATTCATCTATTAGCACAAGAACTACAGTATATTCTTGTGTCTCTAAAGTCGGCCCAGCTGCTGCTCTTTCTCTGCTCCCCATCCATTTGTATGTAAAGCCTCTCCATGCAGATCCATACTCTGGATTACCTTGGCAAAGAAGCAAATCACATGAGGGGGAGGCCAAGGCTTTAGGAAGGTAGAATTGAATGCATTTGCATTCATGCCACACATCCACAAGAAATGACCTACTTAAATCCCGGGAAGCTAATTGAACAGTGTACACACACCATATTTTATCTATGAACAATTATGCAACCGTCTGGATGCATCTAATGAATGTGGAGAGCACAGTGTGACAACATTGGAGATTGTTTGTGAATTCCCTGCATCACTGAAGTGACCAGCAGAGTATTGAAATGGATCACGAGAGAGCCTGAATGCTTTATGGTTCTGCACTTGTATTGTGTTTTACTGCAGTCTGCCAAATTCACATTAGCTGAGCAAGCAGCAGTCAGCGCCCAGAGCAAGCCTGGTGACTTGAGCCCAGCAGTGCTGAAGAGACTGTGGCTGTGCAGCAGTGTCAGGAGTTGTTTAGTGACACAGTCATCTCAATCATCTGACCAGGATGAGTGTCTTTCTCTCACACTGTCTGGACCCAAGTTCCCAAAAGACAAGGGAGTGTGTATGCTTGACTGAATGTATGAGTGTGAGAAATAGAGAGGAGGACTCTCCGAGGATAAAACAAGAGCACCATCTGCTGGTTCCAGCTTCTCCCTGACGCTGGCACATATTATGCGCATGCACAGGGGCTCCTTCAGAGAGCTCTCTGCATGATCAAGCACTATCTATTAGAGCAGTACATCACCCTGACAGCCCTGAAGGAGGCATGAAGTCCTAAACCACCCACCCAGACTCACACACACACACACACTTAGACACACTCACACATAAATCAGCTCAATGGAATTACAACAAGAGTGCAGGCTTTTCCTCTCCTCAAATCACTTGTTTCCACTGAGCCTCAGCAGACTGCTGTGTAAAACTACAATTTTATGTGCTGTGCCTATAATATCTCATGTTTGAGGCTCATAGCTGTGTGTTTATGTTTATTAACTTTCCATAATGTTACAGCAGAAAACAGCGTGAGCTCACCATCTGTCTCTTTTAAATTAACTCATGAAGAAGTGCCACAGTCCTTTTAGCTGTCTACATTTTTTCATGCCTACTTTTACAAAAAAAAAATTAAAGCATATGGTGCATATTTATCCTGGAGTTTTCTGTGTGACATAGTTTTCTATTTATTGAACCTAGTTATAAAGGATTTACCCTGCTATTTAAAGCGTATAGCTACGCTTTCCCTGCAACCACAGCTTAACAAACCCAAAAGCTTGGCAGTCTTTAATTTATCCCAAACATAACTTTAAAAAAATGATATAGTTCTGGTCAATCTGTCATCCATACTTCAGTTACACAGGGACAAATGGCTGCATGTCAAGTACGCAACCAAAATTACAAACTAGATGTTTTGCTATGACAGAAGAGGGAGTGCACGAGCCATTTGAATAATGAAAATGTATCGTGGACTGCCCTGGTGCTGAAGCCTGACACCGGGCCAACGGGGTGAGGCTGTTTTTTAGAGATGTGCAGAGTGACTAACACAAGAGTTTTAGTTTGGTCGTTTTGCTTTTATTTCATCTTGAAGGCTGAACATTTACAGACTGGTTGGACCAGAGTTTGACCCCAGAAGTTACTGTTTATGTGCGTCTGAGCAGATTCTGATGATGACCTTTGTTTCGAACAGCTGTGTGCAGGAATAAAAGCTTGACTGCATGTTTAAAGGGTCAAAAAATGTTCCCTGGGCAAAGTTTTTTGTTCAGGTTTGGACAAGTGTGGATTTTATTTTTTTAAACATCCTAACTGTATCTGGGAAAGCACTAGAGGGAGCTCATGGATTACCCGCACAGATGGAAATCACCACTCTCTTTCTCTCTGTCCGTCTCTCCTCTGCAGTGACTAAGAGCATCCAACAGCGGAGAACATGGCAGAGTACTCTTATTACCTCAACTGGGAGGGAAAACATTACCAAGTGGCAGAGATCCTAGCTTAAATAAACACAGTCCAGTCGAGACAGGGACAGAAGTAAGCCGGCTTTGCCCGTCTGTCTGTGTTGTGACTGCACTATAATCAAAAAAGGTTACCTAAGGGTTACTGTAATCATATAAGAATATGTAGTATGATATTATAAGATAATGGATGCCAACTTTTGGAGCTGGAGGTATATATTTGTCTGACAGTTTCCTATGGACTCCATAACAGTACAGCTTATTTACAGCAAATGTCTGATGCTGTGGAAAGTTTGGAAACCGTCTGAAGTGTTTTGGCGCAACTTTAGTTAAATGTTTGTGTCATATTGGTTTGGCACATTTTCTTCTGTCATACTCTAGTAAGATGACGTGTTTAGGTACTGTGAGTGTTTAGTGTTTAATGCCACTGAGAGTTAAATATTGTCCTCGAAAGCTTCTTCCACAGTTGTTTCATGTGAATTCATGCATGCACGTGAAATGTACCTTATGTTTTCTGTCTGCATTTTTTTTTTTCCTGTTCCTTTTATATCTTTCTTTTTAATTGTCTAAGTTGTCTTGGTTTGTTACAATTTCCAGTATTTCTCCATATTTTAGATTTTGCTGTCAACCAAAAAAACAAAGTTATTTTATCTCAGTTGGGTAAAAGATACCGGAAACATCCCTTTAATTAAGGAAAATCATGTTGTCACTGTCTTGTGAAAACAATGCATCTCCACAACTTTTCACAGGCTTGGAAAAACACTTGTTTTGAGCTTTGTGACAATGTTTTTGTTGTTGTTTTAAGATAATCCAGCAGGGTTTCTAAATGGTTTATTTAGAGGATGGCAAAATGCAAAATCACCAAATTTGGAGGTTGTATTTTGACAGTAATTAATGTTTTCTTTGTGTATTTTGTTTTTGTACAATTTAATATAATGCAACTCCCTCTTTTTTGTCGCCTGCACTATTCGTTCCTTTTTGGGTCACACCTTATTGCAGGGATTCTCAACTTGCTTTGCCGAGGCGCCATCCACCATCCATCCATTTTCATCCACTTATCCGAGGGCGGGTCGCACCCCAAAATATCCCTCTCGCCAGCAACACTTTCCAGCTCCTCCTGAGGGACCTCAAGGCGTTCCAAGGCCAGATGAGATATGTAATCCCTTCAGCATGTCCTGGGTCTGCCCTGTCTACCAGTGGGACATGCCGGAAACACCTCCAGCGGGATGCGCCCAGGAGGCATCCTGATCAGATGCCCGAACTACCTCAACTGACCCCTTTGACATGAAGGAGCAGTGGCTCTGCTCTGAGCTCCCTCCAGATGTTGGAGGCGCTGCTTTTGCAAAATGACAAGAAGCCAGGGGCCAATCGCAGCAGCTCTGCACAGGTCAGGTGTACGCAGGAGCATTTCTAAGATTTGAGAACATATAGGGTCTGGGCCAGACCTCTGTAGGGGTCCAGGGCATCCTCCCTCTGCACTATTTTTTTTTTTTAAATAAACAAGCTCTATGTTAATGTTTTTTTTAAGCACTCTGGCATTTCATCTACATTTAAAGTACAAAAAACAATCCCCAATGTGACTCAGTTTATTTTCATTGTGAATTAGAAAGTGGTAGGGGGCCATCTGGCACCCTACTGCAGGCCAGACTTGGCTCGTGGGCTGTAAGCTGAGCATCACTGCTTTAATGTAACCCATTCCCTAGCTAGTATTTATAAGGATATACTACACTATAATGTACATTACATTATTAAGGTTAAATTAAAAATTTTACCCCTTTATGAAATTCATAAATACTTTTGCTACTGTACAGTTTTATAGGGCACATACGCTTCTATTAAAAACACATTAATAGGTGCAGCAGTCTGGCTGAATGTTGATGTCAGAGATGGTGACTTCATGTTGCTCTGCAGCATCCAAGAGTCTGTCACGGGCGAAGGCACTCGACAAGGAAAGTAGCATGCAGGAAGTGGTAGAACTGAGGAGGAGGAACAGTCATGGACCAACCAACAGGTTGCAGACAGGCATCATGGGTAATGATTTGGAACATGGTGGCCTTCTACCACATCTTGTTGACACATTTTGAATTAAAGTACAAACAGAAACACCCATGTACCAGCCAGTATAAATTTAAATAGTGGTTAATGTGTTATGAGCCATTTTTGATTTTATTATGTTTACATAGTTTATTATTAGTGGGGAGGAAGCTCCACTCTAACAGCAGCAGCAGCCATCAGCAGGAGTGTAGGAGGGGTAAAAGGGGTAGGAAACCCTCCACCCAGCCTATCCCCCTCCTTTACCTTCCTTCCTCTCTCCCCCTCCCACCGTGGCTCACTCCCTCCCTTGTTCACTCACCAACTCTACTCTCTCGCTCAGTCTCTGAACTCCGGGTCCAAGGTCGGACGGTCCACGGCGGAATCTGGAAGCGAAGATGCGGGCGGTCGGGGCCGTGGGAGTCGGTGTGCTGTTGGCGCTACTGGCCGCTGTGGTGCCCGGCGGCGTGTCGGAGCTGGTGACGCTGGTGCAGGAGCAGATGAAACCCGAGTCTGCCCTGCTGAAGCCAAAGGTTATGATCGCCATCGTGGCTCGCAACGCAGCGCACAGCCTGCCACATTACCTGGGCTGCATCGAGAGGCTGGAGTACCCGAAGGAGCGCATCGCGATTTGGTGAGAGACGCACAATGCAGTAGATGCAATTTGTGGGATGGAGTTTACTTTTGTGGTTGGCATGATTGTTACAATAAGTTTGATTGCTGTTTACCGGCCGGTTTATAGAGATATAGCCATGTTTCCCAAACTTTGTGCATTTCAGGACAGGCTCTCAGAGCGCATATGGTGATCTGCAGCGGAGCGTGCTCTAACGAA
Organism: Epinephelus cyanopodus; assembly: GCA_026686955.1. NCBI lineage: Eukaryota > Metazoa > Chordata > Actinopteri > Perciformes > Serranidae > Epinephelus > Epinephelus cyanopodus. The sequence continues at coordinate 13,478,287 of CM048920.1, forward strand.
AAGCAGCGTGTGTTCGCGTTAATTATAATAACACATTGTCAGTATCGCCTTGCAGACCTGTTGCTGCGTTTTACGATGTACTTACCTCGCGTGTCTGCCGGCATCCAAATTGCACGCTGTGGCAGAAGATGAAAGAGCTGCTGTGCATGTTGGGTTAGGCTTAACCCTTAATCACTGTTCCCTTCGTCTGATACAGCACAAACCTGCGGAACGGTGGCTTTAAAACAGCAGGTATGAAAGAGGGGCCTCACCCCAGGTAGGGTCTTTAAGCAGGCCGAGATAATATAAAGTTATCAAAGAGGGACCTGCAGGTGAAGGGATGAAGGAGACATTGAATAGATCTGACAGCAGGATTGGGGAGGTGCGTGAGTTCTGGGAAGTCATGCGTAAAATGTGTGTGTGTGCCTTTGTACGGTCTGCATGAGGCAGCCTGATAGAGATAGAGAATCAACCATAATGTGAGAGATTTCTGACAAGAGGCAGGTTTACTATCAAAGTGTAGATGTAAAGAATGTGAGATGGAAGACATAACAGTCACATGCAGCTCTGCTGGTGAATGTTTACAATGCCCCCCCCCAGTCTGTCTCCTAGAGACCCTGTTGCACCCTGGCTGGCATTCTTGTGCTTTGTTTCCCACCCTTCCCTTGCTGAATGTCTTGCTTTTGTTTGCAGAGCGACTGTCTGTTACTAATTCAGAGACCCTCACCAAAACACACACACATGCACACTGGAGAAACTCAATACAGAGAGTGGGGCCCTTCTCTGTCAGAGGCAAAGTGGCTGAACTAACATGGCTTTGTGAGTGGTTTAACTCACAGAAGAAGGGCCCCAGCAGTTATGAGTGGCATCTCTCCATCCTGAGGTCAGTGCAGCTATGAACAAACACAGTGTATAACTAAAGCAGATCAGTCCAAGTGTTTGTTGTGACAACAAAGTGTCACTAACAGAGAAATTCATCATGAGAGAACAAAGGATGGAGGGGACACATTCCCATCAAAATTTAGGACATGTACGCTTGTCTCCTCCCCAATAAAAATGTTAAAGTAACAGAGGACTTTCATTTTGACAAAATTACACAACAGAAACGGCAAAAATTGATGCACAAATATGGATCAGAATGCAGGAAATAAAGTGATTGATACTCACCTCCAGACCCATACGTCCCCACTCCGATGCTGACACGAAAGCTACTCCATTGTGAACATAGAATATGGACTCATAAACACGCATAAGGTCTTGGTCACCACCTTCTAACACTGGACTCTTTTATTCAGGCAATTAATTTTATTTCAGCAGCCACAGCTCAGCGTGTCGTCTTTCCACTTCTGTGGACCAACTATCATAAACCATGTTTATAAGAGTTCATAATGCACTGGGCTTTAGGTCCAGTAAGATTTTTAGTGAACACATATGAGCGTATTTAGCACATTGAGATGATTGTGTGTGCAGTAGGAGGGTCATCCAGGAAGCTATTAAGCAGTGAAAATAAGAACTACTGAATTGCTGAGTTTCGGATATTACAGTAGCATTAGTATTGTACGTTTTTGCACAATAACCAGGTGCACTTTGTTTAGTGTTTGTAGTGAAATGATGAATTGCAACACCTGTCCAAAGGAGACAAAGAAAAGAAAATACATCCACATATCCACACAAAATACAAAATACTTGCATGTCTGCTGTGGTATTCAGTATAAGGACAATGTTGTTTCTCTTTAAGCTTGATTTATTACTCTATTAACAACATTAAAACTGTTTTGCATTTTCAACTCAGCTGGTAGACAGTTCCATATGTGATGCCGCAGCGTGTGGTGCCGATTTGTTCCTGTGGCAGTCATGACGATGAAGAGTAGCAAATGTGAAACAGTTGAAATACTTAAAACATCTTAAGTATTGTTAGAGTGAGGATTTTTTTTTTCTCACAATAAAATCTTTAATTGCTTTTTGTGGCTAAATCGGTTAAGAAAAGGACACGTTTTACTCCACACAGCTCACGCAGCTCTGTGCCTCTTTGTTTCTGTATGTCATTATCATTACTGCCCAACATGTAAGCCAAACCACCCAATAAATGCCAGATTGTAATGCAACCTTAAATCCACATTGTAGCATTTTACAGTGTGTTACAGAGCACTAAGTGACTGTATTATGACAATCAGGACAACTATGGCGTGAAAGTTGTAAAGGAGTAAAGCAAATCCAGTTACATTTGACTCAGTACTTCAAGATCCTTACTGCTGAAAGAGACATTTTTGCCTTTATATTTACTGTGCAGAAGCTCGGGGAAATAGTGAGAGTGGGATGACGTGAGACGAGGGTCTCCAGCTGGACTCAAGCCAAGGACTCTGCGGTTTCATGATACGCCATCTCTACCCGTAAAGCAGCCAGGTTTCTCCACTTTCTTGCTGTCCACAGCTTGTCTTTATACATCATGGGCAGACTGATGTAAAGTACTGGGGAAACTATCAAGCAGAAACAGATAACACCGGCAGCATCTGGCTGTGAAGCTCCACTTTTTGCGCAGGGACACAATGTTCCTCCCTGTAGCTCCTCGCTGGAGCTCCAGGCCCGAGCAGAACAGAGGATTGTTTTTCCTCCCCACCACTCATTTCAAACGTGCAATCCAAGGGAGACAGAGCAAAGAGGAGTAGAGCAGAAGGATGTAGATGATTAAACATAATGATCAGGGTGGTGATAAAAGAGGAGAGACACTAAATTGTGTAGCAGCGGCAGGACCCCATCCCCCCCTTTAACCTGGGAAAGGTTTTGCTGCTGTGAGAATGTGCATTACAGCTGACATATAAAGTTAATAGAGAAGAACAGTTGAAGGATGTCTCAGAAAAGTTAGAAAAGTCAACTAGGTTTCCTCTCTGGTCTGCAGTGCACGAAAAAAAAAATCAAAGAGATCTTGCAGCCTCTTTAAAATGTTTTCCCATTGATCCAGGGCGTTACAATTCTATTCTTTATTCTTTAAGTTTGATTTTGCATTGCATTAAAAAGCATAATACAGACAAATTTTGTACCTCGTAGTCATCTGAGATGATGTGGACAGTCTATTATTATCATTTTCATACGAGTTTTGCAATGAGAAAACCAGCATTCTTCAATAAATGTAAGAAGTGGAAAATCTACATGCAATCAGACGTTGTTAAAACGAGACGCTGAAAAGTCTTAAAGTGCTTAACATCCCGACCAGATGACAAAATCACGCGCACTTCCAAAAAACTAGACAGGCTTTGGCTGGTCTGAGGATGTCAGGAGGACACAAAGTTTCCAGTTCTGGCCTGTTCACACATGAGATAATCTGCACTGATCACCCAGGTCAGGTCTCCTCCGCCTTCTTACTCCAGGCTCCTGACTTAAGCTGACAGTTGGGATGGTCAGAAGAATCTGCCTTCAGAAGTTTTCCGTCTGCAAGCAGGTGCAGATCTGACAGAGAAGTGGCAGAGTGGTGAGAAAGACTCTCGCACTGCTGTTAAAGAATGAAAGAATGCAGGGAATTAGAGAAAGGGGGGGGGGGAGTCGGGTGGAGAGAAGGTAGTCAACAATGTTGGGAAATTACCCAGAGGGCATTTAGCAGGTTGGTTAATCCACATTCCCACAGTTGCTTGACCACGAGTACTCTCCTCTCTCCCTTTGCTCTGTTGCTGCCTCTTCTGTCCAAAAGGTGAAAGACTTTGCCGTCCAGCACCTCAAAAGTGTAAATTGAAGTTTTTTACTTACATTAAAAAGTACAGTTTTACATTCAAATGCAATGAAGTGCATCCACCCTGACTCTCTTAGCTCCTAAGAAATGAATATAAGACAACAATGATGAAAAACATCCTACAACAATGTGAGTTATATAAATCTTGGGTAGGCAGAAATCTGGAAAAGGCAATAAAAGGCATATTTTGAAAACCTCCTCTTGCAGCTCCCCCCTCTCTGTCCTGAGCCCCTCCCACCAGATGACCCAACACATTCTCATCCTAAGTTGTTACTTATCGCTGCTTTGTCAGTAGCATTTCACATCATCATATTACAGGCTATCCTCCTGCATCTGCTGTTGATGTTCCTGGATGCTGCTACTGATGCCAGGATGTCAACAAAAGCACATGCTTGTCTTTAGGCAACAAAAGCATGTGGTTAGATTTAGAGGAAAACATCATGGTTTGGCTCTACATTCATACAGGAAGCAAACACCGGGCTCCTGGGTGAAAGTCCGAGGTTTGTTGAACCATCCACCACCCTTCTCACCAGCCCTATGGGGACTTTTTAGCTGCTTTTGTTATGTCATTACCGGCAGTGTTTCAACCTGATGCCATCTAGCAGCGTATTATACTGCCACAACAGGTGCCATCCAGCTGCATTATGAGCTGATGCCGCCTGTCTGTGTATCACACTGCCACGATAGGTGATGTCTGGCCAACCAGCAGCGTATTAGTTGGCTAGCCACCCCATCCCCCTGCCTTGCTGTCCGCTGCTATAAACCACTTCCCTGGGTGGAGAGCAGGTTCAAATTTCAGACTGGTGGCCAGTGGCAGCACTGGGTCTTACTAGTGTAATGGCAGCAACAGAAAGTTTGCTGATCTGGCAGATGGTCTGGGCTGTCCGGCCCTAAAAGCTGGGGTTTGCACTGGTTGGATTCGAGGTGCAGCAGCTGCTGACTGGGGTTCTGTCTCTGGAGCTGCTGCCCACTCTCCTCACAGTGAGGTGGTCTGTAGAGATGGGGAGTGAGACGGAAGACACGCTGTGATTCGAGAGTTTAACACTAGCTACATAAACATGAACTTGAAGCCAGAGGCATGAGGCTTTGGTTCCGGTTAGCAGGAAACTAAACAATATTTTCTCTCCATCTCAAAAACACATCAGTGTTTTGGAGAGTGAGAGTGGTGGGTTGTGACTGACAATATGGAGAAGGGGACAGGATGGATGACATGCAGCCAAGGCTACAGAGTTTCTCACAGTGGCTAACTGGACTCCCCGTGAGTTGAGGTTAAGTTGAGAATTTCACATCTTTCATCTTTTGCCAGCTATTATTTGAGTTTGGCACCCTGCATCTATTAGTTACTGTTTTATGTAAGCAGCTTCAAAGAAAATCATAGAGGATTTAATAAGCAGTGAACACTGTGTTCATCTTAACGTGTTCACACTGCCTGCTGCTGGCCGCTGTTTACTGCCCGCCGGCTGTGTTCATATGGGGAAGAGCTTTCTCAGCCAGGTGCTGTGCTGGGTGTCGAGATGATGATTTGTGGAGGTGCCAGAGAAGACCAAGCCATAAAGTGCATGTCAGAGCGCTGACATCATCGGACTGCTCTTCACAGTGTCATGTTGTTTATTTACTCATCCACAATATAACCACTTATTTCATATTTATGACTATCATTGTGCTTTATAATGATAGACAATGAAGGGACGGGGATGGATTTGTGGTATGAAAGTTCCACTTGTTAAACTTTTAATAACCAATACATCTGTTTTTATACAGCCACCACTATAAATCCCCAAGGTATGATGTGATTCTATAAGTACAGAATTTTCCACTGCACCCCAAATACGTGCACGCTGAATGCCTTGCTGACAGATGTGCTGTGTATACTGTAGCTCCTGTCAGATACTGAGAGAAGTTTTATGTAATTGTGTCCTGTATCTACATGCCAGGAAGAGATTGATGCAGGATTTGTAGACACTCTGTGCCATTTCCAGCTCCACTCAGACATTTGATAGAAAGGATTTGCCCATATGTGATATGACATAACATGACATAGCCAATATTTAAGTTGTTTTGACGAGTGCACTGAGTTACGCAGCAGCAAATAGACCATGTAAAATTGGACTTGAATGCTGAGTAAAGGTCTCCTGGACTGTGTGATTTATGCTGACTGCAGTGTTGGGCTCTGCAGTGGCCTGTTCCTCATGCACCAAGTGCCACATTTTACTCTTTAAAAGCCCTTTTAAATCAAGATATGTCTGAGCCCTGATGGGACACTTAAATGATTCATGTTTGTCCTTTTGGCCTGTGTTCCCGTCTAGGTCAGAGAGACTGCTGGCCAGAGGTATACACAATTTTACTTATTTAGATAAACCCTGATGTAGATAATTTGACTGTTTCTGTTCAGTGCTTTAATCTTAATTCAAATAAACACAAGAAGTTTGTGCTCTAGAGAAAGGATCAGCACTCAGTGAATAACCGCCGAAGCCCTATGATAAGCTATTATGGCAAAGCTTAACTATACCGACCAGTGAGCAGTGATAACTAACATGTCTTTGGGGTCATCAGGTGGGAACCTCCTTTCACCAGTGTTTAATCTAGTTGGTCCCACGACACCTCCAGGAGGCTAGACAGTGATCTCTGGCGTCGCAGAGACACTCCCCTAATTTATCTGATAGCGTAAGAAATGAATTACTTGAAAAAGCTACTTTGGCTCTGATGCAGCCGCCTGTCTCTGTGTGCAGTCACCACTCTGTCACCTCGCTCAGTGTCTCGCCCACAGCACTATAGGATCTGATGTGCGTTGAACGTAAGGCAGCAGAAATGACTGAAGTTGCAATAAACATCAATACACTGAGGTTGGAAAACAACTGTCTCTGCTGGTAACTTTCTAATAGCAGCTACTGGATGAAACACCTTGAGTTGTCAGCTGTCACTCTGTTTGTCACCTCAGCCGACATCATGTGCTCGCATGAATGCAACCACATGAAACTTAAACTTGAACACTCACAAAAAATGGTGTCAGTCTAGAGTCCTGACCTTGTTGTCTTGACTGCTGTAATATTAATTCCATGCAACTCTTAGATTTAACTATAGAAAATATTAATCTGTCTGTCAAATATTTAAAACATTAATATGTGTGTGGATGTCAAGTTGAGCATGCAAGAGGTGCCCCTTTTTGTCTAACCGCCCTGCCCTGCAGACTGCCTGTGGACGTATCTGACGGTTTGATCAGGAGTTTTTTGTGCTGAGCAAATTTCTTTGTTCCCTATTTTCATTTCCTCTGACTGACAGATACTAAAGCTGAAGACAATGGAAATAATCAAAGAGGCTTATAAGGTTATCAGTTTTGCGATACTGGATCGCATGAGTTTCCCCGTGCCAGGTGTGTTACCTCAGGCTCCATTCCTTCGTGGGAACGCACCAGCGAGGCACAAATTGTTTTTTTGTCAGGCAGGGAGTTTGATCATTTTAAAGAGCAGTTAATCTAAGTGTATGGAATAAATTATAACAATGGGAAAGGCTATCTGATGCTGACAACACGGGCATTTGTGAATGATTAGCAGCATATGCTTTCACTGTGTGTCACTTCGAATTACATCACTACTGGCACTGGTAAAATGAGTGACTGATTATCTCATTGTTCTAGTGCAGGTATGGATATGCATGTACAAGCATGTATGTCTATTTTCCTATATGCCTGTGTGTGTTTGAATGTTTAACACACACAAGGGGTGTGTGTATCTGCTCTGCTCTTCTGGCTCAGCCCCTGTTTTCCATTCACTTCCCCAATTACCTCACAAGGCTCAACGTGAGCCAGAACCTCCATATGTATACTAACAGACCACAGTCATCTCCGACCTCCCAATCAGTATCACCTGAGGATTTGTATTCTGCAGTCACATCTAATCCGTGGGAAACTAAAAAGGTCTTTTAACATCTGCTCAGGTATTTGGCACAACCTCCAGAAGCTCGGGCTGATATTTCCCAGATAAGCAGCTTGTAATGACTCAAGCTTCACTGGAGCAGAGGAAGATGCTTGGATCTTCCTTCTGGACTGTAACACAATATGCTTTGAAAAAAACATGCGTGGTTCACGCCTCATACAAAGTTAGATAGTGACCCATATCCTCCCCATTTTGGATCATTTTACAGAAGATTTGACATCAAAGCTTCCTGCGTGTATACAGACACACTGAGTCGCAGACTAAATCCGCACTAATGCGTTTTCATATTAAAATATATTTCAATCAGGAGAGACAAAAGAATGAAGTAAAGATAATGTTTAATAGGGAATATGAGTGTAGAGATAAACGGATGATTTGTGGTAATTAAGATTTAACAGACGTTAAAGAAGATATTTTGTGATTGAGGGACATCTGAGCGGCAGCAAGATAAATTTAGACACTGGTGGTGATGGCTGCTGACTCTGAGGCTGCTGACAGCTGAGGTGGATGAGGCTGAAGAAACCATAAAGATTAGGTGGTGATGGGGAGGTGGAGGGTGCGCAGGACGGCAGCAAGAAAAAACAACGGCAGACAAAAAACCACATTTGAAATGAGCAGTAAGATGATAGGCTGACAGAGAAGGTGTGTTATTGTGCTATTGGTTGATTGTGAACCAGCTGATGCCTCAATTGACAGCACAAACAATGACACGTAGAGGTAGTGAGTGCACATGCATGCAAGAAGTGAATGGCAGGGTGAGAAAGAAAACTGTCTTCCTGACTGACTTTCACTACAGCGTCATAACTATTGCTACATCTACGCCAAGCGTCCACACACACCACACCACTCTTAAAACGAATAACTTTAAAAGTACTGCTGACCCCATTTTTTGTTTGAATACTCCAGGGTTGCGTTTTACTCTGGCCAGGCAGAAACAGAGACTTTCCGAAACGATCATACATCAGATATCCACGTTTGCTTCTTCACTGGGTCTTATCAGTCATGGCATGTCAAGCCAAAACATTATGCCAAGGCCTACATACCTTTGTTTCTGTTTGGGTAATATTATTCCTTCCCCATTGCCATTGCTTCCTGTGGCGATGGATGATGCTCCTGGCTGGTACTGCTCTCATGTAATACTTGCTTTGCAATGACTCTGGCCTATAGCTAATACTGCGTTACTTTCAGTAACAGTTTCACCTCAATGTCAGTCTAAGCAAAGAAATATTGGTTTTTCTTTTGTCCATTTTTGTGTTGTGTTACGTAACTGAGCAGAGGAGACAATCTGCTTTCTTTACATCAGCACGTGCATGCCCAGTGCACATGAACAGTCATGTGAGATGCTTTTTTATGTCATTACAGATGGAGATTATTACTAAAACAATGTTAAAATGCTCATGTGTATGGAGATAAGTTTTAGTTTTAAAACAAAAATGCATTAGTGTGGATGTGGCCTCAGATGGCTTCAGATACAATGGTCCGAACACATCTGGCAGGTCCTCTCTGCTGTGCGAAAGTGAGTGAGTGATGCAACACATCTGGAGTATGTTTCATCCATATGGAACATGCTTGAGTCGCCTTGGACGGTGAAATTTTTTCCACTGCAAAACGTGAGAGTACCAAATATTGTCAGCTTTGTTTTAAATGAGGTAAATAACTACAATGAGATAAGGACCAAATAAAGTCAAAGGGTCCATTAAGATGCTGTTGTGTTCTTAAAACTACCAATGAGTTCTCTCAATACTTTAGCACACTACTACTTCAACGTCACCTCACTCTTAACCCCAGGCCCATTTGCATCTTCTGCAGAAGTAAACCTTTTAAAACAGCTCAAGAATATGTTTGATTTTCCAAAACAGCTCAGCACTGTAGTTTTTAGCAAACATTACTCAAACAGGAGCAAATAGTGCATTTGTTGGGGACTATTTTCAGCCATGGACAGCAGCAGGACAGCGAATATGTGACTAACTTAAAATACCTGTGTTCTTCACAATGAACAAACATATCATGCAGTGCAGCTGTGTTGCTCATTCATTTTTTTTTTTGAAGAGGACATTAAGCACATGGCCTATATGGTCGGTGACGCATCACTTTGAAATGAGCATTCAGTCTGACTTGAGACATACTGAGTCACGTTTTTTGTACTGTATTGCTCATATAGCTGCGGGCTATCAGTGGAAATAAGGAAATTTAACAAGAAATGATGAGGTGTTATTAGTAGAAATTACTAAGTGGCCCAATATCCATTTTCCAAACACAGTGACTTCAGAGGCTAATCTTTGCCAGGCCCTAATTGAGCCCCAACCCGCAAACTCTGTGCAAAGCTGAGGGGGCGCAGCTGAGGATGTTTTACCTGCCAACAGTCAGGCCCGATCCTCTCTGCCCTGTGGCAAGAAGGTACGCATGGGAACAGTTGCTCTGTAGACCTGACATATCTGTTCAATTAAGTTTCAGTAAATACAGATAATTGACTTTCCAGTCCCTGAGCCTTTTTTTAAACTCTGTCTCTCCCCCGGAGTGAAGATGGTCGCTCCTGGCTCCAGACTCTGAATTCTTGCTTAGATGCCCGCATGTGTTCCTGCACACTTCCAGCAGCATTGTCAGAGCTTGGCAGCGCAGCAACAGTAGAGCTGGCAGACACTGAAACACAAGGACATCTTGGTATGAGAGATTTCATCTGGAGAGGCAGAGGTCTGGATATGGATAACAAGATAAGGTGAAGTAAGGAGAGTGGGAGAAAAAAGGAAGACACAGGGCCACTGTTCATCAGTCAGGTGAAGTGTTTAGAGCAATGTTTTCATGAACAGTAGAGTATTCATTTGAAAGACTGGTGCTCATGTTCTCATAGAGGAAATATAATTATAGCCCCATCCATCTGTCTGTGTGTGTCATCTATTTTACAGTGTTCCCTCTTCTTCCCTGTCCCACCCCTCTCTCATTTCCTCTTTCTTTCCCGACATGCTTCTGTTTCTTCATCACACCTTCCATCTGTTTCTTTCACTGTTTTCTGTTTTTACTTGCTTTCTAAAGACTCATTTCTGTTCCTTTTACTCTCTGTTTGTCCTTCTTAAAACCAGAGTGTGTTTCAACTAACAGTTTGCTATGATGGCATGTCTGGCTTTGCTTACATTGTGTAAATAGTTGCTTGTGTCCATCAGAAAACTAAAACAGTATTAGTGCAGTTCAGTACCAGTTTTGTCATGATGATCTAAGGAACAATCGTCTTTTCAGAGCAAAATATTGTTGGGTTTTGGTGCCAAAAAATGACATGGTATTCCTCTAATCTACCCAGTGAAAATCACAGTGTGTTTGGAAATTACCTGGGTGAAACCTGCTGTTATGGTGACTGAGGTTCTTTCCAGAGAGTTAAACAAATTGGCCCAGAACTGAAGGGAAGGAAGCTACCAGATTGTAGACATGCAAAAGTAGATCATCAGCATATCCTCCTGAGATCCTGTGTCCTCATATGAGAACATCACATTTTGGGTTTACTGGACCTAATACTTTATTCTGCTTAACTTAGCCCTGCTGTCCTCGGTCGTGGACACTTCTTTGTGCCTTTTAGTGGTAGTTAGAGCAGAATACACTAATACATGTAAAAACAAGATGGCAGTCGTCTCTGCCAAGTCAGTCTGCAGCTGACCCCGACACAAAAGGGACTAGGATTTGGACTTTCTTATCGTCTCATATGAGGACACTGGGACTTAATTGTCATCTTGTTTGAGGACATTGGACTAAAAATGCATACCAAACAAAAGCTGAGGTCTCAGGAGGATAAAGAAACATACATTCAGACACTTTTTTGTCCTGGAACCAAATGGCTAAAAGGTGTAGGGCCAGGGAAACCTTTCCTGATGCTATGGGACAGAGGGAGAACATGGACACATCATGGCGAGTCACTCTTGCTCAGTTTGACCTGCTGGCCACCCGCAGTAATGCACCTAAAAAAATCTCCTTACATTCAAAAGCATTGTAAGGCCCCTATCAGACAGAGTGCATTTTAGCAGCCTGGGGTGACATTTTCTTGTTCTACATAAAATTAAAGCTTAGAGTGGAAAAGTGCCCTACATCATTCATCATCATCATCACCGTTTTTTCCCCACTGTTAGACGAATTGAGTTGCAGGCCTTCTGTGGTGGTGATAACAACAAGTCAGTGGAACACTATACATGACTGGTGTTAAGCTAACAACTTAATCTCACTTTAGACCAGTGGTTTGCTACTGGTGGGTCACGATCCAAAATGGGGTCGTGGGTTCATTCTGAATGGACCGCAAGTGGCTCACAAATGTGTCATGTTTGTAAAAAAAACCCCACACATTATTTTGAAGTATAGTGAATATCCATCACTGAGCTTTTATTCTGAAGTGCTAACAGACAAACACAAGTCCAAACACAAGTACGACGCTGTATATTTTAGACTGTGTGGACCTTAAACTAATGACTAAGAACAAATCTGGACCCCATGGCTGGACCAGTTGGAAACTACTGCTTTAGATGTTGTCCCGGGCAAGCAAGCTCCAAGTCCTATCACCTCAACTACTTTCTAACATTTAAACAACTGTAATTAGGCCTGGTGATTGATGGCAGATTGTCAAACTATCCCTGACTCGTCCTAAAATCAGCCTTGGAATGACCATTATGCAGGTGAAGCTCCAGGACCAGCTGGTGGTACTCCCTGTGCTTTTTCCACTTTCTAAAATGATTATGCACCCTGACCGATCTATGTTTGCCTGTGACCAGAGTTCTATTTGAGAACAGCCTCTCACCCCAAATCAAAGCCACAGCAGGTGCCCTTCGACTGTCTATTTTTTATGCAGATTTTAAGGTGTCTGTGAGTTTACTTCACAGCAAAAGTGTGATTCTGTGGCTGTGCACCACACAACTCTGTTTGATTAGGGCCTAAAACTGCTTATAGGACACCTGGGACTGCCGGGTCAATAAATCCTTGTGTTGGGAATTTTTAAACAATGAAATGTGTTTAAAACTTTCCCCAAAAAAATGTGTGACATTCTGGCAAAGTAAATTTTATCAGAAGTGAGAGTTTGTTTCTTATCCCGTCTCCTACCAACAGTCACCACTTTCTTCCATATCTAACTATGATAAAGATCTTTTCCCAGTGCTGAGTATAAATACTGAATATTACACTTCAGTGCAAGCCCGCCAGCCCTCGCTACTTTTGTTGACCCTGAGAGTCATGAGGAATTTCCCGTTCACCTCCACCTCTCCGCCCGTCCACCCCCTCCTCTTTCTCTTTTGCCTCACTAGGCCATCAAGAGACCTGCAGCCACGTCAGCCTCCACAGGGGAGACTATACTGCAAAGTCAACACAGACACGCACACGCTGGCATAGTTATTATGTTTTAAAGGCATTTACACTGGGGTCTGAAAGAGGCATTCTTACTTCTTAATTACACGCAGCACCCAGCCATTATTGGCAGCGATATTAGATCGTTTATTTAATCAACAGTCAGCTGACACTGGCCTGCTGGATTCTTTCAGACCTGTGTTTATCTAAAAGGGCCAGTCTCAGAGACAAGCCTCTGTGTTTAAGGCCAGATGTCAGCCTTTGCCTTCATGACACACTCCCCTGTTATCTGACACACTCCTGCAGTGGATTACCTTAAACAGAGGGAGGGAGAGAGCCAGAGAGAGTGATGAAGTGGGTTGATAATCACATCTGCTGATGGAGATACAGATGTGACCAACGTGTTATATTACTACGTTTTACTGAATGGTTGCTGCAGTGCAGTCTGACTAAACCAAATAACTTTTTCGCAGACATACAAAGGTGTGGTAATGTTACAGGTAATGTGGCTGTTACTTTTCATACATTGTGATATGAAAATTTCTGCTATTCAAAGGATATCATGCAAACCAGTTTCTGACTCAGCAAAACAAGGGATCATTCAGACTTTGGCTGTTTTTCCCTACAATTTCCTCCACAATATTGATGACAATACTCTACATTAGCTGCTGCAGTGCTGATTAAGGACAGGTGTAATATGTAGATGGTTTGAGATGTGCACAAGAGATGACAAGACGTTGAGTAAGTAGGTGAAAGGACAGATGGCCTAGTGCACTGAGATTATATAATGAGGGGAGAATAAATGGATATCTATGAAGCAATAGAGAAAGAGGGAGTGGTGGGGTGTGTAGGTAAAGCCTGGGGAAGCATGTGGTGTCCAGATGCTAATCATAAAGACAGACACAGGGAGATGAAACCCAACCTCAAAGCTGCAGGCAGCAGAATAATGAGGCTGCAATTTACTGTAAACTTTAGAAGGGGGACAAGGAGACGCAGCATGAGGAAGAAAGAGGTAGATGCAGATGTATGGATGGATGAGGAGGGAGCCCACACGACTGTGCCTTTATACAGAGATGCATGTACATATAGTTACCCTATATCTTGATTTGCATATTGTCACAAACATCCGGAAAGTGTTGCCAGGTGTGTATAGATGCAGATATATCCCCGGTGTGAGATAAAATATTCATAATTCCACAGTTTCAAAGCCGTCAGCTTCGCACAGATGAAGAATTGGCAGGAACAGGGAAGACTCTTTGGCACTGAGGTAACAATACAGTACAGTTCAGCTGCTGTGGGTTATCTTGCCTGAAGGTAGAGGAAATTGCGGAGCACATAGTTGCCTTTTGAAGTGTTTAAAATGAAATGAGAGGATGCTCCTTAGAAGTTATGGAAAGCATTGGAATGAAGTACATCTAAAGGAAAAGATGAATTTACTTGAAGTCGTTTGCCTCGCCTGATCAAACATTTCCAGCTCAATATTCAGAACATGTGTATTTGATCCCCTCAATAGAGACATGAAAGTAGCAGAGGACTTTTATTTTGACAAGATTAAAGACATTTACGCTGTAAATGGATGCACAAAAGCCACAAATTGGTGCATAAAAAAAATCATCAGAATGCAGGAAATGCTCAACATTTTCTGGCAGAGGACCCCACAACACCCCCTTTTTATATGTGTCCCCTTCAATGTTGAAACAAAACCTACACCCTTGCTAGGATGTAACGATGTTAGTGGAAGCTCACACAGTGCTCAAAGGGGCTTGGCAGTGGGAGGAACACTAACACTAAAGAAGTTATGCATCATCCCCAGTCGTTGCATTTTGTACTTTTACCATTGTGATATGTATGAAGCGTCTATTTAAGTTTTAGCCCCAAAGGCTTCATAACACAATTGGAGTAATGCTTCCCTTTTATTGGGAAAATCTGATTATTCATTGACGTAAATGTTCCCACATTTCTTTTTTTATTAACCATTCCCAAGACACAGTTTTCTATTCCTTTGTAGACAGCCTTCAACCTTTACCGACAGATTACCAGGACACAGGGGGCACACGTCCTGCCAAGGAAAGCCTGTGAAAACACAAAAAACAAGTCTTGTGAGATTTTTATTTGCTCTGATTTTGTGAGTCAAAGAAAAAGCATCATTGGCATTTTAATGTGATATGTGTAAAACAAAGTCGGTCTGATAATTTATAAGTTTTGAGGGGTTTTATTGAGCTCTTTGAGTAATTCAGCAAAATTCTTCACCGGTGACACATCTGCACATTTTAAGTTTAGTAAAATGAAATGATGCAAAACTCTCTTTCACCCCCTTTTTGCCGCTCTGCTCCACACTCCTCCTTGTTGTCTAATATACTCATAAAGACACACGTACATGTATGTGTACTGTATGTTCCCACATGTGTGCACCACATATTGTTCTTTACTTCCCAGAAGTTCCCTCCTGTTAAATCCATGCCTGGAGCTGAGTCTGTCATTGGAAGATAACATGTACCAACACATTTATTTCCCCCAGCGATGTGCAGTTTAGTGGTTGAAAAAGCATGTAAATGTGTGTGCACATGTGCTCATTACCAGCCAGTCAGGTGTTTTAGTGTGCTTCTAGCCCATGATAAAAACCCCCACAACAACCAGTCATCAAGAGGCACCTTCCTCCTTTATGACTACTCATGAGCAGTTATCCACTAAAACACACACGCATGCGCATGCTTGCATACACATGTTTTTACTTTTTACACGCATGCCCTCAACCTTTAACACACACTCAAACAGATACATTTAAAATGCTAAAGTACCACTTGTGCAGCAGATAAATCACCAGTCACACTGCTGTAAAAGCAGCATTCCCAGGACACAAAAATGAACGTCCTCATGTTTTGTCACACATCTGCAAGTGTAGGCATGCACACACACACATAAACACACATGCATACTATTAAAATTATTGACCACTGTGTCTCCTTCAGGCTCACAGCCTCGCTCCAGCTGCTGGTTATGTGTGATGAGATATTTAACCGTCTGACTGAAGATTATTGAAATTCCAAACCAAAGAGGGCTCTGCCTCTTTCTGAGTAATCCATGTCTGAAGTGCAAGACTGTTCATGTGTGATTTTTGCTTGTGTGTAGTTCATGTTTGAGTAGTGATATAAGCAAGGGTGGATTACTGAATGGGGGAGTCAGGGGCCGCAAAATGTCACTCACATTAACACTTACAAACCAGGAAGAGACTCTAAATGATCATGAAGAGGAGCAAAGGAACTGCAAAGAGACACAAAATAACTACAAAAGATGCAAAATAACCAGGAAGAGATGCAAAATAACCACAAAGAGACACAAAACAAAAGCCAAAAAAAGACACAAACCCACCACAAAGTCTGTGTGTCTTGCTCCTATATTTGCATGTCTGTGCCCAGGAGCCCATTGTCTCATTTTCCACCCATGGATATAAACATCTGCGTGTGTGATACAAGCAACTGCATCTTGTGTGTCTGAGAACAGGTGCTTCTGTATTATTTTTTTTTTTTTTGGCTAAATGTGGATAAATGAAGAGTGTCAACAGTCTTATCTCACTAAAAATACGAGTTGACAGCACACAAATGTGCGTGTGTGTGTGTGTTTCTATCTCTGTCCAGCAAGTCTCAAATCAGGTGTGATTTTGGAGTGAGTACAGCAAGGAATATTACAGCAAGCAGTGGAAAACTCCATCTCATTAAGCATGAGTGTGTGTCTGTGTGCACACATTCGAGTACAGGCTTCTTCCACACATTCTGTTGACCTTTCCTCTTTAAAGGGCAAATTAAACGCAAAGACAGCTGATATTTACTTTTCTGACACTCATAGAAGTGATAGGGAGCTGCACAGTGATACGGTTACAGTCTTAATTTCTCTTGCACAAATTTATATATACACACACTCTCACCGGCACATACAGTAGTAGTAGTGTCTCCTCTGAGTCAGCTCTGGGAGCTGAAGTGGAAATCTCTGTGAAGAAACAGCTACGCACAGTGCAAACCACAGGAGTGAGAAATAAGCAGCTGCAACTGTGCTAAGTTTTACACTGACATCATTTGCTTACAGGTATGAGTGTGTGTGTGTGTGTACTGGTGTTGTGTCTGTCTGTCTGTCTGTCTGTCTGTGCACTATTTCTATGCCAAGTTGTTAACACATAGTGCATCAGTATTCACCTTCAGGTTAAGGGAAACGTACCCTCAGGGTGAGTTAATTTTGATGGACGTCCTCGTGGCAGCCCGTCTCTAGAGTGCTGTTGGCCTGTGCTTGGTTTACCTGTCATGGCCATGTTTAACCCAAGTTCCTCAGAGTAACGTCTGTCTGCACTGTGGCTCCTCAGACTTTGTCCCAGCTCCAGCAGTGCAGTTAATTAGGCAGTGAAGACGCTTCGCAACGCCGAGCCTGCCTGTCGTAACATCCGACAGTAATTGGACAAATCTGGAAGCGCGTACGTCTTCTTCCATAACATGCTCTCTGAATGTCACCGCTCAGAGTGTCACAACCTCTTCCCCGTTCCCTCCAGCTAATGACAGTTCGCAGCTCTCTGCATCATGTTTGACTCAGCTTCGCATCCTCTTATTTTTCCAGAGGGTCTCACCCCTTCAAACAATCCTGACACGCCAAGAGGCTTGTTTCTGCACAGGGACAGCTGTTTACAGCTCAAGTGTTTAGCAGATGCACAACAACAGGCAGAGTCGCAGTTTGAGGGATTTAAACTGTTTTGTTGCTGCTGTGTCACTGCGATGGAAGGTGGAGAGTTTGCTTCGTTTGAATGATGTCCAGTGTTGTTTCTGTTGTCTGTTTTCAGGGCGGCAACAGACCATAATGTGGACAACACCACTGCCATGTTAAGAGAATGGCTGAAAAGAGCCCAGCGTGTCTACCACTATGTGGAGTGGAGACCCATGGAGGAGCCGAGGTGAGTCATGGTTTCCACAGGAATCGTTTATTACCATCTATTCAAAGTACTTCAGACTTGATTTCTATCTTACAGTTCTGGTTTTAATCACATAATTGTTCAAATAGTGATGACAAATTAATTACCTTTTATCTCTGTATCAGGTCCTACACAGATGAGTGGGGCCCGAAGCACTGGCCTCCCTCAAGGTTCAACCATGTGATGAAGCTGAGACAGGCGGCGCTGAAGGCTGCCAGGGAACGATGGGCTGACTACATATTTGTAAGATTTGGATACTTTCTTGATCTGATGATAACTATGCAACAATTCAGTCCGAGGTATATTCATAGCAAATGGTTATTCAGTTTGATAGAAAAGGATCTGCTCTGTGAGGGACTACTCACAGAATTTGAGCAGCCACAAAGATTCTGCTGTTAAAACTAATCCCTCTCAATAAACACATATATAAACATACATTTTAGTCACAGTTAAATTAACAATACCAAAAATGTAGCATATAGGGAGGAGACTGGGGTGGTGGAGGGAGCTGTGGCAGAGTAAGTGGGACTTTAGGCCTTGGACATACTTGCTGAGTTGAACATCCACGGACAACCCGATCCACACTCCATTCCAGTCTGTTTTTTCAGACAGTCTTTGTATTTCCTCAAAGATTAGTTATATGAATGTGGGTAATGACGGACCTCCTCGCACAACCTGTCTTTAAAACAAACATCCAACATCCATCCATCCATTTTTATCCAATTATCCGGGGTCGGGCAGCAGGTCAAGCAAAGCACCCAGACGTCCCTCTCCCCAGCAGTGATTTCCAGCTCCTCCTGGACCCCAAGGCGTTCCCAGACCAGATAAGATACATAGTCCCTCCAGTGTGTCCTGGGTCTTCCCCGGGCCTTGGGAGTTTCAACATTTGTTACCTTTTTTCTTCTTCTCGGCAAACCAGCTAGAGGTGCATATGCCCCCAGCTGAACTGGAGTGTGGAACTGGGCCATGTGTAGTCGGGGCACTTGCTATGTACACAGTCGGGCAGTCACAACTTTTGGGCAGCACGCTGACATCTGCATAGGGGTCCGTCCGAACCCTAGGAGACATGCAGACAGGGAAAGTGTGAAGCTGGCGAAGTGTTGACAAGTGTCCGATATTACTGGCCGTGCTGTACACCTGCATCAGTATGACGGGACGTTACTCGTCGGCTGACAGCCACACAGCTGGTGAAGGAGCCAGTGATTGTGAAGCATGAATGAAACAGCTGATTCCAACTTAATTGGATACCAGGGACATATTCGTTAAAGGTATATAATGCAGGATTGTCGGTTACTGTTTGTAAACATGTTTGCCAGTGAAAATAAAGGTCAAAGCCAACACAAGATTTACTCTCATTTGGCATTTGCAAGACACTGTGTGTTTTGGATGCCTGCTGTTTACGGTCAGGCGCCTGGTTGCTCCCTTTTTTTAAAGCCCTGACCTTACCTAACACTGTCGGGGCAACTAAGCGTCCAGAACATGTAAAATAGGACAGTACAGGCAGAGGTTGAAGTCTCTGCAGATAAATACACCACCACACACTTTTAGTGGGTCATAAGTGATGATTTAGGGGAATTACTTCTGTATGAGTCCATACATCTTTTTTTTTTTTTTAAGGAAAATCCTGCATAATATACCCTTAAAAACGAACCACACAGCTGAACTGATATGATACAATGAGTGACTTGTGCACTCAGACTCTCTCCCCTTTTTAGTTTGTAGACAGTGACAACCTGCTGACGAACCCTCGTGTGCTGAACCTGCTGATGGCTGAAAACCTGACCCTGGTTGCTCCCATGTTAGAGTCTCGCTCGCTTTACTCCAACTTCTGGTGTGGCATCACCCCACAGGTACACTTTGGATTGAAATTCATACATCTGTCCGTTCTCTCAGGTAGATTTATCACCTAAACCTGGCGTTCTTCATCTCCCTCCTCTCAGGGTTACTACAAGCGAACCCCAGACTACCAGCCGATCAGGGAGTGGAAGCGGCTCGGCTGTTTTGCTGTTCCCATGGTGCACAGCACCTACTTGTTAGACCTGCGTCGTGAATCCAGCAGGGACCTGGCCTTCTACCCTCCGCACCCGGACTACAGCTGGGCATTTGATGACATCATGGTGTTTGCATTCTCGGCACGTCAATCCGGTCAGTTTGAAAACTGAACTCACAACAAACTACCACATTTGCACCATGGTCTCAAATGCCATATGACAGCTTCACTTTGATGAACTGAGGCCTGTCAGTAACTTCATTAATTCGCTTACATTACGAACTGTTTTTAATTCTCAATGTGTGCACTGCTGAGGGCTTTTTATTGGTTTTATGCACATGTCTCAGATTAAAGCAGATGAACGAAAGCAGAGAAAAATGGATCCATGTGTTCGTCTTGACTGTGCTTGTGTCTGTGTGTAAGTGTGCAACAATACCAGTGTTTGTAGATTTGTGTGTTTGACGTGAGTAATCATCCATAGGGAACAAACAGAGCCATTAAGCTTTCCATTACACAGACAACAAGAGTGTGTGGCATCTGCCTGCCAACTTAAAGTAAACACATAAAAGCATTCACACAAACAGAAACCAATATGCAAACAATAAGACCCTCACAGAAACACAGAGGCACGGCTTCTTCTGTCCCACAGATTAGTTTCAATATCTACAACAATGCATAAATGTACAAGTAAATATACTTTGTGAAGGCATTTACACGCGTGACGAAGAAACAGCATAAAAAATTTAAAATTCTTGCCTGCATCAGAGCTATTCATACCAGCAGTGATGTGAGTTTGGGACATTTGCAACAGGATGTGATTGGTTTGGCCTTTATTCCTGGTGCGAAAACCTTGAAAAATCTAATTTATTCTGAAAAAAAAAGCCATTCATTCATTGCATTGTATTCATGTTTGGTGTGAAAGTACTGATGACAAAAACAACAGTTAAAAAAATACATTGACGTGCAAATTCATCCAACTCCTCTGTTGTGTGAAGGCCTCTAAAGTGAGAATATTTAACTTCTGAAAGGGGAGATATTCCTCTCATTCTTCTGATAATGAATAAAATGTTTTATTCATAAGCTATAACACACCCTTGCTCAATTCAATCCACTCTGGAGTGTGCTGCTAAAGCTCCGATTGATCTTTTATAATCAATAGCATATGGTGGCAAATGATTTTTTTTTAC
Organism: Epinephelus cyanopodus; assembly: GCA_026686955.1. Taxonomy (NCBI): domain Eukaryota; kingdom Metazoa; phylum Chordata; class Actinopteri; order Perciformes; family Serranidae; genus Epinephelus; species Epinephelus cyanopodus. Next base: position 13,499,351 of record CM048920.1, read on the forward strand.
AGTGCAATGGACATTTCTTAGTCAATTCCCTGACTTTGTAGGGTTTTTTTTTAACTTCTGCTACTGTTACACTTTATTTAAGCATTTACTGTTATATTTATTTCTTATATTTACTTTATTTAACCATTGGATTTATATTCAATAAAGCAAGAAGAGGTGTCTTGGGTTGATCCAGGGCGCTCGGGGGAAACAGGGCAGGCAGGCTGAGCCAAACCGCTGACCGGTGAGTGCGGATCTGAGGCACAGAGAAACAAGGCTTAGGTGAAAAAAAAAAACAAGAGGAAAAAAGCAATAAGCAATAAATAGGCTGTCGTTAGTACAGCAAGGTCGACTGAATGATCTGGCGGAGCCCAGACTGCAGAGCCGGGGTGTTTGTACTGCTGGGGTGACACGTGAGGAGTGAAGGAAAGGCACAGACTATGATAAGTAAAATCTCTTCAGATTAAAAGAGCAGCAAATCATTTTCATCATCATCATTTTTCAGTGATTTGCTTAATGTATACACATACATATGCTCGAGGTGGGCCAAGAATAGCTTCGTTAACAAGAGAATTTTAAAGACAGCTAACTAAACTGAGCACAGATGATACCATGATGAGTAAGGGGCTCACAGTTGGTAATGAATCTCAGTGCAACATGATACACAGAGTCCAGAACATGCAGCATTGCGAGGGTGCATTCATCTATAATACATCCCCATAATCAAGCACAGTCAAGAAAGTAGCAGAGACTTTTTTTTTTTTACCAAGAAAGAGAAGCAGTTCCTATTTGTAAAATAAAAACACAGTTTCAGTTTAAGCCTTTCCACAAGTTGCTCACCATGTGTCTTAAAAGAAAAACAATCATCTAACACAATACTCAGGTATTTATAAGATAAATAAATGTCACTTGTGCATAATTAACTCACACAGGGAAACACAAGTGAATTAAATATGAAGCAGAACCCAATTGAAATGCAACATAAAAACAAGGACACACATGTTGTTAATGCTATGAAAGAGGGGATGGTTTTGATTGATAACATACGTTTGTCTTGTGTGAAGTCTGTATAATTTTGTCCAGGGCATCATAGCACATTTGATCCCTCACAAAACATGCAAAGCATTTTTACCCGCTCTGTATGACACTGTCCTAACCATCCCCACCTAACCACGCTTCATGCATAACAACAGCACTTAAAAGGAACATCGAGCAGTTTATTAACTGTGGCAGTATTTATTTGCTGTCAGCACACGTAGACGAGGTATGAGGACCTGGGGCGGTCTAATTTGCATGTTTATTTGAAGGTTTGGGTCAAGAGGTTTTATTTACAGAACCATGTGTGCACGTGTGTGTGTTCCAGGTGTGCAGATGTACGTGTGCAACAAAGAACATTACGGCCTGCTGCCTGTCCCTCTAAAAGCACAGCAGAGTGTGGAAGATGAAAGCGAGAGTTTTATACACACCATCACCGAGGCTTTGAGTGAGTCCTTACACACACACACACACACACACACACACACGCAACATTTTCCAGCTGTTGTGGCTTTACTATCAGTCACTCCTTGATTACTTTACCTCTCAGGTTTGTTTCTTTTCCGTCCTGACCTCAGCCCTTCATGATTGCATCCTGTCAACCCTCATTGCCTAAATCCCCCTCCTCCATACTGTCTCATATCTCCTCCCCCTCCCTATTTATTTAACCCCCACCTCCGTCTCACTCCCGCCCCCCCTCGCTGCTCAGATTTTAAATAAAGCAAATTAAATTAGCCACCACAATCCCGAGGATATTCGACTGTTTTCTAATCCTGTTTTTGCTGTGTTAACCTTTCGCCTCCCTCCTCTCTGTGTCAACAGTCGACCACGACATTGAGCCCACTGAGCACCTGTACTCCCCGCCGTCACCGCAGGACACCACTGGTTTTGATAAAGTGAGTTATGAGTGTGTTGGCTCTGCCTGCAGGAACGGGAGCTCCTCAGCTTTTTCTCTCTGTGTATTTACTGTTAATCAGCAACTCCCACTTCCTGTTGTTGTAGCAGGGTCTCCAAGTTCTTCTTCCTTTGCCCTTGCCTTCATCTCAAATCTCTCCGCCCAAACTTCTGTTTTAATTGTCCTCTGTTCACTTAATTAGGCATCTTCTATTGTACAGAGAGAAACTTACAGAATAGAAAATCTCTTAAATGAACATGTCTCATTTTTTCCGTTTAGATTTTCCTGATCAATCTTAAGCGACGGCTGGACAGAAGAACCAGGATGTTGAAAACAATGTCTGCGCTTGGTCTACACGCCACGCTGGTAGACGCAGTGGACGGCAAGTAGGTTACCCACATTCACACAGCCCTGCACGAACCCGATGAACTGACCTGAAGGCTGTTTTAATCCTCAAAGAAATCACCTCAAACTCTCTGTGCTTACATTTTTTAAGTATGCTCAGCACCACCGCAAGTCAGGTTTTTCCACCCAAAACATCTCATGCACTTAAACTGCTCCCTGAACGTCAGCTAAGATAATGCCTGGCCTTGTGTCTCCCGTCTGTTGCTACTTTTTCTTACATCTATATCCAAACATCCTGTCTAAACAGAGCTTTGGTGTTTGTAGCAATAGGCTTGACTTACTTTCCCTCCTCGGCACTTTCTTTAATCCGCTGTTGAGAATGTCCTAATCCTTCCTCCAGCCTTTGTTTGTCTGGCAAAATGAATTACTTGTTGCAGCTTGCTGAGATTGACTTTGTTGTGTTTTGCAGAGAGGCTGTTTTCGCTGATGACAAACTCAGCTGCATAATGACAAGTGTAGTTATGAGAATGACCTTTCTTTTCCAACTACTCATCCTACATTTCCTTTCCCCATCTCTCCCAGAGCTCTCAATACGTCCCAGCTGCAGGCGCTGGGAATAGAGATGATGCCGGGCTACAAGGACCCTTACTCTGGACGAGTCCTGACCAGAGGGGAGATCGGTTGCTTCCTCAGCCATCACTCTATATGGACACAGGTGAGAGCACAGGGGAGTAACACACTGATTCGGGGAGGAAGGCCTGTGTAGTGAGCACAGAAGATCTTGTGACAGCACAACCTGCTGAAATCTCCTTCAGCAGGAAACAAATGTCCTCCTTGTTGCCTGAAGATAAATGTGCATGTAAAGGCAGAAAACTTGTAGGCGGACATCAGCTGCTTGTGATCAAGCTAATTACATCGGTTCTTTTCTATTTCTATTTCTTATAATACTGTTGTGGTGACTACTCAATGTGTTGGTATTTAAGTTTTTCTTATGTACATGTAGTAGAATGATATCATAACAGAAGTTGCCAGAATGTGGCAGTTTGAAACTTGTATGTATTATATTATATTATATTATATTAAATTAAATATTCATCCATTTTCCGTAACCGTTTATCCTGTTAGGGGTTGCGGGTGGGCTGGAGCCTATCCCAGCTGACACTGGCTGAGAGGCGGGGTACACCCTGGAAAGGTCACCAGACTATCACAGGGCTGACATACAGAGACAGACAACCATTCACACTCACATTCATACCTACAATTTAGAAAACCTGAATGTCTTTGGACTGTAGGAGGAAGCCTGAGTACCCGGTTTACTAATCAGCTTCCAGACCATCAAAGCAAAGCAGTTAGTGTAGTGACTGTTTGTGGTTCGGAATGATGTTAATAACATAAAAGCTAACTTTGGTATTTTTCAGACTTGACCCTATTTTGTCATGTCTTTGTGTCCAAGTGACTAACGGGAACAACAATTTCTGAAACTGGTCCAGCACTGAGTGAGAGTGCTGCAGCTGGCAGCTGCAAAATGAGCTGTAATGTAATCCCTGCAGGCCAGTGCGCCTCGTCAAGGTATGTTCACTACAAGTGCTTGTTTTTGCCACTGACAAGCTCAGATAGTTATTATAGGTGTCTGAGAACATTTTGAAATTGATCCCCATATGTCTAGACCTTTTTATTAAAGAGTAACATTTTTGTTTAACCAGAAACAGCCACTGTATTGCTCTCGCCAAAGCCACCAGACTCTATTCAAATAAACAGTAATTTTGTCATTGTAAAACAAACCTCAACGGTCTTAGTTCAACTTTCCACTGTTACAACAATCACCAATTCATTTAAAAGGTTTATCTCTGTAGGGATCCTTTCCATAATGTTGTCAGACACTTATAATAATAACCTGAGCCTGTCAGTGGCAAAAGTACAAGTACTTTTTGTGATAGTACATGAACCATGCACAATTGCCTGAGCTGCCAGCTGCAGCTGTCTCATTCAGCACTGGACCAAAATACAGAAGTTACTCTTAAATAACCTGCACCATCGTACAGATGAATTGAAAAAAATGGCCCACATAAGATAGAACAGATTGATAAGTAAGCATTATGAATAATGTAAAAGATAGGGACAATCTGGACAGCTTTCTTTCTTTTTAAATTGAGTGTTTGTATTTTCTCATCATCAGGTGATAGAGCAAGGCCTCCAGAGGGTTCTTCTTTTAGAGGATGATGTGAGGTTTGAGCCCAGGTTTAAACGACGGCTCCAGGCCATAATGGATGACATAGACAAAACCCAGCTGGACTGGGACCTCATGTAAGAACACCCACTCATCCCCACACTTTTGTTTTTTTCAAATCAATGTGCATTTGCACCCATTCACATGGAGCCTCATCAACACATTCTTCCCATCTCTGCTGTAGCTACGTGGGGCGGAAGCGTATGCAGGTGCAGCAGCCGGAGCAGTCCGTGGACGGCGTGAACAACCTGGTCAAGGCTGACTACTCCTACTGGACACTCGGCTACGCGCTGTCACAGCAGGGAGCCAGAAAGTTACTGGCTGCAGAACCATTCGCGAGGATGCTGCCCGTCGACGAGTTCCTGCCCATCATGTTCAACAAACACCCAAAGTCAGTCTTTACTCCAGTTTTCTTTGATTTTAAATTACAGTGCTGCATGACTGCGCTTAGAATAACAGGAGTAGCATGCCCATGGGATACAAAGGCATGGAGATTTATTTGAGGCGTGTAATGCAGAAAACCACAAAGCTACAAAGAGATGTATTACTATTAAATGTTCGCAAACACAGACAGAAAGACACTTACACACAATCTGGTTTATGAACAGACAGACAAATATTTACTGAGGACCCTGAATAGATGATTGCAGGTGCACTCTATATCAGGTAATCCACATTCAGAATAAACACGAAGGTGCAAAATTAAAAGCTATATTTAAAGAACACAGTCAGGCATGCATCGATCCTGTGCATGCACAAAAACAGACACGAGGGCAATAAACCAGCGCTGCAATACTAAAGGACCTAGTGTACAGTAATTATCTATACATAGACGCAAACATGCTTGTTGGCAACTTTTTAAACAGTGGAATAGTGTGTAGTTTCCTAGTTTGTTCCCGTGTGGTAGACCACAACCTCCGTTCAGTTCAATTCCAAGATATGTTCCCTATATGTCCCTGTTTGTACCCTTTTTCCTTCCCTCCTTCCCCCTGATTATGTTCGCCCCTCTTTCTTTCTTTTTCTTTCCATAACCAACCCCTTCTTCTTCTTCTTCTTCTTCTTCTTCTCTGTTTTCTTCTTCTTTTCCTTCGTCTTTGCTCGCTCGTACACAGGGCACGGATTGTTCTTGGGGTTCAGTGGGTACAAGGCTTTGCACAGCACACACAATGCCGGCTTTTCTCTTTCTTTTCTCCTTGGGGATGCCTGCCGTGCCCTGCTCCACCTCCACCTCCACCTCCACGTCCTCCCTCCTTTCCATTTTCTTTATCATTTATTGTTAAAGGGAGCTCTTTGTCTTTCTTTGCTCTCTTCTCATTCTTCATTTCTTTTTTACATCCTTTACGACCTTTACGTTTCTGCACACCCACTCCTTCCCCGTGTCACCCACCTCTCCTCCTCCCCCCTTCCTTCCTTCTCTCTCTTTGAGGAATGTGGGCCAGCACGGCTCTTCCTGCTGGTTTTGAGAAGGGGACAGGATTCCCATTGATAGAGGCCTGGGCGTGGGGGTGGGGTAGAGATGGACACTGTGTGAGTGTGAGCGTGTTACTATATAAATACATGTAGATGTGTGTCCAGTGTGCAGTGTATAGATTACTAGGTAAACATGCTGTGTGTGTATTCAACAGTGAGAGAAGGTGAGTTTGTTCAGAAGTGAAAGAAATGGGAAATATGGATAGAGATGTGGAGAGGCAGCTTGGAAATTATGCAAAATGTGTTGTATATTATGTAAGTGAACAGCGGGGGATTATGTGTTCTGTTTAAATTGTGGCTATTATGTCACATGTGTTGTTTTTAGGGGAAAGAAAGCTGTATGGTGAGACTGCTGTCTTACTAAACTCAAGTCTCTTCTCTCAGTTTTCGCTCTGCAACACACATAAACAGAAGCAATAGAAATACACGACAGTAAAGACAGGTAGAAAAGGCCTCATTGTGTGAAAAAATGTGAGTGGGTTCGTTTGTGGTATAATTAAGGTGTAGGGTTTCACTGTCACATGTGGTGCTGACAGGCTTTAAACAGGTATTGAACAGCGGGGAGTTGACCCCTGTCGTGACCTCTGTCTGCACGAGCCTCCAGGCTGACGTGTCCCACCCAAACTGACCCGCCTGCACACTGACGATGACAGGCTGAAAGTAGAGTTTTGTGCTGCTTATAGAGTGACACAATATGATGGTAGTTTACATGATGACATGATGATGCGATTTTGGGCTGGGGTTAAATGTTTTTCAGATTTTCTTTATCGTGCCCACTGTTTTTAGTCTACTGTGCTGCTAGCTGAGAACATTTAATCAACTTCTGCACTTAAAGTAATAATTCCAAAGATGGGTGCCACCAAAGAGAAAGAAAGAGAGATCTTCTAGACTGTAGCTTTAAATGCAGATTTTAAGGTGCTTGTACTCTACTTGAATGCCTCTATGCTCATTTGTTTTGGAAAGAGTGGATATTATAATTTCCAGGACTGAATTTGGCATTTACAGAGTCCCAAAGATCTCCAGTTTACTATCATATATGACAAAGAAAAGCATGAGCTCCAACTTCAGAAGCTTTAACTGGATAATGATTGACACTTTGGGTTAAGAAATTGAAATAAATAAATGGAAGAATAGTTGTTGATGAACTTTCCGTTGAATAATGTTGCTGTAATTCTACCACATTTCAGACTAGGGAAATAATGTGCTTTTTATTCTACACCATTTATCTGATAGCTATAGACACTAGTTACCATTCACCTTCATATCTGAGCATAACAGCATATAAAATGTAAAACATTGCTATAAATTTGTTTCAGCTTTACAGAAGTGGCTCTAAAGACTCAATTCTTTCGCCACTGTTTTTGTAAAGCATGTGATTTTGTGCAGAGTGATAAAAACATCCCTATTATGACTAATTGTTTTGCAGTTGAGAAGAGTGTCCTGTTCCCCTTTTTATATCCTGTAAATTTGCTGTCCGTGGTAAAATTAAATTCCGGAACACCGAGTGCACGGACAGCAGAACGATAAGTTAATAGGATATGATGAGTCAGTGAAGCAAAATACGAAACGGTCAAAATAGTCCTTCCTTCCTCTGAACTTTGGTGTAGATAAGTCACAGAGGATGAGTCGGTAATCATATCAATCACATCACATTTCTAAATGCCAACATTTTTTATTGTACAGGTACTGAAGAGTGTGAAGCTTCCTGTTGATTTCTTCTTGAATAGTCTCTCGTCATTATTAATGTAGAAACAACTGGTTGATTCGTTGATGAGTCAGTTCACAGAAAATGAACTGAAAAGTATTTTGATAATTGACGCCAGCGGACACGTAAGATCTAGTCATATTCATGGAGGTGTACAGTTGCTTTAAGACCTGACACTTGATTTTAAGACCATTTTGAAAGCACAAGACATCACTCTAGGCTCTGGGGAATCGTTAACGCCATATTTCTAACATTTTATGGATGAAATTAAATAATCAAAGGTTAATTGATGATGATAATAATCAATGCTCACCACCTTAATCACAATCAAATCGCCTCTAGTATCCTTAACATCTCTTGTCCCCATCTGTCCCTCATCTTTCTCAGCACTGACTACATGTCCCACTTCGAGCCGCGGGACCTGAAGGCCTTCTCTGTGGAGCCGCTGCTCATTTATCCCACCCACTACACCGGAGAGCCAGGCTACATCAGCGACACAGAGACCTCTACCATCTGGGACGACGAGGCCGTGGCCACAGACTGGGACCGGCAGCACGCCCGCAAGACGGCCCAGCAGGGCAGTATCCGCCCAGTGGCACAGAACAGCGTCACTGGAGACTCACCGCCTCCTGCAGCTCGAGCCTCAAGGGACGAACTCTGATACGGAGACCTGAGACTCAGAGAGAAAGACTCGTGGTACCATACCGTGTACACACAGTGACTGTCGTGTGTACGCACACTTGAAAAAGACACTTGAACTGACATACTGTACGTTCATTTACACACACACTGGTGTCCGAGTGGATGAAAGCTGAGTTAGGATGTCAATCTACTCTGCTGCCTGATGAGGGGACACTGAGGAAAGGAGGAAGAGGAGAATCTGGGACGAGGGCCAGCCGGCCTTTGACAAAAGCTTTATTTATTCCCCATGTGCCTCCTCAGGGGCGTGTGGAGACAGTTACGGCCTGAGAAAGCTTAAGCAACACATGGAAGACAGCTAACATTATTTGCAGGACATGAAAGAAAAAAAATCTCACAAATCAATTTAAATGTTGAAGAAGATGATTATTATTTAAAAAGAACAGATGCTTTTTTACTTTTTAATGGACAGCCGGAGAATAAAAGAACCTTAACGCTGTCTGAAAACAACCCTCAAGTGTGCGTGTGAAACTGTATGTGCATGTGTGTGTGCGTTCATGAACATATGCATGTGTTTACAGAGCTTAATGTGTGTGGGAAGAGGGAGGCTGACTTACCGTACCCAAGAGTGTCACTACTTCAGATGATGTCACACACACACACACCCACACACACATACACGCACACACACTCTGAGAGTTCAGTCCTTCTTTGCTAAGCAGCAGGGCAGTAATGGATGTTATTAGGCTCAGTGTTACTGTCATTGCAGATATGTCACTTGCACAGCGGGCTGGTCCCGCTAGTTAGCATTTCAGAGCAGCGGTCTCACATTACACGTAGCCTGCAGGATGTTTTATAAGCAATTTTGTCCACTTTAGACTCCTGCACTCAGAATTGATATGCATTGAATAATTTTGGATAAACTGGATTATTGAATTATTCATGTCCCTGACACAGGCTGTTCTTCGTTCAGTTGTGATGCCGGGCTGAACCAATAAAACAACTTCCCTGTTTTCTGTGTTTTCACTGACTCTGCAGCATAATCTGACACAGAGGTTATCTTCTTACAGTAGCTGGGATTATTATTGGATTAGTGGCGTTGCAGAGAGTTTGGGGTCAGAAGCAGATGAAAAGAAGAGATTCAAATCCATGTTATCAAAACAACAACAAAACACACTGCTGTCTTTATCTCAGTGGGGCTGGAACAAAGATTTCATTAGGCATTGTATATTATTGTTTAATCAGTTGAATAGCAAGCATGACCTTGCTGCAACTGTTCACACGACCTTCTGATATCTCCTCGAATGGAAGGCAGACTTTTACCCCGTTAAACCTCCTGAAAATAAGCCTCGTGGCATTGCACCAAGTGGTAAAACATGAAAGGCGCTGCAACCTCCCAATAAATCCGAGGTTTGTGCGGTGATCACGTAGAGGACACTCAGTGAGTGTGTTGGCTCCGACTGTTCACTGGCTGAGTGAAATTCTGCTCACTGTTTTATAGTTCCTGTCTGCTGTGGGATCTGACAGAGAGGAGGATGGAAAGGGGGGAGTGGGAGCTGAGGTAAGGGTGGTGGCGGAGGTTATAGGTGATGGGGAGAGGAAGTGGATGAGAGAGAAAGAGACGAAGGGTGAAGAAGATCTATTAAATATTAATGTCCTGCAGTTGAGTTGAGAGATGAGACAAAACCTGTTTTTATTACTTTGCTATCAGGTATCCTTCTTTGATCAGATAAAAACATGACCCTGACCCTGCTTCATGCTACACTGCAGACTTCATCAAAAATTGATGTTATGCCTAGAATCAATCAGTCGGTCAGTTCCTCCATGTTTGAGGGGGTTACCTGTTATTCCCCCAGGCGTCTAAGGTGAAACAGTCTCCACTTTGCCAAGTCAGCACCCACCGCCAGGCCCTTTGTGATTTGGACACCAAAGTACTTGAATCTATGTAGCCTCTCCTCTGCGGACTTCTTTATATTAAGGGGGTGTAGTAGGGGGTGCATCTTCCCAAAGTCCCTGATCATCTCCTTAGTTTTGCTGATGTTCAGGAGTGCGTTGTTGTCCTGACACCAGTAGGACAGGCCCTTTTTGTAGCCTTTTCTCCAAGGACCTGTTTATATTAAAGGGGGGTGTAGTTCCTTTGCTGCTCCTTCCCGATCATCTCCTTAGTTTTGCTGATGTATAGGAGTAGGTTGTTGTCTTAACAGCAACAGGTCAGGCCCTGTACTTCTGCCAGGTACTTCTGTTTTATTGTTATCCATGATCAGACCCACCACAGCTGTGTTGTCAGCAAACTTGATGATGGTTATGGAGTCGAAAGTGGCTACACAGTCATCATGTGTGTAAAGGGAGTACAGCGGGGGACTCAAACGCAGCCTTTGAGGATGAGGGTCAAAGAGGTGTGTCCACACACTCTTACCACCTGCCTGTCAGAAGATCAAGGATCCACATGCACAGTAAGGTGTTAAAGCTCCTTGAGCTTTGTGATGGTGTTAAATGCTAGACTGTAGTCAATATACAGAAATTCCGTAGATCCCTTTTTTGTCCAGGTGAGATAGGTTGCTGCAATGCCAAAAGAGAGGGATTATGCTGACACCTGCTGGTTGCAAGTGAAATAACAGCCAGACTGAACAGCTGTTGCTCCACGGGGCCTGTTCAATAGAACAGTGCATAATATGATTCACTGTTATGTAATGTCAAACGTATGCTAATAAAATATTTTCATTATATTTGACTGAAAGGGAAATTTGACTTCCGAAACTGACACACACAGACACACACACAGAGACACGCTGACTCATTCCTAGGGGGATGAAATGAATCAGCTGTTCATGATGAGTGATGTCTTGCAATTAAAATACAGAAAAAAACAAAAAAGGATTTCAGTGTAATAAATAAATATTGTCTGTGTGCTCACACATTCTTACATAACTCACACTTTCTCAGCCCATATATACTGTACATACCTCCATATAAATACATCAACTGTAAGAACAGAAGTCACGCATCACCCTCCTCCTCCTCCTCGTCTACTTCCTTTTATTTCTGCTGCACAGCAGTGCCGGTGTTTCATGGAGGGATCCTGCTCTCAGGTAAGAGAAACATTGTCCTATCTGATACCGAATTCTTTTTCTTAGGCTTTAATTTGCCAGTAAAATCACTTCACTGGGTATCAGCTTGAAAACTGTGTATTTACTGTAAGTTGGTGATGAAATATTGGCTCACAGTATGTTACACTTTATTAATAATAAGGTAGCACTGGAAGTTGGAGAATAACACCGACAGTGTCTCAACATTTGACCTGGATTCATGTTGTGTGTGTGTGTGTGTGAATACTCATGTATCTGTGATATTGTGAGTTTGTGAATGTGAGTGTGTATCTCCTGTAAGTGTACAGTAAGAAAGGTTAGAAGCAACAGAGCGCACTGCCAGCTTTAGCTCACTGAGACACCATCTAAAATATTTATCAGATCAAGTCTATCCCCTCGCTCTCTGATTGCTCTGGCTCTTTTTATTTATTTATTTTTATAACTGCACTGGCTCTTATCTCACCAGCACACACACAAACACACAAACACACACCCACACACCAACAGATAGAGACAGATGCCATTTCTGAAGCATGCTGTCACTTGTTTCCTCCCCTGCAGGCAGCTCATTTCCATAGCGTATGAATATCACCCGGCAGAGGATTTGAACCTTGGAACTCATCACACTGCACATCATGTCTGAATTTTATTATGTCAGAGTTGTGTTATTTCAGTGCAGAGTTCAAAGCGCAGCGTTCACAGTGGTGACACGACTTTGACAAAAAATGTTTAAACCTGTGATAATGTACAGTATATCTGAGGACGGCCAGTGAACATAAGAGGAACCCCCGATGACTGACATGTCACACCTGCTGCAGGACTTTGCAGTGGACCTGCAGGTTTTCAACTAACCTGCCTGACTCAGCAAGAGACAACAGACTTGTGATACTCTGATTACTCAACTAGTTAAAAAAGGGGGGAGACAGTCAAGGTCACTATCAACAGGAAGGGAGGGTGAAACAATCCTCGGGATCACTGTCACTCCACTTATTATTTTTTCTGCTGCTCCATGTCATTCTGCCCACTTTAATAACATATTAAAGCCAACAACATTGTCTCTGACCCCAACCACTTCCTGAGCAGTGGATACGATTTGTTGCCATCAAATCTGAGATTTAATTTAATAAAGGTTGCATTCTTTTGTGCACCAGTCAGTCTTACAACTAAACACTGAGCTTAATCCCAGATCAAATGTGTATTAAAGGGTCGCTGGTTTAAGTCCCCGTCTGGACCAAATAAAGACCATGAACTGATAACTGGAGAGATTCATAGGCAGCCCCCTCACTCTGACATCTCGCCATATAATGCATGTATCGATTCTGTTTGTGCATGTGTGTGTGTTTCATGCTAGTGTATATATGACAACAGAGTGAAAAAATTGAATTTCCCCTCGTGGGTTAAAAAAGTATGTCCTCTTCTAAAATGTTTGTCTGTATGTTGCAAATAAAGCAGCAGTGATGCAAGAAACCTTGAGCTGACAACATTAACAATAGCCCAGCTCCAGTAATCGTCCCAGTGTGCTGTTCCAGTGAGCCAGCATGGACAGTACCAGGGCCTCCCCAAAGAGGAATGCTGCTATCTTTAATGTTACTGGATACACCTTTGCTTTTTCTACCATGACATGTCAAAATGGAAGGAAAAAGGTCTGTTAGTGCTAAGGTGATGGTTCACCTGTTACACATTCAAATTATTTGACACAGAAGGGAAAGTTGTTGTGGAAGCGAGTGAAAGCCCACCAATCACAAGCCACCAATTAATCAAGACCAGACATACGACTTTCACTCACACGAGCTCTAAGACAGCTGATCCCACTATTCTGACAGAAGATGGTACATGTATTGAAAGAGTCACTTCCTACAAATGTCTGGGCATAATGGATTGATGAAAAACTGGGTGTCTTTTTTATTTAAAAAAAGGTTTTTCTTTGGAAGCCAGGAAGAGAACTGTGCATGTTCATTTCTGTCTGTATTAGACTATGGTAATGTGATTTGCATTCATGCGTTTTCATCCTTACTTAAATAACTGGATTCTGCGTATAATGCTGCATTACATTTTGTCACAAATGCAGGCTCTGGCACTCACCATTGCATTTTATATTAATCTTTCTGATGGCCTTGTCTGTGTAAGAGGAGAAAAATGCACGTTGTTATTTATTGCCAAGGCACTGTTAGGTAAACTACCCACTTACATCTCCAGTCTTTTGTCCTTTCATTCTAGCAGCTATTGCACTCATTCTTCAAATCGTATTCTTTTAAATGTCCCCAGGGTGCGCTCAGAGCTCAGTAAAGCTGTTTTCTCTTCTTATGCACCCTGGGTGTGAAGTGGACTTCAAAATGTTGTTACCTTACAAGCACTCCCTGCCTTGAACACCTTTAAATGTGTTTTAAAAACTGCCCTGGTGGAAACATGTTGTTCCTTTTTAGTACTTGACTTTGGTGGAACTTTTATGAATGTCATTGATATGGCCTTTATATTCCTTTTCTTTCACTACTTTCCCTTGTGCTGCTTTTATGTCTTGTATGTGTTTCACTGTGTAACATTATTTCAATGAATGTTGATTGTGCAACTGTCTTGACCAGGACTCCCTGGAGGAGGAGATTTTGTGTCTCCATGGGATACACCTGGGTGAATAAAGGATGAATTAAATGCAATAACTTCACACTGAAAGAGGTTAAACTACAGCAAAGCAACCTCAGTAAGAAGTCTAGTTTGGTTAACTAGAGCTGCTTAGAAAAGGTAGTTCAAACTACTTTGTAAATACTTTGTTATTGCAAAAAAAATGCTGTGATAAACAAAAAAGAAAAAGAAAAACAAACAAACAAATAAAATCTAATACAATAAAACAAAATTGAATAAAATAAAATAAAATAGAATAAAACAAAATAGAATAAAATTAAATTAATTATTAATTATTATTAATTAAATTATTAGATTGAAGTCATCTTTGGTTTTACATACAATGTCCATGAGTAAGACACCTGCCTTCCAGATGCTGAGTCCAGGTGGGTTTGTTTGTTGGGTAACTTCAGAAACAGCATGCAACAACTACAAATGCAACAACAGCATGCAACAACAAATATTTGTTAATACTAAAGGGGGGTTAATTACAGTAGAGAGGGAATTGGAAAATAATTATAAAAAATATTCCTTTGGTAGGAGATAAAATGTCAAAACAGCAATTTCACTACTTAAATCACGATGCAAATATGAACTACCAGCAAGCTACTGAAAAATGTAGTTGCAGAACTGGTTTAATGGCATGTGGCTTACCACTCTTACTACTAAAACTGCTGAGTCATCTATGGACAGGTTTGAAAAATTGACAGATGGCTCTCCAGACAGCTGCAACTGGGAACCACTTTCAAAATTTGTGACCCTACTTAAATGATACTGGGTTGAGTCACGTCAGTTTAATTCATTTAGCCAAGTGTGACTCAGAGTTTGGTCACTGTGCAGCAGAGCCCTGAGCTTTCAGAGCCAGAAGGACACAGTGCAGGAACCAAAGTGACAAAGCATCAGCAAGACAGAGTGGCATACCTGCTGTCCTGCTGCTTTCACATCACAGATTAAGAATTAAGCACTGTCTACGTGATATCATCTCTCCCTGGCTGCATTTGCCTTTGGGTCATGACCAGGTCAACTACACAGTGATAACGTTTGTGTTCGATTTGAAAATTTTTAGAGGCCCAAACAAAAAAAGTCAATAATAGAGGAATGCTCATCGTCCTGCAGCCAACTTCCAGGCTGGGAGCTGCTGTGGTAGAGTGCGCATGATCTTTTAGCTGGTGTGATGCAAATAAACTAGAGCTAGATTGGATGGGTGTTTTTTGGAACGCTTGTGCGCTCATGTGTGACGGCTCTTCATAGTTTAGAAACAAGATGTTTTATGAGTTCAATTTGCATATCTTAACTGATGATCCTATTAGTGCAGTATGCAAAGATGGTACACCTAAATGCCACATGCAAGATTCTTAGTCATCAGAGGGAACATGGTGATTTGTTTGTATAACTGGAAAGGATTGCGATTCTCGATGATTCTTTATGCAACAAAAGAGATATCGTTGCGTAAGTGGGTGAAATGAGTCAGGGATGCTGTGCTGAGCAGGGAAGAGGCTGGTGACTAACAGCGCTGTTGTAAGGCCGTGTCCTTTTGACAGAGAAGGGTCTCACACATACGCACATCAATACGTGTACACGATCCACACATGTACACACATGTGCGTATGCGGTTGAAAAGACTGAGGAAGCACAAAAAAGAGAAGGAACTGGAAAAAGAAAACATTGTTGCTGAAACACTCACAGTGCCTCCTCCTTCTCCGCTTTTGTTTTTCCTTCTCTCTCTATCAGTGATCCAGAGAAAGTGTCTGTTGTCTCCTTCTGTTCTCTTCCTCACACTGATAATGAGTAACTGTTCAGTGTCAACAAGACCTCTGCTGAGTGAGTCAATGAGTGTGTGTGTGTGTGCACAAGGCAAGGCAAGGGAGTGCTGTACTGTCAGTGCAGAAAACACCCTGTCTGCAGTAATACACACAGCCGAGGAAAGACAGGAGATAAATCTGAATGTAAACACTCTATTATTCTGATGTGATTTGTGTTTACGTCATGCTAATCCTCTAAAATTATCCCAGTCGAGGATTAAGCAAAAAGACAAAAATGAAGGAATTAATCTTTGACTTCACTGTGTGTTTTGTGTTCCTGTGGGAAACCAGCAGAGAGCAGTATGGAGTTGTGTAAATGACAGGAAAGCTCAACCACAGCACTAGTGGTGGTGTGTCATCATCTGAAAGAGAAAGATTAGTTTATGAGGAAGTGCTCTTATATAATCTGAGAAGTTATGCCATAACTTATTATCTGCCTTATTCTAGTTGTTGACATGTATTTTCAGTCGAAAGTAATTAAGTACATTTACTCTAGCACTATACTTAAGTAGGATTTTTACTGCTCTTACTTTTTACTTGTTAGTGTCTTCGTTTTACTTCCTTGTACTTCTTCTTTACCATATTTCTGAGAAAGGTATTGTACTTTTTACTCTTCTACATTTATCTGACACCTATAGATGTTTGTTGCCAGCTGGCACACAACTGACCTTCAATGCTGAAATGTGGTTGAAATTATGTCAGTTGTTCAGTCAGCATTCAAACTGATCACCTTCATTTTGATGGTTGTAAAAGGTTAACAAGATTCTTATAAACTAACATTGAATGTCCGTTTCAACATTGAAACAAGTTTGAAACAACATTTGAAATTCATGAAACAACATTGAAACAACACTGTGAAGTCAACATTCATCCGTCAAAATGAGGAACATAATTCAACAGTGATTCAACATGGTGGATGAGGTTGATTCAACACTGAATTAACATTACAATGCCAGCTGGGTTTCTTTAGTTTCTTTATTAGATTAAAGGAATACTTCACTCCTCAAATGATATTTTGTATGTCAGTTACTCACCCTTTGTTTGGTTAAATTTGGGAGGAAAATTTGGGAGTTTTTCTCGCATGCCTTCACAGTGAATGGAGAATCCAAAAACTGAGAAAATTCTTGATGAACTGATGTCATAGGGGTCCATGTTTAACAACAGCAAAACTACATAAAAACATTAATATATAAACTCACATTACGTGCGCAGTATAATCCAAGTCTCATTTGTCCAGTCCTTACTTTTTACACTTCCGCATTAACAGCGCAGGTGCACCCATTCCTGAGACTGTTAGAGAAATGGATGTTTTCGATATAGTTATGCTGTTGTTAAAGGTGATCCCCCCACACTTAAAATCATCAGGAATTTTCCCAGTTTTTGGATTATTCTTTCACTGTGGAGGCATGTGGAGAAAAACAAAGTGTCCTTCCCAAATTCACGTCACACAGGGTTAGTAACTGAAATACAAATGGTCATTTGAGGAGTTAAGTATCCTTTAAAGCCCAGTTTAGACCAAAGATTTGTGACAATAGGAGACTGTTTTGGAATGTTGCAGCGGTGTGAACTGGCTGGTCTGAGCTCGACTCAAGCCAGCTGATGTCACCTGTAACTCAGCTGGTCAAATCGCCGGCAACTGGTTTTAGAACATAAAGCACATCACCTGTTTCTATGGCACACGGCTTATACTGAAGTCAGCTGGTCAAGTCAAAATGACTGCAGACGGTGTGTTCGCTTGCTGCGGCACGTGCACCATCCCCGCTGAGCCCTCTGTTTCCGTCCTCATGGTGTGCTGGTGTCAGACAGTGGGTCGCTGTTGCTGCTTGCTCTATGTGCTTATGCCCCCCTCACACAAACACACATTCTCACTGACTGAATAATTGGTGCTGGTATTTATATGACTGTGGTGTATTTAGTATGAATACAGTCCATGTGATGCTGAAGCTGTAAATCAGAACAGAAGCACAGAGAGTTGTTGCATAGAGATGATACGTTGTCTCATATTGTTGCATTGGTGTGAACTGACCGGTTTTTAGAACGTTGCAGAACAGCGCATTGCAAGTAGCCGCTTGTTTGAACTTGTCTTGTTGTGAATCTTTGAACTGAATTGGGATTAGGACTTTCATACAAAACATTTGATCAGCCTCTAAAACATGATGCATTTTTATAAATTAAATGAGCCAACAGTAGGCTATGTGAAGTAGTAGTCTATCTAAACCAGCTACAACTTTAAAATGGTGCTTACACAATAATGCCTCAGTGAAAAACATCTAATAATATTGTATATAACATTACAACACTAATCGAGGCTGATAATACGCTTGTACTTTTATTTTTCATGGTGTTATTGCTAGTTTTACTTTGAAAGGATCTGAATACTTCTTCCATCATACGATTCTACAGTTTTTAACACTGTGTTCAATAGAGATGTCTCTTTTTGTGTGCCACCATTTGTGTGAGGGAGAAATGAGAGCAAGAGATTTTGTTTGTACTGACCCAGACTGAGAGGATCTTGAGCGCGTGCGTGTGTGTGTGTGTGTGTGTGTGTGTGTGTGTGTGTGTGTGTGTGTGTGTGTGTGTGTGTGTGTTGTCAGAGTTTAGAGAGCTTTGGCTTCCCAGCTGTGTAAACTGGTGCTGGCCACACTGTGACTGTGTCAGCACACTCAGACCGAGGCAGAGGAGAAAAGCAAGAAAAGGGATTTTCTTGAACTTTAATTTTACGGAACAATGAAGATGAGTTACACTGAAAGTTATAGAAAGGAATAGATTCATGTTCTCTCTTTTTCCTATGTGCAGTTTCTTATATTTGACATATTAAAACAGCTTTGGCAACATGTCAGGCATCAGTCCATGAAGACCAACCAAACTGGGCTAAAGAGCAGCGAAGTGAAGTCAGCAGTGGTCTTTTAGAGAAGGATCTCTTAACAACAGAGAGAGGAAATGGAGGAAGGAGGGGGGAGAGGAAGGCAGAGAGGGAAGGCTAGTTCACTGGAAGTCCATGCAGACAGCAAAAAAGACAAGGCAAAGTGTTTACTCACTCTTCCTGAGTATCATGCTCCCATTCATTCCCGGCAGTCACTCAGGCTCACAGTCACCAAGAGTCATGGTCAACTGACTTGTTTCTCTCTTCAGACACTTGATTTATCTGCTCTGATTACAGAGGCATTTTAATGTTTGATGTTTTTTTTATCCATGGCATCCAACCATGAGTCACTGCTATATATAAACATACTTTAGGTGGAGTCTCACTGCATTTTTGTGTGGTAAGGCTCCAAAGGAATTTTGTCACGTTGAGTCACAGTGGAGGCCTGAATCACAGCCGAGACATAGCTCACGTCTCAGCAGAAGCTTCTTGATGCTACAGCAGTGTTTTCTCTTTGTTACTGAGCTGTTGGTGATTGAATGAGGAGTCCATTGGTGTGTTTGCCAGTAGTGGAGGACATGTTGGTCTAGTGGTGACGCAGCTTTTACTTAAAGGTCCAGTGTGTAAGCTTTTGAGGGATTTTGTGGTGTCTAGCAGTGAGGATTGCAAATTGTGACCAAATTGCTGAAACTTCTCCTGGTTAGAATTCCTTCAGTGTTTATTGTTCAGGAGGTTTTTACCAGGCCGAATTATCTGCTGAGGTCTCCTCCTCTCCTAAGCAAAAAGAGCAGATGATTAAAGCCAGTAAAAACACTGAATAAAGCAGTTTCACATTACAATTCAGTGTGTCTTCAACATGTCTGAGATGGGCCACTAGCCTAGCAAAGGTTACTGTCTAGGTTTCTTGCTCCCAAAAACAAAAAGACCTGATAATTTAAATCCGTAAAAACACTGAATAAAACAATTTCAAGTTGAAAATGTATGTTTTTACAATGCTATTCTGGGCTACTCTAGAAACTGATGGACTCTATAGACCAGGACCTGCTTTCTATGTAGATATAAATGCTCATTTTAAGGAAACAAAAACATGACAACTCTTATTTTGAGATGATTTTAAACAAAGAAAACATGCTCATCGTGTTATATTCCATTTCTGCCAATATCCCCCCCGAATTCCACACACTGGACCTTTAATTAAGAGAACCAAAAAAAATTGTCTGTCACAAGTAAAAGCCTTGCATTTAAAATTCTTCTTGATCAGAAGAACAGAGGTGATATCAGAAACAAGTATTTCAGATAACTTTTTGCAGAAAATTGACTCTGATTATGTGTGACATTATCAGATTGTTAATACTGATGCAACTGTGTGTAAACAGCATTTTACCGATGCCGCTGGTTGAGATGGAGCTGGTTTTAGATGAATCAGAGTGAGACGAATAATGAAGTAGGAGAGAAGAAAAATCAAAGTTCACTGTATTATTTTTTGTCAAATCTTTTATTTTTTTGTGATATTTGGATCGGCTCAACAGTTATTTAAATAAAGCTATGTGAGAAGTTGAGAGGGTGAACCGTCTCAACTGTTGTTAGACATGTGAAGAGTGAAAAGGGGCCTGAACTATATAATATATAACAAAGCAGAGCACACTAAGGATTGTGCTAAAGTGCTGATCACTGGCATAAGAAACTAGTGTCGCACACCCTGGCTGCACATGCATTTCTCTTTCATTCAGATGACGTTTCAGCCCTCAAGCCGTCTTCAAGATCAAAGATCACAGTCAGACACAGGCACACTGATCTGTTACATAGGCCTCGCCACACACCTGGTGGTGGTTAGGTAATTATGCTACACCAAAAACAAGCAAGAGGCCTTCCACACACCTAAACCTTTGAACAAAAAGAGTGACAGGAGCTACAGCCGATGAATTACTTCAAAACAAATGACAACAGCCTCAGATTTCAGTTTAACATGCAAGCTTTGGTTCACCATATTAAAAAAATGATCAAATACATAACAGCTAAGTAGATTTGTAATAGAGAAATTGCAAAATTTGGTTCCCCAGTGGCCCAGCCACACCATGTATAAAGGCACCATCCTTGCTGCAGCAACCACAGGTTTGATTCCAGGCCCAAGCCCCCTGACGCATGTCACCCCCCTTTTCTCCCCCTTTTATGCTTGGTCTGTCCTGTCTAAAAAAGGCATAAAAGAACATCACAATCAACCATGATTACAAAAACATTCGGCTCACCTTCAAAGCCCTCCACAGCCTACCCCCCACCTATCTCCCTGACCTTATCCAAGAATACACCCCCTCCTGCTCCCTGTGCTTTTCCTCTGCTGGTCTCCTGACCACCTCACACCTCAGCAGCATGGGTAACATTACACATAACATTTCAAGTCATAGTCTATATTCACTCCATGATTGGTGGATGCAATACTGTTCCCTCCTGGAAAGTAAAACATCCACATAAGGCTACCTAATGAGCAAAAAGCCAAAAATGATTCAGTTACTGGTTCAATCTTTAACAACACGTCATATTGTATAACTTTATCATGTGTTTATTTGTGTAAAATCTGAATCTGTAAAGTCACTACACTTGTCAATCAATGTATTTGAAGTACAACATTTCCCTTAAGGTAGTGGAGTAGTAGTATGTAGTAGCAAGTGGAAATACTCATGTAAAGTACATCAGAAATAAACTTAAGTACAGTACAGTGTGTGTCGATCCATGGCCGTCTGCTATGAAGCAACTTGACCGGATGTGCACCTGACATAAGTGTTTTTCCAGTGGCTGTTTATTTACCTGAGAAAACAGGATGCACACTGCAGCTCCCAACTGTAGAGAGCAACTTTCTTCACACTTTGTACAATATTAACTGCTGAATATGTGTAAAAGCGTGTGTCTGTGTGTGTGTGTGTGTGTGTGTGTGTGTGTGTGTGTGTGTGTGTGTGTGTGTGTGTGTGTGTCAGAGCACTGCCTGGTCCCATATAATCCTCTCCTCAGCAACTGCGGTGTTTTACACATGACTGGCTCTTATTCCTGCCCTGAACTCGATCACACACGCACGCATGCATGCTCTCCATAATTGTTACACATTTATTATGGTTTGACCTTTGCCCTGCTGTCACAAATGTCACCGAGCCGCACCGGGTGCTGAATCAGTAACTTTATGAAGCCATCACCTGCATCTCTAAACACCTGAGCTTGTTAAGTTTAATGCGAAATAAAAGTCTGTGTGTCACGTTTTACAAACACGGGACTGCCTGAACCAGCCCTGGTGGCAATTTGGAGTGATTTAAATGTCTTCAGGGACACATTACGGCGGGATCCAGCAACGGAAATGACTCAAAACAATCAGAATGAGAGTTGAAATGTGTTTGAAGCTTCAATGAGCGCAGTTTGGGAATTAGCAGGACATGAACGAGGCTAGAAGTCAATCCTTCATGGAAAATGTCCTCTATTGTTAGTATTTCTTCGAACCTCTTCCAAAACATCCTCCTCTCTATCTCAGCTTTCCTGCCTTTCTTTCCTTCTCTCCACATTCTTCCACAGTCAAACTGTCCTCAGTCAGTGGGTAGTTTTTTTAAAGTAGGGGGGGTTGGGTCACTTAGTTATAACTCCTCCCCTTCTGGCTGGGATGAACGTAGGGGGTGAGAGAGAAGGAGAAAGAGGGAGAGACAATAGACTTTAATCACTCATGTGGTTGAGAGCTGTTGGCAAGCCAAGTTCCACGCGCACAGACTGAGAGAGAGAGGAAGAAAAAAAAACAGAAGAGGAGAGGATAGAAACTTTGCGTGGTGGGGAGAAAGAAGAGAAACAGGAAGGGAAAACACTGAGGTGGACAACTTGAGAGGGGAATTCATCATTTGTGACACCTCTGAGTTGAAGGCAAGTCTACACAGACTGAGGAGAAAGGACCAAAACAATCAAGACCTAAAGGAGCCTCTTCATCTTCATCATCAACACTTGAAGACCTCTGCTCTACTGAAGACGTCTCCATCCAGACTGGAGTATGCCCTGTCACCCCTGCCGCTGATCCAGGGGGTCAGCATGATCTCCCAATACCCTCTGGCCACCCTGCTGCCTTGGCCCACGAATCCCAGCTACCACTGCCCAGACCTGGACTGCTCCTTGCTGCTGGAGGGGGAGGGAGGTGTCGCCCTGCAGAGGTACCAGCCTCGTTCCCCGGAGAGCAGCCCCCGCCACTGGGTCAGTACATGGCAGAATAATTATGTCTGTCCACCTCCTGCTGTTTGTTGATTTTTGCTGTTTTATTTCTGGGAAGCACAGGTACTTCCAGTCTTGTTAAACAATCTGGCAGATGTTGGCCTTTGCTCACATGGCCTTCCTGTGCCTTCTGTTGTTTGGAGTGGGCGAGGTGTTGTTTGGTGTCAAAGGTTTGGTCGGTTTTGACAGACTCAAGGATGGGAAAGGGAAGTGAAGTGTAAAGTGTTTGGAGCAGTCAAAGGAATAAGATTGAAAGTAATTAAACAATGCAGTGAGAAAAGAAGCTCGGAATTGTAAATATTTAAAGATGTACATTGAGGAGCAGAGAGACGGCCGGTGTTTGTGACTCTTCCAAGGTCTGTTTGTTGGTCTGTGGTGATTGTGAGACACAGGGGAGAGTGATAGGAAGAGTGTTTGTGCATGTTTTAGACACAGAGAGAAAAAGGTGTTTGACTACAAGTCACAGCAAATCCACAGCTCCTGGAAACTCAGCAGTTCTGGCAGTAACACATCATCCATCCTGTGGTTTACACGTCCAACATAAACCACCAGTGTCATGTACAGTAAGTGAAGGGCATTTTGAAATCAGAGACATTCACAACTTGTCAGATCGGAGATCGATCAACGATTGGTTTGTCATTTCTCAAATTATTACGTTTCAGTTCTTCTGCTTGACCTCTCATTGAAATTTTATGCAACAAGTCGCCTCCTATAGTGCAA
Source organism: Epinephelus cyanopodus (assembly GCA_026686955.1). Taxonomy (NCBI): domain Eukaryota; kingdom Metazoa; phylum Chordata; class Actinopteri; order Perciformes; family Serranidae; genus Epinephelus; species Epinephelus cyanopodus. Next base: position 13,522,960 of record CM048920.1, read on the forward strand.
TATTGCAAACTAGACAGTAACCTTTGGTGACACAGACAGGACAGCTGACCTCTTGTGCAAAGCAGTAATTTACTGTAACTACCGCTTATTGGTCACTTTATGTGTGTGCGTGTGTGTGTGGGGGCGTGCACAGTTTTGCTGACTGGTCACACAGTTCACAGGAGAGGCATTACTCATTTTTCTTAAGAACTTTACAATAATATGTGTCAGCCAACAGCAGAGTACAGACCCCCCACCACCACCCAAAAAAACTGTGGCACACATATTACGCTCACATATTATGCTTCATATCAGCGTGCAGTACATATGTTTGTTTCCTCATAACAAGATTCCTCATAACAGTGCGATTACCAGAAAACGACCTGCAGCGACAGCTTATTCCAGCTTAGTTGTGGCTAATTGTTTGCGTGTGCGCACTTGTGGTATTAAGGCTGAAGTGAGAATATTTTTTTCGCACGTTGAGATTTAGTGAGCAGAGATATTGAGGTTAGAGAACCAGCCGGCTGAAGTGTCCCTGAGCAAGACACTGCATGTTGTGGAGGCCTATTTCTACCAGTAAAAGAAAAAAAATTAGCCTTGTGATGAAATAAAAGCATCCTATAAATCAATACAACGAGAACGGTTAATAGTAAAAATGAGTCATTATCTCAAAATAATGACTTAGTATCTCAAAATAGTGAGTCAGTGAAGTCTCCCATTATTTTCACCAAGTCAATATTTTGGAAATACGAAGTCAGTATTTTGGGTCTCTCATTATTTAGAGATACTAAGTCAATATTTTAATAAAAATGTTCATTATTTTAAGATACTAACTAATTATTTCAAAAAAGTTTCTATTTTTTTCATTATCTGGAATACTAACTTAGTATTTATTTACATTAAGTCATTAATTCTAAAACAAGTTTGAGAAATGTCAGTGTTTTTGAGATACTGACTCATGTTTGATATACCAAGTCATTATTTTAGAGAAAATTCCTCCTGACTTTTAAATACTAAGTCATTTTTTTCTCGATACTAACTCATTATTATTTTGAGATACCAAGTCATCTTTTTTTTCTTTCGTTTCTTACTCATTCTTTTAGGAAAGTTTCTAATTTTTTACTAATACTAACTCATTATCTGGAATACTGAATACTCATTATTTTGATATATTAAGTCATTTATTTCTGAGATATGTCATATTTTGAAATACCTTCTCATGTTTTTGAGATACGAATTCATTTTTTTGGAAAAACTACTCATTGTTTTGAAATACTACATCATTATCTGAGACGCAGAGTTGTTATTTCTGATATACTAAGCCATTATTTTTAAAACAAGTTATAATTATTTTGAGAAATGTCAATGTTTAAAGATACCAACTCATGTTTGATAAACTAAGTTCTCCTAATTTTTAAATACTAGGTCTTAATTTTGAGATACCATGTCATTATTTAGAGAAAAAATATTTTTATTTTGAGATATTCACTCCTTATTTTAATTAATTTTTGCTTTTTTTTTGAAATACTAATCATTATCTGATACTAATTCCTGAGTTTTGATATACTGAGTCATTAATTCTTAAAACAAGTTCTCATTATATTGAGATCCTAACTCATTTTTTTATATGATAAGTATATATTTTGAAGAAAAATTCTCATTATTTTGAGACACTAACTTATTATTTTAAGATATTAAGTCATTATTTTGAGACACTAACTTATTATTTTAAGATATTAAGTCATTATTTTGAGATACTTGGTTATTATCATGAGAAATTTTCTCATTATAATGGCTTACATTATCTTTTTACTCCATCACATTGGCAGAAATGGGCTCCCATTGAACACTGAACCCCAGTACTGATCATCTGTGAGATTTATAACCCAGAACCCCGTTATTGTGACTATTAAAGCAGCCCAATTTCTGCCCAATCACGATCTTACTGTGCTGCTGTGTATATTCTGAGTCTAAGTGTTGGGAGATCATCACTCTTGCTGCCTATCTGACATCCTGGATGACGTGTCCTCCTGTCTCACAGCTCTGTTTCCGCCAATTGTTCCAACGGCTATGAAGACTGAAGGTTAGCTCGCAGACGCTGACACTTTCTGGATGCTGTCGCCAAAGTGAGGCTCAGCTCACATGCATCGCTTTCATCCATGTGACTGTTTTTACCGTATTGCACTGTGATTGCCCTCACAGCTTTGGCTACAGGGCAATGAGGGTCATTATGTGGAGGGGTAAATACCTTCAATAAAGTTAGGTAAGAATAAACACAGCCATCAGAGGGTAATCACACAACTTCAAGTGCTACATGCAGAGCCTTTCTTGTAATAAACAGCAATGATTGCATGACCTCTCCACGTGTTATATTGTCAGTCTAACAGCTGGCTCCCGCTGCCTTGGAGGAGACTTTGCCTTTACTGCTGTCAGGGGTTTCTTTTTGCCTACCTGCATAAGGTTATGAAACCATGCCAGTCATAAAGGCAGCGACTGATGACCTTCCTGTAATCAGCCTGCTGTGCAGTAACGCAGCTGTCAAGTCCACAGTTCAGGTCAGAGACGACAAAGTAGTGCTGAGGTGTCAGTTATCATCAGCAGTCCACTGAGGACAACGAGACTCACACATTAACACACAAGCCACTGGATTGAAAGTAATGATGATAAATCGCAAAGAAAAACATAATATAGCGAAAATGCATCTTTTAAATTTAACTTTTCAGATGTTGCAAGATGCTGTCACAAGTAGGAATAACAAAGGGCTTGACCACATTTGAACCCAGCTACACAGAAGTGAGAGTGTTGACGAATCCTCACATCTTGGTGGGTTATCACAGTCCATTTTCCTGCTCTTACTGCATTTTAGAAGTCTGCAGTGTTCTTTCACACTCTCCTCTCTCAGTCAGTGATAAGGCAATGTAATTAAGCCGCGGGGCGATCAATCAAATCTCCAGTAGAGGGAATATTAGCCGCTGCCTCACACCCGTTTGGCTTACAATAACCAGCAGGGTAGTTCAATAACCTCAGCAGGTCATTCGCTGGAAATGCAGAAGTGATTTTATAAAGGGAAAACAGGGACAAAGGAAGAAGGGGGGGGGGGGGGGGGGGGGGGGGGGGGGGGGGGACAGAGAGTTTCGATGATGCCGTGTTTTCCATTGAAAAAAAGTAAGAAAGCTGCGTTAGCACTCCTCCTTCCTCTTTCTTGACTTTTTGAACAGAGAAGTGCACGTTTCATGCTGATGCTCCGTGACGTGTTAGTGTTTCTAAAGTTTTGATCCATGCTTGTCATGTGTTTTGGTGATTGCTCAGTGATTCATTCATCCGGCTAAGACTAGTTCTTCAGCCTTTGACCTGTTTAATGTGCCTGTAGATGACTATACGGGTGTCAGTTGTATAATTCTGGGATGTTTAGGAAATATCAATCAATTTTTCAATGTGGCGTAGCTGAAGAGTTTTCAGATCCTTTGGAGCACACTTGGTTTATTTAGAAACCCTGTAGGCACTGATATTACAAGACACTAGTGGAGGGACATTAACATACACCAGTCCTTTCTTTTTGTCTCAAATTGCACAATTCACAAACTACCACACTTCTCTTTTCTCTAAAATCCAGGTCGCAGTCTTCCCCTCATTCAGTCCACCTCTTAAGATGGTGTTTACACACTTGGGTGACCCCCAGCGTGTCAAGTTGTCTAGCCGTCTGCAGCTCGGTAGAGACTCATATTGTGATCTTGGGGCTAATTAGGTCACATAATAGAACTGGTGTGAAAAGTCAATACTGCGTGCATTGTCCCTGTCACCCGAGCGTCCATCCCAGAGCAGCAACACCACAGGAGCAGCTCGCTTAACTGGGGCAGAAACTCATCGCACCATATGGAGATGGGTGTGTGTTATGTGGCAATGTGTGTGTGTGTGTGTGTGTGTGTGTCTGTGTGTGTGTGTGTGCTCAGGGTGGGTTGGTATGAGGCATATGTGTGGCAGACCCTCTTTGATTTGGTTTGTTTTTATGGTTTGGCTGCTCTGTGACACACACACACATTCACTAACTTCTCTATTCCTTTTCCCGCTCAGGCAGGGCTTGCAGTATTAGCCAGGACGCATGACTGGGATCAAGCTGGCATTGTGATGTGTGTATTAGCATGTATGTGTGTGTGTGTGTGTGTGTGTGGTATTAGTGTGTTAAGCTGGAGGATGCTGGTGTCCGGACGACAGTTATAAATATGAGAGGTCAGCACTCACACATTTTGTATGTCAGCAGGTTACTAAGTATAACAACTCTACTGACAACAACAAAGAAATGCTCTAACTTCAGTGCAGGAAACACATCCTGTATTTGTTTTTTTGTTAAACAGCAGGATGTGTTCATATTTATATTGCATTTTACACAATATTTAATGTGCCCATAGTGTTTGGGCAGATATTTTGGTTGGTGCTGTGGCAACAGTCAAGCTGTCCACGCTTGTTATTGTGCTACTGCCTCTTTTTTATGTGTGTTATTGTGTGCATCATTTACGCAGTTTCATTTCCCACAACGCACATGCTTCACACTCAGATTTAACCCTCACAGCACACGATTCCTCAGAATTTCAATGTACATTAAATGGAAGGAAGTCAGAGCCAATAATTTCATAAAGTAAAAACTGAAATACAGTGGTGGTGCAAGTCAGTGTGATTTTGTCCATTCTGATCTGATGAATCTGCAGTGAGCGATTTCAAGTTTTGATGACAGTCACCAGCGTGTGACTGACTTCATTGATGCTGTGTGCTGTTGTCATTGCGTATGTGACAACTTTAGGGTAGCACGTATCTGGTGGGCAACAGATGGTCCATCTCTCATTAGCAGGCGGGGTCAGACAGACAACTGAGCAAGTCCAGACTGATTCATTCAAGGCTTAGTGGGGCTTAGATCTAGAGGGGGTCAGGGTAGGGGCCCCGTGAAGGGGGTTGTGCATGTGTGTTTGTGTGTGTGTGTGTGTGTGTGTGTGTGTGTGTGTGTGTGTGTGAGTGCTGGGAATTTATCCTAACTCTTCTAAAATGCAGGAACACCTGAAAGTACCTTAACTACTGGCATACCATCTGAGTCATCATAGCTCCAGAGAGGATTATCTTGGCTTTAGTGCAATGGTCTGACCGACCTCATATGGAGGCTTTTATGAGAAAAAATAAATCTGTTTATGCATTTCTAATAACCCTAAACATGCATAAACTGTGCCTAAATACGATTTTGTATGTTTGGTGTTAATGAAACTTTGAGCAGCTTTTCCTCGAAGTGTGTTTCACAGGGTCAGCTGTGTTTAATGTGGAGTGTGGAGGAGGAGGATGATGAGGAGGAGGAGGGGTCTGGGTCTGAAGCTCTGGACTTTACTGGAAACTAATGATGTCACCCATCCAGAGAAAGAGGGAGAGCTCGACAACAGCCAGGACAATAGATCTGAGGGGAGTAGAGCCATGACATAAGAGAAGGAGCGAGGCAGACAGAGCTTTAATGTGGCTGTTTGAACAAAGGGTTCAGTTGACCGAAGAAGACGCAGACACAGGGAGAAAGAGAGGGAGAAAATGCAGCTGTGTGTGTTATGAGAGAGGACCTGGCATGCCTCTGTCCAACTGTGTTTTCATTGTTGCTACTACTCGACCCGCAGACACTCATCTGCTGATGTGTTGTCTCATTAAGTACCTATCAAATAACCTTGTGCACTTACTGAGTGCTTTGCCCCTGCTTCACTGCTCTCAAATGACCTATTTAAGCCACTTCCATTGTCTCATTCTTAGGTTTTATTGAGTTATAGCAGATCATCCTGACTCCGTGCCATAAATCCAGCCTCTTGGGTTTTGTTGCTCCGGCCTGGTCTGGCTAAAAACCTCTGCTGACTCTGGATAAACACAGTGGTTTATGAACTCTGCCCTCTACTGGGTAGTATGCTTTGGAAACACAAACCCACCAACCGCACACAAACATACAGTGAAACTCACTGTGTGCATTCCCGTGCATAATACAAGAAGAATGTACAAACAGGAACAGAGTACGAGTGCACTGACACGTTTGGTCCAGATATGGTGACAGGAAAGATCTTCTCCATTTTGTATTTTACGCAACGACTTTCCACTGGAGACTTCTGTTCCAGCCACAGCTGATACTCCTCTCACTGGATGAAACGATGAGTCTACTCTGTTTACTTATTTCCAGCACAAAAATTAGGAGGGCGTCCCTTTCCAGTCTGAAAAATGAAATCACTCATTCTCTTAAAGCCAGTGCACACTCGTCCTGTTGCATCACGCTTGTCTTACATCCCGTATGGATCCTCTCAGTTTCTGGCACTACTGTGAACCCCCCCCCTCTCTCTCTGTCTCTCCCTCTCACACTCACAGCAGAGATAAAGTCCTTTCAAGTTAATCTTGACAGTGTCCTACATTTTCTTTGATACACGACCTTCTTATCTTGGATGTAAACACTGCGACGTTACACATGCTGCCTGAGACCCCCACCTCCCTCATTGTCCTCTCGTGTGTCTGCTGTTTGGTTCTGTTTTTCAGCATTGTGATTCACAGTGTTTGTCGGTCCCTTCAGTCTGCCTGCTCTAGGAATCCCCTTTTCCTCTTGTCGTCTCCTCTCATCTCCGCCTTGCAGGCCAGAGAAGCTCCCTAGCCAGTCAGGTATGAGGACAGCAGGCTCGCTGGAGTCAGGAGGCTGAAGGCAGGAAGTGGGAGATTTCCTGGAATGTGCGTTTTTCCCCACAGTGGTGCAATAACAGGGCGAGCGGCGCTCCTCCTGTTTTTGTCCCCTTTCTGTCTGTACTGTTAGCTCCCTATTCTGACATGGTGGAACAGGGAGAAGAGCATACTAAACTTGATATTAGTAGGAAGTTGGAACCCATTATAAAAAAAGTGCAGTGCCCTTGTCATGGGCTTTCCTAAGTGTAATTACGTCAGTAGTCCTCCAAGAGAAAGGAACACTTGGTATGAGGATTGGCTGGTATTACAGTGCACGAATACTGTTTGCAATACTTTACAGCCTTTCAAACATTGCAGTAGAAGATGCCATTCACCTCTGTCACAGTCTCTTTAACTTTCCGTTGGATGCTACAGGAGATCTGAGAGAGATATAATTGAATGTTGTTGTATTTAACTTTAGAGTTTCCATTTTATACTTCTACCCCACTACATGTCAAAGGAAAGTTTCCACTGCCTTTATCGGACAGCTGCTGTGCTATAGTTGGTAGTTCCTTTACTGATTATAAAGATACAGATGCAGGAACTTGGTCTAATGAATGTAGGAAACCCTGTTCACACCCCACGTCATGTTATGTAATGTTCAGCATGCATAGATTTGATGAGGCTAGCAGTTTGATTTGCCAGGCAAGAAATAGTTCTCCACATAACCCTGTAAAAACTATGACTTGTTGTTTTTACACTTTGATTTTTGATCTATAGAGGGGCTGGTAGGTGGATTGTGTTACCTTTGGACAGAGTCAAGCTAGCTGTTTCCCTGTTTCCGGCCTTTATGATAAGCTAAGCTAACTGCCTGCTAGCTCAAGAAAGAGGTATCAACCTTCACATCTAACTTTTGACAAGAAAAGGAATAAGTGTATTTCCCCACATGTCAAACTTTTTCTGTAACTTGCCCTTAAAGGACTCGAGACTTCACTTGGCTTTGGACCAAAATACCTAAAAACAGCTCTGACATTTACTGAAATTTAGCCTCCTGTAACAGGCCCGAGAGTCTTTTCTGATGCATCCCGTAAGGATCATAATACTGGTGTACTTTCATAAACCTGGCCTCCAGTGAAACAGAACAAATTTCACATTTTGCTCTGTAGTTGAAAAACGTGCATCTGCTCATCCATCACACAGAGCAGCAGCTGTCGTATTTGTCGAATGTCTTGTTTGCGCTGAGATATGACATCACGCACACTGTGAGACCAACACCACAATCCCCCCGGGGCTGAGCTGGAGGTCGTGTGGGGTCGCAACCTTCCCACTGCCCCTCTGGGCTTCCCAGAGCTCCAGAGACCACAGTGGACACCGGGGCAGCTCGGCCTGGGAACTGGAGCCCGGCCAGATATGCAGCCTGCGGGTCACCGAGAAGAAAACCTGATAAAACATATGATTACCACACACAGAGGGGCGCTGATAGAGATGTACAGTGGGCTTCCCTGGCCCTTTAGTGCCCCTAAGCAACCTTGTGAGTGTGGGTGCATCTGTGAGTGCTTGACAGCGTGGTGTGTGACAGTCGGTGACGCTCAGTGTGACGTTGGGGTTACGTGTTGGTGTTATGGGAGCCAGTGGAGTGGGTGGGCATATCACGTACACACACACACACACACACACACACACACACACACAGAGTAGTGAAAAGGGGCCACAGCAGGTCTTGCCATCTCTCCCACTGAGCCTGATGACAATAAGCCTCATAACATTCCAACTTTCTTCTGACTCTGGATCACTAAGTTATTTAATCAGCCGACCAAATGGCTCAAACGTATGAACCGCTGCTTGCTCACATTTGATATATGTTTACGATACAACTGTGTACAAAAGACCCCTCACAAAGTCGACACTTGATTCATATCTTCCCGTTTATTCACACAAGTGGGCTGTTTGAGTACGTGTGCGGGCCCATTCACAGTGGAACAGTGTGGCCATTCTCACACTCAGCCTATTCTCCTCTCCCGTCTCTGACAATGCACAGTACTGGTGACGGCATCTACAGCCTTCCTTGTATTGTCCCACGCATGGCAGCTGATCACACAAGAAAGTTACTCACTTCATGCACTCACATGGAATTTGTATGTTAATGTACATTACAGTCATCGCCACTGACACGTACAGGTAAATTAACACATTAGTAAAGGTTAGTGTTGGGTGCGACTGCAGTTGTATAAAGCTTCGTGTGGCTCCAGAGGAAGCTGTGGAAAGTCTGTTAAATGTGTTTGAACTTTGGAGACATTGATATTACTGCATGAGTTGTGTGAGAGTTTGATATTGTTTTGCTGTTTGTTAAAAGAGGCTCCTTTTTACTCCAATTTATCAAGAATTTATTAAGGTTTTGGACAAATGAAGGATAACATGGAATGAGAAATTGAAATAGAAATGGTCATTTTGTGGGTGACCTGTTTTTTTTTTTATATGTGTGTATGTGTTTCAAGTGTCAGTATGCTTGCATCTACATGCTAGACACACTGTGACAAAATAATAATAAACAGACAAGAAATTACAATGGGGAGAGGTGAAGGGGACAACAGGAACTTACTGGAGACCACAGGAGAAGAAGTGAAGAGGGAGGAACTTTGAACTTGAACTTACAGCTACACAGTTACATAGTAGATTTGGAGACCTCAAGTGTAATTTGATAGTTTTTTACATTAACAACAGGTTACTGTGTGACAGGTTACTATTATCAGACTTACTCAGCCACTGTAGCCCACTCCTCATCTCAGCTTGAGGCTGCATTAGTCACTATTAGCATGACACACCTGAATCTCCAATCAAATTGTCGGCACTTGCATTGTGGGTAATACAGGTGTCAGGTTTTGACAAGTATGGAGCTCTGCACATCAGTTTTGATCCTCCTTACTCTTAACTGCCCATCTTGTGTGCAACAATGTTGTGGAGTGCTATTTTAAAGGAAGAAGTCACATTTCCATACTGGTCATGAAGAGACATTTCCTCAACACGTCTCCAAGTGATGCAGGGCAAAAATCCTCACTCTGGGCAAAATGCATTTTACACTTAAGCTAAAGTCAGTCTTAGTCACCCGATGTACATTGTGGGTGAAAGCCAGCTATCTGCCAGCTACTTAAGCTGAGAGTCTCCTTCCCTTTCCATTATTGGGTGGTTGCCCTTTTGCAAAGCCACCTTCACTACATCCTGGGTTTAGCCTTGCCCAAGATGGTTGTGATTACTTTAGAGCAGGGGGTGTCAAACATACGGCCCGTGGGCCAGAACCAGCCTGCCAAAGAGTCCACTCCTGCCCACTATGACTAGACTAAGAGGTGCCAGGATTCAGGAGCAAGTCAAACAATGTGTTGCCTATGTCATGTAAAATTCTGCTTCAGAGGCTTTTCCACCCTGACCAGAATACAGCTCTCTGATGTAACAGTGAATACTTACTGTGACCATGTTTAAAGATACTGAACATTGTGCAAAATATTGTCAATCAGCAGCTTCAGTTTAAAAGAATCTGCATCAGGAAATGCACTGATAAATGCACATGTAGTGACAGTAAGAAGTCGGCTGACTGAATGGAAAACTGAGACATACTGTTGAATCTACACTTACTTCTCTTAAAACATCTCAGGCTGTTCATCTGTTGTAAAAGGATGAAAATCTACAGAATGTACTTGTAATTCACACAGAAAGTTTACAGAAATACAAACATCTAGAGTGTTTTTTTTTTTTTTAAACTATACCAGAATGATAATGGGGGTCTCTAGACCTTTGTCTAGGGCTGATACAGCACTGTGGAGATAGGTCTGGTTATGTAAGACTAAGCTAAAGCTAATGTTAGCTTTCAGTAATTTCAGTTTGTCACATAAACAGGGTGTCTTCCAAAGTTATGGCCTTTTCATAGAGATATTCCCTTCATGTGTTACATCCATTCAAGTTAACAGTCTCTGAGAAACAAAAAAGAAATATTGCACTAAAAATAGACTTTAGACTTGAACACACTGGCTTGATTATTTTAATTCTGACTATTGAATTTGCTTCAGCAACATTTTAGAATTTTACTTTTCTTTACACACAAAATACACAAGACAGAAAATATCTAAGACATCAATATTCTTTTCCATGTAACCACAACTTCCATGTTTTTTACTTACTGTAACAAGCTAAGAAGAAAAGGAAAACTAAAAATTACCTATTAAAAATGCCACAAACACAAACTTAAGACTGTACTGTATACTGTAGCCTACATACAGCCTAAGGATTTATGTTTATGGGGTAATATAAACCAGTTTAAACGCGTGATAAAACTCTTTAATGACTGCTGTGAATTTCACAGGAATGATATTTATGATTGTGTATTAGCGTATTGCGCAAACAGAAATCACATCCCTACGTCTGTGCGCGCACATTGTTGTCAGTGTGATGAAAGTCGGATAAAAAGGAAGGAGGAGGAGTTTAAACGGGACTGTTGTGAGTGCAAGGAGGGAGGAGTTTGGTCATTCAGTAGAAGAGGGGAGAGCCTGCTGATAGAAGAGGAGGAGGATTGGAGTTGAGCGGACGAAAAGTGTGTGAAGTGAAGGAGAAGAAATTTTTCAGCGTGGATTTGATTTTTTTCGTAAGGGAGCTCTTCTTTTACTTTCCTTGTTGGATTATTTCCGAGCTCTGATGCTGTCCCCGGATCATGAAAGAAACGCTCACCATGAAATTCGCCTGGAAAAGTAAAATGGTAAAGAGCAAAAACAAAACAAAAAAAAACACTCTCATGCTTTTCCATCCTGTGCTCTGTTGTTGAGTTTGTGGTTTTGAAGAGGAGGGGGGAGGTTAAAGAGGGAAAGGAGAGGGGGGGCGTTTGTAGGCTTGGGAAAGTAGCGGATAAAGGAGAGAGGAGGAGGAGGGGAGCAGCGGGGGGAACAGTTGAACATTGAGTTTTAATTGTTTTTACTAGGCTTTAAATCCAGTTTAACCTACATTGCTGGTGCGTAAAGATGTCGCGCAAAGTTTGGACACGCATGGAAGGGGGGGATGAAATAGAAAAATCCCCCTGCCGACTCCGCCAGAATATGAACTCGATCCGTTAGCTCTCCCCTCCCTGATGGTGGATATGAAAACTTTTGTCTGGGGGCCCGCAGCGTAACAGAGAGGGAACAATTGGCGAGGCCCCGGGGCCATCACACTGTCTCTCCACGGGTCCCAGCTGCGTCCAGGCGAGGAAAACACAAAAGCCAAACAGATCAGCGCCAAAGATTTAACACAACTGTTGTTGTTGGTATCTTGGGAGTATTGTTTCACACACAGTTGATAGGCTGATAGGCATATTAGCACTATTTGAGCAGAGATAGCGCACTATTTGCTCTCCTTAGTGTCCTCTCCATGCACTTTTTGAGCATCTTCTCAGGGGAGGATCCAAGTTAGTGCAGAGAGTAAACAACCCATCTCCTGTTTACATCCTACCCAGGGTCATTTGATATACTGTGCTCTCTGTACCATATCTGCAGTGTGATGTTTCTGGCCTGTATTCTCTGTGAATAGAAACATCACAGTGACAGACTGTTTTGGTTCCAGTTTTCATGCAAGCTCGTGAAGCTTTGGCTCACAATAAGCCCCCAAACTTGGTGCACAAAGCGAGGCAGAGCCTTTTTTAAAACCCTGCTCTGAAAAACATCTCCAGTTCTGTGGCTGACAAAAAGCAGGCTGTGTGTGCAGACTGTGAACTCAGCAGCCCGGGCCGGCCAGCACAGAGACCTCCCGCTATTGTTTTGGGAGTGTGTGGACTGCATGACTCATGCACTGATGTATTTATCTGTCCCTGCGCCAGCCATCCAGCCGGCAGCCAGCAGCAGCTAAAGAGAGAGGGAGAGAGATATACATGCACTTAGTGGGTTGCTGACCTTAAGACGAGATGCTGAACAGGGTAGGAGACAGGCATGTAGACATATTTCAGACAAATGCAATTTGTGACATGCAACAACACAGACATGCTGACTGGTTTCATCTGCCAGAGCCACTTATCATCCTTCACTCCTCCTCTCCCTTTCTCCCTTTGTGTTTTTTGGTTTCTTTTCATTTTGGCATCACATGTTTCTGTTCAAACCCAAACACGGCCCAGTCGTGGCAGAGCGCCACCGGCCTCCAGAACCGTCTATTGAGCCTGTTAACGGCGACTTTGACCCTTTACCTCTTTCCTGGCAGCTCCTCTGTTTGGGGAGTAGTGTGGACTTTGCCACTGAGCTGTGTAAATGAAAGTGGGGACAAGTGAGAGTGATCTTGGCCGCTGCGGCCCATGTGTGTGTGTGTGTGTGTGTGTTTGTGTGTGTGTGTGTGTGTGTGAGTGAGTGAGTGAAGACTTGGCCATAATACTGCATGCGTGGTGTTTATATTTGGCCAGTCCCTCTCTTTCGCTGTCTCTGCCTCTGTTTTTGTCTCTGTCTCCATATGTTGATGTCTCAGCACATCTCGGGATGTGTTTGCGCTCACTCTCCCTGAGCAGGAGTTTTGTATTTTGATTCCACTCTGCTCCCTGTTTGTTTCTGCGCTCTACTGTTTGTCATTGATTTACAACCAGAGGCAGACACAATACATATGGAACAAGATGAGCACAAATCTAGTTTGTGCTCTCATTTGTAATCAAGCTCTCTTGGGTTGTATAATTAGGCAGACAAAGACATATCAGCTTGTCTTGTTTTACTAGGGGTTTGTTTGGGAGGTTTCTTCCATTCTGGCTCTTATCACAAACTTTCTGAGCTGCTGTAAAGCCGTCCAGCTCTGACTTCACCTCGGAGAGAAGGGGACACGGTGAAAGAGATGGATAGGGAATAAAAGAGGGAGTAAAGACAGGGAGGGAGGCCTGGCAGGCTGCAGATGTGGGGGTTGGGGAGTAGGTCATTCTTGATGTTTTACTGCACATAAGTCCTTCTTTTACTAGTTTGTGCTGTGGTTGTGTTTCTGTATTTTTTCTGGTGTTTCCTTCTGCTTTTCTCAAAGATGTTTCCAAAAACGTCAGTTCCTATTTCGTTCAAGTATTGAAATCACACTTGGAAATAACCTCTGCAGCCTGCAGTTGTTTACAGGAAATTAGATTTTTTTATCCTAAACCTATCCTCTCCTGTCTTCTGGAGGTTTCTAACATTTTCCGTCTCCTTTGCAGAGCTCAGTGCAGGACTGGGGGGAGGAAGTCGAGGAAGGAGCCATCTACAACGTGACACTGAAGAGGGTTCAGATTCAGCAGGCCGCCAACAAGGGAGCAAGATGGCTAGGGGTGAGTGGGCCGGTCTGATGTCTCACAGTGTGACAGAATCGCAGCTGACGAAGCTTTTTCAAAGACGAGTTGAGCTCCAAAACCCTCAGCGAAACAGATTCTACAAATGAAAACCTGATGCTGCTTTTTCCACTCTCTTAACCTGTTGCGGTGCAAAATGCTGATTTTTAGTGGAATAGTCTCTGCTGTGGAATTCACCCTGTGTTGATGGTTTCAGAAAAGTAATCGTGTTAGTTGTGTGCAGACTGCTGATCACAAAAACAGAATAATCTCCATTGTTTGAAACTGACCGTGTCTTTCAATAGCAGGGCGTCTCTCCACATTGTGCTCCACCGGGGCTGTTGTTTTTACATTTGAGCTATAAATCTCCCAGTTTAGACAACACCTTTTTAGCTGCCTGCTGAAAATCAACAGTTTTGCCAGACCTGGACTGTTTAGCCAAAGCATGTGATTTCCTGACTTTCCCGGCTGCCAACAAAACTGCTCACTCCCCTGTACAGCAGTGTTTTATAAAATGCTGGTATGACAAAAAAAGTTGGGGGTATTAAAGGCTTTTCCTCGAGTTGAGCATTTTTTCAGTGCACATGAGGCATTGCTGTTCCCTCCTCTGTGCTGTTTATATCAGCATAATAAGATGTTATACAGTATATTATTATACTGCACAGAAGGGCCAATTAGGGCATTGTCCCCAGTTCCTCTTGTGTGTTTTCTCAGCAGCAACTAAATGCATGAAGCAAGCATAACAGAAATTACAGATGTGTGGTCTTTGTTTACAAGAAAAAATCAGGATCTGGTGTTGTTGGTTTGTTTGTCTCACAGTTGTCTCTTTGTGCTTGACAGGGGGGATGGGGGTTGGCATAAAAAAAGAAGAAATAGATAACAGCTCTGAGGCTTTAAGTCTGTATTGATGTATTGACAACGGCATGAGCTGCCAACTGTATTCGAGCTAATTAAAACAGCATGGGTACTTTATACAGTGCTGTCTATTGAGTGGAGTAGAATGGGGAGCGATTCCTATTGAGGCATCAGTATATTCACTATAAACAGTCAATTGTCAGTGAATAACAGCAATTACTGTACAATCAGGGGGATTGTACACTAATGTATTGTGTGCAGAAGCAAATTACGTGCATTTCTAGTTGAGTTTGAATTGTAAAATCGATGCCTGCGTGCGTGAGTGCACAGCGGGTCACCTCGCAGAGATAGATAATGGTATTTCTCAGTGTTCTGAGTTGTTATCAGAGGGGAGTGGTGGGAGAACTTGGCCGTGTTGCTGTCCTCCTCTCTGTCTGGAGGGACGGCGGAGGAGGGGCCTGCTGTGATTAAAAGCAGATTGGAGCGTTTCCTGTTGTAGCGTGCTAACTTCACCAAGGTCTCTTTCTCTCCATGTCTGTGCCACCTCCTCTCCTACTCCCTGCCTGTTTGTGCAACCAAGCAGTCTATTTCCCCGCAGACACAATAGTCGGACACATCTGGAGAAATCAGAATTAAATATAGGTTTTGATTGTCCTTCCCTACTGTATCTTTGTCTGCTAATGAGTCCTGTCATTTCACATTTTAAAGCTGAACTATCAAAGTTGTAAGATTTAATGAAAGTATTTTATGTTCTGTGTGATGAGATGACAACAAAGACAGCCTGGCACATCAAAAATCTGTGATGCATTCAAAGCCAAACAAAGCAGAGCAAAGCTTTGGAAGCTCCAGACAAATCAGTGCAGTGCATAACACCACGTCTCAGTTCAGCTCACACTGGTTTAACAATGTGCTGTGTCTGTGCTTGTGTTTAGGCGGAAGGCGATCGCCTACCTCCCGGCCACACAGTGAGCCAGCTGGAGACGTGCAAAATCCGAAGTATCCGCGCTGGAACACTGGAACGTCTGGTGGAGACGTTATTGACAGCATTTGGAGACAACGACCTCACCTACACCTCCATCTTCCTGTCCACCTACAGAGCCTTCGCCAGCACACAGACTGTACTGCAGCTACTGCTAGACAGGTAGGCCTGGAGTGAAGTGTTGCATAAAGTCAAAATAATGCACAGACTGTACGTTTTAGTGGTTCTGAATATGCTCACTCCTTATTTCCTGTTGCAGGTATGGAAGTGTGGAAGAAAGTGAGCAAGACACAGGCAGATGCAAAGGCTCTGAAACCAATGGAGCCATCAGAAGGTGAGATACGTTTAAATAAATATGTCACTATCAGTTCCATATGGTCAGCTTTAAACAATTTCTGTAACTTTCAGCAGTATAGCTGACTCATCACACCTGTCCTCCTATCGTTGCCAGCTCTCTTAACGCTCTTAAATCTTTCCCTGCTGCCTCCACAGTGCCTTGGCCTCTATCCTGCGTGCCTGGCTGGACCAGTGTCCTGAAGATTTCCAGGAGCCGCCTGACTACCCCTGTCTCCACAGGCTGATGGACTACCTGCGCAAAGCCCTGCCAGGCTCAGAGACTCTTAGACGGGCAGAGAGTCTGCTGGAGCAGCTGCAGAGTCAGGCCGGCATGGACGACAGTGATGGTAACTAACAAAACGTCTCTTAAAACTCTTTGCATAACATATACATAGTTCATTGTTCTGTACAGTGCTGTGTATTTTTATCCTAAGTGTCAAATTTCCTGCTTTCAGCTGGTTTCCACGGCAACAGTTCTTTCTGCCTGGGGGAAGAGGAGGAAGTGGAGATCGAGGTCCAGGAGGACTTCCTGTCGTTTGAGGCCGACCTGGTGGCGGAGCAGCTGACCTACATGGATGCAGTAAGTGGAGGGAAATGAGATGGAAACGGGCGGGTTTGGCAGTGTGCGTGTTGTGAAGCAGGGAAAGGTGACGCAGGTTACGTCCCTGTGATGTTTCTTCAGTTTCGCCATGCTAACATCAGCCTCTTCTTCTGCTCTAGCTGCTGTTCAAAAAGGTTGTACCCCACCACTGCCTGGGCTCTATCTGGTCTCAGAGGGATAAGAAACACAACAAGCACAGCGCCCCCACCATCCGTGCCACCATCACGCAGTTTAATGCCGTGGCGGCCTGCGTGGTCAGCACAGTGCTGAAACACAGACAGATCAGGCCACATGTCAGAGCACGGGTCATCCAGCGCTGGATAGACATCGCTCAGGTCGGCAGAAACACACACACACGCGCGTGCACACTTTCATTTATACACCTACCATGAATATGAGCCATGTTCTGACTGTCTTCATGTTAATTGTCTCCTGACAGGAGTGTCGAATACGCAAAAACTTCTCGTCTCTGCGAGCCATTGTATCTGCGCTGCAGTCCAACCCTTTGTACAGGCTGAAAAGGGCATGGGCCTGTGTGCACAAGTAAGTCTCGATAAATGAATGAGCCTTTTGGCAGAATTCAACAGCATCTCTGTGATGTTTCTTTTGCACATATATTTCATCTGATGTGTCCACCTAACCCGAATCCGTTCTTCACACAGAGACAGCATGCAGACATTCGAGGAACTGTCGGACATTTTCTCCGATCACAACAACTACCTGACCAGCAGAGAGCTCCTCATGAGGGTGAGTGCTTCCTTAAATATTAATGAATCGTCTGAGGGATCTGTGATATTTTAAATTAGTAGATTAAGCACCCTCTGAAAAAAAAGTTTTAAAGTGCGTAGATGTAACTCTGACAAAAGTGAGACTTCATCTGGAAACCCTAAAAACATTCCCTCACTCACTGCTGAGAATCTGAAGGACTGAAGCTGCATTTGTTCTGTTTGCACTACAGGAAGGCACTTCAAAGTTTGCCAGTCTGGAGAGCTGTGCCAAGGAGCACCAGAAACGCACCCACAAGAGACTCCAGCTGCAGAAGGAAATGGTGAGACAAAGACAGACTAACTAAGAGCCCCTGTAACAAACGCCAGACAAATGGATGTTTTTCTCAAAAAAGAGCTAAAAGCGAGCTTTATAATTTAAAACAACACATTCCTCTCAAGCAGTGCACTGTAAAGTGAGTTCTAGCCTGATGAAGCCACATGCTTAGCTTTGTTTACTCAGCGCACTAAGAGCTATACTTACATTAAGCCTGTGTTGTATTTTAGAAAATCCACCCTGGCATCTGTAAATCATAAGGAGCACAGTGTAAATTACAGCTTTATTGTAGCATCCTTAAAGAATTTATTTAAATCTTCTCCACAGGGAGCCATGCAAGGAACGATACCGTACTTGGGGACCTTTCTAACCGACCTGACCATGCTGGATACGGCTCTGCCCGACCTAGTAGAGGTAAGAAAAAATTCAAAACCACCTGCTGAATGTGTGTGTGTTTCGATATTTGAGAGCATGTGTCCGCGAGTTTACACAGCTCTGCAGATCTGAGAGTCTGTCTGTATTACCGCTGTCAGAAACTGGGGTGTAAGTTTCCATGAGTGCGTGAGGAATTCTGTCGCTCCATTTTTGGAGTGGTCCACCTAATGCTGTTTGTCTAAGCAGCCGCTGGTATGTGATGTCCAGGGTCTGACAGCATGCTCTTTGTGTCCTCCGCAGGGTGGTCTCAACAACTTTGAGAAGAGACGCAGGGTGAGTGTAGCTGCAAGCCGCCTCCTTTGACATGATTATACCATGTGATGAGCTCTGACATGTGCCACACATTCAAAGTAAATCTGATCTAACGTTGGTGGCTTTCTCTCCGTCTCTGCAGGAGTTTGAGGTGATCGCTCAGATCAAGCTGCTCCAGTCGGCCTGCAACAGCTACTGTCTGACTCCAGAGCCGTCTTTCCTCCGCTGGTTTAAGAGCCAGCTTCAGCTCAGTGAGGAGGAAAGGTACTGCTGCTTCACCCTGTATACCTTCGTCATTGATTGCACCGTTATCCATTAGCTAACAAGCAAATTAGTGCATGAGGTCATGGTCTGTTGGACCTATTGTTCACAAACACACAATAGAAGCTTCTTTCTGTCCTTTCTCCTCGCCTCTCCCTGCTGTTCTCATGATGTGCCTTCACTCCCTACTGATCTATTGTACCCTCTCCTTCCCCTTGTCCTCTGTGACTCTTTCCCTTTCTTGTACTCACAATTCATGGCTATGTTTTATGATGTCTAAGGTTTATTATCAATGTTCTCTCTTGCAGCTACGCCTTGTCCTGTGAGATTGAAGGTCTGGGTGACAGCAGTCCAACCTCACCCAAGCCTCGAAAAAGCATGGTGAAGAGACTCAGCCTGTAAGTGCAACCTCAAAATACATAATTAACCAAATGAAGGAGGTCTAGTTTGAAGTGTCTGGCACAATACCTGAAGCAAAAATTGTCACACTGTCGTATTTAAGAACTGAAGTGCTGTGACCTATTTATTTTATTCTCTAACGACCAACTTTCACTACTTCCCAGGCTGTTTCTTGGACCAGACAGTAATTCAGCCAGTTCTCCAGTCAGAGAGACGCCACGCTCGCCTCCTACTGGCAGCTCAGGGGAGAGCATGGACTCAGTCAGTGTGTCCTCCAGTGACTCCAGCAGCCCGTCAGACAATGAGGGCCTCACCCCCACTCACACCTCTGACTCCCAGCACAACAAGGTGGGCAACAGCGCTAAAGAAAATGTGTATTTTTTGGTCATACTTAGGGACTACATGGAAGTTACTGTGGAGAGGGGAGCAGAACTTTATGTTTCACTTTAAAAAAAGAGTTAATAATCTATTTTTTTGGACTCTCCCATTGACTAAGACAAAAAATGTAACTCCCTTTCCCAAATATCTCAAAAATAACTGAACACTTTTCCCTTTTGCACCAAAAAATGTAAGATGTTCCACAATTTAATACCGTAATATGTTTATGGAATAATTTTTGCACAGCCTTAAAACTCCCTTTTTCTGGTCTCCTTCCCCCAGTAATTTTTATACAGTCCCTTATTCAGAAGCTGTTATTTCAGGCAAAGGTTTATATTTGAAAAATACAATTCGACTATATTTTGAGCTGTCACTGTGTTCCAGTACTTCCACATTTCCCCTCGCCTCTAATAGCTTTAAATGAATAATCAGATTATGGCTCGGTGCATTTGTGGAAGAAAATGATCCTGTTTATGAATCTGTATGTAATTTCTGGTTATGTGTTTTCACAGCTATCAGAATCCTCCTCTTGTAATTCACTCCACTCCATGGACACCAGCTCGTCAACAGCCAGCGTCACCATGACTCCTGCGTCTCCCTCGCTCCCAGGGCCCCCCTGCACCCACAGACGCTCCGTCTCCCTCACACCCTTGTCCCCCTGCTCCCCGAGTCAAACCCCGGCTTATAACACCCAGGCCCAAGATGCATGCATCATAAGAGTGAGCCTGGAGGACGGCAACGGGAACCTCTACAAGAGCATATTGGTAAATAAATATGTGTGTTGGTGTTGCTGTGTGAGCGACATGCTCTCAGGTTAGATTTTTACATGATAAAGGTAAACACTGTGTGAGTAACTTATTTGTCTGTTCCCTAAATAGTTGACCAATCAAGACAAGACTCCGGCTGTAATTTCCAGAGCCATGGCGAAGCACAACCTGGAGGTGGAGCCAGAGGAGGGATACGAGCTGGTACAAGTCATCTCTGAGGACAGAGGTAAAGAACAATTTTAAATTGAGCATTTTTTTCCCCGACTCTTTTTTTAGCTAATTATTTTCTACACATGTATATCTTCCTTATTTTTCAAACAACTCTCAACATGAGGTAGCTTACTACATGTTGGTACAGTACAGTGCCCAGGCATATAGTCAGATATTTACAGTAAAAACAGGAAGCAGAAGTTGCTGCAGCAGTTACTGTAAAAACTATGATGATGCACCCTTTGTATTATGCAAATCTGGCATTTTAATTCTTGTAATTTTTCCACTGATTAGCTGTTTTCCAAACCACAAGAAACCACAATGACCCCTTTACTACTGACAAAAAATATATCAGCGTCAACAACAGAAAGAGCTAAAACCATACTCATCATTCTGCTGTTTCTCTCCTCTCTCTCTTTCTCTAGAACTGGTGATCCCAGACAACGCCAACGTCTTTTACGCCATGAACACCTCCGCCAACTTTGACTTCCTGCTGCGGGTGCGAGGCTCAGCGGGTCGGCCAGTCCAGCTGCGAAGCCGCTGTAGCTCCACACTCCCCCGCGCCCAGCACCGCTCCAGCTTGTCACTCAGACTCAGCAAGGTCACGCTGTGACCCTGGACTGCATGGACTCGGCGGTTGGCCCTTACGCCACTAATCCAGGATGATACAGGGCACGGACTTGATGTGAACTGTTGGGTTTTAGGTGAAGAGGCTGATGGGATACATGGATGAGAAGCTCTGGAGGATTCAAGGAGGAACAGATGGAGTTTACAGACTCTTAAAGAGCTCCACTTTGACTCTTATCTTGCTGGCTCTCACCCTGAACTTTGCCATCTCTTCTCGCCCTTTGCCCAGCCTTACGATGGAACATGGATGTGTAGCGTGACTGCTGTGCCAGTGACTTACGACGGGTGATGCCTGTGACCGAGTGAAACAGCGACCCCTAGTGGCATCCACTCCTTACAACAATGAGTTTTTGCACATGTAATGGGAGCAGCCAAGCTCCTGACCTCCAACAGTATTCTGATATTGAATGAACTTTGTTTTGTCCTGTGATGTCTGTGTAGCTGAATATTTACTTCTCTGGTAAAAGAAGTGTAATGAATGCAGAAAGAGGAGACGGATGGTGGAACAGAAGGAGAAGTGGACTGAGTGTCCGGTCCTGTTGCCTTTATCGATGAATGAATGGACTTCTGATAGTATTCTGAATGATATTAATTAATTAATTGACAGGAGCTGTGATGTCATGAATTTTCCTAGTCGGGCATGTTTACCTGCCATGTCCGGCTCGTGCACAGTGTGCACTGCGTGTTCAGCCCCTCTCATATTGTGAGCTGTGTGACGAATGCAGTGTTTCGTGCATTCTGATTGGTTCCATTACTTGGTTTTAACAAGTCCTTGGCAACTATTGTAATGGCCTTACCTGCCCTGTATTTAGGGTGTAGACATGAAATTTGTGCTGCTTTCTAATCCAGAAAGATGTTCCCTCACATCCTCACATATTCTTGTCCTTGTTTGAAAAAAGAAGGACAGAGAGGAGGAGAGAAGTGACTTCCTGGAGTGGAAAACACCATGCAAAGTGTCTCAAACTGATGCATACTTGTACCTCTTTGCCCTTCATTATATGAACTATAGAGTTGCACTTGTCAGTTGGTAGGAGAGGCCAATGGGATGTGAATATAGAAGAGTGAACGAGCCGCTCTGTAAGTGGTTCTCTCCCTCTTCACTAAATGAATTACTATTTTTGTTTGTAATTGTTGTTTTTATATGTTTTTGTAACACAATTCAGGCCAGAAATGTTTTGCCAGATTGGAGAGTGATGAAGTAAATGTTAACAAATTCAAAGTGTCATAAAAAAAAAAAAAAAGAAAGAATGAAGAAAAAAAAGCCAGTGCCAGATTTTACTGTGATACATGTGGACATCTTTACTGAGGGACACTTCATTTCATGACAGACACAAAAGCCAAACACTTCTCCTCACAGTAAACACACATTTGTCTCTGCTCACAATTTCACAGCAGCATCACCAACACTTCTCACCTGTCACATTTCATCGACCCGTTTGCAGATAAACACTCAGTCTTTTTTTTTTTCTCATTCAGCGTTAGTCCGCTCCTGCAGATCTTACACAGCTCTTGCTATCGTGCCAATTTGTTCAACCAGTTAATGTTCTTTGGTTTATATTTCATTCCCTCTGGGAGAACTGGTTCACTGTTGGACTTGTGTTAATGGCCCAGTCGGCCCAATCCTTTGTCTCCATGCAGCACTTCACTTTGAAATGTTCTCATTAAAGCCCCCTCAGTTCCTGTGTTCTTCACTGCCAAAGACTCTTCCTCTACCTGAATAAATAAATTATTATCATTATTATGACTGTTGTCCCGTGTGTTTTCATCTTTGGTCTCTGAACATGTAATTATTGTAGTTTTGATCTTTAAAGAACATCTATGTAACGACGCAAACAACT
The DNA here is from genome assembly GCA_026686955.1 of Epinephelus cyanopodus. Taxonomy (NCBI): domain Eukaryota; kingdom Metazoa; phylum Chordata; class Actinopteri; order Perciformes; family Serranidae; genus Epinephelus; species Epinephelus cyanopodus. The sequence goes on from CM048920.1 coordinate 13,545,836, forward strand.
GCACCCAATATTTTTTCTTCTGGCTGCGTTAAGCGTATGCAGGCATTTGTCTTCTTGCCCTTGCGCTGTGATAGACAACATGCTCGGTCCTGTTAGGATTGACATTATCAAGAAAAGGACTGGTGGCTGTTCTGGACGGAGCCCAAGTTATTTTGCTGAGTGGAAGACATTTGTGCTGAGTTGAATGCAGCAGTTATGACCTTCCTTTCCTGAAACTGGGTCTGCTGCACTGGTCAAACACTTTTCCAGGAACTCAAAGACAAGCGTGCTTTTTTTGACATTCACAGGAATTCATATATAACATGAGAACAGTCAACTTCAGGGAATAGAAATTTATTCAGTAAGTCACTCGCTGATCGTGCAGTGTTGTATATAATATAGTTCAATCAGGAGAGACTCGTTTTTATAGCACATAAGAATGAAAAATGTGAAAAGTCTTTGTGGATTCAACCCCCTTAGAGATGGTACGATGGAGGGTAAGGAGGGTGGTGAATCCATAGTCCAATAGGACGCTGGCGGTGGTGAAGATGAGATGAGAGGAGGATGGAGAGGTCCTGACGATCTGGATGAGTAGAGGAATGAGCCTTTGTTAAGCTTGTCCTGGACTCTGGATACTGTGGCTGGAGGTGAACAGGGTGGAGGAGGGCACAGTGATTCTGCCTAAAATGACAGCTGACAGCAGCAGAGGGGGGAGCAGATATTAAAAAGGCGGGATGAGAGTCAGCACCTCCAAATCTGAGGCCATGGTTCTCTGCTGAAAACTGGTGGATTGCCCTCTCCGGGTTGGGAGTGAGTTACTGCTTCTAGTGAGGGAGTTTAAGTATCTCAGGGTTCTAGTTCATGAGCGAGGGTGGAATGGAGCGTGTGATAAATGGGCGGTTTGGTGTGGCTTCTACTGTGACGCATGCGCTGCGTCGGTCCGTCATGGTGAAGAGGGAGCTGAGCAAATGTACTGGTCCATCTATGTCCCAACCCTCACGGTCATGAGCTCTGAGTAGTGACTGTAAGAATGACATCACGGATACAAGTGGCCAAAATAAGTTTCCTCCGTGGGGTGTCTGGGCTCAGCCTTAGAGATAGGGTAAGGAGCTCAGACATCCAGAGGGAGCTCAAAGTAGGGCTGCTGCTCCTTCGCATTGAAAGGGGTCAGTTGAGGTGGTTCAGGCATCTGATCAGGATGCCTCCTGGATGCCTCCCTACCATAAATAAAACCATAAATAAATTATAAAGATGTTTAATTAAATGAATACTACTTTATTTTATTCGGTGTTTTTATCATATATGGATAATATGTATGTCAAGTCGTAACTAGTTCAGATGCAAAATCTTGCACTAGGGTCCATCTTTGTAATGTGCACTGGGGCCTGTCCCAACTACCATATGCCACTGGCTGCATTGTACCTCTTTATAGAGGCATTTTTCCTACTAAAATGTTTTGTGCTGGTCAGGGGGTACTTGGCTGAAAATAATATTTCAAAGGCGGTACATTACTGGAAAAAGTTTGAGAGCCACTGCCTCAAAGGCTCAGCTCTAATTATTGAGACATGCACATTCTTTTGCAAAGTCAGTGTAATTATTCCACAAATGTGTTCTCTCAGTCAGACTAAAAAGCTGCTGCGCCCTTTAAAAAAAAAAAAAGCAAAACAGTGCCACATTACACTGCAGACAATTACAGGCATTCTAGGGCAACATTCAGTTTCGAGGTGTTGTAATGAAACATTTGGAGCCTCTCTGCACAGCATGACAAGTTTGTCCTGTGGAAGGTTTCCAGTATTTTCAATGACCAGTGTCGTCCTCTGTATTCTGGGTTCAAGCTGGTCCCCTCAGGCTGAAGGCATAACAAAGCTCCTGAATGCCACGAGCGATTAACACTTACTCGTGACTTTCTCTTTCTTGCCAACTCCAAAATTTAAAATTCATAGTTTTACACTTTCTGTTTTTTTCAGTGGTTTCATTTGACAGAAAAAGCTCTGTGCTCGAGAGGGCTCCCTAAGTGCAATCCAAGCACAAAACATAAAACATTAACGGGGGGAGGCGCATTAAAGCCAACCATAGTCAACAAAGAAGACAGCAGATAAACATCAGCGAGATATACATAATGCACAGGGCAAAGGATGCTCTGCAGGAATGGTAATGAGAAACAAAAGCAAGACATAAACTCGGCAGGCATGCTGGCCAGCCTCAAATTAATATGCAGCACAATATTGAAGAAGGAAATATTCTCCACCACTAAATGTTCCAAACTCTGTGAAGATGCTGTAATTCCTTTTGAAAGCTGGAGAGACTGTTTCATAAGAGGGCAGAGCTCATCCTACATGCTGGCGACTTCTTGACTTATTATGCAGCAAGATATTATAGTGGTATATGTATATGCAGTAGTTCAGTTTTGTTTTCCCTCCGGCAATGTTGTTTTCCCACATCCTGCTTTGTGAAATCAGCCTGATATCCTCTCTGACTTGGAGATCAGACCCGCTCAGCTGGAGGTCTCTGGGCTGCACATTCACTACAAACTTGTCTCTGTCTGGACTAATGATGTGTCATATTAGCTGATGATTACTAACTGTTATTTGCTCCTCCAAGGAGTTGTTTTTATGTTCTGACAGATCTGCGGAAAACTGAATTTCCTTAATATGCACCTTGGGCATGGAATAATCTGCAAAACTTTTAAATCCACTGATGAATTTAAGGGCATGATGGAGGCATGTGGCTGTTTCTCTCCTCGATTCTACTTTAAATAGCTGTTCTTCTGTTTTCCTGTAATTTTTTGTATATCATGTTCTGTATGCTGTATTTTAATATGTTGTGATTTTGCTCAGCTGCAAAGTCGGCCAGGTCTCTCTTATAAAAGAGTTGGGGTTTTTTTACATCAGTGGAATTTCTTGGTAAAATTGAGGTGAAATAAAATGAAACAGTTCAGGTCTGAATCAGCTGAGCTGTGGAGCGGTATTAGATCTAACTCTTGTGCCGTGGTAAATGTCAGACAAAGACAATTTCAGATACATTAAGTAAGTGACTGCTGAATCTAGACAGATGTAGAGTCAGGCGAGACATGCAGTGCAGGACTAATGGTTATGGCATACAGAAGGATGGTGAAATGCTGTATTATTTCAGCAGTGTTTGATTTTTTAAATAAAAATTGTGTCTTTTGTGTGTGAGGGTTGATAACTTATGAGGTAAGAAAGGGAAAATGTGCTCACATAACATGTACCATGCTTCAGTGTGTTGTTTAATATTCTGAAACTGATCAAGGGCGGAGGTAGTTTACCTGTATAGACAGATGGTACACGATGATTCATCAGAATGTATAATTATTCATGATTGTGTTATCAAGTGCAAACACTCTCTCCCCATAACCTGTGAACATCCAGGGAACTGACACTGAGATGGTGAAATCTTACAATTACCTGGGTGTTCACTTGAACAATAAATTTGACTAGATGGACAGAAAAGAGTAGAGAAGACAGAGCTGACTCTATCTGCTGAGGAGACTCGGGTCCTTTGGAGTACAGCGGGTACTCTTGGGGACTTTCTATTGTACCATCTCGACAGCTGACAGGAAGAGACTCAACCGACTGATGAAGACGACCAGCTCTGTCCAGGGATGCTCCCTTGACCCATGGAGGCAGTGGGAGAAAGAAGAATGATACCCAAGCTTGCACCGCTTATGAACAATATGTCCCGCCCCATGCAGGACACTCTGACAGCACTTCAGCTCCTTCAGTGACACGCTGCTTCACCTGCAGTGTTTGAAGGAGAGATACCGCAGGTCCCTCCCTCCTGCTGCTGTCAGACTATATAACCAACACTGCTCCCAGCAGACCACACACATGAAAACTGTGAACAATCAATCATAATGTGCAATATTTGTATGTGTCTATCTATAATATCTTGCTTTTATTTTTCACTGCTTACAATCATTGCTCAAGTGCAATATCAGTATATGTTAAACTGTGCAATACCTATACTCCCATCACTCACTGACAAGATATCAGCCATTCACTGTCTCTTTATTATATTTTGCTACTTCTTGCTGCTCACTTTTTATATTGCTTTGTGTTTTCATACTGTTTGCTTATTATATTGCTCTTTGTTGTGTACAGTTTACTTATTACGCCAATCTGTGTGTTTGTTTTTACTGATACGTACTTATATATTGCTTTGTGTTTTGTTTCTACTGATGCTTCCTGTTTGCACCATCCCTCTGCTGCTGCTGTAAAGTTACAAAGTTCCCCACTGCAGGATGAATAAAGGATTATCTTATCTTACCTCTTATCTTATTAACGACAACACATCTGGTAAAGAGCAAAGAGCAAAGACTTTATAAAAACTAAAAATTTAGACTTGCAAAATAATTACGTTGTTTTACCCCCAAACTTTACATTGTTAAAAAATAAATAAAAAATAAAAAATTATATAAAATAAAATAAAATTAAATGAAATAATAAGTGCAAAAAGAAAAAAATGACATACAATTTCATGCACTGCAGAGAAACACTGTCATTTTACAGCTTTCCCTGAATTATTATGATCAAACACTTTTAATTAAATGACATAACCAAGAGTATTTCAGAGAAACACCTATTATAAGGTTGGATTATTACAATTAAACATGTTCAGTAAAGTAAAATATGCTCAAATGACTGTCAGCAACGGCTTTAACTCAAATAAAGTGCAAAAACAATACATTTAAAGAAATATTATTAAAGGTTTGACATACCTGTGTCCATACCTTCACTATTTTCTCGGAGTATGTCCCTTTTTCTGAGCAAGCATCACAGTCTTTACAGCTTATCTGCAGCCTTGCGTCACAGCCAGGTCATCAGGTCACGAAAACCTGTGAAATTCATGCTTCCATTGACACAGTGACAACATCCACCCATCAATACTGCACATCCACAGGACTGTGTTTCTTTTCCTCGTCCAGGCCCTTCATATTCTTCATAAAGCACTACATGGCCGTGCACCAGACTACCTCTCAGAAATACGTTCTGCTTATGAGGCGGGAAGGCCCCTCAGATCCCTCTTCTCTTTTAGCTGTTCCAAAAAAGCAGAACAAAAACGTTTGGCTATGCTGCTTTCAGCTGTTACGCTCCAAGCCGCTGGAACAGGCTTCCAGAGGACACGAGAGGAGATGAAGACATTTCTGCTTTTTTAAAACGTAAACTAAAAACCCATCTTTTTAGTCTTGCTTTAATGTAGCATTTTATTATTAATACTTATTCTATTATTGCCGTTAAAGTCGTATTGTTGATTACTTATTTTATCTTATTTTATTTAACATTTTACTATATTGCTCTTTAAGTTTGGATGATATGGCACGTGTTTCTCCATCTCTCAGTTTTATAAAGTATGGTCTAAATGTTCACCACACTACAATCCTCAAGTAGAGAGGCTTCAAAGCTCTCTGATTCACAAGTCTTGTTTTAAGTCGTCTTCTGTGGAGACCCAGCACATCCACAATCCTTTGATACATGACAACATGAAAGGGTTTCTGTGCTCAGAGCGGTGTGAAACACATCGTGCATGTGAGTGTGGAGGAGTGGTGCTGGTAGTGTTTGATGCAGTAGGTCAGGCTGCACTAACTTTGCCTGACGCAGGGGGATGTGAGCTGCAGCTGCTTTTAATCCGTAAGAGCATTTGAGTGGGACACCAGATTGTTTATGTAGTCCATTGAAAACGAGCTGGCACAAGTGTGTGTCAGTGTGTGTATGTGTGTGTGTGGGGGGGGGGGGGGGGGGGGGGGGGGGGGGTGAGCGCAGCTTACGATCCATCTGTCCCCGTTTCCCCACAAGTCAACGTGGTGGCAGACAGTGAGGGGAGGCTGGGACAGACCTGAGTCCTTTGGTGCTGGTTTAATTAAAACACATCATTTGAACCCTTTTTTGGCAGAGACGATAACAAGCCCATCCCAACACACAACTCTACAGAGGAGGGGGACCCACACACACACACACACACCAGGCAATTAAAGACTCATTTACTCATCAGCCAATTATTCACCCGAGCCTTTCTTGGATCGTTCTCGTGCAGCCCTGTGAGGCCTTTCACTACAGGCAGGTCATTATTCAGCGAGTGCCAGGACTGCCATGAGTGGAAAATCAGGGACTGAATGAGCCACACGTTAACGCTGATGTCTGAAGAAAAGGCTGTTCTCTCGCAGCTAAGAGCCTATCTTTACTGGAAAACGACACCTGGGTGGAGGAAATATTTATCATTTTAAAAGAGGCAAAGACTTGTGTTAATGATCAGTTTCTGATTATGTTTTATTAACTTCTTATTCTCTTCAGTTCTTGGAAGAAAAAATGACAAAATCTTCAAAAACTAAAAATGAGTCAGTACAATAATAAACAATGGATGACAATGTGCGATGACAAAAATTATACCCAAATGACTTCCACCAGAAATCCAAACATTTGAATAAAAGACAGTTTTCTTTTCAGCCAAAAGCTTTTCATTTGTCTGTTTGAAGCTTCATCATTGTCCTTTAATCCCCCCACACTCTTTAAAAAAAAGCAAATATCCAAACTCACAGCTTTGCTGTATTGCTTAGTTGTACTCCTCCACAAATTATAACTTACAAACAGCCTGGAAAAAAAGCTAACAATTAAATTTGGTAATTTATTCTGTTCAAACTCTGATGCTGCCTATTTGAAACCAAATATGATGATATGATAAAACATAATCATTTAGCAATCGGACAAATGGTCACATTAAATTTGTATCCAAATGTACTGTACAGTGGAAAAAAAGATCAGACCAACCACACAGATAAATAAAAAGCTAATAAAAGAACGTGTTTGCCTTTGGTTACAAAGATACCAACAGAAGCAGCAGGTACACTGGGTAAAGCCCTAAAGAAAGTTACACTTTGGTTCATACATACACAAGAAAACCTGAAAATCCTGACATCTCTTCAAAAGTGACAGCAGTTGTAATCTCTGCTTTCAACTAAGAAGTTCAAAGGTGCAGCACTCGATGTCTGAGGTTCATGTGAATCAACTCAGATAAACTTACATAAATCTTTCAGCCATAGATTTAAAACTTTCATAGATTCTAATTTTGGCTTCAAACTTCTGTGGCTTGGCGAGTGTTGCACCTTTAAGATGAATACTTTAGACTGCGCCTCATGTCTGCTTGTAAAACAGACCATTACTTAGAGAACGAAGGGATTTTGTCATGATGGAGTGCAGTGAATCCGAAGTAGGCAGTAAAAAGGAAAGGGTTACGATTTACCTCATGAGTCAACATAAAATGCCTTGAACAGGACAGCTAGCGAATATAATCTTGAACCAGTTACTCTTATATTGTGACAAGACGGCCTCTGCAGCAACAAGGGACAATTCATTGTGTAATGATTAGTGATATTTCCCTTTATAATCAGCGCAGAAAGAACACACACAACATGTTTGAGACAGTTTTCAGTTGTTACAAAAGTCACACCGGCAGCTAGAAAAGTTACTGTACCACTCTTATACTGAATTCTGTGTAAAATTAATAGTGTTAACAAGACGTTACACCTAAAAGAAGTACAAATATTTAACTATTAAGTGTATGTGTAGACATACAGACAGATGTTATAGGCAGTTCTTGTAGAGGCTGTAATCAGCCTGTTTGCTCTCTATGTTTCACCTGTTGCACAGAACAGAAGAGTAGCACTGTCATCACGTTGGACAATAAATGTGCCCACATAGGTGACCTGTCGGATTCCTAATAATCAAGTCCCTCAGAAGAGCTTCTTAGTGTGCTCTTGGCTAATTTTGTTAATGTTTTACGACATATAAAGAACTATAGTGCTGCATTTCATTGTGAAAATACATCTGTTCCTGTGCTTTTCTGTGTAAGAGTGGAAATGAGTTTTAGTCATCAGCCATTAAAATGAGAAAATCAACTTGCACTTTTCATAAAATACGTGATTTCAAAGTGAAATTTTCATTTCCTTCTCAAGATGGTGTGCATACGAGCAAGATGGCTGCCAGACAGCATTAAGGAGATGAAAACAGGCTGGAGGTAGAAAACCGAGGCCTGTTTAATTTTAGTGTTGCTTCTCTGTTCCAGACACTGAGGGGAAACAGGAACTTCGCTGACAGCTGTGACCTACTGGTGTGAGACATAAACAAGATGAACTAAGACTAAAACAAAGTGGACAGGACGAGCAGACTCTCAGACATTCCACTAAATGAAGGAGCTGGAGGTATTTTTTTTCTTTCTGAGGCCTCTTGAACTTCTTAAACACAGCCAGTCCCCCTCTGTCACTGGGATACAGATGTCGTGCAGAGATGACTGAAGAAATCATAGAAAGAAATAACGGCTCCCCAAACTCACAGTTTGGTCTGTACCTCCGTTTTGGGATCATAGTTTGCTTTGTTATTTTAAATTAAGGATAACAGACCGCACACACTCAGTGAGCACGATTCTAGAAATCTTTGCTCAAAGGATCTGAGGACATTTAGCTGACTGCATATCAAACAAAAAAAAACAAAAACAAATGTGGAACACACTGACCCTAACACCTAAAAGAGGGTTACCTGAGCAAAATGTTCAGTACAGTGAAAAACAAAATCAAAGACGCAAAATTCAAAATTCATCTCTGTGCATGTCTGTATCAAGTACACACATGAAGCTTTAGGATATTACAAACACTGTTCAGTATAATGCAGTCCAACCCAGGGAAACGACAACATAGTTAGTTGACCCCAAATTAAAAATACATATTTTCCCTATTTCATGTAGCACTGTTTATCAGTTTTGATGTGAGCTGCAGGGTGTTGGAGATATCAGCGGTAGAGATGTGTGCCTTCTCTTGAATATAATGTAACTCAATGGCGCTATATCTCCACCACTCTTCAGCTCACACCAAAATGATCTAGACTGAAAACAGCACTACAGGTAAAAGGAAAAATATGTAGTTTTGGTTTTGGGGTGAAATGTCCCTTTAAAATGGATTGCATTAGACTGTACAGGGAACTCTGTTACAAATCTGTTTGCTATTCTAATAGGTGATTAAAAAACATAATATTCCCCAACACAAGTCACAAGCACTTTGAACAGTGTGTTCTTAATGTTTCCCGTGCTTCACCATCATCCATTTCATTTGGGTCAACAGCAAAAATGAAAGTCACACACAAACTCTATGAGTAGGCTGGAAAATTGCTGGGAATTCTCCATGTGGACCACAACGTACTGGATCTACATGATTAGTTATCAGTTTGTTGTTCTGTTAAATCTCTTTTCATTATTTAAAGTTTCTTTCCTGTGGACACTGTCCATGTTATTGCACAGTATAGGAATATATCTGCTGCCACGCATCACACAGCAGCTGTACTGTTAAAGTGAACGGCTACAAAAACAACAGTCTAGAACGCAGGTTGTGACAAAGTCTTTCACACTCACGCCGTTCTGATGCTTATGAACACGTTACTTTTCTCCAAGACGCATCAAACCGTGGTCCATTAAAGACATCCTGTGCCCTGGAAAGGAAGCACTTCAGTTTGTGACGCACGACACCCCCAGAAGTTGAGGGATGGTTTGGATGACTCTTGGACACAGAAAAATGGTAATGACGACATCGATGAGGATCCTGGTGGTGACGGTCAGGCGTGCTGTACTGCCAGCTCCTGTCCTATGAAGCGGCGCAGGCGCTCCAGATACTGGCTGTACAACTCAATGTCGTTGTGCCCCGCTCCCTCCACCCAAAGAGGCTCCACAGCCTTGGGGCAGCGCTCGAACAGAGCCAGGCCGTGGGAGAAGTCAATGACCTCGTCCTCTGTCCCGTGGATGATGAGCACTGGGGACGTGATTTTGGACACCTTCTCAATGCTACAAGAGGACAAGGGGGCAATGAGAAAAGAAAATAAGTGAGATTTTAAAGAAAGTGATGATTTACTCACTACCATATTAGTTCCCCACCCCTATAAAAAGATCTGAAAGCAGACTGCACAGGTCAGTTAATAATGATCTACAGTTGGACTCATAAACAACTCGCTCTGTAGATCATGTCGTTAAAAAGGTGACATTGTGGTGGGTCAGTGTGCTGGTCTAAAAAAAGTCAGTAAAATGTGTTATAAATTAAACATCTTAATGGATCGGTGAAGCTTTATTTTTGCCTGGACTGCTATAGTACATTTTTATAGGCTATAAAATACATTTATTGCTTTGAAACAAAGGTGATATTTTACTGTTATCATTTCTGTTTTGCAGTACGGTGCAATGTGTAGAAGTCCTGCCTGCAAAATACCTTATTGCCTGAGTGCAGATACTTTGTGCATATTATCACACAAGGTTACAGCAGTGCTGACCTCAGGGCGCCAGAATAAATTTTACACTGGTAGCACTGGTGCAACCAGCTTTCTCATTTGCACATAATTTGGTTTCACCCTTTTTACACTATTGTTATTATTGTAATCTAAATCAGCATTTCTTCCTCGATGACTGATAAACTGACGAATGTGCTTCTTTGTCTCTGATGCAGTCGCCTCTCTCTGTCTGCCGTAGTAATCACTGTAATGTTGCTCAATGCCCAACCCACAACACTATCTGACTGATTACTTGTCGTGAATGATAGCCTATCAACAATGACGGCTGCGGTGCCACAGGTGGGTCAAGAGATTGGAGATAGTGCTTTGATCAGTGAGCAAGCTGTGTGTTGAACATAAGGTGGCAGATATGACTGATGACTGAATGTGGTCGCAGTCTAGAGCCTTGAACCAACCCGATAGAAATCAACATATTTATTGCAAAATGAGCTATAAAAAAAAGATAGCTACTGTGAAACTTCAATTAATAGCCCGGGCTATTATTTGCTGAAATCACTGAAATCAACAGGCCTATATTTGGGACAGGCCTTTAATTCCTTTCACACAAAACTGTTGCTCAGCAAAGATCGGGAAATACAATCAAATTGTTTATTTAAACCAGTATGAATATTACTTGTATAAAAATTAGACTTCAGATAATATAACAATTATAAATCATTCATTTGATCTAGCTCCAACAGACAGAGCATTAGAGAGAAAGTAAATTATGGAACTCGAGGATTAGGGTACCCGGCACACCGACACAACACCACTTTATCCTCTTAAAACAATACTCACAACTTGGATTAATTTTGATAAAAAACCCTTTTGATTCTTTTGATCAGAGGACCCTAACAAACTAAAGGAACATGATCAACTAACAGGGTAATCGAGAAATGGACACATAATTTGAGGTCACCAGCAACCTATTTTTATCCGAAGAATTTCAATAAAAAACATGAACTTCTTGGCAACCAGACCAGGCGTCTAATCGAGACAGGTGGTTATTTGTTGAAATGTGTCACCACACTGAACTAGTAAAAGGGACTGGACTTTCAACTGAAGTTTTACGGTACCTCTGCAACATAATAAGCACACAATGGTCAAATCTTAAAGTTATATTCAAGTCATCCCATAAAATATAGATATATTTTGACATAGAAAACAGCAGAGAAAGAAACAGCCACAGACGCATCGAGGAAGGAGGGATGCCAGCTGCCCACTCTGAGTTTGAACAACAAGCGAAACACTGGAGGCTTTCTCAGCTCACTACACACACAGCAAGGCATCCCCTGGTTTCCTACCACCTCTGCTCCTCCTCACCCACTTGTACCATCTGGGACTAGACTGCGTTAAGGCTGGCGTTGGCTGCTATTGACCTTCGTCACACTCAGCCACTAAAACTAAACTGACAACAAGAACAGAAGGGATAGAGCCTCACTAATGATAGCACTACTCGGTGCTGTTACTGTCCCGCCAAGGGAATTTGTTCCGTGGCCAAGATTTAAAAATAAAAACACAGTAACAACACATTACAGTGAACACCCACATTACAAATCGCACACAAATGTGGGGCACCAAATCTCTTCAGAGAAGGTTGTAATGAAGCATGAAGCGATCAAAGAATAACTGACAAGTACAGCACCAAAAAGTACTGATTTCACATCCACCTACTTAGGGTTAAAGGACTTTAATTAAATTGCTTATTCATACCAAAATGTTCCTGTTTTTAAAGATCATTGCACAAATAAGCACCACAAGCTGCCATTTACTGTCAATCATATCCAAAAGACATTACATAAGACTTTATTACCTGAGTGTAATAGCCTGCAAGTCCTACGTTGTCATTAAAAGTTAAAGATAAACTAAGTTTCACTCAAGCATTGTCACTTTGAGACTAAAGTGAAAGAAGTTTTGGTCGCTGCACAATGAGATCACTCAGTTCTCCTCGGAAATATTTTGAATACCCAGTCACATCTATGAAAATAAAATGAAAAAAGATATCCACACGCTCACCAAGAAAAACACTATAACTGAAATTACAGTACTAAAATGCAACCCGGAAGCACAGTAGCTGTTCCGTCGCTGCAGATGTTTGTCTTGGATAAGACACATTTTCACAAGTCTAAGTGGCAATTACGCTTTTCTATTGGCAGATCTGTAATTATGCGGAAATGCCAACTGACAGAAAAATAGTTGTGTAATCTATGTGTGTGTATCATGTTTACATGAACACCTTATTTAGGGATTTTATGAGACAGAGAGGGAGACCGAGGGGGAGTATAAAGACTTTGCTGTTGTCCAAAGATTTCTGTGACAAACATTTTATCCATACAGCCAATTACATATTTAATGCCATATAATCAAATGTGTCAACTGACTCATACTGTGCACTAAAAAGCAGAAATGTTACTAATGTAATTTTATTTGAGTGTCAAACATTTGATATTCAAAGCGGACAAAGAGACTGTTGAAAAGAAGCAAGAAAAGATACAAACATTCAGCAGAAACTTACTTGGGGAAAGCGTCGAAGCAATATGTTTTCTTTGTGTCGGGAAAGGCCACTCTCATGCCTGATGTTAGAGGTGAGTGGAGAACGACGGCAGCACACTCATATCGTGACGCCAGGTCTACAGTGGGCACTGTACCAATGCTCTGTCCATACAGGATAATATTCTCCGGGCTGATGCCATACCTGGTTCAGACCAAAGATTCATAGAAATCATTATAATGCAGGTTAATGGAAGTTGTGACATGTAACATAACGTGTACAGCAGTGACAGTAGCAGAAGCACAAAACAGAAATATGTATTGTTTTTCATTGACTATTCTAGGATTGCTACTAGAAGAAGAAAAATAATTTCATAGCAGTTGGTTTAACTTTAGAAATAGAGTACTGAGAACATGCCAATGAGTCAGAATGTTCTGAATAAATATGCTAAAATGTCATAGGGAGAAGTGACAGCTACACCCAAATGTAAATTCACCTCAACCAACCCTTAGTCAATGCTCGGCGGTGTCATGCCTTCCCGGGGCTACAGCCACATTAAGGCAGCTCCGCTTTCGCTAATGAGACACTTTATCATTTCACATCGTCCTTGAGAGACATCTCACCCCCCCCCCAGCCTTCCCACCCTTCATCCATTCATCTCATTCTTTTTTATTCCCACGGCATCTGTCCACACTCGGCTCTACTCACTTCATCCCAGCTCTGTCCTAATCACAACCTCTGCCACCTTGATTCACCCCTGCTTCACATCTTTATCTCTAATCTAACCTCTTCTGCCCATCGCCATTTTTCACACCTTTCTGCTTCTTTTGGTGCTATGCACAGCAGCCGTAGATTAATTTGCTCCTTATTGAAACAAACTAAAAATGTATATATAATTAATCATCCCTTGAAGGACACATGTGGGCCTATTATATCATAACATACCGTGTGCGCAGGGCGTGCCAGGCAGCGTCTATGTCTGCGTAGAGGTTTTTCTCAGAGGGCTTGCCAGTGCTGACACCGTAGCCTGAGTAGTCGTAGGAGAAGATGTTGCAGTTGATGCGAGTGCCGAGGCCAATGTAGAAGCTGCTCATCTGACCCAGGTCGACTGCGTTACCGTGGGAGAAGAGCACTGTAAATCTGAAAGGACACACACACAAAAGACAGGATAGTAGACGCGCCAACAATCCCTGACAAGTACTTAAGTTATAGCTGGAAATACAGCAGACTACAGGGAATTATCAGTTATAGTGTAGCTGTTATTGTTCACTGAGAAAACCCTTTTTTTATATTTTTAAAAAGTGGTCCTTTTTACAGGCTATAGATGACTAGGGCACATCACTGGTAAATAAAACAAGACACTGTACAGACACTGGAAATTCTAAGGGACTTCATTTGAGGCAGAAAAGGTCAGATGAAGGATTAACAGTAACATTAAAACTGACACAACACAATCCAGTTGATCACAGTTCTCCACAACTCCAACCCGGTAACTCTACACTGAATCAAACCATAAGCAACCTGTTGTTAGGATAAACACAGCAAGGTCACTTGGACTCCGAGCCAACACGTCTTTGTCTAAAAGTGCTGCATGATGGAGGATTGGTTTACCACTCTTGTCAAGTGACTCTTACTTCTAGACATTTTGCACAACCTGAGAAGCAGGGTATCCACTATAAAAGCTTGGTATTCTAGCCCTTGCCTTTTATTCATGAATGCATGTTGCGCTCTTGTGAGAAATCTGATACTTTTTCTACACACTGACTTGTTTTGAAACCCTCCCTCTGTGGTTTTGTTTATGAACCCATATGGCCCATGGCTTCGCTCGTGGCCTCTCCACTCAGAATGTGGCATAACAATGACTCTGCCATATCAGGTCTAGTTTGGATTCATTCTTGTGTAATACTAGATAGACATTAATACAAGACACACAGACTGTAACACAAGCCCGTCCATGTCTTTTTAATTGATTTGGTAAATTAGTCAGCAGCTGCACACAGTACAGCAGGATGGGCATAAAACTGATAAATACTTTTACATCTCTGCACATAAAATAAAACTTCTGCTGCTAAATGATATGATCACTTCTCATAAAACCACCAATCACTGCCAATAAATTCAGTGACGCAAAGCTATGGGAAAGAAAGCCAGATAGCTGAAAATGTTGAGTCTGTGACTCACTGAAAAGTGATATCTTATAACTGAGCGTGACACTTTTTTATGATCATTATCATAAAGCGGAATTGCCAAGCCTGGGTGAAACTGAACATTCAAGTTCCTACAAACCTACAGAGCAAATGAGAATGGAAAATAGAGTGGTTTTGGAGACTAGAAGAAATGTTTAAGTAAATAGCAGTGATCCATGAAAAAGCAGGAAGAGACAATCTTTGAGTCAGCTGAGTCAACAGGGAAACAAGTAAAGGAAGCAGACCTGGATGTGAGGGGGAAAAGGACTGACAAGGAAGGAGGGTGTGGAAACACTTCTGAGGAAGCGACACACCTTTAAAATATCAGTAAGTAAGGTCAAGCAAGTTGTGGACTCTACAACACAAACAATCAGTCAGTTAGAATTGTTACTCCACTGACTCAAAAGGTAGGTAAACCTTTCAAATGCCCTACCTGGCATTGGGAACACAGCGTATGTACATGCAGCCGACTCTGTTCCCTCGGCTGGATCGAGTGAGGAAAACCTCCGTTGTGTCCAGCTCTCTCTGCGAGTACTGAAACTCCGCTCGCTCCGTCAGGTGGAGCTTCCATCTCCCGTCCACAGCCCCGGCTCCTCCGCTTCCAGCAACTGATGCACCGCTCCGTGCCCGCAGGCTGGATGTCCCAGTTGCCCCTGATGCAACAGGGCCTGCCTCTGGGTCCGGAAGAAAGGTATACGTGGGCTCGGGGGGCAGGAAGGCGAGCTTGGCTGCGATGCGGCTGGGGCACGGCGGGCAGCAGAACAGGCAGCAGAGCTCACTGAGAGAGAGGCCATTCATCCTTCACTGTGCAGGAGGAAGACAAGAGGATCACTGTGCTAATGAGTCCACATCATCCCACTGTTAACACAATCAGATACTTATTACAGTGTAATGGCGTTCAGTCAAAGAGTGGCAACGATCATGATGACAATGCCGCAGCTAGTGTGCACAACAGCTAGTTTATAACATCTAAAGATTACAAGCCATTAGATACAAAACATGCCATGTACTTTGGCTTTATCTTGATAATCTATTTATCACTTACAGGATTTATCTGGTAATATTTGCTCGTTAAACATTCACACATGTGGGGAGTGTCTCCTTTTTCTTGCCAATATAAACTGAATAACGCCGCAACTCACCATTTTTTTTCTGTCTCTTTTTTTTTATTTTTTAATAAATCTGCATTTTATTTTCATTATTAATTAATTAATATTGTGAAATATGTGCCTGTTAAGATTCCTTCTGTGTTCGAAAAACAATCTAAGATTCAGCTTTTAAACTATTGTTGTTTAACTGTCACATCAGACAAAGATAGGCAGCAAACACTCACAATTAAAAGGCTTAACCCAATGAATGTTTTGCATTTTTGCTTGGAAAAGTGACTTAAACCTGTGATAGATTATCAAAACAGTTATTGTTCTTTTCTGTCAATAAACTAATCAACTGTTTCAGCTATAAAAGTGAGTAGTTTGGGGATGCTTTTTAAACTAAATAGGCAGGTTTTATGGCTTTGTAGGAGGCTCCAATAAACCATAATGGTCATAACTCATTACTTAACATGTTTTTGAACTGATAATCAAAATGTATGCTAATTATGAGGATAGTTATTGCATGTAGCACTCCAAACATACAACTACATTAGACCTACCTGTTGAGCTGAGGAGCTTAATCTAAATTAATACAAATTATTACATGCAGCACTCCAAACATACATTATAGGACATCATCAGTAGACCTACCTGTTGAGCTGAAGAGCTTATGCTAAGCTTAAGTCCAAAATAAGTTGTGTAGACACAAAGCTAAAACAAGGAAGTCTTCCTCCACTTCAGTCAAATTCAAACACAGGATACTGTTTGTAAAGTGCCCTGTCAGCAGATGGAGGAAAAAGTAGTGGAGCCTGCCGGCTGACAGGAAAGTGTTATTTACAAAGTATCTGCTGTGTTGTTTCTGTGAAGACTAAAGTCCAGATCACATCCATTGTGTCCACTTGTTGCGATGCTGACGAGTCACTCCAGATACAGTGTGTCTTTTCCCAAACGTGCCCTGGATATTTTAGGACGACAACTTTGTGCTTGTTTTTGACAGTAAGGACGTTTCCAATGCAGCCTTGACCTGCCAAGTCACCGAAACAAATTATGAACGTTTCTTAAACTACAATCAAACACACACAGCAGGGCTTACTCCTGTGTGTATGAGTGATATATCAAGAATAGCAACAAGCGGTATTTTACCGGAGGGAGAAGCTGTTTGTCTGCGCGTACCAGCTAACGCTACGCTGGCTTAAGCTAGCAAGAAGACACAAACACGGCTAGTCAGTGAAAACAAAACGCTCATTCGCGGACATCCAACCTGAAACACCGTCACTTCGCGGTTTCCTACGCGTGTGTTTGTCTCCACGAGTCCATTCTGGACGGTGCCGTCGTCCTCCGCTGAATTTATGGATGGCGTCTTGTCATTTAAATTAATCCATGTACGTGCGGTGTTTTCCTTCTTCTCTGCCCGTTTCACCGCATCCGGAAGCGACAGCTGACAGGATGTGACGTCACGAGTTTCCATTGGACAATTAAGGGAAACTTGTTATCAGAGAAGATGACGACGTTGTGAGAGATGACATATTTAAACTTAATTGTTCATTTGCAGTTTTGAAGAAAAAAAATAATAGCGCATTATCTCTTATGACTGGAATGCGTATGAGTCATCAGCATTACTTAATATTGGGGAATAGAATAATTAAAGTTAAAGAGGAAGTTTATTACAATTAATTTACTAGTTTTTTTAAAAATGAACAGGATGCGTCATTGTGTATGTGTATGTGGGCAACTGTGATAAAGTAATACTCGATGGGAATGCATGACTGGCCCCTCACCCATCCAAAACACACACACACACACACACACACACACACACACACACACACACACACACACACACACTGTCACACACACGGAGGAGTTTCCCTGAGAGTTACCGAGCAAGAAGCTTTGTTGGCACAAGAACAACCTTTACCGCCTATTACAGAGAACTGCAAATGTCAGCCTTTCAACGCATTTACTCTGCACCCCACCCATGGCCTCCAGAAATAATAGACCACCTTGTCACAGGTCCTGCACATCCACACACACAGGTGTTTTTCAGTTATTCTGGCAGATAAGACCTCTTTTCAGGTTAAAGGGTTGGGTCAGCCAAATTACAACAGCCATTTCTTGTCACTTTCTCTTGTAGAATCCAGCCATGCAGATGGGTTTAGTCAGGGGGACACCATCAGGAGAGACAAACCAGGAAAATGTTGGGGCCTCATCCCCAAAAATTGGGTAAATCAGCACCCACTCGCTGCTGACAATGGCACAGTTTGCAGTGACAACTATAACCCCCCTTAAACCTCCCATAAGGCAGTATACAGTGCATCACCACTGCATTACAAAAACCCTGAGTGGGGCCTCTTTTATCCTGTGTGACATCAGGCTCAGATGCCTGTGTGTGCATTGTATTAATTATTTTCCAACAAATTATTACATTCGATCAAGCTCTACTGACTGAATGCATTTTTTATGGGTGTGTGTGGGTGAGGGGGGACTGCCGCCGCTTTTAGTTCCACACATCAGCCAGCTCAAAGCTCAAACGGTGCCTAAGCAGACAGAAAAGAGGCAGACTGTACTTAACTCTGATAAGACGAAGATATACTTTGTGTCAAAATGTTAGTTGCTGCACCTTATCATCTTTCCAGATCCTGTCACAGTGTTTTATTCATGCAGATTTTTTTTTAGATATCTCTGAGATGTCTGCCTCGACCCAGCTACAAATTTAATTTGTGATGCTCTCACAGCATTTAGCACTGGGACACAAGCCCCTAGACAGTGGGTGGACCATGGGTGTCCAGGTATACAGAGGTGTTGAGCACCTGTGTCTGTTACAATGATTCTTGCTTGGTGAGTTTCCAAAGGTCACCATCAATGGATGCATTGTTTTATTTTCCCCCACACTTGCACACCACATGCAGTCACTTCCCAGGTCTTGTGTCTTGAAATGTGAGGATTGGTTATTGGCAAGTTTTGGGTTAAAAGAGATGCCACTGGGCAAATTCCTCTGTTGTTTTCCTGATCTTGTAATGTTGAGAAATCAAAGTGACCTAGATCTGTTGTATGTTGAAAGCAGAAAAAGTGTTGATAGATTCTGTACAGTTAAGTGCCCCCCGTGGCAACGCCTCTTACCGCATGCATCACAGCTGAACATTAGTTGCTATTGTGTGGTACCATTTGCGCCTATGTGTTTTGCTTTGTATTTGAAAACAATGTACATGTACAAAGCAGTGGGGCCACAGCATGTGCAATGTACTGGAGCAGCAAAGAAGTCATGAATGCCTGTAACTATACACCACTAAATTATTACAGAACTGTAATGAGAATAAATCAGTTATTTTACAGAAAACTTCTACAACATTAAAACAAAGAAATACAAAAGACAAGTGTAATTTAAAATAAACTTTGTGAATTTATTGTTTTATACTTACTCTTACACATCATACAATCCTAAATCTTTAAAGAAAAACTAAATAAAAAGATATCTGGTGGTGTTTCTGGGGGACTGGAGTGCCAAGGGACAAGAACTACAGCTCTGTGAACATTGTAGATTTCATTTGATGTCCCTCAAGCTCATCTTGAAAAGACAGAATGAATCAAGTCATCGTCATTTGTCTTTACTTCTGCAGTGAAACTGAAATTCAACCAGATTCCTCTTCATCTGACAGGTTCATCATTATTCTCAATCAAAACCCTTGCACGATGAACACATTATGAAAGGTTGTGCTAAAGACAGGATTGAAGACATCAAAACTCTATCGAAGCAACAGAACAGAAGGAAGAAAATGTATATGTACTGATAATATCTAGATTACTTAGGTATGGTTGCCCTATTTGCTGGTGCCTTCGTCACAAACAGTGAAAACAATTTGACTGAACCAACTGTCCCAAAATCACATGAAAGAAAAGTGGGCCTCCACCCAAAATATAGTCAATATCAGGGCCAAGTAGTTTGATAAATGACATTGGAGCTGATTATGTGAATTATGGTGGTTTACATTCAAACTGCCCATGTTTATTAAGAAAATAGAGGGTGGGGGTTGATATGAGCAGTCAATAGAAAACAAGTGTAAATTGCAAAATCCTAACATTTTACATAGCTGAACAATCAAGCAAAGAAGCTTCTCTTTGATAGAACTTTCAATCTGTAAATGAAAACAGAGCATTTTGTAGATTATATTTTGTAATAGTCATCAACCCAGCAGGCAAGCTTGAATATTCTGAATATATAAGATACACCCTTGGGAACATCAAACAGCAGAGCTGCTTCAACCACAATTTCCCCCTGAATATGACAATTATTCTCCTTGTACTTTATCGTCATTCAAGAATCCCCTTCTGAATTTCAAGTTTCCACCAGTGGTAATTAAGTCACAGTTACGGGCTTTGGATGGCCAACTTATCCTGGGTAAATAGTCTCGGTATTGGCACGCTGAGTCACAAAGCCATTAACGCGTCCATCACCCACACTAGGACTTAAACAGGAATTATAATGAAGGCCAATTTTCCAATCAAAAGGAGCCAGAATTAAACTCAGCCAGGCCCAACACAATATCCTGTGCATACAAGGGAGAGAGTCATTCCCGTCCAATACATTCGGCGTTGGCTTATTTTGAAAATACATGCTCTGCAAATTCCTTGTAACTTTTCTACAGCTCTTTCATAAATATTTAATGATCAAGATGGAGCAACATTTACAAGGGAAGCTTTTGATAATGAGAGGATAAAACCTTGAATGCCCCTCTGCATCTCACAAGGGGCCTTTTTAACTTTCGGTGTTATCGCTATGCTATGAATAAACTTCAGTAACAGGATAAAAGCATGGACTGGGCTACCGTGTAATTCAGCGAGGTTAATAAAGCTTAAGGGGCTTGTTAACGATCTGACTAGTATTGTAGAATAGACGCCACATGGCCTGAAGGTAATACTCGTGGTAGAGCCAGTGTATGAACATACTTTGGACATTACATGGGCAGATGATGTTGGTACATAACTTCGAAATAAAAACAGGGACAAGATGGGAAAAAAGATCAGTGCCCTTTGTGGCACGTTTTTTTGGATACTTATGAAAAGCACTTTTATACACATAGTACTACTCTTCACCTTAGTCCCCCGCATTTATTACCTGGCAAAAATCTACATTAAGATTACACTATATGAATAGGAGCCATATGGTATTTACATTTGGAAAAGAAACTGT
The DNA here is from genome assembly GCA_026686955.1 of Epinephelus cyanopodus. Lineage (NCBI taxonomy): Eukaryota > Metazoa > Chordata > Actinopteri > Perciformes > Serranidae > Epinephelus > Epinephelus cyanopodus. Next base: position 13,567,084 of record CM048920.1, read on the forward strand.
GGAGTCCTGTTAACTTGAACCTCAGGGTTCCAGCCATGCATTGTGCTACTGCTGTGTGGCTTTTTAAACATTCCAGCTTCGTTTCAAACTGTGCAGCCGGTTACAAAACAGTAACTCGTATGTTTGACTGCACACATGCATGTAAAGTTTGATCTTCCTAGAAGAAGCTAGCTAGAGGCGGTCTTCATAGTAAGGACTCGTCTGAATCGGAGCACATTGTAAAAGCACAGCGCGCAACTCCGTAGCATTGCGACAATCTTTACTCTAGCTGAGCAGAAGGTGTGTCAAAGTGTAGAGTCACTGCGACCTGGGTCAGTTTTCATTCAGCATGTGTCAGTGGTCTGCTGGTGGTTAGAGAAACACGGAGCTCCACTCTGACTCCATTAGAACAGAAAAGGGCATTCAAGGAGAACACGCCGCCTCACTAAAACAGAACGTCTCATCAGTCGAACGAGAAGGCAATTTCTTCGGCGAGAATGCTTTACAGATCAAATATAAACTGCAAATGACCCAGATGCTGAACAAAACTGAGTAGGTGTGGCACATTATTTTGTGCTCTGCAGTTGACACACTTTGTTGTGCTTTGTTTCCAAATCCAAAACTATGGACGTTTTACTGCACATTTGTAATTGTAACTGCGTAACTGGACTCTACTCCATCATGTCAGAGCTTGTGTATTTTTTATTCAATGGTTATATAATCAAGATGGAATTACTTAAATATAATCGCAAAGGTTAAGTGCAAATCTTAATGATTTGCTGACACATGCTGCCAATCCTCCAGCACAGACCAACCAAACGATAAAAAATAAATAGAATGCAATCACACAATTCAAGCTAACTACAATATATTAATATAGATCTTCTGATGTCATACGCTCATTAAAACAGAAAAAAAAAAGAAAACAAAAACAAAAACACAGAATTCAATCACTCAGTTAAGTCAAGGTTCTCAGTTTCCCCTACCCTTGCCCTCCCCGACCTTCCCCCTCCAATAACTGTTCATGCACCCAATATCAGTATGATAAGTCAATATATCAAAGAGAAACGTTTCTGGAAAATGCTGAGACTTGGGAGTTCAATGTATGGTGACCCAGAGAGAAAAGAGGAGGTGGGAGGAAAAGAAAATGCCAATTTGACAAGAAGTTGACATCATTTTCAGTCTGGGAGGAAAAATTATATTCCAAAGCCCTTAAAAGGTCTTGCTGATACATGAAATCTCCCAGTTAGGTTTTTTTTCTTCTTAAAAACTTGTTAGACCTTCTTAATTGACCTCTGTGTCTTGATCCAGGCTGTGACACATTCCTCAACAGCTTACCCCTGTCTCATTTCAACTACCTTACAGGGATTGTATAAAAATAAACCCACACGATCCCCCAAGTTGAGAAACAAAAAGGGGTAAAATCAAATGCCTCCCCTCCCCACAGCAACACTAATGTCCGCCAGGCCCCTACGGCGCTCTCCCCGACTCTCAAGCAAATGTGCACGCTCTCATACAAACACACACTCACACGCACAGAAAACGCTCAGGTTCAGCCGCAGTCACTAGTGGAGAGAGAGGGAGATGCTAGTAAGGGAAGCGTCTGGACAGTGGCTGCAAACTCACCACCCCACCCCCGCCCGCCTTACACTACCATGAACAAATGAAGCCATGATATCAGGTGTTTTCATCCAAGTCGCCATTGTTCAAATTCACAAAGTCAGAGAGACTTTTGTTTTTTTTGCACTCAGTCCTCATAACTTCTGAATTTTCTCAGCCACCACGATGGGGTTCTCCTTGCGTATGCGGGCAGCAGCTGCGCTCCGGTAATCGTAGGGACAGTCGTGTTTGTCAGAGTAACGGTGAATGGCACAGAACAGGTTGCCGCAGCGACAGTCAAAACCTTCAGTGAAGAGAAGCAAACATAAAAGCTTTATTATGAACACCATTACACATTTAATGACCCAACACCACAGTCTGAGTATATTTGCTCTTAAACTGGGCATATGTTACAGTACTTAACATACTGTACAAAAAAAAATGCCTCTCAAACAGAAAGTAAAAAATGGGACATGAATAAAGGTCTGCAACTCAGCCAGAATTTGACTACAATTATCAGACTGTGTTCAGGCCAATTTTCACATGCATGCAGGCGAATTCGGTCCAGGGCCTAAAATACAAATATTACTATTCAACATTAAAAGCCGACTGAGGCCTACTTTGAGGTAATCCAGTTTGGCAAAAAGGTGGAGGCCAACAGCACACTGTGAAATGCACCACTAACCTGCAGTATGTTGCTCTCTGTACCAAGGGCTTGGTTGTGGAGAGAAACAACATTACATAAACCATGGACTGGAAATCGATCTTGGATAAGTGACTTACAGGATTTCATCTCAATAAGGACTCAAGCACTAATTTATGACTTATTTCAAAATAAAAGAATAAGTCGATGCATAGACAGAAAGCGAGACTTTCATTTGGATGTGCCGATTCTTGCTTCAGGTTCACACAGGGATTTCTGGCAGTGCTATGAATTTTAAAAATGATCTAGCTATTGTGACATCCAAGCACCAATAAGGCAAAGATATGAGGGTACAATAAGGTCTCAGTAACTTACAGAAGGTGCAATTAGTTTAAGAAAAACTACCAACTCCTTGTCTGTTACTGAAATTGAAACTCTGTCAGGAACCTCGTGCAAAGCAGGTTCTTGAAACCATTCGAACCACGTCAGCAAATAATAGCTCTCTTCTTAGTATGTTTGTGTGTGTGCAAAGTTCTCTTCCTTACCAGTAAGGCCCACTTTCTTCCGGCAAGAAAAGCAGCGGTTCTTTTTCTTGTTTTTATCTGGAGTTTGGTCACTATCAGACAAAGCCTGTGCTGCTTCCTCTACTGGCTCTGATGAAAGAAAAAACACACAAACAAGCACAATGGTCAGAAAATAATAGTTACTTTTTCAAATATATGCTTTTCTACTAGGATAACCACATATTAAACATCAAGGTGTAAAATATTTAAATAATAAAAACCCAAATCCCATGCAAAAAGATAAGAAAATAAAAAGGGTTACTGGTATGAGTCAATCTTAATTAAAAATTTAGAAATGTAGCATGACTGAGAGATATTGATTTGTTATTCCACCAGCATCCTCTGCACAGGTGCTGACTTGAAACTTAATTAACCACTAGCAGAACACAGATGCTAGGAAATGAAGAAACATCACATAACTCAAGTTTTATCTTTAATTCATCATCAAATGTAATTTTAGTCATGATAAAAAAAAAATTCCTAACACTCTTACCCCATAGCTGGATTACACAGATTACAGATTATGGAGGACAGATAAAATTAAAAACATCACCAAAGAGTATACTGAGTATTTTGTTTTGAAGATGTTCATGGTAGAGACTGTCAAGTGCATCCCACGATTTACATGTTTATTCATACCCTTAATAAGTAGAGCCCTCCAAAGCCATGAGTGTGACTCACTTTATGTAGATGGTGGGTAGGGGGCTGATTTGGGAGAGGACCACTGGTTTCTGTGATGTTTACCTGAGCTGTTGGAAGTACCCTCCTCTTCTCCCTCCTCAGCCTCCGCTCGATCAGAGTCTACAGCTCCCGAATCCTGGGAGATGCTCATAGCTGTCATCTGTTGAGTTACTGGGCTGGGGGAGCTGGGACTGAAAACACAACAACACAAATACATTTTAGACCATACAGGAAATATGTTTCAATTAAAATTATATTAATTTTGTAATAAATGTATGGCTAAAAGACTGGTGTATAATTTGCTAAGACTGTACACAGCCTTAATGACTCCCTTATCAACTTCACAGTCAACCTAGATGCTGTTGTTGCCATCCAGAATGACTTATGAGTCATCTATGTGAAAAAAGACTGAACACAATACAAACAATACAGCAGGCTTTTTCCCACCACAGAAGCAATCTTGCCATTTTCAATCTTTTTCCCCTTGTTTTATTTGGCTGCATACATGGCCCCATCAATTTGTTTGCTAATTGACTATAACTTTCTTGGATCTCTTTCAGCGCGCTGCCTGTTAACTACTTTGTCAAATGCCTTTGAAGAGCTTTTACAATCAACTTGACAAGAAACAAGCAGCTACAAACAGGCAGGGGATGCAAAAACCAGGACAGCGCATACGTACAGTACACGGCAGAATTGTCCATGATAAAACTATGCAGACAGATAATGACTCCAAAATTTCATCACACTAGGAACAATGACTGTTTGGGCTTCTCTGTAGACAGTCTGGGAGGAATAAACCCATTACTGGAATAACTTCTCTGATAACTGGGTCCATTATGATGAGTAATCTGCATTGTAGACATGAGTCTTATATTATAATACAGTACAGTTACTGCTCAAATAATAAATCCTCTAATTGTCTATCTCATTATTTCTAAGATCTATCCTAGTCTACTCTTTCCATCAAATGATAATTACATCTATAACAAAGGCCTGCATAAACAAAATAAAAATCATTTCTTTTTTAACAATCAAAACAGCCTCATAAAAGATATCAGCATCCTCAAATACTTGTCTCACCCACATAATATATTTCAGAATTCACTAAGAATTATTTATTGGCATAACTAAAGCAAACCAAACAAGAGCCCCTTACAAAATGCTTAATTACAGAAAATGCACAAGGCCTGCAACAATTATTCAACATTATGCAGCAGTTTTAAGAATAGGCCCTCGAGCCACTCTTTAAAACACAGAACATTACTCCTCAGCTCTTTCTTTCCGTGTCAACTTTAAACAAGAGAGCTCCATGATACGGTTCATTCAACCTTTTTTAATCATTAGAAAAAATGTGCTTATACCTAAAACCCTCTAAAAATATGAGCAGACGTTGTGAAAATGGCAAAACAAACAACACAAAGAAAGCACTGGTTAGTACTACCAAATAACTTGCCCCCGACAATAAATAAATACGTAACAACAGTCATTTTACATAAGCAAATGTAGGTGTAGCAAAACTTGCTTGCAGACAAGAATCTTGTGTTTAATATTAAAGACAAAGAACACGTAAAAACAAAAAACTGTCTACCTCACATGATCTCTGTTGGTTTAATGTTAATGTGTGCAGAGTAGACTAAACAAAAATGCAAAGCAGGGATACTGAGTCACCAAGAAACGTAGACAGTATGAGTCCAGAGAAGCCTCTAAGTGACAGTGACATTACAAACTAATTGACGCAACCTATAAATTAGAGCTGGCCCTTGAAGGTTGGAGATTCAAATCATCAGTCAGAAACCCCTGCTGTGCTGTGCACTTCTGAGGGCGTTTTGGTCCCCAGATTTTGCTGCTGAGTGAGCACTTTCACTTTCATGCCGCTCTTTGGTACAGACAGATGAGGAGGTGATGCAGCAGCACAGAGGAGGAGAAACTTTGCACCATGAGGCTACCTTCTCTCCTTTGCTTGGATTTACAGATACCTAATACGACCCGGTCTCTGGCTTTTGTTTGATATCTGGTGTCACAAATAAATTTTGTTGCACACTTCTGATGCGCCATTAGCGCTGTTAGCTTGTTTACTCTATTACATGAATGCGGCTGTCACACTAAACATCCCGCTGAGCCCCGTTTAAACTTTAAAAATTTACAGGGGAAAAAAGACAACAACACTAGTCGTTGAATATAATGGCCAAATCTGACCCGACTGACATAATTCTGAGTTGGGTGCAGCCCTCCTATAAATGCTTTACAATATGCAATACCACAGTCAGTTCTGACCTAGCAGTGTGCCTTGGCTGACAGGTAATCTAATGCCTATAAATATGTCAGATTACAGCCCTCCTACTGCTTCTCTGTAAAATGGAGCTGAAGATGTCTGTCTTCACAGAACATTGTATTTTGAATGTTAAACATTAATATACATATAGGAGCTCACCATCCCTCATTTCTGCGGAGGCAAGCTGTTGTACTTGTATTATTTAAAGGGGCTAATGAGAACACATTAGCACACAATGTGCTGGAGCTTGTGACGAACTGATCCGCTCATTATTTAGTCAAACAGGTTTTTTAACAATATAATCAAATGCGTAACAGAATGACAGACACAATGGCCTTGATTTTATATTGTGTGTATAATTTCACTTGATGAATGACATTTAAATTGTCACGGTTTTACGATTATTGTTTGAGGACTCTTTGGAACAATATGGAGCAGAGCACATTCCCCATCTGTCAGCAAACATACCTGGTCGTTTGTTCCTCAGGTGGGGTCCCTGCCACCTCTGTACTGGGCTCTGAGGTCGCACTTTCCACGGTCACACCAGCAGACCCCGGCGATCCTGCTGGTGATGTAGCAGCTGTGTGGGGACAGAACAGCCTGATAGCACGAACAACACTGTACCTGTTGTCTTTGGCCTTGAACATGGATGACTTTCCATTTTCCAATTTCTAAGTATCTCATTATTGCCCGTGTTTGTCTAACATGATCAGATGTGTTTTGAATTAATGTGAAACAACAGATGGAGATGTCACTCTCTTGCTTTCTGATGCCACAGTGTAGGCAGCTACTGCTACCTCTGTTCTCCAATCCCTTTTAGCAAATTCAAGCGCCCCCCCTCCATGACTGACCAGTTTTTGAATGACCCCCTGTTCCAAGTTCCTACCTTTCCTACCTAACAGACCCGTATCCAGCTCCCCCCATGGTTTTTATAGGTCATGTCTCTCCCATCTTCCTACCTTTCTCTCCCGGGGGGCTGGATCGCCCCCCTCCCTGTTGTCTCTGCAGGTGTTCCTTGTAGCAGACCGAGCACATGCCGTTGGTGCGGGGGTTACCATAGAAACCGCATCCCATAGTGCAAAGCATTGGCACCTGCGTCTGATTGGTCTCCTGAGCCATGCTCTGACAGAGGGGGTAAGGGGGATGGGAGAGGATATTCCTGAAAATGGGGTTGCAGAAGTTAGTCAAAAATGATTAGCAGTCCCTATTTGATGACATGACTATTCATATTATTAGCTAAAAGAGTTTGGAGACTGGCACTGGAGCATGAGAGTGGAGTTGGGGGAAAATGTGATTACTTTGGAGCTAAGGGGGTGATGACCTCCTAATTGTAGCTGCAATGAAGGTTTGTCAAACAGCTTCACACCTTCATTAACCAAAACACCAACAATGGAGTGAAAAAGTCCACTTCTGCCACTAATGCAGAGGTGAACTTTGTCACACTTAACTAATAACTGAGTCTAAATAATATTTACAAATTCATGTAAAAGACAAAATCAACCTGAGACATTGATGGCAAATATGGCAGCAAATAAATTCAAAGTAAAATGATCCCTTTATAATGAAATGACCCTCCTGCAGCATCAGGGCAATGCGCTAGGAGTTTTCAAAGTAGTGGGCTATGTCATAGTCATAAAAACAAAGTGGAGAGCTGTGCACATCATTAAAACTAAAGGTAGAAAAAGGTGCTGCTGTAAAAGACAAGTCAGAGTCTGCGAAAACACAAGCTAGCTCAGCCGGCTGATGCTTTCTTCCGCCGCACAGCAAGATGTTTTGGTCAGGACAAAGTTAACAAAAAAGAAACAAAAGCTAACGACATGTCTCCACAAAACCACCCCGAAAACTTAAACGAAACCTTGAAATTAAGCAATGATCTGACAAACGTTAACGCTACGTTGCCACAGTCCGGCTAAACAACTTACAGCTGACTGTCCCCAGTTTGAGTTTGTCCGCAGCAGAAAACAATTGGCGTCCTATGCTTGTATAGCTCAAAGCAAACACTGTAACATTAGCAAACAGCCTCGCTGGATGTTTTGTCTGTCTGACACTGGATACCAGCGCAAGGAGAAGAACAAAACTCGCTCAGTAGCCTTCTGCTGTGGTGAAAACCAAGAAAATCAAAAAGTACAGCGTGCTTAGCGACAGGCTGTCAACAAATCGTGTGTTTTAAATCGAATAAACGCTAGTGTTAGCAGGCTAACGCTAGCTCAGTTGCTAGCATAATCAGCCAGCCCAAAAACAGAGCGCTACCCGACAGTGTCCTAGCTGGGTTTAAAATCGGTTACACGCAGCGGGGGTGTCTCATAGCGGTCTAGGATGAAGACAGTACCTGATATTCACGGTACCGGGGGCTGTCGACGACCTTGGGCTTCAGATTTGTACAAGTTGTGTCCCCAGCAGAGAGCGCGGCCTCCTACCCAGCGCTAGCTCCCGACATTCGAAACAACGACCATGACGTCATCCTCAGCATCGATTCAGCCTTCAGTCGGGCCAACATAGCAAAGTCCACCACCCCAGCAAAAACACACAAACAACACAAAACTCACAAATAACACTTTTATTAAAGTAGATCAAGCGAGACACCAACACTGTGCTGTGTCAAATTTTATTCACATGTCACGTTATTGGCTCTTCATTAGCTGCTTTCCATAAACCCATCAGGATTTAAAACACTGAAATTAAAACTGCATATCTAAAAACACATGAAGGCATTATGGGCTTCAGATTTCATTAAAGTTGCATGCTCATGTCTGCTCTACTCTCACAAAGGGAATTTAGAGTCTTGAAATGGTCTCGGTGTTGACAGGCAGCATAAATTTGGCTTAACTCTGGGAATGCTTTCAGTTCTTTTAAGGCACTGACAAAAGTTTTTTCAAACACTAGTGTGGGCAGGGCACATACAGCGAGTAATCATCAACACATGTAAAAATACTTTTATCTTCTTGGATAAATAATAAAGTGCACAAATGGGTAAATTCTTTTTGGCCACAGGTCAGAGCTTTCAGTCTTTAACTGACTTATGATTAACTTCTACATCACAAATGTAGTGTTATTAGGTAATAAAAGCTGAGTACATAATGAGGAAAACATGACTACATGAATTTAAGGCCTCTTTCATTAAAGCAAGCAGTTATGTGGTTTTTTTTAAATGGTCCGTCTACAGTAAACAGTCTTCTGTCACCACATTGATTAACTCATGGAGAAACACAACAAAGTCTATTTGTGTGGTCCGCTCTGCTCCATCGCCACATCATCCTCTGCCTTCTCAGTGATCTGAGGGGCGAAAGGTCCCACCAGCCAGTTGAGTGGTGTGTTGTTAAGCAGATAATCCATGACACCATCCAGAGACTGCTGAACCTGGGAACAAGCACATACTAGTATCAGTTTCAACAAAATTACTCCACCACGATAAAAACAAATACTTCACCTTAGAAAATATGCTAAACCTATTGTGGGCAGGAGATACTGAGGTTACATGTGTACATTACTAAGCTTGACTGTCCTAATTTCATTAATGCATATGAATGAACACACACCCTTGAGAATGGATGTTTGTTTATGTAAAGTATGGCTCTGTGGGTATTATTCAAGCACTGATGTAAAGGTAATGGAAGGACTAACTGTGAGAAGTGATGGCATTGAAAACATAAATTAAAACTTCAAGCGCTAAACTATATTTAGCTCAGCTGATGCAGCAAAACAAAACGCTGCGGTAAAGACAACGCGGTGCAATTAGTACTTGGGTCAAGTGGTGGCGGCTCCGCTCCAGAAGGAGGGGTGTGATGGTGCTGGTGTTCCCCAGAGAGGAATGCAGTTCTTCAGCTGATCGCCTTGCGCTGGTAAGCTGGTCCTGGACTGCACCTGGCAGACCCTGGGCACTTGACACCACGTTGGAGCATGCTGATCTCAGCTGGGCGCTCAGACCATGCACCATGGAGAGGACCCGCCATTCCAGCTGCTGTTAACAGGAAATGGAAATAAAAATAAAGAGGAGTTATAGCTATCAGCAGAGGATTATATAGATATAACATATCTGTTCCTCCAAATTCCATTTCCTTTCCCAATTCTCATGACATAGTGGAATATCACTCCTACTCCACATGAATCTGTGGGAATATTACACTAAAATGTCAGCCTCTAAAATGCAAGTCTGATTTACTGTTGAATTTCAAGACTCTTGTTTTGTTTCTTCCCTGTCATGCTCTTAGATTTCTTTAATCGGGTATTCCAAGTCACTTTGGAGAATGCATGCTATATATATGTACAGAATATACACTGTAAATGCTGTCAAATGCAAAAATAATCTTGTTAGAAACCATTAACTCAATTCCCAAATGCTTCAGCTCTGACCTCAGCCTCATCGCTGGTCCCATCTGGCTCTGACTCAGTCTGTCTAGCTCCAGCCTGCTTCTGCTTCCACTCTGTCCAGCGTTGCATCAGCTGCTCTGAGGCTCCTCCTATCTGGGTACTGGTGGTACCCAGGCTGGTACGGGCACTCTCTAGCAGGTCCAGAGTACTGGTCATCTGAGCCACTGTAGCATAGGTGGCGTCCCTGGCGTGCCGTGCACGAACCAGGGACTGCTCTAGGGCTCGCTCCTGTACTTTGGCGGAGAGTTTCCCCAAGCGGACAAAGTATCCGGGGCTGATCGGCGGGGTGGTCACCTCACCAGTGACAGGTTCAGCAACAGCAGCTGAGAGAATAGTAATAATCTTATAAATGTGTATTCAAAAGAGATATTTTATGTTTTGGAAATTTAAATATGTAGGTGTGAGCATAAAGGTGTGATTAAAGTATTGCATATCATACAGTTTTGCCAACTCTCGGGAAAAAAAAAAGGTCAATCCAAACAATAAATCAGCAATTCTTCATCTCCTCTTTAGTTTTCTGCTATATGAAGACCTTCAGTATGCAGCGCAACACTGTCTCAGTGCCTCTGTTAAAAGCCACAGAAACCACTGAACAAATCCAAATTCCCTCGAGTACTGCCATTATGGGCACTTTGCTGCTGCTGCCAATAACCAATGCAGTTGCAACGTTTTTACATCCATTTCCAGACAAAAGAATGGCCTCTGGAGTATTGCTGCTATATAGAGTATGGCAGGTTGTCATGATAACATGACATCACAGTAGCAGGTGTCAAAGCTGTGAGTGTTGGAAATTGTAGGTGCTTCTTGAGCCAAGTTAACAGAGGGGAAGTTCACTGGAATGACCTGCTCTCTCCTTCTGTGAATAGCATCAACCATTCATGTGCTCAGATCCAGTCACTGTTTTAGAACTTAACACTTTTGTCACGACCACCCCCATCTCGCCACATTACCTTGTCTTGCCTTTATAAAGATAATTCATTTGGACAGTCTCATAAAATTTGCTGTTTGATCTACAGATAAGTGACAGAAGGACACAGTGCTGGTTACTGACTCTCACAGTCAATGGCAAATACTGCAAATTCCATCATTCACATGTATCAGTTATAAAACAAATGAAGTTTAAGTAAATGTCCAGCTACAATATATTGTATATGAAACTAAACTTGGAGCAATGTGTGGAATACAAGGCTAATCATTGTGCTTACCCTTTAACATGCTCCTCTTAAAAGCAAAACTGTCGCATTATTATTGCTTAACTGAAAATAAATGGTATACCACTGCTGTGTACTTTTCATATGCCAATATGTATCTAAATGCTACTTTTGTTTTCAAGTGCAAATGTAAAAAAAAGGAAATGAAGGGCCACACATCAGATTAAGCTCGTGTATCAGATCTTGACTGGCATTTGTTTCTATGAAATCTTTTAAAAAGGTGCACTAAAATTTATAACACAGAGTTGGAATCACCCCCACTTTGATTAACAGATCTGTAAATTCAAGGACTAACACTTACAAATGACAAAATTTAATTTAAAAGTGAGTTATTACTATTAAAGTTTTGTTTCCATCAGCATTATTTATGGAGCACTAAAGTGGAACGGCTCTACCTTTTCAAATACAATCAGGGGAGAAAAAATGAATGTTTACTGGCAGGGTCTTAAAGCCTGACATTTCTTTGCTATCCAACCAGCTATAGAGAAAAAGTTGGGGAACAGCTACTGAACTTACTTACAATCATCTTTTATGAACACCAGACGAACTGGCCACTCGTTGTCTATAATTAATTAATTCCAACTGCAGCTTTGTTTCAGCTTCATTTGATCCAACTGTCAAAACACACCCATCTACACCTCAGCAGTAGCCATATGGATTTACCACCTCCCCTGGTTTTTATGGAGTCATTATGCTTTCCACATCTAAGATATCCACTGACCCAGCTCCCTCTCAGTGAGCGGTAGGTTCTGGTCAACCCAGTCCTCGGATCGGCTCAGGGCCAGGCCCATCCCACTGCTGACCATCTGGCCCATCCTGGTCCCCATGGCGGTCATGATACCTCCACTGACTGCTGCCCGGGTCATCTCGACACCGCCCATCACAGCCCCAAGCACAGCATCCTTGGCCCCTGTCACCGACTGGTACACCATACCTACTGTGTCTGACACCACCTGAGGAGGAACACAGCAGATTATGAGTCATTCTGGGAGAGTAATGACGGTGCTATTATGTATTTTCTACATAGCTTTTATCCTGTCGGCAGATATGACATTTGAGTCAATTTGACCTACAAGGAGCAGTTAACAGACTAAATGGTAATGCCGGGTGCACCACTATGAGAATAAGAAAGGATGAGGTGTAGGATAGGGAGTGGTGTTTTCTCTTTTTTAGGACACCCCTGAGTGTTTTATCCCAGTTATACAATGGCCATATGCTGTATTAAAGGATTCAAGAGAGACTGCTGTCAAACAATCTTTACATTCAGTGTGTTTGTCACCAGTTTCACCCATGACTTGATTATTGTTTTTACCTCGGTAGCTGTTCACATATTAAGTGGTGCAGGAATGAATCCTAAAACCTGGAATTAAGTTAGCATGTTTGCCCTTCTGTTTACCTTGTCTTGAATATAATGGTTTTTTGGATGGGTTTTTGTTTAGATGCCTGAACTAAGGGCTGTGGTCAACAGAAGCTGAGGATTTTCACATTTTGCTCATCATAAAACACAACAGTAAAAACACCACTCGCAAATTTCGAAGCTTTAAGGTGTCTTAAAAAAGGCAGTTGCCATCAAGCTATCATGTTGCTATCAAGTGGTGAAATAATGTCATCAAACTGAACAAAACATGGAGGTATTATATAACTGTTCTTGCCACAGAGCTGGTTTTCTGCAATAAAAATAAAAAATCAGTGGAAAAATCCCATTAGCTTTTTGTCCTGGGAACCAGAGTGATGTTAACCTCTCTGGGTTAGCCTACAAAAAATGTCCCTGCACCACTCTATTGTGAAGTGTAAATGTTGTTGCTGTGGTTACCTAATACATGTGGACTTACTTAGAGGGCTAGTTGTATAGCACCTTTCATACAAGAAATCCTGCACAAACTGCTTTACAATAAGGGCATGATATTCACCAAGTGCTTCACATGAAATAGACAGAATGAACATAAAACAGGCCCACAAGGCATTTCAACACAAAAAGGATGAAAGGAGTGATGTTTGAAGTGTCTTGATACATTAATGTGTAACTTCTCAAAAGTTACAGGTCCTAGTGTGATAAAGGTTAACACTATAATTAATAAATCTGAATGCACACTTAAAGGGTGCTTCTTGCCAACCTTGTCTGCTGGTTGATGAAGAATAGGCAGTTTCTCTTCCACCTTACCCAGTCCTTTCAAGGCGTACTCATTCACTGTGGCAACTGGAACAAGGACACAACAGAAATTCAAGAGGAATAATATTAAATATTTTTGAAATGAAAAGAATCCTCAGCTAACCTGATCAGTGGGAAGTGATGCCAACAAGTAACAAAAACAGTAACTGTTTCATGTTTACAGTAGAGTAAGAACTGAAAGGGTTTTAAAGATGACACCTCCGGTAAACGATGTGGAAATTCTGTTCTTAAAAGAAGAAACCCTTTTTTTTTATTCTCGCTGTATTCTCGCCCAGAGGTAACAAGTGGACCTGACATCAATTCACACCTTTAATGTGCAACAAGCTTGCAATGTTCTTTTATAGCAGGCCATCGTTGCAAATACATTACATCATGTTTTGCTCAGAGAGAAGAACTCACGCTGTGGTTCTATAATGTCCAGCAGAGGCTTGGACCCCGTGGTGGCAGCTGCTCCCAGGGTTCGGACCCCACTCTCTGCTGCATCCATCACTCCCTTCAGCAAGGGCACGCTGTCTTTGGTGCTGCTGTAGGCGCTGGAAACCGCCTCGCAAGCTGAACTGACCAGAGGCAAATTGCTCACTCGGGAAACAACATTCTAGGACAAAAACACAGCCATTACTGTCACTGAAAATACATAAACAATGTGAAATATAATCCTTTCTGTATATAAAAAAGCTCTTTTCAGTGCAGAGTTTAAGTATTCTGTTAGGGATAATGATTGATTCCCCACAGTGGCTTATCAAGCGTCAAATGAGTTCATAATATGCCTCAGTTTTATAATATGTGTCATTTCGGGTCACAGTGCTCCTCACCTGCTGGTCTCCATTAGCTGGTTCTGCTGCTGCAGCTCCAGTCTCATTAGTCTTCCTGCTGTCTGCCATTGTGACTGCTGGATTCAATCTCTGACATGGAATATAGAGTGTCAGAAACAGAGAGTCACCTCACATTGCTTGGTATGCATGATGAAATACATCTCTGATATCCATTGTTTAAGTGGCTGATCTAATTTATCTTGCAGAGAAGAAATGTCTGAGGAATTTGGCAATGGAATCGCTGTCCTGTCAGACGGTTTCAGAATACGGGCAGAAAGGCAACTCAACCATGTTAAATTCATTTGTCAACACTATGATGCAATGAGGATGAAACTGCACTTAAAAAATAAAATGGTGCAGCCAAGCAAACACTTCAAGTCTCGACACTGTGTCAAAATTGAAAGTTAAAATATTGATAATGATACATTTGGCATTTAGTTTTTTTCTTGTTTACTTCCCATAGTTATATATTTGCATTTATAAAAAGGATATAGCAGACTAAAATAATAAAATATGAACATCAGAGGCTGGGCGAAATTTAGACTTTGCTCATGGAAAGATTAATGAAGCCAATATTTGGTAGAGCAGGGTGAAGGATGAGCGTGAGTGAGTTTAAGAATCATTTTGACATGGTCTTTGCTATCTATTAAAGAATGCCAGAATCGCAGCCTGGCATTTTAATAGCACATCAAAGAGGCTGAGGTGGGTTTTAATGTGGCAACATCACAGGAAGACTCAGAAGACTTATTTCTCCCTCTAAGGTTCATTAAAAGAAATTTCTAACTTTTCAATCAAGATGAAAGTGAAACTTAATCCTTCAAGTTCACTTAATACTTTTTAGTATGTGCACAGTATCCTGAAAACATACTGGCTTCTCAAAGTGATTATTGCTATGATATAAAAGGAATACATACATGATAAATTATGGGAGGAACTCTGGACATCCAAAGGTAAATCTAATTTGAAATCATGGAATAGAGTCAAGAGAAAAGCATGACTAATGGTCAGAACTGGACTGGTAAGAACGGACCAGCAGGCCTTTAATCCTGGAGATTGATTGTTCACAGCTCACATAAAGGCGCACAGGCAAAATGGACCTCGATATCATTTATATCAAGTGAAAATTCTCAAGTGAAATATTGAGCAATACCGCAAGTCCACTATTGTAACATATTGCTCTAAATGAAAACTAGGGCAAAAGAATTACTCAATTGAAATATTGCTTCAAGTGAAAACGACCCTCTTACATTAACACAATGCCTTCGATAAAAACTAAATCTAATACTTAACTGGGTCACAGAGAAGGGTCAAATAAACCCATGATTAATTCAATCAATTCTCCAGTTATACACTCAATTTCTATTCTGGTAGAAGTAAGGAGGAGAAATTATATGTAATTTTTTCAATCAGTACGATGCTCAACTCCACACAAGATGGGTAACATGAGTGAATGTTCCTTCTAGGAGTGGGCAGTATGGATAAAATTCCCTCTCATGGTATAATGTATGGAATGTAAGACTGCAACTAACATCGACTTTTATAAATGACTAATGACTACACTGCATGTACATACATATCAAACATGCAGTTATTGACTGAAAAATCTATTTATGGATAAATTCAACAGATGGGAACATCCTTACAAATAAAAAAAGTAAGGATGCAGGATAGGGTTAGGACATGTCATCTGAATCAGCCAACATGCTTTTTCTTATTTTGCACAACAAATGAATATTACATACAACGAAAAGCATTCGATTTCATGTCTCCATCTGCTGGTGGGCCATCATGATAAGATATGCATGCATAATTCAACACTGACTCCACTTCAAAAGAAACTCTATGATCGATGAGGTGGGGAATATATTGAAATCGGTAGCGGCTATTGGCCAAAAAAGTTGTTATGTATCGGCAAATTGGACATAGGCAAAATATCCAATATTGTGCATCCCTACATAAAAGTCATGACACTTGTACATACTAAATTCCAATATTATCATAAAGCCGTCATGCTCATTGATTTGCTGCATTTACGATTTTGTTTTATGCCACAGTGTTGCTTCATATCTGGAGCTAAAACCACTAGACAATTAATTAAGTACTTACCTGCAACTGTTTTGATAATCAATTAATTGTTAACCCTCAAATCTGAAATATTTTTTAAAGTTCTTACCTGTAGTCTTAGTCTAGATTGTATTGGTGTGAGTTGAGTGTTGGAGATATTGATCGTACAAAAATCTGCCTTCTCTCCAATATAATGGAACTAGATAGCACTTAACTTGTGGTTCTCAAAGCACTCAAAACTCTCATGACCTGGCTTCTCAAGATAAACCACAGACCTTGCTATGAGCAGTTTCATGTAGGAACTATTTTCTTTCTATGGAACCACACCTCTTAAGCGGAGTTGTGATGTTAGCTAGCTCGGTGCAAGTCTTGAAATCATCTTTTTTCCATGGGTTGGATTGTGAAAGACCAGCACAGTGATACAGTTGGTGGGTGTAGTTTGGTAGAAAGACAACAGATACTGTATGAATTATTTTGAGCAACCGGATCATGATTTCTGGAAAGAGACGCTGCTTTTGAGTTTTTCAAATGTGTTTTCTGGTGCTTTGAGCTCCACAAGCCGAGAGCCGTCTAGTTCCATTAAATTGGATAGAGGGCAGGCATCTCTACGGCTGATATCTCCAACACTTTACAACTCACATCATAAGAATTTTCAATTTATAAATAGCACGACAGGTAGGAGACAGACAGGAGGTGTATTTTTGATTTTGGGGCTCCAGCTTCATATTGTGAGGATTCGCTGCTTTTCTTTGCCTTATGAAATAGTAAACTGAACATCTTTGGGTTTTGGATTGTTGGTCAGAAAAAACAAGCAACTCAGAATTTGGGTTCTGAGAAATAATGATGATAAAAAAAATATGATTCCACTATCGTCTGACATGTCATAGATGGAGCAATTATTCAGGGAAATAATCAGCAGATGAATAGATGACATGATGAAGAGTTGCAAGTGATGAAAGCAAAGAGACATGATAGCTGCCGGTGCTCCCAACATGTGGACAGCATCTGCTGCATTCTACCAGATGGCACACAGAGACATAAGCGGGCTACACCTGTATTTACTGGCACACTATTTGTTAATCATGGTTGACCTGATGTATAGGGCAGGAGAACCAAAGACAAACATGACCTCTGTGATCATGCTGCTGGGGAAACATACAGCAGCAGTGTGAGGAGTGAAGCCAAACAGCTGTAACCTGTTGCTGCTGCATGTAGTAAATACTTAGGTAGATCTGACTACACATGCACCCGACACACGGAACTGCTGACAGACAGAGACGAGCCTCAGATAAGATGAAATAAACCCAGCAGGGATGCAGAAAATCCAGAAACTACACTGAAGACAAGCTGTTTCAACCGTGGATGACCTTTCTATCGAACAACTGCTAATTCTGATCACAGATTCTTTCAGATGTCATGGTGAATAAAATACTCTCTGATGTTTTCATGACCTGTGGTGTACCAGACGCTGTGAGACTGCAAATTGCATTTTGTTGCAACAGCTTGGTTGAGCAACATGTTTTTCTGAGAGGCAGTTGATGACATCTTTGCTGGCTTTATTACAAAGCAAAGTCTGACACTGTGCGCCCTGCTATCAAGTGTGAGATGAACCCGAGATAATATTCACAGCCACGGTACATATTAAGGGGGACTCTGTTATGCAACACAAACTAAGCTGTTTTACACTTTTGGAAATCATCATCTCACTGACAAGTGATTGCAGCTCATAAAAAGGCTTTCTGGCGTCTTCCTATTGCGTTATATGACCGTTTGTCACATCCTCACAATGTTGAGCCACATCATCCTCTTTCAGAGAAGGGAAAGCTGCTATCTTCCCTTCGGAGCTGAAACACTCTGACCTTTGATATAAATGGACAAGCTGGTATATCTCCAAGAAACTGTTGAGACACTTGCAATAGGGGACAGTGTTGGAGCTGAAACAAAAGAGAGATCAGTAGCAGTTAGTGGGTTAAAGAGGACTACAGCTGTCCTCGATCCAAGAGACTACAGCTGTCTTCGATATGACGGATTGAGATAAGACAGAAAGACAGAAAGAAACGCTGATGTGGACAAAACCAGTAAAGAGTAAATTAACCAAAGAAGAGCTGGTATTTAATAAAGACACTGTCCAATATATTTCAGCTTTATCTGAAATAGTGTAGGCCAAGATCAGTGAGATGAATTTACATGGACTGAAAAGCATTTATTCAGAGCTCAACCTGGAGGCAATGACCCTCCATGTAGTCATGAGATGATTACAGGGCTAAGATGGGAGGGGGAAACTCTATTACGTACTATTACTGTAAATTATCGGGCACTTTCATTTCTTTGGGCCTCTATTAATCCCTTACAGAAAACAATTTGAGAGGAATAAAAACCAATTACGTGCCAACAGCTCATGTCCACACTAAGAGGTCACGAGTGGGGCGTTGCCTCATTACAAGGGGTCATTGTCTTAGCACAATGTTATATTAAGTACCTTACACAAAAAGTGTTGGCACTCACTGCAGTTAAGTCCAGTTAATGAAGAATAAGCCCGTTGTGTGGCACAAATAGGATTCAAACGCAACAGTATTCCTACGTGACAGATATAAATCCTGCTGAAGGGATGATTTCCAACGCGTTTTAGCTGCTTTTGAACACAACACGGTGTCCTGGCGCTCGTGCCAGCAGCAGCTGTCATTTCCTCCAGTTAGTAGCTGAACTTTAGCCTCAAAGAGAAACTAAACGCTACTTCAGCAAACTACAACCCTCTTTTACACGGTTCCTCCTACTTTATCGTGGCTTTCGGTCAGAGCAGTACACGAGCAAAGTAAGTATAACGTCAGTCAGTGATTACCTCAACTGTCAAAAGCAACGTTCCCTTCATTCCCACTTTCCCTTTAACTTAGCATGTTAGCTTAGCCCAGCGTCTCTGAGAAGTTGATTTAAAAGCAAAACAGCGCTGCTGTCACATCAGCCACTGACCTCTCTGGCAGCGTGTTGCTCCTCTGTCCTGCCGTGACCTGCAGTGTAATGTTGGTCAGTGAACCGGTCCAGCCCACGACAAGGCCCTCTTTCTCCGGGCCGCTGAGCTGCAGCACAGTAAGCGCACAAAGGCGGAGTGTGGGACTGTCTTGGAAACTTTGCACCAATTGAATCACAGCACGGAAGTGACAGTCGGTGTGGAGCACAGCTGTCACATCTGGCCCCCCAAAAAAGTAAATAAGTTAACAAAAAATCCAATAAACGCGACGATATTCATTCTTCACAATATAGAAACATACACAAACAGGACCTATAGGCCACACGTGCATTGACGGCAGTGGTGGACAAAGTGCACAACTCTATAACTTGAGTCAAAGTGGACACACTCCTGGTCACATGTTAGTGAAATACAATTTGCTGAGTCAAATTACTTTTATTTGAGTTAAAGTACTGGAGTGTTTGCTTTCTAAAAATACTGTATTTGTAGATTTTCACCCACTGCCTACCCTCGGAAATTACATAAAAAGAAAAGGAGACAAAAATTGCTCTTATGCACAGTATGACCAGCAAGACGTTCAGCACCAACTACAGAATGGATGTGTGTACATATGCATATAGTACAAATACACACATTTGTCCAACCCATTATGAACAAGTATCTATATACATGCAAACACTTTAGGCCATTCTCAACAAACAGGACATGAATGGTTGCCATGTTTTATCAAATACTGTACTGTATCTAACTAGCATCTAACAAGCTTCAACTGGTGCAGAATAGGGCTGCCACTAACGATTATTTTCATTGTCGACTAATCTGTCGATTATTTCTTCGATTAGTCGACTAATCATTTCATTGAAAAATGTGTTAAAATGTTTAAAAATGTCAGTCTGTCTCTCCCAAACCCCAAAATTACGTCATCTAATGTCTTGTTTCATACTCACGCCGAAGGGTTTTAGCTCACTGTCACGGGAGAGTGTGTAAAGCTGCCAATATCTGAACATAAGAAGCTGCAGGAGTATTTTGGGGCACTTTTATAGTACTTTAATGTGAAAAACGACTCAGACCGATTAGTCGACTACTAAAATAGTTACCGATTATTTCAATTAGTCATCGATTAGACTAATTTTGGCAGCCCCAGTGCAGAATGCTGCAGCTCGTATTTTAAGTGGGACAAATCGTAGGTCACATATCACCCCAATTCTCGTCAACTTCAGAATTGATTTTAAGATTCATTTAATATCTTTTAAAGCTCAATGTGGTTTAGCGCTGAGCTTCTGACTACCTATGCTCCAAGTCATGATCTGAGATCCTTAAGCCTACCCTCACTAGTCGTCCCTAGATCAAGGCTGGTAACTAGAGGTGACTGGGCTTTTGCCATTAAGGCCTTGAGGATCTGGAATTTTCTTTGTGAGGAAATTAGGCTGGCTAGCACATTACCTGTTTTTAAATCATTGCTTAAAACATATTTTTATTATAGGAAAGCTTTACCTTTTAATGCCCACTTGTACTTTTGAGATTTGTAACTTTTGTGCTTTATTTCCTTTCTGTGCACTTTGTGAAGAACTTTGTAACCTTGTTTAGACAAGTGCTATACAAATCATAATAATAATAATTATTATTATTATTGTTATATAACTCTCCATGTCTAACAAGTTGGTGATTTCTGCCAACCAAGTCTTAAAAGAAGGCACATCCCCAGTTTTCCAAAGAGCCATATTGTATTGTCTTTTGTTGCATGTGGGACAGAGTTAACAGATGTCGCATACCATCCAGGATGACAGTACGTGGGTGTGGTGTAATATCACAGTTGTATACTTCTGAGATATCTCTTGAAAATATCTGACCAGAGCTTGTTTAGCTTGGGGCGAGACCAGAAGGGGTAGCCCAAGGTGCCCTCTGCTGATTTACCTGAAATGCTTGCCTTTAGGAAAACTTAAGTATTCAAATACTTATTAAAATCTCAACACTACCTCATGACTTTAAAACAACCCACTGAGAGCACTCACTTGCCTCTAGAACCTGTAGAAAACCAGGCTTGTTGAATATGCTGAAAAGCCTATAGAAATGCCCACAGAAACACAAATTGACAAAAGGACCCCTATTGTCATTTTCATCTGACTTGAGGTATGGTCATGAATGATCTGCTGGGGAATCTTCATCTCCATCTGCTGCTGTAGCCATAGTAACACCCAGTGGCATAAGGTAGTTACGATGGGCCCCAGTGCACGCAATTATGACGGGCCCCAGTGCGCCCTAGTTACAAGTTATGAAACACACACACACAGAGTTGTGTCTTACTGCGGCATTTATGTTATATCCACTTGCAGATGTGCCCAGCTTGTCAGTCTTGAAAGATTTTGCACCTAAACTAGCTACTATAAATTGTGTTGTCTCAATACAAGATTAAATAGACTTGGACAACATCAACGTACATGTTACCCAGCAGTTATTGTTACATATCTATATATGACAAAAACTACAAAAAAGGAAATTACTAGTTTAACTGAATAGTTTTTTTTATTGTTTATGCAGAATTAGTCAATAATTTTGTTATAGATTGATACTATTTTACAAAAACAGAACACCATGATGGAGATGGGTTTTCCCTTTTGAGGGCATATATAGTAAATTGCACCATTTTTGATTTAATATGAGTTCTTTGAACTTATTTCTAGGTGGCAAATGGGCCCCTCCACCCTCCTGGCCCCAGCGCAACTGCACTGCCTGCACTGTCCATATCTACACCCCTGGTAACACTGTACAACCAAATACAACCACCTGCAGATGATCTCTTCTCTCTACCTGTTTCTATGGATGAGCTGCCCAATCTGAGTGGCACATGTGCAAGGTAGAAGTACAGGAACACCACTTCAACTATCAAACCACACACAGAACTAAGTGATCACAGTTGATGGACTTTTGTGTTTTAGAAGAGAAAAAAAAAATCTGCTGACTTCAAAGCAAATGTAGTGGAGCCAAAATACAATACTTGTCTTTCACGTGAAATGGAGTCAAAGTAATAAGTTTCCAAAAAAATAATACTCAAGTAAAGTACAGATACTTAAAAACTGTACTTAAGTAAATGTACTTTGTTACTGTCCACCACTGATTAATGGAGAGATGTCAGTGCGAGGGGCTGCCCATGGACAGGTTCCACAGGCACTTTTGGGTTCGACAAGGACACCTTGGCAGTCCCCAGGAGCATGAACTAGCACCTCTCCAGCTACCAGTCCACATTCCATGTTTGGTCCATATGGGGACTTGAACTTGCACTGGCTCCTCCAGCCCGCGTGTCAGATATCCTTGGTCAGGATACTAAACCCCAAATTGCTCCCAATGGCTGTTCCATCAGTGTGTGAGTGTGTGTGAATGCTGACTGAGTAGCTGTCGGCACCATACATGGTAGCCTCGGCCACCAGTGTGTGAATGTGTGTGTGAACGGGTAAATGTGACATAGTGTAAAAGTTCTATGAGTGGTTGGAAGACCAGAAAGGTGCTACACAAGTGCAGTCCATTTAACTAAGTACATTTACTGACGTACAATTTGAAGCACTTGCGTGTATTGGTATTGCTAATTTTGCTTATTACTTATTCATGTTTTCAATACTTCTTCCACCACTGGTATTGGCAACTTAATAATGTAACACATTCACTGAGCCAAGGTATAAGTCAATACAGTTTGGGACACAGTTGAACAATTAACTGAGTAAAGTTTAAAAAACAGCTTACAGAGCTGTTTTCACTCTTTGACAAAAAGAAGCCACACCTTGTGGACATCAGTGGATGTATATTGCTCAGTTATCAGTGATTACGTTAATGTAATAAAAGGTGGTTGTATATGGATTAAATTTCAGTGATTGGACCTTTTGTACTGATGTCATCGATCAAACTGCAAATTCCCAGGTCAATAATTAACTTTAAATCTTAACTTTCCCATTTGTTTAACAAGATTTGGGTAACACTATAATTTTAATCCCCTATATGTTGCACCTATCAGCAGCAAACACCAATAAATGCCTTACATTACACTATAATGTAGCTGTAAGCTGATATAAGGACATTTTTAAGTGTTTATTAGTATGTTAACAGCTAAAATTCCTCCTACAAAAGCCTTCATAACTTGAGAATGAACAGTTAATGGATGATTGACAATATAATGAGAAATATGTCTTCAGTTTTTATGTGAATATCAAACATGAAGTAGTTATTTTATTCATAAATCATATGTATTGAGCTATATTCATTTATTGTGTTTGTTAATGAAGTATTTATTTACATATATATTATTATTCTTCACTCTCCAGGTTAATGTGCAAACCTCATCTGCTAACGAGGGCCATAAGTTGCAGAAAGATGCTACAAGAAAGCTCCAGAAGAAATCTAGTAAGTGGACCTTGAGCGAATAACCTTTTGCGAAACTCTTACTCATTTATAAACTTTGTTATTGATCATTCAGTGGCTGTTTATAGGCCTGTTATGGATGCTTCATATGAGAAGGGTAAACCAACCTCTTTCTCTCCAAGCCATTGGAATACATAGGACAGTATACTCACTTCCTCCCCGGTACCCTACCCATCTGCCAAGTAGTGCACCCACCTCATCAACTATGACTACACTACTAATTATGGTGCGTCATAAACCACTTATTATGTGTGTGTAGGAAACAACAGTTGAAGACCTAGTACCAGTGAATCACATGTGATGCTCAATGCCAGTGTGGGCCTTTATCACCCCTACCCCACTTACATACAGCCAGATGGCTGAGCTGTCAAGCAACCATGTTAACTGCAGTTGACGTAGTAAACCCTGAGAGGGCAGTCTTTACCCATTGAGTCAACTCAGACTTTTTTTCTCTAGCCTCACCCACACTGAGCTAGACTCATTCACATGTACATCCTGAAGATCTTTCACTGCAGATGCACTACAACTCATGAGCAGAGGGTCTATTTTGTATTAAATAATACTTTTTTTTTTTTTTTAAAAATCAGAGTGGTAAAGGGGGATAGACTGTAACAATAGCTGCCTTCATTAATGCACTCATTACATAGTCTGGGATAAGATTTTTATGTAACCTTTCCTCGTCGTGTGGGATTCACATGTAATATTGTATACTCCATCATTATTAAGCCAGCACAGAGACTTGCCCTGCTGGATGCTGTGTATCATCACCACTAGAACTCTATTAACGCTCCTTTTTCATTTACAGAGGATTTTCATTATTCAAGCCATTACAGTTTTCATTATGTGTCCCTTTGTGTTTTCCCAAACGCCCGCACCAGGCTCCAAAGAAAGGAAACAGATTACCTAATGTTGCTATCAGAACTTCATTGAATTGGACCTGTTGTAGCTTTGTTTTAGCCATGTTTGAATCCACGCTGCAGTTAGTGTTGAGGCTGTGAGAGTTAACAGCTCAGAGTGAGAAAATAGCACGATGTGGGAAACATGGGTGTGCTGCCATGACCACAGCTGTGTGGCTACTTTCCCTTGTATTGTTTGATATGTTATTGAATGACCAAGCAATTTCAACCTCTGCATTTTATGCATTTAACTAAAACACACACACATATCCGTGCACACCAGTGCCACCACACTCTCCTGCAAACGAGTTGGCAACATGTGCCCCGAAGGCTCTCATCTGTTCCCGCTTAACTCTTAACTCTGCTTCACTGAATCAGTTGATTGAGGCCAAAATTGTTCTGGATATTGAGTAATTGAAGATTAGTAGATAACAGGAAAATCACTCATCCCTTGGAGTAAAATGATCACTCCACTCTGCCCCATTCTCTCTCTTTCCTGCCTGAAGACATAGCTTTCATGATAACAGCAATAAATTGGCAATTTGACCAGATTTTCATGGATGTAAGAGCAGAACGCACCGATCACATTTATATAGATTTATTTAACACATTCCCACAGTTGAAGGAAGTGCCTACTTTCAGATCTTTTGCTCATAATAGAAAAGAAAGACACAGCAACAACTGCCATTTACATAGCAACAAACAACACATAAATATTGCAAAAGAAGTAAATGCAAAACCCTAGATTTGACAACTTGTACAAAGTGGTGTAGCAGCACATACAGTCATTACAGTAGCCATTAAAGGTCCAGTGTGGAGGATTACGTATGTTTACGTTAGTGCATAATCACCTGAAAACAGGAATCATTGTGTTTTCTTTACCCCAGAATGAACCATTTATATCTACCCTAAGGAGCAGGTTCTTACTCACTTATATTGCCATGTTGCACCACCATGTTTCCACAGTAGCCCAGAATGGACAAACCAAACACTGGCTCTTCACACTGGCCACCGTAATTGACAAAAGTGTCAGAGAAACACTAACTTTTAAATGCAAAACCGCTTTATTCTGTGTTTTTACCTGTTTAAATCTGGATCCTTTTGTTTTGGAGAGGAAGAGACTTCCACGTATAATTTGGCTACTGGTAAAAACCTCCTGAACATGTAGATCTTACATTTTCAGAGATAAAAAGTGAGCACACATGAGCAGGTGCTCTGACATGCTAAACAGCATCGGAGAAACACTGATTGTAATGTGAAACTATTTCACTCAGTGTTTTTATTGGTTTAAATAACTGGGTCTGTTTGTCTTGCAGAGGAAGAGACCTCCACGGATAATTTGGCTCCCGGTGAAAACCTCCCTGAATGTCTGGATCAGAGGTAAGATGAGCACACATTAGCAGGTGTTGGGCTAGTGGCCCGTCTCTGACATGCCAAACAGCATCGGAGAAACACTGATTTGTAAGGTGAAACTGCTTTATTTAGTTTTTTGCTGGTTTAAATCCCTGTGTCAGTTTGTTTTGGAGAGAAAAAGACCTCTGTGGATAATTTGGCTCCTGGTAAAAACCTCCAGAGCAGTCGACACTAAAGGAATTCTAATAGAGAGAAGTTTCAGCTGGCTGCAATCTACAATCCTCACCGCTAGATGCCACTAAATCCCCCTAAATCTTACACACTGTTCCTTTAAAATAGTTAAATCTTCAAATTAAATCCAACAAATAATCAAAACCACAACGTACTGAGCAATAAAATTTAAAGGGATCTCTATAAAAAAACTTTATGATGTTTAAATCCCAGGTGCACTTTCATTTGTTTCACGAGGAAGATTAATTGTTTCAATGAGATATCCATCATCATCAAAGCGCACTTTAAAAAGGACGTAGTCTTTGCTGAGCAATGAAAAGAGCTGCACAATTAAGCTGTAATGAAATCCATTTGCTCTGTTCTATGTTTACTATCAAACCACAAGTCTCAGGTGTACTGGGATCACATCACAAGCATTTCTCTGGCTCAGCATTCGTTCTCCCTCCTGTTTCACCCTCTGCTCTTCATTATCTGCGGCCTCGAAACGGTAGAAATTAGCCTCCATCCATTAATAGCTGACCAGATCTGCTTGGTTTCATCTGCACTACGCCATTGATGGGAATCTTATTTCAAACATCCTGCAACAAATTTCCGGAGGCTTGCAACACAAGGTATCAGTAACATACAACACAGCTACAAATCATCTGCAGGTTGAAACTTGACACGGACCTTTGCCCCCGACTATATTCTGCCCAATAACATATTAATAAGGCATAACCAAGGCTAGGGTAATGCACCAGTTGTGTGAGAGAACCACTTCATCATGTTGAAATAATAAAGAGGCAGGAGGCTGACCTTGAGTCACATGCTAGTAAGCACAGTATTCATTATTAACATTCTTTCCAATAGGATGTATTGTTGAGAAGATCATAATCTGAAGCAGCATTTAAAGCGATAGAAGAAGGTTGATGGCACTGTCTCATATAAATATGTATCTGAAGCCAACAGCAGTTAGCTTAGCTTAAAGACTCTAAGCAGAGCTAGCCTGGCTCTCAAACGGTAACAAAATCCACCCATCAACGCCTCTAAAGCTCACTACATAACATATATATCTCGTTTACAGTTTTATGGGGGGTTATGTGCCAGGCTATTTCTTGGCCTGGAGTAGTTGCCAGCCAACCAGTGGAGACTCCAGGAAGTTACTGGTCCTGGCAAAGAAAAACTCAAGTTGCGGCAAATTGTTGTTTTTACACTTTTTGTACATATATAATGTGTTAATTAGTGAGCTTTAGAGGGGTTGGTTAGGTGGATTTTGTTATTTCTAGATGGAGCCAGGCTTGCTGTTCCCACCATTAATACTACGCTAAGCTTACTGGCCGTTGGTTCCAGCTGAATGAGAGTAGAGTGGTATCCAACTCTTGGCAAGTAAGCCTTTACACAGTAGGCCTGCATCGAGGCCATGTATTTTTAATTGTACAAGTTTTTTTTCTTCCAAATTGTATTGGAGAAAATTGATTTCCTTGAGCCTGCTGCACACTACCTTGAATTTTAAGTTTTATCTTTCCATCCTAAAAACCAAACTTCACTAATTATGTGCATCAGAGGGTGTGAGAATTGAACACTGCAAGAAACTATGTAAGTTCATGGAGTGGAATCCCAAAATGAAAGCTCATAAAAAGTCATTAACTTTATGTATTTAACTTTTTGTGAGAGTAACAGTCTTTAATCTTTCCAGTAAAATTGGCCTGGGAGGAAAACTTAACTGGCTACAGACGTTTTATGACTGTTGTGCCTTCAGCTTAAAGGATATTGGAAAAGTGATTTGTGGGGAACCTCTAGCAGACCTTAAAAACACATAATCTAAAAGATTTGTAGGCACAGTCAGAGAACATGGAAAGTGCCAGGTCACTGCATGCAACATACAAAATGAAAAGCAACAAATAACAGAGCTCAGTGTCTTGCCACAGCCAACAGGTAGTCTCAACTTTGCTGCCACAGAGAATGCACAATTTCCTCACTCTGTGTTTTATGACTTTGCATCGCTTTTCTATTTCTCTCTGGGTCTCCCCTGTTTATTTTGGAGAGCTTATTTCACCCCAGAGCCCTGACAACGGGTCAGCTGCCACAGCGGAGGTGGAGAGGAAACATGTAGAGAGCCGACTGGCCCTGAAATATTTATGCTTCTTTAGTGTTGTGATTGTATGAGTTTTGACAGCGATGGCACATTACTGTGACCCTTCCCCAAACAAAAGGCCTGATGTGTTGCTATCTGTTGTGACTTGTAGGGGTGAGGCAAAGTGCAGGCTTTCTCACCATACATCGGGTCCCTCTTTCTTCTCTGTGTATAAAAGATATCCCTGAATGTTTTTATATTGATCCTCAACCCTTTTAGTATGTTTTTTTTGCTTCTTTTATCCTTTTCCATTTTCTCCGATATTATTCTTTCCGAGTCTCTTTATAGCAAAGTGTGCTGCCTTCTCTCCTCTCTCTGCCTTCTCTTCCCACTCCATCTCCCATCTCATTTCCTCTACCTTGTCATCTCTGCACCACATTCATAATGGCAGATTGATGGCTGCCTCTGCAGCACCGCTCAGTGATAATAAAGTCACCTAGATTGGTACCAACTAATTTACAACAAGCCGATCAAGTCTGTTTACAAACTGACTGTAAATTATTTCATATTTAGACTATTAAAATCTTATAAGTAATCAGACATAAATTTACTTTAGACTATTAATGTCAGCTAATAGCATTATCATCTTCAGACTGAGTGCGGTGCCACAAACTAACAAGCAGCAGACTTCAACTAACAGTGAAAAATGATATAAGTTGGATAAACACGGGTTAATACAAAATTGAGTTTGCTTGTTTTACGTACAGGAGATGATCAAACATCCATCATTTATGCAAGCACAGTCGCTGTTGCTCTCATTCACATCCAAACAAAGCTTAGCTGTTCAAACCTTTTAACGTTACTGTTTACTTGTCACACTGAGAGGAGGAACAATTCAAAACTGAGCTCACTGCCTTGATGTTTTGTATGAATACTGGAGCAAAGTCTCACACCAGGGACCATCGCTATCAAGGTCATTTTCTCTGTTTTCATTTGATACAGATTCTCACTGTAAATGCTGCAGTAGGCATCATCGGTGTTGATGGTATTTCTGGTGTTTTTTTTGATAACCTTCTCACACACAGCTTATTCTTATGCTACCCACACACCAGAAGACTTTGACAAGATTTAGAAAAGACTCTAAAAGACTATCAGCTCACATCTAAAGACTAGTGTTTAGAGTTTTTAGTCCCAGACTAGTCTATTGGTTGTTGATTGTGTTCCGTCACTGCGACTGGCGATAATATTAAACACGTTTGATATGATCGCAAGCCCAAGACTAGGGAAAGACTGGTATGAAACGCGGTCGCTGACTGCTGATTACCACCTTAAACTTAACGATCGAGATGACGGGAGCGCGCCGAGACTCCAGTTAGACTCCTCAAGACTGTCACTTTTTAGTCTGGGACTGTGAAAATCGTTTGGTGTAAGCCCAGCATTAGTCTTAGTGTGCCATGTCAGCTGTAATCAACATTTCAAGTTAAAGCTGTAAAATCGTGAGAAGAATACACAATACCCTGATCAAGTAGTTCAGCTATTTGTAGTTTTTCTTCTCTACAAAACCGGTTCTTGACTAAGTACATTTACTCAAGTAAATGGTATTGATCTTCAGTACACTTTACAAACTTACATATACAACCTTGGTACAATTCATAGGTGCTTGTTAACTTTATAGATTTTATGGCACTTTATGCTTCTACTCAACTACATTTTGGAGGCAAGTATTGTACTTAGTGTTTACTTATTACATTTATTTTAAGCTTTGGTTACTGGTTAATTTGCAGATTTAAAGTATTAATACAAAATTTAAAATTCTGGTATATTATCATAGGTTAAATTACCCAGCAGTAAATAAAGTAATTGAAAATAGTCTTACCTTTACAAGCTGCAATATTAAAGTGATACTTATTAATGCATCTCTAATTATAATCCAGAAATGTAGTATACATTTTCTGAAACGCGCCTTTCTTTCTTTGTTACTTTAAGTATAATTTGATGCAAATACTTAAGTTTTTTATGCTGAAGTATGATTTTGAATTACGGACTTTTACTCTGTTTTATTGCTACTTTTACTTAAGTAAGACTATCTGGAGACCTATATAGCAGGCTGTGGTGATAATGTTCGTACTCGTATAACAAGTTATTTCAAATTGATTTGTTCAGTGCTTCAGATATTGTGTTAATATTAATGAATTTGTCATAGTCTTTAAGCTGGAGTTATGAAACCACTTATTAAATGGCTGAGCTCCATTGAGATGTCGCAGTGACTGCTGAGCCTGTGAAGTCAGTGCTTCTGATCACATGAACCCTGCATGCAGCCTGTGTATCTTTGTTCACAGCTTGATGAACCATGTGATTACTTTAGTGCGATAGAAAATGGTCACACTGGAGACTGAGGCATCTTTATTTTGCCTTCATATTTCTGCTGAGCTGGGAGTTAGCAGACAAAAGCTCTCGCTGTGAAAAGTTCATCTAACTTTGGCACCGGCATATTCCCTCTTAGTGCTACTAACATGCAAACACATCACTCCCCTCTCCTGCTTTCTTACTGTGCCGCAGGGGGCAGGACGACTGTGCGGCCCCCTTTTCCCCATGTTGTTGGAAGATTAAAAAGTGCATTCTCCATCAAAGGTTGTGTTTTTTTCCTAAGCTTTCTCGCTTTCTTGTGGCAGCTCTTCTCCTTTTCATGTGGCTCAGGTCTACTACCGCCTGCCTGCTCTGCCACACCGAGTGGGATGAAAGGAAACAGATGAACAAAACAAATATTTATTTATTTATTTATTGTCAGCGCGCAAACTTTGACAGGAGATGGCATGGCGTAAGTTCTTTTGTTGAACATGGCTCAAAGTTTCTGTGTCCTGAATCATTTCTATGCAAAGTAGGTGGAAACAGAATAATAAAGCTAATCTGGGGATTAAAATAAAATTATTTCTTGAGAGCCGTTTAATATTAGAATAGAGTGCTGTCAGCAGTATGTACAGTGAGCCACAGCCACTGCAGATGTCCTACTGCATCTGTCTTGTGACTTATTTAGAAAACGTAACAATATAACCATGTAAAAATTTACCCATCAGGCAGAAATGGAGTTAGTTCATTTGGAGTTGTGTCTCTGGCCATCTGTCCAGTGGTTTATCGCCTTTTAGCTCTGTTTTTGTCTCCACTAACTCCTTATGTGGTTCACCTGCCTCATTGTCTATGTAACATTTGTTTTTGTTGCTGTTATAGCGTAGAAAAGTGCGGCATTCTCAAGATCCTCAGCCCGGACAATGGAGTCGACCTTCACATTATGCCGGCTTTTGTTTATATTGTAGAGACAATATCAAGAACCACTCTCGTATCTGCCTTTGTACTTTATCACTCATGGCTGTGCAGTTGTGAAAATGAGACTGGTGAGGGCTACGCACAATTGCAGATGTTCAGCGGCATTGAGAAATGCCAACTCCACTCGCCAACTGCTATTTACATTAAATAGCAGTCCACTTCCGTCTTTTACAGTTTGATATCACACCTGTTGAAAACTGTACCAAGTACACATGAACTGTACTTGATATCACCTTCTCTAATGGACCTGGGCATGGATTGGCGAGAGGAGAGTTCTCAGTGAGGAGGTGTGGTTGACCCTGTTGCTTGGTATGATGCATTGTTTTAACGGATGTGATTGGTTGTCACAGACACACTCTTTTGTGAGCCTGCAAGGTGTGGACACCCAGTGGTAAAGAAATGAACTGCTGACTTTGTGTTGTCATTGTTAGTGTGATCACTCTGCTGATGGGAGGTTGAGACAGACACAAGCCATCGCTGCTGCACTGAGGCATTTTTCCAGTTTTTCAAATTTACTGTTACTGTGATCAATTTATTTCTGGTGTTACAACCTTATTGCGTTGGATGGGAAATGTGTGCATATCCCTAATGAGATCAACCACACATATTATCCCTGCATGATCTGATCTGTAGCATTTCATTTACTCACTGTCATCCAGTGTTTGGGGAATATTTCTCCAACCTCTTTGTATTTCCACCATTATGTTCTCTGCTTAAGAAACTTTTAAGCCTCTTAAAAGCCCTCCTTCCTACTCCTAACAGTTTTTCACCTGAGATACCAGATGCCAGATGCCTCCCGTTGCTGCTGTTATCATTAGTCATACTTCTACTGTTATTATTCACGTATGATTATTATCACATACTTTCAACATATTGTACCACAGTAGCCAGAATTATAACTATAATATTATTACTTTCATTAATGTTGTTGTAAGCTACTGTCATTACCGTCTGTCCTGCATCTCTCTCTGTCTCTCTCTCTCTCTCTCTCTCTCTTTCTGTCTCATTGTGTCGTATGGATTACTGTTAATTTATTATGCTGATCTGTTCTGTACGACATCTATTGCACGTCTGTCCGTCCTGGAAGAGGGATCCCTCCTCAGTTGCTCTTCCTGAGGTTTCTACCGTTTATTCCCCCATTAAAGTTTTTTTGGGGGGAGTTTTTCCTTATCCGCTGCGAGGGTCCTAAGGACAGAGGGATGTCGTATGTTGTAAAGCCCTGTGAGGCAAATTCTGATTTGTGATATTGGGCTGTATAAATAAAATTGAAAATTGAAACTGCAGAGTAACTAGTAACTATGTCACTCAAATAATTGTGAGTAAAAAGTAAAATATTTCTCATTAAATGTAGTCGAATAAAAGGATAAAGTATCAGAACATGGAAATGCTCAAGTAAAGCACAAGTGCCTAAAAGTTGTACTTCAATGAAACTGTGAAGCCTAACTTTTGAAAGGCAAAATAACACACTCTTTGTATTATCAATGAAAAGCTGAACATATGAGCAATAAAACGCAGCCTTGCCCACTTTAAGACATTTATGGGTTTTTCCAATATTTTCCAGTGGCAAATAGTTGCTACAATAAGATACATCACTAATTTCACTGGCTTGATATTTCTTTTCTTCTGTGCAATTGTTCACTGAGTGTACCTTTATTGCATGACTGTCACTTGTGGCCAAAGTGGCTGCTCACATAGTACAACTTTGGCTTAAAGTGCAGTACTTGAATAACAATGCTTGTTATTTTTTGGGGAGGGGTGAGTGCAGTACAGCAGCAGGGACAAAGTAATAAAAAGTGTCCGATCTCTCTCTCTCGCACGCACACACACAGACACACAGACACACACACTCACACACACACACACACACACATACACGTGCATTGATAACTTTACACACAGGCAACTCCTTTTTTACTTTAAATCCCTTTTTAAAAGAATGGACACATTTTACAGTGTGTATTGATTTGCTCTCTCGTCCCAGGCACTTAAAGCTATCCTGTCCTTAGTGGCTGAATGTTATGAAAAGTCGGAACAGTTAAGATTCCTATAGATGCACAGGTATGCTGGTTTGTACGTGAGAGGAATAAGGGGACATGAATCAAGTGTATAGGGAGAACTCATCATCACTCCACTGTTGGTTAAACTCTTTCGGCTTGAATAATAATACCGCTGTCAGAGCAGTGTCCTCTGTTGTAACCACTGTCAGCCGGTACAAAAACTTTCAGCAAGTCTCTGGACAAAGGAAACTTTCTTTTTAAGTTTTAATTGCGGATGCTACAAAGTCACAGGCAGCATGGAATGATAACGTAAGCGGGATGAATAATGTTAATAAGTATTACAGTGCTGGTGCAGGCACATTTTGGCTGTGTAAATGAAGATAAGACGAAAAACAAAACAGCAAATAACAAGCAAACCAAAACAATGTCCTACAATAATATCAATGTCAGACAACAGTAGGCCATATTATAAGTGCTACAAAGGGACTTCATAACAATGGCCACAATATGCTGTGAGAAAGCCTTCTGGCATTTCTCACAAAATAAACACCTGAAGTGGCATTTAAGAAAGGGCTTATTTTAAAATATTATTATTTATATAATGCACATGAAGTAAAATTCAATAATATGCTTTTGGATTCAATCTTAGATAACCTTAGGCTAAATTGTATTCAGTGATAGCAGGGGACTGTTTTGCATATTTCTCCCAAATCAGAAATTGAGTCATCTGATTTGGCACTGCTGATTAGCAGATTGTATCAAAAGGCTGTCAGATTGCTGCTTGTAGATTTATTAAGATGGTAAAGAGGGTGAGCTACACACATGAGCCCTCAAGCCTATAGAAGTCATTATTTCAGCAAATTAATTATTCATAAATCAAAGCTTAAAAGTGGCTTTGGCTCCAAGCAATTTAATGGCAAGGTCCAGTAGGTCTTAACTCCTTTAACACGGCACCAGCATTATCCATCGACAGTGCTGTAAATGCTTTTCAATGTGGTCATTTTGACATTAAGTCCTCCACAGGCCATTTAGATTCCTATTTGGGGTCAGCATGAGAATGTCGAGCGCTCAGACACAAACCCCAAAGTGTAATAAAGCAACAATTACGTTTAGCTGGAGGCTTATTGAGATTTAATTTTAATGGGACTAAATTATTCCTCTGTTGTGTTCATTTAGGCTCAATGAGAAGTAGGAGAAAGACCTTAAACTCAAGGATGGAAATTGCTGCCGAAAAACTGTTTTAATTCCACTAATTTATTGCATTTAGTCCCAGTAAAGTTGGCTTTAAGGAATTGTAATAAAAACAAATTGTTCTTAGATGTGTCCCATAAAAAAATATGCTGAATCATATGTGATCAAATAATGACACTGGATGCAAATTGACACATTTCACGCCTTGCCGACTGGGTGACATGTGGCGGACATAAGAAGCTGCTGCCTAGGGCTGCCTAATTTAAAAACAAAGCAAACTGGTAGGCAGTACAAACAGGAAGCAGACAAAATTTGCACATTTGCACATACCATATCTTTTAGTTCTTTATTTTTGATGGAAATTGTTTGTGTTGATTTCTCTAAACCACTTTCATTCATTCATTCATTCATTCATTTTCTGTAACAGCTTATCCTGTTAGTGGTCTCAGGTGGCTGGAGCCTATCCTAGGTGACCCTGGACAAGAGGCAGGGTTCACCCTGGACAGGTTGCCAGACTGTCACCGGGCTGACACACAGACAGACAACATTCACACTCACATTCACACCTATGGCCAATTTAGAGTCACTAAATAACCTGCATGTCTTTAGACTGTGGGAGGGAGCCGGGGTACCCTGAGAAAACCCACACTGACGTGGGAAGGACATGCACACTCCTAACAGAAGGGCTCCCCCACCGTTGGGTTCAAACCAGGAACCCTCTTGCTATGAGGCGACAATGCTAACCACTGCACCCGCCCTCACTTGTTCTCTTACAATCAATACAAATACAATCAATAATATCCTCCCGAGACCCTGTGTCTTCATATGAGGACATCACATTTTGGGTTTACCTGACCTTATACTTCATTCTACTTAACTAAGTCCTGTTGTCCTCATTCGTGGACACTTTAACGTGCCATCTGGTGGTAGTAAGAGCACAATACACTAATCTATGTAAAAGTAAGATGGCAGCCATCTCTGCCAAGTCATCTTGCTACAAATTTGACCAACAGCAATGCTAAGACACTGTTAACTGGGAAGTGCTTGTTTGAAGACATTGGGACTTAATGGTCTCATTTGAGGACATTGGGACTTGATTATCATTGACAGTGTTCAGTTTTTTATACTTATCAGGTAGCTACTGATCCCAAATAGCTAGGAGAATTTAAAAAAGCATCCCAAACAAAGTTCAGGTCTCAGGAGGATATGGTGTGCAGGGGTGGGGGGCCCTGGGGGAAGCTTGCCTAAAGCGCCTTTTGTGCTAGGTCCGGCACTGCTGAGTAACACTTGAATTCACCAATAAATGTTATTGTTATGGTCGCTGCTTTACAGGGAGACATAGGTTGTTGTTAATGAGCTCCTATGGTATTGATTGAACAGAGAAAAAAAGTAACTCATAAAGACTTGAAACTAGTATCTCACTGAGTACATTGCTTTCGTTTGATGAAAAAGTGTTATCATCTCCAGTAATTTGGATCCACCTCTCTTTCGGTACTTTCCGTGTAACCAACTGTTTATCCAGAAATGACACAGGAAAAAAATTCACGAGAGGCTGCTGTGAATCATCGTTGTTGTTTAACTTAACCGTCAGCACAGTTTTAGACATCCTCTAAACAGTCTGCTGTTTGTAACTTAGGTATAAAGGTTCTTTAGAATAAAGTTTAACTGTGCCCTCCGTCTGTGCGCCCCCGGTGAGGGTTTGACCTCGTGTCTAACAAGAAGAATTTCACCTCTCAACTTGCTACCACGGAATGCAGCCGACACACAAAAGCAAGTTTCTGCCGCAGTGAGTGGCTCGGCTTTGATATTTATGAGGGGTTTTTTGAAGGGATTTGACGGCACAAAATTAAACCCAATTAGCCATTAATCAATTCCATTCCAGTCGCTGCATAATTCTGCTTCAGGTTTTGGCACTAACAGGCTTTAGGAGTCTCTTGTGGATGACAGCAGGGAGCAGTGCTGGAGATGCTGTAGCTCACACAACCGCTAGAAGACAAACGCCGTGGTCCTCCCACCTCCCCAACGCTCCTGAGTGCAGCCCAAGAAACAGGAACTATTTTTAATAAACCGATGAATGGGACTTTGCCCCGCACTGGATCCCGAGCCCGGCTCTGCGTGGAGAAGTGGGGCGCATAAGCGGACAGAGGGACAGTATTTTCTTTCAGTGAGACCCGAGATGGAAAAGACGCAGCAATGACAGAGCAGCAGTCGTGCGCAGCGGCAAAATAGACCAACTATTGTGGGCACGGAAGATTGATAACACAACTGGGCGAGCAACGAGAGCGGCAGATGTAATTTCCAAACGTTGCAGCTGGTTTGGTGCCAGTGGTGTGCTGGATGGGTTATTATTGCGTCCTCCTTTTCATCATTCACTGCTTCCAGCGTTTCCACATTACTTGGGGATCTCGGACGGCTGTCTGTGAGGGAGTATTGCTGCAGAGACAAGCGGGGAATGCCATGTGTCGTTGCGCGACATAGAAGCTCTTTGTGGGCTGTTTTGCACCGGGGACAGGTGGTGCCGTGTGTGTGTGTGTATGTGTGTGTGGGGGGGCACGGACACACAACCCCTGAGACAGTTGTCTTAGGGATGTCAGGCCGGCGTACGGGATCAGTTTTTGCCAGAGACAGGTGCGACAGGGAGGAGTAGTTTACAAAGCCCTACACAGGATCTGGTAACGCACTAACGAGCCTCCTCTCTCCTCTGATCACTCGGATTTTTTTGTATCCAGCGGGACTCACAATCGACTCACACTGCCATTACTCGGCGGCACCTTTCCCCCGATAATCAAAGGTAAGTGACCCGACTGTCCGGTGTGGAGGTCTGTGGTGGGTGGTGGTGGTTGTGCGCTCTGGGGGCAGAGGCTCTGTCGCGCCTTGATGCCTTGGATAAATTGCGTTGCCTCTGATTAGACGAAGGAATTTAGTTGTGGGGAATGGTTGAAACGAACAATACACAACACCGAGCTGATCTGTAATCCTTCGCATCTTGGCTTTACAGTAGGTTTCATTGTATAATTCTCAATTTCATACTGCGTAGCTTGCAGCCACGCACGAAACAAGCAGCTCTCAGCTGTCCGGAGCCTGAAGAGGCGCTTCACCATTCATCTATTGATTGGATATTGGCACGACTCAGAGCGTGTGATTGGAAATGGCTGACAGTTATGTATGTGTATTGATCATTTGTTACTGTAAATTATGGTGGCAGTACTGCTGTAATACCTCAGTGTCACTCACGCACCTTAATTTAGGCAGTTTGCCACAAGGAGCTGTTTAATTTGTGAAATTTGTGACTTTGCTTGCTGTGTCAGGGACAGTTTTGCCTTTTTGACATTAGAATTGATTTATAGTGTAAGGAGAAAACCTCATTTTTAAATCCAGTGAGTTGCAGAACTGTGAAAACAGTCACTGCATGTATCTTCACCATGGGATTGGTCCACTCTGCCACCCAGCTTGGGTTTTTCTTGCTGTTGTTTGTGTTGTGTGATTGTATGTTATCTGCTAGGGGTTGTGTATATTCTACAGTCCTACCCGCTGGGCCCCTGGTGTCCAATGCTCCTGCCTTCAGGCTCTGCCATCCCTCCCTCACTCTCCCTCTGCAGTAGCTGCTATCTTTACAGTACATTGAGCTAGTTGACTGGATAGTGTCAGAATCACATTTTTTGCCTTTTTTTTTGTTAGGGCGGCTAACTCTCAATAGCTGGCTCCAAGTCTTCTAAAGTTTCTCCATTTGAAAGCTGCATGTTTTTGTTGTGGCCCCTGTTTTCAAATTCAAATTTCCTTTCAGCTGCCTTTTGTCCGGCGGCGAGGTTTGTGGACTGGAAAGAGAGACAGAGAAGTAAGTGAAGTCCCCGAGGGTCAGAGCATTCCTATAATGAGCCCTATAGTGTGTGTGTGAGGGGAGAGAGGAGCGGGAGGAGAAAGACACATCTAAAAAAAGTGAGACGGTGCTCCTTGTCCAGTGCAAAGGTAGACGCAGCCAAGGGAATACCACCACCTCCGCTAACCTTTCCGTCGCTCTGACTGTGTCAATCAGCCTTCAGAGGACAAGAGCCTCTTTAATTCCCCTTCCTCTGGGCTGTCACCCACTCTGACAGCCAGAGCTCAAGGGTGCTGCCGCAGGTTACACATAGATCCTTCCTCCCTGCTGCTCAGATGCTACACCAGGGGGTGATGTACTGCACCACACTCTGTTCTAGACATTTTTTTAGCAGAAACAATAGTGCAAACAAGGGAGATTCAGTGGGTGGTGAAAGCGAAGAAGTTAAGATGAAACATGAAAGGAGAGACGATCATAAACTAGATATCGTCTAATCATCTGAGTGTTGCAGTTTCTTTGGCACGACAGCGGAGGAGTGATGCCCTCTTCTCTCATGTGCTGACACCCTCTTGTAGGCCCATCACGCCACCAGTAATTACAAGAGAAGTGCTATCAGAGGGAATAAATTAATAGACAACAGAGGAAATACCTGTCTGATGCGATCTCTGATCTCCTTATTGCACCGGATCTAGTTTTCATTTGTTCAAGGACAAAACACTTAGCGATAGTTGAGAATAGAATTGTGTTTTGCTGGTGCTTCAAGTCATTTTTAGAACATTTTGAGGGATAATCTACCC
Organism: Epinephelus cyanopodus; assembly: GCA_026686955.1. NCBI lineage: Eukaryota > Metazoa > Chordata > Actinopteri > Perciformes > Serranidae > Epinephelus > Epinephelus cyanopodus. The sequence goes on from CM048920.1 coordinate 13,606,474, forward strand.
AGAAATAAAACTATATATATTCCTCTCACCAAGTGCAGCACAGGGTTGTGAACAAGATCCAGGGACCAAAATTATCAAGAGGCAGACATTGGAGTTGCTGTGCTGACGTGTGAGGTGAATTTTACTGTAACAATGACAGAAATATTAGCACTTAGTCAAGATTTATCCGTCTAATAGTGTTGTTAGAGTTACTTTAGTTTTGATAAGATTGGATGATTTTATAATAAGCTTTCTAAAATGAGTTGAATTTCTTTCTGCAGGCAATTGAGACGGGCTAAATGTTTTCTCAGTCATTATATAAATAACCAGACTGTAGGAAGTCTTACTTCTGCCAAAAGAAATGACTCAGTGGGGGGCAAGATTGCACAGACATGTAAGGCAAACATAAGGGAAGCAATCGAAGGAACAGTGTACCTGATGTTAGAGCTGATGTCCTGAACACTAAAAGTGATTAGTGGAGAAACCCCAACAGGAAAGAAAAAGCAATAGTTGCAAGTAAAAGCCTAATATAGGAGCAGGCCTTTGTGTCAATGGAGAACCCAGATAACAAGACTAAATGTGTGCCCAGGAAACCAGGCAGGGGGTTTGTGCCATTCCAAGGTCCCAGTGCTGATGTCAGTTTTTGGCGATGTTTTCTCCGTCCCCAGTGCTTCTCCCTCGCAGCTTAACAAACTGCTCGCTGGAGCTTGGCTAATCCTTGGCTAGCAGTGCCCAGTGATTTATTATAAAGTTAGTTAATTTAGGGAGATCTTCAACATCCCACCGTACACACATACCCTTGACAGATCCCTGCTGTCTTTACTGCGGAGTCTGAATTGCCAATTAGTTTGAAGAATTGTTTGTGTGTGTGTGTGAAGGCCATTAAGAAAAGAGAGAAAGACGGAGTGAGAGTTTGTCTATGTCTATCAGAGAGAAGCATAAGGCACATTGTTCATCACATTGTGTCTATTTGCCTTCCTGTCTTGTATGAACGTTGCATGTGTGTGTGTGTGCATGTGTGTGAGTCAGTCTGTCTGTGCCCCCATACAAGTGTGATTCAGCACTGTCCAGCCTTGGTTGAATGGGTGCCCTGTTTGCGCCTCGTTTCTGACGCCAACAGCCGCTCTGCACCCCTCGCCTCGGAGCAAGTGTTGCGCCCGATGTGCTAAAATAACAGGTGCTTGTACACAATGACTTAATCTCTCTTTCCCACCTCCCCCGCTGCACCCTGCTGGGGGTTACGTCACCTGTGGGCCGACGTAGACATAAAAATCGTAAATTAGTCAGACCAGACTTGTTTTCCCAGACAAGTTCAGACCATGTACTCTTGCCAAATTGAACCTTTGTTCTACATTCACATAATCTGATTGCAGAACATTTGTAGAAACCTAGATTGTATCCAGTAACATCAAGGGTGTAGATCTTGTTTCAACACTAGGGGGACACATGTGAAACAGGAGGTTTGGGGGTGCTCCCTCAGGAAATGTTGAGTGTCAAACACTTATTTTCCTGCAGTCTGGTGATTTTTTATGTACTAATTTGTGCCTTTTCTCTATCAGTTTATAGTGGAAATGACTTTAATTTCATCAGAATTATAATAACGTGCTAAAAATTGAAGAGAACATGTCCCCTGCGTACCCCTCAAAGTCTATGGCTATGAGTAACATTAAAGCTCAGGTGGAGTGGGTCAGGGTGGGAATGGCCCAGCAACTGGGGTTCTTTTATTACAAAAACCTTATTTAACCCCTTATGATCTAAGTTGTGGCCTCTCCACTTTCCTGTACCTACACTTAAAGGGGCACTCCGCTGATTTTGCTCATGGTGGTTTTATCTATCACGAGTAGTACTACTCAGGCTGTAAAAACAACTGCATAATGCCTTGTGTGTCTACAGAGTGAGCTGTTAATAGTTTGCAAAAATAAACCTGATGATGTCATCAGGGTTATCTCTGATTGAACAGAAACTCTGTGTTACAAACTGAAGGTGTGGAGTTTGGGTTGGCATTTAAGAGGCAGGGGGTGTCTGTCTAATGAAAGACACCTTTGAGTCATATTATCGGAAATGTAGGATCCAGTGTTTTTGGATGTTGACCCATACTAGGGAAGAAAGTCAGGATATCTTAGCCCCTGCTGCTTTGATTTTGATCATTTTAATCTATCTTATGTGAGTCCCCCAACTTTATAAAAGTACATTACTGAACTGCTGGAGTAGCCCTTTAAGTCCACTGTGTAGTTAATGTTTATTTCATGCACTTCTTTACATGACATTTAAGTTAAAAGTGCAGTTCACCCATATTATAAAAAGGCAAGACTTTGGTATTGGAAGCTCTCTCATTTCCATTTGTAGTCTGTGCAGTATTGACTAACCATTTGAGTGAAGTTTGTTTGGCAAACAGCCTGTGTGGAGGGCAAAAGAGGCGAAAATGCAATCTTGGAACCCATCAGCTCTTGTCTGACTACAGTTTTGCTTTTTATTTGCTTCTTTTTTCTAATTTTACCTGCGTCACTTGCAGATATCTGTTCATAGAGATTAGCTAAAATTTTGTCTGGATCTGTCTCAAGTTGCTAATCAAAGTCTAAACAATTACCAGTGCACAGAAGAGGAAGTCTTGGCCTGGATATCCGCTGGCTACACTGGATTTCCCGAAATATTGGCCGTTGCCCCCAAAGGCTTTATCATCGTCAGACGATAGTCGATGGGATTCAAGATTGTGCCATATCTAACCAGGCAGATAGATTTTGTTTTAGAAGTCTGTTTCTGTGATTTCTCCCTCCACCTCAATAAAATGGAGATGAATGGATTTTTCTTTGTGGTGCACACTGAAGAAAGAATTACTTTTCTCTTGTAAGAATCAGTACCTCTATTACTCTTGGTAATCAACACACTGTCAACAGTTTTCATCAGGACTTTTTTTGGGTGGGAAGTATTTCCAGTGAAAACAGTGCATACCTCTATAGGTAAGTGAGAAAGAATGATTTCTTGCAATTTAGGTTCGAGCAGACGCTTTAATGTCACTTTGGCTGAGGTTTTCCTCGGCAAAAATGAGTCACAAGGCTAAACATATGATTCTAATTACATTTCAATATTGCACCAAACGCATGTGCATGAACACCTGTGTTTCCTTTAGTCTCTCCTGAGCTTGTCCAGTCCGTCTTGTATTTCTCTGGGCTTGGCCAGACTGAGGCAGATGTATTAGAAGTGTCCTCTGTGGGAGCAGAGCTGTCGCCATCTACATCATTCTGGTCTGAGACTGACTGACTGGTAGGAATTACTATTGAGCTGCTGAGTCTGGGGACTTGTGTTAAACTTGGCACCCAAGCCTCTTTTTCTTTTTCTCTGTCATTCTGTCTTCAGAATTCCCCCCTACTTGTTTTCCTTCGCACATTCTGCCTCCATACTGCTGCTCCCCTCATCACCCCTCTCCTCCTGTCCCGCCCCCCCACCCCCACGTCCTTCGCTTTCTTCCCTCCTCCCTCTCTCCGTCTCCTCTGGACCTTGATGTCAAGGCCTCTCAGGCAGTGTGGTCTCTGTCTGCAGGCTGTCAGGGCAGGGACACTGCCCACTGGGACCCTGAATGGGACAAATTGACCGTAACAATGTTCCCACTTAGCATGTGGAGCTGGGAGAAAGAGAAGGTGAAAAGGAGGGCCCGATGATTGAGGTGCAGGCCAGCCTCGCTGGGATAGAGAGGGAGAGGGGAGAGCAGGACAGCTCTTTGAAATGTATGAATTGAAGACTTACATTAAATCTCACACCTCGTCTTTTTAAATCCCCTCTTCACATATTCTTTCTCTCTTATGCACACACACATACACATATGGCTTTTCTTGTTGTTATTTGCCCAAGGCTAGTGTTGGGGTTGCCATAGCAGCAGGATAAACAGGTTTGCCAGTGACCCTGTGAGCCCTCACATACACACACACACACACACACACACACACACACACACACACACACACACGCACACACACACACACACAGCACACACCTCATTCTCAAGGCCCAGATGCCTTCCAGGGGGGTTAGTCTACCCTGGCAGTTTGATCTGCACCAAGGTGCTACCGCAGTCTCAGAAAGGGTCAAGGATCATCCAGCCCCCCCATTAAAATGCAATAAGGGCTATAGCCCAACAGGACCACCTCCGCCATTTAATCACACACCGCTGCTCCCCCATCATCCGCTCTCTCCCTTTTATCTTTTAATCACTTGTTTTTCCAGCCCTGTCTTCCTTTCACTCTCATCTCACCGTCTACTTCATGGCTTTTATACATCCAGTGCAATGCCAAGACAGCCAGAATAGATGAGAGAGTTCAAAGAAGGAAGCCTGATATAGTCAATAATAAGCGCTCTTTCATTTTTCTTTAAAAATTCTCTCTCTTATGACTGCACTCATTGGCAGCCACAGGCTAGTCTCTCCTCTGAGTTTGTTAAGTCTATGATTTTAGTTTTTTTTTTTTTGTCTATGCCCTTTAACTGTGACTGAATGTCTTGGAGAAGTTGGAGCGATATCATGTTGTGTAAGCCTGAGGTGGCACAGTATGACAGGAACAAAGAATGCAGCTGCTATCACCAAAGGCCAAGTGGCTGTTGAATAAAGATGCATCCCGTTGGTAAAACTGGCATTCCATGTAGGCTTATTGTACCTCCACAGGGGGAGTGTGTTCTTGTGCGTGTGTCTTCCCTATATCTGAATAAGGTAGACGCTGGGGATTCTTCCATTCTCTGCAGCAGTGAAAAAGAGACATTTCCATGAGTATAAACTCTATCCTGCTGGCAGCAGACCATGAGTGATACTGTGGGAGACGGGATGAAAAGACAGGCAGACATGACGGAGACGGACACCAACTTTTGCTTCCTGGACACGGATAAACAGTGTGTGAGCTGAATTTTTTTCACGGCCTGTTTGCTTGTCATTAAGCCGCGTTCACATAGCTCTCGCTCTCTCTCTTTTCTCACACACACACACACACACACACACACACACACACACTCACACAGTCGTGTCTCTGTTGCACACACTCTTATGAAGTCTCAGTGTCAGCAGAGCCCCAGTTTGTTAACAAGAGAGGAGACTAATGAGGGGCCATGGTTAGGAAGGGAGTGGACAGGCCGGTCCCATATACCACCCGGAATACATGAATACACACTGGCACATTGAGGCGCGTACTTGCATATTCCCAGACAGACACAAACACACACATACACACACTCACAGCGAAGTAACAAGGCACCACAAGCCCAAAGCCTGGAGCAGCATATTCAGCGCCAGCAGCCATACTGCAATTATATTATTTTTCTCCTCTGACATGTTAAAAATAGCAACACTTATTTCTATTATAGCATTCTCAGACATACTTTGCACACCTCCTCGGTTTTATTTCCCACGCCAGGATGCTATGATCACTAAGCAGATAACTAATAAGACTCAGTTTAACTGCTGTATGGTGGGAGACATTGCGTAGAGGATGCTGGTCACACACATCCTGAATCATTTCCCGCATCAGCGCAGCGTGAATCTGAAGAAACCATGCCCTCTGGGCCACACTGGTATTATCCCGCTGTTGTTTTATAGCTGATTCATTTCTTGGGGGAACTTCCAGCCCAAATGGCTCTGTCCTGTAGTTTTATGGTCGCAGAGAAGCAACAAAAATAAAATGAGAATGTTCTCATTGGCATTGTCTGTTACCACTTTTGACAGAATTGTTTACTACTGCAGCTGCAACTTCACCTATCATCGCTGTGGTCTCTGCATGTCTCACTGGGGTTCTGGTTAACTTTGTGACTGTACTCTTTAAAAAAAAATGTAAATGTCTGCTCATTTTGCTGCCAAGCAACCACTTGTTTTGTGCTTTGAGGTAATTAACAGTTTAATGCGTTCAGTGACCTGGGGGAGTCAGTCATGCTGAAGAAACAAAAAGACAACTCTGGCTCGCTGGCACTGGGTGCGGGGCAGTTGGCGAAGTGGAGGGACGGAGCAGAGACTGTGACCTGCTGTCTCTCTTCACTCTGTGATGGTGAAGCGAGGAGAGAACGGGGGAGCGGTTGAGGCAGGATGGGGCAGCGACATGTTGACAGCTGATGGGTGAAGCTGAACTGTAAGGTAATGGGGAAAAATAGAGAGGCATTGAGCAGAGAGAGGTGAAAAATAGTGGAAGAGTCTTGAGAGGAATGCCTGTTCAGCCTCTGTTGCTGTTGGAAAGTGGAAGGAAAGTGGGTCCTTGAACGTACTCGCCTAAATTAACGGCTCAGAAGCACCAATTAATGTACAGCCTCGCTGTGGGTCTCTGCTGTGCCGAATCAAAGAGGTCTTGCTGTGCGGTGCGTCTGCTCATCTCCCAAGCATGTGTGCACGCACTCACATACACACACACAGAGGGGATTTTAGCCAAGAAACTGGAGCCAATGAGTGAGAGATGAGATGCAAGTGTCGCATGGAGCTAAAAGCTGAATGTCAAGGTTAAAGAACAAAAGGCTGGTGATTTGCTCTGTTAATAAGCGGCGAAGGGATGAAGGGAAGGTGAAGTTTGATGATGGAATGAGAAGATGACAAGATGAAATATGGACTGGAGGAGGAGGAGGAGTAGGAGGATCACAGTGTTCTCCGAGGGCGGGAATCACAGAATCGGACCCATCTGGAGGCAACAGGTCTGGTGACAGCAGGCGGGTTCCCAATCCAAGTGTCCCAGCCGCGGGTGAGAGTCAGGACGGGAGCCAGGGTCTCCCCTTGTCCAAGACCCCTAGAGACCCAGCCAATCCGCCAGCAATCTGTGCCCTGGTACTAACCACTTCAATATGACGGATAGGCATGTTTGTTATGGTGGGTTGTGGATTATAATTGTTCAAATTGAAAGTGGATGGCTGATATTAGTGCTGCTGTCAGAGATGAGTGGGTTCTGTGAGGATGGTAGACGGTCTGTATACTGAGGAGTTATGAGGAAATGATAGAAAGGATTTAAGCCCCTTCACAGCAAATCTGTTAATGCAGTACATTACGTCCCGGCCTGAATTCATTAACATTAATTTCACAAGGAGCGGTAACAATAGCAGTCGCAAACCAATAAGCCGCAAAAGCAAAAATAATTGATATCCTACACACATAACAGCTACTTCTAAAGCCTGCGTGCTGTTACAATGGAGCTGCTGATTGGCAAGTCCTCTGTGCCGGGGTTTCTGTGGTTGCTGTGCATTCAGAATACCATAGCTAGCGTGCTCACAGTAGCTAGTAGGTCATTCGTATTTGCATGTAAATGTTTTTCACCCCTTGGCTTGACTGGTGGGGCAATCAGAATGGCTCTCTGTCTGCATCACTAAGAAGGAGGCTGCAATGACTGACTGTGACATTCAGAGCTCAGGCCAGGCTTCACCCTTTGCTTTCATTTGCTTGTTCGCTCACACGTTTCATTTCTGTGGGAAGGAGGAGGCAAAAGACAGGAAAGGGTGTTTTTTGTGTGTGTTGAGGGTGATATCTTGTCAGTAGATCCTTTAGCGTGTATTCACAGTCCCATTCTGGACGTGAGAATCAGACCATGTCATCCCAAGTCCTCCTACCTCATCATCCAGCCCCCCCTTGAGCCTTGGCTTGGCCACCTCCATCATCCCATGGCGCCACCGAGATGGACACCAGGCTTTTCTTGCTCGTACCAAACGTGACACACACATACACTGGCACACACCTCCCACACGGCGATGATGGATACATGTGCAAGCGCCTATCTGGACGACGGAGGAGTGTTTGTGCTTGACTCATGTAGCACATCCCAGGGTTTGGCAGTCTGTCAAGGCATTTATCAGCCTCTGTCATCAAATGAAACATGGTCCTTTAGGTCTCAAGCTTCACCAGCTTGGCTTCTCCAACTGTTGAGCGAGGCGGTTAGAGGGGACGAGGAAACTCAGGAGGGACTGAGTGTTTTGGAGTTCGGCAAGGAAATGGGCGAATTAGTGAGTGAGTGAATGAGGACATAAAGAATCAAAATACTCATCTCCCAACTGTGGGAATGTGTGTTTATGCCATGAGTATGTCCATTTTACTGACATTGTTTTAAACATGTCTGTTTAGGCAACCACAGTTCTCCACTGTTAATCCTGCTTCATTTGTTGTTCATATTCTTCCCAACACTGACGTAGGTGCATTTCACGTCTTCGTCTGAGTATGTCTCTGCCGATGTGGGAAGTTGTGTGTGTGTATATATAGTCTAAATAAACACAAAAACTATTTAAAAAGTTTCTCTTTTCCAGTTTATGCTGGTGTGCGTTTGATGTGACAACACTTCAAACATTTCTCTAATCCTCCTCCTTGACATTTGAGCGCTCAGTTGTTTTATCCCAATTATAGGATGTTACTGTCCGCTGCTAAACGGAAACATTGGTTTGTTGCTGTCATTATGTGGTTTTTGCTGTTGCTGTGTATTGGCTGCTCTTGTAAATATAGTATGCGAAGCTGTGGCACCTTATGGGCTTAAAATGTCTGCGTATTGGCCCTTTAATCACCCACACATGTTCAAGTTTCCCAGTTTGCTTGTTTCTGTTTTGTACTCCTCATCAGCAACACGTCTCCCAACAATGTGACTCTTGTGGTAACTGCTCCTTTTGACCCCGTCCTTACCTGGCGACATCATCATTGCGCTACCTCGACACCCTGTTGTGCACATCAACACGCGGCTCACTTGTTACCTGCTGTGGCTGCTGTAACCTTTTCAACAATTATCCGCTTGCTCCTTATAAATAGCCTTGCTTGTTCTGTCTGTTTCATTTCAAAACCAGCCATGCTCTCCCTTGACTCTCCGCGGCAGCAGCAGCAGTACAGAGAAACTCGATCCCGGAGTCTAAACTGAAGTAATAAACAAGACAGAAAATGCCCGAGAGCCAGCTCTTGCAGGCCTGAGATATGTCATGTACCATGAAACATTAAGGGTGCTGTCACAAGGGAAAAGCATTGGCTGGGCTTTTTCCACTTGCATGCATGTTGGAGAAGAACGGACATAAAAGCCATGTTGTTGCTGTAATAGCGAGTAAACAGAGGCCCTGGCCAAAATAACCCAAATCATCATAGAAACATGCAGCCAATGAATAAGCTTTCAGATCTGCCTCCTGCCTTCCCAGCATGCTGCTAACTCATAATGGGGCTTTTTTTTTTTAAACTCAATTTTTACGTTATTGATGACTCTCAGTGAGCGTGTTTTTAATTGTGCTACCCTGAGGGGGCGAGCTGAGTGCTTAGTTACAGAAACACTGGTGAGCACTACTCCTGCCAAATGTTAAAGATGGCAGTTATTCTTGAGTGAGGTTTTTTTGGTTTTATCGCTTGCCTGCTGGACAGCGCCGCTCCTCTCCTGTGGACAGTCTTTTTATTTTTTATTTTTTTCAGTCTTTTCTCCCCAGTTTTTTTGGCTCAGGCCGCTTCACCTGGCATAGAGATCCTCTCTGCTGTCATCAGCACCATTAACGGCCACAACAAAGTAGCTTTGAAGCTCTGCAGGGCTTAGACCGTAATAGGAGGACAGCTCCAGGCTCATGCTATAATGGAGGGAAAGCTCAGGGGCTCCACTGTTTGCTCCTTAGTTCAGATTTCTGTCCCCTTTCATAAGATACAGCTCTAAAGACATCTGGACCAATTACCCCGTCTGTCTGTTCATCTACCTTTCTGACTGCCTCTCATCTCTGTTTTACCCTGCTCTAACATTAAAGGTGAAGTCTACAAATACAGCGATATGGACCATGACTGTATAGGATAAATGATGCCAAAGTGATGAATGCACGACAGTAAAATTGTCGCTCCCTGCAGCTATTTTCAAGACAGAGGTAGCAACTGCTGGAAGCTCAGTATTTATTGCTGTCTCCTCTGTTAATTGGATGCATTATGTTCATTTCCTTTGCCGCTTTTCAAATCTTAATCAGATGGTTAATTTACAGTCTTGCAGGCTTTAACCAGCTGGCTCCGAACATCTTCATCTCCGTCTCTCCGTCTTCTTTGTGTGTCTCCATGGTTTCCTGGGTTTGTTTAGTCGCCTGGTTTTGTGTGTCAGAGTGTGTGTGCCCCTGCCTGTGTGTGAAGGTAGGGTAATATAACAGTGTCTTCTGCCTGGTCTGGCATTAATTCAATGAGGCCAGTGAAAATGTGATGGGGATTATTTGTCTGGCACTCAGTCCACAGAAGAAAAGACCAAGCCGCTGCGAGGAGCCTTCATTAATATAATAACACTCTGTGGTCAGAACAGCTAGCATGCTCTTTTTGTGATACGTGTACACACATAGACACCTAATGGCCGCCTCGGTAGACACTCCACGACCACCTCGCTTCCTATTTATATATTTGACACTTTCGCAAAATTCACAAAAAGCAAAGAGGGGAAGCTGATTATGCTCTCCACAGTCACTTTCCTTGTGTTTTCAGGCCATCAGCTCAGCATTTCCTCGCCATTGTCAAGTCAGTTCCTCGGTGCTGATAAGGAGTAATTGCCAGTGTGGCAGTTGACTTGCTTCTTCCTTGAGAGTTGCCATCCAGGCTGAAGCAGGCTTTGAGACTCTTTTTGTTCTCGTGAAAAAGTCTACATCAATATCTTTGTCTGGAGGTGGGGAGATTTGGTTTGCATCTGATAATCCCTTTTCACTCCTGAAATTAGTTTCTCTCTCTTGAGGCTAACGTGCAGAAGCGAAATTACAAATGAGCGAGGATTACAAATGTAAAAGTGTGAAACAGAACAGATAGGGAAATGAGTGGAACAAGTGTGTGTGTGTGGGTGTGCATGTGCCTGAGTGTGTGTTTGTGTGTGTTTGTGGAAGAGGCCTCTCTGCCAGCAATCAAGGACTCTTGCTGGGATACTCACCTGATTGAAATGAATAGATTCCTGGATAGTGGATACAGGAGGAGGGGGAGTGGGGTGTGTAGAGTGGCAGCCGAAGGACTCATCAGTCATCACACACATACACAAAGCACACACGCACACAGGCACACACACACAGAGGCAGGCTCAGCGGCTCATTAATGCACCTTAGCACCACTGGCTACACCAGGCAGCGAGCCAACCCAAAAACAGAAGCTAAGAGGTGATGCTCACCACGGGCCACCGTGGGCTGTGTAGAGGGGTAAAGCTGAGCCTCTGGCAAGTTTTAGGTATCGCTCATTAGTATCCATGCACAAACTAATGAAGAGCCTGGAGAGAAAGAGAGAGAGAGGGAGAGAATGAGGCACCAATCGAACTAAACAAAGGAACAAAAACACACAAACATGCACACAAGCTGCAGCACTTGCATGCGCACAGCCGGGTGTAAAAGCAGCTCAGCTAACAACCACTGATGTTTTCACAGAGGAGCTGATATTTAGTTAGACTTAAGGCTTAGGAGTGCCTGTGTAAGTGGATGTAGTGATAAATCTTAAAGCAGAACACTGCTCGAGCCAGTGCTGTGTTTTGGTGAACTAGTTCTCCTTCATCTGAGTGCCAGGGGACACAGACACACAGGGGAGACTAGTTATAGAAATAGCCTGAGTTTTTTTGTTCATAAACACAACTCCTGCCTCATGGAAATGTACTCTGTGTGTGTGTGTGTTTGTGTTTGTAGGTGTGTACCTGAGCTCTTTTTCAACCCCTCACGATGGCTTGCATCAGCACGATTATCAGGAGCGCAATATTGATTTTGTCAAAGCCGTTTCAGGGGCAAAATATTGTTATTTAGTCTGTGTGTACGTCAGGACATTTTGTTATTGTTGTCAGGCGGATCAGTAGCTCTGCTCAGGAGCTCTCTGAGTTGGGCTGCTTATTTTTTAAGGCTCAGCGAGTCTACAGCCAAGGCAGCTAGTTTCTCCTCCAAGGCCTCCTGAGAGTCAACCCCAAGGACCTGGACTAATTCTTCTGCATCACATTACCATTCTCATTAATGTGACTGATTATACACTTGGAAAGAGTGGGCCACAGTCGTGAGCCAACGGGCCCCAAAGTGTTTACTGGCACACAAGTGTGAAAAATCAGAATGCCCACTCGTGTTGAGTCATTTGTGTCTTAGATCATTCTGACGGCCGCGCACAGACCTTTGACATCTCATTCTCTGTCAGAAATGGATTTCCATCTTATTTAGATGGTGATTTAGTGTGAGAGGCCATGTTTGTGCTGGTGCAGTTCAGTCTGTGTGCTTATGAAAGAGAGATTTTTGCCGAGAGTTAAATTTAACTTCATGTTGCTGTTGGTTTTGATCACACACTTAATTAACCTTTCTTGGCTTACAGTGGAAATGTGAAGGACGTTATGTAACTGAATGTACTGCAGAGACCATTCAAAAGTACCCACATAAAATGTTTCGTAAAAGGTTTCCATGGCAGGAAAGGTATTTAGTTAACAAGCAGGCAAGTAGAACCAATTTTGCACCAGGTTTTTGTACAAAAAGCAGCAGTTGCTTATATGGTATGTAATGTTTCCTCTTGTGCTCCAGAGAGATCACAACAATGAAGAAAATAGCTCCAACTAAGGAAAGAAAACAAGAAAATATCTATAAACGAGAAAATGACTGTCTTGGTCTTCTCAGTGCACTAAGTGGTGCCCCTGAATGGGTGAAAAAAGTAATAACACTTAATGTAGGAGGCACTTTTGTGATAATTAGATGTTGTGCAGAGACTGTTTAAAGTGCGGACAGACTTCAGAGGATAGGAAAACACAAATCCCCAGAGCCATCACACTGTCCCGGCTACAGCCATTATTTGTTTCATAACAACTGGAACGCAACATAAATACCCTGTTACTTCAGAAAAGTGTGCTTTCCTTAGCTCCCCTCAGAATAGCAGAAACAATTCTGGGCCTACCATTGCCGTGTTTCTTGGTGTATTTCTAATCAGTATGCTCCTTAATATAGACCACCCCAATTTCCGACCATTAGATATGCACTGTAGGCTTAATATAGAACAGAGATCCCATCTGCCTAATTCAGTTCAAGTCAGTCTTTATTTATAGTGCAGGGACACATTTAGGAGCAAGAGTCAAGTTTACAATTTAAAAACAAGAAATCCTCCAGGCCCTAAGAAAAAAATCACATTACAATAAAGGAAAAGCAAAGAAAATTAACCGAGTGCATTAAAATATGATAATAGTAGCACTAGCTTAATCATGCCCTAAATGAGTTCTCCGAAACTGGAGATAGTACCCAGAGTATTAAGCATCAAAGATCAGTTATTCCAGAAGAGGCAAGCAAATGGCCCAGGATCCCCGTCTAATGTAATGGTGTGTGTCAGTGTGTGAAATACAGACTGGCGCTTTAACTGGGCAGTAATAAAGTCTCTGCTTTGGATGGCTGATGCCTATTGTGAGAGATATTAACAGATCAAGCTTGACCACCATGAGGCTTCATCTCTAGTATCTGTGGACTTACTTATTAGAAACAAATAACATGGGAAACCAATGGAAGCTTGGAATCTAGAGAGCACTGACTTTTTGGCTGATCTCCACTTGCAAGACAAGTTTGAAAACAAAGGTAAGGTTGGTATGCTAGTAAGCTAACAATGTTAGTTAAATGCTTAGGAGGACATTCGACTCATCTTGCATTTAACTCGCAATACTTCAAAGTTTAGTTTAGTAATTATGAGGTTTGTAATTGGTCACTAGAAATCAACTTGGAAACTCAACTTTAGAAATGACATATTTAGCTTTTTTCATTAAAAAGAACACCACCTAAATTGCATGTTTGCAACACGTGACTAAGATTTTGGCCGAAATTAAGATGGAGGGCAGGAAGTGATGAATCTATATACTGCATATATTTGAAATAAAATGACCAAATTAGAGGGTTGAATGAATCTGCAGGCATCAGGTATGGTCTGAAAATTGAAACTAATGTTTGATGTGATCCATACAAAATGGAAAAGGTGATTTCTCCCACAACTTGACTGATTTGCCTGGTGTCGACATGTCGTCATTACAAATTACCTCGTCCTCCAGACCTCCTCATGTAACTGACATTACACTACAAGCTGATGAACGCATACAGGAGTCTAGTAAACTACCTATTCTATATGTGGTCTGGTCCATGACTGAAAGATTGCTGTCATGGTCAGGCTAGGTAACATTGGCTAACATCTACCTTAAAAAGCCTGGTCATTGTAGTGTTACCATTTGACATTAGTTGACTCCACTCCTCCTGATTGAAGACGGGAGGTTTTGATCTACATCCGCCTCTGTTTCTGTCTTGTTATTTTTACTTCTCTCCTTTATGTCCTCCTATTTTTGGGACTTAAAGTGGCCCTTATTTTGCCCCAATGTGATCGATAGGAACAGCCATAAACAGCACAAATCATAGGCGTTTGTTCAATGTTGGCAGTCGTTGCCTCCAGTTGCCTGCCCTCCATTTAGACGGCGCGTCGATGTATGACGTCATATGCAAAGAGGCTATTAAAAATTCCAATATATCACTCCCATAGCCGAGGAAAATCCAATCAATATTTGAGAACATGAGCTACTCTCTCTCAAAGCCATTAACCAGAGAAGTTTAAAGCTTGTGATGGCATATGGTATAAAGTCTGGCGCTGCTCCAAAGACAGAGAATGGGAGACTGATTTTGTGGACCAACAGAATACTTGTTTTCTTTTTTTATACTCGAATGAGCTTTATTCTTTTCTAGTGTTCTCAGTTTTGAAACTGAAAATGTACCCGTATACTCAGAACATTCTCCTGGGTGCTCTCAGTGTCATCTATGAGTTCTTTCCAAGTTCATTGTCTGTGGAGCAGCTCCAGACTTTCTACCCCATGGCATCACAAGTTTTAGCACTCTAGTTTTTAGATTTAGGAGAGAGTATTTTTATATATAAGATTAGCATTTTTTCTTCCCCCCTCTGTCAGTGCCATTGAATGTCTGATATGGATTTTCACTGCCCAAATTTAGTTCCATTTAACTGAACTTTAACCACAAATCCTGGTGAAAAATCAGGTCTGTTGGAGGCACAATAGCTTGTGTTGCTGCTCAGGACAGTGCAGACGCTCTCTACATTGAAATGAATGACTTAGCTCTATGCAATTTAACACATTGGGTGTGAAAGCAGGGTGAGAATCGGCCCCAATCCTGCACGCTGGCCGGAGTCCTTTCTCTTATGTCATTGTATTGCTGTCCTCTGTCTTCCCGCCATTGACCTGACTAAAGCCCCGGGCTATCGGAAACAATTACCTAGATTGTGTCAATAGAGTCAGTGGAGCAGGTAAAGGCATCAGTATCCCAAGTCCAAGTCTCAGGTCAGTGACAGTGAATGAGGGGTAATGGCCTTCACTTACTACAGCATGTGAGTTCAGCTGGAAGAAGACCAGCTCGGCCAGAGAAGCTGTGTGCCGCTCCACAGGGACCTTTGTACCAAGCTGAGCAGAGTGGTGCTTTCGGAAGAAACAAGGCACAGTGTTTGTCTCTGTTTGTGTGTCTATGAGTTTGCGTTTCTGTAAAGTTTTCCACCCCACTGTCCAGCTGACCTGGAGTCCGTCCAAAGGCCATACTACTACAGCAAGTTTCTCTTCGTCCTCTCTTTGTCCCCTTTCTTGTTTCCGTGGGCGTTGGCTGGGGCACAAAAAAGAGAAGAGCCTGGGTCACTTCCAAAATGATTTCCATTGCTGCATAAGTGCCTTTGGAAGAATGCAACTTGGTACATGCCAGGAAAGGAAAGGAATAAATGACCCTAGAGTGAGAGCTTGAAGTGGGCCAATCGAAGTTAGTTTGGAGGAAGACTGCGGTTGCTTCTTGCCAAGGCGCAGCAGGGCAAATTGAAGAATTTGGAGCAGCATAGAGAACAGCATGAGGTGGAGAAGGAGAATAAGCTAGAATAAATGAGAAAGATTGCTGGAGTTTGGTGGAAGGTTGTTGCTACTCTCCATGGCCAAGCCCGGGATATAGTAGAGGCCACACGATTACAGCTGAACAAAGGAGAGAGAAGATAAAGGCAGACAAGGAGAAAGGCTTGAAAACTTCCATTAAATTAGACTAAGCCGCTGAAGAATTGAGAAGACAGCAAAACGAGTGGGTGTGAGGATGTAGAAAACAAGAGCTAAGGGGAAAGTAATGTTCCCCCTTTGCATGTTTGTAATTGTTTCGGCGTGTGCATGTTCTCTCCTCCCCTGTTGCTTTTGCAATTATCATCCTGAGACCAGGGGCGGTTTCCCTGGAGTTAGAGTGCTTGAGACACTTGGGTGGCTTGATGGAGTTTGGCACCTATAGCGGCGCTCTGACAGGGCCTGAAGACACCACTTAGTTAATTAACCAAAAAGACTAAAACTGACTCTTCAGGCTGATAAACAGGAATGAGGTGAACATCTTCGCTTCCCTCCCCCTCATGAGAGAAGCTCCAGAGAGAAAAATCTTGCAGGTAGTTTCAGGCTGTTTGCTTTTCTTGCAGCAACAAAGGCTGGAAATCGTATCGGCCAAGGGAGGAAGGAGGGGAGGGACCGATGTCAGTATCATTTGAGATTTTTTTGTTGCGGAAGGATGAGAAATTTGCCTTATCATAAGCCAATGCATTTACTTTATGTGGTCTCACTCTTTGATACATGTTCAGCGTATTTTCTGTCATTTATGGGCATTTTTCCTCCATGCTGTGCATTTATAAAAGACTCCCCATGGCCTCAGTCCGTCGTATTTCCACCTACAGAATGTAATTCCACTGAGAAATATACCTGTGTGTATGTGTGTGCTCACGTTGTTGTGCATGTGTTTCTTGCAGTGTGTGTGAGAGGGTGTTTTATGCAGCAGAGGGGGAATGTTGATGAGTACGGGTAAATAAACGGTATGGGAGCGCTGACAGACAAAGCATGCTGGGTTCTTGTAAACCAGTGGTGGAAATGATTAACATCCGCACCGTCCCTAAACGAACCCCGACCGTTTCCCAACCGCCTCATTTGTTCTCACTGTCAGTCTTGGGGGGCTTCATTTTCACTGGCGAAAGAAAGGCAGTGTATAATTGTTTTAAAGGAAACACTTTGTCTCAGTCTTCTTAACATTTTTTTAATCTTAATTACTATCTTCATTTTTCATAGTAATTTCCTCAAATACCATGTCCTCTCTTCTCCCCCGTGCCATGGTGCCAGCAAATTAGGAGCATGATATGCCGAAAGATGTCTACCTGCTGTGATTTATCTGTCTCACTGTCTGTCTTACCCCTCCTCTGTGTTCCCAGCAGGATTTTGCTGAGTATTTAAGCGTCCTGTGGTTTGGGGAGACAGATTATGCCCTGGCCACTGTGTAAGGGGGGGCGACTGCTCTGTCACTGCTGACTCTAGCACACAACCTGCAGAGTTTGCAGACATCCTGTGACCCCTCATCCCTTTGCGGCTGTACACAATTTGCCATGGCGGCCCCGTATATCGCCTGCACCCTGCGCCCTGACATTTTAGTTTTGCCCTCCTATTTGCCCTGTCCCTTCTCATTATGAAACTGCATCCATTGCTGTCACAATGGCTCTTTCAGATGGTCTAGCTTGTGCCCTTACTGCCGTGCTCCAGCTACACTGTGTGTGTGCGCTCTCCTGTTTTTAATCACTGCTTGTACACTTTATATTGTTCTCCCCCTTTTTACTCCCTATCCTGCCCCTTCACTACCCCACATTCATGCATCTTTGCCACATTGACCCACAATGCCCCTCTGCTCTCAATCTCACCCCTCACTTTGCTCTCAGTTCAGATGTTCAGCTCCTGCCTGCGTGACCGTGGTCTGTGTCTGCAGATCTAAACATTTCCCTTCATTAGACCGGGTCTTGTTGCGGCTGCTCGGCAAATTGGCCTTATAGAGAAGCAGACTGTGTTGTTCATTGAGCTGCCATGTCAATAATAGTTGCCTGGCACCCGCTTTTGTTCCCCTCAGAGGTAATTGCTACCGAGGGGATTAAGTAATGATATGACAAGGGTGAAGGCATGGGCGTGCCATCCATCATCCATCTGAGTGTATCAGTGCACAAAAAGAATCTCCTGTGAAGTGAGAGGTGTCGTATTCTTGACATTTCTTAAGTTAAGACCGCCGGGCTTTGGCGGTAATCAGCTGTAGAGTGAAACTGTGAATAAAAATTACATTCAGATTGGGAACAGTCGAACTCTGCTGTAGTTTTTAGGGTTTTGGCTGTTGAAGGTGTGAGAGTTGCTCCTCTGTCGTTTCTCTTCCTCACATATTGCATCTGCAATATTTTTGTTTTGTTATATCTCTCTGTTTCTAAATGTCAGCGACGCAGTTGGGCAGTAAAACTCTTTATCCTGGACTTCAGTCGGCATGAAAAAAACCCCAGCAACATTAGTCTTGCTTCCAAGACGAGGGCAACACTGGAAAAAAAAACAAGATTACATCTCAAATACAAATGTGCACAGAAACAGAAACACAGCCACCACCTCCCAGTGGCAAGTAGACCCGGCTTCCTCCTCTTCCCAAAGTTTTCCTCTTTTCCGCCCTTGGCTTTTCTCTCTTTCAGCTGTACATTAAAGTGACATAAAACAGAGGACAAAAGCGGGTCCTCAGTGTCTCGGCACTTGAATGGCTTGATTTCCATTCTGGTAGAGACATAGTGTCTCGGCCTGCCAAGTGGTGTGTAGACAGATCACGGCCCGGCCCCACGTCTAAAAAGAAATGTACTGTACGCAGTGTCGACTGATAATGAGATATACTCGGCATCCAACAGATCCGAGTCTTTTTGCTTCTCCTCTGTCATTGTGGGCTGACTCACTTTAGAGACCAGCTTTAAAAAACACATTTAAAAGGTGCCATGCCTCTTTCTCTCTCACACACACACACAGACATATATCTGCTTACCAGGACCCTCAGTGAATTATCACTACAGTGAAGTGAAACAGACGGCGACAGACACAGAAAGACGCTGTTTGACTATTTGACTCTCCTCCAATCTCATTTAACTCCATGTCCCCTTACAAACGCATCGGAGCATCTGCTGATGGCATCTTGCCCTCTCAGTGGGAGATGAGAGAAGCTGGTAGAGGGTGCTTCACTATAGGTGTCCTTTCTACTCACCAGGCACATATTGCATGCACACATACACACTCCCCGCCACTTAAGTCCCAGTGCAATTTACAGTGGAAATGAAAACACTCCAATGGCAGAATTTGACAGGGTGTGAGTGGTTTTAAATATGGACCCTTTTCTTTATTAGACACTACTCAGGTGACACAAAGACATAAACACCCCTTCTTAGTGTTGAGTAAGTCGAGTTAAGGATGTTTATAGTATCCAGATTTGCTCTTCTATTTCAGTTATTCATGGCTGGACAACTCATGCTAATGTGCAGCTCAGCTCCATTTGCCACCCAGCTAGTTACTGAAAGCAAGCCATTATCATGAAAAGCTGCTAACAATAGATGATCTGTTGCTGTGCGTGTTTATAGTCTACTCAAGAACTTTAATTGATTTTTAGGTATGCAGTTATGTAGACTCTTCCTGATTGAGTTATACTAATTGGATTAGAGATAAGATCAGGCATTTACAACACGTCTAACTCCGACAATTAGGCAGTCTCAACTCAGAAAACAGATCGACTGAATGCAGCCAGATTGTAAAAAACGTCACGTCTTTGAATTAAAAGTCGCCCCCTGATACGATGCTAAACGGGGGCCTTTTCCTACAGGCCTCTGTCGTCCTAATCGACCTATCAAGCGGCACCTCGGGTCCAAATTTGCTCACTTAATCCGGTGACTGCCTCCTGCACTGCCTCCCAGCAGTCCATCGCATTTCTGTTGCTCTTTATGTTGAACTGCTCTGCATGCATATGAGCTGTTTTGATGCTGAGAGGCAAGCAAGCTTCTTTTTTTTTTTCTTTTTTTGCTTTGAAGCTACTAGCTGCTCAAATGTTACTCTAAATCTGAGACTCGATACGAAGGATAAATGTAGACAGCATATTCGTCTTGGAAATGCAGCACAGAAACAACAATAAAGCCAGCAGTGTCGCCTCACAGCATACTACTGCTGTACAGGCTATGATTGCTTGTGGTAAAACCACCAATATACTAAAGTGAGATCACAGAGCTGGTGCTGATCAGGTCAGACTCTGCTATGTGGGTTTAAGGATTGTGTTGTTTGGCCATAGTACAAGGATCAGAGGTGCGGGGACCGATGCCAAAGAAATACCAGAGAACATTCAGCGAACTGCCAAAGGACGGGGAGCGGTTGTTTAACAAAGTTCCCCAACACGTGTTTTGTTTGGCCACACAGCTCTACAATACATATGACTCCCATTTGTCCTGTTAACTTAATCTCCCTTCTTTTCTCCTTCTCCTTCCATTTCTCTTTCTCTCTATTGCACAAAGTTAGTATCACACCCTACGGGAAGAGTAGTTTCTGATTAAGGAAACTGAATCAACTTCAAACCTCCAGGGGTACAATAGGAAGCAGACGATAATACCGGGCTGCAGGATGGTGCACCCTTCCCTGGCCCTCCCTCTATAGCACCAGCTTTTTTAAGTAAGGTTGTGACTAAAATTTTAGGACTAAGGCAAAGCCTTTTCCACTTTCTATCCCCTCTACTGAACATTTGCAAGCGCATGAGCATTCAGTCCGGTCGTCTCGGAGGAGTTGGCCCCAGCAGATGGCTCTTCGTCTCACAGCCATCAGGAACATTTTATTTAGCCGTTTGTCATGCTGTAAGACACAGGAGACCTCAATCTCTCGCCTCTCCATCTACCGTGACCTGTCACGGCTGCAGCCTGAGAAGGCCTAATGGAAACTCTCCAGTTAGTGCCGCAGGTTTGGGGAGGAGGGATGTCATTCAGATGGAATATTGGATAAACTGGGGTCGGAGGTCATATTTACACAGCAAATCCTCCATTTCCTTCACGTCACGTCAAATGGGAGATTTTTTGCAGCCGGGGAAGGGAGGAAAAGGGAAGCTTGACTTGATGCGACATCACATCGACTTTCACCCTTTTTTGGTTGCTGTCACTCAGCCCTCCCTCCCCCTCTCTGTCTGCATCTCACGTACATTTCACAAACATGCAGAGACAGGTCGAGCTTGCAGTGTGACATTGGCCCAGTTTGTCACCTGCTAACTACTCAGTCTGTCATAAAATTTCGCACACACCCAAGCTAACCTTAACATTAGCATTTAAATTGAGTAACCGTTGGAGGAGGGGAGAAATCGCAATATTTCTCGCCAAACACTTTTTCACTTTGCCTTCTCAAAGGCTTTTCTTGGCAAGGAGAGAACTACAATAACCAATAATGTCTTTCCTCTGATATGATAAAGAGCTGTCATGATTGATTTCCATGCTGCCATGACTCGGTACCCTGAATTAATTTGGATCCGTCTTCATCCTCCAAATCTGTCACTCCCTCTCTCTTTTTTCACTTTCTCCTTCTCACTTTGGCTCTGCGCTGCTCCCAGAGCTCATTTAAAATACCTTAATGCTGTTGGCCATTGTCCGTGATCTGCTGGTGGTGTTTTGGCACGAGCAGATGTTTGGATTCCGACTGCCTCTGAGATGAATGCTAAAAATGTGCGGGCAGTTTCAGGCGGTGGTTTTGAGGAGTCGAGAGGGGGAAACTTTTTGCAGAAGAAGTTTCAGCAAAGTACTTTTTGACGCTGCAATCCTCAGCTCGACTGAGCTCAGCACGGAAGATTACGGAGAATATCTATGAATTTTTTTACCCTTTAATCCCTCTTTCAGGTTAAGAAGGGGGAGAGCTTTATCTTTGTGTGTGCGCAAGAAGAGAGAAAGAGAATAAAGCGAGGAGAATAGTGGAGGTGATGGCAGAGATGATTGGCCAAAGTGGTCTGTATGAGTCCTGCGGATCAAGGTCACATCACTGATTCCCCCCGGCTGTTAGGGTGAGAGCAGGTCACCTCTGCTTCATTAACTCAGTAATTCGCTTGCAGCCCTCCCCTGTGTGTGCATGTGTGCAGAGTGTGTGTGTGTTTTGTTGGTCTGTTTGCGTGCATGTCTAGCGGCTGACGGAAGGTTGTTGTTAATAAGGGAGACAGCGCCAAGACAGATATGAGAGAAAAGAGCAAAGCGAGCAGGAAAAAGTAAAGTTTCTCCAGTCAGCTTCTTGATGCAGACCCCCTCCTTCCTCCCACCATCATATCCCCTTCTTCCAAACTGAAGAGGAGGGCTGCAGGCAGAACAAGCAGACAGGCCTTTGATGTCCATGATGATGGTTAGCAAGCCCTCTCCTCCTCTCTCTCTCTCTTTCTATGTCTGCCTGGCACGCGCTCTCTCTTGACAACCATACCACGTCCTCCACAGATATGCGCCTAATCACAGTCTAGCCGAGCACTGACACACCCAGCACCTTTCTCTTCATTCCTTTTCCGTCTTTCTTTCTGTCTTTCTTGTCACCGTTTATGCTGCCCCGCTCCGTCACCACCTCCCTTCCGTCTCCTTCATGCAGCGATCGCAGAGTGGAGTAAACACGAGTTGTCACACACTTCATCCCCAGCTCGTCTCGGTTGCAGCCGAAGAAATGATGCATCCCGTCGACACGCTCAGAAGCGGGCGTCGAGCGCGAGGGGCGGCTGGCAGGCAGGCGGAATCTTGGGTAATAAACGAGGAGGGATTTGGCGTCTCTTAAAAAACAAAGGAGTTTGAAAGCTGCGTGCACTCAAAATCGCTTTAGGGCGTAAATTGCAGTGTAATATCCCTTTTATTTGTGCAGACGCTCTGCATAATGTGAGAGTTTCTCCCAAAGACATGCGCTGTTTTGTCTGTAATTTGTAAAAATCAACCTGGACTTACATTTCAATGCAACTTTGTTTAATTGGATTAGACAGAATTTGTTTTAGGATTTGAGCCGAATAATCACATTAAAGAGTGAGACCTTGCTAACTGGCGCTGAGTTACACGCTTTAATCACAATTCTCTCTGCAATTTAAAAGGCAGTAGCATTATTTAGTGAACTCCTAATTTGCCTATTGATTTGAATTTAATTTATCTCCCCCCAAATTCAGCCAGCCCCAGGAGGCCTGTTAGCAGATAATATATTTACTGTAGCAATCAACTGTAAGTAAGCAAGCGTTTGGATGGCTCCGCTCCCAATGTTTTCCATTTCGTGTGCGTGTGTGTGTGTATGTGTGTGTGACAGAGAGAGAGGGAGGCTTCAAACAACTGAGCAGAAAATGTCACTTGTCAAGATTACAGAGGGTTGGAGGCTATTCTGGAAATAATGACTCTGTAATTGTAACGGGTCGCACGATGACAAACTTCATTACAAAGTCTATTCCTCTGACGTCGATAAAGATGTATCACGCCACCTCAAATATGAAGAGACGAGAGGAAATTCAACTTTAAATGTTTTGCCATGTGCCTATAGAGCAGTTCACAGTTTTGTTTCGTCTGTAATGCCCAGTTGTTGAGTTTGTGCCCAGTTAGACAAAGAAGTTTGCCAGAGAAATAGTCCTGATTTAGTCCTGATAAAGAAAACGGATTATTCCTAGACATTTAGTTATAGATTACCACGCAGAATAACTTAATCATATTAGCGCAACCAAATGGAGAGCAGCCACCCAGAGCATAGACTGACAGCAGTGCAGTTAGGGGCTTTTTCCATTGGTATTCCTCCCATTCACCGCAATAAAAACAGGTTAGTGCTGTCAGGATTCAAGTGGGATAGCAGGGGATTATAGGGTAGGATGGTGTCTTTCCTCTCAGCTCGCTCTTTCTTACCGCATGTACCTCTCTCTGCCTCGACTTCCCATTGCCTTCTCTTCCCTCTGTTCTTCTGTATGCGGTGGGAGTGTTGTTTAGACCTTGCAAAGCCCCTGATTAGGGGGACTGTACTGTGGAACAGCAGATAGCTCTGTTTTTCTTATTTCTCTGTGGATGGAGAGGGACAGACAGATGGACGAACAGACCGACGGGTGAAATGCTAAAGGAAAGATTAAAAAAAATAAGGTACTGGAGACAGCTAGAGCAACAGAGCAGCAGGACGAGTAACTGCATGAGGTGTGCAGAGGAGATTTTCTGGCTCACCTGCCAAGAAAAAGGTATGCTTAAAGGGACAGTTCACCCCCAAATAAAAAATACATGTTTTCCCCCTTACCTGTAGTGCTTTTTTATCAGTCTAGATTGTTTTGATCTGAGTTACAGTGTTAGATATTTTCACACATGTCTGCATTTTCTGGCTGCAAGATTATTAATTAGATCATAATGTGACAGCTTCTGAGCTAGCTCCGCACTGATGCTAATGACAGCAAGACCACTTAGACATTCCTGTGTCATTGTTGAGCGCAGGTATGTTTTAATGAGTTAGAGTTACCAAAAACTTGACTGTTTTAATAACTGTAATTATAAAAGCATGTGTGCACCGCTGGGTGAGCTCACACTGCTGCTGAGCTTTGTGTGCTAAACCAGCGGCGTGCTAAGCTCAAACTGCATTGTGTCTAAAAGGGCCCTGCTGGGAGAGTTAATGATTGATGAAGCATAAGGCTCTTGTCCATGGGTAGATATACGCTTCCTTCTGTGTGGTGATACGATTGGTGGGTTTAGTTGAAACAAAATAGTTCCTACATGAAACTGCTCAAAACTAGGTCTCTGGATTATGTAGGGGTCATGAGTTTTCAAAAAAAAAAAATTCTTATTTTGCTTTGAGCACCACAAACTGAGCGCCATCTTGTTCCGTTATATTCGAGAGAAGGCAGACTTCTCTGCAGCGGATATCTTCGACACTCGGCAACTCACTCTAACTGTCCCTTTAAAAACTGCCTGAAAAAAAAAATGACCTCACTTTATTAATAAACAACACAAACATCTCTAGTAAAGTTAAAGTTGCTCTGTGTAATCAAATGCATTCTTTATAAACAAAGTATTAAAAACAAACTCATAATAATTAAATATTAGGAGTGTTATGGGACCCCCGAAACCTGCTGCCTCACTTAAACAAGTGATCAAGTGTTTAATTCATCATGAAAATCACAAGAGCATCTCAAAGCCTACACAAACACCCAAACACTGTAAAAGGTTTCATATTTTAATATTAATTCCCTGCAGACCGTGGGCTAGTTAAAGAGGCGTTTAATAACGCTGGACTTTTTATCAATTAACTTTTTACAATCTGGAAAATAGAGAGAGAGACAGGAGGAAAAGTTCACAGAGGTTTAGACTGTAGAGTCTCTTTAATACAGAGCCATTGATTTGCTGAAATTTCATTTGCTCACAGTCAATGGGGAGCGCACAGCAGTCAGCGGGGATAGACTTTGACAACAGTTAAAGACCAGCATATTTAAATGTTATTGTCTCAATCACCCCTTATTGATTAACTGCATCTGCCAGTGTGAGTTTACTCGAACTTTGGCACTTGGTGGATGATATACTGTTGCTGCACTGGTGCCAAAGTGATGCAGAAATAGATGTTGTTAGAGAGGGGTGTAGGGGATAAGAGACAGGTTGCAGCAGGTGAAGTGACAGGTCAGGTAGTTAATATGACAGAGCGCAGTGTAAGGTGGGGTGGGGTGAGACGCTTGTCGAGAGGGGAGAAGGTACACGGTGCACAGACCAGCTACTAGAAATGGAAGTAATGTATCAGACAAAGTGACGTGTAGACTGGGAGCTAGGAAACAGATAGGTGTTCATTAGTAAAAGGGCACAGCAGCAGTCCCCCCCACGCACACATACACACACTCAACACCCTTGATTTAAAGCTAAAGTAACGGAAAGAGGATCGAGACTGAAATCTCCAGAGAGGGGGCTGTGAGGTGGTGAAGGTGCTGATTTACCACACACTTGTTTCACCTTCTCACAGATTAAGCCTATTCTATCCTCTCTCTCTGTCTCTGTGTCTTTGATCCGTCTCTCCCTGTATGCAACCTTTTCACATCTTCTCTCTCTGTCTGCCTAAATCATTCAGTCGAACCGGTGGTTTTTTCTTTCCGCTCTTTCTCTGAAATTTCCATACTCTGTCAAACTTTGGCGAAGGGCTTTTCCATTCTCTCACAAACAAGAGTGCAGTCCAGTTAACTGGCAGCACATGAACAAAGCATTGTATCTGAGAGCAGGGTTTGGTTATGGAACACTTCGAACTACATTACATCTGTATTCATTTTCTTAAAATTAATGTTTTGTGATTGCTGATAGAGAACAGACAAAATACAGGATTACTCTGTGGACTAATTTTAAAGCAAGTAGTAACACAGGTTTGACATTTTTACAGACCTGGCAGGTTTTCTTTAATGAAAGTAATCCCTCAATCAGGGCAGCATTCACCTTTTTAACAATGAGGAGGGACCGTTTTCAATCCTTCTGCAACCCAATCCTCCAGAGTGTTTGGAGGAAACTCACCACTAGGATAAATTTTTATAAAACTTAACAGCTTAAGTGGTCAGTTTAGAGCATTTTGCAACAAAAATCTTAGTTCAGGGGTTCTCAAAGTTTTGTTGGCTGTCATTTTAGAAAGCCAGCATATGACTGAGGACTGCACAAGAAAAGTGCACACACACTTACTTTTTAATGAGACACTATACGATGACATTTTTAATGACTTTTTTTTATTACATACTATACTATGACTCTTTATGACCTTTTTTTTATGACATTATAAAACACTTTACAAAAACTAAAACAGTTGACAGTGATACAGCCAACATAACACTCACATTACATCCTAGTTTTCCACTTTTTATTACATTTGAAAGTAATGAAATGGCGAGACAGCACAGTTTGACATTGAGTGTACCTACAGATGTCCAACAGCCTCTGCAGGGGTACAGCATCACTGCTTGGACAAACCAAGTGCAGAACTGCCACAAACCCTGATATTAGAACCAGTAAAAGTATTTTATTGTAATTGACCCTTTGGTAAGTCCTGCCCCTGGACGCAGACTGGCCACTCATAACGTAGCATCAGGCTGGCTCAGACCAGGGTCCAACAACAACATAGCTGTGCTCCATTGACTCTAATGCAATCGATTCAGATTTCCTTCATTTTCAGGCTGGTTTTGTGGATTTGGAGCTAAATGTTGTGCCTGGGCCACGTCGTGTATTAATGATACACGTTACCTGGAGAGGGTGGAAAAAGATATACATCCCTGTTCCAAAATCAAAATCAAAATCAAATCCTGAAAAGTGTAGGGTTAGCTAGCTAGCTACTGAAGGTATAGCCTACTGAATGTATACACATGCTGCTTTTACTTGACAATGATTATAACAGTGGGAAAAAAGACAGACCCTGCTGTACAGGAACCAGTGAAGAGAAGCAGGGAAACTTTGCAGATATTGAGCCAGCTGTGTGTCATCACAGTGTGCGCAGATGAAAGTTGTTTGCCATCCCCCGGAGCTCCCTGACAGTCCGGCGGCAGAGGTGCAACCGCTGGAGGTAGCACGGGGGGAAGCCAAACACCGTTCATCTGCACAAACTGTGATGCCACACAGCTGATGCAATATCAGTGAAGTTTCCTTTATATTCATTGTCTTCTGTGGTGATCAGCAATGATGGTTCACTTTTACATTGTGATGTGTAGCCTATAGTTCGGCTTTAGCTTCTAACTATCTTTGTCTTTTTAACCTGTTGTTGCTGCTGAGTCAGTTTGACATCCTGGATATATCCTTCAAACACAGACTGTAGACCCCTCTGTCTGCTTCTCTCTGGAATCACTGTTTCAATTTTCCAAAACCATGATAATATTTCATCAGGGAGTGCAGATAGTTACAGTGTCGACAACTTGCTAGCTCCGACAGCTTGACGGACCATCACAGAGGGGCGGGACTTAGCCAAGAGTCAAGTATGACTACATTTGTGAATGATTATTTCAGATGATTGTGTGTGGTTGCCTGTTGTAGCATAGCAAAGTTTTTTCTTTATAGTTTTTATCAATATAGTTGGGGGGTGGGGAGCATTTGAGTATATTTGAATATTATAAGTGAAAGTCATAGTGAGCCAAATGTCAGCCTCTTTATTTGATCCTAAACTTTCTAAAACCGTGAAACATTTCTTCATAGTCATTTTTTGATGACATCTGTTGATGTGCAGCTGATTAAGGTTCTGGGTAGATTTTCAGACAAAAATCAAGAGTACTAATTAATTAAATGTATTTCTTTTCATTATGTTCAAAAGTGAAAAGAGCTTAGGTTTTCAGGGACACAATGTTTTCATTGATTTCTCTCAGCGGCTTTAAGCATTCAGTATCTGCCCTGAAGTGTCCTTGGGCAAGACAATGAAGCTTTCTTACCTTGCATGGTAGCTTACCTCCATCAGTGTGTGGGTGAATGAAGGGCAACTTGTTTTTTTTATTGTTTGTATTTAAGGACAGTAAAACTTTAGACTAACCTTGCGGCACCCCTAGCCTGCCCTTAAGGCACCCTGTGTTACTGTGGCACCCACTTTGGGATCCACTGCCCAGGGGGAGCCCCATTGGGCTTAGTTCCTTCAGTATCACAGGGTTGCCAACTTAAAACATCAGCTTTCAGACACTGTCTCACGCTGACCAAACAAATGTAGCCTCCTTTTCTTTGACTTTATTAAATAGCTGTGGCCATCACATAGCGGCAGGATTGATACATGTGTCTCCAAATTGAAAAGTCCAAAAATAGTTTCCTCTGGAGAATCACAATATTGGTTTCTGGCACATCAAGTGGATTATTAAAGGGAGGTTTCAGTTTTGCTGCAATAATATTCACAGTATGAGCCTTACTTGAAGCATGAAACTTATCAAATTACTTGAGTAAATAAAATTATTATAAAAACACAAGTTACTGTCCTAAGCCTATAAATTACCGTAGATATACAGTGCTCTCAGTGCAAAGGTGTGTACATTTTTAAGTATGGACAGTAAAAACAAAACAAAATAAACAAATGAAATAAAATAGATGTTGAAATGTTCGTACTTCTCCCTAGTGGCATATGGTCATTTGGATAGTTAGATTCACATTGAGATATCTGTCTGTGAAACACCACCAATGTTATATAGGTGAATGGAAGGTTAGTTAATGGTACAGTATTTAAAAAAAATGAATGGCAATAGCTCTTTCCAGAAACAGCACCATTATTTTCTTGACAACCCACCCACAGAATACAAGACCTATAGTTTTTTAATGGAAACTTTCTACTGGAGAAAACGTCCCCATTAAACTGTCGACAGTGTGGTCTGTGGAAACCAGTCCATCCATACCCAATTCCCCAACGTCATTGGACAAGGGCTCCCTTGCCTCACAGATCTTAATTTAACCCCTGACACTGCCCTTAAAAATAATACTACACAGCCGTATATTTTGAGATAGCAGAGCTCTAAAAAAACGCCAAGCTAAAATAAAGAAAGCAAGTATGTACAATGCTGTATGTGATATAAGTTAAGTATTTTAAGTAATCACAATGTCTAATAGAAGTAGAAATTTGATGCTGTTAGGTTTGACAGTCATTTCTCCAGTAACCCAAGCTGCACTCTGGCAGACAAAAGCAGTCTGAATCAAATTTCTATGAAAAACATTTTTAAACAACCACATTCCTTAGCAGGTTTGAAGATCCAGACAGGTGGGTGTGTTTAAAGCCTTAGGACTGACTCACTTGTATTTCCATTGTGCAAGTTGCAGTTGATCACACAAAAGCACTGAAATGAATTTGGAAGAGTAATTTGACCCCTGTCAGATAGTGTAGCCCTGGGCTTCGGTGCTTTACCAGCTAGCGTAGTTTACCTTAGAACAAAGTAAGCCCGACCTAAGCCGGTCAGTAACGTGATCCGCCCTGCAATGATTCCCAGGCATCTGGGGGTCACACACACGAACAAGTCTCTCAAAGGCGATGTCACATCGGAGCGGACCATTCCCCCGACGTTGGCTAAAGAAGAGAAACCTGATACAAGCACACACACAAACACTCTCGATCACACTCCCCCTCTGACGGGCACGAGAGTGTGAAAGGGACAAGGCTGAGTTAAGTGTAAAGCCCCAGTGAGAGGGAGTGTGTGTTCAGTATCGATTAGTATTTGATCCCTGCCAGTCGCTCCTCTCCTGTGTCTCCCCGCAGGCTCCATGCTGACCTTCTCTGACTGTCTGTCTCCACACACACACACACACACACACACACAAACACACACACTGAGCACGAGTTTTGCCTCTTGCCACGAGCGTGATAACTTACCCTTGATGGAGATGGTGTGAGACGCTGTGGAGGCGTTAGGGGCAGGAAAAAAACAAAGGGAAAGGAAAAAAGAAAGAAAGGAAGAATAAAGAAAAGGATTTGGCTTTGGGCATGTGATGGAAGACAAATGGAGTGACTCAATAGGTCCATTATGAGTCTGGGACGGGGGGTGGTTGAGAGATGGATGGCAAAGACGAGGCTTTGAGAGGATGTGAATAGATGTAAGGAAGCATACTTAGATCAGGCAATCTGCTTAACCAGCTTACAGCTCCTGGCCCTGTTCCCTACTCCCCATCCTCTCACACTTCCCGTGCGTAATCAAACGTACTTCGATAGCAGTTATTATCATAACTCTGCCAAGTGTGCATTAGCAGTCTCCTCTGATATTGTTATTAAGAATATTCTTCAGTCGTCTTACATTTCTATGTACCTCCATCTGTGACTCAGGGGTCAGAGAATTGGAAGTAATCTTTCACATGTTCAGCTAGTCTCTATATTTCTGCACGTTCAAACCACTTCTGAACTTCCTTTTATCTCCTCCAACCCTGCTGCGCCCCTCTTCTTTTAATCTATGTTCATCTCTTGCTCTTGTTCCCCCCTGTGTCTCCTTTCCCTCTCCTTCTCTCCTATGCATTTTCTTAGCCCTCTTCATCTTCGCTTCCTCTCGGCCTCTATAACTGTTAAGTCATGTTTTATAGTTCTATTTGCTGGCTAGCCCAGCCGCTGTAATAGAATTGCTCCTTCCTACATGGACAACAGTTTCCAGGGTAACAGAGACGGGGGAGAGAAGGCCACGGAGTGCACTGTGGTGTAGTCAATTTTATCACCAGAATGTTTTGGCCCATTTCTGATACATACTGCCTGCATCGCTGGCAACATGAGGTGTGGAGATGAAGATGTAGGACAGCAGTGTTTCCATCAGCCAAAACATTATTGCAGTTTTCAATTTACGTGATTGCATTTACTTTTTCAGAATGAGATAAGTGTTAGGTGCTGTGGCCTGTTGTAGAGGGTGAGCAGGTTGATGCATTGTCCTTTGTCAGAAGTAACCCTGACTGGCATTTGTAAGGAGGAGGAGTGAGCTGGAATGCCTCGCAGCCATTCACTGGCATTTCCCTAATCACTCCGTCTCATCTTTTATTACCTCGGAAAGTCGTTCTCCTCTTGGGTGCTGGCACTGCAGATGTTTCTACTGCCTGCAGTGTTGGACATTTTGTCAGTGGCAGAATAGAGGAGAGGAGACAGACCATAATATGACTGTCAGTAATATTCTCACTTTGCTCGCGGGAATTAATATTTGCGCGCAGAATTGCAACAAACTCTCACAGGTCTGCAAAACCACATTAAGAAAATATTCCTTCGTCAAAACTTTATGTCACCTTTGGGATTGAGACGAGCCTTTCCTCTGTAATCCACATTATTAGACTTCTCTGAACAACCTCACAGATAGTCAGGACAACAAACATAAGTCAAAGCAATAAACCAGAAAATCCTATGCTTGTCACTGACTTAAAAACAGCCCAGTCGCCAGAAGAAAATGTTGGCATTATACGTTTCTGCAAACCACAAATATACATTTGCAAGTTCCACATGTATCACATCAATTTTTCTAAAGCAGACTTTGTCATCGGGAGGTCAAGCTGGATGGTGTGTCACCAAGCTGCAGACTAGTGTTTGAGACCAACAAACAGCCAAACCAGTTGTGATTTAGTGAGTGTTTGATGTGTTTCCCGCAGCTTTTTAGGCACCAAACATTGGTGTTTTGTAGCGACCTGTCACTGTTTTCCCAGCGGCTTTTTAGACATGAGAAGCGGTTGTTTTTTGCAGAGACATTGCTGATTTTACTGCTGGAATAGTGGAACATTGTGACATTACTGGGTTACATTTAAGCTGTGGCATTGTTGAAGTGTAAAGCTCAGTGTATCCAATACATAATAGCATGCAAATGAAAAGTGGTTTGAGGAAACGTACAATGCCAACATTCTTTGTGGTGATGGGTTGCCTAAAAACTCCTAAAAGAGTTGCCATAATCATATTCTAAGTTACTGTAGCACATTAGTTGCTGACTTAGTCAAAAGTTTGTATTTTCAGGGTATTTTACAGTCACAAAACACGACCAGAAATGTCTGTATCTTTGTTTATATGCCTCTTTCTTTTATAAAATGCAAAGATCTGAAGTTTAAAGGAACATTTCTGTTTAAAGTGAAACCAAAAGTTCACTCACAGTTCCTTGCACTTTACAGTAAACGACGTCTTCTTGCGGTGAGAATGTTTGGAATACTGTATGCTTCATGTAATGGAAAGTGAAAGGGGGAAATGGGGAGAAAACTCAAACAGGCTGTTGATTGTGGCGGAATCTGTCAAAGTAATGGAAAAAAAAAAAATTAAAATTGTGTATGTGCAAAACAGTGTGTTTTACAGCCTGACTGTTGCTCAGGTTTTTGTGTTGCTGAGTGTTTAGTTCAATTAAAACAACAAAACAGAGATAGATTCCCAGAGTTAAAGAATAGAAATAACCAAAAATATTTAGCTCATGCCTAATATGGAGTTGACATCTCTCTAAAAATGGTCAGCTTTACAGTGACCCTCCACTCTTGGAAGACTGTTTTCTAGCTGCCCAAATATAGATTCATGCATACAGACATCACCACTTTAATCAGAGTGGATGATGTTAAATGGCCACCTCTCTGGTGCCAATAGATCCATGTTTGTTATCCCGGCCCACTGTAATGTCATCGTGTTTCTATAAAAGGGGATGAGATGAGAGAGAGGGATAGCGTAACTAGTCGCTGCCTGGCCACTGAACCTAGTTTGCTCCAAATGAGAGGTTGAAAAGAGGGGTGTGTGTTGAGGAGTGAGGGGTGTGTGTGTGTGCGCGTGTGTGTGTGTGTGTGTGTGTGTGTTGGGGGGGTGGGTGTTGTGCAGAGTGGTGCAGCATGAGGCAACAGAGAGAGACAAAGAGGGAGCACGGCTATATTTAGTCTGACCTGAGTGCCCGTGTGTGGAGCAGGCCAGGCAGAGAGACAGGTGCAGCGGCTGGTCATTATGGAGGAACACAAGAGCCTCACAGTCAGGGGCTGATAATGGGGCCTCATCTGACAACTACCTATAGCCCTACCTCACCGCCTATATTTAGCTCCGATTTTGGACCAGTGGTTGGGGCTTAGAGCTGTGCATGTCTTTGTGTGAGTGTGAAAATGTGTGCTGGGACTCCATGAAAAAAAAATAACAGTGGGTGTATAGGTAGGGATTGGACACTGGCGGAGCTGTCTCTGGGGAGACTGGCATCTGTTTGAAGACAACACACTGTGTTGGCAGTGTTTGCTCAGGCGATGCAGCCAATCATAGAGGTGCTCCTGACCTGCAGGGTAATGCATCTCAGCATTACACCAACATGAGCCGCCTTGCAGTTTGTCATATCTCTGTAACATCTGCTGGTTGGTGCAAGTGTGAACTACATGTGTCTTCTTTGTATTCGCAACACACCCCTATCTCGCTGCTGATGTTACACTTCAGTGATACTGTTACACTCAGACAAATATGTAAAAGTTGACATCAAAGCAAGTTAGCCCAAGTGTTTCAGTTTAGTTTACACAGAATGTATAAAAACTGCTTCGGTAGAAATCCGCTTGTGTCAGGAGATTGCAGAGAACTCTGTGTGTGTGTATTTCTTTCCTGTCTCTTCCTGTATTTTCTGACCCGTACTGCTTGTCTCTTAACACAAACAAATATTGAGCTGTCATGTATCAAGTGCAGTCCATCATATCTCTCTATCCTCTGCCTATCTGTCTGAGAGGACCCAGTATCCCGGGGGAGAGACTGAAAACAGGAGCTAGTCACAGTTTCAGAACTGTTCAACCTTGGACTGCTCTCTGGGATAAAAAATGCTGCGTCACCATACTGAACCTAATAAAAATGACATTGCTTTAACTTTCTGGAGTTAAAGTAGTGCCTTGACGAACTGTGTCTTTATAAGGTGGATTTTTTAAAGGAATAATTTGACATTTTGGCAATAAGACAAAAAGATTGACACCACTCTTGTGATAAGCTACTGCCAACAGCTGGTTAGCTTAGCTTAGCATTAAGACTGTAAACAAGGGGACACAGTGAGCCTGGCTCTTTCCAACTCTGACTATTTTTTGGCCAAGTGCCATAGGTGTACATTTTGGGTGGGGATGCAGGGGATACATTTCCCTCTCTGCAGAAGAAGCACAGATTGGTGAAAAAAAAAAAAATCACCAGAATGGAGGAAAAGTGTTTCTCATTCAAAATTTTCTGGTGAAGGAGGTGTCCAATACAGTGAGTCGAGCAGGTGTCCCATATACAAAGGCAGTGTCCTTGCTGCAGCAGCTGCAGGTTCAGTTCCAACCTGCAGCCCCTTGCTGCATGTCCACCCCCTTTCTCTCCCCTCTTCACACCCAAGCTGTCCTATAAAGTAAAGGCAAAAGTCAAAAAGAAAATCTTAAAAAAAGATTCTCTTTTCATAGGTCTCCTTGCCAAACTGAAACATAACCTACGCCCTTGCCCTGCACTGTGACTTCCTGAAGTCTTGTTGTGACTCTGATGTTGCCAGGCAAACTCCAGGAAGTCACAAAGCCCGGTCGACAAATACTCCAGCACATACCACTCCCATAACGCCAGGACATGTTAACTTTATTCTTGAGTTTAGACATGGAGACTTCAGCCTGAGAATGGTATCAGTCTTCCCATCTTACTCTTATCAAGAAAGCAAAATGAGCATATTTCACAAGATGTTGCTGTAGTTTTACAGTGTATAGTGCTTTTGTCTGAGTCCTGCATTTGCATTTTTAATATCACTCAACAAATCAAACTGAAATAGACTATATCTCTACAGCCTAGCTGCTCATTTGCATTTTACTGCATGTAAAGTGAAATGAATGATTCAGTAAAATCAAGCTGAAAGGTTCACTGACCGCTCATTCAAGGGTCACTACTTCAGTTGTGCCATGAAGACCGCCATGAATGGGAGTCGGCCAGGTTACAGGTTGGCATCAGAGTGTGAAAACAGAAGGAGAGCCAAACCCTCACTGTGGTAATCCAAGGCGGGTGAGCAGATAGCTGCTGAAAATTATAACATATTGGCTCTGTCATAACGAAATAATAGCACCTGCTCCTATTGCTGCAAACACCCCGTGGAGCAGGAGAAGGTAAACTCCAACTCCGGCTCTTTCGATTTCACAGAGAAAGAGCACTGTTTTTACAGCTCAGTTTAGGAAATGAGTTTTTCATGCACTCGCTGGGTTCATTTGTGCATTTTTATGTTTCTATTTTGTTGCCAAACAGCGAATGAGTCAGTCGGGAATACAGCATGTCATAGGAGATACCATTTTATCTGGCCCTGCCTGTTGGCTGCAGATTGCAACAGACGAATAATTTTCCCTGTTTGATGTCTATGGCAGCGCTCCGAAAAACTTGCCTTCATGGTCGTGAGAGAGGAAGTTGTTGGAATAGATTTGATTAAAGTGCTGCACAAGTTGTGCTGTGTTTACTGTTGCTATGTGAAACTTAATAATTGAGGTGCAGGATTTACCAATGACCTTTAGTTGACTCATAAATTGCCAGCTGGACCCTTCACCCTGGCCCCAGCCCGCCCTAGACCGCATGGGGAACGCACCATTTAAACCATTAGAGTGTAATTTGAGAGGAAGGGGCAGGCTGTATGGGGGGGTTGGGAGGCGGTCAGTGATTTTTTATCTGTCTTCTATTTCAGTTCAGAAAGCCAAGGTCGCCGTCACTTGAGGGGTTCGAGTGAAGACACGTTGCATTCTGGGTAAAGAGAGCCAGTGAAAATAACGGGGGGCAATGATGGCCCCTGGTTGAGGAGATGGTGGGGTTGGTAAAGGAGGGGGGTGACATCAGGCAGTGCAGGAGACAGAAATAGAGAGAGGTAGGAGGCTGTGGTGGAGGAGTTTGGGGATATGAAGGCCAGTAGAGGTCTAACCAGCCTGAGGCAAAGAAAGATGGAGCAGGGCCAAGATGATAGAGGGAAGAAGAGGTGTGTCTGTAAGGGTTTGTAATTTAATCTCCAGTCGCTGAATTGAAAGTGGGAGTGCTTGGGCGGCCAGGCCTGAGTGAGCAAAAAGACAAAAAATAAATCCGTGGAGTCAATTAAAAATGCTGTTAAAAATGTATAAAGTCTATAGTTTGGTGCTTCTTCCCACCACTTTTTCTGTCCGTATTAACACACTTTGTGTGAGCTGATGATGTATGAATATGTATGAGTTGAGTATTTTCAAGTGTGCTTGCTTCCCATCACATTAGCTCATTCCTCTCCTAACATTTTTTTTTCTGAGAAAGGGAGCTAAAAGAAGAGATGGAGTAAAGGCTTCAGGCTAGAGCGAGTATGAAGGGGGGAGGATATGACAAAAGCCTGGTGTGAATAGTAAAAGGAATAAAAAGCTGGCACTGAGAGCTGTGTGCAACTTCTCAAAGCATCTCCAGATCTAATTTAATAATAATAATTTTAGCTTGTTAAAATAATCCTGAAGTTGAGTTTTGCATTATAAAAGAGTTTTATAGGCAGGAGGAAAACAAGTAAATCCATTAATTTGTTTGTGGGCAGCCAAAGTACACCATTAGAATTGCCTTAAATTAGATAAATAGATACATCTGTTGGTTTAACAGACATAAGAGACCAATTAATGAAGTGAAGCTGTGGAGTTTATTCAGTGTGTGTGTGTGTGTGTGTGTGTGTGTGTGTGTGTGTGAGTGGGTTTGTGTATGCATTTGTTTTTTGTTTACTTTATTGATTTAAAGGCCCTACAGTGCAGGCAATCAAGATTTTGAGCTTACCATAGATTTCTTTATGCAAATCTCTCCATGTACACACATATATACACACTCATGCTCACACACACACAAGCCAAACCCTCTCCTCCCCTCACACCACTTTCCAGCTGCGCCCCCAGCAGCGGTGAGCAGCAGCGACTCGGGTTCTGTATCCGAACATGATTTGCCGTCCCAACTTCCTTGCCTGCAGCTTCTCCTCAGCCACAGCCAGCACACCTCACCACCCATTTATCAATCGGCATTAGGCTGTGGTAGGTAGGCAGACAGGTCAATCCACCTCCAGATGGGCCCATATTAGAGACAGCCGCTCCATCCATCTGAGCCCAAACTACACCGCCCTCTGCCTGGAGTTCACCTGCTCCACTTCAGGAGCCCTCAGCGGGCTCGGAAACACTTTCTGAACATTTCAGAAGTTAATACTGAAGAGAATATATTTTGGCATAGAGATACATGTGAGAATAAATAAATATATAAGCCTCTAATGCATTATTCCTTCTCAAATCAATCACATTTTTTCTCACTATCATCGGCCTGTCTTTGCAGCCACCTCCTCTCTCCCTCTAACTCCCTCTCCCTCTCTGTTTTCCCCGAGCCCATAAAAGTTGGAGCACTTTAATAAGAAGATGAAAAGGGGGAGAGGAAGTGTGTGATGTGATGGAGATGAGAGAGATGATGAAATGGAGATAGATTGGATGTGGATGAGAGCCACAGGTGACAGGTCTCATCCTCTCCTCCCTCTCACCCAAAATCTGTCTGTTTTTTCATCCCCTTTTGCAAATCCCACATCTCCACTCTGCCTCTCGTTCCAGCCATTTTTCCTCCTCTCTGCCTCTGTTTCCTCCGTCTCCCCGCCTGCTGCTGTCTCTTTCTCCTCTCTCTTCATATATAGGACGTGCATGGTGCGGAGCAGTGCTTGGATAATTAGCAGTAGTTTATTAATTATGAATGAGAGTGGGTTCTGTGGGAGCCAGTGAGTGGGCCTCTCGCAGAGACTCATCAATTAAACAACAGAGTTTCCCAGCCTTTTGATTAAAGATAAAGAGGAAATAGGATGATCAATAGAGACCTGTTAGAGACTGGCAGAACAGATGAACAAAATGCAAGGAAGGAACGACAGAAAAAGATAGACAGAAAAACAGACGAGAGGAGGAAGGAGCCCCACCGACGCACAGCGACTCCCCTGCTTTGAGGTTCTGGTGACAGCTTTAAAAAGTGACTGGATGTGTGGAAAATCTGGGATGTGTGTGTGCATGAGACACCGGTGCATGTGTCGGCGTGTGAACATTTCACGTGACATCGGCAGCACGGTGGGAAAGCCTCGCGATCAGTCTGCATCAATCGTTACTCTGCCCACACAGACCAATGCTTGGATTGACGCCAAGGTGCCAGCGCGGCAGAGTGCCAGACCCTGCTGTCTGTTCTCGCCCTTCTTTTTCCTCTGCCTTCCCTTTTCCCTCTCCGCCCTCGCCCGACTCTTCTCTGCCTCCTCTCTTTTGTTCTCTCTCCTTCCTCCCCACACTCTTCTCCTCTTTCCCGTCTGTTACTCCTCATCTTTTCTCACCTCCCGCCTCCCACTCGCTCTGCCACAGCTCCTCGCTGCGGTCAGTTGTTCGACACGTCTCCCCCAGTCAGCAGGGTCTTGTGTCTCATTTTTGTTCCCTTGAAGAGATTTAGAGGTCTTAACCCTCTTTCAAGTATTTCTTTTATTAATTTATACAAGAGTGAAGCTGCCAGTGAAAAGGGTCACATTTGACAGCACGGCAGGAATCGCTTTCGAGCTTGAATCCCGTTGTTTCTGACGATGTTGCACATTCAGCGGGGGACGCAGCCAGCAGGACACCCCCCATACAACCAATGGGATTATACACACACACAGGCACACACCTACTGTCTGTGTCTCTGAACATATGGGCTTCTCACACGGCCTCCCACATGTTCCCCCTCTCAGCAGCCTTGAAGTTCGGGCCAAGTATGCAGTGAAAGGCCTTGTGATGGACTGCCGGTGCTGGTACTGTTAATTGACGGCATGTCTGATTACACTTTTACACTGTGCACAGGAGGCTGCTGGGCTCGTTGCTAGGCTCCTGTCCAATAAAGTGGCTATAAAAGTGGGCGGATGGTGCTGTCATGCTCATCACAAACACACACATGCACTCCCGTGTGCACGCTCTCAGATTAAAAACTCACAACCGCTCTCTCCATCCAGGTGAAGCATGAAAGGAAATTAGCTTTCACCCATATTTCCAGTCCAATTACTTTTACTTGCTTTTGAAATTGACTTTCAAGCAAACGTCAACTGGGGCTGGTTGTAAAGATGTGTTGGACTAATCTATGAGGTGTGGTGGGCCAGTGGTTGTGCTTTTAGTCTAGTGAGTTAGACAAACACAAACATAAAGATTTATGAAACATTTTAAGCCTGAAAGGTTATCCACCTCATACCTTCAGGCTATCTCACATCTGAAAGCTGTGTTTTATAATAGCAATCAATGACACCTGCTGACAACAGACAAAACATGTGGAGTGAATGAAGTAACCTCTTGAAATATTTCTAAAACAAAATCTCAGATTGCTGCATTCATCTCTGTTTTGTCATCGCAATTGTCCTTGTAACTGTGATAACAAATCTCCTGCAACAAAGCAAAACATCTGAAGTGGTTTTTGAATCTGTATTATTCTTAAAGCTGTTTTCTCTGTGTAATATAAAGTCACTTTCCCACTGGACAAAAAAACTGGTAACACCCCCTGACATCTGTCTTTTGTCTTTAAGGAGAAAGGTTGCAATTGGCATTTATTTGCAGGACAAATGACTCTGCAGTAGTCACGAATATTTATTGACTCCAGCTCCAATTGGCTTCAATCAGCAATGATGGAAATATGACACCCCAGAAGACATTTTGGCCATCACCATCTTGTTTTTTGGCAGCCAGAAGTGACAAAATTTGGACAAGAGGCTGGAGCGATGGAGGAGAGAGTGGTAGATCTTACTGAGAAGCTGAGGAGACTATCCGCAGACTTCCTGTCACCTAAGGCAGCCATGCCCTCAAATATGCGTCACTCTAAGCCTTGAGAAAATGTTAGCTGATGACTTAATCCCCCCAGACAGTTGTCAGGAATGTTGAAATTAGCTGTAGAGACCAAAATGTTTTTTGCACCAGGCTGTAAACATGTTTATTTGTAACATTGGACATTTTAAAATGGGGATCTAGGGGGATTGACTCACTTCTGGAGCCAGCTGCAAGTGGCGAGAGTGAGTAAGTAACGGATATAAGAGGCAAGCACTATAACATTTTAACTGACCTTCATGCTGCTTTCTATGGTTTACTACCCCTGTTTTCCCACATGTTTGTGACATCAAATGCGACACACCAAACAAAAAAGAAAGAAAACAGAAAGGCATATTCATCTGCTGCAGAGCCGTGCACACAGCTCTGGTCCACTAGTATTGGGAAAGACCTTTTGTAGTGGGTTTTCCATGTTTAAAAATCCACTATTTTTGGTGGGAAAGGGATATAAGATGGTTTCTGATAAGACATGGAAGATGCCTCTAGAGCTAAAACCAATGTCAAATCCATTTGCGCAAATAGTAAACTATTTATTGCTCTTCAGTTACTCATCACTGTCACTGG
This sequence comes from Epinephelus cyanopodus, assembly GCA_026686955.1. NCBI lineage: Eukaryota > Metazoa > Chordata > Actinopteri > Perciformes > Serranidae > Epinephelus > Epinephelus cyanopodus. Next base: position 13,646,882 of record CM048920.1, read on the forward strand.
CTTCTATTTTGTGCCTTTGATAGTGACTGAATCAAAAAGAGCTACAGCTTTAAGAGAAAATCTGAGCCCCTCTATAGGCTCAACCTGTCACCTCATCATGTTTCTTTCTTGCTGTCTTTGATCACTATTAACAGCATCTGGTGCTTTTGGACTAACCAAGTCCCCTCCCACTTACAGGAAGACCAGCTAATACAAAATGCATCTTAACATCTGGTCAGCGCTCCGCTCTCAGTAGCAACTGCCTGTTAACACCACTGGAAAACCCAAACCGAATGTATTTCACACATATCACATACAGAGCACATATTTTGTTGATTTCGAGGTTCCAAGTGCATCCTCTGCCCTCGCTGTCTCCCCCCCCCAAGGAAGCAGCTCTGTTCTCTTGGCCTCCTCTTGTGTAGCAACTTGCCAGGTTACATAGCATTACCCTCATTACTCAAACCCCCTTCAAAGCGTTTCACTCATCATGGCTGGAGGATAAATGAGGCAGCCTCCCTGGCCTCTTTGGGGAGCCGAAGCTCAGCTCGACGAGTCAACCAGCCACTGCAGCAAAGAGCAACTTCAGTCAGAGCCTAACTTCCTGGTTTACTTGTGATTGGTTATGGATTTTGGCCCTTAGTGCTTTTTCTGTCTTCACAGACTCACAGCCTTCTGCTCACTCAATATCAAAATCAAAGCGCTCCGACTTTTGGCTTTTTTGTGCCTTAAGAGGAAGGCTTTGTTTATTTTCACATCCGCTCAGATAAGTTTTATTGTATAATGAGAGCTCCCAACTTTTGTGTGGGAAGTTTGCTATCATTAGCAGCTACAATACTTCATGAGTGGATGCAGTCACAGGGAACATGGCCTGAGGCTGACATCAGTGCTGACCAGATGACTGTAACTGGAAAAAAAACGAGCTGAATACCGAAAGTGTCGACAGCTTGTTTTGACTTTGTGCCTGTTTTTACTGCTTCACAGAATAAGGGTTATTATAAAGATATTTAAACCAGCATTTGTGCTGAATAGAAGATGAAAAGTATAATTATTTTCTTTATGGCAAGTTTTACTTTTTATGAAGCCCCTTGTGTGATGTAGCATGAATGAATGAATGAATTGTTTATTTTAGTGTCTGGCCGTGTCAACCTGGCCCAACCCTTGTGGGATTATTCAGACACATTTAAAGAAAAACATTTTCTAGTGCCATCACGCTCACACAAAACAAAATAGATAAGAAATATGAAGGTAACAATTTTAACACAGAACAGTGGCAGAACAAAAGAAATACCTCATACAAATGGAAAGGAAACAAAACAGATCAGTGTTAAGAATAAAGAGTGTAGGAGGACAGACGGGATAGAGAACAAGCGCAAGAAAGAAAGAAATATAAAGGTTGATATATCGAGAATTACATGTTGTGGTAATAAGCCAAACAAACACCAAACAAAGAAATGATTTTAATATAACTGACTATAGTAAAATATCATGATGTTGTAGCTGTAACAGTGGGTAAACTCTATTCTGTAAAACAAATATGTAAACTGGAGATATAGATTAATTCAACTCAGAATAAATGCCCGTTCACACCAGCATTTAAAATGAGGAAAATTCATGATGAAATGAGTTCACTTCAGGGGAATCGCTGAATAATTGATGAATAGCAAGCAACCTTGACAGTGCTGGACTGGTAAAACCAAAAATTGAACCAACTCTAATATGAGATGTAAATGCTTATTTTCTCTATGGCAAGTTTTATCTTTTATATAGTTCCATGTAGCAATGAATATAAAGGTTGAAAAATCTTGAATCGCAAAGAGTCGCCAAAATAAACAAAGATCAAGTGATTTTATTAAAACGACTGTATTTAAATATATGTACCTGTGAAGGTCTTTAAACTCTGCTCTTTCAAATAAAAATGTGGAAATATTAAATAAGGATATGGAATAAATTACCTCAGGATAAAGGCCTGGTCACATCAGCATATAAAATGACAAAACGGTGAAATAAGTTTATTTCAGCAGAATGGCCACCAACAATGGATTCACTTGAGACAAACTTTTTGTGTCTAACTTTGACTCAAACATTTTTGTCGCAAGTTGTCTCGACAGTGCTGGAAAGTCCAATATGAAAGAACATGTAGTTGCTCGACATAAGAGGTGTTTTTCTACAGTTATGAGGACTTGTTGGTACAAATATGTACTTGAATCATGGATTAACAAAGACAACTTGATACAGTGTTGGCGGGGGATCACGTTCATACCTATGAAAGCTGCTCGGTGGCGCATAAAGCCAAAATGTTCAACTATAAAATTACCCAGATGACTGTCACTACTTCTGCATCATTGGGCCCATAGAGCGAGTGCAGTAAAGACCAAGCCAGCTACTACTGCTTTAGCGCTCCACTAGCTTGAATAGGGATGAAATTATTTCATTTTGTGGCTTGTCTAGACTTTCAAAATATTATCAGACTGGATGATTTGAATTGTGATAGTAAAACATGTCATACTGTGGGGCATGTGACGCTCCAAATCATGTGTCCACTGAAGTACAGACGTGTCTTTCACAATGTTGAAACGTCTTTTTGGCCCGAGGGTTTCATGTGATGGACTATGAAGTTGTAATTCCTCTGTGTGGTCACTTATGAAACTTGGTTTCAAGTCCTCAGTTGACCTCAAAGCACTTCCCGGGGGCCTGATTTGAACATCCTGTGTAAACTTATTGTTGTTAGCAGTTAAGCTAACAAGCTTGTTGATGGCAGCGTCTTAGCTGTGCTGCATGGTCCAGGTTTATTTAACCTCCTCTGCCAGAGTATTAACTGTTCCGCAGAAGAGGGATGGCTCTTAGACATTTATGGGACAGGAATCAGTCGTATAAATATGTATTTTGAATAAACTGTATAAGCTTTCTGGCCCCCGTTACTGGTCGAGCTAACGAGTTTGCCAACTGGCATTTAACAAGCTCGCTAGCTTGGAGAGCTCCCCCTCCTTCCTCAGTAACTCTGTTTTAATGAAATGATGTACAATCCTGAGAACAAAATGCCAGGAGGAATAACCGGCTCAGTACGGAGAAAAACAGAAAGAGACTCAGAAAGATTTTATGACTAAAGCACCAGCTTGCCAGTTACAGTAGTTCACCAAGTAGCCCTGCGTATAGTTACAACATCAGCAAGCCTCCAGCACCGTATATTTTATGAAGATGAGCAGATTAATTTCACGAGCCACTTTCTGGTATCGCTTTAAATATTGACTATAAGGTGGAAAATATGCATGAATATATTCACAGAGATACACACACACACATACACAAATGTTGATTCCCATATTCACTGAGTCTCTGCTGGAGTCAATGTCTTGTTGCCATAGCGCCCGTTGGCATTGAGGGACGCAGCAAGGCTTGATTGTGGAAGGAGAAGAGAGCGAGTGCAAGTCATAAAGAAGAGGAAACATACAGGGAAGAAACGAGTGAGAGAACAGCGAGGGGTGGATGTTGAGGTTAATGAACAACCTAACGTACAGCTGAATGTTTGGTTATTCAAAGCTCTGTTGCTGCCTCACTTTGTCTGTCTCTGCCTTCACTCTTTTTATCTCTCTGACAGATTTCCCACAGCATGACTCATTCTGATTAGCATTGGGCAGCCATTTCAAAACTCACACAGGCTTTACATGTAAACTAAAGCACAGAGTTGTCTGCAATGTAAGAGGAGAGCGTAGAGGAAAAGAAATGAGGCAGCCATTGTGGCCTCAGACTCATAAAGCTGGCGGTCTAATTCAGGAGCACGCAAATTGATGAACTGTGTCTGTCCTTTCGCAACGGTCTTTAAATTCCATTTAATGCCATTGTAATGGCTAATCACTTGTGTCCTTCTCTGTTTGTGTCTTTGTGTGATTTTAAACAATAGCAGCTCCTGATAAGGGATGTAGGGGGAAAAAAGTGTTATTCAGCCACCACTTGGGATGAGTAAAAATGGAGGCTCAGGTTGTGATGGCTGTCCTTATCTTGTCATGAGCCAAACTGTTTCAGCGAGAGCACGGCATTACCACACTGCTGGCGAGGCTGCCTTTCCACTATCTTTCCATTTGTCTCCAGCCGTTCCAATCCAACCCTCTATTTTCGTTTTTATCTCCCCGTGTCATCTCGCTCTGACTCTAAAATTCATTTATGCGCTCTTTCTCTCCCACTCTGAGCTTACCTTTCTGTCTCTTCTCTCTGTCTTTGTGCGCTCTCTCTACTTCCTTCTTTTTACCTTTCTGCACCATCCTCACCTCTAGATAGATATCAATTCTCTCTCATTTTCTTTTTTTCCCTTTCAATAAGGGCTTCCAGGCTTGACAGCTGTCCTTCAGCTGTATGTGGTGTTTTCACGGCCATGTTGACTGCAGATGGGGGATGGTTGGCAATATAAGACTCAAGTCCTGTGTAAACAGAGCTACTGTGTGTCTTCATCATAGCTTCATCAGTGTGCATTTAGTATGCTGGAATGAACACTGCTCTGAAATTATTTCGCATCAAACTTTTAAACAACTAGACTGAGACAACCTGATTCTTGTTTCAATAGGTTTGACCATTGTTTCTGTACTGTATGATTACATTGTATTCAAGATAATTACTGACATCTGGGAACATCGTGAGACAGTTAAAATATCTTTTAGGGAACAGACTAGAAAAGTTGTCAGTGTTTAAAAAAAATCCAGTTGGAATGAATAATAATAAATAATAAACTTAAAGCAATCTTTTGCTGATTTTTAACCAGCTTCGTATCATATTAATGTGGGTAGTATGTGTGTAATGAACAGTGGTAAACTGCCCTACATCTTACCAGCGCCCAGATCTCCCTCCTTCTCTCTCAGCTTTTCGCTGACTCTGGGGCTGTTGCTCAAACTACAGATTGTACTTTCACATTTTCATAAACCTGCCACTACGGACGCAAAGTGGATCAAGAAAGAGACCTGCTCTTCTCTTACACTATGAAATGCAGACCAAGGTCCTACTGTATCAAACAGTAAAACTAGGTAGCACTGATCAAATATAAACCATGATTCTGTCACTCTGTTGCCTATTTCTTGCTTAAAATATCTTCAGAAACATATTTCAGTGCTCTGTTTGGCTGTAATATGAGAATATGTGACCGAGAAACAGGCACCATACTGTTTTCTCTATTGTGAAAACGGAGGCTGAAGGCTAGGAGTACATCACTTACCAATAGGAGGGTTTATTGGTCCAGTACACCACAGTACATTCTGGTAGTTGTAGGTTTTTCTTCATCTTAAGCAAAGTGCCACAGTTCTTTATCTCTGTTTTCTCTGGTTATGTCACACCAGTTTCAAAGGTATTTGCATCTCTCTGCTGCATAGACAGCCTAGTTTTGTGAACACTTTCCAGCAGTAAAATTCTTCTCTAACTTTGCCGTAAAAGTGAAATTGTTGTTACTTAGGCAAAAAGTTACATTATTGTCAGGCAGGTGCATTTTGCTGTACAACATCTGCTGATTCCCTCAACTTTACCAAAGTATTTTCCATTTATGGTGTCGAATCCAAAACTCTTTTACACATTTTTTCTCAGTTTATAAAAGCTTACTAATGTAGTTCACTCCATTTTATCTTAGCGAAGGGAACAACGATCATCTTACAGATAGGATGGGCATACATTAGAGTATTTCGGATCAAATATGGAAATATTTTCCAGATTAAAGTGTTACTGCAAATGTCAAATTAAAAGGCGCTGAAGAAATGCAAGAAGATAATTTTACAGGCTTTAAACAAATCCAGCTTAATTAGAAGAGAAAACTAAGTTGAATGATTGAATTACAACCCAAACTGTCCGTTGTAAATAGTTTAAAGACCGACTTCCATCTACAACTTGGAGCTGCTGAATTTGCCTAAGTCATGTGCAGCTTTTCTGTGAAATTAGAGACCATGACTGACATTTATGTGCATTCACTTTTGGTTTTGATTGTCTGGTTAAACTGTCTGATCGTCTCACCGCTATTGGATGTAATTGTTGATAACTGTTTCATATTTGGAATACAAAATGCAATTTCTACATCATAATAATGCAAGAAGTTGTATTCAGACATTGTATTGAAATACTGTCAAGAATGAGGAGTCAAACCCATAGCTCCAGAGGCAAAGTAGGTCTTTATCAAGCTGTTATGCCAGTGCTAGAATTAAATAGTAACATCCTTCATGCTCTGAGGCTGGACTTCTTTGTTGATAGGAAAACCAACCCTGACACTGGCAAGGCAATATTGAATAGTCCTGTTTCTCACATGGTCACAGAGAACAGGGAGCATGAGAGAGAGAGAGAGAGAGAGGGAGGGAGGGAGAGCTGGGGCCCAACAAAGTGGCCTCGGGGCATCTGTGCAGCAGTGAAACCCAGGAGATCTGTCAATAAACAGGCAGGTTGTTGTTGCAGGATCAATCCAGGCCCAAAGCATTGCTTCACTTCTAATTGTTATGTGCACTGACAGTACAGCACATGCTCCCTACATTAATGTTTGCCAAAATCTTTATGGTACGTGTTAACAGTGTTCTGCTGTATGGGACATTATGTTTTATTTCTAGACAGTGTTTGGAATTGGAAGAGGAGTCATTGAAGGTCCAGTGTGTAGGAGTGAGGGGGATATATTGGCAGATATGGAATATTATATATGGTTTTTTTTCTCAAAATAAGAATCATCTTTTTCGTTATCTTAAGATTGAGCGGCTTATATCTACATAGGGAGTGGGTCCTAGACGAGGGACGTCTGCCATGTTGCACAGTCATGTTTCTACAGTAGCCCAGAACGGACAAACCAAACACTGGCTCTAGATAGGGCCAGTCGTGCTTTTATGTCGACCACCATAGTTAGCAGCCCCTCGGTAAAAACCTAACTTGACAATGAACACTGAAAGAATCCTAATCTGGAGTTAGGGGAGAAGTTTCAGCTGGTTGCAACCTGCAATCTTCACCGCTAGATGCCACAAAATCCTACACACTCCTCCTTCAAGAACCACATACTACAATATTGCTTTAGTTGCATGTGTGTGTGAAGTTTTACTTGGAAAAACGTATCCTGACTAACAGCTGCCAATTTGAAATGTATTTTTCTGTGGTTTTATTTTGCAGATAACTGGCCACAGGTAGATAGTGAGGCATAATAGCAGCATACTGAAATATTTTACAGCAGTTTAATGGCAGATAAATGACCCACTAACAAAAACATAAAAGTTAAATGTCACCTTCTGGAGCTTGTGTATGTTCAGGCAGATCAGCTGATCATCAGCCGCTGTTCACTGACCAGCTGAAAATGAACCCATATATTACATTTTATATACCTTTTGAATTATTTATTACGGTTATCATTTATATGTATGAGATATATGGCATTTGCACCATCACATGACATGCTGTCATGTGACCAGCTAACACAGAATAACCCTGTGATGCCTTGGTGCCTCAGTCAGTTCCCACAGGGTGGTTGTGCTTTGGCCCAGTTATGAGATGGCTGTCTGAGTGGGCTGGGAATCTGCTTGAATGAAGCCTTTAGTAACCAAATTCAACTATATGTTTTCCTCAGTAATAAACAATGACAAGACTGTCTCTAACTGAATTTGTGTCAACCACAATCAAACAGGACTCGAGTTTCTGTACTGGTCTAACACACAGGAACACATTGTGAAAAGCGGTCGCTTCTCCGCTGACAGTGGCCACTATAGTCCAGAAAGAAGCGCAGCCCGAGGCCATGTTATGTTTTCAAGGGGTTTGTTACTGTTCTACAGATTTTGCTGTGTCCACCTACACATATTGGAAGTATCATGTTTTCATTCTCTCAGGGCTGCTCAGAGTCAGTCCGGATATTGCAGGAAACTTCAGCAGAAGTAGACCAAGCTGGTTTTAAGGAGAGTGAGGACATGCAAATTGCTTCATCAAACAAACAGCTCCTGGAACTCATTGAACATCACAGATTGAGGATATACAACTCTGTAAGAGTATCCAAAGCAAGAATTTTCCTCTCATGCAAAATTGGACAACACATTCCCTGCAGCATTCTTGTCTTATCGTTTTGGGGTAAACTTAAATTCTGAGTTTTTTTTGTGAGGATATTCCAACTGGATGAGAGTGTTGAAAGAAAAACTCTGGTGCAACCAAGCCGGGCAATTTTCTTCAACGCCTCGTTGTTTGTCCTCTTCTCAGTGTTTTTAAATGGCAGCCTCTGTCAACAGCCGCAGCAGGGGGTTAGTCTCCTGTCTGTTTGGCTCCGCCACGTTATACCCTGTTGCTCAAAAGCCCGGAGAAAGACCAATCAATGAACGAGCCACTTACCCTGTTATTCAGAGAACAAAATAATGTCTGTAGCTACCAATCTGCTGCAGTGGAAGGAGCACAAAGAACTTGTGTACTAGACCAGCGCTTTAATGGGGAGATGAGAGAGAGGGCTGATGGAGCTGTGTGTTGGATTCTTGTTTTTGTTATGTGGGATTTAAAAGGCCCAGATGAGCTGCTTCATTCCTCTCCACTGACTCCATGACAGGTAACACGGAGAGAAAAGCTCCACTGTACAGCCTTTCACCCTCACGTATCCTTGAGGCATGTATTGTACTCCAGCCGTCACAATCAATACTACCAGTGTCCTGCATACCTTACCTAGGCTGCTCCGCTGTACTGTGAATGCTTTTTCTCGTGTTCGTACCATGTCATATAAGTGAGAGCTCAGCAACATATCTCCCTGCGCTCGTTGTTTCGTCTCTGGTTTTATTGAATTAACCTGACAACCGGGGCCATTCACTTCCAAGGGAAATAGCTTTTATTGATTTGATCCGCTCCACAAGATGCCAGGTACTAAATGACATTGTTGAACATCCCTGCGATTGCAGAGAGACGAGGAGGCTCGAGCTTGTGCCCCTTTTTATGCAAATAGGAATTGATGGCACTGGGTGACTGCACAGAGAAAACCCCATTGAGATGATATCTCTGAAGTGTGTCATGTGAATGCATTTATTTTTAAGTGCGATGCGACGGATGGAGGCCGAGCCCGAGAGCCTTATGGGGTAAAATAAATAAAAGAGGCTGTTAACCATAACACGTCTTCTTTGACCGTCTGCCTGAGTTATTCAGGTCAGGGAAGCAACATCTCTTTTAATTTGTGTCCCGGCCTTGCACCATTGTTTAAGAAAGCTAAAAGGCCTCTTTTGTGCTTGCACTCTGCACATGTGGAGCCATTGAATTGAATGGGCACGCTCTCCTCTCTAAATTGACTGCCCTTACCACACTTCTTCATGTTCTCCGTCTCTTCTAATTTCCCCTTTTCTGTCCCTCCTCTGCTCTACTCCCTCTTCATCTGTCTCGCCATTGTTATCGCTGTCAGCACGGAGATGACCACCTCCCTTCACTCCCCCACCTCATGACTTATAACTAAGTGCTTGGGTTGAAATCTCCTTTGGAACCGTCTCTGTAAACACATAACCGCTATATCTCTCCCTGCACAACTGTCTCTCCTTTCCCCATCTTCCTTTCCTCTCTCTCTCTCTCTGCCCTTCAGCTCTCAAAGCTCGTTCTTTAAAAGTCGTCCTATGAAACTCATCCAGCATCCCACAGCCTCCCACCCTGATCCAGTCACCATAACCAAATCCACTTTAACACAGGCACAAACAGATCGCAAAGCCTCATAGCAGTGGGGTTGGAGGGAGCGCAGGGTGACGGGAGGAGGGGAAAGAAGGGGGCAATGAAATGTCAGGCTGGTGAGATATCTTCACCGAGCCCTTCTAAATAAACCTTCCAGTCTTTAGTGTCTTAAATCCCATCTGTCTAACCCAGGAAGGAGATGCATTAAAATGTGGGAGAAATAAAAAAAAACGACATGATTTGCTGTGATGGGATGAGAGCTGGAGCAAGAACAGGAGGAGAAGGAGAGGAATGCAGGATAAATACAATGAGGTAGAGGTAGAGAAACGGGGTTTGACAAGAGCAAAGACAGATTGGAGGGAATAGATGCAGATAGATGCAGAGAGACGGACGAAGGGAGTGAGAGCGAGAAAGATAGAGACATATTTGGCTGAGCTGGCAGCCTCCTCCGCTGATTAACATGCCTCTCAGACACGGTGAGAGGGATCAAACTTGCACACAGCCAGGCCTGGGAGTTATGCCTGCAATGCAACGATAGAGTGTGTGTGTGTACGTGTTTATTTCTGTTTGTTTGTTTTAAGTTTGGATCTACTGCTCGGCACATATGCAGGCATGTGTCTTTGTTCGCAGCTGCCTTGTGTGCACGGTTGTCAACTGGAGATGTCTGTTGATTGACACCGCGGCGTGTGAGTGCGTTTGTGTGTGCGTGTGTCCATATACCACATGAGATGTGACATTCAAAGCAACGGGGAGAGATAAAGCAGAGACGGGAGTCACTGTAGTGCATGAACTCGTATTGGAATTGATACAGGTGGAATTTATCAGACTAAATTGGATGAGCAGGTGGCTGATTTGTGGTGAGAGAAGATAGAGCGGCCGGGGAAAAGGAAGGTTAGAGAAGATGGTGAAAAGAGGAAAGAAGGGTAGAGAGATGCACGGGTGAGTCCAGGATGCTGATAATGCTGAGTTTGAGTGTGTGTGCACATCAACAGCCTGGGTGCATGTGTGAAATCAAAGGCTGGGGACTTGCATCTACATTCTTCTATCTGTGCCAGTGCCACCCTGCACCGTCGGCCTTCCTTTGGGAGAAGATACTGTGCCTCCATGTCTCTGTCGGGAAAGAGAAAATTGCTTTTAGATACTGTTTATGATGGGGGCGTTCACAGTGGAGCGCTTGACAAGATGATTTTTCCTGTGAAATTTGCCATTATAAATAAATAATCTGGACACAGCTGAGGGACATATTATCCCTGAATGATATAGCTTATATAGCGATTCTGCACAGTGAATTATTTCACCATCAATTTTGTATTGGAAATGTCGATCTTGACAGTGTAAACCAAGCAGCGGCTTCATTTGGCAGAGTTTAATGCACTGTGCGGGAAGGAAGGATGGAGGGAGAGAAGGTAAACACCATTAGCACGCAGAGATGTTGTTGTGAAGCCCAAAATGCATACAGACCGCCGTCTTCATTCTACCTCTCTGTCCTCTCCTGACGGCTCTTTTCTGCTCTGTAACAGAATCACAATTTCATGCTGCCTTTCACACATTGTATTATCTAGAAGTATCTGTGTGTTGTACAATCTGACCTCGTAAATGCTTTATTCAAAAACTCTGTGTTGTGTTTATGAGGCCAGGTCACTTAGTTTAGGCCTCTTGTTATTTACAACCTGTCAGTGCTGAAACTTAAAAGATTAGTTTTACATTTTGGGAAATAAACACTTTTATCCTGAGAGTTACATGAGAAGATCTATACCACTGCCTTAACTGTCTGTTTAACACAGTATAAGGGCACTGTCACACATGAACGAAAGTAACTGCCTTCCATTCACTTCCATTCAATGTGAGCAAAGGGGTGAATAAAACATTCCCTTCTGGTGGCAAAGCAAATTTGCATGCTTGCATCACGGGGAGTTTACCTTTGATTTGACCGGTGAAGTTGCAGCCTCAACCAATAACAAATAAGTATGCACTAATAACATCTGATTTTGTGGTATTAGCAGCTAGCTAACATTAACTATCAGGCTTAGCTTTCCATCAACACTGCTGACATTCAGCGCAAATATTGCGTCGGCAGATGATGGTCGCTCGCCTGCATTTGCTCATGTATGACCATGCCCTAAAGCTACATCCATTAGCCAGTTAGCTTAGCTGAACATGAAAACTGGCAACAAGTTAATTATACCTTGTTTGTTGAAGAAGAGCAGTGCCACCGCTAAGGGCACAGGCAGCACGTGTTGTGCGTAGGCACCAGTGCTGTAAGGGGCATCAAATCAGCCTATTAAGATCGCCATCAATCATGCTTATATATATTATATTAACTTTCCCAGTTAAGGCCCTCTCAGGCACAACACGGTTTGAGCTACGCTACCGATGCAGCACAGCTGCAGTGTGAGCCAGTCGAGCACTGCACTCACGCTTATAGGTTACTAATACAGCTAATAGCCTCTGCTCAGCGAAGTTTTTTAAAACTTACACTCATTAAAACATACCTACATTCAACAATGGGACAGGAACATCTGGTGGTCTTTCTGTCATCAGCACTGATGCAGAACTTGCTCAGAAGCTGTCATAATATGACCACATTAATGACACTGGAGCCAGGTAATGCAGATATGTGCCTCTGTACAGCCTCATGCAACTGCTGAAAATGTCTGCTCTATAGTTCTGCTGTAGTGGAGAATTTACTGTCTCTGCAGATTCAATCAGGTTTTGTGTCACGTCACGTCACGTCACGTCACATCACGTCACATCATGTCACGTCTGTGTTTGTCTGCTTGTGGTGCAGTTAGTTAATATATAGCCTACTCTTATTGTACATTTCTGGTATCATATTTTTAACATCGAAAATGAAATTTTTTTTCTTCAGCTTATTTTATGCAAAAAGATTGCACTCCCAGTTTGGTAAAAATCACACAATAACACAACAAAGCTTAGGGCACCCAAATGGCGAGCAACATTAGGAGGGGCTACCTGCCAGAGTATGTTTGGCTGGTGAAGTTTGGCTTGAAGTTTTGGTGATGACAAAACCTCAGGAAAGAATTGTTCCTGGCCAACAAACATTCTGGCACATAACTCTCTGTAAAAAAAAAAGTGTGTTGTCTTTACAGTTTGGGTTTGTTGGGATTGAACAATTGAGATATAGAATTAGTGAGCTTTGGTGGCGATCATAGGCTGATTTTTTGTCACCTTCGGACAAAGACAAGATTGCTGTCTAGACTAACAACCTCTTGGCAGTAGCGTCGTTACCATGCCAAGCGTATGGCCTCATCTACACTAGCTAATTTACCACTTTAAATGACTAAATGACTATCTGTAACAAGAAACCATCTGGAAATGGGTGATACTGACAAAATCAAATATCAAGGTTTTCTTTTTGATGGCCATGCAGGTGTTGAGGCATTTTTCCATTCACTACATTGTTAGTATCACAATGCTAATAGTAATGATTCATTCTGCTCTAAGCACATCACATTTTTTTCCCCATTACGCTTCATTATTTTCAAGGCTCTTTGCATAAAAAGGGTGAAAGCTGGATTATGAATATCAAGGTGAAAACCGCTTTTCAGATGAACCACTTATTGTTGTTATTTACTCACTAAGAATGACTCATAATCAGCAACTCATTTGCATTCTCCTCCTGTTTGTCTTGATGCCGTTTATTGCTAGAAACGTTCATAAACGTGGTAGTCCTGTCGTGCAGAAATGAGCATACAGTCTACAGAGTCTGTTTTCATTTTTCAGTGCCCTCCACTTTCCCCCAAATGTTCTATTTTTGCCGGCCACCCAACCTCGAGCCCCCACTGACAGTCACTTGTTGCCATTACAATAAATTCACCTTTCCTCCTGATTCACAAGCAAAAAGGGCAAACAGTCTCTGGAAGGGAACATATCGCCCTATTGAGTTACTCCTGAGTATTTATGCAAGATAATACATGTCCTTGGGGGAATTTTAGCCGAATAATCACATCAAGGGGGATTCTGTCATGCTGCAGAACCTCTTATTGCCATTAGCAAGGTTTCTGTATTATTTATAACCATGCTGGAGATTATCGCCTTGTGTGTTTTCTTCTACTGGCTTTATGGAGCCTCCAGCCAGTGATGGATGGAGTTGCTTTTAGCCTCCCGTCAGTCTCAGAGTGTGTTTTCTTTTCATTTTTTTAGTGCAGTGTAGCTGGGTTCCTCCTACATGGATGGTTTGAGTGTGATTTATGGCTTTGGCCCCTGATCCCTGCCCTGCTAATGATGGTTGTAAACTGGTGGGAAGCCAAAGGTCAGGCCTATCTCCACTGTTGTGATGTGAGATGATGTTTCTCCTTGTCTCGCAAAGCATGTTGAAGCTTAAAAGATAAAAGAGCAAGGAGAAGTAGCGTGGAGGCTGGAAAAATAAAAGGTATGCGTGGTACAGAGAATGAAAGATTTATCTCAGAGCTCTTTCTTGGAGAGTCTTCCTCCCGAAACACAGACCTATAATTAACCTGCAGACGTTGTCTCACGATGCTGCAAAATCTTTGTTCTACTCCGTCTAGATTGCGACTACAGCTCCTCTGTTTCCTGGTGTCTCGGCAGCTGTAATTTTGAGGACTGCAAAGGTTAATGACAGTGACACAACTCTGGGGAGAGCTCCAGTAATGCTCAAAGATATCCATTCATCAACAATAAGCTATTACAGGTATTACATTACTGCTCTGTCATCCAGCGCTCTTTAGTTGGGCTACCTCTCGCCCGCTAATGGGAGCATATCCACTGCAGTGAGAAAGAGTCAGAGATTATCTTATTCCAGCACCAACCTTTAAATCCCCTGAAATTATATATCCATTAGACACATGGTACTGTGTAAAGAAGATACCGTAGTAACTGATACAAGTGGCCTCACTGTCAGGTGGCAGAGACAGAGGACCTGATTCAGATAAAAGAGGAGTGTTACAGAAATGTTTTGTCCCCCTGCACATGCTGCACATATTTCCCACTACATAAATCCATGGTGTCTCTCAGTGCATGGGAAAACCAGTGTTCTGTGCATAAAGGTCACTCTTCATTTTTCATTTACTGTGCACTCCCCCCTCTTTTCTCCCTCTCGACTTCTCCTCTTTCTCTCCTCTCGCACTCTCTCTCTTTAGATATCTGCGACGTTATTGAGGCTCCAGGATTTCATGGTGATGCAAATATCTAGTAAACAGACCCCGGGTGACTCAGGTCCCGAGCAAAGGGAAGAAATCATGTGTGCATTTCGCTGGAGTGGAGGGAATTCCTGCGTCGTTTTTACATTAGGACTAAGAGAGATAGAAGGGGAAGACTGTGGTTTGGCTTAAGTGAAGGCAAAATACCCAGAGGATATGTGTGTGTGTTGTTTTGTTGTGTGCTTGTATGGAGTATATTGTGTATGTGCTTATGCACAGTATACTTGCATTTATGTCAGGGAGTCAAGGAAGAGGTTAACAGTCTGGGGTCAGCAGAGCAGATTTAACGTGGTTTTCAGAAAGGCAAAACAAAGAAATCTTTACTCATATAGAATGTTTTACTCTAGGGGAGATACATAGCACAAACAAACAATGTGAACTATCAGATGCTGTTTAAAATACCAACACAATAAAACTAATCAAATGCACAGGGGAAAGCAAATGTTTTCACTATGTTTTCTAACAACGTTGATGTTGGAGCACATCTAACGCAATCTGGAGAACGTATTCCAGCAGCTTGGACTGTACAAACCAAAACCTGCTTTTTATTTTAACCTTCCGTACAACCAGAAGGCCTGTGCCAGATAATGTAGGAGGTCTGATAGGTGTGCATATGGAGTATGCAACGCAGAGAGAGGTGCTGACTGTGGAGCAAGCTAGGGCTATGTAGACAAGATGTAAAATATTACTATCCACTCTGAGAGTAACTGGAAGCCAATGCAGAGATCTGACAGGTGTGATGTTTTTTTTTGTTATGATTCTGGCAGCAGCTGTTTGAAAAATTTGTACTCAGCCCACTGTCTTTTTAGGCAGACCATATTGGACAATTCCACACCTCAAAATTCAGATCCAATGCCAATACGCTGTAGAGTGCCAACACAGGATGCCCTTTATGTAGCGAGGCTGAAAGTAAGGTTGTAGAGTTCAGCACTGCACTTAGAAGCATTGTCGGACTCTTGATAAATAGTTCTCTGTCTCTCTCTCAAAAAAAAAAAGGATTATCAATGATGCAGCAGAGCCAGAGACACTCTATTTTATCCCACACATTCTTCTTCCTTGTCAGAACCTGGCACCTATATTACCCAAAATGCAACTCAACCACTGAGAGTTTGCTTTGTAAATACGGATGCTTGTTATGCTTGTTGGGGCTAATGTAGCCTCGAGCCACCAGCCTCAAGCAGAGATGAGGGATGGGCTACAGAGTTCTGGTAAACTCACTTCCTTCTATCTCCACACCACCAGATTTTTTTTTTGTTTTCAAACTTGTACTCTTCAGCACCAACTGACGCTGCCTCAAGCGACATCACTTGAGGCAATTCTGGATTTCACAGAGCTCCCTCTGGAGCCACAGAAGACTTTATGTAACTTCTTTCACATATTCAGTTATACTCCCTGAACCTGTAAACAGACTTTGATGTGGAAAAATTGGTGGAGTTTCCCTTTAAGGCCTGGAACACATGCTGCATCTTTAACCACCTGGAAAACATGAGTTTGGGCGCTGGGTGCTATTCTTTTTTCTACTCTGTGCACACTTTCAAGGGTGCGGAGTCAGGTTGCATCTAAAATTGCTAAGCGACCATAACCAGCACCGTATCAGAGTCTACTTACCCGAAATCCCAAGTTTAAAGCTGATCCTCTTCCTCCAGGCATTGATTTTTAAGTGCGTATTACGCCTAAAATATTGCACATGGGACAGATGTGAAGTTGTGGCTAGCCATGATTTAAAATGATCAGCTACTTCATATTTATTGTAGACTGATATTTACAGAAGAGAGGGGAAGGTATCTACCAGCTGTGATTTGTTGTTTCTCGTCACTATGCAGTGCGCATTGCTGTGTCCCAAAATTTGGCCATGGAATTACATGCATCGTTTGGGAATACATGTGTGCCACGACAGCTTTGCTCTTGCTTTTAAATTTGTGCGTCTACACTGAATGAGTGAGTTTGAGGGCACAAAAAATGCAGCATGTGTACGGGCGCTGCTTGGACAGAGACAGACAGTATTTTGTGGTGGCCTGTCATTGCATCGTGGTCGCAAAAATTAGTGCGTCCATCCAGTGGTCGTATTTCCATTTCTGCCAATTGAAGCCAATTGGAGCTGGAGCCGAGATATACTCATGACTGCAGCAGTTATTTGTCCTGCGAGTGAATGCTGATTCTAACCTTTCTCATTACATAAGAAAGCCAGATGTTAGCGGGATGTAGTGGGGTTTTTGTCTAGTGGGAAAGGGGCTTAAGTCGTAAATGCATTCAACCAGTGACTTAAGTGTTGAAATCTCCAATGGATGAGCGTGGGTACTGTTTAACGGTGTGTCATCAGCATAATTATAGTAACATGCCTTGTGCTTTCAATTTATGTGGCCTCGAGGCAACATCTACAGGCTGAACAGAAATGGTTCAAAGTATTGACCCCTGAGAGGTTCCCCTTTCCCACACATAAAGAGATACAGAAAAATGTCATCCCTTTAGATAAGTTGAAAATCAGACAAGTACAGAGAGCCAGGAGGTCCTTCCCACTAGTCTAATCTTGGCTCAGTATGGATATAAATCTGGCAATGCGAGTGTACTGTTGGCTGTGTGCTCTTCCTCTCCTCTGTTTCTTTGTCTTTCTGTCTCTCTCATTCCGGACATTCTTTGGCTTCTCTCTCTTTATGTCCGGTGTGACTCCCCCTCTCTGTTTGAATGCCTCACTTGTCTCTCTTTCACCTTTGTTTCTCTTCATCACTCCCCATTGTGCATTATTTTTGCCATTGTCTTTGTCCTGCCTTGTCCTTTCCCCACTCTCTAAACTCCTTTTTTTATAGTCACTGTGTTTATTTCCATCTTTGCCTTAAATCCTCTCTTGCAGCTTTCTTTCTCACGGCTTATTCTTTATTCCCGGTCCTCCTTCCATCCCTGCCTGCCGCATACAGCATCTTATGTTATTGCTGATTGAAGGCGATCCAAGCAGCATCAGGGTATCACCTGTCATTGATTCTACACAGCCCATAAAGCAGCCTCTCCTCTCTCACTATTATGACAATTAGGCCAGTCTCGGGAAATCTATTGGGTGTTTTTAAGTCCGCATAAAGAAAATGGAACAATCATAAAATCCTACATCGCTTACTTAATACACTTTCCCATGTACAGGCACAGTCTCATGTACCGAGCTCTGAAGGTCATCTCGGTGATGTGGAACAATAAAAGCAGAGCAAAGTAGAGCTCACCCTTGTGCCTGCGGCAAAGGAGTATTTCTTTGAACATTAATTCCTCTTAAAAAGTTATTAAGTGTTTTAAGGATCAAGCTCAAAGTCTTTTTGGTAGTTTGAGTGTGTCTACCTTACAATAACAAAGGTTATTAGAGCTTGAAATCCTCTGGGTTGTTGTTGGCTCCCTTCCAGTGTTATCTCTTTTTACAGAGCTTTATTGGAAACTGTGAATTGAATTGAATCAAGACGGGGTTCTGGTGCTCCTACGTCATCTTCTATGGCTGCTATGGCTTCTAGTTTCATCATATCACAAAGACAGATGTTAGGGCGTTAGAAAAGACTCAAACAACATACATATCTCTTTAAAGTTACAATGTGTAATTTACGTGGTTGTTTATTAGCAAATATCAAATATTGCTTTCATAGATATATATTTAATAATTACACTTACATATAAGTGTAATGCAATTCACATACAAATGGAAACTTTCTCATAGGCTTAGAATGATTTCTTTATATATACACAGGCAGGGCACGGTATGCTGGAGGCTGCCTTCTTGCGTCGCCATATTTGAATACAGTGGCCGAAAAGGATGTACGCGCTTTGCCTTTCACGTTTACCTAGAACTTGCCGTCACTGGAGACAGAGAAGGTGAAGCTCAATCTGGGGCGTTTCCGCGTGAACCTGCTAATCGTACCAACCTATATTTGCCACACTGTGCCGTGACTATCACATAAAACGTCTTATTTTATCAATACTGTGCTAATGTTGGCTCGTGTTACCAAAACAATTAGAGACAAAACACTCCTAACATAACGTTATATCTCACAGATAACCTATATGTCACTGGTAAGCTATAACATATTGTAGCACGTCCACCAGGACGTGTGGAAAGGATGATGCAGTTATTTGGCCAACCACCGTTTGTTAGGCTACTGAACAGTACAGGTTACTGTTGGCCGAAACTACGCCAAAACAACCAACAAACAAGAACTTAGTTGTAACTCCAACTATGCACTCCTGCTCTCTCCTCCAGCTCACTCATACACACACCAGCACGCACACTCACACAGCTCTCATCCCCGTCACACTCGCACCCCGCGCCCCCACCTATACTCATTCAATCCCAAACATGCCATTAACTCACAGAACATTGACATTATAACAGAACATTTACTGCAGGGTCGCTACAATATCGTAACATGGTTTAGATTCCTAAATAAATATTCACCTCATCACTAGATTGGCCTACTCCTGAAAAACTTGAAAAACTCGTGGATGATGCCATCTCTGTCTGCGCAAGGCTCTCTGTCCTACGAGGCCACCGTCACTCACCTGACGGGAGGGGTGAGCGAGTGAGCATGAGTGAGCGCTGCAATCTAGAATTTGACCACTGATGTCACTGTTACTCACCATTTTTACACACTGAGGCTTTATGAACATTTTTATTTAAATCTTTTTGCAACTATATATCAATTACAAAAAACATGACAACTTTAGAATTTAAAATTGCTTTAACTGAGGAAATGGGCCACCAGGGCACAGCATAATGACCTGAAAAAACAACACTGCCATGAAGCTGATTCATAACTGTTATCTGTTTACACATCCAGGAGACAAAGAGCAGCATTTGCATATATTTAGACTTGTGTTTGCGGACCTCTGGTGAAAGCAGGTCAGACGTTTGGTCCAACATCAGCTCTGTATTCGCTCCTGAAAGACAAATCTTACTCTTTAGCTGCAAAATGCTCCACTATGTTAACAACTAATTGCTGATTGTGTTTGTCTGCAGTTTGGTGCATTTTGGTCGATGACCGTATATAAAGGATAAAGCATCTCCACTTCCTCCCACCGTACAAAAATAAAGCCAAAATATCCTGGATATGGCCACTGCCATCTTGCGCTGGTGTCTTGATTTGGAACCAGAGCCTGCGCAGTGGGGATTTCCATGGTATCCAGTTCCCATCGTCCAATTATTCACAAGCAGTGCCATTAATCGTGAGCACACCAGTTAGCACACACAGCTGTCCATCATGACCATGTCCATCAAACCCCACTTTGCATAGCACCAAATAACTAATTCTAACCCATCTTGTCATGATCACTTGCATATAACCGGTAGACTCTGGTGATGTCTGCATTATGTAGATATAAGGAGGCCCAGGCCGCAGATATCGTTGGAGGCAATCTCTGTTTATTCCTCTCCTGACAACAGGTAGCAAAAACAAAATCCTCCATCGTACACAACCATACAAACTCCAGCCCCTCTCCCACGGAGCACAACAGGAAAAGGGCGCCATTCTACATTCAATTAAGCACAATTAAACAAAAATTATACCTGACAACAAAAACATTATATTTATTACTGCAGTATAATTGACCCTGTTACATGTATATCAACATGACAAGAACTACCTAAAATGACAGAATCCATCTTTGAGAAAAAGTTGATTTGATGTGTACTTGAAGTGTTTAGTTTTGCTAATGTTCCATCCACTAACATAGAGTGGGTAAGGTTTATGGCCTATACTGCAGCCAGCAGCCAGGTCAGGTCAGGTCAGATGAACTCTATTATTCCACAGGGGCAAATTTATGTAGTCATACATTGTTCGTTTTAAAACACAAAGATGCACTGTATGTGCACGATCAATATAGTAATACAGGTGCACATCTATCTCTCATTTAGTGGTCTAATTGCTGTAGGCGCAAGTGATTTGCTTTGTCTTATTGTTCCCATTTTCAGCTGCAGTATTTCTGCTGTTTGACTCTCTACATCCACGGAATTCAGGTGGAGAGGATGGTAGGATCAGTGAGGATCTGTTCAGCCTTTTTAAGAATAAGGTCGTTGTACAGCTGTGCTGCGGATGATTAACCCAGATCATCCGACTCACTGTCTTGATCATCCGCTGCAGTTTGGCATGATCTAGAACAGAACGTGATTGAGATCAAGATATTTTGGCTTCACTTTTGGGGAGCTGTCATGTCATCCATCTTTACTGTACAGTCTATGATTTTGGTATTCATTTTGGTACAGTTTCCTCAGAGCTTTATTCACTGAAAAGTTAATGAGAGCAGTGGGAGTGAAACAAGGCAGTAAAGTTGTGGCTTGAACACCTAAACAATGAGCTGAAAGCAGTAGAATTGGGGATAATTCTCTGTAGGTTCCCTATTGAGACTGTCTTCTCTTTCACACACAAGTAATCATGTGATTCTTTGTTAATGTAAAAATGTGAATTAGTGCAGCTTTAATATGTGCAATACCTGCAAATTGTATAGAAAACATTCATATTTTGGGGAGCATAAAAATTGAATTTGCCTTGTAAAACGGCGATAAAAGGATTTGAGTGGAAATAGACCATGTTTGAATTAATTCTTCCTCTGTGCAGGCTTTTTGAAGATGGGCGACCAGTATGAAAAGGGATTATATCAGACTATTGCTTGAGTACTGTGTTACCAGTACTGATACCTCTGTATAATACTTGACAGCCACTCTGTTAAATATTTTAATCATAAATACCCCAACCACCACACTGTCCCCATTAATGCTGCTCCATTTCATTACCATTTTCCCAATATCTAGGACACGCATAATCTTGGTTTTCTTTCAACCGTCCAATTTTTAGTGCAAGTACCTCACGGCTGTGTGATGAAAACACATCGAGAACGTTCACGTCGACAAGGCTGGGGCTGAGGGAGAGCAAAAGAGAAGCCAGGGCGTAACGAGATGGTGAGAGGGAATAGGTAGAGAGACTGAGGAGAGGAGAAAGCGAGAGCCATGGCAACCGTAATAAGTGACAAAAGCATTTCAGAGCATATTAGCACCTTCATTTGATGATGAGGTGTTCTATTTGCATGTAAAGTATCCAAAGCCCTGCAGCAGAGGGTCACTGTTTCTGTATAACCAGCGTCCAATTCCACATTGCAGACATTCCTCACATCTCTTCCTCGCCATCTTCCTCTTGTCTTTAAAGCATGTGTTCTTTCTCCTGACTCGACTCTGTATCAGAACTGTATCAGTCCTCATTAGTGCTTTGCTAATAACACCAGACCTCATTGATTGCCAGGTGACTTGTTATGTGAGCTATCTTAAGTTTGCTACAGTGTTGATCATTCCGAGGTGGTGTTTACGGGGTCCCGGGAGGCATAGCACCCTCCACACATAACACTCTCCCTCACCTTTTCGGCAGCTAAATGATCTCTTAATGACTTTGTTGAGGAAATTACCTAGCCAAACACCCATAATCAAATTGATCTGGTGCTGTGGAAACAGACAAATTAACAAGTCTGTTTAAATCCTGATGAAGCGAGTGGAGCATGGTGGTGAGTTCAGGAGTCCTGTTTCATTAATAGTAAAGAAAAGATAGTCAGACTGGATAGGGTGTTAAAGCTCAGACTGAAGTTTCACTTGGCCAGCTATGGTTTGCATTTTTTCCTCCGCTGTCGTCACTTGCCATCTGTATTAACTTGGCATCCAAATAAGACTGTTGGGATGCTGCCTGAAATCAAGCTCAATCCCTGAATATGTTTGTCACAACACTGGAAACAATAGTCCCCCCTCCTCCCCCCAGCGAAAGAACTGACACAATAATTTGCTACTGACAGTGTCGTTTTTAACGTTTCTTAAATCCACAGAGCCCACACAGTGTGCCAGCTTCAATACGACTTCAGTGGCATCTACTGCCATTTCAATTTCGAACACGAAGCGCTATAGCACCCTGGGGTTGAATATTTGGGATTAGTGTCTCCTCCGAATGGCAAAATGTATATGTGACTTGCAGTATGCTTCGTTCAATGATAATGGCGTATTAGTGTTCAGCTTGTGCCATGCAGCGAGGCTTCTGAATGGACTCGGCTGCAGCCATTTGTCATAATTACAGAGATGCTTTGGCTCTGAACCATTTGCGCACCCACACACACACATACACACTCACTTTTATACTTGTGTATCTACTTATTCTGCTGTCCCATGAAATTGTATAGCCCAGGGTGTCTAATTATACTAATCGAATGCGTACCGCCTGACATTTATTCATACATTATTAATAGCAGAAACAATAGAATCTGTGATTGGATATAGTGACTTCCTGACTTCTCATCTTCTCTCTCTCTCTCTCTATCTCTCTCACTGTGTCTTGCTTATCTCTCACTCCATCTCTCTCTTTACCCCATGACCTCCTTTCTTCTCTTTATGACTCTTTCCCCGTCACCTCCTGTAATTTTGCTTGTGGGTGTTGAGTAATTAGCATGCCTCCCACTTTTATTCTGATGTCAGCTCAGGGAATTTGAGAAATGTCCCATAAAGATTATGTGTCCTGATACGGTTATGTCTGGGACTCCATTAAAGAGATGGGCCGCACAATGGCTGTTTGTATCCTTCGGGGGAGAGAGAGAGAGAGAGCGAAAGACTGAAAGAGAGAAACTGTTTCTACGTTACTACACAGAGTGTGCCAGCTTTATTTATTGTTTTATTTTCTGTTCTATTATGTACTTTCACATAATTGAAATTCAATTTAAGATTAAGATAAACCTATTAATTATGTTGACGTGTTTCAAATTGATACTCTATGTTAAACACCCGGTATACATACAAACTTACTCATTCTTTTTGGCCTGGGGCTGTTTGCCATTGTTTGAGCAAGGTCGCTTATTTCCAATTCCAAAGGTATATGTAACCATTGCCAGAAGAGAAAAAACACATTGTTTTTCTTACAAATATAACTTATAATATAATTTATGATCAATAAAACTCACCCTTGCACAGTTCAGTACAGTTACTTTAGGGCGTTTACCTCAATAGCCTTACTTCATCCGACTCAAGGTGGCTAGTGTTAGCAAATTTTAGACAGATATTTGTGTACAGCAGTTCCCCTGACCTAGACCCTAACTACACATCTGAAGATATTTTTATGAATTTCCCCCCTTCTGTCAATTCTGTCCACACAACCTTCATTTCACCAAATATCTCCACCCACACTAGGATGTAAAAACAACTCCAAACGCTTGCCAGTGTCAGCTGTCTTCAGCAGTCTCCTCTCGTTGCAAAGCTAGTAAGGTGTATAGGTTAATGTTCACTTTTCAAAAACACCTACTGGATTTCTTGTTACCATGGCTGTGGCTCAGAGGTAGAGCGGGTCGTCCGCTAATCAGAAGATCAGCGGTTCGATCCATGTATCTTTGAGCAAGATACTGAACTTTAAAATGTTCCTGAAGGCTATTCCATCAGTGTTTGAATGTGTTAAAAACTGAGTAGCAGGCGGCACCTTGTATGGCTCATAGTGTAAAAGATGCTTTGAGTGGTCAGATGAATGGAATGGCACTATGCAAGTGCAGGGCCATTTACCGTTTACCATTGATTCCCCTTCCATATCAGTATGAAAGAGCTCACTGTGAAAGTTTTCCTTCCACTCCTCATCAGCAACAATTGTCCCACCATCTGCTGGTTTGACCATGCCTGATGGTCCAAAGCCGTTGTTTCTGGCGGACTTTAACTTCAGACACTGAGGTGACCCAAATAACATTGGGTTGTTTGTGTTGGAATTGATGCCACAATACTAAGTTTAATTGTAGAGTCATTGCACCAGGCAGTTCTATCAAAACCTGAACAAACAAGTAGCCCGCTGTTGTTGCTGTTGTTATACTTATTATGCAAAGCAACAAAGGGCATGCAGATATTGAATAGATAATGTCATATTTTCCTCAACTGTTGAGGAAAACTGTTTTACATGTCCACACGCATACAAAGTAACCAGAGTTTTGAAAGATCTGCAAAAATTGTTGTTTTAGTGACCTGGAACTGTGTTTGTGTGTGTGTGTACAAGGGGCCAAAATGTAGAGCACAACATCAATTAGCGATAATATCGGCATACTTTTCTACTTGTGCTACTGTTATACAACCCTGTGTTACCATTATACCATTATGTGTTAGCTGTGGCAGCAGTTGCTGCTGGTTACAAAAATCTAAAGTGTTGCTACAGCTTACAATCATATTTTAGTGTGCTTCCAACTGTGTGGCAACATACAGGGAAACCATGTTTCAGTTTCAACATGATAAAGACTTCACAAGGTTTTATCATAATTTATGTTTTATTGCAGTAAGTTAAGTTACAATACGCAACACAACTTGTAATCTTTGCCAGTAAAGCTCTCTGAAACTCACAATGCAATTCAGTGGACTTGAACTGATCTGAAAGACAGAAAAGAGTCAAAGAGAGATAACGACCAACATGGAAAGGATGGGTGCACAGTAGATGTGTGCTTGTTGGTGCATCATTTTACACATTGTGTATCTGTGACCACAGTTAAATGCTGAAGAGATTTGCATAAAGAAATCCAACCTTGACTATTCAAATGTGAGATGTTGCAGTTGTGCATGAGTGAAAGAAATGTTTTGTGTTTGCAGCAGTGGGGGTGGAAGGCCTCTCCACTTGATTTTCAAAACAAATTACCCAATGTTGCATTCAGTGTTAAGATGACAACAAGATGAAAATTCGAGTTATGGGGTTTTGTAAATTACGTGTTTGTGAAATCTCTAGGAAAACACAATTCCATGCCAGGCTGGTACGGTGAGGGAAGAATTGATAGATAATTACAGATGAGTCAGAGCTCAAGATAATAACCAGTTGAATGAAAGCGCCCGTTGGATGCACAGTGAATTCTACCACACACATGCCACAGCAGCAAAATTGCAGTAACAGCACGCAGAGGTAGCGGCCGGCCGGTCTTGCCTTCTGAGGTTTGTGGCTGAAGTCAATAGCAATTCGGAGAGCTTTTCTCCTACGAGGCACAGAGCTTGGTACATTTTCTGGATGGATCACGTAGGGTAACTTAATTTGGGTATCATTTCCACATGAATCACATCCGAGACCTGCATGTGCCTCTGTACCGCCAGATGAAAAATACCAACAGTTTAGCTTCACTGTCGAGAGGTGATTTGCGTTGCTGGCAAGCATTTAATTTAAGTAAACCACCACTTCTCTCCCACTCTCAGCCTCTTTCATATCCTGGATAATGCTTGAAGTCTGGAGCATTATTGAGCCTTTCACTCACTGTACAGATTTTCCATTCAGCTATAGGCCATATATTGCCCTCTGTCTTGCCCAAGATGTTGCCCCCTCGCCTCCTTCTCATTTTTCTCAGATGTGTCATATGTGGTGCGATGTCTGATGTGGTCATGTTGTGCCACATTGATCTGGCTGCATTCAGAGCTGACTGGACACTTCTCCCCCAGTGGATGACTTAATCCCTCGCTCCGAGCAGCTATTTCACTCCCCTCACATCAGGGCGAAGAGATAGAGATGCTGTGGGAATACAGAGATAGCGCTTCAGTCAAGAACACCAGCCAGCCAGTTAGTTAGTTAGTCAGTCAGTGATTGAGTGAGTGAATATTCCTCCGTCTGTGTATGTTTATGCGTGTCTCACTCCTCTGCCTCATTTAGCAACCACTCACTGCCTTTTCTCCCTTTTTGTCTTTTTCTTAATTCCCACAGACTCCGCCGTTGTGTTGCCATGGCGACCGTGGCCCCTCCCTTCTTCCTGCTGTGTTGGCTGCTCCAAGTGGCGAGCTCGGCGTTCCCAGAGGAACCGGGGCCCATCAACGTCATCCCCACCGAAGGTATTGACCTCCCGACTTTCTCGCCCTCTAGCCGCCTTCTCTCCTGCGTGATTCTTTCCCGGGTCGTGATGTGTGAGGTGTGGGGTCGTGGCCTAACAGGCAGAGTGTTGAAATGGGGGAGGGAGGGCAAGGAGTAGGTTTTAGGGTCGTGGCGTAGGCTGCGGAGGTCAGACAGGCTCTCACACGAATAGTGTTGATTGGTTTCCAGGTCGGGAGGTGTGGGGTCGCGCTCAGGAATGAGACCAGAGTGTAGGAAAGGGCTCTGGCGTTCCTGACTTTCCCACACACACACTCTGACCCTCGAGAGACGCAGCTTCTTACACACTCAGACTTTGAGTCTCCATATCAGCTTGGCAGTCTGTACCTCAGTCCAGACCTTTGATTGATTGCAGTTCAATAATATTGATTTATGGTTTCCCAGCTGAGCCCAGACCCTTCTTGATGTATCAATACCAAACAGTGGAATGTAGATGATGTCAGGGTACCGAGCGCTACGGTGGAGTGGCTGTGTTAGACTCGGCAGCTGTGATTTACAGCAGGTATAGTAGAGAATGTGGGCTCATGTGGATGGTCGCACAAGTCAAGTAGAGGAAAGTATGGAGGTGGACAGACAGAAAAAGGTGGAGGACAAGGAGAGAACAGAATGAATTACAGTGGGTCCCAGGACGGAGTGACGTAGGTAGTCCACAATAGGAAGAAATAACAGGATAGAAATAAATCAGAAGCAGACAAAACACAGAGGTGAATAAAAAGAGGAAACAGATTAATGGACTATAGTGTGGGATTTAAAGATGTAATGATGAAAGAGCAGAGGGAGGATGAGAGGATATCAGATGGAAATGCTCTCAATCACCTCAGTCAAGGTCAAAGACAGATAGCCACACTGGTAATCCGTCCGATTTATATGTATGATTTCTGCTTTTCTCTTCACTTTATTCTTTTAACTGTGTCTTTGCACACCTACGGGACAACATGATAAAAACATGGTGAAAATGCTCCACCACTCTTATCTCTTATTCCTTTCCCTCAAGGTTTCACTTCCTCAACGCACCAAATTCTGTGTCCACAGAAACACTTTGAACATTTTGTTTTACCTTTTTGATGCATTTGAAAATGTCACCTGTCTCTGCGTGTCTCCTTCCTGAATTATCTGAATCAGTTGGCAGAGCATGTCTTGCCAAACTTGTCAACAAAAAGCAGCATGCAAATGAACAATTTATCAAAAGTGAGTCTCAATCAGTCAAGAAACAAAAAACTCATGAA
Organism: Epinephelus cyanopodus; assembly: GCA_026686955.1. Lineage (NCBI taxonomy): Eukaryota > Metazoa > Chordata > Actinopteri > Perciformes > Serranidae > Epinephelus > Epinephelus cyanopodus. The sequence continues at coordinate 13,674,704 of CM048920.1, forward strand.
TCTAACGGTGACATATGAGGTCTAGTTCAGACATCTTTCATTCTCAGAGGATTATTTGTTTCTTGTATCTGGGTTTGTGCTCTGCTCTGTGTCTTTGTAGGCTTAATGTAGCCGATACACTGCTGTTTCAAATGCAGGTCTCAGACTTTGTCACCTTGAATACCTGTTACTGCTGCGGAACTGTCAAAACAAACTAACACAGAAACACTTTTATGTCGGCTACTTTTTGCCAATGATGGATGTCAGTTTGGGAATCAGCCATTATGTGTCTCTCTTTCTCCTTCACTGACAGTGGTGAGAAAACACCCAGTGTTTCTGGGCCGACCCCACCGAACATGGCTGAGACAAGAGCCTCTACACATCCAGAGGGTCCTCCAAGTCAATCGGACGCTCTACATTGGAGCCAGGTACAACACACATACACACACAGACATCTAACTAAAATGTAAGGAGGTCTGTCTGTCCTTTGATTTTCTGAACAACCAGTCCAATCTGATCGACTTCATACTTGATGGGTGTACTGCTGAGGACTCAAGAAGGTGCAGTGTAGAGTGCTAGCCCTCGAGATTTAAAGGGCATATTAGTTACTAGTGCCTCATGTACACACTGTATTGTATTGAGTACTTATCCCTATTAACTGTTACACCACTGAGCCACATGCTGTGTGCAGCTCAGTCCCCATCACATGCTACAGTACATATTCAAGAACAGATGAAGAAAGAGAGACCAGAGATTTTACATTGCAGCAAATCAAACATTTAAAGTATCCACAATGAAACTTTTGCAATGAACACTTGAGAGGCGGGATACACCCTAGACACATCGCCAGACTATCACAGGACTGACACATAGAGACAGACAACCATTCACTCTCACATACGGCCAATTTAGGGACACTGATTCACCTAACCTGCATGTCTTTGGGCTGTGGGAGGAAGACAAAGTACCCAGAGAAAACCCACACTGATACTTCAGAACATACAAATTCTATACAGAAGAGCTCCCCCACTTACGGTGCAAACCAGGAACCCTCCTGCTGTGAGGGGACAATGCTAACCACCACACCACCATGCTGCAGAATGAAGGCTTTTGTTCACAGAAATAGCCTGGTCCCAAATAGCTAACTGTTAGCAAATGACAATTATCCTCTTGCATTGCTAGGGGACACAATTCTAGACATTTTCCGACCAGAGGAACTCTTTAAATAGTTCTAAGAATCCTCCCTTTTTGTTGTGTCCGCACTGCAACATCCAGGAATGATGATAGTTCTTCAAACCTTTTCAGGGACTTTGTCAGATTCTTTTTTAGAGTAGGTCCCAGTGTGAGTGATGTAAATGTATGTTGATTGGTCGAACACAGCCAGTGCAGCACCAGCACCAGCCATTTTTTAAGACCTGTTAGCTGTGTAAACAGCAGACAACACCAAACACCAACAACAGCTCTTAACACAAGCAATATAACAAAACAGAAAAATGGACCGGCAGTGAATTTAAGGCTTCACTTAGCATAAACGCAGCAGCTGAAATACAATGCAAGTGACAGAGCTATGACAGCGACTGGTCAGCTTACAATATGCCACTTCCGCTTTCCTTTTGGTGGTGTGAATGCAAACAGAAAAAAGGCCCTTGAAGGTATTTGTGTGTAGTTCTTGTAGGCATTTTCTCTCAGGGAGTCCCAGAACAGTTTGGTCCAAAAACACCTTATGTCAAGGCAGGTGTATTGCTCAGGACCCATTGCTCTGCTGCAGTTTAAAGTGTGAAGTTGTTTAGATGAGCGTTTCACAGGAGAGATTCAAGCAGAAATACCAGATGACAAGCAATCGACCCGTTCTGAACAGGCACATTTTGAACAGGCACTGCACTTGCGCTTATGAAATTAAAGTATAAGCAGCTGATTTATGTATTTATCTACAGTAAGAGTAAGCTTTGAGAAATCTGGGGCCTGTGATATGCCTTTGATTGCTTGCATCACACACATATACAAGTACAAATATAGCTCTGTCAGAGCCATTTTCAGCTTTAATATCTGTTGGATTGTCTGTTATCGCTGCATTTGTTGCCAGGCAACCCACTTTCAATGGACATTATTTTAAGGAGTTACAGTGTCTGAGCCTAAAACCTACAGTTATTTAAAAAACATATCATCAGTATTATAGCTGTAGAAAGGTGAGGAATCCTTGTTGATTTTATTAACAGTGGCAGATCCAACATTGTGGTTAGTGTTTCAGCATGCTGTGCACATATTAACATTCTTATATTAGCATTTAGCTGTGGCTTAGTACTGCTGGGGCTACTTTTGGACTCTCCATGGATTGAGGTGATTTCACTGACACGTATTGATTTTTCTGCAAAACTCTGCCATTGCTGGTGTGACCAGCCCTCAAAGGTACTATGCAGGACTGTCTGTTACTGTTTGTAAACAAGCTTGACAGCATAGTGAAAGTAAAAGCCATCCCCAGACTCAATGTTGTTTGGCGTTTTGCTCGCTATATTTGCATTTTTGCGGAGCTGTGTCTCTTGGATGCCTGCTGCTTACGGTCTGGCACCTGGTCGCTCCCTGACCTCACTTGAGCGCTGTGGGGTTACACACCCATAAACGTTCCAGACACAGAAAATAGGAAAAAACAGGAATACAAATTCAAATACAGGAGTCTCTGTAGAAGCATACACTGCCACACACTTGTCGTGGGTGTGAGTTTATACATTGTTTTTTTTAGGAAAATCCTGCACAGTGTGTCTTTAACAAACCTTGCATTATTTAAACATTAAAAACTGGAGTTCAATTTTTGTTACACAATTAAAGAGCATTGTGTCACTGTTCACTAGTAATCTTTTCTGATTACTTGGTAAAATAAATGTCCAATTGCTGTGAGACTTAGGCAATATTTTTTGTAACAAATCTGTTACAGTATAGCATCATTTAAAGGCTGATATTTGGCCCAACAATTGTCTTCTAGTTCAGTGTCCATACTGTGCAGGTCTGCATCTGTCTGTCTGATAAATGTGCTGATCCTGGACAGACAGAAGCCCAGGTGGTCAGGAGGGCCAGACGAGGACTGCCTGCTGGTTTACACTGTAAAGCTACATCTGCTGCTCCCTGGAGCCGTTCAGGAGCCGACCTGAAACAGACTGAGCTAACAAAAAACACACACCTCAAGATTTACTGCCCGTGTTGTCCAAAAATTAATTTAGCCTGAAACATGCTAAAAAAAATGAGACACAGTCAGTTTCCACATATGGCGCTGGTTATTTGCTGTATAGTGGCAGTCTGAAAGAAGACTGAAGTGGTTTACAGCAAGAGACGCCGCTGTGGTCCAGGAAATGACCCAGTCCCTGGCCTCCAGCTGGTCTAACCTCACAACTGAGAGATGGTAGTAAATATATCAAACTATGTAACATGGTTCCAGCCATTCTGTCTGCGCTCAGAGGGTCTATGAGCACACACATGCACACAGCCTGATACTAAAACTGCACACAGACGACTACAGCTACTGCAGTCGGCAGGTCTGCTTTAAAATATTACCAGAGCCATGAAGCAGTCTGAGAGACGTTAATTTCAATTTAGAGCTGCAGAAATTTTTACTGAAAAGCAGAGGTAAACCGATATGAATGTCTCAGCCAACCGGATGATAATGAAATGCTAGACTGACAGGCGGAAAGACGAGAGAGGCGAGGGGGGTTCACGGCAGCATAAGGGATTCACAGAAAGAGTGTTTCGGGAGGATATTTATATATTTCTTGTAAGTGGCTAATAGTATTTGCGGCTTCCTGACAGAAAATGATGGGCCCAGAAAGAAACAGATCCATGTTCAAATGCTTGTGTGAGCCAGAGACAACCCAGCAGGGAGGCAGAGTTTTAAAATGTGTAATATATAAATAAGTACCTGTGTGGTGGCAGGTATGACTGCCAAAAGCTTCTACAGAGTGCATGGCCTGATAAGACGCCTCGCTCATCCCCAAATCCTGTCACCATTAGCATAGCTGCTCCTCAGACTGCAAGCGCTGCTAAATCCCTGCCCCAAGTACCTGCTGAGAGCAGCTACCGCTCCCTGTCCTCCTCCCATCCTCACTAAATGAAAGTAAACTATGTATTTGGCTGGTGGCTGGTGGAGTAAAGCGCCTTGCTGTGCTAAGCCCCATTTCATTGCTGTCCAGATGAGCAGCTGTGAATCCTGTGGTCCTCAGCCCTCAGACGGATCCAAAGGGCGAATCCACACAAATATAAACCAATTGGAGAGTGTTTATCTATTGACAAGATGACCAAAGGAACGAAGCCAGGGGTTGATTAACTGTTCCAATTGTGATAAAGTGTGAGAGGTTTTTGCCATCTGGCTCCGTGCGTGTGTGTATTTACGTTTTGCATTTAGTGGAAAGGGAAAGTGTGCTGACTTACTGCCAGGTTGGTGGTTGCTCAGTTTATTAGCCCACAGACGCTGACCTCAGAGGTCATGGCGGGGTCACGCAGAGGTCACAGCCAGGTCAAATGCCTCGTGGCAGACGGACAGGGAGACGCTCACTAGTGGCAAATACTGGAAAGCTTGGGAGGTAAAGCTGCCAGGTTGTTCAACTATAGAGCTGCTAGCAGAGAAAGTTTTGCATGCAGGCGAGGACAAGAATGTGGGAAGAGACACAAGTGAAGACACCCACATGGACACATACCATAACCACTATGTACTCGTACTTTAAAGGATGCCCTGTGGACCAATCCTCATAGGACACTGTTTGGCAGTTGGTCTACAACAAGTTGAAGCACTTTGCCAGCGACTTGCAGATTGTTGTTAAACTACAACTTTAGAAAACTGTACTGCTGAATATTATTTTCATTATCAGCCAATTTACTGTTTTAAATAATCTGCTAAGCCTGGTGATAGGTCAGTTTGAGGGACTGAACTTAAAGGCATAAAGAGTTGAAGGTATATTTTCAAGATGTGGCTTTTACTTACTCAAAAATAAAGAAAACTGTTTTCAAAATAAACCCATAAGATGTCAAAAAAGAGGTCAGCTAGATAGAAAAAAGCTCATGCTATGAAAACTTAACCGGAACTGTATAGAAATGAACAAAACAAACTGAACACAAAGGGGAAACAAAGGGGAACATACTGTATATAATGTATGATCAGACCATTTAGACACAAACTCTGAAAACAAAACTACAAATACAGCAATGTACAATTTAAAATAAACAGATTAGATATTTCAAAGTACCCACTCCTCTCAAAAATGTTTTTTTTTCCCTCTGTTTATGTCCCCTAAAACATCTAACCTTGACGAAACTAAAGACTAAAGAGAGAGGTGTTTTCAGATTCCTCTACTGAAGGGACAATGTCTGTGCATTTTCCTAAAATCTGAGACTTGAATCTATGCCAGGCAAGCTAGATTAGGTACAACACTAATAGGAAAGTCAATCGCTGCCTGATACGGAAACACATATTGATGGGGAACAGACTTCAGCACAACACCGCCAAAGGACCCTTAAACCTCCAGTGCAAAGCCGACTTGTCAGTACAGAGAGCAGAGTTAGCATTAGCATAGTGAAAGTTTTGACTGCAAACATGGTAGATGGCACAGTTTTTGGATGTAGAGCAGACCCTGGAGCAACATTCCACTATCTGCCAAAAACAACATCATAAAGGATATTACTGTATGTTTCACAAACACTTACTCAAGCTAACAAGCTAACAAACTAACAAACAACGTAAATAAAAGATGCTGATGACACTTCCTATGCTGATAGTGTGTTAGACGGCAATTTTGGTGCACAACCGACTCCTCTTCTGAGTCTGGGTATGACTGTATATGTATTGCTGAAACTCTGCCATGTTTCCTCTAAAGCTAACACTAGCTATCTTGATGTGCAATGCTTTTTCACTGACCAACCAATAAGGAAGAATTAGTATGTCTGCTTACCCATTTTTGGAGTTTTTATGCCTCTCAGCTGGCAACGTGGTTGGAGGTATTATGTTTTAAAGTTGTCCATCTTTCTGTCCGTCTCATTCTCATGATCGTGATATTTCAAGAGGGCACTGAGGGAATTCATTCATATTTGGAATAAATGTCCACTTGGTCTCAGGAATGCATTGATTAGATAATCGTCAAAAGTCAAGGTCAGTGTGACCTCACAAAACGTTTATGGCCATAACTCAAGAGTTGATAAGCTAATTATGACAGAATTTCACACAAATTTCTAATACAGTGGCTCCCAACTGGTGGGTCACGGTCCAAAAATGGGTCACAGGTCATTCTGAACGGACCACAAGTGACTCACAAACGTGTCAAATTTGTTAAAAAAAAAAAAAAAAAAAAACATTTTTTTTTTTTTTATAGTACAGTGGATTCCTGGCAAAGAGCTTTCATTTTGAAGTGCCATTCCCTGCTGTGGAGTGAGTGACTAACGGACAGCTACTTGACAGAGACAGCAAACTACCTCAACGACATTGCCAAACGCAAGTATGATGCCCAATATAGTAAATTCCGTGGACCTTGAGCTAATGACTAAGGAGAAATCTGGACCCCGTGGCTGCATCAGTTGGGAACCACTGGCCTAACAGAATAATATGATGAAGTGATGACATTTTATATCCAAAAGAGCCAAAGGCCAACTTTAATCTGACATTATTATGTTCAGCAAAAACACTTTCCTGGACATTATTCAACATCAAACTCAGGAACAGAAGGGGAGACATTTCGTCAGATACTAAAATGGTGAAACTTGTCTTGAAACTGTGCTGATTTTGTTGATGATCTGTACTGCTGGGGAGGAGATGTGTCTGAAGCATCCATGTTTCAGAGTATGTAGCTTCTTTGCAGCAACATTCATTTTTGAAGCATTGTCGACTGTAATGGCTACATATGAGTCTGGGCAGTCATGGGGACAAACAACCATGAGTTGGTTATTCCTTTGTTTTTTAACTATTATTTTTTGCTTGTATGGACCCCAGGAAGAGTAGTTGCAACCTTTGTAGTAACTAATGTGGATCCAAATAAATAAATGTGGGAAACCATGTTGAACAAAATATTAGTATAACATTTTGAAAGGTTTCTGGAGAGGTTTTTTTTTTTTTTTTTTTTTTGAGAGAGAGAGAGAGAGAGAGAGAGAGAGAGAGAGAGAGAGAGTTAACAAAAAAGAAGCATTAAAAGCAAATATCTCAAAATACAAACATATCCATATTGCAGTCCCTAAATGTTGTTCCAATTTAGTTACATGCCATTTTAAACATTTTCTTTTTGTTGATAGATAGTTCTTATTTTGTATTGCATGTGCAGGATTTTCTTGTTCCAGGTTTCTGTTGTATTTTTATGGATTTTGAGGCACATTTCTTGTCTCATTTTATGGATGTATGTTATCAATAATTAAGATATAGTTGTGTGTGGTGTTTGTGATTTCAGCCCTTAGGCTCAAGTATACAGATGTTGTTTGTACGTGCTTTGAGTTTGATGCCTGAAGACGTTCCCTGACCAAAACATTGCTCTCTCAATGAACTTAGTTGGTGGTGTGAGATTTTACTATACCCACTTATACCCCATTTTTGAGAGCACTACAAATTTCCTTGTTAGAATTCAGTATGTAATATCAAACTGGGGCACAGCTACTTACTTAGGCACATATTTACTGACACCCAAGTACATGCAAACTCACACACAGGCGTGCCACAAAGTACTCTCCCTCAGTCAGCAGAAGTGTCGGGGAGACTAGGTGGTCAGCTCAAATCTTTCCATTTCAATTTCATCCAGTGGAGCAGCTTTTCCTGCACACTATTTGCAGGGTCAGAGAGGCTCAGCGCTGCTCAAACTAAACCACAGTATGGCTGCCAGCAAGACGAAGAGCAGGAAAACTAACAAGAAGAAATGCAGGAAAACTTGGCGGCTTAAAATGCCATGACCTTGAGTCTGCCGCTGTTTGGTCGGCTGAGAGGAGAAAGTTCATGAGCTGGTCAAGTCAGATATGTAGGAAATGTTTACAGTTTCTCTTGATTCTGTGTTGACTTTATATTAGCCGGGTCAGAAGGGGTCTGAGGCGTTTATGAAATAACAGCTCAGACATGCGCACATCCTACACACATATACACATGGTCAGACATAGGAAAAGAAATAGGAGACTTTTGATTTGTAGGTTTTAAGACTGGGTTTTGTGAGTTGAGGCCCCTTCGTAAGTTATGATCTAATGAATCCAGGCTATTCAAGGCTGCATGCGCACATCCTGCAACATAAAGAATGATGAAATCTTTATAGAGTTTACATGTTGCCCTGAATCCTAACTTTCTACCACATGCAGCACACATTAAATCCACTAACATGCATACAAACAAACAAAAACATACAGGCCACAGGCTTTGCATCATTCAAACAACCTGGAAGGCAAGAGAAGAGATGGAGAGAGAAAGAGAAGCAGCAGCATAAATAATTCCCCCTCCTCTGCACTATCAGAGGCAACAGCGCTGGCTGCCAGCCACTCTGACTAGGAGGCCTGTTGCTATATTCATTATGTTAATGCTGAGACAACGCTGAAGCAGCCTGGATGAGATTACGCCTCACACTCTGGCCCACTCCACTGTTTGGAGAATGCTTAAACTCTGACCTGTTAAGCAGGGATGCACCAAGCAAGTGTTTGGTGATTTTGCACTTCTTCGCCACTTAGCCGTTGTCCTGCTTTGCTGGTTTGAGTAAGAGTGGGAATCTTCTAAAACGCCAAGAGGAAGTGGGATGAATTATTCAGGATTGGAGTAACCTGATGGCACTTGGCCTACCTGTGCTCTCATCATGCACACATTCTCACAGCTCGCTCTTTCAGAAAAACAGATGCAAACGCACACTGATACACACACTCAGGTGGTGTGAATACTTACATGAGCAGGCAATACATGGATGCATACATGAGAACCCCTGCCTCTATCAGAGAAAAAAGAGAAACCAAGAGAACGTGCAGCACTGGGAGGCAGAGCTGGATCAGAGATGGGATCGATACTGCTGCAATAACACAGCTATGGCAGATTTACAGATTAGCCCATTCAGAGCCAGGCTCCTTTGCAAAGATGAAGCCCAAGCTTCAGATCCATCCCAGCAGATACCGAGGCCTTGATCAATATGCAAACGTCAGCTGTTAGTGTGGCTGCCTAGCCTAACTCTCATCTAGTTGGCATTTTCACAGGAACATCCAAGGTTACTGCAGAATTATCAGCAGATTAAGAGTGCGAGAAAGCTGTGTTTGGAATATCATGAATACATGCATGGCATTGGGTTTAGGACCACGTGTAGGCAGCATGTGGGGGTGTGCAAGCATCAGTATAACAACTTGATTAAATCATCCATTAATTCAATTCCATGCTTTTGAATAAGACTGATAAGCTGAATCCGGGGGCCTAGGAGCAAATTCAATGCAGCAAGTAGAGTTTAATGAGCGGAGGCAAAAGGCGAAGGGGAAATATGAGGCATCATTATGCAGTCGGGTACCATTTCTCACATATATTGGGAGAAATGGAAGACATTGTAAAGCTGTTCCCTAATCTCTGAGGGTCTGATCAACTATAAACGAGTAAAAGTCTCTAATATATATGCATTGCATAGCTGCAAGCACAGAATTATTTAGTTGTAAAACCACACAGATTCAATATATAGTGGAAATATTCATACTCTGAGTTTGTATTAGGTGTGCGGCCTGGATTTCATCCCAAAGAAAATCTCCATCGACCTGCACTGTCCTGAACTAGCAATAATATCAATGCTGTACTTACTGCTGGTATTCATGGTTTGCTCAGTGCAACTTTTTGCCTTACCTTAAGCTTTGGATAGTGCTGTGTTGGCTGATTGCCACTCTTTCTCTACCTCTCCTTTTCTCTCCAGGGATGACCTTTTCCGCGTGGAGCTGGACATCGTTGCAGGAGACGAGATGTTCTACAGCAAGGTGAGCACCTTCTGGACAGATACCGAAGGATTTACAACTTTCAGTGGATGTATAACTTTTCATTAGACTGGAAAATGTCATTTCCCTACAACAGAGAAGAGCAAATGTAGCTAACCAGCAGTGCATGTGTGTTCCTTATTGTATAGAAAAGGACGTGGGAGTCGAACAAGAATGACATCAGGATCTGCAGGATGAAGGGGAAGCATGAGGTGAGGCGATGCTACTGTTTCTCCCTCTTTTATGTATTTATAAAACAGAAGCATTCTCTGTCTTTCACTGTCTCTTTCATAACAGTGTGAAGACAGCACATTAAACCTTAATTGATTTTGTTTGGCCACATGAGGGAAGTTCAATGCCCTGTTTACACAACATTGACCTATTATCACTTTATGAAGTTGATAAGGCGGAAATTGTTTATTTACGCATCCAGCAGACAAGGAGCAACATAAGCACTGATTTGGAGTTGTGTTTCTGGCCTCCTGGCGTATGTAAGACCGATAATCCCCCTCCTTTTAGCTCTGTTTTTTGCACACTTTCTTCTGCCTGGTGATAGGGTTGATGGGAGTAGTTTGGTAGAAAGGAAATGAAACGCTCACAACAAGGTCTGTGGATTATCTTGAGTAATTGGGTCATGATTTCTGGAGAAATATTGCTGTTGATTTTTTCAAAATTATTTTTTTGGTGCTTTGAGCACCACTAGCCGAGTGACATCTAGTTCCATTATATTCATGAGAAGGCAGACATCTCTATGGCTGACAACAACAACACTGCCCAACTCACACCTATAGACTGTATAAAATAGTAGATGTAGCTACAGTGATGTCACCCATTGGGGACTGCTGTTTTGAAGTCTCAATTGTGCATGACAGCAGTTGCCATCTTGGTTTTTGGAGCCAGAAATGACCATATTTAAACAAGAGGCTGGAGTAGCGAGGGGTAGATCTGACTGATAGACTGCTGTGACTCCTCACAGACAGCCTGTCACTAAAGTGGGTCCGCCCTTAAATATCCAAACGATCTTTCAAGTGGTCTTTCAAAGGACCGTAGTTTTTGGCACTGTCACATTGGCTTCATATATCAGCTTTGGGGGTTGCCGCTTGCTCACACAAAAAGGATCTAGATTGATAAACAGCACGACAGTTAAAAGGAAAAATATGTGTTTTTATTTGGGGTTTAACGGTCCCAGTAGAGAGCCTCATCATAAATAATGATAAAACATTACTTTTAGATTAAAATGGCAGAGCAGTAGTTTTTACTTTGCAACATTTTTAAAATTAATTAGCATAAAAAATAAGATTTTATCAGTGTGAAATGGTTAAAAATGTGCCAAAATCAGATCACATAATTAATAGTAAAAAAAAATATGTCTGAAAAACACACTTTAAAATCCCATTTGTAGCAAAAAAAAAACTTTATTGATTTTTAAGTAACTTCAGCATTTCATTTGCATTTTTACTTTCTTTTACTGGAGGCGTTTTCTGAGGTGTTTCTTAGAATAGTTTAAATCAATCAGCTTCTTTTTGAAACTCGCATATTTTTGGTAAACCCCCAAAGCAAAACCATGTAAAGTAGAATTACAGATAAAATACTGGATGACAGTTTGTTAGTGAAACATGTCCAGTCAGTCAGAGCTTCTGTCTTACGCTATCACTCCTTCTTACACATGCTATATGGCACAATGTCTCACCTTTCTTACTGGAGCTTTTGGCTTCATTGTGCCAGTCATCTGCCCACCATGCCTGTTGGCTCAGCCTCAAGAAGAGAAGGGCTCTGGCCGCATATTATCTCTTTGTTCCTGCTCATCTAAAACATAGCACAGAGCCACTCCTACCTATACACCACTTGTTCCAGCGTCATGAGTTAGGAACGTGGTTTTTGCCCTCAGAAAAAGCAGGTGGGCGTTGGGAAAGTGATGCGATGAGGAAGTGATGGGGTGAAACGTCCCAGCAGCCACCAGCAGCCCACGCCTGAATACCTCTTATATCTCCAACACACATCCCTAGCTGCCACACATAAACAGCCTGCATTCAGTGCATGTGTGTGGGTGAGTGTAGTGGTGACGGTTGGCGGGGGAAACATGGGCTCTGTCCCCTCCAGGCAGAGAAAAAAAAATGACTTATTTAACACAGTGAGAGAACACCTGACATTAAATCTGTGTGAGACAGTGCCAGACAGGAACACAATGGAGAATAGAGGGACAGAGACAAAAAGCTCAGCTGAGAGGAGGAGAGGGGAGGAGGAGAAGGGAGACAGAGAGGTGAGAGAGAAGAGACAAGTAGATAAAGAAGGAGAGGAAGGGAGGAGGGGAGGGGGGGGTCCTTGTTGGCCGGCCCTGAGGAGAGCTGTGGGGCTGACTGAGATATGAAAGGTCTTCTTGCCCCTAATGACTGTGCTGCCTGGTAAGACTGTGAGTCACACAGCAATGTGAGAAAGATAAGAACACTGCCAGGTCCTCTCAGTCAGCTCTCTGGGCTCAGACGCATATGAATGGTTGTGCTTGTATGCACATATGCATGCACACACAAACACATTCAGTCACACACACAGTTGCTCACTAGGGTACAACTAATATGGATTTTCTAAAAGCTGGTTCAATATTATTTAAAAGCTGATACATTATTATTTTCAAGACACTATAGTTGAAATGCAATTATTTTCATTCCAAATAACAGCCACTGGAAAAGTATTAAAAAGTTGGAAGTGCACATATTCTGCAATATAATGTAATCCTGTACAACAACAGCACAAACAACATTCTCACAAATGACAGTACAGTCATATTTTTCAGTACCTGTCTGAAACAGTGTCAACAAAAGATGCCACATTTAAAAGGGGACCCTGCAGAGTTTTTGTGTTTTCAAATTCAGTGTTTCTCACCAAAGTGCATTATGTTTATCATTGCTTTTGTTGCAAAACATTTATATTCATAAAGTTCTTTTATAAATGTGAAACCTGCATTATTTACATTCATGTTTGCTAGGTTTCTGGCTTCTTCTTCCCTAATCTCTGTAAACAGATATCTGCATATGCAGAATCTGTAGGCAAAGTAACAAGATTTTAGGATCAGAAATGTTTTGTTTTGGTTTCCGTTTATAGTCCCAGTAGTATTGTCCAATTAAGTTCGAGCGGCAGGTAAACAGTCCTCGCAGAAAGCAAAAGAGGCTGAAATGCCTTTTCGGAATCCAACAACTATCGTCTGATAACAAGTTAGCTTAATATTGGCTTTTTAAATTATCTGCATTCAGACTGTGGCTCAGAGGTAGAGCGGGTTGTCGCCAATCGGATTATCAGCGGTTCACCAGCTCCTCGAGTTTGCATGTCGAAATATCCTTGAGCAAGATACTGAACCCCAAATTGCTCCTGATGATGCTTCCATGGGTGTGAGTGTGTTAAAAACTGAGTAGCAGGTGGCACCTTGTATGATAGCCTCAACCACCAGTGTGTGAAAGTGTGTGTGAATGGGTGAATGTGACTCGTAGTGTCAAAAGCGCTTTGAGTGGTCAGATGATTAGAAAGGCGCTATACAAATGCAGGTCCATTTACCATTTACCATATCTGTTTATAGAGATTAACCGAAATGACTGATGCATGGAAGAGGAAGTGTCAGCCTGGATATCAGCTGGCTATATCGCATCTCCCGAAATATTGTTTGCCGCCCCCAGAAGCTTTATCACTGTCAGACCAATAGCTGATGGATTCAGAGATTGCTTTTTCCCTGCATGTTGCTGGTGTATGGCTACCTCTCTTGGCACATTACCACCATAAGCCACCTGTTGATCAGTTGAATAGTGTAAAACCATTGGCAGGTATGTGTGTGTTGTCACATGCAGTAGCGTCCTCATGCTCATGCACAATACAAAAGAATGGGCACCTACTGATAAAAACAAAAATTGCACCATATCTCCAATACTAGTTTTCAAAATCACCACAGGGTATCTTTAGGCTTCATAAACAAAGTTTCACAGTAGCGATATACAAAGGTACATTATCTTTTAAGGAAATACAATTAAGAAACTATTTATAGATAAAATAGTCATATTTAAATTAGTGCTGCGTGATACTATGAAACTCAAATATTATGATATATTAAAAGAAATACCTTGAAGTCAATTAAAAAATAATAAAGACTTATAGTTGGTAACTTTGTTTTTTAATTACAGGCCAATAAAAACACAGATCACAACATGACATGATAATATGGTCTTACAAAGAGAAACAAAGCAAAGTAAAAAAATAAAAATAAATAAAGAAAAAACAAAAGTTAGAGTTACACCATTCTCGGAACCCGTTGGCTGTATTCGGCGTCTGACTTCCAGCAGGGGGCGATACAGTCTCTGGGGGCAGACCCCCGATTTTTTGGTATTCCGGTTTGATTTGAGCGGAGGAGGTGAATTTCCATTTCCGACTTCCATTTATATATAAGTAAATATGCTGAACCATTGCAATGGATTCAGAGTTTGCAGTGACGCCAATTATGTTCCGCCTCGTTAGTTCACCACACAGACCGTTTAACCTGGCAACAACTGCAGCCAGCTCAAATGTAATTGGTCAATATCACACGGACTACAAACAGCCTACAAGCCCGGAGGCAAGATCTCCGGGGTTTGCCTACAGACTCTACATTTACTGAATGTAGAGTCTGTATATAGAGACTAGAGTTACACAGACCAAAGTGGATAAAAGAAAAGATATATAAAAGTTAGTAGGATCAGATCAGTAATTCAAAAGTTTATAGTACTAGAAAAAAAACAACAACAAATAAATGAAGCTAATATGACAGGTGGATTGTAATAATAATTCTATGTAGTTCCACTTTTCACTAGAGCAAATTTTCTTCCATTTCATGTTATGTTGTGTTACTTTGCAATGGTTTGTCTAAAAAAAAATTCCACAAGAAACTGACACTGATATTGGTAACCTTTATGAAAATAACTTGATATCATATCTGCTGAACTCTCACTGTACTCTAAAAAAATCAAGCCCCCCTTTCTACAGCTTCTAGTGGCCTTCACTAGAATTGTACTGCGGTGCAGTCAGCAACAACCAATCAGAGCTGAGGAGTCCTGGATGCAGCTGTCAATCATGTCAATTGCTCCATGAACTGCAGTCAGACTGTCAAACTAGGCAGCACTGATTAAATATGAATTAGGATTCTGTCACTGCATTGCTTATTTCTCACCTCTAATGTTTACAGAAACATATTTTAGTGTACTGTTTAGCCGTAAAATGAGGACGCTGTATACAGAAGTGTATACAATGGGAGGGCTGGGTCACTAACTCTCTAATTTTACAGATGAGCAGTGCACTAAAATATATTCCTGAAAATATTTGAGGTGAGAAATAGGCAATGCAGTAACAGAATCTTGATTCATATTTAATCAGGGCTGCCTTGTTTGACAGTTTGACTGCAGTTCACGAGCAGTGATTGACATGACTGACAGCTGCTTCAGAGACTCCTCGGCCCTGATTGGTTGTGTCTGTATATATGCAGTAATGCCATTAGAAATGCTGCTAAATAGAGCTTGCAGAGGATTATGAGTCTTTTTTTCCAGAGATCGCCTGTCTCAATTCATGCTGAGTGAATAAAGTCACAGGTTCAGCAAATATAAAAAGTTATTTTTATAAAAGTTACGAACTGTAGCTTCAAGGAAAGCCTTTCAAAACAAGTTGTAATTCAAACAAGATGACCAAACTAGTGGAATAAAGCACTGTTACTTTTATTGAGCAATAACACCTTGGAAACGACTATTTGGAAATACAAATTTATGTGAACTTGCATGTCAAAACACAGATGTGCTCTGTTTGATGCTATTATAATATCTGGGATTGATTTTGCCAGAAATGTAGCTTGATGACTCTTGGCTTTATCATGACATGCTTGAATTGGACGCAAGTGCGCAGAGCATTCCTGTCTTCATATTTGATTATTGTTTCACCTTCTTTCAACAAAGAATTGCATCATAAGTTAAAAAAAAAGCACTGAAATAAGTTCAGAAAATTGGCATAAGGCTGTGATGCAGCTTACAAGACCTGAAAATGACATAATTTAAGATAAATTCTGATGTTATGAGACTAAATGACACAAATTTATTTCTCAGTATCAATATTACAGCGATGTATTGTCTCGCCACTGTGTTTACTGCAGGGCTTTTGTATTAAAATGCATTAGATTGCTACAGGTGTTGTTTTTGTGACCTCCTGTTGCTGTTTTGCTCATCATGCTGGAGGTCGAGCTGACTGAATATTTAACCAAAGAACAATCTTTTTCTGACTCTAATGCATGCATACACACATCCCTCATGTACATTATATGTATACACGTTATGCCCATACATATTCATGATTTTTTCAAGTGTTTTTTTTTTTATCGCTCCCCCTTTGTTTTTCTCGCCTACACATACATGGACACAATTAAAAAAGAAAACCATATCTGTCAAGCAGTCATCTTCAGTGTGCCTTCTTCGCCCTCTGTCCCCTCCCTCCTCTATCTCTCCTCCACTTCTCCTCCTGAAAATGTCCTGTTCTGCTTGGGGGACGGTTGTGTCAGATGTGATGCATTCACCACCTCGTAATTGGTTTTGTAATTAAATGTTTCTGCTTGGTTGATCACAAAGGACATAGTATTCTCCCTAATTAGGCTGAAAATTCAATATCCTAATTCTTTTCGCCTTTTTTCTTCTCCCGTGTTGACCAAACGATTGTTGATGAACGCAACAGCCGGACCCGCTGTCACTCACTCTGCATATTCCCGTCATATTTTTCTTTTGTCCTTTTCTTTGCCTGTCTCTTTATCTCTCCTGTATTTGCCCTTTTCATGTTGTTCCCTGTCATTCCCTCCCCTTCGTTCACCCTTTCTCTTCTTATGAAATCGAAAGAAAGCAAGAGATAGAGGGTGAGACGTTCCCCAGAGGTGGCACTGTGCCAGCACATCGGGCCGTGGCAGTGTGGCATGTGCACGCATGCAAAGGCAATTCCATATAGAGCGCTTTTAAAGAGCGGTTGGGCATCGTTATAAGCAGCACTTAGCGAGATTGTTTGATCAATATTGCGTTGATCGTGCTCTCGGAGGAGCTCAGGGTTTTCAATCGCCCAACCCAAATGCCTTTTCTGGGTTGGACAGCCAGAAGATTCTGTTTCACAGGCTTTTTTTTTTTTTTTGGGCTCCCAAATTAATCAATTTGAAATACCACACGTGGAGTCACTTTCACTCCTCCTAGTTGTGGCCCTTTTTTTCAATCTCGCCAACGCTTGAAATGTAAAAGACCATCTTGTTTCCTTGCCTTTAGATTCTAGACATTGTGTGATGTGTTTGTGCTGATTTTATATATTATTTATATATTATTTTACATTTAAGTCTTTGCTACTGTTCTTTGGCAGGCTGTTTCTTTTGTATGACGGTAGCCCATTTTTATGTCCCCTCAAAAATGTGTACTTTTGAGATAATTGCCAAACTCACAGCACAATGCTGTGAGCACCAAAAACAACAAATATGGAGAGAATAAATCTCTGCAGACAACAATGTAATGGTGAAGCTAGGTTTTCCATTACTAGAACTTTATCTCAGCATATGTTGCTTTCCAGATGTTTGTGCAGTATTTCTTTCTTTTAAATTACTTGTCACACTTGCACATGTAATTAAACTAGTAGTTCAACACTGAAAACACTTTTCAGTATCTTGGGGAGGTCGGGTACGGAGCAGACAGGGATGGTGGTCCCCATTTTCAAAAAAGGGGACCGGATAGTGAGCTCCAACTATCAAGGTATCACACTGCTCAGTCTCCCTGGTAAAGTTTACTCCAGGGTGCTGGAAAGAACGCTCTGACCGATTGTTGAACCTCAGATTCAGGAGGAGCAATGCGGATTCCGTCCTCACTGTGGAATAGTGGACCAGCTTTTAACCCTTGCAAGGCTGATGGAGGGGTCATGGGAGTTTACCCATCCAGTCTACATGTGCTTTGTGGAACTGTGGAAGGCTCATTACTGTGTCCCAAGGAGATGGATGAAAATGGATGGATGGATGGATGGATAGATGGATGGAGTAGCTTGCTGGTAGTATAACTATGTTGATATCTGTCCAGTGATTTAAATATTCAAATTACTTTTATACCATTTTTGCATAGTTGACTACTGAAACTACACCCAAATCTCTTTTTATACATGTAGCATTCATACTGGTTTGAACAGCAACAGTCTGTGTGAAAGGAATTAAAGGCCTGTCCCATATGGACACCTGTCCAAAATATAGGCCCATTGATTTCAGTGATTTTAGCAAATAATATGAGGCGTTTTTTGCCAGCATGTGGCATTTCTGTGTTGTATTTTGTTATGATTTCATGTCACATGTACATTGTTAATTTGATCATTCTTAACAAAACAGTTTGAACTGCTTTTTCTAAGTAACATTACCAAACTATATGTCTCCCTAAGGGTTGCTTTGCTGTGGTTTAGCTTCTCCCAGTGTGAAGTAACTGGTATCTATGCTTTCAAGTAGCTTTAACAGTTTCTTTCCTTATTGATTTATCCTCCGTTTTTGTGATATGCTGTAATTGCTGGGTACACTATGTATTCAGACCAAGGGATCTTTTGCTGTGAACTGCATTTCCCATGTGCACAAAGCACATATTATTTGATATAAGCTTTTGTCAAAACATTCGTCCTGGTGAAGGTTTAGCAAATAGCTGACTCTATTATAAAACACCTGCATCTGCTATTAAGGTGCTGAACCTTCTTTTCTCCATATACTCCCAAAAAGCCTTTTTTAAACAGGTACGCATACATTATCACTTGAATTAATCACAATGTGACAGATTGCCACTATTTTCTCAGCAGGTTGTCAGACAGCGAGCTGTTCAGGGGTGAGGCAGGTTAAGTGTTGTGGTCAAGGATTGAATAGTTGTGTGTGTGAGTGTGTGAGTGCGTGTGTGTATGTTTCCACCAGGGAGTGGAGCTAAGCTGACCCCACGATCTGTAGGTCTTGCTGCAGGTCGGTTCCACCGCTGAGGCTGCCACATGGCTGACTGGCCTGGAAAAACTCCCTGGTTTTCTCTGTTTTCTTCCCCTCTGTCTCTCTTTCCCTCACTCTCCCTCTTCTCTCTTCCCCCTTCTCTTTATTTTGTCCTCCTATCTCTATTATCTCACTTTCCCTCCCTCTCTCCCTCCCTCTCTCCCTCCCTCTGGTGTCTAATGTTTGTTTGTGGCCTGTGGTGTGTTCAGTCAGAATTACCATCAAACAGAGACGAAGGGTTGCAGAGGGACGCGGATTAGCTTTGACATGCTGAGTAAGACCGCAGCACTCAGAACAGCACATTGCTGCTAATTTGGTACCGCTGTTAATTTATCCTCCGCCCACATGCGCACAAACACACTCTCTCTCTCTTCCTGTCTTGGGGAGTCACTGTGTTTTTAGTCAAAATGTGCGTCAGGGATTTTTCTGGGAATGACAAGCCTGTTGTTAATGAGTGAAGAAGAGGGCTCGCCAAATCTTTGCGAGTGTGTATTGTGTATACAGTACGTGTGTGTGAGTGTGTGTGGGAGAGTTCTGGCTCAATGGCGGCTCTTGGCAGAGCAATGCTCTCTTCTCCCTGGTCGCTAACATCAGGGGACCAGCCAGGCATGTAATGGAAACTTTGGAGATTTAGAGGAGCAGCTTGCTAAATACGACCCCCTGATGTACTACCTTAGATGGCTCCTATTGTACGAACATTGCTAAAGCAGGTCATCATGATAACTTATTACATTTTACGAGGGTATGAAACATGCTGTGGTTGCTCCTAAAGCTGGATAATGAGCAGAAGATTTTACAATGTATGCACCTGTTTTGTATTTTGGTTAGAGCAAACATGGGTGTGCTGATTGTAGCCGGAGGTAAAACCCACGTTGGTTTAGGTTTTTGGATAAAGCCTCATCATTAGAACAAACATTGAACCCAGGCTTAGACCATGAAAAAGGTTGTTTATCGTCTCAGAGTAAAGGTCGAGTTCCGGACAATAGATAGAAAGCAGATGCAGAATGTGGAGCCTCCTCAGTTTTAATGGTGTCTGACTGCTGCAGGTTGTTTTGAGCAGATGTGTTGTAGCAACAGGGAACTTGTTGCTGATACTCTCACTGTGTGTGTGTTATCCCTTGCATTTATATGCCTATGAATGCTTTTAGATATGCGTGTTTCTGTGTGTCCATGGAAAATATCTGCGCCTGTTCCGAGAATCCAACAAGAGACAAATGCACTTGCTCGGTCAACATCTGCAGAGTTGAACTAGCCTAGCAAACATCTGCCTTATGAGCAAGAGGCTGATTAAAAACCTGCTGCCTGCGTAACGTCTAGTTTATTCAAAAGCAGATTCGCATATGCAAACTTGCTCACAGACCCTGTACACACACTTGTGAGCCGTCTCTCCCCTATCTTTTCACACTCCTTCTCGTCCTTCTTTAAATCTCTCCTCCATTCACAACTACGTCCATATTTGCACTCAGGCGCGTGCTCCTGTGTAATTCATCTGTGCTGCAGATTAATTTTTCAGAGCCCAGGCAGCTCTGCCACTGTCAGTAAGAGGAGCTGGAGGAAGAGGAGGAGGAGAAGGAGGAGGAGGGCTGCAGTCGTCTGGGTCTCGGGAAGGCTTGCCAGCCAGCACAGGTGGCGTTTTGTCTGGATTCTGCCCAGGGAGCGAGGGAGCAGAAAGAGGAGGAGGCAAAGAGGGGAAGAAGGAAGCACCAGGACAGACAGCATTTGGATTTATATATAATTGTTTAATTCAGTGATTCAGTACTTGATCCTTTGTAATTGGTTTATTTTTAATGTGGAAACCACAGTAAAACCCTAATCCTGGTGACAGAATTGGGCTTTGAATAAAAAAAGACCCATACCTGAAAGTGCCAAATTGCTTCTTGGAATTGATGATTAAGGGTTAATGAAAAGCATCTATGCAGCAAGGGATACATTTTGTTGATGTCTGTTAAGTGCAAATTGCAATCAAAACCCTGTAGTTGAAATGTTATGAAAGATCTAACCCTTGTTTTTATCCTGTTGTCATGAAATGTTTCATTTTCTGTGTGCGAGCACTGCCAAATGTGCACATTTGTGCAGTGGTTTGGCTCTTCTAAGTATTTACTCCCCTCTCTGAGATGCTGGCAGTTGGACTGGGTTGTTATTAAGAGTGCTTCATCTGGCTTTGTGATTACAGCTCTGACCAAGCTGACAGACTGCAACCCCACCGACAAACAGCATGCAAATGATTCTCACACATGAGCATGCATCTGTGCTGTGATACAACAGACAAACACACACACGCAGAGATATATGCACCAAGCAGACATGAACACATGCTGTATGTGGGGGGAGTGTCAAACACACACACACACATATATACTGTCACAGTCGCTCCGCAATTTGTCACACAGTGCTGCGCCATTAGAAATTTACACCTGCCACTTGACACACCCCCGGCACCCCAACACACACAATCTTTACACTCACACACGAAAACACTTCCTCCTTTCCTGTTTTTTTTCCCGCTGTTGAAAAAGGAGAACCCAGCAGGGAGTGAAGTGGGAAGGTGGAGGGGTGGGAGGGCGTGGGGTGGAGCATCTGGAATAACACTCACCCGTCTCTCATATCACTGCTTTCCCTCTGATCTCGTCTGCACACACTCACTCATACACACATGCACTCACACACATACACGCACAGATTGTCATTTCACATACCCGCTATCACCACCACCACTCCTGCACCAGCCCTACTTCTCTTTCCGATGAGATCAGTGCGGGTGGTGGTCTTGAAGTAGACCCCATCTGGTGTGTGTGTGTGTGTGTGTGTGTGTGTGTGTGTGTGTGTGGTGTGTGTGTGTGTGTGTGTGTGTGTAAGAGCTGGTGCCATCCTGGCTGGGACACTAGTAGTTTGGGGAGGGGGTTGCTGGCTTCTGTCCACCAGTGATCTACTGTACATTGCCACTCACTCTTCACACACACACGGGCTGTGAACTCGGCTCTGCAAAGGCAAACTGCTGTCGGTACTTTTTGCTTTTAGAGTCAAGGGTCGTGCATACGCAGATTCACTGCTGATTGATTCTTTGTTTGTTCATTATCATGTTACTTTAGCACGGGGATCAGGACCTCCCGTGTAGTCCGAAAATAAATCTTAGTTGTCACAGATGATGACAGCAAGAACAAAAAACCTCTGTTTGCCATACTGTATGTATGTTTTTATAACTTTTCTGTATGTTTTTTCTTCTTCTTGTGAGATACCGAATTGCTTTTTTATGCTCTACTGTCCAACAAATCAAACAGCCTGAGAGGAAAAAAACAACTATTTTTCACAGTTTTTATGTATGAATTGCTGACATTTTTCCTGTCTTTCTTTTTTTAATTTTATTCATTTTTCAATAACTCTCTTACTTACATTGCATCTATAGCTCAATCAGATGTGTACACATGCTCACATTGCAACTGAGAATGAGTAAATTAGGCCCCATTTAGCCCCGACAAAAGGTAGCAAAACATTTATTTAAACAGAAACAACACCCTGTGTGTTACGCAGGCACACTGCTTTTTAATACAGCAGGTTTAAATTCAGTTCAGTTCAAAGGGCTTTTTGGCATTGGAAACATAGATTTACATTGTGAAAGGAAGTGTGAAATAAAGCAATAACTAAGTAAGATCTACCAGAATTTGGTTTATATACAAATGGCTGTGGATAGGGTAACACCTCTGACCACCATATGAGATTAAATGCACTTCAAAGCCGGTTGCACACCATTTCACACCATTTCAAGGAGACATCTTGTTCAGTCTAGAAACTGTAGCAAAACAGTGCACACCTTTTTCAGATTAAACGTCCCCCAGATGTAGCCACCAGTTATCCAAGCCAAGACTTTCTCTTTCATGCCCTGCTTATTGTTTACAGTTTGATTGGTAACTTGAGACAGGTCCAGACAACATCTCAACTAATCTCTAAACATATTCTGCATATGATGCAGATAAATAAGAAAAAACCTAAAAAGCTTGCCGCAGATGGGTTCTGAGATTGCATTTCGGCTGATGTGTTACGCTTCTTTTCCTCTCCACATGGAGTGTTTACCTGGAGGCAACCAAAGCCTGCTAGAATGTGATTGGTCAATACTACTTGGACTACAAACAGAAACCCGAATGCTTCTTGTATTGTTGCCTATGAGTCCACATACAGTACATAGAGATAGCTGGATCAACAGTTGAAATGGATAGCTAGTAGGAGTAAAACCAATGTAAAGCAGTGCTACAGCAGGGTGAAGTGTTTCTTCAGAGGCTACATGTGTTTTGTCATTCCTTCTATAAACACGCTGACACACTATATACTTTTGTCGGGGCAGCAGATTAACTTGAAAGTGATTTTTCTCAGTTTCACTACACCAACATTTATTACTTTTTGGCACTGTGGGGCTAAAGCGGCTATTAAGTCATGTGGTGCTTACACGACTTCTCATTTCAAAGAATAATCACAGAAGAATTAAACTGTGACTTGGGTTTATTTAGTCATTAAGCAGGCTTCATGTAGTTTGACGCCTCACGGTGGAGAAATTAGCCTTAAATCTGTTGGCTTGTTTTAAAATCCCGAGGCTGGTTTGGATTACCGGCTGTCAATCAACGCAGCTGTATGTGTGTGCGTGCGCGTGCGTGTGTGTGTGTGTGTGTGTGTGTTTGCATGCATGTGTGAAGAGGGTAGACAGTTAAAGTCTCTGCGGGCTATGTTCAGACTGTATCAATATGATTGACAGCATTAATGGTGTGATAATTCCACACATCAGGCAACTGAAAAGCTTCATTTCACAGAGCGGTTTGGATAATCAGTGTCTGAAAAATAAACCCAGTTCTCCTTGTATTCGCTCCATCATTTTGCCTTTCTTCTCTTCACTTTCACCCCTCCTGCATATTAAGCTCTCCCTCCCTTTATTCCTCTCTTTTCCTGCAGGACGAATGCCGTAACTTCATGAAGGTGCTGCTCAGCAGAGAGGGAGGCCTGTTTGTGTGTGGGACCAACGCCTTCAACCCGCTCTGTGCCAACTACACTGTGAGTTAACTCTAAAATAACGTCAAGATGATTGCTTTGACGTCCTTGATGAATGCCTTACAGTATCTATTCTTCCTAAACAGAGGCCTCGCTTCTAAACACAATCAGTGCGCCTGTTCAGGTGAAAAT
This sequence comes from Epinephelus cyanopodus, assembly GCA_026686955.1. Taxonomy (NCBI): domain Eukaryota; kingdom Metazoa; phylum Chordata; class Actinopteri; order Perciformes; family Serranidae; genus Epinephelus; species Epinephelus cyanopodus. The sequence goes on from CM048920.1 coordinate 13,698,768, forward strand.
TTACAGCTTGATTAGAGTTGTTTGTTCAGCTCTCGCGGCAGTGTTGACTTCCTCCCCAGGACTTATTTATCCTTGTTGTCTGGCAGTTCCAGTGCCTTGTTTCCCTGAGATACAACAGTTGTTATTTCTCGGCGGTTAAACTTTGCGGTCTGCCGAGCTTGTTATCGTTGAGAGTCAGAGACGGATAATCAAGAAGAACACAAAGAGGGGAGAAGAGGAAGAGGAGGGTATTCAGAGTAAGAGCAAAGACGTGACTTGCTTGCGTGGTTTGATTTCTTTTGCAAGTGGTTAAGAAAGCAAAGCAATTCCCCAATTGGGATTTAAGAGACACAGAGGTTCAAGCTACAAGTGTTAAGTGTTGACAGAGCTGATTCAAACAATTAGCCACGGAATACTCTGAATATTTCCTCCTTCCTGTCCAGCACAAGTTTGTCAGACGCTGAAGGTGTATCTCCATTCGACAGCGGCAGCTCACCTGAATCCTCCAACGTGCAGCAGAACGTGCTCCACTTCCAATTCCTGTCTCGCTCAATTACAGTAACGATTTCAAGCTTGTGGAAGAAAAACTATGCATAAATATTAATCATCGGCTCGGCTGATTTCACATCATTCCGCAGGAATATTAAATGAGCAATGAAGGCAGTTGAGTTGGAGAAAGTGAGAGGGGAAAAAAATCCTTTCACTATCAAAGGCTTTTTCAGATAAGTGTTATTTTCAGCCTCTCACATTTCAAACATAGCGCAACAGTGGAACACTGAGCTGTACCTGGCCCATTATCTGTCAGCCACTAATGACATTCTACAACAGTGTATAACACACCTGTCTCTCCATGATAGGCTGTCTGTTTCTCTGGGGACTAGTTAGCGATGCTAGCTACTGTTTTATTTATAGCTAGGTTTTAATGAAATGACACATATAAATTATTTCCCTTTCAGCCGTGGATGATAATTAGACTGTGCTGGGGAAATTGTTTGCTTTTGGCTACCTTTTAAGTGTATGTGTTAGTAAATGTGTGTGTGTAATAGAGAAAGTGATGCAGATTAGAGATTATACTGCGTATACATGTATGACTTTATGTGGGTGTATGGACCCCTGTGTGTCTGTCTGTATGTGTGTGTGTTTTATTTATGCATGAGAATGTGACTCTCTTGTTGTTGCTGCTGTGCCTAATTGGCACCAGTGAATCATTAGTTTGCACTTATGGTAACACTCCCTAATTGTCATTCTCTTTGTGGCTTGTTTTCATAATGCTGCTGTAGACGCATTCGTATTGTTTGGAGTTTACTGATTGATGTGTGCATCTGTGTGTGTTTATGCTTGCGTGGTGTGTAACAGGGAGACACTCTCGAGATGGTAGGAGACACAGTTAGTGGCATGGCGAGGTGCCCCTATGACCCCAAACACGCCAATGTAGCTCGGTTTGCAGGTAAGTTATACCTGTTTGAGTGTTTACTACTTCCTCACCTGTTAGTTAGTTTCTTTATTTATCCCTTAGGAAGCTCTCTTTGTATCTGTGGCAACTGTCACACAAATACAACCGCCAACAAAAAGACATCACAGTTTAAGACAGACATTTAACAACAAAGTGCTCCACAGCAACATCACCAGCAATCAAGTACAACAAACTGCAAGTGACACGCACCTCATATCACCCAGACTTTTTTAACAGAACTATACTGTACAGGTGTTATGGATCCCTTGGCACTGGTAGCTCACAAAGGTGGTACCTATCTCCTGTCCCGTTTTTACACACAGATCTGGGCGAGATGTGTAACACAGCAGTGTCTGGCTCTAGTGTGATATATAGCATATGCATCAGGCATGACTTTCTAAATAGTAACAGTAGAATGATGCAGCCCTAGTCATTCCCTGTCTCTGTTTTATGGCTGTTGATCTCCTCTGTCCAGAGGGTAGGAAGCTCCCGGACCTTATTATACCCACTATTTCGATTGCTGTTCTTCTTCTTTGAGTTAACTAGTAGTGCTGCTAGCTGCTTAGATCTCCCGCTGGTTGGTCACACACATAACAGCACAGACACACCAAACCGACATCGCAAAACTATTGGTGATGAAGGCCAACAGTGGTGTCACTTCTCCTTGCTTGTGTCTCAGCCGAAATGTTGCACTATAACACATCACAAAGACGACAGCCAATAGCAACTAGCAGGTGCACCCGCATGAGAGGAAATAATTCCATACCAGCATGGGGTGGTAGTCTGTATTTGTCATTCAGAAACAAAAACCAGAGGACAGGGTCTGAAATTACAACCCGCCAAGCGCCAAATGCCAGTAGATTTTCTGTTCGGCAAGTAAATCTCAGAGGGCTGTCTGCCACACTGGCAGGTAAATGTTTGTACCAAAATAGGCATGTAACAAAAAAACTATGCTGAGCGTCTCTACTGCGTTTACTGTCGCACTGCTCTGCTGCTCCTAAGCTGCTCCTGTGCTGCCGCGAAACTGAATCTCAAGCAGCCCTAGTTATGCGACACGGTTTACCATGTGGGATATCGGCCAATCCACTAAACTATCAGTTGCCACCAGTGTGCTGCAAGCAGAGTGATTTTATTCACCGACGGGCTCTGCTGTCTCCGACACCAATTCAACATGCTGAATTGGCCAAAAAAAGCAGATAAGGGCTATCTAGTGCCAACGATGCAGGACACCACGCAAACTAGGGCAACAGTCACCAGCAGCCTGATACTGACCAACAGCCAACCATTGCTTTGAAGTGTCAAGACCCTAACACGTCGTCACAACATTACACCTGTCTCACTTACACAGACATCGATCCAGCACTATTACTATCTCCACTGCAGACTTAAAGGTGACACAACTTTGCCACCCCATTCTACGATTTTGTGTTTTAGACAGAATTCCCTTCCTTTGCACGAATATGATTTGAGCCTGTGCTGAAGGTCGGCTCTTCACACAGTGAAAGTTTTCCAACATCTATCAGATTCACCTGCATATTGATTACACATTGAGGATTATCACTGAAGAAAATTATTGTTGAATATCAATGAGTGTGTTACACATTTCAAGCTCAACAAAACAGGGCAGTTGTGATCTTTCAGTTTAATTCATCCGCTTTGTTTACTTCATCAGATTTCAACACTCCACTATAATATAATCAACAGTGTTCTGTGGCTGAAACTGTGGGGAGCCATTACTGTTCAGCCATCATCCCATTATCTGATATTAGCTAGAAGTAAAAATGTTGTTTTTTGTGTGGGAGTGCTGCAAAGTTGCAATTATGTCACTTTAATTATATTGTTGACTGGTCAGTCATGTCATGTTTATGATGCAGGACTTCTATAAAAGGCTAGCACACACTCCAGCTCTATTGTTTGTGGTTATTCTGTTGCTTTGGCAGGCTGTCCAACTCACTAGTGTTTGTGTGTGTGTGTGTGTGTGTGTGTGTGTGTGTGTGTGTGTGTGTGTGTGTGTGTGTGTGCGCGCGCGTGTCAGAGGGGAATCTGTTCACAGCCACTGTGACAGACTTCCTGGCTATTGATGCGGTGATCTACCGTAGCCTTGGGGACAGTCCCGCTCTGCGCACCGTCAAGCACGACTCCAAGTGGTTCAGAGGTACGTACAGACGTGTGTGCATCAGTATCTGATGTTTTGAGTGTGTGTGCACATCACTTAGCAGCATGCAGGATCGATACATGTGTCAGTAGCAGAGGGCTGAGTCAGCAGCCTGACAACTCCGTGTTCAGGTCACTGGACAGGAAGCTGTCAAACTCACTGCTCCTTGACAGAGAATCCACTTCGTGGGCCAAAGCTAAGGATGATGATAGGACAGTAAAAACAAAATTCACAATATCAGATAATTGGACACACAGGAGCCAGCTAGTCTTGGGTGTAATAGCACAGAAATGCATGGCGTGAAACTGAGTTCCCAGAAACATCAGGGAGTCATAATGCGCTTATTGTTTGGTGTAAAATCCCCTTTCACTATATAATGAAATTAAGCATGGCCTGTGCCTCTTTCTCACTGCCCTCATGTTACCTCGGTGTCATGGGAGTGAGTGATGCGTTTGCATATGAAGACACTGTTTGCTGTATGCTTTCTCATGGTCCATCTATATTTCAAAACATTTCTCCCTTCTTCCTCTAAGTCTGACTCTTCTTCTCTCTCACAATATAGAGCCCTATTTTGTCAGCGCTGTGGAGTGGGGACCTCACATCTACTTCTTCTTCAGGGAGATAGCCATGGAGTTCAATTACCTGGAGAAGGTATAGAAGTCATTCTGTCAAAAACCCATCCTCCTGTCCCTCTGAACTTTCGGTATTCACATGGACGAGCAGCTGGTCCATTCAGAGCACCTTTAAAAGGACTGTAGAGGAATCTGTGGTTAAAATTCAACACCATGAAAGCAGACGCCGCTCTAATATCTCCCTGCTGTTATTATTTGAATGTCAATATCAACTCTTTTCCCCACTGCTACACTGACCTTTCATCCTTGTATTTGTTTGTCTGCATATCTAATCCAACAAATCATAGTCTGAGTAAACAATGCATGTCTGGATTAACCTAAGAAAAGCCTTTTTTTTTATAGCTTTGTATATTTCCCGCCCTTACCAGAGCTGGGGATACATCTTTATGAAAAAGTATCAGCATCAGGATCTTCTCTAATAAATTAGCAATTCACATTTGGGGAGAAGTGCTTGCACAAGGTCTCCGGCTTTGACATGTTTACAGAGAGCAGAGTAAATGGATACTTAAACAGCATTACCGTTGTGTGGATGAGGCTGTTCAAAGAAGCAATTTTGAGAAGCAATGACATTTTTATGAATAATTGATATTAGATTTACCATTATAGAACAATGATCTGTCAAAACATTGCAAATAGCATGCAAATGACTCCGTGGAGATCACACTGGAGTTGAAAAGAGCTTTTAAATATGCCTTTTTGAAGATGAAATCCAAAGCTTACTCCCCAGCTTATCACTGGAGTTTATGTGAACTGCGCTTATACAGATACACCTGTCAGTAAGTTGCACATGTATTTTGCATATTTGCTATGCCTACATCTGCTTCTCTGTGCTGGACTCTTCACAGGTGGTGGTGTCACGTGTGGCTCGGGTGTGCAAACGTGATCTGGGTGGGTCTCAGCGCGTCCTGGAGAAGCAGTGGACGTCGTTCCTGAAGGCCCGTCTGAACTGCTCCGTCCCCGGTGATTCCCACTTCTACTTTAACTTGCTCCACTCCACCAGCCCCATCATCAAGATGCACGGCAGGGACATTATCCTGGGAGTGTTCTCCACACCAGCAAACAGGTACAACGTACACTTACTAACATATTCCTGTAAACAAGCTCCATAGCATATAAATACACCTTCTCGCCTCTGTCTCTCAAAAACGACAGACACTCAGGATCAGCCAGTTGTACCCCCAGAACCATGAACACCGCCATCTATATTAGCTGTTTATCTGTTACCTTTAGCCCAGTATTTTAACTATTAATGTTTCTTTTAGCTCTTGAACTACTTATCAGTTACATTTCGTGAACTTTTTGAACTCAATTTTAGGTTTATTTCAGCATCTTTCAATCTTCCATATCAGAGTATTTTTACACCAGAATTCCTGTCTTTCTCTTTCTGTAAAACCAGATAAAATGGGTTCAAATGTTTGATGATTCATCCTGCACTTGGGAGCCTTTACAAAAGTGTGTCCAATCAAAGTCAAGGTTATTTTTATAGCACATTTAATTTGAAAAATGTAGGCTCAGTGTTTCTGGAAATTAAGATCAGCATCTAAAATCACACCTCACTTTTTGGCATGCTCATATGGTTTTACAGAAGAGAGAATCTGGTGCCTTAGTGCCTCGGGACCTACTAAAAGAATCTTTATTTTGTCTTCATTTGGCTGTAAAATGTCTGTTGTCATTCGATATTTGATATCGCCAATCTAACTGGGCTAAGTTGATGTGTAGCAACAGATATATATAGCAGTGTATCGTCTACATCGGAATGATATGAAAAATGATATCGCTGAATGATGAATCCAAGTTGGAGCATGTGCAGACTGAAAAGCAGAGGACCAAGAATTGACCCTTGGGGGACTCCATATTAAATGCTGTTATTATCAGCTTCGTAGCTGCCAATCGAAAAGGATGTTCTTTGATATGAAAGGACCCAGTTAAGAACTATGCCCTTGAGGCCTAAACTGTGTTCACAGTGCTGAATTCAAATAAGAAGAAGAATCACATGGTCCACAGTATCAATTGCTGCACTGAGGTCTAGAAGTACCAGAGTAGATACTTTGTGGTCGCCTGAGCTGATTTTGAGATCATTATCTACTCTGTCCTGTGCAGTTTCTGTGCTGTGGTTAGCTCTAAAACAACAAACATACTGTTACATGACAGATACCCAACCAGCCTTGTCTAATTTTCCCAGGAATTGAAAGTTTGAAAAAGTCTGTAGCGCTGTAAAGTAAATGGATCAAGATTACTCTTCTTCAACAGTGGTGTTATAGTTGCATGTTGGAGACCTGTGGGGAATATTCCAGCAAGCAGGGAAGTATTTACAATCTCAAGCACATCATCAATGATACAGTTAAAAACATTTTTGAACAATTTAGTAGGCATTATATCAGGAGGACATGATGTAGATCTCAACTGCTGCACCACTTCTTGTATTTCACCACGCTGAACAAAGGCAAAGTTGGAAAATCAAAGGAGGCTTAAGGTGACAAGCCAGCCACACCAGTCATATAAAACTGCACCGTATGTGGGTCACAGTAGCGAACAGAGCAATGTGGAGTGTGATAGGAAGAGATGTAGGTTTGGTTATCATTGGGCACAGCCTTTGTTTTCATCACCAAAACAATGTGGCTGAGGTCTAACACATTCATCTCTCCCGTGTTCTCTTGATCTAAAAACAGGGGGTGCATTCAGCCACAACAAAAAGTAGCAAAACATTTATTTCAATGGAAACAATGGTGCTGGATTGAACACCCTGTTGTGTCAATGAGCCGTTTAATACGGCTGGGGTTATTTAGACATTGTTGCTGATTTGGTAACACCCAACACACCCACCACCCATGAGAAAACGTACCTCAAAGCCTGTTGGCACACCATTTTAAGGTGTTCGGTGTGGAAGCTGTCGCAAAACGGTGCACGCAGATTTCAGATCGAACATGCCCCAAGTAAGGGAGGTGTGTGTATTGCACTTAACCATAAGTCGCTCACTTTTTAATGGTACAATCAAATGCAAAGGATTTGATTTAGATCCCTCTTTTAACTGTACACTGGTGAAATATTCTGTTTCACTGGGGAACTCAACAGTTTATCCATTCATGTAGCTAATTATTTCACACCTTATTCATTACATTTAGCTATTTGAACTGTTTATTCATTATATCTACAGTACATTTCACCATTTAGGCTATCCATTACTTTTAGCTAAGTGTTTTATCTTCTCTGTTTGCTTCCTAACTAGGTTGCATGCACTCTCAACACATGGCGTTCTAGCTGACTCCATATCATGATATATTTTTTTGAAATAAAATTGCAGTCCATCCCTTTTCAAGTTGCTACTCCTCAATCTTTTCACGTAACACGTAGCAAGTGCAGACTGGTTGGGAGTCACTGCTTGAGATCAATACTTCAAAAAACAAGCTCTATTTGTGTATGTGTGTTCATACATGTGTGACTTTGAGGGCTGACGTGGATGAATTTCAATCCACATCCTCTTCGGAAAGAGAAAAGGGGATTCAATCATACGGAGAGTGTTTTTTTAAGAAATACACAGACATAGGAACACATCCCGACATACTCCCCGTGGAGACTGAGATGGACACCCAGTGTGAAGCAGCACTTGAAAATTCCCTTGAAAATTCTGTGGACCACCATAGTTTGTTCCTTCACCTATAAAGTCGGAAAGAGCAAGGCTTCCTACAGGCCAAGCAAAGCTCCAGAGAAATGAAAGAGGCTGTGTGGCGGTACAAAGGTCAAGATTGTGAGGTACAGAGTAATTTAAGACACATGGACTGCTTTCATTGAGGACAAAAGGGTGATTTGTTGAAAGACAAGATTAAATTGAAAAAAGGTGAGAGGAGAGGAGGGGAGAGGAGAGATGCTGCCTGGTAAATGGGGGATTATTGGAGACTGCAGGTATTTGCAGAGCCAAAGACAACGCAAACAGCAAACCAGAGGGACTGAACAACAGAGAGAAAGAAGGCAGGACAAAAATATTTATGTGTGCCACACAAACACTTCGGATCGTTTTGATGCATAAAATATAAATTTGATTCTACATTAGAGATGTTCTAAAGTGACTCTATCTAGTGTTGGTCTCAAATTTTCTTCCAGTGGGATGAGATAATTCTCCTTGCTGCAAGAGAAAATAAACAAGTTTTATTTTCTGATACGATAAAAATAATCTGCTTATTCTTCCTTACTGAATTGCTATGTTCTATTTTTCAACATTAGGAAGAAAAACATGGTCCTCATACTTACTGGAAGATGAAATTACTTATTAAGGGGAACAATGTATCATGCATGTTTTTCAAAACATCCTTCACCTGTCCTTAAAGTTGCACAGAGACGAACATACTCTGCTCATTTTGAAATAAGGTATTGCTCAAGCATATTGCAGTCTAAGTGGCTGAAATCATAGAAAAGTATTCAGTATACTTTTTCTGTGATTGCCCACTCACCGTACACTATCTGAATGGCCCCGATACCACTTACGGTGTCTGGTAGTCCCAGCACATTGAGGCAAACACACAGAAATCTCTTGCTACTGTCTGCTGTTTGACTTTGGTCTGGAATCAATACAGTGTCTCACTTAAATGCAGCCTGCAGCATTGCTATCACTTGTCAGTGGTTCCAGTATAAATCCTTCTTTTTTTTAAAGGATGTAAAAATAAAGCCCTGTACCAGTTGCAGGACAGTGTCTCAAAGCAGTGGGCTCCCAGTAAGAGACTGGAGAGAAAGAGGCGAAGAAAAAAGGGACAGTGGGGGGGGGGGGGGGGCAGGGTTAAAGAGAAGGAAGAGAAGACAGAAAGGAGAAAAAGGGAGACGGCGAACAAGAGGGGGAGAGATGGATGAGAAGCTCAAGGACGAGGAAGTCAATAATGGACAACACGTGCATCCCTCGCTCTCTCTGAGATCTAAAACTGTTTCATCAGCTGCATCTTATCTGTGTGTTTGGAGGGACTTCGCAGCGAGAGGGGGCCACTGCCTGCAGAGACAGATGGATGCTTCACACACACACACATACACACTCTCCCACTCGTATACACACACACAAACACACACATGTGCACAAACACACTTACAATGGTTCCCAGATAACAGCGTTTGCGGCATGCCACAGAGGAGAACCAGCTGAACACACACGCCCCTGCTTGGGTAAACTGCCACTGGGTCCTATTTTAAATAACTGCCAGCCAAGAGAGAGAGAAAGGGAGGTTTAGATGGATGGATAAGGAGACGCGTGATGGAGGAAAATGAGCACAAAGAGAATGAGAGAATGTGTGAGGTGAGCTGCAAAACTCCCACTGGCCCCGTGTGGCCCACTGCGCCGCACCGGCTAAGTGCTTGCCAGACAAATTGCTTTGGCTGGCAGCGTGCAGTGAAAACAGCATGAAGCAGGACCTGGGAGTGGAGGAATAGCTATTCTCTCCTGCCATTTGGCCCTGGGCAGCATATATGGGACTGTAGTATGGGAATAACTGGATGAAGTCAAGGTTTTACTGGGCCCTCCCACAGTCTCCCCTGGACACTCTGAAGTTACTCATCTCCTCCTGTGCCCAAAACTCCGGGGATAATTTTACAGCCACATACCAGCTCCTCGAATGTTATGAAGTTGTATTTGCAGGATCTGTAGGTCTCTACTTCCAGAGTTTAAAAATCGCCTCCAGTTGTCAGTTCCTTTGTGCATCCACCTCTGAAGCCCCGGGCCCTTCCTTTCGAAGAAGGATGAAAGTAGAGCTCAGATTTCCTACTGGGCACCTCCTGCATTCACACTCCCAATGCTCAAGAGGTCAAGGAGGCGCAGGGAGCAACAGCAAACTCAAAAGAGGGAGAATAAGAGTATGAGACCGTTGGGAGAAGAAGAGAAAAGAAAGTACTTTCAGCTTTATTTAGCAGCTCAAATAAGTGGGTATACGGCGTGTCGAAAGAACAGCAGCAAGATGTCAAATGGAAGGCTTGCCGTCATCATGCTGCTCTGGACTGGTGCTGAAAAACAAACAATTCTCATTATTTTTTAGCTATTGTTTTGGCAGCTGAAAATGTCTGTTGCTGCTAGAGCGGACTGACATGGGCTCATTAGGCTTAATGGAGCCGCGAAGGAATGCAAGGAAAACATCCCATGCAAAGTAAAGTAAATCTAGTGCATCCTGAGAGTGGGAGGCCATGTTTGGTTTTGGTTGTGAAGATTCCCATGTGATGGGGTCAGACAGCAGGATATCCCTCTGGGAAAACACGGCAGAGCAGAGGAAATGAGGAGGACAAGGAGCAGGAGGAGAACAGGTTTAGTGTGCCAGGAAAAGTGTGGCACGAGGGAGGATGCACAGATGTGCAAGCTAGTCCCGCTGGACCTGCGCAAGTAGAGAAGGCAGGGAGATACATAGTTAGGTATCTAGCAGCTAGAGCTTGAGAAATGGATGTGGGAAAGGAACACCACATATAGTTGACAGCAGAGCCATGTCACAAGGAAAATGCAAGTTGTTACAGGGAAAGAAGAGAAAACCCACGGGGGCCTGATGTGAAAAGGTCAAGGAAGAGTGAAAAATTAGGTCGCTTGAATATGAAAAAGGAGAAGAGCTGAGAGGTTTTTGGTAGAATAAATGAAAGAAGAAGGATGACTGAATAATATTAAAAATGAAGATTAAGGGGATAAAGGGTAAAAGTTCAGGAGGTGTGAAGAAAAGAGTCTCAGAGTTAAGGCCCAGGTTGAAAGGTTTTAATATGAAACTTTTTGTGATATAATTGTGATCATAGTTTAGAGGCTCACTTTAACGGAAGAGTTTGACATTTTTGGAAAGCCACTTATTTCCTTTGGACAAGTAGTTTTGTTTTTTTTACTGGCATATCCGCTGGCTGTCTGGGAATATAAGCAAAGAAGTAGTCCAACACATAATCTCCTGTAAAACTACAACTTGTTGTTTTTATACCTTATACAGTTTTGACAAGAATATAATGTTAATTATTGTGCTATGTGGGTGCTGGTATGCAGATTTGTTGTTGTTGAGCCAGGTTAGCTGTCTCCCTCTATTTCCAGTCTTTAGATTAAGCTAAGATAAAGTGGCTCCAGCTTTACTTGTACTGAACAGATATGAGAATGGTATCAATGTTATCATCTAACTCTTGGCAAGAAAACTAATAAGGGTACTCCCCAAAATGTCAAGCTATTCCCTAAAAATGCCAGCTGTGCTCTACTGAACAAACAAAATACATCTTGGGTTGATTGGACTAAAGGTCTTTAGTTTAGGGGAGGCCACAGCCTTTACAAAATTTATACCATCACAGCGGCCAAACTATTTATCTGATTTCGCTGAAAAAAGGAGGCAAAGTTCATATGAAACCCCTCTGGATCTAAGTATGGTGGAAATCAAGTTAAGTGAATCAATGAAGATATTAGTTAAGGACATATACAAAGACCTACTGTACAGAAGTTTGTACTCTACAGAGAATCAGACTAAGTGTATGGGATTTCTGACCTTTTAATGTATAAACATTTTAACAGAAATGATACAGCCTCCATGTGATTAATTCATGCCATACTTCAGGGTCTTTATTTTTGATATTTGTGATGAGAGCGCAACATTTAAAGTCACTGCAGTTTGTCAGAGTTAAAGCCCTGTTTGAAGCATTGACATTGAAACTTTCCGTGACTCCCACCTTTTTCTCCTCTTCCTTGTCCACTCCTACGAGGCATCTTGTGTCCGTTAGGGCTGTGTTATTCCAAGCTGTCAGAGAGCTTGTTAAGCAGTGAGGAAGTACTTTAGACTCTGCAGCAGTCGTCTCGAACAGACACCCTATGCATCTTGCCTGGACAGCCTGTCACTCAAGTCAAGGAGAAAGAGTGAAGGACAGGCAAATGCCGATGGACAGAGAGGGGGACGGGCAAAATTTGAAAGTAAACAAAGGGAAGTGTGCTGGGAAAATGATTGAGAATGAAATTTGTAGACAAGAAAACAACACATATGGACTTGAAACAAAAGCAGGAGAGAATACTAGAGAGTCGAAATGGGAATAATTAAGAGAATTTGGAAAGAAAAACAGCCTGAGGCCTTTTGGCTTACTTCTGGTAGACACACAGCCCTACACGGGGCAAACCCAGTGACCTGCAGCGAGCGAGACAGGGGGAGGAATAAGGTAGAAAAAGGAAGGCAAGCTGGCACCGGTGAAGAGCTGGCAGACATGTCACACATAACATCTGGTGCCGACAGTCCTGAGAGAGACGCCGTATCGTCCACAGATATGCCTGCAGCTCTGCCACGCTGGCCGGGGTTGAGTCACATCCCTGCCTATGAATGATAAGTACTGAGGGAGACGCGTGACCTGATCAAATGGCACATCAGGAGAGCACGGATCCCTGCTGCAACCAAAATCCAACCTGCAGGCGCTGCCTTCCCAAACAAACCCTTCTGTGGCTTTCAAAGGGGCACTCAACAGAAACACCGCTCAGAATAACGAGGGCAGGCTGCGCAGGTCCTCAAATCACCCATTGGACGTTTATTTTATAAGAAAGAGAGAGAAAAAGAAGGTCAGAAACAGATGGGCTATGTGTGGGATTTTTGTAGCAGCAGGTTGCAGGTGACTCAGTCTCTCAGGTTTTTCATTGCGTGTGACTGTGTATCACTAAGGTATTAGCACTTAGTCACTAGCTCTCACACCACGCACACCATTAGTCATTGACGAGGACACATTCAGAGCAGAGAGTTGAGTCTGGGAGCATGAAGCATGGGATGTTTTTTTAAAAAACTCATTTCTTATCTTACCCTGACACCGCTCTCTTTATTTCTCTGTCTCTGTAGTGCGTTCTCTAGCCAAAACACAAAAATGTAGCATCAGGCTCAGTGAAGAGATAGTGTAACTTTGACTGAATGTGTCTCTATTTGTTGTGTGTGTGTGGGCTCTGGACACCTCTTGGAGCAGATGTTCTGTTCCCTGTTGCAGGGTTCACGAGTAGTTAAGCAGCCTCTGAGGTGCACTGGGCTTTTTACTGGGAAGTGTTGTTAGGTTTATGAGGAACCCCCCCCCCCCCCCCCCCCCCCCCCCCCCCACACACACACACACACACACACACACACACACACACTTTGTGAAAGGCAAAATATTCAGTGACTCATTTCCTATTTCATTTTATATTCCAGGAATTCCAGCCAAGATCTTTTCATGTGTCTAATCTAGCTATTGCATTCGCTGCGTATCTATTCTTCGCCCACGGAGTTGACAGCGTCTATCTTATCCAGTCTTTCTTTCCGTCTCAGTAACAATTTCCTTTGTGTTCAAGTTTTGAACGTCAAAATATGAACAGCCCAAATCCAATTTGTCATTTTCTCTGGAAGCCTGTCCCTTTCTCACTCTCTCAATTGACTTTCTACATTTTAACTTCTTCCTTTTTTCACGTTTCACAGACTATTTTGCAGTCTAGGTATTATCTACCTTGTCTTTTCTTATTCCGACACTTACTCTCTCTGCAACCCCCCCGTCACAAAGCTAAGCCCACTTGACAGAGGGCTGGCAGTCATTTTGTGTCAGTTCAGAGTGTTTTATCAATCTACTGTCTCTGTCTTAATCTACCTCTGTCTCACCTCTCTGTCTCTGTCTTCGTAGCATTCCGGGTTCGGCGGTGTGTGCCTTCGACATGGAGCAGCTGGCTGCTGTATTTGAAGGGAGGTTCAAGGAGCAGAAATCACCGGAGTCTATTTGGACGCCTGTTCCAGATGAAGTCATCCCAAAGCCAAGGTGCAGATGGCTGTAATCAATTCATGCACCTGTGTTCTCGCTGTTATCAGAGGACTGTAGGAGGAAAACTGTATTATAAGCAACCAGGATTCAATTCAGTCGTAATTCTGTTCTATGAAGGTGTGTTTCGCAGGTCGCAGGTTTGATTTCATAAGGAAAGGAAATACACACCATGCAAGCAATTATAAATTTACTGTTTGCTGCTCAAGGGCATGTTTTAAAAGTTTTGGTTACAAGGTGAAACAAGTTAATTAGACACACATGTAATGGAGAATGCAGGAAGATGCTGCACACGATATTATAGCCTGTAAAAATTTCTATAAATTCTGACAATAAAAGCATGTCCTGACCATGTCACCATCGTCATCATCAAAAATGAAGTTCTGTGACTATATCCAATCAGTCTCTTGTCGAAAAAGTGTCTCAATGTGAGACACTCAGCCAGTCTAGACTGCTTGATTATTTAAATACATCTTTACTGATGCCTGAAGTAGTCACAAAAGAGGATGCCGCTTGGCCTCTGCACAGTCTGCTAAACATGTGCTGAAACTTCTTGTCCCCAGGCCCGGTGGCTGCGCCATTCAAGGTTCCAGGTTTAATTCTTCAAATGCGTTCCCTGATGAGATGCTCAACTTCATCAAGACCCACCCTCTGATGGATGAGGCTGTCCCATCACTCGGACAAAGACCCTGGATTGTCAGGACCATGGTCAGGTGAGACTGAACTCAGATGAGCGGTCAAATACCAACCTGGTCACTAAGTGCTTCTGTTACAAGGAGATAAAAGGTTCATATAGAACATATCTGCAAAACAGTGTCAAATGTTTATATTTCCCATAATACATCATGCAACTTAAGTATAACAAAGGATTTCATTGTTTTCCTTAGGTTGCTTAGGGTTATAGGGATAGATGACAGTCTTGGTAAAACAATGAAAAAGTCAAAAGTGACTTGAAGCATGAGACCGGCAGTATTTACTTTAACTTATAACAGAAACCATGATCATATCCTAACTTTGATGCTTTGTATGCCAACCATGCAGCGTGACCACCTCCATATGACTTTCATTCAGTGCTAAAATTTTCTGCACTCGAAAAAATGTTATCCTTTTAAGATAATCCAGGCAGCAATTACGTTTCCATCAAGACGTATTTGGCAAAATAGCAATGTAGTATAGAAACATCATTTCTATGTACAAAAGAAGGGTCTCTGGAGAGTTTTAACTGTCAAACATTGCATGCTGGGAAGTCTGCTAGTATGCCATTTTTTAGAAGCTTTATTTGACAAGTTTAGGGATCATTATGCAGTACATTTAAAAATTTAAAGTCACAAGACTCCAAGTTACTTTATAGAGAGGCAACGTCCCTCCTCTCCCAGTGGACCACCATGGGATCTTGTTTTGAAGAAAATATGTACAGCAGTCAACAGAGAGAGAGAGAGAGGAATCATTTTTTGGGCCCATTTGAATTGTGCCATGAGTTACACATATAATGTAAATTTAAAAGGTTACACACCCAAAAGTAACGTATGATACGTCGTAACTTTCTCTCTCAATGTTCCTGTTTCGAACCCAGGGTGTGGGAGCCCTTCTGTGTGGAGTTTGCATGTTCTCCCTGTGTCAGTGTGGGTTTTTTCCTGCTACTCCACCTTCCTCCCACAGTCCAAAGACATGCAGGTTAATTGGTGACTCTAAATTGGCCGTAGGTGTGAACGTGAGCATGAATGGTTGTCTGTCTCTATGTGTCAGCCCTGTGATAGTCTCATGACCTGTCCAGGGTGTACCCCGCCTCTCGCCCAGTGTCAGCTGGGATAGGCTCGAGCCCCCCCATGACCCCCAACAGGATAAGCAGTTACAGAAAATGAATGAATATGGTTTTATTCATGGCTCAGTCTCTTGTTTTGTCTCTTGATGTACATATTTTTTCAGAAATTAAATCCCAGGGGGGACACGGGGAGGGGAGGGACTTCGCCTGTCTGTTAGTTCTGAAAGGGTCTGAAAATGGAAACTAAAAATTTTAAGTTGACTTTCATTTAAGTGACATTTTTATATTTACATTAACACATTGATCAAATATTAGTTGATCCCACTGAACCCCGATGTGATGTTTTACAGTGCAGGAGACAGGGTCGCAAACACACACACACTGGGTCTGTCTGTTTGGGATGTGGACTCCTTCTGTTGAAGTAAAACTGTTTGGGTGTTGAAGCCTGTGGTAGCAGGCAAGCAGCTGTAGCACATCAAGTCTCACATAAATGCATGCATGCCTCTCTCTATCTCTCTCTCTCTATCCGCTATCCACCATATGTAGTCCCGCTGCCGACCAGCCACCAGGGGATTATGGGGACTGGATGTATGTGGAATATTAAACAGCCGGCACAACATGGCTTCTATTCTCGTCTTTTGACTCGTACACACGGGACTGTGTGTAGTTCAGCAACACTGTGCTATTGTTCCAAGACAGTCCCATTTACTTGACTGATATTATTAATGACTCAACGTCTACCGTAATTAGTTTATTATGCAAATTTGATGAGCAGTTTCTTCTCTGTGGAATTAATTTCATTTTGCAGTGACTCAAGAGAAAATGGCATATTATGATTTAAATTCACAAGAGTCTGTCTTTTACACCTAAACCAATCAGCTGTAATGCACTTAAATCATAAATTTGCCTTCAGGAGCTACTTGACCATGCTTTTAACTTTTATGGAAGAAAACTCCCAAATGAGCCACACAGCTCTACGGTATTAATGCAGCGCTCTGTCTCTCCAGGTACCAGCTGAATAAGATTGTGGTGGATACAGAGGCCGGGCCTTATAGAAACCGGACCATCCTGTTCCTCGGGTCGAGCAGGGGGACCATCCTCAAGTTCCTCATCATGCCCAACCAGGACAACACCGTCACCAGCAACAACATCTTCCTGGAGGAAATGGAGGGATTCAACCCTGACAAGTAAGACGTTAAAGCTAGCAGAAAGGAAGGTTGTTTATCCACAAACTCTTACACAACTTTTGCAGTAGAATGTAAGTCCTATTTATCCATTCATGTGTTCAGTATTTCCCATACATATGCATTTTGGCTAAAACCTTACCTTTGAAAAGCTGAACTAAAGTGAAACTTATCTATGTTCTCTTCAAAGCCAGACTCCAAGACTAAAGTTTTTATTTGCAAAAATGCATGTGTTAAGGAAGCACTGAGCATACGACTGGATAAATGAGACTTTGATTATACTGCATTAGTTGTGTGAGTTTGTAAAAGAATTTTTTCGTAAAGTATCGCTGTTGCCAAGGGTGTGCTTAGGTTTCATTTCAGTATTGGAGGAGACACACATGGGGTTGGGGGATCCTCTGCCAGAAATGTTGAGCATCAAACACTTGATTTCCTCCACTTTGATGATTTTTTTATGCACCAATTGCTACCAGGTGGTCCTCAGTCAATCAAGAAGTCAATATTCACCGTTTTTCATGGAGGCATGCAAGAAACGCAAAGTTTTATTCATGAATTCAGGGTAACACGGCATGACGAATTGATATACAAATGGTCATTTTGTGGGTGAAGTATTACTTTGAAGGAATAGTTTGACATTTTTGGAAGTCTGCTTTTAACTTTCTTGCTCAGAGTTAAATGAGACAGTTGATAGCACTCTTATGTTTGTAGGTAAAATATGAAGTTAGAGCCAGCGGTCGGTTATCTTAGCTCAGCATTGGAAACGTTGTGAAGCAGCTAGTCTGACTGTCTGGACCTAACGAAATCCATCTACCAACACCTCTAAAGCTCACTCATTAACACATTTTATCTAGTTTATTTAATCTGTACACACGCTGAAGTGTTAAAACGTCACATTGTGGGTTTTATGGTGCTGGACTATTTTTTTTCAGTGACTTCCTGGGGTCTTCTTGTCACTGTGAGGTTGTTACATAACGTGTTAATTAGTGAGCTTTAGAGTTCCCTTTCCTTTCGCTGTCCCCCCGTCTCCAGCCTTTATACCAAGCTAAGCGAACTGGCAACTGAGCACATATATTTAGCGAACGGACATTTCAATCTTCTCATCAATCTCTCGGCAAGAAAACAAACAAGCTGGACAAACCTGTGCAGTCAGAGAGCTTGATGTAAATAGCTCAACACTTACAGCATAGGAGGTGAGGAAAGGGTTAAATGACATTTGGGGTTGATGTATACACAGCGAGGGGAACTGGTGATGTGATAGGCCTAGAAAAAGAGTTGCAAGGGGGGAAAAAAAGGAAGGCATGACATGTCCTCGAAACATGACGTGTCCTGAATTATGCAGAGAGCCTCACCTATTCTTCAAGAGACACACATAATTGTGCAGGAGCTGAGACGCCAATGCAACCCCATGCAGAGAATACAAATAGGGCAAACAGGAAAGAATAGGATTAGAGGCTAATATTCATTATCAGGAAATCTGAACATCTTCTAATGAGGTGGAGATGTACTGTAGAATTGCATTAGGGGGGAAAAAACATCAGAAAGTAATGAAATAATGATAAAATCACATTATCCTTAATCTTGACCAAAATTACATACTGTCAGGAAAAATGACCCCTTATCTTCAGTCTGGCGCTAAATCATATTTAATATCTGGATCTTGACAAAAGATTGGAGTGGGCTTCTTGTCCTTTTTTTTAATTAGCATTTTGCATGAGACAGACAGCTTTGAGGTTTCATTGGATGCCCACCACTTCGTAATGAACACTGGGTACAATGCCTTTTCAATCTTCATTTTTGCTTTTGTTCTCTCTTGAGATGCAGTGTTCCACGTGGTGGATGGCTGCAGGGTGGGGAGGGGGGATTGTCACACAGATGCAGGCAGATTTGGCTGGTGATTATCTCTCACCAAGGCTAATTAGAGGCATTCTAAAAAGAAAGAACATGTTTCTAAACACCAGCTTTCTGTCTAATTGTGCTCCCTGATACATATACCATTTTTTCTGCAACAAGAGGGAAACAAAGGATTAGTTCTCGAACCAACTGGCCGGAAACACTTTCTTTCTACAGTGGAGTCCAATGTACTTGCACTGTTCTTATTTAGTAATCAACACCCTTCCTTTCCTAACCCCTCCAAAATATGCTCACCAATTTGCGTCTCGTTGTATTTATTCTGCTTCTGACTAGACAAAATGAAGGATAGTGATGCCAAGTGATATGAGGGGACTGTGTGATGAATGAGCTGGTGTAGACTGGAGCCAGTGTGTGAGGGATAATTTGGTGTGCATGGTGAGCCCACCAGGAGGTCAGTGACAGTCCAGCTATCACAGCAGGCACCCAGCTAATCAGGAGACAGAGCACAGCCACATCAGTTTCTTTTTACTTTTATGCTCCAGGCCAGGCCACCCCCCAACCTCACCTTACATACACAGACAAAGAGATGCCTTGTGCTCTGTAATAAACCCCAGGGTACACAGGAACAGGGTCACTAACACAGTCATCTTTTAGGAAGTCAGCACCAAGAGAAATCACCGCTTTGTGATTGGCCCATTGCTATAATGAACCAGGAAACGAGAGAGATGCAACGCTAATAGAGCCCCTATCTTCTCCTGTTTTCTCCCACCATCTGATCTTGGTTCTGTCTCTCATATTTTATTTTCTTGTCTTTGTTTCTTTGACTTTTTCCTACGTTTGTTAGCTGTTTATTCTATTTTTTCACTTCCACTACATCTCTCCCCCTCCTTTTCCCTGCTTTTCGTGATATTGGTTGTGAAGAATGACTCACAGCTTGGCCTTAGCAGAATGATAGATTCTTCTTAATGACTGTGGGTCCGCCGCAATGTTATTACCATAAACCATCCCAGATACAACTGATGCATGAGTGCACATGTGCATAAAAAGGTATAAATCTGCTGCAGGGAGGCAGGTCGGTGCCGGCTATCGTAGCTCTAAGTGCCAATTAGAAGCAATTCAGCTCTTGGCTGCTGTTTTTGATGGCCGGCCGACCTCTCGAACCTCTACAATCGGCACAGTGCATATTTGGATTGACAATGTAACATCTGGCTGAGTGGCTACCTCTCATCTCTTACATTTTGATTATGGCTTTTATTTATAGGAACTGTTTATGTTTGGTTGTTTGACTCACAAGAAAAGGTTTTTTTGCAGTCTTGGTCTTGTAATTGAAATTGCCAAATTCATTTCTTGTGTTTTTTGTGTGTGTTTCAGGTGTGCTGAAGACTCTCCGCAGGCCAGGCAGCTGTTGTCTCTGACTCTGGACCGGGTGAGCCACACTCTTCTCCTCGCCTTCCCTTCCTGTGTGGTCCGAGTACCAGTGGCACGATGCCAGCTCTACTCCCGATGCATGAAGTAAGTCTGCACATTCACACACTGTGCGTAGAGGGCAGCGGGGCAGCATAATAATAAGTTAAGGTGACCGATCAAGAACCATCTGGCCTTCACAAGTGTCCTTGAGCACGACACTGTGAACCTCTGCCAACTTCCAGAGCTGCTGCTCTGTAGCTGATCTGAATTTTCCTGCAATAATAACCATAATACAACTTAATAACAACTGTCACTGTGCCCTTGAGCAAAGTGATAATCTGTTAACTGCTGTATAGTACTGGAATTAGTCAAAATGCAATAAAGTGTGCCAGTAAAGTGGAAGAAAATCTAATAAAAGCTGTTACTGTTATAATTCACCATTAAATATAATGCTGCATTATTACATTTTCCTGCACTTTTAACTTAAGCATAGATGAACCATCATTTTAACAGATAATAATGAAAATAGTTCACTGACAGCATAATACATAAGATGATAAATGAGGTGGTGGTAATGAGGCTCATGGGAATAGTAAGTATTAGGCCTGTGTATTGGCAATAATATGGCGATACGATACAAATCACGATACAGGGGTTCGGATTGAATACAATTTTCTAAAAGTATTTTCAGGAAAGCTGTCATAGTATAAAGAACATACCAACATATGCTTAAGAAAATGTTTCCTTTTTTTCAGAGTTGTTCCTATACCTGTACAGGTATCAGAAATACTGCCAATACTGCCAAAAATGCAGGATTAGGTATTAGCAAGTAAGCAAATCTATGCACTACATCTGATACCATGTACTTTAATGGCAGATTTAATGTTTTTGAATTCTTCTTCACTGCTTTAAAACACTAGCACATACAGCCAATTGCACTCTGTAACCACTGGCAACTACTGTTTTGGAGCAGCAAAGAAGAATTAATTTCCAGGTTATAGTGTAACAACATTAGCTGTCAGCAATTTGGCAATGTTTTACACTGGAAAGTCCCACCAGAAAAAAATGCACTAGTGCTGCCAGTTTCAACACCATTGTTTCATTCATTCATTCATTTTGCATAACTGCTTATCCTGGTACAAGGTCGCGGGTGTGCTGGAGCTTATCCCAGCTGTCATTGGGCGCCAGGGGGTACACCCTGGACAGGTTGCCAGACTATCTCAGGGCTAACACATAGAGACAGACCACCATTTACACTTACATTCACACCCAGGATGAATTTAAAGTCACAAATTAACCAAACGTGCTTGTCTTGGACTGTGGGAGGAAGCCGGAGAAGCCAGAGAAAACTCACACTGACACGAGGAGAGCATGCAAACTCCACACAGTGTGCTGGTGCATTTAAACCTGGAATCCTCTTGCGACAGTGCTAAACGCTACACCACGTGCCACCATTTCCACACCAGCAATCTTATAAACCCATGCCCCACAACACTAATACCAATCATTTCACATCCATACAGGATTAGTAGTATATAGCTGTTATTATTTTTCTAACCCAATGGTATTGACTGGTACATAAGGTCAACTATTGGAATCAATATCGGGAAGTTAAAAGTAGTAGAGAAGCAGCTCTCCTTTTTTATACAATCAATGGGATCTGCATTTGTATTCATCAAAGTCCCTGTAACATCCAGCATCATAGCACAACTGTTTGTTGCAATCTGAACCAAGGAATTTGCCTCTGCCTTTAAAAAATAACAATAATAAATAAACAATGAAAAACTGACACAAAGTTTTTGAGAATTAATACAGAATCACAAAAGATAATTTTGTAAGATCGAACGTATTTATATTCTTTTACACCGCCAGTCAGCGTGTAACAAATAGTTGAATAATACCCATTATAGTGCAGTTTAAGGCATGATAAATATTTAAGGGGTTCATAATTAATGAGATGTTATTTAATGTAGCAGCTAATTTATAATTTGTTAAAGAAAGATTATGTTTTATCTCTTCATCCAGCTGTAATGAGATTATCAGAAGTCCCAGTGAACTTTCTATTATTGTTCCTCTGGCGGTTTTCCAGTATGAATGTGTTTAACTTACACTGAAGGTGCAGCAGCACCCAGAGTCCACTAATCCTACATAATCACACTTAAAAATGCATTTATTCAAAGTAATGATATTTCACCTGCGTACACCCACATGTGCACCACATACCAACTCGCTTTCCCTGGCTGGCACACTTACCGAGTCTCGACGCCTGTGGCTGTGGCCCGTTAGGCTCCACTGACACACTAACACAAACTGGTAGACACACCAGCACATCAGGCGTGCAGTGTGTTCACTGAACCAGGTGAGTCATACAAGCGTGTAATCCAGAGCACATTAGGAAATGCTCACATGCTTTCTGAGGTGCGTTTAGTGTGTGAGTTTATGTGTTTAGATGAGAGACTGAGAGCTAATGTTCTGTATGCGAGTATGTTCAAGATTTCTTAGTCACGCTTCAGCTGCTTCAGGTCTGGTTTTTAACCTTTGAGGAGTGTTTGCGAGTTCTTTCTCTCCACACAGCTCTTAGTCTACATGGTTGGCTTTTTTTCTTTTGAATAAATCTTTAATAATTCAGCATTTTACAGTCTGCTTTCATACAGTTGCAGATCGACCTTTTAACCTCATTTAACACCACATAGAGGCCCGTCATTAAAAAGTCATGTTGTGCAGTGAACCACTGAGCAAGCCCACTGTGCGCCATTAAAGGACACATTTTTGAAAATATACCACAGGCTTTTAGAATGATTCCCTTTTACACAAAGGGATTTCTATTCATGACACTAGTGTGGTATAAATATTAACTTACAGAGATTTGAATTTGTCCTGAAATTTAGCAAAGTAATCCTTCACAATGAACATCTCGCTATGTGATTTTTTTTTTTTTGTCTGCAGAACAGAGAGTATTTCATTTCAGAAACTCTCCTTGTTGCTGAAGTCAAGGGCATTCTAACATCTGGTATTTAGGAGATGGAGTTAGAATATATCCCATTCACAAACCATTTTGTCTGAGGAGAGACAAACTGCAAGACACATGGCAAACCAATCTCTGGAAAAAATATTGGAGTAGTACATTTCTGCAAACCACAGATGTGTTACATTTTCACGTTATTATTTAGCGGATACGTTGAATCTTTCAACAACTCTGCGGTTAATGAGTGGTTAGGTTTAAACACAAAACCCATCTGGTTGTGGTTGGGAAAAGATCACGTTTTGGCTTAAAATACCCAGCTTTGGAGGCCCAATCCCAGCAAGAAAAAAATCAACGTTTAGGTGAAATAACAACTGCTTTTGTGGCACTTCCCTGCTGGAAAAACACCATTTGGAGCCTAAAGCCCAGTTCAGACCAAAGATTCACTATGGGAGGAGTTGAAACATGCAACTACTTGCAATGCGCCGTTCTGCAATGTTCTAAAAACCTGCCGGTTCACACCAACGCAACTAGATGAGACGGGTGTACCATGTCTATGCAACAACTCTCTGTACTCTGCTCTGACTTCCAGCTTTTCAGGCTTACTTTGTGGCTGAATATAATTTGTAGCCTATTAAAATATGAATGAGGATAGTGATAGTGAGATAGTTGTATTGGTAGGAGTGATGAAACAGCAAAAAAAACAGAAACAAAATGAGCATCAGATGCCACAATAATAAATGTGAGCAGCACCAATTGGTTAGTCCATGAGAATGTGTGTGTGTGTGTGTGTGTGTGTGTGTGTGTTAATGTATTAATGTACTCATGGATTGCAGAAACATTTGCCAACATTTCCTTTGAACATGGACATTGTGAAACTTTTGTGATGAAAATTTGGTTAGTTCTTGTTTATAAAATCTTGCTGTTGTACAGATAGCGCTCAAATCGGCAACTGTTTCCATTTCCTAGACCTTATCTCAGGAAAAAAAACAACTTGGTGATTACCAAAACTTTTATTTGCATCTCCATTTTCCAAAAGCTGTTTGGAAACTCTGGATGAGCTTTTTTTTTTTTTCGTCCAACTGCTACTTCCAAAGTTAAGAATTTACTTTCACGCTTCATTCAGAACACTAATTTAATTAACTGACAAGGAAGCATTAAAAAGAAGTCTGTTCCTGCTCTCAACAGCGTTTCCACCGTGCCCAGTTTTGAACAGGATGACAAAATATTCACTGTGATGAATAAATTTATCGAGCAGGTTTCAAGTCTTAAGAGGATGGAAATGAATGGCAATGATTTGTGTCAAATTGGTGGAGTGCCCCTTTAAGCTCTAGTCAACACCAAGCAAATCAGTATTCACAATTAAATCTGCATAAATGAAATTTTAAAGTGAAATAGAGGTTCTGTGGGGTTCAAGCAATTAAGTGAATTTTCGTGTCCCTGCAGGAACTGTATCGCCTCCAGGGATCCGTACTGTGGCTGGACCAGAGGAAGCACCTGCTCATTCCTCAGACCTGGAACCAGGTATGACACCTTTCCATTTGTATATGCATCACCACAACACAAACACTGTCATACAGTACACAGTTGCTGTCCTGCATCAACATGCTGACACCCTGTCTGTCTGCTTTATTCTTTGTCTGGCTCCAAGTCCATCTGAAGCCTTACACCTTTCTTCTCTCCCTCTCTTTGATCCCATTGTTTTTGTTTTGTTTTGTTTGGATTTGATTTATTTCTACTTTTATCATTCTTCTGAAGGTTATTTTTTTTGACAGCACACCTAGCCGACCACCCGTCGAGACGTCCCATATATTATTTATCAGGTCTGGAAGTCCTTGGTTCTATCTGCGACTACTTGAGCCTCTGAGTAACATCTGTGCCCTCTAAATAGCCTGTCACACAGTCTGCTGTGTGTACATTATTGATTCAAGATGTCTGCTGCCGCTGTTAAACAATACCACGTTCTTTCACTTTGCTTGTTATCAAGTGGTGGCCATATAACACTGTGTAGGTGTGTGACTGAGAGCAGAGCTTGTGTTTGTGTCTTTGTTGTGTAACACTGTCTGTGTTATGCAGATGTACCCAGACAGTGTGTTGTCTGGATGTGTGAGAGTATGTGTGTTTGTGTGACCTCTTTCTCCTCCTGCTACTGAAACTCGGCGGTTTGTCTTGACAGCTCACCTCCAGTCCTGGCTGCCTCCCTCCAGTGAAATCAAATCTCTCTTTAGTCAGGCTGCTTATTGAATTAGGCCTTCAAAACACAGGTGTAGTGCCAGCAGAACAGACAACACGGGCCTTTGGACCACCTCGGGCTGCCTGCTTATACTATTAAAGGCCTCTGTGTTGGTCTTGATTTGATTTACCAAGGGCGGTCAACTCGGCAATCGATTTTGCATCGAGTTACTGTGGATTTCCTTTTTGTGGACTAATGCAACCTCTCTTTGCAAACTGACGCCAGAGGAAAGCTCAGCAGTCAATGTTATATAACTTTAGATTGTAATTTGGGCAGTTTCCGGGGGAAATAACTTTTGTATTCTTTATGGAAATAGTTGTTGTGGGTGTTGGACTGGGAGGAAAAAATAGTTTTATGTTTGGTTTTATTGTTGTGCATATGTGTGTTTCTGAATGTTCCAGAGTGTTGTTATTGTTCTGCTAAACAAGGTGATACAAAACTGTTCTCACCTTCTTTTGTTTATGTTAGTGAGAATATTGTGACACAAACAGAGTTTAACCATTACTTCTAGTGTTTCAGTTTCTCTGCTCATTTTCTAAATATTCGCTCTCTCTTAAAGGGATAATTTGCCCATTGTCATCCAGCTACACATCATATTAATGTGGGTAGTAAGTGTAAATGAAATGTGATAAACTTCCCTTCATCTTACCAGCAGCCAGATCTTGCTGCTCATCTCCCAGCTCAAATTTTTACTGGCTCTGGAGGCCTGTTGCTTAAACTACAGATTGTACTTATGCATTTTTGTATGCCCACCACCACGAACACAGAGAGTATCAAAGCGGATTGGGAAAGAGATCCACCTCTATCTCACTCAAACTCAAATCAAACCATAAAACTAGGCAGCACTGATTAAATACAAACGAAGATTCTGCTACTATGTCTTGCCTAAAATGTTTCCAGAAACATATTTTAGTGCACTAGTTAGCTGTAACATGAGAGTTTGTGGACAGGAGGTGGACACCATACTGTCCCCTGTATTGTTGAAGCGAAGGCTAAAAATATAGAGTTTAAACTGTAAAATGAAGCAGTACTGATCCAGTATTAACCTCCAAAGACCCACACATTTGTTTGGTATGCATTTTTAATCTCTCCTAGCTATTTTGGATCAGAAGGACCCAAGAAGTATAAAAACCTAAAATATTGTCAATCATAATTAAGTCCCAATGTCATCAAACAAATGCTTTCTCATTAACAGTGTCTTAGCTTGTTACTGTTGTTAAATGTGGTCAAATGTGTTGTTGCCATATCAAACTACAAACATCATTAATCAGGTTTCAACCATAAAATGTGATCAGGTTTTGGACCTTGTCCACTTTTGGGGATCGGCTGCAGACTCACTCAGCAAATAAGGATGCCATCTTGTTTTTACATGGTTTATTGTATTGTGCTCTTACTAACAAAGTGTCCACAAATGAGAACAACAGGTCTAAGTTAAGTAGAACGCAGTATAAGGTCAAATAAACCCAGAATGTGATGTTCTAGTATGAGGACACAGGGTCTCAGGAAGTTAACCAAGTTTCTGTTACTCTGTTCTTGCCCCTAAATTGTTTTCAGAAAAGCCTTTTTAACGTACTGTTTAACTGTAGTTCAAGGTTGTTTGCTACCAGCAGGTTGTCACATTGTTTCCTGTGTTAAAGTGGCAACGCTCGTATTACGTCATACACCAGCAGAGGTGTTTATGGGTTGGAAACCTCAGTTTTCTACCTCTTGAGCAAAAACAAGACCATGGCTCTTTTCCTCTGTTTTCTTTCATCATGTAGCACAAATTTCTGAAGTATTTGTGTCTTTCCACTCCATAGACAGATCAGTTTTATGAAAAGACCATCTTTCCAGCAGTGAAATACGTCTTTAAGTATAAAATTAAGGTCACTGTATATTACTTGTTTGCACATGTTTCCCTTTTATGCCACTTCGTACTTCTACTGTACATCTCACAGGGGAATATTGTACTTTGTACTCAACTATATTTATCTGACAGCTTTAGTTGCTTTTTAGATTACCATTTTCATACCTTTCACGTCCAGTGCTGTACTGAGGGATGAATTGTTCCTTTATGTGTTGAGAAAATTCTCCTTCTTCTTAAGCTCAACAGTCTCTTTATAAACCATCTTGGATCGGCTGGAAATGCAAGCTGAAAATAGACTTTTTAGAAATACGTGACTCTCACAGGTTCTCAAACAGATGATGATTTTCTAGAATTTGATGCATCGCTGCAGATTAAACTACCCAGCAGTATATAAAGGAGTTAAAATGAGTACAACCTTAAAACATCTACAATAAAATGCAGCAGTAGCAATCCAAAAACATCAGACATAATAGGAAAACACTGACAAGGAACATTTTACTGCAGAATGAGTACTTTTACTTTTCACATTAAAATGACATTCTGCTGATAATACTTACATACTTTTACTAAAGAAAGGTTTTGAATGCAGGACTTTTACTTATAGTTGAATATTTCAAAGTTTAGTATTAGTGCTTTTGCTGAAGTAAAGGATCTGAATATTTCTCCCACCTCTGGGTGTAAGTACGCCTCGTTGTGAATCACTGCTGTACACTCAAGCATCCACCATGAATACACATATGGTCTTTACACTTTACTTTTTATTATGAAGTTTTATAAAGCTACAATGTACATGGAAGAAAGTGCAGGAAATAAGAACACAGTCAAAAAAAAAAAAAACATCCACGCACACAGACTCACAGGCAAAGCTAATGTATACAAAGTAAATGACCCACAGTCGGTTAGAGGCAGCCAGCTGAACACAAAACATTATTCTTTATTAAGGTGACAACCCGCTGTTGGTTCACAGTGCACTCGGACTCATTTGTCACAGTGATTTCTAGGCATTAAAAGCGCGGATGTTGGCTGCGCTGCTGCCTGAGCCTTTAGCTAATTGCAGAATACAGACTTTTTCCTCAGTCACTTGTCCCAATGAGCTTTTTTTGTGCTCTGGTTCTTCAAACGTTGTTTGTAGGCCAAATAGTGATTCAGTGTAGCAGCGCTGTTTGCGTAACCATGTAAAACTTAAATGGTTATTTACTTCTGTGTAGAGATTTTTCCCAGTTTATCCAAGGTGTTGTCAGTGGTTTTCACTGAGTCATTACCAGAAAAGATAAAGCAAGGTAAGACATATGAAAGTCTTTGATTTGTTATATTCATATATCCCTTTATCAACTAGAAAATGTAAAGATCTTCTTTTGTGGATAAAAATAATTTTGGCCAGCATTCAAAACGCATTTGCTGCCCTACAGGCTTGTAACTTTGAATAAGCTCCCATTTCTCTAAATGTTCCCTTAATTATCACATTTGCGTATTTAGTGGGTGTTTTAACACAAAGACCCAAAGTACTCACATGAGGCAGGGAAAACTTGAACAGGGTTTATTTGAGATTACAAATGCAGCAGATGATTCTACTCTAATGTACATCTCACCAGGTCCACTACCAACATGCTGTTGTATTTCTGTCACTACTACTTACTTTATTACACACTACTACTACACACAGCTTAACATGATCCAAAACTTATTGCAGTCCAAACCTAAGCAGACTTCACATCATCTGTCAAGCACCGAGTTGTACCATCTCTTTTTTTCATGCTCACTAAACAGCCTGTCAGCACCATACCTGTCGTAAATAACAAATTATACCTGAATGTATACTCATAAATAAAAGCTAATATAAACATAACCACCTTAGCATCTCTGCCTCCAAATGCTCTTTAATATAAGTGTTAGTAAAACAAGTCTAAGTGTTTGGTCACAAGTCTCAGTCAGTTTAAATCCAGTTCATTTTAAAAAGTGATGTCCTGATAACATAAGCTACATCAACCAACAAAATATATCACCTTATTAAAGGAATGAAAAAAGAAGTTTGACCTTTTGCTGCTTTAATTTCCCAAAATCTGTTGTGTTACACTTTGATTTTTTTTTGTGGATAAGACTAGGGACAGGTACCATTAATAAAACTACAATACCCATACCAATACCAGTGTCCTTTAAAAGATACTGATACCAATAGAGTCCCTCATTTGATACCTTTTTTTCTACTTCATTTGATACCGATCATGTGAATGAAAACATTCAGTTGTATAAAATGCCACCAGACGCCACAGGTATTAGGCATAGCTATACTTTTGAATATTTTGGGCAAATTATTCTTTGCGCACTGAACTGCCAACTCCATCACACCGCACTCAACTTCACTTCAGACTGTATGATTGTAGCTGCTGCAGTAATGGGCCAATTATACATTGCATCAATGCGAAGAGGGCTTGCAATGATTTGCTGCGAGCAAAACAGTATAAATAGTCTCTTTTTTTCTATATCTTGGAACAGAAAGGTTCGAATGCAGGTATTGTTTGACAGGAGATGTTTCAGTACTCCCTTGTACTGGGATATTTCAGTTGATACCTTGAAGGTATAAAGTACCGATACCTAGCCCTAGATAAGCCAAATGAAATATAACATGTTCAGTGAGGAACACTCGTCATAGATTCAACCATTTATTGCAACAAATGGAAATACAGTTGTCTGCCACTGAGGGCTCCGCTCTCAGAACATAGAGTTTGACGGCTGGACTCCGGCCTCATCACTCCCCGCAGATATGTTTACATGAGATATTGGGGAGTGATGATTAAATACCCCCCCAGCTGCAGGTGGATGCTGAGGTGGTGCTGAAAGAGCAAGTAGCAGTACTGATACAGAGCAGCAGCGGCATAGACAATGCAAAGGTAGAGCTGGAAAGATTTTGCAGCTTAAATCGACAGTCAAATTGGGACGATGTGTTTTGTAGATGACATATGGAGAGGGACGTATGACGTGTGTGTATTAATCAGTGCAGCTTGAGTTGACTGCCTGAACTAGCTCACAGCTGTCACTCCATTTTTGACCTTAGAGCCATGTTCCGACTTTGAATTAGAAAGTTAGAGGCTGGGGTGGTGGAGGTAAATCTTGGCCCGCAGCAGTAGCAGTGGTGTGTGGCAGCATTGGTGTAGCAGGGATCAGTGAGTAGAAATGGACCGCCTTGTGTGGGAATGGGCTGTGATTGGTGTGTGACTGATTAGAAACAATGATCCAATCAACTGGCTGTCAGCTGATTACAGCTGCGGCGTATGACTTCATTTGATTGGTGACCTCTTAGAGGTGCTAGTTGGTAGATCATTTTACCTGGACGGAGTCAGGCTAGCTGTTCCTGGTCTGTATGCTAAGCTTAACTAACGATCTCCAGGGTCCTGCTTCATACAGTATTTATCGTGCAGAGATGAATGCGGTGTGTAACTAACAGCTAGAAAGCCAATTATGAAAATGTTGAACCATTCCCTTTGCACACTTTTTGGTGAAAATCAAGATGTTAGGGTGGAAAAGTCGTCTTCACCAGTATGTATATCTTTTAAGGCACAGAAGTACCACTGTGTTAGTCAGATATCATCATTATGTGTAGTGCTGAGTGTGTGTTTCCACAGTTTTCCCACATCAACATTGAAATAAGAATGAAAACCTTGTGTGGGTCCGGGTTTGTACAAATGAGCTGGATTATGCATTACATTATGTAATGATGATTAAGTTGTTGTGTTATATCACTTAGTTACAGGTATTTCCACGCACATTGTCGTTGTAAATGTACTCAATCAAGGCTATAGACGATGATACATTTGGTGCTCACACACGCCTACACACACAGTCATACCCTGTCCTTTGCAACTTGGTGCTGTTTTCCCTGATATGAGCCATGATTAAGAGCAGTTGTGTTTTTCTTCGTGAGCACCTGGTCTCTGTGCTGTTCTCATTTCCTCTCTGCCTCCTCACCTCATCATCTGTTTTTGTCCTTTTGAGTTTTTCGTGCTCCCCTGTTGCCTGAGTGGGAAATGAGTTTTAAAGCACACGGATAGAGTTGTAGAAATAAGATATGTTATAATTTCGGTTTTGTTGAACATTTACTTTCATGACCAGTTAGTGTTTCATAAAAGTATAAAAGGTTTTTCATAAAACTGATATGATGATCTTATGATATGATTTTTTAACAACCTCCTTATAAATGACTTAAACAGATATTCCTACTATAAATCCTTATTACTTGAACACATGGAGTTTATATTTACGCCACAAATATCTAATGTGAAGACAAGTATGCTGACAAAAAATATTTGTAATTCAGTACATTAATTAGCTTAATTAATGACCCTACAGACACAAGTGGTTATCTTTGAATTGTAATGGTGATTACTCTAGGATATAAGGCAGCTTAAGGGCCTCTTGAGTTTTGCTGTTTTAAAGATTTTTTTTCCACTTTGTCAGAACAAAAACAGAGCTTTCTACAATCAAAGCACAAACGGAGCTTGTAGAGATATATGCTCCCTTGTAACTTGTCCTCTGCTGTAACATTGAGATAGTTTTCCTCTATCAGAGTGGATCTGTGCTGCGTGTCACTGGCCGAGTCGCTGCGCCTCCGTGTCCTCTGATTAATGACTGTGTCTCTTCTCCTCTGCAGACTGCCGTTCGAGCAAGATGTTGAACAGGGAAACGTGGCCCACTTGGGTGACTGTGACGGTAAGAGGAGTGATTCTCAGCCTGTGTGTGTGTGTGTGTGTGTGTGTGTGTGTGTGTGTGTGTGTGTGTGTGTGTGTGTGTGTGTGTGTGTGTGTGTGTGTGTGTGTGTGTGTGTGTGTGTGTGTTTGCCCACAAGTGTTAAAGCTAATAGCATTCTTGTCTTTGCCCAGATCCTTACATAACTTGTGTATCTTCAGGGTAAACAACAATACAGTAAAAGGAGAGGAAGAGCCTGGTAGTGTCAGTTTATACAGAGAAAATCTGCAAATAAACACAGAGACAAGTCCCAATCCACCTCAGTGCTCTGTAGTTTCTCACTTTTCCCAAGAGTAACCAGGATCCAACACTAAGACAGTCGGCTAGTCTCGTTTTGTCTAAGAGCTGCCAAGAAAATCCCTGTGTATGTTTTAGCTAACTTTGTTCTCCTTGCTGTTTACTCTGTCCTTACTTGTATACTATCTTCGCTTTGGTCTGGTAGGTTTTGTTGCATATACATGCAGTTAATTATATTCCACTCCAGCTCGAATTTCCCTTGATGTTTCCCTTTTTTTTTTTCTACCCTTCATATCATTATGAAAATAGAAGTGGTACACAGCAAAGCGAAATCTCTATTCTAGATACACAGAGGTTTTGGATACTCCCATGACACCCCCTCTCTTTGATCTGAGCGCTAATTCCAATGCGTGCAAATTAATCCTTTGCTTCTGAAAGTTCCCCGAGTTCATGTGCCATGCTCCCTGAGAAAAGAACAGATAAATATTGCATAATCAGAGCCCGCCAACAACTCTAATCCTGTTTCAGATGGGCGCTCTGTTTGATGCTGCTCGCTCACTTCAGGTCCTCTGACCACCAGAAACCACGGGGGGCCGCCTCTGTAACTGATGGCTGATGTTCACTCTGTGCATGCTGAAGTTAAGCTCGTTATTTGTCTTCATTGAGCACATGTGTAGCCCCTTATAGAACATGTAGGGGGGGCATAATTCAAGCTGTTTGTTCCTGTTGATCCTAAACAGAAACCCATCTTCCTACGGGGTTATTAGATTTAAAACAGATCATGTTGTGCATGTATCCTGCTTTTGATTCCTGCGAGTTAGTGTTTGTAAAATAGCATGTACTGGAAGAAAAATCTGTGATATTTCTTCTGCACAAGGGAAATTCACTCCAGCAAATACATACTGTTGTGCAGGAAGCTCGTAATTAAAAATACAACTTCTATGATCATTACTCTACTTCTGTGCTTCACCAGTGGGTGAGAGATGAACATAATTACTCTTGCTCAGTGCTAATGGAGTGTTTTACAACCTCTAGTATTGGATCCTCTTCTTGCACTTATTATATCTTGACCTCTGGTGCGAGGTCTCAGGGTCAGACACAGTAATGACATAGATACTGAAGGTGTAGAACCACTTACCACTTGCAGCACACTGTAGATAATCACTGCACTTTTTTTTCTGGAACGGGCTGTAAGATATCGACCATCCTTAAGAGTGCTACAGTGATTTAATGTTACATTTCCATAAAGTTGGGGTACTTGTGAGCGAGAGATAAAGAAGGTGGTCAAACCAAAGCAGCAGAGATGTCCTGACTTTTAGTCCTCAGCCAGTGAAAGTACCTTGTCTCCTAGCATACTCGCTCTTTCTCTGATTTCCTGCATTTGTATGCACCTGCAGCCTTCTGTCAGCTTGAATATGAAACTGAGTGTTGTGGCACTTATTCTGGATGGCTTCTCCCTAATCTAAATTCACGAAATAACTTAGCAATTTGAATGTCTTGTATTCAAACAACTATTGCAGGTCGTTGTGAGTCACTCACATCCATCAGCTCACTTGTATCTTTGTGTCACTAAACAAAATATCAAAGAAATCCAATACAAAGGACACAAGGAGGGAAAAAAAAGCCTAATTGATGCTAATTTTGTATTCCCCCGAGATCACACACAGATCATCACACGCTGGACAAATTCTATTTTCTTCTCTCAAAGCAGCATAATGTCCCATTTCGATATAACGAGGCAGTACACCAGTGTTTCCTTGGAGCACAAATGATTGTTTTCTTAAATTATCACAAAAAAACAACAATTCTATTACAATTTTCAGTAAAATAAAAGAATTTGTGCTTGAAGTGAAAAAAATAAGTGCTAATACTTTCCTTATCATATGTTGGTGTTCTTTCATTAGTCTGTTTGCCAGTGGTGGCTGAACAACGTGAACCAGGTTACTTAGAAGAACCAGTCTTTTCATCACTAGCGGTGACAGTAAAAGCAGGTGGTTTTGCTGATACCAACATTACATCAAAAGGCTCTTTGCTGCTAGGAGTGGCACCAGCGTTAGCTTGCTGCTGCCAGCCTGCATATTGTGACATAGGATTTGAAGTTTGAGACTTTGTTGTGTCATCTTCTGACACTTCCGTTTTACTTTGTGTTGCCCTTTTACAGCCTGGCCAGCGTTGTTGCAGTTAGACTAGCTGCCGAAAGAGAGAAGCAGGCAGGCGAGAATGGAAACAGTTGAGCATCATGCATGGATAGATTATTAAATGGGCCTACAGGGCACAGGCCTCAGGGCCCAGACTGTCAGGCTCCCCCCCTGGCCTTCACCTCAAGATGTCACTCAAATTAACATGTGCAGACTGGAAGGAGACTTAAAGTGACCTAGAAGAGCAATAAAAAGATCACACAGAGATGCAAAACATCCAGAAAGAGACACAAAACAACCAAAAAAAAAGACACAAAATAACTTCAAAGAGACACAAAATGACCAAAATGACCTTTTCGATACACAGAACGACCAAAATGACCCCCCCAAATAAAAGCACAAATTATCATAAAACAGTTTAAAATATTCACAATCAACATGCCCCGAAAAAATAAATCAATATTTTTGACAACACTACTTGTCATATTTAAAACGCTTTCTACATTACAGATATGCAATCAATCTTCTCCAACTAGAATGGGCCAAGCTCCAAAACTCTGTATCCTCCATTTCCCACAATGCAACTTGATAGAAGATGCAACAAAAGACATTACAAAACAGTTTCACAAGCTGTGCCGTTTCAGCCATGATCCGCAAATAGACCCAGACACCTAAAAGTCTGGCGCAGTGTTCCTTTGAACTGGCCACAAATGTGAAGCAGAATATCACTTTTCAGATTTGTACACATGAAATAAATCAGTTGCACAGGGATGAAAGTGTGCAGTGCCCTGATGGCTGCTGCTCTTGGACCAGTGTCAGATAGAGATGTACTGTCCTGCTCCCTGGCCCTGTGTTTGAGGAATTCCTGAGCTCTGAGGCATGTTTGCTCCTGCGCCTGATCCAGTCATGAAATATGCCCAGGCTGAACTCTGTTGACGGAGGTGAGCTCTGTTGTCTCTAGATGAACAAGAGAGCTGCTGGGTTGGCATGGCAGGAATGTGAGGCAGCATCTATCTGACGCCTGCCACCAACACTTAGACAGCACTTTATCTCAGATGTGGTGATGAACTCGATGCCACGGCCTTTCTTTTCATCATATCTCTTTTTTTATTTGACACTTTCATTGTCCCTGATATGGATGCTTTCCTCTGTGTTTTGTTAACGCGCAGTCCATCCTTCTTTGTCTCGCTGTAAGACAAAGATTCGTCCAGCCATCTGTAAACGCAATATTCAGTTAGAGGAAGACAAAGAGGCGCAGCTTCGATGAGCTTGTTATGACAAACTGTCACTGACACCGTTAAGACTTTGAAAACTGCCTCTCTGCATGTGTCTGTCAGCATCTTTCTCTGTGCTTCTCTCCACATGCCCCATTCTTCAGGTACACAGAACACATACTGTACATCTGTGTACTTACAAACACACACAGATGCTCACACACACCAACACAGACTCCTCAGGGACTTGGATTGGCGGAATAGACAGAAGGCTTTTGGTTGCTGAATATTTCATATCTCTATATTGGACTCATTCC
The DNA here is from genome assembly GCA_026686955.1 of Epinephelus cyanopodus. Classification (NCBI taxonomy): domain Eukaryota; kingdom Metazoa; phylum Chordata; class Actinopteri; order Perciformes; family Serranidae; genus Epinephelus; species Epinephelus cyanopodus. Next base: position 13,734,589 of record CM048920.1, read on the forward strand.
ACCTGTCTGTGTCTTGACCCAGCAGATGGGAGGTGAGATATGGTCTAGCCTATCTATCCCTCTTTGGGGAAATTCAGCAATCTCATTTTCACCGTCCCTTTGCTTACTTTTTTTCTCCAAGAGGAGTCTCTTTCTGCAGCTGTGTGTTAAAAAAAATTTCCCTCTCTGGGCTCCACTCACGATCAGAGTTCACACCATCTTCAACAGTCAGTCATCCTAAAAAAGAGCTTTTTTTAATTAAGATTGTGGTCAGGCATGAGGTAACAGGTTAAGGTTAAAGGGCCACTTCATTCTGTGTTTCCCAACCTGTGGTTAGGGGTGACTCAGTGGGTCACGAGATATATCAGAGGGGTTCAGGAGATAATAATAAGGCAGAAAAGAAGGAAAAAACATTGTTCTTCTACATTGATTATTATTTTTTTTCTGTTTCTATTCCTTTGTTCTCATAACAAGATAGGTCATGGGATTTTCATGGGATCTCAAACCACAAAGGTTGAGAATCAGTGACCTACAATTCACTTAATTACAAAATATACATTTTTTAGTACTTCTATTGATATACAGCCACGATAGCATTTTGGTTTATTTACTCTGGTTTTGAGAAAATATTATTCAGCACTGTTGTAGTCAGGACCACCTACACCGAGACCAAGTCATGACCCAGAGCACAGTGTATTGAGACTGAGGCAAGACCAAGACTTTGAGGGATAGAGATGGTGTCAAGACTGAGTGCAGACCATTGCGAGTCCCACACTGCATGACACACATGATAAAATGTGAAACATGCAAACTATAGGCACTACTCAAACTGATCTGAAAAAGCCACATTCCCATTAAATCCAACACATTCTCATTCCAACTTCATCACATTTCAACATTTGGTCATGGACCTTCAGGGAAGCCTTATCAAGTTCTGCCTGACAGATGCATTGTCTTCTTTCACAGTACACTTCCATTTTCACAGGAAATGTACCGTTTATATACAGTCTCTTTCAAAATAAATGCACTACGTCAGTACAACAACACAAATTGATGTGTTTTTTTCCTCCGACAACAAACGCACATGGTTTGCTTTAGAAAAAAAGACAGGGTTTGGTTTTATAATCTTACGGGACATGAACACCACTCTCCTGGGTGAAGGTCAGTGTTTGTTGGATCTATCCAGCACCTCTTCCACCCGCCCTACTCCAACTTTTGCCACCTTAACTTTTGTTCTTGTCCTGCCACGTTTCCCCCTAATGCCGCCAAGCACTGTTAAAATATAACAGTGACCAGCTTTGTATCATGCCGACGGCAAAGGACTGCTTTTTTCGTCAGTGTCTGACAGCGCAAGTCACTGCCTAAGCACCGGATTTTGACAACTTTGGAGTGAGACCACGTTGTTCAAACACCCACAGAAAACAAATGAAGATTCCTCTTCATTCACCCCTTTTGTCCCCATACTGTATATATGTGTGTATGCAGGAGTGTACCATGAGAAATGTCTTGATAGAATAATCAAAAGGCATTGCAGAGGTTCATGTGTGGGAAGTTTTCTTTGTTTTTGTATGAGCGTGGAAAGAGCTGAAATCAACTTGACCATATTTATTGCACAAGCAATTTAGTGATACCCCCAGAGTTGTGGTCTTGAAATAACGTCGGGAGTCCTCTTTGTCCGAGACCGAGTAAGAAAGTAGTTGAGTCCAAGACCTTCAAAAAGTAGTCCTGAGACTGATCACAAGTACTACAACATTTTTCTTAAGTATAGTTCCAGTAAAACACCCAAAGACATTGTTTCTGGCAAGATAACAATAGTCCTACGACTGAAAAGCTGTAGATGTGTAATAAATTGATGTCTTAGCCTCCTTTTCTTGTTGTGGGCAGAAGTATCAGAGACATGCGTCTGAAAATCTGGCCAAATAAAACTAAGTGAAAAGAAGCCATCAGTTATTTGAATGATCTTACCCTGTAAGGTTGAGGTCAGGCTGGTTATATTCAGTTTTAAAAGAAGGAATTATGCTACTTTTGGCTTTGAAGCTTGTCTGAAAAAGAACAAGCCATTTATTGTGCCATAGTCTTTGCTCCTCTGCTGCTCCAGTGCCTCTCCTCTCCCCATGCTTCATCTCTCTCCCCCGTCCCAGTCAGTGCTACACTGATTTCAGAGCAGCCTTGTCGTCAGACCTCAAAGGGAGATGGATGGACGGCCTTACTTAGAGCCCAGCTAACTGCCTCCCCCTTCTCCTTAGCCAGAGAGAAGCGGCTGCTGGAAGGAGAATCGATTTTCATCTCTCCTCTGGCTGATGGCAGTCGAATAGATATCAAGGGTGATTCTGCAAGGGGAAAGGAATGGGGCTGAGGAAGAGCGAGGATGGGGAGGGGGGCCGGGCAAATCAGATCAAGGAGTAGAGAGCAGAGCGAAAAAGAGATTGAGAGATCATAGGAAGAAGGCAAACTTTGAGGATGGAAAGGGTGAAACGGTTCAGAGGATCAGAAGTGCGGAGTCATAAGGGTGAATCAGAAAAGCGAAAGAGAGGACAGAAGGAGCGAGGTCAGAGAAGGAGAGAAAGGCGAGGTGGTGGGGTAATCAAATAGGAAAGTGAGAAAAGACGAGAGTGAGGGTGGATGAAAGCTTTGAGAATGGTGGGAGGCGCGGGGAAGTGAGAGGAGAGGCTGTTTTCATGGGTGCTAGGCCAGGCTGGTGTGACAAATGGACTGAGAGTGCCACCGGCGTCTCCTGTGTCACAGCGCTGTCACTGGCCTCCTCAGTGGGCTTGTGGCCAAGCTGTAACTCTGTCGAGGTGACGTGAACCACCTGCCTCCTACCCTCTTAATCTTCTCTTTTCGTATATCACAGAGCTGCTGCCCTTCTCCTCACTTCACACCAGTATTTATTTATCTATTTTTGTATCATTTAGTTCTTCTTAAAGGAATACAAAAAAATGATAATTTGTGTATCAATTACTTACCTCTGTGCTGAACCAAGACAAAATTCTTGGTAAATTAAAGTAATAGGAGGCAGCAAGGTAGATACATACATCTAATGATCCACTGGACGCATCATCAGTAATAGTACCAGCACATTTCCCCTTCTTATACTCACTGGCCTCCTCCATGCTCTCCTCCCAGGGCACTTTCAGCTCCAGCACGACCACTTGTCTTAATGTTACTGATACCAGCACAGTGTCTGGTCTAAGGGTGCACTATCTCTTCTGGGAATCTCAATTGTTTCTCCATGGTGAACGAAGAAAGAGAAAATTCTTGGTAAATGAAAGTAATAGGGGGCTGCAACAGCATAACTATATCAAATATATCTATATCTGCACAAGCAGAGTTCAGATTTTGTCATGCAATGTTTGTACTTTTTTCTACGAAAAGTAATGCACCAAAATTTGTACATATCCCACTTAATCATGAGCCAGCAATTCCTGTAAACTCCACATATTTGGGAAGGTTGTAATCAGGTGACCAATGCACTGACAGGTGTAAAGTATGAAGTAGAAAGCGATCCTGTAAGGAGGTCAGCTGGGGTGATGGATGGGTTGCAAAAATACAGGACTGTCCCCAGGAGACCTGTGTTTGGGGCCTGTGAACTTTAAATAAACTGTAAATCATTTGAAGGCACGTCATCACTATATATTTTTTTCCTACTGATGCTTTACCTGCCGAAACTTAAAGATGCCCAACTGTGTTTCTCTTCCTGAACCTAACCACGGTTACTTTACTTGCCTAAACCTAAACCCCATAACTTATTATGTTAAGTACATGACATCATTTGTTGGGCCCTAATTTGTAGGATGTCATATGTATGAGAACACGTACCTTGTGTACCATATGTACCTTGTATGAGAATGTGTTACCAGGTGCGCTACTCCTCCGTGCGTGAGACAATGTATGCAGAAGTATTTTAAATAGTAAGGGTTTATTAAAAATGCATGTGCCCGGGAGGCATTGAGCATCCAACTGGATAAATGAGACTTTATATATTATACTGCACAAGTTTTATAGAAGTTTGAAAACCTACGTTTTGATTTAGTTTGCTGTTGTTAAACATTGTCCCCTCTGACTCCAATTCATCAAAATTTTTCTCTGTTTTTTGGTTCGTCTTTCATCATGGAGGCATGTGAGAAAACAAATTTTTCCTCATAAATTTAACATAATTTGTCATAAAAAGTTGATAATAACACCACTGGTATTAAATGTATTTTCTACTTTGTAAAAAGACCACAGTCAGAGATCAGTTAAGTTATGTGAAGCTATATAAAGACTTGGAGTGTAGCTAAGGGTATTGCCTTGTGGTTATGCATGGCCTTCTTTGCATTTATTAGAAAACAAAGATCCTCCACTCCCTCAAACACACACACATACCAACTATTAGTATGTAAAGACATGCCGTTCCTCTGAACCCACTCTGATCAAAGCAGAGTTTGGAAGCCCGTCGTATAATTGAGACGATGTGTTGTGGGAGGGACACTTTGATGAAAGAGATGAGGTCAGAGAAATAACTGGGTTCAATTATGTGTGTGGGTGTGTGTGTGTGTGAGGGGGGGTGTCTTTTAGCCTATGGGCTCTACGTTCTCTCAGGCGTTAAGCGGGCTAACTTCGTTGTTGTTCTGTAATTTTGTGGGTCCAAACAAACACTCTTGTGCCGAGGGGGGGTGCTGTGACGCATCTGTTCTGGCATGAAACTGCAGGTTTCCACCTGCTAAGACCACATTTTATTGCAAACACATGCACAGAGATCAATTTTCGAGGCTTTAGTATCAGAGGCACACACACACACACAGATCTCTCCAAAATTATAAAACATTCATGTATTTCGAGTTTCACCTCTTTAACTTTGACATTTTTCAAACTCACATCACAAGGCAATTCTCAGTGCAATATTTCAAGCTCTTATGATGAACTGTAAAAGCTCTCTGCCACCTCACTTGATTAAACACCTGTAGCTGTCACACAGCAGCTTGAATAATATGTTTGTTCCATCTGCAGTCTCTAGTCTGAGCGTGTGTGATGCAATGCCCATATTTACACTCAAACAGTGTGGGTACATTCATCAATTATTCAATTTTCTGACACCACACTGGGATCTAACAAAATAGATGCAAAATCATCTCACACTTTTTGGACACTAGCGTAACAAACTGTTACAAACACAGACTCCATGTTTATACTGCTCAGTTAGATTATTAGAAGTTTAAAGCTGTTTTCTTATGAATGATCTTTGTACATTTTGTACTCAAATCTCCAAGCACCTTTTTAAATTTTTCAGCTGTTGGAAAACTGTGCTGTATGTCACCCACTAAAATGCTACAAAAATTCCTTGTGTTTTTAATAGTTTTTGGAGAGCAATAGAGTTCTACGGCACAGAGGAAAAAGCAATATCAGGCTGTGGCTGCACAGACAATACTCAGTGGAAGTATAGTAGTCATTTTTATTGTAGTGTTATCAAGGGGATTGTTGATAACAGTCTAGTTTATTTGCACATATACACCTATATAAAAAAGACAGTTTGAATATTGTGTAGAATACATTAAAAGACAAAATGTTTTATGAAGATACCCTCCCAATTAATAATCGATAATCATACTTTAAAAAGATTAAAACAAGATTGCATACTTTATCAAAGTTGCAAAATTAAGCAGTGATACAAAATTGTTGGAAATCTACAATTTACAAAGAGGGAGGATGGAATTGAAGGAGAAAGGTTGCTCCAAAGATCCTCTGTATCGCAATGAATATGGATTAAGTGAAGTCCCACAATATCAAAGATCAAAGTCCAAGATTACTTCGTGGAATATAAATGAATGTCTGAGGAAAACTTTAAAAACTTCTTGAAAGCGTTAGGCGCTCCATGAGTTAGGCATTCATATTTATACACGAACACGCATCAACACATAAATACCAATAACAAAAATGAAGTAAACTGTTTTTCTCCAAGGGAGGACATTTGCAGTTCACATTATCTGGTTGAAGTTCATACACACTTTTAAGCGTTTGAAGATCGAATTATCACTAAAGCGTATCGTCATGCAAGAGAGAGAATAAAAACAAATACATACCATTGTTTTTTTATCTGCCACATACTGTATATAGATCAACAGCAAACACAAAGTGGCTCCAAACGGCAGATCAGTACGTTACTGGAGAATCTTCTATTTCTGCTCTGGTAATGGCGTTACCAATGATCTTAGAACGAGCTAGCTTAGAGTAGCATGCCCTCAAGCATGTCTCACTGGAGCAGAATGTTTTGGTTTGGGGTGGGAGGGGAAGACAGATTTGTTGTGTGGGCTGCCTTGTTGAGCGCAGTAGCACCGAGAGCATAATATTTCACCCAGTTTCAGCTGTATGTTTTATTTCCCAAATGTAACAGGATAGTTCAACGTATCGTTTGGTTTGTAATGCATACCAAGCTGAAAGCTTGTACCGAACAGTTCAGTACAAATACACGTATTGTTACACCCCTACTAACTAACCATTAGTAAAAGTTGCCTCTTCATCGCTAGTAATGATGAAGAGGCAGCAAAACATTCTTTCATTTTGTAGTTACAGTTAATTAATGTATGTATACTTGCCACTGTAGGAACAGTGGTTACATAATCTTTTAAATGAGTCCCATCTTAACTGTGCAAAAATATAGTACTACACTCTGTATTAAGAGGGCTGGATACACATGTTTGGTCTGCGGAACATGTGATTTGGGATTCTGCACCTCCTGAAGACGTTTCCTCGCCTCTTAAGAAACTGTCAGAGCTGCTGTTATTGGCCATTAGAGAAGTTTGCTCCATTGTATTCCTCCTACTAATCAAGTATTAATTTATGTTTCAGCCTCTTTTTCACTTTTCACTCCGCTGTGCCACGACTGCCATCGAGCCTCTGGTCTCTAAATTTGCAAAAAATTAGCTGGTCACACCACTTGTGCCCACAGTTTGAACTAGCAATTCTGCTTGCAGGAAAATAGAGCCATTAATGTCCGTGCGTGAGCAGTTGTGTGCCCTCCAAATTAGAGAGCTCTTCACAGTGGACAACTCAGCCAGCGTGACAAACTGCAGCTGGATTTATGCAGGATTCAGTTTTAATGATGTTTGAGCAGAACGCACCCTGCTGACAGAAATCACCTAACTGACTCTGAGCCGCTCTGGTGTGTGTGTGTGGGTTTGAGTGTGTGCGGCGAGGGATGTGTGAACACACATGTGACAGGTAATATAAACCATTTCTGTAAACAGCTTAATGAGTCGGATTTGGTTCAGGCGTCGACAGACGCTATAGTATGTCAGATCCACTTACGGCAGGTTATCGCAACGTGTCGATTGGCTGGCTTTCAGTTTTTCCAGGTCGTGACCCTTGCTGACAGAAAGATCAGTTCCAGTGTAAACGTGGGCTAAACGGTCTGTCAAACATTCAACTTCTCTCATTTAATTTGCCATGAGGGTCTCTTAACTCAGAAGGAAAAAGATTCTTACATCCAAATCATTTTGCTGGGACCCAACAGCTCCCGAATCTCCCAGCAGCGATGAGCCAAACACTCCCTCATTTTATTTTGCTGTTTGCAGGCCTTTTGGGGGAACGAGTCAAATTGTGTTTGCACAGACAGCTCATCAGCTAAAGTCAACGCTGTTAAACCAGCCATCAAATAGGAGAAGGAGGCGGTGTGTGGCTGGGTGTGTGTGTGTGTGTGTGTAGTGCTGTTGCTACAGGAGACGCGTCCTGCTTCATCACATTCCCTCGTTGTTCCAACTCAACACTTTTCTCAAATCTCTGTTTCCTCCATGTTGATAAAAAGCAGCTTTCCAAAGAGTGCATGCATCCAAATCCTCACCGACACACACGCACACACAAACGTTCACACTTGCATGTACACGTTTGCCACCCGTTTTTGCTGTGAACTCACTCAGCCGTAATGACATAGCTAGTGTTGCCACAGTGTAGCTACAGATGGAAGCAATTATGGTGCTGTGAAAATATTTCCTGAAGAAAGGCAGTGTTTTGACTGGTGGAACAGCGGGATGCAATCACTCAGTAATTGAGGTCCACTGAAACATCAATGAGGCGACGGCGGATTGGAGATTCCTTGTTGTGGCGTCATGTTGGAGTGGATGACGATCGCCGCAGATCCAGGACCGACTCTGTCTTTCTCCCCGGTGGTTGTAATGTTGTGAGGAGCTTTGTGCAGGAAAGAAAATTTGCTGGCAAATTTACGGCCGCGGTCTCATCTAGTTCCCTTCTAATTGCTGCGGTTTGGAAAGGGGCCTGAGTTGAGGCTTAGGAGGGGGGGCCCATAAAGCCGACACAGTTCTTTGTATTTACATGGCAGCTAGTTAAAGCACAGGGTCTCAAGTCTGCTGATGATAAATGTGTTGCCCTGTAGCCTGAACCCCAACAGAGAGAAAGACACAGACAGGAAACGAGGAAGAAAGGGAGGAAGGGGGAGGAAGCATTCGCCACAGTAGTTCATTTTTTGTTTGATGCGGTCTCCTCTTTCAGACAGAGAGAGGGCTCTGTAACCTTGACGCCACAGTCATCCTTCCTCCTCTCCTAACTCCCTCTGCTGTCACTCCTGCAAGTCAGACACCAGTGGCAAAGACACAGTAAGGGAGAGGGAGCGGAGAATAGACAAGTAGAGATAGAGGAAGTGCGGTGTGTAGCTGTGCATCCCCAGATGCTAGATTGTGCTCTAACTCACACATCTCTCCCACCCCAAGGAGCTTCCGAGAGGCTTGAAGAACAGAGCTGATCCCCTGTGTGAATACTGAGCCTTGGCTGATGAAAATATGAGGACCTATGCGCTTTACATCAGTTGGCGCGTGTGTGTGTAGTCGAGCATTGCAGAGGAAAAGAGGGAAGTGAAATAGTGTATGGCGTATATGCAGTTTTCGGTGTAGAGATGAGGATTTTTTTTAGTGAGCTCTAAGAAGATAAGAATAGCAGCCTGAGCCTCTGGAAAGCTTGGCGAGGTGCGAGGACTCCTGAAGGGCTTCGGCTCTTTCATCTAACTTCTTCTTCTGAGTCCTCCCTGTGCTCCTCACATCTCCTTCTGCACAGCAGGAGCCTCAGTAAGAGCCTTGAGAAACACAAACTGACCCCTCAGCGAGCCACGGGTCTGTGGTGATAGATGTGTTTGTGTGTGTGTGCAAGGTTGCAATCTTTCAACAAGTTGAGGTGAATTTTTCCGGCGGTGAGGGTTTTAGAGTCTACAGATACTCCAAGATGTTTGTTTGCTTGTTTGTTTGTTTGTTTTTTCAGTTTTTCACCAACAGATATTTTAATTTTGGTTATTGGGTTTTGCATGAACATACAATGATGTAATCAAAACACCTATAAAGAAAAGTGGTAAAAAAAAAAAAAAAAAGAGGTATATATTCCCTTTGCACAAAGAAATTTTAAAAAGTGACAACAGACATTGCTAAACCTCACAACAGCTTACAGTACAAAGACTAAGAAAATTAAAACAACACAACCACAAACCCATAAATCAGCTAAAAGTAATCTGTGTCCATTGTTGACACTAATGGTCAGAACAGCAGCATATCACCCAGGCCACAACAAAGACAATAATGAAACCCCTTTGAACCACAACAGTTGCTCCAATCAGGAATTAATAGAAAATTAATTAATCCTCTTAATGAATTTGAAGATTATCCCCTTTAATTTTCCAGATTTATTGGAGAAACCACATCATGAAAGTCAGATATTTTCCAATTACAGAAATAAAAGCTGTATCTTATCCATTGGGTATGAGACAGAGATACTATTGATTTCCAGTTGGTCTATATTAGTTCAATCAGGAGAGACTCTGAGAGTGAAGAATATTTATTTACATGTGCACATAAGTGAGAAATGAGACAAGTCTTTGGCGATTAGACCCCATCATGATGTCATCTATTCCAGGAGGGTGGTAAAGACATAGCAGATTAGGGAACCCATCTCTATGGAGTCTAGACCCTGGTGGTGATGAAGAGATGAAGAGCAAGCTGAGAATCTAGATGTGAAGAGGAGTGGGCTTTTGATGAGCATGTCCTGGGCTCTGGATAAGGTGACTGGAGGTGAATGGGGTGGAGGAAGGCACGATACTTCAGCCTGAAATAACAGCTGACAGGAGCAGAGAGGAGAACAGATTTAAAGTTTGGAGGCAGCAACATGAGTGACTGAAGGAGATTGTAGCAAAGTTTGATTGGCTTAGCAGGAGAAGGAACGCCCATAGTCAGCTGATTGGTGAGTAGTGGGAGTGAGAGAATTGTGAATGGATATAACATAAAGAAATCTTCCTGATTGAATTACACTGAGCTTTATTCTTCTGGCCAGTAGGGCGACAAAAGCAAACACATCTTTTTTGGATGCAGAGAGGGGCGTCAAAGAGGGGAAGACCCCAAACAATCCCCTAATGCTGCATTCATACTGCAAATGACACAGCAAAAGGCTACAATTCATTTTTAATGGATGTCAGTGACATGAAGCTTCAAACTGACGCCTGACAGCTGATAGGCAGGACACGCTACAAATGAAAGTCGAGCTAGCATCAAATTTTTTCATGCTCCTGTGACGCAGTGAGACATCAGTCGATCACAAGGTTTGTTATTAGCTATGGCAATGTGTTATTAAGCGCAGCTAGCTGACGCTGTACTAGCTTTCTGTGTGTTGCAGTGCATACAGGGATACACAGGGACAAGTTTTGCTATGGGCAATGTGGGCAACTGCCCAGGGCGCAATCTATGTGCAAATCGTGGCTGTTGTGGGTTGAACAGGGATCACAGACAGGAATACGGCGGAGGCTCATAGTGCTCTGTCGTGCAAGATAATGGCTTACTGGCGACTCCAGGTCCAGTAATTTTCTCTTTCATTGGCGTCATGACTGCCCAAAAGTACCTGGACAGCCGAGCCATGGCGGCACACAGGTATATGACGTGTCAGTGGGGAAATAAGCCGTTCACATTTCTCTCTTGTGGCAGGTAACAGTTGCGGCGGGTGCTGAAAAATTTCCCTTGTTTTCAAATCCAAAACTCAACGGGTATGCAAGTCACTTGTGGTCCATTCAGAATGGGCCCATGAGGCACTTTTGGACCCTGGACCACCAGTTGGGAACCACTGCTTTAGACGATGTTCAGTCAAAGTGCAGTGCAGGTAGCAGACACACACACAAGCCCGTGGCAACATAATTATGTTAATGAGTGCTTGAGCAACACTTCAGTGGCAACTTGGCGATGATGTAGCTGGGGACACTGTTGTTGTGTCGCTCACAGTGTGAACACAGCATAACAGCATTAGTTTCTAATTTTTCCACAGTCATCTCCAATAGGTTATTTAAAATCTCTGTCCAATAATTATGTAGGAATGGGCAAAGCCAAAACATGTTTGTGAGGTTTGCAGGAGATTGTTGACACCTGTCACAGGCAGGTCACAGATCTTAGACAACTGAGCTTTAAAGTTGTAGGTATGATGAACCAGTTTACATTGAATAAGACCATGTTCACCAAACTTTAAAGGAAAGCACGTCAGTTCAAACTAGGGTTGCAACTAACAATTATTTCCATTGTCAATTAATCTGTCGATTATTTGCTCAATTAATAAAATGCCAGAAAATTGTGAAAGATGTCAATCATGGTTTACTAAAGCCTAAAATGACTTCTTGTTTTGTCCACAACCCAAAGATATTCAGTTCACTCTCACAAAAGAGTCAAGAAACCTAGTTTAAACCAGTATTTACCCGAATTTTATGTCCTCACACGTCCAAAAGATGTTTTTTAATGCTGTGAGAGGCAGCTGATCACTGCTAGTGACTGATAGTTGAAACTGAAGAGAAAATAAGGAGATGCAATGCAAATGCTAATAGACTCTCCTTTATGCAACAGCAGTGATGAAAATGTTTTTGTATAAACAAAATAAATCCGGGGATATTTCTATATTTAAAAATAATATATTGACTGCTTACCTAAATCTTATATAAATAAAAAAACTGGCTTTATTCAAGGTTACAGTGAGTGTGATTTTTTGGTAAGAAGAAAGCCAAAATACATTTCATCGCCCAAACTGTGCACTGAAATGACTAAATATAAATATCATGTTAGTATTTAAATTATAAATGCAGCGCTGAAAGGCTCTGACAAGCTGTTTTTTCAATCAGCTTCTTCGTCTGAGGGACAGGGTTTTGCACACACACAAACTTTTCTGTCAGTCTAACAAGTTATTTTTATACGAGAGATTTATGGATTGGGTTTTTTTTCCTCCGTGCTCAGATGGAGAAACAAGATGTCACATATTTTCCTGCACCCATCAGTACTTAGCCACATTTTAATCAAAATGTGATGACAGTTGTGTGGTTTGTTTGCCACTGTCAATCAAATCTGATCCAACTACACACACAGTTGTGATGAAGCAGATCTTCTCAGAGGTACAATCTTAATTAATAATACCTCAGTATGGTTTTTCTTCCTGAACTTTAACTTTCAGGGAGGAAAAAAAACAAGTTTTCAAGGGTTTTTATGTCTGGTATTAGTGCTGCCGCTTTTTTGCATCAGTCAAATTAAACTCGGTTGTACATCACAAATCCTTGATTGCTTGATTGCAAAGATTAGTAGAAGTAGAAAAAAAATCATTTTAATTTTGGCAAATCAGGTGGAAAATTTACCACAGTTTCAGCCTCGTTTTGTAATCACAGCTTCCACTTTGGTGCGAGATGCAGTTGTGGAGAGTAACTGGGTATGTTTATTCAAGTACTGTATTTAAGTGCAGTCCTACTACTACTATACTTCACTGCTGTTCAGAGACAAAGGTACTTTTACTTGACTCCATTTATTCAACAGTTACAGCTACTAGTCCTAAGTGCTATATCATAGGAGACTGGACTTGCTTAAGTTTCTTGAAGACAGTTGACATTCTTTTGAGGATAGCAATTTTCACATCTTGGCTAGAGAAGAAAGTCGGTTTGAAAGAGGCGTGAAAGAAGCTACAGAATCTATCAAACTGGAACAACCAACGTAAAACAGATGAGTTGGCCTACGACACCACTTATCACCCAGTTACAATGCAGTCCTCTTCACACCCATTCTCACCTGGACACATGTAAGCCTAACAACACACAAGACAGCCAACTCACATGTGACCTCACAACTCTGTAAGGGTTCACACCCAGAGTTTAAAGCCAGTGACTTTTCACCAGTCCATTAGAACTGAAAAGGCCTCTTGGATGAGAGGCTAAATGTCTTCAAGACACGCAAGCAAGTACAGTTGCCTACGATATGGCACTTATGAATACCATGACGTAGATGGCTGAGAATCTTTAAGACATCTGACAGCTACTAGTTCTCAGTCTTAAATACAAAACATATGACAGGTTTCTAAAATGTGAAACATTGCTATAGACACAGTTGAAATTATCTTGACCTTGACCAGTACTTATGTTGTTATACTTAGGAATTTAAGTTTACACAAGGGTGTAGGTTTTGTGTCAAGGGGGACACATGTGAGACAGGGTTTAGGGGTCCTCTGCCAAAAAACTTGAGCATCACAAACTTAAGTTGGCCACATTCTGATGAATTTATATGCACCAATTTGTGCCTGTTCTGTGTCAGTTTAGGGTGTAATTGTCCTCTGCAACTGTTTTTTGGGTGCAACTAAAGGGGGATTTATACTTGTGTGGCAGACCCTACACCGCAGCCTACGCCTGTGGCCTGTGCCATTGTGAGCATTTATACTTGTGCGGTGGTGTGTTTGTGTCACTCTGTAGTTACACCTTCAAAACACTAGTTGGTAGTGGGGTTTCTGTGAAGTGCTGTAAATTTTAGTTGATTCAAAACATCCAAAACAACATTTAAACATGGCTTAATAGAGACAATTTCAAACACAAGTACACAAATCGGCTTCATTGTAACTCAGCATTCACAGACAAAACACTTGTCTTTATCTGGACACATTTCCCACAAATACAACATGCTAACTTTATTAGCACAAGCTAATACATTGTATAAATTAGCCTAGCAGTTAGCGATCTCCTCCTCTTCTCATATAAAACCAGGGACAGCAGCAACATTTTACAAAGGTAACGTTTCAAAATTCGGCTCCATTACAACTCACAAGGTCCAATGATGAAACAACTGTCGTACACTAAACATGTTTTCCAAACAAATGTAACATGCTAACGTTATTAGCACAAGCCCATGGCATTTTACATTGTATAAATTAGCCTAGCGACAAGTGGAGATTTCCTCTACTTATATAAGGCCAGGATAACTCCCAAAGTATGAATCTCTGAAGGATATATGACACACAAGATTTAAAATTTTACTGGAGGCTTCTTTGTCTTTACAATTTATTGCTGCTCATCTGTAAATAAAAGCTTCCTTTCCACTGAGGGAAATGGTTTTGGCCTACAAAAATAGACAGGAGGTCTGTGTCACTGCTCCCAAAAGCATAGCACTCTGACTAGACCAGTATGTGTGCATATAATTAGATTAATATGTTGTCTTGTGTGATATAGTTGCGAGCCTCATAAAGGAGGGACCTGTGTGTCCCTGTGTGTCTGTATGTGTGAGTGAGAAAGAGAGAGTTAAAAAGCTGGAAAACAGCAGATCGGCACATTAAACATTGTGCGAGGCGACCTGGAGCCTTTTCACACACAACTACACGTAGGATTCCCACCACCAGCTGAAGCCACCGGCTCTTCTCACTATCGCAAAATTGTACACCAGACACTGGCATTTAAGAAATTTGGCTGAACCTGCACACATACAGAGAGAGAGCTGATGAAGAATAAGGGCCTCGGGCAGGTCTGTGGCCAGTGCTGAGTAATAGTTGTCCAATAAAGTGCGGGCAGGACCTGGAGGCACTGTGTAATGCCTCAACAGAGAGTCCTGCAGCGTGACATCCGGAGTACTGTAACTACTCTCCACTCACACCACTCGGGATTGTTTTTGTGTCTATCATTCAGACAGAAATCGACCATGGTGAGTTCCCCTAATTCCCTGCATCAAACAACACTTTTCCTCCTTTCTGCAACACATCAATAACACTGCTGCGCTTTTTTCACACTTCCTCTCCCTGTTTCTCTCTGTCACACTCTTTCTGTCTCAATCTCATCCGCTTTCACTTCATTTATGTGTCTCCTCCCTCTAACACTTCCTCTTTCTTTCCTTGTCACCTCTCTCAGACTCTGTTTCGCTTTGTGTCTCTCCCCTCCGCCTCCCTGTCTCGCTCAGTCTGTCCATCAGGCTCTTCCTATCTCTTCCACGCGTGAGTTTGTTGCAGCTCCTCCGTATTGATCACTCTAAACTCTCTTTAGTCCGGGTCAGCTGACAGGCGCTGTGATTCTGAGCGATCGTTCAGCTCAGGATGTGTCCTGATGGCGCGTCCACCTGCAAGGCCTTGGCCCGTGTCACGGCGCAGACATTTCATTAAAGGCGGCCTGTAAATTAACAGAGCGGACGGGTGGCTGAACGAATGGGGCGAGGGTAGTTTCAATCAGCTGCCCAGATGGCGTGCAGCCCCGACATGAGACCTGATGTTTTAATCATTCTGTTAAACCCTCAGAAATTTGTATCAGGAACGAGTCCAGCACTTCAGTGCTCTGGGAGTTAACATAAAAACAAATTGGCATGTGTTTTCAGCTGGTGGGCGCACAGTGTAGCACCGAACACTGCTCTGACGTGATATATGAGTGTAGCATGTGAGAAAGATTAAGTTAAAATTGCCTGGTCCATGATTTGAGACTGAGAGATATGAGCCCTCGGGGCAGATAGTTAGACTAATGCTATGCGGACCTGCTCTCCAATTTATCGCCTGTGACATGTTTGTGAATATTTATTATTGCTCTCCACGGTTTGCTTTTGGCTTTGCACCCAAAATGAGCATATCAATTACCAAACGAAAGCACAGCCAGCTCCGTAAGTTATAGTATATAGAGGAAAAGAATAAAAATTGCATCTTAGTGAGAGACATGTATACACATACGCACTCTCATGCGTATGAAACTCTGGAAAACAATTTATTTCACCACAGTGTCCGCCACAGCCCAGTTGCTTCGTTTGAATTGGATGCAGCTGAGACTGCTAACAGACTCACCCTTGTTAAGCTGCCTCTCACTAAAGGTTGACCAGATTGGGAAAACAAGGTCTCCTGATTTAATTGAATCCACAAATTCATTGAGTAACATTCCTGACAGCAACACGTGTGCAGAGGCTGTGAAAAAGCCTTTATGGGCGCAAAAAAAAAAAACACAGTTATGTAGCTTTTGATTACACGGCAGCAGGAGGGAGTCAGTCACACACACACACACACACCCCTGATGATTTTAACACGCAGCTCTCACTCCCAATAGCAACTCAAGACTTACCTCATTTACTCCAAGCAGAGATTTTTCTATGAGCACGGAAATGGAGCAAGAAACCAATATGAGGGAAGGGTGAAAGTTAAAAATTAAGATACACTGGTTAGCTAGAGATGAAAGACAGGAATGTATAGGCAGCAGAGAGTTGTGCAGGTATGTAATTATGTAGTCATCATTGCAATCCCTGACTCTGAGCTAGCCAAAAGCCTGATCTGCCCTCACTAATAGACCCAGCAGAAGAACTGAATCTATTAGGAGCAGGTTTTTGGTGGAGATTTTATGGAATTTTAATTGCAAACACATGGTTGTTGCGCATAAATGTTTTAACATATTGATCAGTTGGGCACGTCTGACTAGCCCTCAGGAGCTGAGGTTGGGATTTTTCTTTTATTTTTGAATGTATTTTTCTTTTTTTTTAACCAGGGAGTCTTGCACAACTCTCCAACAGCAGCCGCGCTCTGAAAACGCTGTCAGGGAGGGACCGTAATGGTTTTACAATCATCCTGAGAGTAAATACAGTTTACGAGCAAGCGAGGTTTAGTCCGAGTAAGGAGCTCCACGGCGCTCCTGCTTCTTTTTAAAGCGTTTTAATTCTTTCTCAGTTTCTCTCCATCCTCGAGCACATGTCAGTGTTCGCCTCACAGCTCGCAGCGTGAGGTGTACTGTATGTGTGTGAGAAAGAGAAACAGTGAGAGATGCAGTTGTGGCAAGAAGGGGTGAGATATAGAAAATATCTGCAGAAATAGAAGTAATGGGGAAAAAACAGGAGTAAGACAGCAGGAAGGGGAAGGCGTGCTAAAAAACACGAAACAAAATAGTGCCTGCAGTCTTACAACAGAGGAAAAGGAGAGTAGGATAATGAGCAAAATCACTGATCCATGGGTGCAGGCAACGCACACTCACTTATTAACACACACACATATTCATACATCTATACACACTTATTCACACCCTGGCGCACATGCTTTGCCACGTGCATCCCTGCCGTCAGTGCGTGCATAAACACATTAACATGCAGAGAAATGGTGGATTCTGGAGATGAAAGCCCCTCAGATCAGTGGCTATACGCTGACACAGTCGTAACCTATCAAGCTCAGAAGTGTGTGCTCGTGGCATCGACAGGTCCACCGGGATGCTGTGAAGTCTCTTTGTTCTGTTTTGATGTGCTGCGGTTCCAATACATGTATCCCAATTCTCAAACTGCATAAAAGTTCCCCTGCCTGGCTTTTGATTAAGGAAGTTATCGAACTGAAGCCTCAAATGGTTCCCAAATTAATTTGTTAACATTTAAATTAGCTGACACCTCCAGACAGTAATAAGAAACCAGTGTAGTAAGTAAGCAGGTGAAACAGGATTTCAGATGCTATTATGTGTTTGGGTGATATTTACATGCGTCTTTTTTTGTTGTTTTTTGGAATAATTTTAGTTTATTACAACATGGGTATTATTTTGGTAGTTTTAGTCATCACAATCATTGATAATAAGGGTTGAGTGATGCTATGAAAGAACTAGTTCATGCAACAGCCACTCCTAGAAGGCATTCAGAGTCTTGCACTTTTTTGTACGTGTGAGAAGTGACAGAAATAGTTGTGTAAGGAGTCAAAAAAAGAGATAAATTCAAGTCCTGCTCGTTCTCTCACCTCCACACAGCTCGGTTTTCGAAGTGCAAAATAAGGATGTGGTGAACATTACTTTTTAGTGTTGGATTTTAAGGAGCAGTTTTAATTGCCAAGCTAATTGCTGAGATCTGAGAGCACAACACCATCACAAGAAGTCCAATGAGACAATTAACAAGGTAAGTCCAACAACCATACAGGTTTAAAAGAAAGCCCCAGGTTGGAGAAACATTTTTGGCAGAGAAAACAAAGGCACACAGTTAATTAATTTCCTGTCAGCTGCACTGTGCAACTAGCAAACTTATTTTCTGGTTCAACTCTACCTCTCTTGTCATACTTCTTGTGAACACACACAGCCATAGTATGTAATGGTGTAATGAGGGATTATGAACGTCATCTTAGGTGCATTTACTTTTGTTGGCTCCCAACCTTTTTGGTATCTAAGTGTAAATTCAGTGCAGAAGTATGAATTCCCTATGGCATCTTACATTGTATAAATTAGGCTAATTTATACAATGTAAGATGCCATAGGCTTGTGCTAATAAAATTAGCATGTTACATTTTTTTGGAAAACGTGTTTAGTATGACAGTTGTTTTGTCAGTGAACCTTGTGAGTTGTAATGGAGCCAAATTATGTGGTGTTACCTTTGTTAAATGTTGCCGTTGTCCCTGGTTTTATATGAGAAGTGAAGCATATTGTATTTGTGGGAAATGTGTCCAGATAAAGCAAAATGTTTGTCTGTGAATGCTGTGAGTTATAGTGAAGCCGATTTGTGTACTTGTGTTTGACATTGTCTCTATTAAGCCGTGTTTAAAGTGTGTTTTGGGTGTGTTTTGAATCAACTAAACTTTACAGCACTTCACAGAAACTCTGCCGCCGACTAGTGTTTTGGAGGTGTGACTGCAGTGATACAGACACACCACCGCAGAAGTATAAATGCTCACAATGGCATAGGCCATGTGCATAGGGTACAGTGCAGAGTCTGCGCACAACTGTAAATCCCGCTGTCTGAGACCGCATATCAAACCATTTTATCGACTGATGAAAGTAGAACTCAACACTCTTTTACCGGCTATTTTCAATGTGTTCAGGACTCGCATGGTCAGAATACGAAGGCTGGTGTATTTAATCTGACACGACCTAATCTAAAAAGTAAATTAGGGAGAAGCGCATTTCTCTTAATGAGGGGAAGGAGAGGAATTAAATCCCAAATGAAATAAAATCTGCCCATTTCTCAGTAGTTTTAGCTGGAAAAAATGGATGCTGAATAAGCTACTATAGTGAAGCATCCTTTCCAAGACATGTCAGAGTTTTTGGTCTGGTTTCTGAGTCAGCTGAGTACTAAAGGATTAGACAACCTACTTTTATTTGAAATAAAGTGATTAAAAATTGAACTTCCCAGAAACGTCTTTGGTAATAAAAGGTTTCTCAATATCTTTAATTGAAATATAATCTTTCCCAATTTACAGATGAGCCCTTTCAACATTTTCTGAACCTCTAACACAAATATACTTATCTTTATAAAACATGTCCATCAGTATTTCTTCTGCTTCATTTCTGTGTGTGTATATTAGTAGCATATACATGTCACTCCCTACTCCTGTCTGCCTCTAGCCTTGACTTCAGAGCCACAATGGAAATACGTCATATGACCTTATTGCAGTATCTTGATGAGTTTTAGTGCTGTATGCACATTAGTGTACTGTATTTTAATTTATCAAATCAAATCAAAATCAAACACTTCACAGGCAAGCAGTGCACCCCTGCGCCTACTCACATGCTGCATATTATTATGAGCTGTGAATAGTTGCACCAAAGACTGATGTTCCCTTCACATTGTTTAATTTTTCTCAGAGGCATGAGGAGGTAAAACTCTGAATTACAGCTGTTGTTCAAAAGACGAAAAATAGATTTCTTAAAAAGGCAAATTTGGGTAATGGTAACTTGTTGAATATCCCCTCACCCCTCAGATTCATCTTGCAGCACGCTAAGGGAACATGACCTCCAAGTTGGAAATCGCAAGTCTGAGTGCTCGTGTTTCTCGCCAGACTTCATTATAGTGATGCTACAATGTTCCCAGATTTCAGCAATTACTCTGATGAGTACAGTGGTATCATACCTGATAGAAGTGATGGCCAAAACTATGAAAATTAGACTCAAGTTGTAATAAACCACAATTATCATTTGGTCGCTTCAAATTAACATCAACATCAGAGATGCTTGGTTAAAATTCATCCTCCTTACCCTTCATCTGACTCACTGTCTTTATCTCACGCACACATGTTCACAAGGCCATTGCGGAAAGCGCCGCCAAACCCTGAGCATGGGCCGAGCAGATACACAGAGTCTTCTGCCAGTGTTCTAATCAAGGGAAATGTTTAACAACTGGCATGGAGCTAACAGGGATTTTCATTAATTTCCCTAACTCACCGGCAGAATGGAGGGGAGAAATGAGAGCATAGGACATGAGGGAAAAATTTAAAAAGTCACTCAGACTAACATGACCACAGCTGTCACGGTCGCCGTGAGACGGAAACATCACTCTGTCGTGCAGATATTAAAATTGATCGTGCGGGAACGACCTTGATTTGAGAGTGTGCGAGTAAAAGTTTCTTTACTTCTCTCTTGAAATTTTAAGCCATTACTCCCATCATGCCGCCACCCCTGGTGATCAAAGGAGTGGTGGGTAAGAGAGAGTGATATGGAGAGAGGATTAACAGCTAACAAGAGGATTGGTGGGAGGGAAGGACGATACAGGGTGTGAAGGAGCAGACGACTGCGGGGTACAGACAAAGGAAATTGAATACCAAAGAAAAATTGAAACTCTGTGCAAGCTCCTTTGTACTTTGAATTTCACAGTTAACTGCAGCAAACATATGTGTAGATGGTTTTATGCATTGTACCCAAATATCCTCTCAGTGTTGCTTTCAACAACAGATATCTTCTCTCCTCCAAACTTCCCTCCTCCTCTTCCCTTTCTTTGTCTCCTTTTCACCTCTTTAATCCCCACTCATGCCCTCCTCTCCTCTCTGCTGTTTTCTTCAGCTGTCTCCTCCTCCTCCCATCTTCTCCTCTTTTTGTTTCAACTCCTACTCCGTCTCATGTCCTCTTTTCTCCTCACTTCTCCGTTTTTGTCAACCCATGTGACGTCCTCCTCCTCCTCTCTCCTCCACTTGTCTTTCCTCTCCTTGCCTCTCCTTGTCTTTCCTTTCTTCTCCTCCCCTCTTCTTTCCTCATCTTTCTTCTCCTCTCCGCTCATCCCCTCTTCTTTCCTCTCACCCCCTCTCCTCTCCTCTGGCCCCCTCTCCTCATCTCTTCTCTCCTCTCCTCCCATACCCTACCTTACCCTACCCTCTGCTCTCCTTGGCCCTGCTCTCATCCCCTCTCCTCTCCTCTCTCCTCCTCTCCTCTTCTCTCCTCCCATACCCTTCCCTACCCTCTGCTCTCCTCAGCTCTCCTCTACCCTCCTCTCCTCCCTTTCCTTTCCTTCTCCTTTCCTCTCTTCTCCTTGGCTCTGCTCTCCTCTCCTCCCTTCACATCTCTTTTCCTCTCCTCTCCTCTCCTCTCTATCCCTGTACTCTCCTCAGCTCTCCTGTCCTCTCCTCTCCTCCCTTCTCCTCACCTCTCCTCTCCTCTCATTGTTACGCTGTAATTGGAGCTGGAAGCCTCAAGACAAGCAGCTCAGTGTGCGTCAGCCTGACAGGCAGGCCCGTTGGCTTCTATTAAGCTTTAATAAGTGAGCGGGATTGGAAGAGGAGAGAAGGAGTTGAAGGGAAGGGAGAGTGCACAAGCTGCTGCCTCTACTGTCACCTCTCTGTAGGATGCAGAGAAACCTGCCTGCTGTCACACAAACACACACACACACATACAACCAAATCTCATCCTTTCATTTTCACCGGCTGTTTCAGCGTATTGCCACTGGCTAAAGACTTTTCATCTACACGTTGTGCATGGAAGAAAGACAGACATATGTGGGGGGAAGGAAATTCACATAGTAATTAACATATCTGAGTGTCCGTGTCAAAGAGGAATGGAGTTGAGGAAGCATATTGAGCACAAGGAGACCAGCCTGTCTCTGTTCTACAGCTTCACACACAGAAAGACATACTAAGACACACACACACACACACACACTTGTCAAGACCTCTCCTCCTGCATGAGGATGACAGCAGTATTATTGCACCGTGCAGAATTTAATCTGAAGTGCCACACAGCAACCCCTGACCACAGTTGAGGTAAATGTTAAAGAAATATCTACAACCTCTGCAGCTGAGTGAAGCGAGAACAATTCCAGATGTGACGTGTGTGTGAGAGAGGAGATTTGCGGTTTTACCCTGTTATGTTACCGCCTTGTTCTGAGCTTTGTGTGGTTGCAGCGCTCCGTTTTTGTTTACAAAGTCATCAAGGCTGCGGTTTATTAAAAAAAAACATGCAGCAATGAATCAATTCATTACTTGACTTTTCAGACTCTCCGGTGTGTGTGTGTGTGGACACTGTAAATGAACATGCTGCTAACCTCTAAATGCCTTTCTTTGTATCGCATGTGTTGCCCCCACGAACACCCTTTTTACTGAGGAGAGATAATGTAATTGAAACTGGCAGTCTTTCCAAATTGAATATTGGCCTGAAACATGAAAATAAATACAGCAAGAGTTGAGGCTTTGTTTAGGCTGCTGCAACAAAGATGCCAACAATGTGCTCAAGGAGAAAAGAAGTCCCACTGAACAAATGCCAAATTCAATATAAACATAGAAGAACACGGGTGCTTAAATGAGTACATAAATGTAACCATGACTTGGCTGCGTGACATCTTGAAGAAACATGTCATGAGATCCAAATTATGAGCTGCCATCCGTGCTCGGAGCAATTTGGAGATATTGAGCAATCGTGTTTGCACATACCATCAGTCAAAACTAACCTCCCAAATAAACCTTAATACTCTTTTAAATAAACACTTTCAAATGCCTAACTTCAGCCACATGCGAGGACCTACTTCAGCAGAATGTTAGATTATTTTTTTAAAACCCCATCTTAGATCAAAATGTTGCAACCATATTATTCCAAAATTAATATTCAGAAGCAGTGATAAACTAATGGAAGAGGCAGAAGAAAGAAAAAAAAACAAAGTTAAAATGAAATGAGGAAAGAAGAGGGTGTGCCATCAATCAAACAAAAAAATTAAAAACAAATAGGCTTTGAGACCGAGCACAATCCCGCTGATGAAATGTGATCTCCGGTTATTCAGGAGGATTTGTCTGGCGCTGAACTGAACTGAACTGTTCATGTCACATAATTATCGGGCTGTAACTAAGGCCTGTGTCCACGTGTATCGCTGGGCTTATTGGATTGGTGATAAAGGACTAATTAGTGCTGAAAAGGACATTGATTGACCAACAGGGCCAGTTGATTAATGCCAGGGTTCCGTCAATGGAAACTGCAAACTTGTTGAGGGTATGGACTGGCATCGATAGAGTCGAGGATTTAATGTCCAGGCTATCAGAGGAAACTATAAGTGACATGTGATGGATGGATGGTTTAGTATAATTCTGGTCATCTGTCATCTAGACTGTTAAGACTGAAGGTTTGCTTTAAGGCCAAAGCTGTAAAGTTATACAGTATGGCAGTGAACCAGCTGTCTGAATAAATCAAAAGAAAACACAGACAAGGTTACTCTCCCTTTAATCGTTATTGTTTAGGTCATTATTGAGTCTATACAGTACTTTGCCTTTTGATGTTACCTTATTTGTCTTATTGTCTCTGATTACATAAGTCCACGTCTTTTGTCCACATCAGAGTCTTACAGTGGGTTTGGTACCTGTGGGTGACCCACAAAAAAAGGTGATTCTCGGATGGCGTTTTGTCTTCTTTTCATTTATGGGATTTAGTTAATAATAATTTAATGTTTTAACTCTTTAATCGTCCAACCACTGACTTTGTGTGTCCGCTCTGTGTTTCGCACCAACTGCAGTATTGGAGCCACTGAAGTCGAGTGCGTTACCAACAGGCACATCAATACAAAAATAGGCAACCGTATTGGAACCGTATTTCCTGAATTACCTTTGTTTTAAAATACATCATCATAGTTTCACATTTATGAAATGTCCCAAAATAATCACAGCTGCCTAACCGAATAACTTGAAAGGCATATGGTTATTATAGGGATTGCATTTCGGGTTCGGACCATCTGGTGTCATGTTGGGTTGGGTTTTGAGTGAAATATCTTGATAACTTTTGGATGGATTCCCATGAAAATTGACTCAGTCTCTCTCAGGATACATGTAAAAACGTTGGTGATATTTTGGTTTAATTTAGCAGCACCATCAGGTCATAATGTTATTTATCAAATACTTTGGTTTATGACCTGCAAAACCATGACAGTCCCATCAACCTCAGCTTTACTTTGTGTATGTTACTAATTAACAAATATTAGAAAGCTAACATGCTAAGTATTACTGTATCTTCAACCTTTTAGCATTACCATCGTGAGCATGCAGCATGTTGATGTTAGCATTTAGCATTGGGGGTGTAAGAAAACATTGGTGCAAGATATCAGGATCTGGGAGTATCTGGAGTATCAGGATATTATATCTTGTGATACTGTACTGATTCTCAAAAACACTTTTGATTTTTTTACATGCAAAGATTGGTGGCAGCAGTTCATCTTCGCAGCTGACCACCAACGTCGTTAGATGTTATTTGGTTGAATTTAGATTGTGACATTGGGTGACCAAAATTCAATTCTAGGACGTTTAACGCCAACATCAATTTGATAGAATACTGACGACATATGGCATTGATATTTTGGTGGTTTTAAGTTGTGTTGTTAAGGCTAGTCTCCAGGGAGGGTGGGTGACGGTCACAACCACGCATTATGGGTATAAAATACTTGACTGCAAGATTAACAGTGCATCAATCTTCACAAGAAGCTTGAACCCTTTTGTGGCGCTAAGCTATGAAGACCAATGCAGACAAGTAGGGGGAAAAAAAAAAAAAGTTGTGTTGTTAAGTAACCAAAATCGGAAATATTCCAAAAGTCTCTGCCAAGGTGTGGAGAGCAAAACCCAATGTCTGCAAAATGTTGTGATCATGATTCTTTATTTTGTGTCATGCACACAAACACAAGCCCAAACCTCATGGGTTTACAAGATGCCATTACAACAATGTCGCATTGATCAGTCCAAAGTCCACGTTAGTTCACTGCTCAGTCCTCAAACAAAATACTCTGCCTTCTATCCCAGAACCAGCAAAGAATCTCTGCCACAAAAAAGGTTCCCCTTATGAAACAAACATGAATTTTTCATGGTCATGCAACCAAAAATGAATCAACATGAATAGAGGTAATTTTACCGAAAAGTACATCTGGTATGTCTTCGTATACAGAACAGTAAAACAAGAAATAAACCTCACTCTGAACTTTACCACAACAGTTACAAGTTACACAAGAAAAAAAAAGTTTGTCCTCCTCTGGGGTCGTGTTAAACCTCCCAGTCTCTAAGGCCATTGGTAATGTTCCTGAGCGTAACTGAGCACATAGAGATCTTTTGTTGAGAATATACTTCACATAAGGTTCCACGCTGTTGCTTTTCTTTATGAGGCAGTAAGTTCGTAGTTTTGGTTCACACCAAATATCAACAGACCATTTTTATCTAAACATTTTACTTCTCATCTCCTAAATAACACAGAGTAGCCTGTTCTGGAAAATAAATGACAAGTTGTTCAAATCAAATAAGAATTTTAACTTATTACCCCCAGGGATAACCATGGAAGATGTCCCAATTAAATTTGTTTTTAATGAGTCTCGGATCGGACATCTTCACAAGTCAATTCCAAAGCCAAAGCATTTGACATTTATGTCTGATGTTTGGAGGTTCCCATCCCATATCTCCACTAATTGCCAAAACTTGAGTTAATTTATGGACTCCCATGAAGGATTAAATTGCTCTTTGATGCAGTGTTGCAACTTGTACGTTCTTGGAAACCCCAAACAGCAGATATATGAAATCGAATCCCCTGTATCGTGATACATATCATATTTGCAAGTTCTCGCCAGTGCAGTACACAGCCCTATTTAGCACAGCTGTGTCTAAGTGCAGCTTCATGGAGATGCTACTAAGCTGTTGGTCTTGTCACCAGATGTTTCCTGTCCATATCCCTCTCTGTTTTTGCACATTATGAAGTCACTGTACTCGTGTCTTGGAAAGGCTTTGAGTCATGGCCTTGCAGAGGAATAAATGTGCCATTTTTTTTTATTGTGAACTATTTTCTCTAAAGCAGAACTGCCAGCCTCTCGCAGCAGGAAAGCACTAAAAACAAAGTCTGAGGTTTTTCTTCAGTAAGTGTGTCATATTACGTGTCACTGTGGGTGAGAGTAGAAATAATTTTTACAGTGTTTTGTGGTGAACTGCTCCTTTAATGTGTGCAGAGCACCTCCGGCATGGCGCAGCAGCTCAGCAGTGTCTCACAGTGTTTTAGCTGCCATTCCCCGCTTAATGTCAATGTGTAGAGTAACACTTTATTATACCAAGCCACAGGCCACATTAATTAACCACCAGGCTGTCTCATGCTGGAGTATTTGCACCACAACCAGATCCATTTGTCCCCATTAAAAATGAATTTGTCAGGCAATAAAAGTATGTTTGTTTCTCTGTATGTTCATTCTTTCTCCTTTTCTGTGCTGTGTGGAAGTGAGTAAGTGGCTTCCAATGTCTATTAATGACATCCATTTGTTTTGTGTGAGAAAGGATTTATTTCGCTGTCCTTGTGGAGGCAGTCCTCCCTCTGCCACGATCGGTGCTGTAATTTAACAACTATTACTATGTTTGTCTAAGGCCCCAAATGTTCCAGTTTGCTTTAGGCAAACTCTCCCTCGCTCTTTCTCTCTCTTTCTCTCTCTCTCTGTAACACCCTCCTCTTTCCTTCATCTGTTTCTCTCCAATCTGCTTCCCTTGGCACAATTTCATTGTATTCGTTGGTGTTGGTCCCAGGAGCTCACGCTGCAAAGAACAACTTTTCTTCTGGCATTTTCCTAATTGATCCATGGCAGCCCGTGCTGTGGTCTAGCTGTATTCATATCTTCAATAATTCATAAACACTTCTCTCGGAGGGGGTTCATCTAATGTTCCTACACAAAAGAAATGCAGAAATTCATGGTCTTGTCTGCTGATATTTTACCCTTTATCTATAAACATGACGCCTTATGTTCATCTTTGCAAAGACTGTGGCATAGAGATGCAACAGGGGAGAAATAACAGCATATTTATTTGGACAAAACGGAGTACAAGCTTCTCTTTTATACATTTACAGCACAGAAACAGGTTCAGGTGACTCCTTACAGCCTCAACCGAGAAGTATCCAGAGGTGTTTTGTATAAGCATAATGGATAATCACATGAACACAGGCACCTTAATATTACTTTCAGCTCTGGGGCTATGGATGTTTTGGAGGCACTTCCCTCCCTTTACAATATGCCACTGCAATATTAATTCACAACCCCAGACCAGTGACAAGTTGTAAATGGAGCTCCCTCCTTATCAGTAAACAGAATATTAAACTCATCAATATAAGATGTTACCTCAACAATAAGTCAAGACAAAGTGAGGTTATCGGCCAGGTAACCCTATGTGCACAGCGGCAAAATAAAACAGGGTTCCTTCAGATCCTTTAAGTTTTAAAAGGCATTAAATTAATCAATCATGTAGATCAGGATAGTAGACCAGAACACTCATATTGAGTTTCCAGCTGGTATTTGAGAGCAGAGCAGAGAATCCACTGTCTGCTAGCTAGCTGTCACTGTACCCTGGATGGCATGAGGGAGTGACAGTTCAACAAAAATTGGCTGTTTAACCAAGATTTTGTGGCATTTCTAACCCTTGCATACAAGTGTCTGTTTATTTTATGCAAAAAGTTTTTCAAACTTGGCACAAAGGAAATCATGGCAGTAGACACACACCCAGATACAGAGTGAGGAAAACAAAATTGCCAAGAAAGTTGCCCACAAATGCCAGGTATCTCCCAGTTCTGTTCCTCGTCTCAGCCGTAAGACAATAAAGTCATGTTTCATGTTACAGCAAACATTTTGGTAAAATTGTCCTAAATCCTCAGTACCTGATGAAAATTATATTTCTTTCTTGAATTATGGTGATTGGTCTTAGATTTCATCCCAAGTGGCATTAAAAAGGGTGTTTAAAAGTCTTAAATCTGACTTGTCTTAAGCTGTGGGAACTCTGAAAGAAGATCCATCTTTTTAATTAAAAACTTGCAAACATCCTATCTCCTATCAGCGCCTGTGCTCCGGTTGTTGGCGCCACTCTTTCTCTTCCCCCCACCTCAGCACACAGTCTTTTGTCCTCCTCCACTGCAGCAGAGGGGTCTTTTACTGACTTGTGGTCTTCTCCGTCTGCCTGTTCTTCCCTCTTCCTGAGCATACAGCCCACTTACGCTGCCGCAGCTACCCCATTTGTGATTTAAGGAATTACAAAACAGATTTATTTTGTTCTGCACATGCACGAAAAACCTGATGACTTCTCTGGCCCAATGTTGTTTATGTGTAATATTGTAATTTCTAATATATATGTATGTCTTGTGAGGCCCTTAGAGTCCTGGCGCCCAAGACTCAAGTCCCTGTAAGGCCGAGCATTATTAAGGCACTTTGCTTATCTACTGTTTTAAATCAAACGACTTGCAAGTCACAAGTAGTTCACACAACACAAGCATCTAGATGGGAAGTATAAAAGATTTCTAGGGTGTATAAGAAGAAAGCTATAATATTCACCATTAATGCCAGACTTGGCATCTCTCCCATAAAGCTAATGTTGTGAAACATGTTAGGGTTGAGAGCTTTCTCAATCAGGAAGACAGTTATTACAGCTATTAAAATCACCATCCACTTTACGTAATGAAGGCAATTAGTGAGAGCTACCTTGGCTGGAAAGCATATGACCATTCCCACCCACAGAGGAGAGGGGGAAAATAGGCCATTTTGTCTCGCCGTTTGTTAACTCCCACATGTTTAATACAGGAAATACTGACGCTGTTTCCACCAGTTAACTGATCGACTTAATGCTGTGATTTTATCTTTCTCCTTATAGGGATGCTGCTCCAGGAGAGTTTCATCGAGGAGCCTGATGGTCTGGTGTCTGTAAACCTGCTGGTGGTGTCTGCTGTTTCAGCCTTCGCAACAGGAGCCGTCCTCTCTGGCCTCACCGTGTGCTGGATCATGAGTCATCGCCACCGCCACTCCAGAGGCTCTGGAGCCAACGGCGCCCGCCGCAAAAGTGACAAAGAGCAGAGCATGCTGGGGCAGGGCCGCAGCGGGTCAGTAATGAGTGTAACAAGAACCAGCGGCGGTGAGAGGCGTCGTTCACAGGCGGACAACCCCTTCGTCACGCCCAATGGCTGGCCTAAAGGAGAAATGGACCCAGGATTGCTGCCTACCCCGGAGCAGACACCGCTGCAGCAGAAACGGGCCATGCGTCTCCCAGACACTGACTGGGACCAGAGCCAGACCTTCCTCACCGCCGTAGGGACTCCCTGCCCCAACAACTCTGTCATCTACCTGAGCTCCAAGTTCCTGCATGGCGGTGGAGGGGGTGGAGGGATGGTGCGGATAGAGGACCCAGGGGAGGTCGTGCTGCCCCCACACACAGAGCGTCAGCGCTACCTGATCCTAGCCACCCAGAGAGGGGAGCACGGTGGCAGTCGTCCCAGCGGCACCATGAGGAACTCAGCGGGAGAATACATCTACCCCGCCACGCCGCAGGACTCCCCCGACCGACGGAGGGTGGTGTCTGCTCCCACTCCCCACATGGACTATGGGGAGCCTCGCTGGAGTCATGAGGCACTCAACTACAACAGCAACAATGGAGTGCCATATCACCCCCAGCGCCAGGGCCTCATCAGGCCCGATATGCATGGGCCCCGAGGGCTGGGAGAACTGGCTGACTTCAGCCATCTTCTAGGGAAGAACATGGGAGAGCGCACCCCCAGTGGCCAGTGAGGCGAAGTACGTGAACCCTGGCACCAAGCTCTCTCTGAACACCCATTCCCTCCAAAAGCAGACTGGAATAAATCAACCCCTCAGACTCACCGTCCCGGTCCAACCTTACCCTGTCTGTCCTCTCTCACTGTCATTCAATGTTCTGACGTCATTCAGCTGACTGAAGAGAGAGACAAAGAGAGAGTTGAAAAAGAGGAGCAAACTCTCCTCACGTCTCCGTTCCTCTGCTCTTAATCTGAGGTGCACACCTCTGCTCTGTAAGTGGTCCGACCCACAGAGCTTGACTTCGACACTGCAGGACAAACAGTAAGGTAAAGAGAGGGGTGCAAAGGAAGGGAATCTTCTCAAAGCAGAGTGTGGAGATTATAAAAAAAAATAATAATGACAGTTTCCCTTACAGCGCCAAATGTGAAAGGTCTCCCTCCACCATTTTGTTCACCGTTTTGACACCATGGATCTTTGAGTGTGAAATTTAATTTCTGCTTTTATTTTTTTGTGCCAGTGGCATCCAGCAGACAAAAATGTGCTTTACTTTGGATTTCAGATGAGACTAAAACTGTTGTAGCCGTGCCAGAGGGCAGTGACTCTCAATGAATCATGCAGTGTGTGTATGTGATTGTGTGTAAGTGTGAATGTGAGTGGCCACGACAACCCCAACCAGTGTCCTGTCTTAACTGTGAAGTATAACTATATAACTAAAGTTTCTGTACGGAGGAGGTTGGGTGTTAACATTATTTTCCCTTTTTATAAACAATCACAGAGAGACAAATGGATTTTCTTATGTGTCTCTTTGTGTTTACCAATCAGAGGTTTGGGTGGTTGACCAGTTGCTAGGGAAGGGTTGAGACTCCCATTATAGTTTTTGTGATTCCCAGTACCTCAGAAGCGGCGACAGAGCCATCATGACATGAAAGAAAGCAATAATAAGCAGGAAACATAAGGATGAAGATAAATCCAGTTTAATTTGATATTTTGTGATCTAACTGTTTTCTCAGCAAAGCAAACAGAAGTTTAGAGATGTCAGGAGATGCAGGGCGCTGGGAAAAGGAACAATATCTCCCCTCCATTCTTCCCTCCCTAGCTGCCTCTCAGTATGCCTGGGTCTGTCTGACCTGACCTGAGGCCCCCATGGGCTCCTCAGTCCATTTGGAGGAGGGAATGTGAGCTGTGGCTGTCTGGCTGTCTGACTGGGGCTGTGAGGCCCGGCCGCTTGGGAGCTCCATTCAGCCTCTTCTGCCCGACACTGAGCCTCTTTGTGCCCCAGAAGCAGGAGGAGACTACAGCAACAAATAGCCGTTAAGAGTCAGGGACCTAGCCCAGCTCCACAGCCTAGCAGAATATCAATGAGGAGGACAGCAGCTCCATCCGTCATGTGAGATGTACCAACCAGGACCGGGCATCTCTTGTGCTTCACCCGCTCTGGTGATTCACTGGTTTGCCAGGACAAGGGAGGAGCTGAGGGCTGGAGCTGGGGCTGAGGCCAGGGTTGGGGCACTGCTTACTGTCACAATGGTCATCCCTTGCGACTTCATCCCTTTCAGTGTGTTTCCCAACAAAAGCGGGATAAAGAAAACAGATGGGCAAGGGTGTACTTGGGTGTGGAGTTTCACTCGTTGTCTGATCTTTTGATGTTTTCTGTTTTTTGTCTGTTCTCATCCGTTCTTGATTCAAATGTAGATCCAGAGATAGCTTTGGTTCATCTGGGTCATGGTGTGTTAGTGGTGGTGTGTTTTTGTGTCTGTGGGAGGGTGTGAGTCTCTTTGGGTTTGTGTCCATGAATGTGGTACTCATATTGAGTACAAAAACAGCTTTGATCAGATTTACTCTCATTCTCACCCTTCTTCTGTTTTCTCTTTCTCTATTGAGCCATTAATGTTGTGCAGCTACCCTTTGCTTGACATTCACTAATCAGTGTCGGAGCCCTGCGTGGGAGCAGTGTGTGCTACTTAAACCATCACACTTTACACAGAGTAGTACGGCTAAAATGTAGAAGATGGCATTTGCTTAGTTAGGTACACAGTACACACACACAAGAAATATCACAGTGTACAAAAAAAACTAGGGCTCGGCATTGATTGAAATATTTATTCCTTTCAGTTTTTGTGACCACAAATACAAAATATGATTGAAATATCCATGTTATTCAATTTAAAGCATCAGTAAGGAGTTTTATAGCGTCTCTTAGCTTGTTGTTTAGGTGTGTTTGATCTCACTGCTCTGATCAGTGTTGTTTTCAGCCTCAGCTAGCAGCTGGTTTTTTAGCAATAATGCTCAAAAATTAACTGTACACTTCCTTCCTGGCACCAAACAACAGACAGTTAAAGTTAACAACTAGCTCATCAGCTGGTGAACACGGTGAAAGGGATACTTTGCCAATTTTCAACCAGCTTTGTGTCATAACAGTGTGGATATTATGTGCAAATGAACGATGATAAACTTCCCTCCATCTTACTAGTGCCCAGATCCCCATGCTCATCACCCAGCTCTAGGGCTGTTGCTCAAATTGCAGATTGTACTTCCTCATTTTCGTATGCCCACCACCCCAAATACAAAGAGTATAGAAGAGGATCGAGAGAGAGAGAGAGAAAGACCCAATTCCCTCTTTCTTTCTCTCAAATGCAGACCAAACTCAGATAAAACTGTGAACCAAGATTCTGTTACTGTATTGCCTATTTCTAGCCTAAAATGTCTTCAGAAAAACATTTAAGTGCCCTGTTTGGCTGTAATATGAGAATTCTTGAACAGTAAGCGTTCGCCATACTGTTTCCTGTATTGTTAAAATGGAGGCTGAAAACACTTCGATCAGGCGCTTATCAAATGTTCTGTTTCAAATGTTTAACTGTTATTTGAGATCATTTGTTACCAGCTGGTCGCCATATTGTTTCCTGTGTTAAAACGGACAAGCTCGTTACCAGCAGGAGCATTTATTCGTCCTGTGCAGTGCAGTGCATTCTGATAGTTGTAGTTTTTTCTACCCCTTGAGCAAAAGCGAGTGCCACAACCCCTTTCCTGTTTTCTCTCCTCATGTAGTACAAAAGTATTTGCGTCTTTCAACAGCATACACAGACAAATTTTATAAAAAAGACCATCTGTCCAGCAGTGTTGCAGCTGAAGAGCCAGGTATTTCCCTCAGGGGTTGGTGGAGACCAAAAACAGAGCTAAAAGAGAGTGAATACTGAACTTCACCTCAGAAGGTAATAATATGTCAGTGTTGTCTGTACACATTGTTTCTGCTGCCAACAAGTGGCCTAAAATCAGTAACTGAATGTTTAATGTAAAGATACTAAGGCTGTGTTTTGTTTGTAATGCTTCAATATTTAGACCATTACGTAGTGGAGAACACTTTTATCGTTTTTCTCCAAATTCTATTTTCCACTTAACAACAAAAGCTAAAGTAGTGACAATGTATAAACACAAGCAACCGCATGAGAACTTCCTCTGGAAAAAAGGCTGTCAACATTTCAATTTAAATCAAGGACTCTTTGATCATAAAAAAGTAAACAAGATTGTAAATCAGACCAAATATTTAACAGCTGACAGTTTTCAACACTCAGTGCCACAAACACATTTCTGCTGGTACCAGAACAGCAGCGATGTTCAGTACCCAGCCAGAGCTGGAGCTACTGCATAGAGACTAGCCAGTGAAAGAGATTTATGAAAGCAAGGACAGAGGAGGAGGTCATGCGGGCGAACATGATGTTACTGCATTACCGCCTCAGCACATTAGTACAGTGTATTCTTTACACATTCCGCCCTGAAACAGGTCATTAGTATTGAGGATACAGAGCCCTCCACCAGCCCGGCCCCTCATCTCTGCCTCTCTTTATCTCTCTCTGTCTCCATCTCTGCTGTGACCTGAGTGCCGTGTGTGTCTCTGTGTGTGTGTGAATGAGGCCTCACTGTCTCGGCCGGCTCGCCCAGCCAGCCGTGTCCTCGCTCTGCATCTCCTCCGGTGTTTCACTAAACATGCTTGATTAGGCAAAGTACATTCCCGGCCCTCTAATGGCCTGATGAGCCCTTGAGAAGATTACTACAGACACATCAGCCCTGAGAGGGAGGTGCACGTTCAACCAGCTCTTTACCCCCTTTACTAACCACCAGCCACACACGTCAAATCAAGGACGCGCACACACACGAATACAGTCGGCCCTTTAACCAAATTCGGGATGCAATTGAATTAAGATCAGAAACAGAGCTCAGGCTTGAAATAGGGCCGTCACTGACTGGTTCTAGGAAAAGTACTGTACATGATGTTATCTTACTGACGGCATAATTTGATTACGTTCGTTCAACATTACAGGGCAGCTAAAGAATTCAGGTGTAACCTCGTAGAAGTCGCTCTGTTTATTAAAGCCATCATCCTCCCTCTTCCTCACATACTTCATGTCATTCCTGTCCCTCGTCTTTCAACAGCTGCACTTTGTCTTCTTCTTTCAAGTCCATTTTTATTGCCAGCAGACTCATAGTATCTCTCCGCACACACACACACACACACACACAGGAATTATCTCTAGCGAATGTAAGCCCAGGCTGCACTTTCATCCTGTTTGTCACTATTAAAGGTTAGCTTGTTAATTTAATGAGTCGGTGACAGAAACAGAAATCAAAGTAATTCACAAAATCCCGCTTTATTTCACATCAAATCCTTAATGTGTTACTTTTTTTCAGACATTTTCAAAGCCTCTCATGCGGTAAATTGCTTTCCTTTGCTTGGAAATGATTTTGTTTGGAGTTTTTTTTTGTTAAATGTAGCACATATTGCCTCCAGTCCTACACACACACACACACACACACACCGTCTTTATCTCTACCCTGCACATATCAACATACACACACATGAAATACGCACCCAGCCCTCATGACCCAGTCTGTCTGTGTTCTTATTCATCAGGTTGTGTCTGTGTGCTTGTTAAAGAGACCATGCCTTTGTGTGTTGGGGTTGTTTGTTGCCGTGTGGCCCAGTGATGCGATGCCCCCCAGCCAATAACTGCCATCTTGCCCTACAGTGCTCCCACCGCACTGTACGCGCTCTATGCCCCAGAAAGAGTCCAGAAACGGAGGCTGACTTGTTTTAAATCCACCATCGCACTCTGGAGTAGTGACGTGAAACTGCTCCCTGCCGAGCCAACATACGGGAGGAGGAAAAAAAAAAGCACAAAAACAAGGCGAAAACAAAATCATCATTTGCATTTTTGTGAAGTTGTAGATGTATTTAGTCAGCACTGATCATTTCTGTCATGTTTGTTTTTTCTATAGTTTGTTTCTGTGGTAGATATTTGGTTTGAAATTATATGGGATATTATTGTATATGATTTCAATTTCTCTGGTGTGCCGGATTTGATGACGACAATGAAGACGAACCTGAAGACTATCATGATTATTGTTGTTGTATTGACAGTGACAATGAAGCAGTACTGTGAGCAGCACTGAGGTGTTGCGTGTCCTGTTTGGATGCCGAATCTGAAAGGAAATGAAGAGGAAGAGGAAGAGGAGGAGTGAATGAACTCATACAGACTGAGGTTCAGAAAGAGATTCTACTTTTCTCCTGCGGAGTGGATTCTCCTGCTACTGTGAAGGACCCCGCCGTCCTGTGGCTCTCACCAGAGGCTGGCCCCTCGCCCCAGCATCGCCCCAGGGCCCCTGGGGCAGGCCGTCATCAGATGACAACACATGTCCCTACTACGTGTACATAACCTTGATGCTTACATGTAATTTAAGTGCAGTAGCTGCATGACGACACAGCCTCTGTGTGTGTACAGAAGTAGCGACGTGTGAATTTGTACAGTACATGCAAGTGTGTGTGTGCTTGTGTCCGCGAAGAAATCTGTCTGTCGTCACGCAAAAAAGCAACACGTGCATGCACCCTCCGACAACTGCCCAGTACACACATACACCAGACATACACACACAAACACACGCCAGCAGTTGTTCACCATTCTCCACATTGTCCTGAGCTCTGCCTGTCACT
Source organism: Epinephelus cyanopodus (assembly GCA_026686955.1). Taxonomy (NCBI): domain Eukaryota; kingdom Metazoa; phylum Chordata; class Actinopteri; order Perciformes; family Serranidae; genus Epinephelus; species Epinephelus cyanopodus. The sequence continues at coordinate 13,770,460 of CM048920.1, forward strand.
CCGCATGGAGACTTTGCTCTATGTCAACTTTCTTATTCTAATAAACCACTCAGACATTCATCTCGAAGTTGTCATCATTGGTTTCAGTGTGTTTGTCTTCCTTAACTGATTTATATTATTTATTTATAACTTCATTATACTTCATTAAAAAATTGTAGCACAGTTAATAATGCAACATGACATTAGTTCGTTTCACAAAACACATTCACACATTATCATATTATGATCATATCACATATCACCCTCCCTGCAAAGTTTGCATGTTCTCCTCGTGTCAGCATGGGTTTCCTCCAGGTGCTCCAGCTTCCTCCCACAGTCCAAAGACGAAGGTTAATTGGTTGCTCTAAATTGCCTGTAGGTGTGAATGTGAGTGTGAATCTCTATGTGTCAGCCCTGTGATAGTCTGGCATCCTGTTCAGGGTGTACCCTGCCACTCGCCTAATGTCAGCTTCAATAGGCTCCAACACTCCCACGACCTCCAACAGGATAAGTGGTTACGGATAATGAATGAATGAATAGATGGCACTAAGCATGTGGTGCTCACAGTGCCCAAATAAACAGATACATTTGGAAACTCAACAGCAATGTCTCTTTGCAGAAATCATGACCCAGCTACTCAAAATAATCCACAGACCTTGTTGTGAGCAGTTTCATGTAGGAACTATTTTCTTTCTACTAAACTACACCCACTAACCGAATTACTGAGCAGACAGACGTGTACATTAATTGCTAACCAACGCACCACTGAGCTAACTTACATCTCACTCTGTCACGAGCATGAGCCTCTTGTTTGTAAGTAGATGCACGCTTCCTCTGCATGGGGATGCAGTTGGCACATGTGGTTCAGTAGAAAGAGGATGGGAAGGATTTAAAGATCATAAGCCATGTGCCATAGTGCCATTATATTTAAGAGAAGGCAGACATGTCTACGGAGGGGATTCCTTTTTTTTGTAAGCGTTACCTTTCCCACAAAGACAGACAAACAATAAAAAGAAATTCTAGTATGTTTTAAGAGTCATAGCAGCAAGATGTCTTTTTAAAATGTTACATGTTTTTATTTCACTTTTATTCAGTGTAGTTAAATGTAGTGGAAACAAATCAAATGTATAAGATTCTTTTGATCCAAAGTTTGATCATCGTCTTATGCTTCAAAGGCTGCTTACTTTTAGGATCAAGGAACAGAAATAATTCAGGCACAGTGGAGATTAAACAGCTCAGTGACTTAACCCAACATTACATAAGTTAAGTGCTTTCCAACCCTGTAACCTAAAGCTTGGCTAAGGTTGAAATATTTAATATTAATTTCAGATTGCTTTCAACTTTACTTTTCGCTGGTTTCCTAACTTTAATGTGGAATTCAGCCCGTTAGCGAAATAAGCTACGGGCTCCTGGGTCAGGCTGGCTAAATCACACTAAATCACCCACTGAAAAAAAAAAACCACTACTAAGTGGAATTCAATTATGTGATTATATTGAAATGTAAGATGTCGACTGAAATGAAAATATATCATATGTGACTCCATGTCATTATATTTGGTTATTTTTATGATAGCCGTCAAACTGAAGCTGAAAATTCTCATTTGTGGTTCTCCTGCGTCACAGTCTGGCTCTAAGGCTGGACAAAAAGTACGAGATACTCAGATAAATTAATACTTAAAGTGATTTGTTAGCTTAAAATGAATCAAAACAAGTCACATATATGAACAGGAGAAATCTGTAGTCAGTAGTAGTGGGAGTGGATCAGTGAAAAGTGCTGTGAAAACAAGAAAAAGGGAATAAAGGATGCAAAACAAAAAAGTCTGCTGCTGCTGCTGAGGTCTGCCAACACTGCTCTGTCTCATGTGTGTGGGGTACACTGGGCCCAGGTGTGTCCCACGATGCTGATTGCACTCATTAAGTTCTGCAGCCCTGCCACGAGAAAGCACAGACACAGCAAAGGAAGCAAGCAGAAAGACAGATGCCTGAGAATAAAAACAACCCTCTAGCAAAAAAAAAATTAATTCATGAAAAATGAATTGTCGTGAAGCTAAAACCAAAGCTGATTTAATGACAGAGAGACTGAGATGCATGGTTTTCATCCACCACATCAAAGCGGCTCATTGCATTGTAGTGTAGTACCATCAGTCTTCATTAGAGGGAGCTATAACTCCATTAGACATTATGATGGCTGCAATTAATGCCAAAAGCCTGAAGCAAGACTTCTGTATGTTAAGTAAAACCATCATAAAACAATCATAAAAATGTGTAAATCAGTGAGGGAAGCTATCATTTACCTGTCACTTCATATTGACTCTCCCCCTCCTCCCTGAGCTCCTCTCTTCCACTCCTCTCCCCACCTCCTTCTCCCCCATCCTCTCTGGGGAGCCTATCAGGCCATTTCACATCTGTTGAGTGGTGGAGGACCGTGAGGACCTGTCAGGGGCTCTCATTCGCCGATGTTTTATGGGAGTGAAGCCCTCCAGTGCTGCAGTACTGGAGTGATAGCAATGAAGAAGGAGGAGGAGGAGGAGGGAGGGAAGGAGGGAGGTGATGGTGACTGTGTCCCACCCTGTGCGCAATTCTTCAGGAACATTTGTGGCATCCTTGTTCACTCTCCTCTGCAGATTTCAGGTGATGTGCCAGCTTTGGGATAATTTACAGCTTGTTTACACCCCAACCATGTCCCAGCAGATCTGTGAGGAAGCATGAGGGTATGTGACACCACAAACCTATCTATCTATCTATCTATCTATCCATGTTCCTCCCTGTCCTCTCCCGCAGCCCTCTCTCTCTCTCTCTCACACACACACACACACACACACACACACACACACACAGTCACCCGCATACTCACACACACTCATTATGATGAATCTGATTAATGAAGAGGCTGAAACAGTGCCAGTGGGTACTCTCCTTGATTTGACTCTCCACTCCACAGCTGAGCTCCATGTAATGCCAGCTGTCATCCATCACACCATCACAATATTTGGATTCGGGATACTTTTCCTCAAAACCTAGGTTTACTTTTCCTGTACTGTTTGTGAGTTTAGAACAGCTACACATACAGGTGTTACCAAAAACAGTTTGAAGGGATCATAGGCCTGGTTGGTGGGTGCTGTTGGGAGACAATGTTATATTGATGTCAGGCTGTGAGAGCGACCAAAAATGTGAATGCTATGTCAGCAGAATAACATGTTCATATTAAAGGTCCAGTGTGTAGGAGTTAGGCAGATATATGAGCCGAAATGGAATAATGTAAATGACACGCCCCTACAAACTGTGCCCATCACAAGCACAAGACAATCCCGCCGACACAATGACTTTCTGAATCCTGCTACAATGCTGCTAATCCACTTCATAATTCATGATACATGAAGATGTGTGTTATGATGTAACTTTTGTATATCATGGACTGACATGTAGGTGTGGTGGGCAAGTCATGTAGCTAGAGGACGAGCCATGTAGCTGCTCTAGCTGCAGTTGTACCTACTCGGGGCCTCGTTCAAGGAGATCACCAAGTTGCACTGCCATGTTTCTACAGTAGCCCAGGACAGACAAACCTGCTGGCTTATACCCGACAGTATAGTGGTGCTTAGTGCAAAAAACACATGATCGCATAGTCCTCGGCCGCTATTTCCTGTTTGAAAAGTGGTCCCTCCCCTTTCGCTACGTAGCCAAGATGGTGGTGACCACTGAGGGCGAGAAGTGTCCATAGCTCCACACTCAACTTCTTGACTGTTTTGAGCGCACGTTCGGGTACTCATAGTGCACTGCCTTTTAACATACTTCTCAGTGTGAACACACTTATGCACTCAAAATATTAAGTGTAAGTACAGAAGTACACGATTTGAGACACTGAGTCTAGACAGGACCGTGTTTGCCACCATAGCTGGCAGCCCCACCGTGACAAGCAGCATCGTATCAACACTGTTTTTAATGTGAAACTGCTTCATTTAGTGTTTTTACTGGTTTAAATCACCTGGTCCAAATTGTTTTGAGGCAGAAGAGATAATTCAGCTCCTGGTAAAAACCTCCTGAACACTGAAGGAATTCTTACCAGGAGAAGTTTCAGCTGGTTGCAACCTGCAATCCTCGTCACTAGATGCCACCAAATCCCCCTAAATCTTACACACTGTTCCTTTAAGGGTTTTATTTACCCACTTTTAATGTCCAAACCACTTAAACGTGGCCACAAACACATCTAACAGTCATCAGAGCAAAGCAATGCAATTCTTTCCAACCTCCTGTGATGAGATCCAAATCCTAATTAACAATTATCACACAAAGGAGAGTAGGAGGACAAAACACATATTTTACTAAAGTAAAGGGAATAACTTTGATATTAACTGTAGATAATTTTCCAGTTGTATCTACATTTTATTTTACTCTGCACTATAATTTAACAAGAAGACCCTGTAATTTAACAAACAGGAGACAAGTGTGTGTCAGCTGGTGGCTCATCTGGCCCTGATGAAAGCTGAAATGTATTAGTCTCATAAAAATGGTGTTACAGCTGTATGTGTTCTGTGCTGCTGCCCCTTTTCCCTCCACTGTAGATCTGCCCAGGTGTGCTGCATTAGTTAACAAGGTGCAGTGCACCTGGCATGGAGGAGGTGCTTAACAGCTCCTGTGCCAGCAGCAGAGGAGAGAGGCCTCTGGTGAGGGGACGGCTGGTCCTGCTGCCTCTCAGGGTGGGATTTTTGTTGTCGTGTCCTTGTTTTATTTGTTAAGAAGTACCGTGGAGTGTTTTAAGGTGGTTTACGAGTTTTGCTCGCCTCATAGGGCTGCCAAAGGATGGGGCGTAACAAATGGGGGCTTGTCCAGGATAGAACATCCATGGGGTGAAGTAAATGTAAGTAAGACCATTTTGTTATGTGGTTGTTACAGTCCACTTTTTGTTCTCGTCGCTTGTGTGTTACTGCCATTGGGTATTTGTTGTAGCAAATTTGTTGTGACCTTTTTTTGTATTTGGGTTTGGGATGTAGTCACCCCACAGATCATTGTATGTTAGAGTAGTGGGTGTGGCTTCCCAATTCATCAGGTCCGTTTATGTTGCTGGTTTCCTACATTCATCACAGTAACTTGTGTGTGTGGCAAAAGACCAGTTAGTGTCCATTTTGTGTTGTGATAGTGGCAGTTCACTTCCGTTGGATCATGTGTTGCTGTTGGTCTTTTGAAGGGGAATAAATAGGGGTTTTGACCTCACATAATCAGTATGATATTAATGAAACAATGTGTCACTGGTGAACTTGTAAATGACCATTGTGAACATCACCAACCTAATGACAGAACAGAGGTAAAATGAAATTGTTTGGGGGACGTCAGATGTGAACAATTACATAAATGCGTGAACCTGGTACACAGACACCTTATCACACACACACACACACACACACACACACACACACACACGTAACAAGTACAGTTATGTGACTGTGATAAACCTGAAACATCCAACAAAAGACTATAAGGATATTTGATCAGTGTCTTTTCTGCTACTCTTTCTATAACATGACACGCTGCTCATAAATCAGACAATAGTCTTCTCACAATAACTCCTGTATCATATTGCAGGTGCTTTGCAATAACAACCTTGGCCACCGGGGGGCGGTGTAAGCTGCTGCTGCAGAAACAGAAAAACAGTTGAGCTGTAACCACTCAAATCCCTGTGAATAAATTTAATTACTCCCTTTCTATCCCTTTGTCTCCTCCAGCATTTATTTCCAACTGGCTCAACCACAGATCAAATCAAACTAATTTAAAGCACATTTGCATTTTTCAGATTTTAAACTGAGATGTTCTGAATATTTTACATTAAATGCTTTTGGGGTGCGGATTGATATGGATGGGAAAGTGAGAGGAGAAAAGTGTCGCAATAAAAAGAGGGAGATAATGAAATAAGAAGTTGGAGGGATGAAATGAATGCAAAGAGGAGAGATGAAAGGGAAATTTAGTTGAGTTGTATTGATAGACAGTTCCATAAAATCTAATTTGGCAGTTGGAGTGGGAGCAGAGAGCCCCCAGGTGGACATACTGTATATGAGAGGCAGAAGGTGTGGAGTTTATGACTCATTGTTGCTTTGATTAAAAAGGGGTGACTGTTTCTATGTGGACTTGAAGGCATGCATAAAGACATGCTGAGCTTTATGGCTGAAGCTGTTACAGCAGACAGAGCTTTTAAGTTTTGAAGACACAGATTACAGATTGATGGGTGAATAGATCTTCCAGCTAAAGGACAGTCGTAGATAATCAAGGTCACATTACTTTTTTTTAAAGGCGTATTTGGAGGTCGAGTATTTTAACAGGGTTTGTTTGTTGTCTGTGTTGCAACCTTGGATTTAGAGATACTTGAGGTAGGGAAGTAGGGCAGTTCAGTTCAGTTCACTGCAGTGAGATAAGCTCTGTAGTTACCACATATTTAATTCACTTTATTGGAGCTACTTAGCTATGTATGAACACAGAAAACCACCTACTTGGAGGACTGGGAGCTCTGCAGTGCAGCTGTCAGGAGCACTTTGCAAACTAAACCTTAACATCTCATCATTTTTCATCCAAACACATCTTTCCGCCTTTATTTTTCTCTGATTTCTAAGTGGGGTTTGATAGCTGTACATTATGAGCAATAACCTCGGCAGTCGTACATCATATGCACATCTGCGCGTCGCCAAGAGCGCGTAGGCCTAATTACAGTCAGCAGCGTGCGTGGCAGTGTAGGTGTAATTGGGAAATCAACAGGGTGCGTGAGTAAATGTGTAGGCCTAATTGGCAAGTCAGCAGGGTGTGCAGCTGCACCCTGTGCAAACAGTGTAGGAAGGACATGACAAACATCTTCATGAACACAAACACTCCTGAGTATGTGTTTTTGTCTCTGCAGCTCTCCGCAACACTGCAGAGACATGCATGAAAAAAACATATCACCGCAGGGCTACAGTATGTGAGCTGTGAGTAAACATTTTTATCCTTCCAGACGCCGATGGATTACTGATAAAAAGGGGCAAAACAACCACAAAGAGACAAAATGTGACTAAAAATGATAAAAAAATGACCTCAAAAAGACACATTTTGACTCCAAAGAGACACAAAACCACCACAGGATCACATGATGACAAAAAGACACAAAACAACCACAAAGACATAAAAAAATACAGAGATGCAAACTGACAAAAAAATACATACAATTACCCTAAAGAGATACAACAGAACTAAAAAGAGACACAACCACAAAAGAACACAAAAATCACTACAAGGAGACAGAAAACAACCACAGAGAGACACAAAAACAACTGGAAAGACGGACCTCAATGAGACACAAAGTGATTTCAAAGACACACAACCACAGAGAGACATAGAATCACTACAAGCAGACAGAAAACAACCACAAAGAGATACAGAAGAACAACAAAGGGACACATAATGACTAAACGGTGACACAAACAACCACAAAGAGACACAGAAGGTCCTCAAAGAGACACAAAATGGCTAAAAATGACACAAAACAACCGGAAAGGGACTCAAAATGATCTCAATGACACACAATATGACCATGAAGAGACAAACAACCAAAGAGGGACAAAAGATTTCTACAAAGAGACACAAATCAACCAGAACAAGACACAGAGGGACCTCAGTGAGACTCAAACTCACTACAACAAGGCACATAAACAACCACAAAGAAACAGGAAATGACTACAAAGAGATGCAAAACAGCAAAAACAAGCAAAACCACTACAAAGTCTGTGGGTTTTTATCTACACGGGAGGTGGTGGGGCCTTTTGCATGTGTGTGCCCGGGGGCTCATTGTCTCATGATCTGCCCATGCTTCAGACAGTGCATTAGGCTGTGTAATACTTTGCTTTTACCGTCAATGTTCAGACACATCACACCTCCACAAAGTTCCCACATACTGTGATTGCAGTGTCCCCACTTTACCTCAAGCTGGGGATGTTTTCTGCACATCACTCCCGTCTCTCTCTCTCTCTCTGTTTGTCTTTCCGCTTGTTTCCTGTCACTTTTAAACCATTCACTGTTGCTCAAAGTATTTTCCTGTAGCATCATGACTCAAAACAGAACAAACAGAATTCCAGGAAAAGGATATTTACGACGATTATGAGATAATGAAGCCATTTTCTTTCTAAATGCAGCTGAGAATTGTCGGCACCTTCTTTGTTTCCAGCAGTTGTGATACTATTTGCAGTAGTTTGATCATTTTTCTCGCACGGTGCGGTTTTGCCCAGACAACAGAGTAAAATGAGGTGCTTTTGACAGAACAGAAGGTTTTGCATATCAAAGTGTCTGTGGCAGCAACACGGTCCCAGAGACTCCAATTTGACAGACAATGCGGCATAGTGCAAAATTGGCCAATTATGCTGCAGTCTGATATCATATCATTAGTGCTCCGCAGTGTTCAGGGTGACAAGAAAAAGGTTTTGTAACAGAGGAAAAGTCACTATTTCTTCTCTAAAATAATGGTCTTTATTCTGGATGGTATTGTTCTGGGTGAATGAATTCTGTTTATGTTCAAGGCACACCAAATGAGCCTTTATATTCTTTTGTAGTCACTGAGATTAGAAGAAAATACAGATGATGTTTGGCATTATATTCAATCAAAATGTTATTAACTGCTCTCATTCACTCATTCTCAGTGTTAACCACACTTCCATATGTAGGGCAATGTTTTAGTAATGTGTAAATTCAAGGTTTTCTCTGTTACATGAGCAGCGTACGTGACGAGGCTGCAGACACATAAATTGCGGTCAACTTGCAGATGTAAAAGTTTATCGGGGCAGTAGAGCAGAATACTGTTTCATCAGCGGGGTCCTTTTGTTGTTTGGACTCCCTCTGCACCCTCTTCAATGCAGCCCTCATTTCAGCCCCAATCTCTCCCCCTCAATTTCCCAGTAAACTGTCCTCATTTTTCTTTTTCTGCACACAAAGGTGTTTACCTGCTTTATGTGATGCGGAGATTACCTCTGCCATTGTCCAGCTGTGCGGTTTGGTGAGGCAACCGGGGAGTCTCCATGGAAACCCGGTTCAGGGGTCAGTATATTGCAGATGCACATGGCCAAGATGTAAAAACGCTGTAAATTGAATTGTCGTGACCAGACTTTGAGTGAATTCTGGGTGTTCATGCTGTGCTGTTTCCTCTTCATGTTAAAGCATAAATATAGATGTCTGTCTGCACATCCAGCTCGCCGGAACACACTTTTCCCTTTTTGCAAATCAGACAAGTAGGACAAGCTTATGTCTCCTAAACCTGAACAGAGAATGAAGAGCATTTAAAAATATGCAAAAAAAATATGTTGCACATATGTCCTCATACATCACTCTACAGGGTCACATAACGACAGAGCGAGTGCATCGTTATGTAGGCTTATCCTCCATTTTTATGAGTCCATAACCGGCCCAAGGAGACACTTTTCTCTCCTGATCGCCATTTATTCTACTGAGGACATTCATAAGACACTATTTCCACAAGTGCATTAACCCATGCTTTCAATGTAGGGGCCTTTTGTTGTCTTTCAGAGCCTTAGAATAACTGGACAGAGTTAATAGACCCAGAATAATAACAGAAAATTCACACTTGGATATGTTTGGTATATTTGGTATATGGTATGTTTTTAATTTCCTCTAAAATCCACATGCTGAACTTGGAGACACCATAAACACACTCCTATCACATACATTGCTCTGTTTGTTTATTCAGAGGCTTGTGTGTGTGTGTGTGTGTTGTGGCTGTATATTTGTGTCAGTGTGTCAGGCCCAGTCCTGGTGATTAGCTGTGGTACTGATGTGCTGTAACACAATGCCCGTTTGATTAATTGAAAACTGAGCCTCCCCCGAGCCGTTATAGATCATTTGCCATGATACGTCTTATCTTGTGCCTTGTCTTACCGCAGTCCACTGAAAGCAAGACAGACAGGACTGATACACAGCCCTCTGTGTGGCTGACCTGGTCAGCTCGGCTTCAGCGCTCACTGGAAAGTCTGGTTATCATTTCTAGATCACCACTTATTCAAAATAATGAAGTGAACATCTGCTCCATGGTTTGTGTGTATATTGCAGCACGGGTTATGATAAAAAAAAATTAAAAATACATATTTTTCCTCTTACCTTTAATGCAATTTATTCATCTAGATTGTTTTTAGTGTGAGTTGCAGAGTGTAGGAGATATCGGCTGCTTTCTCTCCAGCATATTGGAGCTAGATGGCGCTGAGCTTTTGGTGCTAAAAGTGCTAAAAAATCATTTGAAAAAACTCAGCAGCTATTTCTCTTTCCAGAAATCATGACTCGGTTACTCAAGATAATCCACAGACCTTGTTGTGAGCAGTTTTATGTAGGAACTATTTTCTTTCTACCGAACAACACCAGCCAACGGTGTCACTGTGCAGAAGGGAGCGTGCATCTACTGCTAGCTCCCTTAGCACCACTGAGCTAGCTAACTTTACAGCTCAGTGGAAGAGGACATCATCAATGTTTACAGCTTGCACTGTCACGACCATGAGCCTCCTTCTACTCATGGACGAAAGGCTCGTGCTTTTGACAGATGTAACATTAGTGGCATCCTCCTGGTCGACTGCTCTCCAATAGTAGGGTGGCAGTAGCTCAGTCCACGGGGACTTGGGTTGGGAACCGGAGGGTCGCCTGTTCAAGTCCCCATCTGCTGCAGCCAGGCCGACAACAATCGAACTCTGTAATAATTAGTCTCTGCCGTGCTGATGAGCCATGATGAATTTGTAGAGTGGTGTGACAATGCATTTCTTCATCTATATGTACAAAAAACAAAGGACCTGATTTTAAGCACAAACCATCAACCTCTCAAAAACACATCATCAAGGACATGCGGTTGACTCTATAGAAAATTCTAATGGATAACAAACTGAATTTGTCACACTGTTGCATTGCTAAAAAATGTCCAGCCATATTTTTCCTGCCTAAGGAAACCGTTTAAGTTTGATGTCGACAAGTCTCTTATGATGCTGTTTTGCAGGTCTTACATCGAGTCTGTCCTGAACCTTCTCTCCTCCCTGCTGGTTCAGGAATCCTAGCATAAGTCCGGAAATGCCCTTAGTAGCATAGTGGAAATGAGCAGCAAGATGTTGGGAGTTCAGCAGTGTACGTTATGTTCCCTGTTTCACAAACAGACAGGAAGGAAGGAAGGCTAAAGCCATCCTTTCCGACTACTCCCACCCCTTACTCTCTGAGCTGAGTATTTGTATTCTCCTGTGTTCACTTGTGCCTTTTTATGTGTGTTATTACTTGCTGTACAACTTATTGTCCTCTAGGGACAAAATAAAGTTGTTGAAGAAGTCGAGGTTGATGTTAGCTAGCTCACTGGTGTTAGGTGAGCTGGCAGTAGATGCACACTTGCCTCTCAGTCAACCGATCATTTATTTGCCACGTGGAATAATCCAAGCTACAGCTCCAGTAAAAGTGATCCCATCAGCTCCTGTGATCCTGTGTTTATACTTGTCCATGTTTCTGGTTGTGGAGTGATTTAACTGTCCACATATGCCAACCTCACCAAGATGTCCGTATGGTCGCTCCTCCCAAACACAGGCAGCACCACTCTGCAGCCGCCTCTGCAGCTGCTTCTGCACAGCATATAGCAGTGATCCACAGCAGGACCGGGTCAACACCTCACGCTCCACCGACCCTTGCCTCCTCCCCCTCTCTTGGCAGAGTCTGATCTATCAGATTGGCCTATAGAAAAGGAGCCTCCTGGTTGAATGCCGCCAAGTTTTGGTGAATCAAAGTATGTTACATTTCCCGATGTTCTGTAGGAAAATGACATGGCAGCGAGGCTGTCCAGTTTATTTTTCAATGCCCGTACTATGGCCAGCATATGGTTCCTCTGGTGCTTCTTCATCTTTTCCATCTTTCCATCTTGATTTTTACTGACGTATGCGTTTGAACACATCACCTGGCAATCTAGCAGAAGAAGCAGGAGGAGAGCTTACAGACTGGTGATTTCCTCATCACATTGAGTGACTCACCGCCATCCAAAGCTGACCACACAAAGCACCACCAACACCTGTAAAATAGAAATGAGCATAAATTTAGCAAACATTTATTGGAGCTGACAGAGAGCTGACCAGAAATGTCGGTGCCTACGTCAATATTTATCTGCGCTCTGATACGAGAGTGAACTGCAGTGAACTGTCCCTTTGAAGGCTTTGTGTACAGCCAGCCATTTGAATGTCTGCGAGCAAAGATACAGTAACTCTTTGAGTGTGTACGTGAAGTTTGTTTGTGTCTGTGTGTTCTTTTGAGTCTTAGACCTTGAGAGTGAGGACATTTTCACAAAGCAAGGACACTCTCTCAAAGAGCTGTTTGTTCTGAACTTGGGCTTAAAAGAGACAGTTTGGGAAATACGCTTGTTTGCTTTCTTGCGGAAATTTTATGAGAACATCGACACGGCTCTCAGGCACATGAGTGGTATCAATGTTCTCATCTAACTATTCCTATGAGGTTAAAGTCAAAGGTTTAAGAGGAGGTTAGAGCTCAGGCTCGTTTTTTTTCTGGTGAAATACCTTTTTAAATAAACAATCTGAGAGAAGAAAACCACTCCTAGGCTGTACGGTGTTAGGGTCATGTTAAGTGGCTACAAGCCAGATGGTTGAGCCGCTAAGCTTGGGAACACAGTGTTCTCACATGTACACCAATACAAACATATATATGCGCGTACATCCACTTTTGCACTTTCTTTCAGTGTGTAGTTCCCCGGTTGTTCACATCCGTACGTGCACAATATGTAGGTTCAAGTTGTTGGGTCTCCATTATCATGTGTCATCACTGTCCTATTCACTCGTCCATTCATCACTGCTCTGTGCTGTACAAACAACAGGATGAGGAGGATCACGGCCTTGCACCATATGTAAGATGTAGAGGGAAATGTGCTCTTACCTTCAGGCTGATACAAAACAGGTTTGAACAGACTTCCTCCGTCTTTGTTTACATCCTGCATCGCACAGCGCCTGCTTCTAATATGCATTCTTCCCCTCTCACATGCTGTAATGGTGAGAAAGGTGTAATGTGGAACTTTTTATTAGCTCATTAGCTGTGATCAGATAATGATGATGAATATACCAACACTGTCGGCCCAACATTGTTAATAGCCACCTTTTTCAAATTCATAACGCCGCAGCTTCAGCTCCCTGCAGAATATTAAGGATATTTTTAGTGCACATTTAGAGTCAGGAAGCTCTGCTGATATGCTTATTTAAAGAGATTAAATTACTTGATTACAGCCACTGTTAATTTTTATCATCCCCAGGTAATTCTCCCCTGATTGCCTTTGTTCCTGCACATCCAGTTGGAGCAGATGAGTAGCAAAACATCACCTCATTTCAGCAGCTTTTGTTCAAGTACACTGAAAAAGACCCAGTTTTTCTTGTAACCACACCCACTCACACGGCTTGAGAACAATCGGTCTCCATGACAATAGATTAGCAGCTATGTGTGTTTTTGTGCATATGTGAGACGCATGTTTTTCCCCAGCACGTTGTGTTCAATGACATAAGACTCTTGATTTTCTAATATCCCAACGAGAAATTAGGTATTTCATCATCGCTTTTATCTGTGATGGTCATCAAGTAACATGAAAAGAACTGAGTATTACCCAACATGCCATTTATAACTCATTTATGTGCATGAAATCTGTTTTTGTTGAAAAGTGTTATGTGAAATAGCAATCGTCATATAAGAATAAATACATTAAACATATTTGTATTCTTCTATCTTTTTAAGCGTGAAAAGTGGGTAAACAAATTAGATTTTTCAAATCCTCAAAATCACACTCTGTCTCTCTGTGTCTCTCTTTCTCTGACTGTCCTTAATCCATTTGCTGCTTTTATCCACAGATTGCACAACTGATCACAAGTTGCAATCACAAGATGTGGAACAACCACAGTGTCTGTGAAACAGGATGGGAAAACAGGAATATCTTTGTTGTCTTGTTTGTGTCCTCATTTCTGCAGCCGACGTGCTGCTTCTTCACAAATTTAATTTATTTTTTACATGCAGTCAGATTACGTTTCCCAGGTGCGTGTAGACTGTCTTTAACACTCAAGAGATTAAAAGAAAAAGAAGTGTTAAATTAATAAATTAAGAAAATCCCGATCTGGGTCAGTTGAACTGTCCTAGGACAAAGTTTGATCCATTATTCACAACTTCTGGCACAATTAGCACCAGCAGGTCAGACTAATGAGGGATTGTTTACTGACACTCTGTTATGTAATGAGAAATTCTACACACTCCCAGAAGTAAGTAATGCCTATGTTACACTATGTGTGCCAACTGCTGCAACTACTGAGGTACAGTAAGACACTCTGCTTATAAATAGACCAGCAAGTAATTCACAAGTAATTCAGTTTCATAAACGGTTTCAAGTAGCTGTGATTCAGTGAGTAACTCATTTGTCAACTCATTTTAGTTTTCAAGCATTTAAATGTGAATGTGGTTATTTTTTAATTTAAATAACATTTAAATTCATTAAAAAGAAACACTATTCACCAGATGTGGTACCAAGTCATTGTTTTGTAAGTCACAGGTAAGTCACAAATCTTTGCACTTACAGTGCAAAGTCCCAAATCAGGCCTAAATTCCAGTTTCAAGTCCTAGTCAAGTCATTATGTGCTCTTCACTTGGGGCTTAGCCTTTATTCAGCAGGACAGCTACAGCAAAAAAGCAGCTAAGGGTCATGAGTTGGAATTAAACACATGACCACTGCGGCAAGGCCACAGCCTTTGCACTTAGGGCACCTGCTCTGCCAGGTAAGCTAATAGGCATCTCTACCAATGCCATTTTACATTCAAGTACAACTGAGCTTAATAAAAAAAAATAGTAATGCTGACATTACACTTTCATATCAGCACTTGTCAAGGGCACTAAAAGTGTCTGCTCCAACACAGCACCTGCAGCACATTAGCTCGCAAGTTATGTTAATATCAGCCTCAACTGCTGTCAAACACATTTGTTTGCAAAGTTGTTGCATCTCTGTCTGTAATTTTCAACCAAAATGTTTTTGTTGACAACTGCTTTTTGTACATGTTGTGAACAAAATTATCTTTGGTACCATTTTTGCAAGCTGCAGCTCAGTAATGTAACTCTTGTTCTTCAATGTCTCCTTCAAATCGATTGGATGCTGCTGGATTGGTTGAAACAAAGTGGATCTGGGGAATTCAGTGTTGACTTGTTGGGAATGAATAGTGTTAATGTTTGCTGCATCGGAAAATGAAGGGAAATGAATTCATTCAAGACACACTTTTTAAATAACTGACTTTTTAATCTTTAGGATTGGGGGAAGTTATCAAGTATCTTCAAGTCAAAAGGCTGAAACCCAAGTGAAATCATGAGTCAGTGGTGTTAAAGCCCAAATCGAGTTGCAAATCCTTTTTAATCTTGTCATGTTTAGTCTAAAGTCATCAAATTTGTGTCTGACTAGAGTCCAAGTCATGTTACTCGAATCCAAACTTCTGCTATTCACACTTTATTTCCCACTGGAAGAACTGCGAGCTGCTGTTTTGAGTCCAGACTGCAGTTAAAGAAAGTGGTTAGTGTTTTATGATATGTGAACTTTTCCCCTGTGGTTGTGTGGGCAACAGCAGCATTAAAAGACCTTTTTCTTTTTCCCAGGTAACCTAGAAACTCTCATGAGAAAAACAATAAAGTGTCGCTCTGATCTCATCTAATGTCTCACTATATTGAATCTGGCCAGAGATTAGATTTAAGCTCCCGGGGATGTCTCTGAATATTACTGAGGGGTTTATGAGCAGGAAATAATAAATCTAAATTCCTCCGGCAATCCAATTTATATAATTGACTGTATATATTATAAAAATTCCTGGTGCTGTAGCCCCCCCCCCCACACACACACACACACACACAATGATGCAGCTATGACTGTGTTCATTGCACTACTCACAGCTGTATTGAAAGAAGGATGGCATCACTTATATGATAACAGTATTAACCACAGATTCATCACATTGCAGCCAGATCCAAATGCCTTGAATCATCTTGAGAAAATAACGAACAGGACACAGTTGTTGCTCTCCAGCTGCCACGTACAGAGAATATATCAGCACTGCAGGTAATTCAGGCAGTGATAACAGGCTTTGTTGGATGCTCCACCGCTGTAAAATGTGATGGCTTTGTGTATGAATATAAATACAAAGTGCAGCTATAGAGGATATAGAGGGTGGGTGCAGTAATTTTCCCCCTGGCCTTGAGCTGTAAGTAGGTCCCCGTCCCTCCCTACTGTCCCTCTCTTTTTACCTCCCCCCTCCCCACTTCGGTTCCCCTCTCCCCTTTCCTCATCTTTCACCTCCTGTCTCCTTTGTTCTCCCTTTTCTCCCACATCTGATTTCTTAGCCTCTTTTGTGTATGTTACATGTCAGTGATCAAATATGATACCGTGTTTACTGTGTAGGATTGCAACGACGTTTCCTCCTTGTGCAAATATGAATATCCATCATATTAAAGTGATTCACACTTCAGTCAATTGATCAAATTATATTTAAAAAGGACTTTTCATACAGTTTTGTGCAAACCGTGACAGTGAAACACCTGGATATTAATGCATAGATGTGAAATTATATAGACTATAAAGTAGACAAAAGCTAATAAAAATGAATAGGCCTGGATACAAAGAAATTAAATATTTAAAATAACAAAATAACGATTGAAAAATAAATTGATTAATGAACATTAAATATTTTAACTGAAAACAAAGCCAAAAAATGATGTGCTATATGATATTCACAGCATATCTGTGATTCAGAGGTTGTCTACATACAGCTCTCAACATGGAAGTGACTGAGCCGGTAGCTATAGCAGGTAACAGCGTTATAACAGCAACAGCGTTGACAGAACTTACGGTGTAAACGTAGGAGGGAATAGGGGGTGGGAGCTTTACTACACTATGCAGTAGCCGCTGTATGAGCGCTGTGCACAGTGGCGGCAATTAGCAAGCCAGTGGAATACACGCGTGCACTAACGTGTGCTGCCAGCCTATCTACCACAACAAAGAACAGAGACGCTTAGATTACAACATACACCAAAGTAGCGTGACTTTGTCTCTGCTCGGGACGCCATTACTCCACTATATCTTCACATAGCAAATGGCGGTGTGCTGCTATATTCTTGTATTTACTATCATATGGAGCTCCTTTAAAGATATCAGCACCTGAAGCAACTGTCAGATCCTTTATTTCGGAAGCTCAGAGCGCAGCAACTTCAACTTGGACCGAGATCAAAATTTTTTCCCAGCAACCTGGTCTCAGTCTGAAGTTTTCGAAATCCGGCATTTGGGGAGTGACGTGCGGCGTCGGACACAGATGAAAAAAGCAGTCCTTTAATGTTGGCATGATACGTGGCTGGTCGCCATTCTTAACGCTGCCTGGTGGCAAGTCCAAGTGGAGTGTCTGGGACAGGTGGTGTATGGGTCCAGCAAATACCGACCTTCACCCGGGAGAGCGGCATTCACATCCTGTAAGATTATAAAGCCAAATCATGTTCTTTTTTCCTAAACCTGACCACATGCTTTTGTTGTGGAAAGAAGAAAAAACGTCATTTGGCGGTGTTGTACCGACATAGTGTGTGTATTTCGAAAGAAGACAATGTAAGTAACAGACAGAAGTTGGCATAGTGTCCCAGAATGTCAACAACCAAAGTACCCAGGGTACCTTGCACATTGTATCTGGACATGCCCATACGTCCATGTGACGCGTGAGAATGTGTTGACTACAGACATGTTTCATAGGGGCCCTCCTGGTTCACACTGCAGACATATCAGATAAACAGGCTGCTGCAGGACCATCCAGAGTTTCATAAATTAAAATTAAAAAAATAATTGAATTAATATGAAAACTCATAATACAATCGTTTTAAATGATTTAATGTGCTCATTGAACCTTTTAATGAATACTTCACCCACAATCAGTTCATCATGCTGTGTTACCTTGAATCGGTGTAGAAAACTTTGTTTGTCTCGCATGCCTCCATGAAAAACGGCCAACAAATTGATTTATTGACTGACGCATTTACCAACTGCAAACCTATATCAAAACGTCTGCTTCCCAACTCTCACACAACTTCTGCATCATCATCATCCAAGTGTCTGTTATCGAGTCATATGCTCAGTGCTCCCAAACACATATATTTTCAGTCTAGCTCTGAAGACAGCAAAAATAAATTTCACTTACAGTCAGTTTTAAATGGTAAAGGGTTCTGTGTGAGTTTGCAGTTGTTAAATGTGGTCCCCAATCAATCAATAAATCAATATGTTTTCTGTGGAGGCATTACTACTTGATTTTACAAATGGTAAGATTATGGGTGATGTTTTTCTCTAAGGTTTGTCTGAGCCCCTCTTCCTGTCTCATCTCCTTTGTAGTCTTATGGAGAGGAGACAGTGCAAAGCTGCTTGATTCACCGATTAACTTGTTTTGCAGACTCAAGATTCGGCACTAAGTCCCGTTTCAATTACTGAAAAGGTCACGTATCAAATCGTGCTTCCACAGCCTATCTGGAGTTAGGAAAAATGTAAATTATCAAAATTAAACACCAAGATTATGTGACAAAGATGCCCCAGAGCACAAAAACAACCTGTAAAGCTGTGCACAGAGCCCTCTCCACCAGAGCAGTTGCATAATAGCAGCTACTTTAATTGTGTGTGTTCAACTGATTAATCTGGCTTAGAGAGAATATTAATGCCTGAGTTCCCAAACACACATGAACAGAATCATAATGTTCTCATTATAATCACTGAGCTCTCATTTACATCTGATGCAGAGAGCAGCTGTGCCAAAAGGACTCTGCTGATGTTGATTATGTAAGGAGCCCAGAGTGCCTTCACACTTCTTATCACCAGGGGTCGTAGTTTCGTTGCAGTGGGTTATCACTCAAAACAACCCTCGCCACATGACTCTAATAAAACCAGAGGAAGGGGGGGGGGGGCATACATAAACAAAGACATGTCTCTCCTGCTGAGAGAAAAGACTGTTTTAAACTGGAGTAACCAAACACAATAATCTAACAATCTACTGTAGCAAGCCTGGGGAGACAACATGTTTGTTTTTATTCTGATGGAGAGGGGGAAAGCACTGAGGCACAAGAGAGAGCGTATTGTGGCTTAAACAATGCCTTTTATTGTAGAATTTACTGAAACGTACACACATTTGCAAAACACTTACATTGTATAGAAGGAGTAGAAAAATTAGGTCTTTTAAGTTCGAAGACAACCCTTAGGGCTCATTATGTTGTTCACTGAAATATCCCTGGAGGTTCTGCACACAGGAAAGTAAAGATAAATGGTGTTTTCGAAAATAGGATGATTTTTAAAACACAGAGCACAACAGTAGAGAGTGATTTCTATTCAAAGCATGTGGAAGGCATGAGGATATCTGGATGACGTGACCTCAGACTGCCTGAAGGCTGGAGGATGGAGGAGAAATGAGGGACTGATGATGACGTTAGAAGAAGAGGGCCAACAGGCCAGTGAAGAACAGAGTGGACACTGCAAAACAGGACGGAGAAAGAAAAGCCAGGGAATTTAATAAAAGTGAAATAACAAGTTTATTTCTTATGTCTGGTACTAGTGGTTAAATGGAGGAGATGCAGCTGATGGAGCAGCTACCAAAAAGGGAGGGAGGAGAAGAACATGTGCCAACCACTAAAGCTGGGCAGAGGCGTAAGGCGACAGCCAGAGTGTGACAGTGTTCTGGTTTTGTTAAGTGTGTGCATGCAAATCATACCTACTTGTGGGTTCATGTTTACATGGGTCATGCTTTGGTAAGTAGGTCAGCAACACATGACATATCATGTTGATTCATCAGGGATAAGCAAATCCTCAACAGCATGGCAGTGGCCCATATAAAACCCACCGTCTTAATTCACCTTTAAGTGACACAAAAGAAATTTGGGGCACAGGCTTTTGTGTGCCTTGGGGACTAAATGACAATCACTGGCTCACTACGTGACATCTGTGCATCATTTGAAATGTCTAAAAGCGCATGTATTTGATTGTCTTTGTTGTAAATCATTAAATCCATTTGGGTTACTATATCTAGTTGTGGTCATAATTTAAGACGGCTGTGGGAAAATAGGGTCTGGATTCATCCATCTGATGTCAACCTTGTCGCCAGAAGAAAATATTGGCATTGTTCATTTCTGCAAACCACAGATATGTTTCATGTGAAGTAGTATATGAGCTGACTTTGTCATCAGGAGGTGGAGGGGACGTTTGACTTAACAAACTTCGGACTTTCAGTCAGGAGTCCGCTGTTTGTTTCCTGTGTGAATTTTCAGTCAACCGTGATGCGTTTTCTTTAAACCTAACCAGGGACTTTTCTTCCCTAAACCTAAGGAAATAACCTTATGCTGTAGGCTTATTCTGAAAAAGACTGTATGCAAAAATTGACACGGCGTCCCTGAACATCCAAAACAGACACAGAGGGATACCAAGTGAGTCTATTTAGGCTTGTAGGTCCACTGACAAATTGGTATGGGACAAGGAGGGTTGAGAACACGCTGACAAGATGCCTGCTAAGTTGGAGTCCACTGCAGACCACTGTCTGACACCAACAAACGATATAACTGGTTGTTTTTTAGCGAGTCATCACTGCATTTCCAGCTGCTTTTTGGCGACCCAGGGCTACGTTTTTCCCAAGACATTCTCACTCCGACCTCGTCACAAATTTACGTTTGGTCATGGATTTTCGTCGGTAATTGTCGGTACAACACCGCAAACTGACTTTTTGTTTTCCTTCAACATCTAACACGCATGGTTGGGTTTAGGCAACAAAAACACGTAAGGTTTAAGCGGAACGTGAGCACCGCTGTCTCTGGTCAACCAATCAATAAATTAATTTTATTTATAAAGCCCAATATCACAGATCACAATTTGCATTAGAGGGCTTTACAGCATACGACATCCCCCTGTTCTTTGGACCCTCACAGTGGATGAAACTGGTGAAAGTTCTGATGCTGCAGGTCACTGCCCAAGCTCTGGATTTCAATGACTTGGAGTGAGACTGGGCTCTTTTTCCAGCTGGGATAGTGCCACAAAATGAGAGGCATTGTTGCATTCTCTGCTAGGATAATGCCATGCAAAGCAGTTGTTGTTGTTGTTTTTTTAGCGAGACATCACTGTGCTTCCAGCTGGGAGGGTGCCAAAAAAAGCGGTTGATTTTTATCAAGACATTGCTGCAGGTCCAGCTGGAACTGTGCCACCAAATGCGGGTATTTTAAGCCAAAACATGATCTCTTCCTGACCCTGACCGAATGGTTTTGTGCTGAAACCTAACCACAGTGTTGTTTGAATATAAACTACCATAAAGTTTTGATGTATCTGCTCTATAGTAATGTACAAATGTAAGGTATCCATGGTTTTCAGTAATATACAATGCTAACATTTATTCTGGCAATTGTGTTGCTGGATGTTGACTCTAAAAACATTTACTGGGGGGCGCCAATGTTGAATATATTATGTTATAATGAGATTGTAATAAGGCCACTGTATGTCTCCATATAGTAGTTTTCATTATTAGTGGCATAGTCCACCATTAACAGGCTGAATTCTAACTGCCTTTGTATGCACAAGGAATTGAAAGGCAATTATGCAGTTTGAAATCTTTGTCATTTTATCTCATTGATATCACCCTCACTATTTATTAGTCTCTCTCACACAGTTACATCAAAGGTGTATTAATTAATAGTTATTTTCTGTTGATGCTAACCCAATATTTCCCACTGCTGTTAGATCACACAGACAGCATTCAACTGGCAAAGCATCAGGTGGCTTTTATTGTGAAGCAATCACAAGGAGCGCAGTGTTTTTGTCACTGATGTTAGCACCAACAGTGACTGTTCATCAAACACTGAGTCTGCCAATAAAATCTGCAGCTGTTTGCAGCATGGAATCAGGTAAGCAATTATTTTTTTCTCTGTTAAAACAAGCGTTTGTTTGGCTGCACTGTAAACAGATACAGCAGTGGCTCTTCTGTTGTCTTTCTGATAAAGCAGCTGCTGTTGTATTACAGTAAACCACACTCGCTGTTACCACCAGTAACCACAGGTGTTGCCAACCAGGACTGATAAATATGCAATATATAATTTTACGGCCTGGAGAAGTTATTGTGGACTTTTAACAGGAAATCTGGTGAATACAGTGTGCCTTTTCAGTTTGAAACTAATTATCAGCATGTGTGAGTGTATGACTGTAAACATATTTAGCCGAAAGGAACAGCCTCTTGGGAGGGCTCTATCTTTCAAACTCTCTGTCTCAGCGGTAGATGGATACAGTCGAGGCTGTGTGAGAGGAATGAATGGAGAGAAAGATGAAGATGGGGCCCCTGGTTAATGGCACTTGAGTGATAGATGGTTTGTCAGTCACTCTGATTGCCACAGGCCAAGAATGCAGAACGGCCATGGGTATAATTTAAGATCTTTCAAGTGAGTGTGAAATTCGAAACTTTCCTTCATTTGATCGCCGCGACCAAAACACATGTCAGCCATTATAAACTCAAAGACTAAAGTTTTCCAAATGCAACACATGCGGAGGATTGTGGATGCTCCTTCAGCTGCTTCTTGAAAGGTGTGACTGACTGTCCTCGAACATGTTCAATGTCTTTCTCTGGAGCAACTGTCGACGAGCAAATGGATTGCACATTTCTTTCACAGACGCGGGATTATAGCTTGACATACATGCAAAGACACATGGGCATGTGTATGCACATGTAAACACACGGTTTCCAGGTGTGGCTCAAAAGTAGTCATCAGAGTTGGTCATTAATCGGCGGTGGTGTGTTAACAGCTCTCATGGGCCAGCGTACAATCCTCTTCTCTCTTTAGTCAACAGGCTGCAGTTGAAAAACAATCCCCTTGATGTAAACAAGTATGTGTTTTTTTTTCCTCTCAGTGGTAAACAGGCGCTCTCTGAAAACCAATCTGGCATAAGAGGCGAACACTGCCGTGTGTGTGCGTGTCTTGCCACGCGCCTGTGTGTTTGAGCCTTTGCATGCGCATATGTGTGCATTTGTGGGTGTTACCTCACCTTCAGGGCCGATGATTCATTACAGACAAGCCATGGGGTCGGGGGCCCTGTCAGCGGCTGTTGTCATGGAAGCGAGTGTTGGAAACAGCAGATCTGCTTTCAGTATCATCTTCAGATTGTTGGGACATCGACTTGGCTTTCTGTCTCTTTGTGCTTCACTCTGTTTCTCTCCATCTTGTCTCTCGCACTTTCTGCTTCTCTGAGATGAGTTCTTATTTTTTGTTTGTTTTCATTCTGTTTGGATATAAAATTATTTTTGAAAAACAAATGATTTTCTTTCCTTAATGCGTGTTCGGACTACTCCCCTCTGATGCTAAGATTTGCTAAAATGGTGCTTGTGCTGTAGCCTGTATCTGCACTGAAGCATTTTCCTATTTTCCTGTGCAAGACACAGCATGACTTTTAAAATGGCTCCCTGGTGGACACACACCAGGTCATGCTCACATGCACATGTCTTCTTTATCTCAGAGACTCTGCAGTTACACTAATTTCCACACTGTGGCAAGCATACACACACACACACACACACACACACACACACACACACAACAGACACTATACACTGTGACCTTGTGACCCAGCTATATGCATGGCTGCCATACATACTGTACATTGTTTATTGATTTCCGTTCAGCTTGGCGTGTCTCTTTTCTCCTCACTGATGTTGAAACCGAGACTGACCTCGGTAAACTGGTTTGTAGAGGGCATTCAGAGGAGGTTGGTGTGAAGAACGTGTAAAGCAACATAGACACCTGCGTGACTGATTGTGTTTAATTATGTTCAACAAACATTGTGGAACACCTTGGAGTCTTTTCACTGGGATGGTATGTGACCAGCGGAGGGTTTAGAAACTTTGAATGGGGGAAGGGGTGCCCAATGTGGGACACAGTTTTAAACAAGTGTGTGTCCTTGTGTCTCTGTGGTCATATTGAATCTCTTTGTAGTCACTTTGTATTATTTTGGAGTTATTTTATGTTATTTTATGGTAATTTTGCATCTCTTTGTAGATGTTTTGTGTCATTTTGTGGTCATTTTGGGTCTATTTGCAATTATCTTGTGTCTGTTTGTGTTTATTTTACATCACTTTGTTGACATTTTGCATCTTCTTATAGCTGCCTGGTCATTTTGTGGTCATTTTGCATCTCTTTGTAGTTATTTTATGTCTTTGCAGCATTGTTGCATCACGTTTTGGTCATTTTGCATCTTTTTGTAGATGTTTTTCATCATTTTGTGTTCATTTTACACCTCTTTGTGGTTATATTGCATCATTTTATGGTCATTTTGCATCTTTTTGTAGTTATTTTGTATCTTTTGCATCATGTTTTGGTCATTTTCGGCCACTTTGCAGGTATCTTGTGTCTGTTTATTTTTATTTCACATCACTTTGTGGTCATTTTGCAACTTTTTGTAGATTTTTTGTGTCATTTTGTGGCCATTTCACATGTCTTTGTGGTTATTTTGCATCATTTTATGGCCATTTTGCATCATTTTGTAGATATTTTTCATCATTTTGGGTCTCTCTGAAGTTGTTTTGCATGGTTTTGTAGTAATTTTGTGTCTGTTAGTAGATGTTTTGGTCATTTGGTCATTTTTATCATTTTTTTTTTTTGCATCACTTTGTAGTCATTTGTTAGACTTTCCAACAACTCACACAGAGGCTCTGATACCAAAGAGACAGCTTCCTATTCGCCTCTGACTCTGGTAGGGGGGACATTTCTCTGGCCCTGCCTCTGTAGGCATGTATGTATCAGCCTCAGACACTATATTATCACATGTGCAGACATGTACAGATGTTTTTCTCAACAGTTACTGTTTTTCTTAACATTTGTCCATTCACAGTGCACATTTTCAAAACACCTCACACACACCCCTTAGCGGAAGACAAAATGACAGAAACACTACTTTGTTCGCAAAATAACACCACCTCCCCAAAACAAACCAACTGCAACTTCTGTGCAGCACCCTCACAGTACTGACTCTTTCACTGCTGACAACCACACTATACTTTTTTTCTTTTTTAAGTTTATATATTTGGTTATTGGTGGTGGACTGTTGAATACTGCAAGATAGCTGAATGACAGTGTTCAAAATACAGTAAAAAAAATATTCTGAATAATAGTCGTAGCTACCACGTGTCACCCATTGGTCTGTGGACTCCCTGTTTGAAGCCTCAAGTTTGGTATTTTATTTATTGCCATCTTGGATTTTGGAGCCAGAGGTGATCATATTTGGGCGAGAGGTGGATAGGACTGAGAAGCAAAGGACACAGGCTGCCGCTGACTCAAAGCGACACACCTTTAATTTGCTTTAAGCCTTAGCAACATAACATGAGTTATGTAAGAATTAAATCCCTGGATGGTTTTCATGAACAAGGAAATTAGCTACAGAGACCAAAACCATTTTTTGTACCAGGCTGTAGCAGATCCCCAAGAAGTGTGCCAGGCTTTGAAGCCAATTTTCATAGTGGCTAAATAGTGGAATTACAGCACCCGAATTTGTCATGTGATGCCATTGGGTCCAAAAAGTCTTAATCCCATAGGCTTACACTGGGAAAGAGACATCTGTAAATCAATACATCAGGATTTAACCCATTCAGTGAGGTAACATTTGGAAAGTCTGGAATAACAGCAAGATGAATCATTTTATCTCCATTCAGGTTAGTAGAGCGCTAAACTGGAAATCGCCGGTTTGTCTGGCCCGGCCAGAGGCTGGCAGAAGTCTCTAATGTGCCTGCTCTATAGGCCCAATGATACAGAGGCATTGCCAATCATTCAGGTCATTTATTACAACAAAAATAGAGGTTTTTTTGGCTTCATGCGCCACTGAGCAACTTTCGTAGGAAAGAAGTCCTGTCTCAAACACTGTATCCAGGTCTCTTAATACATCCACAGGCTGTAAACATGTTTATTTCTGCTGTAAAGCTGGACATTTTAAAATGGAAGTCCGTGGGTTTGACTGGTTTCTGAAGCCAGCCTCAAGTGGCCATTCAAAGAACTGCAGTTTTTAGCACTTTATGTATTGGTTGCATAAACCCTAATCAATTAAGTTTTGTGTCTCTCCTTCAGAAATGTGTTAATTGTTCTTAAAAGTGTGTTAATTTTTTAAAAATCATCTCAAAAAAAGGTGTGAAGCAACTAGAAATAGTTAGCACATTCACCAGAGCAGGCTCTTGCTGTGCAAAGAAGGTGTGAGCTTTAGATTACGTCTGCCTCATGATCCACTAAATGTGTGGAAAAAAACTGTAACATATTTCATCGCTCATTCACATGAGCAAGAATGAATGATGACATCGCCCTAACAACATGTGTTGTAACCGAAACGAGGACAGGATTTGCACTTAATTAGCAATGAAGGGGAAGGGTGGGAAAAATAACAGCAGATGGGAGGAATGAGATATGAGGTAATGAACTTGAAGCCTCGCAGACAGAAGCCAAACAAATGCCTTTGGAGCTTTGCAGCCGACTGGTTATTCAAAGACGACTGTGGAAAAGAAGGGACTTGTGTTTAAAGGTTGACACAGTCATTTGGCAATATTTTATATGTGTATTACAGTGAATACATCTTATCTGAGCCTGGAGCGGTGATATCATCCTGGGGAGATGTGCTATATATCTGAGTCCCAGTAGGCCTCTATCCTCAGTCCAGATCCATTCTTATTTAATATTCCTCTAAGACTCAGTTTTTATCTCACAGACATAATCTCTGCTATAATCTCCTCTGGGTCCCAGTATTATCTATTAGGCTGTCTAAATTGATGTTTATTCCTCTCTCCTGTCACAACTCTGAAAATGCCTGTGGTAGCTTCTTCCTGTCATGACTGTCAGATGCGATATTATCTGGACGGAGGCAGAGCACCATCGACAGACAACAGGACAAACGCTGTGTGCGGAAGCTGCGTGGACACATACACCACGGTAAATGTCACCTTTAATTGGGTGCCTATCGTTTAGATATTGCCCGTCAAGACCAAATAAACATTCTGACTCCTGACGACAGGATGTGAAGCTAATGCGTACCTGAGGGTAATAAATTCAGCCATCTCCAGTATCAGCAGCTGCTGAGGGACAGCAAATACCAAGTCAAAAGTGAACTGAAGGGCACCACAGCTTGCTCCTTGTCTGTTTGTGTAGCTCATTAGCTCATGCTTCCCGTGTCACATCTAGTTCTCCTTGCCACAAGCGTAACACCATAGTTGATGAGGTTGTAGGTGAGCAGCAGAATACCGAAGCAGCATTGTGTGCCCCTGAGTCCTTAGCAGCAGCCTGGGTTCAAGTCTAACCTTTCTGCCCTTTGCTGCATGTTCTCTCTTCACCCCTTTTATAGACCACTATCAATCCTATCAAATAAAAGACAAATACATATATCTCAGGGAGGATATTTGTCTCCAAAACCACTTCACTCACAAGATTAGTTATGTATCAGTCACTCGCTCCACTTTACATTGAATTTGTGAAGAAAACGTTGTTTTTCTTGCATGCCTCTTTCTTGCCAAGAGTCCAAATAGAGGAAATCTTTAATGACTAATCGAGTAAAATGGGGCCGTGTTTGCAGGAAAACTATATCAAAACATCCGTTTACAAACTCTCACTCAGCTCATAACCCAAGTCTCATTTATCCAGTCGTATGTGCAGTACCTCCCAGAGTCTTTTTGCAAAAAACGTACTATTTAAAACAATTCTGCATGAACAATCTCAAGCACAGACAAGTAGTACACCTGGGTAACTGCATGTGTTTTAACTCTGCTCAGTGGAATGTCCGAGCTGAATGCACATGCCCAGGCACATTACTCATATGTGGAGGGGTCGTTTACATTGACATTTATGTTTTTCAGTCAAATATTTCTATTTATATTTATAATAACTATTGCATGAATTGCCATTAAATTTGATACAGACATTAATGTCTCCCTCAGGATGAATTGTAATAACTTTGTGATCCTCTGACTAAAATATTTAATGTGTCTAATACTTTGCTTTATGACTAAACTCCAAGCGGCAACCTCGGAGGCTGAAAAAATGAAGCCAACATGCAGTGCCAAAAACTGCAGTTCATCAAACTGCCACCTGAGGCTGGCTCCAGAAACCAGTCAATCCCCACAGGCCCCTTATGTTAAACTGCCGAACTTTACAGCAGAAATAAACATGTTTACAGCCTGGTACAAAAGCAGTTTGGGCCTCTATAGCTAATATATATTTCATGACAACTGTAGCTGGGGGTGAATTTTTATATAACTCATCAAGGCTTAAAGTTTTGCATAATTAAGGGCATGGCTGCTTAGAGTGACAGGCTGTTTGCAAGGTGTCACATTGGGCTCTAAGTCAGATCCACCCCTCACTCCTCCAGCTCCACTCTCTTGTCCAAATATATGTCCAAAAATATGGGAACCTCGGGTCACTCAGGCTCCTAAAAGGTGTGCCAGGCTTTGAAGACAATTTGAGTGGTAGTTGTGTTGTCATGTGATGCCCTGTGGCCCAAAAAGATTTTTTCCCATAAAATTACATTGTTAGAGAGATGTCAGTGGATGCATTACTTTGAGCATCACAACCCCTGTGAAATTATTCATTTCCCTATCAGAATTCCATTTAGTCTATTAACATTTGGAAAGAGCTGCGCAATTAAATCATTTTGTCCTGATACCAGTTAGCAGAGCACTTAACTGAAAGTTTGTTGAAGTCTCTAGTGTGCCTGCTGCAGTGGAACTTTTTTGGCATCATGCACAACTGAGCAACTTTTAACAGGGCCCTGCTTCCAACTCTGTATCCAGTTCTCTTTATACATCCATGGGGTCACCTCTGGCATCAAAAATCCAAAATGGCAACAGCAAAAACACCAAACTCAAGGCTTCAGAAAGGGGAGTCCCCGTTCATGAAAACTGCCTGGGGATTGGATTTTTATATAACTCATGCAAGCCTTAAAGCTACGCATAATTAAGGATGGGTCGCTTTGAAAAACAGGCCGTTTGCCGATAGTGTCTACGGCTTCTCAGTCACACCCATCGCTCCTCCACAGTGCCAGCTTCTCACCCAAATATTGTCACTTCTGGCTCCAAAAACCAAACAGGAGTCACAAAGCAATGGGTGAGGTCAAGGTAGCTACGTCCATTATTTCTAACAGTCTATGCTAATTATCTGCAGAACTAATAAAACTCCCATCAGCTTCAGCTACACTTTGTGTTAATAACATAAGTGTGAATTAGCAAATATTGACATGCTCACACACTGAAGAGGATTAACATGATAAACATTATACCTGCTAAACATCTGCATATTTGCGTTGGCATCGTGAGCATGCTAGCATATTGACATTTCTTTTTTAGCCACACATCTTGTCCAAGAAAATTTGACTATCCTTTTAAGAATACAGCTCCAGGGGAAACAATGACTGTGCCATGACAACTGGGAAACTGTCTCTGCTTCAGAAGATCATGTAAGACAATTAGAAGCTCCAGAGTGACACATAAATATACCTTACGGTTAGATTATTTTGTCAGCTGCTGTTTCCAAGGTGAGGAATGAGCTCAGTCTTAAAGACAATATCTCTGACTTTAGTTTGGAAATATTAGTGCCAGTGTGGCCTTCAAGTACAGTCAGGACATCCTTCAGGTTGTGGAGGACTTAGTGACAAAGTCTAAGAGTAGGAAAAGGAAGGAGCACCCTGCAGTTTGGCACACTGACCTATTGATGTGGACCTGGTGCAGGTGAAAGATAGGTACAAACCAGATTACAGCCACACGGAGAGTCACAGGGAGAGAGATTAGTGGGCATTTGAAAGGGGAGAAGGGAGAGGATTTAGCGGGATGAGGGAGAGGAGAGGAGAGAGGATTATGGAAGCCAGAGCCTGGATCCTAAAATAATCCTCTCAGTATACTGGGCTTTATGCGCCGTGGGGCAGAGGCCAGCTTGAGCTATTAAATTGCCATTGCATTCATGCACCGCAGTTTGAACGTGCAGAAAACACTTCCGAATGTGTGATCATCACCATCACCACCACCTCTGATGGAAGTGTTTGATTTCTCCTTGAGTTTCTTTCTCTGTGGTGCAACAAACACACAGAAATACACACAGTGCACACACACACACACACACACACACACACACACACACACAGCAGCAGCAGCAGCAGGCGCGTTCATTCCATCTGCCTTAATCTGGAAAGCTGGTTGGAAGCTACATGCCTGTATTCGAAGCTCTAAGCACCTCCTTCTTTCCATGCTCCATGTTCTAATTTGGGTATTGCCATGGTTACATAAGATTCAGGGTCAGGGGGTCAGTGACGTTGCAGGCGAACACCGGATGGATGTGTGGCTGCTTCATGGCGACAGAGGGACATAATATAACCCGAGAAAGACGGCAGATGAGGATCAGGAAGGAAACCATCAGACTGACAAAACCACCTAAATGGGAGGAAAGGGAAGTTTACAACCAGAGAATATAATAAAGCAAAACACTCTTACTGAGCTTTTCCCAGCATTGTGCTTTTAAAACATGCATTCAGGAAGAGGCAAATGCTTCTTTGCATGAATGTTGTAATGTTATTTTTTTCATCTGAGCAATTGCATAAGTGGGGCAAGCAGGTCCTATGGAGATGTATAGAAAAAATACTGTGTACACAAGCACGTATGAACAATGGAGAGAGCCGAGAACATAAAGCATGCATAGGTGGAGCTGAGGGACTGTATATAAAAGTATGAGCTTTGATATGATTCAGAACAAAAGTGTCCACGGTGGAAAAAAAAAAAAGGGCAGAAAGACAAGGCGGAGACTCACCACGCATGCACACAAGAAAGCCGGGAGAGGGAGGGGTGTGAAAGCTCTGTGTTGCTCCACTAACCTACTTACCATAATCTCTCTCTTCTCCTCATTTCATAACTGTGCCTGAGTTACATGATACACTCGTCATCTTCCCCACGCTTGCAAATCAATTATTTTCATCGGCACTGTCATTAATGGCTTTTGTTTGCGTCGTTGCATGTTTGTGGTCAGAGGGTGTTTCTGCTTTATTTCTTCCATACACACACCCACATTTCAAAGGTAAACGACAAG